>JASUAD010000028.1:5000000-10000000 GCA_037013555.1 Sextonia rubra | reverse complement strand
CCCAACCTATTATAGAGGTTATCGTATGCTTTGAACTTTGCGCTACTTACTACTTTCTTAGCTTCTTTCTTTACCTTCTTATACAACTCAAAATTTTCTATACTCTTAGTCCCCTGCCAAACTTTGTAGCAATGTTTTTTTTGTCGAATAACTTCCTGAACCTCCATACTCCACCACTACCATATATCTTACCATTACTTAAAAAAAAAAAGCTTTCTTATCTTTTATCAATTGTTCTCTCTTTTTTATTTAATGTAAGTGTGTTTGCATTTAGAAAAAAGAAATAAGCTGGTTTTTCGGTAAGTCTTTCAGAAATTGTAAGATCCATTATAAGAATAAAATTGCCTTAGGTCTATTGATGATGAAGTTTGGGACTCTATTGAAATTCATTATACCAAACCCATGGTTGGGTCCATAAAAGTTCATCTCAACTGAGATTTCTAAGTTGCATTTTAAATTATATGTAGTGGAAGAATAAAAGAACTAGCAAATAAATCAACCACATGACACAAGAACAAAGCATACAATTTTTATGTGAAAAACCCTATCCGGGAAAAAACAATGAGTCCTACATGGATCAAAAACCAAGCACTATGAATCACATAGTTACAAGATACTCTCACAACCCTTTTCCAGTATATGCTACCGAAGGACTATAATTGTTCTTGCACAACTCCGCATTACAACAACTCCACGTCGTTCACTGCTCTACACAATTGATCCAAACACCTTGAAACCGCAATGCACTGCACTTGATCGAAAAACCTTAAAAAAGTGAGGCACCACAATCTTTTACGAAAGAAGTTGATCTTCTATAAGACATGTAGAAGCAGTATTCTCTTGCACTAAGACTCAATACAGTCTCTCGAATGGATGCTCTAGAGAAGTAGGGTGTAGGGTATCTCCAATGAGTATTTTAAATCTTAGAATAGGAGATTGATGCCTTAGGGTTGAGACAAAACCCTAATTTATAACCCACAACTCATGCCCTAGGATTAGAGTCCATATAAGAACAAAACAGACTACTATGGAACAAAAAGGAAACAATTCCCCACAGTCAATGGGTTTCTATTTGCCATCTGATCGATCGAGCTAAGATCAGATCAATCATTTAAAGCTTTTGTCTAACTATTCTTTTAAATCCTGTCATTTTTTATTGATACGATGAACTACCCATTGATTTGATCGAATTCAGAACAAATTTCTGCTAAATTCCTAAGGCTATAATTTTATTGTTTTAGCTCCAATTGACGCAATCCTGGAAATTACGGATATCTACTCGAAAAGAGCTTTCCAACAATAGGTAGCTTGTCTCGATACAACGCTCAATTTGTGGAACATGACCATTTTAATCCATGTTGTCATAAGAAAAACACTTTAATTTGCATTCTTTCTTCGATTTCTTCACTTTAAAACTTCTAGCGACTTAGACCATAGTCCATTATAAAGAAACATAAAATTACAACTCAATGAACTCTGAGTTTTGTCCAACCCATAAATTAGCTAACACGCATAACTCTAACAATCACTCTCTTTAACAACTCATAGACAAAACTCCCTAAACTTTACAAATAATCTACCCAAAATACAATAAATATTTTCATTAAAAAACATGTGTACTTTCAGCATATAACTGTTTTTTTCTCAATCTCCCCCTAAATATCTCTCCCTTTTATTTCATAATTGAGAAAGATAAATGATGTCGATATACAGCATATTTGTCAATCAGAATCCAAAAGCTCTCCCTCAATTATGACTCTCCCTTACTGTCATATTCTTTTCAACACTAGGAATGAGAGCTTGATCTTTTTTATCAAAGGTTTTTGGACTTTGATACCCATACTTGTGAATTTGGAGATTTCAACATAGTGTATACAAATTTAGTAAGCAAGTCAAGTTTTCTAACCCAGATGGATCTAGTCTTGATCTTCGACTCAAACAACTGTTTCTTCCATTGCTTATATTTTGGTAAACTGCATAACTTGTTGCAATAGGAATGAATGTGTCCTTTGATTCCACAATGGCGACATATGGGTGTAGATATAGGACATTACATATTCTTTTTATTTAAAGTACTTGCAGCATATTTAACACAAACATGTTTTAAAATAGTAGAACTTTTAAAAAAACACTATTTTACCTTTAGCCTTCGAGGTAGATGCACCATTGACATACCTTTACCTCATTTGTCAAAAGCCACTTTTTGATTGCGCAAGATGTCATCGAGTTTCTTCGACTCAGTATTCATCTTGTTTAGCAAAGCTTTTATAACTATTAGTTCTGATTAAGCCATCTTTCACTTACCATTCAAATCATCTTTTTTCTATTTTACAATTATTAAGCTCTTCTTTTAAAGATTCATTCTCTTGTTTAGGTTTATCGAAATCATCAGACAACAATTCATGCTTATGACTTTCATTTGTCAGAGTATCAGCCATAGTATTTTTTCACGTTCTAAGAGACCTTTGTAAGTGATTTTTCCAATTCATCCTTGAGAGATGAAATTTGTTCTTCTGCAACTTTCCACTCCAAGGTGACCTTCTCATTGAACTTGGTCAACTTCAAGGTTTTTTACAAGACTAATTTGTATGCTTCTTGCCAATCTTCCTTGGCATCTGACACTTCATCATCATCATTATCAAATCTATTGTTAGACAAGGCCTTTAAAGATCTCGCCATAAATGCAATATACTTTGAACTAGCAGCGTCAGGGACAACAGTTTCTACTTCTTCATCATTTGAAGTTGCATTCAAAATCTCCTTTTGACCTTCAACGTTCTATTTTCACACTAAGATGCTCTATAACCAAAACCCTTTACATTCAACACATTGAAAAGATATAGGGTTTTTCTTCTTAGACTCATATTTGAACATCTTTAAGCTAAGTGTTTTATCTTTCAGCAATTTCTTGGAATTTAGATTTGCATTTGATGTGCCTTTGCTATTGATTTCCATTCTAAAAATCTCAATAGATCAACACACAATAGATTAATGTGACCTTCTCTGATACCAATTGAAAGTCCATCCCAATTGAGATTTTTAGATTGCAGTTTAAATGATAGGTAGCAGAAGGACAAAAGATCTAGTAAATATATCAATCATATGCCCCAAAAACAAAGCATATGATTTTTAAAGTGGAAAATCCTACGCGGGAAAAAACCACAAGTCTTACACAGACAAAAAACTAAGTAATATGAATCACACAGTTACAAAATACACTTAAGGACTATAACTGCTCTTGCACAACTCTGCGCTGTAATGACTCAGTGCTGTTCACTACTCTACATAATTGATCCAAACACCTTGAAATTGCAAGGTACTGCACTTGATCCAAAAACCTTGAAAACACAAGGTGCCACAATCTTCTACAAAAGAAAACAATCTTCTACAAGACATGTATAAACAATATCCCCTAACACTTCAAACTCAACGGAGTCTCTCCAATGTATGCTCTAGAGTAGTAGTGTATCTCTAATGAGTGTTCTCAATCTCAAAATAGGAGCTGGATGCCTTAGGGTTAAGAGAGAACCCTTATTTATAACCCTTAATTATTGCCCTACGTTAGAGTCCATATAAGAACAAAATAGGCAACTCTTGCACAAAAGGAAACAATTTTGCTCCGGTCAGTAGGTTTTTGCTCGTCATCCAATTGATCGAGCCAAGATTGGATCAATTGGGAAGATCCGATCGATGGGGCCAAGATCGGATCGATCAGGTAAAGCTTCTGTCTAATGAATTTTTTTAAATCCTATCAGGTTTGATCGATCAGATGAATTGCTCGATCAATCGGATGGAATTTAATATAAATTTCTATAAACTTTTCGATGCCATGACTTTATTATTTTAGCTCTAATTGATGCAATCTTGGAACCTATAGATATTTACTCAAAAGAGCTTTCCAACAATAGGTAGCTTAATCCAATCAAATGCTTAGTTTGTGAGATATGACTGCTTTAATCTATACTATCTTAAGAAAAATACTTCAATGCACATTCTTTCTTCGATTTCTTCACATCAACACTTTCGGCGACTCATACCATAGTCCATTCTTTGAAAAAAAACACAAAATTACAACTAAATGGACCCTGAGTTTTGTCGAACCCATGAATTTGTCAACATTTATAATTCTAAAAGTCTAGAAGGAAAACTATTACTATACCTAAAGCACGGGCACTAAAGTGGAGAAACAGGCTTCAGATTGTGACAATAAGGCCATTAAAGCTATTTATAATGGAGTCTTGGTTTCTGAGTTCCATAGGATTTCTACATGCACGTCTACTAAGTAAGCATGTGATATCTTGCAAACTATTTATGAGGGTACAATTACTGTTAAACAGTCTAAACTTTAAAAATTGACAACAGCCTTTAAAACCCTAAGATTGGAAGATGATGAGACCTTTGATGATTCTTATGCCAATTAGGTGATTTTTTTCAATTTTGTTTTTAATTTTGTTAAGCCAAGACCTGAAAATGAGATTGTCAAAAGGAATTCAAGGTTTTTACTAGAAAGGTTTTTTGCAAAGGTAGTGACAATTGAAGAAAATAGAGATCTTGATGCCCTCAAGGTAGATCTGTTAGTAATCTTCAAACTTTTGAGATAAACCATAAGGCTAAGGGAAAATCTAAGGGAATTGCCTTCAAATTTTCTAAAGAATCAGAAAATGTTGTTGAAAAGGATTCAAATTTTAATTCTGAGGAAATTGATTTTCAAGTTGCAATGAGATTCATGAAGAAATTTGAGAAATATATTAAAGGGAAAAAACTAGCTTAAAGATTCCTAAATCTAAAAAGAAGTCATTTAAATCTATTCAATACTCAGTGTGTTAATACTGCCAATGTTTTGGTCATGTTAATACTCGGTGTGTAAATAGTAGACTAAAGACCAAGCACAAGATTCTAGTAACAACGTGGGATGATTCTTCTGAAAAAAGAGGAAGAAAATACTGAGATTGATAATTCTGCCCCTGACACTGCCAATGCTAAGTTTATTGCTTTCATGGCCAAATCTACCTCTCTCTCTTCACAAGGTATATCTAGCAATGATTTTGATGATGATAATGATAAAATATTAGATACTGAACAGGATTGGCAAGAAACATATAAGTACAACTCCATGTTGAAGGACCATGTGAAGAAGATCAAGTTCAATAAGAAAATAACTGTCAAGTGGAAAGCTGCAGAAGATCAAATCTCTTTCCTTAAGGAAGAATTAAAGAAAGTACTTGTAAAGATATGTGTTTTGGAAAATTTGAAAAATACTATGGCTGACAAGATGATTGTTGTAGATCAAAAACATAAATTGTTGCATGATGATTTTGAAAATTTTGCACAAGAGATGGAAACTTTGAAGAAAGCACTATAGACATGTCAGACGGAGAAAGTTGATTTGACTGGAAAAATCAAGATGATGTCGAAGAGTTGATCATCACAAAAGCTTCATTGACCAAGATGAACATTGGATCGATGAAACTTGATGACGTCTTGTATAGTCAGAAGTTGCTAAGTGACAAACGCAATTTTGGATATAGCAATGGTGTGCTTACCTTGAAAAACAAAGGTAAAACTATTTTTGTCAAAAGCACTATATTAATTTCTAAGGCACCCATTGCTCCACGCTCTACACGACTAAATCATATTGCATCTACTTTAAGGAAGAATGTGTCACGTTCCACATTCATTTCCACATGTCATCATTGTGGAATCAAAGAATACATTCGACCCCATTGCAATAAATTGAGACGTCTAAAAAAAATCGCAATGGAAAAAAACAATTGTCTCCACTAAAGATCAAAACTAGAGTCATCTAGGTCAGGAAGTCTAACTTAAACTGTGATGTGTCTCACACTACGTTGAATGCACCAAATTCACGAGTGTGGGGATGCCAAAATTCAACCCATGCTGTGCAAGGTTAAGCCTCCACTAGCTGAAAGGAATGTGATATTAAGGGGGAGTAGTAGTTAAGAGGGAGTTGCAGAAGATAATTGGCAAATATGTTGCGCATGATGTTTATTATTTTTATCAATCATAGACAAAAAGGGAGAGACAAAGACAGAATGCAAGATGCAATGCATTGTAACACTCCGATCCCCTTTGAGCCGGATTAGTGGCTCATTAGTGTGTTTTTGTTTTGTTTATTCTTTTGGACTTGGTTTTGGGCCTTGGATAGGTAGTTGAGTGACCTTTGACCTGGAATAGGTAGTTCTAAGCCCTTTTTCGTAATTTTGCTTTTGTTTTGCTCATATCATCTTTGCATCATCTTGGTGTCAGCACGTGTATTTCGTTGAGCTCGACAATTTCCGTAACTGTGTCAGATCCGTTTGGAGTCAATTGGGGAAGATGGACCTTCGTGTGACTTGAACTGTAAATAGCTCAAACCCATTGGACCTTGTTTTAAAACTACAAACCTATATATTGAGTCATCCTCCAGGTGGCTCTCTCTCCTGTTCATTTCATTTCTCAACGTTGCATGCTAGAGAGAAGGCTCCAGGAGCAGCTCCACGTTCGTTCATTCCTCTTTCTCTCTCTCTCTTCTTTGCTTCTCTTGATCGAGTGATGTTGGATTCTCATTTTTGATTTGGGTTCTTCTCCATTTTCTCATCTTTGTGTATTGCTTGAGGTAAGTGGGTTCTTGTGCTTCTTCTCCAATTTGGATCTCTCATTCTATGATTGCTTTGTCTTCATCTCATGCATGGTGTATCTCTTTGATTTGCTTTGATTTTAGTTGCTTTGGGAGCTTGAGTCAGTGGATTTGGTAGAGATTTGAGGCAAGTATAAGTACAGACTTTGATAACACACATGGGTGCTCTAATTGAATGCTTTGATTTCCATCTTCTTTAGTGTATCTATGTTTACAGCCAATGCTTGTGAATTTGGAACCTCTGTAGCTTGTTTGGAGATGTTTCTGTGTCAAATTTCAGTTTCTGTACTCAGCCCGAATTCATCTCTGTATTGTACGGCTAAGCCGTGAACTTCTACGGCTTGATTTCCAGAGACTCGAAATTTGAGTTTTGTTCTACGGCTAGGCTACGGCTAAGCCGTAATTTGTCCTACGGCTGAGCCGTAAGCTAGCCGTGACCCAACCGTACCCCAGCCGTGAATTAAATCTCTGATCAGTCGAAACTTTTCTGATATCAGTACTCCTACGGTGAGGCTACGGCTAAGCCGTGGAATGCTACGGCTAAGCCGTGGATTGGTCTACGGCTAAGCCGTATACTGACTGTAGCTCAGCCGAAAAGGGCATCAGATCAGAGGTGAAAGATGATCCGTTTAGCTGTGTTTTGAATGGAACCAAGGTGAAGCCGTAGTGCATAGTACGACGAGCGCGTAAGATGTCTTCGGCTCAACCATAGGTCCCTCATAGCTAAACCGTTGGCATGGCAATTCTGAAACATAACTTAGGATGATGGTGAGACTTATAGGGCTCAAATACAGGTTGACCACTCATGTAAACCGGCCCAATGGATTCTTGGAACGCATGAATAGTCTGTTAGGCTGTGACTTATTCATGTGAGTGTTGTTTTACTGTTAAGCACCTCCCCATGGGTGTTGGTTTAAGGGACGTCGGTGCACGCAAAGATTTCGCAGCACTTTGATGGCAACGGTGTATTGACTAACTTAAAACTACATCAACATGCACGGTTAGTGACAGTGAACAACTAGCTTAGGACTGGCTTGTAATGAACCTTGACTCCGTATTAATCTAAGATGCATTGCATATTGTTTATAGTTTTGCCCTCTGCTCTGTTAATTTATGTTATGCATTCCTCAGTCATTTTGCTTTCGTTCTGTATATCTGTATCATTCTTTGTTCGGCACTAAGTTCTGATCTATGCTGTGCTTTGATTTAATCTATGTTCTAATCTGTAATTCGACTATGCTTTGTATATTCTCTGGCTTTGTATATTTTGGGTATTCCCTGGTGGCTCTGCCCAGAGGTTAATACGTGAGGATAAGATCCGGTCTTTGTCATCGGTGAGTCCAAAGCGGATAATCTCCCTTTCTATGGATTTGATTTGATTGGTATTAGTCTGGCTCTACTCAGCCTCAGCCTAGGATGCCCGACGGGGTTACCTCTGGCTTAGATCTCTGTATCTCTGTATTCACTGCAGTGTCGCTTTGTCTTGGGACCCCGGAACCCAGGAACCTGAGACCCACTTGTACCCTGGCCCGGTCAGTGGTGTTCTCCTCTGCTCTGCTTTGCTCTGCTCTCTATTGGAGAGAACTTGGTTAACGTAGTAGCCACTTAGTCAGTATTTCTATGTTTGATTCACATATCATGTTTACTTCTATGCACGAATGGCTTAGTTTCCTAATATGGAACTCCGTATTTAATCTTCTGTCATTATTATATTCACTTTGATACTATGAGTGTTACACCCCTGTTACTTATATTTGCTGGATCGTTGTATTCATTTGTATTATCTGTGGTGTTGCAGGCACAGATACCCTGCCCAGCTCCCCGGCGGTCGAGGAGGCTGCAGGGGCGAGTGTAGAGGCACCCTCAGGTTTGGCAGAGTGGGCCTGATCATCTCTGCCGAGTGCGTTCATGCATACTTCCAGTGGCTTTTGTTTTGGGATTTTGAGTTTTGGTTTCAGGGGACTTGTATTTGGACTTTGGATCTTTGGACTTGGGACTTGTATTCGGTGTATTTTGTATATATTGGTTTTGGTGTGTATTCGGTTTTCTATCAGTGTATTTGTCCTTGTAGTTTCCGTTTCGTATTTGTTTTGGCTTCCGCTATTTTCTTTGTTGCTTGCTATGATATCTACAGCTTCCGCGTTCGTCTGTTTCGCACGTGTTAGATCCCTTGTGTGTGTGCATCTGGACGGGGTTTGGATGCACGTGCACGGGAGTACGTGTGTCACTGGCTTAGCTTTTCGCTAACCCCCGATTTCTGGGCCCGGGTTGTGACATGCATGGCAATACAAGTTCTTCTTTTTCCTGCTGAAAAGTTCAATCTATTTTTGGGTTTATCCATGGGTAGTTTGATTGTATCGTCTCGGGAGTTTTGTCCATCAATTACTAATGGGGGTGATTGTTAGACTTTTTGAGTGATTGGCTAATTCGCTAATTCACGGATTGGACAAAACTCAGGGTCCATTGAGTTGTAATTTTGGATTTATTTTAGTATGAACTGTAGCATAAGTCACAAAATGTGCTGAAGTGTCGACAGTTAAGACAAAGCTAATTTTCGTGAAGATGACAGAATGCTCGTCCACTCAAGCAAGTAGATTGTTTAATCTAGAGGAGGTACCCCAGTCGACTAAGACCTAGACTGTGGTAAACTGAGGTAATGCTAAAAGCCCATCCAGAATGAAGGCTTGCTCAAGCAAATTATGACCTGCTTGAGTGGATGATGAACAGAAACCCAAATTCCTGTACGGGCTATTTTCCTTTTTATGTTAGGACTATCTGTTTTAGTTCTTCATGGACTCTAACTGTAAGGCACAAATTTTGAGTTATTTAAAGGATTCCTCTCTCAACCCTAAAAACTACATCTCATTGTTCTAAATTTAAGAATCATATTGAAGATCCATTGTCTTCTCTGGAGCATCCATTAAAGAGTTCGTTGAATTTCTAAGCTTCTAAAGATTTATATGTCTACTTGCATAAAAGATTCATTTGCGTGGTGAATTCAAGGCATGGCTAATTCCAAAACGAAAAACAGGAGGAATGTTGAATGGCGTGGTCGTCGACAAATAAGAGTAATACAGTCCTTAGGTTGTGCCAAACTGGAGAAGGTTTGTGCATATCTTGTAACTATTCAGTTTTAGTGCTTGATTTCAGTTGGTTCAGGTGATAACACTCATGGTTTTTTCCATATTAGGTTTCCACGTAAAAATCTTGTGTCTTTTCTTATTGTGGTTGATTGATTTATAATTTTATTATTTTTTCACCATTGTTAATTGGGCTGCACTCTAGAAATTAGATTAGGACCTTGAACCTTCAACTTTGGAGGTGCTAAAACCCTCAACATGATAAATCCAAAGCCGGAAAGAGAGCATGCATGAGAGAGAGAGAGAGATGGATTCTTGAACATAGAGAAATGAGATAGAGAGGTAAGGAGAGAGGTGTTTGTGGGCAGAGCATTAAATCCATTTTTACATTGACAGAGAAGAGGCATTTATGTGAAACGTCCGATTCTCTGACAGAGGGCAATGAGGAAGAGAAATGAGGTTTCTAATTTAAGAGGAAGGACGGGGAATTGGTATACGGTATAGAAAAGAAATGGAATAGTTATTACAAACTTAAAAAGACATAGGTAAGAGGAATGTGGAGAGACAACAAGAAATGGTAAAGTCAAAATAAATTAGACAGTCAAGATTAATTAGAAATTGCCAATTGAAATCAATTGGCTTCATATTATATAATATAATTAGTACCACCTATACAAAAGGGTAAAACAAAAATTAACATATTATTATCAATATCATTTTAGTTAAAAGGGTAAAACAAAAATTAACATATTATTATCAATATCATTTTAGTTAAACTCAATTTAAATTTACTATAAGATAGTCAAACATTTTCCCATGATGGTTATCTTCCATGTTAATCTTTATTAACTATACAAAAGGAATTAATAAGATGCCCAAGATCTAATGACCATACCATTACAAGTTAAAAAGAGTAGAAATGCTAGTCCCATATGGTTTAGATACAGGTATGTTCCATTATTACTATGTATTCCAATGTGAGGTAGACCATGTGAACTAACACCATATGCTCTATCCTCTAGATGGACAACCAAAGGGCTCCTAACCCTAACCCCCTTCAATAAAGCAATCACAAGGAGACAAATTCTAACCTTCCTAAAATCTCCATCACTTGACTTATAGGGGAGATAAGCCATACCAAGTTAGATGTTGATCTCTAATCCCAATCCAAAATCTCCTAGGGTCACAAAATAAGACCTAATGGAGAAATCAATATTGGTCTCAACCAATTGCATAATCTAATTTGGGTCTCCCAACACCGATAGGTAGGCTGCATGATTTCTTACAAGGAACTCACAAATAGTACAACAAAGAAAATGATATTGTCTATTGGGTGAGAAAAGAGTGATGGGTCTTCGATGATGTTATCTAGCAGAAATCCAGGAAAACCTAAATGGAGATGATTTTCTAGAAAAAGGTAATCATGTTCAGGTTAGAGTAAGCCAATTTAGCATTGGGAATGAGCGACAGGCCAAAGTGGAAGAAAAAGCAAAAGAATCAGAATCGAAATGAGGTAGTGTACAAGAAAGCTCAGATTCGGATGACAGAAAATCACTTTTGGACACTACAAATATGGAATGGGTTAATGATTCATGATATTGGAATTCAGATTCTTCCTATCATGTATTTGAATAGAGATTGGTTTGATGTAAATAACTCTCATTGTTGATGGATCTGTTCTTATGGGGGAGAATGCAAATTAATGAGCATTTGAGATAAAAGCAGTAGAGATTCAGGTGTATGATGATGTTTTTCAAACCCTAATGAATGTGATATATGTTCTAGGTTTACAAAGAAATTGGATTTCTTTGGGTGCCTAAGACTTCAAAGGCTGCAAGTGCATTGTAACAGGTGGAGTTACGAAAGTGAAAAAGGGAACATGAGTCATTATAGAGGGTGAGATGGTTAGAAATCTCTATAGGTTGATATGGGATACTTTTTTCAAATGGAGCAGTGAAGGAGACATCAAATAAAGGAGAGTAACATCAAATAAAGGAGAGTAAATCTGTAATTCAGGGGGAGTTAGATGTGACGAATTATCAGAAGATCGATTGATTGGTCTTTAATGATATCATATAGGAAAAATCTAGAGAAACCTGAACAGAGATGATTTTCTTAGAAAATGTAGTCTTTTTCAGGTTGGAGTAAGCTAGTTTAACATCGAGTTATACCTAAGTCGCGTATATGTGCTCAACCCGCAAGAACATGCTAGATCAGGACAGTTGCAGGTTTGATGGAAAGAACACCGGGATAGAGATAGAATGAAGGATTCATAAGTACCAGTGAGATCCAGATTTAGGGAAGCCTTCAGTTTTGTCTTGACAGATGGAAGCTAAGTTCATTGTGTTGCAAGGATGCATGCATGTAGTTGCAAGGATGCATGCATGTGGTAACAAATGGAGAGTAATTCAAAGGTTCAAGACAGTGGTGTTGAGGTCAAAGGAGGCAACTTTGGGAAGTCTCAAGTCGGTTTGGACTTGATAGACACTAGACAATACTGAGACTATCTATGCATCCGGGTTATAGGGTGCAGGAGCCACACTAGGTCATAGCTTGTGTGGAAGCATACCTTTCAGAGACGTATGTGAAGTGCTGGTTCAACACAGTAAGGTGTTGAAGAGAGAAGACTATGCCATCGGTGTAGTGACGTACCACTCAGCAAGGTACATGAAGACATTACCAGGTATCTCAAGGAGGCTCCAGGGATTTGCGAAATCCAAGCCAAGGTAGAGATTGTTGGATTTTGCCTCGTATTTCAGTTTAACCAGATCGGTCATTTGATTTAGGTAGAACCGATGTTAAGGGTTAAGGGTACTTTAGTCATTATGTATGAGTTTTTTTCGTTAGCCAAGAATGCGAAAACTATATATATTGATGTACTATAACCCTAGATCCCGAAGGAATTGAGATGGGATCATGATAGATAAGTTCTCTTCTCCGTAGACGTAAGCAAGGTTGCCAAACCACGTAAAACTACCGTATTCATGTGTATGGTTGCTTGATGGTGTGATTATTTGTGTTCATCGTGGTTGATCCGCTGATCGCGGATATTTCCATTGTGTTGCTTTTCCCAACAAAGAGTACTTACAAAAGCGTGCTTGTTAGGAAATGGGGATAAGTAAAAAAGATTATTCGCCCATGCAACTCAATTCACTCATTAAGGAATAAGACAAATTTGTTACATTTGTTCTAGTGAAAAGAAAGTTTCCTGTTAATCGTAAAACACAAAAATAAAAGTAAAAAGTATAAAATGTGATAATATAATCATGGTAGCCCAAACAGAGGACACCAAAATTTTTTTAATCAAACTCAAAAATGCTTGGTTCAAAAATATTAATTACATCATGAGGAAAATATAGATGGTTTATAATAAAGGCTTTTACCGAAAAAACCTCTTAGATGTACACTAATCATGATCAGTCCCAATTTTTTTTATATACACTGATCGAGGGCCTGATCATGTGCAAGAAAAAAAATCATATATGTGGCTGAGTGATGCAAGCAGAGAAAAAAGGAAGAAGAGAGGGGGAAAAATAAAGGAAAAGGAAGAAAGGAAGAAGAAGAGAAAAAAAAGAATAGAGACAAAGGAAGAAAGGAAGGAATAAAAAAAGAATAAGGGATAAAAAGGGAAGAAAAACAGAGGGTGAAAGGAAGGGATTAAGTTTTATTTTCCTATTCTTCTCTTCTCCTTCCTTTCTCCTCTTCTTTCTCCTCTCTTCTTCCTTTCTTTTCTGCTTCCTTTCTCTTCTCTTCTTTCTCCTCTCTTTTTCCTTTCTTCTCTGAGCTTCTCTTTTCTTCTTTCTCCTCTTCTTTTCCTTTCTTCTCTACACGCAGAGAAGAAAGGAAGAAGAGAGGAGAAAAAAGAAAGAAAAAGAAGAGCGGAAGAACAAAAGAAAAAGAAAGGAAGAAAGGAAGAAGAAGAAAAGAAGATAGAGAGGAAGAGAGGAAGGAATAAATGAAAAAGAAGAAAGGAAGACGAAGAAAAGAAGAAAAGAAGGGATTTTTTTTTCTTTCTCCTCTCTTTTCTTTCTTTTCTCCTCTCTTCTTCTCTTTTTTCTCCTATTTTCTTCCTTTTTTCCTCTCTTCTTCTTCCTTTCTTCCTCTCTTCTTCTTCTTTTATTCCTTCCTTTCTTCCTCTCTCTCTCTCTCTTCTTCTTCTTTTTTACATATGTAAGGCCAACTGACGCTAGCTACACATATAAAATAATAATAATAATTTACATACGATCAAGCCCCATGGACCCTATCAGTGCACATTGAAAAATTGGAATTGATTGTGAGTAATGTACATATAAGGGATTTTTTTTCCACCCCACCCAAGAGGGCCGGCTCCCAAGAGAGAGACCGCACAAGCAGGAACAAGCCCACACACATAGAAAAGAAAGCTCACATACGTGGAAACTATGACATATCTAGCATTTGAATTTAGGATAACCAGGTGAGAACTGTAGCTTCTTACCAATAAAGTAAGGAGTCATTCTGTTTTATGATGTTTTAAACGTAAACAAAAAGAAAGTACCAAAAGGAACCAAAAAATAAGGTGATAGTATTAGAATTCTAATACATTTATAGATGAACAATATTATTATATTTCATCGATTAGCTATTTCTACTAAAACCTCAATGTGTTAAGAGAGACAACATAAATACTTTTCAAAACTCTGCCTTGGGTGGAGTACACTCCTCTACACTCCTTAGGTAGGTGAACTTTTGGAGATGTTTATTTTTTTTGCACACACATTTTTCTTTTCATGCTAAGTCGTTCCTTGTGGGATTTGAACTCGTGACATGCTGCCTTTGATTTTATATTAGTTTTTTTCAACTTGCCATCCTACCAAAACCTCAAGGTGTTAATAGCGGCATAATAAATACTTTTTAATGGATCCGCCTCTATAATTATATATTGAGTGATGCAACTTAATTACACTATGGTTTAAAAAGCATGTTATATCTTCTTATTTTTGCACAAGCATGGATGAGAAATTACCAATGCATTCAAAGCTCCAGCCTTGAAGTTATGGTGGTGTTGGGGTCGCTTCTCACGGGCTAAGTACACAAGAGTTGGCAGTGCACATCCTTCATTGTCCACAGCATTTGGGTCTCTCCCATCAATCAATATCTGAGCAGCAAGGGAAGAAAAAAAACATGAATTTTTAAAACTAGTTAGGATACAAAAATGGATGTAAAGGGGAGGGGTTACGCCTACTAGATAAAATACAAAAATAAAATAAAAAAAGAAAACATTTTTTTCTTAGTCATATCAGAGGTTGTGGCAATTTTGGCAAGGAGAATTGAAATTAGGAGAAGAAGTTCAACTTTCTAGTCGCCCGATTTAATTTCCTTGCTTCAATTCGTACTTTGTGTTCACAAAGTCTCTCAAAAAGTTAGATATTCGTTTCTTTGAAAAATTGAGAAATTTTTACATAAGGCCTTTGGTTTTGGCCTTCTTTTAGAAAAGGACATGAATCTGGAGTCTCAAAAGTTTTCAAATAAGGCTTTAAGCTTTCCACTAAATTTTCAATTAAAGACAGCTAGGCATTTTAATGTATTTTTTAGGTTGCTTTTCTCCTTTTCTTTTATATATAAGGCAAAAATGTCATTCACCCCTCAATGACTCTCCCTGCACAACCTCCTCTATTGTCTTCTACCTAACCCTGATCTTCTCTATTGCATTTTCAATTAACCCACCAACCCACTAGTAGGCGGGGCTAACTCTCCCCATTCCACCCTCCACCCCACCCAAAAAAACAAAAACCTACCCAAAGAAAAAGGAAAAAATCGTAAAACCACTTTTACTTTTACGTAATTTTATAATTTACAAATTTCATTCCCAAAATTAAAAAAAAACATTATATATTTTGAAAACTATGTTCATTTTGTTTATATGTGGTCCTCCCCAAAAATCTTTTTCTATAGAGTGGCTCCTAAGGAAGAACTTCTATGTCTGCCCTTACACCAGCCTATTCATGCACCACATACAGAGTAATTTGTGCAAGGTAACACATGAGGCTCAATTGTTGGTTCATCTAATTATTATAAGCTGGAGGTTTTGGAATCAACTTTGACAAAAATTATTTCAATTTTGACTTTTTACTGAGCCCTAAAATGCAAAAGGTATATGTATATTGAGTTTTGAACTTGTAACTTTTTGCCTATGTAAATAACAAACCTTAGCACTGCACCACACAATATTAACATGGGATGGGGACCCTAGCTATGTGAGTAATGCCTGTGCTCACCACGGGTTGTTGTGCTAGTAGATGATTGTGATCGGGGGAATCTGATGATATCAAGGAGAGCTTTGAAATTTGGAAGTAAACATATATATTTCTTCTCATATAAAGGAGACAATGATAAAGAGGTCTCAAAATTTGAGGAATCTTAGTTGGAAGTGGTGCCCTTTAAAGATTTGGATATTCAATTCTTACTTGTCCCGTGGAAAACCATTAAGTGTTAGAGAGAATTTAATTTTGAAGGGTCCAATCATTGAGGGATTAAGAGTTGAATAGTTTCTATTTATCTTTGGAGAATGATTACATTTTGGAGAATGTTACGTAGGGAAGAGCAGCCACGGAGACGACTACTTAAGAAAAGTTTGAGTCACCCCAATAGGGGAAAAGGGTTATATTACTTAATTTGATGCATTCCATCAGTCACGGTTCTTCTAGCATATTGGTTAAGTCCATAGCGTTTAATATTAGAGTCAACCTCCATGTCTCATGTTCGAGTCATTTAAAGGGCTACCTAAAGTAAAGTAAGAATTGTCTAAAAAAATGAGAAAGGGGCTACCTACCACTAAAGCTAAGAGGGGGGAAAGGCTACGTACTGCTAGAGTGAGAGTCGTCATGGACGTCAACTGTGGAGTGTGGAAGCATGATGGTCTGTTATAGTCCTAAAATAGTCATAAAACTTAATTCGGAGCATATGCCAATTAGGAATGTACTTTAAAGAAAGTAGAACATTTTGCTAAGGATTTAAAAAGGGAAAAAATTATGATATTGGTCAAAATTGAAATTCAAATCCAATCTCTATAATATAACATAATTTTTTTCTGGATATCCCTATAGTTTCAACATAATTGAATGCAATTTTTGTCAATTTAGAACAGAGATATTATATGCTCAAAATTCAAAACAACTTCATATCATATTGTAAACATTTCCTTACTAAAGGGCTCTCATAGACAAAAACAAATGGTTTTAGTTGAATATAGCTAGTACGATCAATATTACATGAGTGATGAACATGACCTAGTGGAGTGCCATGTGAATGTTTTTGGCAACCCACCTAAGGTGTTAGGACCCTGTGGCTCACACATGTGAGGTGATGGGAACATGCGCATGCAAGGAGACACAGATACAACTTACACATGCGAGGTGATAGGAACTCACACATGCAAGGAATTATAGACATAACTCACACATGCAAAATAATGGGAAATTGCATATGCAAGGTGATAGAGACATGACTCACATATGCAAGGTGATGGGAACTCACACATGAAAGGAGACATACACAACTCACAGATGTAAGAAAATAAAAACTCACATGCAAAGAAAGGGAGGCTAGCTTCTGAATCTGGACCTTCCAATGAAAACCGGAACTCCTTGCACTTCTTACCATTAAGGTAAGGAGCAGTTCTCATGTGACATGCGAAGGTTAGCGTATTACTTTCATTAAAAGACCATTTTTTATACAACATAGTACTACAAAAAAAGTGACTTGTACTGGTGGAAAATTTTGGATTGGACGACATTCTTTTTTGTCGCTAATTCTTGTTTTTCATGGCGGATAAGGTTTTCCACCGCTATTTCTTAGACGGTATATAAGCATTAAAAAAAGACACTTTTAGTGGCAAAAAAAAATTTTTTTTGGTAAAAAGAAAAAGTAAATTTTAGTACTGGAAAAAAAACCACTACTAAAGGTGTATACAATTAGACTAGCTAGTATGCCCTACACCATAGAATATTGACTATGAAGAAAAATGGAGATGCTAAATTTCATATGACAAAGGTGCACAGGTTGGAGAGATTTATGGAGCCACCAAAATCCTAGATGCTGACAATAGGTCTAAAATGGATTGGAAGGTTACTAACAATACTTACAAGGAGAAGAGCATGTACAATAAAAAGAGGAAGGTCAATCAAGACCTTAAGTGAAAAGGTAAGGAAAGACATTAGTATGTAAAGCAATTGAGAACATGTTAAAATAAGGCAGAATGGAACAACAAAACTCTCCAAATACCCTCAAGTGGAACTCTCTAGATACCCTCAAGTGGATGGGTTTAAGATTGAGAGGTTACACAATTAGTTGAAAACCTGCCTTTCAGCTGGTTGCTCAGTAATCAATCCCTGAATATGTTTCTCTTCCTCTACAAATGTATGTTATCTTTTCCACATATATGGGCTACCTTCTAACACATGTTGGCTCCCTCTCCCTTGTGTTTGGCCTCAACCCTCTTGGCTAGCGTAACCCAAAAAGAAAATATGTAGATGTGTTTTAAAACTCATAGATATTTAAAAGTCACTTTTTTTTTTGTCTAAGAGAGCCATTATTTTCACATATCATCTCTAGGATGAGAGGTGGTCATTTTTTATATGGATAATGACCGTACAACTAGTGTAACACTCCGACCAAATTTATTTTTTCTTACTGCTAATTAATTCAGTTTTGTTTTAACTAATTATGTGTTGATGCTTAATTAAGGTAAATTAGAGCTATTTTATTTTATTAAGTTTATTGGATAGAGTTCAGGTCATATAGGTAGTTTGGGCCAAGTTTGACCTTGATTAGGTAGAGTAAAGCCCTTTTTCATAATTTAAGGTTTTATGGCTTTACAATTACATCATGTATGCATCAAGGTGGTGTCATCACATATATCTTATCGAGTGTATCAAATTTCGCATTGGACCCCACACTATAATAACTATGGACAAGCAGGACTTTTTGTAATTTCTAAAACATGTAACTTCAAAACACAACCAGCACCTTGTTCATTTGATCTTCAACTTCAAGTTACAACTAAGAGGGTTTTTCCATTTCTTCTCCTCTTCTACCCCACTTTGATGAATTGAGAGCTTCCAAGAGTCTTGCATGCGAATGGGGAGTGAGCTTTCTTCCTCCCATCATCTTCCCCACTTTATATTGAGCTTAAGGGTTTCAATGTCCCTATTCTTTCTCAACCCTATAGCTGATTAGGTGAGTCTCTTCCCTTTCTTCCCAAATTTTTGATATGCAATGAGTTAGCGAAACTCAGTTTAGGTGCATCCATCTTACACTATTTCCATAGTCTCATCTTTCATTATTAGGGTTGGAAATTTTAGGCTTAAATTTTAGGCTTTCTTTCTCAATTAAGCACAGAAGAAAGGGATTCTTATGCAAACACTCAAATTGAGGAAAGTAGAAGTAGGTTTAAGGCATGCATGTTAGTATATTTTTTGATTGGATAATCTGAATATAGATATGTCATCAAATTCAACCTCTTTTCTTAGTTTCCTTACAATTTGAAAATGGGTTTTCTTTAATGAATGCATGGATGAGAAAATGGTGATGATAGTTGTGTAGAAGGGCATTACTAATGTAGCAATGTTGATTTCTGGAGTGAAACAAAGGTTCCAAGTGCAGGTACCCTCAAATGGGAAGAATGAGAAGTCGCGGAATTCATATCAGAAATCTACGATGGGCACTCAAGTGCCCATAAAAGCGCAAATAAGTGCATTAGCTATGACAAAGCGCGCTTGAGCCCATGCTCAAGCTCAACTTGACATTAGCCAGTGGTGTTTTCTAACGCAAAAAGGGGATTTTATCTCCATCCTAATAACCTATAAACCTTCATAAGATGTAATATTGAACTTATAGGGTTATTAGACATCAAAAGACCTTGTAGGGCCTCAGTGTTAGGTTCATCTAACCAATTTACCTGGCCCAATGGATTTTATAAATGCATGAGAAGTCTTGCAGGTTGGGATTAGCTGACATGCAGTTATCCAACTTATCTAGCACTTAATCATGGGTATTGGTTTAGGCGACTTTGATGTACATCACGTGTACAGCGGGACACCAAGGCAAAGATAGTCATACATCGAATAACCTGAAACTATGACGGTTAGAGATGGTAGGATATTTGATTATTCTTGGCTAGTAAAGTTTCTTGATTCTCTTAATTAAATTGCATTGCATATTGAAAGTTCTAACATTGATCTTAATTAATTGATATCGTTAGTCAAGTTCATTTTAGCATGTTGTCTTCTAATTGTTATTAGTACATTTGTACCTCCTTCCTTTTTTTAAAACTCGAATTGAATTGAATTGATAATGAATTGAGGAAGTACAAAAATTGTCTCAAACTGAATTGTAAAGAATCATAAGAGTTGCAAAGAATTGAATCATTTTACGCAAATCTTACTTATTGATTCTGAATGGTTTGGTACTACTTAGCTTCAACCTTATGAGATCCGGTGAGGTTAAGTTTGGTTTAATATAGTACGATACTACCCTAGTAGGTTTATTACAACCCCATAACTCCATATATAGCAGGTAGCTAACTGTACCTTTGGCTAGGGGCACTAGTGACATTCCCAAAATATGTAGATCTCTGAATGGGATGATGTAACCAGTGTAGTAGCCACCTTGTATGGAAGTATCTAGTCTTATGATTCATAAAGCATGCTTACTTTTTAATGCTTAATATGCCCAGTTGACTTTCTTCACCCTATTTTAATTAATTGTGTTATTATTCAAATGGATACAACATGTGTTACTTTTATTCTAGTTATCCTTTGCCGAATTGTCATTTTCATGGTGCTATTAACGTGGTGGAATAGGCACAGATCCCACTCCCGGTATTGCAGACACCTAGGAGGGAGCGGAGTAGACCCCGACGTTTCCTTAACGTTTAAAGGAGTGGACAGCAATGGACATCTGTTGGTCCTCTATTGCTTGGAGTGCAACACGACAGTATATCAAGTTTTATTTTGGGGATTTTGGATTATAAGAATGCATCATACATCATATTAGACCGTGCAGTCATGTATGCATGCCATGCTTTTGCACTTATGACTGTATAGTTAGTATAGATCATTTTGATAGACTTGATCATAGATCTATTCCTTATTTTGTATAGACACGATATAAATGTTCATGACATGTAGAGATCTTTTGGGTTGTGATACTTAGAGAAATATAACAATGAAAATACATCTTTTGTATATATTGGAATGTTTTAATTATTCACTGTTTTCCATAATTGATACCAATAAAATGTTTATATAGGAATTGCATTTTTATAGGTGATACTAACAAACTTCCATGTGTTTGTACTTGGACATGTATCCGTTTCCAGGTCCTCACACGTGTATGACATGGATATCCCTAGTGGAATTCTATTTTGATAGTCCAGCCTACCCTAATCTAAGGATTCTCGGGCTCATGTCATGACAACTGTCCTTATACCCGACAATTGCCCCAAAACGATGGGAAAAAAGATAATTCCTGCAGAGTTGTTCATACTGGAAAGGATGCTCTGCAAGGGACGATTTTACCCTTAAACTTTGTGATATCCTAAATTTCTTTTATAGGATATCAAACGATGCAATATCTCAGTGTTATAGGATATCACATGAAATTCAGAATTTTTCATCCTCTTCCTATCTACCAAACAGAGGAAAAAATGTTTCTGCTTCTTTTTAAAAAAAATAGAGAAAAAGAGTTACAGAAAAGGCCCTGAGGTTGTCTTCTTCCTTCCTCTAGTTTTTCGTCCCTTTTCATCCCTATTCCTTCTATATTGCAGGAAGAGATCCTTTCAATACGTTCTCTTTCTTCAGTTTTTGCAATTTCATTAGCAAAGAAACTAGTGATCTTCTATGACAGAGGTCTAAATTCAAGGTGATTAAGTGCTTTGGATTAGGGCTAGAAAAGGGAGATTAAGTGATATACTATAGATGTGCGATATTGCGATGTTTGAGATCCTATAATCCTGGCATATCGCACTTTTTGATATCCTACAACTTTAGGATATCACAAGGTTTAATAGTAAAATCATCACTTGCATGCGTCCTTTCATGTATAAACAACTCTATAGGAATTATCTTTTTTTCGACTATTTTGGAGCAATTACAAGGGCAGTCGTACAATCATTATCTCCTGTTTATATACATATACACAAAGAGAAGTTGTTCCCACATATGTATGGGCTCTCTTTTCCACATTTGCGGGTTATCTTTCCCACATATGTGGGTTCATTTTACCAACAAAAGATATATTTTAAAACTAGTGAAAACTTAGAGAGCCATTATTTACATGTATCATTTTTTGGATAAGAGGCGGTCATTTTTTATACACATGCTGGCATGCACACTGAAAGAGGCCTTGCTTTCTTCTTCTGTCATGGTCTCAAGTTTCAGTGGAGTTTTATTTCTTTTTTAAATATTAAGATAGATATAAAACTCCTTTATATAACTATGTCCAAATTAATAAATAAAGCTTTATTGATGTCAGTCATGATTCTACTACTCCAAATATTGATAGGCCATATCCATGTTCCCATCGGTAACAATACATGTATGCGATCCAAACCACCCAAACATGGGGCTTTGATTTGATTGATTATGTTCCAAAAATCCTACAACCAAACAACTCTAGGAATTAGAACTCATGCACTCTACTCACAAACTCATGTCCATAATGAGTTATACTCATGCACTCATATCCCTAGCAAGTTGAGATTAGCTAATGGACTAGCCACTTGACTTTGAATGTTGGTCTTGTACACATGTGGAAACGCATAACCTACGATCGACAATCAAAGCCACACACAAGAAGAAAGACAAGCATACAAGAGTACACACGAGAGATTTACGTGGTTCAGCGATGTGCCTACATCCACATGAAAAAGAGAACTCCACTCTTTTATTACACTCTTCTTATTAGGTCTAATGTTATAGGTTATATCATATACATATAACTCTCTCTTTCTTAGCTCCTAAAAAGCCCTGTAAAAAGACCAAAATACCCTTGACCCAAAGCCTGATTTAAGACAAACCCTATGGACCAATCTGGTGAACTTGAAATATAAGACATAAACCGAACAAACTCTACCTTGGCTTGAATTCCGTAGAACTCGAGCTACCAAAAGAACAACGGACAATGTCTTTAACTCCACATACCTCGCTGAAAAGTACGTCTTTGTACCCACTATCGCTGGGCACAGTCTTCACTCTTTAATGATAAGTGACACGAATCAAGTCGAAGCAAGACTTGAACTTGTCCTTAACTAATTTCATTATGAATGCCCTAAATCACTTGTATCATTATCTGGAAGCTTGCTTCGACCTATACAATAATATCTCTGAATTGCAAACATGATTAGGAATTTGGAACTTCACTCCACCTACATGGGAAGTTCCTTCCTTATCCAAGTAGACCCGCTTGCATCTAATGGCCTTATTACCATCATCAAGAGACTTCATCTCTTTATCTTTGATTGCAGTTTATTGACCACTTTTTCGTCCTTCCACTGACTCTAGATATATGAATTGCTTAACCGCCAATGCATATGCAACCACATCATATGTCACCAACATATTCTTGAAACCATATTTGATCGGCAGTTTCCTCACTGTCTGAGGTCTACTTGTGTGCTACTCAATTAGACTGTCCTTAGTATCCCAGGAGGAGTCGGATGCACTCTCTTTCCAAATTAGGATGTCTGACTCCACCTGAATGGTGCCACTGCTACTACCTACCTCTATCTTTTCCACCCACTTTCTCACATTGAATAAAGCATCCTTATAAAATGTAACATTCATACTGATGATAAATCTAAATGAATCCCAATCGGTACACCACAACCATATCCCTTCACCATAAAAGCATATCCAACCAAGTTGTACTTCACAGCCCTTGATTCTAACTTATCGGTTTTCACATGAGCATACGCTGAACAACAAAAAACCCTCAAGTTAGAATAATCAGCTGGATTACCTAACCACATTTCTTTTGGTGTTTTGCAACCAATTGCTAAGTGTGGAGATCTGTTAACCAAGTAGCCTACAGCATGTACTGCCTCAGCCCAAAATTTCTTGGAAATCCTCCAGTGAATAACATACAACGAACTCTTTCAAAGACTGTTTTGTTCATCTTTTCTGCAACTCCATTCTGCTGTGGAGTTCCTGTGGTGGTGTAATGCCGAACTATTCCTCTATCCTTGCAATAGTTTTTAAACACATTGGATCTGTATTCCTTGCCATTATCTGTCCTCAACTCCCTCACCTTCCTGCCGATCTGTTTCTCAACCGGTGCCTTCCATCACTTGAATGTTTCAAGGTCTGATCCTTTGTCTTCAGCCAGACTTTTCTTGAACAATCATCGATGAAACTCAACAAAAAACGGGAACCACCCTTGGAGTAAACCTTGGAAGGACCCCACACATGTAAATGAATATAATCAAGGATACCTTTCATGCAATGAATACCCTTTTTTAAACTGACCCTGCGATGTTTTCCGAATATGCATTTTTCACAAAAATCCCACTTGTATGTCTTCGTGCCACATAATAAATTCCGCTTACTCAGCATTGTCAAACCCTTCTCACTTATATGACCCATAAGCAAATGCCATAAAGGTGTTGAGATAGATACATAGTCATATGATAAAGACACTGCAACTCCACCTGAAACAGTATTTCGAGACAAAACATACAAGTTTATAACTCTATTGTTTCTCATAAGAACCAAAGCACCTTTTACAACCTTCATGACTCCACCTTTAGCTGAGAATTTACAACCATTGAAGTCTAAGGCACCCAAAGAAATAAAATTACTTTTCAAACCATGGACATGTCAAACCTCTACTAATGTTTTAATGATTACATCATACATCTTTATTCTAAATGTTCTAATAACAACCGTCTTACATGCAACGTTGTTGCCCATTAAGACACTACCACCATTGATCTAGCGATAATTAGTAAACCAGTCCCTATTGGAACACGTATAGTAGGAACATCCAGAATCAAGAGTTCATTCATCCAAACAACAAATACCTTTTATAATCATAGAAAATGTACTGTCGACATCAAAACCTAATCTTCCCTCTACAACACTAATTGAATCATCAAATGATGAATCTTTTATTTCTTTCCATTTCCTCTTCCTATCAAGATAGTTCTTTCGAATGTATCATCTCTTGTGGCAATAATAACATTTAATGTTCTTCCTCTTATATTTAGACTTGGATTTATGTTTACCCCTGTTACTGGAGTCTTTTGTTCTTCCTCTTATAACAAAATCCTCACCGAAGTTATCATTGTTTACAGGCATGACCTTTTTTTTTCTTTTTTCAACTCCTTAGAGTTCAAGGTTGCCTCTACATCTTCCTTTGAAAGAGTATTTCTACCATACATCATGATATCAACAAAATGCTTATATGAGGGTGGTAAAGAACAAAATAGCATAATAGCTTGGTCTTCATCATCAACTAAAACATTAATATTTTTCAAATCCATGATAGTTTTATCAAATGCATCAAGATGTGTATCAAGGGATATACCTTCCTGGATTTGGAAAGTGAGCAACTATTTCTTCAAGTATAAATGATTCGTCAAAGACTTGGCCATATACAAATTCTTAAATCTCAACCATAACCCAGCAATAATTTTCTCTTGAGAAACCTTTTGCAACACTCCATCACTCAAGTATAACAAAATCGCTCCATATGCCTTCTCCAGCATATCCTCCTTCTCGTCTTCTAACATTGTCACCAAAAGAACGTTCTTTCCTTTCAATGCTTTCTGCAACCCCTTCTGAACCAACAAGGCGTTCATCTTCATGCGCTGCAAGCTAAAGTCATGCCATTGAATATTTCAACTTTAAGTTTTACTTCCATTCCTGTAAAATTTCCGTACCATATTTTAGTTCACGTCACCATGAGCACGTTGGAAGAAATGAATATAAAATCTGAGTCCAAATGGCTCCAATAGAGCAGAAACAAGTTTCTATACTCTGCACGGTCAAATCTCCTTGTTGATTGTCAAATAGCCAACCTCCCTCTTTCACTACGTAAATCTACTTAAAACGAGTCCGTAGGCTTAAACAAATCTCCAATCAGACACCAGATGATCAAAATATCGCAAAATACTTCTCAACCATCAAACTCGGTCAAACTTCCTTCAATTGTATCTGCTGACATGATGATGACGTCATCCTGTTGGCATCACCTTGCTGATATCAACATTGTAGTACTCCTTACTGGGCTTTGCACACAAATTAGATCAACCCGACCTGCTAAAAGGTTGTGTCAACCTAAACCAACCTCAACCTGGCTTTGGATATAACCCAGACCCAATCTCTCATCTTCTCCCTCGTTTCGAGACTAGGTTTTGTGACAAAACCCAATGCCCGCCTGCACTTCCTTTGCAATGGGGAGATAAGGGGCAACCAACGATGTTCTGCGACAGCAAGGGTATCCTCTTCGGCAACTGTGGAAGGCGCACGAAGGGTGTGCGGCGATGACGGTCTTCTTCTTAGGCGGTGAGGCCCAAGAGAACAACTACGGTAGACCTAAAAACAAATCTTATGTTCCTCCAACCATGGCAATCAGTGAGGAACTTCGAGCCACTCATTGCAAATCGTATAATAACCAAGAACCCAATCTGAGTCCTTTCTGATCCTCTTCCACACCGTTTCCAGTGACAGAGACTCAATCCCTCTCTTGGATCCTCTATAAGAACCCTTTGATTCTTCCTCCCTTCTTCTCCTATAGTGGCTAACAAAGATCAAACGATCCCTTCTCTGCCTCCGTGATGTATAAGAGATCTGAACCTTAAGGAAAGATCCAATCCGACAATCACAACCCAATTATCGCACCCAAAAATGTGAGACCCCCAATCTCACTTGGAAAGCCCTTGAGGCAAGATCAGGACATAGCCAAGGTCCCCAAGCCTGTTAGTCAAGATATGGGAATCCGCAAGGGACACAAGTGTAGAATGCTTCGGTTCTACATTGCCTGATGAAGTTTGATGGATCCACACAGGGACTTGTGGCTTTAAGAGGGGTAGATTCTAGGACCTGTGGCCTCAAAAGGGGTAGATTGTAACACTCTATCCCACCATGGTATTTAATAAACCATGCAGGTTACTACCAGTAACTTGGGCTTAAGTATTTTAGGCCACATAACAAGCTCATCAAGTTATTAGGCCAGTAGGCTACTCGGGTCGTGGCAAATGGCATCAGAGCCATACACAAAAAGAGAGACAAGCATACAAGAGTACACACGAGAGATTTACATGATTCGGCGATGTACGTACATCCACGGCCAAAAGAGAACTTCACTGTTTTACTACACTCTTTTGCTTCGATATAAGGTTACAGGTTATCTGATATATATATATATATATATATCTCTCTCTCTCTCAACCCCTAAAAAAGGCCGGTAAAAAAGACCAAAATCCCCCTAATCCAAAGCCCGGTCTAAGACTAGCCTTATGGACTAATCCGATGAACTCGGAATACAATTCATAATCCAACAGTTGGACCATTGAATCGTCCATCAGATGGTCAATGGTCATAGCCGGGGGTCAGTTATGATTGATCGTTTAGACATTTTGCTTCCATTCCATATGAGGCCCCACAAAAGTTTAGCACATCCAAGATGATTTGCATACTTTCCACTACTAAGGTGCAAAATTCTTCTCCCAATATAAATGATAATAACATGAAAATTAGATTTACCTGTAGAATGGCTTGATGATTACGTGAGTTCAGCACCGAATTCCACTCAGAAAATCCTTTGTGCTCTGCTTGAATTTCTTCAGAAACCTGTCCCATGCTAACTACACTTTCTATCCGGCACTTCATCTCTTCATACAATTTCTACAGTCAGATGCAGTAAAAATCAATCAAAAGCTGCCCTTAAAATCTGCAAGGTTGCAAGGTATTTTCTTAATACACATTTAAATTTGAAGCACATTTGTTTACGTGAAATCAAATTCTTAGAAATCTATCGTCAAATGGTACCAATGAAAGAACATTAAAGAGGTGAGTGAAGGTTTATAATGTCGATGAAACTCTTAACGTTTCTCGGATTTGATTACTTAGATGATAGTTGGGTGTCCTTTTTTTATCAACTTTTGATTTATTTTTCATTAAAGAAGGTAGTTTTTTCTTTTTCTTTTTCTTTTTCTTTTTTTTTTTAATCTTCATGTTTGCTTTTCCCATTTTAACCACTTTAGAAATGCATTTCTTAAAATTCCTAAGAATTCTGTTGCATGACACATTCACTGCTGATCACTGTATATGCTCTACCTTGACAGTGGACCATGCTTCAATGCAGTGAAAATCGTGTGGCTCAGACTCAGATGCGCTGGAGAAATAGGCAGCCGGGGACCTTGGGTCCACCTTGAATTTCTTGCAGAATGGAATCCAATGCTTTGCAAAGTGAGATGCCTCCAAGAGAGCATAGAAGGTCAGATCTGACCCACCATCGTCAGAAAGATAGACGGCCAACTTATCCGGCGGATAATCATAAGCAATCAGTGATAGAATGGTGTTGATCACTACCATTGGTGGCTCCATGGTGGGGTCCGCCGTGCACACAAAAATGTCCACTGCTGGCAAACAATCTTCATATCTGTTTGGCAAACCAAAACATTAAAAAAATTAAAAAATTAAAAAAAGAAAGAAAAAGAAAAATCATGCATTAATCGAAATTCAAGAACATGTTGTTCTGGTTTAGGTTGGATTTAAGTTGGGGTGAAGTAGGGTCGGTGTGAAGCATATATATTTTGAACTTGCAATATAAACGAAAGGTGTAAAATGGGTCAAGTTGTGGGAAGTTGGATTTTGGTTGGCCTTCTAGCCTTGGTTAAATTTTTGTTAAATTTGTTTCAGTTTGATTGCTTTAAAACTCGGGTTGGGATCAAAAACTACACCCAAGGCCTGAACGTTTGTTAAAGGTTCTACAATCATACAAATGGGCTGGATCCAGCCACGAATTTACAGGCGACTCGTTCTTAATTAAATAGCTGAGGGTTGGATTAGCGCAAGCCTCTAGGACTGAACACAAGCGACAATCGACTCTTTAGGCTTAGCCAATGGGACTAGGGAATCTACATCATGCGGTCGTTACTGATACTGAGTGTTGTTTGTCCGGACTGTCGGGCATATTACTATGGAAATGATATTTGTATTCTGATGACAATGAGAGGTATCCATAAATGGTGGGATCGAACCAAACTTCCTTATCAAATACTAAGAACGAATTGGCCGGTAGCATGTAGGATCACAGGGCCCATTTATCTATCAATTATCTCAAAATCTTAAGGTGATAGAAATGGTAGAATCAATGGTTTTATAGTCTTCTTAACTTTATTGGGAGGCTCTCCTCACTAATACCACCTGAGAGGAGACTTAAATCCCCAACCTGACCAGGCTTTGATACCACTGGTAAGATCTCAGACACCATTGAATTACCACTTATCTTAAAACCTTAAGGTGATAGAAATGGTAGAATCATTGGTTTTATAGTCTTCTCGATTGTGTTAAGATGCATTCGAGCATTACTCCACACAGGTGTCTGAGGTTTGTACAAGAGATCTAACATAGTAGATAGTATTTTCTAATGACATTGAACATAGATTCATAATGTCTATTGACATGGTAATTAGAAACTGAAAGCAGAATACAAGCCATGAGTAATCTTGGAATTAATGAGTGATCTTGGATTTAAGTATCATGAGCTAGCTAGTAAATGATATGAATCAATGATACAGCCAACGAAGATTGGCCTATCGGCAGCATCAGTGTAATTTCATTTTCAGAAAAACTAATAACATGATGGACAGATAGCACCCACAGTAAAATATCTAAATGTTACTTGTTTAAATTATTTATTTTTCCTAGGCATATTGACTCATATTTAGAAGGGTGTAAGAACATGCTTGAGCATTTGGCCGTTGGCATGGTCAGAAATGGAGCGTAGTCTTCTCATGTAAAATCAGGGAAATGTGTAGTGTGCATTGGGTGCATGCATGAGTTTAAACCCTTCTAAATGATTAAAAAATGTTATCATTCATAATTTCTTGATCAAAACAACATCCAAAAAACCACATCCTGGATTGGGGAGGTTTGAAAACCCCTTTCATCCTAGGGTAGGACTCTCTGACTATAAGTTTTAATAGCAAGGTGGTCCCCTGAAAAGATTTTTAAAAAGTGCTGTTCCACTAACGAATTTTCAGTTGTAGACCCGTAAATATGTAAAAAATGAAATTAACACCAAATCTCTAGTTTACAACATAAACTAATCCGATGGTGTTACTACTTTGATTGAAGTGAATTTTGGTTTAAGTGTATATTAAAGAAAAAGGAAGGCTTCTTGAAAGATTAAAATGCTCAAGATTTATTTTAAATTGTGATTCGATTACTACTTCTATGTAGTAGAAAAAGAAAAGCAATCAATCACACAAAAAAGAATACACACAATTTTAACATGGAAACCCGAATGGGGAAAAAACCATGAGTTCAAAGTAGACAAAATCAATCACTAACTTCCGCAATATAAGATATACTTACAACCCTATAGTCAGTCCCTTAACACAAAGCATTATAGTTGTTCTTGATAGATATTCATAGCACCTAGTCCCTCGGTGCCCCACTATCAGTGTCATGATCTCCACAACGAACAAATCTCTACATGAGATAACAATGTTCTACAATGAAGTAGAAGCTACAAATCTTTTACGAAAGAGTAAAAGCACCAACTCTAAAACTTGAAGCCTTCATCCCAATCTCTCATGAAAACTCTAGATAATTTCTCCAATAGCAATCGCAAGTCAGAGCAAGAAGAGTTCTATGTGTTGTGTTGTACTTAGGGTTGAGAGGAACACTCTTTTTATTGCCCATAATTCGTGCATTAGGGTTAGAAAGCAAATCTAATCAAATCAAACAATTCTGACACAAATAGAAAAAGTTTTCATGCAAGTCAGTGAGCCTCTGCCATCCGTGCACTTGAGCGCGGTTAAATAGGCGCTCAAGCTCACTAGCCACTGTCTTGGGCACTCAAGCCCGATCAAATGAGCACTCAAGCGTGCTTGAATTTTTAGCGAGCATCAGTAAACTTCTCAAGGCCATAACTATGTCATTTTGACTCCGATTTATGTAATCTTTGGTTCTACGAATATCTACTCGAAACGAGCTTTCTAATGGTAGCTAGCTTACCCATATCCAACATTCGGTTTTTTAGATATAACCTTTTTAATTATGTATTCCTCAAAAAAATACTTCAATTTGCGTTATTTTCAATTCAGTTTATCCAAAGCAATCATTGTCCATTCTAAATATAAAATACAACTTAATAGATTCAAGTTTTGTCCAACTCATAAATTAGCCACTACACAAATACTAACCCTACCGGTATAAATGACTTTGATCAAGCAAAAGTCAAGCCTATTTGCATGGTTAATTAACATAACTCATCTCCAAGAGACTCTCATGTAGACTTAAGCAAAGGATCATGTTTCTTCTTTAGAAGATTTTGAGAAAAATCTAACTTAAATATTGTACATTAAGACTTGATTTGGTCCTACATAGGATTAGTAGATATAGGATTGTGACACAGTAGTCTTCAATAAGTATGACTCTTTGGGGCTGGCTTATATAAAGCATATCGGAACCCTATGGTTGGTATTCTTTCTATTCCATAGGTTGACCCAAAGACAAAAAGATCTATGAAGCTTTCCAATCGTTGAAACGTACATAGATCTCCTGCCACGTGTTGAAATCTCCGCATCCAAATCCATCAATCATCATCATCATTGTTGACATATATAATATAATAATAATATTATGGGCTAAAAGTGAGTGTGGGATACCTTTGAGCGAGCCGTTCTGTGAAGGTATAGTGATAGACTGGCCTCCAACGAATTACTTGGGTGAGTATCCAGTAGAATCCAAACCAAAGCTCAGCACCGAACATACCATACCATGCCCATCTCCTAATCCCACCCGCAGGGACATGAGTGACTCTATACACCCAAATCAAACACACACCCACAAACATGGAGATTACAAGCATCCTATAAGCAATCCAACCTCTTGCTTCCTTGGTCTCAAACAGGGGGAGACAACCCTCTTTCCCATCTCCTCCCTTCATCTCTCTCTCTCTCTCTCTCTCTCTCTCTCTCTCTCTCTCTCTCTCTCTCTCACTCAATGGAAGAAAGATTTGTGTATTATTTATGATAAGTTGGAAGTTTTGATGTATGATTTTCACTCTCTCTCTCTCTCTCTCTCTCTCTCTCTCTCTCTCTAGAAGAAAGATGCGTGTGCAATACATGATTGACAAGTAAGAAGTATTGAAATATGACATTCACATAGAGCCGAAAATGTTTGTCATAGTGTCGGAAATAAGGATAAGGAATAAGAAGCCTACAACTACATAGTGTTTTTCTGCAGGGGACCCAACCTCGAACCTGGATGAGATCAGTAGATAATGACAATAAGAGCCGACCCACAATTACGCAGGTCAACTGAACTGACCCATATAAATAATCTATATTGCATTTTGCTAAAAAATTAATTCTTCAAATAAAAAAAAATAAACTTGAATCGGAATAACATATTCTAGAAAATCATTGATTATAAATAGAAATAAAAAATCATAGTTGTCAAGAATCTCTAATTAAAATTCTTTAGAAAATAGAAATTGGTTTGCATCAGCCTATATCGTGTGTGCATAGGTGCTGTTTCTAATGTAAACAAATGCTGTATTAATAAATTAAGGCATGTTTATAATAAGAAGATTTTGCAGTCTAATTTTTTTCCATTTTCAAGACCATCAAAAATTCTACTCACTGACTCTTCACTTGGATTTTGCTTTCATCTTTATTACCAGGAAGGAAATTCATTAATGAGCCTTTCTTATAGAGAAATCTATCCTACTAATAAGTAAAAATTGAATAGTATAAAATTTGGAGTGATTTCTTCTTAAACATTTTTTTTTCATAGCACAGACGGTTCAAATTACTGAATTTTTTTCCTTTTACTTTATAGGAGATCCAACTCACTCACTCATGCAACTAACACATGTCCCTTACCAAATTTACCTAAAAGAGTAGTTATTTGTTTACATATGTAAATGATTAACATGCATAAGCATTACCTATTCAACATTTTCATATAAACATATGTATGAATATTTTTGTTTGATATCCTCAGACTATAAATTTTTTTAAACTTTCAAAAAATTCATACAATTTAAAATTGCGGATGTACTCATTTGCTCATTTTAAAATGGTGATTTTTGAAAAACATTACATAGTCATAATGAAAACTGAAACATCATCCCAAATTTGGATTTCTATATTACAATTCAAAATATATGTAGCAGAACAATAAAAGAATTAGCAAGTAAATCAATCATACACTACAAGAAGAAGACATACAGATTTTTTAAGTAGAAACCCTACTAGGAAAAAACCAAGGGTCTTATCATATAAACCAAAGAAAACCAAGCAACATGCAATCAAAGGTTACAAGATATACTCATAGAGTCTTCTTTAGTTGCAACTCAATCTAACGATTGCAGTTCTTCTTGCTAGCTCATCGCCATTCACCGCTCACCACGTTTGAAACAACCACCTTGAATCTACAAGGTGAACAAACCTTCTACAAGAAAAGCCAATCTTTTATAATGAAGTAGAAACACAAATCTCTAAACTCAAAGCTTTAGCACAGTCTCTTTAATGACTGCTCTAGTAAAGAAGTGAATCTTCAATTTGTATTCTCAACTTAAAATAAGGAGATGAATATATTAGGGTTGAGAGAAAAACCCTTTAAATAACCCATAATTCATGCCTTATGGTTAGAGTCCTTGTAGAATGAAAACTAGCAGTTCTTGTACAAATAGAAAATAATTCCGTATTAGAAACTGGGTTTTCTTCGTCAGTGCACTCGAGCTAACCGAATGGACACTCAAGTGCCAGTGCATAAGCCCTCGAGTGTGAATGTATACTCTGCACTTTCTGCAAACTTTCTAATGCCATAACTTCATTGTTTTAACTCCGATTGACATAATCTTGGAACCTACAAATATCTACTCAAAAAGACCTTTTTAATCCATGTTATCCTAAAAAAAATCACTTTAAAACACTTCAATTTATGCTCTTTCTTCGATTTCTTCACTTTAGTGAATCCAATAACTCATATCACAGTCCATTCTAAAAGAAATAAAAATATTACAATTCAATGGACTTAGAGTTTTGTCCAACCCATAAATTAGCCAGCACACAAATATCATAACAAAAGCCCATTTTCTTGCTGATGACCCCTAAACAAAATGAAGTCACTTGACAACAAGTCTAGGCTATAGGTTTTTTTTCCCTTGTAGAAAGGCTATAGGGTTATACACCATTACCAAGTTGGTGGAGGTCGGCAAACTATGGTTTGCTAGTTTTTTTCATATTTTTTTGTTAGGATATTTTGAATGTTGGCTAATTCATGGGTTGGACAAAAGCCAAGCTCCAATTGAGTTGTAAATTGTTTTTATTGGACTATTGTGTGTTTCATCGGGTCGCTTAAATGAAGTTATTTAAAAAAAGGTCACATCTCTCAAATCGTACATTGGATCGGGGTAATTTACCACCATTGGAAAGCTCTTTTCGAGTAGATATCTGTAGAGCCCAAGATTGCGTCAATCAAAGTTAAAATGATAAAGTTATAGCCTCATAAAGTTTGCAAAAATATCAGTTGGTTCAAACCAGAAAACGTTGGTTCGAATGAACTTGTGCAAATTAACCCGGACAAAGACTTAGTTCGTTCGAACCAAGCCCAGTTCATTTGAACGAAAAGCGTATTTTCTGAAACCAATGGATACAAATTCTTTCATATTTTAAGTGGGGCTTTTAATGTGATTTTAAATCAGTAATACTAAAAACCAAGTGCACAGTTGATTGCAAGAGACAATGCCAAATACAAGTCAATCCAACAGAGAGCTTTACTAAGTTAAATCTAAACTTTTTTAAACTAAACAAGATTTTAGAGTGATGTGCTGTAAATAAAAAAAATTGCAATAACTAAAATGCAAAAAATAACAATGGTAAAGGTAAATCAAACCATCCAAAATCTATTATGTTAGATAATCAAATAATCTATCAAATCATGCAATTAATCTACTCTTTTGTCTAAACATAACTCAGTTCAGAAACAACTCAATGTTTCCAATCCAGAGGATTTGCCTATAACAAAAATTAATTTTAAAAATCAACAACCCAAAATCTCCTTCACATCCTAAAAGATTGAAACTTTTTAAGCATCACATATCAAGTTAAGCATAGACTGTTGGTAACCGAGGGTGGTGGTCCAAATGACCATCGCCCATTCCTGTAACGGTCCACTCTCTTCTCCCTTACTGCACTTCAATTCTGTTTTCAGTTTTTTCTGTGTTGAATATCCATGAATGCAAAGTTGCAATGCTCCATAATGACAGAGGAACGTTGCAGTCGTCTGTGATGATCGGACGGCTATAAAAGGGCAGGGGAACTCCCTCTTCTTCACACACATACATACACTGACTCAAAGAATAGTGCTCAGCATTTCCATCACATTGCTAGCATCACGAGAAGACTGAGAGAGTTGTTTCAGCATACTTTCATCTCCTGTAGTGATGGATTCAGGTATGCCTTAAAATTTTGGAGATCCATTTACGTTTTATCATGCCATTGGAGTGCGAATCTAATCCGTTCAAAGTTCCTAGAATGGGTCATTTTAGCTAACAATTGGTATTAGAGCACACGGTTTATGTGTTGAACGAATTAGAATTGCCAAAAAACGGAAGCTCTGTTTTTTCCGTTTCAAAACAAAAAACAGAAAGCATAAAAAAAAAATGGGTTGACCGTCGCTTGGGGCGACGGCCTTGTCCGGCCGCAGCCACTGCGCGCCTGCGCAGGCGCTGCCCAGCGGCAGCAGAACAGAAAATAAAAAATTACAGTCGCCGACCTCGCGCCGGTCTGTCGCCGCCGTCCACGCCGCTGCCGGTGTGACCGGCGACACCGGGTATTCATTGTCTCTGTTGAAGGAGACGATGAATAGTCCCAGGTTGAATTCGGGTCAGGCCGATGACCTGCAAACTAACCAGAATTATATGGGTCTGGGTTTTTAGATGGGTCAATTCAATGCAGGCCTGAGCCACTGACCTGACCCAACCCGACTCGAGCAACAGAACGGTTTCGTCTTGCAGGTCAGTTCCGACCCGACCTGACTCGACCTAAATTGAACCCAGCTGAGTTGGGTTTCCAGTTATCTAATAGGTCGGTCCTGACTCAGCCCAACCTGTCTAGCCCAACTGGACTGAACAGGTCAATTTATAACCTGGGTTTGACCCGACCCACTGGCATGGCTTGATTTGAATAAAGTATTATTAATTTTGATAATTATATGTTTTTGAATAATTGGGTCATTATGAAATTGATCCGTTCCGATCAGAATTGTCTAATTGATATATTTAAATGCTGTAATCATTCTGATAGGACTAGATCATTTAAATATGATCAGATCAAGGCCAGATCAAGGAAAAATAAACGATCGAAACCTTATTTTGATCATTTTGAACACATATGATATCGGATTTTCGATCCGTTTCTTTTGTTGTGTTCCTTATGATGACATCTATCATATTAGTGATTTTTATTCCTGATCCAATGGTTTAATGTTGATATTATAAGGTTTTGTGCATGTTTAACTCATTTAAATTCATGTTTTTCCGCTTATTGTTAACATGATTAATGTTGTTTGAGTTGTAATTTGATTACATGCATGAATGTTTGATGATTAAATTAGTGTCATAGGTTTCAATTTGAAATATGAGTTAATTAGGTTGTCACCAAAGTGGCCCAGTTATGATGACACTCAATCTCAAAACTTAAATTACAGATACCATAATAACACTTAAATTGCAACTTCACTTAATGGATAGATAATCAACCCAAAAGAGTTTATCTTTCGATTATTTGAAGATTGAGATAAAACACATTGAAGATGTTTTATGAATTCATGCTGATCTATGCCCAAAGGTAGGATCTCACTTATTCACTTAATAAATTGTGGTTTTATCAAATAAATTAGAATAATAAAATTAACATGTTGCATTTGACCCAAAGGTTATTTGTAATGATGTAACATTATTATTTCTGTTGTAAGATTCCTTTTAAATTCAAAGCATTATAGAATTATGAGAGTAATAGTTTATATCTTCTTTCCTTTTACAGCATCTTCCCCCAGATCAATGACTATTCCCTCATGCTTAGGAACCATTCCCTCGTTAGATGGATCAAATTATCCTGAATGGTTAGACATGTTAGCGTTGACCATAACTTTTCTTGACTTAGAAATGGCCTTAGATGAGCCCATGCCTCCTGCCCTCACCGAATAGAGTTCTAAACCTGAAAAGGCCAAACATGATCAGTGGCACAAATGTGACAAGAAATGCCAAAAGATTATAATGACTTTAGTTTCTAAGAGTATTAGGGGATCACTTGATCAAAGAAAATATGCCAAGAAACTCTTAGAACAGATTAAATCACAATTTGAAGTGACTGATAAGGCATTAGGTGCCACATTAATGAACAAATTAACTAACATACAGTACGATGGGACGAAGGGAGTTAGGGAATATATCCTACTCATGTCCAACCTAGCATCCAAGTTAAAGGAGGTAGACATGAGTATCTCTGATTGAAATTTGACCCAATTTATTTTGGATTCCCTTCCCCCTACATTTGGCCCGTTGAAAGTAACATACAATCAGAGCTTTAGTCGATGGACCATAACTGAGTTAATCGCTAGAAGTGATCAAGAAAAGAGGAGGCTTAAGGCCAAGGGGCAACTTTAGGTAAACTTAGTCTCCCATGCTAAGGGCAAGAAAAGTCTTAGAAACCTCAAGAATAATGTCAACACTCCCAAAGTAGATCCGAAAGGTCAGAAACCGATAAAGAGAAAGGGGAAGAAAGGGTCCGAAAAATGTCACTTTGTGGCAAGAAAGGACATTTCAAGAAGGACTGCCTTAAAAGGAAAATTTGGTTTAAGAAAAGAGGTAAGTAAAGAAATTTATCTCTTGTATGTGAAACCAATATTATTAATGTCCCATCTAATACATGGTAGGTCGACTCTGATGCAACCGTTCACATTTCTAGTTATATGCAGGGATTCCTTTCAACCTGGAGGCCAAGTGATGGGGAATGAACCATCGTTATGGGGAACCGGAAGGAGTCAAGAGTCGAGATAGTAGGCACATATAGGCTGGTGCCAGATACTGGATTTGTTCTAGATTTGCCGAACACCTTCTATGTTCCGTAGATTTCCCAAGATTTGGTTTCTATTTCAAAATTAGATGTGAAAAGAAATGTATTTAACTTTGATAAAGGATCTTTGAAACTGTTTTACAATAATATTGATTGGTAGTGGTTTATTGTGTGATGGTTTATATAAGTTACAGTTAGATACTTTATTTACACAATCACTGACTACACACCATGTTTCTTGTGGGATGAATGTTGGCATGAAAAGAAGACTAGTAAAGGAGAACTCCTCTATGTTATGGCATAAACGGTTAGGACACATCTCGAAAGAGAGGATGTTGGGATTGGTGAAGGACTGGTTATTACCAACCCTTGATTTCACTAATTTCGGTGTCTGTATTGACTATATTAAAGGAAAATAGACACAAATAGTCAAGAAGACTGCCATACGAAGTTCTGAACTCCTACAGTTAATCTATACAGATGTTTGTGGAAAAATAGATATAACTTTCTTACAAGAGAACAATAGTTCATTACATTTATAGATGACTACTCACGTTTTGGTTTTGTCTATCTCATTAAAGAAAAGTCTGATACTTTGACTATGTTCAAAATATTCAAGGCAGAAGTAGAAAAGCAATTAGATAGGAAGATCAAAATCGTGAGATCGGATCGTGGTGGTGAATACCATGGTAGGTACACTGAAGCAGGCCGTAACCCTGGTCCATTTGCAAGATTCCTAGAATCCGAAGGTATTATTGCCCAATATACAATGCCTGGAACTCCTTAGCAGAATGGAGTTGCTGAAAGAAAGAATATGACTCTTTTAGATATGGTTAGGAGTATGGTTAGTAATACTTCGTTACCCGAGTCTATGTGGGGTGAAGTACTGAAAATGGCCATATATATTTTAAATAGGGTTCCTAGTAAAGCAGCCCCCAAAACTCCTTTCGAGTTGTGGACTAGTAGGAAACCCAACTTAAACCATTTCCGAGTTGGGGATGTCCATCTGAAGTGCGAGTATATAACCCATAAAAAAAGAAATTATACCCTAGAACTGTGAGCGAATATTTTATTGGTTATCTAGAGAGGTCTAAAGGGTATCGATTTTACTGTCCTAATCATTCACCAAGAATAGTCGAGTCCCATAATGCTAAGTTTTTGGAGAATCACGACAACAGTGGGAGTAGCGAGGCTAGAAATATTATATATAAGGAGATTAAAGATGAGCCTCAATCCTCTAATCAAGGTGGATTAATGATTCCACTTGATATAGGGGCATCCACAGAACGACCTGTTGATCCACTTCCTCAAGATACAAAACCAACTCCTCCAATACAACCAAACATTCTTGAAGAAAATCCGAAAGTATTTAGAAGGTCGACTCGTACGAGAAGGCCTGCTGTTTCGGATGATTATGTTGTGTATCTGGAAGAATTGAATATTAGAATTAAAGAAGATCCAAAAACTTTTAACGAAGCTGTAAACAGTGAAAATTCTGATAAATGGTTAGATGCTATGAAAGAAGAATTAGAATCCATGGCTATAAATGACGTTTGGAATCTCGTTGAACTACCTGAAGGGTCCAAGACCATCGGTTGTAAATGGGTCTTTAAGACTAAAAAGGACTCTAAAGGTAAAGTTGAATGATTTAAAGCCCGACTAGTGGCCAAAAGATTCACTCAGAGAAAAGGTCTAGATTATCACGAAACCTACTCTCTGGTATCTAAGAAAGACTCATTCAGAATTGTAATGGCCCTAGTAGCTCATCTTGACTTAGAGCTATATCAAATGGATGTTAAAACAACTTTCTTAAATGGGAATCTTGATGAAGTAGTGTACATGGAACAACCTGAAGCGTTTGTTCAACAAGGTAATAATCGAAGGTTGGTCTATAAGTTAAAGAAGTCAATATACGGGCTGAAACAACCTTCCAGACAATGGTACTTAAAGTTCAATCAAATTATTACATCTTTCGGTTTTACCGAAAATCCAGTTGACCATTGCATTTACCTTAAGATTAGTGGGAGCAAGTTCATCATTTTAGTCCTGTAGGTAGATGACATTTAACTAGCCAGAAATGACCTTAGTATGATCCGTAAAACTAAGGTATACCTTGAGAATAATTTTGACATGAAAGATATGGGTGAAGCAACTTTTGTAATAGGAATCGAGATATTTAGAGATCAATCTCGAGGATTACTCAATATGTGTCAAGAAGCCTATGTGCAAAGTATTCTCAAACGTTTCCGAATGGAAAGGAGTAAACCATAAAATGCCCCAATGTCTAAGGGAGATAGGTTTAGTAAAGAACAATGCCCATGACTGACATAGAAAAGTTGGAAATGAATAAATATCCCTATGCAGCAGCAGTAGGTAGTCTAATGTACCTACAGACATGCACGATGCTAGATATTAGTTTTGCAGTTGGGATGTTAAGCAGATATCAAAGTAATCCAAGCATGCCTCACTGGGTAGCTGTCAATAAAGTGATGCGTTATCTCAACGGCACTAGAAAATATATGCTCACATATCGGAGATCCAATTCACTGGAGGTCATTGGATATTCAGATTCTGACTTTGCGGGTTGTCTCGATACTAAAAGGTCAACATCTGGTTACATCTTTTTGTTGGCTGGCGGGGCAATGTCATGGAGAAGTGCAAAGCAATCGCTAGTCACTCCATCCACATTTGATGCAAAGTATGTGGCGTGCTTTGAAGCCACGGGTCATGCATTATGGATGCGTAACTTCATCAAGGGACTTACAATTATGGGCAGTGTTTCTGAACCGCTAAAGCTTTACTGCGATAACAATGCTGCTTGACTTTTCGGGCAGAATGACAAGTGTTCCAGTAAATCAATGTTTCTGAAAGTAAAGTACCTTGTTTTGAAAGAAAAAGTGCGAGATCGTTTAGTGTCAATTATTGGAGCTCCATCAAAGCTCATGGTTGTTGATCCATTGACAAAGGCTTTGGCACCAAATGATTTTAAAGATCATGTATTGAGTATGGCCTTGAATGATATGCCTTGTAGGAATCAATGATGTATAACACTATACATTGATCAATTAAAGAAACGATTTTGCAATTCTTACTTTATTTTATATTCACATGTGATAATTATGCAATGAAGTGAGAATATAAGAGTATTATGACATTACAGTTCCCATTAAAGAAGTCATATTAAAGATTCTACTTAAGTTCTTGATTAGGAAATGATACTTGTGTTGTGATTGTGGAAGGAAATATATCGTTGAGGTGTGTAACGGCCATAGTTCGCATTAGTAAACTAACCTAATCACAAATTAAAGACCTTAGCGTTACAGTTTTCATGGATGATTGCTGTTTTCAAATGATGCACATCAGTTAGAGTCGTTTTTCAAAATTTATTTGCAAAATAAAGTATTTTCTATATACTATATATATACTAAGCGGATGTATGGTGGTCATATGGACCAAGTGAGAGAGTGTTGGTAACCGAGGGTGGTGGTCCAAATGACCATCGCCCATTCCTGTAACGGTCCACTCTCTTCTCCCTTACTGCACTTCAATTATGTTTTCAGTTTTTTCTATGTTGAATATCCATGAATGCAATGTTGCAACGCTCCATAATGACAGAGGAACGTTGCAGTCGTCTGTGATGGTCGGACGGCGATAAAAGGACAGGGGAACTGCCTCTTCTTTATACACATACATACACTGACTCAAAGAATAGTGCTTATCATTTCCATCACGTTGCTAGCATCACGAGAAGACTGAGGGAGTTGTTTCAACATACTTTCATCTCCTGTAGCGATGGATTCAAGTATGCCCTAAAATTCTGGAGATCCATTTACGTTTTATCATGCCATTGGAGTGCAAATCTAATCCGTTCAAAGTTCCTAGAATGGGCAATTTTGGCTAACATAGACTATCAAAAGAAACGAATTCCTATGCATAATCTATCAAAACAAGCATAAATGATCAAAGATCAAAAAAGTAGAAATTCAAACAGATGTTTGCCTTAGGCATGAAGACGAATCTACTATTATGATAAAGCATGCTTTGAAAGAGACATTCAAAGAATTATATTAATTACATAAAAAGAAAAATAAATCAATTTAACTTAATCTTTCTGCTCCAATCCAGAAGACTACTCCTCCATGGCAAAGAACTCCCAAAATTCATTCATTAATTGCATCATTCTTTTAAAATTAACTCTAAAACATTTTCTCTTCAAAAACCTAGTTCTAAAACAAGGCTCCATAATACCTTCGTAAATTGATAGAAATTCAAAATGTAGAAGAAAGAGATAGGAAGAGAGTTGGTCGTTCAAGGGATGTGGAGAAAAAGAGCATGGGATGCTCCCTTTCATGTGTTCCTTTTATAATTTCTACAAAGTCCAGGTTCATTGATTCTGATCTTCATTTTTTGATTTGTTGATAAACTCTGGGAGACTTGATGGCTAAGTTAAGGAAGATAAGATCAACTTGGGCTCTTTCTACAGATAGAGTTTATCTCTAACAAGGGCTTCTCTATAGATGTGATCCCACTTGAGATGTGCATCAATGGATCTTCCCCTATGTGGATTTAATCATAATCCTGTCCAAAAATGTCCATAAAATTTTCAGGCCCATAACCTAGTCAATTTAGTTCAGATTTATGCAATCATTGCCTCCACAAACATCTACTCTAAAAGAGCTTTCCAACAATAAGTAAATTTTACCGATCTGATGGTCAAATTGAACGTTACAACCGATTTAAGATAGGCTATCAAGAGAAAAATGAGATTGGATTTTAAATCTTAAATCTCAATGGATTCTATCTTTGTACAACTCTTGTATTTGAAAGGTATTTATTCAAACTCTTCATCCTTTATCTCTCACCAAAATTACTTGCTTTGAATTAATTCAAACTAATTCAAATTTAAAGTTGATTATGGGTCATGCCATATGGGACATTTCGTCTACTTAAATGGTGGGCTCCGCAAGAGGTCTTTCACTTCAACTAGAACTTTTGGACTCATGAAAGATGGTTGGACCCCCCTCTAGTCGACCTTCACATGTGTGTGTGGGGTCGAATCGATGCACTTGTTGTTTTCTTTCTTCAATTCAGCAATGCAAGCCTCGAGTTAAAGTCCCAATGCAACTAGAATTCTTCTCGAAATCCTCCCAGTATTCTGCAAGTCCTACAGTCTTTCATTTCTGCAAAATATAGCTCAACCAACGAAATATTGAAGAGCCCTGCTCAAACTAGAACCCCTCAGGATAAAAGTCCTAATCCAACTAGGATTCTTCAAAAATTGGCAAATTACATAGAATATTAAAATGATGCAGAAATGTGTATAAAATGCTTAAATTCTAATTTTTAGTTGAAAATGCATGAAATGATAAAATTTAATGAAAATCAATGCATTTAATTTAATGAAATCCATAATTCTACCTAAAATGATGCTTTGATGATGCAAATTTATAAACTTAACAACTTTCCTGATTGAGTTCTACTACAACCATAAGCTTCTCCCACAAATAATGTGTTATTTAATGGGTAATCCTCCCAACCCTAGATACCTATCTCTTTTTCTAAACCTAAGATGCACATTGGAGTTTCCTTGTCTTCTCTTGAGAATCCATTGGAGGATTGTGTTGAAGATCAAAGTTTTTGGAGATCTTTGCTTCTGTTCTTGTGCAAGATTCGTTCACCTTATATATTCAAAGTATGTTATTTAATCACAAGGAATGGGAAGAATGGTGAACAGCATGGTTGTTGGTAAGTGAGAGTACTACAGTCCTTAAATTGTAGCAAACTAGAAAAGGTCTGTGAGTATCTTAAAACTATTCAATTTTAGTACTTGTTTTCCGTTCGTCCGGATGATAGGACTTGTGGTTTTTTCCCTTGTTGGTTTTCCATGTAAGAAATCGTGTGTCTTTCTTCTTATGATTAATTGATTTACTATTCCTTTTATTTTCCTCCATTGTTAATTGGACTACACTCTAGACTTCAAATTAGGACCTTGAACCCTTCTCTTTTGTAGGTTCTTAAAAACCCCCCGCGTGGTATCGGAGCAGGTTCACACGAATTACGAGTTGATTCTTCATGCTGTGAGTCGATTAAATTTCTAAAATGGAATTCAACCATGAAGGCATATCACCCACCAACCCAAACCCACCTTTGTTAGATAGATCAAATTATACCTATTGGGAAGTTAGAATGATTGCCTTTATGAGGTCCATTGATGATGAAGTCTAGAATTCTATTGAAATTGGCTATTCTAGACCTACTGCTATGTTAGAATGGATAACTATTCCCAAACCTAAAGGACAATAAACTAAAGAGGAAAAGCAGGCTTCCAACCATAACAACAAGGCCATTAATGCTATCTACAATAGAGTCTTTACCTCTAAGTTTTGTAGGATTTCTACCTGTATATCTGCTAAGGAAGCATGAGATATTTTTGTAAAATGTTCATAAAGGAACAGTTACTGCTAAATAAGTTAAAATTCAAAAACTAACTACTGCCTTTAAAACCATTAAAATGACTGATGATGAGACCTTTGATGATTTTTATGCCAAATCGAGTGATATTGTCAATTCTACTTTCAATTTAGGGAGGCCAATTCCTAAAAATAAAATTGTCAAAAAGATAATGAGGTCTCTACCTGAAAGATTTAATACAGAGGTTATGGCTATTGAGGAAAATACAGATTCAGACACCCATAAGGTAGATAAACTTGCTAGTAATCTTCAAACTTTTAAGGCGAAGCATAGGTTTAGTGAAAAATCTAAGGGAATTGCCTTAAAATTTTCTAAGGAATAAAAAAAATTTTAAAGGATTTTGATTTTGATTTTGGGGAAATTGATGTTCAAGTTACTATTCAGCTTATGAAGAAACTCAAGAAATTTTTCAAAAGTAAAAAATCTGACTTGAAGATTCCAAAATGTGAGAATAAGAAGTCTTTTAAAGTTGTTCAATGCTTTAAATACCAAGGGCTTCGTCATGTTGCTACTCAGTGTGTTAATAAAAAATTGAAGACCAAGCCCAAGTTTGTAACAGCAACATGGGATAATTCTTCTGATTTTGAAGAAGAAAAGGCTGAGGATAAGACCACTGCCCCTGACACTGTCAATTCCAAATTTATTACGTTTAGATCTAATTCTCTCTCTTCGCAAGGGTTTTTTACAATAGATCCGATAATGATGATGGTGGTGGTGATGATGATGAAGTGTTAAATGCTAACCAAGATTAGCAAGAAGCATATAAATCCCTATTGAAAGAATCCTTGAAGATGACCAAATTTAGTGAAAAGGTCACCACGAAGAGAAAAGCTGTAGAAGATCAAATTTCTTCTCTAAAGCAAGAATTAGAAGAAGCTTGTGGAAAGGCATGTCTCTTGGAAACTCAGAAAAACACTATAGCTAACCATCTGACTAATGCAGATCAAAAATATGAACTATTATATGATGATTTTGAGAAATCTAAGCAAGAGGTGGAAACCTTCAAGCAAGAGCTGCATACACGTCAGGCTAAGAAAACTGATTTGATGTGCAAAAACAATATGATCGTGTCAGAACAGAGCTAAAAAAACTTCACTGGACAGGATGAATACTGGATCGAAAAAACTTGTTGGCATCTTGCACAATCAGAAAGTTGCTCTGACAAACGTGGACTTAGCTACATTAACGGCGCATCTACTTCGAAGACCAAAGGTAAGTCAATTTTTGTTAAAACTCCTACTTTGGTTTCCATGCACCTCCTATTTCAAAAACTGCATGTGCTACTTATATTGCATCTTCTTCAAGGAAGAATGTGTCATATACTGCATTCTTTCCCACATGTCACCATTGTAAAATCAAATGACACATTTGACCCATTGCAACAAGTTAAGAAGTCTATCAAAAAATTGCAATGGAAGAAGCAATTGTCTTTGCCAAAGGTCGAAACCAAAGCCATTTATGCCAGAAAGTCTGAACTTCCTAATGATATGATACACACAACGCTAAATGCTCAAACTTCACAAGTGTGGGTACCAAAATTCAACCCATGATGTGTAAGGTCAAGCCTCCACCCGCTAAGCTGAAAAGAGAAGATGGCATTAAGATGGGGTCATAATTAAGGATGAGTTGCAAAAAATGATTGACATATATGTTGCGTGAAAATCATTATCTTTGTTAATTATGGCCAAAAAGTGGGAGACAGAATTGATGGTATGCAATTATAATTTTATGGATTATGTGCAGGTGCAAAAAGAATTACAAATATTCAATTTAATTAAGGGATTATTATCTGGGTAAAATATTTATATATCTAATGAATTTTGTCCAAGAATCGCCAAGGGGGAGAATGTTAGGATATTTTGAATGTTGGCTAAGTCATGATTGGACAAAACTCGAGGTCCAATTGACTTATAATTTTTATTTTTTTATTTTTTTGATTGAACTGTTGCGTACTTTATTGGGTGACTTGAATGAAGTTGCTTAGAGAAAAAAGATTATATCTCTCAAACGATATGTCAAATCGAGCTAATCTACCTATCATTGAAAAGCTCTTTTAAACTAAATATTCATAGACCCAAGATTGCATCAATCGATGCTAAAACGACAAAGTTAAAGCTTCAAAAAATTTGAAAAATGTCAGTTGATTCGAACCAAAAAAGAAATTTGGTTTGAACAAACCTGTGCAGATTAGCTCAAATAGAGACTTAGATCGTCCAAACTAAGCCCAATTCATTCGAATGAAACACGTGTTTTCTAAAACCAGCTTGCACGAATTCTTTCCTATTTTAAGTGAGACTTTCCTAATTGAGTCTTACTACAATTCTAAGTGATTCCCACAAATGTTGGGCTATTTAAAGGGTTATCCCCCCAACCCTATATGTGCATATGTTTGTTCTAAACCTAAGATACACATTAGAGATCCCTTGTCTTCTCAGAGCATCCATTAGATGATTGTACTGGAGATCAAAGTTTCTAGAGATTTATGCTTTTACTCATTTGGAAGATTCATTCACCTTATGGGTTCAATGTGTGTTGATTCAAGCACGACAACGAGAGGAATAGTGAACGACGTTGTCTTCAGCAAGTGAGAGTACTACAATCCTTAGGTTGTAGCAAACTAAGAAGCCCAATATAAATTTCTGTATGGTAAAAGCAAAAAATTGGACAAGCATGCTACAAAACTGGTAAAGCAAGTTGAAGGTTTTGAAGCTGAAGTTCTATCTCTTCAAAAGAATTTAAAAGATGCACATGCACGGATCATTCTTGCCGAAGGTCATGAAGGTTCTCTACTTAAGAGTTTGACTTCTAAGAAACAAGAGAATAAGTCTTTGAAGACAAAGTTGTTGAAGAACTTGTCTAAGATTGATCATCCGAATGTCAAGTTGAAGATGGCATTGAAAAAATTGGATGCTCCAATTGCTAACTTGAACCAGACACATGCTAATTAAACTGCACTTAAGCACATCTTGAGTGTTTAGAAGCTACATACTAACAAGACAGGTCTTGGCTACTCTAACGGTGCTTGAACATCAAAATCATTAAGTCAAATTGTTTTTGTTAGAAGCACTATAAATGAATGCACTACACATTATATTGCACCAAAGAAATATGTTGATTGTGCATCTAAGAATGTATCTAGTCCTAGATATGCACGAGCACCCACATGTCATCACTATGAAATAAAAAGACACATTCGTCTCCATTGTAATAAGCTGAAACTTCATCAAAAAACACGAAATTAAAAACTCAATTTTCTACACTCACATCTAGTGCAATGTGGGTTAAGAAAGTGAATTTGCCATCTATATTGGCAGACACTATGCAAAAATCCTTCAATTGGCAAGTGTGGGTACCAAAGTTCAATAGCCTTTGATCAGGAAGATCAAGCCCCCAACCCCAGTGCTGATACAAGGATATAATTAAGCGAGAGTCACAAACGAGGGGGAGTGACTGCTGAATCCTTATTGACAAACATGCTGCATGTTGACACCATAAATTTGTCAGTTATGGACATAGAGGGAGAAAGTGAGGCATTAAGGAGTTTTGAAGATTAAAGATGTGAGTCAAGGAGCTAAAGATGTATTCTAATAATATAGTTATTATTCAATTGGTTATTGAGGTAAAGATACAATATTTGTTTGCAATTTCAATTTACTTCATGTATTTTTTTTAGTATATTAAATGTATGGAAGTTTTGTCCATGAATTTCTAAAGGAGGAGATTATTAGTTTTTTTGTATTGACTAAATCATTGGTTGGACAAAACTTGGATCCGTTGAGTTGTATTTTGAATTTAGAATGGATTATGGTTGCATGCACGGATAAGCTAAATTGAAGATACTAAATAAGTCATATCTCACAAATCAAACATCAGGTATGAGCAAGATACTACCATTAGAAATTTCATTTCAAGTAGATATCCGTGGAGCCCGAAATTGCTTGAATCGGAACAAAAACAAAAATGTTATGACCTCGGAAAGTTTACAGATGCGTGCAGGAAATTCCAGTGCACTAGAGCGCCCATCTGACCGAGCTTAAGCGCCCAAGATAGTAATTAGAGTGCTTGAATGCCCTTTTAACCACGCTCAAGTATATGGACGGCAAAAGCCCACCTACTTGCATAAAAACATCTCCTATTTGTACTAGTATTACCTATTTTGTTTAGATTTTCTTTCTAACCCTAAGGCAGGAATTATGGGTTATAAAAAGGTGTTCTCTCAACCCTAAGCACAACACAACACATAGAAATCCCCAAGTATTGAATTGATTTTACTATTGGAGATAATGTCTAGAGCTTCCATAAAGATTGTGCTGAGGATTTCAAGTTTTCGAGTTTGTGCTTCTACGTCTTCGTAGAAAATTTGTAGCTTTTACGTCCTTGTAAATGATTGTTCTCTCACTGTTGAGATTCGTTCATGGTGGAAATCAAAGTGTTAATAGTAGGGCACCGATGGACTGCATATCGAAGATTCTAGCAAGAACAACTACAAAGCCTTGTATCGAATGGCTAACTATGAGGTGGTGAGTATAACTTGTACTATGGAAGTTAGTGGTTGATTTTATCCACGTTGAACTCGTAGTTTTTTAACAGTTAGGTTACCACATTAAATATTGTGTTGTCTTTTTTATGTGGTTGATTGCTTTTATTTTTTTGATGCATAAGAGTAATAATCGAACTGTAAGCTAAAATAAATATTGGACATTATACACTTTCAAATTCCTTTTATTTTCTAGTCATTGTTAAGTAATGGACTACTCTCTAGAAATCATATTGGGACCTTGAACCCTTCTCCTTTAGGGGTTCTAAAAAAAACTTTCTGCTTTTTAATAATGTCACTTTGGTTCATTCTAGGATCAACCATGTTCATCTCTTTTTTTTTTTCTTTTTTTCTAACTTGGGGAAACGAAGAGGAAGAAGTGAACAAGAGGGGAAGGGCTAGTTGGACACTATCAGTGAGGGAGTGGGCATTTTTTTTCATCATACATGCCAACATCCAAATGCACCCAAAAGCAGATTTTTCAGGACGTAAGTCAGACCCAATCTTTGCTTTTCTTCTTCAATTACCTTCTCATTACAAAATCGTTAAATGATTTTGGGATCCGTTTGGCACGACGCTGTAAGTTTCATAGTAATACTATAGTGACATGAATGTTGGCACAAAGCATTTACACACTTATGTGTCAACACCATGATTGGCTTAAGTAAATGGCTAAGCATTCACAAAGTGGAATGGTAGCTGATTTGTATCATGTTTTCTTCTTTTTTGTTTTGATTTTGTCCGTAGATTGAGGATTTTCTGTCGCCTTCGTTCCAAATATATACTGGCCTTTTTTTTCTTTTTTGGGTAGTTAGCTCCCTTTTTTCATTAAAGTTACTGCTTTTGGGGGTTGGATTTCTTCTTTAAGATTTTTAGTCGTAAATGGTCATGAGTGAAGTGTAAGAAGTTGGAATTAGTTTAGTGTGATGTTCATGCATGATGCACGATCCCACATGATCAATTTATACTTCTCCATGGGAAAATCTAGAGGCTTGATTAACACAATTAAATGCAATGATGCTACAGGAACAGGAGAGCATAAAAGTGTTCTTGAGTACTATTTGGCAAACTCGGTGAAACAAGACCAGTCAGTTCAGTTTTTGAACTATGGTTTCAACCAAAGCTAGGCCTAGTCCTGACAATTTTTACTTTTTTATGAAGTCATTGAAAATCTGTCCGAGTCATGTAACTAGGCCACATTATGTATCGACAATTTGCCCCAAAAGCCTGTCTTCTTGCCAAGAGAGGCTAAAGAGAAGAAAATTCTCTCCGGTACTTAATGCTCTAAGTTTTTGAATGAAAATTCAGTCCAGTGAAGAAGAAGCTGACAAGAAGAAGGGACTGAAAGAGAAGATCAAGAAGAACGGTGAGAAAGAGAAAGACTATACGACCATCCCCATTGAGTGGGTCGGCGACAGATGAAAAGATTAACGGGAAGCTTCCTATAGGTCAACCTAAGAAGCCGCCAAGGATAGTGCTGCTGAACACGGAGAAGCATAGGGACGCGAAGGTGAGGCTTCAGAGGAGAAGAAGGGTATTTTGGAGAAGATCAAGGAGAAGCTGCTTGGTTATTATAAGAACGGAAGTACTTTGTATGCGACCATGTAAATACACCTTAAGGGCTCTTTGTTAATTTAACAGGTAGAATGAAGTGACATGAATGCTCATTTCAAAAGATAAGACGAGAAGGGTTAAATCAATCCAAATTATGAGATTTCATCTTTTAGTGAAGAGAGAATGTAGTTTTTGAACTTTTTATATTAAAAGTAAATATATTTTGTCAATTAGTAAGATAAAAAAAAGTAACTTTTTAACTTTTTGGTGTAAAAAAGTAAAAAAGTTTTTTTGAAATATGGTATTTTAATTTGAATCTTTTAGTTTATTGTGTTTTAAAATGAAATATGACTTTAACTTTACTTTGAAGGGGAATTCCTAATGGCAGGAAATTACCAAACACCACATTAGGAAGTAATCTTTACTCATCATAATCCAATAACCCCGGGGTTGGAGGCCAAAGATCTAAAGGCTGGGCTAGCAAAGAATGCTCTAGGTCATAAAAAAAAAAATTACGAAAGCAAGGAGAGGAGAATACCAGCCATTAGAAGCTTTTCTTGTGTTTGTTGTTTGAATATGTTTTTATTGTTGAGTTGCTCATGTTGCTATGTTTTGTAGTGGGCTTTTCTTCTGGAGGGAATGGTTTTTATAGACAACATTTGATGTAATGCAATGGCAAGTGTTGTCATTATCTATATTCATAGTACACACTAAGATCCTTCATTATTAGTGAAGATCAATTACCCTTAGATGACTGAGATCCTACATTATGGTTGAAGATATCAATTACTCAGTAAGAGAATTATTTTTGAAGATTTGATGATAGGCTCTTTTGACTAGGACCTTGTCTATTATGATTCAGAGGTAGATAAAAAAGATGAGCTCTCGTGGTGGCTGAGATGTACTACATTTTTATAGGGTTTGTTTAAGAGAGGCGCTTCCTCTTTTTTACACTTCAAAGATAGATCTTTCGCATTTCTGGTGGTTGTATTTTCTTTTCTATGCTTATTAGGTGACGTATTTGCAATGGTGTACTCATATGGAACTTTGGCCCCTTTTTCTAGAACAAGTAGATAGCATGGTCACATTTGGGCCAGAACTATCCAGGCCTGAATCTGGGCCTGATAAAGATAGAAGGTTCTTACTGGACCCTAGGGTCCTGAGCCAACTATAAGAAATATAGGTGGTTCAGCACACCAACAAAGCCCTGTGTCAGATAAAAGCACAAACCCATTGAAAGGCTTTCTTCAGTCAAAGAGAGCTCTATCACATTCACCTATGATGTCCAATCCATGGATTTTGTTTCACCATTCCTCAGCATAATGAAAGGTTTTTTAGCTTTCAGCTTACCTAACGCAACCCGTCATCTCATCCTACTCCAAACGAGAAGTTATGAAATGACTTGATTCAGTGTCTTCTTCAATTGAAATTGGTAAGTAGGCCCAATTAATCTATCAGCAAATGCTTATTACATGTGGCGCTATCCTAAATTAAATAATCACCCACACTAGCATGAATCAAAGAGCGTCGCAGCCAGTCACAAGTTTAGGTCCCTTTTTAAAACAAAAGAAACATGCCACTCTAACAAGAACAGGCCCTTTTTTACGAAGAATGCCAATCTAAGTTATGGACCCAGTCCATCTTGCATAATTGGTAACACCGCTGGCCGGCTCACAAATATACCTGCTTTGGCTCCAGTTAGATCTCTGTTGCTAAACCATCCCATGACCTCCAAAAGATAAGACGGACATCTCAGTGTTTCTGTCAACACCATCGTCTCAGAGCAATACATGAACGCCTTTCCCACTTTGATGATCACTGGCCCCAAGCAAACCTGAGCCAGTCCTATAGACACCAGTGAGACCCAAACCCTGTAAAATCAGAACTGTTCAAAAATACATCCATCTATTGATGATAGTGCACCATCAGTTAAGCCCATTAGGGAGATAACCTATAAAACAAGCAATCTGAATTGCTCATTCTATCAAAGTGCTTTCAGATGATCAATCTGACAGTCGATCTAACTTCAACTGAGTGGATAAGACCTACCATGAAGTACAAGGGCAAGGCTCATAAAATACTGTAACATATGTAACATACTATGTAACAATCTATATACTGATAGGATACAGAGGATTATCTCAATCCCAATCATTATGTAACATACCGTCCTGAAGGGATCATGATCCCCATAGACCAAAGCCCAAAATACAGCATATGAGAAAGAAGCCAAAAAAAAAAAAAAAAAACCCATTAAGGATATAACGTATAATAAAATTTAATTCAACATTTATGATAGCCAACCCATCTATCCCTTCCTTTCTCATTTTGCATTAAGTGCTGCCTTCACATTTCTAGGCCTCCAACCAAGTAAAGAACATTGTAATAATCACAGCTAACAACATCTGCAACCAGTATTTTGCTTTGCCGATAAATGCAAAATCAGATAAAAAATTTTAGTCATAGAGACAAGAATTCTTCAATAAAACCCGCTTTCCAAGCTGGCTTTGTCTCAATGTGATGGAGCAATGAATAGTTGAATAGAATTTGGGCTTGACAAGCTTCCCTAGAACGTACGCTCTGGACCTGATGACAAATGTGAGGCTAAGGGGTACTGCAGTGGGGTGTTTTTCAGAGCTTGTGAGGGTTGCACCCCCTCCATAGAGGGGAACCTGATACCCCTGTACCACCGCTGATATCATCCTCTGGCTCTTCCGGGACTGGTAGAACTGCTTCATCTACCAAAGAACAAATAGTAGGCATAAAGGAAGTGAAAAGCAAGAAGAAATCACAGGCCGTAAACATGATTTTAAAACTTGGTGCCTCCATATGATTCTGAACCAGAATCTTCACATGATAGCCAATACCAATGTCCATAAAAACTTCTAGAATATTTGAATGTAGTAAATAAAATATCTTCATCTTCAGCAACATAGCCTTGTTCTGGAACCCAGGGTTCGGCCAAAAGAGGCAAAAAACAAATGACTCCAAAAGACAGGTACATAACAGGGAATAAAAAAAAAGCATTGTGTCCAAGCTATGTTAAAATACAAAATACAACCTAAGCATTAAACTAGGGGTTGTTTGTTTGCAGTCATTACATATGTAAATGATTCCCATGAATAATGATTATGCATTATCACATTGTTTGCACTCGTTTACACGTGCATAAAAGAGGTGTGACAATGTTGTAAATGTATTTACACCATTTTAACAGCCCTTCCAACAAGGAATTAGTCTAGTTTGTTATACAGTAATTGCAATATTGTGGGCCCCACCAAGCACCTTTATTTTTTCTCATTCATGTGGGCCCCGTATTTGTAATCCAATGTTGAACTAATAAACCCCCAAGACCTTTGGTGGTCTCTTAAATCTACCTTCGGGGGTATCTTAAATCTACATAGAATTTGAATAATTGGTAAAAAAAAATCCAAACCAGATCTAATTTTCTACACATTGGTGGGCTGCCTGCAACATTTTTTCTTGTATTAATGGTAAATATCAGGACGTTTAGTTTCATATCTTTAATTCTTCTTGGATTTTGAGAAATATGTGAAAAAGTCCAAAAAATCCAAATACATCTAAAACCATTTTGACAATGTTGATTCATGTAAAAATGGTGATTTTGACAAACATTGTAATGTTTTCACATATGTAACATTTGCATATATAGCATTTACATATGTAAATCTCATTTTCCTATCACATGTGTAACTGGCAAACAACATCCAAACTCATTCTATTTCACATGCCTTGCTAGTCACAATTTCCTAACCTAAAAGAAATCTAAGAGAAATCAAAAGATCCAATCATGAGGAAAAAGGTAAGGGATTGTGAAGCAGTGCAAAGAAGAAAAATAGCCAACAGGCTAATCTCCAAGCCAAAAGGCTTGAGGATAGGATGTCGAGGTGCCTCATCAAAGACAAACAACAACTCTCTCAATTGAGAACCAAACTCAAAAATTTATTGATATCAATGTTCTGCATCCCATGAGGAAGGATTACATCTTTATTTATAACTAAAATACTTTCTAAGGAAACAACTCAATTCAAATCAAATAAGAAGTCTTAAACCAAACATAATATGAACTTCCAAAAATAAAAGAATCCTAATAAACTTAAAAACCGAGAGAACTAAAAATCCTATAGTAATTGTAGTTGAGAATTCTTCACTGGGCTTGAACCCAATGTGCTGGTCAATCATGGATCTAGCCGGCATTAGTTCTCCCCCTCTTGGAGCAGAACCCGTCCTCAAGTCTTGTAAATGTCCATCTAGGTCGAAAATCATTCAAACAAACTTCCGTGTCGCTGGTTGAGCGTCATACTAAGGATATGCATTGAAAGCAGGATCGAATCGTCTATTCCACTCAAAGTAAGTTGGAGGCGTTGCGTCTTCTGATGGCTGGTTGTATCTTGACGGTGTGATCTGACTATTATATGCTTTAATTGTAGACTATGTAACAGGATAGCATAATTATAGATTGGCAGTAGTTGATCTTTGAAGATGAAATCAATGTGGTGCACTTCAATCAATGTGGACATATCTTCTTGACAAAACACTAAAGCAATTGATTTATCGTCCGATGTTGCAATCAAATCCATTGGATGATCAATGTCCACTTGCACGTCATCTTGATGTACCCCTTGCTCCTCACTTGAAGATGTAATGGGATCTTTCTGTCCATGACCATTGGAATTTATTTCTTCCTTGTGTTCATCTTTTGATTCTTCGATTGACGGTAACGAGGTAGATGAACAGGTTGCAGGTTGTAATAGAACAAGGTCAACATATTGTCCTTTCCAAGATAAGGAATAGATATTCTTCTCTCTGTCATATTGCACTTTCCAATCAAAAAGCTACAGTTGTCCCAAAAGAATATGAGTGATATTCATGAAAATTACATCACACCAAATCTTATCTTCATATACATCAATCTTGAAAGATACTAGACATCTATGAGTTACAATAATGATGAAATCATTAGACTGTGCAACTTTGGAAGGCTTTGGGAGAGTCTTTGTAGGCCAATTGAGTTTGTTAATGACATCTTGTGCCACAAAATTGATAGCACCATCATGATCAATAACTAGATTAGTTAACCTGTCTTCATATCTTACTCGCATCCGAAATATCATAGTTTGTTTCCACTCTGTCTTCCCTTTCATTGGTGGTGAAAAGTTTGTGAATGATAAGGGTGTGAGTAACTTCTCCTGCAAGTCTTGCAAAATTTGTTTCCATCGCAACCAAATCTGATGATACAAGAATTGGATTATTGTAGATGAGCCAAGATGAAATTTTAGGTCCACAACAAGGCAATAGGCCAACAAAATTGATGTTTAAGTTGGAAAAGGACATTTCAAAAACTCTTGTCTATCATCTCAATCATGCCACCTATGGGGATCATTGCCCTGGTATAAGTATGTACATACAATAATACACGTACCAAACCAAGTATACACTCCAACTCCAAAAATATACACGTACCAAACCAAGTATGTACTTGGTACAAGTATGGCTAAATACATACCGGGTACTGTCAAACATACCCAATATATTTTGTTTCAGAGTTTGACCTTTTAGGTACGGGATGGGTGATACCCGGTAATTCAAATCCACTTTTGTCATAAATTTAAAAAATAAAAGAAACCAAGAGGCACTATGTAAAATGCTTTAACTTATTTAAAGGTAAGAATAGAAACCAAGATTTTAAAAACCGGACTCTGAACCTAGCTCGACTGGGACTCGGCCGAGTCGGATTTAATCCTCCGCCACAATTGGTTTTAGACTTAAAAAAAGGGGGGTGGGGGGGCAAAATGTAAAATATCTTAAGTACAGGTTTGAAGAAAACCCTTTTGTTCCTCAACAAATAGAGCCCAGACAAAAAATAAATAAATAAATAAATAAAATAAAATAACCAGAGGAGGAGGCAAAGAAGAAATTTCTAGGCTCTATTTGTTGAGGCTCATAAGATAAAAAAAATATGAAAAAAATAATTTTAAAAAAAACTAAAGAAGAAAAGAGGAAGTACACATGTCCGCCACATCTGCACGTCTGCCACAGCTACAAGTCCATTTGCCATAACTCATCCGCCACAGCTATCGTTTACTATACAGGTACTACCTTTTGCTCTGCTTTTTTTTTTTCTCTTTTCTTTCTTTCTTTCTTTATTTCCTTATTTCTTTTGCTTTTCTGTTTACTCTGCAAGTACTGCCGTTCGCTCTGCAGTTTTTTTTTTCTCTTATTTCTTATGTTGTTTTTCTTTTGCTTTCCAGTTTTTTTTTCTTTTGCTCCACCGTTTGCTTTTTTTTCTGCTTTCTTTTTCTTTTGCTCTGTTGTTGTTCTGTTGTTTAGTTGCATGTTATGCTGCAATTTTTTTCTTGCTGATATCAATTCCTGCACGTGATGTTGTAGGTTTTTTTTTTTTATGTTCTTCCTGCACGTATGCAATCTCCAGCTGTCTAAGTACCACTTGTGTTTAGTTTTGGTTCCATCCTCAATCCCTTTTTTTTCCCTTTCCTAATCAACTCACGGAGGATTCGCCCAAAAAATATAGAGCCTAGTCTTTTGTTTTTTAAATGTTTGGTTGTTTGATTCTTTGTGAATTGTTGTAGGATAAATATGAGTTCGTCAAGTAGTTTGGATTCAACTGGGGCAAGTGCAAATGGCACTAATGAACTTGCGGATCCTCTTTGGAAGTATGAAACCATTTAGAAAAAAGGGGAGGTGGGAGTGTGAATGCCAAGTGGCAGTGCAATTATTATATTGGTGATTTCCAATGGTCCTACAATAGGATAAAAGCACATTTGTTGCAAATTAAAGGACAAGGAATTAGATGTTGTATTAACGTGAAGGGTGATGCTCTACAAATGAAAAGGGTAAGTGAAAAACCTGAGAAGTGGAAGAAGATGGTTGAACCAAAAAATGTTCCTTTACCACCCTCCTCTAGTGCTACTAGTAGGATGGCAACTACGATGGATGTTAGAGGTGGAGGGTTTAGATTGGAAGAATAGGAGCCAAGAAAAAAGGCCACTGAAAATAGTGCCTTGGAGAAGGCATTTAATCAAGGTGCCAGGGAACATTTGCATTCTTTGATTGCTCGTATGTTCTACTCAGCTGGTTGCCTTTACATTTGGCCCGGAATCTTTATTTTGTGAGTACTTTTCAGTTTGCTGCCGAGACTCAAATTAGTAGGTATGTACCTCCTAGTTACAACTTGTTAAGGATTACACTACTTACAAAAAAAAAGGCAAATGTTGAGAGGTTGTTGGAGCCCTCAAAACAATCATGGAAGGACATGGGGTTAAGTATTGTTACTGATGATTGACTAATGCACAAAGAAGGCTTCTTCTCAATTTTATGGGAGCATCAAAGGATGGAGCTATATTTTTTGAACATTGTTAATTGTAAGGGTGAACTCAAGCACAAGTACTACATTGCTATATTAATTAGTGAAGTAATTGATGATGTTGGACCTCAAAATGTAGTTCAAGTAATTACCAATAATGCTCCTATTTGTAGTGCAGCTGGATCAATTATTGAAGGTAATTACTCCAAAATCTTTTGGATACCATGTGTAGTTCATACCCTTAATCTTGCTCTTAAGAATATATGTTCTGCAAAGCAAACTGGAGTCGTTGCATATGCTTATAATGAATGCCATTGGATTACTGATATTATTGATGATGTAATCCTCATAAATTTTTTTTTATCATGAACCATTCCATGAGGTTGGCAATTTTTAATGAGTTTGTGCCCTTGAAGTTACTTGTTGCGGCGGAGACGGGCACTGCATCTACGGTTGTGATGTTAAAAAGGTTCAATCTTATAAAGCTTGCTTTCCGACAATGGTTATCAGTGATAAATGAAGTTCTTACAAGGAAGATGATATCGGTAAGGCGGCATTTGTGAAGGAAAATATGTTGAGTGACATCTTCAGGGACAAGATAATGATGTAGCCCTAGGGTTAGGGCTTGCGTGGAGGTGCCTAAGCACGTGTCCAAAGACACTTCGAACCGTCAAGATGACTTCACGCACGAGGACACACCTCTCTGGGAAAACCCAATTCTATTAATCAACCAAATCTGAGAATTTCTCCTCTACAATGCCATATATATAGTAAAACAAACTTAATAAGCAAGAAAACCCTAGGCTAAAAATGGAAACTTTCCTAATAATAATAATAATAATCCTAATCTAATTTGAAAAAGGCTGCTGGGCCCTAGACTGCATCATCCTCCCCGGGTTGAAAGAAGAGTTCGTCCTCGAACTCGATTCTGCTTCGGATTGCCAATGTAAATGTGTTGAACATGAAGGACTTCCTTTGTGGCAGCTTTCCAGGAATTCTTCTTTGGCGGTTGTGGTTTCTCAGGATGAATAGTAACCTGCTGGCCACCATGCATGAATGTATAGGTGTTGTCGCGCATACCATGAGTCCCATTCTTGTCATACATCCATGGACGGCCCAATAAGATATCACCACTATCCATAGGTAGCACATCACACCAGATTGTATCCTTGTAAGTCTCACCAATGGCAAAAGTAACTTTACAAGTATGTCGAACATGCGTTTGATCACCATTCATAAGCCATTTGACAAAATAAGGACAAGTATGCTTATAAACTTTCAGTTGGAGGCGATCAACAAGAGCCTGGGAGATGAGATTTTCACAACTTCCACTGTCAAAAACAACTGTGCAGTTTTGTCCCTGAATTAATCCTGTGGAACAGAAAATATTTTTGCGCAACCACTTATGCTCAACAGTTGGTGAAGCATCCTTAAGGACAATAAGAGCTTCATCTGGGGGCTCTGCCTCGATGAATTCAATTTCCGCAGTGTCAATATTCTTGGAATTGTCAATATCCTTAGGATCGGTGTCAGTACCCTTAATATCATCTCGGATATTGTTATCAGCACCTTCAATCTCAATCAAATGTATTCGCTTTGGAAAGCCTGCTGCTCGATGCCCGTGCTGATGACAATGAAAACAAACCATCTTATTTTGACCTTCAGTCCTAGCAAAATCTGTCCATTGGATTTAGCTTCTTGTAGAGATAAATTCTTCGGAGAAACCCATTTGGATTTTTGTATTTGATGATTTGCAATTCCCTCAGCCTTGATAGCATGTTGGATGAGTTCATCGACAATATCAAAATGTTGGAAGGCAAGGATATGCTGAATGTCTAGTCTCAATCCATTGAAAAATCTATCAACTACCACATCATCATCTTCATTCAAGCCACAACGAGCTTGCAGAGTTAAAAATTCCTCAGAATACTCAAAAACTGTCTTGGACCATTGTTTCAAGTTTTGAAAACTGGAACGGAGATCTCTTGCATAGTTGACAGGGAGGAATTTTTGTTTCAAAATATTTTTCATCTCAGTCCATGTATCAACAGGGTCCATGTTCTGATTCCTCCGTTTTCTTTGCATTTCAGCCCACCAAGTTGCAGCATAATCACGAAATCTGGTAGCAATCAGTGTGACTTTATGATGCTTAGTCATTGGCTTGTGTGCAAAAATATTTTCCACACATACTAACCAATCCATGAATTCAGCAAGCTGCAATTTTCCATCATATTCGGGAATCACAATTTTAATTCCTAAATCTCGATCAGGATTATGGACCGTTGGATCCCGTTGATTCCGAATATTTGCACCATCATCACGGTGGTGATGTACACGCTGATGATTTTCCAAATTTGTTACTCTAATGTCCAATTGTTGCAGGGTAGTGTGCATGCCATCAACTTTTGCAGATAATTCTGTAATGATACTAGCCAAATCTTTAAATGAAGAAGATGAAGATTCAGCATCCACTTGTTTCTTAAGAGGCATTTTTTTTAATGCAAAATTGAAATCTGACTGACCTGATATGTAGATCTACTCTTCAGAAGTACACTGGTAAAACACAGATCGGAAATTAGAGCACAGTTGATGTTGATCTTGCAGAAACAAATGCTAATCGTTGCTGGACACAGCGGTCAATTGACCCTGATACAAAACCCAATTGGACCACTGTGCGGATCGGTTCAGACAAGACCCGAGTTGGCTTGCTTAGTAGACCTCTGAACTTGAACTGTGAAATCAGGCCTTGGCTTGCTTAGTAGATCTCTGAACTTGAACTGTGAAATCAGGCCCAACAGTGGAAGGACAAAAGGTTCGTCGACACGTGTTGAAACGTTGGGATGAATGTGGATGAACCAAAAACCATCCTTCCGGATCGATGCCCTAGTTTCAACAGAGAACTTCGGAACGGAAGAGCTGTCTCGAGCTCTACTGACGACGATAGTACAGGGCGAAGGGGCGGCAACCCCTTTCTTCTCGCGAGCTGCTTCCTCTTTGTGACAGCAACAGCGGCTCAGCAAGTGAAGCGTTTGCAGCAGCGGTGAGGTAAGGCGTGCGGCAGCGGCTGGAAGCAGAGATCATCGGGCAGTACCGACAGGCAGTAGACTACGGCGGCTATGGGTGCTAGCGAGCGGCTGATGGCATCAGCAGTTAGGTGCTGCTTCGGCGAAGCATATGCAGTAGTGGATGGCAGCGATGTGTGAAGGGTGTCGACAGCGATCGTCGAGCTATACCGCCGGGCGGCAGAGATGGCAGTGATGATTTCCACAGAGGGCAAACGGCAGCGGGTTGTACCAGGTACGCTGCTCTTTCTTTCTGTCTCTCGATCTCGCGTCTCTGCTCCTGCCTTTTTTTTTTCTCTCGGCTGCTTTTCTGCGACGTCTTGATGACGATCCGGGGTGGGAAAGAATTAGGGTTTTGTGGGTTTGGGTTTCGGGACGGGTTGGGGTTTTGATGGCCGGTGCCTGGCAAAGATCGAGTTGGTGAGCGAAGATGGGGAGAACGATGGGACGGTATAGATAGGATGGATGGCAGGGGTGAATCGGTAAAGGGTGGATAGGGGTAATCACGCTGGAAGATCGTGCAGATCCTTCGGCTCTGATACCAATCTGATGCAGCCCTAGGGTTAGGGCTTGCGTGGAGGTGCCTAAGCACGTGTCCAAGGACACTTCAAACCGTCAAGATGACTTCACACACGAGGACGCACCTCTCTGGGAAAACCCAATTCTATTAATCAACCAAATCTGAGAATTTCTTCTCTACAATGCCATATATATAGTAAAACAAACTTAATAAGCAAGAAAACCCTAGGCTAAAAATGGAAACTTTTCTAATAATAATAATAATAATCCTAATCTAATTTGAAGAGGGCTGCTGGGCCCTAGACTGCATCAGATAATATATACATATTATCTTTCACATTGTCTTTTTATGAGATGATTAGATTTTGCGATACTTATGGGCTATGTTTGCACTTGGTTTATGAAATATGGGACATGATGATGGAAAAGGTGAAGGCAGCCATCTATATGTATGAAGGAAAGCTGGAAACTGAGGAGTCCTTTTTTTTCTTTTTTTTTTTTTTGGTGCACCAAGTAGTACTTGTTGAAAGGTGGACCAAAAATAGCACCCACTTTATTGCCTTGCACATTCATTGAATCCTAGGTACAACCCAATACTTCTTCTATTGGGTTATTTCTTTGAATATGATATGAAATACATAATTTACTTATATTTTCATCTTTCTACAATCTATGTATTACAGTGCAATGTTGCTTGATTAAAATCCCAATCGTGTTCCTCCTCACAATGATGAGAAATCTCAAATATTAGAATAAAGTGTCTTAAGAAATACTTTCCAGAATCAGCAGATAGAAAGGCTGTTACAACAGAATATACCAAGTTTTTAGGTTGTTTTTAAAACACGGGTATGGTATAGTAGGGGTACAATCTATGAAGCACAGTGAGGCACAGGTACTCCAATGCTGCAAAATCCTTAAAAAAAACAGGATACGGGTATGGCTGGGTACGTCCATTAAAATTTTATATTTTTTAAAATTTTAATAATGCAATATGCTAATAATTAAAATAGGTTAGAATCCTTAAATGCAACTAGCTAACAATTACTTAATACCATTACAAATTCAACCTACAAGCCATAATTTAATGTCAAAAGGCACGAACAAGCCAAGAGCTTAACATCATTACAACAAAATCTACAAACCAAAGCATTAAAAACTAAATAGACATCAAAGCAAATCCTATCAAGCTAAGAATCTTTACGATTCACGTCCAGACATCCATCAACTTCAACTTCATCGCCTTCATTAAAAAATACAAATTCTATGTCAGGCTCATCAAGTGAAATATCAGCAATTTCAAGTAAGCCAGCACCCTCCAACTCCAATGGATCAAATGCATCTCTACCAATATCCCACAACTTACTCTCTCCTTGCGTCTATTGTCAGCTCCTCCTTGATAGAAGATGAATATTGTTATGCACAAAGACCAAATCTTCACAATGCTGTGGTGTCATTTTGTTCCTTCTCATGGAGTAAATGAAAGAGTAGGTGCACCAATTCCTTTTACAACATAATGAGGAATATGGATGGCTAAGTAATTTCAATACTAAAGATGGGAGCATAGGTGCGGAAGATATATGTACACACCACCAAACGATTGGATCGATTACTCCTCTATCAAATTTTGAATCAGATTCCCCAAAACTTTCCAAACCTAAAAATTTGGCATATTCTATTAAACAGCCCTGCTATTTGCCGACTCTGGAAAGTATTTCTTTAGATACTTTGTTCTCATATTTCGGATTTCTTCATCCTTGTGAGGAGGAACACAAATGGGATTTTTATTAAGACACATTGCACTGTAATACCTAGATTGTAAAAAGATGAAAGTATAAGTAAATTATGTATTTCATATCATATGAAAAAAATAACCCAATAGAAAACGTATCGGGTTGTATATAAGATTCAATGAATGTGTAAGAAAATAAAGTGGTGTGCTACTTTTGGTCCACATTTCAACAAGTACTTGGTGCACCACCAAAAAAAAAAAAAAAAAATTTTGGACTCCTCATTTTCCAGCTTCCCTTCATGAGTATGGATGGCTGCCTTCACCTTTTCCATCATCATGTACCATATTTCATAAACCAAGTGCAAACATAGCCTGTAAGTATCACAAAATCTAATCATCTCATAGAAAAACAATGTGAAAGATAATATGTGTATGCTATCTTATCTCAGAAGATATCACTCAAAACATTTTCCTTCACAAATACTGTCTTACCAACATCATCTTCCTTATAAGAACTCCATTTAGCACTAATAACCATTGTCTGAAGGCTGCGCTTTATAAAATTGAACCTTTTTAGCAACACAACTGTAGATGCAATGCGCATGTTTGCGACAACAAGTAACTTCAAGAGCACAACTCATTAAAAATTGCCAACCTCACAGAATGGTTCGTGAAAAAAAAATTAATGAACATCACATCATCAACAATATCAATAATCCATCGGCATTCATCATAAGCATAGGCAACGACTCCAGTTTGCTTCACAGATTCTTAAGAGCAATATTAAGGATGCGAACTACACATGATATCCAAAAAATCTTAAAGTAATTACCTTCAATAATTGATCTCGCTGCACTACAAATAGGAGCATTATTGGTATTTACTTGAACCACATTTTGAGATCCAACACCATCAATTACTGCATTAATTAATATGGCAATGTAGTACTTGTGCTTGAACTCACCCTCACAATTAACAGCTTTCAAGAATATAGGTCCAACCTCCAATGCTCTCATAAAATTGATAAGAAGCCTTCTTTGTGCATCAATCCATCCATCGGTAACAATACTCAACCCTGTCTCTTCCCATGATTGTTTCGATGGCTCCAACAATCTCTCAACATTTGCCCTTTCTTTTTGAAGTAGTGTAATCCTCAACAAATTGTAACCGAAAGGTACATACCCACTAATTTGAGTCTTAGTAGCAAACGGAAAAGCACTCACACAGTAAGGATTCCTAGCCAAAAGAAAAGGCAACCCAACTGAGTGGAACATACGAGCAATCAAATAATGCAAATGTTCCCTAACACCTTGATTGAATACCTTTTCGAAGGCACTATTTCTAGTGGCCTTCCTCCTTTCTAGGCTCATACCCTCCAATATAAACCCTCCACCCCCAACATCCTACTAGTTGCCATCCTACTAGTAGCACAAAATGAGAGTCGTAAAGGAACATTTTTTTGTTTAGCCATATTTTTTCCGATTTTCAGCTTCTTCAGTTACTATTTTCATTTCACGTAAAGCATCACCTTCACATTAACACAACATCGAATTCCTTGTCCTTTAATTTGAAACAAATGTCCTTTGACCCTATAATATGTGACCCTTAAAAATCACCATTACAATAATTGCATTGCCACTTGGCATTCGCACTTCCTCCTTCCCTTTTTTCTAAAATGGTTACATACTTCCAAATAGGATCTGCAAGTTCATCAATGCCACTTGCACTTGCACCTGTAGAACCCAAACTACTTGACGAACTCATTTTTATCGTACAACAATTCACAAACAATCAAATAGCCAAACATTTCAAAAAAAAACAAAAGATTGGGCTTTATATTTTTTGGGGAGTCCTCCACGAGTCGACTCGGAAAGAAAAAAAAACAAAAAAACAAAAACAAAAAGGGACGAAGGATGGAACCAAAAATAAAACAGTAGTGGTACTTAGACAGCTATAGATTGCATACGTGCAGGAAGAATAGCATTTTAAAGAAAAAAGCTATAACATCACGTGCAACATAACAATAGCAGAGCAAAAGAAAAAAAAAACAGAAAGAAAAGCAACAACAAAGCAACAGAAAGAAAAGCAAATGGCAAAGCAAAAGAAAAATAGAATCAGAAAGAAGAAAAAGAAAACTACAGAGCAAACAACAGTACTTGTAGAGTTAATGGCAAAGCAAAAGAAAAAAAAAAGAAAAAACAGCAGAGCAAAATGGCAGTACTTGCAGAGCAAACTACAATCGTGGCAAACGTGAGTTGTGGCAGACAGATGTGCAGCTGTCGTGTACGTGCAATGTGAAGCTATGGCAGACGTGTAGTGTGCAGCTGTGACAGACGTGCAACAGGTACTCCTTTTTCTCTTCTTTTTTTTTTAGATGAGCCTCCACAAACAAAGCCCAGAAATTTCTTCTTTGCCTCCTCCTCCTCCTTCTTCTTTGGTTTCTTTTTTTTTTTTTTCTTCAAAGAGTTTTTTTTTTTCACCAGGGTTTTGTTTGTGGAAAATGAAAGGGTTTTAGCATTTTCATCAAACCTATACTTCAGATATTTTACATTTAGGCCCCATTTTGTTTTTTTTTTTTAATTGTAAAACAACTATGGCAGGGGATTGAACCGACTCAACCAAGTCAGATCCCGAGTATGGTTTTTAAAAACTTAATTTTTATTTCTTACCTTTAAATAAGTTAAAGCATTTTACATTTAGCCCCTTGGTTTCTTTTATTTTCTAATTTTACGACAAAAGTGGATTTGAAGTACTAGGTACATACCCATGTCGTACCCAAAAAGTCAAACTCTTAAACAAAATGTACCGGGTACGTTTGACCATACTGGATATGTATTTAAGCTATACACATATCCGTACTGGGTACATACTCATACGGGTACGTGTACATTTTTGGAGTACTCATGTTTCATAGCTTAAGCCTTATGTTTCTGAATAATCCCACAACCAAAACTTGCATGCTTGACCAAAAGCGACTATTAATGCAAATCATGATGGTTACACATCCTATAATGACACACTTCCCTCCATGTATCACACTCACTAATGAACCCTCTAAATCAAACCTTAAATTGAGGTAATATCATCCTTTCCAATGAACATCATATCCTATTAACTTGGTTATAACAAAACTGCCATATATCAAATCTCACTTTGTTGCATATAAACTTAAATGCATACAACCAAGAATGCGTAAAGCAAGGAACCAATAGAAATCATGAAAAGTACTAATTAAATTGATCAATTTTAGCAATGTCTATTGCAACACAATATTGACATAAATTGATGCATTTCTTCAAGCCCCATGTTTGTGACATGTCTCCTAAAGGCTTTAGGTGCCAGTGCCTTAGTCAAGAGATCCACAATCATGCAACTCTCACTGTTTTCCTTAAGTGCAAGATACTTATCTTTCACATATTTAGAATTGCCTACACTCCTATCATTATTGGCAAACCGAATGCCTAAAACGTCATCCCAAAAAAACTTAATTAGCTCCAAAATAGAGTCACCTATGGAAAATCCTGAAATGAAAGTTCTCAACCATGATGCCAACACTTGCGGCTTCCAAGCACTCCACGAATTCAGCATGAAACTTGACAAAGTGACAAGTGTTTAGTTAACCCTTTTCACGACATCACTTCATCTGCCAACTTAAATATAATGCCAAAAGTAGAGTTCTTTGTATCAAGACAATCAACAAAGTCCACATCTAAGTATTCGGCCACTTTAAGTTTTATCTAATCTCTTATATGTGAGAATGTAATTTGTTGTGCCTTTGAGATATCAGATAGATTTTCTTAAGTGCCCTCCAGTGTTCCATCCCCGGATCACTTTGATACCGGCTAAACATGTCAACTGAAGGTCTTATGAATGTTGAGCATACATAAGACTACCACTAGCAACAGCATAAGGTACCTCATCCATTTGATTCCTCTGTGGAGCCCACTCCTCAACACTCCCTGTAGGGTGGAACTTGTCAGCACACTTTGGTGACACACACTTTTATTAGCGCCGACTCGTTCCTCCTAGGATTCGAACTTTAGCTCTGGTACCATCTTAAATTTTCTCAACTAACCATTCCTACTAAAACATCGAGGTTTTAGTAGGAATGGCTAGCAAAAGGAAATCTATTATGGTATAAGAGCCGACCGGTCACAAGTTCGAATCCTCCTGTTTTATTATTATTATTATTATTATTATTATTGTAACGTTGACCTTTACAAAACTTATCTCCCTTAAAAATGGGAGCATCAGCCGCATCACCCACCTGCATAAGCCGCTCTGCATAACTCTACTGCCAACATCATACAAGTGCCTTAACATCGTAATAGCAGCGAAAAAAAAAAACTTATAACCATTGCATTGCAAATCTGTCACTGCTACTATATAATGCTCGTCACCACGAATTCACAGAAGCAAACCGATTCTTGATCGAAGCCCAGATGAGCAAGATATCTCATGTCAAAGTTCTAATAGAAAACTTTCAATAGGGCTCACGCTTACTTCAAGACATCGTCTGCCCCTACGTCAGCCGTCAGCGTCAACCCCTACATCGCTGATGCCATTTCTAGGTGATGTTAGTCACCTCCCAGCGTCTGTACTGGCACTAGGCGCCTGGGTTTTCTAGGATGGGTTGAGCTAGACAAAAGTCGGGTTGATTACCGGTTGACCTGACCCTACCTATTGTTATAAAGAGTGCATCTAAGGTAGCACTTCTAATCAATTGCAGTAACCAATAGGTGAATGAAAAACAAATTGAAATAAATGAAAGAGTGCATCTAAGGTAGCACTTCTAATCAATTGCAGTAACCAATAGGTGAATGAAAAACAAATTGAAATAAATGACTGACTCACAGATCAACTGAACCTTATCCCTATTTATAGCCAACAAGGTGACTGTTCAGTAGTGACCAGTGACTGTTCAAACCAGGTGTCCCTTGAGGCCCAACCTTTTAAGCACACATAGGTGTTTATAAACTCACCATGGGTTTTACTTCCTAAGCAATGTGGGATTCTAGTTTTCCCACAAGCCAAGCCTCTTGCCATCTTCAACCAAAATCAAAGGGGTAACTTTGGAATCAATTTCTCATTCACTCCTTAATGGTTTTCATCAAGTAATTGGTTATTATTGTTCTACTTTTTAAGGAGAACACATTACAACCCGAACCCGCCACAAAGGACGAGTGGGTCTCATATTTACTGTGGTCCAAAGTCGACCCAATGACCATTGTGAAACCCATTTTTTCAACACCTATTTCCTTCCGTAGTAAGCAGAGGCGGAAAAGGTTTTTTCTTTCTTCCTTTTTATCACACACAAACCAGGGCAGTAGACAACCGTCTTTCCTTATCCCGTCGGCAGTTTGATTGTTGTGTATCGGCTTCAAAATGGCTACGCTCAAAGTGAGTTAGTATGCAGAAAACATGCAGAGACAGAGATCACGGCTTGGTTCCTAGGCTTGGCCATGCTCTTTCTATCCACTTCTCTACCATCTCCTTTCCTCTTACGTTTTTTGTTTCCTTACAAGTCAAAGCTACATTAGGTAGCATGACATCACCAAGAGAGAACATGAGCCTTCCTCTTCCTCATCATACTGCTCTCTTCATGATGAGAGGGGAGACTTACTTCGGTACAATTCATCATCTTCATCTTAGTTGCAGAAACTTAGAAGCCAAGAACCCACGAGCAAAAGACAAAAGGAAACATCAGATCTCCAACAATTCACAACCCAATCACAAGATCTAAACCGTTAAAAACAAAGGAGACCAGCTCTGATACGAATTGAAGAAACTGCTGGTCCTGTATAGGTGCCAGAACAGAACTCGCCGAGAACACTTGTGCATTACAGTGTCAAATAGATCCAACAAACTCACTGCGAAGGCTCTCAGATTTTTTAGATGATCAAGCAAAGGTTCTCACCTCCACGATGGGCTCTCATAAAAATAAAGGTCCTATATGGAACCCAGTGAGAAAAAATCACCGTGTTTTCAATTGTACTAGATGCCTTTCGCAATAAAGGGCTGTCATTCATTTTTCCAGAGGTACGAAAATGATAATACGTAAATAGCCTATTTACACACCACATGCATATATATATATGATACATGCATGATAGTTACATATGTAAATCATTTATATATCGATAAACACAAATATAAAAACTTAAGAAAAAGCAGAACTACAACAAGATATTAATCTAGCATCAGATATCATGGGATATATAAAAAGTCTTGCCTTTTTCCTATTCTCCGAGGGAAAATATTTTCATTCCCATTTTCCAAATCGTGTTGGATATCCCCCATTTCTATCACCAGCACCTTCTGCCAGCTTCCAACCATGGTCTTTTTACGGGGCCACTCCAACCAGAATCCAGATATTGCAACCATGGCTTTCCTCTAGCTTGACAGAGTTCCTTCAAATCAAACCGCAGAGGTCATATCATCATCAGTAAACCTATTTAATACCTTCTGCACCTTGTCCCCGATTCTTAAACATGGTCAGGAATTGATTCTCAACCAAACAGAGTATAAGTGGTCCTCTTCTGTGCTAGTTCATAAAGGTGACCTGGTTTTTAGGTGGTCCCAGGGACCACCTATCCTTTTTCCTGTCTCCATCCACCACCCACAATCCCAAAAAGAACCACAGCTTCTCCGTACAGATTGAGCCCCATTCTTCCACGGCCCAGACCGTCTATAAATTCTTCAGAGCAATCAACGGTGGATTGCAGCTTGCCAAACATCTCCTGCACTGAAAAGTCTCCCTCACCAGCTGGAAGCTTTATCCATGCAGCAGACACCCGCCCACTTTCATCATTTCTCCCAACCACCGTGTATCCCAAAACCCCATAATCCAACGGTGGAAAATCATCCTTAAAAGCCATCTTCCTGATGGCCCATAAAAGCACACCCAGATGAACTGTCCAGATTGTCTAACATGCAAAAGATAAGGAGTATAACAGCAAGGAATGACTTACATTTCCCGAAGCGACCTCGAGGTCGTAATAGTATAATGTGATGGGCGTGGAAGAGACATGAACCCCGAAGAACGTGGCAGTGTTGCGAAACGAGATCCTGACCGTTGAATTGAGAGACAGCATCTTGGTCGGGACGCCTGTACCGTCCATTCCTGCTTGAACGTTGAAACTCTCGAACACTATGCTCTGCACGCGTCCACACAGAAGAATGTAACGTTACAAATATCACCCACTAACCGAAAAGCATTAAATTAGATTATAACGATTAATGCAGAGATTACTATACTAATATGGTGAAAGAACGAACGAGCCCGACTCGGACGAGTTGACCGAGTCAACCCGAGCAGACACTGCTTCCCTTTTTTAATGCCCGACCCGAAAAAGGAATGAGACGAGGAATTAGAAAAGATGATCATTTTCAGGAATTTTTGCAATTAATGGAAAACACCCAATAATGGAAAGTGGCAACTCGTGACCCACCACCGAGTTGACTCAGTCCCGAAAACGTTATCGGAGACGGCCGAAAACGTTACGAAACGGCCGATACGGTCAGGTTTCAGCCGAAATCTGGAAAGGGGAAAGAAACCCACAAACCTGCATGGAGACTCTGGGCTTGTAGGGCTTACTGGCGCCCCAGAGGATCAACGAGAAGGCCGTGAAGAGAACGACGAAAGAGAGGACGAAGCAGAGGAAATAGAACTTGGGGAGCGACATGGGACTGTGACGTTCGAGGCCGTCGTCGTCGTCGTCGTCGTCGTCGTCGCCCTCTTCCTCGTCGCCGGTCTCGTGGAGCATCTTCTTCCAGGCGCCTGGCTTGGGGTTCTTGATGGAGGCGGAGAAGCGGGTGGTGGAGGACTCCCGGGAGTGGTGGATGGGGGAGCAGTGGTACTGGAAGTGGTGGTGGGAGGGGGAGGCCATAGGGGTCGATTGGAAGGACATCTTCTCGGCGTCGTGCTGAGATGGGCTCTGCACGTAGTAGATGGGGCGGCGCGGGGAGCGGGTCGGGGAGGAGGGGGCGAGGCTCGTCACCTCCGAATCGGATTTCCCGTGCATTGTGAGAAAACCGTTACGTTACGAAGTTTCCGAGCCTTGGGAGAAGAACAGAAGAGAACTGACGTCTTCCTGCTCGTTGGTGCGAGTCCTTTCACTTCGTGGAATATTTTTTTTTGGGTTCCGGATCGTCTGTGTTTATTACTCAGGATGACTTCATGGGGCTCGCTGGTGGTGCTAATTATGAAGATTTCCACCTTTCAAAGTAGCCGTTTCTAGCACGTGGAAATTTTTACTTCTATTGAAGGCAACTCAGTGAGTGAACGAATAAAGAAAAAAATAGAAAAAAAATCTCCGGCTTTCGTAAACGGAAGGAATTTTATGTTTAGAAGTTTTTTTTTATCTTATCGGAACAACGTTATCCTATCTTAAAATTTTTTATAAAAAAAATTATCACATCTTAAGTTTAAAAAATATATATAATTCATTTTCAACTACTTCTTTTCTTTATCTTTGTGAATTTGTAAAATTTGATATCGGAAGGTGGATACGAGAAATAAATGAAATAAAAGATTTTTAGTGTGTTAAAAGGGTTGCGACAACCTTGTTTTGCTCTCTTCAATCAAATCAAGAAAAAAATAAAAAAAAATTTCCTCCCAAGGATGATATTCAAATATGCTTAAAACGAATGTGTCGAGCTTTAATTCGGAGAGGACTCAGGCTGTTTTATTATTGTTTTTTTATTTTCGTTTCCTAATCGTAGGCTTGGACGTGGGACTTGTTGTCACGAGCAGAACAGGGATTGGAAAAAAATGGAATGTGCCTCCGTCACGGGCCATGCATTTAATTTTGGAGTTTCCCGCCTCCTGGAAGGCCAGGATGAAAACTCCCACTGTCCCACGTGATGAAAACTCCCACTATCCCACATGTTGCTTGAAAGAGAAAAATTATCTTTTACTCTGAAGATCTTTTTTATTTTTTTATGTTTTATTTAAACGTAGCCAAGGAGACCAGACCCCAAATGAGATTCCACACATGGGGCAAGACAATACACTCATCACATAAAAAAGGAGCTTACACACGCTAAAAAAAACCAAACAAAACAAAAAGCCACCCACATGAGTGGGAAGGGAATCCACATACACCTGAAAAAAGGTAAGATACCTAAAGTTCGAACCTTAAGTAATCAAATCAATGAAAATTCACACAAGATGGCTTAAAATTTTAAGCCACTAAAAAATGAATACCTCACCAACATAGGAGACATCTCCAAGATTCAATAACAGTTGGAAGATGTGATTAAGATAATCTTGTGCAATATTTGAAAGGAATTTTTATGTTGGCTAATTCATGAATTTGACAAAACTCTTGATCCATTCTTTTAGATGGATAAAACTTTGAGTCGTCGAATGAGCTAAATAGAAGAATTGAAGCAAAAATGATAAAAGAAGTGACAAAGACATCAAATCAATTGAATAAAAATTGGATCAATCAGATATGGAAAACAAACTAAAATTTGAATTTGGTACCTAGACAAAATAGGTACTCGATCAATCGTATTGGTACCTAATTGATCGAGCAATGTACAAAAACCCACTAACCTGTGAGATTTTTTTTTTTTAAGTTGGAGTTTTTTGTTTTGTACCAATTCCTATTCTAGTTAAATTACTATTTTAAGGCATAAAAGTGGATCTATTTAAAGGTCTTCTCTCCCAACCCAAATAAATTGATCTTATTATTTTAGGTGAAGATTTCATATTGGAGATCATCTTTCTCTAGAGCTTTCATTGGAAAATTAATGTGATGAAGCTTTGCTGTAGAGAGCAATGCACGGCAAATAAAACAGAACCCTCATGATAGCTGTCAATTCCAATTATGGCACTCATCCAAAAAGATTGGACCATTTGGTCAACTATAACTTGTTTGGATAGTGAAAATTTACAAGCTATTATAAAGTGGTTAAGATGATAATCCGAGCCTTCATCACTAGACAGAGGGGGAGATCTATTGATCCCCCGATCTCATCCCTAAGTAAGGTCTCAGGTAGGTCCCACGAGGACCAATGCTCAACAAAAAGGTTTATTATTTGAGTTGCAAACATGACTATTCTAGATCAAAACCATCCTAGCACACAGCCTAACTTGTTTCTAAATAACTATTCTGGATTTGATTCCAACTTGAAACTTGTTTTGTTGTTTTCAAATCTAGTTTCAAGACGAGGAACGAGGTCTAAGTAGAGGAGCAGAAACTAGGTCAAAAATCGGTTTTACCATTCTTTAATTATTTTTAATTCTTATTTTTTTAAAATAAAATATCATTATGCTTATACCAGTGTATTAAGTCTATTTTCTATAGGATTAAACATTAAAATGTCCAACAAAAGCTATTTTTGAGCTACAGTCTACAATATTAGAACTTTTTATATCAAGTCTAATGTTCACGCCTATCGGCCTGGCCAAACCCATTTATTAGCAGAAGCCTAAATTAATTTATGGATCCAAAACTATTTATTCATCACAACAAATTTCAAACCTGAGTCTTTACATGTGGAAACATCCTAATAAATATTCATTTGCAGCCCCATTTTCTATTTATTATATTTATTAACTATATTTTTAATCAATTGGCCACTCATATTGAGGTACCAACCCTCATTAAAGTAAAATATGTGGTAGGTGAATGATTCGGCCCAATGTAAATTTCCACTAAATCTACCCATGATTAATAAGTCAAGTCTTTGGATTTTCTCTCTCTATTTTTCGCATGGGATCCGGCCCTCAGATTCATCATTATTAACCATCAATGGTTCCTAGAAGCCATCCCTTCCTGTATTAGTTTCCATCTAAATTATTCGAGAGAGGAGCTAGGTGTGAGATGTTTGATGACGTAGCTCCAAAATTTATCGAGTCCCTCGGAGGAAAAGTCGGACCCACTATTGTGGCAGCGAGACACAACTGTACTTGGCAAATATAGGACGGCAAGGGCAAGGGTCTGGAGGAGTCATGCTAGCATGACTCGGGTCTGAAGGGATGCATGCACCTCGGGTGCTCTACAATTTGTAATCCTCGTTGCATCGGACGTGTGTACTGAGTCTACTGACACTAATGTAAAACTTCTCTTTAAACGGTGGGGCCCGCTTTGTATGAATAAACAGGCAGAAGAGACAAATGTGATCGGGGATTGGACAGCTGGATCATAAGCATCTGTGAATGGCAACGGTCGATTGAACTGTTCTGTTTTTTTTTTTTTTGGCAGAAGGTCGATTGAACGGATGAGACTGCAGAATAGCTCTTGTGGGCCACATGTAGATCTAGGGCATGATTAGAAAAGGGGTAAAGTAAAGTGTAAATTGAAAATTAAAAAAATAATATATAATTAGATTATGGTGATTTTTTATTTTTAGTTGTTTGATATGAATTTTTTTTAACTTTTATATAAAAAGTAAATATTTTTTTTATAATTTAGTGATATTTTTTTAATTTTTTTAAAAAATGAGAAAATTTCAAATTTAAAAAAATTAAAAATTAAAAATTTAACTTTAACCTACTTCGTCCTGCCCCTATACCACCTACGCCCAGTGTTTTAGGATGCAGTCTTGACAAGCGGTGAGTAGATAATTTGTGTTAAGTCACGGGGACCGATTGTGGTTTATCTGCTTTAATAAAGTGAAGGGGGTAACAGAAGTCAGAGAAGGGACGACAGAAGAAGTGTGAGTGATGACTGACAGCTTTTTAGTAAGGACTACTGGCCAGTGATAGGAATATTACCCAATTATCTAAAAGAGGGTTTTCACCCACTCTAACCTCATTTTTTTTACTCTTCCTTCTCAAAAGTTCTCATTTTTCCTTTTTCATGATAGAAAACCGGCAAAACTGTCCAAACCTTTTTTTCAGCACATTCATTCCTTGCTTTTTCTAGACTCTCCTTTTGGTATAATTTTTATTTTTCTCTTTCTCTATCTAATATTTGGTCATTACATCTTATGTAGCCCAACCTTATGTGAGTTAAAGTGAAATTTGATATAATGAACATATTGAGTACAGTCAAATATATGATTAGACTTAAATAATGAAAGGTGGGGCCTTGAATAGGATAAATTAATTATTTCTCCATTTTTTATAAAAAAATTAATTTTTTTCCATGATCCAAAATGTATATTTTATGAGACCTGATACAAAAATTCACATTGATTGATTGACTGATGATGAGGATGGAAGACTCAAGAATTGTCAATTTGCTTAGAGCTGATTTTTTTGCTTGAAAATATTTCTTATGAATTATAAGGTACAATGTTACTATTAATTTCTTATCCTGAATAAATAATGGTGCATGTTTATCTCCACGGAATTGAATTCTAAGGGATTTAAAGAAATAAAATCATTCTCGGTAAAATATGATTGGGGCATGTTAATTAGTATGGATATGAATTTCTAAAAATTCAAAGGTATGCATTATACCGAGAAAGATATGATCTATTTGTTTGTATGAAATTGAATTCCTACAGATTCAAAGAAACTCATTTTACCAATATATTTGTTTGCATGCATAAAATTCTTTAAAAAAATCCACTTTACCTTGAGCTCCATATCATGAAAATATAATTGGATACTTTTATTTTCATAAATTCGGATTCCTAAAAAATATTGTTCTTATCTTGTCATTTAAAAAGAATTAAAATAAAAACATAAAGTTATTGACCATTTCTTTGATTTAAAATTTGAGGTTAATTTTGAATTTAATGTGTATTACAATATGAGTTTACTGGCAAAAACTCAGTTCATAATCTACTTAATGTTTTAGAAACTGCCAAACAGCAACAATATCATAATATTATAATATTTTATTATGTAATATTTTTTTTACTAGTATTTAAAAGAAAATATGAAAATGCATGTTAGATCACCACTCTTCAATTATGATAACACTATACATTTTTTATTTTCATCTAAACACATTTACACTGATGCATTTTTAGCTCCACAAATGGAGCAGTATAAGTTCGTCAAAATGCTAAACCAATTCACAAAATGCTTCTTTCTTGTGTCATAGCTCACACTGGGGGTATTTTAGTCTAACAATGCTATAATTGTAGCTGTGGGGAATTGGTAAGGAGGAGTAAAAATTTATCTCTAAAGGTAAGCTACAAGGAAAAACCTTTATTTAAAATTTTAAGTTTGAACTTATAATTGTCGGGGAAGTTAACAAATTTCAGAAATTAAACTCCATATAGCAATAAGAAGAAGTGTTTTTATAAATATATATAAGGACTAATTTGATATCGATTTGTTCTCTTTTTATTAATGCAAACCCATCTAAAATAGAGCATTGGAAAAAGAGCCATAAAAAAAGAATACAATGAAAAAATATTTACAGATTAAAATATTACAAGAATAAAATAGTATAAAATAGAAAAGTGTAATATTAAAATATTGTGTGATAAAGTGTGATAAAACTACCATAAAATGTGATAAAGTAAAGTAAAAAAAAAAAGAAACTTCTTTACCACTCTCTTCTACTTTTCCTCACCACATACTTTATCTCACCTTTACTACGTTGTGACATTTACCTTTAGTCTACTTCATCATACATATAAACAAATACATAATGATAGATTTGGTGAAGAAAAGATTTTACTTTACTTTACCACTTTGTAATCCTCATTTTGAAAGATTTTTATATTGTAGAAAGTTTTTTTATGAGGGAGTTGTAGGAAAAAATATTGAGTTTTTTAAAAGAAAATTATCTTTTCTTTACATTTTTCTTGGACTGCCAAATGTACAAAAAAAATTTTCTTTAGAAACTAAACGACTATATTCTATAAAATATTATTTTCTTTTGTTTTCTTGTACATCCAAACAAGCCCTTTGTAATGCAAGGATCAATTTTAGATAGAATTTTTTTAATCAATAGTTGAAAGTTATTCACAAATTCCTCAAGATCCATGAGGTATCAAAATTTGAAATTTGACCCAATAGCCATGTTCAACCTTCTAAAAAAATCTTAACGATTTGGATATTATGTTTTGGGCCAACAAAATTTAAAAAATAATGTCAAATTGTTGAAGGTTTTTCTGCAAATATCTTGAGGTCAGTGGTGATTCAATGGCTGACTCATAGCCGTGTTTGATCTAGTGAATAGTTTCAATAGTTTAGATCGAGATTTATTATCTTAAAAATAATAATTAAAAAAGAGAAAAATGGTACTACTTATGGACCAAACCAAAATTTAGCATGTTACATCGATGGTTGATATTTGTTCATAGATTCTTGAGATCCATAAGGTATCAAGCGCTAAAATGTTGCATAATAGCCATGTTCAGCCTTCTAAAGAGATCTAACGGTTTGAATTTTGTGTTTGGAGCCCACAAAATTCAAAAAATAATAATAAATGATTGACATTTTTTCACAAATCTCGATATTGGTGATGTCGAACGATTGAAATTTGATGTCAAAGTCATGTTTGATCTTATGAACATTTTCAAAGGTTTGGATCGTGATTTACCCTCTCAAATTAGAAATATATATAAAAAAAATAATCATGTGTCATTGCCTCTTTTTTCTTCTCTCTATTTCCTAACTGCTTCATAAAAGTGGCTATGGAAAAAATGAATCATTGCCTCTACTTCTCTAAAGTAGGCCTCTAGAAATAGGTGCGAAACACTCAATTTTTCTAAACTTCTACCCGCTTTAGAGAAATAGAGGAGTAGAGGCTTAAATTATAGATGCCAAACAGGGGCCAACACTATCTAAAAAGCACTTGCTTGTTACTAGTTTAAACATAGTTTTTCCCATAAAAATTCCTAAATTATATGCCACTATTAAATCAAATGAGCCATTTATAGAAATTATAGCAAAAAAAAAAATCCAAGTGACCTACGTAGGGTCACAGACTTATATTGGATGATTTATATATGACCAAGCTAACAACATGTCCAGAGATAGTGTTAAAAGTAAAATGTTCAATTGTTAGATATAAAGTGTTGGATGCTAATTTTGGATAATTTTTATTTTAAAGTTGGGAATTAAAGATGCCATGATGTAATTCTATTTTAAAGGTGGACCAGAAAAACAATGGATGCTAATTTTGGACAATTATTGAGAGATGGCGGAAAACTTTAGAATCCACAAGCTTTAAAATAAGTTGTACAATTACAGAATATATATATATATATATATTGCATTTTCATTGAGCATGTTCAAGGAACTTAAACTACTGTGATAATTAAAGCCCGCGAGATACCACAAAAAAATTCTTTTTATTGTCTTTCCTTAATAATTGGTAAGGTTGAGGAGGTTGATGAAGATGTTGAATATAAGATAAAAATAGGATGATTGAAGTAGAGACTTACTTCTGAAGTGCTTTATAATTGATAAATGCCAACAAGATTGAAGGAAAAAATCTTATACAACAGTTACTAGACTAGTTTTGACATATGGAGTAGATTGTTGGTAAGTTAAGAAGCATTATATGCATAAAATCGATGTAGTAAAAAATAAAAATGTTAAGGTAGATGTGTAGTAAAACGAGAAAGAAAAAAATTAGAAATATGAGATTTCAAAAGCACTTAGAATAGCATTAATTGGGGATAGAATTAGAGAAACCCATTTGATATAGTTTGGATATCCAATGCAAGTCGGCAATGGTGTTAGTAAAGAAAAGCTTGGCTCCATCAGTTGATAACTTACCAAGAAAAAATGATAGGAAAACTCTATAAAACGCCCCTTCTTTCGCCCCTTTATTTTTGTTCTTGCGGTCCATATTGAGTCAATCTAATCTTTTCACAAACATTGCGCCCCTTGAATGGTCACAAGTTCAATTTTTGCACTCATCAAACCATTATATTGAAATCATAATAAAATGATGCCTATAAACCATTAAAATTTACGATCATTGATTAAAAGGTTAGGATCATCTTAAGAACTTGAGATTTTGCATAAAAGTGGGCTCTGTTAAGTTTATGAATTTTCACATTTCTATATCATTTTGGAATAGATTAGGGGTTTAATTAGGTGAATTACATCATTATTCATCAAATTCCATGCATTTTCACCTCAGAACTTGAGTTTTCATATATTTCATACATTTTTTGTATTAATTTAGAAATTTTTTATTTTTTTCTGAAGAGTTCCAATTGGAGTAAAACTTTGTCTGGACGGTGCCACTTCAATTGGGCTCTTTGGTATTTTATGAGTTTGCTTACAATGTGTAGGAAGATGTGGGACCTACTTCACTCGAATGCAAATAATTAAAACACCAAGGTTCATCTTTTTTCCATTGAAGCAGATCATATGGGACACACCATATAAGAAATTTAGAAGATTGGCTTCATAAGGACTCCACACACATGCGCACATATATTTGGATGGTCAAAGGGGGGTTCCACTCTCCAATTGTTAAAAGAATTTAAATTTGGATCAAGGAAAGAAAGCCAAAGTGGATAGAATTCAAAAAAAGGAAAGTCAAAGAAGATGAATTCAAAAATGGAAAATCAATCACGTTTTTCTTTAGATAGCATATATTAAAGCGATCATAACTCTCAAACCATGCATTAGAATTGGACAATCTACCTACCAGTGGAAACTTCTTTTTGAGTAGATTCCGTAGGATCTAAGATTGCATCAATTGGAGCTGCAATGACAAAGTTATAACATCGGGAAGTTGGATGCGTATTTTTAGGTGGGATGGTAAAAAGATTAGAAACTTTCTCCATATTACATACCTTTGGGTGGGGTCCATCTCTCCTCAAGTGAAGTACATTGAAGATCAAAGTGGGGTCCACGATCTTTACTTGTATTATTCTTTTCAAAATAATCTAAGAAGATTTAAAGAAAATCTTCAATAAATTTTAAGAGTGAAAGTTTACTTAGAAGATTTATTGGCACTTAAGAGGAGAATCTTCTAAACATAAAAGTTTGGGTCGAGATTGATTTCCAAAGGAAAGCAAGAAAGAATTTATCCACAATTGCTAAGTTTTTGCCAATTTGAAGGCCAAGCCAAGAGATCTTTTCAAAAGGAAGACTTTATAAGTTACAAAAGAGGAAAAAGATAAGGCAATGAGGGACTCCAATTCCTATTTAACGAACCATGTTGGATGGCCAAGACCATAATCTCCTTCAAGAAAGAAACTTCTCTCTCCTCTCTCTAGTGTAGAAATTATGAAAAAATATTTTGAGTATTCTGGAGCCTTGTTCCAAAAACTAAAATTAGAAGAGAAAATTGAGAGTATCATTGTATTTATATCGAGACCATAATAAAGTTCAGAATTTCTTTTGCTGTGGAGGAGTAATCCTTTGAATTAGAGTACCTTGATGAAGTTAAGTAGCTAGTTTGCCATCTTTATGCAATTGATTTATTTCATTGATTATTTCTATGATATGCATGCGTAGGTATAGAAATACATCTGCCTTCATGTCCATGATGAAGCTCTGCTTAGATTTTTATTGATTGCACTTCGATCATGTATACTTAATTAATAAATTATGCTTATGATTTAAATTTCTTTAATAGTTTATGTTTACTTGATACTTGATGCTTGGATGTTTTCAATCTTTTATGAGGTGAATAAGGTTTTAGCTTTTTAATTAAATTTTAAAAATTATTTTTTTATAGCCAAATCACCTGGATCCGAACATTAATTTGTCTCTGATCTAAGATAAATTGAAACAAAGTATTAGACTGATTGCATAAAAATTAGTTAATTTGTTTGCCTAATGAAATCTTGATATTCTAATCTAACTCCATCATCACTGTCATTAATCTTTTGTACTTTAGTTTTAATTTTAGTTTTTGATTTACATATCATTCATCTCTCCTTTATTATTTTTTTGAACAGAAATTTTATACTTTTAAGTAAAGTTCAAAGGTGCTCCCTGTGGGATCAAACTGTATTTATCACTATCTTAATAAAATAACTGTGCACTTGCAGTTTTTAAGTAGATTAATTAAATTCACATCAGCCTCATATTGATCTTTCTATCTTATGGACTTTCATGGTCATCATGCATCTCTTTGGGCCTAACTAAGAGGGGCATTTTCTCTTTAAAAACATTCAGGTGTTAAGTAGCGCTCCAATTATATAAGTGCCCTAACCCCTATGGTCAGGATAGATTAGAAGTGATAAAACACACTTGACCAGCATTTTACCTACTTAACCTAACCTGCAAAAAATATGGGTTGGTCACTAGTTAAATTTATTTGACCCGCACAAAAATGGGTTAGGTTATGGTTAGCCCATTTAACCTGCAAGACCCGTATTTAACCCGTAAGAAAGTAATTTATTTTTTCTCTATCTCACTTTCCAAAAGTTTCAATAAAAATATATGATTCTATTTTAAGAAATTTTAGATTTTGGTTTCATAATTTTAAAAGATTTTAGATTAGGTTCTTCCCAATCTTATTCTCCGTGATTTAAATATAAATCTCTCCAATTTGGGAGGCGCTACCCTCTACTGAATATTTGTTGCAAACCACTAAGATTTTAAAACTACAATTATTCAAATTATCCATCTTCAGTGTGATTTTGATAATAAAATATCTCACCTATCAAAAGAAAAAAAATAACAAGCTAAACTTATTTCAATTTGTAAGTTATCTCCACTATGTTCTTTCAAGTCCTTTTTTCTTTATTCCTTGTATGTTTGTTGTGTGTTTTTTTTAATGAAAGATGTATTGTGTTAAAAAGAACAAAAAATCAAAAAATACATAAAGAAAAGGCAAACTATAAGACAAAATACACCGATCAAACCCAGTTCAATGAAGAGAATCAATTGACGTTTCCTAAGTACTTGCCATTTGAGAAGAGTTATGTTGTAACCCTATTCTTAAACTAGTTACCAATAGGTAGTGTGATTACTGGTATGAGATAGTTGTATTCTAGGCATGTCTATTGTTGATGTTTTACTTTGATGAAAGGCGGAAATTGTGGCATCTCAACACAATAAAACTTGCAAGTTATATGAGTCAAGTTATTTCATGCAGGTTAATGTGGGTTGACCCACAACATGTATGGGGTCGGAGATATCTGATCCATTTTGAAAATAGGTTAGGTGGGGATTAGGCATAAAAAATGTGAACTCCAATGCTAACCCGACCTGTTTTGACCCAACCCAAACTATTTGCTACCCTAGGATGGATGCATATGAACAGGTTGAGTTGGGCAGCTTGGTTGGCTTATACACATTTAAATGATATTGAATTTAGCCAAGTCGAGCTGAAGCGTGAGGTACGTCAACCATTTAACCTCAATAAATCCTAACTCGAGTTGGGAATGATTAGCCTATGAGCAGAGCTTGAACTTTGCTTGCTTGGCCTAATGGAGCCAAGTGAAAGATCTGATGATTTGCTCATGAACTAAGCTTGAGCTCAAACTGACTAAGCTGTAACACTCCGACCCAATTTAATCTGGTTTAGTGACTAATTAATGATGAATTAGTTGTTAATTGTATTTTGGGCTTTGGTTTTGTTTTGTTTCGGGTCCTGGATAGGTAGTTGGGTTGAGTTTAACCTGGTTTAGGTAGGCATGAGCCCTTTTTTTGTAATTTTAGATTTTGTAAGAGTTGTCGTTCATGCATCATCTTGACGTCAACACGTGTCTTTCATCGAGCTTGTTAACTTTCGTAACTACCTCGTTTGCGTGCGACGTCATTTTTTTTTTCCGTTGGACCGTCATTTGACTCAAACTGTAATTATCCTAAACTCTTGGACTTCCTTATAATGTTTTTTTTATCCTTATCCTTATATAACCAAGAGCATGCACCGACCTTCTTTAGTCTTCAATGTTTTCTCTTCCTTCTTCAGTTCTTCCTTTCTGTTTCTCTCTTTCTTCACGATCAAGTCAGTGGTAGAGAGGTTGGTGCACTCTTGTGAGGTTAAGGTATGATTTGGGTTCTTGCTATGAGTGTTTTTCTTCTTCCTCTCCTTCTTCTTCTCGTTAGCTACTGCACGTGCTCAGTGTCTCTCTTCTCTCTTCTTCTCTCATGTATGTTGCTTAGAATTGTGTTTGGACATGCGACTTGAGCCCAAGGACAACCGTTTACGTGTTTGAATCCATTTGAGGCAAATATAAGCATGATTTGGATGAACCATGTTGGTATATGTTTGATTTCGAATAATTTCTTAATCTGGCATGTGGAATGTGTTTGACAGCCCAATTGTGTTGAATTCTATCCTCTAGATGTTGTTTTATGAGTATTATTCATATACAATTGATTTTGTAACAGGTTCAGGAAATCGACCCTGTGCAGTTTACGGCTAAACCGTAACCGCCTATGGCCCAAAGTCCAAAGAGCTGCAAAACCCAGTGTTCTTCTACAGCCAGGTTATGGCTAAGCCATATAATGTACTACGGCTAAGCCGTAAGCAAGCCGTGACCCAACCTAGGTCAAGCTATGGCTTGATTTCCAGAAAGCTAAAAATTTGAGCGAACCTTCTATGGTCCAGCCACAGCCAAGCCGTGCAAAGTCTTACGGCTAAGCTGTGACCAGCCGAGGTTGAGCAGTAGAACAAGCACAGTGACGCCATAAGAGGATACACTGTCCAACAGTGGTTTATCGTAAATGCGGAGGAACAGTCTGGGGAGCCACGGCTGAGCCGTAGTACATAATACGGCTAAGCCGTAAGATGTCTACGGCTAAGCCGTAGAACACCCCCGGCTAAGCAGTAAGACCTGTGAAGCATCGGAAAGGTAGGTGTTGGAAGAGACCTTATACGGCTTTTGAGTTAGAATGTAGGCAACCTTGACTTACCCAATGGAATATGACAGTGTTGCATGAATGATCTCGAGGGCTGCAATTCATTCATGTACATTATCAAGTTGTTAAGCACCTCCCTATGGGTGTTGGTTTAAGGAACTTCGATACACTCTTTTAATACAATGCAACACTAGACAACTGTGTATCGGATAACTTAAAACTATATCATCATGCATAGTTAGAAACACTGAATAACTAACTTAGGGTTGGCTAGTAAATGATCTTGATTCGAATGAATTGAGTTGCATGGCATTTTGTATGACGATCATTAACCTCCATGCTCTTGTCTGGTTTGGTTAGTCTTCGTTATGCCTATTGATTGATATAGTAAGTTCAATCTGTTTGATTTGTTTAATATATTTTCAGAATGTTTTCAAAAACTTGAGTATCGTATGAAAGTATGAATTGACCGTATGCACGTATGCATGTATGATATATGTTTGATATGATATGATATACATGATCTAGTCAAGTTTTAGTATTTGTTTGATTCCATACAGTCAGGCACTATTCAGCCTCAGCCTTAGGATACCCGACGGGGTTGAATTTGGCGTAGTTTATATGGCACCGTTGCAGTGAGTTTATATCTTTGGGCTTCCGAACCCTAGGAACCCTAGACTTATTCGTACCCTGGTCTAGTTGATGGTGTTCTTAGTATGTGTGTCCGCAAAAGGGAGTATAAGGCAAATGTACTAGCCAGCTAGTTATATATGTAACATGTAAGCATTGATTCTGATAGCATGCTTCACTTGCTACACAACTGCCTAGTATACAGAATTGAAACTCTATGATTTATCAGTTGTTCCTTATTATGTTAGATACAACATGTGTTAACTTATTGTTGCTTATACTATGCTGAATCGTTGTATTCATGAGTTGTTCTTAGTGTTGCAAGCTCAAATCCCTTGATCGACCCTTTGTCGGTCAACCAGACTCAAGGGAGACCCCAGATGCCCCATCAGGGTTAGAAGAGTGGATGTGATCACTCCATCGGAGTGCGACAGTGTCATACATGCATATAGGTCTTCCTCATTTTGGGATCTCCATGGATTTTGAGTTTATTTAGAATCTTTATACTTTGTATCCTGTTCATTTTGAATAACTCTGATTTTGATGTAATCATTTGTATATATTATTTTGGTTTTGTATGTCTCCTTTTGTTATGCAATGATATCTACAGCTTTCGCGTACATGTATTGGCACGTGTGAACTTCCTTTGTGCGTGTGCATTTAGACGAGGTCTAAGTATATAGGCACGGGAGTACGTATGTCACTGGTTATGTTAGTCTTAACCCCCGATCTCCTGGCTCGGGTTGTGACATAAGCTGAGCACCCCTGCATATGCTTTGATGTTAGCAAAGAGAATGGATTTAGATCATTCATATCCAACAACCAAAAAAAGGCCAACATTCAAAACCCGATGCAAATTGTGTCTGGTTTGTATGACCTCTAACATACCCACATTTAAATTAAAGATTCAAACCTCTTAACTTGGGTATGGCTCCATCTTGAGTTCCAGATACTTAATATAACTTTGTTATTCACTTGGGGCTATTTTGAAATCCTTTTGTATGAAATAGAGTTGATTCACATTTAAAATTGTTTAAATGAAAAATATTCTATTTGATATGTCTGATTCAATTTAAAAAAAGCAAATTTCTCCTATGGTAAAAGTCATATTGGCAAACTTCTTATACAACAAAAGGTATATAGCCCTTAAATAAAAACCAATAGTTCTAGATGCATTTTAAATATTAGGTCAATTTGAAACAAGTTTCTTCTTCAAAAAATAGACAAAAAGTCTAAAATGCTAAATGAATAAACTATTCACATAAAACTTTTCCCAATAGTATGAAGCACTCAACATTCTACCTAAATTTATTTTAAGTTAAATAGATTTGGAAATGTAGACTTGCTAAAAACACTTTATATAATAAGCCTATCAATTTCATCATCAAATAAAGGGCCAAGCCCTAAAAAATGAGGGCATTTGTTTATAAGAAAAGGCTCAAAGGTTGGGCTTCCTGAAATTTTTGGCCCTCAAATTTGAGGTCCTCCATTATTTGTTTCTTTATATAATATAATAGTAACAAAAGCCCGGGCCATAATAAAAAAAGTCACATTTCAAAACTTGTCATATTATTTGCATTCAAATATTATATTATATTATATTAATGTAACATCGCCACTATTTCTCGACACTGGTACAAGCATCATCACCACTATTCTCTCCACCTTCCTCGACACCTGTGCAAGCATGTGCCCTTTCCCAACACAGAGCCTCACCGATTTGAGTATGCCCTTCTTCTCGATTGCACCCTCTCTCTCCTCTGTTTTTGTTTCTTTTCCCTCTTTCTCTATCTTTCTTTTTGTCTCTCCCCCTTCCTCTTCTTTCCCCCTCCTCCCTCTCTCACCCTTTCTCTGCCTCTCTCTCCTTCACTCGTCCCGCCTTTGTCTCTCTTTTCCTCACTCACCCCCATTTCTGTCACTCTCTTTAGTTATTTTCTCTCTTTATATCTATAACACTCCGACCCAACTTAATCTGGTTTAGTGACTAATTACTGTGATTTTGGGTCCATTTATAGCGAATTAGGTTTATGCTTGTTGTTTTGTTCTTTTGAGATTCGTTTCGGGTCATGGATAGGCAGTTGGGTTCAGTTTAACTTGGAATATGTATACATGAGCCCTTTTTCGTAATTCTAGATTGTGTTCGAGTTCGTCATTCATGCATCATCTTGGTGTCAACACGTGTCTTTCATCGAGCTCATCAACTTCCGTAACTAACTCGTATGTGAACGACGTCGTTTGTTTCTGTTAGACCGTTAATTGACTCAAATTGTAATTAGCCTAAGTCTTTGGACTTTTATATAAAACGTTTAATACTTATCCTATATATGGACTATAGGCACCGACTCTCTCCTTGTTTCATCTCTCTCTCAATGCCAATTTTCTCTCTCTCTCTCTCTCCTCTCCCTTGCTTTTGGTTTCTTTCTTTCTTTCCTTTCCTTTTCTTCTTCTCACAATCTAAGAGAAAGGGGAATTCTTGTGCACCGGTTGCTTGTCATCTCCTTGGGTTTGAAGATAAGAGGCGAGTTTTTTCTCTTCTCTACTAGAAGTCTCTCTTGTTCACTGCACTCGTCTTCGCTTTCTTATTCTTTGTCTCTTCGTCGTGGACAAGAACCTTGCACCATCTTCCTGATTCACCTCAAGTGAGAGTTGAGTCATGGTCTCCGTTATGAGTCTAGGATGTGATTGCACAGCATGCACACCTTTTCTTTTGCTCACTCTTGGCATGCATGGTATTAGGACTGCATCTCCAAGATCGATTGGGCCAAAGAACAACTAAGTTAAGGAAAAAGCTCGTTTAAGGCAAGTACAAGCATAGTATAGATGAACACATGTTGGTATATGGTGATTGTTATTATTTCTTTTAATTTCTCTCTCAAGTGTGATGAGGTATATAGCTCTCTTGTAAATGGATATGGTGTTACCTCCGTGAGTGTAAGAAATTCAGTTCAGTCATTCTGTACAAAGTCCTGCTACCTGACCGATCGGACCTAGAGTCCGACCAATCGGACACTTCCAGAACCAAAATCCGACCAATAGGGCTTTAGAGCCGACCGGTCAGCTCTGAAGCACTTTTGCTCCGGGAGATTCAGTGCCTAACTGAATCCTATTCTTACTCATTCTTATGTTCTTGCCTCTTTATCACCAGAGGACCTTTTTATGCTACCTTTTGGTCTCTCTTCTCTTTAATGAATCGGAGACAGGATAGGGTTAATGATGAGACCTTATAGGGCCTTCACATGGATTTCTCAACCTCATAACTTGCTTAACGGAGTACTTTAAAAGTATGAATGGTCTTGAGGGTTGTGACACATTTATGTGTGTTGTCCAATTGTTAAACACCTCCCATGCGTGTTGGTTTAAAGGACTTTGATACACATTTATCGATATAGTGCAACACCCATGAAATGAACAACTATGTATCGAATAACTTAAAACTACATCATAATGCACGGTTAGAAACATTGGACAACTAGTTTAGGGTTGGCTAGTAAGCGATCATGATTCCCTGAATAACTTGGCTTGCATTGCATATTGATGTCGATTATTGCCTTCTATGCTTTTATGCTTGTTTGACTTGTAATTGTTTGATTTGTATCAGTGTTCGTATCGAAAGACTTGATTCTGGTTTGTAACCCTAGTATGATGCATGCACTATATTGCTCGCTTGTGATATGCCATGATACATGTACTGTACTGTACTGCCTAAATGTGACATCGAATTGACGTGCATCATTTGACATGACTGATTTGGTCTGGCTCTACTCAGTGTCAGCCTCAGGATACTCGACGGGGTTGACTTTGGCGTAGCCTGCTTGTTGCCTCTACAGTGTGCTCTTATCCTAGGATTCCGGACCCCGGGAACCAGAGACCCATTCGTACCCTGGCCCGGTCGATGGTGTTCTCATCTTGCTTACTCTCAATAGGGAGATTATGGCAAATGTAGTAGCCACCTAGCCAGTTTATTTGTTTTATGATTCTAATAGCATGCTTATTTCTATGTACGACTTGCCTAGTATATGATCGTGACCTCTATGCATTATTATATGTTAACTATGCTACTAGACACAACGGGTGTTAACTTATTGTTGTTTATGCTCTGCTGACTCGTTGTATTCATTAGTTGTTCTTAGTGTTGCAGGCCTAGATCCCTCTACCGACCCCTCCTCGGTTTGCCAGACTCCAAGAGAGATGCGAAAGGCCCAGTCAGGGCTAGAGGAGTGGATGTGATCCCTCTAGTGGAGAGCGGCCTTGCATTTGCATTAGTTACTTGTCTTGTTAGGTGTGGGGCTTGAGTTTGCTTTTGGGTTCTCTTGTATACCTTGCATTTTTGTCTAACAACTATTGTCTTCCTATTTTGATTTGTACATTTTGTAATTCATGTAACTTTTGGTACTTGTTGTATTTAGTTGCGCATCCTCTTTTCTTGCAATGATGCTTACTGTTTTTGCATACACCATTTTGCATGCGTGAATATCTCTTGTGTGTGTACACTTAGATGAGGTCTATGTGTGCATATACGGGAGTACGTGTGTCACTAGTTAGGTTTTTTCCTAACCCCCGATTTCTGGGCTCGGGTTGTGACAATATCTCCTCCCTCCTTGGCTTTCTCCCCCTCCCTCATTTCCTCCTTCTTAACTCTGTATCTACTCCCTCCCTGGGTCTCTTCCCCTTCCTCTTTTTTTCCCTTTTCATCTCTCTATATCTACCTCATTAGGTCTCTCCCCCTTCCTCTTTTTCCCCCTCAATCTCTTTGTATCTCCCTCCTTAGGTCTCTCCCCCTTCCTTTCTTTCTCACCCCCTTTCTCTGTGCCTTCGTCCCCTCTCTCCCTCTCCCAATGTCATGCCCCACCCTACACGCATGCATGATATTGTTTGCTTTGGTCCATAGGCCTCACCTTTTTGCTTTTAGTGAGCCTCAACCCACCAAAAGGCCTCATGTAAAGTAAGGATGCAAGCTCTACATATAATCCTAATTACTTTTCTCTCTATAGTCGATGTGGGACTCCAGAATGTCACAATATGGGACTCAAGGATGTTACAATCCACCCATCTTAGGGCTACATGTCCCTGTGCAGCAGCTTGCCAGTTTCTATAGCCTGCGAGGCCTCTTGGCCCGCCCACATAAAAACCTGCCTACTTGCAGTAGACGACGGCAGGGACCCACACTTGAACTAATTGAGAGTCGACTCTTATACCATTTGTCATGCCCCACCTTACACGCATGCATGATATTGTCCGCTTTGGCCCAGGGGTCTCACGGTTTAGCTTTTGGTGGGTCTCAACCCATCAAAGGCCTCATGCAAGGTAAGGGTGCAAGCTCTTTATATAAACCCATTCACTTTCCTCTCTATAGTCGATGTGGGACTCAAGGATGTTACATCCGTTCTCTCCCTCACCCTCCTCTTTGTTTCTATTTTTCCTCCCTCGCTCCCTCTTTCTTTCTTTATCTCTCTCCCTCTCTATCTCATCCTCTCTCTACCTCTCTCTTTCTATCCCCCTTCCTCTCCTTCTCACCTCGTTCTTTATGCCTTTATCCTCCACTCCCTGACCTTCACTATCTCTGACCCTCTAAATGGGGTATTGATGAATGAATGAATGAATGGATAATTTTTTTTTCTTTTTTAAGTTTTTTTTCTTCTAGGTTGAGGGAGTTTTTTTTTATTATGAATTATTGATGTTGTGGAAGTTGATTCAAAATAGATTGTACGATCCATTCATTCTTTGTTAATATTGAAGCAAAATTGATTCAAGAAAATGTCATCAAGCAATTCTTATTCCAATGAATTCATGCCTAAATGCATATCTAGAGATATGATTTGCCTGACCTCTCATACAAGGACTAATCCAAACAAAAAGATGTCCTAATTAGAAAGTGAGTGATTTACATTTTTAAATTTAGCAATAATGTTATAATATATGAGATTAGTAATTTTTCTAATGAGATGTTTCCTTGTTTTTGTAGGATGAAAATTGTTGTAATGGATTCATATGGAAAGACCAAATATATGATGACAAAAACTTAGAAATGGTAATTAAAGATATAAAGAAGACAATGGAGAGGCAAAATCAAATTCAGTAGGTAGTTCTTCAAGAAATGAAAAATTCAAATAAATATCTTTTGTATTAATAATTTTGAGTTGTGTTGTAAGTGGAGTTTGTATGTTAAAAACAATATCTTAAAATGTAATTGAGAACAACATGGAATTTATATGGACATGTGTTTTGTATGGATATTCTGAGTTAGCTGGGTCTTCGACTGCATTAAGTTTACTGGCATTTAAGCTTCAGATTTGTAGAGATGGATGATGAAATAATGCTTTGGACTTCATATTTCTTGTGAAGTGTGGTGCATTTTTTAGGCTCTTGACTCATTTTTTTCTCTCTATTTTTTCCCTTCTTTTCTTTAAATAAAGTTAATTTGCCTTAGTAAGGGATTTATAATGTATAATGACATAGCATGACTAGTTTAAATGGTACTTTTGACATGTATGTTTGGGAAATGGGGTTTGGAGAGTGGAGAAAATGGATATCAAGGTAACAAGGTTTCAAACAAGAAATGGTAGTTTGAGCATACCAAATAGTTTGTAGTGAGACTCATGTTCACAATCTTTATAGCATTAATGTTCGGCATAACGATTTGGGATCTTGGCTCCAAACTGTAAGCTACGACATACATAATTTTTAACATAGTGGTCTATAATGAGTTGACAAGGGATTTGGACCCAAGGTGTCACACATGAGTAACTAGAATAAACATGTCATATCAATACTTATATCTAATGGCACTGGAAAGATTTATTATACGAACTTTAGTTGAAATGCATATTGAAGAGATCAAGACTTCATGCCCTTCTCCCTTAAGGGGTTGACTTGATGTGATTTTGAAAATTTCAGGAGCAAACAGTAAGATTTATTCAACTCAGCTAGATTCATGTATATCGTCGTAATTATAACACTCTGATCTCAATTAAGTGCGATTAGAAACTAATTAAGTAAGATATTAGTTAATAAATAAAGAGGTAATCTAATTAATAACTCTTATTTCTAATTAGGTTTGATGTAGGTATTTTTGGTCCGATTAAGCCTAACAGGTTAAGTTCGGGTCGTGGATAGGTAGTTTGGGACGAGTTTAACCTTGATTAGGTATATAAAAGCCCTCCTTCATAATTTCTGATTTCATGGTTTTACATCATACATGTATCATATTGATATCATCGCATTAGTTTTGTTGAACTCATCAACCTTCGTACTTGACTTGGACATATTCGACTTCGTTCGAATTCGTTGGACCTTCATTTGACTTAAAATGAAAATACCTCAAGAAAGGTGGATCTTCTTATAAACCTTAGAAATTTTCATGTATAAAAGAGTTCAAGTGTACCATACGATCTCTCCTTTCCTCTTAGTTACAGCAAGTCTTTTCTTCTTCTCCCATTTTTCTCCTCCTAATCACAATTTGCAAATGGAGTTTGCATGCATGTTTTCAAGTACCTATTTTCTCATCTCACCTTTTCTTTACTTCCTTCCCTTCTAAATTGAAGATAGTTATTTACTTCTCTCCCTACAGCTCCCTATTTGTGGTCTAAGGTATGATTTTCTTCCATTATAACTATCCTGGGTTAAGACTAGAGTCAAAGAAACTCATTAATCAAGCATGCACTCATCCCCTTCCTCATTTCTTACATGCATGGCATTTAGGTTTAAGAGTTGGGTGTTTCTTCTCAAGCTAAGCCAAGAGAAGGAGAAGTGATTTGAACTTTAAGTCAAGGCAAGTACAAGGTAATTAGTACATAATGCATGTTGATATAATTTGATTCATGTAAATCTATTAAACTCTAAATCTAATTTTTCAGCCCTTTTATTTGTTTTATATGCATAATTATGATTAGATTGTTAATTGAATCATGAAACGAATTTAGAAATGCTAAATGACTTCTTGAAATTAGGTGGTATACATGCCCTCAAAATCCCAGCATTTTTGGGTTGAAAAGAAGTGTCCTGTAACTGATAGTTAATCTCTAAGCATGCTACAGCTCGGAATCCAAAGAGTCAAAAACTGCAGTTTCTTCTACTGATAATCCATTGCTAAACTATGGAATGTGCTACGACTAAGCCGTAGCCCAGTCGTGACTTAGTCGTAGACACCATATGGCTAATTCGCAGGCTATTCTATAGTTTAGCCATAGGTGCAGATGAACAATAATAATATTACGGCTAAGCTGTAGATAACCTACGGCTAAGCCATAAGTCATCCACGGCTAAGCTGTAGACCTTGAAAACTTAAGAAAATTAGGGATATTGAGAAGACTTTGTATGACCTTAGTTTTTTGTAATCCCTACCCAAATCCTTTGGCCCAATGGAAAACTATTTAATATGAAAGGTCTTGAGGGTTGAGACTAATTCACGTGTGTTGTCCATTTGTTAAGCACCTCTCTATGGATGTTGGTTTAAAGGATTTCGAAACACATTTCATACAGATGTAACACAAAAAAAAAAAAAAAAAAAAAAGACAACCATGTATTGGTTAACTTAAAACTATATCATCATGCACGGTTAAAAACAATGGATGACTAGATTAGGGTTGAATTGTCAATGACTTTGACTCTATTAATTTGAATTGCATAGCATATTGGATTATCGTTTTTGTCTTTATTGGAATGACTTTGAATTGAAATATTCGTAGTATGAATTGATTCTACTTGAAATGTTTATTGATATACGCTTCCCTATTGTCAGTATTGAATTGAGTAAGAATGCATTGAACGTATAATGTATAGTTCTCAATGAATGTATGTATAGTTCTCAATGAAATGGACTATATGATTTGCTCAAATTCAATTAAATGAATCGAAATGGTTTGGCTCTACTCAGCTTCAGTCTTATGATACTCGGCGGGGTTGATTTTGGTGTAGTATATTGATATGGTGTCACTGCAGTGTACCTTTGGAGCTTCTGAACTCCATATATGTAGAGATCCATTTGTACCTTTGGTTGAGTTGACGATGTTCTCAATGCAAAGATCCCTAGAGGGAGGATGTAGCAAATATAGTAGCCAATTAACAAAATATTTCATCTTATTGATTCTTATAGCATGCTTATTTAAATACATAACATGCCTAGTATGCAAAATTAACCTCTATGATCACTTATTAATTATTCTTGTAGATACAATGTATGTTACTTTAATTATGCTTATACTTTGCTGAATAGTCTTATTCACATATTGTCTAATGGTGTTATAGATTCAGATCTTCGTCCCGATCTTGCAAAGATCAAGGAGATATCGGAAGACGTCCACGAGGTCCCTTTAAGCCTCGACAAGTGGACAGTAGAAGAACTCTGATTGATCCCTCCATGGAGTGCAAAATAAAAACATCCGAGTCTTCTATTTTGGGATTTTTTTGGGGAATAGGATATCCTGCTTCTGCATTAGTTTTATTTTGTTATGTAGAGTCCATGATTTCTATCACTTTGGGATATGCATATCATTTTGTTCAAGTGTATAAGCTTCATCTCGGTTTTGTATAAGTCATGTTTTAACCGTTGTACATATTTTCTATAATTATGTCATATAGATATCTTTCTCTTTATTTTGTTTTGTTAATGTATTGTTTCATGAATTGATATCTTAGGAATAATGTTACTTGGAATATTGACAGGTTTTTGTGTGTTGAATGCATGGACATATGCCTATTTTAAAGCACCTCACACATGTAAATATGTGAATATCCCTTGTGTAATTCCGTCTTGACCACCGTCTAAATGTGAATTGCACGGGAGTACACATGTTACATCTTGAGATTAACCCTACACCCATGATCCTTGGGCTTGAGTCGTGACAGTAATGTTCCTAGGTAAACAAAATTCCACTTAGCTAGATCCATATGCTTTTGGGCTTATAGTGTACTCTATGGTTTCATTTGACTGGACAGGTGCCGAGTTCTTTTGGCATTTGTTCACCATGTCTAGTACATTGTTATGCTTCATATTCTATAGGATGATGGGAGTAGTCATGGCACCCAATACATAGGGAATCTCTTTTCAGGCTTTTTAATCCCAATACCTCCCTCATTCCAAAATTTGGAATAACTGGCACACAAATTGGAAAAGCTCCTATAGGTCCTTCTATTCCGAAGAGAAATGAAGTAGCCATTCAAATTAGAAAACCATAGCCTTCATATAGGATAGTGCCATTGAAACCCAATAGAAATAGCAACAATCGGATTTCAAAAAGTCACAAAGAAGTTCACATTCACATATATTAGTCACAAACATACATATATTTAACCAATCAACTGGAATTAAAAACAGCCCAATTTCATTTACATATTTAAAACAAAGTCTCTAGTGGTTGCCCTCCACACGCTCTTGAATATAGATATAGTTCCCATTTCACACCTTGCACTTCATCAGTTCTGCAATTTATACAAATATGGCAAAGCTCCATTTGCTCTGCATTGGAACACAAGTAAAAAAAGTTAAAAAAATTATTTAATATTAGACTTTAAAAAGAATTTATGAAACATGTTGTGAACTTCACCTAAAATTGGCTCGAAGTGTCATCCTCGGAAGTCGACCATTCCGATGTGTCACCATCATTGGCTACCTTAATACTGTTTCTAAACCACTAACATCATTTGTAGAGTCATGTACTTCAGATCTGAAAGGAGTAGATTCAATATATCATTCACTTTTAGTTCAATAACAGTAGTAAATGCAACAACTATGTATATGAATACCTATTCACAAGCGCATGACAATTGTGCTTCTCATGTGTAACACTACACTTGTCACATCCATGGCAAAGTCTTTTTTTCCTCATCACTTTTTCCTTAGAGGACTTCAATATCTTTGGACGACTCTTTGTGATGACTTGTTGTGGAGCAAGATACTTTTTTGTAGAGTAAACAGTCTTTTCTTCTCTTTAGGTCATATTCTCTTATTTCTTCTTTCTTATTTATCTCACAAATACTCTTTTTCAGAGCTGCCAGATGTAACACTCCGGCCCAGCTTGACCTCGTTTAGCAGCTAATTAATCTTGTTTTCGTTGCTAATCGCATTTTGTTTATGTTTTTATTTTCGTTGCGGGTCATGGATAGGTAGTTGGGTTGAGTTTGACCTGGATTAAGTAGACTAAGCCCTTTTTCGTAATTTTAGCTTTTCTAAGACCTGGTCATTTTTGCATCATCTTGATGTCAACACGTGTCTTTCGTTGAGCTCGTCAACTTTCGTAACTACGTCGTTTGCAACCGATGTCGTGTGATTCCATTGGACCAGGATTTGACTCAAACTGAAAATAAACTTCTAACTTGGACTCTCTTGTAATTTGAACTTACCCATTAGCTTATATAGTTCCATATCATCGACAAACTCACGTTCTCTCCCATTTTCCTCACTGTGCACGTGGAGTTTCTCTCCCTCTCTTGAATTCTCTCCTCCATCGACCACCTCCATCGATCAAGCTCAATTGAGGAAGTTTGGTTCTTTACATGTAAGGTGAGTTGGAAATCCTTCCATCTCTCTCATCTTCTTTCTCTATTTCTTCTCCTTCTTGTTTCCCTATTGCATGGTGTGTCTGTGCTTTGAAATTCTTTCCATTTCTCATGCATGCATGTTGTTTGATTGGTGTTAGGTTGTGTTTGGGCCCAAGGACAACAAGTTGTGTAATTGAATTCAATTGAGGCAAGTATAACCATAACTTGTAAGAACCCATGTTGGTATGCATTTGATTTTGGTTAGTTCACATGAATTTGTATGGAAAAATGTGTTTACAGGCCATTTGATTACTTATTTGATTAGTACTTGTCTATCTCCATTGGATAGTTGCAATTGTGATGGTTTTACAGGAATTCTGTACGTGCTTCAGAACATTGACTTCGTGCATGTACGGCTAAGCCGTATGTCACTTACGGCTTAAAGTCCAGAGAGGGTAAAAATCCAGTTTTCCTCTACGGCTAGGGCACGGCTAAGCCGTGTATTGCCCTACGGCTAAGCCGAACCTCAGCCGTGGCCCAGCCGTAGATCAGTACAGGGTGCCTTTCCTGGATTTAACTGAGAGCACTCAAATTGACAGACCTTCTACGGCCCAGCCACGGCTAAGCCGTAGAACACACACTGCTAAGCCGTACGCTCATCTACGGCTAAGCCGTATCCATACTAGAATAATAAACGACAAGGATAGGTGTAAGGGAAAGACCGATATGGCCTTCATGATAGAATGTAGAGCACCTAGACCTGCCCAACGGAATGTGATACAACGCGTGAATGATCTCGAGCGCTGCGAATCATTCATGTTCTTTATCCGGATGTTAAGCACCTCCCCATGGGTGTTGGTTTAAGGGACTTCGTGCACCGCCTGATTCAATGCAACACTAGACAACGGTGCATCGAATAACTTAAAACTACATCATCATGCACGGTTAGAAACACCGGATAATTAGATTAGAATTGGTTTGTAAATAAAGATGATCCGATTTCGCATGATTTGTTGCATAACATATTGCATTCGATCATTGATCTCAACTCTCTGATATGATTACTTGTGTTCCGTTACTTTCACATTGTGATTCTTTACCTTGAGTATGCATGTATAATATGTTCACAGATACGCACGTATGATATGTTGTCACGATCTACTCAGGGTTTTTATGATTGACTCTGTATGGTCAGGCACTACTTAGCCTCAGCCTTAGGATCCCGACGGGGTGAATTTGGTATAGTTATATGGCCTTGCTACAGTAAGGAAACGTCTTGGGGAACCGGACCCCAAGAAAACCGAGACCCATTGTACCCTGGCCCGGACAATGGTGTTCTTTGCACGATATAAGATCCCTCTTTTAGGAGCATATGGCAATGTAGTAGCCACTAGTTCTGTCCACAGCATGTGTCCATTGATTCGCATAGCATATTTCCTTCTTGCATGATAGCCTAGTATACAAAATTGCCTTATCTAATTTACATGATATTCTTTATTCTATTAGACACGACGTGTGTTAACTTGCTATGGTTTATACTTTGCTGAATCGTCGTATTTACAGTTGTTTTTGGTGTTGCAGGCCCAGATACCCCTGCCGAACCCTCGCCGGTCGGCCAGACTCTAGATGAGACCCCCGAGGCCCCATCAGGCCTAGAGGAGTGGATGTGATCACTCCACGGGAGAGCGTTCTTGGCATGCATGGCATTGGAGTCTTGTTTTTGAGGATTTGCACACTTATGTACATGTCATGATTGTATATATGATTTTATTCATTTTGTAAGACCTTCACATGTAATTATGTCAGTACTTTCTTCGTATTCTCTTCTTGCACTGTTAGTTTGATGTTTCTGATATTTACAGCTTCCGCGTACATGTTTGGCACGTGTGAATGTTCCCTTGTGCGTGTGCATTTAGACTCGGTCTACGTGTACATGCATGGGAGTACGTATGTCATTAGGTTTGGCTTTTGCTAACCCCCGAACCCTGGGCTCGGGTTGTGACACCAGACCCCCTTTTGCATAGTGGTATGCTTTCTTATACAGTGAGCCTTCATCAACAATAATTATAGTATCAAATGCTAAATCTCCAAGACGCTCAAACAATAAACCATTATATGCCATAATTTTTTTAGAATATCACCTATTTTTGCTTGTCTTATCCATCTTTTTAGAATTAACTATTCAGGCATTGTATAGATTTTCTCTTGTTTCAAGAGGCATATGATATGTCCACATGAAATTCCTTAAAGATAAAATAGTTGGCAAGAACATGTTGCACCTTGATCCTCCTTTTTGAAAATGCTGGTTCTTTAAATTTCTTTGGCATTTTTGAATGTTGAAACGTTATAAATTCTATGCTCAACCTCATCTTTCATAAGATCAATAATGCTGGATGTTATATAGAGGAATTGATCTTGAAACTTGTAGAACATCTTCGTCATATATATTTTTGACATCTTCTACTCCATGGGCAAATCTGTCATCAATTTTGGCCTACCATAAAATGTTTTATGATTTTCCTTCAACGGATGTTATGTATGAGTTTCAACTCTTTGATTAAACCAAAAAATAAAATGACATAATCTATTTTTTTGAGTGACATGCTACTTTACAAAAGCATTGATACTTTCATTCATCCGGGTTGTAGACACCCCTCCAAAAAATAAATGTCTCATATAAATAGGTATCCACATGTCACAAATATCATACATTGAATACAGCTAATCATTGTCCCAAACTTCATGGTCAGTCATCATCTTTTTCCAACCCAATTCAAACTCTTTAATTGTCAATGAGTTGAATGCGATCTTTTTAAGATCATTGACCAAGACAACTTTATGTATTACAATTCCACCTACGTGTTTTTGAAAATTTTGTATGATGTGCAACAAATAATACCGATGTTTTGTTGGGCATGACAATACTAATTGCTTGTGTCATTGCAAGATCTTGATTCGTCAAAATAGTGATTGGTAAGTCTCTTTGCATTGCTTCGAGCTAATTCTTGAAAACCAAACAATTGTATCACTAGTTTCATTGATATTAGACAACATTCAAATAAAATTGATTGATTGTAGTTATTAATATCAGTGAACGCACAAAAAATGAGACTGTATGTATTTGTATTGTATGTCATATCAAATGAGATGACATCTCCAAATTCCTTATATTGTTTTTGAAAATAAATATCAGCTCAAACCATATTTTTTATGTGGTCCTCATCATCTTTGTCACGCCCCGATCCTGGGAATTTGGGGATTTGAGTGGGCCCCCAGGGTGTGGATACGTAATCTCGTAGAAATCCATGCCCTGAAGAATTTTGCACGAATTCTTACAAGAGAGATTCCACAGGAAAGTGTGAGGTATGCCAACACACGTACGAATATAACTCATCATAACCGAAATCCTGCGAAATACTCAGTAAATATCAAGAGCAAGTTAAATGCACATATCCTTCGTCATTCATAGATGTATATATATACATACATAACAGTACCTAAGTCTTCAATTACATTTTTTCACAATTCGACATTGTACTGAAAGGAATTAGGTACAGAAAGTCCCATTGCTCTTCCTAAAGAACAAACCAAAATGTGATTGTGACATCTCTAGAACTAACGCACTCCGTGGGATGACTAATAAAAGATATCGTCATCCTTCCAATCGTCTATACCCCGAGGTACCGTTGGGGTACTCTCCGGGGAGCGTCAACATCCGAGTTGGGACCGGGTTCTGTACCTACAATACCAAGCGTAACACTGTTAACACGACGGTTAAGCAAGTACTGAGGCATATGAAGTAAGTATAACATAATATATCAAAGGAACCTAACAGTATACACTGATTAAAGGAAAAGTACCGATGTTTACTAGACATATGGTGCATGAGTGACAGTGGATGAGAAAGTACAATTCAAATGTCTTACATACTAATTGGTAACCACGATGCTTTATTCTTCCAAAAAGGGAGCATTCATATGGGTCGCTAGGGGATCAAACTAACTTCCCGAAGAGTGCCGACATCTCCTTCATAAACTACTGCAGTAGTGACATACATATACCCAAAGGGCACAAGCTAAGTGGTGCCGACTCAGAATCAATCATACTAGTCATAACATACATAAGGAATAGTCAATCATGGAGGTAGACGGATAATTAAACAAAGCACATGCATATGGGCTACAAAGGCCCGAACCTCGGCTATACCATTGGCTGGCAAGTACACACTCAGTAAAAGCTCTGGCTTGTCAGACACGCACTCATTAGAAGCTCATGTCTGAATTGTCTCGGGGTTTGCTCGATGAAGTGAATCCAATAACAAATCATGTCGAAGGTAATATATTATAGCAATATGAATGCATTCGAATTGAGTAAGTATTCAAGAATCATTATCCAGCCCATATTGTATAACCCATGCTCTCCAAGGACATTCAACACGATGTACTCATAAGACGTCCAGTGTCATTGTGTTACCGCGTCTTGGTATCACCTCATATGCATATAGGACACCCTATTCTTATGCCAACATCCATGACTTGCCATTGGGAGATCATCCCGAAATCATTCGTTCTCTCCAATCATGTGCTTACCATTGGTCCAGTGTAGGGGTGTGGAAGGGGCCAACACTAAGGCCCTATAAGTCATTGAGGGTTCCTAATATCCTGTATTCACTGGGTTCTTACGGCTTAGCCGTATACAACGTTACAGCTTAGCCGAGTAATTCAGGTTTCCTTAATAGTACAGACGCATTTACGGCTTAGCCGTATATTAGCCTACGGCTAGGTTACGGTTGGGTTACGGCTAAGCCGTAAGGCGTTACACGGTGTAGCCGTGTGCAAGCTGTAGAAGAAAATGAGTTTCTTAAGCTCTCTGGAAAATCCGCCGTAAGAAACCTTACGGTTTGGGTACGGGCTGGATACGGCTTAGCTATAGTGTATTTCACGGTGGAGCCGTGGGTGAGGCGCAGTACAAAAGTCAATTTTGTTGCTTTCGGGACTTTGAGCCATAAGCACTCACGGCTTAGCCGTGGCTTCGCTGTAAGCTTCAGAAACCTGAAGTTGGCTCTGCTACTTGTTCAATTCGGAATCAATCCAGAACTTAACTTATGAAAAGTGTTTGTGACTTAATTGAAGTGTCCCTAAAGGTATTCGACACTCACAGACTCTCCTATTCCATTTTGATCATCCTAAGTCCACCCATGCCCACTTGGATACCATTAAACTGTGGAAGATGGCTGAAATTTGGAGAATATAAAGAGCTAACTCAATAGTCAATAACTTAATCATACATGCATCACATATGACTCAAATTCTTGCCTTTTACCAGCATTAACCCTCCCCTCAACTCTTTCTTGCTATATGCTCAGGGAACTTCCAAATCGAAGTGGGCTCTCTTTAGTTTAAAGGAGATGAATTCCAGTGGGGCGTCATACAAGTCTGAAGGTGAAGGTATGGGGAGCCGAATCCTCCTTCATGCAAGGCTTCAAGGGTTAAGATGGAGAGGAAAAGCAGAGATGGCGATTTCTAACGTTCCAGAGTGAAAAGTGAGGAGAAACGTTGGTTTTTCTATCTTTAAATCAAAGTTTTCTATAGTATTGAATGCAAGCCCAATTATTCCCGGAAAATTATAATTTAGGTCAAATGGGCCCCTACTGAGCTAGGATGAGTCGGACCCAGTCAAACCCAACATAAAAGATGATCTACACGAAAAATGACACGAAAGGCAATGGACGAGGTGTTCATAAGAGATAAGGGCAATTTACAAAAAGGTCCTTGACTACTTAAGTATGGTCCGAACTCTGCCCAACTACTTATCCAAGGCCCAAACCCAATAGTTTCACGTTAAACTAACCTCAACAAGGCTTAATTAACATAAAACAAGATTAATTAACGAAGATTAAGGTTAGTGGGATCCGGATCCTTACAATCTTTCTCAATTGAAAATAAATATCTTGGATCTTTTTCTTTCTTTTGCCTAGAGTATTCATAAAACAAATTACCATCATCATTTTTTATTACTTCCCTTCTGTCTCTAAGGTGATTCTGAAAGTCTGTTTTGATGAAACCAACTTTATCTCTCCCACTTGCTTGTGACACTGATAGATCCATTTATTTATTTGGCCTATGTCCGCCGCTACATATGTATCTATCTGTTTTTCTTTGGAACCTTAATTGAACGATGTGACCATAGCAAGTATGCCTTTCTAGGGTTACATAACAAGTGAGAGTGTTCCACAACAATTTTAAACACAATCCACAACTCCCTCTTTGGTTCTTTTAATCAGAAGGTGAAAACTGTTTCTCCATTGGCCTTGAATCACCAAATGTTTCTTTCTTATTACCTTCCTTAGAACACACAAATTTTTTTTCTGACCATTTCATTATTTATCTTCTTTTTTGAGCTTTTTCTAATACTAAAACCCGCCACTTTCTCATAACTATTATAAGCATTATAAGCCTCCTCTATATTCGCAAAATATTGTCCCACTTTTGGCATTTTATCATGACCAAGTTGTGGGACAAATGACTTGATTGATAAATATGAATTTGCATCTATTTTTAAGATGTGATGATAGTACATGCAAAATAAAATGAAAAAGGCAATCAGAAGTAAAAAAAAAATACATGGGCAATCATACAATTCCCCCACCAATGGAAGAAGGACATAATGAATTGGAGTACAAAATGATGACATCAATATATATATAAAAGATGAACATAGAGAGAGACAAACTTGAGGTGAACTTGGGTTTTGTGAGGCTAACGAGAGAGGCAATTCCATCGGAAGCTAGGGTTCTCCTAATGACCATAGCTATAAATCAAGTTGTAACTCATGATATGGATCTTGGCCACCATATTCTGCTATATGGTAGCTTTCAGCGAGTTCTGAAGAGAATCCATGTCTCGAATCTATCTAGGGGGGTTGAGATAACATAGACAAGCACAAACAAGATGCCATAAAAAAATTTTAAAAAAGGGAAAGATGCATGAATGTTTTATACATTATGAGAAGGAGTATATAGGAAAGATTCATCAATGTTTTTACATTGAGGGGGAGAGAGAGATAGAGAGAGACAAAGGGGGGTGAGAGAGGGAGAGAGAGAATCAGAGGGGGGGAGTGAGAGAGAGGGAGAGAGAGAGGGTGAGAGAGGCAGAGAGAGATAGAGAGGGGCCGAGAGAAGGAGGAGAGAAAAAAAGAGGAAGGGGGAGAGACAAAAAGAGAGAGGAAGAGAGAGAGAGGGAAAAGAAATAAAGAGAGAGGGGGAGAGATGGAGATAGAGAGAGAGGATGGAGTCGAGAAGAAGAAAGAGGGAGAGGGTGCAGTCAAGAAAAAGGGCATACCCAAATCGGTGAGGCTTTGCATTAGGGAAGGGCCCTACTTGAACTGGCATTGGGGAATGTGGAGAGAATAGTGCCGATGATGCTAGTACCAGCATCAGGGAAGGTGGAGGCTCTTGTTTTTCGTGCCCTAGCCCCCTGCTTTACATCTTGAGATTTTGTGAGAACCGGTAAAATGAAAATTTCAAATGACATTTACCTTTTTGGATGTTTATATAAAGCAGTCTTAGTAACCATTGGATCTCAACCTGAAATAGATGATGGAGATGAGAGTTCTTATTTATCTTGTGAGAACTATTTTCACAAGATTAAATCATATATATATACACACACGTACACACATAGACTAACACAACCTTGACTCTATATTTGATGATTCTCATTTGCCCTTTTGGATATCCTTTTATTTTGACATCTCTTTGATTTAGAATTGTAAAGAAGAAGTTGCATCAACTGCCTATACCTTGTTGTTGTTGTAATTTACGTGTTATATTACATACTACTTGTTTGTGTGCATGCTCATTTATGTACATGGAGGGTAGGTCATTTCATTTACCTCCAATCTAATCTATCAATTGGAAGTGACGCATGGGTTTCAAAAGTATTTATTTTGCCAATATTTATAAAACCCCGTAATGATGATGTTGTGCCCGTACTTGAAAAATGAATGCTTCAAAGTGTCTATGTAATTTGATGAAAGGAAAAATATGGGCATTTTTCTTAGGATTTTATGAAAGAATTCATCTGAAACCTAGATTAAATAGATTGATTATGAAAAACACATATACAATTTTTTTGGAAAAATTTATTGTAGAATGATATTGTTTCCTAGGCAACAATATCATCAGTCTCATAAGATGTGAATACACTATATCTCACCGATCCTTCATGTTTTCTCCTCTAGCTTTCTCTTCTTTCACAAATGAATCAATCACTTTTTTAAAAATAGGCCAAACAAATCAAAATAAGAAAATTCCTTCTTTATGCAAGAACGCAACACAGATTATAAGAAAGAATTAAACAATTAGAAAGCATAAATAGTTTTCTTATCTTCCTGTAAGACTACAACACATAATTATAAAACAATAGAGTATAAGCCATGGGTGGAACTAGTGGGGGCCAACAGGGGCCATGGCCGCACCCCACCCCACCCCACCCCACCCCACCCCACCATTGTGGATTTTCTTTTACATGTGTCATTTGGTCCCTCTTTTTTCAGGCAATTCTTATATGATGGCCCTCCTTTTAATGCTAATTCTTGCATGATGGCCCCACCTTTTAATGACAATTCTTATATAATGCCCCCCTCCAACATTATCTTTTATTGAATTATAGGAATATAATTTGGGTTAAAAAAAAAGAACTGAATAATACTTGATTTTAAGCGAAAAAATCTAATGAAAGAAGACATGGAAGGAAAAGCTGGAAAGAAGAAAGAAAATATAATAAAAGAAGGAATTAGGGATAGATTAAATTCAATTTACCCAAATCTACCATAGTTATTGCTGCTAGATTAGATACTATTTACCAAAATCTACCATCATTATTGCCGCCACATACTTGATTTGGAATTGTGATAGATTCATCAGAGAGAGGTGGAAGGATTGAATTGTTGGAGTTTGAAGACTATGAAAGGGTTTAGAGTTGTTCTTACTTCATCATAGGTATGAGGAGGTTGAAGAAAGCAACCATTCTGTCACTTTATATGTTTACAACTATAAATGCACTAATTTTTTATATATCATTTTTTTCTTTTTAGACTTGAAGCATATACTTGAAATCTAATACATTGAAAATCACTTTCTATTTGTGTTCTACTAGTTAAAAAAATTAAATTACTCGGAACTACATCCACCATACATAGAGCAATTTTTTTTATTTTTCAACATTTAATTTTGAATATGAATATTAGATTAAATTCAATTAGAAAAAAATCATTTTTAGAGACAAAAGGCAGTGGAATCATGCTTATGAACGGTTTGGATATGAAATATGGGTCACTAAAGAGGATTTAAAATAAAAGGCATTACTCTTTATTACCTTTAGTTGTTATATAAAAGCAGGTATAAAAATAGAGGAGAAAATCAAGAACTCACTTTAAGAATAGTTTTCTTTTGCTTTATAGAACAAAATAGAAATGAGTTTCTTTTCGATTATTTGATTGTATATAGTGAAAAAGAAATGGCTAAAAAATCCGATATTGCAAAAATAATGGATGGTTTTAACTTAATGAAAGAATGCAGAGTACACCTTTAACAATTTTTATTGTATATTTTTGTTATTAAATTTTTTAATATTTCAAAATTTTTTTATACTTTGGCCCCCTCAATTAAAAACTCCTGGTTCTACCCCTAGTATAAGCATCTTTGTTATATTCTTTGGAACAAGAAAGCTCATACATAGATATGTCCATTTGTTGTTGGAGAAATAGAAAATAGAGAATTCACTCCAACAAAATGACATATTCCACATTGAAGATAGATTGACAAAAAGGGAAAAAACGAAAAAAATAAGAAAGAGAAAAATTAGAAGAGAAACTTAGAAAGCTTGTTCTTCAAAAATCCAAGATAATAAATATACTTAAAATTCAACCTCAACTCAACCACATTTGAAAAAAAGTTATGAGAACTCACCTCATTTCATGTCCTTTAGTTATGATTTTTAGGAAAGGGTAATTCACAAGGGAAATCACGAAAGTACTAGCAGAAGGAGGAAAATGGCTCTAAACGAGTGAGAATAATAGCTTATCTTCTTCTGTAGGCGAACGAAATGACAACAACCAAAAGGTTGGTAATTGACGCAAAGAGTGGAGAAGAAATAAGAAGGAAAAGAGTGATCTCAGAGTATTTTTGACAGTAGCATAATGATATTGTTAGGAGAAAAAAAATTAGTAAAAAAATGTACAAACTCCCAATGTGATGTTTTTATGTATTTGTTAATAAATCAGTATAATTTAGATTTAAAGCTAATTTTTTTGTAAAAATTGCTTTTTTTAAATCTATTTGTATTTGCAACATCTATTCTATTTACTTTTTTTAATAGAGTTAATTGGATTAGAAAGTCATAATTGTAGCCTCTAAGCCCCCGAATAGAGGAATATGGTTATTGTTTTGCTAATACTCGGACTCAATGCCCGACGATAGTGTAGAAAATAGTTAAATATTGATTTTCTTGATTTTAGGCCTTGGGCGGTAGCTTAAGGCCCTAGATAGTGCAAGCTATTTTGAACACTGGGTAAAGCTACCCTTGGGCCCAACCACCCTCCCTCTGACATCCAGTGATTTACTCAAAACTAAACCCTAAAACTATTTGGGTCTATTTGCTGCACCACTGACCCAGACCAAGACCTTAATAAAACCCAGAGCCTAAGCTTTGGACTATGTTCACTGACTACTTCATGCATACATTTTGGCCCAGCAGAGAGAGAGAGAGAGAGAGAGAGAGAGAGAGAGAGAGAATAATGGTTTCTTCTGCTTCTTCTTCTTCTTCTTCTTCTTCTTCTGAGCAAGTTCCACAAAACCCTAGAAAACCTAACATGGGGCTGTTTGCGCATGTCATGAAGAGAAAGGACAGCTTCATCCAGTTCTTCTTAATGACTGGGATCTTTCTCCTGAGCATGAGATCACTGGGCCAGAAGTACCGGATCAACGACCTCCAAGAGGACACGTCATCCCTCAGAGAAGAAAAGGAGTCCCTCTCCCAGAGGATGAACAGCATCAAGCAGAGCCTCCTCCATGAAGCCTCCCTCGACTCCTCCGGCCTCTTCGCTTCCAGGCTCCGCCTCCTCTTCGGCGAAGAACCACCGTCTTCATCTTCATCGTCTTCATCTAATTGACTCGTATACCAATCTGGGGTTTTTTTTGCTCTCTATCTCTTTCCTATCTGTTAAACTCAAATTGGGTTTTGTGATTTTGAAGGTTTTGATTGAGAAGGACTTGTACTTTGCGTTTTTGTGATGATAATTTTTCATGTTCTTCCTTCCCAACGTTTTCTCTGATGAGGAAAGCAGCGGTTAATGCTGAATGGATTAGTTTCATCATAATAATGGCTGTTTGATTGGTGGAATTTGAGGAATTCATGTTTGGAGAATGAAGAATTCTGTAGGAGCTGTCACCCAAATTCCCCAAATTCATCTGTTCCTTGCTGAATTTGGAATTTTGGTATTTGGATGATTTGGGGGGGTTGGGGTTGAAATCCATTTCATACCACTAAAATCTGAGACATCACTTCTGATTTTCCCTTTGGGGACCTTGTTGAAATTCCCCCACAAGAGAACATTTTTAGTTAATGCTCCTTCTAACCAAATATGGTGCAGACTTGGGCTTCACATTGTGTTGAGATTTTGTGGAATGGAATTACTAGTACTTCCTACTAAATGCTTGAATGAGTTTGCATTGGTTCTTTCCCCCTTCCTGCAGGCGTCCAAGTAAAAAGTTCTGGTATGGTTTATTTTAAGATTGAACTTAGATTGAGTCTTCTTTTTGCGTTGCTTATAGAGGAATGCAAATGAATGAATTGAATGATAATTTTTGTTGAATGGGTTTTTGAAAATTCGTACCAAAAATTGGTTCCGAAGATGATGAGAGCCTGTAGATGGGTAGAGGGTGTTAATTATCAAATCGTGAGGTTGTGGGTTTTAGTAGTACCTATGATGCTCGGTTACAGCATGGATATGGAAGAGACACTGTGAATATGGCAGGAATATAAATTTTACACAAAAAGTGAAGTCTCGGATACAATGCGTTGCGTATTTTGAAGTATCCGGGTATCATAGCTTTGTTCTCTTTTTGTTGATCAATATTATGCAAACCTGTTCTGGAAAAGTATATATAATTTGGACTGTACTGTGGCAAAGCCACTTCAGATCATTGGTTAGTGTGCTGTAACATATATGTTTCATGATTGGTATCGCATACAAGTGTAAGCCTCCCTCCTGAACATGATATTTTATGCTTGCATGATTAGCCCTACGCATCCTGAACTGCCTCACCTTCCTCCATATTAATCATCAAAGGGATCTGGCATGTATCGATGTACTCTCTATCATCCTCTAAATTCATTGTAGCCTTTTCCTTACCAATAGCTCAACAACCTACTTGTTGGCAATTGATGCATGCCCATGGTAGTCCATAGTAATGCATCTCCCTTGCCCGGTTTGGGCTTTCGTCTGTTGAAGCAGAGCAATCAGGCTATGTTGGGGAAATGGCTTTGGATTTTTGGTGATTATCTTGATTGACTGTGGAAGAAGATTATTGCAGCTCTGTAGAGTTAAGAGAAATGGATGACATTTCTTTGGTGATGGGTCTGCTGGGTTGCCTCTTGGTCAGGGAGTTGTTTTTCAGTAGTGTAAGATTTTGGATTGAATTGGGAGAGAACATCCTCTTTTGGCTTGATAAGTGGATTGGTGATAAGTCCGTTGCCATTCAGTTCCTGGATCTTTTCTGCTGTGCTTGGGATCATGGTGCCATGGTGATTTTTTTTTGTTTTTGTGGGTGGGGGTGGTGGGGGTGGGGTGGCGGGGGTGTGGTTGAGATGGATTAACCTAGGTACTATGGGGCCCCTATTTTCAAGAGAAATCTTATTGTGGTGGAGTGTCGATTTCGCATCCGGTTCTTCCTGCTGAAGGTACTGACAGCCTTGACAGGGTTTAGATGGGGTCTACATTTGGGGTTTTCTCAGTTGCTTCTTTTTTGCCTAGTGGCTTTTGAGGAGAGATTGAGTCCTCCTTCTGTGGCTTGCCTTTGGGCATTTCAAGCTCCCACAAGGGGTTCTGGCTTTTGGTTGGTTGCCTAACTGGGTGGCATTTTCATTATGGATAATCTTTGGAGGCAAAAGAAGATCATTGTGAATGCTTGCTCTATGGGCTTGTTTGTTTCCATAAAGTACGTAGGAATTCATGCCATAAGTGGTTAAAATGAAGTCCAGGTTGAATGTACAAAAATAACCTTCAAATAATGTCTCCTTTAATGAAAAATGAATCAAGGGAAGGGGGAAATAAATACCCAGCTTTCACCCTATTCAAATCCTAGGAAAGTCAAGGTCTCATCTATATTGCTAACTTGTATTTTTCACCCCTCATCTTGTATCATTCACACCTCACCTCTTTAATAATTTTTCTATGGAGTTCATTTGACCATAAATTCCTTTACGTATTGTATTACAAACAAACAGACGCTATGTGTCTAGCTGATGCATAATTGGCTGACCATCTTTTGCTTGGTTTGATTGGAACTAGTTTCTTCCCAACAAGCTTTGCCATCTTTTTAAGGCTTGGAGTATAGCAGCAGGATCTTCGAGGGATGTCGTATGTTCACATTGCTTCGAGAATAAGTTGTTGCATGTGGATTTGTTGTTGAAGGTTTAGTTTCTTGGTGCTTTCGTCATGCATGTGGCAGTGCCTGACTAATGGTAGGATTAGAGATTGATGGGAGAGATATCATGGCTAGTTTTTCTTTCAAAGGATTCATCAGGTCTCTGATTGAGGCAGGCCTTTTCATATCAGTTGTCTTCTGAGCGGATGTCTCTCAGCTAAGTAGTTATGACTTCCAGGATTATCTTGTTAAGTTTGTTACTTGTGTGGGTTTGATTCAGATCAGTCTGGTTTATTAACAGTTATTTTATGGTTATTGATATCACTTCTGTACCGCTCATTATGATCAAGATGGGCTGTCATTAGTGTTTAAGCTTGGATGATACTTCTCTTTTTGGTTGGATTTGGTTGTAGATTAGGTTGTTTGTTGCAAGACGAACTTGTTGTGATTGTCAGATCCTTCATTATGCCTTCATGTCTGAGTCTAGTTTTTATTTATTTATAAATGTTTCTAGTTGAATTATGTGATCTTTTTGGATCTTTGTAATTTGAGTGCAGGTAGCAGTTTACATCTAAATGAAGGTTCATGCCTGTTATCATAGTTGTTTAATTCTCTGCTATGCTCAGTTACCGGTAATCACAGTTGAGTTATAGGTAAACTCACTGCAGGGAAACAGATTTCCATGGATCAAATGGGGTAATGGTTATGAATTGCAAAATACATCCCCGATCCACCTCCAAACCAATAGAAAAATTACTTCCACCTCAGGTGAGAGTTTGTATCTTCTTTCTATCCTTTCACTATTCTAATTTTACAATTTTTATATTTCCTATGACCCCCCCTCCAAATTGACTATACACTTTTGTGTTTCATCATACTATGGCCCCACAGTTATGCCAGTTTGACTTCACTGTCCTTCAGAGAGGAAGTGCTCGTGTTAAAGGATATTATGAGTAGATGTTGGAAATTGATTGCTGTGAAGCTTGGATTGCGGTTGGTTTCTTGAAGGTCCTTTGTCACCTGTACTCATATCATATCGAATTCTTATTTATTCCTGGAACTACACATGCTCATTTTATGCAATCTCGACCTTGTTTGCTTTAGCTTCTTGAATTTTCTTGAATTTTCTACGATCTGCTACATACAAAGTATGATTGCATTGTTGTAGCGTTCAATCTTTACTCCAGGTATAACCGATATGGTTCCTTCTCTCATCATAACTCAACTTTGAAATAAGTCCAAAGATGCTTTTTTTTTTTATTTGATGACCTAGGGTATCCCTAGCTGGCCATCCTTCTACTGTTGGCCTCCGGCCCGGGTATTACCCAATTTTGGTGAGCAAGGAATATTCTCTAGGGATATATACATGGCTGCACATATACTACCCGGATAACGCAATGGGCGTGAGTTGAATTTGAGACTTTCGGGAGCAAATCAAAGGGTCAAGCCAACTGATCCATTGCCTTGACGGCTTTCAAAGATGCTTTTAGATCAAGTTAAACAGATAATTTCACTTTTTGTTTATATGTAATTTTCGTGTTTATTTTGGAACCTTGGAATTACAGTTAGCCCTAGTTGGTCAGGCAGCCAATGAGATTGGATGGAACTAACCACTCCATAGATTTGGGTTCAGTCTAATTTTATAAACATTGGTCATCCCGTTAAAGATTGGATGAGTTAACTGTGTATATTCAAGAAGAAGTACCATGGTGTATGTTGTTCATAGATGATATTGTATTGGTGGATAAATCAAGAGAGGGTGTAAATGCAAAGCTTGAGAGATGGCGGAGGGTATTAGAATCTAGAGGCTTTAAAATAAGTCGTACAAAGACAGAATATATAGATTGCAATTTCAGTGGACATATACAAAGTGTTGAAACCACTGTCAAAATTGAAACCCATGAGATACCACGTAAAGATTCTTTTCGGTACCTAGGTTCGATGATTAGTAAGGATGGGGAGATTGACGAAGATGTGGAGCATAGGACAAGAGCTGGATGGCTGAAGTGGAGACTAGCTTTGGGGGTACTTTGTGATAGACAAATGCCAACAAAATTGAAGGGAAAATTTTACAGGACAGTGGTTAGACCAGCTATGATATATGGAGCAGAATGTTGGCCAATTAAGAAGACACATTCATACGATGGATGTAGCAGAAATGAGAATGCTTAGGTGGATGTATGGTAAAACTAGGAAAGATAAAATTAGAAATGAGCGCTTTTGAGAACATTTAGGGGTAGCACCAATAGGAGATAAAATTAGAGAAACTCATTTAAGATGGTTTGGGCATGTTGAGCGTAGGCCAGTAATGGCACCGGTGAGAAAAAGTTTGGATATACAGGTGGAGGGTCCATCAAGAGGTAGGGGTAGGCCGAAGAAAACATGGATGGAAGTCATTAATTCAGATTTGAAGAAGTTGCACTTATCGAAAGATTTAGCTCAAAATAGAACGGAATGGAGAAATAGAATTCATGTAGCCGACCCCAACATGGTTGGAATAAGGCTTTGATGATGATGATGATGATGATGGTCATCCCGTGTTTCGGCTTTCCAATGTGAAGCGTGGCAATTGTGTAGTTTCCACTAGATGATAAATTGTTACATTTCTTGTGGTGCTTTTAGCTTTGGAGAGTTTATACTAGATGATAAACTGTGAAATTGCTTGTGGTGCTTTTAGCTTTGGAGAGTGGCCCCACGGATGGAACTCTGAGGGCTTATTTTTATTGATTTTGTGTGTGTGTGTGTGTGGAGCTTTGAATCTTCTATAGCTTGTATTCTCTTGTTCGGGACAGATGACAAGGATGATCAACAATCGCTTCATTTGCATCAATTACATGATTGCCTCTAAACAATAGGTTTTGGATTCATTTTCGAGGCTTCTAATAGCTGTTGATGATCATGTTCAGCCAATGGTAAAATTTCACCTATGCCAAAGTGATGGTGTGCCCTAGTTATCTCCCCCACACTAATGAGTGGCCATGGTTGGTTTATGTTGGCCTTCAACTTTTTGTTACTATCTCGGTATATCCGATCACTAAAATTTGGACAGCTTGTGAAACGGAAAAGGGTCTACCTATTTGAACTCGTAAAAAGACTGAGCTCAGTCACCCCTTTTTAAAAAAGTGGGTGTATATATATATATGTGTGTGTAAAATTACTTAAATGCCTCCGCTCCTCCGTCTTCTTCTTCTCCTTCTTCTCTCTGTTCTTTTCTCCCCTTTCCTACCTCGCCCTCTCCCGGCGACGATCACCGGCTCCGGCGAAAGGAGACGGTCTCCTCCCTCTTTCTCTCCCTCGTCCTCTTGCTCTCCTTTCCCTCTTTGTTTTTTTTCTCTCCTTTTTGTCGGAGCTGGTGATAATCGCTGAGAGGGGGAGGTGGGGAAGGAGAGGGGGAGGTGGGGAGAGAAAAAGACAGAGAGGTGAGGGAGAGGGAGAGGGAGAGGGAGAGGGAGAGTAAGGAAGAGGAGAGGGAGGGGATAGTCTCCCTCCGCCAGTGCCAGCAATTGTTGCGGAGAGGGAGAAGGTGCAGAAGGGGAGACGGAAGAGGGAAGAAGAAGAGGAAGAGGAAGAGGAAGGGGTATATGGGTAATTTTACACACATATTTTTCAATAGGGTTGAATGAACCATGTCTTTTTATGAGGTTGAAATAGCCAGGCCTTGGAAAAAAAAAACAGGGACCAATACCAATTTTTCTCTGTTACACCATTTTAATAGTTCAATTCCCGGCTTGGATTCCGCATTATTCAGCGTGCACACATGCAAATTGATCAAGGCCCACTCTCTCTCGGAGTCGGGACCTACTCCAATTGTAAACAAAAACCTGACAAAGTGACATCCCCGGGCGCTGACCCCACCCACCCTCTATTCCAGAGAAAGGATGCGATTTCTTATCCATTGCCATTATCCCCTCTCTTGCTGCTCTTCTGCGACAATTCTCTCTCTCTCTCTCTCTCTCTCTCTCTCTCTCTAAAACCAAGTTCAGCGCACAGACACTAGTCTAGATTATCTCTCTAAAATCCAACCATGGAGGCGCTCCTTGTAAACCCCTCTCTTTCCCGCCTCAAACTTGCATACTCTTCTTCTTCTATTCCTTGGTCCCGTCATTCAACAACAACAAAACCATTCCTATCAATCCTCATCCATCCTCCTCTTCCTCGATCAAACACTCTCACAACCTTCGCCACTCTCTCTACCCAAACCAATCTTCAAGACCAAGATGATCCCAACCCACAACCCCAACAACTAGAACAAGTGGCACCACAAGGAGAAGGACGAGGAGAAGAAGAATCCTATGGTGAAGTGAACAAAATCATAGGCAGCCGAGCAATCCTACGCCAAGAGACAGGCCGCTACGACATGGAGTACCTGGTCGAGTGGAAAGACGGCCACTCCCCCACCTGGCTCCCCTCCCCCAACATCGCCAACGACGTCATCGCCGACTTCGACTCCCCCTGGTGGACCGCCGCCAAGAAGGCCGACGCAGACGCCCTCCGCAGCTGCCTCCTCGACTACCCCTCCCGCGACGTCGACGCCGTCGACGAAGACGGCCGCACCGCCCTCCTCTTCGCCGCCGGCCTCGGCTCCGAGGCCTGCATCGACGTGCTGGCCGAAGCCGGCGCCGACCTCGACCGGCGGGACCCTAAGGGCGGGGGGCTGACGGCGCTGCACATGGCGGCGGGGTACGCGAGGCCGGGTGCGGTGAAGCGGCTGCTGGAGCTGGGGGCGGACTCGGAGGTGGAGGACGGGAGGGGGAAGACGGCGCTGGCGCTGGCGAGGGAGGTGCTGGCGGCGACGCCCAAGGGGAATCCGATGGCGTTTGGGAGGAGGGTGGCGCTGGAGGGGGTTGTGAGGGAGCTGGAGGGGGCGGCGTATGAGTACGCGGAGGTGGAGAGGGTGATGGAGAAGAGGGGGAAGGGGGAGAGGGAGGAGTACTTAGTGGAGTGGAGGGATGGTGGGAGGGAGTGGGTGAGGAAGAATTGGGTTGCTGAGGATCTGCTCAGGGATTTTGAACAAGGTTTGGAGTATGGCATTGCAGAGGGAATTCTGGGAGTGAGAGATGGTGGAGAAGAAGAAGAAGAAGTAGAAGGAGAAGCAGAAGTAGGAGAGACTGGTGGGGAGAAGAAGAAGAAGAAAGAGTACTTGGTGAAGTGGGCAGACATTGAAGAGGCAACATGGGAGCCTGAGGAGAATGTGGATCCTGAGCTCATTGCAGAGTTTGACAAGGTTGGACCTTTCTCTGTGCAGTCTAGAACAGAGGGTCAGACACAGGAGGCGGTTGGCTCTTGAGTTTTGACCAAGCTGCTCTCTCTCTCTCTCTCTCTCTCTCTCTCTCTCTCATATAATTTGAAGGCTCCAGTTTCTGAAAATTGAAAGGAAGGGCTTGAATTTGTGTTGGAGATTTCAGGATCATGAGAATGCATTAGATTGGCCACTGTGATTTATACAATTCTTAGAAATTTTTAGGTCTGCTATCCCCCCAAGAAATGATCTTGCTTGTTCTCTGCTAATTGTGAGTCTGTTTACATTGCCCTCAAATTTCACTTCTGAGAGTTGTGGTTTGTGTCATTCTTGACAACTTCTTTTATTTATTTAATTTTTCAGTAGATGTCTAGGTATAGATTGGAATGGAACGGAGAAACAACATTCATATAACTAACTTTAAGTATAGTTGAAATAGGGTTTTGATGATGATTAAGAAGAAATTTGAAATCAATGTTGGTGGAAAAAATTTTCTTTCTATATCAGTAGCAAGTCTTAGATTTTTCTTTTCAAAATCTTATTAATGGGAGATGGGAAAAAAGTTGTAGTATGAGTTAAACATTTGAAACAAATTGTATAAAAATAAATTAAAGTTATTGATTGTTTCTTTGTATCGAAAAAGACCATGAGGGTGATTTAAGAAGAAACTCATGAACTCATGAAAATAATGCAGTTTTAGAATGGGAACACTATATTGTTTAAATTTAATGATGTTTTGCCCATCCACTTGTAGCCCACGTGGTGACTCAGCAACCCCACCATAGATACAATTAGGGATCAAGCCTTGGGACTATTGGATGAGGACTTGGCTAGCATGCATCAAAAGAAAAGGAGAAACTGTTTTAAGGATGTTTTTAAGACAATCACTTTTTCTTTTTTTCCAGTGTTAGAGACTAAAAGTTTAAGAGTAAAGAATTCTTTTGTTTTTGAGAAATAAAAGTCACTAATGCTGGTAGAAATTAGAAATGAACCTAAAGAGAACCAATAGATACATTCTAATGGATGAAAAATAGAAAACAAAAGCAAAAATCACAATATAGTTTTGTGGCCTTCAATAAAATTATGTGAATCGCATATTGACATAAAAGGATTATTTTTTGAAAAAACATAAATTTAAAAATTCCTAATCAATCAGAATGGCCAAGAGAGCTTATGATAAAAGAACATATCAAAACAATTGAATGCAAAATAAGAATTAAAAAAAGAAAAAAGCTAACTACAAAATGAAATAATCAAAGTTGTAGAGAAGGAGATGGGCTCATTCAAGGAATCCAATCTACTCAAAATCAATGTATCCTTATTGGCATTCGTCTAATTGGATTTGCACCCCTTGTCAAATTGATCAAATGCTAAATGCAATTTCTCCATTTATTAGTTATTCTAACCATCCATTTCAAATATGATTGATTTCAAAGATTTTCTCTTGCGAGCATCTGCAAGGCGAGCGCTGTGTAAAACTCCATGCTTGTTTTAATGTAGGACTCCTATTGTATTAATGGTAGATATTAGGTTTCATGCGTGGCTTGACATGTGGATTTTCGTAGGGGAAAATTTGGCCAATCGATCTATCATATTCAGTTAAGTAAAATTAACCCAGCAGGCCAGTGACTTTTCCTCTGTAGAGGACTTCAACTCACGAACGCTCTCCCTCTCACATACATTTCTTTCATAAACTAAACTACAGCTGGAGAATAAAGTGGGAATAATATTTTTAAAAGGATGGTGAGTTTTATTTTCCTTTTTTCTTCTTCTTTTCTAAAATTATGTAGATCAAGAGGAAAGTGGACAAGCTCAAATTGGAATAAAATCTGTTTTGACTCAGAAGAGGACCATGATTTTAAGCAGTTCAGACTTATCGAACCTTCCATTAAATTGATCATGTGCTCACTTCACTGCTCACACTCATTTATTTTATCTTTTTCCTATTTTACTTACTGCACAGTTAGTTGCCACCATGCTTTAACTCATATTGAAGTGGAATTAGGCTCCAGTCAGATTGGAGTGAAATTCTATCAACCCTTATTAGGTAGGAAGACCGTTTTTAAGTGGTCGAATTGAGGAGGTGTTGAGGGACTTGGAAGGTGTAACCAGATAAAAATAAGTAAATAATAAAAAAAAGGAAAAAAAAAAAAGAGGTGGCTTTCAGAGAGGTTCAAAATTTGTCGCTGGAGATGCATTGAAAGACACCCACTCACCATTCTGACGTTCACGTGAAACCACCTCTTGTAATTATTTATTCTTAACCATCTCATCTGCCTTAACAACACTGGACAACCAACCAACTTGACTAACAATATGACCCAGTTGTCTGGCTGGATGGGAGGGGCTGTATGTTCAGAAAAACAGATCAAAGTGCCGTTAAGGCATTTTGTGCAGGTAAACTTAGTTTTACAGAGAACCTTTTACGCCTTATCCGGAAATCATTCAGATCAAACCTCTGGGGAAACACTTTCTCATGATATTAGGGCAAAATTAATTCGTTTTTCTTCTTAGCCGAAAGGCTGGGAAAGGCATAATTTTCATTTAAAAGGTGCAGAAACGAACAAGAAGTTGGGTTTTGGAGGCAGAACCTAAATTTTCATATGAACTTTGAATAACAATGCAAAGTTTTCATGTTAATTTTGTAAGTGGACTCAAAATTTCATATGGGTTTTGGAAGGAGACCCAGTTCCAACAGGTGGGACTAGGCCTAATTGACTGTATGTAGGTCGGCCCATGGAGAAAGGTATAGTTCATTATTTGTATTTTTCTCATGAAAAAGTAGCCATAACAACCTGGATCCTTTCACACCTCCTTGCAGGAAAAGTGGCTGTACAAAAGTAACAAAGCTAGTAAACTTGCTGGATAGAATAATTCACACACACACACACACAAAAGTGAATTTGAAAGGGTCATATTTATGAAAACCGTCCAATGTGTTTAGAGGTTTTTTCCATTTTTAGTAGAAAACATTTTAGAGTTTAAGGATGCATTTGTGTAATGCGCATTCCCGTGGATATATGGGAGCCATGGCATCATATTTGCCTTCTCTTTTTTAGCTGTGATTTCTGCACCAGGGGGATCCGATATGGGAATCCATGGATTGGGTGGACTGGGCTCAGATTATTTATGTGACCTCGGATAATTTATGTGGCCCATTAAACGATGGTAAGAAGAGATAGAGGACCCAAAGCACCTGAATTTTTGCCAAAGTGATGATACGTCACTCGTTTTAAGCTGAGCGACTATACCGTCGCTCAGCCAAAAAGGGAAAACGAGTGCCTAAAATTGGTCGGAGGGTCTTGTCTTTGCACTTGGAACTGTAACATCCTTTGTTTTTTGTGCAAGGCCATCTAAGGATTTTTTCTCTATAAAATCCTTCTTTACCTTTCTATCCATCCTTACCACGGTACTTTTGCAAGTAAATAGATTATCAAAGCAGTATAACACCCAATTAGGGATGACAATGGGGGTGGGCATGGTACGAGTTGAGGTAAATCCAAACCCAGCCCATCTCAAATTTATATCATCCAAACCCACCTACTCCCATGACGAATCATACTAAGTCCGCCTTGCTTGAGTAGGTCAAAGTCAAATTTAAATCTTATAACTCTTAAAATATGAAAAAATGGATAAGAATATGTTTAGTAGAGTTTGAGTATGTCACCTATTCTTTTCATATGCCACATGTTAGGGCCTAAAACCAGATACACTACAAGAGTTTTGTCCATTACTCTAGTATTAAGTATGTAAATATTATATATTCGAGGCGAGGCGTGTTCGATAAACAAAATTGAAATCCACCCTACATTAAAAAAAAAAGCCATTAGCAAACTTGCCTCTATTAGAATTGGGTTGGGTTGGGTCTAGTTTATGCCTGACCCATTGCCATCCTTACACCCAATTCATGTCGGTATTGATCGGTATCTAATACAAAGAATCATTTTATTGCGCAATGTGGGAGAACACATTTCTATTACTCTGAACATAAAGGGCATGTTTGGTAACAAGATCATTAAGGAAAGAAAACATGTTTTCCAACATATCTGTCAATGTCCATGTTCGGTGCTCGCAAGTCTCCGATGATTTTGGCATAATCAAATTATCACTTTTTGTGAGTTCCAGATTTTACCTCCCCCTCCCCCACAATCAGATTTCCAAATCATCTCATCCAAAATAAGGGATATAAAAGGCTAAATCCTAATCCCGAAAGATAGGGGCACTCATGGGCTAGGCCTGCCCGACCCAATCCGAGCCAAACTCACCTTGGGCTAGGCTTGGATAGGTAATCAAGGCCCATTTAATAATTGTACAGGGCTTGGATTAAGTGATGGAAAGCCCAAAGCTCGGCCAGGCCCATGTAAGGAATACATGTAATTTAATTTAATTAGTATAAACAATTACTAAAATGACTACAAAATTGATTAAAAGCCTGATTTGACCTGACCCGATTGATTAAATGGGTGGGCTCAGGCCTGACTTTTATGGCCCGTGTCGGGCTTAGGCCAAGCCTGCGCTAGTATTTCTAAAGTTGGGCGGGCCTGGATATGCCTTCGCCTGGCCTATGAACACCTCTACCAAAAGAGTAGACTTGGCTCGTGCAAATCTCTAGTCATTTTATAGTTTTAACCAAACCTAGAACATGAGAAATCCTTAGCTATGAAATCTTTACTGAGATTTCTCATTTCTAGTGGAAGTGAGGAATTCATGAAACTGTAAATTCTTCACCTGTTACCAAATGTACATGTTTCCTTGAGTGAAGTAGAACATGACCATTATGTAATGTCCTAGGATTACATTTAAGTTTCATATTTCTTTCTTTCATAGAAAGACAAACACAATATCAATTCATTTCGTTGAAGACAAATACAATATTAACGTATGCTAATCAATCTTAGTCTTACGACTCAAAGTTTAACCTTCTGATTTGCAATTTGATCCTTTCATTGTAGACAAGCATTTTTTTTTTGGAAAGTTATTTCTTTTTTGGAAAGTTTTTTTTGGAAAGTTTTATTATTATTATTATTTTTGGAAAGTTTATTTTTCTTCGAAAGTTTGTTTCTTTTGGAAAGTTCTTTTTTGGAAAGGTTTTTTTTTTTGGAAAGTTTTTTTTGGAAAGTTTTTTTTTATGGAAAGTTTATTGCAGATAAGCATTTTATTAATGTATTTTTACTAACTATAACTAAAAGACTAGGATTTTCACTATGATTTTTTGTATTCATTTATTTGGCAGGAAAATAATTACAATATTAAATTCTTTCATTGAAGATAAACACATCATTAATGTATTTTTATTTCTAGTTAAAGCACTCCAAGCTATGTTTTTTTTTTTTTGGCATTTGTTTCTTTCATTGGGAGACAAATACAATTTTAATATTCTTTATTACAAACACAATATTAATATATATTTATTAATTTGGTTAATGAACGGCAACACTTAATAAAAATATATTTGATTTGATTTGACTTATTACTGAAATTTAAAGCCTGCTGTGAGATTTGATTTCATTTTGAGTTAGAGAACATATTAGTAAGTCAGGAGTCATTTTCTCATACAAGCATGCTAGAGGAAATATTTAATTAAAAAATATTTTTAAAAGTCTAAACTTAAATATTTAACTAAACCCACAAGTAGTTTAAGCTTAAAGAGTCACAAGTATTAGTTTATAGATATTTACTCAGATATTATTGAAGTGCTATACATGAATTCATTTTTAATTAATTAATATATGATATGAATTTTTTATTCTGATGATTGCACGACTGCATTTATCCTTCATTCTCATCATGTACTTTTTATGAATTAGTACTTAATTCTGATAATAAGTGTAATCATTAATTAATTTGCATGAGATAGCCCATCCGATGGGCTTTATGCTAGTTCTTTTTAAAGGGCCAAGAGTTTTACCATTGTACTTTAGATGTTTGTATATTTCCTTATAATATAAATTCAGAGATAATTTATAAGTGATAATTGTGGTTGAAGGACTCTGAGTTTTGCCATTTGACTTTGGTATTTGTATAATGCTTTGAAAAAAAAACCTCATTATTAATCTATTGGTACTAATCATAGTTGATTGATGTATAATTTTGCCATTTGACACTAAGTATTTTATATCTATTTGAAATGAAATAAAGTTAAAGGACCAAGTGTTTTTCCATATTGTTTGTATTCTCTCACCTACAACTAAATGACTAATGCTAGTTTTAACTTAATAAAATATGCATAGTTGTTCCTTACCTCTCTACCAATTGTAGAAAGCAAACTTCCAATTTGCTACCACTCCTCCGTATCTTTTCTAAATATGGAATAAAGATGGGTTAAAACAGAAAAACTGGTCAAAAAATTAACGAGAGTTAAACTTTGCATAATGTAAAACATTTCTGAATAATGTAGGAGTAATCTGTGAATTTAGGTCTTAATCAGGTCCATTTTAAACATTAGATTCGGGTCCAATATGGGTACAAAATTTTTTTGGATCCAAGGGCATTGTGGTCTTGATTAGTTCACATCCCAACTATTAGTCAATCTATATCACATGTCCGTACCGGGCCAGCTTTCTCTTCCAATGGAGATTATTGTCCATTAGGTTGATCAACATGTGAAAATATTGCAGAGAATAATTTATTTTTGAATTATCAGAATTAACTAACATATATAAAGAAGAATTTAATTTATTATTAAATTATAAGAATTTTAAGTAAATATTATTATTTTTTAAAAGATTAATGCATTTTCCATTTTTTGATATTTATTTTTCATTTTCATGATCTTCTCATGATATTTCAGCTTTAACAATATTTCTAGAAAATTAAAATAATATTGTAAAAATACTATTGTAGGAGAAATCCACATGACTATAATAAATGTAGGTATGTTGACATGTTGACACGAAAAGGGAAATAACAAGCATTACCAAGAAAAGCTATTTCTTTGATCACAAGTCAAGGGGTTTATTTGAGTGTATAAGAGAAATTAGACTTTTTTTTTTAACATAGTTGAAGACAATATGTGCTGATTTTTATTTGTAATAAAAAATATAGGGGCTTCACATAAATATTTATTTAAGAAACGCTTCCATGGATACCTTCTTCCTTCTATATAAACATACCCAAAGTGAAAGAAATGGAAACACATTTCACCCTCGTTGGGAACGTGAAGCCCTGAATCTTCCAATTAGACTCCATACAACCAAAACCCAAAATTCATTTCAAATCTGTTGTTAGGTTCTAAACAGATCATTTCTCGAGTGTACCTTCGTTCTTGAGCCAAAATCCGATTCTCTTTCTCCTTTGAGTTTTAAGGAATGAATAGCCTTCACCTTCACTTTCATGGCCCAATCCTTGAGCAACTACTTCGGTTTCTCCAAAGACATAATTTCTCAACGTCATTCTTATCTTCTTGATTGTATGGAAGCTCTCTGCTTTTGCTATAAGCACGATGTTTGGATCAATAAATACTCGGATATGGTATATTTTTTTAATCACGTTTTTGTAACTATTTTTATTCACATATTGCAGTCACTAACTAGTTTTATTCTTGCGAATTGATCCCATATTGGCATTAGTGTAGTGTTAAAAGAAACTGGAATCCCATTTTCCTTAGTGTGGCTTTCATTTTCAATGCATTTCCCGTTTTCACTATGATGTTCTTCTGGATTTTTTTAATGACATTACAATTTAAAGACAATGAAAAATATTGACAGCATAATCCTGGTATATATGTGTCATCAATATTTTTTACATTGACGTTCAAGTTTTCAACATAACCAAGCCGTACCTCTAGAGTGTTATTCACAGATGGTCTAACAATTGGAAACCTCCATCACACACTCTACCCTCTATATGTTTCCAGTTATAGATCTAAAGATTTCATTTGTTGGTTGTCTATCAACACCTAGTGAAAAAATAATGCTAGGGAGAAACATTAAATAGAATACCTTGTTGGAATTCATCTGGTCATAAGCCAAAGGTTTTACTTGAGTATACTACTAATTTTAAGTAGTCTCTGTGTAATAGGGTAAAATAGAAACTGGTTTGTAATTGCTAGAAACTGGAGGGGTTATTGTTTTGAAGTAACATTTTCTTCCCTCCCTTCCTCCTCTATATAAAGACCCATGAGGAAGAAGAATCCTCGACACCCAAGTTCTCTCTTACATTTCTCAAAAGCAACTTGTTGATCTCCTATATCTCTTCTCAGGCATTCAAAATGGCTTCTCCTTCCATTCTAACACTGTTGCCATCATCTCATACTATATTGCCAACATCTGATGTCAAGCCCGAAGTGGCTGGAGATACAAACTTGGAATCTATAGTTCCTTGTGAGGCTTCAGAGACTCCGAAGAGGTGTAGAACAATAAAGACGACAGAGGAGAGGACCAAATGGTTGCCTGATGGCTGGACAATGGATGTCAGGGTGCGGACTTCAATCAAAAGGAATGGATTTAGAGATAGGGTAATACAGCATCTCTAGAATTTATTTCATTTGCTTTATTTTCATATACAAAAATTTAGATTCGAGGATTTGAGATCTGAGTCCTTTGGCTAGTTATGCGTATGCTTGGTTTTCAAAATACTTGACTTAATGTTTCTATGCTTACAAGGTTTATGCGATTTTCAAATACAGCAATGACACAACCCTTTTGTCTTGTTTTACGTAGGATGCTGCTTGTCATTTCCATCCTTGCTCTTTTATGGGGGGTCAATGTTTGAAACTTGAGATTTTTTCAGTCTAATTTCTTTTTTCTTATTAAGTTGTCTATTGTTATTATTATTTTTGGTATAATTGATATTTTTAATGTCTCTCTCTCTCCGCGCGCGTTTGCACGTGTTAAGAGATTAATACCATCTAGGGATGCAAATGGACCGGCGGAAGAGGCCCTCCATGGGCCAAACCATCCTAGGCATGGGCTGTGCTAGGCCCATGGCAGGGCCAGACACAAACCATAGCTGGACCCAGGCACTACATGGCCCATGGCCCGAGAAAGCACGACCCGTGGCTTAAAAAGGCACTCCCCAGATCTTTAAGCCCGTGCTTGAAAATAGGGGAGACTTATGTATTTGTTGCGTGGTCATGGGCCGGTCCAGCCCATTTGAGCCTAGCTTCCTTTGGGTCAGGCTTGGAAATGTAGTTGTGACCTGCTTAATAATTGGGCCGGACTTGAATTAACTAGTAGAAAGCCCAAAGCCAAGCTCGCCCATATAAGGAATACAAGTAATTTAATTCAATTAGTCCAAAGAATAGCTTGGATGCCGACAAAATCGATAAAAATGGGCGGGTTCAGGCCTAACTTTTATAGCCCATGTCAAGGTTGCGCTGGGCCTGGGCTAGTATTTTTAAAGTCGGGCTGGGCCTAGATATACCTTAGCTTGGCCCGGCCTGGCCCATGAACACCCCTACTAGATGGATAGACTTATCGATGTTGATGGGATAATGCATGCATTTACAAAACCTATTTATGGTATGAAGATTTGAAATTGAGCAACTCAATTTTAATGAGTGGTTTTTATAGCCTTACAGAAGTTGGGATCTAATATTTATTACTTTATACAAATGTCAATGAGTGATATTTATGGCTCTCATACAGCCATACAAACTTTAATGTGATATTTATTTCATGTTTAGTATTTTTTTTGAATTTTTAAGCTCATTTTATATTTTGAAAAAAATTCAAAAATGGTCAGCGTAGCATCATGATACTTGGACCCAGCATGGCCAAGCACTGAAGGAACCTAGCTTTGCCTGCGGATTGTGCTGGGCTGAGGCCTTCCTGCCTGGGCACATCACAACACCACTCGTGAAATCTCATGTGCCGGCGCGGCACAACCTAGACACGAGTGGGCGGGCATTTTACATGCCGTGCTCTGCCCTAATACCACCACGACTAGCATCATCATTTTATAGCTTCTCTATCCACTGTGACTCCCTTCAAATCTACCTAGTCATGGTTATTCTATATGTGGGATACAAATTTGTCTCAACAAACAGTGTGATGCGCTAGACCTTATAATTCCTCAGTTATAATCTCTTCGAGGAAACCTGATAATAATATGTGGTTGTGCAGTTTTACTATTGTCCAAATGTCCGCCATTGCTTCCGGTCCAAGAAAGAAGTAGAGCACTTTCTGGAGACAGGAATGGTCCGAAAATACAAGCCAAAGTCCAAGCGAGCTGAATCTGCTACAGACAAACCTGTGAGTTAGAGAATTATTCAATTGAAAGTACCACAGTATCCAACGGTTTATATGCCTTTTGTCATTTACTTTTCTGTTGCTTTTATGCATATAGTAATTTTGACTTTTGAGTATACTAATCAAGTTCGTTCTATCTTGACACAGCAAAGTACTTTGAGGTTCGATTTCAAGAATCCTCCCGCCAAGGTCCGCTGGGTTCTGAGCAACAATGATCAGGGGTTATGGACCCCTTATATTAACAATGAAGAGGTTCCGGAGTCTACAAAGAATTCTTGGACTGCTATGTGGGACAAGATCAACATCGACACTAACAATCTTTGAGATGACCTTCACTAATCTCAAGGAATAGCTCTGCTGGTTTAGGGCTACAATTTGGTCAGAGAGCTTGCGTGTTTGAGCTGTGCTGTCATGCCACGAGTGATTCACCCTACTCCTCCTCAGATTGAAGGGATTATTAATTTGGCCGAAAGGGCTGGGACACACACTGTTAGCACAAAAAGACTGTCACTACATCCAATTTTAATGTATTTTAACTTTTGTATTGTTTCAAGAGAAGTATTTTAAACTAAATGCCTCTTTAAAGCTCTTTCTTACGGTTATTAATTTGTAGATGTATAGTTCGAAATTCATCCATTTTAAGGCGAGGTCTATCATCTTTAAGAGCAAGTCCCCTAACTATCCACCAAAGGAAATTTGTATTGCTACCAAAAGAAAATAAAAAGGAAATTTCTAGATTACTTTCAATTTATTGTTTCAATATTTTGAACCACCGATTTTGCAGGTGACTAGAAACAACCAACCATATCTTGGATTAAAAGGGGTATTCATTAGTGAGTCTTTCCTGTACATCCCGGCATTGGTCACAAGCAAACAAGTAAGCAAGCAAGAACGTTCCCTAATTGTACCCAAGTAGCAATAAAAGACTCAACTGTGCTGTCTAGGTACAAGGTCTTACCAAACGTGGAACATGCAGCATGGTAATGTAAATTATTCATTTGATCAACCAAGAAAGGAACAAAAAGGAAACAAGATTAAATAATACCATTTACTTTTAGCCACCTGTTTTTCTCTTTTGGATATGCATTGTTATTGTACTTTATTTCTTTTTTTTTTTTTTTGGTAAAAGGAAAATCTATTAAAAAGAAAGGAACAAAAAAGAACAACAAAGAAAAAAAAAACAACCTACAACCTTAAAATAAGGTAGATTTAGTGGGTTTCATGTATATGATTGGTTGGGAAGATATGTTAGATTTAGTGGGACCGACATAAGGTAGGATGGTAGGATTATCATTCAAAGGCTCACATATATATATAGTGGAAGACTATAGATGTTTGTTGAAACAACAATTAATGCGAGAAGAGAGAGTTTGGCCTTTTTTTTTTCCTTCAAGCATAATTCTTAGAGGTATAAAGAATTTTTTTCTTGACTAAAAGATAACCTTTTTTATTGGATGAATGTGGCCCACCATTGATCTAAGGGGTTACGTAGGAGCATTTGTGCGACCTGCTTTTCACTGAAAAAGCATGGAAAACATAAATGCTTCTTCAAGCTAAAGTAGAATTCATGTTTAGTGTGATTGCGTTTTCCACAAAAAAATTAAAGAAAAATGAACTAAATTTCCTGCCATTGCGTAGAAAACATTTTTCCAAGGGATGGGCTCAGACTTGGTTTTCCCACGCAACGAAATACATATTATCCATGGAATGTGTGTTTTCGCATGGCTACACAAATGCGAAATAGGAGAGGAGGAAAATTTAGGAATTAATCCTTAAGATCTGGTAGTAGAAACAAAGGACTCCCGATCCTCGGGCTTTTTTTCCATCATGAAAGGAGAAAACCTCCATAGCCTACATGTTTGAGACCAATCGGCCCACCAACATCAAGGACGATTTGTTCTTCAGACGTCTTAGAAAGTTCGGTCAACTGGACATAGCAATAGGCAAGAAATGTACTGTTGGTAGATTGAAAGAGCTAGTGGTTTCGATTTTAAACATGCATTTGATTGTTAGAAATCCGATGCCTAGCAACTTCCGCTATAATACTAGCAGCAAAGGAGTGTTCTGAGCCCGGGCCAAAAATAAAAAATTAAGTATAAAATAACAAAAAATAATATCTTATGATAGATGTGAAATTTAAAGATGAAAAAAATTATGTTGGTAATTGATGATATTTATCAAACTAAAGTAATGGTTATATCCTTTAATTTAAAATTGAAGTGAAGTGTCAACGTACTCAATCCTATCAATTACTCGAACCAATTATTTAATATCTTATTATTTTACGTCAATATGTTGATTTCTTGCGACTAAGAAATCCACTTGAAATTATTTAGAGTGATCTTAAAATTTTAATCAAAGGCCGCACAATGTTTTAAAGATGAAGCTCAAGAGAAAATAATGACAGCAATCAAAATTAGTATTGAAGATATAAATCAAAGATCAACAAAATAAAACTTCATCAATCCAAAATTAAAGTTAGAATGATATAAAAGATTAAAGAAACACCATGCAAAAAAATGACACGAATAGTAAGATTGAAATGGAAGACGTTTAAAAAACTAATATAGGCACACTCTTTTTGAATTGTTTGAAATTGATATAAAAAAATTTATAAAAGAAATTGACAATGACAATAATTATAGATTTCACTAACATTAGAATCATTTATGATTCTAATGAAATGGAGGTATTGAAGATTTTGGAACCACTTTGATACTTCGATAGATATTTTGATGATGCCCCTATTGTGGGAAATGACTCTTCCAACGCAGTTACTTGGGTGTCTAATCGATTGGTTAATTCTAGGAAGCATCAATTCCTCTTTAATGCAAATTGGGTTATGTCCACCAAATTTAATGTTATTTCCAAGCATGAGCTTAGATCCACCTGGTTGATAATTTAGCCAAAGCACGGGGCAAATAGAGTTGTGCCTTAGGAGAGGCGGTAGCTTGCTTTGCTGTGAGTAGGTAAGTGCTCTTGTATCAATACTCATTTGATCCTTTTGTTTTGTTTCCTTTCTTCTCCCTTCTCTATTCTCCCTCTTTTAATGAAAATAACAATTGCTAATAAAACATAAAAATAATATTTTTTGCATGGGGCAAGCATCTGAATTCTTCACTTTCAGCTTCAAAATTTTGGTCTCAGCTCTCTATTGGAATAAGTGACAGAAGAAAAAGAGTTGGTTGAGTAGATCTCTGCCATGGCCATATGCATGGACAAGTAGAAATGACTCCACATTTAACAACATATTGTTGCTCCCTTTATCAGGGTCATCTTTACTATGACTAGAGCCGGCAAAATGTCACCTGACCCACTAAATTGACTTGTTTTTGATCCGTATAACAATGGGTTGGGTTCGGGCTGGTCTGCCTAACCCGTTAGTTGAACCGTTTAATGGCTAGGGTCCTTATTTCATGTATTTAAATATTTTTGGATAAACTTTTATAGACAAGGCTTGGATGGTGTATTGGTTTAGTAGCTTCTCATGGCTTTAATAGGTCATTGATTCATAGAAATCATATTTTAACCAGGCTGAACATAAGTACACAACAATACCTAAGAAAAAGGTCCACGGGTTGCTAGTTTGCAACCCGTCTCCAAAATGGGCTGGTCTCAGGTTAGGGCCCAAAAGCTTGGCTCAACCCAACCCAACCTGTTTGCCAGCCTCAAACATGACCTCTGCCATGACCATGTTGGCAAATAGAAATGACTCTACAGTGAAGAACATTCTTGTTTCCCTTATGAGGGCCAAGAGGCTCCAAATTGAACACATCTTTATCCCACACAATAAAAACAATGTCAATAACAACAGAACAGATCACATCCATTGGATAGGTTTATGGCCAGTTCATACAATTTTTTGACCGACAAAAAGATCAGATTCTTAGGCCCTTTCCATGCATAACCAAGAAAATTTATTAAAAAAAAATTGAGAGCGCAACTCTCTGAGTGACATTCCCGTCGGAAGGTTTTGCAAGTATCCAAAATTATATTTGAGCGGAAAAATAGGATTTGGATGTTACAAAGAACTGGGCACGAAGAATATTAAATAATCGAATAATGATTATGGTGGTATGTCATTAGGGATTTCTAAGGAGAATAATTAGCAAAAATAACATGGGATGATAAGAGGGCCCACAATTAGATTTTACTCAATTTAAGAGCTCGCTATCAGATTGATGACTTTTAACGCCCTTAAATAAAGTAGTATAAAGCAATCAAATATTAAGCCTAGATTTAATAAAAATAATGCAAAATCAATAGGACAAATTCCATCCAAAATAAAGCACAAAATCAAAATCCAATGGTGTGGCCTTAATATGCATCACAATGTAAGGAGAAAGATTATGTTGAATTCAGAATTAGTAACGTTATTGTTTCAACAATTGAAAATCATGCCTACGTTCTTTGAATCCATCGAAACTCGATCTACTGTTTTAACAATATATTGACAATGTATTATGAAGAAAACACTCTGTTGTATCCTCTTGTTCAAAGTAGGGCTCTGCCTTAGCATAAGAGAGAAATAGAAAAACATTGTAGAGTTTTGAGAAGGCTAGTACCACACATGCAAATAAATAGGGCCCACAGGGTGTGCCTTCACACAAGTTCATTGAAGCTAGTAAAGATTTAAGGCAATGTTGATCCTAAATTATGTACTGAATGGGCAAAAGCTTCGAATGAAAGAGACATTAAAAAAAAAAAAAGCGAAGATTCTAATGGACGGAGGTTAGTACCCACATTTAAATGAATGGGACCCACTGGGCAAGCCTTACATCATAATCAAGTCAACCCCATTCACACAATAATCTCAAATGAATCCCGAAGTAATTAAGAAAATATTGTTTGATTTTTGTCATCTTGAAACTGTCATTAGATTATGACAAAGAGAATAATACATCCTATAATCTACCCTCTCATTCTTTCCCAAAAAAGTTTTCATTAATCGAAACGTAACCTAATCAAGAGGATAAAGCGAGGTAGATTATTAGGTGATAACAAAAAAAAAAGACTTGTAGAGGCCGAAAAAACACTATCAACGGTGTTTTTTTTTTCTGCCGCTAAAAGTGACTTTTTTGCGACGTAAATTTTTTTTCTACCGCAAAACTGTCGTTTGTTTCTTCCTTCTAGACCGTCATGGTTTTTTAGGATTGAATGTCCGCATGTGATGCCCATTAAATAAAAGAAAATCTTCTCATAAATTTTCTCCTCCAGGATTAAGGCATAGGAAGAAATCTTTAGGTATTTTGATTGAAACGAATATATTATATTATTTTGTATAGTTAATCCAAATGAAAATTTGAATATTTCTAAGATTCCTAACTAATATATCACGTGCACGCACCATTCATCCTTTAAGTTTTGTGTTAAGTTTTGACCAAGAAAAGCAGCATAATAAAAAATAAAAAAAAAAAGAAAAGAAAAGAAAAGAAAGGAAAAGAAGCGCTAGTGCCGTTAGAAGGATCTATACGATCAAATTTGGATATCTAAATAAACTATTAAAAATGGAAGTTTCAATTAAAATCACAAATAAATTTTAAAAAAAAAGGATAATTTAAACATTTATATTTGAGTGACTTTTGGTTTCAAGATTTTTTATTTATTCCCCTTTAGTGGTAAACAATCTGAGCTGAGAAAAATAAAAAACGAAACTAAAATACAAAGGATTATTTTACAAAGACAAGGGGACTTCTATGTCTAAAACTGTGTGGGGTCCACTTGGAACAAATGTAAATGGACAATCAACTAAACCTATTACGTAGCACCAATCTAAATTGAGTGGACTGTTTGATCAGAGGTCAAAATATTTTTTTATATAAAGCCATTAAACTTGAGGGCTTTTTATGTACAGTGGCGTATGCCCCATTGGAACCTTATGATAGAAGAACCATTTCTGTATATTAATTTTGAAAAATTGAAAGAATAACTTATCTTATAAAGAAAAGAACGTGAGGACCACGGATCAAGGGATTAAGATGATTTGATGGACTTACAATTTTATACATAAATAGGTCACGTCTAAATCTTCCAATATCCCACCACCCCATGATAGATGAAGCCCCAAGGGGTCCAGGACGCCATGTGCACGGAGATAGATGATCAACTAATTGGAAGAATCTACACATTGGCACTAAAAGCTAAGCGACCTGATAATAGAGCAAAAATAACCATGACTTGTTTTCATTCTGTTTTCGTTAATGAGGACATTGAAAGTAAATAAACTAAGCAATATTTTGTGGATGGTGACCTGTGATGCCCAGACACAGTAATATATAAATTGGGTATTGTGAACTACCATAAGAGGAAACCATAGATTCTTGTAGCCAATAATTCACATAAAAGGTAAGGCTGTATTTGGATCTGGTCACTTGACCACCTGTGTGATTTTTCTTTCATTCTTGGGTTGAAGAACAGCTTATCCTGTTGTCGTATTAGAGGAGGAACCAATTAGTTCATTATAATTAAAAAAAATTCTATAAATTACTTATTTAAACTTTTTGGCTTGATTGGCCCAGTGGCCAGGACATTGAAAGTAAAGGGCTCCCATTAGGATTCAAAAGTTGTTGGAAGCTATGGGAGCGGGCGTCTTATCCACAAGGCCAGCCCTCTATTCCCAACTTTTTTCAACTTTTTTCTTTTTGATAAATAGTTCTTTTATTATATGCAAGAAACTATGACTGAGAGTCAATAATTACATGTTGTCTTATCAACTTTGGAGTAGAGTACCACCAAACATTCATATCATCTACTAATTTGAAATGTCGAGCCAACACATGAGCTGGAACATTGCCTTCCCAACCTACATGAATAACTTCATAGTGATGAAAACACTTTAATAAATTTTTAATTTCATTAAACACATGATCTTGTCTTGTGAGATTTGGCGAGGAAGAATTCAACACATTTACCATCTATAAAGAACCACTCTCCAGGATAATTTCTCTAATGCCAACGAGACAACCCATTTGTATTCCTCTCAAAGCTGCTATAGCCTCAATATCCTCGGCTTCTTCAACCCCATTCTCCATCCTACTCATAGCCATCACCACATTGCCCACTTCGTCTCTGAGGATAGCCCCAAATTTTGCCTTCTAGATATCCTCAAATATGGCACCATCAACATTCAATTTGAAAACACCCATAGGAGGAGGTTGCCATTTTACAAGCTTCTCCTTGTTTAGACAAAATTTGTATAATTTGATTTTGTTTGTAATCTTGAACCAAAGTTACTGTTCTTTCCATTGCCCTTCAAGGGTCTATAGGTTTTCCATTATGAATGCACTAGTTTTTCCTGAACCAAATACCCCATGCGATAGTGAAGAATAAAGCCATATTAATCTTTTGAGAATTTTCCAACAAAACCCACACAATTAACCCAAAGTTTTGTTGAGCAAATCTATCAAGATCCAAATTATGAAACCACGCATTTGATATTTGCTTCACATGAGGACATAAGCACCACCAAGTTAAAATCCATAAAAAGAGACGGCCATGTGCCATCATTTTTCTATGGAAACAGACAGTTATAGGCAGTTGTAAATTTTGAAGTCATTTTTTTCCAAAAACGATGGCCATAGACTGTCGGTGAACTCTCAAAAACAAAACATTGACGGACTTAAAATGAATTTTCCGTTAGCTATAGGCCGTCGTTTTTTGTAAACCGACACAAGGAAAAGCGACGGCCCTTATAAAAATTGATGTAGTGAGAACGTGTGTGAATAGTTTTCACCCGCACTTCCACAAAGATCACATGTGTTGGTACTTATAACATTCCTCTTCGCGAGATTTTCTTTAGTTGGGAGGACTTCAATGCAAACTCTCCATACAAAATTCTTAATTTCATTAGGCATCTTTAGGTTCTATATTCTCATCCAAAACTTTTTCCTTGCCCCTACATATGAGTTCCACCCACCCCCCCCCCCCCCCCCCCCCCCACAACCATATTGTGACTAGCTAAGTTTTGACATAGCACAATAGGTTGATTAATCGTGAACTCCCCGATCATATTGTGTGCCCATATTGGTCTATCACTTAGCATTTGTGTGCTCAATGGCATCTTCAAGATTACTTCAGCCTCATGAAGAACAAAGGTCATCCGAATTAGTTTACATTCCACCTTTTTGTGTGTTGGTCAATAATGTTTTTTACTGTAGCATCTTCATGCAGAATCCTACATGGTGTTGTAAGTTTATAAGTTACTGGTGTGGGCAACCATTTGTCCTTCCATACCTTGATATCTTGACAAAATTTAAACTTAAAAATTTGTCTTTTTAAGAAAGCATATTATTCTATATTTTGTAATTGTTATGAATAATCATGGCATCCTTCCTGTTGGTGATTGTAACTTTAAAGCCTATCCTTTATTATTTTTTTTTGAGAAATAATTCTATTAAAATTTAAATGATCTAAAGTATGAAATTAAAGTGAACTTTATTTATAAAAATAAATAATTCTATGAGTTTCTTGAACAACTTCTATTTGGCAAGCGTGCCTTTCACTAGTGTTTTTTTTTTTTTTTTTCTGGATATCTCTAGCTACGAGAGGTTGGGCCCCTGGAGACGCGCACATACGAGAAGAACCCGCAAACATGGGGAGACAACTTGTACATGCCAGGAGAGACAAACTCACATATGCAAGAAGAGAGCAACTCGCATATGCAATGAGAGGGGGAAGGCCAGTGTTGAACTCTAGACCTCCCACTCGGGTCTATCCGACCCATTTAGGTAACCTTTACTAACTCCCATTGTAGGTCAAATTGATCTAACTCGCATAACTTTCATTACAGGAAGTCAGTCATCTTAACCCGTATAAGCTTGGCCCAAACCCAACCATATCTGACTTATAGTACAAGCTTTAAATGATCCCAACACAAATTTGACTCATTATATAAAAATAAATTATCCTAATTACCAAAATATTAAACCACTAAATTGTTTGAATGGTGAATGGGTCTTTATGAGGGTCGGCCCTAAACCAATCCATTCAAATAGGTTAGGTAGGTTATATGGGTTGAGCCTATTGGCCCCAACCTACTCATTAAAAGCAAACTAGGATCGCTTGACCCATGGCTAACCCATATATATTATAGGTTAGGTTAAATGGGTCAATTGTGGATTTAGATAAGGTTCACATTAATGGGGTTGGGTTAATTTTTCCAACCTCTTCATCATACAATGTACCAGCTAATCAAATGCCTAGATCATTATATCTACTGTGTACACATCTTCCAATCTTCTTATGATGAAATTCATTAGACTCATTAGTGGTTAATGCCCTCCATCAATTCTAAATTAGGAGCACTGTTGATTCAAGAGGAATTGATATATATGAAAGAATCAAATTGATCGTTTTGCTCATAAGTCCAATAATGAGCTGGAGGCTTCCGCTTCAAAATCATTTGAGATTTTACCCAATACGCATTGTGTAGTGTATTTGGCATTTTACCGAGGATCAACTATAAAGGGGTCAAGAAGGACCTTTTACATTACTTGTAAGAGGTGACAAATATTCTTGCCTACCTAGCTGGACACCTTTTCCTTACAAGAAGGCCTTGTGTTACTTTACTTGATGTCAATATGCTCCTCTGCCTGAGGGCTCCTCCTACCTTTTTTATTTGAGGTCTGCTTTCTTCACCGGAGGGGGGGCACCAGCCCCTTATAGTTGGAATTAGAAAAAAATAAAAAAAAAACCCTAGCCCAAATAATGGGGTAGAGAAGGAACAACGCTGCCTGCAAAAGCTTTATCAGGAGCAGTTATTCCTCTACTACTTGATGGAAGACACCGACACCGAACTCATGTGAATGATTTTTTTCAACCCCATCAAACCCTAGAGATGATGTCATTATCCAGATAGGAAACTTAAAAGAGTCTCACTTGGAAGCTCATAAAAATTACAAAACAAACTCAAAATAACAGCAAATGCAAATCCCACCTCATATCTGACTTTATGCAAATAATCATGTTAATGTGGGCTTTTCAAATCGCTTGCATAGACAGCATTTCAAGGCAAAGTAGCAAAGCAGAGACGACCAAAGAAATACAAACCTCACCTTTTGATTTCTACTTACTCTTCCCACTCTCTCTGCTTTCAAACACTAAAAAGTCATCTGACTTTTCTCCATCCCCATCAAGGATTCAAAGATTCAAAATGCCTAACCGCGTCTTATTTTTTTCTTGATTGTTTAGGAACAGGAACGGAAGTTTCCAGCCTTAATCATCAAAGATTTTTCAAAAAAAACTTCAATCACCTGACGCGGTTCAATCCAGAATGATGCTAGAAATTTGCATGTGCTACTGCAATTATGAAAATGCCCAAATTAGTCGTGTAGTGGTCACATTACACAGCTCATTGATATCCTTGCACAACATGATTGTGTTGGTGAGTCAACCACCAATCACATGTCGGGCTGTGTTCATACTCAAAAACATTTTCATATTTAGCTTTCTCCAATCTCCAGACTAACCGCGTTTGTTTTGAGATTGGTTGGACCAGCTGTATGCAAGGCCATCGACGGCTATGAGGAGATAGATGGATGTAGACGTTAATCGGGGAAGAGTGTCAAGCAGGGGTTTTAGATTATCAATCAACAATATGAATTCTTATTTAAGTAAATACTCTCAAAATTAATCCCAAAGAAGTGATTTTGATTAAATTGGACTTTTACCGGCCAGAAAAAAAAAATTTTTTTTTTTTACCCGTTGAAAGTTGGTGTTCAAAATTTACCCCAGATTTGCCCGGTGTCTATTACGTGAGTTTAGCGGGCCCCATATGGGAAATTAATCCTATTGGATAAAAAACGTCAAGATTACCATGTTATAAATAAATAATAGCTTTAATATATATATAATTGGTTTTCTTAAAGGTGGGCCCATTGGGCTCTTACTGTAGATTTATTGGAATGTGGTACAGTATGGAAGACGTGTGGAAAAGCTGGTTTACGAATTTTAGACTTCAGAAAATTCAACTTAGTGGGGCACGTAACCGTATGCACTAATTTCGGAATACGCATATGTCAGAGTGCCCTAAACGTGGTTAGATTCAACAATCCAATGTTGACGTAGAATGGCCTAAGAAAATCCCATCAATTGATCATCTTCTCTGTCTAATCAATGTGCAATCCAGTACTCAGTCCATAGGCTAAAGATGTCATTTAAATACGTAGGAACAGATTCTTAAGATGGTCCACTAATGATGAGCACTATCAATTGGGTAGTTGAAAATTAAGATTGATTTTCAATTGGAGTTTGGATGGATCCTCGTGGCGGTGTCACAAGAAGGTTGAGGGGAAACTCACCTGCTTTATTTAAACCACTCAAAACTAAATTTTACTCTCATCTTTATCAAAGATGGTCCCAACATGAGATTGATCCAGGAGTAGAAGACTTGATTAAGCACCAAAGACAAAGTGGTGAATAAGACACCCTTTACTAATCAAAAGACAAACGAGATCGGTATTAATTAAGAAACAATATTGTAATTTCATACGAACGGGCCACTATGGCACCCCTCTTGACTCAGCCCTGATGTCTTGATCTGATCATGATTTTGATCTTGCCATTTGTACGGCATAGATTCAAAGGCTGATGACTTCCTACATAGACGGTACTGTACTCTTCTTGGAACAAGCACCTCTCACAAGTGGTTGTTGGATCAGATGCTGCATGTATCACCAGGCTCTTCGACATGCATCACGAGACGCATGCATTTGATCATAAATGCTCTGTGCTTTAATTGGTGTGGTACAACTGTGGTCCACCTTATGACATTTAGGTGGTGAACCCCACTTTGTATGAGCCAGTGAAGATCTTTCGTATGGAGAATCCTAACCATTTGTTGATATAAACCTTATCCGACATTCAACGTGGCTAAATACTTGGCAATTCAGCTCGACTGCCTCGGCTTTTCTGTTTGATGCCCCACCCCTTTATGTTTTGCCTTTTGACACAGACAAGCAATGTCAATAATACCTAACAGTCTCACACAGTACTAAATAATGCTTTAACACGGCCATTGATCACTTGGTGCTAGTTGATGATGTTGTGATCATTACATGATTACATCTGCATGGGCCAACGACAATTTTTAGAAAATTTGTTGAACATCTCCTTGGTTGAAAAATCATCACTTTCTGATAGTGAATAGTATTGAAATACTTTTATATATGATCCAAGCCCTTTTAAGTTTTAACTTTTGATCTTTCTCTGTTACCAAACAAAACAAAATGGCTTATGATCTTTCCCACTGGTTTGGCCTTGCATATCTACTGTTGGGTCTCCCAATTCAGTCCTCTGGATCAAAAGTATAAAATTACAGCTCAGTCTCACAAACTTCATCTGATCAGACCGAGTGAGGTGACTCAGAGATGACGATGTTCATAAATCATAGCCGAGTCAGTTCCTATTATTTTTACTTTAACATTACTAAACTACTCTCAAATGTAGGGGCCCACATGGGGTTGGAATGTACTAGATATGGCTCAGAAAACTACACATTCCCTGATGACAAAGGACTATATATCTTGTTTAAGGCCTGCACATGCACGATCCGTGGCAGTAGTTAAAATTCAACAAACTTAAAAAAACAATTGCATGTGATTTACACTGTAATAGATGGCCCACCACCAGCCCCATGTTGCGCCACAACCGACGCTCATCTCTCTTAATTTTCCCTTCTTTCCAAACCCCACAACACACTTTTCCTTCTCTCTGTATCGCACTTAATATTGAACGCGATCTTTCGCGTCATCATCATGCCACTCCACCATTTATATAGTAGACACACCAAAGCAGAGAAAAATAGAACATAAAAGAAGCCATATCTCTATCTCTCCCTCTTCTCATATTCCTCTACTTCTTCTTTGAAAAAAAAAAATGCCGCTCAATCTAGCGGCTCTCTCTGTTCTTCTCTCTATATCTTTGGTGTCCTTCCTTGTTAATGGAGAAGACCCATATAGGTTTTTCACCTGGAATGTTACATATGGAGACATTTATCCTCTTGGAGTCCAGCAACAGGTAAAAGAAGATGCAGATCTCATTCCCATCTTTGATGCTGATGTTGGTTGGTTTTGGAGAAAAGACCCATAGAAGTATTAATCCATTTATCTTCTTCCCACCACAAAAAAATGGCACCATAAAACTGACTTTGAAGGTGGTTAATAATTTTTTTTACAGGGTATACTAATCAATGGGCAATTCCCGGGTCCTGATATCTACTCTGTTACAAACAACAATTTGATTATAAACGTATACAACAGCCTGCCAGGGCCTTTCCTCCTCTCATGGTATATATACATCTCTCCTCCTCTTATTCATTTTATCATTAAGAAAGATGTTTAGAGAACTTCATGGGTTTTGGTGAGTTGTATAGTTTAAGTTGGAGAAGATATTGTTTGATCTGATCCAAGTTATCTTGTAGAAATCTGGGTGTTTCTCTGTGTCTGTGGCAGTCGTTTTCACTTTGTACCAGAATTTTTTTAAAGATACTGGCTTTTTTGTCTTTCCAGACGTCGTTAGCTAGTCATCTTTTTTTTTTTTGACAACTACTTGCTACGTGATTGATGCGTTTGGAGAACGTGGTATTGGGTTCAGACGAATGGCACCCACTGTATGTGCTCCTGTTCGGTTCTATGCCAGTGCTGAAGTGGTCACAGATGCCAACTATAGCCATATGTGTACATACATGGATGGGGCCAGTTGTCCCAATTAGGACTAGTGCCTCGTTGTGCCGGGAGTGCTTTAATTGCAGTGTTACGTTTCCACCTCTTTCTTTTATGCCTACGCGGATTTGCCACTGAGTTCTTTTATTCATATTAAGTTGCAGTAGGGAAGAAAATCATGCTAGTGCTTAAGTTACGGATGAATGCCAACACAGTGGTTTTATGTGGGGGGAATGGTTCATATTTATTTTCTTGGGAAGAAACAGTTCTTTTATTGCTAAGTCAATGCCAACTGAGAGGTTTTATCATTTATGTTCGTGCATGCTTCAAATTTATTGTCTTGAAATGCAAGAGTTGCTGTTAGTGCTTGGGTAAATTAGGGTCAATGCCAAGGCAAAGGGTTAAGGGCTCCTTTGTGTTAATCAAAGAAAGTCACAGTGGGGTTAAAAAAAAGGAACTTTTACTGGAGAGTCCCTTCTTAATGAACCATGATATATTAAGAACATGGGTGGGCCTAGGATTTGCCTCTACCATTTTCTGCTAATATGATGATTACCCTGTCCCTATTTTGTCTGTTTTCTCTTCCTTTTAATTTTCCTGTGCTCTATTTTGTCCTTCGTGATGGCACAGGACTGCCCATTTGGTCCTAACCGATTTTCATTGGTAAGCTAGAGAAATGTCCTTAGACAAGATGATCTTAATTCTTAACGCTCAGATCATTACCATATAAAATGGGCTAGAGGCAGAATTGAGGGTTGTCCTTGCGGATAGGACACCCGCTTGATTAGCTTTGAGCGGGGTTGCCATGTACTTTCCACTCGTGATCACTAGGTCAAATCACAAAAAGGATAAAAAAAAATAAAGTGGCTTTGATTCATCCATTTTGTTTGGTTCTCTTACGGTTGCTTACGGGTTCAACCAGATTAATGATGAATGTAATTATTCTTTTGGGTAATAGGATGATGGTTTATGCTGAAAATGGATTGGTTTCCACTAGCTGGACAATAAAACTTTGAAATGAACGTTCCTGATCTGTGACGTGGGTAATTGAATACAGTGCAATTGGGCGCTATAGAAGTCACCTTTCTGTATCCTGGAAAATTGATTACTTCCTGTGCAGGCTCTGTGTGTTAATGATAAATGAAAAGGATTAGAAGCAACCAAGTAGAGTATATTCCGCAAACTACCATAGGAAGGTAGCTCGCAGGGTGTTTAATGGTTCTCTTTCATGATATCTTGTGTATCATCACCGCCACTTTGGAATGAGATGGTCAATCGGACCGTCCATCAATTTGGTTTGGCTCTGTACAAATGACTTCCATGAGAAGTCAATTGAATCCAATGGCGTGCTGTTTCAGAAAAAGACTAATTTGGATTTCTGATCAATATAAAACTTCTATGAATTTAGGTGGACACCATGCATATTTTGTACTTTGCTTTCTTTTTTCTAAAGTAAAAAACATTGTATAGCTACAAAAGAGTTTTAAGGATGATTTTTTGTATATAGTCCAAAACCATGCTGGGCCTACACCTATTCTTTCGGTGTCAGGTCTGGAAATTAAAGCGATATTAGGCATGTTTAAAATGACCCACTTTGCCTTTTATATATATATATATATATATTTTTCATTCAAATGTGTGGGCCCAGTGTATAAGTACCTTTCACCTGTCTTTGATATTAGTAATGCAGTCAGGGCCCATGTTTGAAAGAAAAATGTGGGAATTCTCATTGTCATTCTTCAGATAGGAATTGCTCTACTCACACCAAGTATCTTTTAACGATTTATACTTGGAAAGGCAACTGGAATTGATTTGATATAATGTGAAACAGGAATGGGATTCAACAGAGGAGAAATTCATGGCAAGATGGTGTTTATGGGACTAATTGCCCCATCCCTCCTGGGAAGAACTTCACATACGTTCTTCAAGTGAAGGATCAAATTGGCAGCTTCTACTACTTCCCCTCTCTAGCCTTCCACAAGGCGGCGGGCGGGTTCGGAGGAATTAGGATCCTCAGCAGGCCCTTGATTCCTGTTCCATTCCCGGATCCGGCTGGAGACTTCACCGTTCTCATCGGCGATTGGTACACCAAAAATCACACTGTAATCACTTCCCCCAGTTTCCTATCTATTGCTATAATTGTGTTTCTCAATACCAACTTCACACTAGGCCATATCCATCAAAGATCTGCAAGTGATTTTGAAGATTTCTCTAGTGCCCCATATTTTGAGAATACAAGCTTAACTTTTTTTTTTTTTTTATAAAAAAACACTTCAATATAATGTAGCTCACAGGGTACTAAAAATAGAAGTTGGTTTCACATGATGATTATCATGTTCACATGTGAATCACTTGGGAGTCATAAAGGACCCATGGTGCTGAAGGCTTTACAATGTGGGGGCCTCAGGCAACTTTGCTCGGTCTAATCTGATGAACAGGGACATGGATAAAGTACACTGACCCACCTAAAAGGGGTAGTCTTTTGTGGGTCACTCGATATAAGGTGGGTGGATTTTTCTTTGTGCGGTTGGTGCCTTCAGTAGCTGGACAAGGCTAGGTATTCGAAGTGTACAACCATTTCCCAGCCACTAGTTATGACTGAAGAAGGAATAAAGTAAAGGTAGTATCAGGGAAAACTAAAGTGGGATCAGGTCCATGGATCATATGCCCGTGTCGGCGCCAGGCGGGAACTGCCTGATGAAGTGCCTTTGAAGTAAAGAAGACGTTATTGGGCTGTGGGACCAAGTGGATTATTTATGTTTGGTGCTATCAGTTGTACCGAATCAGGTAGTCCTTATTAACTGCTCCCATTGGCTGGAAGCTGGTAGGCTTGTTTCTACAAAATTCTACCATGCTGATGCCACAGCCCTGGGGCCATAGTTCAAAAACTCGATTCAACCTACTCACTAGAGGTTTTTTTTTTTTTTTTGCTAAATTACAAGATTTTTTATATTAAGAGAAAAAATATAGGAGAAAATTACATAGGCGTAAAGCCTCCAAAGAGAACCCAGAAGCTGACTTTACAATGCTCATAAACAAGCCAAAACACAAAAAGATAAATAAGGAAACAACAACACAATAAAACATGAAAATACTTGAAAGGCCCAAGGCAAAGCTTTTGAGAAGTTTGAGCTAGATGGGAATTAGGGGGAAAGGTTGCAGAAAAGGCGCCATGATAGCTGAAGGCATTACTTTAGAGAAATCCAGCAAACGTTGTAAGAAGAAGAGCTTCAACCTGAAAGGAGATATCAGGTTACTGTTGAAGGTGGCTTCGTTCTTAACAAACCAAATGATAGAGAGGATTTGAAAGAAAATTGAGGCCATGCATTTTCTTCTGGGCTTATCTAAACGAAGGGAAAGAGCTAACCTTAAAGGAAACCGAGAGAAATGAATCTGATGAAGTCTACCAAACTGCCATCGGATTCACTAGAGTTACTTGACTTGGTGTTTAGTAGTAATATTGGGGTGATACTCATAAACAATGGCGGACTCAGGATTTTCGTTTGGGTTGTGCGGGTGATGGTCAATTAAAAAGGTTGAAGAATAAAATCAAAATTTTTATAGTTTAATATGAGAGGGCTTCTCGAATCACATGGGCATGACAATGCTTGGGTAGTGTCCAAATGGGGGTGCAAACTAAAAATTTTTTATATTATTGTTTAACTTTTTCACTTGACCATTGCCCGCATAACACAAATGAAAATTCTTAGTCCGTCATTGCTTATATGCACTGTACATAGTTCAAAAACTCAACTCAGCCAGCACAGATGAGTAGAGTGAAATGAGTCAAATATGACACTTGGTGAGTCTGCCGCTTAGGCGAGTTGAGTTTTTATGACTATGAGCCCTGCTAATGTGAAAAGCTTGATGTTGGTCATGGCTTTCCCCTTGTGCATTTAGCTGGATATGGGCTGTGCTTTGGTGTTGCGCTTGGGTAGGACCTTCGTTTGACTTGATTGCTAAATGGACTGATATAATTCATAAGCCCCGATGGGCGCATCTCCGCAATTAGGCATAATATTTGGAAAATGGGTTGAGCCTGGATAAGAATGGTGGATCTGCACTTCTGTATGCTTAAGGTGGATATATTATAATTGAGCCCACAGAGATACTACTCCCACATTATCTAGGCCATTGAGACAGGAGGCCGCATTGCCCTATACAATTATCTGAAAATCACATTCAGTCTATGGACTTAGAGATGAATAGCTCACCAACCACACGTCAAGTCTTCAGATAGACTGGTCAGGATCATCCGATGAGTGTCCTAAGACCTATGGGATCATCAGTTGAATAGACCAACCAGATGAATAGCTCAAATCATATGCTGATTTGGTATTAGGCCTATCACATTTTGCTTCTCGGATTTAAGCGGTTCTTGTAATCGTTCACCCCAATGTCAAGATTCTATATTCTGTAGCAATCTTCCAAAGATTTATCACGCTATTCATTTATGATATATATCCTTCATGACTTTGTAATTTCAGGCCCTCAAAGCTATTCTTGACCGTGGTAAAAAGCTACGCTTTCCAGATGGAATTCTCATCAATGGACGTGGCCCCAATGGTGGTGCATATTTCACAGTCGATCAAGGTACCATCATTAGTTTTCCAGACAACCAATCTTCATTTCTTACAGTTCAGTGCCAGATTTAGCTGAAGCATTGAGTTTCCAGGCCTATTGTTGATGTAATTGTTGTCATTGGTGGGGAACACCCTCAACTAGGTTTCCAATGAAGATTGCCCCTCATGATAATAGGTTGAATCAAAGATAGGAGATCTTTAATGACCGAAGTACATTCAAGTTGAAACATAATCATGTTGCTAATGCAATATAATTCATCACACGTTTTCCATGGTGACATTGCATATTTTCTTTATGCTACCACTTACAAACTGTGATTAACAATGAGATTTGTCATCAGGAAAAACTTATAGGTTCCGGATATCGAATGTGGGATTGCAACATTCCCTCAACATCCGTTTCCAAGGCCACAAGATGACACTGGTTGAAGTAGAAGGCACACACACTCTCCAAACTACCTACTCCTCCCTTGATGTTCATGTGGGCCAGTCCTACTCTGTTCTAGTGACCATGGATCAACCTGGCCAGGATTACTACATTGCCGTCTCTAGCCGCTTCACCAATCCAGTTCTCACCACTACAGGCGTTCTGCACTACAGCAACTCAGCCGGTAAAGTTTCGGGCCCACCTCCAGGTGGTCCTACTATTGAGGTTGATTGGTCTCTCAACCAGGCCCGCTCAATCAGGTTTGTGGATAGTTAATTAACTCTTTCACATCTTCTCTGATAGATGTTTTTGAGAAAAAAAATATTCGTAGGGGCAAGTGTATCACTTTCACATTTCTTTTTTAAATATGCCTAGCCACTGTAGGAAATTTGCTGAAATGGTTCATACCACTCATTTAGGTGAGCCCCGCCTTGGGCTGGTGATTCTCCCAAGTAATGGCTTTCCATTGATAATTGGATGGTTTTTCCCAATAGCTTAAGGTAGCTTTCCAGTTTATACAAAAATAACAGTTGTGGGCCACAAATCTCATGAGTTAGGTGGAGGTAACCCTGACCGGTCATTGTGACAACCATATAGGGCTGTCAATTGGCTAGAGGCTGGGCCTCTTTGTAGTAAAAATTGAAATTTTCATTAGCCTTGAAGCGCTTCTCAACCACTTCAAATCCAGGGCCAGAACCAATCCAGGTCTGGCCCTCTGACAGCTGAAGAACAATGGTTTTAAGCACATTTCATATGCAGTTTTATACATGAATTCTTGTTTTCCTACATTTTTATTTTTTCAACATTTTATTTGTTTTCCTACATTTTTACTAAAGAGTGTGGTTCCCTCTTTGATTGCAAGCATGGTTGGAGCCAAGGGGGCCACCTAAGTCCATAGACATTTTTCTTGATTTTATTGGAGAGTTCTCATTAAGAATGCCCATGGGGAGGTGGCATTATAAGAATTCCAAGAGAGAATTAGATGACAGTAGCTTCGGAGATTAGGAATACCCCCCATCACAAATTTTCCGAATTCTTGTGTTAAAACATGCTTTAAATTTGCAACTAATGAGAATATGAGACTTATTACTTAATTTCAACCCATTATTCTTCATCAACTACTTTTCTCATTGAATTCCAGGACAAACCTTACTGCAAGTGGGCCTAGACCGAACCCACAAGGCTCATACCACTATGGCCTCATCAACACCACCAGGACCATTATACTTGCCAATTCAGCTGGCCAAGTTAATGGCAAACAGAGATATGGAGTCAACAGTGTATCATTTATTCCAGCAGACACACCCCTGAAACTTGCAGACCACTTCAAGATTGGAGGTGTCTTCCGCCTTGGTAGCATCTCAGACAAACCCACCGGTGGACGGTTGTACCTTGACACCTCTGTCATGGCGGCTGATTTCAGAGCATTCATAGAGATTGTCTTTCAGAACAAAGAAAATATCATACAGAGCTGGCACCTTGATGGCTATGCCTTCTTTGTAGTCGGGTAACAACTATGAATACCATGCCTGTGCATTTTATTTATCAGTGCCATATGCAATGTGGCTAAAGCACAACATGGTGCATCCAACCAAATGAGAAGCCACTATCACCATGGCAATCCTGCCGAACAAGGCAAGTTCCTTGTTTGCCATTCACATGGTATAAGCTTATTTGGGCTGATGGAACACCAGAATCCGGTTTGATTGAAAGTTATTGCATCGGGTATCTAAAATGCTAGCTTCTACTGCAATTATTAGTGTTTTGACTAGACTACATAGAATGTGGCTTGGTTATGTGCGTCTATTCAAGGCCCGCTCTCATTTTTCTACTTAACATTTCAGAATGGATGGAGGACAATGGACACCTGCTAGTAGGAAGCAATACAACCTTAGAGATGCAGTGTCGCGCTGCACAACACAGGTGAGAATGATCAACCTTACTAATATCTACTGAATGTAGAATGTGGAACCAATCCTAAGACGGAAAAATGTTGAATATATGGAGGGAAATGCTGATCCCACAGACGATGTGAGAAAAAAATGCGATATGTCTAGAAGTGGAAGCCACATAGCTGGCTGTTGAGCCCATATTTTACTTGGATTATCACTTACACAACCATCAAAATATGTGTGGCAACCCCTCAACAAGTACAAGGGAGATGAGATGTGTCTGGATTGTAGGTTGATTGGTAGTATTCACTTTGTGCTATTTTGTTCACTTGGTATTGAATTCCTAGAAATTCATAGGGAAGTCGGTTGGAACGAAAGAACATCAAAGATGTGAAGAGTGAAGGATATAAGGTGATGAAGATGGGATGTCAGTTCTCCTAGGATTTTATGTATTAGGGTGATGTCTTGGCAATTATCTCCTACCAAACAGGAGAATATTTAGTCCCCATCTGTGTATCTTCACATTTACTTCAATTTTAGCCCCATCCATGGGAAGCCATTGCTTACAGTCCCTAGGAATTCAATACCCAGCAAAAACTGGACCCTTCAGTGATATTGGTTATCCAGTATTCAGTATGGAGAATATCACATATATGGATTAGAGGTTCTATCATTGTCCATGCCCATCAATCTACTGTACAGTCAAATTGATGCGTCATATTCATATTAGCCCCAGTAGTCCCTGTTGAGAGATCCAAACCATTCTAATTGTGAACTTCTTTCCATGACCATCCAAAAATCAGTCTCCCTGTTTATAGTCAGTTGATTGCTTTGATTGTTAGGCCTTGACCCATCAACTCTGGGTTGTTGTAATTGGTAAAAATGATTGATACCCAGAGGTACTGCTGCAAGGTTCAACTCAGATAATTAGGCTCATAAACGCATCACCTGAATTGTGATTGTATAGGAAGAACTCCATCAAATGATGTTGGTTGTAATACTCTCTCTCACTATTTCAGGTGTATCCTAAGTCATGGACAGCAATTTATATCGCATTGGACAATGTGGGAATGTGGAACTTAAGGTCTGAATTCTGGGCGCGCCAGTACCTTGGACAACAGTTCTATTTGCGCGTTTATTCGCCTGTGGAGTCTATAAGGGATGAGTATCCCATCCCAATGAATGCATTTCTCTGTGGCAGGGCTGAAGGCCGTCATACCCGTCCTCTCTAGACTGCTAGTGAAGAGTGGAGCTCATTTCGGTGATTAATTATCATATTATTAGTGATAATGACCCCATCTCGAGGTCGCATTCTTTTTTTTATTAAGGGAATTCATGTACTGAGTTGTGCCCTTCTTTTATGATTAAATATGAATTTATTAAGGAAATGAAAATCAATTCAATGCTTTGTAGATGGTTTTTTCAATTGTATGAAATAAAATGTTCTTGAATAGTTAACTCAATATTATTGCAGCGACGGCATGGTTTTAGTTCAACGGATTCACGTTTTTGTGGGTTGATTGATTCAGGATTACTGATATATACCAGTTGTAATCATTTGAACTTCTTGATACTACTGAAGCACAGTGCACTCATGTAGCAGCTCCAAATCCAGATAAAGCCTTCAAATTTTAAATTCTTTTATACTGTTTTAGGGTGTCTTCCTTTTTCAACCATGAATGTGAATGTAAGCAGACCGGTTTTAGAATCTCACTACTTAGAATGAAAAAACTCCAAATGAGGTCAAGGAACTCATTTGAAGTTTGTTACAAGTACAACATTTTCAACCATTTGGTTTAAGAAAAATTTAAAGAGCTTATCAATTCTCCTATCTTTTCTTTTTTTTTTTTTCTTTTTTTTAAAAGAGGATGGTTCGCATTATGTGTGGTATTTAGGGTTAACCGGAACTCGGGACAGGGCTTTGCATTGGGGATATTATTTTTGGTAACTATATTGGGCTTTTTTAGAGCTTAAGAAAGAGTAGATTATATCATCATCGTTGTCGAAGCTTTGTGAGTATATTATATCATCATTATCATCAAAAGCCTTATCTTGACTTTACTACGGCCTACTTTATGAATTTGTTTCATCATTCTGATTTATCTTAAGCCACATTGTCTAAACAAATTTGCCTTGGTAGGCCATCAATTTGCATGTAAAAACATTTTTTAATCGGCACCATTAATGGCCTGCATGTGATATGTCTAAATCATCTTAAATGGGTTTTTCTCATTTTCTCACATATTGATGATATCCCTAAATGCTCTTGAAAGTGCTTGTTACTTATTCTATCATCCCTAATTTTCTCACATATCTAGTCAATATTTTCACCTCTACTGCACTCATGTTGTACATATGTTACTTATTAATTGGCTAACATTAACTACATAAGTTATAGTTGCTCTAATCATTGTTTTATAAAAAATTTCTTTGATCTTGTTTGTATACACCAATTACAAAGTACTCTAGATGTAAGTCTCTACTTTAACTATTACACTTTTACCCTATGCTCGATATCTTCCCTAATCTCTTCATCTTTACTAATTGTCAAGCCAATGTTTCAGAATGAATCTCTTTGTAGCAATACTCTGGGTTTCAATTCTCTGTGAAGTTTTTGTTTTTTGTATATGCTCACTGAAGTTATAATCCATATATTTTGTCTTTATATAACTTATTTTAAAGCCCTTGGATTCTAAACCCTCACTCCATCTCCTAAGTTTTGCATTCACACAATATCATGGTTCATTCTCTAACATTATATGATGTGCAAATAATATACAGCAAGATACCTCCTCTAACATTCTATCATATGCAAACATTATACACCAACATACCTCTTTTTGAATCTACGCAATTAACTCTTCGATATAATTCGTGTGAAGATATAGAGCTCAAAGCTAACACTAATTCAAGACTATAGGCATTGTAAATCATATGTCTCTCTACATGTAGTTCTCATACCATTACAGAATCCTCATACATGCCTTTAATGATTTTAATATAAACTCTTGGAACACTCTTTTTTGTTTAAAATGTACTAACTTAAATATCTAAATACCTTGTCATAAGCTTTCTTTGGATCAATGAAGACCATATGCAAATATCACCTTTTTTGCTTGACATCTTTTCATTAATTAGCAGGTGAGAAGATAATTTTCATTGTTGACCTCTCCAGCATGAAAGCAAATTGATTTTCAAATATCTTGTTCGTTTGCCTAAGTTTTTGCTCCCGCACTTTCTTTCATAATTTCTTGATCCTAATAGTTGATTATATATATATAATATAATTTGTAATTCCTAAACATAGGAGTGCAAAGTAGAGAAACTATGGTTTCTCTCTGGTCATGGATGTAGGTAAATCGCTAAACTATGTAATTTCTTGTGTTTCTCTCTTATTGTATGGCTTGATTTGTCAACCGCACAGTTTCTCACTCTTGCAAGCACGTGCACAACAATTGGCATTGGAGAGGTAATGAGATCATTGGACATGGAGCATTTGTCATAGTTATATAGCTGGGGCGCTATAGATGAGAAGGCCACCTAAAAACCATTTGTCTTGCAATCACTAAATCTCCCATGTATTGAATGGAGCTCTCCTAAATCTCACCTTGAAAGGATTGTCCTACAATTAGACTGACATGTAAGATGTCTTGACTAACTCTATTGATTTCTTAACTGGTTGATCACCTGTTCTTTACTAAACCATCATATCAAACAGTGAGCTTTAAACCTGTTAAGAATAAAAATAGGTCGGCTAATTTTTTGTAGATTCCTTAGTCAAATAGGGGTGTGGATAGATCATTTCCTTTGGTTGATTTTTCTTTGTAATTTCCTTGTGTTCCTTTGCGTTCATTGTCTTTTATTTGTGTTTCCTTGTGTTCTTCTATATAATACTTGTATACGTTTGTTCTCCAATCCTTGATTGGTGGTTTTTTCTTTTCTGGAAACCCTTTATTTCAGATAAACATAGGGGCCATGGGTGGGTGGGTTGTAGACTCTGCAGATTTGATATCTGTTTCAGAATCTCCAAATGTTTTTTTGCCCAGATTCTCTATGTGCTTTCCGAGCAATTTTTGTTTGAAATTATAGAAGTTAGTCCACTTGACTTCAACAGGGTAACTCTTCTATATTTTGCAGGCTAGCGAGAGTCTTTCAGAAAACATAGAGCAAACTTGAACTAGGTCCTCCTCACACTAGTCAATGTCCCTACCACCACACATGCATGTGGGGGTACAACTACCATCTATTTTTACCTAGGTATAAGAGCTCACAATAATCAGTTCTAAATCGATGAGAACATGCTATACAGTAAATTACTGGTAATGACAATTCACGAATGAAATAAAACAAAATACAAAAAGAAAACATCTAAATAACATTAAAAATATGATGCATTAACGATGTTTGCCAACTAAGTGCTACTAATTAATGCAAGGGGTGACTGGTAAAAAAGTCCCATAGGGATGCCTGTTTGGCAACTCTTATTTTTTAAATGGATGTCTCAAATCTGTTTCAAATAGACTATTTGGTAACACAAGGAATATTTTTTATTTAAATAGATCTATTTGAAAAACTTATTTGGTAAACAAATGACCAAGAGCTTATTATAGGAGCAATTCTTGTCTTTTTCCAAATAAAAAAAAGTAATTAACTATAGTAATTTAATTAGACATCCATTATGAATTATTTTTAAATTCAATGAGGTGATATAAACCTCATAAAAAGAATTTTTATTGGCAGAAAATGAAGCTTTACATTTAATATATTATTATATTAAGATATTTTGTTGGTAATTCTCATAAATGCCAACTTTGTCAAAATTTACTTGATCCAAAGGCATTTACACCATCATCAAACAACACAATTTTACTTATAGCCTTTTACCCAATAAAAAGGAAAGGAAAAAAAAAAAACACAATAACATCATGAATAAAAGAGGGGCATCTGTTATTGCTTCTCTAACTTCTAACATCTTCATCTGTTTTACAATATGCACTATTGTATCAGTGATAGAGGTATTACTATCATAATTGTCAGTCTCATTGAGAGAAATATTTTCTTCATCCTCATATTGTTGAAAGACTGTATTTGTAATGGTTTCTTTTTTAATAAAGTTGTGTATTGTCATTGCTACAACAACTATATACATTTGTGTTGTGATTTTGAAATCACATGTTGTGTACATACATAAATCATAAGATCAACAAAGAAGCAATCACACATAAGAAGAGACGCAGAGATTTACGTAGTTTACCCAAATAGAGCTACATCCACGACACAGAGACGATTGTCTCCACTATAACAAGTAAATCATACAAAAACTTTCACTTTCTCACATCGTCTCTTTTACATGGTGTGAGAATATCACAAGCAATAGAGCACTTACTCACCTCTTTTCGATGCAAAGATTTAGGGTTATAGACTACACACATATATAATTTCTGCTTTCTTAGCCACTAAGAAAGCCCTGGTACAATTACCAAAATACCATTGACTTTAAACCGATCACTGGCTAACCCAGTGGACCCATCCGGCTAAACCAGAATACAAGACGAATCCAACAATTTGTACTCAAAATGGGTATGGAGGCATTCTTTTGAAAATTGGAAAACGAATTTTCAATAGTCCAAAAGAGCACTCTATCACATTCCTCAAAGAAGAATGAACATAATTGAAATGCTCATTTTTATCGCAAGAACGACCACCAGTTCGAAAATCCGATAGTCAAATACAGAACGTTTTGGTAGGGAGCAAGAAAATCATGCATATTCATAGACGCATCATCAATAAGATAATATTTACCTATAAAAGAGAAATATTATATCATGATAAAAAATTTTATTTGAATTATAATTTACTAGTTTTTAATTACTTGGAGGGGTATGTGGAAAATTCAAATTTGAATTTTAAATAGTATACGGTAAAATCTGTGAATCAGGTGTGGTGCCCTTCCACCTAGCAATAACAAAAGTAAATAATATATCAAAGGAGCAACTAGCTAGAATATTTTGCATGCATTCTCCTTTTCGTCCTCTATAAAACACTTCGTTTTCAATAGGGATCACACGATGCATGAGTGTACCATCTATTGCCTCAACACAATTCTTTAGGGGAAAAACCCAAAAAAAAAAAAAAAAAAAAAAAGAGACAGTGGACTTAAGTGAATGAAGCTAATTTTAAGGAAAAATATATGCAAATATAATTAAGGGAAATTTTCAAAAGAGGACACAAGTTTTGGCAAGATTCCAAATCCAAACAAAATAAATTTAACATTTCAAAACAGACCTTAAGTTTTCCATTTAGGTTTCAAATAAGGACAACTAGTAGATAATTGTGTATTCCGACTGGGGTTGTAAATGAGTCGGTTTTAATCCGGGTCCATGGTGGACCCAGAACTAGAACCGTTAGTTAGAGGATGAATTCGAAACCGGAATCGGTTTGAAGCTAGTTTTCTGGATTCAGAACTGGAACCGTTAAAGAGTGGATAAACTCAGAACCAAAACCGTGTATGGGGCAGGTCTGAGTCCGGGTCCTAATCTATGTAGAGAATGCTCTAGAAAAAGCCAACTTTTAAGATAAAATTTCAAATATTGAAATAACATGTCCGGTCTCCGGTCTACAAACCAGAGCCAGAACCGGAGCCATTTTAGTCATGAGTTCAAACATAGGATCTAAACTTTGACCCATTCACTTATCGGTTCCTAAATAAGAACCAAAATCCGGTTATTAATGGTTCGGAACCTTTGGTTAATTGGAGAATCGGAGACCCATTTATAACCTAATTCCGCCAACTTTTCTACCTTTTTTTTAAATACCAAAAATGCCCTTAATGTCCCTTTTCTTTCATGTTGGACTGGTGGAGCTTGTAGGTTGACTGGTGGTAATGGAGGTCAAGTTGCCAGTGGATCCAACTGTCGAAGACATCAACCAGGTGGCACGAAGGGAGCAACGCGACTGAGGAGGAGGAATGGAGTGGGATGGGAGCGGAAGACGTTGGTGGCAGAGAAGATCTCAAAGAAAGTGTAGATGGGGGGTTTATTGGAGAGGGAAACAAAAGAGGACTTCGAGGAGGAAAAGGAGGAGAAGTAGAAGAGGCGGGAGGCTGGAGGAGGTGCCGGTTTCAGCACCAGAATAGGACATGAAGTAGATGAGGAAGGGGAGGTGGCAGGTGGGTGGCAGAGATGGATTTTCAAGGGTTTGTACGTTGGTTTTGATTTTGGCCCTTTGCTACCTATTGTGGATGGTGCCCTCTGCTGAGTATTGAGTATGCTCATAGTGTCCAATGGGAGGTAGAGAATGGTTGCTGTAATGCCTGAGATGCCATCCCCATGAGTCTATCGTGATTGGTAATTTCTCTGGCTCCTCAGATTAGTAGCAATCGATCATAGTACATGTCGTAGCAGATGAAGTTGATGGACTTGAACGACAAGATACGAAATAGATTCAACACATTTCCCTTCAAAAACCCATCAGCCCTTCTCTAGCCCCGATCAATTGGATGGTTCTCACCCATGTGTACTTTGATTCATGGATGATGCTCTCCAACTTCATTCTCTCCAATGGAGCAACACATGTCCTGTTCATAAATTATCATTATCATAATGGATAGAAATTAATTGGGGCATCAATCCGATTGAGATCGGAGAAAAGGAGGTCATTTTTGGTATTTAAAAATAGGGTTGAAAAATTGCCAGAAAACTCATGTTATCGCCAGAAGTCCCGAGTTGTAACCTAGATGGAAAACTTAAGGCCCGTTTTGAAATGTTAAATTTATTTTGTCCTGGTTTGAAAATTGGCCAAAACTTGAGCCTTAGTTTGAAATTTTTGTTATAATTGATGGTGATATTATACCTTAAAATATAAATAAAATCGAGGGTTATATAATATCTCTTTTGGTGTTTGGTCATATGAAGGGGGCTTTATAATGTCCATTGAGAGGTGAATCATTGCTACTAAGACAGCATGAAAGTAATAATGGACAATTTCACTTGAGTGTTGAAATTTATTTTACAAAATCTTATTTTTATGATTTTGCCCAATTGTCATTAGAAATATAGTTACTTGCTCCTCCAGTGAGACAAGTCAGCTACCTTTAAGTAGCTTCTTTTCTCATGACACCGTACAGTATCAAGGAAATATGTTTCTTCATAGTAACAGTTCCAAACATACTGTTCTATTTGCTTCCAAAATGCCTTAAATGAAAAAAAAAATAGCGAATAGAATTGAGGTCCAGCTTGGCTCCTTAGATATGTACATCCCTCGTTGGTTCAAAAGTAATAAAGCAAGAAATCTATTAAATCTTCGCCTCCTTGGTGTTATGATAACTTCTAGAAAAAAAAATCACGATATTCCTCAGTTCATTACTCACATGTTGTCCACTCATTAAAAAAGAAAAAAAAAGTTCCTATATCCATTCTATCCCACACAAATTTAAAAAAAAAGCATAAGCTTTTGCAATTAGTTCATCTAAAAATAAAAAAATAATAACAATAATAAAAACCATAAGTGTATACATTCATTTCATCCCACTATAAGAAAACAATGAGTTTTTACGTTCATTTCATTCTAAAAAAAAAAATTGAAAATCAACCAAAAGTGATGAAAGAATATGTTGTTGCATTCATCCCATTCTAACAAAGAAAAAAAAAAAGAAAGAAAGAAAGAAAAAGAAAAAAGGAAAAAAGAACAGAAAAAAATTATATCACTAAAGTGATGATTAGCCATATGTTCTTACATTCATTACAAAAAAAAAAAAAAAAAATCACCAAAAGTGATGAGCTCTATGTTTTTACATTCATCACATAATATTCAAACCAAAACTGATGTGCCATAGTTCTTGCATTAATCACATAATATTCAAATAAAACTTACTAATAAAACTCACTAAGGCCCATGTTTCATAATCATATTCAACCAATAGAGGCGGGCATCAATTCTCTCAAATGACATGAAAATATTTTTATTATCTTTGTCCTTAAATGCCCTTGTGCAAAAAAAATAATAATAATAATATTAATAAAAAACACAACTCCGAGGTCTCATGGATATTTGTTATTTGTTTTTAAACAACAATGCATTCTTTCATGGTAGGGCCTTGCTTCTTCTCTTCTTCTTTCCTTCCATCTTCTTTCATATTCCTCTTTCCTCTATTAAGTCCATGAATGTGCATAATTTAAGAATCATTTTAGGATAAGTTATGGGCTTAATTAAGTTAGTTGCACCATTTAACATAGAAATTCACCATTTCAAGCATTTTCACGTTGACATTGGAATTGAAGCATTTCATACACATTTTCTGCATCATTTTAGTATTTTATGAAATTTTTAATGATTTCAAAGAATCCTAATTAGATTAGGACTCTTTCTGGAGGGTCCTGTTCGATCAGGCCTCTTTAGAACTTTACTAGTTGAGCTAGACTGTGTAGGAAATGAAAAGTTGCAGGATCAGCAGAACCCTAGAAGGATTTTGAGAAGAGTCTTAATTGCATCAACACTCTAACCGGGGACTCACGTTGTTGAACTAGAGCAAGGAAGCAAGTTATTGAATTGAGTAAGAGAACCCCACATGCATACATCAGAGGGGGTCCATTCATCTTATTAGCAGAACAATCCTAACTAGAGTGGGAGATCTTTCATTAAGCCCACTATTCAAGTAGAGGAGCTGTCCCACATGGCACGGCCCACACTAGCTGTAGATTTGAATTAATTTTCTCTTAATTAATTCAAAGAAAATAATTGTGGAGGGAGATAAAAGATAAAAAGTCTGAATCAACCACAATTGATCCCCTTGCAAATCCAAATCTACTGCTAGAAAGATCTTTCAAAGTTGCTTTCATGGAGTCCAAGATTGCACAAATTGAAGCTAAATTGACTAAGTTATGGGATCGAAAAATTTTATATGCATTTTTGGATGGGATTGCAATTAAATCCACATAATTGAAGATTCATTGCTACACATCCAAAGTGAGACCCCATCTAAAGATCATCTAAGGTTTCTAAAAGTTTCCCATCTTATCCCAGTTCAAGTTGGAATTTGTGCCAAGAAATATTCCATTTTAACTTACCCATCAAGTCACAAACTTTGCAAATTCTATCCACAGGAGAGGACCAAGTTCAATGAACCTGGGCTTTGCAGAAACTATAAAATGAATCAAGCCCGTTGGTGGTTTTGTTGTGTTCGGGGGGGGGGGGGGGGGGGGGGGGGGGGGGGTGGGGGTGGGTTTGTGTGTTGTCCCATGCTCAAATTGGCCCCCTTTCCCCTATCTTTTCCTTTCCATCTCTCTTTCTTCCACTCTCTACGCAAGTTTTACTTTGGGTATTCTGAATCCCTCTTTCAAAATTAGGAACTAGAAGAGAGAGAGACTTTGAGGGACTATTGTAAAGATCTAAAATCAATGAAAGTCATCATAAAGTTCTTTTCAATGTATGGCTAATCTATTGGATTGGAGCATTATGATGAAGTTAAGTTCAATTGTTTTCCTTTTTATGCCTTTCATCTAATTCTTTGAATGTCTTTTTCAATGCATGCTTTATCATAATAGTAAATCTATCTTTATCCTTAAGGCAAATCTCTGCTTAGATTTCTACTGATTTGATCTCTGATCATGCATTTTGATTGATTATACTTAGGAATTAGTTTATTTTGATTGTCTATGCTTAATTTGATATATGATGCTTAGGAATTTTCAGTCTTTTATAAGATGAAGGAGATTTTCGACTTTGATTACTTGGGAGCCAAATTTGATTTTTTTTTATAAATTTGATTTTTTTAAGTTTTTGCATTGTTTAGTTAAATTTGTGTTCATTTTCACATTTAGATTGCATTAGTATTAATTTGCATTCTTTGATATCAATTAGTGCTCTTTATTTTTATTTTTTCGACTAAATAAAAGAAGAAAATTTTAATTCATGGGGTGCATTCGAACAAGGCTAAGGTGTGTTTGAACGAACATGCTTTTAGATTTTTAGCTTTAGGAAGCACTCCAGGCTTGTTTGAACAAGTGAAGTCCCCATTCGAACGAGCAAGGTCGTTGTATTTTTTTCGAAAAAAAAAACCCTTTAGGCACTTTTCCTGAGGCTTGTTTCGTTCAAACGGAGGAAGGGTCCGTTCAAATGGATCTAGCAATTTTTGGAAAAAAATTGATTTTTTAAAATTTTAGTCTAGATAATCTTATCAGTTTTGAATTTTGAATTTATCTTGATTAAGTTAGTAAGATAGAGTTTGATTGTTTAGATAGGATTTTGATCTAAATAGTTTGATTAACTTTGATAACTTTTTGAGTTTTAAATTTTAGCTTTTGAGTAAAGTAGTTAAGATAAGATTTGATTAGTTGGATACTTAACGCACTTTTAAAATCCTAATCATATTTGGTAACTTAAGTAGATAAGATAGGTTTCAAATTTTGAATTTCTAGAATTAGTTGATTAATATAGAACTTTAAATTAATTGCTAACATTAGATGATAAGATAGACTAATTAAATATTTGATTATGGATATGTTGCTTTGCTAGGGGAGATTTGAACAAGTTGCTTATAAGAATAGGTTACTATGTAGGTTTGATTTAAGCAAAAAAGATGCTCTCAGAATTTAAATTTTAAAACCTGCTTGTAAAATTTGAAAGATTGCTTGGACCCATGTAAGTTCTTCTATCCTTAACCGACAAATCTTTATCTGCAACTGAGATTATGTGATTTAATTTTTGCAAATTGTGATTGCTTGCTTGGCACACAAATGTAATTGAAACCACACACCTAGTTAAGGGCAGTGCTGCTGACTTTAGCATAAGGCAATAAAAGCCTTTGCTTTAGGGCCCCCCCAAAAAGGCAAAAAATAAGGCCCCATTTAATTTGAAATAAAGAATCACATATTCCTCCCTGAAATCTTTCATATAATTACTTATCTAATTCATTCACACGGTTTCCAACATTATCTCAATTCTCAACGTAATCTTATGCATAAAATTCTCAATATAATCTAATTTCTATATCTACACTTTCCAACTTTTATAGTTCCTTTAAAAAGCCTGATCTTCTGTTGAAGCTCTACTATGAGGAAGGCCTTTTCTTAGTTTCATCCTAATATGGTAAAGGTTGTAATGTCTTATTTATCATTTATTTTGTAAACAACTTCAGCTCCATATTAGTAAAAGCTTTCTATTTCATTCTATTCATTTTTCTTTTTATTTTTCTGAATTATGATTGATGTGTTTGCTGATGGTGTGAGAATTGAACATTAGTAGAGGGATGACATCTCATGCCTAAGACCCAACCTTAGGATGCTATACTAGCAACAACACCCGTGCTCAGCCCATGCTAAAAAAATAAAAATTTACATAAATTCATGAGATATCAAAATTAATTATAAACAAATAAAACATATTCATACGTATTTATATCAAATGAAAAAAATCAATAGTTGGTACTCATATCTTTAATCACAAATACTAGCATAGGTCATATGTCGTATTAATGTTAGTCCTTCTTTCTTGGCATCTCTTGCTTGACTAAATCAACTGTAATATTGATATGTATTAGTTTAAAAAAAAACATCCCAGAAAACACAACCACGAACTACCAAAATCGAATTACAAAATTGGCAAAAATTAGGTTGCACAAAAGATGTGTTGACCATGAATGACATTTTGGTTTCTCAATTTTTGGAATGCTATCAAAAGGGTTAAAAACTTTTCTTAGAGATCATGACCCTATAAATTGACTGGATGCTTAAACTATAAGTGCACATGCATATAGCATTCTAGATGTTATACAGAGCCTTCATTGAGTCCTTGATCATTGGAGCATTGCATATTTGTAGCCCAAAATTGGTAGGTGGTCTAGATCATTAAGACATGAGTGAAATAGTTTACTACTTTCTTTAAAGTATTATTGATAAATTTATTATTTAGAAAGCTAATTTATTTTTAAGAATTTGCTTGAGATACTAATGTTATTTAGCTTTGAAAATGGTATGAAAGAATTACAAAAAAGGAATGATGATGATGATGATGATAATGATTAAAAATTTATTTTAATAAAATTAAAAAATAACATTTCTAAAAAAATCCATATAGTTTAAGTCCATGATCATCATCTTCATTATCATCAAAGCCTTATCCCAATCATGTTGGGGTCGGTTACATAAATTCTATTTCTCCATTCCGTTCTATTTTGAGCATTATAATTATCTCAGAATTTATATTTGGGTTGTGATAAAGTTTTACGATGGCTGTCAACCTACTTAATGCAACCATCCTCCTTTACTCAGGCTTGGGACCAGTAGCAGAAACTAGCAGAGTTAGTTTGAGTCCATGATAAATCTTAAAATTTTGTAACGTTCCGACCCAAGACAAGCTTGATTAGCGAAAAATTAATTGTGATTACTAGCTAATTAATGTAGTTTTCTTTTAAATAAGTCTATTTTAGTTTTGTAGAGTCCAGTGGGTCAAGTTCAAGTCATGGATAGGTAATTGGGTTGGGTTTGACCTTACCTAAGTAGAAGAAAGCCCTTTTTGTAATTTTAAAATTCATGATTTCATGTCATACATGCATCAGATTGACACCATCACGATTATCTTGTTGAGCTCATCAATTTTCGTACTGGACGTGAACATATTAGACTTCAGTTGGACCTTCATTTGACTGATATTGAAAATAAAATAAATTAGAAGGACTTTCTTTTAAACCTCACATTATATATATAGTCAAATGGGTTTCAGTACCCACTTAGACGATCATCTCTTCCTTTGGTTCGGTGGAGCTCTTCTTCTCTTCTTCTTCTCATCATCATCATCATCATCATCATCATCAAGAGAGCAAAAGAGGTCTTGCATGTGGGATTTGAAGCACCCACTCCATCATTCCATATTTTCTCTACATTTCTTCTCTATTGGAATCAAGATAGTAGCTTGCATCTTTGTCTACAGCTTTTTAGTTACTGTTTGAGATAATATCTCCTTTCATTCATTGATCTATTGGGTTAATAGAGTCAAGACGACTCTCATCTTCACCATGCACTCATCTTCTCTATTCTTCTTTGCACGCATGTCATTTTAGGGGGTCAAGTACATTGTTATTCTTTTCTATTTGAGCCAAGAGGAGGAGTAGAGAACTGAATGCAGATCTAAAGCAAGTATAAGCAAATTTTGGTTTAATAAATGTTGGTATATTATGATTCTTATAATCTATCAATTTAAATGTGTTTTTTTGTAGCCCAGAATTGTACCTCTATCCCACTGATATGAAAATGAATGAAATGAACTAACTTGCTTCAGTAAATTTGAAGCTTATGGCTAAGCCGTAAGTATTTTACAGCTAGCTTTCCAGAGAGTTAAAAATTGCAAGTTTCTTCTACGGCTAAGCCACAGCTAAGCCGTGGAATATGCTACGGCTAAGTCATAGCTAAACCGTGGCTCAACCGTAGAACAAATAGGCTAAACTGTAAGACAAACCACGGTTCAACCGTAAATGCAGAGGAAAATTTTGAGTACCTATGGCTAAACCATAGTATAATCTACGGCTAAGTAGTAAGATGCTACGGCTAAGCCGCAAGACACCCATGGTAGAGCCGTAGTACAATTTACGGCTAAGCTGTAAAAGACTCATGGCTAAAGACAATAAATCTTAAGGGAAAATAGGTATTGTATGAGACCTTGTAGGACCTTAGATATCAGATCCTATCACCTCAATAACCAGCCCAATGGAATAAAGAAAAATCATGAAAAGTCTTGTGGGCTAAGACTTATTCACAAGATGTTGTCCATTTGTTAAGTACCTCCCCATAGGTATTGGTTTAAGGGACTTTGATACACATTCCTGATACAATGTAACACCAAAAGAAAGACAACTGAGTATCGGATAACTTAAAACTACATCATCATGCACAGTTAAAAACAATGAATGACTAGATTAAGGTTGGCTAGAAAAACTACCTTGATTTTATTAAATTAGATTGCATGGCATATTGGGCGACGGTCATTGTCCTCTACTCTTATGAAAGGAATTGGATGATTATCGTATGTCTTGACTTCTAATATTCCAATATTGTATGAATTGGATCTACTTAATAGATTTATTGATAATCTATTGACATTGAATTGAGTATGAATGTTTGCACGAATGAATAAAATGCATTTGCATGATTATTCAAGCTCAATAATATGACTGAATCGACATAGTCTGGCTCCACTCATCCTCAACTTTATGACACCCAGCTGGGTTGACTTTGGTGTAGCATATATATTGCCGCTATAGTGTGCTTTCCTTGGGGCTTTCGGACTCCAGGAACTAGAGACCCATTTGTACCTTGGCCCAGTCAATGATGTTCTCAACGCATAGATCCCTAGAGGAAAGAGATGGCAAATGTAGTAGCTAAATAGTATGTTGTATTTCACGTATTGATTCTCATAGCATACTTATTTCAAATGCACGATATGCCTAGTATACTAACTTGAACTCTATTAATCACATGTCATTAATTCTTTTATATATAATGCATATTACCTTAATTATACTTATACTTTGTTGAATAGTCTTATTCACAAGTTGTCTAATGGTGTTACAGGTCCAAATCCCAAACCCGACCTAGCACAAACCTAGGAATCAAAGAAGGAGACCGCAGTCATTCCTTCAGGTTATAACGAATGGACAGCAGAAGTTTCCTGCCTGATCCATATGCCGAGAGCAATATACTAATATCTTAGAAGTGTGTAAATTGGCCATTTTGAAACTTTTAACATTTACATATACATCCATGTAGACTGCATTGGTATAACTTGATAATCTTGATCTCATTACATATGCCTTTACCTTTTTGTACTCCGTTATTCTATCTTCTCTTCATAAAATATATTCTTGGTGTAGCTGCATACATTTGCATACCATGCTGGGTTGTATAGGTGATGTGTAGAATTAAAATAGTAATCATATGTTCTTTAATACCTAAGACTTGGGCTATTTCATGGTTATGATAATATTGCTGAACTATGCAATGAAAAGTGATGAAAAAATTATAAGCGATATTGATAGGCTTCTGCGTATTGAATGCTTGGACAGGTGTTCCGCTCAGTACTTCACATGTATAAGCATGTGAATATCCTTTGTGTAATTTCATTCAAGCTTCGGTTCGGGTGAGAATTACACGGCAGTACGTGTGTCACTGATTGGGTTCAATCCTGATTTCTTGGGCTCGGGTTGTAATAAATTTTTTATTAAAAAAACCCTCATTTCCTACAAAAAAATAGAAAAAAAAAATAAAGGACTCAAATTAATGATAGTTACCAGCAATGGGTGGCCAATATCAAACCCATGGAACTCTCATAATTCTCTTTATGATTCATGTTAAATGGTACTAATTTCATAGACAAATTATGAGCTTTGATGGTGTCATCTGGGGTTTCAAAACCTGCAAACCATGCAAAAGAAATCAAACTTATGCACTACTATAAGACCCAAATCAAATCCCCATCATCCCCACCTGAAAACATGAGAACTCAAAATCTAACCAAACCCCAATTACAATAACAAACCATGGTAGTCCACCCCAAAAGCCTACCCCCAAAACCTCTCAAAACTCAAACCTTGTGCCACCAACTCAAACCCCTCAAAACCCTAGAACCCATACCAACTCAAAACCCTCAAATACAGTACCTGTTGAAATCAAGACCCTCCACTTCTATCGTTATCCCATTGCCAAGCTCTTATCTCCATATCTCTTTATTAGTTCTCCTTTATCTCTTCATGTCTCTAGATCGATGGGGTTGAGGAGAGAGTTTGAAGGGAGAAGGGGTTGCCAAACACACCCTTCATGATAGGGATTTTGATAGCTTTCATCAAGGAAAGTAATTTAAATTTTAATTAATTGTTAGAGAAAAGTTTGAAATTTAAATGAGATAATTTAAGATTGATAATTCAAATGAAGAGATTAGGAAGAAGTTTTTGTCATATAAAAGTCAAAATGTGTGTATGATTTTTGCATGTATGTTCTTGAAATGAGAACTACTAAGTGCTTACGTGGCACCCTCCATAGCCCTCTCTCTGGTTTGCTTTAATATATATAAAGATTCAGAATTGAAGGATTTGCCTTCTTACTCTTGATCTGTAGGCAATTATAATATATTAAGCCAATTGAATCCAATTGTCAATTTCATGCAAATTTCATATTTGATTTTGATTTATCTACATTTTTTGACCTCTTACTAATATTAGCCCTCCTAATGCTCTACTAAGGCCCCATTAATAAGAATACTTTAGAGGCCCAACTAATGCCCCACTAATGACTTATTAATTAGAACAGTTTTGTTTCCACTAAAACCTCTTCATTGCCTCTTCATTCTAATTCAAACATGGAGGTAATGCACCTCTTCAACTCCTACTCTTCCTATTTGTTCTCTAAAGTGCAAAATTCTACAATTCCTATAATGGCTAAAAATCATGGATAATATGCATGCCTTATCGTACCTTTCTTCATCGATCTAGAACCTAACTCTAATATGTGAGAACACTGTCTTATCTCTTTTCCCTTTGAAGCCCTACTTACAATAGTCACTCCAGTTTGGGGTTCTTTTAAGCAATCACTCAAATCAAGGGTTTTTTTTTTTTAACTTCACTTTGCATCAATAGGTCACCATGTTTTATTTTCTTTTGATTTGGCTTTTTTTATTGTCAAGTAAGCCATTTTTTTCCCACTTTTATGGCCATTCTTTCATTTCTTTTGGCAATTATAGTTTATAATACTTTCTTATTCTCCTAATTAAATTAGTAAACGCGATTTTCATTATCATTGATCATATCTTGAAAGAGAACTTTTTCCTCAATATCTTTTTATCTTTTTTTCCCCCATCTCACTACTTTCGTTTGCGAAGAAGATCTCATGTACCTTCTTTAATTTATACTTAAATCACAATATCTTTTATTTAATTTTTGTGTTATTTTGTATTTTTTATGAAGAATTATCGATTCACAATATAAGCAATAGGTGGTGGTGATTATTGAGAAGTCTCCGGTTTTAACATTTCAATTACTTGCTCACTACTTTTGTCTGTATTAGATATTAGATTGATCAATTTTTTTTGTTTATGTTTAAATTACTATATCTATATATATATATGACTTCTATTTGCCCGTGCTAAGCATAGGGATATTTTGCTAGTGCAAACTTGAGGCCAAGAGAAATTATTTGTGTATCAGTCCGACCCTCATACTCGGAGTATTAGTATGTTATTTGTGCTCTAGATCTGGATTGATGACCAAGATTCGAAGATCAAAGTCATCATATCATATCTGATTTGTTATGAATCTAAGGAAAAGAATAAATCTGAGATAGAGAAGCTTACTACCTACCAACTTTATTAATTTTGCGTATTTACCACCTTTTCATATTTTTCAGCACATCTTACCAACTTTCTTTCCAGTTTAAATACCAGCTTTCTTTCTTTCTTATTTAAATTACCGACTTTATTTTTCAGCAATATACCAACTTTGATTTCAGTTAATTTTATTTTCAATTGAATACCAATTTTACTTTCAGTCAATCACTGCCTTTAAGATTCCGCAAATCTGAATTTATTTTGTTATCTTCTTATTTTGATAATTGCATAATCTAGTTGCTGGTTAGTTTGCATTTAGTTAGGATTAGTTTTTATATTTTTAAGTGTCTTAGAGAGGTTTCAGATCTGGGAAATTCGGATCTCAATTGGTTTAGTAAGGATTTCACAAATAGAAGTTAGAATTCTGCATAAGGTTAAAATCTGCAATTTCCAACAGATTTGGGTCAAAAGTTTCTGATTCAAACCAATATCCAATCAAAATTTTTTTTTCTTTGAAATTCTGGGAATCAGAGGTTCTATGAGTCTACTTTCTTCCATAAAAATTTTAGAAAGAAATAATCTCAGGAAGTTGACTTTTTAGGGGCTGAGATTCAAAAACCCAAATCTGGAAAACTGAAGAATTTTGCACTTTGCTCATGTGAAAGCCTAGGTTTAGAAGTTCACATCTTCTTCGTCTCTTAATAGTTTTGAGATTTTTTTTTTGTTGGTTTCATACATTTTACGAGTCTCAAATCCAGTAAATAGTTGTAGGTATGGTGCATATTAGGTCAGTCGAACAGAACCTTGAAAAAGGGGTAGTTTACAGGTTTTTGTACTTGGGAAATTTCAGCATTCATCGTAGAGTCATTGTTTCATGCATATGATTCATATTTGCATCGATTAGAGTCTTTTTTTTGTTTCCTTTTGTTTTGTCTTTTGTTAAGTTATAAAGGATCTAACCATATTTTGCTCCTTGTGAATTCGACCCCGTACTCACTGGAATATTATTACATCGGACAACTCTGCATTTGGAGTTTTGCAAACACGGTATTCTCATATCAATGTGAATCCAAACCCATTTAGATTTTTTATCATTCAATAGTACAAGTTATGGGTCACTAGAATTTAAAAATAATAAAAATGCAGATAATAAAGAATAATAATAATGCTGAATCCTATGAATGCAGCGTGGGCTATTGCCCACAAATGTGGCCCATCAATTGTAAGATATGATCTGGCACATGTGTTGCATGATACAAACGGTTATATTCGTTATATACAAAGAATTAAAAGTTGCACATGTGTTGTAAGAGCTTGCCAAATTGCTCCACAAATTGCTATCTCTGTCCATTCATCCATACACCCAATTGAATAATGGGCAAGCTGAATCTAATGGTGCTCATCTCTTCATTTTCTTTATCTTAATATTTTTTAAAGAAAAAAGGTAGAAGAGAATTATTCTTTATCTTAATATGGAGAAGCTAAATGTAAACCATGAGCTCAAGATTGTGAGAGTTATAAGTTCCTTTGATGTTGTTATCTATTCGTCATGAGGTTTTCATAAAATTATAACATATGGGAAGTCATGATGACGGGTTACACCATGAATACAGAGGCATTACATTTTAACTTCCATATATACTAAATTAGTTATTAAATACAAAATAGTAAATCAACCTCAAGTCAAATTTGGCAGTGTTTTTTCCAGAGCTCCTTATGTGCCCTTGTTTTTAATCTTTAATTCCTGTACTCATCACTTTTCTGGAAAAAAAAAACTTGTTACTTGTTGATATGAAATGGAGATGCACTTAATTAGAGTTATGAATAACTAGACTTTGAGAATAGTTTTAAGGAGTGTTTATTTTTTTCTATGTCGTTTTTTTTTTTCCCTCTCTAACGCAATTAATTCCCCATTCATCCTTTGTTCATGATTTACATGCATCTAGAGTCCTCTTTGGAATTGAGGTCATACTAAATGTATGCATATGAGAAATTGGATTGGAAAGATATGGACATCACCTCTAGTACAATAAAAAATGCAAGAGGGGAATATAAAAATAAACATTGAATATTAGATGAAAAATTGCAAATCAAGAACCCTAACACAAATCTCTTATGCGTATTTGATAAAAAAAAAACCCCAAATCAAAAACCCTAATATGCCAACACAAAGCCCTAAATCCCCTTATGATATTTGATGGAAAAAGAGAAAAAGTGTAGAGAGACCAAAGAGAGAGATTCATAACTGGTTGCAGTTTGATGGAAGCGTTGTGCGGTGAAAAAGTTCGAAGGAAGAGGCAAGAGACTATTTCTTTCAATGGAAAGGAAGGAAGTCCAGAAAAGGACCCACTATGTATGGGTAAAGAGGGCAAACTAATCCAAATAAAACACCTAGTTGTCTTTCCACTTTAGAAAATTCAATCTATTTCAAATCTCTCACATTTTAGCCCTTTTCAAAATTGACGCCATTCATCTTAACACCGATTGAAATGGATGCCCAGAAAGGCATTACCAAACAAGATATTAGCATTTTTAAAAAGTTTTTGAGTTAAATAGAGACAATAAATAATCTTACCAAATAGAACCTAAAACTCCCAGACTCCCTTAAATAAGCAATCCAAAGAAGTCATGCTTGCTTTAGAAAACCATGCTCCATTAGGAAGCCCTCATCACAGGATAAAGAAGGGAAGGATATACCATATATATGATTTAGACGTAGACCACACCTCACAAGTTAAAACTCAAATTTTGGACCACAGTAGGGTTTAATTCACCAATGGATTAAGAATCTGTTGGGAGATATATTGAATATTCATGTTGTAATCTTGATATACATTATTATATTGTTTTTTAATAGTTTAAGCTTTTAGAGTAAGTGATTGTCAACATGTTGAGGTCGAGTATTTGATTCCTAAGATTGTTGTGCCTTGTATTATTCTCCCTTGTTGAATGAGAAATGAAGTATTATCTAGGGCTGTCGTGCCACTGCTCAACCCAATTTACACCCGTCCTACTTCCCATCCAAGTTTATAGTCTCACATTCTAAAGAAAAATTGAACATTAAATAATAATTTTTTTCCAAAAAAAATAGAATTAAAAGAAGATATTATTTAATTATAATTTTTTTGAAAAATTTTTCCTTTCATCTTTTAACCACTGTATGGTATCAATCCCTATGCATTTTAATCCAAACAAATAGGGCCTCCAGGTATATATATCTATACCCTTATAGTAAAGAGAAGAACTTGTCAAGCTTGCTTTCCCTGCTGAGCAAATTCTCTCCACACCTGGTAGGGCCCGCTTGCATGAGGAAAATGCATCGGTTCCTTTCTTTCCTCTTACTACTGTTGTTCACGTCAGTTGGAAATAAACCCCTCCTACGTCAATGAAGAAGAGGTGTTGAAAAGATACAATCTTCATCCCCCAACTTCTACTGTTTGTATGGTGCGTTTCTCTTCTCTTTGCGTCTTTCTTTTTTTTGGTGTTTCGGTTTGAATGAATTATTGTAGGTTTCATTTTTCTGTTTGAGCTTTGATGAATTTGAGGATTAACTAGCTAGGGCCGATGTGTGCTATTTGATTAGGGTTGACGTTGATTTTGGGAAGTCGGTCACCTTAGCAAAGGAAAGCAGATGTATATGCACCAATGCCTTGTAAAAACATCGATATTTCAATGGCTTATGATTGGTCTCTACAGGTTAGCACATCTGATCAAATCTTGCATTGATATTTCACCTTTGTATTTTTTAGTGCTCGACTTCAATAAGCAGCATGTATGCACACTTGGTGAGATGAGATGAGGGAATTTTTATGAATAAATATGTCAATGAAAATAAATTATTTTCTTATGAAAAGAATTCTGGAATTTCCCATGGCACCGAAAAAATCTTCTTTCAAGAACTTCACCACTTTTGGAGTAACTGACCTTGGCCGATTCTATGCGATCCTCTATTTTCTTGTGTGGGGATTTCTAAATTGTCTTAGTGAACTTGAAGTTTGAAGAAATAGATAGTTTGTGATTTCATGAATTTTCTAGCTACATTCCTGTAGTGCGCTGTTTGATGAAACGCTAGTTATTGTAAAATGAATGTAAAAATGTGTGTTTGTTTCTCCATGATGAACCTGAGGTGGGCCACATCGTCTCTGCCCCACTGTAGCTTCATCTCTCCAAGAGGGAATTCTCTTGATGTATGTAACACTTACCCACCAAGAAAAATCAAGCGTAGTGTGAGTAGACAAGAAGAAGAAGACGGTTTTCTGTCCTGGACACGCCGCTCTCCTGCACAACAAAAAGCCTGCATTCGCAAGGACTTACTCTCAAATGAAATCATCTCTCTCTCTCTCTCTCTCTCTCTCTCTCTCTTATATTATTCTTTGTATTTGGACGGACGTTTCTTTATATTTGGATGGACGCGAAATGGTAAATTGAATTGAATGTAATTGGTGCATGAAAAACGGATCCAATGATCTCTATTATTAGTATATAGCCTGCACTAAAGTCAACAGGCTTTAATCCAAAACTCCTTTTAGGTTGGTAAAGGTTTGTGTCTAGCGTTCTTAGTTCTTACACACTCTATTTACTCCCAACATGCTGGTGTATTGAGTTTATATCAACTGAGCTGAGTTTTTATTTTTTTTATTGTCACAACCCGAGCCTAGAAATTGGAGGTTAAAGAAAACCTAACCAGTGACACACGTACTCCCGTGCATGTACACTTAGGCCTCGCCCAAATGTACACACACAAGGGATCAATCACACGTACAAACAAATGTACGCGGAAGCTATAAGTATCAAGGTATACCACAAAATAACAAAAGACACAATGATTATAAAAGATTGGACTGATCATAAAGATATACAACAAAATAGAGAGACTAGTCCACAAAATAAAAATACAGATATAAATCAGACCCAAAATAAAGTCTACAGAAAAATCCCACAAATACGCTCAGACACAAGGGAGGGAAAACAAAATGATGCACACCGCTCTATGAAAAATGGATCACGTCCACTCCTCTAGGCCGGAGGGGGCCTCGCGAGCCTCTCTTGGAGTCGGGTTGACCGACGCAGGATAGGAAGAGGGATTTGAGCCTGCAACACCAAGAACAACTCATAAATACAACGACTTAGCAAAATATAAGCCACAAGAATATAACACGAATTATATTTAGTAATGAGCAAAAGTAGTAATGCAAATATCCATAGTGAGCATGTTCGTACACTAGGCAAATCGTGCAGGAATAAGTATGCTGTCAGAATCATTAATAGAATTACACGCTCAAGCTGGCTACTACATTTGCCATATTCTCCCTTTCGAGAGCACACAAATAGGAGAACACCATCGACCGGGCCAGGGTATGAATAGGTCTCTAATTCCCGGGGTCAGGAAGCTCAGGACACGAGCACTCTGCAGAAACGATCACACACACTAAACCAAAGTCAACCCCATCGGGTATCCTGATGCCGAGACTGAGTAGGTGCCATATATAGACCATCACAATCACAATCAAATCAGATGATGCACATCAAGCAATATCACATACGGATCTCATATCACAATAAACGAACAATAGTAGTGCATCACACATTGATAAGCAATACGGCTCATACTGATAAGCAATACAAATAACAATACGAATAACGAATGAGCATGAGCAAATACAAATTAGCACTGACGAATGAGTACAAATAACAAATAATCACTGAACTCAAGTACTCCATATGAACCATAACAAATACACAGAAATGAAGTGTTCTTGCCTGGGCTTCGCTCTGGGGAGGTAGCTACATTTCCCACAGAATCGAGAGGTCTAGCGCAGAACACAAGAGGGCAAAACCGAAATCAATATGCTATGTAAATCAGATATACCATGGTGAATCAAGGTCAATTACAAGCCAATCCTAATCTAGTTGTCCAGTGTTTCTAACCGTGCATGCTGATGTAGTTTTAAGGTATTTGATACACAGTTGTTCCATCAAGGAGTGTTGCATCTTCTAGTGAAAGTGTACCAAAGTCCCTTAAACCAACACCTATGGGAAGATGCTAAACAACTGGATAACATACATGAATGAGACGCAGCCCTCAAAATCATTCATGTCATTCTGACATTCCATTAGGCATGTTCAGGTTGCCTACATTCTAGTGTGAGAGTCATATCAGGTCTCTTCTTTACTCCTACTCGTTTTTGTATTCATTTCTCAGAGTCACATGGTGTAGCCGTAGGTGAACATACGGCTTAGCCGTAGGCATCTTACGGCGTAGCCGTAATCTGCACTGCGGCGGAGCTGAGGTTCCCTAAACTATTCATCTGCATTTACAGCTCAACCGTAATTTACTCTATGGTGCAGCCGTATCCTGCTCTACGGCTTAGCCGTAACACACTATACGGCTTAGATCTGGCTGGGCCGTAAAAGAGCAACAAATGTGCCAACTCTCAGTTATTTCAAATGTCACCCTGTATTGATCTACGGTCAAGGTCACGGCTAGGTCATGGTGTAGCCGTAATCCATGTCACGGCTCAGCCGTAGCACAATTCACGGTTTAGCCGTGAGTGCGCTATATCAGTTTCCTGAAACAGTTACAGAATTACAAAATGGCTAACTCTCAACTAAATACAGACAGATACTAACGAATCTCACTCAATATGGCTGTCTAACAAGGATTCATACAAGAAGAGTAAAATATACACATAATCAAAGCATTACCAATCAGTGTTAACGCTACTTGTGCTTATACTTGCCTCAAACCGAAATCAAACACACTACAGTCGTTGCTAGAGGCTCAATCTGCTGGAGACACACGAAAATCACACCACAGGCTCCCTTCCTCACGTAGACAAAACAGAGCTGAACGAAAAAGAAAGAGAGAGACGAACGACAGAGATCGTTGAAGAAAGAAAGAGAGAAACGGTGGTAGGTAGGATATTTATAAGATAAAAGAAATCCAATTTGCAACCAAGTCCACCATTTACCTCTATTTACAGTTCGAGTCAATTGACGATCCAACGAGAGCAAACGAAGTCATTTGGATCCAAAACAATTACGAAGATTAACAAGCTCGACGAAATACACACGTTGACAGCAAAATGACGCAAAACTGACAAGGTCCAACAAAAGCAGAAATTACGAAAAAGGGCTCGAACTAGCGAACCTAAGTCAAACGTAACCAAACTACCTCTTCATAGCTCAAGACCAAAGAAAAGCAAAACCAAAACACTCTTAGCAACAAAAAGGACACTTAATTACCCACTAATTCGGCTTAAGTTGGGTCGAAGTGTTACATCTATTTTTTTTATTTTTTTTGGCATTTCAATTATAGGGGGTTAGGGTCCCTCCTTCAGGTGAAGAAAGTAGACTTCAAAGTGATAAGAAAAGCCCTCTGACCAGGGAAGCGAGGTAGCCCTCTGGTGAAGGAAAAATATCTGGCCAAGTTTTAACCTTGATTAGGTAAGTAAGAACTGTCACCTCTTACTAGTACAGTAAGAGGTCATTCTTATAACCAGAGATGAGTTAGCTCCTTCAAGTTGCCCTCCTCTTCAATTGAACATGGATTAGGAATATCCATGTTAATAATTTGTCCAAATTGTTATGATCCTCAACTTTTTGGCCTTTAGAGTACTATCAATGTGATTTTTGATGTTAAGACTAAAAAAAAATCTACATTTTTAGATCACGATCTATCAATGTAATTTTTGGTGTTAGGACTAAAAAATGTATATTTTTAGATCATGGAAAACATACCGATTTTCTTATAAAGAATAAATAGAAAAATAATTAATTTATCATATTTGATGCCCACCTTTCATTTTTTCAAAGTTGATCATATGAACAACCACTTTCAATATATTCATTGTATCATATTTTACTTCAATATGTAAAGCTAGATTGTTCACACAAAGGTGGGCCACACAGTTTATAATGACCAAAGGTTTGATAAAGGAAAAGAAAAATAGAAATCATAGCAAAAGGAAAAGAAAATGCAAAAATGTAGTTGCCTCAAAAAAAGAAGGTTTGGATAGTTTTGTCATTTCCCCTAACATGGAGAAAGTCCTAGGAAAACTAGAATTTTTGATAGGGGAGAGGGAAAATCTATTTCTAAAGATTAACTATAGGGAAAAACCTCTATCTAATCAATGCCTCTTTTTTTGTCTTGCACACTCGGTTTTTTCCTCTACCCTCATCTTTTTATTTTCTCAATCTCTATCCAAGAACACACCTCTATCACACAATCTATAATATTGGAAGGGTTGGGCTAGTGGCGCTATTTCTTACTATGTTAAGTTAGGATGTTCCTATATATTGGTGGATATAATTCAATTTATGTAGAATGCAATAAATAGTAGTTTGACTTGTGTTTTCAATTCTTCTTAGTGGATCTTGGAAATCGCACACCAATCTAGAGATGAATTGTGCGCAGACCGTTAGGGACGTCGAGGCATGATCATCTCGGAAGGATCATCTTGTGTGGGTATTGGAGACAAGGGGAGAGGAGAAGGTTTGGATTGAGGTGGATTCGAATCATTAACCCGAGGTTTTCGTGTTTGGCGACAGATCGGCAGGGCTAATCATGAGGTGGGCCACGATCATAGTGGGTTGATATCGGAGAAGAGCTGTTGGGACTGGTTCTGGTTGTGCTCACCATCAGAGGGTGGCATCATCATTGTATTAGAGAAAATTGGAGAAGATGGTTCGGTAGTAGGGATGTTGCAAAGACCCACAATCAAATTGGAGAATCAGGTTCTTAGAGAAATCGTCTGATCAATGGGGGCCAGTGATTACTGCTGTCGATTTCTTGTTTCTATAAAACTAGGAAGAGACATTAGAGGTTCTGGACTCCTTCACGTCGTGGCTATCTCCGGAACCGGAGGGGAACACTAGTGTCACTGCCTATTGCCGAAGAAGATTGGATTGCATTGCTAGTTCCCTTCTGTTGCCAAGCTCAAGCAATGGTGGACTCAGGATTTTCGTTTAAGGGGGGCAGATCAATTAAAAATGTTAAACGTATTATGCACGCACATTAATTTATTATTATTTATTTACATTGCCAATGGCAAAAGAGGAGATGTCTTTAATTTAAATAAATACAAAATATTTAACTACATAAAAAAAAAACTAACATTCTCCATCAAAAGTCACATCACAATTGAAAAGGAAAGTCTTTACAATTGCCTTCAACTGCACTTCATGTTTTGAAAGTATTGCATGATTCTCTCATCATTAAAATATAAAACTCATACCTTCGTCTCAAAAGCCATACCACCATATTTGAGACATGACAAATTCTATCTCATAGAAATCGCCCAAGCCAACAGAACAGCAAAACAAAGAGATGATTTGAGTAAAAAAAAACAGGGAAAAAAAAAACTGCAATATGTACAATAAGGGGGAGGAGGAGAAATTGAAGATGAGTCCTGTGGTTGAGGTGGGATTGGGGCAACTCAAGAATAAAAAGAGAAAATAAATCGATTGGTGGATATAGAAGACATGACTAAGTTTCTAAGCCCTGTATGAATGCCCATGAAATATTCAATGTCAGATGTTTAAAATAGATAATACTATCTCAGTGGTGTTTGACAATGCTCATTTTAACATCAAACTGTGATGGTGTTTTGACATTCTACTGTAGGTACAACAATCTATTTGAATTTTTGAGGTAAATCCCATGTTGGATTATCCACACTTCATGAATACAATATATTTGGATTATCCTAGTTGTCCAAATAATGGTGGTTTGATTCAACTAACCAAAGAGGTTTGATGATTCCATGCTTAGGGGCACTGGTTAGCCAAAATAGATTCCATGTAAAATGATCATTTAAAATTTACAGTAATGGAGAAACCCCATCACAATCCAGAGTATCCACCATCTAGTAATTCAATTAACAAAGCATGAAAAGCTATAAATTAAAAAAAATAGATATAACAAATTCCATTCCAACCATACAGAAACCCAAGAAATGAGAGCAAAATCCATGCCTCCCCATCCTCTCAAGAGCTTGTAAATTTGGTGACGGCCTTGGTGCCCTCAGACATGGCGTGTTTTACAAACTCCCTAGGAAGAACGAGCCCGACCGAGGTTTGGATATTCCTAGAGTGTCTGGAGAGAAGGGAATGAGAGTTTCTGAGTGGAGTTTTAGGAAGGTAGAAGGGAAAGAGAGGGTATTGGTTTCGAGGAGGGAAAAAGGGGATGGGGATCATCAGTTTTGAATTGACAGGGGTCATGGGCCAGAGGCCCATTGCAACGATGATCATTTTATGGATCTTAAGGGGGTCCACTGTCCCGTATGCTTTCAATGTGGATCCGCCACTAGGCTCAAGGAAGAAAGGTTTTGCCTGGGTCTTCCGTTCGCAGAAACAAAAATGAAGGACTAGGGCGCCAGGATTCTTGGTTGGGCCAGGTCATAGGTTAGGGCAAGTAACGGTTCGACCTAATCCGGCAGGAGAAACCCATCCAGGTTCAGGTACAAGTCAGGTTCGGGTCAAGTGGATCCTATCCAGTTCTATAGAGAAGTCCGGCAGCAGATCTAGTCAAACTGGGCGGTTTGACCATAGCAACGCAGAAACTTAATTTCATGATATTGAGGCCATCCGAACTCCGAATTAAGATCCATTTGTTCCTGTATGTTCATAGTGACGAGATCTACACGGTGGTGTAGATGTTGAGGCACATTAGACAAGATCAGCATTGATAGATTTTGCATTGAGTCTATTTTTCTCTTTTCCAATGGTACTTAATGGAAAATCAAATTACAATTCTAGAGAAATTAGATGGAGTCCTATTTGGTGAGTAACGTGTTATGGGAGATAACATGTGGGGCAGAAACCACACCACCGGAAGAGGCTCTCGCAAAGAAAAAAATGGATGATGAAAGGAGCAAGGGCTCTGTTTGAGATCAAGGTGTCTGTGGATGATGACATACTTGAGTATATAATAGATGTGACACTCCAAAAGAAGCGTGAGACTTATATGTCAAGTTGTTTGCAAAGAAACCCATAATGGACAAGGTGTGTTACCAATGTAGTCATGTGGGAAACTTTGCAAGGGACTACAAAATGAAGATGGTAGTTGTTGAAAGAAATTCTTTGTGGATTACTCAAGGCAAAAGGAAGCCAGCAAGTGTCAAGGAGCCATTGAGGAAGATGGTTGAGACCTAGATGCGAGTTTCACGACCATCGTCAGAACTATCAAATTTTTTGAGTTTGCACTAACATTAATAATTTATGATATTGATGATGTGGCGTCTTCAAAATCCTTTAGAGCTTGAAGATGATGCACAATACGCGTTTAAGGAAAATGAATCAACAGTGGAAGATGTAGATCAAACGGGGACTAACTCAAATCTTCAAGGGGAGTCATATTTACAGGGGCTTGAAGATCATTCCTTGTGACATTTCAGAAACTCACATAGATGCAGAACTTATCACACAAGATATTAAGGGGTGGCAAGATGCTAAGGGCAATCAAATTGCAACCTTGATTAGTGCTTAGACATGGGCAATGAATCTATGTCCTGATGGTGTGAAAATAGTTGAATGTATACAAGTCGACAATTGAGAAAATTAGTCTGGTGGGATTACAGATCGTTACACTGTATGGTTGGATGCAAAGGGATTCAACCAACCATACGAATTTGATCTTGACAACATCTTTGGTTCAATTGTGAAGATCAAGACCAAACATGAGCAAAATGGGTTTGCAGCTAATAAGGGGTGGAAATTCAAGTAGATCACACTTAAAGGTGCTTTGTGACATGGGACCCACTTGAAGCAACCACATGGTTCTGCAGATCAGTAGAAGTTAGCACTGTGAGCATGAAAGATTGGAAACTTAGCACGATGATGCTGGAAGTCAATGCTGAGGGGGATGATGCTAGAAGTTAGTGCTGGGGGGGGGGGGGGGGGGGGGGGGGGGGGGGGGGGGGGGGTGTTTGTATCGAAGTCATTGCTAACTCAACACATCTATCGAAGGGGTGGGCTGATGGCGCTACGTAGGGTAGGTTTGCTTACTAGGTTAGGTTTCCCTATAGGGTTTAGGGTTTTCCTTTTCCCTTTATGGTTTATTTCCTATTTTGGCAGGATTCTTGGTTACCAGTTTAGATTAAGGTTTTCCCCTATATTGGTGGATGTAATTCAATTTTTATAGAATGCAATAAACAATGGTTTGATTTGTATTCTCAATTCTTCACTTTCCCTTCTCCCCCAACAAAGGGGATCATCTAATGATAGGTGACTACTAACAATTGTGGTACTAACATCTTTCTATCCTTGCTAGCTATTCTCCTCTAAGTACAACAAAAGGTGCGATGCCAGGCGACTGCAATGCATTAGATTATTTTTCCACTCTCATTGGCTTAGTGGTCAAGAAAGTAAGAAAGAAAGGCTCCCACCAGGTATCAATACTTGATGAATACCTGGTGGGAGCTATAGGAGTAGGTGCCTATACCACCAAGACAACCCTAAGTTTTCAAGCACCTTCTTTTATCATGTTTTCAACAAAATAGAGAACCTTGAGGCAGAAAGCTATATCTCCTTTTTTTTTTTTTCTCTCACTTGTCTTCTTCCTTTTTTTTCTTTTTGTAATTAAAGTTAACAAAACCAACATTTCTTTTAAGTTTCTCAACTCCTTAGGTGTTCTCCACATCTAAACACTCACATAAAAAAGGGATGTCAGGTTGTGATTTTGATTTCTATTGGATGTGGTTTCACCAATCAATTCCTAAATATTTGAGTTATTATATTTGTCTTAAGTCATGAACTCAAGGCTCACGTATAGTACAATAAATTTAGTCTAAGGCACAACATTTTTACTCATATTAAAAAATTAAGGTTGATTTCACATGAAAACACATGTTGATCTTGTTTTCCAATGATATAGACAATTTGACAAATTGAAAAGTTTGGACGTGAGTTTGGTCTATAAATTATATCCTCCCGTTCTTTTTTTTCGATGTCCTTTCTCAATGTCGAAGTTGCTTTTGTGGGTTTTTCTCACTATAAATGACTCTTGATCACACATTTCATAGGTGGGTCATTTTCCATGTTCCTTCTCTTTTTCCATTGTAAATATAAAGAAATTATAGCTAATTTTTTATCCTTTAGTTTTTGTTTTTCTATCTTCTTAATTCATATTCGCAACTTAGCTAAATAATGATGATAATAATTTCTCAGCATCTCTTAAATGAAAATCCTATGCCTACGACTGAGTACATGATATTCTTGCAATTACTCTTTTTTTTACTGGTATATTAAGAATATAGATATTCTAGCAAATTTCCTAAAATCATGTTTTACTTATATTAATAGCTTAGACACCATGAAGGTTAGAAAAAGTTCAAAGAACTACCTTTACTATGGAAATTATTTTTTAAGAATAACATGTGGATTTTTTAAATTTTTTTGAAAACCCCTAAGGGCAACTTTGTGAATACACTCTTTCTACAGAAAGAGGAAATTGTCACATCAGCAAAATCTATGGAAATGAATTCTATAGGAAAAGAGCTCTGCGGAATTACAAAAGTTCATGTTTGGTGCAAATTTATTTTCCTTTGTGAATTGGTGATAATGTTGTTAGGTGCGGTTGCAGATTACTTTGTGAAAACTAGTTTTCTTTATTTGGCGCAGCAATTTTCTATGAAAAATTCAGTTTTTTACTTGCACTAAGGGGTGGCTTCGAAACACAAGGGGTAGGGTGGGGTGTGGGTTCTTTTAATACAAAGAAGAAGGGTGGGTGGGAGGGAGCAGAGAAGTAAGGGAAAATGAAATAAAAAAAGAGGGGAGGGACATCATAGTAGAGAAAAAGACAGGATCCCAAATATGGGGTTGCAAATCCATTTGAGTTACAAGGATTAGATGATGAAATGAGAGAGGTAATCATTTCTACAAAGATGGAAGTCTGATGCCCCCATAGGAACTCCATTTCCAACCTTATTATGGAAAAGTTTGACACAACGAAAAAGTGGTTTCGAGGAATTATGATAAACCTAATGCATTAAAAATAGATTTTCTGAAAAAAAAACCATCTCGTTTTCTGCAGAAAACTGTTACACAGACATATCCTAAATTATGTAAATTATGTTTAAGTGCATGACTTTCTTAATTATGTTGCAAGACACATTGTACCATCGCATTCAACATCCTATTGTCAAATTATTGGTAAGATGGTTGCCAATAAACTTAAAAAAGTGTTGAATAAAATTATCAGATATTACCAATGTGCTTTTGTGGAGGGAAGATCAATTGCTGATAATTATATTATAGCCAATAAAGTGATCCACTCTTTCAATAGTACGAGAAAGAGAAAAATATGGGCCTTAAAGTTAGACACGGCGAAGGCTTATGATCATATGGAATGATATTTCCCAAGTAAAGTCCTAAAGGCCTTTTTTTTACCATGAATAGTTTGTCAAAATTATCCTAGTGTGTCTTCAACGATCTCTTCTTGATTCTGCTTAAGGGCTCTCTGTTTGGGCTAGTTAACCCATTGAGATGATTAAGACAAGAGAGTCCCCCTCCCCTTACCTATTCATCTTAGGAGTCAAAGTCCTCTCTTGAATGATGTTAAGAGAAGAAGAGAGAAGGAATATCCACAAACCTAAAGTATCTAGATCTATACCTAGTATATTCAATTTAGTTTTTTGTTGATGATGGCCTCATCTTTTGCAACGCTAAATTTAGTGAAATCAGAGTTACAAAAGATACTCTTCAAGGTTACTTCTTTTTGTTGTCTAGTTTGTTAACTTTCATAAATCTATTGCCTATGTTAGTAAAGGTACATCTAATATTAGGAAGAGAGAACTTACTAATATCCTCGGTGTGAGGCTCATGATGAACAATGAAAGGAACTTAGGAAACTAACTTATTATGAATAGAAATAGAAATACTAGCTTCATTTCCCTCATTGCAAAGATCAAGAGCAGAATTATATCATGGCTAGCCCCCTCTCTCGTAAGCAAGAAGACACATGAAAATTATCGATATGCTGGATAAGATGTTGAGGAGATTGTTCTAAGGTAACTCAACCAAGAAAATGAATATTTATACAATTAAATGGAAAGAGAACTAAATCCCCTTGGAAGACGGGATACTATTTGGATTTAATTAAAGCACAGACCAGTAGAAGACACCGCATGGGGTCTTTTTTATCTTGCTCGGATTCAAACCGTGGACATTTGGCTTGATATCATCTCAAGTTACCATACAATACATGCAAAATGCCTAAAAGTTAAAGGTGCGGCAAACTAACAATTTAATAGTGATGACAATTCAATGGTGACTAATGCTTCGATCATGGTCAAATTTTTGGCAAGTGAGTGGGCAACTATGAAGGACATTATTTGACCAATTTTTGGCAAGTGGATTGGCAACTACGAAGGAGATTATTTGACCAAAGAAGGGGCCCAAAATAGTCAAACATGAGACCAAGCTCCTATTGTTTTTTAGGGTTGAAAGTACAATGAGAATAAAGAAACAGATAGAGACCAATATAGAGTGTCAGAGACTCCAAATAAAGGAATTCATTAGATTAGCTTGTTAATTGGGTTTGGGGTGCAATTATGTATCCTGAAGTGATGCTAGCTTTAACAATTTTGCAAAAAATATTAGGGATGACAACGAGTCCAATTTAAACGACACCCCACCTACTCCTATTAGGGGCGGGTTTGGTAGCATGTTGGTAGAGTTTGGGTCAAATATAGTTCTTTATGCATTAACCCAATTCAGATTCAGAGCAGATTTGGGTTTTAGATGCATCAACCCTATCTGCCCCGTATGTCGTTACTTCATATAATTCTTAGCGAAGTTTTTATTATAAGAGACCTCAATATTGTAAGTGGCAATGAGGATGAGTGGTTTTTTTTTATGACATGGGTTCAAATCTCCCTTTGGACAAAGTATTTTATATGCTTGAGGTGGCCTAAAAATGTAGGGTGCTTTTGTTTCTGCCTTTTCTACTAAAGAAAATTTAAGGTTGGTATATCACAAATCAGTCCTTCGTGTGGGAAGAAACGTTGGAGCTATGACATTCAACAAAATTTTCTCCACAGAGCAATGTATAAACATACAACCTAGCAAAGTATCCAATCTACTAGATTTTAAAGAACAACAAAACACACCTCAGCTCCAAATGGAAAAGAAGACCAATGAATGACATTTGAAATGCTTCAGGCACAATAATAAAAACAAGAAAGAGCTTTTCATGGTGCACCGAAGAGTCATATAATCAAGAAACTAGAAAAAGTGCAGAAAAACATAGTTGTAAATAAGGTCAAGTGGAAAAGTAGGACTCCCAGAGCCTACTTTTAGGTAGACAAGGCCTTGGTAATAAAAAAATTTCAAGTGTAGATTTGAAATAATGATTGATAGAAAGAAGAACATTTCATAATAAAGTACAAAATTATAGAGGGCAAGAAATAATGAGGCTGTATCCTATCTATTCCTCGGGCTTTAATACAAGAAAATAAGCCCTCGTCTTTGCAAGCTTTAGCAAGATAAGCTGCCTCGCAGATGGCTGAATTGATCAGAATAATTCTTACCCCATAGGCTCCAAACTCAAGATAAAATAAGTACTTCATATGAAAACAACCATCAAGATGTACTTAACACATAATAATCACAAAAAGCATAAAGATAGCATTGCATTCTTTCATGAAATTCTTATATTATCAATTACAACATAGACTTCTAATGTATCTCACCATTCTCCAAAGTTTCCAAAAACACTAATCTTGAAATGCATCCATGGTTATGTAGAATTTTTTCCTCCAACTACTAAAAATGAGAAGGCCAATGGAGCTGCAAAAATCCAAGCAGTAAGAGATAGCCACATATGAGTAGAAAAACAACTCATTGTCAAGGATTCCATTTTCTTCTTTTTCTTCCACTTTGCCATTGTTAATGGGGTGCTTAGGATTATTTGATGAGCAATTTACTGCCTGTCACGCCCCCAAAACTGGGCCGGATCCAAATCCGGTTCCAGGGGTGTGAGAATTGGGGCTAATTAAAATTTTTCTAAACATAAACAGCACGGGCCCCAATTCCGGGTGGATCGAAGTCCATCGTGAGGCTATGCTTGGTGATCAAGCAACCATAATCACACGCGGAACTAAAATCCATGCTCATCCCAGACGGATATTACATCACAATAAGATAATCAATCTCATTAATAATAAACCAGAGTCAAGTGCTTCGAAGCATCACAATTAGAGTTAAAATTTCAAAACAACCAAACTTAAATTAATAACTAATGGCCCAGACATGGCCTCATTACATAATCCTAAGTTCTCGAACTCAGCACCGCACTAGGACACCTCAGATGATGTCATCGGTGCTCCACTCAACAACTCCGCCATTTGGCGAAATTTCCTGTGTCGCCTGACCTTCCGGTTCGGCACCGGCAACGAAACCTGGACACCCATAAGTAGTGGGTCAGATTGACATAATCTGGCAAGAGGGTAAGCTGCAAACAATAGATTAATCAACTGAATTAAACATAAGTATTTATTATGATCCAAATTATATCAAATGCGAACCCCAACGACATGAATGCACAAAAACGGGTATTCCCGCGGATAAATATAAGAAATGGGTAGTCCCGCAGATAATAACAGAAACGGGTATCCCCATAGATAATAATAGAAACGAGTATCCCTGCAGATAATAACAGAATCGGGTAATCCGGCAAATAATAACAGAAGGCAAAGGTATGTGCTATAATCCATAGTACACGCTGACCCGATGGCGTACGTCCACCTCCGAACTGCGACGGTCAAAGATATATATAAATATGCATATTTACAAATACATACATATACAGATGCAGAATGAATCATGATATGACACCCTTAATCCCATTATTCAAACCAATATCAATTTGAGTATTTCGACTTTTAAATTTGAAAATGTATTATGAACGTGTGTCAATTCAAGTTTTCCGAGGGTAAGCACTAAACCACCTAACGGTCATAGTTGGTTAAACATACACATGAGCCCCACCCTCTATCACAATGAAATGTGAGTCAACGATGCCGATATACTACTTTTGGTGCCTATCATGTAGTACATCCCGAACCTCACATTTCCATTCTGCATTTAATCTAATTCTCATGTGAACATTCAGCTAACTTTCTTAAAGACATAATTCATCTAATCTAATTATGTATATTTAGTGTGTTTTGCAAAATAGGTAAAAGATGTTTAACTTCCAAATCCAAAGTTAAATCAAGTTATGATCAAAAGGGGAAAGGGAATAATTAATTCCTTAATGTCATTTTTGTGTATAAATACACCTTATTAATTTATACAAAATTAAAGGTACAAATCTCGGGCCCCAGTTTGAAATTAAACTCAAATTAAAAATCCAAATTAGAATCATAAATACAATCTTTGTAAGATTTATTAATTACCACATACATCTTAGTTAATCTCAAATCAATCTAAATAAACATTAATCAAAATTTTATAATTCTCAATAAAATTTATAAATAATCCAAGCTAAATTTCAAATAACATCGAAATAAAAATTAATTTAATGAAATCAAATTTCTATTAGCATAATAGAACCATTAACCAAACTATAACCCTCTAAATATTATAATTAATATTCAAAAACTCTAATCATCTCTATTTATATAAATCTACATGTATTTATTTTTTTATTCTTTATTTTTGGAAAAAAAAACTAGGCTAACGGGCCCAGACCCGCACCCGGGCCCGCCAGGCAGCCGGCCCAGCCCAGCGGGGCCAGGCAGCAGGCCCGCTACCTGGGCATGCCAGGCAGCGCTGCTGCCGGCAAATTTTGGGTGCGTTTGGATAACGCTGTGGAAGAGGAAAATTCTGCAGCAACCCTTTTCAACCTATGGGGATTTTGAAAATGTGGATCCTACATCGAGCAGAAAACCAAGCCAAAACGGGAGGAATCGCTCCGCCTTTCATTGCTGCACCAATGGCGCCGATCGATTGAAGCGCTGAATTTTGTCTCCACCCTTTTCGGTGGATGTCATTGCTGCACAAACAAACCCAGGCAATTGACAACTCATAAAAACGCAAATGTTTAAATTTAAGGATATTGATAGTACAAGGGATCATAAATCTTGCATTTGCCCCCACAGCAATCGAAAGTTTTTTTTTTTTTGTACAATATCCCTTAAATTTAACAACTTATTGTTAGGTATGCCATCCAAACCTATCAAATGGATCATTAAATTAGAAATATTTTCTTCTGTCTTGAGCAAAATGTTCAATTTAGTTGTCATTTTATGGGAAAGTTTTTAAGAAAAAACTAGACTTTTAACTTATTTTCAAAAATAGTAAATGATGATTTTAATATTTCAAATTTGGCTCATTTGCCCCAAAAAAAAGTAAATGATGATCACAATATTTCAAAAAAAAGTATTAAAAATCTCCAAATTTCTTCCAATCAAGTCCTCTTTTTCAAAAAATAAAATTAAAAGGGTAGTTAAAATGGGCCCCACTAGTTTGTATTAGTTAGACTTGGTCATTTCTCTTGAACAAATTTTTAAAACATGTCTAAGGGTATTTTTGTCAGTAATTTTCAAAATAAATTATGGCGAACACTTATTGAAATAAATTTGGAAATCTACAAGTCCTTTTTTGGAAATAAGTTAAAAGTTTTATAATATTTTTGAAATTCCCCCTTCTTTTATTCTTGTAATTCTAATCCTGTGAAATTGGTTATCGAGCAAGTTTTGGTTCTGAGGTAATTTGGTAAATTATATCAACTTTTTCAATATTTTCTTAAATCATATGGGTTTTCTAAGGATCTAAGAATGAAAAGGTTATACACACACAACTTAACAAAAGAAAAGGTAAAGAGGAGTCAAACCATGAACAAAATTAAAAAACTAGAATAAAGAGCACTAAAAGACAAATTGTTACTTTTCTCAAAATGAAAGGGAAAAATAGGGCAAAGCCCCTGCTCTCTACCACATTCTATTTAGTAAAATTTTATATCACATCAATTAATTCTTTATTCTCTGTTACTACTCATGGCACATGAAAAGTAAAGTTAGTTTTCTTTCTTCAAATATAGACACATTGCTGAAGTACATAAATCCTTTGAATTTCCTTGTTTGGTTCGATCATTGATCACACATGCCCACTTCCGCACACTCACCCAAGGAGGCACACATGCACAGAGGCGCACATGCACAATACTTTTTTTTTTTATGAAGCTAACCTAAAGAATTCTTTGTCACTCAAAATAAATGCAATATTTGTATATTGAATGTCCCTCATTTTCACTCTCCTTTCACTTTGAGATTAAGCATATAATTAATAACATGAAAATGAATATCATTAGCAATGCAAAAAGTTTGCGTTTAATTTTATTTATGTTATGCAAAACTTTAAATTTTTTTCATTATCAGATACTGTACTAAAAGCAACGTTAGTAACGAACTTCACATTAAGTGTGCCGGATGAAGTTTCGATAATGGAGCTATAAGCGTTATCCTAAAATGATTCAATCTGAAAATTTTACATTTTATACTGTTTAGTTCCAAAGTATACATCCATAAATTCATTACAATTTTGACCTATGATTTCCACAAATTCACCTCATGATCACTTTTCATTCAGATACCATATTAAAAAAAAAAAAAAAACCAAACTATTTGACATTCCTTCCACCATCGAGTCTGAGTATGTTTCTTGCAATGGTGTACCAAGAAAAAAAAAATTTTTAGGGGTGTAGACCCTAATAGGTAGTTTAGTATTGAAGGTAAACTAAAAAATTTTTTGTGGAATCTGAGGTGAACCCATTATATATATTAAAGCTCTGAGAATGGAGGCCTCTCAAGGGTGCCACATCAGCACCCTTCATTTTTCTTTTTTTCTAAAGCACCACATAAGCTTCCTAAAATACTAAAATCTCTCCTACTATAATCTCTCTCCCTCCCTCTTATCTTTTAGCCAATGAATAGTTTTTAAACTTGATCTCCTAAAATCTCTTACAAGATCGTAAATAGTAAACAGTGCAGGCACAGTACCAGGTTGCTTCTTAGTCTTTATAAATGTCTTGAGGGTTTTGAATAGGCCTACCTCCTTAGATAAGTTACTATGGCTCATCATCCTAATGGCCTGATCGCATGAGGCGTGAGACACGTTTCCTCAAACATAAATGATGAGAAAGCTGAACGGGTATCCAGTTGCCATGGTGTCTTATATATTATATAGGTGATTATATGAAATTACAAACAAGCCCTCCAATCAAAGATTTAATATTCATAAGCCCTCTTAAACCTATTTATAATTGTTAGGGCAAAATGATAACATGCTAATTTTTATTGTAGGGCCTATTTATAAATATTTGGCACCAATCAAAATAGATGGCTCCATTTCTTATAGGAGTTAGGCCCACCATCAAATTATAATACTAAAAATTTTAATGGTTTATTACAAAGTTTATTTAAATAATTAAATTTCAAATGTTTATAAAATTTAATAACTGAATTTTTTTTATTTAAACCACAAGAATCATTAGTGGGCTCCTTACAGTTTCAAACATTTTCTAATTTTTATTTTTTTTTCCTTTAGTATGCTAACTTTTAAAAATATTTGACATTTTATATTTTATAAATTTTTTTAATAAACCATTTAATTTTTTTATGAAGGCCTGGGCTTAGCACAGGCCTTTGTTGCTAGTAATTTTTATTGAAATTTTAGATTTGCACCACGGATTGACGGATGCGGCTGCACCCATATAGCAACACTAGGGTCCACCCCTGGTTTCTTGAGTATGGCACATTAAGCCAACCAGAGATTGATTAAGGGTAAGATGATGATACTTACAAGCACCATATCCACTTCATTTACACATTTACCACCCTTACACTTACTTGAAAGCTGTTATTGTCGATACATGGTTATCCTGCCATCAATTCTCGATATTTAAGTAATCACAGGGTATTTTGAATGTGAACAAACGAATGAAGAGAAAGAAAGAGGCCAATGACACTTGTGGGCAGATTTTTTGAATAATATGATACAGTATATTGTGCCTCATGTTAGTATGAATTGTTGACTTCTTTCTGTCTGCCCTTCATTGGTTGTGTCTGTATTATTTACAATGGGCTTACCCAACCCAGCTTAGGGTCCTGGCCAATCTGAGACAAAAACGAGGCCCATTTTAGTACGTTCAGCCTTAAGTATCTCCAGTTTTCGTCAGTTATGGGTGATAAGACTGGAACTCATCCAATAACTGCTAAACCATACCCCTTTAAAACCAGTAAACTTATCTGGATTGTTTGTTATTCGGAGCATGGTGCGCACCCCTATGTCCCGCAGTATCTGTTGGCAACAATGAAATTGATTTGTTGTAAATGGCAAAGAAAAAAAAAAGAAGAAGAAATCCTCTCTCCAGAAGTATCTATGTACCATGTTAAACTACTAAGTTTGCAAAGGACAGGGGGAGGGCGAGTTTTTTATAAAATAACAACAATAGAAGGCAAATTATTGGGTTTGGCTTAAAAGGTCTTTATTAGGCCTATGAGTAGTTTACATTAGAGCTCCGTTAATTAGGGCTGGTCTTTCATATTCTCTTTTAAGGTTTATTTTTTTATAAGAAAGCAAATAAACAAGCCGGGCAAAAGGAACACCAAGAGAGAACTTATAAGGGGTGTGAGAGAGGGATTTCTTTCTAGTAAAATCGTTGTACCCGTGGACGAAGCCAATCTTGCCAAACCACATAAATCTGTGTCTCATGGTGTGTAATTGCTTGTCTTCTTCTTTGTGGTGATTGTGTATTTTGGCCCTAACAAGATCTCAGCACAAATTACACATACTATGTGGTTCATGATGGTGTGTTTCTTTTGGCAAATCATAAATGATGTTAATTCATGATCAAATGTACTCACCAAATGAATGTTATGGCTCAAGGAAGTGGATGGAATATTAGTGAGGTGGTGACTTAAGGAGGTTATTTGAGCAAAGAAGGGGCCACGCAATAGTCAAACATGAGAGTGAGCTGGTATTTGTGTCATTTTCCAGAGTTGAAACAACAGTAAGAATAAAAAAACAAATGGAACAGAGACCAGTGCACAGTGTCAGAAAAAATTAATTCGTAAGAGGAATTTCTCACATATAATCACTTGCTAATTGTGTTAGAGATGTTTTTTTACGTTGGTGGAGATATTAGGACAGTGAAAAGTGAAGAGAGAGATATTAGAGAAATGTAAATATAAAATTAGAATTTGAATTTGAAGTTTCTTCGTCATTTCCTTTTGTAAAAATTGGGATCCTTTAAATAATTTGGTCAAAATATGATTACCCAATTTACTACATGCTTGAGATGTCATGACAAAACAAGGTGCTTTTTTTCCCTCCATTTCCAAAAAAAAAATTCGGTAATAGAATATCACAATTCATGGAATATCCTTAAATTACAGGATTTAGTTACCCTTAGTTAATTGCCTATTAGTTAAAGAAGTGTAATTATAAGCTAAGCAAGTTTAGTTTACTGTTAGGATCATGTGTGCAAAATGTCGTTCAATTTCGAGTTAGTTGAAGTGCAGTAGGAGGTAGTTTACAATTTTAAAAAATATGAAATCTTTTTTTCATAATCTTTTAATTTGTGAGATTTTGGACTTATTAGGTAGGTGACCTAATTGCATGAGCATTTTCCCTTTACACCAACTCGAACTGAATCCATCTTGACCACCTAAAATCCAACCCACCAAAATTTAGAACTATCTTCCAAATGCCCAAAACAAATTAAAAAGCACCGATGCCCACCTTTTCTTTCTTCTCTGTTCTTTCCTTCTCTCCATTTATCTATTTCGTTTCTTCTTTCCCTCACGACTCCTTTGCTGCCATCGACAACTAAGACTACGCCGTTGGCGTCGGACTTACCATCTTCCTCCTTGAGATCTCCTCTCTCCAATCAACCCATTTCTTCAAGCTTCTTCTTTTCCCAATCAACCTAGGTAAGCTCCTAACCTTCTAATAGCTAGGGCATTTGGGTTCTTAGTTTAGAAATGGTTTAAGGTTATCCTTAGCTTCTTCTCCTTCCATTTGTAGGTAGGTTTGTGTTCGGGCTGAGTCATTCGTTTGAGCTTTCGGTGGACGTTTGTAAGCTAGGGCATCTTTTCATTTCGCCTCTTTTCATCAAAGCAAGTAAATGCACATGATTTCATTGATGATGTGCTTTGGTTATTGTTGGTTTGAGCATAAATTGTGCATTAACCATTTATGCTCATTTGTTTACTTTTAATGAAAAATGATAGAATTAGGGTGTGATTTAACGATGGATGGAGGTGGTGTGTGCTTATTTTGGAAAGAGCTTGGCCCATTTTACACAACCAACGAGGAATAAGGAGAAGGGAAATGAATTCCTTTTATTTCTTACAAGACAAGGTAGTCCTGTGATCACTTTTGAAAGTGATGTGAAATGCAATTGAATCATGCCCAACATTCATACATTTCAAGCACAAAGAAGGATGAAAAAATGAATACTGTTCATCATTGAATTTCATTTTTTTACATGGGTTCAATACTCTAATCTTAGAAATGCAGGTTGTTTACAAGTTTTAAGAAATTACAACCCCTCCCCTTGATCTTAGATATGATCCAAACTAGATAAAATAAGGAAATTACATGAAAAAAAATAAACAAAATGTAGAAAACACGGGGACAAGGGGTCAGTGATAGTGGCTTACAGTCACTAGTCCCAATCAGTGACTGTGGCCCACAATCACTGACAAACAGTGGTCATTTTGGCCAGTATTTGCCCCTATTTCGTCTCTATTTACTTTTGCAATGCCTTTAAAGTGTTGAAACTTGTATTTTTCAACTTTTGAAGTATTGAATGACCACCAAGAATACTTAATTCAACTATAGAATCGACTTTGACCTTTGGTAATCATCACTTTTTTGTTAAAGATCACTTTTGTACAAATTCAAAAAGAGTGCTTTAAACAAGCAAACTGAAACCAAAGTTGTGTCATTCTGATTTTATAATTTCCAAGGAACTGAATGAGCCCTAAAGATACTTGTTCACAACCTTAAAGATGACCTAAAGCCCTTTCATATGAGATAATAAAAGGAACGTAGTATCATCTATCGGAATCCTTGATGGCTTTGGCATTCATCTTCTCTGAGTGATAAGCATGTATCTTCTTCCCCTCTAAACTATTTCTCACCTTCAATTAGTGAGAATGGGAAGAAGGGTGGACTTGGATGTTTGTAATGCTTGAGGAGCCTTGTGATCTTGCTTGGAATCTTAATTGAATCTTGCTTCAATCTTCTTGGAAACTCGCTTCAACCTTTTTGGAAACTTGCTTCAACCCCTTCTTCATAGCCCAAGTGTGCCTTTTATAGGTTTCAGAGGAAGTTGGAACAATTCTTAGCAGTTGTTAAGGAGTTACACTTTGAAATAAAGTGCTAGAAACCATCCAGGACCACTTCACAGGTGCCTTGGCCATGGCTACGGTCACAGACCAGCCCATTTTCGGGTTTTTTACACATATGACCCGTTTTCATTTGTTTGGAGCACGAACGATGTCCGATTTTCACAAATCTTGGAAAGATGCTTTATAACACTATTTTGAGTGTGTCATAGAAGTTTCAAACTGCTTTGACCTTCTTAAATTGGTCAACCCTCCCTTTGACTTTTCATGAAAATGGGCCTTTGTTTCAGCTATTTGAGGGCTAAATGATCTCGGATTGATTTGAAAATTAGAGGGATTGGGTCTAAGAACATCTTGAAGTGTTCGTACAAAGTTCATGTGCTTTAGACTTATGCAAATAGGAGTTTGACTAGATACCCACTTGTTGCATGTTCAAAATCTTTTTGCATTGCAGGCAATCAGCTTGTTTTCTACCCAAATGATGTTTAATTGATTTGAAATATTTAAAATTTTAAGGGGTTGACTTTGAGTATATTTTGAGTCTCTAATTCAAATTTCATCATCTTTGGCCTCTTAGAAGTAGGATTTTTTGTCAGTGACCCCATGATTTGGAGGAGGTCACTACCTCCTAAGCTGACATATAATTAAAATAGGGTCAGATGAAGTCCCCTTCGATTGAAATTTTATAGAACCACTTCTGAACATGACTTGAGCTTTATGTCCAAATTTCATCAATTTCGGTCAACTGGAAGCAAGACTTTGATCAGTGACCCAATAACTTTGGGTCAAATGATATCCACTTGACCTAAAATTTTGCATAGTTGCTCCTGAATATAATTTGAGCTTTCTCCACCAGTTCTAGCTGATTCTAATATGTAGAAGTATCAATTGTCACAGTCACCCCAAAGAGTTAGTAAATAGCTACTGAAGCCTATGCTGAGCTGAAATGAAGTCCAAATGTTTTGAAACTTTGACGCATCACTCCTAAGCATGTTTTGGAGTTACCATGTGAGTTTCAACCACTTTGGTAACTCAGAAGCTTGAGTGTATTCAATGACCCCTAGGCTTTGAGCCAGTGAACCCTGAATCTAATGCTTGGTGAATTGAGTGATCAAATAAAATCCACTAATTCTAAAATTTGAACTGCTGCACCTTGAGCTCATCTGAATTCTTTTGAGTGGGTTGAATCACTTTTGGACATCTGGATACAGTACTTGACCAGGTATTCCACAATCCTACGATTTATGTGCCATTGGTTTGAAATTTGCTTGTAATGTCTTCACTGTAACATTTGTAATTTTTTACTGGTCAACACCCTGTTCTAAGTAGAACCTAAGCCCGCTTGAGCGAGTCTACGTACTACACGGGGGGTCCTTTTGGTGAAAAACCCTCCTGGCTTAGGATACCTTGGCTTAGTTACAGGGGCCCTTTTTACCTGATAATTATGGACTTATCAAGGGCTTTTGTAAGAGGCGTTTGAGAAATGTACTGATTACAGGACATACGATTCACGTATTCTTATAAAGCTCACCCCATACTCCGTGAACATCCCGATCTTAACTCAATCATGGTTCAAGTGGAGTATCAGGTACGTGAATTAGGATCGTTGACCTAGGAGTTAAGATTGCAAACACTCCTTGGCCTTCGAGCTTACATCATTTGGTGTTGATTATATTCTTTAGGGATTGTATCCTCTTACATTGTCATGGACTATACTATGGCTTGGCATGGTGTATTGGATTTAAGAGGGCTACTTGTATTGTTATGGGTTGGTATTGGAATCACTGAATCGAAGTACTCCCTCCTTGGTGGGCCTATGTATACAGGATTAGCCAGCCCTTCACTTTGACATAGGAATATAAGTCTAAGCATCACTGAGTCCGTTTGTGTATTATATGTATGTTGTATATTTATATTGTATTCTGTCTAATGGACGATTGTAGATCGATAATGGACGATCGGTCACTGAATGGACGAGCTGCTAGGCATCCGATGTAATGGACAGCTTTTCCCGATAATGGATTGCACTAACCATTTTATGTAATGGACGGGTTTATCCTGATATAATGGACGGGTTTATCCCAATGTTATTGGACGGGTCTTTCCCGATCTTTGCCTTGGATGACCATCCACCGTAACGATGGGCTTTTGCCCAATGCGTGGCTTATGTGTGTTGCTTTCTTGTATAGCATTGGATTAGGGTTTCCTTTCTTCATTTATTGTCATGGTTACTTTTCCACCCAATCATATTATCTTTACTCACTTTGATATTGTACATCTATTATGGATTATGTCTATCTGCCTATCAACTACTATGTAGTATAATGATGTTGTACTTGGTGTTTAGGTACCGAGTTTACTTATCCTAAGGGAGTTTCACTAGAGATACATCAAGCAGTTGTGCCTAATGTTGTTGAGTACATGTGATGTGTAGATGGCATCAATTGATGCATTGTGTCCAGCACATAAGCAACTTCATAATCATAAGGATAGATATTTATGTTTCAGTTGGCCTAGGTTTCTAGTTGTGGCCATTTAATTAAACTATCTTTTAATTGCCTACTTTAACTTTAATAATGGATTTACATACCTCCTCCAAACTATTTATTGTACCCTCTGTTCTATTAGAGTTTTCGGTGTATTGATTGATGAATTAAACAATATTGAATCTCACCACGAACTATGATCCATGGCGACACTATGATTGGGGGCCAAGTATGTTGGTTGTTTTTACGTTTTAATTTGCCTCTGCTCTCACATTAAACCCCAGTTTCCAAAGAAGGTATCAAAGCGGGCATATTTCTAAAAAATAAAATGCACTAGAAACATTAGCACGCATGTAAGGATTTCAATATGTTAAAGGGACCTACAATATGCATGTGTATATCTTGTAGTATTGTATGCTTAGTGTATAGTTGATTCAATTAGTATTTTCCTTATAGGCATCCGTTTCCTTTTGGTGGGGAGAGAATTTACTATCTCATTACCCATTGTGCCCGGCCTTAGTACCTATAGTTATGTTAGAATAGGTTTTCCTAGCGCTAGTAGGTTTTGTTTGTAGGTTTGTTCGAGGATTTTTCTGAAGACAGTATTGTGTTTGTGGGCCATTGTAGATAGATTTAGAAGAGTAGAATATTAGTGTTAAGAGCAGCTAGTTTGTTCAAGAGCAATTGTAAAGATTATTTGGAGTTTATCAAGGAGCATAAACAATCCAAGCGGTGGAGGATACGCCTGTGGTATGTTAGTTCTCAGATGTTTCTTCAAAGGAGATTCTAGATTTTCCGCCGATCAGCGATTTAGACTTCGTATTCTTGAGCTTACAGCAGTAGTTTTGACATTAAAAATGTGGAATTATTGTTTAAATGGCACAAGATTTGAGGTCCATTCAAATTGCAAGAGCCAACAGTATTTGTTCTCATAGCAGCAACCTTTCAAAGTCGATTCATTTTCTAATAGAATAATGATAGTTATCATGACATGAGCCAAATAATTGGAAAAAATAAAAGATAGTCAACAGGTTGATTCAAAGTGTGTCTGTCACGACCCGAATAACCCACTGGCTTAGCAACTCAATGAGCCTGTCACGTGGCCCAAAATGATTAAAGCCAAGTTACCAGTAGTAACCTACATGGTTTATTATATACCAGACTCATATTTCATTCATATATGATGGGGATGGAGTGTTACAATAGACCTCCCTTAAGGCCACACATCCCTGTGTGGATCCATCCAACTTCACCAAGCGATGTGGGACCAAAGCATTCCACACTCGTGTCCCCTGCCGATTTCCCTATCTTAACTCACAAGCTCGCACACCATGGCTTTGACTTAATCTTGCCTTAAGGGCTTTCCCAGCAAGATTGGGGGTCCCACATTTCCTGCTAGTGATAGTCTCTGATACCATTTGTTATGACCTAAATAGCCTATTGGCCTAGTAACTTGATGAGCCTGTCATGTAGCTCAAAATACTTAAGCCCAAGTTACCAGTAGTAATCAACATAGTTTATTATATACCAGACTCATATTTCATTCATAAGTGATGTGGGATGGGGTGTTACATAGTCAGATTCATTGGACAGGTTGCAAGCATGTCAAAGTTCAGATTCATGAAAGGGAAAGATAATAGAGCTATGTCAGGATCTTTGGTTTGTCAACAAGTGAAGGCGGTGTCAGAATGTTTGGTTTGTCAGCAAGTTAAGGCAAAGCAGTGTCGGAATGTTTGGTTTGTCGACAAGTTAAGGCACATCATAGAGATTAAAGAAGTTGTCAGACTGCGGAGCATCGGTTTCTATTTCGTCAGTCAAGGTTGAAAGGTTTGTTGAAAAAATCCAGATGTAGTTGTCATAAGCTTTGAGCTCAGAGTAAGTTTCAGCTCAATGCAAGTCTCTCGATCCGTCAAGCAGATTGTATGTTGCCAAGTTTTAGCTCAGTGTAATTCTTAATCCATCAAGCAGATTGTAAGTTGCCAAAAGTAGTCATAAGAGCTTTGCAGATTTTAGGAGGCAAGCTCTTGAGGAGTTTGGAGATAGTTTTAGGCATTTGGAGGACCAAATGCTTTAAATGAAGGAAGGATGTAACATCCCAAAATCCTAAGATTTAGTTAGCCTTGGTTAATTGTATGTTAGTCAAATAAGTGTGATTAGAAGCTGAGCAAGTCCGGTTTACTGTTAGGATCGTGTGTGCGAAGTCTCGTTCGATTTCGAGCTTGTTTGAGCATGAACATGTAATTCCTCCCTTTTTGTTTCCTCTTCCACTTTTTTCTCTATTATCATTTTTAATCTTTAAAATTGGATTACAATCGAAAAAAAGAAGGATTGATTCTGCCTCCTTATTTGCCTTTTTCACATCAAAGGTATGTTGGGTATCGAATATTATTCCCTCAAAAACACATCTCTTGCACATAAACAAATTAATGTCTTCCCTATCATTGATGTCCTTATTTCATATCAAATGCAAGCCCTATTCTCACTTTCAAAAATGGCGACAGTGATACCACATATACAATCTCTGTTCATTGTCTCTCTCATTATCTTTCTTCATTGTAATAAAAGAAATAGAGTAGTTTTCATATGCTAAATGGTGTTAGGCACCAAACACAGCCACCCATTTGTGCAAGTACAACCACAAATGAGTGGTTGTGCTTGGTCCTAAGCACCAAAATGGTGCTGCACCTAGAACTTGGAAATTTCACAATGAAAGACGCTACCAAATATGATATTAGCATTTTCAAAAGGTTTTAAAATGAAGTAAAGACAACAAATATACTTGTCAAACAAAACCTCAAACTCCCTTAAATAAGCAATCCAAAGAAGTCATTCTTGCTTTAGAAAACCAAGCTCCATTAAAAATCCCACATCACTTGGCTAGAGGAACAGAGAATATATCATACATATGATTTAGACGCCGACCTAACCTCACAAGTTAAAAAATCAAGTTTGGATCTCAGTAGGATTTAACTCACCAATGGATTAAGAATTTGTTCGGAGATATATCTTACATCATCATGTTGTAACATTGATATACATTGTTACACCGTTTTCTATCAACTTAAGCTTTTATAGCAAATGGTTGTCAACATAGTGTCAAAGTGGGAGGTCAAGTGCCTAAATTCTTGTGCCTTGTATTCTTCCACTGATCGTGTAATTATAAATTATTACACCATTCTCTATTAGCTTAAACTTTTGAAGTAAGTGGTGATTGTCAACATATCATCATTGCATAATTGCATGTGTTTAGAGTTGGTTTGAAAATCTCTTTCAATTAAAGATAATAACTGAAAATCTAACACTATTAATAGGCTTTGTTGCAAAGAATTGATCATCAGACATGAGCCCTATCAGCCCACCTTCAAAATCCAAGTTGCCCGAGAGCATCATGTCCCATTACCCATGTATTCATGTTAAAAGATTTGAGGGTGCTCCCAAATATGTGATTTTTTAGATTTGCAAATAAACACATAATATCTAGTAGAAATAAACTAAAGCAAACAAGCAAACACAACAAAAAGACATAATTTTTACATTGAAACCCAAATTCGAAAAAAACCACGAGTCCTGACTAAACCAATAATCAAATATTATGAATCTCGCAGTATAAGAATATATACTCACAACTTTATTCGACTCTCGTGTAACCTAAAGATTGTAATTTTTCTTGCACAGATACGCACTATCATGGCCGCCTGTCGCTCACTGCAACAAATATAAATCAACTAGAGGCCTTTTAGTTATTATACTTGACTCCTCAGATGATCTTCCACAAAAAGGTATAGAAGACTAAAATTTCTAAAACAAAAATTCAGAACTTTTCTCTCCAATAAATACCCTCGAAAAGGAAATCTCCAATGAATAATCTTTGCTCTAAATAAGGAGATTGACTACTTAAGGTTGAGAGAAAACCCCCTTAAATAAGTCAGATTTTGTGCCTCATAAAAGCATTGTAGAACATTAATTGGCTGAAACAGAAAACTCCCACTTCAAAAAGGAAACAAAATCCAGTAAAGTTGATGGGAAAGTTTCCTTCGTCCTATCAATCGAGTACCTTACCCAGTTGATCAGGTACCAATTTGATGGATTGGGTAACTATTCTATATGGGTACTTTTTTCGAATTTCAGTAGAAATTTTTAGACCATAACTTTGTCGTTTTAACTCCGATTAACACAATTTTAGACTCTACGAACATCTACTCGAAACGAGCTTTCCAACTCTAGGTAATTACCCTATCCAACGCTCAGTTTGTGAGATATAACATCTTTAATCCATATTATCCTTAGAAAAACACTTAAAAACATTTCAATTTGTTACTCTTTCTTCAATTTATTCACTTCAGTGCATTCGGCGGCTCATACCACAGTCCATACTAAAAGAAATATAAAATACAACTTAATAGACTCAGAGTTTTGTTCAACCTATAAATTAGCCAACATACAAAAATCCTTACACATGCTAGTGTAGGATTAAACTCCATTAACAAGTTAAGGATTGAAATTTGAATCCCCAAGTTATTGAATGATAAATGGAGCCAAATACTACCTAAGGGTGCAAAATTGGTTGTGCCACGATGAGAAATGGAGTAAGTATTACCTAGTAAGTATTACCTACAAGTGTAAAATGGGTAGTGTCATATCGGCACGGCCTAACCGTGTCATCCCATGAAAAGTTAGAGGCCGTGATGTGCCCTGCCACAACCCAGCTCTATTCATGCCCATGTTACTACCCATCCAACTACACAGTCCCTCATTCTCAAGAAATTAAGCCCATGTTTGGCAGCGCTATTTTTTGCCCCTATTTGTCTAAATGTCTAAAATATTTAGAGTTTAGAAAAATAAGAGCATTAGGCATATAATTTTAGCCTTTATTATCTTTAGATAAAAAGAGGCAAAACCTCTTAAAACCAAATACCCCAAAACTCATCTCCTCAAAATAAGATGTGCTACTACAGTAAAATACCGGTCATTATGCCTAGTACCTTTTTTTTATTTTTTTTTTTTCAAATCTGAGATAATAAATGAAGATCCAAACCGTTGGAAATGTGCACAAGATCCAACACAGCATATATCCAAATTTCAGCAGTTGAATCATCACCAATCTCGAGATATGTGCAAAAAAGCGTGAGCCATTAGATTTTTTTAAAAAAAATTCTATGGGCCCCAAACACAAGATCTAAACTGTTGGTAATGTTTGAAAGGCTTAACACGACAATGGGGTCAATTTTCAAGTCTTGATTCCATATAGATCTCGAGAAATTTGTAAAAATTTTCAACCATTGATGTAACATGCCCAATTTTGGATTATTCCACTGGCAGTCCCTTTTTTATTATTATTATTTATGAGACAATAAATCACAATCCAATCCGTAAAAAATGTTTATAAGGTCAATGATCATTAAGAGATCGAATTTTAGCTGTTAGATCATCACCAATATTAAGATATTTGCAAAAAAAAAAGTGAATTATTTGCTTTTTTTAAAGATTTATAGGCCTCAAACACAAAATTCAAACCGTTAGATCCCATTGGAAGGATGGACATAGCTATAGAGTTGAATTTCAAAGCTTAATACTTTATAGATCTTGAGAAATTTGTGAAAAATATTCAAACAACGATTTAAAAAAGTTTAATTTAAACAAATCCTCATTACCAAACACACATTTTGATTCTAGCATCTTGTTTTTATAACTTTTTTTTCAATGCCTCTATTTTGAATGGGTCTATAATAAAAAGATTAGAGATGCCAGACAAGCCCGAAGACTTCTTTGTTTTGGTAAAATAAGAGCTTAGGGTTTACTTGGTTGCACTAAAATATATAGAAATCAAACACATAGGGTGATTGAAAAAGAAGACTAAAAGTGAATAAATTTCAAAAAATGAACATCAAATAATAATCTTTTCCAAAAAAGAAAATTGAAATAAGAAATGTAATTGGATGCTCATTTTTTGAAAATTTTTAACCTTTCATCTTTTAACCACTGTATGTTTTTAATCCCTACGCTTTTTAATCCAAACGAACAGGCCTCCAGCTATATTTAGTATTGTAAAATGAGAGTAAAAAAGTGTGTCTATTTCTCCATGATGAACCTGAGGCGGGCCACATCACCTGGCCCACCGTGGCTTCATCACTCCAATAGAGAATTCACTCAATGCATGTAACACTCGCACATCCCAAAAACAAAATAAAAAACAAGCGCAGAGTGACAAGACAAGAAGAAGAAGAAGAAGAAGAAGAAGAAGAAGATGGTTTTCTTTTCCTGGACACGCCCCTCTCTTGCACAACAAAAGGCCTGCATTCACAAGTCAGTACTTACTCAAATGAAATCATCTTCTTTCCCTCTTCCTCTCTCTTTCATACTATTCTTTGTATTCACAGCTCAGAAGGCTTCAACTACGACCCCAAATACCAAGGCGCTTCCTCTCAACCCCTATCTTCCTCGAACAAGGACGAGCTCACCAAGAACGGATTCTTCATCAACCACTCTCGAATTCTACTCGGCTCTGGTCCCCAAACCTTCCACAACGCCAAGACAGCGCTCCAAACATGGAGGTCAGCTGACCCACACGCACCTCTCATTGCCTCTCTCTCTCTCTCTCGATTGACTCTTCCATTTGCAGGCACTTGGCTCTGAACTGGGCATTTGTCGACCCCAAGACTTCGATTGAGGTCGGGACCAAGTTCTGTATCTGCGTCAAGGAGCTTCTTCCTTGGGTCATGCTACCCCTTCAGGTCTCCTTTGTTGTTAACGACAGCAGCAGCGGCGGCAGCAGTGTGGGTCGCCGTGGGCGCAAAAGGGCTGCGTTTGGTTTTGGGAGTGGGACTCTTCATGGCCATTTGCTGGTAAGTAGGATTAGATTTGGACCCTTCTTTCGCTCTTTGAAAGTGTGTTGCATGTTCGTTACAATGCATATAAGGTGTTTGGCAATATGCCTATATGAGAGATTAATTTCAACAAGCAGGGAAATGTTTTTTTTTTTTTATTCTGTTGTGTATTTGAAAGTGTGTTGCATGTTTATTAGAATTCATACAAGGTGTTTGGCACTATGCCTATACAAAGGTATAAAACTTTTGTCGTATGTTCAAAAAAGTACAAAAAGTTTTGAATATTTCGAAAGAGTATAAAACTTTTCTCAATCAAGTCCTCTCCAAGAGAGAATTTTGAAAAATGACAAAAAAAAAAAAACCCCCTTATGTTATTTTTAAAGTTGTTGCCTTAATATGACCTAGTGGTTCCCACTTCATGAAATCAAAATGTTTGGTTCTAGGAAGAGAAAAAGTTAATAAAAGATAAAAACCTATAATAAGGGAAGGGTATTTTTTGTCATTTTTTTGTACTTAATTTTTATAGAGATGACTTGATCGAAAGAATTGTCGAATATTTTTATACTTTTTTAAGAAATTCAAATCTTCATGTACTGTTTTGCAAAAAAAAAATATTTACAGTACATTGAAATATGGTGATGAACTGGATAACATGTCTATCCCTGAAAGTTTTGTGAGACCCATCTGAAATTTACTTCTAACATGTGATTCAAGGCAATCTCTGATGTCCCATACGTTGATGTCATCCCTGTCCATATGATCAAATTCAATTTATGTGACATATATGTCCCTTTAGGGAAATTGGGTTACAGATTGGGAGAAATGTCATTGGTTTTGGATTTGGAAAATTTTTATTTTACGAGGCTGCAATTTTTTTTCCCTGCATCATGAAAAATCATCCATCCCTCTTTGTGGTATATATGCGCTGCTTTCAAATCTGTGTTTATGCAGAGTCCCATCTTGGTCTCTATCTGAAGGTTAGAAGTGGAGAGTTAGAAGATCAGCGAATTTGTATTCCATGGCTATTTATGTTATTTATCTAATGGTGTGCAAGAGTGTGATTTCAGTATTAGTTTTATTTTTTGATAACTGTAAAATTTTATTGCACAAAAAAACAACAGCAAGCAAGGCTAACACAGCAAGAAGAACGCCCAAAGGTAACAAAAAAACAAAGATCTAAACATCAAAGCAAAGAGAAGAGTGAAAAACTCCCTCCTTAGTAAGCTTTTCCGCCATGAAATTTGCTTCCCTTTAAATATGATAAAATTGTGCATCCAGTTGCTAAGAAATATCGCTAACCTCTTCCACCCAATCCACAATCCACCAAGGATGAGAAGATTTTTCTGAACCCCATTGAAATGCCAAAAAAAAGTTACCTTGAATAATGGCCTTATAACCATCCACCCTCAACAACTCCCTACAGCCAATTAGAAGAGCAAAAGCTTCAGCTTCATTCTCAACTAAACCATCGAAAGGACTAGAAAAGCTCTTGATGACATTGTCATTCCAATCTCTAATGGTAACTCCAATACCACCTCTACGAAGAGAGCATAAATAACTCCCATCAAATTTTAGCTTAAGGAGACCTTAAGGTGAGCTCTTCCAAGAAACTCTATGCATAGATTTAACACACACACAACACCCCCACCCCACCCCCCACCCCCACTTCTCCCCAAACTCTATTCATAGAAGCTACCCAAGATCTAATCCTCCTGCACACCCACTCCGGAACTGTCCAAACGATAGACTTAGTAACCTCCCTTACCTCTTTACTTTGATTTTTGGAAACTCTACTGTTTATTTCCAACCAAAGCATCCGCATGGTAGCATACAAAATAGACTTCCACAAAATTTTGGCTCAGGCATACTTACTTCTTAGATGCCATTGATTGAAAAGGTCTTCAATTGTTTTTGGCATGGCCCACTCCATTTCGAACAAATTAATAATAGTCATCCAAACTTTATAAGCAAATTGACAATGAATCAACAAATGGTGAACTGTTTCCTCACCATTTAAATACATTGGACAACCATTAACGATAACATGATTCCTTTCTCGTAGCTTATCAATTGTAACAATTTTATGATGCTTTGCTACCCAACAGAAAGCTAAAACTCTAGGAGGCACCACGAGAACCAAAAACCCTTCCACTCTTCCACTCTAGGATTCATATCCACCAAAGCATTATAAAAAGACTTAACGGAGAATTGACCTTTAACATCTGGCTTCCATAATCTAACATCTAATTTATTAGTGGCCAAAAAACACTGTTTCTAGCATTCCAAGTGACCCAGTAAAGTCCAACACTTCACTTTCCCACAAGTCTCTTCAGAAAGAGAAATCTCAAACAATATTGCCACCCAAGTAACAATAGTTCTCATTTCTCAACAAGCGCTTGTTGCCTCTGATCCAACAAATACAAATTTGGGAATTAATCAAGCATTCTCATTTGCCCACGCCACTCACCATCCCAAAACTTCACCCGCCGCCCACCATTAACCCTATAATATATCGATGGATCAAAATCACCCTTCTCAAAAAGGACAGACTTCCAGAATCCAAAAGCTTTATAGTGTTGCCTTGGCACATTCCATCCGTCATTTGCTAATTCATATTTACAAATCAAAATCCGCCTGCACAACCCTTGACTTGGCTCCCCCACCCTCCATAACCATTTCCCAAGTAAAGCTTTGGTTGCGTTTTCAGTGGAGCGAATACTCAAACCACCTTGAGATAAAGGTTTACAAACAGAATTCCATCTAACCAAATGATATTTGTGCTTTTCAATAGAATCATTCCAAAGGAAGTCACGCTAAAACTTCTCTATCTTGTGCACAATGCTTTTAGGACATTTAAAGCAAGAAGATAGTAAATAGGAAGACTGGAAGGAACTGACTTGATGAGAGTAATTCGACGACCCAAAGATAAATACTTGACTTTCCATGAGCTTAATTTCCTCTAGATCCACTCCAACATCCGCTCCCAAAGGTGATTTTTAGGTAACCCCATGCATAAAGGTAGACCCAAATACTTTAAAGGCAAATTTCCTGCTTTGCAACCAAAAGAATTAGCTAAAGAAACAATATAGTTCTCTTCCGCCCAGACAGCAATAAACTCACATTTATTAAAATTGGTTTTCAACCCTAAAAGCAATTTGTACCATTGCAAAATCATTTTCAAAATATCTACTTGAGCCAAAGAAGCTTCACAAAATATAATGGTGTCATCTGCTAATTGTAAATGAGAAACTTCAATAGCTCCATTACCAATAGTGAAAACTTTAATTAAGGCCCTTAAAGTCACTTCTTCCATTAACACATTCAATGCCTCTATAACAATAACACGAGCACGGGTCACCTTGCCAGAGACCTCTAGAGCTTTTGAAATAGCCTTTAGGTGATCCATTAACTAAAACTGAGAAATGAGCGGAGGAACCACAACTGTGAATCCACTAGCACCACCTCTTACCAAAACCCTTTCTAGACATCACATATTGAAGGAAACAGTCCAACATATCATATGCTTTCTCAAAATCCAGCTTGCAAATTAAGCCTAGACGCTTCTGCCGAGATCTTAAATCTATTCATTCATGAGCAATAAGTACACTGTTTAAAATCTAACATCCATCACCAAAAGCACCTTGACTTTCTATAGTTATCTCTGGAAGCACCTTTCTTAAACAATTAGCCTTTCGCTAGAATTTTGTAAATACTCCCATTCAAACTTATAGGTCGAAAGTCCTTAATAGAAAGCGCACCCTTCTTTGGAATCAACACAATGAGAGAAACACACAACTCTATCGTAATAACACCGTTATCATGACATTCATTCAAGGAATACCTGCAAATCATCTCTTATCAATTCCCAGTATTGTTGAAAGAAAACTATAGGAAAGCCATCTAGACCCGGAGCCAATCACCTCCTAATAAAAACACAGCTTGCCTTATCTCCTCTTTGTTAATTCGCTCTTTTAATGAGGAAGCCCCCAAAGAAGACAGCTTCCTAAAAGACACCCTGTGCATCTTAAGCCTTAATCTAGCATCATTATCATAGAGCTTCTTAAAGAAATTTACAATTTCTTTTTCAATGTCTCCTTTCTGATCTCAAATTATACCTCCAGCAGAAATAGCATGAATACGATTAGAACATCTACGAGCAGCAGCTAGAACATGGAAGAATCTGGTATTCCAATTTCCTACTTCCAACCATTTATTTCGAGAGCGTTGCTTCCATTTGTGTTCATCTTGAAAAATCAATCTACGGAATTGCTCCTTAAGATTAATCCTTCTGTCTCGTTCATCTTCTCCCAAAGTCCCTAGTGTTTCCTTCTCATCTAAGCTTTGAATTTCGGCTAAGACCTGATTTTTTTCTTTCCACCATATTGCCAAAACTTCTTTCCTCTATTTTTTTCATTGTTTTCTTGACAAATTTTGGCTTCTGGACTAGCTAATAACCCTTCCAACCACCCACTGAAAAGATGTCCAACAGTCTTTAACGCAATCATCAACCCCCTTTTCTGCCAACAATTTTACCTCCGATGATCTCCCCTCTTATTCTTCGTGATTTCAGTAGTAGTTGTCAAAATTATGGTAAAATTATATAGAAGGTAAAGAGAGATGAAAAGATTATGGAATTTTTGTAACTATTATTTTATTGATATAGGTAGTTGGGGTAAGAAATAACAATCGGTTATGGTTATGTAAGGGTTCAAAATTTTTAACTGTTGTATAAACATTGTAAAAGATTCTTCTTTTAGGTAGTGAGTATTTTGAGGAACCGTGTTTTCTTTTCATTTTTCCTCATTGTTCTCTTCTCTTTGGTTTGCAAATTTTATCACTTTTACTTCTAACTTGTTCTCTTTCCTTCCTTAATTATTGTTCTTACGAGTTTGAATGTCAAAGGTTCGGGGAGGCGAAGAAATCACAGTCAGGAAAAAATGGTTAGCACTTTGGACAAAGATTAAACACAGCTCTAGAGGTTTAGTTAATGCCTTGTCAAGTTAGGTGATTAAATAAAAATTGTCGAGATATATTCATGATCCAAGACAACTTGATCTCCAATGGGTCATCAGAATTTAGAGCCCTGGTTGATGCTTTTGGTGCTGTAGCCCTTAAGTTAGGATTTGGGTTGATTTCTTAAAACCGTTTTTAACAGATGCTTTCTCTTGATCACTCATTAACCAGGACTAGGTGGATTCACAGGGAAACAAAACATAATTAAGGAGGGGGATTCACAGGGTAACAAAACATAATTACGGAGGTGGATTCACACAGAAAGAGAACATAATTAAAGAATAAAAATGCAGTTATTACTTTTCGCTTTTTCCCTTTATTTGTTTTGCCTTTTTTTCCTGTAACAAAGATGCCAACTCATTTTGAGAAAATCTATTAGCGAATCACATAGCCAAGTCCAGTTCTCCTAAGGTGTCATGGTGCACTATAATTTTGTTTTGGGTCTGGTTCATGTACTGTTCTTGATCCTTCAACTCAACTCATCTATATGGGAGTGCCACTCATTTATACAGGAAAACAATTCCTTGCATATTTTTGTGCCCCTTACGTCTTCCCTGAATTCAGATATAGAATTTGCTTGACTATGGATTTTCATCCTTATATTTTTCTAGCATTTTTAATATTCTGTTTTTCCAAACCAGCTAAATGTAATCCATTTGTTATATTTACATCTTGTTGAAAGCAGGCTGGGGAAGAGAGTTTTTCGATTGAGTTGGATGAGGACAACCAGGTTTGGTACGAAATTTTTTCTTTTTCAAAGCCCGCACATTTTCTTTCTTTTATTGGATACCCTTATGTACAGCTCAGGCAGAAATACTTTGCTCTCCAATCCGCACAATCAATCATGAAGCATATCACTGCTCACCCTGTAGCAAAATAACTGCATGACTGTGATTCTTGTAATGGAGATGCTTTACTGCAACAACATTCTTCAGATTTCCTTATAGTTTTGGAAAATGCACACCCACGAGTAAAAATGTAAAATAAGTGTGTATATATAGGAAGGTTTTTTTGAATTATTCCAAAATAATGAACTTTTAATGGAGTTCATCATGATAAATTTAAACCCTTTCATAGCTACCCTTAGTAGGACACTCATTCTAATTTGACACTACTAAATTGATATCCAAACATTATATCGAATTAGAAGCTAATGAACTTTATCTAAAGGCTAAAACTTTGGGGCCTCTTAAGCCAAGGATTAGGATGACTCACATTGAGAGCTACCCCTAGTCGACATGTAGCCTTCCAGCATGCAGCCTCGTAGGATTAAGTGGCAGATGAAGTTGCAAACGAACTTCTCTTTCCAGGATACGACAGAAACGTTAGTGAGTGAATCAAACTTGTGACAATCATAGTTGTTTAATTTGTTTTGGCCCCTGTTTCAATTTGGCTCCATGCTGGAATATTTCGGCCGATTTGAAACTTTAATGTTACACTTAAAAGTTCCATTTCAAAAAATATTAAAATTTTATATATAAGTAAAAATATATTAAAATTTGAAAATAACACATTCGATTAATTTTGCTCAAAGCAATGATGTGGTTTGTTATATCTACATATCAAATGAATAATTTATTTGCTGTGTATGTGAAAATCTAAAATTAGACATGCATTCTCAAATTTCTACTCCTAATATGACAAGACTTTGATGAAGACTTCGAAGATGATGGTGGTGGTGGTAATGATGACAACAACGACATGCAACTTATAAACTGTCAGGAAGGCTGGAAGAGAAGTAGATTGACTTTCATTTTATAAAAAAAAAAATGATGATATCTAAAACTAGTTTTGCAAAAATTGCAATGCAATTGTGTTTTCTCGGCTCAAGACTGGGGGAACAGAGAAAGGGCCAGCATGGGAGATTAAGGATATCACTTCTCCATTTTTCTAAAATACCTCTTACTGCCGTTTTGCACAATGTGGTGTGGTTGTATAGATTGGATAACGTGGAATTTCACCATGAGCAAATAGGGGCCCACATTCTTCCACATTTGGGTTCCAGCACTTGAGAGTAGTAGGATCCGGCTGCAGCTTCAGAAGGCTTTTTGTCACGGGTTATGACACGCAATGGAAAAGTTTTCTTAAAAGAGTTTTCACCGGAGGAAAGCTAGCGCACAAGATACAGCTAGGGATCCTTGCTGATGCTTCTGGGCTTTTCATTTTCCCACTGGTAATTTGGGGTATAGGTGAATGCAAAGAGCAAATTTGGCCAGTTTTCTGTTGTGCCTCTCACCGGAGATCGACTTCACGTTGTTTGTGGAGAGGGAGATGCCTAAGCACTGAGCTATCAATGGATTCGCTCTTTGTGTTCCTGTTTAAACACAACTTGTTACTTATTAAATGGATTCACCCTCGTAGTGGAAGAAAAGGTTTGCCTATGAAAATGGAACGCCAAAGTGTGAGAGAAAAAAGAAATTCTCACGGGGATGTTTCTTCTCCGTTCCCAGACAATAAATACATGTCAGAATTAAGTTTGGTAGAAATATTTTGAACGTTTCATGTTTAAGAACTTTTACAGAACAGATTAGAAACAATCAAAAGTAGTTTCAGCGAGGGGGTCTCTCCATTGAAGGACCCACCAGTTCAAAGTAGGGACATCAAGCCAGCCAATTTTGGTGGATGTGCAATTCTAATTTAGTCATGGTCATGCCACCTCCATCTGTAGAGAACCATTGCAGCTCAAGGATAACATTACTAGTGCCATGCTTAGAACATGCGAGTCCTAACCTGTCAATAGCGTGAGAAAGTCTGCACTGGGAAAGAGACCGACAACAGGAAATGGCTCCTAAAAACTCTGTTCAGACTGAAGATAAAATGGAGAATCCACCAAGTAGAAGCTGGTGTGAGATTAGTAATCTGTCCAAGTGCACAACATTTTCTGTAAAGCTCTTTTTTCCATCTTTCAAAATCAGTATCAAACACCACCTCCAAAATAGTTACTACTAAAGCTAAAAGAGTGAATATAACATTTTCACAGTCAAAAAACAAAAAACAGTATCCAAGACCATCTCCAAAATAGTAAAAAGAACAGTATCAGTAATGCTCTCCTTGAAACATTGCTCGCAATAGCTTGCAATTGCTTATTATCGCCATACATGTCACAAGATGACAACCAACCCATACATCCTATGAAGAGAGAAACTACTGAGTTGAAAGAAGGGGCTGTTTGTCCAATATAAACATCATACCATGCTCTCTCTGATTTCAATGAACCTGTGACCTCAAATAGGTGACACACTCCACACTTGGATAGCAAAGAAAATCCCCATGAAGATTAAGTATGCAAGACCAGTGAAATCACTCAGCAGCCTGCAAAAGACAGAAGACTGTCAACATCATAACGAAAGGTTACAAAAGGTAACCTCAAACAACAAAAGGATTGGGATGCATTTGATTAATGATGTTTTGACCCAGCAAACACATCTTAGCTGGGGACAAACCAGCAATCTAAGAATTGAACAACTGATAAAATGGGAAAAAAAATTACCACCAACTCTATTATCAAAAAAATTTCCATGCCGCTTCATCCATTGAGAAAAATTCAGAATAACCCCATGTTAAGACTAAAAAGTCCCTTCTGGTAGGGAATTCTAAAAAAATAAAATAAAACACCATGCGAATAAAAGATCCCATCTTTCCCTTCTTTCATTCCTAACTTCAGATACAAGCTGGAAACAAAGGAAAATGAGAAGAAAATGTGAAGAAAAAGAAAAAAGAGACAAAAGGACAAGAAGAAAGTAAGGAGAAAGCAATAGAAAAGGAACGAGAGAATCGAGGAGAGATCTAACTGGGGCTGTGACCAATTTATTCGGATCAAGCACAAGCCACCAGTTTTGATTTTCACAGTTAGCGGGACCACATTGTGAGTTACATAAAAAAAGACAGTTGCATGTTAATTTTGAACAATTTCAGAATTCATTATCAAAGTCATCAGTCAGGACACTAGGTAAAAACAACCCATTCCATGAAAATCCCACTGATCAATTGATTTTAACCTCTAATCAGTAGCCAAGAATAAGGATGGTTCATAGTTGTCAATCTCACTCATTCCCACTGATCAATTGATTTTAACCTCTAATCAGTAGCCAAGAATAAGGATGGTTCATAGTTGTCAATCTCACTCATCCATTGGATAAAAAATTTTCATTCATTGATCATGTCAAATCTCATTCATTGTTCAAAGAATCACTTCTGTCAGGCAATCCTAACCGATTCATAGTGCATAGAAAATGAACAGTGCAAGAGAAAATTTGGTCACAGCTGGGTTGTCAGATCACACAATCAATGTGATCTTAACGGGTTGTCCTTCAAACAATTCTTTGGGCAATGCAACTGGGTCTATTGTATTGGATACCAGCAAGCATACATATAACTATTCATTCATGCACACAAACAAGTGGTGACGAGAAAGAAATCAAGATTTTCTTGCACAAGATGTCATATGTTTTAAGTAAACAAGAATTTCCCAAAACAGAAGCCTCAGGCATACCTGGTTGAGAGGATTGTCGGGAGATTTCTTCCATAGCTTCCATATCATATCCTTGTATTGATTGAGAGTAAGCCCTGGTTTCTCAATCTTCAGTTTAGGAAGCTCTGCTTCTTCAAAAGCCTGCACATGTTCATAAAGAACACATTAATCACCACCAGGAAACGAAATTGCATCAACTTGTAATATACAAAATTGATAAAAGCAAGAATACTTAACAAAATTGATTCGACGAACCAAGATAAAAGCAGCTTTGCAGATCAACATATTTTTCAACTTGTAATATACAAGCATTGTGGATGGATATTCTTCCAGTCAATGTCAAAGCCATGTTGGGAAATGGCTTTGGCAGCTAGGCAATGAGGTCTGAAGCCTTTGCAAACCCATTCTTGTCCAAAAGCAGGCATTATCTGGGTTATGTCAAAGCTTCCCATACGTGGAAGGCAGTTTGCCCAGTTGTAGATGCATTATATCCAAACACAAGGTATAATTTTCGGGAGGCGTGTAGATTAAATATTGAAGGACCTGGTGTAGAGAAAGGAAGCTTGAGGAAGTGTTCTCTGATCTTTCAAATTGCCACTAATCCTTATGCTTTAGTTTCTAACTATTTGAAAAGATTTGGCGAACCCTTGTGTTCACAAATCTATCTGAGAAGAACAACTGTCCAGGTGAAGTTCGACTGGAGATCTAAAAGCATTTTTTGATTTGATCCTCATAAAAACCTCTTTTCTGAGTTTTCTTATGTTACAGGAATTAGTGAGTGAGTTTTATTCACATCTTCTGAGGATCTGGGCTGATAGGACTGACATCACCACCTGTACAAACAGTAAGGTTTCTTTTCTGTATGACTCCTATTGTATAGTAATTCAAGCCTAATTTAATCACTGGTGATCAATTAAATGGTTGTCTAAAACCATTAGTGATTGTTTTTGCCAAGAAAACAGTACCCTTAATTGTCTTTCAGATGTATGCTTGAATCAAAGTTTGTTGAATATGATTTTGTAAATATTATCCAAATCAGATGTTTAAGTGCTCCAGGTGATGATAAGGGTGATTTAGAAGGTTGCTTTCTCTAAATAAAGGAGTAGTTGAGTTTAATAAGGGGATTGCTTTCCAAACTTAGTACTTCTTTTGACTGACTGACTATTATGTAGTCCAAGCAAGAGAAAGTTCTCTTTCTTCTTCCCAACAGTTACCTAGTGTTGTGAATCCAAGCATAAGGATCACATTCACACCAAATCTGCTGGATGGAAATAAGAATAAAGATTGGCCCATTCAGCCAGAATGGCTATTGGAGGGGTGAAAAATAACTTCAAAATATTGATGGGAGTGTGGAAAAATATTTAGATTGGGTTTCTGAAAATATGCTGAAACTGAACTAGATCCTAAATTCAATGGAAGGTAGCACTGCAGCAAGCATTAAGTACTCCAACACAGCCAAGTATCTTTGGGACTCTACTAAGGCAACCTATTCCCAAAAGAGAGATGATGGTAGGAAACTTGAGTTGAAAACAAAGGGACCTATCAATTTGCAATTACAATGCAAACTTTGGGGTCCCGTATCTTAAGTTGGAACTGTATTTGAATCCTAAATTGTGTTGTGCGAAAAAGCAAGCTAAGTTGCAAGAAAAAAGACATGTATTTGAACTTCTGCATGGTATAGATCCAAAATAGGAGCCTGTGCACGCATAACTAGTCAAGATCCTCCATCACTAGTGGGAACAATGTTTGCACCCCTTCAAGATAAAGAGAGTTATGTCAGTAACGAACTCTTTTAAATCTCCCCTCAATTGTTGCCAGTTGCCAAGTTAAACTCCTTCACGGTGATAATATCCTTAGCAACAAATTTTTCTTAGTTGTTGTATTAGATAGGTGTAAAATGCAGCTATTCATTAAAACTTATGGGAAAAGGTATATAGGGATCCACGAGCTAGCCACATAGTGAAAAGACAAGAAGGAAAGGTGTCAACTCAAGAAGGATTTCTATGAGCTCAAACAACCACCTCAAGCTTGGTTTGCCAGATTCAATAAAGCAGGGCTATAAAATGGATATAGATGTCACACAAATTATGTTATACTTGTGAAAAAAGGAGTGATATAGCAGTAATAATGATTGTGTTATATCCATGATACTGTAGTCACCAGCAATGACTAGAAAGAAATTATTAAGAATTTTAAGATCTATCTAGGAACAAAATTCAAAATCAAAGAATTTAGAACATTGAAATGCTTTCTTGGAAATAAAGTTTTTAGGCTCGAGGAAGGAATTGTCATCTCACAGCTACTCTGGATCTTCTCAAAGAAGCAGGAAAGTTAGAAGCCAAACCAGCCGACACTTCTATTAAATAGACTCGTGGTTTATACTTTCAAAGCAAATAACTACTCCATGATCAAAGATCATACCAAAGAATAGTGAGAAAATTAATTTACCTGACCACCACATAATTCGATATCTCATACACCATAAGGTTGGTAAGCCAATTCATACATGACCTCTGACTGATAATTTGGCTACAGTTCACATAATTCTCAAGTACTTAAAAGAAGCACCAGAGCAAAGCATCTTATATACATGTCATGGACACATGAAAGTAGAAGCACACCATGATGCACGGATCCTTCAAAATCCAATACTTCACTTTTTATGTGTAAAATCTATGTCCATTGCGTGTCCCTATCGTACCTATGCCATATCTAGGCGTCATACGAAGTGTCTATTGATGCTGATTAGACAGGATCTAAAATAGACAGAAGGTCCACTAAGGGAGTACTGTAATATGGTTGCTGAAAACTTCATCTTGGTGAAAACTTGATCTCATGATAAAGGAACATGTGATAGTTGCAAAATCAAGCTATGAAGCTGACTATCAAGCTACGGCTCATGGGTACTGCTAGTTGTTAGGTTGAGTATATTGTTAAAAGAGTTAGGCTTTAAGCAAGGTGGTACTATGATCTAAATTATGATAGCACATCAATGATAAAATTGCAAAGAATCCACTGTATCATATGAGCAAACAAAGCATGTGGGGGTTAACTGGTATTTCATCAAAGAAAAATTGAAACAAAGGATATGAATCTAGCATATACTAGTACAGATAATCAAATTGCAGATTTTTTCTTGGAAGTCATCTAGCTAGCCAACACCCTGGAGGAGCTTCTAGAAGCCTGCCCCCAAGCGTTAATTCATAAATAATTATGGAAAGTGAGGAAGAGACAGCATGGCCACTTTTTCGTCCTTTAACACAACCCTAGCTTCCAGATCTCTTTCACTTGTGCTATCACTTTCTCAGTTGTAAAGGAACATTGGCAATTATCTTCTTTGAAAAAAAAAAACCAATTCTTGGGGGGTTGTTTTACCCACACCAAATGTTTATTATAAATATACATATATATATATATATCCTCTCTCCATTCTCCACTTTCTTGTTATCTCTTTTTCCTTTTCCTTCTTAAAGTTGTTACACAGACGAAGCCAGTAGAAGATGGCTTCTACCAATGAATTTTTTTCTCTTCTATAGGTAACATGACTTGAGCCCACTATCTGACGGATGCAATGATGAGCACCTTCCAACTGAGCTACAGCTCAAATGTTTTCCCGTCATCTCCAAACAACTCATTTTACCTTTCCGAATTAACGCATTTTCTATGCTTGCTTCTACTTTCTAGAAATCCTACTTTTTGGCAACAAGACTGACCCTTGTGCCTCAAACAACTCCTTGTAGTTAAAGATGCATTCAATCACACTCTACCAGTCCATTAAATACTCACAGTACTGTTGCATCTCCATTCCATATAGCTCTCTAGGCAGAGCTCTATTTAAAAAAAAAATTGGAACAAAAGGAGAAAAACTGATTACAGAATGCTTGTTCCAATTCATCACTATCATCATCATGAACAAGAGGTTTGAACCTCACAAGCAACAGATCAAAGCCTCGGCTCACATTCCTAGTTCTTGGATTTCTTTGTCCCAAGAGTCTTGAATCAATCAATGGCTCATCCTCCACATGTCCTCTACCATGTCTGTGTCTGGAGGCAACTTCAGACAAAAGTAATGGTCCCAAAAATCACCATGTACAGAAACTAACCGTTTTGGTTCTGACACAACTTGTACTTGGGAGTCTGACTGTCTTGAGTCCAGTTCCAATCTCTAAAACAAAATAATAATAATAATAATAATAATAATAATAATAATAATAATCAAAGATAAGGAAAATAAGAGAGAATTCACATGCAACCATCCCAAGTAATAGCTGCTTCACTAGTCTATGCAAACAAAAGCTTAAAGGTCACATGACCAAATCCTAGTTTTCTCGGATCCAGGATATATTATGAGAAAAATAAGAAGAAGAGTTGACATCCAGCGCATAGAATATTCTTTATATAGCTCTAACATGAATGAAGCCCTAGATATCATCAAAACCATAACCATAAGCAATTCTACCCAGCAGCACTTCCTCCTCTTCTCCAAATGTCCAACTACCTCCCATAACAGAGCCCTCATCCCCAAAAGCGCAATCAATAACCGGCCATCCAATGAAGCCCCATCTAACTTTCCCAAGCCACAACCCATCTTATCTGCCTCCCCCAACACATAATTAGATTTCAACTCCATCTATAGGCTTGCTCTCTATCATTTACTAAAACCCCCAATTTACCAAAATAATCATACTAAACAAGAATCAGTCTCCATGATTAGTTAACACAAAAAACAATAACAGCAACAACCAAGAAGCCCCTGAAACCCAAGTCTAGTGCTGAAGAATTGGATTAAAGGCTAGGAAGCAATGAGCTCTCTCAAATCCTCAGTATTCAATTATGGGTATCTATGTACATGAAATTTGATTATCAAAAAGTCACAGGGGTGGGGTGAATTAGTAGTAGAATTCAGCATTGTGAGTCTTTCCAAATTGTTGGAATCCAAGTACCCCAAATCAACTCTCCTTGTTTTCTCTCTGAATCTTGAACTTGTCTGATGACCCAAATTTCCTTTCAGATTCCACACCCTCTATTAACTAACAATTCCTCATAATCAAAATCATAGAATAATTAACAAGACCCTTGCACTACTGATGCATGCAATTGAAAGGGGCTATCAATCAACATCCAATTAGAAAATGAAAAGAGAGCAATACCTTGAAGGACGCCTTGAGCCTCCTCTCAGGGTGGCGGTCAGGCGGCAGCGGGTCAGCAACCGCCATCCTCGCAAGCGCATCCTCGACGGAGTGCGCCTCGATGACGGAGTCGTCACGGTTGGTGTTGGCCACGAGGACGGTGCGCTCGTACTCCTCCTCATCCGCCGTGCGAGCCTGCTGCTTCTTGGCGGACTCGGCGCGCTGGAGGATCTGGAGCCGCTCCTCTTCGCGGCGGCGCTGGAGGTCGGCCTCGGTGACCTTGGGGACGGGGATGGAGACGCGGCCGGCCTTCTTGTCGGGCTTCCGGCCGGCGCGCTCGAGCTCCTTCTCCTCGAGCTCCGCGAGGCGGCGGACCTCGGCCTTGCGGGCGGCGGCCTCGGCGCGCTTCTCGGCCTCCTCCTCCTTCTTCTTGGCGGCGCGGGATTTGGAGCCCTCGGCCTCCTTCCAGTACTGCTCCTCCTTGTCGCGGGCCTCGCGCTCCTTGCGCTCGGCTTCGGTCGCGCTCTTCCGAGCCCTAGCGGCCTCAGCCTTGCTGTTCGTTCCAATCTTCTTCGGCATCTTCGTCTCTCTCTTGCCTTGGCACGCACACCAGGTGTTTGATTCTTTGCCGCAGACGTTCGACCTCTCGGCCTTGTCACCGTTTGTTGATTTGTCCCAGCGGCAATTGAGCTTTTTGACTATGCTATGTTGGGGGTTGATGATGCAATGCTCTTTGTCACTGATCATGGAATGGAATGACATTTGATCATGGCCGTTGGATCAATCACATAGACAGTAGGGATATCTTTGGAGATCTTATTCTTGTAAGTGGCACTCTAATGTGGGGCCCAGTGGTCGAACATCTGTATGGCTCAAAATAAATTCTTTTCTTGTGTGGCATATGGTCACTTTTTTAATTTGAGGTGGATTGAATCCTTCCAAAAATGAGCCCTTGAGCTGTTATAGAGTCTAGAAAAAAAATGCAGCATTTTGTGCATGTTATCAATGATAGTTACAAATGGTTAATTTTATTGAAATAAATTTTGGGTGCATGGGATGTAAGCAGATGCATTTGTTTTGAATACTTTGGATTTTTTTGATAGATGGACTCGATCCGATCCAAATGGATAATTTGAGGAATGGAAGCGTTTTTATTGAACCTAAGGAAGTACTGGAATTGTTTTAAAAATAATAGATAATTCATCTAAAAAATAATAGAAAATGAGGAGTGCTTGTGCTTGTATATATTGCTCTCTCCACAACAGTTATTCCATTAATATTATTTTCCTCGTAGGTAGGGATGACAATGAGTCAAGTATAAATGGGGACCCACCCTATCCTACTCTTACTAGGCGCAAGTTTCGTAGTGGTTTTTTTGCTACGGGGCAAATTTGTGTTTTATTGTCCCAACCCACCTCGCCCCACCCCAAATATATAATATTTAGAGGTTTTCAGCGACAACTCCCTTAATATTTCATTTTATGGCGAGAGGTCTATAATTTTTTCTCATAGAAACAAAACTCCTTTTTTTAGACGTCAGCACTTAAAAAAACAAAAACACCATCCCTCCAAAAAAAAAAAAAACCCTTTCTTTCTTTCTCTCTCACTTCTCTCTCTCTCTCTTGATTTTCAACCTCCGCCTCTGCACCTCCTAGCCACTAACCAACCACCATCAGGGATTCGGCCACCTCCCTCTCCACCCCAATAGCCCCTCCTTCTCGCAAGATAGCCACCACCGCCGATGTAACGTGCACCCAAAGGTGGCCATCGCATAGGCAGCAGCAACAAAACAAGCTCACTCTCTCACAACAGCCACATTACATTGGCCTCCTCCACTTCTTCATAGTATCCTCAGACCACAATGCCATCATCTTTCTCGTTCCGTTGCCACCTTATCCATTGAACAGAAGTAATAAGCCACCTAGCCCACCTTTCCCTTCCTTTTTTTTTTCACTTAGACCAAGGCAGAGGAATGATTGAAGATTAGAGTAGCTTCCTATCACACATGCCCTTTCTTAAGTTTTGGGCCAACACCCAAACCAAAGTGCAAACTCATGCATGACTATGGTCTTCGATTCGACCCAAAGTTCAAACTAGTGCCTAAGTATCGTCAAAATACTAGTTTGATCAAAATTTATCTAAGTTTGAACTAAATTTATGTGAGTTTAATAAGAATTTATCTTAGTTTGAACACAATTTATATGAGTTTGAACAGAATTTATACGAGTTTCTATGTAAAATTTCTGCGTACAGTTTAACTAACAGCCGATGTTTAAGCATCTAATTCACCTACTTTCTGAAATTGTTTTGAATTGAAATTTTGAGATATAAAAGACTACATGCTAAACTTTAAATTCCCCAAATTTCACTGAAAATAAGCTAATTAGATTGGTCTATCTATTTCAAACTTTTTGTCAAAAACTGTTAGTTTTGCTTTGAGATAAAATTCAACATGTTTAAGTCTCTAGTTCACCCACTTTTCAAAATTATTTTAACCTAAAATTATGGGATATGAAGAACTACATGCTAAACTCTAAATTTTTCAAATTTCACTAAAAAATAAAATGATTAGACTAGTCTACTCATTTTAAACTTTTTACTAAAAACTGTTTAGGTTTCTATATGAGTTTTGCAAAAATTTATCTCAGTTTTGAAGAAGTTTATATTAGTTATGTAGAAATTTATATGAGTTTTTCTTTGAAATAAAATTTAGATTAATTTAAAAAGTTTTTTTTCTTAGAATTTCATGTGCAACATGAGTGTTATTTGAAATGTCTTAAAAAATAGGTTCCAAATATACCATTTAAAAAAAATTGATATCGTGAACAAAAGTTAAGGATTTTCAAAGTTTTTAAATTCAAAATACAAAAGTATTTGCTAAAGGGCAAATCAATAATAAAAAAACAAGATGAGCTGGCTATTTAGGGACCTCCGCCTGTAATAAGTCTAGGCGGCAAGAACTGCCAGCCTTAAAGGGAATGTCTGTCAACTAAGCCTTTGATTTGTGCTATGGAAGAAACTTTGGCCAATTTTCTCTAATTTATCTATGTACTTCTTACTAAAGTGATGGACAAAACTCACAAGATTAGCTAGTTTTAGGGCTTAACTTAAGGCATGTGTAAAGAGAACTTGTTATGTTCAATTTCTATTACACAAATTATATTACATTTTTATATATTTTAAAATTTTTAAGCTTTATATTCAATTTGATCCACTCAAACAAGGTGGGTTTGATATCACATATCAGTGACTAGTCATAGGGCAGGTCGGATTTGGATGAGATAAATTTAAGACGAGGTAGGTATGAATTTGCCACAACTTGTCCCAAACCTGCCCCATTGCCATCCCTATTCATAGATGCTATCTTTCAAATCTCTCTACTTCCCCCAACCTTCTCACCTATTCAATTTTATCCCAACCTATTCAATTCTATCCTTAAAACCGAAAGAGCTATACCAAATTTCAATACAGCCAACTCATCCTTATTCCTATATCTAATTTTAAATTTCAAACACTAAGGGGGTGTTTGGATAAATGCAAAATATAATATCACCAGATTTGAAAACTGTATGATCTCATTATCATAGAATAAAATAGTATCATATTATAATATTGTGTCACTTATATTGTTTGGTATTTTATATATATTTCAATATACCTTTAAGATTGTTTTATACAGCATATAATTGAATATTTCAATATGAAGGTTTTTGCAAGAAAGTGAGATGTTGTAAAATATCTTCTAAGATACCCAAATAGCTACTTTTTGTGTCTATATTATATTATAAACTGGGATATAATATAGCAAAATCTTTTAAAAAATATGTTTTCCGAACACCCCTAAGGCTATTGGAAAGCTTGAAACCTAAAAATAGGGTCGGCTTGAGACAATTTAAGCCCTAATGTGACAATTCTAAATAAGGCTTTTTCTATTTTTTTAATATTATTATAAATATTTTATTTAAATCATATTTGAAAGTAAAATGAGATAGGAAAACCATATTCGGAAAACTTGATACATTTATGAAGAAAAAAAATACCCAGCTAAGATTGGTAGACTAAAAAACTCAATTTTCTTATCAATGTCAACTCGATTTTAAGATGAGTAGATATGAACTCAGTGGGAGCACTTCGTGAACATTTTCCATCACCAGTGGTATTTTGTGCCCTATGATGATATAATGCAGGGAAAAAACGGTGGAACCAACAATAAATATTCTATGAGAGTAAGAATCATTTAGTTGTAATTAGAGGTGATCATTTCTATCCTAATCCACAAACCAGCCCAAACCCAAACTAATAATTTAAAATTGGATTAGACATTTATGACTAAATGTGATGGGTTTAGGTTGAGTATATTCTTAATATTTAATCCACTAACTTGATTAATTGCAAACACCTACCAATTCAACCCAAACCCAACCTATTAATTTAGAGTTTCAGTTGGATTTTGATGCAGGACCACGAACGCTATCCTACATTGAAGGTTTTTTTAAGGTTAATTGACAAATTAATAATCATAAATACGAGTATAAAATAGTTGAACCCTAGTCCACCATAAAACCAACTGTTGAACATCATATGTCGATAATCTTACCGGTTAAACATAATCTTGCTCATAACCTACAAGTGGAATAGCATGTGACCAAAACCAAACTCTCAACCTTTAATTACATCATTTAAAAAATAATGATAGAAAATATAGCAGTTGGTTTTTTGGAAAGTGAAAAGACATAGATATATATTTTTTGGGATGTGAAAAGATAATAATTTTTTTAATATGAAAAGATGAGGCCTTATTTTTTGGGGAGAAATAAAAGGATAACATTTGGTTGTTTTGGAATTTGAAAAGATGTCAGTTGCTATTATGGAGCCGTTTTTTGGGATTAAAGAAAATGATAGTAGTTAATTTTTTAGGGCCTTATTTTGTGGGGGCCTAAAGTAAGAGCTTTTTTAACCCTGACGTAAAGCTGACCCTACCTACAAAACCTTGCATCTTAAATTGATACTCCATTGTTAGACTTTAGCTAAATTTTAATTTCTTCGATAAAGGCCAACAATTTCAAGACCTAGCAAAGTCTATGTCCCCAATCAACTTCTTTAGAAGAAAGCACGGTAGCAAAATACTTAGAATACTATGTATGCAATGCCATTTGAATTACACCTTTAAGATGCTCTTCTCATTCAACAGAAACAAGAAAACCACCAATTAATACAACCACTATTTTAGTTATACCAAATAATTTATAAATATATTAGTTTAGTTTTGGACCTGAATATGATTCTAATGCTTTATCTAAGCGTGTGAGATTCCTTATTTGATTGCTAGAATTGAAATTTTCCAATTTTTTGAGAAGTCACTTTTTCAAATCGTCTAAATTTTTCTATAAAAAAAATCTTCTAAACTCATATTATTAATGCTAGGATGAGTTGGAGAATCTGAAATTTTTGCTAGGCACAACATTTAGAAGGCATTTGTGAAGCGCCAAATTTGGCGGAAAAAGGTGGGTGACAACTAACAAGCCGCTGAATTATTTGGTGCCTTACTCGATGTATTTGGAATAGCAAAAAATGGCCAAGTTTTTCTTCCTTTTTGGCTTGATTTCCGCATGAGCAAGCATCAAAGACGTCCTCGCTAGGGGTGGTAGGAAAGCTGAATATAGTAAAGTAAAGGAAAAGTGAATTGAAGTTAAGGTAGAATACTTCACTTCACTCTATTTGGATGCTTAGTGTGAAGTAAAATCTAATATACTTTAGAGTAAAATTGACTTTTACTTAAGGGAACAAGAGTATTTAAGGTTGAATTTAAATGGAGTAAACCTAGGTCAACAATAATACTTCATCTATCATGTTAGGCTCATCCAAACAGGGTAAGGTTAAACTTTTAATATATTAGGGCTCATTTAACTTTATTTTATTCTATTTATTGCTCTATTTAGAAAATTTAGAATTATCTTCGGTAGGGATTTTTTAATTCCTACAAACAAACATGCCCATTTAAGTAATAGAGTGGATAATTATTCTTATTCCCTTAATTCATTCACCATTGAAGGAAGATTGTTTTCTGGCAATTTATGGATTCCACGTTTGGTTCATTCTATTCACTTTTAGAAATAAATCTCGAGTCCCAAAAGGTTGGGCCTTAGTTTGACAATGAACCCACCATAGCAATCAGCAGCTGCAGCCATCCGGAAACCACAACGTAGCATATCTTAATGTACTGGGTTCATGACTGCTTCTTTAGTACCCCAACTGTCACAGACATTCTCACCCATGCGACTGACCCTGTTGCAAAACCATGATGCAGTCAGTAGTCTTGTCAAATGTCAAGTGCCAACCGGGCTGACATTCGCTGCTGGAGGTCCCCACTCGAAAGATCTCATGCATATTATCCTGAGGTGAAAATTACCACTTCTGCTGAGCCGCAGGATCAGTGACCTGTTTATTAAACAATTCACTTAAACCCAGCCTACACCCATTTGGATCAACCCAACCTGACCCACTTAAACCCTTAAACAGTAAATTTGTTTTCTTTCTGTTTTGCCATTACACGTTGCCACATCGGCCATCTTCCCATAACAAAATTAGTTACAGTGGGCCAAGCATAAATAGTGCATATGAATTCATATTATTGTAAAGAATCTTATGTGTGAAAACTCAAGACCCATAAAATTGGATTTATGAGGGACGGTGTGCAGGCTAGGTGAGTCAACCTTTGTAAACAAGGGTCTCCATTTCCCCCACTTCAGCCGACCTAATAGCGATGCAGTTGTGGTTAAATGGGTTGAAGATGGATCGGCCTTTATTACCCATACCACAAGTTAAGTCATATATATATATATATATAATTTACAAGGCAATTTAATACCTTTAACTATTCATCCGTGGTTCACAAGTTTAACAGCTTTATATTAAACAAATAAAATGACCATCAATCTAACAATTTACTTCATTTGACTCTATCAAAATCAAGTGACACCTACGTGAATGTTGTCGCTCTAATACCACTTGTTACATGCATGTTAATAAACCACGATCAACCAATTGAACAATCAACTACCACACAAAAAGTGACAAATAAATTTCACGTGATTCGGCAAACTAGCTTGTATCCATGAAAAACTACTTTCTTCCATTCAGCCCAACATGGTGGGTCAAACTCCAAGCACCTCAAGGGAAAGAGCTCTCAGCTCTCTCACACTGAATCTAAGTTTACAGATTAAATCAATATATAATCTTCATTTTCTTAGCCTCCAATAAAGTTTCTGTACAATTACCAAAATACTCATAACCCTCAATGTAATTATTGGCTTGCCCAATAAACCAATTCGATTAAACTGGAATACAAGACATAAACTCAATAATCTTCACATTAGCTTGGATTTCACACAATTCGAGTTATCAGGAGATGAAACAGGCAATGTAAGCTGGTTTCAATAAGCCGACACGGTAGGCGGGGGACCGGTGATTGCAGCGGCGGCTGGCGGCTTCTAACAGCATTGACAGAAGCCGGTGATGGGCGACAAAGGTGGCGCTGCAACTAGGGATGAAATCCCTATTCGTCTTCTTTGATCAGGCCCTTTCCTTCTCAAATATGGGAAACCAGATCCACAAAGACAAAGAGAAGATCCTCCGTCTCTCCCTTTCTTCTCCGATCAAACCAAGAACCCAAACAAACCCTTTGCAATCCTCTGCAACCGAGAATCTTGGGTCTTCTCCGGTCATCTTCCTCAGGCAACCACCAAACAGTCCAAACCCAAAAACCTCCAACTAGAACTCCTTTCTCGTCTGCAACAGAATCCGGCGACAGCTTCAAAATCAGCAACAGTAGTGGCAACGGTAGAGGCAGCCCTGTTTTCTACAACAGAGATATTCACGTGCGCCCTGGCAATCCAAGAACCCTATCCTCTTTTCTTCTTCTCTGACCAGCTAATAAAACCTGATCCGTGGCCCATCAATCAGATCAACTCCAATTTGATTTATTTTCTGCAGGAAAGAGAAAACAACCCTTTCTACCCTGCAGAAATTGAGACCCTCCTTTGGATCCAATCCATCGATCTCCACTCACAGTCCAACCCTAAGAAACCCTCGCCTTGCTTTGATATCATTTGTTATGCTAATACCACTTATTATACGTGTGTTAATAAGCAACGATCAACCAATCAAACAATTAATAACCACGCAAAAAGTGATAAAGAGATTTTACGTGGTTTGACAAACTTGCCTATAAGAAACTATTTTCTTTCATTCAGCCCAACATGATAAGTTAACTCTAAGCACCATACGGGAGAACGCTTTCACCTCTCTCACACCGAGCTTAGGGTTTTAGATTAAATCAATATATAATTACCGCTTTTTTAGCCTCAAAGAAAAATCCAAAACAATTACTAACATACTTATAACCCTGAACTTAATTATTGGCTAACCCAATAAACTAATCCGATCAACCAAAATATGAGACATAAACCAAACAGTAAATAGGAGAGATGGGTTTAAATGGTCCACTTAGATGAACTAATAGGTAGCCCCACTGATTGCTTGTACTGTAAGATACTAATTGTTTAAGGAAGCTTGTATAAAAGTATTACTCTTTAGTTATATAGCACACTTGCCACTTAGCCTAGCCAGTTGTTAGGTTTGGATCCAGCAGGTCCACTAAAGTAAAATTTATCTAATACATTAGAATAGTGTTGGGTATAAGAATGGGCTGGGGTCAAGCATGTTTGGATATGCGGTGTAGTGAAGTATGGTAAGATGATGTCACAAATTAAAAGAAAATAAAATATAATGAGGTCAAATTATATATGAAGAAGAAATCTTTTTGACTTTTTGTTGTAAAATATAGATCTCTTTTATATTTAGTGGTTTGAGAATATTGCTTTTGATCTTTTTTTCTATAAAGTGAAGAAAATTTTAAAATTTTTGTATTTTTGACATGACCCATATATTAAATCATGTAAAATGGATGCTCTACTTCACTGCACCACTCATCCAAACATGTGGGGATACCAAGGAAGAGAGAAAAAAAGGCATCCAAATATGTTTGGGGAGATTTAAATCCAATAAAGGCAGTTATAAAGTTCTTTCATTAAAAAACAGCAGTTATTGAGTTATATTTTGGGCCTGTTCATGTAAATGAAATCCTCACACTCAATAATCTCTATATAGTAAGGAAAAGCCAGTAATTTTTTCCATTTTACCATGGTCCCAACTGGTTTCTATCCCTAACTTCAATCCAGTAGCTGTCAGCTCAGCACATCCTCCGCTAGAATGGAGAAAACCGTGAAAAGGACCATTCATCATCTACAAAGTAATCAGAATGTTTCCCTTGAAAAAAACCCTTCAAACACAAGTCAACAGATTACTGTCTGTAGTTTCTTCATTAATGTCACCACATTTTCCATTTATCCTACCATCCATAGTAGGGTCCACATCTTTGGCCCTCCTATTGGCCTTGTCTGGAAATGCACAAGAAATCGAGTCCATAAAGAAATGGTGGGGTCCATCGCCGTAACTTGCCTTTGCTCAATTCAACAAAAAGTCTAATTTTGCATGTGACAGTCATTTTCAATGCAGCTAGCTGTGTTGCTACGTTGCATGCGTCAGCCACTAGGCTGTTGGAAATTGATCAGTTTTTCAGCCTTTTAAGAGACTTCATTCCCACCCAAACAACTTGAAAATTAAAAGATGCATTTCCCATTCAATGTCAGTAAAAGTCACTTACTGCTATTGAATGGGAAAACGATTTAAACGCTTAGGAAATTAAAGTAGGTAATCTCAACTTAGGTTAAAAATTGGGGTCCCAACCAAATTCAATGTGGTGAATGAGGATAGAACAAATCTCAAGGTAGTGATTGAGACCACCCCACTGTTTTGTTAAATTTTGGGTGTAAACTGAAAAGCATAGTTTAAAGAGTCAGTTGGGAATTCAGTCAGACTCTGCTGGACTTCTTCGATTCAGTGACTCGTGAATCAGAGTAACTTGGGCACATTATACTGTGCAGAAGCAAGTCTTCTTTTCTTGGGAAAATTCTAAAATGGGGCCTAAGTTGTAGCACATTTCAAAATAGGACAAACTAAGAAACACATTTCGAAAAAGGACTTAAATTCCATTTTTCTTTCAAAAAAGGACATCCCCCCAAATAAATTACCTTCCCGCAGTCTTTTCCTCTAACTTTTTTAAAACCCGAAATTGCCCTCAAGCACTTTGCTTTGCATTAAAAAAGAAAGCGAGCTTGTAATTGGGTAGCAACTGAGCAATAGAGAGAGGACGTGGCTAAGTGCAATAAAGCAATAGGGCAGTTACATGGGAGAAAACAATTAGGGCCCGTTTGTTAATTTAACCGGTAGAGTGAAGTGAAGTGAATGATCATTTTAAAAGATAAAAAAATAAGAAGGGTTAAATCAATTCAATGATTAGATTTTATTTTTTTAGTGAAAAGAGAATATAATTTTTAGATTTTTTGTATTAAAAGTAGATATTTTTTATCAGTTAGTGGGATGAAAAAGTAACTTTTTGACTTATTGTGTCAAAAGGTAGAAATTTTTTTTTGAAATGTGGTATTTTGATTGAACTTTTTTAGGTTTGTGTATTGAAATAAAAAATGGCTTTAACTTTACAATAAAGGGAAATTAACAAATGGGCCCTTAAGCATCAACAGAGTGCCCCAAGTGGCTGTAATCAGGGGCAGCAATGCCTATAAGGCTGGACTTTGAAATCATTGGAATGTGGGTAGAACTTAGGTGTAGGAAGCAGGAAGAACAAAGATGCCCGGCTACGACAACTAGAACTTTACCATGAGGGACAAACTCTTCTTAGGATCAATGCCCACCTGACACCAAAATGCTAGGAACAATCTCTATCCGGTAATTTGAATACAAATACATCTTTATCATATGCATTTAAACAGCATGAGATATGTTGACGTAATACTCATCTGGGAGTTGAATTCAATGAAGATCGAGATGAGTGAGCTGGTTGGCTAACAATGTTGACATCAAGCTTACTTCCAACCCATGCAAAACTTAGTAAAACTAGTACTCATAATATCTAGCTTTTGAAAACAGCATTTTCTCAATCAAACATGAAGTCGTCAGATAAGATATCCATATCCAAAATACTGATATGCAGAAACCGAAAGAGGGAAATTCCTTACTAAGCTATCATTCAATTGGCAGCAAACAAACAATTATAATTTAAAACCATTTCACAGCAAACAAAGAATTGTAATTTATAGCCATTTCACAGCAACAACAACAATGAAGGTGGCCACCAAACAGATCTGGTATTGAAGGCATTGTAGTGCCGAAGGTATTAATTATAGCAAAGTGAGAACGGGTGCAGGATGGAGTGATTTTAGAAGCTACAAAACCTAGTATCAGACCACTCAAACCCAGTTTGGGAACTTGGAACTAAATCCGGTATCAGAATCTGCTATTCTGATTACACAATAGATTCAACAACTATGAGCAGATCATGCATCTCTTTCTTCTAACCCTGTCATGATGAAGGAAGCAGGGCGCAAGTAGATGTCGGTTGTCTCCTTACAGGCACTGGTGTTCTCAGTGGGAGGAGGAGAGAAGGGCGGAAAGAATAAATAATGGACAGCAGAGACAGTAAAGGGACCGATGCTCTTTAGTTTTAGCCATTGCAACACAGTTCCACAGGGCAATTTCGGGTTTTAAAAGAGTTAGGGAGAAACAGTTGCCGGAAGGTGCCCTATTTGGCTGGATGTCCTCTTTTGAAACAAAAGTGAAAAATTTAAGCCCCATTTTGAAATGTGTTTCTTATTTTGTCCTATTTTGAAATGTGCTAAAAACTTAGGTCTTATTTTGAGATTTTCCCCTTTTTTTTTTTAAACCATAGTGTGAACTTTACCCATAAATCCATAATCATATGTAGATTAACCATTTGATACGGAATGAAAACAAGCTGAGCTAAGTTGAGCTTAACATGGAATCAAGTATTTGATGCTCAAGTTAGTCTTGAACTCGATTCAAGCTTGATAATTCTAACTCGAGATATGTTGGTGTATGTGATTCTAATGGAGCAGAAGTGTTAGTTATTTTAGAAGCTCTTCTATACTTTACAAAGTATTTTCATCGGACCTTATTGTGAAGAGTGATTTCTCTAATGCAATTGCATGGGCATCGAATTGCAAAATTAACCAATGAAGATTCATTTCTTCTTTAATGAGATTTGTAAGTTGTCTTCTTCTATTTATATTGTTTTTCATCCTGAGATTAGAGCGGCCAACTCGATAGCTGATACTTTAGGTAAACAAGGGGTTGTAAGGAATTATCCTCAAGAGGGTTTTATTATATAAGTGTGTGAAGGTGGAGTGCAATACTTCTGTACCTCCCTTTTTACCTCTTTTGTCGTATTTTGCCTTCTCTTTTAATGAAAGCCTTTGCTATCAATTCAAAAAAGAAAAACATTTTTTTTTTCAACTCAAGCTTGGCCTCACCCTCCTTTTCCAACCCCAACCTCGGGCTGAGTTCAGCTTGAGCTTTTTGAGGTGGCAGCGTTGATTAAGAGTTGACTAGGTTTTGTTTTAAGCATTTGATTTAAATTCATATGGGTCTATCATTATCAACCTAGATTAGAATATGGTTTAAGGTGTCTAGTACACTGAATCCAGCCGGTTTCTACACCGAAAACCAGGGCCCAAGTTTCTCACTGAGTTTTCACTCTGATGAGTAATATAATCCAACTCGGCAAACCCTTCGAAGTTTGATTGGGTGTTCAAAAGATCGTCCAACACAGCCTACCTGGATTCTGATTGCACTGGGGCCTCGATAGTGCCCTAGGATATTTTTCGAGGATTGAAAATTTATCATCTATGATTTAATTCAATAACCCATAAGGTGGGGCCTTTCACGTCAACATGCAAAGCATGTTTTTGGCAGCTGGTCCTCAATTTCGGCTCCATATCATGATACCTACAATAATAATGCCCTTTTAGTGCATCCTCCATTTTATGAGTGTTTGATTTAAACCACTTATGTGACGTTGATATATGTTAACGAAAGCCATTGTTCATAAATAAATGACTAGTATTGTCCAACAGGCGTGCCAATGGGCTTAGCCCGGTCCATTTCAATAGGAAAGCCAAATTAGACATCCTAGTTAAAAAAAAGTAAGCCCATTTCAATAGGCCTATTATCGCCTTGATACACTTTGTAATTGAAACGCCTTCATGAAAAATTTCTCCTCCATGCAGCAATCTACGGCAGCGCGCATCCAGACCGTCACCAAAGGCAAGAGCCCCTCTAATTTCATTGGACTCCCTGTGACCAACGGCATAAAACCAGGATTATGGATTCAAAATATGAATCCAAACATAAAATCTCCGGAATCTGGGAAAGAAACCGGTCCATGGTCTACTTTATTAATGAAGTAAGTTCAAATTCACCCTGGCCCAGCCGCTCCACTGGAGCTGCTGCCCAAGTACCCAAGATCGAGGACTTTTGAACCAAGGTCAGTCCAAAGTCCACACCTCAGGTGGGGCCCAGAACAATTACAGGCTGGATTGTCAAATCAAGGTCCCCATGTTATGAAACAGGGAGGACCACTGGACCACCGGGTACTGTGTGTGTTGAGCTGCTCATCATGACATGCAGCGGGGCCCACTCACTATTGCTGCATTTGCAGCAGTGCATTGTAATCATGCCCCGTTCCTCTTCCATACAGCCTTACCAATTAATGAAAGAATCTCTCCGTCTACGATCCCGTTCTTTTCGCTGCCCCGCAGTGTGAGCCATCATTTCAGCTGCCCCGCGTGATCTCTGGTATGGGCCCGTACAGCAACCACGTGTGTGGCACAGGAAACTAAGGGCCGAGACGCCAAACAATTGGTGCGTAGGCCTCACTGTGTATGCCCCTTCGGCAACTTACAACCACTCTTCTCACACACCGGGTTGGTTGCTATCGCTAGGGCTGGGCCATGGATTATTCTAACCCTATCCTCCATATAAGTAGGGCCCAACCCGGATACGCTAAAGCTCTTAGAAGGCCAGCACTACTTAGGATCTTATCCTACCCTCGAGGCTCTTATCTTAAAAATATTATTAATTTAGACTTTTAAAAATTGAGAGTTATAATTATCTAACTAAGATGATATTTGCATCACTCAATATGTTCCATGCATGTACAAACTACTGTTACAAATTAGTTAGCATCTCAAATATTTTATAGAAGAAAAAGTGTATCCATATTAACATGAAGGAGTACACCCTTTTTATACGTTAAGAATATAGAAGAATAATGTAAATAACTTAAATAAGAAACAATAAAACTAGAGCAAAGGAATTAGAAGCAACCGTAAAACATTTTTTCCTCATGCATTAACCGCAATACATGACTTAAATAGTTTAATAGAGAAGAAATAAACCAAGCATATGTGTAAGTATTTTTTGGGCATGTGGGTATGAAGTTGTCTTCATATCCTTGTTTTATTATTATTAAGTGACATTATAAGGGCATTTTAATATATATTTACATATATAAATGGAGATTTTATAGGAAAAAATTCCCTTAGTTGATCACTAAATGAAATTAGTTTCAGATTAAATTAGTGCATAAATTGAATCCCTAAGCCTGCTGTCATGCAAAATTTATCTTTTTAATCCTCTTTTTTCTTTCTTATTTTCTTCTTCCTCCTCTGGCAAGGAGGATTTTGCTCCCACATCCACACCAAATGTATCAATTTCACCTTCTTTAGTCATCTTGCCACTCCATGATCATATGAAAATCACCAAGTTAAAACCAACAACAAAAATAAATTTCAGTCCCATGAAGCAAAACCAGTGATATTCCATGAATTTGATACCCACAATGACAAGGAGAAGAAAATCACAAATCAAAACCCAAGAATAAGAAGAAATAATAGGGTTACGTTATCCATCAGCCACTCGGAAAAAAGAAGTTGCTGATGGGAACTGAGAGAAAGGAGAAGACTCGGTTTTTTGACTCCTCTCGTCATTGTCACTGTGGACAAAGGCAAAAAACAGAACTTGAAACAAGGTTTCTCCTTTTCCGATTGTGTGTTTTCCTAATCCCATCCACTATCATCACTCATTACAGAGAAAGAAGGAATTGTCACAGCCCGCCGTGGTTGACAAGGAAGAAGCAGCTACAGAGACCATCATTGGAGTCGCCGCTAATGCTGGACACCACACCGAAGTCTTCGCCATTGCGTACTGTCCTTCCTCTGCTACTCCTCCACCCATTAAAATCCTTAGATCTCACTGATCTATGAGCAGAATTGCAAGTTTAAAAGGTGGGGAGGAGCATCACTAGTGTCACTTCCCCCCACTTAATAAAAAATAAAATGAATTTCGAACAAAATAAGGCATAGGAACCTGAATTGTTCACTTTGCTAACTCGGGACTAATTTTGTTTAGTGGTCAAATAAGAGATTTTTTTTTTGTAAATTTCCTATATAAATACATATATTCTATATAAATAAATAAAAGTAAGAGAGTTAGGGTTGGGATCGAGCTGTACTAACATTCTCTAAGCTTGGCCCTCGCTCCCCTTGTCTTAAGGGCAAGATTGATAGGCCTAGTGCACTAAATTAACCTAAGACCAATTTCATTTAATGGTCAACTAAGAATTTTTATATGAATACATATATTATACAAAAAGGACGTGTTTGGATAATTAAAAAAGATCTTATAATATCTCACTTTCTTCAAAAAAATCATCATATTACAATATTCAAGGAGATGCGGTATAAAACGATCTTCTTTTAAAAAAATCTAAAATTTTAATAAAACTTATTTGAAAGTTCAAGAGCAACTATTAATTCTAGTGGTATACTATAAGTTTTAATATCAATGTATGACTCATAATATTAGATTGGTCCTACAATGTATATAAGTTTAATACGTAGTCCTATAGCCCTATCATGACTATGTAGCGTTTAACTTATTAATTATCAAATTTTGGTGGGTCTACAAATTTAACACTAGGGTGGGCTTTTATTGTAATTAATAACATTAGGTGGGTCCCATATTGCCAAAATTAATTAGGTCTTATATTGATTATCAAGATCGAATTATGTTATTGCAATTATCAAATTGCCACCATTTTATGAGTCCTACTATTTGATAGCTCCCTACCGTTAACATAGCTACTAACATCAAATGGGTCTCGTAATAATTTATAATAGACAGATTCATCAATGATAACCACCATTAGATTGATCTGAGTTATTACATTATGATTACCAACATTTGGTAAACTCACCTTAATTAAATCGAATCTCATGATTTGAACATTTAATCTCATGATCTTTTAACAAAAGATGGGTCCTAGCACGATAACAGTTGGTAGATTTTACATTGGATCAATTGATTATTTTCTCTCCATGTTGTGAGTTTCTTAATAAAGTTCCAAATATCTCGATGACATATTAAAATTTGTGAAAATTATCAAATACTATAAATTACTTAATATAATAATATATCACTATTTTATTATTTGATAATAAATCTTTCATTATTTAAATATATTGATATGACAATCTGCATCTATCCAAACAGGGGGGTTGGGGTGGGGATTGTGGGCCGACATTCTCGCCCTCGCCCCGCTTGTCCCATGTGCGGGATTGACGGGGCCTAATGCCGCTTGAGATAAATCCAAACAAACTTAGAACTCACGCTTGAGATAAAATAACAAAAAGGAAAGCCGATCCTTGAAATGAGGGCTCTTAGTACAAGTTCTAACCGAATTTCACTCAGGTAAAAGTAGTGCTGTCAAATTGATCTCTACCAAGTCTTAATCTCTGAGAGCTTCTCTAATCTTTACATAAAAAAGTAAAAGTAAAAAAAAATTTGCACGGCACGTGTCCAACTCACGTGCCAAACCTAACAGCCCAGACTGGGGTGTCCTGTGATGGAGAAGAGACTCGCGCAAGCAAGAATAATCGGACGTGGCGGATGACGTGCAGGTGGGCCACTGAGATGAATAAAAGTCATGTGCATGTCGGGTGCAGACTAGACTGCAGAGAGATTAAAAAAGGAAAAGAAAGCGCTGCAAACGGCGTCTACTTTTACTTTATCACCACCAATCCACACTCTACCAGGTACCACCATACATACAATACAAAATGAGAGAGAAGTCATAGAGAGAGAGAGCGCTGCTTTTCCTCTGTTTGTTTCTCTTCTTTTCCAGGCTTCCTTGTCTCAGATTCATCTTCCTCCGCAAGAATGCATCTGCAAATGCCAATGGAAGCGACATCGAATAAGAGATAGAGTAGAGTAATCCTCAGACAATGGAGATGGACGGTCCAGATTGCTGAATCTTGCATTGCTGCCGCCTTCTCCTTCTTCTCTGATTGTGCGTTAGGGTTTTGGCTTCGATGGGGAGCGTTTCGTCGGAGGACGCGTTCGACCTGCAGAGCGAGATCTTCGGGAGCTACAGCTTGAGCGCCGACGTGAGCGAGTCCGAGAGCTGCAGCAGCCTGTCCGCCCGCCGATACGACGCCGACGCCGCCTCCAGCTCGCCGGCGTCCTCTCCTCTGCTCGACAGATCCGGCTTCCTGGCCGCCGGAGCGGCGCAGCGGCTCCTCCTGCCGGTCATCGGCGGGAGAGATGTGGTGCTCTGGGAGCGGAAGGCGGAGCGGAGGGAGATGGATTTGTCCGGTACATTCTCTCTCTCTCTCTCTCTCTCTCTCTCTCTCTCTCTCTCGGCGCATTTTAGCGTGGATTGCCGGCGCACGTTAGCAAACGGCGCAACTGCTGTTTTCTTCTTTTGATTATGATTTCTTGTCGCCATGGTTGTTGCAGAGGTTGATATGATGAAGGAGCGGTTCGCGAAGCTTCTGCTCGGAGAAGACATGTCCGGCGGAGGGAAGGGCGTCTGCACCGCCCTTGCAATCTCAAATGCCATCACAAATCTCTCTGGTGAATCTCATTCTCCTTCTCCTTCTGCAACTTTTGCTACTTTTATTATTATTATTATTATTATTATTTTTTGTATTTATTTCAATTTGATTTTAGGAAAAAAAATTGTAATTTTGAAACACCATTGCAGATCTCTCTGTTGAATTTTGTTTCCTTCTTCTTGTGTAATTTTGCTGGTTCTTCTCTATTTACTGAAAATGACAATCATAATGTCATTGAAATCTGTGGTGAATTTTGCTTTATTTTCTTGCTTCTTTAATTGCTTGGCAATTTATATGTGCTCAATTAAAAAAAATTTCTTGTTGTGTAATTCTTTGTTGGGTGTTTTTATTATTTACTTTTAATTGTGTTGGGGAACACTGGCAGCTACTGTTTTTGGAGAGCTGTGGCGCTTGGAGCCGTTGGCGCCGCAGAAGAAGGCGATGTGGCGGCGAGAGATGGAATGGCTGTTGTGTGTGAGCGATTCAATTGTCGAGCTCATTCCTTCATTGCAGGAATTCCCGGGTGGCGATGGCCGTTCGTTTGAGGTTATGGTGGCCCGACCTCGCTCCGATCTCTACATTAACCTCCCTGCACTCAAGAAGCTTGATGCCATGCTTCTTGGCATTCTGGATGGGTTCCAGGACACTGAATTCACGTACATGGATCGAGGGGTGTTGCTTGATGGTGATGTTAGCACTTACCCTTCTTCTTCGTCCTCCTCGGGGAGGCCTTCGGTGAGGCAGGAAGATAAATGGTGGCTTCCTTGCCCAAGGGTGCCGCCAAAAGGGTTGTCCAATGATACTAGGAAGAGATTGCAGCAGTGTAGGGACTGTGTCAATCAGATCCTAAAGGCTGCCATGGCGATAAATAGCAGCGTGCTGGCTGAGATGGAGATACCTGAGGTTTACTTGGAGAGCTTGCCAAAGGTATATGCACTTTCTTTTACTGCTGCAGCACTGCTTATTACCTTGTGGTTCATGTTTCATTAGCTGTTCAATGTAATTTGGAAGGTGGAAAAGTTGATTGAATCTGAGTCTTGCAGCTGTTGACTAATGCTTTACTTGTTTGGCTGTCCTGATAATGTCATTTGGACTGGGTTCCTTCGTCCCCAACATTGAATTTGAAATGTTTCAGATCCAATGTGAAATAGAATGCTTATTTGGGGCAGAAAGCTGAAAAATGGTCTGTGATAGAATGTTGTTTCATTTTCTGGTCTCCCCCCATAACACAGCTGTCATCCTTTTGATCAAAATTTTTTTGTTCGATTCATGATTTAGTATATATATTAGTTTGATAATTAATACTTTAAACTGTTTTGTGGTTTGACCATTTGACACTCTTCGGGCCAGTATCTTCCCTTGGATTTCAGCACCGGTTATATTTAGTAGTGCCTATGTCATTGTGATCCCCAAGCTTTAATAAACATTAAACTGTTGTATTGTATGAGGTTGTCTTCAGTTCTCTCCTCCCATTCATCTTCATCTTCATCTTCATCTTTATTATCATTACCAGAACCCATAGCCTTATTCCGTCAAACTGGTGTTGAGCTTTATGAGGTGTACCATTTAGCTCTAAAATCAAGCTGTTATGCTTTCTAATTTTGGCCCAAGAAGGGCGGCTTGGCCTAACAGTAAAGGCTTACCGATAGTGTCTTGGAGGAAGTGAGTTCAAGTCATAGAAACAGTCTCTTCAAAATGAAGGTAAGGCTGCATACATCTTGCCCTCCCTAGAACCAGCTATGCGGGAGCCTTGTGCATTGGGCCGCCTTTTTTTTTTTTTTTTAAGTGAGGTTCTCTCTCTCTCATGTGCATTTAAGGTTCGAAGCACTTCTATTGAGATAGTTAACAGTCTGCATCTTCCATCTTAATGCCAATAGTCGAATATCTTCAAATCTAGTGCAAAACTTTTCTCGCCTCCTTTCTTGGAAGCACATCACACAATTGTTAAGTACTCTCACCAAAATTCTCAAAAAAGGTTGGTCACCTAGATAAAGGCATTACACATTGAAAACAATGCATCCACTCCACTAGTGGCAGGGCATTAATTACTTTCCCCGATGACACAATATGGATTAACCACTTGATCCTTTTGTACCGTTTTTTGTTTTTTGTTTTGTTTTGTTTTTTTTTTTTGTTTTGTTTTTTTTCCTTGTTGAGTTTTTATAGGATGATGAAACACACTGAATGTAAAAGGTTTGATACTTCACTATTCAACTCATGTTGCCTGAATCTTAGGAACAATCATTTAGATTCTGATGCATGTCGAATCCCTGATTGGCCAGCCATTGGGCCCAAGCCCACTAAAATCCCATTAAGAGAAGGTCTCTAAATCGTGTAGGATTTTCCTATTTTAGTGCAAGACTTTCCTCTTGATCAAGATTTCTTAGGATTTCCAACTGAGAGAATAGACTATTCTATGTAAGGAGTTGTAGTTCTCTTTCAATCAATCATTGAATATTGGAATAAGAATTTGAGTTTTCTCTTTGATATATTTTCTTGTCTGTGGTGTGAAACCAAGACAAATTTTGATCTTATGAATCCCTATCTCCTTAAGCCTTTGGCTTGGAGAATAACCTATTGGCTATTTTCCCTGCCCGCACTTCCAGATCCATCTCCTAGATCGCTGTTTCGCTTGCCGATCGAGGTAACCTGGAATTTATCCTTCTATCTGATTTTCCTTCAAACCATTATCGTCATCACCACAACCACATAAAACATTATCAGGACCTGAGAGAGGAGAGAGAGTATGCTGGGTTCACCAGGTTCTACCACTGCAGGGCCCAATCATACTCAAAGGAAGAGTTTGATTGCGGCTCAAAACGAATGCTAGCTATATGCTTAACACATGCAAGTTGAATGTTGTTTTCATGGAGCTAGGCAGAAGGAAGGAAAAGAAGCTCCTAGCTAAAGGTAGCTTGTCTCGCCCAGCTGAAAAACGAAAGTGCGCTCCCGCGCACTCCGGCTTTCGAGCCAGATGGCTCCTGGCCTTTGTTTATTGGGAATAGTTGAGAAAAAAGTGGCAAACGGGTGCGTACTGTGTGGGAATCTGCCGAACAGTTCGGGCCAAATCCTGTAGAGAGCTAAAAAGCACTGTTTGATGAGCCTGCATAGTTTTAGGTAAGTTGGTCAGGTACACAGCCGAATCCACTTCATTTTCCTGCCGAAACTACTGTCCCCAATAGATCCCAAATCCCAAATCGACTCTCAGCTGAATCCCATTCCAACCTCTGAAATCCACCTCAACACATCAGAAAACCCGAACTTCCCTAACGTGGTCCCAAAATCCAATCTTGAAACCCTAAACCTCATTCAAAACCCCAAATTCCCCAAACCTCCTTTTTGAGATGCCATTAATGTTTGTTCTAGGTTAAGAAAAAAGTTGCTCATCTCAGGAACATTCCTAATCTTTCATGATAATAGTGCAGAACAATCGAAATATTCCAGGTTCTGGTAACATTGAATATTTACTCAACAATGTTCATCTAAGGCGCAACCAACTTCCAGATTCTTGGAAGTGTCAGTGAGACTCCAGTGGGTCTTGTTGCCTTTTCCTTTTTGAAGATGAAAATGGCTGCTGAGTTCTGAATTGTCATTATCACAGAATATCCTTCCATGTCAATTGCGGCCACCTTCCAGGTTCTTAGAAGTGTCAGTGAGACTCCGGTGGGTCTTGTTGCCTTTTCCTTTTAGTAGATTTTGGCTGCTGAATTGCCATCATCACAGAATGTCGTTCTGTGTCCATTCAAAGGTTTTCTTTCATTCTGTGTGTATTCCAAAAGTTTTCTTTCATTCTGTGTCCATTCCAAAAGTTTTCTGTTAGGGAATTTTGAGTAGCTTGAGAGACTAACCAGTAACATTCTGGTCAGTGCTAGTTTACTTCTCTGCATCTGAGTTTTAAGTAAGTCATCTTCACAATTTGAGTGGTAATAAAATCAGATCTGAAGAAGTTTAACTTTTTTAGAATTTGACTTAGAATAGGTTGGATTTGAGAAATAGTAGCGGTTCCCAACATAGTTGGGACAAGGCTTTGATGATGATGATGATGATCTTCGCAATTTGAGTCATTTGGAGACTTCAAGGTGTTTTTGCAAGACATGATGAGCAAGGCATACAAACATAGCTCTTTCCGGATCTTTATTCCTAAAAACCGTGGAGGAGCTATATCCTTAAATCAACATGCTATCATTTTCTAAAAGAGAGTGTGCTTATGTGAAGGACACCAAGGCATCAGTGCCAAGTTTTGTGATATCATATTTTGGCAACGCTCGACCATGTATTGATCACAACACTAACGTTATTTGATTACATCCTCTGAAAGTTGCTGTTGAGGTATTGAATAATCAATAATGGAATTTTATAAATTTATCTTGATTAAGAAATTTTTTCCTTTTTAATTGGTGATGGGACCCAAAATGAAGGGGTGAATTGATTATATTTCTCAGTAACTGTACGAAACAAATTGATATGGTAGAATAGCCATCTATTGATTTAAAGTATGTACATTTATGCTTCTCCATATGCAAAGTGCATAAATCACTTTGCATGTTGAAAGGAAACTGACATTGATGAACATGAGTCTTTTAGCTCCACTGATACAGGAGGGATCTCCGTGGTTCAACTTTTACATTCTTGGCTTTCACATTTTTAAAAGCCCATCTATAATGAAGCTACCTGAACTTGACTTTCTGAAAATACGAAGATGGCCTTATTGCAACAAATTCTACCTCATTGAAATCTTCAACTCCTACCGGACCTAAAAGTCAAGATGCATAGTGCAAGACACCAATCCCTATTGGGTTTGGCGCACATGTAGTTGCTGCTTGTCAATAGTAATCTTCAAGATTCCAAGTGGAGGGGGAGCCCACCTTTGAAACACAACTTAGTCAAACCCAGTGCCAGAAGTAAAATGCTTTCCAGTTGTCACATTGTCTGTAACCACCAAAATCCTTGAATTTTTTCCCTATCAAAAGCCAAAGCCATTCCATAATTGCAAAAGGAAAGCATTTTCTCAAGAAAATTTTCATTATTAAAAATCCTTTCATTGATCTTCTTCCTCACAGGTGGTGCTGAAATCCTCATGAGTTAAACCTATATCATGCTTAAAAAAAAAAAAAAAAGAAGACTCAACCTTTTTTATGAAATGAACCTGCAGCCCAGTTCCGAATGCCTTCTTTCGAGTGGATTACAAAAAACTGAACATCTTCACAACCCAAATCCTTGAACCCACACGCATTTACGTGTTATTTATCATATTCCCATGAACTGTAGATATGCACCCAACATTATAAGTTAAAAAAAGGAATATAGCAACAGGAATGTCAATTGGGACCCTAGATAGACCACAGGAACAAATGTTAATCCCAGTTCCCTATTCCCATGAATATTAATGTGAAAAGTTGATTTTCTCTGTAAGCAGTAGTTAACTGGAATTATAGCGCATTGGAAAGGCTAAAGAAAGCAACCTCTTTAGCAAAAGTTCTTGATGGAATGCCCGTATCCTTCTCACAAATCCATGTATATTTTAGCACAATTATTTCTGGTGCTATTTGCAGGTTAGTTTACCCATATACTTTGAAATAGATGCCATTCTCTTTCTAGGGTTTAATTGTAAGTGCCATTCCTTTCAGATAGAAATAGTACAGGATTCATTGAAATGTTATCATACTTTCGGATGTTCTCTACCATTAAAAAAAAGAAAGAAATTTGGTGGCTATCTGATTTCTGAATAAATACTTCCCTACTTAATCTAATGTTTCTCCAACTTTTTTTCCCCAATTTTCCTCTGAATCATGCGGAAAACCTGGAATGCTTCCTACTGCCAAGCATGTAAAACTAGTTTCTTCTTGCAGGTGTCTAATAGCATTGTGTACATCTTATAAATTATAATCAGTTGTGCAACAATCTCTTTGAAGGTTTGCCATCTACTCTAAAAGTATCAATTAATTAGATAAAAAAAATCTTGCTTTGAATTTCTTATCCTAATTGCGTTTTGCTCAAAGAGATGTGAACTCATGGATCTAATACCAGTTACCATGCAAAGGATGTTTTTTCTAAAAATAACATTGTTATTGTTGTTATTATTACAGTCTAGTTCATGATGTAAACATTCCTATCATGCAAAAACCATGTTGTTTATTATTAGAGTCTAGTTCGTGATGTGAACATTCCTATCACATAAGAACAGTGTTTTGTCGAAGAATGTGCTTAACTGTTAGTCTCTTCAGTATTATTAATTTTCCATTTAGCAGTTTAGTTCGTGATACAAATTGTAAACATACCTGTTTTGGGAAAACATAACAGTTACCTACCCTGCACAAAACATGGCTTTCGCTTGACCTCAATGTTCCTATCTAGTTTAGTACTTTCATCTCTGACTATCTGGTGATGAAATTAATCAAATACATTAGTGTCAACTGTCATGAAATTAATCTCAGTTGGGTGATGATGGCCCTTGCAGTTGAAACTTTTGTGCCATTTCATGCTATACACAGCACATGAACAAATTGTGGTGATCTGGATCATGCTTCCTTTGTATGCTTTATTCCTAAACCAAAACTTTCCTTAGTTTGACAATTCCACCTGTCCAACTGACACAGCACATTGAAGTAAACAATAGCTACTTGTCTTGTAATTCTCATTGTTTGCCAGTGGGCAAGGATGTTTAATTATTGTGATTTTGGTCTGTTGCCCATTCTCAATGTGATCAGACGAATGAGCGATAGGCCTGAAAATTTCATGCTTATGGGCGCAGTTGATGAACATGTGGTTTTGGTGCTCCTGCAGAGTGGAAAATCTTGCTTGGGTGACATTATCTACCGTTACATTACAGCTGACCAATTTTCACCAGAATGTCTCCTTGATTGCTTGGACCTGTCATCCGAACACCATACTCTTGAAATAGCAAACAGGATTGAGGCTGCCATACATGTTTGGAACCTGAAAGACCAAAAGAAGCATTCACCCCAGAAGAAGACTAGGAGGCGACCCTGGGGCAGTAAAGTCAAGGTTCTTACTGGTGACATAGAAAAGAGCCATCTTTTACTGCACCGGGCTGAGAGCCTCTTACAGTGCCTAAGGCTTCGGTACCCTGGCCTTCCACAGACTATTTTGGACATGAACAAGATACAATACAATAAGGTGTGACTTGGTTAGCTTTGCTGAAAACTTCAATTTTATTTATTTATTCGATAAATTTCTCTAATTGTTTGGGAATATGTGGGAGAAAAGGTTCTTATCTGATGTACTTATGAGAGGCTCTAAATTTGAATATTTTTATTTAAATGTGTAGATCCTGGTGAGAAACCATTGATCTACACTGTAAACACTACATTACTCATATTGTAACCAACCATCATAATCATCATTTTGAAGGGATAAATGAGAATTAAAAAAAATCAAGTTCTCGTGCTTCTAAGCATATGAAACTTCAAATATTCCATGGAAATGTGTAGATCTAGGTAAGATATCATAGATCGACACACTACATTAATCCAATATTGTTTCTAAATTATCATTTAAAAAAAATAAATGAATAAAAAAATTACAAATAAGTGAACAAAAATTTTGAATATTTCATTTAAATCTGTGGTTCTGGATGACAAACATAGACCTTTGCAATACATAACTTTGTTATTTTTTTATAAATAGAGAATACTGAAGAAACAAGCAAAATTAAAGATTTTACATATTAAAATAATAATTTTGAAAGAAAAATTATTTATGAGCATTTATGCATAGATCTAAGCTTAAAACCATGGATCTATAAGCTAGACACTTTCATTTCATAATCTAGTAAAAAAATACGAATAAGGCATTTTTCTTATTTTGTTGGGGAAAAAATATTCATATTGGAATATTGATTTTTTTTCAAAAAAAGATATAGTGATTCGTGAAATCCAATCTAATCATTGTATGCAAATCAGAACATCAAAGCATGCTTTAAACCTCTTGAATAAAAAAGCCCTCCTTTGGATGAATAGTGCATTTGATAATTCTTTGGGCTGGATTTCTTAAAAATAAAAAAAAGGGAATGATCTTAAAAATGTAAGATTTTGAGCTCCCCAGTGGTGGAAATGAGTTCAAAAAAAAAAAAAAAATGGCAAGCTGGAATGAGGTTTTCGAGAGAACATGAACCTTATAAAGTATAAGAACATTTACAGTTTGAAATTCTATTACATTGATCTCTAGATTATATCTTAATCCAGCTTCAAACCAATGTTTGGTAACTCTGTATTTTTAACCAAGACCTGAAGCACCAAGAAGTGTGCATGCTAAATGGGCTGCTATTTTGAGTTCTGGAGCACCTGACTAATGGGACACCATGGATTGGTTATTCTCTGCCACTTGCAAATTCTGGCGGACTATTTTCCTTTTTTGAAAAGCATTTTTCCTTGATATTAATGGTGAATCAATTTTCTAGATCACCAAATTATGGTCTCCACTTATTCAATGTCTCATCTGCATGGGTCCTGTACATGCTGATTGATAGATTGTACTCACTAATTCATTTCTGATGTTTGTACCCGAGCAACAAGTTCTCTGTGATGGTTGGGGTAAATAATAGAAGAATAACATCACTTTCTTTCTATTGCAGGATGTTGGCCAGTCAATCCTTGAGAGCTACTCAAGGGTTATGGAGAGTTTAGCATTTAACATAATGGCGAGAATTGATGATCTAATATATGTTGATGATATGACGAAGCAGTCCGCAACAGCAGAATCAGTCTCCGTTTTTAGCCGGGGAGGATTTGGTGGTCTTCCCGTCCAGAAGAAAATTTCACCCAGCCCCTTTTCGATCCATGACTCTCCTTATGCATCACCATTTGCGACTCCAACCTGTTCTTCAACACCAGTAGCTGGCAGTCCTGGAAGGGAGCAAACTCCCCCTGGAAAATGTAGTCTCTGGGAGCAGCGAGATGGGAAGTTGGAAAAGCTGGTTTCTAGTGACGTGGAAAGATTGTGGTTGTATACTGGCAACCTTAGTACTAGAAGAGATTCAGGAGATGCCCCTGAACGTGATTGACTAAAAAAGGATGGACTAATGGAACCAAGTGCATTTTTGAGAGCCGGACTTGCAAGAATCCATCAGTCAGACAACGATCATAGGAGCAGCCCTAGTAGTGGTAGTTTGTTAGGTGGCTGCTGACTTGTATAGAAATGGAGATAACATTATTCTAGATCTGTTCTCGGTTTTACATCAGCTGCAGGGTTAGAGTTTTAACTCTATTTATGCATACTTTTCTTACCTGTTATTCCAGGAACTGAATAGGTTTTCCCTTCTAAAAGTTATCGTGTTTAACCATTTTCCCCATTCCATCGCAGAGGATTGTATCAACCTCATCTTGAGTAGCTACCCACCAGTATTTGAGAGCTCTGGAAATGATCAAGTTTCCTTTTTTGAGTGATTTCAAAGTATTTAACAAGGATTAGATCCTTTCCTGCGCATTATTTCCAGAACAAAAGAATTTTCTATACCCCGTGATATTGAGGAAATGTGTTGGTTGTTGATTCATCTGGGGATGACTGCAGTGCATGAGCATTTTTATCTTTACTGGATTCCATATGGTTTTCGGGGGTGCCGATCTCTCCGAATTGACGTATCACTCTAGGGAAAATGGCCTTTGAGAGGTTCTCAAAGAAGACTGCACCCTAAAGCAAACAATCCTGTAATTATGGTTATTTTAACCTTCTGAAAATAAATTGGCCATCTCCATTGTTAAAAGATTTCCATTTTTCTTCATTTTACTGTAAAAAGTAACGCCACATGTCATGCCAGTTTACTCTTGATAAAAGCTTTTACCAAAAAATTTCAGGTGTGGTCCTTTCTTGCATGAGAAATGCAAAACCCTTGCCCCAAACTATCCCAACATTGGGTTTGACAGATCTCACTCTTAGGTGGTGGTTGTCTTTGCCTTTGTGATCACTCTCTGGTGCTAACAACGAACTACAAAAGTTCTGTTTGGATGTCTGTTGCAATGGTTTGCTTTGAGGACTTGGTATGAAACTTTTTGAGTATCTGCTAAAGGGAAAATGAACATAGATTAGTCGTAACATTATCTGTATTATCTGATTTGCAACAGTGCAGTTGCTGGCTGTTAGAATATCATCAGGAAATTGGTTGAATTATTTACTCTAAAGTCAAACCAATCCAAGGGTTTCAGAACCAGCTTTCAGTGAAATGGTCCAGCAGTTTCTGAAGAGACTTGTACAGTTGTACACCTCCAGAATGCCTCTGTTTCTAGATGATGTGCGGATGCTGTTCAACCAGATATTGTTTGTATTAGGACCTGCTAATTTGTATAAGAAGTTGATGTTGAATCTGGTTACTGGGGTTTGATTTAGGAAGTGGACCCACAATGGAGATCTAGTGCCGTACATCCCGATACACCCAAGGATTTGAATGGATATCGGAATTTATTATCAGTCTTCAAAAAAATAATGTGTGGAACCAGTTTCGGGGTCCAAAAACAGAGGACCCAAAATAACTTCCCTGTCTGTTCTCACCGGAGGAATCCAATCCAATCTTGAACAGACTCCATTAGGGTAGTTTAGAAAGATATTTCTAAGAGTTTAGAGAGCTCGGTGTTGTGCGCTTGTGTGGAAGCCTGAGCAAACTATGATCCGCAATTAATCAAGCTGCACAAGGAGATAAATCACACACAAAGATTTACGTGGTTAGGCAAACTCACCTAGGGATGCTCATGAGCTGGGTCAGGTCGAGCCCGATCCCGGCTCAGCCCACCTTGGGCCCAGCTTCGATATGTAATTAGTGCCCATTTAACAATTAGGCTGGACTTGGATTAAGTGATAGAAAACCCAAAGCCCAGCCTAGCTCGGCCTATGTAAGGAATGTATATAATTTAAATTAGGATTGATGACATATTTGGTCTCTAAAATATTGGTCAAGTATCATTTTAGTCCCTTACAGTAGACTTGTATCAATTTAGTCCTTAAGGTTTCTACTTTGTATTTAAAAAGGACAATTGGTACCCCCGTCCAAATCAACAGGCATCATGGGGCCCGTTCTCGTTATGACAAATCAATCAATGAAAAATGGATGTGTGGTATTACCCAACGAATTTGTTCGGACATGGATTGATTAACACCAACCATGCAATTAAATCACATCATCTGTACCTTTTCATAATCATAATATAGGCGGCAGCATAGTTTAAAAGCTCAAAGCCGACTCTACTTGAAAGGTCTCTGGGCTATGAGTATAGTAGTTGGTCTGTTGGGCTCAACTGACTTGTACCTTTTTGAACCAAGTCAATTCCTCAGCCAACCTGTGAGTCACAACGAGATCTTTAAACCGTGGCCAGGACTTAGCATGGTTCAGGCGGGCATGCCCAGCCAGCATTGAACTGGATCCGAGCTTTGCCTCTAAAGTTGTGGTCTGGCCTTAGCCCAATTCTGAGTCAACAGTTAAATGGGCTGATCTGGCCTATGTTTGGTTAAATTTGTGGTGGCTGATATAGGCCAATCTCGGAAAACTAAAAAACTAAATCGACCAAGAAGGGTCATACTGATTAGCCAGTTGGATTTCTATGGTCACATTTAACTTCACTCGGTGACCATATTGAGTCTAAGTGTTGCCAAAATGAATTAGACCCACTTTCATGGTTCAGAGAACATCAGTGCTTCACATTAAGGACATTAAGGTAAAATGAGGCCTAAGGTAATTTTGATAGTCTTCATCTCCCAATAAAACCCGATCACCATTTCTGTTAATAACTTTTGTTTCAACTGCTTTGATGACAGATGTATGATGGTGATGATGAAAAGAAAGACAATGGATAATTAAGCTACAAATTTAAGCAATGACCCACCTGAGGCAGTCCAGACATCCATAATTACTGAAAGAGAATCATTTGTTTCTTGAATCATCCTCATAAATCTTCGTTAGGTTGAAAAATAACCAAAAAAAAAAAAAGCTCTCTCTCTCTCTCTCTCTCAAATGAAAATTGGAGAAAAGTATAACGAGAATATGGGACTAATCAAGGCTAAAATCTAAATATCTAGAATGTATTTCCTTAACTACTTCTTCCAACGTAGTAAGCGGACCTGCTTGGGATGTAACTATTGTTAGAAAATTTGAAAATTAAGGAGGAATGTTGGAAATTTTCAAACCAATAACTAGAATCCCACATTGGATTTGATTGAAATGAAAATGACATTAATATATGCTTATTTGTGTGTCCCTATTGAGTTGGTATGGAAGGGCATTGGCTTGGCATTGGAACATTAGTAGTATTTGATGGGCTCAATTCTGGATCTAGGTCAACCCAAAAATCGGGCTTCTCAATTATTCTTAATGCTCCAAGTCCAAGCCAAGGCCCTTCCATACCAACTAATGCTCATATTAGGGATTCTACTAATGAAACCTAAATGTATTTTTATTTATTTTTTATGTTTTGAAAATTTCCAACATTCCCCCGTAATTTTTTAAAATTTGACCCCATAATTTTGAAAAAACACACAAATACTCCCCGAAATTTTAAAAATTATGAAACAAAAGGCTAACTGTTTTGAGTAATAAAAATGAATGCATAAATGAGAGTACCTTTTGACTTGAAACCCCCACTTAGTTCGAATACATCAAAACTTACTGAGGTATTAAGTGAAGTTCACCTTGAAGGGCCTTATTTGGCAAGCCGAATATACTGAATACAAACATTTTAAAAATCTATTGGTGCTCTTAGAAGCCCATAAGTAAATAGCCATGTGCATTTATCTTGGTTTCGTAAGTGTTCTAAAGGATTGACCCTAAAGTCTTATATGGAGCGGCCTCACTCCTATACTTACATAGGTGAGTCTATATGAAGTATATCCACACTTCTATATAGACAAAGATCTATGAAAGTAATGACTCATCCTCCCTTTCTATACATGCATGCACTAACAATCCTTAGATGAGAATAGTGATTTTCATCTCTCCATTTTAGCTCACAACCCATCACAATTATGACATGTTCTTTTCATTGAACCCAAAAATTTGATACCATCTTCTAGTCGGGTTGGGTTACACCGTTGATCACTATAGCAGGGCTTCAACCCCATCCTGTGGACACTGTCCATACCATTTTCCTCATAAGGCCCTTAATAAAGGGATCCGCCAAATAAATGGCCTTTGATCAAATATATTTAATATAGATTACTTCATTAGTAAAGGGATCCACACGTATTTATACAGTTAGGCAAAGTGGTTTGACTTACCGTTACACATGTTATCATATATAGATGATATAAAAAAACATATATCATATATAAATTATGCATGCATGAGCATATTTCAAATATAATGCAGATACTAAATAATGAAGGGGTTACACTATGGGAGAAACTGGTAACCCATGAATGGGCATGACCCTAGCAACCTCTTGACTCAACGAGTCTGGTTGAATCAGAAATAGGTAAAAGCATGTGGCCCCAAAATAATAATACCAAGCCAGAGGTGTTTATATGGATGTTATTGCAGTGACGGTGCACAGCACTGTCATCCATCATTTTCCTTTTTGCACAATCACCGTCATATTGTGAGGGATTTGCAAATCGATCCAATCACGCCTTTCATTCTGGGGTGACATTGGGATCGTACCATTAGCATTTTATTTTTCATGCCCGCATGGACCAAGAGATTGGATCTAGCCCTAACAACATATAATAAGGAAGCCGCAGACAGTTATTGACTAGTGTTCTACAAAGACTAGGCCTTAAGAAAGTTTAGGGTTACCTCAGTGACACCTTTACCATAGCCAACTTACGAGAGCGACACAACCACAAACTTATCATCCTCTTGATCAAACCAAATCATCAATAGGGTATCCATCGATCAAGTTTCTGTCTGTCATTTCTGGTTGGGTCAAGGAAGATCCTTACATTTTCACTCATATGTTTTTTTAAACCATTTAACATTTGAACCATCAACATTATGGATTGGGTCACAGAAAAATCCATCTCACAACCAAAAGGAAGTATTTATTATCTTAAGATTGTTAAAAAATAATAAAATAATAAAATATAGTTGAGATGGATCACCTAAGTTGTGAGTTGCGAGCCGCGCTTTTCTTAAGACAGTAAATGCCCTCACATCATATTGGTCTCGATAACCGAATTACCAAGAAGTTTGCCCCCAAGATAAAATAGGCCTAAATCCTTTGTATGTTGAACTATGGTAGCCAAACCAACCTTTAAACACTAATGGTCCCTCTCAAAATTCTATGTAATTGATGGCCAAGATACCAACTTCTAAGCCAAGCCTATAATGGCTTTCCAGCCTATTATGCCTTCCTAAGAAGAAAGCCAACCCAAACAAATCGGATTTTGGTCAACCCAAGTTAGGCCCAATAAATGGCAAAAATTCTGCATCTCAATTAGCCCTAATGCTCCAAGCCCAAGCCCATGCCCTTCCATACATGATACAACTCAATAGAGACACACAAATAAGCATATTTTAATGCCATATTCATTTCAATCAAATCTGATGTGGGATTCTAGAATTGAAGTCTAAATGGTGCTTTTATATATATATATATATGTTTTGAAAATTTCCATTAACTATTACCTACTGATAGAACTCAACCAGGTAATTGGTCAAGATTACCCGATTGCCATCCTTTTTAGATACTTCTTCTCAACAATTGATGAAAGAGATGATGACGATAAAAGAAATGGAGTCATCATTGATTTTTTGGCAATGATCCATCGAAGATTAGTCCATGTATCGATCATTATCGATGGTAAATGTAGAGAATCATTTACTTGAAGTCTTTAGCCACTAAGTGAACAATCTCATATGGGGGCAAGTTCTCCAATCTCAGTTAATAGAGTTGTCATCCCTAGCAGTGTCCAGTACCATCACCATCGCCTTGTCCAATCAATTTGGGTTAGTTTGATGCGTTCTCCACCAAGCAAAGAATCTATGATTACCACCATAGTTGCTTCCTGTTCTACATGACTGCTGATCTCTTCCCCCAAATATTTATTTAAATGGGAAAGAGTGTACAAAAGACTATTGGTTGCAGTAAAGATTTGTTTTGTTCCATCTATTTGTGATCCACTATGTAAATTTTATCTTCCTTTAATCCAATTAAAGCAGTGTTCCACTCATTAATTTTACAATTGCCGTAACTAGAGCCTCTTGAGATATAACTGGTTACTTGACAGTATTTTTTATTTTTTATTTTGCTAGTAACTTGACAGTATTTAATCCAGTAAATTTTAATAGCACCTATCACAATCTCCATTACATTCTTAATCTAAATAGTTTTCATGACAAAGATGAAGATGATTATGGAAAGAAAGGCAGTGGATAGAACTCATGAGAGTTCATACAGCCATCATGACCGACAGTAAACGAGGAGTCATTTATTTGATGCCATTAGCCACTACAACAAGAACTTCATATTGGAGCTCCTATTCCCATTTCATCCTACAAACCCTTCATTAGGCAGTGATGAATAGTCAAAGAAGAAGAAGATGAAGATGGTGGACAGATTTCCCATTAATATAGTCTTCTTGTCATCTTTATGATTTTTGTTTCACTCAACTCTATTAGAGGTATATAAATTATACATTAGACATAACAGAGACATATGAGAGAGTCACGCAGAGGAATGAAGAGAGACATGCAGAGAGTCGTTGAGATAGATGGAAAGTGAGATTAACCAGATCATAATTTGAATTTATTTTGTCTACATCAATTGGAATGTAGTCATCTTAATAATGATATATGAATTTATTTTGATATAGTCTCTCTTAATTGTGCACAAAAATCTTAAGGTATTTGTAGAGGCAACAAAAATGCTTTTTAACACTTTCCCTAGGGGGAATCCATTCGCAACTTGCACATTTCGCAACTTGTACATTTTAGCTGAGTCATCCTCTTGGAATTTGAAATTTAAACTTATAACCAGTTGACTCTAATATCATATTAAATTATTTTAGCCAATCAATCTTACCAAAATCTCAAGACATTAGTAGAGGCAACAGAAATATTAATAAATAAATATTAATAGCATACATTCATGATATAACTAATTACATACTATTATCATTCAATAAGGTAATTTTTTTAAGAGAAACGGTTCGACTTCCCCATTGAAAATATTGTCTCAACAATTCAATGACAAGGTTGGTAATAATGATAAAAAAGAAAGTAGCAGATAAGCTTTGATTTTAGACAATGACCAATTTACGAAAACCTATAGTCCATCATTACCAATAGTTAATTAAGAGAATAATTTCTTTGATTTTGTCAGCCAATAAAATATTTTATGCAATCCAAGTTCATCATTAGGTAGAAAATTAACATTTGAAAGAAAGTGTTAATCATCACCTTAGCCTTATCTAAACGATCTAAGTCAATATTATGCACTTTGACGTTAGCAAGGAAAGAAAAAGGAAAAATACTATGTCCTTATATTTATTTCTGGTATAAAAGGAGGAAAAAGCCATGACCGTATACTCTCCTTGCGCGTGCATATGGAGAAGAGCATGTATAGTAGCAATGCAAAATAAAATGAAAAAGAGTCTTAACAATTTATACTGAATTTTTAATTTAATTTCTTGCTAACCTCAAATTCAATGTGGAGCATGTTTTTCCTCACTATTTTATCCACAAAATAATTGGAGCCTCCTAAGAAATTCCTAGTTACAAACTCACATCATCATTGAAGAGAAACCAATTATCTCTATTGGAAAATGTCTCAATAATCTTGAAGTTAATGATAGTACCTATGAAATGAAAGACAGTGGATAAGCATTGATTAGGCAGTCCATACATCCATCATTACCAATTGTAAGCCAAGAGAATCATTTTTCTTTATTTCATTTGCTACCGCACCAAGATTTTCATAGGGAGACTCTAGTTCTTGGTCACCCTTAGAAGTCTCCTTTCCGTAGGAACAGAGCATGTGTGGTTGCGCAAGTAGTCCGAATCTCTTGTAATTAAAAGAAAAACCCTTCCCTACCTAGAAAATTAATGAAAGAAAGGAAATTTCTTTCATCTTTACCTTTTTTTTTTAAGTTCCCTTCATCTTCACCTTAACTTTGTCTCTCACATAAATCTTTGTCTCTCTGGGTGTGCAATTAGTCCCAATCTCTTGTATTTAAAAGAAAAACCCTTCCCTACCTAGAAAATTAATGAAAGAAAGGAAATTTCTTTCATCTTTACCCTTTTTTTAAAGTTCCCTTCATCTTCACCTTACCTCTCTCTCTCTCTCTCTCTCTCTCTCTCTCTCTCTCTCTCTCATGTGTGCACATATGGGTGCTCATGGGCCAGCCCAGCCAACTAGGGCCTACCCTGTTTTATACCGGATTTGGATCTTAGGTTTTAGTATCTGGGTTCGGCTTGAATTTGATATTTAATCAGAGCTTGAATTAAGTGATGAAAAGCCCAATGCCTGACACAGCCAGACCCAAACAAGTAGTGATTGAACTTTAGTGTCCCAAAGTCCGAACAGGCCTGAACAACTCGTCATAGAAATCTGGTCGGTCTGCTTATTGTCTAATTTGGCAAGCTCGGGTCTAACATGTCAGGCTTCAACTGACTATGGGCCTGTGCTTCTAGAGCAGCTGCCTGGCCATGAACACTCCTGCACCCGCACATAATGTAAAGAGTCTACGAGAGACTAATAGTATTTGTCCCGATTGTGGCCAAAATCCAGTCTATTTTATTTCACTTCCGTAAATTCTTGTGTTTGCACTAAATTCCATTTAAACTGATGTTCTCTAATTTAATCTAGCATGTCCTTCCTCTCTACTTCATCCAGGTATTAATTTGACCCATTGAGGGATAGAACAGTTTACCTACTAACTGTTCTGAAACTAATTTGTTATTGAAACCTACTCACCATCCTCCCTGCCGTTCGCAACTTATGACAACGATGATGATCATTATAGTGATGAAATGAAGGACATTCAATGTTCTTTGATTGTGTGCATGGCACAAATAAGAAAGCCATCATTACCGACAGGGCGGTGGGAGAAAATTTTTCTAGAGGAGGTCACTATCTAAAATTATTCCGACGACAGATAGTAAACCATGAGAATCATTTGTTCAATGTCATTAGCTGCTACACCAAGAATTTCATAGAGGACTGCAATCCTCGAATCATCCTTCAAAGTCTTCATTAGGTAGAAAATGCAGTCCAAAACAAAATGTTCTTAATCATCACCTTAGCAAAAATAAACTTGCAATCGATCCGGGTTAGGTTATTGAGTTATCATAAAAAGGAAAACAAAAGGAATTATGACCATTTGTTCTCTTTTCATTTCCATACTGCATAAGTGCTCTTTCTCTCATATGAAAGTGTAATAGGGGCTATGGGTCACTTTGTTGTCATTCAGCCTACTGCTAACTGATTTCAGGTTGCCAATTTACATTCTGTTTTTTCATACAATCCTATCAAGAATCATCTGTGATCCCCAATGAAATATCTTATCAAGAAGTGGGCTCTACCTGATGAAAAATATTAAAAAGTACTTCTGCTGCCTTTACTAATACCTTGAATTTTTAGTAGAAATAGTTAGCTAAAGAAACTTAATATAGTATTATAGTCAATTGGTCATGAGTTCGAGTATTAGGAGAAACGATTCTATGCTAAAAAAATATGTGTATTGCCAATAAGTGCACTGACCGAGTTTCACTTGAGGAGGAGTATTGAGGAGTGGACCCGTTGGTCTCTCTATTCTCTCAATTCCTTGTGCTTTTCCACCACCTGTACATTTCCTTTTCCACACTTGAATTTTACCATATCTTTTACTTTTAACTCCATTGTTCCTCTAAACATACAAGTAATTGTTAGAGATGAATAAGATTAGATAGTATGATCGTTTAGAGGTGAGTAGTGGTTCAAATGTGAATTATGCCGTCTTATATATAAAGAAGTTTGTGCCAATAAAATGTTCAGTGAATTTATGCAATGGAGTCGTTTCTTCAAAAGTTTTCACTAATGATGTTAAAATATTTTGATTCCTAATTGAACTATCCTAAATTATAAAATATGCTCCAGACCTGATCTTAAAGAGTAAAGAGCAGCCATGTCCCTTGGTTTCCTATCCAGACTAAGAAACAGCTATCCACCTACCCACCAACCCACTTCACTTCATTAATTCAACCAATTCAGTCCTTTGAATCTCAGTTATTTTCTTAAACAGTAAAGAAGAAAACATGAGTAATTGTGGTTCAAAATCCCTTTTCTCCTTTGCAACTTTATCCCAAGAAAATGTGAACCCCTAAAACCTATCTATCTGCTACAGACTTGTGGGTCATGAAAGTATTTCCAAGAACGTAGTAACAGTATGCATCATGACCCATTCAATACAATGGGAGGATGCATGTAATATTTTCAGCCTGCAAATTTCAATATGCACATCGATTATTCTAGTCTAAAATGTTAAATAAATGCAATTAGTAACTACGCATGCATATAAATAGGAGTCAGCATAAACCAGATGTCCAAATCAACAAAGAAAAAAAAACCCTTAAAAAATTACTTAAAATGCATTGCATCTGGAAAGAGAAAAAGGATAAAAATAAAGAGTTTTTTTTTTGTAAATACACACCTAAGGTTTATAGGATATGTAAATAGGCCCATGTAACTTTAGTATCTGTAAATAGGCCCATACTTTTAGCTTTTAATACCTACTAAGTCCCCAGAGTATAAATTACTAAAAAATGGGCAAGTATCATGAGGTTTGTGTTTAATTTTTATAAAAAATGATAGCTCTACCCTTTCACCCATTAAACAAAAAATAAATATATTATTATTTACAAAAATATTATTATTTTATTCCAAATCCCAATGCCTCTCTCTCTCAATAACTCTCTCATGCATATAAAGTTTAATAATGTATTTTGAAACTTTCATCAATCAATTAGTAGGCCATATATGGATAGAATAAATTAGAATTGATTACAAACACGTGTTTACTGTCATTATGATGGATTTAGGCTTAATGAAATAGGTCTATCCTAAATTGAGAGGCTTAAATTCATGTAGGATATGCTCTCCGATTAAATAATGCTTTTATTCTCACAAGAAAAAAATATATTATGCTTTTAAAAATTCTACATGTAAGAATTAAAAAGAAAGGCAAAAACGTCATTTCATTCTAAAAAATTATAGTGGTTGAGAGTCTAATGATTTTAGGGACAAAGGATATTGAAATGAAAAGGCAGAGGATTATTTACAAATTCTATAATCTTAGGATATTAACAAAAACCTTTGAAATAAATACTTAAACAACCACACATGTTGTTGACCAGTGTGGAGCGTATTGATTGGAAACTTAGTGATACAAATTCTTTTAAACAACACTACTTGTCAAAGTTTAGCGTGGAATTGAAGGCCTATTTGCCATCTCCAACATGAAGTTCCCAATGAATGAGGAACAAAACCTACTTAAAATATTAGGAAGGAGCGGGGACGAGATGAACCTCTGCACCTTTTACAAGTCGTTTTTAAGATTTGGACCCACAACTCTGACTACTAGGCCCTTGCTCTCAATGCTAGTGCTAGAAGTAGCTTTCATTTCTCCCCTTGTCAAACTCATACAAGTCTTCCTTCAAAAAGTTATTAATTCAGCCTATTGTTCCTGCTTAGCTATTTCTACTTCTACCCATTTGAAATGGGCACACTAGTGCCATTTATTCAACCCACACGCCCTTATGTGGGCCCCACTCTAGATTCTTAATGTGACAAAAAGATGGCGATCCAATCTAAGAGGGATGGCAAAGCTAATTTGCATTCTAGAATCTAGATTTCTTTCTTGCCTTTCAGGTTCCATCTGTGTCATTTGGACGTCTTAATCAAGTAGGTGGGGCACACAACTCAATCGCGCAGTTCCCACATAATCTTGAAACAACAACACTTCATTTACTGAAGCAGGTCCTTATGATTAATCTTGTGATGGGATTCTCTGAAGCCAGGCCTATCAAGTATCAATCCACCACAAAAGGCCCAATCAAAATCTACCAGATGGTCAAAGCTGAACGAACCCACACCTGAAAAATCGTTCTCAGCCCGGGATAGAGAGATTATTTTAAAAATTGAAACTTATTCTGGTAATGAAGTACAACTGATTTTATGTACACGCAGTTCTATAAAGCTTTACATACCAATAACATAGTCATGGTGCGGATCCATTCATACAACAGGGTAGCCAATCTCCTAGACAGAATTTCACTCCACCCATAAACATGATCGTGCTTGTGCATATAAGACACTGTGAAACGATTTGGATTACTAGGCCTTGCGAAAATTTTTTTTAAGATCACTCATGAATAAAAATCCGAGAGAGAGAGAGAGAGAGAGAAGCACAGACTCTAAGATGGACGAATAAATCCAATGATCTAATCGCAATGGCAGACTTGCCAGAATAATTCAAACGAAATGATGTTCCCATAGTCTTTAATGCTCATTCCATGGAGGTTGAAAACAATTCAAACGAAATGGGGTGCCTCCCAATATTCCTCTTCTGGAAAGTCCTCTTGGAAAGATGACACCCTTTTCCTCATGCCATACAAGTAAATCTGAATTAACTGTACCAAAAAGAAGAGTCTCCTTGGCGCCATAATACCATGAAAATGGAATAGATGGGAAGGCTTTGGACTATATACAATTAAACAGAATCGAAAAAGTCTTCTATTTATAATAAGAGATTACAAGTTTTAATTAATCTATAGCGATAATTTACACTTCATGAGAGATACATAAGAACGTACACACTACTCTCCAAAGAGAGTCTTAAGGAGACGATTTCATAGATGAGCTAGTGGGCAGGCTAAGATCTACTTCCACTCCAAATTATGTTAGAAGTTAGAACTCCTGGAAATCAAGTCATGGAAATTACCATTGCTGATAATCCTTTCCAAATAACTTGGATAAAGAAGGAAAAGAAGATGTTTAAGTCATCCAAGTGCATTTGCAGGTACCTTTTTTTTTTTTTAACCCGAATAGGGACATAGGGTTTAGAACCATGTAAACTCAAAAGACCAATCCAGCAGCAAAAATGATAAAAATAATAGAAAAACACTCTTCATCCACACTGTTCTCGCAGTCCAGTTTCACAGGAAGTCCTGCATCATGCAACCAAATATCATACAGAAGAAAGAAAAAGAGAGATGTAAAAGGAGTTGAAGAGGGGGGAAAAGCCCCAACTATCTGTAGTACATACTACCTAATATTGCAGTGTAAATGAAAAATATAACAAGGGGTCAGATGCATGATGGTGGAAAAGAGCTGTGAAGGGATAAATAGATAGAAGATGAGAAAACAAAGGTAGTTTAGAGTATTTTACCTTTTATGGGTTTTTACCTGAAGAGAAGTTAATAGTAGGAATGAGATGACTGCACATGTTGCATAGAAAGAGAGATCATCACATGGGTTTTACAAAGAGAAGCCAACAGAGCTCACTTGGCAGTATGCCCACCTCCATTTAACATTAACACTACATATATAGCTGTCTTTTTTCTTCTTTTTTTACTTCCTTGGAGGTGGACAGAATGCCAATAAACTCGGTAAGAAACCCTTTGATAAACCCACATGATATAGGATGAACTTCGAAACATCCACACCTCCTTCACTGAGAGAGAGAGAGAGAGAGAGAGAGAGAGAGAGAGATGGGCTTTGTCAGTGTTTAAAACTCACCCATTATAGAGATTCTTGAGTGGGCTGGAAGCATTAAGGTGAAGAGGGTGAGATGGAGAAGAAATATATGTAGAGACTAGAGTGTGAGGAGAGGGAGGGAGAGAGGGAAGCTAAAATAATAAGTAAAAAGAGTAAGAGGAGGGGAGGGAGTAATGAAAGAGGGATTGAAATGGATTGTTCTCTCTGGCATTGAATAAGGTCTAAGGAGAATCATCCTTCATAGACCTCGTTACTGATGAAAAATCAATCTTTCTTGCCTTCCACACCCACAAATCCTTTTCTCCCTCGTTCCTGATGCCATCTTCAAAAAACCTCTCCCTCTCTCTCTCTCTCTCTCTCTCTCTCTCTCTCTTAGTCTTTTTCTCTTCCTTTCAGTCCACCACCGTCAAAACGAAAAGGCAAGAAGGAAGCATGAGAAAGGGCCTATTTAGAAAGCTTCCTTTTTGTCTTGAGTATCAAAATTTGGCAAAATTAGGCTATCAAATTATGTTACATTAATTATTACATTAATTAACATGATGACTACAACAGTTTAAGGCATATGGAGTGCACCCAATGAAGATGTTGAGTATAAGTTGTTGGCCCACTTCTTGATTGGATATGACGGGTGATGAGTGGAGAGGACAGAACCTTAGTGGATTACACAAAAATGGTACTCTTCTGTTAATTGATGCTGACCTCCATTGAACAGTAATCAGATCATAATCCACCCTAGTTTAACAGTAATCAGATCATAATCCACCGTAGAATCATATCATAAATGATTTTGTAGTTATAGGAGAGTCGACTGTGACCTAGCTAGAAGCAATGGTCAGATTGATCGAAGTGATCATTTGTCCATCTAGTGGAGGCGGTGGACCACCACACTGCCACATGTCTCCACTGATCATTCACTTGTCAATGTAAAAGGTATTCTTTCGTCTAGCTTGTTAAAGTCATGGATTTGAAACTTTTAATATATGATACAATCTATTGTTTCTTAGCACTGTAATCTAAATTAGGAAATTGAGGATAGAAACAAAAGCCATGGCTCTATGAAATGGGACCAGAAGTGTCCAATAAAATATGTAGTTTGATAGATGATCAACCTACAAAAAGTGGTTTGCAGCTTTGAGACCAACGGACCTACAAACATACCACATCCCTCTTTTAGATGGGTAGATGGATTATAAACTCAATGATGGTTTAATAGTAATTGGTACCCTCCTCTCCCAGTGAGGCCAACCCCATATTGAGAGGGACACTAGGATTTAAGGTAGAGAAAGCATATGGAGTATCATTCATAAAATGACAATAATTTTGAAGAAATAAAAAGAAACTTATAAATTGGGGTTCTCATTTAATCTAATTTTTCAATTTTTTTTTTGAAAAAAGTAAATGTCAAAGAGGTAAGAGCTATCATCTTGCACCAGTAAGATAAGAGGCCGTTCTTAATTAACTGTTGGATGTTATATAGATTAATGTCAAATGTGTAGTTGGGCTCTAAGACTAGTACACAATGGGTTAATTAATGATATGTTCGGTTGCCTGTCTAACCTAAAAAAAATGTAGTTTTTTGAAAATTTTTTTAAGCATCTAAGGTGGTTGAACCCCTGAGAGGCCGGATTGATGGGGGCAGTAAACACCACCACACTTTGAAAAGAGGACTCTCTTCGCATCCTGGGGAGAGAATCCAGGGATCGGGGCAGTAGGTAAGATGGAAAGCCCAACCATTGGGCTATATCCTCTATTCTTGAGCCAATGCTGCTTCTTGTACTTTCGTCAGACGAATATTCTCAACATGCCATCCCCACAATCATCGGTATCAATGGAGTAAATATTTTCATTTTTACTGGGAATCTCTACTAGAAGATTAAAGCCTTTTCATCTGTAGCAAATTGGTTCAAAAACTAACTTTTGTTCACATTACATCAATTGATTCATGTAACCACAAAAAAAAAAGAATGTTTTACTGCAAAATCCTGGAGTCAAACAAAAGTACCCTAGGTTTGTATACATCCGACCAAATTCTCAATCCATTTCTTAATTATTCTTCAGAACTATCTTTACCCACATGCCAGTTTCACAACTTTGTACACAAAAAAAGGTCATGACAGTCAACCCACTTATTCAACCATTACCTTACCCACCTCACCTATGGCTGAATAAGTGTTACAAGAAGTCCAACAAGCAGTCTTCTAGCTACATTGAAACATGCTCATAGAATATATTTCTTGATAGAATACATGTCCAAGTGGTTGAAGGTGAGAGACGATTATTGTCACCACTAAGTTCAAATCAAGTAGACTCTCTCTCCAAGAGCAAATGGTGGGAAGAGAGAGAGAGGAATTAAGAGAAAGGTAAAAGAAGGGAGAGGCATTAGAAAAAGAAAAAGTTAAAGGTAAGAGTCAGCGTCCCAATTCCTCCCCTTTGTCGTCTGATATGTCACATTGATGGTCCTCGCACCTGCGCCCCATTTAATAAGCACTCACAATGCCACCTGTTTTTTTGGCAGAAATTTAAACACACACTCCACTCTCAGTCATGCATTTACTGTTATAAAACTACCACCAACTGCACGCCTTGAATTCCTTCTCTCGCAAAAAAAACAGTAACATCAATTGAAAGGGAGCAGAGAAGCAGCTTCATGTAAAGACACTATGGCACTGGAGCTCTTTCAATCATTCAACAACCTTCACTCCCCACTTTTAACGACAGGGGCAAGGCAAAGCATAGGGATGAGAAAGATGCCCATGACATATAACTATGATCCTGTTCCTGTGTGCATGGCCAATTAAACTTTCCTTAAAAATCTCAAACTACTATTGCAAACCCATCAATACTTTTTCTTCCACTTGTGTATAAAAAGGCCCAGCAAAGGCAGCTCTTCAAACTTCTATTTGAATGGCATTCAAGTTTTGGCATAGTGAAAAGATAAGAATTCAAAATTTTCAATAGCATTAAAAATGACAATTTTCATAGCCGTTCTCCAAACATGGTGCTATAATGCAGTAAGGAATGAGGTTAATTGAAAATGCCACAGGAAACATTCTCTCTTCCTATGAATAAGTTGATCCTTAATCTACAACACCAAAATCCATAAAAACGATGGCCTAGGGCTGTTATTTTTCTATAAACACCAGCCATCCTAAATTTTGAAATCTCATTTTTAGAAAACAATGGACCTTATCTGAATTGCCCAGCGGTCTTAGGTAGCTGTTTTTTTGAAAAATCACGCCTAAAAAAACTACTGTCCATGGCCGTCATTTTTCACGAAAGTCTAGTCCAACTATCATATAATCCATATGGTTACCAATAAATAATGAAGGGTAGCTCTATAGTGTAACATCGCTGTATTATAATAAGGTGCAACGTGTTGCCCCATCATTTTCAAATTTATACTTTCAAAACTCTTCCTCTTCCTTCATCGTCTTTCTCACCGTCCATTTACCAAGTGGGCCGGTCATACTGGATTTTAGTTTTTCTCTTTCCTTCTTTTCTCAGTGCTTTTAAAGCACCCTGATAACGATATGGTAATGGATATCTGGCCATCTAAGATGGGACCTACAAAATGGTTAGCTCAAATATTTTGTAATTGTGGCACGTGATTCTGCATTGAGTCACTGATGAGGAACATGAAAGTTGACCATCACATCGGTCCCCTCTTTGAAATAAGAATCACTAACAGCCTGGTCACTTTCCACTGAATTGATATTCCTTTAACTTTTTATTTTAGTACATTATTCGTATATCTTAAAAATTGATTGATTTTCTAGAAAGCATAAACTCTCAAAATATACAATACAAATTTGACCTCAATGAAGATGTCATTGTAAAGACGAGAATTTTCAATCAATAATATTTTCTTGGAAATCCTGTTTCCACGCCTTGCTTGTTGATCTAGGTGTAGTTGATATTGAGCGTGAGTGGTATTTGATCATCATTGTTCTTATTGAGGAGGTCATTTTACTGAGGCTATAGTTTATGCTATGATTTTCTAGAATTACTAAGTTACATTGGCTTTAGAATTATATTTTTGGAAATGATGATGATATTTACATTTCATGCTTAATAGAAATTTAACAGCAAGAATTTATTTATTCGTACTAGTATGGCATACAAACATGCTTTTTTTGAAAATTGGATGGCAGAATGAAGCAAGGGTGGACCAAGAAATTCTTCCTTGGGGGGCTATTATCTAGAAAAAAATTTGGGAGGACCACATAAAAAAAATGAATGTAGTTTTTAAAATATATAATGGATTTTCTAAAAAAATTTTGTGTGTTGGGGGGGGGGGGGGGGGGGGGGGGGTGAACATGGTTCAGCCGATGGAATGAAGACTCCTCTTTTTAGGCGGGCCATATCTAAAATCATTACCTTCACTAGATTAGCTTACAAAATTAAGGGCATTTTTAGATAAATAAAAAATATAAAGTATTTCAGTTGTTGGTGGGTCCTAACTCCATATGTAAAATTTGGCAAAGAAGGAAATTATGATTTTAGAGGTTCACCTCTTAGGGCAAGTTTCTTCGGTGGACTTAATAGGGTTGTTTTAGAAAATCATGTCTTTAGACTTGGTTCTTTCTTTTCCTTTTTTTTTTAATTAAAAATATTTGAATATTTTATTTTATGTTCAGAGAGGAAGAGAACCCGTCAATAAGTGTTATGCTATTATATTAGGAGAATCTGCTCCTATAAGCATTTTGCATCTGCTCATATGCAGTCCAACTTGGAGGGCTAATTCGTTGTCCTATTTAGCAGTAGGGATGGATAATTGGAAGGTTCTTCACATGGATGAGGGTCTTAAAATAAAACAGCCCCATGCATCCTAGACTTTGATTAAACAATCATAAAACGAAGTGGTCAATTAACCGTAGATTTTTTTTAGATACAATCCAACGGTGGGTAAAGATTTGATGAGATTGAAATTCGAATTAGTATAACATTATAAGTGATGAGAGTGCAAAAGGGCATGGATTGGTTAAAGGTGGGCCCAAGTGGGCCTTATAGAGTTGGACTATGTAGTTTGTTGGTTGTAAAAGAATATTTTTCATTATGTTGATAAATATTGTTGTTTGTTTCTGAGATAGAGTAAAATAGAGTAAAGTAAAATTTTTAAAATTCAAATTTCCCACCTTCTTTTTCAAAAAAATTCAAAATTTCCTCTTTCTTTTTCCAAAAAAAAAAAAAGGAAAAAATCATTACTAAATGAGAAAAAACTCTCTACTTTTTATACAAAAAGTAAAAAAATTCTATATCAAGCAACTAAAAACAAAAAATCATTATAACCCCATCATTTATTATGCTTTCTTAAGTTGGGGTTTACTCTACTCTATTTTACTCTATCCCACAAACAAATAGGCTTTGCTAAAATAGGAAGAGACAAATGTAAGAAAGATGTAAAGGAGGAAGAGTTCTTTAAAGGATAGTTTTGGAAAAAAACCAACTCGATACAAGCAAAGGGCATTAATGGTAAAAAATAGATCGTTCAGTGCATATGCTAACACAAACTTGGTAGGAACTCAAGTTTTCAAATTTCTTTCCTAAGAGATGATGTGGGTTGGTGCTATTAGATGGATGGTGCACCATAGTATAATACAACGACATTACACCAGAGACCCTCCCAATAACGAATCCCCTACCCCCAACCTCAAGCACCCTTAAAAATTTAAAAATTTCTCTCACGGGTGCTTCATATGAACCATACACTAAGAGAAATGATCAAACTGTCCAAAATCAATTAATTTAGCACTTTTAAAAAAAATTATGTAATATCACACATTTATTCTTGCCTTCTAACCTTTATAACAACTAGTTCTCACCCTTTTCATCACTGTAAGTTTTCTCTCTACTCCGTTTTTCCGCATTTCTCTCTTGTTATCCTTTTGCCATTTCACAATTCTCATCATCTTTTTGGAGTGTCTCTTGGTCTTTTGTTGGTCATCTCCTTCATACCCTGTCAAGGCAAAACTAGGGGGGTTGGGGGTGGTCATGGACCTCTAGAAATATGAGAAAAGCTCAATTATAAAAGATTTTTTTTAAAATTGGTCCTCCAAAAATAAAGAACCCCAGATGTATATTGTAGAGATTTCTATTTTTCATATATTCCCCCACCCCACGGGAAATTTCTTTTAATAGTGGCCCCCAATTTGTCCCGTCTGATTCTTGGTCCCAATTTTTCCAAACCCTAATTCGGTAAAGCCTCATTTTTGCTCATCTTGTTCTCCTATCCAATTTATACTTCTAGTTGTTTTATCATAGCCATGTTGTTCTTCCCTTTTTAATACAAGCATTAACACTCAATCTCTTCTATCATTTTCTTCTAATTTCATAAATATAGGGTATATAGTTAGAAATTTGACTTTGTATAGTTTCCCATTTCATCTTGTCAACTCTTGTTCCTATTCTATTTCATTACTTTTTGTGTTTATAGTTAATAACTAATGCATTTCTCTTTGATTTCCTAATTCTTTTCGGGTTTTTGTGGTTGGTTTTTTGAGGTTGAATATTATGGGTTAGAAATATATCACTTATTGATGCTTGCATGTTTAGTTTAGCTTTTTGACATTTTTAAGATGATATATTTTTTCCCCTTTCTGTCAATGACAAAAAATGAACTAGCCCTAGGTTTTTGTTTGGTTGCAGCCACTTACATTTGAAAATAACTCACATGCATAATGGTTATACACAATTATGTTTGTTTACTCTTATTTACACATATAATGAATAAAGCAAATATAAAAATGATGTGCCAATGAAATCATTTTCACTTTAAAATTTGCTCACCTGAGATCTCAATTAAAGGAATCACATCAATTGTGTCAATGTTTTTCTTTTGTCATCATTGTGGGCCCCAAAATCAAGAGTAGAACCGTTTAACCTCTACTGAAGGCCAAAAACAACCAGCAACCAAATTTTAGCCTTTGAATCTTAGATATTCAAATATTTACAAAAACGCCTTAACACTAAGATCTATTATTATGGGCTTATGTGTGCTTTGTCTTCATGATCTAAACCATTCAAGCTCTTTTAGCTATGGATTCAAATTTCATATGTTAGTTACTTATAGATCTCGAGAAATATGCAAAAAACCATAAGATCAATGGATGTAAATAGTGTAATTGATTCTCCCTTGGACCTATTTTTTTTTTTCAGTTTTCTTAATTCTTGTGGGCCCTTGAATCATGATCTAAACCATCCAACCTCTTCATGAGGCCAAAACACCTATATGATTAAATTTCAACCATCGATTTATCCAAGATGTTTAGATATTTGTGACAAAGTCTAGATGCCAAGATCTGTTATTTTGATCTATGAGCTTGACCTTTATGATCTGAATTGTTCACCCTCTTTAAAAGGTCAAACACGACGAAGGGGTCAAATTTCATATGTTGATTCATTGTGGATTGGAAGAATTTGTGAAAAGTCAATGGATCATTGGATGTACATAGTTAGTACCATGGGCCCAATCCTTTTTCTTTTAAAAAATTTTTCTACTCTTGTGGGCCTTTAAATTATGATCTAAAATGTCCATCCTCTTCATAAGGTCAAACAATAACCAACATATCAAATTTCATATGTTGATTTATCACAGATTTTGAGATATTTGTGGAAAGTTTATATCTTAAAATTGCCAATAAGAACTTTTGTGGGCCTTTTTTTATTTACAATCTAAACTGTCCATCCTCTTTATAAGGCCAAAAATGGCAGGGGGATAGATTTAATATTTTGATTCATAATGGTTTTTGAGAAATTTGCAAATAGTAGTAAACCATTGAATATACTTGGATTCACATGAGAAGAGATGTGAAATGACAAACATAAAATCTCTTTTGCATGTGTACCATTTGCTAATGGAAATGATTCACATGTACATCATTTACACATGTGAACCATTTTCATATAAACCAACCAACCCTTAAAGGCATGTTTTCTTTTTTAATTAGAATACATAGGACTCCTAGAAAAATGAGGTCCAATAGTTATTGAAGAGGAGAAGGCGCCAAGGATATGAGTTCATAGTTCAAGTTTATGAGGCAATGAAGTAGATGAAACTTTGAGTTTCGTAGGATTTTAATTAGTAAGGCGATGGCTTGGTATTTATTTCTCGGCTTCCCTTAATTCAACTCCTATAAAAGGGATTTTTTTATTGTCATTTTTGAATACTCACCCTTAATTTTTTAATTTTATGCACTTAATTAGAGTAATATATAGTTTTAAATTCTTAGTACTTCAATTACATGAAATAAGCAGGGCCTAAATGCATGCTTGTTTGTTTAAAAAACATGAGAATGCTTAGGCAAATGAGCTCTATTGGTAGATGAAGGGGTGAGGGGTGAAGGATACTAGGTTGTTGGGTTGTTGTGGGGGGGGGGGGGGGGGGGGGGGGGGGGTAGCTATATAAGTGCGACCTTGATTTTTCTAGATTTAATTTAGTAGAGTTATAGCTGGGTATTTATTTTATATCTTCCCTTGATTGAATTTCCACTAAGGGCATAGTATTTTAGGGTCATCTAATACTAACCTTTATTCTTTACTTTCAAGCACTTTTAAAATTATATAGTCTTAGATTTCGCTAGAATCCAATTATATGAAACTCAACATTTAGAGGTTTATTAGTTCAAAAGGAGAGTTTTTAACCCTCTTGATATGTCCAATAAGATCATGCTTCATTATCCTAACATGTCAACTCATAATCAGAGGGAAAAATAGGCATCTTTAAATGTTTTGACTTCCTAAATAATAGTTTAAGAGGAGCACATTAGACAATTATAAAGGGGGTGCTTATAAGGCACTTTCTAGTGTGTAAGAATGAATGGTTTGCATCATAAATTGGGCTCAAAGGATATTTTTTGAGACAAAAAAATTGGTTAATGGATTTTGAACCCATGATCTATTCACAAATGAGATGAATAGGGGTTTGAACTGCCAATTTTCCAAATAGGAGGTGTGTAATCACTTGCTACCTCTTTAAGTGTACTAGTAAGCGGTTGCAAATTGCCTCATTTTAGACGCTAATTTTACACCTCATTTAATGCATAAGTGCAAGTGAAACTAATCATGCCTAAATGTTAGGCATATGCATCCTTTACAAATATAAAATGAGTGAAATTAAACAATCCCTAAACTATAGACTCTAAAATCAATAAAAAAAATCATAACCCTTAACGGTAAGATAACTTAAAAGCACAAAGTACCCTAGTATTAATTCCTAATAACAATGTATTACCCTTAATGATTTGGATCTAAATATTCTTATACCATTTGAGTCATTTTGTTACAAATAAAGTGCAAAAATGAAACATTTTAAGAATACTGTAGTGATCTATGGGTCATTAGTTTGAAGTTTGTCTTTGTAGTAAATAACCCATAATTAAAATACATTTATTATCTTAAAAATATGATGAGAGATCCCACATATCTCTTATGTAAGGAAATTGATGTATTGCAATTCAAATCATCTAGCAAAGGAACCTAGTTTATGCTTAATTCCTCTTTTTGTTTGTCCTTTGTCAATACTGAACAAAAAAGGGGGAGTATGGTTGTGATGGGTATGATTTTCTATTTTTCCATTTCATGATATTATACTTGATCCATTATCAAGTTTGTCCTTACAGGATTTGCAGGGTTGCACCGTGATGTTGAACTAAGTTTGTTGAGCTAAAAGATTCTACGATTGCATGTTATACGTTTTAAGGTTATATTTGTCTAGATTTTTTTGAAATTTAGGAGTTTTATCCATCAATTGCCAAAGAGAGAGATTGTAAGGAAATTGAGTGTTGGCATATTTATTGGGATATGGACAAAATAAGGATTTATGATTTATCTATGTATTTTATAGATGGATTGTCGGACTTATCAAAATTGAAGAAAATCAGAAAACTGCAAAAACCCAAAGCGCGCTCAAGCACCTAAGATAGAAGTGACCACGCTCAAGCTCTCTTCTCTCGCGTTTGCACCCGACACTGAATGCGTAGAGATGCAAAATAACTTCAAGATTTTTCAAAAGCACTCGAGCAGGTTCTCTCACTCACTCAAGTGGGCTCTCTCACATGCTTGAGCGCCTGATGTAGTTTCAGGTTTCCAAATTTAAAATTTTCCTTGTTGGTTGTCAATCTTTTCCAAACTTTGCTTATTTGCAACCCTAAACATGATACACTAATTTAGGCTTGTATATACTCTTGTTCTCTCTCCCTTATGTCAAATCATCTCCCTTGAGAAACCCATGCATTCCTTGGAAATCCATCATCTTCTCTAGAGCATACTTTTTGCAGAGCTAAAGATGAAGAGCTTCTAGAGACACTCTCATCAACTCTCTTGCAGTAGATTCATCTTGAAGAGGTGTTTAAGGTAGTTGATTCAAGCGCAGTGAAGGTGTATAATGAGGTGTCGCAAGATTGTTATAGTCTTTAAGTTGAGTTGTACTTGAGAAAAGTCCGTTAGTACTTCTTGTAATTTTTATTTATATAGTGCTTGGTTTGATCTCGGTCTGGACGATAGGATCCATTGATTTTCCGGAGTAGGGTCTTCCATGTAAAAATCATGCCTCTTACTCTTGTGTGTTTGCTTGATTCTAGATTAGGTTAATAATCTGATTTAATTGCATTACATATTAGAATCTAATTTGGGACCTCAACCTAGAATTAGGGATGAAAACTTTCATCTTAAATGGAGCCAAAGTAACTGAAAGATTAAAGAAAATGCACATAAATGAACATTAAATCAAATCCTCACAGAAACAAGTGAAAAAATATAAATAAAGCAGCATGAGAATAAAGAGAATGATGATGTTAATTGGCTTAGGAAGGTAAATATATACTATATCAATTTTTTTTTCAAAAAAATTATGATATCATACATATTAGGTGCAAACTGTTTTTTTCTTTTTCTCTCTCCCTCTTTTCTTTCTTTCTGTGTATGGCTTGTATGAAGCACCTTAGGGAAAAGTCTGGACCTTCTGCTGCAATTGACCATGAACATGAGTTAACCAATCACAATCTAACAAATTACAGCAAATACCTGCTATAATCACATGCAGCTGTTCACCATCCAACTTATGAAAGTGTTTGCGGTGATAAGGTAGATCATGATTAGTCTACTCATGATCACAGTGGGTCAACTGCAATAAAGGATCCCCATTTCCTTGGAAAAGGTGACTTCACCACTACTTCTCATAAAAATCTTAAAATCTTAAAACTAGGATTTTCTCTTTCACAAACTCAATACTTTTATGAACCAGAAGTAATGACCATTTCATAAGAACTGGGCTCACACCTTCCTTCATTATCATCTACGATTAAAATTCGCCACATAATGATCTAAAGCAAATCAAAATTTAGAGTTGATTATTTTTTCTTGGCGTATCTTCAAAATCTTATCCAATCCACCATAACCATAATTCAAAATTAGATAGATTTCACCTCTTATCATTCATGGAAGGAAAATAGGAAAAAAAATTAAAAAAATGGAAACGAAGGAGATGTAACAAAAAAGGATAGACCCAAACCCACTTTTGTTCATAGTTTTTGTTAGAGATGAAGCTAAAGTAACTTGTAGGGTTGCCGATTATCTAATTATCTAGAGGTTATGAAGCATAAAAAACCAGATTTGGAACCTATTTTAGGTTCTGATTAATAAACGAGTCCAAGTCCGATTATGATTTCATATAAGTTCAAACCTATGAACCTGGGACCCAACACAAGAGACTTTAATATTGCAAATTGTGACTCAAAATCAACTTTTTTGTAATTTTTTTTACTTTTAATATTAAAGATAGTAGACTTTATACATTGTTACAAGTTGAATGATATTCTTACTTTAAGAAAAAATAAAAAAAAGTTAAAAGAAGTCAAAACTAGTTTTAAAACTAAATCCCAATCATCTAGTCAGAGCCTATTCTAAAACCGAATCTACATCTTTTTATCAAAACTGGGTTTAGAACCAACAAAATAGATTCTAAGTTAGAACTAGAACCATCATTTAAGAATGGGACTGAGTTTGGGTCTATTATTGTTTTACCCAAAACTAATCTATTTGCATCCTCATAGCTTGAATGCTAGATAAGTCAAAGGGTACAACCTCAATGCACTTAAATTTAATGTTGGGTGTCCAAGAACAGGTGTCAACATATTTAAAATAAAAATTATATTAAGTAACATAATAAAAATACAAAAGACAAAGTGCAATTGCTCTTCAAACATGGCATCTAGCAGATATAGGCCTAATTGTAAGTGGGCCTAATTGTAAGTGGAGTGAAACTTGGTCCAAAGAATATTAATCTAACCATTTGCGTTTCACTATTGGATCCTGCTCATGATTTGTGTTTTTTTTTTTCTAACCCAGCAAGGGAACTAGGATCCAAGAGAAAGTATGCACACGTGGAAAGAAAGCCTATAAAAGTGGGAAAAGAGCCCTTACAATGGGAAGAGAGGTGGGGGTATCTAGAGTTCAAACCATTTTTATAGCTAGGTACGTAAGAACTGCCGCATGGTAAGGAGCTGTTCTTATGATTTGTATTTTAGTTCAAGAGAATTCTTTCATGATGAGCATCATAGCACCCAAACTGAGAAATATTAGCAGTGCATATGGCCCAGTCCACCTGGCCTGGTTCTGGCCCAAACCTCTTTGTCCCAGGCCTGGATATGATCTGAGCCAATTTAATATTTACTTTTAATTGGATTAACTGATAGAACGCTCACCCCGGCCTACTCCGGATAAAGAAGTACTTCCAATCTAGTAATAACTTGTCCAAAACAATTGCTAGAAACGCCTAGCCCGAAGCCCACAACTGATAACAATGGGCCAACTCTGCTTCTAAGCCAATGCATCAAAAGTTGGGAAGTGTCTCGATAGACCATATAGGCCGGGCTGACCTAGCCGATGCGACCTCTAACAAATATGCGATGCATTGATTCTTTATGAGCTGGCCAGGCCTAAAGAAACCTTGGAAGCTGGAAGGCCTAAAGTAACCTTGGAAGCTGGAACCAAGGCAGATTCTAATAGATTATTTGGCAGACCAAAATCAATGGCATTATACCGGGGGCCACCTTGTTGGCATGGAACTATATTTCTAGGAATCAAAAGTATAGTAATTTTTTTAAGTGATTAGCATTAAACAAGCAAGGTTAAAGATTTTAAGCGGACGTCAAAGAATCTCCACTATATTTCTTCTCCTTTATGATTTCTAATAAAAAGATTTCTACAACGATCACTAGAATTTGGCTAGTCAGAGGCCACCCTCTTTTTAATCCACCAATGGGGCCCCTCTATTGAATTTGAAGTTTGACCCACACTGGCGAATTCCACGGCCACCGACGGGTCAGTGTACTGCACTCAAAATGCGAGTGGGGCCCACCCTTAGATACCCCTCGAAGATGTCGATGCTTTTACCTCGGGCATACGCTGCCTGCGGGCTGTACTTTGACGTGTGCACCAGTAGCGTCCTCTGTGGCGTATCAAAAACGAACGCAACAAACTGGAAATCTGGGAGGATCTTCTCCCACACATCCTATGATTACATGACATCTATTCTTACATCTATTCAGTCAAAATACAAACCCGTATCCACCACCCACCTCGGCCTGTACTTCGATAAAAATCCGAACGTACTGTCAAGTTGTTCTTGCCATCGGGTATTCAGATGGATCATCCAAATAGGTGTATTTCACTTCTCAATATATTTGATTAATTGATTCTGAGCAGTATACAGTCGTTGCTGAGTTTATTTATTTATTTTACAGTGGTGGGTGATGATGATAATGATGATGCTAGATAGAGCTTTGACCAATGGCATTTGGCAGGCAGCTAGTGGAAGTGCAGGTCGTAACTTTCGTCTGTCAAAAGTCTCTAGACTTTCACTCTTTTGCTTTTGGAACCTTTTCGAGTGAAGGAAGTAGTACACTGGTGTTAGAGGACTGCATGTATGCCGTCGCAGTGCTCGATGCATGGGAAACTCTCATGATTGCGAGTCTTTGGCTTAAAAACAGAATCCAATCTTGGAATAATAAACAAAACAAGCTTTGAAGTTACTATCATTAACATATGTGTATAGTACTGTTGCAGGGAGTTGAGAGGAAGGCCTTTGGTCGACCGGAGAGGTTCAAGACTTTTATTTTTTTTTCCCAGCCTATGGGGATGGGACCCGTCACAAGAGGATAGTAGATCTTCCAGAATTGAATAAATCTCGAAAAAGATAACAATGCCCTCTAACGTGGAAAGGGTGGCTACCGAACTTTGAACCTAGCTTGGCTACACAAGAGAGGATAGTAGATCATTTAGGCTGGCCCAGACATGCATTAGGGTCCGATCGTCACGCAACCTCTCATTTGAGACTATGAGAGTTTAGTTTTACGAAAGCATTTTCCTTTCCCTTTAAATTTATAAAAAAATAAAAAATAGGAAACTGACGTATTTTGACGTATATCCACAAGAGAGTTTCTATGATTTTCTCATTTTATTTCTTAAACTCTTGCTTAGTTCTTAAACTAAGATTTGAGTCTGGATGTAATGAACCTCAAATGGTCAACCTTGAACTTATTTTAAAAATAGATTAACTTACAAGGGTTTTTTCAATTGTGTGTCTGATTCAAATCCGAACTCAAACGACCCAATATGATATAAATAGCACACTGGAGTGAAATATTAAATCGGATCTATTAAGTAAAATGAACTATATTATTACAAATATCATTATATATATCTATATTAAAGTTCTAAGAATGGAGGCTTCTGGAGGATACCACATCAGCACTCCTTATTTTTCTTCTTTTCTAGAGCACCACATCAACATTCTAATGGCATTGTGTTTCTAAAATCTTTTCCATTGATAGCATTGAATTGGATAAGATCCAGTTAGAGAGATCTTTCATCTATTCCTTTTCTAAAACACCAACAAAAGCCTTAACCTCTCTTTCTCCTCCGTCTCCCATCTTTTAATGTGTCTCTAAAACCTACAATCACCACCACCACCACCCAAAGACTACTTCACAGGCGGTCCACCACCCCTTGAGAAGCTCTTTTTCCATCCTCAATCCGCTGCCATGAATTCCCTCGACCTTAACAAACTGACGCTCGCGATTTGGAAGGCCCCCAATCAACATCCGCTCATCTACCACCTCACCAACAACTGCGCCACCTCCCCTCCGCCATTGTTCTTCGAGATCTGCCTCTTCTACGTCCGTATCTCCCCTTACGTCATCGACGCCGTGTAACACTCCGACCCAACTTAATCAGGTCTAACGACTAATTAATAGCGTTTTAGTTGTTAATTGTGTTTTGCCTTTGTTTGGTTTTGTTCCTGGTCATGGATAGGTAGTTGGGTTGAGTTTAACCTTGATTAGGTAGACATAAGCCCTTTTTTCGTAATTTCAGATTTTGTAAGACGTCGTCAATTATGCATCATCTTGGCGTCAATACATGTGTTTCGTTGAGCCTGTTAACCTTCGTAACTGTCTTGTATGCATTCGACTTCATTTGCTTCCGTTAGACTGTCGTTTGACTTGAACTGTAATTCGTGGAAACCTTTGGACTGTTTTGCACTTTCCCACGTCCTTATCTTAAAAAAGGCCAACCACCGACTTTTTCTCCCTCATTCCCTTTCCACCTCACGTTGGCTCTCTCCCTCTCGCTCTCGTTCTCTCGATTCTCCTCTCCTCTTTTTCTTGAACAAGCCAAGTAAGGAGAATTGTGCGTCTCTCCCTCGGTTCATTTCTTGGTGTGAATGTAAGGTGCATTTTGACGTCTTCTTCATCTTCATCTTCTCGTCTGCTCTGGGACTTACGCCCACGTCTTTTCTTTCTTCCTTTTTCAGCATGCATGGGGGAGTAGACTTGTGTTTGGACTTCGAATTTGAGCCCAAGGACAACCAAGTTCGTGTTAGGCTTCATTGCAAGTATAAGCATAATTTGATTGAGCACATGTTGGTATTATATGATTGTTCTTGGTCTCTTGTTACTCATGCATGTTTGTAGTGAGAATTGCAGCCCCTTGCCTTGATATTGTCTTATTTTTTGTTGGTTTCGCGATTGCGAATCTTCAAAGCAGCACACCGGTTCTGTATCAGAACAGACTGTCTGACCGGTCGGGCTTCAGAGCCGACCGATCGGGCACTCCCAAAACCAAGCTTCCAGAACCGAAATTCGATCGGTCAGCACTTTATCTGACCGATTAGTCCTATAACAAATTGCTTCATAAAAATGCAGTCTGTGTACTGATAATGTTTGTGTTCATTACTATTCTTCTACCTTCCGCAACCACCAAGGAACCTTTAGGCTATTTTCTCAGGCCACGTTGCTCGTGAACTCTGTAAGGAAGTCTTCCAAAGACTTCAAATAAAAGGGTAGGTATGTACTGAACCTAATAGGGCCTTCACATTAGAGGATGACTATAACCACAGGCCCACCCAATGGAATACGAGCATCACATGAATGGTCTTAAGGGTTGTGACGCATTGATGTATGAATTGTTCAGTGTTAAGCACCTCCCCATGGGTGTTGGTTTAAGGGACTTCGATGCATGTGTATGATACAATGCAACACTAGACAACGGTGCATCATATACTTAAAACTATATCATCATGCACGGTTAGAAACATTGGATAACAAGAATATGGTTGGCTAGTAAAGGATCGTGATTCCTGCAAAATGATTTGATTGCAATTGCATATTGACTTCGGTTTTGCCCTCTATGCGTTCTGTGTTGGGGCAAATGATTGGATGTCCCCTGAGGCTCTATCCATGGTTAATCCCGAGCAGAAACAACGTTCATTTGATCGACGTAAATGGATAAGCCTTGACTTATGATGGTGTCTCAGACTTCATAGTTCCTCGTGGATGATTATCAAGTTCCATCTTCGGTATGACTTGTTTAATACCTGTTATACCATTTGATTCAGTATGCTTTACGCATATATGTATGAACTGACCGTATGCCCGATATGATCTGATATGCATGATCCGCTCAAAGTCTGGTACATGGCTGACTCTATTTATATGGTTAGGCACTACTCAGCCTCAGCCTTAGGATACCCGACGGGGTGACTTTGGTGTAGTTATATGGCCTCTCTACAGTGAGGATATATCTTGGGGCTTCCAGACCCCGGGAACTTGAGACTCATTCGTACCTTGGCCCGGTCGATGGTGTTCTCAGTATGTATATAAGATCCCTTTTTAGGAGCACATGACAAATGTAGTCGCCACCTAGTTATGTATGTAGTGATTTGAATAGCATGTTTCATTAAACGCACAATTGCCTAGTATACGAATATGAATTCTATAATTTTATCCATTGTCACTTTATTCTGTTAGACATAATATGCGTTAACTTGTTATTGCTTATACTTTGTTGAATCGTCGTATTCATGAGTTGTCCTTTGTATTACAGGCTCAGATCCTTCCTCTGACTCCTTGTCGGTCAGCCAAACTCTTAGGGAGACCCCTGACACCCCATCAGGGCTAGAGGAGTGGATGTAATCCCTCCGCCAGAGCGCGAAGATTTCATGCATGCATTCTGGTCTCCTTCCTTTTGGGATATTTTGGATTTTTAGGATTTTGACTGTATTCATGTTGTATATCGGTATTTTGATTTATTCTGTATAACTCTGATCTTTTGTATCTCAGTATCTCATTGTGTTTACGTGTCTTTCCTTGTTATGTTTGATACGTACAGCTTCCGCGTACATGTATGGCACGTGTGAATCTTCCCTTGTTCCTGTGTATTTAAATCGGGTTTGAGTGTATATACATGGAAGTACGTGTGTTATTGGTCAAGTTATTACTAACCCATAGTCTCATGGGCTCGGGTTGTGACACACCGTCCCCAACCTAGTTACCCTCTCCCATCTTCGTCGCAAGGTCGGTGTCAGACTGGAGATCAACGACTCCCGCATCCCTCCCTCTAAGACAGTGGAGCATGACATACGTCAGCACCGACACAATGCAGGTCACAGGAGCCATCGATTTCAAGGTGTACGATAAGGACGATCTGATCTTGTGTGGGTCGCTGGAGAGGATGGATCAGATGTGGGCCAAGGGGAGGAATCAGAATCAAGGGCTGGATAACGATTCGAAGACCGGGTGGAGCATGGATAGCTTCGCAGCGGCAAAAATGGCGACGGGATCTTCGGCCTTTTTCCAGTTGAAGATGGGTATCTTGTCGCCTTCGATTGAGGTGTATGTTGCATAGTGCTACTTTGAGTTTCCACTGATTTTGACCAATACAATTCACTTTAGTCCAAGGTGGAAGCCTGCGCGGCACGTGACGCTGGATTCTATAACAGAAGATGAAGAGACTAGGAAGGAGGAGAGGGGCGTCAATGGTTTTCTTGATCACCACCCTGCTAAGGTAATAAGAGTTCTGCTCTGAATTTTCATTTGTTATCATTTCTTTTTATTTGACAAGAACAATAGTATCTATGTAGAGAGCCCGCTTATATTTTAGTAACTAAAATTAGCTTTTTATAGCTTTGAATATTGGTGCTTTTACTTGTAGTAACCTTTCACGTTTATTGTGGCCCATTTGATGCTTGGCACTGATAATGATTTTGTGAGCTTGGAAAGGGAGAGAGCTTGCCCCTATTTTAGTAACTAAAATTAGCTTTTTATGTTCAAAATTCTATAGTAATGCATTCCTTTGGAACTAACTCTCACCCCTAATTCTCTAATATATATTTTTCTTTTCTCTTATATATTTTTTGCTTTTTTTTTGGCATATACATTACTGCTGATTACGATTGTACAATTTTAAGAGGAACTCAATTATTACTAATTAATGGCAAAAATTGGTTTCCAATTAATGATTTAAATATGATAGATCAAGATATCTTATCATACTCCTAGCCTACCCTTGCCCTTGTAATTATATTGATATTTGAACTTTTTGTTAATCACTTTTGAAAAACAAAAAGGGATGTTTAATGGTGAGCAGTCATCATTGATTATATACTTAATTAGGTTAAAAAAATGTAAAAGCATTTTATATGATTTTTTTTATCTTCATAATATTCAAGTAATGCACACATGCATAAGTCATTTGATAATGAGAAGAAAATTTTTATTAAATTATTATAAGTATTATGATGATAGATATAACTCTTATTCAATTATCATCATCATTCTCTTATTGTATTTGATGTCTCTCTTCCCACTAGAATTGTTTATCAAGTTTGAATTTCTGACCCTATTTCATCTTCAATGGGCTTTACCAAGTGAATAAATTTTGATTTATAGTTTATTTATAATTTTTTTGAATAAGTTTTGATTAAAAAAACTTTTATGAGTAATATATACTATATTTAATACTTTTATATTTATTTTTTCCAAAAGTGTTTTAAATTTAAAAAACCATAGATTTAATATTTTTTCAATTTTTTCAACCCTTGCTTAGCACAAGAAATCAGTAACTCTCCTAAAATGTCTCCCTCACCACCATCACTCATACACTTGCTCAATTTTAAATTATTCCCTCAATCTCTCCCTCATCCATTGCACCCCTAAAGCACTCTCATTTTAAAAATTTTCCTTCAATCTCTCCCCCTTCCATTGTTTTTCTTGGCTTGCCACATCACTTTATGCAACATTTATTTTAAAATAAAAAATCACATTATTCCTCCCTAAAATCCCTCCCTCTTCAATGACTTTCTTAAAATCTCTCTCATTCCCTAAAATCACTCCTCTATTCCCATATGACCCATTGAGTATCGGTCAACTCAAGAATGTTGGCTAAATTCTATTTGTTGCTTACATGATAACATGCTAATTTTTCTTGTATGGCCTATTTATAAATATTTGGCACCAATCAAAATAGATGTTTCCATTTCTTATAAGAGTTAGGCCCACCATCAAATTATAACGCTAAAAATTTAAATGGTTTATTACAAAGTTTATTTAAGTAATTAAATTCAAATGTTTATAAAATTTAATAATAGGATTTTTTTTCTTTTATTTAAACTATGAGAATAATTAGTGGGCTGCTTACATTTTAAAATATTTTTTAATTTTTATTTTATTCCTTTAGTATCCTAACTTTTAAAAATATCTGACATTTTATATTTATAAGTTTTTTTAATAAACTAATTAATTTTTTTTATAGAGGCACGGGCTGAGTATGGGCTTTGGTTGCTAGTATCTATATATTTTATTATAAAATTGAGGGCATTGCTAATAACATGATTAAATGATTTTATTTAATTTATATGTCTAATTTTACCATGAAACCAACTTCCTTTGCCCTCAAATTAAGGACATCTCTATGGCTAGTATGGGTGTACATTTTGAGTCCAATAGACTTTTAATGAATGAGCCTCGTTATGGAGGTAAGGATCTGAGCTTAGACTTACCGCTGCCCAAGGATCCGGATTCAGACCCTCCGAAGTCCAAATTATCAAAAAGGTTTCAGGACATGGACTCCCATGGGCCATGGGTAAAATGGACTACAGAAGTTTCTATCCGGCCATCTGATTTAAAGTTAGGCTTTAATGTATATAATGTGGAAACGAGATTATGGAGGCAGAAGTGACAGCACGCATTTGCAGAGGAGCATTGACAAAGGAACAGACAGGCAAAATTTTACCCTCTTGGTAATGATTGAGATACTATCATTTATTCCAGTCAACGAAATGCGGATGGTTTCATTTATTGTGCTCTGTCACTGTTTTCCTCTTGATGAGATGTGCGCAGAACATGGGAATGAAATGGTTCTTGAAACCCTATGACACGAGTGGGCCCCAATGAAACCTTGTTTTTAACCAAGCCCAATAGATTCGAACCCGAATTTTACAAGCACGTATTAAGTTATAATTATATTATTTATAGAACACTTATCGAGAATTAATTTGGCCTAGATGCTGCACCATAAGGATATAAGCACATGTGGTCTTGATATCATTTAACATGAACTTGATTCTTGACGGCCTATTTGGTCGCAGGAATTTGAAAAATTCATGCCTAATAGAATTTTCGAAAATTTACAATACTAGAGTTTAAGATATTGTCCAAATTCTATTTCTCTGTTTGATTCGTCTTGAAATTCAAGTTTGAAAACTCAATCTACCATGGCTTCCTGAAATTCTTTATTTGATAATTTACTAGATTTTTGAAGGAAAAAAAAAAAGAACTGCATGTACATTAATAGCTTAAGAATCTTTAAATTACAAATACTAATACCACTCATTTCTATTTTTTTATGTTATTCTATCATCTACTTCAGGATCATTTTGTTTGACAAATAATGATTGTGTTGTATCATCTTATCAAAATAAAGTCACTATTTTGAGCATGATAATCATCACCTGAACTTATCCAAACTATGAGTTTATGTAGTGGACTAAAAAATAAGCTAACAATAAAAGGCAATTTGATAAAGTATTAGTACTTAGAAATCAAAATCACACATTAGATGCATGGCTTTGTTTTTTTTAATCAATTAAATCCAACTTCATGACTAGAAAACCCATTTCATAAAGTGGAGGATTTTTATAAATGAGAGATTTTTTCGAAAATCCGGAACCAACAAAAAAATTTTATTTCTGCTGAAAAATCTTTGGTGAATCAAATCAAGTCCATTTTGTTAAAATAAGTCACTATAATCATCATGATAATCATCCACCATAATCACCTTGATTTAGAGATGAGAAATGGTAATTTCTTCTTCTTCTTTTTTTTATAGAAAGTCCCCTGTTTTAAAACACCCATTTCTGGAAAATATATATATATATATTTCATCAATCAAGAACACCCATTTAAGGAAGAAAAATCTTCTTCTTCCTTTTTATCTCCTCAAATAGACCTACCCTACTTCTCATTTCACCCCATTGACTCCCAATCAACATAAGAAAAAAAAAAAAAAACCTACTTCCTCCACTTCGGAACCAATATTGTCACCAGTTAGAACTCCCATTGGAATACTACTATCCTCAGAATACCCCAAATGCTAGTTGAGTCCCTAGCTAGCATTCCAAATGCTTGCTTCCTGGTATTTCAAATGACAGAATATCCACCTTTTCCATTTTAGCAAAACCAAACAAGGCACTTCTGAGAAGAATACAAAGAATACCATACCATCGGTATTCTTGAAGTTACTATTAGTGTTAAAGTAATATAACCTTAATTTCTACAAAAAAATATAACCTTAATTGGATGTTTGATTTGGGATTTATTACAATCATCAACTACGGCTTAGACACGTGATCTCGATGATTCAATTAATATAATGGTGTACAAAGAAGTTGTAACCCCTAAACCCTAAATATAAGTTTTCATATATAACTCTCTCCCCATCATAGAGTCTTGCTTCAATTAGGATTTAAATTCTTCTTAACATAGGAACGGTATAAGGTTAGCAACTTTACCAAAATACCAAAGAATCTCCAGAATGAGACTTACCAGTACAAGAGTTCTAATGAATAATAATCTATTAAAAGTAGGGTACCCACATTTGCATGTGGTCATTAGGTTACACCTAATGCGCAATAATTCTAACATTCTCCCACTTGGTCCACATGATCACAAGCATTACTCTATTATTCTTAGATTATTGTGATCATTGAAAACTTTTTCAATGTGACTAGCCATTCCTATTTGTGCTAAGCCTTTATATTTTGATCAAATGAAAATTTGTTAATGCAAATCATAGACTATCACACATTATTATTGCGACATGCTTCCTTCCATGTATTTTATTCATCAACAATCTTCACTTGACCAAGTCTTTCATAAAAACAATAGAATCATTTTCATAACTATCCTATTAAATTGTTTGCACTGAGATTGTCGTATCCCAAATCTCCTTCTTTATTAATCATCATCACATGTGCATAAATAAAATAAAATAAAATAAAATTGTCAAACAAAAATTGATATCAAGTAAAATTTGATCAATCCCAAACAATGTCTAAAGAAAAAAAAACCCTTATCACGACAACTTTACAAGCCCCATGTTAGTGAAATGTTTCTTAAATGCTTTTAACGCCAATACTTTAGTCAAAGGATCTATAATCATGAGATCTATAGAGATTCCCTCAATAGACACAAGACAATTTCAAACATTTTCTTTCATGACAAGATATTTAACTTCCAAATATTTGGAACTACTTGATCTCTTGTCATTATTGGTTAATTTAATGGTTGAAATATTATCCTAATTGGCTCCGAAATAGAAACAATTATATGAAGCCCTAAAATTAAATTTCTCAATCATTATGCATGCCCTGTGGCTTCAAAGCACAACATGTATTCAGTATCAAATGCAGATGAAGTAACAAGTATTTGCTTAGCACTCTTTCATAAAATTGCACATTTAGTTAATAGGAAAATATAACCAAATGTACATTTTATACAAGCAATAGGATCCTTTTCAATTAATTTTTCATTGTCACATCACAAATTATAAATATATTACAGTTTAATTAATAGATAAATTCTTGAGACTTCTCAACATGTCTTAAATAAAAACAAATTAAACTGCACAAAATATGTGTGTGTCTTCCTTTTGCATGAGCCATGATAAGATTCACCTCAACACCAGTTGGTCACATCCGTTAGATCATAGATCACATATAAAACAAATAAATATAATGATTTGAAAGTTAATTTCCGTACACGCTGCCACAAATCAGGGGTCATTGGGGGAGGGGGCGAGATCCACTCATGGTGGATTTAGATATGAAAAATGAGGTCAATATCTTGCCTCTAACTCCTTAACTCATGTCCCACAAGTCAAACAGTTTTATATTAAACCACAAACTCTATATGTCACTTGTTTCATAGATATGATCAATGCAATGGTAAGGCCAACTTTTGTCGTAGCGCAATTTAGTGATGGTTTACATTTATAATAAGTTTGTCAACTTAGGAGCCTCATGAATTTATCATAAGCCCAATGCTCATTCTAATGAAGACTTAATAATTAAACTCTCCCTTAATGGAGCTTTGCTAATTGTAGTTGACACAAACCTATTTTTTCTTTCAGGAATTGAGTCCTAGTCTAATTAGGTTCATATATGATTGCATTTTCTTTCTTTTTTTTTTCATAAGCCCGAGCTTCATTCTAATGAAGTCTTAATAATCAAACTCTCCATTAATGAAGCTTTGCTAATTGTAGTTTACTCAACCGATACAAACCAACTTTTTTATTTCAGGAGTTTTAGGTTGACCCACACAACTTGCATCCATCTAGTCAATTAATCAACTCAACCATAGTTTCCTACCTAACCCAGACTAACTTATAAGCTTAACTTGGGCTCAATAATTCTCCAACAATCATTTGAGGTGCATTACCTAGTTTTTCATTTGTAAAGGGTGGGGACAAGGTCAATAATCTTTTTATTTCCCTTGTACTGAACCAATATGTGCAAACTCTAGCCCTTTGTAAATGTGTTGATGGAGTTTAATTTCACTTCAAGAACATATGAGGCTGGTTACTCAGTTTTTCATCCATAAAAGTTGGGATCCAATTGGCCAACGTCTACTCATTTAAATGTGGGGTCCTTTCCTCTTTGGGATTTGGATTAATCAAGTTAAGATTAGAACTTAATGAAAAGTTTAAAGGGGCCAAGCGGGTTAGTAGAGTCAACCCTAACTAAATCCATTTTTCCACAAGTTAGGAAAACCCAACTAGTGACTAAACCACATATCACGTAAGTTGCGTTGTACGGGTCATATGGCAGTTGGGTTAGCAAGTCGGATTGGTTTCGAAATGAGCTCAAATTCATATAGAATATCTCTCAAAGGCTAATATAAGACTAAGCGTAAATCTCAACTACTTGTTTGAATAAAGAGTCAAAATTGGTGGTTGTTTACAGCCAGCCATAAGCTCACCATAGAAGAAAATGGCCCAAGATGGCTTACTGGAAAAGCTCGTCAAGGCATAGCTATGGTGAGCCTCCTGAGCATTTATGGCCAATCATAGCCCTATTACACCTTGCCATAACTTGAAACTTGAGCAACTAAGTTGTTCAATCGAGTTGGCTTAGGATCACACTTTTCTCCCGGAAGTTGTAAGTTTGAACTGCGCTACCACACTAGGGCCACAGGGGATATACATAGCTCCCCTTGGGCTCGAATGGATTAGTCTGACCTAAAAGGCCGGGACACCCTCCATTAGCTAAAAAAAACGAAAAGTTGTTTAGTTAAGTTATTTTAATCCTATTCATTTAACTCATTGGTTTGCGGGCTTTAGGATATTTTTCTTGGTTTGACTAAAGGTCAATTTATCTAAATAGATTGGTACAAATTGTTATACACCTTGATGATGAATATTTGACCTTTTAAGACTTGATTTTTTGGACTTGATCTTGATCTCCCTTGATGAAACTTCAAAAGGTAAGGTCCTGGACTTAGACAAAAAATTAACAGCTTAGGCTAGTGCAGATTTGACTATGGTACTAACACTTTACGCCCAAGGGTAGAAGGTGAAACATCTTGTCTACGTCACACTATGGTCAACAAAAGACAAGAAAAGAGAAGTGAAAGAGTAATGGAAAAGAACATTTGAGAAGATATCTCTAGTTGAAAAAGAAAAAAAGTATGAAAGGAGAAGCCGTGAAGAGAGACCTCAATTAGGTGCCTTGGATATGCAATTTTGAAAGAAATGGAGAAATGGGTGATGATATTGCCAATCTAGGTGGCGATATCGCCAGAGGGGTATTTTCATCAAAAAATGTATGGCACTCTCAATCCATTGTTTTTATGTTTTTGTACACACTTATCCATTTAATCAAGATTTAAGTTTTTTTTTTTTTTTGTAAGAATCCCTTAATATTACTACCATGTTGATCAAAGAAACATTGACCAACCCAAAAATTAAAGCTGCCAAAGTGAAAGAGAACATCAAAATATTTCCTCTTGATAGAAAACAATTGATCACTAACACTTTACGCCCAAGGGTAGAAGGTGAAACATCTTGTCTACGTCACACTATGGTCAACAAAAGACAGGAAAAGAGAAGTGAAAGAGTAATGGAAAAGAACATTTGAGAAGATATCTCTAGTTGAAAAAGAAGAAAGTATGAAAGGAGAAGCCGTGAAGAGAGACCTCAAGGTGCCTTGGAGATGCAATTTTGAAAGAAATGGGGAAATGGGTGATGATATTGCCAATCTAGGTGGCAATATCGCCAGAGGGGTATTTTCATCAAAAAATGTATGGCACTCTCAATCCATTGTTTTTATGTTTTTGTAAACTTATCCATTTAATCAAGAATTAAGTTTTTTTTTTTTTTTTGTAAAAAGCCCTTAATATTACTACCATGTTGATCAAAGAAACATTGACCAACCCAGAAATTAAAGCTGCCAAAGTGAAAGAGAACATCAAAATATTTCCTCTTGATAGAAAACAATTGATCACCCTTTATCCCAGTAAATTTTACTCTTCATCTCATCATCACCTAGATAAAATCTCTTTCCTTTGTGAATTGAATATGAATGATGAAAGCCTGGCAATCAGATAGTTCAATTGTAAGGCATCTCACTTTCCATAAAGTGTGTGAAAGATTTTTTTTCTCCTTTTTTTTCTTGCACGCACGTCCACACACAGCCAAGTTCCATAAACATTTGTTTCTAAGAAGAGGGACCCCTAAGCTAACAGTGGATTGGCAGGGTGTGAGTTTATTATTTCTATTTCAAATTTGTTGAGATATACAGCAATATTTTCTTAAAAATATATTCTTATGATATTATCGTGACAAATTTAAATTGTCGAACATACAATTGTTACTTTCTACTCTTTTCCAGAGTGTTTTCTTCTAATGGCCCTCATTTTCTTCTAATATCTCCTCAGTATTCAAGTTTAATATTTTTTATATTTTTTCTTATTTTTTTAATTTTTTATATATTTTTTTCATAACAATATTTTTCAGCTATATTCTGTCAAGGATACAAGATTTGATGTCATCACCGCACTACCCACATATGGGTTGGTTGCGTCCAATGTGGTCCATACTTGTTTTTATCTTTTTCTTTCAGCATTTAGGGTTTGATCAAATGATTGCATAATAGGGACCACTACATCTTATTGGATGAAATGTATGAGGTCCAGGGCGATTTATATTAGTGAGTCACTGGGAAAACTAAAACACATTTGCATATCTGGAATTCAGATCCACTATAGGAGATGTAGCAGATCCGGATGGGGAATCAAGTCCTAGACCCTTGATTATTTGTTCCGAGCCCTACACTACTACCTGTAATGAGCTCTCTAAAATCAGTCTACTTTGATCATTTGAGGCCACATCTCATATATGCTAGAATCTCCCATCATGGTGGGGCTGGTCATTTCAACATTACAAATATGGGCCACAAAACCTCAAACTTGGGCATTGAGGGGTTTTACACTAGTGAGATGGGTACATGGTAAACCTATGAAAAAAGGCTGGACCCATAAGGGGAATGATGGGTGTGACAGAGGGGTCACATGAGCGTTGATGATTGAAGGGGTAGGGATGGTGTGTTGCTGCATATTTTAAGAGACGAGCTTTGGGAGGACGTTTCATTTTCTAGGCATGAATGATGAGGGTGATGACTTTGATGATGTTGATGATGATAATGTGGGTATTTGCACCTGCATGTGACCCCAGTTACTTTTGAGAGAGAAGAGAGAGAGAAATGGTTGGTGGTTGATGATGAAGAACACAAGAAAGGGATAGGGTGTGTTTAAAGAACGCATTATTTGTCTTAGTGCAGTTGACATGACATGAGTCCAAAACTAGAACTGGACATAAGAGCGGATTAGGCCTGAATCTCTTGTTTAAATTTAGCACAGGGTTCTGCACTTTCTGCCATCACTTGGGCAAGTTGAGCATTAGCTTACATAGGATTATCTGTTGGGATTCTTTGAGTTTTGTAGATAATTAAGTTAGAAACATAATCTCAAGCTTTACTGATGGTAGCTAAAATGTGATTCTAACTGTCAGGGTCCCTCCATTTTTCAATCCCAGTCGTTCATATTGCATGCATCCCTGTTTATGGAATTTGTCCACATTTTACTTTAATTGCAGTGATGTGTTATGGACCAATGAGATTAATCGAATATGCATCTCTAGTTATAGGCACTAGTCCAATGCACAGTCCAATTGGAGTGAAATTCTACCCTAAGCTTATACAAGCTGAATCAAACATGGTGGGATCCACCCAGTTTAAATCACATTGTGGCTAGGATCGAATAACATATGGCTAAGGAAGAGTAGGGGGATTTCCACCTGAGTCTTGAAAAGCTTATGCAATTTCCTATGCGTGGAGGTAGGATAGATGGAATAGTCTCCTCAGAAAAAGGTTTATGAAAAAAATCAGCCTCATTAAATTAGCCAAGCCCTTGATCTCACAATATTAACGTTAAATAATCGTTTAACAGTGCCCCATCACAGGGGATAAGAGTGTGAAATGAGTCTACACATGCAGAAAGACGCAACATATTCAGGATTTAAACCCTAACCAGCCAGGCCCAGATGAGAACTGCCGCACAGCTGTTCTTGAGTGTTGAGGTTATAATTGAATTTACTTCTAAAGCCATTGAAAAGAGCAATATACAAAAACATTAAACCACCTTACTGTTTAAATCGGTTTAAATATGCCAGCAAATCTGACCCCCACCGCATATACTGCAAGTAGAATTTTGCTGCCCGTCATGTCAAGCTGCACGCACCTAGGAGAAAATTCTCCGTAACTACTCATATCTATGTTGGCATGGAATACGAACACATAATCCTGTCTGAATAATGGACAATGAATGAAGGGCTACAAAGGAAAGATGGCTGATCCTGAGCTGGGATCAGCAGCTCATGACCCTAACTGCCCATGCCTCATCAAAGTGCATTTATCAAGTACTTCCCTCTCCATGGCAATTGTCCCAATAATATGGTCAAGCCAACTGTGTTCGGTTGTAGATAGAAGATAAAAGGCGGGCTACTGCGCAAGTTAAATTAGGTATGTAGGTCAACACTGCCGGAGCAGCTGCTATATCAAAAGGGCAAAACTTAAGATGTGTGATAGTCACCAGTTGGACTGATGGAACTGATGGAAGGTAGGCTTCTATGCAAGTTAAATCATGTGTAATTTGCCATCACCATTGTGCTTACCCGAATATAGAGATAGCATCGGGAGTTCCTTCTAATCCAATTGTCTAGGATTCAATTCGTGTTGCTCTTACCTCCATGTGAGGGTGGACCTCTCCCTTTGCGTTGCTATTAGCAGGGTCTCTAAAAAAAACATACTTTATAGTAAACATGGATTCTCTCTCCAAAAGTATGTGGTCAGCATTGAAGAACAAATAGCATGGTCAGCAACATAAGATAGTTAACTTTGTTAGGCCATGATGATCAGGGCAAGACCCAAGTACAAGCATGTGGGTGGGGTCACATCTTCTAAACCTTAGTGTGTTTTCAAAATCCATGTGAAAATTCTGGATTCACCTCCAAAAAACCAATAAACCACCATCCCCCCACCCTCCCCCCAAAACACACAAAAAAAAAAATCCACATGAAAATCCCAAGTTTGCCTCAAAACCAAACTACTTATTAGGATCTACACCTAGTAGTCAATTCCATTTCGTTGCAGTCGAAATGGTCAGAATTTTTCATTCCAATCTTTCGACTGAAATGGAATAAGGGGAAAAGAACTATCAATTTCAATTCCGGTCCATTTAGGTCATTTCAGCCGATTTCAATTTAATTTCGGTTACTTAGTTCGTTCAATTTTGGCCTATTTTGGTTTGGGGCATAATTTTCAAAAATTTTTTCTTTTTTCTCATTACTCAAATCAATAAGCATGCATAATATATATATATATATTAGTTTTCTATTTGTTTTACATATATGTATATAATTTTTAATTTTTATTATTGCGAAAAGTTACTCCGAAAGGTTTTGCCTAAATTCCAAAATACCAAAATATCTCATCTTAGAGACTAAATTGAAATGATGATCAAAATGGAACTAACATCTATAGTCTACACCCCTCAAGCAAAAATCCTGATTCCATCATTGGTCATGATAATCAACCAACATACCTTATTTTTTGTTGATATTTGCTAATGTTACCTTTGGTGTTTCTATGTTTCAAACTAACATAATTTTTTGCGTGGTCTTGTACAAAGAAATAAAATGACTTTTTATTTTTTTATTTTATTTTATTTTAACGGAGGACAACCCCCCCCCCCCCCCCCCCCCCGGGGCAGACTAACTCCTTCGGGCCCAAGGAGAACCAAGTAAAATTCCTTTTGGCCGAAGTGTAGTAGAACAGCTCGAACCGGCAACTTTTGGAAGCAAACCATGGTCCTACGCCAGTTGAGCTACCCCTCAGGGTTACAAAAAATTAAATGATGGATAGAAGGCAATGTCGAGATGTATCTTTCTCTCAAAATCATTACCCCACCTTATTTTATAATTTGAAAAAATATTGCACTAATTACAACACATGTTCTTCAGCTTGATCATTACCCCACATGTTCTTATTTTTCATTTTAATTATCTTTTTCAAACATGGTCAATCCGGCAATGGGAGTAATCCAGAAGCAAAATTTTCTTGATAACAAATATGAAAAGGTGAGAAATATTTCAAGCATTTTGATTTCACTGGTGGCCCAATCACGGGATATATGTTAATGGGCTCGGAAATTCCCTTTGGCCGCCATATATATTAATGCTTGGTTTTTGTGTCTCGCAGAAAACTCAGCAGCTGATTAGCTGTACACTTGAGCTGCTAACGGCCAGGCCTCACCGGGCCAAAGCTCATCTAAGCCCATGTCATTGGACTGTTAGTCCATTGGTATAAAATGTAATAAATCTGCTTGGCTCGTAAGGCTGGAGGAAGAAACATGAATTTGTGATGAGCCAAGAAGTCCAAAATATATACATTAAAAAAATTATGAATAAAAACCTTTTCATGATCATGGTTTGGGTCTGGACTAAGCCAAGCCCAGTCTGATAAAAACTCATTAAGGGCCAGTTTTTTTTTTATTGACTACTTGTTTTATGAGCAATCTAGTCCTTTAGCTGAGTCCGACTGACAATTCAAACTATTGTTGGCTCTAACATGGAGGTCCAGAAAAAACCTGTGGACTCGAAGGTAAGGGCTTCATCAGTCCATTTTGCAGATATCTCAGGTGGGGCATTGTCTTTTGGCATGTATAGAACAAAAAACAGCATATTCAATTATTGGGAGAAAAAATTTGTCCAGGTCCAGTCCACAGACCAAAGACAGCCCAAATGTAGCAGAAACTGGACTTGGCTCAGGCAAGCCTTGGTCATGTGCCACCTCCTGGATGAAGTATTTCATCCAGTGGTTACTCTGATTCAAGAATGAATGAAAATAACAAAGAAACTATGTGGCAACAGTTAAAAACAATTAGTCAAATGAACATATTTAACTCAATGCTGGCTAGGTTGAGTGCTCCTCTCGAAAAAAGCAAATCCCAGATCTCACTCAACAAGTTCTATAGTCTGACTACCAGTTGATACGAACCCTCCTTGCAGGCGTAGGAACAACATAAAGTGAGACAAACACAAAGTTGATCAAATGCCGAAAGAGATAAAATGCCAGGGTGTTCTTCAAAAGTTGACAGATTGTTTAGCCATAAGTCCCAAGTCTTTAACGCTTGTATAAAAATAAACCAAACTTGGGCATGATTCATACTGATAGGCAACTAAAAAACACGTGTAATCAGGCAATGTTGGAAGTGATCTCAGCAGCAGACCATTGCCAGATAGATGATTTCCCTATAAGAAGATACTTCCAGCCAAGCTGACTCAAGGACATCTCTTGGGAGGGCGAGGAGGGACGTTGGGTCGGTGGTAATTGGTGAAATGGATACCAGTGGTTAAATCTGCAGAAATAGCTCCGCCTTCTCCCAATGAAGGTGAAATCAAATCCATGTATCATCTCCAGCCCTGACCCCTTTTACCACTTATCATAACCTTCATTCTTACAGTTGGGGCTAGGAATTTACAAGTCAACTTGCTGTGGAAAATGGTCATACAATTACAGTTGTAGTAATCAGGGAGGTTACATGCAAGTCTCCCAGTGATTGGTACTGCAAATAAGCAAGTTTTTCAGATCAGTAATGAGCTTCTGCAAGGTTATATGTTCCTGTTATTCCTTGCCTTGGATTTCACACTGTTCCTGTAGATGCAAATATATTTTTCTTTTTCTGACGTGAACAATTTACAATGAAAAAGCATAAATTGATTGGTGGCAGGGCAATGGGAAATATTGCACTACCCAATACATAAGGTTAAATGGGCTGTACTCAAGAGAGCTTCAAAGGTAGTAAATGTCCAACATCATTTCATGATAGAGCAATCTACAAGCACAGGGTTTTTCAAAGGTAGTACATGTCCAACATCATTTCATGATAAGAGTAATCTACATGCAAAGGGATTTTTTTTTTTTTTACTTGATGTCCATCATCAGTTTCACAACCATAAGATTGGGGTTTCCAGTCATAGTACCATTACAAAATATACATGCATCTACATATACAGAAATATTCTTTTAACATTGAACCCCATGTGCAGCAGTTTCAAATTTTCAGGGAAAGAAATTAATGCTACATATACGCATGTTAGCCTTTTTTTCTTATAAGTACTTCTCTTTAATAAAAGAAACAAAAGTACACAGCCACATGTAGGGAGCTTTAGGAACTATAACAAGCCATATAACATAGAACAAAGGCAGCACACATTTGGGTTCTCTTATTGATATAGAATGCTTCAAGCCAGGCTAGACTCGCACTATAATGCACCCGATAGAATACTGCATATGATATCTTATTGCCAACAAGCATATTGGATATTATTACCAGTTGAAGTTGAAACTACTTGCGCCAGACTGCATATCTGTGACCACTGCTTGCCAGTTTCCACTCCTGGCCACTTGGGCACCATGACCGATCTCCTATCTTCATGCACAGCTTCTCCCCAATGATTGCAGAGTAAAGATTTGAGTGGGCCTCCAAAATCTGGATTGAAGAACGGCTGTGAATATCTTGACTTCTCCGAATGTCCAGCTGTACAGAACACAAACAGATAAGCAATGAAACTGAGTTGCAAAGGGCACTCTGTTGGACATTGTTTGTGCCTACCAGTTTCACTATTTGGTCATGAATGGAACTGCCCCAATCATAAAAATGATCGTAAAACACACTGGGTATCCCAGGATGAGTCAGTATGTATGCGTATCCCTGTTAAAGAAAGATTGGTGTCAGAAATTAAAAGGAAGTTCAACCTAGATTGAGGAAAAAAGAATAAAAGGGAGCTCCCAATCTAATTATTCATTTAATCACAGACAGAAGAGAAGACCACTAAGGCTGCATTTTGATATACAGAAAATTATTATCTGTTTCGACTTTTGATGATCTTTGTCACTTTCTTTGTTCCCCTGTACATGTGGGCTGAGGGAGAAATAAAAAATCATTTCTGGTGGGACACTTTGTTCCACACCCTATGAAGGCAGGAAAGAGAATCGAACTCAATGCAGCTTCAATTTCCATGTTACCCCAGACAGCAAGAGCTATAACCATGTTTCACCAAAGAATTCATACTGCTTGCAACCTCAGCAATCAATTGGAGAAGCACTTTGCAAAAGAGTTAGGCAATTCTTTCAGAACCGTATGATTCCATATTAAATATTTGTAGTTCATCAAACTGATGCTCATAAATAGCAGCCATTTTCTTGGACATGCCCAACAGCCCCAGTCCAAATTTGATATATTTTATTGAGTTTGCATAATTACAAGTGTGTCAAAATCTGAGATCGTCACAGAATGTCTGATTTGGAAAATCCCAAAACATAGGATTGCACCATTCAGCATGATATTTAACTCAATTTAAATAAATGTTTATTTTTAAATAAAAAATATGCGAAACTAGCACCAACAAGAATTATGTGCAAATCATAGTTTAAAAAATCATGTACTAAATTTTCCAATGGTTTAGTTTGATTCCAAAAGAAGAAAACACATAAGATTTTACCAACTACCAAACAATGTTTAAGATGATAACATAGGAATCCATGAAGAATTTGGCACGGTGCTGTGCCCATTTGATAAGCCGCATGGGTGGGCTTCTCCTTTCAGAAAAGGTTTTTATTTTTTTTAAATAACTGGGTGTCTGCATTATTTCCGAAAGCAGGGTGACCTTTTAAAGATTTCTGAACCTCTTGACTTGGAAAATATTTTGCAAATACCTTTACTAATGTTCTTGAAAAGTACCACTTCCTCCTACCATTTTGGGCAATTAAAGGACCAAAATGCCCCTCCTTCATAACAAAAATCCAACCCTAACCTTAAGACTAAGTCTGATAAGAGTATGTTTAATTTATTTGGGTTAAGAGTCAAGTTGTTTAGGTTGGAGCTCGATCTTGGCATGAAAGAAGGGCAATTGAATTTGAAATTAGGCTCAGGTCCAAGTTCTGCCTGTTTGTGAGATACATTTCCCCTTTATATGTTAAGGTTTCTAGTTCAGCCAAAGATACATAGGCCCGGGCCCCGCCTGTTCATCTATCAGGCCAGAATGTTAACCAAAGTCCAGTTATGCACCAACAATGCAGGCTGGCCTAGCAATGCTTTGTTGGTATTAGAGATGTAAATAGTTGGTGCTGGTGCAAGTTCATGGTGAACCGGACCTAGACCAAACTGAGTTATATATTTGGACCTAGGCCCTGCTCTGATGGACCCAAGTGGTCTCATAGCCAACTCCTACTCTGAGCCCAACGCAAAGCCCTGCATATATTAATTAATGTACTATGTATCAACATGTATCAATACACTAACAGTATTTTATGCACATCAATCGAGTGCCAATCAACATCCCTAGTTTTCTTTTTTTTTTTTTTTAATGGTATCAACATCCCCATTGGTCTGTTGTTGATGACAACTATCAATCTGATTTAACCGATGTTTGGACATCTACCCATTTTGATATCGCACCAACCCCCTATGATCTGGTTTAAATTTCATCTTCTTCAAAGTTATATACACTGTTTGATTGATCAGGTTTAGAAAACATTACTATATATTTAACACACAATTGATCCAGAGGTGCAGATAACTTCTACTGGAGTCAAATTTGGCCCATGCCTATACAAAGGGAGACCATTGATATGAATGATTTGGATCAGACAAAGGTGGGACCCATGTAGGCCTCACATTTTAGCTGCTGTCAACATCGTACTAGAGATAGCACAGGACACCTCTCATAAAATACCAATGAAGAAATCCAACCTTCACCCTAAGCATGTTTAAAGGGCTGATGAATGTAAACAATCAATTTTTTAGTCAATAAGCATGTCACAAAAAGAGGAGTTCCGTCACCATTCACCAGTTAGCACAACATACCTCCATGATGTGACTAGACGGGAAAGGCCAATGAGCCTGACAGAATGAAACAACGTTAGTATGAGGAAACTAAAAGAGTAGTACAATATTGAAATCATCTACACATGCATGTTTAAATGAAACAAGCAACAAAAGATATTGTTGTCATCATCATCATCATCAAAGCCTTGTTCCAACCAAGTTCAGCTATATGAATTCTGCTTCTCCACTTTCATTTATCCTGAACCAAATCCTTAGATAGGTTGCACAAGTAACAACAAATACCTAGGATCATCTCTCTTGGTTCATGTTGTTGCATATATGCCATGCTAATTAGACAAGCAAGCACTAATAAGAAAATATTTGGAAAAAAGTTAATTGGCTTGAAAATTAGCGTAACAGAGATAGATACAGAGCACAAGTTTATCAGTTCTTATTAGGGAGAAAGATCAGTTTAAAATTGAAATTTTCCTTGGTACACAAATGTGAGGTTTAGATAAATGAGAGCAACAATAGAACAAATTGTAGGATTGATAAGGATATTGCAGGATATATGAAGAGTGGAGCAAAAGGAGACAAGTTAGTGGAGACTGGAGTATTGCGCAATTATTTAGTGCCAATTCAATTAAGATAACACTTCCATAATGTGGCAATTAGACTTGTGTCACTTTATCAAGCTCAATGTTGGGCAATAAAGAAATAATGAGAAGGGCAAGTATAAACAGCCAAGAGCCCAGGATATGTATGTAAGAACATATATGTTGAGCAACAAGATAGAGACATAATTGAGTAAAATGAGGAAATCTATGGGTGGCTACCATAGTTATTAGAATCCTCTGATTCGTACACCGAATCTTAAGGAAAACAATTTGTATCTATCTAACGAATCCCATTTACAGATGAATCTTAGGTTTCATGTTTGAATCTTACGATTTAATACTCATTTCTTTGAATTTTACGATTCAAGTGATTCATCGGAGCTAGAATAACGATAGATAATAAGTTAATATTAATAATCGTTTATCTTTTTTTCTTTCTTGCTTTAAGTAATTTTACTTTTACAATGTTGTTTAGTGGCTAAGAAAATGTCTAAGAAAAACTTCCAGATCTGGGGAGGTTTAAGAGATGAATAAAGAACATGTATTTGATTAAAAAGATTTGCTAAAGCAATACCAACTTTTGCTCAATCTACACAACAAAAAAAAAAAAAATTGTAAACTCCCCAAAAATACCGCCACCACTTCTCTCCCCACACACATTCCCTCTCTCTCCCTCGTCCTTCCTCCCCTTCCCCACCTCCCCCTCTGGCCGGCGACGAGCTCCGGCGGCAAAGGGGGCCTCTCACTCCTTCCCCTCCCCCTCGCTCTTCCTTCTTTTTCTCTCCCTCTATTCTCTCTCTCTCCCCCTCTCCCTCCCTCTCTCCTCCCGCCCCCTCCCTGCATCTCCCCGCTGCAAGGAGATGTGCCCCCTCCCCGCATCTCCTCCCTACTGCAAGGAGATCGCATCTCCTTACAGCGGGGAGATGCAGGGAGGGAGGAGAGGGAGGGAGAAGGAATGGGAGAGTAAGAAGAAGAGGAGGGAGAGGGAGGGGAAGGAGACTGAAAGCCCCCCTTTGCTGCCAGAGCTCGCTGCCGGCCAAAGGGTGAGGTAGGGAAAGGAAGGAGAGAGGAGAGGGAAGGGGTGTGGGAGAGAAGGGGGTGGGGGTATTTTGGGAATTTTAACTTTAATTATTTTTTTTTGGTGTGTAGACTAAGCAAAAGTTGGTGTCATTTTAGCAGCTCTCTTGATTAAAACATTGGATTGTACATCAGTGGATTGTCTAGATCTTCTTGTTTCTTTCTTTAACTTTTTTCAATTTATCAACACTTTCGTAACTTCAAGAGATAGCCTACTATGTAAGATTGATGGTTTGAATTTTATTCTAACCTTTATATTTTTATTTAAAGATAAAAATAAATATATGTTGATACCTTAAACTTATTTAACTTTACACTATCATTTATTGTATACTAGTATATGCCATGACACTCTTGGTATGATTGCATGATGAACGTATTTGTCATTGTATGTGTAATGCTATGAATGGCAAAAATGGATGGATTATGAATAACTGCTTTTTTTTCTAGTTTTTAATTATATTTTATTTTTATTAGAAAAATAAAAGAATCCTACAATTCGTGATACGATTCACGAATTGATTCGATTTATGGGTATGAATGATTTGCAATACTATTCCGATTCACAAAAGAATGGTGGCTACAGGCTACAATACTAAAGAGAACAAAGGAAGGCCATCTGAGATAGTTCAGCACCAACTCAGAAGCCTGAAAACATCCCTTGTACGAAGGACTAAAGTGTTGCAATTATAATGTTCTACAAGAATAAGGAGTTTAGGTCGTGGGGTAACAATGAACTTGGAAGAATGGATGAGCGGGAAAACAGAACTCACAAAACCGACACCAAATAGATTGAGATAAGGCTTGGAAAAAAATGTAATCTCATTAAAGGAAAATATCAAAGTAGGAGTAAGACAATAACCATATAACTTTAAGCACCTGTGTTGACCCTGTGTCATGGTTGTCAATGAATGTGATGGACCTAGAAGGCCACCATCCCATTACACCAGGTGGCTTTCCTTTGGGATCACGTAAGCGCCATAATTCTCCCTTGACGGCTTCCTGAGTAACATAACAGAAATAATCATAATAACTGCACCTCCATAAACAAGTCATTTTTGAAGCAGCTACAAAAATATTACTTAAGTTCTATCTTACTACTGGAATAGCAAATTTCAGTTTCAACTAAATACCTGAAGAATGCCCTTCGTGGTAAAGTCGAATGCAGCACTAAGCCCTCCCGTGTTGTCTATCCAATTAATAATCCTTTGTCTATGGCTATCTGTATGTAGTATTCAGTTAATTTGTAGATTGAGAGAACAGTAGGTTTCATTCCAGATGAAACCAAAAGATTCAAATGAACATATAATATGAACTATAACAGAATAATTATCCATTAGAGGCTTTTCCCATGCAGAATGTGGTTAGTTGTCAGCATTTGCTATGATGCTTAAACTGATGATAGTTAGAAACCAAATTTAAGAGTACCTTTTTATGAAAACAAAAAATCACCAAATTTAAAAGTACTTCAGAAGATGCACAGAGACGGAACAACAATGATAACTAGAATGAAGTGTCAAAAGTGATGGCACAACTGCAGTGAGATTTATTAGTCCAGACTCCTAGAGGCGTTCCAGTCAATGCAACAATGAAGTCTGGATAGACTCCATTTAAGAACATTCCTCATAATAAAAAAAAATGAAAGGTTATCTGGTTTTTAGTTTTACAATGTTAATAGGAGAAACGGTCATGATCTTGTGTTAAGATTATCTCATGTTTCATCCCATGGATAAAAAAAATGTAAGTATTGTTCCATATGTATCTAGCTGATTAGATTAAATCCTTATGATGAAAATTACACAAAGAATTTTCATAATTTTATTAATAAAACTATTATTAGGGATCTGTAAGCAAAGAATTTTCATAATTTTATTAATAAAACTAATATTGGGGAGCAGTAAGCAAAGAATTTTCATAATTTTATTAATAAAACTACTATTGGGGAGCAGTAAGCAAAGAATTTTCGTAATTTTATCAATAAAACTACCAATGGGGAGAAGTAAGCAGAGTACTATAACAAAACTAAATGCAGAGGTTGAATATCAAGCTAGACCATCATTTGTCCAAAAGATGGCATATCTCATGCATATTTCAGATACTATGTTGAAATTAGTCACATTGTACTTTGTCAGTTTGCCTATAAAAATCAGAGGTTACTCAACATTGCATTGAGTAGAGTGTCATGGAATGATTGAACATATTGGCAGCATATTACCATTTTGACAAAATTTTATAAATGAAAAAATAATACCGAGCACGAAAAATGAAAGCCTTACGACTAAGAATTGAGCATTGACGAGCATAAATTGATTGCCAACAAAATCTGGTAATTGGAGACAACATTCCTTTTGTTAGCCTCTGGCACACTAAGGTGTCAAGGAGCTTAGGAAATTCTCCTATTTTTTGAGATTTCTTTTCTTAGTAGAAAACCGAAGTCCTAAAAACAAGGCCCTTCTTTCCCTCACTATCATGAAGGAGTGGATAGAGTCAAATGAAGCCTAAATCTTTCACTGTCTATGCAGGACATATCCTTTATAAAGCAGGAGTAAATAGGAGTAAAGGAGAAAAGGAAGGAATAGAATATATGCTTGGCTCATCAAATAAAAGAAGAAATGAAAAATAAGGTCCCTCAAAACATTGTATGAATATCTGAGCAACTTAAAAAAGAATGTCTAACACGAGATACTCAATTCCAAAGATGAACTGCAGAAAAAGATGAACTGCAGAAGATATTCTGGTTACTACGGCAGTGCTTTTGATCACTGATCTTAAACAAAATGCCTATGAAGGGGTATGCCTCCAAAATCAGTGTGATTGGTAGAGGCAAACCTCATATAGGAGGACCAGTGTTTGAGCACAACTCACTCCATTGATAAGAAACACTTCAGGCACTGAGCTGTCTACCGAAAAAAGTACTGACATGAATGAAAATGCAGTTACCAATTCTACATCTAGAGTCCTATGATTCTCATTATAAGGATTACGTTACGTGACAGATTAAATTTAAAGTAAATCTACTACTTTCTGAATGCATACCATCCAGAACAAATTACAGAAAAAATGGCACTAAAATTGTCCGAGCACAATGTTGCAAGACAAACCTATGGTCCCCATGAGTGGATCCGCCTTTTGGCCTAGCCCAACTATCAGTGATATATTTTATTTTATTTATAATTTTTATTCTGTTTTAGGTTATTTAAGTTGATGTTTTTATCATGGCCATCGATGTGTTTGGATGGTCCAAACTCCAAATTAGATCTAGGTTTAATTTTCTCTTATATAAAGTATTGTAATGCCTTTTTGGTATGTAGACTATGATTAATAAAAACAAAATTTGGAGTGCTTTCTGCTCTCTCTTCCCTTTCTAGATAAAGGTATGGCATGAGGCCTATTCAATTCAGGCATGAGATCTGAGCTATCCACCATCTTCCATCCTCATCAAACCCACCTCGCATCTCAATCGCCATCTGCATCAATTGATATCAGAGCCGAAGATCAATCCACCTGAATTCAATAATCAGCATTTCATTATCGTTACCATACTATCACCATCACCATTCGGCGGTCCCTACCCCACCCGGAAGTCCCTCAAAAACCCTAGATCTATGAGATTAATGAAGTTTAGAGTGATTTTTTAGGTTTCCCGATTTCTCTCTTTTCCTCGCCCATGATGGGAAGCTTGGAGTGAGGCCAAGATTTTCAGATGTGAAGCCAAACCTACTGCCTCCACCTATCATCTCCATTCCGTCCATCACTGCCCATACCCCGCTTCACATCACATAGCCAAATCAGTCTGTTACCTATAATTGAGTACAGAGATCCAGAAGGGTATCAAGCATCCATTATATACATTTGATCTGAAACTAATTTCCAAATTCATCTCTTTGCCACTAGCAATGGTACCTAGCTAGAGATGCAACTCCATATGGAGACCGGAAATTGATAATATGATTAATATTCTTCTTGTCAGAGCTATTATTAAGTTCACATCACAACATTGTTGAATGGTTAAGGCAACATTTACGCAAAGGCAGACAATGTAGGGTTTCTGCTGCTAAATAACACTTGCTATAACTTTCGGCTCTGAGCTTAATGATTCAATAAATATAAATTGCCAAAGGTTAGGTTTGTCTCCAGTTTGAACCTTCCTAGGATCCTACTTTGGCGGGACTCACTGGGTGATGACCTTTATATAAATATAAATATATATAGTAGCCTTCTCCCGCACTCGTGCGATGGAGGCTCTTACATGCGATGTCCACTCCCAACCCATTCATCATCATCATCATCATCAAAGCCTTATCCCAACCATGTTGGAGTCGGCTACATGAATTCTATTTCGCCATTCCGTTCTGTCCACTTTCAACCCATTAAAAGATAATAACGGCTTTGATTAAAATCTATCAGCAAGTGGAGAAGCCAAAAGACATTTTATTCGTTTTTTGTTAGTCTCCTATGTCTCTCCGACTTCTCTTCCTTTGCTCTCTCCATCTCTCCACATTTCACCCAGCCTCTCTTTGTCTACGTTTTCTTCCTCCAAATATTAACTCTCTTAATCTATAAAATGAAACAAACAAGCAGCATGTCAGTTTCCCCCTTTGTGTTCCTCCATCTCTCTCAGCCTCTTGTTCTCCCTCTTTCCCTCTCTATTTTTTACTTAGCCCTCCCTCTTTCCCTCTCTATTTTTTACTTAGCCCTCTCCATTTCTTTACCTCTCTCTGTATCTCTCCATATTTTGACACTTCATTCTTCAATCAACTCATCTCAAGTCTCAACACTTGAGAAAAACATCAAAGCAACTTGACCCTCTCTGTGCTTCTCTCCTACCCATGTGTTCTCTCTCTCTCTCTCTCTCTCTCTCTCTCTCTCTCTCTCTCTCTCTCTCTCTCTCTCTCTCTCTCTCTCTCTCTCAACTAAAATGAATTGGCATGAATTAGAGCATATTCAGCCTCTTCCTCACTCAACCCATCTTGAAACCTAAAACTATCAATATAAAAAAATTCAAGTTCTGCATAAAAAATATGAAATTTATTTTATTTCAATAATAAACTCTAATTCCACTGTTACTCAAAATCCATGGAAATTTAGGAACACAAGAAATCCTATTGTAACTTCGTTCCTTTATTTTGTTTGATGTAAATTTTTTATTTGAGGTCTCCTCTAAAATCAATCTCTATACAGAAAATATTATGGACCGATATCAGTCTTTCGTTTACCTGGACTTGGAACTCTCCCTGAGAAAGAGCCCATTGAAGACTGTTTAGATAATCTTGATAGGGCATTTGGCAGTGAAGGGCAATGAGTATTCCTTAGTAAGTGAAGAAAGGAGGCCAAACATGGAGGGGTGGAAAGCTATCATTCATTTCATTTTTACTCACTTGAGAATAGTGATAACTGGGAAGACTAAGATGGAGACGTAGACAGAAAGAGAGAGTGGAGGGCAGAGAGAAATGGAGACGTTGCCTTATACAGGATTGTTTGGCTTGAGACTTGAGAGACGGAGTGAAGATGGAGAGAGAAAACACATGGTGAGATGTAAAAGAGAAAGAGATACTGGGCTTAGAGAGAGGGAGGGAGAGAAGATGAACTTAGAGACGTAATAAAGAATAGAAAGAAAAAAAGATGTTGTCTTTGGAGAGAACCGACATTGCTCTTGACTTTTTTTCCTTGGTTTGTAGAATATATTTAAATCATTTCTATTCTTGTTCTTAATGGTCAGGAATAGGATTACATATTGCATATAAGAGTCTCCATTGCATGAGCATGAGAGAAGGTTTCACTATGATGCATACTAATATTCCCCTATATAAATTACTAGTGGGGATTACCACATTTATTTGCAATATCTTATACAGAAATTTGGAAGCCAAAATACAACATCAAAATACTGTCATGTTAAAATAATGCAAAATTTTGCAATATTTAGCTTCACAACTACCACTCAGAAAGTTGAAGTGCATTAAAAAATGAGTAGCATTCCGTGTTTATTACCTTGGTTGTAATCCAAGCGACAGCTAGGAGTGTAGTTGCAAGTATCCCAATACTCCCCGACAGAAAATATTGGCTTTGACTGTTCAACATACTCTTTTACAAATTTTGCCGCATAACTAAACAATAAGCATTATGGCATAAACATATGTATTGACTAGAAAATCAAACAACTGAACATCACAAAGCACAAGAACACAGCAACTTGGAAACCGTTCACTCACCCTTTTGCAAAATCAAAACGAAAATCCTGGAATCCAACATCCTTGCGAAGCCATTGTAGCCACCCAATAATGTCTTTCCGGACAAAAGGTTGGGTATGATCTATGTTTGGGACCCCATGGAAATTATCACCAGTGCTCAGGTTCCCCTGAAACCAAACGCTAACAGATTTGAGATGGGACAATTGAATCAATATTGCCTGGGTGAGCATCATTATATTCTCAAATACAGGGTATCTCAGTGAAGTTTCCTAATCACCATATAGCAATACAGCATATTTATGCATTCCAGTAGACAAAATGACCAATGTCATTAATACCAAAATAATGTGTCATATACTGAAACATGGCAAAAATGCTCAAGTACATTGGTATGACATTACCTTCAGTAGGGTAGGCATTGGGATTGAGGTTTTGTATGGTCCCTTGATGACCTTAAAACTCTTCTTCCAACAAGTTTGGAGGCCCAACAGAGAGGAAAAACATGTGATAGCAAACAGCAAAGAATAGGTTGACAGAATGCAGCCAAAGCCAGACCAAAGTCAGGTTTGAATTCTGTAAGGAAAGTTTCACTCTGACAAAGGAGCAAAGGCAAACATTTTGAACTGGAAGTCAGGTAACCAGCACCTACGGAATTATATTTCGTGTATGCTAATTAGGCATCTCAGCTCTCATTCCCACAGACCCAAAGACCACCCATTGCATGACAGGATTGGGTGGAAGAATTTTTTCTGATCGCTGGGTGGAAGGCTTCCAAAACAAACAAAAGCAGGTCCAAGGCTGAAACTCTTTGTGCATAAGCAACACCTTATTTTGTTGGTATTCTCCATTATTTAACTGAAATGGATTTGGAAGCTCAAAAATCCTGCTAATTCAATCAATGTGCACCTAAATAGATGAGGAAAATAACTTGTTGACTGGGCAAATATGAGGCTTTCTAGGGCTACGGCTCATCCTATCTCCTTCCAATGGCAGAACGAAGATCTGTCAAAACGGTGTAACAGAGTTCCTCACCTAAGCAATTGCAAATGGAATCTAACATAGGGTATTTAGTCCAAGCTGGCAATCTATGTAGCAACTTGAGGGGGAGTGTTCAGAAACAGTTTGGGTTTATTTGTAATTCTGGGTCATTGGGTTAATTTGTAATCATGACTAAAATAAGGCTGATTAAATTTAAGTTATTTTAGGATTTCCTATTATGATTAGGATTAGGTTTCCTAGTTTGGTTATGATTAGCTTTCTTAGTATGAGCTGATATCTTTGGTTGTACCTCATAAATAGCCATTGGCTATTCTCAATTAGATAGATCAAAGAATTCAGTCAAGATGTTGCCCTAAAATTTCAACTTCACAACCGTGTGGGAGTTTTATACCTGTGGGACGCAGCCCAACAGTTGGGCTTTTCAGGCACTCAAGCATGCACATGTGATGAATTTCTTGGCCACTTACTTAGTCTGGCCCTAACTTCAGGTCATCAGGTGATTCATACAATGTCTATCGTTATTTCGTTTTTAAATTGCATGAATGAGATAATGAAAGGTGACCTTTCATTTATTTATTTTGATACTGTCACTTGCAAAGAGGAGAAAACTAGCACTCAAAACTTGCACCTCCTTTATGGAGGAGGGTTATGCCAACATAGATAAGGTAATTTGGTAACCTTTCTACACTGTTTGGCAACCAAAATGTGTGCATAAATAGGCAGAACAGTGTTTCAAACTTGATGTCCAGCCCTAACAGTCACCATTAGCATAGCATAAAAACAAATCTTTTAAAAGGAAAATGAAGATTGATGGAAAACAAGGAAGAAATTTGTGTTTTTTTTCAGAAAATTTCAGAATTCTACAGACTTGCAGAAACTTTAGTTTCCAAAAAATTAGTTTCTAAAATGTTTTGTTATCCATGCAACCACTATAGGATTGAAGTAGCTTTTGCAGCACATAACTAAAATGCATAACTGAATCTAATAAAATTCATAACTGAACCTAACAGCAACCACACATACATAAGTCTGAATAAACTGCTGCAATCCCTTTTATCTGCTGGTTTGGACCTAAAGATGAGTCCAGATCCCTCATCCATGATCATAATCTTCCTTGAATTTCAAAGCCCAAGCCACGATGCATTCCATCATTCATCTTCACCATCCACATCACTAATCCACCTAGGCTTTTTTTTTATTTTTTTTAGTATGTAGGCATTGTAGGCAAAGGATTTTATTGAATGTCTATTATAAATGCAGCCCTACATATGGTTCTTTTGGATATTAGGTTTGCCCATGTGATAAGTTTCCATGCCTCTTACTTTAGGCTCCACCATCTCTTGATGGTCATCATAAGTAATTCCTGCAACACATGAATTATCATTTCATTGATAGTTTATTCAGGAGAAGTCAATGAAAGCATTGAAAGGCTTTCACGGTTTATGTGCATCCTATAACAGAGGAATCTGGGAAACTTGTTAAAATGCACTGTTTCCTATTCAGTTAATAAATGAACACAGAGATGAATATAGTTTCCCATACTTAAAGAACAATCTAAGGCAGTGACTTTTGGGGGTTTTAACAGTACAATTTTGATATCTTACTCTCTTTCGTAGTCAACCCTTTGCAAAATTCTCACCCTAATATTTGAGATGAAAACAAAGCTCAGGAGATAAAGGATTATAACTTTGAAAGAATATATCACTGATAGAAAAAGGAACAGACTCTCTCAGGGGATAAAAGGAATATTACTTTGAAAGAATATATCAATGATAGAAAAAGGAAGAGACTTTCAGGATACCTTTGCAACTTGTCTGTACAATTAAATTAAAAAATTTTAGGTCTCATATTCTACATTGTATGTTTAAGTATTGCGGGCAAGCACTGGGCCAATTAGGTAGTTGAATGCATTAACGCTGACAGTGATAGGCTGATCATCTCGTCCTAATATGATGAGGACTTGTAGAAAAGAAATGAAGGAATTAAACAGGCATAAACTGGTAAATTTTCATACATTACAGACACTCAACACAACAGTTCAATGCCCCAAAAATGAAGTGCTTAAGAGCTCTCTGTATTATATTGTGATTTATCACTAATTAAGATTTTTAGAAATGAAGCTCCAGTGAGTTCAGACTATGAATATCAATTGAATACAACAGTTCATATTTATCATACATGTTAGAGAATTGTGAAGGAATTTAACGAACAGGAACACAAAAATTGCTACATTGTGTATTTAGATCAGTGTCAGTTGGATTATCTGGATGCAGTGAGTATTTCTTACCAATCCACCAGAACAAGAAGTAACAGCATGTTCATCCCATGATAGTGGAATCCCATCATAGCGATTATATCTTCCCCCATGCCCTTGAGTAGTGCCAATGCGATGATTAATAACTACATCTGCCATTGCTCTAACTCCGTACTGCTTCATTTTCTGAAGTAAAGCTTTTAATAAGTACTTAGAACCATATTTAGAGTCAAGCGAATAGAGGTTCTGAGGTAGGTAACCTGTAAACAAAGATAACAAAAGAACAAAACTTATGAGAAAGGTAATTAAGTGATGGAAAAAACTAGACTAACTAATATTCTGCCAACCTTCAGGGGAGAAGGAATGTGACGCAGGTGGCAACCATGCTGATGTAAATCCTGACTTTGCAATATCAGGAACCTTCCTGTCTAAATTTCTCCACCAATCATGCTTGTGAGATTCCCAATTGAAAGCCTGGTAATGATGGTGCAGGTTTAGCATGTAAGAAGGACGAAGACAACATTATGATACCACATTACATTGGTAAAGCAAACTTTTGTACGTGCACAAACTTAACCACCACATGGTCTTTTCGTAGATAATTAATAGGATCTGAAATGACATCCTGACTCACTAAAGATGACTGATATATCTGTATGTTGGTACATGAAGATGTTTCACATGGGAAGATACATTGTATGTTGACAACTGACGCAGAGCGGGGATGGGAAAATAACTATCGGACTAATCTCCTAGACAAAGGCTTAGGGATAGGATGTTTAGGTCTCACACCAAAAGATAAAAACCATTAACAACTCACGATAGAGAAGAAACTTGAATTCTATTCAATTGCAATGTGCCCCATGAGAAGGGATTACATCTCTATATATAGTTAACTGCTCTCTAACTAGGGAAACAATTCATAAAATAAAAGACTTCTAATTCAATTCTAACTCTAATCTATCCTTGGAAATAATCCTAATTGAAATAAACTCTAAATCAAAAAAGAAAAACTTTCCAATTATTCTCAAAGTAATCCCTAAAATTCAGATACTAGTAAAATAAAAACTATTGGACGATCTAGAGATCTTCTTTTTATGGATTTTAGTGGGCTTGGGCCTAGTGGCTGGCCAATCATGAATCTAGCATACATCAAAAACATAAATTTATGGAATGATATCTTTCAGCGGCCATACACATAAAAGGTTCACCTCAACCTATTGTCCATGATTCTTAATAAAATGGGGACTGCCTCCATTGACAGCCACTCAAGTCTCTTCCATCCCCACGTATCTCTCGTGTTCTCTTTTTTTCTTTCACAGTCATCTTCCTCCTCATATCAAACTTACTAGATTTTAGCATCATATCAGAACCAAGAACAAGATCTAAAGGTTTGGAGTGAAGATGGGAGCTTATCCTAGCAATGTTCATTGTTGACATCAGCAGCATTCATAAGAAACCATACAGATGATCCGTTGGACCATAAATACTGTTGAATGATTAACCTATCTTTCCTAATTTCTTTCTTTCAAGACCAATAATATTTCACAAAGAAACTAAAAGGGTCCTAATTATTACTTAAGAATTTCTGTTTATTATTTAATGTAGCAGACCCCAACATAGTTGGGACAAGGCTTTCATGATGATGATGAAGATGAATTTTTGTTTATTATTTATGGGATTAGAAGGGTTACAAGAGTTGATAGATTGTGGAGTTAAATAGAACAAGACTTCAATTAGATTGAGTGGACAAGTAGAACTTACAAATTTGACCCCATATAACTAGGATAAAGATTAAATTGTAATGATATATTTATGGAAACGAAAACCAAACAATTTTGATACTAATTACAAGGAGAAAATTAAATGGAATTGCAAGGTTTGATACAATAAAAAAAATCAAGTGAAGAGAGATAAAAATATGAAGAAAGAGAATAAGGGGTATTAGAAGAAGAAACAAGAAAAAGAGTGATGGGGACATCTTACCAAATTCCCCAAAACCATACAAAGTTTATCAGAGAAGAAAGCGCAGGGCAGCCGATCAAGCTCTAATTTGGTTGGATGATCAGTACTATGGCATTGAACGCGAAGACAATACAAATCCACCGTTGGATTATCTTTCAGAGGAGATCCGACGGTTGGATTTCGTTTGATCACGATGGCGGAGCTTCAACGGCCCATGTGTCCAATTACAGTGAAGGCCCCACATAGGGAAGTGGCACATGGATTGGAGAAGTGAAGGGGTCCTTGGATTTAATTTTGTTTTGAGGGCCCATGGTTTGATGTGTTAATGTATTGGGTCCCATGTTTAATTTATTTCTTTCCTTAGTTATGTGTTTGGTCCCATAGTTTAATTGATTAATTAGTTTGGTCCCATATTAAGTTTTTATTAGAGTAGAGGGACCCGTTTTGTCTTATCGATGTAATAAATAAGAGAGAAAAGGGGGGACCACCATTTAAGTGAAAAAAAAAAAAAAAAAAGGGAAACAAAAGATTCTTGCGCAAGATAGACTTGCGCACGAATCCCAATATGCGCAAGTCTATCTTGCGCAAGATCCCCTCCCTCCTTTTTCTCCTCTTTATTTCCTTTCATGTCTTCCTCTTTCTTCTTTTCCTTTTTCCTTTTTTGGTTGGAGAAATCCTTTAAATCTAGGGCTAGGTCTTCTCCACCATTATGATGCATGTAAGAAAAAAATTCTGGAATAAGAAAAGAGCTACTTCTTCTTCTTCTTCTCCACTTGGTTGCAAGCCACCTTCTTGCCAACCACTTCTAACGCCTCCTGTGATTGGAGTTTGGTGAGAGCCCAACAAAGGTATTCTCTATCTCTTCTACTCTTCTCTTCTTGAGTATCTACTAGCCACCACAAGAGCCCAGATCTGATCTTGAACAACTGAACCAACAAGCCCTAAGTGTTGGAAGTTCTGCCTTCCATTAAGATCCGCTATTAAATCTGGGAACTATTACTGCGGGATCTGTGATAAGGGTCTAGATCTAATGTTGACCCACCCCTGGAATTTGTACTGATCCAGATCTGAATCTTAGACAAGTTTCAGATCCAGATCTAAATTTTCTGCCCTTTCTGATTTCAGCACTTTTACTACATTGCAATAGATTAAGTTTGCATAGTCCTGCATCAATCTTGGTATCAGAGCCATAGGTTCACTTAGGGTTCTGCAATTATTTTCAGTTCTGGAACGTCTTTCAACTCTGAAAATTTCAGATCTGAAATCTGTTGGTATCAGTCCACCATTCAGCATATCACATCTGCAATTTACAGATCTGCAATCTATTCAGCAGTGCACATCTGCAGATTTACAGATCTGCACTTGAGTTTCAGTTCTGAAATTTTTCTCTGCAGAGCATACACAGCATCGCAACACAACTGCAGTGTATTTTCAGTTCTGGAATTTCTTTTCAAACCTGAAAATTACTTACAGCAGTGTATTTTCAGTTCTGGAATTTCTTTTCAAACCTGAAAATTACTTGCAGCAGTGTATTTTCAGTTCTGGAAAATATTTTCAGCAGTGCATAAAGTCACCTTGCGTCACATCTGAAACTGATTTCAATTCTGAAATTAATTTCAGCAGTGCATAACACATCATTGCATCATATTTCAGTTCTAAAATTATTTTCAGCAGTGCATAGCACATCATTGCATCATATCATTGCATCATATTTCAGTTCTGCAATTATTTCCAGCAGTGCATAATAAATTTAGGATAGTCATCTTAGCATCCATCTTGTATGCCCACTAGGAGTGGTAGGGATTTCCAACCCGAACACCTCACAATGGATTCATCCCAAATTTCCAAGTTGATGGATGAGGCGCTGGCCAAGAACAATGTCATTATGAATGAGAGGTTGGCCGCCATGCAGGTACAATCTGACATCCGCCTTCATGAGGCCACAACTCGTCTCGAGGCACGCCTCGAACAGATTGAAAGGTCCCAACGTGATGATGACGGGCATCGTCATGTTCGGAATCGTCTACAAGGGAGACCTAGGGGTAGAGAGCGAGATAATGAGACCGACCTCGAATCTGAGGCGGGTGATGACCGTAGGCCCCAAGGCAGGAGACGGAATTCTGAAGAGTGGGCCCTGAGAAGTGTAAAGGTTGAAGCCCCAACCTTTGATGGTCGCATTGATCCTAGGGTCTACTCTGATTGGGAATCTGACATGGACCATTATTTTGATTGGTATGATATGTCGGAAGAAAGAAAGGTCCGATTCGCCAAAATGAAATTGGTGAGTCAAGCCCGTTTGTACTGGGTTGATCTTGAGCGGGGTTTACAGCGTCGCCATGAGGCACCTATTGATACTTGGGATGAAATGAAGGAACACTTACGGGTCAAGTATCAGCCCCAATCTTACAGGGATAGACTTTTAGATCAAAAGTCTAACCTTAGACAGGGTAGCATGTCCGTGACCGAATACATCAATAAGTTCGAAGAACTTAATTTAAGATGTAATACCCAAGAAGACCTTCCTGAGCGAATTTCAAAATTTAGAACAGGTCTTCGCCCCGAATTTCAAAGGAAATTAATCACGGTAAAAACGGCTAGCTTAGAAGACATTTACAAGGTGACCCTTAACCTCGAGATAGCCATGAAAAACAAGCAAGCTAAACGCAGTGATTATCGGGGAACAGATTCCAAGCCTTATTCCTCGGGTAATAAATCTAATTCCAATTCCCAATTTACCCGTAATCCCACAAATGGACCGCATACATTTAGGGATAACAAAGACAAAGGAATCATTGGTGGCAGTTCCAAATCTCTCACCTGCCATAAATGTCACGGTTATGGACACTACGCCAGTGAATGTCCTACCCGCAACATCAATCTCTGCGTAGAAGACGTAGAAAATGAGAATGATCCTACGGTAGATACCTATATCCCGGATTTTGTGCCTAGCGATGAGGATTGTGAAAATCCGGAAGATCGGGTATCCTTTCTTCGATTTACACCCTCCTATCCTCAACACGAAAATGCACAATCTTTAACAAAAGATGATCCACAAAAATTAATGGTTGTAAGATGTGCATTGACCATTCAAGAAAATGAGGATTGGCGTAGAACTTCCATCTTTCATACCTACGTCAAGTGTAATGAGAAGAGCTGCAAGATCATTATTGATAGCGGGAGTTGTACCAATGTAGTGTCAGCCAATAACTTGTCTAGACTAGGCTTGACCCCTGTCCCACACCCTAAGCCATACCGCGTCTCTTGGGTGGATTCTACATCCATTCCCGTGACCCAACGGTGCTTGGTCCCAATTAGTATGTCCACCTATCAGGACCAGCTTTGGTGTGACGTGGTTCCCATGGACGTGGGACATATCATTTTAGGGAGACCTTGGCTTTATGATATGGATGTTACCAACTTTGGGCGTACAAACATTTGTGCCTTTCAATTCAAAGACAAGAAGGTCAAATTACATCCATTACCCCCTAAAGGCAAGGATAACCCTAAAGACAGTGCTAAACCCAGTACTAGTGCTTCCACTCCTACAACCAAGGGTTTACACATCTTAAGTGCAAGTGAGTTCCAGGCTGAGTTAGATGAGAGGACTCATAAGGGCTCTAAGGAGGATCCTATTGTTTATGCTGTAGTTTCTACGGATGTTGGTAAGGAGTCCACTATTGATGTTCCACGTGCTGTGGAACCTGTTTTTCAGGAGTTTAGGGATGTTTTCCCTGATGATTTACCAAACGAGCTCCCGCCCATGCGTGATATTCAGCATGCAATTGACCTCGTTCCAGGAGCGACCCTACCTAACTTGCCCCATTATCGTTTGAATCCTGCAGAACATGCAGAACTAAAACGGCAGGTAGAGGAGCTTCTTGCCAAGGGTTTCCTTAGAGAGAGCTTAAGCCCTTGCGCTGTTCCCGCACTGTTGACTCCAAAGAAAGATGGAACGTGGAGGATGTGTGTGGATAGTCGAGCTATCAACAAGATTACCGTTAAGTATCGATTTCCGATACCTCGGTTGGATGATATGCTTGACATGATGGCTGGTGCCACTATCTTTTCCAAGATAGATCTTAAGAGTGGCTACCATCAGATTCGTATTCGTCCTGGTGACGAATGGAAGACTGCCTTCAAGACGAAGGATGGGCTATATGAATGGCTTGTCATGCCATTTGGGTTGTCAAACGCACCAAGTACTTTTATGCGGGTCATGACGCAAGTGTTGAGACCATTTATTGATAAGTTCTTGGTAGTCTACTTTGATGATATTCTTATCTACAGCACTACTACAGAGCAACATCTTAAACACTTGTGGCAAGTTTGTAGTACTTTGCGGAAAGAACAACTATACGCAAACCTTAAGAAATGCACATTCATGGCGGATAATTTGGTTTTCTTAGGTTTCGTAATATCTGCTGCGGGCATGGCTGTTGATCCTGAGAAGATTAGAGCTATTGTTGAATGGAAAATTCCATCCAATATTCATGAGGTTCGTAGCTTTCATGGTCTGGCCACATTTTACCGTCGATTCATTAAAGGCTTTAGTACCATCATGGCTCCTATCACAGATTGCATGAAAAAGGGTGAGTTTCGTTGGAGCCCAGCTGCTACTGCCGCTTTTCAGGAGATTAAAGTCAAAATGACAGAGGCCCCTGTCATGCGATTGCCCGATTTTTCTAAAGTTTTTGAAGTGGCTTGTGACGCGTCGGGTGTGGGAATAGGAGGTGTCTTGAGCCAAGAAGGACACCCAGTCGCTTACTTCAGTGAAAAGCTGAATGATGCTAAGCGACGGAAGTATTCCAATTACGAAAGGGAATTCTACGCATTAGTGCAAACCCTTAAACATTGGCGACATTATCTTTTGCCGCAAGAATTTGTCCTGTTCTCCGATCATGACGCTTTAAAATACTTAAATTCCCAATCTAAGTTGAAAGGAGAACATGCCAAATGGGTTGAGCTTTTGCAAGAATACACTTTCGTGTTAAAACACAAGGCGGGAGTGGATAATAAACCAGCTGATGCGTTAAGTCGCAAGATCCATTTAATTCACTCCATGAATGTCGAAGTCACAGGGTTTGATCGTCTTCGAGATGATTACCCTACTTGTCCTGATTTCGGGGATATGTTTGCTTCACTTTCTGACAATCCTCTAAGACGCATTGATCGATTTACGTTGAAAGACGGTTATATCTTTAGAGGTAATCAGATCTGCATTCCCCGGACTTCCATGAGAGAGTTTTTAATTTGGGAACTCCACGCGGGAGGCGTGGGAGGTCACTTTGGTCGGGATAAGACCATCCTTCTCGTGGAAGATCGTTTTTACTGGCCAAGTCTCAAGCGAGATGTTGCGCACACGATTGCGCGTTGCCGTACTTGCCAATTAGCAAAGCAACGCAAACAGAATACCGGCCTGTATACTCCTTTGCCCGTGCCTCACGCACCGTGGCAAGATCTTAGCATGGACTTCGTGCTTGGGCTTCCTAAGACATCCAAGCAGCACGATTCCATCTTTGTCGTTGTGGACCGTTTTTCCAAAATGGCCCATTTTGTTCCATGCTCCAAAACTTCTGACGCTTCGCATATTGCGAAGATCTTTTTCGAGCGTATTGTCAGCCTTCATGGTGTCCCTAAGACCATTGTGTCTGACAGGGATGTGAAGTTCACTAGCTATTTTTGGAAAACACTGTGGAAACTCTTAGGCACTAAATTGCAATTTTCTTCTGCCTATCATCCACAGACTGATGGACAAACTAAGGTAGTGAACAGAAGTTTGGGAAATCTGTTGAGGTGTCTTGTGGGTGAACATGTGCGAACATGGGAATCTGTTTTACCAATAGCTGAATTTGCATACAATAGTTCAGTCAATAGGTCCATAGGCATGAGTCCATTTGAAGCTGTTACTGGTTACAAACCTAGAATGCCTATAGATCTCATTCCCATCTCATCCATTCATCGTCCTTCTGAGTCTGCTGATGCATTCATTCAACGCATACATGCATTACATGCTGAAATCAGGAAACAAATTAATTTACATAATGCACAGTACAAATTATCTGCTGATTCACATCGCAGATTCACAGAATTCCAGGTGGGTGATGATGTAATGGTTCGCATAAGGCCTGAGCGATTCCCGCAGGGAATTGCCAAGAAATTACAGGCTCGCAGTATGGGTCCATACAAGATTTTGAACAGGTTGGGTCCTAATGCGTATGTGCTGGACATTCCTTCTGATATGGGCATTAGTTCCACTTTCAACATTGAAGACCTTGTTCCTTTTCATGGCCCCACACCATCCCCCATTGAGCCATACGGTGTTTCTTCTCCGTTACCTAATTTTGAACCAGCATCCTTCTCTCACCTTCCCCAACCGACCCCCCCTCCTCAAACTAAAGCTCAGTTGCAGGATGTAGTAGAAGACATATTGGATGACCAGTTGGTCTCCACCAGACACGGGGGCATTCAAAAATTTCTTGTCAAATGGAAGGACCAACCTCAGCATGACAGCACCTGGATCACAAGGACTGAATTGCAGCGCATTGATCCCGATCTCTTGGAATGCTTTGATAGCTTCATCTCACCAGAGGTGAGATTTTCGCAGCCGCAGGGCAATGATGGGGACATCTTACCAAATTCCCCAAAACCATACAAAGTTTATCAGAGAAGAAAGCGCAGGGCAGCCGATCAAGCTCTAATTTGGTTGGATGATCAGTACTATGGCATTGAACGCGAAGACAATACAAATCCACCGTTGGATTATCTTTCAGAGGAGATCCGACGGTTGGATTTCGTTTGATCACGATGGCCGAGCTTCAACGGCCCATGTGTCCAATTACAGTGAAGGCCCCACATAGGGAAGTGGCACATGGATTGGAGAAGTGAAGGGGTCCTTGGATTTAATTTTGTTTTGAGGGCCCATGGTTTGATGTGTTAATGTATTGGGTCCCATGTTTAATTTATTTCTTTCCTTAGTTATGTGTTTGGTCCCATAGTTTAATTGATTAATTAGTTTGGTCCCATATTAAGTTTTTATTAGAGTAGAGGGACCCGTTTTGTCTTATCGATGTAATAAATAAGAGAGAAAAGGGGGGACCACCATTTAAGTGAAAAAAAAAAAAAAAGGGAAACAAAAGATTCTTGCGCAAGATAGACTTGCGCACGAATCCCAATATGCGCAAGTCTATCTTGCGCAAGATCCCCTCCCTCCTTTTTCTCCTCTTTATTTCCTTTCATGTCTTCCTCTTTCTTCTTTTCCTTTTTCCTTTTTTGGTTGGAGAAATCCTTTAAATCTAGGGCTAGGTCTTCTCCACCATTATGATGCATGTAAGAAAAAAATTCTGGAATAAGAAAAGAGCTACTTCTTCTTCTTCTTCTCCACTTGGTTGCAAGCCACCTTCTTGCCAACCACTTCTAACGCCTCCTGTGATTGGAGTTTGGTGAGAGCCCAACAAAGGTATTCTCTATCTCTTCTACTCTTCTCTTCTTGAGTATCTACTAGCCACCACAAGAGCCCAGATCTGATCTTGAACAACTGAACCAACAAGCCCTAAGTGTTGGAAGTTCTGCCTTCCATTAAGATCCGCTATTAAATCTGGGAACTATTACTGCGGGATCTGTGATAAGGGTCTAGATCTAATGTTGACCCACCCCTGGAATTTGTACTGATCCAGATCTGAATCTTAGACAAGTTTCAGATCCAGATCTGAATTTTCTGCCCTTTCTGATTTCAGCACTTTTACTACATTGCAATAGATTAAGTTTGCATAGTCCTGCATCAAAGAGGATGGTCATCCCAGTCAGCTGGGTGACTAGGCAACTATATTTATTTATTAAAAGAAACAATTTATAGCTAATCTCCAGAAATTTCTCAGAATTACAAAAAGTCCAGTCCTTGTACTTCTACAAAATTGCGAAAGGGTCCCTAAATGAATCTTACCTAATATACCTAGCTTAGAGAAAACAACATGTAATTGCCTTTTTGAGACCGCTTGTTGAAAAATTCAAACCACACACTTGATCTGGAGCCTCCACATACCTCAACTCTCTTTCTTACCACTTATTTGCAAATAAATTAACCATCAACGTTAATGTGTTTCTTACATTCATGATACAATAAATTTGAAGCAATATGAATAACTCTCAAATTATTGCAATAGAGAACCACGGGACCATCTCTACTAGATGGTTTCTTGATTCTCCCATCTAGATGTCCAAGACTCCATGCTTCTTCATCCCAAAAATAGAGATCTTAGCAAAATATGTCCACTCAGTGTAATTTGGTTGTTTGGATTAACAACCTCAAAAATCTAAGTACCACTGGTTCCCCCAACGTAAACTCCATAACATAAAATAGGGAAATTTTCACCTTACTTCAAAGAGGAAGGAGTCTTTGAGAAACAACTACAACCCAAACACTTGCAAGCACAGTTGCAAAGTTGAACCACTTCAACCAGCCCTTTCTCCTCACAAAAGTTTAAAAAAAAGAAAAAACTAAATGATTGTTAAACAGAACTCAAATACCTCAAAATGCACCCAAAACCATAATTAAAAACCCAAACTGCATGTTTCAACCTACATGCTGAAATCAGCACATTCTAGGCTGATGTCAGCCTGAGGGATATGTACAGTTTTACACAGTCAGCAAAAGTCTTTAAGGCTGTTCTCCCTCAACTTTTAGTCAAAGAAGCAACAAGAATTGGGAAAGGTAGGTTGTCCAAGTTTGGGCTGGGCAATCAGGCCTGTAGTTATAAGATATCAACGTTTACAAATAACCCCCTAAAGTTTCAGAATGCCAAAAGAGTCCCCTGCATTTCTAGAAAATTGCATGACAGTTCCTGCATGAGTCTGAACAAATCAGTAATTCATATAATCAGATTGAATTACTCATGACATGGGAAATTGACCAAGTTAAAAAGTATGGCTGTTCTAGTCTCTTTACTTAGTTTAGGTTATAATGGGATCCACTCCACATTTGGCCTTTCACCTAAGGAGGGCGAAAAGGAAGTTTAAAGTGATAGACTTGGAAAAGAAATCTCTTTATATGAATCATAATGGATTAACTGGGTCACTTGCTCTCTATACCTATGATGGATCTCAGACTCTCTGTTCTAGCTATTATTTTTCTTTTTAATTTTCTCCCACCAAAAGACCACCAAGAGAACTTTTCATCTACTGTCTAGGACATCCTGAGGACCTGAACATAATCAAGTTCCTAGTCAGTGTCACATCTCCCAGAAATTCTCCAAACTACTAGAATTAAACATTAGCTTTTTAGCACTTTCTTCAATCAAGATTATTGAAGCTCCTACTTAGTCTAGCTTTCTGAGGAGAAACACATTCTTAGTCAGAAGTTAGCACTTTGGAGAGAAAAAAAAATTATCATAATCAATTGAACAAAAAAAAAAAATAGATAGCAGCAGTCTATCAAGACTAATTTAAGCTCCAATGACCTATGACACTTAAGAGTTGGGAAACTTTTACAAATTACCTGGAAAAGTATCTCTCTTCCATTCTGTAGTGCTGCACCTATAAATGATTTCAAGTGCATAATACAGTCAGCCTTTTCAACATATATAAAAAATTAAGTGATCTGTAAAATAATATTGAAAGATTTTTGTACATCTGGGTTCTCAATAAGATTTTAGTTATATTTCAAATAATATAATATTGAAACAAACATTGCACAAAAAAGAAATGAAAAATAGAACACCATCATGTTGAGCTTCCCATTCATCAATATTGAATTATTGATGCAGGCCCTTGCAAGTTGAAAGGGCTGCAGAAAAAGACTACTATGGTTGAGAACAGGAATCAGGTATCTTCCCTTAACCGACCAAGATCTACCTAAGGAAACAAAAACGGTAGAGATAAAAAAGTGATCAACAACTACTAACCTTTGAGGATATCAAGAGAATTGTTAATCTCTTAGAACTCCATATAAAATTAGCCAAAAGGGGGCTAATTTCAACAATAGAGAAATTTGTCTAGTCATGAATGGGATGGAACTTCTTTACATCGCTTTCATAGGTAAAACTAAAAGAAGAAAAGCTAATTGATCTAAACCATTAAAAGTGAAAACTAATCCTTACCGACTAAACATAATAAAAGTAAAAACACACAAAAAATATCCTTGAATTCATAACACTCTCATTCCATACTAGAAAATTGACCATAACTTTCTAATACAAGTCAGATTCATACAAACTTGGGCACATCGAAAAGCAAATTGAATAGGCTATCAAACGGATCAAATTTCATGTCATTCTGACATTTCTTGACACATGCAATCAGCCCATTACCAAGTGACCTTCTAAAACCAACACCAACGGCACTAACTAATCCCAACCTTGACCAACAGAAAGACCCACATCAGAGTTTAAAACTTTGCTTAGAAGTCTTTTCTCATGCATGCAATTTGAATGAAGGACCATGACCTACTTCTTCAACAATGAAGAGCATTTACACTCATCAGAGCAACTATAGGCTTGGTTACGTTAGCCCATCTTATTAATAATCGCACTGGTGTGGGAGGAAGAGGTAGTCGATTGACCATATTTTCAGACATTGCAGCAGGAGTTCTTCTATTTGGGGGGGTTTTCTTAACGCTTGTGGCATGGTATGGTGTTTCCCTCTTAACCTTGCAGGTCCTCAGGAGGCTTGGGAGGATTCCCATGTGGCGGGGTGCAGAAGGACTCTTTGGACACTCATTCCCATTGCAATTATTTAGTCCATATGGAAAGAGAAAAATAAGAGAATTTCTAACAATAAAGAGTCTTTTGGGGAAGACATTGTTTCTATCGTGGCATTGAGAATAGCTAAGTGGGCGTGCATTAGAAAAGAATGTTCAGACCTCACGATCAATAATATCTTGCATAATTGGGCGGCTTGTTTGAAGGTGGGTTCCTCAAAGAAGAAAAGGTTTTTTTTTTTTTTTTTTTGTGTGTCCTCCCCAAGTAGGAGTACTTAAGTTTAATATAGACATAGCAGCTAGGCGAAAACCGGGCTTGATGGCATTGATGGCATATTAAGAAATCACAAGGGAGATGTATTGTGTATGTTCTCAAAGCATATTGGAATTAGAGACTCAAATGAAGTAGTGGTTTATGGCTGGAAGCATCTTCAAGAATTCTTTTCAGGACCAGTAGTGGGGTCTTCATTCAGGGGCCCATGGAAGAGACAATCTACTTTAATGAGATGTGCAATATTTCGACCTTATCTTAGGTGTCTTCTCAATATATTAGAAGGTCCGCCAACGGTATGGTGGATTCTCTAGCTAAGCAAGGAGTAGATCACTTTTGTAATTTAAGTGCACCTATTATGTAACTTAAGTATTCCTCTTTGTTTGGTCGGCATCTGGTATATCTCTTATACCAGAATATGATCTTGACATGTCCTTTGATGCTTTTTTTATGTACTTTCCTTCTTTTTCAATATAATTTACAGTTACTGTTCAAAAAATTACTAGCACTGATGACACTCATGTAAAGGTCTATGTGAAGTACAATCAAAATGAAGGAAGCCCCATTACAGACAATTGACGGGAAAACTAATTCACTTGACTATGACACAACCCAACATTGCTCACATAGTACAAACTCTCCATCAATCTGTTTCAAAGCCACATAAGCATCATCATAAAGCATGCCTCGCATTATTTTCTCTCTCCAAGGTATTTTCAATTATCAAATATATTGTCATTCCTCTTCTCCACTGCAGCTTCATGCCTATGCTGTTGCTGACTATAGAGCCTATGCAAATGATTACAGGTCCACTTCTGGTTGGTTAATGTTCTCACACTTCTCTTTGATATCTTGGAAATCCAAAAAAGTAAATTCTAGTTTCAAAATCTTTTGTGTTTGTGAAAGCTGAATACCTATCAAAATACTAGACCTCAAGTGAAATCATTTGGTTACAGTAGCTGTTAACTTATCTTGGTCTATCACTACTAACCCTACACCATTATATTATGACAATTAAAGCACAGCCCAAACCTAGTCCTTCATTAATGCACCAACTACATTTAAGTTGTGTGCCAGTTTATCTGCAATGCTTTTCAACTAGGCCTTCCAATCTCCCACATCTCTTCTAAATATCAACTTGTTGACTAGTTCATCAAAGCCATGCCCTAGTCTTGGGCCTCAGCAAAATTTTTTGATGCAGGACAGACCTGTAGTCCCCCATGGGTTGACCCGCCTTTGGACCCAGCCCACTTATCTTAGTCAATTTAGGGTTTCATTTGTTTATTTATGTCTTAAGTTGTGTTTAGGTGGACGTTTTAATCCTAGCCATCAATGTGTTTGAATGGTCCAGATTAGTTTTAGGTTTTATTATTTTCCCATATGAGTGATGTAAAGCCTTTTGGCTATTCAGAGTAATTGATGAATAAAAAAAATATGTCTAAAGTGCTTTCCAGTTTCCTGGAGTCATCTTCTTCCTTCTTTGTCGCCATGATGGGAAATTTAGTGTGAGGTCAATATTTTCAAGATTTTCCTGATGTATCCATCCACCTTTCATCTCTGCCCGCCTTGCGTCTAGTAGCCAGCTCCACATCATATTTGCTTAGCAAATTGATATTTAATACTCCTCCACATCAATTTAGAGGGTAGAGACAATGATACAACCCAGACTACTGGGCCCCACTTGAAAGTTTATGCCCACAGGCCCAAATCCAATAAGGCCCAGCAGTGAAGATTAATTTATTATTAATAATTGCTTTCTAAAGTTTCTTATTTTAAGAAGTTGATTTTATATTTGAGTTAGTACTCTTTATTTAATTGAATTAGAATTGTTTCCTTAATTAGATGATAGCTTAGTTATAAATATATGTAATCCCTTCTCATGGGATAGAAATTGATATTGATATTGAATTCGTTTTCCGTTTTCATCTCCAAAGTTGATTTTGTCTTTGGTGTAAGGCCTAAACAATTTATCCCTAAGCCTTTTGGCTTGGAGAATAGCCCGTTGACTATTCTTCTTGCCCGGTGCTACACCAATTGGACAGTCACCCAATTGCTTACTTTAGTAAGAAAAAAAATGACTCTCGTAAAAAGTATTCAATTTATAAACTGGAATATTATGCAGTGGTTCAAGCTCTTTGTTATTGGCGTCATTACCTAATTGGAAAAGAGTTTGTCTTATATTCCGACCGTGAAGCTTTGCAACACCTAAATTCTCAAAAGAACATATGCGCGAATCATGTCAAATAGAGTGCATACTTACAAGAGTTCACTTTTCTTCTGCATTATAAATCCGGCATGGAAAATAAAGTTGCGGATGCATTGAGTCGTCAAACTCACATACTTACAACAATTTCCATCAATGTTCCCAACTTTGAAGAATTACATAGAGACTATGCAGCTGATCATGACTTTAATCAAATTTACATAGATCTTCTAAATGGTGAGTTTTATGAACATCCAAAGTTTTCTATTCATGATGGTTATCTATTTCGTTGAAATCAATTATGTCTAACAGCTACATCTATCCGGGAGTATGTCCTACGTGAATTACATGGTAGCGGATGTAGTGGACATCTTGGACGTAATAAAATATTGGCTATTGTGGAAGATCGCTTCTTTTGGCCCCACCTAAAAATAGATGTTGCCAGGATTTGTGAATTATGCGGAATACTCCAACTTGTAAAGGGGCAAAAAAATAACACTGGTTTATATCAGCCCCTTCCTACTCAACATGAACCTTGGCAGGATCTAAGTATGGATTTTGTCTTGGGCTTACCCAAAATAGCAAAGAAGGCAGATTCTATATTTGTTGTGAATCGCTTTTAAAAAATGGCACATTTTATCCCTTGTTCTTACACAGCAAATGTTAAGAAAATTGCTACTCTTTTCTTTAAAGAGGTTGTTCGTCCGCATAGTCTTCCCAAGACGATAGTGTTTGATAGAGATACAAAATTCATGAATTTCTTCTGAAAGAACCTATGGCACATGATGCGCACAAAGCTCTAATATTCCAGTGCATATCATCCAAAAACTGATGGCCAAACAGAGGTTGTCAACAAGAGTTTGGAAAATCTTCTTCGATGTCTTGTTCGAGATCATATTACTTCATGGGATCTTATTTTACCCATGGCGGAATTCGCTTACAATAATTCCGTTAGCAAAACCATCGGAAGATCACCATTTGAAGTTGTTACTGGTGTCAAGCCACGTCTTCCTATTGACTTAAGCCCATTACCAGTTGAAGCCAGGTCCAGTCAAAAAGTTGAACAATTGGCATCATGGAACAAGATAGTGGACACTAGAAAGCGTAGCGGCCCTATATCGCCCCTAATTTTTTTTTTTTTTTTTTTGAGCTATTTCTCTCCTTTGTGTCCCTTACTTTCCCCTTTTTTACTATCTCTATCTCCATTTTCTTGAAATCAAAATCAACTAAATCACTTTATATTAACTCTCAAGTCTCAACCTTTTAAGTACAATGTTATTTATGAAATTATTTATTATATTGAATGTTGATTGATGAGTCACTCTAAGTCTTAAACTCTTGATACATTATTCATGTTGATGATATCTTCATGGCATACATAGCTTTTTATTTGCATTTCATTAGTTTATAAGTTACTAGCAGTAATCAACATGAATACATATGGAAAATAAGATTAATACTATTATGTTCTAATTATATAGCGATACAAGAAAAAATGCATTGAGGGGACCATTATGCCCCCTTATTTTAGTTATTTTTGCAAAAAAAATACATATTTTAGCTCTTTACAATTTAATGGATTTTCTAGAATTTTTTCATTTTTTTACAATTTTTTCGAATCACACCGCTACGTAGCCCCACTATGGCTACGTAGTGCTAGCTACGTAGCGTTTTAGCAACCGGCTACGACGTCATCTGCTACCGTTATTTTGATCCTTGATTTGCATAACACATGAAATAAATTCATGATGAAGCTCACCGATAGATTGCTAAAATTACTGAGACTTACAAGCAACATGCAAATTCTCGGCAACGCCATGTTGAATTTGATGAACGAGACATGGTCATGGTTCGTTTGAAGCCAGAATGATTTCCCATAGGAAAATACAGGAAGCTACACCCAAAAAGTGCAAGACCATTCAAGATTCTAAAGAAAATCAGCTCCAATGTATATATTCTAGACCTTCTTTCAGACATGAATATCAGCTCCACATTTAATGTTGAAGATTTGACAATTTATCATGGACATCATGAAGATGAATCTTTTAAAGAACAGGCTCTCTAGCTTCCCCTCAATCAATTTCCTCAAGAAGAAATTAAAGATTTTTTTGATGATCAGCTTGTTTCTACGAAGAATGTTGGATTACACAAGTTCTTCGTCAAGTGGATAAGAAAACCATTCTCCGAAGCTACATGGATTACGGCTACCGACTTTCAACAACTCAATCTAGATCTTTTCACTAACAACTCATCAAAGCTGATGCAGGCCAGACTAATAGGCTCCACTTGAAAGTTTATGCCCGCAGGTCCAAATCCAATAAGACCCAACAGTGAAGATTAATTTATTGTTAGTAGTTGCTTTCTTAAGTTTCTTATTTTAAGAAGTTGATTTTATATTTGAGTTAGGACTTTTTTTGGATTGAATTAGAATTGTTTCCTTAATTAGATGATAGCTTAATTATAAATATATTTAATCCCTTCTAATGGGATAGACATCGATATTGATATTGAATTAGTTTTTAGTTTTCATCTCTAGAATGAGCTGATTTTGTCTTTGATATGAGGCCTAAACAGTTTATTCGTAAGCCATTTGGCTTGGAGAATAGCCCATTGGATATTCTTCTTCCCCAGGGCTGTGCCAGACAAGCATGTAGCTTTTCATGCAGTTTAGTAATGCACAAAATTGTACACTATCCCTATAGATAATTAGGACAAATATAGTTAATTGAAGACTTTGACTAGATCCCAGTTAAGGGATTTGATTCATATTTTAAATTGTAACTGATTTATATTCATGAGTTACCCATAATAGGGACTCAAGGAAAACTCTTCTAACTCTATTCTCTCTTTTCTTTTCTTAGGTAATGTTTTAAATCTATGCACCTAAAATATTATTCTTATCACAGAGAAGAGGCCTGTGAACATGACAGTTGAGAACTGTAGTCAACTTGCTAGTGACAATAGTTCAATGATGATTGCTAAAAGTTCATTGCTCAACATGTAAGTGAATCTGAAAGAAGTCGTCATCTATGATAAAGTATGAAGCAATTTTTCATCCAAATAGTTTAGCTCATAATATAGTGCAAATGAAACAAAGGAACAACAGAAAATGGTATAAAAAAATTATGCATACCATCAGAAGCAGTCCCTCGATTAATTTGATCCTGCATACCAACATGAAATTATGATTATGAAGAGAAAGGAACAAAGAGTCAACCTCTACAATTCTAGGCAAACAGACAACTCACAGTCTTTCTGCATTCCTAGATGCAGAACGAACCAGATAAGCTATAAATATCTACAGAATGTTCACTAGAAGAAACAACATCAAAATTAGAAACAGGAAATTTAATAGAGAAGAGATTCATACACTGCTCGAGTAGCCCATAGCAAATCAGGTATTGTGCAGAATTCAGTGCAGATGGAACACGAGGAGCACAAAGAAGTTTCCTGCATCCATGATTAAACAACAATGTCATGTTTGGCTCATAAATTTGATTTAACAGAAGCAAAATTATGTATCTAAAAATAAGAGAGAATGAATCCAACAACCATCCTTCCATTCCAAATGTATCCAACAACCATCAAAAGAAACAAGTAGCTATGGTTCACAAATCATGGTCATAACAATAGCATCTACATCTGAATTTGGGACTATAAATGTTTTCCATTTATTTTAGTTGAACAAAGAAGTAAACAAAGATGTAATTCAAAACCTTTAGTTCCAAAGAAGTAGCTCAATTTCAGGTTCAACATTAAATATTTCTAATCATAAGTCAGGGGAAAGGCAGAAATATGAAATCCCTTCGATTTGTTTAAGGAAGTCCACACAATCTAAGAGGTTAAGAGGAATGACCCTTAAGCATTACAGAGAAAGATTGTTCAGGCAAGAGCCTGTAGCACAATTGGAAGACGCTCATTGTCATGAGGTTACTAGTTCTAGTCATGTTACCAATTAAAAAAAAAAAAAAAAGATTGCAAACATGCCCCCAAAAGAGAGTGATTTCCCATGTAGAAAACATCAAACCAACATCATGATCAAAGTTACAATTCAAAGATAGAGAAGTGCGCTGCACAATCCAAAAGCATAGCAAGTGAAAATGGGAGCTGAAAATTAATTATGTTAAAGAAGTATTACATGTCGCATAGGGAAACAAGAAAAATCAATAATAAAAAAAAGCAGGCCATAAGTCTCCAGCATGGGTGTTTCAATATCCTGTGATGCCTAGACACCTCAAAACAAGTAACACAACCATATTGTATAAATGAAAAGTGGAACTGGCTGTATTGGGTATCAACTGAACACTTCACCAAAAAAATAATAATAAAAACTTTACACTTCAACTAATACAAGGCAAAGAGAGGTGATGAGTTTAAATCAGTCCACCTGCACATAGCATAACCTGTATTGATAGGATAAAGCTTTGATGGTGATGATTATTGTATAACTAATAACTGGAAAAGATCCATCAGGGGTTTGAAATGTTTCCCTATGAACTACCCATGAGCTAAAAATGGAAACCATCTTATCAAGAGAGGTACAGGATTTGAAAGCTTCAAAATTGACCAAATTTTAGCAGTTAAATAAAGCTGGATGGATGCCAAAATTTACAATATCAATCAGGCGGCCAGCACTAGCAGCCCTGCACAACTGAGATAACCTTGTCAGACTTGGGTTGGTGCAAACTTATAGGGAGTAAAGGAATATGAAGGGCTCCAATTGCTAATAGGAGCGACCAATTAGGCCCCACAGGCTAGACGTTCGCAAGGAATGACATTCTGACCATTCCTGAAATTTTCCTTGTATAAATAACACACATTGACACTTGCATGAAGAGCATGTTAGGAAACAGCCATGGATTTCACAGCATGAAGAATCCATACACTACTTTTATCATTGACATCTTCAGTTGTGAATTCCACACCAGTGGAACATTTGGGCAAAAGAGAGAGTATTTTTATCGTTTACATCTTCAGTTGTGAATTCCACACCTGTGGAACATTTTGGGGAAGGTGGGGAGGAACAAATTTCGGCAATCACAATTATTAAACCTTCCCTTGGGACTTCAAAATCCTAAAAATTTTGGATTCTGGCTTAAAATTCTCTGCAGAAAAGTTCCACACCTTACATCGAATGAGCATGTCTGCAGAAAACTTTGGTTTTATAGCGGATTTCTCAAGGAAATGTAGCTGCACAAATGTGATCACAAGGAAAGAAAAAACAGAAAACAATTGTGTCTTTTGTTCTTTCCAGGATGAAGGAATAATCATATGCTAGTAACATAATTATAAAATATTTATACTAATGTAAACAAACTTCTCAACAGGGTATGCAATTACAAAACTAAATTTTTTTACAACAATGCAACAATCAATGTCATCATATATCCAAATGGGGCATGTAGATTGTAGACGCATCTGGCCTCCTAAGTTCCAAATCAAACATCAACACACTAATCCACGCCCACAAATCTGAACTTTAAGTTTAAAGCTGTAAACTTGCCATATCATAGTTTTTCTTTCTTCTTTCCTTTTTTTATTATTATTATTATGTTTTTGACAAGGAACCCACCGACCCCCTTACTGTTAATCATTAGTAAAACCCTGGATACACAACACCACCCACTAGCACTACGTATTGTGTATTGGGTAAGGCCCCATGCAGTCTTTCATTCAAGAACAACATCAGATCCTCTCCTACAGTAAGCAAGCAAATAACCCTGACTCATTTGCCACCCGCCGTATTGAATTCTCAGGAATTCATAGCAAAGGGATTTTTTTATCAAGTAAGTATCAAAGGAGCAAGGATTGTGAAGTCTCTAAGCTGCATATGGCCACACGGGACTATAACTTTCCTAGGATTTAATTTACTAGTGAAAGACGAGTTACCAAAGGAGGGATCTTTCCCTCTAATCCTCAACTTTTAGCTTCTCAACAAAAACACATTGCTCAAAACTCCTACTAATCCAAAACCCATTTAAACAAACAGGCCCAAATCATCAAATCCATCTCCAATTTCATCCAAAGCCAGCATTTTTATTCTTCCACATTCATAATTCTACGTCTTAGCATCATTTCGTTAGAAATTCCGATCCAAATTTGCTCACTTGATGCAATTAACAACGACCCAGAAACAGAATCACACCAGCAACTGATTTCATCGCATGCATTTTGCATTTCAAAAGGGCAATGAATGAAACAGAGCAAGACAAGGAATGGGGTTGAAGAGGACGAAAGAAGGATGCAAACCCGAGCAATCTCGCAGCTTCGAAGTGCGAAAGGCGACGACGAAGATGGCTTGCGAGAGCTGCTTGGGTGCTGCGCCTTCGGCCTCTAAATCGAGCGAAAAGCTGGAAATTCGAGCGCGCCCACCTGAGCGAATCGGAGCGCTCCATCCATCGAGAGAGCTGGAAGCACAGGAATTCGATTCGCTTTTTCCTCGCTTTCCAAATGGAACCGTGAATTGGGAATCTATGGATGAAAAGTGAAGCGGCTCTTTTACGGAATTCGGATTCTGCGCCTGGTGGGAAATCTGAGGATTTTCGAATCTCTCTTTTCCTTGCGTTTTTGTTTCCTAGGACAGATGGCAGAGAGATTCCGGCGGGGAATTGGAAATGGGAATTTCCAGCCGTCCAACTTCTAAGGACATCATTCTCTGATTAGTGGCTTCTAAATTCTGATTGGCTATTTGCTTAAATGGTGCATTTATTTATTTATTTATTTATTTCTTAACCCCCACCTTGGGCTGGGACCACCAGGCCCTCGAGGAAGCGGAGACATCTCGGTGAGATTGGAAAACCCTCTGGTGATGTAATATGTCATCGGGTGAGAAGATGATAAAACTAACATCAAAACAGTTGTTACTTATGATTTTAATCTTTGGGCATGTGTATGATACCAATGTATTGACACCACTTAATCATGTATGTTGACTATGATCGAACACTATTGCTGATAAAATAATATTTCACCTTCATGAAGGTAATAAGGGAATAAGAATGTTTTACAAGTGTATGAAACAATTAAGTGGAAAAAGCTGTAGAAAATTTATTTTTAATATTTATTACTTACGTAGAACCAACTGGTTGATAGAGTTAATACCTTGTATACTTTTCTTTTTCTGTTTTTATTTTTTATTTTTTTATTTTTGTAAAAATGCTTAACCTAGTTGGTAACTTTACTTCTTGTTTAATGAAGTAAGGTAAAAGGTGAAATTATAAGATAAAAAAAAGTAAGAGAGGTCAAATGAAAAAAAATGATGGCATTTTATCATTTAGTAAAAAAATGCAACATTTTGACTGTTTTCTTTTTTTTTTTTATTAAAAGTAGATATTTTTTGTTAGTTAGTAACTTGAAAAATAGCCTTTTTACTTTTTAATATTTTTTGAAATGTAGTGCTTTTGATGTGACTCATTTTAGTTTATTGTATCTTGAAATGACATTTCATATTAATTTATAAGTAAGGTTAATTTACCAAAGACACAAGGTACAAACAAGTCATCGACCCAACATAAGTAAAAATAAAATTAGGGGAGAATCATAAAAATACGTTGTGCACATGTCAGTGTGTGAAACTTATAAATGACAATCAAGCCACACACAAGGAAAGACAAAGGATTAACGTGTCTCACCAAAACAAGGCTACGTCCATGGACAGAGTCGATCTCATATTTTTTATAACAAGCAAAGTCAGAAAGACTCTCATTCTCTTATCGTCTCTCTTATGTGATGTGGAAACAGCACGGGCAAAAGATAACACTCTCTTTTGTAAAATTCAAAATTATATATTATATAATATTTATAATCTCCATTTTCTTAGCCCCTAAAAAAGTTCAGTACAAAACAATTAACCTAATGGACCTATTCGGTTAACCCGGAATACAATACATAAATTTAATAAAATAAAAGATGAAAATCAACTCCCCAACCCTTGCACAATAGCGACCTTTCTCATATAATATCCTAATTAATAGAATAACAGTTTGACAAGCTTATACAAGACCATTGAAGCTCAACTTCCATACCCCATCATCATCTTCCTTCAGCGTCTAACCACAAACTCCGTTCCTTGCATGTACACTAAGTTTCTCTCATACTATGTGTATAACCATGTGGACCTTCAACCATGACCAAATTTCAGTAAAAGGTTAAAAGGATCAAGTCATGACAAAACGTGGTTGAAGATTCCTGCGATAAAAAGCGCATTGTGCCATTGAGCTGTTTTCGAGCGTGACAAAATGAGCATTTGATGTCACTGGGCCAACCCTAAAAAAAAGAAGCGTATGACTAACTGTAGCATAGAATATTCCCACAATTCCACAAAAAATCAGCACACAAAGTGCCCTAGTGTTCCCGTACATGTAGTCTTCCTTGGCATTTTATTTATGTGGCTGTTTAATTGATTAGACAAACGTGCCCAAGGATTCATTTCTAGAGGTCGGTTTATAGCCTTCTGCTACTATACAACATTTTCTACATAGATGTGCTTTATTCTCTTCTATAAAACTACTGTAAATGGTTTTCGACCTCTTGATTACTAGAATTTCTGATTGGAATTTGATATATTGAGATTTTTTAAACATGATATGATATCTTTCTCTCCAAGAATTTGAAATGCAATGTTTTGTTTTTTTACCAGAATTTCGAATTCTAACAACCTAAAAAGTCTTAAGTTACCTTTTGAAAATTTTAAAATCCCATTTTCTATATATTTTGTTAGAATTTCAAATGCTCTACCAAGAGAAGAAATTTGAAATTCTACCTAAGGAGAAAGCTTTTGAAGAATTTAGAATTCTTCAATACATGAATTCTTAGGATTCTAATAAATAAACGGACTCCAAACATATATTTAAGAAAAAATTGCTAAAAAAAAAAAAACAAACACCTTTCAGTTTAGAAAGTGAAAAGCACTAGAAAGTAAACCTAAACAATGAAAACCCATTCTCCATGGAAAACGCTACAGAGAATGTGCACAGTGCACTATGATGGTTCATGCTTTCCCAATAGTTGGACAGATAAGTTTGGTACGTATGCGAGACAGTATTAGACATGAAAATTTTTTACTGGGCTCAAAATTTTATTCTTGTGCGGCCTCGAAGTGGTGTTCCCTGTTATGTTGAATGAATGGAGTTGCCAAATTAATGTTGTAAAGCAAAGCCAGGGGACTTGCTTGTGTAAACTTGACACAGAGAAAAGGGTGAATTTCAAATTTTGATGGTTATTTATTCGCAATTTACCATGAGAACACAAATTGCACTGAACAAAGCTATTTGGAAGGTTAAGAAAATGCAGATCCGTTTCCATTGAAATCATGCTATACAAATGTGCCCAAATGTGAAGTAGGAAGAAAATTCATTGCATTGCAGCTTTTAGCTCTTGAGTGAAAAATTTCCGTGACCAATTATGGGGAGCACTTATTTTAAAGTCTTTAGATTTTTAATAGCTAGGCCTTACTAAGGAGCCCAATGAATTATGAGTCTATAAATTAGGAGGATTTAGAATCAATAAGGAGATTTAACAGCAAAAATCATGATTTTTCAAAGAAAATCGAGAGCATTTTATTAAAGCTTTCTTAATTGCCCAATTGAGAGCTTTTTTTTTAAAGTGAGATGACGTATTGATTAACTTTTTAAGCCTTTTATTCCGAGAAAATACTTATGAAATGGTGTCTTTCCAATTCTTTTTTTTTTTTTTTTGTTGCCTGCCTCTTTCACATCATTCAGGGGCCTGTCTGTGTTGCATTAAAATGCAGATATTTAATATAGAAGAAATTTTCAAGTGGTTAAAAATGAAGGCCAAAGGTTAGGTATTCATTTCTCTTCCTTCCCTTTAAATTCTATTTTCATAAAAAAGAAGTTTAATTGATGTTCATTTTTTTAAAATTCACCTATAATCTTCATTTTTAACAACTAAAAAAAAGTCCTTTAAACTGAGTTCCTATATGTTTTAATACAAAAAAAAAAAGGAGAGGAAATTACCATTCAAAAAAGAGAGGAAAAAATTGAAACTACTTTTCACAAACTCCCTAAAAATCATTAAATCTGGGGCCGGATTCGATTTTCCACTTAATATATTGAGTCAAAGAATTCAAGCATTGCACATTTTTCTAAGTACAATAGGACTGCAAATAGGTTGAGAATTGGAACCGAAATCGGTTCGAAGCCAGTTTCTTAGATCCTGAACAAAAACCGTTAAAGAGTGGATGGAGCCAGAATTAGAACGATGTATGAGGCGGGTTGTGATCCAAATCTTTATAGAAAATGCTATGCTTAGAAACAAAAAAGCCAATTTTCAGAATAAAATTTCAAAAATTGAAATAATATGTTAGATCTTGGATGCATAAGTTGGAGTTAAGGTTGAAGCATATCCGAAACTATTTAGGTCATGGGTTCAAAACTAAAATACAGATCCAACCCCTTTACTAATCTGTTCCTTAAAATAAGGACCCCTGTTTATTACCCGTCCAAACCTTTGGATAATTTGGTTAAGGGAGCTTCTAAATATACATCGTTTTTCTCTCGTCTTACACCAGAAATTTTTTTTTACAGTTTTGCCCATGCATGAAAGGACTAAAATGCCCTTGTCTCTTGCAACATTAGCCCATTATTTCTTTTCATACACACTCTTCCATCATCTTCCCTTCCATCCTTCTTCCTTTTTTTCCTCTAAGAGCATCTTTCCTCTTCCTTCTTCCCTCTTCCCTCTTACCTCTTCCATGCAAGAGAGCATCTCTAAGACCCTCTCCTTCCCTCTTCCACCTTCCTTCAAATAGAACATCATTATCTAAGAGTACAAGTTGGCATTATCTTCCCTTCTCATTACACTTTGTCCTGGTAAACATCAATCAACACTTAAATAGTGTAATGGAGGAGGAGATTAACACTCAAATAGTTGTTTTCAATGAGAATGGCAGTGACAAGGTGAGTTTGTTTGAAATTTATACATTCCTTTTCTTTTCTTTTTTTAATTTTCTGTATGCTCATGCTCTGTTCAGTCCCGGAAGTCCGAACACATATGCATATGTTCAGTCTGCAATGACCGAACATACTAAATATGTTCGGCTCCTAATGGCCGAACACATCAGATGTGTTCGGCCATTAATTACCGAACATATATACTATGTTCAGCCAAACATGGCCAAACAGTATTTGTTTGTTCGGCCATTCAGGGCTGAACATGGTATATGAGTTAACATTCCATTTTATTTTCATCTGTAGGATGGTCCGTCTACACAGTGCAACCGAGTGACTGATGAATGTGTAATGGATTATACGAGTGAATTTATCACTCATGAGGTAAGGCGCAAAGTTTAATAATTTTGTAATTTAGTTGCATCCCTTAATATATAAAAATAAATATTTTATGTGTAGATATTCAAGAGCCAGGATGCTTTAATCAAGTGGGCTCGTGATGTTGGCAAGAGAAATAGTATTGTTGTTGTGAATAGGGCCTCAAATGCAGGTGGGGTTGGTGTAAAACCAAGAATTACCCTTGCATGTGAGAGATTTAGATATTATAATGCATGCGAGTCCAATAACAAAAGGACTCCTAAAAAGAAGATCAAGCAAATAGGGACAAAGAAATGTGGATGCCCGTTCACATTAAAGGGCAAGAAATTGGCTACAGGTGGTGATTGAATGTTGGAAGTTGTGTGTAGTATTCATAATCACTCGGCTGCCGAGTATCTAGAAGGGCACTCATTTGCAGGGAGACTATCAAAGGAAGAGACGGAGTTGTTAATTGATCTGTCAAAGAGTATGGTTGGCCAAAAGATATTTTGGTTACATTAAAACAAAGAAGTGAACTAAATGTAACAACAATGAAGATTATCTACAATGCACGATATAGGCAGAAAATCACTGAACAGGGTGGGAGAAGTCAAATGCAACAACTCCTATGCAAATTAGCAAAGCATAAGTACATTGAATGGCATATGAACTGTGATAATACTGACACCCTCAGGGACATTTGTTCGACACACCCAACCGGCTTAGAATTGTTGCGTGCATTTCCACATGTCTTGATAATGGATTGCACGTACAAGACGAACCGGTATCGGCTACCTCTCTTGGAGATTGTTGGAGTTACATCCACAGAAATGACATTTTCCGTATGCTTTGCTAATCTCCAAGCTGAATGTGAAGATAATTATGCATGGGTGTTGAGAGTCTTGCGTTCTATCATTGTTGACGCTAATTGTGTTTTTCCTGGAGTCATTGTCACCGACAAAGACTTGGGGCTCATGAAGGCCAACGACCGTGTATTTCCGCAGAGTACTCATTTATTGTGTACTTGGTGTAACACTCCGACCCGAGTTGATCCGGATTAGCAAGTAATTGTGTGCGATTTTATCGTTAAGAGTGTTTTGATTTTGTTTTTCTTTGGCTTTGAGTCTTAGAGAAATTATTTGGGTTGAGTTTGACTTGGTCTAGATAGTTCGAGCCCTTTTTCGTAATTTTGGCTTTTGATTGACCTTGTCAGTTTTGCGTCATTCTGGCGTCATCGCGTGTATTTCGTTGAGTTTGTCGGATTTCGTAACTGTCTTGGATCCAAATGATTCTGTTTGCTCTCGTTGGCTCGTCATTTGACTCAAACTGACATTTGTGTAAGCCGTTTGGACTTAAGTGCAATTTGGACTCAACTTTAAGTTATAAATATCCTACCAACTCATTTCCTTTCTCTCGATCGTCTCTGTCTCTCAGCAGCCGTCTCTCTCTCGTTCAGCTCTCTTCCTCTCGTTCCTTCTCTGTTTCTATTGCTTGAGGGAGGAAGAAAGGAGCTCGATTGTGTGTGTGTTTCCCGGTGGACGGAGCCAAAACCACGACGTGATTCCATTTGTGAGGCAAGTATAAGCACAAGTAGTATGAACACCGATTGGTAGTGTTTTGATTGTTTGTTTCATGCTCTTTACTGTATGTATCAGTGTTAGACAGCCCCCTTGAGTCTGTTTCCCTGTTATTTTCCTGTTTTCCGTCGTTTTGTTCACTTTCTGCATGACTGTAACTGTTGCAGGAAAAATGACTCCGTGCACTCACGGCTACACCGTGAAACGTGCTACGGCTAAGCCGTGAAATGGCTTACGGCTAAGCCGAGACCCAGCCGTAACCTTAACCGTAGAACAATACAGACTGACATCTGAAAATAACTGAGAGTTGGCAAATTGCCATTCTTCTACGGCCCAGCCTGATCTAAGCCGTACATTGTCTTACGGCTAAGCCGTGGACCAGGATACGGCTGCGCCGTAGAGTAAAAATACGGTTGAGCCGTAGATCCGGATGGACATTTTGGGGAGCCTCGGCTCAGCCGCAGTGCATATTACGGCTAAGCCGTAAGATGCCTCGGCTAAGTCGTAAGGTCACCTACGGCTACACTGTATCAGCCTGAGAACTGAATGAAAAGGGCTAGGTTTAAGAAAGAGACCGTTATGACTTTCATGTTAGAATGTAGCTAACCTGAACATGCCCAATGGAATGTTTGAATGACATGAATGATCTCGAGGGCTGCGAATCATTCATGACTGTTATCCAGTTGTTTAGCACCTCCCCATGGGTGTTGGTTTAAGGGACTTCGGTGCACATTCCAGACACTGCAACACTAGACAATGGTGCATCGGATAACTTAAAACTACATCAACATGCACGGTTAGAAACACTGGATAATTAGTGTAGGATTGGCTTGTAATTGACCTTGATTCGTATAAGTACTTGATTTGTTGATTTGTACAGCATATTGATTTCGGTTATGCCCTCTTATGTGTTCTGCGCTGGACCTCTCGATTCTGTGGGAAATGCAGCAACCCCAGAGCGAAGCCCGGGCGGGACCATTCTATTATTGTGTATTGTGTTTTACTGTTGCTCCACTGGAGTACTTGCATCAGTGCTTATTGGTGATTAGTACTTGAGTCAGAGATTAAGTATTGCTTAATTGCATTCAGTACCTTCCGTTATTGCTTAATTGCATTCAGTATCAGTATTCAGTATCAGTATATGTGATGCACTTCCTATTGTTTGTTAGTGAGATCTGTATGTGGTATGTGATATGATATGATTGATTGATTGAGGTACATCATCCGATTTGATTGTGATTGGTATTGGCACTACTGAGCCTCAGCCTTAGGACACCCGACGGGGTTAACTTTGGTTTAGTTTATGTGTTTGCCTCTGCAGAGTGTTCTGTCCTGGGACTCCGGACCCCGGGAACTAGAGACCCATGCGTACCCTGGCCCGGTCGCTGGTGTTCTCATTCCGACTGCTCTCGAAAGGGAGAAAATGGCCAATGTAGTAGCCACTTTGACTGTTATCTGTTTATGATTCTGATAGCATGCTTATTCATTTGCATCCTTGCTGAGTATACGAACATGCTTTCTATAGATCTTGCATTATGACTATTGCTCATTTTAGATACAATTCGTGTTATCGTCTTGTGGCTTATATTTTGCTAAGTCGTCGTACTTATGAGTTGTCTTTGTGTGTTGCAGGCTCAGATCCCTCTCCCGATCCTGCGTCGGTCGACCCGACTCCAGGAGAGGCTTGCGAGGCCCCCTCCGGCCTAGAGGAGTGGACTTGATCCATCCTCCAGAGTACGGTTTGCATCATTTTGTTCTCCCCATTCATTTGAGCCGAGTCTATTGAGGGGATTTTTCTGTACTTGTAACGTGGGCTTTGAGTGATAATTGTATTTTGAGTTTTGATTTTTGTAAGCACGCTATATTGTCATGCGTTCTTGTAATTGTTCTTGTCATCAGTTTAATGTTGTTTTGTAATCTCCTATGTCTCTTGGTGTATTGTTATATGCCTTGATACGTACAGCTTCCGCGTACAGTTGTTTGCACGTGTGAATGATCCCTTGTGTGTGTATGCTTGGACGGGGTCTAGGTGTGCATGCACGGGAGTACGTGTGTCATTGGTTAGACTTCCTCTGACCCCCGGTCCCTGGGCTCGGGTTGTGACACTTGGCACATTAATAAGAATGTCTTAAGTAATTGTAAAAAGTTGTTTGAAACCAAGAAAATGTGGGACAAGGTTAATATGAGTTGGAATATGGTGATGGCTGCTTCCACAGAAGAAGAGTATAATGAACTTTTTGGTAGGCTACGTAAGGATTTTTATACTTATCCCGAAGCACTGCAGTATGTGAAAAGCACATGGTTAAATCCATACAAGGAAAAATTTGTGTCTGCATGGGCAGATAATTGTTTACATTTGGGGAATACTACATCGAATAGGTAATGTGAATGTTTGTTATTGATTGAGTTACATTTATTATGTAATATATCCATATGAATCAATAATGTTTATTTTTCTTACAGGGCCGATAGTTCACATGCACAATTAAAGAGACAACTTGGATCATGTCAAGGAGATCTTGAATCAAACTAGACAAAGATCCATAATCTGCTCCAATTGCAACATACTAGTATAAAAGCATCATTGGAAAAAAGTAAAACAGTTGTGCAACACAATTTCAAGCCTTCTGATTTCAATGACCTTCGCGGCAACATCTCAAAAAATGCATTGGATAAAATATTGTCAGAAAGAAAAAGAGCCGAACAAGTTGGAACTGATCCAGTCTCATGCATGTACATCCTTCGTCGTACACATGGTTTACCTTGTGCACATGAGATTGGAGCATATGTTTATCAACAATGCCCAACTCCTCTCAGTTGCGTTCATCCACATTGGTGTAAGCTTGATATGTTGCCTAACAGTGCAATGAAGAGGCCTACTTTGGATCTTCAAGCAGCGTTGGTGTTAGTTGAAAGGGCTTTTTCATGGGGGTGATCATACAAAGTAATTACAAATGTTAAGGAAGTTGAGAGAGTTATATAAACCGGATAGTACTTTCTTAATAGAACCAGAAGTAAAATTAAAAGCTCGAGGTCGCCCATCTGTTAAGGCTAATACATCGACCCGGCGTGATCCAAGTGCCTTTGAGATAACGCAATCTGCACATGATAGTTACTTTCCTGTATTTAACGAAGTGAAGGCTGTTCACAGCAAGGCAACTGTACATGGTATAGTTAAAAAGAAAGGAAAGGCGAATGTGCATCACACAAGATCACTGCCTACTATTTCTTACCATGAGCAATTTCCAGATGGGATAAGATACTATATACGCGTCATAAAAGACGTTGCAGCTAATGGCAACTGTGGCTTCAGAGCCATTGCAGGGCTATTTGGGCTAACCGAAGATGATTGGTCACGGGTTAGGAGAGATTTAGTAAATGAATTACTTGCCCATTCAAAAGAGTATCAACAACTTTATGGGATTGAAAACGGAGTTCAAGAATTGATTGAGGCATTGTCATATTATGATAATTATCCCAGTTATTCCCATTGGATGACTATGCCAGACATGGGGCATATTATCGCATTTCATTATAATTTGGTATTATTCTACTTTAATATGCAACAATGTCTTACCTTTCTACCTCTTTAGTCTGTGCCACCGTCAATAGTATATCGCAAGGAGATAGCGATTGGTTTTGTAAACAACAGTCACTTTGTTTAGGTTATTATTCCACTTTAAAAAAAAACATTTTATTATTTCCATATGAATCTTTTAACTTTTGTTATGTTGCAACTCTTCTTGAACCCAGGCCATCCAATTCCACCGATTGCGAACAAGTGGCGTGAATTTCATCTTCCATGTGCAAATGAATGGGCAACTGCATACACTGGTCGCATTGAGCATTTCAAAGAGCTTGTCAGTCCAAATATGGCAGCAAGTGAAACGATAGAGATTGGGTGAACTTATTGTAGCATGTAACACATTTGGGATGTAATCAATATTGAATGTAACTCATTGTCTCATTTAGAAGATAACATGCAACTTTGATTAGTAGCAGTACAGTTGTTAATTTCATACATGAAATTTGTGAACTGCTTACAGACTTACTTCCATGTATAAAAAATAAAGAGCCCCGTCTTAAACAAAAAACAACAGCATGGACACATCAACCTCTGTCACTCCTACTCCGGCGTGTGTAAGTACTGGAAGTCATATTGGGATCCCTCACAATTCGTTGCGCCTCTTGAAGTGAAAGTCCCCTTAAGACATGGCGCATGCGATCAACATTAGCATACATCCCCCGCGGGTCACGATAGAAGTCAGCTTCTGTTAGTGGCTCAGCGATACTTAGTGCTTCTTGCCAACGTTGCTCGTAACTTGCAGACGTGTTCGCCCCACTTGCCTCATTTCTTTGCCCCCACCTGGATCGATACCTTGGGTTTTGTACTGTCCTCCATAATATCTGTGTGTACCAGCTCATATAATCGGAAACACAATCAGATGGAAATCTGACAGGCCCACTCCGGTTTGCGGGTGACAATACATGGTTCTCCCATCTTTGCCATTGCTGATCGACTCATTGATATGCAATTTGATATTGCTGAGCACTAAGACCTCTATGTGCCCGGTCTGGAGTCAATGGTGCTGGAGGAATCGATTGCAGTCTTCCAAATTGCCTCAACACTCTCTCTGGGTGATATGGTTCCACAACCTCCAAACACCTAATACATCTAGAGTAGAATGCAAAATCATATAATGGATGTTGTTGCCTTGAATTACGATATGGATCCCAAGTAACCTGCATCAATTTACATAGATCTTTAGTAGCACATAAAATACAAGAATGCAGAATAATTTGAAATTACTACTAGTGAGAAACGCAATACCTTATCATTGCCCATTACGTCAATAATTTCTCGTAATGATTGAAGGCGGCCATCTTTATTTGACTCTCTGCTCGGTTGCCACAATAATGCTCGAGGGTCATGTTGAATGTACATGAGATTTGGGTTAGGAGCAAAACATGGAAAATGCTCATATATCCATGCTTCCAGGAGTAATAGATACCCGGCTATTTGTTTCACTTCATACCGAGTAGTTAACCCCAAATGCCGATAAAGATAGGCCAAAGTAGCAGCACCCTATGCATATGAAGCCACACCATCAACATCCACGAGGAAGTGAAGATAAATGACCGAAACGCGTGTGCCACTTTTGTCACTAAACAGTGTACACCCAAATATATATAGCAAATAAGCTCTCACTGCTCGGTCAATGGCTGCTTCTCCATCAGAATCTGCCACTGCATCGAACTTATTCTTTAGCCACTCTAACCTTACTGAATGACCCCGCACCTGTGCAAGCTCATCATGAGCCTCCGAGCGTCGAACTCCTAATGCTCGGTGTAATAGCTCTTTAGCTTCAGAAAATCCAAAATCATCATTATATGAAACAGTTATCCCCGTCACTGGGATCCCAAGAATGGTGGCAACATCATCTAACGTGATGGTCATCTCTCCAAAAGGCATGTGGAACGTATTTGTCTCTGGATGCCACCTTTCTACAAACGCTGACACAAGGCTCTTATCAACAGATTTGTAAGAAGTCCTGATCAACGGTGCTAGACCAGATCTATCAGTCTTCTGTCTAAATAAATCGGACTCATTCAGATACCACATCCTTACTTTTTGCCCATGACTCAAACATTGGAGCGGAAGACGGTTTTGAAAATATGCATATACATTAAAGATGAAATAAGAGATCACATTTATATGGAAAATATATAAAATATACCTCTAAATTCCAAATAAATTTTGAAACATGTGTTTGAAAACTCTTCAAGACCGAAGGGTCAGTCGGCCCAACCATTTCTTCTCCATTATTTTCTTCATCCTCTTCCACCCCCTCATCTTCATTTTCTTCGAAGTCTGGGACTTCCGGTTGTTCTGGCTCTTCAATAATTGGCTCTTCAACACGTTATCGACGCATTTCTGTCAGAAGCTGTTGGACGAGCTCTAGAACTACTAGCCATATCTGCAAGTAATTCAATCAGTTGTAAGTTGAGTGGGGGTACAGTGTAGTCATTGTGTTCGGCCCTGTATGACGGAACACACTGAATGTGTTCGGCCATACAAGACCGAACCTATTTAATATGGTTCGGCCATTGGTGGCCGAACACACTACGCATGTTCTGCCAACAGTGGCCGAACACCTTTCATATGTTCGGCCCTGTGTGGCTGAACACTGTGATGTTGTTCGGCCATACGAGGCCGAACAATATGCACTGTGTTTGGCCACGCAGGGCCGAACATGGCGACGGGATAGAACGGCTTGCATGAGCACACAACGGAATGGCGGGAAAAATATATTCTACTATCACAATTTAAACATGCAAGAACCCATTGTAATGAATAATATATGGAGAAGAGAAGAGAATACCTTAGAGAAGATAATTCCTTTGATAATGGTGGAGAAGAGAATGTAGAACAACTGTGGCAATGGTGGAGAAGAGATGAAAGCTTACCTTCAAGATTGGAGAGGAACCCTTGGGGAAAAAAAGGGAATAGAGGAAGAATAGAGAAGAACCCTTGGGGAAGAAAGGGAAATGGAAAGAGGGATTTTTGGTGTAGAGAAAGAGGAATTTGGTTGGGTGGGCATATAATACGTAAATGTAGTGTGTATAAAGAGAAGAAAACTAAACCACCCCCTCACTTGCTTCATTGTGTATAAAGAGAAGTACCATAGGAAGAGATAAATTCAGTGTATAGTGTATGTTTAGCAAGTCCCTTTTGGATAATCGTACTCATTTACAACCCTAAACTAGAGCGTCAACGTCCCAGCATACTACGAACGCCTTGCTTGCTTTTGATCTTCTAGGGCGTAAAAACAGAGGCAGAGAGACAGAGAGGAATCAATGGAAGAAGAGCAGCAGCAGCAGCAGCAGCAGCAGCAGGAGAAGAAGAAGAACAAGAAGAAGATAAAGTACAGCCTCATAGTCCCAACATACAACGAACGCCTCAACATCGCTCTCCTCATCTACCTCATCTTCAAACATCTCAGGTCCAATCCACCTTCTTCTTCTTCTATACCTCGCTTGCTTTCAATCTTCTAGGGCATAAAAAAAAAAAAAAACACACACACACACACACACACACGATCTCATTCATCAATTGAGGATTTTCCGAGCATGATCAAACCGATCATCAGCACTCAATGGTGTCGGATCATGCATCAGAACAATCCGAGTCAACCGAAAGCGAGAGTTGTTTTGCTGTTTGTTACAAGCGATTCAAGGTCAGATCCAAATGAATTGATGCCCTTGTTCGTAACATTGTTGTGTAAAAGCACCATCACCTGCACAATCGTCTGTACAAATGAACATACGCGGATCTGACATTAGAATTCCCGTCCTGTTTGGTCCAGGGATGTTGATTTCGAAATCATCGTGGTAGACGATGGCAGTCCCGATGGGACTCAGCAAGTGGTAAAACAGTTGCAGCAAGTATACGGGGAAGATCGCATTGTAAGCAGCGAAAGATCCAGATCCGATGTGCATTTCGCATTTACGCATTGTTCGCCTTGCCGCCTTGTACTAATCGCTCACTCTTTCTTTGGTTCTTCACATGTTGCAGCTGTTGAGAGCAAGACCCAGGAAAATGGGTTTAGGTAGGTGTCTTTTCTTGTATTTGGGGAAGAAGAATGAATTAGAATTAGAATTAGAATTAGAATGAGTCGATGACGAAGTCTATTTCCAGGAACTGCCTACTCTCATGGGCTGAAGCACGCGTCTGGAGATTTCATCGTTATAATGGATGCTGATTTATCTCATCATGTAAGCCTTTAGTGCCATTTCCAATGGCTTCTGCGTGCCGATGCTCAATTGTAGAGCTGTGACGCATAACGGCTGTTTTCGATTTGTTTTCGCCAAGTTTTCTTTTCGCTTATCTCTGTTATTTCTTTATCTGCAGCCAAAGTACTTACCAAGCTTCATCAGGTGAGAGTTTTCTCTGAAATGACCGTTGCTCAAGCCAGGGCTTGTATACTTTCCTGCAGTTGCATGGAAGATTATGGGAGCAATATGTTTCACATGACTAAGACATCTTTATGTTTCTTGAGCACATGCTGCCTTTTTCTGTGATGGAAAAGTGAGAATTTCGACTAACGTGACTTGTGGTTGCAACAGTGTGCGCCTTGCAACTGTGCCGCGGGCTGTTGTCGAAATATTTGTGTAATGTTGCTTGTTAAAAATGTCTTTGTTTTTCTTGTTCTTTTACTTTCTTTAGCTTTGCCAGTGTGCTGGTGACCTTACCTATTTTTGGAGTCCTGTGTGAGCGAAATTTGTTATCTTTCGGGACAGACGAAGACCCCAGCTATTAACATCTTGAAAATTACATTCTTGAAGTGTCAAAATATTACTAGATAGAATATAAAATCTGTGCTTAAATGTTTGCTTTGTAGACTCTAGGGTGAAATTATATACAGAACCGTCACTGATTTTTATTGGGTCTTCGAATGCTGGTTTATCTGGATTACTGTGGATAAGCTATTTGCTGGAGAGAGTTTCGCAACTTTTTTTCTGGAAAAATGCACTGATTTGAGTCCACATGTTTGTGTGTTCACAGGTGCGTGCAAGCTGAGTGTTTCAGTCTGAGTGTTTGCATACATATGAGTGCATGTATCCGCTTGCATTGGCGCATATGTACTAATGCAAATGATTGCACGTATCTGCATGCATGGGTGCTCTCTCTCACATTTGGAATCAACAAGCACTTGACTTTCATTTTGAATGCATCAAGAATGTTTTTCACTTGAAAATGTAGATGGGATTTCCATTAGTTAGTGGTTGAGAAGCTCTTACCTTGTTTCTTCTTTCATTTGGTTGTCAGTAGATGGTTTTACACACTACACCTTGTTCAAATAAGTATGGTAGGCATTTTTTCTTCAGTAGCCTTCAATGGCTTGCTCCATGTTTGTTAGGAAGCAGCAGGAAACTGGTGCAAGTATAGTTACTGGTACCCGATACATAAGAGGCGGTGGTGTGCATGGATGGAATCTTATGCGCAAACTGACAAGTAGAGGAGCAAATGTTCTTGCTCAAACACTTCTATGGCCTGGAGTATCAGATTTGACTGGATCTTTTCGGTAAGTTGGTTTTTTTTTTCCTTATTTTTTCTTTTTTAATATTGTCTGTAAGGTGCTTATCTTTATTACTGCAATAGTATATATGTATTTTAAACTGGTAATATGACAGCTACCTTGTGATATATTGTTATATGTATAGGGCTTTTATCCTATGAGAAGTGTTCTCACACACCTACCGTGAGAACTAGTTATAAGGCCTACTTGGGAGTCCCATTTGGGGATGGAACTGGTGGGATGGAAAGATCTATGAGGAATTACCCTAAATATCAAGTTTGGCCCAATTACATGTCCCCAACCCCTTCATCCATGGCCCACAAATCCAGTCTATTCGGATTGGTACATAGTCAATCCAACGGTCCAGTAAATTCGGATTTGACCGAAACTTGGATCGTGTAACTATAAGGGGTTTATGTGTATTACAAGATTTGGATTGGCCTGATTGAGTGACAGATTATTTCCTATATATATGGGCAAGCTTCTCCTAAGCTCAGGTTTATATAAGAAATTCCATAAGCTTGAGCTCTTGGGGCCCACCTTTTGGTCCATCTAAATGAACTAAACACACAACCCTCCCGAATTGTACTTGTCCACCAATTTTTGGTCAAATCCGAATTTACTGTATAGTTGGATCAACTATGCACCGATCTGAATGGACTTTTGACCATTAAATTTTGGGGCCCAAATGGAGATGATAGAAACCGCGGTTGGGGCTAATTTTTTGCAGAGAGAAGGATTCTAGCGAGTCCTTCAAATCCCCCCATCCTCATCCCCATGTGGGTCTCCAATTGGGCCCCACAGGCGTGAGATACCCACTTGAGCTTACCTTATCCATATTGGTACCCATACCGGTACCTGTGCTTTATAGGGATCGGGTGATAGATTATTTCCTATATATATTGGTAACATGACTTGAGCCAGCTACCTTGTGAGCACCTTTCAGCTAAGCTGTAGGCCCTTTCTGGACTGTTTATAAAGTAATCATGCTTTTAACTCATGGACAATGTTCAAAACTAACGGTGATTTTCCCTTTTGAAGGCTCTATCAGAGATCTGTTCTTGAAGATGTCATTAACTCCTGTGTCAGTAAAGGATACGTCTTTCAAATGGAAATGATCGTCCGGGCCTCCAGAAAGGGCTACCATATTGAAGAGGTACTGATTTATTATTCCTCTTATTGTGGCCGTTCGGAAAAAGTAAGTTGCTTATTAAAGACAAATTAAGGCACTAGTACTTAACCTTTACAGTTTCAAGATCATATAGAAAACAATACATATCTTATTGAACTCGATCTAATGCTTAACTGAGCTCAGTCTTCCAAATAAACATTACAGTTTCAAGATCATATAGAAAACCTTCACCAAAAAAAAAAAAGGATCATATTGAAAACAATAAATATCTTATTGAACTCTATAAAATGCTTAACTGGGCTCAATCTTCCAAATACACACACATGTACAAAGGTAGTTTTTATCTAGTTTTCATTTTTTTAAACTTATGTTATTGCTCTTAATACTCTTGGCATTTCTTTTATATACTCTTAAAACTGTAGACATGGATGGTAAACTGTTGGTTATCGGATTACAGTTCATATGATGGGCCAGATTGTGCGTTGGGAGATGCACAAGAACTCGCCCGATTCTAAGATTCCAACCATCTAACTTTCCCCTATCTCACTGTCAGCATTTGACTGTAATGTTCCATTGTGAATCAGTAATTGGATAGTTAGAATTTTGAACTTGGGGGTGATAGGCCCACTGGATGCAATAAATCATCAGAAGGTGCCTCCTGGGCATCATTGTCGTATGAGGTTTCTCTGAATTGAGCATGATGATGGTCCATTTGTAATCAGCCCAATCCAACCCCTATCACATCTCATTAACCTCTCATGTAGTGACACACAATTGACACTTTTCTGACCAATGTTCAACATTATTCCCACTGTTCAAGGAAAAGCATGCTAGAAAACTGGAAACTTCAAGGCTGCTGCATCCAGGATAAGGATGATGTGATGAGGCTGATTTTTGTCTAAAACTAATCCATGATGAGGCCTTTTCATCCTCCTACCATTGTTGACTGTCTTGCTTCTAGGTGTGTCCTACGGAGTGCAGATAACAGCGCACACCAAATGCACCTTTTTCTCTCCCTGACCACCACAAATTTAATTAGCCCTCATCTAAAAGTGCCTGACTATTGTTTTGATCACATTTAAAAAGTAATTGATTTCATTGGAGTTAAATCGTTTATTTTAGGTTTGATCAACCCAAAGATGGTTGTCACTTTAATCAGTGGTGATTATATATTCATGGTTTCATGATATGAGTGGCATATATTCATGAATAGTAGGCCCAATATATGGGTTTTAAAAAATTGGGGCAAGCTATGTGGGCTCTGTTTACAATTATACATGTCTATATGGGTATTTCACCCTAGAGGTACCTCTCATTGTTCCTATGAGGGTAATAATGTAAGGCCTTTCCAACGAGGTTGCATGTCAATCATGGAGGGATTGTGTGACGGAAAGATCTCATTATTGATCAGGTTTTGGGCAAATAAATCGTGTCATCACAACGATTGATTTAAGGGCATGTTTGTGTACATTTGTCATGATAATCATCATGCCTTGTTCCAACTATATGAATTCTGTTTTTCCATTTCAAAATTCATATTTTGGTTGTGACAAAATTTCATGTTGCCTCTCAACCTACCTAGCATAACCCTTCTTTATCTGGTCCCGAGCTTGGATAAAAGAGGTTTGTTTACATGTGTTGTAAAAACTAAATTAAAGGTAGATTTCACATCACGGTAAAGGTGAGATAAAGTATGTTAAGTAGGAGAGTGTTAAAGTAGTTGCCTTTTGTATTGACTTTACTTCACCACACTTTACCAGGGTTTTATGTGGTCAAGAAAAAGTGGCTTGTGATAAAGTTTATCGTAAAAAAAAAGTGGCGGTTGGATTTTACTTTACCTTACAACTTTTTCATCCAAACATAGTAAAGAGAGAATATATCACATTATCACATCTGTGTCAACTTTACCTTCACCTTTACCTTTACTACTTGATAAACAAACTTGCTCTAAGGGTCGCAGAGTTCAAATGGTTTCTTAAGTTGCAATTTTAATGAAATTCAATCCAATACTGAGTAGTTTCAGTGTCAACTTAGGTTGAGTGCATTCAACCATGGTTGGGGTTTATATGTTTGTTCCATGGGACACTAAAACTTTTACCTCTCTTAAGAGCAGTGAGAGGTACCCCCCATATGGAGATTTTTAGTAGATATTTATATGCTATGCCTTCCCTGGTCTTAGAACTTGATTTTATGATAAAATTATGTTATATTTTCTATGTAGGTTCCTGTAACCTTTGTTGACAGAGTATTTGGTAGTTCAAAGCTTGGAGGGTCTGAGATAGTCGAATATTTGAAAGGTCTAGTGTATCTCTTGCTCACAACCTGAAGAAAGAAAACAAAAATTGTTCTCTTAAAGTGATTTATGTTACAGATGTTTTCTTTAACCAATGTTTTGTGTTTGGGGTTAACAAATAACTAGTCTCAGTTTGTGATGAGCAGTCGCTTGCATCGGCCCTTTATTACCTTTTCTCAGTCAGTTATTGTTCATATTTATTTTTCTATCAAGCCGATGACTAATTCACGAACCTCTCCAGTATTGACATCATGATTTGATCGTGTAATTTTTTTTAATGAGAATGTTATGTAACCATAACAACTAATCTTTTCACCACTTTGGGCCCCTTTTGGTAGATAAAATTCATAGTGACAGAACTTCAGAATACTGTAATTCTAGATAGCTCAAGTTATGGAATGATTGATACCATCGCGGGATCCAGATCCACCTTTTCTTTTTTGCATGCCCTGAAATTTCTAAGGTTCTGAATTCCTTCGATTTGTGTTTTGCGCATCCTGGAATCTTTATTTTCTAGAGAGTTCTGTGCCAATAACTATCATAATGTTAATCAGAAGGTAAATGTAAGGGAGTTTGTGTCCACATATGATTGTGTCTCTGTAAGTAGCACATGCAAACACTGATATTACACACGCATACACACACAATACATGTGACTATGAACAGTAGATCAGAAGGTGTGTTGTGCAGGGGTGTAGCACTTCTACGGTGATCCTTTGCTACATTAGTATATTTTATGTTGATATATTTTCTCCCAAAGTTAAAGTTGGACAGCTTAGAACTATCTTTATTACAATCACTATGTTTAAACAGAGAAATTTGTAGATTTCTAAATGCTGAACTAAAGAAAACTCTTTTATGTGAAACAACCTGTAGCTTTCGTAACCAATATGTTAATAAAGTATGCAATCATATTATAGATATCCTATCACATTAGGGTCTGCAAATGATCAAGCATCCAAATAGAATACAAATTCCATGTATGAACTTAAATTTATTTTCTTTTAGTCAAAACTTTTTCATAATGCGAGATTTGAACTAGGGTGTATAGTGAATAAATTGTATCATCGTATGTCATTTTATATATCTTGAAAGTGGAAGTGGATCTCTCTCTCTCTCTCTCTCTCTCTCTCTCTTAACCAATACGCCAAAAGCCATAAGATTGATGAAACACGTCAAATTAGGTCTTACAACTATTTAGGACCATAACAGACCACTAAGCTTCTTCAGCCGACGTCATTAGAGGCTCTTACTCTGGCAACAGGTAGCCCTTTTCCCCTCGGAAGAAAGCTCGCACTTTGTTCCAGGTAGCCTTCTGCGTGGTGGTTCTCACTTTGGCGGTAGGTAGCCCTTTTTCTATATATTTTTTTAAGGCTTTTACTCTACTCCAGGTAGCCCTTTCTGTGACTGGAACTTGAGATGTGGAAGTCAGGTCGGATATCAATTGTTTTGGACTTAACCAATACGCCAAAAGCCCCAGGACGACTGATGGAGCGCGTCAAATTAAGTCTCTCTCTCTCTCACACACGCACACACACATACACAGTCTAGTGTATTTTTCGTATAGTTTCGTCTAAGTGCATATGTCTCTCACCATTTTGGTGAAATACACTTTTTTTTAAAACCTATCAAGGTTGAATAGGTGTGTGAGGTGTGAAGTTTTTATCTTCTTACACATTAATATTTTTCAAAAAAGGAGTAAATGGTGAGGGACATGTGTACATAATTATTCTCTTGTAAATAATTCTATTTACATATATTATTGTAAACTATTTCGTTTGGTTTTATCATTTCTAAGATAATTTAGTAATGATTAAAAAAGAGAAAACTGTGAAAATAACACTATACTTTAGTTGTGCAGTAGATATTGTTAGTAAATATTATCGAGATAAAGATCTAATAACAAGAGCAATGTTTAACCAACTTACTTTCAAAACTGTTTCAAGGTATTCAAATCAATTCTTTGCCGGGGAACAAGGATCCTCATCCGCTCCATTTTTTCTAATTTTGAGCCATTGTTTTAGCCTTATCAAAAAGGCTGCAAGCTGGTCAGGCTGGCCAATTCACCGACCAGAGGCTGACCCTAGTTTATGCTAGATTTGGATTGGTTCTTGGTTTTTTATTTTTGGATTGTGGGTTAAAAACTACTATAAATTTTTGGCCTCATAACTGAATGCTTGGGCCTAATCAAATGCACAGTAACTTTATCCAGACGTGGTGCATATAGCCCAAATAGATGGTTTCCTTTCCTCTGCCCAAATTGATGGTTTCCTCTGTTTCCTTTTTAATAAATCCCTCTTTAGGGTCCAAAAAAAAAAAAAAAAACCTGAATACTTGGGCCTGGCCTACATCTGAAGGTTTGGTAGATGGCTCGGGTCTGTTTGACATGGCCAATACTTGTGCACCTTTTCCATTAGTTACTAAATGGTTGAGCTGGGGTTGATCTCATGGTTCACTGGATATATGCATCAACATTAGGGCCAGTAATTCAAATGGGATGGATTTGGACAAGAATTGTGACGGCATATTTATGGGTCTGATTGTTACAACTTTTGGTGTCTTTCTTTATAGAGAACAAAGGGCCTGGAATAGCTGATGAGGCAATAGTGATGTTAGATTATTCATCATCGTCATTGCCTTATCAATCAGGGGTCAGCTAAAATAGATCCACTCGAAAGTCACTCGAAATTTAAAAAGAATGAAAACCTAACAAATCTAAGACCACAGCACCTATCTAGAAACTGCAATGGAAGTTTGGATCAAATAATGGAATCAATGGCTGGCAAGCACGTTGGTGAGCGTTCATATTACCAAAAAAAGAAAAAAAAAGAGTGGAGGGTCTGTAAGGTAACTCTTGCAATTATTGTAAGTGTGTCCTGGGCATGTTGGCTTCATAATTAAAGAGGCGGCGGCCGAGCTTGGGCAATTGAGATAATTTTTAGGGGCATGCAAACCTTCTGAATTTGTTCATCATTCTTGATGGGATATTACTCCGGCTGTGGTAATGAGCCTCATTAGTCTTGCTTATTTGACAACGGATTCTTTTATCATTTTGAGAGGTGGTATTATCCGCTGCCTTGGAATAAAAGGACATGGGCCAGTGTTTGTGGGCTACCTCTCTGTGGGACAAAGGACTACTGAATATTGCGAATTTATAAAACATCGCATAAGTTGGATACTATCAGCTATTCTGAGGCCACAAAATGCATATAGCCAAGAAAACTGCGAAAGATGTCTCCAATAGACTGGTGTAGTGAGAGGGGTCGCCTTACAAGCCTCATGAGATATTTTACATAAAATCTACCCCTTGTGGGAAGATTCTCAAATAAGTACCGTGAATCTGATTTCGAAATTCAATAGCTTCTGAAATGGTTTAGAGAATGGGCCACATCATGATAGCATCGTACACATTCATGCTCGCATCGGTCTCATGACGGATAAACCAACTTTCCAGTTAAAAGATGGGAGTGAAGGTAAGAACCCATTGCCCCAGATAGGTGGATATCCAAGCCACCCATCTAATAATGAACACCGTTGCCGTCAAAGTGGTGGCTCAGTTGATTTGAAACTTAAGTTTGCTCTTTAAGGTCTCAAGTTTAACTCCCGCCCCTTGCATTATCCGGGTATTATCCAGGTACTATGTGTGCCTAAGTATGTACCCCCAGGGAATAATCATTGCTCATCAGAATCGGGCAATTCCTTAGCTGGACACCAAAGGTCCGAAGGTTGAGATGGCGAGAAATATCCTAGTCATAAAAAATAATAATAATAAAATAATGAACACTGTTGTATCAAATTTCGAAAACTGAATTGTCGCATTGGTCGGTCATCATTTATAGCTGTGAGGTTAGTTATCCTTTTTTTCGAAGGTGGCCCCGGATTGCCAATGGATAGTTCCAAGATGCTCGGGTGGGCCGGGCTGACCCATTTCAATTTGATAATGAAAGAAAACCAAAAGGAAAGAGCACGTTTAAAATTTGATAATAAAACCCCTTTCTATTTTCAATTAGAAGAAGAGGTAAGAGCGCTCTCTTCACCACCACGAAGCCCCAAGTTCCATCAATTTCGCATCAATTTGCACTCAGAATGCCAGCTGAGCTTGAAAAGGCACCTTTATGGAGCTTGTTGCTTAATGAGTGAGCCCACTAGTAATTCTGGGTTCAATTAAACATCCACAAACAGTTCAACCTGTCGCTTCCTCGCAAGATTTTGAGTATTGAGTTGATTTTTTCGATCCATTTATGAATTGGGTCAGTTTACATTGTCCCATGCTCGTTACCTTAAGAGGTTGGCCTGACCTGACCGGACCGATCCATTACCGTCCCTGTTCTCTTTTTGGGCACACTTCTCTTAAAACCAATTTTAAACCTCAGCTGCTGTATATGGTTTCCTGGGATTCAATTCACGGCGAACATTTTCTAAAAAAGGAGATTATTTGATGGTCCACCATCAATATTCATCTCTAATCCTTCACTCCCTGTCCCTTTATTTTTTTTAAAGAATAAGAACACGAAAATGCAAGTGCTTGTAAACAATATGAATACAGTATCAGTTAACCAAATAGGCCTTAATTATAGACCAACTACTGATGAGAATCATTTGAGTAAAACTGAGCGGGATTATCTTTCCTCTTAGGTCTTTGCCTCTGAAACACAAAGCTTGATGCCAATAACATTTGAAATGAACTTGGTTTGGCTAGATGAACTAGAGACTAGAAAGTTAAATATCACCATGGCCTCCAAGGCTTAAAAACTTTATGAAGCAACAAGTTTACAACAAGTGGCTCTTAACCAACCAAATGAATTGAACAGAGAAGAAAACAAGTTATGGGTGACTTTAAGCTCGCTTTTATTTGTTCCATACAAAACTTGATGTGGATGAAAGATTTCCAGGATGAATAAATACCAGTGCTCATCGCTTGACCCATTGGAAGCTCTTCCTTGCTTTAGCCTTTCCAGGCTTTTTCCTTTCAACAACACGAGGGTCCCTCGTCAAGAATCCAGCTGATCAGCACACAACCAACATGTCATTAAAGCATAGCAAGAACAAGCACAAGCACAACATGATTAGGTGAAGGAATAAGCTAGACTCAATTATCACTACTGTGTTTCATTTTTCTTTGATGTTAACAGGATCTGGCAACAGAGAAATCCAGTCTTCCAACCCAACATGGCAGCAAACTTATAAAACAAAGAAAGATTATCATAATAATGCAACCCAAACACGTACACTGGATATAGACGACGGGTTAGCTTAAAGGCCATAATGGAAAGATAAGCATCAAAAAACATGTCATTGATACCCAGTAAGTAAAATGTCTATATGGTATCCCATAGTCCAAATAAAAGATATGCCACCCTAGATGAAAATCTTAGACCATAGGATGTGTCCATAGTATCTCGCAAATGGGTCAACTCCAGCTGACTGACAGCCCGCTGATGAACAAGGCAAATACAGCAATGCTCCACATTCAAATTGAAAAGGCCAATGGATGGAATGACAGGTCTTTCCAATTTATATTTATGTAACTTTTGGGGATGAACACATGGTCCATGAGTCCAGTGGAGACACAAAAAATGGTCCTAGTCCTAAATCCAACACCCCAGTAGGCCAGTACTACTCAAGGACCATAATACTATCCACCAGCTAAAAGGTCAGGTTGCAACATAAAATGAACAGTTAACCTGATCTGAGAGGTGGACGAAGCCCAGGCTCCCAGTTCTGCAATGCTCTGCTGATTCCTAAACGAATTGCTCCAACTTGACCTGAAATGCCAAGAGATTGCTTGAAATTTTTTGATTTCCCACTATGGTGAAAGCAAATGAAAAAAAATAGTAATAGAATTTAAAAAAAAAGAGAAATATGGAAAGTTTCTAAGAAAAATATTGCAGAAAGTTCTAACCTGAGACACCACCTCCTTTTACAGTGCAAGTGACATCCCAAAGACCCAAAGTCTTAGTCTCAGAAAATGGCTGAAGGAGATCAGCACGGTGGTCAAGCATTGGAAAATAAACATCAAACTGTTTGTCATTGATAATAAAGTTTCCATCACCAGGTTGAATCCAGACACGAGCAACACTGCATTTCCTTCTTCCTGTTCCATAAGCCCTTCCCTTTTCATCAACTTGCCGAACCCGTGCTTTGGCAATCTCCTCCTGTTTCTTCCGCTCCATTTCAGCTCTAGTTGATTTCCTTTCATTCTTCTCCAAGCGCATGTCTTCTATTTCTCTTAGAGGGGGCAATCCCTCAATGCCTTCCAGGTCCTTCAGAGCGATTAAACTGTCAAGCATTGCCTCTGTTATACCTGATGCTGAAATCAGGTCTCCAAAAGCACGATTTGGGCCTGAAAATGACAACATGAGAGCAGGAAGAATGCTTATAACATGAATATTGTGCAATGCCAGTAATATTTGAATCCAAAAGGAAAATGCATACTTTAGAGAATTTATTTCATTGACAAGTCATTTTTTTTAACCTAAAACAATGTACATGAAGAGCAAAATTGACAAATACAGCATGCTTCAAAAGCACCTTCCGCGAGGCCATCTACTATGCATTAATCAATCATCACAGATAAGAAGAAACAGAAACAAAAAGGGCACCAGGAATCTCCAAACCTCATAAAAAGAAAGGGAAAAAAACCGTTGAACTTTAGAACTTAACTTTTAAAAGTGCAAGGCATCTCCTCTACTCATGGTTTTCAGAAAATAATGATTTGAAGACCAATCAGTGAGGAATGTCAAATAAACTTCATCATCTGATAACTTTGCCCTCGTAAGATGCACTCAGGCAAATGGTGTGTTTCGATCTCAAATATGGAGCTGTATAGGCAGTATTGTAAAAATTAAATCCAAAGATGCCCTCATGCTGGTTAATGCTGTCAAATTTGAAGTGGTTAAAGGAAATAGAATATTCTTTTGAGAGGATCCCAGAATTTACAAAACTTGATGCAGGCCATATCCATGATTGACCAGGCCAGCTATTGGACCTATGACCAATAAATCCTAATAGATTAGAGTAGATTATATTATTAGTAGTTGTTTAGTTGCTTTATCAAAATTTGGCAAGTCCAGTTGTATTTGATTTAGGACTTCTTATTTGTTTAGAATTAGTTGTTTCCTTTCTTAGATAATGCTTTAGTTATAAATAAGGATGTAATCTCTTCAAGAGAGAAAGACATTCATATTGAATAAAGCTTTGGAATTGGTTCTCAGTTGAGAGAGTTTATTTGTCTTTGGTGAGGCACCTACACAACTTATCCCTAAGCCTTTTGGCTTGGAGATTTGCCCGTTGGCTAATCTTCTTTCCTTGCGCTGCTTCAATTAGTATCAGCGACGAAGATCCACTCCCGGATCACCGCCGTTCCGATCGCCGGTTCGAGGTAACCCGCGCAACCCATCTCCGTAACTTCATCCATCCGTCAGTCATCATCCATTGTTCATCTTCACCATCGCATCCCATCATCATCATTGCATTACTTTCCACTCACAATCGAATCTACCATCTCTTCCCTCTCTGCTGTGACGCCCTTTCACCTAACCAACATCCCAACTTCCATCGCACACCATCGCAGCCCTCTCCCACTTCACCACCGTACACCATAACCCTTCACAAACCCCTTCCACAACCCCTCGCATCTCCTAAAATTCCACCGGAACCCATAAACCCATCACTGACACCAACCGACCTTTTTATAAACCCTAATCAACCTTCCAAACCCAGATCCCCAACTCTAAACAAAAAATGCCCAAACCCACACCGACCCCATCTGCCCTTCTTTACCATCATCTTGAGTCCACCCCTAATCACATCCACAATCCACACCCCTTCCCCACTCCACTGAAACCCTCATTGTAACCACGCCGGACTCATTCCCCCTTCCTGGCGCCGACCCGATCCATCCCCAACCTGATCCAACCCCACAGCACACCGAAAACCCAAATTCTCCAACCTTAACGATACCCCACATTCCACTGACACCCAAATCCATTTCCGCAGCCACTGAACCTCTTCCACCAACCCTCAACCCTTTCGCCCGCACTCCTGTCCCAACGCGACCCGCGCCACACCAACCCATCTCTTTACCGAAAACCCCAAATCAGACCCAACCCCTCGGTTGCTATCAATCATCCCCAAACCCAGAGAAGAAGAAAAAAAAAAAGGGACGAGAAAGACAAAGAAGGAGAGATGTAACAAAAGAGAGAGAAAGAAAGAGAGATCTGGTACCTGTCACCGGAGAAGAAGGCACCCACCAGCGCAGCGTACCTGTCACCGGAGACGAAGGCAACCGCCAGCACAGCAGCATCGCAGAAGAAGGCACCCACTTGCGCAGCAGCGTCGCAGCACCACGGCACCACCTCCGGTTGTCGCTGCGGCCACCGTCTACACCACCCAGAAGCGTTGTCTTCCCTGCAGCGTTGCCGTCGAAGGGAGCCCCTGCAGATAAGCTCATCGATCCCTTCCTCTCTTTCCTTTAGTTTCTGAAGCAGAGCAAAGCACTTGCCCTTTTATCTTTCCTGTCCATACTGTAGCAAGAGAGAAGAGTTTTAAGTAGTTGGGCTGCAAGCAGTTTGGGCCGAAACTGTTGACCTGGCTCTTACCCGAGATCAAAGCCATATTGGGTTCAGTCCGGGTCTAACCTGACCCACATTCAGATCCACAGCAGTACAAAAAATATATATATGTGGGCCCAGCAACAAAATAATCCAGTCTTTTTGGATTGATTGATCTCAGCCATTGCGTCTCAAAAGATAATATTTTGGTCTGATTCACGCTCCATCTTCACTTGCGTCTTTTTGTCAACAAGATCAAGCCATCAGGTTAGTTAAATTTTGAGCATTCAGAAGATTTTGAATTTCTTACAGTAAAGTCAATATGCAAATCTTTGGACCATCTGATGAAGTTCAAAGCATATTATATGAGTATAAATATGGAGATTGGTATTTTGCAAACAAGGTCTACTTTGAGCAGTTCCTCAATCTCAGACAGGCAAATTCGACAGTTTATGAATATTTAAATCAATTTTCGAGATTGCATCAAGTTTGTGGCTTAGAACAAAATGAGCTGCATGATTTAACTCGCTTTATCAGAGGTTTGAAGCCAGAGATTCTTGAGAAGATGAAACCATGTCACAGTGTTCATGAAGCATACAAAGAAGCAATTCATATTGAGCACATGCTTCAATGGTCCCACCTGCAACAAGTTAAGTTTAGGAAAGAACATTCTCCGAGACGAACGAGAGATCATCTGATGGAAACAAAATTTGAAGGAGAAGATACTCACACCCTTGTCATTCGCAGACTTCTCACCACTAATGAACAGGAAGACAAAGAGTGGAAACAGACTATGATATTTCGGACGCGAGTAAGGTGTGAAGATCGATTAACTAATCTAGTTATTGATCATGACAATACTATCAATTTTGTGGCACAATATGTTATTGACAAACTCAATTGGCCTACGGAGACTTTTCCAATGCCTTACGAAGTTACATGGTCTAATGCTTCTGTTATTACTGTAACTCACAGATGTTTAGTATCTTTCAAGATTGGTGTATATGAAGATAAAATTTGGTATGATGTAATTCCCATGAATATCACTCATATTCTTTTGGGACAACCATGGCTTCTTAATCGGAAAGTACAATATGACAATAGAAGAATATCTATTCTTTCTATTGGAAAGGACAATATGTTGACCTTATTCCATTACAACCAGCAACATCTTCATCTACCTCCTCACCGTCAATTGAAAAGTCACAAGATGAACACAGGGAAGAAACAAATTCCAATGGTGATTTTGAGAAGCCCATTCATGGAAATAAAGATCTCATTACAACTTCAAGTGAGAAGCAAGAGATAAAGAAAGATGATGTACAAACAGACAGTAATCATCCAATGGATCTGATTGCCACATCGGGTGACAAATCAATTACCCCAGTGGTTTCGCAAGAAGATATGTCCACATTAATTGACGTGCACCATATTGATTTCATCTTCAGAGATCAACTAATGTCAATCAACAATTATGCTATCTTATTACAGAGTCTACTATTAAAGCATATAATGGTCAGATCACACTGTCAAAATACATGCAACCATCAAAAGACGCATCACCTCCAACTTACTTCTGAGTGGAATAGAAGATTTGATCCTGCTTTCAAGGCATATTATCAACCTGATGCTCAATCCGCAACACAAAAGTTTGTTCGAATGATTTTTGACCCAGGTGGACATTTATAGAACTCGAGGACAAGTTCTCTTCCAAGCGGGGGAGAACTGATGCATGCCATATCCATGATTGACCAGGCCAGCTATTGGACCTATAACCAATAAATCCTAATAGATTAGAGTAGATTATATTATTAGTAGTTGTTTAATTGCTTTATTAAAATTTGCCAAGTCCAGTTGTATTTGATTAAGGACTTCTTATTTGTTTAGAATTAGTTGTTTCCTTTCTTAGATAATGTTTTAGTTATAAATAAGGATGTAATCTCTTCAAGAGAGAAAGACTTTCATATTGAATAAAGCTTTGGAATTGGTTCTCAGTTGAGAGAGTTTATTTGTCTTTGGTGAGGCACCTACACAACTTATCCCTAAGCCTTTTGGCTTGGAGATTAGCCCGTTGGCTAATCTTCTTTCCCTGCGCTGCTTCAAAACTCCTATAGCAGTACCAATGTTGAGAGTTTATGCTTCAAGCACCAATTAATGGAGTAGGGTAAACAAATGCTACAACATTGTTAATGAGAAGATTACATGGATGATATCAAATTGAAGAGGCCCAATTGACCACAAAAACAAATGCTGCAACATTGTCAGTGGGAAGATTGCCTGGATGATATCAAATTGAAGAGACCCATTTGACCACACAATCCCTATCACGGATGATAGAACTGTGGATCTATTTTTCATGCATAAGAAGATCCCTGTAAGTTTTTTGCCCCTCTAATTGCAATGAAAAACATTTATTTTAAAAACTAGAAATTACAGAAAGAAATAAAGGTTAAAAACAGAAAGTATAAGAAAACTAAACTGTCATCTACAACACCTCCCTCCCTCCATTGAATGAAAAATTCCCCAAATTTAGCAACAATACATGCATGTCACTTCCGTCAATCCCTTCCTTCTCAAAGTGTCTTCTGATTCATTCATTTCCATTACTGTCATGTGCTAAAATAAGCGTTAGATTTTCACTGCTAGCTCCCATAACTTCCTTGTAATAAATAGGAACCTCCACAGAGCTTCTTTCCTCATTGATGCCCATTCAATTGCTTTTTCAGTCTCCTTCCACAACCAGTCACCATAGAAGTTCCTTCTGAACAATCACAGCACCCACCTAATTGTCAACCAGCTACATTAGATTCTTTAAATCGTATCAGATCTGAAAAGTAACACAATATCTTTCTGCTTCCATTAGTAAGCAGGCACCTCACTCCGTCTGGACCAGGTATCCCTTCTCTATTAGCTTCTTTAGATACTTGTTAGCTCTTGATTTCAATTAACAGGTGCATATTGGTTCTTCTAACGATAGTAGAAGCTGGGATGGCTTCCTTTTTTTCCACTCTTTTTTCTTGATTGGTAAAAGGTGCAATGAGCACCATTCAACTGTGCTATGGAATGGATTTTCAAAGGTGATCTCACCAAATCTATAAGGACCAAAACCATCTTGTGCTTTTATTTTGGGAGTAAAGGTGCACTCAAGGGTTAATAAAGCTTTCTGTTAGGCAGTGTTTCAAAAAAAAAAAAAAAATTGCACTTGACAAGTTGCGAAGGAAACCAAGAACCAGACTTGCGAGTATTTGCAATCTGTGTAGAGTCTCGAAATTATCTTTTTCCCAACTACAGGGTGGCAGTGAAGATCTGGACTCACTTGTCAAATTTTAAGAATCTAAACAGCTCAGTGGATGAGGTTATCACGCAATGGTTTGGAGGTCCTTTTGGAGTTAATGGTCGAGCTCTTCGGGGACTTTCACTGTCTGGAATAAGTTGGGATTATATTACCATTCAAATAAATAAATAAATAAATTGCGATTATATTGAATCAAAGGAATCTGAGGAGATTCGAGGATAGAATGACAGACATATGGGCAGCTTTAATCATGTAAAAGTAACTGAAGCAAACATAATGGATTCAGTCTCGGTTTCCAATCTTTTGCCAGAAGCACATCCAAAGACAGAAATTGGCAACAATTTTTGGTATTAATAAATAACCCAGAACTTGCTTTGATGCCGAATTGGAGCCAAGACAGGTCTACTCCCATAAGTTTGCACAACATTTGGAGTTTTTCTAATAGTTTCCTAAGAAAGGGGCTTCGATCTACGAACGGTGCTTTTTTTTCTCCTTTTTTCTCCCCTCTCTTGACTGATAACATGGCTTGAACCCAAGGTTGCTGTAGTGAGCACCTTCCAACTGTGCCACAGGCTCATAATGAAGGATCAAAGGTTTGAGATCTAAAGGCAATCTCACTTTGCCCTCACATTAATGTAGATTCATTTCCATAGAGAAAAAGGTAACAAAGCTTTTGCATATGAAAATTGTCTGTCCACTTGCATTTTGTGAATGTCTCATCCCACCCATTTCCTAGGAAACCACTAGGAACTGCCAAACAAGCTCCTAAATACTCAGCCAATAAAATAAGTATAATTAATCCATAACATCTTTTTTTTAATTAACTTCTATGGGTGTGTATTAGCTGGTCCAAAAATTCATGATGAAACAGTGGTTATACACCCAAAGCAGTAGACACAGGAGTGTGTCTCTCCGAAAGGAATCTGATAAATAATAATCAATACAAAAGCATGTTGTTTTCCCCCAAAAAAATCACACTAAATCTGCTCATATTTCACTTGTATGAACAGAAACAGCCCACACAATGTATCCAAAGACTGACCAGTACAAATACTTAAATCCTTGATCAATATCTTTGTGAACCAGGCATCTATATGAACTTTAGAAGTGAAATATATTAAGCAAAATGCCCTGGGCCAGTGCACTAGTATAGAACTCAATAAGTGCCTGGTAGAATCATTTAGTTGTTGTCATCGTTGATCTAAAATTGCACACTGAAACAGTTCCCCAACCCCTGGCCTGGCTGTGGCCCTCCGTTCCTGGGTGTGAAGCCAATACATTTTACTGTTCCCACAACCAAGCAGCCAATTGAGTTTGGAACACAAATCAAAACTTTCACAGTCAAGTGGATTCTGGGAATGGGGACTTTAGCTGAAGTCCCAACCAAGCGGCCAATTGAATCCCTTCCATTCAATGCGTATTGGGTCTCATTCAAGACATGTCCACATAACCCACGCAGTACAAGGACCTGCTAAAATCAATACAGGAGAATGACATAGTTTCAACGATAAACCAAATCCCATTAGGGGCCCAGGACATCATATTTTGGGGATCTGAACCTGCAAGAACATGCTCCTTAAAAGCCATATATAAATTTATTGACTGCCAGACAATGGGATCCCATCTCACAAGGAAACAATTGTGGAACTGTAGCTACTGTCCAAACTTAAATTCGTTCCATTGAAATTATTGAGGGATAAGCTCCTGACCTGGAAAAGGTTAAACCAGTTCAATGACTCCAATAACCCAACAAGCCTCCCGTGTCATCACCATGAGGAAACAGAAGACCACCTCCTTTCCTCACTGCCCTGCTGCCATGAGCATACGGGAAATGTCAAATGTTCCCTTCCTTTCTTAAAAGTTCAAATAAAACACTAGGATTCTTGGTGTGGTTTTGATCTAGAGCTTCTCCACTGTATTGGCATCATCATCTGTTGGTATATATGGAAGTTAAGGAATGATCACATTCTTAACCTACCCTGATTAACCCAAAAACGGTAAAAACTAAATCCATTCATTCCCTCAAAGTAGAACTTAACAAATCTTATTTATGTGGCAGCTGATTCGTTAGGAATTCCCCGGACACATGGCTCCCACCCCTAGGTAATTATGTCAAACTTAATTTTGTTGGATCACATAGACCATTCACACAGCCTGCAAGAGTTGAGGAATCACATGCAGTTCAGCAGGGACACTGCTTGGAGCATATACTGGGAAAATCATAACTGATCACTTAATTGGAAGCAGAACTACAAGATCTCACTAAATGAATCAAAATATCTCAAGAGATGGGAATTCAGTATATTAAGATGGAAGGCAACTGCCTGTTTCTTACTGAATCTCTGAAAACTGCAGGAATCTATCATGGCAGCTCATGGAGTCTTGGTAGAAGTAAATTCAGTCACTCACACAAGTCACCAGATGGAATGCCAAATTTTGTTGGACAATGGTAGACATGGTGGCAGATGGTTTGTCTAAACTTGAGTACCCAATGATAACTATCTTCAACTCTTATCTTCCTCCTTTCATTCAGGAGCTGTACCTACAAGATCTTCAAATGACAACCCACTACAGACAGCTTTCCTGCTCTATGGTATGGACAAACTCTCCCCCACAAGCTCAGGTTCTGATTTCGTTAAAGAAACCACAATCTTTAGCTCTCAAGCAGTTCAGATACCAGAGAAGTCTTCAGGGATTAGGCCCACTGCTGTTGACGAATGGCAGTTCATCTAGCTTCTTCCAGGGTTATCTTTTGGTTTGTCTTGTTGTTTTGGTCCTCTTTTGGAATCTCATCCTTCCAATAAAAAGTAGGAAGGATGAGAAAACAAAAGAGGATGGTGAGTACAGATGGTCACTTCTCAGTCTCTTCCTTTTTCTTGATGTTAATGGGCTGCCTTTGGGTGGCTACAACTACATGGGGTCATCCTAACGATGGATAATCTGCAGCACCATCATTGTATTGTGGTCAATGCATGCCCAATATGCTAACCAACACATAGTTGGTTGGCCACCTACTGCTTTGATGTGCCTTCACTAAAAAACCAACAACATTAGACAGTCTCTTAGTTTGGATGCAGTTGGGTTCTCACAAAAACCCCCTATTTCAGGTTCAAACGAAGCAGAGTAGGTTTTATGAAAACCATCCAACCTTTGAATTGCGCTTCAAACAATTCACAATTTGATTTGCGAATTATCAATGAACTAATCTCATGTAGTTCTCCAAGCTGACTCCTATAAATGCCTTAGTGGTGCCTGTTTATAAATCCAAGCCACTCAAAAGCATTGCACCCATACGATCAGCACCTACAAATATCTAACTCCAATCGTGGTGGTCCTCACTTGTTGATTGATCATCAGTAGGAATTTTCCTTTGGTTCTTATTTTACCATGTGTTTTATACGTAATCGATCTCATTATGGCCCCAAATTTGATTCAAGCAAAATCTCGCCTACAACAAATGTAAAGAACAATTATTTTCACTGATTTGGATTTTAAATGCAGGCCTTTGTATTTTTTAGATGTTATTTTTGATAACATGGGTATCCCTGAGGTCTTCGACCCAACAGGACTAATCCCTTGGGTGGCACTTGCTAAACCCGCAAAAAATGCACACTGGGCAAATCTGGGCGGATTTTGAACACAAGATGTGGGGACAGAACCCACAGCTTATGCCAGTCCACTAATTCCCAGGTGGGCAATGTGGGTCTTAGTGATGGTCGTATAGCATGGGTACAAATGAATTAGTTCATCGAGTTTCTCAAACTCGAACTCCAAAATAGATAAATTGAGAAGCAAATAAAATGAACCTATACCCTGAATTTTCTGATCAAGATAAGTCTCGAATTACAAACTCAAATTAGTCGAACTGCCAATTAGGTACTTATGATCCGAAGCTTCCATGTTCATTTTTTTTTTTCAGGGATTTCAGATTTCTGCCATTGGGCAATGTTCGATAAAGGTGGCCAAGTCCATTAGAGTCTTGGGGGCTTCATGCCGTCACCATGAGACAAACCATGACCATGTTTTTCAACCATATGTAGTTCCAACCTAAAACCCCATCCATACTAAAAAAATGCACTACCTACACACTTGGAAGAGATGAACTAGCTATCAAGCCCTGACAAAAGCACTGAAAAGGAATTCCACCGGGAATATACATATGTTTATGTTTCTATATCTATACAAATAAAAAAAACATTTAGAGTGGCTAAAGCTCTTTGAACCTCAGAGAGTTCTAGCCCATGTGGTGTGTCTGGGCGGGTGGATGGGTGTGCTAGCAATGATCGATCAAAATTCATTAATCCCAACCCCATGCACATTAATTAACAATCACTGTTGACTCTCTAGTTCTAGCCTATGGGGGCACCTATGATAAATTAAAATTCATTGACCCAGAACTTTGGACATTAATGATAATCAATGTTGACACTCTACTGACTCATACTCGCCCTTTGACAGAATCCCAAAAAAAGGAAACGCTTCATTAGAGGTAAAAAACTGTTCAATGCCGAGGCTATTCAATCAAGGGTTAGAACAATTTATCAGGACCATTTCTTTTCCATTGCAACCTGACATCCATACATTTCGAGTGGCCCACATGCTTAACTGGTTCTCAGTCTCTCCCTCTCTCTCACTCTCGAGTTTCACACCCAAATAGTGGATGGATCTCTTAAAGAGCTCCCACACCCAAACAGTGAATGGCAGGTACACACCACCAAAAGGGTATGTGCCCTAGCTGTTTACCACACTGATTCATCCATCCATAGGTGATAGGACACTTTTATCTCTCCACAGAAAAAATTCAAGCTAAATAGGCTACATAACTACGAGGGAATAAAAACGCATAAAAATTTTCTCTCCAGGAAAATGGCTCCTTTATCTTCCATCATCATCATCATCATGACATCATTAAGCCCTATCCCTTCTACATGAAGTTAGCATTGGGACTTGTACTTTTCCCACTCAACCCCATCGAAAGCAATTTTTTGCGCATCTGCAACTTTCACAGATCACAATCACATTTGACATGCATTTCCACTTCCTCTAAAGAAATCCAATTTCCAGAGACTCCCCTGTCTTTCCACAATCTTCTCATTTTTACAATTATCAAACCATATAGAAATCAGATCCAGCCAATACAGTCAAAAACATTTTTACTAATATGAACCTCTTAACATCCACACCATAAATTAAATTAAGAAATAACAATGATTAAAAGAGAATCAAAGCACCCTCCTAAACACACGTGCCCGCACACACACAAGCCAAATCACGCCTAAATGCGAGCTTCATGTGCAAATCATTTCATTAGAATCCCACTTCGCAACACAATATGCAATCAAACAGACCCTCATCAAAGCCTTATTTGATCTATAACATGTGATAAAACAAAAATGACTACAATCACCATACTCACTGAGATTTTAAACTCAACATTAGAAATTCACAATCTTGTCCAAAAGCCTTACCTTTCAGGGTCATGGAAAGCTCTTCCTCCTCCTTCGCGAGCTGCTCATCGGCCGCGCCGCTCTCCGCCGCCACTCCCTCATCTCCTCCTCCTCCGAAGCTCGAAATCCCTTCCATCCCTCCTCGAATATCAATTATCTCCTCCTTCCCTTCATCCTCTCCGAACGTCCACGGCTCGTATCCCTCCGCCGTCGCCCACTCATCTCCTCCTCCACCTCCGCCGCCGCCGCCGTCGCTCTCCCTCTTCGATCCGAATTCCCTATCAATGTCTGCAAATATATCCCCGCCCTCCTCCTTCGAATCCCAGGAACCATCATCGGATCCGACGGCGGATGCCGTCGCCGACGCAACGGCCTCGTCGTCGGCGATGCCGGAGAGATCTCCTCGGGCGGCTCCGAAGAGGGGGTCGTCGGCGTCGTCGCCGTTCTCCGGGGAGAAGGTCCATGATCGAGGGATTGGGGGGCCGTTTCCGGGGTCGTCTCCGTCGCCGTTGCGATCGTTGGAGAAGTTTCTGGAGAATCTGAAGGGGGATCTGAGATTAGGGTTGTTGCAGAAGGGGAAGATTGAAGAAGAAGAGAGAGAGGATTTTGAAGAGGAGGAGAGAATTAGGGTTAGGAAACGGAGAGGGGAAGAAGAAGGTCGAGAAATGAAGCGCGCGAGCATGGTGGAAGGACCTAAAACCCTGACATGGGTTTGGGTTTGAGGATTGTAGGGTTTAACAGCCAAAAAAAGACAAGTTGTCTGTTGATGGGCTTGACTTATGGTGGCCCATGTTGAAGACCAGTTGAACCACTGGACTAAGGGGCCCTTTTTTTGCATTCTTTGATGTAAATTAAGGTTGGGATGCAAATGGGTGTGTTCTCAGCCGGAACCACGCTGGACTTGAAATCGGAACCATTTTGTAAAAGCAGTTCGACTCAATTCTAGTAAGAGGACTGTGTTCGGTTCCAAAACTGGTTTCAACTTTCTATTTTTTGTTTTTCGTTTTGGTTGAAATAAGGATATCAGTCAACCCAATATCACCACTTCGCAACTGATGGATCTCAATATTTTTGAAGCTAATATATAGGTTGTTGCGTGAGGTTTTTGACATTAGCCTATATAAAGTAAAGAATTATGTCTTACAAATGCACATCCACAAGCTTGAGTCCTGAGTCCACAACTTAATATTTATATGGATTCGAAACTAGACCCTTGTAATAATCGAAAGCTAAAACAAGTTTCAATTTTAATAGTTTTATGGTGGAAGTCTTTGGATAATTGAGGATTTGGAAATCTATTTGCATTCATAAGATAAAGGGGGAAAGTCACAGTTCATACCTAGTCTATGGTTATGGCCTGAGTGACGATGGAGAGGAGGAAAGGAGGGAGGGATTTGAGGATTTATGTGAAGAGGAATTGGTGCTTTTATATTTCATTTTGGGTCGAAATGGAAGAAGATGCTATTACAGTCTTACCAGGTAAACCACAATATGGGGGGTTCGTTGGTTTTAAGACTAGTTTGGATTGATGAATTTAATTTTGACCACTTCATTTCACTTGACAAATATGAAATCCGCCACTCTTGATGAAAACGAATCAAAAAATATCTAAATATGTGATGAGCCCACTTCATGATTATCATGGTGTCAAAATGTTTAGAAGTGAGATTTGTAATTAATTTTAAATAATTTTCATTCCTTTTGCATGGAACATGAAGGAGCTTTCCTTTTGGAGCTAATGATTTACATTTTTTTTATCATACAATTAATTCTCTAAAATAAACAATTTTGTGATAGATATTAGATCCCAACCCACTATTTTGTGGGCTACGTGATATTTAAACTCCAATTTAAAACCACCATAGTCATGATCGATTACATGCCCACAACTACCATGGTAAAATAACAACAATATTTACAAAACAAGAGATTCAGAAGGACTAGCAATGGACTTCATGTGTTAACTAGCATTAAAACCCATGCTATGCACGGATTAAAATTGATTCTCAGTTATACAGTGTAGAAGCCCACAACAATAATTCTCTTAGGCCCTGTTTCTTTCTAGAAATTTTTGATAGGAATTTAGGTTCTCTGGGATTTCCTGAATTCCGGTCAGAAATTCCATATTCATTGATCGGAGTTCCCAACATTTGAAGCAAATAGAATTCTGAAATTTTAAAAAGGTAGAATTCCCAAATGCTAGCTTTGACTCTAGCATTTGCGAATATTGGCATTTTGGGAGTTTTTTTTTGAAAGTCCAGGCATTCTGCTGCGACTTCGGCTCTCCCCAACGGTGGATGTCTTCTTCTCCTTTGCGTGACTACACTAAAATTAGGTCCAATCATCTTCTTCCTTTACACTCCTTCGATGGATCTGATTTATTTTTTTCCCCATCCTAGTGCTTTTTTTTTATCTTTCTGAGCGTTTTGATGGAAAGGAAAGAAAATGAGTTTTTGAGGGTTTTCAATTGAATGGAAAGCTACTCACCATTCTCCTCTCTCTCACTCGTACACAAGCACGATTAAACTTTGTCGCTGCTATTTTGATTATTGTTGGGTTCTTATGAAACCCTGTATTGGTGAGCATCATCGGATTCAATGGTGGTGATTGGAGGAATGAAGAAAGGAGAGAGAGGGGAGAGTGATATTTACAGAGAGAGAGGGTAGATTATCATATTCAGATAGGGTTCGCTTCTTGCCACTAGAAGTTCATCATCAATAGATAAAATCCAGGCGTTAAACAAGATGTTTCATTGGTGCCCAACGTAGCAGGGACCCCAAAATCCACAATGATCACCATCCCACCGTTGGGCAATGCATTCCAACAGTTTTGTGTTACTTTTGGAACCGAGCACCTTGTAACTTTCACCTACTTTGGTATGTACTACGGAACCGAGAACCTTAATACCGAATGGAACCAAAATTGACTTTTGTGTTTGGTGTGGGTGAAAATTTTAGCTACTTTTGCTTAATATTAAATTCTTTCTATGTTTTTTTTTTTCAAAGTTGAGTTATTGGTGGTGGTGATACTTTGTAACTTTGAAGAGCTAGATTGAGGGATTGATAGTTTGGGTATGTTTGTTGGTATTGTGCCACCCATAAGCAAAAATATTTTTAATGATCTTGCTTCACTTCAAAATATAGTTCCCAGAACAAGATAAAGTTATTTATGTCTTGTGGCCTTGGAAACAATTATAGTGTTATCGTAACCTTAACCTCTTTGCCAGCAAAACCACTATTTCCCACGTACACCTAATTTCTCACCTCTATCCAAAATTATAAACTTCATCTTTAAAGATTGGAAGATGAAATCAAAAACCAAAAACCTTGGTCAATCAATGGCATTTGTGGCCCAAAAAACAACAAGTAGTACCATAAGGAGGTGGCCCGTGGCAGAGGAAACTATAAGCCACAGGGAGGTAACAATGGTCAATACAACTCAGATAACTCATGGCCGTGGTTTTTTTTTTTTTGTGTTGGGGGGTGGTCAAAACTAGGGGTTCTTCCCAACCTAGTTGAGTGCAATAAATAGACAGCAACAACAGGGTGCTTCTTCAACCCAAGGTAATAACAATGCTTTCTTCAATGGGTCTTACATGCCACTTTTTCAAAACAATAATGGAAGGCATTAAGGTACATGTATTCCAGACCTATGCCGAAGAAATCACAATGCAATGAAATGCGTTTTTACGAGTGAGACTATTCATACAAGGCTCTTGAAGACCATACCCTATGCACTAACTTCACTACCTACAATAGAAGCACAAGATCCAAATTTATATGTTGATACTAGAGTCAATGTATATGGTACCACTGATCCAAGTAAATTACTTTATGCTCAACCTTACATTGGGATGATAAATTGGTGATAGGAGTTGTTCCAAATTAAAATTTTCTCACATAGGGGATACCTCTTTTAAATCTGATTATGGCACAATAAAATTAAAAGTTGTTCTAGTTGTGCCTAAAATTATGAACTTCAAAGTAGCCCAACAAGTAAGATTGAGGATCAATATAGAAGAAATCATGCAAAGGAGATATGGTAGCGATGTAAATGTTGGGATACAACAAGTTGCGTATGGTATGGGTTGGCCTAATTTGAGCTAGACTCTATTAATCTTGCTCTGCAATCCGCTCTGTACCTAAGCGTGACTTGCAACAATTTTAGTATTTATGATACCAATCAATAATGGCATAGCCAGGAATTTAGGACAATGGGGGGTCATTCAATATCATTGCCAAATGACATGTTAAAACATTTTTGAATGAACCATACCTTTAGTTTTTTTTTCAAATTTTCTACTAGTGTCAATTTCAGAGAACACCCTAAAATTAATAAATTTATACATAGGAAATTTTTTTTTTTCAAATTTCAGTGGTGTCAAGTGACACCACCAGTAACAATGTAGCATAACCTCTACCAATCAAGCTACAATCCATAAACCAATGCTTTATATATATATATATGAAAATATTACTATGCATCTATCCCTCATCATAGGATGATAGACACTTTTTTTTTGGAAAGTATTAATGTGCAAGGAGACAAAATATCATACATCATCACATCTTTTTGATCATATTTGGTCAAAAAAGGAAGTGTACTTCACTCTATGGTGAGGGATGGATGCATAGTAATTTTCCTATATATATCATCTCTCACTAAAATGGTGAGGGATACTCCTTTTCTGGAAGATATTAATGTGTAAAAGGATAAGACCATCACGCATGCACCTTTTTTACTTTGGTAGGTCTAAAAAAGAATATGTCCCTTTCTAAAATGGTGACAGATGTATGTACATGAGATATATATATATATATATTAGGAATTCTCAAAAATGCCCCATTCAATAAGGGGGGTTTTTGCTCCTACCTAATATCCAATGAAAATGAGGAATCGGTCTCATGCTCTTTATTTCTCACCTTTTTAGAAGATTGGATAGAGAGAAAAGAAGATAGAAGATTTAAATTAAATTTGAGAGAGAGAGAGAGAGAGAAAGAGAGAGAGAGATTTATATGTGTGCTTCATAGTAATCAATTAGTACCGTATAGTTTAACTATAGTGGATCCCATTGTTTCAAAGGCATTTATAAGTCTTGGAATGATTACCCCTTCATCTCATCCCTTTATTTCTAATAAAGATTTGAATGGGTACTATGTCATTGGCGTGAATTGACATCAATTGAGAAGGTGTCATTGGAGAAAAGAAGTTTGAAGATCCTTTTAATATGGAGAATAAGTAGGAAAATTAAATTAGGTCCTACCAAATAGGTAAGAGTTATCTTTGTTTCATAAGTTGATAATCTTTATTGAGTTTTGAGAGATAAATAATAGGAGTATTTAAACAGAGATAGAGAAAACATCGGAACTCTAAATGTTGCTTTCTTTTTGGTTTTTAATGCAGCTCACGTAATCATCACATCTCTTATTTTGTTCGTAAATCACAAGGGACGTTTTTCTTTTCAAGATCCTGGGTACCATATAGACCTCCTTATGTCTATATATTTATATATGAGAATATTAATATGCATCCATCTTTTATCATATGGTGATGGGCACTTTTATATTTGAATATATTAACGTACAAAAGACAAAAGTTATATGAAAAAGAGGAATGTTCAAATACAAATAAGGAGTATCATGTAAGCATCTCTCACCTTATGGTGGGGGAATAATACATACTAACATTCCTTATATATATATTTATATCTAGTGCCTGTCCTAATTAACCTAGCCAACCCAGGTAACTCACCTCTAAGAGGAGTGCATTGTGTGATGGGTTCTCATTTAAACTTGACCCATTGCTATTTCTATCTAAATGGGACCTTGAATTGCTAGGATAATGAGGTTAACCAACTTTATAAATGGATTGTCTTAAAATACAAACAAATTCAATTACCAGATAAGGGTCCTCATTTAAACCGGAGTAACCTGACCCATTGCTACTTCTATCTAAATGAGAGCCTGAATTACTTGGATGATAAGGTTGACAGAAGAGTAGAAATCGATGGTCTACAAATTCAATTACCCGATAAAACAGAACGCGCCCTTTGTAATCCAATCATAAGTCGACTTGAGAAAATCGAACAAATCTCATAATTCTTACCAACCATGTAATCAGAATCACACAAAATAAACGGCTCAGATTATCTGTTCCGGAAAGAGTTAATCATAAAGCAAATCGATCAATTTGTATCGTGAGGTTTCATGCCCAGATGAATGAAACCTTGCTTAAAAATGAAGGCAAAAATACATCAAATTACAAGGATCATCTGATGTTCCATATTGGTGGGCCACCAAGAGCCGCTATTATATCAAGCATCAGATGTCGAAATGTGACTGATTAACACAGTTCACAGGCTACGTTTTCAAAAGGCAGATAGGCACTGTCAGACAGGCTGACCGACTGACGTCCCACATCGGTAGACGATAGAGAGAGAAGAATTGGAACCTATCTTTATAGGATAAGGGGACGGGGTCTTAGAGGTATCTTTGCGCTTGGGGCAATGACGCAGCTAGTGAGGTTATAACCGAGGCGCGTCAATTGCTGGTTGAAAACTATTTCCAAACCCCCTCTTTGGCCTGGGTTCAGCCTTGTGCCATCGAGAATTTCTGGAAGGGCTCCCTCTAATCAAGGGTAAAGCCCTACAATTCTCCAATATTTAATTTTTGTTAATTTAAACCAGCCTATGGTTCGACAGTAGTTAGTTCATTATTTTAGGTAGGGGGGCACTCGGGAAGATCATAATATATTGATTTATGATTTTAAAATATTATGATTTCAATTTAATACTCAAAAAAAAGTTTTATAGAGTGTCAAATTTGGAATGAAATCATTTATAAGGGTAAGAAAAAATTAAATTGAATCAACATGAACACTAAGAAGAGGGACGAGAACAAGGATGATCTTAAAGTAAAGTAAAAAAAGGGTAAGATTTCTCTTCTAAGATTTTCTTTTATTTTATCTTTAGTGGGACAATTTTTATCAAAAATTAAAATCGGGTCTAGAACCATAACTATTGTTTATAGACAGGGCTTGCGATTCAACATATTATCTTAATTTTCAAAATTTTCAACTAAAATTAATTCTATGTTAATTTTTTTTACAAATTGATTTTAATTATAATTTCTTAATATATTATCTCAATTTTCAAGATTTTCTACTAAAAATTATTAGTAGCTCCGATTTTGATTCCGAAACCAAAAACACAAGTTCTAAACCGGGTCTGGGTCCGGGTCCGAGTCAACTATAAACTCGGAGTGCAGCCAGCAAGTATGCAAATCTAGATTTCAAGCATCAGCCATGAGGATCCAGACTCAAAACTCCACACGCAAGTGCCATGCCGTCACGAGCGTGTGCATGTGCGCCGCTCGACTCGATAGAGGGGCGTGACGTCCTAGGCTCGTGTGGTTCGGGGCCCATTTATAGCAAGACACCTGTGCTATCCGCCCAGCACTTGTTTTCCTTCCCTCCCTCCTGGATAGGATTTTACGTTAGATTGATACGTCAGACAAACCGCTTTTCTCTAACTCACTTGTTCTTTCCTTTTGAATCTTCTTCCTCACCCTCCAAACGCATGCTGTTGTGGGCTGTCCCTTGCAAACACCCGCCGAAAATCTCTCTCTCACTCTCCCTCCTAGAAGCATTTAAAGTAACAAGAGCAGCAACACACCCACAGAAGACAACACCTATAGCCAAAACTTAATTGCAACTCTACTTGATATAGATATAGATATAGAAGAAGAATGGCCACTTTCTTCCTTTCTTCCTTTTCCTCCAATCTCTCTTTCGTAACCATCCGTGCTCCACACCTCCACAGGTTTATTTCTCTCTCTCTCTCTCTCTCTCTCTCTCTCTCTCTCTCTCTCTCTCTCTCTCTCTATATATATATATAGATGTCCATGTATGATATGCATGCATGTATATATAAATCTCTTACTTATAACTAAGGCCCACTGATTTGCAGATGCTTTTTACCTTTGGCTACTTCATCTTTGCCAAGGACGCCTTTTCAGCAATCTGTTGGAGCCGTTCGATGCCAAAAGTTCAGGTGCGTCTACAACGAAACTAGAATTGAGAAAAACAGAAGAAACCCGTTGTGTCAGGATTTGGAATTTCAGTTTCTTGTGTAAAATCTAAAATGATTTGTAGCAATAAATCAAACCTACTGATTTAGACATACGCATTAAACTATGCATCATCATCATAATTGATGGGAATCATGTGTGGGTAAGAGAGAGGATCGATGACCAGGATTACTAAAATGAGTCCAAGCTCATCTAATTAAGTTTGGAAAACAAAAGAGGAAATCTCCCAAGGTCAACTTAACATGTGGATATGCGTGAGTGTGGGAGAGAGAGGCATTGATGGGCATATGAGCAAAAGAGGAAAGCTCCCAAGGTCAGCTTAGCATGTGGATATGGGTGAGTGTGGGAGAGAAAGGTATTGATGGGCATATGAGGAAAAGAGGAAAGCTCCCAAGGTCAACTTAGCATGCATGAGTAAGAGAGAGGTATTGATGGTCATGTAATTAAATTTTGAAAGCAAATGAGGAAAGCTTCCAATGTCAACATAGCATGTGGACATGTGCTTACTAATAATTAAATTAGAAACCAACTAAGCAAAGCTTCCAAGGCCAACTTAGTATTCATTGCACCTTGTTTTTATAAATTTTTTACCTGATCGTTTTTTGGTCATTTGGTGGGTACAGCAACCAGGCAATGGCAGCAGGAGAAGATGCAGTTGGTGTCCCAAGATCGGTTCCTGTTCGGGTTGCTCATGAGCTCCTTCAAGCAGGGCACCACTATCTTGATGTCAGGTGGATTTTAAGAATTTCATAGAAGGGGAAAAGATCTGTTCTAAAACAATGCTGTTGAAATTGGGAATCAACAATTGAAGTGCTTGTTCGGATGCTAGTTTAAAATGGACTATGTGGGTGACTTTTCATTTGGAATTTAAGGGTTATTTATATTATTTTTTTTGAAATAAATTGTAGGACAGTGGAAGAATTTAGTGCAGGGCATGCTGTGGGAGCGGTAAATGTCCCCTACATGTTCAAAATTGAAACTGGTATGTTTGGAATTTGTGACAAATGTTGTTGGTGTTCCTTGATTATGCATTTTCTTCTATTCAATGATGTTCAAATCGTAGTGTGTGAGCCATTTTCCTCTGCTTAGATTTGTATTTTGAATTTCTTTGACAGTGAGAATCAACATGTCTGATTACGTTTGTTCTAATGCATTGTGCTTTCATTTTTTTACGGTTTTATTGATTTTTTAAAAGGTGGTTTTATGATCTATTCTATTGTTTAATATTCTTCATGATGAATCTTAGATCAATTCTAGGACAATAGAAATATGCAGTCTTCTGTATTATGATTTTCTGGTTGCCAAACTGGCATTAACCTCCATCTTCCCCTGCTTCACCTCTGCTGGTGTTGACACTATTGTGATTGTTGTTATGGATTCTTCCACAAATGGATTTTATAAAGGTCTTCACAAATGCTGGTGACTGGCGTCGACACTATTATTATGATTGTTCTTATATGGGTTTTATAAAGGTTGAACTGCGCTGCAGTCAATTAAGAATTTGTGATATGACATGCATATATACCATACATATAATTTGAGTTCTACTTCTACAGAAGAAATGTTTGTCTCTTGTGGAAAGGTGTTTACCAAATGCTTATGTGAAGCAGGGGACTGTATAGCACACATTATAGCATTAGAGAAGACTCTGGAGTTGAAGTATTGTTTGTATGGCATTTTTTTTTATAGCGAAAGCCTTATCTAAGCCTATGTCAAGTGATGTGAGCCATCTTAACTATAGTTACCTGATTTGCTTCATCCACTACCAAATTTTGTACTGTTCCAAAGGAACAATTCGGGATTCAATTCGGTAGATTCGAAAATTTTCAAACCCTTCAGTTCGTAGCAGTTCTCTGCTGTAGGATAAAGATCTCACAGTAAAAGGTAGCATCGAGTGAAGAAGATGAGCAGGTATGGAAGTAAAACAGAAAGTTGCTTTCCTTCAATATTAAAAATGTGTTGTCAAGTCATGTCTTTCCCTCAGAGGCTGTACAACATGTTACATGCCAGTACTTGAGTTTAGTTTGTACGTGGCCCACCTCTTAAGAAACCTAAATCAATGATTGCATCAATGTAGATCACAGTCCTTCCTTTTACGGGATTTAGCAAATTGTCATTTAAAAAGAAGCTGGACCCACACGAAGAATAATCACTTTTGAAGTTGTGATTTCTGAATATAATAATAGTTAAAAGGTTTATGTGATTTATACCTGTGAATCTGCTGGTGAAACTTTATCTTATTAAAGTGAAAAAAGTGAAAATTTCAATACAACTTGTAAGAGGCAGATATATTGACCATATTAAGATTTCAATAGATGGCCCCTAATTTACAGTTCCATGAGTTTTGATGGGGTTTTATCTCTCAAATTTCCTCTCTCCTTCATTTTTCAATCCTTTCACTCCCTCCTCTTTATGCAATTGGGTGAAGCAAAATATCATAATTTATCATCGTCATCAAAGCCTTGTCCCATTTGCACTTTACTTAATTAAGTTTTACAATAGATATCGTGATCTCTTCCATGATAATCGGGGCCATTTATAGAATCTGAACATTTATAAAAATTAATGTTACTCAGTGATGGACCATCTTTCATAAATCTGAGTCTGTATTGGATTAATCAAATATTAAATACATAATTTTGATGTGTATTTGAATCAGCACATTGAACTTGTCGAACTTGAATTTCGAATCAAGCGAATTGAAAAGCGAATTAAGTGAACCTACTATATCGAATTTTTGAATTGAAGCAAGTGTCGAACTACGAACTCAAATGCGAATCGAACGAATTGCGAATCACATAACTATGATTTTAATATCAAGGGTTAGCACTGAATAAGATAAATTTGAAGAAGCTTCATTGGAGACACTAGGAAAGAATATTTTTTGTTGAAGGAATATTTTTTTCTTAAAGGAATAAAGAATACACAGGCAATTGAAATGCTCAACTTAACCATTTAAAATATTTCAAGTTTCAACTTGCAACATGTGACTGAGATGTTGACTCGATGAGAAGGTACTACCATGAATCTGTCTTGCCTGCCAAAGGTGCCTTGGTTCCATTGGGCAGGCTTCCTCTCCTCACTATGGAGGTACAGGGTTTGAGCTCTTGTTATCTTCCCTGATGACCTTAAGTTATCCCTTTCAGAGTATTTTATCCGCAATTTAAAACAAACAAATGAATGAAAAGTGCCTTAGCTTTTCATTGAGTGGCATGCAGGTAAGTTGAATGTGGACTTTGGTTATTCCTCTTGACTACCATTGTCTTGTAACTTTGGAGTGCAATGGTTTGTTACCTGAATAAGCTTGGTACCATGATTATGGTATCTCATTGGTTGGTACTCTTTCTCCAAACAATGCACTTGGTGGCACCATGAGTGCAGGTTGATCACAAGCAACATCTTCCTTTCACTGGACTTTTATAATGGTTCCAACAGTTCCTGTTTCCTCCACACCCTTCCCAATAAACAAATAAATCAGTAAGATCAAAATTAAAATCTTTAACCATAGAGGACCCTTTATCAATGCCAGGTTCTTCATTCCTTCCTGTGTCAGACAGCTCGTTTGTTGTTTGTATCCTTAACTAAGCATCCATGTGTGCATTTTCGTGTGCTTATTGTTTTCACCTTTGAGAGTATGTGTGCATGCTAGTTATTTTATTTTATTTTATTTATAGTATGTGAGTGTTAGTTTATTGTTGGTATCCTTGCTTTTTATGTATTGGTTTGGGTCTTTGAGTTTCAAGTATGTGCGTGCACTGCTTTTATCCTTAAATTTTGTTCAAGTTTTGAGCGTGTGCATGTGCTGCTTTTTTTCAATAAATTTCCATGAGTTTTGGGAGTGTTTGTGTGTGTTTGTGCACGTGAGCCATGTGTGTTTTCATGTGTGATTTGTTTCCTGATGCTTCTTTTTTTTTCTATTATTATTATTTCACTTGTTGTGACTTTTGGAACAGATAGTAGTACCGTGTCTTATCCTTTTGGCATATGAAACCTATCAATTGATAATAATGTAAAATCCTTTTGGACCCAACCATAATGTTCACGAACTACATGACATGATATAATATTTCTAGTAAAAATTGGGTTCAAGAAATCATGGGGCAAGATGTGAGAAGAATTAATACACTTGTTTTTTTGGCAATGACTCGTCATAACTCCAACTGCAAGTATTCACTAATCATGAATCACCTTTTGTTCCTTAGGTAGATCTCCATAAGAGAACCCTTTTTTTTTCCCGACGTGGAATCAACATCTATGCATGAGTATAGACTGTTGAAGTTCATTTGCAACTTTGTCTCTACTTCTTCATGTAATCAATGATGTTAGAAGTGAGTTACAGTTATCCTGTTGAGAATAGAACCCAACATTGAAAAATTATTTGATAACATTAGTGATTCCATCATCAGCAACATGGGACTTCCATTTATTTGTTTGCTTCATACTGAAACGATATACTACATTTTTCACTTTTTTTTCATTGCAGTCACTGTATTGATTTTTGTTTTATTTGTTATATAGGGATGACAAAGAACCAGAACTTTTTAGCAGAAGTATCTTCACAGTTTGGAAAAGACGATGAGATAATTGTAGTATGACCACATGCTTAAACTAGCTCAGTTTGAAGTTTAGACTATTAACTTCCACAGATTGCATCTTCTCCATAGTATGATTTTGACACAGACACCCGAACTTTACAGGGATGCCAGAGCGGCAAGAGGTCACTTATGGCAGTAACTGATCTTTCATCTGCTGTAAGTATTAGATATTATCTCCTCTTGCTTATATTCTTCAATCTCCTGCTGTCAAATAATTCCCTGCTGTTGTTAAAGAAAGCCAAAGAAGAAAGAACATACTACATATTATGATTTGAGCCTTTAACACGCTAGTTGATTATTATTTGCTCCAGATTTATACATGTTTTAGTACTATATCTTGTGACATATAACTCCAAACTACAATTTTTTTTTACAACAATATGAGCCTGTAAGGGTTGTTTTGTGCTAGATAACTATCATATTAAGGGTTTAGTGATGTATAGAAATTCTAAACTTAGATATAGTTTACCATCCTTCTCTGTTAACATCATCAGCTTGACTCAATTTCCACTATGGTTTAAAAGAAAGCAGAAGTTTGTTGATTCTGGGACTGGTTCTTTCAGGATAAGTGTCTGCTTTGTAGAAAATTGGAGGCAGACACGAGAAGAATCAACTCATTACTATCCATGAGAGTGTTTTTCTTTCTTTTTTTTTTTTTTGGGTTGGTGGTTGGGGGGTGGGGGGTTGGCGCAGTAAAAAACTTTATTCGCAAAGCATTTGAAACATTTATTATGCCTTTCGATAAACAACAGAAGCAAATTTTTACTTTTAGGCAGCAAAACTTCTTAGAGGTAAAAGGGCCATGCAGTGTCTTATCATAAAATTGGATTTAGACTAATGTAATTCTGAAATTGACGTGTCTGTGACTAAGCAATGACACCACAGCAAAGCTCGCATGCCAGGATGCTTCTTATGGACATTTGAGACAATTTCGAAGAAGATTAAGGCTTGTTAGGTCTCTAGTACAACCCTTAGGCATCCGTGTGGAGTGATACTCGAGTGCCTCCTAACACAACCAAGAAGACTATAAAAGTATTGATTCTACCCTTCCTATCACTCTCAGGTTTTGGGATAAGCGGTAGTGCAATGGGGTCTGAGATCCTTCAAGTGGTATTAGAGCCTGGTGAGGTTGGGGGTTCGAGTCTCCTCTCTGGTGGTACCAGTGAGGGGGGGCCTCCTAACACAACCGAGAAGACTATAAAATCATTGATTCTATCCTTCCTATCACCTTAAGGTTTTGGGATAAGTAGTAGTTCAATGAGGTCTGAGATCCTATAAGGCTTAAAAGTATCAATGTCCTAGTTGGGAAGATATTTATTTAATTTTGTAATAATGTGAATTGAATGCATTAGATGAATTGCAAAAAATAAATGAAAGAAATACTGAAAGGGAAACATCCTATATATGTATCTGTGTGTCAAAAGGAAGAATCTAACAAAAAATTCAGTGAAGCTATCTGCTTTCGTTCTTGAGTGGTGACAACTCCATGCAGCTTCTTGGTGATGACTCCATTGCCTTGTCTGAGTGATGACTACTGGACTGCATCCTGCAGAAGAATCCCAATCTGATAAGGGACCATACCTGCATTGACCTTCAGAAAATTCCCAGCGAAAACTTTACTGATGTCAGGGTGCTAGTAAATTTTCTCCGTTACCTGTGTTCGTGTCTCCTCTCTTTCCATGAACTTTGCTCTCTCATTTGTGGCGTGTTTTAAAAATTCCTATTAGAATTCTAGGAATTTCAAAGAAAGGGTCTTCTATGAAAAGGGTGAAGAGTGATGTGTAAAGGTGAAAGACCTGCCAGGGAACACTAGAATTCGTAGGATTTATTTTCATAGCATAAAAGGCGGATAATCATTTCACAGAGAGTCCCTCTGATAGAGCCCATTTCCTAGGAAATCCAAGGAGTTATAAAGGTGCCTAAGCATCTCAGATATTTTGTTTTGTACTCTCATTCACTCTGCCTCTTGAATGTTTATTGTGGTGGTAGGAAATCTTGAAACATCTCTCTATCCAAATAGCTTTTGGTAGCTCTATTTCGGCCTGTATAATTAACGGTTTCAATTTTCACTCTCAGGGTTTTACTGGTGTCACTGACATAGCAGGTGGATATTCAGCATGGCAACAGAATGGACTTCCTACAGAGTAGTTAACAATAGTGTGTTTGTATCCTTGTGTGCGCCTTCGCGTGCTCATGCGCTTGCATTTTGATGCATTTTCGTTCAAAGAGATTTAAACCCTTAGTGTTTTCAGATCATGGGGTTGCTCTGTGTTTGAGTCGCTTATTTTTCTATTAATAATAAAGTTTGTAGTATCGAGTACTTCACAAAATGATACTGCAGTTTCTGCAAAATTTACTGGTAATTTACCAAAACCAGGAATAATATCGTGATACAATGACAGGTGCGAAAACATAGAACCGTATCCTGGAAACTGAAAGATGGAAGACTACATGTACCAAAAAGTGACACAGAAATGAGAAAACAAATTCTTCATTGGCTTTTACCATCATTTTCTTCCTTTCTTTACTGCCTATGCTTTTTGATTTTTTGAGGAACCAACCTTTATGGGTTACAACTCCCCTGAGAGTGACTGAGACCACCCTACACGTGCACCAATTCATCAATCTGAGTTGAGAAGTTACATTATTACTTGTCACCTCAAGCGAATCATATTTCACATATCATCATCTCCTTGCATAGCTAGTTTCCAATTGATACCCTGTGGGCCTTCCGGTCTACCTTGTTTTTATAGCTTTTGTAAATGGTCTGCATACGGTAACTACTAGCTACTGACATTTTCTATAACCACTGATCATGACAGTTTCTGAGGAAATAAATCTCTAGTTTGTGGAATATGCCAGTGGGAGCATGGCTTATAATTGACCCTGGACTCATCATTTTATGGAACCATCATTTTTATATCAAAGGGCTAGGTAAAATGTCAAAATGTGGAAACTAAAATGACCAACACATGCACTTTGATTGAATATGCATTGTAAGGTTAATTTTGTTAGAATTTAATGTCCCAGTTGGAGCTCTAACCCTCTTCTCAGAAACTAAATACAAATTAGGTGAAAATGTTCTAATGAAGGGGGATAAGATTCAGGAATGAAGGTTCAAGGGTGGAGATGTGGAAAATACTCATATATATGGAACCCTAGGATTTTGATGGTACCATCTAGACATCTACACTCAACCTTTGAATCATCAGATACCCTCACTCTTAAAACTGATAGGCCCTTACTTGTGAGTCCTCTTGAATCCCCCTAGCCCAAAAAGTAACAGGCCAACTGTTTTGAGTAATTAATGTCATCTATGTTGTGGAAAGGATGCCCCTTCATTACATAGTTTACAAAACTAGAACTATTTGCATTTATAATTCAAGCATAAATCAGGTAGCAATGGTGAATTTTGCAGACAATTTCAGGTGTTGAAAAATGCATATTTAGTATGATGGAAGAAGAAGGAGAGAGAGTACTCACATTGCCAAAAAGACACTGTGGTGCAATCATGCTCCTTCATTCGCTCTCTCACATTTTGCCAAAAAGACATTGTGGGTGTAACCATGCTCCTTTATTCCTCAAGAGTGTATATTTTGGTGATAGTTTCCTGCAATATATTTATACAGAAATTTCATATCAAAATTTAAATTTGCAAGCTCTAAATGGACCCATTTGTTTCCATCAAATTGATTACACAGGGCGTCAGAGCATAGTAAGATAGGCTCTAACAAAAGAATATTAAAAAGGCAGAGAGCCAAGAAATAGAAGGGGGAGATATAGGTCGACCTTGATTTATCTTTCACTTAAATATCATATGTCCGTGAATAGATTCATTTTATTGACACACCCTTTGCAAAATTTTTCTTTCCTCGTAGATGTCAAAGCATCCACATTCTTAATCTGGGTTAATATGGACATGACATGCAAAATGATGGGCCCCTCAAGGAAGGATGCAAACAAAACCATATTGGACCTGGAACCATATCTGTTTCTAAATGATGATTCTAGTTCCAGTTTCTCAATTAAAATCTATTTTGTTGGTTTCAAACTTGTTTTGGATAAAAGGATTCGGATTAAATTTTGGAACTAGTCCCAGCTAAAAGACCTGGATCCAGTCCCAAAATTAACTTTGATCTCTTTTTTCCCCAGATCTGGTCCCAATATCAACTTTGATTTTTTTTTTTTAATCTTTTATGCTTAAACTAACGATATCATTCAACTTATAATAATGCATTATGTTTACTACCTCTAGAATCACACGTAGAAATGTCCAATCCAACTTGATTTTAAGCAACAATTTTCAATATTAATGGCTTGTGTTGGGCCCTAGATCTACGGGTTGAAACCCACATGGATCTAAAATTAGACCCATTTATCAATATGAACCTAAATTAGTTATGGACTTGTTTATCTATTAGAACTAAAATAGGTTCCAAACCTGATCTTTTCCATATAGAACCTCCTTATAATTAGATAATCCAATACCCATTTGCATCCCAGCACTTGAGGTTCTTCAGCAAAAGGGCTGTGCCCTGCATACAAAAATTAACCATGCTGATTTTATCTTTCTGATAACTGATGAAAGTCATCAACCATCATCCCTTTTTTATTTATGCTAAAAAGGACGCCGAATTAAAAGGGCAAAGCAACAGGGTTGAAGAGAACATTAGACAACCCTACACACACAACAAAGAAAAAAAAAAAACCTACATCAAAAGAAGGATACTATCGTACAAGCACAAGCACCACCACTACTAATAAAACTTGGGAGCTCCTAAATGCAAACAAAACTTCTCTTTCCACCTCACTATTTATCAAAAAAAAAAAAAAAAAAAGAAAGCCCGCTTCTATTGGCACTGCAGTTTTTTCTCTCTCCACCAAATAAATAAATAAATAAAATTCCTATACAACCCCCTCCCTCTTCTCCTTTCTCACCATCTCCTCCATCCCAGCGACTAAGAGGGAGAGGGAAGAGAGGGGGAAGTAGGAAGAGAGAGGGAGGGCAGTCGGGGCTTTCGGCTAATCTCCCTCTCTGCCAGCGACTAGAACGGCGAGGCAAAGGAAGAGGATAGGACAAGAAGGGGAGCAGGGCAGAAGGAGATGGTGGGGAAGGAGAAATGAGAAAAGGGAGGAGGTAGTTTAGTAATTTTATTTATTTATTTATTTTTTCAGCTGAGAGATAAAAATGGGGGCTAGTAGAAGCTAAAAGATCCTAGAGTGAAATGACGATTATACCCTCATCCCCTCCCCTCCTCCAATTCCCCACTCCCCTTCGCTGCTCCGCCCCTTCCTAACCCCGACGGGGGGTAATGCGGAAGCAATGACTGCCTCCCTCTCTCCCCACCCTATCCTCCCCTTCTCGACTTTCCCCTACTGGAGGAGGAGGAAGAGGAAGAGGAAGAGGAGGGATGAGGGTATAATCGTCATTTCACTAGAAAAATTTTGTGTTAAACTTTAGAGCCCTACTATTTGAACACAAAAAATATCTCTCATCACACATCATTTTGTTATAAATTTTTAATCCAATTTTGCCCCTATATAAAATTACAAAATTACCCAATTCCCTCCAAAATGCAGAAAATTTCTTCTCTTCACACAATTTATTTTCTTCACATTTAAACCCTATCATTATCTCTTCTTTCTCCATCTTCTTCCTCAATCTTCTTCCTACACATTCAAAGCCTCTCATCATCTCTTCTTTTTCCATCTTCTTCATGCACCTTCTATCTTCTTCCCTACTACTCACTACAACTTATTATTCCTCCAACCTACTTGGATAAGGATATTACTAAGCAAAAGGTGCAATGGAGGGGGAAATAAGCAAGGATTTGGTGGTTTACACTTCCCAGACGAATGGCAAGGTTATTAGACTATGATTTTTTTGTTAGTTTTTACATGTTTTTAAAGTTTCGTATAAAGTTCCGTCCGCCTCATGTTTGGATCTGGAAGTCCGAATTTGAAAGAAGTGTTCGGCCATAAGTAACTGAACATAACACTTCTGTTCGGCCACTCATGGCCGAACATGCTGAATATGTTCGGCCATAAGTGGCCAAACAGAATTTTAACACACTTTTTTTTTTTTTTTTGTGAATCATTTGCTCTACAGGCTCCTACAGAAGAAAGCGATGTAGGTTCTGAATGCATTAAAGATTATACAAACGAGTTTATTACTCAAGAGGTAAGGACAATTCGTCATAGTTTTTACCAAAAACACTTCGTAAACATTATTTTAAAAGTTTATTTACTAAACTTTTTTTATAAGTTTTGCATTTCTAGATCTTCTATAATCGTCAGGCAATGATCGATTGGGCTCGTAATGTTGGAAAGAGAAATGGCTTTGTCGTTGTTATTAAAGTTTCTAATGCGACTGGGGTTGGAGTAAAACCTAGAGTATTACTTGCATGTGAGAGAAGTGGACACTATAATGCAAAGAAGCTCACCGATAATGAGCCATCTGAGAAGAAGATCAAGCAAACAGGCACCAAAAAATGTGGATGCCCATTTTTATTGAAGGGTAATAAATTAGAAACAAATGATGATTGGATGCTAGAAGTGCTTTGTGGTGTACACAACCATTCTGCGGCACAATATCTAGAGGGTCATTCATATTCAGGCAGATTATCATAAGAGGAAACGAAGTTATTGGCTGATATGTCCGCGAGCATGGTCAAACCAAAAGAGATTTTGATTGCCTTGAAGCGAAGAAGTGAACTTAATGTGACAACAATGAAGGTGATTTACAATGCACGGCATAGGCATAAAGTCATTGAACGAGGCGGGAGAAGTTAAATGCAACTTCTGTTAGGAAAGTTGGAAGAGCATAATTACATTGAATGGCATAGAAATTGTGAGAATTCCAACATTGTGAAGGATCTTTTTCGGACGCACCTAACTAGTATTGACTTGTTGCATGCATTCCCACACATATTGATAATGGACTGCACTTACAAGACCAATCGGTATCGCTTGTCTCTATTGGAAATTGTTGGTGTAATGTCTACAGACATGACGTTCTCTATATGTTTTGTATATATGGAAGCTAAATGTGAAGACAACTATATATGGGTATTAATTATCTTGCGCTCTGTAATTGGGGAAGGTGTTCTTCCGGATATTATTGTGACGACAGAGAATTGGCACTTATAAATGCGATTGAAAAAGTCTTCCCAACTGCTACACATTTATTATGCAAATGGCACATCAATAAAAATGTGCTTGCTAAATGTAAGAAGTTGTTCGAAACAAAGCAAACTTGGGACAAATTCATTACGCATTGGAATATGCTGACAAATTCATTAACGGAAGAAGAGTACATCGAACAGTTAACAAAGCTAAATAAAAGTTTCAGTACATATCCAATGGCATTTAAATATGTCAAGCACAACTGGCTTGACCCATACAAAGAAAGATTTGTCTCAACATGGACGGACAATTATATGCATTTTGGCAATACTACATCGAATAGGTATGGTTAACAAGTTTTCTTACATTATGAATTTTAGACCTTCTTTAAGATTCTATTCTTTACAGGGCAGAGAGTTCGCATGCACAATTGAAGAGGCACCTCTAATCTAGTCAAGGCAATTTTGAATCAAATTGGACAAAGATCCATAGTTTGCTTGAATTGCAACACACGGGTATTAAAGCATCATTTGAACAAAGTAAAACACTTGTCCAACATATCTTCCAGCCGAAAGAATTCAAAGAGTTGCGTGGGAACATATCAAAGATTGCATTGGACAAAATATTAATGGAAAGTAAAAGAGCAAATGTTGTTGGAATTGATAAAAAGGTCTGTCAATGCGTTATGAGATGTATACATGGGTTACCTTGTGCTCATGAGATTGCAGAGTATATGATTGAAGGTCGGTCGATTCCTTTCCAATGCATACATCATCATTAGTCTAAGCTTGATATGATACATACTCGTACAACTAATAATCCAGCTATGGATTTAGATTTGATGGCGGAGTTGTCTTATATTCAATCAAAGTTCAAAGCTTCTAATCTTTCTCATAGAATACAAATGTTGAAGAAATTACGCGAGCTATTTAGGCCTTCCACTACATTTTTACAAGAACCAGAAGTAAATTCAAAGCCACGGGGTAGGCCTTCATTGAAACGTGATACATCAACTAAACGTGCCCCAAGTGCTTTTGAGTTGGTCTCATCTGCACAGGATAGTTATAGTCCTGTATGCACAGAAGTGGTAGACTCCAAGGACATAGCAAAGAAGAAACAGAAGGTTAAAAAGCTACCAATTCGAACAAGATCGAATAGCTCGAAGACTTCGTCCTGGCATGAATCATTCCCACAGGGAATAAGGCCTTATATATGCATTGTAAAAGACGTGGCAGTTGACGGTAATTGTGGATTTAGAGCTATTGCAGGATTACTTGAAATCAATGAAGAAAGTTGTCAACAGGTCCGGAGAGAGCTTGTTAGAGAGCTTATTACAAATGTGGATCATTACAGAGCATTGTATGGAGTAGAAAGCAGAGTTGAAGATCTAATAGCGTCATTATCATACTATGCGGATCATCCATCATATGATCATTGGATGACTATGCCTGATATGGGTCATCTTATAGCATCTCGTTATAATTTGGTCTTGTATCACTTGAGCAATGAACTGTGCCTTACTTTTCTTCCTCTAAGGTCGACTCTTGTGCCTATTTCTAATAGAAGAGAGATAGCTATAGGCTTTGTTCACGGTTGTCATTTTGTTTAGGTATGATATAACTACTATGCCTTAGTATGTTTCATTATGTTTGTCATCTTCTTCTTCATTCTAATATTTTTGTCTATTCTTTTAGGTTTTCCTGGTACCTGATCATCTAATACCATCAATTGCAAATAAGTGGCAAGAATTCCATCATTCTTGTGCGAGTGGATGGGAAACTTCATATACAAATCGCATAGAGCAATTTAAACAATTTGTCAATCCTGATGTAGCTACATGTGAAAGTATTGATTTGGAATGAAAGTGTGAAGTTTATAGACTTGATGTAATTGAACATCATGTAAAGCATTTCTTTTTTGTTGTGGTTTTCACTTGCAAATTTTGGAGAGAGCAATGTTGAATGTTAACTTGATTGCTTCATTACGTCATAGTTCATTACAAAGTGAAATGACATGAAAAGTGATATGAAAAGGGAATTTCATTAACTTGAATGGTTCATTACATCATAGTTCATTACATAGAATTTAAGACATGAAAAGTGATCTTGACACTAAATTCATTTCTCTTTTTTAGACCGACAAGAGTAAGCACGCGATGTCATACGGGGGTCTCTACTTGATTCACCATTTTCCTCCATGGTAAGTTCGCGTAAATCTCGGGCCATATGTCTGACATTTCGGTACAAACTATACCTATCTTGTGCGAATGCTTCTTCAACTCTTGCCTCAATTCCTTCGTAAATTCGAAGAGCATTTCTGTTGCGCAGTTCATAATCAATTACATTATATGCTTGTGGCTCAGGCTCCCTTTGATGAAAGCCAGATTGTATTTCGGGGTTTGTCAATATTCTCCATGACACAGTAGCGTACCAATCCATGTAATCTGGCGCGCAATCCCAAGGACGACGGACAGGTGTACTCCAGTTTACTTGGGCCAGTAAGTGATTACGCCACTGATGCCATATTTGATCATAAACTTGGACTGATGCATTGATTGATGCTGCTGTATTACCCCTCAAACCACGTACTGGCTCTAAAGGTGGCATGGGAATTGTTTGGACCCGACCAAATTGCCGGAGAACCCTATCTGGATGGTAGGCCTCTACAATATCTACGTGTGTTAGGCATCCACAGTAGAAAGCAATTTGATGTAAGGGATGATCTCGCCTACAAGAAAGATAAGGCTCTCATGTGACCTGCACCATGAGAATCATTGTAAATAAATTGAATCATCATAAGTTGACATGATATGATCAACTGAAGAGTGATTTACCTTATCTATGCTTAAGAAGTCTAGTTTCTCCAGCAAACCTTGTAAAGCCGAACTGGTCTCCCTACGAAGAATGCAATGTATCGCACGAGGCTGCCTTATTGAGTATGATACGTTGGCAGTTGGAGCTAGTGTTTTAAAGTGCTCGTAGACCCACGCTTCAAGAAGTGTCAAGTATCTAGCCATTTGTTTGACGTCATTCCGGCTTGCTAAGTCCAACTGATGGTACAAATATGTTAGTGCACCGGCGCCCCATGCATAGTTTTTGATATTTTCTAAATCCATCAATAGCTTCAAGTATATGCACGAAACTCTTGTCTCGGTCTTGTCAGTAAAGAGCGTACAGCTAAGTAAATACAGAAGGTATGCCCTGACTGCATAGTCAACACCATCATCTCCAGCATCATCGTCCACTCCAGCAAAATTCTCTCTGAGCCACTCTAATTTTAGCGACTGGCCTCTTGCTTAATCAATAGAGACCCCCAATGCATCAACAACGAGATCTATGGCGTCGGGGTATGTCAATTTCTCTAAATTTGTTTAAGGGAACCAATGATGGGAATCTTCAAGAGGCAAGAAACATCATCGAGGGTGATTGTCATTTCACCGAAAGGCATGTGGAAGGTATTTGTTTCAGGATGCCACCTTTCAACAAAATCGGACACCATGGTCTTGTTCACCATCCGGTAAGAACATTCAATCAATGGAGATAACATGGAATCTCTTCCTAGCTACTTAAAACGGTTACTATCATTTAATGGCCACAAATCTATTTTTTGCCCATGACTTAGGCATTTCAACGTTCCGCGATCCTACATTCAAACATGAATTACTAATTAGCTATTTGTCATTAAACAAATAGATTATATTTTAAAGAAAACATATTACTAAAAACACACTTCGCCCTTCCACAAGAAATATGCCACATGAGTGTGGAAATTCTTAAGCAAACTTCGATAAGTAGGCCCAATTGTAATATTCTCTTCTTCTTGGTCATTGTTTTCATAGGAAATATGTTCTTCAATTTGAGGTTCTTCTTCCACATGCTCTTTCAACCTATGGAGACGCCTCTTATTAGAGGCTGTAGGTCTCACTCTTGAAGTACTAAGTCGGTCCATATCTGTGAATCACAAATAATGCATTAATCTCTTCAAAAATTAAAAAAAATTGTGAAATAATTTCTAAGTGGTCTTGTTCGGCCCTCCACAGCCGAACAATTGAAGTCTGTTCTGCCCTGGAGGACTGAACAGCCCAGTCCTGTTCGGCCCTCCATGGCCGAACGGAGCCAGAGAAGATGACTTCCCTGCTGGTTGGAAAGGAGGATGTAGATCAAAAACTCAAGAGGATCTCCTCTACTAACACACAAAATAAGAAAAGAGGATAAGGAGGAAGCTTACCTTGCAATAGAAGAGGATCTTAGTGCAATGGAAGAAGAAGAGTTGAAAGAAATTAGTGAAAAATGAAGACTTACTTGCAATTGAAGGAGAAGAAGTGAATGGAAGAAGAAAAAGAAGTTAAAGTAGAGACATGCTGTAGAGAAGGAGAAGAGAAAAGAGGGTTAAAGAGAGAAAAAGTTGAATGTGCGTAAAGAGAGGAGAAATGAGGGATTTGGGTATTTTAGGGATATAAGGTGTGTTAAGAAAGAAAATTTATAATTTTTTTAAATTTTATTTATGTGTAGAGAGGAGAGACAAAATAAGGTTTATCCATCAAACCTCTAAACTTTAGGCTCGCATCATCTCCATCATTCCCAAGCAACATCAAACACGTCCAGTCATACAGAAAACATAGCAGAGCAGAGCAGAGCAGAGCGAGCCATGGCGGCTTTTCTGCTGTCTCAGCTGTCCCTTCATCCTCCTCCTCTCATTTGTGCGAGCAGCAGAGCCCGCTGCGCAGGCGCCCTCAGCAAGCAAGGTCATCGCCTGCTCTCATCCTTAGACCCAAACGACCCTTCAACAACCGACAGGCTCATCCGCAAGTTCGTCGCTTCCTCTCCCAAGTCCCTCGCTCTCACCACTCTCTCCCACCTCCTCTCCAACAACAAGAAGCTCTCCTCCTTTGCCCTCCCTGTAACTTACTCAACTCCTCTCTCTCTCTCTCTCTCTCTCTCCGCATGCATTCTTCATTTCTTTACATCTCCCATAATCTCCGTGTTTCTGCTTGTAGATGTACCGAAGAATCAGTGAAACTTCATGGTTCAAATGGAACCCCAAAATTGTTGCCGATGTTGTTGCATTGCTCCTCAGCAATGCCCGATTCGCCGAAGCCGAATCGCTGGTTTCAGATTCCATCGCAACCCAATGTCCCACCCAAGACATTGCTTTGTTCTACTGTGACCTCATTGGTTCCTGCTCCAAACGAGGCCTCAAGCAGCAGGTCCTCGAATTCAATGCTTGCCTGCAGCGAATTCCCGGCCGGTCCCCCGCGACCGTCCGTCGATGTTACAAGTCCATGATTGATGGATTGTGCGTGATGGGTCTCCCTCATGATGGAGAGGGGGTGTTGGAAGAGATGAGAATTGCGGGTTTTAGACCTTCCGCGTTTGAGTTCAGATTGGTTTTGCTTGGTTATGGAAGGTCTGGGTTGTTTTCTGAGATGACCAGGGTTCTTCAATGTATGGAAGATGCCGGGTGCGCTTTGGATACTGTTTGTGCCAATTCTGTTCTCTCTTGCTATGGTGAGCATGGGCGGTTACCGGAAATGATCTCTTGGATTGGAAAGATGAGAGAATTGGAGATTGAATTCTCAGTTAGGACGTATAATTCTGTACTGAATTCGTGCCCATTGTTTTTGTCGATGCTTCGGGCCCCTAAACGCCTTCCCCATTCGATTGATGGGCTAGTTAATCAATTGACACCATTGTCAGTGGATGAGGTTTCCTTGATTCAGGAATTGGTTAGCTCTAAAGTTTTGTGTGGTGTCTTGGAGTGGTCTTCTTCGGAGGGGAAATTGGATTTGCATGGGATGCACCTTGGCTCTGCTTATTTGATCCTTTTGCAATGGCTGGATGAGATGAGAGGGAGGTTTCTTGCAGGAACCGTGCTTCCTTCGGAAATTTCAGTGGTTTGTGGATCGGGTAAAAACAGCAGCACTAGAGGGGAATCTCCAATCAAGGCATTGGTATCAGAGTTGATGTTTCAGATGACTAGTCCTCTGAAGATTGATAGGAAGAATGTTGGTAGATTTGTTGCTCGAGGGAAAGCTGTTAAAGACTGGTTGTGTTGATGCACCTGATTGAGGATTTTCAAGCCACCGACTTCTTTCGCCTTCTGTTTTTCATGTTGGAACAAGAAAAATAGGTAATTGCCTAACCCTGTTTTTCATGTGGGACAGTGGAAGGATTTAGTGCAGGGCATGCCGTGGGAGCTGTAAATGTCCCCTGCATGTACAAAATTGAAACTTGTATGTTTGGAACTTGTGACAAATGTTGTTGGTGTTCCTTGATTAGGCATTTTCTTCTATTCACTAATGTTCAAATCGTGGTGTGTGAGCCATTTCCTCTGCTTAGATTTGTATTTTGAATTTCTTTGTCAGTGAGAATCACCATGTCTGATTACATTTGTTCGAATCCATTGTGTTTTCATTTGCGGGTTTTATGGTTTTATTAAGTTTTAAGAGGTGGTTTTATGATCTATTCTATTGCTTAATACTCTTCATGATGAATATCAGATCAATTCTAGAAGAATAGTAATATGCAGTCTTGGTATTATGATCTTCTGGTTGCCAAAATGGCAGTCACCTCCATCTTCCCCAGCTTCAATGTTGCTGGTGTCGACACTATCTTGATAGTTGTTATGGATTCTTCAACGAATGGATTTTATAAAGGTTTTGTCTTCACCATTGCTGGTGTTGACACTATTGTGATGATTGTCATTCATTCTTCCATATATGGGTTTTTATAAATGTTGAACTGGGCTGCGGTCCATTAAGAATTTGTTACTTGACATGCATATATACCGCACATATAACTTGAGTTCTACTTCATTAGAAGAGATGCTTGTCGCTTGTGGAAAAGGTGTTTACCAATGCTTAAGCTTATGTGAATGGTCCCCACGCTGTAGATAAGTTGATTCGGTATGTGAGTGAGTTAGAGTACGTTAGTTTGAGTCCCTGATATGGTGTTAAAAAAAAATGCTTATGCAAATGATAGTTTTTAGGGATGCCAAGTGGGAGTCCCAATGTGAATAATGAGAAGAACTACAAAAAACAAGCCATGTTATAGCCATAGGGGACTGTATAGCACATATTCTAGTATTAGAGGAGACTTTGGAGCTCAAGTATTGTTTGTATGGCAGATTTATTGTTTCTTTTTTATTTTTATAGTGAAAGCCTCCTGTAAGCCTATACCAAGTGATGCCATGAGCCATCTTTACATTAAGGGTTAGCATTGAATAAGATAAATTTGAAGAAGCTTCATTTGAGACACTAGGAAAGAATATTTTTTTGTTGAAGGAATATTTTTTGTTAAAGGAATAAAGAATATACAAGCAACTGAAGTGCCCAACTTAACCATTTAAAATATTTCAAGTTTCACCTTGCAACATATGACTGAGATATTGACTCGATGTCAGGTTCTTCATTCCTTCCTGTGCCAGACAACTAGTGCCCTTGATTTTTATGTATTGGTGTGGGCCTTTGAGCTTCATGTATGCGTGTGCACTGCTTTTTTCCTTAGATTTCTTTCGAGTTATGAGCATGTGCGTATGCTCCTTTTTTTCATTAAACTTCTGAGTTTTGGGAGTGTTTGTGCATGTGCGTGCAGATGAGCGCATGTGTTTTCATGTGTTTTTTTTTCCTAGAGCTTCTTTTTGTTATTATATTTTTACTTGTTATGACTTTTAGAACTGATAGGGGTAGGACCATATCTTATCCTTGTGGCAAATGAAACCTATCAATTAATAATAATGTAAAATTTTTTGGACCCAACCATAATTTCACGGACTATGTGACATGATATAATAATTTTAGTAAAATTTAGGGTCAAGAAATCATGTGGCAAGATGGCACAGTATAAATGGTGAGAAGAATGAATGACACTTTTTTTTTTTTTGTAATGAATCATCATAACTCCAACTGCAAGTATTCACCAAGCATGAATAACCTTGTTACTTTGGTGCATTTCCATAAGAGAACCTTTTTTTTTCCCAAGGTGGAATCAACATCTGTGCATGAGTTGACTGTTGAAGTTGTTTTGCAATTTTGTCTATCTTCACATACGCAACGATGTTAGAAGTGAGTTACAATTATCTTGTTGAGAATAGAACCCAACATTGAAAAATCATTTTGATAACATTAGTGATTCCATCATCAGCAACACGGGACTTCCAAGGGACTGGCTATTTGAACTCAAGACTGGACTTAGTACCACCCCCACCCACCCCCCCCCCCCCCCCCCCCCCCCCCCCCCCCCCCCACCCCCACACCCCGGCTTTTTAAAAAAAGGTGAATTATCCAAATGTTCCCCCTTTCTCTCTCCACTCACCTTCCCCTCCTTTCTCCTCCCCTTCCCCACCTCCCCCTTTGAGCGATGATCACCAACTCAGGCAAAGGGAGCCAGCGGCCGAAACGCCACCCCCCCGCGCTGTCTCGCTGCAACATGGAGATCATGGGAGAGAAGAGAAAGAGGGAGGGGAGGGGAGAGAAGGAGGTGGGGGGGGGGGGGGGGGGGGTGGGGTGTATTTGGATAATTTCACTTCTAAAAAAAAAAGGGGTTGAGTGTATTGAGTTCAATCTTGAGTTCAAATAGCCAGTCCCAACTTCCAATTTTTTGTTTTCTTCATACTAAAATGACATACTGCATTTTCACTTTTTTGTGCTTGTGGTCACTGTATTGATTTGTGTTTTATTTCTTATATAGGGATGACAAAGAACCAGAACTTTTTAGAGGAAGTATCTTCACAGTTTGGAAAAGACAATGAGATAATTGTGGTATGACCACATGCCTAAACTAGCTCAGTTTGAAGTTTAGACTATTGACTTCCACAGATTGCATCTTATGCATAGTATGATTTTGACACCCCAACTTTACAGGGATGCCAGAGCAGAAAAGGTCACTTATGGCAGCAACTGATCTTTCATCTGCTGTAAGTATTAGATACTATCTCCTCTTGCTTCTATTCTTCAATCTCTTCCCTGCTGTTATTAAAGAAAAAGAAGAATTATGATTTTAGCATTAAAAACACTAGTTGATTATTATGTGCTCCAGATTTATACATATATTAGTACTTTATTTTTTATATGCTTGAGTTTTAAGTATGTGTGTGTTAGTTTATTGTTGGTTTCCTTGATTTTTATGTATTGGTGTGGGCCTTTGAGCTTCAAGTATGTGTGTGCACTGCTTTTTTCCTTAAATTTCTTTCGAGTTTTGAGCATGTGCGTATGCTGCTGTTTTTCATTAAACTTCTGAGTTTTAGGAGTGTTTATTGTGTTCGTGCACATGAGCGCATGTGTTTTCATGTGTTTTTTTTTCCTAAAGCTTCTTTTTGTTATTATATTTTTACTTGTTATGACTTTTAGAACTGATAGGGGAGTAGGACCATGTCTTATCCTTGTGGCAAATGATACCTATCAACCGATAATAGTGTAAAATTTTTTGGACCCAACCATAATTTCATGGACTATGTGACATGATATAATATTTTTAGTAAAATTTAGGGTCAAGAAATCATGTGGCAAGATGGCACAGTATAAATGGTGAAGAATGAATGACACTTCTTTTTTTTTTTTGTTTTTTTTTTTTTGGTAATGAATCATCGTAACTCCAACTGCAAGTATTCACTAGGCATGAATCACCTTGTTCCTTTGGTGCATTTCCATAAGAGAACCTTTTTTCTCCCCAAGGTGGAATCAACATCTGTGCATGAGTTGACTGTTGAAGTTGTTTTGCAATTTTGTCTATCTTCACATAACCAATGATGTTAGAAGTGAATTACAATTATCTTGTTGAGAATAGAACCCAACATTGAAAAATCATTTTGATAACATTAGTGGTTCCATCTTCGGCAACCTAGGACTTTTGAGGGACTAGCTATTTGAACTCAAGATTGGACTCAGTACACCCCACACCACCCCCACCCCGGCCCCGCCCTCTCTTTAAAAAAAGGTGAATTATCCAAATGTCCCCCCCTTTCTCCACTCACCTTCCCATCCTCTGTCCTCCCCTTCCCCACCTCCCTCTTCTGGCGACGATTGCCAGCTCAAGTGAAGGGAGCCAGCGGCTGATAGATACCCAACCCCACCCCCCAGTCTCCCTGCAGCAGGGGGATCACGGGAGAGAAGAGAAAGAGGGAGGGGGCGGGAGAGAAATGGGGGCATTTGGGTAATTTCATTTTAAAAAAAAGGGGTTGAGTGTACGAGTTCAATCTTGAGTTCCAATAGCCAGTCCTGACTAGATTTTGATTGTCCCATCTAGATATCTACACTCAACCTTTGAATCATCAGATCCCTGTCACTCTTAAAATTGATAGGCCCTTTCTTGTGAGTCCCCTTTATTCCCCCTAGCCCAATAAGTTCTAGGCCAACTGTTTTGAGTGATTAATGTCATCTATGTTGTGGACAGGATGCCCTTTCATTTGACAGTTAACAAAGAAAAAACTAGGACTATTTGCATTTATAATTCAAGCGCAAATCAGGAAGCAACAGTGAATTTTACAGAGAATTTCTGGTGTGAATTCTGCGAACAGTGTAATCTGCATGTTTAGTATGATGGAAGAAGAGAGACAGTACTCGCATTGGCAAAAAGACATTGTGGGTGTAACCATGCTCCTGTATTCCTCAGGAGTGTTTATGTTGGTGATAGTTTCATGCAATATATTTATACAGAAATTTTACAGAAAATTCAAATTTTCAGACTCGAAGGGCCTTTTTGTTTGCATTGAATTTATTACACTGGGACTGGGAGTCATAGCCATTGTAAAATAGGCTCTAAAAAAGGACCATTAAAGACACGGAGATATAGATGGACCTTGATTTTCCTTACATTTAAATGTCAATGTCCAGGTATTCCTTTCCTATCTCTCCTTGAATAGATACATTTTTTTTAACACGCCCCGTGGAGAATTTTCTCTTCCTCATAGATTTCAAAGCATCAAAACTCTTAATCTGGGATAATCTGGACATGACGTGCACACAATGATGGGGCCCCTTGGGGAGGGATGCAAGCAGGTTGGTTCCAGGTTAGTGGTGGACCTAGGATCTTTGTTTAAGGGGGTCCAGAGCCTAATAAGTAGTTGGGTTTTGGGGGCAAATCAAGGATTTTCATGTGAATTTTGGAGGTGGAACCATGATTTTAGATTTTTTTTAAGTGGATCCAAAATTTTCATATAGATTTTGGAAGCACACCGCAATTTGATGGGTGCGACTGCACCCAAATGCCATTACATCAATCCGCCCCTATGCCAGGTTGAAATGAAAATTCTAGTTTTGGTTGTAACTCAAACCTGGTCTATTGGTTTCAAACTCGGTTCCAATAAGGGGACTTGAATCAAGTTCTAGAACTAGTCCTGATTAAAGGCCTTGGATTCAGTCCTAAAATTGACTGACTTTTTTTTTTTTAAAAACAAAAAATTTATGCTTAAAAATAAGGACGTCATTTAACTTCTAACAATGCATTAAGTCTACTACCTCCAAGATAATACATAAAAATGTCCAATCAAAGTTAATTTTAAGCAACAATTTTCAATATTAAATACTCATATGTTGGGTCCCAGGCCTACGGGTCGAAACCTATATAAATCTGAAATTGGACCCATTTATCAATCTGAACCTAAATTGGGTTCTGAGTTTTGTTTATCGGAGTGGAAATAGGTTTCGACCTTTTGTTTTTGGGTAGGAACCCCCTGATAATTAGATAATCTAATACCCATTTGCGTCCTTGCTCTTGGAGGTTCTTAAGCAAAGGAGGTGTGCCACTATGCCCTCTATTAAAAAAAAAAAAATTGAACGTTAAAGATAGGCATGTGAATTTTATCTCTCTTGATAACTACTGAAAGTCTTCAGTCCTCACCCATGACCCATCATCCCATTTTTTTTATAGAGGTTTTTCCCCATAACTTAAATGACTTTCCCATCTCCCTTCCCAAAGTTTAAATATTTTCCTATAGGAACAATTACACTATTTTAGGACTAAAATGTTGTGGGCTGTGGCATTAGGAGAATGCATTCTTTAAATTGATTTGAAATTTTGGTCAATGACACATTTAAATTTATATTATTCCATATATAGGCTGAAAATTCATCCATGTAAATGGGTTTGGATGAAAATGTATGGCATTATTATGTAACTGAGGAGTGGTGATTTAACATGCATTTTCTTATATTTTTTTCAGTCTTAGGAAATATTTGGATATTTATAGAATAATTTAGATTTAAATACTTGAAAAATAAAATATTACATAATAAAATATTTTGGTATTACAATAGAACAATATTGTTGTTGTTTGATAGTTTCCAAAACATTCAATAGTTTCCAAAACATTGAATAGATTTTGAACTAAGTCGTAAGGCAATTATTCTCATATTATAATATACGCCAAATTTAAAAATTTCAATTTCCAAATCAAAGAAATGGTCAATTACTTTATAATTTTATTTCAATATTTTTTAAATGGCAAGACAACAACAACAACAATTCATAGGAATTCAATTCCAATAAAATAAAAGATCACTAATTATATTTTCAAGATAAGGGATTCATGATAATGTTCATTTCTTTGATTTTCTAAGAACTCTATTCATGCAAAGAAAAATGTTATAAATTTTCAAGATAAGAGATTTTATGGTAAAATGAGTTCCTATGAATTTATACGAATTCAATTTTATGTGAACAAATAAGTTTTATCTTTCATGGCAGAATGGGTTCCTTTGAATTTTTAGAAATAAACATCCATTCTAATAGATTGTCCTAATCATATATATTTTAACAATAATGAATTCGTTTTTTCTAAATCCTTGAGAATTCAATTTCATGCATATAAAAAAACCTTGTCATATGCTCGGGATAAGAAATTAGTAGTAACGTGGTTCCTTACAGATTTTTGAGATTTATTTTCATATAATTAAATTGGGCCTAACCAAGACAAGCAACTAAAATTTTATAGGTTTTCCATCCTCACCATCTATCAATCAATGTGATTTTTGGTGTTAGGACCCCAAAAAAGTGCCATTTGGATCATGAAAAAGACTAATTTTTATTAAAAATGAAATAGAGAAATAATTAATTTATCCTATTAGAGGCTCACCTTTCATTGTTGAAAGTCGCTCATATGAACAATCACTCTTAATATGTTCATTCTATAAAATTTCACTTTAATATGTAAAGGTGGATTGTACACACAAAGGTGGGCCACGCAGGTTGCAATGACTAAAAGTGTGGTAAAGAAAAAGGAAAAGATAAATCATACTAGGAGGGAAAAAAAAGTAACATGTAAGAAATGGAGGTGCTTCAAGAACACAAGGTTTAGGTAGTTTTGCCATTTCAAATAGAATGGAGAATTCTCGGAAAAATTAGAGTTTTTAGGCAGGAGGAAGAAAAAACCACTCTAATAAAAAGCTACAAGGCAAAATTGCTACTGATGTTGTTGCATTGCTCCTTAGTGTCAGACTCCATTACAAACCAATGCCCCAATCAAGACATTGCTTTGTTCTACTATGACCTCATTGATTCATGCTCCAAACAAGGCCTCAAGCAGCAGGTTTTTGAATTTAATGCTTGTTTGAAGCGAATTCCAGGCCGGCCCCCCGTGACCGTCCGTTAATGTTACAAGTCGATGATTAATGGATTGTGTGTGATGGATCTCCCTCATGATGGAGAGGGGATGTTGGAAGAAATGAGAATTGCTGGTTTTAGACCTGCCACATTTGAGTTCAAATTGGTTTTGCTTGTTTGTAGAAGGTCTGGGTTGTTTTCTGAGAGGACAATGGTTCTTCAATATGTGAAAGATGCGGGGTGCACTTTAGATAATGTTTGTGCCAATTCTGTTCTTTCTTGCTATGGTGACCATGGGTGGTTACTGGTAATGATTCCTTGGATTAGAAAGATGAGAGAATTGGACATTGAGTTCTCAGTTAGGAAATATAATTCTGTCTTGAATTCATGCCCGATGATTATGTCAATGCTTCAAGCCCCTAAACGTGTTCCCCTCTCTATTGAAGGGGTAGTTAATAAATTGACACCATTGTCATTGGATGAGGTTTCCTTGATTCAGGAATTGGTTAGCTCGAATTGGTTAGCTCTCAAGTTTTGAGTAGGTTCTTGGAGCAGTCTTCTGTAGAGGGAAAATTGGATTTACATATGATGTACCTGGGCTCTGCTTATTTGATCCTCTTGCAATTGCTGGATGAGATGAGGGGAGGTTTCTTGTAGGAATAGTGCTTCCTTTGGAAATTTCAGTGGTTTGCGGACTGGGTAAAAACAACAGCACTAGAGAGGAATCTACAATCAAAGCACTGGTGTCAGAGATAATGTTTCAGATAAGTAGTCCTTTGAAAATTAAAAGGAAGAATGTTGGTAGATTTGTTGCATAAGGGAAAGCCGTTAAAGGCTGGTTGTGTAGATGCACTTGAGGATTTTTGAGTATTAAAGAATGTTCCAAATCCAGATTTCTAGATTGAAGTTCAAAATATATATCACGGAAAAAAAAATATAAGAACTAGCAACTAAATTAATCACAGACCACAGAAAGAAGACACATGATTTTTACGTAAAAAACCCTATTTGGGAAAAACCACGAGTCCTTCTCAGACCAACAAAAACCAAACACTAATAAAAAACAATTACAAGATATACTTATAGATCCTTTTTAGTTGTAACTCAACTTAAGGACTACAGTTCTTCTTGCCGACTACTCGCCGTTCACCTCTAATAGCGATTGAAATAACCGCTTGGAATCTATAAGGTGAATGAACCTTCTGCAAGAGAAGTCAATCTTCTATAAGGAAGTAGAAGTACAAATTTTTAGAATTCAAAGCTTCATCACAAGCTCTCCAATGGTTGTTTTAGAAAAGAAGGGTATCTTCATTATCTATTCTTAACTTAGAATAGGGAGATGGATGTCTTAGGATTGAGAGCATGCTTGAGCGCGTAGTGGGAAAATTGTTTTCCAGATCTTCAAACTTTTCAGGCGCTCGAGCGAGGTCAAATGGGCCTCTCAAGCACGCTTACCATTGTCTTTGGTCCTCGAGCCCGGTCAAACTCACGCTAGAGCGCACTTGATTTTTTTGTACGTATCAGTGAACTTTTCAAGGCTATAACTTTGTCATTTTAGCTCTGATTTACACAATCTTAGGCTCTACGGATATCTACTCGAAATGAGCTTTCCAATGGTAGGTAGCTTGTCTCAATCCGACTTTTGGTTTGTGAGATATGACTTTTTTATTCCATATTGACGTTAGAAAATCACTTCAAAATACTCTAATTTGCGTTCTTTCTTCAATTTCTTCACTTTAATACATCCGGTAACTTATACCACAATCCATTCTAAAATTTAAAAAAAATTACAACTCAATGGACCTAAAGTTTTGTTTAACTTATGAATTAGCCAACATACAAATATCCTAACATAGCCACCAACTCCTTTTGCTTTCTTTTGTTCATCTTGGAACAAGGAAAACAAGGTAATTGTCTTACTCAGATTTTGGATTCCCTTGCTTGTAGTTTCTTATGGCCAAATTGCCAGTGTACCTTTTCAGGAAAATTTGGTTACTAATTTTTCTACACTCTTTTTGGGAAAGCATAGGGGGTGGAATACATCATGTCGCCTTCTATTTTTCTGCCCTTTCCTCCTCCAATTAAGATTGGAGGGAAATGCATCTCACTTTCATTTAGTGGAAAGTGTCTTGTCAAATTGAAGAACTCAATAATTCAAATTCGAAATGCATTTTTTAAATTCGTAATTTTAGCCTCATGTACAATTCTCTTCAAATTCCAGATATTGTAAAATGGATAACATATCTCTGTCATATCGTATCCATTACTTTTTAATTTTTTTGTGTAAAATCTATATTCCTGTCATTTTCACGTTTGTCCTTGTTGTATACATGGCATGTATGGGTATCATAAATTCCAATAGGTGTTTGATTCAAATTGTGTTTTACTTTCTATTTGTTTCTTATGCACAAACTCTTATCACTTGAAATGCTGATTCTTGCACTTCATACCCTTTAAATTAAGATCAAATGATTATTTAATTAGGACTATCAAGGAGATTCATTGACTTTTCATCACAATGGAATACCAAATTTATGATAGAAACTGCATAGAGTGTTTGTGTTTTGGAATTAGTTACATAGAATTGCATATTAAAATATAGTTTTTGAACCCAGTCCAACCAATTAGCGGGTCAAGTCCACTAGGAAAGTTAGTGGATTGACCGGGCGAATAAGTAAATTAATTAAGCATGCTGATATACTTATGAATATTAACATTTGTAATGACCAAAACATGAAAAATTATGTACATTCATTTAAAAAATTTTTAATGAATTTCATTATTTGAATTGTAATATAATTTTTCAATTTTTAATTAAGTATATCATGACTAATACCATTTTACTAATGTAACATTTATATACAAATTGCATTGGTGTGTGTGTGTGTGTTTTATATATGTAAGGATAAATTTTTCTTAGGACAACCAGGATAGCAGATAGCTCACCCATATCCAGACAGGTCACAAGTGGAATCATGAGTCAATGAGATTGGTCAACAAGGTTGAAACCACAGCTCATCTAGACTAAGTTCATCCTGACCAACACTTTGATCTGTACAGGTTTCTAGTCAACACACTTATTTGTGAAATGATATGCTTAATGCAGATCCATGATCCCCATGGGTCCACCAGTTCTTTGGGCTAAGCCCATCTAGTTCATGTTCTATATTATTTATAGTTTATTTTTATCCTATTTTATAGTTTGTTTTAAGTAGTTGGATGTTTTGATCATAGCCATCAATATACCTAGATGGTCAAGATTAGTTTAAGACTTATGTTGTTTCCCATATGATGATGTAAAGCCTCTTGGCTTGGACATAATTGTTGATGATTAATGAAAATGACTGCTTTTGGGATCTTCCCCCAGTTGTCTCCAAGTTCTCTTCCCGAGTTCTCCTTGCCTCCTGGATTGGAGTCTAGAATGAGGCTAATTTTCAAGTTCGTCTTACCTATTTGCCCTATTTCTCCATCTCTATTTTGCCCGCCTTGCATCTTTCCTCCATTTTGCATCTTTTTTTTTAGTGTTGGCAACAATGAGAGCTACATTAAATAATCATGATAGTCTTTACTTACCATCTTTTTCCTTCTCCAAGCCTTCATGGCATTTTTAGGGCATGTTTGTTTGTATAAGGAGTGAAGTAGAATAAAAGTGTCAAATTAAAAGAAAAAGAAAGAAGAGGGCTTTGAGAGTAAAGGGACTGAATGATAAAAAGTTATTCCTCCCCTTTTTGTCATTTAGTGCCCTTTAATAGGGTTTTTATTTTATTTTATTTTATTTTTTAAAAGACAACTTCTTTACCTGGCATGCTACAATTTTTTGGGTTGGCAGGCAAGTGGCAAATCAAACTGTTCTATGTGGGGCCCTCACAGCTTGGGGGCTTAGGGCTGATTGCCAAATTGAGAAGAACAAATCAATGGGGTTTGGATTTTTTTTTTTCATGTTCAGGATGGTGGATCTTGACCGGATCCTGTGCTTTGATTTCCCTCAGTAACCTCTGTATATTATTCTAATAGTTGATGAGGTCATTGTTTCTAGAAAGAAAGAAAGAAAGAAAGATGACGAAAAAGTGAGTACGGATAGTGAGAACAATAAAATGGCGCAATCTCATTGTTTTTTCCCTCCTTGCTTTACAATTGCGATAAGAAATATGCATTCTCATTGTTTTTTCCCTTCTAGCTTTACATTTGCTCTTGATAAAATTTTGTTCCTTCTTGTTCTGTCTGTGTAGCTACAATCATTTGCAAGTAGTTGCAATGAATACCATTTTGTTCCTTCTTGTTCTGTTTGTGTAGCTACAATCATTTGCAAGTAGCTGCAATGAATACCATTTATCCACATATTTAACCTGCTCATAGTTTCTGGTCATGACTCAGGCAATGCTACTTCTCCTTATATTTTAACCCCGAAATTTACCCAAGTTCACTTCCTGATTGTGCTTCTTTACTCCTTTTTACTCCATTAAGTTTGTTAGAATTCATGATTCCTTGAAACTTTGACACCATAAAATGTTAAATGGTCATCAATAAAAAAACCAAGGGCATTTTTGGCATTGTCTATGGAAAGGAAGAAATGGCTTATTATCAACATGGGGCACTGAGGGGTGAAGATTAAAAGGGTATTCTAGGACTGATTTTCTAGGAAAATTTTGCATCCAACTTTTTCGGGAAAGTTTGTTACAATTGACTTACTATAGAAGGCATGCATTCACCTACAACTGCTCTTCTCTTGTCAAGGTTTTTCTTCACCCTTTCATAATAGGCCATTCATATTATTGAGGAAAAATGTCAATTTTCATGGGAAAATATGAGGAAGACCTAGAGGACTGAGATGTGTTTTCCTAGACAAAGAATTTGAGACTTAATTAAGTTTAGAGGTTTTTGTAAATACCCTCTTAGGCTTATAAGATTTGTAAATAGCCCCTGTGGTTATAGTATTTGTAAATAGGCCCCTGCTTTTTCTTTTTAATACCTGCCAAGTCCCCAAGGTAATTATTCCTAACAAAAATAGGCAAGCATCATGAGGTTTGTGTTTAATTTTTATACAAATAACAGCTTTATCTTTACACCCATAAAAACATGAATATGTTATTATTTGAAAAAATATTATTATTTTATCCCAAGCCCTAATGCCCTTTCTCTCAATAACTCTCTTATGCATATAAAGTTTAATAATGCATTTTGAAACTTTCATCAATCAAATAGTGGGCCATGTATGGATAGGATAAATTAGAATTGATTATAAGTACATGTGTTGATCGTCATTACGATGAATTTAGTCTAATGAAATGAGTTCTAGATTGAGAGGATTCGATTTATGTAGGGTATGTTTTTCCACCAAATGTAACTCTTATTCTCACAAGAAGAAAAAAGACACTATGCTTTGAAAATTATGCATATAGGAATAAAAGAGAGAGGCAAAAACATCATTTCACTTTAAAAAATTATGGTGATTGAAAGTCTATTGATTTTAGAGACACAATAAAAAGGCAGGGGCCTATTTACAAATACTAGAACTATAGGGGCTTATTTTTAATCCTATAAACCTTAGGAGAGTATTTACAGAAACCTCCTAAGTTTATGCATTGAATGAATATATGAGCATTCATCTGGAACTGACAACAAATGATAAAATGATAAGAGCCCAGCCCAACTACGCAATAAAGTCTAAGTTGTTGAGCAAGCAGCCTGCCATTATGGTGGGCCAATCCAGAGTAGGATGCTTTGTAAGAATTGGCCACAGTAGTCTTAATCTTATCTATTAGGTGGTAGGATCAAGTAGAAGTTGTCGGCATATATCCTTTCTTAGGCCCAATTTGGTAAATTTTATTTATATGAAATAGATCTGTATGATATAGATCTATTTTAAAAAAAACAAAACGGTTTGAAATAGATGTTTTAAAAGTAGACAGGTTGGTAACACCAAAAAATCTGTTGAAATAGATGTTTCAAAAATCCAATGATTCTTGGATTTTTTACTAATTCTTCTAGTCAATAGAGAATCTAGGGCTGAATTTTAACAGTATACCCATTTTTACTATTCTAAAGAGGATAAACGGTTCGGATCCCGATTTGAGAGACCACAAATGTCCATAAATGTATATATATCGTTCTATACTTTTCAAAAACATCTCAAGATTGGAGACAGAACAACGATTCAGATTTGGTCCCATAACAGCCACTAGGCTTAGAAATCTTTCCAATGGTTTGGATCATAATTTAGTGACCCATTGTTTGAGTAAAAATAAGGGAAAAAATAGATAGGTTAATATGCACATATAAGTTGTTGTTTTGGATCTGAGCTTTTTTTAAAGATATCTGGAGATTGGAGAATGATCAACGGTTCAAATTTGGATCCATAGCTGTTTTTTAGGTTAAGAATATTTCCAATGGTTTGGATCATAATTTAATGTGCCAAAGTGTGAACAGAAAAGGTAAAAAGGGGACAGGTTAATATACACCTATAAGTTGTTGTTTTGGACCTTAGCTTTTTTTAAGATATCTGAAGATCAAAGAATGATCAACGGTTCAAATTTGGTACCATAGTCTTTTTATAGATTAAAAATATTTTTAATGGTTTGGATTATGATTTAATAGGCCAAACTGTGAGAAAAAAAAAAGGAAGAAATGGACAGTATAATATGCTCATATAAGTTGTTGTTTTGGACCTGAGTTTTTTTTAAGGTATCTAGAGATTGGAGAATGATCAACGGTTCAAATTTGGTTCCTTAGCCGTTTTCTAGATTAAGAATATTTCAATGGTTTGGATCATAATTTAATGGGCCAAGGTGTGAGAAAAAAAAAGGGTAAAAACGGACAAGTTAATATGCCCATGTAAGTTGATGTACCTAAATCATATCCGACGGTTCTCATTTCTGATCATTTCATCGAGATCAAATTGAATCAGTAGATGAAAATTGGAGCCATAGACGTTCTCAATATTCTAAGAAGGATCAACAGTTCTGATCAAGTTCTGGGAACCCACAGTAGTCCAGAACTGTCCATATACGGTTTTTTGGTTTTTGCACATATCTTTAGATTGACGAATGATCAACGGTTGAAATTCTCATACGTGGACGTTTTTGTTGTTATGAAGTGTTTCAACGTTACGGATTATCAGTCAGGTCCCACAAAAAAAGGGTCAACCCGTAAAGAACGCCATTTACATTGTAGCCAAAGACATCTTTGTGATTCAGACAATGAAGTCTATTTCAAATCTGACAAAAAGTGAGGCGGTCGTATTACCTCTGTATGAGGTTTGAATTAGACTTGCAAAAAAAAAGTTGCTAAACACTCTAAAAGCTTTTTTAATTAGTTTTAAGAGAAAAGAGGTAGAAAGTAGAGATGCCAAACACTACCTTAGTTATTGATAATTATCCCATATTTTGTTTTCTAGTTAGTGATAATTATCCATGATTGTAGGAGTCGATTTAAATTTGTTTCTATCTATCTATTCAGAATTAGCTATTTAGTAGAGGAGAGAAGAATTAATGAGAAGGATATCAAAATTTAACTCCAAAATATGTGCTTGCACAGGGAAGTCTAGACCATCCTCGGATTTGCACAATTTTAACTTGAGGATGTTTAGTCCATCCTCAAATTTGGACAGTTCCATCTTCCACATTCCACCCAATTCACGTCATAAAAATTGCACAAGAAAGATTATATGAATTGGTCAATATATCATGAAAATGATCAGTAAATGATGACATGATTTAGATCATAAACCGAAACTTGAAAGTTAGACTCGGTCTCAGAAGGTCACCAAGCAAGGTCACTCGGGGTCTGGCCAAGCAAGGTATGACTCAGCTATACTTGTTTGACATGCTTGATAATTTTTATTGGCACCTCACCTATGTTAGCACCCCACACATGAGGAGAAAGTCCATACAAGTGGAAAGAGATCTCGCACACGCAAGAAGAAAGCCTCCAAAGTGGCAAGAGAGCCCACACAAGTGAGAAAGTAATTAAACCCTTGGCAACAGAGATATGAGGTTGCTAACTAGCCAATTAACCCCTAGTTCTTGAGATGCTCGATTAAGTGACTTAACGACCCAAGTCAGGTTGATTGAGTTGAGTGGGAATTAGTTCCTTAAGAATGGTTTATAAGGCTATGGGCATTCCATTTCAGCCCAACTCAATCTTTGCCTGTTCACGATGGGCCTCAAAAGCAAGGCCCATAGTGGCCCTTTACCACCATAAATGTGTTGTTGAGAGTTGGGCCTGGGCTTGATGACCAGAGCTTAATAGAAATATGTGAAGCTTATCTTGGCCATTTTATTTTAAGAACTTACTAAACTTTCATTGGTGGACCATTTAAGCGTTCTTGGTCAATAAAGAAGAGAATTGTCGAAGATGGCTAGTTAAAAATTGATAAATGGTCCAGATCCTTTAAACCAGTATGCAATACAAAACGAGTCCACCATCATTCACTTATCACACTGCTTGCCATGGATCAAAATCCTGAAATAAATGGTTGGTAGATAGAGAGGGAGAGATTCTATTTTAACCATCCATTTCATGGTTATAAATCGGAGATCTGTAACTTTCAGTAAATCTTTGTTTTCCTTAGATACCCTGTCAACAAATCTACTTGCTCTGGCGGGTCCGGTGGGACAACAAATGCGCCACACAGATAGAGAGACTATTAGTTTTAAGGAGGGGATGATGTTTCTCTAATTAAAGATCTAGAGTCTCATCATTCGATGTGCCACCACCAATGACCTTGGCAAGCTGCCGATTGGAAATCTTCAAAGTAAAAGATCCGAGGACAGGAGTCGCGGAGCTGCATAAACATGCCCCCACGTTGGGAGGTGATGGTCTCTTCTGCCATCCTCAATTGATGACATGCACAGCACATTTCCCATCTTTACGCTACCTTGATCTTCACATGCTGCTGCTTCTGCCTTCTAATGAGTAGTATATCAGATACTCCATATCACCAACACACTAGTTAAATACAAATTTACCCATCCAGTTCCAAGAGAGGAGGAGAGGAGAAGAGATGAGAGGCCATACAATGGCCATTAAGTGGCTAAGCACCTTCCGAAGAAAGTTTACAAAATCCCATCACCAAACAGTCGTTCTTCTCCATGACAGCAGCAACAACGAAGAAGATAGAACCATAAGGGAAGACCAAGAAGATGATGACGATGAAGAAAATAAACAAGTTGTCGGAGGAGATGATGCCGATTCGGGGGAGGCTGGTCACCACCCTTATGGGAGAAAAGGCTTTCTGAATATGATCTTGCGGCCATAAAGATCCTGTTGTGCGCGTGTGTGCAAACGCAAGCAAGATCAACCAATCACCACACTAGAAGACAAGAAGATTTACGTGGTTCGGCAAGGATGCTTACGTCCACGGGAAACCAATTTCCACTGGGTTCTCCTCCAATCTGTGAAACCACAGCCTTGGAATCTCAGCCTCTCTGACTGTCTGCCCTAGGGTTACAGATTACATCTCATATATATAACCAGTACATCCTTATCCCCCAAGAACTCTATCTCAAGAAAAAGGAAAGTCCTAACCCATTAGAAAACTACTATTTAGCAAAATAGGAAATTCCTAATACATTAGGAAACCACCCCAGATTTGAACCCAAACATGGTCTGGACCCACATAGCCAACAATCTCCCCCTCCAGACCATGGGGAAGATGCCCTGAACCCCTTACTGGGAGTTCAGTCCGGCCAACTCTGAACACAGCTCCAGTTTTCCCTTAGACACAACCTTGGTCATCATGTCCGAGGGATTCTTGTCCGAATGAATCTTTTCCAGCTTCATGAAGTTCTTCTCGATCACCTCACGAATCTAATGGTACTTGATATCAACGTGCTTCATGCGACCATGATATGTAGCATTCTCACTGAAATCCATAGCACTCTGACTATCACAGTAAACTACATATTCTTCTTGCTTCAAACCTAGTTCTTGAAGGAATCTCTTCAACCAAAGCATCTCTCTCCCTGCTTCATTAGCAGCTATGTATTCCGCTTCAATTGTAGACTGTGCTGTACACTTCTGTAACTTCGATTGCCAGGAAATAGCTCCCCCTACAAAAGTAAACAAATAACCAGAAGTCGACAACCGACGATCAAGATCGCCTGCAAAATCAGCATCAGTATAACCTTCCATGACTGGTTTTGAGCCTCTGAAACATAAGCACACCTTGGAAGTACCTCTCAAATACCTAAAGATCCACTTCACTGCTTCCCAATGCTCTTTTCCAGGGTTTGCGAGAAATCGACTCACTAAACTCACAGCATGAGCAATGTCTGGCCATGTACAAACCATGGCATACATGAGACTCCCCACAGCAGAGGAGTAAGGAACACATGCCATCCGTTCCTTTTCATCATCTGTAGTAGGACACAAGCGCTTGCTTAGTTTGAAGTGACTGGCTAGAGGTATGCTAACTGGCTTAGCATTCTTCATGTTGAACCGTTCGAGAACTCGTTCAACATATTTCTCCTGTGACAACCACAGCTGCTTGGAACTCCTATCACGACGTATTTGCATGCCTAATATCGTTCGTGCGGGACCCAAGTCTTTCATGTCAAACGACTTTGACATCTCCTCTTTTAACTTGCCAATCAACTTGCTATCCTGTCTAACTATCAGCATATCATCTACATATAAAAGAAGGATGATGAACCGACCATCGATAAATCGACGAATATAGACACAATGATCTGCAGCTGTCCTCCGGTACCCATGACTCAACATGAATGAATCAAACTTCTTGTACCACTGTCTCGGTGCTTGCTTCAGCCCGTAGAGACTCTTCTTCAACTTGCAAACCATCTGTTCTTTTCCTTCTACCTCAAACCCCTCTGGCTGAGTCATGTAGATCTCTTCTTTCAAGTCACCGTGAAGAAACGCGGTCTTCACGTCCATCTGTTCAAGCTCAAGGTCCATGCTGGCGGCTAGACCCAAAACGATTCTGATAGAAGTCATTTTCACAACAGGAGAGAAAACATCACTGAAGTCGATACCCTTCGTCTGTGCGAAGCCTTTTACCACTAACCGTGATTTGTGCTTCACCAGTTTTCCATTCTCATCCTTTTTCAGCTTGAACACCCATTTGTTTTTCAGAACATTCCTATCTTTAGGAAGTTGCACCAGCTCATAAGTCTTGTTCTTCTTCAAAGAACTCATCTCATCCTGCATAGCCTTCATCCACTCATCTTTATCAGCATGAGTCATTGCTTCTCGGAAGCTAGCTGGCTCTCCCTCATCAGTAAGCAACACATATTCGGATGCAGGATATCTAGTTGATGGTTGACGCTCTCGGGTAGACCTCCTAGCTGGAGGTTCCGTGGTTTCAATCCGAGGAGACCGCTGCTCCCCCTGCTCAACACCCTCATCATCTGGCAACCTCTGTGCCTCATCACGATCCGGATCGTTTTGTCCACCTTCTCCACCTGTAGTCTGCACCGGAGAAGGAGTCGGTGTGAGATCAACCACTCCATCAACTTTTTCAGAAGACTTATCAATCTTCTCAACATCTCCAAAGAACTGATCTTCATGGAAAACCACATCCCTACTTCTGATAAGTTTCCTTTTTTCTGGATCCCATAACCTGTAGCCAAACTCATCTCCACCATAACCAAGAAAGATGCAACTCACTGCCTTATCGTCCAACTTGGAACGCTGCTCCTTTGGTACATGCACAAATGCTTTACACCCAAACACCTTCAAATGTGAATAGGAAACATTTTTACCTGTCCATCTTCTCTCTGGAAGATCATAATTCAAAGGAACTGAGAAAGATCTGTTAATCAGATAGACGGCAGTCAGAACGGCTTCACCCCAGAATGACTTAGGCAACCGTGCTAATTTTATCATGCATCTCATCTTCTCAAGAATAGTGCGGTTCATTCTTTCTGCCACACCATTGTGCTGTGGAGTACCAGGAACTGTCTTTTCATGTCGAATGCCATGCTTCAAGCAGTAGCTTTTGAACTGGTTGGATGTGTATTCACCTCCATTATCTGAACGGAGACACTTCAAGAGTTTACCTGTTTCTCTTTCAACCTGGACATGAAACTGTTGAAACATCTGGAATACTTGATTCTTTGATTTCGACGGATAAACCTAGACTTTCCTGGATGCATCATCGATGAACGTGACAAAGTACTTATTGCCACCCAATGATTCTACCTCTATGGGACCACAAACATCAGAATATACCAAATCCAACACATTGGATTTTAATTTTGATGTCGAAGAGAAAGCAACCCTATGTTGTTTACCATATAAACAATAATTACAAGGGTCAAGGGATATACCTTTGGAGCAAGGAATTAAATCCTTCTTTGCCAACATCTGCAAGCCTTTCTCACTCATATGACCAAGCCTCTTATGCCACATATTCAGAGAGGAATTGTCTTGAACTGCATTCAATGCATCTTTGCACAGCTTTACTTGTGTTTTATAAAGAGTATTACCTGCTGTTCCTCTCGCAATAACAAGAGACCCTTTAGTGAGCTTCCATCTGCCATTTCCGAAGTAATTCTCATAACCAGCACGGTCCAATGCAGTCCCGGAAATCAGATTCAACCGCAGATCAGGAACATGTCGCACATCTTTCAGCGTCATTGTGCAACCAATATCGGTTTTAATGCAGATATCACCGATACCAACAATATCTGAATGACTCGTGTTGCCCATCTTCACAGTACCAAAGTCACCTGCTTTGTACGTCGTGAACATCTCCCTGCAAGGAGTAGCATGGTAGGATGCTGCTGTGTCAACAACCCACTTAATCTGACCATCTGCAACACTCAAACACTTATCATCATCGCCGGCGAGCACCACTACTTCCTGTTCCAAAGTAGCTGTAGTGTTATCATTGTCATTCTTCTTCTCATTATTGGATCCTTTCTGTTCCTTCATGGCAAAACAATTTTTCCTGATGTGGCCCATCTTACCACAGAAAAAGCACTTTACAAACTTTTTCTTGCTCTGTGATTCACTGCTAGACTTAGACTGTGATTCACCTCTAGACTTGCCACGACCCCCTTTTGGTCCTCTACTCTTACTCCTCCCCCTGTTCTCAGTAACAAAGGCCTGTGCATTATCTGTCCCTGCAGATTTCCGTCTTGTTTCTTCATTCTGTAGGCTACTGGTAACCTGACTCATAGATAACACACCATCTGGAGTAGAATTGCTCAAGGAAACAACCAATGTCTCCCATGAATCTGGCAAAGAACTCAGAAGCAACAAAGCTTGCATCTCATCATCAAGGATCATCTTCATAGTGGCTAACTGATTTACCACACTTTGGAACCCATTGATGTGATCTTCGATCTGACCACCATCCTTGAATTTCATGTTCACAAGCTTTCTGATTAAGAAGGTTTTGTTCACTGAGGTCTTTTTATCATACATTGCTTCTAGCTTTTTCCAAAGGGTATTCGCATTGGTTTCATTAGACACGTGGTGAAATATACTGTTATCAACCCACTGTCTGATGTGACCAATCGCTTTTCTATGCAATTTGATCCAATCAGCATCTTGCATATCTTTCGGTCGGGCACTATCCCCCTCAACGGGATCATGGAGGTCTTTACAATAGAGAATATCCTCCATCTTCGGTTTCCAGATCAACCAATTGGAATGGTTGAGCTTAACCATGGTAGTGTTGATAGTATTGTTCTCCATCTTAATCAAATTAAGTAACAGGAAAAACAAATAATTAACACTGACCTTAACTACTGCACTAAGCTATAGATCTTGTCAACACGAGCACGCTGGAAGAAACGGATCTGAAATCCGACCCCGGATGGCTCCGATATCGCAAAAACGGTTTTCTGCGCTTCTGATTTGGTCAAACTCCTTGTTGACCGTCAAACAGCCAATATTCTTCCACTAACACGTAGATCTGCTCGAAACGAGTCCGTAGGCGCAAACGGATCTCCGATCGGACTTCGGATGATCAAGATATCGCAGAAACAAGTTTCTGCCGTCAATCTGGTCAACTCTGCCGCGTGTCCGATGATGTGGGCTGACGTCAGCCTGATGACGTCACGCTGCTGACGTCTGCGAGGCGGCTGACGGGCTGGACCGTCTGTTTCCGGGTTCAGGTCGACCCGACCCGACCCGAACCGGCCTGCATTGCTGACGGACCTGGGCTTGCACAGCGGGTTGGTTCGGACCCAACCCGGAACTTGACCCAACCTGTAAAACAGGCGCTGGGCTTCTCTTCTCCGCGGGTCAGGCAACCTGACCCGACTCCGACCCAACACCCAGACCCAGACCCAGTTAACTAGGTCGTCTTCTACAAGTGTTCGCTGCGCCTGGGTCTGCAACCCAGTTGCAGACTGGCGAGCACTCCCGGCGACCAGCAGCCTCGGCTTCCCTGGTCCAGCGACGGCAGCGCGGGACCGGCGACGGCGCGGCGACGGGCGACGGCGACGGGCGGCCTGCCGGCGACCTCTGGCAGCGGCGACCGGTAAGTCCGATTTTTTTTTTTTTTCTGTTCTCTCCGCAGCGAGGATTTTCTGCGCCGGTCTTCTTCCTCAGAACCGACGTTTCTCCGGTCTTCCTTGTTCCGATGAAGATCCGCAGCAGTCGAACCCTCTCCTTCTTCTTCTTACCGAATCGGTTGCTCTGTCTGCAAACAGAGATGCCCGAGTGACGTGTGGCCCAGCAAGAGATCAACCTTGATCTCTCCTCTTCCCGTTGATCTTCCACGCACAATCAATCGCTCTGATACCACTTGTTGTGCGCGTGTGTGCAAACGCAAGCAAGATCAACCAATCACCACACTAGAAGACAAGAAGATTTACGTGGTTCGGCAAGGATGCCTACGTCCACGGGAAACCAATTTCCACTGGGTTCTCCTCCAATCTGTGAAACCACAGCCTTGGAATCTCAGCTTCTCTGACTGTCTGCCCTAGGGTTACAGATTACATCTCATATATATAACCAGTACATCCTTATCCCCCAAGAACTCTATCTCAAGAAAAAGGAAAGTCCTAACCCATTAGAAAACTACTATTTAGCAAAATAAGAAATTCCTAATACATTAGGAAACCACCCCAGATTTGAACCCAAACATGGTCTGGACCCACATAGCCAACAGATCCAAGCATTCTTCAGGGGTCATTTGGTAATGCTACTGATACTACTATGGTCTGCACTCATGTAAATACTTTACTGTTTTTTGGCGGTTTCCATTCAGGTAATTGTTCTTTCAGCAAGGCCCATACCTATGATTCACAATGATCAGTTGGGTAAGGATGACATTTTAGGGTAACAACTGTGAGCCCCACTTGAAACAGTACATTTATTAATTGGATTGGATATATTAGCTAGAAGAAGATCCGGGTTGGGTTGCAGTGAATAAGCTTAACTCAACTTGAACCAGACCCATTTATTGTTTGGGTTGGAAATGTTCATCTGAACTTCTAATTACTGGTTTGGGTAGGTTTGGTTGGTGGGTTGGTTCATATACTTCTAGCCTTACACACCCTGGATCACACTACTCACTCTGGTGATGAAGATTGTGGATCTACTATATATAATAACTTAAATTGTAAACCTAATTTGTTAAGTAGGAGCTGATGGAGTAAAATCGACTGGATTGGAGGATACATGGTGAGTGGATTTTCTAATTTTGCTTGATTTACTCCTGGACGATGAGTTAATGAGTCTCCTTCTTTTCGCCACTGGCCAATCGAATTCATCGTAACACTCATAATGATCAACTTTACGAAGACCCCATTGGATTCCACAAGATCGTAGCATTGCCCCCGACAGAGCCCAATTTATTGCTTCCTCTCCACCAAGAATGCCCACCCCTTCAATTTGTTCCAAAAGCCGGCCACAGAATATGTTGATAAATCCCCTTTGTACAAGTAATCCATAATTAAGCATAATTATAAATTGTGATTTACTGAAGATTCTGGTCATTCTATCCTGGCAAACTAAGTAAATCCATTTCAGTTACCAATTGAGTTGAGATACTGGTCATTCTATCCTGGTAGAACAGGTAAACCCATTTCAGCGACTAACTGAGTCCAAACCCATTTCAGCGACTAACCGAGTCCAGATCCTGGTCATTCTATGCTACCATGGGCAGTATCCGAACTTGCAAAGGATACCCACTCATTAGATTAGCAGCCCACTCCTCCAAACTTCATATCATTAAAAGGTAGCAAGTGATCGTAAGATTGAAGAAACAGTGGTCCACATCTACCTCTAAAAAGACAAACCAGTGGTCCAGTACATCTCCAAAGTGTTCACGGATGGCACAGATGCTGAAGGAAATCTTAATCATCACACGACCCACTCTTTATATCATCTACAAGATGAATGGTTTGACTTATTACTTGACTCGCTGATTTCACTGTTATATTTACCATAATCACAAGATCAATTTTAACGGATCAGATCTGAATAATACAATATATAAATTACACGCATACCTGGCTCCATTATATGTTGATCGTGTAGAGCAGACTAAGCTATTCGCGTGCGGAGTTTACAACTCACTTTTACTTCTCCTTGATTTATACAAGTAATGAGAGAGCAAGCAGTAATCTCTTGAAGTGAAGCAAATTATCCTAAACCCATTCATTTATAGATCTCTGTGATAGTTCCCTTCTCATCATGGAACTCCTAAGTTGATTAGGATTATCTCTCTTATTAGTAATATTGAGTAGGAAGTAACTATTAGTTTCCAAGTCCAATAGGATTTCCAAATACCTAATAAAATATGAGTCTTTAATTGCTTTGGGCTCCAGAGGTAGGACCCATGCATGGGCATGCGGTCAAGTGGACCACATGTCTAATGCTAACATTCACCTCACTTTTGAGTTTTTAGTGTTAGTTTTTGTTCTGCAAACCACAATCCCCAGAGAATTATAGTTTGTTACTGGGGTCTGTTTGTGTATGTAACAGGCAAGCAGGCGTTTCGGGCCCTGAGGAGCCTGGTGAAGCTCCAGGCTCTTGTTCGTGGGTTCTGCATGAGGAAGCAGGCACACATTGCCCTGTATTGCATGAATACGCCTGTCCGCCTGCAAGTCCGGGTCCGAGCCAGGCAGCTGCTGACCAAGTCTGAAGATGCACAGGTTCCTCACCACCTTATTTATCCAACACTAAAAGCATAGTCACTGCTTGACAATGGTTACATCCCAAATTTAAAAAAGTAGTGAGAGCAAACCCTGTGACACGTTTTTGGGTCTTTCAGAAAGGAAAGATTAAACTCTTAAATTAGAAATTTGTTGTATGATGAATCACTGATGAATTTTTTATATGCACTCTACAATATGAATATTGGCATGATCTGATATCAATTGCCATGCTTTCTTCTGCTTTTGCTGTGTAAAATGTCCCAACTACTAGTAAAAGGTAAAGCTTGTCAGCTTGTTTAGGTGTTAACTGCAACTGTTGCTTTTGTTGGTTTGTTGCTTCTTGTTCTAGGTGTAGAGGTTATTCCTTGCGTAAGAAATGGAGTCCCACATGACCCATGAGTACCCATTTGCTTTATGTTTTATGTAAAGGAGTTATATATTCTGGGGCATGAGCAAAAGAGGAAAAAAGAGACCGAAACAGAGAAAGCAATGCCGTTACATATCAGTTTGGTTGGAAGGTGATCATCTATGTTTTTAGGATGTAACAGTTTGAACTAAAACGTCCATTGAAGATCAAGCAGAAATTTTAGAACCCCCCATAAACCATCTAAAGCAAAGCATTAAATAAAAAAAAAAAAAAGGTACTGTTGCAATTGTTTCATTGTTAAGGAAGGCATTATTATATCAGTTTTCCGTTGTCAAGGCCTGAATCAAATTTCAAAACCAAGATACTAGAGTGAAAAACAGCTAAACACCCAGAAGCATGATACAACATCATTGACAATGCAGGTAAACATCCTGCTTGATTCTTGATCAAAGCAGAACAAATAGAAAGAGCTGAAATGCTCTTTTGATTTGACCATGTATATCTATACCAAAATCTTCATCTGCCAATTCCTTTATTTTGTTCAGTGCATTAGATAATATTGTCCTTTGCAACACCCAAAAGGATCCACAAAGTGATAATTGAGCAGGAAACATCTCAAAGTAATAACAAGAAACACAATTAAAACTGGAAAAAAATTCCAAACCGTTCAAATCAGACAACCCCACATCACAGATGGAAGGCGGCCCGCCCACAAACTCAAACCAGACGGCTTGGATGCAAAGGGATCAAAACTAGGCAGCAGGAGGAGGGGCCATCTTCTGCATCTCCAACACCTTCTTCCAGGACTTCCTACCTGATATCTCACCCCACCACCTATTCACATGCTTCCTAGACTTGAACAAATCAGCTGATTCAGCGTCAGCATTGAAAATCAGGTACTGGGTGTTGGGCAGGTGAGACAGATCAGCCAAAGAAAACTCCTCCCCTGCCAGGTACCTACAAATCAATCAACAGATAACTGTAACTGTAACAATAGAAGGAAAAAAATTTTTTTTTTCAACGGTGATTTTACCTGCTCTTTTCTAGCCTTCTTTCATAGACGTCAAGCACCTTTCCCAGCTTCTCCTTGTTCTGGGTTATGACCCCATGGTCCTGCTTGAGCTTCATGCGAGGAGCAAAAGCGAGTTGGAACACCAGAGAAGCACTGGGTGGGTTGAAGGTCTGGCTTTCAGCTTCCAGCCATTTCTCGATCGAGGCCTTCTCCAACAGGTTATTGCCAAAAAGACCTTTGTTTCCTCTTTGGGCGTTCTTCTCAGCTATATAGCGGCATATGGCGCGAGACTCTGCAAATCGGTGATTGGAGAGTTAGAAAGATTGGATTTTGAGAAGTGGGGTACTGAGATTGGGACTGTTTGTACCAAAAAGAGTGACGCTCTCGTCCTCGAAGGCAGGCACTTGTCCAAAGGGCTGCAGAGAAGATTGAAAAAGAGAGAGAATGAGACTTTTTTTTTTTTTTTTTTGGGTGGGTGGTTAGTGAAGTGCGGTTTTAGTGAGAACGAAGAAGAAGAAGAAGAAGAAGAAGAAGAAGAGTAGTACCTGGATTTTGAGGAAGTCGGGGCTTTTGTGTTGACCTTTGGACATGTCGACATTGATGAGCTGAAAGTCGACATCTTTCTCGATGAGGCAGGCCAAGACGCGCGAGACTGCCGTGGACATGGGCGGCCCATACACCTTCACTGCTGCCATTTCTCTCTCTCTCTCTCTCTCTCTCTCTCTCTCAGCTTTGGAAGCACAAAGGAAAGAAAAGGAGGAAAGATGGAAATGGATGCAGAGTTATCCAAGTCCACATTTATCAATCGGAGAATTCAGGATCGCATGAATTTGGGGAAATTTCAAACAGTCCTTAAGTTTTTACTTATTTTAAAAAAAGAACATGAGTTTTAAAATATTTCAAATTAGTCCCTAAGCTTTTCAATAAACTCCTAATTAGAAACATCAGACAATTTAAAAGTACTTTGTGGAAACTTTTTTCTTCAATTATTTTAAAACACCAATCATTTAAAGGCATGCCATCATTTCAACAGCTGCTATATGTAGTTGATCACTCTGAGAATGTTAGTTGTCCTTAATTATTAGGAGGATGTCGGACAAAGAAATAAGAAAAATATAGAAGAATTGATTAAAGAATTTATTTCAATAAAAGGGTAATTTAGATATTTTAAAAAAAATAAGAAAAAAGTTGCCAAAAATAATTTTAAATGGATGGATGTTTGCAATTGATTTTTTTTGAAAACTTAGGGATTAATTTAAAATTTTTAAAAACTTATGTCTTTTTTTAAAATAAGGTTATAACTTAAGGACTTTTTGAAAATTTTCCCATGAATTTCGTAGGCACCCCTTCGCACCTATTGGACCCATGTCAAAACAATTAGAATAAATACAATCAAAATCTAGGAAAATTTTAAAAAAGTCCTTACCTTGTAATGGGTTTTCAAAAGAGAGTCCAAAGAATTTTCAATATTCAGAAAATGTAAGAGAGTTTTCAAAGCTCCTTTCAATCAAGTCCAACCCGGCAATCCCTACCTAGCACCCCGTAACCTTTTTGAAAAGGCGGAAAATGCCCATCCAAAGCTGGACATGGGTAAAAAGGAAAATTTTAAAACAGTCCTAAACTTGGTGGTTTTTGAGAATATAAGGAATTGGATATTTAAAAAAAGAGGCGCTAAACTTTTCAAGACTTCTTTCAACCAAGCCATATCTGGCGATCAATACACCATAGGCAACTCATTAAAAAAAATCAAAATTAGAAAAACAAATGCCCATTTCATTTCATTCCTTCTCCAAAATGTTAGACCTCCTATAGGTTGACTTTTGCATCACCCAAGCCACTTGTACTACATAATCTATTAATTGCACTGAAATCTCAATTAATCAGACTGTCCAAATGTTTGGTTGATCATGACATGAGATTTGAGATTAACTATTGACTAAATTATTTTAATTGTGTATTTCGTTTCAAATGGAATGACTTTAATAAGAGTACTTTTTCATATGAGGGCCTGTAATATGAATGACTTTTTTTTTTTTTGAAGGTTTTTTTTTGGTAGGTTTTTATGGGCCCACGTCCACAACATCAACCACCTCTAGTGAATGCCCTTCTACTTGATGGGATGGACCAGATTCTCAAGCCCAATGGAGTGTGTTCTATTGCTAGATTGAACACATGAAAAACAAAACTTGCTTTCTATTTTTCGTCTGATCAATCCAGCAACTACATTGACCATTTAGCTTGAGAGTTGAGACTTTGGCCGAAGGAAAGGGTGCGCATCTATAGCAGAATGGGCCTTGAACCCATGGCCCATACCAAGCTGCCAGCAGTATATGAATTGCGATAATTTTTATAAAGTCCTTGAACGGACATTGGGCGTCAATGGATATCCAATTGTCCGAATATCCAACATCTCCCAACTCATAAAAACAAGGTGTGGAATCCATGGTTGGATTCGAATGAAATTTGGATCTACATGCAGATTCATGCCTGTGTAATTCAGAAGTTTCTGAATCTGGACCTAAGAATTTGGTTTCAAGCCTAACTACAACCCTAAATTAAGGTCCCTAGTTGTAGCTCAGTTGGTTTATTATATGGGTATATCATATATGTGTGAGAGTGTGTGAGTTGAATCCTTTGCATAGCTGACAAGGGGGGATATTTTCAGATTCATAGAGCTTCAATCACAGAACCCAAATCATATCACCACTTGGAGAACTTTCTTGGTCACTAAATAAAATCCATTTGGAGGCCATGGATCGGAATATCTCTGCAAAAACTCTAGTTTTCTTGGAAACAAATGTGGATCAAAGTCTGAGGAGTTCTAGTTCCAAAATATAGGATCTGTTGGATTCAAATTAGGAGAAGAATCAATATATAGAAATGGGTTCAGATCCGTTTACACTTAATATGAACCAACCCATTGCAGTCTTTTAATTAACACAATGTGTGTAGAAATTTCCACACAACCACCAACATAAAGTTTGTGCATTAACTCCTTTGTGTTATAATTAGCAGATTAGTCAAGCCAAGTGCACAACATTTCCTTTCCCATTTACACCCACACAATTGCAAGCTGTAAAGTAGAACCGTGTACGAAATAGAAAATGAGAAATACAGCCCCTTGGTTTCATGGGATTGAATTCATAAAAATTATAGGAAATGTTTTGATAAGGGCCCGTTGGTTTGTTGGAAATGAATACTTATGGCGTGAAGGATATGAGGTAGATATATAGATTTGGCTTTAAGTTTTCTAATATTTAAATTAGTAAGGTGAGGGGTAAATATTCATTTGTCATCTCCCATTGATCCCTTTTTATAAAGGGGGAGATTATTTTTAAACCACAGATTCATGGATTACTATCCCAACATCTAATACCTGTCATCTCCCATTAATCAATTTTCATAAAGGGGAAGATTATTTTTAAACATCGGATTCGTGGATTACTATCCTTATCGCCAGCGCCCCCCCCGCCCCCCCCCCCCCCCCCCCCCCCCCCGGCGCAACCCCAACCCCATTTAATCACACGGAAAGGCAGATGAACAGTGCCTAAGGCGTCAAAATTCGTCCAATCCGCCTATTATTGATCTGATCAGTAGATGAGCCTCCCATGGATGATCCACACCATTAGATGTGAGCAAAAACCCCAAAACGGCCATGGGATGAATTCTCAACCATTGATTCTTTGTAGATGTGATGATATTTTAAAAAAGATGATCAACATTCCATTTATAGGTTTGGACTTCTGAGGGCCCCTTTGAAATATCCAGACCGTTAGATCTGATGTAGAGGGCAAGGATGCCGTGGGGCCAAATTTCATCATGTGGAGTCTTGTGGATCATGATATATTGGTTAAAACATTCGAAGCTATTGATTTCTTAAAAGTCTCTTCCCTAAAAATCCTCTCTTTTCCCAAACTTGGTTTTCTTCTTCTTTTTTTTTTTTTTTTAAGAGAGGATGGGTTGATTTTAGGCTTTAGGAAGGATTCTTTGAAACGATAGAATCTCTTCATCAATGCTGATATTTGCCAAATGTGCCTGACAAAAATGGAATAGACTACATAGGAATTCAATTACATGAAACAAGCCCCGTGAAAATCCATAAGACACTTCTGTGGAATTTTCTCCCTTCAGGAAGGGGTCTGTCCTTCAACAGAGGGATCAAAAATCTCACAAAGAAAGAGAATTGTAAGCAGACATGTTTGTTTAGCTAGAATAGAGTAGAAGAGTAGTACAAAATTAATTGATAGTATATAAAATTTTACTTTTAAAAGGTGTTTGGATGAAATAAGTAAAAGTACATTGTAAAACTGATATGACAAAAGGTTTTACTAATGGGTGTTTGGATGTAAAAAGGCATGTAAACTCTTGAAGTGATATAAAGTAAAGATTTCACAAATCACAGTACTCTATGCTAATTTATTTTAGGAATTTTCTCTATAGGGCCACCACTAGTCATACATAAACCTGCCTTGAGATAAAAGTTGAGAAAATTACCTAAATCTCATTTGTACTAGTACTTTTTTGCAATATCACATAAAACTACCTTGTTATTTGTCTGTTTTTTAAGTCATTTTTATGCAATATTGCAAATGAAAAAAAAAATTCGTGATATCGCAGTACCAGCATAGAGAGTGTCCGGAAAATTTTCTCAACTTTCAACACAAGATGGAATTATAAATATAGAAAAAGACCCTTTATATTACTCACCCCAACTTCGATATATTGGGAGGAGTAAAATTTTAACTTTTTACTCTAACCCCCTCGTATTTAATTTTCTGCTCAATTTGAACCTCACTCTTGTTTACTCGGATTTAATTTTATGCCCAATTTGAAACTCACTCATGTTTACTCTTCGCATGTAAACAAATGGGCTAGAAAATGAATACCCAGCAATCACAGTAGCAATAGAATTCAAGGAAAATCAAGGTCCATCTACATCTCTACCTTATTTGTTATATCCTTCACCGTCACCACTTTAATAAGACTTTCTTGGAACTCATTTTACCAAGAATGCCTAGGGATTGAATTCCATGTTAAAAACTGAATCCTAAAAGAATTAAAAAAAAAACTCCTGTTCTATTTCTTTTTGAAAAATTTCCATCTGGTTGCAATGAAGCTGACAGTTTATGATCACTATCACTAGATCAGGAGCCTTATCTATGGCTGTACTGGTTCGAAATATCACACATACAAGAGGATTAAATCTAGAAAGGAAAGAGAATAGCTGAATGAACAGGGTCTAATCTGGGTTCCTCTTTGTCCCTGGCTGTGGCAAACTGTTCAAAGCTTCAGGTCCTCACACTCACTGACACAAGTATAATAAATGGAAGAATCCAATCATCGGAAAATTTTCTCCTGTGCATGTTCTCTGAGTACCCATCCAAACTGTCACCAAAGGCGGGACTCCACCAGAATATCCTACACAGTTCTACTGGTACAACCCAAAATCAGGTTTGCCTTAAAACCCAAAAAAATCACATTTCATCCAATGATCTCAACTTTCTCACCAACCCAAAAAAAAAAAAAAGCACAATCAGGTGTGGATTTAGTACTCATCTATCTGGGGACAGTGGTTCTACTTATCCTTGAAGTAAAACTCATTGAAAGATGGGTATTTTTTTTTTTTTTATAAGAGCACAGGCTACAACACATGCAGTTCACCACACCATGTGTGCCCAATGAAATGAACAAAGATATAATTCATGGCAAAACCATATCAAAGACAGACAGACATGCAAAATAAATCGACCTGCACCCAAAGTACAGAGCTCTCAGTGCATTCCTGTGCCACTTGCTGTTATTATTCCTGTATGCTTATAGGTAACAACCCTACAGAAATATAAGCTACTGGTTTCTAGTTTCTACAGAACAAGACGGGAGAAGAAAACAAATCATATTTACCTACACTGATAGTAGCAGGAACTATCCCTCCTGATCCTCATGAGGGTTACATGCTCCCCTCACTCTACAGCCTGTCTACGCCATCTTGTAGTGATTGAGCGTGTACAATCATGCAAAAGTCGTCCAAGTAGATGGAAGCCTGGTTGAGGATAATGCAGGCATGTTCCGGACATTGACGTCAAGAGGCAGCAAGCGGTACTCAATATCAAGCTCCCTTAAGATGTTGACCATCTCTTCAACCAAGGCGGCTCTTCTCACCCACCTCAGACCCATGTCCTGATGATTCATTCGGTGCTGCAACCACACTGATATTTTCAGCTTGTTCATGTCATCCACATCCCTCACCACTATCATTGGGTCAGGGTACCAATGCTCAGTCTTGCTCTCTATGTACCTGCACAAGATCAGTAAAAGACTCATTGTCATCATCCTTATTATTATTGAAGCCTTCTCTCATCTATCTAGGTTAGGTTTGTGCATTCCAATTTTCCACTCAACCCTAATTAAAGCCAATACCAAAAAAAAAAAAAAAAAAGGATCCCAATGATTTACATAACAAACAGGTCTTTACTATGGTTCAACAAATTTTCTCCTTTTTCTCTGAGTTGTGCTTTCTAAAACCATGCAGGAGATTCTGACCGTGTATAGGCTCCAAGAAACACCCTATCATTAAGGAAAACCATAACCATTTGATCAATAAACAGTTAACACCATCACATTTAAGTCCATCTTTCAAGTGGCCAGGTATTTTCAGGGGAAAAACACTTTTTAGCCTATTTAAAGTAGGGCTTGACTCTTGAAGTGGATCTTATACCACTGCAAATGCACACCTTATGGGCAAAGAATTTACTTTGTTGGCCAGCAGACTAATGATACATCTTGATTCAAAAACATCATCAACAATTCCTATAAATATTTGCTAAACATGACTACTGAAAAGGTAAAAGCACTGTCCTTATTAGGGGGAGACGACCTGGGATCGGCTAGATGAACATGAGGGCCATGTTTACAATGCCACAAGTGAGACTTTCTTTCCGGTGACAAAAACTGTTCATATAATGGTCCACAAATGTATGTATGAACAACAAGGGTTCGGTCGGTTGAGGACCAATGGTTGAGAAACTGTCCACAATTCAAGTTTGGACAGCTGACAATTTCTGCCCCCATCCAAGCCACATCATGGACTCGAAGCCTTGAGGCTCACCTAGATACAACCTTTGGCCTTTGACTACACTTGTTCCTGCACCTTAGAAAGAAGATAAGACGACATAGCTCTGCAATAGCTGATACAATTCAAGCTGACTACCGATAGATCAGTGTAGAGGATGAACACATAGAAAGCTGAAAGAGGAGAAAGCTTCCAAAGTAGTATCAGCGTAAGCAGCACTTGGATTTGGTGCCATTTTCAATTCAGCATTACCAAAAAAGTTTGACGAATAACAAACGTCCCAATCACTCTTCTCATTGATGAAATTAATACTAAGCCTAATCTGTTATCAATCCCAATGTAACCTAAACTACTTTACTTCCACTATCTTGATTGCATTCTACTAAATGGCCAAGAATGCCTTGTCTTAAAAGGATGTCTACAAATGCCAATTATCTAAGGCCGCAGGCAACATCTCATGGCCTACTAAGAGAAACAGTAGTGCATCTGTCATGACTGTAAAATATCACATGCTCAACACAATTGGGTTCTCACCAGGTAACATCTCCTTGCCACCATCTCCAAAATCTCAGATTCATTATTACATAGAAGTCCACCTTATGTGTTGGAACGAGATCAGGTACTGCATATCTAATGTAAGCTAGGATATGGACGAGCTACAATTTACTGGAAGAAGCCCATAATGAGTGTAAAAGAAAATAAGACAGTTGAACAAAAAGAATTTGCAAAAAATTACTATAAGAACAACTACAGCTAAGTAGGACTTAGGAAATCCTTCCAGTTTAAATCATCATCATCATTATTATCATCAAAGCTTTATCCCAACCATGCTAGGATCGGCTATATGAATTCTGTTTCTCCATTCCATTCTATTTTGAGCCAAATCCTTAGAAAAGTTAAACTTCTTCAAATTTGATTCAATGACTTACATCAATGTTTTCTTCGGCCTACCACTACCTCTTGATGGGCCATCCATCTATGTTACGCGGATACCTCATTTGACCTGAGGCATCCGTACTGATACGGTCCGATATGGATACAGGTACGAGATACGACAAGATACAGCTGGGATACGGCTAACTATTTTAGAATACGGTTGTCTTGTATTTTACGAAAAGAAAAAGGCAAAATTGGAGGAATTTATCCAAATTTGAGCTAGACAACGAATCTCGTCTGGAATCTTTGGTTATAACTTCAAAAGAGTACCTTCATTTTTACATTCAGCCCCTTTTGTTTTATTTTAATATTGCAAAACTCAAAACCTACTGTATATTTGATAGTTGTTTTCCCCCTTTTATTCTCATATTTAAAGTTCTACCATTTTTTTTTATATTTTTTTATTGGATGGGGAAGTAGCTTTTCTTGTCATGCCATTCAATGTCCTCCTTTTTTCAATGTAAATTATATTTTCCTCTTCTTGAAAAGTTGAAACTTTTCTACGTCCCTTCATTTTAATTTTGATAGCTATAATTTTTTAAGGTTATAAGTTTGACTATATCACCCCACTTTAGGCTAAGATTTCTAGGGACCCACTTATAGTAGTTAGTCACGTATGATGTATCAGATACTACTAAAATGTAATATTCGTACTAGTATCCGTATCTTATCCCGTGTTTGTATCATATTTTAAGTGATACTGTACCCATATCCATGTCCGAAATTTTTAGAGTTGCTGTGTCGAATCCCCATTCCCCATACCGGTATCCGTATTCATGTCCGTATCTGGGCATCATATCCATCCACCTAGAACTTCGTATGGTTGTTGGTATTCGGTTTAGATCCCTTAAGTTCAGAAATAGGTCTCACTTAGGAGGAGTGTACACACTTGAACTAGGAATGAGATCTCACTCTAAAGAGTGTAGTAAGCCTGAACTAGGAAGGAGGTCTCATTCCAAGTAAGTGTGGTAGATTTGAACAGACTTAGCAGTGAGTAATGGTTTGCCTGGTTGCAAACCACCAGTTCTTTGGGTAATCTGCAAAAACCTTTGGTTTAGTGAAGTTGGAAAAGTGGCCGTAGGTCACCAAGGGTGTGGCCAAACCACTATCAATTGTGGTGTTCATTGTGTGATCAGTTTAAATTGATGAATATGCATGTTATGAAAGTGCAAAAACTAAATGTCACCAAGTCCTGGGGGGTTGGGGGTGGGGTGGGGGACAAGCCTCGATTTCAAGTACTACTAGATTGAAAACAGAATTAAACTAAGAAGCACAAATTGATAAAGTGAAATGCTCCAGTTCGTGTGTGCTAGTAATATGCAGATATTCTAATAGAATCAAGTTGATTTAGCACAAGTGTGATGAATAACACAAGAGAGTATGATTATCAACAGTACATCATCCACCACAACACAAGCATTATCCTCAATTCATCCACCACAAAATAAAACAATCCACAAGACAGAGAATTTATAGTGGTTCGGTCCCAGACCAGCATCCACTCTCAAGAGCAAACACTTTTGGTTCCACTAACGTTGAGATAACTACATAAGTACACCTCCTGCAACAGTTTTTTGATACTGTAGTTTGTCTTCCACCAATATGAGTTTTTGTTCCAGTGGTTTGATCTCAGATTTACTCCACCAATAACAATGCATATTCATGCGGTGGCTTGTCTTCCACCAAATAAAACAGGTTACCTTAGCCTTGGTTGGTGCTCTTGAAGCTTGAATAAAGAACTCCAAGCTTTGACCTCTTGTAATCTATGATGCCCAGGGGCACAGATCTTACATGTAAAAAGTGACGTATCAGATACGATACGTTGCCCATTTTTAAGTATCCGTGCATCATAGCTTGTAATTGCTCCTTGGTGATGTTGATCTTCCAATGAGTGCACAGCCAAAAAAAGAGGTTTTGGGATTTAGGAAAGCTAGGGTTTTTCTAGATTGGGTTTAGGGCTTTCCTAGATGAGGATCTCCTCTTCTCTTTAAGATTAATGCCCTTGAATGATCTTAGATAAAAGGGAAGATGGCGGCTGGAGCTTCGTATAGATTTTAATGGAGGCTTGTTGTTCGAAAAGATTTTCCAGGAGAAAAAGTTGTGTACGGGGAAGAAAAGGGCTTCTCTTAAATAAAGATTTGCTCCAACGGACGGATCTACAGCTAGACTCAAGGATATAAATATCGGCTGCTATGAAGTGTAGCGGCCGATAAATCGGGCATAGCGCCTCTATTTAAAAAAAATAGTCGCTCACAAATGTATCGGCCGATATGGGCCGATACAGTTTGTAGCGGCCGATACGTATCGGCTGGTTTGGGGGGGGGGGTTAAAACCCCCCAGTCGATTTTTTTACCCACTTTTTCCCTTTTAACTTTTATCTTCTCCCCTCTTCACTGCTCCAAGCCCCTTTCCTTGCCTCCATTTTTCAAATCATCAACAAAAACATAAAAAATAATCAAGAATGGCTCCACAACGTGCTTATCAAAGGCGACGGATGAGCAAGGAAATATGGGTGGAAGTGGAAATGTAGGAGGGGAACAAACAGCATCTTGGAACCCTATTTATAATGTTCCACTTCCACATTCAGACTACAGGCCGTATCCTCATGAACCATCACAATATTATCAGTATGGTCATGTGCAACAAGAAGAAGAACAATCTTCGGCTTCAGGGTCTAACTCATATGGTGACTATGATGATAGTCAACCTCAATATAGATATCCACCTCCTCCAAGCTCATTTGATTTCTTCTTTGCATTCCAAGATCCCAATGCTCACCAATATCAAATTCAATTTGGGGAGAATGTGCAATATCATAGGGGCACAAACACAACAAATGATGATGAAGATGATGACACTGATAGCAATGTAATTCCTGGAAGACATTCCCTTTAGTATTAGATTAGAGCTAATCAGCAAGGTATTCCTCCATTACAAAGTATTTGCTCTTTAAGTAGATTAGTATATTGTTTTTCTATAAAGCTTGAACATAGTTTATCTTTCATTCTTGAATGAATCTTGATAAAATTTGTTTATAACATTTTTTTTATAAGCCTTAAGTTACTATTTAAGTTGACATAACTAAACAACATGAATCCATATGAAAAACATTGATTATTCATATTCTTTTCTATTGATACAGTGATACAGGATCTCATACAATAAGGGGACCGCTATATACTCATATACTAGTTGCTTTTGCAAAACAAACACATACTCCATCATTTTCCAATATTCTGGATTTTCTGGAATTTTTTTGGATTTTTTTGAAGACTTTTTTAAATCACACCACTACGCCGCTACGTATCGCCGCTACCGCTACGTATCGCCCGCTACGTATCGTTTTGGCGACGGGCCTCTACGCCTGCCGCAACCACTATTTTCATCCTTGACCTAAATAGTCAAACTTTTCCTCACCGGTGTCATAACCGGCCTACGCTCAATATGCTCAAACTATTTTAAACGGGTTTCTCTAATCTTATCCCCAATTGGTACTACCTCTAAATGTTCTCGAAAGCATTCATTTCTAATTTTATTTTTCCTAGTATTATTACACATCCACCTAAGCATTCTTATCTCCGCCACATCCATCTTGTGTATATGCGTCTTCTTAATTAGCCAATATTCTACTCTATATGTCATAGCTAGTCTAGCCACTGTCCTGTAAAATTTATCATTCAATTTCATTGGCATTCGTCTATCACAAAGCACTCCATAAGCTAGTCTCCACTTCGGCCATCCAGCTTTTATCCTATGCTCAACATCTTCGTCAATCAAATCCTTACAGTTTAAAAGAATGAAAAAACTAAAAAAAGAAGGCTTGGCAACAATGAATAAAATGCACTAAAGTGACATTACTTGGCCACAATTTCTTCAAAAATACAATCAACAAATCCAACTTTGACTGAGAAAATAATATTTATAAAATGCTTCAACAGAGCCATAGAAAAACCCATGCTAGTCCTCATAAAAGTTCGAATAATCACCATTAATATCCTATACATAATTTGTACTATAATTTCGAATTTGAAATTGTCTTGCAACCCAGTTGATAGCCTGGTACAATTCACCTAGAGTTCTAACTTTCACGATAGTCAAGTACTGAGTTCTCAGGTCAGTTCCAACATCAAGTCTAAAGGATTTAGAATGTGTCACCTAGCCAAGTACTCATTTGTTAAGGATAATAAGTTAGGGTTAAGGATGTAGAAACCAATAACTTAGAGTACTCATTTGAGAATCTAGCTCAATACCCTTTTCAGCAAATCAACCTCTCTTGTTTGCTTTCATCATTAAAAATAGGCTAAATAGCTAAATTGTTCATTTTAATCTTCATTTTTGTTTGGATGTAATACCACCTTTATTGATGATCAAATAGCACAAATTCTTGTGATTAACCTATGAACTGTTAGTCTACCTTGCAGTAAGGCAAATTTCATAGATTTTTCTAAACTTGTTATGTTTTTATGGGAAATGGCTAAAACAATATAGATCTGATAAACCTATAAATTTTAGCCATATTTTTAAATAACTTCTGAACCTTTTTCTCCTATCTGGTATTTTGATTACTGACATCTGCAAGATTTCTGTATATATGGAAAAGAAAGCTGAATTTTTTAAAAGTTCTCTGAGAATCTTGGTGATTGGAATTTGCCAAGAAAGGGATTCAAATGCTCTCTAGTAACTAGACCCATCATCCATTATATCCAAGTTCATAAATCCATACTAAGTATATGGATTAAATCATTGGCATCCATGTTACATTCTCATGCCAGTCAAATTATAGATATCCTGCCAGATATATTGATATCCCCCGTCAGCAGTTGTCTCTTCTCCATTTATCTCTAAAATGTCATCATCATCACCATCATCATCATCATCAAAGCCTTATCCCAACCATGTTGGGGTCGGCTACATGAATTCTATTTCTCCATTCCGTTTTATTTTGAGCTAAATCTTTCGATAAGTGCAACTTCTTCAAATCTGAATTAATGACTTCCATCCATGTTTTCTTCAGCCTACCCCTACCTCTTGATGGACCCTCCACCTGTATATCCATATTTTTTCTCACTGGTGCCATTACTGGCCTACGCTCAACATGCCCAAACCATCTTAAACGAGTTTCTCTAATCTTATCTCCTATTGGTGCTACCCCTAAATGTTCTCGAAAGCGCTCATTTCTAATTTTATCTTTCCTAGTTTTACCACACATCCACCTAAGCATTCTCATTTCCGCTACATCCATCTTATGAATATGTGTCTTCTCTAAAATGTATGGCCCCTAATAACCTTCTCTACCAACCATCCTAAAGCAACCACAAGTTATACCAGTACAAGCTATGTGAATACCAAATTAACAATTGAGTGAATAGTGGGATAATGCAACTTTTTCTCAAGGAAACAAAGCATCTACTGAAATGCACCAGTCACACACATTGCAACAATATTTTTTAGTTGAACACGTGCACCACAAGCTTAGGGAGAAGGGATCTTGCACTGACAAGATCAACAGGATGATCAGGGAGGGCTGTCAATGGACCTTGTCCACTCCAAATTCACCTAAGCTCATATTTGATAGCACTGGATTCGGGCTGCCTGACAGGCCCAACTGTCCAAGCACTAAATCACGTTTGAGGTCCAATACTCTTCTCAGGGCAACCTAGACCATAAATAAGTTTAACCCTTCTCAGATGTGGGCCTTACCAGTCTCAAACCTTCATCAGGCAGTCTCCAGCCTCCCAAAAAACTGATTACACAGTCTTGGATTAAGATCTCAGGGTCAATGTGGGACTGGACTCAGACTCAGGCCCTTCAATCCTATTCCTGATGGGATTCAAACCAGGTCCCATGTGGGTCCACATTGAATCCTGCCTGGTGACAGCCCTATGAGTAGGTAGCAGCATTCAGTTGCCCTCCATACAACAGGACCAAAGAAACAAGCACTGAAACTTTATACCTGAAAATTTAAAGAATGGCAAAATAGTGATAGTTCTCTTACCCCTTTATTCTTTCTTTCATGGTAGCAACTTTCTCTATTGGGGTTGAAACATGGATGCAGAAGTCAATTGCATCTCCCATATCTGGACTTCTATAGTAATTGCTGATTGGTTTGGTAGCGAGTACACTGTTTGGATATATGATCTTTTGGTTGTCATACCTCAGGAAGACTGTTGTTAGGATGTTCATTTCCTCGACTACCATCTGGAATTTTCACATAAAGGGTTAACCATTACAAGTTTCAGAAAAACAAAAGGGTAAGTACATTGATATTTATTTCATTCAATATACAAATGTTTGATAATATCATTTTTCCTTGGCCTACAGACTCCACGTGTGCAGTTCACCTTTTGATGATCATGAACCGTTGACATGCTGTGAGACCTAGATACTTCACAATAGGCAACATATTTGTCTCGTACATCTGATAGTTCATATTTATGAGTGAAACCCGTGTCCCTTCCCCAGCCCTATCCATGGTATATCCGTCATATCCATGCTGCATAGGCATTATAGTTGATAAGATAGGATTCCATGTGGAAAATAAATTCCTTCATATCTCACAATTATTGGATTAAAAATTTATCCTCATCAGATATGAATCATCGGCTGTAGTTAAAAGTTAATCAGTCACCAATCAGATAGCAAGGGTAAATAAATTTGGGCTCCACCAGATGAGTGGCTTAGATAAACAAAAGGTAGGCCTCGCCTGTACTATGAGAAAAATGTAACATGCACTCAGCAAAAACCATGTATTAGACCTGTTATTGTTTAAGTGCTGATAGTTTCATACCTGAACTCCATCAATTTCGCATCTATCTCCCACATCAAAGGGATGCATTGCAAACAGAAAGATTATTGCTTCAAAGACCGTCTTACAAGTATTTCCAAAGATGAAAACCACAAGCAGCAGCTGGGAGCTGACTAAGACTAGAAGATGAGTGGTCGCAATTCCAAGAATAAGAAGCCAGATGACCACAATAATGATGGCCACAGCGACCCTTACCATCTGGTGGAGCTTGTTTACTGCAGTCTTCGTATCATTTAGAGTCAATGAAAGGGCTTTCCTTTCCCTGAATACACTGACCTGGAAAAGAATAGATGCAAGATCACTAGGTTTACACTTAAATATACACATGTTCAATATTGACTCGAGCTCATGAAGGGTCAGCTAAACATGCCAGAAAAGTACATGTGCAAGATCCAAAGTATCCTCACATGGGCAAGCCTTGCACAACTGTACAAGACCTTAGTCAATTTATATGCATGCTCAACCAACTTGGTCAGAGTATCTATAGCATGAGTGCTTTATGTTGCACAGAATGGATGTGGCAACTGTGGAACATGACTGTGCATTGAGCCATGCATAGAAAGAAGCATTGTGAGGATTTAAGAAACGTTGTCGATAAATTCAACAAGAAGAAATGAGACAGTCAACAGTCCAAGCAAACAAATCATTTACCACCCAGTTCTTGAGAGCAGTTTTGCTAATTCTCTTATTCTCCTTCGCTCCTTCAAAAAGACCCATAGCTTTTATAGCTTCATCTTCTCTCATGAAGCGCATCAGATCAACCAGGTAGATATACCTGCAATTTTCATGAATGTTTTGTGTTTCATATAAAAATCAGCTTATAACATAAGCACAACCATATATTATGCTTGTAAAAGATCCAACTAGTTCAGATCAAATTCATACTGAATAGCCACCTACAATGTTAAAAATCATATTAACCTTAGCACTGTACCTGAGTTAAAATATCCAATGCACCACACTCAAACCGAGACAAATGATATAACAATAAATTGTCTCACAACTCTTGGTCGTACATAGGGTGGGTTCATTGTAGGTCAGTCACAAAAGAAAAAGAACTCACAGGCTGGCCAGGATGGCAATCTTAATGATCTAATCAGTTCATAATGAACTGCAGAAAAGAATCGCAAATAGCAGTCAACATGGAATCAAAAACGGTCCACCAATTGAATACATAGATTCACCCAATCCATAGATATGTGATGACCATCCTATAAACAACTAGACAATAGACCATCGTATCCTGTCATTTGAGTGAAACAATGGAAGATATAACAAGAACACTGTTGTGCAAATATTTCAAGAAATCCCTCACACATAATGTTGATAATGGATTTGATATGCTAATCACTAAAAGATTAATACTCTTTCAAATCAATGAAAGAAAAGGAAAACAGAGATGAAGTAAAGAACCTGCTGGGTTTATGTCTTGTACTCCGGATTAACCAGATAGAAGATTGCGCCACTGGTGCAATGACGTACTTGTCATTGAAGTACATGAAGATATTGCCGGTTTTATCTCCTGGTGGCTCAAGATGCAGAATTCAAGCCAAGGTGGAGATTGTTGGGTTTATGTCTTGTATTCCAGTTTAACAGAATTGGTTTATTGGGTTGGCCAATAACAAGGTTTAAGGTTTAGGGCATTTTGGTAAATGTACCGAACCTTTCTTGGTGCCCAAGAAAGCGGAGATTATATATTGGTGTAATCCGCAACCATAGATTTTGCACTGAAAAGAGTGGCTTCTTTTGCCCGTAGTGTTCCCACACTACGTAGGAGAGACGATGAGAGCATGAGTGTCTCTATATGCCTTTGCTTGTGATAGTGAAGATGCTATCACCTCTGTCTATGGACATAGTCCTGTTTTGGGTGAACAACATAAATCCTCTGTGTGTTCTTTCCTTGTTGTGGCTTTGTTTATTGATCGTAGGTTACGTGCTTTGCATCGACGATGTAGTGACATACCATTCAGCAGGGTACGTGAAAACATTGCCGGTTTTATCTCTAGGTGGCTCATGTTGCGGAATTCATGCCGAGGTGGAGATTCTCCAATCCACTGCAAATCAGAGAATTTGAGAACCCTTCTCTTCCGATGTAACCCAAATGCAAGTGCCATAAATGTGTTGAAAGAGATTCATGGTCATTTGATAAAGATACTGCAACTCCACCTAAAACAGTATTTCCAAACAAAACATGCAAGTTTCCAACTCTAATGCTTCTTATAAGAACCAGAGCCCCCTTCACAACCTTCATGACTCCACCTTCAACTAAGAACTTACAACCGTCGGAGTCTAAGGCACCCAAAAAAATAAGCTTCTGTTTCAGATCAGGGACATGCCGAACTGTAATAACCTTGAATTTTTTTTTACTGGGCCAATTAGGCTTAGAAAAGGTCCAGATTCGACTAGCCCAGTTCATGATTGGACTGGGCTGTTGGGTCAAAACTTTCAGGTCTAGATATAAGACCCAAATCCATTTAAGATGTGGCTGTTTAACTCCCCAAAGAGACTCCTTGCTTTTCACCAAAAGCCATGACCTTTAGACTTCTCTATGTAACCTTTCATAGAAGAAAAGTCCAATTAGGACTCCCCCATTGGACGTCCAACACACTATAAGAAGAGATCACCTCTCTTCTTTGGTCACTTTCTCATGGAAGAGGAGAAGAAGTCTAATATTTTGAAGTTTGAAATTTGAAGCAAAAGAATTTCAGCAAGGAGTTTTTGGATGACTGATTTGAGGTCACTCATCACTTACACAGGGTGAGTAGGACTTCTCTTATATCCATTAGAATATTTTGTTTCTTCATAATCTATTCTATTGTTGGTATCAATTTAACATATATATATCAGTTTCTGTTGATATCTTTGCAACAAGATACAAATCTAGTTTGATATAAGGATATCATTTCTTTGATTTGGCTTAATAAGCGTTCATTATATTAACATCCAGATCTGAATTCATGAAAATGCTAGACTGAGGACTTGACTGTGAAGGAAAATAAAGACTTTAAACTTATCCTTTTTTGTATAAATGATTGGTTAATCGAATATTATGATAAATGTGTTTCTTAAGGACTGTTTTCATCATGTAGTATGATGGTTTAATGTGTACATTAATTCAGAACTGAAATTAATATCAGTTTAGGTCGTCAATATGTAACTTGATTATTTGTGGGTTGTGGGCCCATGTGGCCCACCTGATCTAAGATCAGGTCCCTATATCTGACAGAGGACAAGTGGTCGACCACTATGGTAGTGGACCCACTGGGATTGGACTATTGGTACTCTTCATCCAAGGGATTTAAACAAGGCCAGACATGAGACTTTCTTTTTACTACTGGCTCAGTTTAGAAATTTCTCAGTTGCTGTGTGTGATTTTTTATTTACCCAACATTAACACTAGATACCTTTATTAAAGCCTCTGAGTTCTGAACACCATAAATCTTTCACTTACGAAAGTTCTTTTATTTGAAAAAGTACAAAGAATAAGAGCACAAGATGGACATAATGCTGTATTCAGTTTCAGACCCAGTCATTAACTGACATCATCTGTTTCATTGTGTAATATTCTTTACTAAACATTTCTAGATGGGATACATATCATCATTAGAACATATGTTTAGAGATATTGTATTTTTAAACCACTTGATCATAATATTGATCTAAGTGTAATGATATAAGTAACAATTATATGATTGATGAATCATGAGTAAGGTATTAATTCTATGACTGATGGATTATGAGTAAAATGATAATTATATAGCTGATGAATCATGAGTAAAGTACCAATTCTATGACTGATAAATTATGAGTAAAAGGATAATTATATGAATAATAAATTATGAGTAAAGTGTTAATGCTATGACTATTGAATTATGAGTAAAGTGTAATGACTGAGGAAATTATGAGTAAAGTGTTTAATCTATGACTAAACAAATGACACGGTCAATGCCACATACTTGTGATACCAATAACGATTTCGAGTGGGGCAAGACTTCAATATGAAGTATGTGGGATTGGCTAATGGTACTTAACATAAAGCCTATGAACAAAAACTGAAATCAGCATTTGATTGTTATGGAGTAGCTGTTTTTGGATTGATCTTCGAATGATGAATGGTGACAGTTTTGTCACGACAAGATTATGAATTCTCTTGGTGGGAACATAAGAAATTCTATGAATTAAGATTGGGTGACAGTCTTGTCACGACACGAATATGAATTCCTTTAAATTATATGGGTGATTGTCTTGTCACGACACGAATATGAATCCCTTTGAATTACATGGGTGATTGTTTTGTCATGACACGAATATGAATCCCCATGATTATGCAACTAATATGAATTATGAACGGTGGCAGTTTTATCACGACAAGAATATGAATTCCTTATGAAAGTTCAAATAATAATGGTGTACATTAAGCCAAGTTGATGAACAAGAGTCTGAACTTACTTTTTAGGGTAAATCTATGAATTTTTCTCTTCATGAAAACATATGAATTCTGAATTATGTAAGATGTATTGATAAGGTTCTATGATCGGAAATGATATGATAGAACAATTGTAATACTTTAATTTTGTTTTTGTGTTAGTTATATTGTTCTCTTGATTTGGAAATTCTACTCACCAGTAATGCTGACTAGTGGTTTGCTCCACTATAGGTAACCCATTTGCAGGGGGATCTAGGAACGATGGAGATCAGCCTATAGAATTTGACATGCATCGTTGATTGAAAAATCAAAGCACTTTCTAGATTATTGGATATGGCCAACCCTATTTTGGAATACTTTCTTAGATTTATTGTCTTTTCTAGCTGAACCTATAAAGACTTGTTAAGACTTTAATATTGAAATTTTAAAATTTCATCTTTGCTTGGACTTGCTCTTGGAATTTACCTTATGAAAGTTCTTGTATCATTATAAATATGTTAACCACTTAAGAATCTGAAAAGCTCCAGCTTTTTGGGTCGTTACATGAACCTCTGCCAACGTTCTGACGATTCCATCATACATCTTTATTTTGATTGTCCCAATCCCAACCATCTTACATGAAACATCGTTGCCCATCAAAACACTACCACCATTGATCTCGCAATAAATGGTAAACCAGTCCCTATTGTGACACAAATCGTAAAAACATCCAGAATCAAGAATCTATTCATCTTGTCGATGAATACCCTTTGTAATCATAGAAAATGCACTATCAACATCAAAACTTGATCTTCCCTCTGCAACATTGATTGAATCTCTGTCCATAGACGTAGCCCTGTTTTGGGTGAACCACATAAATCCTTTGTGTGTTCTTTTCTTATGTGTGGCTTTATTTGTTCATTGCGGGTTATGCACTTCCGCACGTGCACAACAGAACCACCAACCACAAGAGAAGACATGAATTTAATGAGGTTTGACCTCAGCCTACGTCCTCAGGAAGCAATGATCAATCCACTAAGAAAAACAAAAGAATCATAGATGTTGTTTTTCTTGTCTGCAACTAGAGCCCCTTTTTTTCTTGTCTGCAACTAGAGCCCCTTTTTTTCTTGTCTGCAACTAGAGCCTCTTTCTCTTTCTTAAGAAAAAAGGTTTTTTTTTTTCTCTCAATACAAAAAAAAAGTGAAGAACCGAATCTTTCACGAAGAAGATTTTCAACCCAAAAATGAGATGCTGAAATAAAGGATCTCTAACAAAGAAAATAGCTGATTGGGCCCAAAAGAAAAAACTAAAGATTCTCAAGCCCAGTCAGTAAAAGCCAAGCTCAGTCAAATCGAACCAAAATAAAACAACAAATCTCAACCTTGGCAAGATACGCTGGACACCGATTCTACTAATTTCTCCAAACAAAAAGAACAAATCATGCTGCCTCCAGATGCGCTTGTTGGTGCCCTGCACCTGGAGGTACCTAAACATGTATAATGTTGACCAAGTCCAAATAGTGCTTGAACTTGATCCCAATTACCACTTTAGTAAACATATTGGCAAGATTATCTGTAGTGACAATCTTTGAAGGAGAACATCCCCATCTTCCACTATTTCTCGTACAAAATGGAAATAGACGTCAATATGTTTCGTCCGAGTGATGAACCTAGTTCTTTGCTATATGAATTGCACTCTGACTATCGCAGTGGATACCAACATGCTCCTGCATAATACTTAAGTCTTCAATCAACCCATGTAGTCGGATGGCCTCCTTAATAGCTTGTGTCACAACCATGTACTCTGCTTTAGTTGTTGACAAAGCAATTGTAGACTGTAACGTTGACCTCCAACTCATTGGTCCCCCAGCAAGTGTAAAAATATATCCTATTGTTAATCGAAGTTTATCCAAATCACCACCATAGTCCGAATCAGCATATCCAACCACATTTCTACCAAACCTATCATCCTGCTTGAACATCAAACCAACATCTACGATACCCAAGATGTACCATAAGATCCATTTAACTGCCTGCCAATGCCCTTTTCGTGGATCGTGCTTGCACCTACTCACCACACTGATAGCTTGTGAAATGTCAGGCCTAGTACACACCATAGCATACATTAAACTACCCACTGCTCTTGCATATGGAACCTAAGCCATATACTCACGCTGCCCATCAATGTGTGGAGACATCAAAGAACTAAGTTTCAAGTGAGGAGCTAAAGGGGTACTTATCAGTTTTGTGTTGCCATCCATACCAAAACAACTTAGCACTTTCTTTAGACATTGTTTCTGTGACAGACTAACCGTGCCCTTCACCCTATCTCTTTCAATTTCCATGCCAAGTATTTTCTTGGCTACCCCAAGATCCTTCATTTCAAACTCATTTGTCAATTGGGTCTTCAATCTGTCTATCTCCCCCTTGCTCTTAGAGGCGATGAGCATGTCATCCACAATACATATAAGAACAAATATATGAAGGATCCATTACGTAGCTTACGAAAATACACACAATGGTCATAATGGCTTCTGGTGTACTTTTGCCCTGTCATAAACCGATCAAATCGCTTATACCACTCTGCCTTGGAGATTGTTTCAAACCATAAAGTGACTTTCTCAATTTGCAAACCCAATTCTATTTTCTAGCAACCTTAAACCCATCCGGCTAAAACATGTATATCTCCTCATCTAAATCACCATGCAATAAAGCAGTTTTGACATCAAGTTGGGCTAACTTGAGGTCAAATTGAGCAACCAAAGCTAGCAAAATACAAATTGAATAATGCATAATGACTGGAGAAAACACTTCATTGTAATCTATCCCTTCTTTTTGTGCATAGCCTTTAGATACCAACCTAGCCTTGAATCTCAAATTGGCCTTCCTTGCGGAATCCTCCTTCTTGGTGTATACCAACTTGCAACCAATTTCTTTCTTTCCTTTTGGAAGTTGTACCAACTCCCAAGTTTGGTTCTTGTGAAGAGACTGCATCTCTTCACCCATTGCCTCCTTCCATTCTACACTTTCTGAATTTCACATGGCCCCTCTATAAGTAGATGGAAGACCATATTCAATAATTGGAAGTGCAAATGCTACAGTGTCAATATACCGTGCAGGCTTCCAAATCTCCCCTTTTTTACTACTGACTGCAATAGAATCTGACTGCTGTGGGGGTTCTTGAGTACTTATAGCCTCATCCTCATTTGTACTTGAATCCTCGCGATCTAAATCAACATCTGTAATGTGACTATTGTCTGTTTTATTGGACTTCATTGAAACCACTGGAGCCTCAAACTCCACCTGCTGTGGAACACCCTTGCCCATGGTTTCCTCCTGAGAAGTCCGATGCTTGTTTTGTTTGAGCATAGCAGACTAGTTAGAAGTAACATCTCTGCTCGAGATTACTTTCTTTGATTCAGGGCATCATAGTCTATACCCCTTCACACCTGAGCTAAAGCCCAAGAATATAGCTTTCTTGGCTCTAGGATCCAATTTACTTTCTTTAGCATGGAAATATGCCTCACAACCAAATACATGCAAAGAATCAGAATCAGTAGCAGGTTTTCCAGACCATACCTCTATGGGCGTTTTCCCCTTATTTGCAACTGCAGGTAACCTATTTATGATATGGCATGCATATGTCATTGCTTCAGCCCAAAATGCTTTACTCAATCCAACATTGGACAACATACACCGCACCTTCTCTAATAAAGTACAATTCATATGTTCTGCCTCCACATTTTGTTCCGGCGTTTTTCGAACTGTGAAGTGTCTAACTATGCCCTCATCCTGGCTCACTTTCAAGAATGGGTCGGATGTATACTCACCGCCATTGTCTAACCTGAGTCTTTTTATCTTTCTACTGGTCTGCGTCTCAATCATTTTCTCCCACACCAAGAACATGTCTAATACTTCATCTTTATGTCGCATGGTATACACCCAAACTCTCCTTGAGTAATCATCAACAGAAAAGACAAACCAACGCTTATCTCCCAAAGATGCAACTTTGGTAGGTTCCCATACATTTGTGTGAATATAATCTGAGTTCCCTGAGTACGATGAAATGTAGTGCCAAACTTCACTCTAGTCTACTTGCCCATAATGCAATGTTCACAAAATCCAAGTTTGCAGGTCTTGGCACCTTTCAACAGGCCTTGCTTCACTAACCCCTGCGAAGCTTTCTCCCCTACATGTCCTAGGCCCATGTGCCACAATCTGGTAGTGTCTGAAACAACGTCCTCTGATCTATCAGAAACTGTTACTGCTCCACCTATACTTATACTTCCTTGCAAGTAATACAAATTACTTCAACGAGTTCCTTTCATCACTATTAGTGTGCTTAAAGTCACCTTTAGAACTCCTCCTTCCATAATAATCTTGAATTCCTTGGATTCTAAGGCACCCAGTGAGATGACACACTGAACATCTGTTAACACTTTAATTGGTCCATCATGTAGCTTTAACCGGATTTTACCTATTCCTTTAGTTTAACAGGCATTATCATTACCCATAAAAACAGCTCCACCATCCAACTCCTCAAAGCTGAAAAACCAGTCCCTGTTGGGACACATATGATAACGACAACTCGAGTCTAAAATCCACTAGTCAAAATGGCATACCAGCGATGAACCAACCAATGAAAATTCAGAGTAATCATCCTCAACCTGTGCGACATTCGTAGTCGGATTTTTCTTGTCTTTATTTTGCACTTCAGACAATCTTTTTTCCAGTGTCCATTTTTGTGACAAAAGGCACACTCATCTTTTTCAGGGATTTTCCTCTCAAATGATGCTCCTCTCATCTTAGAACGAGACTTGCCATGCCTACCAGTTTTTATGTTTCTTGACCTGCCCCTTACTGTCAAAGCTTCCAAGCTCGAGTCTCTATGAACCTGCTTGTCTTTCTTTTGATACTCATTATTTGTCAATGTATTTGACACTTCATCAAATTTAATTTCATCTTTCCCATACAGTGAAGTGGTGGTCGCATGATGGAGTTCAATGAATGTGTCAATGAAGCAGGGCCTTCAGGATATTCCCATGGCTGGGCATTTCTTCACGTGGTCTAACTCAATGATTGGATCCTTTAGAATCTCCAGCAAGCTAGCTAGGGGCTTAGGCAACTCCAATTTTTTGCACCTCAGGCCTTTTAAGTGTGAAGTCCTTCTGGAAGGGCTCTCTGATTATTCTCCGCTTCTTTTTACTACAAATGTCAAATGGAAGTGTAAAACCCCCTTTAGATACTTCACAACTTTTGGGCTAAATTAGAAGGCCTTTTTCAGTTGGTAAGGGAGGTTTGGAATATGAAGGTGGTTAGCACTCCAATGTACATAGTGACCACAAAGCTGAAAAGATAGAAGTGCAGCCTGAAGCAATGGTTAAAGGGCAACGTCTTCTTATCTACTAGAATTCAGGAAGCGCAGAGCCAATTACACTCTATTCAGCACCAGCTCAACCTTGATCCTTCTAGCTCCCAGCTTCAGCAGGAAGAAAAACAGGCCAAATCCACTTTGGAGCGACTCCTACACTTAGAGGAGAGCATGATAAAACAAAAATCCAGAGACCAAGCTATAAATCTGGAAGACAGCGATACGAAGTATTTCTATACTTTGATGAGAAAACGCCAGGCTTCTTCTGTCATTTCTAATATATCAGATTCAGAGGGTTGCCATCATCAAGACCCCATCTGCTGTTGCTGCCGTCTTTGTGGTCTACTTCTCAAAGCTGCTGGGCCTGAATCTAGAGGGGACTGCAATGACTGTCAGCTGGACACTTTGCATCGTCTTTCTCAGTGTGTTATCCACAAACTTGAGGAGCTTGTTACCAATGCAGAAATAGAGAAGGCTGTCAAGCTAGGGAACCCAAATAAAGCCTCGGGACCTGATGGTTTTAATGCACACTTTTACAAAGTTTGCTGGCCTATCATAGGCAGGGATGTTTGTGCAGCTATCCAGGATTTTTTCCATACTCAAAACTCTTGCACCAAATAAAGCATACCTTCATAGTCCTAATCCCCAAAATGGAAAATGCTTTTACCCCAGACAGGTACAGGCCTATTCCCCTAATGAATGAGCTTTACAAGATCATTACTCAGATTTTAGTGGGAAGGTTGAAACCTATCATGAGAAAGCTTGTCGGCCCTGCTCAATCAGCTTTCATCCCTGGTAGATCAATCACTGACAATATATTACTTGCTGAGGACCTTCTCAACAGATTTCATATGAAGAGAGGCAAGCCCAGGATGTGCCTAAAGCTGGATCTAGCTAAGGCTTATGACAGCGTAAAGTGGGATTTCTTGTTCAGAGTCTTAAAGGCAATGGGTTTCCTTGAGCATTTCATTAGACTGCTCATGACATGTATCACTGCTCCTTCTTTCTCTGTGCTGGTAAATGGCCAGGCTGAGGGGTTCTTCCCAGGAACAAGAGGTCTTAGGCAAGGCTGCCCGCTCTCCCCTTTCTTATTCACTCTGGTTATGGAAGTCTTCTCAATCCAGCTGGATTCGCTAGCTACAACAAAAGTCGTACCTTCCCCATATTGTAAGGCAGGGATTACAGTTTCTGACCTTTTGTTTGCTGATGATATCATCATGTTTAGTCTAAGTAGCCCTTAAGTTTCAAGGAGTATAAGAGATTTCTTAGAGGGATTCTGCAGATCATCAGGGCTGGGAGTTAACTGGAAGAAAAGCCATGCAATCTTCTCCAACACTCCCATGTAACAGATACAAGCCATTCTAGATGTCCTCCATATAGAAGAAGGGAAGTTACGTTTTAGATATTTGGGGGTTCCTATTTCTATGAGAAAATTAAATTTTCTGGATTCTGCTGCCCTAGTAGAAAAATTCCACAAGAAGTTGTTGGGTTGAAGAGCAAACAATCTTTCTTATGCGGGCCGTGTTGAGCTCATCAAGTCAACCTTAACCTCAACCATGTTTTATTGGGCAAATGTCTTCCAACTGCCTTTAACTTTGCTAGATGCTTTGGATCAAATTATAAGAAGATTTTTTTGGAACAAGTGGTCTATAAAGCCTCTGTACCTTGTAGCATGGGATACTATATGCACTCCTGAGCAAAAAGGAGGTCTAGGCCTCTTGCAGATGAAGAAGGTGAATGAAGCAGCCTCCTAAGGCAAGTGTGGAATATTGCTGCCTTTAAGGTTAGTTACTGGTCTAGGTGGGTAACTCCGCCAGTTTTGCTGCCGGTCCCAAGCCCAGGTAAAGGAGGAGGGTTGCGTTAGGTAGGTGACAGCCAGCATAAAACTTTGTCACAACCCAAACATAAATTCTGAACAAATGATATTTCACGATAAGGCTAGGGCGTTCCCCACTTTAAGCGACGCATTGCAGCATCGCCCGGCTGCAGCGAAAAGTGTGTAAGGGCTACCGCATGACTTTGGGCTAATGCGGTTAAAGAAGTTAGTCCATAAGAAGAAGAGGAGGAATAGGAAAATTAGACTTGCTACTTGGAATATAGGAACCTTGACAGGCAAGAGCATGGAGTTGGTTGAGGTAATGAAAAGAAGAAGAATTAGTGTGGCTTGTATACAGGAGACAAGGTGGAAAGAGAATAAAGCTAAGGAGCTCATGGATGGGTATAAGCCTTTTTTATGCAGGAAAGAGTAATACAAGAAATGGAGTGGATATAATTATAGATAAGGATTTAAAAGAGAAAATTGTAGGGGTAAAGAGGTTTGGTGATAGAATTATAGCAATTAAACTAGTACTAGAGGAAGACATAATTCATATCATTAGTGCATATGCTCCCCAAGTAGGACTAGAAGAAAGTGTGAAAAGACAATTTTGGGAGGAGATGGATGATTTAATGCAAGAAATCCCAAATAGTGATAAAATTTTCCTTGGAGGGGATTTAAACGGGCATATAGGAAGAGATAATAGAGGATATGAGAGAGTGCATGGAGGGCATGGATTTGGAGAAAAGAATGAATTCGGAAACACTATATTGGACTTTGCAGTGGCATTTGATCTTATAGTAGCAAATACTTACTTTAAAAAGAGAGATGAGCATTTAATTACATATAAAAGTGGGAGTAATAGGAGTCAGATAGACTTTTTTCTAGTTAGAAAACAGGACTGATTGGCTTGTAAAGATTGTAAGATTATCCCAGGAGAGAGTTTGACTACGCAACATAGGCTTGGAGTTTTAGATATTTGCATTAGAAGTAAAAAGAGAGCAGTAGTAAACAAAATGGACCCTAAAACAAGGTGGAGAGATTTGAATGGGGAAAGAGCAAATATATTTAAAGACAAAATGATTGAGAAAGGAGAATGGAATATTGAAGGAAAAACTACAGTAATGTGGAATCAAATGGCTAATTGCATTAGGAATGTTGCAAAGGAGGTACTTGAAGAATCAAAAGGGAAGAGACATATTAATAAAGAAACATGGTGGTGGAGTATTCGACAAAAAAAACATTGCTACAAAGTTTGGCAGGGGACTAACAGTATAGAAAATTTTGAGTTGTATAAGAAGGCAAAGAAAGAAGCTAAGAAAGTAGTAAATAGTGCAAAGTTCAAAGCATACGATGACCTCTATAATAGGTTGGGAACAAGAGAAGGAGAAAAGGACATTTTTAAGCTTGCAAAAATAAGAGAAAAGAAAAGTAGGGACTTAGATCATGTCAAATGTATCAAGGACAATGAGGAAAATATTTTGGTGAAGGACAACGATATTATAGAAAAGTGGAAAGAATATTTTAGTAAACTTTTAAATGAAGAATATTTGGGCGATACAAGAGTGGAGGAGGATACTTCATTACAAGAGTATACTTTTCTCCGTAGAATTAGAGGGGTGGAAGTGAAGGAAGCATTGAAGCGAATGAAGACAGGAAAGGCAACAGGCCCAAATGGTATTCCGATAGAGGTATGGAAATGCTTAGGAGAGGTTGGAGTAAGTTGGTTATGTAGACTATTCAATAAGATACTTGTGACAAAGAAAATGCCGGATGAATGGAGAAGAAGCATTGTAGTACCTATATATAAGAATAAAGGAGATATACAAAATTGTACCAACTATTGAGGGATTAAACTTATGAGTCACACTATGAAGTTATGGGAGAGAATAATAGAGCAAAGACTGAGAAAAAAGACTAAGATTTCGGAAAATCAATTTGGTTTTATACCAGGGAGATCAACTATGGAAGCTATCTTTTCACTTAGGCAATTAATGGAAAAATACCGAGCAAAGAGGAAAAATCTACATACGGTCTTTATCAATTTGGAAAAAGCCTATGATAGGGTACCGAGGAATTTAATTTGGTGGGTCTTAAAGAAAAGGAATGTCCCAAGAGGTTACATTGAAAATTTAAAGGATATGTACGAAGGTGCAATAACAAATGTGAAAACCACATGTGGAGAAACTGGCAGATTTCCCGTGACTATAGGCTTACATCAGGGATCATCCTTAAGCCCTTATCTCTTTGCATTAATTATGGATGAATTAACTGCGCATATTCAAGAAGAAATACCATGGTGTATGTTGTTCGCAGATGATATAGTATTGGTGGATGAATCAAGAGAGGGTGTAAATGCAAAGCTTGAGAGATGGCGGAGGGCATTAGAATCTAGAGGCTTTAAAATAAGTCGTACAAAGACAGAATATATGGATTGTAATTTCAATGGACATATACAAAGTGTTGAAACCACTGTCAAAATTGAAACTCATGAGATACCACGTAAAGATTCTTTTTGGTACCCAAGTTCCACAAGGAAAGTACTAAAAGCCTAAAGACTTGAGGATTATTTCAAGTGGCATAGAGCTCTCTCAAGATGGCATACATGGTTAGAAAATTTTACAGAACAGTGGTTAGACCAGCTATGACATATGGAGCAGAATGTTGGCCAATTAAGAAGACACATATTCATAAGATGGATGTAGCGGAAATGAAAATGCTTAGGTGGATATGTGGTAAAACTAGGAAAGATAAAATTAGAAATGAGCGCTTTCGAGAACATTTAGGGGTAGCACCAATAGGAGATAAGATTAGAGAAACTCGTTTAAGATAGTTTGGGCATGTTGAGCATAGGCCAGTAATGGCACCGGTGAGAAAAAGTTTGGATATACAGGTGGAGGGTCCATCAAGAGGTAGGGGTAGGCCGAAGAAAACATGGATGGAAGTCATTAATTCAGATTTAAAGAAGTTTCACTTATCGAAAGATTTAGCTCAAAATAGAACGGAATGGAGAAATAGAATTCATGTAGCCGACCCCAACATGGTTGGGATAAGGCTTTGATGATGATGATGATAATGACTGGTCTAGGTGGGTGAGAGCTAAGTATCTTAAGTGTAAGTCCTTTTGGCAGGCCCCTCTTCCTATAGCCACCTCTTGGGGATGGAAATCAATTCTTCTACTAAGGAAAAAGGTGATGCCCCTCATTAGACACCTCATTGGGGATGGTGCTTCCACTGCTTTTTGGTATGACCCCTGGTTTCCTGTAGGCAGAATAATGGATTTAACCCCTAATAGAGCAGCTTTAGACTTGGGGTATGGCAGAAATGTTAAAGTGCAGGAGTTTGTTAATTCAAATGGGTGGAATCTGCCCTCACCCCTCCCAAACTCCTTAAATGCAGTCTCACAAGCTATTCAGCAACTGCCAAATCCGGAGGTATCCTTGCCTGATGAAGTTGTTTGGATAGGAGAAAAAAATGGTCAATTCTCCCTGGCTTCAGCCACCCAGTTGGTTTGCCACTTGAGCAGACTCCCTGATGTAGACTGGGCTGCCTTTGTTTGGTTTAAAGGTCACATTCCAAAACACTCCATATGTGCCTGGATGTGCTTCTTGGGAAGTCTAAAAACGAGAATGTTTCTGCGGGATAGGGGGATCATCAGCCAGCTGCATTGTACCTTTTGCCATGGGCCTCGGGAGGACTTGGAGCACTTGCTCATTCACTGTTCATTCACCCAAGCAGTTTGGGATGGTCTTCTCTTGAAGGTGTGTCTTCTCCCTTCCCATCCCAGTTCTCTTCTATCTAGAGTAAGAGCTATCCACAACGCCATCCATGGAATTTCAGCTACTGTGGATTGCCTAGCAAACCTGATTTTCCCTGCCTTTGCTTGGAGCATTTGGAGAGAAAGAAACAGAAGGATCTTCTCCAACATATCCCGCAGATCCTCACAGGTCCACTTTGAAATAACTTCGCAGATTCACAGTCATCTGATTTTCCAGCAGTGTCACCTCCCCCTCCCTTTTTCTCAATGGTGAAGCCTTCCCCCAATGCCTGCAAAGCAGGCTCCTCATCGCCAGTGTCAGCCTAATAGTGGTTTGGGTTAACGTGTCTCCTGCTTCCAGCTGCAGGATTGCTTTGTGGGAATAGTTTGGCACCTCTCTCACGTCCCTGTTTCAGCTGCAATTGGAAACGAGCCTAACCCTCAATTTCTATTGGATTTGCTCCAATCGGCCAGGCATCAGTTCATTTTTCAGCTGTGCTTGGAGGTGGATAGTTGGATGGCTGAAGCCCTCAATTTTCCTGATTGTTCTCCGTGGCGTACTCGGTTTGTCTTCAGGAAATTCATCAAGTTTTTGAAGCAGCTGGACTCCTTCTCCTTCATTCCTGTCTCCTCCCTCTCCATGTGTGCAGGAATGAAGCTAATGCAGCTTTTCTCCCCTCAAAGAACGTTGGATGCCAATGACTGTGCCCACTTGTTCTAGATTAGCTCTTCTATAGCTCTCTTCTTCCAAGGCTTGGCTCAGCTTCCGGGCTGTGGATGTTCTTATTCTCAGGTTTATTTGTCTGTTTCTTTTGTGTTTTGCCCAATTGGCGCCTTTTGTATTATTCTTTCTTTTTAATGGAACTCTAATCACTAATTTTTCAAAAAAAAAAAAAGATGTGGTGGTCAAATGCTCATATGTGTCCGGCAACGAATTTAACAGCAACAGTGCCTTGTCCTCATCTTCAATTACCACATCAAGAATTTGTAAATCAGCAAGAATTTTGTTAAAATCACTTAAATGCTCAGACATGGAAATACCTTCTTGATATGGAAATGAAAAAGTTTCTTCTTCAAATAGAGCCTATTTTCAATGCTCTTAGTCATATATTTGTCTCCCAATTTCTTCCATAACTCCTTGGCCGAAGTCTCTTTCATAACAAAATACTTTTGATCCTAAGCAAGACAAAGCCTAATGGTGCCAGAAGCCTAACGATTGATCTTCACCTAATCCTTCTCTTCCATATCTTCAGGCTTATCCTCCAAAGCAATATCCAACTCTGGTTGAAATAAAACATCCAAAACTTCGCATTGCCACAGGCCGAAGTTATTTGTTCCATCAAATTTTTCTACTTTGAATTTTGCATTTGAAACCATCGTTTTTGCTACTGACGAAGGTTTAGAAGATGAGCCTTTTGACGTCTTTCTATCCAACAATTGAATCCACCAACAATCAAGAAAAGGAAAAATGAAACTTCAATGCCTAAGTCAAAACCAAAGCTTTGATACCAATTTGCTGTGCAAATGTTTCAAGAAATCCCTCACACACAATGTTGATAATGGATTCGATATGCTAATCAATAAAAGATTAAAACTCTTTCAAATCAATCAAAGAAAAGGACACCTTAGATGAAGTAAAGAACCACCAACCACAAGAGAAGACACGAATGTTACGAGGTTCGGCCTAAGCCTACATCCTCGGACAGCAATGATCAATCCACTAAGAAAAACAAAAGAATTAAAGATGTTGTTTTTCTTGTCTGCAACTAGAGCCTCTTTCTCTTTCTCAAGAAAAAAAAAGGTTTTTTCTTTCCCTCAATACGAAAAAAGTGAAGAACCGAACCTTCCCCAAAGAAGATCTTGAAGCCAAAAATAAGATTCTCAAATAAAGGATCTCTAACAAAGAAAATAACTGATTGGCCCAAAAGAAAAAAATAAAGATTCTCAAGCCTAGTCAGATCAAGCCAAGCTCAGTCAAATCGAGCCAAAATAAAACAACAAACACTACACATGAATTTCCTCAGTTGAGTTACATAATCATCATCTACGAACACTGTGACATGAGCGCCCCAATGCTTGACTCAGGCTGTGTTTGGATTGGATGTACTTGATTCACAACTGTTCTGAATGTTCTTTTCTTTTTCTTTCTTTCTTTACTTTTTTTCCCTCGATGAGCAGAAAAAATGCATGTTAGATGAGAATGCTCTGACTTGACCAGCTTACAAGCCAAACTTTACCAGCACAAATCATAATGGTAATTTGGGTGAAGTCAAGAGAACAGAGACCCACAATTGTCATTTAAAATTTCTATTCTATCCGAAATGTGATGCCAAGTTATTGGTTTGAGTAACATGAGAAGGTAACCATTCATTTTGCCAGGCCATACATCTGAGAATTTCCCATATCTTGAGGGCTAGAAAAGGCCAGCATCTAATGATCCGCTAAGATGGGGAAATCATTATATATTTATATCTCTACTCAAAAGAAGCAAATTCAATTTCTGTCCACAAAACAAATTCATTTGCTTGTTATTTTTACCTACCTGAAAGATACTCATCCAAGTAGTTATCACTCTACAGCTTCCACACTAAATAGGATATGAATAATGCTAACTAATCAAGTCTTTTGGGAAATTCGAATATTCAATATAGATCAAAGCCAAAAATATAAAAAACAACATCAGAAAGCAGAAGAAAAGTAGAATATGATCTTACTTGGATCCAGGTTGGGCTACATTGTGGAAGATCTTTCTGGCAGCAAGTTTGGCTTCAAACTCACTCCGAATTTGAGTGGCCATCTCATCCTCCTGGTTCTCACCTTGTATCTGTTCATCCAGCGTAGATAAAACCCCATTCCTAACAATATGTATCAGCCGCTTCATATTCCAAGCTGAGATATTCTGTTGGTTGAGCTTGTGAAGATGGTCTATCGTTATCCCATCATCCTCTGGCTTAGAAACAGCTCCTGAAAACTTTGAGTTCTTTGCAACCTTGGGGCTTTTCAGTCGGCCACTCCCAATTACCCTCCCACTTGAGAATGCAGCAGCTTTGAGGTCAGCAGGAATCTTAGCACCAGCATTCTGAAGCTTCTGCACCTCAGCCATGACCTTCTCTTCCTCCTCCTGAATACGTTGGTTTTCAACCGAAGGCTGACCTGAGAGCATCTCGATCACATACTGGTTAAATAGTGACTCCTGAATTCGATCAAAGTATGCATTCACATGGAACGAGGAGGCCAGCACCTTAACAAGAAGTGTCTTAACAAGCCAAATAAATGTACCCACCAAGAGACAGACAAGAATCTTTGTCACAAAAGGCAAGGTCTTGCTTTTGGTCTCCCTTTCAACCTTTTTATCGAAAATGTAATGCCAGGCAATCAAAACCAGACCCAACCACAGGCAGTTTTGAACTGCTTTCCGCACGCCATATACGAAATACAAGACCCGTTTTCGTAAAAGGAAATTTCGCTCGAATAAGTAAACAACAATCCGAATTCCCCAACCAGAGACCAACCGCCCACAAATCAAAACCAAAACCATGACCACCCATTTCCAAAGATGCAGATCCCATACTGCCTGTCTGACTAGGAAGGGGATTGTTAGGCTGCAAACTAGAGCCGCTAAGATGACAAAGAGGCTGACCCATTGGAGAAGTGTAACTGCCCCAAGATTTGCTTTCTTGTATTTGTCAGGGAGGTCCTCATCAAGGAAAGGATCCTCGTCATCTTCATCTATCCTCCCCTGCATTCCTGATTTCAGTATCCCGGATTTTCCTTGTTTCACTTGCCCAGATTTTGCTGACCTCCCAGACTTTTTCACCTCATCATCAAGCGAAGGAGGGTCCAGCAGCCTCGACTTCGTCTTCGCTTGCAACAGAGTTGAATTCCGCCTAAATGACGAATTTGATGTGCATTTCAAGACCTCTCCTGAATTTAATGAGACCCCACTTTTTGTATCGACACCACCGTCACCACCTTCATCCTCTAAAGAGCCATTGCGGCGTTGTCTGATGGTTTCTGTGGTGATCTCAAATTGGTGAGTTGATGGGTCTTGGAAGGAGACTCTAAGCTCCTTGGGAGAAATGGACTGCTGTGGACTTGAAATTTCCCTTACAGGGGAGAGGTGCTGATCATGACATAGCTCATCCATTTCCAAATCCATGTCCAAGGACATTTCACCCGACGCCTTCTGTTTATGCAAGAACTGCCCAATGAGTTTCGATGGGGGATCATCGCTTGATGGACTATGGTGGAACTTGAATTCATCACTTTCATCCACACTGGCATTTCCCAGCTGCCTAATTTTCCCTTTTGTTCTAGTAGTGTCTGTCCAAAATTCATAGCTTGATTCCCTCCATATATTGCTTTTGTTATCAATGGGAATGCTTTCACCTCCGCTATTTCCATTCTCTCCACCAACGTTTACCACAACTTCTCTGCGATCCATGGATGTAGACACTTCTTCTCCATTATCCAAGAGGATGGACCTCTCTTCCGGGCCATCACCCGATTTCCTACCCATATGCTTTGAAGAAGCGTTAGATTTAAAGGTTTTTCTCAGAGAATCCACAAAACCCTCCTTCATGGATGAGAGGGGTAGAGAAAGGAAAAAGATAAAAAGAACCCAGATGCTATTTTGATATGGGGTTCTGATATTTTTCAGCTCTTCTTCAATACCTCCTTATTTCATGCCTCAGGCATACATTGAAATGGAAAAAAGGAAAACTAACCAGTTTCAGTATTTGGGTCTGCTTCTTGTTTTGTCAGCTGTCCTTCAACTTTTCATATAAACCACTGCAAAAACCACCATTAGAAGAGCTCAAACAAACTAACTGAAGAAAGAGAAAAAGCAAAAAGGAAATGTGAAACAAAGAGAATCCAATGCTAAACCCTTCTCTGATGCATCAGAGACAAACAGAAACCAAGTACTGAAAAAAAAAACAAAAAAACCCATGAAGGATTTCAATGATATAATCTGGATTCCCCATCTTTTACATTGTTTTCTTAATCTGTTCCTCTATATTCCACAGACACATGTCCAGATTCCACCATTCCAATGGCTTTACCAGATACACCTAATGACCCAAACCTGGACACAATCAATGACCCAAACCTTCTTTCTATCACAACAAGAGGTTTTATGATCAACCCAAAGAAGATGATATGCCAACCCCAAAAGAAAAAACTACAAAAAGAAAGAGACTACATAGTGTGTTGGTTGGGATCTCACATGGGACTCTAGTACTTTACCTGCTATTCAATCTCTACAACACACCTATGCACATGACGCCATTGAAATTGCCTTCTAACAGGAAGAAAAACAAGACAAACGCCGAAGAACAGGGCAACTTTAAAACAGAGAATCAGGAGGAGAGAGAAAGAGAAAGACAGTGAAAGGGACATGCCACATACCCAACTGGGGATTTGACTCTTTTCTAGCTTTTGCCCTTCAAGTTGGGACTTGGAGGACATGTGTCTTCATGCAACCATTTGAAGGCACTAAACAAAGATTGTCCAATAAAAAAACATTGAACAGGAGAGATTACAGGCGGGAAAACGCAACAGGAAGAGATCTAGGACAAGATCAAGCGCATTCAGTGACCCAAAACTTGGGATCACACTTTGTCCTTTGGCCCTATTACGATGGTGGCATGCAAGTTTTACAGCTGTGAATGAACAGTACGAAGGGCAAGGCAGCTCATAAGAGTTGCCCATGAGCCAGAAGAATAAACTATGTTGAGCTTCTGAGCTGTTTAAATATACAGTTTTGATCTTCCAATCATGGATGGGGCTTGAAATGTTTCTTATCTATGTGGTGGGCATGGTGGTATCCAACGGTCAGGATCATTGGCAATAATATGGGGGATGGAGAATGTAGATTTTGGATTTGTATGTGTATAGCTGCTTGAGCACTAATAATATAGGAGGATTTTCGCGCGTCTGTGCATTGGTGCCGTTCATCACATGGGACCGATGTAATAGAGGGTCCCTATCTCTGATTATAACAAGGCCGCACCGATTATAGATTTCAATGTAGAGCACAGAAAAAAGCATTTGTACAGTACTTACTTTGTCTGGCCACATTTTGCAAAAAGGCCAAGGTTCCCATAATGTGCCCCATATTGCACCAGGGTTACATATGTTTCATTTTAAAGAAGTGTAAAAAAATACTAAGACAATTAGAAACTTTTCCTAAGTACTTTTGTGAGGCCCACAGTGGGGCCCACCTAAGGAACGGGACGGGAGATGAAAAGATTCATGTATAACTATCCTTGTAGGAAATCGTGTGGCCCGCATGCCACGGGTCCCACGTCAGATCAAGCAGGGCAGATGCCAACAGAGATGCAATCCCACTTTAGTGTAAGACTTGATCTGGGCCCCATAATAAGACTCCCAAGAGGATCAGTGGATGTGGGCTTCTGGTGGAATATGTCTCTAGTAAGTGTGACTCTTCGGGACTTGTCTATATAAGGATAAGGGAGCCCTAGGGTTTGGGACGATTGATTATTCTCTCCATTCCCGCAGGAAAGATAAGAGGCGAAGAGATCCACGGAGCTTCCCATCACCGGAACGCACATAGATCTCCGGCCGCGTGACGGAGTCTCCTCATCCGGATCCATCAATCCTAAGCATTAAATTTAACTCTAATCCCATATTCATAATCCCTTCATCTATGATACACAAACTTAGCAGTTTAATATTTAAAAATCAATTTTCCATCAACAATAAAATTCACACTTAAGAATTAATGACCATCAAGGAGCTCCTATTTGTGCACGATTTAAAGGGTGGCTGGTGGGCTCCACTAATTGTTCTCGTCTAAAAGCAGATGGATATCTAGTTCTCACCTCAATATTTTCAATAAAAAAAATATTTCTTCATATTCATAACTCTTGTGTATTGATTTCGCTGCCATAAATTACAATCATATGTGTTTCATGTGATAAATCCAAGGTGGTTGGTTCCATTCCCGTTGAAGTGATTTTGGCGTAGGATTGATATGGGGATCGGGGACCATGACATAAGGGGACCACCCCCTGGATTCAATAAGAGTTGGTGAAGGTCTCGCCAAAGATGGAGCAGAATTACAGATCTACTCTACCAATTTCTCTTCAAAAGCCGGTGGTCCGGTCTGGGTTGGTATCTTTCGGTGTAGGAACTTTCTAGAGTGGGCTAATGAATTCATTGCATATAAGAAATTTATTTAGAGGCTTTCAATGAGCAGAACCAGTGGAACAGGTGTCCTTTCTTGCTTGCTAAAGAGTGGGTTCTCTGTACAACTATTGTGGCGTTTCTCGCGCCGAGAAGGACGTTTCACATGTCTCAAATTTGCTCGTACTTGCAAATGCATTCGAAGTGGTGGGACCCACCTCGGATGCCTCTTTATTTTCATAGGCGACACAGATGACTGCACAGAAAATAGGGCAAACGATGGGTCCAATGGGGAGACTTTGACTTGGGAATAATGGCCTACCCAATATCAGCCACTAAAAATAATTGTCATTCGAACGTATAATTTATTAACCAAATTTATTCAAGTGGAAGTTTGTTCCAATGTAAGAATGATATTTTGATTAATTAGAATAAGTTTATGAATATTCATTAATTTTTATTTTAATCAAACTATTAATTTTATGGTGAGATTAACTCCTTTTCTAGTTAAACTTGAATTAACCATGTAAACAAAAATTGAATCTATCTTGAACGACTTGAAGTCTTAATAGGGGTATTTAATTGAATTTTCACTCTTTTGACTTAAGATTTTTCCTAAAGCCTTAGGACTAAGACCCACACAATGGACTTTGATAGAGTTTATTTGGCCCACCATAGAGGAGTAGTTGGTGTATGTGCGTGTACCATTTTTCGGTGTCAATTGGTAATTTGGTTCAAAGCTTTTTCCTAAAGAAAAGGAATAAAAAAGTAAACTATTTTTCTTCCTTTTAAGCTAAGGAAAAAACGGAAAAAAAAAAACCATTTCTCATGGGGAGAGTTAGAATCATTTTCTTTTTATCACGAGGGAATTGAACTCACACACCCACACACAATATATACACTCCCTAACTAGTATTAATAGCTCTGAATGTCAAAATCCCCCTTTCCAGCTATGTGAACTTGTTTTTTTTCCCCCCAAAAAAAGTCTAATCTAAACTCTAATATAGCGACCCGAATTAAAGTGGAAAATTTATGAAAGTTAATTATCTATCAAAGAAAATTAATCTTACTGGACTTGTTTTATAAATTCAATTAAAAAATAAAGTTGAATAATATATCAAATAGCAAATAGTCAGAATTATTATCTTTCATTTAAAGATCACCAACATTCAGTGAGAGTTCCATTTGTATATAGTATAATCTATGAGTTTATTTATGTATGATGAGTCACTTGGTGATAGCTTTATGCCACTGGTTTCGTGGTAATAAAGAAAACACAGTACTTCTATTTTTTAAGACCAATTTGTATGTAAGAATTCTATTGAAAGGAGTTACAATAAAAACAAAATGTTACAATAAGAATTCAATTGAAAGGAGTTACAAATTCTTCAAATATTGTCCCTAAATAGAATTTTCAAATGCTTAAGCACAAATGTAGAATTTAGGAAGAATTTGAAGTCCAACTGCAAAAAGTCATAGAAAGCTGGGATTTTGGCATTCCACCAATCAAATATAAAATTTAAATGGTCCACTGGATAACAATTGACATTCCTATCATAAATTTTAACCACATGAAAATTTTGTCAAAATTCCTCAAGCAAATATGACCTTAGGGTCTCATTCTTTAGAGGTACTTTTGACAAGGGTTCCCCAAATTGGGGGATTTCAACTCACTTAATAGCCTTTAGAACTCTCAAAATTCTAACATTCAAAATGTTACATCAGCCTTTAAAATTTTGAATTTCATATAGGAGAGAACATTTGGAAAATCCCAAATTTTCTACACATGCAAAGGAACGGGCTTTAAAGTATTTCCACAGTATTACACTTTGCTCCTTCATCTATTTCAATATGGAGAAGATCATTCTAGCACTTAAATATTTCATTGGCCATGAGAATCTCGAATCATTTGGAGAATTTCAAACTCTCTCTACACGGAAAAGAACAGGACTGGAGTAATACACTTTGGGCCTTCATCATGTATCCCAAGGTCTTAATTAAAAAAATTAAAAACATCTAATAAATTATATCTTCTTCTGTAATTGTTTTCAAAGCCTCTTATAATTGAAGCAGGGCAGTGGGCCTCACGGATATGATACTGGTGTTGTCACTCTATTGTAGCATTATTCCTAATCATAAGTCATGACCAATAAATCCAAATGGCATGTACCAAAACAATAAATGCAAATAGGTACTAATCACATTATTTATATAGCTAACGTAACGTAAATGCCATACGCGGCAACCAGGTTCCGAGGAACGTTACGTCAAGAAACATAGGAAAACAAGTTGAAAGATTTTTCGCCGGAAACTGGAATTGAATGTTGGTTTTGATTTCCTGGCATTTTCTCGGCTGACAAGACCTTCTTGCGTTTGTCCCACACTCCTACCGTCCCACGTCACTTTTGCATCACGAGAACACCCGTCCTTTCCTTCAATAAACAAAGGAGTTTACATAGCCAACTTGCATTTCCACATGTTTTACAAGTTAGAGATCTTGATGCACAACACACCTGTACGGCATGCTTACTGTTCTCATACAGTCGCTTGCGACCTTCTTTAAAATCAAGCAAAGCATGGTTTGGAATTTGGGTGGTCCAATTTATTTATAGGAGAACCCTTATCTGCTCAGGGCTTGGGTGGACGGCATAAGGCATAGTTTTGCTTCTCATATCTTATATTTAAATTTTGTCATAGGCTTATCTAATGCATTTGTGTGTAGATCTCATATGAGTGTGCAAAAATTTAGTTCCCTGCAGATTATATGCTACAGGGAAAAACATCATACGACAGAAAATTATGATTCAAGAATGAAGCTTAGTACATATCATAATAATTACCAAACTTGTATCTTAATTTAAATGGAAGGACTAACCCCAAGCAACCGGCTTTGACTCATACCAACTTCATGCCCAAATTACTATATACTAATCTAGTACTTAGAACAATAGGAAATCACATGTGGCTTCCATATTATGGGTCCCACATTTGATCAAGTATGGCATAGGCCAGCGGAGAATAAAATACCCGATCTATTTGTGTTTGCAGGGAAGAGTAGTATGTAATAAAATTGAGTATCAAATCAAGATAAAAATAAAGTAGGGAGAGTTGAAGAAAGAAAAACATTTTTTTTTTGTCATTGTGTTATTATTTAAGAGTAACTTTTTACCTTTTTTGTCATATTGTGGAACAAAAAGTACCATTTTGTCATTTTGTGATTTTCCCTAAAATCCCAATTACTCTCTTTTTATCTTGATTTGATATTCAATTGTATTGCATTATACTCTTTCCTACAAACAAATAGACTTTAGATGAGGGATGTGAGTTTTTCAGTGAAAAAGTATTCAATAAGTGTCACTCTTTGAAACTTATCTATATGAGGATAAGGAGTTGTAGGGTTGGATACTTTCTATTCTTGCAAGTAAGATAAAAGGTGAAGATATCTACAAAGCTTTCTAGTTGTGAAGATGCACATAAATATCCAACTACATATTGGAGTCTCCACTTCCAAATCAATTAGGAACACCTACTCATCGAAGCCCACTTCCTTTAACTCCAACAAGTCGAAATGGAATTCTCTACCTTATTTACAGCTGGGCCAATTTTCACTTTAATTGAAACAAGGCTTACAATTAGATTGAAATGTCTAAGGTAAAAAAAAAACAAGAGAGAAAGAGAGAGAGAGAGAAGAAAAGGAGAAAATAATTAGGATCATAAGTTTCAGTAATGATCAATTTAAAGGTGGACCATTATTTAAATGGAGTGAGATTTCACCTCGCTTGGAGCTTGTCTCTTTAGTAGAATTCTTGCTTGAAATTTATGATGTTCGGAATTCAAATTCAATAATGTGACAATTGTCTTCCATCTCGCTTAGGGTTGTTTTCTTTAACATAATTTATGATTGAAATTTGTGATGTTCAAATTCAAAGACTATGATATGATGGCTATCCCCTTGAATTTATGGATGTTGTGTTCTATTGATGTTGTATTTTTATCCTCGAGTCTTGAATCTCAACAAATTGAAAAGTCAAAAATAAAATTTGAAATTCTCAGAATTCAATTTATTTGACATATTTAGCTGCTCAAGCAGGAAAGAGGATTCAAAAACTCCAATGAGGAGACAACTTTTCTCCAGGGAAAAATTCTTATAACTTTGCTAGAGAAATAGGCACTCACTTAGAGAATAGAGGGCTGACCTTGTGAATAAGGCATCTGCTCCTACAGCTCCCACCAGATTTTGATCCGTCGTGGGAGCTATTTACTTCTTATATCTAATCAAGCAAAAAAAAAAAAAAAAAGAGGGCACAGGCAGGATTATGCCAATGTTTTGTTGTTCTTTTTCATAAAATAATAATAAGACCTTATTTTGAATTTTCTAGAGAAATAGGCACTAAGGATTAAGACAATGTTCTTTTATTCTTTTTCATAAAATAATAATAACACCTTGTTTTAATAGAAGAAAAGGACCACCGGTTGCTCCTTGGAAACTTGTACAGATCTGCTCGTCCCCTTCACGACATGACTTTGAAATCAGTGCGGGTCTTTGGCAGCAAGTGTGGATTCTCTCCGTCCTTATGGCGTTGCTCAAGTCTAGGAAGATGCTCACTCACAGGCATGCCTACTCTGCTTATTTATTTATTTATTTATTTAATTTTACTATTAAAAATGAGGTGAAAAGTTATTTCAAGAGATAATAAAAAAATAAAAAAATAAAAATTCCCTATTTAAAAAAATTACTTTTTATAAAAAAAGAGTAAAAAAATTTACTTTTTCATTTCACAAAATGAAAAAAGCTATCATTCTTAATTTGACCTCACTTTTTTGTTTTTTTTAATTTGACCCATCACTATAGTAAAGTTACCAAACATGAAATTTCCAATTGGTATGCACAAATGCAATAACCGTTGTTGTATAGAGCACATCCCCTCATTTTATTTCTTTTAACATTCCTTATATAGCTGCCGGTCGACTTCACATTTGCCTCTTAACAGCTCAAAGTTAAATATTTTTTACAACTATTCGTGCAATATCGTAGAGTCATGCGATATTATACATATTGTACTATATGATATCTTAGGGCAATGTGATATCACATATATTATCCTATGCGATATCTTATGATGGTGCTTAAGCTATTACATTGAAATTGTACAAAAAACTCTATAAAACATATTTAAATTTTAAACTTTGGGAGTTCTGGGATAAATAGTGAGCCTAAATGCAGCTGCTGTTGAGGCAATATCCCTTTTTTCTTTGTTTTCTCGTCTATCTTTGGTGGTGCCTATCTACTTCACATGACTTGATGATTTCGACGGCTATATCTGATGGTTTCTTAGAAAGAGACAAAAAAGGGCCAAGATGGGCATGGCCCTTTTATGCTGTTTTTTTTTTTTTTTTTCCCCAGTTTTGAAGGAGAAGGTACGAGCAAAGTATGATATAAGTTTGGGCATATTTGTCCCAACACCAAATCTATGGAGAAACTGAAAAAAAAAAGGGAGAAAAGGCCAACTCTTAGTGTTGACAGCTATTTTGTGATATGACGCAGGGCTTTTTCTTGAGAGGCAAAAACCATTTCTTCTAGAGAGGGTGGGAATTGATTTTTCTGCAGCTTCTCATGCTTGTCTGCAAACTTGCGTTCTAGCGAATTGGATTCGAATTGAAATAAGCTTCAATTAGCTTTAATTGATTTTGATCATCCCACAATGTTAACCAATGGTGCCACAATAAATGCACCTTAGTTTAAATAATACATACGTATTTATAGAGGGAGGGAAGGGGGAAAGGATTACATGTAATTCAAATGATTGTTCCTAAAAGGTTTTGTACCTGGGATTCCCGAAGCTTCTAGCAAGTGTGGCTACAAGTGATTTCTTAAACTGAATACTTGTAGTGTAAAATTTGATAATAAGTATGATTATCAATAAGTTGGCCCATGGTGTAGAATATAGAGGTTAGTCACATTATAAATTTGAGAATATGGCTAATGTCATCATTAATAAAGGAAGGAACGTAATTTAAGTAGCCGAGATGGTGTAGATTATAAGGGTTAGTCACATTATAAAATTGAAAATATGGCTAATGTTATCATTAATGAAGGAACGAACGTAATTCAGGTAGCTGATGTAACAACCCGAATTTTTATTTTTAATTAAAATTAATCTTGACCCTTGATTTAACCTTGATAGACCCCACATGTTATTATTATTATTATTATTATTATTATTATTTTGTGCTATTTAATTTTGGGATAGTTACTTAGTTATTCTGCGGGTCCCATTAGTTATTAGAGTTTGAAAATTTTACAGATGTACTCAAAAAATTTGAAACTTTATTCGGATTAAACTTTTGAAGATGAAATTTTCTTTGATTTGAACTCCTTTGGCTAAGTTTGGATATGACTTGAATTCTTTTGAAACCCTGCTTTTATTTTTCTATAAATGGGAAATACTCTCCCTCCCTTGAATCCCAATTACGCACCTTAGTCCTCTCCTTCATTTGCATAGAGTGTTCACTTTCTTTTAAATGTATAATCCTCTTAACTTTCTCTCCGTCCCTTCCAATATATTATAATAGTAGGTTCCTTTAGTAGTTTCTCATGGTAGCATATATTTTTTATTATGATGTTGCAGTCATCATCATCACCATCAGCCACACATCACCCGGAATACCAGCTGCATCATTCTAACCGGGCCACTAATTGTACCGTTTTTCCTTGCCAGCCCAGATGGACCAGGTCAGAACCGAACCCGCCTGACCTGAACTCAGCCGCCTGCATCGTCTCCTTCCTCCCTTTCTTCTGTTTCTTCTTCATCTTCTTCTTTTTCCCTCACTGTTCCTGACCGAGGAACCCATTGCAGAACCCAGCAACCATCAGCCGGTCAGCCCACTCAACGCATATGGGTCGGCCTGAACCTATCTCTTCTTCCTCATCTACTCTTCTTCCCGTTTTCCCTCTGCTGCATTTCACTAAACCCAAACAGTCCCCGTCTCCATCCTATCATCTCCCTCGTATTCTCCTCCTTTTATTCTTCTGTATTTCTCTCCCTCCACCATGGCCGAACTCAGGAGCTCTCCACCTTTCTTCTTCTCTGCAACTGCCCTTGCTGTCTTCTTTTCTTCTTCCTCCTTGTCCAAACTAGGACCGAGACATTCTCTCTGCAACTGCATCTGTTTTCTTCTTCTTTTCTTTCCTCCTCTGTTTTCTTCCTTCTCCTTGTCTCTTCCCCGCTGATTTTCTCTGTCTGTTCTTCCTTGTTTTCTTTCCTTCTTCTCCTTCTTCTTTTTCTTTCCTCTCTTCTCCCTCGGCCCTGCATTATTTGCCGTTACCGTTTCTCTATTCCTCCCTTCTTCTTTCTGTTTTCCGTTTTCTTCTCTCTCTCTCTCTTCTTATCTGACCGAACTCGACCCACCTTCATCTTTTCTCTTCTGGTTTTCGTTTCTTTCTCCTCCCTGTTCCTTACCTTCTTCTTCCATTTTCTTTCTTCTTCCTCTTGTTGTCTTCTCCCTACTTTTCTTTCTTTCTTCTTATTGTGTTCGTTTCTCTCCTGTTCCCCTCTTCTCTTCTCCCTCTTTTCTGGTTTCCTTCCATCGATCTTTCTTAATCTCTTCTGCAACGTCTTCTTGTCTCCTTTTCTTCCACTGTTTACCGTCTCCTCCATCTTCTCCTTCATTTCTGTTCCACCTTTGCAGCCACCTTCTTCATCTCATTCCTTCCCTTCCATTCTTCTCCTGTTCTTCTTCCTCACCTGTTCCTAGCCAAAGAACCCAGCCCTTCACGCATATATGATATTGTCCGCTTTGGCTAATGGGCCTCACGTTTTGCTTCTGGTGAGCTTCAGCCCACCAAAAGGCCTCATGTAAGATAAGGGTGCAAGCTCTACATATAAACCCATTCACTTTCCTCTCTATAGCCGATGTGAGACTCTAAGATGTCAGGGTACCAGTCCAGCCAGGTTAGTAATCACCTCTGCATAGTTTCTTCTTCCTCCCTCGTTTCTTCTCTTCTTATTTCCGTTTTCACTTTCCTTCCTCATCTCTTGTCCTTTTCATCTTCAGTCCCTGTGCTTCCCTGCTGCTACCGTTCCTCTGCATCTTCTTCTTCTTCTCCTCCGTTTGTTTTTCCTCCACTGCTTCGTCTCCATTTCCACTCCCTTTCTGTTCTCCCTGTTTTCTGTCACTGCTTCTCCACTTTTACTTCTTCCTGTTTCCTGCTCTTCCTTCTTTTCTTTCCCTTTTCTTTTCTTTCTTTCTACTCTGTTTCCCTCCTCCTCTTCTTATTACTTCTTCTTTGCTCCTTCCTCTCTGTAACCAAGCAAATAGCCCACTTCCCTTCTCTTTCACCTTACTGCCATTTTCTAAGTGCATGTTCAACTGAGACCATTCATCGAATTGACCCATTATCCCTGGCACATGTGACCTATAGATTTCATTGGTGATGTAGCCTCAAATTCATGACCCATTAGTTTGAGCCCACTGGTATGATCTGGCAACCTAAGCTGACTTAGAAATACCTTGAAACCAGGTTCCTTCCAAATTTCAGGTCTAGGCCCTTAAATGCAACCTATGGACCCAGTGCCCTGGCCCACTTGATACACATGCGTTGTTCAAAATACTCAGGCCCACTTCCATTATCTAATTACCCAGTTCACTTCATTTGGCCTACTCATTGTTTTTTTTTCCAATGTATTACGTGACCCAAACTGCACCCACTTGCACAAGTTAGTGGCCCTAGGTCCAAACCCTTTTCACCTTCATACTTGAATAAACCATATGGTACTATGCTATTCAGGACCCATTTGCATTATTCAACCGGAAGCCAAAACCAATGTGTACTGACTCATGTCACCCAAAAATCGTACTCAGACCTGACTTATAGGTTTTATTCTTGATGTAAGCCCAAGTTCATGACGTGCATCCAAGCTTGACCCAAGTCTAGTAATTAGTGCATGGACGTAGTCATTGAACTCAATTGCTAAATTTCTTATGTCAAATATTATTATCAGGGCATCACACTGATATTTCAGAAGATCCATAACCGAATGAGTGTAACCTTTGATCACCGTAGATCCATGCAAGTAGTCTTACCATGGTTCCTTAGTCATAGAGTTTTCAAGCTTTGTCTCTTTTTGATTTAATTACTTGAGATTGTGAACTATTGAAATAATCATAGATTTAAGGATACTTTGTTATCTTTGACATGCTGAAACATGATGGTTATACTAAAGTTAGTCTTGTTTTCTTGCCACCATCATGATGAAATGTGTTTTTTGTGAAACTTATTGTTGATCATTAAATATCGTTGGATTTTGGATGCTGACAAATGTTGACAAAATTTTGAGAATATGTTGTTTAATTGTAATCTCAACCCTTGGCTATTTTTGAGATTTAAAAGGCTTTGAATTTCGAATTTGATGCGTGTATTCTTAAGGCATTCTCTAAAGTATAGGTAACGTATCGTGGGAATGCTCACACACTGATTTTAGCCCATGCTGGGTATGACATTGGGATTGGGACCCATTTGTGTGATATTTCTAGTCTGCATCTAACCCCACTTTGTTTTGGAGATTACCGGAATCTCAGGCTTCGTGCCACTTTAGATATGAAATTGCTTATACCTAGTGGGTACCTTGTGCTTGGTTCAGGCTTAAATCTGGCGAGCACACTTTGTTATTTTGTTTACTGTGGAGGTGCCTTATCTTCGTTTGGTTTTAGGATGTTGCCCTTAATTTATGCTGTTTTGATTAATTGTTGAATTATTTTGCTCATTTCCTCTGTCTTGTGTAAATTCTGCTGAAACCTAATTTTGTAAATTTGTATTTGATCTGATCTTGCTATCAACGTTATTACTTTTAAGATTGTTATATTTCATTCCTTGACAATTTGTTCAAAACCGTGACTCATAAATTTGCTACCTTGATTGTTACCTGTTTTGCTCAGTTTTATGTTTTGTATTTTGTTGAGTTTTACTCTCTCATGTTTTTCCTCCAAAGGTCTCGAGGTTGAGCCAGAACCCGAGGAAACCTAGCTTACTCTGTGGAAATCGGGGTTGTGGGAAGAGCTGTGAAATTCTATATTAGATTCAGAAGATTTGATTAGGAATTTATATACATTAGGATGATCATTATTATGTTGGAGAGTTCTCTCGCTACAAATTTATTCAATGGATTAATGTAGGCTATTGATCATATGATCTCATTGGGATTATGTTAATAAAGTTTAGAAATTATTTAATTTATCTGTTGTGGACCAGTCATGCCTCGGGATTTGAGAGTCTCAAAGGACCTTGGATTCGGGGCGTGGCAACTGAGATGATCATCCTCAAGACTGTGATTAATGAATAAGATGAATAATTATTATATATGAAGCGAATTGGATTCAAATTGAAATCAGCTTAATTTAGCTTTAATTGATTTTGACCATCCGACAATGTTGACCAATGGTGCCGCAATAAATGCACCTCATCTGAAATAGTAATAATAATAATAATAATAATAATAATAATAATAATAATAATAATAATATCATCTTTAGTTTAACTACACCTCATTTTAAAAATAAAAAAATATAAATATTAAATATAAATAAATAGAAATAACACACAAAAAAAATTACCCTAACTTCCCATGTTATTGTAATTGAGTCCCATCCCCCATGGATTGCAATTCAGTTATTAAATTCTCCAAGTCTACTCCGTAACGAAGAAGGTAGGTAGCCATCTTAGTTAAGTTAAATTTATTGAAATTTTTTGTAAGAGTGAATAAGAGTTAAAATAGATACATATGTATTTATAGAAGGAGGGAAGGGGAAAAGGACTACATGCAATTCAAATGATTGCTTCTGAAAAGTTTTATACTTAAGATTTCTAAAGCTTCTGGAAAGTGTGGCCACATGTAATTACTCAAACTGAATACCTATAGTGTAAAATTTGAGAATAAGTATGATTATCAATAGGTGGGCCCATGGTGTAGATTATAGGGGTTAGTCACATTATAAAATTGAGAATATGGCAAATGTCATCATTAATGAAGGAAAGAATGTAATTCATGTAGCCGAGATGATCAAGCTCAAGAAGGTGATTAATGAATAAGATTAACAATTATATACATATGAAACCAATTGAATCTGATTGTCAATTTCATGCCAATTTCAAGTTTGATTGACTTATCTACAATTTTTAACCTCCTACTAATATCAACACTACTAATGCCCCACTAAGGCCCCATTAACAGAAATACTTTAGTAGCCCAACTAATGACTCACTAATGACTCATTAGTAAAAACAGTTTTGTTTCCACTAATACCTCTTCATTGCTCTTCATTCCAATTCAAACATGAACGGTGATGTACCTCTTCATCTCCTCCTACTTTTCCTATTTGGTTATCTAAAGTGCAAAATTCTACAATTCCTATAATGGCTAAAATCATGGATAATATACCTGCCCTATCACAGCCCTCTCCATCGATCTGGGACCCAACTCCAACAAGTAAGAGCACTGCCATATCTCTTTTCCCTTTAAAGCTCTGCTCGTACAGCCACTAAGGTTTTGGGGTTCTTTCAAGTGGTCACTCAAATCACATTTTTTTTCTAACTTCATTCTACATCAATGGTTCGTGATGTTTTATTTTCTTCTGATTTGGCTTTTTTTATTCTCAAGTATGTGGTTTTTTTCCCATTTTTATGCCCATCTTTTCACTATTTTTGCCAATTGTAGTTTATGATATTTTCTTATTCTCCTAATTGAATTAGTAAACGGAATTTTCTCTATCATTGGTCATAGCCTGAGAGAGAACTTTTAATGTTGTTTCCCTAAAAAACTTTTTATCTTCTTTTCCCCCCCATCTCACTACTTCTATTTGCATTGGTGATCTCATGTACTTTCTTTAATTTATACTTAAATCAAAAAATGTTTTATTTAATTTTTTGTATTATTTTGTGTTTTTTATGAAGAATTATCAATTCACAATCTAGGGAATAAGTGGTGGCAATTATTCAAAAGTCTCCAATTTTTGCATTTCAACTATTAGCTTAGTACTTTTATCTACAATAGATATTAGATAGGCCAATTTGTTATTGTTTATGTTTAAATCACGACATTTTTTTATATGACTTCTATTTGACTGTGCTAAGCACGAGGATATTTTACTAGTTATTATATATTAAGCTAGTTGAGTTCAATTGAAAAATCAACTTCAATTTGTTCAATTGATTAACTCTCCAAAATTTATTTTGACTGTTTCTTGATATTCTATGGAGAACCATAATTCCTTTATCTTCTTAATTTCTCTCTTTAAATACTGTAACTCTTCTCTCTATTCTATCATTAAACCTCCAATCAAAACCAATAATATCCCTCATCAAAGTGGAGATTCGGGCTTTTTATTTTCCCCTCTTTCAAATTCCTAAACTGACAGTGCTTTCTATAAGACTTTTTTAAGGCGGTTTCTTCCTTCTCTACGATGTAGTAAGGTTAAGTTTGGAAGTTCATGAAATTCGTAGTTTTATATTTCCACTTCCCTCTTTATTTGGAAATTGAGAGAGATGATGAATTTTGAGAAGAGCTTTCATGTGATACTTGTGGCATGCATTCAATGGATGGTCATGTGCGTACATAGTGGGCGAGTCAATTGGCTTCATTCCTACAGCCCAAACAGGTCCAGTAGGCACATTTTTCGAATTGGCGAGTCTCTTGGTGGATTTTATTTTATCCAAATTTGTTTCTCATTTTGTGTATAGTGAGTTTATATCTTGTTTTCATAATCAAAGAGATTGATTCAAATTGGGAATTCACTAATTTTTTTTATTGCATGAGCAACATCAGCCTAACTGATCTTCTCCATTAGGAAATGCCCCTATCATCAAGAAATTATTTTATAATATTTTATAAGCATTCTTCAATTCTAATTAAAACTAATGGTTAGCAATATTCCATTCAATGCAACTATCATCAAAACTACTAAATTATTTCCTTTTCTACTAGCAACAAAGGCCCACGCTGAGCAGGGCCAAAGCAAAGATATAATAATTAATGCAATTGAAAAAATTGAAAAAAATTACTCTTGTTATTTTTTAGAATTTTTAACAGGGATAAGATGAAAAGGAGCTTAAATATTTATGGTACAAGAATGTATTCATGTGAAAAATAATAATGGGCCATATTGTTATTAATAAGAAGTATTACACTCAATATAAAATATTAAATTTGAGCAAACAGCATAAGGGAATTGAGAAGAAGATCTATATATTCATTCGTCAATAAGAATGGCAAAGAAAGTATATAAAATACTAAAAGAGAATATAAAAAAGTAGATATTCAAACGAATGAATAAAATGAAATAATTAAAATAAAAAATAAAAGTTTCTTTCATTATTTTTCTAGATTTACTAATTGGAAAGCCATCTAGTGTTATCTTAGGCTTTGCTTTGTTAGTTCTCATTTTGTCTCTTCTTTTTATTTTTTTCTTTTACATGGTCACATTGGTCGAGCTTGAGGTGCATATGTTGTTCATGGTAGTATATGGCTAAGCAATCCATGACCCGAAATTAGAGTAGGACCTTGATAAAAAAAATTTAGCCAATAAAAAAGTAATAATATATCATAAAAACAAGTTTGAGAAAAAAAACCAATAATTCATTCCAAAACACTTCATGATTAATTAAAATAAAACATTTAAATTCATTAGATGCAACATTATAACCAATGTTGAAGCAAATCTAATTCTTGATACCATATATATGTAAACTTTACAAAAGTTGTAAAGTCAAACATCAAGACTTACAACAATCTAATATACAATCAAGACTAAGAATTTATACAAAGATCTAATATGTGCCCTACCGACCTGAATCGTAGACAATTAAAGATCATTGATTTGGGCTTGGGTTTGTTTTGGGTCAAGTTTGACCCAAAATTTTAAAATCCTTGTTTGAACATTTTACACGATCATGGATATGCATCATTCTTATAAAAGAATCTAATTGAAATGCAAAAGAGCATACAATAATGCAAAATTATTGTCATAAGGAAATAAAATATGTTTTTTATGTAGTTTATTTTGATATATATACAATCAATAGATGATACGACCTGCTATATGAATTCAAAAAGGGGACTCAGCACACTTAATAAAAAAAATAATAATACCTAAACTACCCCCATCCTCTTCTCTCCCTACTTACATTCCCCTTCTCTCTCCTCCCCTTCTTTACCTCCCCCTCCTAGCTACGATTGGCAACTTTGGCAGTCGCCAGATCTCCCTCCCTCCCCCTCTTCCTCTCCCTTTTCCTCACTTCCTTTCCCTCCTCTCCCTCCCTCTCTCTTTTCCTCTTCCTCTGCCTTCCCCGTTTTCTCCCTCTCCCCCCTTTTCCCCCTTTGCTTGATCTGCCTACAATAAGGAGATCCAGGCTCCCCCACCCCCTCCCCTTCCCCTTTCACAGCACCTCCCCACTAAGACTGGCCAAACAGTCTTGGATTGTTCGGTCAATTTTGGCCACACTTTTTTTTTGTTCGGCCCTACAAGGCCAAACAAAAGTGTAATGTTCGGCCTTATAGGGCCAAACAAGTCAGAAATGGAATAAGGAGAGGAGTAGAGAGGAAAAGGGGGAGGAGAGGACAGGAAGAGGGGGAGGAGAGAAGAGGAGAGGAAGAGGAAGGGGAGGAAGCGGGAGAGAATGGAAGAGAGAGAGGGAGAGAAAAGAAAATGGAGAGGAGGCGGAGGGAGAGGAAGAGAAAGGAAGAATGAGAGGGACAGAAAGGAAAAGGGAGAGGGGACGGGAAAGGGAGACAAAGGAAGAAGGAGAGGAAGAGGGAAGGAGATCCAGTGGCTCCCTCTATTGGAGCTGCTAATCGTCGTTGGTGGGGGAGGTGGGGAAGGGGAGGAGAAAGGAGGAGGAGGTGGGGAAGGTGAGTAGGGAAAGAAGAGGGCGGGGGTAGTTTAGGTATTTTTTATGTTTTTTGTTTAGTTATTTATTTTTTTATGAGTGTACTGAGTTCCTTTTTCCTTTCATATAGCAAATTCCACAGATGATATTTTACAACTTCAATATAAAACAAAACACAGTGATTGATGCAAGAAACCTCTTCATTTTAAATTCTTGAAAACTGTATAATTTTATTTAATGCAACTATTTACAGTAAAATTAAAAATTAAATAAATTAATTAAAAATCATAAATCAGACCTCCATGCAAATGGGAACTATATAAATGCAACATGCTTTCTATTTTATAATAATATCTCATGTGCTATATGTTTGAAATCAATAAGCTTTGCATTTTTGTGATAATAAAAGAACATAGTTAGGCAAAAATAGGATATAGTGCATAATTTGTTATTTCCTTAGATTCCTTTAAAAAAACTAATTATATTTCTTTTTAAAATTTGTTTTTCTTTAGCTATAAAATATTATTGATTTAACTTATCTATTGAATTGAAGTAGAAGCAAGCACTAAAAAAAAAGTATGCAACCCACATCTTTTTTCTCCTTACAAATTTAGTATTACAATTCATAGTAATATTGGTCCGTTGTTCACCTGAGCTCAACACGAGCATCTTTTGCTAGTATATCTTAGCATTAAAGAGTGCTGGAATTTTGGAGAAATTGAAAGGCTGGGTATTTGGAATTTCAACATTCACATTTCAGAGAAGATGACTCGTTTGCTACGGTTCAGAACTCGGGGAACCCTGCTTGGTTAATTCATTAGCTCGAGTCCCTTCTTTAACGATATCACATCATGTTGAAGCGAAGCTTGGAGAATCGAACAGCTCGAGCTAATAACTATGACTGATGGCTCCTTCCTCTTTAAACTCAGTCACTTTGATGAAGGTTAGTGAATTTTGGAAGAGAGGCCCTGGTTTGTTTATGGGCATCCTTTGATTGTGAGAAGCTGGTCAATGGATACTAATATGAATAGAGAAAACCTTCAAACAGTTCGAATCTGGGTTCGTCTACCAAACTTGAACTTCTGTTTTCGCACCAACTCCGGCCTCAGCAAGATCGCCGGTGTTAATGGAAAGCCTATCTGCATGGATCACGCTACTGCTGTTGGAACTAGATTTGCATTTGTAAGAGTCTGCGTGAAGGTAGGGGTCCATGCAGAGTATCCATCTGAGATCAAGATGAAGTTTCAAGACAAAACTATCTGATCCAGATGAAGTTTCAGGATAAAACTATCTTTCAGAAAGTAGAATACGCATGGAAACCCAATCCTTGCAAAACCTGTTGTACGTTCAACCATGGAGAAAAAGCTTGTCCTCTGAAACTTGCTTCAGGTAAGGCTCGACAGATATGGGTTGAGAAGAAAAAGAACTCTGAAGGTGAAGACCATGGCGTATTCCTAGAACCAAGTCCAAATGTGCCTAATGGGCCAATGGGGAAGGTGCTCAGAATGGAAAGGAGAAAAGTTGGAAACTTGTTGTGGAAAAGAAAACATCTGCGAGACAAAGATTTCTTAGCCCAGAAAAGGAAACACTGAGACAGATGAATCTGAAACTTCTGCACATGAATCTGGAAAGAATGGTGATGGACAACTTGGGATTTGTAGGCACATCGATGGCTACTATACCGATAAAAAAAAAAAGAAAAAAATCAATGGCTACTAAACAATATGAGCAAGCACCTACTAGAAGTGGAACATCTGGGAGGAAAACCTTTGAAATTCATAATGTAACTGAAAAATCCTTTTCAGCTGGTTTGCAAATTGGACCAGAGAAATCTCTTTCATCTATCAATCAGTTAGATAAAAGCATTTTGGCTGGACTTCCAGGCACCAGTATGAAGAATAAGCATGGATCCACTCGTATTTCCACCAAGGAAAAAACCAGTTAAAACAATCATTCCTAATGCCTATTTTAAAGGTCTGAATAGACCATCCATGCAATTGGATATCAAAAATAAAATTCAAAGTTTGAAGCTGGCCATAGTTGTCTTGCCAGAAACTAAATTTAGACAGCCATCTTTTTATCTTATTAAAGTTCAATTCTGCCCATGATATGGGATGAAATGTCAAATGTGGAAGTTTGCAATACATCTAGAATATGGATCCTATGAAATCCTAGATTGGTTTGAATTAAAAAGCTCAGCTCATCTTCTCAAGCTCTACATTGTGAAGTTAAGTATATGAATGTTGATTTTGTCTTCTCGGCATGCTATGGGTTCAATAATTACATTCAACGTAGAGATTTGTGGAAGAAGATTCTACACAGCTCCAATTTGGTAAATTGTCCATGGTTATTGGATGGGGATTTTAATTCCATAAGGTGGGCCATGAAAAAAGGATGGATCATCACAAAGAGCAATTGGGATGATAGAATTCAATGACCGCATTCAAGAGGCACGCCTCATAGATATGAAACTAAATGGATCGCCATTTACTTGGTCAAATTCCAGCTCTGGAGACAAAAGGATCATATGTAAACTTGACCTCCTTGTTTATGCTTTCTAATCCTTTTAAAGGAGAAGTTTTAAACCCAGCTCTTTCTGATCATTCACCCATATTGCTCTCTCTCATTGAAAAAAAATCATGTTAAGGTCCCCTTCAGATATTATAATTACTGGGCCAAGATTCCGGGGTTTTTATAAATTGTAAAGGAAGAATGGAACAATATTGATATCAATGGCACTCCTCTTTTTAGAGTGGTGATGAAACTAAGAAAGGTTAAAGAACAGATAATTGAATGCAGGAAAGACCAAAGTCCATTATCAGCAAAATTATCTGAAGCGAGGTCTTATCTAGAAGAAATCCAGCATAACTTAACAGCTGATCCAGATAATGAATTCTTTCAGCATCAAGAGAGGGAAGTTAGGCAGCAATTTCATAATCTCGCACTGGCAAAGGAAACCATGTATAAGCAAAAGCCAAGAGACATGGCAGTAAATCTTGAGGATGGGAATGTTGGAAGATGATTTTAATATTCACTTCGTTACAACTTTTATAAATACAAATTACAAGGAGAACAAGAAGAACACACTTTATAAATTTCACACAATTACACTATTATAGTGCTTACAAGCAATACCTACTAATACACCACTATAAGGCTTACCAACCATACACAAATTACACAATGACTTCTTAACTCTCACACCTCTTACAAGAGGAGACACACTACACTTCACTGCTCTCTTCAATCCTCACTTCACTTTGTACTCTTCACTTGTGCTTGTGTGTGAGTTCACAATTGATTTCACTTGTGTTCAATTGACCCAAGGGCTCCTCTATTTATAGCCTTTTATGGTCGGTCGACTACCTTCATGTGGCTGGAAAAATGAGTCCACATTTCACACTACATTTCCATGTATTATGTCAGTTTCTAGATACATCCTTCAAAGAGTCGGCACCTTGATCCTTCTGGAATGGGCAAGTTGGCTAACATGGGCTTATGTGGAGAATTCTAGAGATCTCAAGAGGGAGAGAGAGTCTTGGGGACAAAGACTTTCTAAAGTCGGTGTTTGACTGGCAAGGAATACAAAATATTTCTATTGACTAATGCGTAAGAGAAGAACTTATTTTATATATCTCAAATTAAACACTTGGAAGGTAACTACTTCAATGAGCCAAAAGCTATATCTAATTGTTTTTGGTTTCATATTGTACTTGTATTTTTGCTCCTAATATTTCCATGCAGGCCCTAGATATGTCTCATATTAATTCAAATGTTTTTGTTATTGATGAAGATACTGTTAAATGATCCATGTAACAATCCCTGGAATTGAAGAAGCCATTAAAAGTGAAAACCCAAATAAAGCTCTAGGACTTGATGGGTTTAATGCTCATTTTTTGAAGTCTTTTGGCCTATCACAGGTAAAGATGTGTGTAAAGGGATTATGGATTTCTTCAAGAAAGGATCTATGTTGAAACAATTGAAGGTTACTTTTATTGTGCTTGTCCCTAAAATTGAAAATGCAGCTTTCCCATATAAATATTGACCAATATACTTAACAAATGAATTGTATAAAATTATTAGTAGGATATGGGTAAATCAAATGAAGCCAATTATCTTAGAGCTTGTTGGACCTATGCAGTCAACTTTCATTTTAGGGAAAAATATTGCTGACAATATTCTCCTAGCCCAAGATTTATTGCATAACTTTTATCTTAATCAAGGAGGTCCAAAAAATGAGTATCAAGATTGATCTGGCAATGGCATATGACAATATCAGATGGGATTTCCTTGAAGCAAGCCTTCATTGTATGAGATTTCTGACACATTTTATCAGATTGATCATGGCATGTGTTACTGAATCTTCCTTATTAGTCTTAATTAATGGCAGTGCAAAGGGATATTAAAGGCACAAGAGGCTTAAGACAAGGTTGTCTCCTCTCCCCTTTCCTCTTTGGCATTGTCATGGAATTTTCTCTATAATGATGTCAAAATATGCCTCTCCTCAACTAATACCCACTCCCTTTTGAAAAAAGGATGTAGTTATTTCTCATTTGATATTTGCTAACAGCTTAATTGTTTTTAGCAAAGCCACCCCTTATGCAGCAGCAACTCTGAAAAATTTTTTTTAATACTTCAAGACCTTTTCAGGTCTAGGAGTAAATTGTTCCAAAAACTCTCACATTGAAATGATGATGATGAAGTGGCTATATGAGAGATTATGAATATATTCCAAAGCCAAAGCTTCCTAATAGGTATTGGTGTTTCCACTATGTTCAAAAAGGTTGAATTTCAATAATTGCTAACAACTGCTTGCAAAAATCTGACAAACGCTTACTAGGTGGAAGTCTAATATTTTATCTTATGCTGGAAGGGCGGAGTCGTTTAAATCTATGTTATCTTCTATTCATCACTACTGGGCAACGATCTTTCTATTACCTCAAGCAGTGCTTAATGCGATGGATGGACAAGTACACGACTTCTTTTGGAATTGTTGGACATCTTTTTATATTCATTCAATTGCTTGGGACTCTATTTGTAGACCTATTGCTTGTGGAAGACTTGGAATAAGATCCATTTTTGCTATTTCAAAAGTTGCATTTTTTAGACAAGTGTGGAATATCATTCTAAATAATAGCACTTGTTCGAATATATGGATTAGGCAAAAGTACTTGAAAAGGCAATCCTTTTGGGATGTTCAAGAGCCATTAAGGGCTCTCCAAGTTGGGTCAATATCCTTCGTTTTCGTCCAATTGCCTCAACTTATATTAAAATTCTAAGTGGTAATGGAAGATTCACAATATTTTGGATAGACCCTTGGTTAATTAGGGGTTGTCTGAAAGATGTGTATGGGGATATGGCAATTTATGATTTAGGGATTGGTAAGGATTTAACGGTAAGTCAATTTCTGAAAATTATTGCTGGTATTTTCCAAATATAACCTCAAATGTTTTATTGGACATATTTCATGATATCCCCCTAGAATTCACCCTCAGCAAAATTTTGATGATGAAATTGTGTGGACATTGGAGGAGAATGGTAGTTTTACTCTAAAACTTGCTTATTATATTGTGAGGGGTCTCCAAAATCATGAAGAGCATTGGCCACCCTTAATTTTTTTTTAAAGGATGTATTAAAAAGCTTTCTTTATGTGCTTGCATGTGGTTTAGGGGAAGACTCAAGACAAAAGATTTTCTAATTCAAAGGAATGTTCTATGTGATTCTTCCTGTATGTTTTGTGATTGTGAGTGGGAGACATCAGTTCATTTAACGTGCCAATTCAATTACAAAGATGTTTGGGCTCATCTCTTCGCTCGTCTGGATCTAACACTCCTTGATTGTGACTCCCCAAAGCAATGGTAGAGTCAATTACCCTAAGAATTGATTGGCAACAAATAGGAATCCAAACTTTGGGAAAGCTAGTTTGTTGTGCTTTTACTTGGTATATATGGCAAGAGCGCAATCAAAGGATATTCAGAAATCAGCAAAGACCAGTTTCAAATATAGTTTGAGAGATTGTGAAGGTTTTCTAGACAAGAATAACTTATTTGAACACTTCATTACCTGGCAACATCTCAAGCCATTGGAATTTACCTCCAAGCGATCAATCTATGAAAGCCTTCTACAATGCCTTCTATGCCAAAGGGAATGTATCTTTCTATTCGTAATGTGCGCCAAGTGATAGTTGGTATTCTATGGTCATCCTATCAACCATGTGAAGCAGTAATTGAACTATCGTTGGTTTATTACTTGGGAGTTAATCAATTGACTAATCTTCTTCCTGCAATCTCCTTGTAGATACATTGAAGCTGAATGATCTCTTTATCATGGAGGGAAAGGTTTAAAGTCAGAAAGATAGAAGCCAATCTCAAACGATTTCATCAGCTTCTGTTTTTCGACTTGAGAAATTCGACTGCCTAAGTCGTAAAAAAAAACAACACTGGCCGCCTTACTACTTTACAAGTTGAACTTCTGTTTCAGTTTCTTTAGCGTGCTTGATGCTCAAGCTGTGGGCTCTTATTTTCTTCATGTAATTTGCCTGTCTTAAATCCTCTTTATTTTTGGTTGGTCCATGTGTGGGCTATGGGCTTTCATTTTAGTTTTTGGCTGGCTTTGTAGAAGTGGGGTATGCACTACTAGAGATCCTATCCCACCTTTTGGGATAGTCTCTTTTTTGTATTTTATATCTTGCAACGAAGACCTAACTTAATCTTAAAAAAAAAAAGAGGATTTTTCCAAAAAAAAAAAAATCAAGTAAAGGGTCTCTTAAACCATAAACCTCACCCAAGTTGTGTGGCCTCTAAAGTGGTCACGTATGACCACTTCAATATATATATATATATATTTTGCCTCTAATTGGAGAGCATAGAACTTGTCGCACCCTTAAAACTCGAAAACCCATATTTCTTCTTCTTCTTCCCTCCATTTTCCTTCCATAAAAGAGTGCTTCCAAGGTTTATCTTCCAATAAAAAAAAAACTCAATTCCCCCATCAAAGTAGCAGTCATCAATTAAGGTTGAGTTGTAGAGCCCCTTTGCTAGGTGGGGAAGAAGAACCATCGTTAAAAAAGGGCACTCACGCCTAGGGTTTTGGGTAATCTAGATTGTGGGACCCAACGGTCCAATCCACAAGGAACCACCTCCAGTGTGGTCACCCAACAGTTCCCTTCATGATGTGGGGCCTTGATCTCCCATCAAGTGGGGCACGGAGTCCCACAACCCATTTCGATCAAAGTGGTTTTGATGGTCTGGAATTTGGACAAACATAGTTTTGAATCCCCCTCCCACAGATCTAGACTTGGTCTCTATCTTCATGATGTTTACAATTTTGGTTTTTCATGAGGCTGAAATAGATGTATTAAGGAACAAGAACATAGAACTTTTGGTTTTAATGAAAGAGGATTGCATCGAATTCACTCTAGGGTTTTGCCACTATATAAAGAAAGAGCGGCGAGTTCGATGCTTTTCAATTAGATTTTAAAAAAAATACCAGAGTGGCCAAGCATGACCATTCTAAGGCACACACAACTTGGATGAGGTTTATAGTTTAGGGGACCCCTTACATAATTTTTTTTTTTTTTTGTAAAATCCTTTAAAAAAAGAATCAAAATGCCCCATTCACAGCATGTAGTCAGAAACTTTCAACACATGGAATTCCGGTCTGAATTCCTCCAACATAGGAAATTTCTGCTATAAAATCCTCTTTTGACAGCAGTATCAGTTGTCGCTAGAGCAGGTAGAGTTTCCTGTTTGATTGGTCGATCTACAGAAGTCGAGCCTTTTGAAAATGTCACTTCAAACCTTTGAAGTTTTTCAAATTCCAGTTTTCCTAAATGGTTGGTTGTACTTCAACATTTGAGAAACCTAACCAACCTTTGGCGAATCCGTAATTCGCCCGAACAGGAATTCTCAGAATCGCAGCATACAATCAGGCCGTTTCAATCATATCCTGTGGGCCTCTTATGAAGCCTGCTTGTCCTCTCTCTCTCTCTCTCTCTCTCTCTCTCTCTCTCTGCAAGACATTAATCTGCATGCCCTCCATTTCTGTTTACAATTTTAAATGACGCATGGAATCATTTTCATGCAACGCAAAGAGTCAAATACATAACAAATTTCTAACCCCTCTTCTTCAAAATGCATTGCATCAAAACAATGAGCTAGGGGGCCTCATGTACCTCACATCCCTTGCATATGTATGTGAAATTACACCAGCCTCCGCTAGCCATCTATGCGAATAGTGGGCCATGATTCAAGAGACGACCGACTGTGTATGAAACCCATCAGGATTTATAAAGTTCCTTCAGTGGACCATGTCCCAGAAGCTAGTGACATGTGAGCCATACAAGTCATGTCAAACTCTGGTATCTTTCGCTCAGAAAAGTTTTCTACTACAGCCATGTACAGACCAGCTCCATGAGGCCCACTTGAGCCCACCTCTAATCAACCGTTGCTGTTGGATTGATGAATGTCAAAAATATCTATGGCTATAATCTGATGGGCTGATTTTTTCCATGACCCTTTTATAAATAGACTATGAAAGCCCAACACACAAGAAGGCATCTAAGTGGGTCCCACAAGCGGGAACACATAAGCCAGAATGCAGTCCGCTCGTATTTCCACTATCTTTCAATCAGGGAGATTCGATAAAATGAGTCTTGGTTGGCAATACTTGGATTCATGATTAATAGAAATCACTGGTGGGGAAGGTGATCCAACGTTTGGATGTTACATCCAATGAGAAAATTGCCGTAACTGGATACCCAATGGACAATGATGGCAATCAATGGCTAACAATTGGATGTTTACAAACGAACGGCAAAAGATTAAAGGGGGGAGAATTGTGATCTACTAGTATTTTTATGTGAACAGCCCAATGCAAAGATGCTGCCATACTCCCACACCAACGATCAACATACAGGGGGCCATCACAAATCACAAGATTTTTGAAGCTTTTAACATCATCTTGACCATTGCCGTCTCCCATGTAAAGTATACAGTATTTGTCACTGATGCTATCTTGCAAATTTACCAGTTTACCCTTGGTTTAGGTTTGCAGTTGGTTTGCATATAATTTTTCGCTTTGCCAAAATAAGAGTAAACCTTTTTACTGTTAAAAAATTAGGTTTTTGACAGGTGCAGGTCCAATCCTAGACCGGGGAGGGTTGCTTCGAATTGGCAATCAGCTATAAAATCCTGCCCACCCAAACTCCTAATCAGGTGGATTGACAATGATGACTGATTAAAATAAGTGGTAGAGGGTATTATTTGAACTTAGAAATGCCTTAAAATTTAGATAACAATTTATAGAAAAAAAAACAAATAGTAAATTTCATTTTTACTGTTTAATACAAAATCATGACACACCATTTCTAATAACCACAAGATTTGATCACCGCAATATTCAAATCATTAGCTGTAAGATTCCGGTAACAGTGATACTAACCCTCAAACTAAAAAATTAATCAAAAAATTGGTCAGCAATTCTGGCACCGTAAGGAATGCATTAGTTCTGCGCCATGTTACATAACACGCCCGTCAACACGCATCAAAGAACAAGAGAAAAAGGTGTGGCCAAGACGACAATCAAACCTAAAAAATTAGTACTGCATCAATAGCAAAACTGTACAACGGTGATAAAAGCATATACCAGGAACCCCCATGATGATACACATGAATGGTTTGGGTCTTCCTAGTGGTTGCGTCTGAGAGCTGAAAGAAATTTGTGAGAGGTCTTCTCTTTTCGCTTATCCTCTCCCTCATCACCAACCTGGTAGAATTTATTAGAAATTCAATCCATGGCTCATAGGAATATTAAGGACATAAAATTTCAGCTTGGAATGTCATACCTCCCTTGCAATTTGCTGCAAGAGCTCTATGATTTCAGAGAAGTCAGGTCTTAGAGAAGGGTCTTGCTGCCAGCATCGCTCAAGTAATTCTGCAAGCTTTGGATGAGTATGCTTAGGAATTGTAGGCCGTAGGCCCTGTAATCCATGAAAAAGAATATTGCTTGAGATTTTAAAGGAAAAAATAGTGACAATCAATATAACTTTATGAAAAAGACTATAGCTCAAAATTTTTAAGAAAAAGCAGCAAGAAACTAGGTAGGTGTAAAGAACTCTCTCTCTCTCTCTCTCTCTCTCTCTCTCTCTCTCTCTCTCTCCAATTTATAAAGACACAACTGATCACACCATTACCAATGTGCATTTTTTGTTAAAAAAACATGAGATGACATTGTAAAATAGCAGTAGCTTATCATTCTGTTCATTATTCATTTGATCAAGCTCCATGCAAGAACATCATGGAGGTTGCTCTTTAAATTTTTTTTTGTTTTGTAAGTTAAAATCATATGATTGACATAAGCTTTACCAAGTGATCAGAAATATATAAAAATGTGCTACCTCCCAAGCTTTAGCAACTTTCAATACCCTTCAGTAAAAGAGACTTAGATCGTGGAGCTTGATTTATGAAACTAGAAATCAATTCATTTTCATTAATTGCTTTCAGAACCAGTTTAAATATTGACAGAAGGATCATGAAACAAAATCCTACCTTCTGAACTACGCCTACAGCTGCTTGTAGTGGAGTTAAGTACTCGTAGGGAACCTGAGGAAGTAAGAAACCAAGTGTATAAAAGCAGGTAAATGTCATCAAGAGATCATTACAATCACAATCTAATTAAATGAATTGTTAATGCCACTGCAACATATAAGATTCATCCAGCTAAACAGCCTAAACTTCTAATGAAATTTAGTAGTCACCTTTCCTGTGAGCAGCTCCCATAGCACAATGCCGAAACTGAAAACATCAGCCTTGCAATCATAGGGCTTGTGTTCTATGACCTTGAGTGCATAATCATAATTTTAAGAAAGGGTCAGGAAGGAGAAACCTTTGAAACGTAGCTCATGAGAACAGGCAGAAGAAACTATGGTTGCAAGCGAAAGATAGAATGCATGTCACATCACCATCCGGAAAAATAATACTAATAATAATAAAGAAGATGCATTTGTATCCAGCCGTTATGTATAATGGGGAATATTATTCTGTATCCATCCCGACATTTATACAATTGGAAATATTCATGTGCAAAAGAGGAAAAAGCAATTTTTTGTCATATGCAAAAAAGAATGCTCACGTACAAATAGAGAAAGCCATGTAAGCATCCCACAATCTAAGGTGTGGGTGTGTGTATGCATGTGTGTGTATATATATAGAGAGAGAGGGGAATATTATTATGCATCCATCCCTCACCTTAGGGTGAGGGGATGCTTATATGGCTTTTCGTAGTTGTACTTGAGCATTTCTCTTTTTCATATATAGAGAGAGAAGGAAGGTGGGGAGGGGGGTATATTACTATGCATCCATCCCTCACCTTAGGGTGAGGGATGTTTACATGGCTTTCCCTATTTGTATTTGAGCATTTCTCTTTTTCATATAACTTTTTGTTTTTTGCACATTAATATATCTAAATATGGAAGTGTCCCTCACCCTATGGTGAAGGATGGATGTATACCAATATTCTCATATATATATATCTATTATATATCCATCCCTCGCATTTTGGTGAGGGACACTTTCTTTGTTAGACCTATCAAGGTCAAAAAGGCGTGATGAGTGTGAGGGTTTTGTCCTTTTCCATATTAATACTTTTCAAATATGGAGTGTCCCTCACCAACATATGAATATTCTCCTTATAATATATAATATATATAAAAATATTAGTATACATCCATCCCTCACAACATGGTGAGGGACACTTCTATATTTGGATATATTAATGTACAAAAGACAAAATGCTAATGAAAAAGAGAAATGCTCAAGTTTATGATGCCTAAATACAGTATGGATATGATAAAGACATGCTATGGACACAGTAGGACACAGATTTTACACATAAAAAGTGACGTACTGGATACGATAAAACATGATACGCTGGCCATTTTGAAGTATTCGTGCATTATAGGCTCAAGCACAAATAAGGTAAGCCATGTAAGCATCCCTTACCCTATAGTGAGGGAAAAATGAAAACTAACATTCCTCATATATATGAATCCAAAGGGCTCATCTCTGAGAGGTTTAGAGTCAATATCGGGTCAAGGCCCTCCTTATAGGTCATTTCCCTCAGAAGAAAAAACTGAATCCTGATACCTATGATCAGACCCAAAAAAATTAGCTGAATCTGGAGGTAAACGGCCTCCTTCACAAACATGTTATATCTCTAACTTGGGTTTCACCCTTTAAAAGTTTGGTAAAATTATTATGGGTCAACTTTTATTTTTTTCGGAAGATAAGTTATTCTTTCATTTTCTCAAAATTAATATACAAACATGGTCCTTCTATCTGCAGCTCCCAATGGGGCATACCCCATTTTACATTAAAAAAAAAAATGACACCTCAGTTACAAGTTAGCAAAAAGAACAAATTGATTGCATTATTCTCACCAAGGAAAAAGATTGTAGAACAGTTTTCACAAAATCTTTAAGAAGCCTCCCAACTCTTAAGTGTTTTTACAGAAGGGGTACCACATGGACTCTTTAGAAAAGTAGGAAGTAGAATAGATTTGTCCCCCTTCGGAGAGAGAAAATAGGAATTAGACTATATTTTGTCATTAGATGGACCATAACTTCTGCAAATCTTGTGAGAATCAGCTCTGATATGTAATTGAACTAATGGACCTAACTAATGCCATTTTGGGAATTATTTGGCATTTGAATTTTCCTGTCTCAGAAAGAAAAAAGGTGATCTGAACTTTAAATTTTATAACTTAAAAAAAAAAAGGTAAATAGAAATGATCTAACTTATCCAAGGGGATCCTTGGATGTATGGCACCATTGGAAAATGGTCCATGTAGGGAATGTCATGATGTGGGGTCCATCTGTGAGATGCGGGCATCCATGTAGCTCTAATCTAACAGATGCTATGTCTTGTGGTGCATCAATCTTCCTCAGTTTGACAAAAACTTGACTTGAGTTTGTTGTGGCCCTGGTATTAAATAAAAAAAAACTTGAAATCACTATCTGATTGTTCATTGCAATACATCAAGTCCCTTTTGTTTTAGTCCATTATTTAATAACAACAAATCAATTTGCATCATACGAGATGTGTTGAAGGAGCAGATCTTGTGTTAGACTCAATCTTCCAGTCGATCAATGTATATCTTTCATCTGAGTCCTGACGATCGGGTCTTTCAAATCTGTCTCCGTCCCTTAGACTGTTTATTTTCGTTCTCTGAAGGTGAACTTGATAGCTAGAAATTTCAAATACCATTGCACAAATCAACAGTCAGGATTTGTGTATGTCCATCTATTGATCTTATTTCACCAGATGCAACTTAAGTGGTTTTAGCAGACTTGGATTTTCTTGGTGGCAAAGAGGAAGCCAAGAAGTAATAATGTAAAGAGAAAAGAATCAACTAGGGTTGTAAACAGGTCGGTTCCGGTCCGGGTCCACGTTAATGAGAAGATGGGCCCAGAATTAGAATTGGAACCATTAATGAGAATATAGAACCAAAACCAAAAGCGGTTCCATGTATGAGGGTTTGAGTCCAAGTCCGGGTCTGTGTGGAGAAAGCTTTGAAGGAAAATTAAGTTTTAGGAAAAATTCTCAAAAATTGAGGTAATATGCAAGAATCAAGTGAAACAAGCCTTGGAACCATTTAGGTCATGGGTCCAAAATAGGATCCAGAACCAGACCCTTTACTTATCGGGACGTAAATAAGGAACCAAACCGAGTTATTAACTGCTCGGAACCTCCAGGAAATCAAAGAATTGGGGACCCATTTACAACTCTAGAATCAACCAAAGCTAATGAGAACTTTTTTTATACAAAGTTGACAAAAATAAGACAGCAATGCCTCAGCTCCTCCATTATGCCAACTTAAATTGATCAAACTTGTATTCTTACTAATTCTTCTTAAGTATGGAACAAAGTAACACCTTCAAGGAATATTCAAGTAGATAAGTAACACCTTCAGGGAATATTCAAGTAGATGAACACTCACTACTCACTAGAGAGTAGAGACTATTTATCAACTCTTCATGGATTGTGGAAAGAGTTATCATTATTTTTGCAAATGAAGTAGGGAAAGGCTCCAATCAGAGTACGAAGGTGTTCTGGTATATCAGTTAATGAATGTATAAATTTCTCTCTTCAAACAGAAGAAAGTCACATTTAAGAGATGAACGTATGAGGAAACTATGAGAAGAACTGTGGTCAAAATTCCCTCACAATCAAAGGGAAAGAGTAAATAGTCAAATTGTGGGGAGACGTATCATACGAAGGAGATGTTCTTGGACTTGAGGGGCCAAAAAATCGAACAAAGCCCAGACTTACGCAATATGGTAATTCTACTTCGAGCATGGAATAGACTCCTTATAATCTAGCTGGTCCTTTGAACGACATCATGACAATCAATCACTAGGAAGGAACCAAATGCAAGTGGATGTCCCAATTTTCCTTTGGTAGATCCTTAACAATGTCAACAGGTCCAAGAGAAAGTGACACATATCAGATCCATAATGATGTTGATGGTGAGTGAAATGGAGCTTAGTTACATCATGGAGTGGATGGTTACTTCAGTTGATAAAATTGATCTATAACAATGATACCTTGATATTTCAACCAAGTTTGATATATCAGTTTTATGTTAAAAACTATCTACGCATCGTAGCAGTGAAGTTCAGAACTGCCAAATCTTAATTCTTTGTAGGCTCCTCAAATTTCAGTATTGTAACCATGAGTGTGCTGGCATCCATTGTTGGTTCTATATTGTCACTGTGATGGCTCATCACATGTTTGGCATGCCTATGTTGAAAACAAGATGTACTGTTGTGGGCATATATTTATCTTATCAAGCTCAAAAGTGAGATGGACAAGCATTTGCCTGGAAACCTGCAATCCTTGAAGGATTCCACCAGTTGCAAGATCCATCAATCTTGTCGGAGACTAATAACTGCACAATTATCCTTGTCATCAACCAAGAAGTCAGTTTTCAGTGACAGAACGTTGCTACTACAATTCTTTAAGCACTCATTGTATGGTTTCTGTTGCATCCAAGCGTCAAATAATTCAAATGTCGGTCAATCACCTTTGGGCCACCTATCCGTTCCCAGCTCCCTTTCTTACAGTCTGACTGGATAGTGGTCTCCAGTGGTGTGCTTCATGACCCCATTTGGTCCTTAAAGTGTGGTTCTACAGGTGTGGAAACTTTCTATTGGTGGGTGTGCATGTCTTCTACTCAGACCCTGACCTGGTAATCTGTGTGTATTTGGCAATTGTCAGTGGCTTTTGGACTGTCTTCTAATTCTTTTGGGATTTGGTTGCTAGTAATTAACCACTGTGCTTGCCAAGTTGATTTCAATGAGGCTTTGCCCCACCTTATTATGCAACAATTTTTATTACGTTCTAACAAAATGTAGGACACTTACGAATCGCATTTTAATCAGCATGAGACATCTTGAAACAATTCTAAATGCTTTGCATGTAAAAGAATCACTGGTGGAAACAAAATCATTGAACAACATAAAAAAGAAGAAGAAGAAGAAGAAGAAGAAGAAAAAGATGACCACAGAATGTCACCTCGGGAGCCATCCAGCGATATGTTCCAGTTTCTGCAGTCATAACTCCAGATTGAGATTGCACCCTGGCAACTCCAAAATCAGCAACCTTGACAACCTGCAACTAATCTTTTGAGTATTTGTGAAACCACTAAGCAAGCTCAACACAGGAAATAGTCTTAACCATAAACGTGTCAGAGGTAATCGACATGAACTGATAGCACATGCAAGAGATTATTACAACATAGAAGATCCGATTGAGTTTGCCAGGAGTTCATAGAGATTTATGAAACATCAATGAAGGCACACAAGGCCTGGATCAAAGTTATATTAGTTCAGGTCAAAGATTAGGCCCAAACAGTCCCTTGAAAAACATAAAAACTATGTAAGAGGGCTGTTTTAAACTCAAACTGTAAGGGGGCAGAAATTATGTATGCAGAATCTTCAACAAATAAGCTGTTCAGTTGGGGCCTAATTACATGGATCTAAAGGACCTAATCCCACTGGATATTCACATTGTTGGGGTTGCCTAAGGGTTTGCTTCAAATTAGGGGGCTGATCTCATCAAACCATGTCCCATATGGGCCTACAACAATTTTTAAATAAGAATGTCTAAATTCCCAGGCTTCTTAATTTTGCAAATTTTAAGCAATTGTAGTTATGTTAGGAGTTGTTAGTCTTACAAGGTGGGCCGGTATTTGGAGTCGTAGGGATTCCTTTTCTTGGAGATTTATGGGTTTTGAGCATTACATAATGGCACTAGAAGGCAAGGTTTAAAAAATCGAACCCGGGACCCAACTCGGTCATGACCGAGTCCAAGTCAACTCAATTGAGTCACATGGGACTCGGCCGAGTCAGCCAAGTCGCATGGCTGAGTCGGCTGAGTCCCATGGCGACTTGGCCGAGTCAACCAAGTTCCGACCGAGTCAAACCAACCCGACTCAGTTTGGGCCGAGTCAACTCGAACTCGACCAATTTTTTAAACCATGTTGTTAGGGGTCTATGTTACATGGACTCGGATATGAGTATCAAGTGTGGGTGCATATGTAAAAGTCGGACGCATTAAACCTAAAAATGAAGGATATGAGGACACGGTAGAAAAGTATCCAAAAAATGGATATGGATTTAGGGATATAGCAAATTTACAAAAATTTGAGTGCTTGACAAAAATTTACAAAAACTTTTATCCTTCAGAACTTGAATATGTGTTCTTTTTCCTTCTTCCTTTCTACAAATTCAGCTCGAAAAAGCTAATAGAAATACTGCCAAATCCGGGGGTTTTTTTTTTGCCGTATCGGATATGTATGCCCCACCTGCACCCGCAGGATACGTCCCCATTTTTGCCGTGTCCGTGTATCATAGGAAGGGGTCCACTGGCACAATACAACATATACAGCAAAGCAAAAAGAAAACAAAGTTTTCATGTTTTTATCTCCTCGGTCGAGCAAGGCTCCCTTGGGATTGATTTGGTTCCTTGTTCTTTTCTTTTGATTCCAGAAATTTGTACAAATTGATGAAATTTCTGTATTTTTGGCGTTCTGATTCAAAAAGGCGAATCCTATTGCCACAGGTAGAATGGACTTGCTCATTAGGATGACTAGAAATATACTCAGGAGGTCTACATCTATTGGTATATCAAGAACTGGTTGTGTGGTACATGAAATCAGAAGAGGGGGGTGGGGGGGGGGGGGAAGGGAAGGTGGTGTTGGGGTTGTGACAGTTTAATATTCGCCACATCAAAAGGCCTACGTCTCAAAGTTACGCAGTATGTCTGTAAATGGTTTGGCAGAAGATGGTTGAGATCAGGTGTTTTTGGAAGATGGTTGAGATCGGGTGTTTTTCATAGTCAAGAACAAATATGTTGTTTTCTCTGTTCCTGATAAATGGAACTTGGACATAAGGACTTCTATAAGTGAATTTCATCTTTGTGTGTAATGTGGAAGAGCTCACTTGGTGGGTTTTAAACGGCTTTATCGAATTCATTGGAGTCATCATGCACAGTTGAAAAGTCCACCAGAGAAAAGAGGTTACATCATTTTTTAACTTGGAAACTAACCAATGATCATCTGGCAATACAGTTTCCTTGCATCATTAGTTTTTGAAAAAGCCATTATTTGACAAAAAAAAAGGAGAGAGGCCGCCTGTGGCAGGTGATTTTGGCCAGATGTCCTTAATTGGAATACTCAAGCCCCAAGCTGAAAAACCAAGTTTTCTTTGTCTGGTCTTGAAAACTGCCAAAACCTTAGGCCCTATTTTGAAATTTTCCCGAATATATAGAAGGGTAATATCAATTTAATAACTATTACTGTTTAAACTCATAACAAAATTTTATTTGGAAAAAAAATAGAGGGGAAACACTGCAAGAGACATATTCCATGTTAATATACTAAATAATTTATAAATACACACTATTAACAAAATTTGATGTTAGTAAAATTACGCACTGCATTATATTAGAAAAACATGTGCAAGTCCAAAAGGATTCTTTAATGACTGATATTAACATAAACAGATACAAGAGTTAGTATGATAAAGAATTTTGATAGCATTTTTCTGATAAATTTTTGGAGACAAAGATGAATCACTAATTGCTGTGGAATGGAAGCAAATCCATTACCTCATTTTCATCCATTAGAAGATTGGCAGCCTTCAGATCTCTGTGGATTATATTATTTTGGTGCAGGTAGCTCATACCCTTGGAAACATCAATTCCAACTTTGAGCAAGGATGGAAGCTTAAAAACACCCTTTTGTTTGTGCAGGAAGTCATACACACTTCCACCAGACATGTATTCTGAAAAGAAAGACAAACAAAAAGCCATGATTGCAAAACATCATTCAAGAACATCTTCTATAAATGATAAAGCTTCTGCAAGTATTGGCATCATAAGTTTAGAACAATGTCAATTATTTTACCAGTCACAATGCACAAGCTTGGAGGTGTGGTGCATGCGCCAATAAATTGCACGACATTTTTGTGCCGAACTTTCCTGCAATAAATAATTTGGAAAGACAAGGTAAAGAAGACATTCTTGAAACTAGCAAAGCTATCTCCATCTACAAGGGTGCATTGTCTTAAAGAGGAATGTCAGCAAGATATTTTCTTCCCATATCTTCTTACTTGCTTTAACTCGGACAGTTTTTGCTGCCGGTCCCAATCCCGGGTAAAGGAGGAAGGTTGCATTAGGTAGGTTAACAGCCAGCGTAAAACTTTATCACAACCCAAATATGAATTCTGAGATAACAATGAACGGAATGGAGAAACAAAATTCATGTAGCCGAACCCAACATGGTTGGGATAAGGCTTTGATGATGATGATGATCTTCTTACTTGCTTTACATTTTAAGTTTTTTTTTTTTTTTGTCCTAATTAGATTATATGTAACTTGTCGGTGCATCATAGATTCATATCAGCTAGTAGCTGTACCCGACACAAATGAGGTTGTGTCATGTGTGGGTCAACATTTTCATAGAAGAAAAATAAGAAGCTTAGTAACATAACTTGATTGGGGAAACATTAGGAGAAACATCTGGCAGAAACTGAAGTTCCATGCACACTATTTTTCTAAAGTTCATGAAGGAGATAAAGGGACACCCAGAATACTTGGGACATTGTTAAAAGATAGCGGGGCAAACCTCAAAATATAAACTTCTTGAGCAAATTCTTGCTGCATGTCCAGATTTATGCGCTCAGGCTTGAGGACCTTAATGGCTACATCTTGGCTACAATAGCTTCCCTTGTAGCTGAATCAATGAAGATGTAAAATAAGCAACCATTCGATGGGACAAAATGAATCCAATCAATAGATGAAAAAACTTACAGGTCACCATATGACCCAGATGCTACTTTATTTTCAAACTTCAATAACCGTGCATCTATTTCCCAGACATCGATCCCATCAGTAGGTATTTTAACATGATCAGGAATAGATGCAATGCCAGCTTGGACAGGCTCTTTGATAGATGACAATGAATGAGACTTCAACCAAGCTTTCTTCTGCAGTGCACTTCAAAATAAGATTCACAAACTTGTGTTTCATAGAGAAAAATACAAGTATAACATCAACAAGAAGGATAATATAGTAGCACGTGGATGCTTACCAAGGATCTTTTTTTATTTTTATACCGTGGATATCCCCGATGTCTTTGACCCAACAGGACTATTTTCCCAGGTGGCACCCACTAAACCCACACAAACACATACCAAGAAAATCTAAGGAAGTTTTTGAACACAAGACGAGGGGAGTAAACCCACGCCTTATGCCACTCCAATGCTTCCCAAGGACCAAAAAATGGGAAGATGCTCTTTTTTTCTTAAGAGACAATGAATTTAGTAAAAGAGAACTCAAAAATTGTAGAGAAATTCAAAAAGGAGATTGAAGCCAAAGCATGTAGAAGAATTCTTTATGACTAAAATATTTCTATCCACTCTCCTAGGGGTCGTTTCCCTTTTACTCTTAATTCTTGTAAATAATATGAGAATATTGAACAGTTTAGATCACGAAATGGGGGCCCACAGAAGCGCAAAAAATTAGATCTAGAGGTTGGGAGTTTTTTGACGTTTTTCACAAATTACTCAAAATCTATGAAGATTCAAGATAATAAACTTAAAGGTCTTCAGGTTTATTAGTTCAGTAAAAAAAAAATTAAATAGTTTGAATTACATATATGGAGCCAAGAAGAATGCAAAAAAGAAAAGTAGTTGATGGGATTTGATCACATGACTAATTGCATAACCAAATGTAATAATTGTGTGAAGACTTGTACTAGCACCTTTTTGTAAGTGGGAGATGTGCGAGTGTTTCACACCTATTTAGGTGTGAAAATGGTCTTGTTTACGCACATCAAGCCTCATTTACCAATCAATGAGCACAAAAAAATGTGACTATGTGTAGCCATTACGCATGTGAATTATTTACGCATGTAAATGACTGCGGACATATGACCCATTAATGATTTTATTTTAACTAATACATCAGCTACCATATTGGTTTCTCTAGGAATCAACATCATCATTGGAGCCCTATCACATCAATCTGAGGTCAACTTAATGAGATCTACTACTCAACAGTAAAATAAGCTAATTTTTCATTTTCGGGAAACCTTCACAGTAGTGTTTTTTAATTTTCTAATCTAGATCACCAGCAGAACAGACAAAAAAGCTCAACCCAACTCCACCCTCTCAAGTTGCAGGCATTGAGAGCTTGTCTAACAAGAGTAAATCTAGAATAAGTGAGATTTGGTGAGAAAATCTCTAATTTGCTCGGATGATGACATTGAATGGAGCACAATAGTGCGTAGACAAAGAAGTCTCACAAAGCAACAATCAATTTCAAAACATTGGGTGCATTCATGAAAAACTTCATTATGGGCAATTTAACCGGCTTTTTATTATCACAATAAACGGGTGTAAGAGTGTCAAGGTGCACATCCTTGTCAAATGTCAAAAAGTAACTAATGAAGTCAAACTATCTTCCATAGGGACGACCATGGATTCAGCTTTAGCACAAGAACAAGAAACAGTGGCTTTTCCAATATATGAGAGAAGCCAAGAAACACAATAACCAGTATTAGATCATCAATTGGATTATCAACAGCCAAGTCTTCTACCAAAAAAAAAAAAGAGTGAAGTCAGAAGAGTGGGATCCCCATTTTATAACCAAGCACATTAGACCATTAAACCAATATTTATATATCAAAATTCAACTAAAACTCTTGAGTTAATCACTCACCTTATTAAAGAAAGCTGGGTTACAGGTAAAGTTGTGTTCGACTATGCAAAATAGACAAATGGGAGGTAAAAATATGTAAAAAATGTGGCACATATGAGCAATCAAAATGGAATATTATGCTGTTTAGAATATAAGAAGCATAACAGTTACGTGTTTTTGGACTTGTTCATAAAAAAAAACTAGATATGTGTTTGTGGGCTAGATTGTGGGACACCGTGTACTTTGTGAAGCCAGATGATAATAATAAAGGCATGATAGTGGGACACCATGTGTTTGTGAAGCCACAAAGATACAAAATATGGCTTGATCGTGGGACGCCACGTGTTTGTGAAGCCTAGTCTGTGTTTTAAGTGTATGTAATAATGAATGATTATGCTATTGCTCGTGTTCACTTTGATTATTATTATTTGTACAAAATTATCACTATTATGTCATGATTTATTGAACATCTTGATTAGTAGAGTATGTGAACTTAGTTTATTGCGATTGATAAAAAAAATATACGTTTTGGAATCTTGGATTATAATTCATTGTTTAACAGCCTGTTTTTATGTGAAATTAAAACTCTGCATTAATATTAGTTAGTTACATTATGGTTGAATAATTCTGTGGAAATATATGCAACTAAACCTAGAGTTGGATTTGATGACTATGTCTCCCCACTTATTAGCCGGTTTTGCTCACCCCACTATTAGAACTTTTCAGATGGTTCAGCATAAATGCATGTCATAATTGAAAGAGAAGATTTCATGAGGTTGTCTTAAAGACTAGAAATTTCTTCTCGTTTCTTTTGTAGGATAAAGATCGATGTAATAAGTTTTACTCCATTAGTGTTGAATCTTTTCTTTTACGAATATACGATGATGTCAGGATTTACTTGGTACCGAGTAAAATTTCCCAAGGTTAGTTTTGATGCCATGCCCATGTGATTTTTCAAGTTACCCTTAACTCACGTGTAAGACCCTTACAGCTCCAAATGCAAGAAGATACAGGTTTGGGGTCCTGACAAGAACAAGTCTGACGATTAGGTTTATGGTACAAATAACAATGATCCAAGTTCATCAAAAGCATAGCAACCATAGCTGATTTTGACGCCATTCATGATGATGGTGACAGTCTGACAGATCCTTGGTGATTGGATTTGGTTTTTTCTAGAGGCACCAAAGAAAAATGAGTAGCTCATACTACATCTCCACACTACATGTGCTGTGAAGGATCACATATGTTACTAGATTGTGGATGAAAACAGTTGCGAAAATGTAGTCTCGCAAGAAGTTGTCAATAAGAGAAAGCTTCTCATAGAAAAGCATCAAACCCCTCAACAAGCTCTCTTGGTTCTAGCACAAGAAAGAGGTGCCATTACAATTAAGAGCGTTAGTTTCCTTTTCTATTGGAGGTCACTACACGATAACATGTGGCATGATGTTCCTATGGACGTCCATCACTTCTTATTGGGCAGACCATAGCAGTATGTCCATCGCACTACATGAAAGTTACAAAAATACATTCACCTTCTACAAATATAATATAAATTTGTTTGGGCCCCACTTGTGAGATTATGAAACCCAGTCTTAAGGATGTGAGTCGCCTCTCAACATGATAATTCATAGAACTCAACAAGCTAGGGGCAATATCTGTTGTAGCAGTGCAGATCTACTAAATGAGATGACAACCTTGACAAAAGAATTGAGGGATATCTTTCCCGATGAGCTACCCCGGTGTTTCCTGGCACTATGAAATATTTAGCACCACAAAGACCACATAGACCTGATGCCAGAATCCAGCTTGCAAAACAGCCTGCTTACATAATGTCTCCAAAATAACATGAGAAGCTCAATTGGCAAGCGACACAGTTGTTGGAACACAGATATACACAAGAAAGCATGAACTTGCACACTTCTGGCCCTTTCTACCGCAAAGAAGGAAGGGTCATGGAGGATGTGCATTGACAACATGGTCATTAAAAAATCACCATCAAATATTGCTTTCCTATTCCACAGCTATGATATGCTTGAAATGTTTGTTGGCACTAAGGTATTCTCTAAAGTGGATCTAAATAGTGGATACCATCAAATTTGGATCAGACTAGGTGACGAGTAGAAAACTACACTTAAAACTAGAGAGGAAATGTACAGATAATTTCATAAAAAAAAAGTACAAATAATTGGTTATGCCATTCAGATTGCGCAGTGCACTTAGCACATTCATGAGGATGATGAACAACGTGGTTAAACCCTTCATTGGGGAATTTATTGTGGTTTACTTCAACGATATCATAGTACATAGCCCAGATGTGTCTATCCGTAAGGAGCATTTGCACGGACTATTTTGGGCGTTACAAAAGGAGAAATAGTGTGCCAATATTAAGAAGTGCTGCTTCATTATAGACAAGTTGGTCTTCCTTGTCTATGTTGTACCAGCAGACGGTATCATGGTGATAAATAATGAGTTGAGAGAATGGTCCACACCTTCTAAGCCACATTACATGATTCTTCCAAAACCTCAGTTCTATGGTTGCAAACCTTATAGATATTAAATTTCCTCAACTAACCATTGCTACCAAAACCTCAAGGTGTTGGTAGAGGCAGCGGAAATACTTTTCAATATTCCCCATTGGGTGAAGCCCACTCCTCAATAACAGACTAAATATAGAGAGGACTTTTGTGTTGGCAAAAGAAGTCGATGAGAGTTTCCAAATGATAAAGCACAAATTGATTAAAGCTTCCATGTTAGCACAGAGAGATTTTGGCGAAGTCTACCAGGTGGATTGTAACATATCGCATGTCGGCAATGGTGTAATATTGAGTTTGGAGGACATGCCCACAACATTCTACATGAGAAACTGAGTGGAGCAAGGACTACATTTTCAACTCATGATATTGAGATATCAAGTTCGGAGCTATTATTTAGGCCCTGAGACATTGGCGACACTATCTGATTCAGGAAGAGTATATCTTACATTCGTATCATGAAGCTCTCAAATTCTTAAATGGGCAACTCAAGTTGAACAACAGAAAGGCACACAAGATGGGTTGCATTCTCACAAGAATAAACTTTCAAGCACAAGTGGAGACACACAACAATGTGGATGCTGCTTTAAGATGTAACAAATCTCTCCTTGCAACTTTAAGAGTGAAGGTGGTTGGAATCATCACTTTCCTGAGATGTCCACTAAAGTTGTAGACTAATCATAAAGTACGTGAAAAGTTTCCTGAATGAGGGTCTGAATCCAGGGCTTCAGCTAATGATAAGCCGAATGAAAACAATTGTCCAAGAATTTTTTTTTATATGGGAGTACATCTATGATACCTAAGTTAGAGTTTCTAAGGACCTATTTTTCTCTGAAATAGCTAATCTAGAGTTTCTAAGGACTTATTCTTCTCTGAAGTTGAATTGCTTGCTTACCCTTTTCAATAATGGGAGCTTGATGATATATGGTGAAGAAGCTGACTGAAAAGGTGGTAGAATCTCTCCCTGATTACTTGTTTGACGAATCTCTTTGCTTTATGAAGAATAGTAGGGAAATCTTCATGAGATGTCATATTCATGTAATACGTAAATTTTCATTTTACCCATAAGATAACACTTACATCCCTTTTAATTATTTATTTATTTATTTGTGTTAAGTATATTGTTTGCCGCAACTCTAACGCCTAGGCATTTTGGTTGCAATGGGTAGCAACTCTTGATATGGTATTAGAGCTACCACAGGTCCCAGATTCGAATCCACGCTGCCATGTCCTTGATGTTATGTTGCGGGCACAGGTCCAAAGTGCAGAAGGCCCAATACTGCTTTATGATGGGCGGGTGATTCTAGTCCAGGCGGTGTCCCACCCAAGGGGGTATTAAGTATATTGTTTGCCGCAACTCTAACGCCTAGGTATTTTGGTTGCAATGGTTAGCAACTCTTGACAATTTAAATGGTACTTGCATCTTTTTTTTATAACATAATTGCATCCCTTTTGACGTGCTTGGATGACTAAAAAATATATATACACCTTACTGCCTTTGGATCCATCTTCTCACAATGCTGCTTTGTATTATTAACAAACTTTTCCCTCCCAAAACACTAGATGGCATCCGCTTTATCAAAAAAAAAAAAGATGTTAATACACTTTCTTACTGATATGACTTCAGCACATTTGTCTCGATCAATAGACAAAAAAAGGAGTGGATTTCGTAAATAGATAGAGAACACAGTGGGTTTCTAGCAGGATAGAGAGATATGCTTGCTAAGAAATGCAGGAATATTTCTAAGAAATGATGCCAAACAGGCCCTAAGATTATCAATATCTTATATATATATATATATTGGGAAGTATAAAAAGAATTAAACCATTCGAGCAAGAAACTCACTGAATAAAGAGAAAATGTTCCATGCAATTTGCCATCCAAATTGTTCCTTAAATACAAGGACATAGTTTGAAGAGTCAAAAAGTTATGCATGAATTATTAAGCCTACAGTAAAACATGCATCAGAAGAGCACAAAGAAACGTAGATGACATAAAAGCTAGAGTGCTGCATAGCTCAATCCAGCCTTGGCATCAGGATATTAAAATAAAAATAAAAAATAAAAAAAATTAGCACAATGCAGATGACGCTATAATTTCTTTTATCAGTACAATACTAACATATATGAAGTAATCTGTACTAAATTCATAATTAGCAGTCTTAAGTAAAATTCTTAGAGTTAGATTCCAAAATAAAAGAAAGAAAAATTACCTCAATCTTTGAAATTTCTTTTTCCAGCGTTTGTCTAAGTTGCTCAGTTTCCTAGAATTTTCAAAACAGAAATCACTTGAGCAGTTTGTGATCAGATTTGGAGGGACAAAAAGGTTGTGAGTATCTAAAAATGAGCCAGTCTTTTGATCATATAATAATTTCAGATAAATCTTTAAACAAAATTACTACTGGAACAATCTTACTATGATCTCAAAACAATAACCACAGCCACTAATTAGATTGATTTGGTCATGAATAATATTCAAACAAAAGACAGCATTTGTTATTTGAATTTTCAGTTGTTTTTGCAGAAAACATGGTAAAACTGCAAAATGATTTTGAAAAGATTGACCAAACAATAAGCTCCAAAAGGTAAAATTATTATTGTTTGTAAAAACAAACTCAAATGAACAATAATACATGGAGAAAATAAACATGAGTGGAGGAACATTGCTTTATAACCTGCAACCATCAAACTCTAGTATTGATGGGATAAGACTAAGACGATAACAAAGATCGTGACAAGCAACAACCATCAATTAAAGGAATAGATAAGGAGGAAAATAAAATAAAATAATACTAATTCAAAAACATTAGACTGCAGTTCATTATGCTGAAGAAACAGGGTTGCCAACAGAAAAGAGATGATCAACCAACCAGTTGCTTATAATTGTAGTCCAACTCATTTTATCGGTCCCACTCCAACCAAATATATGCAAGATAGACGGTTGGATCAGAACGGCTTCCCACAGATTGCATATAGTTCAAAATGTGGTCTTAATTTGCTAATCATAACCATGTTATGAAGGGCCCGTCAAAAATGGCTAGAACAAGTCAGTCCAACCATTCATTTTGCATGCTTATGATTAAATGGTTATGCTAATCTTCAATATCTTATCAGCATCTGATCAATTCAATCTAACCATTTACCAAGCACAAATGTCGTTGTAGTGGACCTACAAAGAGGGTTAGACTACTATCGTAATCAAACCAGTTGGACAATCACTTCTCCACAAAAATTGTATAATAGACTTGTTATAGTTTAAACAGCCTCATGTGGCTGCTTCGAGCGTTATAAAGAAACCCAAAACAAGGAATACATAGTCAAAGAACAATGCCAATGAAGATGGTTTTACAGCTTTGTTGTTGATCATGGCTCTACTGATATGCACAAAAATGGGTCTAGTATATCATTAGTTTGACACAATTCTGCGAAATCAACTTGGACTTAGCTTACTTTTTTGAAATATTCCAAAGAATGAGAAAAAAAATAACTAAGAACACACACATATGCAAGCATACAAATACATAGCCAAAAATCAGGATGACTGGATCATTATAGCCATCAATTGGCTTTTGAAAATTCAGGGTGATGCTCAGCACTCTAAGATGAAAAACTGCAGAGCCAACAGATGATAAATCCAAACTCTTACATAGACCTTAGGGTGCAGGTTGCGTTGGGCCAAACCCAAACCCACAAGGCTTGACCTGAGCAAAAGTGAAGTTTAGGTTAGGTTAGGTTCAGCCGTGCTCGAGACTGAGCTTTCAAACCTGCATCAAATTTGGGTCGGGTTTAGGTTTAGGCTTTGGCACTGAACTCACCTCGAGTACCCAACTTATCTGTAAACATACATATGTAAAGTATAAAATACATGGCATATACGCCATATGCCAAAGTGCGAACATTTCTAAAAATTTTGTTTATTATCCCGTAGAGAAGCAAAATCATAGAAAAGACTTTGGCACCTGATTTGACTAAAGAAAATCTAATACACCCCAAATTCCACTCAGGTAGAGTCTCAACAATTTGGGTCTGGTATATAAAACAATAGATAGTTTAGTTTGCATTTTAGAAGCATGAATGGATGAAACCAATATACTAATCAATCAACACGGTTCTAAGTGACCATCCAAAACATTGTGCAAAGACTGCCAATGCCAACTCATGCTGAAAATGAGAAAACTTCCAGAAAAAGTAATGCTGAAAATTCAAAAGTGTGTGGAGGTCTGCTGAACTGTTTGCACAAAAACTTAGGTGACCTTTTGAACATTTTCCAAGTCACACACTTCAGTGTGAAATACTTTAAATGGCACATCACATGAACTTGCTTTTAGAAACTAGGATTACAAATATGGCAAGGACAACAGCAGGATGTATTAGAGAATAATTGTCTGAGTGTGTTTCTTTCTGGATCTGCAAAGCAGAGAAATTATGTTGGAAACAGAGGAGCTGGTAAAAGACGATGAAGTGCAAGAACAAGAGAAAGTGAATTGATTATTTTAACCCTCTTCCAGATATTTTAACATCGACAGATATTTTAAGTGCAGCTAGGTTTTGTTATAGACCTTATTTGCCTAGGATTAAGAGGATCATCTTATTAAAAGTAAAAAGAAAAGTGCAAAATGGTACCTCATGCGGCCAACCTTCTACAACAAAGACATCTAATGAATAGCCATCAACTGTAGAAAAAGCATGTGCCTCTTGGATGTTGAGACCAAGTTCAGCAAGTATGGACGTCAACTGGGAATACAAACATGATAAATTTAACTAAATAATTAATAAGGAAAAAAAAAAGACATCAGTAGCATGCAAAACAAAAGAGCTGGACAATTACAAGGCTGAGAAGCTTCGGTTTGTCAACTGTTGAAAAGGTAATCTCGTGCATGGGCCTACATAATACAGAGTATAGTTGAACATCAATATTTGCTCAGCAATGAAGATGCAAAATAAATAAGTATGAAACTAAAACAACCAATCATTGGAAGAGCTGCTATTACACAATGTAACAAATTACATTTCTAATCTGATATTCCTTACACTGTGTTTAGAAAAATGTGAGAAGAGCATTTTGGTTCCTGAAAAGTGAAAACCAGTGGTTCTTGATAGATATAACCATCCGGGAGGTAAAATTTTAACCTCAATAGTGGTTCTTCTGCCATAAACTAGAGAGTTATATATAATTAATTATTATTCAAAAAACAAAACAACCTAAATAAATTTTCAAATAAAAATGTATTTAGTGAAGTTCGATAATGTAAACTTCAATGTTTAGAACAAAAGGAATAAAGCAACAAAACAAAAAAAAAAAAAAAAATGGAACCATTCATAAACAAACCAATTAGTTAGTTATGATTCATATCTAAGGGAAATTATAACTTTGCTAGTTTTTATTGCCAGTGCCAAGCCCAGATAAAAGAAGGTTGTGCTAGGTATGTTGACAACCAGAGTAAATTTGTCACATTGGTGGATGAATTGAGAGATGGCATGAATGCAAAACTTGGACAGATGATGGGAGGCTTTCGAATCACATGGCTTTAAAATAAGTTGTGCAAAGACAAAATATATGGATTGTAACTTTAGTGGGCATGTACAAAGAGATGAAACTATAATAAGAATCGAAGCTCAAGAGATTCATTCTCAAGGCTTCAAAAATCAAACTCGGGACTTGTCTTGGTCATGGCCGAGTCGCATGATTCGAGTTCGAGTCCCATGCGACCCAACTCAGCCGATTTTTTAAACCATGTTCATTCTAATATGTTGTCTCAACATTAAGGAAGATATCAAACATAGGATAAGAGCAAGATGGTTGAAGCGGAGACTTACTTTTGGAGTACTTTGCGATCAACACATAACAACAAGATTTAAATAAGATTTTACAGGCAATGATGCCTCGATACTGCATAAATATGACTAGGACATGTAACAGACATGGTAGCGACACGAATTTTACACCTAAAAGTGAAGTATCGAATACGATAAGACATTATACGTTACCCATTTTGAAAATCTATGCATCATGGTTTACAAGACAGCGATTAGACCAATAATAACCTATGGAGCATAATGTTGGCCAATTAAGAAGCAACACATGCACAAAATGAGTGTAATAGAGATGAGAACATTGAGGTGGATGTATTGTAAAACTAGAAGGATAGAATCAAAAGTAAGTGCTTTAGAGAGCACGTAAGGGTAGCATAAATTGGTGATAAAATAAGATTAACTTGTTTGAATTGGACATGTAGAATGTAGGCCCGATAATAAAGGCAGTGAGGAAAAGTTTTGCTATAAAGGTTGATGGCCCACCAGAGGGGAAGTGTAGGCCAAAGAGGATGTGGATGAAGATAGTAATAATAGATTTAAAGAAGAATTTATACAGGTGACTCCAACATATTTGAGACAAGGCTTGGATGATGACAACAATGATGATCTGAGGGGAACTTTATAGCACAACAGTTTTGATAATTGGGCATCACCTTGATTGATATCATATTGTTGACACATATTGGCCCTAACATAAAAGGCCCATGGAACAAAATTCACTTTAAAGGATGATATTGAATGCTGAATCAAGGGGCGCAAAATGCAAAATTGGGATAAAAGGAACAATTATAATGACTATATAGGTACCCAACAATTGACAAAGCATATACAATATCATATTCAGTACTACAAAATTATGGGTAAATTTCATAGTCCCTACCATACTGATTGTGTGCCCTTAATTGTATCCATTCCTTATATGGGCATTATAAGACAGAATGATTCATCATCATCATCATCAAAGCCTTGTCACAACTATGTTAGGATTGGCTATATGAATTATGTTTCTCCATTCCAATCTATCCTAAGACAAATCCTCAGATAGGTAACACTTCTGAAGATCCAACCCTGCTACTTCCATCCACGTTCTTTTTGGCCTACCCCTTCCCCTTGGTGGGGCCTCAACCTGCAATGAAAAACTTTTCTTCACCGAAGTTGTTGCTTGATTATGATAGCCAAATAAAAGTGGACCATGAGTAACCCAAGGAAAGACCATGTCAAAAATCTATAACAAATTATGATGTAAATGCCTCTATCCAATGGAAGGAAGTCCACACTAGACCATTGGATGTCATAATGTTGGCAAGTTCGCTCAGGGATCATATTGTAATAGTCAAGCCAGGGAGCCCTTCTGGGTCAATATATTAACTCCCGAGTCTTGACTTGGTTAGCCCAACTTGGACAGTCCACCCCCTAAGATATGCTATATTCGAATCACCCTAGCTGTCTGATCAATGGAGTTTGTCTGGTGAGCGTAAGCTGGCAAGCATTATGTATTTATATAGCAGATTGGACAATTAGGATCACACAGTCAAAGTATATTTTCAGCTATGGAAAATATAGGATGGGACCTACTACATGCTGTGGATATGTTTGTTTCATGTAGTCCAACAAACTATCATATTGGTTGTATGATTCTTTCTTTTATTTTTTCCTTTTTTTTTTCTGAATGGTGTTTTATGATTCATATTGGCCGTATGATTTATTCATAAATAGACTGTATTAGTCAAGGATTAACATGATTTCTCTAGTCCCTCTTCTTCCTTTTTTTCTTGGAAACCTAAGAAAATCTCCACCTAAATATCCTACATGCTTAACTGGCATCAAGCAATCTGGTTAATTTTTTTCTAAGGTGAGCTTTCCAGGCCACCAATCAAAATTCAAGAATAGATTGCCTCAATGTGTTCTGCCGCAGATCTCCCACAACCCAAAAGTGTTTTTCATGTGCATTAATATTCTTTTCTTTTTTTTTTTCTTTTTTGAAAGGTATGTGGATTAATATTCATTTACAATAGATTTATCAAAGACACAGAATCATTCCTCAGCAGCCCATTTTTCCAATCCTCTGCTGTAGTCTAATGACAGTAAAAGCGTGGACAGTTTATGATCTGTGTGAGTGACCAAAGACCTCCCCAACCCATATTTCCAACACCCCCCCCAACCCAACAAAAAAAAACCCACCCAAACTTCCACTCACACACAAAACAACAAAAAGAAGAAGAAGAAGAAGAAACCCACCACATAGTGGTCTTCCCCTTTTTATCTCCCCTTCACACCCTCCTTAGGTTAGTGGCTCAACAAGCACATTGGTCCTCAGAGTAGGCACAAAAAAGAAATCCAAAGACAACAAAATGGCAAAAACCTCATTGATCAAATCAGCCAGCACCAAACAAGATCCTTTGATCAGATATCCATCAACGCACTACTAAAAGGCAATGAATATGCAACAACAAGCATTGCAGTTATTCTTTCACTAAAAATAGCATGCATTCCTATCATTAACAAATTTCTTGATGGAAATTACCTAGAAAATTTTGGACTGGAATGCACAGCACTATCTCCATCCTCAACAACTGTTTTGTTGGCTTCAAGAGCAAGAGCTTCAAGATTCGGAGACGAACCAAATGTAGGAGGCGGATGAATGCTACAGAACAGGTTTAAAAAAGAAAGTGCCAGTATATGATCATTTAAGGTAAAATTTAAGAGGAATAGAAGATCAAGATGCAAATGAAAAGCAATTGCAGCTCAAATAACACATGGAATAGAGAAGGCATAGGATAAAAACACACCCCACAGGGACACACCTTTGTCTGTTAAGATGGCTTGAAAAACTGTGAGCTTCATCTTCCCTTGAAGAAGCAGATCGAAAAGAGTCAACTCCATTTCCATCACTCAATGGAGGAACCTTCATGAAGGAAGGAATTCGTCATGATATCAAAGATCTTGAATCTAAGTAGCATGCATATAATACAAGTGTTCCATGTAGGCATGTTAGAGATGTTTCTAGTGAAATGGCTACAAAGAGAAACAAAGAACAAAATGGTAACTAGACCATTTCAGTAAACTCCATGAAAAATGGTCTCAGCGCACAAACATCCTCACCCACTATAAATCTCGAGGATGCCTTATACATCAGTTCAAAAAACTTTCAAATCTTTTAACAAATCCAAAAAAATTGACCAGGAAAACCGCAACCCACAACCTAAACAGGTATAGGATTTTTCAGTCGCCACGATTTCATGCTCAGAGACCTGGTGATAATAGCACACGCTTCTTCCCACAGATTCACACGACGTTGGGTTATGAGTACCACACCTAACCAGAAGGATTTTGGAATACATGTTTTGTGAACTTAGCTTTCCAGTGTCTTAATTTTTTGTAATAGAGGACGAGTTCATCATAATTCGGAATCATCGAATCCCGACAATATATGGAATCAGCAGTGCAGGCAATGCGATTATCCGCATTCAATTTGAAACAAACTCCCACCCAAAGAAGAAATATTAAATTGCGAACACGCGACACCACATCAGTCAATCATCCCAGGTAACTAAATAACCCCATAATTAATCAAGCCATCAAGATACATTTAAACACAAGATAACACCAAAGAATTCATATCACAGAGAGGAAGTCAAGTACAACAACATCTGAAATGAAACAGAAACCATTCTACCTGAACAACGCGGACGTCGAACGCGGGTCTATTGTCGGGATCTTGCGCGAGGTGCAGTATTCTCTTATGAGTAAGAACATCCTCTGCCCTCTCCACATTCACATCCAAAGCATACCTAAACCACAAACCACAACCCAAACTCCAATTAGCCGTAAACAGATAAACAAACCACATTTAGAAGCAAAAGAGAGCAACCCACAAAAATCAAGCGTGCATACAACATCAAAATGAATCTTAGAAAGAAAAGAGAGGGCGATATTCGAATCTAATCCAGTAAGAATCAAACCCCAAAGAGAGAGAAGAGAGTAAAGTGGCTGGAAGTCACGATCAGAAACAAGAACAAACGAAATTGTGGGATTGGTGATTCAAGGAAGGATGAACGAGAGATGGGGTTTGGGACCTGGCGGGGAGGCGATTGAAATGAGCCCAGAGCTCGTCGTCGAATCCTGGGAGATTGGATTCTTGGTTGGAGGATTGCTTGAGGCGATGAAGAACCTCGGTGTAGACTTCGAGCTTGTGGCGCTGCTGGCGAGGGTGCGTGGGGGAGGAGTCCACGGCTCTGCTGCTGCAGCTCTCATTGTCTTCCATCGCCATGAAACCAAAAGCAATACAAAGATGATGAAGAAGAAGAAGCAGCTTTGCTTTTGTAGGATCTAAATGAAAGTGTTTAATTCACGTGAGAGATAGAGAGAGATAACAAGAAGAAGAAGAAGAGGAAGAGAAGATTGGGTTTTATGGTTTGGGTTGCATCTTATTGGTGTAATTGTAATGGATCGTGTCATTTATTTTGCATGAGAAGGGAAAGGGAGTGGGTGGGGGATGTGCGAGTCTGGGAGAGAGCTGTCGGTTTTGTGCTTACAACACCACCACCCTTGTCTCTCTCTCTAGTTGCCTGTTTCATGTCTCTCTCCTCTCTAATGTGAGGTCAGATGTAGTGAAAAAGGGACCCCACGTTTGGACACCTGGGATTTTCATTTGGGGGGAGCTCACCAAAATAGATAGTTGGGTTTTGGGTGTAAATTCATAATTTATATATATATAAATATATATATATATATATTTTTTTTTTTTGTGGATTTGAGATTTTTATAGGGATTTTGGAGGTGAATTTGGATTATTAAGTGGAATGGATCAAACTTTTCAAAAGGCTCATTCCTTTATAGGAATTTCTTGATATTTTTGGGATATGATGTGATGGCTTTGTGACTTGGCATTTTTTAAGAGTTTTGGAATAATATTGAGGTAGGGCAAGGTGACCAAGGACAAAAATGCCTCTCACCTTATTGGCCCCAAGGCATGGGCCTCTGGGTGCGTGCAGTATTTTTTTCAAGCTCTACCATGTCCGAAAGGTGAGACTTTGTAAATTTAAGGTATCAACCAAATATCTTATATGGGGCTTCATGCAAAAATCCTGCGCCGTATTAGATTCAAAACTTCACCTTATATATGTAAAATTCACATCCTTATAATGTCCATATTGTGTCCTTGCTATATAAAACATTTTTGAACAAATAAAATGGTTATAGAGTATGTTATTTTTGTAATTCCAAACTGTGGCCAAATGACAGTACTTCCTTTATTTTTTTCCCAAAAAGTGGCTTCCAATTTTAATGAAGAGATTGACTTTTTATGCTTTTATATTAAAAAATGTTATTATCAAATTGCTAAAGCAGTTATTAAGAATTTGAAGGTACAAAGAAATAGAGCTACAACTTTCCTGCCTGAAGAGATAGAATTCTTGTGAAAATAAAATCATGTCTTCAATGCCTTTAATATGTTTGTGCAACGGCTTTTTCATTAAAGTGGAAGATTCCTTTCTGCGTGTCATGAGAATGAAAAGTGTTTGTTTGGTGCAACAAGAAAACTTTAGAAAACCAATGCTTTTCTTAATAAATTTTTTCTCTAAAGTAGAATTTCGAATTTTTTGTCAAATTCAGGAATATCAAACCCCTCCTTCTCCAAAGTGAAATTTCGAATTCCTACGTGAATTCAAGAATCTCCCCCCCCCCCCCCGCCCCCGCCCCCCAGCCAAATAGATTTTTACTCGAAAGTAGAATTTCGAATTCCTACCCCACCACCCCCCAAACACATAAAAAAAAGATAAAAAAAAAAAAAAAGAAAACCTTTCCACTCTGATTTCCTCATGCTGCTGCTTCACACAAACTAACCCTAAACTAAAATGCCGTCATAAATAAAGGCCACTGGTATGGGTCAGTTGCCAACTTGGATTAAGCTTTTTTCCATTTTCCCTTTTAAATAAATGCTAAATCTTATTTAAGGTTGCTTTCGAATTCCAAATGTCATCTCCCACCTTCATAAAATAACAATCTGCTCACGCCATCTTCACGTGATCGTATGTACGCGTATATGTTCTCAAACTACGAGGAGATAAACTCGACCCCGTTTCCTTTTGGCCTTTTGTTAATCATCACGAACATAGTGCTTTTGTTAGGGGTACGAGGACGCTCCGCTATTTGAACGAGTCCGTAACCGCTACAATTCTCCAACCTATCTCTCTCTTCCGGTAGAAGCATCCAGAAGATGATGTTCCAACACATACTCTCCCAAAGTAGGATTCCATGCGACGGATTAGGGATGGCAATGTGTGGGGGGTATAAACCAGAACCCACCCGGGTTTTTGTAGGGATTTTCTAGGTGCGGGGTGAATTTGGTTTTTATTGTCCCAACCCGCTGTACTCCACCCAATGTATATAATATTTATATACTTATTATTAAAGTCATAAAAAATACTCATGTAGTGGAGGTATTTTGGGCCTTAACATCAACTTGCTCCACCTTGAATATATAATATTAATTTACTTATTATTAAAAGCATGTTTGGCAAACATCCGCAAGGATGAGGGGATTCTATAGTTTCAAAAAATCCATCTTGAAACTTGGAATCAACCCATCCTCCCTTAAAAAAATTAGATTTGGTAAAAGAGAAGATTTTTAGGGAAGAGACATTTAAGAAATCAACAATTTGAAATGTTTCGGCCAATATATCATGATTCACAAAGCCCCACATTATAAAATTTGGTCTCATAGACGTTATTGGCCTCTAAATCATATCTAACGGTTTATATTTTTCAAAAAGAGCCCATAAATGTCCAAATTTATGCGTGGAACATTGATCATCTTTTTTTAAAATATCATCACATCTAAGAAGAATCAACAGCTGAAACTTGGTCCCATAACCGTTTTAGGGGTCCTGCTCACATCTAATGGTATAGATCATCAATGGGAGGCCCACCCACTGATTTGATGAAAAAAAAGGTATGGTACACCAATTAACGCCCCGGGCACTGTTCATCCACTTTTTTGCGTGCGTGGAAAGGTGGAATCTGATTTGTGTGTGTGTGTGTGTGTGTGTGTGTGTGTGTGTTGGGGGGGGGAGGGGGGGTGGGTTTCCATGAAAGGGCTGAAAGCGGAAGGCCACTTTTCGCTTTCTGCACTATTGCTATACGTGTGTTTTCCACGATCGAAAATCTGCACCGAAGACCATTGCCAAATGTGCCCTAAAATGATAGAAAAACTTCATGTGGTGTTAGTATTTTGAGCCTTAACATAAGGCAAGTGGGAAGAGAATATACTGTGAATCTCTACTATACAAATTCTTATGTATTTTTACATATCTTAAAAGCTTTAAGCTTGAAATTCAACTTGACCAATTCAAACGGGGTGGGTTTGGATCACATATTAGTGACCCATCACAAGATGGGTTGGGTTTGGATTGATAAATTTGAGACGAGGTGGGTTTGCCATCCCTACCATATATGCTTTTTAATTGGTAACACATCATCCTATTATATCATATTACTTCATATTTTTTTGAGGATTTTACCGAAAAAAATCTCTTAATGTCACTCTATACCAAAAAGGACTCTAAAGATATGATTTCACAATATTAGTCCTACATATCCTTTTTAGTTTAATTTTTTAGAATCTGACTTGGCGGGATATCCCCACTTAGCCACGTACAACTCTGCTCGTTCTTTTTTTTTTTCCCCTCCGCTGGTTCATTATCATCATCATCATCATCATCATCATCATCATCTTCTTCTTCTTCTTCTTCTTCTTCTTCTTCCTCCAACTTTAACTCTAACTCAAACATAAACCCAACAACCTAATTCCAATTTACTACACTCACTTATTAAACCCAAAACCATTAAACCCAAACCCCAGTCATCTCCTCCCTCACCAACCAACATGATTCTTTGTTTATCTTATTTTCCTCTTCCCCTTCCCCTTAAACTCACAAAAACCTATCATCATCAACTATCTTTACTCTCTTCTCTTCTTTTTCATTTGTCTAATTCTCTAACATTCAAAGTTCTAGATCTCTCCATCCCCTTTGAAGAATTCACTTCCACCTCATTCTCTCATATTCACCTAGGGCTTTTGGGAATGGTGCTTTTGATTAGTAATCCTCTAGTTTTTTTTTTATTTTAATCTTTGAGCTCTATATTAGGGCTAGAGGAAGGAGGAGGAAGAAAAATGAGGAGGAAAAAGAAAGAACAAGCTAGGATATCTTCGCCTGTATCAAATAGTCTAAATACAGAGAAAAAAAGAGCATAAAAGGAAGGAAGGAAGACGAAGAAACAAAAAAAGAGAGCCGGGATATCCCTGCTCATATACGTAAGTGAGCGGAGATGTCCCCACTCGTATCAAATAACTTAAACCGCTAGTATTTTTTAGAAGAAACAAAAGAGGAAAATGAAGGAAAAGGAAAAAAAAAATCAAGAGCAGGGATATCCCCGCTTATGTATGTGGGTGAGCAGAGATACCTCCACCCAACTCAGATTCCAAAAATTTAAACCGAAAGGGACCTATGAGACTACTGTAGTTGAATTATATTTTTAGGTCCTTTTTGGTATAAAGTTACTTTTAGAGAATTTTTTCAGTAAAATCTTCTATTTTTAATGTGCTTGTGTACATTTCTTCAAAAGTTGGATGGCATGCCACGAATACTTTAGAATGGATATTGTATTGTATCCTAACGTATCTTCTACTTCATTTTTTATGTGACTATGTGATTAGTGTGTCAATATCCATGCCGTATCTAAGTATCATAAATAGTATGTTTGTTGGGCCAAAAGGGTGGCTTCAATAATTAGCCACCAACACAAATGGTAGATTCAAATGATTGGAAAGTCTTATTTTTATGTATATTTGACTTAAAAGACTGATTTGAATGAATGTTTGAGTGTTATAAATTATTTGAAAAAATTTATTTAGATGTTAATTCTAAGTAATTTTAAAAAAAGTTCTTCAAACAAACATAAATATCTAAAGGTAATTAGGCTTTCTTTTTCCTTCAAATTTGCCCAATTAGCTTTTGTAATATGACAAGTGTGCTTTTATTAATTTTTCACTTTATAATAAGTTCGTCATCTATGACAACTTCATCAACCCATATAATTTTGACAGTCTGATGAGTTTTTTTTTTTTTTTTTGATTGATTAGAGATAACAAACATGGCCTACATCAAAATAGTTATATTTCAAACAGGTTTATTTTTAATTGGGACTTGTTAAAAGTGCCTTAAACATCCCATTTGAGGCCATCAAAAAGGTGGATAAGATTGCTTTTCACCCCTTGTCCAGCGTCCACTAACATTTCATTATGCAGTCTTAGACTATGTGACCAAAATCTTCAAAGACATGTTGCACAAGACGATCGAGTTTTACGTCAACGACTTAATCGTCAAAAGCAGAAAGAAGGAAGACCACCTAAATGATCTTCCACGAACATGTTTAAGGTTACGCTAACACAACCTTAGAATGAACCCTTTTTAAAATGCTTCTTTGGGATATCGGCAAGCCATTTCATCGTTCGAAAAAGACTATTCCGTATTTTTTGTCGAATAATTTAGAAAAATAATCTTCTTGAATTTGATAAAAGTATAAAAGATCCAGCAATTATTTATGGAGGATCTAAACTCCTTAAAAGTTTATAGAGATCAATTCTTTTGAAATAAATTCTCAATATTCTATAGAGGATCTAGACTCCAAAAAAGAACAAAAGATCCAACATTTATTTACATTAGATCAAGCAGTACATTTAAGTTGTAGTTCCTTGCCATGGTTATTGATGTCCGATTCATTCAAGAGGAGAATTACATTACCTACAACTCGAGAGCAAGTTTATGCTGACCAAGAGAAAATGATGGATTGAAAAATATTTGTGCTGCATCTACTAATATGTCATGATTTTGATATGAATGGTTAGTTAAATATCTTAATATGATGGAACTCACTATAGTCCATGATCAATCACATAGTAGGGCCCATCTTATACAAGGAAATCAAAATTAGTTACAAATGTTGTCATTAATTCCTTGTTAGTATTTTGCATTATTTAAAGTTTGAATTTGTTTATGATTTCTTTCTTTAAATTATGGTAGGCATAAGATTGGCAAGAGGATGGTCTTAGATGTTGACCAACATTACTCAATCTATGTAAGTTTTTAGATGGTTAAGCTAAATAATCTCTTTATATCTTAAAAATGAAATTTCCACAATGAAAGTCCACACTAAGGACGATGTGGGGTTTTCAATCTCCATCAAGTCCTCATAAGTTATGGGAACAATCCGGAAATAACCCATGGTTTCCATACAAGATCCCCACAAGGAAATTTCTCCCTATCTTATATTACCAATGGGTCCCTCAAACATTTAAGGGTAAAATTTATTTTTTTCATAAAACAAGATTAAGATTTTATATAGGATCGCAAAGTACTCTTCTGGGAGGCCCTCTAGACTCTTGCTATATTACATGGATGCCATGCCACCTTATTGGTTGATTGAGCCGACACATGTCTGTAAGGAAGAGGTCATGAGGGATTGACTTAATTTAGAAATCAAAGTAAAAAAAAAAGTGTTAAATTTAGAAATAAAGGAAAAAAAGGTTGTTGTTTAGTAACCCATTTCAGCATCTGGATGAGTTTAGATATGATCAATTCAGGTCCTCACACGTCTAGCCCATCAATAGGCAGTAATCCTCCTCTTCACAATTGAACTAAATCACCACAATTTCACCTATTAAAATTTGTATACTTCAGTGCCTTAATTTGATCGTTGAGGCATTTATAGAAAATTTCCTCCCTTTACCTTTGATTGTGGGAATGTTATGAAAATATGGTGGTTGGCTTTTCAAAATCATGTCCGTGTGTGTCCTGTGTTTGGTGTAGTGGAAAGACTGGCCAAGTATGGCACTGGGCAAATCATTTTGACACTTGATTCTTGATTTTAGTTCATCAAAGTTTAATTGCCTTTTTGATATCATTGTTATCCTTGTGGTATTTAATTTGACATGACATGGTTTGGAAAAATCCACCATTGTGGGTTTACAGCTCTATGGTGAGAAACGCAGGCTTTGTGCGAGGTAAAATAGTTATTTGGTGATGGAAGGAAGCTGTTCAGCGCAGCCAGTAAAAACTGAGAGGCCCATTTTCACAGGATGATCTTCATCTGAATGGTTTTGGTTTTGAATGATCTTGAGATAATGATTTTGACCCCTACAAAATGGCTACCTTTTGCATTTCCATGTAGACAATGGCGGACCACTTAAAGGACCACTACTTTAAGTGGTCCAGCAGACTGCAAAACCACGTTTCATGTAAAAATAATAAGAATACAGGAAAGCTTGGATTGGTTGTTTGAGACTGCAAAGGAGCAGGTGCATCCTCTCATCATGGAGCCTGACCTCTCGGGCATCTTTCTTTTTCAGATGTTTGGTTTTGAAACTCCACTGCAATATTCTCATGGCAAAACCATTTCCACACGCACAAAAAACATGTTGTTTCTTGCTTCCCATCTCTCACATCTGATGAGTAGGGCCCAACTTTTTTAAAAATCCATGCTATATACTCTTTCTTCCTATATATTCTCAGGGACGCATCGTACGTTCACTACACGGAGAGGTCATGCAGTTCTTGGTTTGTGGGGATCATGGGTCATCATGTGCCCTGTGTTTTCACTTGGAGGAAGAGGCGTGTGTTCACAAGTTTTTGAGTCGGGTGCACTCAGAACTTCTTTCATCCAGGAGCCACTATGTAACTATGTAATTTTTTGTAGGCCTCTAATAAAAAGAATGCATGCAATTTCAAAATATGTAAGGATTTTCTAAACATTTTGAGGGGCTATATGTGAAAAATTATAAAATTTTCTAAAAGTTGAAGGGTTTTTTTGAAATTAAGGGGGGCATGGGCCGCATGGCCCCTGCTTATTTGAGAATAGATTAGAGTTGATGAGATTAGGGTGTTTGATTTGATTTATTGCATGTTCATCATATCAATTTTATTTAGATAAAATATATTTGTTACATGCTCATATGAGGGCAATCCACTTTGAGCCCTGGCTGTGATCTGTCCAGGGATGGAATTACTACATGAACGGATTTTTTATCTCTTGGATGGAGCCTCTAGCGGGTCGCAGCCCCCTGGCTGCCAAAACTTTATTTCTGACGAGTGTAACCAAGACTACAAGATAAAAAAAGGATTTCTTGAGTAAATTAGTTGTGAATTTCGTTTGACATTACCTCTTTTTCCTCTTTCATGCTCAAATGAAGCTGAAAAGTTGACACTGAAAAACCATGGAAATTGGTAGTTAGGAAATCATGCAATGACCATTCAATATATATGTTGCAATGTGATGAATCTGCTCCATTTGTTCATAGTAAGCTATGGTTGCTGAGTATTGCTTGGGAGGTCCATAATGATATATGGATAAATTCAAGGCATTATCCAATTTTGGGTAAGCTATTTTTAATTTGGAGAAGGACTAGAACCCTACTGGCCACTGAATTGTAGTTTTATGGAGGAGTCTGATGGCTCCACTAGATGTTTCAGCTATGAATTTGGCGTCTGCTAAATTCTTTTTTAACTCTCCATTAAACATATTTAGCCATTTGATTTAAGATAAATACATAAACAATAACTTAGTTTTTTCCATCAATTTCATCATTGCAAATCAAATAATTGAAATGGCCATTAAGAACTTTTTTGGCACCTAATTAACAGCCAACTTATACATCAAAGCTGACTAAAAGACTCCACCAAGCTTCTAGTGCAAGACATAATAACAACATCCCTCCATTTTGCATAATTTAAAAATATGTCAATGATGAGTGCTGAGTTTTAAAATATTTAGGATTTCAAACAATGCCGGTCAGTCTAATAGCCATATCATTCTTTGAGATTTGTTCCCCTGAGAATCTTGTGCCTTTTGTGGTCACACAATAGCTTAAAATTTAATTAAGATAATGCCTATGTTAGATGAAAATCTTGTTGTGGGGCCTATCTGGATGATTGTGACCATTGATTGGAGGGGGAGAAAAAGATCATGCACTCTAAGTTTCTAACCCTTTTTAATATTCAGCTTTCAAAGCTTTTAGTATTTTCAATCTAGCAAAGCTAGATGTAAGGTCCCGATCCCCAAAGTAGGTCTATTTGCTAATTAATTATTTTTTATATTAATTAATAATGTTTTAGCCTAATTTGATGATTTTATGTTAATAAGTTGGTTAGATAGATGGGTTGGATCCTAACTGCGATTAAATAGTTTAGATAGACCTTGTATTAGTGCATGATTTGTGCATTATTCTATCATTCTCATTTATCATAAGTATTTCATTTTATTTGTTACATAACTTAAGTTATGACATTTTAATAATGTCCTTTTGACCCATTTTGGAATATGTCCAAAAAGATAGACTTGATTGTAATTTTATACGGATTCCTAAGTGTAAAAGCAACCCCTCTCTTTTGAGCCAAGACCCTAGCCCTCATCTCTTTGCCTTTATCTCTTATTTCTACCATATTTTCTCCACTACTATCTTCTTCCCCATCACCCATTTTACCATACGTAAACTTGTTTACTAGAGAAGATTTTCTCTACTCTACAACTTGTGAGCTGAAAACCCTCCTTTCCTCTCTTTTAAACTTAGAAATAGCCTTACCACCATTAAAGAGAGCTTTTCCCCATCATCTTCTTTCTATCATTTTCAAGCTTAGAGCTATTGGCACATTGCATGTTATTTTCTACAACTTTTTAAGGTAAAAATACCTTACTCCTTCTTGGGTTTCAAGTTCATTTGAATAAAGAAAACTCAAATCCATAATATGTCATGCATCTTATTATCTTTATTTTCTTGTTATTGCAAGTCATGAATAGGGCAGTTTGCTAAGCTAGAGATTGAGAGTTTTATCTCATTTAGGTTGAATTAAGTATAAGGCACCGGTTAAAACAAGTTTAAGTAAGTAGATAATGGTATGATGGGCTATGTTATTGATTCATTCGCTAATCTCTATTCTAATGCATGATTACATCTCATATTTTCTATGTTTCTCTAATGGAATATATCTTTTAATTTGAAAATGAATTTTATGTTTTAAAAATAAGTTTGACTGAATCGGAAGAAATGGAAATGAAAATGACCTTAAAATGGTTGGATTTTGTGTAAGTATAATATATAATGGGTTTCATGTAGGTGAAGTTTGAAAATAAACAAAGGAAGTTCAAACCCAAGTAGCCTGAAAAGGCAAAACCCACACCATGTCCAATCGATCAAATTACATTTCTAGGTTAGGTCGGATCAACCGAACCGAAGCCCGATCAATCGAGCAAACCCTGTTTTTCAAAAAATGATTATTTATTTAATCATCTTATTTTGCTTAAAAGCCCCCTTTTCTAAGCTTCTTTCTATGACTAATATAACTTGACTTGATGATGTCAAATATATTTTAGGGAACCTTAAACTTGATAATGGAGTCCAATATTATATTAGAATGCTAAGTAGACCTTATACCGATGTAAGGCTTAACTTTTGGAATCCTTACACCTTACATATGATCAACGAAATCAAATGAAATAAACAAATAACATATTAGTTTCATGGAATCTATTTTAGAAGTTTTGTGTAATATTAACATATGCTTAAGTGTGGGTATAAGGGTCCAATATTTGTATTCATATACAATGCGACATCAAGAAATTCGGTAACACCCGGCATTGTTTCTTATGGTTACACCAAAAGGGAAGGCTAAGAACGCAGACATCTTAGAATAATTTGGCTCGTAAGCATCCTTGTCTCTTAATTAAATTGGAAATTTATGCATACTGTTGTACATTACATTCTCTTGTCTTAACTGTTCAGTTATATTCAGTTGTGTTTAATATGTCATTCATCTTTGTTAGACCGTTCTTATTTATTGATATCTGTATTTAATAACAATATGCTTTAATTACCTTTACATGATATGCAAGTAAGTTATGACCAGGAAGTATGAAATGCGCAATTGTAATATATGTTTCAATATATTATTGATTCATGGAGTCGACACCACTAAATTTGACTCTATGAGGCAATGCTGGGTTGAGTATAAGTTTGATATTATAAACCATTACAGTTGGTTCTCGATAGGAGTATGCTGATAATCAGGATCGTTGCTCGATTCCCATCCTGTATATTCTCACTCCCACTTGTTCGGAGAATATTAGCCACGTGGATTCTCAATTTGCAAGTGTTTTTGTTATAAACGATTCTTATACAAATGCTTTATTATATGCTAACATGCCTGGTTATGCTCTTGCCCTCTTCAATTATCATGTACTAACTCTATTCGGTACAACATGTAACTTACTACTTGTTTAATTCTTATTTGGATGTCGTACTCAAGGTGTTACCTTTGGCGTTGCAGGACCCAGCAATGATATGATTCTCAAAGCTCTCCGGAAAGGTATCATATAGGTACCCTCAGAAATAGATAAGTAAACTTTCAACGGCTTATTCTATTAGTTGTCTTTGCTAGAACGTCATGGGTCACTTGGGCATGTAGGACTTGGGCTTTGGAGTGGTCATTTTATTTCATCATTTCATATGGTTGAGACTTATGATATTACATGCTGTTATCATGTATATTCGGTTTTTAGACCATTTGGTTTTGTTTATGCACTTATGCATCTAGTGCCGTATGTTGGACGTACTTTTCATTAAATTATGCATTGGACATGTAAATATTTATGGGATTTATGCTCATTTTGATAACAAATTAAATAAGTTTATTATAAAATGCTTGAATAGGTATTTGTTTAGGCTGTTTTACTATCATAAGGTGTTCAATTTGTGCACTAAGCACTGAATTTATGAATATACATGTGATTATAAATTTTCCGCACATGAAAGATTTATGAAAATTTCCTTGTAATGGTTTATGTTTGTCTTAGTGCAATGTAAACTACTACAGAATTACATGTACCACATCACAGGCATTGCCGCATTAATCTAATCTCGAGTGCTGGATGTGACACTGGGGGTCCAATTCACAATGAGTAAAACAATAAGGAAGTTGGATAGATAAAATATGGGCGATGTGGACTAAAATGAAGGTCCACTTTCCATCCTGTGAGCAACAATGGCGCCGGATCATGTTCCAACGGATAATATTAGAATAAATGTTGAAACCCGCACATGTGCTTTTGCTATTGTTATAGTTGGAGTTTCTTGTTGACAGAATCATGGAAGAGCATAACTTAAATGTGCTAGTACAATAAAATTTTTTAAGTGATCTTCAAACCATTTTAAATGCTCATAAACCATGACTTGCCTGATGGGTTTATCTGCAACGAGGAATATGCTAGTCATGCCGGCATTATTCCATTGGCTGCACCTTCTACATTGGCAAATGTTCATTTAACAGGCCCATCATGTAAGCCTTTTTGTGTCATGGGGCTTTACCCCAAAGTCAATGCAATCTACATCAAATGATTCTAACCGTTTGATTTTAATGAAAATAAACATTATAAAAGTTGTTGGTAAATAGTCAATATTCGATGCTCAAATGACCAACAATCAAAATTGTCCGGTCAGGCCACATATGTTGTAGGGTTCACCCAATGGGCAGCATCTATACATGTGATGCATTATAAAAGAGGTGGTGAATATTAGTTGGCTGATTACGGTTGGTAAATAGAACCATATTTAGTCCTTAGGACCTCTTTGTTTCAATAAAGTATATAAGAATTTATTGTCAAATAGCTCTATAGAACCATTATTATTAAAATGGTATGGGGTGAACCATGTGGGACGGGTTGTGAAGGAAATACGGTTGAAAGATAGATAAAAGCTTAACTTTTCTAGGTAATTGAATTATAGGTATATTTTTTATTTTCTTTTAATTTAATTTTCATTAAAGAGCAAGTTAATGGTGTGAAGATTTTTCTTCTAATAATTTTATATGAAGATGAAATGAATGAATAAAGATCTAAAGAAAACTTATCAATGAAAATAAGCCCAATTATAAAAATTCTAATGCAAAACACAATAGTAAAAAAAAAGCCTACAAATCCAATAAATATAATTAATGTGCTTGTAATTCATGAAGTGAAAAGCTTAAGCTGTTATGTTCAGTGTGTATGGATTTATCATCATCCGACCCTTATCCTATTTATTTATTATGGATGGGTCATAAGAAAAAGACCAAAAAAAAAAAAAAAGACTTTGTAAGCATATGATTTAAAACATCATGGACAGTAATTTATTGCAAATATAGTGGTCTTAAAACGGAAGTTACAGCTTTGTTAGAGACCACTAAGTCAATCAAGTTTTTGTGATATGATTGAAATGAGAAAATAAACTAACATTATCTCTAAAATCTCAATCACTCTTTATATATCTGTATCTTCCAAGAGAGTCTAAAAGGATTTGGATCTGAGTTTATAAAAGTCAAACGTGTCAAGGATAGGAAGAGAGAGGCATACTGGGGACTTTGATGACATGGCACATGTTTACCAACTTCCCACCATGGAAATAGCTCTCCATGTTGAAAGAAAAGAGTCATGGAGCTAAAACTTAGTAATTAGCTTTAAATTGAAAATTTCTCTCTATTTTCTTATATTGGATACTCCAGCCAAGTGAGCTAAAAGGCATGAAAGGATACACACAAAAAGAGCAAGATACCTACAAGTTGAACCTTGAACAACATAATATGAGATGGAATTGCTTACGAACAAAGCAACTCCTTGCTCTCTTTCTCAAGAAAGTTAAACTAGCATAAGTAGCAATAGGATCTTAAAAGTTATACCATACCTAAAAAGAAAAAAAAATTTTAAAGAGTTGCAAGGACATCTATCTTCATTGTTATTTATACTAATGAGTAAATATAATAAATATATATAGTAAAAATATACAGGTAGATCGTGTTAACCCACCTGAAAATCGAACTCACCTCAAACCTCACACAGTTTAACGAAAGCAAAACCCTAACATGCTACCAAATCTACCATTAATCAGAGTGGATCGAGAGGGAGATTCCTATTTAAATTCAACTCATTTCCATGCCTAGTTTCCACCCTAGCTCCATGGACTTAACCTGCAGATGGCCCATTGCGGCGGACCCGTGGAGGAGGCATCGCAATGGGATAAACCGATGCTGACGTGGTTGTGATAATCCGACGTGGAAAGAACGGCCCTTGGTGGTCCTCAAGAGCTGAAAAAGAAAAACGAAGATTGCTTCTTAGATAAACGCGACAGCTCAGCTTTTCGAAGTAGGCAGCGAGCAGTCGCCGCCCGAATATTCTTCATATCTTCCCATCTGTATAATAAATTGAAAAGATTATCCAAAGCCATTAATTTATAGGCCCACGAAACATGGGGTCATAATCATCAGCAAGATCTTAGCCGTTCATTTCAAACACCATTTACAAAGTCTCACGTCTAATATTGAATGAATCCAGTCATAGTGATTAGATTCGGCAAGGCACCGAGTCTGAGTTAGGTGGGGATAAGATTACACACAAGCAAGCCAGAGACAAGACAAATCAGGTTCATTCAATGCTAATGGTTGCCGATGAAAGACCTAGCCAACTCATGCAGGGTCTGACTTTTACCAATATAAATTGTGTTAGCATTATTAATAATGTAATGTCATGATAGAGCAGAGTTGGAGCACGCGGCATGCGGGTATCTACTAAAGATCAACTTTGATTTATATTCGACACCACCTGATAAAAAAATAGTAATAAACATTTTTTTTCAGAGGATTTTGTAATATTTGTTGCTGGGTGGTGTTAATGATGGTATCATATATATATAGGGTTTTACCATTAGCCTTGCAACATTTGTAAGGTGAGGTTAGGGGAGGAGGAGGAGGAGGAGGAGGAGGAGGGATCCCATTATAGAAAATGAAAAAAAAGTCCATTTGATTAACTTACTCATCTAATATAATATTTACAAATGAACATTCAAATATTTTTTTTCTTTCGTGAAAAAAGAGTGAGTGTCTATTTAGTTGTAAGCATTTGAGGGTATTTTGTCTGGAGCATTTAAAATTTTTCTAATGATGTCCCCAAGTGAAATCTCAAAATTTCCAAGCCTATATTGACATTTAGAATGTCGAAATTTTAAAAATTCATAAAGGCTAAAAGTGATTTTTCAAGTAGGTGATATTCATAATTCTAGTAACCAAGCAAAGAATAGAGAATGCTTAGGGGGACTAAAAGTAAACTCAAAAATTTCCAAAAGGCATAATTCTCGAGAAAAATTCTTCAAACCAAAAGGGTCCTTAACTTTATATCCTTCACCCCTTACATCTTTGATAATTTTAATTTTTTTATAAGCATCTTTAATAATCTTGTTAGAAGTTATTCTATCATGAATTTTCAGGAATAAAGAGATTGTTTTTTAGTGGATGGTTAATTTAACCTAGTCTTCTTCAGTGAGTTGTTTGTCATATCTACCTTTTGTCGCCAGAATCTCTCATGAATATCACAGGAGGCCTTCCACTAAGAAAGTCAAATTACAGCACATGATCTGAACCGTTCAACACGTGGGGTCCACCTCGCATGTGACCTGCCAAGCTGTTCCTCAGACCAAGCTGGCTAAACGGTTGTGGATAATGTAAGTTTCGGTCCGCTTTAGAGCATACAATACATTAATACATGTGGGCTTACCAAACCAGCTGGGTGTTATGCTTTGTCACGTCTGGGGGCTACCCATAACACAAAAGCTAGAGATGTACAAGACTTATCGTTGATGTGGGACACACCAGTATGAGGAGGGGGAAGGAAGTCTTTTTAACCTCACATGTCTTGTCATTGCACTCATAAGCACGCTCCAGCCTTCTTCTAGGGCATTTTCAGGGACCCACCAAACCCATAAAATGCAAGGAGTGTTTTTTAATTGAAATCTGTAAAATATCAGATCTCGTATATTAGGGCACCCATTCTATGTAAGAATATAAAATGATGAAGGGCTAAAATTAGAAACTTTTTCGGTACTGACAGCCTGTGCTTTGACTATAGAGTTTAGATCTCACAACTAGTAAAAACCAGGATATTTTAGAGCATGGTTAAGGTCAATCCAAACACTTTAGGTGATTCGGATTTTAAGTATCATCCAAATACTTTTATATATGAGTACAGCCATATATGTACCTCTTAGAGAATAAGCATTTCTCGTTAGAATCGGAGGCAAAAGTTTGAAAGCTACGCTGACAAAGGACACCTTAGATCATAAAAAAAAAAACCAACATATTAACTGTCAAGAGTTATTGATATGGAGAAATATGAATTCATAACTGCATATCAGGGTCTATCCTCTCCGGTAAGATTTTCGCTCTGTCAAAATATCTCTTGCGACATTAAACTTTCCCTAAATGTAATTAGTACGTTGTTTTTAGGTTGATCCAAATGAGACCGACTGTTGATTGAAATAAAAATAATAATATATTTTAAAATTGTTAAACGTGAGATCCATGAATTAAAGAGTTAGGATGAGCTGATGCATAAAAAATAAGAATGAACCCAGAATGGTACCAACCCAAAATACTTACATGAAGACTTTGAGATGCTACTCTCACACAGTAAAATGCAGGACCATTGAAGTGCAGAAAAGTGCCAATTCCTGTACTCCGAGCAAGTCCTAGTAGGTGCTGACTCAACCCACATTATCACTTTCTTACATGTGGCCGCCCATGCCATGCTTATGCTGGTTTTATCTTGGGTTCAATGAATGAATGGATTATAGAAAGAGCATGCAAACAAGTTATATAATATTTCTTTATTACTTATTCTTGAATTTGGTTGGTTGCTGTTGGTGGGCCAATGGACAAGACGGCGTGGCGCCGCATCAGATTATGAGATGTACAATTCAGACTAATTACTATTTGCCTTGAAAGGTTCCGTCTTTTTGCCTTTCCAGCACTACAAATCATTATAGGGGTCAGTCAATCTCTTATGTCTAATTAAGCTAGTCAAAACCATAATTGCAGAGGCCGGTATTAGTAAATTTTCGTCCGAGGGCCACTATGTGAAAAAAGGGGGAAAAAAAATCTTAGGAAGACCATAAGTAAATGATTCTATAAAGTTCCCTATAAAATATGGGGGTTTTCTGAAATTTCTGGAAGGCCATGCCCCCACTTGCCTCACCTAGTTCCGGCCAAATAGTACCCTTGTAATCATGCTGGTCCTACTGCTCTTAATAAGAGTTAGATTTACCACCCACATAATCAGGTTCGACACCCACATAATCATATAAGTTAATACATTCTCATCTCGATAATGTGGGGAAGGTGATTGCAAACTTCTTTTAAGTAGACTCGAAATGAGGTTTGAAAAACTTCTATGGATAGCTTGCTTGTTGAGCAGGGTGGAAAGCATGTATGTATGCCAGTCTCAACCCAAGCCTTCAGTTTTTTTTTAAACTCCAAGCCTTATGGGTTAATAGTGTTTGAGCAAATCCTTAACTAATAAGTGAGCTTCCGGTTGACTTGGCAACTAATCATTGGGTTCGAGTAAGTTCTTTTTTTGGTAAACTAGCTTAGGAGACTGGGACCCAAGAGAGAGCCTGCATATGTAAAATGAATGCCCATAGAAGTAGAAAAAGAGCTCGTACATGTAGAAAGAAAGCCAATAAAAGTGGGAAGAGAGTCTGCACACAAAAAAAAAAGCTCATTGAGTGGGAAGGCAGCTCACACACGCAGAAAGAAAGATGACATATCCAGGATTTGAACCTTGGATAACCAAGTAAGAACTACTACTCCATACCTGAGGTTCGGGTTAAGTTGGAGTTGAATAGCAATAGTGGACTCAAATTGAACTTAACCCATTTAGTAATCAAGCTAAAAAAAAATGTCAAACTGAGCTCAAGCTGCAGGTAAAATGGTCCATCCAAACCTTGGATTACCATATGGTTTGGGTTAGCAGTTTGTTAGACCTTCACAGGATCGGAATTGTAAATTTGTAATCTTGTCAATATTGTATCAGGATAGTGGGGTGTAATGCAGTTTATCACCAACACTAATACTAATCCTCATTTTATTGTTCCAATTTTTTCAGATGTCTTCAAAGAGATTAGTCCTCATTTGATTGACTTCAACCTACTTTTCAAGTATATCGTGAAAGAACTCACCCATTGAATTGTTTACGTGTATTCAGATTTTGATTTCAACCTAACTTCAACCAAACATTCGATTTTATCTGCAAAGGGAGAAAATATGTAAATGAAGTACATGTTAAGGGCCCCCTGGGAATCTTTCATAGTCATTCCTCTAATAGAAAATATTATAAGTACAAAGTGCCACCTGGGTTTGAGCTTGGGCTTCTATTCAGATGTTGATTTCAGGTTCAGGCTTCACTGTTCAGGTTGACTTTCAATTGGGTGCGGGCTCGGACACATCCGCATGCATTTCAGGCCGGAGTGGGCTTATATGAATACCCCTTCCATCTCACCCACATTGGACCCACCCGTGACAGGGATAGAACAAAATACTAGGTTAATCTGAATTAAATGGATCCAGTCCAGCCTATTAATTTGATTATTAGGCCAACAAGACAGAACAGATTCGGCCCACAAGCCTAAAATCTTAGCCCAATAGTACAAACATAGGCCCAACTCTCACTCCAGTTGTAGCCGCCTCTCTCCCAGGCCTAAAATGGGGACTGGCTTCAATTGTGTGGCCAAATGTATGGTGGCCATGGATCAGATGGGCCTCTCGTTGGATAAGGAAATTTATCAGAAATGGGAAATTGCTACCTACAAAAACAGAGATTGGGACAACTCCAGGTCCTACAAAATTCAAAGATTCAAGGCAAACCACCACATCAAATTGACAATTCATCTCCAATCCTGGGCTTCCAGAAACAAATGTAGGGTCGAGTCCCTGACTCTTTTTTTTTTTTTAATGACGAGGAACCCACCAACCCCCCTTACGATTGATCATTGGTAAAACCCCGAATATATAATGCCGCCCACTAGCACTGCTGCACTGTGTATCGGGTAAAGTCCCAATTGGTTTTGAAGCGGGGACCTCTAGTTCGTTGTTGGACTTTCTATCGAGGGGGTAAGCACGGGAAACCATTTCCTATCAGAGGACAGTTTCATAGTCCCCTTCAGATCTCGACCTCTGAGCCTTCCCTCTTACTCACTTCCATAGAAGCCCAATCAAATCTTCCTAAATCGAGTGCAAGTTATCCTACACAGCAAAAACAAGGATCAGAAGCATCAAACTCAACGCAGCAAAACAAAACAGGAAAAGAGCTTCTGGTGCAAGAAAATACAAGCCCCAACCGAAAACCTCGAAGATCTGAATTACAAACTTTAGACAAAGATTAAAAATAAAAAAAACACAAATATCATCTCTCCGAACGGTGGCCGAAAGAAAAGGAGTCTTATGGTTTTTCCAATCATGAGGGCTTCCACAGTTAACTCTCTCTGGGCCACTCCTATTGTACGATCAAGATCCCATTCGGCCCAGGTGGAATTGCTGCTGAAGCCATGTGTAACAATTCAACCCTAACCAAGCATGCTTAGCAACTAATTAAGTTTTTTGGCTAATTACCATCGAATTAGGGTGGATTTAACTTATTTCATCTTTGTGGGTTATGTTTAAGTCATGGATAGGTAGTTTGGTTGAGTTTAACCTTAACTAGGTAGTGAAAGCCCTTTTTTGTAATTTTTGATTTCATGACTTTTTGTCATCCATGCATCATATTGACATCATCATATTCGTCTCGTCAAGCTCGTTAACTTCTGTACATGACTCAAATACGTTTGAGTTCGTTTGTGTTAGTTGGACCTTCATTTGACTTAAATTGAAATTATCTCAAAAAATTGGGACTTTCTTATAAACTCAAAAAAGATTATATATATATATATATATAAAGAACTGACTATTCCTAATTGATAAGTTCTTTCTCTCTGATACTCCTTTTGCCCTAATACACCTATGTTTCTTCATCTATCATAATTTTCTCCTCAAATCAAGAGAATTGATGTGCATGTATGTTTGAAGACTTCTATTAGCATCTCTAATATTTTCTACTTTACTAATAAGTCGGGAAGTGAAGACTTCAAGCTTTGTTTTTTTTTAATTGATCTCTTGAGGTAAAACCTTCTTCCTCTCTATAAGATTTTGGTTTAAGCAGTGAAGAACACTACTCCTGTATACTCATCTCTTTTTTATCCCTGCATGCATATCAGTTTAGGTTAGAGATTTGGGGTGTTGTCTCAAGTTGAACCAAGAGTAAACATAGTGGTTTGAATTCTAAACCAAGGCAAGTATAAGCAAATTTTGGTTTAATAAATGTTGGTATATTATGATTCTTGTAATTTCACTGAATGCACAGAATTCAACCCTAATGTTCTCAGCTGTTCTAGTATTTTGAAGAAGTATGAGTTAAAACAAAGAATGAATGAATGAAATAGACAGGGAATACCTTTTGCAGCAGAAATTGGCTTCATACGATTGAATATACTTCATAAATTAAAGCTTACAGTTAAGTCGTAAGGTGTTACGGTTCACAGTCCAGAGAGCTGAAATTTTGAATTTTGTTATATAGCTAAACCAGACCTGTACCGTAAAATGTGCTACAGCTAAGCTGTGGCTCAGCCGTAAGACATATATGCCTAAGCTGTAGAAGAGAATACGGTTAAACCGTGAATACGAAGGAAAATTGGGATACCTATAGCTAAACCGTAGTGCAACTTACGGTTAAACCGTAAGAATCTACGGCTAAGCCACAGTGCAAGTTATTGCTAAGCCGTAAAATGCCCACGGCTACACCGTAAGTTACCATGGCTAAACTATAAAACCATTGAAACTTAGGATTAAGTAGGTATTGCACGAGACCTTGTAGGACCCTAGTTACTAGATCCTTTTTTCTTATTACCCGGTCCAATGGAATAATGAAAGATTATGAAAAGTCTTGAGGGCTGAGACTTATTCATGTGACGTTGTTCATTTGTTAAGCACCTCCCCATGGGTGTTGGTTTAAGGAACTTCGATTCACACATTCCCGACACAATGTAACACCAAAAGGAGGCAACTGTATATGGAATAACTTAAAATTATATTATCATGCAGGGTTAGAAACAATAGATGACTAGATTATGGTTGGTTAGTAAACTACCTTGATCCTACTCAATTGCATTGCATGGTATGTTGGATTAACGATATTGTCTTCTACTTCTCCAATAATGATTTGAATTGAAATGATCATTGTATGCATTGAATTCATTTGAAATATTTCTTGATATTATCTTGACATGAACATGGAATTAAGTACGAATTTCTTGCACTAATGAATTGAATATGTTGCATGATTACTCAAGTTCAATGATATGACTGAATCACAATGTCTGGCTCTACTCAGCCTCAGTCTTATGATACCCGGCAGGGTTGACTTTAGTGTAGCTCGAATGTTGCCACTACAGTGTGCTATTTTGGAGTTTTCGGACTCTATGGACGAAAGACCCATTCGTACCTTGGCCCAGTTGATGGTGTTTTCAACGCATAGTGTTACGTCTCGAGCCCATGAATTCGGGATTAGGATTAAACCTAAAATAGTGGCACACGTATTCCCGTGTATACACATCTAAACCCAAGTCTAAGTATACACACGCAAGGGAAAGACACACATGTGATTGCTATTAGTGGACTTTTGTTCAAACATTCATACGCGGAAGCTGTTAGTATCATACAGAGAAACAGGAAGATACATTCACGATAAAAACACATTTATGTACAGAGTGAAAAAGAAGCGTATCTTTACAAAAAGATGGATCATTCAAAAGTACATAGAATCATGGTCTATACATAACAAAATGCACTTCATGCAGCTACAACCCAATCTAAGACCTATACTAATCCAAGTCGCGCACTCCGTGGTGGATCGGTCAGATATTAACTGCTATCGACTCGTCTAAACCCGATGGGACCTTGGGGATCTCCTCTGAAGTCTCGTTGACTTTCGAGGGATCGGAAGAGGGACCTGAGCCTGTAACATCAATAAACAACAAGTGAATAAGATTATTCAGCAAAGCATAAGTAAAAGTAAGGTAACACGCGTTGTATCTACCAGAATCACTTACAAGTGATCATAAATAGAGTGCAATTTAGTATACTAGACATATTGTGCATTCGAGTAGAGCATGTTATACGATTAAATTAATCGAATAAATTACGATGTGGCTACTACATTTGCAATATCCTTCCTCTAAAGATCTATGCATTGAGAACACCATCGACCGGGCTAGGGTACGAATAGGTCCTAGTTCTGAAGTCCGGAAGCACCAAGAAAAGCACATTACAGCGGCAACATACATGCTATACCAAAGTCAACCTCACTGGGTATCATAAGGCTGAGGCTGAGTATAACCAGAACATTTGGATTCATTCATATACGTGAACTTGAGTCAATCATACAACTCGTTGTCGAGGAAGGACAATGGCAACTAGTCTATATTCAAATCATGCGTGCAATACCTTCATACTCAATAAATTCGTATTCAGTTCAATATCAAGGTCAATAAAAAACATCTATCAGGAATAACACAAATAGAAGCAATTTAGAAATGCTTATTCTATTCAAAGCATTAGTGAAAGAATAAAGGACAATAACCGTAATTCAATATGCTATGCAATTTGATTTAGTTTCATGGGATCACGGTGGTTTACTAGCCAACCCTAATCTAGTCATCAATTGTTTCTAACCGTGCATGTTGATGTAGTTTTAAGTTATCCGATACACAGTTGTCTTTCTTTTGGTGTTACATTATATCAGGGATGTGTATCGAAGTCCCTTAAATTAACATCCATGGAGAGGTGCTTAACAAATGGACAACACACATGAATGAGTTTCAGCCCTCAAGACCCTTCATGACATTCCATTCTTTTCCATGAGACCAGTTTACAAGGTAAAGGGATCCAAAGTTAAGGCCCTACAAGGTCCCTTAACAGTACCTAATTTCACATTAGGTTTCAATGACCTCACGGCTTAGCCGTAGGTAATTTACGGCTTAGCCGTAATATGCACCATGGCTTAGCCGTAGTTCCCCAATTCTTCCGCAATTATGGTTGAGCCACGGTTGAACCATAATTTATTTTATGGCTTAGCCGTATTTGCTCTACGATTGAGCCACGATTTAACTACGAATTAGTCGTATCACATTTTATAGCTTGACCATGGCTTAGCCGTAGAATAATCTCAAGTTTTCTTATTCAAAGGTTTTCAAGCCAAGCCGTGAAATGAATTACGGCTGGACCACGGTTAGGTTATGGCTTAGCCGTAGTGCATTCTACGGCTTAGCCATAGCTTGGCTGTAGTGCAAGTCCCAATTTTTCTACTTTCTGGAGTTTGAGCCGTGGAAGACCTACGGCGTAACCGTAAGCTTTAGATTTTTTGGAACAATTTAATTTCGTTACAGAACTTGGATTTCATTACAGAACTTGGAAAGTATATACCAATTCAAAAAAGGAAGATAAAAAGACAATAAAAGGGCTGTAAAACACATGTATTCAACCAAACTTTGTAGAAGCATAAAAATCAATATTTACCAACATGTATTCAACCAAACTTTGCTTATACTTGCCTCAATTAAGCATTTCAAGCTATCACTCCTTCCTTTGGCTCAATTTGGATAGTTTTAAACCTACTTACCATGCATGCAAGAATTGAGGAAAGAATGAGTGCATGCAGTGCAATAAGAGTCCTCTAAACTCAAGAAAGTTGTAATGGAAACCAACACTCTTACCTTAAAGATGAATGAGAAGAAAGAGATGTAGAGAAGTGCTCAAAGATGTTGGCAAAGAGGAGGAGGAGAAGAAGAAGACGATGTTGGAGACGACTTGCACGCAGAAGATAAGATCAACTGGGTAGGTAAGCCGTTTTATATGACCGATAGTTTCTGAGGTTTATAAGAAAGTCCAAATTCTTTAAGGTCATGTCAATTTAAGTTAAATGAACAACCAACTACTTCAAACGACTTCAGTTGCATTCGAGTCAGTTACAGAAGTTATAAAGCTTGACAAAATACATGTGCTGACGTCAATATAATGCATGAATGATGAACTCTTAGAAAGTTATAAATTACGAAAAAGGGCTCATATCTACCTAATCCAGGTTAAACTCAACCCAACTATCTATCCATGACCCGAAACGTCATTCATTAAGACAAAACATTCGTAACTAGACTAATTCTCTGGATACTCGCTAATAACGAAATCAATTAGTCGCTAAATATAATTAATTAGGGTCGGAGTGTTACACATAGATCTCTAGAGGGAGGATATGGCAGATGTAGTAGCCAACTAATAAAGTATTTCAGTTATTTGACTCTTATAGCATGCTTATTTAATTGTACGACATGCCTAGTTTACTGAATTGACCTCTTTAATCACATATTAATAATTTTTGTAGATACAATGCGTATTACCTTGATTGTGCTTATACTTTGCTAAATAGCCTTATTCATTAGTTATCTATAGTGTTACAGGCTCAGCTCCCGATTTCGATCTTACGAAAATTGAGAAGACTCCTAAGGAGACTTTCGGGAACCTCTCCGGCTTAGACGAGTGGACAGCGGATCATCTCTAATTGATCCCTCATGGAGCGCGCAAAGAGCATACTAGATTTCATGTTTGGAACTATTTTATTCTTGTATACTGAACTTTATTTCCTCTTGTAAATACATGTTCTTTATCAATCATGTTCATATCATATCATATCATAGATGTGTATAATAGTTTGATTAAAATTATCTTGTTTCATGAATGTTACTCACAAGCTTCCGTGTTTGAATGCTTGGATAAATGTCCATTATAAGCATCTCACCCATATAAGTAATGTCACTCTTTCTTGTGTAATTCCACTTAGACTCGAGTCCAGATGTGTATTACACAGGAGTATGTATGTCACTATTTGGGGCTAATCCTCATATCTAAATTCTTAGGCTCGAGTTGTGACACCATGACAAGTAGATGATTGCGTTGTCAAGAAAAGGCAAATGATGATTATAGACTGGGGGAGTGGGGCAGAGATCCCTAGAATCCACAATTGTTCCTTTTCCTTTGTTGTTTTAGCCAATTATGGTAAGCATTCTCACATGCAAATTTACACATAAATGGATTGCAGGTCAACCAAGTTTCTAAGTACCCAAACAGTGCCTCAGAAAATCAAAGAAATTCCTTAGAGCAACTAACCAGAAAATGGCTTTAAAATACCTTCACAAATATCCACGATATTTTGAAAAATATAATGATAATATCTCAATATTTACCAAAAATTATATTTCTCTGATAATATGCCTACGGAAAAAACTAAAATAAAAATGAACTAAAAAATTCATTTTCACAGGATTATCTATAATACTGCATTTTGAAATTAATTTATGTCCCCATTACATTTTCCCTGTAATATTCCAATGAAAAAACCAAAATTTGAAAATATCCCAAATTTCCCTGAGACTATAATTTTCCAAGGATATTTGTGAAAATACTTGGGTTGAGGGGGAAGTCTAACTACAATGGTGAAAATAAATAAATGCAGGCTTTCATGATGACGATGACTACGACCAGGCAGCAGTTGCGACCCGGCCCCTTGGTCCCCCATGATGTAATACATGCACCAAAAGAGGATATGTACAATGCATTGGCCCATGAAATCATGGCCCCAGATGAATTGGTGAGCGTAATCGTTTACAGAATGAGAGCTTGCAAACCATCAAACAGTACATACATATACAGCAGACGCACAATTATAATTGTGGATGCATATAAACCCACCGACTTTCCTATCAGTCCTCCATCATTTCTTCACCATTCTCAATCTCTCCATCAAGCAACTCTTCATCACTATCACTCTCCAACATACAACCATTGTTCCAGTTCATCAACTCCATACTCAAACCAAGAATACCTGTCTGCAGGCCAATAAGCATCCCCAAACTCCTGAGAATGGCGCAAAATTTGCAAGAATGGCCTTTTTCTTGCCAAATCATCCACCATATCTATGTGCCAAAATGCCGTCAACCCCAACCTTCTGAGTCTTGGAAAGTAAGGCTTCTTAAACCATCTGAATGCAAGTACCGTAATACCACATCCGGAAAGGTCCAACAACTGCAAGGTGCTCCCACACCACCCGCCTTCAGCCTGCATCGATGCCAAAGCAATGACTGATGTGTCCCCTATGCGTGAGCAGTTCTGCATTCGAAGTTCAACAAGTGGAACCCCACTTTTTGCCAGCGAAAGGATGCCATAATCAGAGAGGTTTGGAAGATCAGAGAGGTCCATTACTTGCAAGGTCCGGCCAACAGAGTTGTCCAAGATTCTAGAAATGCACTTATCTGTAAGTTTCTTGCATCCTCTGACAGACAATGAGGTCAATGATGCCACACCATGCCCCAAATAAGATATTCCCAAATCACTGATATTGGAGCCATCCAACAATAAGATCTTTAATTTAGGAAGACCTCCTATGGCTCTGACGCCGTCATCCCCCAGATTTCTGCAATGCCTCAAATCCAAAAACATGAGACCCTTATTGCACGCTAACCGCATGACGGCAAGGTTGGTTAAGAGATTGCATCGTCTGAGTCCAACATGTGTGAGAGAAAGGGGCGTAGCGGACATGTCATGAAACACCAAATCAGTCAATTGACTTCCATGGCAGACTGTAAGCTTCTGCAAGTTAGTGCATGAATGCAGAATTGACCGAATACCTGCATCTGTTACACGACAGAATCCTCCCAGATAGATACTCTCCATCGTTGAGCAGGTATCAGCCATCAGGAGAATACCTTGATCATTAACTCTTCTAAAGTAGGTGTACATCAATTTTCTCCCACGGACTAAGGAAAGATGTTTTAGTTTCCCTTCTGGATTGACTTGTTGAAGGCCTGCATTGGTTAGATCCCATGGTACATCTGGTTCTGTGTCAGGCGAATCTTCAAGATCCAAATGGGTCAAGGATGTGAGAACTTTAGATATCATAGAAACCAGAGAGTCTGTGATGTAATCTACCAGGAGCTGAAGCTTCTGAAGACGTGGAAATACCAAAGGTTGCACATGATGGGGTGGCTGGTGTAGCACCACTTCTAAACTGAGCAGTTCCATCATCGTCTGTGAAGCAATATAACCCATCTTAAGAACCATCAGCTTTCTTGATGCTATTGCCCAGACGGGAGGAAAGTCATCCCAGTCAAATCTCGCGACGTCAAATGTCAAGCTTAGTGACTGCCAAAAAGACAATTGCACTGGTCTATTAGTTCAATTATACAGTATCTCCAGACACACCACGGAAGGCTGTGTGTGTAAAATAGACAAATCGTATGATCCTCAACAGAAGATAGGCATAGCATCCTTGGGTCTTCAGTTTGTAAAATCAGCGCAATGGTAGGCCCTAGGGTTAAGGCGTCCATGGAAGTGCCGAAACATGTGCCCGTATACACTAGATAAGCTCTCCGCAGAGACAATAACACGAGGACACACCTCTGATGGATAAAACCACCTCAAATTCTATTAATCAAAATCTGAGAACTTCTCTACAAGGTCATGTAAATAGGAAAAGCAAACTTACAGGCTAAGAAAACCTAATCAAACTAGGAAAGCAATAGAAACTACCCTAATTACAACTCTATCAATAAAATTAGAAACCTACTAACAAACAATTAGGGAATTAGGGAAATAAAAATATTTCTAAACCATCTTGGGTGGTCCACACATGGGCTTGTTCATTCTACATTGAAGGCAAACAAAATGAGATTACAATGGCCTCAGTATAGATAGAGGATGTACCAAAAAACACAAATGGCAAAATCCTTACTCTCTACTTGACTACCAGTTGATAAGACAGTTCACAGTTGAAAATGTAATACATCTAATGATCCACATTTAACAAAGCTAAAATAGATACAGGCCATAGAAGTGAGAACACAATATTGTGATATAGATCATATTATTCCACTACAAAGTACATTTTCCTTCATGTTAAATAAATAAAATTAAAATTAAGCAATTGCAAAAGTTTTGAGTAAAGAAAGATAGTTGTGAATTGGATAATAAAGAATCCTAACAAGGACTAATAGAAGCAAATTAAACATGGTTAATACTGCCCCCAACAAATAAACTTGCATACACTACTTTGTTCGAACAATGCCATTTTTTTTTTATCAGCGACCATAACTTTCATTAGAAAAGAAGAAATACAAAGAAACAGTCACCAAACACAAGTGAAAGGGACACAGAAAGTTAGAATTGCTATACCCAAGCTAGAAAAAAGAAGAAAAAGCAGCAAAACAGAAGCAAAGACAATGCTATAACAGAGAAGCAAAAAAAAAAAAAAAAAAAAAGGATGGGATCTGTCCACCCCTTGCTTAGCCAACAAATCAAAGAAATAATTAGCCAACCACCCAACATGATGGATCTCCACTCAAAGCAGAAGACAACACTTTGGTCTTGCTGAAATAAAACTAAAACTCGAAAGGGGGCAAGATGGACTAAGACACAGAAGAGATTGCATTCTGTTAATCACTTTCCACAACTTGGAATGAAACAAAGAAGAGAAGATCTGAAGAGCTTCTAAAATAAGCAGCCCTTCCACTTTGTTAGACTCCATACACCTCACATGCTTTGAGAACATGGCTACACTTGAAGTACACCTCCAATCCTTGGAGGCCCTGGTTTAACTCTAGCCACTTCATTAATATTGAGCTTCAACACCCCAGGAAGAGGCGGAGCCAAACAACCTCTTTCTTCGCCTTACGCCACACAAAAAAGAGAGGCCTCCCAATTGGACAAGACCCCATCCGCTTTTAAGCTATGGACCATAGTTGTGGATTTTGTTTCGTCTGTGAAATTTTCCCTAACCATGAAATGAAATAGGGAAAGAGGGAAAGAGAATGGGGGAGAAGCAATCACCTTTATGTCATTTTATATCAAATGGGATAAAAAGCATAGTCATTCATTTTCTTATGGATTCATTTTTGGTTTGACTCCAAACTGAAGCATTTTGACCGTTTTGGCACTTGGTTATTTCATTCAGAGTTGTCTTGAAATAATAAAAACAAGATATACATAAATGTAAAAGAATATGAAGAATATTAAAATATGAAAAGGGCATATATGCTGGATACATTTACTTTATTCTATTAAATTAACAATGTAATATGCCATATCTTCTTCAAATAAAAGGATCACAATATATGGAGAAAGAAAGAAAGAAATAAAATGGAAAAACGCACATCTGTGTCAAATTTTGGCCGAAATGTAGAATTTCAACCTGTTTGATGAAAATTTCCAAATTTGGAACCAAATAAGGAGTTAAAGACGAACAGAACTGAGATCCCATCTAAAATCTTTCAAGGGAGTGGCTCATTTTGATTCTCTGGCCAAGACGAAAATCTTCACCCAGTTCAGCCGAAACAAATAGAAACTGACAAGTAGGATGAAAAGAGGCTGGGTTCATGGTCCTTTTATTTGACGATAAAAAATGAAAGATGGAAAGAGGAACCGGGAAAGAGGGAGGTCACATTACATTGCCCAGGCTACTCGACTGCCAAGGGAGTTCTCCTCTTCTTAGCCTACTAATCTTTTTGGTGGTTTATTTTTAGTATTTTTTCTTCCTTCACTTATCTTTGTCACATATCACTTCAAATATTCCCTTGTACTCAAGCTAGCATAAACTTCTAAATGAACCAGTAACAAGAAATGCAAACAATATGGTAGAGATCATGTAAAGATTGTAACTGAGCTTAGTATAAACTTATACAACAAAACTAGAGAAAACAAAATCAAATATGACTAGAAATAATCACATATCATCACTATTATTAAACAAATGAAAATAGTTTAATCTTACTTCTAGCTGAGAGCAACCACTAAGAAACTTCTCTAGGTCTGAGGTGGGGATTGAACGCATTTTGTTTTCAGCCAGTGAGTCCAGGGAAAGAGACCTAAAAGGGAAAAAAACCAATCACAAAATTAGATAAAAAGGACAAAAAGTCATGTAGTTAGTACAAGATAAGGTTGCATCATTGACATTAGAGAGTTCTTTTTTTTCTTTGATTGATTGGTAACATGATTTGAACTAGCAACCTTGTGGTTGCAATGATGCTCATATCAAAATGATATGCAGGCCATCACCAATTGATGGGTCAAATTTCAATTTAATCAGAGTGCTAAACATAGTTTGATTTTATACATGAAGAAAACGTGATTACATCCCATAGGACACTACTGTAATCTTCATATGATCAATCTAAAGGTGAATAAATCCCTAGCAAAGTGAAGTTTGGGCCATTGCCAATACACTCACTCCAATTCAGCAGTGACCGGACCATTATCAACCATTGGATGTAATCAAAAAAATATTTGCATTTGAGAAGTTCAACACACCCCAGTGGAAACGGTCTCTCATCTCACACAACTGCCCAGGGATCAATCCCTGGGCATGGTTGTGACATCTCACACCTGTGTACCACTCACCCATTTAGCGATATACATATGGGGAGCATTAGACAGCACCTAGGTGTTTTTTAGGAGAAAACGCCCTTCCTAGGTGAGCGCACTAGGATGCATGATGTTCATAGATGTCCATTAGACTAAAAGATCCATATGAGACCTACCAATATGCAAAATCTTGACTCCATAAGATCATCCTAACCTTTTGATCTATGGCCCTAAAATTTAATGGTTTACAGGCATCATTTTATTATGACTTCAATCCAATGGTGAGGAAAAGTTGGATGACTGTGACTGTTCATGGCGGGTAGTGTGTGTGAAAAGACTAGATTGAATCAAGGTGGGCCCTAGGCCCTATGACCAAAAAAAAAAAAAAAAGTGGTGGAAAAAGGGGCATTTTTTAGAATTCCCCTATAAATATTATATTTGCATTTGAAAATGAATAAACATTGAGGCTTTAAAACCAATGGCTAGGAATAGAGTGGTATTTGACACCAGTCACACCACTCGGTCCCCTCCATCCTCAGGGTTCACATACATCCCAGCATGCCCTTGAATTTGATTGCACTCTTGAATATTTTACAGTTGAACATTTAAATTTGGGTGTTATAAGAGAAATCAAATTTGGATCATAATCATCCCACTGCTTGATATATGTCTAATTTATTAAGGTCCAAATCACAGATAATATCCTTAATTAGAGAAATTTACAGGTGCAAGGCACCAATGTCAGCCACACAAAGTTGGAATGTCTGGGACATTGTGTGGCTGACATTGGTGCCTAGCATCAAATTGGTGCTAGGTGCCTAGCACCAGAAAACTACTCCCTTAAATTAAATGACAAAAGAATGATATTATGGTAAGCCTTTTTGTCTCTTTTTATTTTTTCCTAAATGGTGATGGTATGGCAGTCTTATGCTGAACAAACAACACTACCTCAAGCTAGAGATCAATCATTCCCAACTAAGCTAGTCTATTATGCAAGAAATCTGATTACTTCATAATGTTTGTAATTATCTGTGCCAACTAATTCTTAAACTTTACAAAAGAAGTACATAGATCAGTCCACTAGTGATATTCCCTTTGATAAAATGGAAATTCGCCTTGACACGCTTAGGTTGCTTGTAGAATATAGGGTTTGAAGCTATGTAGATAGCAGGTTTATCATCACAGTACACAAGAATGGATGAATTGACTATAAATCCCACTTCTTCCATGAATTCTTTCTAAAAAATTAGCTAGTAAGAATTCTGGGTTACAGCCCAATACAAACAACCACTGAATGCCTTTTCGGTTTCTTATTTTTGAGAGGCCAGATTACTACCAACAGAAGAAAAATAACCAAATGTAAAGTGACAATCACCAAAAAATAAAGCCCTACTTAGACCAACCACATTCAGATAACAACCATAGAGAACACCCAAACCTGGTGATCTCTTGATAAATGAGAGGATGCCTTAACTGCCTCCAGATGTAATTTCTACTAACCTTCGATACTTTCTTGGCGCATTAAGAAGATCTCCATCATCCAAACACAACTTTTGATTTACTTTAGAATGTGTGTCAATCAACTTAACCTACTAACAATTGAAGCAAGTTAAGTGCATATTTCATCTGTGATAGAAAAATGTCCTCCTGAGATACAAAGAATTCATTATCACCACCACCACCACCATCAAAGCCTTGATCCAACTACATTGGGGTAGGCAGCTACATGAACTTTGCTTTTCCATTCTGGTTTATCCTAAGCCAAATCCTTGCATAGGTTGCACTTCTTCAGATCTATCCTTACTGCTTCCATCCACATTCCTCTTCAGCCCACCCTTTTTCCTTAGTTAGCCATCAACTTGTATAGAAAAAAAAATTCTCAACGACATCGTCGCTAGCCTGCATTGGACAAGTCCAAACCATCTCAAACAAGATGTAGAGACTTCAATGATGGGGAAATCTTTCAACATATACAGGCCTGCAATATTAAAAGCTCTTCTAACTAGTACTTCAACTGAAAAATGGCACCATTATCACCTCCTGTACTGTCATCCACATCACACAAAACAGCATTTCTATGGGTTTGTCACTTAGCAAACATTGAATGATCTGTGGCACATATCTTAAACCCTAGACTGAGAAGTCCTCCACTAAACCCTTTCAACGAAGCACAATGCCTTCTTAAGATGACATCTTATTCTCCTTCCCCAGGTGAACAAAAGCACATGAGTATGACATGTAAACTTCTTCACGAATGTATTTATGAGACAATGTGCTTTTGACATATAGTTGTTAGAGAGCTGAACACAAATTTTCTGCCAAAAACAATAATCTGGAAAGAAGTAAGCTCTGGCTCTGGGACAAAGGTGTTTAGATAGTCTTCACCACACACTTTTGTGATGCCCTTTAATCATGGTTTAAAATAACAGTCGTTACCATTTCATTAACGGTCATTACGGTCATGGAGTAAAAAACAAACAGTGAAAATAATGGTCCATCACAGTCATAACAGCCAATATAATAGTCATAATGGTCATAGCGGTCCACAAGGCCGACATTTTGAAAATATCGGTCCACAATGATTTTTTAAAAACTTTCTTTCCCCTTCATTTTTTCATTTCTTTCTTTCGCAAACCATTTGTGGAGCTTCTTAACACTATGCTAGAGCTTCTTGAGTTTCTTTTTTGCACCAAAACTCAAGTGATTTGCAAGATTTCAGTAGATTCTCATATGATGGATACCTCCCTCCTCAACCAAAATACTCCCCATGTTCATACTTTGCTGTTTTAATTACTAATCAATCAATCTTGATGTAGTAGTAAATGTTACTTGAAAGTTGAAATTCACTCTCAATTTACTTAATGATTGAGTAATTGAGTACTGCACATTTGTACTACTACTAGTAGTTTCTTGACTTTAAGTGTTTGACACTAATTATTAGTTCAAAATTATGGTTGCAATGCATACTCTAAAATTTGTGATATTAGAACTTATTTTAATATGTAAATCTATTTAATTCATAATAGACTTTACTAGTTTCAGATAAGATAGTAATACAGGATGTAATGGCTTGGGAAACAAATATGTTTCTTTAAAGCGTTTATTGATGGAAAAAATATCATTTTCTAGCATTTTATAATCTTCTAAATTTTTTGGACATTTTTTCAGAATTTTTTGGGGTAAAATGAAAATTCACACAAAAAATTCGCACCATGATGGACCGTGATGACAGCAAACCATGACGTGATAACCAAGAACCGCAATACAATGATGACTGCAATGGTGACCGCGATTCCAAACCATGCCTTTACTACCAATATGCCCTTGGAGTAAATAATGCCATTGTTCTAAAAATTGAAATCATATCACAAACCATTTAAGAAGATCAATCGAATTGTATCGTGAATTGTATCGCGAATCTTAGGATTTTTTTATTTTCTTATAAAAATAAAAATTATAAAAATCCAGGTATAGTCCATACATGGCAACATAATTAAAATGGCAAATAAGACTAGGATACAATCATACGAAGCGCGCAATGAATTATAAATCATAATGATATGTGTCAATGGTTAAATATGTTTAAAATATCAACATTATGAGGGAAAAAAAGACCAAGCTAAATTGATTCATTCTCTAAGAACAAAAGAGAAAAATAAATTCCAAATAATCAACCTTAATGGTTGGGATGTCTCTTGAAGCAAAAGAAGTGTTGATGAAGGAAAAAATGAAAAAAAGATTAAAATATAAATTCAGGAAAAAACTCATAGATACAGTTGAATGTTCTAGTCACTTGCATGCTCCTTATTAATTTCTAAAACCTCCCCAAAATTGCCAAAGTTACAAGGTTTTGGTAATATATAATGTTTCAGAAATAGCACTTTTAACCTAAAACAGAAAGAAAGAAAGAAAAAAAAATACTAATATTAACCTCTCAACTATGGTTATTCCCACTCAAGAATAATTGCTTGAATCATGAGATTCGATAAAACAAGTATTGAAATGTAAGACTCACATCTAAATCCTAAGATTCACAGATAAATGGTATTCATTGTATAGATTCATTATGAATCGTAAAAGTTTTACAACAATAAATAATGCTATCATTAAGATTGTACTTTGGCTTGACACCCACATACATACTACTACTAGATTTTTTTTATTAAGAAATTCGGTCATAAACCAAGTAGGATTTTTCTCTGAGTCAACCATCTCTTATTCTATAGCCCCCTGCCAATACGGATGATGTGATGGCTTAATTGCAAGAATATTATATCATAATAGCCCTTCTAAGAAATTGCTGCCTTTTTATTGTTGGTTCACAAAAAAAGATGTTGTGATAAGGGATTTCTGTCCACTTAGCTTATTGAGTGTAAATATATATTGGCAAAATTGTTGGTAAATTGTTTGATGCAAAGCCTTTCTATGATTACATGTGACGACCAGGGAGCAATGATTAATGGTTGGCAGATATTGGACTTACTTTTGATTAAATATAAACACATTGGCTCCAGATATTGTGGGGAGGGAAACAGGGAACCCAGTAAGGGTTGGTTTGGACATGAGGGGCCTGTGGTGTTGTGGGGTGAGACTGGTTGGTGAAGGTTAGCTATAGTTTGTAAGCTTGATTTTGGAAGCGACGATAATATGGTTTGATTGGGGGGGATCACAGATGATAATCTAACTCTAGTGAGAACCTTCTAAGCTGATTTATTAGCTGCCCCATTCGCACTTCTCTTGAGATGATCAAAAGAAGCACCAAGATGACAAGCCAAATCAAGCACCTCCCTCACTGTTGGCTAAAGCACCAAGGGGCCTTGCATTGATTTGAAGCCCACCAAAGGATGCACAATGAATCTTCTTCCACCTTGTCCTGCCGAATATTCAACTGACTAGCTTCTAGGAAACCAGTCCTCAACACTAACATTTTTGCCCTGTTAACAGTGCAAAGACCAGCCGGCCATCAAGAAGATAAGAGTGATCGAAGAAGCATTATCATGCATAAGTCCTTCAATTCCCAAAGGACTAGATTACCAATGACACTCCCATCAAAGTTAAGTTTGGAGAAAGCTAAGGAGGAGGGTGGCCTCTAGACATTATCATAGGATCAGACAAGTAAGCTAAACTGCTAAAGTCCGTTCATGCTAGCTTCTCCTGATGATCAAAACGGCGGTGGCCCAAGCCACAGAGAACTTCACCTTATCAAGTAAAACCTCCACGTCAAAGGAAATTCCTTCAAAACATTGAGGAGCACTGCGTTCCTTCCATATGGTCCAAATAATGGCCATGCAAGAGCATCACCACAAGATTCTTCCTTTTTTGGAGTCGACATCCAAACTCCACGCTTGAAATAACTGAAAGAAGAAACCTGACAAGACCCAATTGTACTCAAACCAGCTAAAGATGTAAGACCACATCATCTGGACCGCTCTAGAATGACGAAAGAGGTGATGCATTGAATCTACATCTGCCAAGCACTCGGAGCAAGAATTAACAAAAACCATCCCCATAGATGGATCTGCAATCCATTTGACGTCAACCCATTGCTTCAATCCTAATTCTACTGAAACCCAAGAAGAACCCATCAAAATCGTTTCTTTCCCCTTCCCCCACAAAAAGAGTAAAATCAAACTTTGTCATGAAATCAAGCAACAAACCTAAGATCCCTGCAATTCTCCCCAATCTGCGAAAGCAGCAACCCACTGAACTGGTTACATTCCACGAGGCAGAGCTCCTGCAGCGACGGCCTTGCTAGAAGCGCGACCGCCGAATCGTCGAGGCGGCCACAGTTGACCTTCAGGCTTCGGAGGTGGGGGTTCGGAGGCAGCAGGCGCTTCAACAAATCGACCGTGAGAGCCACGTCCTGAAATTGAACAATCCCATCGAAACCCTAAAAACACCAATTGGGAGAACAAGAGATCATTCTCTAGAGAGACTTGGATAGAGAAGAAGGTATGCTTACGAGGAGAGTGAAATCTGGGAGGAAGGAGAGAAGATTGGAGACGCAGGAGTTGAAGGTCCTGCAAGTGGCCGCCATGGAACAGATGGAACCAACGTCGAGCCTTGAGAAGATCGATGAAAGAAGAGCTGATGGTAGAACCTCTACACAAGAACACGATGACGATGATGATGATGATGATGATGATGATGATGATGGTGTATCCAAATCCATTCTCTCTCTCTCTCCCTCTATCTGTTTGATGAATTGCTCTCCCTCTATGTGTTTGATGAATTGCTCTCCCTCTACGTGTTTGATGAATTGCTCTCTCCCTCTGTGTGTTTGATGAATTGCAAGATCTAGAATGGACTGAATCACAAGCAAGTATATGTAGGGGATTTGAAGGTCTCTTGTTATAGAGGGAAAGAAAGTATTCACATTTCCTGGTTGTGTGTTGCGTGTGAAGATGAAGATAAAGAGAAAAACGTGGGTTTGTGTTGTGAGTCATTGGGAGGAACCGAATTTTAAAAGAGCTGGTGTTGGGTGCAGGTCATGGACTTGTTTTCAATTTGGGTCAGCTGTTAAAACAACCTCAAAAAAAGTTTTGGGTCCATGAATTTCATTTCGGGGGATCCATTTGAAAATATTTTGAAGTTTGGGAAAATTACATCCATACCCCATACTTTTTGCCATAAATATAAAGATATTCCCTTCATTTTCTGAAATTATACTGCACTTACTTCTAATTCATATGAGTAACGTTACCAATAGTTCAATAAGGTGATAATGTCAAAAAAAAAAAAAACGTATAATACCTATTTTACCCCATGCCAACTCTTCTCTCCCTATTTCTTTCTCTTTTTCTCTCCTCTCTCCAACTTTTGGAATAATGTCAAGTGCGACTTAGCAACGAGAAGAATTTCACCGGCACATCTCTCTTATGCGAAAAGCCGCTGCCGGACAAGCCGATGTTGTGAATGCTTGATGACTGTCATACATCGAAGTCTTGATTGATGAGGCTGTGGACGTTGAGGAGCGGGCAAATTGGAAGGTGGAGTGAAAGTAGAGGCAGAGCAGGAGGAGGAGAGGTGAGAGGCGATGGCAGCGTGGAGTTGGGAGAAGAGGGAGGGGGAGGTGTTGTGATTTTTACATCACCCGTTGTGTGCATACATCAATCCAAGATCAACAAAAAACTAACCACACACAAGAAGAGACAGAGCTTTACGTAGTTCACCTAAACAGGGCTACGTCACGGGCACAGCGACGATCATCTCACTATTACAAGTAAAGCATACAGAGACTTTCGTTTTCTCACATCGTCTCACCAACGTGGTGTGGGAACACCACGGGTAAGAGAGCTCTCACCTCTCTTCAGCGCAAGATCTAGGGTTACAGACTATACATATATATCATCTCCGCTTTTTTGTTACCAAGAAAGCCCAATACAATTACCAAAATACCCTTAACGTTAAACTAGTCCCTGACTAACCCAGTGGACTCATCCGGAATACAAGACATAAACCTAACAATCTCTACCTTTGCTTGAATTCCGCACAACTCGAGCCACCAGGAGATAAAACCAGCAATGTTTTCACGAACCTTGCTGAACGGCACGTCACTGCATCAACGATGCAGACTTCTTCCTTCAACACTTTGACATGTTGAACCAGCACATGAACTTTGAGCAAAGTTCATCTTCTCGTCAAACTCCACCTCGAACTTAAAACTCGAATCCATTGACAAATCTAAGTGATATTGATATCTGAATCACTCACCATCTTGCCCCATATTCAACATCACTTTAAAGATTCAATCACCACAAGCATGCAAGCAAAACAGATCGGGAATACAAGTCCAGATGATTTCATAATTGCAGAACAACCTCTGCCTTCGAGCGGTCAAAAACTCCATTTGACTTGGCCTCCGATCAATCAAACACATGTTTGACAACTGCTGATACATCAGCTCCTCCTTGCTGCCTCTTCATTGGCTTGGCTTTGGCAAGATAAATAACATCACATGCGATCTAGAAAGCATGTGAACCCCAAACGAACAACTTCGTTTGAATCAGTAAACCCTTTGCAACTAGGCTGGTGACTCTTACTATTGGGTTTGCAACAACAGCCAGGTCGAGCGACCCGATTCTGACCTGAATCTACATCTATTTAGATCTTCTCTTTTCAAGACTTCTGCACCAAGCTATAGATCTCGTCACCACGAGCACGCTGGAAGAAACGGATCTAAAATCCAAATCCGGATAGCTCCGATATCACAAAAATAAGTTTCTACGCTCTGATTGGTCGAATCTCCTCGTTGACCGTCAAACAGCCAATCACCCTCTACCACTGCATAGATCTGCTCGAAACGAGTCCGTAGGTGCAAACGAATCTTCGATTTGACGCTAGATGATCAAGATGTCGTAGAAACAATTTCAGTCGTTAAAACTAGTCCAAATGACTTTGACCTCCTCTGCTGACGTGTGATGACGTCAACACTGTGCTGACGCTGACTGGGCTTCTGCAACTGGTCCAGGTCCACCAAACTCGAACTGAAACTGAACTTGCTTTACGACAGTGGGTTGGACTTTGGGCACGTGGGTCAGGTCGGACCCGACTCGAACTAGCTGACTTGGTACTGCTGCTGTTGGGCTTGCACCACGGGTTGGGTCTTACCCAACCCGAAAATCGAACCTGAACCTGTTCTGCCAGGCAGTCACCACCGGTTGGGTCGAAACGACCCGACCCGAAACCTAAACCAACATGCACCTTTTCTGCTGCTGTAATCGGGTCAGGTCAACCTGACCCAACCCGAACCCAGAACCGCCTAGGTCGTCTTCAACCTCTGTCGGTTGCGTTCCCTATTCTGCAACTGGGGACCATCCGATGTTCTTTCTCGGTGACAACTTGGCTGGTCCAGCTACTAGCGGCAGCAATTTGCGACGACGACGACGGCGAATAGCGACGTGCTCACGGCGACCGGTGAGTGCAGTTTTTTTTTTTTTTTATCAAAGACCACAGTCTTTTTTAATCTCTCTTTCGGTCTTCCTCAGTGTGGCAACCGACTACGCAGCAGCGATTTCGACCTCCCAGAGACCGGCGACTGCAAACCGGTTTGGGATCTGCAACCAGAACCAACGGGACTCTACTGCCTTCTTTTTCTCAGACTCGCGAAGAGCGACAGCGATGGAGGAATCCGGTGAACCCTCAGAGAACTGCTGGCGAAGAAATCCGACAACCTAGCTAAAGAACCCTCTAGCCTTCTTAGATAATCACAGAGCAAGAAAAAGTCAGTGAAATGCTTTTCTGTGGCAAGATGGGCCACATCAGGAAAAATTGCTTTGCCATGAAGGAACAAAAAGGATTCAACAATGAGAAGAAGAATGACAGTGATAACACTACAGCTACTTTGGAAGAGGAAGTAGTGGTGCTCGCCGACGATGATGATAAGTGTTTGAGTGTTGGAGATGGTTAAGTTGAGTAGGTTGTTGACACAGCAGCCTCCTACCATGTTACTCCTTGCAGGGAGATGTTCACGACGTACAAAGCAAGTGACTTTGGTACTGTGAAGATGGGTAAAACGAGTCATTCAGAGATTGTTAGTATCGGTGATGTCTGCACTAAAATCGATATTGGTTGCACAATGACGTTGAAAGATGTGCGACATATTACTGATCTACGGTTGAATCTGATTTCCGGGACTACATTGGATCGTGCAGGTTATGAGAATTACTTCGGAAATAGCAGATGAAAGCTCACTAGATGGTCTCTTGTTATTACGAGAGGAAAAATGGGTAATACTCTTTATAAAACACAAGTAAAGCTGTGCAAAGGTGTGTTGAATGCAGTTCAAGACAATTCCTCTTTGAATCTGTGGCATAAGAGGCTTGGTCATGTGAGTGAGAAAGGCCCGCGATGTTGGCAAAGAAGGATTTAATTTCTTGCTCCAAAGGTATATCCCTTGGCCCTTGTGATTATTGTTTATATGGAAAACAGCATAGGGTTGCTTTCTCTTCGACATCAAAATCGAAATCAGTTGTGTTAGATTTTGTATATTCTGATGTTTGTGGTCCCATGGAGGTAAAATCATTGGATGGCAATAAATTCTTTGTCACGTTCATCGATGATGCATCCAGAAAGTCTGGATTTATCCGTTGAATTCAAAGGATCAAGTGTTTCAGATTTTTCAACAGTTTCATGTCAAGGTTGAAAGAGAAACAGGTAAACTCTTTAAGTGTCTCTGTACAGATAATGGGGGTGAGTACACATCCAACAAGTTCAGAAGCTATTGCTTGAAGCATGGCATATGATATGAAAAGACAGTTCCTGGTACTCCACAGTACAATAGTGTGGTAGAGAGAATGAACTGCATTATTCTTGAGAAGATGAGATGCATGATGAGATTAACACGGTTGCTTAAGTCATTCTGTGGTGAAGCCGTTCGGATTGTCATTTATCTGATTAACAAATCTTTCTCAGTTCCTTTGAATTATGATCTTCCGGAGAGAAGATGGACAGGTAAAAACGTTTCCTATTCACACTTGAAGGTGTTTGGGTGTAAGGCATTTGTCCATGTACCAAAGGAACAGCGTTCCAAGTTGGACGATAAGGCAGTAGTTGCATCTTTCTTGGCTACGATGGAGATGAGTTCGGCTACAGGTTATGGGATCCAGAGACGAGGAAAATTATTAGAAGTAGGGATGTGGTTTTCCATGAAGATCAGTTCTTCGGAGATGTTGAGAAGATTAATAAGTCTTCTGAGATAGTTGATGGAGTGGTTGATCTTACATCGACTCCTTCTCCGGTGCAAACTACAGGTCGAGAAGGTGGACAAAACGATCCGGAATCTGATGAGGCACAAGGGTTGCCAGATGATGAGGATGTTGAACAGGGGAGTCGCAATCTCTTCAGTTGGAAACCACGGAACCTCAAGTTAGGAGGTCTACACGAGTGAGTCAACCATCAACTAGGTATCATGCATCCGAATATGTTTTGCTTACTGATGAGGGGGAGCCAGAGAGTTTCTGAGAAGCAATGATTCATGCTGATAAAGATGAGTGGATGAAGACTATGCAGGATGAGATGAGTTCTTTAAAGAAGAACAAGACATATGAGCTGGTGCAACTTCCTAAAGATATGAATGTTCTAAAAAACAAATGGGTGTTCAAGCTGAAAAAGGATGAGAATGGAAAACTAGTGAAGCACAAAGCACGGTTAGTGGTAAAAGGCTTTGCACAGACGAAGGGCATTGACTTCAGTGATGTTTTCTTTCCTGTTATGAAAATAACTTCTGTCAGAGTCGTCTTGGGTCTAACCGCTAGCATGGACCTTGAGCTTGAACAGATGGACATGAAGACCGTGTTTCTTCACGGTGACTTGAAAAAAAAGATCTACATGACTCAACCAGAGGGGTTTAAGGTAGAAGGAAAAGAACAGATGGTTTGCAAGTTGAAGAAGAGTCTCTAAGGGCTAAAGTAAGCACCGAGACAGTGGTACAAGAAATTTGATTCATTCATGTTGAGTCATGGGTACTGGAGGACAGCTGCATATCATTGTGTCTATTGTAACAACCCGCCCCGCACCATCGAGGTATTGTCCGCTTTGGACTTCCCAGGAGGTCACCCATCCTGAAATTGCTCTGACTCGAGCACGCTTAACTTTATAGTTTTTATGGAAGTCCTCACGGTTTTGTCCCCAAAAGGCGCCTCCTCATTTAAGAGAAGGTATTGTTCCACCTAACTGGCATTATCAGATACGCAGCGGGGATTTTGTCCCTGGACAGACTCGAACCCTGATCTCACCCGAGACAAAGCCGGGATCTTGACCAGTGAGCCACGCCAAGGCGCCTCGACAGTTTAGGACGGATTATTACTTATATTCTTTCATTCACAAGTACTTTTTGGGACTGGGTCGTTACAGGCCCACCAGCTTCCGCCGGATATGTCCCCATATCCACATATCTAGCACAATGTCGGACCGAAGACGGCCTCATAAGCGATGTGGGACTTCGTTCCTCCTCCTTCGTTCCCCCCCTATTTGTGGAGGGCAGGATTCGAGAGGGAAGCAGGATTCGAGCGGTCCCCAAGGGGTCCGGCCTAACGGCCTCACCCTCCACCACTCAGAGGAGAGCCATCCCCTTCTCTGATACCATCTGTAACAACCCGCCCCGCACCATCGAGGTATTGTCCGCTTTGGACTTCCCAGGAGGTCACCCATCCTGAAATTGCTCTGACTCGAGCACGCTTAACTTTATAGTTTTTATGGAAGTCCTCACGGTTTTGTCCCCAAAAGGCGCCTCCTCATTTAAGAGAAGGTATTGTTCCACCTAACTGGCATTATCAGATACGCAGCGGGGATTTTGTCCCTGGACAGACTCGAACCCTGATCTCACCCGAGACAAAGCCGGGATCTTGACCAGTGAGCCACGCCAAGGCGCCTCGACAGTTTAGGACGGATTATTACTTATATTCTTTCATTCACAAGTACTTTTTGGGACTGGGTCGTTACATCTATGTTCGTCGATTTATCGATGGTAGGTTCATCATCCTTCTTTTATATGTAGATGATATGCTGATAATTGGATAGGATAACAAGTTGATTGGCAAATTAAAAGAGGAGATGTTAAAGTCGTTTGACATGAAAGACTTGGGTCCCGCACGAACGATATTGGGCATGCAAATACGTCATTACAGGAGTTCCAAGCAGCTGTGGTTATCACGGGAGAAATATGTTGAACGAGTACTCAAGCGGTTCAACATGAAGAATGCTAAGCCAGTTAGCATACCTCTAGCTAGTCACTTCAAACTAAGCAAGCGCTTGTGTCCTACTACAGATGATGAAAAGGAACGGATGGCATGTGTTTCTTACTCCTCTGCTATGGGGAGTCTCATGTATGCCATGGTTTGTACACAGCCAAACATTACTCATGCTGTGAGTTTAGTAAGTAGATTTCTCTCTAACCCTAGAAAAGAGAATTGGGAAACAGTGAAGTGGATCTTTAGGAATTTGAGAGGTACTTCCAAAGTGTGCTTGTGTTTCAGAGGTTCAAAACTAATGGTGGAAGGTTATACTGATGCTGATTTTGCAGGCAATCTTGATCATCGGTTGTCGACTTCTGGTTATTTGTTTACTTTCGTAGGGGAAGCTATCTCCTGGCAATCGAAGTTGCAGAAGTGTACAGCACTGCCTACAACTGAAGTGGAATACATAGCTGCTAATGAAGCAGGGAGAGAGATGCTTTGGTTGAAGAGATTCCTTCAAGAACTAGGTTTGAAGCAAGAAGAATATGTAGTTTACTGTGATAGTCAGAGTGCTATGGATTTCAGTGAGAATGCTACATATCATGGTCACATAAAGTACGTTGATATCAAGTACCATTGGATTCGTGAGGTGATCGAGAAGAACTTCATGAAGCTGGAAAGGATTCACTAGAACAAAAATCTCTCGGACATGATGATAAAGGTTATGTCTAAGGGAAAGCTGGAGCTGTGTTCAGAGTTAACAGTGTTGAACTCCCAGTAAGGGGTTCAGGGCATTTTCCTCATGGTCTAGAGGGGGAGATTGTTGGCCAAGTGGGTCCAAACCAAGTGGGTTCAATATCTGGGGTGGTTTTCCTAATTATACTAGGAATTTCCTGTTTGATTAAACAGCAGTTTCTTAATAGGTTAGGACTTTCCTTTTTTTTCTAAGATAGAGTTCTTGGGGGATAAGGAAGAGATGATTATATATATGATGTAATCTGTAACCCTAGACAAGAGGCTGAAAGAGCATGAGATTCTAAGGTTGTGGTTTCACAGATTAGAGGAGAACCTAGTAGAAATTGGTTTTCCATGGACGTAGGCATCTTCGCCGAACTACGTAAATCGTTTGTCTTCTTGTGTGGTTGATTGTTGATTTCGATTGCTTACACACATATGCGCACAACAAGAGGATGAGGAGAGGTGGAGGTGGGTGGCAAAGGGAGAGGTGGAGGGCTAAGGAAGGAGCAATGGGTGGAAGAGAAGGGGGGACCTTGTGCTGACATTGACGAGGATGATATAGCCAAGCACGATATTGGTAGGATTTCGGCCTCGAAGGCTTCTCTTATTTAGTTGCATATGGTGTTTGGATATATCTCTCATATATTCAAGCGTAGTTTTCTTCTTTCTTTTTTCTTCATTGATGTAAATTCTTTTTAATCTTATTATATCTCTACTGTTAATGTTTGAAAAAAATTCTTATTTTTATATCGTAAAATCTAAATAACTCAATAGCAATTTTTATTATGAAATTGTAAAATTTATAGAAAAAATCTATCAAAAAACTATTATTTAATCTTATGATTCATATTGCCCATGCTTAGCACGAGTATGTTTTTCTAGTTAGTATATTACTAGCATTGAAACTTAAGTGTGATAGACAGATTATCCTCAAGAAAATTGAATAAAAAATTAAAAATTAAAATTAATACCAAAATTAAGTATTAATTAAATATTAATAGTTAAAATTTAATTTTATGGGAAAAAAAACCCTTACATTGTTACAAAATGGAGTGGCCAAATTTTAAAATATGATAACAAAGGGTTTCCATCTTTTTTTTATTTTACCAAAAAAATCCCCTTAAAATGAGTAAACACCAAAAAAACCCTTAAATTTCAATATAGATCATAAATGCCCTCCAGCCACTTTCTTTTTCCTTTTTTTTTTTGTTGTTTTGGTGACTGGTGTACAACAATACCACTGCTTGTGTACAATGTGAGCGATGATATCACCGCTCATGTCTTCTTCTTCTCCCTTTTTAGGACTTTATCAACCACTGCTCACCTCCAAGTTCTTCATCATCTTCTTCTTTATTATTTAGTTCTTTACCATCTTCTTCTTCACCATCTTCACCGTCATCTTCTCCTGAACAACACCACCAACCGTAAACCCTCTAATAGCACCTGCCGCTAGCACCCCATAGGCTCGATGCCATCTTAAATAGTGATCCAGTCTCCAACCCAACCAACACATAATTTACTGCATGTAAGAAGACATAACATCAAAATCTGTGAAAAACGATGGACCTAGGCTGTCGGGATTCTTGTAGGAAAAAATACAATAGCCCTAAGATGTAAAAAAATGATGGCCATGGGGCTATCGTTTTTGGAAAATTAACATGAGAAAAAACAACTGCCCATGGTCGTTGTTTTTTATGAAATTTGATGTAGTGAGAAGAAACCCTTAATGTCTAGTTTAGAGGGCTTAACACCATAGCAGAAGAAGATAAGGACATAGAAGAAGTGAATGGCGATATCGTTGATCATTATAGGTGAGCAGTGAATCATTGTTCAACAGAACGAAAAAAAAAGAAAAAAAGTGGCACGCTATTGATCCATAGATTTGTTCTCATTGTTGGAGAAGAAGACCTTTGTGTTATTGGTTTGGTCTTATAGTAGAGGAGAGGTAGGAGAGTGATAAAGCGATATGGATTTTGTGGAACAAAAAATAAAGGGTTGCAGAACCCACTTTCCTTTTTGTAGTATGTTTTTTAAATGATTTTAATAGAAATAAAAGAAGGAGGTGAAATGTTTGAGTTGTAGAAAGCAATAAATTTTCAGGAGAGAGATGGAAGAATAAAAGAGTGATTTTTTTGAGGAAAATTATAGAGTATAGAAGAAAAGAAAAGAACAAGAAGAACATGGGAAACAACATTTTAGGGGTTTTAATTGCAAGAGAGTCGCAATACCGCCAGTTGTGAAAAAAAAAACCAAAAAGGGTTGTTGGGACCACTATGGTCGGTATAAAAGTTTTATGGCCTTTTTGGTCTTCACCAACTCTAAGGGGATGAGTAAAATCCCCTTTTTGACATCTTCTCCCATATTTCACTGATCGCGCTTAAAAATGTACGCGTGGAAATGAATTACGGAATCAAGGTCCGACATTCACGCATTTTAAGCGTTAAGAAGAATGGGAAAATAATTACAGTTCATCATTAATTTCCCTTTTGTTTACATGGGTTCAAGTGCCCTGACCGCGGGGATGCAGGTTGTTTACATACATTTTGAAAGTTTACAACCCCTCCCTCAAGTCTCAGATGTGATCTCAATTTGGAAAATACAAGAAAATGTACATAAGGTGGAAGAAAATGTGGAAAAGGGGAAAAGATGGGGGGTGACCGTGACCCGCGGTCACTGCCCCATTCCAGTGACCGTGACTCACCCGCGGTCACTGGGGCCTTCCAGTGACCGTGACTCACCTGCGGTCACTGGGGCCTTCCAGTGTGTCACGACCCGAGCCCAGAAATCGGGGGTTAGCGAAAAGCTAAACCAGTGACACACGTACTCCCGTGCACGTGCATCCAAACCCAGTCCAGATGCACATACACAAGGGATCTAACACGTGCGAACTAAGCGTACGCGGAAGCCGTACATATCATAGCAAGCAACAAAGGAAAAATAGCGGAAGCCAAAAACAAATGCGGAACGGAAAAGACAAGGATAAATACAATACTGGAAAACCAAATACAAGTCTGAGTACACGACAAAATAAAGATGTACAAATATACAGAGTACAAAGTCCAAAGTCCAAAATGCCCAATTACAAAAGCTCCAAAAACCAAAACTCAAAACAGAAGGCCAATGGAATATATGCATGTGCGCACTCAGCAGAGGTGATCAGGCCCACTCTGCCAAACCGGAGGGTGCCTCTACACTCGGCCCTGCAGCCTCCTCGACCGCCGGGGAGTCGGGCAAGGGATCTGAGCCTGCAACACCACAGACAACACAAATGAATACAACGATCCAGCAAATACAAGTAACAAGGATGAAACACTCATAGTATCAAAGGGAATAAAATAATGATAGAAGATTAAATACAGAGTTTCATCTTAGTATGCTAAGCGAATCGTGCATAGAATTAAAGCATGATAAGGGAATCAAAGTATAGAAATACTGAACTAAGTGGCTACTACGTTAACCATATTCTCTCCAATAGAGAGCAGAGCAAAGCAGAGCAGAGGAGAACACCACTGACCGGGCCAGGGTACAAGTGGGTCTCAGTTTCCTGGGTTCCGGGGCCCAAGACAAAGCAACACTGCAGTGATACAAAGATACAAAGATCTAAGCCAGAGGTAACCTCGTCGGGCATCCTAGGGCTGAGGCTGAGTAGAGCCAGACTAATACCAATCAAATCAAATCCATAGAAAGGGAGATTATCCGCTTTGGACTCACCGATGACAAAGATCGGATCTTATCCTCAAGTATTAACTTCTGGGCAGAGCCACTAGGGAATACCCAAAATATACAAAGCCAGAAATATACAAAGCATAGCCAAAATACAGATCAGAACATAGATTAGATCAAAGCACAGCATAGATCAAAGCGTAGTGCAGAGCGAAGAATAAAACAGATATACAGAACGAAAGCAATGTGACTGCGGAATGCATAGACATAGGTTGGCAGAACAGGGGGCAAAGCTGTAAACAATATGCAATGCATCTCAGATTAATACGGAGTCAAGGTTTATTACAAACCAATCCTAATCTAGTTGTTCACTGTCACTAACCGTGCATGTTGATGTAGTTTTAAGTTATTCAATGCACCGTTGCCATCAAAGTGTTGCAATGAAATCCTCACGTGCACCGAAGTCCCTTAAACCAACACCCATGGGGAGGTGTTTAACAGTGATCAACGTTCACATGAATAAGTCACAGCCTAACAGACTCTTCATGCGATCCAAAGAATCCATTGGGCCTGGTTACATGAGTGGTTAACCTGTATTTGAGCCCTACAAGTCTTACCATTATCCTAAGTTATATTTCAGAATTGCCATGCCTAACGGTTTAGTCATGAGGGACCTATGGTTGCGCTGAAGACATCTTACGCGCTCATCGTAACATGCACTACGGCTTCACTTTGGTTCCATTCAAACACAGCTCAACTGGTCATCACCCACCTCTGATCTGATACCTTTTTCGGCTGAGCTACAGTCAGTGTACGGCTTAGCCGTAGACCAATCCACGGCTTAGCCGTAGCATTCCACGGCTTAGCCGTAGCCACACCGTAGGAGTGCTGTATCGGGAAAGTTTCGACTGATCAGAGATTTAATTCACGGCTGGGTTACGGTTGGGTCACGGCTAGCTTACGGCTCAGCCGTAGGACAATTTACGGCTCAGTCGTAGCCTAGCCGTAGAACAAAAGTGAAATTTCAAGTCTCTGGATTGTGAGCGGTAGAAACTTACGGCTTAGCCGTACAATACAGAACACGAATTCGGGCTGAGTACAGAAACTGAAATTTGGTACAGAAACGTCTCCAAACAAGTTACAGAGGTTCCAAATTCACAAAAATTGGCTGTAAAACATTCTATACAAAGAATAAGAGAGAATCAAAGAAATCAAACAAAACACCCATATGTGTTATCAAAGCCTGTACTTATACTTGCCTCAAACTCTGAAAATCCACTGAATCAAGCTCCAAATCAACTAAAATCAAGACAAATCAAAGAAATAAACCATGCATGAGATGTAGACACAGCATAGAGAAAGAGAGGTGCAATTGGAGATGAAGAAGAAGAGATTTGAAGAGAACCCACTTACCAAAGCCACAGACAGAGATGAGAGGAGGGGGAAGAACCAAATCAAAACAAGGAATCCAAATCCTCAATCGAGCAAGAGAAGGGAAGAGAAGAGAGAGAGAGAGAACGTGGCCCTCCTGGAGTCTCCTTGCATGCAACGTTGGAGACAAATGGGCAGGGAGAGAGAGACATCTGGAGATGACTCATATATATAGGTTTTTGGAAGTTTAAGTCAAAGTCCGAAGAGTTTATACTAATTACAGTTCAAGTCACGCGAAGGTCCAACTTCTCCAATTGGCTCCAAAGGGGTCTGACACAGTTACGAAATATAACGAGCTCAACAAAATACACGTGCTGACACCAAGATGATGCAAAGATGATGCAAGCAAAGCAAAAGCAAAATTACAAAAAAGGGCTTAGAACTACCTATCTCATGTCAAAGGTTACTCAACTACCTATCCAAGGCCCAAAACCAAGTCCGAAAGAATAAAACAACAGAAACACACACTAATGAGCCACTAATCCGGCTCAAAGGGGATCGGAGTGTTACACAGTGACCGTGACTCACCTGCGGTCACTGGGGCCTTCCAGTGACCGTGACTCACCCGCGGTCACTGGGGCCTTCCAGTGACCGTGACTCACCCGCGGTCACTGGAACCTGTGCCTCTGTTTTTTTGTGCTGTTCGCGCTGGTTCTTTCTTGGAACTTCTTTCAAGTGTTGGAACTCCATTCTCATGACTTTGGAGCGGTGGACAACCATCAAGAAGATCACATTTTATCATGAAATCGATTGAAACCGCTGTAACTCATCATTCGTGCTTACGGACTGCATTTTTGTTTCAAGTCCGAAACGGGCAAATTTGAAGCCGGAGTTGTGTCATTTGAACCTATCATTTTCAAGGAACAAAATGAGGCCTAGAGAGTCTTCCTTCACAACTCTTGTAATGGCTAAGAAGCCCTACGAATGAGAGAAACAGAGGTGACAATGTCATCCTCTCAAAAATTGGCGTCGTACGAACATGGTATGGACTTTGGCCATTTCCCTTCCTTCTCTCCTTTTGAATTTTCTTGCTCACCTTTAAAACTAAGAAAAGAAAGTGGGAATGGTCGTGGAAGTGCTGCTGGAGCTTGCTTCTTGTTGCCTTAGGTAGTGACTTTCTTTAATTTCTTCACTTTTCTTCCTTATGTGTGTGTCTTTTTTTTCTTCCAAATTTCCTCTTTTTATAGACTCCCCAATCAGTTTTGTGTAGTTTTGGGGAGTTAATAGCAGTTGTGGGGAGTTGGATTTCGAAGAGGAGTGGAGGGAAACCACCCAAAATCGTGGGAAACATCTTTGAAGGTCTGTGACCGCATACTGGGCCACGGACGAGGCCCAATTTCAGGTTTTTCGCGTATGTGGACCATTTTCATCTGTTTTGGGCTCAAACGAAGTCCAATTGCCACCAAACTTGGAGGGATGCTTCTTAACACTATTTTCTACATGTCATAAAAATTTCAGCCAATTTTGACTTCAGGAAGTCGGTCAACTTTTTCATTAATTGGGCCCCAGTCACGGACAAGGCCCACTTTTGGAACATTGCATATGCGGTCTATTTTCCATTGTTTGAGGCCCGAATGATGTCCAATCATCACGAAACTTGAAGAGATGTTGCTTGACACCATCTTGAGTGTTTCATAGAAATTTCAGCTCTGTTTGACCACCTAAACTTGGTCAACTCCTTTTGTTTGTGGGCCCCGGTCACTCCCAAGGCCCATTCTTGGGATTTTGCATATGTGGCTTGTTTCTGCCTGTTCGGGGCCCAAACGGTGTTCAATCGCCACGAACTCAGAGGGTTGCTTCTTGACACTATTTTGAGTGTGTCACAGAAGTTTCAGCTCTGTTTGACCACCTGAACTTGGTCAACTCCTTTTGTTTGTGGGCCCCGGTCACTCCCAAGGCCCATTCTTGGAATTTTGCATATGTGGCTTGTTTCCGCCTGTTCGGGGTCCAAACGACGTCCAACGCCACGAAACTTGGAGGAACACTTCTTGACACTATTTTGAGTGTGTCACAGAAGTTTCAGCTCTGTTTGACCACCTGAACTTGGTCAACTCCTTTTGTTTGTGGGCCCCGGTCACTCCCAAAGCCCATTCTTGGATTTTTGCATATGTGGCTTGTTTCTGCCTGTTCGGGGCCCAAACGGTGTCCAATCGGCACGAAACTCGGAGGGACGCTTCTTGACACTATTTTGAGTGTGTCATAGAAGTTTTAGGTATGTTTGACCACCTGAACTTGGTCAACTCCTTTTGTTTGTGGGCCCCGGTCACTCCCAAGGCCCATTCTTGGAATTTTGCATATGTGGCTTGTTTCTGCCTGTTCGGGGCCCAAACGGTGTCCAATCGCCACGAAACTCGGAGGGACACTTCTTGACACTATTTTGAGTGTGTCACAGAAGTTTTAGCTCTGTTTGACCACCTGAACTTGGTCAACTCCTTTTGTTTGTGGGCCTCGGTCACTCCCAAGGCCCATTCTTGGAATTTTGCATATGTGGCTTGTTTCTGCCTGTTTGGGGCCCAAACGGTGTTCAATCGCCACGAACTCAGAGGGTTGCTTCTTGACACTATTTTGAGTGTGTCACAGAAGTTTCAGCTCTGTTTGACCACCTGAACTTGGTCAACTCCTTTTGTTTGTGGGCCCCGGTCACTCCCAAGGCCCATTCTTGGAATTTTGCATATGTGGCTTGTTTCCGCCTGTTCGGGGCCCAAACGGTGTCCAATCGCCACGAAACTTGGAGGGATACTTCTTGACACTATTTTGAGTGTGTCACAGAAGTTTCAGCTCTGTTTGACCATCTGAACTTGGTCAACTCTCCAGTTGACTTTTTTATGACAGTGGGCCCTTGTTTCAGCTGTTTGAAGCCCAAATGACCCCGGTTTGATTTGAAACTTGGAGGGACTGACGTCAAGAACATCTTGGAGTATTCAACCAAATTTCATGCAGTTTGGATTTGAGGAAGTAGGATTTCGAACAGTAACCTATTCATTGCATGCGTTAGGTCACTATTCACTCCACATTGAGACAGTTAGCCTATTTTCTATCCGAACAGCCTCCCCTTGACTTGAAACTTTGGGAGAATAACTTGGGGCATTCTTTGAGCATTTATTCCAAATTTTATCTGCTTTGGCCTTCTGGAAGTAAGATCTTAGCTGGTGACCCCCAAATTCGGGATTACTGTCCTCTAAGCTGACATGTAATGAAATTTAGGCCAAACAAGGTCTTTTCATCTTGAAAATTTGCAAAGTATCTTCTGAGCATGATTGAAGCTTCGCGTCTAAATTTCATTAATTTTGGACATTGGGAAGCAGAACTTTGGTCAGTGACCCCCTGGCTTGAGGGAACTGACCTCAGGCTGACATGCTTGTGGCTTTTGAGTTCGATGATGTCTGTTCAACCCGAAATTTGAACTTCTTCTGAAAGTTCCAGCTATCTTGATCTTCATGGAATGCCGGTTCTCACAGTGATTCCCCAAGATCTGCAAATAACCTCTGTAGCCTAAATTAAGCTGAGATGAGGTGTCTTCGCTGCAGTATTTGCAATTTTTATAGGTCAACATTCACAATATTAGGGATTTTATAAGAATTTAGGACACCTTTTGTATACACTCTTATGGAAAGAGAAAATTGCTACATCAACAAAGTCCGTGGAAATGAATTCCATGGGAAAAGAGTTCCGCAGAGGTACAAAAGTTGGTGTTTAGTGTAAAATACTTTTCTTTAGTAAATTAAAGATAATGTTGTTTGGTGTGGTTGCAGAATACTTGGTGAAAACCATACAAAGAGGGGGTGATAGGGTGGGTGGAGTGGTGCTTATATAGCATACAAAAGTATACACGTAATTATGGAAATCTATTTTAGAAAATAATTTAAAAGGACTATTCATAAAAAAAAATAGTGAACGCTTGGATATCTTCTCTATTGTTTTTCATCTTCTTTAGTTTTTTTGTGATTACATGCTTTTGTTTCCATTTTGACACCTCTTTATGTAGAGCTTATGTGGAAGGGCTCAGATAGAACACAGACACAATAACACTATCACAATAGAAAATTTCTCTCTTATGCTTTTTATTTTTTTATTGTTGCTGTTGCATGAAAGACTAAAACAGTGGATCATCGGGTTCGAGCTTTTCATCCATTTGAGTGCACGAGTGATTGAGATAACCAATTAGGAAGCCATTGTGTCAAGGCGAAATCTATCTAAAAAAAGCATCTTCTATTACATGCTTTGGCTGGCAGTTATTCAGATTACTTCTTTCCTTTCCTTAAAAAATATTATTAACTTAATTAATTTATTGACAATTTCTACATATCATTTTTCCAACACATTCCACCTGTTTGTAGAATTTATTGAAGTAGTATGAAGAAATTGGTGGGTTAACTCTCTCTCTCTCTCTCTCTCTCTCTCTCTTTGTGTGTGTGTGTGGGGCTACATGTGGTTGTGAAATGGATCCAAACTATCTCATCCCATAAGTCATCCTCATGATTATGCATTAACCAGAGTTTTGGTTAGTTAATTCTATCATATTTTTCCTTTCAATTGTGATATCTCTTATTTCTTTAGAATTACTCAATATTACGTTTTTCCTTTTAATAGTAACAAATTCTTTTGGTTATTTATAAGGATTTGATTTTTGGCTACTATTTATTTTAAATTTCTATTATTTTCAGATAGATTCCTAAATTAAGTGGTTTTGAGTGGGGGCCACATGAATTGGCACACATATTACTTTATGTGGGGCCATTTTATTTACCTACAAGGCTATTGCATATTATATAATTTATTTTTTTATAAAGATTTATATAAATTATTTGATTATTATATGTTTAAAAATGCTTTTTATATGTCTAACCAAACAATTTTGCATGCTTTTATTGTTAAAAAGTAAATGCAAAAGTTGAGGTCACCAAATAACGTTCTCTTAATAATAAGCTATCTTGATGAAGTATACCATTGGAAGCTACTTTTAGAAAATCACATTTGATTTTTAAGAAGCCGAACCAAACACGCCTTTACCCTTAGAGTGCTTTAGATATTTCCCCATTATGTAAAATCCTTTTGCAAAGTATTTTTTTCTTCTTTAGAGTTTCTTATTTATACTCAACTACATATAAAGAAATAAATACACAACTTTTTCCATGTAAGTTCATCAAGTGAGAGAATTTTCAATGGCGTCAGTTCTCTTTGATTGACAATGAATCATTGAGGTGGTTCATGAAGATGGGCTTTATAAAGAACTAGTGAAGGGTACGTGCGTTGCGCGTGGTTATTAGTGATAAACTCGGTTTCATAGTAATGGATTTATTGTTAAAAAAAAGGCTTATAAACATATAGGTTTATAATTCTAGTTATGTTTGTTTGAATTTATAAATGAAACAAGTAGTGTTAGATCTAGTTCAGTATTTATTTTTTGGAGAGGGGTCACATCAGAAACAATAGAGTTACTCATAACTACTATTTAAGCTAACAAGATGCAATTCTACAAGAAAGATTAGCGGCAACCAACACATTGAAATTCAATGGATGAATAAACACAAATAGCTAAACAATATTCCCGTTGCTTGAGATAGCAAAAAATTTATCAAACTATAACAAAGAAGAAAACCAAAAAATCTCTAATACACTATTATGAAAGTCAATAATCCTTTTTGTTACTCCTAAATTCATATCACCAAAAAGTACAAGTTTTTCTATAGGGAAATGTAAATGTTGTTGAATATAAATTTTCATTATTACATAAAAACATTTCACGTTTTTTATTTTGTAGTGTACCTCTTATAAAAGTGAATTTATTTGAATACTATGAAATCTATGGCCAAAATGGGCTTTCAATGAATCTATCTTCTTCTTAAGTTGCGTATTCACATCAAATTAATCTAAGATTCATGACAAATTCATCTAAAAACTTTCTTTGATTTCATTAAGGCAGTAACAGTTATCATCATGAACATTGAAGCATGAACAAATCTATCTTCTATAAAAACAACTGTAGTTTGAGATCCATTTACTAAATATAATAAAAAGGATAATAGTTGGTACATGCTGAGGATATTGAGGTGTGATCTCATTTTTTGAGTATCCCATCTACCTCTGCTATCTCTGTTTGCTTGAAAGCTTCAAAAACATTATTTGATAAATGAGAGAGAAATCCAAATTATAAGAGAAACTATTAAGAATTAATTAAAAAACAAATTATGTTACCATTTGGCGAAGGGTGGCCTCATAGCCCTGTGGTCCATGACTGGGAGGGAATATTATCATTTGACTCTCACCAAAAAGTTCATACTGATATTGGTAGAATTGTGAGACAACACCGATTGGAAGAGAGTAGTAATGCGGTATATAATAGCTGGGGAAAACAGAGGAAGTATAGTTAGGAAATGGCATTGAGTCACACTTTTTCAACATTACAATGGTTTCAAGAACCAATAGTATTTTCCTACAAGGATGACATTGGGAATATATATACTCTTCATAAGATTACGACACAAGACACATGCAATAAACATATAATAATGCCATTTCTTAGACTGTCTATAGAAAAATGGAGTTGGAGATATTACTAAAAACTTGACAAATATCATTGATGCATCCCAAACGGTAGCGCCCAAATGCCTTGAGTATGGATCCTAACACACACGCACACACAGAGACCATAATTAGATGACATTCATAGTTGGGATGAATAACAACAAAAAGATAGGTAGAAGAATGGTATAAGGGTGTTCAAACAACAGAAACCAGTAACAACTTGCAATTTTTCACAAATGCCTAGAGGTTATAACCAGCATGCTTCAAAAGGTGTGAGCAAGCACATTGTCCCACATTAAATTTACACATTTCCTATTTGTTCATAGCCCAGTATCATCACTTTCCAACTTAACTTCTTACACATACAATGTTTCAAATTTCGCTTTAAAGCCTATTGTATATTGAATAACAAATAAACAGACAAAACGCAAAGAAACTCTAATATGAGATTCCGTTAAGCATTTGACATTTTTGGCCCCACAACTGAATTGTAGTGAATTACAGTTGTCTGATGAACAACTTGTTTTATATGATTTGTTCCTTAGCAGTAGGAATTTTGAGTGTAATCTGTTCAATTGGGGTATTATTAAGTTGGATCAAATCAAATTTGTGCAACCTAATTGACATCACTACAGGGAAAAATACATTAACTTCCAACTAACAAGATATCATCTCTCCCACATCGATGCATTGTAATTCAACACCTTACGAGGAGGGACAATGAATTCAAACTTATGGGTCATTCTTATGCTTTGTCGGGAGGCAGGAACATAGATTCAAAAATCAATGAATTTTATTTGAAGTGGTATAGATTTTCATTATGAAGTTTCAAGAAAATAATTGCTTATACAATTTAAATCATAACTACTTAAAAAAGCATACCAGAGCCTACCAACTATGAGAAAAAGATTTTACTTGGAAAAATTGTAGCTAATGCCCTAGAACTTCTAGAATAACTGGAGATGTGCTGGGAGAATTTAGCCTAGAATGGGAGCTCTTGTTAAATTCAAATAATCATATAAAAACCTTATAAATTGAAAAAAAATTGATATAAGGAACTAGAAAAAATAAAAATTGAACTACTTCAAAATAGGTCAGGACAAGTATTAGTTTTACAAAACAGGGATATGTCAAAATAGAATGAAAATGTAGCATCTTGAAGCATCACTGAAGTTAACTCTAAACATAATGGCATGATGAACAACAAGTACAAGTGAAGGTTTAGAATTGAAATCATTCACAATGAAAAGTTTAAGGTGGCATATGAAGTTCCTTCACTTTCTCTTAATGAAGTATTTATTGAAAATTAGTGAAGCTTTTTGCTTGCGGAAAGTAGAAAATCTGATTTCCCATTATTTGGAGGAAAGCCATTGTAACACTCCGACCCAGCTTGACCCCGTTTAGCGGTTAGTTAATCTTGTTTTCGTTGCTAATCGTGTTTTGTTTATGTTTTGGTTTTCGTTACGGGTCATGGATAGGTAGTTGGGTTGAGTTTGACCTGGATTAAGTAGACCAAGCCCTTTTTCGTAATTTTAGCTTTTCTTAGACATGGTCATTTTTGCATCATCTTGATGTCAACACGTGTCTTTCGTTGAGCCCGTTAACTTTCGTAACTACGTCAATTGCAACCGAGGTCGTGTGATTCGATTGGACCTTGATTTGACTCAAACTAAAAATAGACTTATGACTTGGACCCTCTTGTAATTTGACCACCTCATGAGCTTATATATATATATCTCACCCATCGATCAACTCAAGTTCCTTCTCTCGTTTGCTCTCATTTCCTGCACTGCACGTGGAGCTCAATTCTCTCCCTCCTTCACTTGAATTCTCTCCTCCATCGATCAAAAGGAGTTTGGGGTTCTTTGCATGTGAGGTGAGTGGATTCCTTCCATTCTCTCATCTCCCTTCTCTATCTCTTCTCCTTCTTGTTTCCATCGTTGCATGGTGCGTCTGTGTTGTGGATTTCTTCCAATCCTCATGCATGCATGTGGTTTGATGTGTGTTAGGTTGTGTTTGGATCCAAGAACTTCAGTTGGGCAATTGATTTCCAAATTGAGGCAAGTATAACCATATCTTTGAGAACCCATGTTGGTATGCTTTTGATTTGGTTGGTTTTATATGAATTAATGTGGAAATATGTGTTTACAGCCCATTTGATACTCATTGATTCAGTACTTGTGTATTCCCATTGGAGAATCGCATTTCTGATGCTTCCCAGACATTCTGTATGTGTTTCAGGAAATTTGAATTCGTGCAGGTACGGCTAAGCCGTATAGCACCTACGACTCACAATCCAGAGAGGAGGAAAACCCAGTTTTCCTCTACGGCTAGGGCACGGCTAAGCCGTGGATTGCCCTACGGCTAAGCCGAAGCTCAGCCGTGGCCCAGCCGTAGATCAATACAGGGTGCATTTTCTGGAATAACTGAGAGTCAGCAACTGACCAACCTTCTACGGCCCAGCCACGGCTAAGCCGTAGACCACACACGGCTAAGCCGTAGCACACACACGGCTTAGCCGTAACCACACTAGAATAAAAATGAAGAATAAGGATAGGTGTAAAGAAAAGACCGATATGGCCTTCATGATAGAATGTAGAGCACCTCCACCTGCCCAACGGAATGTGATACTACGCGTGAATGATCTCGAGGGCTGCGAATCATTCATGTTCATTATCCGGATGTTAAGCACTTCCCCATGGGTGTTGGTTTAAGGGACTTCGTGCACCGCCCAATTCAAGGCAACACTAGACAACGGTGCATCGAATAACTTAAAACTACATCATCATGCACGGTTAGAAACACCGGATAACTAGATTAGAATTGGTTTGTAAATCAGGATGATTCGATTTCACATGATTTGTTGCATAACATATTGCATTCGATCATTGATCTCAACGCTCTACATGATTACGTATGTTTTGTTACTTTCACATTGTGGTTTATTTACCTTGAGTATGCATGTATGATATGTTCACTCACAGATCTGCACGTATGATATGTTGTCACGATCTACTCAGGGTTTTCATGATTGACTCCGTATAGTCAGGCACTACTTAGCCTCAGCCTTAGGATCCCGACGGGGTGAATTTGGTATAGTTTATATGGCCTGCTGCAGTATGGATATGTCTTGGGGAACCGGACACCAGGAAACCGAGACCCATTGTACCCTGGCCTGGACAATGGTGTTCTTTGCATGTTATAAGATCCCTCTTTTGGGAGCACATGGTAATGTAGTAGCCACTAGTATGTACACAGCATGTATTCATTGATTCACTCAGCATATTTCTTTCTTGCATGACAGCCTAGTATACGAAAATGCCTTCTTTAATCACATGATGTTCTTATTCTGTTAGACACAGCGTGTGTTAACTTGCTATGGTTTATACTTTGCTGAATCTTCATATTCATAGTTGTTTTTGGTGTTGCAGGCCCAGATCCCCCTGCCGAACCCCCGCAGGTCGGCCAGGCTTCAGATGAGACCCCCGGGGCCCCATCAGGCCTAGAGGAGTGGATGTGATCACTCCACGGGAGAGCGTTCTTGGCATGCATCATTGGAGTCTCGTTTTGTGGATTTTCAGACTTGTAATTGGGCATGACATGTCATTATTGTATATATTCTTTTGTTCTTTTTGTAAGACTTTCATATGTAATTAGGTCAGTTTGTTCTTGGTATCCTCTTCTTGCACTGTTAGTTTATGTTTCTGATATTTACAGCTTCCGCATACTTGCTTGGCACGTGTGAATGTTCCCTTGTGCGTGTGCATTTAGACTCGATCTACGTGTGCATGCACGGGAGTACGTGTGTCATTAGGTTTGGCTTTTGCTAACCCCCGAACCCTGGGCTCGGGTTGTGACAGCCATTTTCTAAACGATTGAGCATGGAATCATAGCACTAAACAAACAAACCTTGATGGAAAGAGGATTTTCCACTTATAGAGATTCTTATTTTCGTGCCACGTCAACCCATAGCAAAAACGTCATTTAAAACAAAGACATTGCCACCACTTGCGAAAATAGATATCTTTTTTGAGGTCCTACCTTTAATATATGTAGTTAGGATGCCAAAGGCAAGTAAACTTAAGCCCCTAATACTATTTAAGTTTTCGAATCTTGCCTATCCTCCCAGGCCAGGCTAAGGCCTGAAAAGAAGCAAATCATTTTTTTAAATTTTTTTCCTACATTGCTGCTAGTAGCAAATATCAACTGTCATTCCAACGTTTACAGATGCTAGAGTTGCATTTGGATTAAGATGCAATATCTCAACTTTTTTGTAAAAAATCTTTTATACATGCATGTTTGAGCATGGTATGTTACTTCTAGCACAAGGGTTACCTTCTTTACTTTATTTAGTTACAAAAAATACATGTAAAGTGTACAAAACTGATAAGAAAAATGAGGGCTACTAATGGTCAAGCTATCCATCGATCCATATAATAAAATCAGCATAGGTGACAAAGTTTCTAAATATAAGAATGATCTTCCAATCCCCCACCCCATTCATTATTGGTGGGGCCCAATAAGCAGAAGGCATCCACATAGGGCATCTCGCATGTTTTATGTATATAGATTTAGAGAGAGAGAGAGAGAGAGAGAGTATATTGAAATCTGTAAAGAAGAAAAACCTCAGCTCCAATTCAAAACAGAACAAAATAGAAAGTAAAACATACATGCCCAATTATAGGACATACAAATATCAATATAGAAATAAAGATATCTCAAGCAAAGATTGCTCACACTTTCTTATCACCAATGAAACTACCATGCAAAGACTCAACAACATGTTGTGTAGCTTCTTCAAACTCAAACTGCACGTATCCATACCCTTTCCTATTTCCATTCTCGTTTGCCACTTTGCATGAATGAATGCTTCCAAACTTTGCAAAAGCTTCATGTAACATGGTGTTATCAACTGAAAGGTCCAAATTGTTGAACCCCCCACACAAAATAGAAAACCCATAAAGGAATAAGCACATTTTGAAAATGGTGACTAAGAACACAATCACAAAAACTAAAAACAAGAAATTACAATGCACTAATACTTTAACAAAAAGATTGGCAACACCGGTCTTTCTTAGATGTGGGTCTTGTTGTGACCACATGATCCCCATGGGCTTGTCCTATTGGGAAAAGAGACACAAGATTTACGTGGTTCACCCAAACAGGGCTACATACACGTGCACAGAGACGATCATCTTCACTATGACAAGTAAAGTACAGAGACTCTCACTCTCTCACATCGTCTCACCTACGTGGTGTGGAAACACCAAGGGCAAGAGAGCTCTCACCTCTCTTCAGCGTGCAAGATTTAGGGTTACAGACTACATACATATATAGTCTCCATTTTCTTGGCCAACAAGAAAGCTCCGGTACAATTACCAAAATACCCTTGACCTTAACCCAGTCCCTGGCTAACCCAGTGGACTCATCCGGCTAAACCGGAATACAAGACATATACCGAACATGCCTTTCAACATGGATGGTTAAGCGATTCTAAAGCATTCAAAGCTTTATCAGTTAAAACACAAAACACATTACAATTTCACCATAAAACTTTGTAACAAAAAGAACAGATGTATTGTTCAAACTGACTATAATCATGCTGTCAATCAGCAAATGGAACAAGAACGACATCATTGTTAAGAACTGTTTTGACTTTGCTATTTCAATAAGAAACAAAAAAAAAAACAACATTAACATTATCTGATAGACCGAGCATGGGAGAAAGGAAAACATGCATCTTTCTACCATTAAAAGAACAGAAAAAGAGATTTAGAGAGTACCTCAAGACCAAGGCTAGGTTGTGAGTACCGATCCTCCATTTCACAACAAAGAAGAGGTTGACGTGTTGGGCTCAACAAGCTTTTTGAGGGTTGGGGAGGGTCACCAGTTTAACCCAATGCACTACCATTTGGTTAGACACAAACAAACCCATATTTAATTGATTTTGGCTTTAATCTTGGTCCTGATTTTCAATTGCGTTCTATGGTTGGTTTGATCCTGAAGACTAAAAAAAGAAGCAACAAAGGGAATCCATGGCTTTTGACACAAAAACCATGAGTTTGTTATTGCAGGTTGCTTTTGAAATCGATGACTATTGTAGAATTGTTAGGAATCTGCATAAAAGGTATCTAGCTACTCTCTCTCTCCCTCTCTCTCTCTCTCTTCCCATCTATTGATGTCTCTTCATGTATGGATTTATGTTTCTACAGGGTTTTTTTTTCTTCTTCCCAGTACTTCCGGTTGGCTAGATTTGATAGAAAGTATTGGAGGGAATCATACAAGGCTTTAATATTGCTAGAACATGTTCGAAGAGTAATTTTTAAATTGATTGCACCTCCATATTAAAGGCCATGGACTAGTTATCCAGATGTTCGATTAATGGTCTCCACCACGAACACGACATGTATAACAATCTCAAGAATCAAACTCTTTAGAAAATATTTATATAGTTTCTTTTTTTTTTTTGGGACATTTCTTAAGCCAGGCAATTCATCAAACACATTCAATGCAATTTTACGTTTTATTTAAAAAATACAAAAATATATAGGTTGTAAATATTAAAACTTAGAACTCCTCCTTCTTTTCAAGTTCTTTGAAGGGTATACTCTGGCCACCCCTAACACAAAAACTTGTATCCAAAGATTTATTAAAAATTTAAGCTGTATGGATTTTTGGTAAAAGTTTCAAGATAAAACTCATCTTACTTTTGAAAAAAAATAAATCACTTTATAAGTTTGGCCCACTTGATTGACGGGTTTGATAAATGGCGGCAAGGTCTTTGATAGCAAATGTGGTGTGGAGAGACATCAAAACTACTAGTTGAGGTCTCTATCAATCTCCTCTTTCTAAACTCCTCTTCTGCTATTTGATTCAGCCCCCAAAACCCTAACAATCGCATCAAGCTCTCAATGTCTTACATGCACATCAAAGTGCATCACATACAAAGAAATAGGAAAAATGTATAGAAAGAATAAAGTAGCATGATGAGGAAAACAAGCAGGAGGTGAAATCTAACAGATGTCTTACATGTACAGATTACATGTAAGGGATAAGCACTGGCACCGAAGCAGGTAACACATAAAAGAGGAAGCAGCTTATCGGGGCAACATACAAATAAAAGAGGGAAGCAGCAGGAACAAATCTGCTAAACAAAGCTTCCTTTTTTATATACCGTATGGTATAGAGATAGAGATGGAGATAGAGATAGAGGTAGAGACACTGTTTAGATGTCGGTCCAGATGTCCCAAACCGACATGAATTGAATGGCCCACATGGCTGTCTGGCTCCATGCTTCTTCTCTCCTCTCAATTCTTCTTGGCATGCATCGCCTTTAAGCAAGAAAAAAGACCTATATATTGCTCTTCCTCTTTCCCTTTTTGGATTTACCAAATGCAAATTTAGGAAAACCTACCGGCCTCTCTTCTCCTTAATCCTTTCTCATGTTTTTCCCCACTCTCTTCCAATGATCGCATTTCCTCCTCGAATATGAAACCAGAGCATCTCCCAAACCCTTCAACACATCCATCCCATTTCCGGGCCTCAGTTGTTTGAAACCAGCCCCTTTCTTTTATTCTTTGATGAAATTTTGGGCCATGAGAATGTTGAAATCGACCCCTTTCTCTTATTCTCTGATGAAATTTTCTATTTGCATAGGCCATGAGAATGTATACAGTGAAAGAGCTGAAACAGGAGGAGAAAAGTGTGCCTTTTTAATAAGAGTACAGTGAAGGAGCCGAAACAAGAGGAGAAAAGTATACCTTTTTAATAAGGGTATAGTGAAGGAGCCGAAATAAGAGGAGAAAAGTGTGCCTTTTTACTAAGGATAATAAATATGTGCAGCCAACTTCTCAGAGAGATTTCCAAACCATCGTACATGGATAGCAAAATTTGACTTGACCTGCTAGTTTGATCCACATTTGTTTATCTTGTACAATACAAGACAGTCAAACCATGGTAAAATGGGTAAAAGTAGAGTTGACCTGCACAACCTAGGTAACATGCATAACCCATTTAAATGTGTTGGGCCATGATTAATCCACAAATCTAAACTGAATTATGCATTTTAGTCTTTAATGTTTTTGTATTTTGCAGGTTTTTTTTACAAAAGAACTAAAAAAAAACCTAAATATCTAAAATGGATTGAGTGTGACCAAACTTTTACAGGTTTGCTCGATCAAGATAAACGAGTTGACTCATATTGGATCCTATTTTTGCAGGTTGGGTCGACTCGACAGGTTGGATTAAAATAACCCACATATCTAAAAAATGGCAGGTTGGGTTTGCTTGGTCGATTTAAACGTGTAGACTCATATTGGATCCAAGTTATATAGGACGGGTCAAATCAGCTCACATATATAAACAAATTTATACATTTTAACTAAACAAACCTCCATGGAAACTAGGGGTGGAAAATGGGTGAGGTCGGGTCCACCAGACAACATGGGGTCAGTTGCTTGGAACCCAATTGGGAACTATCAACACACACTTGTGGTCAAGTCAACCTGACCTGACCTATGTAACCCATATTTGGTGCGGGCCAAAATAATGGTTAACCGAACTTGAATTGTTTAGACATAATTTCATCATTTCATGTGGGTTATACTCAATTATTTTCTAATCAGTAATACTAGCCATACTTCCCATCTTACAACTTATCTCATAACCATCTTAGTGGCAATTTCCCTCTTCTTCATCTTTATGATGTTAAAAATAAAACAAAAAGTTAAGCTTGTTATATAGGATGGTTTATGATTGTGAGATAAGTTGTGAGATGGGGCCGAAAAAATGGTTAACCCAACCTGAACTGTTTAGACGTAATTTCATCATTTCATGTGGGTCATGCTCAATTATTTTATAATCAATAATGCCAGCCACACTTTTTATCTCATAACTTATCTTACAACCATCTTATGTGGTAGTTTCCTTCTTCTTCATTTTTACGATGTTAAAAATAAATCAAAAAGTTAGGCTTGCCACATAGGATGGTTCATGATTGTGAGATTGGGTTGTGAAATGGAGCCGAAAAAATGTTTAGCCCAACCTGAACTGTTTAGACATAATTTCATCATTTCATGTGGGTCATACTCAATTATATTCTAACCAATAATGCCAGCCACACTTTTATTTCACAACTTATCTCACGGCAATCATATGTGCTAGTTTCCTTCTTTTTTTATTTTTACAATGTTAAAAATAAAACAAAAAGTTAGGCCTGACACGTAAGATAGTTTATAATTATGAGATGAGTTGTGAGATGGAAAATGCTAGCATTATTGCTTCTACTACTTGCCTGGGATAGTGGGACCTATGGGCTAAGGCCATTTTTTCTTGGCGGGTGAGGCGGGTAGTGAGAAACTGACTCTGCCCGTTTTGCCAACCCTAGAAATCCATACCATCTTTAGGCACTAGGGTTTCTTTTATTCGTTCCTCTCTTCCCCTCCTTTCCAGCGGCCACCAAGTTCTTCACTCTCCATCGTCGACAATGGCCGTCGGGTGTGTCTTTCATCTCTAACCTTGTCCTCTTTTTCCCTGGTATCTGCTACTGACATCTTGTCTTTCACTTCCATTTCAGGAAGAACAAGAGAATCTCCAAGGGGAAAAAGGGAGGAAAGAAGAAGGCGTAAGTTCAATAAACCCCAATCTTACAATCTTCTTCGTTGTTGTTGTTGTTGTTGTTGTTGTTGTTGTTGTTGTTGTTTTTGTTTTTGTTCTAATGGGTCTGATGTTGTTGCACTGTATTACTAATCTAGGGTGGATCCTTTTGCTAAGAAGGATTGGTATGACATCAAGGCACCATCCGTCTTCAATGTCCGAAATGTCGGTAAAACCCTTGTCACTCGGACACAGGGTACTAAGGTCTCTCTCTCTCTCCCTCTCTCTCTCTCTCTCTCTCTCTCTAATCTTCTTCATCATCACTCCCCCATTCTTTTTGTTTCGTCTAATACGTGTAGATCATGAAAGAATTTCTTGGAAAAGAGATCCAGGATGCTTGCTTGAAGGGTGCAGACCACCCTATAGGTAGTTTTGATTTTCATGTGGATTTTGAGGGTGGGCCCACATTTTTTATTGGATCTTGGAAGTGGATTCGAAATTTTCATATGCGGACTCAGTATTTTTGTTTAAGGGGACCCTAAGGGCCTGTTCTTTTGCTGGAATTCCTAACAGGAATTCCAGTTGTCTGGGAATTTTGGAATTCCTGTTAGGAATTCATTGTTTCTTTATGAGAATTCTGGGAATTCTGGAATTCTGGCATTTCCAAATGCTAAAAAAGTGGAATTTCCAAATGCCAACTCTTCCAGGAGGATTTCAGAATTCTAGAATTCAGGAAAGCTATGCAGAAACTTTTCAGCTGCATCAACAAGTCCCTGCCACACGTTCTTGGGCTTCACAAAGGGGCCATATTTAAAAATCTATACCGATCATTATTAATAGAGGTCAATAGTGGGCCTCAATCTTTGAAGCAGGTGAGACTCTTCTACCTATTTTTAAATCAAAACAGTGAAAGGCGTAGCCGTAATATGCATTGCGGCGGAGCCGAGGTTCCCCGAACTATTCACCTGCATTTACGGCTCAACCGTAATTTGTTCTACGGCTCAGCTGTATTTTGTTCTACGGCTTAGCCGTAATACAATGGACGGCTTAGATCTGGCTGGGCCGTATTTTAAGACCTTGAAATGGGATCCAAAGTAGGAGACACACCCCCAGTAGTAAAACGATCTTGTAATCCATGAGGAACTGATATACAAACGGGAACAAATATGGATATAGGAAAATAGAAAAGGCACCTCATTTATCAAAGTCAAGGATGAGGATAGATATGGATACCTTGTTTAGAAGATACTAGTGGGATTTAGTTTCATGTTTTCAGCATAAACATTTTACTTGTGCAGGTTCTTTTTTTTTTTTTTTTTAGTTTAATTAAATGACAGTCTCTTTTCTTTTTCTTCCTTTTTCTAATGGTGTTAAACAACAGTATCTTATGCATGTTATAAGTAACAATACCAATTCAAATATATACACATATATGTCAAAACGTACAAATCCAATACAATATACTCAGTCAAAACATATACTTTTAATCAAAACAAAACACATCTGAATTGAAACTGATATTGGATGGGGTGGATTGGAAAGGATGAAAATTTTCATCCTGTACAGTTTGGTTCCACTTAATTAATTTTTGTCATTATCAAATGCACAAAAAAACCAGATGAAAGTAATGAATCCTTGTATAACTATGAAACAAAGAATTCAGAAAATCCAAGAATTTAAGGATTCTCAGGCAAAAATTCAGGCATGAAAGTAACAGGGAATTTAGAAATGATAGAATTCAGTAGCATTTCAAAATTCCGGCATTTGGAAATCCCAGACAACCACCAGACATGAATTCCAGGAATTCTAGTAAAGAAACGGGCCCTAATAGGTAGATTGGTTTTGGGGGCAATCCGAGGATTTTCATGTGGATTTTGAGGATGGACCGAACCCATGATTTTTTTTTTTTTTTTTTTTTGCAGTGCACCCAGAATTTTTATATAATATTTGAAAGCATCCCACGGTTTGATGGGTGTGATTCCACCTGCGTGCCAGTACGTTGGTTTGCCCCTGATTTGACGGGTGCAACCATACCCACATGCCCATACTTGGGTCATCCCATGGATAAGTTGCCATTACTATAATCTGTATACTTAATTAGGGGATAAAGCGCGAAAGGTCGTTTGGTCATTTCCTTTTGATTAATGTTAAATGAAAGAGTCCAATTTAATTAGGGGGAGAACGGTTGTGGTCGAGAGAGTCCAACTCAAGCTCTTGTAGTTTGGAATGATAACGTTGCCACATTTGCATTCAGAATTTTGAAAGTGTTTTCGGCTCCATTCCTTTAGTACATGACACCATTCAACACAACAGACAGCTGTTGAATTCAAAATACTGTAATGAAAAGTTTTTATTTTATTTTATTTTAACATGAACATTATTGCATATAATGGGCTTTCTAATTTATGCTGCATGAATGCAAATGGGAGCAGAGAACCATTCATTCTGCCCATGAACTTAAATCGATGATATTTGAGGTGCCAATAAACTACTTGGAAAGAATGTTACCAAATAAGTTGTGTGGCACATTCTAAGTGGAACAATTTGGTATAATGTTTCCAAACAAATTTTGCAGAGTCTGATTTTGGCACAACTTGATCTCGGCAGAAGATTAGGATCACGTGAATGATGCGAAACTAGCCCCAAACAAGAGTCTGTAAATGGAAACTGAAATATTCTCCATTGGGAATTTTGTTTGTTTTGAGGTTCAGAAATTTCGGCTAGATGTTTAAGCAACATGATTCCAGATCTGCTATCGTAATCGTAGTCTAAATCATTAATGCATGAACATATAGACAACCTTCACATCATTGCCCTCTCATTTACTATCGTGGTTGGTGTTTTCTGTCTCTAACTTGATTGCTTTTCTCCTTGGCTTTAACTTGCTGAAGCATTTAGTGGCTGCAATAATGCGGCAAAGACATTCCCCACTTCTTCTCTCCCTTTTTACTGCATTCTGGTCTATATATTACTTGGATTATTGTTTCGACTGATAAGCATGACCTCTAATTGTTCCACCCATTACAGATTGCTTCTGAGGGCCTTAAGCACAGGGTGTTTGAGTGTTCCTTAGCTGACCTCCAGAATGATGAGGATCAGTCCTACAGGAAGATCCGACTGAGAGCAGAAGATGTCCAAGGGAGGAATGTCCTCACTAACTTTTGGGTGATCATAAGCTTATTATCTCAATGATTACTTATTATTTGTCCCTAATGAAAACACACTGACATTGGTCCCAAAAAAAAAAAAAAACTGACTTATTTTCAATTATCAGGGAATGGATTTCACGACAGACAAGCTGAGGTCACTGGTTCGTAAGTGGCAGACATTGATTGAGGCGCATGTGGATGTGAGGACTACTGATAACTATGTTCTGAGAATGTTCTGCATTGGATTCACCAAGAGGCGCCCTAACCAGGTCAAGAGGACCTGTTATGCACAGTCCAGCCAAATAAGACAGGTGACAATTTACTGTAGTTATTGCAACGCTCATAGGGTGCCTTTTTTTTTGCTTCCGCCGGAGACATTTTCATTAGTATATATCTCATCTTGTTTTATTATCATTTGATTTTTAATTTCAATATTATGCCTAATTTCTTTCTTTTCCAAATCTGTTGTATTTTGAGTGTTACAATTTTCTAGTGCCTTGTTAAGAATGTAATTTTTTTAAATATAAAGCCATTAAACTTGTGAGCCATGGATCAAGGGGTCAGAGGCATGTGATTGACCCCATTTTTATTATCTTGTTCCATCATGATTGGATCTTTCTACTACACCCCCTCCCAAAAAATCATATAAAACCCTATGATCTGTGGGTCCCCAGAAGCTGGTATCTATGATGCATTGTACTTCAAAATGTGCAATGTATTGTCCTATGTCATTTCTGATACTTCACTTTATGTGTAAAACCCATGTCCTTGTCATATCCATGGCATGTCCATGTATCCTTGCCGTATCTGGGCGTCATAGGCTGGTATGCACGGTAAAACCATCACACCGGATGCACATGAATGTACCCTCATTTTTTTTCTTCATACTTGTATCCATATGTATAATTCTATTTGTGGTTTTCTTTCGGATATTTGTTGGTGTCAGATTCGCAGGAAAATGAGAGAAATCATGGTCAACCAAGCAACATCTTGCAATCTGAAAGAGTTGGTGTTGAAGTTCATCCCTGAGGTGATAGGAAAGGAGATTGAAAAGGCAACATCCAGTATTTATCCTCTCCAGAATGTCTTCATCCGGAAAGTCAAGATCCTCAAGGCCCCCAAGTTTGATCTTGGCAAGCTGATGGAGGTATGTTCCTTTGCCTGCCATCTATTTCTGATGTTGTTGTCGTTTTCTATTTGTGGCTAGTGGCTACAATAAGCCATATATTTATCAGTACAAAACACAATAGGCTCCATTAAGTGAGAAATGGCTGCACTTTTTCATTGTAGTTTAGCAAAGTCCTCTCAACAGGAATGAGTCGGTTCTTGTGAGGCAATGAACAGAAACATTGCTAGTTAGATTTGCCTCAAACATATCATCTTGTTACATGGGTGTAAAACATTCTACTTAAAAAAAAGAATGAAAGAGAAACTGAATTATTTAGTTAAAAAATAGGTGCTGCTGTATATAAAATACTGTAATCACCATTACTTACAGAAATATACAATTGTTGTTGGCGCTGTGCAGGTTCATGGAGATTACTCTGAAGATGTGGGAGTCAAGTTGGAGAGGCCCGTTGAAGAAACCATGGTTGAAGGGGAGAATGAAGTTGTTGGGGCTTAGTAAGGTTTGGTAAAATTTTCTCCTATGATAGTCCCGCATGGGTTGCAGTGCGGTATTCTCAATCCCCACGAACCACCACCGAGCATGTGGGGTTCCTGTAGGAAAAGGCCATTTCAAAGGTTTAAATGTTTTGTTGCTCTCTTTCTAAAATTTTTCCTGGTGAGCTTGTATTAGGATCATTATAGACCTTGAGGAGCTGGTGGTACAATTCTCTTTTTGGTTAGAAGAGTGGGATTTGGTGAAAAACTGTTTTGATCTATATGGTAGCTAGTCATTTGTGCTTTTGAAGTACTCAAAATTGATATTTGGTTAGGGTTTTTACGTATCTACTCATAGCTCTTTCTATTGAATACCCGTATCCTGTAATATTTATCGGGTGATGTGGAAGATGTGGTATATCATAATCACTTGTGGGGCCACATAATGGATGATTGAATGTGTCTGTCCAGACTTGATTGAGACCATCCTTTTTGAACCACTTCACAAACTGCGCTCTTCGGGTCACCTGATAAAATGAACACGCAAGGATGTGTTGATCTAACAATGACTACTATTTTCATTGAGTCCAATAGTTAATTTTGAATTGAAATATGCCAAAAAAAAAGGAAAAAGAAAAAGCTTTCTAAAAGTCCTAACGATTAACTCCCCTGGTGAGTGCATATTTTCATTCCGAGAGTTCCTACACTTAAATTGCACCAGTAATTATCATTTTATGGATACGACCATTCAAGCTAATTGTTTTTATCCATGTCAGCTGCCCTGTGAATGTTACAGAAGACTCTTCATTTTCCTGGGGGCGGCAAGCGGCATTGATTTCTTTTTAAATCAAAGTAGAACAGCAGTCCTTTTGAATGGGGGTTGTTAAATTTCTTGTGACTTTTGAAAAGCCGGTTTTGATTTCCTTTGTTATTATGTTTTGATTTATTATAACAGTCTGGTTGTCTACTTGGTTGCATTGAAGATTGATATTTCTCAGCATTTGCTTTGATTCTGCTGAAATAAATCTTTGCATCGAAGATTTATCTTACAAGTTTAAATTTTTGTGGGGGGTCTGAAAAGGGTATGGGACTATAAAGGGGTGGAAGTGCATATAAACTTTTCATGAGCCTTTGCTCACCTTACCTTTTTTTTTTTTTTAAAGGACTTAGTGTATATCTCGTTAGCTCAACCTTTTAGCTTTCGGTGTAAGGGTTATTCAATTCTGACGAGCAAGAATTATTCTTTAGGGAGTACATGCATGGTAGCATATATAATACCTAATACCCAAATAATGTAAGGGCTGGAAGTTGAACTTATGACCTTGAGAGCAAATCTAAGGCTCAAATCAATTGAGCTACTGCTTGTTATCACACCTTGTACCCATATAACTTACATTGTTGGATTTGGTGGTTTGATTACGGAAGTCTACTTCTCTTTACCAGATGTCCATAGAAAAAAAATCTGAATGTTGCATCGGATGCTGAGATCTGAGACCTAGACTCAAGCTTTTTAGCCTCTATAGCAAATGATCCTTGGTTCCTGATTTATCTCTCAATATTGCTTAACCAAATAGGACGTAGAGGCTGTTGGATGTATGGTTAATGTAGATATTCTTTTGGTGAGCATTACCTAGATCAGAATCTATTCTGCAAATCCTCTTTTAATGGAGCCTTGAATGCTCTAAAGAATAATCCTATGAAGCATAGAGAGGGTGCAAGAGGGTTTGAAAGCTAGAGGGCGTTCTTATTGTCCTGCACGAGTATTTTCTCTGGGCTTTAAAAAAGGTTCGTGTGTCCAGATCTGAATATTGAACCATATATACAGATTTGAGTTTTGGTCGGCCAGGGCAAAAATTTAGGTCATCTGAGGTGCTAAAACAGGCAACATGGCTCACGCACAATGACTACTTTGACTCAGATCCAAATCTGGTTTAGTTAACCAAGGGGCAGGTTAGTTCCTGAGGCACCACTAGCCCAAAAACATGCTCTTCGGAATTAAACTGAAGGAAAGCTTCGGTCTTCTGAAGGGGGCCTTCTGGTCGACCGACGCCATCAGTGTCAGGCCCTTGAGACCATCAATGCTTGAAATTGAGCTCTCTGGAATTTAGAGCGATGAAAGGTCCTCGGCCCTTGAAAGGGTCTTTTGGTCCACCGATCAAAAGAGCTAGGTCCCTCAAAGAACCTGAGAAGCCTGCAACTAACTGGGCTTCTCTAGCCACTGGAACTCTACTGATTTTGCCAGTTTGGTTCAAGGTAGAACTTCTAAGGTAACATATTGCGGATATGATTTGATTTGGCAAAGCAATTCAAAATTTGGTCTTCTAGGTAACATACTGGGGTATGACTTGATGTAGCAAAGCCTTCCATGATTTGGTCTTCTACACTTCTCTTGACCTGACTTGAGCCTTTCCCAGAGGAAATTCCATGGATTAGTCGGGAGCTGACACGATTGACAACCCGAACTATGGCACTTACAATTACCACTTACTATCTGTGTGAATTAGCACTCAATGTAATGTGATATTCATCCAACTACTAGCCACTATCGTACTGATAGTAACTTTTAAAGTCTTCATACTTTGGGGCCCAAAGACGAAGGTGTTGAGTTGTCGTAATGGGATAATTTTTTGCAGGGTCCTAGGAGGGAATGAGAACTTCCATCCCAGCTGGCATGATTTTTATTCATTTAGGTTGACAGGTTTACACCTAGGTTAGGTGCAGACTAAGCTCAATGGGTTATCACCTTACTGGTTGGCCCAGTGCTGAGGACATAGGAAGTAAGGAGCTCCCTCTGGGTCGAAACTTGGTGAGAGGTGTGCGAGCGGTCGATTTATCCACAAGGCCAGCCCTCTATTCTTGGTTATTTCCGTATATATATTTGAGTGGGAGCAGATTTAGATGACTTTAGGAACCCAAAAGAACTATTTGAAAGATGACATTATCATGGAAATGGTCAAGTTAAGTTGGGGCCCAAGCTTTCAGATATAAGAATGGGATCATGTGTTACAATTAGCCTTCGACGAGCCTTGTAATAATGTTGAAGCTTCGCTTGAAGCAGGTAGAGCCGAAACACTTATTGCCACAATGCCACCATTGGCGGCTCTAGCTGTTTGTTTACTCCTCCCAAGTTTGTCTGGGGAGAGTAAAGAAACTACCCAAAGCAGTGGGGAAACTTGTCTCCCTAAATTTCGAAAGGCCCCTTTTTGGCCTGTAGGCAAATGGAAACTTGAAGACATTTTTACCAATGGCCCCCCAAGAAAATTCTTTTTTCATAATGGCCCCCAAGGCCTGTATTTGGTTTTACCCTGGACCCAAAGATTGATTCTTAATTGGAATTGTAGAGGCAGACGTGTGCTATCCATAACTACCACACTGTGATTCCATCTCTTGCTTTGACTAAGTAACTTCAAATTAAATATGAATTGGAGACATCTAACAAGATAAGCCTAGAATGAAAAGTGATCTTATCTCCATGTCTGCGTGAGAATTTCCAGATTGATGTGTTTCATTCATAAACACGATAGCAATCTATGCTTGATTTAAGCCATTTATATTATATACTTTAATATGCACACCAATTCAGATTATATGCACCATGATCTAAAACAATGTATAAAATGATATTTTTTACATATAAAATGATATTTTTTACTCCAATCAAGGGGAGCAAACAAAAATAGGAAGACAGATGCGGAGCGGGGTACTGACGTGAGGTGGGTAGAGATGGAGAGAAGAGATATGGAAGGTGGAGGGGTAGATCAAGCTCCCCACTTGAAAAATTGGCTTCCCATCACGAGTTAGAATGAAGAGGAACTTGGAATACCTAAAATCACTCAAATAAATTTTTCATTAATCAATGACTAAATAGCCAAAAAAGCTTTAAATCACCCATATAGAAAAATAATAAAACTTAAACTAATCATTATCATTCAAACACATTGATGGCTATGATTAAAACATCCAATAAAAACCATAAAATAGCAAAAAGTAAAATTCTAATAAGCTAAAACATAAAAATAAATGGGCGGGGCCCAAAGAATTTGGTTGAGGTAGGTGGTTTGGGTCCATTGGTGGGTCGACTCATTGGGGGACCACGAATCTATCTTGCATCCACTCCTTGGAAAAAGGAGCCCGCATAAGCCGGAGGAAAGCCGTCGCAAGTGGAAATATAGCTTGTGCACACCGCATGCGGGAAGAGCTCGTCTGCTACTCCTAACCGCTCGGGTAAGAAGTAACTCTTAAAACAATGTATAGAATGCTAATTTCAGTAAATAGCATATTCTGTTTCCCATCTGCTCACGGTAGTACCGGTACATGAACATGCAGCATGAAAACCATCATCGTTCACACGTCAGCAAAGGATGACTCTCTATTGTATTGTCCAAGTCCATATTGAAACATTCAAAATGTATAAAAACATGAACATGGATGGATGCAAGTGCGAAGACTACGAAAGTTTAAAATAGTCCTCGGTGACATCGAGAATGCTTTCGCCACTCGTTTGCAGGTCGATAGTGTTGTCAAGGTTACCGTTTCTGGTCTGCTTTAGGCGGTTTGAAAAACAACCCAATGCCTTACATCACAAGACACTCGAACGAATAGGCCAAATGCTTATATATGCTTCCACATATGGCAAGTTGCCAAAAAATAATGTTTTTTACTAACACAACTTTAGCTTGTCGACCCAAGAGAATTGTTGTGATAGGAACATTGTACTTGGTGATTACCATTTGGATGATTAAGAATTGAATATAAGTATACTTCAACATCAAACAAGTAGGAAAAAAAAAGGGCCATGAAGTGGGTAAATTGAGTGGTGAAGGTCTTCCTATCCTAGGACAGTAAATGGGCTGGATTCAGGCTACACCTAAGCCGTGCCCATCGGGTGGTCCAAATCCTCAGATACTAGATTCATGCATGATTGAAATGGGTCTGAGTCCATAGCCAGTGTATCTGGGACTAGGGGTATTTCTCATGCCCCTCCCAATGTGGAGCCAACAACAATGAGGTAGATCACCAAACCATGCTCCACAAAAAAGGAAACTGAAGACCATGAAAAGATTTTTGTTGGCGCTTTTGTTTTATATTATAGGGGTAATTACTTAAAGAAGTAAAGGTGAATATCTATTGGAGAATATTTAAGAGATGGTTGGCTATGAAAAGGATGAGTTCATTTCAGATAGATAAGATTAAATTTGGGTTTATTAGTCTACTCTTATTATGTGATTAGGTTCTTGATTATTATGTGATTTCATTTTCTATTAGTGATTTAATTACGTTTTAAGTTTGAATCAAATTAAGCTTCCTATCTTAGGTCATTGTATTCTTACAAATTGCTATTAGTTATTTTTAATAAAATCAGCAAAGATAGTTTGTCAAGATGTATCCCTTAATTCTGATATGGTGTTAGAATTATGGCCGATAACGATTTGTTATTTGGTCGGCCATGTCAAACAAGCTGTAAAGTTTAAATCTGAGTTAATCATAATTTATTATAATTACTCATGTTTTACTCTAATTAATAATTAATTAGGCAAATATAATCCAAATCCCTTAGGTTTAGGTATGGACAGGTAGACGGGTTGAGTTCGAACCTTACTTAGGTAGTATGGATTTTTTTGTAATTTAGAGTTTTATGATTTTACATCATATTGGCATCATTTTAATTTTATTCTGAGTATTTTAACATGTGGGTGATCTTTCATGTTTGGCCCAACTCAATTTAGAACCATTTTGGGACAACTAGAGTCCAAGTGACTTAGATCGTAAAATAAACAAACTGTTGGACTTGTTTTTATTTTTTAGAAAAATCTTGTTTAAAACAAGTCAAGACCCATTCGACCCTTTCTTCTTCCTCTCAAATTTTTGCTAGAACTACACCTCTCTCTCCTTCTTTTAAACTTCTTGCAAATCGTACAAAATATCTATCCTGGTCATACATGCCTTGCATGAACAACAATAGATTCAATGAGCATAAGCACAACTTTGGATTGAAAATTTGCCTTGAATTATCTTTAGAAATATATACATGGCGTTGAACATTTACCTGTACTAAAATGGACCTTGGACTAATAAAAGAAATGTCTTCCACAACTCTATCTAGTTCAAATTAGAGAAAAAAAAACCATTAGTATATAAAAAATATATATTGAACTTGTATATGTATAAGAAATAATTTTCATATGTTCTTACCAAGGGCCTTTACGCATAGACATCTTACTCCATCCAACGAGTTGAGCTATCTCCAGTGATATTTGTTGTCACACCCTCTCGAAGGGACTCTAAGTGTAGGATTAATAGGTTCTTTACATGTCTTTCTATTATAACCAAGCCATCCCTGCAAAGGCCACACTTCATAGTTTTCTTTCTCCTTTTTCGATGCTGTGAAGACAATGTAGCCTCATTTGGATCCTTCCTCTTATTCACCCATGTTTGTCCTGGTAGCCTTCTGTTGTGAGGAGGTAAGCATGGACTGTTGAGGGACTGCTCCCACATTATTTTGTCTAGCAAGGGGTTAATTATTAGCTCATAGGATGCGTTGTATATGCTAACAAAGTAGCATTCGTGACATTAGTTTGCAGTGGCACCTCTTTTATGTGAAATCGTAGTGAGTGCATGCATGCATAACACTGCGTCTAACTGCCACTGCCAACATGCACAACTCCTATCCTCCATGTTCATAATGTGTCGTTCAGCATTCTCAATAACTCGCCATTCGAGTTTCTTGTATTCATCATTGTCAACTACAAATATATTATAACTACGAGACTTTTCTCTTTTATCAGCTAACATCTTCTCGACCTCTATCTCTTGTAATTTTTTGGTGGAGCTTATTTGAACAAAAATTTTCATGCATTCAATTCATTTTATTCTTTCAAATAAACATGCTCTAAGTAACAAGAGGGTCGTAAAGGATCTTCCAATAGGAAGCATTGTCACCCATATCAGTCGAACTTCCATTGTCTGGAATCTTTGATTTGGTGAGCTTGGCCTTCTATCTCTCATCCAATAATATAATTGAGATTACAAGATCCCATCTCCAACAAAGGCTTATCATGTTTTCCATCAGATATAACAATCGATGGCTACAAATATTCATATGCACACTAAGCAGCCTAGTGAAAAATTGATATCATTTAGCCTTAGTAGTGATATGGATTGTGATATTAACTTTGAGACTGTCTGTTTCATGTAATTGAATTTCTAGAATTTTAAGACTTTGTATATCTATAAATAGTTAAGAATGGAAAACTAAATGTGAATATACAAAAATGCCCATTTTGAGTAACCTCTCTTCTACCTAGTGGTCGACTTAAGAATTTTTCCTTTGAGGATGGTCAAATGTTAAAAAAAAAGTATTAATTATCAGAATTCATAAGGAGTTTTTTAAATATTTTTTTAACTCTATTGTGACTTCAACTTCCATTGCTATCTACTTGGGTCCACCAGTGCTTCCACCATGAAAATTAAAACTCAAGGTTCGGTCAAACCACTACCATATATGCTTCACTTATCACCTATTTAATAATATTTCTATGGAGTCATTTGACCATTAATCGTACGTGTGATCCACGTAATGACCTAGGCACGACGATTCAATAAAGTTTAGTTCCATGCAACCGGACTATGCATAAAATGGTGATCTATTTGCTGGCCGTGAATAAATGGACATGGTCAGACATGTCTGTATTCGTATCAATTTTGACCAGTGGGCCATACGATTCTTAAGTAACACGCATAGGAGATGGTGACTTTCTGTACTGGTGCGGGTGAGAGACGGAAAGAATTGGCAGAGAAGAAGGAGCATGTTCAAAAAACGACAGATTAACGTGTGAGAGAGGAAAAGCCGGTCTTCAACCTACCTTGTGCACTGAACGGGTCAAAACTCTTACAACAATCGATAATAACTGGATGACTTGACCTCGTGTCATTTTAAAAACAAATACAAGTACAATGTATACAATAGTCTATACGGATCAATGGGTGTACGTTACAGTCAAACCTTTTAGATCCAAACTGACAAATGAAACCGCTTGCATGGGCACTTCATTGCTTACAAGGGAATCAGAACAGCCTTTACTGCCAAGGTAGTCTTGAGTAAAACAGTAATGCTCTACGCACAACCGGTTTTACAACCGGTTTCACAACCCCTTGATATGGCATGCCACGTGGACATACTGGGGCCCACTGGTGTATTGAGTGGTAAAATGAAAAATGAGCCCACCTAGCCTGCCCAGATTAGATGTTGTCTTCTGCTGCATGTATTGAAAAGAGAAAAAAATGGAGAAAAGAAAGGGAAGGGGCAAACCCTGACAAAGAAAGAAGAAAGAAGAAGAAGAAGATTGCTCCAGCGCCAGCTGCGAAGAAATCAAGCCTTCCCAGCCCTTGTTCATGTGTGCGTCTCTCCCTAATCGCAGAAGATTCAGCCCCAGCCCTGCTCACTGAGCCTTCCCAGCCCATGCTCACCGACTCTCTCTCCCTAATCACAGACGATTTAGCCCCAACCCTGCTCACCGAGTCTTCCCAGCCCCTGCTCACTGACTCTCTCCCTAATCGCAGAAGATTCAGCCCTAACCCTGCTCATCGAGTCTTCTCAGCCCCTGCTCACTGACTCTTTCGCCGCTACCCACCAGGTATTTTTACCTTCGCAGCTTCGATGGAAAGTCAATAGGGATGGATCTTTTCCGCTTTCTTTTGTTTTGTTTTGTTTTTTTTTTTTTTCCTGTTGTTGCTTCACCCGTGGCACTAAATAGAGGTGCCACCGGATATTGGGGGATGGGATGTTGGGCACCAAATAGAGGCACCCTTTGGTTTAGAGGAGATGGGAGGGGATGGATTGTGATCTATTTATTTTTGTTGGATTTTGAGATGGGATGGGTTCAAGGGTCTTGATTTTTTTTTTTTTGTGGTTTTTGTTTTATTTCGACCTTTTTGAGTTTTTCGCTTTTTTTTTCTTTGGTGTTTGTAGATTGATAAAGTTAGTAAAAATGTGGTTTTTTTTTTGCTGGATATTGGGCTTCAATCCCCCACCCCCCCTCCCCCCCTTCCTTTTTTTTTCGTTTAATTCCACGCCGTTTAGTTTTCTGCAATGTGAGATTTTTTTTTTGTTAATTATAATGCTAGGTGATTGTTAAGGCTCTCTCTAGATCTTGTTGAAGAGGAAGACGTGAGTAGGATGTTTACTTACTAACATTGATTAATTGTAATGGATTGATTAATAATAATGGTAAGAAGTGTTCAACGACAAATGAATTGTTAACAATGAGTTTTAATTCAACACAGGTCTTGCTATCACTCAATTGGTGGAGAAGAAGGTAAAATATATTTAAGTAGGGTTCTTCTTCATCTAATGAAAAATATGTTTGTTTTTGTCAATTATGTGGGATTTTGATGTGTTTTTCGATGGTTTAGATTGTGGGGTTGTGTTGGATTTGGAAAGTAACTTAGGCACGTATTCACTTCGAATATCACTTTTAAAAAGTTATTCTAATTTTGTCCACATACGTACATGTAGGTTGTTTCTCTATGTGAAAACCGTATTGCTTTTTAATGTCGTCTTCGAGTATGTGATCCACATTAAATGTTCAGCTTTCTAATATATAACTTTTATAAATTTTTTGATCCAAAATTTATTTTATTTGCTTCATTTGAGTTCTTAGGTCAAGAATTTGTAAGAAAGCCATCACCGTATCCATTATGGAATTTAGAATGGGCGTCAAAGTGCCCATGTGGATATGGATATATGATTCTCAAGACTTCTTTTACAACATCTAATCCTGGACGAAAATTTTGGAAATGTCTAGATTTACATGTAAGTGTTTATCCATTTCATTTCCATACTTTTTTTTTCACTAAAATATTCAATTTTGCATTTGATATAAATTTTTTTGTAGGGAGAAAAAGGTTGTAGATTGTTGATTTGGATGAATGAAGTTGTTTCTGAACATATTCTTGACCGAAGGTCAGGACATGGACAAGATGATATTAAAATGGAAGAAATGAAAACAAAACTTGAAGAGCTTAAGTAGGAGATGAAGCATGACTTTCGAGTTTTAAGAGAAAGCATAGAAGTTCAAAATATGCAGCAACGACCTACAAATTTTCATATTTATGTGTTAATGATTTTCTTACTCTTTCTTGCATATGTATGGAGTGGAACTTAGGGTAGAATAGGATAGTGTTGATTTACTCTTCATGTGGTGACTTTTTGGGTTTTGTCCATGCAAGCCAAATGGTATATGGGTTGTCAAATTTTTATGTTTATTAGCTTTGGTTGATAGTGAAACTGCTATTAGAAAAAACTGATATTTAAAGACTTTAAGGTGATGAGGTTGTCCTGATATTGTATTTTTTATTGCTGTCCTAATATTGTGTTTTTGTCTTGCTGGAACTTGTTACAATTGATGAATGGTGGTGAGAATGTTGATGTGTATTGATGGTAATCAATAGGAAATATAATTGGAGATGGGAGGATTTGAAATAAACAAAAAATGTCTCACCATCCCTCACCCACTCCCCCCAAAACAACAACCTAGCAAACCAAATAATAATAACAACAACAAAACTTGAGTACAAAGCAGCCCTCAAAATAATCACCAATCCTCAGCTATTTGCTAAGCAACTTGGCACATCTGCTTCAATAGGTGCGACATGGTGAACTCATGACCTTGGTTTGTAGAGGCTGCCAAGTCCAACACCAATCCTCCAAAGTGATTTTCTTAGCAACGTGGCCCTATGACTTCAATGGTTGTTAATTCCTTACTTGTAAAAAGCTTCTGATCATTTCTTTATATATAAATGCATATAATCCTATTTTGGTCAAGCATCCAAACTAGATAGGCTGAGATCGTATCTCATTAGACAAAGGGTCAAGAATAGAATTAGGTTATTTTGCATTTAGAAAAAACATATATGATTCGTAAGTAAGTCCTTGTTGATATTTGTTTGGTTTTACATGTGTGGAAAGAAACTTTCAGGTTCTCTATGGAAACCTTAAGTATAAGGATAATTCCTCAGCATGAGGCCTTGGGCACTTGACACAGGTGTGAGACCTATTTTCCAAGGGGAGATTGGTTATAGTCTAACAACAATTGTTGTATTCAACCAACCCAACAGTCTGCTGCATGTTTGAGAATTGATCTGTATCTCACGTCTGGGCTCAGCTCTCATTCAAGTTAGTGGCAATTTCTGCTCTAACAGATTATTGATCCCCTCCCTTCTACAAACCATCCAGTAATGACAGAACTGCCTGAAACCAAAATTCTTTTGGATATTCAAGTGGTGCACTTAAGAACAGATCTTCCTTTTCCATAGACAGATTACAGTGCGTTGAGTTTTCTAACTGGGTTAAAGTGTTTATTATTGATCTTTTTTGTATTGCATAATAAGCACAACTATTGGATACTAGAATTTTGGCTTAGTGCATCTTTGTAACTATAGAAAGTGGATTGACTATTAATATCGGGCAAGACTTATACAGATTGGTTACATTGATTATATTGGAGCAGTGTCACCTTTATTTGCTGTGTGTATTTGGAAACTGCTAGCTTTTTTCATTTTCCTTCTCTCTACAAAAATAGTGCTTGTAATTGGTAAAATTTAGGGTTAGATTAGTACAGACCTGATCGGGGCTTGCTGGATATCAACAATAACAGCTGAAATCAAAGTTCAACCAAATGGGGACAGCAAATGGTTCGCTGTGAAATTTCACCTCTACTACAAAAAGAATATGAAGTTAAAATCCAAATATCCACCCTTGAGGCTAACTGAAACAATGAACAACAGTATAGACAGTATTGGAACATCAAAGGCAATAGATGAGTTGGTACTGCCCACTCTGATTTGCATGCAGCTGGTTCTTCAACCCTATTATTCAATCATGAGGATAGCTCCTGATCCCACAAGGATCCCAATTCCTGAAATTCCCCATGACTTGTAAATACAAAAAAAACTAACCTAGAAATTAACACATAGATTAAAGCCTTCACGAAAGAACATAGTTTTGAGAATGCTCTCAGAAAGGAATTCATTAGAAATATTGATCTTCAAACACTACAACAACACCTCCAAATACTACACTACAACAACACTACAACAATACCTCAAAATATAGAACCAAAAGCATAAAGTAACTAAGTACTCAAAATATATGTTCCCCACACAGTGGATCAAAGCACCTGTTCAAGCACTCTATCTCCAAATTTATAATCACTAGCATTCAAAGTTTTTCATGATTCATGTTCAATCCCATTCAAAATTCATGGCGTGTTCTTCATAACGCATGAAAACTTACATTGTCACAAAATACAAAAAACCCTTTCATTAGTAAAAACACATGTAATTTCCATGGTATGAAAAAAAATGGAATATGCATACCTGTGGTTGCATTTGAAGGCCAATGTATGGTTGACTAAAATATAAACCCGTGCCAATAAAATTTGGATAGTCATTCATGTTTGCTTGTTACATTTCAAACTCCTACATTGTCACGTTATACTTTTAGTCAATTTAACATTAAAACTATTACAAACTAGTACAAAATAAATCATTCTTACTTTAAATTTTAAACTCGATTGTGTTTCGAGCACATCAGAACTCATGGTAGTGGGTGTCTCAAAATCCTAACATATATAAAGTAACATGAGTTAGCAAGTACTCAAAATAAATAAAAGTAAATAAAAAAAAATAATTAATGCTTTCGACCTTCTCTATAGTTACCTCAATAATTGTGGTCTTATTCTTTGTTTTCTTCATTTTTTTCTTAACTGCTTGCTCAATTTTAGACTTCTTCCTATTACATGGTGGTCGCCCCTTTTGACGAGCAGCAATTGGATCAAGTATGGTTCTGTTTTCTTTTGGAATTCCAATATCATCCCCACATGAGAGTGAAAGCTTGTCTGTACCCACAACTTCATCTTCTTCCATTTGTTCCGAAAGCATATCCCGTATCTGTGCCATCACCTTCACACACCGACTTTCAGACTTTGATGCTAACTCGGCGACCTCATAGAAGGCATTGCACATCTTATCAATCTGGCTTGCTTCAGGTTTGATAGACCAGTTGTTATAACTAATGCGAATCTTACTGTGCCTCCTTTCGAGAGTTTTACTCCATCTCTTTAAGATGTACTTGTCTGGCACTCGATAAATTTCTCTATCTATCAAGACTGCAATTTGATGCCAGCACAATGTTCCTGTAACGACCCAGTCCCAAAGTACATCTGAATGAAAGAATATAAGTAATAATCCGTTCTAAACTATCGAGGCGCCTTTTGGAGACAAAACCGTGAGGACTTCCATAAAAACTGTAAAGTTAAGCGTGTTCGAGTCAGAGCAATTTCAGGATGGGTGACCTCCTGGGAAGTCCAAAGCAGACAATACCTCGATGGTGTAGAGCGGATTGTTACAGATGGTATCAGAGCAGGGGATGGCTCTCCTCTGAGTGGTGGGAGAGGACCGCTCGAATCCTGCCTCCCTCTCGAATCCTGCCCTCCACAAATAGGGGGGGGGGGGGAACGAAGGAGGAGGAACGAAGTCCCACATCACTGATGAGGCCGTCTTCGGTCCGACATTGCTTAGCACAGTCTAGATATGGGGACATATCCGGCGGAAGTTGGTGGGCCTGTAACGACTCAGTCCCAAAGTACATCTGAATGAAAGAATATAAGTAATAATCTGTTCTAAACTATCGAGGCGCCTTTTGGGGATAAAACCGTGAGGACTTCTATAAAAACTGTAAAGTTAAGCGTGCTCGAGTCAGAGCAATTTCAGGATGGGTGACCTCCTGGGAAGTCCAAAGCGGACAATACCTCAATGGTGCGGAGCAGATTGTTACAGTTCCCCTATGCTCAAATAACCGGCAATTACAATTAACTTCATGAGTGTCCTTATTCAACTAAACATTGAAAGATGCACGCCACCCTATGCTCAAATAACCGGCAATTACAATTAACTTCATGAGTGTCCTTATTCAACTAAACATTGAAAGATGCACGCCGGTGACTGTCTCCATATGATACATCTTTACCAATTATGTCTTTATAAAAGCCAGCATATTCCTTTAACGAAGACAAGTGACAATAAATCTTTCTAATTATCTCCTTCTGAAACTCCTTAAATTTTGTAGTAGTGTAAGCAATTTGAAATTGCTTCTTCATCTCATAATGTGTAATGCAAAGGATGCATGCTTTGAAAGAATTGAAATATTCAAGTTTTTCATTTTCAACCTTTTTAGCTAATGCATTCTCATATTGCCCGACGAATTGTTTCAAAGTTGTCTTCGAATTGACAAACTCATCAAAGAATGCATGCATGTTTTCACTCCGTTGAGTTGTTGACATGCCTGCCCAGAACATATCTTTCACAAAGGTAGGAATCCAACGATGTCTCTCTTCATACAACCCAAGCAACCATTCATTGTTTTCAAGTGCGTACTTCCCAATGAATTTATCCCATCCTGCTTCAAATTCTTCTTTTGTCAATGAATCGTAAACAACATTTTGCATACAAAACTTGATTGACTCATACTGTTTATACCCTCTCAATTTTTCAGCCAGTTTTTTCATAATATGCCATAAGCACCGCCGGTGTCTACATTTGGAAAAACAATTTCGATAGCCTTTCTCATGGCTTTGTCTTGATCTGTCACTATTGCATTAGGAGAATACCCACGCATGCATTTTATCCAAGACTGAAATAGCCATATAAATGAATTTGTATCTTCGTTTGAAATCAATGCACACCCTAACAACGTTGATTGCCCACAGTGATTCACCCCCACAAAAGGAGTAAATGGCATGTCATACTTGTTGACCAAGTATATTGTGTCAAAAGTAACTAGATCACTAAACTCCTTAAATGCCGCTCTTCTCCTTGCATTTGCCCAAAACACATTCTTTAGTCGAGCCTCTTCATCTAAATCCATCGTGAAAAAGAATTCAGCATTGTCATCATGCATCTTCATAAAGTAATTAAGCATTGCAGTAGCATCTACTTCACTGAGCTGTAAACACCAGTAATGATTGAGATAATTTCTACAATCTTTTTCTAAAAAGGGTACATTATCGTGTCCCCTTGCCTCAATCACAAATGAATTGAAAGTCTTGTTTCGCCTAATGCCTGATTGATCATTCAATAGAAGCCTCTTTTTTGCAGCTGAATTAAGAGCCCGATGGCATCTGTAAAATCGGGATTTACTTGGACTCAACTGATGGTTATGATCAAGTACCACTGTAGTTAACAACCATTTTTCATCTGGGCAGAGAAATATTGCACATTTGGCTTTGCACTCAGTTTTTTATTGTGGGTACAATTTTAAGGGGTTGTTACCAGTGAACCTTTGCTTTCCAGTATGGCTACAAGCAATGACCATATACTTCAATTTCCCATCAGGTCCCTTTTTAGATGACCGTATTGCCACACCAAAACCTTTTTCCTTCCCATATCTTTTGTAAAGTTCCATGATTTGATCTATAGAATAAAAAACCATCCCAGCCTTAGGTTCCTCTTGATTCTCTTCTACATTACTTAGTTTATTTATTTCTTTGTCAATAGCATCATTGAGCTCCACTTCTGTTTCATCCATGCTCAAACAATATTTGCAAATTAATACAACATAACTAATAAAACAACTTCTATGATCTAATTTGTAAATAATATCTATTGCAGTGGATAAACATCTTAAAGGCAACACATTTGGGTGACAGCTAGAGAGAGCCTTAACAATCACCTAGTATTATAATTAACAAAAAAAAAAAAAAAATCTCACATTGCAGAAAACTAAACGGGGTGGAATTAAAAAAAAAAAAAACGGGCGGGGTGGGGGGGGGGGGGGGGGGGGGGGGAGGTGATTAGAGCCCAAGATCCAGCGAAAAAAAAAACCATATTTTTACTAACTTTATCAATCTACAAAAACCAAAGAAAAAAAAAGCAAAAAACTCAAAAAGGTGGAAGTAAAACAAAAACCACAAAAAAAAAAAAAAAAAACCAAGACCCTTGAACCCATCCCATCTCAAAGTCCAACAAAAATAAATAGATCCCAGTCCATCCCCTCCCATCTCCTCTAAACCAAAGGGTGCCTCTGTTTGGTGCCCAACATCCCATCCCCAATATCCGGTGGCACCTCTATTTGGTGCCATGGGTGAAGCAACAATAGGAAAAAAAAAACAAAAGAAAAGAAAGCAGAAAAGAGCCATCCCTATTGGCTTTCCATCCAAGCTGTGAAGGTAAAAATACCTGGCGGGCAGTGCCAAGAGAGTCGGTGAGTAAGGGCTGAGAAGACTCGATGAGTAGGGCTGGGGCTGAATCTTCCATGATTCGGGAGAGAGTCAGTGAGCAGAGGCTGGGAAGACTCGGTGAGCAGGGCTAGGGCTGAATCGTCTGTGATTAGGGAGAGAGAGTCAGTGAGCAGGGACTGGGAAGACTCGGTGAGCAGGGCTGGGGCTGAATCTTCTGCGATTAGGGAGAGACGCACACATGAGCAAGGGCTGGGAAGGCTTGATTTCTTCGCAGTTGGGGCTGGAGCAATCTTCTTCTTCTTCTTTCTTCTTTTTGTGTTAGGGTTTGCCCCTTTCCTTTCTTTTTTCTTTTTTTTTCTATTTTCAATACGTGCAGTAGAAGATCACATCTAATCTAGGCAGGCTGAGCGGGCTCATTTTTCATTTTACCACTCAATACACAAGTGGGCCCCAGTATGTCCACGTGGCATGCCATATCAGCGGGTTGTGAAACCGGTTGTGCGTAGACTGAAATTAAGAAGAATATGACTAAAAAAGTTGACATTTTGAATCACTTAATAATGGCCTTTAGTACTCTTCTTTGAGTGAAGTTTTTCCAAAATGTCAATATTGTTGTCTCTACTACGAATTGCTTCCTCATCTTCTATCGCTCTACTTTTCTCTTACATTCCACATTCCATCCTCGTGACATCCAAACGAGGATTTCAATTTCCTTCATCTTCCATTTCTCTCTTTTCAGTCAAAAATTGGCAATTCAGCCAAAATTGGCAATTCACACTACTGTAGTTGGGTTTTTTTTACCATGATTGTGGATAACTTTATCATCATTCTAATTATATAAATAAATACCGTAATAAGTATTTACATATGGACATAAGCCCGATTGTTAACCTAGCCAAGGGTGCTCATGCGCTAGGTTCTCTCATGGGGCGGAGGCAAGTCTAGTCCCATTGCCCAAATAAACTATTTTAAGACCTAACATTTAGAACTATATATGTAGCCAGAAGGGTAAATATTTTCCACAATGGTCATGTGATATTTTAACACTAGAGTCATGCAATATCACATGGTTATTGTACAAAAAACTAAATGAGAATAATTTTTAAAAGATAAGTTATTTTTTGAAAAATTATATTTAAATTTTATTATATAATAGTAAATAGGAAGAAGAAGGCAAACTAAATACACGCCAACTCATTCATTAATCAAGTCAACAATGTCAACTAAACAAATAAAAAGAATCAAAGGATGCCCAAAAGCCCCAAGTTGGATCACTAACGATGACGGCAATCGCTAAAATTTTCCTAAGAAAAAGGCCTACATCTTCTACCACCTCTATTAAGTGGGCCACCATCACGAAATAACCATTGCTACTTTTAAATATGATCCCAACCATTCAAATTTCACGTTCCCATTTTCACCCTCAAATCGACCCAACACCAAAATCAACAAACTATAACTCATACACATGAATCCATCCAAACCATCCAATTAATGGGGCACAAGAGAAGAATGAATGGCCTAGCGTTGATCATGCGCAAGCTCTTTCATGGGGTCCAGTTAAGTCCAGGCCCATTTTCTGCATAACTATCTTAAGACCTAGCATTTACAGGTCAGAAGGTGTAAATATTTTCCACAGAGGCCATATGATATTTTAGTGTAGTGCGACATCATACATACAAATATATTAAGGTCGAGTGATATCACATGGTTATAGTAAAAAAAAAAAACTCTATAAGAAATATTTTTTTTACCATAAGTTATTTCTTTAAAGGTAAATTGTTTTTTAAAATATTATATTTAAATTTTAATATAATAATAATAACAACAATAATGAAGAAAAAGACAAACTAAATACAAGCCAACTCCTTCATTAATCAAGTCAACAGTGTCAACTAATAAACAAATAAAAAGAATCGAAGGGCGCCCAAAAGCCCCAAGTTGGTCCACTAATGACAACGATAATCTCTAAAATTTCCCTAGGGCCTATCACTGTTAAGTGGCCACTATCATGAAACGAGCCATTGCTACTTTCATAAATGATCCCAACCATTCAAATCTCACTTTCCCATTTTCACTCTCAAATCGACCCAACACCAAAATCAACAGACTATAACTCCTACACGCACGAATCCATCCCAACCATCCAATTGGTGGGGCACAAGAGAAGAATGAATGGTCGACATCTTCCGCAAGCTGCGTTCCTCGACTTGTGTCTTCCATTCCAATTTCCATCCCCTTTACCTTCAGTGCCTCGACTTCTCCATCCCTCGACTTGTGTCTTCCGTTCCAATTTCCATCCCCCGTTACCTTCAGTTTCTCGACTTCTCCATCCCTTTATTTCTCTCTTCCATTCCAATTTCCATCCCCATTGCCTTCTATTCCTCGACTTCTCCATCCAGGGGCGGTCCCACATATATTGATGTGGGGGCAGATGCACCCACTAAAATTTTGATATCCTTTAGAGAGGACAAGGGCCATTTAGCAAATGCCCCCAATTCTAAGGCCATTTTGCACCCTCTTGCTTGTTAAGCCCACTACTAAAATGCACCCAGTCCCTTCTCTCTTCTCTCCTCTTCTCTCTCTGCTGCCTCTCTCTCTCTCTTTCTCTCTTGCTTTGGATGGGGATTTTGAGACTCTGGTTAGGTGAGTGATGATGGATTGGGGCCTGCATTGGTGAAAGTCTCGACAGTGGAGATGGGGGTTTCAGGTTTGGGAATAAGGATTTGGGGATTCGATGGGAAGGGACTTGGGAGTGGGTGTGGATGAGGAGAGTTAGAGAATCTAATCCACAGCATGGATTGGATGGTCTCTATCTACTGCAGTTAGATTGGGATTGGGTGAGTGAAGAAGCTCTTGCACAGAGCTGTCTGGATGATGAGGAGGGTGTTTTCAAACCACCAAAAAATGTATTTGTCACCTTAGTTCTGACGATCTAAGAAGGTTTTAAAAGGCCCCACGCACGACGAACATGGGTTAGGATTTGGGTTCCCATTTTCATTTCATGAAGATAAGCCATCCAGTCTATGGGCCACTGTCGTTAGAAGCTATGGCCCTGGTGATGAGGATGATTCCATTTCAATAAATTATCAATCGCCCTTTTCTATCGCCATTCTCTGTTTTTTCTGTGAGAGAGAGAGAGAGAGAGAGAGAGAGAGAGAGAGATTGGTGGGTTGGGGGAGGCAAGACAGCCATTTTTGCCCCAAGACAGTTTGAAATGAGCACGAGGAGTGAGTAATGGATTGCCACACATAATAATTATAGTAACTTTGTTTACTATATGTAATTTTTTTTCTTGTGAAGTTGTGTAAACTATGATTAATTGAACTAGTTATTTACTAAAATGTGCGTTCGAGCCCTAGTTGTCAAGTTTGTTTCGAATGCCGATTTTGTTTGACTCCAAAATGAAATATTAGGGATGATTCAGACATTTTGCTTTTAAATTCAAAAATTTATTTCTAAAAAATTATATGTATATGCAAAAATATATAAAAAAATTTTATTTTACTAAGCATCACAAATTTGATTTGTAAAAAATAAACTTTAAACATATCCACGTCAAACATCACAAAAGAAAGTAAAAAGTCAATCTTCTTCTTCATTTTCTTTCAACTCTTTTCCTACAGGCTACCTATTTCATCACCCCCATCAAAATCAAGAATACCTCCTTACACTTGTGCTAGTTACATTATATGAAAGTGGGCTTCATCATCACATGAAATCTAACAATATCACAATGATTATAAAAGGTGGGCCTTACTTCGGTCAATCATCATACAACTTCAAAACATTAGAAATAGCCAAGTTCACAAATTCAATTGAAAATAGCACTTATAAATAAGTGGGCATCATCATCACATAAAATCTAATAATATTACACTGATTAAAAAAAGATGAGCCTCACTTTGGTAAATCATCAAAGGGCTTAAGAAAATAGGCACGATCAGCCTCAGCCTCATCCTCAGCCCCAGCTCCAGTAATTCAATTGAAAATAACATTTACAAATAAGTAAGTATTATCATCCCATGAAATCTAACTATATTACAAATGATTCAAAAAGATAGGCCTCACTTTGACAAATCACGAGACCTTTTAAAAAACCTAGAGATGGCCAACAATTACAAATAAGTGGGCCTCGTCATGACATTAAATCTACCAATATTAAAAAGGTGGGCCTCACATTTGTATATCATGATCATCAGAACACAAAAGCGTGCCTCACTTTTTGTAAATCGTCAAAAAAAAAAATAAAAATTGTAAATCCTTGGTACGCCACTGTGACTTCATCCCTGTGACATCCAAACGAGATTTCAGTTTCCGTCATCTTCTTCCAATCCTCGGCGCCATCTGCAGAAGAAGAAGAAGAAGAAGAAGAAGAAGAAGAAGAGAAAGATCTCGGCAATGGCTGCTTCGAGATATTGGATCGGTTCTCTGCCCGTTCAAACCTCGCATTCTTCTCTGTGGAGCCGCTTGCAGGAATCCATCTCCAAGCAGTCATTCGACACTCCTGTATACAGAGTATGAATGACCAAAATAGAAAACCCTAATCACGATCCCCCCTTTTACTGTTTCTTTCAATCAGGTCTGCTGCTTCTGTTCTAAGCAGAACTCAATCAATTGATGGATTTCCCTGTCTGGATTTGCAGTTTAACGTACCAGGTCTTCGCGTTGGAACCCTAGATTCTCTTCTATCTCTCAGCGACGATCTCTCGAAGGTGAGATACTTCGGTCCCGCCGTGTATTGGCATCGAATCGAATTGCATTTTCATTGTATTTGGCTCGCTGTTTTGTCGATTGATCACTTGGAAAAGGAGGTTACTTTACGCGTGATTCGTTCAATTGGTTTGTATATTTGAATCGCGCTGTTTACAAGTGATGAATTTGAAGGTGGGTTCTAGTTGGACTGCTGGAATAAGAGAATTGAGCACTCTCAAGGAGTATTGTGCTATGATGCATCGATACTTCAAAATGGACAATGGACTGTGTCATGTAGTATCTGATACTTCACTCTTTTCTTTGTAAAACCCATGTTCTTGCGATGTCCATGGCGTTTCACTGACTTATCCATGCAGTGTCTAGGCATCATAGGGTATTATATGATGTTTTTTGGGCTATCCACACTATGGCGTACATGTGTGGAATTGAACAATCCATTTACATGCTGCTATTAGACTGATAGGACTGGTTATCCTACAGTGTGGCTACTGTGTTAACTGTCTGGATTAGTGTAAGGTGGGCCCTGCATTTCCAATTCTGGTTAGGGCTACTAATTGATCATACTATTTGTCTGTATGTGTGTGTAGTCCAATACTTTTGTTGAGGGAGTCTCAGATAAGATTAGGCGTCAAATTGAGGAATTGGAGAGAGCTTCTGGTGTGGAGACTGGGGCCCTAACAGTTAATGGGATTCCAATTGATTCCTATCTCACTAGGTGCTTACACTTCTCTCCCTCTCTCTCTCTCTCTCTCTCACACACACACACACACACACACACCCCCACCGACCCCACCCACCCACCCACACAAACATGCTTTGTTATGATATTTGAGCAAGTGCATTGGTTTTTGCATTTGTAGGTTTGTCTGGGATGAAGCAAAGTATCCGACCATGTCACCTCTTTGAGAAATTTTGGACAGCATTCATGTTCAAGTGGCCAAGATCGAGGATGATCTAAAGGTAAATATGGTTATTTCACCATGTTTGGTAATAGATTGGATAACTTTCTATTTAAAGAAAGGTAGATTTAGTTGCTTTGTTAGAAACCATTTGATCTTTAGTGTTAGCTTATGCGTAGTATAATTACTTAGTCATCAAATTAATCATGAAAGAACTAAGCCTTGGAAACCTTTCTGTCTCTGATATTTGAAGATCCTTCATACAGAATCTTGTTTTTCTTTGCTTAAAATTGACTGTTTGCAATTTTTTTTTATATTAATAACTTCATAGGGAACCTATTGAGAAGTTAGGATTGTCACAATGATAAAAAATTTTGGGCTTTGCCGATAGTTATTGTGGCTTACTATATCAAATTATCAATGGCTAGGAAAGATCAATAAGCCATGGTCTGAGCATATCTTCAAAGAGGGCGATTCTTATTTCCTTTGTTCCTGGTCATTCAAGTGGCGACCTAGATGGTGCATCTAGTAATTGCCATCTTGAATGGGCTACATGCAAAAGTCCCTCATATTTAAAACTTTCACAGAATAAGTGAATGTTTTATGCTTTTACATGCATGGTATGGCAAGATTCTATAACCATTGGATCTTTAGTCTCTTTCATAGTGGGGCCTACAAGATAAGTGGTTTTGTCTGCGACAAACAACACACAAGGAAAGCAACAAGGGAAAGGAAGTGAGACATTTCTTTCTCATAGTATCTATTGCCAATTGGATTCTTCTCAGCTTGTGGCCATCCATCTGATGTCCTTTTCAGTATAGCTTTGGATGCACCCAAATTGCATGGCCCTTTAGTTTGGGGTTTTTTTTTTCTTCCTCTTTGTTATTATACGATAATTTTTCCTTTCACGATAAAGGAAGTTTTTATTAGCTATCTTAGTACCGTATCTATGGAAATTATCAAATGCACCCCTTTAGCAAATATTTAATGGTTTAAGACTTTTAAGTTGCTTTTTCCTTCTATATATTACATTGTGTATTTTTTGTATTTTTTCTTTCCATTCCTTTGCCTTAATCATTTCCTTTCAATTATTGTTTTTTATTATGTAAACAAAGAAGCTCACTGAATAATATGAGCGGCATGGCAATCTTGAGAGGAGTGGTCTTTGGTTCCGATGAATGATTATAACCAACGAAACCAGATCAAATCCTCTATCTTGAACTCAGTTACTTAGATAATGTGACATGTATTTATAATTTCATTGGGTTGAAGACTCACCTTTGAAATGTTACTTTCTAATTGTTTGTACTCTTCAGGTTCGTGTTGCTGAATATAACAATGTCTGCAGTCAGCTTAATGCAATAAATAGAAAGCAAAGTGGAAGGTCTGTTTGATTATTTTTGATAGCTCATTGGTTGGTCATTCCTATCTGGACGGATTTCTGTTGCAGAGCTGCCTAGATGTTTGAAGTTAACTTCTGGAAGTGTTTATGCTTAAGGATTTCTTTTTTTTTTTTTTTTTTAGTTCAAAATATGTGATGCATACATACCAGCTGACAGTTGCACACTGGATGTGCAATCTGCAGAGATCAAGCAGTTCCTGTATGTGACAGAGTTAGTTAATAAAGTTATATGGATTATTGAGTGGTTAGGATGTTATTAATTTGTATTGGTGGTTATATGGGTAGTTATGTCTGCTTGTTTGTATTGGTAGTTATGTGGGTAGTTATCTCTGCTTCTCATGATTGTATTGGTTATCATGAAGGCAGTAGTTATTCTGTAATCTTTAAATATGAAATAATATCAAGAGCAGGAGGCAAGTATTTCCCCATGTATCCAAATTGTTCTTCCATGTGAAGATATGGAGGCCAGTTCCCCTCGAAGAGAACTAATCGACTAACCAAACTTCATATTTCCATCTTCTTCTCCTTCATATTAAAAACTTTGTATCAAGTGGTATCAGAGACGTACGATCGCAGATGGAACCCGACTTTCCAAACATGAAATTGACATCAAGCATCTCATGGGTGAATCTGAGAAACAAGGACAAGCCCTGCAAGAAATTTTACAAAAGCTTTCCGCTTTAGATGTCAAATATGATAAAGTCGCCACAACTCTCCAACGTAACAGATCTTTCAGTCACCGTCCTCGCATGGAAGGGGATGCTGAATCCTCGCTTCACGGAATGAGAGGCTCCATTCATACATGGACTATTTGACTTGATTTTCCACAGATTAGTGGCGATGACCCAAATGGCTGGGTATATTGCGCTGAACAATTCTTCTCATATCATAATACCACCTTAGACCAGCGCCTGATTGTTGCTTCCTTTCATTTAGAAGGTGAAGCATTGCAATGGTTTCATTGGGCAGAGAAGACTCGTGGCCCTTTGTCTTGGGAAGATCTTTCGGATGGACTCATTAGCCGGTTTGGGCCACCTGAAGTTGAAGACCATGCTGGTGCACTTGCTAAATTATGTCAAACATCCACTTTCAGAGAGTACAGTCACAGTATGAAAAATTGGCAAACCACATTGATGACTTACCAGAGTCTTTACTGGTTAGTTGTTTCATTAGTGGACTTAAGGACAAGATTCGTCTTGACATCCAAATGTTCAAACCATTCACAGTTGTTACAGCCATAGGACTTGCCCGTTTGCAAGAAGAAAGGCTAGTGGCATGTCATTGCATTGTTCGTGACAATTATAACAAGCCATTCACTCCCCCTACTGTTGTGACTCCCAAAGCCTCTATCCTTCCAATCAAGCGCTTGACCCCTATGGAAATCAAAGACAGACTGGACCGCGGACTTTACTACAACTGTGATGAAAAATTCCATCCTGGTCATTGGTGTAAGACTCAAAAACTTTTCCTCATGGAAGGTGATTGGACTGATCTTGATGATATACCAATTAAGACAAAAGAAGACACCATAGCCCCAGATGAACAATCTCCAGAAATCTTACTCCACGCTATTGCTGGGGCTCCTAATCCCCAAACTATGCATGTGGTTCATCTCCAACACTGTCTAATTGCCATCCTCATTGATCCAGGGAGCACCCATAAGTTTGTGGATGCCGTTATCCTTCAAAAGGTGGGTTTGCACATTGTTCCTGCTACCCAATTCACAGTTATGGTGGCTAATGGCGATAGATTGGCTAGCCAAGGCAAATGTCCCAGCCTGACCATCAAATTCCAGGGCCTCCATGTCACCACTGACTTCTTTGCCTTTGGGTGGTTGTGATGTTGTCCTAGGTGCTTACTGGCTACAAACATTGGGCCCCATCCTATGGGATTTCTCTAAAATGCAGATGAGTTTCGCTTCCAATTGGCAAAAATATCGGTTGCAAGGTCTTCCATCCTCCCACTTGGCAGCCTTGGATAACAACCAGTTTGAGAAGACTGCTAGAAAAGTGGGCAAGGGAATCATGCTCCACCTGATTTCTCTCCACTCTATGCAAAAGGACAACCACAGCATGCCTTCCTTAAAGCCTCTCTTATCTGAAGTTTCTACTGTCTTCAAAGAACCAACCACCTTACCTCCTCAGCGCCAACATGATCATCGCATTCCATTGCTGCCCGGAAGCTCACTAGTCAATGTACGTGCAGACCGGTTTCCTCATTATCAGAAAAATGAGATTGAGAAACTCATCAATGAAATGCTTAAATCTGGCATCATCCGTCCAAGCACCAGTCCTTACTCATCACCCGTGCTCTTGGTGCGTAAATCTGATGGGAGTTGGCGTATGGGTGTTGACTGTAGGGCTCTCAATGCTGCCACCATCAAAGACAAATTTCCAATCCCTGTTATAGATGAACTGTTGGATGGTTACATGGGTCTAGCATTTTTTCTAAATTGGACCTTCGCTCTGGTTACCACCAGATTCGTGTTCATGAATCTGACATTTCCAAGATGGCCTTCCACACTCACGAACGTCATTATGAGTTCTTGGTTATGCCATTCGGCGTCACCAATGCACCATCCACTTTCCAAAGTCTTATGAATGACATCTTTAAACCTTTCCTACGGTGCTTCATCCTTGTGTTTTTTGATGATTTTCTTGTCTATAGCAAAACTTGGGAAGAACATCTCAAGCATCTGCAAATTACACTTTCTATTCTGCAATCCAATTGCCTCTACGCAAAGATGATCAAATGCCGGTTTGGAAGGCCCCAGGTTGACTACTTGGGCCACGTTATCTGTCAAAATGGGTGGCAGTTGATCCAGAAAAGATCTCTCATATGTTGGATTGGCCCCGACCTACAACACTAAAGGCACTACGTGGGTTCCTTGGCTTGACTGGCTACTACAGTAAGTTTGTGCATGGCTATGGTTCACTTGCTGGTCCACTCACTGTGTTACTCAAAAAGAATTCCTTTCAATGGAATGAGGAGGCTGAACATGCCGTCATTAATTTAAAGACTTCTATAATTCAACCCCTGTTTTAGCCTTGCCTAATTTTCCAAGCCCTTTATTGTTGAATGTGATGCCTTAGGAAATCGCATGGGGCTGTCTTAATGCAAGATGGCCACCCAATTGCATTCTTTAGCCATCTCTTAAAAGGGAAACATCATTCTCTATCCACTTATGAAAAAGACATGCTTGCCCTCATTCTAGCCGTTCAAAAATTGAGACCTTATTTGCTAGGGAGACGTTTTCTCATCCGCACTGAATGGAGACCTTATTTGCTAGGGAGACGTTTTCTCATCCGCACTGACCAAAACAGTTTAAAGTATCTTCTTGAGCAATGCATCACAACAAGGGCACAACAAAAGTGGTTAACAAAGTTGCTTGGCTATGATTATCAGATCGAGTATAAGCGCGGGTGTGAAAACCGCGCCGCAGACGCTCTTTCCCGCAAAACTTTGGAAGGGGAGTTGGCAGCCATATCCTTTCCGAACTCACTTTGGTGGGTTGAGGTCCGACAGTCATATCAATATGATCCTCACCCGCTGAATCAACTTCGTCAATGGGAGCAAGGAACTTTAAATCCACAGAAATACTCATATAAGAATGCAGTTTTATTTTACAAAGACCCCATTGTTCTCAGTTCTCAATCCTCCCTTACACATATGCTCTTAACAGAAATACATGCACGCTATCTGCAGGATATTCAGGGTACCTTAAAACTCTCTCCCGTGTTGAGGATCGGTTTTATTGGATTGGTATGAGACGGGACATCAAGAGTTTCATCAAAGAATGTGATACATGTCAATGAAATAAGGCCAAAAATGTCGCTTCAGCAGGTCTCTTACAACCTTTAGATTTGCCAAATTGTATTTGGACTGATATTTCAATGGATTTTATTGAGGGACTCCCGCGATCACGGGGTAAATCTGTTATCTTTGTAGTTGTTGATTGTCTTTCCAAATATGCCCATTTTATCGCCATGTCTCATCCAAATTCTGCATCAACGGTGGCCCAACACTTCATTGATCATGTATTTATATTACATGGTATGCCTGCTTCCATTGTCAGTGACTTTGACCTTACCTTCAGAAGCAAGTTTTGGACAGATTTAATCCATTTACAAGGCACACAGCTGGAGATGAGTTCTTGCTACCATCCTCAGACGGCTGATTAAACAGAGGTCGTTAATGACACCTTAGAAACTTATTTGAGGTGTTTCACAAGCAATCAACTGAAAGCATGAGCACTGTGGTTACCATGGGCTGAGTAGTGGTACAACACGACCTTTCATTCAACCACTGGTACATCTCCTTATGAGGCTGTTTGTGGGCAGAAACCACCCACCTTACCAGTTATGTGCCCAGCACAACTAAGGTTGATGCTGTTGAGCAGGTCTTGCTGTCGTAATGATATCCTCAAGTTACTCAAGGAAAACTTGCTTCATGCACAAGACCGAATGAAGAAATATGCGGGTTCTCATCACACAGATCGCTCATTTGAGGTTGGGGATTGGGTCTATCTTCGCCTAAAGCCTTATCGCAAGTCTCTGTTGCTGCTTGGCTTTCTATGAAACTCTCAGTACGTTATTTTGGACCCTATCAAGTGCTACAGTGCATCGGTCCTGTTGCATATAAATTAGCCTTACCAGAGGGCTCTCACGGCCACCCCATCTTCCATGTTTCCTTGAAGAAGAAAGTTGCTACTAAGGTTCAGGTTCAAACCTCCTTTCCAACACTCACAGATACTGGGTTATTACATCCTGAACCTCAAGCTATTCTTGACCGTCACTTGGTAAAATGGGGAAATCATGCTGATGTTGACGTCTTGGTTCAATGGTGAGGTGCTTCCCCCGAAGAGGCCACTTGAGAATGCTATCAATCTCTGATCTCAAGATTTCCCACTATCAACCTTTAGGACAAGGTTGTTTCAAGGGGGGCGGATTGATGCATGCATACCAGCTGACAGTTGCACACTGCATGTTCAATCTGCAGAGATGAAGCAGTTCCTGTATGGGACAGAGTGAGTTAATAAAGTTATATGCATTATTGAGTGGTTTGGATTTTATTAATTTGTATTGGTGGTTATATGGGTAGTTATGTCTGCTTGTTTGTATTGGTAGTTATGTGGGTAGTTATGTCTGCTTGTCATGATTGTATTGGTTATGATCATGAAGGAGGTAGTTATTATTTAATCTTTAAATATGAATTAGTATCAAGAGCAGGAGGCAAGTATTTCCCCATGTATCCAAATTGTTCTTCCATGTGAAGATATGGAGGCCAGTTCCCCTCGAAGAGAACTAATCCACTAACCGAACTTCATATTTCCATCTTCTTTTCCTTCATATTAAAACCTCTGTATCAATATGTTAAATATTATATCATCAAATAACATTTTGGTTGGTGTTGTTTTACTCGCTTGCCTACTTCAGTTTAGATGTTCGTGATCTTACCGGTTTAGTGAAACCTGAGGATATTATCACATCAGAACATTTGGTAACTCTACTTGTGGTTGTTCCCAAATATTCACAGAAGGAATGGCTGTTGCGCTATGAAACTCTAACTCAGTATGTGGTAAGAACTCCATCTAGTGGTTGCAGCTGGTTTGTTTAAATTTTATATTAAAAAGTGGTGCTGCGGTACTCACCTGTAGTAAGTTGGACCAGTTGTATGGTTGATCAGTGGACCCCAGCTTTTACTTAGTCCTTGTTTCCAAAAAATTTTGGGTCTCACCTGGTCCATGCCATCCATGTGCTTGTATAGGAGGGTGAAAAGGATTTTATCTCAAGAATTATTATTATTTTTTTGCTTGGTTGGCCCAGTGGCCAAGACATATGAAGTAAAGGGATCTCACCAGGGTTTGAAATCTGGTGGGAGCTATGGGAGCGGGTGCCTTATCCACAAGTCCATCCCTCTAGTCCCATCTCAAGAATTAGTTATATTCAGAACTGCTTTTAAAACTCTTTCAAGGTTTTTATTTATGGTAATAACCTTCCAATCAATGATGCACATTTCATGTAACCTTCTAATCAATTATGGCAATAACCTTTTATTTATTAATAAGCCTTGATGCCTTAGTACATATCCCGAGGAACCATTCTGTAAAAATGGGCCCTATTTTTTGGTTATCAAGTAAAACTGATGGGCCTATATCTATATCTATATATATATAAATATAATATTTTGGAATCATATGGATCTATCTTGGATGGGAGATACTCATACACCTCTTTGCAATTGGACCTGCTTGATTGATTAAAAAAATGAAAGAGAGAAAGAAAGAAAAACAAACTCTCTGCTTTTTTGTAATTCAGCATCAACAGTACAGTACAATGCATGTCCTGATGACTTCTCTATTCTCCTGGACAATCAAGATTAAAGAAAGTACTCTTGAATCATGAATATGATTGCTAGAGGAAGGAAAGAGAAGAAGAAAAATAATTAAATGAGAAATTTCTATGGTTTCTTAAGATTGTCATTAAATCATTCAATCTTTCTTATCTCCTCACAAATTATATTCCGCAGCACCTTGACTGTTTCAACAGTCTATGTATTGAACTGTTGTCAAAAAGATGGTCTCTACGTTAATTTGGGCCTCATAATTCAATGGTGTTATCATGAAAAAATGGTCCATTTACATATGAAAATTGAGGATCAGAAGCTGTATCATTTCATGAGGCTCATGATATTATAGTCTCTCATAATTGAATTCTGAAAATTGCAGAATAATGAAATGAAACTGTCTGACTTCCAGGGTATTTTTATCCATGGGTTGTCGATTTTTTGCTCAATGTTGCCATGGGTTGTCGATTTTTTGCTCAATGTTGAAATGGATTGACTTACATGTCTATGCTTGTTCATTGTTTTGTGCTTCCTAATTCAGAAATTTTAAATTGTTGATTAAGATAAACCTTTTTAGGTTCCTAAGTCCTCCAAGAAGTTGCATGAGGACAATGAATATGCTCTTTACACAGTAAGCTTGTTTGCTAAAGTTGCTGACAACTTCAAAACTAGTGCACGAGAGAAAGGTTTCCAGGTGAGTTTATTTTATAATTGCCTCTCTCTCTCTCTCTATATATATATATTCAAATATATATTATGTTTGATTATTACATCATTGTGCTTTTTATTTTTTGGGTGGTCCTTATCAAGGAACTGCTTTGCCAGATGCATTATTTGGAATTGGTTATTTTTATTATCCTTTTTTTTATATGTGTTCTTGAAAAGGTATTAAAATTCTGGTTAATGCATTGCGAACGAGTGTTTCTATTCTTCTTGTGATTCAGATACGTGAATTTGAATATAGTCCAGAAGCACAAGAAAGTCGAAATCAAGAGTTGGAAAAGCTGATGCAAGATCAAGAAACCATGAGAAGCTCTCTTCTGCAGTGGTGCTATGCTAGTTACGGGGAGGTATATATGTGTTTTCATCTATTTCTAATGAATGTTGTGATTAGATGGAGTGACATGTTCTTAGATTATATGGAGTGACATGTTCTTAGAAAACTATCTTTTGTATGTGGTTGCATTTGTAGAATGCATTATAAGAGATTGAGTATATGAACCAATGTGAAAATTTAATCTTGCATGGACAGGTGAAGGATTGAACATAGTCCAATTGAAAGTGGGAAATTGATCAGTCTTATATGATCTAATGTGTTTGTTGAAGTCCTTTTTCTATGTTAAAAGTCTCTCATTTAATAGTGGTAAGATTCCCATTTGTCCTTAATATCCTATTTTGACATCATTCATTAAGAGTTTTAGTAGTTATTTCCTTCAATGTAGTGTTTAGTTGACAAAGTTGTTTCCTTAGACATAGAGTGGCTGAATATTGAATGCTTTAGGATTTCTAATCCATATTTTGTGCTACAAGTATAGGAAGTCTCTTTGGTTGTTGTTGTTTGTGATTCTAATGAAGTGGAGGTGTTTAGCTATTTTGGAAGCTCTTTGGTTATTTTTGAGAAATTCTCATGGCGGCCTTCTTGTGGAAAGCGATTCTTCTAATGTGATTGTATGGGTGTCAAATAGGAAGGCAAACCCTTGGAAACTCTAGTTCCATTTTAATGAAATTTGGGTTTTACTTTTATCATTAATGTTACTTTCAGTCATGCCAACTCTGGCAGATGCTGTAGCCAAGCGCGTTGTTATTTTTTTTGGGATAGAGGTTGGTTGGGGTGGGGGGGGTGGGTGGGGGGCGGTTTGGTTTACAATTAGAGATGGCAAAGCCTCATCCGACCCGTTGACTTGGCCTGTGTCCAACCCCAATTTAACATGTCAAACCCAATCTGCAATATATATGGGTCAGTCACACACACACACACACACAAAAAGAAAGAAAAAGAAAAAGAAAAAATACCTAATGCCACTTGCTCTGTATTGACTTTGCTTTGCCCACCTGTGATATTCCTATTTCTGTTATTGAGCTCAATACCTCCATTTTGTTGTATAGTTGCTCCTATATATGTCAAAATCTATGATTCCTTGATGCTAAGCTGTCTTCAAATTTTTACCGACTTAACTTCTTCATGGTATGATCCACTAAATCTCGCTCCATTTATTGTGTTTGACCTGATAATCTACAAACTATTTGCCTTGAAGGTTCCAATTAATCATTTCCTTTCTTATCTGACTAGTACCATGCCTGCATGCCATCTTCAAACCACATATTCTAAGGAACTTCATCTTGAAGCACAGGATAGGTCTCATTATTTTAAAATTTTATATTGTCTTATTAGATGCATTTTCCTTGCAGGTTTTTATGCTCCTGGATGCACTTCTGTGCTGTACGTGTCTTTGCTGAGAGCATTTTGAGATATGGTTTGCCACCATCTTTCCTGGTAACATCACTCTTATGCTACACTCCTTTTAAATGTATACTTATTTTCAACTTTTGATTTCTTTCTTTTCTCCAAAAGATTGACATTATGGCATAGATCTTCCTCTATCATGAAAGAGCCAAAGAGGTATTATATGATGCTTGGTTATGAGAAACAGAGTCTTTCAAGTGAGCCTTGTTTTTCATGACCTATCTATTAATAATTTACTCGGTTCATCTGTTTGGTTCTGAAGACAAAGGCCATCTTACATCTAACCTACTAGATTATCCTAGCAATTGTTATTTGAGTCTTGTGTTTGAATCCCTATTTCAAGAATACAGTTTCTTCTTTGTGACTTTTTATATACAGTTTAAATCTTACTTAGAATCTTCCTGTACTCAGATCTTGCATTTTTATAAAGTTCTTTTTAAACTAAAAAATAGCTTAGTTTTTTTTTTTATTGATGATTCATGTGCAGCGCACCTTGGATTTTAATAGTAATACCTATTCTTTCTTTACAGTTATCAAATAACAAAAAATTGTACCATTGCATGACCAAGAGTAGAAAGAATGTGTGTTTGTTGTAAAAGAGTATCTTATGGGTTTTCAAGCTCAGCATACATTCTTTGCAATTTCAGCTTTCTAAACCTTTTTTTTCTGTTTATTTTTTATTCTGTTTATTTAATGTGACTCAACCCAAAACCTCAAGGTTGCAAGAGTAAACACCTTCTACTATAGAAAGGTCTCTTGTACTTCTAAACGATTTTTACTACCAGATCTGACATTTTAGACATTGATGATCCTAACTATCTGATAAATGGCTTGAGAGATGTACCTAAGGGTTCACATTTAGTGAGGGGAATATTGGGTGGCTAGGATTGTCTGTCCAACAGGATTGAATTTTGGAGTACCTCGTATCCATTTGAAGGACAATCAATTTAATGGTTTGTATTACTGAAAGTTTAGTTCTTCATCCATTTCTAAAAAAATAAGTGCTCCATGTATAGTTTTTTGGCCAGAGTAAATGGTGTCACCAATGTTGCTTGTTTCTCAGGCATGGCCTATGAATGACAGTTTGTAGGTCCGAGCAAATGGTGTGATTGAACATCTTATATTCTCATTATCAAAAGACTCTCATTTGTATTTTGGTTCTACTGATGTAGCATAATTATATTGTATTCTAATAATTTAGATATGCTTTTGTCAAGTATCATTTGGTCTAACATGACACCTTTTTAAAAAAGAATAATATGAAAGCAGCACAAAATAAGAATGTACAAATTTTTAAGGGTAAACAATGAAACATTAAACATTCAAACAATTTTTTCTATTTTTAGGGAAAGTTACAAAATGTGTAAACCAGTTTTAGAAGAATCTAGATTTGCTGTGGAGAATCTGTAGTTTGACCTGGGGATCTATGTTGGTACATTCAACATGCATTACTCCTTTAGAAAACAATATGTGGAACTTACATTATTGTGAACAAATATATAAATTACTATGGTAGCGGCAGATATTGACATATTGTGTAATTTTTATTGGGATGGACTTATATATATTGGTTTTGGAACTGATTTCCTGCGGAAGTTTTAGCTCCATCTCCGGAAAGTGGTAAGAAAGTTGGAAAACAATATGCGGAACTTACATTATCGTGAACAATATATAAATTACTATGGTAGCCACAGATATTGACATATTGTGTAATTTTTATTGGGATGGACTTATATATATTGGTTTTGGAACTGATTTCAGGCAGCAGTTTTAGCTCCATCTCTGAAAAGTGAGAAGAAAGTGCGTTCTATCTTCGAGGGGCTTTGTGGCACCCCAAATAGGTAAAGTTATCATTTTGCTCCTTTTTTAGCCCTTGTTATAACAGTGATTATTGTATGGAGAAATTATATGATCCTTAAAATGAGTATGGGTATTGCTTTTGCTTATTAGGCGTTCACTCCTACATGTGTGGCCCATGGTTTGGGGCCATACATTGTGGAGATTTGATGCCTGATAGGCCCTTTTTGGGTGAATCATTGCGTAAGAAACAATCTATATTGGGTAGTCTTAGCTATCCAGAATTTGACATTTTTACTCTTTGGTTAAGGCCATAACTTTGCGAAAATCTCCTTGGTAGATCCTGAACCCATAATCTTTTATCAGGCTTGTCCCTGCAAATGCAAACAATTTGATTATTATTACTACTACTATTATTTTTGGTAGGATGCAAAGGCAAACATTGTTTATAACCACAAGAAATGGCTCACACAGTCCACCACTGGACTAACTACAATTTCAACATATCTCCTAGGGGCATTTTTGTTGCATTAGAATACATAGGATTCATCCCATAAGTGATAACAAATGAAGATCAAAGATGAATTTCCAAAAATCAGCATCGAATAGCCTTTCCTTTTAGGTAAAAATTATCAAAAGAAGATGGGAAATGAATCCACAGCCATCACCTTAATAATTCAATTCATAGGAAAGTGAAGGTCCTATCTATGACTCCACCTTATATTCTTCACCCCACTTTATTTCAACTTGAGTTCCTATGTATCTTAATTAAAACAAACAAGCCCTAAAGGTCCTAGGACTTCTTTGAGGTCTGAGACGGGTGAGATCTTCTCTCCTTCGTCGAAAGCATGAGTGATGGGATTGGTGCAGAAATGAGGTTATCCATATCTTTTCTTTTATATATGCAACAAAACACCACTCGGTACAAATTTCATAGGGTGATGTTTGTGTAAATAAGTCCTGGGATATGGATCCAAATGGACCCTGGCCTGTCTAATTGTTAATTGGATCTGAAACCTTGTGAACGTGAATCTGAACCACATTATTAATGTAAAAACATGGAGTCAGTACCTGAATTTTACAGGTCGAGCCCTTTGGATGATAGAAGTTTTGATGATGTCTCTATTTGAAATGGATGAGATGAGACACCTATATTGGAATGAGATGGAAAGAGTCATTTGCATTTCTGATTATTGGAGTAAGGTATCATGTTGGTTTTATATCTGAGTGAACTTGGTGTCCACTGAGGTTTTATTCTTTGATTAAGACTGTCTCATTTAAGAGTGTTGGGGTGTCATTTGTCCTTGGTGGCTCATCCCATATTCAAAGTATATAGTTTCTCTTATTACTTAAATTGTTTGGGTCAATAAAATTTCAAATTATGTAATTCAGTTGAAAACAGTAATAATGTAAGGAAGTAAGTGCATGTTTTGCATCACTAAATTTTAAGCTTTTATTGTCTAAATGTCTAAATCTAATAGAGTTGGAAAAATAAGAGCGTTTGGCATGTGTTTTTAGCTTTATTTAATTTAGATATATAGAGGTAAAAGCTCTATTTCCCACAGCCCTCCTCATGATGCATTTCCAAATAAGAGGAAGAAAATAAGAGGTGCCCAGCTATAGTACTTTCAAGGATCACGCCCAGTTCGGTTTTTTCAAATTTTTTTAAAATCCGAGCCCCTAAATTTAGATCCAAACCGTTAAAAATGTTCACATGATCAATTACGGCCATCCATCCAAATTTCAGCCGTTAAATCATCCTGAATCTCGAGCTATGTGCAAGAAAGCGTGAGCCATTGGATATTAGTTTTTGAATTCTGTGGGGCCCAAACACAAGATCCAAACCATTGGAGATGTTGGGAAGACTAAAAATGGGTATGTGGTCAATTTTCAAGGATTGATTCCTTGTGGATCTCAAGATATTTGTGAAAAACTTTCAACCATTGAATTAATATGTTGAATTTGTAATTAGTCCACAGGCAGCCCCTTTTTTTATTTTTTATTATTATTTCTGGGACAATAAATAACAATCCAAACCATTGAAAATGTGTAGAAGGTCAATGACCATTGTAAGACCAAATTTCAGCTGTTGGATCATATCCAAACTTGAAATATTTATGTAAAAACGTGAATTATTAAATATTTTTTAAAAAAATTAGGGGCCTCAAACACAAGATCCAAACTGTTAAATCTCTTTGGGAGGCCAAACATGGTTATGAAGTAAAATTTCAAAGCTCGATACCTAGTAGATCTTAATATATTTGTGAAAAGCTTTTAACTATTTATTTAAAATTATCTATTTAAAATAGATGCTTATATTGCCAAACACATATTTTAATTCTAGCATCTTTTTTTTATAGCTCTTTTTTTAATGGCTCTATTTTAAATTGTCTATAAAAATAAGATTAGACCTACCAAACAAGCCCTAAGGATTTCATGATGTAGATTTTCGACTATCCCATGAACCTTTCTACAGAATGACTATACAAATATTAGCCTGAAGGTTGGGGTGACCATCTCATACAGGTGTGGCCCACATTTCAGTGTTACAGACTGTTCATCTGGAAATCTCATTATAGATATGTGATGCCACCATGAATTTCCGATGGTCACTCCCTGCCATATGGTAACTGGCTTGCAAATGGTTGACTAAAAAGAACGAGAAATTTTATGATCCATCGGCATCAGGAAGAGGGTTACCAGTTGCATGGTTGACTGGGATTTATTTGCAGGATATGTTTGGTGCATCATTTACCCAAGGCTGGTCCCATCAGTTAGAATCAGGTGGAGCATTGGAAATGGGCCATCTTTGTACCATATGGCACCCCGTGTGTATAATCTTGCAGTCATTTTCCGATGAAGCCAGCAAGTAGTACAATCTTAATTATAGTTTCTTTTGTGCTAACCTAATTGAATGTGTCGCAGCACCTACTGGAAGTCTGATGACGATGTGGGAATGGCTGGTCTAGGCGGCGACGCAGACTCTCATCCATATGTATCCTTCACTATCAACATCACTTGATTTAAATGCAGCTGCAACTCCTGTTCAATCCCCAAGCTGATGCATTACTTAGCCCCTGCAATAAAGTTGGACTGGATCCCAGTCAGTGTATTGTAAATTAGTATGGTATTTACCCAATTATTTTGTTTCTATCGTGTAGGCTTTCAGGGTCTGTTTTGTTTAAATTAAGGGGTGAAAATTTCAGGTTCTATTTTGTTTCTTTAGAAATCTTTTCTCTTTTTTAAATTTTATGATGACCTAGGGTATCTTTCGCCAGCCCAGCCTTCGGACCTTTGGCTTCCGGCCCGAGGGTTACCAGATTCTGACGAGCATGAACTATTCCCTAGAGGTTATATATATAGCCGCACACATAGTATTCGAATAACGCTAGGGGTGGGGGTTGAACTTACAACCTTGGAGAGCAAATCCAAGTCTCAAACCAATTGAGTCATTGCCTTGACGGCATTTCTTTGGAAATCTAACAGCTGAAATTTGCATGAACTTAAGTTTGCTGGATCAATGAAACGGTAGAGTGGTTGCTAGCATTGCCTGACGTGTAGCTGATTTTTTAGGCTTGCGGGATGGGAACAACCATCATACTCTGGTCGATTGCTAAATGGGTTGGATGGGGTCGTGCATCTTTAGCTAGTACCCTTCTTAAATGTCCAGCATGGCCTCGCATCTTGCTGATGGGTTGGGCTAGGCAACATTCTTGTGTTGATCTGTTTATTTGGAGAGGGGACCTCAGAAGAGAATCGGAAAGGGCGTGCCACAGATTTTGCTGTGAGGTGGTAAATTGGAGAATAAAGATATTAAACTTCGATTTTCAAATTCTTATTTCCAAAATTCAAGAACAAAAATAGTGGTAAAATGCCCACAAGCATTTTATAAGACTAGAGGAACATGTTCCTTTATTGCATCAGCATCCTGACGTCCAATATGTTAGATGGTTTGGGTCACTGGCTCTACTTGTTATAAGAGGGCTTCAGGATCTACACTATTTTTTTTTTTTTTTTTGGTTTTTTTAGTTAGATTTAGTCTAGGATATTATTATCAGTTGAGGGTTTTAGGATCCAATCATTTTTCTTAAAAATCAAGTTAAATATACATTGTGAGTTGTCAAAATTTAAGGCCATGAATGGACTATTTAATAAAATCTACCCATTTGATTAAAAAAAATCCTGGCATAATCTTTGATTAAGTGTTGGCAACCTCTAGCGGACTTGGGGAGGTGAGGGGTTGGGAGTGGTTTTTTTTTTTTTTTTGTTGGGTTTTTGTTTTGTTTGTGTGGGGTGGGGGGGGGGGGGGGGGGGTGGTTTTGATGGTTTTGATATGGTTAAATCTGAAAGCTTCATAGTACTGAGCAAGGCTAGTGGGCTTTAAATTTTGCCACGTATTTCATTTTCAAAAAGTAACAATGCTGCGGGGCCAGGGGTGTTTGGGTTGGATACGGTTAAATCTGAAAGCTTTTTATTAGTGGGCAAGGCTAGTGGGCTTTAAAATTTTGCTACGTTTTTTATTTTCAAAAAATAACAATGAGTGCTATACTGTGTAAGCAGTAGAGAATTGACTGGATCCTGAAAAATGTGCAGCTAGTGGAATTGCCTGCACTAAGTATGCTACTCGTTGAGTCTCGCTTGTTTGACTATATATTAAGGTTGGTGGATGGGCTCCCTGCAAATGATTTTGACTGCACTGGTCATTGCTGACCATTCAATTAAAGACACTGAATGATTATTTTCAATTGGTCAACTTCCACATTTATCTTCCATGTTTATTTCCTCTTATTATTATTATTTTTATGATCCTATCCCTCACCAGTCCACCCTTCACACCTTTAACTTTCAGTCCGAGGGTGAATTGATTCTGACTGACGAGCATGGATTATTCCTTCGGGATATATATACGGCTGCGTACATATTATCTAGATAACGCAATGGTAGACGTCGAACTCGAAATCTTAGACAACAAACTTAAGGCTCAAATCAACTGAGCAACCGCTTTGATGCTTATTTTTTAATTTTATAGATAATAAAGTCTAATAAATGATTTTGAAAGTGCTAATTTAACTAGCTGTCTATGTATGATGTAGTTTTGGAAAAACAGAATCTTGTGCTCCTACTTCGAGGCATTTTCGAGGCATTTTTGCGAGATTTTTAATAGAAGAGTCCCGTTAAGAAGAAAACTAAAGGATACTTGCATGTAACCGTTCTTAACAAGCAACTACGTCTCTTCTTGGTTTTTTGCATAGACCAAACAACTTCACAACATTGGCCAATCACTTTGACTAGAGATCACAGTTTGAAAATTGGTCTTTTGACTAAATATTAGTCAAGGGATGAATATGCTCTTTTTCTAACTTTTACTTTGGGAAAGTTTAACTTGAAGTAGTGTGAACAAGGGTCCAGATGTCTACTCAATTTGAACAATGCGTTTTATAGGTTTCTGAGATTGAACACACTGCAGATTTTGTGGGGCCAATTGGCTGTACTAATATAAGAAGCCTTTGGAATCTAGCCTATTGCAAAAAATCAGATTTATTTTTTTATTTTTATTTTTATGACATAGGATATCCCTCATCAGCATAACGTTCAGACCATTGGTCTCCGGCCCGAGAGTTATCTAATTCTGATTAGGAAGGACTATTTTTTAGGGGATACATATATAACCGCACATATGGTATTCAGATAATGTAAAGAGCAAGAGTCAAACTCAAGACCTAAAGTACAAATCCAAGGCTTAAATCATCTGAGCCACCACTTTGACGACTTATATACCACTGCTTAGCATAGGCCAGAGGGTTCTTTTGGATATAATTTAAAAGAGCAATCGAGAAGTGTCATATTGAGAAAAATTAAGGAGAACCTCGCACGTCTAATCACTTCGTTTCAACCGATGGAACAGAAGGCATTTTATTCCGTGGCTGCTCTTTCATCAAACTAGGAAAGAAAATCGTCCAAAGGCCCATTTTCATTCTTTTGACGGGTCAAAGTGGTGGACCGAAGTGGTTCTTTGTAAAAACCAAAACCAGATGTGGTTCTCTTTAAACATCAGAAGAGCCGGTGGTCCTCGTTAGATAAATTCATACTCTCCACTGGGCCCAGAACCATTTTTTAATAGCACCAGAATATATTTAGTTGGAACATGACTTGTCTGGGCCAATGTTTAGCAAATGCCCATGGACTGGAAAAGCCTGAACCGAGCCCAGACAACATTGGGCTTACCTGAGGCTCTATTTGCAGTCCCACAGGCTTGGTAGGAAACTAACATTTCTGACCCAACGTTCAATGGGCCTGGTTGGACCGATCTATGCACCCATGTTTAGCACAAAGGACCATGTCATCATCATCATCATCAAAGCCTTATCCCAACCATGTTGGGGTCGGCTACATGAATTCTATTTCACAAAGGACCATGTGAATTTTGAAAATGGGTTGGGCCACAAACTAAATTTAAGACCTGTGAACAGTACCTAGCCATAAATATTAAGGCTCAAACTTATCCTCATTGTCCACCTCCCATAGTTTTACCTAATGCATGTGGTTAGGAGGATTTGCATGTGCCCCAAGGGATTAGTTCTTGGCTCTCCAAAATCGAGCCCTCCGGCTCAGGGTGGGAGGGAGATACCCTGGGTTATCAATATATATACTAGGGCCCCACTTGCAGATAAGACTAGGGGTATCGAAAGATCTCCCTTCCACCTATCCATATATGGTGTTGAAGACTCAAATCATCATCATAACTATTTGATCAATGACCGACAAGTTTTCATCATTTAAAATGAGTGCAAGCAAATCCAATTGGATAGGTGCTGAACTTGAAATGGGTGACTATCATGGAAGGTCTTAGTTTTATGTTCCACTTAAATGGATCATAAGTTGGATGGTATTAGGCGTTTTGGCACACTTGCTTACCTTAACATTAGCACTGGTGCTCGATAGAGATTCCTAACTCCCCCCCTCCACCGCGCGCGCACGCGCACACGCACACACACACACACATAGAGGGCATTGATCCTGTGAGAATTGTTCTCACCCACTACCCTGAGAACTTTTTATGGGGCCCACTTGCAGGTCCCTTTTGGGGATGGGACTAGGGGGATGGAAAGATCTATGTGGTACCACCTTACTTATCAAGTTTGGCGCCAATTACATGTTTCTAATCCCTTCATCCATGACTTACAAATTTAGTCTATGGATTGGTGCATAGTCGATTCAACGTTTTAGTAAATTTGGATCTGACTAAAACTTGGGGCGAGTGACTGTTAGGGGAGTCTCAGTGTAAATTTGATATTGTTTATAAAAATAACTTACAGGAGGAATAACCCATTAACATACTCCCAGAACAGATTGTCATAAATGATTTAATCATGAATGATACACAATAGAATGTTGATGAAATAGATACGGGAGAATTGAGAAGGTCTACTCAAGAGAGAAGGCTTGCAATCTCGGACGATTATGTTGTGTATTTTGAGGAAATGATGAAAGATCCAATGACATAAAAGGAAGCCACGAATGATGAAAATTTTGATAAATGGTTTGATGCAATGAAAGATGAGATTGAATCCATGGGCCAATAATGAAGTTTGGGATCTCGTCAAATTACCTATAGGGTTGAAGGTTGTTAGTTGTAAATAGGTCTTTATGATCAAAGGGGACTCTAAGGAAAAATCGAGCGACTTAAAGCCCGACTTGTAGCTAAGGGTTTCACTTAAAGAGAAAGCATCGATTACAATGGAACCTACTCACTAGTATCAAAGAAGGATTCATTCAGAATAATTATGGCACTTATAGCATATTATAATTTAGAGATCTATCAATTGGATGTCAAAAGGACATTTCTAAGAGGGAATCTGGAAGAAAAAGTTTACATGGTCCGACCTGATGGGTTTATTGAACATGGGAAAGAAATGTTAGTGACTTGATTAAATGATTACTAATGTTATGGTACATGGAAGGAATTATGTAGTATAATTGATGTCTGATAGCCATGATCCGCATTACTGGTTTCTTTTAATTACAGTATATCAGAATTAGCATAAACAAGATCGACTGGGCTATTTTTTTTCAAATAAGTGGCCACTCGTCGGGATTTTTAAATTTAGTCGAATCCAAGTTTAGTGATAAATTTTTTTTTCAGAAATTTTTTTCTTTTTGAAATCTATATATATTATAATAAAAGGTGGATTGTTTTTTATTTGGTCGTCATAACCAAGTGGGAGATCACATATGTGTAGTCATTCGGACTAAGTAGGAGATTGTTGAACATATATAGTCCTCCTGACCACATGTCTAATACTTTTGGTGCTCACAGTTTAAGCCCACTAATTTAAGATGCTTTCCGCTTTTAGTTTTTGGTTTTGCTAAATATATCTTGGATTCAATTTTAGTAAGCTCAATCAATTAAAAAATCTTATTTGACTAATTTTTGAGGAAATTAATAAAACTTACCTTTAATGGATTTCTTTGATGGAAACAAATCTCTATAAGACTTATCTATAAAAGTGGTTTTTTGGTCTTCTCTCTTAACCTACGAGATCTGAAAAGTACTTATTAACTTTCACGCATTTTGGAGTAGGTGATAAGAGACATAGGAGAAAATCCAATTTGAGAATCACGATTTACTCATCATCAAAATCATGGTACAAAGTACGCATTTATTTGCTTTGAAATCATATATTATTTAATACATATATCTAGATTCTTGGGTTTAATGTTCTATTACAAATCCTATTATATCTAACACATTTGACCATTGAATCCTATGCATGATCCATGTTACCTGGAATTAACCTCCTTAGGTGTGTACTGGGTATCAGATCAAAATTTAGTAGCACAGCTATCGAGCCATGTAAGTAATGGTGATGTATTAGCAGGTTCTCAGTCAGCGATGTTTTTCTTAAATAATTTTGATCAGTGGGTCAAACAATTACAAACCAACGTGGATTGGAGAAGGTAGACTTGTTGTCTTGTGGGCGAGAGACAAAGAACCGGTAGCGAAGCAGAAGAATGTCGAGAAAACGACATACTAAAGCATGAGATGGGAACCGCCAGTCTCCAACGTACTTTCTGGGAAGTTGAACGGGTCAAGTCTTTGAACGATGACAACTAAAATTACTTGTCTCCATTCATTCTTAAAAAAACAAAAAACCCAGGGCCTTCGACAGTACCGCCCCGTGCAGGCAGGCGGAGGAAGAGGTTGAAGGACAGTGGATGATGGAAAAGGAGTAAACAATATAAAAATCTAATATGGGTTTGCAATTGAAATACCAAATCTAGGATCTTGACTTTTGCAATAAATAATAAATAATTTGACATATTTATACGCAAGGTTTTAGAGTTGACATATTCATTGGGAGGGATAAAAAACTTGGGAAGTAATTAGATGTAATTTTTTTGTTTTAGAATTGCACTGCCCATGGTTTTCCTTGATGAAGATTTAGATGTGCAAGTGTCAAAAATGCAAATTGCTTGAAGGAAATAACAGCAAGCCTATGAGTTTAACGCACTAGTTCCTCTGCATCAGAGATTTTAATTCCCTTTAACAGTAAGGAGTGCATTTGAACACATGATTGTACATTCAAACGCATAATGCGTTTTATGAGATTCATATTTAAAGGATTTTCATGGCAGAAAGTTCATATCTTTAGTGGCATGAACTCTAGCTTAAACCTACAACCATGAGGTTGGAGAAGAAAATTATTTCTTTATTTAGATGATTTTTGTCCTTATTCAATCATCTAGAATCCTTTAGGAGAGTCTGCTAGACCTCCTAAAGTTTTCTATAAGAGATCTACATTAAAGTTGAGACTTTGGCTATTAAATCTACTATCTCCTAGTAGGTTCGTCTTGAAGAGGCATTCAAGAAGATGAGGATCAAGCACGGTTAAAGTGTATGGTGAGTTACTGACAAGAATGGTGTAGTCCATAGGTTGAATTACCAATTGAGGATGATTCTGTGAGATCTCTGGAACCTTTATTTTATATAGCGCTTGACTTGATTTCTGTTCAGGAGAAAGGACCTAAGGTTTTTCCCGAGTAGGTTTTTCATGTAAAAAATTGTGCCTATTCTCTTTGTGGTTTGATTTATTGATTGCTAACTAGAATAGCTAAATTAATTAGATCTATTGAACTCTAATTAAGCGGACCTTAAGCCAATTAGGTGTTTAAATCTGTCTTTCGATATAAGAATATCTTGCACCATAATCTTGGTGATGAGTGTTTCGGATCTTATCTAAAGGTTGTTCTGCCTTGTAATTAATAACCTTGATAAAAAAAAGTTTTCTCCAATCTCCCTTTATCACCCACTCTAATATGCATAAGAGTTTATGGGTACTTTATTTGTGAGTTAAGTGGAAACCCCTTTTATAAATTAGTAATGCTAAGATGACGTAAAATATTAACACAAAGCATTTACATGCTGATGTGTCAACACTTACGAAAGAAATTTATTTCCATCAAAGAAATACTATTAAAAGTAAGTTTCCTTAATTTCCAAAAACATTAGCCGAACAAGAGTCCTAATGGATTGAAAGTGAATTCAAGACACATTTATTAAAATCAAACTAGAGAAAACAAATCTTAAAATTAGAGAACTCATCTTGTGGGGCCCAATTAATATTAGACATGCGGTCAAGAAAACCACACACGTCTAACATATGTAGGCTGAGCAAGCAGTGCATGGAAGACCTAGGGATGTTCCCTTGGCTAAATAGATTAGGCTAGTGTTGAATCCTATATATCAAAATTTAATGTGTTTTAATGTGAACAAGCACTCTTGTATAGGCACTTTACCCAATTTCATTCAAGTCAGAGTAACTTAACTCAACAACCTCTTATCCCCATAGTAACAGGTTTGTGCTTTTACATGGTTGGGTTTAAACCCTAGGTATACCACTTTTTTCCACATGTGAGGGCTCCCTCCCAATTTTTGTGGGCTTTCTTTCTGGGTGTGCAGCCTTCTTATTATGTGAGTAGACTTTCTCCCATGTATAGGCTCTCTCTCTCTTGGACGATCTTATCCCTTCCACCCGCTGGGTTTTATAAGAAAAAAAAAGAAGTCAGAGTAACCTTTTAACCCTGTTGCCTCATTGAAAGTGCATTCAGAGCAGCGTCTAGTGCCAAATTAATCTTGAACAAAACGTACACGTGACTGAAAATGAAAATATCAGAGAAAAAAATGTCGAAACATTTTGAATAAGCCGAGGAACACGAGGCGTCTAACATTTTGGTGTTGTCACAGCTTTATCTAGAAAAACTTTCCTTGTTGTGCATGATGCATGCCGAATATGGTCGAAAGATTTGCAGGTTAACTATTTTTTGAATTGTTTATTGAAAATAAATAGCCAACCGTTACTAGCTAGAAGTTTTAGATTTACCATCTAGTTTATGCCTTGACCAAATAGCTAAAATTGATCCTTGAACCTCACATTTCTAATCACTAAGCCACTCTTGTATTTAAGGGCTTGTTTAAAAAGTCTTAACAGTTTGACATAGAAAAACTGAATTAAATCTATTTAAATAATAATAAATAGATTATTTGGTATATTATTTGACTTACTAAAAAAATGTATTCTTGTCGTATAATATAGTACAAATTTTATAGTAAAAGTTATATTATGGACCAACTCATTAAAGAAAACCAAAAAATGTTGAATTGCTTTAGGCATTTACGTATGTTAGAAAAAGTTAATTTTTTTTTAACTTCACTAAAAAGGGCAAAAGTTCTTATATATATAGATTTATTTCAGAAAAAGCTCGTTTAATTGGACAATCACACAAACATTTCAAGTAGCTTAAAATGCTCAAATATCTGTGCCTAAGTAAGCAAAATGTTAAGTAAGCGCAACTGTTTACCAAATGAGAGCTATTTATCTAATCCTTATACTTACCTATTAACAAGTGCAATCGTGCAAATTATAACTTTCTATCCTTGGCAATGAAACTAGAAGACAACTCAACATAGTAACCTGCGAGAGCCAATGACTACATAAATTCTTTTTCTGATGTTTATTGGGTTGGTCGAATTGATCATGGTCAACCCCATTGCGTGATACATTCCCTCTAATACTTTTTGGTCTTCGGTCCAACGGTAGCATATACAAAGAACCAAGAAAAATCCAAACACTATGTCCCCTGTTTCCTTCCTATAAATACCACCTTCCTTCTTTCTTCTTCCATAGCAACTTACCCATACCTCTGCAGTCTCCATTGAGAGAGAGAGAGAGAGAGAGAGAGAGAGAGAGAGAGAGAGAGAGAGAGAGAGAGAGAGAGAGAGAGTGTGTGTGTGTGTGTGTCTGTGCAATTTCCATCTCAGAGAAACCAGTAAGAGAGATAGATATAGAGTTAGAGCCATGTCTGGTCCAATCATGTTCTTCACAGACGAGGCATCCTCCATGGTGCTTCCAAGGGGCACCATTCTCACCAAGGATGGGGTGCGAAACGGCCCCAGAAGCCGTCCAAAGATCCCTCCATCACCATACTCAATCCACCTTGCTGGCGCCAAGGAAGACGACGAGATGGCAATCGATGACCAACGTGACCTTGAGGACGACGTCGACCTCAGAGCCATCTCCTTCAAGCTCCCTGAAGACGGAATCATCAACGAAAGCGAAAGCATCGAAGAAAAATGCGCATGGCTCCGGTCCCAACTTGTCGGCGATGACGTTGAATTCGACACCCCCTTCGGCAAGCGCCACCTCACCTACGCCGACCACACCGCCTCCGGGAGGTGCCTCCACCACATAGAGAACTACATCGTGGAGAACGTCCTCCCTTTCTACGGAAACACCCACACCGACGACAGCTTCGTCGGCCATCGGACAACGAAGATGGTCCACGAGGCAGCCAAATACATCAAGAGGTGTATGGGCGGCGGACCGGAGGATGCGCTCCTCTTCTGTGGCTCCGGCACCACGGCGGCCATCAAGAGGCTGCAGGAGGTGATGGGTATTGCCATACCCTCCACCATGAAATCGAGGGTGGTGAAGAGTTTGACGCCGGAGGAAAGGTGGGTGGTGTTTGTTGGGCCTTATGAGCACCACTCTAACCTTCTTTCATGGCGTCAAAGCCTTGCAGAGGTGGTCGAGATCGGCGTCGACAAGGATGGGCTGGTTGATATGGACATGCTCCGACAGGAACTGAGATCTCCCAAGTACTCTGATCGACCAATGTTGGGATCTTTCTCTGCTTGCAGTAATGTAACAGGGATTTACACTGATACAAGGGCTCTTGCTCGTTTGCTGCATGAACATGGAGCTTTTGCTTGCTTTGACTTTGCAGCGAGGTAAGTAGGCCAAACTGTCAATCCAGTATTAATACCTGTTGAATATAGCGGATTTTTGTTTTTGTGTTTAGTGGTGCTGTTGAGTTGATTGGATTAGTTTTGGGGTGTTTGGTGCAGTGGGCCATATGTGCAGATTGATTTGAGGTCGGGAGAATTGGAGGGCTATGATGCTGTTTTCCTTAGTCCACATAAATTTGTGGGTGGGCCAGGAACACCAGGGATCTTGCTCATGAGCAAGATTCTCTATAACCTCAGATCTGCTCCTCCTTCTACTTGTGGTGGTGGTACTGTTGCCTTTGTCAACGGTTTCAATGAAAAGGTTTGTTTTTTAAAAACCAAGGATCATGCATCGCCCATTGAATTTATAATGAAAAAGAATCTCCTCCTCTCTGGGTAGCTAGAAAACTCCATACATAAAATGCTCTCTTCTTATATCAATCAGTATTGTGTTTTTTAAATTTATAATTATCTTTAAAAAATGATGTATAATCCCTTTCCTAAATAAATAACAGGGGCATTGAAATGATCCAAACGCGGTTGGATCCACCTAGTTGATTAAAAGATGATCCAAACATGGTGGAGTCCCTCTGTAACTCATATTTACTTCAATCACACCTCGAAATTGCTTTGGACGAATGGATGGGGTGAAAAAGTTTTTGGTGGGTTTTAGTCTAAATTTATATTTGAATTTATAGGAAAAAAGACGTCAATCTCTTCCAAATGAAATATCATCTAAAAAAGTATATGATGAGTTTTATTTAAATCATTATCATCATCAAAGCCTTATTTCATCTATTTTTTAATTGGTTATATGAATTCTACTTATTTATTTCATTTATCCTAAGTTCTTGGATAGTTTGCACGTCATTGGATATCCCCTTTTTTATGGCCTACTAACTTGTGCAGTAAAACATTTCTTGATTGACATTGTTGTTTGTTGTTGGGCTGCACTAAATAAATACAAACTATTTCAAATGAGTTTTTTGTTTCACTCGTTGACCCTAATTTGAATTACTTTTAATACTGCTTATTTTTTATTCTATTTGTTCTAGTTTTACCCCACATACCAACATCCTCAGCTCAATTAAATTTGTTTATATCCAATAAAAAATTAGTTTGGCCAGCTGTCAAAGAATAAAGTTCGAACATTTTAAGAAAAGCAGGGTCTTTAATAATTATCAACTTGGCAAGAGGATTTCTAAATTATCTGAGGATGTGGCTTACATTCCTTTGATATAAGGCCCACATTTGGTATCTAAACAAGTAACCAGGTAAATTTGGTATCACATGCATCAAGTCACATAAGAGTGCATCTAACAAAGCAACTTGTTATTACTAAACAGGACACCCTCTACTACGAGGACATCGAGGAAAGAGAGGACGCAGGAACACCAGCAATCGTTCAAAAGATTCGAGCAGCACTGGCCTTCTGGGTGAAAGAGTACATGGGGTATCATCTAATTGATACCCAAGAGACCCTCTGGATTGACAGAGCTCTCCATAGGCTCCTACCCAACCCAAACATTCATATCCTTGGCAACACCGTTGTAAGGCGCCAGCCCATCCTCTCCTTCCTCATCCAGACTACATCCTTAGATCGGACAGCTGAGGCTGCGGAGAAAGGGGTCTTCATGTGGAGAGAAAGGGCCATCAAGAAGGACAAGCCTCTTCATGGTCGCTTTGTCACCAAGCTCCTCAATGACCTCTTTGGTATCCAGGCACGTGGTGGGTGTGCCTGTGCTGGGCCTTATGGTCATATTCTTCTTGGTGTGGACGTGCAGCAGTCCTTGGCTTTCCATTCTGCTATAGAGAAGGTAATCTTTTTTTTCATTTTTATTTTTTATTGTAACGAAGGAACCCGCTGACAACCTTACGGCTGATCCTTGGAAAAACCCCAGATACAAAGAACTAACTAGAGCTATGTGTATTAGGTAAGTTCTTACAAAGGTTCAAATTGGGGACTTCCAGGTCACTCTAGAACTTCCCTCCACTCCAACATTTTATGTATGGGTTCACATTTTAAGTAAGGGTGACATTTCAAGTGTGGGTTACAAACATTGGACATTTGGAAGTTTGAAAAATGTAGTCCTGTAGTCCTTAAGTCTTAAGCAATTGATGATGAGACATCATCAATTGCTTAACACTAGGTAATCAACCTACACCACTGTCACAGTGTGTGTATTTTTCTTTAACTCTAAGGGCCCGGACTCCATTACCAAGCCTAGGGTCATGTTTGATGATTTAATCTTAAAAAATTATTCAGATTTTTTTTACAAATGCTTGGAAAACCAATGTTTGATAATTATAAATAAAATAGAATTTGGACTAATGAAAATACTTATTTTTGGGTTTTTTTTTTGGTTCGATCCCCTTCTGTAGGATTTACAAATCCTCACTTTTTTCCATCTACTCACTCATACCAATTTTTTGAACTAAAGACAATGAAATTCATCAATATCAAAGTAAAATCTGCAGTGAGAAATCCCTATTTTACAGCCACATGGAAATCCAAATCTGCGTAATCCTCCCAAATTCCTCACCTAGCTATTAGCAAATGTGCCCTAATTATCTCCGCCCATCTTAGAAATACAATTCGGTGTAAGCTCCGGTGTTAGCTCCGGCCAATATTGTTTGAAGTCAACAGTCAAGTGAAAAATCTGGCCATTATCTTCTTACGGACATGAAAATGCTAAATTATAGTACATTATATTTGAGCAGGGCATCACAAATTTATAGTAATATACACTGTGGAGTGTGGACCATCCACATGGACTCACTCATTCTTATAAAACCTCTGCCGGTTGTGTTGTTTCCATCGGCGATTTGCTCTTATTCGATGGTTACAGACCAAACTACTAAATTATAGTACAGTATATTTAAATGGCATTGTACAAGTGTAGAACATCTTGGACAATTCTGTGAAAGAGACTTTTTCTTTCTAAAATCCCAAAAATCTTTTTAATTACTTCTTCCAAAAGAATAAGGTTTGCACTTATAATGGCACACCTCTTAACACCCATGAAGCCAAGAGAAACCTTGCGAAAAAAATTAAAACTTTGAAAAAGAAGAAAAAGGAAAAAGGAAAAAGGAAAGAGGCCAAGACAAAGGGTTCTCAATGCAATCGAAGCCCAAATTGAGTCCAATTCCGACATGGATCCTGGACTCTAAATCCAAGCCTACCCATAGGTGAGATGGGTAACCTGTTGTCTTCCCAATTAAACCTCAATCTAGTGAAGGACCAGGTCCGTCGAAAGGGTCATTCTCAACACTCTAATGGACCAGATTTGGGATCAAGGAACCTGGTGTCTGTAAATCCAAGCCCAAATCTGAGTCCAATTCTGACATGGATCCTGGACTCTAAATCCAAGCCTAGCCCCATAGGTGAGATCGGAGACTTGTGCCTTCCCAATAAAAGCTCGAGCCCTGTACCAGGACCAAGACCATGGAAAGGGAATAACAAGACCATCGAAAGCTCTAACAACTCCGAATCATATCCACTTGCAGGGAAACAACGGCCTAAAACCTGGATGGACAAGACTTAGCTTCTCCTACTACATGTCACTCACTGAGTTTGAGTTCCTCCTCGCCGCAATTGAGTTCATAGCAGTTTACGGCCAGCGTTTCCTTCCTCTTTACCATTTCAACTGGAAGACAGGTGACTGGACCTTCAGGAAAACCGCCCTCCAGAGGCTTGTGGGTGAGGAGCGTGCATTGGCCCCCAACAGCTTGAAATTAGGCAGCGCGCGAATGCTTGGAGATCGCGGTTACCGCCGGGAGTCTCCATCAACACCACCGGGTCTGACCCATGGAAGTGGCATTAGTGGAGGTAGTGATCCGGGCATGGAACACAAATATGCCATGTACCTCGAGACTGCTCGCTACATTGCAAGGTCACTCCCCAAGTTCCCTCCACAGCGCAGGGTGCCTGAAGGAGTTGATGTCGGTCTTATTCTCTTCAGGATTTGATCTTGACTTTCATCTTTCTCAGCATTTGTTGCTTCAGCTTTCAGTCATTGTCTTGATGACTTTAGGTGCACTTTAGGTGGTTGTCACTTTAGGTGCATTTTACGTTATGTTATTGGGATGTTTTCATATTTCTATAAGATAAGTCTGCAGAAAATATATTTGGTATATGTAAATAATTGTTTTCAATTTTAGTCTTACGGGAAGGAATCTCAAAAACTTAATCTGGTGGCATAAGAAACTTGAAATAAAAAAACTTTATTTTTTTAAACAATAATTGGTTATTACATTGATTTTTATTTATCTCAAAGTGATTCTATTATTTAATTTCTAAAGCGGGTCACATGTTAACAATCACAAAAGGTGAGCCTATATTATAATTTCTAATTTCTTATAATATTAAGGCCTTATTATAAATCCTTTGACAGTGGGCCCCATGTTCAGGTTTCCAAATTTGAGTTATATGGTGAAAAAAAATTATCTTTCACAAAAATTTTAAATTTTTCAAAATAATTTTTAATCCTTCAAAAAAATAATCTTTCAAGAAAAAATACTTAAAATTTCAAAAAAGAATTAATCTTTCAAAAAAATATTTAATCTCTCAAAAAAATATTTCATCTTTCAAAAAAAAATTTAATCCTTGAAAAAAAAATTTCGTATTTTAAAAATAATTTAATATTTCAAAAAATATTCAATTTTTTTTAAAAATAATATTTTAAAAAATATTTAATCTTTAAAAAAAATATTTAATATTTCAAAAAATATTAAATTTTCCAAAAAGCATAGTTAATATTTCAAAAAAATATTTGATTTTCAAAAAAATTAATATCTTAAAAAAATATTTAATCTTTCAAAAAAATATTTAATCTTTTATAAAAAGATTTAATTCTTAAAAAATATTTAATCTTTTAAAAAATATTTAATTTTTTAAAAAAATATTTAATCTTTTAAGAAAATATTTAATCTTTCAAAAAATTAAAAAAAAGGTGGAGTCACATTGTAATTCCTTAGAATGTAGGTCCACATTGTGAATCCCATGAATATAGTCCCATGTTCTAATTTCTAAACGTGGGTACCACGTGATTTTTAAAGTAAAATTCCTGTTTCCAATTAGTAAATAGGATAGTTTTATATTATAATCTCTTATAATTTTCAAAGGTGGGCACTATAATTTTTAAATGTAGGTCATATGTACAAAATCACAAAAAATCTAGCTTCACTTTGTAATTTCTAAATGTGGGTTACGTAGTCACAATCACAAATGGTGATTTTACATTATAAGTGTACTATATACTGTAATTTATAAAGATGGGTCTCACATTTAAATTTAAAAAGGTCGAATCTACATTATAATCTCTTATAATTTCCAAAGGTGGGTTCACATTATAATTTTATAAAGATAGGCCCACCTTATAAATCCTATAAATATGGGCCCATGTTCTAACTTTTAAAGATGGATACTACATTGTCCCTTTTCTAGGTGGGTCCCACGTACGTCAATAATAAAGTGCCGTAAACATTAAAAGGTAGGTTCACATTCTAGATCTTATAATTCTCTTATTTTTGTTTGTTGGAAAATTATTTTTACACCGTCAACAATACAAATTTCGTATGGCATATTCTTAGCAGAGTATTTTAATACAATATTGCCAAACAAGTTCTACAAGGTTTTGTCTCAGCACAACCCGATCTCAACAAAATCGAGCACAAAATTGGGCATAACATGGGAACAATGCCAAACAGACCCTTTTGTTTTGTGTTTAAATGAAGCATTGGTTGAGTTGTTTCCATAGTGGATGAGCTTGTAAATGGATATTCATGATTTACACAATAAAGTTAAAGAAAATTTTGGATCTTCTCTTGGAATGTTTCCTTTTTTTTTTTTTTTTGTTTTTGTTTTTTGGTCTCATGGGGCCCATCCAATTAGACCTGGCAACAGGGTCAGGTTAACCAAATTTGGTTCAAGTTGACCAACCCTGGATTTGTGGGTTCAAATCCTAACCCGATCTGTTTTTAAAACAGACTGAAAATTTTCAACCCGCACCCATGGTAGGTCAACCTGATTTGACATGCCTAATCTGAATTTGATGTGGATTGGGTTGGGTTGACCCGATCTAACCTATATAATTTCCATTTTGTATATGATCTAACTCATTTTATGTGGCCTAATTTCATTTGTAAAGCTCTTTTTACATCTAAATTCATTTAAAATATTGCATTAAGCATGAATTTATAATTTATCAATTTTCAAGTTGTAAAAAATGGGGCTAAAATCCATAAATATTTTCAAGCCCATTTATTGAGATAATCCCTTTTCAATTTTTGTTTAGTTTTATAATTCCGTATAATCTGAGCATGAGTATAAGACTCATCAATGCTATTGTATTAACCCATTCATATCCATATTTTAGAGGAAATTTCTATACCAACATATATAAAAATAAAAGTCACATATCAATATTTACAACTACAAAAACATCAAATTGTCAAATAAAAAAAATAAGTTTTATAATTAAAAAAATAAATATTATATTTTAAGTGTCAATACTTTGCGTAACTCCTTCACATAATATTATAAGTATACAATTTATGGTTTATGTGAATAAGAAAAGTCACATAAAAATTAAAAAATTATAATAAATTATCAAAACCTAAACAAATTAAATGGGTTAACAACCCCCCCCCCCCCCCCCCCCCCGCCACGATATTCAAAAGCAATTATATGTGACTTTTTAAATTACCTTGTCCAACTAGCCGGTACAAAAAAGTGACTTTTAAGTAGTAGAAAAAGAAAAACACTTCTAGCCACCGCAATTCAAAGTGTGTGGTATGTTCTTGAAAAACTTCTTCATAATTGGAAGTGGTCCTCTGCAATATATTTGACTTGACTTTTTTTTAAGGTTGGAGTACCTCTTGTCATTTCTTTTTCAATTTAGAATTCAACTTACCATCATACTCCTACCCAAGCAGCAAAATTTGAAGTTAATATTTAAACTCTCCATTGACATTACGTCTACCGGCTAGAAATATTCAACGAGTAAGAATTTTGATAGGCACATGATACGAGGACTTCTTAATATGCTGAAAAATGATGAGGCAATCTACATTTCAAGAGGCCCATTTTGGTTTTGAGTAGAAACGATCCAAACCTCTGTTTTTCCTATTTTGGGCAAACCTTTATAAATGTCAACCTCTGAAAAGACAAGTTTCAAATCAGTTGCAGGGCTATTGCTGGTTTGATCAGATTGGGATAATTTAGATAGTAATTAGATCAGATTGTATCTGATGAAAATCAAGTAGCCTCTCAATTAATTATTACCCAATTTGGTTGGAATTGCAAGAGTACGAAAAACCAATTGCACCTTCCCTACACGAATATATTAGAGCTGGTGAAGAGACAGATTTGCAGCTTCGAAACAAGCATGCGTAGGCATCATCATAGCTGCGACGAGGTTTTTTTGATGATGTGATAAATATTTTCTTGGTGATGTTCTCTCCCTAAAAAACTGTTGTTCGTTTGTTTGGAAGACCATAGTGGGGGTGAGTGGGGTGGGAATGGAAGCATCTAAATGAGATCAATGAGGGATCTGTGTAAAATATATTTACCTCGGTTTATAATCCTAATCCTTTAATCTATGTCCTTTGCACATTCTCTTTTCAATCTAGTGGAAATTAATAGTTGATGAGAATCAAATTTGGGCTTATAGCAAATAGGAGGAAAAGAAATTAGGGAGCATGAGGGAAGTAACATGATCATAGGTGGGCCAATAATGTAAAAGATGCTGAAAAATGAACTATGCATATTTGGTTCTCATAAACACATTTATGTATGGATTGGTCGCTTTTAATTAGTGTATGATGTAATTATAGCATTGTATTTCTATGCCAATACCATCAAACATGTAGAGCATGTTTGTGTTCCTATTTTTTCGTAGACAGATCTGCCTTTTCTAGCAACTCCTACTATTCTAGAGGCTTATTCATGGATTTGCAAAATGCTTAGTCCAAAATGATAATATCTTTTAACATTGTCTGCACCAATTGATGGAAAAAAGAAATACATAGAAAATCAAAGCATTCAATTCCAATTCCAAGGAAGTTCATTACTCCGTTGTGCTCTTTCCCACATTTCCAATATCCTATCTCTTGTTTCTAATAAGATAGGCTAATATTATGTGGATTTTGAAACTAGACCAATAAGTAAATTTTATATCAGCAATAAATGATCTAGGGATATTGATCCAATGGAAATGAACACCTAGAGTGAACAACTGTATCGCACCCGCTAGTGCCCATTGCTTGGACAAGGGCTTGCTCGATGTTAGCCCTGTTCTTGTTGGACGGGATTAAGGCTTTGTATTTTTGGCATTGGGCTGTGCGTGGGCTGAATTCCCTTTCTCAATACTAAATGGCCTTGGACTTGTGCCTATATATGCTTGAATTCTTGTCCCAACATATTTACATGATGGAGTGTATGTGTATTGCAAATGGGTTGGGCCCAGGCCTGAACTCAGGCATATGAGGCCTGATACCTAAATGGGCTGATCTTGGACTATCTTCAAAGCAGCCTAACTTGCCAACCCACTTCTGCATTTGATCTTGTAACTTTTGAATTCTTTCAGGGATTTTTCTTTTTTTTTTAATTAGTTTTTTATTTTTTTATGGGTATCCTAACTATAGGCCAGCCTTGGTTAGAATCCTAGTAAAGTAGGTAAGAGGCTGTTCTTAGAATTGGTTAAGGTTGATAATTTAAATCGTCATTAACATCATCACCAAAGCCTTCTCCTAACTATGTTGGGTTCACTACATAAATTTTAGCCTCCATTCCAATTAATTAATCAACAAATAAAAAAAAAACTAAATACAAACTGACCTACCTAACCTCTATGCTCACATATACATTTTGTATCACATATCATAAACTTCTGTCTATTAGGTTGGATAATTATTAGTTATGCGCAGTCAATGAGATGGGAAAGCATGTAAAGAGAATATTTTTAAAGTGCAAGTAAATAGCCATATTTTATTGAATGTCGTGTGCTGTATAAGAAGTCCACTGCCATAAATACATTAGTGGAAGCCAACCTTGTGTTTCCAAACATCTCACAATTGCCACCATTGTTTGATAACTAATAAAATTACACTCTAATTAGAATTATGTCCACTGCATGATTAATTGATAGTTTCTGGAATAAATGACTAAATGATAAAAAAGGAGTTAAATAACATATTTTAGACCTGCTCAATTTGATAATGGCCTAAATATGAGTAGAGGGAAATTTCCTCAAGTTTCGGTAGTTTAGATTTCAAAAGTGACTCCAATTGACAAAGTTATAGATGTCCAAAGAAAGATATGAGTTAAGAGTCTTTGAACTCATCACACATGAGCTGAGTTCCAAATTATGTATCAATCAAAATTGGGTCCACCATTCGTATGCCATATGATGCATATGATGATGGAGTAGAGGTTTGGTAAACGTCTAATTAAGAACTCCCATTTTCCTACAAAGCTTAGATCGAGGGGCCTAAGAATTAGAACACTAGAATTGGATCTTCACTCAAAGCAATCACCAGAGAATTTCTAGACCACTCAATGAGTAAACCTAGAAAATCTCTTCCTATCCTAGAAATACAATTTAATGCGTCATAGTCTTCATTAGGTTTACCCATCAAACAAAAGTAAACTTAACATTATAATTGGTTTTTCGTTGTTGCTCAACTAGTGACAATCTGTAGGATGCATGGGTGTGTGAGTACTAGTCCCTTTTTCTGAACAAAAAAAGCTAGAGTGAAAATAAAAAAAAAAGAAAAACACCTAGAGTGACATAAAGTGTGGGTTTACTTACAGCGTACTCTTATGTTTGAAACTACTTTAAATTTGCCTGGTATGTATTTCTGTGAGTTTAGTTGGTGCCACTTACGAGATTACTTCTTTTGAGTGAAAGATATTACGAATACCAACATCATCAGAAAATAATAAAATAAAATAATTGGCTAACGAAAAAGGTATAATGACAAAAATTCTAATATTTGAGAATTAGTGCAAAGAAAGATACTAGCATAGCTAATATCCTTGGTCACCCCTTAATTTGTTAGGTCAAGGTTTTTTGTTTTTTTTTTAAATGCAAATTTGAATTGAAAAGAAAAGGGGAAGGAAGCAACAAAAAAATAAGAAAGAGAAGCATCAAAACCATAGCTCTAACTCATTTAAGGAGACGAGTTGACATGTCTTCCCACACCCTTGCTCCCCAACCGGCCCCAATCTCTCAAACCCTAACTCACCCGAAGATTTCCCTCCCCTAATCCCGGCCCACCCTGCCCTTACTCTCTTCACCGAGAAACCCAGGATCTCCATGGCGACCAACCCCCTCTCCCTAGATCCCGGGGAGAACCCATCCTCTACCTCAGCCATTCACTTGCAACTAATCCAGCAACAAATAAAGGACCTTCACCGGTCCATCCACTCCATTCCAACGAATTCTCACCCTCCTCCCTCTTTTGCACGCCTCTTCACAAGCCCCCCCCTGACCTCCCCTCTCTCCTCCCTTCCTTGCCCTCAACGACTTGGGCGAATGGAAGACCTTAACTGACTATACCCCTCCACATGATCCAGTCTAGTAAGGAGTCCTTTCGACGCTCCATCATCGGCAGATTCGTTAGATCCAGGCCCTCTCTAGAATGGCTTGAGCATAAGGCTTTTCTCTCAAGAAGACAAAGACTTCCTGCTTGCTCAAAGCCCCATTAGCTTCAGCAAAATGAAAATGCTCGTCATGCTGTGGAATCCTAGAATGGACAAGCTCTCCTGGCCCTCCATCACCCCAGCGTGGATCAGACTAAAAGGAGTTCCCTACCACTGTTGGAACCAACACATCCTCCTCTCTATTGCGAGCTCGATAGGAACCCGATCAGAGTAGATGAAACTACAGCTACTCAGAGGATTCTCTCTTACGTCAGGGTTCTCATCAGTCTAGACCTCAACAAACCAAGGCCGAATACTCTCCTTGTAAATCTGAAAGGAGGAGCAGAAGTCGAGTTGGCCGTCCACTATGAGAACATCCCCTGTTCCCACTGTCTCTCGACTGGCAACTGCAGTTCCCCAAATCACAGAGAACATCACCATGCTGCCCAGACCACTCTCCCCCTGCCCCCTCTTGCAAACCCAGATGTCTCCTCTCCCCACTTCCCCATTCCCCTGCTCTCTCCCTCTAGCCCAAATCCAGGTTCCGAATTTCATCCAAAGTACCCCAATGGCCTCCTTTTTGAAACAAAAGCAGTCACCAACGCTCAAAGCAACCAGCATCCTCTAACAGAGCCTCATCCCCCGTCCCCCCTCAAGTCAACTATCCTGGACTCAAACCAAATCCACCACACCATCTTCCCAAAAGATAACCGCCTTTTCACCGTCCCTCAAGATCTCACCTTGGCAATCTTGGAAAAAATACCAATTCCCTCAATTGATGTTTCTAATGGTTTCTCAGTGCTTGAGAACCTTGACTACTGCCTCATTACAGACCCTCTCAGTGCCATCTCCCATAATGCTCTGTTAATCAGTCAGGAAGCAAAGGAAACCTCCCCACCTCCAAAGAAGTCTCCTCCACCCCCTGCAGACAATGGTAAAGTTCATCTTTTAAAGCCTTCCCCACTACCTGCTGAATCTCATAATGGGGAGCTTGGGCAACCCACTGAGAGACAAGTCCAAAGCACTCCCATAGACAATCATTCTCAAGGTATTCAATTGACAGTGGATCTTTCAGGCTTCCCTCCCAAGCAAAGCACAAGAAGGACGCGGAAAAAGCCAACATCTTCAGTCGGACTAATCACTAGGCGCTCCAAAGGTAAGCTCCCATCCCCCTCTCCCAATGATTAAGATTATTTACTGGAACTGTAGAGGCATTGGAAACTCCCCTAACAAAAGAGTGCTTAGGAACCTGATTAACTCTCACAACCTGGACATCATCTTCCTTTCAGAGCCTATGATTCTCTTCCCTTCCTTCTCTACCTTCGGCTTGTCCTCCTCTGGCTTTGACACCTTTAGCTCCCCAAACTCTAGCCCTATCAGCCAACTATGGTGCCTCTGAAAGCAAACCTCTGAGTACAAATGCTCTCTCTTGGACTCTTCCAACCAACATTTATCCATCTCAGTCAGAGACTCCACAACCAACCACTCCAGTATCATCACAGGCATTTATGGCTCAACAGAATTCAGGCTCAGAAGACATTTATGGCAACACCTCATCAACAACTCCACCACTCTTCCATGGTGTATCCTAGGCGACTTCAATGCAATCCTCTCTTCCAGTGAAAAGCTCAGCTTCAATCCTCCATCATCAACCTCTATCTCTGACTTCTACAATATGGTCATGGCTACAGGCATCTCAGACCTCGGATTTTCGGGGCCTCGTTTCACATGGGCTAACAACAGACAGGGAAGATCCTACACTGCAGCTCGGCTAGACAGGGCTTTTGCAAATTCTCTGTATTGACCATTTCAAAGATCCTGCCATCACTCACTTGCCCAGAGTTTCATCAGATCACAGCCCTCTCCTTCTTAGCCACTCAGCCCCCCCTCTAGCCACAAACACCCCTTTCAAGTTTGAGGAAATGTGGACCCTTCATCCAGATTTTTTGAACCAGGTTGCTTAATGCTGGAGCACTCAGATCCAAGGAAATCCTCAATGCATTTTGGCTTAAAAACTCAAGATACTCAAAGTGCACTTCAAAGGATGGAACAGATCCACTTTTGGCGAGCTGAGATAAAAAATCACGGAAGCTGAATTCAAGGTTATCTCTTGTCAGCAATATCAGGACGACTCCCCTACTGATCATCACCTGGCAGATCTGAACCTTGCTAAGGCCTCTCTCCACAATTGGCTTAAGGCTGAAGAAATCCATTGGAGATAAAAATCTAGAAACAAATGGCTTAAGGAAGGAGATGGCAACACCCACTTCTTCCACCTTTCAGTCAAGGGTAGAGGGAGAGTCAAAAAAATTGACAGGATTTCCATGGCTGGAGAGGTTATAGAAGACTCAGAAATCATCAAGCAAAAGGCAGTTGAATTCTTCTCCGACCAATTTACAACCAACCAAGAATCCCCAGCAGAGCATCTTTTTCAAGTGCAACTGCTCGTCAGTCTCTGAAAATGAGAATGCTTTATTAAGTGCGGTCCCTACCAATGAAGAACTTAAGAAAGCTGTGTTTTCCCTAAACAAGAGAAGTGCCCCTGGCCAGATGGCTTCAACGATGCCTTCTTCACTTTAACCTGGCCCATAATTGGTTAGGAAGTCTGTTCTGCATCAAAGCACTTTTTTCAAACAGGCCATCTATTAAGAGGTTCCAATGCCTATCTCTTGGCATTAATCCCCAGAGACCCTTCTCTTTAGTCCTTTGCAGACTTTCACCCGATAAGCTTGCTCAATTTCTTATGTAGGACAGTATGAGATGTATCTTAATATGAAGGGATCAAATCTGAATTAACAATTAAAATTCAGTTATAAGCAATCCAAGTAAATTAAAACATTGAATTTCTATTAAATAATAGATCCACGGTCCAAGGTGATTTCACAGATCCTGCAGTAAGCCTTTTCTTGTTATATAAAATAGTATAATATTAATGGAAGATAGATTTTCCAGATTGCTTAGGGCCAGTAGTGCATATCCAATGATTTGGACAATGGTTTAAAGGGAAGATCTATGATAACAAAATTCAGATCTAGTATTTTCAGATCTAGAAAAGATCCAGATTTAATAAAAAGTTCAAATCTGAAATAATTTTTAGATGTAGGATGGTCTATGGTTCAGATCTAAAGTTTGGTAACCAGGGGATTCTAGATCTGCACTGCAGATCTGAGTAGTTTAGATCTAATGTCAATACCAGGATAGCTCTAGATCTAAGTGATAGTAACCAAAAGTGTTCTTGGAAAGAGGAAAAGTGAAAAAAGATATAGATACCTTTGTTGGGCTTTCACCAAACTCTGATCCGGAGGTGTTAGAAAAGATCTCAAGAGAAAGGTAGACTCAAGAGGCTCTAGGAAGAAGAAGAAGAAGCTTCTATTTCATTCAATATCATATCATAACATAGCATAATGAAGAAGATAGCTTAGGTCTCAACTTAATATGTCTCTCTATCCAAAAAAAGGAAAAAAATCAAAACAAATAAGAAAAGAAGAAAGAGAAAGAAGGAGGGGGACGTGTGCAAGTAATAACTTGCGCACCTTGGGATTCATGCCCAAGTTACAACCTTGCGCACAACTGGCTTTTTTTTTTTTTTTTTTTGGTTTTTAACATCAGTCCCCCCTTTTCTTTTTTGTTACATAAGACTGACTATGGGTCCCTCTCCACTAATAAGAACTTAACATGGGACCAACAACTTAAACACATTAAACGTGGGACCAACAACTTAAACAAATTAAACATGGGACTAACAACTTAAACAAATTAAACTATGGGACCAAACAACTCAAAACATGGGACCCTTTCTTATTCTAATACTCTTTTAATTACTTGGGCCCCTCCAAACTTTAAAAGCTATTTTATTTCTTCCCATATGGTACCTCCTAGTGTGGGGCCATCAAGATAGTTGCACACATGGGGTCTTTTTCGAAATCTAGCCGTCGAATGTCCTTGCGATGATGGATCAACAGTGGATTTATAATTTCTTCGCGAGCAAAACTTGGGTAGTGCTCATCCATCGAAATTAAAGCATGATCCGTTGTCCGGCACCCTCTTCTTTGATACACTTTGTAAGAGCGAGAAGGATCAGATCTGATGTCCCCATCAACTTCACACACAAGATCATATCAAAAATTATAGCCGAAAGACTTTCTATCATCCTCCAAAACCTGATATTCCCCAACCAAGCAGCTTTTGTAAAAGGTAGATCCATCCATCAATATGCTCTTATGGCCCATGAACTTCTCTAAAAGCTCAACACAAAGGTTCATGGTGGGGCTATTTGCATGAAACTAGACATATCCAAGGCCTTTGACAAACTACAATGGTCCTTTCTCTTCAAAGCCTTAAAAATTTTCAACTTCTCTTCCAAGTGCATTGATTTTATTTCAGAACTCATCTCCATGTGGCTTCTTTGGCTCTTACTGTGGGCTTCATCAAGGGGATCCCCTATCCCCCCTACCTTTTCATCCTTGCAGACGAGGTTATTAGCCTCAACCTCTGCAACCTCCAAAGAGAAGGTAAAATCCACGCTATCTCACCGATACTTTCCTTTCCTTTTCACCTTCTTTATGCAGATGACATGCTGCTTTTCCTAAAAGCCCCCAACAGAAGCCTACAAGCAGTCAAGACGCTCTTAGCTAGCTACCAAACAGCTACAGGCCAAGTTTTCAACCTCTTCAAAAGCCAGCTTTTCATTGGAAAACACAGCTCCTCCAAAACCCGCTTTATTTGTTTCATCCTTGCCATCCCCCAAGCTACTCTTCCTTCATCTTACCTTTGCAGCCCCAAGCATAGACACTTCATGAAGCTTTTGGAAGCCTTGAGATCAAGTTATTCTAGTTAGACATGTTCTTGGTAGCCTCCCTTTGCATGTTTCTCTAGCCCTCCCAATTTCTATTAAAACTTGCCAGCAAATTGAAAGGCTAATGAGGAATTTCCTCTGGTCATCAAACTCAACCCAAAACAAAAGGAATCTTGTTAGATGGGAATCTTTGTGCCTTCTTAAAAAAGAGGGTGGCTTGGGAATCAGAAGAGTGGCTAAGACAAATGAAGCCAGCATGCTCAAGCTAGGTTGGCAAGCAATGACATCTTCCTCTCTCTGGGCTTCTTGGTTCAAAAGGAGATACTTTAGGAGCTTTGCCCCCTAGCACCCAAGCAATCACCTAGCAGGCTCTTGCATTTGGAAGAGAATAAGGTCTTTGGCTAAGATCCTCCAATTTGGTAGTAGATGATTAGTTAGAGATGGGAACTTACTTAGCATCTGGTACGACAAATGGATGGCTCTGTACCAACTGGATGGCTCTTTCCCCCATCTCCCCAATGCTCCCGGAATTCAGGTTCCCCTACCTCGACAAAGTTTTAGCCATTATCAGAGACGGATCTTGGACCTTCGTAGACCGCCTCCCTCCGGCAATGCTCCAAATCCTAAGACAGGCAAAATCAATCAATTTGGGAATAGCCTCCTTCAAAGTTGAACTAAGTTGGGAAGGAAACTCCTCTGGCAACCTTTCTTTGAAAGAAGCTTGGGAGCTTATCAGGTCAAGAGTGTCAGTGTTTCCTTAGGCTTCTCTCGTCTGGAACAAGTACACTCACAAAAGGCTCTCTTGCTTCATTTGGCGGCTTCTTCATAGAAGGACTTCTACATAGGCTTGGGCTCAATCGGTGGGAATCCACTTGGCCCCTAGATGTGCTTTCTGTAAGTCTAACTTAGAATCAGACCTTCGCCTTGTCTTTAGTTGTCCTTATGCAATCCACATCTCGGAGTGGATCCTGGAAATCTTTCATTGTCCACGTTCACCATCCTACTCAGCTGGCATTTATTGGCATGCCCTTTTCTCTAGCAAAGATGAGATTGGAAGAAAAATAATAGCATCTATTTTCTTCCACCTCATCTCTTCCATTTGGTATGTGCCCAATGAAACTGTCTTTAACAACAATCTGTTAACAACTCACAGGCTCAATCATTTGAATCTTCAACACATCCTCGAGCATCTTGGAAGCACTCAATCCACTCATTTTGTAGAAAGCATTACTCCTAACCTTCTAGCAACCTTAAACTTTCTAAAGTAGGGCCCCTCTCTATTATAAGTTTTTTTAGATTTAGCTTTTTTTGGCTTACTTGAGCTTGTATATGTTCTTTTTTGCTCTCTGGGGGCTTCTTGCCCATGTATCTCTTTTTTTTTTCTTAATACAATTTACCTTAAAGGAAAAAAAAACCTCATTAAAGGAGAGAGCTAATTTATCATCATTATCATCATCAAAGCCTTATCCTAATCATGTTGGGGTCGGCTACATGAATTCTGTTTCTTCATTCCATTCTATTTTGAGCCAAATATTTAGATAAGTTAAACTTCTTCAAATCGGAATCAATGACCTCTATTAATTTTTTCTTCAGCCTACCCCTGCCTCTTGATGGGCCATCCACCTGTATAGCCAAACTTTTTCCCACTGGTGCTATTACCGGTCTACGCTCAACATGGCCAAACCATCTTAAACGAATTTCTCTAATCTTATCCCCTATTGGTGCTACCCCTAAATGCTCTCGAAAGTGCTCATTTCTAATTTTATCTTTCCTAATTTTACTACACATCCATCTAAGCATTCTTATCTCTGTTACATCCATCTTATGTATATGCGTCTTCTTAATTGGCCAACATTCTACTCCATATGTCATAGCTGGTCTAACCACTGTCCTGTAAAATTTGCCTTTCAATTTCATTGGCATTCGCCTGTCACAAAGCACTCCGAAGCTAGTCTTCACTTCAGCCATCCAGCTTTTATATATTTTGTCTTTGTACGACTTATTTTAAAGCTTTTAGATTCTAATGCCCTTAACTATTTCTCGAGTTTTGCATTTACACCATCTCTTGATTCATCCACCAATACTACATCAACTACAAACAACATACACCACGGTACTTCTTCTTGAAATGCACAGTTAACTTATCCATAACTAATGCAAAGAGATAAGGGATTAAGGTTGATCCCTAATGCAAACCTATAGTCACGGGAAATTCACCTGTTTCAAAGGAGAAAGCTAATTACAAGCTTTAAAAAAAGAGACAAGCGTAGAGCTTAGGAAAAAGGAGGTCATTTTCCTAAGTGAGAGAGAAGCATCCGCCATGAAGAAATTGATTGCTACCTCTTGGGAAGGTTTCTAATTATTAAACACAACCAGATTTCTCACCTTCCAAAAGCTGAAGAAAGCTACCATGAAGAGAGCTCCAAGACCTTTTTTGGGTTTAGAGTAGGATTTAGTTAAAAAGAGATTTTATACAATTGAGGCGGTGCAAGGATGCTGAGCATGGATGTTGGCCTGACTTTTAAACTACTCACGAAATTCCAAGGAAAAGGGGAATGAGAAAAACAAGTTGTTGACATTCTCTTGGTGGTTGCTGCAAAGATAATAGGAAGACGCTAATTGCACACATATTGGTTGAGCCCATCATTGGTCGGAAGTTTGTTGTGGAATAATTTCCAAGCAAAGCAAGCTATGGAAGGCTTAAGAAGACTGTTCCAAACAAACTTAGACTAAGAAATTGGAGAGCTCTTGGACCTAATGGTATCCCAAGTAGTTGACAAGGAATGCAAGTGAGAATTTGAGTTAAACCAAATAAGGGCATCTGAAATGGTTGAAAAGATGAACTTAGTAAGGATGTCAAGAGTTGAGGAGACTAACCGCTAAGGAAGAAGCCATTAGAGAGCCTCTGAGGATTAGTTAAGATGTATTGCACTGAGTCGCTCCAAGAGATGGAAACGACTAGAAATTGATGAGCAAAGGAGAAAACCCATGCCATTTATCATGCTAAAAGCTAATGCTTCTCCCTTCTGCTAGAAGCCAATGACTGTTTTGAAATAGAAGGTGGGAGCTACTCTTGATGTGCTTCCAAATACAGGTTATTGTGCTCAAATGCGTGAATGTGAAATGCAACGGATTCGAGTCCAACATTCCACACTTTAAGCGTTAAGAAGAATGAGAAATAACTACAGTTCATCGTTATTTTTCTTTTGTTCATATGGGTTCAAATGCTCTGACTGCAGAGATGCAGGTCATTTACAAGTTTTGAAACATTACAACTCCTCTCTCTAGTCTCAGATGTGATCCAAGCTTAGAAAGTATAAGCAACCACATGAAAAATGAGAAAAAATGCAAAAAAGAGAGTGCAGGGAGATAGTGACCATGGGCCAAGGTCACTGCCACTGGTAGACAGTGGCTGAAAAGCCACTGTTTGCTTCTATTTTCTCTTTGTTTCGCTTCTGTGACTTTTTCACAGTGCTGGAACTTGCTTCCTTCGATTCTTGGATTATTGAATGACTACCAAAAGTACTTGATTTGGTCATGTAATCGACTTAAACCTTTGATAATCATCACCTTTTGGTTATGGACTGTTCCTGTACAAATCTAAAAAAGGTGCTTAAATAAACAAAAATGAACCTATAGTTGTGTCATTCTGAACTTATAATTTTCAAGGAATAGAATGAAGCGTAAAGAGGCTTGTTCACAACTTCCGGGATGGCTCAAAACCCTTCGCAAGTTAGAAAATCAAAGGAAAAAGCCTTCATTCAAGTGGCCCTTGCATTTGCTTTTTCTTACATTAAGTTAGTGAGAGAGGAGTAGATGAAGTAGGCTTAAAGTGCTTTGGAAGTCTTGTGGATGCTTAGAACTGGGCTTGTGACTTGTTGAACTTAGTATGCGATTGATTGGAATTGCTTCAACCCTGCTTCCCTTATTTCTACCTTTTTTTTTCAGAGCCCAAGTGTGCTTTTTATAGGTTTCAGAGGAAGTTGGGATGGTTCCTAGCAGTTGAAGGGAGTTATGCTTTGAAATAAAGTGAAATAACTCCCAGAAACCATCTGGGACCGAGTCACAGGTGTCAGTGACCGCGGGCCGCAGCCACTCACAAGGCCCATTTTTAGATTTTTGCACATTGACCCGTTTTCGCCTGTTTGGGGCCTGAAGGATGTTTGATTTTCATGAAACTTGGAGGGATGCTTTTTGACACTATTTTGAGTGTCATAAAAAATTTCAGCCCGTTTTGACCTTCTGAAGTTAGTCAACTCTCTAGTTGATTTTTCATAAAAATGGGCCCTTGTTTTAGCTGTTTAAGGCCCAAATGACCTCAGTTTGGTTTGAAACTTGTTGAAATTAATGTCAAGGGTATCTTGGACTCTCCATCTGAATTTCATATAGTTTGGATTTGTGAAAGTAGAATTTCGAACAGTGACCCACTTGTTGCATGTTCAAGTCACTATTTACCTTACACTGTAGGCAGTTAAAATATTTTCTACCCGAATGACGTTCAATTGACTTGAAACTTTGGGAAATTAAGTTTGAACATATTTTAAATCTTTGTTCTGTATTTCATCAGTTTTGGCCCCCTCGAAGTAGGATTTTGGTCAATGACCTCCATGGCTAAGGGGTCACTAACTTCTAAGTTGACATGCAGTGGAAGTAGGACCAGATGAAGTCTTTTTGACTTGAAAATTTACAGAGTCTCTTTTGAGCATGATTGAAGCTTTGTGCCCAAATTTCATTAATTTTAGGCATCGGGAAGTAGGACTTTGGTCAGTGACCCCATGACTTGGGTATCACTGACCCAAAGTTGACATGTTTGTAGACTTTGGGTCAAATGATGTTCATTTAACCTGAAATTTTGCAAATCCTCCCTTGAGCATAATTTAAGCTTCCTCGATGAGTTTCAGCTGATTTGATCTTCATGAGGTGTCACTTTGCATAGTGACCCTACAGAGCTTAGTAAACGACCATCCAAACTGAGTTTGGGTCCAAATGATGTCCAAATGCTCTGAAACTTTGAAAGATAGTCTTTGAATGTATTTGAAGGCATCCTTGTGAGTTTCAACTTATTTCGACATGTAGAAGTGTCAATTTCTACAATGACCCCGAAGGAGCTAGCGGACAGTCACTGAAGCTTAATTTGAGTTGAGATGAAGTATAAATGCTTTGACACTTTGAAACATTATTCTTAAGCATGCTTTGAAGCTGCTATGAGAGTTCCAACCACTTTGGTAACCCTAAAACTTGAGCGTGTTCAATGACCTTTAGCCTTTGAGCCAATGACCTTTAAATATGACGTTTGGTGAGTCAAGTGACCAAATGAAGTTCACTAACTCTAGACTTGGAACTGCTACACTATGAGCTCATTTGAAGCTTTCTGAGTGGATTGCATTAGCTATGAATATCTGGATGTAGTACTCGACTTGTCATTCCATAATCCTGGGATTTATGTATCATTGGTTTGGAATTTGCTTGTAATGTCTTCGCTGCAACATTTGTGATTTTTTAATGGGCCAACAATAGGAGCTTGAGTTGAGTGCACTTGGGTGCTAAGGGGGGAAGCCTTTGAAGTATTTCGCTTTGAACTAGGAAGCCCATAGAGAGGAGGAGGAGAAAGCCGCCCAACCAAGCCTTAACATACTTGCATTGTTTAAGTCAGTCATACGACATAAGCCCAACCCACCTTCCGACTTTGGAAGACAAACAGTACGCCAACTAATAAGACTCCTTTTAAATTGATGAGGTCCTGATGGCCAAAGGAAATTTCTCATCCATTTTTCCATGAAATTGCAAATAGAACTTGGAATGGGGAGAACGAGCAACACATGGATAGGGAGGCTTTGGAGAATATGCTTGATAAGAATTACACTGCCCACGAAGGAGAGCGCATTAGATTTCCAACTAGTTAGTCTCTGCTTAAAAGAATCCTTCAAACTTTCAAAGAAATGAGTTTTTGGGCTACTAATAAAAAGAGGCACTCCCAAATATTTTACTAGGAAAGAGGCTTTGGGATGTCTAAAATCCGCGAGATCTGTGTTTTGAAAGACTGCCTACTATTGCAAAACGGGATCTTACTTTTCTTCAAATTAAAATGTTGACCATCTTCCAATTGATATGAATTTAGTAAACCTTTAACTGCATTGATGCTCTAATGAGTAGCTTGAAAGAATAGAAGGATATCATCTGCAAATAAAATATGGCAAATAAGGAGCGAGGTTGGGAGTTTGAAAATTGGAGCCACCTGTTTCTCTTTTACAAGATTCTCAATGTTCGGGCTAAGGATTTCTTTAGCTAGAATAAATAGGTAGGGGGAGAGAGGATCTCCCTGCCTCCGCTCGGACTCCAATTCAAAGTAACTTGAAGGTTCACGATCAACAAGGACTGAGCATTTAGAAGTATAGACACACTCTTTAAGGAGGGAGATCCAGTCCTTGCTAAAGCCAAAAAAGTCTAACACCTTAAACAAGAAGCCCCAGTCTAGTTTATCAAAAGCTTTTGAAATATCCAACTTCAGACAAATTCCATTTCTTTTTGCTCCTTTTTTGAGTTTTTGAGTGAACTCATGAGCTAGAGCTATATGATCTTGGATCTTTCTCTTATTCAAGAAAGCCACTTGGTGAAGCGATATTACGTTAGGGAGAACTGAAGCCAACCTAGAAGCAAGAATCTTGGAGAAGACTGTATACATGAAATTGAGTTTGTTTATTGGGTGGTAGTCTCCAAAAAAGGAAGGAGCTACTAATTAGGGATTAGCGAGATAAAGAAAGAATTAGAGGCCTCTAAGATCTTTTTTGAGAGGAAAAAAATTCTTTATTGCAGATATGACAGAAGATCCCACTATGTCCCAATAAGAACCATAAAAATAGCCAGAAAAGCTATCTGAAGAGGGAGAGCATGACCTTTTGTGAGTGAAGATAGAACCTCTAATATCTTCATTGGAAGGAATAGCCAACAACATTGCATTTTGAGCCGAAGTGACTTAAGAACTCGTAACTTGAAAAAGCAAATGATCAAGATGAACCGATGATTTCTGATAGATGTTGGAGAAGAATTCCACAGTAGCTTCTTTAATATGAGATCGGTCCCAATTTGATCTTTGGAGCCTCTAACCTTAGCAGCTAGGTGAAAGAAGCTTGTATTCCAATCTCCTTCTTGTACCCATTTAATGTTGGATTTCTGCTTCCAGTGGGTTTCTTCAGCCTATAATAAATTTTGGAGAGAGCATCTAGCGTTGCAAAGACCTGCATGAGTGGAATCCAGGTGGACTAAGTCTATACTTGCTTGCAAGTGGAGAATAGTAGATTCAGCAGTTGTAATATTTGCCCTAAGATTACCAAAGACTTCCCTATTCCAAGTCTTGCGCTTGAGTTTAAGAGGCTTAAGCTTTTGATTAAGGATGTACTGGGGTTTCATGGACAAGTATGCACCACTCGAAGGCCACCAGTTGCTTGGAGGAAGGGTGGTCAATCCACATTTCGTCGAATTTAAAAGGAAATTTGTTTTTGTAGAAATGGTTGGCCTACTAGATAGCAAAATCGGACTGAGGTAGGAATTTTGTCTGACAAGGTGCTGGTGAAAAGAATCCAGGAAAGAGAAGGACCAAGACTAATTGATAAGAGAACGATCAAGCCTCGTTGCTACATAGGATCTGCCTTGCCTATTATTGGTCCAAGTAAACTTGATTCTAAAGAAGCCTATTGATGAGAATGCAAAATGTCATATTTTTCTCCCTTAATATTTAGTCCTTTGTATCGATTTGATGTCCAATTGCACTCATTAATCTTATATTTTGATTTAGGATGCAAATGGAGGCATTAAGTGCAAAACGAAGCAAATTGGGTGATTCTAGACAGTTTGGACAATGCTTAGTAATATGGGCAAAACTCTCTCATTCGAGCTCCAATTGTGATGATTCAAGATGCTATGGAACGCCAAGAAAAAGATCTACAACTTTCATGTTTTGATTTTGGAGAAATACTGGCTGCATCAAGGTCGAAATCGGGCTCGAAGTTACTGCTCGTACCTGATGCTAAATGGATGAAAAATCAAGATGAAGGGCATTATAGTAAATTTGAAGAAATCAGGAGTTCGTTGGAACATATCCAATGTTGGGCTCATATTGTGCAGAACGAAAAATAGTGCAACTTTAATTCTTGGGTTGAATCCAACAGAAGCCCGAGTGAGAAGATATGGTCAAAAAGAAGACTTTCACTAAGTTAGAAATTAAGTGATTATTCTATTAATTTCCATCTCCAAGTCCAACGCCACCTCATCTCTCAAATCCGTCGTTCCTTCTAACATCACACTAGCCACAGCCACTGTCCTATTCTAATTGTACTTGCTATCTTTTGTCTTTTCTCTCTAATTCTCATCCATCTTCACTTCTCTTTCCTATCATCCAACGATCATCTCACCTTATTTATCTCCTCTCCTCTCTTTGCCATACATTGAGTCCTAGTGGGTCTCTCTCTCATCCCTAATATTTCTCACAATGACCAAGGCTTGAGGACTACTTTTTCTTTCTCCATAAAAACCCAACGTTCCGAAGGAGAAAGGGACCTTGACCACCACACATTTTCTTTCTTCTCCTCTCTGACGAAGTTCCTCTCTCTTTTTCATCATTCTTCATTCTTCTTTTTTTTATTTTTGCAAGTCTTTATGGCCCTGCGTGGCTAATTTTTAATTGGTCGAAGGAGATTGAAGCCTCGGAATAAATACTGTGAGATCTAACTTATTTTCATTGTTCAATTTATGCTTTGAATATGGGTCGTTCTTCTATGCTTAATTTGTTATCATGATTGTTTTGTTTAATTGCTAGGATGCATACTAGTATATTTTTCATTGCAATCTACTGCTGAATTTGAAGTCAAATCCGTAATTGTTTGATCTCTCTAATTTGTGAAGCAACTGATTTTTAATAATTTACTGCGTCAGTAATTGTTAGAAATTAGGAAGAACACCTGGCTAAATTAAATGCAACCGCGTGTGTTTGTGTTATTTAGGTTCATCGATCTCTCTAATTTTAATGCTGTTATTAAATTAAATCTATAGCGCTTGTCTTAGGTTGTTTAGAAATTAGGGTTAATTAGAGCGCGTGTTTTCTAAGTAACTAATTAAGGAGAAAGGAGTTTAATTACAACGATGAGTTTTCAAAGTGTTAATTGATTTATTTTTGCATCAATGATCAGTTATGAATTTCCGATGGTGGATGTTGACTTTGAACAATGCTTACTCATTTAATTGAATTCGTTACTTTATTGCTCTTTGCTTTTATTTATTTATTTATTTATTTGTTTTTTTTTTAAAAACCCCCATCTTTGATCACAAAGCATAACATTTGGTTAAACACTCTCCGTGGGAACGATCTTTACTCGCACTACTACATATATTTTTAGGAGTAAAGGTTTTATTATTTTTGGGTGCTTGCGGCAGCACGACCACCTATATCCAAAAGCCCATAGGAGGCAATCATGTTATCAAATTCTGAAGTTGAAGGAGTATTGGTAGGATGCATACTTGGTTTTTCAGCTGCAAAGGATACAACATTAAAGTCTCCAATTACTGACCAAGGATGATGAGTTAGAAAGGAGGAGGGCTTGAGTATTGCCATAGAACTCTTCTTTGAATGATGGAGGTGGAAGCATAAATGCCAATAATGAAAGCAGTTGAACTAGTTAGAGGGGAAGAGAAAGAAACAATGATGTGTTGGGTAGACGAGTCAACCATCGAAAAAGTAGAGTTAGGAGAGTTTTTTGAGAAACACCAGATGAAAGGAGGGGTAGAGGTTGTAACACTCCGATCCCCATTGAGCCGGATTAGTGGCTCATTAGTGTGTTTTCCTGTTGTTTTATTCTTTCGGACTTGGTTTTGGGTCTTGGATAGGTAGTTGAGTAACCTTTGACCTGAGATAGGTAGTTCTAAGCCCTTTTTCGTAATTTTGCTTTTGCTTTGAGTGCATCATCTTTGCATCATCTTGGTGTCAGCATGTGTAGTTTGTTGAGCTCGTCAATTTCCATAACTGTTTCAGACCCATTTGGAGTCAATTGGAGAAGTTGGACCCCCGTGTGACTCGATTTGTAAATAATCAAATTTCTTGGACTATGTTTTAAACTTCCAGAAACTATATATATGAGTCAGGACCCAGGTGTCTTCTCCCTGCTCACTTTCGTTCGATACGTGCATGCAAGGAGAGCTCCACGTTTTCCCTTCCACTTCTTCTCCCCTCTTCATTCTCTTCTTCGGTTTTGTTGGTGTGGGAGTTACATCTCTTCCGAGTGGGTTTTCTCTTCTCTCTCATCTCTGTCTATTGCTTGAGGTAAGTGGGTTCTCTATAACTCTTCCTTCTTTTTCTCCAATTGTATCTCTCCTTCTCTGTTGCTGTGTCCTCATTTCATGCATGGGTTGTTTCTTTGATTTGCTTTGATTTTAGTTGATTTGGAGCTTGATTCAGTGGCTTGACAGAGTTTTGAGGCACTGAGGCAAGTATAAGTATAGGATTTGATAACACATATGGGTATTTGTTTGATTGCTGTGATTCTTTTGTTCTCATAGGCTTAGCATGAATTTACAGCCAAATCTATTGTTTTGGATTCATCGAAGTTTGTTTTGCTCAAGTTGTACATGAATTTCCAAGTTCTGTAACTATCCCGATTCGTTTTCTGTATTGTACGGCTAAGCCGTAACCTTGTACGGCTTACATTCCAGAGACCTGAACTTTTGAATTTTGTTCTACGGCTAGGCTATGGCTGAGCCGTAGATTGTTCTACGGCTGAGCCGTAAGCTAGCCGTGACCCAACCGTGACCCAGCCGTGAATTAAATCTCTGATCAGTCGAAACTTTTCCGATACAGTACTCCTACGGTGTGGCTACGGCTAAGCCGTGGATTGGTCTACGGCTAAGCTGTATACTGAACCGTAGCTCAGCCGTAAAAGGTATCCGATCAGAGGTGGAAGATGACCAGTTTAGCTGTGTTTTGAAGGGAACCACGGTTAAGCCGTAGTGCGTGTTATGGCTAGCCCGTAGGATGTCTTCGACTAAGCCGTAGGTCACCCATGGCTAAACCGTAAGGCATGGCAAATCTGAAATAAAACTTAGGATAATGGTGAGACTTGTAGGGCTCAAATACAGGTTAACCACCCATGTAAACCTGCCCAATGGACTCTTTGGACCGCATGAATAGTTTGTTAGGCTATGACTTATTCATGTGAGCGTTGATTTACTGTTAAGCACCTCCCCATGGGTGTTGGTTTAAGGGACTTCGGTGCACGTGAGGGTTACATTGCAACACTAGGATGGCAACGGTGCATCGAATAACTTAAAACTACATCAACATGCACGGTTAGTGACAGTGAATAACTAGATTAGTATTGGCTTGTAATTAACCTTGATTCCGTATTAATCTGAGATGCATTGCATATTGTTTACAGTTTTGCCCTCTGTTCTGCAAATCTATGTCTATGCATTACGAGGTCATTTTGCTTTCGTCCTGTATATCTGTTCTATTCTTCGTTCCGCACTAAGCTTTGAGCTATGCTGTGCTTTGACTTAATATATGCTTTGTTGGCTTTGTGTGTCTCTGATTTTTGGGTATTCTCTGGTGGCTCTGCCCAGAGATTAACACGTGAGGATAAGATCCGGTCTTTGTCATTGGTGAGTCCAAAGCGGATAATCTCCCTTCTTTTGGATTTGATTTTATTGGTATTAGTCTGGCTCTACTCAGCCTCAGCCCTAGGATGCCCGACGGGGTTACCTCTGGCTTAGATCTCTGTATTTCTGTATCACTGCAGTGTCGCTTTGTCTTGGGACCCCGGAACCCAGGAAACCGAGACCCACTTGTACCCTGGCCCGGTTAGTGGTGTTCTCCTTTGCTCTGCTTTGCTCTGCTCTCTACTGGAGAGAATATGGTTAACGTAGTAGCCACTTAGTTCAGTATTTCTATGTTTTGACTCACTTATCATGCTTTACTTCTACGCACGATTTGCTTAGCATACTAAGATGGAACTCTGTATTTAATCTTCTGTCATTATTCTATTTGATACTATGAGTGTTCATCCCTGTTACTTGTATTTGCTGGATCGTTGTATTCATTGTGTTGTCTATGGTGTTGTAGGCACAGATCCCTTACCCAGCTCCCCGGCGGTCGAGGAGGCTGCAGGGCCGAGTTTAGAGGCACCCTCCGGTTTGGCAGAGTGGACCTGATCATCTCTGCCGAGGGCGTACATGCATATCTTCAGTGGCTTTTGGTTTTGGTTTTTGGGACTATGTATTTTATATTTCGGACTTTATCACTTTGTATATTTGTACATCTTGATTTTGTCGTGTACCTAGACTTGTATCTGGTTTTCATGTATTGTATTTAGCTTTGACTTTTCCATTCCGCATTTGTTTTGGCTTCCGCTTTTCCTTTGTTGCTTGCTATGATATGTACAGCTTCCGCGTACGCTTAGTTCGCACGTGTTAGATCCCTTGTGTATATGCATCTGGACTGGGTTTGGATGCACGTGCACGGGAGTACGTGTGTCACTGGTTTAGCTTTTCGCTAACCCCCGATTTCTGGGCTCGGGTCGTGACAGAGGTGAAGGAGGGGAGTCAGAGAAAAAGGAGTTGAAGCAAAGACATTCTAGTTTTTGGGCAACTGAAGCGTAGGAAGAGGTTTTAGGCTTAGGGAGAAATATGATATTAGGATAATGGGATTTAACTAGAAAGAGAAGAGATCTGATATTTACATTTGCACCTTTCCTTGATATTTTTTATTTGACATAGAGTCCCCCTAAGGCGGATTTTCTAAGTCCACCACTGGCCATCATGATCGATTTGGATTTATTAAAAATGGGCCCCGTATTGATAGACATGGATTTATGTAGGGTTACTTTCTCCCACTATATTTTACTTGTTTTAGAGAAAAATAAGCTTAAGCTTTTGAAATTATGCATATAGTTACTCTAAAAACTTACTAGTAAAAAAGGCCCGTGCTAAGCATGGGATAAAAAAGTAAAAATATATTAAAATTTGAGATTATAATTGAAATGAAATTGAAGGCAAATAAATTCAAAAGAAACAAAAACAATATTTAACATTCTTTAAATTTAACACATTAGGATTAATTCAAAAAGAGAAAAATACATAAACTTACATAACTATTATTAAAAAATTAATTTATAAACTTTCACATATTATAATTTTCGATGTGATTTTTTGGAAGAAGAGTGAGAAGTAAAAGATGTTAAGATAAATAAATAATAAATAATAATCTCTTGATTAAGATGTAACTAGTAGCCTGTAATTTTCTTCTTCCATCTATAAAAATCATATTGTGTTTTATTTTATCACATTTGTACATTTGTACACTTTATCACATTTCCATCTATAACTAATTGACTATAATTTTCTTCTTCCATCTATAACAACATCCTAATCTCTTGATGATCATTAGGAATCGTTTATTGACAATCAATAACAAGTTGTGTGGGCCTACCTTCTCCTTTTTTTGTACTCCCCTAGTACTGCTTCAAAGGCGAAGGGAATTAATAAATATGCAAAAGAAATAAGACCCCAATCAATCATGATTACTATCCCACTTTCGCTTGTCTCTCTGAAGGAAGCTAAATTGACCAAATCAAGATCCCTGAATACCCAATAGTACAGAGCACATGCAGAAGTTTCAAATCTGAATAATATCTTCACTTCTGTAAGGAAGATTTTACAAACACATCATGAGGGAGCACATTGAACTACAGTAAATATAGAAGATTCTTGTTTTGGACTTTGAAATTATGAATGATAAATTAGATAGATAGAGAGAGAATAAGTATTTATATCAAAGCCATGACTTGTCTTAAAAGACACAAATGATGAGGGGAATAGTCTAATGACGATGATGAATGGAACAATCACAATCATGTACGGGTATGGAATTGCAAACATGGCCCAAAAAGTTATCATATGGGTAGATTGTATGTCTAGGAAGTTTTGTTCATGAATCTCCAAATGGGGAGATTGTAAAGATTTTTGTATAATTGGCTAATCATGGGTTGGACAAAACTTTGGGTTCATTGAATTGTATTTTGTAATTTATTTTAGAATGGATTGTGGTTTGCTAAAAGAGCTGAATTGGAGAATTTGATGAAATTGAGTCACATGCTCGAGCAGATGTGCATGCATGCTCGAGCGGGATGTTCACAGGAGCCCATCGCTCAAGCTGATTGTTTTTATGCTTAAGCTTGACTAATAGGAATTGCATTGAATCTAAATAACTGCAAGTTATTTACATGCGCTCAAGTGGACGCTTAAATGCGCTTAAGCACATGGTGGATAGAAACCCACTTTCTTGATACTGAATTGTTTTTTTTTTTTAGTGTTAGAACTGCTAGTTCCTATTCTACAAGGACTATTCCTTTAGGGCATGAATTGTGGGTATTTAAAGGGTATTCTTTTCAACTCTAAAATTAAGATCTCATTATTTTGAGTAGAGATTACACATTGGAGATCACCTTTCTTCTCTAGATCTTTCATTAGAGAGATTAGGTTGAAGCTTTGTTTTAGAGAGTTGTTGCTTCTACGTCTCTTATAGAAGAACATCTTCTTTCATAGAAGATTGAGGAATCAAGTGCATCTTAAATCTAGTGCAGTGAATGGGAGTGAGTCGTTGTGGCATGAGGTTGTGCATAGAGAATTCCATTCCTTAGGTTGTGCAAGAATTGAATAAGGGTGGTGAGTATACCTCTTGTAACTTTGTTGTTCAAAATGCTTGATTGTTGGTCCAGTTTGAACTTATGGTTTTTTTCTAGTTTGGATTTTCTACATAAAAATCATGTGCCTTTTGCATGTGTGGTTGATTGATTGATTTGCTAGTTCATTTATTTCTTCCACTGCATATTTTTAGAACTACAATCTAGAACTTTGAATTTGAAACGATCGTTCAACTTTCATGTGGTAAAAAATGGGTCCACATGGGCCAATGTAACTCATACATTAGCTCGGTTAAAGGTCTAGGAGTTAATAAAAGGACTTTTCACAACCTTTAAAATGGCCATTTACCTTTAGGTAGGAGAACCAAAGAAAATAAAGTTCATCATCTTCTTCTCCGTAGTTGCTATTTTTCTTTTTAATGGCATAAGGGTGAGAGTATCATGAATTGTTAGAGTGTAACAGACACGCTTTCTTCCTCCCAAACCATCTCTAACCTTGTATTGGTGAAGAAGGAAGAAAAGCTCTTCAGAATTCTGCAAGAGTCTTAGAAACATGAAAATGCTAAGGAATCTCCTTGAATGCCAAAGGGTGAATGATTGCTAGTGATCGGTCGATCCCCTGCCAAAGGGGTGGAGGGTGTTATTTGTAGCCCTTAGAAGTGGTTGAAGCGGTTCTAGGAAGTTGCATTTTGAATTAAAATAGAAAACTATCCAAATTGCCTCGCAGATGGCAGTGTCAGCATGGAATTCAGACACTACAGGTATTCAATCGCTGCAGGAAATTCGGACATTGCAGGCATTCGGTCGCTGTAGGGAATTTGGACACTGCAGGCATTCAGTTGCTATAGGGAATTCAGATCTGCAAGCATTCCATCCATAGTTATTAATTTTGTGCCATTTCAGCCAAAATTCCCAAACTTGGCCGAAACGAAATACTACTTAAAACCGTTTGATTTGACTTTCGGTCAATATCGGCCATTTTGGTCCATTTCGGCCGAAATTTAGGATTTAGTACAAAATTAATTTTTACATAAATTTTTTATTTTATTTTTATTTTTTTTGCATATATAATTTGTATTTCTTATATTTTCTCAAAATGTAATTCTAAAATTTTTTACTAGAATGGGTTAAATCCATAATTATTATTTTTATTTTCCTACATATATATGCATTGTTTTTTTTATTTTCTCGAAATGTAATTATGAAAAGTTTTGCCAAAATTTGGAATTAACCGAAATTTTTCATTTTGGAGGCTAGATAGAAACAATATTTACAACTATGATTTCATCGCTGGAGGGAATTCGAACACTGCAGGCATGCTACAGGGAGTTCGGACACAACAAATATTCGGTCGCTGTAAGGAATTCGGACACTGATGGTTTGGTAGTCAAATGATGTCCGATCTTCATGAAAATTCGAGCGAAACCTTTTAACACTGTTTTGAGGTTGTTGTAGGAGTTCCATCATGTTTTGACTTCCAAAAGTGTCATTTTGCTCAGTGTCCCTATGACCATATATAATTTACTCAGTATCCCTAAGGTTATTAGCAACTTGTGAGTTTTCTAATCAAATGAAACCCAATTAGCTTGAAACATGGAGGAATCATCCTTGAGCATGTCTTGAGATCTTTAGATGAACTTCAATCAATTTGACATCGAGAGACCAAACTTTGTTCAGTGCCGTCATGAATTTGAACTACAAGCCTTTTTGTCTTGGATTTGAGCATGAATGAAGTCGAATTCATTTGAAACTTCAAAGAGTTGCTTTTGAGCATATTTTGAGCTCCTCATATGAACTTCAACTAATTTGGTCTTCTAGAGATACCATTTTGCATAGTGTCCCTATAGTTTTATGTTATAAACCATTGATGTCTCCTCCATTAGGGCCCAAATTGAGTCCAATTGGCTTGACATCTAGACTAATGCATGTTGACCACACTCATAATCGTTCATATGAATTTTATCCACTTTAATCATGCGTTACATAGCATTGCTTTATTTTGTGTCCCCAAAGCCTTAGGGATGTAGGACTTGGAATCCTTCTATGAAATTGCCTTGAGTTAATTGAATGTTGAATTCTTTATGTACTTTTTCAATTATAAATCCTTATGTTGATGATATTTTATATGCCAACACTACGTTAAAGGGTATTGCATTGAAAATTTTTAAAGAATCAGTAAAGAGAGTTGAAATTGATTTAGATTCTGATTTTGAGGAAATAAATCCCTAAGAAACTGTTCTGCTCCTGAAGAAGTTCAAAAAATCTATGATGGGAAAGAAAATTAATATGAAGATTCCTAAACTTGAGAAGAAGCCTTTAAAAGGGATTCATGCTTTGAATGCTAAGGCTATGGTCACTTTGCTAATGAATGTGTGAACAAGAAAAAAAAGTTGAAAATTTTGAGGATAAGACTACTGATCCAGCTCCTGGGAAAGAAAAATTCGTTGCATTCATCGATAAATTCTCACATTGTTTTGATAATGAAGATGATGAAGTGCTAGATGAAGAACTGGGTTGGGAGGAGAAGTAAAACACTTTATACAATAAGTACTACAACAAGATAACAAATAAGTGAAAAGCTTCTGAAGATCAAATTCTCAGTCTTAAGAAAGACTTAGAATAAGCATTTTCAAAAGTTCATATCTTAGAAAGTCAAAAAGGTTCTATGGCTGACATATTGACTATTGAAGGTCATAAATATGCATTGCTGGATGATGATTTTCAGACCTTGAGTAAAGAGTTATAAACTTGCCAAATTGATAAAGAAAATTTGAATGGCAAACCGAAGATGGCTTTGTTTAAGCTAGATGTTACAAAATATTCTCTGAACAAGATGAACACTAGATCGAAGACACTCGATGACATCTTGTGCAATCTGAAGTTACTTGACAACAAACACAGTCTTGGTTATGATCGTGGTGCATCCACTTTAAAGACTAAAGGTAAAATGATTTTCATTAAAAGTCTTGCTTTGAATTCCAAGGTACCCACTACTCCACATGCTGCACATATAAATCATGTTAGGAGTACTTTAAAGAAAAGAGTATGTCATGTCCTAAAGCAACACCCACATGCCATCATTGTGGAATCAAAGGACACATTTGGCCCCATTGCAACAAGCTGAGAGGTTTGCCTAAGAACAAGCAATAGAGGAAGAATTTGGCTCTAGTGAAAGTCAAGATTAGAGAAATCTGGATGAGGAAAACTGAGTTACCTAATGATTTGGTACACATTGTGCTGAAAGCTTAAAATTCACATGTGTAAGTACCTAAGTCAAGCCCCTGATCAAGGAGATCAATCTCCCACCCTAGCTGCTATGAGGACACTATTAAGGGGGAGTCAAAATTGAGGGGGGGGGGGGGGGGGGGGGGGGGGGGGACTATTGATAAATCCTGGTTGATAGATTGCTACATGTTGACATAATCCTGTTTGTCAATTATAGACAAAAAGGGAGAGAATGAAGCTGTTGAAGACTGATGGTACATATATTTTTTTAAAATTTGCTCAATATAATTTTAGTTGTTATTTTTGGATAGATTGTATTTTTAGGAAGTTTTGTTCATGAATTTCCAAATAGAGAGATTGTAAGGATTTTTGTATAATTGGCTAATTCATGGGTTAGATAAAACTTTGGGTCCATTGAGCTGTGTTTTACAATTTATTCTAAAATGGATTGTGCTTTGCTAGAAGAGCTGAATTGAAGAATTTAATGAAATTGAGTCATGTACTCGAGCAGGCCTGCACGCGCACTTGAGCGGGATGGTTACAGAAGCACACCGCTTAAGCTTGATGTTTATATGCTTAAGCCTGATTGACAGGAATTGCATTGAGTCCAAATAATTACAAGTTATTTACATGCGCTCAAGCCGATGCTTAAACGTGTTTGAGCGCTTGGCGGATAAAAACCCACTTTCATAATACAAAATTGTTTCCTTTAATGCTAGAATTGCTAGTTCCTATTTTACAAGGACTATTCCTTTAGGGTATGAATTGTGGGCCATTTAAAGGGTGCTCCTCTCAATGCTAAGATAGAGATTTCATTATTCTAAATGGAGATTATACATTGGAGATCATCTTAGTTCTCTAGATCTTCCATTGGAGAGATTGGGCTGAAGCTTTGTTTTAAAGAGCTGGTGCTTTTGCATTTTTATAAAAGAACATCTTCTTTCATAGAAGATTGAAAAATTAAATGCATCTTAAATCTGGTGCAGTAGATGGTAGCGAGTCATTGTGGCATGAAGCTGTGCACAGAGAATTACAATCCTTAGGTTGGGCACGAACTAAATAAGGGTTGTGAGTATACCTTTTGTAACTGTGTGATTCATAATGCTTGATTGTTGATTCAGTTTGGACTCATGGTTTTTTTCCTAGTTTGGGTTTTCTACATAAAAATAATGTGCCACTTGCTTTTGTGGTTGATTCATTGATTTGCTAGTTCGTTTGTTTTTTCCCCTGTATACTATTAGAATTGCAATCTAGAACTTGAGATCTGAATGATCCTTCAACTTTCATGTGGTCGGAAATGGGCCCACATCCCAATGTAACTCATACATTAACTCGGTTAAAGGTTTAGGAGTTAATAAAAAATGGTCATGCAATGCTTGAGGCAGTGAGATGATATTTGTTTGATGGAGCTTCTAGAGAATGGTGGAAGATAGGACAAAGAGTCTTGGGCAGTGTTGGCTGACATCTCTCTCTCTCTCTCTCTCACTCTCTCTCTCATTTATTGGTGCCGTCCAATGTCATGGATGAGAATAGTTAGAATCAAAAAGGTGAGCAAATTAGTTCTTAAATGCTATACAACAAAAATTGAAAACACACACACACACACACACACACACACACACACACACACAAAAGGTTTCATTCAATGTATATGCCAATGATGTAAGCTATTGGATCTCAAACTTTTTTTTGGGGTATCCTAGTTAGGGGCTGGAACCACGGGAGAATCAGAGACACAATGAGAGAACCCACACATGTGGGATAAACTACCAACTTTGAAATAAGCATGCGTAGGTATCATTGCTGGACTTAAGATTTTTGTTCAAGGAGGGCTGATGGTCAATTGAAAAAGTCAATAATTTTATGTCTTTCTAAAGGGACGGAAAGGAAGTGATAAATGAAAATCCCTTTTCATTGGGTTGAAACAAAGTATTTGAATATATATTTTGAGAGGCATAGTTTGGCATCCAACTGATTTTAGTTATCTTATTCCTAAAATTATTAAATTTCACTTGGTAACTTTTGCAAGTAGGGATTGAGGAATTCAAGTGTTAAATTACTCAAACCAATCGACAGGGAAACAAAAAGGTGATGGGAGGGAAAGAAAAAGGGAATGGAAGTTTAAAATCAGTTGAAAACCATTGGATTTGATGAGTTTATAATTGCCAAAAGTACTCATTAAAGTCATTAATGGAATGAGAGAATGTATTCTCCTGCAATGTTGCCTCAAACAAATGAAGAAATAATCCAAATAAAAAATATAATAAAATTGAGGCGAATTCGATGCACTGCCAAGTATCATCCCTATAAAGTAGTTTAGGGGTTAGGTATTTGATTTCTAATATTCTTATAAAATAGGGCTAAACCAAAATTAGATGCTTTTAGCTCCTATGGTAAAAGACTATTTTTACACTATTCCAATAAAAAATGGGTTGTAACCCCTTCACTTGATTCTTGGGGTGCATATCATGGAATAAGTTAATTTAGTTTTATTTTTATTTGGCTCATGAATCATTAAAAATAAGAAAATAAAAGAATCCCAACTCTAAATTATAGAAATAAGTAATGTCATGAAGAAATATATTTCATGAAAATTTTCTCTTAGAAGAATATCTAGATGCAATATAAATACATGTTTCCAATTTCAAAGAAGATGATCATAACCCAAAGAATTCAAAGTAAAACAATGCATATTACATAACCAAAAGCAATGATATTGAGAAGTAACAAGCAAGCAATCATATAATTAATTATGAACATCTAGCCATCTCAAACTAGGAAAGAAAAAATGAACTTTAAATTACTGCACTACCAGTTTACATAAGGTTCCAAATTCCAATCAACATCTCCATCTTTTTAAAGACAGGAGAGAACATGAAAGGAACATGTTAGGATTTTGGTAGAGAGAAGAATCAACAAGTAGAGGGAAAGGAGTGGTCAATACAGAGAGAGATCGTGAAAGAGAGGGAGTGGGAGATTGATAGAGAGACGAATCTAAAGAGAAGAATACTTGACACAGAGAGAGAGAGAGAGAGAGAGAGAGAGAGAGAGAAAGCGAATGATGCGCCGATGACAAAGAAGATGATCTATTGCAGCGTTTCTTGAGAGAAAGAAAGGAGAGACGCCGAATGGAGGTTGGGCCATATGGCCCATGAAGAGGAGAGAGATACCCAATGGGGGCTGATCGGTCTCTTTCAATGGGGGTCAGGTCAAATGGCCCACATATACTAAATGGCTTTTTTATTCTAAGTATGTAGGTCCGCCATTGGTAGGTATTATCACAAGTATGAAAATATTTTGCTAATAAGAGGAGCAACTCAGCTTGAAAAATGTGTCTTCATAGGTGCACCGACTGGGTTTCATAGGAAGGGGGTGTATTGATAAGCAATTTCATTGCCTTTACTAAAACCTCAAGGTTTTGGTAGGGAACATTAGCCTAGGAAACTTACTATGATATTAGAGCTAGTCGGTTGCAAGTTTAAACCCCAAGATGAACATCTCAATATTGAAAAAAAGTGCATGTTGTGAAATGTAGTCCAATCGGGTTCTACCCAAGGGGAGTGTTGGAAAAGTATTTCTTTGTCTCTAATATTATGCCTTAAGGGTTTGGTAGGAATGGTAAGCTAAGAAAACTTAATAATAAGGTTATTAATATTTACTTGGTGATATTCTCTCACTACTCCCTTGATAAGTATTTTGTGAAGATTTTTTCTTTTTTTTAATACTATATAATTAGGGAGTTTTATTCTGGTGTGAACCTGGGAGATTTCTTCCATCTTTTTTCAACTTAACAGCAATTAATCGGTGATGAGCCCAAATTTGGGAAAGACAAGAGGGGACCTGAAGAGAGTTACTTTGTAACAACTGGGCCATGTGAAAAAACAAAAAAAAAGTCAAACACAATATGGTGCTCATACCCATATTTATGTATGGTTCAGTCCCTCTTTTTTATGATGCGATGGTAGCATTTTATATCAATACCATCAAAGTAGCACAGAAATCAAAATTCCCACCATGTGAAATCTCTCAAAACATGCTTGATCCGGATGTTGCCAGGAAAGCATAATGAAAGTATGGCAAGACATAAATGAAGATGAAAAGGATAACTTTCAATGTAATCAATCACGCAATTCTTTGTTGAAAGGTGCATTCAGTTGTGAGGGAATATTAATTAACTAACATTTTAGAGGAGGGTTTCAATAAAAAAAATCGAGGTTGGCTATGGAAAAGATGAGGGATTTATCTTAGATCAGTCTAGATTAGATTTGGGTGATATTAAGCTAGTATTATTATTTGATTAGATTTTCTATTTTTGACTTGAGTAATATGTGTTTGTGTTTCTTATAGTTATGTGATTAGATTTCTTATTATTTTAAAATTTGGTTTTTGATTAGAAATTCATCAACGTGAACCCCATGTGTAAGTTCTCGATGTAATTTTACCCGGTGGGTCCAAGATCGTATCCATAAGGAGCTAATATTTGCAGAAAATCTGTTACAATTGAAAAACTAAAGCTACCCTAATAAAATTTACAAAAATACACACTGCTACTTCTGAAATTTAAATTTAAATTACAATTCCAAATCTGAAAAAAAATCACAAATTAAACCTAATCTAAAACTCCTAAACTAAAACAATCTTAGAACTAGAAATTGCAAAACAAAAAATTAGATCAAACCACCAATGTAGAGGAATAAATAACCCTGTAATAAATTAAAAATCAGAAATAAAACATTCAGATATAATAAAAATAATATAGGAGAGAGAGAAAAAAATGTGGCTTGAGTTATGGGGCTTGTGAGATGGAGATGACGTGAAGGAGATGAGGTATGGGACGTCTCCTCTTTGAAGAAAAGATTGAGTTTACATATATATGTATGAAAGGGAGAGCAACTGGCGTGGATTCTCTTTCTTTTTTATTTTATTTTATTTTATTTTATAGAAAGTATATGATGGCATGATGATAATGTATATCCAAAGTCCAACCACTTTTAGACTTCTTTCCTTCCCTGAAAAACTTCATAAAATTGGCTCCACCTTGGATTTCTTCCTAAATAATGTCTTAGCTTCTAATCTTTTATGCGGGTCCCTTCTCTTCGATATTCCTACAAACAAAAGTGATTTTTTAAATTAAAGTAACAATTTTGATCGAAAGTAACAAATGCATTAATGCGGGCCCAATTCACATAAAATGACATACTAAATTCTCATCATTGATCCTAATTTAACTTGATAAAAAAAATTTTATGTAAAATCATGAATTTGAAAAGCACTTCTGAAAATGGAAACTTCTAAAAAGGAAATTTTTATTATTTAATGAAAAATTGAGGATTTTCAATGATTTTTGCAAGAAAATTCTAAAATGAATTTTAAAATCATAAAAACATGAATTCCAACTAAATGAAGAAATTTCTAATGAATAAGTCCTTAAAATTCCTAATTTGATCATGAAATGATGTAATTTTCAGGACTTATCATAAATGTTATTAGGTTCCTAGTTTGAATCATATTAAGATTCACATTTTTAGCCATTATTTTTTTTTCAATGACCATTGGCTATTCTTAACAAAATCACAAAAGAGAATTCGTCAAAATATAGCACTTAAGTCTTAAAATACCTACATGGATCATAAGAAAATGAAACTCCAATCAACATTTCCATTTTATATCATTCAGTCTTTACTCTTTTGATATTATTTTATTTCTACTAACTTTAGTAGTCTTTTTAGGAATTCAGTTAAATGAAACAAACAAGTTTTTGTTGAATTCCTAAAAACTCTAAGACACTGTATGAAGGGCTAGCTCGAATAAATAATGAAAGGTGAGTGTCCAAAATTCACCACAAAATAATCTACTCCCTTATGGAAATAGAATCAAGGAAAGATGAAAAATGAACAACATCATCATAATAATTCAAAGGCTCGGGAACTCAGGGTCCCACATGTCATTACATTATATGTTTAACCCCTTACGTCATGTACTTGATCCGTTTCCTCTTTAGTAATCTTTCAATGGAACGATCATGAATTCCTATGAGTACAATTGTTATGTATTCTTGCAAACAACCATGTATGTCCTAATTTAGTAAACAAGTAGACTTTAAATGATCTTATAATTGGGGGTACGTATCAATACTAATATCATGTGGACTTCCTTTGTTTGGAGTCTTTGTTTAATTTGGTGATCTTGACCACCTATCTTATATCCAATGATATAATTGAGATTAGAAGAATCTATTTACAATAAAGCCTCATGTTTTCCATCACATATGGAACCAAGGTTTTGAATATTGATACGTACTAAAAATAGCTAGCCAAGTGAAAAAAAAAAAAAACTGATATGATTTAGCCTTATTAGTGGCATGTATAGCAATACCAACATTGGGCTTGTTTGTTTCATGTAATTGAATTTTAAATATCCAAAAATGGCCATATAAGAACCTCTCCTCTACCACAAACTTAATTAAAGAAAGATGTGAACAAATATCCTACCATCACCGGCCCTACTAATTATATCTTAGAAAAGTCAAGGTTCCATTTATATTGCAGCCTCACATCATTTCACATTCAGCATAATCAGCACTATCCTCTGTCCTCTCTGATAGTGCTTTTGTGGAGCTCATTTGACCGTTGATTCCTATATATGATTCATGTTACCTAAAATTAACCTTTTTAGGTGTGTTTTGGGCATCAGATCAAAATTTAGTAGCAAAGCTATCAAGCCATGTAAGTAATGGTGATGTATTTGCAGGCTCTGAGTGAGCGATGTTTATCTTAATTAATTTTGATTAGGTCAAACAATTACAAACCAACGTGGATTGGAGAAGGTAGACCTGTTGTCCTGTGGGTGAGAGACAAAGAACCGGTAGCGAAGAAGAAGCATGTTGAGAAAACGACATACTAAAGCATGAGATAGGAACCGCCAGTCTTCAGAGTACTTTCCGCAAAGTTGAACGGGTCAAGTCTTTGAACGATGATAACTTAAATGACTTGACTCCATTCATCCTTAAAAAAACAAAAAACCCAGGCCTTCGACAGTCCTGCCCCGTGTACTCAGGCGGAGGAAGAGGTTGAGGGACAGTGGATGATGGAAAAAGAGTAAACACTATAAAAATCTAATATGGGTTTGCAATTGAAATACCAAATCTAGGATCTTGACTTTTTCAATAAATAATAAATAATTTGACATATTTATACATAAGATTTTAGAGTTGGCATATTAATTGGGACAGATAAAAAACTTCGGAAGTAATTAGATGTAATTTTTTTGTTTTAGTATTGTATCGCCCGTGGTTTTCCTTGATGAAGATTTGGAAGTGCAAGTGTCAAATATACAGACTGCTTGAAGGAAATAGCAGCAAACGTATGAGTTTAATGCACAAGCTGCTCTGCATCAGAGATTTTAATTCCCTTTAACAGTAAGGGGGTGTGTTTGAACATATGATTGCATGTTCGAACGCACGATGCGTTTTATGAGATTTATATTTAAGGATTTTCGTGGCAAAAAGTTCATATCTTTGGTGGCATGAGCCCTAGCGCAAACCTGCAACCATGAGGTTGGAGAAGAAGATTATTTCTCTATTTAGATGATTTCTCTCCATATTCAATCATCTAAAATCCTTTAGGAGAGTCTACTACACCTCTCAAAGCTTTCTAACAGAAATCTACGTTGAAGTTAAGGCTCTGGCTGTTAAATCTACTATCTCCTAGTAGGTTTGTCTTACAGAGGCATTTAAGATGATGAGGATTAAGCACAGTTAAGGTGTACGGCGAGTTACTGACAAAAATGGTGCAGTCCATAGGTTGAGTAACCAACTGGGGATCGTTCTGTGAGATCTTTGTAACATTTATTCTATATAGTGCTTAATTTGATTTCTGTTCAGGAGAAAGGGCCTAAGGTTTTTCCCAAGTAAAATTGTGTCTGTTCTCTTTATGGTTTGATTTATTGATTGCTAGTTAGAATAGCAAAATTAATTAAATCTATTGAAATCTAATTAAGCGGACCTTAAGCCGATGAGGGGTTTAAATTTGTTTTTTTGATATAAGAATATCTTGCGCCATAATCTTGATGGTGAGTGTTTTGGATATTATCTAAAGGTTGTTCTGCCTTGTAATTAATAACTTTGATCAAATAAAGTTTTCTCTAATCTCCTCTTAGCACCCACTCCAATATGCATCAGAGTTGATGGGTACTTTACTTTTGAGTTAAGTGACAGCCACTTTTATAAATTAATAATGCTAAGGTGACATGAAATATTGACACAAAGCATTTATATGCTTATGTGTCAACACTCACTAAAGAAATTTCTTTCCATCAAAGAAATACTATTAAAAGTAAGTTTCCTTAATTTCCAAAAACATTACCCAAACAAGAGTCCAAATGGATTGAAAGTGAATTCAAGATACATTTATTAAAATCAAATCAAAGAAAAAAAAATCTTAAAATTAGAGAACTCAACATGTGGGGCCCAATCAATATTAGACATGTGGTCAAGAGGACCACACTGGTCTAACATATATATGTAGGCTGAGCAAGCAATGCATGGAAGACCTACGGATGTTCCCTTGGCTAAATATATTAGGCTAGTGTTGAATCCTATATATCCAAATTGAATGTGTTTTAATGTGAACAAGCACTCTTGTATAGGCACTTTACCCAATTTCATTCAAGTCAGAGTAACTTAACTCAACAACCTCTTACCCAGTAGTAATAGGATTGTGTTCTTCCTTGGTTGGTTTCAAACCTTAGGTATACCACCTCTTTCCAGGTGTGAGGGCTCCCTTTCAATTTTTGTAGGCTTTCTTTTTGGGTGTGCGGCCTTCTTATTATGTGAGTGGACTTTTTTCCCGTGTGTAGGCCCTCTCTCTCTCTTGGATGATCTTATCCCTTTGGCTGGATTTTATAAGGAAAAAAAAAGAAGAAGTTAGAGTAACTTTTTAACCTTGTTGCCTCACTGAAAGTGCAATCAGAGCAGCGTTTAGTGCCAAATTAATCTTGAACAAAACGTACAAGTAACTGAAATTGAAAATATCAGAGAAAAAAATGTCGAAACATTTTGAATAAGGCTAGGAACACGAGGCGTCTAACATTTTGGTGTTCTCATTGCTTTATCTAGGAAAACTTTCCTTGTTGTGCATGATGCATGCCGATTATAGTTGAAGACTTGCAGGTTAACTATTTATTGAATTGTTTATTGAAAATAAATAGCCGACTGTTACGAGCTGTAAGTTTTAGATTTACCATCTAGTTTATGCCTTGACCAAATAGCTAAAATTGATCCTTGAACCTCACATTTCTAATCACTAAGCCACTCTTGTATTTAAGGTCATGTTTAAAAGGTCTTGACAGTTTGAAATAGAAAAACTGAATTAAATCTATTTAAATAATAATACATAGATTATTTGGTATATTATTTGACTTAATTAAAAAAATGTTTACTTGTCATATAATATAGTACAAATTTTGTAGTGAAAGTTATATTATGGACCAACTCATTAAAGAAAACCAAAAAATGTTGAATTGCTTTAGACATTCACGTATGTTAGAAAAAGTTACATTTTTTTTAACTTCTCTAAAAACGGCAAAAGTTCTTATAAAAATATATATTTCTGGAAAGGCTCTTTTAATTGGACAATCACACAAGCATTTCAAGTAGCTTAAAATGCTCAAATATCTGTGCCAAAGTAAGCAAAATGTTTAAGTGAGCGCAACTGTTTACTAAATGAGAGCTATTTATCTAATCCTTATACTTACCTATTTACAAGTGCAATCGTGCAAATTTTGACTTTCTATCCTAGGCAATGAAACTAGAAGACGACTCAACATATTAACCTACGAGAGCCAATGACTACATAAAATCATTTTCTGATGTTTATTGGGTTGGTCGAATTGATCATGGTCAACCCCATTGCGCGATACATTCCCTCTAATACTTTTTGGTCTTCGGTCCAACGGTAGCATATACAAAGAACCAAGAAAAATCCAAACACTCTTTCTCGTGTTTCCTTCCTATAAATGCCACCTTCCTTCTTTCCTCTTCCATAGCAACTTAATTATACCTCTGCAGTCTTCATTGAGAGAGAGAGAGAGAGAGAGAGAGAGAGAGAGAGAGAGAGAGAGAGAGAGAGAGAGAGAGAGAGAGAGAGAGAGAGAGAGAGAGTCTGTGCAATTTCCATCTCAGAGAAAACAGTAAGAGAGATAGAGATAGAGTTAGAGCCATGTCTGGTCCAATCATGTTCTTCACAGACGAGGCACCCTTCATGGTGCGTCCAAGGAGCACCATTCTCACCAAGGATGGGGTGCGAAACGGCCCCAGAAGCCGCCCAAAGACCCCTCCATCACCATACTCAATCCACCTTGCTGGCGTCAAGGAAGACGACGAGATGGCAATCGATGACCAACGTGACCTTGAGGACGACGTCGACCTCAGAGCCATCTCCTTCAAGCTCCCTGAAGACGGTATCATCAACGAAAGCGAAAGCATCGAAGAAAAATGCGCATGGCTCCGGTCCCAACTTGTCGGCGATGACGTTGAATTCGACACCCCCTTCGGCAAGCGCCACCTCACCTACGCCGACCACACCGCCTCCGGGAGGTGCCTCCACCACATAGAGAACTACATCGTGGAGAACGTCCTCCCTTTCTACGGAAACACCCACACCGACGACAGCTTCGTCGGCCATCGGACAACGAAGATGGTCCACGAGGCAGCCAAATACATCAAGAGGTGTATGGGCGGCGGACCGGAGGATGCGCTCCTCTTCTGTGGCTCCGGCACCACGGCGGCCATCAAGAGGCTGCAGGAGGTGATGGGTATTGCCATACCCTCCACCATGAAATCAAGGGTGGTGAAGAGTTTGACGCCGGAGGAAAGGTGGGTGGTGTTTGTTGGGCCTTATGAGCACCACTCGAACCTTCTTTCATGGCGTCAAAGCCTTGCAGAGGTGGTCGAGATCGGCGTCGACAAGGATGGGTTGGTCGATGTGGACATGCTCCGACAGGAACTGAGATCTCCCAAGTACTCTGATAGACCCATGTTGGGATCTTTCTCTGCTTGCAGTAATGTAACAGGGATTTACACTGATACAAGAGCTCTTGCTCGTTTGCTGCATGAACATGGAGCTTTTGCTTGCTTTGACTTTGCAGCGAGGTAAGTAGGCCAAACTGTCAATCCAATATTAATACCTGTTGAATATAGCGGATTTTTTATTTTGTGTTTAGTGGTGTTGTTGAGTTGATTGGATTAGTTTTGGGGTGTTTGGTGCAGTGGGCCATATGTGCAGATTGATTTGAGGTCAGGAGAATTGGAGGGCTTTGATGCTGTTTTCCTTAGTCCACATAAATTTGTGGGTGGGCCAGGAACACCAGGGATCTTGCTCATGAGCAAGATTCTCTATAACCTTAGATCTGCTCCTCCTTCTACTTGTGGTGGTGGTACTGTTGCCTTTGTCAACGGTTTCAATGAAAAGGTTTGTTTTTTAAAAAACCAAGGACCATGCACCCCCCATTGAATTTATAATGAAAAAGAATCTCCTCCTCTCTGGGTGACTATAAAACTCCATACATAAAATGCTCCCTTCTTATATCAATTAGTATTGTGTTTTTAAATTTATAATTATCTTTAAAAAATGATGTATAATTCCTTTCCTAAATAAATAACAGGGGCATTGAAATGATCCAAACGCGGTTGGATCCACCAAGTTGATTAAAAGATGATCCAAACATGGTGGAGTCCACCTGTAACTTATACTTCCATCAATCACACCTGGAAATTGCTTTGGACGAATGGATGGGGTGAAAAAGTTTTTGGTGGGTTTTAGTTTAAATTTATATTTGAATTTATAGGAAAAAAGACATCAATCTCTTCTAGATGAAATATCATCTAAAAAAGTATATGATGAGTTTTAGTTAAATCATTATCATCATCAAAGCCTTGTTTCATCTATTTTTTAATTGATTATATGAATTCTACTTATTTATTTCATTTATCCTAAGTTCTTGGATAGTTTGCACGTCATTGGATATCCCCTTTTTTATGGCCCACTAACTTGTGCAATAAAACATTTCTTGATTGACATTGTTGCTTGTTGTTGGGCTGCACTAAATAAATACAAACTATTTCAAATGAGTTTTTTTTTCACTCATTGACCCTAATTTGAATTACTTTTAATACTGCTTATTTTTTATTCTATTTGTTCTAGTTTTACCCCACATACCAACATCCTCATCTCAATTAAATTTGTTTAAATCCAATGAAAAATTAGTTTGGCCAGCTGTCAAAGAATAAAGTTTGAACGTTTTAAGAAAAGCAGGGTCTTTAATAATTATCAATTTGGCAAGAGGATTTCTAAATTATTTGAGGATGTGGCTTACATTCCTTTGATATAAGGCCCACATTTGGTATCTAAACAAGTAACCATGTAAATTTGGTATCACATGCATCAAGTTACATACGAGTGCATCTGACAGAGCAACTTGTGATTACTAAACAGGACACCCTCTACTACGAGGACATCGAGGAAAGAGAGGATGCAGGAACACCAGCAATCGTTCAAAAGATTCGAGCAGCACTGGCCTTCTGGGTGAAAGAGTACATGGGGTACCATCTAATCGACACCCAAGAGACCCTCTGGATTGACAGAGCTCTCCATAGGCTCCTGCCCAACCCCAACGTTCATATCCTTGGCAACACCGTTGTAAGGCGCCAGCCCATCCTCTCCTTCCTCATCCAGACTACATCCTTAGATCGGACAGCTGAGGCTGTGGAGAAAGGGGTCTTCATGTGGAGAGAAAGGGCCATCAAGAAGGACAAGCCTCTTCATGGTCGCTTTGTCACCAAACTCCTCAATGACCTCTTCGGTATCCAGGCGCGTGGTGGGTGCGCCTGTGCTGGGCCTTATGGTCATATTCTTCTTGGTGTGGACGTGCAACAATCCTTGGCTTTCCGTTCTGCTATAGAGAAGGTAATCCTTTTTATTTTTTATTTTTTATTTTTAATCGTAATAAAGGAACTCGCCAACAACCTTACAGTTGATCCTTGGAAAAACTCCGAGCTATGTGCATTAGGTAAGTCCTTATAAAAGTTCAAATTGGGGACTTTCAAGTCACTCTAGAACATCCTTCCACTCCAACATGTTAAATGTGGGTTCACATTTTAAGGGTGACATTTCAAGTGAGGGTTACAGACACTGGACATTTGGAAGCTTCAAAAATGTAGTCCTGTAGTCCTTAAGTCTTAAGCAATTGATGGTGAGACATCATCAATTGCTTAGCACTAGGTAATCAACCTACAACACTGTCACAGTGTGTGTTTTTCTTTAACTCTAAGGGCCCGGACTCCATTACCAAGCCTAGGGTCATGTTTGATTATTTAATCTTAAAAAATTATTCAGATTTTTTTTACAAATGCTTGGAAAACCAATGTTTGATAATTATAAATAAAAAAGAATTTGAACTAATTAAAATACTTATTTTTTGGGGTTTTTTTTGGTTCAATCCCCTTCCGTAGGATTTACAAATCCTCACTTTTTCCATTTACTCACTCATGCCAATTTTTTGAACTAAAGACAATGAAATACATCAATATCAATGTAAAATCTGCAGTGAGGAATCCTTATTTTGCAGCCACATGGAAACCTAAATCTGCGTAATCCTCCCAAATTCCTCACCTAGCTATTAGCAAATGTGTTCCAATTATATCAGCCCATCTTAGAAATACAATTCGGTGTTAGCTCCGCTGTTAGCTCCGGCCGTTATTGTTTGAAGTCAACAGTCAAGTGAAAAATCTGGCCATTATCTTTTTAAGGACATGAAAATGCTAAATAGTACATTATATATGGGCAGGGCATCAAAAATTTACAATAATATGCACTGTGGAGTGTGGACCATCCACATGGACTCACTCGTTCTTGTAAAACCTCGGCCGGTTGTGTTGTTTTCATCGGCGATTTGCTCTTATTCGATGGTTACAGACCAAACTACTAAATTATAGTACAGTACATTTAAATGGCATTGTACAAGTGTAGAACAGCTTGGACAATTTTGTGAGAGAGACTTTTTCTTTCTAAAATCCCAAAATGGCACCCCTCTTAACACCCATGAAGCCGAGACAAACCTTGCGAAAAAATAAAAACTTTCAAAAAGAAAAAAAAAGATAAAGGAAAAAGAAAAGAGGCCAAGACAAAGGGTTCTCAATGCAATCCAAGCCCAAATTGAGTCCAATTCCGACATGGATCCTGGACTCTAAATCTAAGCCTATCCCATAGGTGAGATGGGAGACCTGTGTCTTCCCAATAAAACCTCAATCCTAGTGAAGGACCAGGTCCGTCGAAAGGGTCATTCTCAACACTCTAATGGACCAGATTTGGGACCAAGCAACCTGGTGTCTGTAAATCCAAGCCCAAATCTGAGACCAATTGTGACATGGATCCTGGACTCTAAATCCAAGCCTAGCCCCATAGGTGAGATCGGAGACATGCGCCTTCCCAATTAAAGCTCGAACCCAGTGATGGACCAAGACCATCGAAGGCTCTAACAACTCCGAATCATATCCTCTTGCAGGGAAACAACGGCCTAAAACCTGGATGGACAAGAGTTAGCTTCTCCTACTACATGTCACTCACTGAGTTTGAGTTCATGCTCGCGGCAATTGAGTTCATAGCAGTTTACGGCCAGCGTTTCCTTCCTCTTTACCATTTCAACTGGAAGACAGGTGACTGGACCTTCAGGAAAACCGCCCTCCAGAAGCTTGTGGGTGAGGAGCGTGCATTGGCCCTCAACAGCTTGAAATTAGGCAGCGCGCGAATGCTTGGAGATCGCGGTTACCGCCGGGAGTCTCCATCAACACCACCGGGTCTGACTCATGGAAGTGGTATTAGTGGAGGTAGTGATCCGGGCATGGAACACAAGTATGCCATGTACCTCGAGACCGCTCGCTACGTTGCAAGGTCACTCCCCAAGTTCCCTCCACAGCGCAGGGTGCCTGAAGGAGTTGATGTCGGTCTTATTCTCTTCAGGATTTGATCTTGACTTTCATCTTTCTCAGCATTTGTTGTTTCAGCTTTCATGTGTGTACTTTTCTGGTGAGCAAGTCATTGACTTGATGACTTAGACTAAAGTATTAGCATTATTAGCATGGTTGTGGCTTTAGGTGCCCTTGACATTGTGCTATTGGGATATTTTTATATTTCTATAAAATAAGTCTATGGAAAATATATTTGGTATATGTAAATAATTGTTTCAAATTTTAGTCTTATGGGAAGGAATCTCAAAAACTTAACCCGATGGCATAAGAAACTTGAAACACAAAAAATTTATTTTTTTAAAATAACAATTTGTTAGTAAATTGATTTTTATTTATCTCAAAGTGATTCTATTAATTAATTCCTAAAGCGGGTCACATGTTAACAATCACAAAAGCTGAGCCCATATTATAATTTCTAATTTCTTATAATATTAGGACCTCATTATAAATCCTTTGAATGTGAGCCCCATGTTCAAGTTTCTAAATCTGAGTTATATGGTTAAAAAAATTATCTTTCACAAAAATTTTTTAATTTTTCAAAATAATATTTAATCTTTTAAAAAAATAATCTTTCAAGAAAAAATACTTAAAAATTCAAAAAAGAATTAATCTTTCAAAAAAATATTTAATCTCTCAAAAAACTATTTCATCTTTCAAAAAAATTTAATCCTTGAAAAAAATTTCATATTTTAAAAAATATTTAATCTTTCAAAAAAATATTTAATCTTTCAAAAAATATTAAATTTTGCAAAAAGCATAGTTAATATTTCAAAAAAAATATTTAATTTACAAAAAAATTAATATCTTAAAAAAATATTTAATCTTTCAAAAAAATATTTAATCTTTTATAAAAATATTTAATTCTTGAAAAAAAATAATTAATATTTCAATAAATATTTAATATTTTAAAAAAATATTTAATCTTTTAATATTTAATCTTTTAAGAAAATATTTAATCTTTCAAAAAGTTAAAAAAAGGTGGAGTCACATTGTAATTCCTTAGAATGTTGGTTTATATTGTGAATCCTATGAATATAGTCAATTGTTCTAATTTTTAAAGGTGGGTATCACGTGGTTTTAAAGTGAAATTCCTATTTACAATTAGTAAATAGGATAGTTTTACATTATAATCTCTTATAATTTTCAAAGGTGGGCACCACATTATAATTTCTAAATGTGGGTTGTATGAACAAAATCACAAAAAATCTAACTTCACCTTATAATTTCTAAATGTAGGTTACGTAGTCACAATCACAAATGATAGTCCTACATTATAAGTGGACTATACTGTAATTTATAAAGATGGGTCTCACATTTAAATTAAAAAAGGTAGGCTCCACATTATAATCTCTTATATCCAATGGTGGGCTTACATTATAATTTTATAAAGGTAGGCCCACCTTATAAATCTTATAAATATGGGCCCCATATTTTAATTTTTAAAGATGGATACTACATTGCCACTTTTACAGGTGGGTTCAACGTACGTCAATAATAAAGTGCTGTAAACATCAAAAGGTAAGTTCACATTCTAGATCTTATAATTCCCTTACTTTCGTTTGTTGGAAAATTATTTTTACACTGTCAACAACACAAATTTCATATGGCATATTCTTAGTAGAGTGTTTTAATACAATGTTGCCAAATAAGTTCTACAGGGTTTTGTCTTAGCACAACCTGATCTCAACAAAACTAAGCACAAAATTGGGCATAACATGGGAACAATACCAAACAGATCCTTTGTTTTGTGTTTAAATGAAGCTTTGGTTGAGTTGTTTCTATAGTGGATGAGCTTATAAATGGATATTCATGATTTACACAATAAAGTTAGAGAACATTTTGGATCTTCTCTTGGAATGTTTCCTTTCTTTTTTTTTTTTTGTTGGTCTCATGGGGCTCATCCAATTAGACCTAGCAACCAAGTTACGTTGACCAAATTTGGGTCAAGTTGACCCAACCACGAATTTGTGGGTTCAAATCCTAATCCAACCCGTTTATAAAATAGATTGTAAATCTTCAACTCGCAGCCATGGTAGGTCAACTTGATCTGACACGCCTAATCCGAATTTGATGTGGGTTAGGTTGGGTTGACCCGATCTAACCTATATAATTTTCATCTTGTATATGATCTAACTCATTTTATGTGGCCCAATTTCATTTGTAAAGCTTTCCATAAACCTAAATTCATTTAAAATATTGCATTAAGCATGAATTTATAATTTATCAATTTTCAAGGTGTAAAAAATGAGGCTAAAATCCATAAATATTTTCAAGTCCATTTATTGGGATAATCCCTTTTCAATTCCTTTTCAATTTGTGTTTAGTTTTATAATTCCGTATAATTTGAGCATAAGTATAAAACTCATCAATGCTATTGTATTAATCCATTGATATCCATATTTTAGAGGAAGTTTCTATACCAACATCTATAAAAATAAAAAGTCACATATCAATATTTATAATTATAAAAACATCATATTGTTAAATAAAAAAATAAGTTTTATAATTAAAAAAATAAGTATTATATTATAAGTATCAATACTTTGCATAACTCCTTCACGAAAGATTGAAAGTACACAATTTATGGTTTACGTGAATAACAAAAATTACATAAAAATTATAAATTATAAAAATTATTAAAACCTAAACAAATCAAATGGGTTAAGCAGGTCAAGCCCCCTCCGATATTCAATAGCAATTAGTGTACAGTTATACGCGACTTTTCAGATTACCTTGTCCATCCAGCCGGTACCAAAAAGTGACTTTTAAGTAGTAGAAAAAGAAAAACACTTCTAGCCACCGAAATTCAAAGTGTCTGGTATGTTCTTGAAAAGTTTCTTCATAATTGAAAGTGGTCCTCTGCAATATATTTGACTTGACCTTTTCTAAGGTTAGAGTACCTCTTGTCATTTCTCTTTCAATTTAGAATTCAACTTGTCATCATACTCCTACCTAGGTAGCAAAATTTAAAGTTAATATTGAAACTCTTCATTGACATTACATCTACTGGCTAGAAATATTCAACGCGTAATAATTTTGATAGACGCGTGATACGAGGACTTCTTAATTTGTTGAAAAGTGATGAGGCAATCTACATTTCAAGAGGCCCATTTTGGTTTTGAGTAGAAACGATCCAAACCCTGTTTTTCCTATTTTGGGCAAAGCTTTATAAATGTCGACCTCTGAAAGACAAGTTTCAATTAAGTTGGCCAAGGGCTACTGCTGGTTTGATCAAATTGGGATAATTTAGACGGTAATTAGATCCGATTGTATCTGATGAAAATCAAGTAGCATCTCAATTAATTTTTACCCAATTTGGTTGGAACTCCAAGAGTATGAAAAACCAATTGCACCTTCCCTACACGAATAGATAAGAGCTGGTGAAGAGACAGATTTGCAGCTTTAAAAGAAGCATGTGTAGGCATCATCATAGCTATGACGAGATTTTGCTGATGAGGTGATAAATATTTTCTTGGTGATGTTCTCTCCCTAAATAACTATTGTTCATTTTTTTGGAATGCCATAGTGGGGGTGTGTGGGGGTGGAAATGGAAGCATCTAAATGAGATCAATGAAGGATCTGTGTAAAATGTTTACCTCGTTAAATAATCCTAATCCTTTGATCTATGTCCTTTGCACATTCTCTTTTCAATCTAGTGGAAATTAATAGTTGATGAGAATCAAATTTGGGCTTACAGCAAATCGGAGGAAAAGAAATTAGGGAGTGTGATGGAAGTGACATGATCATAGGTAGGCCAATAATGTAAACGATGCTGAAAATGAACTATGCATATTTGGTTCTCATAAACACATTTATGTATGGACAGGTCGCTTTTAATTAGTGTATGATGTAATGATAGCATTGTATTTGTATGCCAATACCATCAAACATGTAGAGCATATTTGTGTTTCTGTTTTTTTTAGACAGATCTACCTTTTCCAGCAACTCCTACTATTATAGAGGCTTATTCATGGATTTGCAAAATGTTTAGTCCAATATGACAATATTTTTTAACATTGTTTGCACCAATTGATGGAAAAAAGAAATACAGAGAACATCAAAGCATTTTTTAATTCCAATTCCAAGGAAGTTCATTACTCCGTTGTACTCTTTCCCGCATTTCAAATATCCTATCTTTTGTTTCTAATAAGATAGGCTAATATTATGTGGGTTTTGAAACTATACAAATAAGTAAATTTTATATCAGCAATAGATGATCTAGGGATATTGATCCAATGGCAATGAGCACCCAGAGTGAACAACTGTATCCCACCCGCTAGTGCCCATTGCTTGGACGAAGGCTTGCTCGATATAGCCCTGTTCTTGTTGGACAGGATTTGGGCTTTGTATATTTGGCATTGGGCTATGCATGGGCTAAATTCCCTTTATCAATACTAGATGGCCTTGGACTTGTGGCAATATATGCTTGAATTCTTGTCCCAGCGTATTTACATGATGGAGTGTATGTGTCTTGAAAATGGGCTGGGCCCAAGCCTGAACTCAGGCATATGAGGCCTGATACCTAAATGGGCTGATCTTGGACTATCTTTAGTGCAACCCAACCTGCCAACCCACTTCTGCATTTGATCTTGTAACTGTTGAATTGGTTCAGGGTTTTTTCTCTTTTTTTTTAATTTATTTTTTATTTTTTATGGGTATCCTAGCTATAGGCCAGCCTTGATTAGAATCCTAGTAAAGTAGGTAAGAGGCCGTTCTTAGAATTGGTTAAGGTTGATCATTTAAATCGTCATTAACATCATCACCAAAGCCTTCTCCCAACTATGTTGGGTTCACTACATAAATTTTAACCTCCATTCCAATTAATTAATCAACAAATAAAAAAAACTAAATACAAACTAACCTACCTAACCTCTATGCTCAGATATACATTTCATATCACATATCATAAACTTATGTCTATTAGGTTGGATAACTATTAGTTATGCGCAGTCAATGAGATGGGAAAGCATGTAAAGAGAATAGTTTTCAAGTGCAAGTAAATAGCCATATTTTATTGAATGTCGTGTGCTGTATAAGAAGTTCACTGCCATAAATACATTAGTGGAAGCCAACCTTGTGTTTCCAAAAATCTCAAAATTGCCACCATTGTTTGATAACTAATAAAATTACACTCTAACTAGAATTATGTCCATTGCATGATTGAGTAATAGTTTCTGGAATAAATGATTAAATGATAAAAAGGAGTTAAATAACATATTTTAGACCTGCTTAATTTGATAATGGCCTAAATATGAGTGGAGGGAAATTTCCTCAAGTTTCAGTAGTTTAGATTTCAAAAGTGGCTCCTATTGATAGAATTACAAATGTCCAAAGAAAGATATGAGTTAAGAGTCTTTGAACTCATCACACATGAGCTGAGTTCCAAATTAGGTATCAATCAAAATCGGGTCCACCAGATGTCGTAGGCCATATGATGCATATGATGATGGAGTAGAGGTTTGGTAAACGACTAATTAAGAACTCCCATTTTCCTACAAAGCTTAGATAGAGGGGCCTAAGATTTAGAACACTAGAATTGGATCTTCACTCAAAGCAATCACCAGAGAATTTCTAGACCACTCAATGAGTAGACTGAGAAAATCTCTTACTATCCTAGAACTCCAATTTAATGCGTCATGGTCTTCATTAGGTTTACCCATCAAACAAAAGTAAACTTAATATTATAATTGGTTTTTTGTTGTTGCTAAGCTGGTGACGATGTGTAGGATGCATGGGTGTGAGTACTAATCCCTTTTTCTGAAAAAAAAAGCTGGAGTGAAAATAAAAAGAAAGAAAAACAACTAGAGTGACATAAGGTGTGGGTTTGCTTCTAGCGTACTCTTGTGTTTGAAACTATTTCAAATTTGCTTGGTGTGTATTTCTGTGAGTTTAGTTAGTGCCACCTATGAGATTACTCCTTTTGAGTGAAAGATATTATGAATGCCAACATCATCGGAAAATAATAAAATAAAATAATTGGCTAACGAAAAGGTATAGTGACAAAAATTCTAGTATTTGAGAATTAGTGCAAAGAAAAATACTAGCATAGCTAATATCCTTGGTCACCCCTTAACTGGTTCGGTCAAGGTTTTTTGTTTTTTTTTAATGTAAATTTGAGTTGAAAAGAAAAGGAGGAGGAAGCTACAAAAAAAAAAAAAAAAAGAAGAAAGAGAAGCTTCAAAACCATAGCTCTAACTCATTAAAGGAGACGAGTTGACATGTCGTCCCACACACTTTCTCCCCAGCCGGCCCCTAATCTCTCAAACCCTGACTCACCCGAAGATTTCCCTCCCCTAGTCCCGGCCCACCCAGCCCTTACTTTCTTCGCTAAGAAACCCACGATCTCCATGGCGACCAACGCCCTCTCCCTAGATACTGGGGAGAGCCCATCCTCTACCTCAGCCATTTAATTGTAATTAATCCAGCAACAAATATAGGAACTTCACTGGTCCATCCACTCCATTCCAATGAATTCTCACCTTCCTCCCTCTCCTCCCTCTTTTGCATGCCTCTTCACAAGCCCCCCTGTCCTCCCCTCTCTCCTCCCTTTCTTGCCCTCAACGGCATGGGCGAATGGAAGACCTTAACTGACTATACCCCTCCAGATGATCCAGTCTAGTAAGGAGTCCTTTCAACACTCCATCATCGGCAGATTCGTTGGATCCAGGCCCTCTTTAGAATGTCTAAAGCATAAGGTCACCAGCTGGAAGCTCTCTTGCCCCCGGCTTATTTCCCTGATGTTGTGCGTGTGTGTGCGTAAGCAACCAAGATCAACAATTAACCACACAAGAAGACAAGAGATTTACGTGGTTTAACAAAGATGCCTACGTCCACGGAAAACCATTTTCCACTAGGTTCTCCTCCAATCTGTAAAACCAAAGCTTTGGAATCTCAGCCTCTTACAGCCTCTTCTCTCTTATCTATCCAGGGTTACAGATTGCATCATATATATAATCATCAATTCCTTATCTCCCAAGAAATCTATCTTAGAAACAAGGAAAGTCCTAACCTATTAAAAAACTGTAGTTTAATCAAACAGGAAATTCCTAATATAATTAGGGAAAACAGCCCAGATACCGAACCCACTTGGTCTAGACCTACATGGCCAACACTTGACAGAGCAAGGTTTCTTCATCTTCAGGCTTTTCTCTTAAGAAGACAAAAACTTCCTGCTTGCTCAAAGCCCCATTAGCTTCAGCAAAATGAAAATGCTCATCATGCTGTGGAATCCTAGAATGGATAAGCTCTCCTGGCCCTCAATCACCCTAGCGTGGATCAGACTAAAAGGAGTTCCCTATTACTGTTGGAACCAATGCATCCTCCTCTCTATTGCGAGCTCGATAGGAACCCCGATCAGAGTAGATGAAACTACAACTACTCAGAGGATTCTCTCTTACGTCAGGGTTCTCATCAGCCTGGACCTCAACAAACCAAGGCCGAATACTCTCCTTGTAAATCTCAAAGAAGAAGGGGAAGTCGAGTTGGCCATTCACTATGAGAAATCCCCTGTTCCCACTATCTCTCGACTGGCAACTGCAGTTCCCCAAATCACAGGGAACATCACCATGCTCCCCAGACCACTCTCCCCCTGCCCCTTCTTGCAAACCCAGATGTCTCCTCTCCCCACTTCCCCCTTCCCTTGCTCTCTCCCTCAAGCCCAAATCCAGGTTCCGAATTTCATCCAAAGTACCCAATGGCCTCCTTTTTGAAACAAAAGCAGTCACCAACACTCAAAGCAACCGGCATCCTCTAATAGAGCCTGGAAGGCATGTAATGTTGGCAAATTCATGAGATGGACAAAACTTGGGTTTTAAGAGTTATAATTTTCCTTTTTAGAAGGATTGAAGTCTCTACACCACTCACAAATAAAGGTCTTCCTCTCTAATGAAGGAATGCACGTGATCTATCTGATCGACTGGTTGAATTATATGGGCGACTGGACGAATTACTTGTATACAGATACCTGCAAACAGAATTGAAGACCGACCAGTCGGCTGAGGTGCCCGATCGGTCAGACCCCATGCCCGATCGGTCGGATAGGGTATCCAATCGGTTGGCTGGGGTGGCTGTCACGAATCAGTAAACTCTGATTTTTTGGATCTATAGCGTGTACGATAATATCCTTCCGAATCCAGAGCGAAAAGGTCTCTATCCACAATATCTATATAAAGAGTATCTCGTCCTTGAAGAATATACCTCTCTCCAGATCAAGACCCTACAAATCTTATTGAGAGATCATCTTCTTAGAAGCGTCTCTGTTCTGTATGTGCTATAAGTTGTGCTTATGAGCATCAAGTTCTTTTTCCATCTTGGTGATTTGTCTTGAGAGGCATCAAGGTGTGAAGATTAAGCCTGAAGAAGGTGAACGACGTGTGCGTCAACAAGAAGAAGTGCTTCAAGTCCCTTAGGTTGTGTTTAACTGGGTAAAGGGTAGTAAGTAGTCTTGTAACCTCTCTTTTATAATGTTTGATCTTGCTGGACCGGTGGTTGGTCCCATGTTTTTCCCGTTTGTGTTTTCTATGTAGAAAATCCTTGTGTCCATCTTATTTGTGGTGTTTGGTTTGTGTTAAAATCATTGGTTTTGGGTATCTTCATACTTAGATCTGACTGGGACCTAAACCTATGTTAAGGTTTAAATCTTCTTAAGTGGTATCTGAGCAGGTTCTTATCACCATTTTTAGATCTAATCAGATGTCTGCTATGGAGATTCGTAGGGATGGAACTTCAACCAATAAACCCCCTTATTTGGATGGAACAAATTACGCTAATTAGAAAGTCAGAATGGTTGCCTTTTTACAGTCCATAGATATAGATGTGTGGCAATCCATTCATACTGCATATGTTCCACCAACAATTGTTACTGATGGGAATGTTACTTTTCGTAAGCCTATGGCTCAATGGACCAAGGAAGAAAAATCTGCATTTCTTGCTAATAGCAAAGCCATGAATGCAATCTTTAACGGTGTCTCACCTACATAATTCAGAAGAATTTTTAAGTGTAACATCGCTAAAAAAGCATGGGGTATCTTGGAAACTGTCCATGAAGGAACTGGCAGGGTCAAACGGTCTAAACTTCAAAAGTTAACCACTGTGTTTGAAACTTTGATTATGGAAGAAAACGAAACGTTTGATGAATTTTATGCCAAACTTAATGATGTGGTAAATTCAACCTTTAATTTAGGAGAGATCATTTCTGAGACTAAAATAGTCCAAAAAATTCTAAGATCTCTTCCTGAAAGGTTTGATCCAAAAGTTGTGGCAATTGAGGAAACTAGTGACTTAGATTCTCTTTCAGTTGATGAGCTTGTTGGAAATTTGCAAACCTTTGAAGTCAATCTCATGTCAACCAGAAAATCTAAGGGAATTGCACTAATTTCTTCCAAATCAAATAATGATAGTGATGGTTCTGAACCAGATTCTGATGATCCTGATTTTGATGCCTTTTTAGTCAGAAAATTCAAAAAGGCTATGAAGAGTTCTGATAAAAAAGGATTGGAAAAAGGCTTATAAGAAAAATAAGGCTAGAAAAAAGTCTAATTTCACATCAAATGTTAAGCCATCTTCGAATTCTTTGTCCAAGTCTAATAAGATTACTTCCAAAATACCTCCCAAGAATACTCAATGCTATGAATGCAAAGGTTTTGGCCATTATGCATCCCAGTGTGTCAACCGCACTTTTAGAAATCAAGCGAATCAAGGTAAAATGTTAAACGTCACTTGGGATGATGATTCAGATGAAAAAGACGAAATTCCAGAATCCGAATCTTCTGAAAATACTAAATTTATTGCTTTTATGGCTAATTCTAACAATTCCATTGTTAAGAATTCCTTCAGTGCAGGGTCAGAGTTTGATGCTGAAAGTGATGCTTCTTTGGATGACATGCTCAGTCTGAAAAAGAATTGTTGGAGGCACATGATAAACTACTAAAAGACTCTAGAAGAGTTGCATTAATCAATAATGCATTACAGCGGAAATTAGAAACTTCCGAAGAAGTGATTTTATCACTGAAGAAAAAGTTGAAAGAGGCTCATGGTAAGATATCTACCCTAGACTCACAACTAGTTATTTATACTAAAAAGTTGACTGATGCAGGTAATAATTGGACCTTGCTGCATGATCAGTTGCTTAAGACATCCAAAGAACTTAGAGCTACCAAGGAAGAGAATGCATCACTAAGTCATAAGCTTCACTTAACCTCGGTAGAACTTGCTGAAGCTAAAGCTGATCTATCAAGGATGAACATTGGTTCCAAGAAACTAGATAAAATACTAGGTGTTCAGAAGATGAGTGCTGATAGAAGTGGACTTGGATATGAATATGGTTCAACATCACAGAATCCAGGTAAGTTTGTTAAAGCACTACCATGATCATTTCTGTACCCACCATTTAAGCACATTCACATGTGAATCTTGCAAAAAAACCAAATAAGAAAAAGTCACGTCCCACATTTATTCCAGTATGTCACTTTTGTGGGATTCAAGGATATATAAGACCACATTGTAATAAATTACGAAGTATGTTCTGGAATCAACAGAGGCATAAATATTCCTTCAAAACTAAACAAGTTTGGATTTGAAAGTCTGACCTCTACTATAATGTGGTTTTTACAGCCCTTCGAGCACAAAATTCACATGTGTGGTACTTGGATTGTGGGTGCTCTAGACATATGTCTGGTGACAAATTACTGTTTACCTCTTTTGAGAAGTGTTATGCTGGTAGTGTTCAATTTGGTGATGGTAACAAATCCAACGTTATTGGTAAGGGCACTGTTCATATTCCTGGTATGTCTTCTATACACAATGTGTTTCTTGTAGATGGTCTTAAGGCAAATCTCTTGAGTATCAGTTAGCTCTGTGAATTTGACCATGAAGTGCAATTTTCCTTGAATGACTGTTTTATTGTGAACAAATAAGGAAAAATAGTACTTCATGGAAAGAAAATTTTAGATAATTGCTATGTTGTTGGGGGTTCTGACAGGTTACAGTGTCACTTAACCTCATTAGACACTGTTGATTTGTGACATCAACGTTTGGGTCATATGAATTATACTGAACTCGAACTTCTCTCCAAACAAGAGTTAGTCCGAGGGTTACCAAAAATTCAGAAACCCTCCAACATTGTCTGTGGCCCATGCCAACTTGGTGAGCATAATCACTCACCTTATAAAAAACTTGATCAAATGACTACATCTAGGCCACTGGAATTACTGCATATGGATCTTATGGGTCCTACTCAGATTCAGAGCATTGGGAGAAAGAAATACATCTTTCTTACTGTTGATGATTTTTCTCGCTTTACTTGGGTTAGATTCCTAAAGGAGAAATTAGAAACTTTTGATGTATTTCACTACTTATGGCTTCATTTAATTGCAGATGAAGGTGCTCAATTTGGTGGTGTTTGACGGATACGATCAGATCATGGAACAGAGTTTGAGAATTCCTTCTTTCAATCTTTCTATGCCGAAAATGGAATAAAACATGAATTCTCAGCACCTAAGATTCCTCAACAAAATGGAATTGTTGAACGGAAAAACCGGGTTGTACAAGATATGGCTCGAGTTATGCTTCATAGTAAAAACATTCCACAAATTTTTTGGGCTGAGGCAGTTAATACTGTAGTTCATGTGATAAATCGAGTCTATCTTAGACCTAGAACTAAGATGACTCCATATGACATTTGGTATAGTAGGAAACCTACAATTAAGTACTTTAGAACCTTCGAGAGTAAGTGTTATATATTTAAAGATAGAGAACATATAGGTAAATTTGACTCCCGAAGTGATAAGAGTGTGTTTCTGGGCTATTCCTTGGATAGCAAAACATACCGAGTATTTAACTTGCGTAATTCTACTATTATGGAGTCATTCAATGTGGCTGTAGATGATGCAGAGTCACGTTTCAACTCTGATGACGATGAAGTAATGTTCACTCCTCCTTCTTTGTAGGAAGATGATTCCGATTCAAAACATGATGATCCACCAGCGGTAAAAGATTCGCCTAAGAAGTCAACATCTAGCATAGATTTGGGTGACTCTTCTAAAGAACAACGAGAACCAAAAACACCAATTGTCACTGAGAGTCCCACCTCAAATTCTATTGTTCCTCGTCAAGATACGTCATCTCGCATAAATCCAAAAGCTAGAGCATGGAAACATCATTCATTGTTGGATATTATTGGAGATATAAATGAGCCTAGACGTACTTGTTAACAGGTAAGTGATGAGGTAAGTTATTTCTGCTATATCTCTACTGTTGAACTTTATAATATTTCTGAAGCACTTAAAGATGACTCATGGATAAATGCCATGCATGAAGAATTAGCACAATTTGAAAGAAATGATGCAGGGCAACTTGTTCCTCGACCAACTCACACTAACATCATAGGTACAAAGTGGATCTTCAAAAATAAAACTGATGAGTTTGGTCAAGTTGTGAGGAATAAAGCTAGGCTTGTAGCACAAGGTTATACTCAAGTTGAGGGTATTGATTTTGATGAAACCTTTGCTTCTGTAGCTAGACTAGAGTCAATTCCCATCTTATTAGCCCTTGCTTGTGCACTGAACTTTAAATTATATCAAATGGATGTCAAAAGTACATATTTAAATGGTTTTTTGGATGAAGAAGTGTATGTTGAGTAGCCAAAAGGATTTCAAGATCAGCAGTTTCCTGTTCATGTCTATAAACTGAATAAGGCATTGTATGGTTTGAAGCAAGCCCTTTGCACATCGTATGAACGGTTAACCACCTTCTTGCTTGGAAATGGTTTCCATCGAGGAGGAGCTGATAAAACATTATTTAAAAAGAATGAGGACAAGGACTTCTTGATTGCTTAAGTGTATGTAGATGATATTGTGTTTGGGTCAACCTCACAGTATTTGGCAAATGTGTTCTCTGAAATCATGGCAAGTGAATTTGAGATGAGTATGGTTGGTGAATTAGCTTTCTTCTTATGTTTACAAATAAAGCAAAGTGGAGATGGTATATTTATTTCTCAACCTAAATATGCCACTAACCTACTCAAGAAGTTTGGAATATTCTCTTCAAAACAGGAATGGATTCCTATGAGCACTTCAGTTAAACTCAGCTTAGATACAGAAGGTAAAGATGTAAATGATATATTGTATCGTAGCATGATTAGGAGTCTACTTTATCTTACTGCTAGCAGACTTGATATAGCATACAGTGTGGGTATTTGTGCCCGATATCAGTTAAGTCTAAAATAATCTCATGTCAAAGTTGTCAAGTGGATTATGAAGTATGTGCGAGGCATAATAAACTATGGCATTTGGCTGACAAGGAACTCCAACACAATTGTTATTGAATACTCTGATGTTGATTGGGCTGGCTGTATTGATGACAGGAAAAGCACCTCTGGCAGTTGTTTCTTTTTAGGCAACAATCTTTTTGCCTGGCATAATAGGAAGCAGACTTCAACTTCTCTTTCTACTACAGAGGTGGAATATATAGCGGTTAGAAGTTGTTGTATGCAACTTCTATGAATGAAGCAAATGTTGTCAGATTATGGAATTCAGCAAGATCTAATGACAATCTACTGTGACAACAGGAGTGCTATTGATATTTTTAAGAATCCTGTTCAGCATTCACGAACAAAACACATTGATATCAGGCATCATTTCATTTGTGAATTAGTTAAAGCTAAAATTCTTATTTTGGAGCACATTCCAAGTAAAAAACAATTAGCTGATTTGTTCACTAAACCTTTTGAGCCTCTTCGTTTTGAATCCCTTTGTAAATCTCTTGGAGTTGGACTCCACCCTTGACATATTTTCTACATTGTTTGCTATATGCACATACCTGTTATTTTTACTAATTCCATGATTATTTGATGTGTGATTTACCTTGTTTTACTTTAGTTATTAGGCTGGTTTATGTCATGGTACACAGAATTTAAGGAGACTTCTCAAAGCTTCACTTCCCTGTCAACTTCATTCACTACATTTGAAAAAAATACAAAGTCTGTTGTTCGGCTTCCTTCGTAGATGCACACAGCATTAATCAAGTAATTTTGAATTCTTCATCTCAAAAAAATAAATAAATAAATAAATAAATAACAGGGAGGGAGGGCGGGGGGGGGGGGGGGGGGGGGGGGGGGGGGCGCGCGAGGTGGGGGAAGAAGGGAAAGAGGATACTTATTCAGGGGGAGTCATTCAGAAAAATACTACTAGTTGCTAGATTTTCCAAATTTCTCATAAAAGATGATTTACTACGAACATTGATAGAGCATATCTCTCTTTCTCTGTGTTACCTTGACATCCTCGCTGAATAACTGCTGTAAAACATCATCTCTGAGAATTAATGATTTTCATGTGAATTGTTCACTTCTGGTATGTTGCATTTGTCATCTTGCATATGATGTTTATTTCAATATTTCCTTTCATATACTCTATGCATTATCCACTATGTGAATTAAAAAAAAACTCACAGTTGTGTATACCGACCGGACGAGCTTCTCATCAGATCGGTCGGCCACTCTTGTGTTCTTTCACAGAGTTAAAATCCGATCGATCGATCCACTCTTGCGACCAGTTGGGTCTTTTGGATACAATTCCACAGAATTGGAATTCGACTGATTGGGTTATTCATCCAATCGGTCAGGCACCTGGAGTCTTTAAAACCAGTGTGCGTCTTTTCATTTCCGTTCTTCACCCTGCTTTCTTGTTGTTTGGCCTACGACGTCTATTCTTCTCCTTCCCTTGCTTACCTGATCTTCGTGCTCGTTTCGTTTCTCTTTCTCCATGAAGGTAACTTTTCTTACTTATCTTGTTTTCCATTGCCTCCATATGTGTTGGATCTTTCTCGACCTTCCTGATTTCCCCTTTACATAGCGGTTGTATTTTGATGTTGGATTTTAGTTTGGTTATGTGATTTCCTTCATCTATTTTAGCGACACTATTCACCTTGATTTATGTCCTAGTTCATGTGCATATGTTTGGATGTTGATTGGGATCTCTCTTTTGTGAGCTCCTTCTTATTTTAAGCTTCATTTTAACTGTGCACGCCAATTGTTTGACAATATGCTTGAATGAGTTTCTTCATATATTATTCTCATTATGCTTACCATGGATTGCGCTGTGATGATTTCTACTTGAAGGTATACTCCTTATTTACAGTTATGCCTCCTAAGAAGCTCGTTTCCAAGTACAAACATGTTGCTACTTCCTCATCTACTCTAAGCATTAACAAAGACCGGTTTTCTTCAGAAGAATAGGCTGCACAATCTGATAACATCTTCCGCAAATGAACTGTATTGTTCAAACGTTCGATTAATCCTTTGGAATTTCGGACATTACCATTTGGTGCGTGGCTTGAACAACGTCAGTGGACATTGCTTTACAAGTTTGATATCGAGATCTTTCTAGATTTAGTTCCCGAATTCTACAATAACATGATCGATATGTCCTCTGTGCTCATCAAGTCTTATGTTCAAGGCCAGCACTTATCCATTACTCCCTCTTCACTTGGGAGATTCTTAGGTATTGGATGGACACCGGATGCAAAATATCCACTGCCTGATGCAGGTCTTTCTGATGTTGATTTTGACAAAGTTGGCTCGGTGCTCTACGGCAGTCCACATGAGTGGCCTCTTGGTTCATTATTAAAACAGAGCGAGTTAACAGATTCGTACCGTCTACTTAATATATTTTTGAAGAACAATATTGAGCCCCACGGACATCATGTGGAGATCTATCATGAGGCGGGTTATCTCCTTTATGTTATTAGCAGCGATCTACCTATCAATCTTCCTCGTGTCATCTTCAACACCATTTATCGAGCTCATTATGCTGCAAAGAATGCCTCACTCCCTTTTGGTGTATTCCTCTTCAGATTTCTTATTGCACAAGGTGTGATGCCAGATATGAACAACGTCTTGGTTCCAATTCCAAACGCTATCACTATGAGCACCTTGATGCAGTCTAATTCTCAAGTCTGTCAGTATGTTCCACGCGGACCCATTCCAGCACCTGCTGCTAAAGAGGACATTCCCGATGCTACTACCATACATGCCCGGTCTTCAGCATTCGAGGATACTCTCTCTAACCAGGCTGCCTATCTTGATATTGTTACTGGCATCGTTCAGACACTTTGTGGTGAAGTTCAATCACTCTGTGGTGCGGTTTAGACACTTAATGGGCGGTTCGATACTCTTGAGTCTAAGCTTGTGTAAGGTCCGGACCCGACTTAATTATAATTTATACTAATTAAGCTTGATTTTCCTATAAAATGTATATTTTAGTCTTAATTCACCTTGCTTTTAATTATTAGTGGGTCTCAGTTGGATAGGTAGTTGGGTTCAGACTTTACTTAGATAGTCAAGGACCTTTTTGTAATTAATCTTGCATCATATGGACATCTCATTAGTTGCATCATGTGCATTTCATCTTGTGGGTCAACTTTCATATTGGGCTCAACTTGATTCGGATCCATTTTGGCCTAGTTAAGGTCCATATGACCTAAACTGTAAATTTGTAGAAACTGTGGACTTGTATGCAAAAACCACAGGAAATTTGGTTTATAAGAAATTCCAACGTCTCCTTCTTCTCCTCCTCACTGTGTTCGTTGCAGCCATCCCCTCTCTTCACCATTCTTCATCTTCTCTTCATCTTAGAGCTGGGAACTTGGATTTGGAGCTTGCATGCAAGGGCAATAGCATCCATCTAGCCTCTTCTTCTCCCTTTGGACATCTTTTCTTAGAAATCACCATCTCCTACAAGCTATATCTCATTGAGGTGAAGAATCTACTCCCATTCCACTTCCTTGTATTTGTTAGAGTCAAGAAGACTCAATTACATGACATGCATGCATTTTTACACCTTACTCACCAATTGCATATCTTTTATGTAGAAAACCCATTCTCATTTTGAAGGTTTCCTTTAGCTACACAACAAGAAAGAGTTAGAGAAGGCTAACACTGTTAAAAGGCAAGTATTAGAGTACGTATGGTACTGAATGTATGTTTAATTTGATTGATTCTTGGATTGATCATTCAATGTTTCACTCACAGCTCATTTTCCCTTAAAGAAGCACACATAGATGTTGAATTAGGTGATAATGAGTATGATTAGGCAATATTGATGATATGGAATAATGTAAGACCTATTATGAAGCTTAGAAGTATAAGAACCCTCATTAGAACCCAAATGATGAAGTTTTGCACTTGAACCCGAGCTGCAGAATCAGTTTCAGAAATTTTGAAGCTTATGGCGAAGCCCATGGCTAAGCCGTAAGTCTCTACGGCTCAGAATCCAGAGAGCCAATATGAACTATGGTTAACACTCGGCTACGCCGTGGAACGAACTACGGTTAAGCCGTAACCACCCCGTGACTAAGCCGTAGGCTATTCTACGGTGAACCTTCCAAAGAGCCCAAAACCCAGAATTTATCTACGGCTCATGCACGGCTAAGCCGTGAACTCTGCTACTGCCGCGCCGCACGCAAGCCGTAACCCTAGCCGTAGGATTAACACGGCTAAGCCGTAGGTCAATATACAGCCAAGCCATAAATGCGTATTGAGTTAAGAGGGAAACCTGAACCACTCGGCTAAGCCGTAGCCTTGTATATGGCTAAGCCGTAAGAACCCAATGAATGTAGGATGTGAGGAACCTTAAATGACATTGTAGGGCTCTAGATATGGCACCTATTTCCTAACCAAATTAGCCCAATGGTGATCAACTGAAAGGTGGACAAGTGTAGAGCTGTCACTCATCCTCTTTGATTTTCCAGATGAATTCACGATGTCACGTCATAGGTGTTGGCATAAGAAGAGGTGTCTTTTACATACACAATGTAATACCAAGATTGGTAACACAAATGACACTGGACGTTTTATGAATACATCGTGTTGAATGCCCTCGGGATCACGGATTATCTAGCATAGGGTTGGCTAGTAATTATTCTCGATACTTACTCAATCTAAATGCATCCATATTGTTAAGAAACCATGCCGTCAACATATGTAACTCAATTAAGTATGCATGGACTGATTATCGGATATAAATGAATGAATGAATGTAATCTCAAGATTGAACTCCTAGTATATATGATATGACAAGTATAACCAAGATGCATAAAAGATATGAATTTCAGTCGGTCTTGATACGTTAAGTTGGCACTACTTAGCTACGCCCTTATTAGGTTCGACGGGACCATTTTGGGTATGATACGATACGTTGCTACTGCAGTAGTCCTTGGAGGAGTTATCGGCGCTTCTCAATAAGCTAGGCTAATCCCCTAGAATCTGCACGCTCCTTCTAGATGATATGCTCTCTCTTGGGAGAATACGGCCACGTGGTTGCCAATAGGTTTGTATAATAATCTGTTTATGATTCGTTACTCATGTTTATATTCTTACTTCATTTGATACGGCATGATGATCTTATGTACCTCTATATACTTGCTTAACCGTCGTGTTAACAGTGCTATCCTTGGTGTTACAGGTACTAAACCCTGGTGACTAGATGAGGGTAATACAGATGACGCCTATGGTTAGTCATCGTACGAAGAGCGACAGCGGGATACTTGCTGAGTGTTTAAGTTTGGATAGGCCTGTTTACGCTTTAAGATTTTGTTCGTGCTTAATGAATTGTTATCATGTAAATAAGAATTGGTTCAATACAGACTTATTTATGAATGTTATGATAATTCGGTTGTTATCACTTATGATCATTATAGATGTATTACATAGGCTTCCGCTTACTATTGAATGTGTAAATTACGTGTCGGAGAACTTCTTTACACGTTCCTGTGCAATCTCCCTTGTAGTGATTTGTGTGTGTATGTTTACATGCACAGATTACTACGGGATTACGTATGCACACCCCGTGGGGCCATCCTAACCCCAATTCCCGGGATCGGGGCGTGACAGCTTGACTCTATTTTGGAACATCTTCGTCAGCACTGACAGTCTGTGTTTTGGATGTTTTTGTTGCCCCCCTCTCAATTCATGACCAAAAAGGGGGAGATAGAGTTTCTAACCATATGTTTTCTGAATTGAACTAATTGATAAGGAATTGTTTTATTGATGACATGTGTTGATACGTTAGAGTTCCTCTTTTGATATACTAATCTGATCTTTTGTGTGCTTAGAAAGGTTGTCTGTATTTGCAGGTTTCAAATTCAAGCGACGCCTCATCTTCATGTCTATATTTTCTTTGGGGTTTAATGGGTAGATTGTTTAGTCTAGGAAACTTTGTCCATGAATTGCCAAAGGGGGAGATTGAAAGGAATGTAATATTCGAAAATTCATGGGATGGACAAAACTTGGGTTTTAAGAGTTATAATTTTCCTTTTTAGAAGGATTGAAGCCTCTACACCACTCACAAATAAAGGTCTTCCTCTCTAATGAAGGAATGCACGTGATCTTTCTGATCGACCGGTTGAATTATATGGGCGACTGGACGAATTACTTGCATACAGATACCTGCAGACAGAATTGAAGATCGACCAGTCGGCTGAGGTGCCCGATCGGTCAGACCCTATGCCCGATCAGTCGGATAGGGTATCCGATCGGTCGGCTGGGGTGGCTGTCGCGAATCAGTAAACTCTGATTTTTTGGATCTACAGCGTGTACAATAATATCCTTCCGAATCCAGAGCGAAAGGTCTCTATCCTCAATATTTATATAAAGAGTATCTCGTCCTTGAAGAATATACCTCTCTCCAGATCAAGACCCTACAAATCTTATTGAGAGATCATCTTCTTAGAAGCGTCTCTATTATGTATGTGCTGTAAGTTGTGCTTATGAGCATCAAGTTCTTTTTCCATCTTGGTGATTTGTCTTGAGAGGCATCAAGGTGTGAAGATTAAGCCTGAAGAAGGTGAACGACGTGTGCGTTGACAAGAAGAAGTGCTTCAAGTCCCTTAGGTTGTGTTCAACTGGGTAAAGGGTAGTAAGTAGTCTTGTAACCTCTCTTTAATAGTGTTTGATCTTGGTGGACCGGTGGTTGGTCCAGTGGTTTTTTTCGTTTGGGTTTTCCACGTAAAAAATCCTTGTGTCCATCTTATTTGTGGTGATTGGTTTGTGTTAAAATCATTGGTTTTGGGTGTCTTCATACTTAGATCTGACCGGGACATAAAACTGTGTTAAGGTTTAAACCTTCTCAGAGCCTCATCCCCCGTCCCCTCTCAAGTCAACCATCCTGGACTCAAACCAAATCCACCGCACCATCTTCCTAAAAGATAACCGCCTTTTCACCGTCCCTCAAGATCTCACCTTGGCAATCTTGGAAAAAATACCAATTCCATCAATTGATGTTTCTAATGGTTTCTCAGTGCTTGAGAACCTTGACTACTACATCATGATAGACCCTCTCAGTGCCATCACCCATAATGCTCTATTAATTAGTCAGGAAGCAAAGGAAACCTCCCCACCTCCAAAGAAGTCTCCTCCGCCCCCTGCAGACAATGGCAGAGTTTATCTTTTAAGGCCTTCCCCCTACCTGCTGAATCTCATAATGGGGAGCTTGGTTAACCCACTGAGAGACAAGTCCAAAGCACTTCCATAGACAACCATTCTCAAGGTATTCAATTGACAATGGATCTCTCAGGCTTCCCTCCCAAGCAAAACAAAAAAAGGATGCTGAAAAAGCCAACATCTTCAGTTGGACTAATCACTAGGCACTCCAAAGGTAAGCTCCTATCCGCCCCCCCCCCCCCCCCCCCAAACTAAATGATTAAGATTATTTCTGGAACTGTAGGGGGATTGGAAACTCCTCTACTAAAAGAGTGCTTAGGAACCTGATTAACTCTCACAACCTAGACATCATCTTTCTTTCAGAGCCTATGATTCTCTTCCCTTCCTTCTCTACCTTAGGCTTGTCCTTCTCTGGCTTTGACACCATCTTTAGCTCCCCAAACTCTAGCCCTATTAGCCAACTATGGTGCCTTTGAAAGCAAACCTTTGAGTACAAATGCTCTCTCTTGGACTCTTCCAACTAACATTTATTTATCTCAGTTAGAGACTCCACAACCAACCACTCCAGTATCATCACAGGCATTTATGGCTCAACAGACTTCAGGGTCAGAAGACATTTATGGCAACACCTCATCAACAACTCCTCCACCACTCTTCCATTGTGTATCCTAGGCGATTTAAATGCAATCCTCTCTTCCAATGAAAAGCTTAGCTACAATCCTCCATTATCAACCTCTATCTCTGACTTCTCCAATACGGTCATGCTTACAGGCATCTCAGACCTCGGATTTTTGGGGCCTCGTTTCACATGGGCTAACAACAAACAGGGAAGATCCTACACTACAGCTCGGCTAGACAGAGCTTTTGCAAATTCTCTCTGTATTGACCATTTCAAAGATCCTACCATCACTCACTTGCCTAGAGTTTCATCAGATCAAAGCCCTCTCCTTCTTAGCCACTCAGCCCCCCCTCTAGCCACAAACACCCCTTTCAAGTTTGAGGAAATGTGGACCCTTCATCTAGATTTTTTGAACCAGGTTGTTTAATGCTGGAGCACTCAGATCCAAAGAAATCCTCAATATATTTTGGCTTAAAAACTCAAGATACTCAAAGTGCGCCTCAAAGGATGGAACAGATCCACTTTTGGTGAGCTGAGATAAAAAATCACGGAAGCTGAATTGAAGGTTATCCCTTGTCAGCAATATCTAGATGACTCCCCTGCTGATCATCACCTGGTAGATTTGAACCTTGCTAAAGCCTCTCTCCACATCTGGCTTAAGGTTGAAGAAATCCATTGGAGATAAAAATCTAGAAACAAATGGCTTAAGGAAGGAGATAACAAAATCCACTTCTTGGCTTAAGGAAGGAGATAACAAAACCCACTTCGTCCACCTTTCAGTCAAGGGTAGAGGGTGAGTTAATAAAATTGACAGAATTTCCGTGGCTGGATAGGCTATAGAAGACTCAGAAATCGTCAAGCAAAAGGCAGTTAAATTCTTCTCCAACCAATTTACAGCCAACCAAGAATCCCCAGCAGAGCATCTTTTTCAAGTGCAAGGCTCATCAGTGTCTGAAAATGAGAATGCTTTATTAATTGCAGTCCCTACCAATGAAGAACTTAAGAAAGCTATGTTTTCCCTAAGCAATAGAAGTGCCCCTGGCTTAGATGGCTTCAACGATGCCTTCTTCACTTTAACTTGGCCTATAATTGGTAAGGAAGTCTTTCTGCATCAAAGCACTTTTTTCAAACAGGCCATCTATTAAGAGGTTCCATCCTTGCCATTTGTTCCATCCTCTAAAACCTGCTCTATTTGTTCCATCCTTGCCATCCCCCAAGCTACTCTTCCTTCATCTTACATTGGCTTTCCTTTCTTCATGGGCAGCCCCAAGCATAGACACTTCATGAAGCTTCTGGAAGCCTTGAGAGCAAGAATAAACAGATGGAAAATGAATTCCTTCTCCTTTGCTGGCCGTCTTATTCTAATTAGACATGTTCTTGGTAGCCTCCCTTTGCATGTTTCTCTAGCCCCGCCAATTCCAATTAAAACTTGCCAGCAAATTGAAAGGCTAATGAGGAATTTCCTCTAGTCATCAAACTGAACCCAAAACAAAGGAATCTTGTCAGATGGGAATCTTTGTGCCCTCCGAAAAATGAGAGAGGCTTTGGAATCAGAAGAGTGGCTAAGTCAAATGAAGCCAGCACGCTGAGCTAGGTTGGCAAGCAATGACATCTTCCTCTCTCTAGGCTTCTTGGTTCAAAAGGAGATACTTTAGGGGCTTTGCCCCCTGGCACCCAAGCAATCACCTAGCAGGCTCTTGCATTTGGAGGAGAATAAGGTCTTTGGCTAAGATCCTCCAATCTGGTAGTAGATGGTTAGTTGGAGACGGGAACTTAATTAGCATCTGGTACGACAAATGGATGGCTCTTTCCCTCATCGCCCCAACGCTCTTGCAATTCAGGTTCTCCTACCTCGACAAAGTTTTAGCCATTATCAGAGACGGATCTTGGATCTTCCCAGACCGCCTCCCTCCAGCTATCATCCAAATCCTAAGACAGGCAGAATCAATCAATTTGAGAATAGCCTCTTTCAAAGATGAACTAAGTTGGGAAGGAAACTCCTCTGGCAGCCTTTCTCTTAAAGAAGCTTGGGAGCTTATTAGGTCAAGAGCATCAGTGTTTCCTTGGGCTTCTCTCGTCTCGAACAAGTACACTCACAAAAGGCTCTCTTGCTTCATTTGGCGACTTCCTCATAGAAGGACTCCTACACAGGCTTGGGCTCAATCGGTGGGAATCCACTTGGCCCCTAGATGTGCTCTCTGTAAGTCTAACTCTGAATTAGACCTTCACCTTATCTTTAGCTGTCCTTATGCAGTCCACATATAGGAGTGGATCTTGGAAATCTTTCGTTGTCCAGGTCCACCATCTTACTCAGTTGGTATTTATTGGCATGCCCTTTTCTCTGGCAAAGATGAGATTGAAACAAAAATCATAGCATCTATTTTCTTCCACCTCATCTATTCCATTCGGTATGCGTGCAATGAAGTTGTTTTTAACAACAATCTACTAACAACTCACAGGCTCGAACATTTGAGTTCTCAGCACAACTTCGAGCATCTTGTAAGCACTCAATCCGCTCATTTTGTAGAAAGCATTACTCATAACCTTCTGGTAGCCTTAAACTCTCTAAAGTAGGGCTTCTTTCTCTTGTAATTTTTTTTAGATTTAGCATTTTTTAGCTTACTTGAGCTTGTATATGTTCTTTTTGCTCTTTGGGGCTTTTTGCCCCTGTATCTCTTTCTTTTTTTCTTAATACAAGTTACCTTAAAGCAAAAAAAAAAAAAATAATAATAATAATAAAAAAATTAAAAAAACCTCATTAAAGGAGAGAGCTAATTACGAGCTTTAAAAAAAGAGACAAGCGTAGAGCTTGGGAAAAAGGAGGTCATTTTCCCAAATGAAAGAGAAGCATCCGCCATGAAGAAATTGATTACTACCTCTTGAGAAGGCTTCTAATTATTAAACCCAACCAGATTTCTCACCTTCCAAAAGCTGAAGAAAGCTACCATGAAGAGAGCTCCAAGACCCTTTTTGGGTTTAGAGTAGGATTTAGCTGAAAAGAGATTCTATATGATTGAGGTGGTGCAAGGATGCTGAGCATGGATGTTGGCTTGACTTTCAAACTAGTCACAAAATTCCAAGGAAAAAGGGAATGGGAAAAACGAGTTGTAGACATTCTCTTGGTGGTTGATGCAGAGATAATAGGAAGACGCCAACTGCACACCTATTGATTGAGCCCATCATTGGTCGGAAGTTTGTTGTGGAATAATTTCCAAGCAAAGCAAGCTATGGAAGGCTTAAAAAGATTGTTCCAAGCAAACTTAGACTAAGACGTTGGAGAGCTCCTGGACCTAATGGTATCCCAAGTAGTTAACAAGGAATGCAAGTGAGAATTTGAGGTAGACCAAATAAGGGCATTTGAGATGGTTGAAAAGCTGCACTTAGTAAGGATGTCAAGAGTTGAAAAGACTAACTATTGAGGAAGGAAGCCATTAGAGAGCTTCTGAGGATTAGTTAGGATGTCTTGCACTGAGTCGCTCCAGGAGATGGAAATGACTAGAAATTGATGGGCAAAGGAGAAAACCCATGCCATTTATCATGCCAAAAGCTAATGCTTCTCCCTTCTGCTAGAAGCCAATGATTGTTTTGAAATAGAAGGTGGGAGCTACTCTTGATATGCTTCCAAATACAGGTGATCGCGCTCAAATGCGTGAATGTGAAATGCAATGGAGTCAAGTCCAACATTCACACACTTCAAGCGTTATGAAAAATGGGAAATAACTACATTTCATCATTATTTTCCTTTTGTTTACATGGGTTCAAATGCTCTGACCGCAGGGATGCAGGTTGTTTATAAGTTTTGAACATTACAACTCCTCTCTCTAGTGTCAGATGTGATCCAAACTCAAAAAGTATAAGCAACCACATGAAAAATGAGAAAACAAAATGCAAAAAAGAGAGTGTAGGGAGATAGTGACTGTGGGCTATGGTCACTGCCACTGGTTCAGCCACTGTCTGCTTCTATTTTCTCTTTGTTTTGCTTCTGTGACTTCTTCAAAGTGCTGGAACTTGCTTTCTTCAATTCTTGGAGTGTTGAATGACTACCAAAAGTACTTGATTTGGCCATGGAATCAATTTAAGCCTGATAATCATCACCTTTAGGTTATAGACTGTTTTTGTACAAATCTAAAAATGGTTTTAGATAAGCAAAAATGAAGCCAAAATTGTATCATTCTGAACCTATAATTTTCAAAGAACAGAATGAAGCCTAAAAAACTGGTTCACAACTTCCGAGATGGCCAAAACCCTTCCCAAGTGAGAAAAATCAAAGGAAGAAGCCTTCATCCAAGTGGCCCTTCCATTTGCTTTCTCTAAATGAGATGCAAGCTTCTTCTTCTTCTTTGAACTGTTTCGCACCTTAAGTTAGTGAAAAAGGAGAAGATGAAGTAGGCTTGAAGTGGTGGAAGTGCTTTAGAAGTCTTGTGGATGCTTAGAATTGAGCTTGTGATTTGCTGAACTTAGTATGCAATTGATTGCAACTTGTTTCAACCTTGCTTCCCTTATTTTCACCTTTTTTTCAGAGCCTAAGTGTGCCTTTTTTAAGCTTTAGAGGAAGTTAGGACAGTTTCTAATAGTTGTAAGGGAGTCACACTTCAAAATAAAGTGAAATAACTCCCAGAAAGCATCTGGGACTGAGTCATATGTGTCAGGGACCGCGGGCCGCAGTCACTCATAAGGCCCATTTTTGGATTTTTGCACATGTGACCCGTTTTCACCTGTTTGGGGCCTAAAGGATGTCTGACCTTAACGAAACTTGGAGGGATGCTTCTTGACACTATTTTGAGTGTGTCATAGAAATTTTCAACCCGTTTGACCTTCTGAAATTGGTCAACTCCCCAGTTGATTTTTCATGAAAATGGGCCATTGTTTTAGCTGTTTAAGGCCCAAATTACCTCAGTTTGGTTTGAAACTTGTTGGGACTAATGTTAGGGATCTTGCACCGTCCATCCAAATTTCATCCAGTTTGGATTTGTGAAAGTAGGATTTCGAATGGTGACCCACTTATTGCATGTTCTAAGTCACTATTCACCTTACACTGTAGGCAGTTAGTTTGTTTTCTACCCGAATAGCGTTCAACCCGAATAGCGTTCAATTGACTTGAAACTTTGGGGAATTAAGTTTGAATATATTTTAAATTTCTGTTACAAATTTCATCAGTTTTGTCCCCCTGGAAGTAGGATTTTGGTCAGTGACCTCCATGGCTCGGGGGTCACTAACTTCTAAGCTGAGATGTAGTGGAAGTAGGACTAGATGTAATCCTCTTGACTTGAAAATTTGTAGAATCTCCTTTAAGCATGACTAAAGCTTTTTGCCCAAATTTCATTAATTTTGGGCGTCGAGAAGCAGGACTTTGGTCAATGACCCCATGACTTGGGTGTCACTGACCCAAAGTTAACATGTTTGTAGATCTTGGGTCAAATGATATCCGTTTGACCTGAAATTTTACAAAGCCTCCCTCGAGCATAATTGAAGCTTCCTTCATGAGTTTTAGCTGATTTGATCTTCATGAGGTGTCACTTTGTGCAGTGACCCCACGGAGCTTAGTAGACAACCATCCGAATTGAGTTTGGGTCCAAATAATGTCCAAATGCTCTGAAACTTTGAAGGGTAATCTTTGAATGTATTTGAAGGCATCCCTGTGAGTTTCAACTTGTTTCGACATGTAGAAGTGTCAATTTCCACGGTGACCCCTAAGGAGCTAGCGGACAATCACTAAAGCTTAATTTGAATTGAGATGAAGTCCAAATGCTTTGAAAAACTTTGGAACATCATTCTCAAGTATGCTTTGAAGTTGCCATGAGAGTTCCAGCCACTTTGGTAACTCGAAACTTGAGCGTGTTCAATGACCTTTAGCCTGTGAGCCAATGAACCTTAAATATAACGTTTGGTGAGTCAAGTGACCAAATGAAGGTCACTAACTCTAGAATTGGAACTACTGCACTTTAAGCTCATCTGAAGTCTTCTGAGTGGATTGCATTAGTTATGAACATCTGGATGCAGTACTCAACTTATCATCCAATAACCCTAAGGTTTATGTATCCTTTGTTTGGAATTTGCTTGTAATGTCTTCGCTGCAACATTTGTGATTTTTTTATAGGCCAACAACAGGAGCTTGAGTTGAGTGCTCTTGTGTGCCAAGGGGAAAAGCCTTTGAAGTATTTCGCTTTGAACCAAGAAGCCCATAGAAAGGAGGAGGAGAAAGCGCCCAACCAAGCCTTAACATACTTGCATTGTTTAAGTCAATCATACGACATAAGCCCAACCCACCTTTCAACTTTGGAAGACAAACAGTACGCCAACTAATGAGACTCCTTTTCACTTGATGAGGTCTTGATGGCAAAAGGAAATTTCTCATCCATTTTTCCATGAAATTGCAAATAGAACTTGGAATGGGGAGAACGAGCAACACATGGATGGGGAGGCTTTGGAGAACATGCTTGATAAGAGTTACACTGCCCACGAAGGAGAGCACATTAGACTTCCAACTAGCTAGTCTCTGCCTAAAAGAATCCTTCAGACTTTCAAAGAAATGAGTTTTTGGGCTACCAATAAAAAGAGGCACTCCTAAGTATTTTACTGGGAAAGAGGCTTGTGGGATGCCTAAATCCGCGAGATTTGTGTTTTGAAAGACTACCTACTATTACAAAAGAGGATCTTACTTTTCCTCAAATTAAAATGTTGACCAGCTACCAATTGATATGAATTTAGTAAACCTTGAACTGCATTGATGCTCTAACGAGTAGCTTGAAAGAATAGAAGGATATCATCTGCAAATAAAAGATGGCAAATAAGGAGCGAGGTTGGGAGTTTGAAAATTGGAGCCACCTATTTCTCTTTTACAAGATTCTCAATGTTCAGGCTAAGGATTTCTTTAGCTAGAATAAATAGGTAGGGGGAGAGAGGATCTCCCTACCTCCGCTTGAACTCCAATTCAAAGTAACCTGAAGGCTCGTGATTAACAAGGACTGAGCATTTAGAAGTACAGACACACTCTTTAATGAGGGAGATCCAGTCCTTGCTAAAGCAAAAAAAATCTAACACCTTAAACAAAAAGCCACAGTCTAGTTTATCAAAAGCTTTTGAAATATCCAACTTCAAACAAATTCCATTTCTTTTTGCTCCTTTTTTGAGTTTTTGAGTGAACTCATGAGCTAGAGAAATATGATCTTGGATCTTTCTCTTATTCAAGAAAGCTACTTGGTGAAGCGTTATTAGATTGTGGAGAGCTGAAGCCAACCTAAAAGCAAGAATCTTGGAGAAGATTTTATACATGAAATTGAATTTTTTTATTGGGTGGTAGTCTCGAAAAAAGGAAGGAGCTACTAGTTGGGGATTAGGGAGATAAAGAAAGAATTAGAGGCCTTTAAGATCTTTTTTGAAAGGAAAAAATTCTTTACTGCAGATATGACAGAAGATCCCACTATGTCCCAATAAGAACCAAAAAAACAGCTAGAAAAGCTATCTGAAGCGGGAGAGCTTGACCTTTTGAGGGTGAAGATAGAACCTCTAATATCTTCATTGGAAGGAATAGCCAATAGCGTTGCATTTTGAGCCGAAGTGACTTGAGAACTTGTAACTTGAAAAAGCAAAGGATCAAGATGAACAGATGATTTCTGATAGATGTTGGAGAAGAATTCCACAGCAGCTTCTTTAGTATGAGATGGGTCCCAATTTGATTTTTGGAGCCTCTAACCTTAGCAGCTAGGTGAAAGAAGCTTATATTCCAATCTCCTTCTTGTAGCCATTTAATGTTGGATTTCTGCTTCTAGTGGGTTTCTTCAGCCTATAATAAATTTTGGAGAGAGCATCTAGCTCTGTAAAGACCTGCATGAGTGGAATCCAGGGGGCTAAGTCTATACTTGCTTGCAAGTGGAGAATAGTTGATTCAGTAGTTGTAATATTTGCCCTAAGATTACCAAAGACTTCCCTATTCCAAGTCTTGCGCTTGAGTTTAAGAGGCTTAAGCTTTTGATTAAGGATGTACTAGGGTTTCCATGGACAAGTATGTACTACTCGGAGGCCACTAGTTGCTTGAAAGAAGGGTGGTCAATCCACATTTCCTCTAATTCAAAAGGAAATTTGTTTTTGTGGAAATGGGAGGCCAACTAGATAGCAAAATCGGACTGTGTTAGGAATGTTGTCTGACAAGGTGCTGGAGAAAAGAATCCAGGAAAGAGAAGGACCAAGACTGATTGATAAGAGAATGATCAAGCCTCGCTGCTACATAAGATCTGCCTTGCCTATTATTGGACCAAGTAAACTTGATTCTAATGAAGCCTATATCCAAAAGCCCATAGGAGGCAATCATGTTATTAAATTCTGAAGTTGAAGGAGTATTGGTAGGATGCATACTTGGTTTTTCAACTGCAGAAGGTACAACATTAAAGTCTCCAATTACTAACCAAGGGCAATGAGTTAGAAAAGGAGGAGGGCTTCAGAATTACCATAGAACTCTTCTTTGAATGATGGAGGTAGAAGCATAAATGCCAATAATGGAAGCAGTTGAACTAGTTAAAGGAGAAGAGAAAGAAACAATGATGTGTTGGGTAGACGAGTCAACCATCGAAAAAGTAGAGTTAGGAGAGTTTTTTGAGAAACACTAGATGAAAGGAGGGGTAGAGGTGAAGGAGGAGAGTTGAAGAAAAAGGAGTTGAAGCAAAGACATTCTAGTTTTTGGGCAATTGAAGTGTAGGAAGAGGTTTTAGGCTCAGAGAGGAATATAATATTAGGAGAATGGGATTTAACTAGAAAGAGAAGAGATCTGATATTTACATTTGCTTTTTTTTACATTTGCACCTTTCCTTGATATTTTTTATTTGACATAGAGTCCCCCTAAGGCAAATTTTCTAAGTCCACCACTGGCCATCATGATCGATTTGGATTTATTAAAAATGGGCCCCGTATTGATAGACACGGATTTATGTAGGGTTACTTTCTCCCACTATAATTTTACATGTTTTAGAGAAAAATAAGCTTAAGCTTTTGAAATTATGCATATAGTTGCTCTAAAAACTTACTAGTTAAAAAGGCCTGTGCTAAGCATGGGATAAAAAAGTAGAAATATATTAAAATTTGAGATTATAATTGAAATGAAATTGAAGGTAAATCAGTTCAAAAGAAAAAAAACGATATTTAACATTCTTTAAATTTAACACATTAGGATTAATTCAAAAAGAGAAAAATACATTAAACTTACATAACTATTATTAAAAAATTAATTTATAAACTTTCACATATTAGAATTTTCGATGTGATTTTTTGGAAGAAGATTGTGAAGTAAAGATGTTAAGATAAATAAATAAAAAATAATAATCTCTTGATTAAGATCTACCTAATACCCTGTAATTTTCTTCTTCCATCTATAAAAATAATATTGTGTTTTATTTTATCACATATGTACATTTGTACACTTTATCACATTTCCATCTGTAAGTAATTGACTATAATTTTCTTCTTCCATCTATAACAACATCCTAATCTCTTGATGATGATTAGGAATCATTTATTGACAATCAATAACCAGTTGTGTGGGCCTAAGTTCTTCTTTTTTTGTACTCCCCTAGTATTGCTTAAAAGGCAAAGGGAATTAATAAACATGCAAAAGAAATAAGACCCCAATCAATCATGATTACTATCCCACTTTCGCTTCTTGTCTCTTTGAAGGAAGCTAAATTGACCAAAATCAAGCTCCCTGAATACCCAATAATACAGAGCACATGCGGAAGTTTCAAATCTGGATAATTTCTTGACTTCTGTAAGGAAGATTTTACAAACACATCATGAAGATGCACATTGAACTACAATACGCTCCCTCAATATAGAAGACGCTTGTTTAGGACTTTGAAATTATGAATGGTAAATTAGATAGATAGAGAGAGAATAAGTGTTTACATCAAAGCCATGATTTGTATTAAAAGACACAGATGATGAGGGAATAGTCCAACGATGATGATGAATGGAACAATCACAATCATGTATGGGTATGGAATTGCAAACATGGCCCCAAAAGTTATTGAATGGGTAGATTGTATGTCGAAGAAGTTTTGTTCATGAATTTCCAAATAGGGCTATTGTAAAGATTTTTGTATGATTGGCTTATGCATAGGTTGGACAAAACTTTAGGTCCATTGAATTGTATTTTGCAATTTATTTTAAAATGAATTGTGGTTTGCTAGAAGAGTTGAATTGGAGAATTTGATGAAATTGAGTCACGTGCTTGAGCAGATGTGCACAAGCGCTCGAGTGGGATGGTCACAGAAGCCCACTGCTCAAGCTGGTTATTTTTATGCTTAAGTTTGACTAATAGGAATTGCATTGAATCCGAATAACTGCAAGTTATTTACACGCGCTCAAGTGGATGCTTAAATGAGCTCAAGCACATGGTGGATAGAAGCCCACTTTCCTGATACTGAATTGTTTCTTTTAGTGTTAGAACTGTTAGTTCTTATTCTACAAGGACTATTCCTTTAGGGCATGAATTGTGGGTTATTTAAAGGGTATTTCTTTCAACTCTAAAATTGAGATCTCATTATTTTGAGTGGAGATTACACATCGAAGATCACCTTACTTCTCTAGATTTTCCATTAAAGAGATTGAACTGAAGCTTTGTTTTAGAGAATTGTTGCTTCTACATCTCTTATAGAAGAACATCTTTTTTCGTAAAAGATTGAAGAATCAAGTGCGTCTTAACTCTGGTGCAGTGAATGGGAGTCAGTCATTGTGGCATGAGGTTGTGCATAGAGAATTACAATCCTTAGGTTGTGCAAGAACTGAATAAGGGTTGTGAATATACGTCTTGTAACTGTGTTGTTCAAAATGCTTGATTGTTGGTCTAGTTTGAACTCGTAATTTTTTTCTAGTTTGGATTTTCTACATAAAAATCATGCCCCTTTTGCTTGTGTGGTTGATTTATTGATTTGCTAGTTCATTTATTTCTTTTATTGCATACTTTTAGAACTGCAATCTAGAACTTTGAATTTGAAACGATCCTTCAACTTTCATGTGGTTGAAAATGGGTCCACATGGCCCAATGTAACTCATACATTAGCTCGGTTAAAGGTTCGGGAGTTAATAAAAATGGTCATGCAATGCTTGAGGCAATGAGATGATATTTGTTTGATGGAGCTTCTAGAGAATGGTGGAAGATAAGACAAAGGGTCATGGGCAGTGTTGGTTGACAACTCTCTCTCTCTCTCTCTCTCTCTCTCTCTCTCTCTCTCTCATTTATTGGTGCCGTCCAATGTCACACATGAAAATAGTTAATATGATAAAGGTGAGCAAATTAGTTCATGAATTCTATACAACAAAAATTGAAAAAAAAAAAAAAACACACACACACACACAAGTTCTCGTTCAATTTATATGCCAATGAAGTAAACTGTTGGATCTCAAACTTTTTGTTGTGTATCCTAGTTAGGGGCTGGAATCTCGAGAGAATTAGTGACATGATGAGAGAACCCGCACATGTGGGAGAAACTCCCAACTTTGAAATAAGTATGCATAGGTATCATTGGCGGACTCAGGATTTTCGTTCAAGAGGGCTGATGGTCAATTACAAAAGTCAATAATTTTAGGTCATTCTAAAGGGACGGAAAGGAAGTGATAAAGGGAAAATCCCTTTTCATTGGGTTGAAACAAAGTATTTGAACATATATTCTACGAGGCATAGCTTGGTAGACAACTAATTTTAGTTATCTTATTCCTAAAATTATTAAATTCCACTTGTTTGAGAATAGGGATTCAGAAATTGAAGTGTTAAATTAGTCAAACTAGTCAACAGGGAAACAAAAAGGTAATGGGAGGGGAAAAAAAGGGAATGAGATCATAAGGGAATGAAATTGTAAAATCAGTTGAAAGCCATTCGATTAGATGACTCTATAATTGCCAAAAGGAGTCATTAAAGTCATTAATGGAATGAGAGAATCTATTCTCCTACAATGTTGCCTCAAACAATAGAAGAAATAATCCACATAAAAAATATAATAAAATTGAGGCGAATTCGATGTACCTCCAAGTATAATCTCTATAAAGTAGCTTAGGGAATTAGGTATTTGATTTCTAATATTCTTATAAAATAGGGCTAAACCAAATGGTAAAAGACTATTACTACACTATTCCAATAAAAAATGGGTTGTAATGTACCCCTTCAATTGATTCTTGGGTGCATATGATGGAAGAAGTTACTTCAATTATATTTTTATTTGGCTAATCAATCATTAAAAATAAGAAAAAGAAGCCCACCGCTAAATTATAGAAATAAGTAATGTCATGAAGAAATATATTTCATGAAAATTTAGTCTTAGAAGAATAGTTAGATGCAATATAAATGCATGTTTCCAATTCCAATGAAGATGATCACAACCCAAAGAATTTAAAGTAAAAAAAAATGCATATTACATAACCAAAAGCAATGATATTGAGAAGTAACAAGCATGCAATCATATAATTAATTAAGAACATCTAGCCATCTCAAACTAGGAAATAAAAACTTAACTTGAAATTACTGCGATGCCAGCAGCTTGAAATTACTGCGATACCAGCTTACATAGGGCTCCAAATTCCAATCAACATCTCCATCTTTTTAAAGACGAGAGAGAACATGAAAGGAATATGTTAGGATTTTGGTATAGAGAGGAACAATAAGTAGAGGGAAAGGAGTGGTTGGTACAGAGAGAGATTGTGAAAGAGAAGGAGAGAGAGATTGATAGAGAAGAATTTAGAGAGAAGAATACTTGACACAGAGAGAGCGCACGATGCATCAATGATAAAGAAGATTATCCACTGCAACATTTCTTGAGAAAAAGAGAAGAAAGAGACTGAATGGAGGTTGGGCAGTATGGCCCATGAAGAGGAGAGAGAGGCCCAATGGGGGCTAACAGGTGTCTTTCAATGAGGGCTGAGGGGTCTCTTTCAATGGGGGCTAGGCCAAATGGCCTACATATATCAAATGCCTTCTTTTTATTCTAGGTATGTAGCTTTGCCATTGGTAGGTATTACCACAAGTACAAAAATATTTTGCTAATAAGAGGAACAATTCGGCCTAAAAATGTATCTTCGAAAGTGCGCCAACTGGGTTCCACCTGATAGGGGTGTATTGATAAGAAATTTCAAAGCCTTTACTAAAACCTCAAGATTTCGGTATGGAACATTAGCCTAGGAAACTTACTATGATGTTAGAGCTAGTTGGTTGCAAGTTTAAATACCAAGAAGAACATTTCAACATAGAAAAAAAAGGCATGTTGTGAAATGTAGTCTAATCGGTTTCCACCTAAGGGGAGTGTTGGAAAAGTATTTCTTTGTCTCTAATATTATGCTTTGAGGTTTTGGTAGGAATGGTTAGTTAAGAAAACTTAATAATAAGGTTATCAATATTTACTTGGCGATATTCTCTCCCTACTCCCTAGATAAGTATTTTGTGAAATTTTTTTCTTTCTTTTTAAATATTATAAAATTAGGGAGTTTTATTCTGGTGCGAACTTGGGAGATATCTTCCATCTTTTTTCAATCTAACAACAATTAATCGGTGATGAGCCAAATTTGGGAAAAGAAAAGAGGGGGTCTGAAGGAAGTTACTTTATAACAACTAGGCCATGTGAAAAAAAAAAAAATAGAGTCAAACGCAATATGGTTCTCATATTCATATTTATATATGCTTCGGCCCGTCTTTGTTTATGATGCAATGGTAGCATTGTATGTCAATACCATCAAAGAAGTAGTATAGAAATGAAAATTCCTGACATGTGAAATCTCTCAAAACATGCTGGATCGGGACGATGCCGGGAAAGCATAATGAAACTAATGCAAGACATAAACGAAGATGAAAGGATAACTTTCAATGTAACCAATCACAAAATTCTTTGTTGAAAGGAGCATTCAGTTGTGAGGGAATATTCATTAAATAACATTTTAGAGAAGGTTTTCAATAAAATAGAGGTTGGTTGTGGAAAAGATGAGGGGTTTATCTTATCAGTCTAGATTAGGTTTAGGTGATATTACGCTAGTATTATTATTTGATTAGATTTTCTATTTTCGACTTGAGTAATATGTTATTTTGTTTCTTATTGTTATGTGATTAGATTTCTTATTATTTTAGAATTTGGTTTCCTATTAGAAATGTTATTAGGCTCTTAGTTTGAATCATATTAAGATTCGGATTTTTAGCCATTATTATTTTTTTCAATGACCATTGGCTATTCTTAATAAAATCACCAAAGAGAATTCGTCAAAATATAGCACTTAGGTTTTAAAATACCTACATTGATCATAAGAAAGTGGAACTCCAATCAACATTTCCATTTTATATCCTTTAGTCTTTACTCGTTTGATATTATTTTATTTCGACTAACTTTAGTAGACTTCTTAGGAATTCAGTTACATGAAACAAACAAGTTTATGTTGAATTCCTAAAAACTCTAAGACATCGTATAAAGGGCTAGCTAGAATAAATAATGCAAGGTGAGTGTCCAAAATTTACCATCAAATAATTTTCTCCCTTATGGAAATTGAATCAAGGAAAGAAGGAAAATGAACAAACATCATCCTAATAATACGAAGGCTAGGAAACTGAGGGTCCCCTATGTCATTACATTATATCTTTAACCCTTTACGTCATGTACTTGATCCCTCTCTTCTTTAGTAATTTTTCAATGGAGCTCATTTGATCATGAATTGTATTCTTGCAAAGAATCATGTATGTCCTAAGCAAACAAGTAGGCTGTAAATGATCTTACAATAGGGGGTATCAATACTAATATCATTGGGACTTCCATTGTTTGGAGTCTTTGATTAATTTGGTGATCTTGACCAGCTATCTTATATCCAATAATATAATTGAGATTAGAAGAATCTATCTAAACTAAAGCCTCATATTTTGCATAACATATGGAACCAAGGTTATGAATTTTGAAATGTACTAAAACTAGCCAGTCAAGTGAAAAAGAAAAAAAACTGATATAATTTAGCTTTAGGTTCGGGGTTTGAGTGATCCAGGTGAATTTGGGAGTGAAATGTGACTTTGGATGATAGTCTCTAAAAGATAGGTTGGTCGGCCGCCAATTTTGAGTATCCGAGCAACTTGTATCAAATGAAAGGAGAAACTGTTAGAGATAATGGTCGGGTGGGTCCTATCGTGGGCCCTCGATGCTTAAGTTAGTGGATAAACTTTTAGAAGAAGATAAGTCAAGGTAGATTTTGATTGTCAGCTTACCTCTAACATATCCCCCAAGTCCCTCTTTTATCCTCAATGATCAGGTTTAGATTTCTTAAATATAAGATTCATCTTGGCAATTATCTTTTCACTTTGGAGACCTGATTATATGTTTCATGAATCCTAGGGGTGGTGCCCGCCCCCCCCCCCACCCCCGCCCACCCCAAAATCTTTGTTACGGCCTTACTTCAGTTGAAATATGCTAGCTGTCCCACGTTGTTTGAATTAGTCTTAGGCAATGAATTATCAGCCTAGTTTGGCAGTTTTGCCATTTACTAGAGATTGCTCGACTATGGGAACCATCACAGGTTCTCTACTGCTTTGCTCGGCTATGGGAATTATCCTAGGTCCGTTAGTGCTTTGCTTGGCCTAAGGTCCAGTGGGTTTTATCTCCTCACAACTGCCCCTAGCTTCAGTCTTATCTTCGGCACATGCAAAGTAAGGCAAAGCTATTAGCAATGCTCTCGGGGTCGCGTGTGATGATCACTTACTTCACCAGTCTTTTCAAATTTCAAATCATTGACAGTATTGGCATGCCTTAAATCCTGAATTCAACGGCCGTCTTGCCTCTTTTACATTTCATCTTCTCTTACCCATTGCAGCTAGTCCAAACGTTGCTACTGAATGGTTGTGACCGGTCAGTCCATTTAAATCATCTTCCTTCTCAATCATCCCTTTTCATCTCCCTGCTCGTGCTACCATTCCTTTCCTCTGCCTATCTTTCTGTCCTTACTGTAAGCTTTTCTTTCTCACTGTTCCCTTTTTTCTTTTGTAAAATGGGAAACCTTAGGGGGCTTTTAAAATCCCCTGAGCAACTTGAGCAACTCAGGGACAGATTTGGTGTCACAACCCGAGCCCAGAAATCGGGGACAGTTAAAACCCTAACCAATGACATACGTACTCCCATGCACGTACACCTAGATGTTGTCCAAGTGTACACACACAAGGGATGTTCATACATACAACATGGTATACGCAGAACCTGTAGTATCATGGCAAGCCAAGAGAAGGATACGCAACAATACAGGAATAACAAAAATGACATTAATTACACAGTGTACAATACCAAATGAAGAGATAGTTTCTTAGGGACCAATACAAGATCAGATGTAAGAGGTACATGAAAACCAAAACTCTGATACAAAATGGAAGACAAGAGATTGATGCAATGCCAAGCCGCTTTCCGAGGGGATGGTCAAATCCACTCTTCTAACCCTAATTGGGCCTCCCAGATTTCTCCTGGAGTCTGGCTGACCGACAAGGGGTTGGTAGAGGGATCTGAGCCTGCAATACCAAAAATAACTCATGAATAAAATGATTCAGCAAGGCATAAGCAACAACAAGTTAACACGCATTGTGTCTAGAAGAATAGTTAACATTTAACAGTTAACCATGCATAGAAATCATGTTCGTATACTGGGCAGGTCGTGCATATCAATAAGCATGCTTTCAAAATCATAAAATAGATAAACTGTCTAGGTGGCTACTTCATTTGCCATATTCTCTCTATCGAGAGCAGTCAGGACAAGAACACCATCGACCGGGTTAAGGTACAAATGGGTCTTTAGTTCCTGGGGTCCAAAATCCCAGGACAGGAGCACTCTGCAGAGGCAACAAATAGGCTATGCCAAAGTCAACCCCGTCAGGTATCCTAAGGCTGAGGCTGAGTAGAGCCAGACAACAAGATCCGTCATGTCATATGATGCACGTTAATCAATGTCAGTTGGTCGGTCAGGCAATATAGTACAGTGCAGTCCATGTATTAGGTCATATCAGGTCATATCACAAGCAAGCAATACAGTGCATGCATCACACGAAAATCAATCACTAAACACAAGTCTTGTAATACCATTTCAAACGAACAATTATTAGTCAAACAAGACGAAGAGCATGAAAGGCAATAATCGAAATCAATATGCAATGCAAGTTATTACTGTGAATCAAGATTGTTTACTAGCCAACCCTAAGCTAGTTGTCCAATGTTTTTAACCGTGCATGATGATGTAGTTTTCAGTTATTCGATATACAGTTGTTCATGTTGTGGTTGTTGCACTGTATCAATAAGTGTGTATCAAAGTCCCTTAAACCGACACCCATGGCGAGGTGTTTAACAAATGGACAACACACATGAATGTATCACAGCTCGCAAGGCCATTCATGCTTTTAAAGTACTTTGTTGGGAAAATTATATGGTTGAGAAGTCCATATGAAGGCCCTATAAGGTCTCATCCTTAACCCTATCCAATTTATTAAGGAACAGAGAGACCAAAAGGTAGCATAAAATCGTCCTCTGGGTGTTAAGGAAGCAAGAGAAGAGGAATGAACAAGATTAGGATTCAGTTGGATACTAAATCTCTCGAAGCAAAAGTGCTTCAGGGCCAACCGATCTACTCTGAAGCCCGATTGGTCGGATTTTGGTTCTAGAAGTGTTCGATCGGTCGGACCCTAGGCCCGATCTGTCAGGCAACAAAATGCTGTACAAAATAGAACTGCTGTATTGAAGTTTTTCCACTCACAAAAACGACATGTATCACGGTTATATACTTCAAAAGGGCTGTCCAAACACAACACACTTAAAAGAAAGAATAGAAGAAACAATCACAGCCAACATGTACCAACATATGTTCATCCATACTGTGCTTATACTTGCTTTAAATCCGCTTTTTCCTTAACGTAGTTGTTCTTTGGCCCAATCAATCTCAGAGATGCAATCCTAACACCATGCATGTTAAGAGTGAGTAAGAGAAAAGGGGTGCATGCCGTGTAATCACACCCTAAACTCATAACGGAGACCGTGACTCAACTTCTCACCTTAAATAAACCGTGCAGATGGTGTGAGGTTTTTGTCCACGATAAAGCGACAAGGAAGACGAGATCGAAGACGAGTGCAGTGAACGAGAGAGACGTCGGGTAGAGAAGAGAAAGAACTCGCTTCTTACTAGTGAACCCAAATAGATGATAGAATTTCCCCTTTTCTTTCCGTTGATCCCAAGGAAGAAGAAGAAAAGATGAAAAGCAGGGAGGAGAATAGAGAGAAAATGAGAAAGTGAGAGAGAGAGCTGGCATGAGAGAGAGAGATAAAACTGAGAGAGGGAGAGTCGGTGCTTACTTCTTATATAAGGATAAGGATTGGACAATTTACATAAAAGTCCAACAGTTCAGGATAATTACAGTTTGAGTCAATTAATGGTCCAACGGAAACAAATGACATCGTTTACATACGAGTCAGTTATTAAAGATGACGAGCTCAACGAAATACACGTGTTGACACCAAGATGATGCATGAATGACCAACTCATACAAAAGCAAAATTACTGAAAAGGGCTTATGCCTATTTAAACTAGGTGAAACGCAACCCAACTACTTATCCATTACCTGAAATGAATCTCAAAAGAATAAGACAACAAGCCTAACACGAATTTGCTCTAAATGGACCCAAAGCCACATTAATTAGTCGTTAAACCGGATTAAACTGGGCCGGAGTGTTACATTTGGAATCCCCTCAGATGTTTAAATCCGTTTTTCAAACTTAGGGGAATCCTTCCTTGGGTATTCCTGAGACAGGATGCCTTTTCCCACCATCGCAATTGTTGAGGGTGGTGTTTGTTTTCCTTTATGCCCTCTTCTTATTCAATTCCTTTCAATGTGTTCTGAATCATCATGGGGGTATAAAAAATCAATAGCTTGCTTGGAACAAAGCTTGGCGTCTTGGACATTCTCGCTTGTTAGTATTTGGTTTCCTTAAATAATAAGAGAGAAACTTTTTACCTCAATGTTCAAGATCACAGAGATTACTAGTCCATTACCTCCCTGACACCAACAAGGCTAGCAAAGGTGATATTGTGGTGCTCGGTGTTAACCGAGAAGTGCCGACCACCTAGGAAGGAGTGAGACAAATGATTCTTTGGGTCCTGGGAGAGCTAGGTTGGCCCTTTGAATCTCTCATTCATGTTGTTGTTATTGTTTTTTTTTTTTTTTTTGGCTAATTCTTCTCTTGGTTCCTTTTTTAAATAAACAGATCAACCGCATAGATCCTTCCAACGTCCACTAAGAGGACCTTTAGAAGGTTTTTGCTTACCAAGGTCTTTTAGAATTGGATGGCTGGGGCCAAGCAGCACATATCCTACTCAGATATGATCGTACATATGACAGTTTTTCTACTATACCGATCTAGGATAATATCATAAGAACAGCAGCCTAGCCTCGGAGAATAGATAGCCAGGCTTTAAGAAAGTCTACCCGCACTAGTCCCAGTGGTTCTTCGAGTGCCCAGTCCCCGGCTCCCTCTTTGAAGCAAGCCCAATGCAAAACGTGGGTCACTCGCCCCCAAAGAGTTTTTATCCTTCCTTCCTCTCCTAGTGGTTTTTCTTCTTCTCCTGAGCACCCTCTTATGCTCTTAGTCTCTAATGGTGATCTTCTCCTAACTCCAGCCGAGCTCCTTCCCCATCTTCCATGTTGAGGCGCAAGCCAAAGAATCTCTTGGCTGAGATAGGAGGCCTTTTAGGTTAGGCCCTTCTACTGCTCACCACTCGGCTTCATCTCAGCATCTTGGAAAGTGGACTTATGGGGGCTTTCCTCAGGAGTCGGCAGCAAAGAAATTGAGGACCTCGGAGGAGGGGGGTCGAACCTTTGGACTTTGGTCAAATGAGGATGCTCCAGCTTTGCCTCCCAAGCCATGCCCTCCTTCAGCAAAGGATGACCCTGCTCATGAGGACCCTTCTTGCTTGAAGGAGGGTTTATCTGAATCTCCAACAGTGGCCTATCATTTGGCCTGGTCCTCTCTACGTCCCTCCAATATTGAGCGGCATAATTATTTGATCGATTTTGAACTCAGATCTTCTAAGATGCAAAAGTGTCTGCTGGTAATTTTATTTTATTTTTTTTTAACATATGCTCAGATGTGTTCATCCTTGCTAGAGCTCTAACTATATGTGTTTGCTTCTGTGAAAACCAAGGGGTTTAACAATGGTTTATTGCTTTGGATTGGTTTGAGGCCCGCAATAAGTGCATGAAGGAGGCGGATTATGAGGTGGTCTCCCTGAAGACCCTGTTTGACCTTTCATTAAAAGGCCTTGAACTTGGTGGATGCTACGGTTCGGTCGACGGTTGCTCGGGCTACAAGTGCAAAGAGTGCTCTAGGTACCACTGAGCTTGAACAGGAAAGCTCTTGAACTCAATACTTAGAGCTTAGAGTCGAGATGAAGGCAACTGTTAGGCAGGGTCGGGATGAAGGCCATGACAAGGCTGAGGCAGTGTATTCCAAGCAGGTCGAGGAGATCAGTGCCAATCTTTTCAAGAGCAAATTCAATGCTGGGTTGGATAAGGATGGCATTCCCAAGGATTCTCCCCTTAAAAGAAAGTATGCTGCTCCTCCAATTACTGACCACAATACTCCCTCACCACAAACAGACCAAGAAGGTCCGACGTCCCTAGCTACCGAAGTCGTCCCTAGGTATCTTGTGGATGCCAATCCTCCTACTTCCGAGTCTCTTGCTGTCAAGGTCCTTCTAGCCGAGGTGCAGCAGGGTGTTGAATCATTTGCCCTTGAGTCTTTTCTCACTGTTCCCCCTTATGCTTGAAGTTGCCATGTTTCTAGTCTTTTTGGCATTGCATGTTTTGTTTTGTTTTGTTTTTTTTTTAATGACTGTACTATTTGCCCATGCTATGGGCTTAGTTCGCTTAAAGGCCTTTTATGAATGTTTACAACCTTTTTCCTTTCTTACTGCCACTGCAGACTCTTCCAAACTCAATTTTATTTCTAGTGCTCAAATCGTCATGCCTAGCTATCGGTCATGCTCAAAAAAGGTGAAATGTGTAATGGATTTGAGTCTAACATTTACACACTTCAAACATTTAAGAAGAATGAGAATTAACTACAGTTCATCATTAATTTCCCTTTTATTTACGTGGGTTCAAATGCTCTGACGGCGGGGATGCAGGTTTGTTACGTGATTTTGAAAAGTTTATAACCCCTCCTTCAAGTCTCAAATGTGATCTAAATTCGGAAAAAAAAAAAAAAAAGAAGATACATGAAAATTATGAAAAGAATGCAAAAAAGAAGAAAATAGAGGGGGGGGGGGGGGTGACCGTCATTTGTAGTCACTGGCAGACAATGGCCGAAAGGCCACTGTTTACACTTTGTCTCTTTTTGTTTCGCCTCTGTGACTTTTTTAAGGTACTGAAACTTGTTTTCTTTTAATTTTTGGAGTGTTGAGTGACCATCAAGAGCATCGACTTTGGCCGTGGAATCGATCAAAACATTTGGTGATCATCACTTTTGGTTATGGACTGGTTTTATACAAGTCTGAAAAGAGTGTTGTATACCAACAAAATGAAGCCAAAGTTGTGTCATTCTGAACCCATGATTTTAAAGGAACAAAATGAAGCCTAAAAAGGCTTATTCACAACTTCCATGATAGCTAGAAAATCCCCCCCCCCCCCCCCCCAAGTGAGAAAATCAAAGAAATTGATGTCATCCTTTGAAGGTCGCCAATGGTTAAACATAGTTCTCTTTTAAATGATACCCAGACTCTCCTCCTTTCTCTAAATCATCTCTCACCTTGAGTGAATGAGAAGAAGAAGAGGAAGTGGGCTGGAGTGTTGGATGTAACACTCCGACCTGACTCAATCCCATTTAGCGACTAATTAATGACATGTTGGTTGTTAAGTGCGTTTTGACGTCATTTTGGTTTCATTCCGGGTCATGTCTAGGTAGTTTGGTTAAGTTTCACCTTGGTTAGGTAGACATAAGCCATTTTTCGTAGTTTTAGACTTTTAAGACGTCGTCATTTATGCGTTATCTTGGTGTCAACATGTGTATTATATTGAGCCCATCAACTTTCGTAACTGACTCGTATGCTAGAAATGTCATTTGCTTCTGTTGGACCATCATTTGCCTTGAATTGTAATTTGTGCGAACTTTTGGGCCTTTTTGCAATTTTCCCTTATCTTATATAAAGGTTTAACCACCGCCTTTCTCTTTCATTGTTTCTCCTCTCACATTGGCTCTCTCCTTCTCTTTCCTCTCTTATTCTCTTTAAGGAAGGCAAGCTAGAAGGGGGGAAATTAGAGCACTTCGGCTTCACCTCTTTCATGTGGCTTAGGTACGCTTGATTCCCTTCTTTCCTTTCTTCTTCTCATCAACCACGGTTGTGCTCACTTCTTTTCTTGCTCTTTCTCATGCATGATAGTTTTGCGTCGTGGTTGGATGTCGCATTTGAGCCCCAGGACAACCAAGTTGGGTTAGACTTCATTAAGGCAAGTATAAGCATGATTTTCTGGAGCTCATGTTGGTATTATCTAATTCTTCTTAGTCTCTTGTTGCTTATGCATGTGTGTCGGGAGAATTACAGCCCTTTACCTTGAAATTGTATTGCCTTTGGTTGTTTCCGCGATTGCGAATGTTTCAATAGCAGGTCTGTTCTGTATCAGAACAAACTATCCGACCGGTCGAGCTTCAGAGTCGACCAATCGGATAACTCCAAACTACTGTAACAAAATCGAAATTCGACCGGTCGGGCACCCATCTAACAGATCAGTTCTGTAACGCCTTGTTTCTTGTGAATTGGTCTGTACACTTGGAACCTTGTATTTAGTCCTATTCTTCTATCTTCCACAACAACCGAGGAACCTTTTAGACTATTTTCGCGGGCCCTGCGGCTTGTGAATTCTATGAGGAAGTTGTTCCAAGACCTGTACATATGTATTTGACTTAATAGGGCCTTCACATTAGGGGCTGACCGCGACCCTTGACTTGCCCACTGGAATACGAACATCGCATGAATGGTCTTACGGGCTGTGATGCATTCATGTGTGAGTTGTTCAGTGTTAAGCACATCCCCATGGGCATTGGTTTAAGGGACTTCGATGCACATGTACTTTACACTGCAAAACTAGACAACAATGCATCGGATAACTTAAAACTACATCATCATGCACGGTTAGAAACACTGAATAACTAACATAGGGTTGGCTAGTAAAAGACCATGATTCCTGCACACTAATTTGAATAGCATTTGCATATTGATTTCGGTCTTGCCCTCTACGCATTTTATGCTGAGGCAAACGATTAGATATCCATCGCGGCTCTGTCCATGGATAATCCCGGGCGGAATAGCGTTCATTTAATTATGAGGATTGATAAGTCTTGGTTAGCGACGTGCATTTTTTGGTATGATTCGTCTAGTAGTTGTTTACTATTTGATTCAGTAAGTTAAGTTCGTATGGCTTCTCTTCATTGAGTATGTATGCACGTATGTATGAATGAACCGTATGCACATATGATACGCTTGATATAAGAGGTTCTGATATGCATGTTCCACTCACGAGCTAATACATGATTGACTCTATATTGTTAGGCATTACTCAGCCTCAGCCTCAGCCTCAGTATGCCTGACGGGGTGACTTTGGCATAGTTTATATAGCCTTTCTATAATGAGTTTATGTCTTGTGGCTTCCAAACCCCAAGGAACCTAGACCCATTCGTACCCTGGCCCGGTCGATAGTGTTCTCAACACGTTATAAGATCCCTTCTTAGGAGCACATGGCATGTGTAGTAGCCGCCTAATAATGTACATATCACTTTGATCTTGATTCTGGTTGCATGCCTTACTTAATGCACACCTGCCTAGTATACGAACTTGCCATGCTATAATTTACATCATATTATTTTATTCTATTAGATACAACATGCGTTAACTTGTCATTGCTTATACTTCATTGAATCGTTGAATTCATGAGTTGTCCTTGGTGTTGTAGGCTCAGATACCCCGACCGACCCCTCGTTGGTCAATCAGACTCCAAGGGAGACCCCAGGCGCCCCATCAGGGCTAGAGGAGTGGATGTAATCCCTCCGCCGGAGCGCGAAGATTTCATGCATGCATATTGGTCTCCTTCATTTTGGGATTTTGGGATTTGATGTGTTCAAATTATTATCTTTGTATGTTGATTCGTTTTGTATCACTTTGGTCTTTTGTAATTTTAGTATATCACTGTATTTATGTGTCATTTCTTGTGTGTTCGATACCTACAGCTTCCGCGTACATGTATGGCATGTGTGAACCTTCCCTTGTGTGTGTACATTTAGTCTTAGTCTGAGTGTATATACACAAGAGTACGTGTGTCATTGGTTAGGTTTTCTACTAACCCCCGATCTCCTGGGCTTGTGTTGTGACACTGGAGAATGCCTTGCTTGAAGTTTTTAATAGGAATCGTTTACATTCTCTCTCTGTATCCCCCTTTTCAAGTGTTAACTCCCTTTGTATAGACTGCCCAAGTGGTTTTAAGGAGTTCCAGGAAGTTAAAAAGAGGTTATGGGCAGTTGAACTTCAAAAAAAAGTAGGGGAAACCACCTAAAACTGTAGGAACTACTCCATGGAAGTTAGTGACCGTAGTTGCGGTCACTCATAGCCTTATTTTTTAGACTTTGTGCATGGGAACCATTTTCACCTGTTTGGGGTCTAAACAATGTTCGATCTTCATGAAACTTTGAAGAATGCCTTTTGATACAATTTTGAGTGTGTCATAGAAATTTCAACTAGTTTTGACTGTCTGAAGTTGGTCAACTCTCTATTGACTTTTTCATGAAAATGGGCCCTTGTTTCATCCGTTTGAGGCCCAAATGAGCTCGGTTTGATTTGAAACTTGGAGGGACTGATGTCGGGAGTATCTTGGACTATCCATCCAAATATCATGCAGTTTGGATTTGTGGAAGTAGGATCTCAAACAGTGACCCATTTCTTGCATATTCTAAGTCACTGTTCACTTCACACTGTAGGTAGTTAGCTTGTTTTCTACATGAGCGATATTCAATTAACTTGAAGCTATGAGAAATTCATTTTGAAGAAAATTTGAATCTTTGTTCCAAATTTCATCAGCTTTGGCTCCCTAGAAGTAGGACTTTGGCTAGTGACCTCCATGGCTCGCGGGTCACTAATTTCTAGCTAACATGTAGTTTAAGTAGAACCAAACAAAGTCCTTTTGATTTGAAAATTTGTAGAATCTCCCTTGAACATGACTGAAGCTTTGTGCCAAAATTTCATCAATTTTGGATGTTGGGAAGCGGAACTTTGGTTAGTGACCCCATGACTTAGGGGTCACTGACCCATAGTTAACATGTTTATAGACTTTGGGTCAAATGATGTCCGTTTGACTTGAAATTTTGCAGACCTTCCCTTGAGCATAATTTAGACTTCCTTCAAGAGTTTCAATTGATTTTGATCTTCATGAGGTGTCACTTTGTGTAGTGACCCCACAAAGCTTAGTAGATTTCCATCTAAACTGAGTTTTAGTTCAAACGATATCCAAACTCTCTGAAATTTTGAAAGATAGTCTTTGAATGTATTTGAAGACATTCCCTTGAGTTTAAGTTTACTTTGAGATGTAGAAGTGTCAATTTCTACAGTGACCCCCAAAGAGCTGGCAAATAGTTACTGAAGTTTGATTTTGAGTTGAGATAAAGTCCAAATGCTTTGAAACTCTGAAATATCATTCTTAAGCTTACTTTCGAGTTGCCAGAGGCTTGAGTTTGTTTGGTGATCCTTAGATTTGAGGCACTGAACCTCAAACTTGGTGTTTGAAGTCCATCAACTTTGAAACTTAAATTGCTGCATTCCAAACTCATTTGAAGTTTTCTAAGTTGATTGTAACTGCTGTGATTTTTTTTATAGGTTAACAAGTGCCCCTTCGAGGTGCAATGATTAAAATATAACAATCATTGTGCCTCGAAATATTCCACCTGTGGGAATGATGAATGGCTTGATGTTAAGATAGGTTGTAGGCCTAAACTTGGGATTTTGGAATTTTTGATAAAAACCATGAGGGGTTTGATGATGGAATTCGGTAAAAACATAAGAATCCTGAATTTCTTTACTCTATTTTCACAGATATTAAAAATAACATCTCTGTGGGAACTGTGGGAAACACTCACAAAAAGAAATCCTTAAGGTTTTTGAAAATTCAAAAATTTATGAATTTTTGTTTGGATTTTGGAAAAAGATTTGATTTTCTCATGACCTATTTATCATAGATATCCAAGGCGGCATCTTTGTGGGGACTATGGGGAACACCCACAAAATAAAACCCAGAGGTTTTAAGAAGAATGAAAGGTTTTGATTTAAAATGGATTTCGGTTTAGATTTTCATGGATTTTTGGTTCATTTTTAAATATCAAAGTTTAGGTTTTGACTTGGCTTGACATGAGTTAAGATGGAATTTTCAAAAAGATTGGTTTTTGTGGGTTTTTGTAAGGCCCAAACCCAAGATAATTATAATTTATAGTAATTAATTTTGTTTTACCTTAAATAATATGCAATTAGGTTAATCTTACTCTAATCCCTTTTTGCCTTTGGGTCATGGATAGGTAGTTGAGTCAGGTTCGAACCTTACTTAGGTAGTCAAAGTCCTTTCTTATTTTAGAATTCCATGGTTTTGTATCATTCAGGCATCATGTTAATTGCATCGAGTATGTCTCATCTTGAGGGTTATCTTTCATGTTTGGCTCAACTCCATTCGGATTCATTTCGGCCCATTTAAGCCCAACTAACTTAACTTGAAAACCCAGGAAACCAATAGGGCCTATTTGTAATTCCAGAAAACACAACCCATTTAAATACTCAAACCCATCGTCCCTATTCTTCGTCTTCCTCCTTTCAGGTGAAGCAACGGTTCCCCACCTTCTTCCATGCTCCCTCCTTCATCTTGTCTCCATTTTTGCGTAGTAGAGGGTTTGCATGCAATGAATATGGGGTTCTTCTTCTTCCTTATCACTCTTCTTGCTCTCTTCTTTGGAAACTAAAGCCTCATCTCCTTCCTCTTGCTTGTAGAAGACTTGAGGTATGGAAACCCCATCGCCATTGCATTTCTCAGGATTTATTAGCGTCAAGAGATTCAATCTATTAGCATGCATGCATCACATTCTCATTCTTCTCCATGCATGTGTTAGATTCATCACTAGTAAGCCTTCTTCATCATCTAACCAAAGGGCAAATCGATTTGGGTGAAGCATTTAATCTATGACAAGTATAATGGTGTATATTCTCTACATGTATGCTTGATTCATTGATTCTTGATGAGTTCTTGCATGTATCCATTTACAGCTCCCTAATCTCTAATTAAAGTTGTGTTATATTGATCTTGTATTAATGATTGAATTGTAGGATGAATGTTGAAATTGGATGATAGGGAGACCCAAAAGTAGTAGGGGTGGTCTCCTTTGGGTGTTTGAATGTAGGGAAATCGAATGAGCTAGAAGAAAAAGCCTTTAGAAACTGAATCTCCTGGAACAGAGTGCTTTAGGGCCAACCGGTTAGTCCTGAAGTCCGATCGGTCGGATTTCTGTTCTGGGTGCCCAATCGGTCGGACACCTCATCCGATCGGTTGGATTGCGGTTCTGGGAGGTGTCCGATCAATGGGATAACCCACCCGATTGGTCTAGTAACAGAATCCTATATTGAACAATTAACTTTAGAATTTAATTCAATGGCTAACCATAGGGCTTTAAAACCCACCTTACCTTAGAACTTTAAGCATAACCAAGACCATTTAGGACCCTAAAAGTGGAACCTTTACCTTAAACAAATTAGCCCAACGGTAATAATATACTAAGAAGGAAGAGGTTGAGCTGTCACTCATTTCCTCTTGACTTCTGATCATTTCCTGACGTCACATCATAGGTGTTGGCATAAGAAGTGGTGTCCATTACATATACAATGAAACACTAAGATTTTGGTAACACATTGACACCGAACGTTTTATGAATACGCCATATTGAATGACTAAGGAAACACAGAATGTCTTAGCATAGGGTTGGCTAGTAAATTTCCTTGATAAACCCTTAATTCAAATGCATTCATATTGTTAAGTAAACCTTATCTTCAACATGATTTAATCATGTACCCATATCTCCCGGCGAACCTTGAGGCAAATCGGAGACAGAGCTTCTATTGAGTGTGAGCCCGTGAGCTAAGATGGGTGTAGCTATGGTTGAGCGGGTTCAAGCTCTGGTAGCTTATTTAGGTATGCATTATTGATTATCCATTACTTCGTTAATTCTGATCCTATGATTGGTAACAATTTCCAAGACTGATATAAATTTTTTATGGGTACTAGTCGATCGCTATGTATGATAAATATGAATTCGAATTCAAATCAGTCTTGGTACATTGAGTCAGCACCACTTAGCTTGTACCCATAGGAGGTCCGATGGGACCAAATGAGGGTATTCTATATGCTACCTACTGTCGGATGTGAATTTTGATCCCTCCTAGGAGGGAGATCACCATTCATCTATATATGATATTTAATATTTGTTCATTGAAATTGAGGATTCCGACTACCTTCAAAATCAACGGATCACGATCGCCAGTCATGGTAACAGCGATGACTCCATTCTTCGACTAATGTCAAAGAAGCAATGGGAGAAAATAAAGTGGGTTCCTTCTCGTCTAATGTGCTGCCGGCAACATACGACGGTTATCCTTTCACTCGATTTGGGTCTTGTCAAAGTATGGGTCACGATATGGGTCATATTATGAGTCCATATATGTGGAGATAATCCAGATTTATAGTATATAAATAATTAAAATCAAATTCAAGTAGGGTTAAATAAAAATAAAATAAAGTAAAAAAAAGGGGAAGGTGCTAAATATTTTAAAAGATGATCGGTCCTATTCTTGGGTACCCCCTTCAAATTCCTTGGCAAAAAAAGGTTTAAAGGCCAATTTTAAAATAAAAGTAATGATGCAAACAAGTTGTCACGTGTGATTTCAATTAAAAGAAAAAGAAAAAAAAAGGAACTTATGGCTAATGGGCCGATTGGATTAAAAGTGACCGCATTTGGGTCAATTGAGGGGCGACCGCATTCGGGTCAATTCTTTAATTAATTGAAAAGGGGGATTGAGATCATACATTAGTCTTATCATTATCATTAAATTAATTTTTGAATCAGCCTTTATTTCCCTTTTATCATTTTAGCAAATTAAAATATTTGGCACAGGAGGTGGAAGGAAAGAGAAGAAAATATTTTTGGGGTGATTTTTTTTGTTTTATAGTTTTTTTGGATTTTTGATAATTGGGGCTAGGAGGGCCTAACTAAGGGATTTCTACTCGAATTTAATCCAATTAAATCATGGTTTACCAATCGTTAGATTTTTACCCGCTTCTAAGGTCGTAAACCGCTCACATCCACTCTCCCAGTCCCCTAACGGAGCAGAGGGGAGATGACGGGGCCTAACCTATTATTCTAGATTCGGGATCTACTTAGATTAACTAGATTCGTGATTTTTTTAATTGATTTTGAATTTAAGTTTCACTTAAAGGTTTAATCTAATTAATCCAAGTTTTCCGATTATTAATATTTTTAGGGATTTTTTTAATATATCTTTTACTTTGTTTTTGGTCTTTTATATTTTTCTTTTTTTTTCTTTTTTTAGTAAAATGTGGAGATTACAAGAAAAGAAATGAAATGAAAATTTTTTTAATATATTTTAAGGGAGATGGTGGGGGCGTATGAAAGGGATGAATGCAACAAATTGATATATGAGATGCATGGACATGTTATATGAATGATTTAATACAGAAATTAAGCTAAATGCTACATAAAATAAAAAAAAGTGGGACAGTATGTGGAATGTGCAGTTGGGCCAATAGTGGAGCGAGTGTAAGTGGGTTTTGTTCTCTGGTCAAAAGTTAATGAAGTGGATTTAATTTTGGTTTGGATTAAGGCCTGTATGGGTCGTGTTTGCCTTTTCTCTTTGTCTTTCTTTTTTGGTGAGAATAGGCACAGGTGGTGGTCTGAATCGTGGTTCTCTAGTGTGTGGCTGGGCTGCGACAATTTTATTGCGTTGTGAAGGATGAGGGTTAGGTCAGGCGTACGTGTCGTGCGATGATGGAAATGGTGAGTTAATAAGGGTTGATATCAGTGAAGGTGGGTGGTGAAATAAGGGAACGTGGAGGTGGTGATCAGAGAGAGAGATGGAAACATGTGTGGCCCTCAGTAATTTATGAGGTGTGAATTATGTGGGTGATGGGTGTTGATGTGCAGGGACATGGGTATAGTGAAGTAATGGTGAGAGGATGCTGTGAGTAAAGAGAGAGAATGACAGCGTTGATGTAGTGGATGGAGTGGTGGAAGTGATGAGAGTGTATTGCGATGTTGAGATGGTAAAGGTCGGAGGTAAGCTGTATGATGGTGGGAAGATGATGAGAAGTTGATGTATGGACTGATGAGGGTCGAGTCCTGGAGAAGGGTTGAAGGTGTTTGCTGTTAGCAGGAAAAATGGAAACAAACTGAATGGGAGACAGAGTTACATAGAGATTGTAATAAAAATTTCATTCGTTGGATGCTTATTTCACTGATACACACGTTATAAATACACATAGGTGACTTCACAATAAAAGGACAAGTGTCCCATGACCCCTAAACTCTAGAACTAACAAATACACGTTCACATGAACGTTTGTGGACTTCTTCAGCAACATGACTTATTCAAAGCAGGTATTTGAATTAATATTTTAACACTCTCCCTTAATTCAAATGCCTTCAACACCAAGCATTCTTCGTAATTTGAAAAATTTTTCTCTAGAAAGAGCCTCTGTGAAAATATCAGCAACTTGTTCCTCCGTGCTACAGTACTCCAGCTTGATCTCTTTCTTTCCCACAAGCTCACTAATAAAATGGTGCCGAACTTCTATGTGCTTTGTTCTTCCATGGAAAACTGGATTCTTTGTTAATTCAATTGTTGACTTATTGTCACAAAATAAAATTGTTGCTTCCACTTGCTTTTCCTTCAGGTCGGATAGAATCCTCCTAACCCACACAATTTGACAAGCCGCACTTGTAGCTGCCATATATTCTGCTTCGGTTGTAGACAATGCTGTCGTTTGCTACTTTTTTGAGGCCCATGATATCAATGCAGACCCAAGACTAAGCCCATAGCCTGTAGTGCTTTTCCTGTCATTTACACAACCAGCCCAATCACTGTCAGTATAAGAGACAAGTTTGCAAGTTTTTGATTTTTTATACCTGAGTCCAAGATCCAATGTTCCGCAAATATATCGTAGTAATCTCTTAGTTGCACCCATGTGAGCTTGACTTGGACTGTTCATAAACCGTGAAATCAAACTTACTGAAAACATTATATCTGGCCTTGTATGTGTGAGATAAATCAAGCCGCCAACCATACTTCGAAATTCTTTTGCATCTGCCTTTTCAATTCCATCTTCTAAATAAGCTTCTCATCTGTATTCATGGGTGTTTTAGCAGGATTGCAATTTGACATATGAAATTTTTCCAGCAGATCCCTTGCATATTTTTCTTGGTGGAGAAAAATACCATTTGAGTCTTGAACAACTTCCATCCCTAAAAAATAATGTAATAGACCTAGATCTGTCATTTCAAATTGGGACATCATATTTTTCTTGAATTCTTCAACTAATTTTGGAGAGTTACCAGTAAATATCATATCATCAACATATAAACACACTATGAGAATTTCATCCTTACCTCCCACCTTTACATAAAGGGTCGATTCACTTTCACTTTTTCGAAAATAATGGTCTAAAAAATATTTGTCAATCTTGCTATACCAAGCTCGTGGAGCTTGTTTGAGCCCATATAGTGCCTTTGTGAGCTTGTAAACTTTATTTTCAGACCCTTTAATTTCAAACCCAGGTGGCTGTTCAACATACACTTTTTCCTGCAACTCTCCATTTAAAAAGGCTGATTTTACATCAAATTGAAAGAGTTTCCATCGTTTTTGGGCAGCCACAGCTAGAATAGTCCTTATAGTGTCGATTCTAGCAACAGGAGAAAAGGTTTCAAAGAAATCAATACCTGGAACTTGTGCATACCCTTTGGCCACCAAACAGGCCTTATATTTTTGCAAAGAGCCATTTGCATTAAATTTGGATTTGTAAATCCATTTGAGCCCAATAGCCTCTTTACCTGGTGGTAAATCTACCAACTGCCATGTTTTATTTTTTTCAATGGCATTCATTTCAATTTTCATTGCATCATGCCAATTTTTCTCCCTTACTGCATTTTCGAAACAAGTGGGTTCAGTGGCAAAGCATATAAAATCACATGACTGATAAATATCAACAAGACTTCTGACTTTTCTAGGAGGTGATGTGGATCTAGTTAGACTAGATGGAGGATCGGGTGATGGATCAAAAGATGTGATCTCTTCTTCTTCAACAATTAGAGGGTAGTGATCAACCTCACTATCCCACCTCCATCCATCATTCTCATTAAAAATTACATCCCGACTAACGAATAAAGTTTCATTTTCAGGATTATAAAGTCTATATCCTTTTGTTTCTTCACTATATCCGACAAAAATGCACTTAAGACTCTTATCATCTAACTTGTGCCTTTTTTCACTTGGGACATGTGCATAAGCTATAGAACCAAAGATCTTTAAGTGACTTACATTTGGCTTTCTCCCATACCATGCTTCATATGGTGTTTTTCCATTGACTGCTTTTGTAGGACAGTGATTAAGCAAATAAACCGCTGTAAATACTGCTTCAGCCCAAAAGCTTTTTGGAAGCCCTTTTTCTTTTAACATACATCTTGCGATTTCAATAATGCTACGATTTTTTCGCTCTGCGACTCCATTTTGCTGTGGAGTGAAACTTGCAGTAAGTTCCCTTCGTATTCCTGCATCTTTTCAGATCATAAGGAAATCCTTGGATGTAAATTCACCCCCTCGGTCAGTTCTTACTGTCTTAAGTAAAAATCCACTTTGTTTTTCTACATAAGCTCGAAATTGTAGAAAGCATGAAAGAGCTTCAGATTTTTTCTTAAGAAAATACACCCAAATCATCCTTGTGCAGTCATCAACAAATATTAAAAAATACTTGCTATCACCAAGTGAATTTGTGCGCATAGGGCTACAGATATCAGCATGTACCAACATTAATGGTTGATTAGCCCTCCAAGATTTATCCACTGGAAAAGGGGTTCGATGATGTTTGCCAAAAATGCAAGCTTCACAAATTGTATTACCATGATGTACAATAGGTAAGCCAACAACCATATTTTTTTTAGATAGTGAATCCAAACCATGAAAATTTAGATGCCCATATCGCTTATGCCAAAGCCATGAATTATCATACTCCACAGACTTGAATGCATTGAGGGTAAGATCAGAAATTTTGAGAGGAAACATTTTATTTTGAGTCATTTTCACTATCGTGACCAATTCCATATTCTTCTTTTTAAATAACATGCATTTATCCTCATCAAAAATAGCATAATGCCCCTTTTTCATTAACTGTCCCAAGCTAATTAGGTTTTGAGCCAAACTTGGTACAAACATAACATCATGTATAAGCTTTGTACCTGACTTGGTGTTCACAGAGACAATTCCTTTGCCTTGCACCTGGACTTGACTATCATTTCCCATTAGGACTTGTAATCTTACTGATTCATCTCAACAAATAATGTTTTATCACCTGTCATATGGTTACTGCACCCACTATCCAAAAACCAAATATCTCCAACAAATTCAGCATTTGCAGAAAAACATGAGAGAAATAAATTTGCCTCAACTTCATCATTTGTCTTTTCTTCATGGAAATTTGCTTGATTTTTGTTTTTATGCCAACAATCCTTTTCTTCATGTCCAAATTTGTTACAAATTGAACATTAAGGCATAGTTGAGGACTTGTTTTTATACCAGCAATCTTTTTCAATATGGCCTCTTTTCTTGCAATTATAGCAGTGAGGAGGTTCGAGATTACCTTTGTTGTGGTTTCTCTCGTTTCCATTATACATGGCTCTTCCTTGGCCTCTTCCATGAAAATTTTGCCTCCCACGACCACGACCGCGACCACGACCTTGGCTATTTCGCCTTTGGTTGAAGGTAGCCCCTGCATTATTGCTTGATCCCTTCTTTAAATCAAGTGTTGTCTGGAAAACCTGCTCAACTGGCTTATCTGCAATTCTGTTTAATCTTTCTTCATGTGTTTGCAAAGAACCCATTAGTTGAGTTAAAGATAATTTAGTTAAATCCTTGGATTCTTCAATGGCAACAACAACATGGTCAAATTTGGGAGTGAGACTTCTTAACACTTTTTCAACAATTTTTTGATCAGTTAGGTCCTCACCAAGAGACAATTTGATTCACATTGGTTATAATTCTTGTAAAGAATCCCTGAATGGACTCAGAATTTTTCATCAATAAATTTTCAAACTCACGGCGAAGAGTTTGTAATTTCAAGGTAACAACTTGATTGGATCCTTTATATTCATCTTGAAGCAATTCCCATGCTTCATTTGACGTGGTGGCTCCCATTATCCTAGGAAATATAGTCTCATCCAATGCTTGCTGGATGTAAAATAAGGCCTTTGTATCATTTTTCCTATTTTCTTTCATTTCATTTTTTTGGGCTACAGTAAGTCTATCCTCTTGTGAGTCATATTCAGGTAACCCATTCTTAACTAAATCCTATAAATCATATGAAATAAATAAGGTTTTCATTTTGATACTCTAAAACTAATAATTATCACCTTTAAAAATAGGAGCCAATGGTTGAGAAACACTTACAGTACTAGCCATTCCTTCCTTCCTTTGTTTTCTTTCCTCTTCCTTCACTTCCAGTCGACTGCCGTTTCCCTTCTTTCTTCTCTTCTTCTTCTCTTTTTTTTTTCTTTATCTTCCTTCTTTCTTTCTCTCCTTTTCCTTCCCAGCCGACTGCACTACACTGTTCTTCTTTTTTTTTTTTTTCTTCTTTTCTTTTCTTCTCCCAGTCGACTGTCTTCTCCTCTCTTCTCCTTCTTCTTTCTTCCCGGGCGTCTGTGTTTCTTCCCAGCCGAGTGCACTCCTACTTTTTTCTTTTCTTTTCTTTCTTTGTTTTTTTTCTGCTCTTTTTCTCTTTTCTCTACTGTTTTCTTCTTTCTACTCTCCCAACCGACTGCTCCCTTCTCTCTCTTTGTTTTCTTTCTGCTCTTCTGCTTTTTTTTTTCCTTTCCCAGCCGGCTGCTTCCCTTCTCTCTGCTCTTCTCTTTCTTTCTTCTTCTCCAAGCTCTGATACCACAAAATGTTGGCTGTTAGCACGAAAAATGGAAACAAACTGAATGGGAGAGAGAGTTACACAGAGATTGTAATAAAAATTTCATTCGTTGGATGCTTATTTCACTGATACACACCTCATAAATACACATAGGTGACTTCACAATAAAAGGACAAGTGTCCCATGACCCCTAAACTCTAGAAGTAACAAATACACATTCACATGAACGTTTGTGGACTTCTTCAGCAACATGACTTATTCAAAGCAGGTATTTGAATTAATATTTTAACAGAAGGTGTCTGGTGGTGACAATCAAAAGGCGATTAGTTGTGTGGTGGAATGGTGGAAGTGGGCGGTGGATGGGACGGCTTGGTGTCAATGAGGGTAAATGCTCGTGTGGGTGTTGTGGTGATGTGCAGGGCGTATCACAGTGAGGTTGGTGATGACTTGTGTAGGTGGTGTGTGTTCGGTGGTTACGTGGTGGGCTCAGTTGATGAGTTGTGTGGGGATGACGGTGAAGTGCGGAGACCGTGGGAGGAGATTGGTTGTGAAGTGAAGGCGGGTAGAGTTTGGTATAATGGTGGTGATGGAAGTGGGTGTAGTGGTATTAGTGATGGGGACGGATAAGCGAGCTGGTATTGGTGAGGGCGATGGCTGTGTTGTGGCGTTTGGTTGAGGAAGATGAAGATGGGTGCAGGCCGTGTATGATGGTGTTGTGGCTGTGTTGTGGCGTTTGGTTGAGGAAGATGAAGTGGGGGCAGGCCGTGTATGAAGTGTAGTGGCTGTGTTGTGGCGTTTGGTTGAGGAAGATGAAGATGGGTGCAGGCCGTGTATGATAGTGTTGTGGCTGTGTTGTGGCGTTTGGTTGAGGAAGATGAAGATGGATGCAGGCCGTGTATGAAGTGTAGTGGCTCTGTCGTAGTGATTGCTTGAGGATGAAGATGGGTGCAGGCCGTGTATGATGGTGTTGTGGCTGTGCTGTGCAGAGACCGTGGAGGTGTGGGGACGGCTCGTGAAGGGCTGTGTTTGTGTACGTGGCAGGGAATTGGAGATGATGAGAATGGTGATGGGGCCTTGCGGTTGAACGTGAGCGTTGAAATATGTAACGTGGTGACGGTGGATCAACAGTGATAGAGGCGCTGTGATGAAAATGGTGAGTGGGGAAAGGGATGATGGATGATCAGGTGTTTGACTTTATTAGGTGTAAGGTGGCAGTGAATGAAGGGATGGAGGGCTGGTTTCAGCTGGTTTGGTGAGGGAGGAGGGTGTGTGCGGTGAAGTAGAAGTGGGTGTGGTGACAGTGACGAAGAGTGGAGGGTGCTGGTGATGTTTACAGTGATACTAATGAAGATGGATTAAGGGCAGTGGCTGTAGATGGTGATGTATGTGTTCGGTGGTCAAGTGAATGGGTTGAAAATATAACGGTGTAATCTGTGAAGGTGCGGGTGCAGAGATTGTGGAAGAGGAAGTAAAAGAAGGAGAAACAAAAGGCAGTGCAAAGTAACAGAGAATATAATGAAAAGACTATGGGGAAGGAGGAACCTGGTGTGTTGTTTCCCGGAGACCAGAGAGGAGGGAAATGACCCCCAATGGGGATCGTCCTCCTCCCTTCCTTTCCCTGTCCTTCTTCTTCTTTCTCTCTTTCTCTGTTTCCCTCTTTTTTTTTTTTCGTCTTTCTCTGTTTCCCTCTGCCCTCTTTTTCTGTTCCTCTCCTGCTTCCTCCTTGCGTTCTCTCTTCCCCTTATTTCCTCTCTATCTTTCTCTCAGCCCTGGTACCCCTACTCTTATGTCTCTTCCCCTCCTTTTCTTTCTCTCGGCCCTGCTCCTTGCGCTCTTCTTTTCGGTTTTTCTGTTTTTTTGTTTCTCTCCGTTAGGATCGGTATGTGATCCCGGATGGAGAGGATTTTGACCCTTTTAAAAGCGACGATGGGGATCAACCAAACTGGGATTTAAAAATTTAAATGACGGGATGGGTTGATGGGCCGATCGGCCAGATGGGTCGGATTTGGGTGAATGGCCCAAAGATTGTAGATTTAATCCAAGCGGGCCAGCCATTTACTCTATTCCATTGATGAACGATGGGGCCCACATGCAGTAGAATTAACTTAAATGGATGGTTATAGTGATGATGATGAACGGATCCTAAGTGTTGATCTTCGGAGTGGGGCCCATTACATGGCTTGCTAGATCCTTGGTTGACATGGTAAGTTACCCTTAGGCCAGAAAAAGTGGGACATGTAATGTGTGACAAAAGACAGGAGGGCCTGCATGTCCAATTTAGGATTAGAGAACTTAATTTTGACATTCAGGAAGAAAACCAGACAAGAAAAATCATTCTTCATAAGTGGGCCACGCAGAGCTCGGGCCAAATGTAATGAGCCCTAGGCCCTATAACTTTTGACCTAATCTTCAGATTTCAGAGCATTATATATCGTTGGAAAGCTCTCGACGAGTAGATCAAAGTGAGCTACATATCTATGTGGTTAGGAGAATGGAAAATGATGATGAAATTTTGACTGAGCATTTTTTACCTTAAAATCTCTTTTATCCTTATTAATTTTTATTATTTTATTATTAATGATTTAGGCACTCCAGCCACTGACAATGGACTTGAACCATTTTCATGCAAATTGGATATTTATATTGATGATGATATCCATTTATTTTTGTATTTTCCAAGCTTTCTTGCCATTTCCTTTTATTTTCAATTTTTACCTTGATGGAATGCATCTTTTTTTTTTAGTGTAGGATAAAAAGAAAAATCTAAATGATGATATGCAATGCATAGCTTCTAAAACTCTCTTTAAATTTTCAATAATTAATGTCTTTTTAAATTGATTTGAATCATGCTAAAAGCACTTAATTTGGGGTGAAATGGGGGCATCATTATACATGATAAGTATTTTTGGTCTATATAGGGTGCCAAATGAGGCGTCTACACCTACTGCAGTAGTGATACGAAGAGTTGGTCGATGCTCTTAGGGTAGCTAGACAGTCCTAGCCATCGCTAGTGATTTCCCACAGTACGATATGCTCTCTTACTAGAGAAAAGATAGCCACGTGGATGCCAATTAATATGATGTTGTCTTTTATTTATGATTCTTTATTCATGCTTATTTACATACACGATTGCCTAGTTTCCGAATTTGCTCTTTTTAATCTTTATTCATTTAATTCCAAATTGTTACATCATGATGGGCTTATGTATTCTTATATTTACTTAACTGTCGTATTAACAATGTTACCCCTTAGTGTTACAGGTACGGAACTCAATGCCGGCACGACAGTCGAAGCACCCCCAAAGGAAACCACAGCAGTACCTCGGGACATGAACGAGTGGAAGGAGGAGGATGTATTTTATTAGTCATCCTTTATAGCGCGTAACAAGGTTCCTTGGGATTGTTGGGTAGTCATAGTTCGGCTTGTAGTTGGACTTGTCATTTGCATTTTGTTAAGTTATGGGAACTTGCATCATGTACATGTGGTTGGGAAATTAAAAGACTTTGGTTATATTAATGGAATTATCGAATATCTTGTTAATGTCTATGATACGTATAAGTAAATTCTCCAGGTTTCCGCTTAAACTTAGAACAATTTGATATGTGGTAATTCGTACGTGTTTTGATACGGCATGAATTGTCATGGGTTACGTGTATCGCGCGTCAAGATTCATCATTAATCCTCAATTCTCAGGCTCGGGCTGTGACAGTTTTGATTCAAAATAATTTGAGATAATGGCTCAAAATCAAGTTTGACCCAGGGTAATTTTGAAATTTGGGTTGGTTTGAAAAAAAAATCCTTTTTTTATAATTTCTCCAAAATAGGATCATTTTATTGTGGGAAATTTATTTCTTTTGTGAAATACCCCAAGTGGGCCAACCATGGGAATTTTGAATGATTACATTTGAAATGATGGGTCACCATCTAGTGAGTCCCATTGGTTAAAATCACAGTGACTGTGGATGAGGAAGGCCAAACTCATCTAAACTTGATTAAGGCTTGGACTCCACTAATTTTAACCAAGTTGTGTCTGTGGGAAAGAGGGTGAAATGTCAGTGATTGGAGCTTGAGGAGGATTAGGCAATGGGCTCTATTACTTCACGTTTGCAATGGCCGTGGGAATGAGAGGCCAACAGTGACTATAGAGAGAGAGATGCAGCTGCATTCTTGGTGGCCGTGGATACTGCATCACCAAGCTAACTCTGGACCCTACTGATTAGTCTCGCAATGTCCATGAGGAATCAGTGACTGAGAAGGAATGAATCACTGGGCAGTGGGTCCTTTTACTCTATAATTGGTGTGACCGTGAGCTTTAGTTAAGAGAGCTTGAGGACTTGGGCTTTAAAACAAAGCCTGTTCACTTCCCTTCTTTTTACTTTGCTGTTTGAACTGACTGATAGAAAGAGACCGAGACTCCAAGAACTCGAAGGCACTCTATCTTCTCGGTTTTCTTCATCCATCTTGCAATTCATCTTCCATCCTGCAGACTCGTTGACTGTAGATAACTGCCATGGCTGGTAAGGATTTTCTTTTCATCTCCTCTTGTGTTTGTTCATGGCCGAATCCAAGCCTGGATTTCTGGATGCATCTTGCTTCTTTTTTACCTTCTCTGGGTAGTGGAATAGTTAAAATGCCTCATCTTGGGCAGCAATTTTGTTAGTTGCTTTCTAAAGTAAATTGGGCATTGTTTGAGTGTGCCCACTGTCACGGCCTAAACAAACCGAAGGAGGTTCACGGTCACAATTTGATGTGATTTCTATCTTCTTCTTCTTCTTCTCTCTTTTCTTTTTTTTTTTTAGATGCAAGATCTGTAAAATGACCTTGGTGTTAATCTCCCAAACCTGTAACATAGCTAGCCCCAATGAATCCAAAGTGGTGGCCACGGTCACCACCTGTTTGGCGAATTGCCTGACTGATTTGAATTTCTTTTTTCTTTTTTGTTCTTGTTCTACAAATTTTCACGAGCTTAAAATCTAAAACTGCAAGTGTAGCTCACAGAGTTGGACATTGGTTCACGGTAAACCCAATGTTCAAATTTTGATGTGCAACTTGATACATCTGAGAATGAGAGAGAAATGTTGTGACTTTCTTCAGGATGACTGACATGAGTTGGAGTTGTCATTAACAGGGGGTGCTTCAAACCAAGCAGCCACTGTGTTCGAGTGCACAGGCCGTAAGGAACCCACAGTCACGACTAGTTTGGTCTTTTTTTTTTTTTTTTTTTTTGACTCAATGAATTCCTTTCGATGTATGATGATGTTCTGAGTTTCACCCTCTTTGCAAAATATGATGAAGCCTTGCCATGTCTGGATAGTGCCCACTGTCAACAGTGGTCGTGAAGTACCATGGTCACTTTAAAAATGTGTTTGCTGTGAATCTTGGTTTCCAATGCCTGATTTCAATAATGGTCATGCACCATAATGGTTACCAAAATTGTAGCAGAACATGGAGTTTCTTATACCACTAAAGCATTGTCCAACCATGCCCACAGTCACTGCTTGTTTGGTGATTGTTTGTACTCCTCTTCCTTTTCTCTTTCTCTCTTTTCTTTTCTTTGTTACTGCTCTGAATATTTGTTTGGAGTTTGACATCCTTGATGCAGAAAACACTTTTGGATGTAGGGGTGTCTGAGAATAGCACATAGGGACTTAAACATCAAAAGGTTCTTGAAGAGAAACCCCTACTTTCACAAACTTGACATGAATAATCTTTGTCTGGGGAATGTAGGGCCTTGGTAGTACATTAAGCTCTACTATTCTACTATTGCACTAAATCAAAGCACACCCTGCTGCTTTGCTTGAACACTGACACTCCCCGAGCATACACCTAGCTTCTGCAGACTATAGGAAATGTAGAGGGTTAAGAAATGACATCCACCTAATCTTTAGCATACACAATTTGAGCCATCATAGCCGCTATGGGAATTATAGGGGATTGGTTTGTAGTAGCTTGCTTAGTTACTAGCATGTTTTGAACACAGACTTGATCACCATGGCTTCTGTGGGAATTTATTTATAGTCATCAAAACTGAGTATGCCTACGACACACATTGTTTTTGTTTTTGATGAGAATGTTACTCCCCTTAAGTCTCAATAAGCATGAGAAGTATAAATCACCCAAAAATGAACAGTCAATGAAAGAAACTGACGAAAATAATCAAGTCACCACAAGGTGCATTCCTTTTACTTTTGATAAGAAGGTTACTCCCCTTAGGTCTCAATAAACATGAGAAGTCTAAATCACCTTGGATATGAGCGGTCGATGAAAGAAACCGACAAAAATAGGATGATCTTCTAGTCTAGTAAAATGTAGCTTTGAATGAGCTGTTGTTTTACATTGTCTTTCTTTACTACAACTTCCAAGGCTGATGAACTGCCGATCGTGTGGTTGAATGTAGCTATGAATAAGACATTTTACATTGTCTTTCTCTACTGCAACTTTCAAGGCTGATGAACTGCCGATTACGTGGTTGAATGTAGCTTTGAATAAGACTTTTTACATTGTATTTCTCTACTACAACTTCCAAGGCTAATTCACCCTTCCTTGCCTTTTCCGATGCCGACCTGAAATGTATCATTTAAGTCAGTTTTGAATGATGTCAACCGTGTTTGTGGGAGGCCAATGGTGCAATATTACCTTCCGATCATTGATGACAGTTGATGATCTTTGAAATTAACTTTGCAGAGTAATATTTCCTTCATTAGCTCTACGTACACTAAAAATAGTTCGTTATCAATTCCACAAAAATGTCTAATGGTCCCATCATAGCAAATTATCGTCCAGGATTTTGTTTGCTAAGATTTGTTAGAAATACCGTCTTAGGAATGTGAAAATCCTTTAGTCGGCTTCGAATTTGAATGTGGAGAGCGAAACAATCTCCAATAGTTGCAAGTAAGTCTAATAAAACCCCGGGGAATGGCCGAGTAATTGCCAATAGACCAACGGTATTTACTTTGGTTTCCAATGCTTTAAAATTGATGTTACTCTTTGTTGATCTTGTTGAAAACATGTCATGCACTTTCAAATGTTGTTCTTTCATACATGTTTAAGCTTGTTTATACTTTATATGTTGTAAATGATTGCTGTTACACATTGCTTGTATTGTGCATGCATTTCTAGCATTGGATACTACAATTTTCGTGCTCGAACATGAATCCATTGCCCCCCTGAACGGTCTTAAGGTGCTCGAACACCTGTTTGGACCGGGAGCCTCAGTTCTAGTACTTAAGTGCACCTTGATGCCAATTCTTGGTCTTAAAATTGAGTATTACCGAAATTTTGGTAGAATTCCATATCTTAGTTATTTTCACTATTGTTGATATTTTCTTCTTATGTTTGTTTTACAGACAGAAAAGGCAAGGCACCTGCGACTGCAACTGCTGGGGCATCGAAAAGCCGTGCAAAGGGTAAACTGCAAGTGACTCTAATCCAAAAAGTCCAAATGAAGTATTTGATGTCAACTTCTAAAGTCAAAGAACCAAGGCTCTATCATGAAGGAACTGGTACACATACTGGTGTTTGGCGAATAACACCAATTGGGAGACTAATAATAAGGTGAGCTTTGAAAAACCATGTTATATATTTGGAGATGTCATAAAGGAGAATGTGAAGCAGCCCGTTGATAATGTGCAGTACCACTATGTAAATTCAGCAGGTGTTTCTCATGAACTAACCACTGTTTGGTCTATTTGGAGGTATCCAACAATAATGTCAATGGCTCCAAGGATCTCGGTAAGGAATGATCCATTTTTGTGGATAAAGCACTACGCCAGTTTCAAAACTAGTAAATTCATGTGTCAGCCTCAAAATTATTTCACAGAGTACCCAAGGTCTGAAGTAAAGGTTATAGAACCATGCATTTTGAATCTTAAAGTGGGTACAGTGATTTCACAACTTAGGACAATTGGGCTTGTTATCCACATGGGAGACGGGAGTGCCTGGCTCGATGGAAGACATCAGTCCCGTGGGTGGTTTAACTACATTGGGGATTGGCAGGGCTAGGTGACTGCAATTAAGTATCATTATGCAGAAGATTTGAAAACAATTGGAATTTTTGATGCTGTAAATGCCACCACACAGAAAGTCCGGTGCGAGAACAAGAACATTTGCAGGGCTATCCTGGAATTGTTCTGCCCACCAACTGGTACCGTCATTACTCCGAATATGGAGCTGGGATTTTCCTTATGGGAAATAAAGAAGATTTTTGGTTTGGCACCATATGGTGAGATCTATGATGAAACCATCATATCTAATGAAGAATTAGCTTCCATGGACGATGAATTCCAAGCTGTATATTCTCTCCTTTTTTCACTTGAAGATTCAATTCAAACAACTAGAAGTAGTCGAGGTAAAGTCGTTCAATGGATGAGTCAAGTGAAGAGCATTACTAATCCTTTCTTCGTAAATCAGGGCGGATATTTTAAATGGAAAGAGGTGATCTCCAACGAGGACCCCAAAAAGGACCCGACAATTGGTTATCATGTAGATCCAGACTTCCAGCCATACATTTTTGCCAAGTATTCGACTTGAAAAGGAAGTGTTGGCTCGCCACATTCTTGGTAACATAGTTGTCCGAAGTTCTTTTTCCGAGTTTCGGAAGTAACTTCGAGCCTGGTTGCATATACCTAGCACTCAAAATGGTAGTCTTGCCTTGGGTTCTGCTTTTGTATCATATATACTGATCGAGTTAAAGCTATCAGGTTTTACCATCAGAGGGAGGAAGCTTTTCAACTGGTATTATGCTGAGTATCTACTGTACACTTGGTTCACATATTATTGCCACGGTCCTCATTCATACAACAGTGCACCAGGAAGTATCTTCAAGGAGGGTGTAGGCGGTAGTTGTTTGATTAACACCTATTCCATGACTGACTTACGTCAGCATTTGCGTAACTTCAACAATTATGTTGCTTCTCACGACGTTGTACTTAACATCAAAGTTTCAACTCGCATGAGAAACGTTGTGACACCATCGATTGATAAAGTCGGATAGGGTGGTTGAGATGTTGGCTTGTTAGATAAAGAAAAAAGTTGGTTCTTGAGCTTAAGGCCTGCTAATCTAGTATATAGGAAGAATTCATATATCAACATTCAACCTTATATACCTGCCAGATTTTGTCGACAATTTGATTTTTATCAAGCCGTTATGGGAGCACCAAGCTAGATTCGGGGCACTACCTGCTCCTTACAAGATGCCCGAAATGCTTAGGAATTTTACTGAGCGCTTGACAATGGGGCTCATTTCGGTTACTCTCACCTTCCAAATCCTGGATATACAAGTAGCTTTGCCCAATGGTATACAAAAGCACCATTGCCATTATACAGACATACACGAGCAATCCCCGCATTAAATGCCGTGCTTTGGCTACTTCAAAAAATGGAGAAAGGGTGGAGAAAGATCATTTCAATGCAGAAAATTTTGAAAATTGGTTGTATGATGGCGATAAATGGTGAATGGGCTTATTTGGCTGGGTCTGATATCTCTCGAGCTCACCATTCTTTAAGAGGTGAGGAAGATGAGAGATTCATGCCTCCACCTAATGTGTCTGCAACGAGGATGCAACGGGCTATAGATGAGAATCTACAGGAGAGTGTGTGTCTTGCTGAGATCAAGAGGATGGGCAAAGCTGCATTGGACTTTGGATCTGCTTCTTGCTCTGTCAGAACCAAAGTTTCAGTAGGAGAGCAAACAAGGCAGTTTGAAGAAGAGCAGTCCATTATGCGTGCAGCTGCTAAGGCAGACCTTACTCAGCAATCTTTGTCAAAGGTTGCTACTGTTGCTCCAATACCAACAAAGACACATGTAGATCCAAGTCTATTAGAGGTAGTTCAGTCAGCTGAAGCAACTACTGGGGCAAGGCCACCTATTACAATGCCAACAAAACCTCCAGCAGGTCCGGTTCTACATAAGAAGCTCAAAGCTATACGTTCAAAGCTAGCCCAAGCCCCAATTAACAAAGAGGCTTCTTCAAAGAAGCAAAAAAGCTGAAAGCCCTAGAACTCGTCGTCTCAAAGGCTAAAAGCTTGTAAAACTTCTATATTTCTTTGTAAACTATTACTTTTCCATTGATTCTTTAACTCTTGTTTTGATGTTTACATTTTCCCTTGTCATTTTATCAGTTCAAACCTCAACTGCTAAAGGGTTTGTAAGGCAAGTAGCTAAAATTGTTGAAGACTATGCCTTTGATGAAAGAGGTGGGGGAGAGCAGTTTTGATACTCCCACGACCAGGGAATGAACTGATAATGACATTAATATCGAGTTCGACTTTGAGAAGGATATATTTGATCAAGCAACAACACCCGAGTCTGGGAGAAAGGCTGCGGCAAATATTTTAGCAGAATTCATTGCTATAGAGAGATCTGGCGATGATGTGGACTATGCTACTATTGTAGATAAGGTAACTTGCAGCGATGTACCCATGGAGCCAAAAGATGTGGCCTCTCAAATTGAACAGCAAAATATTCCTCCTAAAGTAGAACCAATTGCCAGAGTTTCAATAGAAGAAGTGGAAGTCCCCAATGTTACCAAAGGAGTCTCGACAAATCCAATTTCTAAAGGTAACTTTCTTAATTATTTGAGGATTTGTTTCAATATTGTGATTTGATCTCATTCATTCATTCTTAGGTACCCGAATGGAAGAAAGTACTGTTATACCTTCCACGTAGTGAGAAAGCCTTTCGTGTCACCCATTAAGGAGCAAGCGGAGAAAAAAGGTGCTGAAGCTTTAATTGACCTAGATGATATCTCGATTCATGGTGGATACTTGGAAGCATTACCAAGCAGCACCCTAAAGAGTGACTTGCAGCGTTTCATGGAAAATTTATCTTCAGATTCGCTAACTAAAGCATTGGCAATGATCTAAAGTTATCATTAACTCTCGTTGTACCACCTATTAGCATATAGCCAAGGGTTGATAAAGCTGTGGATATTCAGATGGAACTAAATGCTGAACCCATTGGAGAAACAGAAAGCGAAGTGGATGCTATAATGATCCTAGCTGAAGAGGCCATTGTAGTAGAGCCTATCATAATCAAAACAGGTCCTTCTGCTTAGAGGAAGTTGGTCTTAGAAGCTGCAAATCCCTTGGAAGAAGATGTTAGAAGCTGCAAATCCCTTGGAAGAAGATGTTCCTGCAACACCCGTTACTAGTAGTATGCCTCCAACTACTCGCAGTTTTACACCTCCCAAAGCCATGACACCTTCAAGGGTTCATTTTAGGGCGGATCAATGATCACCCATGAAAATTATCGAAAATCCTACCATTCAGAAAATACCAGATGAGGCTTTTGCGGCTGAAAGTGGAGGATCCCAGAAAGCATTATTGCATGTTACAGTAACACCATATACAAATAGGGATCTTTCAACCACTTTGTCTTTACAAGGGTCGCATGATTCACTTTCTGTTCGTGAAAAGGCATTGGCTATTCATGGGAGTGAAGGTATAAATGTCGAAAAAGAAGGGGATGATCGCTCTGGTTCTCAAACTCAGTCTAGTTCACAAGAGTGAGAGTCAAATCTTTCTACCTCTAAGGAACCCAGTTTGTTTGGGGATACTCCAAAGCCTCAATCTGCTATAAATTTTTCCATGAAGATGGCTATTCACAGCATTTTGGCCATCATCTTCCAAGAAGAGCTTACTTCTTAGAAGATTCAAGGTGCCACAATTTTAGCTGATATATTGATATCCTCTGGTGCCAAAACTTATTTGAGTGGCCTTCGTGATGCCTTTATCCTCTTTTTTAATAAACTTGAAGAAAAGGATGCTTGGGACAGAAATATTGATCATGCTAAAGCTTTTCAAGATGAAGTTCTAAGGCATAAAGTTCAACTAGCTGTGGAGATTGAGAACACCAGGGAGGAAATGCGGGTGGTAAGTGCTAAGCGAGTTAACACGACACAGGAGCTAGTTGCATGTGTGACTGAGCGTGAAAATATACAACAACAGATCATTGTGTTGTAGCGATAGTTATCTTCCATAGATAATACTATTAAAGACTTGAAGAAATCTGTTTCAGAGAGCAATTAGCACAGAGATGATCTTCTTGCGCATGCAGAGGCAAAGCGCATGGCCTTAGATGATTTTATTTAGTCTATGGAGAGTGAATTGAATATCAAGCTGGATGAGATTGACATTAATACCGCCATACATGCTTATGCAAGCTACAAAGGACGTGCCCTAATGGAAAGCGTGTTAAATGCAGAAGGACAAATGGAGAAGTTCCTAGACTAGGACTCTCTGCTGCAACTCCTATCTGACTTTTTCTTTTCTTCTCTCTTTTTATTTTGATTAGCCCTGGGGGCCATGTATACACTAATTTCATTTTTTGTACTAAAACTCCAAATGAATATTAATGGAAATTTCATTTTATTCCACTTGGTCAATGGCATGAGTATGTGGATGTTTGATGTGGTTTGTATGGATGGTTTGGATAGTTTATTTGGTTTGGTTTTCTCAAACTTGTATGAGGGTGTGATTTCCGATCTTTTAGATTCACAAATCAAAAGTAAGGGCGTCATATAGGTGGACGTTACTCGATGCCCATGTGTGAGGCTTTCTCAAGAGTCTATGACTTGATCCTTTTGGTGTCGAAAAGGGTCAAACAAAGTGAATGTTATCCAGAGCCTATGTGTGAGGCTTTCCCAAGATCCTTGACATATTCCTTAGGACAAAGACTTGATTTTGGTTTTTATTTAGAGTTTGGTTATACAGGGTCTACAAAATGACTTCTTCTATATAACCGAAGGTAGTTATATAGGGTTTGCAAAAAGACTTGTTCTATACAACTAAAGATTGGCTATATGGGGTCTGCAAAAAGACTTATTCCATACAGCTAAGTTTTGCTACACAAGGTTGCAAAAAGACTTAATATATATAGCAAGATGTTACAAGGGGTCTTATAGAGACATTATCTAAGTAACAAAGGGTTAACTAGAGGGGTCGAAGGACTTGATCCTCGCAATCGTTTTATATAAGTCTAAGGGATTTTAATTAGGAGTCATAGGTTATGAGGCTCGAAACCAGAGGATTTAAGGAGTGAAAATGTACACCGTACATGGTTTAGGTATGCTAATAACATTCAAGTATAGTATTTCTTTATAAGTTTTCCATTGATAGGCATCATGCATCTGTCTCCTTCAAGTGTGAGGAGTGTGTAGGCACCGTTAGAGTAGACCTTATCGACAATAAAAGTTCTTTCCTACGAGGATTCAAACTTGCCTTTTGTCAAGTGTGTGGACAACATAGGTCTTTTAACTGTAAGGACTAAGTCTCCTTTCTTGTAAGCTTTGTATTTGACCTTCTTATTAAATGATCCAGCCATACGAGCTTGATATAATTTTATGCTTTGTCGAGCAGCAATCCTCTTCTTATTAAGGCTTTCTAACTCTTGGAGTCTGAGTTTGGTAGTCTTTTCTTCAGTGTATTTGTTTATCACAACTACTTATAGAGAAGGAAGTTAAATCTCCAAGGGTATTACAGCTTCACAGCCATAACCAAGGAATATGGTGTTGACTTGGTTGGACCACGAATTGTAGGTTTGTAAGCTCATAAAGCTTCAGGAAGTTTGGTACTCCAACTCTTTTTGTTATTAAAGACCAGTTTTCTTCAAAATTTTGCAAATAGTCTTGTTGAAAGTTTCAGCAAGTCCATTAGCAGCAGGGTTATATGCATGATCTCGTACTTGTTATAGAATCTGTAAACTTTATCGTTATTGAATTGAGGACCATTATCATGATATAGACATTTAGGCACTCCAAAATGACAGATGATATGAGTTTTCAAGAAACTGATGACTATATCTGTTTTGACTTTTGCAAGAGGCAATGCTTCTACCCATTTAGAGAAGTCATCTGTCATAGCCAAAATGATTGATGACCACATTCTGATGGTGGGCTGATTTTCCCAACTATGTCATTCCCCAAGACTCGAATGGCCAAAAGGTGGATGTAGGATGTAGATATTCAGGAGATTGATGAATGTAATCGCTATGAACTTGGCATTCATTACATCTTTTAGCAAAATTGATAGCGTTAGACACCATAGTAGGCCAATAGTAACCTAACCTTCGAATTTGATCATGAAGCTTTGGCCTAGCCTGGTGAGCACCGCATAGGCCAAAATGAACTTCTTTGAGGACTTGCTCCACTTCTTTTGGTGGTAAGCAACGAAGAAGAATTCCATCATATGATTTGTAATAAAAAGTCTTTGAAGGAAAATCAAAGTGGAATTTTAGAGCTCGTCTTTGAATACTAGTTCTATCTTTAATATTCTTTGGTAGCACTCTATGAAGAATGTAATCAATAAAAGGATCTCTCCAATCTCTGAATGAATTTTGGAAGGATGAAATCCAATTATTAATCACATCGAAGCAATCTACAACTGCTTTATGGGTGTCGAGTGGAGGTAGAAGTCTTCTTTCAACTACTTCCAATACCATTTTGTCATTTTCGGGGATCGACATTGAGGCTGCCAAACTTGCTAGTGCATTTACTTTGACATTCTGATGTCTGCTTTATGGGTATCGACTAGAGGTAGAAGTCTTTTTTCGACTACTTCCAACACCATTTTGTCATTTTCGAGGATTGACATTGAAGCTGCCAAACTTGCTAGTGCATCTACTTTGACATTCTGATGTCTTAGAACATGGTGAAACTCAATCAGACTATATCTCTCTTTGAGCTCACAAGCTTTGTTGAAGAAGGGAATTAAGTCAGGTTTCTTCACTTTATACTCGAGATTCATTTGTTTGATCATAAGTTGTAAATCTCCGTAGACTTCAAGTATATTGATGCCTGATTCTAACGCTAACTCAAGACCCATAATCAATGCGGTGTATTCTGCTATATTATTTAAACATTGTTTGATTAATGAAAAAGAGTGAGGAACATAGAATCTTTCTGGACTACAGAAAATAATTCTAACTCCTGAAATTGGCTCTCCTAGCTCATTAATTTGGGAAACTCCATCAAAATGCATGATCCAATGTAAGTTTGGATCAATGGTGGGTTTCCAAAATTGTTCAACGAAAAAGATCGGTTCATCAGGGAGATTATCTATGAATTCAGAATCTTCTGAGACTAGATGTTCTGTTAGAAAATTAGCAAGGGGTTGTCCTTTTACAGCATTTGCAAGGGTATATCTAATATTATAATGAGAGAGAAGAATGGACCATTTAGCCAACCGATCACTCAATGGTCTGGCTTTTGTTACTAGTGTCTTCAATGGATTGATATTAGAAACTAGGTACACCACATTGGCGAGGATGTAGTGACGTGGTTTTTGTATTGCGAACATCAGTGCAAGACATTCTTTTTTTACTAGATGATAATTGTGTTCAGCACCAACCAGTATCCTTTTCAAATAATAAAGAGCCACCTTTTTGCCTTTATCATTCTTTTGAGTTAATAACGCCCCCCAGAGAGTGATCAAGAGCTCGAGTATATGGATGAAAGGTTTGCCTGGAATTGGAGCTGAAAAAACTAGTAGGTTTGTGAGATATCGCTTGATATCTTGAAAAGCATTTTAATAAGTTTTATCCCATACAAAGTCTACTCCTTTCTTCATCAATTTGGAGAACGATCTGCATTTTCTGGATGAGTTTGAAATGAACTGGCGGATATAGGCAAGTCTGTCTTGCAATCCTTTTAGTTCTTTGAGAGTTCTTGGAGAGGGCATCTCTAATATGGCTTTAACTTTGACTGGATTTAGCTCGATGCCACCTTTTCGAACCACAAATCCTAGAAACTTCCTAGAAGAGACTTTAAAGAAACACTTCAAAGGATTCGTTCGAAGGTTGAATTTTCATAACCTTTCGAAAATTGTGTGAAGATCAACTAGATGATCTGATTCCTGCTTGCTCTTAACTGCCAAGTCGTCGACATAGAATTCGACAAACTTATGTTGGATGTCTTTGAAAATTTTCATTATTGCCCTTTGGTATGTGGCTTCGGCGTTTTTAATACCAAAAGGCATGATGGTATAGCAGTATACGTCAAAGGGAGTTCTGAAATAAGTGTGTTTCTCATCCTTCTTGAGCATTTTGATTTGATTATATCTTGAGAACCCATCCATAAATGACATCCTTTCATATCCAAAAGTATTGTTAATCATGATTTCAAGTATGGGCAATGGGAAATCATCCTTAGGACAAGCTTTATTTAGATTTTTGGAGTCGATGCAAACTCTGATTTGCACATTCTTTTTAGTGACTAGTACTATATTGGCCAACCAGTCAGGGTGTTGCTTTTCGCGGATGAAGCAAACATCTCTGAGCTTTTGAACTTCTTTTTTTTATTTTATCCATGATTTCAGGTTTTGTCCTCTTTGGTCTTGCTTTACATGTTTAGCATCATCTGTTATGTTCAATTTGTGTACGGAAATCTCTGGATTTAGACCCTGTATTTCTGCGTAATTCCATACAAAGCAATCCATAAACTCTCGTAAGAAACTCACATACACATCAAGTTTTTTTCCTTTGATTTGAGAACTTACAAAGGTACGTCGGGGCTTTTCTGGGGTTCCCAAGTTTATTTCTTGTACTTGGTCCTCAATTGAAGGTTCGGGAGGAGGCATTTCCACAACATTTTCGAAAGTTTCTAACTCCATGAAACCTTCTGGAGTTTTATTTGGGGGTTTAAGCTAAGGCCTGATTCCTTTCCATGGATTCGGTTTTTTAGGCTATTTAGCTTTTACATTAAAGGCTAAGCATTCCCAGTGAACATGTTAGGACGGGTTTATCTTCATTGAGTTCAGCCAGCCAATATTCAGTGATTTGTGACATGGTGTCATCATCATCACTTACCCATTCAGGATGCTGAAATATGGCCCAATCAGCAGGATCTTGAAAGACAACGGTTTGATAAGAGTCATCTGAGTCATACCTTTCGATGAACACTATGGATCTTACTATGAAATTTTGATTTAACTTAGGAACGTTACTGTAAGGAACATATCCTATGCAATGACACAGTTATTCAATCTGCATCCCCTTTTGAGATCTTCTTTCATTTCTGGAGTGAAGACGTCCAAAAGAATCTGTACCCCATTTGCGCTTAATTCAAGGCTTGTGGGCTTCTTAAGATTGTATCCCATGTTCTTCAACATATTGTGGACCATAAGATTGTAGATGTCAAGCCGTATTTTCCCATCGTTAGTGATTTTGTCGATAGGATCTGAAGGAGAAGCATCTTTAGCTCGATGGAAAATGATTAGATGATTGTATTGCTTGGATAGAGGCACTAAGAAGCAAGAACCTTCAAAATCATAAATATGGGATCGAATGGGCCATGGTAAAAGCGGAGGATCCCAATCTGCTATAAAGTGCATAGATGTATCCATCTATTCAGCGTCCTCAGAGTCTGACTCAGAATCTGGATCTCTGATTATTAAAACGACATACACTGGGTGCGTCCATCTAAACCTGCCGCATAGACGATATAGTGCCACTTTAAAAGTTGAAACATCTCATCAAAGGTTTGAAACTCCATTGCCATAGTCAAGCTGCGGAGGGCTAGCTAGAAACCTACCTAGCATAGATGAATCCATGTGGAGTAGTATGGGGGATTCTCACATCTTTAAGCTAAACGGAGCCATCTATCAATATATCTGTAGGATAGTTCTCCTCTTTGTTGTGAAGCTAGCGAGAGTTGACTGCAAGTGATAGCAAAACCAGGCCTCATAGGTGACATTCCCTTAGTGGGAGAAAGTACATCATTGCTTTCTTGATCAGAATTTGAGTTGCTAACCAAGGAAACTATATTTGTCGTATATGAGAGCTTTTGATGTCCTAGAGTAGGTGGTTCGCCATTCTGAACAGGTGTTACATACATAGCCGGGCTATGTGCCTTGCTTGTGTGGATGATAATACCTGCTTGCTTTGTCCTTGATGACTTCATGGATATGACCAGAGGTTGATCTGATTGTTTGATTTCAGATTTTTCCTTGATCACCAAAGGAGCTTTGGTATCCACACACTTAACTGTAGACTTTTTCGTGGACTGCAACTTTCTGTCAGGATCAGATTTTTTTCCAAATCTTGGATAGGCTTTTTTTTCTGCTGAAATAGTGAAAGTTTCTACGAGATTATCATCCACTGGAGAGTTTTTGGTATCTGGCTTAGACTTTATAGGCCTTTCTTTATCCATGGCTGTATCAGTGAAATAGATCTCCTTTCCTTTGAATGGCTTTTCATCCACGAAGACTTGATGCACTTTACCCTCGTCATCAATATATTTGAAACATTGATGGAGAGTAGAAGGTACTATGGCATAATCATGAAGCCATCGCCTTCTCAAGAGGATGTTATAGCAAGCACGAGTCTTAACCACATGCAAAGTGGCTTCTGAGGTTAAATCTCCCAACTGGAATCGAATATGAATCTTACCTATCGAATCCTGGACTACCCCATCATAGCCTTGAATAGATGTCTTTGTAGTAGATAGCTTGCTCGCCAAGATACCAAATTCCTAAAGGGCTGTAATTGTGATGAGGTTCAGAGCTGATCCTGGGTCGACCTGAACTCTTGAAACAGGTATGTCTTTGATGTAGGTCATGAAATAAAGTGGCCTTGTATGCTTCATATTGCCTAAGAGGAGATCATCTTTAGTGAAAGAAATAGTGGCTTTAGAAGCATTATGAATTGAAAGACATTTTATGCACTGCTTTTGAGGCTTTTGGATTTTGCTTTCAGATAGTTCTTCTCTATTTGATGAACTTGCGCTACATGAGTCTGATTGTTTGTATTCAGAGCCTATAAAGCTCGTATGAAGTTGTTACGAGTCTCATCAAACATTTGCAAAAGGTCAAAAATGTGAAGTCGTGCAGGTATGTGTTTGAGGTGTTCAACAACATCATACGCAAATGGCTCTAGTGGCCTTACATTAATATTTGCATATAAAGAAGTTACATTTACATTCGTGTTGTCCCCTGAAGGGTTTATATAAAAAGAAAAAGATGGTATATCATAGTTGACCCTGCAGTTACTAACGGAACGAGTGCCGCTGTTGACTATGTTGCTTTAGTCGATTTTTGGGCGAGTATCTCTTCTTATGGCATTAACTTTTTCAGGTTCAACGAAAAGTTGACTGACTTTCTCCAAGCCTACTTCTTGATTTGTATTATCAAGAATGGCCTGAGATGTTTAGGGTTCATTAGTGATAGTATTCAGAATCACTAGAGTAGGAGCCAATGGTATCTTTTCTTCGGAGTCAGAGATATTATCTTGATTCTAAACTTGGAAAACTTCTTGTGGTGTGGCAGGATTACCAATGTTGAGGTTATTATGTCCCTCTGGTAACTCAAGCTCATTAGTTGGGTCAGGCACAACCAACTGAGTGCTTTGTTCAGAATATGCATCCAAAGAGGTTGACTCCAAGGTTAGTCTAAGAGGAACATCTGGCGCAGGGATTACTGCGCGCGAACAAGAAGGCGACACTTGTTGTTGCTACGTTTCATCATGTTCAACCAGTGGTAAAGGGTCTAGATAAATTTCTGGAGGTAGTGGAAAAGGAGGAGGGTCATTCGACCAGCCACTTGTACTTGGTCTGTGAATGTCATAAAGGACCACCGACAGCGTATTGAGACCATGCATGATATTGAGTGTACCCATCTCAAGATCAAAAGTTTGTTTAATACTTTTATCTTTACTGGAAGGATATTCATCAGCAAAGTAGTCATCAATCCATTGATCATCTTCGAGATCGAAATAGTCTGACCAATCTTCCTCATCATCCGAGTTAGGAGGTGTGCCATTCCATGATATTCGGTTATAGCTGGATATTGATGGTTCTTCTTCATCTTTTGGAATTGGAATGAAAAAGTCAGCCAAAGTAAAGTGACCTATGGCCAGGTTAAGAGGTTCTTCTAACACCAAAGTTTAAACCACCTTTTCTTTCCTCTGCTTAGCTTGTTTCTCTTGTTTAGCTAAGCGATTCTGGGCAGCTTTCTGAAGGTTTTTGAGTTGCCTTTTAACTTTCCTTATCTCTGCAGGTGTGAGTTTAGTTTTCACCTTCTCCTAGCCTTCATCATTTACTGGGTCTCGGTGAACCCACATTTCCTCCCCTTAAGAGGTTTTGACTGGTATTAATCCCCATTCATCATGTATCACATTGCATTGATGACATGGACTTCAACGGTCAGTGGTTTTGATGGAGCAGGTACTGCTACATGTGCAAACTATCTGAAGGAAATCATATTAACTGGAGCAGCATCATATTTTTGATCGAATGTTATCACTCCATTCTTCCACATCTCATTGACTTTTTCCTTCAAATTGAATCAGTTTTTAAGAGGATGAGATACCATCCAATGATATGCACAATAATTTAGGTCATTGATGCGACCTGCTTGCTCCAGTTTCTTTATTGGTGGAAGCTCAAGTTTATTATTTTCCATCAATGATTGAAAGATTATTTCAATATCCCTATCAAAAGGATATTTAATCTTCTTTCTCTTTTCATATTCCTCCTTCTTAACTTGATCGTTTTTGACATTCTGAGGCTTTTGAGGAGGTGATTTGGAGGTTTGCACATTAAATACTTCCTGTTTCTTTTTTAATTTTGGAGCAGTCAATTTTGCAGCAGAAGATGATGACGATTCCACTTTTTGGGAATTTGCCTTCTTGCGACTGATTTCTTAGAGAGTCAGCTCGCATCAGTAGCTAACACAACCAGTTGGGCCAGAGACTTAGTTTTATGACTAAGTATGATAACCTTAATCTCTGGTTGCAAGTTGGTTTTGCACATTTCATTAGTAGCTTTTTGAGATGGTTGTTCTAAGCACCTGTATGACAATACTTTCCATCTATTAATAAAGGCTTGTGTAATTTCATTATCCCCCTGCTTCATGCTGCTAAGCATGGCGAAGGTGACTGTCTGATCTTCCTCTTGAAAATGAAGTAAGAACTTATCTTCTGTGATTGACTATGTTTTGAAGGAGAGTTCTAGTAATTACTTATAGCAGTCGAAGGCAACTCCTTTCAATGTGCCAACGAACAACCTTATTTTTAGTGCATCCAACTTTGGAAGACTTCCAAGGAGTGATTTGAAATGCACTATATGTTGACAAGCTCACCCCTTTCCCAGGTAAGGTTGGAAAGTCGGAAGTTTATAATCTGGCGGAAATGGAACCAGATCAAATTCCGGAGGGTACTTGGGTGTAATACCTTTCTTCTTCATCCTGGTCTCCACATTTGATTTTGTTAATATTTCTTCAACTTCTTTAAAGGTTACATGCTTTTCAGGATCTGCATGAAGACCAAATATTGACGAATGGTCACCACCAGCCAAACCTGCAGTTATTACCTTGTCTATTAGAGAATTTGATTTGAGTTATGAGCAGGTAAATTTTGGTGGTATTCCTCCTGATCATTGCCTGCTCCTTTCTGTTAACAAACATGGGATTGATTGGAGATTCAGCCGAACCACCTAATTTATCTGCCAAAATTTTCAACTGAGCAATCAGGTGATCAATTTTAGCTCCTTGCTACTTAACAACATCACTAACGTTATCTTCTTGATTTTTGCCAGCATATTCTTCGTCAGCATCTTTACTTCCGTTGGCATCCTCATTTCCATCCTTACTAGATCCACTCCCCTCAGCCATGAATATAATATACTGACAGGGGTAGGAGGATGTAGGAAGAGTAGACTGACTATGTTCTATGTCCAAGATAGTGATTGGATCCTTGTTGGAATCTGTTTCAACATGCCCTTCAGAAGTCCTTTTTGACTGGGAGTTGGAGTCAGACTCTTGTGATTGGGTTCGAGCCATACTCCGAGTGACCCTTTGGGTTGAGCCTGGTCCGACTATACATGATAAGGTTATGTTTGGCTCATCTTCTTTAATCACCCATTTTTGAGTGCTTGTGCGTCATGACTATTTTTGGGTTATATACTTATAGCTACCAAAGCCTTTTTTTTATTTAACTAACCAATCTAGCCGCCAAAGTTTGATCTTTGAACTTGGCAATTAATGGTCTGGAAGTACTAGCGACTCGTTTCCAATCCATGGGGCCAGAAGTGGGAAACGAGAGAACGTCAACAGCATTTCTTTTATTCTTCTTCTTCTACTCTTTTTGTTGGAGCAAATCTTTGAAATGAGCAAGATCGGTTGAATCATTAATGACCAATGGTTCAGCTTGCTTTTTGCTTTTAGCGCAGTATGATGAGTGTTGAGGTGAAGATGGTGTGGATGGTGCCATAATTACTGAAGGTTTCTGCCAAACCTCCGTCCTTCTTTTTGAGTAAGAGGGTAGAAGGTGTTCTCTTCTAGTGAGGCCAAGGGTTTGTTCTCAGCCTTTTTGGATTTTGGAGCACGTGGCTGTGGTGACCATGTGCTACAACCTAGGATGGATGCATGTTTCTAGGCCCTCATGCCAGTTATGAACTGCCGAAGGTCCCTTGTTGCTTATTTGTTAATGGCTCGTTGTTTGGGCCGAGTAAATGATGGTTTTGAATCTTGAATAGCCGCTTGATGCGACTTGCCAAGTGCCATTGATTTGTGAACCATGAACCAGATCTGCCTTGCCCCCAGTTGGGGTTTGATGATACGAAGGCTACTGCCTCTTAACTTTGGTTTGTATTCTGGTTCTTCCTAACCCTTGTGGAAGACTCCAAATGGGTTCTAAGCATATTTGGAGACCCAGGGTTTAGGATTCTCAGTTTTCTTAATGAGTATTGGGGGTTACTGATGACCCATTATCAACTGAAGTTATGGAGCCTGTCGAAGTAGAGAGCCTTTGGAAGACTGAGACTCTCGATGTAAGGGCAGTAGTGTCCGCTCAGGCCCTTTTTGGTGCCCTTGCAAATTATTTGTTCTAGGTTATGGAGATCTTGAAGAGCCTTTCCTTGGCCTTGTCAAAGGTAATGATTAGGGAACCTATGATACCTGTAAAAGCAATTCCACAGGACTATATTAGTGTTACAACCAACATGGCTGCCTCTTGGGTTAACTGGAATAGTTTATAGATGCCATTTGAACCAACACATTTTTGAACTGGAATAGTTAGAAATAGGCATAAACCCCATCTCATTGTGTTATGGTAACTGTCCTAGATGTTAGAATTTCTACAGCATTCAGGACTATGTGGTCAAACTAAAAAGTTTACTAAGCTGACTAGACCTGGCTACCAAAATTTCAGCAACATTTCAGGGCCATCTGTGTCAGACTTATAAGTAAGAGAGGGTTGGATCTAATCAAAGGGATAGGGCCTACAAAATCGAGCTTGCACCATTATCACAATGATCATACGAGATCCATCAGTGCATGATGCCAGACAATGCATGATTACAATGCCGTTGGTCTTATCACTGATTTAAGACAAATAGTTATTTTGGACTAATTGGACTAAACCACTACCCTTCTGTTGCATAAAAGGGTGTTGATTTGGTCTGTGCACATTGCGGTGCAAAGTCCCTTCAATTAAATGGCAAAAGTATGCACTTCAAAGTGCTTAATGTCTTCATTTGAATGATTATAAGATGTACTTCAAGGTGCAAAATTCCTTCATTAATGTTCCCAAACTCATCATAGACATCAAGGTCTTGTATGAGTGTCTTCAAAGGTCAAATAAGCCATATTTAGCAACAAAATAGGTCAGTGACCATGACCCACAGTTACTGCCCATTTTCCATCATTTCCTATGGTCACAGCACTTTCAGTATAGTATCTTGCAGTCACTAGGCAATAGCAACACTTTTTAGCGTAACAGCAGCACTTTACAGCTTAACAACAGCACTTTTCATGCATTTTTAGCCAATTTTCATGTCTTTTGGCCAAATTTGATCACAAATTAGGGCAACAAAATTTCCCATAGACAGTGCCAATATTCTAATTATACTCGAAGAAGGCAAAATGTGTAACGGATTTGAGTCCAACATTTATGCACTTCAAGTGTTTAAGAAGATTGAGAATTAACTACAGTTCATCATTAATTTCCCTTTTGTTTACATGGGTTCAAATGCTCTAATTGCGGGGATACAGGTTGTTTACATGTTTTTGAAAAGTTTACCACCCCTCCCTCAAGTCTCAAATGTGATCCAAATTCAGAAAATACAAGAAAATACATGAAAATTGTGAAAAAAAAGCAAAAAAAAAAAAAAAAGAAAACAGGGGGAGTGACCATGACTTGCAGTCACCGGCAGACAGTGACGAAAGGCCACTGTTTGCATTTTGTCTCTTTCTGTTTCGCCTTTGTGACTTTTTCAAGGTACTAAAACTTGTTTTTTCTGATTTTTGGATTGTTGAGTGACCATCAAAAGGGTTGAATTTGGCCGTGGAATCGATTAAAACCTTTGGTGATCATTACTTTTGGTTACGTGCTATTTTTGTACAAGTCTGGAAAGGGTGTTATATACCAGCAAAATGAAGCCAAAGTTGTGTTATTCTGAACCTATGGATTTAAAGGGACAAAACAAAGCCTAAAAAGGCTTATTCATAACTTCCAAGATGGCTAGAAAATCCCCTCCAAGTGAGAAAAACAAAGGAATCGATGTCATCCTTTGAAGGCTCGTAAATACTTGAACATAGTCCTCTTTTAAATGATACCCATACTCTCCTCCCTTCTCTGAACCATCTCTCACCTTGAGTGAATGAGAAGAAGAAAAGGAATGGGCTGGAGTGCTGAAGAATGCCTTGCTTGAAGTTTTTAGTAGAAATCATCTGCTTTCTCTTTCTGTATCCCCCTTTTTAAGCGTTAACTCCCTTTTTATGGACTGCTTAAGTGGTTTTAAGGAGTTCGAGGAAGTTAAAGAAAGGTTATGGCAGGTTGAACTTTAAAAAGAAGTGGGGGAAACCACCCAAAACCGTAGGAACTGCTCCATGGAAGTCAATGACCGCAGTCGCGGTCACTCCCAAGGCCTATTTTTTGGACTTTTGTGTATGCAACCCATATTCACCTGTTTGGAGTCCAAATGATGTTCGATCTTCATAAAACCTAGGGAATGGCTTTTGACAATATTTTGAGTGTGTTATAGAAATTTCAGCCCGTTTTGACCTTCTGAAGTTGGTCAACTCTTCGTTGACCTTTTCTTAAAAATGGGCCCTTATTTCAGTTGTTTGAGACCCAAATGATATAAATTTGATTTGAAACTTGGAATAACTGATATCAGGAGTATCTTGGAGTATCCTTCTAAATTTCATGTAGTTTGGATGTGTGGAAGTAGGATTTCGAATAGTGACCCATTTGTTGCATATTTTAAGTCACTATTCACCTCACACTGTAGGTAGTTAGCTTATTTTCTACCCAAGTGAAATTCAATTGACTTGAAACTCTGAGATATTTATTTTGAAGATGTTTTGAATCTTTGTTTCAAGTTTCATAAGCTTTGGCTTCCTAGAAGTAGGACTTTGGCTAGTGACCTCCATGGCTCGGGTGTCATTAACTTTTAGCTAACATATAGTTGAAGTAGGACCGATCGAAGTCCTTTTGACGTGAAAATTTGTAGAATCTCCCTTGAGCATGACTGAAGTTTGTGCCCAAATTTCATCAATTTTAGATGTTGAGAAGCAGGACTTTGGTCAGTGACTCCATGATTTAGGTGTCACTGACCCAAAGTTAACATGTTTGTAAACTTTGGATCAAATGATGTCCGTTTGACCTGAGATTTTGTAGAGCTTCCCTTGAGCATAATTTGAGCTTCTTCCAAGAGTTTCAATTGATTTTGATCATCATGAGGTGTCACTTTGCATAGTGACCCCACAAAGCTTAGTAGATTTCCATCTGAACTAAGTTTTGGTCCAAACGATATCCAAATACTCTGAAATTTTGAAGGACAGTCTTTGAATGTATTTGAAGACATTCCTCTAAGTTTAAGTTTACTTTGACAAGTAGAAGTGTCAATTTCCACAATGAGCCCCAAAGAGTTGGCAAACAGTCACTGAAGCTTGATTTTGAGCTGAGATGAAGTTCAACTGCTTTGAAACTTTGAACTATCAGTTTCAAGCCTCCTTTAGAGTTTCCAGAGGCTTGAATTTGTTTGGTGATCCTTAGATTTGAGGCATTGAACCTCAAACTTGGTGTTTGAAGTCTACTAACTTTGAAACTTGAATTGTTGCATTCCGAACTCATTTGAAGTCTTCTAAGTTGATTGTAGCGTCTGTGATTTTTTTATGGGTCAACAGCTATTAGTCAAAAGAGATCAATGCAGTGTACCTAGTTTGGGATGCTTCCCCAATTAGGATTTTTTACTTCGGTATGAAGTATGGGATCAAATCCTTTTCTCCAGACCTTTGTCCAGATTAGTTGTCGAATCTGAATATCTATCAACTAGATTGTACTCAGATCTCTAGACCACCATCCCCTCGCCTGCTTTATCTCTTCTAGAGTCAAGGTATTATGCTTTTATGGAATCTGAGGTTTGCTCTATTAAGAGTCAGCCACCAGGATCCTTAGATATCGCGTATAGATCACTGCGAAAATAAGTTTAAACGATAATGATTCAAGAACCATACCTGCAAGATCTCTTTGATTTAATCTCGGTCTTATAACAACCTGGAAATCTCAAGATATTCTACTGTATTCCTCTATGCTCGAACTCGCACCGGGGTGTGGGCCTCTTCAGCGAATTCTCCTTGCTCTCAAAAAACGAGATTTCTCTTGCATGTCCTTTCTAGAGAGCAATAGCACATATTTATAGGCTACAATAGGGACCTTAAGAAGGAAGTAAGGAATAGGCTTTTTATAGAAATAGGAAACCCTAATTCGATCTAAATCAGAATCCTAGATCCATAAATTACAATTCAGTCCACTAAGAAATTATAATTGTACTCCTGTCCTTATTCTTAAAATAATATTTCAAGCTTCTTATTATTAAATGCTTATTAATCTCCCCACGTTAAGATTTCAGATATCCATCGCTTAAATAATTACTAACGCCTATATTTAATTGATATCTTTATAATTCCTTGAGACCTTACACTTAATTTATTTGATATGTCGAACACTAAGTCCACCGGCAGGGTTTGACATAAAACTTATAAGCTTCATCAAGGGGATATCATCAATCCCTATTACGGGATTAGGATTCCGTCAATAAACTAATATGCACCATACACGTAGTGTAGTCATCCAATTTACTAAGATTATTGACCTACAAAAGGTCTCACTCATTTGTAAATCAAAATGCCAAATACTAAATACACGTGTCTATTATTTATATCGGGATTAAGAGTACAAGCTCTCATAATAACCATTTGGATGTTAATAATATTATATAGTTAGTATAAAGATAATAACCCGAAAGTGGTCATGTTCAATACACACAAAGTGTATTAGCATAACAAGTCAAAACTATACTGTTTCCCATAGCCAAGACAAGTCTATTAAAACATCATGCTACAATCGTACTGATGGTGTGTTCAGCTCCATCTAGATTGTGAACAACAATAACTTATATTCTATAAGAACCGACAAATAAGTCTTCCGTTCGTAAGCTGAACTCCACACACCAACTTATCTACTTTATAGAATAAAAGACGTACTTATGCACAGTAAATAATAATGCAACCGTTTACCCATATAAATTCTCATTAAGATAGAAAAAGCAAACTTTATTAATAAGTAAATCAGTCAAAGAAAAATATATAAAAGTATGCTTTTAGTATAAATTTCCAACAATTCGACGATCGGTTATAGAGACATCAAGATCCATGGAGCAATCATGTAAGGCAAAATAGGTCTTCATTCAATTTAACCCAATTCTTGGTACAAGAATTCATGATCTATCCTTACACTTTAGTACAAAGATTAAAAATAGAACTTTTTCAGATTAAAAGTGTTCCATGGTCTTGGGAGTGGCTTTCCATCCAATGTCTCGAGATGATAAGCTCCTATTCCTCTTACAAAGGTGACATTGTAAGGGCCTTCCAGTTTGGTCCTGATTTGCCATGGTTGGGATTCTTTGTATTTGGAAGAAATTTCCTTAAAACCAGATCTTTGATCTTTGACCTGAAATTCCCTGCCTCTCACCCTCTTTTAATAGCTCCGACTAGTCGTTGCTGGTACATTGCCAACTTGATCAGCGCATGCTCCTTTCATTCCTCCACCAAATCAAGCTCCTTGGCCACTCTTTTCTTGTTCTCTTCATAGTTGTAGGATTCCGTTCGCATTGTTGAAAGTCCAATTTCTGAAGGGATTACTGCTTCCATACCATATGCCAAAGAAAAGGAAGTTTCCCAGGTCGACCTGCGTGGGGTCGTTCTATAAACCCATAGAACACTGGGGAGTTCATTCACACAACACCTATTTGCTTCATTTAATCTTTCTTTTACACCATTCAGCAATGTCTTGCTTGAACTTTCAGCTTGGCCATTGATCGACAGGTAGACTAGTGTTAAAAGGTAATGCTTCATGCCGAACTTCTCATATAAAGCCCTAAATGCCTTTCCTTCAAACTGCTTGCCGTTGTCTGTAACCATTACTCTGGGGATTCTGAATCTTGTTATAATATTTCCACACAAATCTTTCAGTATCAATGTCCTTGATGTGAACTAGTGGTTCCGCCTCTACCCATTTAGTGAAATATTCGATTGCCATTATTAAGAACCTGAAGTTTCTTGCCGACCTAGGCATAGGTCCTACAATGTCTATCCCCACTTGTCAAACGGACAAGGACTAGCTACAGAGTTCAGCTATTTGGCTAGCTTATAGATATCCTTCTTGAATTACTGACACTTCTCACACTTCTATACAAAATGCAATGTGTCTTTCTGCATGTACGGGACATAGCTCAGTGAGCTATGTAACATCCTGAACTCCCAAGTTGTAGTTAGTTTTAGTTAATTGCCTATTAGTCAATTAAATGCATTTAGAAACTACGTAAGTCTAAAATAGTCTTAAGATTGTGTGTGCAAAGTCCCGTCGGGTTTTGAGCTTGTTTGAGCTCAGTAGGGGGCTAAGTTGTAATTTTAGGAAGCATAAAAGCCGTTTTTTGTGGTTGTTAGAATTGTGAGGTTTTGGGCTCATTGGGTAGCTGTCCTAATTCCATCAACCTTATTTTTCTAACCCAACCGACCCGAACCCATCTTGGCCACCAAAGACCTTATTTTCCAAAAATCAAGCCATTTGATGGAAAAATACCCAAAAAACCCATTAAAATAGGCCAAAAGTTCTCTTCTACGAAACCATGTCAAAAGCATACTCATTGGAAAACATATTTTATTTCATGAACGGTGGAACTTACAATAACTCAATTCGACCTATGGTTCACAAGTTATGGCCAAAATAAATTTTTAGCCAAGTTATTAAATGAGTGGCAATTGTGTGAATCTCTCAAAATCCCAACCCATTTCCCATTTTCCCTCACTTTGTCCCCTCACTCCCTCACTTGTTTTCCCCTCTCGCAGAATGACTCTCTCTCTTCTCTTATTTTCCTCTCTTTCCTTTACTTTATATTCCTTCCTTCTTCCCTCATTTCTCTTATCTCTGTTTCTCATTTCCCCTCACTCCCTCACCGTCCCAGCCACACCCAAGCCCAACGGTAGCCCCTCTACTCTCCATTTTTCTCTTTCTTTCTTCTCTTAATCAAGTCATCGCACCCACCCATCTTTCTTTTTCTTCTCCTCCCTTTTTCTCTATTTTCCCTTTTTCTCCCTTTCCCCATTTTTTTCCTCCCTTGTTGCTAATGCCTCCACACCAGCTGCCGTCGGTGCCAGAGCTTCCTTTTCTCCCACCATCTTCCTCCTCAAGCCTCCTTTTTCCCAAGGAAGTCATTCTTCAAGCTTCCTCCCCATCCAAGCAACCCTAGGTAAGGTTCCTCCTTCCCATAAGCTAGGTCATTTGGAGTTTTGGTCTAGAATGGTTTTTAGAATGCTCATTAGCTTTTATTCTTTGCATTTGTAAGTTGGGTTTGTGTTGGGTTCGGATTTGCTAGAGTTTGAGCATCTTTGGGTTTCTTTGGTGAGTTAGGGTATACCCATTTTACATTTCTTCATCAAAGGCATGTAGATTTACATACTACATTGTTGATGTGCATGTTTTTTTGGTTGATTCTAGCATTCTATTTTCCATTTGTACACCCCTTTGCTAATTTTGGGTTTTATGTTAAAAATGCTAGATTTGGCAATGTATGTGACGGATTGATGGGTGTTGGAGGTGATTTGGATGTACTAAATAAAAGGGTGGAATACCCATTTTCTACAAGTTAAGAAGTGTGAGAAAACTGAGGGGATTGAAACCCTATTTTAATTGGGGATTGTTATATGGTGATGGAGGGCCGGGTGTGGGTTGTTTGTGGGGTTGCTTAAGGGATCTTTTTACATATATTTGGAGCTAATTGTAGAGCCTTTTCACATACGTATTGGGGGTATTTGAGAACCTATTATGAGAGTCATTAGGAACAAACGTACCTCTCACAGATGGCATAATTTGTGTACAATGCACAAATTAACCAAACTTGGTTGATGTTGGACCTAGGCTATGGACCCTTATGACTTAAATGAAATTAATTACCCAACCATAGATAACCTAGAGTTTGAGTAGAGTTGTCGGGTACACAAATTGCAATTATTGACCTAGGGATGACTTGTGATTCTTCCTTGGCCTTTGGGTTTGCATACTTTGTATTGTTATTACATTGTTTATGACTCTTTAACAACTGCATCCTTTATTTGCATTATGTAGACCGTGTTAAGGTTTGGCTTGATGTTTGGGATATGGGAGGACAACTCATTTTGGGTATGGATTTATGGTTGTGGATCGAATTATGTTCGTGGAGTAGTTCCTCAATATTTGTATGGTATGTATAGATTTAACCAGCCGTTCAAATTTGACTTAGGAACCTTTGTCTATGCACCTCAATATTTGGACGACTGCAGATCGGTATTGGTATGAATATACCCTATGACTTTGGACTAGGTGTGATGCACCCTAAGGCGGACTGACCAACCATTATGGTGGAGCATTGTGCCTTATGACTTTAGACTTGGTGTGATGCACCCTAAGGTGAATTGATCCATTGTATATGGACAGGATGCCTAGCATCCGAATATGGACTGGGCCATCGTACTATGGGCCAAGTTTTACTCAGATATTGGCCTATGTGGTTGTGCGTATTTGTATAGCTATGGATTAGGATTCTATTCTTTCTAATGCCCTTATTGTTTATCGCTCTTATAATTATATATGTCTTTATTTCATTTTGACATTGTATATTTTCATTGTATATGTTTATTCAGTTGCCATCTACTATTGTAGACTGATTTTGTAGTATATGGTGCAAAGGTACCAAGTTTACTTACCCTTATAGGTTACACTAAAGATATCACCAATGGTTGAGCCTGGGGTGGCTGAGTTCGAGTGATGTCTAGATGTCACCTTCTGATGCGTCATGACCAGCACAGGAGTGACTTTATGCTTTTACAAGTAGTTGTTTATTTATTTCTGTTGGCCTAGGATTTTGGTTATGGCCATTTAATTAATGTATCTTTTAATTGTCTATTTTAAATTGAGTAATTGATTTACATGCTTACTTTGAACTATTGATTGTAACCTCTATTTCTGATGAAGTCTCCGTTGTATTAATTGGAGTATTAACCAACATTTGGACTAACCGCGGGCTACGATCAATTGCGAGACCATTATTGGGGGCCACGTGTTGTATTAAACATGAACAATTTACTAGTTTATTATTGAGAAAAATTTTAATTGGCCCCTAATCTTACGTTTAACCTCGGTTTATGAAATGGGGGCATGACAAGCCAAGCTCCTACCTCCAATGTACCCCCCACAACATCCCTCATGGATTTCCCATAAGAGGTCCTCTACCGTAGTGAGGTGAAGACATCTTTGGTAAGGTCCTGAGTATGAACATCGGTACAACTTGCCTTCGGGTGATAGCCATAATCGAGCTAACTTCCTTTTGAATTTCCAAGCTTGTTTTGCCATCGTTCAGGTAATTCAACAACGGTGTCATCCAATAAGTTCCCTCCTCCATTTCATCCGAGCACATAACCCATTGACCTTCCATACTAGGTATTAGATGGAAATCAACAGTGATTTCTCTCCTTAACTCCGTCTTGACAGCTGTGGCCAAGCAAGCCAAGTTGTCTGTATGTGCATTTCCATCTAGACTAATCTGCCTAATCGTGATGCTACCAATCCTCCAAATTAATTGATGAGCTTCCTCCAAAGAGGTGGCCATTCTGTCATCCCAAGCAGCATAATCACCAACTGCAAATCATAGAAGATAACTAGTCACTTGATCTTCAACTCCTCGGCAATTTTGAATCCCGTTAACAGGGCTTCATATTCTGCTTTGTTATTTGAGGTAGGAAAGCCTAAGGAGACCGCGTTTTCAATTACCTCACCCTCAGGTGTAAAGAATAGTATCTCGGCACCTAAGCCTCGGCTGTTTGATGCTCCATCAATATACAGCTGCCATTCTTCATATTCTCCTTCCACATAGTTATCTCTGGTCCCCAGCTGCTAAGCTTTTCCTTGCTTTTGTTGTGTTTCTTCTTTTGGAGTGAACTCTGCAATAAAATCTGTGATGACTTGACCTTTGATTGTGTTTCTCGGTACAATTTTAATATCATGTTCCCCGAGGTCGATTGCCCACTTAACCATTCTTCCTGACAAATCCACCTTTTGTAATATAGCTTTCAGCAGGTGTTCAATCAGGGTTTTTACAATATGAGCTTGGAAATAATGTCTAAGTTTTCGAACTACACATACTAAGTCCAAGCTGAGTTTTTCAAGTGGGAGGTATCTCATTTCTACATCCGACAGGGTTTTACTGACGAAGTAAATTAGCAAGTGATCCCTTCCTTCCTCCCTCATCATAGCCGCACTAACTGCATGATCGGAGACTGCTAGATATATGATCAATTCTTCTTCCGTCCTCGGGATGGATAGAATAGGAGGTGTACTTAAATATTGCTTTAACCTTGCCAATGCCTCGTCAAATTGCTCGTCTTAAACCTTCTTCGCCCATTTTTTAAGAGCAAAGAACAATGGTTGGGATTTTTCCGAGCTCTTTTCAATGAAATGATTAACTGTTGCTAGCATCCCTATTAGCCTCTAGACTTCTTATTTTGAGCTAGGCCATTCCAAGCTCTGACTGGCCTGAATCTGTTTGGGATTTGCCTCGATTCCCCTTTGTGTCACAATGAAACCGAGGAATTTGCTCGAGCTGACGCCGAATGAACATTATGAAGTATTGATTTTAAATTTGTACCTCTTTAAGATGTCCAAAACTTCTTTCAAGTCTCCCAGATTGTTAGCCTTTTCTCTACTTTTGACGACCATATTGTCAATTAAGCCTTTATAGTCTTCTCGATTAGCTCATGGGACATCCTTGTCACCAGCCATTGATATGTTACCCTAACATACTTAAGTCCAAAAGGCATTCTCTTATAACAGAAGGTGCCTTTTGGAGTTATGAGTGATGTTTTCTCTTAGTTGGCCTCTTTCGTTGCTATCTAGTGGTACCCTTGGTATGCATCCAAGAAGATCATTCTTTATGTCCCGATGTGGAATCTACCAATTGGTCGTTTTGGGGAGTGGAAAGCTATCCTTCGGGCATGCTTTATTTAAATCAGTGAAGTCGACACATACCCTCGATTGCTGATCCATCTTTGGGATGACAAAAATGCTAGACAACCACTCTGGATAGTGGACCTCTCGTATTGCATTAGTTACCATCAGTTTGTTGACCTCCTCGCACACAACTACCCGGCGTTGAGGGGCAAGCTTTCTTTTTTTCTGAATGACTGATTTAGCATTTGGGTACACACCTAGTCTGTGGCTAATAATTTTTGGATCGACTCTAAGCATCTCATATGGTTTCCAAGCAAAGCTATCCAAATTATGAATAAGAAATTGGATTAGACAGTCCAACTCTATTTTTTCCTAGGAGGTACAAACCATTAAGTACCTCACCCAATCCCGTTCAGCTATTGGGATTTTCTTCAATTCTTCCTCAGCCTTGCCGGCCAGATATGTGCTGCAGCATTCTGAATGTAGCCAACCAGGCTGTAATTGCTATTTCTGATTGGTCTTTTCTTGTGAGCTCACATCATCATCGGACCCGACCCGACTTAATTATAATTGATACTAATTAAGCTTGATTTTCCTATAATATGTATATTTTAGTCTTAATTCAACTTGCTTCTAATTATTAGTGGGTCCCAGTTGGATAGGTAGTTGGATTCGAACTTTACTTAGGTAGTCAAGGACCGTTTTGTAATTGTTCTTGCATCATATGGACATCTCATCAGTTACATCATGTGCATTTCATCTTCTGGGTCAATTTTCATATTGGGCTCAACTTGATTCGAATTCATCTTGGCCTAGTTGACGTCCATATGACCTAAACTGTAAATTTCTAGAAATTGTGGGTTTGTAAGTAAACCATAGGAAATTTAGTTTATAAAGAGAACCCAACGTCTCTTCCTCTCTTTGTTTTCTTATGTAGTCATCGAAGCTCCTTTTCTCTTCAACCTTCCTCCTCTCTATCTCAACTTGAAGCTAGGAGTAATGGCTTTGAAGCCTTGCATGCGTGAGGATTAGACTCCACATATCTTCTCCTTCAAGCTTTGTATACTCTTTCACTGGAATCAACCCATTCTCCATCTCTTTCAAGCCATAGCCCCTCTAAGATGAAGAATCTACTTCCATTTCACATTTTGGGGTTTGTTGGAGTGAAGGGGGACTCCATCATGCAACATGCATGCATTTTTACACCTTATTCATTAATTGCATGTCTTCAATGTGGAGAACCCACCCTCCGTTGAGGATTTCCCCTAATCACATGCCAAGGAGGAGTTGAGTAGAGTCAAGCACTGTGTTAAGGCAAGTATTGGAGTATATATGGTACTGCATTTATGTTTAAATTGATTGATTCTTCGATTGATTATTCAAATTTCAACTTACAGCTCATTTCCCTTTACATAAGCACACATAGATGTTGAATTAGGTGATAATGAGTAGGATTAGGCAATACTAATGACATTGAACAATTTAAGACCTATTATGGGGTTTGGAAGCATAAACAACTCTCATTGGAACCCAAATGATGGAGTTCTGCACTTGAACCGAGCTGCAGAACCAGTTTCAGAAATTCTGAAGCTTACGGCGAAGCCTACGGCTAAGCCGTAAGTCTCTACAGCTCAGAATCCAGATAGCCAAATTGAACTACAGTTAACATTCGGCTAAGCCGTGAAAGGAACTACGGCTAAGCCATAACTACCCCGTGACCAAGCCGTAGCTATTCTACGGTGAACCTTCCAGAGAGCCCCAAAACCCAGAATTCATCTACGGCTCACTCACGGCTACGCCGTGAATTCTGCTACGGCCACGCCATACCCAAGCCGTAACCCTAGCCATAGGCTTAGCACGGCTAAGCCGTAGGTTAATAAATGGCCAAGCCATAAATGTGCATTGAATTAAGAAGGAAACCTAAGCCACTCGGCTAAGCCGTAACATGAATACAGGTAAGCCGTAAAAGCACTGTGAACTTAGGATATTAGAATTTCCAGTTACCATGTAGGGCTCTATATATGGCACCTATTTCCGAACCAAATTAGCCCAATGGTGATCAAATGAAAGGTGGACAAGTGTAGAGTTGTCACTCATCCCATTCGATTTTCCGGACGAATTCCCGATGTCACGTCATGGGTGTTGGCATAAGAAGAGGTGTCCTTTGCATGCACAATGTAACGCCAAGATTGGTAACACAATGACACCGGACATTTTATGAATATATCATGTTGAATGTCCTCGGGATCACGGATTATCTAGCATAGGGTTGGCTAGTAATTATCCTCGATGCTTACTCGATCTAAATACATCCATACTGTTAAGAAATCATGCCCTCAACATAATGTAGCTCAATTAAGTATGCATGAATTGATTATCAGATATGAATGAATGAATGAATGTAATCTTAAGGCCGAACTCCTAGTATGTATGATATGATGTGTAAAAGATATGAATTTAAGTCGGTCCTGATACATTAAGTCGGCATCACTTAGCTGCGCCCTTATTAGGTTCGATGGGACCAGTTTGGGTATGATATGATATATCGCTGCTGCAGCAGTCCTTAAAGGAGTTATCGGCGTTTCTCAATAAGCTAGGCCGATCCCCTAGAACATGTATGCTCCCTCTAGATGATATGCTCTCTCTTGGGAAAATATGGCCACGTGGTTGCTAATAAGTTTGTATGATAATCTGTTTATGATTCGTTACTCATGCTTACTCATGCACAACATGCCTAGCGTATGATTTTTGACTTCTTTTAATCAGTATATATTCTTAATTCATTTGATACGACATGATGGTCCTGTGTATCCCTATATGCTTGCTTAACCATCGTGTTAACAGTGCTACCTTTGGTGTTAAAGGTACTAAACCTCAGGGACTAGATGAGTGTAATGCAGATGACGTCGTCGTACGAAGAGCGACAACGAGATACTTGTTGAGTGTTTAAGATTGGATAGGCCTGTTTACAGTTTAGGATTTTGTTTATGCTTAAATAATTGTTATCATGTAAATGAGAATGGTTAAGTACGGACTTATTTATGAATTTTATGATAATTCCGTTGTTATTGCTTATGATTATTACAGATGTATTACACAGGCTTCCGCTTACTGTTGAATGTAATTTACGTGTTGGAGAAACTTCTCTACACGTTCATGTGCAATCTCCCTTGTAGTGATTTGTGTCTGTATGTTTACATGCACAGATTACTACAGGATTACGTATGCACATCTCGTGGGGTCATCCTAACCCAAATTCCCAGGATCGGGGCGTGACATACGTAAGTAATGGTATCAGAGCATGGATCTTGGAAAATATGCCATCAAGGATTGGTGTTGTGGCATAAATAAATCTGGAATAAAAGATTTAGAAACTTAGGACACATGGTGAGGATACGATAGGTGCGTTGGGATCTGGGTTGTATAGGATGCATATGATGTTTTAAGTCTTCTAACACCTTGCTTTGAAATAATTATAGTTTCTTACAGATAATGGCCTCAACTTCAAGAGCTAAGAATACTTATCACGGTTCCTCGAGCAACACCAAGAATGATGACTTAGAGGACATTCCTGTTGTGAACTTGGATCACATGCCTCCACCTTCTTCAACTGCAGATAATCGGTCCCTTTTGATGATGCAAAGCATGTTAGTTATGATGATGGAACAAGTAACAAGGATTGGTGAGAATCAAGCTGTAATGCAAATGCAGGTAGCAACGATAATGGAAAGGCAAACTCAACTTGGCAATCGTAGAGGATAGTTTGCAGGATGTTCTGAAAAAGAAATCCGAGAGGGACGCATCGCCTTCGGAGGAGCACCCAGGGCAGTGGAAGAAATATAAGACCAAGGTTCGTAGTTCCGGAAAACCAGTGTGTGATCTATGTGGTAAGGGCCATGAGACGAATAGATGCTGGAGAAGGACTGGAGCATGTTTTGGTTATGGTTCGATAGAGCATCGGCTAGCAAGGTGCCCAAGGAAGAAAAACACCAGCAAAGCCCCAGTGTGCTAGAAGCAGCAATCAGTCAAGCAACCTCATTAGAATCAAGTGATCGGCAACGTCAGCAAAGGTGATATTTACTTACTACCCTCATTCTCTGTTGATCTTTTACTTATAGATGTTATAAGCGGTCTATATGATTAAGTATCTAGGAGAGGTTCTGAGACCCCTGTTGTATATGAGGTTTTAAGTGAAATTTCAATCATTCTCTCTAGTGACCCTGTGAAGATGTTTGGTGTTAGTTGTTAAGATACAGTAGGCGCCCTTTAGGGGTATAATAATCAAGGCAATTTAATCGATGGTTATTGAGTGTAAGTGATTACTGCCTTATATTGATGAGCTGTTCCATTAATTTCAGGGTGCAAAATAGTATCCAAATGAATCGATTGAGGATAGGTTATTCCAACTTTAAGCTCGAAGATCAACTCTTAAGATCAATTTGGATGTTAGGAATTCCGGATGGATTATTGGATTTATCAATGTTTCGAATGTATTTGTAAGATAAGGAATAGAATTCTTATTCGTACATGGATCAGTTATGGATTACAGTTATCATTCATATCTAGATGTGTTCCAATTTGTTAGTGCTCGCAATAATCTTTTTAGGATTTTTCTTTATCCCTTGAGGATTGACTAAATTTTCTAATGTTGAGATGTAACTTTTAGTTGACCAAGTTGTGGTCTTAAGTCATATCATATCGTGAGTTGAATGAAAAATGATCTAGAAAATTTGAGACTATTATCAGTTGGCAAAGTTGGAGGTCAGTTACCTATATTCCATACTCCTTGTGGTCTTACGAGATGTTATCATAGAATTGTGAGATAATTCCGGAATCGTAGTTTTGTTTGTTAATTGAGAGGAGTTATTCTTTGTGTGAATAGATCGATACGAGTACGACTTCTAAGTCCTGCGAAATTATTTGATCCTTGAGAATTAGTAGATATGTGTGATGATGCAATCTTAGACTTGATCCAACAGATATAATCAGATAGTTAAGGATTCAACTTTGATTAAAGTCCTTGAGTGCATAATTGATAAGACTATTATCTAGACTCATTACTTGGGAGTTATTGAGAGCGTATCCTAGATGGGATTTCAAGTTTCTCTTGATGGTAATTGACACAAAAAAAAGGGGGGAATTCATATTATTCAAAGGCATATAGACAAAAATGGTTGAGTTATGTGACTTATGTGACTAGTAAGAACGATCGCTCATAGTCAGCATTGATGATTTGCCCAATCAAATCAACGCGTAAGGGATATTATTTCAATTGAATGAGGTTCAGTTGATATCAAATTAGCATCTAAAGCTATGTGATTGGAAGCTATGTCCTAACCAGAAAGGAGCATTATAGATTCTTGGCTATTTATTTGGAGTCCATTAGTTGATGGTATTTATGGTTTGATTAATAAAATGCCCATATATGCTTAAATCGATTGTGGGGTCTATTAAGAATATCCTACGTGTGATATTATTATCGAAGAAGTGAATCACTTAAAAGTATCTCAACAAATTGTTTGATGAAATAAGTCGGATGACTGTTAATCGTTAGTAATTTAATATAGATCTTGGATCGCACAGTGATTAGGCTACTACTCCCTAAGCAGGATTAATATATGCTTGGATTAGTAGGTTACCTTATAGTCACGACTGATGTTCCTCCATGATATGGCGAATGTTAGTTTCAACACAAGAGTACCCGCCAAAGTTAGATGTCTAATCAGACCTTCCATCCAAATTTCTAAAGGCATGAAGTGGGCGTCTTCGTATTTGAGAAGAAGTGGATCTATAAGGTTCCTTAAGTTTTGATCGTCGTTAATGAAGTGGAGTCGACACATTAAGTCCAAGAGTCGAATAATGACATTCCAAGCTAAGAAATTTCACCAACAATCATAAAATGTCCTCGAATTGCAGACTGATGATAGAGTAGTCATGAAGGTTCGTAAGGGAGGAAATCTATCTTGAGAAAGAATTCGTAGGAATTCTTGATGTCTTTCATGTGACGAGGCTTCGTGAGATGATTCTAGACCCGTTTCGTGTCCTTGAATATGGGGAGACCAAGTGGAACCAGATGCAACGCACGTGAAGCAACTTCTTAGTACCATCCATGCAGTAAGTAGATTCGGTAAGTATTCCCGATTTGTTTTAGTATTCGATTCTATTAGTTTATTTCATTCGAAAGATCGAATGATCTTAAGTAGGGTGAGATGTAAGGTCCCGACCCGACTTAATTATAATTTATACTAATTAAGCTTGATTTTCCTATAATATGTATATTTTAGTCTTAATTCACCTTGCTTCTAATTATTAGTGGGTCTCAGTTGGATAGGTAGTTAGGTTCGAACTTTACTTAGACAGTCAATGACCTTTTTGTAATTGTTCTTGCATCAGATGGACATCTCATCAATTGCATCATGTGCATTTCATCTTCTGGGTCAACTTTCATGTTGGGCTCAACTTGATTCGGACTCATCTGGGCCTAGTTAACGTCCATATGAACTAAACTGTAAATTTCTAGAAAGTGTGGGTTTGCATGTAAACCATAGGAAATTTAGTTTATAAAGAGAACCCAACGTCTTTTCCTCTCTTTGTTTTCTCCTGTACTCATCAAAGCTCCTTTTCTCTTCAACCTTCCTCCTCTCTATCTCAACTTGAAGCTAGGAGTAATGGCTTTGAAGCCTTGCATGCGTGAGGATTAGACTCCACATATCTTCTCCTTCAAGCTTTGTATACTCTTTCACTGGAATCAACCCATTCTCCATCTCTTTCAAGCCATAGCCCCTCTAAGATAAAGAATCTACTTCCATTTCACATTTTAGGGTTTGTTGGAGTGAAGGGGGACTCCATCATGCAACATGCATGAATTTTTACACCTTATTCATCAATTGCATGTCTTCAATATGGAGAACCCACCCTCCGTTGAGGATTTCCCCTAATCACACGCCAAGGAGGAGTTGAGTAGAGTCAAGCACTGTGTTAAGGTAAGTATTGGAGTATATATGGTACTGCATTTATGTTTAAATTGATTGATTCTTCGATTGATCATTCAAATTTCAACTTACAGCTCATTTCCCTTTAAATAAGCACACATAGATGTTGAATTAGGTGATAATGAGTAGGATTAGGCAATACTAATGACATTGAACAATTTAAGACCTATTATGGGGTTTGGAAGCATAAACAACCCTCATTGGAACCCAAATGATGGAGTTCTGCACTTGAACCGAGCTGCAGAACCAGTTTCAAAAATTCTGAAGCTTACGGCGAAGCCCACGGCTAAGCCGTAAGTCTCTACGGCTCATAATCCAGATAGCCAAATTGAACTATGGTTAACACTTGGCTAAGCCATGAAATGAATTACGGCTAAGCCATAACCACCTCATGACCAAGCCGTAGGTTATTCTACGGTGAACCTTCCAGAGTGCCCCAAAACCCAAAATTCATCTACAGCTCACTCACGGCTACGCCGTGAACTCTGCTACGGCCACGCCGTACCTAAGCCGTAACCCTAGCTGTAGGCTTAGCACGGCTAAACCGTAGGTCAATATACAGCCAAGCCATAAATGCGCATTGAATTAAGAAGAAAACCTGAGCCACTCGGCTAAGCCGTAACATGAATACGGGTAAGCCGTAAAAACACTGTGAACTTAGGATATTAGAATTTCTAGTTACCATGTAGGGCTCTATATATGGCACCTATTTCCTAACCAAATTAGCCCAATGGTGATCAACTGAAAGGTGGACAAGTGTAGAGCTGTCACTCATCCCCTTCGATTTTCCATACGAATTCCCGATGTTACATCATGGGTGTTGGCATAAGAAGAGGTGTCCTTTGCATGCACAATGTAATGCCAAGATTGGTAACACAATGACACCGGACGTTTTATGAATATATCGTGTTGAATGCCCTCGGGATCACGGATTATCTAGCATAGGGTTGGCTAGTAATTATCCTCGATGCTTACTCAATCTAAATGCATCCATATTGTTAAAAAACCATGCCCTCAACATAATGTAGCTCAATTAAGTATACATGAATTGATTATCAGATATGAATGAATGAATGAATGTAATCTCAAGACCGAACTCCTAGTATGTATGATATGACAAGTATAACCAAGATGTGTAAAAGATATGAATTTGAGTCGGTCTTGATACGTTAAGTCGGCACCACTTAGCTATGCCCTTATTAGGTTCGACGGGACTAGTTTGGGTATGATATGATATATCGCTGCTGCAGTAGTCCTTAGAGGAGTTGTCGGCGCTTCTCAATAGGCTAGGCTGATCCCCTAGAATATGTACGCTCCCTCTAGATGATATGCTCTCTCTTGGGAGAATATGGCCACGTGGTTGCTAATAAGTTTGTATGATAATCTGTTTATGATTCGTTACTCATACTTACTCATGCACAACATGCCTAGCGTACGATTTTTGCCTTCTTTTAATCAATATATATTCTTAATTCATTTGATACGGCATGATGGGCCTGTGTATCCCTATATGCTTGCTTAACCGTCGTGTTAATAGTGCTACCCTTGGTGTTACAGGTACTAAACCTCGGGGACTAGATGAGTGTAATGCAGATGACGTCGTCGTATGAAGAGCGACAACGGGATACTTGTTGAGTGTTTAAGATTGGATAGGCCTGTTTACAGTTTAGGATTTTGTTTATGCTTAAATAATTGTTATCATGTAAATGAGAATGGTTAAGTACAGACTTATTTATGAATTTTATGATAATTCCATTGTTATTGCTTATGATTATTACAGATGTATTACACATGCGTCCGCTCACTGTTGAATGTAATTTACATGTTGGAGGAACTTCTCTACACGTTCCTGTGCAGTCTCCCTTATAGTGATTTGTGTGTGTATGTTTACATGCACAAATTACTACGGGATTATGTATGCATACCCCATGGGGCCATCCTAACCCCAATTCCCGGGATTGGGGCATGACATCAGCTGCATTTTTAAACTTTCCCCTAATAGCAACGACCAAGTAGCTCCTTGAGATTGCCTAATCCCCTTTGATTTCTATGACTCCATTTGCAATTGGGAATCTGATTCTCTAATGATAGGTGGATGGGACTGCTCTGATACAATGGATCCATATTCATCCTACAATGGCGTTGTACTGGGATGGCACATCCACCACTAGGAACTCCACCTAAAAGGGAACCGGGCCTGCCTCGATCAGACTGGCACAATTATCAAACCCAACAACTGCACAGCATGGCCACTAAATCTGAGCAATGGTATAGATGATGGCCAAAGATCCGACCTCCTATGTCCAAGTTTGTTAAAGAACTACACGTACATGATCTTTAACGAACTACCTGAATTGACTAGTGTTCATATGACATCATACTCTTGTACTCGCAAGGTGAGTATCAAAGCATCATTGTGAGGGTGAACTACGTCACGCAAGTCCTCGTTTGAGAATAAAATCTCTCCTCTAGTTTGTCTAAGCTTGCTGACAATGCTTGGGTGAGTGTTCACTGGTAGACCTCTCTAAAATGAGCTGCCATCTTTCTTTGTGTCCTAGCAGCCTGTGCAATTACTTCTCTTGGGCTTATAGCCCCGTGGACCACATTTATAACCCCTATCGGGGCCTTTTCTTTGGCGGCTGACCTTATGTTTTTCCTGTCTAAGCTCTTTGACAACCCCTCCAGATGGCTTCTTTCTACATATTCCTTCAAGTAACCTTGCTTTACCAGATCCTTAAGGTGCTGTTTTAGCATTTGGCAATTTTCTGTGAGGTGCCTGTTATCGCGATGATATGGACACTAAAGGTTTGGATTGCTTCTTCTGGGATCGCTCACCATTTTGGGATGTCTTTTGAAATAGGGCTTGTCTTTGATTTAGGTTAAAATCCAATAGATGAGATCCTTAAAGATGGTTAAAATCCCTTCATAGGCTGCTCTGGCGGGTTCGGTACGACCTGTCCTTTTGTTTGGCCTTTCTTTATATTCCTTCTCCCTTTTTCTCTACAATCCAACTTCCTCTTGATGAGGCCACTTATACTCTAGTGGCCTCATATCCTTTTCCAACTTTATAAACTCCTCAACCCGTCCCATTAAATCCTCCTGTGTGACTGGAGGTAGCTTAATGAGGGACTGCCGAAGTTGACTTTCCTTTAAGAATCTGAGCTTATAGGTAGCTACTACTACCTGTTCGTTATTTCCTTTTACTTCATTGTACAAACACTAGTATTGGGCGTTACACCCCTTCAAGCTGTCTGAACTTTGTTTTCTAAGGGTGAGCAGAGCCCCAATATGCTTCGGCTACTTGGAGTTCGTGACAAAGTATGTCACAAAAGAACTAGAAAGTTCCCTAAAACTAGCAATAGACCTGGCCCTCAACTGGGAGAACCACTTTTAAAGCTAGGTCTCCTAGACTCCATGGGAAGACCTTGCACATCAGTGGCTCATTCCCCGATCCACAATGCCGTGGAATGCTAGAAGCGCTGTATGTGGTTAGAGGGGTCCGAGGTATCATCATATATTTTATTTTTGGCATGTTGATGTTGGAAATTTATACTAAAAGCATACTTTTATGTATTTTTCTTTGGCTAATTTACTTATTAGTAAAGTTTGTTTTTTCCATCTTAATAAGGATTTGTATGTGTAAATGGTTGCATTATTATTTACTGTGCATAAGTGCGTCTTTTATTCTTTAAAGTAGACAAGTTAGTCTGTAGAGTTCAGCTTACGCACTGAATACTTATTTGTCGATTCTTATAGAATATAAGTTATTGTTGTTCACAATCTAGATGGAACTGGATACACCATCGGTATAATTGTAGTATTATGTTTTAGTAGGCTTGTCTTGGCTGTGGGAAACAATATAGTTTCGACTCGTTATGCTAGTACACTTTGTTTATATTGAACAGGACTATTTTTAGGTTATTGTCTTTATACTGACTATATAAAATTATTAACATCCAAATGGTTATAATGAGAGCTTATACTCTTAATCCCAATATAAATAATAGACACGCGCATTTAATATTTGCTATTTTGATTTACAAAGGAGTGAGACCTTTTATGGATCAATAATCTCAGAAAATTGGATGACTACACTACGTGTATGGTGCATATTAGTTTATTGACGGAATCCACATCCCGTAATAGGGATTGATGATATCCACTTGATGAAGCTTATAAGTTTTGATTATGTCAAACCCTGCAGGTGAACTTAGTGTCCGACATATCAAATAAGTTAAGTGTAAAGTCTCAAGGAATTATAAAAATATCGATTAAATATAGGCATTAGTAATTATTTAATCGATGGATATCTGAAATCTTAACGTGGGGAGATTAATAAGCATTTAATAACAAGAAACTCGAAATATTATTTTGGGAATAAGGACAGGACAATTATAATTCTTTAGTAGGCTAAATTGTAATTTATGGATCTAGAATTCTAATTTGGGTCGAATTAGGGTTTCCTATTTCTATAAGAAGCCTATTCCTTATTTCCTTCTTAAGATCCCTATTGTAACCTATAAATATGCTCTATTGCTCTCTAGAAAAAATACACAAGAAAAATCTCGTTTTTTGAGAGCAAGGAGAATTCGCAGAAGAGGCCCACACCCCGGTGCGAATTCGAGCATAGAGGAATACAGTAGAAAATCTTGAAATTTTTAGGTTATTATAAGACCGACATCAAATCAGAGAGATATCGCAGGTATGGTTCTTGAATCATTATTGTTTAAACTTATTTCCGCAGTAATCTGTGTGCGCTATCTAAAGACCCTGGCGGCTGCCTCCTAACAGTTGAATCAGCGAGGAGAGCCCATTTTTCCTATCTTTTATGAAAAAGAAGACACAAAACTTTGCACGCCCTTCCAACATCTCTTCCTGGTCAAATTTTTTAAAGGGAGCCTACGATCCGTTAATGCCTTTTCCATTAGTGTTTGAATATCTCCTTTTGTGAGCACTCATGCAGGTGCTTTTTCTCCTCGGCATCCTCTTGGGCACCTTCTCTTTTAATTTGCTACGCCATGCTCAACCTTCACTGTCCCCCCCCCACCCCAAATATCCTTCCAAGGACGGGAGCTTGAAGTTTTGCTTCAGTTGTCCCCCACCTCAGACGTCCCTTAAGGTTGGCGAGCTTTAGGCATATCACCTTTTCTTTTTTAATCAGGATTCCTAGCCCCTGTCTTCTGAGTTGGTGAGCAGCCTTGCGGTTTTGTTCCGGGACTTTTCCGACCATCTTCCTTCTCTCGAAAGTCCTCACGCTTTTCTGTCTTTGCCTTGAGTTGCTCCAGCAACCAATTAGTCTTTTCTTGCTACTATCTTACTCTTTCTGCCAGGTCTGAACTGCATCTTTGAAGGTGCATTCGAGTTGCGCATACGTGTCTTGGGAAGGTCTATGGCTTGGGGACCAAGGCTTCCGTCCCTGCTACACTCCACTTTGCAGCACAGTCACGAAAGGTGACCTTTCTATGCAGCTAGGATTGTGTCAATGTACCTTTGATCGAACACGTCTCTTTTTTCTTACTGACAGGTTCATTCAATTGCTTTCAGTGTGAGGAATGTAATCATAATCCTCATCATCGGAATAAATAACTAAGGGCTCCTTCCCCAGAAGCGCATGTTGCATTCCGAGATCTCCTCTTACAGGGGATGAAGTTTGTCAAGCCTGGCATGATTAACTTGGAATCTGGTTTTTGTCTAATATTTTTCTCAGCTCGAAAAAGCATCAATGGATTTTTACTTTCGCTTTCCACAGACTACGCCAACTATAAGGTCAAATTTTGTGGGTTAGGTCGGGCTTTGAGGGATTCAGTTGAATTTGGAAATGAAACTGTGATTTTGGATGATAGCCTTTGAAAGACAGGCTGGTCTGCTACCTATTTTGAATATCTAAGCAATCTGGATCAAATAAAAGGAGAAACTGTCAGAGACAACGATCAGGTGGGTCCAACAGTGGGCCCTCCAATGGTTAAGTTAGTTGCCCAACTTTTAAAAGAAGATAAGGCAAGAAAGATTCTGATTGTTAACGTACCTCTAATATCTCCCCCAGGTCCCTTTTTTATCCTTGAAGATCATTTTTAGATTCCTTAAATGTAGGATCCATTTTGACATGCATTTTTTCACTTTGGGAGACTTGATTATGTTTATTGAGTCCCAGGGGTGGTGCAACCCCCCCCCCCATTCACGCTATTACTAGCTTACTTCAGTTGAAATATATCGGCCGTCAACCCACGTTGTTTGAATCAGTCTTAGTGCATGTTTGGCATATTTAAATTTTAAGCTCTTATTGTCTAAATGTCTAAATTTAATAGAGTTGGAAAAATAAGAGCATTTGGCATGTGTTTTTAGCTCTATTTAATTTACATATATAGAGGTAAAAGCTCTATTTTGAAGAGGAGGCCTCATGATGCATTTCCAAATAAGAGGGAGAAAATAAGAGGCGCCCAGCTACAGTAAATTCATGGATCATGCCTAGTTCGATTTTTTTTATTTTTCTCGAAATCCAAGCGCCTAAATCTACATCCAAACCGTTGAAAATGTTCACATAATCAATTACGGCCACCCATCCAAATTTCAGCCATTAATTCATCCTGAATCTCGAGATATGTGTAAGAAAGCGCGAGCCATTGGATATTAGTTTTTGAATTCTGTGGGGCCCAAACACAAGATCCAAACCATTGGAAATGTTTGGAAGACTAAAAACAGCTATGGGTCAATTTTCAAGGATTGATTCCTTGTGGATCTCAAGATATTTATGAAAAACTTTCAACCATTGAATTAATATGCTGAATTTGTAACTAGTCCACAGGCAGCCCCTTTTTTTATTTTTTATTATTATTTCTGGGACAGTAAATAACAATCCAAACCATTGAAAATGTGTAGAAGGTCAATGACCATTGTGAGACCAAATTTCAGCCGTTGGATCATCACCAAACTTGAGATATTTATGTAAAAACGTGAATCATTAAATATTTTTAAAAAAATTTAAGGGCCTCAAACGCAATATCCAAACCGTTAGATCTCTTTGAGAGGCCAAACATGGTTATGAAGTAAAATTTTAAGGCTCGATACCTAGTAGATCTTTAATATATTTGTGAAAAGCTTTTAACTATTTATTTAAAATAGTCTATTTAAAATAGATGTTTCCACTGTCAAACACATATTTTAATTCTAACATCTTTTTTTTAGCTCTTTTTTTAATGGCTCTATTTTGAATTGTCTATAAAAATAAGATTAGACCTACTAAACAAGCCCTTAGATAACGAATTACCAGCCCAATTTTATGGTTTTGCCATTTACCAGAGATTACTCGGCTATGGAAACTATCTCGACTTCTCTAGTGCTTTTCTTGGCTATGGGAAGTATCTCACGTTCTCTGTAGCTTTCCTTTGCCCAAGGTCCAGTGGCTTTTATCCCCTCACAGGATGTATGGCACTACAACCATTGGACTTGTTTGTTCCACATAGTTGACTTCTAAATATCTAAAAATGGCCATAAAAGAATTTCTCCTCTACTGCGAACTTAATTAAAGAAAGATGCAAACAAATACTCTGCCATCACGAGCCCCACTAATTTATAAATATCTTAGAAACGTGGACTTGTTTGTTCCACATAGTTGACTTCTAAATATCTAAAATGGCCATAAAAGAATTTCTCCTCTACTGCAAACTTAATTAAAGAAAGATGCAAACAAATACTCTGCCATCACGAGCCCCACTAATTTATAAATATCTTAGAAACGTCAAGACTGCATTTATGTTGAAGATATTTGCAACCTCACGTCATTTCACATTCAGCGACCTGGGCATCCGGCGTGCTGGGCGTCAGGTCAAAATTTAGTAGCATAGCTCCATGTATGTAACGGTTACGTAACGGTGATGTATCAGCAGGCTGCGGGTCCGCGATGTGTCAGACCGTGAGTCGGCGATGTTTATCTTAATAAATTTTGAACAGTGGGTCAAACCAACGCGTGTTGAGGAAGGTAAGTTGTTGTCTCGTGGGTGGTAGACGGAAAGAAACGGCAGCGAAGAAGAAGCATGTCGATTAAACGACATATTAACGCAAGCAACACGACCCGCCTGTCGTCAGCGTTTGTTCTGCAAAGTTGAACGGGTCAAGTCTGTGAACGATGATAACTAAAATGTGTTAAAATATTGGACTAATTCAAATACTGTGTATCTTAAGTTGTACTTGGAATAAGGGCATGTTTGGATGTTGGTTGAAGTAAAATAAAGTAAGTAAATTTAAAATTAAGAAGAAATAATATATGATGGTATTATGATGATTTTTTATTTTTAGTTGTTTAATAAGAAATCTTGTTAACTTTTTATCTAAAAAGTAGATATTTTTTTATAATTTAGTGGTTACTTTTTTTTACTTCTTTTTTAAAAAAAAATTCGAAATTCAAATATTAAATTTTACTCTAATTTACTTTACATTATATTCAAACACACCCTAAAAGTCATTAGTTTTGAAGAAGTCTACAAACCTGTATATCAACGTATCCTTATTAGTTCTAGAATCTAGGCGGTCATGTAATACATGTCCTTTTGTTCTTAGTCACCTATAAGTATTGAAGTGTTATGTGTCAGTGAAGTTTTAGTGTCAAAATGAAAAAAAATTCTGGTACAATCTTTGCTTAACTCTCTCTCCCATTTAGTTTGCTTCCAGTGTGTGCAACTTTTTGCGGTGTGTCTACACTATCCTATGAAAGTAGCTGGCCACTGTTTTGTCACCAGCCCAGCCTACATTTGCCTTGCTAGCAGCTAACATTTTGTGGTATCAAAGCTATATTGGAAAAAGCCCAAAGAAGGTGGTCGCCTATACTTTCAACTACATTTGCAGTTGCAAACAAATCTCCACAAGTGTATTTTTGGTGGTGCCGACAAGAGATAGAAAAAAAAAGAGTAAGGAATGGCAAACAACAGTGCAGTAAGTGTTTCTCAACCATTGGTTCCTACTTTTAAAGGTGATAATTATCAATTTTAGACTATCAAAATGAAAACCTTGTTTATTTCATATGATTTACGGCATTTAGTTGAGAATGGCTTACCTAAATATGATTCACAAGAGGGTTGACTTACGGCAGCCCAAAAATATAAGATGAAAGAAAATAGGAAAAAGGATGCAAAGGCCTTATTTTACATCCAACAAACTTTGGATGAGACCATCTTTCCTAGGACAATGGGAGCTACCACATCAAATGAAGCATGGGAATTGCTTCGAGATAAATATAAAGGCTCCAATCAAGTTGTTACCTTGAAATTACAAACTCTTCACTGTGAGTTTGAAAATTTATTGATGAAAAATTCTGAGTCCATTCAAGCATTCTTCACAAGAGTTACAACTAATGTGAACCAAATTAGGTCTCTTGGTGAGGACCTAACTGATCAAAAAATTGTTGAAAAAGTGTTAAGAAGTTTTACCCCCAAAGTTGACCATGTTGATGCTGCCATTGACGAATCCAAGGATTTAACTAAATTATCTTTGAATTAACTAATGGGTTCTTTGCAAACACATGAACAAAGATTAAATAGAAATGCAGATAAGCCAGTTGAGCAGGTTGTCCAACAACACTTGATTTAAATAAGAGATCAAGCAGCAATGCAGGGGCTACCTCCATAACCAAAGACAAAATAACCAAGGTCGCAATCACGGTCGTGGGAGGCAAAATTTTCGTGGAAGAGGCCGCAGAAGAACCATGTATAATGGACATGGGAGAACCCACAACAAAGGTAATCTCGAACCTTCTCAATGCTATAATTGCAAGAAAAGAGGTCATATTGAAAAAGATTATTGGTACAAAAACAAGTCCTCAACTGTGCCTCAATGTTCAATTTGTAACAAATTTGGACATGAAGAAAAGGATTGTTCGCATAAAAACAAAAATCAAACAAATTTCTATGAAGAAAAGACAAATGATGAAGTTGAGGAAAATTTATTTCTCTCATGCTTATCAGGAAATGCTGAATTTATTAGAAATATTTGGTTTTTGGATAGTGGGTGCAGTAATCATATGACAAGTGATAAAACATTGTTTGTTGATATGGATGAGTTAATAAAATTACAAGTCCTAATGGGAAATGATAGTCAAGTCCAAGTGCAAGGCAAAGGAATTGTTTCTGTAAACACCAAGTCAGGTACAAAGCTTATACACGATGTTATGTTTGTACCAAGTTTGGCTCAAAACCTAATTAGCTTAGGACAGTTAATGAAAAAAGGGTTTATGAGATTTTTGATGTGGATAAATGCATGTTGTTTAAAAAGAAGAATATGGAATTGGTCACGACAGTGAAAATGACTCAAAACAAAATGTTTTCTCTCAAAATTTTTTATCTTAGCTTCAATGCATTTAAGTCTATGGAGTATGATAATTTATGGCTTTGGCATAAGTGGCATGGGCATCTAAATTTTCATGATTTGGATTCACTGTATAAAAAAAACATGGTTGTTCGCTTACCTGTTGTGCATCATGGTAACAAAATATGTGAAGCTCGCATTTTTGGAAAACATTACAAAACCCCTTTTCAAGCTAGTAAATCTTGGAGTGCTAATCAACCTTTAATGTTGATACATGCTGATATTTTTGGCCCTATGCACAGAAATTCACTTGGTGATAGCAAGTATTTTTTAATATTTGTTGATGACTGCACAAGGATAATTTAGGTGTATTTTCTTAAGAAAAAATCTGAAGCTTTTTCATGCTTCCTACAATTTCAAGCTTATGTTGAAAAATAAAGTGGATTTTTACTTAAGACATTAAGAAGTGATTGAGAGGGTGAATTTACATCGAAGGATTTCCTTATGATCTGTAAAGATGCAAGAATACGAAAAGAACTTATCGCAAGTTTCACTTCATAGCAAAATGGAGTTGCGGAGCAAAAAACTTGTGGCATTGTTAAAACCACAAGATACATGTTGAAAGAAAAAGGGCTTTCAAAAAGCTTCTGGGCTAAAGTAGTATCTACAATGGTTTATTTATCTACAGCGGTTTATTTTCTTAATCGCTCTCTTACAAAAGCAGTCAATGGAAAAACACCATATGAAGCATGGTATGGGAGAAAGCCAAATGTAAACCACTTAAAGATTTTTGGTTCTATAGCTTATGCACATGTCCCCTATGAAAAAAGGCACAAGTTAGATGATAAGAATCTTAAGTGCATTTTTTTAAGATATAGTGAAGAAACAAAAGGATATAGACTTTATAATGCTGAAAATGAAACTTTGTTCGCCAGTCGGGATATAATTTTTAATGAGAATGATGGATGGAGGTGGGATAGTGAGGTTGATCACTACCCTCTAATTGTTGAAGAAAAAGAGACAACATCTTTTGATCCATCACTTGATACTCCATCTAGTCCGACTAGATCCATATCACCTCCTAGAAAGGTCAAAAGTCCTGTTAATATTTACCAGTCATGTGATTTTATATGCTTCGCCACTGAACCCACTTGTTTTGAAGATGCAATAAGGGAGAAAATTTGGTAAGATGCAATGAAAATTGAAATGAATGCTGTTGAAAAAATAAAACATGGAAGTTGGTAGATTCACCACCATGTAAAGAGGCTATTAGGCTCAAATGGATCTAGAAGTCCAAGTTTAATGCAAATGGTTCTTTGTAAAAATACAAAGCCCGTTTGGTGGCAAAAGGGTATGCACAAGTTTTAGGTGTTGATTTCTTTGAAACTTTTTCTCCTATTGCTAGAATCAACACTATGAAGGCTATTCTAGCAGTGGTTGCCCAAAAAGGATGAAAACGATTTCAATTTGATGTAAAATCAGCTTTTTTAAATAGAGAGTTGTTGGAGGAAGTGTATGTTGAGCAGCCTCCTAGATTTGTGATTAAAGGGTCCGATAATAAAGTGTACAAGCTAACAAAGGCACTATATGGGCTCAAACAAGCTCCCCAAGCTTGGTATAGCAAGATTCACAAATATTTTTTTGACCATAATTTTCGAAGAAGTGAAAGTGAACCGACCCTTTATGTGAAGGTGGGAGGTGAGGATGAAATTCTCAAGGTATGTTTATATGTTGATAATATGATATTTACTGGTAACTCTCTAAAACTGATTGAAGAATTCAAGGAAAATATGATGTCCCAATTTGAAATGATAGAACTAGGTCTATTATATTATTTTTTGGGGATGAAAGTTGTTCAAGACTTAAATGGTAGTTTTCTCCACCAAGGAAATATACAAGGGATCTGCTAAAAAAATTCCATATGTCAAATTGCAATCCTGCTAGAGCACCCATGAATATAGATGAGAAGCTTATTCTAAAAGATAGAATTGAGAAGGCAGATGCAAAAGAATTTCGAAGTATGGTTGGAGGCTTGATTTATCTCACACATACAAGGCCAGGTGCAATGTTTTCAGTGAGTTTGATTTCACGGTTTATAAACAGTCCAAGTAAAGCTCACATGGGTTCCCCTAAGAAAATATTACGATATATTTGTGGAACATTGGATCTCGGACTTAGATATAAAAAATCAAATACTTGTAAACTTATCTCATATACTGACAGTGATTGGGCAGGTTGTGTAGATAACAGGAAAGTACTATAGGCTATAAGCTTAGTCTTGGGTATGCACTGATATCATGGGCCTCAAAAAAGCAGCAAAAGACAACCTTGTCTACAACCGAAGTAGAATATATGGTGGCTACAAGTGCGGCTTATCAAACTATGTGGGTTAGGACTCTATCTGACCTGAAGGAAAAGCAAGCGGAAACAACAATTTTATTTTGTGACAACAAGTCGACAATTGAACTAACAAAGAATTCACTTTTCCATGGAAGAACAAAGCACATAGAAGTTTGGCACCATTTTATTCGCAAGCTTGTAGAAAAGAAAAAGATCAAGTTGGAGTACTGTAGCACGGAAAAACAAGTTGCTGATATTTTTATAAAAGCTCTTTTTAAAGGAAGATTTTTTAAATTACGAAAAATGCTTGGAGTTGAAGGCATTTGAATTAAGGGAAAATGTTAAAATATTAGACTAATTCAAATACTATGCCGTGTGTCTTAAGTTGTACTTTAAATAAGTCATTGGTTTTGCATAAGTCTACAAACATGTAAGTCATCGTGTCATTGTTAGTTCTAGAGTCTAGGCGGTCACGGGACACATGTCCTTTTGTTATTAGTCACCTATGTGTATTTAAGTGTTATGTGTCTATGAAGTTTTAGTGTCAAAATGAATTAAAAAAAAAAAACTCTGGTACAATCTTTGCTTAACTCTCTCTCCCATTTAGTTGCTTCCAGTGTGTGCAACTTTTTGCAGTGTATCTATACCATCCGATGACGGTAGCTGGCCACTATTTTGTCACCAGCCTCCATTTGTCTTGCTAGTAGCCAACAAAATCACTTGGCTCCCATTAATTGTCAAAAAAAAAAAAAAAAAAAAAAAAAAAAAAAACACTCTTTCTCTTGTTTCCTTCCAATGAATACCACCTTCTTTCTTTTTGCATAGCAACTTAACCACAATTACTCTCCAGTCTTCATTCAGAGGGAGAGAGAGATTCAAGTCTCGGTGCAATTTACATCTTACAGAAAACAATAAGAGAGATAGAGCCATGTCTGTTCCAATCATGTTCTTCACAGACGAGGCACCCTCCATGGTGCTTCCAAGGAGCACCATCCTCACCAAGGATGGGGTGCGAAACGGCCCCAGAAGCCGCCCAAAGACCCCTCCATCACCATACGCAATCCACCTTGCTGGCGCCAAGGAAGACGACGAGATGGCAATCGATGACCGACGTGACCTTGAGGAGGACGTTGACCTCAGAGCAATCTCCTTCAGGCTCCCTGAAGATGGTATCATCAACGAAAGCGAAAGCATCGAAGAAAAATGCGCATGGCTCCGGTCCCAACTCGTCGGCGATGATGTTGAATTTGACACCCCCTTCGGCAATCGTCACCTCACCTACGCCGACCACACCGCCTCCGGGAGGTGCCTCCACCACATAGAGAACTACATCGTGGAGAACGTCCTCCCTTTCTACGGAAACACCCACACCGACGACAGCTTCGTCGGCCACCGGACAACGAAGATGGTCCACGAGGCAGCCAAATACATCAAGAGGTGTATGGGCGGCGGGCCGGAGGATGCGCTCCTCTTCTGTGGCTCCGGCACGACGGCGGCCATCAAGAGGCTGCAGGAGGTGATGGGTATCGCCATACCCTCCACCATGAAGTCGAGGGTGGTGAAGAGTTTGAGGCCGGAGGAAAGGTGGGTGGTGTTTGTTGGGCCTTATGAGCACCACTCGAACCTTCTTTCATGGCGTCAAAGCCTTGCAGAGGTGGTCGAGATCGGCGTCGACAAGGATGAGTTGGTCGATATGGACATGCTTCGACAGGAACTGAAATCTCCCAAGTACTCTGATCGACCCATGTTGGGATCTTTCTCTGCTTGCAGTAATGTGACAGGGATTTGCACTGATACAAGGGCTCTTGCTCGTTTGCTGCATGAACATGGAGCTTTTGCTTGCTTTGACTTTGCAGCGTGGTGAGTAGGCCAAACTGTCAATCCCAAATTAATACCTGTTGAATATAGCGGATTTTTATTTTGTGTTCAGTGGTGTTGTTGAGTTGATTGGTGGGGTGTTTGCTGCAGTGGGCCATATGTGCAGATTGATTTGAGGTCAGGAGAATTGGAGGGCTATGATGCTGTTTTCCTTAGTCCACATAAATTTGTGGGTGGGCCAGGAACACCAGGGATCTTGCTCATGAGCAAGATTCTCTATAACCTTAGATCTGCTCCGCCTTCTACTTGTGGTGGTGGTACTGTTGCCTTTGTCAACGGTTTCAATGAAAAGGTTTGTTTTGTAAAAACAAAGGACCATGCATCCCCCATTGAATTTAAAATGAAAAAGAATCTTCTCCTCTCTGGGTCGCTAGAAAACTCCATACATAAAATGCTCTATTCTTATAACAATTAGTATGGTGTTTTTTAAATTTATATTTATCTTTAAAAAATGAAGTATAATTCCTTTCCTAAATAAATAGCAGGGGCATTGAAATGATCCAAACGCGGTTGGATCCACGAAGTTGATTAAAAGATGATCCAAACATGGTGGAGTCCACCTGTAACTCATACTTCCATCAATCACACCTCGAAATTGTTTTGGATGAACGAATGGGGTGAAAAAGATTTCGGTGGGGTGAAAAAGATTTCGGTGGGTTTTAGTCTAAATTTCTACTTGAATTTATAGGAAAAATGATGTCAATCTCTTCCAATGAAATATCATCTAAAAAAGTATATGATGAGTTTTATTTAAATCATTAATTATCATTGTCAAAACCTTATCTCATCTATTTTTTAATTTAATATATGAATTCTACTTATTTATTTCATTTATCCTAAGTTATTGGATAGTTTACATGTCTTCGGATATCCCTTTTTTTATGGCCTACTAACTTGTGCAGTAAAACATTTTTTAATTGAAATTGTTGCTTGTTGCTGGGTTGCATTAAGTAAATACAAACTATTTCAAACGAGTTTTTTTTTTTCACTCATTGACCATAATTCGAATTACTTTTAATACTGCTTATTTTTTTATTCTATTTGTCCTAGTTTTACCCCCACATACCAACATTCTCCTTTCAATTAAGTTTGTTTAAATCCAATAAAAAATTAGTTTGACCAGCTGTGAAAGAATAAATTTTGAATATTTTAAGAGAAGTAAGGTCTTTAATAATTATCAACCTGACAACAGGATTTCTAAATTATCTGAGGATGTGGTTTACATTCCTTTGATATAAGGCCCACATTTGGTATCTAAACGAGTAAACTTGTAAATTTGGTATCACATGCATCAAGTCAAATCACAATAGCACCTACGAGTGCATCTAACAAAGCAACTTGTTATTAATGAACAGGACACCCTTTATTACGAGGACGTCGAGGAAAGAGAGGATGCAGGAACACCAGCAATCGTTCAAAAGATTCGAGCAGCACTGGCCTTCTGGGTGAAAGAGTACATGGGCTACCATTTGATCGACACCCAAGAGACCCTCTGGATTGACAGAGCTCTCCAGAGGCTCCTGCCCAACCCCAACGTTCATATCCTTGGTAACACCTCTGTAAGGCGCCAGCCCATCCTCTCCTTCCTCATCCAGACCACGTCTTTGGATCGGACGGCTGAGGCTTCGGAGAAAGGGGTCTTCATGTGGAGAGAAAGAGCCACCAGGAAGGACAAGCCTCTTCATGGTCGCTTTGTCACCAAGCTCCTCAATGACCTCTTTGGTATCCAAGCGCGTGGTGGGTGTGCCTGTGCTGGGCCTTATGGTCATATTCTTCTCGGTGTGGACGTGCAACAGTCCTTGGCTTTCCGTTCTGCTATAGAGAAGGTACTCTACGTAAGATAAACATGGTGGCATATGCTTATAGACATTGGACATTTGGATGCTTGAAAATGTAGTCCTGTAGTCCTTAAGTCTTAAGCAATTGATGATGAGAGATGACATGATCAATTGCTTAACACTAGGTAATCAACCTACACCACTGTCACAGTGTGTGTGTTTTTCTTTAACTCTAAATTTAGTCTTCTCGCCAGCCAAGGGGCTGGGCCCGGATTCCATTACCAAGCCTAGGGTCATGTTTCACGATTTAATCTTAAAAAATTATTCAGATTTTTTTACAAATGCTTGAAAATCCAATGTTTGACAATTATAAGTAAAAAGGAATTTGGGCTAGTGAAAATACTTATTTTTGAGGGGGTTTTTTGTTGTTTGATCCCCTCGCGTAGGATTTACAAATCCTCACATTTTTCCATTTACTCACTCATACCAATTTTTCCAACTAAAGACAACGATATGCATCAATATTAATGTAAAATCTTTGGTGAGGAATCCCTATTCCACGGGCACAAGGAAGCTCAAATCTGCATAATCATCCCAAATTCCTCACCTAGCTATTAGCAAATGCACCCTAATTATCTTAGCCCATCTTAGAAATACAATTTGGCCTTTATTTGAATTTGGTGTCAGCTCCGGCCTATGTTTGAAGTCAACAATCAAGTGAAAAATCTGGCTATTATCTTTTAACGGACATGAAAATGCTAAATTGTAGTACATTATATTTGGGCAGGGGATCACAAATTTACAATAATATGCACTGTTGAGTGTGGACCATCCACATGGACTCAATCATTCTAATAAAACCTCGGCCGGTTGTGTTGTTTCCATTGGCAATTTGCTCTTATTCGATGGTTACAGACCAAAATACTAAATTATTGTACATTATATTTAAATGGCATTGTACAAGTGCAGAACACCTTGGACAATCCTGTGAAAGGGACTTTTTCTTACTAAAATCCCAAAAATCTTTTTAATTACTTCTTCCAAAAGAATAAGGTTTGCACTAATGGCACACCTCTTAACACCCATGAAGCCGAGACAAACCTTGCGAAAAAATAAAAACTTTCAAAAAGAAAAAAAAAGATAAAGGAAAAAGAAAAGAGGCCAAGACAAAGGGTTCTCAATATAATGGCCCAGGTTTGGGACCAAAGCCAACATGCTGTCTGTAACTCCAAGCCCAAAATGAGTCCAATTCCGACATGGATCCTAGACTCTAAATCCAAGCCTACCCCATAGGCGAGATAGGAGACCTGTGTCTTCCCAATAAAAGCTCAAGCCTGGTGAAGGACCAGGTCCATCGAAAGGGCCATTCTCAACACTCTAATGGGCCAGATTTGGAATCAAGCAACGTGGTGTCTGTCAATTCTGACTCCAATTCTGACATGGCTCGTGGATTCTAAATCCAAGCCTAGCCCCATATGTGAGATCACAGACCTATCTCACAGACCTATGTCTTCCCAATAAAAGCTCGAGCCCAGTACAAGGACCAAGACCATCGACAGGGGATAACAAGACCATCGAAAGCTCTAACAACTCCGAATCATATCCACTTGCAGGGAAACAACGGCCTAAAACCCGGATGGACAAGACTTAGCTTCTCCTACTACATGTCACTCACTGAGTTTGAGTTCATCCTCGCCGCAATTGAGTTCATAGCAGTTTACGGCCAGCGTTTCCTTCCTCTTTACCATTTCAACTGGAAGACAGGTGACTGGACCTTCAGGAAAACCGCCCTCCAGAAGCTTGTGGGTGAGGAGCGTGCATTGGCCCTCAACAGCTTGAAATTAGGCAGCGCGCGAATGCTTGGAGATCGCGGTTACCGCCGCGAGTCTCCATCAACACCAGCGGGTCTGACCCATGGAAGTGGCACTAGTGGAGGTAGTGATCCGGGCATGGAACACAAGTATGCCATGTATCTCGAGACTGCTCGCTACGTTGCAAGGTCACTCCCCAAGTTCCCTCCACAGCGCAGGGTGCCTGAAGGAGTTGACGTCGGTCTTATTCTCTTCAGGATTTGATCTTGACTTTCATCTTTCTCAGCATTTGTTGTTTCAGTTTTCATCTGTGTACTTTTCTGGTGAACAAGTCACTGTCTTGATGACTTGGACTAGAGCATTAGCATGGTTGTTACTTTGCGTGCATTTGGCATTATGACATTGGGATGTTTTCATATTTCTGAGATAAGTTTATAAAAAATATATTTGATATATATAAATAATTGTTTCGAATGTTAGTCTTACAGGAAGGAATTTCAAAATTTTAATTCGATGACATAAAAAATTTAAAACAAAAGAACTTTATTTTTTTTAAAGAACAATTTATTAGTACATTAATTCTTATTTATCTCAAAGTGACTCCATTACATAATTTTTAAAGCGGGTCACATGTTAACAATCACAAAAGGTAAGCGCATATTATAATTTCTAATTTTTTATCATATTAGGGCCTCATTATAAATGCATTGACTATGGGCCCCACGTTTGAGTTTCTAAATGTGAGTTATATGGTCAAAAAAATTATCTTTCACAAAAATTTTTTGATTTTTCAAAATAATATTTAATCTTTTAAAAAAAAAAAATCTTTCAAGAGAAAATACTTAAATTTCAAAAAACAATTAATCTTTCAAAAAAAAATATTTAATCTCTCAAAAAAATATTTCATCTTACAAAAAAATTTTAATCCTTGAAAAATAAATATTTAGTATTTTAAAAATTATTTAATATTTCAAAAAAATATTCAAATTTTTTAAAAATAATATTTTAAAAAATATTTAATCTTTCAAAAAAAATATTTAATCCCTGAAAAAATATTAAATTTTTAAAAAAGCATAGTTAATGTTTCAAAAAAATATTTAATTTTTCAAAAAAAATTAATATTTTATAAAAATATTTAATTCTTGAAAAAAATATTTAATCTTTTATAAAAATATTTAATTCTTGAAAAAATATTTAATCTTTCAAAAATATTTAATTTTTTAAAAAATATTTAATCTTTTAAGAAAATATTTAATATTTCAAAAAATTTTAATCTTTCAAAAAAATCAAAAAAAGGTGGAGTCACGTTGTAATTCCTTAGAATGTGGGCCCATATTATGAATCCCATGAATATAGTCCCATGTTCTAATTTCTAAAGATGGGTACCACATGATTTTTAAAATGAAATTCATGTTTACAATTAATAAACAGGAGTCTTACATTATAATCTTTTATAGTTTTCAAAGGTGGGCAACATATTGTTATTTCTAAATGTGCGTCGTATGTGCAAAATCACAAAAAATCTAGCTTCACTTTGTAATTTCTAAATGTGAGTCACATAGTCACAATCACAAACGGTGGTCCTACAGTATAAGTGTACTATACTGTAATTTATAAAGATAGGTCCCACATTTAAATTCAAAAAAGTCGGCCCCACATTATAATTTTATAAAAGTAGTCCTATCTTATAAATCCTATGAATATGGGCCCCATGTTCTAATTTTAAAGATGGATACTACGTTGCAACTTTTACAGGTGGGTCCCACATACATCAATAATAAAGTGCCGCAAACATTAAAAGGTAAGTTCACATTTAGATCTTATAATTCTCTTGCTTTTGTTCATTAGAAAATTATTTTTACACCGTTAACAACACAAGTTTTGTATAACATATTCTTAGTAGAGAATTTTAATATAATATTGCCAAACAAGTTCTACATGGTTTTGTCTTGGCACAACCCGATCTAAGCAAAACCGAGCACAAAATTAGGCACAACATGGGAACAATGCCAAACAAACCCTTTGTTTTGTGTTTAAATGAAACATTGGCTAAGTTGTTTCTACAGTGGATAAGCTTGTAAATGGATATTCATGATTTACACAATAAAGTTAAAGAACATTTTGGATCTTCTCTTGGAATGTTTCCTTTCTCTTTTTTTTTTTTTGGTCTCATGGGGCCCATCCAATTAGGACATGGCAACCGAGTTAAATTGACCAAATTTGGGTCAGGTTGATCCAACCCCGAATTTGTGGATTCAAATCCTAACCTGACCCATTTTTAAAACGGATTGGAAATCTTCAACCCGCACCCATGGTAGGTCAACCCAACCTGACACGCCTAATCCGAATTTGATGCGGGTTAAGTTCGGTTGACCCAACCTAACTTATATAATTTCCATTTTGTATATGATCTAACTCATTTTATGTAACCCAATTTCATTTGTAAAACTCTCTTTACATCTAAATTCATTTAAAATATTGCATTAAGCATGAATTTATAATTTATCAGTTTTCAAGGTGTAAAAAATGAGGCTAAAATTGATAAATATTTTCAAGCCCATTTATTGAGATAATCCATTTTCAATTTTTGTTTAGTTTTATAATTCCATATTATTTGAGCATGAGCATGAGTACAATCTGATTAGTTGGCGAAGGGCTACTGCTGGTTTGGTCATATCAGGATAGTTTAGACTGTTATTAGATCAGATTGTATCTGAAGAAAATCAAGTAGCCTCTCAATTAATTTTTACCTAATTTGGTTGGAACTCCAAGAGTATGAAAAACCAATTGCACCTTCCCTACACGAATAGATAAGAGCTAGTGAAGAGACAAATTTGCAACTTTGAAACAAGCACGTGTAGGCATCATCATAGCTACGACTAGATTTTGCTGGTGAGGTGATAAATATTTTCTTGGTGATGTTCTCTCTGATCGCGCTTAAAAATGTAGGCGTGGAAATGAATTACGGAATCAAGGTCCGACATTCACGCACTTCAAGTGTTAAGAAGAATGGGAAATAATTACAGTTCATCATTAATTTCCCTTTTGTTTACATGGGTTCAAGTGCCCTGATCGCGGGGATGCAGGTTGTTTACATACATTTTGAAAGTTTACAACCCCTCTCTCAAGTCTTAGATGTGATCTCAATTTGGAAAATACAAGAAAATATACATAAGGTGGAAGAAAATGTGAAAAAGAGAAAAAAATGGGGAGTGACTGTAACCCGCAGTCACTGCCCCATTCCAGTGACCGTGACTCACCCACGGTCACTGGGGTCTTCCAATGACCGTGACTCACTCACGGTCACTGGGGCCTTTCAGTGACCGTGACTCACCCACGGTCACTGGGGCCTTCCAGTGACCGTAGGTCACAGTCACTGACAGATGATGGCCGTGAAGCCACTGTTTGCCTTCGTTTTCTGTGCTGTTCGCGCTGGTTCTTTCTTGGAACTTCTTTCAAGTGTTGAAACTCTATTTTCATGACTTTGGAGTGGTAGACAACCATCAAGAAGATCACATTTAACCATGGAATCAATTGAAACCGCTGTAACTCATCATTCGTGCTTACGGACTACGTTTTTGTTTTAAGTCCGAAATGGGCAAATTTGAAGCCGGAGTTGTGTCATTTGAACCTATTACTTTCAAGGAACAAAATGAGGCCTAGAGAGACTTCTTTCACAACTCTTGCAATGGCTAAGAAGCCCTACGAATAAGAGAAGCAGAGGTGACAATGTCATCCTCTCAAAAATTGGCGTCGTACGAACATAGTATGGACTTTGGCCATTCCACTTCCTTCTCTCCTTCTGAATTTTCTTACTTACCTTCAAAACTGAGAAAAGAAGGTGGGAATGGTCGTGGAAGTGCTACTGGAGTTTGCTTCTTTGTTGCTTTAAGTGCTTCTTTCTTTGATTTCTTCTCTTTTCTTCTTTGTGTATGTGTTCCCCCTTTTGTTCCTTCAAAATTTGCTCTTTTTATAGACTCCCAATCAGTTTTGTGCAGTTTTGGGGAGTTAATAGCAGTTGTAGGGAGTTGGATTTCGAAGAGGAGTGGAGGGAAACCACCCAAAATCGTGGGAAACATCTTTTGAAGGTCCGTGACCGCAGGCTGGGTCACGAATGAGGCCCAATTTCCGGTTTTCGCATATGTGCCCCATTTTCATCTGTTTTGGGCTCAAACAAAGCCCGATTGCCACGAAACTTGGAGGGATGTTTCTTGACACTATTTTCTACATGTCATAAAAATTTCAGCCCGTTTTGACTTCAGGAAGTTGGTCAACTTTTTCATTAATTGGGCCCCGGTCACGGACATGGCCCACTTTTGGGACATTGCATATGCGATCTATTTTCAATTTTTGAGGCCCGAATGATGTCCAATCATCATGAAACTTGGAGAGATGCTGCTTGACACTATTTTAAGTGTTTCATAGAAGTTTCAGCTCTGTTTGACCACCTGAACTTGGTCAACTCCTTTTGTTTGTGGGCCCCGGTCACTCCCAAGGCCCATTCTTGAATTTTTGCATATGTGGCTTGTTTCCACCTGTTCGGGTCCCAAACAGTGTCCAATCGCCATGAAACTTGGAGGGATGCTTCTTGACATTATTTTGAGTGTGTCACAGAAGTTTTAGCTCTGTTTGACCACCTGAACTTGGTCAACTCCTTTTGTTTGTGGGCCCAAGGCCCATTCTTGGATTTTTGCATATGTAGCTTGTTTCCACCTGTTCGGGGTCCAAACGGTGTCCAATCGCCACGAAACTTGGAGGAATGCTTCTTGACACTATTTTGAGTGTGTCACAGAAGTTTTAGCTCTGTTTGACCACCTGAACTTGGTCAACTCCTTTTGTTTGTGGGCCCCGGTCACTCCCAAGGCCCATTCTTGAATTTTTGCATATGTGGCTTGTTTCCACCTGTTCGGGGTCCAAACGGTGTCCAATCGCCACGAAACTTGGAGGAATGCTTCTTGACACTATTTTGAGTGTGTCACAGAAGTTTTAGCTCTGTTTGACCACCTGAACTTGGTCAACTCCTTTTGTTTGTGGGCCCCGGTCACTCCCAAGGCCCATTCTTGGATTTTTGCATATGTGGCTTGTTTCCACCTGTTCGGGGTCCAAACGGTGTCCAATCGCCACGAAACTTGGAGGAATGCTTCTTGACACTATTTTGAGTGTGTCACAAAAGTTTCAACTCTATTTGACCACCTGAACTTGGTCAACTCCTTTTGTTTGTGGGCCCCGGTCACTCCCAAAGCCCATTCTTGGATTTTTGCATATGTGGCTTGTTTCCACCTGTTCGGGGTCCAAACGGTGTCCAATCGCCACGAAACTTGGAAGAATGCTTCTTGACACTATTTTGAGTGTGTCACAGAAGTTTCAGCTCTGTTTGACCACCTGAACTTGGTCAACTCCTTTTGTTTGTGGGCCCCGGTCACTCCCAAGGCCCATTATTGGATTTTTGCATATGTGGCTTGTTTCCGCCTGTTCGGGGTCCAAACGGTGTCCAATCACCACAAAACTTGGAGGAATGCTTCTTGACACTATTTTGAGTGTGTCACAGAAGTTTCAACTCTATTTGACCACCTGAACTTGGTCAACTCTCCAGTTAACTTTTCATAAAAGTGGGTCCTTGTTTCAGTTGTTTGAAGCCCAAATGACCTCAGTTTGATTTGAAACTTGGGGGGACTGACGTCAAGAGCATCTTGGAGTATTCATCCAAATTTCATGCAGTTTGAATTTGAGTAAGTAGGATTTCGAACAGTAACCTATTCATTGCATGCGTTAGGTTACTATTCACTCCACATTGAGATAGTTAGCCTGTTTTCTTTCTGAACAGCCTCCCCTTGACTTGAAACTTTGGGAGAATAACTTGGGGCATTCTTTGAGCATTTGTTCCAAATTTTATCTGCTTTGGCCTTCTGGAAGCAAGATCTTAGCTGGTGACCCCCAAATTCGGGATTACTGTCCTTTAAGCTGACATGTAATGAAATTTAGACCAAACGAAGTCTTTTCGACTTGAAAATTTGCAAAGTATCTTCTGAGCATGACTGAAATTTCGTGCCCAAATTTCATCAATTTTGGACATCGGGAAGCAGGACTTTGGTCAGTGACCCCCTGGCTTGGGGGAAACTGACCTCAGGCTGACATGCTTGTGGCTTTTGAGTTCGATGATGTCTGTTCGACCCGAAATTTGAACTTCCTCTGAGAGTTCCAGCTACCTTGATCTTCATGGAATGCCGGTTCTCACAGTGATTCCCCAGGATCTGCAAATAACCTCTGTAACCTAAATTAAGCTGAGATGAGGTGTCTTCGCTGCAGTATTTGCAATTTTTTATAGGTCAACACTCTCCCTAAATAACTATTGTTCATTTTTTAGGAATACCATAGTGGGGGTGCGTGGGGAGGGAATGGAAGCATCTAGATGAGATCAATGAGGGATATCTGTAAAATATTTACCTCGTTAAGTCATCCTAATCCTTTGATCTATGTCCTTTGCTCATTCTCTTTTTAATCTAGTGGAAATTAATAGTTGATGAGAATCAAATTTGAGCTTATAACAAATTGGAGGAAAAAAGATAAGGGAGTGTGACGGAAGTAACATGATCATTGGTGGGCCAATAATATAAAGGAGGTTAAAAATGAACTATGTATTATAAGAGATATTATTATGCGTGGATGCCCACATTAAATAAGGAAAGTAATTAGAGTTAGAGTCCTTCCATATTAAGTTGTTTAGGGAGGAAGTAATCTCATTCTATAAATAAGATCTTCCTTCTCCCTTTATGATGAACATTTCTCTCATTCAATAAGAAAAAGCTCTTTCTTTCTCCCTCTACTCTCCTCTCTCTCCTTCAATTCGTTATCAGCACGACTCTGTGTATGTCCACGCGCAACTCTCCTCTTCACTGCTCGATTTAAGTACAGTAAAACACAGCACCATCCCTCCACAACACCATCCCTCCTATTCACTGCTTAACCTACGTGCAAAAGAGAAAGGGACATCAAAGAAAAAGGGATAGAAACTATTTTTCTTCCCTATTTCACATGCAAGCATAAAGAAGTGACAGTAGCACTATCCCCAACTCGATCTCGGACTGCATGCCTCCTTTCTTTTGGATCAAGAAGGATCTAGCCCTATTCAACCAAGTGAGAGCCAGCCATAGATCTACATAGGTGACATCATCAAGTACACATCCAAAAGAGCAAATCATCATCAAAACTTTAGATCATGATATCTTAATCGTACGAAGTCAAATCGACGATCTGTTAAAACTATGGAAAGCTTAGGAACAAATCTACACGTTGAAAAGTGAAAGGAGGAAGATCCAATGGTAAAATAATTTTCGTTATTTATAATCTTTTATTAGTTTAATAACTATCTATATAGGCTCTTATTCTTATTACTCTTATTTGGAAATAAATGATTATTTATTTTTTTTAATAAGGGGAGATCAAGAATTGATCATCAATAAGAACCAAGAGTATATTAATAAGGACCTGCAGTTCCATACGAATCAGAAGTTACTTCTAAATCCAGACTAGAAGATCCGTGGACTATTCAAATCTAAAACCAGAAGTTCTCAGATCCACAATATGAACTCGAAGATTCATATTCCTAATCAAACCCAAAGTTTGATATTTAGATCCAAAAATAAAACCAATAAGCCATAATATCAAGCCTGAAGCCTTGATAGAACCTGAAGTTCAAATTAAAGAACCTGAAGTTCTAATTCATGAACCCGAAGTTCCAAATCAAGCGAGAAGCCTTACCAAAATCTATTGTTTTGGATTATTAAAGTTGATAGCCTGATGTTTTCAGTTTTAAATAGGCCAACTTGATTTGACATGACTAACCCCTTGATTTATTCTGAATGTTTTAAAATTTTATTGTTTATCTTTTATCTTTCCTTGCATATCAATGATCATGTATATATTTTTTTTCAGCTCTTGCATAATGTCGAATTTAGCCAAACTTGAATTTAAAGCCCTTATCGTTACTGGGGACAACTACTTATCTTAGTATTTAGTTCCAAAATTACACTTACAATCTGAAAAACTTGGAGAGACAATAGTAGAGGGTAATAAAGAGTCCTTGGAAAATAGGGCATTGGTACTTATCTTTTTACATCATTATACACATGATGACCTCAAGAACGAATATCTTACTGAGGAGAACCTAGCAGGTCTTTGGAAATCCCTGAATGATAGAAATGATCACTAGAAGATGGTCATATTACCAGCAACTCAAAACGAATGGCTAACCCTGAGATTTCAAAACTATAAATTAGTATCTGAGTACAATTCTACTCTTTTCAACGTTGTTTCCCACTTAAGATTGTGTGGGGAAAAGATTATGGAAGAACAAATGTTAGAGAAAACGTTGTCCACTTTCCATGCATCAAATCTAATTCTGCAGTAACGGTACCATGAACGGCGTTTCTCTAAATACTCAGAATTAATTTCTTGTCCCCTTGTTATTGAGCATACTAGCAAAGTCTTGATAAAGAATCATAACTCCAGATCAATTGAATCTATGGCAATGCCTGAAACAAATGCCAATTTTAATTCCAGCAGAGGCAAAGGAATGGGGCGTTGGAGAAACAATCCCTCTAGAAGAGGTGAAGAAAATAACTCCTCCAAACGTGGAGGATTTCGAGGTCCACCTCCGCCCCAAATCCATAAACTAGCGGAAGTTGTCTGATCCTTTGAAATAGCAAAATCAGGATCAACATTAAAATCCATTGAATAAATCTACCCACCGTTCTGATGACCCTTGCTATAAATGCGGAAGGAATGGGCATTGGTCATGCAATTATCATGCCTCAAAAAAAGTGGTGGAACAGTATAAAGTATACAAAACCTCTATTACTTCTGCAGACTCAAATAAACTGGAAGATTGAGATTAGAATACAGTCCGATAAAATGATGATTACCAATTGGATATCACAACTTTCGAGATTAGAGAATTTTTTAAAAATGAGAATGGCCAACCTCTGAGTAATGAGGCTTTTAGTGCTAAGATTGGAACCTCTCATGGCATGATCTAAAAGACTGAACAAATTTTTTTATTATTATTATTTTTGCAGAATCTCTATTTAGGATGATGTTTTCAGATATTTATTTTCATGGATATTTTTGTGATGGATGATTTATTATTATTTAGTTTATAAATTTTACGAAATTTTTTATGATTTTTTTATATATTATGTGATTGCTTAGTTACATTCTTTTATATTATCTTTTGGTTAAAGGGATGAACCACGAAAATGGGGATATTTACTGTCTTGTAGATAGTGCTACAACACATACCATTTTGAAAAATCAGAAGTTTTCTCAGAATTAGTATTCAATCCTAGAAAAGTATTCACCATAGCTGGATTTGTGCAAATAATTGAAGGTTCCAGAAGAGCTCACATAACGTTACCTAATGGTACTCATTTATTAATTAAAGATGTATTGTTCTCCAGCAATTTCCACAGAAATTTCCTCAGTTTCAAAGACATTAGAATAAATGGATACCATATTGAGACTGTTAATCAAGGTAACAAGAAAATGTTACTTATCATTACTAGTAGTGAAAGCTAAAAGCAAATGTTAGAAACATTAAGTGCACTCTCTACAAGGTTATGTTATACGACAATATCTATTATCGAATCACATTCAATTATGAACAATACGATACAATTAAGCCCAAGGCTTAGCAACTCTCAGACTTTATTGTTTGGCATGATAGGTTAGGACACCTCGGAGTTACCATGGTAAAGAAAATTGTTGATAACTCTATTGGATACTCTTTAGAAAACCATAAATTGACCATACTTAATAGGTATTTATGTATCCTATATTCACAGGAAAATCTAATCACTCGACCTTCATTCGTTAAATTACATTAGAATCCCCATCATTTTTGCAAAGGATATAAGGAGACATCTATGGACGGATAAATCCACTAAGTGGACCTTTTAGTTATTTTATGATTTTGATTGATGCTTCTACCCGTTGTCAGATGTTTGCCTACTGTCAACTAGGAATATATCCTTTGCACGCCTATTGACCCAAATCATTAAATTTAGGGCCCATTTCTTTGATAATCCTATTAAGTCATACGACTTGATAATCATGTGAATTTAGATCATAAGCCTTCAATGACAACTATTCATCTTTCGGCATTGTTGTTAAACATCTTGTCCCTCACGTCCATACCCAGAATGGCTTAGCTGAATCCCTGATTAAGCACATTCAACTTATTTCTATGACTATATTGATGTAGTCCAAATTACCAGTTAGTGCTTGGGGACATGCTATGTTACATTCATCAATGCTTATTAGACTCCGACCCATAGCTTACCATCAATACTCCCCTACACAGCTTATATCGATACATAACCTAATATGTCCTATTTGCACAGGTTTGGTTGTGCAGTTCTAATCCCTATACCACCCCCTTAACGTACAAAGATGGGACCACAACGTAGGTTAGAAACCTATATAGGTTATGATTCTCTTTCGATTATTCAATTTTTAGAACCAATGACAAGAGATATTTTTACTGCTCGTTTTGCTGATTGTCAATTCAATGAGATAAAATTTCAGCTGTTAGGGGGAGATAAAGAACATATTATTCCTTCAGAACAACATGTTCCTGAAGAACGGTGTGAATTAACATGGAATACGTCCATTTTGTCTCATCTGGACCAATGTACTTCACAATGTGAAAATGAAATCCATAGAATTGTGCACTTATAAGAAATTGCAAATAGATTCCCTAGTGTATTTAATAAAGGTAACCAAGTCATATGTGCCAACTATGAATACATCTGCTAGAATTAATGTCCAAGTAGGACAACGCCAAAAAATGGCGACAAAAGAGTTTGCAATATACCAGAAGTGTGGCAGATCTATAGGTTCGAAGGATATAGCTTCACGAAAAAGGAGAAATATACAATCATTATAATGTCCTCCCAAGGATACACTTAATACTCCTGAAGATGTTCCTCCTTAAGAGGCACATAACACTCCCGAAGAGGTTATGAAAAAATCCACTCTCTCTAAAATAATTAAAAGTCCTTGATGAAACTTTAAAAACCCCTGAAGAGACACCGGTACCGGATAATGAAAAGATCTCTATACTTCACAATTATTTAAAAAAGAGATGAGATAGAAAAGGAATTGTCATCAATGACGAATTTGCATATGCGGTTATTACACAAATATCAAGGAAACATGAAGATGATGATTGGGATGCAGAACCACGTACTATAAATGAATGTCAAGAAAGGAAATATTGGCTAAAATGAGAGAGTGCCATTATAGCAGAGTTAGAGTCTCTCAATAGACGTGATGTATTCGAACCTATAGTCAAACCCTAAAAGGTGTTAACCTTGTAGGTTATAAGTGGGTGTTTGTAAGAAAAAAAAACGAATTGAATAAAATTACTAGATACAAGACAAGACTTTTGGCACAATGTTTCATACAGAAACTTTTGATTGATTATGAGGAAATATACTCCTCCGTTTTGGATATAATAGCATTTAGATATCTAATAAGTTTAACAGTTCTTGAAAATTTGGATATGAGACTCATGAATGTTGCCCACTTATTTGTATGGGGACTTAGACACAGAAATTTATATGAAAATTCCGAAAGGATTTACTTTGCCTAATGCAAAGCCCAAAAGTATGTACTCAATACAATTAAGACGATTATTGTAAGAACTGAAGCAATCCGGAAAAATGTGGTACAATCGTCTTAGTAAATATTTGTTTAAGGAAGGACATGGGAACAATCTCATTTGCCTATGTACCTTCATAAAGAAATCCTTAAAAGAATTTGCAATAACGTCAGTTTATGTCGATATCATAAATTTGATCGAGACTCCAGAAGAACTCGAAATAATTGCTAATTATTTGAAAAGAAAGTCTGAAATGAAAGACCTTGGAAAAACAAAATTTTGTCTTGGTCTACAGATCGAGAGAAGTTCTAATAAAATATTAGTCCATCAGTTTAATTATACCAGCAATGTTTTGAAATGCTTTGCTATGGACAAAGCACATCTACTAAGTACTCCCATGGTTGTTTGATCTTTATATATAAACAAAGATTCATATCGACCAATTGAGGAAAATGAAAAGGTATTAGGTCCTGAAGTACCATACCTAAGTGCTATTGGTGCTTTAATGCATTTAGTACAATGCACTAGACCGAACATTTCATTCTCAGTGAATTCATTTGCTAAATACAGTTTTGCGCCAACGTAAAGGCACTGAATTGGTATCAAATATATTTTACGCTATTTACGTGGTACAATTGATTTATGACTCTTTTATTGTAAAGATTCCAAGTTTGTAGGATATGCATATTCAGGATATCTCTCTGATCTTCATAAGGGTCGATCACAGACAGGTTATATATTTTTTAGTGGTAATGTTGCTATTTCTTGGTTTTCTACTAAACAAACTTTGGCAGCTACTTCTTCTAACCATGTTAAGATTTTAGCTCTCTATAAAGTCAGCAAGGAATGTATGTGGTTAAAATCTTTAATTCAGCACATTCATAATTCTTGTCAATTGCCTCTTGGTACAGGTACCTCGAGCATTATCTACAAAAACAATGAGGCATGTATTCAACATATTAAAGGAGGATACATTAAAGGTGACAAAACGAAATACATTGCACCAAAGTTCTTCTTCACACATAAGCTTCAGAAGAACAATAAAATCGAACTCAAGCAAATTTATTCAAGCAACAACTTGACTGATTTGTTTACCAAGTCATTACCAAGTCAACATTCCAAAAGCTTGAACATGAGATCAGCATGTGTAGAGTTTATCATCAAATAATATAAAGGTTATTATTTTTAAGGGGAGTAACTGATTAAGGGTAGGCATCCTGAAGCATGCTACCCAAGACATATGTGCGTTGTACTCTTTTTCATTTTCTAGGTTTTATCCGACTGGGTTTTTCTAGTTAAGGTTTTAACGAGGCAGCGTTATGCACGTCCAACACCAATTCAATGATTTTGCAAATGTTGTATTATTTTTCCTTCACTTTATTTTTATCCCATTGGGTTTTTCCTTTGCAAGGTTTTAATGAGGTAACTGTTATTTAATGATAGTCATCCAAGGGGGAGTGTTATAAGATATATTATTATGGGTGGATGCCCACATTAGGGCCCACATTAAATAAGGAAAGTAATTAGGGTTAGAGTTCTTTCATATTAAGTTGTTTGGGGAGGAAGCAATCTTATTCTATAAATAAGATCTTCCTCCTCCCTTTATGATGTACCTCTCTCATTCAATAAGAAAAAGCTCTTTCTTTCTCCTTCTACTTTCCTCTCTCCTACAATACTATGCATATTTGGTTCTCACAAACATATTTATGTATGGATAGATCCCTTTTAGTTAGTGTATGATGTGATGATAGCATCGTATTTGTATGCCAATACCATTAAATATGTAAAGCATATTTGTGTTTTTGTTTTTTCATAGGCAAATCTGCCTTTTCCAACAACTCCTACTATTATAGAGGCTTTTTCATGGATTTGCAAAATGTTTAGTCTAAAATGACAATATTTTTTAACATTATCTACACCAATTAATGGAAAACAAAAATACATACAAAATCAAAGCATTTTTTGGTTCAATTCTAAGGAAGTGTATTACTCCGTTGTACTCTTTCGCACATTTCCAATATTCTATCTCTCGCTTCTAATAAGACAGGCTAATGTTATGTGGGTTTTCAAATTATACCGATAAGTCAATTTTATATCAGCAATAAATGACGCAGGGATATTGATCCAATGGCAATGAGCACCCAGAGTGAAAAACAAGATCCCACCCACTAGTGCCCATTGCTTGGACGAAGGGTGGCCCAATATTAGCCCTGTTCTTGTTGGACATGATTTGGGCTTTGTATTTAGGGCATTGGGTTGTGCGTGGGTTGAATTCCCTTACCCAATACTAAATGGCCTTGCACATATGCCTATATATGCTTGAATTATTGTCCCAACATATTTAAACGATGGAGTGTATGCATCTTGCAAATGGGCTGGGCCCAGGCCTAAACTCAGGCATATAAGGCCTAATACCTAAATGGGCTGATCTTGGACTATCCTTAGTGCTGCCCAACTTGCCAGCCCAATTCAACATTTGATCTTGTAACTTTTGAATTGGTTTAGTTTTTTCTTTTTTTTTTCTTTTTTCTTTTTCTTTTATTTTATTTTATGGATATCCTAGCTATAGGCCTGCCCAGGTTTGAATCCTAGTAAAGCAGGTAAGAGGCCGTTCTTAGAATTGGTTCAAGTTGATAATTTAAATCGTCATAAACATCATCATCAAAGCATTCACCTAACTATGTTGGGCTCACTACATAAACTTTAGCCTCCATTCCAATTAATTAATCAATGAATAAAAAAAACTAAATAGAAACTAACCCTACCTAACCCTTATGCTCACATATACATTTGGTATCACATATCATAAACTTTTGTATACTAGGTTGGATAACTAGTAGTCATGCACAATCAATGAGATGAGAAAGCATCCAATGAGAATATTCTTAAACTGCAAGTGCATGGCCATCTTTTACTGAATGTGATGTGCTGTATAAGAAGTCCATTGCCATAAATTCATTAGTGGAAGCCAACTTTGAGTTTCCAAACATCTCAAAATTGCCACCATTGTTTAATAACTAATAAAATTATACTCCAATTAGAATTATGTCCACTGCAATATTATCAATTGATTGTTTCTAGAATAAATGACTAAATGATTAAAAAAAAGAAGTTAAAAAACGTATTTTAGACATGATCAATTTGATAATGGCTAAATATGAGTCGAGGGAAATTTCCTCAAGTGTCGGTAGTCTAGATTTCAAAAGTGGCTCCCATTGATAGAATTACAGCTGTCCAAAGAAAGATATGAGTTAAGAGTCTTCAAACTCATCACACATGAATTGAGTTCCAAAATTAGGTATCAATCAAAATCGGGTCCACCAGATGTGGTAGGCCATATGATGCATATGATGATGGAGTATAGGTTTGGTAGACGTCTAATTAAGAACTCCCATTTTCCTACAAAGCTTAGAGGGCCTAAGAATTCGAACTCTAGAATTGGAACTTCACTCACAGCAATCACTAGAGAAGTTCTTCACCTCTCAATGAGTAGACCGAGGAAATCACATCCTATCCTAAAACTACAATTTAATATGTCATTGTCTTCATTAGGTTTACCCATCAAACAAAAGTAATTAAACTTAACATTATAATTGGTTTACTGTTGTTGCTCAGCTGGTTACAACGTCTAGGATGCATGGGTGTGTGAGTACTAGTCCCTCTTTCTAAAAAAGAAAAAGCTAGAGTGAAAAAAAAAAAAAGAAAAGAAAAACAACTAGAGTGACATTAGGTGTGAGTTTGCTTCTCGCATATTCTTGTGTTTGAAACTACTCCGAATTTGCCTAATGTGTATTTCAGTAGGTTTAGTCTGCGCCACCTACAAGATTACTCCTTTTGGGTCAAATATATTATGAATACCGACATCATTGGAAAATAATAAAATAAAATAATCGGCTAACGGAAAAGGTATAATGACAAAAATTCTAGTATTTGAGAAATAGTGCAAAGAAAAATGCTAGCATAACTAATATCCCTGGGAACCCCTTGGTTGGTTAGGTCTAGGTCTTTTTTTTCCCTAAGATGCAAATTTGAACTGAAAAGAAGAGGGGAAGGAAACATCAATAATCAAGAAAGAGAAGCATCAAAAGCAGAGCTCTAACTCATTAAAGGAGAGAGCTAATTACAAGCTTTAAAACAAGAGACAAGTGTAGAGCTTTAGAAAGAGGTCATTTTCCCAAGTGAGAGAGAAGCACCTGCCATGAAGAAATTGATTGCTACCTCTTGAGATAGCTTTTGATTATTAAACACAACTAGATTTCTCACATTCCAAATGCTGAAGAAAGCCACCATGAAAAGAGATCCAAGAGCCCCTTTTTGGCTTTAGAGTAGGAGTTAGATGAAAAGAGATTCCATATGATTAAAGCAATGCAAGGATGCTGAGCATGAATGTTGGCTTGAAGTTCAAACTAGTCACGATATTCCAAGGAAAAGGGGCATGAGAAAAATAAGATGTAGACATTCTCTTGGTGGTTGTTGCAGAGATAACAAGAAGACGCCAACTGCACACTTATTGATTGAGCCCATCATTGGTCGGAAGTTTGTTATGGAATAATTTCCAAGCAAAGTAAGCTATGGAAGGCTTGAGAAGACTATTCCAAGGAAACTGAGACCAAGAAGTTGGAGAGCGCCTAGACCTAATGGTATCCCAAGCAGTTGACGAGGAAAAGCATGTGAGAATTTAAGCTAGACCAAATAAGTGCATCATGAGATAGTTGAAAGTCTAAAGTTAGCAAGGATGTCCAGAGTTGAGGAGACTAGCTGCTAAGGAAGCAAGTTATTAGATAGCCTTTGAGAATTAGTTAGGACGTCTTGCACCGAGTCACTCTAAGAGAAGGAAATAACTAGGAATTGATGAGCAAAGGAGAAAACCAATGCCATTTATCATGCCAAAAGCTAATGCTTTTTCCTTCCGCTAGAAGTTAATGACTATTTTGAAACAAAAGGTGGGAGTTACTCTTCATGCGCTTCCAAATATAGAAGCTTGAGTTGAGAGCTCTTGGGTGCCAAGGGGAGAAGCCTTTGAAGTGTTTTGTTTTGAACTAGGAAGCCCATAAAGAGGAGGAGAAAGCTGCCCAACCAAGCTTTAACATACTTTCATTGTTTAAGTCAATCATACGATAAAACCCCAACCCACCTTCTGACTTGGGAAGACAAATAGTATGCCAACTAATAAGACTCCTTTTAACTTGATGAGGCCCTGATGGTCAAATAAAATTTCTCATCCATTTTTCCATGAAATTGCAAACAAACTTGGAATGGAGAGAATGATAAACACATGGATGGTGAGGCTTTGTAGAACATGCTTGACAAGAATTACTCTGCCCACGAAGGAGAGCGCATTAGATTTCCAATCCGCTAGTCTCTGTCTAAAAGAATCCTTCAGACTTTCAAAGAAATGAGCTTTTGGGCTACCAATAAAAAAAGGCACTCCCAATTTTTTTTACGGAGAAGGAGGCTTGTGGGATGCCTAACATCTGCAAGAACTGGGTTTTGAAAGACTGTCTACTACTGCCAAAAAGGATCTTACTTTTCCTCAATTTAAAATGCTGACTAACTCCCAATTGATATGAATTCAAACCTTTAACTACATTGGTGCTCCGATAAGTAGCTTGAAAGAATAAAAGGATATCATCTGCAAACAAAACATGGCAAATAAGGAACAAGGTTGGGAGTTTGCAAATTGGAGCCACCTGTTTCTCTTTTACAAGATTCTCAATGTTCAGGCTAAGGATTTCTTCAGCTAGAATAAATAGGTAGGGGGAGAGAGGATCTCCCTACCTCCGCTCAAACTCCAATTCAAAATAACCTGAAGGCTTGCGATTAACAAGAACCCGAGCATTTAGAAGTACAGACACACTCTTTAATGAGGGAGATCCAGTCCTTGCTAAAGCCAAACAGATCTAACACCTTAAACAAGAAGCCCAAGTCTAGTTTATCAAAAGCTTTTGAATATCCAACTTCAGACAAATTCCATTTCCTTTTGCTCCTTTTTTTGAGTTTTTGAGTGAACTCATTAGCTAGACCAATATGATCCTGGATCTTACTCTCCTTCAAGAAAGCCACTTGGTGAAGTGATATTAGATTAGGGAGAACTAATGCCAACCTTGAAGCAAGAATCTTGGAGAAGACTTTATAAATGAAATTGAGTAAGCTTATTGGGTGGTAGGCTCCAAAAAAGGAAGGAGATACTACTATAGGGATTAGGGAGATAAAGGAAGAATTAGAGGCCTTTAAGATCGTTTTTTGAGAGGAAAAATACTTAACTGCAGATATAACAGAAGATCTCACTATGTCCTAACAAGAACAAAAAAAAAAAAAAAAAAAGAAGTCAGAAAAGCCTTTTGTACCGGGAGTGCTTGACCTTTGGAGGGTGAAGACAGAACCTCTAATTTTTTCAGTGGAAGGAATAGCCAACATTGCATTTTGAACCGAAGTGACTTGAGAACTTGTAACTTGAAAAAGTCAAGGATCAAGATGAATAAATGATTTCAGATCGATGTTGGAGAAGAATTCCATAGCAGCTTCTTTAATATGAGATGGGTCTTCCAAAGAATTTCCTCTTGACTCTATTTTTCCAATTTGTTTTTTGGAGCCCCTAACCTTAGCAGCTAGGTGAAAGAGGCTTGTTTCTTGGATTTCTGCTTCCAGTGGGTTTCTTCAGCCTAAAATAAATTTTGGAGGGAGCATCTAGCTTTGCAAAGATCTGCATCAGTGGAATCCAGGGGGTTGAGTCCACACTTGCTTGCAAGTGGAGAATAGTAAATTCAGCAGCTGTAATATTTGCCTTGAGATTACCAAAGACTTCCCTATTCCAAGTCTTAAGCTTGAGTTTAAGAGATTTGAGCTTCTTATTAAGGATGTACTGGGGGTTTCAATGGACAAGGATGCACCACTTGGAGGCTACCAGTTGCTTGAAAGAAGGGTGGTCAATCCACATTTCCTCGAATTTAAGAGGAATGTTTTTTTTTTTTTTTTTGTTGAAATGGGGAGGCCGGTTGGATAGCAAAATAGGAATGTGGTAAGAATTTTGTTTGACAAGGTGCTAGAGAAAACAATCTAGGAAAGAGAAGGACCAAGATTGATTGATAAGAAAAAGATCAAGCCTCCCTGCTACATAGGATCTATCTTGCCTATTATTGGACCAAGTAAACTTGCTTCCAGTGAAGCCTATATCCAAAAGCCTAGAGGAGCCAATCATGTTATTAAAGTCTGTTGAACGACTAGTATTGGTAGGATGCATACTTGGTTTTTCTGCTGTAGAGGATATAACATTAAAGTCTCCAATTACTGACCAAGGGTGATGAGTTAGAAGAGGAAGAGAACTTGAGTATTGCTATAGAACTATTCTTTGAATGATGAAGGTAGAAGCATAAATGCGAATAATGAAAGTAGTTGAACCAGTCAAAGGGGAAGGGAAAGAAACAATGATGTGATGGGTAGGCTAGTCAACCATAAAAAAGTAGAGTTCGGAGACTTTTTGAGAAAGACCTGTTCCAAAGAGGGGAAGAGGGTGAAGGAAGAGAGTTGGAGAAAAAGGAATAGAAGTAAAGAGATTCTATTTTTTTGGCAATTGAAGTGTAGGAAGAGGTTTTAGGCTCAGAGAGGAATATGATATTAGGAGAATGGGATTTAACTTGAAAGAGAAGAGATCTAATGGTTGAGGAGTTAGCAACTCCCCTACAGTTCCAATAGAGAGCTGTAAACATGGAGAGATGAATAGGGGTTAAGGCCATTTGGGGATTTGGATGAAGAGGTCTTATTAAGGGGTTATTTGTTTTTTGCCATTTATGTAAACATTACTCATGTGAAATGGTTTCCCACATTCATGTTTGCTTTTATATTTTACACATGTGTGTAAATCCCATATGATTTTAAATCAAAAACAAAAAGAGTAAAAGCTTTTCACACCTCAACAGGTTTGAAAAGGATTCCCACTCAGCCCACAAATGGCGCTGGTACAGGGCGTGAATAGTGTTTCACGCATAGCACTTTTTTTTTATTTTTTTGCCACCAAAATCATGATCAGAACCGTTCAAGTCATTTGGAATGCCAAAAACGGTTATGATACAAAAAATCAGCCATTGAATTATCTTACATTATGAGATCTTTATGACACAAATTAGGCCATTGATCTTCAATTTTGGAATTTTGTGCGCCCTGTTATCATAATCAGAACCGTTCATCTCATTCAGAATGCCATTTTCAGCTAACAAACCAAATTTCAGATCTTGATTCATCATAGATCTTGAGATATCTTAAAAGGAACGTTTCAGCCACTAGATGCATACTGTCAGTCCGGTTTTTCTTAATTTTTGCATCCTGTATGCTATAAATGCAAGATCTAAACCATCCAAAATGTTTGAAATGATGATAACGGCCATGGTACAAAATTTCAACCGTTGGATCATCTTATATTATGAGATATTTATGAAACAATTCGGGCCGTTGACTTTAATTTCTAGGATTTTGTGTGCCCCATTTTTATGATCCGAACCGTTAATCTTATTCAAAAGGTCACTTTCAGTTAAAAGGTCAAATTTCAAGCGCTGATTCAATATGGATCTTGAGATATTTTTAAAATACATATCATCCATTGGTGTAATTAAGATTCACATTTGAAAGAGTATGAAAATAACAAACAAAAATTGTATTTCATATGCAAGTCATTTACATATGTATATGACTCATATGTGAGTTATTTACATATGTAAATCATTTTCACATTACATATGAAAAAAAAAAAACAAACAACCCCTAAGTGGGTGTGTGATTGAGTCTTTTGTAAAATAGAAAGACATAAAATTATGATTAGAATTTCTTTTTCAACCCACACTTAAAATGTTCGAATGGTGGAAATATCCTGGAATGACATGGAGGTCTCTATTTTCATATACACCCCATAAGGTTTATAAAATTTGTAAATAGGCACATGTGGTTTGAGTACATAATGATACATTCCTACTTCTCAATTTAATACCTTCAATGTCTCAAAAAAAATTAGTCGTCACATTGAGATTAAGAAACTACATTAGGTTTATGTTGAATTTTTACAAAAATGATAGCTTCGCCCTTACATCCATGAAGAAAAAATGATTATATCATTATTTTATCTCAAGTCACAATTCTCTCTCTCTCACTCTCTCAATAACTCTCTCACGTACATACACGTAGCCTAATCATGTATTTTGAAGCTTAGTGGTGGATCATATATGGATTGGGTCAATTATAAAATTATAGGGGATGGACCAAAGTACAAGGGTCCAAAGGTCGAGCCCCCCACCTAAAGGTAAAATTTTTTAAGAACCCTCTGCAAATTCTAAAAAGTAATATGCTTTTTCTTTACATTTGCACCTTCCCTTGATATATAGATTTACATAGAGGCCCACCAAGGCTAATTTTCGAGCTCTGCCCCTGGCCATCATGATTGATTTGGATTTATTAAAAATGGGTCCTGTATATATAGACATTGATTTATGTAAGGTTACTTTCTCCCACTATAATTTTACACATTTTAGAGAAAAATAAGCTTAAGCTTTTGAAATTATGCATATAGTTGCATTTTGCTCTAAAAACTTACTAGCCAAAAAGGCTTGTGGTAAGCATCAGACAAAAAAGTAAAAATATATTAAAATTTGAGATTAAAAATGAAATGAAATTGAAAGCAAATAAATTCAAAAGAAACAAAAACGATATGTATCATTCTTTAAATTTAACACATTAGGATTAATTCAAAAAGAGAAAAATACATTAAACTAACATAACTATTAATAAAACTTGAATTTATAAACTTTCACATATTATAATTTTCAATGTTATTTTTTGGAAGGAAAGTGAGAAGTAAAAGATGTTAAGATACATAAATACTAATCTCTTGATTAAAATGTAACTAATAGCCTGTAATTTTCTTCTTCCATCTATAAAAATAATATTGTGTTTTATTTTATCAAATTTGTACATTTGTACATTTTATCACATTTCCATCTATAACTAATTGACTATCATTTTTTTCTTCCATCTATAACAACATCCTAATCTCTTGATGATGATTAGGAGTCGTTTATTGACAATCAATAACAAGTTGTGTGGGCCTACTTCTCCCTTTTTCATACTCCCCTCACTGCTTAAACAACAAAGGGACTTAATAAATATGCAGAAGAAACAAGAACCCAATCAATCATGATTACTCTCCCACTTTCACCTGCATCATTGAAGGAAGCTAAATTGACCAAATCAAGATCCCCATATCCCCAATAATCCAGAGCACATGCAGAAGTTTCAAATCTAGATAATACCTTCACTTCTATAATGAAGAGTTTACAAACACATCATGAAGATGCACATTGAACTACAATAAGCTCCCTCAATACAGAAGAAGCTTGTTTAGGACTTTAAAATTGTGAATGATAAACTAGATAGATAGAGAAAGAATAATTATGTATATCAAGGCCATGACTTGTGATAAGTCCTTATAAATACGCCATTTTATATTTATTTTTTAAAAATTTAAGGACTTATTCATTAGAGTTCTCTTCATTTAGCTGAAAATCATGGTATTATGAATTTCAGCATCATTTGCAACAAGAAAAGTGACAATTAGCGTCACTATTATATCATCTTCCATTCCAAGTCAAGCATTTGAAGAACAAGGTATGGAAACCCTAGATCTCTGTTTTCCACTGTCAAAATCCTTGCTTTCCTTCTTTTCCTCTTTCAAATCACACTAGCATTGATGTAATTTCGTTGCCGGTAACTTACAATCATGGCCGACCTCTTGCATTCTATTGCATTGTTTCAAATCTGATGCAGGAGCTTGCTGATTTTTCTGATTTGCAGCTTTTTTTTTAGCTAGTTTTGATGTTTGTTAATATGATTAGATTGTTTTACTATTGCTTTCGTTTCTGATTTTGAAGTATTTTTGTACAGGATCTGGTTAATCTTAGTTGGAATCAGGGTTCTTGTTGATATAATCCTGAATTGTTTTTGTTTTGAGATGTTGAAGTGCTTTAGTGTGGATTGATATGAATGGGTTGGTATTGATGCATGTGATCTGTCTTTGAAGATGTATTATCTCTAGTTTGCTTGTGTCTTGTGGTTGTTTGGAATTGGATTCCTATTGGATTCACTTTTTTTCCCCCCTCTTTCTCTCCCTCTCCCTCTACTTGATTTTGTGGGTTTTCATTTGGTTTGTTTTGATGTTTGGGATCTGGATGGGATTTTTGAGGGGTTTGAGCTTTTCACGGTCTGAGTGTGTTTGGATGTGTGGTGTTTCATTAAATGCTCATGTGAGATTGTTGGTTTTTGGGTTTGTTTTTTCATCTGCTTGTGCTTGGGGGAGCTGAAGGAATAAAAACCCACATTGTGGAATGCTGGTTTCAACCTCTTTATAGAAAATTTTATGCTCTAAAGTTGTATCAGTTGGCTGATGCTGACTTCAATTGGAGTGAAGAAGCTGTTTAATGTAAACAGTACATGTTGTGGTTCTGAATTCTGCTGCCTCCGCCAGATGCATCAACAGAATTGTTTTCATGTGATTTGCTTTGAAATATTCCACATCCTTGTAGTTTGGAGGGCATTCTATTCTGATTTGGGCCTAAACCTTGAGTTGAACTACTGCTATCTTTGTACCCCAGAGGGCAGAGTCATACTTTAATTATCCAATGCTGTGATGGGCCTCGGGATCATACTTGTGAGCTCTTTGAGTTAGCACCAATGGAACCATATTAAATCACACCACACAAGAAGAATAGGACCATTAGAAAATCACTGATTGACTAATTCCATACAATATGGTCAAAATATGTGTATAGGAAATCCTATTTCAAGTAATATTCAGTCACTTAAATTTTCAAGAAACAACCTTCAACACCACAGGCCTGCCCGCCCCCCCAAAACCAAAATAAATAAATAAATACAGAATGCCTCACCTTTTTATTCTTTTCAGAACTCAGTGGCTCAGTTAATAGGCTCTTTAGATTTTAACTCACTAATAAGATACTATTAACTTGAAACTCTGAAAGAAACTCTTTTGATAACAAAAGACTGAAACTAGTTGGTCTTACCTAACAAATAGGACTTTAGTGCTTTCACAACATTGGCATTTGAAGTTATTTATTTAGGAGCCCATAATTTCTCTATAAATTAATTTCTTTTGTTAATTTATTAGAAGGAAACCGGCTGGTATCATCCCATTTTATATATGTTTTGTGCATCTTTCCATGTGGACTAGAAGCTTGTTGTGGAATAGGAGTGGGCCCAAAATTCTCTCATCAAGTCATAGAACCCTTGATTTTGCCCTCAAATGTTTGATTTTTGTTTGATGCTAATTTTGCTTGTATATTTCAGTGTTTAAATATTTGTAAATTTCAGTGTTTGATGTTGTTTTTAAATTTCATAAACTATCCGAGCATATGACCTTTGCATTTATACTTTTCTTCTCTACAGACCCCAGAAAACCATCCATCTACTGAATCATCATATTAATTTTTCAAAACCAATCAAACCCAGTAATGGGCCTCTTTGCTTTGTGCCTTCGTCATTGAAAACCATCCATGTACTGACTCCTGGTACTAATTTTTTCAAAACCAATCAAGCCCAGTAATGGGTCTCTTTGCTTAGAGAGTTTTTCAGTGAAGAAGACTTTTTTGTTTTTTCGTTTTCCATTTTTTCTTTTTGATCTGAACAACTATAGCAGTTTCCATTTTCAGAGATGAAAGCATGTTTTAGTCTTTTTATAATTGTTTTTGGAAGTCCGATTGAGGCCCAAGAGGTGGAAACAAATTTCACAGTGGAAATGGTTTGATCACAACAATAATATGACCTGAAAATGCATAAAGTTGAAGCCTTTAGCTTAATTTTCTGTAGAATATGAAATTCACAGCTCTGTAGTGCACAAACATGCCTTGATTTTCTAGGAGGATTTTTGCCCATGTGTTAGATCACTGGCCTTTGTTTTGACAATCAGAAAGTTTACAAACAACAATATATTGGCATATACGAGAAATCTTAGACCGCTTGTAATTAAAGGTGGTAATTGTAATCTACTTTCAAATCTCCTGTAGGACTCTAGAGCTACTGTTTGCGCCCAGGTTTGGATTCTTGATGCAGAATTTTAGTACTTAGTAGTAACGAAATGCAATGTCAGTTCTCTCATAGGTGGGATCTGTTTTTAAATGATTAGGAATATGTGTTGCTATGACCCAGATTGATGATCATGTGGTGGTATGGTGATCTAGATAATCTGGGCATATGTAACATATATGTTTTACAAGAAGCGATTAATATGTGTAAATTAAATAAGCAAGGTTGTATTTCCAGAGTTTAAATAGAATTAAGGGACCTTCACAGATTATTTTTTATTGGAAAATGAGATTAATTAAGCAAAAGCGGAGAGTACATGGTGATACTACTACTCTAGCTCAGCAAGATCTTACATCGAGGAGATTCAAAAGAACCTAGTTTAACACAATTACATTTTTCTAATTTGTATTTCTAGGGAATTTTCTTTTTATTGGAAATGAAGGAAATCTGCTTCAGTTTTCCATATAAACAAGGGTTCCCTCTCTGTGAGCTGGATATCATGTAGGAGTCTGGAAGGAGATTAAAATATTAGGTATTTGCATGCCCATAGACAATGAGTGCAAAAGAGTTGGCACAGAAGCTTTTGAGTTAAGATCTATGTGGGTATCCCAGTTGCATTTTCACGAAGAACACATGATTATGGTTTCCTATCCATGACCTCTCTCATTTACTTTTGTCTAAAATTTGGATCTATTTGAGCTTGGTGCAAGTGCAAGCTTAGTTTCTCTTTCTCTATCTTCACTTCTCTCCCTTTTTAATTTGCACGAGGTTTTCTCTTATTCTTCAAATCAATCATTTAGACTTTACTCTATTTTGTTTCAGATTTAACAGACGGTCCATTAGTTGAGAAAAAACATTATGGACAAGAGTTGGACTCTTGAGTCGAGAGTGAGCATTGCATATGAAGAAGGGATCCAACGATTCCTTGACTTTGCATTTGCTAACTCAATATCAAAGGATAATGATTAAATCTCCATGTAAGAATTGCGGTAACGTATATTACAAATTTTGGGACGAAGTACATGAACATTTGATATGTGATGGATTTGTTAAGAGTTATGCCTGCGGTGTTTGGGTTTTTCGTGGGGAAAAATTTATATTCCCACCTCAAACATCCCGTAATGTTACTTTAGACGAAGGTGCATCAGATGAAGTTGATGATATGCACGGAATGTTACGATCAGCATTTGGAATTCAGATCCTGAGTCTAGTTCACAAGAACAAGTAGAGGGACCTAATGCAGAAATAGAGAAATTTTACAAATTGGTAATAGATGCTGAGTTAGAGTTGTACCCAGGATGCAAGAACTTCACCAAGCTTGCTTTCATTGTGCGATTATACCACATTAGGAGCGACAGCTCTTTCAGCATGCTGGTTTAGTTGTTGAAAGAAGCATTTCTTGAAGGTGAAACATTGCTGAAGTCCTATCAAACCAAAAAGATCATTGGGGAATTGGGTCTTTGTTACAACAAGATTGATGCATGCCTTAATGATTGGATGTTGTATTGATAACAAACTGCTAAGGAATTTGCACGTTCTGTATGTGGTGCTTCAAGGTGGAAAACTAATGATGATGGTGCAACACCTTCATCCTCTAAGGAACGAAAAATTCCTATGAAGATTGTGTGTCATGCCCCGAAATCTAAGATCCTTGGGACCCTCAAATTATGAGATACGACGGATCTACAATAATTAAAGTAAAAAAAATTCAAACTTTATTAAATAATCTAAATGGAATATCATGATTAACATCTCGAGCTAAACAAATAAAAGCAAGCCACTTAAAATAATTAAATAAATTTGAAGTGAGAATAACTCTCATAAATTTCTCAAATCTAATAAAGTCCTAAATCAATCATCAAATCCAAGGTTGAAGTTTCACAGCTCATCCTTCAATCCCAATTCCATAAAACAAGTTAGGTTTTCTCGGGTTTCGATGCGACGTCAAAATCCGTGGGAGAAAAATAAGGGTGAGTAAAACTCAACAAGTAATACAAACCATAAAACCTAGCAAACAGATAACAATCTAAGAAATCAAATTTAGAGTCACATTTCGCATATACAAGGTATATCAAGTCAGGTAAGTGCAATATCTTGAAAGCAACAAGAACGTAATGTGATCAAAATTCAAGGTATTTTAAATAAGTGAGCAAATAACCAAATCAACAAATAAAAAAGTATCTCCGTAGTAAATAAATATCAAAGTGTGCTCGCCAGAGTTAGAACTGAACCAAGCACAAGGTACCCCCCAGGTACAAATCATTTTATTTCCATACAAAGTTAGCACAAAGCTCGAGAATGCTGGTAATTTTCAAAACAAAGTGAGAGCCAGCTGCAGACTAGCAATAGCACACAATCGCAATGTCATACCCAAAAGGGCTAAATTCACATGTGAGCATCGCCACGGCGTGTTGCTCATACTTTAGAGAATGCCTTAAAGATACAAATAGCAAATCCAAGAATTCAAAGTCGTTTTAATTACAAAGATGGCCAAGTGTTGAGATCACAAATTGAATCACATGTTATCAACTTTGTTCACATTTTTCGGCATTATAAATTTAATGATAATTCATCTTATCAATTGTAACATAATGGTGGCAAGAAAACAAGATCAGGTTTGATGTAACCATCATATATAAGAATGTGAAAGGCAACAAAATATCTAATAATCTAAGATTATTTTAATAGTTTCCAAATTTTCATATTTTAAATCAAATTGAGGCAAGGATTAGAAAACTCTAGTGCTAAGGAACCATGGTAAGACTACTTGCCTAGATTCACTGTGACCAATGGATCAGATTGGCCTTGACTTGGATATTTGAGTTCCTTGGTGTAGATTCCTGTTAGTAATCGATCATATCAAGGTATGAGAATATTGATTCATGTGCAAATAACTAGATCAAGTTAAATATTTCTCATGGAATCATATGAGTTTGGGCTCGAGTTACTAAGTAGTGAAATTAGATAAAAGCAGGGGTCATAAATTAATTGGATTGGACCAAGGTCAGTGGTACCTATAAGTCAACTAAGTGGGACTTAAGGCAAGAGTGTTGTAGTGAGTGGTCCAAGGTCTTAGAATTAAACAATATATTAATGGCTAAAACATTGAGTCCAATGGATTGGAATAAGGATAGAATTGGGTAAGATTAAATTAAGAACTTGCGCATAATCAGAGAGTGAGCCCAGGTAGAAGTGATGGTGTTGGCTTAAATGAACCAGTGGAGGAGATGAGATGGTTATGATCATAAGTTCAGATGACCCGTGTTTTAGTACAAGTGGGTGTTGTTATGCCTGGGTGGAAACGGTGCTCCTTATAGGCATTATACAGTGTCATGTGAAACTTCAGGAATGGTGGGGTCTTGCTTGGTTTTATATATATATATATATATATATATATATATATGAATGAATGAATGAATTCAGGATGAAGAGGAGGAGAAGCGTGCAACACCGAGAAAAAGTACAAAAAGGAAAACAGAGGAAGAATGAGGAAGCAAAGGAGAAGAAAGGGAGAAACTAGGAAGGAGGGGGGGGGGGGGGGGGGTGTGGGGGTGGTGCGAAGCAGAAAACAGAAACAAGATGATGAGGAGAGAGAAAGATGGAGAAGAGAAAACAGCAATGAGTAGAGGAAGGAGAAAGAAAGGAGAAGACGAGGGGAAAAGTGAGATAGAGATGAAGATGGGGACTTGACGATGTTTAGAGAGGAACAATAAAGAGAAGAGAAATCAGCGAGAAGAAAGATAAAAGACCAAGGAGGAAGATGAAGATGGGTTCTTCTCAGCTGCAAAGGTGGGCACGGTTGCAGGGAAGAAGAAAAGAAAACCAAAGAAGGAAAGAAGGAGAAGACCAGTATTTGTACAAGAGGAAGAGCAAGGGACTATTTGGTTTGCAGGGCAGTGGAAGGAAACGAGGAAGAAGATGGTGGAAAGGAGAGTCCTGACTCGGCTAGACTGGTACCGAGATGGGTACCAACTAGTTTCTTAGTCAGGAACAGGGAGAGAGAAGGAGGAGAAGAAGAAGAAGAAGAACAACGGTAATGGTCTTTAGGTTGGTTTGGATAAAGTGGAAAAAAGAAGAAAGGAAAGAAAAGAAGATGCAAAAAGGGAGCAAGAGGAGAGTAGGGAGATGGGCTTGGTGATGGAATTTGTCTTGGTCTGGGAGAAGAAGAAAGAAAGATGAAGAGAAAGAAGAAATTAAACATAGGTGGCTTCCGGGTTGCCTTCGCTACTGGGTTCGGATGGGTTTGCCCTACCTTGGATAGCCCGCGTTCATGCCTAGGTGCAGTGGGTTGCACGCTGTTGAACATGGTCTGGGTCGGTCCCATGCCGGTGATCTTGGCAGAGGGCCATCATGTGGATGACTAATAAGATGGGTCAAGTAAGTGGGGCCTAGTTTGAATGATGCAGATGGTAGCCCGAGTGTGATGTGTGGCCAATGGTGATGATGATGATAATGCTCATGATGATGGCAAATTCAGTGATGAGGGGTTTGATACCATGGTATGAGCGGAACAAGATGATAAGAAAAATCTATGCTACCATGAGAAGCGATTAAAGTAGCCTACTATTATAGTGTATTGCAAAAGAGGGAGAGATAGATGAGAGGACTATACCTTAAAAGGGAAGAGAAAACTCCAACACAAGAAAGGGAGAGGACTTGGAGTTCGTAGATGTGATTCAAGGGAGGAAGAGGGTTTTCTATTTATATGAAGATAAAAGCAAGAGTCCCAAAATAATTTTTAGTCCTAGCCAAGCTTAGCCAAAGAAGCTTAATTCGAATTGAATTCCATTCCCAAGTAGAGTTGGAATAAATCAATACAATTAAAGAGGTTTAATTTAAGAAAACTCCAATTTAAGCACAATTCTAAAATTTTCAAACTCTTGTAATTTATGGGACCTACATAATAACTAATTAATTAACCAAATTTAAATTGCACAAAATCATATATATAAGAAAATGGTAATCACATGTGGGGTCCAATAAGATTAAAACAAGGGTTAAGATTAATTCAAATTATATATATGTAAAAGGAAAAAGATGGGTCATTACATTGTGCTTCACTTCCCCTTAAAGCCAAGGCTTCAGAGGTTTTTCATGTCAGATAAAAATGCTTCTTTCATGAGATGGCATGCAGAGGGCCACACCAATGATGGGGTCTGTAGGCATGCTGCTGACTCCCAAGCTTGGCTAAGTCTTGACAACCGATACCCAGATTTTACTGCGGAGCCTCGTAATGTTAAGACTTGGGTTAGCAAGTAATGGCTTTAATCCATTGTGGACAATGAGTATTGCCCACAACACATTGCCTGTTTTTTTGATGTTATATAACTTGCCACCATGGATATGCATGAAGCAACCTTTTTTCATGATGTCATTGCTTATTCCTAGTCCTCGTGGACTCGGGAATGACATTGATATGTATTTGCAGCCTCTAATAGATGAGTTGAAGGATTTGTGGGAGAATGGATTACCAACTTCGGATACATCAACTAACTAGAATTTCCTAATGCATGCAGTGGTGTTGTGGACAATTAATGACTTCCCTGCATATGCGAACCTTTCAGGATAGAGCACTAAGGGTCACTTTGCTTGTCCTCATTGCAATGAGGACACTTGTTATTACTATTCGGTGAAGGGCATAAGTTATGTTATATGAGCCATCATCGTTTCTTGGATGCCGATGATTAGTTCCGTCATGATAAGAAAAAATTTGATGGAGAGATATAATTCAAATCCACTCCTCTATCAAGATTTGGAACGGAGATCTTGCATCAGTGTCGTGACATCATCACATTTGGGAAGGAAAATTCTAATACATCCAGTACGAAGAGAAAGCAGTCTGAGAACAGATGGACAAAGAAGAGTAAATTCTTCACATTACTATATTTTTTGCCTTGAAAGTACTCCATTGGCGGTATAAACAGATCAAATAGCAGTGAAAATAATTAGCCGCCATTTCCATTTTCAACGGCGGCTTCCTTTTTTCAGCTAGTAAAAGATTACTGACACAACATTAGCAGACAAATATTGCAGCGCACAATTTTATGGCGGTGATGACTATTTAGCAGCGGCTTTTTTCCGCCGCTAAAAGTCTTGTTTCATATTGTGATTGTAGTGTTTTCATACAAAAATCATTTTAAAAATCACAATTTTTCCATAAAATCATAAAAATTTTGATTCTTTGATTTTTAATTTTTTGGAAAGATTTTCAAATTTATATTGTTACATGAAATGATATAATTTTTTTAATTTTTTATCATCATTGGTTAATTCAAATAAAAAATGAATAATGATGTGGTTTAAGGATATCATTTTATGTGAATTGGGCCTACATTAGTGCATTTATAACTTTTAGTTAAAGTTATTATTTTAATAAAAAGTCATTTTTGGGTATAGGTGAATTGAAGGAAATGGACCCAAATTGAAGATTTGAAGTCAAGAAATAAAATACGAAGACAAAAATAAGTAATAAAATGAGCATGAAGAGGACCCCATACATATGTGCACACAAGCTTAGAAATCAAAGGAGGGTCCCACTCTTTAATTATTGTATGAATCTAAATTTGGATTTCAAGAACTCAAATTGGAATGAAGAAAGGAAAGTCATGATGGAGAAAATTTAAGAAAAGGAAAGTCAAATAAGAAGAGATAAAAAATGGACAAACTCGTTTTTATTTAGACAGCATGGATTAAAATAGTCATAACTCTCAAATCGAGTGTCGGATCAAGACAATCTTGGTGCCGTTGAAAATCTTTTTTCAAGTAGATATTCGTGAAACCTAAGATTTACCAAGCGGAGTTAAAACGATAAAGTTATGACCTTTGGAAGTTGGCTATATATTTTTAGGCGGGATTGCATAAAATTGGAGTTTTGTTTTGTTTATGATGTACATCTATTTGTAGGGTCCACTTAATTCCAATTAAGAAAATTGAAGTTCAAGTTGGGTCCTACTATGTACAATAACTTTACATCAAAGATGGGCCCATTCTATGAAGATATATATAAAATCTAATTTTGAAAACTGAGTGTAGAGAGAGATTTGCACAAGAAAAGCAACTAAGCATCTTTCTACTTACTATATATTTGCTAACTTTTAACCAAAGGAAGATACCTTTCCAAAATGAAGTTTTTGTAAGCTCCAAAAGAGGAAAGAAAGATAGCAAAAAAGGGGACCAAACATTATAAAAAGGATTCAAAGGAGGAGTTGCACGTTCAACACCACAAGCCCTTTCTCTCTCCCTCTCTCTCCATACACCACACCACCACCCAATTCTATACAATCCTAGCCTCTCTTCATCTCTACTCCATATTCTCCACCCCTCTTCTCTTTGGTGCAAGTTGGTCAAGATTTCAAGAGATGATGTACTTCGCGATGCGGATGCTCACTGGACTAGATGTTCCATGTATCTAGAGTAGAAGTAAGTTTATTTGGACTTTCATTTTTTACTTTCTTGTTCATGATTCTTAGTAATGTACAAAGGATTAAACAAGGATTTATGAGTCGTAATGATTTATTACATCAATGCAGTGTGTTTATGTTGATTGATAGACCATTTTTGGCATTGTAGTTTTAAGTTGTCCGTTGACCCTAAGTATGGAGTTTGGAAGTGAAAACTGAAATTCTAAAGCCCATCTTTCTTTCTTTTTTTTTTTCTGAAATTTTCTTTTATTTATTTCACTTTATTACATTGGTTGATGCTTTTATTTGTGGTTGCAGGTTTTAGTTTAGATTGCTTTTAGATTAGGTTTTAAATCTGACTTGTAATTTTAATTTCAGACATCAGTGTTTAATTATTATTTAATTTTCAATTTAGTAGGACATTATTTGTATAGATTTTCCTAGGATAGTGCTAGTTTTTCAATTGGATAGATTTTCTTGTTAAATGGCAAATTGTATTAAGAAGAATATGAGGGATGAGCTACTAAAAAAGAGCTCTCAAAAGGAAGATATAGAATCACTCCAAAAATTATGGGGACAAAGCTCAACAGGCCTGTGCAAAGCCAACAAAAAGAGAAAATAGAAACAAAAAATAATTACAGAGGAGCAACCCTCAAAAAGTTAATGATGGCAACAAGCAGAGGTCGAAGGAAAGGTTTGTATAGGTGATCTAAGGATGAAGTTAGCTGGAACAAAAGAAGCCCTTTGGCGGCATTGGTAGAAGGGACTTTGTTTTCAAATCTACTTGTATTCCTGGAGTGCCAAATGACATATAAAGTAGTGAAGAAAACAATAGCCATACCTTGTTTAGCACGTTTGTCATAGCCAAAAGTGAAGATAGATCATAAGAAGTTGGGGTTGGTATGAGGGAAGGAGCAGCTCACTGCCATGGTGATCCATTTCCAAAGGGTCGAAGCAAAAGGGCAAGAGAAAGAGATGCATTGATAAACCATTTGAATTGCAAAGAGAACAAATAGAAGAGAGAATGACTTTATTTTTTTTGGCCCAATCATCATTTGGGAGTCTCCTATGCATTAATCTCCAAAAGAAACAAGAGAGTCTGGGATTCATAAGAGGATGCCAAATTAAGTGAGCCCAAAGCTTGATGGTTGATCTTGAGCGAACTAATCCCCAGGCTCCTCTAAGGGAGAGCTCGGTAGTGGAGGAGATGTTGAGAACCAAGAAATCATAAGCCTGCTAATTGATCTGGATAGCTCTAGCCTTGGCAAGGAAGTTTGCAACTTCAAAAGGGAGGTGTTGAGGGATAACACAATTGTTTTCATCAATGATATGAGAAACTCTGACATCATGAAGGAAAGAAATGTGGGGGAATCTGTCTGCAACAGATGTGTTGTCCAGCCACCTATCATACCATAAGTTGATCTTAGAACTATTTCTAATTATCCACTTACAGTTGTACTTGAGCAGGGGACCTCGTTTCCAAACGATTTTTTAGATGCAAGAGCCCGACCTTATGGTATTGTGTTCCCATTAGGAAGATTGCTTGAAATATCTTTTGTAGAACCAAGTAGCCCATGTGGAAGAAGAAGAAGAGGCAATCCAAGCAAGCTGTAGCAAATTGGCTTTAGTGACATTGGTAAGCTTATGCAAACCAAAGCCACCCTCTGATTTAAGCAAGCAGATATTATTCCAACGGACTTTAATTTTCCTCTTACTGTCACTACCAAACCAAAGAAAAGAGCTGATAAGCCTCTCAATATCACCCACCACTTTAGAAGGGATAGGGAAGACCATCATGCGATGAAGAGATATGGAGCTTAGCACATGCTTTACCAAGATGAGCCTTCCGGTGAAAGAGAGCAATCTATTCTTCCAACCAACCAGTCTCTTCCGAATGTTATCAATTAGGAAAGAGAAGTAAGCTCTCTTAGGGGCCCCTATGAATATTGGGACACCTAAATATTTCCCAAGGTTGGAGGCTAGCTAAACGCCCAGGGTGGAAGAGATGAGTCTCTTTTTTCTTAAGTTATAGTGGCTGGCAAATATGTTTCTTTTATGCAAGTTAAGCTTATGACCCGAGGCAACTTGGTAAGAGATCATGAGAGCTTTTAGAGAGGATAAGGAATTGTAGTTGGCTTTTATGAAGACCATGATGTCATCTGCATAAAGAAGGTGGTTCGTAACTAGGTCAATGTTTGAGATAGGCAAAATACCAACTCTAGAAACCAAGTTTTCAAGGTTGAGGCTTAAGATTTCCTCAGTCAAAATGAAAAGGTAGGAAGAAAAAGTGTCACCCTGTTTGAGGCCACAACCAGCTGAAAAGAAACCACAAGGAACTTTATTAATCCAAGGGTCAGAGTGCCCAAAGAACTTGAGGGCCTTGAATAGGAAGGGCCATCCAAGTTTGTCAAAAAGCTTTAGTGATATCTAGCTTTATGCATATAGAGCCGAGCTTTGAATTTGTATTGACTTTCTGGAGAAGTTCATGGGCTAGGCCAATGTGTTGATGAATGGACACCAATCCTTTAGTGGTACAAACACATTTAGAGATCAATTTAATCCAAGGGTCAGAGTACCCAAAGAACTTGAGGGCCTTGAATAGGAAAGGCCATCCAAGTTTGTCAAAAAGCTTTAGTGATATCTAGCTTTATGCATATAGAGCCGAGCTTTGAATTTGTATTGACTTTCTGGAGAAGTTCATGGGCTAGGCCAATGTGTTGATGAATGGACCTCCCCTTTATGAAGGTTGCTTGGGTTTTTTTTAGATAAGGGAGGGGAGAATATGGGACAGCCTATTAGCCATGATCTTGCAAATGATCTTATAAGAGAAATTTAGAAGGCTAATAGGTCTAAAGTCTGCAAAAGATGAAGGAGAAGAAATTTTTGGATAAGGGTGATTGTGTAAGTGTTAGAAGCTCTAAGGGTTTTACCTGAGGAGAAGAAGTGATGGACAGCCCAATAGACATCTTGAGCAATGATAGGCCAAGCAGAAGTGAAGAAAACACCAGCGAAACCATCTGGCCCAGGGGCACTTTGCGAGTTGCGCAAAGATTGCATTCTTAATCTCATCTTCAGAAAGTACAGCAGAGAGAACTTCATTTTGTAAGGAGGAAACTCTTCCTGCGGGGGGCTGGGATATCAAAGATGGAGCTCATATCAGTAGAACCGGAGGGCTGCAAAAGGGAAGAAAAATATCTAACAGCCGCTGCTTGATTTGCTCCTCATCAACTAAATTGATGCCATTGTCCATGATGGATAAAATTTGCTTTGATCTACTCCTCATCTTGGCATAGAGGTATGGAAAAATTTTGTGTTTCGGTCCCCTTCCTTGAGCCAGTTAATTCTAACTTTCTGTTTCCAATGAGTCCCTCTTGCCTGAGGGGCATTGTGAATATTGGTTTTAGAAGAAAGCAAGAGGGTAGCAGTGGAGTCAGCAGGATTAGAATCAAAGTCCAGCTAGGTCTGAAACAAAGCTTCTTCAGCAGCTTGAATGCTAGAGTTAAGATTGCCAAAATATTCCATCTTTTCAAAAACATTCACTGCCTTAGCTTCTGGAAAAGAACAAACTGAGGGTTCCCCTTAACTTCCATCTCCCAAACTTGGTTAACTACCTCCAAATGCAAGGGATGATTGATCCACATGGCCTCAAATTTGAAAGGAGTTCTTTTGTCCTGAATCTAATTAAGATGAGAGAGCAGCGAAGGGCAGTGATCAGAAGAAAGCCAGGATAAGTGATTAACCACTGGGTCATGGAAGGAATCAATCCATCTGTAATTGGCTAATGCACGATCCAATCTAGCACAAACCAACGATCTACCACTTCTGTTGTTTGACCAAGTGGACTTGCTCCCCTTCAAGCCCAAGTCATTTGATTGAACTCATTCATTGAAGAATTTCTTGAGAGGGAAAAGCTGAATTTTTCTTCTAACAAAGATATGGCATTGAAGTCACCAAGCTCACACCAGGGAAGATGGTTAGCATTAGCACTATCCTCCAAATAAGTCCATAGGGTTCTTGTTTGGATGTAGCTGGTAGAAGCATAAACAGTAGTTATGAGACAAGGCTGACTCAAGCCAATTTTAGAGGCATGGATGGACACATCTAGGGGGAAGAATCCACGAGATTTATATGGAAAGGATTAGGGGAGGAGGATTGGCTAGGAAAAGATCATATCCAAGGTAGTCTAACTTGATGGAGTGATGAGATTGGAAAGGGGACATAATAGGCTCAGCTAGAAAAATGATGTCTGTGGGAGGAGATGAGATGGTTGAGGACATTGATAGTGGGGGCATTAGAGAGACCCCTACAGTTCCAGTAAAAGAGCTTAATCATTGTGGGGTGTAGGGGGAGGGTGGGGGCCAGAGTAACTCCTGGTAACAGGACCTGAGTGGGGATTCCTTTGCATTTTTCCTTTTTTGCTTTTGGTATTTTGCTTGGGTAGAGAGAAGAGAGGGTGGGGGGGAGAATTATGGTTTTGATCAACTTCTCGGACAACAGAGAGGTCAGATGGATTCTGAATTGAGATAAAGTTCTTTTGAGAGGAGAGGTCAGATGTTTTCAGGATCAAATTTGGGAACCGGGGTTGCCTCTAAGTTTTGAGCACCAACATTACCAACTTTTGCATTAATCAGGGGATCATTGGTTGCAGAGCTTACCAGATCTACACAGACAGCAGGAGGAGGTTCAGGGGCAGGACCAGTAGAAGCCTCAAGATCTGTAGCAAAAGTAGCTTCATGGTTTGTAGTAGAAATCTCAAGCCCTGAAGCAGGTGAAACCTGACGGACCTCAAGGCCTGAAGCAGGAGAAGCCTCACAAACTATTGCAGGCACCTTAGCATGGTCTGGAGCTTTGTCCTGATTGGGTACTGGGAGGGGAACAGTAGCAGTAGTGGCCACAGGAACAGGGGAAACAACTTGACAGAATGGTGATTTACCCAGAATTCCATCTTTGTAGTGACTGGAAGTTGGGGGATGGCATTTACCATCGGTGTGTGCAGTGGAAAAACAGTAAGAACAGGGGAGGTTTTCATAGGAGACCTCGATCACTGTATCATACTCACCTTCGAAATCAGCTAATTTAGACATTGGCTTAGTTCTCTTCAGATCCAGAGAAACCAAACTTCGAGCATATGTCATGATTTTTTGAGAAGCTGTGACTACATCCAGCTTCAGGGGATGATCCATAAAGCTAGCCAGTGATAGCAGAATGTTGCTACTCCAACAGTGATAGGGGATGCCCTTCAGGTGAATCCAGACTGGAAGAGAGGAAGGTCATTCAGGCAGATCTTTCCCAGATGACCAAGGTAGGAGACGGAGTCTTTTATTGTTCATTGTAACCAGGGATTGAAGGATGAAAGAAATCCCTATCCTTTGCTGAGGCAAATCTGAAAATGAAGAGACCTTTTTCTCTCCATTCAATCGTCAGCCGTTTCCCGGAGAATCTGCCGACTGCAGCGAAGGAGAAGCAATCCTTACTGGATGCCACCATGGAACAGGGGATTTTCAGGGTTGGTTTACCATCTTTCCATGTGGTTTGGGGGTAGATTGGAGGTAAGATAGCCTCCTGGGAGGAGAAGAGGCTAGCAAACGGTTTGCTAGGAAGATATGGAGTAGAGGAGACATTGCTGAGATGGAAACCATCTTTGTTTTTGAGAGTTGAAGGAGATCTACCATCTGTTGACGTCGGCCAAGTTCCATGGTAGCAGCATGTATCAGGTTCTCCAGATCAGAAAGGGAAGATAAGGAATCTGAGGGAGATGGATCGGGAGGTTTGGGTGGCTGCTGGGCGTTTTCTGTTTTTTTTGGCAGTGGGGGTGGGGGGTAGGGCTTGTCACTCCCGCTTTTTTCGCTAGATAAGGGAGATGCGAAGGTGTTCCTGGAAGTGTTCAAGATTGAAGAACATAGGTAAAGATGCATGGTTCTTGGGTGTGTGAATCATAGCTCCCTGTGACTTGATTGTAGACTTGATTCCGGCTCATCGAGTAAAAGTATAATTGAAGAAGAAGGTAATCTTTCAAGTTTTCATTTTATTGCTTTGTGAGCATGGAATAATATTATTGGCATCATTCTAGATTAAGGTGGTGCATCATGAAATGTTTAAACCATCTGTAAAACATTAAAAAAAAGAAAGATTCATATCTGATTTTTGTTAAAAATTCGACTAATTTAGATCTGAAAATTTAATTTTCTGATTTTACAAAAATCACATCTATTTTTAGAAACTTACCATTAAACTAGTCTTGTTGTTAGCTAGTTTAGGTTGATTCTTTTTGTGGCTGTTTAGGGCCAACTAAAATTAGTTTTCTTTCTGTTTTAATCCATTTTTGGTTGTTAAAGTTTCCAAAATATGATGAAACTTTCCTTATGTAGGCAACTAAAAAGCCTTCCAATTTTGGCCTTTCAGAACTTCCATTAGAAACTTTTTTCTTTTAGTTGTTTTTAAATTTAGAAATCAATTTTTAGGAGACCTTTCTTGTTCTGAGAAATTTTTTTAGCTTCTTCGTATACAAAAAAAAAAAAAAAAAAAAAAAAAAAAAAAAGAGGACTCCAAAATTGGCCACCCTCCTCACTTGACACCCATCATGATAAATCAATGGAAACCCACGGTCAAAAGGTCATCCATTGATTGCAAAAGTTCTTCCACTAACATGTTTAAATCTTTAGGTGATTACCTGTGCCCCACACCAACATTTTACATCTTATATGAATACGTGGGGAGGTGATCAACGCATTACCAAATCATCATCCTCTAGTGATATTCCCATGCAATGTGCGGGAGAGTGACCAAAGCAACACCCAATATTCATCCTTTAATGATGTTAGGCAAAATTTTATCATGGAGGAGATGCGTGAACAAGTGGAGGAAGCAAATGTATATCAAAGGATTTGTTCCAATGAAATAGTTATCATGTATTGTCCAAAATGGGAAAATCAATATGGATATAATTATAGAGAGGAGCAAACAAATGAGGATACCAATAGAAAAAAGTGATCAACCAATGAGGGCCGCACATGGTTACCCACACCCCACACAATTGTTCAATCTTTTCAATATGGATGTGTGGGGAGGTTATTAAAGTGACACTCACACCTCTATGAATCAACATTCAAGATTAGAAACTCTCCTAGAGGTATTGCAAAAACAAAAGAAGGAATCAAATCAATGGCCTTATTCAAGAGAAATCGGTAATATGTGCAGTCCAAGTTAGACAAATTATTCCAATTACAATTGGTAAAATGGGCCTGATATACATAACAATTGTATGTCTTAAGATTCTACTATGGGTGGGTCATGCAGATATTCTTTCCAAGATGATTCATATGTACCCTCAATATCCCTATGGTCATATGCCCTCGATGAACCACCTCGGCCCATTGCAATATGAACCACCACCACCACACTAGAAGAAATCTTTAGAAGACATGCTCCCTGAAGCCACTTGAAGATAGATTGAAATCCATCAATCAACTATGAGCAATTTCAAAGATGAAATCAAATCTATGTTAAGAGAATGTACTTTTCAAGTTGCAATCTAGGAGGAGCAACAAGCTATAACCCTTAAAAGTGAGACAGATATTTCACAAAGTGATTCAACATTCAAGAAATATCATTCATCAATGGATTACCTAAATGCACAATTGGAATCTAATGGTGGTGATGAGCAAATTGATAGTGGTATGATGGATGACGATTCTGACTTTGACACATAAAAGACCGTGGCCCCTTTTCCTCAAAGATTTGGCCAAACCAACAAGGAGAATCTAGACTTTCTCTATGAGAATGATGACACCCTTTATGGGTTTGATTCTTCAGAAGAATCCCGCATTGTTGGTTTTCAAGAATTTCAGGTTCCTATAATTGATGAAGCCACATATGCGCCCCATAAGATCTAAAAGAGAAATCAATATTGGGAGGAGGATCCAAATTTTCAGGTTCTAGAATCTGAGACTTTGGAATTTGTGATTAATGATGAGGCAATTAATAATCGCTTTCTTAATGAAATTGCCCTTCCCATTCATGTGGTTTCAAAATTGGAGGAAGAAAAAGAAAAAAATTATTTGGATGAATTCTTGGCATTAGAGGATAATGGTAATGTTCAGAACCCCAAATCTGGCAAATTGGAATCACATATAGCATTGTTTTCACCTTTAGGTCATGATGTTGCCATTGAAAGTTATGAGCCTATGCCAAAAGGAAATTGAAAACATTTATTTCAAGGAGTTATGAGCACTGGAGGACCATGTACATCCCATTTTCTGATGTTTCCTCCTCTTGTGCAAATCAAAGATCCATTTTTTAGGAAGGAGGAATTTTTCATAATGGTCATTTCTACACATTCACAAAGAACATGCAGTCCTCATGTTCACTGTGCCAGAATTTTCCAACATTACTTCTCACCGGGTAATCCTTGTGAATTTTGCAGAGGAAAATTTCGTTTGGGATTCGTTTGTTTTGTTTTTAGGAATTCTTGCGATAACATTTTTTATTTTAGAAAAGAAAGTTTTTCAAGGAATTGAGACAATTTGAAAATATATAGGAATCTGGAATTTTTGAAACTTTTGAAAAGAAGTAAAAGACGTTTATGATGAGAAAATTAACTGTAGGAATTCTAAATAAAGTGAGACTCTCATGTTTAAGTAGAGTTACGATGGAAAACAACTCAAGTTGTCTATTTGAATTGGATCTCTTAGTTGAGCCAAACTTCCTAAAGTCTCAAATTCTAACCCAAATGGGACCCACTAATCTTAAACACATAATTTACCAAATTTAAATGGCATCAAATCACAAAACAAATTAAATGCGAGTGGGGTCTGTCAAAGATCAAATCAAAGGTCCAAATTTATTCTAATTAAAACCAAAATTTGGGTCATTACTAGACTAGCGTATTAGTAAGGTTGTGGCTTTGTTTTGTGTTTAAACGAAGCATTGGCTGAGTTGTTTCTACAGTGGATGAGCTTGTAAATAGAAATTCATGATTTACACAATAAAGTTAAAGAACATTTTGGATCTTCTCCTGGAATGTTTCCCTTTTTGTTTTTATTTTTTGGGTTTCATGGGGGCCCATCCAATGTCACTATATGAGAAGGGAGTCTAGGAAATGAGGAAAGATTGTATGAATAGGATCTTATTATTTGAATGATAAGGCTGAGCAAATCTGTTCAATGGAGCTAGCAAAAATCGCAAAACAAATAAATAGTTAATGGGCCCACCAAAGAAGTTAAAAAAGGGTTGGATCTCAACCTTACCTCATTATGGGTAGGACATTGAGCATTCATAGACCCGTGTCTTAGGATGGGATGAACTTTTACATCTAATTTCTACCCAAAAAACAAACCTCACATTCAATAGCAAATAGCGTGCTTTTATATGTGATTTTTTAGATTACCTTGTCCATCTAGCATGTCGGTAAAAAAAGTGACTTTTAGTAGTATAAAAAATAAAAATACTTCTAGCCGCCGAAATTTATAGTGTGTGGTAGGTTTTTGAAAAACTTCTTCATGATTGAAAGTGGTCCCATGCAATATATTTGGCTTGACCTTTTTCTAAGGTTTGAGTACCTCTTATCATTTCTTTTTCAATTTAGAATTCAATTTATCATCATACTACTAACCAGGAAATAAAATTAAAAGTTAATATTTAAACACTCCATTGACATTATACTCGATGGCGCAGGGGCAAGGCCAAAGCTTGATGGCTTATCTTTTCCTTCAATTTCCTTAGATACTAGGAGCTGGTTGGAAAGAAAATTTGAGAATGATGAGATGTTCAAAGTCTTGGAAGAGTGTGATGGGGATAAAGCTCTAGGCCAGGATGAATTTAATTTCTCTTTCATCGAAGCTGGGTGGGAATTCTTGAAAGTGGACTTTCTTATGTTCTTGTCCGAGTTTCATTGTAGGGGCAAAATTAATAGGGAGACCTTCTTAACTCTTATTCCAAAAGTTCTGAACCCTATGGAACTAAAGGACTATAGGCCTGTTAGCCTCATGGGGTGTTATATAAGCTTTTGGCGAGGATTTTGGCAATATAGACTGAAGTGTGTTCTTCCTCATATTATTAGTCCTTTTCAAGGAGCTTTTGTTGCAGGTAGATAAATTATTGATTGGGTGTTGATTGCTAAGAAGCTCGTGGATTCTAGGAAGAAGTCAAAGAAGGAAGGGGTTTTATTCAAAGTTGACCTTGAAAAAGCCTATGATCATGTGGAGTAGGATTTTTTGGAGTACATGTTGTTCAGGCTTGGCTTTGGAGAAACTTAGCATGGGTGGATCCGCAAGTACATTTCTTCTACTTCTTTTTCTATTTTGGTTAATGTTTCGCCTTCAAAGTTTTTCTATGCTTCGAGAGGTATTCATCAAGGTGATTCTTTATCTCCTTTCCTATTTACGATTGTGATAAAATGCTTCAATTTGCTCTTAATGAAAGTGAGAGATTCGGGGCTAATCAAAAGCTTTGAGATCGGGCAGAGTGGAGAGGTGATCACTCATTTGCAAATGAAATAATTCTTTTTAGTTCCTCTAGGAGGGAAGAAATTTCAGCTCTTAGAAGAATTCTTTATTGTTTCCAGTTGGTGTCCGTTTTAAACTAAAATGTTTCCAATAGCGTGTGGTGTTCAGAGGAGACAACTCGGGCTTTGGCCAGCATTATCAACTGTACATCAGGAAAGCTTCCTCATATTTACCTTAGGTTGTCCATTGGATTTAAGCCTAGGACTAAAGCTTTGTGGGATTCAGTGATTGAAAAATTTAAGAGAAAGTGGTCTTCATGGAAGAGGCAGTGTTTGTCTTTCAGTGGGAGAATCACCCTTATTAAAGCTTGCTTATCCAATCTTTCAATTTGTTACATGTCTCTTTTCAAAATGCCAAAGTTGGTGATTGAATGCCTTGATTGCATTCGGAGAGACTTCTTATGGAAGGGTTAAGGGGATAAGAAGAAGTTACATCTTGAGAAGTGGAGTGAGGTGCTCAAACCTAAAGCTAAAGGAGGTCTTGGGCTTGGTAGCTTGAAAAATAAGAGTTAGGCTTTGCTAGCTAAATGATGGTAGAGATGTGGGGAAGAAAGGGATGCTCTATGGCGGAGGTTGATTGCTATCAAATATGGTGATGAGAAGTGGGGGTGGTGGCCTAAGTCTAGACCCAGCTACACTTGGTCAGCCTTGTGGAAGGCTATTGCTTCAGTTAGGGAAGAGTCAAACTTAAGAGGGGAAACTTTATATAAAGGAGTGGTTTTTGTGGTAAGGGATGGTAGAAATGTTGGATTTTGGGTGGATGACTAGATTGGGGTGTATCCCTTGTGTAATTTATTTTTTAAGCTATTTAGATTGATGATAAAAAAAGACTCCTTTGCCAATGAATGTTTTCAGTTGATTGGTGGCGGTAAGTGTGAGACAATTATGAGAAATTGTTGATTATTCTTGCTAATACATTCTTTTGCAAGGAATCAAAAGACACTCGGATTTGAAACTGATCTATATCTAGAGAGTTTTAAGCTAAAGCTTTTTGCCTAGCCTTGGAGGGAATTCAATCTCAGACGGCCCCATCCTCCCTTGTGTGCTTGAGGTTGGTTCACCCTCAAGTTGAGACTTTTTATTGGTTAGTTATTATGGGTAACGTACCCACGGTTGACAATCTAAGGAGGAGAGGGTTAAATTCCAATAATCTTTCAGATACTTGTGTCATATGTGGCAAGAAGGAGTCGGTGAGCCATCTTTTTCTATTGCGAGGTGGTTGGCCTTATTTGGAGCAACTTTATTTGGAGATGTGGTATTGCTTGGTGTCACCTAAAGAATATTGTGGACATGGTGGAGTCTTGGTTGGGAGGGTGCTTTATATAATGTAGTTGAGTTTTATGGATTGTGATCTCTTTTGCTATTTTTTGGTCTATTTGGAAGGAAAGAAACAAGAGGATCTTTAGGAGCTCATCTTCTTTCATAGTAGATTTGATCTCTAAAATGACCTTTACAATTGCAAAATGGGCCTTGGCTAGAACGTAGTTTTCCAAGTCTACCCTTTATGATATCCTCTCAAGTTGGAAAACATCTATGGTTTGTGGTACTTTAAAGGAGAAGAGATTAACTCATTGGAGCCTTCCTCTAGAATAAGTTTTAACGTTTAACATGGATAGTGCTTCTAAGGGAAAGCCGGGTTCAAGGGGATTGGATGAGTGCTTCACAATAGTAAGAGGGCGGTGTTTCTTATATTTTCTAAGCATGTTAGTGTGTGTGACTCTAATGAAGCAGGGGTGCTAACGATCTTGGAAGGCCTTAGGTTGTTCTCTTCAAGATATGGTGGTGCACTGCTTATGAAAAGTGATTCCTTAAACGTGATTCGTTGGGTGTTTAATAAGAAGTCTAGTCCATGGAAGTTTCAATTTCTTTTTAATAAAATTAGGCAGTTCTCGGCCAACATTAATGTTACTTTCCACATGATGTTATATCCACCAATTTTATAGCGGATGTGTTTAGCTAAGCAAGGGGTTGATAGATTAGTTCCTTGGGTAGGTTTGTTGTAATTGAGGCTAGAGTTGGTGCATCTCTCTTACATATTCTCCTTTTTCTTCCTTTTTCTTTGCCTTTTGTATTTCTTTTTCTTTTAATGAAATTTTTTTACCATTTCAAAAAAAGAAAAAAAAATGTATTATATCTTATGGCTAGAAATATTCAATGAGTAAGAATTTTGATAGACTAATTATACGGGGACTTCTTAATATGCTGAAAATGATAAGACCATCTACATTTCAAGAGGCCCATTTTGGTTTTAAGTAGAAACGATCCAAACCCTTATTTTTCCTATTTTGGGCCTACCATAATAAATGTCAACCTCTGAAAAGACAAGTTTCAAATCAGTTGGAGAAGGGCTACTGCTGGATTGATCAAATTCGAATGATTTAGACAGTGATAAGATCAGATCGTATCTGATGAAAGCCAGGTAGCCTCTCAATTAATTTTTACCCTATTTGGTAGGGACTCCAAGAGCATGGAAAACCAGTTGCACCTTCCCTACATGAATAGGTAAGAGCTGGTGAATAGACCGATTTGCAGCTTTGAAACAAGCATGCGTAGGCATCATCACAGCTACGACGAAGTTTTGCTGATGAGGTAATAAATATTTTCTTAGTGATGTTCTATCCCTAAATAACTATTTTTCATTTTTTTGGAATACCTTAGTGTGGGTTCATGGGGGAGGGAATGGAAGCATCTAAATGAGATCAAGGAGGGATGTGTAAAATATTTACCTCGTTAGATCATCCTAATCTTTTGATATGTGTCTTTTGCACATTCTCTTTTCAATCTAGTGAAAATTAATGGTTGATGAGAATCAAATTTGGGCTTATAGCAAATCGGAGGAAAAGACAATAGGGAGTGTGAGAGAAGTAACATGATCATAGGTGGGCCAATAATGTAAAAGAGGCTGAATAATGTTCTATGCATATTTGATTCTCATAAACATATTTATATATGGATAGGTCCCTTTTAATTAGTGTATGTGATGATAGCATTGTATTTGTATGCCAATACCATCAAACATGCAGAGCATATTCGTGTTTCTGTTTTTTCATACACAGATCTGCCTTTTCCAACCACTCCTGCTATATTATAGAGCCTTTTTTATGGATTTGCAAAATGTTTGGTCCAAAATGACAATATTTTGAACATTGTCTGCACCAATGGATGATAAAATGAAAAACATAGCATTTTTCAGTTCCAATTCCAAGGAAATGCATTACTCCGTTGTGCTTATTCCCAAATTCCCAATATATTATCTCTTGTTTCTAATAAGACAGGCTAATGTTATGTGGGCTTTCAAATAATACTACCAAGTAAATTTTATATCAGCATAAATGATCCAGGGATATTTATCCAATGGCAATGAGCGCCCAGGGTGAAAAACATTATCTCACCCTGCTTAAATGAAGGCTAGCCCAATATTACCCTGTTCTTGTTGGAGGGGATTTGGGCTTTGTATTTAGGGCATTGGACTTTGCGTGGGCTTAATTCCCTTTCCCAATATTAAATGGCCCTGGACTTGTGCCGATATATGCTTGAATTCTTTTTCCAACATATTTACATGACGGAGTGTATGTATCTTGCAAATGGCCTGGACGCAGCCTAATACCTAAATGGGCTGATCTTGGACTATCCTCAGCGCAGCCCAACCTGCCAACTGATAGCTGCATTTGATCTTGTAACTTTTAAATTGGATCAGGGGCATTTTTTTTTTAATGGGTATCCCAGCCACAAGCCTGCCTATGTTTGAGTCCTGGTAAAGCAGGTAAGAGGTTGTTCTTAGAATTGGTTTAGGTTGGTGATTTAAATTGTTATTAACATTATCACCAAAGCCTTCTCCCAACTATGTTGGCTTCACTTCATAAAATTTAGCCTCCATTCAATTAAGTAATTGACAAATAAGGAAAAACGTAAACACAAACTAATCCTACCTAACCTCTATGCTCACATATACGTTTGGTATCACTTATCATAAGCTTATGTATATTAGGTTGGATATCTATTAGTCATGCTCAATCACTTGAGATGAGAAAGCATTTAAAGAGAATATTTTTAAAGTGCAAGTGCATAGCCATATTTTATCGAATGCGGTGTGCTGTATAAGAAGTCCATTGCCATAAATTCATTAGTGGAAGCCAAGCTTGAGTTTCCAAACATCTCAAAATTGCCACTATTATTTGGTAACCAAAAAAATTACACTCCAATTAGAATTATGTCCATTGCATGATTAATTGATAGTTTATGGAATAAATGACTAAATGATAAAAAAATAAAAAAATGGAGTTAAATAATGTATTTTAGATCTGATCAATTTGATAATGGCCTAAATATGAGTGGAGGGAAACTTCCACGAGTTTCCGTAGTTTAGATTTTAAAAGTAGCTGAAGCCACCACCTAAAGGTAAGATTTTTTTAAGAACCCTTTGCAAATTTAGAGGAGTAATATGCTTTTTTTTTTAATTTGCCGCTTCCTTCAATATTTTTTTACATAGAGCCCCCCCAAGGCGAATTTTCTAGGTCCTCCCTTGGCCATCATGATCAATTTGGATTTATTAAAATAGGTCCCGTATTGATAGACGTGGATTTATGTAGGGTACTTTCTCCCACTATAATTTTACATGTTTTAGAGAAAAGTAAGCCTAAACTTTTGAAATTATGTATATAGTTGTATCTCACTCTAAAAACTTACTAGCAATAAAAGGTCCGTGCTAAGCCCGGGAAAAAAAGGTAAAATATATTAAAATTTGAGATTACAAAGAAATGAAATTGAAAGCAAATAAATTAAAAAGAAAGAAAAACGATATTTAACATTCTTTAAATTTAACACATCTGGATTAATTCAAAAAGAGAACAAACATTAAACTTATATAACTATTAATAAAACTTTAATTTATAAACTTTCACATATTAAAGTTTTCGATGTGATTTTTTGGAAGAAAAGTGAGAAATAAAAAATGTTAAGATAAATAAATAATAATCTCTAGATTAAGATGTAACTAATAGCATGTAATTTTCTTCTTCCGTCTATAGCAACATCGTGATCTTAAAAATAAAATTGTGTTTTATTTTATCACATTTGTACATTTGTACATTTTATCACATTTGCATCTATAACTAATTGACTGTAATTTTCTTCTTCCATCTATAACAACATCCTCATCTCTTGATGATGATTAGGAATCGTTTATTGACAATAAAAAACAAGTTGTGTGGGCCTGCCTTCTCCCTTCTTTGTACTCTCCTCAGTGCTTAAGAGGCAAAGAGACTTAACAAATATGCAAAAGAAACAAGAACCCAATCAATCATGATTACTATCCCACTTTCACTTGCATCTCTGATAAAGGAAGCTAAATTGAACAAATTAAGATCCCTGAATACCCAATAATACAGAGCACATGCATGAGTTTCAAATCTAGATAATATCTTCACTTCCATAATGAAGATGTTACAAACACATCATGAAGATGCACATCGAACTACAATACTCCCTCAATTTTACAAAGCTTGTTTAGGACTTAAAATTGTGAATGATAAATTTGACAGATAGAGAGAGAATAATTATTTATATCAAGGCCATGACTTGAGTAAAAAGAGAGAGATGATGAGGGGAATAATCTAGTGATGATGATGAATTGAACAATCACAATCATGTATGGGTATGGAATTGCAAACATGGCGCAAAAAGTTATGAAATCTAAAAAAGTAATCACCAAGAAAAAGGAAATATGGGTATGGGATTGCAAACTCGATGATGAATGGAACAATCACAATTATTTTATTTCTTTTACCTTTAAAAAAAAAGAAAAAAAAAAGAAAGGAAATCGTAGGGCACAAATGGCTTGGAAATAAATAAAGGAATAGATCATAAATTGTGAGTAATACCTTAAAAAATACAAAGAAATTAAGGAATCAATTTCCAAAGAAGAGTCAATTATAATTGACTGGGTTGTAATGACCCGAATCTTTCTAATTAGAATTAATCTTGACCTTAGATTTGATCTTTGATGGACCTCACTTGCATTAAATTTCTTTTATGAATTTATGCTATTTAAATTGGGTTAATTATTTGTTTAATATTAGTGGGTCCCATATTATGTTAGAATTTGAGACTTTAGGAAGTTTAGCTCAACTAAGATATTCAATTTGATTAGACGCTTTGAGTTGTTTTCCATCCTAACTCTACTTGAACATGACAGTCTCACTTTGTTTAAAATTCTCAAAGTTGATCTTCTCATCTCAAACTCCACCTTGAAGATTAGAGTCCTAATCTACCTTGATTATTAGAGTCCAACCCAAATTAGTATAAGATTATATTTCTTTTAGGACTCTCTTTTTTATTCCTATAAATAGACTTTTCCCCCTCCCTAAGCCCATCTACGAATGTTACAACTCTCTTGCTTAAGGTATGGTCAATTTCTGCTTTTTCTATTTCCTTTGCAAGTTTCTATAATAGGTTACTGTTGTATATCGCATTAACATATGAGTTCTCTCTTCCGTTGTTTTCATGACATGGCATTAAATGCATCAACATTACCATGAGCCTCATCTATATGATCTTCACTAATCAGGCCAACCCATTAGTCACATGTGAACCCAATGTGGCATCATCTCTTCTTTTCTCATATGCATAATTGCTCTTCTTTTATGTCCACCGAAAGCATTGTGCCACCTAAGCTTATTTCCATAAGACCCATTGGACCCATTGTCATTGGCCCACTTGATGAATCTATTTCATATGAAGTTTTTAGGCTTAAATGACTAACTTTTCTAGGTCTAACCCGAATCATACCTGCCACTGATGAACGCATATTTTTTATAGCCCAACGTTCACTAAATAGTTCTTGTGTGTGCCCACCGGTCTAACCCATCTAGTTTATGATCCTGCGTACCCCTCATTACTCATGGCCACTTGCATCGACCACCCCAGGCCCAAGACCAACATGTAACAATTTCATCATTCTTGACCTGTACTCAAGCCTATCCCAAATCCTATAGCCCGTGCATGAACCCATCTCTTAGACCCATTTGCTAGTTGGCTTATAAACCATCATTAATAGGGACCCGCATGATTCTCCAAGATATTTAGATCGGGGTAGGTCAACCCATGATCTGCCGTTAACCCATGCAAGTAGTTTTACTATATTACCCTAGTACTTGAATTTTCTTGTTCCTTGCCTCGATCATGATTTGAATTATAAAGGTTGATGCTGCTACCTTTGATTTGTTTGATTACTTTGATTTGTTTTGATCATAATAATGCTAGACTTGATATTGCTTCCCTTTTGTATATTATTGTTACAGACTTGCTATTTGGTTTGAAAAAGTAACATGAAATTTATGTTTTGATTATACTGAGGATATGCCTTTCTTGGATTCACGGCTTTATTTCCGGTGAGGGAAAGTGTGAGACTTGACTCCGCGTTGTAGTCTCTTGAGGTAAGATCAAGTCGAGTGCTCCTGTGAGCCAAGATAGGAAACTCTGTAGGGGTAAGGGTAGTATGCTGCATATAATGCTATGAGATTTTGTTTAAGTCCCACCTCGGAAGTATCCAAGTCTTGATCGGCTTTAAGCTAATGCTTGAATTTGCAAAATTATGTATATTGTAATTATATGAAAATTTTCATTTTAGAAATACACCTTCAAATGTCGCTAAGATCTCAAGTTGCTAAGCTGTATCTGGTATGATCCTATTATTTGACTTTATCACACTTGAAATTGCTATTCTCCATTCCTTGTTGATTTGCTTGAAACCGTGGATCCTAAATTTGATATGACTGTTATCTGTTTGCTATGGTTTCTTAGTGAATCTACTTGCAGAGCTGTATTCACCTCCATTGTTTTTCTTTAGAATTTGCAATTGAGCCGAACATTGAGAAAATTTATCCTACATGTAGGATCGGGATTGAGGAATGTATTGTGAGAATTTATTATTATTTTTGTTTTAATTATTGTAGACTAATCGTGCCCTGGGATTTGAAGGTCCCAAGGATCTCTGATTTTCAGGGCATGATATGGGTATTAGATAAATTAAAGATAGTTACGAACATTGACAAGTTAAGGTTGTTTAATGGGATCAAAACTAAAATGAAACTGATTAAGGTTTAGGGAGGATCCAAGATTTTCTCCTTTTTTTTCCTTTTCTTTTTTTCTTTCTTTTTTAGTGTTTGTTTTTGTTGGGGGGGGGGGGGGGGGGGGGGGGGCGCGCAGTAAATTTAAATTGGGAATGGATTGAGCTTTAGCAAGGATTTAAGACGGGTCAAATTCAAGATGCTCAAAATCAATTGAATAAATTGAGGCTGATTTCTCAATTGAAATCAGTCCCTTTTCTTGGAAAACATTTTTAAAGAAAGGTGTCAGTTTGCAAAGAAGAGTCAATTAAATTAACTGGGAATTACATATATATCAAAGATAGTTAGGAACATTGAAAAGTTAAGGTCGTTAAGTCCTAAGGGTATATATGCGGTAGTTGCTAGGCTATTGATTTTGGGGATATATAAAAGGTATATTAAAGAGAAAATAATGCATGGATTTATCACTAAATACTGAAGCACCCTGGTCTATATACAAATCCTTGAAACTGTTGGAGGGTATATATATGTATATATAACTCTATATAATACACACACACACACACACACAACTATGACGTCCATTTTTCAGTTACTACATAAAAGCATGACTCTCTTCCACGTTAGGAATCTCTTGAATAAGCATTATGTAAAAAAGAAATTCATGGGGTAACTTATGTAAAATTTATAAATAAAGTAATTATAAACTTTTGGGCGTGTTCTAAGCCTTTTGGTGGGACCAAGGCCATAGCATCGTCTGGCATTTTGCTCCAATCCACACAAAAAGCTTTCTTTATTAATTTTTTTTAAAATAAGGTCTCATTTGGCAATTTTACTTTTTGTGCATAATGTTTGAGTAAATAAAAGTACTTGAAATAAATGGTCTAAGTATTTTAGATTGTATGGCAACTTTAAAATGAGCCTCAGACTCAATTATTACTTTGAAAATGTTTTTGCCTCTTTTTCAAAGAACAGCCAAAAGGTAAAATAGTTATGAATGTCTAAAGAAACTAAGCACTTCATGTCTTGCTTATTTTTTCAACAAATTTGCCCATAGGGACATTATAATATAACAAATTTGCCTATACAACTGATAAAATTTTTTGCTCTGCTTTTACTATGCAATTTATCATAAAACTGTATTAGTATGCATCTGGCCACTCCATCCGCATTAAATTCTAAAGCCCCTTTTAGCGGAGGATACCAACTCTTAGACCTTGTAATAACTTGCCGAATAAAAAGAGACAAGTCTACCAATTGTGCAAAACATCACTAACCCTCACAAATTAGAAATATTTACGAATCGACACTGGTTAAGCAATTCCCAAAAAGACACTAGGAAGAAGCTCCCTAAGTGGAGTCGATCTCCCCCTAAAATCTTCTTTTTCCTTTCATTCCACACGAAGCACAAAATAGCAAAACAGACTAACCGCCGAAGAGCTAGCACCACACCCGACAAATGGAACCAATCTCAAAGTTTCAGGCATACCAACCAAGTATTGGGAGCACACCACGCAGCACCAAACCTTCAGAGAGTCTTATGCCGAAAAAAAAGAAGAAAACTTGCAACCAACAGAACTTTTGAATCACTCGAGTATGAGAATAACGAAGACGATCCATCCGCATCAACCTGAAATCTTCCCCCTTGATAAGGTGATAAGGAAGTGCAAGTCAATGGTAAATTAAATATAAATTTAAAGACTCAGGGACCAATCTCTAAATATGTGTGTGATATCAAAGTACTAACACCACTCAACCACGACTGCGTCCACAAAAGAAAATATATAACAACTCCAGCTCAACATTCATTGAAGCAATTTTTATGATAAATTAGGCCTACAGGAAGAAAAGAATACAATTTCTATAGATTTATCAACATGATTTCTAAACTCGGCCAAAACTGTCATGTATCACCGCAGATACAGCGAGGACCAAAAACAAATATCCATTTTCTGCGGGTTTAGTAGCTAGCATAAGTTGCATTGAATCTCCATTATCACCTCTTTAATATTCTATTTTTTTTATTTTATTTAAATATTAAACACCAAGTTCAACTTCATTTTTTGTTTTATTTGTCTCTGGCTATTATTTACAATGACACGGACACTAGTCAAGTGCCTCGCCGTCAATCAAAGGCTCAATTTGTAAAGAAGAAACACTCCTACCACTGATCTATTAATGGATTGTGAGACAAATTCAAATTAACCAAAAAACTAGAATTCACGTTTATCTTTTTTTTTTTTTTTTTTTTTGAAGAAAAAGTTACTAAGCAACCCTCGATCGACTGATATCGCCACAAATATTTTTTCTAGAAAGTGTTGGGATAGTTTGGGGTTTGACGGTGTTCTTAGCATATTATCAAGAAAATGCCATGCAACATAGGTTGAGTTTAAATAATAAAAAATACATTGTTAAGATAGTTTGAAATTATTAAAAACACTGTTTCAGAAACATATATCATAATGTTATCACAATGAATTAAAAATATCATTGTAAAATTGAAGACTATTATTATATATGAACCATATACGATTCGATTGTTCAATGCTTCAATTCAGAGTTTGATTTTGCTTCCAGTTTGAAGTTTAGAGAAATTTAAGGAACCTATCTTTATGTTAACGCAAATCTCTTATCTTAAACTATTAATTAATTTATGAAAGAATCTATATATCCTTATCTAAACTTCTAATATGGCAAATCTATTATCTTAAACTATTAATTATTTTATGAAAGTGGAACCTAACGTGATACTTCTACAGCTTGACCCATTTGGATTTCAATTTCGGTATTAATTTTGAATCAATTTTAACTTGATGGACTGATTTTAGAAATTCAAGAGAAACTTTTGATAGGCATCTAAATAAAGAGACCAATCTAAAAAGGAATTTTCTTTTAAACAGTTCAATATTCTACGGTCTCTAATCAATTAATCAATTCTTTAAGTTTCTGTTGTGATAGATTTTCATGAATTTATGTTTTTTATTTTATTTTTCAGCTTTAATTTTTTTAATTTTTAGGCATTGGATTTTCATAGGTTTATTTGTTTCTTATAAGTTATTTTGATTATTAGATTGTCTATGGACTTCTATTTTTATGGCATTTTTATTAAAATTTTTTTTTATTATGGGTTCATTCTTCTGATGTCCAAATAATGTTTGAAGTAAAATACTCTACTCATTCCAAAAAAATTAAATTATTTTTATTTTGGATTTTACCAATTATTTATTATTATTATTATTATGTTTTTTAATTTTAATTTTATTTTAACCACCATAAGGTTTTTGTTATTTTTATTATTATAAATTATATATTGCCCGTGCTAAGCTTGGGGATGTTTTCCTAGTGTTAGCAGACTTGGAAACTTTTAGCATCAGCCAATACATTGTCGATAAATTACAAAGTGCAAGTAATTAAATGAAGCCATCTAATATTTAGAGTTAATCTAATACAGATAATCTAAAGGAAACAAGAAGACGTAATATGCATCATACGAGATGGAATTTTAGTTTAGTAAAGGTTTTTGGAGAAGACAACAATAAAATTGTGATATTTAACCTGAATGATATTTCCTTTATAATATAGTGATACATTCAAAATATCTGTTAAACTGAAAATATCAAAAGAATAGCATGTCAATTAATATCATTATAGAAATGGAAAATCAAGGAAAAGATCGTTCAAATAATTTAGATTTTTTGTACTTCTTTGTGTTTATTTATTGCTCTAAGTTACTTAAGAATTTATTTGTACTCTGAGACACTTTCCCAATAATATCTTAAGAAAAAGATCAAGTTTGAAACTACCTGGACGACTCTTGGTATTATAATTAGGTGAGGAGGATATATGCAATGATTGTTGAAACCATATGGTTTTTTATGTCTTGGGTTACTAAGGCTGGGTATGGCAATAGGACCTAGCAAATGGGTCGGGTCAATCTAAACCCGAATTTTTTTTGTCCCAACCCTAAGTCGATCCATTTTTTAAAATGAGTTGGAAATCTTCAACCCGCACCTGTGGCAAGTCAACCCAATCCCATGCACCTAACCCGAATTTAATGCAAGTTGTGTCGGGTTGATGCGACCTCACCAATTTAATTCCTTTTTTTTATGTGTGACCCAATTTATTTTGTGTTGCCCAATTTCATTTGTTAAGTTTTCCTTAGGTCTAAATTCATTTCAACTATTGCATAGAGCATGAATTTATAATTTCCTAATTCTCAAGGTGTAAAAAATGAGGCCAAAAACCCATTAACAAATTTCTAGCCCATTTATTGAGACAATCCCTTACTAATTTTTTTTCAATTTTATAATGTCATATTTGAACATGAGTATAAAACTCATCAACACTATTGTTTTCCATTCATATCCATATTTTAATTGTAAATTTCTTTGCTTAACTACCCAATATAAAAATAAAAGATACAGATCAATATTTCAAGTAGAAAAACATCATATATTTAAAGAAAAATATTAGTTTCATATTCTAAGTCTCAAAATATTTAACCATACAACAAAAAATAAAAGAGACAAATTATCATATAACTCCTCCATAGAAGATTAATAGTGATACAGTTTATGATCTGCAAGAATAAGAAAAGTCACATGAAAATTAAAAAGGCATGATAAATTAAACAAAAAACTTAAACATGCCAATTGGATTATGGGGCTCAACCTTAATCCGACCTATTTTTATACGAGTTGGTCAACCGTAACTTGTGAGCGACCCGTATTTTAAATGGGTTGGGAAGGCAATTTTCACCTAAGATCAACATCGCTACGGTAGGAAGTGTGTCCACACCTTTAATTCAAGAAATTCCCATTTTGTGGACAACATGGACCAATAATCATAAATGTTTGGAAAAAACACTAGTTAAGGATATGCGCAATATCAAATCCACCTTTTGACTAGTAAGGGTAGTAAAAAACTGCCCTCTTACCCCAGTGGTAAGAGTTCTGTATTCTTACGTAGCTACCGAGGGTTTAAATTCTAAGTATGTCACCTTTTTCTTCTTGCGTGGGCTTCATTCCACTTTTGTAGGTTTTCTTCCTACGTGTAGAGGCTTTAGGAATAGACCTAGGATTTCATCTTGGTTTGGGGGGGGGGGGGGGGGGGGGGGGGGGGGCGCCGTGGCAAAACTTTTATAAATATTTTTTAACCAATCAAGATAGCTACTATTAGTTCAAGTTTTTTTCTTTTTGACATATTTGCAAATCAAATTAAAATCACGTTTATTATATGTTCTATATTCTTGGGAATTGTAAATAAAGTCATGCTGCCTTTGTGATGAACTATGAAAGGTCCCAGGGTCATTCTCATTGCACCAAGTATAGTATTTATAAACAAAACCATTCCCCTAGGACAATATGTGTTCTTTAGAAATGAGCATGGCCTATTTTGGGGAAACTCATCCCCCCTTCCATTCATTTACCTCTAACCGTTCAAAGGGCCAAGCCCACTCCAATGCATACATTTCCACCTCCCATTCATCATTCAAATCCATCCATTCATCCATTTATCCTAATTCTAGCATTGATTCCAAATTATAGTAGAATGAGCAATTTATATCAATACGAACAAAGGCATGCTAGAATCAAATAAAAGAGATGCAATCATCAATAAAAATATGTGTATCCACTTACCTTAGATGAGGGATACAAGAAAGAGGAAAAGCCCTAACTCAACTCAAGCCGCTGAAGCTCCAATTCAAAGAGAAAACCAAAGCCCACACCAATATACCTACAAATATTGGAAGAAGGAGAGCCTAATAAACAACTTAGACACTTTCTAAACTCATAAATCACAAGGCCCTAACTATGGGAGAGTTGGGAGCTTACCTAGGGTTCCTTCAGAGAGGAAGAAGATGAAAAATGTGGTCTTGGAGATGAGAAGAGCCCGCAGGAGAAGATGAGAAGCTCCGATCGGCAGCAGGATGGCTTGGATTTGTCCATGGCAATAGCCATTAGGTGGCAAGGGAGAAAAGAGATGTCAAAGAGAGAGAGAGGAAGAAAAATAGGAAGAAAATGAAGAAGCAAGGAAGGAAAGAAAGAGTAGAGGGGAGGGGAGGGGAGGTCCAAATCCTTTGATTCAGTTGTTGGGGGGGTGGAGATGGGAGGAAAAAAGGAAATAGGGACCTCACATGGTTGGAATAAGGCTTTGATGATGATGATGATAATGATGTGTGTGTATTTTTTTTTTGGTGGGGGGGGGGGGGGGGGGGGGGCGCCTACATTCATTTAGGTTTGCCCCTTGCAAGTTTCCTTTTCCACTTGAATGTGCTTTCTTCCTACGTGTATAAGCTCTTCATTTAGGTCCTAGTCCCCTTAGTTAGTTTAAGGGGGGGAAAAAAAGACTACTAAGGGTGGTCTTTAATGCATTACAAGAATGGGCCTGCTGCTATTGCAGTATGAAGTGGAGGCTGTCAAGGTTTATGCAATTTTGTCTTTCAATGGGAGGAGAAATGTTCATGAGGAGAGTAGTTGGGAGTTTCCACAACTGGGAGGGGTGGGGGAAGTTTAAAGAGAACAAGAGATTAAACATTCAGTTTCTTTCTTCTTTTTGTTTTGCTGGAAAATCAATCAGATTCTTTTATATTTAAGAGGTTTTATTGTATTGTGTTTAAAGAAATTTTATTGTATTGTGTTTTTTTATTACCCCAGTTAAGGGAGCAGGGACTCAAAAAACAACACTCACATGGCACAAATGGGAAGACAGCTTACTAAGAGAGCCTACAGATGCCACAAGAAAGCCTATACAAGTGGAAAGTGAGCCTCAACACTCAAAAAGAAGTAGTGTGCCAAGGTTGAAACCCTGAGAACAGGTTTTATTGAGATTATATTGTATATCCATACAAATCTCCTAGTGATGTGGCACAAAGAAACTCTCAACCGCCGATGAGGTGGGGAAAGCCAAAGAATATATTATATTATTATTTCATTTGATTTAATTAATTAATTAATTTTTTTTTGAGGTGGGGTGTGGTTTGGCACCGAGTCAAGATTCATACCCACCAAACCCGTACTTGTTCTACCCCACATGCAACGTGCCCTGTGATGGTTAAAAGGACAATTTTTTACATACAAGACTTCAACACCGCGCCGTGGGAATTTTATCCATGAGTCCCTTTCTGTGGACAACATGGATCAATAATCCAAATTACCTGATCTAACCACTATTTAGCATTAAACCTTCTAATCATTAATCCATTAGTAGGTTGGTGGTGAGCCACCTTCATCTTCTCCCACTGTGGTCAGTCAACGGACTTGGGTTAGTGTTTAAAATGAAAAAAGGGAAAAAGAAAAAGGAAAAACAAGTCTGGACACTGGTTTAACCCAACCCATTGACATTTCTAAAGATGGCCGAGGGCTATAAAGTGGAGGAGAGACACACCAAAGTTAGGTGTAAAATTAAAAGGCCATAAATGGCTGAGATTCTCTGAATTCCAAAGGGAGACTGAAAAGGCATGAGTAGTAAGTAGTAGTAATAACTGGCACGGGTCGAGCGCCATTCATTGAATGAAGGAATCTTTGTTCGACTGCCAATATAAAGGCCGCATCGACTCTTATAAATGACTACAGTTTCTGTTCTCTACCACGCCGAACCAACATTACTCCCCTCATTCAATAAACATGCCTACCATACACATACACCCTATGGAAACTGTACTCCTCCGGACGTGGTTGGACAGAGACAGAGGCAGGCCCACTTTGGATGAGACCCTCCAAGATCTGTCCAGGTCTAAAAGGATTTAGAGCTCAAGTACAAGCCCATGAGAGAATTTTCTCCTATGAACAACGGCATGCGGGAGCTCCCTACAATGTGGGACCCCAACTAAATTTCACAGATGGGCCCATGGTGGAGGCACCACGATCTATTTTTTTTACCCATGTCATTGCTCATAAGAGAACATTATCAAGTTTTCAGTAGGCCCAAGTCACATGAAAAAGACTTGCAGGAAACTAGGGCCCAAGTCTACTAAGTCTTACCAAGGTTAAAAACTGGGTCAACTTGGTGTCAATGTGGTTCTTGGTCTCAAAGCTTGTTGGGACCACTAGACAATAGGAATATTGTGCATTAGGAAGACGGGGGAGCTTAGGTCTGGAGACAATCTATAGCCTAACTTGACGGCTTAAACTTTTTTGTTGAAGTCCTCACTCCTCAGGTCTTGGGTTCTACATATGGCACTAATAAGAATAAACTCAGGTAGGAGCGGACCTACATAAATACAAAGGTCTCTGGCTGAAGCCTCCACCCAGAACTTGAAAAACGCAAAATTTTAAAGAATCCCCTCTGAAAATTATTAAGATCGATTTATATTTCTTATATTTACAAAGAGCTCCCAAATTGAGTTTCCTTGATCCACCCATGAACCCAGGTAGGACCCAGAGTCATATACAGCCCTGAACCAACCAGTCCATATATGGGCCCAGCTTTCTCCAAGAAGCTCTAATAAACGACGGACCTTTGGAAACAAAATAGGTAGAGAGCTCAACTTCGTTATTTTCACTGGGGGACTGACTAGGCACCAGTACTGATATTCTGATGATGAGTACAATTTCATGCTCTCATGAGATGTATCTGGGCTTTTTTTTCTTTTTTTTTTGTAAAAGAGATGCATTTTGACTTATCAATGTTAAAAGAAAGCGATTGATTTTGGGTGCATTTAAATTTCATGTACACCCCACCAACCAAAATCACAAAAGAAGAAACAAAGAATCAGTGGCCAAAAAGTATCCTCCTTATTGTAGCTTTTTAAATCTTTGAAAATTCCAATCAAGTAGAGGTAGCATTTAAATACTTACAACCCAAATACATGCATGAAATACTAGAAAAGGAAGATCTCGTACAACGTTAAAAGCAAAGAGAGGGAATGAGACTTACATGTTGCACCTTTTCGGTTGACGCCAAAGCCCATTGTTGTCACAAGGTAGTGACTGAGGGGCAATTACCAAAAAACATTGCATTTTACAATGAGATCAACATAATCATCTAGGCTTATGAGCATTTAGAAGTCAAAAATCTAATTACATAGAAGACATTGCACATGATGTAATTACATATACCATTCTCCTCCAGATTGATACTTCCCTTTCTTCCTAGTTCCAAATATGTTAAATCTATGACCCACATAGAAACATTTGTCACTAAAAGAAGCATTTTAAGCTGTATATTAATATTTATTAAGCTGCTATATAGAAGTGTATATACCTCATACCTGCTTTCATTTACAAGAGTGTAACACAAGCCTCATTAAGTGCACGGAGGATGAGAGGAAGGATTGAAAGAGTACTAAGATATTGGCACGGCTCAATCAGAATATACCTTTCTTTTTTAATGTTGTTTTTCTTGGTTTAGACCTTAGAAGCAGTTGTCTGAGTGAGCCGGGCCAACATCACAGTAACCGTTTCAGAAGACGATCGAGCTTTCTTTCTTACCATCTTTCATGGACTAGTCTTCCTTGCAGTTTCAGTATGACCCATGAAGGAAATGGACAGATTTATGGTGGTAAGAATCTGTAACTAAGAGTTTAGAGGACCCAAAAACATCTATAGATCAAAAAAGTGCAAAAAGAAGGATTATATGAAAAGAAGGAGAAGATCAAATGCTGGCTGAGTGAAAAGGAGAGAGGGAGAGGCTGAGAGAGATGAGGAAGAGGGAATGTCTTGCTTGAATTTAAGAAGGTTGAGGACTGCAAGAGCATTTAAAACTCTCCACTGCCATACCTGTAGCACAAACCAGAGCATTAATAGGAAAACTGCTCATAATATTCTCTCTCTCCTCTCTTCTCTCTCTCTCTCTCTCTCTCTCTCTCTCTCTCTCTCTCTTTATCTCTCTCTCTCTCTCATATATTTGAAAGCCTTGGTGAAATTTTGAACAATTTAATGAGATAACTGATTTCATTGAGAGGCACATCTCTTCTTAAGGAAGGGTCATTTAATATATATACTAAAAGATTCCCTGAGGTATGGTGACCATTCATTTTCAGCCTTCATTTCTCAAACCAATGTTCCTTGGTTTGTTCAACAATTTTACCACAATCAGGCAAAATTTCTTCCATCCCATCCTCTTGTTTGAAAATTGAAAAGGTATCCATTGAATTTATTACCTAAATGACAACCACTGGTTGGGGCTGTCGGTCTCATTCCATAGATGCATCGGATGCTACTTGGGCCCCGCTACACCCGATTCAGGGGTTGGTATTCTCATCCTGGGGCTCAGGTTCAGTGATCTTGGAATTTAAAGCCCAAGAAGAATTTGAGCTCGCCCAAGGCGTTGTGTAGGCCAATTATCATCGCATCTGATTTATTAATGGAGGAGCGATGATATATAAGTTTATGCTCATGATAAGGTCAAGTCATGACCTCAACTTATACATCTTCCCATAGATATGAATTGTTCAAAAGATGCATTGGCCTGAGTTTATCCATATGGTCTAAGTTTGAGCTCAATCCTGACCACCGGATGTGGACCTAAGTTTCAGCTCCATCATTGCCACTGGATAGGATAGTGTAGCTCACCAAGACAATCTTATTCGATCCAATAATTGTCTTTAGAAAGATGACTGCCTTTTAAAATACCCGGTTCTTATGCACATTAAGGGATTAATGCGCATCTAAACTGGCTGTTGAAATTGACGTCTATGAGTTAGCAGATTTCTAAGATTTCATTCCATATGAGAAATTGTGACCAAGAAGTTTTTTTAGGATAGCAATCAAATCATGATTGTTTGATTCAATGGTGATATACCACTCTATGCGAAGTAAAATTTCACAGTATGATGGACAAACTAACTAGAAATCATATGAAAGGTTTGGATATGTAGAAATGGGCCCTATTGTATATATGAAAAATTGTAACATTAAATAATCATTTATTATTTGTCCATGGGGGTTTTCCTAGTAAATGTTGCTAAAAAAATGTATATCTTAAATAAATTATAGATAGAGCAAATAACTTTAATTACCACTAGCAACAAAGGCCTGTGCTAACTTTGAATTTAAAAAAAGTACTTCATGAATCAATAATTTCTCTGAAAAAAATAAATAAAAATTTTCTTGAGATAGTCATAGTACGTATTTTTCCTTGCATAGACATCCCTAACCATATCATACTCACAGATAATGCTTGGGCCCATCACAAGTACAAGATCATCATTACTATTTAATTTTTTAGTGTGTCAATGCAAGTGCAAGATCAACATTGCTGTTCAAGTTTTAAGTGAGTACCATCATCTTAACCCATGGCACTTTGGAATTGCTGGGCTAGCTTTACATTCATTCCTGTCAATAATGCTGACACAAGTCAATGATGGGTCCCACCACCTTACCTTTAAGTGGGTACCACAGTGGGTCTAAAGCAATTGCAAGATCAATATTGGTATTGAGTCATCAAGTGAGTCCTACCACCTTGACACATGGCGCTAGGTCAGTTCTACATTCATACCTATGAGGAAAACCCCCATGGTGGCCATGGGCCCACATCACTAGTGGGGCAGTTTGCCCACACTGTCCGTGTGCATGGCAAGCTATCCACTGGTGACATGAGGAGCCAGTCACTTTGGGAATTCCACTTAGAGGATCTGCTCTTCTTACGATAATGCCTTGCACAAATCATGATGTGTCCCTCTTTATTTAGTTAGTTTCTATCTATAAGATAATTTGAATTCAAAGTTAAGATTATAAATCTTAGCTCATTATAGGTTAGATTAAGAAATTAAATTCTCCAACATTATTGAAAATTTAAATGGAGAGATTTATGATCCAATAATTTGTTTTAGAAAGATGACTGCGTTTTAAAGTATTCGGATCTTATGCACAATAAGGGATTACGTATGCACATCTAAACTAGATATTAAAATTGCCATCTAAGATATAACAGATTTCTAAGATTTCATTCCATATGAGAAATTGTGACCTTGAAAATTTTTGAAGATAGCAGTCAATGGTGATATACCGGTTTATGCGAAGCAAAAATTCATACTATGAAGGACAAACTAACAAGAAATCATATGAAAGGATTGGATATGTGGAAATCGGCCCTGTTGTATATATGAAAATTTGTAACATTAAATAATCATTTATTATTTGTCCATCGGGGTTTTCCTAATCTCTAGTAAATAGTATACAATATATCTATTTGAGGAAAAAGTCATTGGCACTTGGTTCTTTCTTTAAGAGATTTTGGTCCCTTGAATATGACATCCAATCTGATCTACTCGGTTTATAACCATGAATTCAAGTTTTCATTCCATCAAAAATGATCACTTGCTCCAATGGTAAGCGGCATCAGTTCTTGCCTGGCTATATAGGTTTTAAACTCAGGTAGCCGTACCTTTCCCTTTCATGATGTTATGTTACCTGAGGTCTTTTTTTTTTTTTTTATATAGATGTTGGGACTCCGACAAATGGCCGGATATCTATACGCGTTCCGACTAGTGGGAAGCATTTCTACAAAAATAGAGAGTATCCAACCTTAGGATTCTCTTATTCTTATATATTATCTAGAGAAATCCAAAAGTCATACTTATTGGAAACTTCTTCGCTAAGAAACTTTCATCCTTAGTGTGGGAACAAATCAAGTCTCACACTAAGGAGTTGTTTGTATCACCCCACTTACATATGTAAATATCTGGCATGTGAAATGATTACACATATTTATGTTTGTTTGCGGAATTTATACATGTGGTGTGTATGTTAAACGTGCTTTTGGCATGCAAAAGATGAGCAAAGTGGCTCTTACATTTTCACACCTCAAGAGGTGTGAAAAGGAATCACACCATTTGCAAAAAAGCGGTGCTAAAGTACCCTTTCGCCCGTCACACCTTTTTTATTTCTCTAATCCAAAAAAGGATGATCCAATCCGTTAAACATATTAAGAAGGTAGGAAACGATTTAAACACCAAATCTCAGTCGTTGGATCATCAAAGATTGTGAGATATTTATGAAAACATCTAGACTATTTATTTCATCTTATGGAGATTTCCCTCATCACGACTTTTTCAATTTTCTGATCTTTGTACACCCCTAAACTATGATTTGAACTGTTAAAAATATTAAGAAGGCAAAAAACATGCCACAATACTATTTCAACCTTTGGATCATCATAGATTGTGAGATATTTACGAAAACATCCAAACCGTTATTTTTGATCTTATGCTGATTTCAAAAGTTGAATAGGCAGTCTGTCTTTTTTAAATTCTGGATCATTTGTGCCTCAAATGCAAGATCTGAACTATTGAATCTCTTTAGAAGGCCAAACATGGCTAGCAAATCAAATTTTAGCTGTTGATTGTTCTTAAATAGTAAAATATTTAAGAAAATGTTTAAACCGTTTGATCTTCAATGCTTATTTTTGTGGGCCTTTTTTTTCGATCCAAACTGTTGATTCTCTTTAAAAGTCCAACAATGCTTACAAAATTAAATCTCATCACTTGAGTCAATATGGATTTTTCAAATTTTGTGAAAAAGTGTGAAAAACTTATGAATCATTAGGTGCAATTAGATCCACATTTGAAGAATTGTGAAAGTAACAAATAAAGAATTATATTTTACATATAAGTCATTTGTATATGTAAATAACACACATGTGTAAAACATTTTCACATTATATGTGAAATTAACAAATGGTACCCAAGCGAAATTATATCTCTGTTGGCATCTGCTTTGCTTGATATGATGTGCAACCCATTGCATAGGGGCAAATGATTTCTTACATTCTTTCCTCTCCAGAGGGCTAGGGTCCTAACCCCTAAGTTGGGTAAGATAAAAAAAAAAACCAAAATTTTCCATTCCATCGAGGGTGAACCCAAGTGTCGCCATGTGAGTGCAGTTGCACCCGTCAACCTGCGATGCACATCTAAAATTTCATTAAAATTTGTGAAAAATTAACATAAAATTTCTTAGTTTGTCCAAATACTAAACCACCTAGGGTTTGTACTCCCTTAAACAAAAAATTCTGGGTCTACCATTGATTCCCACTTCTACCTTTTAGAGCACAACTTGATCTAAAATAGGATTAGGATCATGAAAAGAATAATGTCAAATGAACCCCAGGTTTCTTCAGGGAGAAGTAAACAACTTCAAGGACGATGGTTTAGTGAGACGGATTTTGCAGTCGACCTCCTCTTTGGCTGAAGTAAAGTGAGGAGCTCGTCCTCCATGACAATGGTGCATATGAGGGTGTTGGACCAGTAGGCCATTTGAGGGCAACTCAGGTGTTGTCGGAGGTAAATGGGTCAAGCTTAGTACCCACTGGAGTCGAAATCCGTAAAATGTAGATAGCTAGACTCAAGCCTAACTCCGATGGACCGAATAGGACTTGGCACCAAGTCAAAACCATACAATTGAAAAAAAATTCACTAACCCGGACTCATAGCAGTATCCCTGTAGTGGAAAAGTACTTCACTCAATACCATTCATGGTTTGTCTTTTGTTTTCTGTTGCTGTAATGATCGTAGGTTTATGTATGTCTTGTTGCTCTTTGGTTCCCTCTTGCTTAAACACACAGCCCATTCATGGTCAATCTTTGTATCATGAATTGATATAATATTAGGCAAACTACTCTCATGAGTCATCATGTGGGACCCTTTGTGATCAATTTAACCCTCACACTCACTAACCTCCCATCACTACAAGAAAAGTGACAATTAGCATCACCATTATAGTGGCGGTTTTGAATTTTCACTGCTACAGAGGACACCACTGCTAATGCCACTGTCAATGGCGGCCATCTTATTTTAGCTGCTAAACTATTACCAACATAGTCCTCCGCCGACAAATCTGGCGGCGGGTAGTTTTCTACTGGTATAGGTTATTAGCGGTAGTTTTAGGACTTTCAGTGGTGGTTTTTTTTCTGCCGCTAAATGTCTACTTTCTTATAGTGCATGAATTGATACTCATTTTAATTTCACACTACTAATCTAAATTATAATCACATTGGACTAAATTTCAAAAAAGTACAACTTATTATATCGTTCTACTTCTAGGCCTCCAAAATCAATCATTGAGATTATTTGATTGAGAATTTTTCTTTTTTCCAAAATCGTATCCACAATTCGACATTTCCATCACAATATCCTCCTTGGCATGAATCCAAGGGGTCCCACAAGGGGCTTCAAATTTCATCTCTCACCCAAAAGCCTCGAGAGATGTTTCTAAGAAGAAAATCCTGATCTCTCTTTTATGGCTCTATCTATATGGCGAGCTTTATGAAAAGCTAGATGATAACAACTTCAAGTGTGAGGTCACGTTGAAGCAATAAAACTAGCAAGACCAAGTTGATCTATAGAGAGCATCTAATTGCAAAAGTACTTGTTTAATGAAAAACTAGTTCTAGTCTAATAAAATCTATATATTAATCAAATCCTACTAAACTGAAATTAAATTAAATACAATCCCAAAAGCTAATGCTGCCTATTTCATTACGCTGATGGTGTAGGACTTGAGCTTGAGTGGGGTGGGGACGTGTTACCCAGGCACGTGTGTGTGTGCGTGAGAGAGAGAGAGAGAGAGAGGGGGGGGGGGTGTTGAACTTCAAATGATTTATATAAGATATAAGAAAGTAAAAATATATATGTAATGGTGTTTTTATTTATATCCAATATTAAATATTGCATATCAAGTGGCAGCTCAGTTGGTGAGACACCTCTCTTCAACAAAAATAATGAAGAGTTATCCTGCAGTTCTAATGGTAGGAGACTTGAGTGAGTATGTGTGGGTTGGATACGTTAAATATTGTACGATATATAATAAGTGAATTGCATGACTAAATTAACAATGACCCTAATCTACTGCCGTTAAACTTTCCTTTTTTGGTCCACTATACAGTATGCTCTTCCATTTGAAATTGTGCCATATCATGAACAGAGACGTCGTTGATGGAAGACTTGATAAACCAGTAGGGTTGTGCAAAAATTTGGGTCGGGTCAATCCGAATTTGAATTCGTTGAACCCAACTTTTAACCGAGTTGTTTTTAAAACGGGTTAGAAACCTTCAACCTACACCTGGTAGGTCAACTCAACCTAACCTGTCTAATCCAAATTTAATGTGGGTTGGGTTGTATTAACCCAGACTAATCTATGATCTATTTAATCCCTTTTTGGTGTTAATCCAACTCATTTTATGTGGCACAATTTCATCTATAAAACTTTTCTTAGGTCCAAATTCATTCCAAATGTTGTATTGAGCATGACTTTATAATTTTCCAATTTTCAAGGTGTAAAAAATTGTGTCAATATCTATTACCAATTTCTAGCCCATTTATTCAGACAATCCCTTCCCAATTTTGGTTCAATTTTTTAATGTCATATTTGAGCATGAGTATATATCACATCAACGCTATTATATTCCATTCATATCCATATTTTAATGGTAAATTTTTATGCTTAACGACCCAACAAAAAAAAAGACATAATATTGTCAAATTAAAAAAAAAAGTTCCACATTCCAATTGTCAAAATATACTTAGCCATACAACCTAAAAATAAAATAGGCGAACTATTGCATAACTCATCTATATAAGACTAAGAATCACATGTTTTACGGCTTAAATATGAAAAGCTACATGAAAACAGAAAGGTCACTATAAATTAATAAAATATAAATTGGTCACTCAAGTTGGTAAAACCTAACTCATGACTGACCCGTGGTTGGTTGATTGGGCCAGTTTTTACCGGCTCTAGTCAATGAGCGTGGGGCCGGTGGCGGTTCCATAGCCTTAGAATTTCTAAAAAACCCTCATGCATTATACATTTTATACACTTTTATGCAATGGTCCTACAACAATTTTGACTTTACAAGGTGGCACAAATGATTATCAGCTGGCCATCACCGTACTAAATCAAAATCTTAAGAAAGTGAGGCCTACTACATCTCCACGTCATCTCCTTCGCTCCTCACACCAGTTAGAATCCATCTTCCAACGAAATCTTTGAAATTCAACATAAGTATGCAAACCTCAACCGTTTAAGAGTCAGTATTAGAATCCATCCTCCGACCAAATCTTTGAAATTCAGCAATAAAGTATGCAAGTTAAAGTATGAAATCTTAGAAATTCAGCATAAAGTATGCAAGTTAGAGAAAAGTGTGCCCTCACGATGGAGACCTTTAAAAGAAACGTTAAACTAAATGATGTATGCTTGTAGCCATCTAATGTTTTTGTCATTTATTTTTTTAAAATCCCCAAAATACCCTTCTTCCTTCCTCTTTCAATGCTTACTTTCTAGTTTGAGACTTTCCTACCTATTGGGATTATAGGAAGAGGGCTGGCTGTCTATCCTTTATTTATGAAATTTTGTGAAAAAGATTTTCTTTACATTTTAAGAAACAAGTATGGGATGGGCTACGTGAGATAGCTTCCGGAGCACAGGCTGTTTTGTTTGATTTCATCATGAAATGAAATTGTGATCCATGAGTTGAAGATTAAATTTAAGTGGTCGCACATGTCCCATGTGCAGATGCGCTACAGACACAATCACAACGTTATTCACTATTGATAAGATCTTGACTCTTAAGAATACAAACCCATCCGAACTAACTTTCCATGGCACACATAAACTTTAGCAAGGAGTGCTTCCACCAAGATGAAACATTTTCTTGGTGCATCAGGAATGCTCACTGAAAGTTATGAAACCCTTTTTCTGTGTTGAAGTCCCAATCTCAGATTTTAATATAAATTTCAATAAACTTTTAATTGAATTAAACTAATGAAGCAATCAGACAGCAAGATAGGAAACATGATTTTTTACATGGAAATCCCACTCGAAATAAACCACAGGTCACCTTGACAAGGAGTAACAAGCACTACGTAAATTAAAGATTATAAGAGATACTTACAAATCTCAACCAGTTGTACCTCAACCTAAAAACTGCGATGATCTTTGCCGCCTTCTCGCCGTTCACCTTCACCGTACTTGAAACAACCAACTTGAAAGGTTCTTTAAGTTGAATCTATTTCAAGAGAGATGTGAAGATTTAGAGCAACAACTTCAGCACTTCAATATCTCTTCAAGTTACTCTAGAAAGGTAACACTAATCTCCAGTGGATTTTTGGTTTTTTTTTTTAAGGGAGATGGATAGCCTTCAGAGGGAGAGAACAAATATATATAAAGGCTCTAATTCGTGGCTCTTGTTAGGGCTAAGATCCCCTTTGGATATGGAAAGAATGTAGTGTTGGATATCATAGGTGGTGGTCTACATGACCACCACTTATTTTGATTCATTCAATAACAAACGTCTTCCCCCAATAAAGCCACGTTCCTGGAAAAACTCCTGTCGTGTAATAGTGGAAAGCTTTCCGTTGATGGAGAGGAAAGTGTTAACACAACTTATAAAAAGGCTTGGGAACTCTCTCATCTTTACACAGACACTATTGCTGGGCATACCCATCAATCAGCAGGTATTACGAGAAGAGTGAGAGTTAAGATTGTGGATTTCTTCACCGTTTAGCAATGGATTCAAGTATGCCCTAAATTGGTTGTCTTTCATAATACAAATCATTCCGTTAGAATGGAAATCTAATCCGTTAAGGTCTTTCTTAAAGGGCCATTTTGGCTTACAATTGGTATCAGAGCCATTGGTTTCCATAGATGGGGTTGGATTTGTATATATAAAAAAAATGAAAGGTTTTCAAATGGGTTTACTGTGTTAAAAAAAAAAAAAAACACAGTTGACCGTTGCCTGGGGCGACGGCCGTTTCCGGTGAAATAGAACCGCTGTGCCTGACTGGGCGCTTGCCAGCGGTGCAGTCGGGCGCTGCTTAGCGCCCAGTCAAGTGCAGTTCCAACAGTAGAGGCAATAAAAAAAAATTTTCGGCCATCGCCGAGAATGGTTCCAGCCGGCAACAGGTATTGCACGGCGCCGGCCGTCAGCTGCAGCCGGAGTTGTCGGCGTCGGAGGAGGAATGAGCCGGAGAAAGGAGCAATCGGTTAAAACCAATTGCCCTCTGTTTTCAGGAAAAAGGAGACGACGTGTCGGGTCAGGTTGGTTCAACCTGGCCTGACCCAACTCGATTCAGTTGGATAAAAGAAGAGAACGGGTTAGCAGACTTGGCTGCCTATCAAGCTTGACCCGACCCAATCCATTTTATATGCAGACTGGATTAATTGACCCAATCCGATCCAGTTAATAAATAAAATAAAAATGGACTGAACTTTTACCTGTACCCGAACTGACCTAACTCTGAATTGAACCCAGCTAATTTGGGATTCAATTTATACGACAAGTCGGACCCGGCCTAGCCCAACCTGTCAAGCCCGAACTGGAGGAACTGACTGGACTTAACATTCCAATTACTGACCTAGGTTTGACCCGACCCACTGGCCTGGCCTAATTTGAATAAATTATTATTAATTTTGATAATTATGTATTTTGAATAATTGGGTCATTATGAAATTGATCTGTTCCGATCAGAACCGTCCAATTGATGTATCTAAATGCAGTAATCATTCTAATAGGACTAGACAATTCAAATATGATCAGATCAAGGAAAAATGAATGATCGAAATTGTGTTTTGATTATTTTGGACACATATGATAATGGATTTTCGATCCATTTCTTTCATTGTGCCCCTTATGATGAGATCTATCATATTAATGAATTTAATTCCTAATCCAATTGTTCAATGTTGATATCATAATTTATGTAAGTTTAACTCATTCAAATTCATGTTTCCGCTTATTGTTTACATGATCAATGTTGTTTTGAGTTATATTTGTTACATGCATGCATGCTTGATGATTAAATTAGTACAAATCAATGGATATATTAGGTTAATGTGAAACTTATGATAGATTGATTAAAGAAAATTATTGTTATGATGAGATATCAATGGTTCGATTAATGTTCATTTGGACCACTAATTTTAGGAAATCTCATTCTCAGAATAATAGAACGATCGTTAAAGTTAGGTCTCCCTTAAATGTTTAGATTTAAAATAATGAATGCTCAATTAAAGTAGAAATAGAGCATTATAATCATTTAAATCATATGAGATTGAAAATTAGTGTCATAGGTTTCAATTTGAAACTATGAGTTAACTAGGTAGTCACCAAAGTGGCCTAGTTATGATGAAACTCATATTTCAATTATTGAATTAGAGATACTATAAATGACACTTAAATTACAACTTTACTTAAAGGATAGATAATTGACCCAAAGGAGTTTATCTTTCGATTATTTGAATATTGGGATAAAACATGTTAAAGATGTTTTGTGAATTTGTGCTAATCTATACCCGAAGGTGGGATCTCACTTATTCACTTAATAAATTGTGATTTTATCAAATAAACAAAAATAATAAAATTAATATGTTACATTTGACCCAAAGGTTGTTTGTAATGATGTAAAACTATTATTTCTGTTGTAAGATTCCCTTTAACTTCAAAGCATTATAGAATTGTGAGAGTAATAGTTTATCTCTTCTTTCTTTTTGCAGCATCTTCCTCCGGATCCATATCTCCTCCCTCGTGCTTAGGAACTATTCTATCATTAGACGGATCGAACTATCCTGAATGGTTCGACATGCTGTCGTTGACCATAACTTTTCTAGACTTAGAAATGGCCTTAGATAAGCCCATGCCTCCTATGCCTACCGAACAGAGTTCCGAATATGAAAAGGCCAAATATGATCAGTGGCACATATGTGATAAGAAATGCCAAAAGATTATTATGACTTCAGTTTCTAAGAGTATTAGGGGATCACTTGATCAAGGAAAACATGCCAAAGAACTCTCAGAAGAAATTAAGTTACAATTTGAAGTGACCGACAAGGCATTAGGTGCCACCTTAATGAATATATTAACTAACATGCAGTACGATGGGATAAAGGGAGCTAGAAAATATATCCTACTCATGTCCAACCTAGCATCTAAGTTAAAGGATATAAACATGAGTATCTTCGATGGATATTTGATGTGATTCATTCTAGATTCCCTTCCCCCTGCATTTGGCCAATTTAAGGTAACATACAATCAAAGCTTTAGTCGGTGGATCATAACTGAATTGATCGCAATTTATGATCAAGAAGAGAGGAGGCTTAAAGTAAACGAGCAACTTCAGCCAAATTTTGTCTCCCATGCTAAGGGCAGGAAAGGTCTAAGAAACTTTAAGAATAATGCCAACACGCCCAAGGTATATCCGAAAGGTCAGAAACCGATGAAGAGAAAAGGAAAGAAAGGGTCCGAAAAATGTCACTTTTGTGGCAAGAAAGGACATTTCAAGAAGGACTACCTCAAAAGGAAGAATTGGTTTGAAAAAAGGGGTAAGCAAAGAAATTCATCTCTTGTATGTGAAACCAATATTATTAATGTCCCATCCAGTACATGGTGAGTCGACTCTAGTGCAACCGTTCACATTTCTGGTTGTATGTAGGGATTCCTTTCAAACTGGAGGCCAAGTGATGGGGAAAGAACTATTGTTATGGAAAACCGGAAAGAGTCAAGAGTCGAAGCAGTAGGCACGTATAGGCTGGTGTTAGATACAGGATTCATTCTGGATCTGCTGAACACCTTCTATGTTCCAGATATTTCCTGAAATTTGGTTTCTATTCCAAAGTTAGATGTAAAAGGATATGTATTTAACTTTGATCGAGGATCTTTGAAAATTTTTTACAATAATATAATGATTGGTAGTGATTTATTATGTGATGGCTTGTATAAGTTAAAGTTAGATCCTTTATACACACAATCACTAACTACACACCATGTTACTGATGGGATGAATATTGGCATGAAGAGAGGACTAATAAAAGAGAACTCTCTTAAGTTGTGGCATAAACGGTTAGGACACATCTCGAAAGAGAGGATATTGAGATTAGTGAAGGACGGGTTATTACCAAGCCTTGATTTCACTAATTTCGGTGTCTGTGTTGACTGTATTAAAGGAAAATAGACTCAAACAGTCAAGAAAACTGCCACATGAAATTCTGAACTCCTGCAGTTAATCCATACGGATGTTTGTGGAAAAATAGATATATCTTGTCTTACAGGAGAACAATATTTCATTACCTTTATAAATGACTACTTACGCTTTGGTTTTGTCTATTTCATTAAAGAAAAGTTTGATGCTTTGACTATATTTAAAATATTTAAAGCAGAAGAGGAAAAACAATTAGATGGAAAGATCAGAATCGTGAGATCAAATCGAGGTGGTGAGTATTATGGTAGGTATACTGAAATAGGTCGTAACCCAAGCCCATTTGTTAGATTCCTAGAATCCGAATGTATTGTTGCCCAATATACAATACCTGGAACACCTCAGTAGAATGGAGTAGCTAAAAGAAGGAATAGGACTCTTTTAAATATGGTTAGAAGTATGGTTAGTAATACATCATTACCCGCATTTATGTGGGGTGACGCACTAAAGATGGCTATGTATATTTTAAACAGAGATCCTACTAAATCATTTCTTAAAACTTCTTTTGAGTTATGGACTGGTAGAAAACCCAGCTTAAACCATTTCTAACTCTGGGGATGTCCATCTGAAGTCCGGGTTTATAACCCACAAGAAAAGAAGTTAGACCCTAGAACAGTAAGTGGATATTTTATTGGGTATTCAGAGAGGTCTAAAGGGTATCGATTTTACTGTCTAAATCATTCAACAAGAATAGTTGAGTCCAATAATGCCAAATTTTTGGAAAATCATGAAAACAGTGGGAGTACTGAGGCTAGAAATATTGAAAACAAGGAGATTAGAGATGAGCCTCAATCCTTTTCTCAAGGTGGATTAATGATTCCACTTAATATAGAGTTTTTCCCAGAATGATCTGTTGATCCGATTCCTCAAGATACACAAGCAACTCTTGAAATGCAACCACCAGTTATTAAAGAACATCCGGAGGAATTGAGAAGGTCAACTCATATGAGAAGACCAGCTATTTTAGATGATTATATTGTGTATCTCGAAAAATCAGCTATTGGAATTAAAGAAGATACCAAGACTTTTAGAGAGGTAGTAAAAAACGAAAATTTTGATAAGTAGTTAGACACTTTGAATGAAGAGTTAGAATCCATGGCTATTAACAAAGTCTGGGATCTGGTTGAACTACCTGAAGAGTCCAAAATAGTTGGTTGTAAATGAGTCTTTAAGACCAAAAGAGACTCTAAAGGGAAAGTTGAACGATTTAAGGCCCGACTTGTAGCTAAAGGATTCACTCCGAAAGAAGGTCTTAATTATCATGAAACCTACTCTCTGGTGTCTAAGAAAAATTCATTCAGAATTGTTATGGCACTTGTAGCTCATTATGACTTAGAGCTAATCAGATGGATGTAAAAACTGCCTTCTTAAATAGGAATCTAGATGAATAAGTGTATATGGAACAACTGGAAAGGTTTGTTCAACGAGGTAATGAAAGGAAATTGGTTTGTAAATTAAAGAAATCGATATAAGGGCTAAAACAAGCTTCCAAACAGTGGTACTTAAAATTTAATCATACTATTAAATTATTCAGCTTTGCCAAAAATCAAGTTGACCATTGTATATATCTCAAGGTCAGTGGGATCAAGTTTCTTATTTTAGACTTGTATGTAGATGATATTTTACTAGACAATAATGACCTAAGTATGATTTGAGAAACTAAAACATATCTTGAGAATAATTTTGATATAAAAGATATGGGTGAAGCAACCTTTGTATTAGGAATCGAGATATTTAGATATCGATCTCGAGGATTACTTAGGTTGTATCAAGAAGCCTATGTCAAACTATTCTCAAACGTTTCCGAATGGAAAATAACAGACCACAAAATGCACCTATTACTAAGGGAGATAAGTTTAGTAAAGAACAATGCCCCATGAATGATTTAGAAAAGTTAGAAATGGATAAATATCCCTATACGACAGCAGTAGGAAGTCTAATGTACTTACAGACTTACACGAGGCCAGATATTAGCTTTGCAATCGGAATGCTCAGCAGATATCAAAGTAATCCCGGCTTGCCTCATTGGGTAGCTATCAAGAAAGTGATGCGTTACATTAATAGAACAAAAAGATATATACTCACATATCAAAGATCCAATCAACTAGAGGTCATTGGATGTTCAGATTCAAGCTTTACTGGATGTCTCGATACAAGGAGGTCAACATCAGATTACATTTTTTTTGTTGGCTGGCGGGGCAGTATTGTGGAGGAGTGCAAAGCGACACTAATCACTCCATATACATTTGATGCAGAGTATGTGGCATGTTTTAAAGCCACAGGTCATGCATTATGGATGCGTAACTATATCATGAGACTTGAAATTATGGGCAGTATGTCTGAACTGATAAAGATTTACTGCGACAACGACGCTGCTAGGCATTTCGCTCAAAATGACAAGTGTTCCAGTAAATCAATGTATTTGGAAGTAAAGTATCTTGTATTAAAAAAGAAAGTGCGAGATCGTTTAGTGTCAGTTATTGAAGCTCCATCGAAGCTCATGATTGCTGATCCATTGACAAAGGCATTGGCGCCAAAGGATTTTAAAAACCATGTAATAAATATGGGCTTAAATGAAATGACTTGTAAAAGTCAATAATGTATGACACTATATATATTGATCAAATAAAAAAATGATTTTGCAATTCTTACTTTGTTATGAACTCACATGTGGTAATTATGAAATAAAATAAAAATATAAAGTATTATGATATTACAGTTTCCATTAAAGTAAGTCATATTAAATATACTTATTAAGTGCTAGATTAGGCAAGAATATTAATGTTGTGATTGTAGAAGGAAGCATGTCACTAAGATGTATAACCGCTATAGTTCGATTAATAAACTTACCTAATCACAGATTAAAAAATCTGAACATTAAAGTTACATGAAAATCGGTATCTTCAAATGATGCACATCAGTTAGAGTTATTTTCAAAATTTTCTTATATTTGCAAAAAAAGTTTTATAAAATAAAAGGAGAATGAACAGTGGTCATATGGACCAAGTGGGAGATTGTTGGATATCATAGGTGGTGGTCCACATGACCACCATTTATCTTGATTCATTCAATAACGAACGTCTTCCCTCATTAAAGCCACGTTCTTGGAAAAACTCCAATTAGAGTTATTTTCAAATTGTTCTTATATTTGCAAACAAAGTTTTATAAAATAAAAGGGGAATGAATGGTGGTCATATGGACCAAGTGGGAGATTGTTGGATATCATAGGTGGTGGTCTACATGACCACCACTTATTTTGATTCATTCAATAATGAACGTCCTCCCCCATTAAAGCCACGTTTCTGAAAAAACTCCAGTCATGTGATAGTGGAAAGCTTTCCATTGATGGGGAGGAAAGTGTTAATGCATCCTATAACAAGGCTTGGGAACTCTCTCATCTTTACACAGACGCTATTGCTTGGCATACCCATCGATCAACAAGCATTACGAGAAGAGTGAGAGAGTTAAGATTGTAGATTTCTTCTCCGTTTAGCAATAGATTTAAGTATGCCCTAAATTATTTGTCTTTCATAATACCAATCATTCCATTAGAACTCAAATCTAATCCATTAAGGTCTTTCCTAAGGGGCCATTTTGGCTTACATGTAGCACAAAATAGGGAGTCAATCTAATATTGGAAACTGAAAACGCATTATGCGCTCAAACTGGCTTGACCACGTGCTCAAGCGGATAAAAATAACCTATAATTGTTTGTCCCATGTTTGTCAAGCTTGAGCACATAAAAGATCGACTTTAGCACAATAGGTTTTATCCCAACATTGCACACGCGCTCGAGCGGCTGGAAACATGCTCTCAAGCGCACTCCGTAGAAATTCATTTTCTTGAGAAATTCTAAACGGCCTTCACTTCATGCAATCCATTCTATAAAATACATAAGAAGACTTACTTCTTTGTTCTGTCAATAACCCAATGAATTTGCCAACACTCAAATATCATTACACATATAGTTATAAAATGCATTCATTTTCCACATTATCTATGTTTTAGGTGGAACAAAAATAAAAGACTCCATTGCCACCAATCAACAAAACACATTCAAAGATCTTAGATCATTTATCATATTCTATCAGGCACCATGCACAATTATTATGAAAGAGGAATCATATTTGAGCTGCTATTAATAATTGAAGATACAAGAATGACAATCCAATGCATAAGAAGAGTTGACACGAACTAACAGACAATATGCACAAATCATCCTTTACTAAGGAAAAGAACAATTAATTTAAGAAGATGCATTGGAGAATAAAAATGAATAATCTCTTCAACTATATTGTGTATTGAACATCAAATATGAGTAATGTAAAAAGAAATAGAGGAGGGATAGTAGTGCTTTCTCTTGTTGCTTTTATTTCTTCTCATTGTATTTGTTCTCTTTTCAATGGAAGTTTTCGTTACCAATCAAAAAAATTAAAAAAAGGGGATAGTAGTACGCTCTCTCTCTCTCTCTCTCACTCTCTCTCATCGCTTTTTATTAGAGGTGTCTCTATAATTTTTATTGAAGGTGCCTCTATAGTTTGAGTTTGGGTAAAAAAGGAAAGAGGGGAGTAGAAAGGAAACGGAAGGAGGAAGGAAGAAGGGCATTTTGGGGACTTTAAAAAATAAGTGAAAAAGTCACTAGAAGATGCCAAATCTAGCTATTTGTCATGATCTGAAAGAAAAGTAGAAAACTTATCTCCAAAATGTAGATATTTTTGGTCCTATTCTATTTTGAAATTTTTTCTAAAAATTTAAGAAATAAATTATAATGACAATGATGCATTATCCATAATAAATGCATCCACGCACCTAAGAAGCATTCACAAGTCTCAAGATCCTTTTATACCAGTGGTAAGAGGTGTGTATTTTTATCTTGCTGCCCAGGGTTCAAACCCTAGGTTGCCACTTATTACCATATGTGCCGCTCCTTTCCTATATGAGTAGCTTTTTTCCTATATGTACGTGCTCTCTATTAGGTCCCAGAGGGTATTACCGCTCTAGAAAAGTGAAAAAGGGTTGGGATTCAGATTTTGCACGAAGTATAATCCCTTTGTATGCAAATACGCTTCACGGATGATTTCGCGCAATCAAGGAATTTAATAATCCACAATTTTCTTTTTCAAGGGATGATTGTTTTCTCTTTTCCACAAAGAAAAAGTGACACACCAAAAAACCTAGGAGTATGCTACAAGAAAAATCAAAATAAACATCATCTCTATCAATGTTGTATATCCTTTCCTTCACAAACATAACCTAAGCTTTACAAAAAGAAAAAAACAGCTAAAAAACATAGCCCAAGGACTTGATTGGTTGCATGAATTGAATTCCTATGAAATTTAAGCACTAAATTCTTATCAAAGTGGCTAACCTAAAATTGAAAAAGCAAATAATCTCCGTGTTGGTGGAAGAATTATACAGGGTCATCACCCTAGCCAATCAAATTCTAGGAAAGTCATCTTAGCAATATATTCGTCATCCCTCAGCTCTTAAATATTCTGTAGACAAAACCTATTTTACCATAGTTCTTAAGAATTCAATTCCATGTGTAAGGATTTTTGTGTTGGCTAATTCATGGGTTGGACAAAACTTGAGTCCATTGGTATTGTATTTTATATATCTTGAAGTATTGAGAATGGTTTGAGTCGCCGGATGCATTGAAATGAAGAAATCAAAGAAAGAGTAATAAATTGAAGTGATTTCCTACAAACAACATGGTTTAAAAAGGTCATATCTCACAAACCGAACGTCGGATATGGGCAAGCTCCCTATTATTGGAAATCTTGTTTTAAGTAAATATCTGTAGAGCCTATGATTGCATCGATCGGAGCTAAAAACAAGAAAGTGATGGCCTCTAAAAGTTTGTAGAAAAATGTGCTTAAATTTCACTTGGACAGAACATTAATCCGACCGATCGGACCATTAATTTGACTGATTGAACATGTGTCCGACCGATCGGACAAGTGCAGAAAAGTTCACCGACTTGCGATTTTTCAGTTCGATTTGAAAAGAAACTTGCCTATTTTATACCAACTTCTTTCCTGATTGAAATATATTTACTAGGCATGAATTTGGGGCTCTAAAAAAGGGTTCTCTCTCAACTCTAAGAGATGAAACACAGATCTCATTATTTTAAGTAGAGATTGCTTATTGGAGATCACCTTCTCTAGAGTTCTTTCATTAGAGAGTTGAAGAGCTGAAGTTCTCCTCTAAATATCATTGTCTTCTATTTCTCTGAGTGTAAAAGATTGTTCTGGGGAGTCAAGTGTAACATCTAGAAGGTGTCTAGGTGATTGAATATATAACAAAAAACAGCTCGGAGTCGTTATAGTAGGGCGCTGTGCAAGATGTCACAAGGTCTTAGGATGTACAATACTAGATAAGAGTTGTGAGTATATCTTTTGTAACTATAGTATAATTCATAGTGTTTGATGTTCGGTTATGGTTTTTTTTGGGTTAGGGTTCCCAAATAAAAACTGTGTCTTCTTATGGAGCTTTTATATGATTTATTTCTGCTGCGCAGCTGTTTATTTGCACATATAGTATTGAGATTGATTGCATTGATACATTTAAAGGGTCTCCCCAAAAACCTTCAAATGATATTAGAGCGAGTTGCACTAATTTACTGTATTTGATCCTAAAAATATTTAGAATGGTGTTCAATAAAAAAGGCACATCTAGTACTATTAATCGTCCATTGTTTGATGATTCAAATTATGCTTATTGAAAGCAAAGGATGATTAGGTTCCTCAAGTCTATTGATGATGATGTATAGGATGTTGTTGAGGATGATGATGCAAAATCCACAATTACTACTAATGGGCAAACAGTTGCTAAACGTAAAGCCCAATGTCCTAAAAAAGAGAAGCATGCCTCCAACTATAATAATAAAGCCATGAATGGCATTGATAATCGAGTCTCTGCTGATGAGTTTCATCTAATTTCTGCATGCAAAACTGTAAAAGAAGCATAGGATGTTTTGCAAATTATATATGAGGGTACTAATACTGTCAAGCAAGCAAAGCTGAAAAAGTTAAACAAATCCTTTGAAACCATTATAATGGAAAATGAGACCTTCAATTAGTTTTATTTTACGCTGAATGACATTGTCAATTCTATTTTCAATTTTTGTGAAGAAATCCCTGAAAGTAAAATTGTCAAGAAGATTCTGAGGTCTCTTACTTTAAAGTTTGATTCAAAGGTATGCTATCGAGGAGAATAAGAATTTAGAAACCCTCACAGTGAATCAGTTGATTTGAGATCTTTAAACTTTTGAAAAAAACTATTTAAATAAGGGAAAATCAGTGAAGAATAATGATTTGGCTTTCAAAGCTTTTAGAGAATCTGTGAAAAAATTTGAAAAGAAAGTTGAGACAGGCTCAGACTCTGATGATGATATCATTGAGTTAGTAAATTAGTTTCAAAAACTCATGAAGGCTAAGAATGCTAAGTGAAAGGGATCAAAGTATGAAAAGAAAACAACAATGTTTTGAGTATCAAGGTTATGATCATTATGCCTATGACAATCCTAGGAGGAAAAATAATCCTAAGCACAAAGCTCTGAAAACTTTAGAGATGACTCGTCAGACAAAAAGAAAGATCCTGAACCTGATCTTAAAGATATTACGAATGACAAGTTTATGGCTTTTATTGCTAAATCCATTGTGTCTGGTGATAGTTTACCACAAAGAATGCTAATATTGCACTTTCAAATAAAGAAGATGATTGGGAAGCGGGATATGGGATTTGCTGGATAAGTCTATGAAGATGAGCAGGTTTTTTGAAAAGATGCTCTAAAACGAAAAGTAGAGGTTTCGGTTCTAAAAAGAGAATTAGAGGATGCAAAATTATAGGGTCATCTCTTGGAAAAACAGAATAACTCCAATGCTGATAAGTTGACTACTCAGAGTCACAAAAATGGTTTACTGAAAGATGATTTTAAGAAAGTTGAGCAAGAGTTTGAAATCTTGAAGACTAACTTGAAAACAGTTAAGGCTGAAAAAGAATACCTAGATGGTAAACTGAAAATTGCATTATCTGAGCTGGATTTCACAAAAACTTCTCTGAATAAGATGAATACTAATTCGAAGATTCTTAATGACATCTTGTGTATTCAGAAGCTACCTAATGACAAGCATGGTCTTGGTTTCAATGATAGTGCATCTACTTCAAAAACTAAAGGAAAATATGTTTTTGGCAGAAGTATTGCACACACTACTCCACATGTTACGTATGATCATAATGTTGAGAGTATTTCAAAAAAGAAGAATGTGTCACATCCTACACAAACTTCCACTTTTCATCATTGTGGAGTTAAAGGAAACATTCGTCCCCATTACAAGAAGCAACATGGTTTGCCAATGCATAAACAATTGTAGAAACAATCATCTGAGCTAAAGGTCAAAACAAGAGCTATTTGGGTTAGGAAGTCTGATTAATTACCTACAAAAGTTGCTCACACTATGCTAAAAGATCAAACTACACAAGTGTAGGTGGCTACATGCAAAAAACACCGATCAAAATGATCAAGCTCCTATCCCCAATGCTGCTATGAAGATACAATACAATTAAGGGGAAGCTGTAATCAATGGGGAGCTACTGCTAGACCCAAACTGACAAATTTACTGTATGATGATTATTAGCATTATAAATTATGGACAAAAAGAGAATGGAGAATTTTTGTGATGTCAAAAGATAGATAGAGCTGAAGATGGGTTCTTTTATACTTAGTTAAGAGCTGATGGGTAAAATTTTTACTATTTCATTTTACTCAATGTATTTTTTTTGTTTTATTTTTGGGTAGATTGATTGTGTAGAAAGTTTTGGCCATGAATTGCCAAAGGGGGAGATTGTAAGGATTTTTGTGTTGGCTACTTCATAGGTTGAACAAAACTTGAGTCTATTGGTGTTGTATTTTATATACTTTTAAGTATGGACAATGGTTTAAGTCGCCAGATGCACTGAAATGAATAAATCGAAAAAAGAGCAACAAATTGAAGTGATTTTCTGTAAGGTCCCAACCCTAAATAATAAAATTTATAGTAATTAAGTTAATTGAGCCTAAATCTCAAGAGGTTTGGGTCATGGATAGGTAGTGGGCCGGTTCAAACCTTATTAGGTAATCCAAGACCTTTTGTATTCTAATATTTTCATGGTTTTGCATCTTTAATGCATCACATTAGTTGCATTGGGTGAGTTCCCTCTTGTGAGACATCTTTTATGTTTGGCCCAATTCCATTTGAACTCATTTCAGCCCAACTAAGCCCAACTGACTCGATTTGGAAGTCCAAGAAACAATCAGGGCCTTTTTGTAAATTCCATAAATTCCCTTCCTTTATAAACCCTAGCTCACCATTCATCGTTTCTTTCTTTCTCGCTTTCTCTCCTGCCTTCAGCAGTAGCAGACGCCCACTTCTTCTCCTCTCCCATACTCTTTCTCCCTCCTTCATTTTTGTTGGGATTTGAAGTTTAGAAGTCGCATGCAAGAGAACTTATCATCTTCTTCAACCTTTTCTTCCTCCATTGTTTTCTTCTCACAAGATTTGAAGCCCATCTTCTAATTTTGTACGTGTAGAAGCTTGAGGTAAGGAATCCCGTCTTCCTTTGAGTTAGTGAGTTCAAAGAGGGTCAAGAGAACCCATCTATTCACATGCTTCCATCTCATTCTCGTTCTCCCTTCATGCATGTGTTAGATTCTCCATTAAAGAGCTTATTCTCCATCTAGCCAAGGGGCGAATCGATTTGGGTGAAGTACCAAGCTTAAGGCAAGTATAAGGATATATTTTCTTTACATGCATGGCTTTTTTCTTGATTCTTGATGAGATCTCGTATTTTTACCCTTTTTAAAGCTCAATGGAAATTACATGGATTGATTTGTGTTTTATGGTGATTCATGATGAATACATTGATATTGGTCCCTTCGGGAACCCAAGAGTGTGGAATGAAAGCTTTTAGATTAGTTTTATTGCAGGTAGAATGGCCTATTGGAAGAGGAAACCATTTGGAAAGGAAGTCCTCCCGTAACAGGGTGCTTCAGGGCCGACCGGTCGGTCCTAAAGCCGGATCGGTCGAATTGCCTTCCTAGTAGTCCGACCGGTCGGCCATTCAAGCCGACCGGTCGAATCATTCTTCTAGAAGCGGTCCGACCGGTCGGACAAACACCCAATCGGTCGGGTAAGCCTGACATGTAACTATTAGAAAAGTATTCCAAAATGAATTCTATGCTTGACTATGGACTTTCTATAGTTTATGGGATAGCCTAATGGTGGGTTACTCCCTTAAATCTTAACACGAGACCAAGGTATCCACCCACACATTACCATAGGCTACAGGTTCAACCAAAGGCCTTATAAGACCATAGAAATGGATCCTTGCTACACCCCAAACTAGCCTAATGGTGATTAATATAGAGAAAGAGGTGTGTTGCGTTGTCGCTCTTCTCTTCTTGATTCTCCAGTTAGTTTCAATGTCACGTCATGGGGGTTAGCATAAGGTGAAGTGTCCTTTATATACCTGAGATAACACCGAAGATGGTAATTCCGGGACACCAAATGCCTTATGAATACACCATATTGAATGACCTTGGAAACCCGGATTATCTAGCATAGGAATGGCTAGTAACTCTCCTTGATGACTCCACAACCTAATTGTATTCATATTTACAGTAATCTTGACCTCAAACATGTTCGGCCATACCAATGTGCTTATTGATGAAAGGTATTCTATTTAAGTGTGATCCTCTGATTGATATTTTCAACAAGATTAATTGCACAATTGTCTGAGTACAAATAGATCAGTATACTTAAACAAGAACATCAGACTATTTCTAGTGTGTTCAGAGTCGGTGCCACTTGGCTTATACCCCATAGGAGGTTCGGCGGGACCCCATGGAAGTGTTTATCAGTTGCCTATTGCAATAGTATCAGGAGAGTGAGTTGATGCTCTCGCGAGCAGCTAGTCGGTCCTAGCCCGGCTGCTAGTGGTTTCCCAATTATCAGTTTACTCTCTTTTAGAGAGGAGATAGCGGATGTGGTTGCCATATTGGTATTATATACTCTTTATTCGTGATTCCATATCCATGCTAATTCATATGCATCAGTGTTTAGATTTCGAGATTGATCTCTTTTAATCAGTATGTCATTTTAATTCCATTGATCCAACCTGTTAAGCTCATGTATCCTTATCTTTGGTTAACCATCGTGTTAACTAGAATTGCCATGGTGTTACAGGTATGGAACCCGATGCCAATCCAGCAGTCAGCGCGATCCCGGAGGGAACCCCAGCAATACCTCGGGATGTGAACAAGTGGAACGAGGATTACATCTTTTTGTGATTCTCCTCGACAGAGCGCAACAGGGATCATTTTGGGACTGGACTTAGGGATCATTTTGGCATCTTGATATTTTATTTTATCATGTATCCCCATATTTATGCATGTAGTTGGATTCAATTAACAGACTTGTCTATTTAATGGATTAAGATGAATGTTTTATGGATGCTTATGATATATATGCAGGTAAAATCTCCAGGTTTCCGCTTAAATGATTTATATTAATAATACGTGTTTGTGGATTTTCCTCACACGTACCTTTGGGATCACCCTTGTGACTGTTCGTACGTGTCTAGTCACGGCACGAATTATCACGGGCACGTGTGTCATTCCTTGGAACCCATCATTAATCCCCAATTCTCGGATTCAGGGTGTGACATACGTAAGTATAATATCAAAGCATTGATAAATCAATTAAAAGACTTAGCAACCCTAGGAAACGTGGTGAGGACACGATAGATTTAGTTGGGGGATAGATTTTTACACAAGGATTTATAGTTATCTTCTGTACTAGCGTCGAATGAGACTGATTACTACTCCTATAGTGTAGATACATGGCTTCTGGATCGAAAACAGGTAATAACATTGGAGATGATGATCGTGATAACATAGAGATAGAGGGTGTTGATCCTCCACCGCCTCCACCTCCTCGTCCTACGTATACAACAGACGAACGTTTCATGATGATGATGCATCAGTTGGCAGCGAGCAATGCTAACCAAGTGGCGATGCAAATGCAGCTAGCAGCCTTGTTAGAAAGACAGAATCAAGCGGGAGACCCAAACTCTCAGTACGAGAAGTTTAGAAAGAAAAGAGCCACTGAATTCACAGGAAGAAAAGACCCATTGCAAGCGGATGAATGGCTTGAGCATACCAAGAACGTCTTTGAATCTTTGACTTATACGAGGGCATAGCGGGTGGTGTTGACAGCTTCGATGTTTAGGGATGTGGTGGATGTTTGGTGGAAGACTGTTCGTGATCACATCAAGGCAATGCCTGAAGCGACGATTTGGGACGCTTTCAAAAGGCAATTCAAGAAGAAGTTCATCCCGGAGCATGTCACCTGCAAGAAAAAGGCAGAATTCCTTTCTTTGCAACAAGGCACCATGATGGTAGCGGAATATGTGCATATTTTTAGCCAGCTCTCTCTATTCACTGCAGATGTGATTGATACCGAAGGAAACAGAGTCAAAAGGTTCCTCGAAGGATTGAGGCCAACTATCAGGGGACACGCTACGGCCTTCCAACGCCCAACTGAGTATGATGACGCCATGGAGAGGGCCTATGCCGCAGAAGAAATTGAATGGAGTTTGTTCTTAGGTGAAGCAAGGAGGAGTACCTCGTCTTCAGGTAGGAGCCAGCAATACTCTAAGAAGCAGAAGGGAATTGTCAGTAATCCGTCAAGGCCAATTTGTAATGTGTGTGGGAAGAACCATGAGACTAGCAAATGTTGGAAAATGACAGAAGCGTGCTTCATCGTGGCTCTATAGGTCATCAGAAATTTGAATGCCCAAGGAAGAAGAGTACAGAACTTGTCTCACAACAACAGTAGTCTTCGCGGTCTTCTAGGACCCCACCATCTACTCTTTCAAGACGGCAAGCACCCACAAAGCAAAGCCAAGGGCCCTCGCGATCAGGACAGAGCCAGACGAGACAAGGACAACCTAAGCAAGGACAATCTAACCAACCTCAACGACAGGGCCGTGCATATGCAGTTACTTCAGAAGAAGCAGAAGCGGCAGACCATACGGTTGTAGGTAAGGTCTCTATCTGTGGCATAGAAGCCAAGGTGTTATTTGATTCAGGATCATCGAATCCATTCATTTCACCTCAGTTTTCTGGGAGAATACAGGAGTTACCAACACAGTTACCATATGAGCTGCATGTTTTCACCCCTATAGATAAAAAGGTAATTTGTGAGGTGTACTACCCTAGTTGTAGGGTTGTGATTGGTGAGATGTCACTTCCGGCGGAACTCATTATGCTACCTATGCATGATTTTGACGTGATCTTAGGCATGGACTGGTTGAATAAGTATATGGCATGTTTGGATTGTTTTCGTAAGATTGTTACCGTGAAGATTGATGAGGCCGGACCAAGTGTTGTCTTCCAAGGTAAGAAGAAGAGTTCAACCACTAGGATAATTTCTGCACTTCGAGCAGAGACGTTAATTCGGAATGGTTGTAAAGGATATATTGCTTTCATAGTTGAGAAGAGGCCACCTCCAAAGTTAGAGGAGATTCCCATAGTCTGTGAATTTCCAGTTGTGTTTCCAGACGAAGTTCCTGGTCTTCCTCTAATTAAGGAAGTAGATTTCTCTATAGAGCTTACGCCCGGTACAGCCCCGATTTCTAGAGCCCCGTATAGAATGGCACCGGCAGAACTACGTGAGCTTAAGGTGTAGTTGCAAGATTTATTGGACAAGGGATTTGTTCGCCCTAGTACATCGCCATGGGGAGCTCCAGTTTTATTTGTGAAGAAGAAAGATGACACCTTTAGGATGTGTATTGATTACAGGCAATTGAACCAAGTGACGATCAAGAACAAATATCCGCTGCCTTGAATAGATGAATTGTTTGACCAATTGCAAGGTGCAACATATTTCTCTAAGATTAACTTGAGGTCCGGATATTACCAGCTGCGAGTTAGAGATCAAGATACACCCAAGACAGCTTTCAGGACTAGATATGGGCACTATGAGTTTTTAGTTATGCCATTTGGGTTAACCAATGCCCCTGCTGCATTCATGGCTTTGATGAACAGAATCTTCTCTCATTATCTTGACCAATTTGTAGTGATTTTTATTGATGATGTATTGGTATACTCCAAAACCAGAGATGAACATGCTGGGCATTTGAGGATTTCACTTCAGTTATTGAGAGACCATCAATTGTATGCCAAATTGGACAAGTGCGACTTCTGGTTGAGACAAGTAGTTTTCTTGGGGCATATTATTTCAAAGGATGGACTTGTAGTAGACCCAGCCAAGATTGAGGCAATAACTAGTTGGCAAAGCCCAAAGACAGTTGCCGAAGTCAGAAGTTTTGTTGGTCATGCAGGTTATTATCGGAGATTTGTTAAAGATTTCTCCAAGATTGCAGCTCCATTGACTAGAGTGACTCGGAAGAATGAACCATTCGTTTGGTCAAATGAATGCGAGTCAAGTTTCCAATTACTTAAGGAGAAGTTGATCTCAGCTCCAATTTTGTCTTTGCCAGAGGATAACGGTGGATTTGTTATTTATACAGATGCTTCCAGGATTGGATTGGGATGTGTGTTGATGCAGGACGGGAAGGTTATTGCATATGGATCTCGACAGTTAAGGGAGCACGAGAAGAATTATGCCACCTATGATTTAGAGTTAGCCGCTGTCGTCTTTGCTTTGAAGCTCTGGAGACATTACTTGTATGGAGAGAGATTTGAGGTTCATAGTGACCATCGCAGTCTTCAATACTTATTCTCTCAACATGATCTTACTATGAGGCAGCGTCGATGGCTAGAGTTTATAAAGGACTATGACTTTCTGATCAAGTACCTTTCGGGAAAAGGCAATGTGGTGGCTGATGCCTTGAGTAGGAAGTCGAGGATTGAGATTGCCGCATTATTTGGGGAGTGGTCCTTAGTAGAAGAATTTCAAGATTTGGATGCGAGAGTAGAACGTGTGGATGATAAGGTGATGCTGGTGGCCATGTCTGTCTTTGAACCAACATTAATTCAACAGATTAAGGAGAAACAGTTTGAAGACCCGGAGTTCGTCAAGATTCGAGAGCACATAACTCTAAGGCCAGATTTCTGAATGGTTGATGGTGTGCTATATTTTGGGGATAGATTATGTGTCCCGGCAGTCCAGAATCTGAAGGAAGCGATCATGGCCAAAGCACATCATTCGAGGTATTCTATCCATCCTGGGAGTACTAAGATGTACCGAAATTTGAATGGCAGGTTTTGGTGGAACAATATGAAAAGGGACATTCAGGTTTTGTGGCCAGATGTCCTACTTATCAGTGTGTAAAGGCTGAATATCAGAATCCTCTCGGTTTGTTGCATCCCCTACATATTCCTGAGTGGAAATGGGAAAACATTTCGATGGATTTTGTCTTAGGGATGCCTCGGACGAATAGACGTCATGATGCTATATGGGTGATTGTTAACCGATTGACGAAATCAGCCCATTTTATTCCTTTAGGAAGGGGATGAAATTTCATGAGATGGCCAAAGTATTCATTGATGAGGTTACGCGATTGCATGGCACCCCTATGTCTATAGTCTCAGACAGGGATAGTAAGTTTATTTCCTCCTTCTGGAGATCTTTCCAGGAATCCATGGGTACCCATCTCAACTTCAGTACAGCGTACCACCCTCAGACCGATGGACAGTCGGAGCGTACGATATAGACTCTAGAGGATATGCTTCGCGCCAGCATGCTAGATTTTGGAAAAGAGTGGGACGAACATCTCTCTTTGTGTGAATTTGCATATAATAATAGCTTTCACGCGAGCATTGGAATGGCTCCATTCGAAGCTTTGTATGGACGCAAGTGTCGTACACCGGTGTGTCGGGAAGAAGTTGGAGTTAGGAGTTTCCATGGACCTTCTATTGTTGCAGAAACAGCGGAGAAAGTGCGAAAGGTCTAAGACAGATTGAGAATTGCAAGGTCTTATCAGAAGAGCTATGCAGACAATCATTGAAGGCCTCTCGAGTTCCAGGTAGGAGACAAGGTTTTTCTGAAGGTTTCTCCAATGAAAGGCACTATTAGGTTTGGTCAGAAAGGCAAGCTTGCTCCACGATTTATTGGTCCATTCGAGATTTAAGGTAGAGTTGGAGATTTGGAGTATCGATTAGAGCTACCTCCTCAACTTGCCGGAGTCCACAACGTGTTTCACGTATCGATGCTTAGGAAGTATCTTCCAGACCCCTCTCATGTTCTCGAGATGGATGACATCCAAGTGGAATCGAATGCGAGCTATGAGGAGCGACCTCTTCGTGTCATCGACACCAAGGATCAAGTGCTTCATACCCGAACGATCAAGTAAGTCAAGATTCTTTGGGAGCATCATGGACCTGAAGAAGCTACGTAGGAGCTCGAAGAGCAAGGTCGTGAGAAGTATCCAGGACTTTTGCCAAAGGTAAGTTGCATTCGGAGGACCGAATGTTCTTTTAGAGGGAAAGGATGTAAGGTCTCAACCCTAAATAATAAAATTTATAGTAATTAAGTTAATTGAGCCTAAATCTCAAGAGGTTTGGGTCATGGATAGGTAGTTGGGCCGGTTTAAACCTTATTAGGTAGTCCAAGACCTTTTGTATTCTAGTATTTTCATGGTTTTGCATCTTTAATGCATCACATTAGTTGCATTGGGTGAGTTCCCTCTTATGAGACATCTTTTATGTTCCATTTGAACTCATTTCAGCCCAACTAAGCCCAACTGACTCGATTTGGAAGTCCAAGAAACAATCAGGGCCTTTTTGTAAATTCCATAAATTCCCTTCCTTTATAAACCCTAGCTCACCATTCATCGTTCTTTTCTTTCTCGCTTTCTCTCCTGCCTTCAACAGTAGCAGACGCCCACTTCTTCTCCTCTCCCATACTCTTTCTCCCTCCTTCATTTTTGTTGGGATTTGAAGTTTAGAAGTCGCATGCAAGAGAACTTATCATCTTCTTCAACCTTTTCTTCCTCCATTGTTTTCTTCTCACAAGATTTCAAGCCCATCTTCTAATTTTGTACGTGTAGAAGCTTGAGGTAAGGAATCTCGACTTCCTTTGAGTTAGTGAGTTCAAAGAGAGTCAAGAGAACCCATCTATTGACATGCTTCCATCTCATTCCCGTTCTCCCTTCATGCATGTGTTAGATTCTCCATTAGAGAGCTTATTCTCCATCTAGCCAAAGGGCGAATCGATTTGGGTGAAGTACCAAGTTTAAGGCAAGTATAAGGATATATTTTCTTTACATGCATGGCTTATTTCTTAATTCTTGATGAGATCTCGTATTTTTACCCTTTTTACAACTCAATGGAAATTACATGGATTGATTTGTGTTTTATGGTGATTCATGATGAATACATTGATATTGGTCCCTTAGGGAACCCAAGAGTGTGGAATGAAAGCTTTTAGATTAGTTTTATTGCAGGTAGAATGGTCTATTGGAAGAGGAAACCATTTAGAAAGGAAGTCCTCCCGTAACAGGGTGCTTCAGGGCCGACCGGTCGGTCCTGAAGCCGGATCAGTCGAATTGCCTTCCTGGTAGTCCGACCGGTCGGCCATTCAGCCCGACCGGTCGAATTATTCTTCTAGAAGCGGTCTGACCGGTCAGACAAACACCTAATCGGTCGGGTAAGCCTGACATGTAACTATTAGAAAAGTATTCCAAAATGAATTCTATGCTTGACTATGGACTTTCTATAGTCTATGGGATAGCCTAATGGTGGGTTACTCCCTTAAATCTTAACACAAGACCGAGGTATCCACCCACACATTACCATAGGCTTCAGGTTCAACCAAAGGCCTTATAAGACAATAAAAATGGATCCTTGCTACACCCCAAACTAGCCCAATGGTGATTAATATAGAGAAGGAGTGTTGCGTTGTCGCTCTTCTCTTCTTGATTCTCCAGTTAGTTTCAATGTCACGTCATGGGGTTTAGCATAAGGTGAAGTGTCCTTTATATACCTGAAATAACACCGAAGATGGTAATTCCGGGACACCAAATGCCTTATGCATACACCGTATTGAATGACCTTGGAAACCCGGATTATCTAGCATAGGAATGGCTAGTAACTCTCCTTGATGACTCCACAACCTAATTGCATTCATATTGACAGTAATCTTGACCTCAAACATGTTCATCCATACCAATGTGCTTATTGATGAAAGGTATTCTATTTAAGTGTGATCCTCTGATTGATATTTTCAACAAGATTAATTGCACAATTGTCTGAGCACAAATAGATCAGTATACTTAAACAAGAACATCAGACTATTTCTAGTGTGTTCAGAGTCGGTGCCACTTGGCTTATACCCCATAGGAGGTTCGGCGGGACCCCATGGGAGTGTTTATCAGTTGCCTATTGCAATAGTATCAGGAGAGTGAGTCGACGCTCTCGCGGGCAGCTAGTCGGTCCTGGCCTGGCCGCTAGTGGTTTCCCAAGGATCAGTTTACTCTCTTTTAGAGAGGAGATAGCGGATGTGGTCGCTATATTGGTATTATATACTCTTTATTCGTGATTCCATATCCATGCTAATTCATATGCATCAGTGTTTAGATTTCGATATTGATCTCTTTTAATCAGTATGTCATTTTAATTCCATTGATCCAACTTGTTAAGCTCATGTATCCTTATCTTTGGTTAACCGTTGTGTTAACTAGAATTACCATGGTGTTACAGGTACGGAACCCAATGCCAATCCGGCAATCAGAGCGATCCCTGAGGGAACCCCAACGTTACCTCGGGATGTGAACGAGTGGAACGAGGATGACATCTTTTCGTGATTCTCCTCGACAGAGCGCAACAGGGGTCATTTTGGGACTGGACTTAGGGATCATTTTGGCATCTTGGTATTGTATTTTATCATGTATCCCCATATTTGTGCATGTAGTTGGATTCAATTAACAGACTTGTCTATTTAATGGATTAAGATGAATGTTTTATGGATGCTTATGATATGTATGCAGGTAAAATCTCCAGGTTTCCGCTTAAATGATTTATATTAATAATACGTGTTTGTGGATTTTCCTCACACGTACCTTTGGGATCACCCTTGTGACTGTTCGTACGTGTCTAGTCACGGCACGAATTATCACGGGCACGTGTGTCATTCCTTGGAACCCATCATTAATCCCCAATTCTCGGATTTGGGGCGTGACATTTTCTATGGACAATATGATTTAAAAAGGTTATATCTCACAAACTGAGCATCAAATATGGGCAAGCCACCTATCGATTGAAAGCTCATTTCAAGTAGATATCCATAGAGCCTAAGATTACATCAATTGGACCTAAAATGAGAAAGTTATGTCCTCCGAAATTTTGTAGAAAAATGTGCTGAAATTTCACCTGAACAGAACATTAATCCAACCGATCGGACCATTAATCTAATCGATCGAACAGGTGTTGAAAAGTTCGCCAACTTGCAATTTTTCAATCCAATTTGAAAAGGAACTTGCCTGTTTCATGCCAATTTCTTTCTTGATTGAAATATACTTATTAGGCACGAATTTGGAGCTATAAAAAAAGGTTCTCTCTCAACCCTATGGGATGGAACACTTATCTCATTATTCTAAGCAGAGATTGCTTATTAAAGATCACATTCTTTAGAGTTCTTTCATTGAAAAGTTGAAAGGTTGAATATCTACTCTAGAAATCCTTGTCTTCTATTTCTCTGAGTATAGAAGATTGTTCAGGGGAGTCAAGTGCAATATCTAGAAGGTGTCTAGGTGATTAAATCTGTGACAGAAAACAGCAGAGAGTCGTCGCAGCAGGGCGCTGTGTAAGAGATCATAAGGTCTTAGGTTGTGCGATATTGGATATGGGTTGTGAGTATATCTCTTGTAACTATAATATGATTCATAGTGTTTGATCTTCGGTTGTGGTTTTTTCCCTGTTTGGATTCCCACATAAAAACTTTGTCTTCTTGTGGTGTGTATTTTTGTTTAATTTATTTCCGCTGCTGTTGAATCCATGGTTTTGCATTTTTTTAGGACTTAATTAGGTGAATGGCATCAATCTTTTATTCATTTTCACTATTTTGTGCAATTTTACTTAGTATTTGGATTTTTTACATTTTTTTACGTTTTCTGCATTTTTAGCATGTTGTGTGCTTTTTCTCCGAAGAGTCTCATTGGAGTTGAACTTTGTCCGAATGGGTTCCACTTCAAGTGAGCTCTTTAACATTTGATGGGTTTAATTAGAATGTGTAGGAAGATGTGGAACCCACTTCACTCCAAGGAATTTCAAAATTGCGAGGCCCTTGTGTGCTACAAAGTTGAAGATCATATCATGGGATTTTTTCACACCCATGCGGGACCAAGTGAAACGCGAAACCGACTCAACTAATAGGACAAGCCAAACGGAGCTTGAGCCTATGTGAGGAGGGGGTGCCAGCTCCAAGAGGTGGACTCAATCGTATACCCAATTTCAAGTGGGGTTCAAAATCCATGAGAAATCAATGGGATACATGTGACATTACCTTACCTTACCATATATTATTCTGTCAACCAGCTTTACAAGAGAGGGAATAACCAATTCAAGAGTCCTTTTTGTGGAAAGGCATTGAGAAAAAAGCCCATCATGGCATATAAATCACCTAATAGTCAAAGATTGTGCCTTGAAAATTGATAGAGAAAAGGCAATAGATCAAGTCTTCATCTATTCAAATCATCACATCCCAAAGATGGATTTATTCATATCAAATTTGATCTCAGCCATGTCATCTAACATGGATCCACTGATTCCATTACAACTCATGTTAGTTGCATCTGCAAACAAATTTCGAAAGAAGATTCCCATACAAGATACTTACCTTTGTTTGACATATGCCAAATGCCTTTAAAAATGCAAGATATCCCATGTCAGGGGAGTAACCCCACCCACCAAGGAGACTACACATCCAAAGCAACCCATTCCATCTCTCTCTCTCTCTCTCTCTCTCTCTCTCTCTCTCTCATGCCTCACTATCATCTATCTCCATGCTCCCTCTCTCCACTTCTTTCTCCTCTCTCCTTTCTCATCTTCTCTTTCTCTAGTAAAAAAAAAAGGGAGAATATTTGTGGGTATTCGAGAGCCCTATTCCAGAAATTAAGCTAGAAGAGTGTGAGAGAAATTTGTAATTGCTATGAAGTTCTCAATGAAAATCACATATTTCACAATGGAGGAGTAGATCTTTCGATCAAAGCGTCTAATAAAGTTAAGTGTTTCTTATTATTATTCTATGTGATTTGATTCAATTATTTTTATTATCTTGCGTGTTTACTATAAAAATAAATCTACCTTTTGTCATTGACAACCTATGTTATTCAAATTTTTATATGAGCAATGCTTTAATGACGTATGTTTTCTTAATAGATTATTTTTAGATTGAAATTCTTTGATAATTAATCTTTGATTAATATGTAATCTTTAGTTAAGCTCATAATTTCATTAGGTGAAGAAGATTATTATTTTAAATAAATTGTGAAAAATTGTACTCTTGATAGACAAATTATCCGAAATAGAAACATTGATTTGTTTTTTATTTGAAGGACTTTTGGGACAAATTATTTTATCAATTGCATAGAATGATGATGGAACTACTTAATGATTCATGACATTCTGATCTACATTTTTTTTTCATATTTCATCTCTAGACTTTAGATCTAGAATTTTTCAATCTTATTAGTGTTTAATTTTTTTTATTATCTCTCTAGTCATTATCAAAAAAAAAAAAGAAATCAGATTTTAGTAGAAAAAAGGATTTCAATTGTGCTTCCTGTAGGTTCAACTTGTACTTACCATTGTCTCAAAAGGACAACTGTGTACTTATAGTATTAAAAAAATTGAATTTAATTTCACATCAGCTGCGTAGTTGTTTATTTGCACACATAGTATTGAGATTGATTGTATTAATCCATTCTAGAGAGTCTCTCTAAAAACCTTTACCACACAAACAAATGGACCCTAAATGGTTAAAAAATGGGAAATGATTTAATGTATGGGGTTGTCCATAGCTCACACCTAATTTGTCATGATGACACTCATCCATATCCCATGTACTGTTCCATATACAAAATATTGGCTTAAATTTCACATTAGGTTTAAGTGATATACACGGTTGAACAGATGTTCATATGAAATATATAAATTTTCTTTTGCACAGAACTTATCCAATATTGGTTCATATTTGGGCCTTGCTTTATTTAGACGATTCCATGAAGAGCAGATTTGATCACACAAAGTTGCCCTCCCTCCCACCCTTTTCCAGCCAAAGGATATCTCAATCTTGTTGTCAGCACCATACTGATGGCAACGTAATATCGATTTGCCTTGAAGCTATGACTCTTGGGCATTCTTGATAAATGCGCGTGGGGCTGATAGGACCACCAGGTCAAAAGTCATTATCAAGGATCATCAGGCCAAAAGAGACAGTTAAGCCCACTCCAGTAAAGGCTCTATGGGTCCATTGAGATGACAACGGGTTGGGGGGTCCCCATTCGCGACCTTGCCTGAGTCATGGTGACTTGACTTGACCAATCACTGAGTCAGAAAGGTCACATGGGTCTAACCATTGTTTCAACAGAATTGAAGGAAAACTAACCAATGCTTCTAGCTGTCTAGGGCCCACCTCTTCATTATCAAAATCTGCTCGTATTAACAGGCCCATTTGTACAAGAACTGCCAGAAGTAATTTCCCTCAAATAGTAGTTGTATATGCATTTCAAGATTGATAATGAGAAGAAATATCACCACTTGTTCACAAATGGCCCGTACCCATAGATACAGACATTTGATATAAGCAAGTTGGTCATACCAAGGTGATTCCAACACAAGTTACATCAAGAATTGCCAACGTCTGCATATATGGATGGCAACATAAGATCATTTCCTTTGTGTTAAAACTTGACATCATAGGAGAATGTTTTCCTACAAGTAGACTATTATTATATATATAATAAGGATAGATTTTTTGTAGGAGAGTGACACATGGCACATTCTTTTTGTGAAAGTGCGACATGTGGCGCACTCTAATTAAAGTCGTAAATATTCTACTTTCCTTAAGAAGTAAAGTCCTAAATCTTCTACAAATCTCATCGAACCCAATCCTCCCTCTCTCTCCCTCATCATCATCTCATCATCAACAAAATCTGTTCAAACTAATGCTATTACTAAAAAATCTAAAGCATGTGATATATTCTTTATCTCCATATATACAGTTTTTCAAACTAAACTAAGAAAAGTTTTTAGATGTGGAAATGGACGGTTTGGTAATTTTAGATCAATATGAGGATTAGAAATTTCGGTTTCCTATCCCCAACTAAGCATGGTAGATCATGTGCATTTATATGAGTCTCTTTCATTCCTACCTTTACTAATTCTGGATTGCAAACAGACGGAAAAAAAAACCCATAGAGTCACAAATCCGGTGAGAATTCTTCTCTTTCTGCAATAGAAACAACTCACATGGGCTCTCTGTTTTCTTGTCTTGTTTTCTCTCTATCATTTAATATGGCTTTGTAATTTATGATCCTATTGAATTGGTTCATTATTGTTGTTGTTCATGTAGCATAATTGAGTACTGTCCTCTTATCGTCTATCAATATTTTCCCTTTTGAATTTTGGGAGATACCCATAGTTTTTATTCCTTCAATTTGAGCTGTATCATAATTTCTGTTGTTCTGAATGATTATGTATCCTCTTCTTATTTTTCTAATGATTATGTGCCTTAATATTTTTGCCATGCTGCCTTTTATCATTCCAAAAATTAGGAGGGGCTGGTAAGGGACATGAAGGGCCTCTTAAGAGGCTAGAAGTGGGACCCTGTATGAGACTTGATCCTCTCTACATATGTTCGCGGATCAGGCCAACCGAGATAAAGCTCAATTTGGGCTTGGTTTTGACTCTATGTCTTAGAATTCTGTCTGCACTCGAAGCAAAAACTTGGACCTGAATATTTGGCCAGGGTCTGAAGTCTGATGCCAACTAAGATAAATAGTGTTTGTATTTAAGTGATTTTTTTTATAGCCCAACTAAGGGGACTAGGACCCATGGGAGAGCCCGACACACCCTGGTAGGAAGCCCACCTCCGTGGAAAGGTAACCTGCACAAGCAGGAAAGAGTGGGGCTAGCTAAGATTCGAACCCTGAGTAACCCACTAAGAACTATCACCTCTTGCCACTAGGTAAGAGGCTGTTCTTTGTATTTAAGTGACTTAGTTGCTTAGCTTAGCAATAGAATGCCAAGTCCAGAGCAGGCCAATTAACGAAATGGAATGCTCAAGCTTGGCATGTTTCAAACAGGGTGGGCCTGAAAAAAAAAAGAAAAGAAAAGAAAAGAAAAAATAAGTAGGCCTTGAGCAAGGCCGCTTGGGTCAATGTGGGCCTATGTTTCTAAAGTGGCTCAAGCCTAGATATGCTGCAACCCAGCTCAACTCAACCCATCTAAACCCTTTCTATCATAGAAACAGATTAAAGGCAGAATTAAAGCTACATGTGACTCAGTATCATTAAAATCTTAACTATTCTCTTAATCTCTCCCCTAAAAGCACTCTTATTCCACTTAAAACTTTCCTTTAATGAATCAGTCTTTCCTATTTATATACAAGTATGACATGTGCTAAGATAAGATTAGTAGAATCTTTAAAAGGTGGGTTTTAGGATTAATATGTCAGGCCAATCCTCCTCCACCATCAATAAAAATAAAAAAAACTAGGCAAGTGTAATACTTTTCCCAAAAATCCATGATAATATCAAATTTATATGTTTCTTTTAGGGGTCAAAGATAAGGAAATTAACAAACAATGATCTCTTCCATCTAAAATAGATGCCAAGAGGAGCATATGATTTTAAATTTAAACCTCCTAATATTTATGATAAAATATTGCATCACGCTCTTTCTAAACTTATTCAATTTAATCAAATCATCAACAATTCATTGAATCAAAGTAAATATTTAAATCAAATTGGGAACCAACTATTTAGGGATTTAGATGTTAAACTACATCTCTAAAACAAGGCAAATGGTTGATTTGCATTTTATGTAAAATTCATAGCAAACTTTCTCTTTTAATAGATCTTGATATGAAGAATTTTAGAAGGTTAAATAATACGTTTATATATTTTAGACTTATTTTATTTATAATTTTATTTTTAAAAAATATTCATTTATATATATATATTTCTTTTGTGGCCCGTGCCAACTTTTTTAAAAATTATTATAATCATAAATATTATATTGCATACCTACTAATGTAGGTATTCGAACTAAATCTCAATGTTCATGTGTACCCATCCCTCACCATATGTAGGTTGCCCTGTAACAATAGTATTATTATATATATAAAGAGAATTTCCCCTTTCGCGAGAGAGAGGAGAGCGGAACAAGTGGCGCTCTATTTATTTAGGAAGGCATTTTGTTTCCTCTTTTAACCCTTAGCATAAGTTTTAATTTTCCTAAAAACTCGCAATGCGATCCCTTCCACTTTAAGTTCCTATAATCCACTTTAAGTTCTTATAATCTCTCTCTAAAGTTTCCATAATTTTGTAATCGCTACCCATCATCCTCTTCTATAATCTCTCATCTCAGTCACATGGAATTAGTTTCAACAGAGTTGGAAATTGCCGGATAAAAAACATTTGAAATACAAACACAAGTCACGTTATCTAGGGCCAGATGATAAAATTATTAGAAACTATCCAAATCATCATATAATGAAAACATAAATATATCAAATATGTAGATGACGTTCATGTTGGTGGTATAGGCTCTTAATCTTGTTGGTGGGCCATGCCTAAACCATTGTCAAATAAGCCAATTTTGGTGGAACCCTAAGATTTCATGGATGAACTTTATTTTGAAAGAGGTAGATTAATACTTCAATAAAAATTCAAATGGATAAATGACATAGAACTACATTTAACAAAATAGTTTTTAAAATTGATATGAACCCCATTGGACAATGACATAGGGAGGGCCTGTGCCCAACACTGGCTAGAACAAAAGAAAAATACTATAACAGGATGTTAAAATAACAAAAAAGTATTTGAAATTAGAAGGGAAAGTCAATTAAAAAAATGCAAAAGGTTAGAAAACATAAATTTATAAACAATATATAAATAAAAGAATAAATAGAAGTTAAGTTTTTTAAATAAATAATTAAGTGTACTCATGAAATTTGAAGTATAACCAAGTGAATATCTATGGACAAAGTAATATCTAATGCTTATTACACTTGTCAGCCCATGTCCATATAAGTTTAATATAGCCGGGGTCGACCTCAGGGTTTCCACAGTCTATCACGACTATGTTTAATTGCTATGGGCACGATCAACCTCAGGGTGTCCACAATCGACCACGTTCATGGCCAAAATCCATCGTAATGCCATTTGAAATAAGATTTATTTTAAGAATGAGTACTGAGAATCTAAAAATATGAAGTTAAACATAACTGATTGTATTAGATTTCATAACAAATAATTAAAAAAATTATGTATGAAGATTAATTTAAGAATAGTATTAATATATATATATATATATACATAAAATCATTTTGACGATCAACTCTAAGTCGAACACAAGATATGGGATTTTTTCCACTTCTACTTATTTTTATAAAAGCATTTAATTAGTTTCGATTTAAGAGGCTATGAATTTAATTATTTTGAATTTGAGAGGTCGGCCATGGTGAGGGGTATCCTACAAAGTTTTCTATTAACATTCTTTAATTTGTTTCATTCATAAATGGGATCATTATTGATTTTAGTGAAAAGTGGGCATGTATAGGACCCTCATATCAAATCTAAACTGTAAAAATTTGGGCCCACTTATTAGTCATAATCAACTTCATCTTTATTGTTTTTCATTTTTCCAACCTGTGAGGCCATTGTCAAAGAAAATTAAAGCCATCTGCCAAAATATTTTACTGTGGTACATATATTTCTCAAATGGTCTACATTGGGCATGGGTCTTTTTCTTTTTTAATCAATTCCAACTGATTAAATTTTTTCACAGTAAAAGGATTGGTCGACCTGATGACTATTTGTATATTAGACTATTCTGCCTAATTTCTTCGCCATATAATTTTTCTTCTCTTGAATTGAGTTTATGGATTAAAGGAAAAATAATCTAACTTTTTTATTTATATTCTATTGAAACTCTACCGGTACATTAATTCTTTTATATTTAGTTTTACTAATATGATATTTAGTTTTTTAAGAGTGAACTAAAATATTTAAAATTATGATTGTGTAATGAATCTTACGTTAATATTAATTTATAATTTTTTAAATATTTATCAATATTTTTATTTACAAATAATAAAATTATTGAACACCCCGAAGCGCTAGTATTGCTTAAATGCAGCTCAACTTGTAGAGGTTATTTAGATGAATATTAATCAATGGCACGTGGACAAAAGAAAGGGTTTCCTTACAGGTGCCATCAGATCCTAGCGTATGATTTAACAACATTAAATGTTAATGACATCTTAACCCTCAAATTTTTTTTCTTTTTTCTTTTTTCTTTTTTTTTTTTGGAGATTCAATCTATTGCTGAATATTTGAAGTTCAATAAGTATAAAAATAGGCTTAATGCCGGATCTTGGGATGACAAGATTTTTGAAGGGGCTGAAATGATCGAAGGTTGGCCTCATAGAGTTATGCTGCACATGCAGTCTGCTTTTAAAGAACATTTTCTTATCATCATAATCACGGGCTTATCGGATCAATTTATGATTTGATGACTGTGGAAACTATTTTAAAACTTTACCATGATCCAATTAATTTAGCAGAGTCAATCACTCATTTAACAAACACCTCAGTTTTTTTTTTCCCCAGTTTCGTTAAATATACACTTGAGTTGAGCGTGGCAAGCAGTTGTCCAAGTCTCGCTCAAGTTACTCAACCCAACAGGATCTATAAATGAGTTCTCCTTCTAAATTCCCTTTTTTTCTGGTAACAAAGTATGGGGTCCTTGAAATTCAGATGGAGATTCTGAGGTCTGACTGGCGGAGATTCAAGCGACTAATAACGATGTCATTCAACAAATATTAGGCTCTACTACTTCTGCTTACCATGGTGGTGACTCTGCAGTGGGGTTTCCCACAACCTCTGCAGGTTACACATGAAACCATGAAGGCTTTACTTGGTCATGATTGCAACTGATTTAGGGAACCTCAATATATCAGTAGCTTTGACCAATGCTTTGCTTTCTGCTTTTTAACTGGCCCAGGCTGTGGGTTTTGTTGTTTCATGCCTGGCTGTAGGCTTCCCTATTTTGAGCCCCAATTTGTGGGCGTAATTGGTGTTCCCACATTGCAAAACTGGCTTTCCCTTTTGGTGTAACCATGTAATACTTACCTTGCAAAATAACAAACTATGGGATTTTAAAATGATAGTGATATAAATAGAAGAGGTGTAGTTAAGCTGGTCTAAGGCCACGGTTTCATCTCGGTGTTGCAAGTTTGAGCTACCACACTGGGCAACTATATATAAAGAAAACCAAAAAAAAAAAAAAAAACATGGTCTTACAAAAATTGCTCACATATCACTCTTTATAACCCAGCCGAGTCACTGACCCTTGACTCTCCGAGTCCAGCCCAGTTTCCTAGTGTTCAAGCCATGCTCAAATCCGAAACAGTTACACACCCACACGAGAAAAACGATTCTCTCTTCCACTCCTACCCCAGTACTCAATTTCCACGCAGTTGCGGAATCCAGCATTCATCATTAGACACGTGGCGACAATATACACATGGGGCTGTTTGGGATCAAGACACGTGGCGCCAATATACACATGGGGCTGTTTGAGATCAAATCAGAACCGTTCGTCCTTTTGAACTGTTATAAGTAAACAACCAAGGAGAAGTACTCGAAGCCAAAGTAGGAGAGAAAAACAGAGGCCAGAAACAGAGCCTGCTCCTTGGAGCAGAAAAGAAGAAGAATAAGAAGAAAAACACAGTTTTTCTTTCAATATCCTTTCTGGGTTTTCTCTCTGTTGCCTTGATTTGTAGTATACTATAATGGGTCAGTGCATTTCTAGGAGATCCAAATCTGGAGGATGCGAGGAATCCATTACAGAGAGGAAAGGTTGCTTCGCCATGGCAAAGGAACAAAGGTCTAGATTTTACATATTGAGAAGGTGTATCGTCATGCTCCTCTGCTGGCATAAATACAGCAAATATTAGCTTCTTGGGTTTGTTCACTTTTTTTTGTCGCTCACTCACTCTTCATATTCTAGAAGATTAGAAAGGAAGATTGTTTTGAATGTTTGTTATCTCAAGCTGTATTGGATTTGCTGTTGTATATGTAAGGGTTGTGTGGGTTAGTGTTAAAGTTTCTATTTGATTTCTTTCTCTTTAGATTTTGTTTTTTTTTATTTGGCTGGCCCAATTGGGTTTGTTTAAGTTGTATGTAGTTTATCGATGATGGTGGTGGTTGATGATGAATAGTAATGTGGATGAGGAGGAAGAAGAGAAGATTTGGGCTTTGCGTGGCAGATAAGTGATGCAAATTGCAATCAAGTGGTAACTTAAAGTGGATATTACTAATTTGATGCGAACAATCTGATAAGATTGCATGGAATAAATAGGCCTACTTTGGAATGCTAATGTAGGGTTTTGGCATCTTGCATAGGTTACACAAGATAGGTATTTAACTAGGGATAGGAGGAAGGTGAACGGTTCTTCCTAGGGCCTCTCTTATCCTTTAATCAGTTAGTTTCCTTGTAAATCTAATTACCCTGATTTTGTATAAAACTGTAAATTTAATGGTAAATAAGGCTACCCAACGGCTAAGAACCCTCATTTGTGAAGGTCCAAACAAGCACTAAATGTCATGGGTATACTTTTATGGAAAATGAAAATATTTATTTTCTAGGAGAAACAATGATTTTTCAATGTTCCACTACATTGTTTACCATATTCATTTGGTTTTACTTTTCTGTGGTTTAAGCGCTTTCCACAATTCTCGTGAGAAGATATTAAATTACAAGAGGTAGGAAATCAATCCTATTTAACAGGGATAAACGCATTTAATGGCAGAAAATGTTTTTTTTAACCACAATTCAGTAAAAATTGAAAATGTATAAATTGAATTATTCAGCTTAAATTCTCAGCAGAAAATAAAATCATTCATATAAATAAAATTCCCAGGTCTCAAATTCTCAGTGTTTAGTTACAATTTGAATTTAGGTTTTGGATCCATCTTTCCTTTTTGACTAGTCTTGACTCTTTCTTTATTGTCAAATGGAGAAACAGGGCAAGGAGGACCACCTGTTTTAATCTTTTTCCAGCAAAACCTTGTTGCAAAACAGTACGCACCTACCGTGCTGAAATCTTTCTATGAGTAAACTAACCAACTCCTGTTTGACATTTATTAAGATTCTTCTGGTTGGCATTTATAAAGTGCATATGACTTTAATAAAGTGAAAAAGTAAAATTGTAGAAGGATGTTACTTTATTTAATTCTCGAAGCGCAAATGTAATTCCATTGGTTTGAAATTGATCAGTTTGGATTAATAAGATCAATCAACTGATCTGCAATGAAATTTGGGAATTTGGTAATTGAAAACCACCTTAGCTGAGATTACTTGGGGGCCTTTTGCCTATTTGGTGTAATTTTTTTTTTCAATCCACAGTGAAAGGTATTTTATCTAAGGAGTATTTAAAGGTGAGAAGTCAAGGTTAAGGTGGAAATTAGATAGCACAACTACTTTCTTATGACTCTATATATGTTGGTTGATAATCACTTTCGATCAAAAGGAAAGATAATTTGATGGCTTCTGTGTTAGGTTTTTATGAAATTGGCTAATTTTGGGCTAGATGAAACTTTTGGTCAAATGAGTTGTATTTTTTATTTCTTATATAATAGATTAAAGTTTGGATTGCAAGAAGAGCTGAAGTAAAGAAATTAGAAAAATTAGAATTCAGGGTAGCCCAATTAATCCAATAATTACTCTATCGATCGGATGGCGAAAAAAATCCTACCAACCTTGTGCGAAATTATTTCCAAATTGTATTAGGAATAGTAAGTTAGTTCTCAAAGAGTACACTTATGAGGCACAAATTGTGGATTATAAAAAGAAGTTCTTTCTCAATTCTAGGGCATCCATCTCCATAATTTGAGTTGAGATTTTACATTAGAGATTCTTTCTTTTTTTCTAGAGGTTTCATTAAGAGCTTGTGTTGAATCTTTGAACTAGAGAATATTGCCTCTACATTTCTTATAGAAGATTAGGGCCATCTTGCGTGTTAAAGGTGTGAGTTGATGCACGGCAAAGGAGAGTCGTGGCAGAAGGAGTTGTGCAAGAAGAACTCGGTCCTTAAGTCGAAAGAATGACTGAATAAGGGCTATGAGTATATCTTATAACTGTTTACAGTTGCTTGATGGTCGATCCTTGTTGGATTCATCGTTTTTTTTTTCCCGTTGAAGTTTTTCACATTAAAAAATCTACGTACCTTCTTCTTGTGTGGTTAATTGATATAATTGCAAGTTTGTTTTATTTCTTCGATTGCATATTAATTGACTTGTAATCTAGAAATCAAAATCCTTCAATTGGTATTAAAAAGGGTTACACTAATTTATTGTGTTAATCCTTTGAGATTTCTAAAATGAAATTCAATCTAGAAGATACATCAAACCCAACGTCATCTTAGATGAAAGATAAGAAATCTAGCAAAAAGATGCTCAAATTTGAATATGAGAAGAAAAACCTTAGATGTATTCAATGTTTTGAATGCAAAGGGTTTGATCATAGATCATCTGAATGTGCAAAAAAAAAAAAGAAAAAAGTGAGAGAGATGTTGAAAAGTTGATAATTATGTGATTATGAAGATGTAAAAAATCAACTTCCCGACACTGCTAGTGCCAAGTATGTTGCTTTAATAGATAGATCTTCACAAAACATATCTAATAATAGTTTTGATGGTAAAGATGATGAAGTATCAGAAGAAGAACCAGATTAGAGGAAAAGTACAACAGTAAGTTGACAAAGTACAGAAACAAGATTGCAACCAAGTGGAAATCTACTTAGTGGAAATCTGCTCAAAAAGAAGATTCCACTATTAAGGAAGAGTTAGAAAAGACTTTTAGAATGGTTAAGCTCTTGGAAAGCCAAAAAGATTCTATGGCTAAAACGTTGACTTTTGAGAGTCAAACATTTAAGAAAGTGATCAAGAGATTGAGACCTTGAAGAAAGAGTTGAAGACTTGCTAAGCTAAAAAAGATGATTTGAATGACAAATTGAAGATAACGTTGTGTGAGATAGATGTTACAAAAGCTTCACTAAACAAGATGAACATTGAATCGAAGACACTCAATAACATCTAGTGCATTCAGAGAAGGCATAATTGATCGCGCTCGAAATGACATGAATGCGACAAAATCAAGTCCAACATCTACACATTTAACTACAAAGAAGAATGAAAAATTAATTATAGATTATCATTAAATTCCCTTAATTACATGGGTTCAATGCTCTGACTTCAGGGATGCATGTTGTTTACAAGTTTTAAATAATTTCAACCCCTCCCTCTAGTCTCAGATATAATCTAAACTGAGAAAATTAAAAAAATTGCATAAAAAGTGGACCAAAATGTAGAAATTGGAAGAAATTATAAAAAATAGGGGTGGTGACCGTGGCCCACGGTTACTGACAACCAGTGGCTATTTTGGTAACTGTTTGTCCTTGTTTTCACTGGTGTTTGCTTCTGTAGTGCCTTTAGAGTGCTGAATCTATATTTTTTACTTTAAGAGCGTTGAATGATTGCCAAGAGTATTGAACTCTATCATAGAATCGCTTACGATCTTTGGTAATCACCACTTTTTTTTGTCACGGATCGCTTTTGTGTAAATGTGAAAAAGGTGCTTTTGCAAAAGCAACTGAGGCCAAAGTTGTTACATTCTAATCCTATGATTTTCAAGAAATAGAATGAAGCCTAAAAAAGCTTGTTCACAACTTTAGAAACAGCTTGAAGCCCTTCAAGTGAGAGAACAAAAGAAATGCAGTCTCATACATTGGTGTGCTTTAGAGCCTTGAAACTCGTCTTCTCTAAGTTATATGCATATATATATTTCCCCTCTGAACCATTTCTCACCTTAAGTTAGTGAGAGAACGAAGAACAAATGGTGAACTTGGAAGTTTGATGCTTGTGGTGCCTTTGAATCTTGGTTGGAACTTAGAATCCTGGCATTGAACTTGGTTAGAACCTCTTTAACCTTTCGAAACCCTTCCCAAGTGCCCGAACCTACTTTTAATAGACTTCCTAGGTAGTTGGAGGAGCCGCGGGAAGTGGAAAAAACTGCTGAAAACTATCGGGAACGGACATTCCTAATTTTGGATTTTTTACATATGCGACCTGTTTCATCAGTTTGGGGCCCAAATGATGTTCAATTTTCACAAAACTAGGAGGGATGTTTTCTAACACCATTTTGACTGTGTCATAGAAATTTCAAGACTTTTTGAGGTTGCTTAATCCTCCCTTTCACTTTTCATGAAAATCGGCCCTTGTATTAGCTATTTAAGGCCTAAATGACTTCAGATTAACTTGAAACTTGAAGGGATTGATGCTAGGAGCAACATGAAGTGTCTATCCAAATTTCTTGTGGTTTGAATTTGTAAAAGTAGATTTTGACCAGTGGCCCACTTGTTACATATTCTAAATCAATGTCCTCTTGCATTACAGGCAGTCAGCTTGTTTTCTACCCGAATGATGTTCAATTAATTTGAAACTTTGAGGAGTTAACTTTGAGCTTATTTTGAGTCTCTTATCTAAATTTCATCAGATTTAGCATTCCTACAAGTAGGATTTTGGTCAGTGACCCCAAGGTTTAGGGGTTACTAACCTCGGAGCTGATATGTAGCTAAAGTAGGGTTAAATCAAGTCTTCTTGGTTTGAAAATTTGTTGAGTCATTTCTGAATATTACTTGATCTTTGCATCTGAATATCATCAACTTTGGTCATCTAGAAGCAAGACTTTGGTCAATGACCCCATGGTTTGAGGTAACTGACCTAAAATTGACATGTTTGTTGGACTTTGGGTCAAATAACATCCATTTAACCTAAAATTTTACAGAGTCGCTCTTGTATACAATTTGAACTTATTCTAAGAATTTCAGTAGATTTTGATATGTAGAAGTGTCAGTTGTCACAGTAACCTCAAAGAGCTGTTAGATAGTCAATGAAAGTTGAGTTTGAGCTGAAATGAAGTCTAAATGAGTTGAAACTTTGAAATATCATTCCTAAGCATATTTTTGGAGTTTCCATGTGATTTTTTAGCCACTTTGGTAATCCCAAAGCTTGAATGTGTTAAGTGACCCCTAAATCTTTAGTCAGTGAACCTTGAATGGTTAACGAGTTGAGTGACCAAATGAAGTCCATTAGCTCTGAAATTTAAAATATTGCACTCTGAGCTTATTTGAAGTTTTCTTAGTGAATTGCATCAACTTTGAACATATATTTACAGTATTTGACCTGGCATTCCATAATCTTAGGGTTTATATGCCATTGGCATAGAGTTTGCTTATGATTTTTTATTGGTCGACAATAATGACACACACGGTCACAATTATGATCAAGATGCATACACTTCAAGGACTAAAAATAAAACTATTTTTGTTAACAGGTTTGCTTTAAATTCAATGGCACATGTTACTTCACATGCTAGTAGCACAAATCATATTGTTTGTAGTGAAAAAAAGAAAAATGTGTCAAGTCCTAAAGTCACACCCATATGCTATCATTATGGAATTAAAGACACATTCAACCCTATAGAAATAAGATAAGTGCTTTACCAAAGAACAAGTAATGGAAGAATTAATTGTCTAAGCCAATGGTCAAAACTGGAGCCATCTGGGTCAAGAAGACTAATTTGCCTACTGTGTTGGTAGACACTACATTAAAATATTTAAATTTGCAAGCATGGATACCAAATTTGAAAAGCCCATGGTCAAGAAGATCAAGCTTCCACCACAAGCTGCTATGAAAATATCTTTAAACTGGAGTCACAATTGAGTAAGAGATACTGGTGGATCCTAACTGATAGATATGCTGCATGCTTACATCATAATTTTTTTCAATTATAGACAAAAGGAGGGGGGGTGTATGAAGAGAGTATGAAGACAATTGAAACTAATGGTACCAAATTTTTTATGCAATTTTACTCAAGGTTATTTTGGTCTTTATTTTTGGGTATATCAGATGTTTAGGAAGTTTTAACCATGAACTGCCAAACGGGGAGATTGTTATGATTTTATGTAATTGGCTAATTCATGGCGTAGACAAAACTTTGGATTTATTGAGTTGTATTTTGTGTTTCTTATAGAATGGACTGTGGTTTGCATTACCAAACGAGCTAAAGTGAAAAAAAATTAGAAAATCAGAATTCAGGGTAGCCCAATCGATCGGATATGAAGCAGAGGTGATACCTGATCAATCGAGTATCTAGCCAATCGTTCATATGGTGGAAAAAATCCCACTGATCTTATGGGGAATTATTTCCAAATTGTGTCAGGATTAGTAAGTTAAGTTCTACAATAAGTATACTTATAAGACATGAATTGTGGGTTATAAAAAGGGGTTCTCGCTCAACCCAGGGCATCTATCTCCATAATTTAAGTTGAGATTTTACATTGGAAATTCATTCCTTTTCTTAAGAGCTTTCATTCAAAGATTATGCTAAAGCTTTGGACTAAAGTATATTTTCTCTACATCTCCTATAGAAGATTGAGGCCATCTTTCATATTTAAGGTGTGAGTTGATCAAGTAGAGAATAATGCACGACGAAGGAGAGTCGTGACAAAAGGAGTTGCGCAAGAAGAACTCGATCTTTAGGTCGATGGAGTGACTGAATGAGGGTTGTAAGTATATCTTGCTACTGTTTACAATACCTCAATAATTAATTCTTATTGGATTTGTAGTTTTTTACCCATTGGGGCTTTCAACATTAAAAAATCTGGTTACCTTCTTCTTGTGTGGTTGATTGATTTAATTGTAAGTTTGTTTCTATATATTATTTGACTTGCAATCTAAAAATCTAGGATGCCCCAAAACCTTCATCCTATGAATATTCAACTTGTTAACTCATTGACAGGAAGAGATTCCATATAAATCCTTGCTAATCATTGTTGATTAAACCTTAAAAGAGTATAAGATTTAGGATCTTTTCCCTCACTAAAACATGACTTGGAGTCAAACTTAAAGTAAAAATATTTTTCCAACTTGATTTTGCAATTTCTTGGTGTTCTTAACAGGTCTCACTTAAAGAAGAAGAAGAAGAAGAAGAGAGTAGACTCTAATTTTGTTCCTAGAGCCTTGAATGCAGCTGCCCATCATTTAGCTAAAATGGTCTTTGATTTTGATACGAATGGAGTGGAATGGAAAATGGAACTATCCAATTTGAGGATGGATTAGACCTCCTTATGCAAGCATAAATTTTTGGATAATTTCTAATGCCATTCTCATTAATTCAGACAAATTTAAATTAACTCCTACAATCAGTAATAATTGTCACTACCAAGATGGGATAATTATCACTAACTAGAAAAGAAAATATGGGATAATTATCACTAACTTGAAAAGAAAATATGGGATAGTTATCACTAATTAGAAAAGGAATTATGCTACGAACTCCTACTTAAATTTGCCATCTAATAGATATATAAGATTGAAAGCCATTCTCGTCAGTTCTTGCAAAACATCCTTCTCTGGATCAGACCACCATAATTGCGGCTCATTAGCTCACCTAACAACTTAATCCTTATTGCACAATTAGGCAGTTGGGCTCTTATCTATCAGTATGAATGACGTTAGGTGGACAAGTGCATCACGGTCAAGTTGTAAAGTTGGTTAAGTCTTTGTAACACTCTATTTTGATCTTTTTGTAGCACCTGTTTAACAAAGTCCTAGAGGGAAGGGAAAAATAAATAATTGCCGATGACTAACTCCCACATACATGCAAGCTGTACAATCTTTGTTTTCCTTTCTTCTCTTTTCTAGTTTTTAATTTTACTACATAAATATATATTTTTTCTAAAACGAGTCTATTAAATAAAGTAAGCGTGAGGATAGAAGAAGATAGAAATAGGTTAGCCATACAGGTGGCTTGGAGAAATAGAACCATAATAAAACTTAGAAAAATATCCAAAAACTGTCAGAACAAAATTAGCCCCCGGTGCTGGGCTTAGGGATGGAGGTTATTTGTCACTCACTCTGAAGTCCAACAGTCCGAACCGCCCATAAGAGAGTCATTGTTATCAACTTCCAATATGTAAGCATGAAAATAAAAGAGAGTGAAAGACTTCTAACTTTAATACAGGTTAAGGTCCCAACACAAATTTCTTATATGTAGATAAACAAACAATTAATTTAAGTTAAAAAGCAATCAACCACAAAAGATAGACATGCGATTTTTACATAAAAACCTAAATGAGAAAAACCACGAGACCTAACACTAGTCCAAACTCAAATTAAGTACTATGCAAGAGAGGTTATAAGATTTACTTACTATCGTTGTCCAATTAAATACAACTTAAAGGACTGAAGTTCTTCTTGCCAATGCACACGCTGTTTACCTTCTTCAAACTTGATCCAACACACCTTGAAGCCACTCAAGACAACCAACCTTCTACAAGGGAGGAGATGATCTTCTACAAGATAGTAGAAGCAATATTCATTAACACAAAGTTTCAGCACAACCTCTCCAATGAAAGTTCTAGAGAAAAAAGATATCTCTAATGTGTACTCTCAATTTAGAATAGGAAGATGGATGCCTTAGGATTGAGAGAAAACCCTTTTTTATAGCCCCAATTTCATGCCTTATAATGGTAATCCAACCAGGATAGAAATTAGCACAAAATAGGAAAGTCTCACTTTAAATAAAAATAGATATTCACACAATAGTAGTTTCATAATTTCAAATAGTACAATTTCTATAAACTTTATCATTTCGAATCTGATGGATGCAATCTTGGAAACTATGGATATCTACTCAAAACAAGCTTTTCAATGGTAAGTTATTTGCTTATATCCGATCTTTAGTTTGTGAAATATGACATTTTCAATTCAAATACCTTCATTCTAGCCCTTCTAAGACTCTTTAACCTCTTCAAACTCTTAATCTAAAATAAATAGAAAAACAATTTGACTAGAATTAGAGTTTTGTCCAAACCATGAATTTACCAACATACTGAAATCCTTACAATCTCTCCCTTTGGCAATTCATCGACAAAACTCCATAGAACAATACAATCTGATCTACCCAAAACAAAACCCAAAATACATTGAATTTTCAGCAAAAATAAACATTTACCATTCATCACTTGTAGATTTGTATTGTCTCCATCTATCTCTAAATATTTGAAATTTCAGCATTGTACCTTACTAATTGAATACCATGTATCTTCAACAGCTCTGAATCTTCAAATATTTATATCTCCCCCTGATCTTCTTATTCTCCCCCTTTTTGTCCATAATTTGACAAAGATAATGATGTTAATATGCTGCATATCTGTCAATTAAGATTCAACAGTAGCTCCTCCTCAATTGCGACTCCCCATTAATGTTATCTTCTTTTCAACACTAGGGTTGGAAGCTCATTCCTCTTGATTATAGTGCTTTATGTTTTGGTACCTACACTTGCAAATTTAAAACATTCAGCATAATGTGTATCAATTCAATAGGCAAGTCAAACTCTTTGACCCAAACAGCTATTATCTTGACCTTCAGTGGTAAAAATTGCTTCTGCCATTGCTTGTTTTTTAGTAAACATCTCAGCTTATTGCAATGGAGACAAATGTGTCATTTAATTCCATAATGGTGACATGTGGGTGTAGATGTATAACATGACACATTCTTCTTGGATGTATTACCAAAGCGACTTACTCTTGTAACATGTGGAGCAGTGGGTGCCTTAGAAATCAAAGTAGAAGTTTTAACAAAGATAAGTTTACCTTTGATTTTTAAGGTAGATGCACCATTGATAAAACCAAGACCAAGTTTGTTAGTAGTCACTTTCTAATTATAAAAGATGTTATCAAATTTCTTCAAGTCAGTGTTCCTTATGTCCAATAATGCCTTTGTAATACTCAACTCTAACGTGATCATCTTGTTCTTACCAATCAAATTAGATTTTTTGGACTGACATGTCTACAACTCTGTCTTCAAAGTTCCCATCAAATCATCTTTCTCTTTTTTGCAACTACTCAGCTCATCTTACAATGATTCAATTTCTTATTTTGACTTATCAAAACCTTTGTGCATTAATTCAAAGATTGTATCTGCCATAATATCTTTCAGAGTTTTTAAGAGACGAATCTTAGCAAGTGCTTCTTCCAATTCTTTCTTGAAAGAAGTGAACTCTTTTTCATCGAACTCCAATTTCAGTTCCCAGGCATCATTATCCAATGCCACTCTTCTATAATCTTTTCGCAATTTATCATTTGCTTTTATCAACTCCTTTTCAGGTTGTGGCATATCATCAAAAGAGTCATCACTATCATTATCAAAACTAAAACTGTTATCAGATGTGATATGTGAAGATTTAGCCATGAACGTAGCATATATATATACTTGGCACTAGCAGTATTGGGAAGTAGATTTTCTACATTTTCAGAATCATCATCACACATTGCTATAATAACATTACCCTTTTTTCTTCAACTTTCTATTAGTACATTGAGAAGCAACATGATCATACCCTTGGCATTCAAAATATTAAACAAATTTATGGGTTTTCTTTGTAAAGTTTTTCTCAGATTTGTGCATAATTAAGCCAGATTTTTTATCTTTTAGAATTGATGCCTTGATGTTTGATGTGCCTTTGCGGTTGAATTCCATTCAGAAATCTTTTGATCAATTCACACAATAGATTAATGTGACCTGTTTTGATACCACTTGAAAAACTTCTAACCTTAATATAGGTTAAGGTCCCAACATAGATTTCTTATATGCAGATAAATAAACAATTAACCTAAGTTAAAAAGTAATCAACCACAAGAGATAAACTACAATTTTACATGGAAAACCCAAATAGGAAAAAAACATGGGACCTAATACTAGTCCAAACTCATATCAAGCACTAGGCAGAAGAGGTTACAAGATTTACTTGCTACCCGTGTCTCATTGAATACAACTTAAAGGACTGAAGTTCTTCTTACCAATGCACATGCAATTCACCTTCTTCAAACTTGATTCAGCACGCCTTGAAGCCACTCAAGAAGAAAAACCTTCTACAAGAGAGAAGATGATCTTCTACAATATAGTAGAAGTAATATTCTCTAGCACAAAACTTAAGTACAATCTCTCCAATGAAAGTTCTAGAGAAGAAGAGTATCTCCAATGTGTACTTTCAATTTAAAATAGGGAGATGGATGCCTTAGGGATGAGAGAAAATCCTTTTATATAGCTCCAATTTCGTGCCTCATAACGGTAATTCAACTAGAATAGGAATTGACACAAAATAGGAAAGTTCTACTTCAAATAGAAATAGAAATTCATGCAATGACAATTTCGTAATTTCGAATAGTACAATTTCTGCAAACTTTCCAAGCCATAACTTTGTCATTTTAGATCCGATTGACGTAATCTTGGAACCTACAGATAGCTACTCAAAACGAGCTTTCCAACGGTAGGTCGTTTGCCCATATCCGACTTTCAGTTTGTGAGATGTGACCTTTTCAATTGAAATACTTTCATTCTAACTCTTCTGGTACTCTTTAACCTCTTCAAACTCTTAGTCTAAAATAAATAGAAATACAACTTTGACTAGAATTAGAGTTTTTTCCAAACCATAAATTTGCCCACATACTAAAATCCTTATAAAGAGGAACACATCAGTGGCAAAGTAGACTAGTGGAAGGTGGTTTGAGATGAGATAGGGAGTCAACTAAGAGGTTGCCATCTCGCTGGCACAGACTAATCTGCCATCCAGATATCTCCGTTATGTTAGATAGAATGCACTTCCAAATTGTATAAAGGGGCTAAGAGGGTTGGACCCATTGAGGATGTCATGTAAGAGTGATTGCACATCTCCTTCAAATATGACATTTTGAACCTATATTCCTTGCAGAGTTTACCTCCTTCGAGGAGTGTTAACATTCCCACCTTTATTAGGCTAGATGCTTGCATTTGGCTAGCATATGCCAAGTGAATATGCCTTGGCGTTGTGGACATTGGCTTTGTCGTAGGATCCATCAAAATTCATCTTGAGCCAACCATGTGGCGAAGGTCTCCACTTGGTAGGGGGAAGAAGTTGTTGAAGGTGGGCCACTTAAGATTCCATGCCAGCTTCCATGTGTGGTAAAGTTTGAGACTCTTTTGAAGAGTGAGCTTTGGGTATAAGGGCTGGTGATTTAATATGAATAAGTTTTTGCTCCTCTAGATGTACCAAGAGATTATTACCCTAAGTTGTCTAGTATCACTAGGCGAGGCCCAAAACCAGTCAGAAAAAGAAAGGTAGTGGAGTGGGCTGGTCGGGAGGTGCTAGAGAGCATGAGTTTGGTCCAGACACGTTTGGCAAAGTCACATTCGTGAAAAAGATGGTCGATTGTTTCATCTATCTTACCACATAGCTGACACAACCTTGATGGGAGGATGTTGCGGCGATGAACGTAGTGGCTAGTTTGTAATTTCTACATTTAAAAGCCCTTCTTTGCATGTATCTGGTTCAATAAAGATTTTCAACCATTTGGAACTTTGCTGACAATTTTTTTCTGAGGTAAATACTTGTGCACACACTTGAGCGCCTCACCATTAGCATTGTAGTTAGGGATCGATTTCTAGTTATTTTTGTTGAAGGGAAGTACCTCACTTTACAAGTTCTTAAAAAGAAAATTTTTGTAGACAAGCAATCGAAGGTTCATAGTATGGATAACCTAAGTTACCTTTGTAAGTGATAATGTTTTTATCCCTATGATCAAAGAATACAAGTAAACAAAATAGCACGCTAAATTGCTAACTACACTTACAACCAGAAAGCCAGAGTAGAAATTTAGATGCGTGGCCGTTAGAGTGGTCACATGACAGTTATAATCGAATTTTTTTTGGGTTGGGGAATGGTAGAACTGAATTACGTTGCAGCAGATACAAGGTTATGTGTTCTAGTGTAGGAAGTGAGCAAAACCATATTCTAAATGTAACTATTCAAAGCCTAAACTATATTAAAACCTTTTTTTTTCAAGAACAATACAATTTTCATTATGTTATCATGGTGTGGATGTAAACAGTTCTGATCCAGACTGAAATCACAAGACCTATTTGTTTGTGAAAATTCATGATGGGAATTTAGGCTGTTGGGCGTTTCTTAAATTCCTATAAAAAATTCAAGCATTTGAGAAAGGGGATTGCTAGGTTTTCACAAAACCCTGGATATCTAAATTCCAACAAAACTGATTTTTGAATGCTTGGAGGTGTCTCAGCATTTGTAAATCTGGAATTCCAAGAGATTGTTTGTGGCATTCCAAAGACGCTTTGGTAATCTCCGACAGTCACCCAAAATTTCAGATTTCAACCCACAGCAACATGCAAAAGATTTTTTTTTATATAGTGAATTTTGTTTTATTGATGTGAAAAATGATTGGATCTAATTGGAGAACAAGAAGAGACCTACCAGATGGGTTTGGTGGGTTTGATGTTCTCGTGGTGTTGAGGGTATTGAATGAAAGATGTGATTTTTATAAAGAATACAAGCAAAATATCCCCGTGCTTAGCATAAGCAAATAGAAGTCATACAAAAAAAATGTAGCAATTTAAACACAAACAATAAAAATTGGCCAATCTAATATTTAATGTAGATAGAAGTAGTGCACCAGTAATTGAAATGCTAAAATTGGAGACTTCTCAATAATCACCACCACTTACTTCTTATATTATGAATCGATAATTCTTCATAAAAAAACACAAAATAATACAAAAATTAAATAAAAGATTTTGTGATTTAAGTCTAAAATTAAAGAAAGTATATAAGATCTCCAATGCAAACAGAATTAGTAAGATGGGGGAAAAAGAAGATAAAAAGTTTTTGAAGGAAATAACATTAAAAGTTCTCTCTCAGGCTATGACCAATGATTGTGAAAATCCCGTTTACTAATTTAATTAGGAGAATAAGAAAATATTATAAACTACAATTGTCAAAAAGAGTGAAACATTGGGCACCAAAAGTGGAAGAAAAACCATATACTTGAGAATAAAAAAAACAAATCAGAAGAAAATAAAACATGGTGACATACTGATGTAGAATGGAGTTTAAAAAAACAAAAAAAAAACCCAAATACGTGATTCGAGTGACCGCTAGAAAAAACCCCAAAATCTGAGTAACTCTTATGAGCAGAGCTTCAAAGGAAAAAGAGAGAAGGCAGTGGTCTCGGATGTTGGAGTCGAGTCCCAGATCGATGGAGAGAGCTGTGATAAAGCATGCATATTATCCATGATTCTCAACCATTATTGGAATGGTCGAACTTCGTACTTTAGAGAATCGAATGGGTAGAGTAAGAGGAGATGAAGAGGTACATCACCATTCATGTTTGAATTGAAATAAATAGGCAATGAAGAGGTATCAGTGGAAACGAAACTATTATCATTAATGAGTCATTAGTGGGGCAGTAATAGGGCCAAAAGTATTCCTATTAATGGAACTTGGTGGGGCATTAGTTGGGCCCCTAAAGTATTCCTATTAATGGGGCCTTAGTGGGGCATTTGTAAGGTTGATATTAGTGGGAGGTCAAAAATTGTAGATAAGTCAAAATCAAATATGAAATTGGCATGGAATTGGCAATTGGATTCAACTAGCTTAATATGTTATAATTTGCACTATGAGAGTAGTTATGGAAGAAAGTGATTTTGCTAGAATGAACACGTGGAATTAGAAAAAAAAAACAGTAATTATTTGGGATTATATGAGAAGAAGATGAGTGTTGGAGTCAATTGGTCGAAGTGATAATTGTTACTATAGCTGGAAAGTAGGAAAGATGTTTTGGTAGAATATTATAGAGATGATTGAAAATCCCTAATTTTAATGCACTTAAAAGAAGAATGTTGGTCTAATATGAAGAAGGAAATGGAGTTCTCAATTCATAAAGAAGGCCCACTCGGATCATTTCAATATCAGCCCTTGTCATACATCAAGGTGGACAATATATAGGCTGTCTGTTTGAAGAACAATTATTGTCAAACTGAATCCCATACAATATAACAACATCAATAAAGAATTTGAATTGCTAGCCGTTTATATAGGGTGTGTCTTATTCATTACTTATGTGTGGGTGTGTGTATATATATATATACATAATTAGTTTACTATAGAGTTATATGCTCTAACAATGATTAATTCCTATTGTATTTGCAAGAGATCTTGGCTTTGAAAGCATATTTCTTTTCAAAATTCTCATAAGTTATCAAACAAAGAATTGCTAGAATTCAGACAAGATTAAAATTCCAAGATAAATCAAACAAAGAATAAGAATTCAGACAAAGTGTAGCAAAATTCAAAATTTCAGCATTCCTAATTCTCCAAATTCCAACAAACATGAATTATTCAAGTTCTTACAACCAAACGGGCCCATAGTGTATCCGGATTATGTAGGTAGGTTGAGTTGAATCCATGGTGGATAGGGACCCAACTCCAAACCAAACTTGTTACCCAAGTCAAAACCAAAATATATCATAATATATTATGTATATTAAATCTTATTTTAGACTTGTTTATACATAAGTTATATTATTATTGCACATGGACCTGTCAAAATGGGGTGAGTATCAATTGATATTGTGTGAGTGTGACGATATATATTAATCATAAATGACATTCTAGGGACTATTTGTTTGCATTAAAATACATTGGATTAAAATACCTAGGGATTCATGGCTAAATTAGCTCCATAGAAGGATTATTAAAGAGGGATTCATGGCTAAATTAGGTCCATAGAAGGATTATTAAAGAAGTGGATGTCAATAATATGTGAGGGGTAAAGCCATGGAGGACATAAAATAGCAATGTAGATGGGAACTTGTGTAACGTTCCAGAATCCTAAGATGTAATTAGTTCTAGTTAATTGCCTATTAATCAAATTAAGTGCAATTAGAAGATTAGCGAGTCTGAATTACTGTTAAGTACGTGTGTGTGCTAAGTTTTGTTGAGTTTTAAGTTCGTTTGAGTATAGTAAGGGGTAGTTCGTGATTTTAGAAAGTTTAGAAGCCCTTTTCGTAATTTTCTAAATTGTGAGATTTTGGTCTTAGATAATTTAATTTTAAGAACTTTATCTTTCTATCTTGATTTGATTTGAACTCATTTCGATAGCCTAAAATTATACCAAGTTTACTTGGACTTTTATTTAATTTTTATAAAATATACCTTTTAATCGACTTCTTTTTCCTCTCTTATATCTTATTTTTACTTTCTTATTTATTCTTTCTTTCTTTTTATCTTTTATCGTCTCTTTCTCTCTTGTATCCTTCATTTCCTTCTGTTTCTTTCTTTCTTTCATTTCATTTCTATTTCTTTCTTTGTTTTCCTCTTTCTTTAGCATAGTTAGGTTTGGATTCTTTATGGCTGAGCTTCATGGGATTCGTTATGGCTATGAAGTAAAGCATACCCATTTTCATCCCATTTCTTCAAAGGCAAATGGATACACATGTTTTCATTGACTATTGCATCTCTTTTAGTTGATTCTAGCATGCCTTTGTTCATATTGATGTAAATTGCTCATGCTACTATAAATTGTAATTAATGCTAGAATTAGGATAAATGCATGAATGGATGGTTTTGATGCTGATGAGAGGATGTGTGCATATATATGGGAGAGGCCCTGTGTTATCTTCGTCATTAGGTGAAATGAATGGGAGAGGGCTAGGCCCTGATTCACCGTGGACTTCTACAACCATAACTATGTCATGAATGGTCAGAACACTAGATCCTATTGAAACTTTAGTGTAAACTAGTATGTATGAAAACATGAAAAGAATATAAAATACGTAAGGTGCTAATGGCAGAGACTTTATAAGTCTTTCAATATATCATGTTCGCATTCAAGTCTTCGGTAATACAAGTCACCGTGGAAAATACAATTCCTTTATAGGCAATGGATTTAAACCCAGGTCTGGGGACTTAGTGTTAGTACTGTACTGCTGGGACTTAGTGTTAGTACTGTACTGCTGGTACTCTTGGCTTATCCCTTTGGAGGACACATTGTGGACTATTGAGTATGAGGCATTTTGAGCAAATGCACCTCTTACGAATTGTACAGTTTACATACGAAGTACAATCTACTCATACTCGGATGGTGTGAGGACTCGAGGCATGTACTAATTGACCATGCACTGATAATAAAATGAATGTGTTGGTCTCACTTCTCCCTTAATTTCAATAGAAATGTCAGGCACGTGAATTGTGATCTTTGACCAAGGAGTTTCGAATTGTAAACACTCTTTGGCCGTCAGGTTTGCATTATTTTGCATTGTTATTGCTACCTTTTACATGTGTTGAACACGTTCTATAGATTGTACTGTATTGCATTGCATTGGACTAAGCGATTATGGCTTGGCAGTTATTATATTGTATTTGACAGGACTACTAGTATTGTATTGTATTGTTTATTGAATTTGTATTGGAATCATTAAATTTGAAGTAGTTCCTCATTGATTGGACCTATTTACATAGAAGAGCCATCCCTTCACCTTTGACTAAGGATTCTTGGATCGAACACAACGAAATCAATCCGTATTGTATATTGAATTGGGTCTTTTAGACTACTACGTGGATCGATTTGGATGGCTAATCACTGATTTGACTGGAAACTAGGCTTTCATTTCTTCGATCGGGTGATACCGATGATTTGATCAGCTGACCACTGACACTATGGACAGGCTTTCCTGATATTAATTGGTTGACCACCGATATTACAAAAGGCACTTGTCAAATGCTTGACTTGTGTGCACTGCTCATTTTGTATAGATGTTGGATTAAGATTTCCGTGCTCATTTTGTGTAGATATTGGATTAAGATTTTCGTTCTTTGTATCATAATTTATTGTTCATTGTTTCTCATATGATCACAACGTCTCTATTCGCATTGATGTTGTTCATCTGTTATGGATTATGTATATTTCCTACCAAGTACAATTGCAAACTGATGATGCTATACTTGGTGTATAGGTACCAAGTCTACTTATGTTAATGAGGTTTTGCTGAAGATACATCAGGCGGCTGAGCCTGATGTTGTTCAATACGAGTGATGTGCAAACGGCATGTACCAATGCATCGTGTCAAGCACATGAGTAACATCATGCTTGTAAGGATAATTGTTTTTATATTCAATTGGCCAAGGTTTTAGTTGTGGCTATTTAGATAAATCTACTTTAACTTTAAAAATTGATTTATATGCCTACTACGAACTATTTATTGTACCTTTTGTTTTATTGGAGTTGGCTATAGTGGTTAGAAGAGCTTTATTGATTACAGAAGGCAAGCTTTAAAGATTCTGGAGATAGGTTTAGACATTTGAAGGGCCAAATGTTCTAAAGGAGGGTGGAATGTAACGTCCCAAAATATCAAGATGTAATTAGTTCCAATTAATTACCTATTAATCAAATTAAGTGTGATGAGAAGCTAAGCGAATTCGAGTTACTCTTAGGAACATGTGTGAGAAGTTTTGTTGGGTTTCGAGCTCATTTAAGCATAGTAGAGGGTAGATCACAAATTTAAAAAGTTTAGAAGCCCCTTTTAGTAATTTTTCGAATTGTAAGATTTTAGGCTCATTGGGTAGATAATTTAATTTTAGGAACTTTATCTTTCTATCTTGATTCAATTTGAACTCATTTAGATGGCAAAAAATTATATCAAGTTTACTTTGACTTTTATATAATTTTTATAACCTTTTAATCTACTTCTTTTTCCACTCCTTTATCTTCTTTTTTCTTTCTTATTTACTTTTTCTTTCTTACTATCTTTTTTCGTCTCTTTCTCTCTTGTTTCCTTCCTTTCCTTCTGCTTCTTTCTTTCTAGCATTTCATTTCTATTTCTTTCTTTGTTTTCCTCTGTCATTAGCTTAGTTAGGTTTGGGCTCTCTGTGGCTAAGCTTCGTGGAATTCGCTTTGAAGTAGAGCATACCAATTTTCAACCCATCTCTACAAAGGCAAATGGATATACATGTTTTTATTGATGATTGCATCTCTTTTATTTGATTCTAAAATGCCTTTATTCATATTGATATAAATTTTTCATTCTACTGTAAATTGTAATTAATGCTAGAGTTAGGATAAATAGATGAATGAATGGATAGATTTGATGCTGATGGGAGGATGTGTGCATAAATACGGGAGAGAGCTAGGCCATGTATTATCTTCATCATTAGGTGAAATGGAATAGGAAAGAATTCATCAGTCACGGTTCTATCTTGGAACCTAACCGACAAATTCTTATACTTTTAAATATTATTAAACATGGGGTGCACATGATTGACCATGGACTTTCCAAAGCCCGTCATGGAGGCATAGGGAAAGCTATTCCTTTGATCTTTTGGTGGGGTCGATGTGTTCTGTTCTTGATTAATGGATCATGAAAACTTTCTAGGACCATCATTATGTCCTGAATGATCATAGCACTAAACACTACTAGAGCTTCGGAGTGAACTAGTATGTATGGAAACATCAAAAGAATATAAAATACAAAAGGTGGTAAATGAGCGGAGACTATAATATCTTTTAGAGTATTTTGTATATACCCCATAAAGTTCTTAGGATTTGTAAATAGGCCCCTGCAGTTTTAGCATTTGTTTATAGCCGTCAGCATTTTTTTCTAATATCTTATATGTCCCAAAATCAATAGCCTCACAGCAACCATAAGTTTTTTACAATAAAATGAAACTTTTGCCTACTTCTTTATCTCTATATACATAATTTCAAAAGCATAAATTCATTTTTCTCTAATGTTTGTGACATTGACTATTAGTATAGCACATTTAGTAGGAGTAAACCTACATAAATATAATCTTATCAATATGGGACCCATTTTTGTTAAATTCAAATCGATCATGACCTACTTATAATTGATTACAATTAACATCATCTATGGATGACCCATTGTTGGATTGATGTATGTTTTAAAATACATAATTTAGCTTCATTACATTAGAAAATTATTAAGAAAGAAATCATTGGGTTTTGAGATAAAATAATAATATCTTTTTGTAAATAATGATATACTCATTTTTTATTGGATGTAAAGGCAAAGTGGCCATTTTTATAAAATTTCAAGACAAATTTCATGGTGTTGCTCTTTCACATCAGGACTATTAATATTGGGGATATGGAAGCTATTGAAATGAAAATATAGGAGGTTATATATAAATATAAAACCACAAGGGCTTATTTACAAATTTTATAAACCTTAGGGATGTATATTGAAAAAACACTTTCTTTTATAAGTCTTTCAATACATCCTATTTGCACTGAACTCACCGCTAACACAAGTGACCATGAAAAATACAAACACTTTATGGGCAAGGGATTTGAACTCAAGGTTTTGGGACTTAGTGTTGGTATTCTTGGCTTACGCTTTTGGAGAACTCATTGTGGACCATTGAGTAAGAGGCGTTTTGAGAAAACTTATCTCTTATGGATTGTACAGTTTGCGTCTAAAGTATGATCTATTTGTACTTGAATGATGTGAGGACTCGAGGCATTCATTAATTGATTGTGCACCGAAATGAAATGGATATGTTTGTCTCACTGCACTCATGCTTCGAGTAGAGATGTTGGTATGTAGATTGTGATATTGACTTGGAATTTCGGATTATGAACACTCCTTCGCCTTCAGGTTTGCATTGTTATTGCCTTTTACATGTGTTGAACATGTTCCATACATTGTATCGTGTTTCAATGACATTGGATTGAGTGATTGTGGCATGGCAGTTATTATCTTGGATTTAAGAGGACCACTGGTATCGTACTGTATTGTTTATTGAATTTGTATTGGAATCATTAAATTTGAAGTTGTTCCTCATTGATTGGACCTGTTTATATTGGAGAGACAGCCCTTTACCTTTGACTAAGGATTGATGGGTTGAGCACCATGAAGTCTGTCACGCCCCTAACCCGAGAATTAGGGATTTATAATGGATCCCGAGGAGCAACACATGTAACCCGTGACAATTCACACTATATCAAAACACATACAAATTGCCACAAGGGTGATTTCACAGGTACGTGTGAGGGAGATCCGTAAACAGGTATCAATCATTTTACTAATTGAGTGGAAACCTGGAGAATTCACCTGTACATATCATAAACATTAATAAAGCATTCACTAATTCATTAATATAACCAAAGTTTGTTAATTCACCATCCACATGCACATGATACTAAGGTTTCATAAATATATACAAAATACAAGATGACATGTTCTACTACAAGCCAAATAAAGGCTATACATTAATAACCCAAAAAGAACCATGTTACGTGCTATGAAGGATGACTAATAAAAGATGTCATCCTCATTCCACTTGTTTACATCCCGAGATACCACTGTGGTTCCCTCCAGGGGCGCTTCGACTGCCGTACCGGCACTGGGTTCTGTACCTGTAACACCAAGGGTAGCACTGTTAACACAACGGTCAAGCAAATATAAGGGTACATAAGCCTATCAGAATGTAACAACTAAAATTAAAAACAACATAATGATTAAAAAAGAGCAATATCGAAAGTGAGGCATGTTGTGCATGTGAATAAGCATGAATGAAGAATCACAAATAAAAAGACAACATCATACTAATTGGCATCCATGTGGCTATTTTTTCTCTAGTAAGAGAGTATATCATACTGTGGGAAATCACTAGTGATCGGGCCAAGATCGTCTAGTCACCCTAAAAGCATCGACTAACTCTTCATATAACTACTGCAGTAGGTAACATATGGAATACCCTCATTCAGTCCCATTGAACCTCATATGGGTACAAGTTAAGTGGTGCCGACTCAATGTATCAAGACTAATCTGAATTCATACTTTCATACATAGCGATCAACTCATATTTATACAATAACATATATTAGTCTTGAGATCGTAACCAATCATAAAATCAAGATTAAATGGAGTAACTAATAATCAACAATGCATACTTAAATGAGCTATCAGAGCTCGAACCCTCTCAACCTTAGCTACACCTGTCTTGGTTCACAGCTCACGCTCAGTAGAAGCTCCGTCTCTGATTTTACCTCAAGGTTCACCAGGAGGAATGGGTACATGATTAAATCATATTGAGGGCAAAGTTTACTTAAACAATATGAATGCATTTAGATTGAGAGGTTAACAAGGAAATTTACTAGCCAACCCTATGCTAACATATTCCATGTTTCCTTAGTCATTCAATACAGCATATTCATAAAACGTACGGTGTCAATATATTATCAAAATCTTAGTGTTACAATGTATAAGCGATGGACACCAGTTCTTATGCCAACACCCATGACGTGACAACGTGACGTCAAAAAACAACAAGAAGTCAAGAGGGAATGAGTGACAGCTCAACACACTTCCTTCTTAGTGTATAATTATCGTTGGGCTAATTGTTCGAGATAAGGTACTGCTTCTAAAGCCCTAAATGGTCTTTGATTATCCTTACAATCCTAAGGTAAGATTAGCTTAAAACACCTCGACTTCACTAAGGATCAAAGGTGTAACCCCTCCTTATGCCACACTATGGACTATGGAAGGCTTATGGTCAATCATTGAACCAATTTTAAAGTAATTTCTCCAACCTAGAATTTTGGTTACCCGACTGATCGGGTATGTGTCAGGTCAAACACCTCTCAGAATAAGAATTCGACCAATCGAGCTTCAAGACCGATCAGTCAGCCCTGAAGTATTTTGCTCCGGGTAGAATCAATTTCAAACTGATTTTTCCTTTTCTTCTCTTTACCTCTCTTGCATTCAAACACCAAAAAAACCCCTCATGCTACATTATTGGATCTTCCTACCATCCATTTTTATCATTCATTCAACAATCCAATCATTAACACTTAAACCAATCTTACACAACCTCAATTAAAGATTAAAAGAGCTGTAAATTAGTACATACAAGGAACTCATCAAGAATCAATAAATTAACCATGTATGTAGAGAATATCTATAACACTCCGACCTAGCTTAACCCCGTTTAGCGACTAATTAATGATGAATGAATAGTTAATTGTGTTTTGCCTTGTTTTTATTTTGTTTCGAGTTATGGATAAGTAGTTAGGTGGAGTTTGACCTGGTTTAGGTAGGCCAAACCCTTTTTCATAATTTTAGACTTTATAAGATATCGTCATTTACGCATCATCTTGGCATTAAAATATGTCTTTCGTTGAGCCCGTTAACTTCCGTAACTACATCATTTGCAAAAGATGTCGTTTGTTTCTGTTGGACCCGTACTTGACTCAAACTGCAAATTGGGTAAAGGTTTGGACTTTCTTGCAATTTGGCCAATCCTTATCCTTATATAAGACTCCACCGACTCTCTCTTTCTCTTTTCAACGTCTTCTTTCTCTTTTCTTCGTTCTTCCTTCTAGTTTCTCTTTTCTCCACAATCAAAGCTTGGAAAGGAGGAGGGAATTCATGTTCCTCTTGTCTACATTGTTTGCTTGTGCGGTTTAAGGTAAACTCTGGGTCCTAATCTTCTTCTTCTCTTTCTTCTTCTCATCAGTTGTTGCACGTGCTCACTGTCCCTGTTTTCTTCTCTCATGCATGGTGATTAGGAGTATGTTTGGACGTTGGATTTGAGCCTAAGGACAGCCATTCCCGTGTTTGGACTTATTCGAAGCAAGTATAAGCATGATTTGTCTGAACCCAGGTTGGTATATGTTTGATTTTTGAATAATTTTGAAAATCCTGCATGGGAAGTGTGTTCACAGCCCATTTTGTGCTTAATTCCATTTATTTGAGGTGGTTTTGCTACCCCTTTTCAACTCCAGTTGATTCTGTAACAAGTTTAGAAAATGACCCCAAGCAGTCTACGACTAAGCCGTAACTGTACTACGGCTCAGAGTCCAGAACGTTGAAAAACCCAAGTTTCTTCTACAGTCAGGCCATGGCTAAGCCGTATAATGTACGACGGCTAAGCCGTAACTCAGCCGCAACCCAGCCGTAGATCAATATAGGGTGCAGTCTTGAAATAACTGAAAGTTGGCAATTCTTAGACCTTCTACGGTCCAGCCACGACTAAGCCGTGAAGTGTCCTACGGCTAAACCGTAACCTCGCCATGGCTGAGCCGTAGAACAACAACAGGGTGAGCCATAAGACTTGTGGAAAGTAAGAACACTAGGCATTGAAGAGACCTTATAGGACCTTTGAATTAGAATATAGGTAAGCCTGACTTACCCAACAGATTATGATAAGAACTACATGAATGATCTCGACGGCTGCGATTCATTCATGTACATTATCCAGTTGTTAAGTACCTCCCCATGAGTGTTGGTTTAAGGGACTTCAATGCACACTTATGCTACAATGCAACACTAGACAACGGTGCATCGGATAACTTAAAACTACATCATCATGTATTGTTAAAAACATTGGATAACTAGATTAGGGTTGGCTTGTAAATGATCTTGATTCGATTAAACACTGATTTGCATGGCATTTTGTATGATCGAGCATTGACCTCCACTCTTTTGTACAATTTGTAGTATCCTGCTTATGTCCTCCGATATATCTATTCGATTCGTATAAGTTGTTCGATCTGTATATTCGATTCATATGATTTGTCGATATGTATGAAATGTGTCTGATAAGATATGTACGTTTGATAAGATATTCACGATCTGATAAGATATGCACGTTTATCTCAAGTCCTTATATTTGCTTGATTCCACATGGTCTAGCACTACTCAGCTTCAACCTTAGGATACCCGATGAGGTTGAATTTGGCTTAGTTATATGGCCTCGTTGCAGTAAGTATATGTCTTGGGGCTTCCAGACCCCAGGAACCCGAGACCCATTCGTACCCTGGCCCGGTCAGTGGTGTTCTCAGTAAGTTTGTAAGATCCCTCTTTTGGAAGCACATGGCAAATGTAGTAGCCACCTAGTGTCTATATGCTACGTAAGTATTGATTTTACAAGCATATTTCATTTGAATGCACGATTGCCTAGAATATGAAATTGAAATGTTACGATTTACTTATTGTTATTTGTTATATAGATACAACATGAGTTAACTTATTACTGCTTATACTTTGTTGAATCATTGTATTCACTAGTTTTCTTTGGTGTTGCAGGCTTAGATACCCCAACCGACCACTCGTCGGTCAACCAGAGTCCAGGGGAGACTCCCGATGTCCCATCCGAACTAGAGAAGTGGATGTAGTCACTCCATTGGAGAGCGATATGGACACTTTTGCATATAGGACTTCCTTATTTTGAGTTTTGTTATATTGGATCCACTCATGCTTTGTATCTTTATATTTTGATTCATTTTATATAACTCTGACCTTTCTATAATATCTGTCAATAAATTATTTTGTTCTCGTATATTGCTTTGGTTATGCATGATACCTATAGCTTCCGCGTACATGTATGGCACATGTGAATCTTCCCTTGTACGTGTGCATTTAAACTGAGTCTAAGTGTATAGGCACAGGAGTACGTGTGTAATTGGTTAGGCTTTTACTAACCCCCGATCTCTTTGACTCGGGTTGTGACAATATCTACCCTTATACTTGCCTTAAGTTCAGTGCCTCACCCAAATCAAATTGTCCTTTGGTTTGATGGTGGAGAAGGCTTCACTAGAGGATGATCTAAAACATGCATAACAAGGAATGAGCATGTGATGCATACATGCTAAAAGCTTGAGTCTCTTTGACCTTATTGAACCCAAGAAGTGAAATGGTGATGGGATTTTCTTACCTCAAGGCTTCTACAAGCACAAGGAAGGAGATGAGGCCTCAAATTTCCAAGGAGGAGAACAAGAAGAGTGAAGAGGTTAAAGAAGAAGCTTAGGCCCTTGCATGCAAAGCTTCTAATGCCCAAAATGAAGTCAAGGTGAGGGAGAGAGCATGGGAGAAGGAAGAATGCTTCTTGCTCCCGCAGAAATGAGGGAAGGGGAAGAGAACGAAGGTGGGTTCTCCTTGATTTAAATGGTGGGTTTTTTGAAATTGAAAACAGGCCCTTTGGTTTTCTAGATTTTCCAATTTGAGTCAATTGGGTTTAAACTAGGCTGAGATAAATCCGAATTGAGTTGGGCCAAACATGAAAGATGACCCACAAGGTGAAACATACTCGATGCAATTAAAATGATGCCTTAATGATGAAAAACCATGCAATTCTAAAATATAAAAAGGTCCTTGACTACCTAAGTAAGGTTCAAACCCGACCCGACTACGTATCCATGACCCAAACCCATGAAGATTTGAGCTGAATTAGTCTAATAGATGTTAATTAAGGTAAAACAAAATTAATTCCTATAAATTATGATTAACTCGGGTTTGGACCTTACAATGTTAGTTTATATTGTATATTATATTGGGTTTTTTAGATGACTACGCAGATCTATTTGGATAGCTAATTTCTGATTTGACCGGAATCTAGGCTTCCTCTGCTTCAATTAGGTGATCCCAATGATTTGATTGGCTGACCACTGACGATATGGATGGGCTTTCCTAATATTGATTCTATTGACCACCGACGTTGCAAAAGGCACTTACCCAACACTTAACTTATGTGCATTGCTCACTTTGAGTAGCGATTGGATTAGAATTTTCATTCTTCATATAATCATTTCTTGTTCGTTGCTTATCGTTCATTGTTTTTTATATGATCACACCGTCTTTATTCTCGTTGATATTGCACATCTAATATGAATTTTGTCCTTCTACATGCCAACTACAATTGTAGTTTGATGTCACTGTACTTGGTGCATAGCTACTAAGTTTACTTATCCCAAGGAGGTTTTGCCAGAAATACATCAGGTGGCTTAGCATCTTGATGTTGTTGAATACAGGTGATATGCAGATGAATCTACCGATACGTCATGTCCAGCACATGAGCGACCTCATACTCATAAGATAGTTGTTTATTTGTTCAATGGCCTATGTTTTTAGTTGTGGCCATTTAATTAAACTACCTTATAATTGTCTACTTTAACTTTAGAAATTGATTTATATGCATACTCCAAACTGTTTATTGTACCTTCTGTTCTGTTAGAGTTTCCACTATATTGATTGTTGAATTGACTAATATTAATTCTCACTGCAGACTACAATCCATAGTGAGACCATGATTGGGGCCACGTGCTGTGGTTTTATATATGTTGTATTGAACATGAAAAGTTTTACGTAGCCTCTAATTTCACGTTTAACCCTACTTTATGAACTGGGGACGTGACAGAAGGTATCAGAGTAGCCATGTTTCTACAAAATAAAACACACTACAAACATTAGTAAGCATGTGAGAATTTCGATACAATAAAGGGATCTATTCTTTTATGTATAAATCCTATAGAGTCGCATGCTAGTATATACCTATTTCGATTATTATTTCTCCTTTAATGTTTCTTTTTCCTCTTGTTGGGAGAGAATTTGTTGTCTCAGTACCCACTATGCCAGGTCTTGGTACTTGAAATTATGTAAGAATTGGTTTTCTTAGCGCTAGTAGGCTGCGTTTGCAAGTTCGTTCGAAGATTTTTCTTCCATTTTTGGGCTCTTCCAGTTCACTGAAATGTGCTTAGCAGTAGATCAGGTTGAAGGCTAGAGTTGTTGTTGATAGTCAACAAGTTGATCTAGAATTAGTCAGATTCAATTGGAAAGTTGCAAGCATGTCAAAGTTCAAATTTATGAAGAGGGAGATAGTAGGGTTTGTGTCAAAATGTGTGGTTAGTTAGCAAGTGAAAACAGTGTTAGATGTTTGGTTTATCAGCAAGGGAGAGTATAAAGATTGAAGAGGTTGCTAGATTGCTCAAAGCACCAGCTTCTTTTCCGTCAGTTAAGGTTGGGGGGTTCATTGAAAGAATTTGGGTGCAGTTGCAAGAAGCTTTGAGGTCAGATTAAGTTTCAAAAGTGCAAGTTCTCAATCTATTAGTCAAATAGTAAGTTGCCTGAAATGGTCAAAAGAGCTTTGCAAATTCTAGAAGGCAAGCTTTTGAAGATTCCGAAGATAGCTTTAAACATTTGGAGGAACAACTGTTCTAAAGGAGGGAGGAATGTAACGTCCCAAAATCCAAAGATGTAATTAGTAGTAGTTAATTGTTTGTTAACCAAATTAAATGCAATTAGAAGCTAAGGGAGTTCGAATTACTATCAGAACTGTGTGTTTGATGTTTTCTTGAGTTTCGAGCTCATTTGAGCATAGTAGGAGGGCAGTTTGTAATTTTAGATAATTTGGAAGCCTTTATTAATAATTTTGTGAATTGTAAGATTTTAGTCTCATTAGGTAGATAATTTAATTTTAAAAACTTTATCTTTCTATCTTGACTTGAAATTACAACATGTTTACTTGGACTTTTATAAAATTTTTATAAAATATACCTTTTAGTCTTTTTCCTTTCCTTTATCTTCTTTTTACTTTCTTTTTATCCTTTCTTTCTTCTTTATCTTTTGTCGTCTTTTTCTCACATTTCCTTTTTTCTTTCTTTCTTTCTTTCTTTTCATTTCTATTTCTTTCTTTGTTTTAATCTTTCATTAGCTTAGTTAGATTTGGGTTCTCTGAGGCTGAGCCTCGTGAGATTCGCTGTGAAGTAGAGCATATCCATTTTCATCCCGTCTCTACAAAGGCCTATGGATACACAGGTTTTTATTGATGACTGCATCTCTTTTATTTGATTCTAACATGCCTTTGTTCATATTGATGTAATTTGCTCATCCTACTGTAAGTTGTAACTAATGCAAGAATTAGGATAAATGAATGAATGAATGGATGGATTTGATGCTGATGAGAGGATGTGTGCATATATATATATATATATATATATGGGAGAGGGCGAGGCCCTGTATTACCTACATGGGTGAAATGGAATGGGAAAGAATTCGTCGGTCAGAGTTTTGTCTTAGAACCTAGCTAACGAATTCTTATACTTTTAAATATTATATTGTACATGGGTTGCACATAATTGACCATGGACCTTCCAAAGTCCCTCGTAGAGGCATAGGGAGAGTCTATTCCTTAGATTTTTTTTTTATGGGGTCGATGTGTTCTGCTCTTGATTAATGGATGATGAAAACTTCCTAAGACAACAATAATTCATGAATACTCAAAACAGTAGACCCTACTGGAGCTTCGGTGTATGCTAGTATGTATGGAAACAAGAAAAGAATATAAAACTTTATAATTTCTTTTATAAGCCTTTCCATACATCATGTTCGCACCCAAGTCTTCAGCAAGACAAGTGGTCGTGAAAAATCCATGGGCAAGGGATTTGATCCCAAGTTTTGGGGATTTATCGATCGTGAGTTTCAAGTGTAAAATTGCGATATAGTAATACAAATTGGTAAAACCAAAGGTCAATTAATAGAGAGCAATATATTTTAAGGTTCACTTTCAACTTGTACTTGTCCTATTTAAAAATTTAAAATTAGCTTAATTTAAAAACAAACAAATTACAACTATTCCTACTTTGCGAAAATAAAAATTAATTAATTACAATCCAAATAAATAAAACTTCCTAAATTACAAAACCTAAATCTAAAACTTCCTAAAAAAATTAAAGTTGCTAAAAAGCTAAAATGCGAGTTATAACTTCCAAAAACAGAACACTTTCTGAAAATAAAATTAAACAGAATTTAGAAACTAAAAAAAAATACAAGTTATAAACATTCTTAAGTTATCAAACCAAATTAAGTTAGTACTCTTATTTTAGAAACTTTCCAAAACTAATGAAATTAGTAAAACTAATAGAGCTATGCAATACTTGTCATAACAAGTTTTCTAATGCAAAGTTTCTATATGAGATGCAAACTTTTGTAAAATATGAATATAATATAATGGAGCCTAAAACTAAATTTAATGACTGGAGAACACACTCAACTGATGCATGAATCCAACAAAAATAATGGAAGCAAAAAAGAGTTTAAAACAAGAAAGTTAAGCGTGTATGAAAGTTACAAAAAAAAAAATCGTACAGTGTAGAATTCTGCACCCAAATTGGCGACCAGTTTGGGTTTAAGCCTATGGAAATCGTGCATCCCGAAATCCTTTTAATCTAAAATTTTGCGGTTTGAAAATCCTTCCATTAATGTTTATTTTCCGTGAATTTCAAGGAAAAATAATATCATCTGATCAGGTTACCAGTTGCAAACTTTTTTCAAAGAAAACAGTCGTGAAATTCTGCTGTAACTGTGCAGTAAATTATTTTACAGCATTATATTTATCTGAATTCCACCCATCAAATCATTATTTCTTGCTGTATTTAAGTCCTTAATTATGATTCCTAATTTGTCTTAAACAAGTCCCAATTGAATAACCCAATCACAAACTGATTTTAGAGATTCAAAGTTCCCAAAACACCAACTGTTTTGAAAGTCACACTTGAAACATTAAATCTGATTTGTGCACTTTAATTTCGGATCTAAAAGTGCGATTTCCATCCACTTAAACACACGGAAAACTTTATAAACTTTAATGCATGCAATGATAAACACGTCCAGCCTCTAAACTATGCACAAAACAAACTAAAAATTATCATTAACTTTGGTTAAAAAGAAAATAGAAATATCATAAAAATTTAAATGTTTGGATTGCAAGAGACAATGTATGGAATAACAAGGAATTTAAATGTGTGGATTGTGCATGAATTTAAATGTGTGGTGAAACATGAATTTAAATGTGTAGAAGTGCATTCTTTTCCTTCAAAATTATATTCTAAGTGAGTTCATAATTTGAATTATGCCCTTAGGGCCTTTGAGTCGTCAATCCCAACAGCAACAAGAAAAGAACACAAAACAAACACCAATTACCCAAGTACAAGAAAAAAAAATTCAAAAGAGGACGAAAACGCTTTTACTAGAATGTAATATTCTATACAAAAGCGAATAATAAATTGAAAACTAGAATCATTATATGCTAGGATGAAAGATCCTCTTCTAGATGATACTTCAAGCTAGAAAGAGATTTCTTGAAGAGAGAGAAATAATCAACGAGGACCCCAAATGTAAAGTCAATGATTGTAGTTTTACCCGATGAGGCCATGATCGAATCGTTAAGGAGCTAGTTTTCGTAGCAAAACCTGTCCCAATTGAAAAATTATTGCTAGCCTAATAAAATCTATAAAAATACATAACTACCAGATCTAAAATTTAAATTTAAATTACAATCACAAATCTAAAAATTAAATAACAAATCACAAATAAAACCTAATCTAAAAATCCTGAACTAAAAAGTAACCTAAACCAATTACTGCAAAACAAATAGGTGCATCAAACCACCAATTGAAAAATATTAAAAGTGAATAAAATAAATCTAAAAATTAAAATAGAATGTAACAAAATAAAAGAGAAAAATATGGATTTTAATTATTTAAATTTGAATCTAAAACCTTATTTGATGGAATCAAAGTAAACTTGGAACCATTGTATCAAATACGTACGGTCACTACGCATAAATATAAAATGTTGACTCTATGGTGAAAACGATTACATCACTAACTTTGCTTATCCATAAAAAACTCAATCCAAATAAGCAACAAATTCAGATTTATTAAATTAAAATAAATACATCAAAACCTACCCAAAGATCATAAATTTCAAGAAAGAATCGTTGCTCACCTAGCTCTTCAACTAGTCTTCACTTCAAGTTATGCTCCAAAGATAAAGAAGATGGTGGAGAAAGAAGATGAATGATAGAGTCCAAAGGTAGGCTTGCCTAACCCACCTTGGGTGGAGAGATGGGGATATGGAGAGAGCTTGTGGTGGAAATTGGTGTGGTATTGTGAAGTATGGAAAGGAAAGATGGAAAGGGCCTTGGTGTTGGCGTGAATAATGGAATGGGGAGTGGAGGTCTCTGTACGTGTGGCGTCGTGTATGGGAATATATATATATATACTAGCAACACAAGCCCATGCTTAGCCCTGATTTCCATAAAAACAATTAAAGTATTTATTAAATTTTATGAAAATACAAAATTTCAGATATTTATAAAAGTCTACCTACTAAATAAATAAAATAAAAATTAGAAAACGTTTGAAAATGTAAGTAGCCCACTGAATGATTCTTATGGTTCAAATAAATGAAAAAAAATTCAAAAGTCTATTAAATTTTATAAACATCTGAAGTTTTATTATTTTTATAAACTTTGTAATAAACTATTTAAATTTTTTATATAAGTCCGGGCTAAGCACGGGCTTACATTGCTAGTCCTTTCTTAAGATAGATATTTTAAAAGTTTTTGCTGTATAAAAATAATACATCAAATATTATTGTATTCTTCAAAATATTATTGACAAAAATAAATAAATAATAGATAAATATATCATCTATCAAGTTAATTTATTTATTAGAATTAGATTAAAATGCTAATGTTATTTGCTTTAAAATTGATTTAAAAAAGAATTACAAAAAAGGAAATGATGACGATGATGATTGAGAATTTTTCTCAATAAAGTTAAAAAATAACATCTTCAAAGGAAAAAATTCTAGTAGTTTGAGTTTATTTAAATCCCAAAAATTTTTATTAAAAAAGCTCACTTCCTACTAATAAAAAAAGGGAGGAAAAATAAAGGATATTATACAAACATTATTCCACCAAGTTAAATGTCCAAGGAAAAAATCACAAAATCTTCATCTCTAGAATCAATTAGAAATAAGCAAGTAACAAAATACCAAAATTACATGAGAAGTTTCATTTTCATAATCTGAAAAAAAATGCAACATCAACCTTCTTCCTTGGTGTTGCTTGAATAAAGTTGATTTAACTTGGAAACCATTCAGAAAAAAAATTAGATAAAATAACATTTCATATCAAATTAGATCGAAGTAAGTGTTACGGTCTTGGATCTATCCAAACTAAATTTCAAATGAGCATAAGTTGAGCCCATTATAACTATAAAAAAACTTGACATTTTCATAATTTAATGCTGTCCCAAAGACATATCCTCTAGGAATGATTTCGGTGAGGCTTACTTCCATATTTGGAAAGTATTAACAAGTTTTTATAATTTGATGGCTCTATAAGAAATGGAGTCATTTATTTTGATTAGTGTCAAATCTTTATAAATAGGTCTCACAAGAAAAATTAGCATTATAATTTGATCATAAGCCTAACTCTTATAAGAAATGGAGCCATCTATTTTCATTGGTGCCAAATCTTTATAAAAAGGCCCCACAAAAAAAAAAATTATCAGGCTACCATTTAAGCAACAACTAGGATTAAGCAACAAAAGAAGGCGCAAGAAAGGTGGATGAGTGAGAGATTTTAGTAATAATAGTAGATGGAGAGAATTTAGGGGAATTATTGATTTCTTAGTGGCACATGTAATTTTTCAGGATGCTGATGTGGCGCTCTAGAAAAAAAAAAAAACAAATGGTGCTGATATGACACCCTCTAGAGGCCTCCATTCTTATAGTTTTAATATATATAATATGGCTTATGTGAAGATGGGTAGTATGTATGCAAATTCAGCCCCTCTTGAATTTATTTATATTTTTTTTCTCCTTTGGTTTCCATCTTAGCTCTTAACTTGTAGCACACATGGTCTTCTAATAAACTTCTTTCAAGTATCTTTGGCAAGCCCTTCCTTGATTCTCTCCTAATTTTCAAAAATTTAGGAAGCTTAGAGATATAATTGGTTTCTTTTCTTGGCTCAAGTTTTCTTTGTACACGGCTTCCAACTATAACAAAGCATTCAAATCTTCATTGAGTGGGTCCATGGTATGAATGTCCCACACTTTGTGTGGTCTTCTTTCCAATATTAAATTATTCCCTTTGGGTTGGATTTTTTTTTTTTTGAGGAATAATTAAATAGGAGAAAATTTTGCAACAAAGATGCATGTGGGTCCTCCCTCGGGCATGGCTTGGCTTGTATAAATTAATGTATGTTGCATGTTGGTGGGGTCCGCTTGATTATGAAATTTCATCTCTTCAATTTGGCTTCAATTCTTTCTTGGATTTCTTCACTACTAATTCCTTGGCTTCAAATCTTGATTGTAAGTCTATTTTCTTCAATTTTCCTACAAAGAAAAGTGACATTTTATTTTAAAAAATGATTTTGACCAAAATTCATAGATGTATTAATGCAGGCCCAATTCACATAAAAGGACACAATAAATTCTCATCATTAATCATGATTTATCTTTAAATAACTAACGATGATAAAAACCTTTATCATTTTTATGTGAAATTTTGATTTTGAAAGACCTTCAAAAAATAAAATTCCAAAAATGGAAAGTTTTATAATTTTATAAAAAAATTGATTATTTTCAATGATTGTTACAGGAAAACACAATAATGATGCTTAAAACTATAAAAACATGTTTTTCACCTAAATAAAGAAATTTCTAATGAATAAATCCTTAAAATCCTTAAAAGTACCTATAAAATAATGTATTTTTAAGAACTTATCAAGACACTATGGAAAGGAGAGAGATGAAGAGAGTGGAGGAATTTGGCTAAAGATGTGGTCTTTTCTTTCATGAAATGGGCATCCAAGAGTACTGTATTTATAGAATTTCTACGCCCAAGTTGCCTTATTTACTCCCTTCTTCCTTACTAACAAATATCTATTTCTGGAAAGACATCTCGACTTGGCCTCCAAGCTTGCAAAAATTAAGAGATAATAGCTTGTCAATCTTTGAAAAAATCTCGTAGCGCACACACTTTCTTTGCTTGAGAAATTCTCTTTCCTCCTTGAGAATTTTGAGAGATATTTGGAGATAAAGGTCACAATTTTCTTAACCACAACCTCAAGTCAATTTTCAACTAATGTTGGTGTCCACCATGTATATGCAGTACTTCCAACTTGAACCATTCTCCTCATGTGTAAAGAATCTTTGCTATTGACCTTTCTTTTTTTTTTCTTGAAATTGTTTGGAGATTTCCTTGAAAATCTTGAATTATCTTTAAAGATAATATGAAATAAATCTTGAAAAAGTTGTGGGCCCTCTTGGAAGTCCTACACATGTGAGCACATGCTCATGTGCATGTGTGGGGTCCACTTGATGTAATTTCCGAATTTTCTTCTAAATTCTTCTTCTTTTCTTTTTCTTCATTTTTTTCCTCAAAAATGCAATCCTTGCCTTAATTGATGTTGTGGGACCCAACTCATAATTTCCTTTAAGTCAAAAAATAAAGTTCATGTGAAAAGATAATTTTACCATGATTCACAAACGCATGACTGTGAACCCAACTCTGATCATGAGATGATAACATGAATGCACATCATTAAGCCTGATTTGACTCAATTAAACTAACGATAATGAAAAATTGATTCATTTCATGAGAGAAACACATTTGCCAAAACTTCCCAAAAATAGAATTCCTAAAATGGCAAGTTTCATGAATTTGTGCAAAAATGATGATTTTTAAGCAAATTATGGAGGAAAACATTACAATGAATCATAAATGCATAAAATCATGATTTTCATCTAAATTAGACTCTTTTGGATTAATAAGTCCTTAAGATGTCCAAAATTAACCATGAAAATATATATTTTTAAGAACTTATCACTTAGTATTGGTACTCTTGGCTTACCTTTTTGGAGGACTCATTGTAGACTATCGAGTAAGAGACATTTTGAGGAAACGTACCTCTTATGGATTGTACAGTTTGCATACGAAGTACAATCTATTTGTACTCGGATGGTGTGAAAAATAGAGGCATGCATTTGTTGATTATGCACCGATAATGAAATGGATTGTTGGTCTCACTTCACCCTTGGTTCAAGTAGATATGTAGTGTACGTGAATTGTGATCATTTATCTAAACAGGGGTGGACCTAAGGTAGCCAACAGGGGCCCTACCCCCCACCCCCACATTGTGAAAATTCTCTACTTTCTATTTAGTTTTCGGCCCATCCATTTCAAACCCTCCAATGATGGCCCACCTCTTTGTATTTCTACCTTTCTTAATGCCTTAAATTTATCATAATGCCATATGTGGAAAAACTCTCCCAAGATCCACTTTCTATTTACTCCTTAACCCATAGATGTCAAACCCTTTAATTATAGAACCCCTCTTTCTATTTATACACTTCGTAATGCCATAAATTTCTCATAATGCCATAAGTGAAAAACTCTTTCACAATCCACTTTCTATTTGCTCTTGGACCCATACATGTCACACCCTTCAATTATGGGTTGCCTTTTTTTATTTCTACCCTTCTTAATGCCATATATTTCTCATAATGCAATATGTGAAAAACCTCTCCATAGACTCCTAGTCTCCTACATCATGCAATGTGGCTTCGTCCTCCTTTTGTCCATAACAAGTTCTAATCCATCAAAGGCAATATAGATGCAACATAAGGCTGAACTCTTTTTCCCTCTCCAGTCCAAGTCGACACACACTTTCAACTACTCCATTGGATCTCAACATCTAGCTAGGGCTAAACTTTTTGGGGAAAAGCATGGAATTAGTGGAATCAATATAGGGTTTTGGATTAGCGCGTTCGGATAACTATGTTCTTCAACATAAGAAGCAAGTAGACATATTATGATAGCTGATTTAGGCTTATTTACCCTTGAATCAACTTTTTCCTACTCTTAGAAACCTAATTTAATCCTTAAAACCAAAGCCCTTCTTATATATACTAGAGGGAGGCCACCAAGGTCCATGGCAAAACCCCTTTGGGTTTTTAATATTTTTTTAACATTTTTTATATATGCCCACCCAAAAGTTTTAGAAAAGTCGCATGTATATTTCGAAGACTATATTTATTTTTGATATGCGGCTCTCCAAAACTTTTTTCTAGATAGTGGCCCTTTCAAAAAAAAATTCCTGGGGCCTGCCCCTCTGAATCTAAGAATTTCATATTGTAAACACTCATTGGCCTTTGGGTTTACATTGTATTGCATTATTATTGCCTTTTACATGTGTTGAACATGTTACATACTTTGTACTGTATTTCATTGACATTAGACTGAATGATTGTGGCTTTGTGGTTTATTGTATTCAATTTGAAACAACGACTGGTATCGTATTGTATTGTTTATTAAATTTGTATTGGGATCATTGAATTTGAAGTAGTTCGCCATTGATTAGACCTGTTTTTGCCAGAGAGCCTGCCCTTCTCCTTTGACATAGGATTCTTTTGTCGAGCACCATGAAGTCAGTCTATATTGTACATTGTATTGGGTCTTTTGGACAACTGTGCAGATCAATTTGGATTGCTGGTCACCGATTTGACAGGAAGTTAGGCTTCCATTGCCTCGACCGGGTGATCTTGATGATTGAATTGGCTAACCACCGACATTATCGACGGACTTTTCCAATATTGATCAGTTGACTACCAACGTTGCAAAGGCACTTGCCTGAGGCTTGACTTGTGTGCGTTGCCCACTGGGATTGGATTAGGATTTCGGTTATTCGTCTCATCATTTATTGTTCATTGCTTATTGTTCATTATTTCTCAAATGATCACATCATCTTTATTTGCTTCGATATTGTATATATGTTATGGATTATATCAATCTACCTGCCAACTACAATTGTAGTTTCATGATGCTATACATGGTGCATAGGTACGGAGTCTACTTATTTCGAGGAGGTTTCACTGGAGATGCATAAGGTGGCTGAGCCTGATATTATTGAGTACGGGTGATGTGAAGACGGCATCTACCGATACATTGTCCAACACTCAGTGACCTCATACTCATAAGGATAGTTGTCTATATATTCATTTGGTCTAAGAGCTATAGCCATTTAATTAAACTATCTCTTAATTGTCTACTTTGACTTTAGAAATTAATTTATTTGCCTACTCCTAACTGTTTTATTTTACCCTCTGTTTTATTGGAGTTTTCATTAAATTGATTGGTGAATTAACCAATATTTAATCTCACCATGGATTACGATCCATAGTAAGACCATAATTATGGGCCACATGTTGTGGTTTATTGTTCTATTGAACATGAAAAGTTTTAATTGGCCCTAGTTTCACATTTAACCCCAATTTACGACTGAGGGTATGACAACTTCACTGACCTAGGATTTGAATTACAATGATATAAGGGCAGGCTATTTGATGGTCAGTTTGTATAATAAGCTTGAATCATCGTCTTTGATCAGTATGCAGTTCCTAAGCATTCTATTCAAACAAATAGGCCCTTAGTGAGCAAAGTAATTTTTAAGTAAAGATTAGAGGAAGGCAACTGTTGATCCGCATTCAATGTACTATCTAGAAGGCTGATGAACAGTTGGATCTGATTTCTTGTGCCAAGGCACTTCATCAAGCCATCAGTGAGACCCACCCAACAGACAGCTCCAATACCACACAAAAATAAAATAAAATTTGCATTGCTGGCATATTTGGACACACTTATAGCGTATGTCTTCATAGCATTTTTCAACTTCTCTCTTCCAACGATTTTGTCATAAATTTGACCCCACTTGCGGTGAAGCCCCACAAAGGTTAGATGGATAATGTCCTCCAATCACATCTGGGAACAGTCCACATCCTGACCGTCTACTCAGCATATTCATATTCCATGCAGAAGATCTTGTGAACAGTGGACTCTGTTTTTCCTTTGCTTTTTTGGTTCTCCTGGAACAGAAGTTTGTCAACACTGCAGAAGACAGTTAAAAGCCAAAAGAGCCAACTCTTTCAATCAAAGGTTAAGATCATCCTCCCTTCACAGTCCCATAAATGTGGCCACCCCAAGATATTCCACTTGATCCAAAAGAAGCCAGCTGCCTACAGAATATACAAATAAAAAGACAGGGAGGAATGTGAGAGGATCTCATCTTCCTGTCTATCAAGACAAAGAGCAAACGCCACGCTTCCCTGATATACCCAATGCTTCTCCTAAGAAACCAACCCTGCTTACCCAACTAAGCTTCTATTCCCTTGTTTCAGTTAAATAGTTACTTACCCTTCCTTGTTGGGTGCTACAAAGTGGTGAGGAGGAGAAGACCAAGATGACAATGATCAAAGCCTTGCACCAATATTATCAATATGATCAGAACTCAAAGGTGCTTCTCCCATCAAATCTGGTGCCCAATGAAGCGAGCCCGGGGTGGATGAGCAAGTCCGACAATGCATGGACCATGGTGGCTGCCGCTCTGGTGTGCCTCCAGAGTGTGCCTGGCCTGATCATCCTCTATGGAAGCATGGTGAAGAAGAAATGGGCAGTGAATTCAGCCTTCATGGCCCTTTATGCATTCGCTATGGTCCTTCTGTGTTGGGTTCTATGGGGCCATCAGATGTCCTTTGGTGAAAAACTATGCCGCATATGGGGCAGACCCAATCAAACTCTAGGCCAAAAAACACTCTTTACTCAAGTTTATGAGGTACCAATGGCCACTTATGTCTTCTATGAATTTGCCTTCGCGGCGATTACCGTTATCTTGCTCGCAGGTTCGGTTCTTGGGAGGATGAACTTCTATGCATGGATGCTCTTTGTTCCCCTCTGGCTCACCTTCTCTTACACCATCGGGGCTTTCGCCATCTGGGATTCTGAAGGGTTTCTGGAGAAGAAAGGATTGCTAGATTTCTCAGGCGGTTATGTTATACATCTTTCCTCTGGAATTGCAGGCTTCACAGCTGCGTTTTGGGTAGATATATGGCCTTAGAAGGATCACAAAATCAGCATTGCATACAATAAGAGATAGATAAAAGTTCAGTGTGTAGAAGTACTATCTTTTTGTATATATCTGGCAATAGAACCAATTTGAAGATAGTTGCCCATAACATGAATTGAGCTTTTCTGAAAAAGAAAGATGATACATGGAATGATCAAGAACATTCCATCATCAAGTAGCTTTTATTTAGGCCTGTTCATTTGCATAAAATGCATAGGAATTTATGATCAAATGATCCCCATAATGGGGTGATGGCCAGGTAATACTATTCCATCTTACCTTGATTTAATTTCCATCTAGGGGGGCTACTGTATGGTAATTTTTGGATATTCTTCTTTTATTCTTCATTTTTTTAACCACTTACAAGTGTATAGAGGCTTAGAGTTCCTAGGAATTCAATTACATGATAAAAAAAAATGGCCCTTAATCAACATACATGAGGTTGGCAAGATGATTTGGCAGTTTGGCTGCATGGAATGTTGTGGATTGGCCAGATATTAGTGCTAGTTCTATGCACAGTTTTGGTGTACCAGTTGATACACTGGTCATTCTATAATATAATTTACTCATTTTTAGCATCATCCAAGCATTTCGTAATTATAGGGCTAGTTCTTGGCGCTACACAATCTAATATGTCAATTTCAACTTGGATCTAACTTACATTGGAGAGTTGGTTTCATTTCTTCTCATCGCCTGTACTAGTGACACTTCAATATTATTTTTCAGGTTGGACCCAGGCTTGCTGAGGACCGACAGAAATTTCCACCCAATAACATAATTCACATGTTGGGTGGTGCTGGCCTGCTTTGGCTTGGGTGGACAGGTTTCAACGGTGGATCGCCAATGGCGGCCACTGAGATTGCTTCATTGGCTATTCTTAACACCCATATCTGCACTGCGATTAGCCTCTTGGTGTGGCTGTCATTGGACATGATGGTTTATAAGAAGACCTCGGTGATTGGGGCAGTGCAAGGGATGATCACAGGCCTGGTTTGCATTACTCCTGGTGCAGGTTTGTCTTTGCTTTAGAATGTCTATTGTTCTTTCTCTTCATCTTCTGATAAGATTGAAGAGGAATTATAGATGGTGCTCTCTTGCTTGGGGCCCAGGTCTGTTGGTTAGACTGTTGATCTAATTATGGGCTCCATGCATTGAAACCTGTGATAAACTATAATGCATGGATACTTTAAAATGGACAATCATGTTCCATTGTATCCAGGCCATATCTGGGCGAGTGGTAAAAATCATTGATCAGGAAATTCGAACCCTTGGTGGATTCTTCTAAATTGATGCAGTGATAGACAAATAATATGTCAAATCAAGGGGTTAAAAGAGGGATTGACGTCTGTGATCTTCCAGGCATTTTGAGTGTGCACAATCCATTGTGAGGCCCTCTAGTCAAGGATCATGGTCACAAAGACTTTGTCCCCATTGAGGTGCGGATTTTGGGCAGTTCGAGCCACTTGCATCGGAGTGGACGCATCGAGGCTGACCACACCGTAGTCTGTGGTTGGTGGCTATTCCAACCGGGTTGGATGTGGTTCTATCTCTGTTAAGCGCTTAAATGCTAACAGTACTCAGCAAAATTATGAGAAAACAGTTGGAGCTAGAGTTGCCCATAATGAGCCAAGTTGGGTCAGTGGGCCATTTGGCATTGTCCAGTTTGAGAAGGAAATTTAAGGCCAGTCTTCAAGCCTATTAGCCCTTGTTGCATTGTCAAGAGAGGGCTGCTTTATACACTGATCCAGCAGTGGCTTGGCAGCACCATAATATTTGACATGATAAAATGTATATATATTGCCAAGCCCTATAATATTTGACATGATAAGATGTATCAAAACGAGTGGGGAAACTAACCCATCCCATGAACACCCCCTCACCAGTTGGCAGCCTTGGTCCCCATGCAATTAGATCTATCAATTACACACAATAATTCACACAGACACTGACTCTATAAATGACTAGTGAAAATAAAAAAACAGCTTTATTTTTTCAATGGCAGGGATCGTGGCATCATGGGCAGCAGTGGTAATGGGAATTTTGTCTGGTTTAATCCCATGGTACACCATGATGGTCCTTTACAAGAGCTTGGCAATCTTCCAAAAGGTTGATGACACCTTAGGGGCCTTCCACACCCATGCAGTAGCAGGCCTCTTGGGAGGTCTTCTCTCTGGACTCTTTGCTAAACCGGACCTAGTAAGGGGGTTCTATAATGGCAACCATTACAAACAGGGCCTGGTGTACAGTTTTCATGCTGGGAAGTATAAAGAGGGAATGCACCAGCTGTGGGTGCAGGTCTTAGGTGCCCTCTTTATAACGGTGTGGAACATTGCCATAACCAGTGCAATTTGCTTTCTCATCAGCCGGTTCATTTCTCTCAGGATGGAGGATGAAGCCCTCAAGATAGGAGATGATGCTGCACATGGAGAAGAAGCATATGCCCTGTGGGGTGACGGAGAGAGGACTCTCTCCTACGTTCCTCGGCTGAGTAGAACACCCAGACTTGTTCTCTGTGGGAATTAGTGCTTTTTTTTAAATACTTTTTTTAAATTTATTGCTTGCCTCTCTGTTTATGCACATTTTTAGTATTTGATACACTATTTCCAAAAACAGGCCCATGTTTTTACCCAGATAACGCAATACAGTCAGCTTTGATGATATGCGCAGGGTAAAGAATATCTCTATAGCTTGGACAAAAACAGTGGCAAGTGACGGAGTTATCAAAATCATATGATTTATATCCCGAATTTTAAAAAGAACGATTTGTATCTATGCAGTGAATCTCACTTACAAATGAATCTTGAAATTTAGAAGTGAATCATTCGATTTGATGCTTGATTCATTGAATCTTACGATTCAAGCCATTCAGCTAAATGAGAGTAGTTATAAACAATTAGTTAATGTTAATAATATTTTATATTTTTTTTATTTTTTATTCTTTCTTTCGTTCAGCGTTTTTATTTTTAAAAGGTCATTTAGTATTTAACAAAATCTCCTAAGAATTTTTTGCTGGCTTTGATGAGGTTTTAAAGATAAATAAAAAACACATATTCAATTAATATATTCGACTGTGCATATGGAGCTTGTCTATATCTTCTTCTTTTTTTAATCAATATTGGTCTTATATTCTTCATAAATACTTTCTTAACTTCAAGAAATATCCTACCGTGTAAAATTGATGGGTTGGATTATATTTTTATTTTTATTTTTTAATTTAAAAATAATGAAAACATATATAGATATCTTAAACTTATTTAACTATTTATGTATCATTTATTATACATATTACTATGTGATGATGTTCTTGATATGATTGTATGATAAACTTGTTATTGTATTTAAAATGTTATAATAGAAAAATGGATGGTTATGAACATTTACTTTTTTCTTTTTTCTTAATTTTAATTATTTTTTATTTTTATTAGAAAAATAAAAAAAATCCAATGATTTGTAATACAATTCCCGATTTGACTCGGTTCATGAGTATGAAAAATTTTGCGATACGATTCCAATTTTGAAAACTATGTCAAGAGGATTAAAAGGAGACTCAAAAGAGATATTTCCAATTCCAACTAGCAAAGAACTACTAATGGTTTAAATTTAAACAGATACCGTGCTTTCTTAGCTACTACAACCTGTTTATCACTAATAAACTTAGATTATATAGCCTTAAAACGAAAGATATGCACCCAAAGAAATGATAGGAGTCGTTGGGAAGGCAACCTGATTCTGATAATGCGAGAGAAAAATTGAAGCAGGAATGCCTTGAAAGGCTAGCTAGGTAACCTGTTGTATCTTACTAAAGGTAGTGATTAGTGAGAGGATGAGAAAGGAAATGCGTGACACGAGTTACGAGTAGAATGCCTTGAAAAAACTATTCAGCTAAACTGTAGGTAGTCCCGAGACAGTATAGATGATATAGAGATTTTGTGTTACCACAAGTTGGTAATGCCACGCTTAGATCTTTCTCGTACGAAGTTTATACTTTAGAGTTCGCCCACACATCTCGGAAGAGTTCACCCACACGTGAGAATAAAGCATAATGCGTAGAGATCAAACCCTGTGCAGCTGGGAGAGAGAGAGAGAGAGAGAGAGAGAGAGAGAGAGAGAGAGAGAGAGAGAGAGAGTCACTAACCAACTTAGCAACACCTGGTTAATGGAAAAAACTGACAACTAACTCAGGCTGTCCAAATGCATGAACCCAAGAGTACACACACACAAAGCTATCTGCAGTTAATTTATGAAGATGGGAAGAGAGCTTCAGAATATGCAAGTTCAGTACACTTTTGAAATTGAATCAAGTTGAGCCGTGTAGACTACCACCTTTGGGACTACCAGTCTGTCATTCACCTGCAGTTGAGGCCATACGCAACTGCCGCATTCTATGTTGACTGCATCCCCAGCGGCCCTCCACAGTTGACACATAACATTTTGACCCTGGCACAATGGTTGGCAATTCTTGAAGCACATGCCAGCAGCAACGGACTCTCAGTGACAAACCATCCTGGCTCAGCAACCTGGGTGAAGCCCAGTTGGTTGGAAAATACCTTAGGACTACAGCCTTAAGCAATGCCCACCTTGTTGAGGTCTGTACCCACCATGAAATCACTACCAATGATGAGTATGTGCCTGCCCGGAATGGCCCAGTCCTGCAGTAGCATTGGATACTGCCCTGGCTCTTGTAATACCCTCATGATAAGCATTTGGAACAGGTTACAATACACCACTGCCCAACTGGAATGACACACCAGTGATAGTAATTTGATCAACTGACACAGCTTCAAGTGTGGCAATCTCTTCAGAGTTTAGACAACAAACCGTATGAAAGGTTACATATAAATAAGAAGTTCAGGAACAAGTCTAGCAAACCCTGGTTAGTGAAATCTACCAAAATTAAAATGGAGGCCAAAAACAATAGCTCAGATCCGACTAAAAAAATGAAGACATTCTACCCCATCCCATTTGGAGGTCACATTTCTACACCCTACCAACTGCCATTTTCAACAGCAACTGATTTACGTCATTGAGGTTGTACTTTCAGTGGTTTAAAAGTCCTAAACATCCACTTAAAAGTGGGAAAAAAGCATAAAAAGATATTAAAAGCACGAGATTAAATCAGTAGACAGTGGTTATGTACAATGATTTTGGTGAGCAAATATCAGTTATCGAGATTCAAGAGACATGAATGAAGCTTTTGCTTAGGATTATGAGAATAAGATTCTAATACAATAAATACATTACAGATTTGCATTCAGACAGCAGCTCCAATTAATAAATTAGACCTGTAAGATCCTTCAATTTCCTATGATCTATGTGTTGCAGGTTAGCATCGTCATTGTACTTGAAAACCCTGTCAGAGAGACTTAGTATAAATTTATGTCAACAGGAGTTTAGATAATCTTCAGCAACATCACATTCATATGCCCAGGTGGTTATCCAAGATGTGTGGATTTTTGCTGCAGCCCAAAAATTGTACAGAACAAATCATAGGATAGGCCACTGTTGTACAAAACAAATGATACAAACTCCACTACATCACAGATGGTTGAAAAAAAAAAAAACATTGGACAACAATCCACAGTTGCTAAACCAGCACAACCTTCCACAGATCAGCCTATTTTTAAGGTCAGTGACTTAAAACAGTCAGCTCCACCTGAAGCCATAAACAGGCCATTTTTTGGGCCAGTGACTTGAAACAGTCGATCACAGCTGAAGCATGGCTGTGTAATGGGTGTAGGAAAGTGGCAATATAGTAACAAATCTCATGTCATTTGATCAGTCACCAACTTACAAATCTAGAGAGCAACAATCCAGTGTATTTTCATTTCTCATTTGGGGAACCATTTAGAGGTCATGCTTGGGCTTGCGAAGCTCAGTGAGCTTGTCTCTCCACATAGCTGCAAGCAGCCAATAAATAACATAAATGTCATATATGCAGCTTTGAGAATGCATAAAGAATATTTGACAGTATTTAAAATAATTAAACACCAAAATAAAATAAAAAAGAGTACTAATAACAATAAAGCTTAGCCACTTTCTTTCACATACCTGCATCACTGTACCTTTCTTCCTGTACTGCTTTATTTATTTTTGTTAACAAGTCAAGCTCCTCAGCCAGTGAGTCTGGAGCTTCTGGGGCACTGCAAAAGGCATAATCCATAAAACTACCTATAAACACTTAACTAAAGTTAGCAGAATAAAAGATGTTGATCATTTAATTTTTAACAAAACATGGAAGAAGAAGATTATCAAATCCAATGGATAAGAAGCTGGTGAACAGCATCAGATGTCATAGAACAAGTTCAAGTCAGAGAATATCTTTCAAATTTAAAAAAAAAATCTCCACGAAAAAAGAGTACTGAACAAACCCTACAATTTTGAAAATAACTCTCCACCACTGAGTTAGAGATTTAAAAACATTAAAAATTCATGTCCATTTGCTCATCACAATAAAGTTTATTGATTTTACACCTGATATGAAAGCCTACATTTCTTTGAAGAATCTAAAATTCCTATTCACAACCTCCAAAGAATAAAATAAAAGAATGTCCACTATTCAAGCAAGTATGCTGAAATGTTTGCATCATGAAAACTTTTTCACCAATTGTCCATCAATAGAAAGTATACATCAAGTTAATATTTGGACCAATAGGTTAGTTTTCCATTGAATCAAGATGAGTTTATATTCATCAACCATTTTAAAATTTTAAAATAAAAATTGGGATTATTCCTGAGTGGACTCCTCAAATTGCTGGCACAACTCCCAATTGGACTCCCCAAGTTGCTGACTTGACTCTACCCCTGGGCCTAACCAGGTCGAGCCCAAGTCATGAATTACCAAGAAATTATCCAAGGAAAAAAGCAGATACAGTTTCTGAACCCACAAAGATGTAGATCTCATCCAACCCAAACATGCCCCCTCATTCCAATGTGGCCCGTGCAAGATCCAAGCAGTCCATCAGGTGGGTCACACTGTGCAAACCCAAAGAAATAGATTGGTCCTCAGATCCAGTGAGCCACAGTAAAAATTGTTAAAAGAAGAAATTGACAAACATTCACAGGTGATGCACTTAATGACTTTTCTAACCGATTTTGGGTCCAGCCATAGTTTTCAAAATCGAAATTGTATCACAATTTGCAAATCATTCATACACATGAATCAAATCAAACCGCAAAGAGTAGGATTTTTTATTTTTCTAATAAAAATGAAAAATAGTTAAAAATTAAAAAAGAAGTAATTAGTTGTAATCATCCATTTTCCGATTATAGCAGTATAAATTCAATAACAAGCACGTCTATCATACAATCATACCAAAAACATATTGACATGTATTAATATATATACATATAAAATAAGTGATGTATAAATAGTTAAATAAATTTAAGGTATCAATATATTTTTTATTATCTTGAAATCAAAATATAAAATAAAAATAAAATCCAAACCATAGATCTTACATGATAGGATATCTCTTTAAGTTAAGAAAGTATTCATAAAGAACAAAAAAAAATCAAAATAAATAAATAAATAAAAGAAGATATAGACAAGCACCATACGCACAATTGAATGCTTTAGTTAAATGCATGTTCTTTATTCATCTTTAAAACCTCAACGCTGCAAAAAATTCTTAGGAGGTTTCATTAATTACTAAATAACCTCTTAAAAATAAAAGTGCTAAAAGAAAGAAAGAATAAAGAAAAAAAATGAAAAAAGATTATTTATGTTAGCTTATTGGCTATAGCTATTATTGCTAAGCCGAATCGCTTGAATCATAAGATTCGATGGAACGAGTATTGCATTGTAAGATACACAAATAAATCCTAAGATTCATATGTAAATGGGATTCATTACATAAATACAAATCGTTGTCCTTAAAATTCGGGATATGAATCGAGATTTGGGATACGACTTGTAGAAATCTGATAACTATGGCCCAACCGCTAGAGGCCACATGGCAAGGTAGTTGGATGCATGTGCCAGGTTAGCACACCTGGATGCATATGGCTGGCCCCATGGAATTATTTACTTTTTACTAAAAGCATATTAAGTCATTTGGCAACATGAAAAATATAATAATAATGTCATTTGGCAACTGGAATATAGAAGGCCAAGAAAGATTTATCACCTGTCCAAGGATACATCAAAAATAGTCTTTACATTTTTTCCTTTCCACTTCCCGTAAAGAATATTAATGGCATCAGTTGAGACAAGTTGCTTGCTTACGTATATAGGTGCCTGCAGTTAACTACCAACCAAGGTAAAAATAACAATAACAATGATGATGCTGATAGTGACTATAGATCTTTTATCAAAGGTTGAACCGATCACATGAGGAATTCGACCAACAACTACTATACGCACAGAAAGTGTAACTTCCAGAGAAGAAAAGCAAATTAAATGCTTTTAGAGAATTTCTTTAAAAAATTGAGAATGTGGTTTTCATTGTGTAGATCATGAATTAGCCCCATCAGATGTTGCTAGTAGTCCAATCAAAGGCAGTAACTGCAAGCTATATTACTCATTTCTATGTTATCTAACATTTGACATTTTATTAACTTCAATCAGATGGCTGGCAATGTCCAATGGGATATGTTTTTGCTGGCTTACTCATAGACCCTCTTCTCTATGGGAGGACTAACACGAGTCACGACCAACATGCCAAAGTCATTCAGGTTTATAACCCACAATGACTCATCTGGCTTGCATTGTGTGAATTTTTTTTTTTTTCTTATATGAAAAATGACAGGAACAGAAATAGAACACTTTAAATAAATCAGAAATGTTCTAGGTAAGAGACTAGTTCATAAACAATTAAGTTGATTGAATGGTGTAAACTTTTCCAAATGAAAATCATACATTAATTACGAAATACCATTTAATAATAGAATTCAGAACAATGACATACACACATATGTACATATACACACGCCTGTAAAAAAAAACTAAGTTTTTTGAATGGTGTAAACCTTTCCAAATGAAAATCATATATCAATTATGAGATATCATATAATAATAGGATAACCATATGTGTAATTTTGTATCCATCTCGTGGATTTCAGAACATTCAAGTGTCAGTATCAGTATATATCTGCCTATCACAGGTCGTATGACCCATGCCCTAAATTGGCACGATAGGTCATGAGACATTGGTTGCTGATGAGATCCCACAAATAGCTGCTTCAATGTTTTGACTAAACTCTCAAACAGACTAAGCCAAAGATTTAACAAATGAAGTATCAGTACGTATCTGCACATATAGATTGCATCCATGCCATAAATTGGCACCACAGGTCATGAGACATTGGTTGCTAATGAGATACCATAGGACCTTCTTCAATCTTTTAACTAAACTTTTAAACAAACTAAGCCAAAGATTTAACAAATGAAGTATGAGTTAGTTAGATGAATTTTTTAAGCTAGTGCTGAAGGTAGCTATGCCTACTACCCAAGGTTTTACACTTCGCACCAACAAATAAAGTATAAGCCTGAAATTAATACCTTGCATCTTATTGCCACATTTATGGCATCTGATGGGCGCGCGTCGACACTTACTATTGCTTTTTCACCTGGCTAAAGATTACAAAAGTCTCAACACAAAGATAACAAAGGATTGCCTAAATTTGATATGTTTCCTAAGTAAAGTAACTGCCTGGAAGACTCTCACAATCAAATCTAAACTTCCAAGTCTAAAAGAAATTGAGGGAGGAAATTTTGGTACTACCTTGCCAAGATGTATGCAAGCATAGTAAGTATTTACCACTCTTTCTGTAATCCTAACCATCTTCACCTGATATTAAAAAGAAAATGTGTTAAGTTCAAACTTGTGGAATGAAGTTTTCTACAGTTAAGACTCCAAAATGCAAAATCACATGCCAGATTTGAATAAAACAGTGAACAATTGATGAGTATATAGAAGAAATCACAATGTCAAGCAAGACATTGAAAACCTACGCTCGCCTTATGTTGCCGTAACTATTTACATATACATCAAGCTACAGATGGGCTCAAGATATATAAAGAAAATGTTAGAAAATGAGCACTGTTTTGGTAATAAGTATAAAAGTATTTTGTGATATAATATCAAATATAGCAACAATGGAAAATGGATTATCCGAGTTTACCAGACCATCCTCTTTGTATTATATACAATGCTTCAGGGAATTATACATGGTGGTGTACATAGTATCTGTCATGATCCATTATAACAAGAAATTAAGATAAGAAGAAAAGAAGATGAGAGAAAGAGAATAAGAATAAGAAACAAGAAAGGAGGGATCGCAATGGATCAGATTAAAACACACTCTTTTAAGGGGCAGATTAGTGGGACAGTCGGGTATAGGGAGGGTATGATTTTCCAAACTTTGACCTGAGTCAGACTGTTGGGTATCATATGTAGCCAGCTACACCATGCATCCATCTTGCATTTGAGCTGTAAATCCCACTTTGAATAGCAGTGAACCATTTGATATGAACCTCCCACAGTTGGCGAAGGACCAAAATAACAATTGAGAGAAGAGTCATCTTGAAAGTTAACCACAAGGTGATAGATTTCAACAGTTCTCCTTCAGAACTGTAATGCCTCTTGCTGTTTTCACCTTTTCTGAAATTCTCTTCCTCTCTTCAAATATATTTACACCTTTTTATCATCACCCTTACGAGCAAACTAAAATTCTTGTTAAGCTTATAACTTGTAATTCTGCTTTTCTGGTGACTACCTCAAACTCAATTGCATTCTGTAAATGCCATTAAAAGAAAAAGGGAAAAAAATGGGAATGCAACACAGCCATGTAGCATAACTTTCAGTAAGATATCTTAGACAAAGTCGTTGCCATAAAGAAGGATTAAAAACTACTTTAAGTTAGATTTTTCCAAGAAGATTTTCCTGATATAACACCCATGGACACTTGCAAAGGTAGAGAACAAGCAATAACTACATACTGACTGCTCCTTACCTCGTAACCAAGAGTCCCTACAAGGTTCCTCACAAACTCAAATTCATTTGGGGATTCCTGAATAAAGCATATATTTCAGTGTTAAGTTGTGAATTGACAAGAGCTAAAGAATACAAAATTAGAAACATTACACCGCTTCCAACCCCCCTAAAGGCATGTATCAGCATTTCGATGGCGAACTCCCCTGCACATGCAGACAACTATAGTTACTCGTCTACAAAACTTTCAAGAAACAAGCACCGAGATTATATCTAAGAAGTGACTGAAAAACAATCTTCATACCTACAATAATTGGTAACAATACATCTCCATCACAAGCAATTTTAAGGAAAATTGTGGGACTACGAAAGTGATGAAGAAACGCATGCCCGATCGAATTAATACTGGACTTTGACTCCTTTGCTCGAATAGGGAAAGGAAGAAACTGACTAGATGACCGCCATTTTGTACCTTCTGCAAACCCTTGCCTACGCAACTGGTAGTGCCTGACTGTTTCTGCAGTTATTAAAAAAAGGTGGAAGGTTACTTTCAAAGCTATACAAGCACACTTCAAGAAAAATGGGAGAGGCCTTTCACTATTTAAGCTTTAATTCTGTTCCTGGAATGGGGAAAAATCATAAGCTTGAAAAACAAGATTAGTGAAATTAGCTACCCCGCATTGATATTCACACAAGAGTTTATTGCAACAAAATATGCCAGAACCCCAAGTCGACAACCATGAATCACATCCATGCCATGCATGAGCCCAAAAGTCATTTGAGTAGATTCATTAGCTGGGCTACAGACACAAGTTTACTATGAACATTGAAGAGTTTATTCCAATTGGTCATCCACTTTGTAAATATATTGCCCACATAAGTTATTGACCCAGCTGTTTTTTGTCTAGGACAGTATGCATAGAATGGTACACAGTACAACTAGTGCAAAAAAATAAAAAATAAAAAATAAAAAATAAAAAATAAATAAAAAAATAAATAAAAACACATTGGATGTTGCTGCACATAATCCCACATGTGAATACCAAAAAGTAAAGAACAATTAACAAAACTCTAAGATTGCCAAAAAAGTAATAACATAGACAATATGAAGTCATCACATTACTCTTCATCAAAGTAATGAAGATGACAGATCAAAACTCCAATGTTGTCAGTGCTTATAAAGTTGAGAATGAGGTCTAGTACATAACAAGAGTTAGTAATGCAATCATCCACTATACTATAAAACAAAGGAAAACTTCATCAAAAGGCCACACATGCCCTCTTGTGGCAAAACAGATAGTACACAGTAACTCTCTAAAGTATAATCTTACGTTAGTAACTCGAATCCCCTTTACACACCACTTATGACTCTTATCTGATAATGTTCCTTTAAAATCTAATCATGGCTAGATTACAAAATTTGGATTGGAAGCAGGAGCCAGATCAGCAACTTGCTGCAGTAAGAATGGGACTGAATTGGTTGAGTCTTTTCTACACTTGCACAGTACAAAAAAGATGGAGATTGGTTTGCATGGAAAATCAGAACAATTCTCCTGTCTACCACGGATTCCTCTCCCGGCACAAATGCACCAAAGGAAACACCAGATCAGAATTAATCACTTTCATCCAACTTTTTCTATATCATTGTGTAATTTCCAATTTTAGGCTACATGAGAGATCATTGCTCCCCAACCCTCTACTTTCTCAACCCTTTCAAACCCAAAACCGCATTCGACTTTTTGTCCCACTTCAGAGACATTACATCACCCTGATTTCACAAATTCCATCAACACAAGAACATCACCCAGAACCAAAAGCAGAGAAACCCAAACACATATAATCCAAACACTGCTCAATGCCAACAACCCCAAACTTGATGATCAACAACATCAACTGCAGGAAGGGAACAAACCCGAATTTACCTTCTACCAATTGAGATGAGCAATGCAAAGAAAGAAACAAAAGGAAGGGGATGGAGATGAATAATGACCTGAAGCGAGGACGAAGGCTTCGAGGAATTCGCCGGCGTCGTCGCGAGAGGTTGTGGGATTGGTGTGGGAAGAATTGCAGGGGAGGAGAGAGGACTTGTGGCGGTGGGTGGTGTTGATTTTGAGGAAATGGGGTGGGGAGGAGGAAGGAGAAGGAGAGGGTTTTGAGGAAATGGAGAAGGGTCTGCTGGTCATGGAATTTGAAGGATCGGAGAGAGGTCCGAAGCATGTACAGGGACGGATTCGGAATTGAAATCCAAGCATTGTTGGGAGGGAGACAGAGACAGAAAGAAACAGGAGGAGACAGGAATGTGAAGAAAGGAATTGCAGAGACTCTGCTAATCCAAATCCATTTAGATAATTAAACACACTTTGTCTCTCTCTCCCTCTCTCTCTCTCTCTTTCTCTCTCCCTCTCTCTCTCTCTCTCTCCTGTGAGTTGGCCCAATCAAATTATTGGAACATGTCAGCAATGAATGGAGCAGGGCCAAAATATCTATATGTCTAGAGTGCTACCAACTTAAAGGCCCATTTTGTGTTGAAAGTGTTGGGCTTTTAATTTAGTCATGTCACAAGGAAGAAAGCCAACCTAATCTCAATTGGTTTATCCATCAATCATTTAGAAAATCGGGCATTGGTTTTACAAACGAACAATAGATACTATTTCGGTAAAATGTGAAATACAAGATTAATAGTTGTGATTATCAGTTAGTGAGACTTACTTTTTAAGAAATATTATACATCAAAATATATGATACTATTTTTGTAAAATATGAAACGAAGAAAGAAATAAAATTTAAAGGGGGAGGTGAAAATGGTTTAGAGAGAGTCGTTCTTCCTTATTAGAGATGTAAATGCCTTTGACATGAGAAAAGTAAAAAAGAATGAAAATTATTTGTAGTGGAGAACGCAAACGGTTGCTTTTGGTAAAATGCCTTTGAAATGAGAAGTAAGAAAGTTTGAGATGACTTTGTGTGAAAAAGAGCTACGAATTGTCCACTTTGGATTGCCTCTCTTTTATAAGAGGAAAAGACATCATTATCCTTAGGCTTTTAGGTTAATTTTAAAAGTTGAGGATGGGCAAAAGTGAAAAAAAATATAAAATGTCCAAAAAAATTTTGAAAATAACAATCACATCCTTATATTCTCAAAATTTTGAGTGGGGGCACTCGCCCTCCCATCCCTCCACCCTTGCTTATAACAAGTGCATGTCAATACAATCAATATTTATAAGTAACCCACTAAGCGACTACCTTCTTCACTTTCTGTAAGGGCAAATCCAAGTATAGCCACATAGGTGCAGCTACACCTGTCAACGGGCGGTACATTTCCTAAAATTTAAAGAAAATTATAGATTTATCCTCAAAATCCATATAAAAAAATCATGGTTTACCCTCAATACTAAACTATCTATTAGGGTCTACACCCCTTAATAAAAAATCCAAAGTCCACCATTGATTTTCTATTTCTTGTTGTTCTCCTTGGGGGCAAACTTTTGTATCCCCTTAGATTCAACTCATCTCTGTGAAATTGGAATTTTTTTAGTCCTGGTTTCTTGATCATGCTAGCCAACTAAGTATGCAGACCTCTCCTGATCATGAGAGCCCATCTAGCTTGCTCTCACACTTTTTTAAAATTGGGTCATGCTCAAACTTAAATATTGAAGTTAATTTTCTTAGATCGGTTAAACATGTCCAATAGAACTTCTTGTTCTAGTAGTATAAACTGTTACATAGAACTTATTTTCCATGGGATGTACACATGTTTTTGTAATGCATTATCCGCAGACAAGGAGAGCGAAAGCAGTGCTACTTGTTTTTTCATTATTTGGTACATGCAATTTTTGTTATAAAAAAAATCGTTGTTGACTCAATTTTCTATATGTTAACAAAAAAAAGCCTTTCCTCCGGAAGTTTAAAAAGGGTAAAAGAGTTTGAGACAAAGTTGAAATCTTGGAACTTCCATTTCCACTAACACTACATAAACATATCATAAAAATTGTGGTCATTCACTGTGTAAATGGCCACATCTTTAAAAGTTGTAAACTAATTACAATGAACCATTAATGTAGGTCAATTACATGTTGGACAGGAATCATAAGATCTAAACATTGATTAAATTACATAATTCAAATATCAATATCATACTAATCTATTTAAATACATCAAATTTTAAATTAATATATATGTGCACATAAGACTAAGGAACTCTGGCACCCCTCAATATAGTCATGCTTAATCAATCTTGCCAAATTTACAATACCTTTGCTCTACCCCACAAGGACACTGCCCCAACTCCACAAAATGCAGCATGGAGTTCTGTTTTGCCTTGAATGGATTTGAACCTAAGATGTATTGGCTCTGATGCAATTTTAAGTTGATAACCAATATACTCAAAATACCTAAAGATTAAAGGTGCAGCAAATTAACTAGTTAACAAACTATACATTGCACTTAAAAAATTACCGTTAGGGTATCCACAAGATATGTCACAGGCTTTATCATAAATGAGTGCCCAAAAGTCCATATACAAATCCTTGAGGTTGTTAATTAAATTACACGTTGGGCTGCATGCGATGGACTTTTTTTTTTTTTTTTTTTTGCATCTGATGATGAGAGAAGAAAAGAAAGATGTGAAAGTAAAGACGGAGAAAGTTCAAGTCTACCACAGCTTTCTCCCTCTTTCACTCCTTGCAAACCGACCCAACCATTGGACCCAACCTCTATTATATAAACTGCAGTTTGTGACAAATTGTCATGACCATTTATATAGTGAAATACTTTGTTTTCAATGGTGAAAAGAAAAGGTCCAAATTGGAGGGTGTTCAAAGGCCAAAGATTGTCCGGGCCTGGCTGTTTAATTGTCAGGCTAAGAAAGAACCTAGGCCCAAGGTTAGTCCTTTTGAAAAGTACGTATTCGCTCGTGCCAAATAATCCTGGCCAGTCCACACCTTACACCAAAGCCCAGTCTGTTTAATTAATGGGCCAGAAAATTAGTTCTGGATGCACCCCAATGAGGGCCGAGCTTGGTTGGCCCAGCCCATGAGCAGCCCTAATTCATATCATCAATTTGGAGACTCCAATGTTAATGTCTCTGCCGACTTTTACATGCAAGGAAGATCATTGTTTCCCTCAATGGTGGTGGTTCAGTGCTGGACGTTTGGTTGTAAATGGTTCCTATGGAAAGAGACATCCACTCGGAGATTTTCGAGTGGACCATCATTTTCCCACTCGAAAGCTCTTCGGATACGTCCTCATTCATTGGAATGAACCTGGAACAGAATTTAGTCCACATTCCATGTTAGTGGCACAATATTTTCAAGAGCCTTCAGTGGAATCTTGCTATCGATTCCTGGGAGGCCCCACGTCAAAGTATCACTCATGAGACAATGGACCAAATTTAGGGATAAAAGTGGATATTGCCTGCACATCTATCGCTGGACGAGACATACATGGAAAACAGAAAAAAGGGCCTCCAATTTTAAGAATTTCAAATGCTTTCAAATGCTCAGTCTCTCTCTAGCCTTTGGAATACTGGAACTCTGATAATTCATAAGGCCTAAAGTGAATTTTCATGTGGGCTAGGATTTTGAGTCCTTGTATCAACCACGGCATTTGAAAAGCTTAGGGGATAGAAACTGAAAACATGTCAAAATTTCCAATATACCCAGATTTCTGTCAAAAATGCTGCTAACCCAAAAAGGCTAAGTATTTCCCAAAGAATTGTCAATGCAGTATTCTAGGATAATGCAATATTGCACACATTAGACTTTGTGATATCTTAAAGCCGTACAATATCACACATATTGCCTTAAGGGATATTTAAGGGCTGCACAATATTACACCAATATTATACGAACAGCTTTGGAAGAAATATTTGATATTAACTTGTCGGGCAAATGTCAGGTTTAATTGTATGGGCAATTTCCCTAAAAAAAAAAGAAAAAAAAAACCATAGTCTCTTTTTGCAAACAAATGATAGACATGGAAGATTAATAGGGCATGTCTGGTAAATATAGTAGAGGACATTCCCCTCTTACAACTAACAAATCCTCAAATAGGATTTGGGAGGAGGGTTCCAAGTTTGGTACACAGAGAGCATTCCGACCATATGTATGTGAACAGGGGGCCCATTTTTCCAGTTCAAGCGAAACAAACGGGCCCATTTGAGTTGGCTACCTCCTATCTACTCTAATTGTATAGAAGAAAAATGGCACATCTGAATCAATTTCTTCCTTCGTGTTCTAAATTTATGAAAATAAAAAAATCCATTTGTTTTTCTTCCTGTTCCCCGGTTTATAGTTACCTGGGAGACCCCTCCCTAAAACTCTGGGTGTGGTCTTGTTGACCCCTCTGACAATCAGTTGCGAGTCTGGGTCCACGTTTCAGGTCTCATTAATAATTAGTTCCAGGAACGGACCCGAATTAATCAAGTGTATAATGAATTCAATGTATAATGATATATATATATATGCTTATCATGTATTTCATACAATATGTGTTGTAGCATAGTAACCCTATGAGTTTTTGTGAGTCAAAGAAATGTTTTTAACTATGAGAATCTATGCGAGGTGAGTCACAAAGCTGACTCCTGTCTGGTGCATTTTTTTTAGGCCTGGACTATGAATACAGTTTTGCTTTTTTGTTGAAAAACTATGGGCCAGCCTGTATGAGCACCATGGATTAAACAGTGTTCAGGCCCGGTAATTAGTGTTATTCCAAACTTAATCCAGTCAGTTATTTGGCTTAGTAATGGAGCTTTCGCTTAAGCCACCAAAAGTACAGGGGCTTGAATGATTCGGCAAACGCCCAGACCAGTTTTGAAAATTTACTTGCGTTTTTTTTTCTTTTTTTTTTTTTCTTTTTTTTTTTTTTTGTAAATGAGCATGGTTCAGGTGTTAGAATTTAGTCTGCATCGGTTCAAATACTCAGCTATTGAACTGAAAACTTGTGCTCTAGCACAGGCCCAGAGAACAGCCCCACTCCAACTTAATGCGGGCTGGGCTTAATCTGGGCGTTGATGGCCAAGCCTATTAGCTGTCTAGTACCTGTGATTGTGCCATCGTTGCAAATATTTTTATTAGAAATCATTGTCTTCACAACTGTTACGATATTTTCAAATTTAGGGTTTTCTAGACATATTGGGAAAATGCCATAGAAAATAAATTATTTTTTTAATAAATTAAAAAATAATTAAATATAAAATACTGATGAAAATAATTTAAAAAAAATTCCTTTTTGTTTTAAAGATTTATTCCTGTTTTCTCACTATTTTATTGTGATATTCTCATTTCTGGTGATATTTTGAAAAGTATGGTTATGCCATATTTTTACTATATTTTCAAAGGAGAATCTTCATACGCATCCATTCCTCACCATTTTTTTCATGAGAACTCTAGGTGGAGCCCATCTATCACTCAATCCAAACCTTACAACACACATGGGACCCCCATAATAGCAACTCACCCCAACTTTTGATCAGATCCGGATTTATTGGACCGTTGGATCAACTATACACCAATCCTGACGAAATGAATTTGTGAGCCATGGATGAAAGGGTTAGGAATATGTGATTGGGACCAAATTTGATATGTAAGGTGCTTTCACATAGATCTTTCCAACCCTCCCAGTCTCATCCCTTGGTGGAGTCCATAGTAGGCCCCACCAAAGAGTGTGCACGAAAAGTCCATGATGGACGTGTGCACAGGAAAAGGCCCCATTTTCAAATATGGTTGATATTTGCAACATCATATCAATGCTATATTGTTAGTATTGTGTAAATTTGTGCACATCCACCAGAGTACAAGAAGTATGAGGTATCAGATGCAGATCTTACAGAAAACTACGTTGTCTTTCACTTGGAAACTAGTTGTAGAGTACTGTAAATCCTCAGAACTGTCTAGGTGAGAGGAATGTTGTGTCAAGTGGTTCTTGTATAGTTTTTCACTTCAATCTTTTGTTCTATATACATTTGTATTAGTGGCATGCTGTCCATTTCAAATGTAGCTTTGTTTTTGTAGGTTATCCAGGATGCAAAACCATGTGATACTTGGAGGAGCTGTAAATATTTGAGAGGTGGACATGTCTAGATTATCTTGTTTAATAGGAAATGTTATAAAACAAGGTGCCCTAGTAGACCCAATGAAAACCTTTCAAACCATCAGAATCATTCATTTCAAGTAATAGAAAAATCATGTGGGGTCCATTAAGCAGTGCAGCCTACCAGATCATGCATGATTAAAAAAAATCCCTACTATCCATGAATAAATGTATTTAACAACAAGCTTGATCACTATTGTAGCATACTTGATAGGAACACTTTTTTTAGAAACCTTCAAATTGATGAACATTTATGGCTTGGGTAAGTGTACCCGAGCAATTCAACCATTTTTCTCCTGTACATACATAAATGAAATCATAAAGTTCATCTCAAACCACACATTCAGTAAACTGATTGCAGGCTTGGAAAATTCGCTCAATTTCTTTGAGAAGAGATGCCCCGCATCAACATAACCACCAAACATTTGAAAGCAACACCTCTTTAGTCTAAATGGAGCATCTGGTGGCATGCTGGTAGCTTTATTAATAATGAGACCGAAGATGAGGAAATGTAAGCCACATAAAGGAAAGGTAAGTATTTGTCTTCCAACAACTGCTCTACTCTGTGTTCTTCCGAACATAAATGAAACCATGCAAATGGTTCCCCCCTGGTTATGTGTCCAATTCAGCCAACATGAGGTTGCTACAGATAAACTCAATGTCTACTCTTCCATGCTTATATAAAACCATCTGCATTGCATTCTGCTCCACAAAACAACTTACATTCTCCTCCAAGAATAACATCTTTTCTTAGTTTCCCACAGAGTAAACCATGATCAGCTCTCAGAGACTTCTAAAGATGGCCAGGAAGTGGCGGAAGTTCGTGGTGAATGCAACGAGAAAAATATCAACATCGAGAACCAGGAGATCTGTAGAGGCAGAGTCATGCACCAAATCAGTAGCTGATAAAGGGCATTTTGTTTTGTACACCATTGATGGAAAGCGTCTTATGTTCCCATTGGCATATCTCAACAGCCCCATCTTCATAGAGCTATTTAGATTGTCTGAAGACCAGTTTGGTTTACCATGTGAAGGGCCTATTACAATGCCATGTGATGGCCTCTTTATGGAGTATGTTGTATCGTTTATTAGGAGGTGCTTGCCTGATGACTTGGAGAAAGCGCTGCTCACCACCATAGCCGCGGGACGATGCTCAACACAATCCATGCTACAATTAGAACAGAATCAACAACAAATACTTGTCCATGTCTTTTAAATAAGATGTATATTGACTTGTCAAGGAAGACCTTAGTCTTTCCTGATCCAACGTTTGTATAAAATAATCGATTTTTTTAATCAATACAAAATATTATCATATAGTTTCCCATTTAAAGCTTGAAATATATTGACACAATTGTTTTCTTACTTTTGGTTAGTCATTCCATTTTCTTTGTTCACATGCACCATATCCAATTTGGAGTTGGTCAAGGGCCGCTTTTGTCAAACTAGATCTGAAAATTGTTATGACCTGTTTCTCAGAGCTGATTGCCAAACTGATTTAACCCTCCTTGATCTTGTATTGGGATGATAAACCTGCATATGGCACATGGCTGAGGAAGAACAAAACCATACTAAATTGTTCATGTATTAGCCATTCATCAGTCTGAAGACTGGTTAATTAGTTCTAGTCCCTAAACCTTTAGTTTAATTCTTTTGGACATTAAAAATAATTTTTCTGTTTAGTGGAAAAGAATGGAACTCATGACACTATGACAGTGTGTCCAGCATTTTATATATATTCTTGGAAGTGAAAAATAAATCATCAAAATTCTTTTAACAGAGTCCTCTATAATGCCAAAGTTTTTCTGCTAAATTGTTTTTGAGAGACAACTATCAGAATAGCCAAAGTCCAAGGTGCAACACTCATTGCAGCTGTTAATATTAGCATTATGGTTGCAAATTTTCCATATGCCTAAAACAGAGGACTGTGGAGAAAGACGAAAATAAAAAATCTGGAATTCCACTTCTCACTTAGTGTGAGAAAACCACACTAGCACAAGACTCAAACCAAGATAGAATAAGAACAACCAAAAGATAAAGGGGGAAGATAACTTCATTAAAAGAAAAACATTACAAGTTTAGCTTGAGGTCACCACTTGCATAAGTATGGACTTCTTGTTGATATGGCTACACTCCTCTCTACTTGCTCCAAGATGAGTTTGATGGACATTGGCTTGAAGGGGCCACCACACACATATATATAGGTGATTTGAAAGTTGCTAGCATAATGAGGTGGTTGTATGGGAAAAGAAGATAATTAGTAGATGGTCATGGGAAAGATGAAAGATAGTTGAATAAAAGCAGTTGGATGTATGGGAAGACTAAGATTGGTGTATGGAGAAGTTAAAGGAGTAATGGGCATATGGGAAAAAGTGGGTCGTGTATGGAGAAATGGATGGGAGTAATGATGTGTATAGGAAAATGCATATTGGGCTTGGTGAAGATATGATGTAGCAACGAAGGAAGATGGAAAAGTGGTTGGATGGAGTTAAGAGAAAGTGACATGTATCCACACATGTGAAAGTGGGATCCATTACAAAATCAAACTACCCCCACCACACAAAAATATATAATAACCTCACTACAACACTAAAAAATAAAAAAATAAAAAAACAAATAAATTAAACTAAAGATTTTCTAGAAAATGCACTTTAAAATTCAACACTCCCCCTTAAAGTGATTTTCTAGAAATGACACCAAGCTCTCCTCTAAGAAATTCAAATGGTCCTTTGGAAAGAGACTTAGGTAAAAATATCAGCTATATTGTCATTACTTCTCACCTCGAAGACTTTAATTGTTTCATCAAGCACTTTCTCACGAATGAAATGATGTTCAATTTCAATGTGCTTGATCCTTCCATGACAAACCAAATTTCTTGCAAGCTTTAGAGCAATTTCGCTGTCCCCATATAATATAGTTTGTTTGTTTGTTAATTCTTGAATGAACATCCTCGACTAACCGTAAGAGCCACACACATTTTTGTGTGGCTGTGGCAAGAGAATCCGCTTTGTATTGAGCATTCATTGTAGAAAGAGATGTTCGATCTTCCTTGTTGCTACACCATGTAATGCATGCCGATCCACATGAGAAGACGTAACCGGACGTAGACTTGCAATCAAATCGGCGTCAGCATATCCTATCAAGTCAAAATCAACTCCTTTCTAGAACAAAAGACCCATGTCAAGTGTACAGTAAACATATTTCAAAATTCGCTTTGCGACATCCAAATGTGGTTTGCTTGGAGCATGCATATAATGGCTAACAAGTCCAACACAAAATGAAATATCCAGCCTTGTAATAGACAAATAAATGAGACTACCAACAAGAGCCCAATAAGTCTAAGGATCCGAAAGAAGCTTCCCTTCATCACCCCTTAACTTGATGTTGGCATGAAGTGGAGTAGAACACCACTTAGTTTAGTCCAAACCAAAGTTTCATGTAACCTTTTCTGCATAGCCTTTTTGTGACACAAATATGCTATCTTTCAATGCTTCCACTTCCAAGCCAAGGAAGTGACTAAGATTCCCCATATCTTTCATCTCAAAGCGAATGGAAAGTTCACCTTGAAGCTTTGTAATCTCACCATCATCATTGCCAGTGACAATCATGTCATCCACATACAAGAGAACAATAACATGCAATTTTCCCTGCATCTTAACAAACAAACTAGAATTAGAGTTTGAAGCATAATAACTACAAAATTGAAAGTATTCGTTAATCTTACTATACCAAGATCTAGAGGCTTGCTTTAGTCCATAAAGAGCTTTATTGAGTTTGCAAACGTACTTCAGATGTGCATGAGATTTATAGCCATATGGTTCCTCCATGTAGATGTCTTTATCAATTTCTCCATATAAAAAAGCATTTTTGACATCTAATTGCCATAACTTTCACCCATAACAAGCCGCCAAAAAAATCACAACTCGAACCAAAGTCATTTTTGCCACAGGACTAAATGTCTCTTCATAGTCTTCCCCATATTTTTGTGAGAACCCCCGAGCAACAAGCCTTGGCTTATACCTATTCACACTTCGATAAAGTTTACATTTAAGTATGTAAACCCACTTGCAAGTGATAGGCTTTACATCTTTGGGCTTAGGTACAAGATCCCAAGTTTGATTTTGTATGAGAGCTTGCATCTCATCATCCATGGCATGAACCCTTTCATTGGCACCCTTTGCTTCATCAAAGCAAGAAGGCTCACAGTTTTCATTTGGACCAGCAAGAAAACATGAGTGCACACTTACAAAATTTCCATCCCTATACCGAGTGGGCAAAACAATTTGCCTTTTAGACCTCCTAAGAGGTGGTGCACTTTGAACATCCTCAAGATTATCATTACTCGGTGCTTCATGCACATGGCTAACAACACCACTCCCCCTATCACATTACTCCCCTATAGATGAAGAAGGAGAACAACTTGACATCATAGGGGCACTTGAATCCATGGGTAGGCTAACTTCCTTTTAAAGTTCATTAAGAACATGAGAGCTACCACCAACACTTCCAATGGTGACATCATCTTCTCTATTATATGATGAAACTTCATCAAACACAACATCCAAAGAAACAATAAAATTATGAATTTCGGGATCCAAGCACTTCCACCCTTTCTTTCTTTCATCATAGCCAATGAAAATACATTTCTCTGCCTTTGCATCTAGTTTTGTTCCTTTTGCATCGGGCACATGAACATAGCAACTTAAACAAAAACCTTTAAAATGCTTGACACTAGGCTTTTCCCCAAACATTAACTCATATGGTGATTTCATATTAATTGGGCTAAGTGGCACCTGATTAATCATATAAGTTGCACATGCCATACCTTCCGCCCATAAGGCCTTAGGTAAATTTTTTGCATGTAACCAACTTTTACATGTCTCCACAATGTGCCTAATTTTTCTTTCCGATACACCATTTTGTTGTGGTGTGTAAGCACAAGAAAATTCTCTTTTAATTCCATTTGTTTGGCAAAATGAAGAGAAATCATGAGAAGTGAACTCCCCCCCATTATCCATCCTTAACCTCTTTATCTTTTTATCAAAGACACCCTCAACCGTCATTTTGGATTCTTTGAATTTTGAAAATAAATCCGACTTCTCCTTTATAAAATAAACCCATGTAAAACGTGTGAAGTCACTAACAAACAACAACATGTGACGATTTCCTAAATATGAAGGTGTCTCACAAGGTCCCATCAAATCACTATGAATAAGCTCCACTGGGGCCTTGCATTTAGAGAAGGACTTGTCAAACGGAAGACAATATGCTTTTCCATGTTGGCACCCTTCACACACTTTACCATTGCCAAAGGTATTTAACTTGGGTAACCCATTCACCAAATTCTTTAAAACCATAACCTTCAATTTATCCATACTAAGATGCCCCAATCTAGCATGCCAAATTGATTCTCCATCATTTCTACCCATTTTATCAACATATAAAGTAATAGATGATAAAGCAAATAAATCTTTAACTCTCTTACCGGTATGAATGATATCTGCCTTCAAACTTGAAATGATTCGAAGAAACTTCACATCTTTGGGACCAAACAAGACATAATTTCCAACATCCACCGTATTAGCAACAAAGAATCAATTCTTCTTCATGCCCGGCACTTGAAAAACACTATCAAGTATGATATGATCATCTCCATTGCCATTGATAGTAACAATTCCTTCTTTCTCAATGGGATGAACGGAGTTATCTGCCGTGATAATAGCATCATTGCTGTTGTAGTCCTGGAAGCTTAAGAATTTAGAGTCATTGCCGATGAGATGGTGTCCACAACCAGAATCAATGATCCAATTATTGTCAAAATTGATTGATGTCAAAGCATCAGCCGTAGTGGTACCCGCCATAAAGCACTTTCCCCATTCTTCTACACATTTAAGTTCACCTTCTTTTTCAGCAACATTTCTACTTTTCAATTTCACATGGCAATTCTTTCTTATGTGCCCAAGTTTACCACATCGGTAACACTTGACACCTTTTCGATTTCCATCACTGTCACGTCCCCAAAAAAAGAAAATAGGGTTACGTGAAATTAGGAGTCAATTTATATATATATATTTTTTTTTTTCTGTAAACAAAAACCATTGACTCCTAATTATCTTTCCCACAGGATCTTAGGCCGTGGTGAGTTTAGGCCATTCACATTCGTTCCCAACCTGCGGAAGTAATTTCAACCAATAGGTACCAAGAAAAAAATCAAGTTTGCATATCACCAGATAACAATAATAATATTCCAAGTTGCAAAAGAAATAAATAATAATTTATTACAATGTCCCACTGAAGGATCAAGTCTTTAAAGAATAATTTATTTAATATAATCACAACTAGGTTAGTCACTCCTGTGCTTGGTTAGACGGCCCCGAAGCCATCGTTTGCACCCCACTCGGGAACATCAGTTGGCTCAAGCGTTTGAAACGCTTCAGCCTGCGCCTCCTCCTCGGCAAAACCGGGTTCGGTACCTATGCATCAATTTTAGAAAACAAGGGTCAACCACAAATGGCGGCAAGTAAGATACACATAACTCAAAATGAAGTACACTATCAATGTGAGATTAAGACACGAAAATCATAAGAATATGTAAACAATATAAATAAAAGAATGCTATGTAACTTAGAAGGAACGGATCCTAAATCCAACTCTACATCAAATGAACAATATCACATTCGCCGAGCATCGCATCAGCTGATGCCCTTACGGAATTTATACCGTCTTCGGATGCCCCGCATCCTGTCCAAAAACGGTGGATCAAATCCGTCTTCGAATGCCTAGCATCCTGTCCAAAATCACAGTGAAACCAACCGTGTACGAGTGGTAAGTTCGTCTTCGGCCCTAAGTCCGGTAAAAATCATCACAGTGTACATCTGTGAACCGACTGTAGTCGTCCAATGACCAGATCCGTATAATAATCTCACACAGCCCTGCCCCTTTCTGTGTCGAGACTTATAAACATGGCTCAGTGATTGTTCGACAGACACATCCTATGGCAGTGTGAAGGGCTGGCCATAATAGGTATTCAAATACCATATAATAAAACATTATATTAACCATATAGTTTTCAACATAACATGAATACCTCATAAATAAACACTGTGTAGTCCAAGCCACAACACGATCAAAGTCATCATAAAATAACGGGTATAAACTCTAACATGTATGCAACAAGGTAAAGAAATGCATCATGATGATCAAGAAATGACTCTACAAATTTCCTAACACTGTGACCACAATTTACGCATGCGACAATTCCACATGAACCAAGATGAAGTAAGGTTGGGAATTTTTAAAAACGGGGTGATGCATAGCCCAATTCTCACTTCATCTGAGTGCGGGTGGTTTGTACCGTCATGTGCAAACCATGAAATCTGTAAGAGGAAATCTGCCCACATAACCCCTTACTTTGACGATGTGATGGATTTGGTTTTATTAAATCAGATTCATTGGGTTCTAAGACAACACAAGGGTCTTCCGGGGTATGTAACCATCCACTAAAAATCATAATTAAATGATTAAATAAACATTTAAATAAATTATTTGGCCCAACTTCTATCATTCCCATGATCCCACACAAGGGGTGGCCCACATGTACACTATTTAAAACAGTTCAAATGATCATAATCCACATATATACCAGGGTCCACAAGGGGATGGACCCACCTGTACCTGCTGTCCGATGTCCCACTACGTAGTGGCCCCACCTGACAGTAGTGCCCGGCGGCTACCCACCTGCATGTGCAGGGGCGGGACCCACCTATGATTACTGCCAGGTGCATAATGCACCTGTGCAATAATGCACAGGTGGTTTTCCCACCATGCACAAAGTCTGGGGTTCATCCCCAAGACACTATCATTCATTCATTTTTACTTTTTAATGTGTATGTTGCTTTGAGCAGCAGGTGACCTCTCACAAGTGTGGTTCACTTAATTTATCACTGCCAATGCCCCACCATCATCTGACAGTCACGGGGTCCACGCCACAACTATGGTTCCATACGTGGGATCAAAAGGGCCCACCATCTGTTGGGATCCCACGTGACCGGACCCCACGTAATTGGGTCCACTTCACTGTTTGTACACAGTGGAGAACCATCTGCACACTACTGCTGCTTATGCAGTAGTGTGCAGGCGGTTCGGTATCAGAGCACAAGTCTGGGGATTCATTCCCAGAAAATAACGTCTTCTTTTTTTTTTTATACAAATGTGGATGGCCCACCATCATTCAATAACCAAGGGTCCATGCTACCGCCTGGGACCCACTTGTAGATGGCGGCCCACCATTTTTATCAAGATTAAGAATTCCACCTGCCATGGTTGAAAATAGAGGGCGTGTCTAGGTTCATTCCCAGACACGCTCATCCCCACCCCCCCTGTTTTTTTTTTTTAAACATCAAAGTGGGTCTCTCCATCACATCATCAATCCGATCCATGCAATCCATCTACTCCTATATCTATCATCATCAACATCATTTACAGATTTAAATGGGCATTTCACAGACTACCTCTAATACCATGGTATCAAAGAAAAACTGTATAGATCATTAAAATAATGGGTATTTCACTTGCCTTTGATGAAGATTAATGGATGGGCTGATCTAGATCTCTATCTATCCCTCGATCACGCTGCCAACCCCAACTGAGAAGGTGAATAAGAAGGAGAAAAGGAAGAAGAGATGATGGGGAAGATGAAGAAGATGAAGATGGCACCCGGCGACGGCTTGGATTGGGCTTGCCCTTGGCCGATCAAGAGAAGAGAAAATGGTGAGGAAGGAGAGAAGAAAAGTCACTGTAGAGATGGGGGAGGAAGGCACCCATCGTTAGATATAAAAACGCTTAGGGTTTGGGGAATAAGTTTTGGGTTTTTATAAAAAGAACCCTGTTATTTAGGCTAATTTATAAATAGGGGCCTGGTTTGGTTTAATGGGCCCAAAATGGGTCCGAATTGGGCGGGGTCAAATGATGGATACTCATGGTCCTAAAATTACTATCCGATTAACCCAAAACCCAAAAGAAAATTAAATAATTATAATAACCATAATTAACTAAAATACAAACAATTAAATAAAATTATATTTAAATTAATTAAAATAACAACTTGGGTTAGGAACGTTACAATCACCCTTATTGGATGATTCTCCATCACCATGTTTAGATGAAACTGAATTCCCATGAATTTGAAATTTCTATCCTCATCTTTGTTTTTTCTAGAGTTCTTTTTGTTACTTGAAGACAATGCATTTCCATCACCATTGGAAATTGAACATCCAGCCATTTGGTGAGCCAAAGACTCTTGAGAAGTGAAAAGATTCTCATGTTCAACCGTGAATGGTTGTGTAACCCACCCTTGAATAGATGTAACAAAAGGAATGCATTCCCTTTTTAACCCACAAATGATATGCCTCTTCTTCTGTGCTTCCGAGATGGGCTCTTCCAAATCAAGAATAGAAATTTCCGAACACAAATTTTTAATCTTCAAAAAGAACTGAGAAATAGAAAGATTACCTTGACTAATATTAGCCAATTCATTCCCAATACTTACAATCAAGCCAAGCCCAAATATCATGTGCCGATTTACAACCCATGATACGATCAAATAAGCCATGAGAGATAGGCCGCTTCAAGATAAACTCTGCCTTTCCATTTCATAACCGCCATATCTTGAAACCATCAACTCCGCCAGTTTTGCTGCCGTTCCCAAGCCCGGGTAAAGGAGGAGGATTGCGTTAGGTAGGTGACAGCCAGCGTAAAACTTTGTCACAATGATGCAGTCTAGGGCACATCAGACCTCTTCAAATTAGATTAGGATTCTTATTGTTATTATTAGGAAAGTTTCCATTTTTAGCCTAGGGTTTTTGTAACACTCCGATCCCCTTTGAGCCGGATTAGTGGCTCATTAGTGTGTGTTTTGTTTTGTTTATTTCTTTTGGACTTATTTTGGGTCATGGATAGGTAGTTGAGCAACCTTTGACCTGGAATAGGTAGTTCTAAGCCCTTTTTCGTAATTTTGCTTTTGCTTTGATCATGTCATCTTTGCATCATCTTGGTGTCAGCACGTGTATTTCGTTGAGCTCGACAATTTCCGTAACTGTGTCAGATCCGTTTGGAGTCAATTGGGGAAGTTAGACCTTCGTGTGACTTGAACTGTAATTAGTCTAAACTCACCGGACCTTGTTTTAAACTTCCAAACTTATATAAATGAATCAGGCTCCAGATGTCCTCATTCCCTGTAAATTGTCTTCAACGTGCATGCAAGAGGAAATCTCCAGAGCTCCACGTTTTCTCTCTCTCTTCACTTCTCTTGCTCGATTGATGTTGGATTCTCATCTTTGATTTGGATTTCTTCATTCTCTCTCATCTCTGTGCTTAGTCTCTGTCTGTGGCTTTGGTGGTAAGTGGGTTCTCTCCCAACTCTCCTTCCTTCTTCTCCAATTTCAGCTCTCTTCTGTGTTGATGTGTCTTCACCTCATGCATGTGTGATTGCTTTGATTTGTTTTGGTTTTAGTTGCTTTGGAGCTTGATTCAGTGGATTTCCAGATTTGAGGCAAGTATAAGTACAGGCTTTGATAACACATATGGGTGTTTGTTTGATGGCTTTGATTCACTCTTATTCTTTGTTTAGCATGTGTTACAGCCATTTTCTAAACTATGAGAATCAGTTGAGCTTGTTTTATTCAGTTTCTGTACCAAAATTTCGTTTCTGTAAGCTTCCCGAATTCGCGTCTGTACTGTACGGCTAAGCCGTAACCCTGTACGGCTTAGATTCCAGAGAGTGACAAATTCGAGTTTGTTCTACGGCTAGGCTACGGCTAAGCCGTAATTTGTCCTACGGCTGAGCCGTAAGCTAACCGTGAACCAAACCGTATCTAAGCCGTGGATTTAATCTCTGATCAGTCGAAACTTTTTTTGATATCAGTGTTCTTACGGTGAGGCTACGGCTAAGCCGTGATGGTTTACGGCTAAGCCGTGGACTCCACCATAGCTCAGCCGTGAGATGTATCAGATCAGAGGTGGAAAAGCTGACAGTTTAGCCGTGTTCTGAAGGGAACCACGGCTAAGCCGTAGTGCATATTGCGGCTACGCCGTAGGATGCCACGGCTAAGCCGTAGGTCACCCATGGCTAAACCGTAAGACCTGTAAAATATCAGTTAAACTTAGGCTAATGGTGTGACCTTGTAGGGCTCAAATACAGGTTAACCATACCCGTAAACCGGCCCAAATGGATTCTTTGGAGCGCATGAATAGTCTGTTAGGCTGTGACTTATTCATGTGAGTGTTGCTCATTGTTAAGCACCTCCCCATGGGTGTTGGTTTAAGGGACTTCGATGCACATAAGGATTATATTGCAACACTAGGATGGCAACGGTGCATCGAATAACTTAAAACTACATCAACATGCACGGTTAGTGATAGTGATGCAACTAGATCAGACTTGGCTTGTAATGAACCTTGATTCCGTATTAATCTGAGATGCATTGCATATTGTTTATGGTTTTGCCCTCTGTTCTGTTAATCTATGTTATGCATTCCTCAGTCATTTTGCTTTCGTTCTGTATATCTGTATTATTCTTCGCTCTGTACTCTGTTTTGATCTATGCTATGCTTTGTATATTCTCTGGCTTTGTATATCTCTGATTTTTGGGTATTCCCTGGTGGCTCTGCCCAGAGGTTAATACGTGAGGATAAGATCCGGTCTTTGTCATCGGTGAGTCCAAAGCGGATAATCTCCCCTTTCTATGGATTTGATTTGATTGGTATTAGTCTGGCTCTACTCAGCCTCAGCCCTAGGATACCCGACGGGGTTACCTCTGGCGTAGATCTCTGTATCTCTGTTTTAACTGCAGTGTTGCTTTGTCTTGGGACCCCGGAACCCAGGAAACCGAGACCCGCTTGTACCTTTGGCCTGGACAGCGGTGTTCTCTGCTCTGCTCTGCTCTGCTCTCTTTTGGAGAGAACATGGTTAACGTAGTAGCCAACTAGTTCAGTATTCTATGTTTTGATTCACATATCATGTTTTACTTCTATGCACGATTTGCTTAGTTTCCTAATATGGAACTCTGTATTTAATCTTCGGTCACTATTATATCCTCTTTGATACTATGCGTGTTTCACCCCTGTTACTTATAATTGCTGGATCGTTGTATTCATTCGTGTTGTCTGTGGTGTTGCAGGCACAGATACCTTGCCCAGCTCCCCGGCGGTCGAGGAGGCTGCAGGGGCGAGTGTAGAGGCACCCTCCGGTCTGGCAGAGTGGGCCTGATCACTTCTGCCAAGTGCGTGCATGCATACCAGTGGCTTTTATTTTGAGTTTTGGTTTCAGGGGATATGTGTATTCAGACCTTGGATCTTTGGATCTTTGGACTTGGGACTTGTATTCTGTATATTTTGTGTATATTGATTTTGGTGTGTATTCGGTTTTATCTCAGTGTATTTGTCCTTGTCTTTTCCGTTTCGTATTTGCTTTGGCTTCCGCTATCTTATTTTCCTTTGTTGCTTGCTATGATATGTACAGCTTCCGCGTACGCTTAGTTCGCACGTGTTAGATCCCTTGTGTGCGTGCATCTGGACTGGGTTTGGGTGCACGTGCACGGGAGTACGTGTGTCACCGGTTTAGCTTTTCGCTAACCCCCGAATTCTGGGCTCGGGTCGTGACATACGTATTGTATGGTATCAGAGCATGCTAGTTATAAGCATGTAGGCATCTAAGATCGTGGTGAGACAACGCTATCAACTATTTGACTCGAAGTCTCATATGTTGATTTGGGGTTTGACTAACTCAGGGTATATTATATTTGTGTGTTGTGTTTCTTTTCCTTTCGCAGGATGGCATCAGGATCAGGATCTAGGGATGAGAATCAACAGGGCCACAATGGTGATAGTGGATCGGTACCCCCACACATCAGTAGTGAGGAGCGGATGATGATGATGATGCAGTCTATGCAGTCATTACAGGCACAGATGGCATCCATGGTAGATAGGCAGAGTCAGGCTGCTGCAGTAGCATCACCTCATGTAGATCAGCAGGTGATTTTCCAGCCTAAGGAATCAGACCCTAATGCTCTTTTCGACAAGTTCCGTAAGCGAGGGGCGACCGAGTTTCATGGGATAGAGGATGCATTGCAGGCGGAGCAATGGTTGGAGCAGACTGAAGAGCTATTTGATACGATTGTGTGCAGCAACAAGCAGAAGGTAGTTCTCACAGCCTCTATGCTTCGGAGTGTAGCCAAGACATGGTGGAGGAGTGTTAAGACTTCGTTTCAGACTATGCCCAGTGCCACAGTTTGGGAGACCTTCAAGCAGCAATTTCGTCGGAAGTTCATGCCTCTTCATATTCAGCGAGCCAAGGAAGTGGAATTCTTCAACCTTCAGCAGAGACAGATGCCAGTTGCAGATTATGTACACAAGTTTACAGAGTTGTCCCACTTCGCAGAGGATATGGTGAACACGGAGCATAAGAAGGTGACTCGCTTCGTCAACGGCCTAAATCCGAGACACAAACGCCACGTGGTTGCTTGTATGTGGCCGGCTACATTGGATGACGCTATTGACAGGGCTTATGATGCAGAGGCCATCTTTGAGGAGGAGCGAACAGAGGCTAAGAGGGCAGCAAGTTTCAGTGGTAGAAGTCAGTTCCAGAAGAAGTTCAAGGGTAAGCAGGGCAGTTCGAGCAGTCCTCAGATAGTTTGCAGTCACTGTGGGAAGGATCACCCCACCGACAGATGTTGGAGGAAGAGTGGGGCTTGTTTCGGGTGTGGCTCTACGGACCACAGGCGGGCCCAATGCCCGAAGTTTCAGTCCTCTCCACAGACGAGACAGACAGGACCTACAGCACAGGGCAGATCTCAGCCAGCTCGCCCAGGTCAGAAGCCGAATCGCCAGACAGCCCGAGCCTATGCTGCTACGCATGAGGGCGCGGAGGAGGCCACGGTAGTGGAAGGTAAAATTTTAATTTCCGATGCAGAAGCTTTAGCTTTATTTGACTCCGGGTCTACGCGTTCGTACGTAGCACCCCATTTTGCTGTGCAGCTTCGACAGCGACCCACACCACTTCCATACTTGTTGTTGGTATCCACTCCGGTTGGTAAACGGGTGGAGTGCAGTGTTTTCTACCCTCAGTGCGCTGTGCGGATAGCTGGTCATCAGCTCCCAGTAGACCTCGTGTTGCTCACGACACTGGATTTTGATGTGATTCTTGGTATGGACTGGCTTGCGAGATATCATGCGTGTATCAATTGCTACAGTAAGGCTATCTACTTTGATTTGGGCAGCGGATTCCGATTTGAGGGCAGCCAGACGAAGTGCCCAAGACGTGTGATCTCTGCTTGTAAGGCAGACAGGATGCTTCGTAGGGGATGTGAGGGATTTCTTGCATTCATTTCAGAGAAGAAAGATCAGCGACAGCTCAGCGAGATTCCAGTAGTCAGCGAGTTCCCGGATGTTTTTCCGGAAGATGTGCCAGAGTTGCCACCAGTTCGGGAGGTAGAATTTGCTATTGACGTGGTACCAGGTACAGCACCTATCAGTAGAGCTCCATATCGTATGGCACCTGCAGAGTTGTTGGAATTGAAGAAACAGTTGCAAGATTTGTTGGATAAGGGGTTCATACGCCCCAGTGTTTCACCTTGGGGAGCTCCTGTTTTGTTCGTCAAGAAGAAGGATGGCAGTTTCCGGATGTGCATTGATTATAGGCAGTTGAACAAAGTGACTATCAAGAACAAGTATCCATTGCCTAGGATTGATGAGTTGTTCGATCAGCTTCAGGGTGCAGCTCACTTCTCTAAGATTGACTTGAGGTCAGGATATCACCAGCTCAGGGTGAAGGATGAAGATGTTCCTAAGACAGCTTTCAGGACTCGGTATGGACACTACGAGTTCCTTGTCATGCCATTTGGTTTGACGAATGCACCCGCAGCTTTTATGGCGTTGATGAACAGGGTGTTTACTTCCTTCTTGGACCAGTTCGTTGTGGTTTTTATAGATGACATATTGGTCTATTCGAAGACTGCTGAGGAACATACCGACCATCTGAGGAAGGCATTGCAGCTGCTTCGAGATCACAAGTTGTATGCAAAGTTGGCTAAGTGTGATTTCTGGTTAGAGCAAGTTGCATTTCTGGGTCATAAGATTTCTAGGGATGGATTGATGGTGGATCCGGCTAAGATTGAGGCAGTAGTCCATTGGCCCCGTCCTAGATCAGTGACGGAGATTCGGAGTTTTCTGGGCTTGGCGGGATATTACCGCAGGTTTGTGCAGGATTTCTCGAAGATCTCAGCCCCGCTGACTCAGTTGACTCGGAAGAAGGTCCCGTATGAGTGGACAGAGAAGTGTGAGCGTAGTTTTCAGATGTTGAAAGAAAAGCTCACTACGGCGCCAGTGTTGACTCTCCCGGATGGTAGTGAGGGATTCATGATTTACTCAGATGCCTCTAGAGTTGGACTAGGCTGTGTACTGATGCAGAATCAGAAGGTGATTGCCTATGGATCCAGACAGTTGAAAGAACATGAGAAGAACTATGCCACACATGACTTGGAGTTAGCAGCCATTGTATTTGCATTGAAGTTGTGGCGACATTACCTGTACGGTGTGAAGTTTGAGGTCCATTCCGATCATCACAGTTTGCAGTACCTGTTTGATCAGCATGACTTGAATATGAGGCAGCGAAGGTGGTTGGAGTTCATCAAAGATTACGACTTTCCGATCAAGTACCACCCAGGCAAAGGCAATGTAGTTGCAGATGCACTTAGCAGGAGGACAGACAGTCTTCAGGTGTTGGCAGGATTTTATATGCTTGTGCGTGATCAGCCTGTTGAGGTTCAGATGGTAGGTGGATTGGTGACATTAGCTACTACTGTCGTGTTTCAGCCTGAGGTGATTCAGCAGATCAAGGATCGCCAGTTTGAGGACCCCCTCCTGGTGAAGTTCAGAGATCGGATTGCAGATCGACCGGATTTCAGCTTGGTGGATGGAGTTTTGTACTTCAGGAACAGATTGTGTGTTCCCGCTGTGGATGAGTTGAAAGATAAGTTGATGACAGATGCGCACGATGCCCGATATGCGATGCATCCCGGGAGTACGAAGATGTACCGGAACTTGAAAGATAGATTTTGGTGGAACAATATGAAGCGGGAGATCGCAGGGTTCGTAGCTCGATGTTTGACCTGTCAGAGGGTAAAAGCTGATCATCAGCGACCTCCAGGATCATTGCATCCATTGCACACTCCGCAGTGGAAGTGGGAGCACATTACTATGGATTTCGTCTCCGGTTTTCCGCCGACCAGTAGGAAGAATAATGCGATCTGGGTAATAGTGGACAGATTGACCAAGTCAGCACATTTCCTTCCGTTCAAGAAAGGGATGACATTCACGGAGATGGCCAGGAAGTTTGTTGACGAGATAGTCAGATTGCATGGCACCCCAGTATCGATTGTGTCAGATCGAGACAGTCGTTTTGTATCTTCATTCTGGAGAGCATTTCAGGAAGCTATGGGCACGAAGCTGAGTTTTAGTACGGCATACCACCCCCAGACCGATGGACAGTCGGAGCGTACCATTCAGACATTAGAGGATATGCTCAGAGCTAGTGTGCTGAACTTTGAGAAAGAATGGGATATGCATTTGGCATTGTGTGAGTTTGCTTACAACAACAGCTTTCATGAGAGCATTGGTATGGCACCATATGAGGCACTTTACGGACGTAAGTGCAGGACTCCAGTGTGCTGGGAGGAAGTTGGAACTAGAAGTTTCCATGGACCGACAATCATTGCTGAGACGACAGAGAAGGTGCAGAAAGTGATAGAGAATCTGAAGATTGCTCGGTCCAGGCAGAAGAGCTATGCTGATACTCGGAGGAGACCTTTGGCATTCCAAGTCGGAGACTGGGTATTTCTTAAAGTTTCTCCGATGAAGGGCACAGTTCGATTTGGTCAGAAGGGCAAGTTAGCTCCGAGATATGTAGGACCGTTCGAAGTCAAGAGCCGAGTTGGAGATTTAGCCTATCGGTTGACACTTCCAGTTGAGTTCTCCGGTGTTCACGATGTGTTCCATGTGTCGATGCTCCGTAAGTATGTGCCAGATCCGAGCCATGTGATTCGCTATGATGACATTCAGATTCAGCCTAACGCGACTTACGTTGAGCGTCCGCTTCGCATCGTTGGGACACGAGAGCAGATTCTCCGTACCAGGACTATCAGATGGGTTAAAGTGTTGTGGGAGCATCACGGTCCGGATGAGGCTACTTGGGAGCTAGAGGAGCAGCTAGCGCGCCAGTACCCACATCTCTTTGCGCAGGTAGGTAGTCATTCCGAGGACGGAATGATTCCTAGTGGGGGAGGATGTAACACTCCGATCCCCTTTGAGCCGGATTAGTGGCTCATTAGTGTGTGTTTTGTTTTGTTTATTTCTTTTGGACTTATTTTGGGTCATGGATAGGTAGTTGAGCAACCTTTGACCTGGAATAGGTAGTTCTAAGCCCTTTTTCGTAATTTTGCTTTTGCTTTGATCATGTCATCTTTGCATCATCTTGGTGTCAGCACGTGTATTTCGTTGAGCTCGACAATTTCCGTAACTGTGTCAGATCCGTTTGGAGTCAATTGGGGAAGTTAGACCTTCGTGTGACTTGAACTGTAATTAGTCTAAACTCACCGGACCTTGTTTTAAACTTCCAAACTTATATAAATGAATCAGGCTCCAGATGTCCTCATTCCCTGTAAATTGTCTTCAACGTGCATGCAAGAGGAAATCTCCAGAGCTCCACGTTTTCTCTCTCTCTTCACTTCTCTTGCTCGATTGATGTTGGATTCTCATCTTTGATTTGGATTTCTTCATTCTCTCTCATCTCTGTGCTTAGTCTCTGTCTGTGGCTTTGGTGGTAAGTGGGTTCTCTCCCAACTCTCCTTCCTTCTTCTCCAATTTCAGCTCTCTTCTGTGTTGATGTGTCTTCACCTCATGCATGTGTGATTGCTTTGATTTGTTTTGGTTTTAGTTGCTTTGGAGCTTGATTCAGTGGATTTCCAGATTTGAGGCAAGTATAAGTACAGGCTTTGATAACACATATGGGTGTTTGTTTGATGGCTTTGATTCACTCTTATTCTTTGTTTAGCATGTGTTACAGCCATTTTCTAAACTATGAGAATCAGTTGAGCTTGTTTTATTCAGTTTCTGTACCAAAATTTCGTTTCTGTAAGCTTCCCGAATTCGCGTCTGTACTGTACGGCTAAGCCGTAACCCTGTACGGCTTAGATTCCAGAGAGTGACAAATTCGAGTTTGTTCTACGGCTAGGCTACGGCTAAGCCGTAATTTGTCCTACGGCTGAGCCGTAAGCTAACCGTGAACCAAACCGTATCTAAGCCGTGGATTTAATCTCTGATTAGTCGAAACTTTTTTTGATATCAGTGTTCTTACGGTGAGGCTACGGCTAAGCCGTGATGGTTTACGGCTAAGCCGTGGACTCCACCATAGCTCAGCCGTGAGATGTATCAGATCAGAGGTGGAAAAGCTGACAGTTTAGCCGTGTTCTGAAGGGAACCACGGCTAAGCCGTAGTGCATATTGCGGCTACGCCGTAGGATGCCACGGCTAAGCCGTAGGTCACCCATGGCTAAACCGTAAGACCTGTAAAATATCAGTTAAACTTAGGCTAATGGTGTGACCTTGTAGGGCTCAAATACAGGTTAACCATACCCGTAAACCGGCCCAAATGGATTCTTTGGAGCGCATGAATAGTCTGTTAGGCTGTGACTTATTCATGTGAGTGTTGCTCATTGTTAAGCACCTCCCCATGGGTGTTGGTTTAAGGGACTTCGATGCACATAAGGATTATATTGCAACACTAGGATGGCAACGGTGCATCGAATAACTTAAAACTACATCAACATGCACGGTTAGTGATAGTGATGCAACTAGATCAGACTTGGCTTGTAATGAACCTTGATTCCGTATTAATCTGAGATGCATTGCATATTGTTTATGGTTTTGCCCTCTGTTCTGTTAATCTATGTTATGCATTCCTCAGTCATTTTGCTTTCGTTCTGTATATCTGTATTATTCTTCGCTCTGTACTCTGTTTTGATCTATGCTATGCTTTGTATATTCTCTGGCTTTGTATATCTCTGATTTTTGGGTATTCCCTGGTGGCTCTGCCCAGAGGTTAATACGTGAGGATAAGATCCGGTCTTTGTCATCGGTGAGTCCAAAGCGGATAATCTCCCCTTTCTATGGATTTGATTTGATTGGTATTAGTCTGGCTCTACTCAGCCTCAGCCCTAGGATACCCGACGGGGTTACCTCTGGCGTAGATCTCTGTATCTCTGTTTTAACTGCAGTGTTGCTTTGTCTTGGGACCCCGGAACCCAGGAAACCGAGACCCGCTTGTACCTTTGGCCTGGACAGCGGTGTTCTCTGCTCTGCTCTGCTCTGCTCTCTTTTGGAGAGAACATGGTTAACGTAGTAGCCAACTAGTTCAGTATTCTATGTTTTGATTCACATATCATGTTTTACTTCTATGCACGATTTGCTTAGTTTCCTAATATGGAACTCTGTATTTAATCTTCGGTCACTATTATATCCTCTTTGATACTATGCGTGTTTCACCCCTGTTACTTATAATTGCTGGATCGTTGTATTCATTCGTGTTGTCTGTGGTGTTGCAGGCACAGATACCTTGCCCAGCTCCCCGGCGGTCGAGGAGGCTGCAGGGGCGAGTGTAGAGGCACCCTCCGGTCTGGCAGAGTGGGCCTGATCACTTCTGCCAAGTGCGTGCATGCATACCAGTGGCTTTTATTTTGAGTTTTGGTTTCAGGGGATATGTGTATTCAGACCTTGGATCTTTGGATCTTTGGACTTGGGACTTGTATTCTGTATATTTTGTGTATATTGATTTTGGTGTGTATTCGGTTTTATCTCAGTGTATTTGTCCTTGTCTTTTCCGTTTCGTATTTGCTTTGGCTTCCGCTATCTTATTTTCCTTTGTTGCTTGCTATGATATGTACAGCTTCCGCGTACGCTTAGTTCGCACGTGTTAGATCCCTTGTGTGCGTGCATCTGGACTGGGTTTGGGTGCACGTGCACGGGAGTACGTGTGTCACCGGTTTAGCTTTTCGCTAACCCCCGAATTCTGGGCTCGGGTCGTGACAGTTTTCTTGCTTATTAAGATTGTTTTCCTATATATATGGCTTTGTAGAGAAGAACTTCACAGATTGGATTGATTAATAGATTTGGGTTTTTTTCCCAGATGTGTTTCCTCGTGTGTATTGAAGTCTTCGTGACGATTCGAAGTGTCGTTGGACACGTGCTCCGGCACCTCCACGCAGCCCTAGCCCTTGGGCTGCATCAGATTGGTATCAGAGCCCTTGGGTTTCCACTGCCACCCCCATCGCCCGTCGATCGGCACGTGCTACCCTCTGTCGTTCCCCCCTTCTGTCGTTCTCCCCTTCCCGACCCCAGTCTGTCATCACCCTGCACCCCAGACTGTCCTCACCCTGCACCCCAGACGACCACCGAATCCCACCATCACAGCCAACCACCACGCCATCCCGTCCACAAACCCTAATCGTCCCAAACCCTAATCGTCCCAATCCCCTTGCCACACACCCCTGTCCACACACCTCTGTCTACCCACCCTCCTCCAGAAAACCCCCTCCTCTGCCGAATCTACAGTCCCGATACTCCTATCCACTGCCGAACCCCTCCCCATACCCGCCAATCCCTTGCCCCAGGACCCAAACCGACATAACCATAATCTTTCCCACCCCCGATCCTCCTCAAGCCGCCGCAGAGAGAGGCGCAGGAGCCGAAACAAAAAAAAAAGGAGCACAAGCAGCGCCGCGAGCGTAAGAGAGACAGAGAGAGAGCAGTGTACCTGGATCTTGCTCTGCAATCATAACCCGTTGCCGTTTGCCCTCTGTGGAATTCATCGCCGATATCAGCCGTCGCCGTACGTTGTTGTCGCCGCTGCAAGTCGCCGTTGCAAGGGCCTTCTTCTGTCTGCTATCGCCTCCTCCGCAGAGACGTCGCCAGCGATCGCCCTGTCGCCAGCCTCCGCCGTTCGCTGCTGACGTCAAAAACCAACGCAGTCGTCGCCATCGCCATCATCTCGCCAGCGCTCATCGCCAGCGCTCTTTCTGTTGCGTCGTCGGCTTCGTCGTCCCTACCAGCCTCGGCAAGCCACCAGCAGCGCCACGCCACACTCCGCCGTTCGTCGCGGCCTCTCCTCGCACGTGCGCCCACCGATCGTCTCCTCCTGCAGTTGCTTTTTGTCGCCGAGCCCAGCCCCTTCCAGTCTCTTCCGCCTTGCATCAGATAAGTCCTGCAGTTGCTTCTTGTCGCCGAGCCCAGCCCCTTCCAGTCTCTTCCGCCTTGCATCAGATAAGCTCTATTTCGGTTCTCTTATTTCTGTCTCTGCACGCCACCCGAAACCAAGGAAGAGGGCGATCTGTGCCCGACCCATTGATTTCTAAACGGGCCTAAGTGGGTCCGGCTACTCACAAGTCCAACCCGACCCGACCCACCTTAAAAAAAAAAAAAATGCCTCCTAAGAAGCAAGTGGACGCTGAGTCTTCATCTTCTTCACTTGAAGATTTAGCTAGTCTCATTAGAGAATTATCTGCAAAAGTTGATGGCATGCACACCACACTGCAACAATTGGATATTAGAGTGACAAATTTAGAAAATAATCAGCGTGTGCATTACCACCACCGTGATGATGGTGCAAATATTCAGAATCACCGGGATCCGCCAGTCAATAATCCTGATCGAGAATTCGGGATAAAAATTGTGATTCCTAAATATGATGGCAAATTACAGCCCGCTGAATTTATGGATTGGTTAGTGTGCGTGGAAAATATTTTCGCACATAAGCCAATGACTGAGCACAATAAAGTCACTCTAATTGCCACTAGATTTCGTAATTATGCTGCAACTTGGTGGGCTGAATTGCAAAGAAAACGGAGGAATCAGAATATGGACCCTGTTGATACATGGACAGAGATGAAAAATATTTTGAAACAAAAATTCCTCCCTGTCAACTATGCAAGAGATCTCCGTTCCAGTTTTCAAAACTTGAAACAACGGTCCAAGTCGGTTGTTGAATATTCTGAGGAATTTTTAACTCTGCAAGCTCGTTGTGGTTTGAATGAAGATGATGATATGGTAGTTGATAGATTTTTCAATGGATTGAGACTAGACATTCAGCATATCCTTGCCTTCCAACATTTTGATAATGTCGATGAACTCATCCAACATGCTGTCAGGGCTGAGGGAATTGCAAATCATCAAGTACAAAAATCCAAATGGGTTCAGCCAAAGAATTCCCCTTTACAAGAAGCTAAATCCAATGGACAGATTTTTGCTAGGACTGAAGGTCAAAATAAGATAGTTTGTTTTCATTGTCACTAGCACGAGCATTGCGCCGCAGATTGTCCAAAGCGCATACATCTAATTGAGATTGAAGGTGCTGATAACAATATCCAAGCTGATATTGACACTGATCCTAAGGATATTGACAATTCCAAGGATATTGACGCTGCGGACATTGACTTCACTGATGCAGAGCCCCCAGATGATGCTCTTATTGTCCTCAAGGATGCTTCACCTACTGTTGAGCATAAGTGGTTGCGCAAGAATATTTTCCGTTCCACAGGAATGATTCAGGGACAAAACTGCACAGTTGTTATTGACAGTGGAAGTTGTGAAAACCTCATCTCCCAGGCTCTTGTTGATCGCCTTCAATTGAAAGTTTATAAGCATAACCGTCCTTATTTTGTCAAGTGGCTCATGAATGGTGATCGAGCGTATGTTCGACATACTTGCAAAGTTACTTTTGCCATTTGTGAGAATTACAAGAATACAATCTGGTGTGACGTGCTACCTATGGATAGTGGTGATATCTTGTTGGGCCGTCCTTGGATGTATGACAAGAATGGAACTCATGGTATGCGCGACAACACCTATACATTCATGCATGGTGGACAGCAAGTTATTCTTCATCCTGAGAAACCACAACCGCCAAAGAAGAATTCCTGGAAAGCTGCCACAAAGGATGTCCTTCATGTTCAACACATTTACACTGGCAACCCGAAGCAGCATCGAGTTCGAGGACGAACTCTTCTTTCAACCTGGGGAGGATGATGCAGTCTAGGGCACATCAGACCTCTTCAAATTAGATTAGGATTCTTATTGTTATTATTAGGAAAGTTTCCATTTTTAGCCTAGGGTTTTCTTGCTTATTAAGATTGTTTTCCTATATATATGGCTTTGTAGAGAAGAACTTCACAGATTGGATTGATTAATAGATTTGGGTTTTTTTCCCAGAGGTGTTTCCTCGTGTGTATTGAAGTCTTCGTGACGATTCGAAGTGTCGTTGGACACGTGCTCCGGCACCTCCACGCAGCCCTAGCCCTTGGGCTGCATCACACAACCCAAACATGAATCCTGAACAAATGATAAATCACAATAAGGCTAGGGCGTTCCCCGCTTTAAGCGATGCATTGCAGCATCGCCCGGCTGCAGTGAAAAGTGTGCAAGGGCTACCGCATGACTTTGGGCTAATGCGGTTAAAGAAGTTAGTCCATGAGAAGAAGAGGAGGAATAGGAAAATTAGACTTGCTACTTGGAATATAGGAACCTTAACAGGCAAGAGCATGGAGTTGGTTGAGGTAATGAAAAGAAAAAGAATTAGTGTGGCTTGTATACAGGAGACAATGTGGAAAGGGAATAAAGCTAAGGAGCTCATAGATGTGTATAAGCTTTTCTATGTAGGAAAGAGTAATACAAAAAATGGAGTGGGTATAATTATAAATAAGGATTTAAAAGAGAAAATTGTGGGGGTAAAGAGGTTTGGTGATAGAATTATAGCAATTAAACTAGTACTAGAGGAAGACATAATTCATATCATTAGTGCATATGCTCCCCAAGTAGGACTAGAAGAAAGTGTGAAAAGACAATTTTGGGAAGAGATGGATGATTTAATGCGAGAAATCCCAAATAGTGATAAAATTTTCCTTGAAGGGGATTTAAAAGGGCAGATAGGAAAAGATAATAGAGGATATGAGAGAGTGCATGGAGGGCATAGATTTGGAGAAAAGAATGAATTCGGAAACACTATATTGGACTTTGCAATGGCATTTGATCTTATAGTAGCAAATACTTACTTTAAAAAAAGAGATGAGCATTTAATTACATATAAAAGTGGGAGTAATAGGAGTCAGATAGACTTTTTTCTAGTTAGAAAACAGGACCGATTGGCTTGTAAAGATTGTAAGATTATCCCAGGAGAGAGTTTGACTACGCAACATAGGCTTGGAGTTTTAGATATTTGCATTAGAAGTAAAAAGAGAGCAGTAGTAAACCAAATGGACCCTAAAACAAGGTGGAGAGATTTGAAGCGGGAAAGAGCAAATATATTTAAGGACAAAATGATTGAGAAAGGAGAATGGAATATTGAAGGAGAAACTACAGTAATGTGGAATCAAATGGCTAATTGCATTAGGAATGTTGCAAAGGAAGTACTTGGAGAATCAAAAGGGAATAGATATATTAATAAAGAAACATGGTGGTGGAGTATGGAGGTTCAGGAAGTTATTCGACAAAAAAAACATTGCTACAAAGTTTGGCAGAGGACTAAGAGTATAGAAAATTTTGAGTTGTATAAGAAGGCAAAGAAAGAAGCTAAGAAAGTAGTAAGTAGTGCAAAGTTCAAAGCATACGATGACCTCTATAATAGGTTGGGAATAAGAGAAGGAGAAAAGGATATTTTTAAGCTTGCAAAAATAAGAGAAAAGAAAAGTAGGGACTTAGATCATGTCAAATGTATCAAGGACAATGAGGAAAATATTTTGATGAAAGACAACGATATTATAGAAAGGTGGAAAGAATATTTTAGTAAACTTTTAAATGAAGAATATTTGGGCGATACAAGAGTGGAGGAGGATACTTCATTACAAGAGTATACTTTTCTCCGTAGAATTAGAGAGGTGGAAGTGAAGGAAGCATTGAAGCGAATGAAGACAGGAAAGGCAATAGGCCCAGATGGTATTCCGATAGAGGTATGGAAATGCTTAGGAGAGGTTGGAGTAAGCCGGTTATGTAGACTATTCAATAAGATACTTGTGACAAAGAAAATGCCGGATGAATGGAGAAGAAGCATTGTAGTACTTATATATAAGAATAAAAGAGATATACAAAATTGTACCAACTATCGAGGGATTAAACTTATGAGTCACACTATGAAGTTATGGGAGAGAATAATAGAGCAAAGACTGAGAAAAAAGACTAAAATTTCGGAAAATCAATTTGGTTTTATGCCAGGGACATCAACTATGGAAGCTATCTTTTCACTTAGGCAATTAATGGAAAATTACCGAGCAAAGAGGAAAAATCTACATATGGTCTTTATCGATTTGGAAAAAGCCTATGATAGGGTACCAAGGAATTTAATTTGGTGAGTCTTAAAGAAAAGGAATGTCCCAAGAGGTTACATTGAAATTTTAAAGGATATGTACGAAGGTGCAATAACAAATGTGAAAACCACATGTGGAGAAACGGACGGATTTCTCGTGACTATAGGCTTACATCAGGGATCATCCTTAAGCCCTTATCTCTTTGCATTAATTATGGATGAGTTAACTGTGCATATTCAAAAAGAAGTAACATGGTGTATGTTGTTCACAGATGATATAATATTGGTGGATGAATCAAGAGAGGGTGTAAATGCAAAACTTGAGAGATGGTGGAGGGCATTAGAATCTAAAGGCTTTAAAATAAGTCGTACAAAGACAGAATATATGGATTGCAATTTCAGTGGACATATACAAAGTGTTGAAACCACCGTCAAAATTGAAACCCATGAGATACCACGTAAAGATTCTTTTCGGTACCTAGGCTCGATGATTAGTAAGGATGGGGAGATTGACGAAGATGTGGAGCATACGATAAAAGCTGGATTGCTGAAGTGGAGACTAGCTTCGGGAGTACTTTATGATAAACAAATGCAAACAAAATTGAAGGGAAAATTTTACAAGACAGTGGTTAGAGCAGCTATGACATATGGAGCAGAATGTTGGCCAATTAAGAAGACACATATTCATAAGATGGATGTAGAGGAAATGAGAAGGCTTAGGTGGATGTGTGGTAAAACTAGGAAAGATAAAATTAGAAATGAGCGCTTTCGAGAACATTTAGGGGTAGCACCAATAGGAGATAAGATTAGAGAAACTCGTTTAAGATGGTTTGGGCATGTTGAGCGTAGGCAAGTAATGGCACTGGTGAGAAAAAGTTTGGATATACAGGTGGAGGGTCCATCAAGAGGTAGGGGTAGACCGAAGAAAACATGGATGGAAGTCATTAATTCAGATTTGAAGAAGTTGCACTTATCGAAAGATTTAGCTCAAAATAGAACGGAATGGAGAAATAGAATTCATGTAGCCGACCCCAACATGATTGGGATAAGGCTTTGATGATAATGATGATGATATCTTGAAACCATCAACATGCTCTTGATCATTTTGAGGAGCCTCCGGATCCACCAACAACGTCCCACAAGTCTTCACCAACAAGATGAGACTCCATACATGTCCTCCATATCTTATAGTTGGATTGAGTAAGCAACTCAATTCCAAAAGAATTATACTTTCCACCCAAATCCATCTTTTATAAAATGATTGAACTTCTTCACCAAGAGAGTCAAGATAAAATCACCACGTCTCTTAAGGCTCTGATACGATGTGGAGAAAGACGAAAACCAAAAATCCGGAATTCCGCTTCTCTATTAGTGTGAGAAAACCACACTAGCCCAAGACTCAAACCAAGATAGAAGAAGAACAATCGAAAGATAAATGGGGAAGAGACACATTAAAAGAGAACATTTGCACGAGTATGGACTTCTTGTTGATATGACTACACTCCTCTCTACTTGCTCCAAGATGAGTTTGATGGACATTGGCTTGAAGAGGCCACTACACACATATATATAGGTGATTTGGAAGATGCTATCATAATGAGGTGGTTGTATGGAAAAAGAAAATAATTAGTAGAGGGTCATGGGAAAGATGAGAGATGGTTGAATGGAAGTAGTTGGATGCATGGGAATACTAAGATTCGTGTATGGAGAAGTGCAAGGAGTGATGAGGCATATGGAAAAAGTGGGTAGTGAATGGAGAAGTGGATGAGACTAATGAACTGTATGGAAAAATGCATATTGGGCTTGGTGAAGATATGATGTGGCAACATAGGAAGATGGAAAAGTGGTTGGATAGAGAGAAGTTCAGAGAGAGTGAAATGTGTCATCCACACATGTGCAAGTGGGACCCATTACAAAATCAAAATACCCCCACCACACAAAAATACATAGTAACCTCACTACAAAACTAAAAAATAAAAAGAAAATGAAACAAATAAATTAAACTAAAGATTTTCTAGAAAATGCACTTTAAAATTTAAAAAGGACAACATGATCCAAGTATAAATCCAAGATAGAACATTTACATTTATATCAGTTTATAAGGTATAGAAAGGCATGGAGATGTCGAATTAGGTTATGGACTAAAAGGGTTTTTTTAGTAAGTGCTACAGCTCAGCTAGTTAGGGACACCAAATGACCTCCTTATGTGGTGAGATGTGTGAATTCAAGTCTTTCCCCAGGGGAAAAAGTCTGTTTGTACGAGGCTGTATACAATGCAAATTCATGTGATTTTCTGATAAGCGGACAGCTTTGTACATTTAATCTATAGCCCAGTCTCTGTCTCTGTTTGGAAGCCAATACAAAAGAAAAAAAGTGGGGTGGGGGGGCAGCGTAATGGAATGTCTCATAACCTAGTTGTTAGTGAGAGGGTTAATCATATATAATTATCTGGTGGAAAAGTCATATTGGTACATTAAGCAAATCCTTGGATACATGCCCATCTATTAGATATTTTGGGATTCTCGAAGAATTTCAAAGCGCCCATACAATTGTCTAGAAGACCTATAATGCTCTAGGTTTTGGTAAAAAAGAAAATATATCCTATTAATAGAGAAGCATTTAGATCTCTATCTCTTTGTTGGGATGGATGTGTCTACACTAGATTTTCTAAAAATCAACTGACATTGATAGGATAAACATTTCTCCTATACATGTAGAAATGGAATAATTAAATTCACCTTCAAACCAGATATTCATAAACTGTTTACTAACTTCAGATAATTCACTCAATATCTATACAAAACACATACCCCACATGAACCTAACCACCTAACTTTTGAAGGCAACATCTTTTGTTGGTGGAGTCTAATGGATCATCAAATGACATGCTGGTAGCTGTAATGATGGGACCAAAGATATTGCAATTTAAACCACATGGAGAGATTTCTAATTCTAAGAATGAATTTGCCCTGTACCCAGAGAAAGAGAGACTTTCTCTTCCAGCAGTAGCTATGCCCAGACAAAACCAAACCTTCAAAATGGCCCCCTCGTGGTTATGCATCCAATTCAGCCAACATGATAAAGCTATATATGAATGTAGTGTCTACTCTTCCATGCCTGTATAGCCTTATTCACTACATTCTAGTCCACAAAACAACATCCTCTACTTCAAGACCTACATCTCTTCTTAGGTTCCAACAGAGAGTAAACCATGATTACCTCCCAGAGACCTCTGAAGATGGCATGGAAGTGGCAGAAATTCACAGTTGATGCAAGAAGAAGAATATCAACATCGAAAACAGTGAGGTCGGAAGAGGCGGAATCGTGCAATAGACCACTGGCTGATGAGGGTCATTTCATTGTGTACACAATTGATGACAGGCGTTTTATGGTTCCATTGGCATATCTAAAGAACCCTATCCTTCTTGAGCTGTTTAGAATGTCTGAAGAGCAGTTTGGATTACCATGTAATGGGCCTATTACAATCCCATGTGATGCCATTTTCATGGACTATGTCATATCTCTCATATATAGACATGTGTCTAAAGACGTTGAAAAAGCTCTAGTTACCTCCATAGCCATAGGTCACTACTCCATGCCATCAATGCTACAACATAGGCCAACCCATCAACAAGTACCGCTCCATGGTTTCTAAAGAAGCAATAAATTGTATTGTTGGGACTAAGGTTTAGTCCCTTACAAAATGAACATCTGTATAATGTCAGCAAAGCTTTGATTTAATTTGAACTCATTTTACACCATTTCAAGTTTTCATGTTCAACTTAATTGAAAATTGACGTTCTTTTTGTGTGTTGATCTTTGCTTGTTGTTATGCTATCATCAGTGTGGGGGATTGTATTGATCATCCGCAGGACCCACATAAAGGATCCAAGAAATAAAATTTGCAATTGGACTCAATGAAATTGGAGCAAGTCTCGGTGTACAAATGGAGATCATGGTCCTCTTGCTTCCTCTTTCAAATTCAAAGAACTAGGATTTTCAATCAAGGCCTTGTATTCATCTTTCCTAAGATGGAATATTAACGTGTGTGATCTTGGATCCGACGGTTGAGAGAAGACCAAGATTAGTTTCTAAAATCCCACGCGTGTTTTTGTGTGTGTGTCTCTTGCTTATTTAATCTTTGTGTACTTCCTATATTGAGAAAGACCAGTCTCTGCGATAGGAGGTCAATTACCTTTATCAACACTCAATTTGGTCTGCTGAGTTTCACTAGTACTTTTCTGTTGTCAGGGGATGCCTACATCAATTGCTTTTGAACAAAGCAGAGGTACTCAACCATTTCCTTAAATGAGGATCTTGAATCTTTAGTGGACAAATCCTTATTTCAAAAGAAGCTTCTTTCTTTTGAGAATTCTACACGATGGTGCAGACATTACAGTTGTGGTAGCTTTCATTATGTGGATCTAAATGTAATAATGCATGGTTCTAAAAATCTGCTTACTCCAAGTCTTTAGTCGGCAAATAGAGTAACCCCTTGGGTCACTTAGTTGGCCAAGTTCCTGTGGTTTTCGGGTGATAAAAGCCATTATTTTCTATGTTTTCTTTTTGAAAAAGTTGTGGGAGGTTTTTAATTAGGGTCATTTTGAACTAATTCCAGGCATTTGAAGAATGGTGTACTGTTCATCCGCTAAATAAAACATAAATATGGGTAGATTTCACAACTTAAAATTCATTATTAACAAATGAAACACAAGTTTTAAAATTCTAGACTAGCTATATTTTTTTTGTTGTTTTTTTATAATTTTGTGTTTTTTAAAGGTAATTAAGCTTAAAGTGCTACTTGATCCGACTTGGTTGAGCCCCATCCAACTCAGTGGAGTCAACTTGACTCAGAGGGTGATTGAGACACCTTACAAGTGCAATCTTTAAAATCTTGGCCAACATTGGAATCAAAATCATGTGATGTTTAGATAAAGTCTTACAAGTGCAATCTTTAAAATCTTGGCAAGTGGGCTTGTTTTGATTTCATTTAGCATTCTTCAGTTTTATTTTATAACTGTTGATATCCATTGGGGTGTAGCTTTCTTGTTGGAAGATGTGGGGTTGCTAGGATGCAAAATATGTGGTATTTGGATAAGTAGAAAGAATTGTGTGTGTGTGTGTGTGTGTGTGTGTGTGTGTGTGTATTTTGTTGTTGTTGGGGTTGGGGGGGGTGCATGTTGGATTTTGTTCAAAATCTTTAATTATTGTAGAGTGACACACCCCCCACCCCCCCCCCCCCCCCCCCCCCCCCCCCCCCCCCCCCCCAACCCCAACAACCAACCCACACCCACACACACTATAAATTCTGAGAACATTTGCCCCTTTCCTTAAGATTTTTTTGTTTTTTTACATTGAGCCCCCTGAAGTAAAATTTCCTAGGTCCACCCCTAGATTGGCCCTCCCAAGATTGCTTATCGTTAAGATTACTATGGTAATAAAAAGTTATGATTTTGGAAGCAACTCACATGTAGGAATAAAGAATCTACATATATTTATGTCACTAATTTTGCTGAGACTATTGAAAGAATACACACAGCTAGTTTTGTATGACCTCATTTCATCAGTGGGGCTCACTATGTAGATATTTGGTGAAATACTCAAAACTATCTATGAAGCAGAGTGGTCTACCACACATTTCCTTTGCATGTTAGACATCAATAATTCACCAGAAACCCAACATTCATCAACTGTTTACATTCGATCTTGGAGGAGGATCTATCCTGCATCTACTTAACAACCCAGCATTGAATATACACCTCTTTAGCTAGTGGAGTATACTGGATCATCATCTGGTGCAAAGCTGATAGCCATATTAATGGGACCCAGGTTATTGCAATGTTAGCCACTTAGAAAGAGAATTCTTCTTCTAACAACAGGTATACCCTGCCCCTACTGCTTAAAAAGATGCATTCTCTTAAACTTTCTAACTGCCGAGCTGCAGAAGATGCATTGCCACGTGATGCCTTTAAAGGGGAGGAGAGTTTTGACTTGGAGGGGCCATGATTCAATTTTGAATCTGTGGTTGGAGGTAAACCTCATGGGTAGATCTAGTTAATGACTTACCTGTCCAAATGAAAGCAGGCCTGATCTGCTACCCAAAGGAACTAACCTATAATCATTCCCTTCATTTATTGAGGGGCCCATCAACGCTCAATATATATATTTTTGAGTCTCCTTGATACAGTGATCTGACTAAAATATGCACTAGTAAAAGCTACAGGACTTTTGAGTCCTGAAACTTAAGGGCTACGGTCATTTGTTTGGATTAATTTTGAGCCAACCCCTAATCGACGTCCAGAATCTTTCTCATCTGGACATTTTTATAGTTATTTTCATGTTAATAAGTCAAAAAGACTAAAGAGACAATTACGGGCCACGTCAATGTATGGCGGATAAAGAGAATATGGGGGGATGAAGGATTGATTTTAATATGGCTTAGGTGGGCCTAGTATCAGCAGATACCAAATAATTTAAACCCCTAACACTAGAGGATCAAAGATCAAATAATTTAAACCCACTTTATGTGGTACCAACAAAATTCGACAGTGAATTACACTGGAGGTTTAAAGCTGAGATCCAATGTGGACCTCAAAAGGTGAACAGAACTTTTCTTAAAAATACAGAGCTTAGTCGTCAGCCACATGCACTTAATAAGAATTCATATCTGTAGAAAGACATGCCTAACAACAACCTAACTATTTTCCGACACTTGATTGCAGTTCATTTGATTTGAATCTAATGGTTCCTATCATTCTTGGGCAACCCCGTCCTGCAAATTAGCGACCGCATACTGCCATATGATTAATCATACCCTTTGCAGCTCTAAAATTAACTAGTACGAAGAAAGAGGTACATAGCCATTGGTGCCATAGTTTGTACTTTAGATACTAGATTACAGTGGAGGCCACCAGATGCTGCCAAGATAATGGTAGAGGCTGTTCTGCTGAGTCAAAAGCAATTGAATTCCTATGTAATAGACCTACAGTGGTACAAACATTCCATAGGTGATAGCTTTCATTATGTACACCTACATGGGAATCAAAATGAAGTGATCCTTACATGAAAATAAATTATTATTATTATTATTATTATTATTATTATTGCTGCATGAAATCCGACTTGCCATCCAAAGGAGAGCCTTTGCAAGTTGGGATGTTAGAAAGGTAATTAGCAGCCCTTAATTTTATGCTTTTACGGTCTCTTTTATTTTTGTAAGAATGATTTTACAATATATCTGTTTTCACAATATCTAATGAAAATGCTTCCTTCACCGTACAAATAGTGTTGCTTAGAATCCAAAGCACGTGGTATTTACATGAGTAGAAAGATTTGTGGGGTGGGCATGTTTGGATTCTGTTTAAAATCTCCCATCATTGTGTTCCTCGTGTCTATTCAGAGGCAATTTAATGAAACATATTGACCCACCCAAGATGCAGATCATGAAATCTATTGTGTTAGTTGCTCATGATTTAGGATAGAGTGCACATGAATGAATAAAACATCTATAGAAACTTTAAAAACTTGGTTTGGTGAGACTACTCAAAGACATAAATGGCTTGTTTTGCATGACCTTACGTGACAATAGTGGGGCTTCCCATGTAGATCACTGGCACAACAATCGTGGCTGTGCTTGAGCAGTGTGGCCTACCATGCATTTGCTGTACCAGTAGATATTCAGTCATCAGAATTCACCTCAAACTCACATTCATCAACTATCAAAAAGCATAGAGACAATTTATCCAAGCTCTGCAAAAGGAGATACCCCACATTAACCTAACAACCCAACACCACTTTTAGTTAGTATAGTCTACTGGATCACTCTGGTGCATGCTGGCAGCTATCTGGGACCCAAGATATGGCAATGTTAGCACCTCCCCACCGCAAAAAAAATAAATAAAATACAGTTCTTCTTCTAACAACAGCTCTACTCTGTGTGGCCACTTCTTGACAACATGAAAACAGAAACCAGGCCTTCCAAATGGTTCCCTCGTGGATATGCTTCCAATTAAGCCAACAAGACATAGCTAAATATGAATGTAGTGTCCACTCTTCTAGCATTATATATAACTATCTTCATCACAGTTTCCTCCACAAACAACATCCACCACATTCATAGATCCACATCTCTTCTTAGTTTCCATCATAAAAAACCATGATCAGCTCTCAAAGACTTCTGAAGATGGCAAGGAAATGGCAGAAGTTTGCAGTGAATGCAAGAATTTCAGCATCAAGAAGCAGATATGTAGAAGCAGAATCTTGCATCAAATCAGTAGCTGATCCGGGTCATTTTGTTGTGTACACCATTGATGGTAGGCGCTTTATGGTTCCCTTGAAATATCTCAACAGCCGCATCTTTGTAGAACTGCTTAGAATGTCTGAAGACCAGTTTGGATTACCATGTGAAGGGCCTATTAAAATTCCCTGTGATGTTGTCTTTATGGAGTGTGTCATATCTTTCTTACAAAGAAAATTGTCTAAAGAAGTTGAGACATCGCTCCTCATCTCCATGGCCACCGGTCGATGCTCAACACCATCAATGCTAGAACACGGACAGAGTCACCAGCAAATACTTCTCCATGGCTTCTAAGAACTGTTTATTGACTTACGACATATGTATAAAGTCATCAAGATTTTTGAATCAATGCAAAATCTTAATTAGTTTGTTTGCAATTTGAAGGTTAAAAAAAGGACAGAATATTTTGGTGTTTTGAAGTCATTCCATGTTCATCATTTCAAGGAACCATGTCACTTTTAATTGTGGTTGGACTAACGCTACGTTTAGCATACCAGATTAAGAACTTGGTTTTTCTTATATGGAAGTTCATAGCCCAGTTCTCCCAGAAAAACACATGGAGGAAGAAAGAAAACCCAAATGAGTTCATCTAAAAGGTCCCCTGATCAGTCCAATGTTGCTTATTTAGATCCCAAACTTATAATTCAATTTTTGCTAGGTTAAAGATGTAAAGCAACAGAGAATCACAACATAGAATGGGATTTGAATTGTGAATCGTCTCTTTCCTCTGCATGTATTCTGATTTTTAATATCCTACTATGATTACAATTGACCATATCTAATTAAGATACTAAATCGATGGGCTACAAATGGAATGTACACTTGGTCAGTTACACACAAGAATCACAGAAAATCTGTAGTCAGATTTCTTGGACTTGCTTGACCCTGTGGTTTGACCTGACCATTGTGTTGGGCTTGACCTTTGTCTTCTTGACAAAAAATAATTTATCATCCCAAAGGATAAGATTTGAACTAAAGATAGTGGGCCCTCCATTATTAATTTGAAAGTTAAACATAATCTGTCAAAGACAAGATTCTAACTCATGCATATAACTCCAAGGTTTGCTGCTCAATAATTTTTGAGAGAAGACTTATCATACTAGATAAAGTCCCAGGTGCTACCTAAATTGCTATTTAAATAATGGTTCAGTGTCAGTCATAAAGGCCATCAGTGCACTAATGCTTATATCAAATTATATAATGATATTATGGGTACAAAATCTCCATAATTTTAAAGAAGATTCAGCCATAGGTCCAATAAAAAACCCTACTTTTTATATTTTGTTTATAATGTATAGAGGAGCTTGCAGATGTTAAAATTAGAATTTGGTCTTAAAAGTGTATCTGAGTGCTGTAGGGTTGTAAGTATGTTATTTAGATGAGTATGAATCTTTGTAAGGTAGGCATTTGCTTTAAAATCATGTCACTACTGTAGGACATAGTGTAGGCAATGACAGAAAACAAGTTGACTCAATCAAAATTGCTCATATCCTAGGTGCTCTTCATGAGTGGGGCTAACCATGTATGGATAAAATCATATTGGTCTTCTCCCGATTGAAGCTCACCTGGTTGTAGACATCAAACGACCCCTTTAGGGATGCCAGAGCACGTGTTCCAATCCTAATTTTGGCCCATTGAGCAAAACCCTTTGATAAATGCCTCTATCCTTCAAATTTAAGCAGTAATGTACTGAACATGCCCTTCAAAATGCAGAATGAAGTATAGTTTTTCTGTTTTAAAATGAAAAACACTTAGGAGTACTCCAACTCATACACACTCTAAACCGTCAATGGTATAATAATAACTCTATTTATGTGGTAGCAAGTAGTGGTGGAACTAGGATTTTCTTCTAGTGGGGGTAAGCAAAAGTTAACTAATCGCTATAAAGCCATTTTTTGTTTTTAGAGGGACAGATAATATTTTTGCATTTATAATCTTTTTGTTTATCATTTTAAAATATATTTTTTTATTTTTTAATGATATCCAAAGAAATAAGATCCTATTTCAAAATACATAAATGCTTTCAAACCCATAATTTCTCGAAAATTTAAGGATATTTAAGCTACAAAGGTAATATGGCTCATCATATTGAATATTCCATACTATTCAAAATAATTATTTATTCATTTATGATTAAGACCTGTATTTTACTCGAAGTAAAGTAGGACCCATGCCAGATTGATCACTTGTACACAAATTCATCCATAGTTAATTAATAAATTGATTGGTTAGTTATGGTCATTTAATGAGACAAAGCATGTTATAGATGTGAATGATTGAAAATTCATTAATTGATTACTTTGTAATGATTTGTTGGGCCACAATGCCTAGAATAGTATAAATTATTGAGAGCAAACCATTGATACCCATTGACTAATGTTGTAAAAAGATGAATAATTGAGGTATAATATCTAAGTAAACATGATTCCGTTAAATGCTCTGCCAATACTGTCATCTGGCATCAGGTTTGTATTTATACTTTAAATTCATAGACTTTGAAGACTTATAATGCTGGGGACTATTATACTTACATAATATCACCCTAGTAAGATGAAAGCATTTGGATCTCTATGTTGATGTGAATTTGCCTACAGTAGAATTTGTGGAAATCTTTAACTGAGAAAAAAAATTATGATTTCGACAAGTAGGCATTGGCATACTAACCATTTTTCTCTTCTACATACACAAATGCAATCATTAAGTCATCCTCAACCAGATATTTATTGACAGTTTTACAAGCTTTGAAGACTTCATTTAGTTGGTGGACAATGACAGACCCCACGGCAACCTATCCTCCCTACATTTGAAGGCAACACCTCTTAGTTAGTGAAATCTACTGGATTGTCAAGTGGGATGCTGTTTTTTATATTGATGGTACCAAAGATAATGCACTGTAAGCCACACAAAAGGAAAGAGAGTTCTTCGTCTTCAAATGAATCTACCCACACAGAGAGATCTCATCTTCTAGCAATGGGTCCACTTCATGTGGCAATTGCTCAACAAAATCGAAACAAAATCCTTACGTGCAAAAGGTCCCCTGGTGGTTATGCATCCAATTGAGCCAACATGAGATAGCTTCATATGAATGCATTGTCCACTTTTCCATGTTTATATATAGCCATCTTCACCGCATTCTACTCCACAAAACAACATCCACTTCTTTGAAAGACGCACATCTTTTCTTAGTTTCCCATACAGTTAACCATGATCAGCTCTCAAAGACTTTTGAAGATGGCGAGGAAGTGGCGGAAGCTCGCAGTCATAGGAAGAAGAACGATCTCCATATCAAGATCCGACGAATCTCGAGAGTTAGAAAGACGTACCAAATCAGTAGCTGATAAAGGTCATTTCTTTGTGTACACCATAGATGGCAGACGTTTTATGGTTCCCTTAGCATATCTCAACAGCCCCATCTTCAAAGAGCTGTTAAGAATATCTGAAGACCAGTTTGGATTAGCATGTGATGGGCCTATTAGACTGCCATGTGATGCTGTCTTCATGGAGCTTGTTGTATATTTTATCAAGAGACACCTGTCTAAAGACATTGAGAAAGCTCTGCTTAACTCCATAGCTAGGTGTCGATGCTCCACACCATCCATGATACAGCAAGGACATATCCATCAGCAAATACTTATCCATAGCTTTTAAAGGATCTATAAATTGTATTGTTGTGACAGACTCTAGTTTCTCCTAAAACATACATCTGTGTACAATCAACTTTCAATTGATATGAAATCATATTGCATCATTTCCAGTTTTGTGGTTGAAATGAATATTTCTTTTAAAAAGTTAATGGTTGAATTAAGTGTGAAAAGAATCTTTTTTGTTGTTTGTCGTTTATCCCATGTTATGTTCATGTTCAATATGAGCATGATTTGAACAAGATCTGGTTGAGTAGGGACCCTGAGAAGAGGGACATGAGAGTGCGGGCCGTGAAGGGGTTGGACTATTGACAGGTGGATACCAGAAAAAGGATCTCAAAACTGCAATTTCTATTTGGATTCAACTTCAAAATTGGAGCAAATTCTACACATCCTACTGGCTATAACACTTGAGAATTCTGTACATTGTATACTTACAGTATAATGCAATTTATCGAAAGGGATTTAAAGATGCATTGAGGAATGGGTTTTAGGCTTGAGGTTAGAAGGCGGTGAGCATAGATATCGCAGCTCATGAAAAAAAAAAAGGGCCCAATGGACTATTCATGCTATAAATTTCTTTGAGGTCCTTTTTGTTCCACAAAGAGTCTAAGCGGATTTTTTCTGGAAAAAAAAACCCTTAATATTATATTAATATTAGTGGGGAATACTAGTATTTATCATTGGTGAGGACTAAATGCATATAAGAAAAGATTCATGCACAAAAGAAGAAAAGTCATTTATGGCATTATGAAAAAAGAAAAATCTTCATATGTCAAAAGGAAAAGTCATGTCATTGTCCCTCAATATATGGTGAGGGAAGAATACATGTAGTATTCCCCAATATTATTATATGCAATAAATCAATATAAAATTTCTTTTGGCTGAAATCAAGTAGGGATGTAAATGGGTCTCGAATTCTATGATTTTCTGAAGGTTCCAACCCATGAATAACTAAATTTGGGTCTTTATTTAGGTCCAAGTCCCATTAAATAAATGGGTCTGGATCTTGGTCCATTTGGACCCATGGCTTAAATGAGTCTGAGTTTAGTTCCACCATGGTTTTTATCCTATGGACCAAAGACCTGATATATTATCTCAATTTCCGAGAATTCCTCCTAAAAGTTAGTTTTTCTTTTTCCAAATTATTCTGTACATAGACCCAAACCCGTCTCATATGCGGATCCAGTTCCTGTTTTGGTTCCAACTTCTCATTAATGGTTTCGGTTCTAGAACTAGGAAGCTAGTTCTGAGTATGGTTCTAGTCCCATCTTGTCATTAACATTTCCAATAGATCCACCATGGATCCGGACCAAAACTGACCTGTTTACGTTCCTAGAATCAAATCCGAGGCCCCAGCATTGGGTACGGTCCATTACACTGGACACAGGTCAGAACCCAGGACCAGGTCAAAACTAAAAAACACTGACCTGGTCCGGATCTGGTTGAGCACGGATCTAGTGGACCGACCTGTTACATTCCCACTTACTCCGTCTGGGACAGGATTCACAGGGTGCAAATTGGCATATCACATCTTAATAAGATCAACTGTTTTCTAGGAATCACAGGGATCTATCTCCGGGTGGGCAGGTCTCTGGCCTATTCAGCATCATTCTGGGAATGTTTTTTTTTTTTTTTTTTTTTTTTTTTTTTTTTTTTTTGAGAGTGAGAATGAATGTAGGAAGATTGGTTCGGTGGGCATTTTCTCTCAGCACATTTTTAAAAACTCTCCTGTCTCTCCCCCTTCTGTCTCACTAGATTTTCTATCACAAGAGGCATGCCAAACAAGCTTTTCGTCAGTCGTTCTCATAATGAAACATTCTCAGAATGATGTCAAACCGGCTTGAACCGTCTTTCTCCCTTGGCCACTAAGCCACCTAGGGCAAAACAAACAAACAAAAAAGCATCCATTTTTTTTCCCCTTTTTAACTGATCTCCTTACTGTTTGCTTAATGACTCACTTGCATGGGCCAAGTTGACGTGCGTGCAAGATCAAAGACCTCCGGAGGCATGAATATCTAAGATGCTTTTGTCCAATTTAGCTAAATTACTAAGGTGTGTGCTTTGCTCACCTAAGAGGCTCGGACAATTTTCCCTCTCACGTCATCTGCTAGGGAAAAAAATCTCATCATATTCTCCATACTTTCAGTCGCAGTTGTTTACACCAACCTTTTTTGGTGGGCCTTGGACAGGTTTCATAGGTCCATGGGCTCAAGGCTTGCCATTTGTTTTTTTTAAGTGGTCGAGCAGAGCCTAACTTAGAAGCCCACTTATTACAGGGCTGGGCTTGAAGACGCTCAGTCCTTGAGGTACAAACATCAGCCTCTTCAAAGAGAAGCAAAATGTTAGACCAGTCTAATTTACACAGGTACCAGTTTTTTAGTGGAAACAAATCTAAAACTGAAAGGGGCTCTGTTTGAACCTCAACAGCAGGTCTGCTAACAAGACATTCCACACAAATGCACTTTTGGGAATGGCCACACTTGTCAGGGCATGACAACGTCCTGGAGAAGCATGTACAGACCACAAATAACTTGTGCATAAATGAGCGAACTCCAACCAACCAAGCACACGCATGTATAATAAATGCCCTGTAATTGCATTTATTATGTAGCACCTTCAAGGATGCATTTTTGCTCAAGTTTAGTTTACAATTGAGATTGAACACAGCATTCAAGATGCAAAGCTGACAACACAACAAGATCCTGTAATCCCATATGATGGAGGAACTTCACACGACACACAGACCAAAATTTCAACATCAGTCCTAACTGTACAACAAATCCTAATAAATATAAAACAAGTGCCAGACTTGTCTCCGGCGATTATTATGGCTTGGGCAGCTCCTTCAACAGCTTAATCAGCTCGTAAGTCCTCAAGCTTTGACCGGAATAGAGACAGAGATCAAGCGGGGTTAAACCATCCTGACATGCGGTTGACATTGTTAGTTCTGATGAAGGATTGAATAACAAAGAAAATTAATCTTTTGCACAGCAGGCTCGAGTACAATATACAGAACAGAATACCAAAAAATAAGAAAGCCTAAACCATGCCATTTAAGAAAACCAGGGTTGGAGTTCTTCAGCTGATAAATGCCTAGATGATTATTAAACATACTCAGAGCTCCCTAATCTAGTGTATACTCATAGGCACACATTTCTCCAACTCCGTGAGAAGTATGAAACCCAAACCACTCGGTGGTCCAAAAATGAGGACAGACCACTGATCAGTTTACACCACATGCAACAAAAGCAATGGGCAGCCTGACAGTCCGCACACAATATAACCAAATGGTCACCGAATGTAAGATGTAGGATATTTATGCTTAGTCTCCCACAGTGAGCACCTGCACCAGGAGTTTGAGTTAAAAGTATGAGCAAGCTCATGATGAAAGTAAAAGCCAACATCTGACCATAAGTCAAAGATCTGGAACATCATTAAACAAAAAAAAAAATTAAATAAGAAAGTCAGAGTGCTCAGTTAGCTATGCAGGTTAATCTGATTTATAGACAAGTTGGGCATCAGAAGATTTTTTGCAAGCAGGAGACCATAATCCCAGGATGCTTTTAGCAACCAAAAACAAATCTCAGGATGCAAGCAGACAGCTTCCACAGCTCTTCCGAGAAAAGAGGAAAAGCCATCACTAGATGAATGGCGTAACGAGAAAGGTTGAAAGAAGAAATTGGCAGTGCCCATGATGGCATACACGAACTGATACTGAATGGGGAAAAACTATAGAAAAAGAGCTGTGGAGCACAATCGTCCTGATTCATGAAGACTGAAGAGCATAAAAGAAAGTGGCAGCATTGAGAAAGTAAGAGTAAGCCACACATCTGACAATGTCCAGTTGTATATTGATTAATTTGATACTCCCTCCCCCACTCCCTCCCACCCTACCTCCCACGAATCTCTTGATGCATAGGATTTTTCCTTTCTAGAAGAGAAATTAGAATTTGGAATCAAGTTTTTGAGGTTTTCCTTGGAAGAGAGGGGTTTTTGAGATTGGGAGGAATTGAAATCGGGGGAAAGTCAACAAACTAGGATTTGAAGGTGGGAAAGAGGCCTTCTCTGCCTTGAATCACCCCAAAAAAAAGGATCTCAGAACATGGGAGAGGACTATGGGGAGGTTTCTCAAGCAAGAAGAGGAAAAAAACAAGTTCCATTTATGGATTAAAATCACGGTATCGGCTGACCCCAAAAACCAATACAGTCGCCATTCGCAGTCTATCGCGACTGTTGCAATGTGAATTTTTTTTATTTTTTACCCCCAAAAAAATTGAAAAAATATCAAGAAAATCTAGAATATTGTAAAATGTTAGAAAACAATGTTTTTTTCATTAGTAACAACTATACATCAAGATATCGATGCCCCTAAGTCATGAGATTCTGTATCGCTGTCTAATAATTAGTTATTAAATATTTCAAATTTCAATGTATAATCTATGTGTCCATACTTATAACTATTAAAACTATCACCTCTTGTAATAGCGCTGTAAAGATTTTAATCAAATCATAGTTGGGGCACACTTGAATTGGTTATGCTACATGATTTGAATCATTATACAAGATGTATTTTAACTCCTATTTTTTGAATAAAATTTGTTAAAGGTCCACACAAGAAGGGGCATTTATCTTTGAGTGGTTTAGATTTAAGATAAATAGACCCTTTTAATAATGTGTAATTAAAAAATAATGAGGGTAGTTTGTAAATCTTATAGGCTTCATAGTGGACCCATCTATAAAAATAAACCCGTCAAAATAAATGCCATTCTCTTACATGGGCTTTCATCCAAAATTCATTTTATTAGGAGATGTGTTGTTATTAGATTGATGTTTTTTTAAATTGATTATTTGATTAATCTGATCGTAGATCAATTGCCAATTAGAGTGAAACTTTCTCAAGGCATAATAGAGGGAGGAAGAATTATTTTGAACAATTTGGGTTTTATATAGGTGGGCCTCATTGTGGGACCCACAAAGTGGCAAGTTTTTAAAGTTACATACATGTATGTAAGTAATGTAATGTAGACTCAGCATTAAAAAAGATAAATGAAACCCTAAAAACGACATTTGCTTTGGCCCGCCCTTTGGTTTCGTCATTTTCCCAGTTGTCCGAAAGAAAAGAGAAAACCAGAAGAGGGAAAGGGGAAAAAAAGGGGGAACAGGGAATAGAAGAGAGGAAGGAAAGAAGATGGTGGAGGGAGCAGCCATGCTTGCGCCAGGAAGTACTAACAGCGGTGGTGCCAAACAGCAGCAATGAAACCATGGATTCTAGGTACTTTCCTCTCCTCATCATCCCCTCCAATCTCTTATATATATATATATAGAGAGAGAGAGAGAGAGATAGATAGATAGATAGATAGATAAATGTGTGTGTGTGTGTGAGATAGATAAATGTGTGCGTGTGTGTGTTTTGTTTTCCTCCTACTGTTTGCAAGTCTGCAACATGCTGGAGCTTGTTTTCTTTTTCTTTTTTTCCACTTGCAAGTTGCAAGAACAAGGTTCACAGAAGAAGACAACGACCAATCATTAGCCGATATTTTGAAAATATCGTCCGATATACCGGCCATGCCGACATATTGAAAATATCAACCGACACTGACGGATTTTTTGGCCGCCGGAGTCCTACACCGATTCCAATAATATATCGTAACAGTATTGACCAATACCAGTACATATTGGCCAGTAAATACCAAAATTGGCCGATATTTTAAACCATGGTCCCATTTGAAAAAGTTGAGTTGGTGAAGAATAGGCACAGCAGTTGGGCATGATCCAACTCCTTTGGGCCCAAGTCCAAGTCTACTCAGACTCAGGCGAGTTTTAAAACATGAGAAAATGAGTGTCTATGATGCACAAATATGTCAAAATGGCCAACAAATTGTGTTGTGTCATATCCAATACTGCACTTTTTATGTGTAAAATATGTCACTGTCGCGTCCATATCGCGTCTTGCCGTATCCATGCTGTATCTGGGCATCATAGATGAATATTGTCTTATAAGTATTAACACGAATATATCCGATAGCAAACAGTGATGACAAATTGTTTCAAATGTTTGTCAATTATCATTTTAGTCGGTTTTTTCTTTATTGGCATGAGTAACATGGATGAGTGGACCAATAGAATAGTGGAATCTAAAATCATACATCAATAAAGAACCTATAAGATATTGAAGGATCTGATACATACACTTGTTTTGGTTGACAATGAAAATGAACTTCAAAAGTTAACACTTACTAATATTCTGGGATTTTTCATGTTTCAGATGTTCTAACCAAAAAATAAAATCATCTCCCATAACTGATTTGTACTCTAAATCCCATTAAATTCATTTATCTTATGGACCAGAAAATACAACTTTTGATGCCAATGTCTCTGTGAAATCAAACCATAAAAGGCCGAATTGCACCTCCTAGCTTGTCTCAACTCCTTTTATCAATTTGTAGGGGTCTGGATTTGGAGGCGGGTTGCTGAAAACTGTCATAAGGCTGAGATATGATATTGGTAGGTAGGCCCCCAAGTTTTATCAGTGCCAACCAATTGTTAAAACCAGTTGGACATCGCATGGAAGGGGAGTGGTGCATGTGTTTTCAGAAATGAATCACATGTATGATCTTGTTGAGTTTCCTGTCATTTTATCAGTTTGGCTAGTACCATATAAATTTTTGGGTTATCAACCACCTGTAATCTGATAATTTTTCCACTGTGTAGAACCATATGCTCAATTTGTTGGTTTCAACTGCATGTTAGTTAATTTTCATATTCAGTAGAGTTAGGAAATGCAGTACGGCATTGTTTAATGTGAGCATTGAGCTGGAGTGAATGATAGTTGCTAGAATTTTTTTAAACTGCTGAACTTTTAATTGGAGCACATCAGGTTAGTGTTGAGAAATTTTCAGGCTTGGGCCAGACTTTAGTCGGAACAGTCTGGGCTGATCCGGGCTTGTTTGCATCACAAACTTGGTATTAGCTAAAAAAAACTTGGTTCTTAAAACAATTAAAACTATTCCAGCAGTCAGCGTGTTGAATGCCTAACTTCAGTAGATAACCATTCTCGGTATTCTAGGATGAGCAAAGTGAGGAAAAACTAGTGGAGTATCATATGATGGCCAAGTAACACTTTGCACTTTTATGTTGGGCTTGCATTGTTACATAGAAACAGCTGTGGAACAACAAAGAAATGATTAAAAGATGACATGCATGAGGCCAATATCTGGGAGACGGAGGTGTGGACCAAAACAAATGAAAAGAACCAGGAACCAGGAACCAGGAACCAGGAATAACTACAAAAGAAGAAATCTAAGGTCATAGAAGAATTAAGGAATATTATGTGAAATGGATCTCATTTGCTTAGTAGGCTGAAGATATTGCCATCAAAGAGCTTTAGTATTGCAGGTGAAGTACTATGAGCTATGATTGCATGAATTTTACATAGCTGCGCCATGGACAAGGGATGACAGGAGGGACATGGATTTTACACATAAAAAGTGAAGTATCGGATACGATATGACACGATAAGGTGCCCATTCTGAAGTATCTACGCATTATAGACTATGATAATGAAGAGGCCAATCTCTAAAGATTTAGGAATGAAGTAGTTAGAACTTAAGAGGCAACATATGTTAGACTGCGGAGTGATAGAGAACTTAGCCCTAAAAATTGATGAGTAGAGTAGACTTGATGCAAATCAAGAAATTCAGGACAAATGCTTTTGGTTCAGGCCAATCTCAGGCCCAGATGAAACCAGCCCAAGATCAAGTACAGGCCCAGCCAAGCCAAACCCAAGACTATCAGGCCCAGCCAAAGCAGGCACAAACCTATATAGACCATTCATACTATGCAAGACCCATCAAGAGAGGATCCAAAAACCAGCCAAACAAGCCAGATGGACAAATGGTCCCAGCCAAAGGGACTGTGAGTTAATCAGGAGTGTCAGTAATTGGCACTTCTATATTGTTTCTTGGTTGAATTTTAGGTGAGTTCCTGAAGCTTATTCAGGAAGTATGTTAGTCAAGTCTAAATTATAATTTAAGTCCTTGATAGATTCAAATTAGGGAGAATGATGAAGATTATAATTAATAGTAGTAGTAATAGTAGGAGGAGAAGGGGTGTTAGTAGATTTTTCTATAGTACTGGTTTGAGGTGTAGATTTAAACAATTCTTATTCAGATCTTTTTCCTTTAATAAAATTTGAGGTGAATTTTTTTCTTTTTCATTCTTCATCTGTTGAGTCAAACAATACTTTATCGCCTCGGTTTTCCAATTTAGCCCACTGTTGATGGATTGGATTCCAGAAATCTCCAGTTCCAGAAGTCACAGAACTCTCTCTTTGAACTGCAACTTTGTTGCAGTTAGAGACAGCCAAGAAGTCTGTCCTGGTATGCACTCTAGATGCAAGGATTCGGTACCTTGTGACGATCCTCTTGGATTGACCCAGCATCCCTGCCAAACGAAAACTGCTATCGACTGACTAAGTAATTACAAATTGATTTCATTTAGCTCATCTTAGTTGGGAATAAACAATTCTGCGAGCTAGAAATTTATAGAAACAATGGACTGTTTTGGGACCATTTCCGGTTATAATTAACATACAGTCTGATTGCAGTCCATTATGGTTTAGTTCTACTTTGACCTTTAGAGAGTACTGTCAGAACTGATTGCATCAAGCACATGCAAATAGATGGAAGAAGACTTTGATCGTTGATGATATCTCAATCACCCATTATCTTGAGTAGGTCACACATTTTACATGTTTCAATCTTCATGGTTCCAAATTACCTAGGGGACTGAGCAAGTTAGGTACAAAGAATAGGGGGCTCCACAACATCAAAGTGGAGTTTGTTCATGGAAACTCTAATACTGCTAGCACATATATAGGGTGATTTTCGCTAGTACTCAGTGCACCTTTTCCATGTCGATAACAGTTGAGTAAATATCAGCACATTAGATGATGACTAGATAGCCATCCATTTGAGGATGAAATGATTTAACAGTTAAAATCTTTTGTGTCTTGATCACCATGAGTATCCTTCCAGTCGGGATCAAAGTAGGAGCAATAAAATTTAATTGAAGCACAAGGGAAGGAGGTTTGCGCAAGGGTTAGACGCTAGGTGGACCACATATGGTAGATGTTCACAAAAAGTTATAATCATCACTTTTCAGTCTAATTGCGCAAGGGTTAGACGCTAGGTGGACCACATATGGTAGATGTTCACAAAAAGTTATAATCATCACTTTTCAGTCTAAGTGGTGGAAAGTGACTGCAATGCCATTTCGTGGGTTTCTTCTTTGGCCATGATTCCTTGGAGATTTCAGTTTTACTTGAATCAGATTAAATCTGTATTATCTTTAATTCCTTATTATCTTTAATTCAAGTGTCGTTTGATCATGTTGGGATGACTGCAATTGTATTTGTGTTTCTCTTAGTATAATGCTTTTATACCTTCAGCCCCCTTCTTCCGTAGGGCTGCTTGTATCTTGTTGTTTTCTTTAATATAATTCATCGTTACCAATATAAAAAAAAAAAAAAACAAAGATTCGCATCTGAATCATAATGTATTCCTTCCATAGTTGTCAAGATCGTTTCGATTCGGCCGAAACATCCGAGTTTACTCGTTTTGAAGCCTATTCTGAACCGAACATCTCGCCTGAAGATGTTCGGTTCAAATATTGTCCAAATTCACCGAAATTTAGGGTTTCGTACAAAAAACCCCAAATTCGGACGAACAGTATCCGAATCTAAAGATTCAGATGAATCTAGGGCTCGACCATTAAAGAAGAGAAAATTGATTGTAACCGAATATCAATACGAAATAAATGAAAACAACCGAAACTTGAAATAACTGTTCTCATCGAGCATGCCATCAACTCCTTGTATTCCCCTGCAATTTTTTCAGCGACATGCAACCTTCAAAATCCCATTCCATCTATAAATAGGGCTAAAAGATGCAGAATCAACCAAGATTGTTGTTCGTGGCTGCCGATATCTTCACAAAGAATCCCGTTGGAGTGGCTATTAGCCGAAGTTCCTTGATCACTGAAGATCTTCGTTGCTGGCTGCCGATTTCTTCGCAAACAATCCCATTGAAGCCAAATCCTTAGGTGCGCATGATTTCCTTCGTCTACATTGCTTTCCATTTCCTTCCTCTGCGTTTGATTTCCTTTTCCATTTCCTTCCTTTGCTATCCATTTCCATGTCCTCCCTCTACATTCTGCGAACGGGTTGTTGGAAAAGACAACCGCTTCTTATATATGGATTTAACGAAAAGGGTTTTGTGACTTTTGTTGGCCGTCTAATCATGCAGAAACGTGCGGCCCACAATTTTTAACCATGTAAATACAAACGTGTGTCCCACCAGTTTTTATCATATTAATACCAAAGTGATGCCCACTTATTTGTATTGAATTACTCATGTTGGCCCATTCTAATTTTTTAAGACATATGATAATTTACCAAAGTGAGGCCCACCTTTCTTAAACATTGTAATATTATTAGATTCCACGTGATGATGAAGCACAGTTAACTTACTGTTATGTGAAATATGCTACTGGCTAACTGTTCTTTCCTTTTTAATAGTTAAGAATTAAACTTATTGGTTTTCCTTGTCTTTTGCTTGTTGCCATTGTATCAGAAAATTTGGAAGACTGCTTGTTTAATTTTAAAATGAGTAATAATATACCTATATCATCTGCTGCTAAAACTATTAGATATGATGATCCCGCATGGTCTTATGGTCATATGGATCCAACCAACAACAAGCATGTAATTTGTCATTTTTGTAACAACGTCATTAAAGGTGGTAGGATCACTAAACTTAAATAACACCTTGGGGGGTTGAAAGAAGATATTGCACGATGTAAAAAGGTGTCAGCTAATGTCAAATGGAGATGGAGAGACTTTTTTTGGAAGGTAAAAGGGATAAAGCAAAGAAGAGACAATTAAATGAGGAAATTGGAAACCCTTATGGAACTCCAATGGGTGATGCAAATGAAGATGATGTTGAAGTAGAAAAAGTGGAACCATTTACAAATCCAACTACCCCCACCGCAACTAGTAGGAAGGGTAAAGAGAAGGTCCCTCAAACATCTACACAAAATAAAAAAAAGTGTGACCAATTTCTTTGCACCACGAACGATGCCCGGATCTCAGCCAGGCATCAAATTAGCTTTAGCAACAAATGAACAAAAAGATGCAGCTGATTTAGCTGTTGGTCGTTTTTGGTTTGATGCAAACATCCCATTTAATGCAGCAAGATCAAAATTTTTACAACCAATGGCTAATGCAATCATCGTTTTTGGTTTGATGCAAATATCCCATTTAATGCAGCAAGATCAAAATTTTTACAACCAATGGCTAATGCAATCATTTCAATAGGGCCAGGTTACAAGATGCCATCATATCATGACATTCACGAAAAGATTTTGGAAAAAATGGTACTAGAAGTTAATAATTTCATGGAGCATTATAAATTATGTTGGAGTGAAACTGGGTGCTCTCTCATGGCTGATGGGTGGACAGATGAAAGACAACAAACATTGATTAACTTTCTTGTGTATTGCCCAAAAGGGGTAATGTTCTTGAAGTCAATTGATACAAGTCCAATTATAAGAAATGCAAATGGACTATTTAAACTTTTTGATGAAATTGTCATACTTGTTGGTCCTACTAATATTGTCCAATTTATTACTGACAATGATGCCACTTATAAAGCAACGGGAAAAAGAGTGGCTAAAAAAAATAGAACTTTTTATTGGACAGCTTGTGCAGCCCATTGCATAGATATGATGTTAGAGGACATGGTAAAGCCCCACTTGTTTCCAATCAATGCATCCACAATTGACATAGCAAGGAAAGTCACAAAGTTCATATACAATCATTTACCAGTACTAAATTTAATGAGAAGAGAATATACAAATGGGAGAAAATTGATTCAACCAGCCATCACAAGATTTACTACCAGTTTTATTAGTTTGCTGTGCCTTTTTAAATACAGAAAAGAACTTAGGCGAATATTTACAAGTACCTCTTGGGTTCAATCTAATGTCTCAAGTACCCCGGTTGGCATGGAGATCATTGAGATAATACTTAATAATAATTTTTGGAAGGATGTTGAATATATTTTGAAAGTTGGTGAAGCTTTGGTGGTAGTTCTATGGCTAGCTAACAGTGAAGACAAGCCTGCAATGGGTTATGTATACGAGGCAATGGATCAAGCAAAGGAGGTCATTCAAAAGAGGTTAAAGAAGAAGAGGGATTACATGCTATACTCGAAGATGATCGATTGGAGGTGGAAAAATCAACTTCACAGTGCTCTACATGCTACAGCATACTACTTGAATCCGACATTTTTCTTTAGCCCTACATTTTTTAAGCACAGCAAAGTCATCAGGGGTCTGAATAATGTCATAGTGAAATTAGTTCCTGATTTTGATACTAAAGACTTGATTTTCAAACAATGTGATGATTATAAAGATTCTTGTTTTGACTTTGGTTCTACATCAACAACACGAAATCGAGATAAAATGTCTCCAAGTAAATGAAAGTTTTTAACTTCTCATTAACTTATTATATGGCTGTGGTTTATAAAATATAATTTTATATTTCATAAAAAATTTTACAGATAAATGGTGGGATCGGTTTGGAAATGGTACCCCTGAGTTGAAAAAATCAGCAATTCGAATTTTGAGTCAATGCATCAGTGCTTGTGGTTGTGAAAGGAATTGGAGCATCTTTGAACATATTCATTCTCCAAAGAGAAATAGGTTAGAACATCAGAGGTTGAATGACCTAGTTTTTGTGCATTATAATCTGAAGATCCGCGAAAGGTATATCAAATGTTAATTTTACATAATTTTTTTTCAAATTGTTAATAATATAGTAAAGTATTAACTTATGTAAATTGTAGGGATATGCTCAAAAGGACTGGAAATGCCTCTGACCCTATCAGTTTGGAGAATATTAATATTTTGGCTAATTGGGTTGCTGAAGAAGCACCTCTCTTGACCATTGATTATGTCAATAGTTGGATGGCTATGAAGCAACCAGCACAAGTGCAAGGGGGTATACCTGATTTTGATGGGGGTGATGAAATAGGTGGCCCTGTAGGAAAGGAGTTGGGAACAAATGAAGATAATGATGATGATGATGATGATGATGTTTACAATGATGCATAGTTAGCTAACTTTTTGCTCTATTTGGTGATGTTTGAGGGAGATGTATTTAAACCTTATCTTTTGCAAATTATATTTATGATGCTAGGCAGAATGAAATTTTCTATATATTTTTAATCTATATAATTTTTTTTATAATTTCCAAAATAAATTTCCGAATTGGAAAGCGAAATGTTTGAGTCACCCAAAATATTTCATTTTGGAACCAAACCGAAATTGCGTCCAAAACGAACTTGACAACTATGATTCCTTCCCCCTAGGATTTGATACGAATTGTAGGACTGATCATGCATCCTAGGATTCTAACAACATTAAACACCACATCATGGCTTTGAAAGAACCATGCAATATGGTTCTCATTGATCACGTGCTATGGCACATAATCATAAGATGACACCTAATGACCTACCAAGACGAGTGGGATGTGTAGAAGACCCCCCTCTCTCTCTCATTGGGTCTCATCATTGCATGTCATCTTAAGATTAAGTGGCATTGCACCTTATATACTCATGTGAATGGGCTTAAACAATATTCTCAACTATTTGTCATATGAAAGGGATCAGCAGATCAAATACCCGATTCTTCAATGTCTTATTGGCTCCTTTAATTAACAAAAGCCTGACCACATCAGTTCTTTGAGATTGGACAGCAAGATGTAACGGTGTCCATCCATCCTACAGAGAACCAAACAAGAGCACTTTCATAAGAGGCATTCAAAAAGGAAGGGAATAAAAAGGATAAACTAGAGGTGCATTGAATTTGCCTACATACATCATCAGAAAGGTTAATGTCAACATTATATAGTAAAAGCATCTTGATAGCTGGACTTGAAGCAGCTAGGACAGCATAATGCATCAAGGTAGCACCCTCCTGTATATGAACACAAACCAGGAATCAATGAGCAGGTCAGTACATTGATTTGCATATACTGTACAAAAAGGTTCAAGTGATATTATAACCCATCCAAAATAAGAAAAAAAAAGGTTTATTTGAAGAAATAGAGAACACTCAAAATGTACTATCCGTAACCTTGAACCAAAGATAGAACTACTATTTATCAAAAAAAAAAAAAAAAAGAAGACAATAAACTAAAAAGACAATGACAGGTGAAGCAAAATTAAATTACCCACAATTATCCTAGTCCAAAATGGACAAACTCCCAAGAAAAATAAATAACTTCAGATAGACAGAGTTCATATGTCAGAATCTTTAAATATATCAGAAAACAGGAAAAGACATTATGCTCAGATACTGTCTTTTTAAAAACTACAGTTTCTAAAGATAATTGGTGATTCATACTCACTTTATCACGAACAAAAGGGTTTGCTGATTCTCTCAAAAGGTAGTTGGTGATTGCCTGTTTTTTGCAAATTATTGCTCTGTGAAGTGCAGTCAAACCATCCTGAAAAAGAAGAAGGGGAAAAAAAAAAGAGAAGCTTCAATTGCGGAGCTTGAGTGGAATGAGGAACAACAAAAATGATTTGAATACACTCTCTCTTTGTGAAACATCGATGCATTATAAAGCAAAGACATAACAGAAAATTCACTAAAAAATTAAGAAGGTGACATTATTAGCTAGTGATCAATTACATACCTTATCAGTAGCATTGATGTCAACATTGTGTTTCCGCAGCTTATCTACAAGGAAAAACTCTCCAGAAGCAACTAAAGTGTGCAAAGGCAGCCATTTGATCTGAAACATCACTAGGTCAAAACAGTAACTGCTAAATCAAAGTTCTATAAAGGAATTATGAATAATAAACATGTATCTCTCTCTCAACCACATTGTGTGTTTCTGGAGAGAAGGGATATGAAAAGCTTGTTTAGAACCAGAAGTCTCAGCAAATATAACTATGTCATCACATGTAAGTTCCTCAACCACGGATCCAAATTTAATACAGCAAAGGGTTTTTTATTATTAATTATTTTCATTCTTTAATGCAAATCTGAAGATGACAAACCCCCTTTTCTTAACACCACTATGATAGGTGAAAACACCCCTTTCCAGCTATCCCAGCTCAGAAGGGACCTCAATGTCATCTTCACATTCAGTAAAGAAGTTTCCACATGCATTTAAGCAGAAGACCCCATAAATAGTTAATTGGGAATATAAATCTCATTACCACAGGTTTGATTTTTAAAATAGAGTTCTGCTTGCCAAATCACTATGCACCTGCAAAATGACTAATCTCACGTGTTGGTAGGTGGCCTAATGGCCTTTGATCGCATGGCTAGCTACATTTGACCGAGCTCATGGTAGATGTCTAATCAATAAACCTACCCACTAACATGCCACTAGGCCCCCTTTGACAAACTCATAGGTTCATGACACATGCTGATAGGGGCCGCCTTCTTAAAAACCCACTAAGTTGTTCTAGGTTTTTGTTATAGAAAGGTCCTTGTTTCCTTTGTTGTTCAAATACAACTTCTGACCTGAGGTCTAATATTTCTGAGACTGTAGAAAAGGGTTCCAGTACTCACTTTCGTGGACACTAAACTTCCCTTGGTATATTAAAAGATGCCATAAAAGACTCTTCAACATATAACACTTGCACAAATAACAATTAGATAATATAGCCAAACCATTGCAGCTAATGCCATAGCCAACAAAAATAAAATAAATAAATAAAGAGTCCAAGCATTATTTAATTGTTTCAGGATAACATTTATCCTACGATAAGCACAATTTGACCTTAAAAATAACATATTTTATGCATCTCCTAGAGAAATATCAAGAAAACAGTCATGGGAGAGGAAACAAAATCATCCAGTGAATGAAAATTAGAATGCATTAAGTATAAAAGTAAATTGAAAGCATATAGAGTACTTACGGAGGTAGCATCAGCGAGATTAGGTATGCGCTTGTTCAAGAGAACTTTTTCCTCCTTGGTAAACAACCTACGACGACCTAGACAAACATATAATAAAATGTTGGCACCTCAAACTTAATATAACTACCAACAGAAAGATACATAAAAGATAAATTTAGTCCAAACTGTTTTTTTTTTTTCATTTAAAAGTTAACATGCCAAAGCCTGTTTGAGAATACAATATTGAAAAAGAGCAGTACAAAACATAAAGCCTTCCACAAAAATCAATATTGATGCCTCAAAAGCATATTAAATGCCCTAGAAGACTACAGGGATAAGTAAATTTGACAACGAAGAAAATTAACGTGGATCACAAAGTTGAACAGATAAAAATAAAAGCAAATATAGTGAAGATATCTAATTTACATGGGCCAATGCTTTCCCAACTTTTTTTTTTTTTACTAAACAAGTGAAAAAATTGCCTTAGTTCCTTAAAAGGTAAATCGTTGAGATTATGAGATACACAATTGGCTTATGTTTACAACCTACCCTTCAGTGAGATTACATAACCAGTTTTTGTATAAAATCCCACCCTATTTGGGTAATATTTTTCTCCTGGAAAAAAAGTGTTCCAGTCTGCACATAATTCCTGGAACCAAAAAGATCCATAGACAATTGATGATTTTTTTTCTCAATATCCATTTCATAGCAGTAAATAGGAAATTTTGATTTTTCAATGTTAGTTTTGAGATTGTATCCATGATACATGGGTTGGGTGCTTTGAAATTCTATCTATTTTTCATAACGGAGTTTGTCTACTTTTCTAGTTGTTAATTTTAGGAGATCAATTTTTCTGAATTGATCTGCATGAGTTGCACGGTATTGTTTACTGGAAAGATCTTATTGGAGTCCAGGTCCAGTGCAAAGAGAGAATCTGTAGACCAATGCCATGCAGTACAATTTCTAGTCTAAAATACTCTAGTGCAAACTATTTACTAACCAGAATAACCTAGTGTAATGGCAGTGTTGCACTGAATAAACATCGTGGGCATTATATGTTTTTCACTTTCGCCATCATATAATAAACAAAGGGAACTAAGGAAATACTTCTCTCCTTGGATCACAGCATGTAAAGTTGTTTAGTGGGAATCATGGAACTATATAGGAAATATCTGAATCAGGAATGCCATTTCAAAACACATATGAATCAAATGCTTCACTTTGAAACCCACATCCTAACAATATTTTCACACTGGGTTTCAACATCACTTTTCCAATATTAAATCTAAGGTGTAAATTCTTGACGGATACCCTACATCTTACTCATAAACATTACAATCGACATAGAAGTTCGCTAAAGAAACAAAAATAAACAACTCACCATTCAGGTCCCACAAGATAAGTCATAAGATTTTTTTCTCAAATAATTTCAAGCATAGTCACGGACTCAGGGTCCTCGAAGATGACAAACATTCAACACCTGAATCAAAACCAGCCCTCAATAAACTTGAGTTTCATGTCTAAATTCAACAAATATCAAATGGGCAATGTTCCCCTACGCACACTGCATATTATTGACATGCAGTCCAGTTCGTCGGCCCACTAAGATGCATGTCTCTCTGTGGGATGAGGGCAGATGGAAAGTTCTCCTTATAGATAAGATTAAGCCAAAACATCAGCCTCGTCAAACTATCCTAGCCCTTGATTTAATAGCCTCAATAATTATTGGCAGTTTACCCGTAGGTCTATTTTTGAGATTCAATCCAACGGTGAGTGATGGTTGGATAAACAACTCCATTGTAGAAGAATTAGCAGAGACAATCAGGACAATTCAAAATTCAATCCAAACAAACCAACACACTGAAACAAATTACCTTCATGGTTTTTCTCCTTCTCTTCAGGATTGTAATCACTGCTATTAAAAAACTCCGATATACCCTCCAAACCACGACCACCAACTCTCAATCTAGGGTTCTTGGGCGCCACTCTACTGCTCGAATCGCCACCCAATTCACCCACATTTCTATCCGAACCCGTCGCCTCTTCCCTGCTATCCTCTCTCTTCAGCCGCCCTGGGTTGTCGAGAACGACCGGGTTCAGCTGCGAAAGCTTGAGCGACCGATGCGACGAGTAATCCGCCATATTGGGCAGCACGACGGGCTCCAGCTTCCTCTCCACCTTCCTCCCAAACTGCAGCTGCTGCAAAATCGCCCGCTTCTCCTTCTTGCTCATGTTCAATGCGGCCTGAGCTTCCTTCCATTCGTCTGGTACCAAGCACTCCTCTTGGACGGGCTTCTTCTTTCTGGTGGGGTTTTTCTTTGTGGGGTTCTCTTCTAATCCGATTTGGAGATAAGGGTCTTCGAATGCGCCTTCTTCGAAGACCAAGCAGTCTCCTATGACATGTTCTTCGTCTTCTTCTTCTTCTTCTTCTTGTGTTGGTGCTAGTTCCTTTTGTTGGAAAGAGGAAGAGAGAGGAAGGGAGAGGGGGTGGTGGTGGTGTTTGGAGAGGATGAGAGGAGAGAAATGGTGGGGGGGTTTGGAGGTGGAGCAGGGGAGGGTAGAGAAGGAGAGATGGGAAAGGGAGACGAAGAAGGGAGAAATGGATGGAAGGAGAGGAAATGAGGTTTGTGTTGGGGGTTTCAGGAGGGAAGAAGAGGGGGTCATGTTGGGATTTCTGGTTGGGGTGCCAAAGCCAAACTGCTGGGCAGTGAGGATAAAAATTTATATGCAGTGAGAGAGAATCCTGAGTGCAGGACATGTGGACCTGATTAAGGTTACTGACGTATCAACCATTTTCGTTATCAAAGTTTTATTTCAATTATATAGGTTTATCATATGAATTTTGTTCCTCCATTCTAACTTTTTTTGAACCAAATCTTTAAATAAATTAAATTTATATAAATCCGATTTTACTACCCCCATTTACATCTTCTTCGGCCCAACCTTTTTTTTGTTATGGGGATCTCAACCATTAAATTTAAATTAGTCTGACACTATCCTATTTGTGCAGCTCTGATATGGCTGTGGATGTGTTGGACAGAGAAAGTTAAAGGTTAAGATATTTGAGAGTATCTGAAGCAAAATTAGAATTTATGAAGCAAAATTAGGGTCTACAAAAGCTAAGTTAGGGGTAAATTTTCACTTTGGCCTTTAAATGATCAGACTGTCCAAAAGTACAAGAAAGAGTCATTTTTTAAAGGAAGATTTCAAAAAAGGTCTTAAGTTTTTGTCTTATTTCAGAAAAGGACATAAGTTTTTAAAATTTTCAAATTAGTCCCTAAGCTTTTTAAAAAATTTTCAATTAAGAACACATGGCAATTTAAAGATACATCATGGCGACTTTTCCCTCACTTTTCTTAAAATACTAAAATTATCCTTCAATTAAAGCCATACACATGGTTATAGTAGCTATTACATGTAGCCGATCGCTGTAGAAATACTAGTTATCATTGATCATCTGATGATGCCAAAAAGGTAATGAAGAAATTACAAAGCAGTTGAATATTTGTTTTATTTCAATTAAGGTTAATATAGGTATTTTAAAATAAATTGATGAAAAAAGTTGCTGGCAAATAGCTTTAGATGAATAAACACCCTTAATTGAAAATTTTCTAAAAACTTAGGGACTAATTTAAAAAGTTTTAAAACTTACGTCCTTATTTTAAATAAGAGAAAAACTTAATGCCTTTTTTAAGGTTTTCCCTCATTTAAATGATATTGAACATTCCTAATCTCAAAGAACAAAAATCAAGTGGATTAGAAAACATATGAGGTCAAAACAGTGCAAACAATGCATCCATCTTCATATAGATCAACCAATTTAAGGCATCCAAACTTAAGTCAAAACCATCAAAGAACATGTAAAGAACCTTCCTTCAAAATTTTAGACAAACAAAGTTAAAATAAGGAAGATGGGACAATACGCTGTGTTAAGTATGGACATGACCAACATGAATAGGGTTCATGCTGTATTTATTAGTTTTGACATTTTTTATAAATAAATATGCATAAGTGTTGTGCACCTAGTGGTTAGGTTAATCATTCTTAAAACAAATTATCAAGGGGTTGTGAGTTCAAAGTCTTTGACCTATAAATTTCTAACCTTTTACAAATGCTCAATAAAAAAATATCAAAATTGAAAGAAATATAGTGAAAATTGAATTCAAAACATTTACCTTTAATGTATTATAATTTGGATAAAAGAGGAGAGGGGCCGCAGGCCGAGGCAGAGTTGAAGGGGTGTGCACTCCATTGGCATTAAGGCTAAACCTCACAACATCTAAGATATTTCATGAGCCCTTGTCCTCTTTTCAGTTCAAATGAGTCTCACAAGCTAGCAAGTCATCATGACACACATCAAACTCTATGATTGACATGCGGTACTCGATTTAACCCTTTCAAATCCTTAAAAATTCATAACACGTGTCTCAAATAAGAAATTAACACATGGTGCCTTAAAAAAGCATGCCACGTGTCTCAAATAAGAAATTAACACATGGTGCCTACATGGACCCCTTCTCCATGACGCTTAATGTTCCTCACCCAGTACTTTGGCTTTTTTTTTTCATCCGCTACATGTGAGAAAGGAAACCTGCACATGGAGGACAAGAAGCTCCACACATGCAAGAAAGGTGTCATAATAAATATTGGAACCCAAGACAGGGAGGGGTGAGAACTGTGGCTCCTACTTAGGTATGGAGTGTTCTACGTTACTGGTAGTTAGAAGTAGTTACACCACATTCTGCAATGTGAGGATCACAAAAAAGCTCCCCATGATCCCCATAGGCAGAACTGACATATCTTGTGACCCTCCTAAATAGAACTGACAATTCCTACAACCTCCCAGAACTGCCTGTAGAAAGTGGGAGCAATCATGAGGAATAATGCTCAACCTATTTCAAAGCCCTTCAGACCTATAAAAAGGCTTTTCAAGCTTAAAAATAAACTGGAGATTCATCAACAAATAAAGTGAAATCCAAGAAGAAAATAAAGAAAAGCAAGAAACAAGAGAAGCAACCTACACACAAAGTGAAGAAGAAAACTCTACAACAGCCACAACTTAGCCTCCCACGACCTCAAAGGAGATTAGAATCTCCGGGGTACCCCATAGGAGAGTTTAGTCTCACAAATGTTATCAATTCTTCAATTTTCTTTAAGCTCATAGTTATTTGTCCACTTGGGGACAAAATGAACTTCGATCAAAATCTCATCATGCAAGTCTCTTTCACCACGGCCACAAAAACAAATTGGCCTATATGACATGATGAAAGCGGTTGTGTTTGGACCAAAACTCCACTATCCAGGACCATGCAAACTTTGAAGATTGAACCAAAAATTGACATAGAACCTGAAAATTAAAAAGGAACTAGGTTCCTATGCATCTTTGGGTCTTCTATATTTGTTGTGGCTCTTTTGTAATAACTCAACTCACAACCATTTTACATGGCAGGTCATCTCATTTGTTTTGTTTTTAACGGTGTAAAAATGAAGATTGTTAGTTGGGTTATGAGATAGAAAGTGTTCTTTTGTATATAAAAGGGTAGATAGGAGAGTTATGATCTGTTAAGCAGAGGCGTGTCATAATGTCACTCCCTACGATTGATCTAAAACAGGCCCATGGGTACGATGTCGAATGCCTTAAAAACATTGAGTTGTATGTCTACCATCACCAATTAATTTTGATAGGAATGGTAGCTCAATGGGTACATAAGATCCTACAAATAGTAGCAGAGCTCTAGGTTAAGGGTTCGAGTCATGAGAGCACCATCATGAGGGGGGGATTGTTAGGCAAAGGCATACCACAATGCCACTCTCTACAACCACTCTAAAAACAAACCCGTGAGTGCGATGTCGAATGCCTTAAAACATTGAATTATGCCTCTATGATCACTAATTGGTTTTGATAGGAATAGTAGCTCAATTGGTGCATAAGATCCTACATGATCTACATCTCTCATGCCTCCCTAATTATCAGAAAATAGGGAATAGGGTGTCAAAGGGTCAAACTGGCCAATAGCCTCTTCCAAGGTTAACTCAGGGGTGGACCTACTTGTTATCATGTAGGTGTGACCGCACCTGCGTGATACGATAAATTTCAAAAATTAGATATTAAAAGTTTTATTTTATTAGTTGATTTCTTCACCCCCGCCATTGCCCGCAGCACCCATACGAAAAACTTGAGTCCACCTTTGAATTGACTTGAGGGACTTTCGAATAGACTTTTTTGGCCTATGAGCTTAAAATTCTAATCTACTCAATGAAGGCCAACTGGCCAAGCACAAATATCAATTTCAAGGAGAGAATTCTCCCTAGCACATGCATTCATTAGCCCAAGTCTAGAATAGTTTATTGGGGCCCACTTGATGATCCATCTAAAGGAACCAAAAAATAAGGACCCCCTTTAAATAGTCATTGATCCTAGGATTTGGCATTTATCGAAATGCACATGACAAGTGTTATGGTACACTCATTTAGGATGGTGAGAATTTGCCGATCATTCATTAAGTGGTTATAATAATCACCCGAGCCTCCATCACCGTACATATGTAAGTGGGCCAAAATTTTTGGTGGAGGAGGGGTGGTGGTGGTTCAAAAGTATCTTAGTGTACTAGTGTTGGTAATTATTCTTTACACCAGACATTTATAATTTTATTTTATTATCATTATTATTATTTTTGGAATGAGAGGATTTTTAGGTCCATAGATTTGTTTCTATGAGATAGAGGAATCCATCATTCCTACTCATCTTGTAGGAAATAAAAATCATTGAGAATAGTCAGTTTAATTAGTTTCTATTTCTGCAAGGAAAATCTATTGCACAAAAAATGATGTAGAGGACGGCACAAAATAATCTATGAGAGAAATTCATCATTCCTACTCATCTTGTAGGAAATCAAAATCATTCAGAATAGTCGATTTAATTAATTCTATTGCTAGAAGGAAAATATATTGCACCAAAAATGATAGAGAGGACTGCACAAAAACATCATCATCATCATCATCATCATCATCATCATCAAAGTCTTATCCCAACCATGTTGAAGTCGGCTACATGGATTCTGTTTCTCCATTCCGTTTTATTTTGAGTACTATACAAAAATGATGGAGAGGACTGCACAAAACATCTATTTTCTATTTTTGGGAGGTAGCCGTGTTGCACGATAAATGCAAGAGTGTACCGTACAAAAATCAAAACAATTTTCTTTTGTGTCATGGAATCCCCTAGTCACACAAATGCACCCTTGACTTTATTCTCTATCAAATTATATAAGCACACCAATCAATGTACATATAACAAAAAGAAAATTAAATTAGTTCTTTTTATTTTTTAACTTTCAAAATCATAGTTTTGCAACATATTATCAAACAGTAGTTTAATTGGCCAAATAGAGGTGGCAAAGGTTTCCCACATATTTAATTCAAAAGGCCTATTAAAATAGGTTTTTTTTTTCAGTAGCAAGAAATTTTTATTGAACTAGGCCTTTTTTAAATCAATGGTTGAAAGTTTTTTGTAGTTTTCATGAAATCCATGACAAGTCAAGCATTGAAATTTGACACAATTGCCATGTTTAGCATTTCAAAGAGGACTAACGGTCTGAATCATGTGTGTAGGGCCCACATAGACTTGAAAAAATAGATATAAGTGTATGCTTGTTCTGAGAATATCTCAAAATCTATGAGGATCCAATGGTTGTAATTTGCGCATATAGTCATGTTTAACTCCTTGAATATAGCTAATGGTTTGGATCATTATTTAATGTTCTAGAATTTAAGAAAAGGAAAAAAGCAGACTGTTTGTGGACAATTCGACATAGTCAATGATGTAGGGTACCTGAATGACCCACATTTTTTTTATTTTCTTGAGATACATGAGGAATCAAGTATTGAAATTTGACACTCTATCTGTGTTTATCATTCCAAAGAGGATTAACAATTTATATCTTGCATTTGGGTCCCATAAGAGTAAAAAAAGAGTAAACATTAATTTTGGGATGTTTTGCAAATATTTAAAAATCTATGATGATCCAATGGTTCAAATTGGAACTATAACCATTTTTGACCCTCTAACGGATTGGATCATGATTTAGGATCCCATAATTTAAAAAAGATAAAAGAAAAAACCAGACTACCCTACAATGACATCTATTTTACTGTAGTGCTAAGTGTCTTTCTGCTTCAGATGTTGTTGTCTATTTGAATTCTATCCATTTCCTTCGCTCTCTGAAGTAGCCAATATGTTTAAACTCCATTTGAAATAGACATGGACGAACGTCTTACTAAACAATCTAAAAACCGTTTTAGACAATTTTAAGACAATAAGAGGCAACAAATAAATTTGCCAAGCTCATCCTATATGTCAATTTGACTTGTAGTCAAACAAGCGAAGTTAAGGTTCCCCTAAGATCTCAATGGTTCGATAAAAATTGATCCCATGGATTTTTGTTTCTATGAGAAGGAGGAATCCGTCATTCCTACTCATCTCAAAGGAAATCAAAATCTTTGCAAACAAAATGTGTTGCACAAAAAATGGTGGAGTGGGCTGCATCAAATTCTATTTTTTGTTAATGGAAGAAAAATGTGTTGCACCATGAATGGAGGAGTGAGCCACACAAAAAATCAAAACAATTTTCTACCCAAAGTATGGGATAGTATAAGAAAAATGCATTTTGTGAATGGATTTGAAAATTTGGCAAACTTATATTATTATATTTGTGGGTTGAAAATACATTAGTATAAATGAGTTTAGAAAAAATGTATAGCATTATTATTTAATTGAGGAGTGGTGATCTGACATGCATTTCCTTATTCATTTGAATCCTAGAGCCTATTTGAATATCTATAGAATAAAGTATTTCTTCTAGCTTTAAATACTAGCAGAAAAAAATATTACATAATAAAATATTTTAATATTATAATATTTTAATATTTTTTTTGTTTGGTAGTTTTTAGATATTCAATAGATCTTGAATTGAGTTGTTTGCCAGTTATATCATTTTACGAAATACTTTAAATTCAAGATTGACCTTAATTTTTAAATAAAAGAAATGGTCAATAACTTTACTATTTTGTTTTAATATTTTTATTAAATGACAAGGCGATGATAACATTTCGCAGGAATTCAATTTCAAGAAAATAAAATAATATCCATTATTTTTAAGATAAGAAATTTAAGGTAAAGTAAGTTTCTTTGATTTTTTATAAATTCTATGCAAATTAACATCTTTTAAACATTTCAATATAAGGGAACTTAGTGTAAATTAATTTCATTTGAATTTGTAAGAATTCTATCTCATGCAAGCAAATAAGTCTTAGTTTTCATTGCATAATGCATTCCTTAGAATTTTTAGAAATTCAGATCCATACTAATTGACTGGCAGTTTTATTTTAATGATAATGAATTCATTTCTTTAAATCTCTAAGAATTCAATTCCATAACACAAGCCCTATTATATATTTAAGATAAAAAAATTAGTGGTAAAGTGGTCCCTTATAATTTCTAAGATATATTCTCATGCAATCAAATAGGCTTCAAGCTAGATAGGCAACTAAAATTTCATGAGTCCTCCAGCCTCACCTGCCATCAATCAATGTGATTTTGGTTTTAACAACCAAAAAATATACTTTTTAGATCATTGACAAAAAGACTAGTTTTTCCAAAGAAATGGAGAAATAATTAATTTATTATATTCAAGGCCAACCTTTCATCATTCAAAGCTAATCATATGAATAGTCATTCCCAATATGATCATTATATTAGATTTCACTTCAATATGTGGAGATGGATTGCTCACACAAAGGTGGATTACATTAGTCACAAGGACCAAAGACTTGGTAAATGACAAAGAGAAAAAACTAAAATAAAGAAGGAAGAAATAGAGGTGCTCAAGAAAAGGAGGTATGGGGAATTTTGTCATTTTCCTAATTATAGAGAAAGTCTGTGGAAAATTAAAGTTTCGGAAAGGGGGAGAGAAAAGACATCTCTAAAAGTAAGCTAGAATTTAAAAAAAAAAACCTCTAGTTTTTAATATATTCTCTACCAGTTTGATGGGTGAGGTGACATTGGCAAAGCTTACCCACAGTTGAGTATGGGTCAATTTTGACTTATGGTCAAACAAGCCAAGTTAAGGTTGCCCTAAGAAGATCCCAATGGCCTGATACAAATCGATCCGAAATTGTGTTGTCAATTCTTAACCCAACCACCTCTACCCAAAAATTTACTGTTTGGGTTTGACCGCATTTGCTCTCAGACATCCAACCCAATTAATAAATAAAATGTGTTCAAATTGACTCCTGTCTTACCCATCCTGCCCCACCACTCTAATTGCATTCTCACCTGCGAAGTGCCCACCAATTAATTGACTACTCTAATTTCCATCGAGTTGAAATGTTATCCACCACGCTACACAACGGAACCCACCCAATCCCATTCCTCGTCAGTTCCCATAGCCACCCGAGTTGACTCAGCTGAGTTTCTCGGAAATATCTTCTGCCACGAAGGCACATGTGACATGTCAAACTTCTCCGTAGAAAAAGTGTCTCACATCCTAGAACTTGGAGCCTGGACCCAATGAGGTCTTTTTATCTACTAATCAAAAGTTAGCCTGCCACCATTCACGTGGCGCTACTTTACTGTCCATCTAACATAGGATTTGATTACTGTGATATAATGGATCATGATTCGCCCACTAACAGTTTTTATGAGTCAAAAACCATCATCTAGGAAATTTCAAAGTGAACCCCTAAATAGCCATTGATTTTTTCTTTCCACACTCGGTGTCTCTCTACAACCACCAATCTATTTGAAAAGATAAATGATTTTTTTTTCCACACCCTTCAATTGTATCTAAAGTGACCTCCTTTCCTCCTCTTCTCTACCTCCCTTCCAAACACCTCCTCTGCCTTGCTACGTAGGGGGGGGGGGGGGGGGGGGCGGATTCGAAGAGAGGGTAAGAGGACACACGGAGAGGTAGTGCCATGGAAAGGGGTAGAGGGGGAGGGGGGAGAAAGAAAATGGAGATGAAGAGGGAGTAAGACAGAATAGGGAGGGCGCGAGCGAGGGAGAGCGAGGGAGATAGGGACATGGAGAGGGAGAGAGAGAGAGGGAGGGGAAGTCAGAAGAGGCAAAGGGCGTTGAGTTGGAGGGGGGGTTATTATATTCTTTTATGTAATTTCTTATAGGGGTAAATTGTAAAAAAAAAAATTTTAATGGTTGGTGTGAAAAGTAAAATGAGGTTGTATTTAGAAGTTCTCGTCCCACACACCCATGTGAAAATAAAAAAAAAATCTATAAAATTACTCAAATGTCCCCACCCCATTCTCTCCACACTCAACTTTTTCACCTCCACATCCTCCCCCATCGCCCTCCTCCTCCTACGATGATCGGCGACTCCGATGGAGGAGGACTACACCTTTCCCTCCCCTCCCTCTCTTTGTTCCTTTCCTCCCATCTCTGCTCTTTTTCTCTTTCCTGCATCCCTCCTTGCAGCTAGTCGATAGTGGGAGGGAGAGAGAAAAAAGAGGGAGGGGTGGGCCAGATAAAACAAATGGAGGGAAGAGGAAAATGGAAAGGAAGAGGGAGAGGAGGGAGAGATGTAAATCTCCTTTGCCAAAGTTGTTGATTGTCGCCAAAGGAAGTTGGGAAGGTAAATGTGGAGAGAATGGGGTGGGGGCTTTTGGATAATTTTACAGTTTTTTTCTTTTTTTTTTTCAAATGGGTGAGGGGGAAGGTTTTTTTTTTTTGGTCGATGTAGAATCCCTCGTTCGAAATCCATGAAACTCCAAAAGCACCCCTAATAAACTCCCTCATAACAAAAACACCCTCTCTTCCACCCATTGGCCATAAATATGTCCTAAAGCCGGCATCCATTTCTCTCTCTCTCTCTCTCTCTCTCTCTCCATAGTCAAAAGACCTTTTCCACTCTCCCAAAACCCTAAAGGGTTCCTCCCCAAACAGATCCAATTCCCCTTCCAAATCCCTCCTCTTCTTCTTCCCAATACTTCCCCAAACCCTAAATCTCCTTCCAGTTTCTCCTGCAACTTCCCCTTCATCTCCAAACCCTAGAACATTAAAAAAAAAAAAAAAAAACGAAAGCTAAGCTTCAAGAGGACTTGCAGCAGCTCCTGCATTGGCAGATTCATGAGAAAAACCCCTCCGAGCTCCTCCTTCCATGGCGCTATCACGAAAAGGCGAGATCTTTCTTCTCCTTCTTCTTCTGTTGCTATTTGTTTCATTTCCTTATCGTTTTAGCTTCTTTGCTTCTTGTGCCTCGCCCAGCGAACACCAACACGAACACGGACACGAACACGAACACGGACAAGAACAACAACCCCAAACCCAAATCGATATTCTAACCGTATCAGATCGGCAAGAAATCCAATTGAAAAAGCTCGAAACTCTGATAGAAAACCTCACAGAAACCGTGTCTAGGCTCGAATCGTCGCTGTCCGATATCGGTAGCTTTGCGTCTGCTGAGAAGGAGCAGCGCAAGGCGGAGACGCCCGCGCAGTTGGATTACGCTGAAAGCGATAAGTATACTAGGATATTGTCGGATTTTGAGGCCAAAGGGAAGCCTGTGGTGAGTGGGAGAGAAGGGGGGATTACGGTGACCAAGTACAAGCCATCGTGGTCGGAGAGGTTTCAGTTCCTCTCCGCGGTTAGGCTGGAATCGGAGGCGACGTGCATTAACATCTTGCCGTATGAGGACTATGAGGGTTTCAGCAAGTATGTCGCGGTGGGCGACGAGCGCGGGTGGGTCTACATCTTCTTGTCCAATGGAGATGTGTTGGTTGAATTCAAAACGCTCTCGGACTCGCCCATAACCTCCATGCTCTCTTACATGTCTGTTTGGAAGAATGAGAGCTTTTTGGTCACTGGACATAGAGATGGAGCGATCTTGGTTCATCAGATTTGGGAGGCGGCAAATGGAGAGGATTGGCATTCGCTCTCAATGAGGAAGCTGCGCGAAATTGTTTTGCCGGAGAAGAGCGAAGAGGACTTTTCGGTGATGAATTTGGAAGTGCATAATGTGGGAAGGATCAGGTACATTCTGGCCTCGGATGTTAGCGGGAGAATTAAGGTTTTTCGTGAGAATGGCACGCTCTATGGCACTGCCACGTCACTGAGCCGACCGCTCGTGTTCTTGAAACAGAGGCTTCTGTTCCTGACCGAGAATGGTGTGGGCTCATTGGATTTTCGGAGCATGACAGTTAGGGAATCTGAATGTGAAGGGTTGAATGGCTCACTTGTAAAGAATTATGTGTTTGATTCCTCAGAGCGATCGAAGGCCTATGGTTTCACATCAGAAGGTGATCTGATTCATGTGGTGCTTTTGGGTGATATGACGAATTTTAAATGCATGGTGAGAGCCAAGAGAAAATCCGAGATGGATGGTTCCCTTGCTGTTCAGACAGTTAAAGGCTACTTGCTTGTCATCAGCCATGAGAAGGTGTTCGTGTATAATGTTTCTTCTCCGAGTTACAACATTAGGCTTGGAGGGCCACGGCCTCTTTTCTATGCAACTCTAGACGAAATCAAATCTTCATTTCTAACCTCCCCCGTTATGCGGGAAAGCTCTGAAAGTAGAAAGCCTTTAATATCAACCGATCGTGAAAAGCTTATTGTTCTTGGGTTGGGAAATGGATATATTGGAATCTATCGCTCAAATCTTCCTGTTTTCAAAGCAGAGTTTAGTACTGTTCTCTGGAGCAGTCCTGTTGTGCTTTGTGTTCTATTTCTCATTGGGGCATGGCAGTTCATTGGAAAGAAAAGAGAATTTGTACCATGGAATCCTGATGATATAAGTGCCACTTCAATGACTACAGGAGTTTCATTAGGACCTGGCTCAGGAGAAAGAACTTATGCAGATTCTTCAAGAGATGTTAGGGGTGGTGCCCTGATGGGTCCACCAAGAAGGTATGTCTCTCCGAATCGCTATGCTGCTGGAACTAACACCTCTTTTAGGGCTGCTTCTTCTGACCCCACTTTCAGAACAGCCGCAGAGCTGAAATATAGAGGGCAGAATCTAGACATTGCAGGTTTTCAGAAAAGAAGAGATCCTCGATTTTCAAACAATCAAGTTGTGGAGGATAATGTGGATTGACTGTTTGAGTACTTGGGAAAATGTATGTGTCTTTGTATGTTAACTAGAGCTCTTTGAATTTTGATCCTTTTGGTTTATATGTTTGGAGCGGATTTGAGAATGATCCCTCCATGTTTGTAACACAATTACGTGAGAATATATCATGGCAGAATTTGAAGAACTTTATTTCAAAAGATACTTCCTTTGCCAGCTAAAATATTTTATGTGGCCTACATCTCCTTTTGTGTTTTTGTGTGTGCGTGCCTGATGTGTGCGTGTGCATGCCACGATGTGTGTGTATGTGAAAGAAAACTTTCTTTCACTTCCAAGAATGAGTCATTACTTTTTGAACTTATTTCTTTTGTATAACGCCTGCAGATGACATATAATTGTACCCTTTTCTTAAAGGCACCCCTAGATTTTCAGTGTTAGCAGAGAGACAGACCCAAAGAGACTAATGTATTGTGTGAACATTTAATTTATTATGTTTTCAATACAAGGATAGCAATGAGCTTAGATGCAGCCCTTCAATCAGCCTGATTCTAGCAGGCTGGAGCATAGATGTATGTATGGTTGGATCTGCATTTAGTAAAATGCAAAATGAATGGGTTGTCGGCACACAAGGTCATCTTCAAAAAAAATAAATAAATAAATACAGCCTTTCACATTAGCCTGAGTTGGAAGTTGTCATGTGGATGTAAGTGAATATTGTGATATTTTGAATTTTCCGTTTTTTTACAATTCCTTTGGAGTACAAGTATCTAATGTTAGCGCAAAAGAACTTCTCTTTTTGTTACCTTAATATCATAGGAGGCATCAATGTGTGAAGCCAAAGTAGGTGTTTCTTTAGCTAGTCAGATGGTGACAATCTATAGCATGTGTTTTATACTTGTATTAGATACAGAGAATTTCTCATTCTTTTACAGAAGCACATGGTGAGAGTTCTTCCATGCTTCATGTATTATATATTAGGTGCAGAGAGTTTCTCATTCTTTCACTGAAGCACATGGTGAGAGTTTTCCTATTCTTGTACTTTTATTTATTTATTTTTAATTTTTATTTCTTCCTCCCAAGAGTTTTAGAGTCGAACTCTTTTTAACAGTGTCCAGACTGATAGAATGAAGCTCTCATGATAATAATGATGAAAAATATGATGCTACAATACGGAAAATATAGTTGAGGACACCAAATAATAAAACATTACCGGAAGAAACTATGTTTTCAATTCAGCAACTGAAGAGTTTATACATGTTATACCTCTTAACTGCATTGAATTATTGAGCTAGAAACTCTTTCCCTTATTTTATTTTATTTTATTTTATTTCTGATGTATTTTCTTGCTTAGCTTCTTTGCACATAGCTTAAATGGATGGTTGAACTTTGCCGTCCTTAAATAGATGTATGGTGATCAAATCATGCTCATGTGTGAAATAGCCATGATCCACAATGTGACCTAATCCCACCGTACTCCAGTGCTTGTTATGAATAGGCAGGCCACACAACCTGTCCTGTGTCTTTAAAAGTTTGTGCGATTGGTAGCACAAGTTTGCTCTATACTCTTTTTATCTCCTCAGCGAGTCAAATCCCTACTTTAACCAAGATAACAGCTTTCCATGCTTATATTCTGTTTGAGAACGGCACTATTATACTAGCAGAAAGACTATGACGATGGAGGAACAACATGAACCCTAATCTCTGTAGTTAAAGCTAATCAGAGGAAGCTAGCTCGAAACTGTGGAAACCACACCTTTGTACTTAATTCAGGTACCTTCTAAGGGACTATTGCTATCTTAGTAACCGAGTGCGAGTAATTTTGGTTTAGTAGTAAGTGAAAGGTGGGTTGAGTTCTAATTTTGCATATAGGGTAACCAAAGATCAAAATTGACCTAAGCTATGCTTGTATTGGAAAGCAGGTAATACATCAACAAGTTGGAACACCAAGTCCTCTCTCTCTCTGTTGTACTTGTATAAAGAACTATGCAAAACTGCTAAGAACTGAATTAAAGAACATCTGAAACTGCTTCCATGTGGGTTCCAACAATAACTGTTGAAACTAATTGACACTGCAGAACACTTAAACCCCTTCACAGAATTGAAACTAACTGAGTGTTGTGGTGGATCCGTTTTCTGTAGTTTCACAGTAGAAATTGTATTTATATGTATTTAGATAGATGGGAGAGTTTTGGTGGCGGTTTTCTGTAGAGTTAAAAGATAGAACTCCCGTAGATGACCAAGATTAATGGGTTAAGGCCTGAATAATGATGATGATTAAGAGGACTTTGTACCTTGTTTATTTTATGCAATTGAAGTCCTAGGATTGTAGTTCTATAAGTGGTTGAAAATGAATAATAAAAGGTGAATTCTCAAAAATGACTATCAAATAGCCTCCTCTATAATGGAAATGGAATCACAGATGGGAAATGAATACCTAGCTATCACCCTCGTAATTCAAATTTTAGAAAAGTCAATTTTGCATGTATATCGCACCGCTATCTTATTTTTTTCACCTTTCACTTCTTTAATAATCCTTCAAGGAGTTAATTGATCATGAATTCCAATAGAATCAATGTCTATGCGTTCTATGCAAACAAGCATGCATTTAAAATGAGTTCCATCTTTTAGATTGTTAAAGAGGTGAGAGGTGAAGGATTAAGATGGTGATGTAGATGAAACTTTGACTTTTTTAGGAATCGAATTATTAGGGTGATGACTAGGTATCCATTTTCCATCTCCACTCGATTCTATTTTTGTAGAAGGAAATGTTTTAATGCTCATTTTGGGATATTCATCTTTAATCTTCAATTTTTAATCACTTAGGGCATGAATTTGTAGGCCCTAACTGTCTAGTTCATGGCATTTATTTTTGCCAAGTAAATTAGGGTTGTAAATGTATATCATATGCAAATGGGTCGTTGGTTCGGATCGTACCCGAGTCCAGGCTCCCCTCCACATCTAAGGTTTGGTGAACTCAAACCTCAGACCAGGTATTTGCGACAAAATATTCTACCATCTTATTATTTTAGAAAATATTATTTAGTATAAATATATATATATATATCAGCAGATGCTTTGCCTAGTATTATACTTCCTTTATACCTGTCGCTCACATATGGACTCGGACTTGGACCTGATCATTAATCGACCTCAAAACTGAGGCCTACACCTGAATTTTTGGGTTGGGCCCGTCGGATAGGATGCGAAGGAAAGGTGGAGAAGAATACTATCGAGCACAGTTCAATTTTGTAAGGCGGCCAGTTTTAGTTCCCTAACGGTTTTCCATAACCTCTATTCGTTCTAGATAAGGAAATATTCCTTCAGATTAACATGCGGAGTTTCCAAACAAGATGATAAGCAAAAGTAGAAAAAAAGTGCCCAAAAGAATCAGAATTAAGCAAAAAGTAGGCAACACATCGCACATTCATGGATGAAGACCTTCCGCACACCCATATCTGCCATGTGCAAGAACACCACTATCATTTGGTGCAGACGGGGGATTTCACCTGGCCCACATGTTTTATTTGAAATTTTGAGGAAGGTGGGTGGTCACGAGCAATGTTACAAGTTTCGGCTATCATAATTATCCAATGCATATTCCTCTCATCCTGTTTCGGTTGCAGTATAGCAGGGCTCAACCATATGCACACTAGGGACTGAATTACACGGATTCATTGAGTTTGCATTTACTCAAATGGAATTACACTGAATTCATTGAATTTTCACTTGTCCGAATGGATTGAACCATTAGACCGAGGGTCAAATTCTTCCTTTAGTATAAAGTCGTTAAACTTGTGCACTATGGATGAAGGTATCAGATAAATGAAATTGATCCAAGCCTAATTTTTGGGCCAGTGGAAAATGGCTCTTCCACCCCCATCTTGTCATTATTGAGGCCCAAGGTGGGATAATGAGGGGCGTATGCAAAGCAACATTGCCCTTATAAGAAAACAACTTCAGTAACACATTTTAACATGGCATGTGAAAACTGTGATATAATTGAAATATAATGGTAATAATTACATAAAATCAAATTTTAACAGCATTTTTAACTCGTTCTCTACAATATTTTCTCCTAATATCTCACCAGAATTCAAAATTTGAAATGACCCAACATTTTTCAGAGATTAATGTATGGCCTCCTCCTTTTACCTGTAGGCCACATTGTGTTGCTCTTCAGGTCCACAAGGAAGTGAACAAGTTGGATATGAGTATTTGGGCTTAGTGATGCATTCATTGCATTTGGGCTTAGTGATGCATTGCACCGTGACTTTTCAATCATAAGTCACTAGACGTCCCTGAAAATAAGTATACCAAACAAAAAAAATATAGATCCTCTTAAAAAGTTTTATAAGTTTAGAAGTTATGATCGATGATAAGAAGATGTTTTGGTCATATATATATCATCACAAAATACAAAATAATACGTTTTCCAAAAAAAAAACATTATTAGAACTTTAAGTAACTATGTTGTAAAAAATAAAAAGACACCGATTGGTTGATCTTTACTTTCTTCTACCCTTAGGCAACGTTTTTTTAATCCTTCAAGTCCACAAATGAGGTGGACAAGTTGGATATAGGTATTTGGTTCCGGTGATACATTGCACCAAGGTTTGTCAATTATAATTAGTGATGGTCATGGTTGGATGCGTCTTTGACTAGAATGATAAATGGCAGCAGCAGTCATTGCATTGCCCACACCCTCAATGAACTATTATTCGCCATGCTTTTGGTTACATGATGGAAGACATGTTTTCGTACACCCATGATGGTAAAAATAATGACCCAAACTGTTCTTAACCATTTATTTCAGTTACTTCTTAATGTTCAACATTATTTTATTAATACATATAAAAAATTGAAATATTTGAAAACTTCTATTTTTTTCTTTTTTCTTCTTTTTCCCCCCTTTTTCGTTAAATTGAATTACTGACGGGGAATGATACTTTAAACTAGAAGACACAAGGAGTCGTGAGTAGTAGTTTTAAACTTGAAGACCTAAAGATCCATTTATGCCAATGTGTGTGACACTAATGTGTCAACACCATGCAACCATGAGTATGTAATGTATTGGCCCCTTTAGTGTTTTAGATGTAAAGAAAATATTGAAAAAAACACCATTGTGTGCGTGCATAAATATATATATATATATCTTTGTATTTTATGTACATTTTTTTAATGTTTCTAGCCTCTAGATTCACATAAGGTTAGATTTTGTTGATTGTAAAAATGTATTTTTAACCACTTATGGTATGAATTATATGGATTTAATTCACATGTATTATAATGCAAATAAATAGGCCATAAGAGATATAAAAATTAATTTATTAAGGAAATTCACATATCCATGTCATATGATACTTTGCAACAGCAAATAATTAAGCATATTCATTATAGTTAACATAAACATTCTCCCAATACACCATGATGCACAAAGAGTCCATCTCCAATTTCATTTCTTACGCATGCCATCTCATCTTTCTTGTGCCCTTCTAAGGGTTCAAATGGACCAAAATCACCTTTAGTTTCACGATGACTGTCATCAACAATGGAGCCCTTATCTTGCAAGCGAATAAATCCCCAGGTTATAGTCAATAGCACACAATTTGTCTTTGTTGACCTAAAGAAATAGAATAAAACTTTCCCTCCAAAATGTTGAGGAGTGGGCTCCACTCGAAGGGAAGTATTAAAAATATTTGTGCTACCTTCACTAACAAATCGAGGTTTTGGTAGAATAGTTAGTTAAAGAAATTTAATATGGTATTATAGCCAACTAGTTGCAAGTTCAAATTCTAGGAATAACGAATCAGCATGAAAAAAATGTGTGTCCTCAAAAGTGTACCGATTGAGTTTCACCTGTAGAGGAGTGCTGAGAAGTGGGCTTTACCCCAGGGAGAATATTGAAAAGTATTTATCCTACCTAAGGCTGTCAATCTGGCCCTTTAGAGAGGGGGCCCGGCCCAGCCCAGCCAGCAAAAGCCCTCAAAACGAGGGCTTATTTTTTTCATTTAAAGCCCAAGGGTAAGGTAGGGCTCTATTTTTAAATGCCCGCATCTAGAGGGCTGAGCTTAGGCTTGACTAATCAGGCCCGAAGGGGCCCGGCCCGGGTCGTTGTTTATTAAAATTTAATATATAATATATAATATACACAATGAGTTTGAAGATGATTTGGTATATGATGCACCTACCAAAACATCGTCAAATGCGAATAAAGTTGATTTGGAAAAGAAATCTAATGAGTTTGAAGATGATTTTTTAGCTTTTGAGGAACAAATGACTCAGACAGTTGTAGAGGAAAAATCGGAATTAGATTGTTATTTGGAGGAGCCAAGGGATAAATCTGAAATTTTCAATATATTGGATTGGTGAAAAGTTAATTCAACAAAATATCCAGTTATCTCCAGAATGGCTTGTGACATTTTAGCAATTCCTGTTTCTACAGTTGCTTCTGAATCAGCATTTAGTACGAGAGGAAGAGTACTTGATCAATATAAGAGTTGTTTAAAATCTGAGACTGTAAAAGTCTTAATTTGCACATAAGATTGGATACGTAAGCAGCAACACAATGATAGTAATACATTCGATGATCTTTTAGATATTCTAAAAGTAGATTAAATAATTAAATAAAGAATTATTGTTATTTGTTATATATTTATTATCATTTATAGAATTATTATTATCCACCTTATATTTTATATTGTAAAAATGATTTTATCCCACCACCAATGCCTTAAAAGAAGTTTTAACTCCGCCATGCTACCTTTTGCATTGCATTGCCGGCCTCCAACCCGGGCAAAGGAGGAGGGTTTGTATAAGGTTGGTTGGTGGTAGTGGCATAGGCTGTTGCATATAAAAAGTTTATTTCCATTAAATAAAAAAATTCCCCTTTCTTTTGACCCTGCCTCGGCCCTAACCCGGCCCTAGCCCTTAAGGGTTGGGTAAGGGCCTAAAAATTATAGGCCCGCCGTAAAAGTCGAGGGCCTTTGCTCAGTTAGGCCCGGCCCGCACATGTGAGGGTAGGATAAGGGCTTACCTAAGCTCGGCCCGGGCCCGACCCTTTGACAGCCCTAATCCTACCTCTATTGACACGGCAGTTCAGTTCACGAAATCTGTTGGGCCTGCACGTAGGGGGATTAGTAGGAAATCTACATCCCACATCGCCCATCAATAGGTTCTAACTTGGCTTAGCGTGCATGTTCAAACCTTTCAGCTTCAAATCCAAGCTTTTGGGTTGGTACGTGGTTTAATAACATAATATCAGAGCCAATCGGTCATGAGTTCGAATCTCAGAAGCAATGACTTGGTGCTAAAAAAAAATTCATATTGCTATAAGTGTATCGACCAGGTTTCACCTAAGGGGGAGTGCTAAAGATTAGGCTCCACCCGAAGGGGAGTATTGAAAAATGTTTATACTGCTTCTATTAACACCTTAAGATTTTGGTATGAATGGTTAAATGAAAAAATTTAATACAAAATACAAAAGCAACACTCCATGTCATCCGGCAACGAAGATAGATAATAATTGAATAACTATAGGTCACCTTCCATGTCCACCTATGTTAAAATGATTAAATATTTGGCCAATGTTTTAACTTCATTAAATTATCATTGCTAGTTGTGTAAGGATTCTTGTAATTGGCTAATTCATGGGTTGGTCAAAACTTGGGTCCATTAAGTTGTATTTTATATTTCGTTTAAATAGACGATGGTTCACTTCACTAAAAGAGCTAAAGAGAAGAAATCTAGAAAAAACATACAACATCTGAATTTGGCACCCATACAGAATCGGTACCCAATTGATCAGATTAGTACTTGATCAATTGGATGACATACAGAAACCTACCTAACCCAATTGATCAGATTAGTACTTGATCGATTGGATGACATACAGAAACCTACCTACCTTATGCGGAATTATTTCCTATTTGTGTCAAGATTAGTAAGTTAGGCTCTACAAGGGCTATCCTTATATGATACGAATTGTGGGGTATAAAAAGGGGTTCTCTTTCAACACTAAAGTACACATCTCATTATTCTAAGTAAAGAATATGTTTTGGAGATCATCCTTCTTCTTTAGAGCTTAAATTTGAGAGACTTTGCTAATGTTTTGAGTTCTAGAGTTTACTGCTTTTACTTCCTTGTAGGAGATTGTTCATCTTGGGGAAACAAGGTGATTGGATCAAACACGATGAGCAGGGCACGCAAGGTTGAGTCATTCTATGGATTTTTACAAGAAGAACTATATCCTGGTCGATAAACTGACTAGAAAGAGTTATGAGTTTATCTTATAACTGTTCGAAATTAATGTTTGGTTTTACTGGTCCAAAATGGCTTATGATTTTTCAACCAGTTGGGAATTTTTATATTAAAAATCTATGTATCTTCTTCTTGTGTAGTTGATTGCATATTTACAAGTTTATTTTTATTATTATTCCGCTGCATATGGTTTGGTTTGCAATCTAGAAATCCGAGACCCCAAAAATCTTTCAAGTTGGACTTGGCATAAGTTTGCTTTATTTATTTTGTTTTACTTTTTTTTTGAATCATTTTAGTTTGCTTGGTTTGCTTGTGGCCAGATAGAAAGAGCATCTTATATAATTACTATGACACAAAAATAGTAGTATGCAACATCTTGGATGTCTTTTTTGGACAAGGGTCTTTGGAAATTTTAATTCATCTTCAATGAAATCAATACATTGTCTTCATATATGAATGTTGGGGGCTTTCATCAAGCATATCAATCACCGAGCGGCATAGCAAATGCTTTGGCGGCAAAGTTGGGGGCAGATAGAAATATTTCTTAGTTTGCTCTTTTGTAATTTGTCTTTTTTATGCGTTGGTATTTAATGCTTATACCTTCGCATGCTCTCTCTTGTGGTTTTTTTTCCTTAATTTGTACTCTTTAAATCTTCAATCTAATTTACAGTTACCATTGAATAAAAAAGAAAAAGAAATAGTAGTATGCAGCAACATTAATTCCAGAATTGGTAAGAAGAAAATATGCCTACATTTCTACGTCTCCTTTGATTTTCTTTCCTCGAAACATCATGAAAGACAAACCCAACCCTTAGAAGCACTTGCTATATTCATCCTCAATAAGTCATCGTCAAATTCTTGACCATCTATATCCCTCGTGTTCATTTCATTTAGGTTCCAGCCCAAGCCATTCGCAAGGACTACTAAGCACTTCTATTCAATGCATTGTAAAAGTTCAGTGCATGTCAGCGTTATTGAATCTCACAATCGAAACCTAACAGAACATGACAAGTTTGAAATTTAATTACTTCATTATTTCAGCCATCTACGCAAGTTAGACCCATTAAACTAGTACATGGGATGGGGTAGGACGTGTTGGAAATTGCTGAATGTTGAATACGTAAACAATCATTATTATCAAAGCTTTATCCCAACAATGTTAGATCTGGCTATATGTTTTTTATTTTTCTATACCGACCTATTTTGAGCCACATTCTTAGACAAGTTAAACTTTTTCAAATCCGTTTTAATTACCTTCATCAACATCTTCTTCGTCGTACCACTTCCCCTTCGTGGACCATCTACCCATATAACCAAACTTTTGGTCACCGGCACTATAATTTGCTTGTGTTCAATATGACCAAAATATTTTAAATAGGTTTCTCTAATCTTATCATCTGTTGATGTCATCCTTAAATGATCTCGAAAGCACTCATTTTTAATTTTATCTTTTCTAGTTTTACCATACATCCACCTCAACATTTTATCTCTATTACATCCATTTTATATATTTGTTGTTTTTTGATTGACTAACATTCTGCAATATAGGTTGTGTTTTCTTAAAATTCATATTTAGGTTGTGATAAAGTTTTACGCTGGTTGTCAACTTACCTAGCACAACCCTCTTCTTTACCCGGGCTTGGGACCGGCAATAAAAACTAACAGAGTATACTAGAGCTTGGGAACATGTGAACAATCTAGAGTTTCTCGCTCTTCTCTTTCCTTTGATGCTAAGCTTTTTTTTTTTTTTTTTTTGGCTAGATTGGGTGCTTTGTGGTTTCTTTAGGCTGGTTTAGCCTTTTTTTTTTTTTTTTTTTTTGAAGCAATAAAAGTTTGATAGTTATAAAAAGAGGATTTTACCCAAAAAAACCCTCTAAGAGTAACTCCATACCAAAAAGTATCTCAAAGACATGATTCAACCACAGTAGTCTGAGGGGTCCTTTTGAGTTTAAATTTTTTAGAATTTGAGTTGGGCGGGGATATCCCTGCTCACCCACATATATGAACAGGGTCCCTGCTGTCGGGTTTTTTTTTCCTCTTCCTCTTCTATCTTTTTCTACTTTTGTTTCTTTTGAAAAGTGCTAGTGGATTTGGGTTATCTAACATGAGTGGAGATATCTCTGCCCACGCTTTTTTTTTTCTTCCACTTCCTTCTTTTTCTACTCTTTTTTTTTCCCTTTCGATTTAGGTTATCTGGCACAAGTGGAGATATCCCCGCTCGTTTTTTCTTTTTTCTCCTCTTCCTTCCTTTTCTTTCCTCTAACCCCAATATAGACACAAGGATACACACAAAAACCCCAATATAGACACAAAGACACATGCGCGCGCGCGCGCGCGAGGATTACTAATGAAAAGCAAAATCCCAAGAACCTAAGGTGGGGATAAGAAAAAGTGGTGGAAACTATTTTTTCAAAGGGGATAAAGAGATCTAGAGCTTTGAAGGTTAGAGAAATGAGAGAAAAGAGAGGAGAGATAGATGATGAGTTCTGGTGAATTTAAGGGGAAGATGAAGAGGAAAATGAGATAATTATGTTTTGGTTGGTGGGGTGGGGGAGTGGGGCGGCCGAGGCTGCTTGGGTTTGGATTTGGGTTTAATGGTTTTGAGTTTATGAGTGAGTGTAGTAAATTGGAATTAGGTTGTTGGGTTTATGTATAAGCTTGAGTTGAAGTTGGATGAAGAATAACCAACAAAGGAGGAAGGAAGAAGAAGAAGAAGAACCAACAGAGGGGGAAGGAAGAAGAAGAAAAAGGAAAAAAAAAACCTAGCAGGGATAACCCCGCCCAAGTCAGATTTTAAAAAATTAAACAAAAAAAGACCGGTAAGACTAATATTGTGGAATCCTATATTTAGGGTCCTTTTTTGTTTAAAGTAACTTTAAGAGGATTTTCCAATAAAACCCTCTTATAATAATAATAATAATAATAATAATGGAAAATAAAAAAAATGTGAACAATTTATCACGCATTTTCAATATTATAGTTAGAATAACAGAATTGCTGAAGGTTACTGCAGTAATACGTTTCAATACGAAAGTGGTCTCTTAAGACTCCTTTAAATACCAATTACAGTATACTAGAGCTTTCATCAGAACTTACCTCCTGAATTCCAAAAAGTAATTGAAACTTGCATAATGATAATCTTATGGAGTAGCCATTTCATTATTTCAAGCAAAGGGTGTACAAGAGCGTACTTAGCTGTGCTTCTTTCTCATAACAAACCATGATTATGTTCACAATTAAAACAAGGAATTTTCGAACTCTCTTTAGAGTTTAATAACTTTCCGCCAAATCTTATTGTTACAATACCAATGAGATTATACTCAAGTGACCAAAACCAGCACTAGTTTTCAGTGAAGATATTCTCTCTAATTTAAGAAATGAAAATTTCTGTCGGAATATCCTTCAAAACCCATGTTTAGACAGCAATAAAATTGCTTACTTAAAAAATGGATGGTAAGCATCAAATAAAAAGGCATGCACAGAGAGAGAGAGAGAGAGAGAGAGAGAGTCTGGAGAATCAATGTGTCTATGGAAGAGAGAGGAGGGGCATAACCATACATGGATTTGCAGATAGAGACTGTTCATGGTAGTTTGCTCTAGGAAGTTCCTAGCGATTGAGCCAAATGGGCTGGTCATAGGTTTCTTGGGGAGGAGATGCATATGAGCGACGAAGGGATGTGATAGAATTTGTTTGTTTGGGCCTTTTAGAAAGTATGTCAAGGTTGTTGTGTAGATAATAACTATGATTCATTAGGAACAATGCACTCTCCCACCTTGAAAGGCAATGATAGTGTAGGTCATAGACTCTGGTGGAAGCTTTCGAACGAGTGCCACCATTAATCTACTACAACACAAGAGACCAATCCACATGAAGTATGAGAACGCATATTTATCAAGATGCCAAAGGAGATTTACTAGAAACCTCTCCCACTCAAGTCACTCCCTATTGTCGACAGTAATAAATCTGTCTACTGAATGAGCTAAAGGAGAATATAATGAATCTCAAGGAAAGCTAAAAGGAAGAAGATGGGGATTTTGGATCTGAGTTCTTCTTCCCCACCGTATCTTTTTATATAATCATAGTAAAAAGAACCATTTAAGAGAGGCATTAAAAGGTTTTCAATGCCCTTTTTAGTTTCCTCATTGAAGAAGAGGAAACAGAAGAGTCGTTGAGAGTGAGGGGCATTATGGACTTAAGTGGCGGGCTAACATTTGGATGACATGGCAGTGGGCCCAACCCACTAAGCCCAACAGATAGATTGTTCTTAAAAAATAGTGCCCACAGGCCATGAACCATGGAACATATTTAAGAATCAAAATTTGAAATGGTACAAAGCTACAATCCAAAAACGTTTTCCTAATTTTTGTCGAGTGTGTTCATAGAACATTCCAAAAGAACATTCTTAAAAGAACCCTAAGATCCCTTACTCGACTCCAAGACTTACTAAAAACTAGTAAAAATGCATAGAGGGAAAATTTTATAAAACAGTGATTAGACAAGCTAGATTCTACGGAGTAGAATGTCGGACAATCAAAAAACAATACCTGCAAAAAGTGAGTGCAGCAAATATGAGAATGTTGAGATGGATGTACGGTGAAACTAGAAAAAATGTATTTAGTGAACCACAATGGAGAGCATTTAGGGTCACAACAATAGGTCATCAATTAAGTGAGACACATTGAAGATGGTATGGACTGTAGAAATCAGGCCTATCAAGATAAGACCCAACTTAGGCCCAATAGCTAACATTTAGGAAATGTTATTTCTAACCTCTAGGAGGAAGAAACACCCAATATCAATGGTTGGATGTGATTTAGATGTAACAAAACCAAATCTGTTCCACAAAACTGGTGACACAGAGAAGGCTGAAAATCACAGACCTGTTAGAGTTTTAAAAAATCCACAAAAATGCTGATAAAAGCCAGGTATAATAGTTGACCCTTATAGAGGAGATTGCCAGTGCAGTAGCCGTTCAGAGGTGGGGCCCACCATGTGATCAGGTCGTGACTGTTGCAGAGATGACGATGTTCTTTGTGTAAAAGATCTTCTATTCTTCTTGTAGACTTGCAGGATTTGATCCTAAATCTCTGATACCATATTAGTCTATCAAAACTTAGATAAAATGGAATAGAAAAAGAAGATTGTGGGAAAGATTGTCTGTATCCCCAATATGGGAATCGACAGTCTCGTATAGATGTACATGGCCCAATTTGGGGCTATGATTACAATCAACCAGGATTTAATTACAACCTAAGAATAAATACAAAAGATATGATGGCTACAAGAATGGAATGTATACACAGACAGACCACATAAATAATGTTGACTGTTATCTTGCAAGATCTCACATGTGAATCTGTGAACGTTACCTATTAGGCCTGAGTTGGGCCTTATCTTGATGGGCCCAATCTCTACATGGACATTTCAAACAGAGGTCAACAACTTGGGGTTTTGAGCTCAAGTTACATTACCAAACGAAAAGGAAAATCTAAAACCGACAATGCCACCGATTGTAAAAAGTTTTTCTATGCATATTGATGGCCCTTAAAAGAAATGGGATAGGTTGAAGGACACTGATGAAAGGAGTAAGGAGCAACCTATTTGAGGATTTTTTTTTGGAAGATAAGTATGTACTAAAATATCCCTATATACAAAAGAATCGCTTTCAACCTGCTACCACACCTCGAAGATGTGACTAGCTATCCAAGGCATATGGCGACTAGCACGGGCAAAGGTAGCAGAAGGAAAGCTAAAAACAGAATAGTAGCCTATAAAATTTCCTCTGCTAACCAATCCTACGAAAACCACGAGGCACTAGTACAGGCAGAGGAAATATTCTTCAACACTCCCCCTTGGGCAGACAACGCACTTTCAGTGACATGAACATTTTAGTGCCAAGTCATTCTCTCTTAGGATTCAAACTCACAACTGGTTTGCTCTTATACCAAATTAAGTTTCCTCCGTTAACCAATTCTACCAAAATCTCAAGGTTTTAGTGGAGGTAAGGTGCAAAGACCTGGCCCTTGCCAGGGCCTAGTGTTTGTTGTTTTCACTCTTTGCAATTTTTTGAGAGATTGGATTCACTATGAATGATGCCTTTATTATAGGCACGATAGTTGAGATACATTCGTATACAGAGCATGACAGCTATGATGAAGTCTAGAGATTTTTTGAGGTGGGTATCTAGCACATATCACGGATGAGTTATAAGTAATAAGTCACACTCACGGCTGAGTCGAGCTCAGATACTGCTCAGCCCAACCTAACCCAGCCCATGATCACCCCTGCCAAGCCTGCACCTGCTACCCAGCTGCACAACCCAAGACATGCCAGTAGTCTACACCTACTGCCAGCAGCATGCACCCACTGCCTAGCAAACCCATCCTAGCACAGCAAGGAAGAGGAAGCATGGAAGCAGTAACAACCTATCCAAGGAATTGGTCCAAGATAGACTGAAATGACAAAATAGAATTCATGTATCTGACACTACATAGTTAGGACAATGCTTTGATGATGATGAACCTGCTCTACATCAGAATAGATATGTAATTTGCTATTATTGATAGTGGCTTGATTGGAAAACTGAAATTGAAATACCTAGATGATGCAATCTCTCCATGAAGATAACCTCAAATGGGAATAGCCAATTTGCTCTGTTGCCTTTGCTTCCAATGAATATTAATTGCAAATATAATAGTAAAAGCAAAAGTTATAGCTGCTAGAACACAGGGTTTGTGCCTGCTTCAATTTCTTTCAATTTTGATGATCCATATTCAATCATCTGGGACTTATTCTACATCAGCATATGTAAGAAGTTTTCTATTATAAACGTAGTTAAACAGAAAAATTGAAATATAGCCGCATAGATTATTGAACTTCATCATAAAGATGAAGCTCAATTAGGCATAGCCGATTTGCTACGTTGAGACCTTTCTAATGATATATTAGGTTTGCAACTCTACAGTTGAATCAAAAGTTACAGCTGCCAGAAGATAGGATGCATGCCCAGTTTGATTTTCTTCAATCCTAACACTTCATATGTAATCATCTGCAACTTGTTATACATTAGAATAGGTAGGAAACAACTTGTTACACATTAGAATAGGCTATGAAGCACGGATACGGACACGGGACACGGATACGACACGACACGGACACGGACACGGACACGGCGATACGGCAAATCCTAAAAAAGTAGGACACGGACACGGCTAGGACATGGCAAATAATAAATATATATATTTTTATATATAATCATAAAGTTAAAGAATAGTTATATTTTTAGCCAAATTAAAAAGTATAATGTCACAATTAATAAAGAAAAAACATAACTGATACTGGAAAAGTCAAAAATAAAATCTATAATGCATAATGTAATGTAATAGTAGGCCATAAGCCCATAGTACATCAATCATCATCAACATTACATGTCACAATTACATCATAATCAAATCAATTTCCTATCACATTGAAAAACAAACTATCACATTGAAAAATAAACTAGGAAAAAAAATGCAGCAGTTCTGAAAAAAAAAAGCAGCAATAGCATGGAAATATAGCAGCAGTAGTTCTGAAAAAAAAAAAAACAAACAAACAAAAGAAAGAAAACAGCAGCAACAGCACAGCAGTCCCATGGAAAAAAAAAACAAAAGCACTGAAAAAAAGAAAAAAACAGCAGCAGCAGCAATTCGAAAAAAGAAGAAGAAAGAAAACAACAGCCAAAATAATTTTAAAAAAAAAGCAGCAGCACAGCAGTCCCATTTTAAAAAAAAATAGCACTGAAAAAAACATAGCAGCAGAAGCAATTCAAAAAAAAAAAAGAAAGAAAGAAAACAACACCACCAGCAGCACAACAGCAACAGCAAAGCAGTCCCGTGGAAGAAAAAAAAATAGCAGCACTAAAAGATAAAAAAGAAAAAAGGAAAACAGCAACAGCAACAGAACAACAACAGCACAGGAATCCCATGGAAAAAAAAAAAACAGCAGCAGCAGCAGTTAGATCGAAGAAACAATGAAAAAGAAAACAATAGTTCAAAAAAAAAAAAGAAAGAAAGAAAGAAAGTAGCAGCAGCGGCGCAACAGTCAGATGGAAGAAAAAACAGCAACAGCACAGCAGTAGTTCAAAAAAAGAAAGAAAGAAAACAGTAGCAGCACAGCAGCACTGGAGAGGAAAAAAAAAACAGCAGCAAGAAAAAAAAAAAAAGCAGTACCTGTTCTTCCTCCTCCTCCTCCTTCTTCTTCCACGCAGATCTTCCTCACGCATCTTCCACGCAGATCTTCCTCATGCTCAGATTTTCAAGCTCAGATCTTCCACGCATCTTCCTTAAGCTCAGATCTTCCATGCGCAGCCGTAGATCTTCCTCACGCTGTCTTCTTCTTCTTCTTCTTCTTTGTTTCACTGCTGGCGGCGATTCCCCCTTTTCATCTTCTATTTCTCCATCTCCCAGATGCGACCATTTCCCCCTTTTGATTTCACAAACGAAGAGTGAATATAAAATTAGGGTTACAAGTTTAAAAAAATTACACTTACCCCCTTCCTCTTTTTTTTTTTCTAATTTTAACCCAAGTTGAGCCAATTTTAATTATATTTTAGTACCGCCATGTCCACCCCGTGTCCGAGCCGTGTCCTGCCGTGTCCACCCCGTATCCAAGCCGTGTCTACCCCTTGTCCGAGCCTTGTCCGAAATTTAAAAAATAAAAAAAAATTCCAGGACACGTTTCGGCGTGTCGGAGCCGTGTCCGTGTCCGACATGGACACGGGGCCCATTTTGGAGTGTCCGTGCTTCATAGAGAATAGGTAGCAGATTTGCTAAGCAACGCATAAGCACAACTCAATCATATGGATTTGTCTGGATGACCTCGACCTATGATACACGGACTCGCCCAAAACCACGACGCACCCACACCCGACAAATATGCACCTGCACCTGATACTCGTGCCAATACTTCATTTTTAAAGTATTTGACATACTTTCTTGAGGCGCACTAGCACTTAATACGCACCAGCACCGGATACTTAAGCCGAGTCCATGTAACATAGACCTCGAATCTACAATTGGCAAAAATTAACACCAAAGAGATGATAAGAAGAACAGAAAGGGGAAGAGTTTCATGGTTAACAACAAAAATACAGCTGTTTACATTCAATGAAAAGAAACACTAGATCTCATTTCTAATACTGAAAGAAACAAAAAATCCTCTCCTACCACTCCAAAATCTTTTAACATGGCACAAAATGTAAAAAAAATTCAAATCTTAAAATAAAAAAAATTGGAAAAAAGGCCAAATCAGGCAAGCAAAATGAAACTCAAATCTGTGGAACCTAAACACTCCAATCCCAAACCAGAGAAAGTCAAATTCATAAAACCTAAACCACCAAAATAAAGACTGAAGTTAAAAAAACCCATGGATCAAAAGAAATGACAAAAAGCTCAAATCTATAAAACATCTCTTTTTTTTCTAGAATTCATACAAAGAGCACAAATGTAAACACTCAAATTTTCCACTTCTTGTCTTAAAGTTAAAATCCATAAGCCTGGAAATAACATAAAAAAAAAGGGTCAGCCCAGTGCACGAGGCTCCGGCATAGCAGGGTCTGGGGAGGGCAAGATGTACGTAGCTTTACCTTCATTTTGAAGAGGCTGTTTCCATGACTTGAACCCGTGTCCTTCAGGACGCTACTGGTAAGCCTTTACCGTTGGGCCAAGCTGCCCTTCAAGCCTGAAAACAACATAAATAAGCAAAATATTGACGTCACCTGTATAAATTCTCAAAGTAGAGAGTTATCATCTCATATTAATGTTATTTTTCGTCACGAGATTAGAACAACTAATTCTGTGGCAGATGTTTTAGCTAAGTAGAGGGTTGAGAGGAGGGTTCTTAGGGTGGGTATTGTTGGGTAATTGCTTAGGAGTACAACGCTCTTGTACCCCTAATTTCTTTCTTTATCTCTTTGTCTCTTGTTGTATTTTGCTCTTTTAATTAAAGTTTTTGTGTTACTTGTTAAAAAAAAAATCTCAGAGTAACATTGCCCCATGAGTCCAGACCACTAATGCCAAAAGGTGAAGGATAGGAATATGTTCAACCTTATATGGTAGATAATTCTTCCATGGACCAAGTAAGGAACCACCTATATTACTATTTACATCAATGCTATACAAATAACAATAAATTCAAAAGTCTGCACAGACCATAACCGGAAGAAAAATACTTCACTCATATATTAATAAAACAGCAAAAACATCAGTGTTCAAGGTCTCAAGTCAATAATCCAATACCCACTCTGTTAATTTGAGGAAGAGAAACTTTCTTATGAAGATCTAATTCAAATGACAAACAGCATTACATAACCATATACAGGAAGGTGCTCTGTTGAACAAGAAATCCTCAGAGGCCAGTGACACTCTCAAAAGGGAAGTATGGAACCAAGATAAGAGTCAAACATGATTTTTAGTATTCAGTATTGTACAAAACCATAATTTAACAAAGGATCTCCATTGCATAATAGGATATCAAGTCACAAAACAACAATAAAGTGGAAATCCCTCTTCACAAGAGCTAGTCTCAAATTCTATCCAGGACCCATGAATTTAGAGCGAAAAAAGCAATATTTAAATTTTGGGTGCCCACCAAAAAATTCATACACCAAAAGTTAAAGAGCTTAGAAACAGTTTGTTTCAAGTAATTACATTCCTAGGATTTCTAAGACCATGTTTTTCTATAATTGATTAAAAATGAAGAATCAAAGGTGATATCCAAAAGTGTTCATCAAATAGCCTCGATCAAGGGAAGATGGGAAATCAATACCTAGCAGTGGCTCTTGTAATTCAAATCCTCGAAAAGGCAAGTTCTCATCTACATCTCAACCTCTTATATCCCCCTCGCCCATATTCTTCAGCCATTGCCTCTTTAATAATCCTTTGGTGAAACTCACTTGACCATGAAGTGCTATGCAAACAAATAGGCCTTTAGTTTTAAAAATCAACTCTACTTCTTTTTACCTATTTTGGAAATGCAATAAGGCAACATCTGCCCATGCCCTTGTTTACCATCTAAAATGACAGCGCAGGCGACATCCTCTATAGTTTCTCCTTTCCACCATTTTCTGCTTAAATTTGCAATTTTATGCAAGTCCAATAAATGTAATGCATGAACGGAGATGAATAGGAAGCCTACAAATTAATTTCTCTTTACAAATTCATTAAACCTGCAATCCTGGAGCAATGTTCCCCACACTTCATTTCTGCATTCAAAGTCTCCAACAATCCATAAGCAGCCTCTGCTTCTGGATGTAATCTATCATTGGAGACAAATATTTCCACCTTATTTTCCACATAGACCCAACTGCAGCCAGCATGCTTTTTGACCTCCATCCCTCTCATTTTCCTCCTTATCCTACCCATTTCACTCCACTCCCCCTCAGCAGCATATGTATTAGCCAACTGCACATATCTGGCCCCATTGTCTGCTTCCATCCTCAACAATTTCTCCTCTGCCACTCTTGCCAACTCTACATTCCTGTTCATCTTGCAAGCATTTAGAAACGCGCCCCAAATTTTCGAATCTGGTTCCACCTCCATTCTCTCAATCACTATAAGTGCCTCATCCAGGCGGCCTGCCCGTCCTAGGAGGTCGACAATGCAGGAATAGTGATCAATTTCAGGTGATATGCCATGATTTTTTACCATAGAATCAAAATACTTCTCCCCTTCTTCAACTAATCCCGCGTGTCGACATGCAGAGAGAAGGGCTATGAATGTGATTGCATCAGGTCTGATACAGTTCTGTAACATGTTCTCAAAAACCCTTATGGTTTCATTCATGCATCCATGGTGCGCAAAGCCACCCATCATTGCATTGTAGAGAACCCGGTCTTTGCCAGTAATTTGCTTAAATGTTTCTTCTGAATACTTAATCTCACCGCATTTCGCATACATGTCAACCAAAGCACTGCCCAGTTTCTCTTCAATCTCAACCCCAGACCTTAGTATGTGTGTATGAATCTGCTTCCCATGATTGAGAGCTGATTGTATTGCACATGCGCGTAGCACATTGATGAGAATTAATGCATCAAGGACCTCTTTTTCTTTTGTTCTGAACTCCCCAAAGAGTTCAAAAACAGCATTGCATTGCAAAGTTCTAATATATCCGGAAAACAAAGCCGTCCATACAACAGAATTCTTTTCAACTAACAAATCAAAAAGCTTCCTCGCTTCAACCATGTTCCCTTGACAGGAATGGCCCAGAATCAATGAAGTAGTTGCAAAAACATTCTCTCTTTGAATTGTAGCATGACTGAATTCTGCATAGTGTAAATTGTCGCATTTACAGTAGACATCCACAATGGCTCCACTTATGAATGAATTTGAGCTCAACCCATTCTTCAAAACACAAGCATGGACTGACTTCCCATGCTTTAAAGCCTTCAAGCTTGAGCAAGCACTCAATACACTAGCAAATGTGTGTTCATTCTTTCTAACTCCATTCGTGGCCATTAAAGTAAACAGCTCCAATGCCATTTCTCCACGACCATTTTGAACGCAACCTGAAATCAGGGTGTTCCAAGAGACACTGTCATTTGACTCCACATCTTTCCAAAAGACATTCAAAGCCAAATCCAATTCTCCTTCTCTACAACAAGCCGCAGCCATTGCATTCTTAGAAACCAGATCTTTCTCACCCGTCTCATTAAACACTCGAAAAGCATCCAAGAAGCACCCACATTTCGAGTACATGTCAATCAAAGAGCTTACGCCAAAACAATTCGAACCATTATCTGTTTTCACCATATAGGCATGAATTTGTTTTCCATACTCCACAACCAGCATCCTAGCTGCTAAATTCAGCATACTTGTGAGGGTGTATTCATCCATATGAGTTCCACTTCCCTGCATTTCAGCAAAGACTTCAAGAGCTTGGCATTCATGTCCTCCACCCACATAGCCCGAAATCATCGAATTGTACGTGACAGAGTCCTTTTCTCTAGCTGAATCAAAGAGACACCGCGCTTCGGTTAAGTTATTGTTTTTGACACAACCAGCAATAATGGCATTCCAAGTGAACACATTTCTTTCAGGCATTCTGTCGAACAGCTGGCGTGCGTGGCTAAGAAGCCCATTTTTACAGTAGACCTCTATCAGTTGGTTATTGAAGGAGACAGTTGGGAGGATCCCATTCTTTATAATGTCAGAATGGAATCTAATTGCTTGTTTCAGAGATTTCATTCACATCAAAGACAAGGAGATGGCCCCTCTTGTTGGGGTGGAGGTGCAAAAGGGTAGAATCCGGGTCAACCCGGTACTTAATCTGAACCCGACAGGAGTGGTGCAAGGAAAGCCAAGTTTGCTTTTATAAAAGTATGCGGCCCCCGTTTCTGTGGGTCCCAGCTGATTGCACCCATCCAGTCAGATGGTTGTGAGGATGAGAGACATCAGATGCTGCTTTAATCAGAAGATCTTAACCGTTGATTCTAGGCCTGGATTCTCTGATGGTGGACCTTCCTCCATCTGACCATCGAAATGAATCATTGGACGTCTGTTAACAATGGACGGGGATGGAAAAACTGAGAATGGAAGAGAGAGAGAGGACTTTTTTATAAAACTACATGGAACTTTTACATATGGGCCCCCTTCCCTCTTTATTTTTTTCACTTAGTGGCCCCACAAGGAATATTTCCTTGGTCTGCCCCTCAATGTGCTTAGGACAAAAATATATATAAATAAAAAAAACAAAAAGTTTCTATAAGCCATGTTGTCCACCATTTTGAGGCCCACTTGGGCCTACCTTTGATCAGTGTAGCTCCGTTTGATGCTTTTATTATCCTCTTTGGCACTAGTCTCCAATTTTACCATCATTGAACCTTCACTCACCATCGAATTGATTCTTAGTCCCAAATCTATGACTAAGACATTGTTAATTATTGAGACTATTAAAGCAAGGGGCTTGAATAATCTGGGGATGCTAATTTTTGGCGCCCTCTTGTCCACAAGAGACATTTCTGTCTGCCCTACATCCAATGATAGATGTACATCTAAGTGGGCCCACTAGCTAGACTTCAAATGAGCAGAATGCAATCTTCTTGTAGGAGAGCATGCTTTGGAGTCCGGGCTAACGGTATCTAGATACATGCACAGGAGTTCTATCCACACCATTCAACAGTTAATTCATCATGGTCCGATGTTTCCTTAATCTAAATTATCCATATTACATTCCCCTAATGAATATATAGATAGCGGACACTAATGGACCCTGATTGGATCTGTTTATTGACAATGGTGCAACTTGGGTTGCGCCAATACTCAACCCGCACGACCGAACCAACCAAATGGGTTTTGGATATGGTTCATGTGGGATGAGACACACGTGGGCCTATTTATTTGCATAGAATACATGGAAATTAAATTTAAATATATAGAAATCAATGTTGTAAGCGGTTGAAAATGAAGATTCAAGGTAACTATTGACCAAGTGGAAATGAATTAAGCGATGGGAAATGAATATACATCCATCTCCCTAGTAATTCAAATCCCAAGGAAAGTAGAGGTCCTCCCATATACACTTCCAGCTTGTTACTTTTACCCCTTACCAATATCATTCACACTTCACCTCTGTAATAATCTATAAGTGGAGCTCATTTGATGATAAATTCATATTTATTCATTTCTTAGGTATTCTAATGCACACAAGCAGGACTTAAGAGGAGGATTTTCATAGTTGAGGGAGGGGGTCCCACTATTACAATATAAAAAATTGCACACAACTTGCATGTGGGACTCCCATGGAGAAAAAGGTGTAACTTTTAAATATGGATCAAGAATTATTCTTTGAAGTAAACGAAAGGAGCATGGTATTGATAAGAAAATAAAGTCTTGAATGTTATGAAACCAGGAAAGAGGTTGACCAAAATTAATTAGATTTGATAGCTTCTTTATCTAACAAATTCCTTAGAAGTAAATCAAAAAAGACTAGAGGGCGGTCTATGAGTAGTTCAAGGTCACCCTTTTGTGTTAAAGAGATGAAGTATTGGGGTCTCTACGCAAAAGCATGATTTTGAGAGTATTTCAATTTGGATTAAACTTCCCAATCTGAATTTTAGTTTCCGCTTTAAATCTAGCTGAGCAAAATTGCAAATATCATTGGTAAACCTCTATATATGGATAAGGCTACTGCGGAAGGAACCTGTCTTGCGTTTGCAAAAGTATGTGTTGAAGTCAATGTCAATTTCACTTTCCCAAGGGAAATCATTATTGAATATAATGGGGAAGAATTTAAGCAAAGACTTGAATACGCCTGGCATCCTTCTCCATGTAAAACATGTAGGACTTTCAACCATTTTGATAACACTTATATTCTAATGCAGAATCAGAACCATAAACAAGTGTAGGTGCCCAAGAAAATTTCTAATGCGATATCACAGGAAAATGAGAAATCAAAGAAGCCAAAATTATCTGACAAATCTGAATATGAAAGGCAAGAGGGTATTCCCCAGGTTGACAAGGATGGTTTTCAGGTGATACATTGAAGAAGATCTTCTAGCCCAACTAAGGAGAAAGGAGGTAAGATTCTATGGATATTCATTTTGATTGCTTATCTAATTTAGATAGAAATTCTACTGTTTCAACTAGAAAAATTGTTTATACTACGGATTTGGTGAATTCTTATAAAGGCCCGTCTCCTCCTTATATGGTGATTACTCATGCTTCCTCTTCAAGTATTGTTATCAAAGGGGTATCCACACACCCCATTGAAAGGAAAATGACCCAAGAGATTCACTAACTACCTGATGTTCATTTTTCACATCTCACTTTCATAGCTTGGAGATTGGAGATTGGCTAAAATATTAGAAGGATATGCATTCCTCTAGTTTTGAATGCACATTGATGTGATGCTTTTTTAATTGTTGCCTAATCCTGGGGTGTGGGTTCTTTTGTGATTTAGCATTATCTTATGATTGTTTTAAGGGGTATGACCCTTTGAGATCATCATTTATGATGATCTACTTCTGTATCTTATTGTTTGGTCAATAAAGAGATTATTACCCTTCCGAAAAAAAAAAAAAAGAAAAAACACAATCCTGCTAATGCATTGCACTCATTCTACTCCATATTGTAATAAAATGATAATTGGAATAAAGGTTTTGGGCATAAGAACTCCACTAACAAAAGTGGGCACCCCCTAAGTTGTAGGTGTAATAATTACGCAATTGAAGATATGGCAGAAAGATATTATAGAAAAAGTGCTCTGGCATAAAAACTTTCATTTGTGTGTAAGTGTAAGCCAATTGTACTTGCAAACACCTGCATGAGCCAAGTTCATTAAACCAGCCCTTCCTTGAGTTTAGGCTTCCACAACCATGTGGCCAAAATGAGGATCCTACTCCTACTCAGTGTATGAATTTTTTTTTCGAGTTACATGAAATAGACTTTTGAAGTCCACAAAAAGACTGTTGCTAACCATCCAAATAAAGACATTCATGGGCAATATCAACATCGCTCCTTTTTGGTTTTTTTTAAAAGGTAAGTACTCACAAATCCAACCCCAGCAACCGACACACACTCTTTTTTAAGTCTTTTACGATATAGGCAGGCATATATCCTGGTTGTTTTGTGAAAGAAAGGTGCCTCGCTAATTGAGCTGCCAGCTGAAGTACACAGCATTACCCTTACATCATATGCGGTTGAAATACTAAACCAAATTAGACAAGGAGTGGGGTCTTGGGCTAAACTCTAATAAACCTTGAAAATCGTAAAGCTGCAATACTTTTCAAATCCTCCTAACCATCTACTGAAACCAACTATACAAGTGATTCAACATATATACGTGAAATGTTAGATTTTTTTTTATTTGTTTTGTTTCTTTTCTTTTTCTATGCGTGATTTATGTTTGCTAAAACTTCAAATGATGTCGAGATATATAAAATTACTAAGTGCATGTTTGGCATGTCTAATTTTTAGGCTCTTATTGTCTAAATGTCTAAAATTTATAGAGTTGAAAAAATAGAGGCGCTTGGCATGTGTATTTAGCTCTATTTATCTTAGACAATAAGAGGTAAAAGCTCTATTTTGGAGAGGAGGCCATGTGATGCATTTCCAAATAAGAGAGAAAAAAAAAAAGAGGCACCCAGCTACAATGTTTTCATGGATCATGCCCAGTATAGTTTTTTCGATTTTTCTCGAAATCCGGGCGCCTAAATCTACATCCAAACCGTTGAAAATGTTAACATGATCAATTACAGCCACCCATCAAATTTCAGCCGTTAATTCATCCTGAATCTCGAGATATGTGCAGGAAAGCGTGAGCCATTGGATATTAGTTTTTGAATTCTGTGGGGCCCAAGCACAATATCCAAACCATTGGAAATGTTGGGAAGACTAAAAACGGCTATGGAGTCAATTTTCAAGGATTGATTCCTTGTAGATCTCAAGATATTTGTGAAAAACTTTCAACCATTGAATTTAATATGCTGAATTTGTAACTAGTCCACAGACAGCCCCTTTTTTATTTTTTTTATTATTTTTGGGAAGTAAATAACAATCCAAACCATTGAAAATGAGTAGTAGGTCAATGACCATTATGAGACCAAATTTCAGCCGTTGGATCATCACCAAACTTGAGATATTTATGTAAAAGCGTGAATTATTAAATATTTTTTTAAAAAATTAGGGGCCTCAAACACAAGATCCAAACCGTTAGATCTTTTTGGGAGGCCAAACATGATTATGAAGTAAAACTTCAAGGCTCGATACCTAGTAGATCTTAATATATTTGTGAAAAGCTTTTAACTATTTATTTAAAATGGTCTATTTAAAATAGGTACTTTCATTGCCAAACACATATTTTGATTCTAGCCTCTTTTTTTAACTCTTTTTTTAATTGCTTTATTTTGAATTGTCTATAAAAATAAAATTAAACCTACCAAACAAGCCCTAACTTAATGTTGTTGTATACCTGTGTCACCAAGCGCCTATACAAACAAATGATGGTACTCACATCTGAGTTTTGTGTTTATGAACGGCTTTCTGAACAAATGATGGTGCTTATGGAGTAGACTTGTTTTGACATTTTTGCTTCTTTTATTGTAGGCCTGACTATTCCGGACTATGAGGCTCCAAAATATATACATAGGTTAAACATATGCCCTCTAAAGCAGAGAGAGAGAGAGAGAGAGAGAGAGAGAGAGAGAGAGAGAGAGAGAGACTCGGGATTGTGGCGGGGGTAGGAATCATTGAGGTCTGGGGCAAATCTTTTGATTGGAAGCATTTGTTTTCCTGGGTGATGAATTTGTCTTGATTCCAACTGCATTTCCTGCATTATTTTGGGCAATATTATTAATAATAATAAAATAAATAAATAAATAAATAAGAGCTAGGGACTCTTTGGACCCAGATTTTGTTTCTGAATCAGGCCCCGAAATCAAGATTTGGCTGCTAAATTTGTAGAGTAGACAACATGGGTGGAATAAGTGCCGGATAGAAGACCATAAATCAATAACTAACTTTCTTTTTTTTTTTTTGTAGAAAAAGAGTTAAATGTTCATAGTCTACAAAAAAGTGCCCCAATTTAGTGCTGAGATGATACTCATGTCACTACTTAAATTCTTTTATAGAGCTAACTTTTATGAGTCTTTTAAGACCCCCATTGTTTGCTTTAGTCTGGATTAACCCACGAAGAAAAATAGCAGCCGTATAATCCTTTTGGGAGATTACTGAAAATATAAGCGGATTGGCAACTGGGTATTTTGGGCACCAGGTCTGTCAATGAGACCTGACTTTGGTTTAGTTAAAATATGGCTGGCTGAAATACGTTGTGTGTGTGCGTTGGTATAAGAAATATAAAGTACTTGGACATCCTTGATGATTTTGGTACTAAAGTTACTGTCATGGTCAACTTGCACAATCAAAGCATGGTCCAGAGTAGGAGATTTTGTCTCTGCTATGCTTTATATTTTTTGGAGTAATGTAGGGGTAGTGGTCAGATTATCCTGTAAGTGTGCAAGAAAAGGAAATAGCAGTACATTTTTATTGGGAGCCTCTTCAATGAAGAGCATAAATCAAAATAGCGGCCGCTATATTGGAGCATAGTAGCCGAGACCGCTATGATATATTGAAGTTAGCACCATTATTTTTACTGTGGCCGCTACAGGACCGACCGCTACAGGGCCGCTACGGGACTTCTACGATTACTAAGGAGCTACTACAAAAGGCTACGAAGTGTGATTAGCAGCTATTTCCCAAATCTTTTTTAAATTCATAATAATGCTTATTCATTTATTTCTTTTATATAGTATGACTTATTTCTTTATTTCTTCTTTAAAAAAAGCATTTTGACGACATTTCTTCACTCTATAGTTTTTTTATAACCCTTTTATTTGTTTTTAAGTAATATCAATACATGTAAGAAAAAAAAAGATTATTACTATCTTTTTTATTAATACAATGATACAAGACCTTATGCAATAAGACCCCTTATCTTAGTTACTTTTGTATGAAAAACACATTCCATCATTTTTCAATGTTCTGAATTTTTTTATATTTTTTAATGATTTTTTTCGAATCGCACCGTTACATCACTATGTAGCACTACTACCGCTACTTAGCGCTCGCTAAGTAGCATTTCAGTGGCAGACCATTATGCCCGCTGCTATAGCTATTTTTATCCTTGGTTAAGAGACAGGATAGAGGACACTATATCCTTAGTTCAAAAACTGCACATGTATAATACATGGACAATATACAAGATTGCACTCTTGTAGTTCAGTCACGAGCATATCAAATTAATTAGTTGTTATATATAACCAGCAGTTATACATGCTTAAGACAAGATTAAGATAGTTCACATTCAACAGAGAAATTCATCTAAATAGATAGTTTGAGGACTTAAGATCCTCTTATCATTGTGATTATTGAGCATGGACTTGGAAGGTCTACCATTTGAATGCTCTGGAATCTGGATCACATCCTCATATGGATTTTTGAGCAAAGACGGTTTACTGTCCATGAGGAGGAAGCCTACATATCTATAAGTAAAACAAAAAAGTCCCGCATGAAAAAGCAACACTATTATACAGTCAAATCATGAAAAAAAAAAAAAAAGATCATTCTAAAATTAGTTTGAACCCAGGCAACTCAGTGAAAAAGACCCTATATTCTAGCTTCTTGTCTTAGTCCAAGTGTGTTCCTTGCCTTGTGCTCCTACATAATCTTCCTATAAAATTTGTGACTGTTGATGCATTGAGTGCTTCTCTATGAATATATAGCTCCTCTTTTTTCCCGGAGATTCTTCATAGTTTTATCTGTTACAACGACATGATATATACAACTTGCTGCTATTTCCTTATGGTTCTCATCACTAGTGTAGAAATTGTAGACTCTGTTAATTGGTAATAATAATGCTTTTAAGAGAGGCATACAAATCTGTACAGCATATGCAAGCATCCTTTGACATTGAGAGATCATTTGGTCTCTTTTATTTTCACTTTATTGTTTTTGTAGAGATAATAATCAATCTTCACTCTTTAACATTTCAGTCTTGCAAGATCGCATTATGAGATTACATACCGTACCACTGTTGAGTTGACTGCAATTAGTATCTATAATGAACTCTTCACTAAGGAATCTTGCATAAAGAGCTATTATGTAATGGACCATGTGATATTACATATTTCGTAATTCAACTGATGAGTTGCCAATTTGGTATGGTTTAATGGATTAGCGGTTGAAGCTTCTCTGAGTTTGGAAATTTTAATTCTAATGGAATGATTACCAATGAGATGGAAATTTCAAATTTACGCTGCTAATTTCTAGATATCATTCAATGTAATGTATCTGGAGACTGTTATCCATCTCATTGACTGCGACACACTACAAAAGTCTGCTCTTAACAGATGCTATTCCACTCGCCATTCATCACCTCATAAGCTTGGCTTTCATTCTACTACTAGAATGTATTTATGGAGATATATGCCATTCTCAGTTCGATCAAATACTAACAGACTAGGACCAAAGAAACCCAGATCAAACATTCTCTGCAATCCAAGCTTTATATATATATATATAAAAGAATATATACGTATAAATTCCCAGGAATGCTCCACTTAAAAACGGGCATTTCTGCTCTTTTTCTATTTTCCAAGGAGGGATAAGTCACGTAATGACTTTTTCTTCTTTTTAAAAGTAACATTAATTGTTTTTTTGTATTCCTAATCTCCGACTTATTGCAAAAAAGGCATTTTCACTTTTAAAAATGCCCGAGCGCAATCTAGCACTCCACTGTGCCCGGGCATTTTTTAAGAAAAAAATGCCCCTCTTAGTTAGGGCCCACCGAGATGCATGATGATCATAAAAGTCTATTTGATGTGAAGATCCATATGAGGCCTACCTATATGAAAAATCTTGAGATCATATGATCATCCTAACATTTTAATCCATGGCCCTAAAATTTAATGGTTTAGAAGCATCATTTTTTAATGATTTCAATCCAACGGTAAAATAAAATCGCATGAGTGTCAATTTTGAAAATGTGACCATACATAAGAGGATAGTATATATGAAAAGACTAGATTGACCCAACGTAGGCGCCATGACTGAAAAATAGAGGGGCGGAAAAAAAGGCGCTTTTAAAGTGACGCATTTTTTAGAATTTCCCATATATATATAGGAAAACAGGACCGTCCTCATAGACCATTTTGTACCATTTTGGATAGTGTTATAGTGTGGCCCATGTTGTGAGCCATCCAAATGGACCACACACATAACCCCCTTAAATTGCACATGTCCACTAATTTTCTGTCCATGTAAGGTATATTTATATTTCAGTGAGTCGGTTCCTAACAGCAAACAACAACTTCCAGGATATGGGGCCTTCCTTTTCTCAGGTGATTCAAGCCACCAAACAGATTCCATCTTTATGTTTATAGGCTGTGGGATAAGATTTTGCTGCAAATTAGTCATTTTTGAAAATGAATTTTTCAGGAGTATCTGGTTCATACATAACATGGAATGGTCAAGTATGTAGGGTCCACCTGGGGACCCAATTATCGATCCTAACCCAAATTGGGTCCTTTGAGGATTTTCCCCACGGTGAATCCGCCACGTCACCTTGAGGTAGCTCTTGCCTTTAATAGGACAGTAGCTCCACATGCATAAGGCTGCCCATAATGACGTGGCAAACTATGATTGGTCTACTAGCAGTTACTTTTGGGTTAGCCCTCACGAGATCCGGGAGCAACAACCGTTCTCCAGTGAATTGACACTCAGCCAAATTGGACCCTTGGGTTGATCAGGTTGATAATGAAAATCTGAGATGGCGCTAGCCGACAAAGACAACAAAAATGAGGGCATTTTTCTTGTCTGAAAGCTTAGGTTTCGGTAGTTTAAAAGTCCAACACCTTTGAGGGTAAGGCTAGGCTTGACCAAGCGGTCCAAGCCCATGTCATCCCTTTGTCATGTATGTTTTTGTTCATTATGTTTATCACACACACACGAATTTTTTTTGTTAAGTTCGATTGTAATTGCTCCACATGAGCACAACCCTTGTAAGCTGACCTATATCACTAATTCAAATTTGGACACACACAAAACCACCCTCGTGAATGTCGCCAATTACATGTTTGTTACAATGACGTGAGACTTAACCACAAATCAAATGGTCATGATGATCTGATGGTCTTGAGGTTTAAGCACAGGTGAATCACATTTAGATCTTTCAGACCCTATCTCCCCATTAATTGATGTAGCCTCAACTTGGCCCCAAAAGGCTTTGAACAATCATGATCACCTGTACTCCCATGCACCCCAAATTGTGGGCCTACCTAGTGCCCCATAATTGAGGATTTCAGGCTCATCAAATTATCGAGGCCCACAAGTCTAAATGTTTCTTATAAAAAACAGGAAAGAAAGATAGTCAATAAAAGGACTTTCCGGGCATTTGGATTGGAGCAAAAAGTGGATAAAAGTGAAAGTAACATTTTATTTTTTTGGCAGGAGGAGGTGGGGTGGGGTGGGGTGCCATTCAAAGTGGACAGATCGGTGCAACTAGGTGATATGCAATAAAGTATATTATTTACTCACGTTTCACTCTCTTTGTACGAAACACCAGAGGGAACTCTGATTTGTTGTAGTTTTTTTATTTCCCCATAACCGAGTGAGACCCTATAAAAATAAGTATATCCTACAATTTTAGATAGGTCAGATTTTTTTCTACATTTTTAACAAATTTCTCAAAAACAATGAAGAGTCAAGATAAAAAACCAAACATCTTGATGCTTATTATTGATATGAGAATACTGAATACTTCAAATCATGAACTAGGGGCCCACAGAAGTATAGAAAATTACATCTATGTTGGGAATTTTTGGACGTTTTTCATAAAGTTCTCGAAACCCATGAAGATTTAAGAATGAAATTAAACGTCTAAGTTTTTCATAAATTTTTCAAAGCCCATTGAGATTTAAAAATTGAAATGAAACATCTTAGGTTTTTTAAGCCCTACATAAAAGATAATGGTCTGGATCATGAATTTGGGGTTCACAAAAGGCAAAAAAGAAAATATCATTGATGGATCTCAAACTCATAACTTGCCTAGGAGTCCAAATTATAACCTCGCTTTGTTGTAATGACATGTCTAACCATTTTCACGCCTCATTTATGCATTATGTGTAAATAGCACAAATAAACATGATGTAATGATTTCACTGCTAATCATTTACATATATAAATCAAACAAACAATGTGTATAGTTGGGAATAGAGGGTTGTCCTGGTGGATAGGCAACCCACTCCCATAGCACCCACCAGGGATCGATTCTTGATGGGCGCCCTATCCTTTCCCACTCCCGGCCACTAAGCCAAATTTGAAAAAAATGATACCTGAAGTTTTAATGAATGAAAGCCAATAAAGAGGTTGACCCAGTTAACAAGATTTGATAGCTTCTGTATCTAACAATCTTGCCAATACAGACTACCCATACTAATAATCTTTATTGCGCAAATGATGATATGGATAAAGGTTTTGAGGACTCCACTAACCAAGAAATTAGTCCATCTGATGTATCCCATCTTGATCTAGGAATAGTGACATGAACTAAATGCCTTCAACAGCATGAAGAGCCCCAAGAAATGCTGATTTAGACAAGACTTAGCAGTTTTAAACCACCGCAATGTTTTGTTTACATTAAGGTTGTTGGTGTAATCATTATGGAACTAGAGATATGATAGAAAGACGTGACCAAAAAAGAGTTCCCATGTGAATATACTCATTCGGGAGTAAGCCAATTGTGTATATCAACACCAGAATAAGCAAAAATTCACTAAACCAACCCTTCCTCCAATAGAGGCTTTCGCAACCAGTTGACCAAAAATGACGATCCTGAAGGTTCTTGTAATGATGACCCAAAATTTTCTAGCAAGTTACACGAAAAAGAATCTTAGAATTACACTAAAAGATTATTCCTAATTATCCAAAATGAGAAGCAAAAATGTTATAATAAAGATCAGCAATTTATCTTCACTCTTGACAAAATGTGCGGTTGCAAATACCAAACCAAATACATTGAGTGGGGGTCTTGACCTAAGCCAAGGGTAAACTTTGAAAATCTTGAAAGCTGCAATACCTTTCAACTCCTCCTAGCTATCAAGTGAAAACAACTTCTTGAAAGTAATTCAACTTATCATTTAGGAAACAAGGTCTTTAGCAGTGGGGGTCTCATCCATGTTGCTTAACTTCAAACTTTATCAAGTGTCAAAACTGAAAGACATGGGTCAAAGTAAATGTTATAACCCTAACTTTTGTAAGATCCATCACTAAGTAAAGGCTATGACATGAAGGCCAGGCAAAGCCACTTCAAATCGATTACCAACAAAGCGAAAAAAAAAGACCAGAGGGAGTAGCAGGGAGAAATTAAAGGATAGGCAATCAATATGGTGAAACATGAGAAACCTGAATAGCTTAAAGAGAGAATAAATCTAATTCACACACACCAAACTGACAGAGTCGTAGTGCTGAAAGTCTTATTAGATGAGAAGGCGGTTGACTGGGAGAACTACCCTTGAGCAAACTTAATGCATTCATTGCATAATACAAAAAAATATTCATATTTTGTTTTTGAAAAAGAAATGGTGGGAATTTGGTAGATTTGTACCATTATTATAAAAGCTTTTGATGTTAAATTTGACATGTTAGATTTTCTTTTTCTCCATGCTTGTTAGTAAAAGAAAATGTCTTATTGTTGGTTCCAATATTCAGAGATGGCAATGGTTTATTCGGTTGTTAAGCTTCAAAGGATGTCATAGTTGGATTTTGCAATATATACTTATCCTTAAAGGTCTCCTATGAACAACTATATGAAGCCCAGCTCTGTAGGGCCCACTTCATTTGATCAATTCAAGCCCTTTCGCTCTCCCATCCTCCTGTGATTTGGCACAAGCCCAATTTCTCTTATCAAGCATTTATACACCACTGGATTGAATGTCATAGAAATCTCAGAGGATCTGACAAGGCTGTTTTATTTATTTTCTTCTTCTTCCCTTTTTTTTTAACCTTATCCATAAGAAGACATTTCCATCTACCCCATGTCCACTAATAAGTAGGCATCTAAGTGGGCTCCAAGAGCAGAACTCAGTGAGAAGAATGCAATCTACTAGTGCGAGAACACTGCCCAAATGTATGCAGTATACTCATACGAGAGCATTCCCTATATGTACATGTCATGTAATGTGTACATATCTTATTATATTGAACTCGCAATATGTACATATCCTAACAAAAAATTCAGAAGGAAAAGTCATTATATTTCAAAAGAAACAATACATAAATAATAGGAGGGGAAGCTCCAAATCACGCATATAACAGCTTGCAGCAAGTGCAACAATCGAGCAAGAGCTAACCAACAAAATAATGCCAAAAAGAAAAAAAGAAAAAAAAACCCACAGACCGGGTCAGCCCAAAAGGAGCCAAAGCATAGCAAAGGGCATAACAACCCCAAAGACTCAGCAAAGAAGAGTAACAGAAGCTGCCGACATCCTGAGCAAAGCACAGTCATGGAGAAGTGTAGCAGCAATTTGGGTTTTCCCTTCATTTCTTTAAAATCTCTGACCACCTTACTTGAATCAAATGAGTTGAACATGTGGAAGATGATTTATCACTGCAGCACCAGCCATCATATCTGAAGCTGCAATGAAGCTTTGGACATTGTAAATTATGCTGACTGCAAGGTCCTCTGAGAAGCTCTAAATTCCCCAGCTCCTCTTTGAAAATTTCACTTTCAAGATGGCTGGAAGACTAGAAAAACAATTCAAAGATCTGGATGCTTCCACTACTAATGGATTAGCTGCAAACTTCAGCAGCTGGTCCAGCGCAGCTAGGACTTTTAGAAACTGTAGCCAATCATGTTCTGTTCTGCTAGATTGGAGCTGGGGATATTCATTCTCTTTCCTTCAGTTTTAGCTAGGCTCCTATTTTTCTTTCTGTTTGCAGTTAGTTCAGGTTCAGCTGCTTTCTTTTCTCAGGAAGCATTCAGATTGGAACTAATCATGATTCACTTACCTGCACACTTTCTCTTTGGAATACAATAACTTTACTGGTTTCAAAAAATAAAATAAAATAAAATAAAAGTAGGAGCAATCTGGTATTTATTCCTTAGACCTTTGGGAATTCTTGTACCCTTTGGGAATTCTTGTCCAGGAATCATCGCCTTCAACATAGTCACAAAAGAAGCTTTCAAATCAAAAACAATATGGGCCACTCTTGTTGCACAAAAATGTAAGCTTCCATGACCATCTCGAAAGACTTGGATCAGATAGACCATCTCTGAAAGTATTTCAATCAGCATAGATAGAATGGACTCCATGAACTTTGGCTGCTTCATTAATGAAAACAAATGCTACTTGGAAGATGACTTCATGCCAAACTGTTCTAGTCCAAATCATAAAGTTCTGCTTTCCTGGGAGAAGACCTGCAGAGAGTCCTTAAAGTTTATTCACTGGAAAAATCAAATGTGTTTAGGACTGTTGGTTCTAATATTCACTAAAGCATGATGAAAATCTCCCCCCATTTGATATTTATTCACTTGTCTAGTAACTCACGATCATCAGCTCTGTCCTTTTAAGCTGGGATTGGTTGAGAGAGAGTTCTACTCAAATATCAAAATAAGTGGAACCCTTACTGTAGTATGACAGTCTTTCCACAGCTGACTACCAATTTGAAACGACCCTTCATTCTGACAAAATAAGGATGTGTAGATATAGATATTAGGACAGAAAACTGTGAGGTACAGTTGATAAGCCAACAAAGAATGATAACTCCTAATTCATTTGATTCTGTTTGATTTTCCCCAAGCTTGGAAATGAAGCCCCTCCACTGAAAAGATTCTTTCTTTTTTAACTAAAACCAAAAGGTCTGATCAAATAGAAAAAACTCAATACATCACAAGGCCTCTAGATTATCCTGAAATTGTGCTAGAAAGGGGAATAGCAGTACATTTCAAGAATCAAGCAGCCAGGCTTTATTGGGAACTTCTTTTTTGTCAAGACACAGGACATAGGACAATGCATACTTGATCCGAAACTGTATATGTGTAACACATGGATAAGATCCAAAGTCGCACAATTATAGGTATGTTACTAACATATTAGATTCATTAGATGTTGCATATAACCACAGTTGTATGCGCTCAATTCAACAGAGATATTCCTTTAATTAAGATAGTTTATGGACTGATCCTCTGATCGTTACAATTGTTGAGCAATAAATTTGGAAGTTGTACCAGTTGAATGCTCTGTAAACTGAATCACACCCTCAAATGGATTTTTGAGCAAACAACAGTTAAGTGTCCATGAAGAGCAGCCTGCATGATATTTATAGATAAAACAAAAAGTTCTGAATGGAAGAATAACACTATCCTGTCAGTCAAAGTGGAAAAAACAGCAGTTCATTTTCGAAGCACAAGGAACAATAACCAATATTGCAACTGCGTGTCCAAGTACAAGTGTGTTCCTCGCCTTGTTCTCCTTCAGAATCTCTCTATATAAATTTCATGGGGTTGACTTTCAGGGTTTAAAATAGGAACTTTTCTATAAGGAACATATTTGCCGCTTAAATGTGTACATGTAGGTAGCTGGTGGCATTCTTTTTTCCTTTTTGATAATATGAATTGCCCAAAGTGTTTAAATCAAGATTGGAAGATCACATCCATCCTTTGGTAACCTTTATTTTCATAGTTGATTGACCATTTTTTTTCAAGAATACAGATTTAAAATTTTTAATTTTTCATCATGGCTGGTGATCAGTCAACGCTTCAAAACACCAAGCCATTCACCCCATTCTGTAAATGTTCCAAAACTTGAGGATTACGACTATCACCAGGCCCCTGATCAAACTATAGTTCCTCTTTTCTCACACAGATTCTACCTATTTTTATCTGCAGTGATTTATACATACGACATGCCATAGTTTCATCACTACTGTAGAAATCTGTTGACTCTTTCTTGGTAATAAAAATGCTTTATGAGGAGAGGCATCCAAATCTATACAGCATAAACATTGACAAATCACTTGGTCTCTTCTATCTTCCGTTTAAACATATTTAGAGACAATAATCAATGTTCACTCTAATCTTTCAGTCTCGCAAGATCACATGATGAGATTACATGGAATCTGCTTGGGAGAAAGACAGGTATGTAAAATATATGGTATGTCTATTGAGTTGACAGAAATTACTAACTACAATGAATGGTTCAGCAAGGAATCTTGTGTAAAGAACTATTATGTAATGAACTATGTAATATTACACATTTAGTGATTCAAGGGATAGATGGTTGAAGCTGCCTGAGTCAGGAAATTACAATACTAATGGAATGAATTCCCAATAGATCTAATTTCAGATGTTTACACCGCTAATTTAAAGATATTAGTCCTTGTCATCTATCACATTGACTGAGTGTGACACTATGAAGTCAGCTCTTAACAGATGCTATGCTACTTGCCATCCATTATCTCATAAACTTAGTTTTCTACTTCATTCTACTACTGGAATATGTTTCCAGAGAAAAATGTCATTCACAGTTGGATCCAAGTTTTAACAGATCGTGACCAGAGGAACACAAATCAGACATTCACTGAAATCCCAGGTTATGTTATTTTTTTTTATTACTTCGAAGGTGGTTATCGATCATAAGTTACCATCATCATCGACTGACAAGATTTTGAGTTTTTATAGCATGAGTCTATTGGGTCACCTGCTTGTTTCTACCGACCTACTCACATATGGCTTGGAAGGCCCTGAGTCCAAAGTATGGATGTTTGTGTTATTGAAATTCAGAGTAAATTCAAACTGCTATGTGTTTTCTGTAATGGAATAGCTACTTACAATGACGTGCTTTTCTTTATTTCATCATGTGTTATATTATCTGGAGTAAGCAAATAACTCATTGGAATATTGTTTCACTTGCTACCTAATTTTTTTTGCTAATAATCTCTCTGTTGTGTATAGCTTATGACTGCAAAGTCTATTTGCTACCATTTCTCATCTGACTTGGCTTTCTAGCAAAGGAAAAACATCAATCACCCAACAATGCCACAGAAGCTTTATCCTTATTGTCAATAAATCCACTTGCACATTTATCTGGTTTGTTGCAAAGGAATTGAAAGGGGAGAAAAGAGTTATTGAGACATCTAAAAGCTCATATCAGTGGGGAAGCATCCACGCCAAAAGAACTAATTTCACTAAAATTGATTTTCAGTGACTATAGTATAAATTATAAGATTCAGCACTTGCATATTTAAATTGATTTGTGACAAAGGAATAGAAAGGAAAAGAAAAAATTATTGAAATGGAAGTACTGTACCAGAGAAAGAGATGGACAACATTTTTTAACATGGTAAAACCCGAATTCAGTGGGGAAACTCCTGTGGCAAAACAACTGAATTTTATTACTGACAAATATGATTAGAGTACACAATAAAAGTTTTAACATTACAAAGTACAAGCCATGCATCTAGTGTATCAGTTTTAGCATTGTCCCAGTAGGGGACTGCTACCTTACATCTGAGGATTGACACAATCGAGGGAACCATATACCAAGAAAGTTCTTTAAAAAAGTAAGAACGAAAAAGAAAAAGATCGCAATGAGAATGAAGATTCATTAACAAAACCCAATCATGGTGACAGGAGAAGAGTGAGTCTCCTTTGACGAAAGAAAATTATGTTTGTATACATTCTTGTCAAAATCTCTTACTTTACAAAGCTAATAGATTTTGTTTCATGCCATATCTTTCTCGGCTTGTGCCTAAGATTGTGCTTTATACCAAATCAATCATCATATTTCTTATTATATACTAAAACTCTATGCATAATTTTTCAAATACGAAATTGTGGCAAACATGCAGTTATATTTATCTATACTACACACGTAAGTAAAGGTGAATTCGTGCAAATTATAAAGAAATTTAAAAAAACATGCATGACATTTAAATGTTATATGTATCAACAATCTATAAGTAATTAATTCAGTTTGATTCAGAATTATAAAGATAAATTCTAAAAATATATAACTTATAAGAAATATAGTTATATAATTGATAAGAAAAATGTTCCGCAGCTAACATTGAGGAAAACAAAAGTGAACAGACAAAAATGGAAGATAGAAAAGGACAAAAAAGGGAGAAAAGATGAAAATCCTCAGTTGCAAAAGCTAAATCAAAGGCATAGTAAAAACTAAGAAATACGTAATTACTCTTCAGAGATGGCATCCGCACACACTCTTTAGGTCATTTGTCTCTGCAGTGAATAAGATGTTCAGAGAAACACAAATTAGAATTCAACAATAAACTAACTTAAACCATTCAAGAAAATAATAATTTAATCCATTCAACATGACAAAAGTGAATGTGATTGATGTTTACATATACCTCCATCAAAACTGCAATTATATTTTTCTTTCTTTTTTGGGTCCACTAGACATGGAACACACCGTTTTGACACAGAAATCTATCTCCTCAAGCCCTTTATCTGATATAAATCAGATCAGTGAAAGGCAATGCATTTGTTGTTTTTCTTGCAGGCTTAGTGACTTCTGGTGATCCAAAGACATTCCAAAACTTTAACTCTTCGTCAGCTCCAGCAGTAGCTACTGTGCATCCATTTGGACTCTGAAGAATTCAGTGAGAACCCAAAACAATCAGAAATCAATAAAAATGAGTGAAACGAACTACAACATTTTTTTTTTCTTTCAACAGAATTAGGTTCACATTAATACCTGAGCCATGAATGGAACTCTAGAAGTATGACCAGTAAGCTCCGTCATCTTAACCATTGATGAGTACTTCCACAACGTCAGTTGGTTTGCTGGATATCCATGAGAGCTCAACAATTCTCTCTCCTTCTTGCTCCAAAGCAATGAACACACTTGTGATCCCGTATCAACAGAATTCAAACAGGTACCGGTATTCGTGTTCCAGAACTTTATACACCTATCATTATTGCCGCCCCCGGAAGCAAGAAGATTGCTCTGGAATGGACTCCATGCTAGTGCTTTCACAGCAGCATTGTGATCTTCAAATCTGTGAAGCCACCGGGTTTGAGAATTTGAAGAAGCCATCGACGGGTCCCATATGTAGACTAGAGAGTCACTCCCCCCACTTGCCAATTGCTGACCAGAGCCTGACCATTTTAGTCCACACACAAACTCGCTGTGGCCACTATACGTCTGAATGATGGGGGATCTTATTCTTATATCATTGTTAAAGATCATGGAATCCATTCCTCCGGTTGATAAAATACGATCGTTCCAAGAAAGGGAGCAAACTCCATATCTATGCCCACCTTGAAGAGTTCTCAACTGCAAGAATAAATTCAATCACAATAGCAATATTAGAGGCAAATTCATATGAAATCATGCATTTGTAAAATGTAAACAATAGGAAATTTAGTTGGAGAAAATATATCTCATTGCACTTAAAACTCACATGTAAACCAAAGACTCAATGAGAATAATTGTTAGGAAGAGAGCCATATGACTTAAGACTAAACCACACACCTTTCGCTTGACAGTAGTGTCCCAAACCTCAACAATAGAATTGCTCATCCCAACAGCAATATGATGCCCATTAGGAGCCCAACTTATGCTAGTTACAGGGCCAGTTTCTTCATCTGTTCTTAAAAGCGTGGAAGCAACTTTCTTTGAAGCATCCAACAAAAGCACCGTATTTCCTAGAGCAATTGCCACAATATTGTTGGTGCTCCAATCAAGCAAGTTCAGATAGTAGTCGTCTAGAATCCCCGGAGCGGCCAGTGTCATCACTGCTTCCTGCGGTCATCAATTAAAAAGAAATCATCAACTGAAACAAAAATGTAAAGAAAAATCAAAACATGGAAATGGAAGCACATAAAGCTGAAACATCAATGCCAGTATCAAAGAATCAAGAAATGATAGTTGAAAAAGGAAAAGAAAAAAAAACCTGGGAAATGTGTCTGTATTGCTTCATCGATTTCACTTGATAGTTAGACATGCTCTCTGAAAAGAGCTCTTTGCAAATTCTGTTTTCTGATGTGGAAGGTTTGCTCTTAAAAGAGAGGATTCGGCTTCTATTCATCATCGCAGCGTCTGCCAGATGCTTTCTGTAAGCCTCCCTTGACGGAGAAACATCCTCCAGATTCTCTTTCTGTTTTCTAGCATCCACTAACAAGTAATGTGCCATGTTGAAATCCATGCAAGACCTGTTTGGGATGAATCTATCACCCTGCACATAATCAAAAGAATAAGGAGAGTCACAAAAATTATGCGATAGACGAAGTCAATAAAAACATAACCAGCTAAATCAGAGATGATGAAGAATTCAAATGAGATTCTACTAACATCTCATTGCGAAGGACAGGCAGGAAAGAAGTGCAGAAAAACAAAAGACAAAGAAAAGGGCAATCATATATAACCCAACGGATAAATTAGAGATAATAAAAACAGTTGGGTTTTCTTTATTTTTCTCAATTGTATCTTGAATTCTCAGATTTAAAAAAAAAACTGAAGTTCCCTTCTGTAACAAAAAGCTTGGTCATGTTATTGACTTCTCATGGATTACAATTTACAGTACTATAGCTCAAGCTGGATTTCTTTGCATCTAATAATCATTTCCCATTCTGTAGAACTACCCATTTTTTCTTTACAGTTAATTCATTTTCTTAATTGAGGTTCTATTCTATCCAACAGGAATGAATTCAATTGCAAGTATGCAGTACATGTCAGGCTTCCTCGTAAGTGGTAACTATAATTGAAATGGACTCATTTGTTTGACCAATAAATGCACTCAAATTTAATTAGTAAATGCAGTATTACACATCTATATAAATACATTCACACAAAAGATGTATGGCACATCATGCAAATTTCTTGAGATAAAATGCTAGGGTCACTAATTCTGGGACATCGTGAAATTAGGATCTGTACCAAATTAAAGGGTTCTTGGTGGCCCGGAACCCCTCAAATGAAAACTGCAAAAGGGGACCGTAGGAGTGAGTTATGTGAGAATAGTTCTTGTTTGTGTCTAACCTTCTTATCGTGGGAAATTAATATGAAAGGTATTTTACTTCATAAAGACAAAGAAAAGGGCAATCATATACAACGGAATGGATAAATTAGAGATGATAAAAACAGAACCAAAATCATAAATCAGATAGATATTAACAGCCGAATTGGATCGCCTGAAATCCATTTTTTATGATCAAGAACAAACAGAAAAGAGAACCAATAGCTAGAAACAAAGGAAAAAAAAAACAATGGAATGAATTGTGATATGACAAAAGACAGAATGGATGAACAAGAGAAAAGAGAACTATGACTACCATCTTCTTCATTTTTTTTGTGAAAAAGAACAAACAGAAAAGAAAACTAAGAAACAAAATTGAAAGAGTAGGCCAATCATAAAACAGAACCATAACCCTAAATCAGATATGGCTAAGAAATTGAAATGGGATTCTGTTAACAACTTTTCTTTTCCTTCAGTAACAAAAACGAACAGGAGACAAAACCTGGAAGCGGGAAGAACATCAAAATGGTGAACAATTGTTCCAAAAGAAGAAACCCAGAAATCTTAAATTCGAATTCTACCAGCATCTAATTCTTTCGCGAACAAGAACGGTGAAAAGAAAACGAAAAAGAAAGAAAACCCAGACATTGAAATCAAATCGAATTCAACCCATCTCTTCTTCTTTTATGAACAAGAACGAACAATAAAGAAAACCCAGACATCGAATTCAACCCACGTCTTCATCTCTGATGAACATGAACCAACAAAAAAGAAAACCCAGAAACAAAAATCAAAGAAAGGGGCAATTAGGCATTTGGAAGATCGATACATACGTGGTTCTGGCTGGGAAGCGGTTGCCTCGTGACAGTGTAACGACTAGGATCGCGAAGCGGGAGCTGAGACTTGGTCATCTTAGAAAACATTGAAGAAGATGAAGAAGAAGAAGAAGTTCCAGTATCCATGATATTATAGCACAAAATCAAAGAACAAAACAAAACAAAAAGTGAAATCCTGCAAAACAAAGAATCAGTTGAACAATGCAGTAATAACAAAAATTTCAAGAAATCAATTGCACAATTAGAGAGAGAGAGAGAGAGAGAAAGAAAGAGAGAGATTGATCGAAGCCCAGATATCAATTGCAGAGAGCGAGAGAGAGCGAGTTGGAGCGAGCTTTCTGTAAAGAGCTTTGAGCAATATGATTGTAGTTTTGCGCGTGGGTGTTTTATATACTCGTGTTCTTGTCCGGGTGTTTTCTGTTATGAGGCAAGTCGGTTTCTAACGACAACGGCAACCTTCCATTTGAAGGTAACGGCAATACTCATGATCAACAGTTAATTAGGGAAATCTTTTGTGGGGCTCCCAAAAACATTTTCACAACTTTGGGGCCCATCTTTGTCGACGGTCAAGATTACACAATTTTCGGTCCATCAAAATACTCTCTCTACAAATGGTTTCCGAAACAGAGTTTTGAATTGAGATTGGTCACATGGTGATATTAAAGGGGGGCTTTTTTATTATTTTTTCCACCTGACACCAATAGGTTAGGAATTTTTCAAGTCCTAACCAAAGGCTAACCATTTACACACATGTTTTCCAGCAATTTTCGTACGGAGCATATCCTGGTGATCAGAGATATTGTGAAATTACAACATTACTTTATGTGAATTTGCAAGTTACTTTATGAAAAATTGTAGGAACTTACAATCTCGCATGTTAGTTTTTTACTTTAATTTTACTTATACCCGTTTGCTGATATGCTACATGAGATAATTAAAAGTTTAAAGTCTAAAGTTTGGCATTTTGATCAATATAAAGTTATATATTTTTGTAATATTAACAATTAAATAATAATGTATTTATACCTAGATATTCTTACGGCTTTAATCTACATCTCATAGGTAGTAATTTTTTATATTTAGGAAGAGAAAAATATACCATAAAATGCATATTTAAATTAAAAAAAAAAGAGTAACAACATGGGATTGCTCAGTTACTTTGTAACCCAACATATTTGATCTCCTCTTCCACACATGTAAGGTTATCTTATATCCCAGTCACCTTAGATAATGTTTAAAAAGAAAGAAGAAAAAAAAAGGAGTAGTAGAGGGAGGAAACGAATGGTGAAAAACCAAAAACCAAAGCGAAAACGGAATGAAAATATAAGCAAGAAGGCCTAGTTGACTTTTTAGAAAATTATTTTGCGATATCACATAACGTTATTTTGTGATATTACAAGAAGTTAACTACTTTTCCCGGCCAACGGTACTACGAAAAGTGCAAAATCGCAAGTATGTGCGATTTCGCATAAAATAGTATTGCTATTTCGTAAAATCTTTGATCACCAGAGTGCTCCTAGTACAAAAGTTTTAAGAAAATATGTAGGTAAATAGCTGTTTTTTTGTTATGACTTGGAAAAATCCTACTCTTATGCTGTCCGTATGAAAAAAAAAAACCCATATTTAAATCATGGCATCCTTGTTTAGTTTTGGTGCTCTTAAATAGGGTTGTCAATTCTACCCTCTTCAGTGAAGGCCTAGCCCACTAAAGTTGAAAAAATAAGGGTTTTTATTAGTGTTAAACCTTGAGGGCAGGTATAGAGCTTGACCACAGGCGGACCCAAGTACATGGGGCCCACCCATTTTTTAAAATTTGTTAAACCCCACCCCCTCATAAATTCTAAAAATTAATATGGTTTTTCAAATTTGTCCCTTTCCATGGTATTTCTTTCACACAGAGTGCTCTTTCCAATATTTCTTTCACATAAAGCCCACTAAGTTGAATTTTTTGGGTCTGCCCCTGGGCTTGAGCAAGCCAAGCTTGGCCCATCCCTTCATCATGATATACACTTTGTCCATTTTCAATATCACACACACAAATTTTTTTGGTGAGCTCAATAGTAACTGCCTTAGATTAGCATAGCTTTTGTGAGCTGGCCTATTTATGAGTAATTTAAACAAGTGCAACAGGCCGCGCAGGCTATGATAAAAATAATAATTAAAATTCCTAATAAAAATATTTAAATAAAATATAGATAAATATTATTATATAAATTATAAAACAAACACTATTAAAATTAAAATTTAAAAACCAAAGATTTAAATAAAAATTGAAATGAAAATCTAAATAGTTATGAATAATATAAGATGTGGTGAGAATAAAACATATATAAGAATGGTCAACTTAAATTGTTCATGGCATGAAAAGTGAATTAATTTATAGAAAAAACCATTCATGCGTGGAAGACTCCATCAATTAGTTAATACAATTGTTCATGGCATGGAAAGTGAATTAATTTATAATAATAAAAAAATCGTTCATACGTGGAAGAGTCCATAGGTAACCAAGTTTTTTTTTCGTGGACCCCATTAATGCGCATGGAACCGATCTCATGTTTTTAAAGATTGAGCCGAAGGGGATTAGCCATTGGATTAAAGTAAAAATAAAAAATAAAAAATGATGCATTATAAAAACCGCTAAATTTGAATGCCACAGATCAACTGGTTGGGATGATTTGATGGTCTTGAGGTTTTAGCACAAATGTGGATTACATCCAAATCTCTCCATCTTCACCATCCTATGAATTGACGTCGCCCTCGTTAGGCCTAATAATATTTGTGCAGTGCAGCTTACCTAAGCAGTGCGCAACCGTAGGGGCATACCCACGTGCCAGCATGTGGGTATGATCGCACCCGTCAAACTATGGTGCACTTTCAAGTGAATCCACTTTAAAAAATTCAATAAAAATTATGAATCAACCCTCAATATCCGGATGAAAAACCTCACTTTGCCCCAAAAACCAAACTCCTTAATCTACACCCCTTAAATAAAAATCTTGGATCCACCAGCATGCAACGCTAGTGTAATCAAACGCTAAACTTTATTATGCAATTTAATATACCAATATACCACTCGCTATGCCTCACTCTGTGGGGAATGCCGGGCAAAAGTTTTGATATGTACTGTCCTTTTCTATGGCCAATGTGGAACAGTGCATCAAAACCTATATTTTTATAGGGTCTTACTAGTAAATTGCGTAAAACTATGTAGATTAGCTGCCTTCATATTGGCTACAAAAAGTTTAAAGATTATATCTGTAGATATCTCTCTAAAACTTCTAGAATTTATAAAAAGACCTCTATGGCTTTCATATTTGCATATACTCTTGCGTTTTCATTTAATACCTTTTATGTCCTAATGTTAATAGCCTCGCAACTATCAAAAGTTTTAACAATAAAATACACTTTTGCCCATCTTTCTTATCCATATATGCAAAAATTCAAAATCTTGATTTATTTTTTTTAAAGCTCATAAAACTGATGTTAATCCATTTTTATCAGTAGGGGGCTAATTTCATTAAATTCAAATTGACTGGAGCCTCTACTTATAATTGGTTTTAATTGATTGAATCTATATATGATCCACTGTTGAATTGATAAAAGTCTCAAAATACATGATTAGGTCTCATATGCATGAGAGTATTATTGAGAGGAAGGCTATTGAAACTTGGGATAAAAGAATTACATTTTTTTTTGTAAATACGGACATGTAATGGCATTTTCGAATTTGTTTGGTGGATATATGGGTAGAGATGACATTTTATGAAAAAAGTTAAAACAAGCCTCTTTGTGGTTACCCGTTTTAGGACTACTGACTTTGGGAACATAATGTATTAAAATAAAAGGCGAGGACGTATACAAAACACTAAAATTATGGGGACTTATCTGTAAATTATATAAACTTTAAGGGGATAAATACAAAAAAACTTAAATTTAAAAAGCAGCTTAGAAGAGATAATCTTAAGGGTATGTTTGTGTAACACTTTTTTTTGTGAAAAAGGGGACACTTTTTTGGAGAAACCATTTTTAATGCATTTGGTGCAGCATAATTTTTTTAAACCACTTTTTCACTATGTTATTGCCGTGTCAGACTCTTCCTTAAAAATGTTGAAAACAGAATTTTTATGGGGGACCATTGGACTTCTGTTTCCATATAAATGTTTAGCCTCTTCCTATTTCACAGTAGATTGCAACCCCATATTTAGGCTCCTCCCTCTTTATTTACTACGATACCTCTCCTTTTGTCTTCCTATTTCCACACTCCTTACCCCTCTTTATACCTTCCGCTTACCCTTTAGCTCCCTATTTTTTATGATTTTCACCAAATATTCCTCAACTGCACTAAACAACATTATCTCCAATTCACTAAAAAAAAATATTTTACATCAAACACTAATTTTTGTACTTATGCATAACTCTTTTCCTATGAAATTCATTGTTATGGATTTTGCTGATATGATAATTTTCTCTTTACATAGAAATAGTGTGTACACAAACGTACTCTAAGAGATTTTTACAAAAAATATATATATATATCCCAAAAACCTGATCAGATGAATTAGTGAAAGAGATAAAAAAAAGAAAAGAAAAGAAAAACGAAGTAGGGGTGTGGCACAATTTTCGAACTGATCCAATGATAAATGGGGACACCAACGTTAGACGAAAGCTGCACCACAATGATATTCGCCTTCGGGCTTTCTAGACTATCTTTTTGATAGTTCTTGATATTGTCAGTATGCTTTTGTTTCTCTTTTGCATCATCTTTTGTTGTTGTATAAATATTTTATTTGCTAGGAAAAAAATTAAAACAAGCTAATAATGACATGGCCTAGATTGGAAGTCACCGTCTAGCCAATCTTTTGAAAATCTGTACTACTAAAAATTTCCATTGTCGGCCTAAACAGGAAAAACGCTAATCTTTTTCATTAAACCAAAAAGCCAGAATCATTGCTATTGGCATAGTATTTAACTTTATCCTACTTTTACAAATAAATATACCAAGCAGCTCACCAATCTCATCCGGCCAATGCATCAACCTTTCTAAAACTTCATCCAACGGCTATGAAATCGTCTTCTGGGCCCAACCCTCCTCGTATGTCTTCCTCGCACGCATTATTGGTTCGGGTTGATTCGATCCGAATTTGTTTAATCCGTCCAGAATTGTTATGGTCGAATATTTTTGGCCGGCTTCCTGACCCTCTTACTTCTCCGCCGATCAATGTCATCCGTCCAATACACGTGCCGTTCTAAAACGACTTCCAACGGCTATGATATCGCCTTCCCGACCCCACCCTTCTCTCTCTCTCTCTCCCAATCCTTCTTCTATTTTCTTCAAATTGCATGCATCCAAACAACCACGAGTAAAATCAAGGATAAAAAAAGCATGAAGAAGCTTTCCAAGAAGCGTCGCTCGATCGGTCGAGGAATCGAGGAGATATGGCAGCGAGAGCTCGGAGAGCTCTCTCCGAGTGCCTTCGCTCATCGCGTGGGGGCATCTCAGGTACCCTCACAGACCCCATCTCCACCGTCCATTCCTTCTCCTTCCTCTCGATTTTGATGATTTCATTGCTGCAGCACGATCGGTTGAATCTCTGCAAAATCCGACTCCACCCCAATTCAGGACTGATGTCGAATTGAATGTTCTCTCTTGTTTCTTGCGTTTTAACGTGACTGATTGGTTGGTTGATAATTGTAGAGAGCATGGTAGTGTGGGGCCTTTGTTTCAATTCTTTACTTTTGGGTCCGATTTTTGGTGATCCGGACTGTTGATGTAAGTGCGTTTTCCGTGGATGGATGGTGTCCTGAAAATCTTCCAGATTGGATGGGATTCTGGGTCGCTATTTAGTGGTTTCTAAATGGACGGTTAGGAAACGAAATACATGATTGGTGTTGATGAAAGTGGAGTTCTTGGATGGATATGATCATTCAACGGTTTGGATTATGTACATGGGTGGTTCTGTGGTTCTGTTTGTAATTTCATATGCTTTGATCCCATCTGATCCAGAAAGGGACAGTAGGTTGTAAAAGTGGTATACTTTAGCTTGAACTGTGATGGTTACTGTGCTTAGCTAAAGATGTCTTTGGTTGAATGTGGACGCTAGAATCACTTTCTGATAAATTGAAACAGGAAGACTTGGATTCTCAGCCTCAGACATGATCCCTATCATATTGGATGTGAAAATCAATGAAATATAAGGATGGTTGCCAATAGCACTGATGTCAAGATTGAGCTTGAGAAGGCTCAGCGGCAGCGTCCATGAAGAAAGGACTCTGCTTGAGCAAGCCAATGGTGGTGGAAATGCAAGTTCATCCCAACATCTAATAATTGTAGATATCAAAATGTAAGAGAAGAGGCCTAGCTGCAACATAAATTCTTATCTCATCCAACAAAAACTTTACTATAAAACACTTTCCTTCAAAGTGCTGGCCGTCACATTCTTTCTGAGTTACCCATATGACAATTGGAGCCTAGAAATGAAGTCTTCCACATAATTCTACCTTTTCAAGAACCACTGCCGCCTTCCATGCGTTAAAGAACCTTCAAGGAGTTAAGGAATAGTCTATTTGCACCCAAACCACAAGAGGGTGGCTATACAAGTCATACGTGTATTGTGCCCTTTGATATACATCATTATGCTGTTCTCTATCAACTTAAGCTTTTAGACTAAGTGATCGTTAACATGGTATCAGAGAAAGAGGTTGAGTGTTCATGGGGGTTGTGTTGTGCCTTGTATTTCACCTTGTAATCTCTCATGGAAGGTTTTGTGTATTTGTTCCCGTGGAGCTTGCATGTAGTTTGTTTTGTTGTGCCCTTTGATATATATTGTTATGTCATTCTCTAATAGCTTAAGCTTCTACACTAAGCGGTTGTCAACAATGTGGAAATTGAGCGACAGGTTGTCCATGACTCCATATAACTAACCCTTTTAGTATGTTAGTGCATTTTTTAACTCTCTTATGTGGAATGTGGAAGCATGGGACACTAATTGTGTAAGTAAAAGTGGGTATTATAATTTCTCATAGGTAACATAACTTGAATGAGCAACCTTGTGGTTTTTAACAATTGGCACCTCCCAACCAAGCTATGAGCAATGGTGAATGAGAGACTACATGGCGAGTGAGAGTGGGTAAATGATGGACTGGATGACCGCCGCCACCCCCCTCTCCCCACAAAACAGAGAGAGAGAGAGAGAGAGAGAGAGAGAGAGAGAGAGAGAGAGAGAAGAAAATTTGACCTATTAATCTCTCCACTCTGGACTCTTCATCACTCTTTTCCCCCTTTGACAAGCTTTGCTGCTCCATTTTTCATGGAACAAATGGAACCAAGGTCGAATATACACAAGAGTGCCCAAAGTGTACCTGATGAAAGTCAAAAGTCCAATTATGACAAAATTTTCTATTAAATAAGATAGTATTGGCCCATGCCATCTTATGATGTATATTTCCCTTTGCAATCCATGATAAAATACTGCCTACTTTTAATAATTGTTGTGGACCTTTAACATGATATAAAATATTTGTTAAGTTTTTTTATGACTACCTTGCTTTTGTTTTTGGAGCTCAACATAAAGTAATCATTCCTTTTCTAGCATATCTCCTTTCTTGTGTATTTTTTCCAATCATTTGCTTTCCTGCTTAGACCTAAAATTTTGCTTGAAGATATCTAGATTTGTCCTATCATAGATCTAAATAACTTCTCTAAAATCACAAAGATCTCAAAATATAGGAAGTTTCTTAAAATGAAAACTTATATCCCAAAGGCACATCTAGAATATCAAATATCATAGGATAGAAAGTTCTCTTACGAACTTCCTAAAATATAAAGTTGCTTGGAACCAGTACTTAATTGGGAGTAGGAAGGGTAAGAGACTTGAAATGAGATACTGTGGTTGCCTTTGGACAGAATAATGAAGAAAGAAAGTGTTTATATGGTCTAATATGTTCAAATACAACTACATGTGCTTGTTAATCGTCTTAAGAATTGCCTGAACCCCGCGAACGATACCATGTAATTGTTTTTATCACATTTCTGATTGTGGCTGCTGTGCTTTGATCAAAGCTTCCAACCCATTTGCATTGTCCAAATGATAATATGTAGTTGCATGCCGCTCTTGACTCATGGAGTTTTGTCACTTTTGACTGCCTATCAATAGTTAGTGATTGACTTCAATTGACATGACAACATGTGTTGCCTCATAGAGTTGAATTCAGGTTAAAGTCTTCTATTAACTATAAGCTAAGCTATGCCCTTTTAAAACCTAACTTTCTAAGAAGTACAAAACTAATGTTTATCTCTCTTCCAACCCCCACATATCCACTCATCCACTCATCTGCTCAACTTGTGGATGAGCAGGTGGGGCCCACCTAATGTCTCATCCAAGTGGACCACACAATAGGGACCCTCCTTGGGATAGTTACTGTTCTCGAGGTTTGGTGCCCATGTGAATGGACTTGACCGTTGAATTGATCGTGGACTCATTTTGGATGGTGAAACCTTGTTGGCCATTGATTAAGAGTTTATGATTATCTTCTGAGCCTCTATCACCGTACTTAGGTAGGTAGGGGGGAAATCTTTTGATTTCCCCAGTTCCCATCTGTAGGTTCCAGGTGGGCTTTGTTTGCATGAGCTAAGGAGAGGTGCCTCATACATTACTATACACACAAGTGTGCACGCACACACACAAAGAGATAGATTGTCCTATGCACAGCTGTGCACATCTCATCATGGGGTGCACTTGATGGTCCACCCAAATGGACCTCCCACTGATCAGAAGGGACTAGACCATTGGATCGACGTGCATCCATTTTTTTATGGTAAAAATTTGTGGACTGTTGATGAAAAGGGTTAGAATGATCAGATGTGGTTGAGGCCACTAGGTGGGCCCCACAGCGAGGTGCGCATGGAAAGCTCCATGCTCACCGCGTGCATTGGATCATGGCCATATCTATGTGTCTGTGTGAGGCATGCAGAACATGCTTTTTAAGGAAATACTAATGTCCCATCCCTTGCATCCATTAAAATGCACATCACAATTTTATGTAACCTATCTCACTAATGTTCATTATGCACTTCTTATGCTACCATTCTCATTCAGCATACTCCTATCGCATCTATTCAGGGCTGCATTTTTGAGTTTTGCTTTTTCACTCAGCCCTATTTGTAGCCTTGTTCTCTATAACACCACATTGTAACTGATTACTTAATTCAAGTACTTTCCCTCTTATTTCCTTGAGTCTGTAATCATTGAATGCATCGAATGAATGGTGTTTCTGGCCTTCTATATGTGTGCTTAAACCATTTCAAATGACATTCCTTTCTTTTCCCATTCTATTGTGGCTGCCTATAGGGTTCCTCTTATTTTCTCATTCAATGTACCCTTTCTTGTATATCAACACATACATTGATTTTTGTTTTGCTAGGGGTACCTGTAGGTTTCCTCTTATGTACTAACTCCAAATTGCATGTTTCTTGTATATCCACACATCCATCTTAGCATGTGCATCTTAGGCACATGTACTTTAGCTTCGTTTCTTGGTTGCCTAACACTTTGCACAATACAGTTGGTCTGACTGCTTCTTTTATAGATGCCTTGAAAAGAAGTGACATCTGACAATCGGCTTCAAGTGAGGCCAAGGAGTACCATTTCTTTTCAAAAGAATGATTCCTTTAGTTGGTCCAATGCTTTATTAGCAAATGAGGCATGACTTCTTGTTATACTTGTTAGAAAGGCACATTATTGTGCTTGTTAGACAAGGATCGAATCAACCCATATAAGATCCACTATGTCGTTCCAAGTAGACACCATTTGTCCATGTGATATGCTGATCACAAAAAGAGACGTAGTGTCAATCTTCACACAATCAAGAATGCACAAGATTGAATGGATTTTGGATGATCCTCAAAGGGATGACCATTCTCTAGTTAAATATCATCGTTGCCTTAGATAGGGCTCCATCACAGCTAATTACAATGAATTTACAATTGGTTACAATCTTGTTAATAGCGAAAGAATATTATCCTAGTTGACTAAATCTATTTTACAGCATATGGGCTTGGGCTTATAATACAGTGGCTTGTTAATAGCCCCCCTCAAATTGATGCTGGTGAGTCAATAAGCATCAATTTGTTGGGTAAGAATTGATGTCGTGGGCGAGGAAGTCCTTTGGTGAAGATATCTGCAAACTGCAGTCAAGAAGAGATGAATGGAATTGAAATGACTTCATGCAAATATTCATTACGAATGAAATGGCAATCAACTTCAATATGCTTTGTGCGTTCATAGAAGACCGGATTTTCTATAATCTGATTAGCATTTGTGTTGTCAGCATGAAGAGGGGTAGGTATGGTTCGAGCAAAACGGAGATCAGAAAGTGGCCTATAAAGCCAAAGTATTTTAGAGCAAGCAGCAGACATGGCACTATATTCGGCTTTGGTTGAGGATTTGGAAACTTTATCTTGTTTCTTACATTTTTAGGAAATCAAGGTATCTCCAAGATACATACACTTCCACGACGGGCGTCCGAGCAAGCTGCCTCTGCCCAATCAACATCTGAATAAGCAATTAGATTTAATGGACAGCTGCAAGAAAAATTAGATCGCGGTTAATCGTACCAAGTAGGTAATGAATAATGCGATGGACAGTTGCTAAATGAAGATGATGAGGCTGTGTCTTAAACTAGCTGACAAGATTAACATCATAAGAAATATTTGAGCGAGTATTAGTCATATAAATCAGATTGCCAACTAATTGCCAATATACCTAGGGATCAGGAATAAGATCCCCACTATCCTTTGTAAGCTTCAAATTTACTTCAAGAGGGGTCTCGATAGGAGTTGAGTGCTGAAGTCTAGCCAGTTCAATTAGGTTGGGTGTATACTTGTGTTGGTCTAAAATGATTCCTTTTTCTATTTGATGAACTTCAAGGGCTAAGAAGTATGTCAAAAGGCCCAAATCTTTTATATGAAATGATTGATGCAACGAATTTTGAAGCTTTGAACTCATTGCGTTATCAGTACTAGTGATGATGATGTCATCTATATAAACAAGCAAGACAGTGATACCACCATGGTATGATGAAGGAACCATGAAGGATCTTAAGGGCTTTTCTTGAATGCCAATGTTGGCAATGCTTCTTGAAATTTCTTAACTCAAGCTCGAGGAGTTTGTTCCATAGAGAGAGTGTCGAAGTTTAGCTTGGAACTACATGAAGTGGGACATGCTTTTGGAAGGCACACGTAGACTTCCTCTTTGCAATCGCCATGAAGAAATGCATTCTTTACATCTAATTGGAAAAGAGGCCAAGCTTGAGATGATGCAATTGCAATAATCATCTGAACAACGGTGATCTTTGTTACTAGGGCAAATGTGTCATCATACTCGATTCCATATTCCTGGCGATTGCCAAGGGCTACTAAGCATGCCTTATGTTGGTCTAAAGAACCATTAAACTTTAATTTTACCAAGAAAACCCATTTACATCCAGTGGGATGAATTGAAGCCTGCCATGGGACAATAGTCCAAGTATGATTAGCTTGAAGAGCATCTAATTCTTCTGACATCGCTTGCTGCCAACATTCATATTTCACAACCTGAGAATAGGTGGTAGGGATAGTAACAGAAGCTAAGGTGGCAAATAAAGATGTGTGAGAAAACCCATATCTATTAGTAGGCCGAGAGGTACAAGTAGAGCAGCAAAGAGACTGTAGTAGATCAGGTGCTGGATAAGAGTTACTGAGAACTGGATCCAGTGGCGGATTAGGTGGATCTTAAGCGGGCCATATCGTAGTAGTGGTTGTTGTCCTTTGTCAGCGATACACAAGGCAATATTAAATCGCTCACAATAAGGTAAGGAAGTATTTGTGAAGAAATCTGGTGAGGTAGTCATAGGAACATAAACTCTTGAATCATTATGATGGGGAAAGAAATATTTGTCCTAAAAAACACAACATTGCGAAAAATCCGAATCCGTTTTACCAATGGATCATAGTAAAGAAAACCTTTTTGGTGGGAAGCATAACCTAAATATGCACATTTTGCAAATTGAGCATATAATTTTGTGCATTCTGATGGGGGAAGATGAACCAAACAAACATATATGAAGATGCATATATGTAGGGTGAGAATGAAAAACACGAAAATATATTGACTGATTATGAAGTTTAGAAGATGATAGTTTGTTAATAAGATGAATAGCAGTTGTTAGTGCTTCACACCATAAATGAGGTGGAGTGGATGATTCAAGTAAAAGACGACGAACCATGTCAAAGAGATGATGATTTTTTTCATTCAGCAATTCTATTTTGTTGAGGAATATACGGACAAGTTTGTTAGGAGACAATCCCCTTATACGGAAAAAACTCTTGAAATATGTGGGACACATTCTCCTCTGAAATCAGTCTGGAGAATTTTAATGCAAGCGGAAAATTGTGTTTCAACAAACCCAGAAAATTTTGAAAGGCACATACACTTTAGATTTGGCCCGTAAGAAATAAACCCAAGTAAAACGACTATGATCATCTATGAATGTTACGAAATATTTATATTGGGAATGAGAGATTATTGGGGTTATTCCCCAAACATTACTATGAACTAAATCGAAGCAATTTGTTGCTATGGAGTTATGCTTAGAGAAAGGGAGAGTTTTACTTCTTCCCAATTTGCAAACAAATCAATCCAAATTGACATTAGAAGTAGAAGAATGCATTTTATTAATCAAACCAGAATCCTTTAAAGATAACAATATGTTTGAATGGGGGTGTCCTAGTGCCACAAATGCACGTTATTTTGAGACAAACATGAAAAAGCAAACATATATTTATCCAAATGCTATGTAGGAAAACAAGGTGGAAACAACCATCCGCACTTAGGCCCCTTCATGATTACCTTCCCCGCCCCTTGATCCTACACAGCACAACCAGATAAAGAAAAAGAAACATTACAATGGTTGTCTACAAGTTGGCCAACAAACAATAAATTGGTAGATAGATCATGAGAGAAAAAAACATTGGTCAAAGGCAACGAGCGTAGAATATCTCCTGTGACCGTGATACATAACTGCCCAGCATTGGCAGTCTGTACTTGTAATTTACGATTATATGGTTTAGCATTAAAAGGAAAACTGAAAGAAGAAGTCATGATTTGATGCTCTAGAATCAAAATGCCACATGGAAGAATTTGACGATGATTAACCTAAAATACCAATGGTAGAAAAGGTTTGAAGGATCATTTGTTGGATCATTTCAAGGGTGACAGAGGTGCTAGGCATGGTTGGTTGTGAAGATGGAGATGAAGGTGGAGCAGGTGCCATACTTTGAGAATTAGAAGAGGAAGCTATGGCAGTATAAGCACAGGAGTTGCGGTTCTCTGACCTTTTTCTGCATCTAAAAATTATATGCCCGGTAGCATTGCAGTAGTTACAAAATTCTTGCTTGCACTAAGAGGAATAATGAAAAAAACTCCTTGCAACTGTGACACTGGATTTTGTTCAAATCACGGGATGGAGGATTGCAACCTGAGAATCTCACCTGAGAATCTCCCCTATGCTGCATAAGCAAATCAATGGTGCCACTAGGAGAATGATGAGAAAGTTGTTGTTGAGTCAGTAGGCGTTGTTCTTCACAAAGAACCTCATTGAGACATGTATCCAAAGATTGAGATGGATGAAAGCTCATAAGATTAGAGCGGACACTCTCAAAATCAGGTCGGAGTTTCATTAGAAATTGGTCTCGTTGAGTAATTTTATGAACTTCCTGAATACCAGATAATATTTCTCTAATGATGGAGGCATAGGCTGATATTCAATCCACAGAGCAAGAAATCCTGAGTAATAATCCTGGAAAATCATGTTACCTTGAGAATATTGTGCAATTTTATGGTCTAATTGTAATTGTCAGGCTGAATTCTCTTGATGGTAAATACGTTTAATGTATGCCCACATCTCTTAAGCAGTTTTTTAAGGTTTAAGATGGAGACAAAATTGGGGATCTACTGTTCCCAAAATCCAACTCATACTCTGAGCTTCCTTGGTCTCTCATCTTTTGAGATAGAGTTCAAACTGATACACCCAAGAAGAATAGTTCTTTTTGGTAAATTTTATCAATTAAAACTCCAATTTATCCATCTTAAAGTGATATCAAGCAGAAAATATGATCTCTATAACACACAAATAGTCTCTAATACCATGTCAATCTTCACACAATCAAGAATACATAGAGATTGAATGGAATTTGGGATGATCCTCAAGGAGACGATCCTTCTCTATTTAAATATCATGGTTGCCTTAGATAAGGCTCCATCACAGCAAGTTACAATGAATTACAATCAGTGACAATCTTGTAAACAAAGGAAGTATGTTATTCTAGTTGACCAAATCTATTTTACATATAAAGAATGGACTTTTGGGCCTATGATACAATGGCCATATGGGCCCGGGCTTATAATACATTGGCCTGTTAACACGTAGAAGTAGAATCCCTATTTAATATGTTTTTGACATTTGCGATCTTGATCAATGTTGGATCTTCCAAGCTTATGGCTGTATCTATTATCCTTTCTCCATTTGGTTGTTGTTTCAAGGATTGGTGGCAGCTTTTAACAAACCATAGAAAAAGTGTGATTCTGTTTTGGATTATACCCAGTTGGGTGGGGGAGTGGGTTTCTATGGCTGATTTTACCCACTTGGACTTAAGAAAACCAAGATAAGTTATAATTAAGGATGATTACCATGGATGATCTGGACTATATATCTAAAGATAATTTTGACCAACCAATTTTTTACAATCAGTATTTTAACCCCATATGGCTTATAAAGAGTGAACTAGGGTTGATTACAATCTAATCATTATCTGCAGTGTCCTTATGAAATGCGAGTCAGCATACTGTTCTATGAGAGTATGAAGTGTTCCTATGATATGTTTCTACATCACTGCACCAAAACCCTCTTGCTAAAAGAACACACTGCGGTGGTCTTTAGAGCGGTGTCACAAATCATTCTCAGGATATTGTTGGGATCTTCTCTTCCATTCTTTGGAAATTATTGGCTACATCATGCGGGAGACAAAAGTTTTTAAAACAAAATCTACAAAAGGATAGAACATAAATGTATAATTGCTGAATATTCAATTTTAAACATTTTCTTCGCTTCTTGCCTTTTATCCCAATATTTGACAATATTTTTGCATCAATTTTCAATTTTCTAATAATTTCAATTATCTGGATAATATTTCTTTTGATAACAAGCTATTTTCAGGAACGGCCAGGCTGTCCCTAAACTTGGAATGGCTTGGCCTGTAGGTCCACTTGGAAGTATGGAGGAAGGGAGTGGGAGGGATATCAGTTTGAAAGTTCTCCATATGAATCATTGAATCAAAGAAGTTTCTATTTTGAAGGCCTCAATGTTGTCCAAATCCTAGCCGTTAATAAAGTTGAATGGGTGACAAACTATGTATGATCATTAAAGGACCTAAAAAATTTAGATGAGTATCAAATTTGGGTGAGTGGGATTTCATCTTTTTTTTTTTGTTGGGGCCGGGGGGGTGGGGTTGGGGTTCCCCATAGGACAAGCCATTCCAAACTTATTTTTTAATAAAAAATATCAGCACTTTTGTTACACTGCTAGAGATTTTGATTTCTGCTTTATGATCTTGATTTTAGTGATCATTTTATGGCCCAGGATCTTGTTTTGAGACTCGATATCCATAAAACGCTAGACAAGCACAGAGGCTGTGTGAACACAGTGTGCTTCAATGAAGGTGGTGACATTCTCATATCTGGTTCTGATGACAGAAGGGTAATGTTATGGAATTGGGATGCAGGGTGTGTCAAATTGTCATTCCATTCTGGGCACACAAGCAATGTCTTCCAAGCAAAGACGCTGCCTTATTCAGGTGATCGGAGTATTGTTACTTGTGCTGCAGATGGCCAGGTAACCCAAATTCCAATTGTGCAAATTCATACTTGAAAAGGAATCCAATTTTTGAAGAATGAGGGTGAATGGATTGATCAAGAAAGATTGCCTTTGTGGGTAAAATGATTTTTCATGTTTTGATGACCTTCCATGGTAGCTTTCTTCTAAATGATACTATACAAAAGGAATTTGTTTGCATACATGTACATCTCTGCCTTCACCACCAATGCACGGCTTGACCTGCAAGCCTGTCATGTTTGCACAATTTAAGCATCAGTTGGGACATGTGGGTATGTTCTCTGGCCCAAAGACTGACCTGTTCACTAATCAGATGGCCCATGCAAAGAAAATTAGAGGCTGTCAGCATTCAATTATACATAGCTTGGACCCACCTGATTTTTGTGCGGTCTTTGAAATTGGTGTCATCTTTTTTTTTTCTTTGTATTATGTATGTTATGACACTTTATGTGTAAAGTTCATACTGCCAACCTATCCATCCTAAGTGTACTGTGTACACAGGCTTGCTAAATCTATAGTGATTAGTTGACAAAACCTCTGTTATCTGTGCTGCTAGGTGAGATATGCTTTCATAAAAGAAGATGGGCGAACAGAGACCACGAATCTGGGAAAGCATCAAGGCCGTGTTCATAAGTTGGCTATTGAGCCTGGAAGTCCTTACATATTTTACAGCTGCGGTGAAGATGGGCTGGTTCAGCATGTAAGTTATTCGTTCTGGTTGCTTTTTCTTTTGTGTGTGTTTTGGCGGGGGGGTGCGCTCCTTAGTTTACATTTTTCATGAATCCAAACGTTAACCCTTTGCAGTTTGATCTGAGAACAAGGACTGCGACGGAACTCTTCACTTGCCATACTTTTCATGATAAGTCGCGTTATACGCCAGTTGTAAGTCTAAATGCAATTGCTATAGATCCAAGGAATCCAAATATCTTTGCAATTGCGGGAACTGATGAATATGCTCGCCTTTATGACATCCGCAAGCAGAAACTGGATGGGTCAACAGATTATGCCCACCCAATGGATTGCTTCTGCCCTCAGCATCTTATTGGGGATGTTCAAGTTGGAATAACAGGCCTGGCCTTCTCAGATCAGAGTGAGCTGCTTGTCTCTTACAATGATGAGCTAATCTATCTCTTCTCTAGGGACTTGGGACTGGGGTCCGATCCAGCTCGGGCAGCTCGGTCATCTTCACGTGCAGCTGCTGGAATGGGATGTGATACAATTGTAGCATCTCCATCTAATGAGGATCTTTGTTCTAGACCTGGGCCTCGGGTGTACAAAGGGCACCGGAATCGAAAAACTGTGAAGGGTGTGAGTTTTTTTGGTCCCAACTGTGAGTACGTGGCTAGTGGGTCAGATTGTGGGCGAATTTTCATTTGGAGGAAAACGGACGAGGAGCTCTTGCGTGTGATGCCAGCAGACAGGAGTGTGGTGAACTGTATTGAACGTCACCCTCATGCCACAATTCTTGCTAGCAGCGGCATTGATAATGACATCAAGGTGTGGACTCCAAAAGCAACTGAACGGGCTTCTTTGCCTGTGAAAATTGAAGAGGTATGTGCTATGTAATTTCTGTGTTCAGTTGTTTGATTTATAGGACTCCTAGGTCCTGACTCATGAACCTTAGAAAAGTATAGATTATGCTAATGTACCCATGTTCTTGATGGGCCCATGGTGTTTTGGTCTAATCCATTGAAATGATAAGACCAGCTATGGTCTGTAGATGGAAGGATCCCCCGATGATCTCCTAGGTTGAATGATCTGAATTTCTTGATCTTTCCTGGCTCTTTGGTACTCTCCTCTCACCATTTCTAGGCTACTGGGTTATAGGATAATTCTGGGACGTTTTGCAGTCATCCGAGGCTATATTCACCTACAAACTGTCACATCTCTTTGAGTTGCGGACATTGGATGTGATTCCCACATGGATGCATGAATTGCTTGGAATGGAGGGTTGGAAAGTCTGGTTATCGATTAAGGGCCCAAAGGTTTAATGATTGTATATGCTTGTATGAAACCAATGAAGTTGGGGATTCCTAATCATATTGGCATTACCATTAGACCATGCCAATGAGGGACTCATCTGTTAGTCCGTGATGAGACCTTCCAATCCCCAGCAAGAGTTGCAGACGTTGGACATTGGGCCCACTCGGATGCATCATGCATGAATTGCGGAGATAAGAGGGTTGGAAGGTCTGGTCATGGATTGTAATGATTGTATGGGATCATTTATAGAGCTAAGAAAGTTGGGGACTCCTAGTCAAATTGTTATGATCACTAGACCATGCCCATGAAGGGGTCATCTGTTAGTCCATGATGAGACCTTCCAATCCCCCCACCCCCACCCTCGGGCCCCAGTGGTTTGCACATGTCTAGGTGGGCTCCACAATCCACTTACAAGATTTGCAACTCTAATACTTACAGAATACGGACATTTCATAGCCAAATGTTACTCCATTATGGTGTAGGAAACCGTTGGCATCCATGTAATCCCTCATCAAATTGTTCACATGCCTTCCAATCACGTCTAGTGCATTGGTTGAGCCACTTGTCTATGAGGCCCATGGGATTGTCATTGATGAGGACCACGGGGGATGTTCACATGCTTAAGCTAAGGACTCTTAGTAGTCTGCATTGTTTTAATTTATTTGAGCAGCAGCAGAAGTTCTAATCTCTCTGCTCTTCCTTGTGGAAAGGGTCCTGATACCTAGTGAAATTGGTCTGTTTGCAATTGATGTTGATGACTTCATTCATTATGACAACCATGATGATTGTGGTTGCCATGATGATAATGATGATGACGACAATTATGATGATGGTGACATTTTTTTGACCAATGATGATTATGACTGATGACTGCGGCCATTTGCTTTGGTATGTGTCCCCAGCTGAAGTTCAAGCGCAAAAAATCAATGCCTCAGCTTTATTCTGATGTGATAATGCGTATTTTTGCATCGGGTTTGGAGCATGGTGGTGATGATCTGGCTGAGCATGCGGCTTTTGTGGAGTACTTAATGGATTTTACTGACGACAATGACAGTAACTCAGATGACACAACCGACACTTCTGGTGCTCCTGGGGACTGCGCTCTTAACTGATTATTACCCATAAAGTATCACTGGAACCTGAAAAAAAGTTGTACATAATACATAGCAACCAATAAATTCTACTGTGTTATGGAACTTGTATGCAGTCCCTTGATATATTCATGCTGCATTTGTTTTTCCCCCCTTTGATGAGGGTGTCTGACTACCCTTTTACTTTCATCGACGATAAGTTAAATCAGTTTTGAGTTGATTTCCCTTTCTCAGTGGGAGTGATATTGATATTTTATTGTCATTAACTGCTTTGCTTGAGTAAATTTATGTTGTACTTTAATTTCCTTAAAAAACATTGTACTCATTATTTATTCTACTGCATAGATTTGCAAGGTCGAGGACCAAGCCATCATGTTCCCCTATTTATTGAGCAGGAAAACAATCCAATTCAGCTGTTTGTGAAAGGTTGAAGGCTGCTCATTTTCGGTTCCAGTGATTTTTTAGCATGATGACTTGGAGTGGAGAAAACTCTGGTGCCCCCTATCATTGAGAAGACTTCTTTGTCTCCAGTGCTGAAGCCTGTCATGTCCATTGAAATTGTTTTCTTGTAACTGGAAAGTGGAAATCAGGCATTTCATTTCTGTTATTTTAGCCACAGCATTATTTTTGGGTTTATGAAATATAATTCTCTGCTAATCATTTTCATCCATGATTCAAACAAGTGTCATTTTGAGTTGTAAGTTTTCTGGGTACATTGAAGTGTACCTGTTTCCTGAGTGCTAAAGTCTCATATAGATTCTCCTGGAAAGGTCCTTATATGTTTTGGTAGTCAGGAGCTTTTCTTCCATGGGACTCATGATATCCTGTTATATGAACAAGAAAAATGTTTGGAGGTGCTGGCCTTTGTCCTCTCTGTTTTTTTGTATAGATTTAAGGCCTTTAGGCTTCAGGGAAGTTTTCTGTTTCCTCCCCTTTCTTTTGTTTATCTTTTTTTAAGATGGTGTTTTCCTATCTTTTAGGTATTTTATTTTGCTTTCCAGAATATTTCTTTTGTATTGCTGAGCTTTTGAGTCATACAAGGTAATATTAAAAAAAAACTCTAAAAGAAAAAAAAAAAGGAAAATCGTGCACAATCATCAAAACCACCAAGGTATTTTGTGAATGTGTTGCCATGTTGGTAGAAAAATTTAAGGACTGCATCTTGCCAAAGGCTTATAACTCATGTTTGGGTTGTGACAAATTTACGATCGCTATCAACCTACCTAACACAACCTCTTTCCTTTATCTGGGCTTGAGGTTGGCAGTAAAAATTGGTGGAGTTTAATCACACAATCTAGGTTATTCTATGAGGAAGTCTGACTACGCAACATAGGCTAATAGTTTTAAATACTTGAATTAGAAATAGAAAAAGAAGGATTGTAAATAAAACGTACCATAAAACAAGGTAGAGAGATTTGAAAGGGGAAAGAGCAATGATATTTTAAGAAGCACTGATATAGACACAGGACAAGGATACGACACGACACGGATACGGTGATACGGCAAATCCTAAAAAAGTAGGATACGGATACGGCTACGGCTAGGATACGGTAAATAATAAATATATATATATAATCTTAAAATTATAGAATAGTTATATTTTTAGCCAAATTAAGAAGTATAATGTCACAATTAATAAAGAAAAAAGATTACTAATACTGGAAAAGTCAAAAATAAAATCCATAATGCATAATGTAATGTAATAGTAGGCCATAGTACGTCATCAACATTAGTTCGAAAAAAAGAGCAGCAGCAGTAGTTCGAAAAAAAAAAAACAAACAAAAAAGAAAAATAGCAGTAGCAATTGCAGCACAGCAGGCCCATGGAAAAAAAATAGCAGTGAAAAAAAGGCAATAGCAGTAGTTTGAAAAAAAAGAAAAAAAAACAACAATCTCATAAAAAAAATAAAAAAGAAATTAGCAGCAGCATAGCAGTCCCATGAAAAAAAATAGAAGCACTGGAAGAAAAAAGAAAAAAAATGGCAACAGTTTTAAAAAAAAAAAGAAAGAAAACAGTAGCAGTAGTAGCACAGTAATCCCATAGAAAAAAAATAGCAGCATTGAAAAAAAAAAGAAATAGCACCAGCAGTTCGGAAAAAAAAAAAGAAAGAAAATAGCAGCAACAGCACAACAACACTATTTTAAAAAAAACAGCAGTAGTTCAAAAAAAAAAAAAAAAAAAAGAAAGAAAACAGCAGCAACACAGCAGCACTGAAGAAAAACAGCAGCACTGGGAGAAAAAAAAATAGCAGCAGCAACAGTTTAAAAAAAAATTAAGAAAGAAAATAGTAGTAGTAGTAGCACAAAAATCTAATGGAAAAAAAAAAGCAGCAGTAGTTTGAAAAAAAAGAAGAAAGAAAACAGCAGTAGCACGGAAGAAAACAGTAGATAGCAGTCCCATAAAAAAAACAGCAAAAAAAAAAAAAAAAGTAACAGTACCTTTTCTTCCACGTAGATCCTCATCACACAATCTTTTTCTTCCATGTGCAGATCTTCCTCACGTCGGTTCTTCCACCGTCTAAATAGAGTTCCGGACTCTCTATTCTTCTTCCTTTTTGGATTCTAGGTTCTAAAACTAGAACATCAACTGCTGCTTTTCCTCCTTTTTAGTTTTCGTCTCTGCAATTGGTCTTACTCTTAGGCCAAAAAGCAGATCAAAGAAGTCCCACCGTGAGTGTTCTTCCTTCCTCATGCAGTTCTTTTTCTTCTTCTTCTTCTCCTCCTCACAGCCGTTGCCTTCCTTTTTCTCCCAGCCGATTCCTCCTTTTCATTTTCACAAGTGAAGACTGAAGAGCAAAGGCATTAAGGTTAGAACTTATAAGTTAAAAAAAATTACATTCACCCCCTTCATCTTTTTTTTTTCTAATTTTAACTCAAGTTTAGCAACTTTTTATTATATTTTAGCCTTGCATTGTCTACCATGTGTCCCATACATGTCCTACCGTGTCCACCCTGTGTCCAAGCCGTATTCGAAATTAAAAAAAAAAAAAAAAAGCCAGGACACGTTTTCAGCATGTCGGACAAGTGTCCCGGCATGTATAGTCGTGTCCGTGTCCGACAAGAACACGGGGACCATTTAGAAGTGTCTGTGTTTCATTAAGTGATTGAGGAGTGAGATTAGAATTTTGAGGGAAAAATTACAACGATTTAGAATCAAATGACTAACCGTATTAGGAAGGTTGCAAAAGAAGTGCTCGGAGAGTCAAAAGGGAAAAAGACTTTCAAGAAACCTGGTGGAAGAGTCACAAGGGAAAAGACTATAGAGAAACCGGTGGAGGAGTATAGACTTTTAGGAAGCTATTCAAGATAAGAGACGCTACAAAGTTTAAAGCTATGTGACCTATATAATAGATATGTGTAAAACTATGAGATGTATAAGAGGCTAAGAAAGTAGTAAGTGATGTAAAGTTTAAAGCATATGATGACTTATATAATAGGTTGGGAACAAGAGAAGGACATAAGGATATTTCTAAGTTTGCAAAAAAATGAAAAAGGAAAAGTGGGGACTTAAATCATATCAAATGTGTTAAGAGCAATGATCAAAAGGTTCTAGTGAAGGACAACAATATCAAAGGAAGGTGGAGCAAATATTTTGATAGACTTTTAAATGAAGACTATATAGGAGACGTAAGAACAAGAGAGGATACTTCGTTAGTAGATAATAAATTTTTTTCTATAAAATTATATTTGTGGAAGTGAGGAAAGTATTAAAACAAATGAAGACAAGAAGGGCTTTAGGTACATATGACATTCCAACAAGGAGGGCTATGGGTACATATGACATTCTAATAGAGGCTTGGAAATGTTTAAGAGAAGTTGGGGGGATTTGGTTAATGAGACTCTTCACTAAGATATTAATGAAAAAGAAAATGCCACATGAATGTAGAAAAAGTGTAGTAGTATTTATATATAGGAACAGGGGAGATATATAAAACTGAACCAACTATTCTGGGATGAAACTTATGGGTCATATTATGAATATATGGGAGATAGTAATGGAGCAAAGACTTACACAAAAAACCAAGGCTAATAAGAATATAATACTCAAAATAGATAACCTAGTCACACCTATGATAGGAAACTATATCACATAGTAATAAGAAACTCTAATCACATAATGAATCTACCCTGAAAGTCAAGACTGGGTCTAAGCTGAACTCATCCTTCTCATTACGTATCTAACATTTTTTTTCAAAACATCATCATCATTAATACCTTGTTCCAACCATGTTGAGGTCATTTTTTTTCCGAATATTCTCTAATAATATAGAGACTAGAATTGTCGATATAGATGGGTCCAGATTCCAGACATCGATGGACTGTTGCATAAATTGTACAATAGATTAAGGTTATGTTAAATATGAGATTGACTTGTATCTCTTTAGGCCTTTGCAGCATTCATATCAACTTGGCAAGTCTTTCCTGTGGTGCAGATTAATGAATGGTGGGAGCGAATTTCCTTTCCTTGAGCTAATTGCTTGAAGTGAAAATAAATGTCTTGTTTCCCCTTAAGGAAAGTTCGACTTCCATGTGCAAGATCTATTTTGACCAACCTTTTTCCTGCTGCCATCACAGTTTGCATCAAATACTACATCATGTTTGCTAAATGAGAGATCACCAACGCGATTGTCAGTTGAATCTTCCATTGCAAATACCTAACCAAGTGTTTCAGAGCAGTAACAAACTTCTTCATGCTTAAATTCTCTCTTGCCTAGATTAAACAAAGTGTTTAGTCCACCCAAGATAGATGGGATAGAGCGTCAGTGATGATAATGATGCATTAAATGAATCATTCCTTGTTTTCTCTGTAAAGGTCCAAATGCTGGATATTCTTTGAAACACATACAAATAATTCCTACCCTTGAAAGTTTTCAACAAGTAGATTGATGACTTCTTTTTAGCAGTAGTCACTAGTCATGAATCAATGATTGGAAAAACCCCCTTCTTCTTAGGGAAACTTCTTTCATCACTCATTGGTTTGAAGTGAGTGGTATGTTTGAAGGAACAGTTGTATGTTACTAGCCATTGTCCTCTAATATAACTGAACTTGATTCAGGCTTACCAACAGGATGTTTTTGCCTTTTGGTTGTTTGATAGGTTTTCAAATAGTACCTGATGATTTTTCGGCACAATTGAAACCTAATTGAACACCAAGTGTAGACGAAATATTGCTGGCGCCGGGGGGTACCATACTAGTACTGGGAGCAAGGTTCTGAACCTGTTGCAATATGTTTATTTTGGTCCAACTATGTTTGTGGGCTTCATACAAAATAAAAAATTAGATGCTCTAAAAATATAACTCCGCCAGTTTTTGCTACCGGTCCCAAGCCCGGGTAAAATAGGAGGGTTGCGTTAGGTCGGTGATAGCCAGCATAAAACTTTGTTACAACCTAAACATGAATTTTGAGAAAATGATATTTCACGATAAGGCTATGGCGTTCCCCGCTTTAAGCGTCGCATTGCAGCGTCGCTCGGCTACAGTGAAAAGTGTGCAGGGCTACCGCATGACTTTGGGCTAGTGCGGTTAAAGAAGTTAGTTTATAAGAAGAAGATGAGGAATAAGAAAATTAGACTTGCTACTTGATATATAAGAACCTTAACATGCAAGAGCATGGAGTTGGTTGTGATAATGAAAAGAAGAAGAATTAGTGTGGCTTGTATATATGAGACAAGGTGGAAAGGGAATAAAGCTAAGGAGCTCACGGATGAGTATAAGCTTTTCTATGTAGAAAAGAGTAATACAAGAAATGGAGTGGGTATAGTTGTAGATAATGATTTGAAAGAAAAAATTGTGGAGGTAAAGAGGTTTGGTGATAGAATTATAGCAATTAAACTAGTGCTAGAGGAAGACATAATTCATATTATCAGTGCATATGCTCCCCAAGTACGACTAGAGAAAAGTGTGAAAAGACAATTTTGGGAGGAGATGGATGATTTAATGCCAGAAATTCCAACAGTGATAAGAATTTCCTTGGGGATCTAAATGGGCATATAGGAAGAGATAATGGAAGATATGAGAGAGTGCATGGAGGACATGGATTTGGAGAAAAAAATGAATTTGGAAATACTATGCTGGACTTTGTAGTGGCATTTGATCTTGTAGTAGCAAATACTTACTTTAAAAAGAGAGATGAGCATTTAATTACATATAAAAGTGGGAGTAATATGAGTCAAATAGACTTTTTTATAGTTAAAAAACAGGACCGATTGGCTTGTAAAAATTGCAATGTTATCTTAGGAGAGAGTTTGATTACACAATATAGGCTCGGAGTTTTAGATATTTGCATTAGAAGTAGAAAGAAAGCAATAGTAAACAAAATGAACCCTAAAACAATGTGGAGAGATTTGAAGGGGGAAAGAGCAAATATATTTAAGCACAAAATGATTGAGAATGGAAAATGAAATATTAAAGGAAAAATGAAATATTGAACGAGAAACTACAGTAATGTGGAATCAAATGACAAATTACATTAGGAATGTTGCAAATGAGGTACTTGAAAAATCAAAAGGGAATAGACATATTAATAAAGAAACGTGGTGGTAGAGTGTGGAGGTTTAGGAAGTTATTTGACAGAAAAGACATTGCTATAAAGTTTGGCAAGGAACTAAGAGTATGGAAAATTTTGAGCTATATAAGAAGGCAAAGAAAGAAGTAAGAAAGTAGTAAGTAATGCAAAGTTCAAAGCATACGATGACCTCTATAATAGGTTGGGAACAAGAGAAGGAGAAAATGATATTTTTAAGCTCACAAAAATAAGAGAAAAGAAAAGTATGGACTTAGATTATGTCAAATGTATCAAAGACAATGAGAAAAATATTTTGGTAAAGGACAATAATATTAAAGAAAGGTGGAATGAATATTTTAGTAAACTTCTAAATGAAGAACATTTGGGCAATACAAGAGTTAAGGAGGATACTTCATCATTAGATCATACTTTTCTCTGTAGAATTAGAGGGGTGGAAGTGAATGAAGCATTGAAGCGAATGAAGACAGGAAAGGCAATAAGCCCAGCTGGTATTCCGATAGAGGTATGGAAATGCTTAGGGGAGGTTGGGGTAAGTTGGTTATATAGGCTATTCAATAAGATACTTGTGACAAAGAAAATGCCGGATGAATAGAGAAGCAGTATTGTAGTACCTATATATAAGAATAATGGAGTAAATACTGAGAAAAAAAGACCAAGATATCTGAAAGTCAATTTGGTTTTATGCTAGGGAGATCAACTATGGAAGCTATTTTTTCACTTAGGCAATTAATGAAAAAATACTGAGTAAAAAGGAAAAATCCATATATGGTCTTTATCGATTTGGAAAAAGCCTATGATAGGGTACCGAAGAATTTAATTTGGTGAGTTTTAAAGAAAAGGAATGTCCCCAGAGGTTACATTGAAATATTTAAGGATATGTATGAAGGAGCAGTAACAAATGTGATAACTATATGTGGAGAAACATGCGGATTTCCCGTGACTATAGGTTTACATCAGGGATTAACCTTAAGCTCATATCTCTTTGCATTAATTATGCATGAGTTAATTGTGTATATTTAAGAAGAAGTACCATAGTGTATGCTGTTTGTAGATGATATAGTATTGGTGGATGAATCAATAGATGGTGTAAATGCAAAATTTGAGAGATGACGGGGGGCATTAGAATCTAAAAGCTTTAAAATAAGTCGTATAGAGACAGAATATATGGATTGCAACTTCAGTGGACATATACAAAGTGTTGAGACCACTCTCAAAATTGAAACCCATGAGATACCATATAGAGATGCTTTTCGGTATCTAGGTTTGATGATTAGTAAGGATGGGGAGATTGACAAGGATGTGGAGGATAGGATAAAAGGTGGATGGCTGAAGTGGAGACTAACTTCGGGAGTACTTTATGACAGACGAATGCCAATGAAATTGAAGGGCAAATTTTACAGGATAGTGGTTAGACCGGTTATGACATATGAAGCAGAATGTTGGCCAATTAAGAAGACGCATATTCATAAGATGGATGTAGTGGAAATGAGAATGCTTAGGTGGATGTATGGTAAAACTAGGAAAGATAAAATTAGAAATAAGCACTTTCGAGAGCATTATGGGTATCATGAATAGAGGATAAGATTAGAGAAACTCGTTTAAGATGGTTTGGGCATGTTGAGCGTAGGCCAGTAATGGCATCGGTGAGAAAAAGTTTGGATATACAGGTGGATAGCCCATCAAGAGGTAGGGGCAAGCCGAATAAAACATTGATGGAAGTCATTAATTCAGATTTGAAGAAGTTTCACTTATCAAAAGATTTGGCTCAAACTAGAACGGAATGGAAAAACAGAATTCATGTAGCCGACCCAAACATGGTTGAGATAAGGCTTTGATGATGATGATGATGATGATGCTCTAAAAATATATTTTATAGATTTTCCTAAGATTTAATATATTATCTAGTGGATAAAAGTAAAATTTATCCAACTAAAAAATAGTTGTTAGGCTTAGCAAGAGTTTTTTTTTTGGGTAAATACCCACACTGTCACACACCACGCACGTATAAAAAACCTCTTACTATGAGTACTATAACTAAGGATTGATGCCTATTTTTGGAAGGAGAAACCTCACCGTTGACCTACCGGATGAGTGGTACCATATTCCTATTTATTTGCAAACGCCCTCATAACTCATTACAATTCAAGAATAAGGCGGCTAACGAACATTTTACATGAAGTTCTATAAAAATATGGGTCAAAAGATGTAGCAGTCTCGAAATTTGGGTTCATGAGTAGCCCTATATCATAGGGAAACAATTGCAGTTTCAATGTTGATGCCTTTTGTTGTAATTACATCTCCCAATGCTAGATTGGCCCACATTGATTGCAAACATTATATGGATTCTATCGTTATTAAAATTTGGCAAGCCCCATCATAACTGCCAACATTAGATAAGTTCCTTTTTTTTTTATTTTGGAATATTATTAGGTCGGTCCTGTCATTGTCCCGATAGGTGGGATCCATTGTGATTATCAACATTTAGTAGGTCCCATTATGGTTACCAATTTTAGATTGTGTGACCACAATTGATAGTTTACCATCACTAAATTAATCTCATCTTGAAATTCAACATTCAATATGTCACACTATATTCCAGCATTAGTTGGCTCTCTTAAGCAATTATCATAATTATGTTTTTTTTGGTAAAAAAAATCATAATTATGTTAGTCGTCATGTTTGCCAAAATCAAATGGTGTTGCAATAATCTCAGAATTAGATGGATCCCTTAACTACACCCATCACTGGAACAGTTGTGTAGCATTATGTTTACTAACATAAAGTGGTGGGGAGTGGGGGCGCGCTCACTGTGGTTAGACACATTAAATGGATCTCATGGTCCTTAAGTATTAATAGAGTCTCATAGAAGAAATCATGCGAAAAGACAAGCAATTTGATGATTGGGCTCAATCAGTACTCTTGAATCAACAATAGTAGTAATTGTTTGACAATCATATTTCATCTCACAAGAAATCTGATAATAGAGTAGAAAACAATTGAAAAATAAAATCCTTTCATTTAGATAGAATGGAAATGCAGAAGTGACCCCGATAGAATTTTAGTTCAACCGCACATTTATCTTATGAATGTGGTGGACTCAAGAGTTTATGTTTGAGGGTTGCATAGCTAAATAGGGAATTAGGTTTTGAAAACAAATACATGATTTTTATGTAGATTTTGGGGCAGGCGTGGGATTTTTATGTAAAATTTTGAAGCTAAATCAAAATTTTCACTATAATTTTAGAAGCTGACAGTGGTCTAACAGGTTCATATGCCATAATGTGGATGTATGTAGGTCTGCCACGCTCGTAATGAAGACATCATTAAATATGGACCAATGAAAAGGACACTACATCTTCACCTCCCAAAAGAAATAGGATGAAGAAAATCTACTTTTTAGCCCATGTTTAGCATCTCCATTTTCAATTTCAATTTATTTAAATATCTTAACCAGATAAGAGGTTTACAAAATAAAAGCAGTTGAAGCTTAATTCTCCCCTATGAAGTAGAGGTTATTCTTTCCAATGAAGTAGAGGTTACTCGTAAAATGATAGGTCTCATTTTTGGGATTGTGAATTTATAGCTTTAGGTTCTTTTTTTTTTTTTTTTTGCATCTTTTGATTCTATTTTGATGGCTGCGTTTAAAGAAGAATATGAATACCAAACAAGGCCAAAGTCACTTAACATTTAGACCCTTAATTAGTTGACTGCAATTACCATGTCCCAATCTATAATAAACCCTATTAATCTCTCTTGATCCACTAATTCGCATGCTTTTAGCGCAACTACACTCATCTTCCCATCCCCGTGGATCTAAACCCCAAACCCCACGACCCAAAATGCCAGCCAAAGAGCCTCAATGGTCCAAGTCAACCCCACTGACAAATCATGGCCATCACACACACCCCAAAACTGGCTGTGGACAATCATCCCATCTCACCTTCTTGACTTGATGCTGTGATATCAATAACAGCATCCTGGCCATCAACCTCATTCCCAACCAAAGCACCGCCAATCCAACCAGCGGCTAAGATGACACACAGTGCCCAAAAAACACAAAAAAAAAAAATTTCATCCAAACCTTCCTGTTCTATTAATAAAGCCCTGCCAAAGTTGCAGAAACAGGCCTTGTTCTCTCCAAGCCATGGATTCCCTGTCTGCTTCAGCCACCCTCATGTCATCTTCTTCATGTCCCATTTCTCTCTTCTCCTCTCCAAACAAGCCCCTTTCCAGAAAACCCTCTTTCCTCCCCATCTCCAGCAAAAGTACTCTCTCTGTCTCTCTCTATCTCTCTCTCTAGAAAAAGCTCTTTCCTTTTCCTTGTAATTTCATTTCCATGGTGTTTCTAACAACTCCACTTCTTTTCTCTGTTCCTTGTTGCATCAGATAAAGAGAACGGAGCGGATCTTCGCTCGGATCCCCACAAAGATGATGAGAACAACAGCAAGATCGTCCCTTCCTTCGCCAATTGCCTTTCCCTTTCCCCCCTTTCCAAGGTAATCCATCTCCCCCGACACCCCAATCTTTTTTGTTTCGGATTTGGGTCTCTACCCGTTGTGATTTGGTGCCTAATTAGGGTTAGGGTTTTGTTCCTGCGTGTGTGGGGTGCTTGTTTCTTGATTTGTGAAGGATGCGGCGATGGGTCTGGCTCTGAGCGCGGCTGCCGGGAGGGGATGGACGACGGGGTCGGGAATGGAGGGGCCGTCTGTGCCCGCGGGGGTGGGAAGCGGCGCCGGCACCGGCACCGAGCAGGTGTCCACCTTCCCGTGGTCGCTCTTCACCAAGTCTCCGCGCCGGCGGATGCGCGTCGCCTTCACCTGCAACGTCTGCGGGCAGCGCACCACGCGGGCGATCAACCCACACGCCTACACGGACGGCACCGTCTTCGTCCAGGCAAGCAAAACACCCCCATCTTTCTCTCTCTCTCTCTTTCTCTATATCTATCTCTGTATTTGTGTTTTGGGTGTGTTTGGATGCGCATAATGTTGTCATTCTTGGGAATTTGGTGGTGTGAGTCATCCAATTGTAAAACTGGAATCTTTGCGCGATTTGGGGTTTGATTCATTCATGTATTTTAGTAGGACAGATTGCAGTTTGGTTGCCTGTTCTTGTGTTGGGGGGAATTGTGTTAAGGTGAAGAGTGAAGGGCGTAAGGTGGAGTCTAGATCGATCAAGGTTCTGCACCTTTATTGGAGTGGTGTGCGGGTAATCGCTGCGGACCAATTGTCGTCTTTTTCGATGTTTCCCTGTGGATCTTCACTTGTTGTATTGGGTGCTTTAAACCATAGGACAGCAGCCCTTTGGTTGTTTGTTTTTGGTGGTCTCTTCTTTGTTGAGAAGTTGTAAAGACTAGATTCCCATATTGGGCGTGGAGGAGGATTTCTTTAGAACCCCCTTCCCTTTTGTTGTAGTGTTTCACTTAGAGGTGGGTATAGTGGTGGCGACCATAGGATTGCACGCGTGTGTAAATGCGGTTTTGAGCTGAGATGAGCCGCAGCTGTTGCGTGGCGCACATGTCTTTTTCTTGTTGAGCCCAGCTTCAGATGAGATTTTACTTATTTATTTTTTTATTTTAATTATTATTTATTTTACTTAATTGAACGGTGGCTTGGCCCAACGGTACAGGCTTATATGTAGCGTCTTCGAGGACGTGAGTTCAAGTCATGGAAATAGCCTTTTCAAAATAAAGGTAAGGCTACGTATATCTTGCCCTCTCCAGACCCCGCTATGTGGGAGCCTCGTGCATTGAGCCGCCTTTTATTTATTTTACTTAATTACTTAGCTATTGCTTTGACCCTTTATTCTATATATTTCAGAATGTGGGAAGCTGTTATTCAGATCTGAATACTCTATAGTATTTGCAATCCAATTCGCTTTCAGATCCAAATTCAGTTACAGAATTCAGATCTGACTTCAGTTGGTTGTTTCAGCTCTTTATAAGGGTCACGGGAACAGAACCTAAGACTTAGACAGTTCCTCTGCCTTCTTCGTGTTTCCATCGGGTTTCATTCCCCATTCCTGCTTGCAGTTGTTTGGAAAGGTCTAGACTCTTGATGGTTCAAGCTGCTCCACCGCTTGAGTGCATGTCTGGTGAAGCATCATCTAAGAAAGTTGCCGCATCCTGGCCCTGGGCCATGCATCCAAAACCCTTTGCAATCTTGTAGAGGCAATATTCTGCCTAAAAAAGGCATTGTGGATGTGCTTCAGCTCTTATCATCCTGTTTATCTCTCCTGCTCCCAACATTATCAAAGTTTTGTCTGTTTAAGATTGCAAAAGCACATTTTCATTAGCAATTTTTAGGCGTAATATAATTTGTTAGAATCTGCTTGAGAACCCATTATGTAATATGATGTCCAGAAGACAAAAACTTTTAAGCGTTTGTCTTCGATGGATGGTTTTTTGAAAGATGGAAGAGGAAAATTCAGTATTTATTTCATGTGTTAAAAGTGTTGGATACTTATATGTGCTTTCGACTAACTGCCCAGATGAATCTGAGTATCCACCTGCCTGTCCTAATGTAAGAAACCAGTGGGAGGCAGATGACTTTGGTTTTAGGAATGAAATTGTAAATCATCTGGATGGCTCCCTATGTAATGTATATGCAAACGTTGAAACTAATAAAGAGTTGTTGGGTGCATCAGAAAAGAGTACTTGATGGAAGATGCTGGAACTAAGAAATATGCAATAGAGAAGTTCCTTGAATATCATATGTGAGAAGACTTATTGGTTTTATCCCACTTTAGGGAATTGCATAATTTTGTTTATGGGGTGGAATTCAAGGGGTTCAGTTTGCTCGAACAATTTGTGGTCGGAAGCACAATTCATAAGCTCCCACCATCATGGAAGGATTTTTGGACCTCCTTGAACATAAAAGAAAGGAGATGAAAACACTGCAATATCTCTGGATCCAAGACAACATAGAGAACGTGATGCGAAAGGAAGAAGTCATGAGCATGTGTGAAAGCCAATTTGACGGAAACTAAATTGGACTGGAAAAATACAGGCAGCAATGCAGCTCGAAATCTAACTAGTTAAGAGGTGCAATAACCAATCTCATCGTCTGAAGTTCCAGAGGGATATTGATAAAAATAAGTGAAAAGATATTAAAACTGTTTTGTGTGGCAAGAAGGGTCATTTTGTGAAGGAATGCCTGCATCGGAAACAACCTCACTCCAATGGGCAGGGTAATGTGGCAAAAGAAAGAGAATTTTATTGCTGTTGTGTATGAGGTGAACAGTGAACAACCATAGAGACTGGTGGGTCGACATTATACAGAGTTGTGACTGGGCATGTCTGTAGTAACAAAGTTCTTTTACTTTTTAGGAGCAGGTAGGGGATGAAACTGAGATATATATGGGAAACTCCTACAACCAAAGTAGTTGGTTAGCGAAAGTCAATACTTTACCTTGATCCGGCTAATCGATGATGCTTACTAAGGTTCTTCATGTGCTAGAACTCCGAAAGAACTTGATATCTGGATGTGCCAAGTAAGAATGGTTTTAAACTTGTCTTTGAATTTTAGAAACGTATGCTCACAGAATGGGATTTTCATGGGGAGGAGTTATGTTTATGAATGTAAACTCAGTTAATCATTATAATACCTCCTCTTCTGTGTATTTGGTTGTATCATGTGATGTTTGGCATCCTAGATTTGGACATGGTGGGTACTCTCTCTCTCTCTATATATATATGATGAATCTAGATTTGATGCCTAGAGTCCGAATTAGAACATGAAGCTTGGTGTGCTCTCCCCTCTTTTTGTGGGGCCTTTTGCTACAATATAGCTCTTTTATACTGTAAAGTTCTTTTGAGCATTCAATACAATCACTATTTTTTTTTCATCATCATCATCATTATCATCCTCAAAGCCTTATCGTAGCCATGTTGGCGTCGGCTACATGAATTCTGTTTCTCCATTCCATTCTATTTTGAGCCAAATTCTTAGATAAGTTAAACTTCTTTAAATCTGATTTAATAACCTCCATCAATGTTTGTTTTTTTGGTCTACCCCTATCTCTTGATGGGCCATCCACTTAGATAGCTAAACTTTTTCTCACCAGTGCTATTACCGGCAAGGATGAAAATATCAGTTGTGGCGGGCGTAGCGGCCCGCCGCCAAAACGCTATGTAGTGGGCGATGCATAGCGGTAGCGGCAATACGTAGTGGCGTAGCAGTGTGATTTGAAAAAGTCTTCAAAAAAATTCAAAAAAATTCTAGAAAATCCAGAATATTGGAAAATGATGGAATATATGTTTGTTTTGCAAAAGTAACTAGTATATGGGTATGTAGCGGTATTCTCATTGCATGAAGTCCTGTATTGCTGTGTCAATATAAAAGAATAGGAGTGATCAATGTTTTTCATATGGATTCATGTTGTTTAGTTATGTCAATTTAAATACTAACTTAAGGCTTATAAAAAAATGTTATAAAAAAACTTCATCAAGATTTATTCAAGAATAAAGGATAAACTATGTTCAAACTTCATAGAAAAACAATATACTAATCTACTTAAAGAGCAAAGACTTTGTAATGGAGGAATACCTTGCTGATTAGCTTTAATCTAATACCAAAGGGAATGTCTTCCAGGAATCACATCGCTGTCGGTGTCATCATCTCCATCATCATTTGTTGTGCCCCTATGATATTGCACATTTTTGCCAAATTGAATTTGATATTGGTGGGCATTGGGATCTTGGAATGCAAAGAAGAAATCAAAGGAGCTTGGAGGAGGTGGATATCTATCTATTTTGAGGTTGACTATCATCATAGTCACCATATGGGTAAGATCCTGAAGCCGAAGATTGTTTTTTTTCTTGTTGCACATGACCATACTGATAATATTGTAATGGTTCATGAGGATACGGCCTGTAGTTTGAATGTAGAAGTGGAACATTATAAATAGGGTTCCAAGATGTTGTTTGTTCCCCTCCTACATTTTCACTTCCACCCATATTCCCTTGCTTATCTATGTGTGCGGGTGATGACACTCTCCGTCGCCTTTGATAAGCACGTTGTGGATTCATTTTTGATTGTTCGGGAAACTCCTCTACGGTCTCAACAAGAACGACATTTTCTTCTTCATCATATTAATAAAACTCAGTAGTGCCACCTATCCTGCTGTCTCCTCCATCTCCTCCAGGACCTCCACCATGGCTACTGGAAGATGCAACAGTGGAACTACTATCTTCAGAAGATGACATAATATGAGATGGTTCCTTCCCTTTAGATGTTGCACTTGCACTTCCACTACTTTCTCCCTGAGGTGGCTATCCCTCTGACATTTGTACATTTTCAGCAATTAAATGTTGTACTTATTGTTGAAAGCCCGGATTTGAATCTAGCAATGGATCTTTAGTCTCGGCTATCCATGGAAGTAAGGGATCATCGTCTCTGAATATGTGATCCAAATTAATTGGACAATAAGTAGGATCATCCTTTGCCTTTCTCTCTCTATTTCTGTTCCTCAACTTGAGATTGTAATGGTAGTATACGAATTTGTTGAGTTTTCTCGTGGTTATCCAATTCATGGGCTTCGTATGGATCATGGAGAAAGTGCTCCAATTCCTTTAACAATTTGATGATGTCGTTGTTTGACTAAGGATGCGAATGGTTGCTTTCCTTAGATGTGGAGTACTCTCTCTAAAACTCTCCCACCAATCGGCTGGAAAAAAAAAAGACATCTTTAAATCGTAGAAAGTTTCTTTTCTATGTATTGTTAGTTATGTATAAGTATAACTACCAGGTGGATATCTTCCAATCGCTCGCTATACAAGAGGGTCAACGAAAGTTCCTCTTTTATGTGTATAAGTAGAAATCTACAATGCAAAAAATTAGAAATAAATAAGTACACCATATCAATACAATTATCTCGAATATATTTAAAAGATTAAACAAATTTCTTAAGTAGCTCACCTCTTGTATAGCTTCGATATGATCATCTTCACTCAATATTCTTTTCAACATTGTCCTTAATCTTACTTGCAATTCTGTATCTATTGCTTCAGTGTGGTGTGCGGCATTGCGATAGTAGAATTTAGGATTTAAAAAATAACTTGCAGCATGCAATGGATGGTGCAGCTGATCGTTCCACCGGGTATCAATAATTTTTATGTAATCATCATGATATCGGCAATTTTCTATAATGGCTTGCTTTGCCCGATCAATTGCTTTATAAATGTACCCCATTGTCGGCTTTTCATCACCATCTACACGCCGCAACACTTTCACTCAAGGTTCATATACCTTTAATATGTTCTCTACTTTGGCCCAAAATTTATTGTCCCTCATTAGAATTGGGATGTCGAACTCCGGACCACCTGTTGCTTTGCTCCATTTCGAACGAAGCCATTCTTCTGATGAAAACATCTGAATTAGCTCCGTTCTTCAATGTTCTAGGCTTTCCATAGCAATGAAATGGGTAGCAAATCCAGTGGATGCTGGACACACTAAGGCATGATTTTTTGTGAATCTCTTCATCAAGCTTAAGAGCCATGAATGGTTGTATATGAACTTTGTAATGCCTCTACATGCCTTGATTGAAGCGGCCACATTCTTCTTCTTTCCAATATCCTTCATTATAAGGTCAATGCAACGTGCTGCACATGGGGTCCAAAATAAATGTGTCCTTTTTTCCATTAAAAGTTGATCGGCCTTCTTAAAATTGGCTCCATTTTCTGTCACAATTTGGACAATGTTCTCCTCTCCAATACTTTCTACAACTTTATTCATAAGCCTATAAATATAATCTGCTGTCTGTTTCTCTTCAGATGCATCAACAGACTTCACAAAGACGGTCCCAGTGACATTATACACCAAAAAGTTAATTAATTGTGTTTGGGTGCCGCTTGTCCACCCGTCACACATAATAGTGACCCCATTTTGCTCCCACATGGGCTTAAACGTCTCCACCCAAGCTTTTATTTCTTTATACTCTTCTTCAAGGTACTTGGTGCCCGCCTCATACATGGATGGCGACATAATACCTCGCCCAGCTTAAGCCGCAACATCAAGAACTGTCTGAAAATAAGGAGAATCAATTGTGGTAGGGGGTATATTCTTATGAATTAGCCATTTCGCTGTAGCTTTGGCTAATCTATCTCTTGCAGCCTTCATAACACCTTGACAACATTAGAGATTTTTGGTTGCTTAGCTACCTCCGATCTATGTGTGAAAGGATCAACAAAACTAACCCCTCTTCCAGTTTGTGTAGGTGTAGCCATCCGAGTAGAAATAATCTCTATATCATTAGCCTGTTGTCGGGTGCTAAATGCTCAACGCATTTTACCCACAATGCCTTTGCCCTTGCTTGTTGCACCAGATGAGTCACCTTCATCATAGTTTCTACGCTGACTATATGCTCGATGCTCTGCTTTTTCTTGGCACGACATAAGGGACTTTCGGCGTGCAGCCATCACTTCTAGGTTATCAAACTCATTATCAGAAGCAGCACCAAGACATTCATCTCCAAATACATCATGGCGTGCTGCATCAACACCCTGCTGCTTCTTCTCTTTAATTTGTACTTTTCTCTGTTTTGTTTGATTCTATAAATTTTTCATTTGCTCCTTAACTTCTTTGGACACTTCAGGACCGCCCTGTAATATTGCCTTGCGCATGGGCCAAATGTTGCTTAAATCTTGTAATGCCTCCATTGGTCACTTTGTGACAAAACTTGCACTTAATCTTCAACCGATTGTTTTCAATTGCCTCACCATAGCTCCATGCAGGATCTATCTCACGCGGCATTTTTTCACATCACAATACCTAAAAAAGATTTAAAAGTAATAGGTTAAAATTTAAATAAATTTTAAAAACATGAAAAAATTAGAAGAACACGCAACTACGTGGGTGGGATTGATCTATGGGAAACATAGATCTAACATTTAGGGACCACTTTCAACCTATTTGATTGAGTTTGCTTCTATAAAAAAAAATATTTTTTTAAAAATACAAAAATCCGAAAAGAAAACATATGAAAAAATTAGAAGAACACAAAAATATGTGGGATTGATCTATCGGAAACACAGATCTAACATTTAAGGGCCACTTTCAACCCATTTGATTGAGTTTGCTTTTATAAAAAAATATTTTTTTAAAAAAATACAAAAATTTGAACATAAAAAATATGAAAAAATTAAAAAAACACAAAAATATGTGGGATTGATCTATGGGAAACATAGATCTAACATTTGGGGACCACTTTTAACCCATTTGATTGAGTTTCCTTCTATAATAAAATATTTTTTTAAAAAAATATAAAAGACCAAAAATAAAAAATATGAAAAAATTAGAAGGATACAAAAATATGTGGGATTGATCTATGGGAAACATAAATCTAACATGTAGGAATCATTTTCAACTCATTTTATTGGTTTTCCGTTAATAAAATAGATTTCTTTTTTCAAATAATAAAATAATCCGAAAATAAAATTCAAAAAAAAAAATAAGAAATTGATAAAAAAGAGGGGCTTGATCAAAGGGGAGCATGGATCTAATAACAACTGATTTTTAAGTGATTCATGGAAGAAAAGAGAGAAATAAGCACAAAGTAGAAAAAAATTAGCTCCAAAACTCACCCTTTTTTAGTTTGATCCTTGAATCTTGAATACCACCTTGATGTTATGATTTTACTGTTTTTTTTTTTTTTTTGAGAGGATTTGAAAAATGGAGGCAGGGAAAGGGGTTTGGAGCAGTGAAAAGTGGAGAAGAGAAGAGTAAAGATGAAAAAAGTGGGTGAAAAAATCTTTTTTTTTGGGGGGGGCTAACCCCCCAGCGATACGTAGCGGCCGCTACGTTTGTGAGCGGCGATTTTTCCTAATTATCTTAGCGCTTGTAGGCGCTACGGCCGATATATCGGCCGCTACGCTTTGTGGCAGCCGATATTTACATCCATGATTACCAGCATACGTTCAATATGCCCAAACCATCTTAAACAGGTTTCTTTAATCTTATCCTCTATTGGTGTTACCCCTATATGCTCTCAAAAGCGCTCATTTCTAATTTTATCTTTCCTAGTTTTACCATACATTCACTTAAGCATTCTCATCTTCGCCACATCCATTTTATGTATATGCGTCTTCTTAATTGGCCAACATTCTGTTCCATATGTAATGGCTGGTCTAACCACTATCTTGTAAAATTTGCCTTTCAATTTCGTTGGCATTCGTCTGCCACAAAGCACTCTAGAAGCTAGTCTCCACTTTAGCCATTCAATTTTTATCCTATGTTCAACATTTTCGTCAATCTCCCAATTCTTACTAATTATCGAGCCCAGATACCGGAAAGAATCCCTACATGGTATCTCATGAGTTTCAATTTTGATACTGGTTTCAACACTTTGTATATGTTCATTGAAGTTGCAATCCATAAATTTTATTTTTGTACGACTTATTTTAAAGCCGCCATATTTTAATGCTCCCCGCCCTCTCTCGAGTTTTGCATTTACACCATTTCTTGATTCATCCACCAATACTATATTCTCTGCAAACAACATATACTATGATACTTCTTCTTGAATATACGCGGTTAATTCATTTATAATCAATGTAAAGAGATAAGGGCTTAAGGCTGATCCTTGATGTAAACTTATATTCATGAGGAATTCACTTGTTTCTCAACATGTGGTTCTCACATTTGTTACTACGCCTTTGTACATATCTTTAAAAATCTCAATGTAACATTTGCGATATTCCTTTTCTTCAAAACTCACCAAATTAAATCCCTCGGTACCTTATCATAGGCTTTTTCTAAATTAATAAAGCCCATGTGTAGATTTTTCCTCTTTGCTCGATATTTTTCTATGAATTGCCTAAGTGAAAAGATAGCTTCCATAGTTGACCTCTTTGGCATAAAACCATATTGATTTTCAGCAATCTTGGTCTTCCGTCTAAGTCTTTGCTCCTTTGTTCTCCCATAACTTTATAGTATGACTCATAAGTTTAATCTCTCAATAGTTGGTACAATTTTATATATCTCTTTTATTCTTATATATATGTATTACAATGCTTTTTCTCCATTTATCCGGCATTTTCTTTGTCACAAGTATCTTATTGAATAGTCTACATAACTAACTCACCTCAATCTTTCCTAAGTATTTCAATACCTCTATCGGAATATCATTTGGGCCTGTAGTCTTTCCTGTCTTTATTCGCTTCAATGCTTCATTCACTTCCACCTCTCTAATTATACGAAGAAATGTATGCTTTGGTAATGAAGTGTCCTCCTTAATTCTTGTATCCCCCATATGTTCTTCATTTAAACATTTGCTAAAATATTCCTTCCACCTGTCTTTAATATCGTTGTCCTTCACCAGAACATTTTCCTCATTGTCTTTGATACATTTGATATGATCTAAGTCCTTTTTTTTCTTCTCTTATTTTTGTGAGCTTAAAAATATTTGTCCTTTTCTTATTCCTAACCTATTATAGAGGTCATCGTATGCTTTGAACTTTGCATTACTTACTACTTTCTTAGCTTCTTTCTTTGCCTTCTTATACAGCTTAAAATTTTTCATACTTTTAGTTCCCTACCAAACTTTGTAGCGATGATTTTTCTCTCGAATAATTTCCTGATCCGCCACACTCCACCGCCATATTTTTTTATTAACATGTCTCTTTCCTTTTGATTCTCCAAGTACCTCTTTTACAACCTTCCTAATGCAATTAGCCATTTGATTCCACATTACTGTAGTTTCTCCTTCAAAATTCCATTCTCCCTTCTCAATCATTTTATCCTTAAATATATTTGATATTTTTCCCTTCAAATCTGCCCACCTTGTTTTAGGGCCCATTTTGTTTACTACCATTCTCTTTTTACTTTTAATGCAAATATCTAAAATTACGAGCCTATGTTGCGTGGTCAAACTCTCTCCAGGGATAACCTTGCATTTTTTACAAGCCAATCGGTCCTTTTTTTAACTAGAAAAAAGTTTATCTGGCTCCTATTACTCTCACTATTATAGGTGATTAAATGATCATATCTCTTTTTAAAGTAAGTATTTGCTACTATAAGATGAAATGCAACTGCAAAGTCCAATATAGTATTTCCAAATTTATTTTTTTCTCCAAATCCTTGTCATTCATACACTCTCTTATATCCTCTATTATTTCTTCCTATATACCTGTTTAAATCCCCTCCAAGGAAAATCTTATCACTATTTGGGATTTCTCGCATAAAATCATCCATCTCCTTTCAAAATTGTCTTTTCACACTTTCTCTAGTCCTAATTTGGGAGCATATGCACTGATGATATGGATTATGTCTTCTTCTAATACTAGTTTAATTGTTATAATTCTATTACCAAACATTTTTACCCCGACAATTTTCTCTTTCAAATCCTTATCTACAACTATACCCACTTCATTTCTTATATTACTCTTTTCTGCATAAAAAAGCTTATACTCCTCCGCGAGCTCCTTAGCTTTATTTCCTTTCCACCTTGTCTCCTGTATACAAGCCACACTAATTCTTCTTCTTTTTTTCATTACCTCAGCTAACTCTATGCTTTTGTCTGTTAAGGTTCCTATATTCCAAGTAGCAAGTCTAATTTTCCTATTAATCCTCTTCTTCTCATGGATTAATTTCCTTAACCATACTAGCTTAGAGTCATGTGGTAGCCCTTGTACATTTTTCACTACAGTCGGGCGATGCTGCAATGCGTCGCTTAAAGTGGGGAACGCCCTAGCCTTATTGCGTAATATTGTTATCTTAGAATTCATGTTTGGGTTGTGACAAAGTTTTACGCTGGTTATTAACCTACATAACGCAATCTTCCTCCTTTACCCAGGCTTGGGACCAGCAGCAAAAACTGGCGGAGTTAATCATTATTTTTTTAAATAAAAAATAAATAAAAATAAATAAATAAGTGTTGAAAGAAGGTTTGAACTTTTAGAACTTATTCACAATGATATTTGTGAATCAAACAATATTTTAACAAGAGAAGGGAAGAAAGTGTTTCATAACTTTTATAGATGACCATTCTAGATATACCAGGGTTTATCTTTAAGATTTCAATTTTAAGCTCTAGAAAAGTTTAACTCCTATCCTTAGGAGATGGAAATCAATTAAGCAAGAAAATTTTAATTCCAAACATCAGATAGGGGTAAAGAATATTTATCTAATGAGTTTGATGAAACTTGTAGAAACCTTAAAATGCCCCTTACACACCATAACAAAGGAGTGTTGCAGAAAGGAGAAATAGGACATTCATCAAAATGGTGAATTCTATGATTAGTAATTCGGGATGATAAGTAGTTTAGGATTACCAATGAAATTATGTGGGGAAGCCCTTCTAACTACTTGCTGTATATGTAGGATTCGTTGTAAAATGACTAAAATTTCATATGAGTTTGGGAATAGATTTTTTTTTTTTTTGGGTACCCTAGCCAAGTGGGCTGAGACCCAAGGGAGAGTCTGCACATCCGGGAAGGCAGCACACTCAAGTGGGCCTGTGGGAATGAAGCCCACACACATGGAGAAAAAGTGCACACAGGTGGGGAGGTAGCCTGCACATGCAGTAAAAAGGCGGCATATTCAGTGTTCGAACCCTGGATGGCCCTTGTGAGAACTGTGGTAAGGAGCGGTTCTTGAGTTAGGGAATAATTGAGACCCAAGGTTGCACTAACTTTAAAGTGTGGGCACGTTTGGCTCATGTGGTTGTCCCCAATCTTAAGAGAAATACGCTAGGACATAGGACTTTATAATGTACATGCATAGGCCATGCTTAATGTAGACACTAAAAAAATTATGCATAGGCCATGCTTAATGTAGACACTAAAAAAAATTATCTTAAAATATCAAAAGACTCAGGACTTACTGTGAGTCAGATTAAGCTGAGGATTGACCACTGAATACAACGCCAAATGGGCAAAATTCATATACCATTTCAACCTTAAAACTTTTCACTGGCATTTCATATTGAGAAACCTGATGTATGACTCAAAAGGTACAATGTTTAGAAACTATAGTAGTCAAAAGAGGAAGAAGGGCCTGAATGCTTGGATACAGTTGTCTTCCAGCCTCACTTTTGCTATGCAACCAGCTCCGGCTAAGATATATCTTTGAACTATCAAAATCTACACTTCAAGTGCCCCATTCCAAACACATCTTGGATTCGAATTCACTTACAGAATTCAGATCCGACTGGGGTTTGTTTCATCTCTTCATAAGGATTGTGGGAACAAAACCTGGGATAGAGACTATTCCTCTGCCTTATTCACTGTTCCATCTGGGTTCCTTTCCCATTGCTGTGCAGATTATTTTTTATTTTTTCTAAAAAGTTCAAGCTGCTGTATCACTTGAGTTTACATTCGGTGAAGCATCAATCGAAGAGAGAAAACTGTTCTATCCTGGGGTAGGTGTCCATAACCTATGATACCCGGATACGGCATTTCTCCCATCTTAACCCGTGTTGATTCGATCTGATATGGATACGGGTATGGGATGTGACAAGATATGGATGGGATTCGGCCTTGGAATTTAGGATATGGCTTCCCTGAACTTTATGGGAAAAAAAAGTGAAATTAGTTAAAACAACAAAGTCGCCCCAGATCCTTCATCTGGTTTTCTTAAAAAGAAAAAGACTAAGTCTTTTGTGTCATCAAGAGAAAGAAAAAATGCGTTGTCATGAGATTTCATCTTGTGAAATCGGATGTGGCTGGTTGTAGGGAAAAAAAAAGCAAAAGAGAAAGAGAGGACGGGACTGGAATGGAGAGTGGGTAGAGTACCTGCCTTTGTAGCTGTAGCTGCTGCCAATGCCGCTCGCTATCATCATCACTATCCGCATCCCCATCACCGATGCCATTGCCATCAACCCAACCACCCCCCCCACCCCCCCCCCCCCCCCCTTCTCTCTCTCTCTCTCTTGTTTCTTTCATCCATGCCCTAGAGATATTTTCGGGCTACGCTGCTTCCAAAAATGCAGCCTAGGCCTTCTAAACGAGATTCACTTAGGATCCTTGAAGCCTGGTACATAATTAAGACAATAAATGGCCCAATGTTACGACACTCTTTGAGTATTTCCTAGGTCCACACATCCCATGTTTAATTGTCACTTATTTCCTAGTGTAGGTTAAAAAAAATAAATGTCTAGGGTAGATTTAATTCAATGGGATTGGCCTAGGCATGGGGAAGGTTTCATAAAATTAGTGTAGGGCTTAGGTCAAATCTTATATAAATGGGCATGGCTAGATACAAACTTTATTTCAAATTTTTTTTAACTATAATTATTTTTTATTTTTTCTATAAATAATTTTTTTATAAATGTAATTTGTTATGCCGTACGTGTATCCGTATCCTAACTTTTTGAAGATCCCGTATCGAACCCACATTCCCCATGTCCGTATCTGTGCATCATAGTCTATAATCCAATGTACCACTATGGCGAGCATATTCTGCCTAATGAAAGCTTCTTAGATGTGCTTTGGCTCTTATTATACTGGTTTAATTGCTTCTATTCTCAACTCAGTTAAAGTTTATTTTACTTGTCTGTTCTAGAGTCTACATTGCAAAACCACATATTTTTATCAATGTCACCTTTACCCCATTCCATAGGAAGACATGTTCTTAGAGATTCTAGCGATTTAATATCTAATTAGACAGTGAGGTCTTCATAGCAAGGAAAAGAACAGGCTAAGGAAATGCCTCTGGATCTGCATAAACCAAGGCATAAGTTTTTTGACATTTGAATCTTTGTATGTAGAATACATTGCTTTTATCTGCCAATAATAGCCTTCCTTTATGGGATTTTTGTAAATTTTTAATGAAGATTCTTATAATTTTTTCTTTTTTCTTTTTCAGTGCTGTGGTTGTAATGTCTTCCATAAGCTGGTTGATAATCTGAATCTTTTCCATGAGATGAAATGCTACGTCAACCCGAGCTTCAACTATAAAGGCAAGCTAGAGGATGGACACTATAAGTTTCTAGACATGGATGATGACGATGATGTGTTCCCTCTGTTCTGAAGGAAAGAAAAGAGGATAATTTGGTTTGTACATTCTCGTTTCTTACAACTGTCTGTGACAATACATAGGAACTTTATAATTTGCCTGTAAATATTACCTCATCTGCATTATTGTGTTGTACCTCATGAAAATTATTGAATAATGATGTGTTCTAGCTTTATCTAGAGAAAGAGTATTTGTTTTGACTTATTGGCGGCTTTTTTTTTGTTGTTTGATTAATTGTGCTTATAATGATTATCATGGAACAGATGGTTGATTAAAGCTACATCGTAAATATATGGCTGATGAATTTACAAGGGTTTTAAATCCTGGTGTCGCCCATTCCGGACTAGTACGTGGGTGGTGATCTTAAAATACTACAAAAAATTTCTAAAAATGAGAAAATTTAATAAATTATAGAAAAATGCTAAAAAAGTTCAAATTCAACAACTTATTATAGCTTTAATCAGTTATAGAGATATTTAGTTTTTCTTAAGGCCAGATAATGTTCATCACTTTTTGGAGCTAGTGAAAAAATCATTAATACATGCTGAGGATGAAATCACCAATATATAATAACTACCTATACCTTAGCATATGTAGTAGCACTAATATAACAAGCCATAAACCATAATTTAATTATCGGGTTTGTGCTTTTGGGGCCATGAGGGTCAGTTAATTCTTTAATATCTCACTGATTTTAAAGCTAGCTCGAGCCTATCTTGATCATCATATTGGATTATGATGGAAATCCCTATTGATAGAATTCTTAAACGTATCAAACAACTCCATAAATCACATGTAGCTCCATACTGATATTCCCTATAGGCCATCAGTATCCATTTTGTTGAGTAAGAATTTGTTTTTGGTACATATTATTACTTGTCCCTTCACTTAGAAGTTTAAACCAATAAAAAAAACTTGAAAATTGAGCTTATTTTTTGTTTTCGGTTTAAGGTATTATGTAGTTCATTCTGGATGAATCTTGGATTTAGCTCAGGATATGATTAGAATTGAGAAATAGAATTCATGTAGGTGACCCCAAAATAGTTGAGACAAGGCGGTGATAATGGTGATGGTGGCCATGATGATGATTCCGCAAAAGGCCCAAATCAGTCCGTGTGAGACTCATATTAGTGTTTGCCAGTCTTGTGCTGGCCTCCATCCAGGTTCTGCCATTCAAGTCGAGCTTTTTAGAGTGCTGGTACTTGACTCATACTGGTACCAACCAGCAGTCGACATGCTTGAGCTGACTCGGTGCCAGACAAAATTTCAAATAATGTTCCTTCTCTCCATGTCAACCTAGTTAGTTGTTTTAGATATGACCAATATGCTGCCAAATCAATTTGGGGTAGAAAGTGTGGACAGACGAAGACCATCAAGGTGGATTTTGCGTTCATTGAACTTCACTGATTGCATGGGAGAATGGAATGGTTTCCCATGCTGCTGTATACTGTTATTTCTTTGAGTTTGTGACATCGTGTATCTCCTTCCAATACTCCAATATATTTTCTTGGGATCCATTTTGCGTTCTTGGAGTTCTTTTATTTACTTTTTGGGGTTTTCATTTCCACTGTGTTTTCCTACGTTCCTAGGAACTTGAACGAGTTACAATGCAATACAAAGTCTTTGATATCAATGCTAAACCGTGCTGCCTCAAAAGAAAACTATTTATTTTGACCCCCACCTCAAAGTTGGTGGAGCTGCTTGTTGTGTGTCGCAACATGATTTTTTTCTTTTTAGTTTTTCTTCAATGGAAGGTTACTGAATCAAGTCAACAACCATTCCTCATTGTACTCCAAGTAAAGACTTCTTGATACAATCGGGTTTAACCCATTCAATAGCAATTATGGCAATCTTCAAAGCATCTATATGATAAGCTAGGAGCCCTTATGCTGGTATTTTGGGATATTAAAATTCTATATTCTTATCTTATTAATAGGTTGAGAAAGACCAGAGGCCTGACAGAAGCCATATGTTGACTTTGACAGCGTTCTATTTTGAAACTTTTATATCTTGCTTGAATCGGGAGCCCGTGAGTGGAGCAACTCAACTAAGCTTTAACCCATTTTGTTTGAACGGTCTGCATGGACTTATTTTTGTCAATTTTTAGAACAATGATCTAGAGGGATGAGGGAGGCAAAAGATGGGTAGGCTATGCCCGCAAAACTTGCCTCCAGTTTATTCCATTACATGAGTTTCAAATACTTGACATGACATCTTTGGTAACTTTTGTAAGCACCTAGCCTACTTCATACTGAACTATGATTCTTAGTAAAGCTATTTTGTGTACAGAGCCTGGAAGATGTAGATGACAAGTGGGTGGCATTTCCTATGAAAGCAATGATTATTCCTTTTGGTTTAATGTTTTCTTTCGTGTTTCCCTGGTTAAATGTGGTTTTTGGTCCTTAATTCTTCTCTTGTAGTCCTTTTGGTAGAAAGGCATTGCATAGAAAATCTTAGGAATTCACTTATTGTCAAGGAAATGCACCCAATGGTAGGTCTGTTAAATAGAATCTGACTGGAATTCACCATGTTTGGGAAATCCAAATTATTTGATTGACAGAATTATAAAAACCATCAATGGTAAAATGTCCGAGGTACTTTTTGCAATGTTTGGATCATAGAATTTCAATGATAAAATAGTTTTGGTGGAGACCTGTGGGTATCTCTAAGTTAACTAGACACAAGTTACTCAAGTTTTGCCCCAAGCTGTTTGCTGCAAGTTTCACAGAGAGGGGGAGAGAGAGAGAGAGAGAGAGAAGGGGAGGGAAAAGATCTGCAAAAGAGCTTGTGGAAAGTTGGCCCATTGTGAAGCGGCATGTTTTGTAAAAAGGTGAGGAATTTGCACTCTCTGCAGATTCCTCACTAAGGATTTAAATTGATGAGGATTTTTTTCTTCTATTTTTTCCCCGTATGGATGGGGAATTTATATTGCTATCGGCGCGTATTGATGCTTAAATCTCAGAAAAATTGGTATTAGTGCATAAATTCACAAAATGTGGATTTCTAAATCCCATGGGCAGGGTAAGGACACGAAAATCCTCATTCCACTAGCCTAACTCCTTGAGAATTTATAATTCTCAATTACAGTTTTTTTCTTTCATGACTGGAAAATTAACCCAAGATTTGGTTGCCAAAAGTAAAAGGAAAAAAATCACTGACATTGGCTATAGGATGTGATGGACAGTGGGACCTTTTCATCGTCCACTTCTCATCATCAACCAATCGCTTAACGGACGCTTAATGGACTTTGGTTGTGGTTCCTCACTATAAGGCGTTGTGAAATGTGGAATAATCGATCAGTGATAGACAATGAAACACGTTGCCCTCTCCTTATTCACTGCTTTATATTGCCAAGAACGTTTTGCCCATCCTTTAATGTTATTTGAGCATATCCATTCCATGTCAGCTGATTCCATCTTTTTCAGCCAATCAACTGAAGGGGCACCAGATAACCCATTCCCAGCCATCCTATCTCTGCCATGTATTATCCAAGCAACCTCCACCACTCACAAACGATGTCTAGATTCCACTTACCCTTTTATATATTTTATAAGATTCTTTCCCCCAGTCTTATCTTTTCAGCTCCTTAAACACCCCACAAAGCTCTCTTGCTAACAAAAGTTATTACAAGGGAGACAAGAAAAATGGCCACTATGACCACCTCAGCTGCCATCACCATCCCCTCATTCAGTGGCCTCAAGGGCAGTTCATGTGCTCGAACATGCACCGCCAAGCCTACGGCATCTCCGGCACCCATGATGGCAGTAAGGGCCTCCCTCAAGGAAGCCGGTGTTGCAGTTGTGGCCACCGCAGCAAGTGCAATGCTTGCGGGCAATGCCCTTGCCATTGAAGTGTTGCTGGGAGCTAGTGATGGGTCCTTGGCATTTGTTCCTGACAATTTCTCTGTCGCAGCTGGCGAGAAGATTGTGTTCAAGAACAATGCAGGCTTTCCACACAATGTTATTTTCGACGAAGATGGGATCCCTGCAGGCGTTGATGCATCGAAGATCTCCATGACTGAGGAGGATCTTCTCAATGCGCCTGGAGAGGTGTACTCAGTCACCTTAGCTGAGAAGGGCACTTACAGTTTCTACTGCTCTCCTCATCAGGGTGCAGGCATGGTTGGAAAAGTTACAGTTAATTAGTTTTTTTTTTATGACCGGTTACAGTTAATTAGTTAAGTCTCTGTATGAATGTTTCACTGTTTCGATCTATTTTGTGTAATGAATTTATGGTCAATTTCGTCACAAGTTTAATTTACACTAATGTGGTGGGAGGTAACAGATCAGCTGAGCTAAGATCAGCTGAGCTATGTAGTCGATGTAACTAGATTCTCCTGTCCAGCCAACCAAGATTAAAAATGGAAGGGGTGGATGCTGGAATTTTAAAGTAGATTGTCTTCCACTTCCTCATAGCTTAGGCTATTGGGATGTATTGGCTAGTCGGTTTGTAACATGATATTAGAGTTGTGCTACATCGCCAATTCGAACCTTTGGGAGGTGTTATTTCCCTAAGTCACATGGTAGGCATGTGTGGGTTGCAAATTCTAACAGCATCCCATTTGAGATGGGTGTTTAGCAGATTTTTTTTTTTTTGGGTATCTGGCTGTTTAGTAGATTTGTCTTCCTCTTCCTAACAAAAAATTTGTGCAATTAAGTTCCATACATATTCTACGCATGTTTTAGTTCCCTCTTTCTCTCTGTCTATGTTCTTCTGTTCGTCTACATGGCTACCTAGCGTGGAGCTTTACATTCTCCATTATAAGTTTTACTATCAATTGTGTCTAAGATGTTCCGAATCATTAGACAGCGATTTTTCTATTGGAAAGCTGTTGATTCCAAATTTTCCACCTTATTTGGTAAGAAGCCATGATGATGAGGAATTTGGAATTGTAAGGCATTCCAAGACAGCTCAAATTTAAGTTGTCTAGGTTCCGTTTATTTAACAGAAAATAAATTCCTGGGATTTCAAAGGAATGCCTTTCCATTAAGGGGGCTGAAATTAAGCCATTAAAGGTGAGCATATAAGATGCCGTCAAATACTCTCCATGCTTAATAGGAAAACAAGTTTTTAACGATTACCCTGGTAAATTAAATACTAGGAAATTGATGGTTCCATCAACATCTCTAGCTTAGAAACTTACCTCTCCTTTTTATGAATTCCAATGAATTTGATTCATAGTAGGCAAACAGCAGGCTTAAGGTTATATTTTCTTTTCTTTAGTTTTTTTGGTAAGGTCGGGTCATGGGCTTTTTCTTTTGTTTTTGTTTTTTTCTGTAAAGAGGGAGGGGGAGGGGTTGACAGATTTTGCAATTTGTAATGGTAAGAGGGGTATGATGAATTTGTAGGGCTCCAAATTCTTCTCATCAGGTAGGGCTAGTATGATGTCTGGATCAGATTAACCAGGAAGCTTGTGACCCCTCAGATGCCCCACAGTTCTCACTTCCCTGTTCTTGCACTCCCTTAATAACGAAATGTTGCAAAATAAAGTATTCAATGCCTCCATTTCTGTCACGACCCCGGACTGAGATTGGGATTAGTATAATGATCCGAGATTAGTGATAGGTGTGTTAGTGCAGAGTGTGAACAAAGCTTATCCACATGCACGATTTCCCACAGATTTCTGCGGTGAGGATATCAAAATCCCATATATTAAGATACATGAATTCGCGGAAGCTTGTAGCAAATAGAAATAGAGATTTAATAACATATATGCAATACGAGGTATAATATCAGAGTAAGTCAACATAACTGCCATTCCATTTGTTAACATTTAATATTTACACAAAGATATAATTTTATAAGTTTCCAAAAGAAGGCCAACAAAGGCCATATACATCCAAAGCCCCAAAAAAAGTGACTTACTAACCAAATCCAAAATGTTATCGAAGCTCTGTGCCTGATTGGTGCCTAAAAGACATTATCAACGCACCACTCTATTCTCGACTGTGGCTCCTCAGTGGCCTTCGCGGACTTCATCTCAAAGGTAACGGGCTTTGAACCTAAGCACCAAGAGATGAATTGGTTTCGATATGACAATTTGGCAGGGGATTGAGTTAAATTATAATATTAATACTAAAAAGAAATTCTTAATTAAATTTAACAAAGCATGTAGAAGATAAGTAAGATACTAAACAACAATGAAAAGTACAAAAACAACGTAAAGAGCTAAGCAAGAGTAAAATGAATAATTTGAAACAAGGAGAATATAATTGTAAGGTGGCAAACCACATGAAGCTAAAATCCCCCCGGTACACGCGATGAAGGAGAGCACGCACGAAATCACAATAGCCATGAAATATGATATATATAACCCGACATATAGCGGGGGCCACACACGATCACGGGCCAACCATGGATCTGACATTAGCATGATATACCAATATGCAGATGGTCCATGATAACAATAAAGGACCCCAACTCGATGGATCAGGTTGGATGGGTACCTAAGCTTAGTGGTGCCGATATGAGAGTCTAAGGGTACAAGATAAATGAAGAGGATGGGCTACTCTCATAGAACATGCACAGTATACAAGGAAATATGATCGTGATATCAATGCTGGGTAGCCATCTCTAGGTGCAAGATCGATGAACAAGGCACGATCGAATAAAATCAAGTAAAACAAATGTTTCCTTGAATTCAGAATATGATGAGCTCAAAATGGTAAAATCATGTTCAAAATGGTAGGATCGATCCATTTTCGGCAAAAGGGCCGGTTTTTATGAAAGCGGATTGTAATTAGAGAAAACAAGTTAGACAGGCAGGTTTTAGTTAAAAATATGTTCAAACTAGGTTTTTGGTCAAAAAATATTCGGGTGGCATTCTAGCTTGAAGTGAGGAGCTTGAAACGGGAGAAGTAAAGGCTGTGGATCTAATGTACGGGGTGGACTTGGCACGTCAACGTGCCCTTGCCAACACGCGAAAACACCCTTACTTAGGATCCAATCAATCCTTGAGGATCAAATGAACACGAGTGCATGAAGTGCCCGGGGTATGACTTAAGGGTTCCTAAAACTCAATAATTTCATTTAAGCCTGGTGCATAAATAAGACAGTTAAGTCATGAATAAAGATATGGACAATAGTTTCGCAAGTAGCATAGGAAATAGTGACCAATGGGAGTAACAAAAAATATATAATCATGTTTCAATCGTGGAACCATTACAAGTGTCATCCATTTTTGTTTCTTGTTATAGGTCATGCATTACCATTCGACAAGGCTAGACTTCAATGTCCATTCCACATGCATTTAGGACCCAAATGTCAGACTCATATAACCAATTCGTGCCTCCGAAGTTTGACCGACATTACAAGTCTCTAAGTGCATGGATTTAAACTAGAAAAAGTCTAACTCGTGTCTCTCGAATGATGTTCCAACAGATAATCTGCCTGTTCATCATTTTAGGTTAAGTTCGGTCTCCACCTCAAGGGTTCAGGGATGCATTTGATCAAGTTCACATTTACATATTTATCGTAAAACACACCAAACAAGTTAAGGATTTAAGTGGCTAATTAGGAGGGAATTGGTTAGCCAATCATTAGTTTTTTATGTGTACTCTCGATCCTCCAAGAGTCACAAAATAATGAGAGAAAAGCCTTAAACAGACTTCCCAAAAGTCTCTCTTAAAAGAGGTGTAAACACCCCACTTCAATGGGGTGTCCCTGAGCCCCTTGGTCAATGGCTCTGGTTCAGTGTCTGAACATCCTTAGTCACTGCACCAAGAGCCCAATTGGTCACTGCCCAACTGGGTACAGCTGACTGCACAACTAGGGACTGTTTTCAGTCCCCCTCTTGGCCCTCTTCCACACACTTGAGAGCATTCCTTTCATAGTCTTTGAGCCACTTTTTGAGCCATTAAATCCCTCCTTACGAGGCCTTAAATCCATGCCCAAAGCTACGTAAAACTGAATTAACTTACAAGATAATCAAGTGAAAAACACAAGTCGAAAATCAAAACTTGAATCAATTTGCACGTATTCTATAGCAGTCCAATTCAGTCACTTGCCTTGGATTGGGGACTCTTAAAAACACCTTCAATTCACTCTAAAATAGTTGGAACCTCTTCCGAAAACAAAACCCCAAAACATCAAAAAATAATTACACATAAAACACCCAAAATCAGAAAACAAGGAAGAAGAAATCCTTTTCGCATGTACCATAAAGTGAGTCTCTAGGACCTGCTATGGTCGGATTCAAAGGTTGGATACCACCTCATAACTGCATGCGCTCAGACCAACAAAATAACGGTAGGGAGAGAGACTTCTACACTTCCATAGGTATGAAAATTGGGTCCTTGTGAAGGTGAGAAGGTGGAGGGCAAGCTGGTGGCTTGGTTTTTTTTTCTTGTTTGATGAAGCTTGGAGCTTGTTTGAGGGAGAAAAGCAGGAAAGGGTGGAAGAGGAGTTGCTGCTAGACGTTTCTACAACGTTGCTGGTTGAGTCCAGGAGGAGAAAGAAGAATAATGGAGTTGGGTTCTTATTTATTAGTGGGTATGTGGGGCCCACAACTATGTAGATCTTCTGATACAATTTGAATACTTAGCAGGCCTCAAATGGAAAAGGTCAAAGACCGAGAGTTTTTTGAAATTAAATCTAGTTTCCAACGAACCTAAGTTTGACAGAATTGGAATTTTCTGCACAAGGTTGACTTTTTTGCATTGACTGAATTGCCCCTAATTGTATGAAATTCATGAAAGTGGGTTTTTCGGGCTCTAAATGGTTGTGAGTTGAACATGAAAGTTATCTGGAATGATTTTTTGGTCTAACGATCTCAAGATAGAATTTTAAAGAATTTACAAATAACCCCCCAATCTTGCACAAAATTACAAGGGAAGTGCTCTAACTAAGTTCAATGGCTCTCAAAACTTCCCCAAGCTATTGAAAATTCATTCTAGCCCACAAACTAAATCAAATGACACCTAATCTCACTTAAAACTCTAATCATCATAATAATTATTACTAAGTGCGCAATTAACGAGTCGGGGTCTTTCAATTTCCCGGTTCTTGCACTCCCTTAAATAACAAAAGCTTGAATTTGAGTTGAATAAGCAGAAAACAGTAATTCGTTGTTCCCTTTTTGCACCACCTGAATTGTATTGAAGGATTATCTAATACATTCAAGCTGTTTGGGTATCTGAATGCACATATTATGCACAACGTGTGCGGGCCATATGTAAAATGCATGATTGTAGGCTCGCTTTTTTTCATGTTAAAACCACAAGTGGATAGGGCAAATTAAGGCCAGATGAGAGGCGAGTGAATAATAATTCATTTATGCGCCAAAGTCTAATACAAGTACACAAATGATAGAGACATTTGCCACGCTTCATAGTTTGAGATGATAGATATCTGGTTCCTTCACATGAGAATCAAAGTCTCAGCTCTCAAATGGGTCAATAAGCACCCAGTCAATCTATAGTCTAGCATCAAAGTATGGATGGTGGACCATTACATCTTTGCAAATCATGACCATTCAAATCCGGATGGTAGCATTGGACTCATCATTCTTTTTAGTATGTACAAGGTAACGGATGGATATTGATGCCCAAATCATACTTGCATGTGGCTAGTATTAACGAATTTATCAGTTGAAATTGCAGGGGCCGCTCGTATCATGATGCTTTGTAAGAAGGCTATCAACTGCAGGAAGAAGTAGCCACAATGAATGAAATCCTTGATCCAAGTAACCATAAGTGCATACATCATAAAACTATAGAAGTGCTTACTGCTACTAGTCCTGCGCACATGATGCTAAAACCAGGAAATTGAAATGGTGCTCTTTCGGATAGGAAGAGAGCTGGAACAATGCTAGGACATCAGTTAATGCATGCTTGTTTTAGATTTAAAATGAATGTAAAATCAAACCATCAGGTTTACCTGTGAGTGGAGTAAATGCGAATGGAGATACGACATTTGCGAAGGAACATATGCCTGATATGCACCCTTGAGCTTTTCCCTGCAATCAGCTGGATCTTTCAGGGAATAGACTGATTTGTGGGCTTTGTCATGCATGGGAACATGACTTTGAAATTAGCCATATAGGTGGGTCTCACTAGATGTTTCTCTATATATAGAGTCCATCTATTATTCCTTCCTATTGAAAAACCTTGGTTTAGAGGGGGAAAAAAAACTGGTGCTACATGTCAATATAGAATTAGCTAGGAGCATACATAAACTCAGAGCATGATACAAAATCATTATCATCATCATTCATGAGAAGAAAGCATATTGAACATCAACCAGACTGATGCTACAGTGCCACTTTATTACCTGCTCATTTGTTCCAACTTGTTTGGATGCTATGCTTCTTATCTACAAACATGGATTAGAAAAAAATACCATAAGGTAATGCTTAAACCAATTAAATATAATCTAAGACTAGCAAATACTTACACATGGGGCAGTGAAAACAACCATAACTGAAAACATAGCAGCAAAGTAAGGAACCTGCGAAAGATGTTAACAATGATAAATTATCACAATTGGCAACATATGCTTAAAAAAATGCTAATAGGTCAAGCACACAACTGATAAAATTTCTTAGTGAGGATTTGTTCTAAGTCCCCAACTTCCATGGTAAGAAACTTCACACTAAACCAGCATCCTAAGCATCCTATCTATGTTTAAAAGACATACTTCAAGTAACAGAAAAGGACGAGGAACAATTTAATTCTGTTGTGTGTTTTAGTAATCTTGATGCACATTGTTACACCGTTCTCTCAGCTTAAGCTTTTAGAGTAAGTAATTGTTCACATGGTATCAAAGTGGTAGGTTAATTGTTTGAATTCCTAGGATTGTTATGCCTTATATTCTCCTATGGAGGGTGTGATTCCTACATGGAGCTCTTGTAGTCTCCCATGGAGGGCGTAATTCCCATGAAGGAGCCTGCATGTGCATGTGTTAAGGTGGTCTGGGAGGGGGTTGTTGTAACTTTGATATACATTGTAACACTGTTTTCTATCAATTTAAGCTTTTAGAGCAAGTGGTCAAGGGCGAATGTACATGGAGAGAATGTGGGGCGATCATGAAATCCCCACAATCATGTAGTGGGCCCCATATCCCACGTATATCACAAAGGATGCCCTGCCCCAAAATGTTGTATTTCCAAATATCTTGATTGCATTTCGACATCTATGAGCCAAAAAATATATATATATAGGGAGACTGCCTTTGCTATTTGTCTAAAGCTTCTCCCCGTCACAACCTTATAAGTAAGACATCCTCTTTCTGTATGTTTCTCTCTCCCCCTCCCTCTCCCTCTCTATTTCTCTCTATGCCTGTAATTGTTTGCTTGGAATACAATTCTCAATTTATATGTAGAAATTAAACCTCTTGTTGGATGCCCATCAAAGATTTGATAAAATGCCAGAAAGAAACATGGTTTCATTTGTTCACCTTAATTCTAGGTTGTAATCAATGTGAATAGTTTGATGGGACAATTGAGCTTTTTTTAGGCTTTATACAAAAGGGCAACACTCTTTTAAGGAACAAACCTAGGTTTTTTTTTATCACATTTCTCTAAATACAATACAATGCATAATACACTCATCATCCAATGTAATCATCTCACAAATGACAGTGATATGATATTAAATGCATCATTTTTCTACAGTTGGAATCTCTTTACGAAATGGTCAAATATAAAATCTATTTGTAGTTTCCTACTTATTTTTAGTTTGCCTATTGTCATTTACATAGTTTATTATAGATGGATAATAGCTCTATTTATCATTAACACAAATGAATTTTATTGTTTTACCACTAAGATTACTTTTGATGAAAGGAATGTAGTTGATGCAATTAAATATTTTGTGTCCATTTAAAAATAATATATATATATTTTTACTTATGTGAAAAAAAATCTAATAAAAATGTAACCCCACTCAAATGAAAATTCTGGATCTGCCACTGCAAATGGTTGTCAACAATGTATAACATGGCATAACAAAAACTTTTAGTTTTCAAGATGTTCAAATTCTTAAGTAAACCTAGACATTACTAGAACCTAATTGCTCAACTGTAAGACAAGTGGGATCTTCCCAGAAGGATGATATAGCTGGAGAGAACATGGACATTATTTTGAGATATAGAATTTTCAAACTAAAGCAAGAGATGGCAATATAGTCAAAATATTGAAACGACAGAACAGATACAAGTTCCAAGAAGGATCTTAGAAAAAGTCGATTACAAGAAAAGAATAGAAAAAGTAAAGATTTCATGAGTTCTCAGTGTAGTACCCAGGAGGACCATGATATCGCATAAAGAAATAGCTGCAGCAATCCAAACCAAATGTCTTAAGAGTAGGATAGACAATATCTTATGCATGTAGAAAAGTATTAAATATGAACTTGAAATAGATAATAGATGTAGAAAAGGAATTTACATGTGTCCAGCATGCAAAGAGCCCTATAGTAAGTAATTTCAACTCTCCTAAAAGAGGTGCTAAAATGGGCATCATAAGTAGCTGCATGAAAAATTCAATTTCATTTAGTACTTCAAACAGATGCACACATGAAGATAGAAAAAAATAGGAGAAAGAAAAGAAAAGATTGTAGGCCTGGCCAACTTTTAGCATACTCCTGTACAACCAAATATCAAAAATACCTGTGATAATACGCCTGCAAACCCAGCTATAAGCATCAGATCTGCAAACTGATCTTTATTAAAGTGAAACCGTGCTTTTAAATAGAACTGCATCCAGATAAAATATTCAGAACTTTTATTACCACTTAACAAACACCCATATTGATTGCCATTGTGAGAGAAGAACATGAAACAAAACAAGTATCAAGGACCCCAATCATAGAATTGACACCTAAAAGAGACATTTAGGAAAAGCATAAAAGATGGCTTAGTTACGAAGTTCAATGTTGAGTTCCTGATATGCTTGGAATTCATCCCTATTTATATGTTCTAATTTTAATTTTCTAGGCCACAATATTTTCAGTGGCTAGAGTTAGTTAAAACATATATAAATAAATAACGAAGAAGAAAATATTGGTTGCTAAGTAAATAATTTTTGATGAATGAAAGATAAATGGATCTATCAAAGCAAACTAAAAAGACCAAGAGCGCAGATAAGACAAGAAGTTGCTACAACCAATAATGAGAAATGAAGAATTTTCAGTGATTGTTGTGTACACAAACTCAAATTCATTCCCAGATTACAAGTGAAAACATTTTCCACAGAATTCTCTTCCTCTAAAGAGTATGAAATACTTGAATATGTAGCTTCAAATGACAAAAGAAATAGTAGATCTGTTTGCTTTATTAACTCATATATGTCAATGATTTTTTTGTTTTTTGAACAAACATTAAAAATGACAAGAGAATGCGGCACATTTAGAAGTTTCTCTTTCTCACAACTAGTAGGTTTTGGGGTTCCCTTTGCGTGCCACAAACAAGCCCTGGAAGAACAGAGAAAAACTATATCTTTGTATTGATGACATCATCCCTAATATATTATGTTTAACATTAGCATGTCATGGTTTCAAGAAAAACCAATCCGATCACTGATTTTCATTAGCAGGTTATGGTTTCCATAGAAACTGGATCCGATCACTGTCTGCCATCCTTTTTTTTTTCTATGAAAATTATAATTAAGCTGCAATATTTATATTCTTAAATTACATACAATTTGAAAAAATGTTTATTTATTATTAAGTCATGCACCCCAAGCCATGATAAAGGAGGAAGTTTGCTTAGAGTAGCTTGGCCATAAAAATTAGCCAAATCTTTTTGTAACTTCTGCTTCAAAAAAGGTATTGTGCACAAAGCCAATACCAGTTGGATGGGATAAGGCCATGCTAATGATTGTCAAAGTGATGTCAACAAAGAAAAAGATTTCAACAAAAAGGATTTCTGAGTATTTTAAGAAAAGGAGGATTCATCCATGTGCAAAACTCAGGTCATAGGTATTCTAAAAACGAGCTTAGTCTCTAATGGGGAATGTAGTAGTTAGAAGTGGTGTAGTAGATTTGGAAATGAAGGAGAATATAACCCTAAACAAGGGTTAATGGAGAAAGATAACTTAGAAAGCCCTAAGATCTAGGCGGATATGACAATTGACAACCTGATGATGATGCCAACAACGATGCTGATGATCCCCAACTTTTTGGTTTATTTAACAACTCAAATTTTTAGTGTCACATGGAATACAAGATAGTCATGTGGAGCTAATACATGCAAGTTCTTCATCATCATCATCATAATCTGATCCTATTTATTTGGGGTCATTTTTTTCCTTCCAAAAAACATCTAAATATATTATTAAAATGCCTATTACTCAAATATTTTTAAGAAGAATTGTGCATGATTTTATTAGTGTTAATTGTGTATATTATGTTATTTTAAAGCGTGATTGTTTGTTCAAATATTATTCATGATATATGAATCCTGGGATTTGCTAAATCAAACGCCTCATATTAGTGTCAGATTCAGATGTATGTTCATACTCATGCAACATTGTGAATGAAACGCAGAGAGCCCTGTAGATAGAGGATTTGCATAAATGAAAAATGGTATTCTAAGTTTCATTGAATCCAGTGAAGGAGAATACCTATCCATTTTCCTATAAAGCGGTAGCTTTGGTTAGCATCATACAATTACAAAGGATAATAGTGCTTGATACATGTTGAGAGAAACATACCAGTAAAGATGCTTGAAACCCACTCTCTGCAAGAGTGTTAAAGAATGCAACAATAGCTACTTGCAAAAATGTTGTGCTGCATGGTAGTTTCATATTATGATGTTAGTACACCAGTGGTTGGGAAAACAGTCGTGGAAAAGAGAAGGAAGAATACGAGTAAAAAATATGCCTTGATTTCAAATATTCAGTAAAAGGAAACTGGATATACAATTCAAGAAATACCGAACTGAGCCACTAATGATGGATGAATAGCTGGCTTTGTATTTAAAAGTTGATTTTCTAATTTCTGTTCCTCACTATGCTTCCTCTTTGAACTGTGTGCTCCCTTGTGCCCTCTCAAGTAATTGAACATCTCAAAACAGAATCATACATTCAATCACAGACACAGAGGTAGCTTTACTATCTAGAAATCTAGAGCTTTTAAAGAAAACTAAAATTGCTGAAAAGGTAGCTAAGTTGTTTGGAACTAAAAAATAAAGAAAAATCCTGCTATTTTACAAGCATATGAATCATGAAAATATAGGAAAATTAATCAAATGGAACTACTGTGCCACTCTTCCAATGAAGAAGAAGAAATTTCATTTATGACATACAAATTGAGTCTTCCTTCCCTCATATCCCAAATTAATGAAGAGGATGAATCAACCATGGATATATCCAAGTGATTTTTCAAAGGTGTTTGCTCCCAATAGTATTGTAGCAGGATCAAATTCATCGTTGAAGCATGAACTCAATTACTCAATTTATAAGAGAACTGCTTCAAAAATATTCTTTTGACTGACATATGGAATCTAGATTGACCTTGAAACAATAATAGCAATTAATTTCTATGCTTACTGTTGATAACCACTTACTCTAAAAGCTTAAGCTAATTGAGACTGGCATAACAATGTATATTAAGGTTATGAAACTTACAAAACAAGCTCCAATTTTATCTTTATGATGTTAGCTTCACAATCATTTAGGCAAGTCTAGTAAGATGATACGCTCACCTACTACGCAACAAGCAAGTAATATCCTCCACCGAGGGAATTCTGCTAAAGATTTGATTTTTCTGAGAAGGATCGGCATCGGGAAGAATACTAGCCTTCCTTTTTGTTGTTGGCCGGGAAGAACTGCTGCAGCTGCAACTACACATGTTGGAATCCGGCAAAAAAACTCTCATGTAAACCGCTGCAACCACTGCTACAGATGCAGCCACCTACAATTCATAAAAATAGGTAAAAAAAGACCAAGGACTAGAAGAAGAAGAAGAAGATGATGATGATGATGCTGAAGGAGAAGAAGGGAAGAAGAACCTGGAAAGTGGAAGACGTGGAGAGGAAACGAGCAGTTAGGGTTCCGAAGACGAATGAGGCAGAGGAGATGCCGGAGAGTACTCCAAAAGTTGATGCTCTTTGGCCCTCTGCAACATTATCTGCCTTTTGAAACAAGAACAAGGAGGGAGATTTGAATAAGAATGTGCATTTTTTTTTTTACCATGTTGCCACTTACCACACTTACTCTGGTGATGTTTATTTAGGCATGGTAAAATCAAGGTAAGGCAAAAGTAATCCCAAATGTGGCATATTGTCCCTTCATTATGTTTGCATTGAAAAAGTAGTGTGGGAAAGTAAAACTCGAGAGACAGATTTACCACACACTTCACCACAAGCTATCTTTTCTTTTCCCTCATAATAGTAGGATAAAGTGTAGTAAAGTCAAGTCAATACAAAAGCTGCTTTTTTACCACGCATTTTCTCTTTCTCTCCCACTCATAGTTCGCCGCATCCTTCATCTTACCTTATTTTAACTCACCTGGCCTTTATTATGCTATGACATCCTCACTTTTTTTCACTTAACCACAAATGCAAACAAACATGCCATCACGTCGATCAGTGAGCTTCACCTAGGATATATACCTAATGAAGTTCTATGATCAGTGGTCATTATTCAGTCATCGGTTACAAGGAATGAACTTAAGCCAAGGAGAACGCGGAAATAGTGGGGTCTTGACCAACATGATTACTCAATTAGGGATGGTTGTGGACCCGGCCTGTCAGCGGCCAACCCCAGACCAATTTGGTTTTGGCTATGTTTTTCACATCAGAATGGGCCGCGCTTATGTCACATAGTTGAATGGGCTTGAACTTGTGGTGAGGGTGCGCTGGTTCAAAAAATGGGAACAACTCTCCCTTACTTCACTGAGTTGAATGGGCTTGGAAGGTAACGAGTAAATGACTTCAAACGAGTCTGTGAAAGTCTCGGTCAAACTCAGCTCAGCCGTTGCAAAATGGTTGTTCTCTGTTCAAATTTTCACATTTCGACCAGCCCTTGAACCTGAGGCTGATACCCTTGGGCCTATTCATGTGACCGCGGTTCACAAGCCACTATTATTTCTTTGTAATATCGACATTTCACAGTAGTCTATGGAATGTAAAGAAAAAGAAGGGTGTTTTCAAGACATTTACCACATAAGCAAGAGCAAGACACTGGACACTGCCCTCACAAACCATGCCAGTGAAAATCCTTAGCACGTAGTATGCATAGAAGTAGCTCTTTGTCCTGCTGAAGGCCAATGTAACTGAAATCATACATTATTGAACAAACCCACATTAGGCTCCAAATATGGTTTGCTAAAGGCATGCTTTTTAATGTGATCATAGCCACTACTGTGTTGGCCTGTCGTTGTCATAGGGTGGTGACAGTGGCAAACTAGAAAATACACCTTGGAGGGGCAACTATGAAAATATAAAATTTATTGGGGGGGCCTATGTGAAATTTTTTCAAAGAGCTCCACTAACAAGAAAGAGCTTTTTGAAATTTTAGGGGCGGGGGAATGTCCACCTCCAGCGCCCCCTAGGTCGGCCCCATGGTGGCGATGAGTGTTTATACCGATCAGTGTATGTGTTACCACCAGAAAAATCTCACGTTGGTAATTAGTATCTAGGCAAAACAAGTGTCAGACAATCCAAGCCATTTGATCCCACAATCTGCTAACATCAGTGGTTCTCTAAAGGAATTATTGATCCAGATCGGAAAAAAAAAAACCAATTTACCAGAAGGGCCTGTCCAAAACTGGAATGGGCCTCTATTTTTGGCCGAATTGACAATCCGGTCTTCAGGTCTAGAGTCAAGAGATCCATCAGATTGGAGCCTGGGTTCTGGTTTACGAAAGTCTATAGTCCATACACCAGGGGTTCTATATCAATTTTGGCTTTTGACCTGGTGTTTTTGGAAATTAAAAATGAGATGGAGATAATGATTTGTACCAATACAGTGGGGACCCAACTCAGAAAATATTCCATTATCATTATTATAGTTATTATTATTCTTATTTGTGGGGCGTGGCGTTGCACTGGGCCTTCAATTGACAATCAGTTTCGGATTTGGGTCTGTAGTTACTGGACCTGTCAGGTTTGCATCTGACTGGGGTTCATGTCCACATGGTCTCAACCGAAAACCCAGCCCCTTAACATCCTTGGTCTATACTCTATATATTCGAACTTTATGAAAGTTACAAAATGTTAATTAACCTCAAGCTTCACTACCTGCAGCTATTGGTGTGTTTGGATGTACAACAAATCACAATTGATATCAATCTATGCGGCATATTAAAGAACTCAACGAATTATAGAAGTTATGAAGTACTCAAGTGCTTTCTGAGACTTTAGCATGCCTATGCCTGGTTTGGCCAAACCAAAACACAAATACCGGATAGATGGGGCTCAAGTCTCAAACCTTTTCTAAAAGGATGCAAGCCACTAACATTGCATGAGGTCAATTCAAAGGTGGTAGTGTAATGTGGGTTGATCGGAATTTCCACTAAGGTCTTTTGAGTGGGTTAGCTCCGAATCTTTTATCATTCCCCATGGCGAACTTAAAAACAGCACTAAGGGGATTATTATAGGAATCTGTTAAAGAAGACAGAGATCTTTGATTCGTTCAAATTAGGGCTGTCCTCACCCAACCAAAAACATTCAACTTAACAAATTGCCATCCCTGGCTAGAACGAACAAGACCAGTCAATGCCTTTTGATTGAGCCACTTGAACGTGTTTCACATGCCTAGTGCCATGGGTAGACTGACATATATGCTTTTGGGGGTAGTCGGTGGTTGCCCCGTCAAGCCTGCTTCTAAAATTTATATGAAAATTTTAGGCCTGCTTTCAAAAGCCAAATAAAAACTTCAAATCCATCCTGAAAATTGATATGAAAATCTTTAGTCTTCCCTCAAAACCCACTAACCGTTTCGTTTCGGTCCGGCCCCTTCAAATGAAAATCCCTAGTCGGTCCCTCTATAGTCGGTAATGCATAAAAAAGACCCCAATTGAGATGGGTTTAATACCATGGATTGGTAACAGAAAGTGAACATGGCCCTTTAATCTTTAATTGCTTTTGCTTATATATAATGTCCTCTTAGCAACTTGTTAGTCTTTCTGTGGCTTTTTCTCTCTCTCCTTTATTCCTCTAGATGGCGAGGAATAAGAGAGAGAAAAAGAAAAGCCAACGTTCCATAGCATCTTGTCTCCTTCTTCTGCAATATTCTGCTTTCTTCAGCTTCTTCCCTTCCACTCGTTCAAATACTTTTAAGACCAACTGCCAGTACTTTCACGAGATAATACTTAAATGTTCATTATTTCTTATCAAACAGCTACTGGTGACTCATTCATGGTACGATGGAGGGTATTCCAGTTGTCGGGTTGCATGAAGTAGATTAGGGGCTTTGTCGTATGTACATTGTTTTCACTGGCAAGGGAAATGGGGGAGATTTTTTTCGAATTGTGATTTTTTTTTTTGTTTTTCCTGATGAGGTATCCACGGACCTCTTACAATTGATCATTAGTAGAATCTGAACATACAATATCAACCAACAGAACTGTATATCACGTAAGGCTCCAAATGATTTCAAAGCGGAGACCTCAAGCTCATTACTAAGATTTCTAACCACTCAAATAATTTAAGTGCAAGTAACCACCAATTATGCTCATGATAATGTGCCTAAACACCTAGTGGGATCTACTTTATGATCCATTTGAGTGGATTATAAAACATGGTCCCCTTTGGTCTCAAGTTTGACATCATTCGAATAGACTTGACTGTTGATTTTGACTGTGTACTCATTTTGAGCTTAAAAAAAAGTCGGTTGTTGATCAATAGCTTATGATGATGATTTGAGCCTCTATTACTATATAAATGTAGTTGGGGTAGGACTTGATTATTGGTTTTGACTGCGTACTCATTTTGAACTGAGAAAAACGTGTCGGTCGTTGATAAACTAATTATGATTGTGATTTAAGCATCCATCACTATATACATATAGCATGGGGTTGGTGTTTTTGTGGGGGGGGGGGGGGGGGTTTGGTTTAATTATTTTGATCTCCGTGGTCACATACCCAAAAAAAAGTGTCTCCACGGTCCCATACCCAAAAAAAGTGTGCTCACCTTACTATGAGCATCAATACTCAGCAGAAGGGCGACCTTATAATATTATTGCAGTTTTTTTAATGTTGTTTTAATTTTTGTGCACGATTTTGTAAATATATTTGAATTATTGAAAAAATAGTTTAAAGCAAATAAGCAAATGTCATGATATTTTCAAAGCATGAAAAAGTCTCCAACTCAGCTGACCCTCCTAGTTTAAAACCTTGACCATATTTGTGAGGATGATTAAGAGAATGTGCCCCGTAATTTGGACGGTGTAGATTGGACCGGGCGAGTCTGACTACGTAGCATCTCATAGTACTTCAAGCCAGGATCCTGGTCTAGGACCCAAAGGTGTAAATAGTGTGGTTTAGGTTGGGTCAATAGGCAATTAGGGATCTGGATATACATGTTCATCCAAAGGATGTAAATGCCTTTTCTGGGTATAGGTAATTGGCCAGCATTGCTGGGTTAGATCCAACATGACCCAGTTACAATCCTCTATTTTTATTTTATTTTTGAAAATCTAAGGTATACTTCGCCAGTCCAGCCATTCAGACCTTTAGCCTCTGGCCTAATGGTCATCTAATTCTAAGGAGTAAAAACTATTCTTAGGGCTACCATACATGGTACTTTGGGGTTTGCCCCACTAACACTACCAGAGATAGCCCTTAATGGGCTGCAAGTGGATGTAACAGTAGATCATCCAGTGTCCCGTAAGTTTATTTTAGCAACTTCAATGGATGGTTGAAGCTCACCTAGGGGAAAGATGGCTGCAGTCAGTGGGACTGTAAGCAATGTTTTCCTCCCACATTCATCCGAGAGATTCCCAACCAGAGGCGTCACTATGAGAGTACCCAATCCTGTGACCTGCATACAACCAAAACTTCTTTTATGCGTCTTGGTTTTACATATTACTGGAAAAAGTGGTCCACTTTATCCAAAAAAACCTTTAGACCAATTTGTTTGAATGGATTGAGGGCAGAGTGAGTTTTTTTTTTTTTTGGTAGAAAAGGTAAAATGAGTTGAAAAACATTAAAAAGGTGAAGATAAATGGGGTGAAAGATGAAGGACATGAGGTTGAGATGAAGATGAACCTAACTTTGCTAGGATTTGATTTATTAGGACCTTTTAATCTCCCCTTAATTCATTCTCCAATAAAGTGGATATTATTTCATTGCTATTCATAAACTCTTATATTAGTTTCTTCGTGCTAGCCGCTTTTAGGAATTTGTTAAATATTTCTTCAAAAAAGGATTTTGAATCTGAGGAAAAAGACAAAGGGCCCAAACACTTCATAACATGATGGACAACTTCCATTCCACCATATCATGGAATAACCTTACGTTCCATCCATGATATCATAGTTTATGAAAAAGACATTCCACAATATCATGAAATAATTGCATTATCATAGAACAAGGATAATTTGTCCAAAAAAATAATATAAAATGAAATAGGGATGAAAAATCGTATGCAATCGTTAGCAAGGGCCTACTTCTTTGCTGGAATTTAGAGACTTCTTGTCTCCAGAATTTGCAAATGCCCCAACATAGTGAAATTTCAAAACTCCCCTTTGGACTTGGCATCATGAATTTCATTAAAAATCAAATTGATTGAAAATTTGAAATTCTTCTGGGGCATTTGAAACCTTTTAAATGGGTGGTATTTCTAACTTTCTGGAGAGAAACATAACATTTACAAATTTCAGGAGACAAGCCATCACATCATGCTAAAAAATCTTCACCTTAAATTGCTGTAGAAAACTCGACAAAAGAAATAGATCGTAAGTGTTTATGTTCTTATCATTTTTTTTGACTTTAAGGATTTGTTTTAGCAAATACCCTTTTAATTTTTTTATTTTTTTTTAGAATTTGACCCATGGAAACAAGCATGTCCTTAGGGGAAAAAACGATAACTGTTTGATGGAATTAACTGTTAATTTTTATGTTTCACAGCAAACATAGAGACCCTCCTTGAGTAACATGTTAATAAACTGAAATCCCCAATTTCCTAAAAGCAATGATAACAACAACATTTTTTCCCCATACAAATTTGAAATTAGCGCATAAGAAGATAAGTAAGATAGGAAAAGCGTCAATGAAACTTACCTTAAAAATGGATGAAACTTAAAAAGCCAAGCTCCGTAAGATGGGACAAGTCAATGAAAGTTTTAAAATTTTGATTTCATGGATTTGAATTTTTTTTATCTTATTTGAAATTCTTTAATAAGAGGCTAGATTTTGGGACTCACAAACCTAAAAATATATAAATAAAAAAACTATTCATGTGCATCTATCTTTTACCATGTTTTGTTGAGAGACAACATGGTACAAGTGACTTTATGATCCATCCAAACCATCCACATGCATGACACCTCCTAAATTAAGATAAATGAATTAAGTTTCACTAATCAGAATGGATTGGACCGTTGGATCAAAGGTTCAAACTTTTCTTTAATATAAGATCATTAAATTTATGGGCAAGGGATGAATGGGTTAGAAGCTTGTAATTAACCCATAATTTGATATATAGGCACATCAAAGATGCCTGTGATTGACCCCTAATTTGATAGATAGGCACATCAAAGACCTCCCCCTACTCCAACGATGAGTGGGGCATTAGGTGGGCCCTATCAAGTTTTATGGTGAGGGATAAATGCATATTAATATTCTCTATAAGGAAATATAGAATTGAAAAAAAGAAAAGAAATGCAAAGATTTATTGTCCTACTAAAATAGACAAGACAAAGAGGTATAATGCCTCAAATGCATGAGCAGGCAAGCACAAATTAAAGTCAAGGGGACATTTATGATATGGCGATTCACATTAAGGTGCTAGTGGACGATCACTAACACATCGCATTCACATGGCAGCTGGTGGACTCAGGTCCCTTGTTCAAGGGACATTTAGGGTTTGTTCTTTTACAAGAATTCCTGCTAAGAGTTTAAATTGTTGGGGTTTTTGAAACATGATGTGACATCTTATCTCCTATAAATTACAAATACATTGTTTCATCATAAACATTTCAGAATTCCATTTATCTAAAAGGTCTTAAATATTTTGAAAATTTTAAAATGCTATGTCTTTTACCTTTTGCTATAATTCTTGAATATTAACTGATAAGAAAGTATCTAAGAATTTCACTATATTTGAAAATTCTGAGACTCCACCGATAAAAAGTTTTTGAATTTTTGCAAAGAAAGAGGCTTGCAAGGCATTTAAGTTTCTGTCCCTTCTTAATTGACCCTCCCATTGAGAAGATGCTTTTGGGCGAAAAGGCCAGTAGTACGCGGGAGCATGAAGATTCGAAATGTATGAGGAGATAGACCACACCAAGGAAAGGGCCGTGGGTGAAAAAGTGCCTCATCTATATCGGCCACTCATTCTAGAAATCTACTTGAAATGGTACTGATCACATGGTGGACCCCATCTAGTATGCAAACGGGTTGAAATCGAATATGAACCATGGTAGATTTGGATTCATAGATTCAATATGATCCAAATTTTACATAGAACATGTGTGTTATATTCAAAATAAGATGTAAACTGCATTAGTAAAACTGGATAAAAGAGCTGCAAAATAATTTTTTTTAAATATATACTAGCAATAAAGTCCCATGCTCAGCCCAGGCCTCCATAAAAAATTAAATAGTTTATTAAAAAATTTATAAAAATATAAAATGTCAGATATTTTTAAAAGTTAGCATACTAAAGGAATAAAATAAAAATTAAAAAATGTCTAAAAATGGAAGGAGCCCACTAATAATTCTCATGGTTTAAATAAAAGAAAAGAATCAGTTATTAAATTTTATAAACATTTGTAATTTAATTATTTAAATGAACTTTGTAATAAACCATTTAAATTTTTAGCATTAAAATTTGATGGTGGGCCTAACTCCTATAAGAAATGGAACCATCTATTTTGGTTGGTTCCAAATATTTATAAATAGTCCCTACAAGAAAAATTAATATGTTATCATTTTTACATAATAAAATATTGAAAATGAGCTCTATCCAGGCCTAATTTTCTGGCCACCATCTTTGACTAATATGGCCCAACTCTAGGCCTAACCTAGGCCACGACCACTCCATGGATGAAGAAGAAGAAGCATTCGTGACAGAAGGAAGAGGATTGAAAAAAAAAAAAAAAAAGCAGATGATAATGTTTTGGTGCAAACGCAACAGCAGAAAGAAGGTGTGGTGCCTGTGTTTTTTTTTTTTATTATTCTGTTGTGTGTTTGTGACTTTGTATGTATATGATGGATGGAGGGAGATATTTTTGAATTGTTTCAGTGCTTTCGATAGATAGATGCGGTCTTGTAAGGCAATGGCAACAGGTCTTCCACTCGAATTAGTTGGGCCTCTCTCTCCCTCTTTGTTTGGTTATGTAGGAAGGGAGAAAGAGAGAGAGAGAGAGAGAGAGAGAGAGAGAGAGAGAGGTGTTTGTAAATGTGGAATTGGAATCGAGTGAGAGATGTTTGTTTGACTTTGACAAAGGTGGCGGGGGAGTTGGACTTTTGTGAAATAAGTCTCAGAGACGTATGACATGAGACGAAATGAATGGCTGTGATGTGGTGGGAGTCGTTTTCACTTAGGCCCATCAACTGATAGCAATGAAAGAGAAGTAGTTGGGAGCCATTTTTAATCTTTTGGTCAAAGGGTTATGGCCTATTGGAGGAATACTATTAGGAGATCCATGTTTAAAAAATACTAATCCTCTAAAAGATAAGAGGGAGGAAGAGAGATTTTAGAGGGAGAGACTTTAATATTTTAGGATGCTGAGGTGGCGCTCCAGAAAAGAAGAAAAATAAGAGGTGCTGATATGGCACCCCTCATAGGCGTCGGTTCTTAGAGCTTCAATATATATAAGAGGGAGTGAGAGAGATTATAAGGGGAGAGATTTTAGTATTTTAGGATGCTGAGGTGGTTCTCTAGAAAAATGTAAAAATAAGGGGTGCTAATGTGGCACCCATCACAAGCTTCGATTCTTAGAGTTTTAATATATATAAAGTGATACTATTATATAATATATGATAATAGCTAAATATACTCTCAAGTGTGAAAACAACTCGAGAATGGAGAAGTGCATGTTCGGATTGGGAGGTCATGAATTCAACCATTTTCTGCCCCTCTTGCATGTGTAAGTTCCATTGAGTAGTCTGTACTCAGGCCTCAGCCCCTCAACTCAGTTACCAAAAGTGCAAAAATGACTCAAGCTTTGTAGGCCCCTAAAACCTATATAATTCTATTACATGGTGGTAATCTTTTTGGATCCAAATCCTCCAGCCAGAACATACAGGGATCAAGACCCGGGTTTCCTCTGTATGCAAAACTAGGTTTCATATCCCCTTTGTTTGGACCTGGACTATACAGATACTTTGATAATCAAATACCCTTTTGCAATCAAAACCGCATCAGCAATCAAAACCGCATCTCTTCCAGTTGTAAGCATTTATCAGAGGATCCTTATCACTGATCAGATTGCTGTTAGGCGTTGGGGACCTTTGGAAGTAACTTGTTCTGGTTCGTGTGGGCCACCATAGACCCTGCTCCAAGTCCAATTAAGTTTTAATTCTGGGCTCAGGCTTGACTCTAATGGACCCGTTGGGACTCTGACCTGACTTCGGGCCGAATCAGACCGAGAAAGATAAGTGCAGGAATCAAACTTGTGACCTGGCCAAAAACTCTCTTATTTCGATATATATACTAATATGAATGTTTATTTTTATCTCTTATACAGGTCTCTGGATACAAACCCAATTTAATCTGGACCATGCCCGATTATTACTCAAGTTCATAAGAGGCCCAAACCCAAAATTTTCAGTTCGGGAAATCCCTTAACCCTGTAATCTTCGGCCCATTGAAATCCCTGCTTCTTGTCACAAAACAGAAAAAGGCACACGAGTGGATTCACATGCCTATCTGTCGGTGGGCCCCACACAAAAATGTCCCATGGAGGGCCTTATCAATTGATGCACCTTTCCCTCTTGGAAAGGCAAGTATTACCTCGCCCGACGTCAATCGCTTTCCTCATTCGGGCTATACCACTTAGGTCCAACCATCCCTTGCGGAGGGTTGGGTTAAAAAAAAATAAAAATTGATGGTGCCTGCTACTGATGGTCCCACGTGAAGTAATCACGTGCCCTGGATGGGACACCGGTGGTTAGCATTTTCCTATCCTTTCATTTCAATGCCATAATGTCCCTTTTAAGGAAGAAACTTCTCAGAGAAAGAAAGAGAGCACAAAGCCTGTATGCGCAAGGAAATCCCATTCACACATGCATAGACATACATGTATGGATTCATGCTTGTGAAGTGGCTCATACTGTAGTACTATTCCTGGTTTTGTTATCTCTGCAGTATTATTGGTTCGCTCTCACACCTTATGATGGTTTGACTTTTGTTTCAGTGTGAATTTCATTCCAAGAAGCACAATGTGTTACTCAATTTGAAAAAAAAATATAAAAACTTATACAGGAGGCTAGCATTTTCACACGTGTAAAGATATTTCACAAGCGTCTACTTTTCCTATTTAGATAAAGACTGAGATGAGAGGTAAGGAATAAAAAATGGATCGACCATTTGTTTGGAGGGAATTGAGTTTTAAGAATGGTAAGACATGTATTACTAAAAGTAACTAAAACTGAGGAAAAATGTGAATATCCATGCTCATCAAATAATTTCTTTTTCAATAGACATTTTTCATAGACATTTTCAATAATCTCTTTTTCATTAGACATTTTCCATCATAAGCGAGATTGTTTGATAGTCATTTATAAATATTTACCTTCCTCTTGCCAATTTTAATCACTTTTAGAAATGCATTTCATTGGAATGTCATACAACAAATGGGCCTTGAGGACCTTTTAAATGGAATAAAAAAATATATAAAAAACTATCGCATACCTTTCTTGTATTACATGTATAGAGTATATTGCGAGATTTTAGCTCTTGCCTTAATTCACGGAGTCCCACTTTATAGATGACAAAATTGGAAAGTATACAACCCCTTATGTGAGACTCCCCTAGGTGAGAACTCATCAAGATATGCATATAAATTGTCCCATCTAAAACTATGTTAAACTAGTGCAAAGAGCTAATTAAAAATGCACAAAGCCATTATTTTAAGCCATGAATGGCAGTATGGTAGTAAGAAGAAGAAGGAAGGAGAATTTATCCAAGAAAGCATAGAAATTATCGTACCGCTTGTTGGAATCCATTGAGATAAATGGCCAGCCCACATTCATCTTCTCCGGGGCAGATCGCCGCCATGGTAACATCAGTTATCGCCGGAATCACCATATATATTGCATAGTGGTAGAGAAATATGGTCACAAACAAGTGCCCCAGCGCCAAAAACTGCTCCATCTCTCTCTCTCTCTCTCTCTCTCTCTCTCTCTCTCTCTCTCTCTCTCAAAATCTCTTAACACTCTTGAAAGCTTGATAAAACGCAGTCTCTCACTCTCTATCTAATATCTAATATCTGATCTCTCGCTCTCAAACATTCTGTTGGTATTTCTTCTAAGCTTTCGGCAATTGCGAGAAAGCAAAAGCAAAACGAAGGAAGCCTCAGCACTCAATACTTCTTTTTCAAAAGGCTTAAATAGACCGGTAAAAAGAAGACAAGCCTTCATTTATACATATAGGAATGCTTGGAAAATTTAAAAGGATAAGGAGACTGTAGCAGGTAAGTTTGTATGGATTTTGTAAGGTCAGGGCCCAGGGAATCAATCTCCAAGCATGTGGCTACAGACCCATCACTTGGGCCCACATTTAAAACCGAAAAAAGTTCATTGCTCCATCTTACGCAACGTCAAGTAGGCTTCAATTTCAATTGTGCATCATATTCATTATGCTGGGCATAAGTTTTACTGAAGTAAAATTTTACTTGATGACAGTACAAGGTGATACCCAGTGTGGGCTCCTCGGTTGGATTTGTAGCAGTACCCTCGGAGAATGTCTGAATTCCCGGCCCAAATAATTAACCCGGAGAGGCAGTTGGTGGGAAGTTAGATTCCTAGTCTCTTTCTGATATTTACAACCTTAATTGTGAAGCAGCAGTAGATTGTCACTTGAAGAAAAAGAGAGGGGCTTTAACATAATAATGTAAAAAAATCTTGAATAGGAAGAGCAAGACTCCTTACGCAAGTAACCATCTTTTGCAAACCTCACCAATGCTACTTGTTAGCCTTTCACAACAACTTGTTGATTTTATTTGTATCTACGAGTTACTAACTTTTTAACCAGCTGTGCCCGGCATGTCTAGATAGGGCAGGGGCACACCATGGATATAGATAGGACATGGATTTTACATAAAATATCAAATAAAATATGACACTATATATTTATAATCTATTTTACAGTATCAAGTATCAGATAGTATTACAAGTGATGTATTGCATCTCACACAAAAGGATCAACATCACACCATTTTGAATGAACCCAATCATTTGATTTACAGATTGTGAAGTCACGAGAGAGAAGGGAGCTTGGAAATAGAGCAGGTTGAGATTAAAGGTGTCTGTTATTAACCACAGCGGAAGTTGGGCTAAGCTGCAAAAACCCCCTCTAGATTAATTAGAATGTTGAGCCATTTTCAACAATAAAACCTCTCTAGATTAATTAAAATGTTAAGCTATTTTTAGCAATGCCACCCTCAGCTACTGCGAACCTTTTTTTTTTTTTTTTCAGAATGGGCCCCCCAATCCTTAAATATGAGAGAAAGCGGGTCCATGGACAGTACACAGACCGGAATAAAGTGCCCTGTAATTACCACCCAGGCCCACAGATGTAAATACTTATAAATACACCTAAGTGACCCAACGTCCTTAATAGCTCATGATTTGGTGCAATGATCTCACTTTAGTGTACCACCTACCAATTTACCTCCCTCACACACCAACTGTTGCTTACCATTGGATGGGATCCCAAAAAATAACCTCTCTCAAAATCGTTGCACTTTAGCGATATAGAGGGATGGATTATGATGATCTAATGAGGTTGTATTTAAACCTCAATTGTAGCTCAGTTGGTTAAAAATCATAAATTGCTTTAAGAGATTGTAGGTTTGAACCGTATTACCACATTCGATACAGAGGATTAACCCAGCTCTCCTACGCCCTCGAAGAAATTAGTCAGGCCAAAGGGATGGGACACCTTCCATTACCAAAAAAATATAAAAATAAATGAGGTTGTATTTTACAAATATGTCCGTTGCAGCCCTCAACTCCACCATGATTGCCATGGTGAAGGTGGGACCACGTTCTTTCAAACCCATTGCACTAGACCATATCGTTGAACTTAATAAATGTATAACCATAAATTATAAGTTCTTGGTGCAGGGTATCAAATCAATGGGCTCATCCAAAATTGTATTTCGTACGTGAGTAGATGATATGAACTAGAACCAAAATTAAAGGCAGGTCCAAAAACTAGACCCACGTTTGACATTTTTGCTACATAGAGGGATTTTTTATCTCTAATATTTGGAAACCTGGGGAGCAGTTTTCATTATTATGAATGAAACATTGACTTTGGATAAACCATCCTCAGGACACTAATAACCTGGATAATTTTCAAGATTGTGTTCTCTCCCCACATGATGGGAAGAATCTTAACAAATAATGAAGTAGAAGAAAGATACATAACAACAGTATAAAATAATCTTTAAAAATTTTTAGATTTATGTCAGTTCTCAACAAACTAGTCAAAATGATCACGTCTGTCGGTTGTTAATGATGTTTCACGAAATTTCTTACCAGATCTATCTCGTTCGTAACTTTTCAGTCATGGAATTATCCACATCTCCTCAATATTTGCAATGGGTGTACTATCTCAACGGACAGTATCCTGGAATTGTGGGTCCTACATTCAATGGGAACAGTATGCCAAGATTCGCCAGAGCTGGCTTGTTTATACTTCAATTTGGTACAATTGATGGACCCACAATTCCAATAATGGACAGTTAAAAGGTAATTGAACCTCAGTTTTCTTTGTAATTGATTCATTATAAAGTGATGGTTGGATATCCATTTTCTACCAAAGGAAAAATTATTTAATGGTTATTGTCAATATTTAACTTTATTTCTATTATTAGGGATTGCTGCAGAAGCTTTGGACCGAATGCCATGAGTCAACTACAAAAAAATGACTGGTCAACGTGAAGGTTGAGATCAAATAATATTTGCCAAGAGTTTAGAAGGAATTTAATAGAAATTTGTCCCACTCAAGTAACTCCTTATTGTCTACGGACTTAGAAATGGAAGTCTAATTAATAGTGAACTTCAGTACACTAATCAGACAAGGGGAAGATGAGATTTTGGCAATTGTGGTTTGTTTTTCCTCGCTTTCTCCTAACTATGGTGTTTTTTACCAAAAAAAAAAAAAAAAAACCCATAGGAAAACAACCATTAAAGAGCAGTATAAAAAAGGTTTCAAATGGCCCTTTTTCTTTCCTCACTCAAAAAGAAGAAAGTAAGAAATTCTAAAGTGAGGGGCATTTAGGGATTGAGTTGGGTGATTATTCTGACCAGTGGCGGACTCAAGATTCTTATTTAGGTGGGGCGGACGATGGTCAATTAAAGAAGTAAAAAACAACATATACTACCAATAATCAATAATAAATGCCAACCAACAATAATCTCCACTTATTATATTGTTTAAAGATATAATTCTTTTAGTTGTTTCATTTTTAAGGCAAATTAAGTGTAAAGAACTCATATTTTACTACTAATACTCCATTCCTACATAAGCTTTTTTGACTACAATAGCCAATTCCTCAAGAAATCAGTTTTTTATTCAAACCAATGGAAAGAATATCAAATTAGCAACCACACCAAAACAATAATAAAGAACTTTAGAGAACTCTAAAAAAGTAATAATCACTATCATATGAAAATAATACCTCTTTAATTGTTTCCATAAGCTCTTAAGAGTTCATTCTTCTATCATATGAATCCAAATAAGAGCACTTGTATTTATAGATAAAAATGGTCAACAAAAAAGAAAAACAATTCTAGTAAGATAGAAAAAAAAAGTAGTTAAAATTCAAAACACAGCAAATAAATCAAACAAAATCCAAAAACAATAAAACATAAATTAGAAAAGGCCAAAGAAACAAAATTTCAGAAACCTAGAAAAAAATATAAAAAATAAATCGATCCCCATGAACTCAAATATTGGAGTAAAAAGACCCATAACATTATACAAACCAAATACCCCAATAATAATAATCAACTATATAACTAAAATCCATTAAAAGAGTCATTTTAACATGCTATATTTGTATGTGGATCTTTAATTATTCTATTTCTATTTGTGATAGGAATCCCATTCAACTGGACAGAATAACTTTTGGGATTTGGGATCTTGCGATGGTGAGAGCAGAGCACCTTGAATTAGAAAACTCTTGCAATTGATAATGTGGAAAAACACATATTCACTACATATTAAAGGTCAATTCCAAAAGTTAGAGTCGATTCAGAAAGAAAAGTACAATTTAAGGATTTGATTCAACGGATCCATTGGCCTTCTTGTGCCTCGGGTGTGATTTCTGACTTCGGGGTATTTGGGGTCATGTATTGCTAATATTGTTCTCATGAAATTACCACTATGGTAAAACTTGTTAGATGTTGTTGGTAAATTACCACTATCGAATTTTCTTGGCATGATATTGGGAGGATGTCGCAGAAATTAAATTATTTTAAATGATTAATAATATAAAAATAAAAAAAATAATATAAGAACTTGTTAGATTTTGATTGTTTCTTGTTTTTTGTTCTTTGCCATTTTGCAACCATATATATAGCAATTTTCTTTCAAAATTTTCAACTTTGCTAATATTTTTAAAAATAAATAAGATTGGATTTGTCTAGTGATATCGTGATAATGTTGCACTAATTTCCATTTATCGTCTAGATTGTGATCGTGAGAATTTTTAAACCATCAAATGCAAATTGCAAATAAGCCGGCTTGCTTTAGAATGGCAACTCATCAGGTAGGGGTTGGGCATAAAAATTTTTTTTTTTCGGTAGAAGGGGTTTGGCAAAATTATTCACAACCAAGTACACAATTGTTTTATCAGGTTGAAGTCTAGGTTTGGGTCCAACTACGGTCTCTGTTCTTGGACCTCGACTTACATCAAGTAGTAATAAAAAAAGGTAACAGATCAGGTCCATGTTTCTGGTTAAGAATCAATAGGAAAGGGACAAACTGATATGAGTTAGACTTTCCCGAATCTTCGGTTGAAGGAGTGAAACTTGACCATGGGCTCACGAACCAAAAATCCAAGCCGCTCAAAATGATTGCCTCCCCATGCTTTATTAAATAAGAATTGGTCTCACCTCAAAATTGATTATTTAATTAAAGTCTATTCATTTATTAATAATTTGACTGCACCAGCAAAAGGCAGTTTTTTTTTTACTTCATTTTTTATTTTTTAAACCCAGCTAAGGGGCTGCGACCCAAAAAAGACAGCTTAGATTTCTAGCCAGCAAGTTTTTTGCTTAATTTTTCAATGACAGGCGATGGAAAGGCCCCCAGATAGATTGTCAGCAAGGCCAGTTTTGCTGGACCTCTAGACAAATTTGTTATGGCAAATTCAATCTCAGAATTGCAATTACAGAAGATGATGGGACTTTTACCACAATTTATATTCAGCACAGCATGGTAACCTAGTAAGAGCTACCATGCATTGTTCAAAAAGTAAGTAGGGTTGAGTGGGAAGTAAAACTTACGAAGCTTGCCCCAATCATGTGTGGTCCATTTGTTTACCAGAGATATGTTTGATTGGAAGGATCCCTTTGTTTGGACTTCGGAGGTTTTGGTGGTTCTGCCTACCATGTCTGGTTCATGTTTTGGCATGGTAGTACATATGGTCCATGGGGTTATGTACCTTCAGCTTAGCTTCAATCAAAGCGTGCAGCTTCTACCTAGTGCATCTCAGATGTTAGTAAACGGGGTGGGATGTATAGGTAGGTTTTGGATTAGTAATGGGCTGCACATGGACCGGATCAGATGACATCCATCCGATTATTAGTCCAAGGGCTAGGGCAGGGATAGGAAGGAGTTGAGTTCAATATGGGTCAGGCCAAACCGTGACCTCTCCAACTCGCACGTGTCTTACGTGTCTTACCCCCAACTGTGATGTGTTTGGGATTTGTGGTATCAGCCACAACTCATAGCAAGCAATGGTCGAGTTTGATAAGAGAAAAAGAAATTTATTTTAAAAACCATCACCACCGTCAACGTGATAATCAAAGTCTCATCCTAATTATGTTGGGATTAACTACAAGAATTCTATTTCTTCATTTTGATCTTTTTTGAACCAAATCCTTAAATAAATTACACATCTTTGGTTATTTAAAAAATATATAATAAAGAAATCAATTTTATCTTTTCTTTAGCATTTAGAAGAATTGGACCTATATTTTTTGTGGCACTTAAAAGAAGATTTGGACCTACGACCCGAATTCAACTCTTCTAGATGTCCTTTACTCACTACACCATACGAAAATACCAATATTGAACCAAGTAATATATTATAAATGGCATCGTGTGGGGCTGGATGACCAAAATCCAAATTAGTCATGAACTTGATTAGGGTAAAAAAATCTATTAAACCCATACCTTCTCTGAACTCAAAAGTACCTCCATCAAACTTGCCCGTGATAGGAGTGGTTTGGGGTGGGTTACTTCTTTGAAAACTTCTTGGATTGAGTACATTGGATATGCCATATCAACAGTTTCCAGTTGCTTAAAATGAAAAATATGTGATTGCACATCATTCATTTACGTATAACAATATAAATGGGATAAAAAAAATACTGTGATGTGAGTTTTAATTTTAAGCATCTCAGGAACCGGTAAAAGTTCACGCACGCCATCTATGCATCACAAGCAAGAGTCGTATGCTGCACCAGTGATTCAGACATGACTATGACCTCCCATGGGGCCATGAAATGTGACATTTTCTTTTCAAATCCTCTAGGCCCCTACTACATGACGCGGGCGTTCGTCTTCTTTAGTAGGCCACACATGCCTAGTTGAATTTCGTGTCGCTTTGTATTAGGGATTTGAAAATTTTGTAGGAAGGCCAGACCATTAGATCTGTGTTTATGGACTTCTGTGGGTGCATAGGTTGTGATCTAAACCATTCATCTTCTTTAAAGGGCTATAAACAGCTAGGGGTCAAATTTTATACCTCTATTCATCTTGAATTTTTGAAAACATTGAGAAAAATGTATATTGTCATATGTACTCCATGAAAGAGGTGAAAATGACAAACAGTAGAGTGTGTTTTGGGTGTCACATAAATAAATGATTCATGTGCATCAGTTGTACAAGAGATTCATTTTTCCAGCAAGCAAAATAACTGTAGAGTTGTTTTCGCCGAACGTCACCTGTCCAATCGGCAGTTTAAGGCATTTAAGCTGAAAATGATTGCCACTGCAAATATGATTGTTTCCTTTCTCCGATACCCCTACACAATAAATATATTATTCTGTCTTTGACATTACACCAAATGCATCAAAGTTGTTGGCAAAATGGGTCTAGAACAATTGGTTTAGTGTCTTAGTAGTTTTCCTAATTATATTAGAAATTTTCTGTTTATTAAACAGTGGTTTCTTAATAGGATTAGGACTTTCTTTCGTCTAAGAATAGAGTTCTTAGGGGATAAAAAAGTGTAATCTGATGTTTTCTCTTTTGATGTAAAGATGACTTCTGTTAGAGTTGTCTTGATTTAGTCGCCAGTATGGACTTTGAGCTTGAACAGATGAACGTAAAGATCGTGTTTTTTCACGGTGACTTGAAAGAAGGGATCTACATAACTCAACTAGAGGGATTTGAAGTAGAAAGCAAAGAACAGAGGGTTTATAAGTTGAAGAAGAATTTCTATGGGCTGAAGCAAGTACTAAAACAGTGGTACAAAAAGTTTGACTTATTCATGTTGAGTCATGGATGCCAGAAGACAGTTGCAGATCACTATGTTTATGTTCATCGATTTATCGATTTCAGATTTATTATCCTTCTTTTGTATGTAGATGATATGCTGATGGTTAGACAGGATAGCAAGTTAATTGGCAAGTTGAAAGAGGAGATGTCAAAGTCGTTTAACATGAAAGATTTGGGTCACACACGAATGATATTGGGCATGCAAATATTTTGTGATTGGAGTTCTAAGCAATTGTGGTTATCACAGGAGAAATACGTTAAATGAGTACTCGAGCAGTTCAATATGAAGAATGCTAAGTCAGTTAGCATGCCTTAGTCAGTCACTTCAAATTAAGAAAATGCTAGTGTCCTACTACAGATGATGAAAATGAAATAATGGCATTTGTTCCTTACTCTTCTGCTGTGGAGAGTATTATATATGTCATGATTTGCACACAGCTAGACATTGCTCATGCTGTAGGTTTAGTGAGTAGATTTCTATCTAACCTTAGAAAAGAGCATTGGAAAGCAGTGAAGTAGATCTTTAGGTATTTGAGAGGTACTTCCAAGTTGTGTTTATGTTTTGGAGACTCAAAATCAGTGGTAAAAGGTAGTACTGATGCTGATTTTGTAGGCGATCTTAATAGTCAGTTGTTGACTTCTGGTCATTTGCTTACTTTCATAGGGGAAGCTATCTTTTGGTAATTGAAGTTACAGAAGTGTACAGCATAATCTACAACTAAAAAGGAATATATAGCTTCTAATGAGGCAGGGAAAGAGATGCTTTAGTTAAAGAGATTCCTTAAAAAAATTAAATTTGAAAAAAAATATGTAGTTTACTGTGATAGTCAGAGTGCTATAGATTTCAGTGAGAATGTTACATATCATGGTTGCATGAAGTATGTTGATATCAAGTATCATTGGATTCATGAGGTGATCGATAAGAACTTCATGAAGCTGTAAAAAATTTATAATGGCAAGAATCTTTCAGACATGATGACAAAGGTTGTGTCTAAAGGAAAGTTAGAACTGTGTTCAGAATTGGCATGACTGAACTCCCAGTAAGGAGTTCAAGGCGTCTTCCCCATGGTCTAGAGGGGGACATTGTTGGCTAAGTGGGTCAAGACCAATTAGGTTTAGTGTCTTGGGTAGTTTTCCTAATTATATTAGGAATTTCCTGTTTGTTAAATAGTAATGTTTTAATAAAATTAAAAATCTTCTTTGTCTAAAAATAGAGTTCTTGGGGAACAATTAAGTGGTAATTATATATACTAATGTGATATGTAACCTTAGACAATATGATTTCAAGGCTGTGGATTTACAGATTAGAGGAGAACTTAATGGAAATTGATTTTCCGTAGACGTAGACATCTTTGCCGAACTACATAAATTTCTTGTCTTCTTGTGTGGTTGATTGTTGATCTTGGTTGCTCCGCACACATACGCACAACAATGGTGTCATATCCACAAAAAAAGTATCTTCTCATAAAATGTTCATAATAGGGCCCGCTGGCAACCTTCTTCTGGTGAAGCCCAGCTACTGGATAAAAATTTGGTTCTTGTGGTTCAGGCAAGAATATGCCAATTGATGTGAAACAAACCATAAAAGAAAAGTAAAGAAAGGTAATTCAACCGGCCATTGAAACATTCCCCAGATTTTAAAGATCATATCCATATTTGAGGAATGAGACGAAAAGGATCTTTCAAGACAGTCTCCACCAAAAGGGGTCAAAGCCAGAAGTCTAGAATCAGATCATGACATTTTGAATCCTTTTGCAACACAATTTACTACCGTTAATTGCCATTTCTTTTCCAAATAGGGCTTGGTGGTTTCCGAGGAATTGAATGTCGAGATATTCTTAGCAATGTTGTCCTGCCAACTCGAGGGTGGAATCAGAACTTTTTCTTGTGAGGCCATCTCCGTTGGGATGGGCTACAGGTAAGGAGTGATTCTTTAGATTCTGTTTTTAGTAGAAATATCATTTAGACTTGAAGACCCACGGGTCAGTCCCTGAGCATGTGTGTAAAAGGCGTCAACCCCACTCCATGACGAGAGTGTTGGGGGGAAGGTGCGGCATTATAATTTATGAAAGGACTTACAAATGATTTTAGGAGAGGGGCTGGTGGCGCATTGTAATTTACTATTTTAGCAGCCTATCTATAAATGTTTAACAAGTAGTGTTTTCTTTTATAGAAAATAATTACTCGGCCATCACCTCACTTAATCAAATCCTATGAAAGTTTGTAGAAAATTATTTCACTCTTCAACCTTGAAAAGTTCTTTTGATTTTGACAAATTAATCCTCTCTTTTTCTCATTTTGGAATCCAGTGGAGGGTGTTAGTACCCTTGAAAGACGCAATCAGTGAAAAAGAAGCCTGATCACGTAGGAAAATAGTCGTAATTATAGAAAAGAAGCCTGCTCTTGTAAGAATAAAAACTCAAGAATCAAACTATTGGAATACCAACAAACTCAGCAACCATTCAGATAAGATATCCAACAGCATTGGCTCAAGCAGGAAGTCCATCACAAATAATCAAGTCCATCACAAAATAGAAATGGGAAAGACATCACTTGATGTCTATCATAGGAGAGAAAGGGGAAGGATACACCTCACTTGAGTTGGGGCTCCAAACGCCCACATGAAATGATAAAATAAAGCCATAAAAAAAAATAAAACAATAAAATTAAAAAGAAAGAAATGTCCTAACAAACATAGGCAGCTTGGGAGAATGGCTGGGAAACCTTGGGATGGTCTATGCCTATTAACCCCTCGTTTTAATTCAACCCTACGAAACTGAAACTCTTCTCAGGTTGGTACTCTTTCTATTTGGGAGTTGTGAGTTGTGAGAAGGGTTCGTGTTTGGGCCAAACTGGAGTTGCTACAAGTATAGGCTCAATAAAAATTTGAGGCTGTGAATCCAAATCCAAAAACATATACGAACCCTGTGACCTGGGACTGACTGCTGACCCACTCTATGACCTTATGGGATGTCCAATTCACCTAATAAAAGCTTGAGCTGAAAAAGGTTGAGACCGATAGAGGCCCTGGCCAATAAGTGTTGAAGTGGAACTGTAAACTAAGTCCAGCCCATGTGATGGCTCAGGGCCTAAATTTGACTTGAAGTTGTCCTACTGTCCCCCAGTCGACCTTCACATATCCTGTCGAATAGTGTTAATGTTATTTTCTCTGTTTATCGGATAAATTACAATCATCAATATAGAATCTAAACTTGTAGTACATGAAAATCACAAAATCTATGCACCAAAAGCTAATGATGACTGTATGACATATTTGACTTTTGGAAGATCTTCCCTTACTTGAAACCGATACTGCTACATTCCCAAACCCAGAAATGCTAGAAATGGCCCTGAATGCAAGTTCATAATTGGGAGAGGGGGAACACAATCCGTTTCAAAATTTCTTTATTGCTTAATCATCATGGGGATCTTATGAAAGAGATTTCTACTCCTAAGATTCTACAATAACTAAATAACCTACTTTGAGTGAGATTATACCTCGAGATGCTCAAGTGCCTTCAAGTGTATGATAATTTTGCATGAACCCAGGTGAGCCGGACATCCAAAGATTCAGATTTTTTAGAGTTGTTGATGTTTCATCTATTGGCCTCCACTGGCAACACAGTGGAAACCAGAGTAGACAACTCGTTCCATCCGATCACTTGGTTTTAATAAATACTAATTAACTTGCAAAGCGATTGATGGTTTACTAGTAAGGGATCTCCTCTTATATAAGAATGAAGTAGAAACTTGTGTAGCATGTGTAGGTGCATAAGTTTAGTATTTATCACAGGGAAAATAAAATAAAAAAACCCCTCTAATTACAATGTAACATTTGTTTTGTAAATGGACAAACAACATGCTCTAAGAATGTTTTGCCAAAAAAAAAAAAAAAAACTTTAGAATGATACCATGCAAGAGTTCTCAAGCAAGTTTATATGGGAAATGGTTAAACAAGACCTGTTGTTCTCCCCCAGGTGCACAGTTACATTAGGAAGTGCTTTGGAACATATAGGCACACTGATGTTCTTATCAGTGGCCGACCCAAAGTTTTCTTTTAAGGAGTGCAGACCTAAACACATAATTGTGTTTTGGGAATAAATACAGAATTTTCATATGATTTTGGGGGGTCGATGTAAAATTTTGAAACAAAACTAAAATTTTCACTATAATTTTAAAAGCGGACCGAGGTCCAACAAGTACATCTGCTCCCACAAAGATTTATATGGGTCTATCCCTGATTCTTATCTACCACACTAATAGTTGATAAGATGACTCAGGTGGGTCAGGATGAGTTCTCCAAACCCAGCTAACCCCATGCAAAGTGGACTTAAAATCTTGAAGGGCTAACCGGAACCTGATTGAACATGGCAATCCCTACTCAAATCTATATTCGGAAGTCCAAGTATCGAATCTGGTTCAGACTCATATTGGCCCATACAAATCCTCGAGTTGAGTTGACTCTTTAAAGCTGAGCGAGTGACAATGAGTTTTACTACAACACTTTAGAGGTCGCAATTGCTAGTCAGCCTTCCCATGATGAGGGTTGTAACTTGTACCGCTCATCATGGGAAAGTGTCGGTAACTTTTGAATTTCAAAACACTTTTTTTAAGCCCTACTCGGCATAATGGCATATCATTCTGATTGGATTAAAGAAATGTACCTAAAGTGATTAAATATGACTCAGTTTTGAGAGCCAATCATATTTTATACTTTACATATCCATTGGTGATTATCATTTTCAGTTGAGTGGAAGTTACACTTGTTTGATTTGACAGTCTGATTTTAGTGGTGCAAACTCTCATCATTATGAGAAACAAGCCTAATCCAAACTCTGCTCTTACACACAAATAAAACCCTAATTCACCATGGTACACATGACACTTTAGGTGAGTTCTGGGGTCCGTAATTCTTGGCTATTGGTAATTGTAACGATACATCTCCAAAATTAGTTGAAAAATAGGAGCCATTGCTCAGAAAAGGGACATAAAATTATCATCTTCGATGACTAATGCATTACAATGCTAGGAGCAGCCTCTTACCTCTTGCAAGAGGTGGTTGTTCTTACCTACCTTACCAGGATTCGAACTTGGTACCTTTCCTCACAAGAGTGACTTGTGTTACTTTACCCAAGTTTATCTGCTCCCCTCGCCCGAGGGCTCTTCCTACTATTTTGAGGTCTACTTCCTTTATTAGAGACTGGGGTCCAACCCCCTAGAGTTGGGATACCAAAAAAAAAAAAAGAAAAATGCACCATAATGCTGTTGTGTCTTTGAAGCTTTACTTGTAACAGCCCACATGATAAAAATAAGGTCTGTTCATATTGGATCCCATCCCTTCAGGTACATATCATCAAATTTCACTTTTGCAGTAGTTTGTAAGGGTGTTCATGGGCTAGGCTAAGGCATATTCAGGTCTGGCCTGACTTTAGGGATTCTGGCCCAGGCTCGGCCCAAGCCCAAAATGGGCCATAAAAGTTGGGCCCGAAGTTGCCCATTTAATCAATTAGGCTGGGCCAAATCGAATTTTCATCAATTTTGTGGCCATTGGAGTAATTTTTTAGATTAATTTAATTAAATTACATGCATTCCTACCATGGGCAGGGCCGTGCCAGGCTTTGGGCTTTGTATAACTTAATCCAAGCTCGGCCTAACTATTAAGTGGACCCTAATTTCATATTCAAGCCTACCCAAGATTAGCTGGCCCAGCCCATGGGCACCCCTAGTGGCTTGTCCCTTTGTTATATTGTGCACATGGGGCCAGTTTCTTAAGAAAAAAATAACAAAAACTCACGGCCCAATTCTCTGATACCATGTTAATAATATGAAATACCAAAAACTAAAGCCCCCCTTATGTGTGAGGCTCTGCACATGGACAGAAACACAACAATGTCAGGTCTAGCTATAACTCATATTGAATTGTATTTTGAGAATGTCACAGGAGGGGGCGGAATTAAAGTTGAAGGGCATAGACTTTGTCATGCAAGCCCCACGGTGGAATTCCAAACATCTGTTGCAGGAAAACTTCTAAGAGGCGACTGGGGATCCGGATTCCGGCAATCCACCCAGTAAACTTTTTTGGGGTTAAAACAACTTTTATATCCAGGTAAGAAAATTACTCTGCTGTCCCTTAACAGAAAGTGGAGAAAATTTTTTTTTGTTACTTCACACCCCACCGTGCAAAACCCCAATTAAAAATACAAAAAAGAAACCAACACAAGAGCCCAAGGGACACTCAATTCTCAACAGGCAAGAGTTAATTCCTAGGGGCACGTGCAAATCCTCCGATCCACATGCACCAGATAAAACTATGAGGTGGCCAACAAGGGTGATGAAGTGGAAATAGATTTTGGCAAAAGAATGTTTCAAGGCACCAAACAATAAAAACCAGAACTACAAAAAAGAAAGATGTAGTAATTGACTCTACTTTTCACAAACAAATGACCACAAGGCCTAACTGGTTTGCATTAAAAAATATATGAATTGAATAGATAGGGTGGTTAAAAATGATGATTAAATGAGAATTACCAAAAATGAGCTTAAAACATCTTTAAATTTATTTCCCTAAAAATTGTTATTTGATATTAAGTTTTAGATATTTATCTTTAATCTTCACATTCAACCATCCAACATGTCATGAAGAACGTATTCATCTATTTGATGATACTAATTAGGTGGCTAACATCATCAATTAAACACATACTCTAGGCATTTCAGCATTCCATTCTCCTTCTTCCTTGCCTTGACTCTCTCGGCCTAGCAAACAGTCGTTGGCAAAGGGTATCAGCTTTCCATTCACTTGCATAACCTCGAGTTGAGGTGCTGGGTTGAGCCGCATGAATGGCAACCAGAACTAAGCTTTTTTTTTTTTTTAATCACTACTCATCACAAGCAGGGGTAGATTTTGCAGGCAGGCTAAATAGCAGCTTGAAGCTATTCTTAATTTGTCCTGACCCATTGAACCGAAAGGGGTAGAAGGCCCAAAAGTTCCCGGCCCAGCAATGATGTTTGATCTTAAGCTTGTTAAGATTCTCCTGGGATTTTCTCACCACTATTACTTTGTACCTTTATGGAGATGGTCCACCAATGATGAGATCCATCAACATCGATCTTACATCAATGGTTAGACAACGAACAGAAATGGATAACTCTGTACATTTACCAATCGCTAAGCCCAATGCTGCAGAGAGACGCAAATAATCACACCAGTATATCCCACCAACAGAAATAATAATCGGCAATTACCTCATAAATTGGCCCCACCAAATAGAAAGGCCAAATAAACATTGTGAATCTAAGATATAGGTCAACCAAGCAGGCTAAGGTGATCATGGTGCTGTCATGGATCCTCAGTTCCCATCTTTCCACGTGCATTCCACATGCCCAAAGAGACAGGAACAAATGTACTATATAGATGTACCACCAACACCAAAACTCTCTCTCTCTCTCTCTCTCTCTCTCTCTCTCTCACATTCGGATCTCGAGCCAATTTATTAAGGCAAGAATTATTTACTTTTTCCTTCCTGGAAAGTGAAGAAAGGCTGAAAGCTGCAGTAAGCCACAACAACAGAGCACTACCAGAAGCTGTTTTTTAACCAAGCAACGCTGGGCTGCGCCCAAGCATTTTTATAAAAATCCAAGCACTAGTATTTTAGCAATGAAACGGATCTGTAGAACTTCATGACAATATATTTGAAAAGAGGAGCTAAAACTAGGGCCCATGACTCAAAAATAAGACCCATTAAAAAAGAATTATGGGACAAGAAAGGAAGCATATGCTCAGAGACATCAATTCTTGTTGGCAGTAGGCTGATAGGGGAGCACGGGTAGCCCATGGACTGGCCTCCAAAACCCAACTGCCTGTTTGGGTCCACCCCCTCACCAAAATCATGACGAGTGTTACTATAGAAAAAAAAATAATAATAACAAGATGAACAAAACGACACCAAGATAAGAAAAGTAGAGGATGTACCAGTACCAGACCGAGGGAGGAAGAGATTTGTGTCTATGTTGTGGGGGTGAATATGACAAGCCCAGGCAAAAATAAAGCCAATGGGAATGGTTGGCAAGGACGCACATGGTCCCTTCTCTTTCCAACACAAGAGAACACATGCAAACAGAGAACACAAAACGATAACAAAACCCAGCACAACCACAGCCAACTAAGCTTTACAGGTCACGAGGCATTTGTCCCCTTCCCTACTAAAGTATCACTGCTACTACTACACCTCCATATCATATAAAATAGAGACCACCACACACTCTTGCTGATAATTTAATCTAAATATACAGACCACTGCAGTGACTCTCACTAACATGAACTACGAATAATTTGGGGAAGAGATGAAATCAACAATAGTCCCCTGCACCACAGCAAGGATTTGTAACACTGGGTTGTACTATGGTCCTTACATATGCCAATGCATGATAGAAGGCTATGTTCAAAGGTGGCGGTCGGGCTAGCATCGGACAAGTTCAATAAAGAGAAGGTCCCACATCGGATGTCCGCTTGCTAACAAAAATCTCAAATGCCGGATACACATTTGGAATGTGTCCTCAAGCTAACAAAACATAGGGATCTGGAATAGACTAACCCTGGCCTTACAACCCTGTTCATCAACACACAAAAACCCAATTAAACATGGATGGATGGAGAACTAAATTCATGAGCCCAATCCAAACTTGATTTAGATCTTTCTAGTGTGATTTTCACAATGCAAAATCAATGAAGAATCAGAGGTTTTTCTTCTCTTGTAACAGGTGTGAGCACTCACTAAAAATAGTTGAAAAGTAAGCTTTCAAGGAGAAAGAACTTGAGATTTCCAGGTACATCGGAAACTGTTTGTGAAGTTCAATACAGAACAAGAAGCAGCACTTTATTGTGATTACCAGAGTAAGATCTCAAGTTACAGCCGATCACCTCTGGTAAATCTAACTTTTCACTGTTTTTTCCTTTAGAACAGCAGCATCACAGTCCTATAAGATGAAGCCAAAAGGCAGCGTGGCGTGTACTCCAATTAATGGAAACTTTTAAAGTAACCCATCAGTCCATCACCACAATAAGTGCTCTCTCTCTCTCTCTCTCTCTCTCTCTCTCTCTCTACCCCACTTCCACAGCTCGCCCAAAAATCAATGGAACCCACCTGTTATATCAGAAGGGAGCAGAAAACAGGATAGATCTTTGTTACTGAAGAGGCCAGGCTGGGACTTGGGCTCGTGCTTGACAAAGCATGCACCAGGTTCTTACTTGTGCTGCTAGCAAGTTCCACAACAGGCCTTGATTAATTGACAACAGAATCTTTTGGCTAATTTTAGGGTCAGATGGCCAACTCCTGAGTTTTATGCTTATTGTGCTCACAAGCATCTGTTTTGAGATCTGGGAGTCTCTAATTTACATCAAAAGGATCAGGGATGAAACCATGAAAAATGATTTGATCAAAGAGTTTTCAAAATGTTAGCGAATTTGTTACAAATAGGCGCCCTCTCAACCTACGGCGAAAACTGATCTTTGTGCTACTATGATATATTCTGAGAGCAAAATAAAATAAAGGGTTTCATAATTTCAGTCCCACAGAGAGAATCAACGGAAGGTAAGGACTCTGGGGATAAGTTAGTAGTTAATTATGTGACACTCATTATAAGATATCTAAGTACCCCTGGTCCATTGTACAAATGGAATTAAACATGTTACACATGTATAAATTCCAAGAAAGGACAAAGTAGTTTGAAATGGTTTGAAGTGTGCTGAAAGACAAGATTCCACCACCCTTCTATGATGTATAGAAAAGTTTCTACTTCAGAAAATGTGGGGTAGACTACTTGCAATCAAGGAGCTCTTCAAGGCTCGTTCACACACACGGTTTGAAGTGTGTCGAAAGACAAGATACCACCACCCCTCTATGATGTATAGAAAAGTTTCTACTTTAGCAAATGTGGGGTAGACTACTTGCAACCAAGGAGCTCCTCAAGGCTCGCTCTCACACACACACACACACACACACACAGCCATTTCCTTTTATAGGAATCAAAATTTCAAACCCCCCCCTACTCTTTTCCAGTTTCCAACTATTACAATTTGGCTGTGTAACAAAAGGAATTGGAAAAGTACATCTTATCTGCACCCCCCCCCCCCCCCCCCCCCCCCCCCCCCCCCCACTCTTTTCCAGTTTCCAACTATTACAATTTGGCTGTGTAACTAAAGGAATTGGAAAAGTACATCTTATCTAAAGTGGTGATACCCTGTGCTGGTATTTTGCAAGAAATTTGAAACATATATATACAGAAACACCAAGCTCTTCTACATAAACCAAAAGTGGAGGAAAATGAAGCTCCAAAGAGGTTGGACATGAGGATTCACGTAATGTGACCAATGAGAAAAGTCGTGCAAAAGTCGTGCAAAAGTCTCCAGAGAAGCCCTAAATTTCTACATCCAAATTCGAATTTCTACCACATAAAAACAAAAAAGGAATATTATTAATGGAGCACAGCTGTAGTCATCCCTCCTCCACAAGCAAATCTGCTAAAACCAATAAGAAAGCAGAACAACATATCACAGATTTCAATTTTTGTGACCACTTTTACCCTCTTCCATACACACTAGAAGAGATTGAAAACATGCCCAGAAACACCTCTATACCACATTGATTGCCTAAATAAAGATAATTAAATAACCAAAGAAAAAATCCATCATCATGTCCAATTCCCTCTTTCCCAACAAGAAGCACAGAAGAAAAGAACAACAAAAAGATAATCAAATAACTTTGAAATAAAAACCCTAGTCAGCAATTGAAAAACAGAGAAGCAACAGGAAAAGAAGTGATAAAAGAGATAGCAGTCACAGGCCTACCTCACTGTTGGTATCCAATCTCAATCTTGAAGTCTCAGATCTCTAACTCCAATTTCTAAGACATGGGTTTTCTTCCTCACCAACCCTCAGATGACAAACTTGAAATTCTAAGGCATGGGCTTTCTGCAGAGGATCATGTGCATTGGGGTGAAGATCCCGCTCTCCCCACCCCTTGTGAGATACCCAGCAGTCTTGAACAGCATCTCGTGGACATCAACCACACCTTTAGGAGCCACCCCAAGCAAAGTCAGAAAGCTCACCACCACATGATTCCTCCAATAGGCAATCTTCCCCATCTTCAGACGCTTCCACCACTCCCCCGCCGGTGGCTTCGCCAGATCACGCTCCTCCACCACCTCGAACCCCACCTTCCGCGCAATCTCGGCGATCTGATCGTAGCTCCGGAGCCCCGGCAGCGCGTCGCCACGCTCAATCCCCTGTATGACCTCGACGTGTTCGGGGTCGTCCGGGTTGTATCTGTCAGTAGTGACCCACTCATAGGAGACGTAGAGCGCGCCCGGGCGCAGCACCCGGTAGATCTCCGAGTACACGTCCTCGAGTTTGGGCGCGTGGCAGGTGGCCTCGATCGAGTAGGCGCCGTCGAAGGACGAATCCGGGAACGGCATTTGGAGGAAATCGCCGCAGACAACCTCGCAGAGAGCCTCTAGGCCGGATTTCTTGTTGTGGGCACGAGCACGGTCGACCTGTTCGACGAATCAAAGACAAAGGAGATCGATTTGTTAGAGAAAACTCAAACCCCAGAAATCAAATCCAATACAAGATGAAGAAAATAGAGAGAACCAAGCTGAAATGCGAAATGGGGGTGTTCAGAGGCCTCAAAAACGATCAATCGAAAAGAAAGAAGGCAACTTTTTGCAGAAGAATCAGACCCCAACAAAAAGAACAACATGGCAATTCCTTTTGGAAAAACCCCAGATTCGAAAGCAGAAAGAAACGGCTGAGATTCGAAATGGGGGTTACTTGGGATCTCTACAACAATCAACAAACGTCGAAAGACGAATCAAAAAGAGAGAGAGAGAGAGAGAGAGAGAGAGAGAGAGAGAAAGAACAGCTTTTTGGGGGCAAAAATCAGAGCCCCCCCACACACCACCCAAAAAAATCTAATCCAAAAACAAGACTTTGATCCCATTCGAGAAAACCCCAGATCCCAAAACAGAAAGAAGAGCACCAGAAACACAGAATGGGGGTGACTCAGTCAGGACCTGGTACTGGTTAATGGTGATGCCGACGACATTCGACCGAGAACGAGCGGCAATAGCGCGCATGGGGCCACCAACGCCGCACCCAACATCGAGGATGCGGTGGTCGGAGCCGACCTTGAGGAGGTCGACGGCCATCTCCTCGTGGAGACGGGTAGCGTCCTTGTGCGATTTTCCGGGGACAGAAGGCGAGAAGTGGAAGCTCTGGCCCCATCCCCACTCATAGATGTCCGTGACGAGGTTGTAGAAGGTATCGACGAAATGGGGTACTTTGTCAGCGGTCTCAATCTCTTTGGGGCGGAGGAAGAAGGACCAGTACTGCTTGTATTTGTCCTGGACCTTCTCGCGGGAGATGGACCCGCCGCCGAGGTTGATGGCGCGCTTCCCCTTCTGCTCCGCCGACCCCAAGATGCAGACGAACCAGTAGAGCGCGAAGGCGAGCAGAGCTGTTGTGAGGAAGAGAGCGAGAGAATCCATGGCAAGAAGAAAGAGAGCAGCAGAGAGAGAGAGAGAGAGAGAGAGAGAGAGAAGAAGAAAGAGAGAGGAAAGGGGGGTTTTAATAGGGGTTGTGGGGTGAGGGGGTCATGTAGAAATTACTAAAAAAGAGAGGGGGGCCAAGAAGGGAAAGGAGGGAGAGGGTATTGGAGCTGTGCCGACATCTTCTCTACCGAATCCGAGTCGCGCGTACATTTTACTTTACTTTACCGTGAGTCCTACTTTACTAGGACGGTATGTAAGTCATTTATTTGTAGAGTGAAGTAAAAAAAAAAAAGACTAAATCAAACAATTCTATTCTGAATAATAGAAGGCAGATCACCTTTCACAAAAATAAGGTGAAAAATTACCCGCTAATAAGATGTCACTAGATGACAGCAGGTCATTTTTCACTAAATGACAAAAGGCAATATATTTTTTTTAGATGAATTAAATATAATACTTAAGATAATTCAATATTTTTTCTTCATTTGTAAATTAAGATATATTAATTAAATATAAAACTTATAAGATAATTAGTGATTCTTTCTTTATTTGTAAAGTAGGATCAAATTTATGCATTTATCTTATTAGTTTTTCCTTTATTTCAAGTTGAAAATTCTAAAAGTCGCTATATTGTGCCATGGGCCGTGTAAGTTGACCTAGTCAATTTGGGCATTGCACATCCCAGGGGTAGCCAATCAATAGGCCGTGCATACCCCTAAGAGTATTCAATGATTAGATATAATAACTTAGGAATGATATGATTTTTTTAATTATTTAGCATTTTTTAAATTTGTCTTCCTCTTCTTTCTTTTTTTCTTTAAGCTGGTATCTTCCTCGTATTTTATTAGGGGCCATTTGGGATTAATTGTGGATTTGTGTGGCTTGTTTTAGACTCTTAGCTTATAATCTATCATATTAATTAATCTTACTTTCATAGGTAAGTTTGGCAATCAAATTTGAGAAAAAGATTTTCTATTTTTATACTATTATGAAATATCCAAGTTTGGCAATTATAAATCTATAATTATTTTGGCACATGCACTCCATTTGAAATCCTTCTAGAAAGCCCAAGATGATAAAACAAAGATTGAATCATATTTGAGAAAAACCCATGTAGATCCTAAAACAGAGCGAACAGCTAAAATGTAATGGGGCCACCAATCCCACACCCAACATCTAGGATGCGGTGGCCAGAGCCGACCTTGAGGAGGTCGACTGCCATCTCCTCGTGGAGACGGGTAGCAACTTTACGCGATTTTCCGGGAACAGAAGGGGAGAAGTGGAAGCCTTGGCCCCAACCCCATTCATAGAAGTCTGTGACGAGGTTGTAGAAGGTATCCACAAACTGGGGTACTTTCTCTACGTCCTCAATCTCTTTGGGGCAAAGGAAGAAGGACCAGTACTGCTTGTATTTGTCTTGGACGTTCTCATGATAGATGGAGCCGCTCCTGAGGCTAATGGCATGCTTTCCCTTCTGCTCGGCGGAGCCACAGACACATATGAACCAATAGAGGGCAAATGCAAGCAATGTTGTTGCAATGAAGAGAACTAGAGAATCCATGGGTAGAAGGAGGAAGAGATGGAGAGAAAGGGGGTTGGTGTGGGGTTTTAGTGAGATTTGGGGTGGAGGTCTTCTGAGTCAATGGAAATCACTAAAAAAAGGAGAGAGGCAACGAAGGAAAGGAGTGTGTAGCTATGACTCTTCTACAACATGCCTAGCGTGTACGTGTTTTGTGAGACCATAGTAAGATGATCCGAATCGTTGAAGATGAGAGGGGCATATTAGTGATTGCCATTGATTGAACATATGAAGTAAACTTCATTAATGCCCCTAACAAGTCACAATTTCTATCACATATATGTTCCACCGCTATATCTCGGCATAGAGAATGTGATTCATTTTGAACGATTTGAATTAGAATTATGTGGACCATATGATGGAGTTTCAAACATGTGTTGTGCGATTTCCAAGTTGCTGCACTCTTGCATGGGACGAGATTCCCTAGCTGCAATGTAACACTTCACCGAGAACTTTGTTCTAAGCTAAGATCAAACTTATTTTGTATACGGATATATCCTTGAGTTTCAGTTCAATAGGTGTAGGTCCCATCATTCGTACATGATATGGTAGAAACATGTGCTCAATCGTTTGGTAGACCCCACTCCTATTTATTTTAGGAAAGAACCTTGGAGGGTATAAGATTCATCTTAAATGGCATGGATTATCACTATGGCCCCAATATAAAGTTACCTATGTGCTATATGGGTCTAGACTATTATATGGAGTCTTTTTCAAAGTGAGTGGTGTACTTTGCTTGTCCTTCACTATGAGACTCATTTGGGATTAACCATCATATGGAGCCTTTCACATTCTTATCTTCTTTTCTTATCTTTTTTTTTTCTTGTTTTTTGGGTAAATCACATTCTCATCTTATGATGTTGTTAGTTTGAATCCCCCATGACATGTTTATATCTCCGTTGGTCATTTGGTGTGTTTTTGTCAATGTATGGAGCCCTAGTACATTTGAGAGGGCTATCAAGACCCTTTGATATATACACTGTTTTGTTGTTCACACTCAACTCGAGCTTTTGGTAATTCTGGTTATTATCATGGTATCATAGCCATTACAAGTCTTAGGTTTGAATTCACGCTACCTCGTCCTTGGTATTATGTAACGAGCATAGGTGCACAAGGCAGGAGGCCCTACATTGCTCTATAATGGGCGCTGCTTTGAGTTTGAGTAGTGTCTTACCCTAGAGGGGGTGTTAAGATTTTGGTCATTATTATGGTATCAGAACAACCACAAGTCCCGGGTTCTAATCTACACTGCTTCATCTTTAGTGTTATGTAGCGGGCATAGGTGCACAGAGCAGAAATCCCCATTCCGTTCTATAATGGGTGCGTGCTTCGAGTCCGAGCAATGTCTAGCCCTAGGGAGGGTGTTAAGTTTATTGTTTATCGCAACTCTAACGCCTAGGCATTTTAGTTACAGTGGTTGATAACTCTTGACACTTATCTTTACTAATTTTAATTTCACTGCATGTTTACTCTTATCATGATTGAATTTCAATAACATCTAAAGTTCACAAAAATGAAGAGACACTAAATCAAGGGCTAGTATAATATGGTGAGGCCGATTTTTTTTGCCTTACATTATCAATAAAGAGATATTTTCTACCTTTTTCCAATGAGAGGAATGTAATTAAGTGGAGTCTGAACCGAATAAGTAGGATATTGCTCATACATCAAATCTTCTTATAACATGGTTCCGCAGGGGTATGAACTTTGATAGAATCCGGTTCTCACTTGCGGTGATTGATGGTGTGAGATGAAAAGGCAGCAGTAGACTTTTCACATGTGATGGATCGGCAATGAGCATGATCTTAACATTTAATTATCGGGCTCAATGAAAAGTGAAAACACCACAATGTTTGTAATATGTATTACCTTGGTGAGGGTTAATATTTTAAATAAAAATTTATTTATAAATTTAAGATAAATTTAATTTAGACTTTACCTTAACTTTAGGGCTTGCATGTTTCCCTAACTTTTCTATTGTGGAGTAGCAGACTTCGTGTGTGAACGCCAATCAAATTATCGAATTAGATAAAGCATTGTGCGCTTAGATACAACAGAAGGTTAAAAGTGCTTGCACTAACTCAAAATGACTTTTGGAATTCTAATTCTCCGAGACAATTGAAGATTCTCCACTATACAGGGTGATCTAGGAATCCACCTTCTTTTTTTTGCTAATGGAGGGTGTCCGGCCCTTTTGGGCCAACAGTAGGGCCAACGGTAAACCCACCACCTATAAGCACCATATATCATTTAAGGCATTTAAAGAGGATTTGAATTAGAGACTTTTAGAACAATACTAGACTTTTCAACCATTACGAAACATTTAAGAATGAATAGTATTATTATTATTGTTATTATTATTAAATTCTACTTAGTGACTTTATGAGTGGAGCTTGAGCAATTGAAGTTTTAAATCAATCAAATCGTTGGATAGGGAAAGAGAGAGGGAAGAAGAGAAAATGGAAGTGTAAAATTAGTGCGTGTTTGGCATCAACTATAAGGGCGCATGGTCTACAGTTTTACTATCCCACTTTAGAGAAACCTTAATAAAAGTAAAGATACCAAATAAGGCATTACTTATAATGAAAAAAATGCATACCAAAACAATGATATGGAAAAGTAATAATCAAGCAATGATCAGATGCTTAATGAAGAAGATCTATAGCCATTCAAACTGAATAGAAATGCTTTTGAAATTACTGTTTTTGAAGCCTACATAAGTCTCCAAATTCCAATCACCAGTATCACTTTTGTAAATATCGGAGAGAACAAGAAACGATAGAGGGATGGAGAGAGGGAGACAAATACATTCTAGAGAGAGAGTGGAATGGGCGGATGCCGGAGGAGATTAACCGCCGATTTCCATTGGAATTTTTGCAGAGAGAGATAGAGATTGGGTGAGAGACAGAGATGGAGGCTTACATATTTTCTTCAATGGGGGCTAGGCCAGGAGGCCCATGAAGCGGTAAAGGGTTTTTTCTCAGGCCTGAGGGGTTGAGGCCCCTACGCCCTTGTATGTAGGTCCGCCCTTCTCTTTACATTAATTTTAGTAGAAGAATAAGCCAAGAACTGAAGTGTGGATGACAAAGCTAAGGAATGAAGGATATAGTGTAGAGCAACGGCGGTAGGACCTTTTTTTTTTTTCCCTTTGAATTAAATTAATAAAGTGGTATTTATTTCCCATTATTCTTGATTCATTCTCTATTAAAGGAGAGGACATTTGAAGGTAATATTTGTTTATCCACCTTTTGTACTCCTGTCTCCCATTTTATAATTTTAGCTTCATCAGACTTTATTCACTGTAATACTAGGAATAATCTATGGTTAAATATTCTTATATTTTACTCATGTTAAATCAAGAATTCAGATAATTTTGTGTGGATAATTTTGTTCTGAACCGTATAGATACTTACCTATCTCTTACTCCATAGGCATCTAAGTGGGAATTAGCAGGCAAGCTGTATAAGAACAGTTTGCACTCTACTTGTAGCTGTAGGTGAGATTTCGACTTTTAGCATTTACTTGATGAAGGCCAGAATATTGAAAGGTCACTAGGTCAGGTGTATTTGAGTCACAACCAACCCGTTCACAGCTGTCCCACTTGAACCATGAAAAGTCTTGCTTGCATGATGCCAGCAAGTAGAGACCATTGGACTTACAAGGGCCCTGAAGAAGTACAGGTGGGCCCATTCGAACTGTAATGTTGTGGGCCTTATCATGAGTGGCAGTGCCTCAGAACACTTGCGCATTTGGAAAACCTCTATGCATGATTCTGGTATTTATTTCTCTCCTCTCTTCTTTCCTCTTGATTTTTGATATGTGGTATTTATTATCACGTTTTCATGCATTCCTTGCTATCAACATTAAAACTAGCAACCTTTTGTTTTGGAGTTCAACTAATAGTCTCGTTTGAAGCTTCTTTATTTATTTTTTTAAATTTTATTTAAAAAGTTAATCACCTTGCATGACCACTAAATCAAAAAGGCCCTCTTACCTTTATAGCCACTGAAGTGGCGTTAGTAAGCACCTCAGTTGTTTTTTTTTTTTTTTTTTTGATTCAATGGAAACTAATTTGGCGCTGCTCTTTTTCAATTTTCAAGCAACGAAACCCTATCTTTTCCATCTTCTTTTGTCCTTTAAGCTTGAATTCGACATAACCCTCTTCCCCATTCATCTGATCTTCCTTAACAATGGTCCCTAGTGCATCTCCATGTCTTTCTTTGGTTGCGACAGGCTTCCTCTTGGCCTTTAATTAATTCATTGGTGAAGATAAACCTTTCAACCCCTTTCATCTTCTTGTTTAATGGAAATTGTTTTACCACTTGTTTGGTTGTCCGCTTCCTATTTGTTAACCTTCTTTCAATATCACATAACTAGCCATTCTTTGGAAGCTCACTGAACATTCTATTCAAGTGAAATATAAAAATGTAACATTGGAAGATTTGGGAAGAAGCTAGTCCCACACTTGTCGGAGAAGTAATTGAAAGATTTAGCTGTTTCTCTTCATGTACAGCCACCAACGTCAAATTTGACGTTGGTTGCCACTACATTAAAAAACCCGAAGTGGTTCTAGTGACCATTTCGGTGGCTATAACAGTAAGGGACGCTTTTTGGTTTAGTAGTCACCTAAGGTGATTTTCTTGGTAAAATCTTCTGTTCCTTTTCTTGGTGATTTTTTTTCTTTTTCCCTTTCACTTACTATTAAAAAAAAGAAAAAAATAAGCATAAGGGTGAAGCAACATAGAGTGCCAATTAATGGTTCATAGAGTCTAGCTCTTTTACAATGAGTCAATGACTACTATAAGATTTTGTGAGCTTATACTACCAGTGTAGTGCCATGACTTTCCTCGTCACTCATCATATTAGAGTATGAGTTTGAGTGCCCAATCTAGCATCATCCCTTGCGTGCTCCACTTCAGTGCTAGGTGGTAAACCTACATACCTTGTGTCATAGCCTCATAGGACACTCCATGTTCTATACTATGCCAATGGTGAGATGGGATACCCTTCACCACTTGGTCGTGGTACATGCATTTGTACTCTTTTACTCCTGGTAAAAAGCATGGATGCATGCTAATGCCGAGTGATGCTTCTAAATGTCATAAAAGAAAATGTTTCTCCAATATCTCATCCATAAAATCAATACAAATATGGATCCACTTGAAGATACAAAGAATTCTCCACGTCCAAAACCCAAATATCAATCTCTGAGGTCGATTCTTATATCAAACATTTTCAAATAAAAGTATGCCTTTGTGTACCAGAATCTACTTCCGTTGTATATGAGCCCACCACTACATTGATGAGAAATCACTTTGGCTTTTTTAATTTAATCATGCGTCTGCACATCATTTTTTCGAATTGATTTCGAAAGCTGCATAAAGATAGTTCTTTGTGTACACATGTTGAAATTCAATATTTATAATTCACATGCTTGTTACCTGTTTAAAACGTTTGTTTAATGCTTGAGCTTTAAATAACAAAGAATTTCTAATAAAGATGTCCCAATGTATTTGATGATGTGTGGGTGCAAGATATACTGCCACACACACACATACTATATATATATATAGATATATGGGGGATATTCATTTGCATATGTTCCTTACCAAGTGATCATGCCTACTCCTCTGTGGGGCCCATGGTGGACCCCACTAAGGGATGAGACAGGGGGACGGAAAGATTCATGCGGGACCACCCTAGATATCAAGTTTGGCCCCAATCACATGTCCCCCTTCATCCATGACCTACAAATTCATTTCTTTCGAATGAGTGTATAGTCGATTCAATGGTCAAATAAATTCGGATTTGATCAAAAATTTATAAACTGGTTCAATTCAAGGGGGTCGTGTATGTGGTCCATTTTGATAGACCATACAGTGGGTCCCACATAGAGTTCTTATAAAAAAAATGGTGAGGGACATATGCACAATATTCCTCTATTTATATATGAGGAGTCTTCATGTGCATATGTCCCTCACCATTTTGGTGAGGGTCACTTCCTTTTTTAGACCTATCAAGATAAAAAAGGTGTGCAAGGTGTGATGGTTTTGTCCTTTTGCATATTAATACTTTCCAAAAAAGAAATATCCCTCGCCAAAATGGTGAGTCATATATGCACATGAATATTGTCCTATATATATATCTATAGCTCAGTGCATATCTTGAGCACCAGGGGCGGGTCCACTTGATGGTCCATCCAAGTAGACTACAACAAACTGCCGTCACCCTAAATTCCACCCGTCCAAGGGGCAACCTACATACGCCCACATGGGCGTGGACGCACCTGTAGATCTTAGTTTGCTTCTAAAACAACAATGAATATTGCCAAGGTTAGATTCAAAAGTCGCTTAGATTAAAAAGTCACAATTGGGGATGACGTCCGGCACTTCTGCTGCCACTGGAGACCTTTGCCCGAATAGATCCTCAGTTAGGGTATTTTGAGGATTGCCAAGAGTTGCCTTGATGTATCATGTCTACCCTCAGACACAGATCCACTCTAAACCTCTTTTATCCATATCGGGGCATATAAATCCATGTTGGAATGCTGCCCAACGGTTTCCAAAACTGTTGATCTCTTTTGACATCGTTTTCAACTGATGTTAAGTAAATGACATGTTTTCAATATAAAAGGGATGTTTTCACCAGTTTTCCTCAAACATCGCTGACGCGCTTGTTACGACCCATTTACATGATTTTTAGCTGTTGTGACCTTGGAGTGCTATTCGTAAGTATGACATATGTTTGGTATGAAACATAAGTCAAGAATAGTCCCTCATTTTGGGAATATTGGTCATGTTAAGCCAGTTGGCCAGTTTGCCTTGATTCTACTTATCGACACTATCGAGCTTTGATCCTCGAGGCCAAGCTGAGAGTTGGATTTAGTTTTATATGTTACTTCTTTGCAGATGGTTTCGTGTTACCCACTTTGGTCATGTAGTGCAGCCGAGAGTGAATTTTTCCTCACTTGGGACTTGCAATGCATCCTACAAATGAATTTTAGGTCCATGTATGCTGTGTCGTGGTCACATTGCGGAACTGAGAAGGAGAATTTAGCTACGTTGATCGCCAACTAGTTTCTTTTATGGTTCTAGGAAGAATTACCTTCTATTCATGATTTTCACATGCTATTTATTTTCCATTTATGTATACCATGCCTGGTATGCCTCTTTATGCTCTCTATTAAATCTATTAACTTGTTATATTGTTCAGTGTTATTGCATGTAGGTTATGTATTGCTATTAATCTTTTGCCAAATCATTGTATCTGACTCAGTCACCTTAATGTTTAGGGTTTGACCCGGTTGCCTCTAAGGAGGAGTAAGAGAAGGCAGCAAAGGAGCCACAACCAGTAGGTGAATGGTGCATAGACGATGTCATTTAGATGTTGGAATCTGCAAGCAGAGAGCCACGATCACATTCTTGGGTTTGGTTGGGCACATTTTGTTCTTTTGTTGTATTGTGGTTTTCATTTGGGTTACACAAGATTGATTGATCGTTTATGTTTATATTTGTATAAACGTAACATTTTGGTATGTAAATAGTGAAAGATAATAAAAACAAAGCCTTTTCTTGGATCTGTTGCACTCTTATACTCGTCTCATTGATTATATCATGTTTTATTAAGGATTAAGTCTGATTTGCCACACACTTCTGCATAATCCTACTGAATTACAAATGAAGACTATATGTGTAATTCTTGATGGGTCCGGTGAAGCCTGATCTAGGGTAACTGTGTAATAAGTCGGTCTAATCTGGACCCTTTGTTATGAGGGCAGATCCGACGGTTGTTATTGCTTAGGGTTACTATTTATTAGGGCTTTTGTTATTCTGAGGGTGTGGTGAGAAGAGAGAGTTGGTTTTCTGCAGAGAAGAACCAAAGAGAGAGTTGTGTGCTCTTGTAATCACGAGGAGAGGGCTGTTCTTCTCGTGGGTGATCTCTAACAATAGTGAAACAGGTTTGAATCTCCGTGGACGTAGCCCACATCGGGTGAACCACGCAAATCTGTGTCTTTTGTGTGGAGTGTTTGGTCTTCTGGTTTCTTTCTCTTTTCCCAACAACTGGTATCAGAGCTTCAGGTTCAGATCGTGGGATCGTGGAGTTTCGGTTTACAGAAACTTGGATTCGGGCTCGATCGTCGGCCGTCGCACGCCGTCACCAGAGGAGACGACCAGAGAAGGAGAAAGAAAAAAAAAAACGCCAGTTCCTCTGTTTTCCTCTCTCCTCCCGGCCCCCCGCCACCGCTGCTTCCTCATCGCCACCGCTGTCAAGCAGCAGTAGCGCCACTGGTCTCGTCGCGCCAACTGCAGTCGCTGCTGCTTTGCCCGGATCAGACGGCCGCCGACTGCACAGATGATCCGAAAATCGTGCGCATCTCGGTCACCACCGAGATCATCGCCGGGATCCTCGCCGTCCTTGTCGCCGGAGAAGACGCCCTCAACCGCTGCTGTACCCCACTGCCGGGCCCACGCCGTTAGACGCCGGATCGTAGCCGAGGATGAAGGAAGCTGTAACACCCCGACCCGATTTGATCTGGATTAGCCGCTAATTCTTGATGATTTAGTTGCTAATGGTGATTTGTTCTTGTGTTTGTTTGGTTTCCGGTTCTGGATAGGTAGTTGGGTTGAGTTTGACCTGGTTTAGGTAGACATAAGCCCTTTTTCGTAATTTGTTATTTTGTGTGATGTCGTCATTCATGCATCATCTTGGTATTGACGCGTGTCTTTTGTTATGCTTGTTGATTTCCGTAACTACGTCATTTACCAAATATGTCATTTGTTTCCGTTAGACCCGCAATTGACTTGAACTGGAATTAATTGGAACAATTGGACTTCCTTGCAATTGGCCTTGATATTTATAAGCCACTGACTCTCTCTCTTTCTCAGTTCTGCTCTGTCTCTCTCTCGTTCTCGAGACTTCTTCTCCTCCTCGTTCTTCCTTGCTTCTGTTGATCAAGTCGGGGAAAGCATCGGTGCGTGTACACGTTTGAGTATCATTCGCGTGTTTCAAGGTGAGTTGGAGTTCTTGCAGTGTTCTTCTCTTCCTTCTTCTTCCTCTTGTTCTCTTGATCGATGGGTATGGATCCTTACGGTTCTCGTTTCTGTTTTCCTTGCATGCATAGCGATTCGGAGCTTGTTGGTAGTGTGATTGAGCCCAAGGACAACAAGATTGTGTGTTAGACTCCATTTGAGGCAAGTATAAGCATAACTTGGATAAATCATGTGGGTATGTGTTTGATTAAGCTTAAGTAATGTATTCTTGAGTATGAATGTTGTTTACAGCCCATCTTGTGCTCATTTCCCTTCATTAGATGTGATTTAGCCTGTTTGTATGAGTTTCGATGATTCTGTAATCAGTTCAGAAACTGCTTCGTGTGTACCACGGCTAAGCCGTAACTCACCTTCGGCTTAGAATCCAGAGAGGGAAATTCCCAGTTTTCTTCTACGGCCAGGACACGGCTAAGCCGTATATTGTCTTACGGCTAAGTCGTAGCTCAGCCGTGACCCAGCCGTAGATCATTACAGGGTGCCTTCTTCTGAATGAACTGAAAGCAAGTAATTGGATAGACCTTCTACGGCCCAGCCACGGCTAAGCCGTAGAACAGCACACGGCTAAGCCGTAGAACAAAATACGGGTGAACCGAAATTGCGGATGAACAGTAAAGGGAACCGCGGTGGAGCCGCAGTGCATGTTACGGCTACGCCGTAAGATGCATACGGCTAAGCCGTAAGTTCACCTACGGCTAAGCCATGCCACCCTTGAGAAATGAATGAAATGATAGGATTAAGAAAGAGACTGATATGGCCTTCATGATAGAATGTAGATCACCTAGATTGGTCCAATGGTATGAGTGTATGACATGAATGATCTCGAGGGCTGCGAATCGTTCATGCATGTTATCCAGTTGTTTAGCACCTCCCCATGGGTGTTGGTTTAAGGGACTTCGGTGCACATTCCAGATACACTGCAACACTAGACAATGGTGCATCGGATAACTTAAAACTACATCATCATGCACGGTTAGAAACACTGGATACTTAGAATAGGATTGGCTAGTAACAGATCGTGATTCCTGCAAGATCATCTGATTGCATGGCATATTGATTTCGGTTCTTGTCCTCTTATTCGCGTTCTACGCTGGGGCACACGATTGGATATTTCTAGCTCTGTCCATGGTACATCCCGGGTGGAATAGCGATCTTGCATGTTCGATCTTACTCATCAGTTCTTTGGTTGGTTTGTTATTTGTTCAGTTCAGTTATCTTGTTGGTTTGTTATTTGTTCAGCTAGATATGGTTATGGATATATGTTTAACAAGACATGCACGTCACGTCTGATGAGATACATGTTCAGTTATGCAAGTTCTGATAAGCACATTATGATATGCCTGTTCCGATAAGATATATGTTCAGCTATGTCCGTTATGACATGCATGTTCTTGTATTTGATTGACTCGCTATAGTCCGGCACTACTGAGCCTCAGCCTTAGGATCCCGACGGGGTGACTTTGGTATAGTGTGTGTTTACCTTACTGCAGAAGGTCGTGTCTTGGGGAATCCGGACCCCAGGAAACCGAGACCCATCTGGCCCATGGTGTTCTCATTCAGTTTATCAGATCCCTACTTTGGGAGCATATGGCGTATGTAGTTGCCAACTAGTATGTACATGTTATGTTACTTACATTGATTCACAGAGCATATGTTAATTTGAATGCACAACTGCCTAGATTACTGCATTGACATGTTATGATTATCTATGTCTTTTATTCTGTTAGAGACCACACGTGTTAACTTGTTACTGCTTATACTTTGCTGAATCGTTGTATTCATGAGTTGTCCTTGGTGTTGCAGGCTCAGGTACCCTCGACCGTGTTCTTGTCGGTCGTCAGTTTGTTTGGGAGACTCCAGCTGTCTCTTCAGGTTCGCGGAGTGGGTGTTATCCCTCCATCAGAGCGCGACTGTTCTCTGCATGCATGCATATTGTTCTCCTTTCATGTCATTGATTGTACTCATATGCTATACATTGTGATTGGATCCAGATTTGCATGTTCAGACCTTTATGTCAGTCTTTGGGTATTATTTCCCTTGTTCGCATGTGCCTCGTGTTGCATGTTGATCTTTGTAGCTTCCGCATACATGTTTGCACGTGTGTTTCCCTTGTGCGTGTGCATCTAGACCGGGTCTAAGTGCATATGCACGGGAGTGCGTGTGTCGCTGGTTAGGTTTTTGCTAACCCCCGATCTCCTGGGGCTCGGGTCGTGACATACGTATAGTATGGTATCAGAGCATTGTTGCTCTAGTGGTTCAGCATGTAGGCATGTAGGCGCGTGGTGAGTAAACGTGATGCTAACAGTTGGTCTTCAGTGCCAATTTGTTCGTGGGGTTGGTCGGTATGTGTTTTTCTTGTCTCTTTACAGGTGTTTCTTTCGCAGGTGTTTGTTAGACTAGACGGACGGCAGTGACACGTGGTGTTAGAGCTCATGGCCGCGGACGAATTTCAGGAGCCTTATATTGATGTTCTCCGTTGGGAGTTAGGGCACCTCAGAGGCATTCCTTTTGTTGCCCGGACAATGGCATTGGTGGATCTACTGCAAGAAGCGGAACTGTCCCGAGACCGGTACACGTTAGAAGAGAGCATCACGCACCTTCTCCCAGACTCTTATACGATTGTGTGCAGACGACGACAACTCCTGCTGTATGCATTTAGAGTACGAGAGTTCCTCAGGACGGACTTCGGCTATCCCTATACTTTTTGGACGGACAGCAATTACGTGATTTTCGAGGTGTATTTCCATGCTAGTATAGAAGCCTTGCTCGCGCAGCGTGATGAGTACGTCAACATGCTTCATGGAGTGATTGTATGGTATGTGCTACATCGAGGACCTCGCGCCTTCATCGCACCCTATTAGAGGCGACTCTTTTCTCGTGCTTGAGGGACTGTCTATCCTTGTTCTCTGGTGTTTTGGGTCTCCTCCTTTTGTGTTAGTTGGTAGGGTAGGAGTTGGAGAGATCTTCCATTTTGAGTTTTGTGTTGTATGAACCCTTGACTTTGTAATTCCAGGCTTAGTGCACCTATCTTGTTGTCTCTTCCTCTTGTTCTATGTGGATGTCGAGAGTTTGGTCCTCCTTAGCTGGTGTGGAGGTTGCTAGTGTGGTCGATAGTTCTTTGCCGATGTGATCTGGTTTGGGCAGTTTAGTTATAGCCCAGCTGGTATTCGGAGTTGCTCCATTCTTTTAGTGGGGGAGTTTGTTCCTCTCCACTTGGTTCGAGTTCCATGGATACGAACGGGGTATCTCTAGTTTTGTTGTATCTCTGCCCTGGTTTCGTTGTACCTCCGAGAAATGGCCAATCTGGCCTAGTTGTTGTCTTTGAGGGGAGCTTGTAGTTCCCAATTGTAGTTGTGTTTGTGAGGGGCAGTTGGCTTCACGTTTTATCGACTTGTTGTTGTCGCGTTGTTGTGTTGTTGTGCAGTGTCACCCTTCGAGTGGTAGACTCCGATGATTCTTTCTTTCTCCTCTATCACTTGGTTGTTCTTCCTCTTTTCCTGCCATCGCTTGGTGTGGAGTTATGCCTGTACCCTAGCTTGACCATCGAGCAGTCTTCTTGGGCTTACTCCGTTGTTTTGTAGTGGGTCTGGTTTACTTCTTTTCTGTTCGTGCCTGTGACGAGGTGACTGAGGTCAGTGTTTGCGATTAGTATCCTCTTGTTTTTGTTCTCTATCAGCTTACCCTCCTCAGTTCCTTGGGATGTTTTGCGGAGCGTTACTTCTTTTCCGATGTCGCTGCTTGACTATTTACCTTCACTCCTTGTCTAAAATGCTTCTTGTGGGCTCTTGTTTTCTCGCCATTGGAGACAGATCTTTGAAGTTCTATGCATCCTATGCAGTAATGAATCCTCTCCGAGTTTTTCTGAGTCCAACCATCCTTGATATTTTTCATGTGAGTTCAATACCATTCATCACATCGACTTTTCCGTGACCATTCTCTGACTTGTAGAAACCTTTGATGATTGTTCGAACGCCGTATTCATTTCCTTGTTTACCGTTGTCACTGTTCGACCTTCTTCTAGTGCTTCGCCACCTTGTTCTGTTTGGCCTGTACTCTTTTTCCTCCTTTCCTTGTCTGTGGATGCATTTTCTGGATTATTGTTGACCGTTGATGTTACTATTCGTGAGAATCACAGTTTTGTTTTTCTATCATTGTCCCAGTCCTGTGATACTTGTGACTCTATATTTTCTTTATTGTTTCCTTTCTTTGGTTTGGATCATGCTTTCACTCCTTGCCTTTCCTATCTGGCTGTTTTGTCTGGTTGTTTCCTCGCCGTTTGACCCCTGTTTTCTTACTATCTGTTCATGATGCAGGATGTTGAGAGGACCATGTTAGTGGAATTCTTTCTTCGTGGACTTTTGCTAGTGAACTGGAAGTGACGTGAGCACCAAGTTTAGTTTTTCGGAAGATGAGTAATGTTTTCGCTTGACAAGAGTTTGCCAACTTTCCTGGCGGAGTGAGCGAACGGATGACCAATCAGTGTTGACGAAGTGATCTGGCGGGTTCGTGCGTACGGAGTGTTGCTTTGGTCGTGAGCCAGTGTTACTTTACGTTGGGTTTCCTGTCGAAGTCTAGTTTGGCGAGACGACGTCAGAGTACGAAGCGTTCTGCTATGGATCGAGGATACCTGGCGACTTTCCGTGTAGAATTGAGTTGTTTCGGTTGGGCAAGATCTCGGAAGGGTATGGGTTGTCAGCTCTTCGAGGAACAGTGCATGCTTGAAGCCGCGTACGTGACCTTCTTCCGTTATTCGGAGTGCTGAGATACTGTTTCGTCACATGCCTTCGCAGTTGCTCGTTGCTTCTTCAGTCAGTGCGAATTGTCAGTCTTGTATACGTAGACAGATGGATAAGTCGAGTAGATTCTTGAGACAGACACTTGTAGATCGCTCAGTCCAGACTCATAGATGGCTGTGGAATTGCTGACGTGAAGATTGAGTTTCGGAATACGTGCTGATGCAGAGTATGATCTTTCTTGCCAAGACGACGAGTTAGCTCCGAGACCTGTTGCACCATTCGAGCTTGAGCCTAGCTTCAGGGAGCTGGCGTGCAGTTTGGGTTCTTCCGTGACGTTTTCTAGCAGACATGCTGTAGTCAATGTCGAGATACGTCATCGATGTGTTCGGACCTTTCTCCTGCGTGTTCGTTGCGACGATATGTGTGTGTTTGGTCAGGACGTTTTTGCGAAGTGATTCCTCCAGCACGTGGGAACTTGAGAAGCCGCCTTGCCTATCAGAGTGAGTCGAGAGATCAAGCATTCGGGAGACGCAGTTGTTCGCTGTGGTTCGGCGGGTTGTACCTGCAAATGCGTATACATTCCGAGGACGGAATGTGTCTTTAGTGGGGGAGGATGTAACACCCCGACCCGATTTGATCTGGATTAGCCGCTAATTCTTGATGATTTAGTTGCTAATGGTGATTTGTTCTTGTGTTTGTTTGGTTTCCGGTTCTGGATAGGTAGTTGGGTTGAGTTTGACTTGGTTTAGGTAGACATAAGCCCTTTTTCGTAATTTGTTATTTTGTGTGATGTCGTCATTCATGCATCATCTTGGTATTGACGCGTGTCTTTTGTTATGCTTGTTGCTTTCCGTAACTACGTCATTTACCAAATATGTCATTTGTTTCCGTTAGACCCGCAATTGACTTGAACTGGAATTAATTGGAACAATTGGACTTCCTTGCAATTGGCCTTGATATTTATAAGCCACTGACTCTCTCTCTTTCTCAGTTCTGCTCTGTCTCTCTCTCGTTCTCGAGACTTCTTCTCCTCCTCGTTCTTCCTTGCTTCTGTTGATCAAGTCGGGGAAAGCATCGGTGCGTGTACACGTTTGAGTATCATTCGCGTGTTTCAAGGTGAGTTGGAGTTCTTGCAGTGTTCTTCTCTTCCTTCTTCTTCCTCTTGTTCTCTTGATCGATGGGTATGGATCCTTACGGTTCTCGTTTCTGTTTTCCTTGCATGCATAGCGATTCGGAGCTTGTTGGTAGTGTGATTGAGCCCAAGGACAACAAGATTGTGTGTTAGACTCCATTTGAGGCAAGTATAAGCATAACTTGGATAAATCATGTGGGTATGTGTTTGATTAAGCTTAAGTAATGTATTCTTGAGTATGAATGTTGTTTACAGCCCATCTTGTGCTCATTTCCCTTCATTAGATGTGATTTAGCCTGTTTGTATGAGTTTCGATGATTCTGTAATCAGTTCAGAAACTGCTTCGTGTGTACCACGGCTAAGCCGTAACTCACCTTCGGCTTAGAATCCAGAGAGGGAAATTCCCAGTTTTCTTCTACGGCCAGGACACGGCTAAGCCGTATATTGTCTTACGGCTAAGTCGTAGCTCAGCCGTGACCCAGCCGTAGATCATTACAGGGTGCCTTCTTCTGAATGAACTGAAAGCAAGTAATTGGATAGACCTTCTACGGCCCAGCCACGGCTAAGCCGTAGAACAGCACACGGCTAAGCCGTAGAACAAAATACGGGTGAACCGAAATTGCGGATGAACAGTAAAGGGAACCGCGGTGGAGCCGCAGTGCATGTTACGGCTACGCCGTAAGATGCATACGGCTAAGCCGTAAGTTCACCTACGGCTAAGCCATGCCACCCTTGAGAAATGAATGAAATGATAGGATTAAGAAAGAGACTGATATGGCCTTCATGATAGAATGTAGATCACCTAGATTGGTCCAATGGTATGAGTGTATGACATGAATGATCTCGAGGGCTGCGAATCGTTCATGCATGTTATCCAGTTGTTTAGCACCTCCCCATGGGTGTTGGTTTAAGGGACTTCGGTGCACATTCCAGATACACTGCAACACTAGACAATGGTGCATCGGATAACTTAAAACTACATCATCATGCACGGTTAGAAACACTGGATACTTAGAATAGGATTGGCTAGTAACAGATCGTGATTCCTGCAAGATCATCTGATTGCATGGCATATTGATTTCGGTTCTTGTCCTCTTATTCGCGTTCTACGCTGGGGCACACGATTGGATATTTCTAGCTCTGTCCATGGTACATCCCGGGTGGAATAGCGATCTTGCATGTTCGATCTTACTCATCAGTTCTTTGGTTGGTTTGTTATTTGTTCAGTTCAGTTATCTTGTTGGTTTGTTATTTGTTCAGCTAGATATGGTTATGGATATATGTTTAACAAGACATGCACGTCACGTCTGATGAGATACATGTTCAGTTATGCAAGTTCTGATAAGCACATTATGATATGCCTGTTCCGATAAGATATATGTTCAGCTATGTCCGTTATGACATGCATGTTCTTGTATTTGATTGACTCGCTATAGTCCGGCACTACTGAGCCTCAGCCTTAGGATCCCGACGGGGTGACTTTGGTATAGTGTGTGTTTACCTTACTGCAGAAGGTCGTGTCTTGGGGAATCCGGACCCCAGGAAACCGAGACCCATCTGGCCCATGGTGTTCTCATTCAGTTTATCAGATCCCTACTTTGGGAGCATATGGCGTATGTAGTTGCCAACTAGTATGTACATGTTATGTTACTTACATTGATTCACAGAGCATATGTTAATTTGAATGCACAACTGCCTAGATTACTGCATTGACATGTTATGATTATCTATGTCTTTTATTCTGTTAGAGACCACACGTGTTAACTTGTTACTGCTTATACTTTGCTGAATCGTTGTATTCATGAGTTGTCCTTGGTGTTGCAGGCTCAGGTACCCTCGACCGTGTTCTTGTCGGTCGTCAGTTTGTTTGGGAGACTCCAGCTGTCTCTTCAGGTTCGCGGAGTGGGTGTTATCCCTCCATCAGAGCGCGACTGTTCTCTGCATGCATGCATATTGTTCTCCTTTCATGTCATTGATTGTACTCATATGCTATACATTGTGATTGGATCCAGATTTGCATGTTCAGACCTTTATGTTAGTCTTTGGGTATTATTTCCCTTGTTCGCATGTGCCTCGTGTTGCATGTTGATCTTTGTAGCTTCCGCATACATGTTTGCACGTGTGTTTCCCTTGTGCGTGTGCATCTAGACCGGGTCTAAGTGCATATGCACGGGAGTGCGTGTGTCGCTGGTTAGGTTTTTGCTAACCCCCGATCTCCTGGGGCTCGGGTCGTGACAGAAGCCGGCGCTCCTGTACCGTCCCTCTTGCAGATCCCGCGAACAGAGGAAGAAGAAGACTGTGTTTCGGGCCAGTTTAGGTCAAGTTCGACCCGACTCGATTGCAGCGCAGCCCAGAGCAGCAACAACAGGCTACGGGTCAGGTCAGGTCAGGTTAGACCCGACCCGATCGCATAGAAGCCCAGCAGTTCAGAGGCGGTTTGGTTTCGGGTCAGGTCAGGTCCGACCCGACCCGTCAACAGAAGGTCCAGCCCAGTCAGTAGGTTAAGGCCGGGTCAGGTCAGGTTCGACCCGACCTGTCTGCAGTCGGTTCAGCCCAGCGCAAACGGGCAGTTCAGTTCCGGGTCAGACGAACCCGACCCGGGTCCGCTCCAGAAGCCCAGCCGACAGCGCAGCGACGTCAGCAGTGACGTCAGCAACGGTCAACGGCCCCGTTTGACCAGATTCGACGGCCAGAATTGTTTTGCACGTTTCGAGGTCATCCGGACTCCAAATTGAGCTCTGTTTTTTTCTGTGTACTCGTTGCGACGAGATCTACAAGATAGACGGAACAGATTGACTGTTTGACCAACGGAAAAATTATCAAGTAAACAGAGCTTGGTTTGAGTGGGAGCAATGACGGACGATACAAAGCAAACAATTGAGAAGTTCAATGGTCAGAACTTTGCATATTGGAAGATGCAGATAGAGGATCTTCTTTATCAGAAAAATTTCTACCTGCCACTTGGAGGAAAAGCCCAGAAGCCTGCAAATATGTCCGATCCAGAGTGGGAGGTGCTTGACAGAAAAGCTTTAGGTACGATCAGACTCTCTTTGAGTAAATCTGTTGCATTCAATATTTCTAAAGAGCAAACCACTGAAGATGTTATGGCTGCCCTTTCACGAATGTACGAAAAACCATCTACTTCAAATAAAGTACATTTGATGAAAAGGTTGTTTAACATGAAGATGACTGAAGGTGGGATTGTCACTGAACATGTAAATGAGTTCAACACAGTCATGAGCCAATTGTCATCGGTAAAAGTACATTTCGATGATGAGATATGGGCATTGCTATTGTTATCATCTTTACCAGATAGTTGGAGTGGTATGGTTACTTCACTGAGTAATTCCTCGGGATCAAGTAAACTGAAATTTGATGATGTTGTGAGTGCTGTCATCGATGAAGAACTTCGCAGGAAATCCTCAGGTGAATCATCAGGAAGTGCATTGAATGTAGAAAACAGAGGAAGGCATACAGAAAGAGGTCAGAGTCGTGGAAGATCGAAATCGAGAAGCAAGTCAAGATCGTCAAAAGGCAAGATTACATGCTGGAATTGTGGCAAAAAGGGACACTTAAAAAAGGATTGCAGAGCCCCAAAGAAAAATAAGCAAAGGAACGGTAACAATGACAATGATGGTGATGCTTCCGCAAATGTTGCAGGTGATACTGTTCATGATGCTTTAATTCTTTCCTTTGATTATAAATCTGAATCTTGGGTCATAGATTCTGGTGCGTCCTTTCATGCCACTGCACACAAAGAATATCTCCAAAATTATGTAAAAGGTGACTTTGGAAAAGTTTATCTCGGTGATGATGAACCTTGTGATATAATTGGCAAAGGAGATGTTCAGATCAAATTGCCAAACGGAGGCACATGGCAATTGAATGATGTCAGGCATGTACCAAGCCTTAGAAGAAACCTCATATCTGTTGGTCAGTTTGCAAGCTCTGGTTATGTCACAACCTTCGGAGGTGACTCTTGGAAGGTGACAAAAGGGAGTATGGTTATTGCTCGCGGTAAAAAGGAAGGTACTCTCTACTTGTCTCATAGCAGTACTAATTCTATTGATATTGCAGATAAAGGCACAGACACAAACACATGGCATTGTAGACTCGGACACATGAGTGAGAAAGGGATGAAAATCCTTCACTCGAAAGGTAAGCTACAAGATCTCGAGTCTTTGGACTTAGAGTTCTGTGAAGACTGTGTTTTCGGTAAGCAGAAGAAAGTCACTTTCTCCAAAGTAGGGAGGAAACCAAAATCAGAAAGATTGGAGCTGGTTCACACGGATGTGTGGGGACCTACACAGGTATCTTCTCTTGGTGGATCTTCTTACTTTGTTACATTCATTGATGATGCTACTAGAAAATTATGGGTTTATCCTATGAAACACAAGTCTGATGTGTTTGGTATTTTCAAGAAGTGGAGAGCTTTGGTTGAAAATGAAACAGGTCTGAAACTGAAATGCCTGAGGTCTGATAATGGGGGTGAGTACTGCAGCAAAGAGTTTGAGGAGTATTGCTCCACAAATGGAATAAAGTGAGAAAAGACCATTCCTAATACACCACAGCAAAATGGTGTGGCAGAGCGTATGAACAGGACCATTACAGAGCGTGCCAGAAGCATGAGGCTGCACGCTGGATTGCCAAAGCAGTTTTGGGCAGAAGCAGTGAGCACTGCTGTATACTTGATCAATCGTGGGCCCTCAGTACCTTTGGATGGTGGATTACCAGAGGAAGCTTGGAGTGGAAAAGAGGTAAATCTTTCACACTTAAAAGTATTTGGCTGTATCTCTTATATTCATGTTGATGCTGAGAAAAGGGACAAACTAGATCCTAAATCCAGAAAATGCACTTTCATTGGATATGGCTCTGATGAATTCGGTTATCGCTTCTGGGATGAAGAAAATAGAAAGATCATCAGAAGCAGAAATGTTGTATTCAATGAGAAAGTCTTGCATAAGGATCGGGATAATGTGCAAAAGGATAATACAGAGTACTTAGACACTGAGGATGTTCCTGAAAATGATGCACCTGAATCACATGAAAATGTAAACCCACAGGTGGAACCTCACACACCTACACCGGTAAGAAGGTCATCCAGGGTTCATAAGCCTACACAACGTTATTCACCTTCAATGTATTACTTGTTGTTAACTGATGGTGGTGAACCAGAATGTTATGAAGAGGCAATGCAGGTTGATACTCGGGCTAAGTGGGAGCAAGCCATGGAAGATGAGATGCAATCATTATTGTCAAATCAGACATGGGACTTAGTTCAGTTGCCTGAGGGAAAGAAAGCATTGCATAACAAGTGGGTGTACAGGTTGAAGGATGAACATGATGGCAGTAAGAGATACAAGGCCAGATTAGTTGCAAAGGGCTTCCAGCAGAAGAAAGGTATTGATTATTCCGAACTGTTTTCTCCTGTGGTTAAGTTAAACACAATCAGAAGTGTTTTGAGCATTGTGGCCGTAGAAGATTTACATCTTGAACAATTAGATGTCAAAACTGCATTTCTCCATGGTGACTTGGAAGAGGATATCTATATGTATCAGCCACAAGGATATGCTGTCTCAGGAAAGGAAGACATGGTGTGTAAACTCAAAAAGAGTTTGTATGGCTTGAAGCAGGCCCCAAGACAGTGGTATATCAAATTTGACAGGTTTATGTGCAACACAGGTTATAAACGATGTCATGCAGACCATTGTTGTTATTATAAAAACTTCGATAACTGTTATATCATTCTCCTTTTGTATGTGGATGACATGCTTGTTGCAGGTTCAAACATGCAAGAAATATATAATCTGAAGAAACAGTTGTCAACGGAGTTTGAAATGAAGGATTTGGGGGCTGCGAATCAAATTATCGGCATGAGAATTACTAGAGACAGAACAAATCGTACATTGAAGTTGTCTCAGGCAGAATATGTTGAAAAGGTCCTACACAGATTCAACATGCAAGGTGCTAAGCCAGTTAGCACTCCACTAGCAAGCCATTTCAAACTCTCAAAAGAGTTGTCTCCTAAGACAGAACAGGAGAGAGATGACATGTCAAAGATCCCATATGCTTCAGCTGTTGGCAGTTTGATGTACGCTATGGTTAGCACAAGACCTGATATTGCTCATGCAGTGGGAGTTGTAAGCAGATTCATGGGTAACCCTGGAAAAACACATTGGGAAGCAGTTAAGTGGATTCTCAGATATCTGAGAGGAACTACTAATGCAGCATTGTGTTTTGGAGGACCAAAACTCAAACTGGAGGGTTATGTTGATTCAGACTTGGCAGGAGATCTTGATAGAAGTAGAAGTACTACTGGATATATCTTCACCTTGGGTAGTGCAGCAATCAGTTGGAAATCACAATTACAGGATGTTGTTGCTCTTTCTACTACAGAAGCAGAATATGTCGCCGCTACAGAAGCTAGCAAGGAAATGATTTGGTTACAGGAGCTAATGGAAGAGTTGAGTAAGAAGCAGGAGGACAGCAAGCTGTACAGTGATAGTCAGAGTGCCATTCATCTTGCGAAGAATTCGGCCTTTCATCCAAGAACCAAACACATTCGGATTAGATATCACTTCATTCGGTGGCTTCTCGAAGAAAAGGTGTTGAAATTGGATAAGATTCCCACAAGTTAGAATCCAACAGACATGCTTACAAAGGTGGTGCACATCGAGAAACTGAAGCTATGCTCAGCTTCAGTTGGACTTCTTGTTTGAAGACAAGGTGATGAGATTTGAACCTGTGTTCTGTTGTTGTTACTGCCATTCAGAATGATCAGTCTTCAAGTGGGAGATTGATGGGTCCGGTGAAGCCTGATCTAGGGTAACTGTGTAATAAGTCGGTCTAATCTGGACCCTTTGTTATGAGGGCAGATCCGACTGTTGTTATTGCTTAGGGTTACTATTTATTAGGGCTTTTGTTATTCTGAGGGTGTGGTGAGAAGAGAGAGTTGGTTTTCTGCAGAGAAGAACCAAAGAGAGAGTTGTGTGCTCTTGTAATCACGAGGAGAGGGCTGTTCTTCTCATGGGTGATCTCTAATAATAGTGAAACAGGTTTGAAACTCCGTGGACGTAGCCCACATCGAGTGAAGCACGTAAATCTGTGTCTTTTGTGTGGAGTGTTTGGTCTTCTGGTTTCTTTCTCTTTTCCCAACAATTCTCACAGCGAAAACCTAAGGTAAATTGATCATATCATCATCTTAATTTCTGTCGCACCCCAGGGCATGTGCGCAATTTCCCATAATCTGTTCGGGCTGTGACAATAGACTACTACTTGAAAGAGTTAATTATCTCCCTAGTGGCTTCAATATTAATTTGCACCGCCTCTGGAAACTCCCTCTTCTTCAATGGATTTTGCCTTTTGTTTGGGAGTGTCTAAAGAAGGCTATCTAAGTAAGACAATCTCTTGTCTTCATCTCACATAATATTTGTGTAAGTTGCTACTGATGTGAATCTGAAGAAGAATCAGTTGAGCATACTCTCTTCCAATCCAACTTTGCCCGGGCTTTGTGGTTTGGCTCAAACTTAGGAATCTTAAGCCACCAAGTTGCCAATATATATAATAGAAAGGTGGACTAATAATTGTGAGTTTGCTGAACTGAATGTCCCTTGAATGTCTCCCTCCTTTCTGATCCTTTCTCCAAAGCCAAGGTTTTAGCATTGTGGTGGACCACTTGACTTCATTTTTCAAGGTGTGGATTTAGATCCTATCCATGCCATTATATTAGCTCCCCATGTGCTAAAAGGGAGTTTGCCACTAAAAGCCCCAGGCCCTCAAATCCTAAATTAGATAAAGTGATCAAGGAGGGTTATGTGCGTATTTTCAGATGTCGCTTTCCTACTGGCCTCTGGCATCGCAGCGGAAGCAGAAGCAGAAGCGGTATTTGGGTGTTTTATTTCTTATAATGGATGTTTTTTCCTACAAAATTATTTGAGTGAATTTGAATATTTTTCTTGTAAAGTGAATTGAAATGAAGAGGCGCTTTAAGAAAGATGAGTCATTTCAAAAAATACGAAATTTCAAAAATCACCTCTTTTATTTTTAGAAAATTTAAATAAATTTCTTTTAGACCTCTTTTATTTTTAAAAAATTTAAATAAATTTCTTTCGTTCCTCTAAAAGACAAAAAAAGCCACTCTAATAAAAAAAAAGTGAAAAAAAATCATTTTCAAACCACACAATGACAAGAAGTCAACTATGTGAATTTTGAAATTCTATTTTTTTTTTTGGTATGACTGATTATCCTTTTCTTGTCTATTAAAATTATCATTTACTTCAAGCTAAAACATTGCGTGTGATCTTGCATGCATTCAGGTTACCACACCTTAAAAAAGGTATTTCCAAGGCTAGTTTCTCAGACGCCCAAAAATTGCTCAATGCTATCAGTGGAGCTAAATTGTGGGGTGTGGAGGATTGGGTTTCTGATGTATTACTCATGGCTAAAGCTTTTGATGAAATTGAATTTTTTTCATTTACCCACATGTTTGGAAGAATAAAGTGAGCCTCAATTTAAAAGACATAAAAAGATACGTGATTCATATCAAAAGTTAAAAAAAAAATTAATTCTTTTTCAAAAATATCAAAAATTAATATTTTCTAGCTACTAAATGAAAAAAAAATCATCTACTTTATATTTAAAAGGTCAAAAAATTGCTTATCAGCTAACTAAAATTAAAAATTATATTCCAAAAATATCTTATTTTCTCTTAAATTGAGATTTTCTTTCACTTTAATTAATTAGTAAAGTAACAAACAAGCGGAACAATTCTAATTGATTTGATAACATACGCCCCCCCCCCCAACACTATGGGGTGAAATCTTTAGTAATTCCTAGTTATTAAAAAAAACACCGTCCCAGACGCCCATGTTCCGTTGTCCCTGCCACGTTCACATGTCTTGCAACTGGCCTTTTGCATTTAATTTACATGGCCTGATGGCGTTGGTTTAGTTAGCATTTATGGTTGTCAGCGTTTGGACGTACCAGCATCTGAATTGAATGAGAAATGTCATCATCCCACGTCCAAATCGCATCATATACAAACATAAAATTGCAATGTGGAGACGAGTTTGCCAGATATAATGGGTCCATTCAAACGCAGCCGCACCTGCGTGTCGTCACTTGTTATACATTAATGACAGTAGATTGATTAATCACTACATAGTGAATGCAATGCTTCCTGGCAAAGCAAATAGTTCATTCATTGAAGCGTTACTTAATATAGAGTTTTCTTTTATATACATTCTAATTTTTTTAGGATTTATAAATAAGCCCCGTTTCGATATTTAATTGTATTCCCTTCCTTTTAATTTTAATACCTTTATTGCCTCAAATTTAGTACCCTTATAGCTACTATCAATTTTAGAGTAAAATGATGTTTTTGCCCACCTCTTTATCTATATGTTTATAATTTTAAAACTTGAATTTATTTTTTTCTTTAAAGCTTGTAACATTAACAATTAGTATTGTACATTTGGTTGGAGAAAATAGCCCTACATAAATCCATCTTTATTAATATGGGGCTCATTTCATTAAATTTAAATCAATTATAATGATAATCAACACTTATAATTAGCCATAATTGACACAATCCATGCACAAGGTTCTACTAGATTAATGAGAGTTTCAAATACATAGTTAGGGTTCATGTATATGGTAGAGTTTGAGAGAGACTATTCGCACTTGGAGCAAAATAATGGTATTTTTATAAATAATGGCATACATAACTTTGTAAATGTAGAGGCAAAGTTGTCATTTTCATTAAAAAAATCAACTCTAATACTTTAAAGGTCGCCTTTTCTCATTATGACTAAAAAGTATATGCAAATACTAAAACTAAAAGGTATATTGGGACATAAAAGGTATTAAAATGAAAACATAGTGGGTATATGCAAATAGTAAAACTAAAAAGGCCTATTTACAAATTATATGAACCCTAGGGAGGTACATACAAAAAACCCATTTAAAAATCCCAGCCTTTTTTTCATTTTTTGGTATTGCATGCAATTCCACCCACCAAAGCAGATGGTTCATTCATTGAAGCCTTAATTAATATATCCTACGTACTTATTTTGGTGCCCCAGCAAATAGGCTGGGATGAGCTCCCACGTACACATGAAGGAAGGCACCGCCACTTAAATGGAGAAGTATGTACGCATGGAGCAAGAAAGTCTATACATGTAGAAAGGATGTTTGCACATGAAGATAGAGGCGGCATATTTAGAATTCAAACCCTTGATAACCACGTAAAACTTGCAGCTTCTTCCCACTTGGATAAGGAGTTGTTGTGTATCGAGACATTAAAAAAAGTTCTCTATCTACGCATTAAAGAAGAATGTTGGGGCCCAATGTCACTGAATTGGGAGTGCTTAGAAATCTTTTTGGCCTGCCTGAGGCCCATGTGCAGCTCTAGAAATATGACATTCTGTGAATCTTTGATATTGATATGGGCAGCATTGATAAGTACAGTGCACATAAATTTTCGCATGGCCATTACTGAGTAAAATATTTTACTTGAACCATGTTGACCATGCAAGTAACAAAGTAATGAATTACCCAAACCTAGCACATATATTTTAGGTTGTGCTTGTGCCACGTTACTCACGTGTGGTGTGGCTTAGCTATAAACACCCTTACCTATATTTTACGATAAAAAGGCTTGGTATTAACAGACAGACCGTATTGTATAGACTATAATTTTTTTCTCTTTATATAATTGTAATTTTTTTTGAAATAAAAGCATTTGGGGCCGTTTATTTTATTTTTATTTTTACTTTCTGCATTAGATTATATAAGAATTGAATATAAAGGAATTGAGATAATTCATGTCACAAGTGGTTAAAACTAAAATCTAAAGGTCAATATCTAAAACCATTTATCAAGTAACCTCACCTTTTATGGAAATTAAATAATGGAGTGTCAGAAATTAATACCAAGCCATCACCTAGTAACTTAATAATGGAAAAGTTAAGGTCCTATTTACATCACCTCTTTATTTTCTTTCCTCCTCACCTCTTATCAATATTCATCAGTAACCTCTTTAAAAGTTTTTCTTGTTTGAGCTTAAAATTTAAGGTATATTTAATTCATATCTAACTTGATATAAATAAATATGCATTAGCTCTTGTTCGTGTACAAAAGAAATGCTATCGATACTAACATCTTTCAATATTGATGGAAGTATAAAAAAGATATATGTTATGAATAATTTTTTAACCAAAGGGTTGTTGTCTTTTTTGAAAACAAAGGCGTCGACTTTTGATCAAACTTTATAAACAAAAGTGGTTTTTGAATGTTTCATGAAAAATAGGTTGTTTATGTTAATGACTTAAAAAGAGGCAGCTTTAATTTTCATATACAGGCGTAAAAATATGTATGCAAACTTAAAATCATTATTAATCTGGATGTCCACCGGAATTAAACCTTACACTAGAAAAAGTCAACCAATCCCTTCAACTACCAAGCCTGGGTTGGTTACTTGGTTCAAGGGCCCAATGTACAGTTGCCACCCTGTGGTCCTATCGAGCACTCATGTCGGTGATTCTGTTCGGAATTTGGAAAGAACAAAACAAGTTGCCTTTCACAATCAGTGAGTTGTAATCACCGCCAACCTATGTACCTTGCTGAGCTGCTTTTTAATCTTACGAAAAGGCCCATCAAATGACTCCATGAAAAACAAAAGGCAATGGCTTGTCACTTCTCTTGGAAACCACTACCAATGAAAGAATTGAGGGCTTAGATGCACCTAAATACAAACAAATCAGACGAAGAACTGACTCATGTCAAACCAGCTCATGTGAGTTGTAACTGCGGTGACCAAATGGATAAGGTAGAGTGGGTGTGATTTACAGCCCGTTTCCATGCCAGAGCTTCTAACAAGAATTTGCTATGTTGAGTTTTCTTTGGACATTGTGTGATAATTTATCCCCAGCGTATAAAGTGCTATATATATATAAATTTACCAAAATTTCAAATTCTAGCCACCCAAAAGGTATGACCATTTGGAATTCCTCAAACTCCATTCTCTATGTATTTGGTTGAAAGTTTTAATATTCTACCGAGAGGAGGGATTTGGTTGTCCACCTCAAAGGATAACTTTTGTAGAACTTGAAATTCCTAAGACATGAATTTTTGGAACTAAGGTAATTAAAGAAACCTGCCCTTAAGTTCAATCATAGCCTTTAAATTAGGTGGGAAATACTCCTGTTTAGGTACCATGGTTCCTATCTTTAGTGTGGGTGGTCTAGATTTATAATGTGCAAATTGAATATTTTCCTATATTAGGTAGGTCATAAAAAACTGATCAAATCTAACCATATATAGGCTTGTTTGGCATCATGTCTATGTTGAAAGTTATGTCTAACTGAAAGTGAAGTGTGGTGAGAAATTTTGTTCTTAATTGAAATCATTGTTTCTCCTTTTCCATTTTTTTAATGATGATACCATAAAAAGTTTTTGAACTTTTTTATGGAACAGTTGAATTTATGCATCCAAACATGTTCTCTATTTTTTTCCTTTTCAAAAATAAAAAATTATAAACTCTGATATTTCTCACAGTTGGGAGCTGCCTTTTGCACATGCAAACCATTCAAACCCTCAATATTCATGATTTGATGGATGCCTAAGTATTTTCTTTTCCTCCATGATGAGAAATATTGATCATGTCACTAGTGTGAATGTCATGTCCCCTCAAAATGAAACTACCGTTAATGTGAGATTAGGGGTGAATTAAAATTTTTCATATTTAAAATAATATGTGGCCCATAATCGGATCCCACATAGGATCTTAGGCCTACGGTGAAGTCTATAACATTCAACAAATGCCAAATAACTGTAGAAGCATTAATTGTCAATCGATATCAAATATTAAATTGAGTATGCACATTCGCAAATATTACATTTAATGAGTCGTTTGGCTATTGCTAAAGATTATGATATATGCTAAATAAGTCACTACATATTGAAACCAGCCAATCATCAGACCCGCTATAAGCAATCGAATCAATAATCTTGTAGCCACAAATCAGCCACCGAGCATCGATGCACAAATGCATGCTAACCTTCGGTCATCCAAACGCTCTGCCTGAATACATGCCTGTCACATTGGCACAAAGTGAATGAGAAGTGGGCAATTTTCGCATTAACTTAGAAAAGCCAATCCTTCTCTATCAATAAGTTTTTTCTTTTTACTTCTTGTCGAAGTAGTGAAAATCCGGGAATATTGCACTGTTATTGTCTCGCGTTCAGATAGGAATTCTTGTGGCCACTCACCTGTTGCAGAATCATGGTGCATAGAGACCTCTAAGACAAGGACTAGGATGGTTTGATTTTGGCAAAAAAAAAAAAAAAAAAAAAAAATCGTTTTGCCGCCCATCGCCAGAGAAGAAGAAACTTGTCTTTTCCATCAGTTGCAGAAGATCCGGGCAGTTTGGAGTTACTAAATCATGAGGAAGATGAGATGGGAGTAAGATGGAGAAGAGGAGCAAAAGAGGAGATGTCATCTAATAGCTCCCTACCTGCGAAATACAAGATAGCCAGTGAATAATAAGTTAATATCCTTCCAGGATTCTTTCATACAACATAGAGGTGCCGAGAGAAATCTTAAGATATTTTAAAAGAAAAGGAAGTACCCTTTTAATTTATTAAGTTACCCAATCGGCATCAACTTGAAGGATAAGACAACTTTCTTAAAAATATAAAAATCTTGTACATTCTTGTGCATCCAAATAGGGACTTAGGGAAGGTTAATGGCCAAGAAAGGTCAGGATGTATCTTGCTAAACCTGGCCCATTAGTTAGTGTTTAATATTCAGGTCTTCATCGAAGTCTACAGGCCTGCAAGTAATGCCTAGGTCGAATCAAACCAACTGGGCATTTAAGTATAAGTGCATGTTTGGCAAGTCTAAAATTTCCCCTCTTATTGTCTAAATGTCTAAAATTTATAGAGTTAACAAAATAGAGGCGTTTGGCATGCATTTTTAGCTCTATTTAATTTAGACAATAAGAGGTAAAAGCTCTATTTTGAAGAGGAGGGGCTGTGATGCATTTCCAAATCAGAGGGAAAAAAAAAAGAGGCGCCCAGCTACAGTATTTTGAGGGATCACGCCCAGTACGGTTTTTTCGATTTTTCTCGAAATCCGAGCCCCTAAATCTACATCCAAACCGTTGAAAATGTTCACATGATCAATTACGGCCACCCATCCAAATTTCAGCCGTTAATTCATCCGGAATCTCGAGATATGTGCAAGAAAGCGTGAGCCATTGGATACTAGTTTTTGAATTTTGTGGGGCCCAAATACAAGATCCAAACCATTGGAAATGTTGGGAAGACTAAAAACGGCTATGGGGGTTAATTTTCAAGGATTGATTCCTTGTGGATCTCAAGATATTTGTAAAAAACTTTCAACCATTGAATTTAATATGCTGAATTTGTACTAGTCCACAGGCAGCCCCTTTTTTATTTTTTATTATTATTTCTGGGATAGTAAATAACAATCCAAACCATTGAAAATGTGTAGAAGGTCAATGACCATTATGAGACCAAATTTCAGCCGTTGGATCATCACCAAACTTGAGATATTTATGTAAAAACGTGAATTATTAAATTTTTTTTTTAAAAATTGGGGGCCTCAAACACAAAATCCAAACCGTTAGATCTCTTTGGGAGGCCAAACGTGGTTATAAAGTAAAATTTCAAGGCTTAATACCAACTAGATCTCAATATATTTGTGAAAAATTTTCAACTATTGATTTAAAATGGTCTATTTAAAATAGATGCTTTCATTGCCAAACACATATTTTAAATCTAGCCTCTTTTTTTTATAGCTCTTTTTTTAATAGCTCTATTTTAGATGATCTATAAAAATAAGACTAGACCTACCAAACAAGCCCTAAGTTCAAAAGCTTTGGGGGGTATAAAAGCTCTTTCACTTTCTTTGCCTTTAAGTTGCTTTGGACTCTTTTTCCACAAGCCTTATGCGCGCGGACAAGTCAGGCCTGACCCGAAGGGGCCTGGCTCTGGAAAACATTTAACCGGGTGTATGTCTGCAATAAACATCCTGCGTGATTATCGTGCCCAAGTGGGCGCAAATCCTATCCTAGTCGACATAGAGTTGGCCACTTTTCCCAAAGCATTTTATTAATTTAATGTTTTAAATAAACTTTTCTAAAACGCTATGAGATAAATTTCTTCATTAGTGACTGTTTCAAAACGTTTAAAAAATGTTCAACTACAATTGAATTCTAAAATTTTTTCAATGCATTTTAATTGTATTTACTATTATGGTTTTATTGCTATTAAAATGGCCCTATGATAATATCTTCAATTATATATATTTGGACATCTAGGTTCAATAAGAACGGCTTTTGCTCTATTTCTTCTCCCTACAATTTTTGTGTATGAGCATTCTTGGCTACTAGAATCCTATCCTTTTTTGGTGTGAGACCAAGACTGATTATGCTTGTGGAGGCCGTTGTATCTTGGGGGCAGTTCTTGCTAGGACCTTTTCGCATTTGGGTTTAATCCCAAGGGGCAAAATTCATCCTAAAAAAGGTGTCAACTAACATGCCTCAGCCACAAACTACTACTGCTAATCTTCATCGATTTCCGCCAACACAACAATCCTCCACAGATCTACATATCAATATTCTTATTTTAATTTATCAGTTTTCACTACTACCCGGTTCTATGGCCATTATTTTTCGACAATTTTAGCATGAGTTCTTTCTCATGGCTATCTTAGTTGTTAAGTTTATGCATCAGGATCTGATTCGATTAGATAGTTTTGAGGGGTCCATTTTCATATGCTGGCAACAGAAAGTTTTATTTTTGTTGACATATTTGAAAGTAACATATGTCATAATTAAACCATGTCCTGGTCTTGAAGAGAAGCTAAGAGGCTCATATGCATGGAAAAATGGAAAAAAAGATGACTATTTGTGCAAAGGTCATATCATAAACTTGGTTGCTGATAACATTTATAATCTTTACTCTGATGCTCGAATTGCGAATGACCTTTGAAAAGCCCTTGATAAAAAAAATATAGAACAGAGGAGTTTGGGGCAAAAAAACACGTAGTTAGTCATTACTTAAACTTCAAGTTGATAGATGACAAACCTATACTGCCCCAAATCCATGATTTACATACATAGTGAATGAAATTATCAAAGAAAAAATCCAAGTTGATGAATAGTTTCAAGTGGCAACAATAATTAATAAAGTGCTACCAACTTGGTAGGGATATTAAAAAAAACCCTTAGACATAAATGAAGGGATTATTCATTGGAGCGCCTGCAACTCTACTTAAGGATTGAAGAGCAAGCCCGAATAAGTGATCAAACTAGTGTAATTGGAAACGATGGAAAGATAAATGTTGTTGAACCTAAACCCAAAGGTGATGGAAAAAAGACATGAAAATTTGATTAATATCTAGGTAGAAATAAGAATAATAACCCTTCATTCAAACACAAGAAGTCCAACCAGAATAAAAAAAAAAGGTCCATATAGAAACCAGAACCAAGGGACCAATAAGCCACAGACCAAGGGTAACTGTTTTGTGTGTAGCAAACTGGGTCACTTTGCAAGATAATGCTGTCATGATAGAAAGAAGTTTCCACAGTAGTCTCATTCTAACAAGCCCCAATCCAAGTCACTGAAGAAGAACACTTCGTGGTTGTTCAATATGACGTAAGTACACTCAGCATGGGAAAGAGCAAAGCATGGTGGATTGACAAGGTAGCAACCACTCATGTTACGTTTGATAGAGGTGCATTCAATTCCTATGAGGAGATCAAAAACAATTTTAAACTTGCTTTGGGAATTGCCGTTACTACTCAAGTAATTGGTAAAAGGAAGGCTGAACTTCAATTCACTTCGGGGAAATTTGTAACATTGCTGAATGTGTTACATGATGCTCTAGAAATGAGAAAGAACTTAGTCGCTGGTTATCTTCTTAACAAGGAATGGTTTAAGCATGTGATAGATTTTGCTTAGTTTGTTGTTACCAAGAACGGTATTTTTGTTGGTAAGGGTTATGCTTGTGATGGTGTGTTTAAATTGAATGATATCAATAATAATGCATCTTACTCTAGTTATATAGATACTTTTTTTTATAACTGACATGATAGACTAGGTCATGTTAATTTCAGAACCATGAAAAATATGAGTAATGATGGATTGATTGCAAATATGAATATAAGAAATGTGAAAAATGTTCTCAATCCAAAATTACTCACAAGCCTTTTCATCATATAGAAAAAGAAACTAAGTTACTTCAGTTAGCACATTCTGACATATATGATTTAAGTAACACCATGACTAGAGGTGAAAAATATTATTTTATTACATTCATTGATAATTATTCTAGATATACATATATATACTTACTAAGAACTAAAGATGAAGCTTGATCTAAATTTAAGATTTTTGTATCAAAAGCTGAAAATAAATTTGATAAAGAGGTTGTTAAGTTTAGAAGTAACAGAAGTGGTGAATATACCTTGAAATAATTTTTAGACTTTTATAAATCCAAAGGAATTAAAAGAACCAATATTGCCTCCAACACCTCAACAAAATGGAATAGTAGAAATAAAAAAATTGGACTTTAATTAAAATGGTTTATTATATGTTAATTTCATTTGGTAGCCCTAAAAGCTTATGGGGGTGAAGCTTTATTGTCTGCATGCTTTTTTTAAAAAATAGAATATAACCCTCTAAGACAAACTGTACATCCTTTGAGATTTGGAAAGGGAGAAAGCCTAACCTAAGATACTTTAGAGTTTGGGGTTGTTTAGCCCATATCAAGATAGTAGATCCAAAAAGGCCTAAGTTAAGACCCTATCCATGGGAATGTTTGTTCATAAGATATGCACAAAATAATGTTGCCTATAGATTTCTTGAATTAGAAGGCCTAAGTCTAATTGAGTATAGAGATGCATACTTCATTGAAGATATTTTTCCTTTTAAAACTAGAATTGCATCAAGTACTTCCTTATCTAAACCAACTCTAAAAATTAATTAGGAAGAAGAAATTAGAAGAAATAAGAGAATTAGGACATCTATTAGTTTTGGTCTGGACTTTGAAACCAATCTAGTAGAAAAAGACCTTCTACTTTTAAGGAGGCAATATCCGCCCACAATGCTACCTTTTGGATGGAAGCATTAGATGATGAAATTCAATCCATTTTAATCAATTAATATTTGAGAATTAGTTAACTTACCTTCAGGTACCGAACATTTAGGGTGCTTAAGAAAGAACTTAGACTAAATAGGTCAATAGAAAAATATAAAGCTAAGCTAGTAGCCAAAGGCTTTTGGCAAAAAAAGGGGTTAGACTTTTTTGATACCTTTTCACTTGTATCATGGATAAGTTCTATTAAAACTTTGATAGCAATAGCTGCTGTGCAAAATTTGTGCATTCATCAAATGGATGTTAAAACTGCTTTTCTAAATGGAGATTTAGAGAATGATATTTATATGGAACAACCAGAATGTTGTGTAATGAAAGGACAAGAACATAAAGCACGCAAGTTGTTAAAGCCCTTATATGGACTAAAACAAGCACCAAAATAATGGCATATGAAACTTGATGAGGTAATTCTTTCTAATGGCTTCAAAATAAATGAGGCTTAAAATGTATTTACTATAAATCTGATGGTGATTCAACCACAATTTTATGTTTATATGTTAATGATTTGCAAATTTTTTGGACTAACTTCGATTGTGTGAAAGACACAAAAATACTTTTCTCCAATGATTTTGATATGAGAGGCTTAGGAGAAGTAAGTGTAATATTAGGAATCAAAACTATTAGAGCTGATTCTAGAATCAAATTATCTCAATCACATTGCATTGAAAAAGTATTGAGAAATTTTAATCACTTTGATTGTAAACCAGTAACTACTCCTTTTGATCCAAGTATTAAATTAGTAAAAAATGATGGTGACGGTATAACTTAACTTGATAATGTCAGTTCAATTGGTAGTTTAATGTATGCTATGAATTGTACTTGCTCAAGCAAAATGAGTAGATATACTAGTAATCCTGGTGTAGAACATTAGAATGTTATAACTAAAAAAAAAGGGGTAGCCTAGTGCACGAGGCTCCATTATAGCGGGGTCTGGGAAGGGTAAGATATATGTTAGCCTTACTTTCATTTTGAATAGGCTATTTCTGTGACTTGAACCTGCATCCTCCAGGACGCTACTGGTAAGCCTTTACCGTTGGGCCAAGCCACCCTTCTTAGAATGATATATCTATTGTATTTAAATATTTAAAGCATATTATAAACTATGCATTGTGTTTCATTCGTTACCCAACTGTAGTTAAGTGTTACAGTGATATTTGTTGAAACTCAGACTTGGATAATTCTAAGTCTACAAGTGGCTACATTTTCACTTTAGGAGGTGCTGCAGTATCTTAAAAATCTAAGAAACAAACTGCCATTGCACATTCTGTAACACTTCAACCCAACTTCATCCAGTTTAACGACTAATTAATGTTCTTTTTGGTCATTTTTCTAGCGAATTAGTTTAGTATTTGTCATTTTGTCTTTTTGAGTTTCGTTTTGGGTTATGGATAGGTAGTTAGGTTGAATTTAACCTGAATTAGGTAGACATTAGCCCTTTTTTGTAATTTTAGATTTTATAAGATTTTGTCATTCATGCATCCTCTTGGTGTCATCACGTGTATTTCGTCAAGCTTGTTGATTTCCGTAACTGACTCACATACAAATGACTTTGTTTGTTTCCGTTGGATGTTTTGTTGACTCAAACTGTAATTATCTTAAACCTTTGGACTTCTTTATAATTCATTTCATACCTATCTTATTAAAGAAGATGCATGCACCAACTGAGTCATTCTCTCGTTTCTTCTTTCTCAATTCAACGTCTCTTCTTCTCTTCCTTTTAATTTCCTTCTTCGGACATTAAGCAAAGAAAAAGGTGGAGGGGAGGGGGGGCGGGGCTTCTTGTGCACCCAGTTTACAGTTTATTTGTTTGTGTGGTTAAGGTATGACATGGTTCATCACAATATCCTTGGGTCTAGAATCCTTTTCTTTCCTTGCTTGCACACCTTTCTACTCACTCTTTGCATGCATGGTTACTAGGGTTATATAGACATCTAATTTGAGTCAAAGGACAGCAATTACTTGAAAAAGCTTAAGTGAGGCAAGTATAAGCACGTTATGGATGAACACACATTGGTACATGATGATTGTTAATATTCTTCTTAATCTTGCAAGTGATTTGTGTTTTACAGTCCTTTTGTGTAAGTTTAACTCTTCCTGTTTTCATCTGTATTGAATTTCTTCAAGTTTTGATTTGTATTTGAAATACTCGATCTTAGAACTTCTGAAGCCTATGGTTAAGCCGTAAAGCTCCACGGCTCACTCTCCAGAGAGCAACAAATTTTGATTTTTCACTACGGTCAGGCTACAACTAAGCCATATAATGTACTACGGCTAAGTTATAGGCTAGCCGTGACCTAACCGTAGGTCAAGCTACGGCTTGATATCCAGATAGTAGAAATTTGGAAAAACCTTCTGCGGTTTAACTATAGTTAAGCTGTATGGTGCGCTACAGCTAAGCTGTATCCAACCGTGGCTAAACCGTAGAATAATCACAGCCCAGTCGTAAGAGAATGCATGGTTCAATTCTAGCTCACTGTAAATGCAGAAGAAATTTTGGGGAACTATAGCTGAGCTGTAGTGCATAATATGGCTAAGCCGTAAGATGCCTATGGTTAAGCCGTAGGTTACCCACGGCTAAGCCATGAGACCATTGCAAATTAAGAGAAGGTAGGTATTTAAGAGACCTTATAAAGCCTTCGTGTTAGAATATAGGTAACCCTTAACTTGTCCAATGGAATATGGAAATAGCATGAATGGTCTTGAGGGCTGTAACTTATTCCTGTGTGTTGTCCAATTATTAAGCACTTCCCTATGGGTGTTAGTTTAAGGGACTTCGATACACCTGTTCAATACAATGCAACACTAAGAGAAAGATAACTGTGTATCGGATACCTTAAAACTACATCAATATGCACGGTTAAAAACACAGGATTACTAGATTAGGATTGGCTAGTAAACTGTCTTGATTCCATCCGAATTGCATGGCATATTGGATAACGGCAATTGTCCTCCACTCTTATGTATGAATTGACTGTTTATCGTATGTCTTTTTGATATTGTATGAATTAGATTTGCTTGATATGTCTTTGACAATTACTATTTTATGTTCGTTAGTTATTAATATTGACTTGAATATGTATCTCTAGCACAAATGAATTGAACGTAATTCAATATTGTTGTTATTTCCTTAATGAATTGCATGTTTTACTCAAGACCAAGCATATGATTGAATCGAAATAGTGAGGCACTACTCAGCTTCAGTTTTATGATACTCGGCGGGGTTGACTTTGGTGTAACATGTATGTTGCCGTTGCAGTGTGTTCATGTCTTGGGGCTTCTGAACCCCAAGAAACTTGAGACCCATTCGTACCTTGGCCCGGTCAATGGTGTTCTCTACGCATAGATCGCTAGAGGGAGGATATGACAAATGTAGTAGCCACATAGTACGGTACACCTATGTATTTATCCTTATAGCATGTTTTATTTAAAGGCACAATTTGCCTAGTATATTAAATTGAAACTCTATGTAATATCACCTGTTTCTTATTTTTGTAGACACAACGCATGTTACCTTATTGTTGCTTATGCTTTGTTGAATCGTTGTACTCACTAGTTGTCCTTGGTGTTGCAGGCTTAGATCCCGTTGCTAACCCCTCGTCGGTTGGCCAAAGTACTCTAGAGAAGACCGTAGAAGCCTCGTCAGGGCTGGAGGAGTGGATGTGATCACTTTATCGGAGAGCAGCATGACATTAGTATAAGTCTCCTTTTGATATGTGGGATGCATTTGGTTTCTATGACTTGGAGTTGGTTTAACGTTTTACATTTTATGTCTTGTCTTATAAAAACTATCTTATCACTTGTATAGACAGGGTTTCTTTTATCTGTACATCACGTAAATTAAAGGAACATTTTGTAGATATTGTTTATATTAGTGTATCCTCTTTTTTATGCAATGATACTTACAGTTTCCGCGTACACTGTAATTTACATTTGTGATTTTCCCTTGTGCATGTGCATTTAGACGGGGTCTAAGTGTGTATGCACTGGAATACGTATGTCACTGATTATATTTAAACTTATTCCCCGATTTCTGGGCTCAGGTTATGACACATTCTACTAAAGATTAAGAATTCTTGGTTTTAGGAGTTGCTGCAATAAAAGCCGAATGGATTAGAAATTTCTTATCTGATATTCCTTTGTGGACTAAATCAATGCCTTCTATTATTATTTAGCGTGATAACATTGCAGCAATAATTAATGGACACAATAGCAAATCTAGACAAATGCAATGTGAGACAATTATTTGGTGGAGGAATAATTGTAATTAATTATTTGAACTAAAATGAAAATTTAGCAGATCCTTTGACGTGTAAAAGGCATTGCAAGGAAAAGAAAAAGGAAACAAAGGGATGGGTCTTAAGCAATAAATCATCAATAATAGGAACCCAACCTAATGACCGGAGATCCCGATAAATAAGTTCCGTGGGAAAACAAGCTATTGAATGATCAGGAGTACTGATATAATGAGAATATGTAATTCTCAATACTCATCTCTATTATGTTAAGAATATATGATGTTAAATGTCAGCTCATAACTTATAGTGAATGATGTTTGATTTAATCATTAATGAGATCTATAGTCAATATGGTGGGGTGCATAGTTGTAAGAGCACTCTTGATAGACTCACCTATATGAGTATGAAAGTGGGGCCGCTTTTCATGAGAATTTGGGCAAATTTTTTAAGCATTCATAAAATCTAGGATAAAAGTATATGGCCATAAAGTATTGACCTATAGACTTCAATTATAAAAGTTGATATATTTTTTAATTGACGTAAAGAGTTGAAGTTCAAGACTATGGTCACTTTCACTCCTAAAGGTTTAAAAATTTATCATAACGGTGCGGTTCAAACTTTGTCACCTTACTAGTATAATGCCCATTGAATATTTTGAAATAGGAGGAGATTGTTGGGTTCTGATGGGTTTGAAAAATTCAAAAGGTTTCTCTTTGTTTTTTTTTTTTTTTTTTACTCTTTTACAATGAGACTTATGTTGGCCTTGTATGTGACAGGAATCCCACATTGAATAAGTTCAAAAGCTTCGAGGGGATATAAAAGGTTTTTCACCTTTTTTATCTTTAAGTTACTTTGGGCTCTGTTACCACAAGCCTTATAGGTGCGCACGAGTCAAACCTGACCCGCGTGGTTGGATTCAGAAAACGTTTAACCTGGCGTATATCAACGACGCGCATCTTGCATAATTATCGCGCTTATGGTGGGTGCAAATGTTGGCCTAACCGACTGTGGGGAATCCATATTCCGAGATAGAGTTGGTCACTTTTTGCAAAACATTTTATTAATTTAATTTTTTAAATAAACTTTTCTAAAACGTTATGAAATAAATTTCTTCATCAGTGACTATTTAAAATATTTAAAAAATGTTCAAATACAACTGAATTTTAAAACTTTTTCAATGCATTTTAATAGTAATTACTATTATGGTTTTATTGCTATTAAAATTGCCCCATAATAATATTTTCAATTATAGATATTCGGGTGTCTGAATTCAGTAAAAATGACTTTTGCTCTATTTCTTCGCCCAGTAATTTTTGTGTTTGAGCATTCTTGGCCACTATAGTCCAATTGTAAGGGGAATTACAGTGGTATCGTACTCTGGGTTTTTGGGTTAACCATGTATTTTGACCTCGTGACTGATATTCCCTTTTGATGTACATTTCTGTAAATTTGTCTAACCGTTTGCAGTCATTGTTTCTTTTGTATATCTTATGTTATGCGATGATACTTGCAGCTTTCGCGTATATTTATTTGCACGTGTGAATGATCCCTTGTGTGTGCACACTTAGACTAAGTCTACTTGTGCGTGCACGGGAGTACGTGTGTCACTGATTAGGTTTTACCTAACCCTCGATTTTTGGGCTCAGGTTGTGACACCAATCCTATCTTGGTGTACGATTTAGATGGATTATGTGTATAGGAGCCGTTGTATCCTGGGGGTAGTTCTCGCTAGAACTTCTTGCATTTGGGTTCAATCCCAAAGGACATACCTCATCTTAAAGAAAGCATCAACTGACGTGCCTCAGCCATAAACTATTGCCGTTGATCTTCATCGATTTTCGCTAACACAATAATCCTCCACAAATCTATAGATTGGTATTCTTGTTTCAATTTATGAGTTTTCACTACTACCCTGTTATGTAACCATTATTTTCCAACAAAACCTGATGAACAGATCAAAAGTTATAGGTGTTTAAAAATTCACCAGTCAAAAGAATGTAGAAAATGAGTGGAATATCCCAAAAAAAAAAAAAAAAAAAGAGGCGATTGGATGGGGTTCTGCACACCCTTACCAAATGAAGGTGAGAAGTGCCTAGCCCTCGTCCACACATAGCAAGGAGTTGTCTTTCCTCATCCAAGTTCATTTCTCGCCCAAGTTTATTAATGACACGACTCGACTCTGAGAATGAAAGGTTTAGGGTTAATCCAGAGGCATAACTCGTGTACTCCCATGTAATTTATACATAGACTGGAGTCAAAGTGGAATTACACATGAGATATTCATATTCTTACATGTGTGAGGTACTATTTTCGGACATCAGTCCAAATATACATTACATGGAAGCCTGTCAATATCACTTATAAATCTTTCACTTTTCAATAAGCAGCTACAAGTATCATTCCACCCATGAAATAGTCCAAATCTTAACATTAAAAGAACAAAAGCTGTTTATATCAATTCAATTAATAACCTATATAACCTGCCTATGATGTGCAAATGTATGCATCTATACCGAGGATGAACATCTATACAGGTCTACATAAAGAAAGTATAACCATGATACAAGGAACAAAGATATATGTATCAATATTAAGTTATGCAAGTAACAGTCCATATGGATGCAATTATCTATCCTAGGAGTCCCAAAATACCCAAAATATGCATTCCTAAGGTAATAGTATGTCGCTCTCAGCATATGGATCAATCAATAGGCTTTTACTGTACACTTGTCAAAGCCTGAAGGAACCACTGAGGTCTCCTTCTCTAACTCTTGGGTCTTTGCTAGACCAACATCTGGATCTGGGCCTGTAACACCATTAGACAACTATAAAAAAGACAATTCAGTAAAGTATAAGCATAATTAAAGTAACATGCGTTATATCTACAAAAATCATTAGCAGATGATCATAGAGGCACATTTAGTATACTAGGCATGTTATGCATTGAAATAAGCATGTTACAAGAATCAATTAATAGAAATACTTTACTATTTAGCTACTACATTTGTTATATCCTATCTCTAAGGATCTTTGCATTGAGAACACCAACAACTCAGCCTAAGGTGTGATTGGGTTTCTATGTACATGGAGTCCAGAAGTTCCAAAGGGACATTGCAGTGACATCGTTTCATTTACTATATAAAAGTCTACCCCGCCGGGTATCATAAGGCTGAAGCTAAGTATAGTCAAACCATTTCGATTCATATGATTGAATTTGAGGAAATTGGATAATTCGTTTCATTAAGAGCTATATATTATGCGTTCAATTCGTTTTTACTCAATTTAACATTGACAATAGGAAAATGTAAATTAATAACATTTCAAGTAGAATCAATTCATACTATAATAATTTCAATTCAAAATAATTCTAATAATAAAAGGCAATAACGATAATCCAATATATTATGCAATTTAAATTAATAGAATCAAAGTAATTTACAAATCAATCATAATCTAGTCATCCATTATTTTTAATAGTACATGATGATGTAGTTTTAAGATATCCAATACATGGTTGTCTCCTTTTGGTGTCACATTGTGTATGGAATGTGTATCGAAATCCCTTAAATTGACACCAATGGGGAAGTGCTTAATAAATGGACAACACCACATGAATGAGTCTCAGCCCTTAAGACCCTTCATGTTGAGTAATTTTCCAATGGGTTAGATGATTTGGGTAAAGGATTACAAAGAACTAATGTCATACAAGGTCTTCTCAATATCCTTAATTTTCTTAGGTTTTCAAGGTCTACAATTTAGTCATAGGCAGTCACGGCTTAACCATGAAATACACAGTGGCTTAGCCGTGATCTACCTACTGTTTCCCCGTAACCACGACTTAGCCGTGAAATAGGTTATAGCTTAGCCATACTTAGCCTACGGTTGAGCTATAGCTTGGCTACGGCTTAGACATACTATAATTCAAGGTCTAGCTGTGAACTCAGCCGTAAAAGGGATTACAAATTTTAAGTCTCGGGTTTCCTAGCAGTAATGCAAAACTACTCTTTGGATTTCTAGCCGTGTACAACTTACGGCTTAGCCATAAGCTTCAGGAATCTCGAAGCTGAGTTTGTTACAGGAGGCTTATTTTCAACCCAAAATGTTGGGATTTTGAGTGCATGTCTATGTTGGAAGTAGGTGGGTCTTGTGGATAGATTTTCAAAACTTTTGACCCACTTGACACAGGGATCAACTATCCATAAGACCAAAAACCCAATTCAGGATGCATTACCCTCAATCTCGTGACCATGTACAATAAATATTCTATTTAAAAGACATAATCAAACAGCACTAAACATCCATAATAATCTACGACATGCAAGAAGTAGATCATACCTTTGGAGATCTGTAGTGCTCTAATGGAGAAGTTGCGACTCTACTTGATGATGAGAATCTTTAACACCTCTTAGCCTTCCACGCTATGACTCGAATTAGATTTCTTTTCTCAAAAAGATTGGTGGAATCTTCAGGAGAAGTTCCAACTCGAAACTCCAAGGAACTAGAAGAGAGAAGGAGAGAGAAACTCGTGCAACTCTTGCACGAACAGGGTTTTGGGCGTGAAAGAGTCTCATTGGACATCCAAGAGATGTTTTTATATATTTTTAAATCTCTTCCTTGCTTAATTGAAATAAAAATCTTACTTCTAAAGCCATTAGCAACTTTCTCTTTTCTAAAACCTTCTTTCTAGAGTTCAAGTCGGATTAGTATTTTCCAATAACTTGGGCTAGAGTGAGGACCACTAGGGATTCCTTAGAAAGTTGGCTCCAACTGGAACACCGCGACCCCACATCTCATGTGCAACCCGGGCCCACAGTTAATTGCAAATAACACTACTATATAAATGCAATTGCACTCCAGTCGTAGAAATAAATTCCAATGAAGACCCTAAACTTCCCAAATATCACAAGTAGGCCCCTCTATCAATTTCCGTGGATCAATTGGAATAAATCTGTCTATTCCAATATAAGTTCCACATCTTATTATCCTTGAGCCCTAATTAATCACAGTAATCATCAGTACCATTCAATTAACTTTTAATTGAGATGGGTGCGCACTTACTAATGACAAATCCATTAATTGGCATAAGGGGATAATAGAGATAGATTCCATCTTAATCATTCAACGTTCCCACAGTTCTACTACCACATACCCAAGACACCGAGGTGTTAACCTACAGTAGGCCTCACTCATTGGTGACTCAAAGCAAATGAGTAGATAGAAACTTGAGTTCATCAATATCCCAGGATTGAGAGCCTATTGCTAAGGAATTATGAAAGCATACCTTATTATTGAGACAGAATTCCATAAGGTGCATCTCATGGTCCTTCAATACATCCAATGTACCAGTACCGTGATCCAGAATCTTACATTCTGATGATCGAGACAAATCACACTATCTCATAGTGATCAAAGTGCTGCAACCTTATTAAATGAGATGCCCAGTCTCATTACCGGTTGTGAAATTATTTAAGTATAAGATTTGTGACATATATCTCCCGCAGGTGGATCTCATCCATGCACATATATCATATGTATTGGTCATGTGCATGAAGTAGTAAAATAACATTCATCTCGTGAAAGTAAAGCATGATATTATTGATAAATAAAGAAATTAATCAAAAAGAGATTTCTAATCACATCCAGTATGGTGGAGTTATAACCATTTAAAGATTTTAACGTAGAAAATGTGGAAAAAATAGGGTCATGGAGGCGAAGTTGTGCACATGCCAACTAGCTTTACCCCTTACCTAGCTTGGGCGAGAGCATACTCCCCCTCGTCCAAGGGTCACCCCTGAGCTCTCATTTCACATACATGTTTTCCCATTACAACTCTTGCAAATACTTGAGTTACAATTAATATTTGATTCTCCACCATAGTCTCCTAGCCCCAGTGTTTAGAGCCCTTTGGACTAGAGTGTTTCTCCTTTGTGATTGTTGAAATAAGTGTAATACCCCCATTTAGTTGTATGTGCCTTGTGCTCTGTGGCCTTCGCTTTGGTCTCGGGACTATAGTTCAAACAAAATTTTCTCAATGTTTGAACTTCGAAAGTGTCCAAAACACTCACAAGATAGTGGTTTCTCAAAAGACATTTGTACAAAGGACTTGAGATTCATTTAAAGTCTTTAGAACCCATGAACTGTGAGTATCTGTGTTCATCTGTTTGGTTCATGCAAAGGGTATTGGTGGTCGTTAGGCTGACCAAAAATATAATGTAAACTTAGAATTTGTTGTATCTCCAGATTGTGTACCTTATCCAAAAATCGATTAAAAAAAAAACTTAACTTTGCCAATTTTTTGTATTTATGCTTTCTTTTATATTTTTTCAAATTGAGTACCTTGTACTCTGGTGACTCCACAAAATTCCAAGTCATCATCTTTCCTTTTTGTACAACTTTTTTAAGTTCACTCTAACATCCTAAACTCCCCAAATGTAATTAGCTTAGTTAATTGCCTATTAGCAAACTAAGTGAGTTTAAAAGTTTAGCAAGTCCAATTTGATGTTAGAATCGTGTTTATGAACTTTTGTTTGGTTCCGAGCTCATTTAAGCTCAATAGGTGGTAGTTTGAAACATTAACAAGTTTAGAAGCTATTTTTTGTAGTTGTGTGACTTGTAAGGTTTTTGGTTAATCGAGTAGCTCTCCTAATCCAAAATCATCTTCTTATACTTTGACCCAAATCCGACCCATCTTGGCCACCAAATTTTTATTTTAAAAAAATTGAGCCTTTTTTTTTATGAAAAATGCCTAAAAACCATTAAATTAGGCCAAAATTCCAACTCTTTCAAATCATGCCAAAAGTGGGCTTATTGGAAAGCTCATTTAATTTTGTGAATGTTGGCTCTTGTGAGGACCTAATATAACCAATGGTTTACAAGTTATGGCCAAAATAAGTTTTAATCAAACTTTTATTTAAGTGGGCTCCACCTTTTTCGTCTTTTTCTCTCTTCAATCTATTCAATAGTCACTCACTTTTCCCCTTATGTAATGATTATTCTCCTTCTCTTTTATTATTTTGCTCATTCTCTCTCCCTATATGTTTCTTTCCCCAAACCCATTCTCTCTCATATCTTTTATTCTTTATTTCCTTATTTATTGTTTCTCCTTTCTTCCTTCCTCTCTAACTTTTCTTCTGTTCTTCTCATCTTTCTCACATCTTTTAACCCGAAAATTCAGCCGTCAAATTCAGGATCAAAGACCACCATCGCGTTTCTCTCATCATTTGCATCTCAGGTAACCCTGTCTTCAAAACATTAGAAATCAATCAAAATTATAGGCGAATTCATATTTTCTTATATTTTAGGGTTTTGTAGATTTTAACCTTTAAATTTGATTTACGGGACTAATATGAGTCTCCTCTATTGTTTTATAGTTTTGGATTGGATAGGATGCGTGTTTGGAGCATCGATTTGGGTTCTTTGACTTGGTTTTCTTCTAGTTCGCATATCATCTTCATCAAAGGTAAGTAGATTATTATGGATTATTGATGATGTGTATTACTTCTTTTTAATTCTTTCATATAGTGTTTGCATTAATTTATGTTTTGCCTATTATTGATGAAATTGGAATCACATAGTAGATTTAGGTTTGGATTTGATGTATGATGAATATAATAGATTTAGGGTGGTTTTATATGATGAATGGAGAAGGCATGGCCCTATGTTTGTGCAGGTTTAAATAGGGGAGTTCGTATGGGGATGCGTACACTCTATAATTTACTCACATGTGTTCTAAAACCCTGTTTCAATTATTGGACTCTATTTGACATGATTTTTGATAAATTCATTTTAAATTACTATGTAAGAGATGTATTTGGGCATGCGTTCCTTTTACGGATCATCTAGTTCACATATGGTGTACAATTTATTTTGAACTTCGTTGAGATGGGAATTGGTACTATGCATCGAGGATAATTATTTCTAAATATCCCAACCTCACCTCATCTTAGTTCAAGTAGAATTGTCTACTGCGTAAATTGAGACCATGAACTTAGGAATTTATTTGTAATATGTTTCTTGGCCTTCGAGTATGCATCTTTACATTTATTTATAAATTGTGCACTTGATGTATATGCTTCCATTAAATTACACATGTTGTATTACCTTTGACTATGTTGAGTCTTGGTGTTGGTTACAATGGATTGTAAAGAGGATTACCTAGATGGGGTTTGTGTGAACTATGATTTCAGAGTGGTCTCTCTACTTACTAAGTTAGCTCTTCATTTTAACTTAGGATTTAGAGTATGAGCACCTCTAAGTCGGTCTTTATATATTATGTATTTCAAAGTCATTTTAACGACCGCTGCAGATCGATTTTAATTTCAAATGGCTGATCATTGCTTTTGATAGGTTTATTTGGCGTCCTGTGATTTGATCGGGCTTCCCTTGATGATTTGACAGGATTTACCTCGGATTTGACCGGGATCTTTTCTGATGATTTTGATTGGTGGACTACCCTTTTGTTGACTTATGCCCTCACTTGTTTAGATTTTGGATGAGGTTGTCTTTCCTTTCTCATCACTGATTACTGTTCATCTCTTACATAATTTACTGTCTTTACTCATCTTTGATATTGTGTTTATCATGAGGTAAGTCTATTTACTTGTAGACTCATCATACTTTAATAATGGTTAACTTTGTGCTTAGGTACCGAGTCTGACTATCCCAAGGAGGAGGTGGAAGGTGAAGCGTTTCAAGTGCTTGAGATACCTAATGAGACCAAGTGGGGTGCAAATGATGGTTACTGAATCATTTAGTCTCGCACATAGGTGACTCATATATATTGGATTATATTTTAGTTTAGACTTTTATTTATTTGCCCAAGTTGTTAGTGAGGCTTTTCAGTTAATTATATTTATTTTATTCTGCAACTTAAGATCTTAGGGCCTGTTTGGATGCAAAAGAAAATATAAGAAAGTAATATTTTATACAATATAATCTTTTAGTTTTTAAAGAAAATAATCTTGTGTGTTTAATAACCCAAGAAAAATGTAAAGAAAATATCATTTCCTTTCAAAATGCTCAATATTTTTTCTTACAGCTCCCTCATAAAAAAACTTTCTATAATATAAAAGTCTTTCAAAATGAGAGTTACAAAGTGGTAAAGTAAAGTATAGTCTTTTTTTCACCAAATTTATCATGATGTATATGTTTATAAGTATGATGATTTAAAGTAAAAGTAAATGTTACATTTTTGTAAAGGTGAGGGATAGTAAATGTGAGATAAAGTATGTGGTAAGGTAAAGCGGTAGAAAGTGGTAAAATAGTTTTTTTTTACTTTACTGTACCACACTTTACTGTAGTTTTATATGGTAATGAAAAACTGACTTGTGATAAAGTTGGTGATAAAAAAATGGACACTAGACTCTACTTTACCACATAACCTTTTCAGCTAAATAGGATGAAGGAATACATGTGTGCTAAAGTAAAATAAAAAGCGATGTCACATCATGGTAAAAAAGTGAGATAATGTAAGGTGAGAAGGAGTATGTGGTGAAGTAAAGTGGGGCAGAGAGTTGTAAAATTGTTTCTTTTTATATTGACTTTACTACACTTTACTATAGTTTTATGTGTAAAGAAAGATAGTTAGATAGTTTATGGTAAAAAAAAGGTGGCAGTTGAATTTAATTTAACTACACTACTTTTTTCATCCAAATATAGTAAATTGGATGTAAATTAAAGTGTTTAATAAGTAAGTATTTTAATAATGAACTTTACTACGGTAAATAATATTAATTTGCTTTTATCTTGAATTTTTAATATATATTAAAATCTGTAGCACCTTTCAAAAAACTCAATTTAAAATCTATAAAAATTTCCAAAAGTTGCTAAATAGCAAAAATATTATGATATTTTAATATTAAACTATTTTATTTTATATTATATTATTTTTATAATTTTTAAATTTATAAATATTTTATACTATAAACATCCAAGCACCCTTAGCAATGGTTTTGGCTGGCCTCAGCTCTAGAAATATGACATTATGTGATTATGTGATATTGATATGGACATCATTGATAAGGACGTGCACATCAATTTCCGCATGGCCATTAATGAGTAAAATATTTGTACCTGAACCATGTTCACCATCAACAGTAACAAAGTAATGAATCACCCCAAACCTAGCACATATATATTAGGTTGTGCTTGTGTCACGTTACTCACGTGTGATTTGGGTGAGCTATAAGCACCCTTATTTAAATATACATATATATATATACATGGAAAAAATTACTATTCATATGTCCCTCGAATATATATATGAACAAAGTTACTGTGCATATGTCTCTCACACTATGGTGAGGGACATTTCCTTTTTTAGAAATTATTAATGTGCAAAAAGATAAAATCATTACACCTGATGACACTGTTTTGACCTTGTTAAGTCTAAAAAGGAAATCATTCCTCATCATAGTGTGGGAGATTGATGTATAGTAGTAATTTCCTATATACATATTACAATAAAAAAGGTGTGGTATTAACAGACAAACCTTATTGTATAGACTAGATTATATATATAATTGTAATTTTTTTGGAAATGAAAACTATTTATGTCCTTTTTTTTACGTTTTTTTGTTTTTGGCTTTAGACTATAAATAAATTGAATATAAAGAAATTGAGATCATTATTGCCATAAATAATTAAAAATGAAATCTAAAGGTGAATATTCAAAAATGGCTGTCAAGTTCCCTCACTATTCGTGGAAATTGAATAAGGGAATTTGAAAAATTAATACTTAGTTATCACTTGGTAATTCAAAACAGAGATAAGTCATGGCCTCATTGACATCACAACCTTATTTTCTTTCCTCCTCACATCATATCCTTCATCTCTCACATCTTTAAAAGTCATTTTAAAATTTTATTTATTCAACTCCTATATAATCTTTCGCCAAACATGCCCTTAGCTTTGGCAGGTGTACAAAAGTAATGCTATGGAGACTAATATCTTTCAATAGCGATATAAGTATAAAATTGTTATATGTTATCAATAATTTTTTAACCAAAGTGCTGTAGTCTTTTTGGAAACAAAGGCATCGAGTCTTGATCAAAAGTGTTAGGAAAAGTGGTTTTCTAATGTTTCATGAAAAGTATTAGGGTGTTCATATTGATTATTTAAAGAGAGGCAGCTTTAATTTTCATAAATAGGCCTAAACATATGAATGCAAAAAATCCTTGCTAGTCTGGATGTCGATCTGAGTTAAACCTCACAGTGTAAAGAGTCAACCAAACGCCTCAATCACCAACTGGGTTGGTTCACAGGCACAGGCCCAATCGATTATTGTCAGCCTGTGGTCCTGTGGAGCACTCAGTCGTCTAAAAAATCTGACCCCACTTGATATTAAATGACTTTGTTTTTTTTTATACCTTTACAGTTTGTAGTGATCATGTTCGGAATTTGGAAAGAACAAAACAAGTTGTTTATCACAATCACTGAGTTGTAATCACTGCCGATCCATACACCTTGTTGAGCTGCTTTCATCTTATAAATAGACCCAATTAAATGACTCCATGAAAAACAAAAGGCAATGGCTTGTCAGTTTTCTTGGAAACCACTGCCAAGGAAAGAATTGAAGGCTTTGATATACCTATATACAATCAAATCAGACAAGGAACTGAATCTGGTCAAAACAAGCCTTGCAACTTGCAAGTGGCAACTGGGTTGATCTAATGGGTAAGGCAGAGTCTATTTACCCTTGCGTGTATGATTTAAAGTCAGTTTCTTTACCAGAATTACTAATAAGAATTTACTATGTTGAAGTTTTTTTTTATTTTAATATAATATAATATTTTAATTCCTAGCATTTAAAATGTCATATTTCTTTCACTACAACTTCAAATTTCAGTCACCTAAAGGTCTCAAATGACATTTTGAAATTTCTAAAATTCCATTCTTTGTGCACTTGTTTGGATTTCAAATGCTCCACCAAGAGGAAGAAATTGGAATTCTACCTCAAGGGGATAACGTATGAGGAATTTGAAATTCTTCAAAACATGAATTCTTGAAATTATCGTAAAGAAACAGGAGCTTACAGCTCAATCATCACCTTTAAATTAAGTGGAAAATACTTAGGACCGGCTCTAGAAAATTTGAGGCCTAAAGTGATAATCTTAAACAAGGCTTTCTTATTTTTTAATAATACTATAAATATTTTATTTAAAATCTATTTTTCTCATTTTTTTTGTGATATTGAATTACTAATTAAGTTTTTATATTCAACTCTTGCTACCATATTTTTTCAATTGATTTTATGGCTCATCCACTTAATCTTTCTTGTTCATTAAACAATAAAGGCCCACACTAAGCCTGGGCCTAAAAATAAACTAAAATGAATAAAGGATTTTATATAAAAGGAAAACCATTTAGTAAAGTTAAATAAATTATAATTTAGACTTAAAATTATAAATTTTCATGCATTTTATTTGTAAGTGGGCTCTACTCAAATTGAGTGAAACTTATGAGGGTCATAAAATATAGTGTGATTTATCTTGATTGGTTTGAGTTTTTTTATAAGTGGGCCCCATTGAGGAGCATTATGGATTTGTTATATTACTATTAGATTATGTATGAATTTTAAGTGGGCTCCATTGAGGGGTGTCATGAATTTGTGAGATTAGCATTGATTATTTTAATTTTAGGTGGGCCCAACTCTAATTAAGTGAAATTTCTAATGGGACCATCATCATGTATTATGTAATTAGTCAACAATGAAGTGTGTTGTGTGTTGGAGAACAATGCTCATGACAATTGGTAAGCCCAACTTAAAAAATAATAAAATTTAGCATCAAGGTACAGAAATATTTAATAGTGGGACCATAAATTTGAAAAAGTAACTTAAGAGTTTATATAAGGATAATGTTGGCATGTGATTTTGTCAAAAAATTGACAAGGATAGCTTTGTAAAAATAAAAGTTGTTAAGCAAGCATAAATGACCAAAGAGAGTTTTGCTTTCACTGTTTCCGAGAATGAGGTGGCATATAATAGTTGGACATTCTAGTTGTATTATAATATGGTGTAGACACAAAACAAAGGCTTTATTTCAAAATAGAATAAATGGGGCCTTCTTTTAAGCCTTTTTATAGGGGCCTAAAGCAAATGCTTTTATTGTCTTGTGCAAGAGCTGGCCCTTGATTTAAGCGGTTTGAAGTCCTTTGTACAAATGGCTTCAGAGAAACCACTATCTTATGAGTGTTTTGGACACTTTCGTAGTCCCAACATTGAGAAAGCTTTTCTAAAATGTAGTTCTAATGTAAGGGTCGTTATCGGACCAGCCCAGCCCGAAAGTGATACCCAAGCCAGCTTGCCTACTATTTTTTGGCAGGCCAAGTGGGCCGGGCATTGTCTAAAAAGTCTAACCCCAAGCCCACCCATCAGGCTTTTTTCTTGTAGGCCGGGTGGGCCGGGCTTTTTAATTTTTTTTTATCATTTAATAATATCATTTTAAAATGAATGCATTATGCATTAGTACGAAGTACAAAAAACTATCTATTAGCCATTGCTAATTTACTACATGGACTCATTAACATGAGTTCAAATAGCTGAAAGCTTACATAAATGCATGAATACAAAGTACAAACAACTATCCGTTGGTAGTTTGCTATGTGAATAGCCTACGGGCCTATGGCTGGTTGTTGAGCCGGGTTGGGCTTCAATCCCTAAGCCCAAGCTTAGCCCAAACACTATTCGGGCTGGGCTAGCTTGCACGATGACTAGGTTTGGGCCGAGCTAAAACCCATCAAACTTGAACCGAGTAACGGTCCCATAGGCCAATTGATGACCCTTATTTTGAGATCAAAGCAAAGGCTATAAAAGGAGAATACACATACAGTCATACGCCCAATTGGGGTTTTTACACTTATTGCAAGTGTCACAAAGGAGAACTACACTTGTCCAAAAGGCTCCAAGAACAAAGGCAAGGAGACTATGGTGGAGAATGTTGTATTTACTCCAATGGGTCGAAGACTAATGCTAGAACCGCAGAGGGGAGGGCGCTAAATCCAGTTAGGCTCCAAAGCTAAGGGAAGGCGCACCACAATGGAGAATTCAAACTTTTCCTAAGAGGTTGCTACAGTTACCCAAGGGAGAAGATGCATAAGAGTCGCAACTTAAGGCACTTAAATCTTTGGAATTCTAAGACTAAGGCAAGGATCGCAGTGTGGAAGAACCAAAAGACTATAACTCAAGTCTTTGCAAGAGTCGCACTTGGAGAACATGTATGTCAGATGGAAGCTCATGGGGGCATTTATACCCTCTAGGTGACTCCCTTGTAAACAAGAAGAAAAAAGGGGACCTTGGACAAAGGGGAGCATGCCCTCGCCCGAGCTAGGTGACGGATGAAGTTGGGTGGTGTGAGCATAGCTTCGCCCACAATCCTATTTTATGCACATTACTTACATTAGAATCTTTAAATGACTACTAACTTCTGATCTGACCGTTGGAATTTAATGATCTATATACCATTGAAAATTCCTTTTGAGTAGATATTGCAAACTAAAGATTGTCCTATTTGGAGCTATATCGAGGAAGATATGACCTACATAAGTTATCTGTCTCATTTTTGGGTGAGGGAAGACCACCTGTTTCCCTTAAAATTTGTTTTTTAAAGAACTTGGATGAGGGCTGGGCTCTCCTCACCTTGGTTGGGTGAGGGTGAGCACAGGCTCGCCTAGTCTCTGGGTTCTTTTTTTTTTTTTTTTTTTGGCATTTCACTCATCTTTTGCATTCTTTAGACCTTGCATCTTCAAACATCTGTAACTTTTGATTAGTCTGTCAAATTTTTGCAAATAATATATCGTTGAAAATTTCTTTTTTGAGTAAATATCATAGAGTCCAAGATTATCTTGATTAGAACTGTATTGATGGAGTTATGACTTCAGGAAAGTTACCATTTTATCTTTTTTAGGCGGAAAAGGTCAGCCTCTTGCTCAAGTTTTAGTCAATCATGGGGATGGAAGTGTGCTTCCTTCGGCTAACTGATTTAGGCAAGGAGGGGGTATCACCCTTGGTGAGACCACATTTTTTTTTATCACTTTTGTACTTCTATGAAATCTTTGAATGGTTGTGACTTTTGATTTGTTAGTTGAAATTTGCTCACAATAGATAGATGGAAAGCTCTTTTTGAATAAATATTAGTAGAGTCCAATATTACCCAATCCAATTTGTATTTGATAAGATATGACCCTTGAAATATTGTCTATGAGCTTTTTAGGTGGTGTAAATTGTGTTGACTTGAAAAAAGCCTCTATAGCGTGGACTTTAGGGTTTCCGAGGTGTGGGATTGCATGCCCTCACCCTATATGATATCTTTAGTTGTCTGCAAAATTTGAAGTTTTTGATATGGAGAGTCGATACCTGCATCAGATTGAAATATTTTTTTACTTCCCCTAGTTTTCAATCTTTGATTGTGATGCAACTTACATCATTTCCTTCATCTTGGAACCTTTGACCTATTTTCTTTTATAATATTTTAACTTAAGGAATTCATTTTCTCCAATTCTTCATTTTTAATGAAAATTTTGATTTTTTACATAATTCGTTCCCATGCTTTTGGAGGTTCTTTTTCCATCTTTTTAATACAAAGTTTACATGTCAATAAATAAGGAATTTGAGAAAAAGCAATTGAATTACTATTTCTAATTTAGCGTTGAACATGACCTTGATCAAAATTAGACTTTGCACAATATTATATGAGGAAGGCCTCTTTTGCCATTGTATGTATGGTAACCAAAATTAGTGGTGGAGCTAGGATCTTCATTTGGATAGGTTGGTTGGTGGTCAATTGAAAAGGTTAATCATACAATGGATTGAAAGGACTTCTATGAGAAGAAAACTAAAAAAAAAAAAAGGACATAATGATTTTTTATTCAAAATGTAATTACTGAAATTAAAGATAGAAAACTATAAAAATATTAAAAAATCACTTACATCAACCCACACAAAGAAATCTTTGATCTAACTATACCCAAAAAAAAAACACAAAAAAAAAAATACCTTGATCTAATTGTCTATTTCCATGTCTCTTGCTACATGTGAGGGTCATCTAAATAATTAATTTGGGAAGTCTAGTCTATTTGCCTGCTCAAAGCATGGTGCATAGGATTTTAGACCTAAATGAAATATCTGTGGATGAAAGAAAAAACTTACATTGAAAATAAATGATTATGAGTAGAAATAAGAAGCTCTCCTTTACCAGAGATTAAGATAGAGAGGCATTATACCTTATCCAATATGAAAAGCCAGTCAAGCAATGTTCTTTCTATATAAACATCCATCTAATAAGAGTTTTCATAGCCTACCAAACCATTAATTAAGCTGGAAAAGAGTCAATTTCTCTAACATTTTAGTAGACATCCAAACAACAAAAAATAGCATATATATTACCTAGAACAAATCCTAAAACCCTTCAAACTGAAATATAACTAAAGTTCTCACATCAATCTCACTAAAGCAATAAAAAAACCACTGCAGATATTGGCTTTCTCCGTGTCCAACAATCATATCCTATATCTATCTAATGGTTAAAATTGGACAGTTCTAATAGTGAAAAGAAAACCCATTAGAGGATCACACATTAATTAAAAAAAAACATTTTGAAACAAAGATGAAATAAAAGAAGCAGAGATACCAGAGGAAAGGTTAATTGAATGCAAGATTTGATGAATAACCTATCAGGCATTAAAGAAAGACTAAAGTTAATTAAATGAAAACAACAACAACAAAAGAAAAGAAAAACAAAAAAAGAAAACCAGAGAAAAATAGATAGAGAGGAGAACAATTGAACAAATATGGTGAGATCAGAAAAGAGAGAAAAGAGAACAGATCAAGAGAAGAGAGAATGAATGGAGAGACAAATACTAAAGAAAATTACTCTTCCGAAAAATGAAGTAGACCGACATCTAAATCTAGAGAAGAAGAAAAGCATTTAGAGCGAGGGTTTTATGCGCGGGGAAAAATGGGAGAGCCAGAAAAGATTTAGGGGCTTATCAATTTTGAGGGTGGGGCATGATCAAATTTCTAAAGGAGCATATGCCATATAGCCAATGGCCCCATGGGTATTTTAAATAGGGTGGCTGCCCCATCTTGCTAATATGTGGGTCTACCGCAAAATCAGGGCTTCATGCATAGGTTTTCACTGGACGGGAAATGTGTTCCATGGAATTAGAAAGTTGAAAATAATTAATTTTGTTTTTTTTTTAACAAACTTAATGGTACGCAGTTGACTAGTTCATTGGCATTGTGTGGCCAATCTTTGATCTTCACTGCTACTAAAGCGCCAGCTTGAATAACAACAGTAGGTACAGAAGAAAATAAAGAGTCGAAATGAGTTTTTTTTTATTTTTATTTTTATGACCGGTTGTATTCTTTGCCAATCTAGTCTTTGGGCCTTTGGGCTCGGCTCGAGAATTACTTGATTATAACGATCAAGGAAACTAAAGGCCAAACCAATTGAATCACCACCTTCACTGTGTAAGTACGTCATCCAATCTAAATCCACATGCATCTTGCGGCGTCTCGTCTTGATGCAACAAAGGGGTTATTCTCTATCTGCAAAAGCAGATAAAAGATATTTTTTATTCCGAGTGCCAACATCTCTTTTATTATATTGACACATGTGGAATCGTGCAAAGAAATTATATACTGATATTGACACATGTGGTACAGTGGAAGGAAAACAAAGTATGAAAGTAAGAAAAGAGAGCCGCTCCTTTTGATAGAAATGAGTTGTCACTTGTCCTATACCCTCGGACTCAGTGCAAGTTGCTGCAGTTTTTCGGATTTGCCGCCGAGCCACGTCTTCGATGAGTCGTTAAAATCTAACAACATCACAAAGATCCCATCTATCCCACTTCGCAAAGAACTAATGTTACCAAACGAGGTTCTCTGGAGAATAATTTAATATAATCTTACTACACAATTTTTAAATAAAATCGTCTTAACATAACCCAGTCTTTGGTACAACCCAGCACAGAATCAGAAATAATACAAAAACGAAGTCAAATGGGGAAGAACTATGCATTTTGCAGAAGGTTTGAATTCTCAAAGGCAATTCCTATTGTATGAAAAATAATGATTCATCAAAAGTATTAATTTGTTTTTCAACTGATTGTGTTCTTTTGAACATGATTGTTGATGTCACTCCATCTAATGAGTCCTGAATCTATTATGAAAGAAATGGGTTGAAGTACTACGTGAATGTTTTAGATGTTTGAATCTTGGCCCCGCATGGCATGAATTTGATTTGAGTTGCTTGACCTTACGTTCTGCATATTATTTCTTATCTTTAATTCGTTGGACTTGACTGAATGGTTCAGCCTTCATCTAAACCACATTCATCCATAAAAAAACCCATGCCAAATTGGAAAGAAGTAATGATTCTAACAAATTTTAGAAGATTTCATTACTAATGTTTTCTTTTCCTGTAATTCTACAATTGAATTGCAATTCCACTTGGCTCTAATTGGTTGTTTTTTTAACCTCAGCTCGAGGCTAGGATCTAAATATACACAATTCAATTCACACACACAAAAAAATGAAAATTAACACATGCAAGGACACAAACACAACTCATACATATGAGATAATGGAGATTCGCACATGTGATGATATAGACATAACTCACACATTTGAAGTAATAAGGACTCACACATGTTAGGGCACAAAATAGAACTCGCACACTGTTGAAAAAACTCTTTGGAGTGGCATTTGGATTATTAGAACATTGGTTGTTTCTTCTGCTTCAAAATCCTTACTTTCAAGAAGAAATAATAAAAAAATTTGAGATAGATTTGGACAACTCATATTTATTGGGTGGTCCAAGTTAACACTCTTTTCATGTGAACTAGGCTTCGTATATACATTATGCTCACATGAAAGTAAAGAATGCCATTTGTTTTATTCATATATATATTTATATTTATATATATAGCGAGAGAGAGAGAGAGAGAGAGAGAGAGAGAGAGAGAGAGAGAATTTCTCTATATATATGAGGCACACTAGACAACTCCCCGGGTGTTTTCTTATGAAGAACATTCCTTTTCTGATTGGTTAACACTTTCCTTTTACACTATAATTTAGGAAGTTAAACTATTTAAGCATCCCTAATTTTTCTCCTTTAATATTAGTTGGCATGTAAATGTGAGGTGTCATGATATCATTGGTCAAATCAAGAGGGGGCAAAAACAATCAAGAGGGGGTGTTGGGTGAAACACATGCAATGATATTTAAACTTCAATAACCATCCAAAAAAATAATAATAATAATAATAAATACTTACCAACAAAAAATTTCCCTAAAAGAACCTTAAACTTCAATCTATATATGCACCAGCTGTAGAGTTTCAACTTCTTACCAAAACAAATTAGTTATTTAGTTACATGTTTACATTTTTTTTCCACTTTAAAGGTATGCATTTTTTTAATGGTAATTTAAGATATGCATTTTTCTTGCAGAAAATAAAATTGATTTATGAGGGAGGGAGAATACTTTTGTTTATTACATTTTTTTTTCATTTTTTACTTTCTGGGGTGAAATATTTGTTCAATTTTCATAAAAGAATATTTAAACCCAACGCTGAGAAATAAAGTTGCAAAAAGAGGTAAAAATGCCCAAATAGTATAAATCAATGTGCAGTAACTACAATAAAATAAAATAAATTCACTTTTAAAAACATAATGTAAAAAAAAAAGGATGTTTGGGGTGAGTCTTGGTCAATCCATATGTTATCACTTAGAATTGATGAGTTATAGATGATTTGATCTAATTTGTGCAATTTGAATAACTTTAACGTTATAAACATTTATAAAAATATTAAAATACTCCTGCCATTCTCCGACGAAGAAACTTTTATACCTTTTCTTCAATATTTTGCTTCTCTTTGTATTTCTTTTTTTAATATAACTTTCGTCACCCAAAAAAATATCTCCAACAAAGACGACAAAAAGTGAAAGCCATACGAGCCAAAAAAGTTGTACATGCGCCATACGAGCCAAAAAGTCGTACATGTGTGGTCCAGTTGTGAAATGAACATTCAACGACCAAATAGTACATACGCTCACATAAGTATCATTTGGAGCATGTGGTGCCAGTTGGTCATTGAATGTTCAATTTAACTTATTCGCATGTTTGGCTTTTATTTTTTTGTCATCTTTCTCTGAGAATGGTCACAGTATTTTACAAATAAGATGTTCTGATCTTTTCGGCTGCTACACATAAGGTTAATGATGGAATCACCTTATTTTATTTTGTTATGAGTTTAAATGGTATTATTGTGACGCATGTACAAGCCAAGGACCAAAAGTTGCCTCTTTAAAAGAGGCAGAAGCAAGGGTTGTATTAATCGCATTGGAAGAGGCAATAACAAATAATTTTGATAGGATTTGTGTTTTTATGGTTGCTCAACAAGTGATGTAAGCTTTGATGAGATATTAAGATTGGTCAATTAATGCCATTTTTAGATATTAAAATTTTGACAACTTTATTCTGTTGCGTGGAGTTTAATCATAATTTTAGAGATCTAAATGTGCAAGTACATATACTTGTTAATTTTTGTTATTATGCTAGATAAGATGTAAATTGACAGAGAGCGTCTTTTATTTATAGGTTGGAGTTTATTTTGGTCTTTCATTTGTTGGTTGTTGCTTTCTTTAATGAAATCTTTATTTAATAAAAAAAAAAGACCAAATGGTAGATGCATTTGGATGGTTAGGACCAAAATTTTCAAAATATAGTTTCCAACAATATTTCATTCAAAGTGAAAACTTTTGAATATGGCTGTTAGCTTTTCTTGTACAGATATTCTGGTTTTGTCAGCCCTTTTTTTTTTTTTTTGGTCTTGACCTCAAAATATGATTTGTGCGCCCTTGTCATTAAAAAATACTCAAAGGTATTTAGAAAATAAACAATAGAAAATCGTAAATCTTTCTCTTATTTTCCCTTGAGGTGTTTTAGATGCAAATAGATAGAAGATAAAGGTGCTGATCAGAATGGAATGGACCAATACGTTTTAATCATCAGAAGAATCCCATATAAAATCGGTATCTGTAATGGCCAAGACTATGTATCTAACTCTTTGGGTCCCTCTGGGCCTACCTTTGACTGATGCTGACACTCTAATAATCTTGCCATCCCATGATCTAGCATTAGGTTTAATTTTTCACCTATTGAACATTAATTCACTGTTGGATTGAATCTAAAAAAACTCTACTATTAAGATGCCATTATACTTTAAATTTGTTAAATATTATCATGATGATTTTTTGGCACCCGCTTGTCCATAAAGGGACTGTTTCCATCTTGCCTCCTCCCATTTCATCTAAGTGGGCCTAGACCACTGTGCAAGGCGATGAGAAAGACCAATTCTATGGTGGCCAATTCTATTAAATTTATTTGAAGTTAATTCTTATTTTTGTTGGCTCTTTTTTTGTTTTATTTTTTGGTAAAGATTTTTGTTCGCACTCACGGTTGTCTTATGGAAGAGTTTTTGTATTTGGCCGTTTTAACTAGAATATAAAAAAATAGCCTCTAGGAGTAGGCCGATTTTGTGGTCCAATAGCTACATGGGCTGACCCTATTCATTCGAGACTGATTGGCTAAATTATGATAAACTTGACCATGCCCAATCTATACGAGGCGAAGGGACATAAAATTTTGCAAACAGGTTTGGTTTGTGCTTTACTTTGAAGCGCTTTTCTGGATCTGGGTATCAATATGACATTATGATGACCACGCTAACGATCAGCTGGGCTTGAACAAGCTGTGGGCCTAATAAAGCCCTTATATGATAATTTAACTGAAAATTGGTGGACATGCGAAATTTAGGAGAGATCGTATATTTGGTCCATTTGGATGGATTGAGGGTGACCGAGGATAAGCCTCACAAGCATGAGCTTATGGAATCCATATAACATGGTTGTTCTTTAGTTAACCACAAGCCCCCCAATCCTACTTTCGTGGATTCTTGAGAAAAAAGATGAAAAAACATGGCAATCTCTCCATCTCTTTCTCGTCTCCTTACTTTTCTATTCCCTGTTTTTCCTCCAAATAACTTCCGGATTCTTGAGAAAAAGGAAGAAAAAAAAAACATGGCAATCTCTCCATTTCTCTCTTGTCTCCTTACTTTTCTATTCCCTGTTTTTCCTCCAAATAACTTCCCACTGCTCTACACGTCTCTCTCTCTCTCTCTCTCTCTCTCTCTCTAAATAACTACAAACTTTAATTTTAGGTTTTATCTTCTATTCAAATTTCAAACTCTCTCATCCCTCTCCCACTCTCTCTCTCTCTCTCTCTCTCTCTCTCTCTCTCAAATCAGTTTTTTATCGTGCTTTTCAGTGATGAAGGAGAAACACAGTCACTCACGAGCGAAGTAGAACAACCCTGTCACCTTTTTTTTTTTTATTCCATCCCTCATACCAGTGATGTCGTCAATGCTACTTTGAAAAATGAGTCTGCTATATGAGAATCTGTGGGCCATCCTTGGTTGGTTCATACCATAGGATGTGATCTTCGGAGTCGACCCTATATCTTTTACTAGATCTATGGTACAGATTTGCCATTGGGTGGTCCACGTAGGTCCCACACTTCAAAGTTTGTATTTTAATCTTGGGTTCAGAGCACAATTGGAAACCATTTATCATAATGAAATGAGCACCACGGCGAAAATACTATGTATTTTGGTTTGGTTCTGCTATCTTTAGGGCTGTCAAAGGGCCAGCCCAGGCTGGGTTGGGATAAGCCCTTGCCTTACCCTCATATATGCGGGCTGAGCTTAGGTCAATCCATAGCCCTCGAATTTTTTGGTGGGCCTACGATATTGAAGCCCTTATCCTACCCTTAGGGGCCAGAGTTGAGCTAGGGCTAGGCCAGGGCTGAATGAAATGATTTTTTCTAACATTTTTATATGTGTTAACTGTTCTATACCATAATGCTAACTCTCCTTTAATTGAGCCATAGACTGAGGCAATGAAAAAGTCAATATTTTTTTACAACTTCTAAAAAATGCACGAAATAAGTTACTTGGTTATCATATAAAACTATTATTTAAAATAAAATGAAATACAACAAATTTGATAGTATTGTAACATGAAATCAAGGCATAGAAAACACTATTAAATACTTTAACACAATAGCAGTAGTTGCATGGTCTAAGTAATGTATTCGATTTTATTTGTCATTAGACTATTAGTAAGATTGTCGCAGTTAAAGCTCTATTCGTTGTACCTTTTTTTACTAGTTCATGTACCATATATATTTTTTTATAAAACAATAATAGTGGCTATCAGTTCATGTTTGACAATTCTTATATCATTCAATTAGCTAGATTTATTTCAAATAGGCATTAGATTTTTTTTTCAAATTAATTGTTTAGATTGCGTGATTCAAATAACCATTAGACCACTTTCGAATTTGCATTAACCCTAACTTGTATTTCTTTGAAACATCACTATTATATTTTATAACAAAACAATTAAATTTTGACTACTGAAAGTGAATAACTAAGATAACTTGATGAATGAGTTACAAATTTTAACTCTAGATGTGAGGTTCATATGTGAGTTCATTTGAATGAGACAACAATCCTAAAAGTAAAGGGGTAGAAAGAAATTGGCATCAATCAATGGCCAATAGATAAAACTCAACCTCACTCAATGATGATGTTGATGACCATGCATCTAAACTCTCAAACTTTAATAGATTATAATGGTAAAATCAATCTAATAAATGACGACTTAAATTATCTTTTCATTAAAGAATATATCCATCTTATGGAAATTTAGAATCAAGTATACCGTTCTAAATAAAATATAGAATTAAACATATGCACAATATAGTGATCTATAGGGATATCAATCTTAACATAGTGTTCATAGGTACCTAAGATTTGGTTATTATTGTTTAACAAAATATTAAGTCTCTATTATTAATTGTTAATTAGAGGAGTTTTTAATAATTTCTTTTATAAAAATCCACACATATATATTAAATTATACATATTATTTATTTTGCACAAACAAATGGTCGGGCTGGGCCCCTTGGGCCGACTAAGTCAAGCTCTAGCTCGCCCCTTAAGATTGCGAGCTTTCCAAAAACGAACCTTACCCTACCCTCGAGCTTTAGGCAAAAAAGAAAAGCTCTCGTGTTCAGGGCTTTTGCGGGCTGAACTGGGCCCTGCCCCCTCATGAAAGGGCCAGATTGATAGCCCTAGCTATCTTTATTCTAAAGTGTGCTTTCATAAAAGATCCTTCTTTTAAACCGTAGGTACTCTTGTGAAGATTCATAGTCAATACTTGTGATATAATACAGAACGGTATGGAAGAATCTTCTCACGCCTAAGAGATTTTGCAAGAGTTGGATGGGATCTACCAATAGCCCAATCCACAAGGGGTCCCATCCTCTAGGGTCGCCATTGGGACCCTTCAAAGATGTGGGGACAAGATCTTATACTACAACAAAATGCAGATTTGCCAATGAAATTTGCCGACGCAGTCTAAACATGTTGCAGAAAACGTGTTTAGCCAACGCATCATAGTGTTGGCAAAGGTTTTCTCGACGCTCCCTTGTAAACGTTAGAATATGTTATCGATAAACAGGATGGCGCCATTTGGGTTCTGGAGGGAAACTTCTCCCAACATAAAATTACTTATTACCGACGCATTACAACGTCAAGAGATAAGTTTAATTAGGACGACGCTATGAATGCGTCGGGCATTATCAAAACGTATTTGTAGACGTTGTGATTGCGTCGAAGAATACTCCTAACGACAATTGCCAATGCTGGATTTGCACAACGAGGAACATTTTAAAAGAAATATATCCTACTTGCTCTCTCGTCTCAGTCTCTACCCTTTGTTTCTCCATCTCCACATCCAAACCTTTTGTTTCTCCTCACCGTCAACACAAGCCCATCTCCACATCCAGATGGCGCCATCCTCTTCTCCGGCTAAGCAGAAGCCCCTAGTCTTGTGCTGCCTTTGATGTTCAAAATCGAAACGAAGAAGACAGAGGCGAGCCACAACCCTATTGTCGTTGTCGATTAACACCGTCTGTGGATCTCAATCCTTATTGTCGTTGTCGATCAGCACTGTCTGTGGATCTCAAACCCTACTGTCATTATCGATCAGCGCCGTTTGTCAATCAGCACTGTTTGTGGATCTCAAACAGCAGAAACTTAATCTCCTCTCTGTTTCTCCTCACTGTCAGAAGAAACCAATCTCCACCGTCATCCATCCATCTGCCCATCTCCACCATCCACGACCGCCACAACCATCCCCTTCCCACAAACCAATCCCGGCCACCATAACCTCACTCCCGACCCCTACCCTTCCCAACTTGAAATAGACCCATTCCCAGCCACCATAGTCTCATTCTCGACCCCTACCCTACCCACAACCGAGAAGCTCAGTTCTGCAAGACCCCTGCCCTGCCATAATCCAGAGCCCTTTTCATCTTTTAAAGCCCCATGACCACCGTTATACCCTGAACACATTCGACCCATTGGAACCCCATTGCTCTTGGACGAGAAACAACGAGTGGACTCTGTTGCAGGTTGACATCTTCTTCTTGCGCTCCTCCATCGCTCTTATGAGTTCCATTTCTTTTTCTCTTTCTTCAGCATTATGTTTTGGTGTTTTGAGTATTGGGTTTTACATGCTTCTTCTAGAGCATTTTTTTTGGTTGATTTTTCCAGTTTTGGTGCCCATAAGTGGAATTCCTTTTAATTCTAAACTCAAAAGAGAAACTGTAAATTTTAAATTCTATTTTCTTTTTCTTTTTTTTTTTGGAAAGTTGAAAATTTATATTGTCAACTTCACAAAAAAATTATATATACATACTCTGTTTTAGGATTTCCGCTTATCAAATAGAGCATTAATGAGCTCCCCTTGAGCTCTTATAGTTTTTTTGAAATCTCACATTCTTATAAGAGCTGAAAAAAAAAATGAAAAGCTTTGAATAAGGTGCTACAGAAATCAATTTACTTGCCATGCTTGGGAGGCAATGTATACTAGTTGAATTCTATATTGCTCTTTCAGATTAGCCCACACTTCTCCCATAGAATGATCTAGAGGTCATGATCAATGAATTAATAGGCTGTAGTACATCTTTTTCTATTTCTTTTATAGGATAATTACAAAATTTCATTTAAAAGGAAAGACAAGTGAAAATCAAATTAGAAATTTATTAATGAATTAATAGGCTTTTTTTTTCTGGTGTGCTTGCACTAGTTGTTAAAATCCATGGAGATGGGCTTAACCTTCTACCCTTGGCATTAGTTTAAAATTTAAAAATGACTGAATCATAGTTTTTCTAAAAATATTTAAATGAAGAGAACTAATTCTATAACTATTATCTTGGTAAGTCTGAAATCTTTTTTAGCTTTTCTATTATTTTCAATTAACATGTTTCTATCTTGTTTATGTTTAGGATGTTTGATGCACAAAGTGATGTTTCTTTTTTGTAGATATTTTGATGAAAGGAGATGAGAGCAGATTCATATAAGGGCAAGTTGGTGATGGGGTGATCTTGAATGTGATTAGCTTATTGATTAACCCTTGTTAAAATATGGACAAGGCTTGGATGACATTGGATAGTCAAGATCCCAAGGTGAGAATTGGTCGGGAGTATCGTGAGGGGGTGAAGTCATTTATTGAATTTGCAAAGGTGGCACGGGATGCTACTGAGATTTGGTGCCCATGTAAGGTTTGCAAGAACAATCGTAGGTATGACTATGAAATTGTGAACTTTCATATTTACCGTTGGGGTATGCAATAATCCTACAAGACCTGGATTTACCACGGAGAAACAATACATCCAATAGATGAAGTTGTCGAATTGGAACATGGGGCTGAGAGTGATTATGAGGATCGGGATGAATATCCAGAAACGATGGAAGACCATTACATGGGAACTCACACCAACGTTGAGGCCATCCAGAGTAACGCAATACATCACTTTGAAAGGATGTTAGATGCTTCTCAGCGCCCTCTTTACCCGGGTTGCTCTCCAGATAACACTCTGCTGGATTTTGTTGTTAAGATGATAGAGCAAAAGGTAGAGGGAAAATGGAGCAACAAGTCGTTTAACAATTTGATGCAGATACAGAGGGCAATCTTGCCAGACGGCAATCTTGTTCCTAAATCAATTTATGCAGTGAAGAAGATACTGCGTGATTTGGGACCGGGATATGAGCACATTGATGCTTGTCAAAATGATTGTGCTTTGTTTTGGAAGGAGAACGCAGTTTTAGATAAATGCCCAGCATGTGGGGAGTCCAGATACAAGTTAAATGATGGGAAGGGCAAGAAGATCCCTCATAAAATTTTATGTTACTTCCCATTGATACCGAAGTTACGGAGACTTTACATGTCCAGAAAGACTACCACACACATGAAATGGCACAATGAAAAATGCAAAGATGACGGGATAGGTAGGCATCCGGCTGATTATGAGGAATGGAAGGATTTTGATAAGGAGAATCCCAATTTTGCAGGGGAGACTCATAATGTAAGGTTGGGGCTAGCCTCTGATGGGTTTAACCTTTTGGAGACATGAGTACGTGCTACAGCATGTGGCCTGTTATACTTATGCCGTATAACTTACCACCGTGGATGTGTATGAAGGAATCATTCTTCATGATGCCACTACTTATTCCTGGACTGCATCAACCTGGAAATGATATTGATGTTTATCTTCGACCTTTGATTGATGAGTTAAAGGAGTTATAGCATAATGGTGTTGAAACTTATGATGCCTCTAATAAGTAGAGCTTCAAAATGCGTGCGACTGTATTGTGGACTATAAATGACTTCCTTACATATGGCAACTTGTCTCGGTGAAGCACCAAAGGCAACAAGGCATGTCCCATTTGTAATGAAGATTCATTATCGGTTAGGTTGAGAAGGAAGCTTGCTTACATGGGGCATAGAGCTTACTTGCCTAAGTGGCACACTTGGCGACGTAGTAAGGACTTTAACGGTAAGTATAAGAATCGAGTGAAGTCATTGGAGTTGCTGCCGGTGGAAAAGGTACAAGAACAATTGGAGCAGCTGTAGATACAAGGTTTGGGAAGCACTCTAGAAAAAAGAAAACACCCCGTGACCCTGAAGACTTGAACTGGACGAAGAAAAGCATTTTCTATGAGCTACCGTATTTTAAGAAACTAAAGCTCCAACACAACATTGATGTCATGCACGTAGAGAAAAATATATGTGAAAATCACCTCTGCACAATAATGGGCATAGACAAGAGGAGCAAGGACACAGAGCATGCTCGCGTGATTTGGAAGATATGAATATTAGGCCTGAATTGCATCTACGCAAGAGAAGTAATGGAACCCCTGAGAAGCCCCGTGCGTCCTACACATTAGGTCCGAAGGAGAAAGATGGCTTTTATCAATATCTAAAATAGATCAAGTACCCCGATGGCTATGCTGTGAACCTCTCGAGGTGTGTGAACTTGAAGAATGGGAGATTAGCGGGCCTAAAAAGCCATGACTTCCATGTTCTTTTGCAGCGTCTTCTTCCGATTGGTATGCGTGAGTACATGAACAAAGAGATATGCACAACACTATTTGAGCTGGGTAGCTTTTTCGAGGACATTTGTTCGAAGACATTGAAATTGAGTCGCTTGGAAGAATTGGAGAAGAAGATAGTCCTCATACTATGTAAGTTGGAGAGGATTTTTCCTCTGGTATTCTTTGATGTGATAGTCTATTTGGCAGTTCATTTACCACGTGAGGCTATGTTTGCTGGACCAATACAATATCGATGGATGTATCCAATTGAGAGGTGATTGCGTTTACCATCTTTATATTATTTATTAGTGTCGTATTATATTTTTTGATCTTGTTGTTTTGTGTGTTTAAAGGTTTCTGGGAACCTTGAATGGCTACGTCACCAATCGAGCTCGGCCTAAAGGTTTGATCGCCAAGGCATACATTGCCAAAGAGAGTGTTAATTTTATCAAAATGTACCTAAAAGGAGAAGTTCCTGAAGAATGAAATGATGATAGGGGCAAGCGAGGTCCAGGGTTAAGTGTCTTCACGCAACGCGTTTGTCCTTTTGCACCATCACAATGGCTCCTAATGTGTCTGATAGGGAACGCCACATGGCCCATTGGTTTGTGTTGTATAATACTCCTGAGGTCATACCTTCTAGAGTAAGTGGTTCAGTTGGACTAATTGTATGCATTACATGTAAACTTTATGATCTTCTTATGTGTCACACTAATTTATGTATCACTAATCCCCTGAGTAGGGAGCATAAAAGGCAAATGAATGAGCCCGATGGACGAAACACTATTAATATACAACGGGAAGAATTTTCTAGATGGTTCAAAGATCATGTACGTGATAACTTTCAATTGGAAATATGATGCGAGTCCGGTTAGCATGATCTCCTTTGGACAGTTTGCTCCTATAGCAGTGTCCACTCCACCAAAACCATTGACCGTTGAATTCCAAGTCGTCAATGCAGTACATGACGAATAAGGAATGATGCCAGTAAAAACCTCTTCATGGGTGGATGGAAATGTGGGTTCAGCCAGACTTAGTAAATGATGAAGGTTGGGAGAAGGTTAAAACCAAACCCATACCTACAAAAAGAATGAAGATTAAAAGGCAACTTAAAAACCTTCAGAAAGCTATCCAGAATCGCTTGGCCAAATAAGAAAAACGAGCTAAGCAGAAAAAATAAAAGGTGATTAAAGCTTCAATTTCAGAAGGACCTCCCAAACCGATTAGAGGTCACTTTACTTTGGCTGACTTCATCATTCTAATTCCAAAGGATAAGGAGCCACCAATATCTAGTTGTAACCGAATATCATGGGATGGCACACCTTCCAATTCAAACAATTGGTCAAACTATTCTGATGTCGAAGATGATCAGTGGATTGATTACTACTTTGCTGATGAATACCCTTCCGACGAGCATGAGAGTTTTGAACAAATTTTTTATCCTGAAACGGGTATGCTCAATATCAAACATGGTCTAAATACACTTTTGGTGGTCCTTTATGACATTCATAGACCAAGCACATTGAATGGTCCTCCTCCTTTTCCACTACCTCCAGAGATTCATCTAGACCGCTTACCACTGGTTGAATCCGATGAAATGCAGCAACAACAAACATTGCCTTCTTGTTCGCATGCGGTAATCTTTATGCCAGATGTTTCTCTTGGACCAACTATTGAGTCAACCCCTTTGAATGCAAATTTTGAACTAAGCACTCAGTTTATTGTTCTTGACCTAACTAATGAGCTTGAGTCGCCAAAAGAACAGAATGACCTCAGCATTGATAGTCCTACTACACCTCAGGAAGTCTTCAAAGTTCAGAATAACCTCTCTGACTCCGAAGAAGAGATGCCATTGGCTCCAGCTCTGGTGATTCTGAGCACTACTATTGATGAACCCCAAACATCTCAAGCCACTCCTGAAAATGCAGGTCAAGAGGGATTCTGCAAATTTTCAAGTCAGAAAGGATATTGTTTGAGTCTACTTTGATGACATGTCAGCTAGGAGTCCGTGACTTTCGAGTTATGGGGGTCACTGACCAAAGTCCTATTTTTAGAAGGTCAAAACTAATGAAATTCGGAAAAGAGATGTAAAATATGTTCAAAGTTAGTTCCACAAAGTTTCAAATCAATTGAACATCGTTCGAGTAGAAAACAAGCTTACTACCTACAATGTGAGGTGAATAGTGACTTAAAACGTGCAACAAGTAGGTCTCTATTCAAAATCTTACTTCCACAGATCAAAACTATATGAGATTTGGATGGACACTGCAAGATACCCCTGATATCAGTCTCTCTAAGTTTCAAACCAAATCGAGGTCATTTAGGCCTCAAACAGCTGAAATAAGGGTTTATTTTCATGAAAAGTCAACAGGGGAGTCTACCAACTTTAGAAGCTTAGAATGAGTTGAAATTTCTATGAAATACTCAAAATAGTGTCAAAAAGCATCTTTTCAAGTTTTGTGAAGATCGAACATCGTTTGGGCCCTATACAAGCAAAAACGGTTCACATATGCTAAAAGTCCAAAACGGGACCTGGGAGTGACCGCGGCTGAGGTCACTAACACCTGTGGAGCAGTTCTTGTGGTTTTGGGTGGTTCCCTCCACTTTTTTCAAACTTCAACTCCCCATGACTCCCAAAACTACCTGTAAAATCCATAAAAAGGGAGGTTTGACACTTGGGAAGGGGGAGACAATACGAAGAGACAAGTTCAAGCAAGGTTGGAAGTAATCAAAGCAAGTTCAAACCAAGTTCTAAGCATTTGATAAGGATTCCAAGCACTTCAGGCACTTCAAGCTTACATCTTCTTCTCTTTCTTACTAATTTAAGGTGAGAAATGGTTCAGAAAAGAAGAAGAAGCATACATCTCACTTAAAGAAAACAAATGCAAATGGCCATTTGGATGAAGGCTTCTTCCTTGATTTTCTTAGTTGGGAAGGTTTTGGGCCATCTGGAAGTTGTGAACAAGCCTCTTTAGACTTCATTCTATCCCTTGAAAATTATAGGCTCAGAATGTTACAATTTTGGCTCTGTTTTCGCTTGTTTAAGCACCTTTTTCAGATTTATGCAAAAACAGTTTATAACCAAAAAGCGATGATTATCAAAGGTTTAAGTCAATTTCACGACCAAATTAAGAACTTTTGGTGGTCATTCAACTTTGCAAAACTGAAGAAAACAAGTTCTAAAACTCTGAACAAGTCACAAAAGCGAAACAGGGAGAAAATATAAGCAAACAGTGGCTTGTTGGCCACTGTCTGCCAGTGATTGTGAGCCACTATCACTGGCAGGGAGCCAATGACCATGGCCCAGGGTCACTCCCCCCTATCTTTGCTTTTTTTGCATTTTCCTCCAGTTTTCATATATTTTCTCATAAATTCCAGATTTAGATGACATCTGAGACTAAAGGGAGGGATTGTAATGTTTCAAAACTTATAAATAACCTGCATCTCCACGATTAGAGTATTTGAACCCATATAAATAAAAGAGAAAATAATGATGACCTATAGTAATTTCCCATTTTTCTTAACGCTTAAAGTGTGTGAATGTTTGCCTCGAATCCATTGCATTTCACATCATGTTTCTAGCGCGATCAGCTGGGAGACACATGGGGGAAGACCCTCTTTTGCCCGTGAGGCCCCTACTTCATCAGAAGAGATCTTCAATTTCTTCCAAATAGATGTCGTTAATAGGCTCACGGGATTTTTTTCTTCCTCGAGCTAGATTCAGGAACCGGTAGAACTTCTTTCCCGAAAGAGGAAATCGATTGACTTGGCCGTTGGAAAGTTTGGGGCGAAGAGGGAATGGAAACTCCTTTTCCACGGAGGTCATCGAGGCCAGCTAAGTGGTTCTTAGGCCAATGACGAGACATCACCTCCTCAATAAATATTCCAAGAGAATCGAAAGAAGAGGATTCACTATCAGAGAAGACAAGAATAATAGAAGGAGATGAAGGAACAACCTTAGGAGAAGAGGATCCCAAACTAGTGTCCCTTTTTGAGGATCTAGCGGTTCAACATTTTAGAGGGATCGACTTACGAGTGGAAGGAAGAAGGGATGTAACGTTCCTAACCTAAGTTTTATTTTACTTAATTTAAAAATAATTTTATATAATTGTTTGGATTTTAATTAATTAAGGTTATTATAATTATTTAATTTTCTTTTGGGTTTTGGGCTAATCGGATAGTAATTTTAGGACCATGAGTATCCATCGTTTGGCCCGACCCAATTCGGACCCATTTTAAACCCATTAAACCCAATAACCCAAACTAAGCCTTTACTTATAAATTAACTTAAATAATAGGGGTCTTTTTATAAAAACCCAAAACTTATCCTCAAACCCTAAGCCTATTTATATCAAACGATTGGTACCCTTCTTCCCCCATCTCTACAGTGCCTCTTCTCTCCTTCCTCCCCATCTTCTTCTTCTCTTGATCGGCAAAGACCAAGCCCAAGCCAAGCCAATCCAAGCCGTCGCCGGGTGCCATCTTCATCTTTTTCATCTTCTACATCATCTCTTCTTCCTTTGTCTTCTTCTTCTTCGTTGGATTTGGTGGGGGTGCACAAGGGAGATCTAGGATCATCATCCTTTTTTCATCAATCCTTTCCTAAGGCAAGTGGATACACCCATCTCATGGTGATTTTACATCTCTCCTCTCTTGTTTCTGTCATGCTAGATGGTAGATTGGATGCCCATTTAAAACTGTGAATGATGATGATAGTTAGATGTGGATGTAGATGGGTTGCACAGATCGGGTTGATGATGTGATGGATAGACCCCACCTTTGATTTTAAAAAAAATACATGGACAACCCCCAGACACGCTGCTGTGTTTGGTAGCAGTATGTGCAGGGGTTCGGGTATGCCATCTATAAGTGGGTCCCACGGCAGTAGCATGGACCCTTGGTTATTGGATGATGGTGGGCCCTCCACATTTATAAAAAAAAATACTTATGAGCGTGTCTAGGAATAAATCCCAGACACTGTGTAGGCGGAGACCCCTGTGCATCACTACACAGGCGCATAAGTGCACCTGGCAGTGATCACAGGTGGGTCTCCCATCTCTTTATGCATGTCAGATGGGCCCCGGGCACTGCTCCCATGTGGGCATCAGTATGTATGTAGAAAAAAAAAATTTTCAGCCTATCTGGGACAAGTCCCAATCAGCCACAAATGGAAATTCCTGCACATGTTACTGTTTGGCAGCAGCATGTGCAGGGGTTTTTCACTTGAGTGCAAGTGTGGGTCCGCCACCTATAGGTAGGCCCCATGATTGTAGCATGGACTTGATTATGAGAGGCCTGTCACATGGGACCCTAGCAGATGGTGGGCCCTCTTGATCCAACACTTGGATCCATGGTAGTGATGTGAAACTTCATGACAGCCATATGATGGTGGAGTAGTTACTGTGATGAATCAATGAACATTGTGATTTGTCACCTGGGTTGTAAAGAAACTTTATATAGATATATATATATATATATACAAGTGCTAATTGGGTTTCAAAGAGACATTATATCACACATATATATATATATATATTTTTATACATAAATGTGTTTAGTTGTGCACAACAGGGAACTCTAGTCCCTGTGTATGGCTGGTACAGTATAGGTGGGTCCATCACCTTGTGGGTCCTTATCATATATGTGGATCTATGATTATTGGGATTGCTAACAATGGTGTACTGGTGGGCCACCACTTGCATGTGATCATGAGCATGGTAGACTTGGGCCCGATAATTTAATTAAATGTTTGTTTAACTATTCATTTATGATTTTCTTTGGATGGTTTACATACCCCAGAAGACCCTTTTGTTGGTCTTGGAATCCAATGAATTTGATTTAATAAAATTAAATCCATCATATCATCAAAGTAAGGGGTTATGTGGGTAGATTTCCCCTTACAGATTTCACGGTTTGCACATGATGGTACAAATCGCCCGCAATCAGATGAAGTGAGAATTAGGCTATGCATCACCCCGGTTTTCAAAAATTCCCAACCTTACTTCATCTTGGTTAGTGTGGAATTGTCGCATGCATGAATTGTGGTCACAATGTTAAAAATATTTGTGGAGTTATTTCTTGATCATCATGTTGCATTTCTTTACCTTGTTGCATACATGTTAGGATTTATACTAGTGCTTATGATGATTTGGACCGTGTTATGGCTTGGACCATGCAGTGTTTAATTGGGAGGTATTCATATGATGTTGGAGATTATTTGGTCTAGTATAATGTTTTATTATTTAGTGTTTGAATACCTATTATGGCCAGCCCTTCACACTACCATAAGATGTGTCCGTCGAACAATCACTGAGCCATGTTTATGAGTCTCGACACAGGAAGGGGCAGGGCTGTGTGAGATTATTATGCAGATCTGGTCATTGGACAACTGCAGTCGGTTCACAGATGTACACTGTGATGATTTTTACCGGACTTAGGGCCGAAGACGAGCTTATTACTCGTACACAGTTGGTTTCACCGTGATTTTGGACAGGATGTTAGGCATCCGAAGAAGGATTTGATCCACCGTTTCTGGACAAGATGCGAGGCACCCGAAGACGGTTTAAATTCCGTAAGGACATTGGCAGATGCGATGCTCGGCGAATGTGATATTGTTCAATTGATGTAAAGTTGGATTTAGGATCCGTTCCTTCTATATTTCATGGCATTCTTTTATTTATATTGTTTATATATTCTTATGATTTTCTCGTCTTATTCTCACATTGATAATGTATTTCATTATGAGTTATGTGTATTTTACTTGCCGCCATTTTGTGGTTGACCCTTGTTTTCTAAAATTGATGCATAGGTACCGAGCTCAGCTTTGCCGAGGAAGAGGCGCAGGCTGAAGTGTTTCAAATGCTTGAGCCAACTGATGTTCCCGAGCGGGGTGCAAACGATGGCTTCAGGGCCGTGCAACCAAGCACAAGAGAGACTCACCTAGTTGCAATTATATTAAATAAATCCTTTTGAAGAAACTTAATCCTTTTGTGGGATATTGTTATAAATTATTATTTATTTCTTTTGTAACTTGAATCTTATTATTATTGTTATTTGGAGATATGCGAATTTGACTTTTCTCTTAGTACCTATTGGTTGAAATTATTTCCGCAGGTTTGGATTGGATGAGAATGGCCTAAACTTATCACAGCCTAAGATCCTGTAGGAAAAATCATTAGGAGTCAATGGTTTTATGTACAGAATAAAAAAAAATTATTGGCTCCTAATTTCACGTAATCCTAGTTTCATTTTTGGGGACGTGACAAGGGAGGCAACAGATTCCCGAGGAGCCGAACCGCTAGGTGTTTGCTCAGATTTCACCTTCTGCTTGGCTTTCTTCCTTGATTGTAGACTGGACCCAAACATAGTATTCCAAATTGGAATGGCAGAAAAGCTATCATGAGAGTGACGACAACCGAGCAAGACATCAGTGGCTCGGCCCAAGCTGTTCTAATCCGGTGTACATCTGTAATCCCACACTTTTCTCAGATCCTCATGCTTAAAATCTCCAGAGCTCACTAGATTGAAATTTTCGCCTAAAACAATGTGCATCAGAAGTGAGATAACAACTAAGATGGAAAGAAGCAGCTACAGAGGGATAGAGTCCAACCTGGTTCACCAGGGCGCCGAGGTACCTCATAAATCTTCACCCTCAACATTGGTCGAATCTCCCAATTCTCACTGACTACAATAATGTCACCCGTACTGCTCTTACTGGAGTTAGGAAGATAATGGACAAATAAGTTTTAGCGAGATCTAACCTTAAGATAATAGGTCTCTTCCGTCTTGTTCACCGGGATGAGTGAGTAACAAAAAAGGATATCAAACACCCCTAGTTGCATGCTGAGCAACTTGTTTATAGCAGCATCCCTCACAATAATTCTAAAGATGTTAAGGACGTATTGCAAGGGAAACAATTTGGCATAGGATTGGACCAAAAGTGTGTGAAGGGAAAATTGAACTCCGCCTTCAACTTTGATGATTGTAGGAAAAGGCATCCTATCGGTGATACCCTTAAGAAACACATCACTCTCAACAGGGCCACGGACATGTTGATCAACGTGGACCCCAACTGTAAGATCTCGATGTAGTTTTACCCAGTGAATACGGGATCGTATCCACAGAGAGCTAATATTTGCAGAAAATCTGTTCTAATTAAAAAACTAAAGTTACCCTAATAAAATCTACAAAAATACACACTACTACTTCTGAAAATTAAATTTAAATTATAATTCCAAATCTGAAAAAAAATTCACAAATTAAACCTAACCTAAAAATTCAAAACTAAAACAATCCTATAACTAAAAACTGTAAAACAATAAACTAGATCAAACTACCAATGTAAAGAAATAAATAATCATGCACTAAATTAAAAATCAGAAATAAAACATTCAGATATAATGGAAAATAAATAAATAAATAATAAATAAAACTCTAGTTTCTTTTATTATGGGAAATTAAAACATTGTATTCGTAGAATTAATAAAAATCCACAAAAACACCGCACCAAGTGCATACTGTCACCACACACAAACACACGGTGCCGATCCAAAGCTGATTACCTTGACCTCACCAATTATGTATTTAAAATTAAAACAAACCAATACAACCAATAATACCCAAAAATAATTAAAACTAGAAAAAAAAATCTATCCTTACCCTAAATCAAGACATTAAGAAGTGTATGGGACTTCGCGCTCAATCCGAGCTCCAATCTTCATACATCACCAAGGAAAAGTAGATAAAAGAAAGAAGATAGAATGGAGAGGATGGATCAAAAAATGGGCTTTGCTAAATCCCACTTTAACTGGAAAATTGATGGAGAGGAGAGAGATAGATAGAATGAGCTGAGCGTGCGGTGATGTGTGGGAGAGAGAAAGAGATTGGCGTGTGTTTTTTTTTGAAGAGTGTGAATGGTTGATACATATATAGGCTTGAATTCTGGTACCCATGGGATATAGAAAGTGGTGTATGGAAGCCTGACGTGTGGAATGATGAGTTATGGAAAGTGAGGGTTATAGAATCCAACACGTCATGGATTAATGCCCTATGTAGGCATGTGGCTTACATCTCTCATATATACTTTCATATATACTTTCTGTAAAGTGATAACTAATGGCAAGAGCTTGCACGTGAATCACTCTTTCCAAACACGTCTCATGTAAATCGAAGAATCCTGTCCCACTTTTGATTGCAATTAATTCTCATGATTTGTCTTGATCTTCTTTTCAATGTGCTAAAATTTTGGAAAAGTAAAACCCACAACACTATGCTGGCCGTAAGACTCTAAGTCTGATATGGGTTTGGACATCTGATATCCTACAAAATCTCCACTTTTTTCTCATGTGCATATCTTCTTACTTCTTTGGCACATCTTCTTACTTGAACTTTCCTTTCTTATCTAAATCTCAATCTCAATTTCTACTTAAAATCCAAGAAATAGTTCTTCAAAGAATTGCTACAATAAATATGTGGGACCCTTTTCTTGATTTTTCCTACACACAAAAGTGAATTTTAAATTAAAATGAAAATTTTGACTAAAAGTTACAAATGCACTAATACGAGCCCAAATTACATAAAATGGCACCATAAATTCATATCATTGATAATGATTTCTCTTTATTTAACTAATGATGATAAGAAATTTTATCATTTCATGTAAAATCATGAATTTGAAAAATCTTCTAAAAATAGAAATCTAAAAATGAAAAGTTTTATGATTTTATGAAAAATTAATGATTTTCAATGATTTTGCAAACAAATACAATAATAATTTCTAAAATCATAAAAATATGAATTTCAACTAAATGAAGAAATTTCTAATTAATAAGTCCTTAAAATCCCCTAAAGTACACATAAAATGATGCAATTTTAAGGACTTATCACATATACATCATTAGGAATGCTATACTTATCCTAAATTCTTTTACATGCTCAAGGAAGTTAAGTATGAGGCTGAGATTGCCCATTACAGAAAGACGAGGAAGGAGTAGAAAGGAAGAGAATACAAAAAATGGGAAACAAACAAAAGACAAAACGGAGAAAAAGACTTACAAGAAATTCTTCCCGAACTCTCTAAAGGAAGATGATCCACCGATAGTTGATCCAAAGGAAAGCGAAGAAGGCAGCAGGTGTGAGAAGAGCAGCCAAAGAAGAAGAAGGTGAAAAAGGAAAGGATAGTCGTTACAAAAACCCCAAAGGCCCGTTTGTTAATTTAACTGGTAAGGTAAAGTGAGCTGAATGGTAATTTTAAAAGATAAAAAAAATGAGAGGAATCAAATCAATCCAATGATTAAATTTTGTATTTTAGTGAAAAGAGAATAAAATTTTTTGACTTTTTGTATTAAAAGTAAATCTTTTTTGTTTGTCAGTGAGATGAAAAAGTAATTTTATAAATTTTTATATAAAAAGGTAAAAAATTTTTTTTAAAATATGATATTTTGATTTAATTTTTTTAAATTATTATATAATAAAATATAATATAATTTTAACTTTACAATGAGAAAAAATTAACAAAAAGGTGCCAAAGGGCGGCATTAAAAGTTCTAAGAAAGCTAAGAGACACCAGCTCCAGTATGTCAAATCATATGACCTCGCTATGATTTGCCTTTTGAATTTTGTATTAAAAAAAGGATGCATGTACCGAGGCGAAAGGAGGGAGGATCTGACGGGTGAGAGTAGCTTGGATCGAAAAAGCAAAGCTGGGGGGAAATTGTAGGAGGTTTTCCCTTCAGGACATTTGATGAAATGGGTTAAGCTGGGATCACTGATTTGAGCTTGGATCAATAAGTTTGCTAGGAGGTGTTAGAGCAATCAAAGGCATTTATCCAAGATGGGACATTAGTAGGTCGAGGGCCACGGACCAATCCATGATACAAATTAAAGCCACAGGCCCAAACATATATGAGTCAGGAGGATATCAGGACGTGGGAGAGAAGTATTCAAGTAAGGAGAATAATTGCCCACTATTTGGACGATTATTACTTTGACTGTAATGCAGGAAGCCATGCAAGCAGCAATTGTGGGGAGGCGGTCTAATGACCCACTACTCGGGCAGTTATAGGAGTAAATGTGGGTCAGGTGTATTCCATCCAGCCAATGTCGGAGGATAATTCTTAAGCCTATATAAGTTCGTCGACTTTAACGAGAAATGGCAAGCAATCCAATTCGATTATCCTTCCATTTATTAAAATCTTATATTCCTTCTAACTTTAGCATTGGCTTTTTGACACTTTAGCCCTCCTAAAGTTTAGTGAGACTCTCCATTTACCCCTTGCAATTTTACTTTGTTTAATTTACACCTCACGGTTTATTAATTTGTAACAATTTACACCCTGCGTTGTTAATACGCACCCCACAATTTATTAATTTGTAACAATTTGCACCCTACACTTTTGATACCTTAGGGTGAAAATTGTTCAAACAAGGTACAAATTGTTACAAAAGACAAGCTATAAGGTTCAAATTGGACAATGTTATATTGAAGGGGCTAAATTAAGAATCTCACTAAATTTTAGGGGGCAAGGTGTCAAAAACCCGCATCTCCGAACAATGGGCTCTGACTGTTCACTTCCTTGTAGGAACTCAGCTTCTTTGAATCAAGACCATTTATATCAAGCCCAACAAGAGCCTTATCGCCAAATTTGACCCTATATGTAAAAAACCCTTTTCACTATAAAATTGAGGATTTTACTAATAAAAACCCCTTAAGTGACCTTTGAACTAGAAAAAGCCCTTTAGTATTTTAGCTTTCATTGGTTAGGTTTTTTTTTTTTTATGCATCTAAAAAACCAATATCAAGTTTGACACTAGGGTTTTACCCATTTCGAATTCGACACTGGGTTGCTTTTGGGTTTCACCAACTCCAGAACAGGGATCCTAATAAGATGGTACAAAGTTAGGGGAGAATAGATCATGCAAACTGACTTGGGGGTGTCATAGTCCAAAATCTAAGATCCTTGAGACTCTCAAATCATGAGGCACGACGGGTCACAATAACTCATTGATAGTAAAAGAAATTTAATTAATAAATCTCATTGAACAATAATTACATGAACAAATAAACTCCTAAAGATGCTACTAGTGTTTTATGCAAAATTCTCGCAACTCATTCTTCAATCCCAGTCCCATATGCAAGCTATGTATCCTCCATGTCCAGCTCAATTGGAAAATCTGAAAAAAAACAAAGGAGGTGGGTACAACTATGCAAGTAGACCCACTATGAAACCGTAGCAAACAGGTAACAATCAAGGAATTAAATTTATAAGCCACAATTTCGAACAGATTAACAAAGAGTGGAATATAGCAATCTCAAATATGATAAAGCCAAATAATAAGATGAGATCAAATACAAATTGGCAAAATCAGATTTTATCAGAGTTTACACAAAATGGAGAAAATAAGCAAGATAATTTAACAATTAATCAAAATTATTACAAATTGGGTCACGAAGTATAAATTCAGACATTTCAAATGTAATTTCATAATTGCTTAAACCATGGTAACAAGAGAATTAGTTCAAATCAAAATATCAATAGCGAAAATGGTAATTAATATGAATGTGAAATAAATTATGAGCCAAAGTCACTAACTTACGAAAGTCATATCTTTCACATAATTAAATACAAATTTAACAAGGATGAAAATGTACAATCTCCAAAGCAACAAAGAGAGTTAATCGAGACATCACAATTTAGGAGCAACATTCTAAAACCATTCTAAAAATAAGGCATCTACGCAGTAAACTAAATAACAAAGTATGTTCACCAGAATTAAGCCAACACCAAATACGAAGTACCTGCTAAGTACAAGCCATTTTCATATCCAAAGTTGGCACGAGCCCTGAGATATCGGTAATCTCCACAAAACAAGGTAGGTCTAGCTGCAAACTAGGAATATCGCATAAAGGGGTTCCAATATCAATGTCATACTCAAAATGAGCTAAAATCAGCATGTGAGCGTCCCCAGGTGCATTGCCCATACTTTAGAAAACGCCTTGATGTCAAAGATATACGAGCAACAAAATCCAATAATTCATGAATTTTAATTTACAGACAAAGGTCAGGTTGGAAATACAAATCGAGCCATACCTTATCGAATCCTTGAGCAAATCCAACCTTCTCAATCAAGTGAAAATTAATCTCAAACATTAACACAAAATAATTCATTTTTATAGAAAGATGGTTTCAATAGGACCAATATCAAGTCTAACAATGAAAAAATTTAAAGTAAATCAAATGACAAATTTCTAACAATAATGATAGCATGATGATATCAATAAGAAAAATATCAAATTCAATGTCACATTGAAGGAAACAAAATTCCTCAGAGCTCTATGATTATTTCAATAAATTTCGAAATTATAATTTGAAAGCATAAGTGAGACAAGGAATAGAACACGCAAGTACTAGGGTAACATAGTAAGACAACTAGCCTAGATCAATGATAATCAATAAATCTGACTTGTTCTGACCCGGATGTCCGAATGACTAGATATGGATGCCTGCTAATGATTGATAGCCACAATACAAATTTGGGTTCATATATAGCTTATAGGCCTAGCCTGGCCACAAACTTATTGTGATGGGGATCATGCATGCACAAAGGCTAAGTGGTTGGACTCAAACTATGAGACCAAATGTTTGCACAGGTAGTCAACTACAGGGTGGCTCCAATTTATTACATCATGAACTTGGGTTTATATAAAAAGTTAGAAAAATCAATGAGTGATGGAAACAAATAAATAATACCAACCACGGGTGAGTGGGACTAAGAACTTCAACTGGGTTGGATACAGACCGTGTGAATGAAAGATGGGTCTAGTTGACCATAGAAGAAGAAAAACGTGCAAAGGAGAAGAAAACGAGGAAGCAGAGAGGAAGAGAGAAGAAAGGATGAGCAGGGAAAGAAGAATGGAAAGAAAGAAAGAACAGAAGTAGCAAGAAGAAGATGAGGGATTGTGGGCGCAAGGAACACAGAGGGAGAAAAAGGGATGGTTTTTGTGAATGGTGATCAAGTGAAGGTTCTGTTTGGATGAGAGGAAACCAGGAAAGAAAAAGGAAAGAAGAAACAAAAACAAGAGAGAGAAGATAAGAAGTCAGGATCAAGTTCTGTTACAGGAACGGAAGAAAGAAAGAGAAAGAAGAAAAAAACGGGGGAGAGAATGGAGAATGAAAAGTGGGCACGGCTGCAGGAAAGAAGAGAAAGGAAACCAGAGAAGAAAGGAAAAGAAGAAGAAGGAGAAAACAGTAGAGAAGAGATGAAAACAAATAGAAAAACACAGGGGAAAGACTGAGAAAGAAGAAAAACAGAGAAGAAAGAAGAACCAGAAGAAGAAGATGATCCAGGGAGAGAAAGAAAAAGAAGAGGTAGGGAAGGAAAACAAGGAAGAAATGGCAGAGAAGAAAGAGAAAGGAGAAGAGGAGAAAGAACAGGGAAGAAGAAAACAAAACAAGAAGATGAGAAAGAGAGACCAGAGATGGTACAGGGAGGGTGAACCGGTGAAGATCTGTGACTAGGTTCGGCTTAGAGAAGAGAGTGGACCAGCAGAAGAGAAAGAAAAGAAGGAAAAGAATAAGAGTTGTAGAGGTGCAGTTACTGTGAGAAGACTGAGGATGGATAAAAAGGGACAAGAAGAAGAACAGTGGAAAAAGACAAAGAAAACAAGTAGAGAAAACGAAGAAGAGGAAGAAGAAGAAGAAGAACGAAAAGGAAAACAGAGATGGATACGGGTGTGTTGGAATATCAGTTGGATCGGCTGGTGGGACTGCTCTGCCATGGACGAAGGGAATGGGGAGAACAGATGATGGAGAAGGAAATGAGGACAGACAAGAAGAAGGGTACTCGACCCGTGGGGTGCTCGGTCTAAGGTGGGGTCCTGAGATGGTGTTGATTGGGTCATCCGCATTCAAGTTGGCAGTGGGTACAGTGAGAAAACGGGAAGAAAAGTAGATGAAGAAGGAGAAACAGGGTTCCGGGCCTGGCATTGTTCAGGTCGATTTGACCTGCCTTGGGAACAGATAGTCCAATCCAGGTGTATTAATGGGTTTGGGTCAAGTGGGCTAAGGGCTAATGGGTTAACTTGATGTGATAACATGTGGCACGATGCAAGATGATGAAAAACAACATGATGTATGGTCCATGATGATGATGATGAATTCTAAGCCCAAAAAAGGGCCATGCCATCATGTACAAAGTGGCAAGGGAATTAACTACATAGTAATATGAAAAGAAAGAAAGAAAAAGAAAAGAAAAGACTTACCAAAATATAACACTCTAAGAAGGAGAGAAGAGAGCATTTGAATGTGTCTAGATAAAAGAGGGATAGTGTTCTTTTATAGGAAAAAAAAAAAGAGTCTCCAAAAGAATAAGAGTTTTATACTAAGTTACCCAAGGAGAATAATTTAAGTTGAATTCTAAAACACAAGTTAGGACTGAACTCAAATTTCTAAGTGGAGTTAAGATAAGAAATACAATAACAAGAGACCTGACCAATTTGAGTATCTTGATTAAGCCAGACTCCTAAATAAGCAAGATTCTAATAAAATATGGTCCCACAAATAATTCCAAATATTTTTAAATAATACAAATGCATGTGCGGTCCATCACAGATCAAATCAAAGGTCAAGACTAATTTTAATCGAAAATAAAAATTCGGGTCATTATAGGGGGAGAATAGATCAAATATGCATAACAAAGGGATTGCCTAAAGAGGGCACAACGAAAAGCACTGACATTCTAAACATAGTGGGGCTCTCAAACTCCCTTCTTTCCCATTAATGAGTCTTGTGTAAGCAAACGGGTCGGGTAAACCAAATTCGGGTCAGGTCAACCCGACCCGAATTTGTTGTTCCAACCCTAACCCGACCCGTTTTTAAAACGAGTTGGAAACCTTCAACCTGCACCTATAGCGAGTCAACTCGACCCAACCGCCTAACTCGAATTTGATGCAAGTTAGGTTCGGTTGACCAGACCTAACATATTTCATTATTATTTTGTATATGATTTAACTCATTTTATGCAGCCCAATTTCATTTATAAAGCTCTCTTTACATCTAAATTCATTTAAAATGTTGCATTGAGCATGAATTTATAATTTATCAAATTTCAAGGTGTAAAGAAAGGGGAATCTATAAATATTTTCCAGACAATTTATTGAGAATTTAAAATAATCCCTTTTCAGTTTTTGTTCAATTTTATAATTCCATATTTGAGTATTAGTATAAGACTCATCAATGATATTGTATTTTATTTGTATCCATATTTTAAAGATAAATTTATATACCAACATAAAAATAAAAAACACATATCAATATTTCAACTATAAAAACATCATATTTTCAAATAAAAAAATAAGTTTTATATTCTAAGTATTAAAATTTTATATAACTCATCCACAAAAGATTGAGAATACTAGTTTATGGCCCACATGAATAATAAAAGTCACATGAAAATTATAAGTAATGGTAATTTAGTAAAATCTAAATGGGTCCAACAGGTTAGAGCGGGTTGGTCAGGTCAATCCTAACCCGACCTTTTTTTATATGGATTGGTAAACCCTAACCCTAACCTAACCCGTATTTTAAACAAGTTGGGTTAGGCTGCTCAGAAACGGGTCTGGTTGAGCTAGGTTGGTGGGTCAGGCTGAATTTTGCCAGCTCTAATGGAGTTTCTGAAATTTGCAAAACCGATCCCTTCTTGCCCATTAATCACAAGAACTAGTGTGGGTTAAGCCCAACCAAAACTCAAATCGAATTTAATGTTTCATACCTATGCCACTCCGACAAACCCAATGCCAAACCTGCCCTAATAAGTGGTCTACTTAAACCTATATTTAAATCTAAACCATGGTATGATCAATTGGATAGCACAATAGTTTAGGGCTTAGACCATTGACGACGGGGCTCAAAGTCAAGTATTGGAATGATGATGAAGATACCAGAGGAGAGGAAGATAAAAACGATTGCGCACTGCCACCCCCACATCATGCAACGCCAGTCGCCGCCGCACCAAGTTCTCTAGTCTCCATCTCCGCAGGTTTTCATTTCTAGTTGCAGACCAAAATTGAAGATGAAGAAAGAGATAGCGCAGGGCCGCCGCATCTTCATCTTCATCGATATGTATGTGTCAAATTCGATACCCAGAGCAAAAGAAATTGGGTTTTTTCCAAATCAGTGAAGGGTCCATGTGGCCCATCCGATCAAGGATCAAGTACCCACGTCATGTAGGGCACTGATGGGCTATCGTAAGAGTGGATCCCTCTAAGGATTGGACCATTGGATCTCACCCTCATTGGAAGTCCCTAATTAGAAATACTGATACCCAGAGGTTTCGTTTACGTTAAAGAGAAACAGAGCTATGTCGCATTTGAGATTGGTATCAAAACCCATTGTCGAATTTGACATTGCTTTTTAAATGCATAAAAAAACCCAAAGTAGTGAGATTACTTTGAAAGCTAAAATACTAAGGGTTTTTTTTACTTCGAGGGCCACCAAAGACGTTTTTACAAATAAAATCCTCTATAAAATTGTAGTCCCCAGTAAAGAAGCAAGCTAACAAACCAAAATTCTGTTTGACCAAATTACACTCACCGACATCCAACTGGTACCTAAAGCAACAGCAAAGCAATATTCTCAAATAAAAAGAAGATTGGAGGATTGGAGAATGTTAGGTTCCAGATAGATTGCCATAGAAGATGGTAGTTGGGACCCTGATTGCGCTAACGACCCAAACAGGCTATTAGTTGTTGACAATCTCACCCCATCTCAAATAAATTAGTCTTTTAGGCACTTCCCCACATATGATATTATGTGAATACCCCGTTTCTCTGTTTTTCTTCTCAATTTTCAGCTATCTTTGCATTATCTAAAGCATTTGTCTGTGTCTACTTTCCTAAGTAATCTGCAAAGTAATCAATACATAGGACATAGGCGGTTAGCCAACACATGATCATTCAGCCAAACGCGCAATTGCATTTCCTCTTGCGCAAAACTCGCACTTTGCATGTGACGAGTTGGTGAAGCTAACATTACTTTATTGTGATTTCTCTATACACATAGCCAGTACATCATCTCCACCTTAAATGAATTGTGAAGAAGATTCTTTGGGCTGTGTGCTCTATGTTTTAATTGGAAATTACATGCATAGACTCCTTTGATTAATGAGCTCCAATCTCTGGAGGAGACCTCATGGAGAAGCCAAAGATGCCCATTTAGGTGGATGAAACTTATTTAATTTGAGTGTTTATTTTAATGAAAAACAATGGTGCTACTCCGGAGTGCCATTTTGTTGCAGCATGGGGTTTATTTGTTGGGCTGTAAAATTACATAGTTCGGTCCTGGATCCACTTTAGTCTAACCTAGGAAATAGGGCCTTTCACAAAAATTATTTTGTTTTTTAAGCGGGCTTGGATCCAAGGGTTAGTGTCAGTGTTGGACTTGGACTCTCACATCTCCATTCAATCTAGCCTCGTTAATTTGGGGCAGGTATTTTGTTAGAGAGAAAATATAGAGATATAAAGAGAGGAGGGAGATAGACAAAGAGTGATTTTATTGATGTTGAGAGAGAGAGAGAGAGAGAGAGAGAGAGAGAGAGAGAGAGAGAGAGAGAGAGAGAATGCCAATGAAATTAAGGAGAACACTTTGTGGGCACATTTGTGCAATATCCACACAAATGAGGTGACAAGGACTAGGCATTTTTTGAAAAATGAAAAGTGATTCCCCTAGCCACCCCAACTCTCAACAAATAGTTTTCCTGCAGTATTGGCAAAAATTAGTCGCTCATGGCTTTTCCTCATGGATGGTGTTGTTTCAGACTGCATTTGGAAAAATGGAACCTTTCCCCTGGCTTTTCCACAAAAATAGTGTAATAGAAACAAGCCTGAAGTGTTTCTTCTTTTTCATCTTTCTTTTTTTTCTTTTCTTTTTCTTTTGTGTTCTTTTCTAGCTACAAAAACATGCCTTAGATCTTTCGTATCTTACCAAAAGGAAGATAACATGCCTTAGATCTTTAGTATCTTACCAAAAGGATATCTTCCCTTGGACTAGAAGCCTCCATAATATTACATTGAGAATGTTCTCCTATGAGCTGATTACATATTGCTCGTATGCAGTCAAGTCATTGAGGCCCATTTTTATGTGTCTGTCAATGAGAGGAGGGCAGATGGAAAAGTCGAAGAGGAAGGGAGGCTGCGCCTTTAATCTTGGCCCTAGATTTAACAATTTTAAAGTTTAATGGCATCGTAACTATAGATTTTTTAGATTCAATCCAAATTAATGGGATGACAAGAATATCAAAGGGGCTACACTGATTAAAAGTAGGCCCCATAGAGCTAAAATGCCCATGCAAACTGCTTATTGGAGAGCATTTTCTTGAATACACTACCTCCAATCTAGTCTTGAAATGCTTATCAGGCATAAATTCAGACATGCATGCAGCTCTAGCCTGAATTTCACCTATGCAAAGCCCAACCAGCTATTGGTAAAAGTGAATGCATTTACAAAAGTAAGTAAAGTGGCCAACATGTGCTTATTGCTCATTTAACCAATCATCAATTTTAATGGGCTACAAAACCGCCTCATATCCCAGCGGTAAGAGGCATTTGTTATTACCTAGCTGCTTAGGGTTTAAACTTTGGCAGCCACCTTTCCTCATTTGAGGTTTGTTCTACCTCACCAGAGGTCTACTTTCCTTACTCGAGGGTCAGGGTCCCAGCCCCTTAAACTGGGTACTAGGAAACAAAAAAAAGGAAAAAAAAAAATTTTAATGGGCTCATTTTCTCTGCCCACTGGCGGCGGAGTAACTAATCTGGTAGTCCCAAAAATTAAAGAACCAGATAATGTTTAATCTAATTGTTCTGAAGTCAAACGTCATTGTTATTCATCTCATGAAATACGAATCTTCAGCTTTCAAACTCGTGAATCATTTTATAATAACGGAATTCAGTACTTCGGTTAGGTACATTGCAACCCATGAATACGGAGGAAAAACGGGCTGTGTGTTATGTGACCAACCCCCCCACCTCTATATAAGTCCCCGGGGCAAATGGGCATCATTCTACAAGATAGGCATCATTCTACAGCATACTTAGATTTGAAGTTCATCAGCGGCAAGGCTTCTGGCGAGCGAGACATCGACGGTCGGACTTCTTCGAGATCAAGCAATTAAAATAGTATGAAGACCAATCTACGAGAAACCATGACCCAAGGGTGCAATGGTGGTGTTAAGCCGAAAAGCAATGAAGATGGTGTGGTGAGGATGAAAATTGTGCTCACCAAGCAACAACTTAAGCAATTGATGGTGATTATAGGCAACGGTAAAAATCTTGTTCATCAGACATCTCCATCGCCATCGCCACCGCCACCGGTGTCAGCATTAGATCAATTGCTACTTATTAAGCAGAGAAGGAATCAAAAAAGAGCAGCTAATGTCAAGGTTAATCACAGGCCCTGGAGTCCTGCTCTTCAAAGCATCCCTGAAGAGCGCTGAATTCAACCATATGATCCTTCTGCGTGTTTGGTGTTTAACATGTCTATAGTTTCTTTCTGCATGATTTTCATTGTTGATTTTGAGTGCCTGTAATCTGCTTTGGTTAGAGAATCAACTACTAAATTGTTAGTTGGCACACTCTCTTTTTGGTGGCTCTGATCATGGAAATTATGAGCAAGAACCCTTTGCAAATGCACTTACAAAAGCAGTAAAACTTTTAAAGTTCCTTTTCTCTTTTTTTGAAAACTTTAAGTTCCTTAAATTGATGGTTCGGATGATTCTAACCAGTTGGTTTTTATTTAAGTTATTCATGATCCTATATAAAATCTTCCAATTCCACCGTACCCTACCCATGTGGTGGGATGAATCATGGTGGGCCCCAAAAATCTAAGGGCTAATTCACTCTCACTTTTCTATTAAGGGCCTATTGTTTGCCTTTATAATACATAGGAATTGAATGCACGAAATTGATACCTTATAAGTTGCTAAAAATGAAAATTAAAGGTGAATTTAAATAAATGAGCATCAACTAACCTTTTGTTTTAGGAAAATAAAATTGAAAGAAGATAAAAATAAATAAATGTTAATTTTTTATATATACCCCCCTAAGGTTTTAATAATTTATAAATAAGCCTATGTGGTTTCAATATTTGCATATACACCTTGCTTTTTCATTTTAATACCTTGCATGTCCCAAAATTAGTTGCCTTACAACTACTATAAGTTTTTAGAGTAAAATGATAATTTTGTCACCTCTTTATCCCTACATGCATAATTCCAATTGCTCAAATTTATTTTACTCTAAGGCTTTTAACATGGACAGTTACACTAATACATTTTTATTAATACAAGGCCCATTTTATTTAAACCAAATCGATCATAACCTATATTTATGGTTTTTAGGAGAGGATTTTACAAAAAAAAAAAACACGTAAGGGGACCCTCAAATCAAAAACCCAAGGTCTTAGTGCACCGCAATGGTCACTTATGACCATTGCCTTTTTTTTTCATATCTAATTGGGGAGCATCAAACTCATCGCTCAAGAGCAAGTTTGATGCTTCTGTTGGAGGTAAAAAAAAAAACCCCCCCTTACAGGTCTGCAACTTTGGGTGGAGGGAGACAGCAAGGATGGTGGAGGAGGGAGCTATGGAGGACTCCACCACCACTTACATCATCTTAGCATTACCCATCTTCTTGCCTTCATCTTCCTCTACCTTCTTCTCTTCTTTCCTTCTTTCCTCCTCGTCCAGACACGATCCAAACAAAAATCAGGCCCCAGTTTCTTCTTCTCTTTTTTTTTTTTTTTTTTTCTATCTTTCTTTCTTTCCTTCTATGCATTCTCTTCTTCGTTTCTGGTTACTTTCTTCTTCCTTCTCTTGTTTCTATTTAATCTACCAGAACGATTAATCTCGACTTCAATCAACCCAGGAGGCCAAGAGAACCTATCCTCCTTTTTCCCCACATATATAGAACCACGGGCAACACCCAGCCCAGTTCCATCTCCTCCTTACTCTCCCTCTATCCATAACTAAACCCAACCCCCATTCTCTTCTTTTCTTCTCCTTCTGCAAATTTTCTCTTGCTTTACTCTTCTTTCTTCTTCTTCCTAGCTTTCTTTCTTCTTCCCTGTTTTCTCTTTATCTACTTTCGTTTCTTTCTTCCTTCCTCTTATTCTATGGTCCACTCCTTTGTTACCACCAATATCACCGAGGCTTCTTACCAAAGCAGCACTGCATCTTGGTTCCAACTTACACCCTCTGTTGCTTCCACTCCAACTTCCACCATCTCTGCCTGCTCCCCACACCTAATAGAAGCATCGAACTCACCCCTGAGTTCGATGCTCCCCAATCAGATGCAAACATATATATATATATATATACAACAATGGTCATATATGACCACTATCATGCACCCAGACCTTAGGTTAGGCTTATGGTTAGAGGGTCCTCTTATATGGTTTTTTTTAATAAAATTCTCTTTTTATAATTAATCCAATCCATTTATAACCCACTATTTGATTGATAAAAGTTTCAAAATTTACGATTGAGCTTCATTTGCATAACAGATCATTAAGAGAGAAGTCCTTGGAGATTGAGGTAAAATATTAGTATTTTTGTAAATAAATGACATACCCATTAATGTTTAATGGATGTAAGGGCGAAGGTGTTATCTTTATAAAAATTCAATGCAAACGTCTTGTTTGTTGCCCATTCTCATTAGGACTATTGATTTTAGGAATATGGAATGGATTAAAATGAAAAAACAAGGGGCGTATACAAATACTAAAACTAGAGGGGTCTATTTAAAATTTTATAAACCTTAGGTGGTATATACAAAGAACTCTATAAATAAACAGCTTCTTCTTCTGATGCTCACTTTTAAAATTCAGCTTTGATATTCATATTAAACTACTAATGGTATGAAGCCCATGTATTCAATTCCCATGTATATTATGACTATCTCAATTGTCATCGGCCACAAATACCGTACACTAGTTGAATTCAAGTCGAGTCCAACTAGAATTTTTTAGTCCAAGTCCAGATCTGTAAGTGCAATACAGACCCTAGAGGACATACCTGGTCATTCAAGTTGGGAAATGGTTTAACCTTACTCCACAGTTTTAAATCCATTACTTTATCAGACTCTGATCTGAGGTTTCAGCCCAAGTCCAAGTTCAGTTTCATGTATATCCATCTCATGCCGTGCAGTCGTGCAGAGGATTCTCTTCTGTATATTCCACAAACTAGTGTTAGGGTCCAACAAGACTGAACCTTGGCTCAAGTCTAGCATGTTGAGGGTTACAAACTCTAGGCGTAGCTCTAGGTCCAAATCAGTGGCAGATCTAAGGGTGCCTTCAGAATTCCCTGTTATACCACTAATCTTCCGGCTGCAGTTGTAGCTCTTCTAGCTAAAAAAAAAAAAAATCGAATGCTGAAACAACATTATGATTTTTGTCCCCTTCAGACATGTAAAGAAGCTTCCCATCCTTATAGAAGAACTTTCCATTCTCTACTACAACTTCATAGCTCTCTTTTTCTTTCTGCTATGAAACAACAGTATGATTTTTGCCTCTGATTAACCAAGAAGCATACAATATTCTTAGCTTTACAACATGTATATATTTATGTTGAGAAGGGTGTTTTGTTCAACTTACCAGTGAAAGAATTCTATGAATTCCAAAATTTATAGTTACAATTGCACCATCACGTTGTTTTATATTTTATGATGAGAAGACTTACCAGTAAAAGAATGGCTGCCTACTCACACAATGAAGCCAATCCTCATAATAAAAGTGGAGATTATGTCCATAACAATGGTTATCTGTTGGCAGAAACAGCCATAACGAAATTCATTGAAAATTGCGACCTACCTTAGCAGCTGATGTTCTTGTTCTAGACCAACGAGAAATGGCGGTCTCTGGTTTCTCAGTGTCTAAAAATGATAGAGAACTCTGTTTTGAGTTCCGTAAAGTCTTAACAATTTCCACCTTTAACAGGCATAAAAACATTTAGTATGTCAGATTTCATCAAAGAATGGCAACACAGAGAAGAGAATTTTAAGGCAAAGATCTAATTATCCAGCCCTGCTCCACAAGAACAATGCAATCTGCAATTGCAAGCCTTCTTCTGGTTTTTCAAGATGGTCTTGTCCTTTATACCTCTTTCTCCATGACAAACCCAAGAACAGTGCGCAAATACAAACAGATAAGATAGTGAATTTGCTCAAAGGAATTCTTCACATCCAAATTACTCCTCGTTTCTCAACTTAGTGGAGCATCCTCGCTTGTCACTCTCTCCTCATACAAACGACATTGGATGAAGAGAAAGGGTGGAGAGAATAAGTATAGACAATACATATGAAAAACCCGTATGCAAGGCTTTATTGAAAAATGCATGGAAGTACTGGCATGAGAAATTAGCAAAGCTCCAACCTTACCTGTTACAGTACTGACTTTAAGGCAACCACAACATGCTGCATCTCTTAAAAGGTTAGGAAGGCAATTCTTCAAAGTATAAGAATCCCTGCATCCAGGTAACCAGATTTCATGTCATATTGTAGGCCATCCAGGTAACCAGACCTCAATGTCATATATATTAATTTTTTTTAAGTGTAGTTTTCTATATTATCATCCTACAGAAGAAAGTATTAGACACAGCTCCCTATACTATAAAACAAAATTTGACAGCCATGTTCAATGAACAAAAAGAACTCAATTTTGTGCTTGGTTACCATAATATCGGGTAAGTTCACCAAAAAAGGTTTATCTGAAGACACTAACTTTCCAGACCCAAACATAACTCTGTCTGTTACGGCTTCCAGGATTAATTTAATATATGTATGGTTATTGAAGTTCTCTGCTTGGGTTAGCCGATGAGTAGAGTAGTTAGCTTTATTTGTTATGTATGAGTTAGCGTCTTTGTTATGGAGGAGTTAGCTTTCTTGGTTATGCATCCATCTCCTAGATCTGAAAATGATAAAAGGACAAAAGAAACACACCAACACCCAATCACATACGAGCAAACTATACACAGTGCGAGTCATTTTCTTCATTTCCACCTCAACCAATCACAAGTGAAGCTTTTGTCACAGTACTCCAATACCAATAACAAGAAGTTATGAAGGGCAATTAAAAAAAATCAAATTACATGCCTAATAATACATGTAATGTGAAATGAACAATAGAAGAGAAAACCAGCGGACAGGCCCTACACCCTTGAAGTCAAACAATAAAGCAGTACTAGTACAAGTTCTATTACTTGGAGACCAGGAGCACAAAACCACAGGCTTCTATAGTTCGAGGTCAGCTCCTACGACATCAACCAAGGGCTATCTACATTGTGATATTCCTCAATTTTATCAATACTATAAAAGAGAAGCAAAATATAGGCACAGAAGATGAAGCATATTAAAATGAGCTATCAATGTTGATGAAGCAAGGTTAACGTCAAATTCAATTCTACTGATTTAGTAGTCATACTATGGTCTTGGGATCAAGGCGTCATACTATGGTCTTGGGATCAAGGCATTAGTTACTATCAATGGATACATTGCCACTCCATATTCACATGTCAAAATAAGTTCTCAAAGATGCAACACTATGGAGTTTGTAGTAAAAAGAGTTAAAGAAAAAACAAACACTAAAATTCATTAGAGAAAATGAATGATGAATTTAGAAAAAATGAGGTTTATGGAAAAGCAGGCAGTTGGGTTCATTATTAGGGATGCATCCTCTAACTTCATGATCTTTAAAAGAAAAGCAACTGTGAAAAACAATTAAATCAAGGCCATCTACGGTAATCTCAAAAGCTAAGTAATAACGGTCAATGTTTTGATGCAGCACTCTAATGGTAACTCCAGACTCCAGGTGAATTGATGGAGGGAAGAAAAACTTATTTAAAAATAAAGATAAAATGGGTAGATAAAGCAGAGTGAAAGATTGAAACATCAAGTACAAAAAAGATCTGTGGATGCAAAGCAAAATGAAACAATTAAACAATAAATAACCAAATGTTACCCCAGTATCGCCAGTCAGAGATACGTAGATAATAAAATCAAATCAAATAAAATAAGGTTTAGCATCAGCTGCAACAAAATCCATCCACAATGTGGCTCCACTGGATGATCAGTTTGTACTGCTGTTAGGTGAGCCCTACCACTTGGGTCTCTGGTGTCCCGAAAAAAAGGACACCATTTCTTTCAAACAGAGCGATCATATACACCATCACTCTGGGGTTCTCAATCAGCAGGTAAGTGTTCATCAGAGCAGCCGGTTTTGCAGCACGTGGGTGGTTTCTTTTATCAGGGGTGTTGATCCAGATTTCTTCTCTTATGTAAGAAATTTCTTAAATTCGAGCCCGTGAGGCCTACCCTTGGTCCATCCATATAGACGAAACACACGACCCCCCTATTTCCACATGTACACCAATTATTTGTCAAATTCAAATTTACTAAACTCCGATTCGAATGAACTATTGATGATTAAACTTTTTGGGCCAAATGGAGATGATAAAAATCATAGTTGGGCTGATTTTTTGCAAAGAAGAGGACCCCATGGCGTCCTTCAAACACCAGCCCACCCCACCCCTCCCTCCCTCCCTCCCTCCCTCCCCCACAAATCTCCATCCCTATGTGAGTTCCCAGGTGGGCGCCACCTATGTGAACTACATGTACACTTGAGCTTATCTAACCTTAAGCTTGAGCTTGGGGGATCGTTCATTCTAGTGAATTTCATTTCTGACAAATGATATCTGAATGAAATGAAATCAGAAACTTTTGTTCAAACAGCTATCTAAAAGCACAGATTTGTTTGATTTTCACTACAAGTGTTGAAATTGTATTGGAGCAGGAGAAAAGAGAAGTGAATCTAAGTAGGTAGGGAAATGATACGAGATGGATCCAAGGCATACCCGATTCTGATCGATGACATTGACAGTGACGACGACCTTTCGGAAGATTATTAATCGTTGCTGGCAATTATGGCAAAATCTAGTCTAACCCACCAACTGGATTCTCACAACCCATGTCCAAGACAGCTATGAGTTAGGAAAACCTAACCTGTACATGTTCGCCAAAATGGCCTATTCTGGGAACTTTGAACGGTGGTATGATTAAACGTAAATGGATTTCTAAAATTTTAGGGCATACCTGAATCTATCGCTAAAGGAGACGGAAAGTATGCTGAAACAACTCCCTCAGTCTTCTCTTGATGCCAGCAGCGTGATGGTAATGCTGAACTCGATTCAGTGTGTATGTATGTCTGTATTTTTGAAGATGAGAGAGTTCCCGACTTTTATAGCCATCTGACCATCACCGATAACTGCAACGCTCCTCTGCCATTATGGAGCATTGCCGTAATGCATTCATGGATATTCATGTCAGCAAAAACTGAAAATATGATGAATGGCAATGAATGGCAATTAAGGGGAGGAGGGAGATGACTGTTACAGAGAATGGGCGGGGGTCAATTGGACCACCACCCTCGGCTTCCAACAGTACGTAGTTAAATGCATTAGGTTAGGTAAACTCATATAACATGCTTAACCTATTTAATGGGGTGGGTTAGAGCCATATATCTAAACAAGGTGTTTTGATAAAAGCAGCATATAAGATTAATAAAATTGGATATTGTAAGATTTTATTATTGCAGAACAAAATTGTATTATATTATAAGTGATAATGTTTGATAGTATCTTTAAATATTTATTTCCTAAATATTTTTTCATATGGGGAAGAAATAAATCTTGCAATTTTTAGTAGAAAATCATAAATTGTAGTATATATTCTAAGTTAGCCAAACACCTAATTTTTAGATAGATTCTATCATGATGTAACGTACAATATCAAATAATCTTTTATAATATCTTGTTACCAAACACCTGAGTTTAATATTTTAGAACTATTTTATATGGAATGAGCTGAGCTTGTATTGGGCTTGTTTTTTCCAGCAATTTAACATAAATGTGGCCTTAATATTTGAATGGAGTAGGTTTGGGCCAGTAATCTAGTAGTTAAGTTGGGTTATACAAATTGACAACACAAATTAATATGCATTATGTGTGCAGGGTTAGGTTAGGTTAAACCACATCGCACTACAACAGAATGGTGTTTTGGCGAGGAAATATGGCGACGAAATTTTATTTCCTCGCCTAAAGTCATTATTAGCGACGAAATTTATTTTTCATCGGCAATTTAAGGAAAAAAAAATTATTTTAGCGAGGAGTAAAATTTCGTCTCTTTAAGGTAAAATATCGTCGCCAAAAGCCATTATTAGCTATAAAATTTATATGTCGTTCCTACTTTCAACAAATACGTATGTCCGTGCAAAAAAAAATTTGGGTGTCACATACGCGACAAAAGTTATCGTCGCAATAAAAAGGGACCAATTGGGGACGAAATGAGTTTTGTCGCCCCAAAGTGTATATATTCATTTGTGATTGAGATCAGACGTCTCATGTTCATTTCCGCCCCTGCCTCCACATGCGATAGAGATCAGAAGCCTCCATCCTCCTGTCCACGCGGAAGCCTCCATCCTCCATCCTCACTTCGACCTTCGACCTTCGACCTCCGTCCTCCATCCTCCTATCCACGCCGAAGCCTCCATCCTCAACTACATCAAGAGACGTCTGCTCCAACTTTCATCTTGTGAAATCGAGAGATCCAGGTCTGTTTCAAGCCCTAAATCTCGGTTTTTTTCCCCTCTAGTTTGGATGGTGATGTGTTAGTGAAGATATTATTGTTGCTTGCAATGTGTTTAATGAAATGCCCGAAAGTAATTTTTCCCATTTTTGAAGCATTTCAACATTCATAGCTAGACCTGTACCCCATGCATAGTTAGATTCTTAACATTTAGAAACAGGACCGAGTGATGCGTAGGAGAAGTTCGAAATATCCCGCTTCAGGTTGATTTTTATTTCTTTGATTGGTTTCTTGGTTTTTGTTTATGGGGTTTGTAGTTGTTTTTGTTGCTTCAATGGATGATGGTGATGTTTTGAATTGGTGATTTGCTTCAATGGATGATGGTGATCTTTTGACTTGGTGAGTTTACCGTTGTCTGATCTGACCTTTGCTGACTATGTATTGAATTAAATTTCAAAGAAGGTATATATAAAAGCCCTTTAAACCCTTATGATATTAGATCAAGGGTCAGGATAACCTGCACGATTTGACCATCTCGGCATGATGAAAATATCTAGGAGCTTAATCATCCATGACCAGATCGGCATCAACCATGAAAACTAGCTCTAAACCATTTGCTTGTATTGAGCCATTGGTGTCTTGAGAGGCTGTATCAAAACTCTTCGTCAAATGATTAGCGACCGACCTGAGCCCAGAGTTTGGTGAGTGCAACTTTTTTTCTTTTACCTTATTCATAATTGTGCCCCATTTTAGAACAGAGGTCTAATAAAGAAAAAAGAAGGGAAAAACAGAGGAGTTTGAAAGGAAGATAAGGATTCTAGTGATGGGTTCTGAAGATTGGGAGTTGAAAGGCAGGAGGGAGGAAATGCATGGGCAGAGTCATAGAGGTGATGAACCTGGGCTTGTGTCTCTGGGCAATTTATAGTATCTTGGGATTAAGGAGGTGGTTTGAAAATTTATCTTCACATCTAATGTCTTGGGGTTGTTTTTGGCCCTTAGATTAGCTATATGTAATGAAAATATTCATATGGTTTCTTTATATTCTTGAATTCTTTTTTTAAGTTGGTTGGGGTCAGTTTGTCTCTTATAGAATTGGATTAGGTTCCTATCAAAAAGATATGACCTGATTGGGTGGTCTGGTTCTAAGTCCACTCTGAGTTTGTCTACTCAGGTTTGCTCTATCTAGGCCCTCACTGTACCCAACCCTTGACACACCCTTACTACAGGAGCTGACAAAGTCCTAAAGATAGTGTAAATCTGCAATGTGACTTTATGGTATCCATTCACTTGGTCCATATGGCCCTCATTTTGAGTTTGGAACGTGGCAGGCAGTGTCCACATGTGATTTTGCCATTGTGGCCTTCAACTTATAGGCATGGTGATGCAGGCTAGACCCAAGGTCTGCCAACCCATTGGGCTCAAGCCCACTAAAAGCCCATAAATAAGATCTCTGGATCGTGCAGAAATTTCCTATTTTAGTGGAAGACTTTCCTATTTTATTATTTCTAAATCTGCATGCTAGGACGAGAGAGAGATTCTAAATTTGGATGCTAGGATGAGAGAGAGAGAGAGAGAGAGAGATGAGAAGTTCTTTGCCACTTCAGTCTGACTCACTGACATGTCAATGCCAACAGCACCATACATGTCTGTGCAGCATAACATCTTGAGACTTGCCATCAACAAAATCTCTTCCCAGAAAATGCCCACAAGCTTTATTAAGGCTCAATTTCTATTCAAGCACTAACCACATTCACAGAACAGAAATTGATGCTAGCAAGAGAGGGAACCTGATAACCATTGGCAACCGCTACATGCTTTTCATTTACATTTAAGAGGGGAGCAGATGTTTATCACCAAAGGATTGTGATTTGCCCACCCATGAACGTGAGTTCCCATAAGTTGGAGAATGCATAAGATCCAAATTCCAGGCAGCTAATCAAACAGGGCCCGCAATAAATAGACCTATATTTCGTCAGTTCTGGATGTGTGGCTTGATTTGCAACACAGCTGGCATGTGCCCCATGGGTTCACACAATTTTTATACAGCTTACAACCAACATTTCGAAGGGGCCTTTCCATAACTCATACGCTATTACAATGAACTACTACACAATTGAATCCTAAACAACATACCAGACAAGTACATTGAACATAGATATTTGGGATTATTTAAGGCATGGGATGAATAAGGGTAGGCGAAATAGAGATGGGATGATGCTTACATACCATCAGAGCATGATGATTCCAGCTCTCCATCAGAAGAGGTAATATGTCCAATTTGTGTGTCAGGTGTGCTTAATATCTTGACGATCGGAGTGATTTGCAAAAGTATCGAGATATTTGAAATTATTTATCATTTGTTGTTATTAGTTTCATTACATATGCATATGTGTAGTAACGATGTCATGTTATGTGCACTAATACTCATTTATGTTTTGTTAGGTCTCGGAGATGCCACCACGTGCGATGACCAGCACAAGCGCATCCGGACGTGGCCGGGATAAAGGGGAGCCCTCCGCATCACATTCTGAGGAAGGGGGCGGGTCCACACAGAATACTTTGGTGGATAATTCGGCTAGGGGGGACGGGAGCAGTACAAGCAGTGCAGGTACATTTCCAAATTGATGTACATTGTTACTATAATGGATATAGATTTTTTATATTGACTAAATGAATGTTATGTTTTAACTTACAGGTTCAGCCGCTAGTAGGCGTACCCGTGGCCCGACGCGGGGTGTACAGCTTTCAGAGCTTATTCATGGAGAGAACGCCAAGCTCCCAGTGCCCATCCCCATAGAGTTCTATGCTCCTGTAGGGCGTTACGCTAACAAATTTGCCTCCAAAGCAGGAGTACGGGTTCGGACCGATCTGGCAGACCTATTTACTAAGCGTTGGTCTGCCATTCCGAAGGATACCAGAGCACCGATCATCGCATCCATGAAGGTTATTGCTTTTATGTCTATTCTGAAGAATATTCGAGTATTGTTCATTTTTAGTATTGAATATGATTTTCATAAAATGCATATATATATATTTTTTTGCAGAGCAAGTTTGACTTGCAGGGTGATCCAGTCGTTATTGAGACAGTCACAAATACAAAATGTGCTCGGAGGCTTAGCGACAACAACCACAAGCTGTACAAGGACTATCAGCAACTTGTTGCCAATTTTGGAGAGGAGTATGCCCGGAGCCACCCACCGAAGCGATGCCAGTCATTAGATAAGTGGATTGGTCTCATCGACAAGAATTGGAAAACTGAGAAGTTCTTGGTAATTCATACTTCTAATGCTCATGTAAGTTTCTGTATTAATTTATTTAATAATTCTATAATTTCATTGATTTAACTAGAAACAATCAGAGACCAACAAAGGGAACCGACGACAGCTGAAGACCAACCATGCATGCGGCTCCAGGTCGCTCCCTGTCAGGGCCACTGATGCGGTGCGTGTCATATTTTATTTGTGATATTTTAGTGTAATCGTTGTTATCATTAATTTCACATATAGAATTGCTAATCTCTCAGATGCAAGCCAATGAGAGTCGGCTGCCTGAGTTTCCTGAGTTCTACAAAGACACTCACTTCAATAAGAAAACGGGAAAGTGGGCGGCTGCAGAGTGCGAGCGTATATATGTATGTATACCAATTGTACTTTGATTTTAAATGATAAATGACACCAACTTCAAGTTTATAATTAATTGTTTGCTTCCTCTAAAAAATGACAGGACGAGCTTGTAGGAACGCAAGATTTGCATTGCTCGCAGCCTAATGCGATCCCACTGACAGCAGAGGAGCTGTCAGTGAAGGTCCTGAAGCCAAGGTCTGGCTACGTCAAGGGCATCGGCATGAGGCCCTCTTCCTCTCTCCGGACCACTGCCACCTCCTATCAAGGACCGAATCCGGAGGTGGTCCGCCTACAAAACATGGTCGAGGAGCAGCAAAAGCAATTGGATGAGGCATGACAGCTCCTCTCCTCACAGGAGAGCCAGATGGAGACGATCATGGAGTTTATGAGGAAGATGGGTTACCAGGGGCCTTCTCCGCCCCCTGATGGCTCAGCTGGTGCTGGTCTTATAGCCTGGTTAGTATTTTCTTTCTTCTCTATCTACTATGTCCATAATTCAAGTCCTAAGAAGTTATATCCTTCACCTTACACTTTTTGTGATGATAAATCCTTTTTATTTTGTGATGGCATGTTGCCTCCTTTTATTAGTTTTATGTTTGTTTGTTTTAGTCAGTTTGTTTCCCCAAGGGCAATAGTCCAAAAGAATCAAAAGGCCGCAAAGGGATTCTTAACAGCATTCTGAACTGGTGTGTTGAAGTTGAGAACAATCCAGATGACCACAAGTAGCACATTTTTAGAATTTAAGAATGTTCCCATACTTAGTCCAAACTGTTTTTTCTATTTAATTTTTTTTAGGATAGTTCAGATTTCTTGTGAGAGCAAAAAAAGAACAATTTAGAAGTTGAAGCATTGCATCAGTTGTCGTACTTGTAGCTCCCTTGGCCCACAAAACTCCACAGTTCTCTCCTGTTCCAATCTACTACTGTTTTGTCCTCATTAGATGGTTGGTAAGAACCATGAGATTAGCAAAGTCACAAACAAGTGTATGACTCCAGCAATATGGCATCAACAATTGTAACCCAGTACAAAACAGAGCAAAGCTCTCTGTATGTGATTTTGCACTACATTTTTTGGAGGTAAAAATTGCCATTGGAACTTGGAATGACTTCAAATAGTTGCCAGCACAAATTATTATTTGCAAAGATATGGTTCCTTTTTGTTTATTTGATGATAATGAGTATTAGAGATCATCCAAATACCATGATCGTTTCTAGGATTGATTCCTATAGGATAAGGAGTACTGGTTGTTGACTGTTTCCTTTAGAAATTTTTTCGTACTCAAGAGTCTACTCATGTTGAAGTCCAAATCATTAGTTTGTTTTCTTTAAGAAGTTGAAAGGTAGCCAACCTAGTCATCCCTTCAATGTTTTTTATTTTTAGAAACAATTCAAGGGGAGCTGAATTTTTTTAATGACATGGGTATCCCTAAGGTCATTGACCAAAAGGCACTAATACCGCGGGTGGCTCCTGCTAAACCCACATAAACACACCGGGCAAATCAATTTGGATAACTGAATCATATATTTGCAGTGAACTCTAAAAATAAGATATTTGGATTGAGTGGCATATTTAGAATATGATAGAATGATACACAAGTTAAGCTTTGCTCCTACTTGTATTAGTGGTGAGTCCATGCAACCCTTAAGGTGATGACTCTAGAAGCCTTGTTGAAGACTCCCAAGCCTCAAGATGACGATTGACAACTCTTAGAGTAGGCTAGGATAGTCAAGTAGAGGAAGCCCAATGTAAGATAGGATCCTGCATCAGGTCAGTTTGGTTAAGATTGGGTATCAGCGGCTCTTCATGTACCAAACTTGTGTTTCAACTTTCTTTCAGCTTCATCACCTCTTTTCACTTATTTGTTAGTTAAAATCCCGCTGCCGTAAAGTAAAGTCTAAACTCGAACCCTGACCTACCGAAACCATAATCCCATAACAAACCTAAAACTCTTTTTTATTGTCATCATCATCGAAGCCTTGTTCCAACTATATTAGGTTCAGTTACATTAACTTGAAATTCTTTTTTAGTTCCCCAAATTTTGTGGCCAAATTAGCCATTAAACCGGTCTTGAGCTCATAGGCATAACAACCTTTTCTTCCCTAAATTTTGTGCAAAGCATTCCAACATTAATGCCATAAAACCAGCATAAAATTGTCCCTATGACAAATCTAAACAATACCCAAATGATCACACAGACTGTGAAACAACTGAATAAAACACTCGAATATTCCCAGTATACCTCCGACCAGCCAAAATCAAGCATCAGTATTGACCCTAAACTGGATCCCATCTGTCTACAGCAATCAGCCTTGCATTAGCCTCATTTAACCCTGATTGACAGCCTTATACAGTCTCAAAACAAGCACACGACAGCGACCACCAATAGCTGTTTCAACCCATAAATCAAACCTCAAACTCATATAACCTCACCCTCAATCTGACACCAAACAACCATATTTGACACCCTTAAACATTTCACAAAATCAACCCCATCCGAGTGTCATCCAGCCAACCTTTCATCTCATAATTCTCATTAATCAAAAGCCTAGACAGAGTTCTAACAAACATCCATGAATGAGCCACAACCCTGGCCCTAAACAGCCATCCAAACTGCTCACCACAGCTGCTGTGCTGCACGTGAGAAAGTACCTGAAACAGTCCTATTCAATCCATGATCAGCCCCTGCAATAGGTGTAACCTCTCCCCCGAAACCAGACTGATAACAGTCCTCAGAGCAGTCCCTATAGGCCTATATTAAATACCCCTACCCTATGACTACCTCTAAATCTTAAATTGTCCTAAAAAATACCCCTTACACAGAACATTGTCCATCGAAAAGTAAACCCATCCTGTCACACTGACAAAGCTAATCATACCTAAAGCAGTTTCAATTTTGGAGTTTGCTGAACCTATTCCTGTTGTCTACAGCACTGATTCGACATAAGCCTAACTCCAGCATGTATTTTTCCAGCATTCAGTTTTCAATTAGTCCAAAAAACTTAAGCTTACTACCCCAGCCAAAAACAACCATACCCTGTGGTCAATTGCCACCAAAAAACTGCATCCACATCTGATCTAATTAAATCAGGCCTTCATCCAAGCTTTTATTGTGCTCTACAACTTTTCTATTGGACATTTTTTTTTGGGCTTGCATCTTACATATATTTTGTTTGCATAACCATTGCATAACTTTTGTTGCTAGCTTTTCATTGCTTGCCTTTCTGTTATGATTCTACGTAAATACCATAACAAAATTTTATAAATCGAAACATTTCTTGCGCTCCTTTCATACTTTGGTAGTGCATTTCTTAATTTACAGTTTGCTTTTGATTCACAGAGATTGAGGCTAAAGAGGAACCAACCGAGGAGAACAACTTAGTCGACAAGGATTTGTCTACACTATTTGATATAATTCCATCATCCATGCCGATGGTATCTGAATGGTATAATGAAAATGGAGAGATGTCGAATGCGCAATCCTGTGCGAGCGATGACAACATTGGGCTTGAAATGCAGCAATTAAGATCATCTCTAACAGTTGCAGATGAGCAGGATTGGAGCCTTAGTTCCTGTACTTGGAACAACATGCCTAGAATTTGTTGAATTCTTAATTCTGTGATTACTATATGCAGATCCTAAAAAAGTAGAATTTGTTAACTTCTTAATTCTGTGATTACTATCTGCAGATCCTAAAAATGTACTTGTGATGGTTGGTGAGGATGTAAACGTCTATAATCTGTTTGGAGATGTTTGAAATTTGTATACATGGGTTGTTTATATTTGAAGTTTATTTGGACAGTTTTTATCAATGATTCTATGATCTTATTTACTAATATTATGGTAGATCATTGTTCAGTTCATTGATTAAGTGCCTGTTTGGCAAGTCTATTTTCAAGATCTCATTGTCTCAAAATGGTTTGAAAATGGAAATGTCCCATAGCAGAGAATTAATTGTAACCTTAGCGAAGCCACCTTGCCTGCCTATGATCAATGCCCTCTACAAACACACATGACACCTTATGAATCGTCACATGCCAAAATTTGGCACTCATTCAATCATAACAATTGGTTGTAAGTCAAAAATAAAAACCTTAAAAACAATGCATCTTATATGTAGATTCGAACTAAAACTAGAATCTGATCGAGTTCGTCCAATCCGGCTTTGTTTCACCATCTTAAAACAACACACATGTCACTGGATTAGTGATTTTAGGCTCCGTCCAATCCGGCTTTGTTTCACCATTTTAGATTGGCGACGAAATGTTTCGTCTCCTATGTTATTCTTTTTCGTCGCTAAAAAGTCCCAGGTTCACTGCGCAAAGAAATTTGGCGACGGAAAAGTTAGGTTTTAGGCGTCGAATTAGCGACGAAATCGCGTTGTTGCCAAATTGCGACGAAATTAAAATTTCGTCGCTAACTAGCGACACAATTAAGATGTTGTTTCCAAACAGCATTGTCGACGAATTTATGGCGGGGACATTGGCGACGAATATTTTTCGTCGCCTATACTAAAGGCGACGAAATTTGGAATTTAGGCGACAAAAGTTTTCGTCGCCTAAGACAATCCCTGTTGTAGTGTCGGGTGAGGCAAGGAGAGTTGAAGTTTCTTGACCCTTTTTTATTAAAAAAGGGCCCAATATATGTTTAGCTTCAACCTTGGACACCTTTTCTCAACCTGACGCAATCTGTTTGGCACTCACAGCTGTTGGGCATCTGATATTTTTAGATTATTATGTTTGGTGCCGAAATTTTAAGGTTTATCTAGAGTAATGAACTTTTTCTCTTTCACTAAGATAAACACAATATTAATTTTATTTATTAAAGGTAGCACAGTATTAATTAGAGTAATGAACTTAGTCTCTTTCCCTGAAAGATAAACGTAACATTAATTTTATTTCTTGAAGATAACACAATATTAATGTATATTTGCTACTATGTGGTTAAAGGACTTTATGTTTTTCCTTTTGATGAGTGCTTATTCCATTCATTAAGGATAAATACAATATTAATGTACATTTACTCATTCCAATTAAAGGACTCCATGGTTTATCAATTTGACTTTTGGTATTTGATTTTTCCATTGGAAGACAAACACGATATTAATTTCTTTCAGTGAAGATAAACATAAATAAACACAACAGTAATATATATTTACTGAAAAGTTTTGCTTTTAAACTTTTGGTGTTTGTTTCTTTTCAAAAAAACAAAAAAAAAAAGATAAACAAATATAAAATCTGTTATGGTCTTCATGTTCTGCTTGTGGAGTTTTTTTATTTGTTTGGCCTGTTGAAGATGTACATAATATTAATTTATCTTTACTAATTCTTGGTTATAATGAATCTAGATTTTTCCTATCACTTTTAGTATTTGTTTTAGTTGTTTGAAGATAAACACATTATGAATTTTTTGTGTTAAAGATAAACCCAAATTAATGAATCTTTAACTATTTCAATTTAAATGAATTGGAGTTCTGGTTTTTATCTTTTCATTCCTAAAACAATTGATGAAGATAAGCACAATATTAATTTATATTTACTACGTCTTGTTTGTCGACTCCAAGGATAGCCACTTGAATTTTCCTATTTGTATATTTCTTTGAAAAGAACTTCAATGCTAATCTATAAGTACTGATTCTGGTCAAATCATTAATGAGGGATACACTTTGCATTAAGTAACACATATCTATATGCTGCAAGATCAATTGCATTGTGATCCATTATTTCCACTGCTAGATCATATGGAACCTTCTTTTCCTTGAACTAAATATTCCCATCACAAGCCCAAATGAATTTCAATGTCTTGAAAATAGTATTCTTTAGATTGATCAACATAGGAAGTTAATATGGAAAATAATTTATTTATCAATAATAAAGTTAGGAGCATATATAAAGCAGAGATTAATTCATTAATTTAGTAATTTATAATAAATAAATATTAGATCTTTTTCAGTTTTCTAATTTTTATTTACATTTTTTCTTAAGGTATTCTGTCTTGTTTTTATTTCTAAAAAAGTTATGATAGGATTGGAAAATTACTTTTATAGGCAGAATTCACATGTTATAAGCTATAACATGTCAAGTTGATATTAAAGAAAGAAAAAGAAGATGGCAAACTAAGAACAATCACTCCTAAGGCCATAAGTCAATGTGTTTATTTTAGTATATTAAAATAATTAGAGACTTTTTAATTTTAATTGAACAAAATAAATGTGTTGATTCCTACTATTTATAAAAATTAAGGGGTATTATATAAATTATCTTTAAAAAACGTGCACGTCCATACCTTTACCTATATAAATGAACCAAAAGTAGAAGAAATAAAATTCAAGTATCAACCTACCACCCCTACCCCCAACCCTTACGTCTATCCAGTGCCACTTGAAGCTTAATACAACATGGAGAGAGTTCTAAAATGTGAAGTCCTCGTGATCCCTTTCATGATCCGATTCTTGGGTACCCACTTTGGTGTCTCCAAAGACATAATTACAAGCTCCATTCCTTCCTTCTCTTACAGTGGAAGAAAGAAAGGGTCTCATTATTCTAATTTGCTTTTCACATCCCTTAGCTTCATGTTTTCTTTAGCAAACATGTCATTCTAGTAAGTCTTTCTAACCATATGATTGCAATCTCTTATTAATTTCATCATCAAGAAATGATCCTAGAATGGAAGTTACTATGATGCTAGAGGCAATCGAAAGCTGACATGACGTTAATACAGCTTACATTTTTTGTTAAGTTTTTTATTCTTATAATGACATTTTATTGATTTCTGATGGAATTTCAATTTTAACAACACAATAGAAGATTGTGTATATTTACCAATTATGATTAAAGGAGATGTTTTTCCTAATTAACGTTTCTCTATTTCATTTATTAGAAGATAGCCACAACATCAATTTTCATCATAGAGGATAAACACCTTTTGTTCAAAGATAAACACAATATGAATTTCTTTTGTTGAAGATAAACATAATATTAACACATGTTCACTAAATAAGGTTCAATGAGTCAAAGTTTTGAATTTTTTTTTCTATCTATAAATTTATTGAAGATAAAAAGAAATAATATTAATTTAGATATACTAAAACTCATTAAAGGACAAAGTATTGTCATTTGACATCTAATATTCATACATTTCTTTGAAAATAAAAATATATATATTAGATTTAAAGGACCAAGAACTTTTCCTTTTTACTATTTGTATTATCCCTCCTATAGCTTAATATTAATTAATGAATATAGTTAAGATGTATAGTTGCCTCCCTTCTCTCCACTAAATAGAAAAAGTAAATTTGAGATTTGAAAATAAATACGGAAAAGTTGACTAGCAGTGAAATGGCCAAAGCATTAATGTGTGATACACTTTACATTAATGTAAAACATATTTTTTTGTATAGGATTAATTTGTAAATTTGGGTCTTAATTCAACTCTATTCTATACAATGCCCTTGGCTACTAATATAGATTTGAATTTGTGTCGAACCCAATGGCATTGTTGTCATGACCAAAAACAAATTTATGTTAAACCATACTATTCATTACTTCCATTGTTGGCTCAGATGGGCCCCTCTTTTCCTTGTTCACTTTCCTTCTTCAACTCTCTTCAGTAGTGAATTGTGAAATATTTTAAATAAAGCTTCCATCTCATTTCTCTCATCAGGCAATCCAAATGGCTTCTTCTTCCAACTCTAACTGGATGCATTTAGGGGAAGGAGTTGCAGGGTTGGAACTATCCATAGTGTCATGCAAGGCATCGACTACAATGGAGGGCTGTGGGAGTTTGCAGATGACACTCGAGAGGCTTGAATGGTTGCTTGAGAATTGAGCAATGAAAGCCAGAATCATGAATTCTGGCAAACCTAGATCCAAGACATATGCTACTGAGAATCCTGTAAGTCATAAAACTTTTCAGCCGAAAGTCTTAGCCGAAACTTAAGCATGTTCCATTTATCTTTTCTGTTGGTTTTAGCTATCTAGCAGCTTTAGGCCTCCTAACCAGAATGACTCTATCTTAATGCAGTAGAGTGGCATGAGTTTTGATTTCAAGATCATCCTACAAAGGTCAATTGGGTTCTAACCAACTCTGTTGAAGGGTTGTGGACCCCATATGTAAATAAAGAGTTGTTAGAGACTACATGGAATCATGGACTACTACAATGGAAGCCATCAGCAGGACACAAATAAATTTCAAAAGTAACTTCTTGCCTACTTTACTTATTCGTTCTATACTCTAGATTGTTTCAAGAGAAGTGTATCTAGCTAAGGGCAACTTTCTCCTACTGAAATCCCACACAAAAGATGTATGGATTTTAAAGCAAAAGTATATAATTTTAGGTGAGAATTTGGCATCAAACTAAATGCCTTTCTTGAAGGTCTTTCTGAAAATCTTCAAAATCACATTCGTTGTACAATTCAAAGTTCTTGCATTTCAGTTGAGGCCCATGATCTTCCGGAATAAGTGCCTTAATTTCCCAACAATAAGAATCTGCAGATTAGTTTCAGCTCATTGTTTCAACTTTCAATATGTCATACCATTGATTTTGCAAGTGATGGGGAGATATTGAATATTGGATATTAAAGTACCACCATGGGGATATTAATTGGTGATTTCTTTCTTGTACCTTGCAGGCTTATCCAAAACAAATTATAAAAGAGTCATGCAAATGAAACCAAGAGCCAGTGAATAAGAATCTTCTTTTATTAGGGGACAGAAGTAGCTACACAAGATCCCACTACATCTGGCCAACACTAACACCCAAGTTACAAATAGCTTGGATCCCTAAGAATGGGTGTACAAAATAACATTGTATGACGTTACATCCTTAGACAATATTGTATTTTTTTTTTTTTTTTTGAAAAGCAAGGATGCACTAATGCATATTTACAAATAATGATCTCCCTAGTCCCCCCTATGGCTATGCTAATATTTATTTTTACTAAATAAAGATGGTCTGATATTTTGGACGTGCACATGTCGCTTGCCTCTCTGCTATACATAGATAGCAAATTTGAAATATCCAATGATTACTCCATCTTGCTACTAAATGTAGAAATCCAACATGGAGTAACTTAGAACAAGCATGCATTAATGAAATATACATGCTTACAAGTAATATAATTCTGGTTCGGTTCAATACATTTGATTTAGGTTTTGGACTAGGTCATGGAAGTCCTCCACGTTGCTCATAAAAATGAAATCAAGTATTTTGGGTTGCAATTGGAAGCATGTATTGTGCAGCTTTGAGAATAGAATGCAGTAATGTGCACGATGCTTGTTGAGAAAGGAGACCATGTATGTATGAAAAACAGGGGGTTTTGTGTACATTCAACATTAGATTTGGATAACCTCAGGCGGTTTCATATATTTAACCACATATTCTCCTTATTCATCATACAGAAAAATGCTAAACAATTTTTGTGATTTCGGAAAAAATTTTTACTCTATGCATATGGTAAAAGGTAAACTTTTGTGATTTTACTCCGACATCTTCTTTTCCCCTTTTTCACCATTTGTGTTTTCCTTTTCCATCGTTTCTGCTAATACCCTTCCTTCTCGCCATCCTCTTTGCTTATATATGTGCATATTAGCCTCGGTGGATCTTCTAATAGTATCTCCAGTCATTTTTGCCATTGTAGATTGTTGTTCTACAAAACCCTAACCTGTAAAAGCCTTAATCGCAGCCATCTTCTTCATTCTCTTTGTAAAAAGTAACTAGATTGTTGAACTCACTATTTTTTACATGTAGTAGTTGCTATAGAGATTTCAGTAGTCACTATATTTCATAATATCATCGTAAGTTTCTTTGAATGAAGAGATGTACATTTATAAGTAACCCTGAACTAACCTTGTCTTGAGGATAAAGCTAATCTACTATTATGTCTAACATCCTAACAAATAGCAATTAATTTTCACTTGAACATAATCTCTAATATAGTAACATCCCCCCTCAATTACATGGTCCTGAAAAAGATTTGTGATTGTGCACAAATATAAAAAATAAAACCTTTCATCTCTAAAAAGGAAATCAATTTTTTTTTTTTGGAAAAATGATCTTTATGCCTTCTTAGTAATCATCGTCTATCCATAAATCCATCACTGTCATAACCTGCTTCTTTTTTAGTCTATCAGTGCCAGTGGCCCTCTGGATCAAATATGTTACAACTTATTCTAAAAGCTTCGATTGTCCAATTTGATGAAGATAAAAAGATTATGAGTTTTAGGTATTTGGATGGACAAATGAGGGTAGATGATTAATTTTATTAAACTAATGAAAAATTGACGATAATTATCGCGGAAAAAAAAGACTATGTCCAGCTTGATCGCAAGATCATCACCGAGCCCATTTCTGATACCATGTAGGGTTTTCAATAGTCACTATATTTCATAATATCACCGTAGGTTTCATTGAATAAAGAGATGTGCATGTAATAGTAAATATTAACTAACCTGATCTTGAGGATAAGGCTAATCTACTATTATCAATAACATTGTAATAAATAACAACTAATTTTCACTTGAACATAATCTCTAATAGTTGCAACATAGATATTTCTTTTCTTGCATTTGACAGCATTGAGTTTGATTGGGCTCTTATAAGTAACATGTATAGGCTCAACTCGAGTCTAAGTAAAGCTCATTTCAAATCTGACATATTTATTACTCAATTTAAAATTGCCAACTTGGATCGTGAATTAACTAGTCAAATTTGGATTGGGTTTGTAGGTCATAGCTAAATTGATTATGTTCAGTTGGCTTAGCCAGTTGATTAATAAAATGGACTTAATCAAAGCACACTCCATCTATTAATGGGGTCAGAAATGTCAAATCAAACACTTAATTATTTGGATTGAATTCCAGTTTGTTGGCAAATAAGTGTAAGAAATATTTTAGTAACTACCCAACCAATGAAACTAAAGACTACCCAACTCCGGACAGTCGTCTATACCAACTCAGTGCATAGATTACATGATTCTTTTGCTTAGTAACATCATCATATAAGAATTGGGTAATTCCCAAGCTGGTAATCAAAAGTCTGAAGACTGGATTAGCGAAAGATATCTTAAATCATCTATCTGCCCATAGTTGGATCCCTGGATATGCTGCCCCATCCCACATATGTGTGGGCAAATCCTTCTCACATGTGCAGGGCTTTCTTCATATGTTTGTAGGCTCTCTCATGGTCCCTGACCCATGGCTGGGGTACCCCACACCCCCCCCCCCCCCCCCCCCCCCCCCCCCCTCCTTCCCACACCCCCACCACAAAAAAAAAAAAAAAAAAAGCAATCAACAAATGATCTTAGCTATCTATCAAATATTTTGCAACATATATGGCTATACTTGAACATAATTATTTTAACCATCCAGTTTGAAGGAGATCTATCAACTGTTAAGATCATTTGATCTTTGTAATAGGTTATCAGTTACTCTGCTCTGCATCGTAACTATCAAGGTGAAAACATATTTGATCGGGGCTGATGCTGGTCCCAACTCCAAACCCAAGCCTGGGACCAGCTTATACATTCCAAAATGTTGTGGTCCTGTCAAAGCCTGCTATCAAGAAAACAAGCATGTTGTGTGCCAACTCAATACCTAACCCAAGCCAACTCCAAATTGCATGTTGGTAAACCCAAACCCAATACTGATCCCTGGCGATATTATAGTATTACGTGTGCATTAGGATAAGATAGATGTAATTTGGGTTCCTGGCCCAATCTGGAAATACAAGGAATAAGCTGAGCCTGGCACAAAGTACAGTCAGTTGCTAAAATCTACAGACTCAAGCCCAAACAAGAACCTGAACAAAGCCTGCATGAAGTACATTCTCATGGGGGCCTCATGGACATATAGGGCTCAAGATTAGTCCAGCCTGAATTGCACCATAAACAGAGATCAAAAGGAGAAAAATAAAAAAACTTAACTAGTGCAGATAAGATGGTTGATAATCCTTTTGCTCCATAATTGTGTATTGCCTCGTGCCATAGTTGCGGACAGTTTTTCTCTGATTGTTTTCTCCCTACCCACCTTACCTCTTTTCTGCCTAGGGTACCAACCCTCTTGAATCGGCAAATAGTCCCACTGACACATGCCAATCAAGGGAGACTTGGGGTGTTTGCATCAACATAAATTTCCATGTACTCCATTGAATACTTCCACATCAACTCCAAAATTTTCAAATCCATGCTTTCAATTAATCAATAATTACAGAGCATTATAAAATTGGAAAACCTAGTCAGAGAAGATAAAGAAGAGGAAAAAAAAATGTAAAACCAACGTCATGTTGTCTTCTTACAATTCAACTGAAGAGGCCGAGGCGGATCCCTGGCCCTTCTCTTCCAGAGGTTGACCTCAGGCCTCGGCTCCAAACCCACTCCAACACCACCCTTCTCCAGCTCAAGCGGGCCCGAGTGTGGGACCCTGAACTCCTCTTCATCACTCTCTCCTGCATCCTCCCAGTCGAAATTTGCAAAGGCATCGCGCCCGCTAGAGAACCGCTTCATCTGACCCAAGGATGGCGCTCGAGCGGCCGAACCAACCACTTTATCAGCATCTGCATCCGACTTCCGGCGGCCGGATTTTGGACTGCGAAACACTCTACCTACTGCAAAAGCCTTCTTCCTATCCTTCATGGGAGGTGGCACGCGCTTAGCTTCGCAGATCTTCTTCTTGTGCTTGATCTGTCCAATACAAGAGACTTTCGGCGATGTTGGTTCCTGCTCACGGAAGCTGCCATGCTTCGACTTCCTTCGTGCCTCAGTGGGAACTATGGATATGATAGGACCAGAAAATCCTTTGCCTGTGTGACCCTTGAGCTTGTTTGAATTCTTTTCCTGGCGGGGGCTGAATGGTGGATTGGAGAAGGCGATGGCAGCAGTTTTAGATAGAAAAGCAAACACAACACCCTTTGGTCTTGCCTGTTTTTCCATCAAATTATCAATGGAACAGAAGTTCTCTTTCTCAGGCGCTTTGTCAAAACTAAAAGCAGTATATGTCACTTAAGAGCAATACCTACAGGCTATGTAACTATGTAAAGAAAGAGAAACATATATAAGGGACGTGGGGATTGTAACATATATAAGGGACGTGGGGATTGTCTTGTTGAGCGTGTTTGATGGCTTTGGTAGAGATAAGCAATAGAGAGAGAGGGTTTGGTGATTTAGTCAAAGAAGGACTCGGCCAAACTTTGGTGCAAAACAGATTTTAATATTTTGGTGGTTTGGTATTTTTGTTTGTTACTTTAGTCGTCGGAGTTTTGATTTGGTTGGAAATTCAACTTTTAGATGGTAACATTGATAGATTGATACATGCATGATTAAGAGAATGACCTGTTAACTTTTTATATCTTTTTTGTTTGCCAGTAATAATAGAAGGGTCCGTTGGAGAAGTTGGGCAACTCCATTAGGTAGATAAATGAGGAGAAATATGAAAAAAAGAGTCCTTTTTCTAATATAGTTCTAAATTAGAATTTGATTTTACTATGAGCATATTTGTTTGCATTATATTACATAAGAATAGAATATATATATATATATATATAGGAATTCAATGTTAAAGGAGCTCTACAAAGGACTTACAGAGGTGAGGGGCTTATAGAGGTGAGGGGCACTCAGACTGTGAGGTGAGCTGGGAAGGAAATAAGGTGAAGATTTAATTGAGACCTTGACTTTTGTAGGTATTAAATTACGATAATGAAGGTTGAGTATTCATTCCAACTTTCGGTAATTCCATTTTCATTAAAGGGGAGATTATTTTATTAGCATTTTTGGATTTCACCTTTACTCTTTATCTATGTATTCAATTTCTATCTAGTTTAATACAAACAAACCGGTGTGAGTGAACATTCTCTTGGTATTGAGCCACCATACCCCAAAGAGACTGGTATTTTTTGTCAGTGCAGAAAAATGCTCAAATCTGTAGCGTAAATGTGCGACCATATAATCTAGTGCTCCGGTATTTGTCACATGATTTTTAATTATTGTCTCCAATTAACCCTCCCTTTTTACTTGTTTGATTTGAAATCAAAGATTAAATCATCTACTATACCAGCTACCATTGACTAACAAGCCATCTTTCATTTCCCTTATTAAACTAACCAAAACTCACAAATAAGCATATGATTTTCCTGTGCTTATTAAGCCGGTGGAGGACCAGTGGGTACAGCCGTAGGGAAAAAAAAGGCTAATCAAGGTCCACGCTGCTTGGAATTATCGTTTCATCCTTCATATTTTCAGTCGGCAAGTTGTGTGTGTGTGTTTGTGTGAGAGAGAGAGAGAGAGAGAGAGAGAGATTCATTTTGAAGGAGCCCCGGTCAGATAAGAAGACAAGCGAATTGGTAATGCAATGACATATTCTATATTATATAATAATCGTACCAGCTCCAATTCCACTAATGGGTTTGGTGCCAAATGCAAAGCGTGGGGGACGTTGCTTTGATGGGATAAGTCTATGAAGAAAAGGTAAATTATTCCTTTTTGAGTGCTTAATGTGGTTAAAAACAAGGACAATGTGTCTTAAGGCATTAAGCTTCCAGGTTGGGTTGGGCCAAAACTGAGTCAGCACTTAATCCAATAAAAAGTTAAATATGGTTTGTGTGAAGCCCCTGCCATATTTCAAAGCGTCCAGCATGTAATTAACCGCAAGGCGGTCAGCAAGTTACTCATCATAAAAATAAATAAATAAATAAAGAAGGCTTGGCCTTTGGGTATCTGAGTTCGACCTGTGTATCTAATCTAACTAAATGTAAGCACATTTATATTGTAAAACGTATTGTACATATCCTAAATTAAATAGCCATAAAGAGCAGACAAAATCCAGAAAATCTGAGTCAACCCGGCTCAACCTGAGTTGCACAGGGGTAGGGATCTTCTCTTTTTTCTTTTTGTTTGGTTGGGGGTGGGGTGGGGTGGGTGGGGGGGGGGGGGGGGGGGGGGGGGGGGGGGGGGGGGGGGGGGGGGGGTGGCGGGTGGGGTGTGGTGTTGGGGTTTAAATATAAGGGGGTTAAAGATAAAACCAACAAAGAAGAAGAAAACAACAAGAAGAAAGAAACAAAAGGCAGCTACAAAATAGGGCTACGAAGCTTATGACTCTGGCCGGTCTTAGGTCTGCAAGTTTAGAATAAGTTCTGGGTTGGATCTGGTATCTCGGTTGAGCCAATAACCAGCCACCTCGAGTTACAGCGAATATCATATTGAGTCGTCTTTCCCCTCATTTTCCACATAACCGGTTAAAACATCAATGAAGGTATACAAAGTTCTGCTTACAAACTATATTTAGTATGTGCATTAAAAGTCCAAGGCATTTTTATGATTAACCTTTCTAGTCATGATGTGGAAATATTCCAGTTCACTGGGCATTGTATGGTGAATCGGGTTGCATTTTTTACGCTCAAAACAGTTCAAACTTTCATTTAGTGTTGACAGAATAACTCACTGAAGACATGTCATGAAGCATCTGGGAAGAAGTTCATTCTTACAAGAAGATTTGAACTGCTCAATTTGGTTAGATCACGTTTTCTGCCCCATTCATGAGCACATCACAAGCAGTGGCCTGAGCCCCTATAGTTTCTGATCAAACACCCATAACCATCCAACTAGTGAAGTGCAAGTTCCACGGGCACGGCGCACAGTGACAAGAACAATACTAGTGCAAGCTCATTCCCATGCTCAGTTTTTGAAGCCCAAATGCAACTGGACACTTTATTCTGCTTCATACACCCACCCGGGTTGGGCACCGTCTACCTCACAAACCAAATTTACAGGTTTCCTGATGTTGACCAACAATGTCAAGACTCGAGAGCTTCGAGTCAACTAAAAAGGTCCTCTAATTGCATGCGTAAGTATGACATAAATGGCACTCAAAAAAGCCAAAAGAGTTCTAGAGCAACATTTCCATGGACTCAACAACTTGCCTACTTTTTGTTCCCGTAGGCCCAGCCTATCAATGCAATAGCTTCAGAGATCTTCCACCACTCTAATCCATAAGATGTAAGCCATCCAAAAATGTCTTGATTCTCTGCCTAATAACCATGCCACCCACTTCCCCATTCCTTACAACATATTGCAGTTGGATCATTGTTGTCAGGGTATCAAAATCGCATCTCCAGTAAAGAATATATGAAAGCCCAAAAGGTTCCACACTAACACATTTAGTAGTTTACAAATTGTAATCCAAAAAACCAATAGTAAAAGATGATCAAATATGTTGCTTTATCAAGTATCAAATAAGACAAAAGTAAAAGATCACTGTAATAAAACATTCAATCCGCACCTTTGCACAGTTGCTCTCTGGACATTATCATTAAGCATTTTATTCACTATTCATAACTAGATTTGGCTCAGCTGCGCCAAATCGACTCTGCAAGAATTTTGACAGTCAACAGAAAACCCAAAATGGTAACAAGCTTTTGCTTGGACTCGATTTACTCACCAAGATTGGCTCAAATTTTGTATGGCTCAAGTTGGTTCAAATTTACTTGATTGGGTCTTTTTTCAAGTCAATTACGAAATATCACAATTGCTATTTTGGGTTGTCCAGGACAAAGGGAAACTGAAAACTAGGAATTCCAACATCAGGTGAAAAGTTGTGGGGAGATGGGGATCGCCGCTTCTTACTTGTATGGATTAGGCAACCCCTGAGTCATAAAGCTGTTTCAACATTTATGATACATCTATCATACGTCAGAATAAGTAACCTATTCATCTATTATCAGTAGACTTCAACAGAAAGCAGAACCTTACCATGTATTCCCATTTTTCTCAATACGCCAGCCGTAATGGGCTTTAATATTTTAATGAGGATGGCTTCCAAGTTTGAAAATCAAGCTCTAAAAGTGATGTAATCAAAATCTGGATTAAGTAAATTTAAAGCAGTGTGGTTCGTCTGGACGAGATTCAGACTAATCCAGGTTGATTTGACTTAACCCAACACACCATTCTAGTCCACAATGTCAAAATCAGCCCAAACTAAAGTCAAACAAGTAATAGGGAAACACCATCAAAGGTTGTCCACTAACATGACTTAAAAGTCATACGTTGAGACAAATTATGTGAGCAACCCAACCTGCAAAACTGATTGAATTTTGGCTAACTGCAGTAACTGTTCAGATTGCCCAATTGAACATCAGACACCAACATGGGTCACATATATTACATCGCCAAACTTCTGAAAAGGTACTCTTGAATTCAACAAATGCCCGTAAAGATCTCCAGTGAATGAACAGGAAAGAAATGGCTGCCAAACACTAATCCCAATGAAAAAAATTAAGGAGAATTGGTCTCATACCAAAAGCTTCCACAGAGAACACTAAAAGAGGTTCCGCACATCACCTACTTACTGTCCATATAATAAAAAACAAAACAGGCGGTCGGTTACAATCATAATGAACATTCTCAAAGCAAACAACCTTCAACAAATCTAGACCCTTTATTTTATGGTATTTAATCTCAGCTTGGAACTTGTTACAACAGTAAACAAGGAGTCTTAATTTTAGCAATTTAATGGAAAATTTTGAAAATAAAATGTTAAGTAAATAAAAAGGGATTCATTGAAATTTCGAGATTAACTGTAATTTGAGAAGTGCAATTTCCTTTTTGGAGCATGTGTACCTTCCAAACTGCACAAACAAAGCAGGACCTGTGGCGATCCACATGGGGCTTGCATTATTTCCTTGCTCCATCAGTCTTGCACTGGGAGAAACTCCACCAAAAGTTTGTGTCAACTGCCTGAATCAAAGAACAATCTAACCATAGCACAATCTTCTAGCTTTCTTTCTTCTTAAGTGTTTGCCCCAGATAGTGATAGGATGTCCACAACAGGTAGATTGAATTGTAACAGATGATGAATGGTAAGATCTTGCTGCAGACATCACAGGAATGTTGGAACTTTGTAACCTAGTGATAGGATTTGCACAACAGGTAGATTGAATTGAAACAGATGATGAATGCTTGGATCTTGCTGCAGACATCACAGGAATGTTGAAACTTTGTAACCTCAACTATGCATCAATCACCTGGATCAAACAGCAACCAAACCATGGCATGAGATTCTACCATAACATGAACTTCTAGCTGCCTTCCTTGTAAATTGCCTGACATAGATAGGGATAGCAATTAGCATCCATTCAAAAGTTAGATTGAATTGTAATGCCCTGAATCTTGGCATAGACACCAAAGGACAGTCAAACATAAAATTGTTTCAGCCTGTTCATTGGATGCACATTAGGCCAATCATTGTGATCTGAGATGAAATTGACATTGGTACAATCCTCTAAATTGGGGCAATTTACCACTGATAGATCAAGTTCAACTCACAGATGGTGCAATCTACCACTGCATCTTGGTCGATATCTATGGTTGTGCGCACCTTCATTTGCACATACATCAATATTAGAATCATTCTGTGGATCTACGGTTGTGAATTATATTATGGTTTTGAAGAAGATGAGGTTCAACCATTCAAATCATTCAAACCAAACAGTTTCTTAAGAACAGGTCAACAAGTAAAATTGATAAAATATTTACTAAAAGAACAAAAAATTGTATATCCAGTTTCTTGAGAGAGAGTGAGAGAGAGGCAAATCTCTCAGTGGTCCTTTTGTTTGTTCCTGAAATCATAAGGACCAAGAAACAGGAAGAGATTACATGCAAACAAGAGTGAGATAATTTTAAGAGGAATGGGGGGAAACGTGTAAAAGTCTGGTGAATCGATAGATAAGAAAACTGGGACTCGACCCCAACTCGGCCAAGTCACGTGTGACTTAGCCAAGTCGATTCAACTCAACCCAACCCAACCCAGCCATTCTGAGTCGGAGCCAAGTCCAACTTTTGAAGCACTGATGGTTATTGCTTTACTTTGAGGTGCTGCTGCAAAGCTCTCCAGTGAACGAACAAATCCAAAGGATGGTCACAGCGCTGCAAGCAGAAAGAAAGGACAGTAGGCATCATATTATTTCTCATATCACAACAGGAAGAATAGGACTCACACCCAAAGATTTCAATAAATTAATAATAATAATAATAATAATAATAATAATAATAAAACACTTGATGTGGTTTCACAGAGATTGCCAACTTTAATACACTTAAAAAACTACAATTGGTGATGGCTTTCAATTTAATGTGGTGAAAAAATAAATAAATAAATAATACCTAAATCTAATCTCGTCCCTTTATTTTATAGGACTTAATCTTGGGGGCTGTTATTTTACTAGAATTGCTGACAGAAGTTCCTGATATTGGGAATTCATAGACACGATGTCAATTCTTGTCCGCTCGGCATTTGCAAATGCGATATTTCTTTTTCGAATACCAAATTCCTGCCACCAGAAAAGTCTCAAATGGCCTTTGGAATTCTCATAATTCTAGTCTCGTTGCTATTTGCAAATCCTCCACCCAAGCGGGAGATTCAGGAATTCCACCCGAAGGGGCCAGCCTTTGGAGAACTAACAAATTCTCCATACATGAATTCCTTGAATTCTAGCAAAGAAACCGAGCCTTGGCCCTTATTACAATAGCTGCCAGACAATAAGTCCTAATTTTAGCAACTAAAGCAACAAGGGAAGAACATAAAAGGAGAGTAAATAAAAAACGATCCATTGGAAACTCCAGGCTTCCAGCAGTTTGGGCCTTGTGCAATTTTCCTAGTTGGAGGCCATCTTCCAAGTGCATGAACAAAGTGGACTATGACAATCCATGTGGGGCTTTCATTAGTTTCCCTGCCTCATTAGTTTCCCTGCTCCATCAAAATGTTTGCTAATATACTTCAAGTTCTGATGACAGGTGTACTTGCATCTTTCTCGTATGATTAGCTGCAGTAAGTTTTCTTTTACCCATTTTACATTTCTCTCACTTAATATGTGCTCTCTGTGGCTGCAATACTTTCTCGCACCAGATTCAGCAAAAAAAAAAAAAAAAAAAAAAAAACTATTTGCTGGACCATGGATAACATCTTATATTATGGTTGGCTAAACAGAATTTTCAAAAGGTTCTTCCCGCTACAAAATCCAAGTAATGTCACAGAAGATAAGGAAATGATGGGATCTGGAATCAATATTCGAGTACTTTGGTCATTTTCATTGATCCATTCTCCATACATTTATCAAAATAAGCTGCTGACCAATTACATCAGTGAAGAACATAATGTCGACTAGACTACTAGATTTATTAGCTATTCAAGCAGGCAACACGTGAGTGAAAAATATAAAAATGAAAAATACAAAAGGCACTCTTTTTCTTCTTCTTTTTTTTCATTTTATTTGGATTGGCTCAACAACAGGCACTCTTTATTCTCTAAATGCAATAATGTCACTCAAACCTTATAACAAAGACAACTAGGAAGGAAGAATCAAATGAAAGCACATTTGGGCAACACAAACATAAAGCGAAGAGTCACTAAATTCTGTAAAGTCAAAGAACCAAGCATCTTGAAATAGACAACAATTAGCACTTTCACATTCAAACATCAGCATAAATCAAGAAAAAAAAAAGGTCGAAAGGGCCAATGGAAGCACAATCAATGTTTCTCTCTGCCTAGAGGAAAATAGATGGCTAGGAAACATTTCTCAAGTCCTCACTCTAAGAGTCTGATTCTTAAAGTATCAGGAAAAATGAGGGAGGGTGGTGAAAGTTGATTTTCAATTTTTCATAGAGAACAAGAAAAGAAAAACATGCCACACAATTTTCTAATAGTAACATACACATCTCATATCCACAATTTACATCTCAAGAAGCTTCAAGACAAGTAAGTATCGATGAATGATTCTGTAATTGGATGAAGAAATGTAACTACATTATGCCAATTTAAGTACAAACACTGAGATCAGATGAAAATAATACAAGTTTAGAAAATTGAAATGCTGAAAACATAAGTACTTTGTATTGTTCCAGGGATAAAATTTAATACTCTCGAATCATTTTATCACAAAAATAAATCGCAGCCACAAAATGCAATCATTACCTGATTGGATGGTCTCACTGCCACAGTGCCTCCCATCAAAAAATCATTCTATCCGACCACACTACAAAGGCCGGCTAACAAAACCTCTATCCACCATCTTCTCCACCAACTCCTCATGCTTCTTAATCTGCCCTGCTTTCCTCAGCTGCTCCAAAACCATCTCATAGACAGGCATTGTAGGTTTCAAACACTTTTCTTCAATCATCTCCTTAAAAAATTTATATGCCATGCTCCAATGCCCAATCCCACAAAACGTCGAGATCAAAACCCGGTAAGTATTCACATTCGGCTCACACCCATTCTCATCCATTTCCTTCTTCAACTTGATAACCATGTCCCTCGACTTCGACTCTGAGAACATCTTCATCAACACATTGTACGTCACAGTATTCGGCGAACAATTCAACTCCTTCATCTTCCCATACAGCCTATGGGCAGCATTAACATCCCGCATAGCAACAATCGATTTAAAGATTGGGTTGAACGACGAAGCATTGGGATTGCAATTTTTACTCACCATCTGATTCAACACCTTCATCGAGGCGTCCAGATCCTTATCATGGCAATGGCACGTAATGAGGAAATTGTAGGTGATCACATCCGGGGCGCACGCCAGGCGCTTCATCTGGTTGTAAATCTCGAGCGCCTTCTTCGTGCGCCTCGCCTTGACATGCGCCCGCATCAAATTGTTAAATGTCACTGAATTGGGCGTGCACCCTGAGTCAATCATCTCGGAGAAGACATCGTGCGCCCGGTTGATCTCCCCCAGCCGGCAAAGCGCGTCGATCACCACACTGTAAGTATACACATTGGGGTGAATTCCGGATTCCTTCATCTCACGGAAGACCCTCTCTGCTTCATCTATCCTGCGGGCGCGGCACCAGCCGTGGACGAGGCTGGTGTAGAGGACGACGTCGTGGGGGGCGAACCGGAACTTGAATTCATCGAAGAAGGCCTGCGCCTCGGCGGCCCGGCGCTTCTTGCAGAGGATGGCGATGGCGCCGGAGAAGGCGATTCGGTCGGGCGGGCAGCCATAGTCATCCATCCGGCGGAAGGCGTGGATGGCTTCGGGGGCTAGCCCGGCACGGACGCAGCGGCGGATGAGGATGGAGAAGGCGTCGACCGGGACGGGGATGCCGCGGGACTTCATGGAGTCGAGGAGGTGCCACGCGACGTCGAATTGGTGGGTTTTTCCGGCGAGGTCGATCATGGAGAGGAAGGGGAGGGGAGACGGGGGGAGGTGGGGGAGGCTGGTGGCCCAATTGAAGAAGGCGAGGGTCTGGGGGAAGGGGATGCCGTGGCGGGGGGCGGCGCAGCGGTCGACGACGTGGCGGATGAGGGAGGGGGAGAGGGCGGGGGAGAGGAGGTGGGAGAAGGAGATGGAGAGGTTGGGGTTTGGAGGAACGGGGGAGTTGGGGTTGGGGATGGGGTTTTTGCGGTGGTGGTCTTTGATTAGGGAGTGGATTTTGTCGATAAGCTGGGCTTCTTGGATGGAGAGTGTGGTTTCGTCGCTGTTGGTGGTGTTGATGCTGATGCTATGGGTGGTGTTGATGGGGGTGGGGGCGGCGTTGTAATCGTTGTCATCATCTTCATCATCTGAGTAGGAGGAGGAGGAGGAGGAGGAGGAGGAGGGTTGAAAAGGGAAATGAGAAAGAGGAAAGAAGGAAGAAAGTGGGAGAGATGAGCTTGGCTTTCTTCTGATCAAGGAAGCCATGGGAAAGACAGAAATATCAAAACCCTTTTGTGACAGCGTAGGGTTTAACAGTTGAGAAAAGCTCCTCTTTGACAGTGTAGGGTTTAACACCTGGGAATAAAAAGGTTTTTTTTTTTGGGGGGATTTTATGAAAAATAATATATATATATATATATCTCTCTCTCTTAGATGGCATGAACACCAAAAAGGAACTTTTAGATATTACTAGACGGATGTGGTTCCATTGGATTGATTATGGTTTTCAATGGAGGGAGGAGAAAGACTTTCTTCTTCATCATGATTTCGACTCAGTCTTAGATCTCCTCTGGATTGGCCTTATCCAACACTGTTAACTTGTGTTTTTGGCGGAATTGGGCCACTAGTTCAAAAGTGGTACTTTATAAGCTACTTTGGGGCAATTTGATAGCTTTTTCATTGTGAAAAAAAAAATTTTTTTTTTTGAATTTTTCAAAGGTTGAGATTACTTTTCTATGCTTGCACAAAAATTATATGGGAAAATCTTTATACGCATCCGTTACTCACAATTTTTTTCTTGAGAACTCTAGGTGGGGCCCATCTATCACTCAATCCAAACCTTGCAACACACATGGAATTCCATAATTACAACTCGCCCCAAGTTTTGGTCAGATCCAAATTTATGGGATTGTTAGAATGCTTGTACACCAATTCAAACGGAATGGATTTGTAAGCTATGGATGAAGGGGTTAGGAATATATGATTTGGGCCAAATTTGATATATGAAGTGCTTTTACATAGATCTTTTCAACCCCCAAGTCTCATCCCTTGGTGGGGTCCATAGTGGGTCTCACCAAAGAGTGTGCACAAAAAGTCCATGAAGTACGTATGCACAGGAAAAGGCCCTAACTATATAAAAGACAGGAAGATTTGTTTAAATTTTTTGAAGTGTAAGGATAAAGTGGACGTCCAATTGTGAAAAAAAAGTTTTTTTTAATCATGTTTAAGTAAAAAAGCTCTTGTGTTGTGAAAAGAAAGAAAGAAATTAAAGGAAAAAGAAAGAAACAGATTAGAGGAGAAGTACAAAAGACAAGGAGTGTCACATCATAACTTACGTTTTCACTCACATTTTTTCCATCCAATTTTTACACTATTTATGCTACTATTAAACAAACATGTCGCAATATTTATTTACATGAGCTAAGGTAAAATGATAGAGGTAAAATAGCCCTAGTTGTCACTCAATGTACTCAACATGTTGGTTGACAAAACAAGAGTGAAAATTAGTAATTTTTCAGCCACCACCCACTTTACCTCATAATGAATAATTTACGAAAGGGATTTTTGTAATCATTAACAAAAATTTCATTAAATAAAAGAAGATGAAATAAGTAACAGAAAAGGAAGAAATATATATATAAAAAATAAAGTACAAAACAAGTACAAAAGCATTATACCCCAAACAACTCAATTACCTATTAAATAATATCCTCCTAAGGAAAAATTTTGTCAAACCCTTGTTCAGCTAAGGCATTGTTAGAAATTAGCTAATCTAAACATATGATAAAAAAAACAACACTAATAGATGCCGAAAGAACCATTAAAATATTTAAAATATTTAAAGTGCACCATTGAAATATTAGATCCTTAATTTTTGGAAACTCCATCCTACTAGTCTTGATGAAACTTTGAGAGCATATGAAAGTCCTACAAATTCTTGCAATAAAAAATACTCGACCAACTTATTGGTCTGAAGATCATAGCCGTCGATGACATGGGATGCTTTATGGACCGAAAATGACTGCTTAAATCGGCGCTCCTATCAACAGCCATAGTAGGCTAGTAGCCCACCAACAGCCCATACATATGTGTGCGCTCACGCATAGGCCTACTCTAGAGACTCATCAGCTTTGAGCGACATAGTTCAAATATTTAGAAGCATAGCTTGACCAACGACGTAAGGAGCCAAGTATTGGAAGCGAGTAGGAAAAGTGTGCGATAATAGCATGCATTCGACCATCAATTACACATATTGAAAAGAGATGAGAGGATTTACGTGGAAATTTATATCCACGGATACAATGACGATATCATTTTCACTATAACATGGAAAGGAATGTAGAGACTCACTCTTCTATCATCTCTTATACGTGGTATTGAAAATACCACAAGCAAAAGAGCTCTCAACTCTCTTCCAGCAAAATCTAAGGTTACAGTTCTATGATACATATAAATCTCCACTTTTTTAGCCTCTAAGAAAGCCTTAGTACAAAAAATCAAAATACTTATAATCTTAATGTATACCATGGTTAACCCAATGAACCCATCCAAATCTGAAAATTAAGACATATGCCTAACACCAAGTAACTCAGGGACCTAGGCAAAGCTAGCCTAGTACCAAAGACACAGTTGGCCAGACATGTACAGCTCACCTAACTCAAGGACTCACTAAGCCAAGGAGCTCAGTGGGCTTCTCTGTTAAACTTCAGTAAGAATGGGCTGATTGAAGGCCCTGCCAACAGGATTTAATGAGAGATGTAGACATTGGCCTGATTGTTTAAGAGTTTCTGGCAATATGGCCACGTGAAGGCTTATTTTAAATAAAAACCATTTTAATCAATGTCCAAAAAGCCCAACCAAGCACAGTCTAAAACTTAAAAACATGGGATACAAATTGATTGCAGTTCTTTATTGGGTGCAGCTACCTCATCAGTTGCACAGGCATATGAGCCCTTTGATTTGACTTGGGGTTGGACTATAATATCAAAACTCATCTAATCTTAGCCAAGTCAACTTGACTCAGTAGATTTTTGAGTCGGGTAAGTTAAATGGGCCTTTCAATTCTAAAAGGTTCGTTGTTAGACTGACTTGAGTTACTATCTGATTATGGCGTCCAAGTTTAATGATTGCATAATTATCCATGACATAATCTTTTAATCCTCCTGCCTCCGTCCTCTAATCCTTTTTTTTTTATAATCCAAGGTATCCCTCATCACTTCAACCTTCAGACCTTTGGCCTCTGGTGCAGGGATTGCCCATGACAAAATCTTTTGTCCCTAGTGATTTATATGCATCCAAGTGAGCGCTACTTGCAATTTATACAACTCTGGATTTATAATGTCACTGATATTCATCCTCCCTACTATTGGGATCAACCTTTCCGGCCACTGGGTTCCACAAAAAAAGATCTTCTCCATAAAATACTAGGGGCCATGCTGTGCTAAGCCAATTTGTGTGTTAGCCCAAACCATTTACTAATTAGGGCTAATTTCAGGCATAGTCCTAAAATCCAAGCCTAGGTTTGAACCCAATTTTTAAGTACATATAAACCTTTGTAATGAATGTGTCATTCTGACTAGTCCCTCAACTCTATCGCTAAGGGACATCGGTGTGTGAATGGAGCACATGAGTTTGAATCCTCGATGTGGCCAAAAAATAAAAATAGCCTTTACCCATACAGAGGTCTAGGCTAGGCCCATTTAAGTATCGGGTTAAAATTAGGGATGTCAATGGAACACCCCAATTACGTAGTCACCCAGAAGAAGAGACCTGAATAATCTGGGTCACACCTTTTTTCTTGACCCAGTTGTGGTCTGGGTCCATGAGGATCCGGACTCAATACCCATGGCACGAGTCTACAATCTAGAATGCATAATAAAGCACTCTGCTCTTCCATTTCCACTGCTTACAAAAACAAGGCCAAGTGAACATCCATGAATATAGAAAATAAGAATCAATCCATTCCTTGCATTTCAGTGATAAAAATGATACAGCATAAATGAATTCAAACAACGCCAGAAGGGTCTATTTGAAGACAAATCTCTCGTCTAATCCTCTTCAAAACTAGAGCACGCACAAGTTATTGTTCATGACAACATGTCACAGATTAATATATAGATGTTTCAAAGTAAATCGAAATCATCTAGAAAACACACCCAGAGAGTAAGGTTGTGACAGAGGGGCCTTGTAAAAGCACAAGTTGGGCATGTAATGAGTGGAAGTGGTGCGTTTGGGTGGATCCATGGATTGAATGGCAGGCTGATTAAGATATGCATATTTGCTTCTAGTCCACCTACAAAACAACAGTAGAGTTACATGTCCATTAGGGGAGATCCAGCAGATAGCCACCAGTAATTCTTGACAATAACAAATTGACCACTTGCCTTCTACATTTCAAGTCAATTAATCTGAAAATCACAGCCAGGGGCAGTTTTCAAGTGGTTGAAAAAAAAATCCATTCTATATATGTTTTTCATGAGAGGATGAAAATTCCTTAAGATCCAACTAAACTCAAATTAAACCGAGGGCATTGAGGTCAAAAGATCATTAACCCCAAGTGGTAAATCAGGTTAGATTTAAGGGAATTTTTATCATTCTACTGCGAAATACGTCGGAGTTCGTTTATCGGTCATAAATTAGTTGCCGCCGGTTAAGGTAGCTGAGCTAGGTTTTAAAGTTTTGTTAACTAAATTATTATACGATTATTATACTAGAGAATGTAAAATACTATTAAAACTATTTTTGTAGATTTTTTTGATATTATCAGAAGTTTCTTGCAGCTTTCTAAACTTTGTCATACTTTTTAAACTATCTGATATTACTGTGAAATACCATTTGAGATAAATATTTTATGGTGGCATTTCCAAAATATCACTAATATCCCTGACACTGTTTCAAACAGGTCATCCTCTTCTCACTTGATAATGAACAAGAAGGAAGTTACTTTGATTTTTAACATAAGCAAGTAACTAGGCAAAGTTTGATAGGCTCTAGACTCATTCGACTCTGTGCCTCGTAAGTCAGGTCGACTCCGCACACCTGAAAAGGTCGGCCCAACCTTTGAACTATACTTTTATGGCTCATTCTGACTCGCCCGAGTCAACTAGGCTCAGTAGGTCACTGAGTCAAGCAAGTCAAACAAGTCGAGTCATGTCTGACTCAGTACTCACACATACTCACCTGAGTTACTCCACTCGGTGAGACCTTTCGATTTGAGTCGGAGTTTTGAGTAAGAGAATCAAACAAGTCTGGTCAAGCCTTACTCAGTACTCACATGAACTCCCCTGAGTTACTCCACTCGATGAGACCTTTCGATTCGAGTCAGAGTTTCTGAGTTCTCAAACTTCAGGGTCATTTTCCTCTAAACCAAACAGACCCAACTGTGTCAACAGTCAAAGGAGGAAAAGCCCATTGAGTAGTAGAATTGTAGATTTACTTCACCTACCAGTCCTTAATTCCAACTCGGATCTCTTTGTCATCAAGGTCCCTTTGGTTGTCTTTTTGGCTTTTGTTCTCATTCTCTTGGTCGGTATTTTTGTCATCCTTCAGCGACTCCCCAAATCGTCTGTAGTCCTCTTCCTGGCCATCACCACACATCAAACGACCAGTTAGGTGTGTAAACGGCTCGAATTCAATTACATACACGAGTTCGGACATGGGTACTGCCAAATCGACCAACAGGTTGGATTGCACCATACTTTAGAACTGATTATATGTTAGATCCAGTCATCTGGGGTCAGATTCAGGTATGATCACCACAAAACAGATTCACATCCAACCCAAGTATCAATTGACGGATGACCTTCTTACACGAGTTTGGACTTTCATTATTAGTTGGATTAGAAAAAAAAATGTATGTAGCCTTACCTTCATTTTGAAAAGACTATTGGACGCTACCGGTAAGCATTTACCGTTGGGCTAAGACGTCCTTCTAGTTAGATTATAAAACATTCATATTTATTTTATTTTTATTTTTTTGATCTGGTGGAGTGTCTATCAACACCCGTTGTTGTACAGTACTAGCCATCTGATTTGAGATATAAAGAAAATTATATTCACTAATCTTATCTTACATATATTCTAATGTAGTCGATCAAATGGATAATAATGACCAACAGAGCCTATCAACTTAAAAGCTTGAATCTAAGGGAAAAACTAAAAGTGAGTTGGAATTTGGAAATCTCCTTACTGTGAGATTTCGAGCCCTGATCCTGGCGGCTGCCTTAATAGCTGCAAGGAGATGATCTTCCTCTTCCAGCTTCTTCTGCCTCCAAAACCTTGCAATCTCCTCCCTTGTCACACTCCTGCATACCTCCACCTGCCTTGTTCTCCATGCCCTTAGTCGTGGGAGGGGTGGCGGCGGTGGGGGTGGCGGTGGCACAGATAATTTGCATTTGCTCTCCACCTCCATTTTCTTCACCATATGAGCTCTATGTTTACTCCTAATGTTCTTCTTCTTTCTCTTCTTCTTCTTCTTCTTGCTGTCTCCTTGGTACTCTGCTACTTGTTAGTGTTGTCTGTATTAGTAATGGAAGTAGATGAGCATGGAGATAATCTAGATTGTGAGCAGCACCACTGTCCAACCCAGAACTACTTATCCAACCTAACGTTCAACTGCGGATGGTTTGCATGCACTCTTCTACCATTCAAGAGGAATCGAGTTTTCTATGAATTTGAACTACCCTGGGGAGTCGGTGGAACCCACATACAAAAAGGTCTAAAGAGGAGCAATTAAAATGCTGACAGCTTTATAACGCAACTCATAAATTGGATGGTAAGTGGACGAATGCTAAGTGGACCTAATCCAATCCCTGATCAGATACTTCACCAGATGAGCTTTCGAATGAAGTTGATTGTTTTGGGCTTTTAGGCATGGGGCTCGTACAATTTTCTTGAAATTTTCATTAGAGTGCCCTGTGGACATGGGTTCACTGGGGCTGGTGCACATTGTTATATCTAGCCCCGAGTCCAACCGCGCCAATAAAAAATCGTGTCCCATCTTGAATTATAATTATGTAAAAGTTCACTTTCATCGACTCATGCCATGGTCAAATTGATCATCGCATATACTTCTAAGAAAACAACTTCAAAAACATAGGCGCCAAGTCCATATCCATGTTTTGATTTTAAAAGTGCATAGTCATATCCTATCCTTAATCCCCATCTGAATACGTATTTGTATCCAGGCATCATAGGCTATCACTCTGGTATCGAATGTTTTTTCTCTTGTTCTGGGCTTACAATTTATGGTTGATCCCTTAATTTAACTGATAGAATCGCGGTCAAATAGATTGCTTTAGATGCTAAAAAGAATAAGAACCTGCAAAAGTACCTTACACATAGAGCAAATATACACTGCAGAACCTTTTCAATTAAAATGAATCATTGCATAAAAAAATCCAAAATATCTTTAACAAAAATTCATCAAATAGCGAACTTTCTAAGTTTTATATCATAGAAATCAAAGAACAATATGCACAATGAAAAACAACTTTAATATCTTAATATATTTGAGTGAAATTGCAACAAAGCAGCTGCACTCAAATATCAATAACTTGATTAGTAGAATGCCAGTAAAGCAGAAGTGGGAGTGAGTTTTTGACATGGATCATAAGCAGGTATAACACATTGAGTAGAAGGTTCCTGCAACCGATGTTTGAAAACCATAAAAACTAAGAAATAGAAAAAGAACAGGCTATACAAAATGACAACCAGAAATAGCATGGATATGAAACGGACACACGTGCAAACTACAGCATGGACATGGAATTTACATACTAAACGAAGTATCAGGTACACTACAATGCAAGTACATTGACTACTTGAAGTATCAGTGTAACATACGTAATACTGAATTAAAAGGAACAGTAAAGCTTTAAATTTAAATCTTGAGTAAAATAGAAGATTTTTCAGGAAAATAACATCTCTACAGAGACAGATATAGGAAAAACAGATTTCAAGATCCAAAACTATTGATCAAAGACCCACAAGAGATACACAGTAAATACAGACCAATAAAAGAAAACCCAGACATTCGCATAAACCCCTGAAATTAAATCTGCACCAGAAAGCATTCACAGGTTTCTGAGTCCATGATGGCACTAGAATAAGATATCAATGTTTGATTAATGGGCATATCTACATTCACTGGAACAGGGTAAAAAAATTAAATAACATCACTTAGAAGAACCATATTGGACGTAAGCACCAGCAAACATAAATCAAAATCCAAAGTCCACTGGAATATCCTCTTGGGAGCTTGAAAAGGCTTCTATAGTCATCAAAAGCTCCATTTCAATGCCTAAGAAGGACATGAGGTGGATTATTTTGTAACCAGGACAAAGGACAGGAAATGGATTATTTTGTAACCAGGACAACGGAGGTTTAACAAGATAATAGTTTACTTGTGATGCCAGGCAAGGATCAAAATAGCGGTTACAACAGGCGTAGCGGCCAGTGGCCAAAACGCTACATAGCGGTAGCGGCGCAACATAACAGTGTAGCAGTGTGAATTGAAAAAATTTTCAAAAAATTTTAAAAAAATATCCACAAAATCCAGAATATTGAAAAATGTTAAAAAGTGATACTTTTTTCCAATAATAACTAAGATAGGGGATGTAGTAGTCAATTCAGTGCATAGAAGTTCAATATCGTTGAATGATTTTAAAATAAAAGTATTGATCTAATTTTTTCCATACATTTATGTTGGTTAGCTATGTACTAAGTTATTCTTCATTTCTAAATTCTTAATTCAAATAATTAATTTAGCACAATTGTACATAACAAAGGATTTATAAATTATAAAGTAATGCTAAAAAAAAGTTTTGAGGTTCAAACCAAATAACAAATTAAGTTTCATTAAAACAAACAATGAATTTTAGTTGAGAGTAGAGAACAGAATGCAGCTACCAAAGGAGGTGTAGTATATTATCTAGAGAAGAGCTCCTTAGAAAAATTGTCTCCATCGTCTTTAATTCAGTAACATCTTATGTGTTTTCGTATTCTTTTTAAGTATTGAAAGGTAAAAGAGTTGCGTAGAAATGTTGTTTGGAGAAAAAAATGAAAGAACTAAGCCTTACTATGCATTTTAAAATTTCTTGAAAAGTAGCCATCAATCACACTTTGTAGCAGCCCCGTAGCGGTTCGTAGCAATATGTAACGACCGTAGCAGACCATAGCGGCCACTATGGTTGTGAATAGTGCTAAATTCAATTTAGCATAGCAGCCAAGACCGCTACGCCCGATATAGCAGCTGCTACGTATTTTGATCCATGATGCCAGGGCCTCCAGCAATTGGGAGAACGATTAAAAATAGTACAGGATATTCGGTCCTTGCTTTACATGACCAGTTAGATAGAATAGGGGATTCAAATAGAGCTGAAAACATGGCAAGCAAAGAGAGGCTGAAGTTGTCTAAAAACTAAAGGTTGCGTCCCCTATAGAGGAGGCTGATTCCCTTAATGTCTCAAATGCTATGAAGAAGGGATCTTCAAGTACATTAAGAGATTGAAGCACACTAATGGATGTTTACACATGCTCCAAGAACGGTGAGGCAGATGCATTGGCAATTACTGGACTGTCCATCCTATGAAATCTAGCTTTGTCAATCCTATGAAATCTAGCTTAGTGGTAATTTTGTTTTCTTATATCATTGATAGCCTAGTTGACACCAACATAATTGGGACAAGGGTTCGATGATGATGATATCATTGATAGCCTATTTATATTTGTAAGATGTTCTTAATGAAATTTCATCTGCCACTTCTAAAATAAAAAAGTACAGCCACAAAACTAAATCTGCACCACAACTCTTCTTCTATCTATCCCCCCTCCTCCCCCCTCCTTCCCCCCACCACACACACATATCAAGATTTATGGGTAAGAGTTAAGTGAGTAAGTGACAAATCAATAAGGCCCACCAGCCTTTCAGGTCTAATCCTAAGGATAGTATATGCGAAAACATCTTTCTGCTGATAAAAATAAGACTTTATAGGCAAAAACAGAATCCACAATGAAAACATAAAAGGCTAACACCAATATATACATCTAAAATATGAAAGAAAAAACAAAAAAAAAAAAACCGTTCATCAATATGCCAATCAGGTTTTGTGTAACAACCAAGTCAAAAAAGATAACTCACCAGACAGGTTCATAAAAGTCTACTTCTCTAAGTTTATCATGAGTCCTTCAACAAATACAAGTATACAGATGGAGAAAAAAATTAGGAATTTACACAATGAGAAAAGATGCATCCAAATAACAACAATTAAAAAAAATAAATCAATAACCCCCTTAACCAAGCAAATCACTGAGGAATCCAGAAAACTCGTTCTTGAATCCTAACCTCTAGAGCGAGCTAAGAGACAACTATCTGATCACCTTTTGTGACTTGATCCAAGCCTTGCCAAGAAATGTTCAGAGGCCATCCAATGATGCTCTCTTTCTCTTTTCAAGGGATTTTTCTTCGACAACCTTTTGATATTTATGTTCTGTTAAACTTTCACATTTTTTTTATGCTCTCATGAGCTTGTACAGGTTTTGCTCTCTTCTTATTGGGGCTAATTGTCAGTTTCTTTCTCTCCTCTTTTAATACAAAATCTTACCAAAAAAATTTTTTCTAGGCCTGTCACACCATCCAAGTCATGAAAACCATGTACATGCTTGAACAACAACAAGACTGTCCCTGATGACATCCCCGCTTTTGGATCAACAAAATAAGGGATCTGAACTGTTCATAACAGCGTGCCCAGCAGTAGTTCAATTCAGTTAGAATTCCACCTGTAGTTTATAGAATTACACCTGTAGTTTATATCATTAATGGTGAGTTCAATGCCTTCAGCACTTCATCATTAGTTAAATAAATTGAAAGCATCATTTCATATAGTTCAGTTAGATGATTCAGTTACTTCAAACTGTAAATGCCTATACATTTACATATCTAATGCTCAATTCTTCTCAAACCCAAACTCTTAGCCCACCTTGACAAGAATGAACATTATTGCGCTTTTTTGCAATTTTAATGATCCAAAATTCGATTTTCTCCACATAGCGTTTAATGGCAATCTGATTTGAACATCCAACTTAGACCACATAAGAAAATTCATTAATTTTAAGAACATTACCACAAACACTAAAATAGAAGAACTATTTGAAGTATTCATTGTATAATTGATCCATATATCTACATGAACAAAAACAGAAAATGATCTCAAAAGAAGACAACACAAAAAACTACATCCAATGAACGATTAATGGGCATATCTACATTAACTGGAACAGCTAAAAACATTAATTAACATCACTTAGAAGAACCATATTGGATGTAAGCACCAGTAAACACAGATCAAAACCCAGAGTTCACTGGACTATTCTCTTGGGAGCTGGAAAAGGCTGCTGCAATCATCAAAAGCTCCATTTCAATGCCTAAGAAGAACATGAGGTGGATTATTTTGTAACCAGTACAATGAGGGTTAACATGGTAATGGTTCACTCGTGATGCCAGGGCCTCCAGGAAGTGGGAGAACGATTAAAAATAGCACAGGAGATTTGGTCCTAGCCTTTCAGGGCCAGTTAGATAGAATAGGGGATTCAAATAGAGCTGAAAACATGGCAAGCAAAGAGAGCCTGAAGTTGTTCAAAAACTATAGGTTGGGTCCCCTGCAGAGGAGGCTGATTCCCTTAATGTCTCAAATGCTATGAAGAATGGAACAAATCTTCAAGTAGATTAAGAGATTGAAGCACAGTAATGGATTTTTACAAATATACTCCAAGAGAATAGAATGGTGAGGCAGATGCATTGGCAATGAATGGAGTGTCCATCCTATGAACTCTAGCTTAGTGGTAACTTTGTTTTCTTATATCATTGATAGCCTAGCCGACTCCAACATAGTAGGCTTTGATGATGATATCATTAATAGCCTGTTTATATTTATAAGATGTTCTTTATAAAATTTCATCTGTCACTTCTAACATAAAGAAAAAGTACACCCACAAAACTAAATCTGCACCACAACTATTCTGCTATCTATTCCCCCATCAAGATTTATATAGATAAGACTCAAGTGACAAATCAATAAGGCCAAGGACAACAGCCTTTCAGGTCCAATCCTAGGAATAGTATATGCAAAAACATTTTTCTGCTGGTCAAATTAAGACTTTATAGGCAAAAAAAGAATCCATAATGGAAAGACAAAAAGCTACAACCAATATATACATCCAAAATATGAAACAAAAATTCATTCATCTACACAACATGCCAATTGGATTTTGTGTAACAACCCAGTCAAAAAAGATAATTCACCAGACAGATCCATAAAAGTCTAATTCTCTAGTTTTATCATGAGTCCTTCAACAAATACAAGTATACAGATGGAAAAAAAAATTAAGAATTTACACAAAATGAAAAAAGACACATCCAAATAGCAACAGTAAAAAAAAAAATCATTAACCCCCTTAACCAAGCAAATCACTGAGGAATCCAGAAAACTCGTTCATTAATCTTAACCTCTAGAGCGAGCTAAGAGACGACTATCTGATCACCTTTTGTGACTCAATCCGAGCCTTGCCAAGAAATGTTCAAAGGCCATCCAACGATTCTCTGTTTCGCTTTTCAGGAGATCTCTCTTCAACAACCTTTTGATTTTTACGTTATGTTAAACTTTCTCTTTTTTTTTATGCTCTCAAGAGCTTTGACAGGTTTTGCTCTGTTCTTATGGGGGCTAATCACCCATTTCTTTCTCTCCTCTTTTAATACAAAATGTTACCCAAAAAAAAAAAAAAAAAAACACTCCAGGTCTGTCACGCCATCCAAGTCACGAAAAGCATGTGCATGCTTGAACAACAACAAGACTGTCCCTGATGACATCCCAGCTTTTGGATCCACAAAATTAGGGATCCAACTGTTCATAACAGCGTGCCCAGCAGCAGTTCAATTCAGTTAGGATTCCATCTGTAGTTTATATCATTAATGCTGAGTTCAATGCCTTCAGCACTTCATGAAAGCATCAATTCATATAGTTCAGTTAGATGATTCAATAATTTCAAACTGTAAATGCCTATACATTTACATATCTAAAGCTCAATTCTTCTCAAACCAGAACTCTATGCCCACCTTGACAAGAATGAACATTATTGCGCTTTTTTGCAATTTTAATGATCCAAAATTCGATCTTCTTCACATAGCGTTTAATGGCAATCTGAATTACGAAACTGCAAATTGATTTGAACATACAACTTAGACCACATAAGAAAATTGATTAATTTTAAGCACATTACCACAAACACCAAAATAGAAAAAGTATACAAACTATTCATTGTATAATTGGTCCATATATCTACATGAACAGAAACAGAAACTGATCTCAAAAGAAGACAACACAAATAACTACATCCAAGATACAAACACAAAGAAGAAGAAGAAGAAGAAGAAGATAGTAATCAATAGGAAAAGCGAATTCCACACTTTCACTCCACCAAGGCCCCAAAAACAAAGCACCCCATGCCACAAAAACGAAAACCCAGATCGAAAATCTATGTCTCAGATGCTATCTTGACCGCCTTGGTCTTGAATCGATACCTGGGCGCCCTTGGAATCACCTGGCTGGGGCCCATGTGGAGCTGCCCAGGACTGTCAGTCAGAGGTTGGCCATCATCATAGACGTAGCCCACGAGATGGCCACAGCTCTTGCACTTGATCTTGGTCCTCTTCCGTTGGATGCCCCAGTAATTGATGGTCTCGAAGAAAGGCATGATCTTGTCTTCCTTCTCGAATCTGAACTTGGATTCGTCGATTTGTGCGAAAGAGAGAGTACCCTTGTTGCCAGCCTCAAAGTAGTAATCCGGAGGATAGAGGAAAAGGGTATTCAGATTGAGGTTTGCCCCACATTCCACGCAGCTGCATCATACATAATAGATATGTGTACATGTAGCTTCAGATCATGAGATAAGAGGGCAAAAGTAGATGATCAGATTAAGAGAGGAGGGTCTCCATACCTGTAAATGGAAGCCATGGATGAGATCAGATGAGAGAAAAACGTGTGCTTTGAGAGATTGGACGAATGGAGGATTGATTTTAATGAGAGCTGCAGGCGGGTTTTGGGATTTGGAGGAAGACACCAAGAAGGTGAAGAAATCAAAGGCTGGGACTGGTTGACAAGTCAGGCCGTCTAGAACTCTGCCGTCCAGAAACAACGTGACCCACACCAAGCTTCTGATGGGACCCACTGGGTCACATAGCTCATGGGACCACTCAAGTGGGGGACATTAACCTAGTTGATGGATGGGCAAGAGGAGCATGCAGAGCTTGATGATGGCCCAAACATGGGCGGACCCCTGTAATTTTTCAGAGGCCAAGGGGTGAAGAAAGGGGTAAAAATTTTGGATGGGCATGTAAAAGTACATGGGATTTTTTAAATATTTAAGGGGTTTTATCAAATGTTAGGGGGCCCTGGCAACAGATAAGCCCCTATGGTTCCTCTAGTGGGCCCAAAGAATATGTTCTTTTTTATTTTTTTTTTACAGAGAAAATGAAATGGTTTTGGACAATGAAAAAGTAGATATTGTTTGGTTTAATATTTTTTCTGATTTTTTTATTATTGGAAAAGTAGATGAGAACCAAAAGTACTGTTTTGTGTACAGAAATGTCACAGTGCACCGAACAGTCTAAAATAGTGGGGCTGTTTGTGCAGCCCCTTGTCCTGCGGAGAGTGGCTCAAGGCGCCGGAGTTTCATATGTTTTCTGATTTTTTTTTATTATTGGAAACGTAGATAAGAACCAAGACAACCTTTTACTGTACAGAAATGTTACAGCGCACCAAACAGGCTAAAATAAAAGAGAATTTGGCAAAAGAAAAAAAAAATCCTCTGAAGACCAAAATCAAGAAGGCCCTTTCAGTACTTTTTTTTATTTTTTTTAGTTTAATAATGATATCCCCGCTCAATAAAACAACTTGAAGAAAAATCACAGCTCACTTGTACATTCTTCTTCATCGTATTCTTCCAACCCACCTATCCGAATCTACTCTAACCAGATCTGAATCATCTCCCTCTCCTTCTTCATCACCATCCTTCACCAACAATATATTGGGAAATATACCCGAATCTGCGATCTACAACGGTATGCACAAATCACACAATCTCAAGCAATCAATCAAAGCAACCATGAAAAAGATTATACACAGGCAATTACGTGGTTCGACTAAAATGTCTACGTCCACGGAGAAAAGCACACTCGATTCCTTTCTCTTCCTATTGTGTTCAACACAACTCACGTCCTTAGGGTTTAGAGTTATATATCACATTAATATATAGATCCTGTTTTCATGGCCACCAAGAAAATCCATACATAATGACTAAAATACTCCTAACCCTGAACTCCGGTTCTGACTAACACATATAACTGATCCGATTAAATCGGAATACAAGATAAAACCCAACAATCTCCACCTTAGTTTGGATTCTACAATCCCCATAGCCACCTGAGATAACCCAGTAATATCTTCATCTTCTCGTACCTTGCTGAAAGGTACACAGCAACACGCGCTACAGCCAAGCGCTGTTCCTGCACCAATAATCTTAGCATTGTTCGATATCGATCAAGTCCAAACTGACTTAAGATATCTCGTACCTCACTAAAAGGTACGCCTCCGCACCTATTACAGTAAAGCGTGGTTCCTGCACCTTCTTAGCTTGGCGCACACCCATATTCTGATCAATGTAGTGCGACAATCAAGTCCAAGCATGGCTTGAACTTCTCCTTCGTCGACTTTCCAAACACCCTTATGTCAGTTTTTTGAAGTGATTCAGTCCATCTGTTGCCATCCTTACTAGTATCCTTGCAACACGATGACTTCTCACCTTCATCTAGTAAAGCAAAAGTAACCCTCCTTTTGACTATATGTTTCTCTAAGCCCGCAGCATTAAGGATCTTTCGTGCTTTGCCTGTAACCTGGTGTTCCTACAGTTTTGGTCCTCTGTTAATGGCCTTCTTAGAAATGTTTGTTGCACTATCTTCCAATTTCCCATCTAACTCCACCTTAACTGACTTTTCCTTCCGTTTCACATGCAATTGTGGTTCTCTATTAATGGCCTTATTGAAAATGTCTGTTGTATCCTCTTCCAACTTACCACCTAACTCCACCTCAACTGACTTCTCCTTTTTCCTTAGAGCTACTCCACCTGCACTTATAACTGTACCCCCTGCTAACCTGTAAAGACCTTTGACCAAGTCATCCTTCATGATGACCATTGCTCCCTTAACCACCTTCATAACTCCACATGTTACATGACACTTGTAACCCTTGGAGTCCAAGGCCCCAAAAGAAATAAAATTTTTTATAAATCCAGAACATGCATCACATTCGTCAGGGTCCGCACCATCTCATCAAACATTTTGACTTTACTGTTCCAACTCTAATGCATGTGGGTTGCGCATTGTTTGCCATGAAAACAAATTAACTCTCACAAGATGTATAGATGTCAAACATATCTCTACTATAGCACATATGACAGTCACAACCAAAATCTAAAATCTAGGAAGCGTCAGTGTACTCCGTACCTTTGATGACTAAAGCAGATTCTACCAAACATACTACCTTACAGCCATCTGAACTTTTTATCACACTCGTATTGTCAAAATTATATTCTTCTTCTCTCTCCAAGTCCTTTTTCTGCTTCGTACAATCTCTCCTGATATAGCCTTCTTTATCATAGTAATAGCAAGTAATGACCCTGCCTTTCCCTTTCGACTTCGAGCAATTCTGCTCTTCTGATCCTTTATTCTTTGATATAGATCTTCCCCTTCTCTAGTTTAAACCTGATGCTACATTAATACTTTCTCCACTAGATTTTCCATTGTCACTCTTCATGATCTCACTCGATATAAGAGCTGTAGTAACATCATTCATGCTCAAAATCTCTTTCCCGTACATCAGCTTTGTCACCAAGTGCTCGCACAACCAAGGCAGTGAAGACAAAAACGACAGTGCTTTGTCTTCTTCCTCGAACTTGACTTTAATGCTCAATAATTATATGACAAGCTTATTGAACTCATTGAGATGCTTCAACAACCGTGATCCTTCTACCATCTTCAGGGAATACAACTATTTTTTTAAAAACAGTTTGTCTATTAAAAACTTAGACATATACAGGCTCTTTAACTTAGCCCATAATTCCAGAGCAGTGTTAATCCCCATGACGTCGTAGAGAACGTCATTGTAGAGGATAAAACGAATTTCACTCACAGCCCTTTCATTTAAATCCTCCCAATCATCATCGGACATCCTCACTAACTTCTTCGACTTATCGGCTAAAGCCTTCTTCAGACCATTCTGAATCAAGATATCCTTCATCCTTCGTTGCCAAAGACTAAAATTGTTCAACCTAGTAAACATCTTAATCTTATACTCATTATTTGAAGTCATTGTGTATCCCAATTTGTGCCTCCTAAATTACCCTCATCTTCTATCTATCAAACGGCCAATCTTCTCTGTTTATCTCATAAATCTCGTCACCACGAGCACATTAGAAGAAACGGATTTGAAATCCGAATCCGAATGGCTTTGATATCGTAGAAACAGTTTTTTACACTCTGATTAGTCAACCGTCCACGTTGACCTTCAAACTATAAATCTTCTTCCATAGACGCGTAGATCTCCTCTAAACGAATTCATGGAACAAAACAGGGCACGAATCTGAGTCCATATGACCCCAAAAATCGCAAAACAATTTTGGCCTTTAATCTGGTCAAACCTCTTATTTGACTAATGCTAACGTCAGCCCTGCCTGCTGCTGGGTTGGACTCTGCTGAATGGGTCAAGTCCTACTTGACCTGACCGTGACCTGGCTGCGCTGGATTGTTGCTCCACGGGTTAGGTCTAAATCGACCCAACGCAAACCTGAACCTGGCCTAGTCTGAGAAGCTTCTTCTCCCTTCTGCTATTCTACAACAGAGGAGTAATGACCTTTGCTCCTCTTCCTTATGCTCCTCCTTCGACAAGGATGAAGCAGCGACGCAATCCGGCGTCGATCCTGCGATGGACAGCCGATAGAACAGCCAGCGGCGGCAAGCAGTGCCGTGCAGCGAGCGAAGGCAGCGATGGCTATCAGCAATGGTAGATCTAGCAACGGGCACCCTTCTCCGGAGATGGCGAGCAGTAACAGCGCTCTCCCATTTTCTCCGGTTCTAGCAACAAGAAGAAACGCAGAACCCCTTTTGTGGAGTCTTTTTCTCCGACCAACAGGGAACAGCAACAACTTCTGGTTTTACAAGTTCAGATCAGAATAACTCTAATCAGCATGGCCCACTCCAAAATTCTCTATTTCCGACGACGAACTTTGGTTTGTCAAATAGAAAATCAGTGAACCCTTTACAATCTCCGTTGAAACCCAATAACTCCGTGAACCTAGAAATCTCTATTCTCTTTCTCCGATTTGGTGTGGTCCTTCCAGAGATCAGAGACGATCTCTGATCTGCCTCTTCACGGCACTGACCTGCAGAGATCTGAATCCCTAGGCTCTGATATCACTTGTTGGGTCTTATGCACCCATTGAGCTACCATTTCTACCAAAACCAATTAGTGATAGTAGAGGCACAACTCAATGTTTTAAGGCGTTCGGCATCGTATCCAAAGGCTTGTTTTTAAAGCAGTCGTAGGGAGTGGTATTGTGACACACCTCTGCCCAACACAATATAGCCCACCTATCCATCATCAAACCAAACTCCACCCAGCACAACAACCCACCTTTCCATCATCAAATCAAAATCTATTTTTATATCTTTTTACCTCCCATGTTTCTCATCTCCTAAACCAAGACCCACTTCCACTTTTCTCCAATACTCTTTTTACTTCACATCCAAATACATTCACCATATAATCCTTCAAACCAAATAGCTTCTGTGTCTCCTCTTAATCCATCTTCTTCAACCAACTTAAAAAAATTATCTCTTCTCAAAAACCTCCAAACAAACATTGTTCAACCAAGCTACTAGACTAGCCTCTTCATCATCACCACTGTAAGGATTTTTGTGTTGGCAAATTCATAGGTTGGACAAAACTTGAGTCCATTAGTATTGTATTTTATATATCTTTGAATATGGACAATGGTTTGAGTCGCCGGATGCATTGAAGTGAAGAAATAGAAGAAAAAACAACAAATTGAAGTGGTTTTTTATGGACAACATAGATTAAAAAGGTCAAATCTCACAAACCAAGCATTGGATATGGGCATGTGACCTACCGTTGAAAAACTCGTTTTGAGAGAATTCTGTAGAGCCCAAGATCTCCTCAATCAGAGCTGAAATGAGAAAGTTATGGCCTCCGGAAGTTTGCAGGAAAATGTTGAAATTTTTACCCGAGCAGAATAGTAATCCGACCGATTGGACCTTTTATCCGACTGATCGAGCAAGTGCAGAAAGTGCGCCGACTTGCGATTTTTCAATTCGAATTGAAGGGAAACTTGCCTGTTTGATGCCAACTCCTTTCCTGATTGAAATATACTTATGAGGTACGAATTAAAGGCTATAAAAGAGGGTTCTCTCTCAACTCTAAGATATAGATCTCATTATTCTGAATAGAGAATATATTTTAGAGATCATCTCCTCTAGAGTTTTTTTTTAGAGTTGAAGAACTGAAGTTTTACTTTATAGATTCTTGTTTTATACTTCTCTGAGTGTAGAAAATTGCTTTGGGGAGTCAAGTACAACAGCTATAAAGCGTCTAGATGCTTGGATCTGTCACAGAGAACGGCAGGAGGTCGTTGCAACAGGGAGCTATGTAAAGGAATTACGAAGTCCTTAGGTTGAGGGGCAACTAGATAAGGGTTGTAAGTATTCTCTTGTAACTGTAGTATGATTCATAGTGCTTGATTCTTGGCTGTGGTTTTTTCCCAAGTTAGGTTTCCACGTTAAAATATTGTATTTTCTTGTGGTGTGTGCTTGTGGTTTGATTTTTTTTCTGCTGCGTGGTTGATTTTTGCACACGTAATATTAAGATTGGCATTAATCTTTTTTAGAGGATCTCTCCCCAAAAAGCTTCAACCACAATCATGAATTACAGTCATAATCTCACCAAGAAAACCCTTTTTTCTTGATTTTCTACTCACTTGTGAAATACAGCAATGGGATCGTTGAAGGAAAAGAGAGGAAGAAAAAGAAAAACAATGGCTTTGTGCCGGCAGAGGAGCAGCGATATCCACGCTCGAGGCCCTTTTAGTCGATATTGAAATTGAGGGGATCTTTTTAGCTAATATTGAAATTTGAGGGTCTTTTTGGTCTTTACAATGCCTTAGAGGATTTTTTGGTAAAATCCTCAAAATAAAATGTTTGATGTCCACTTTTTTTAAGAAGTGAAATCATGGTTGAGAGAAAATGCCGCTGGAAAATGTGGCACAGGATTTGTCCCTCTGATGACTGATATATTGAAATTTGGGGTATTGTCAATTATAAAGGCAATTGTCAATTATAAAGACAATTGTACGGTCAATATCCCTTAGAAATTTTTGCTCTAAGGATTGACTTTTGGACATGTTAATTTAATACCTATATATGGGTGAGGCAACCATGGGAAACTTGGAATCATTTTCAGAAACGGTTGCCTAATCCCTTCTGCTGACGAGAATAGATCTATCTTGAGTAGGTCTTAAATGAAAGTAAATGTGATAAATATCCCAAATGAATCCATTTGCAAAGGCTGTAGACTCCAGCGAGCCTGATCAGGTCTAACCACGGCTTTAGCCATGTCAAGTTGAGTTGGAAGGAAGTGCCTAGGTGAAGAAAATGAAGTTTTTGTGAGTATCAAACCTCTTGTTATAAGACACAGAAGTGTGAAAGATTGGTCTGATATAAACAAATCTAATATAATGTTATAATAAATCCATTATTATATGTTTATTGATTTTGCTCTTTTACATGGAGCTGTTTAAATATGAAAAGAAAGAAAGAAAGAGTGGATATTCCCTAGAACAAGAATTGTAGAGGTTTCTCTCATCTTTCATTTTACATCCTCCTTCCTCATGATGGAAGTTGGAAGTAAGGTACATACATTATAATTTAAGTATGCATTTTGAATGAAATCAGTTTGTTTTTCATTTAGTGATTTAAATTACACAAAATGCACATGGGATGATGTGGTTGCCAGCTGTGCAATGTTAACTTCGATTGTTGAAAAAACATTTGAAAAAGGGGCGGTTAACTTTTGGCGGACTGAATCCCTACCTAAACTTAACCGTACCCAATGGTTAACCATACCCAAACTTCTCTTCTTGCAACCATTCATCTACACCCAGATGAACAGAGAGAAGACCGCCCAAAGACAGATCTGCCCCATCTCTCGCATCTCCGTCTTCGAACAGCATCTCCCATGACAAGACAGATATGCTCCATCTCTAGCTCTCCCATCTCCGTCTCCGAACAACATCTCCCACTGCAAGACAGATTTACCCCCTCTCCAGCTCTCCCATCTCTATCTCCGAACAACTTCTCCCACAGCCAAGACAGATCTGCCCGATCTCCAGCTCTCAAATCCAACCTCCACCTCTGATTTGCATCTCCTACGGCAAGGACAGATCTCGGATCCCTATCCCCGTCTCCAGCTTCTCCCACTATGAGTACTCTCTCTAATCTTCATCTCCAACTAAATTTAAAAAGCACTCGACTTTTTTGACCATCTGTTAAATATTCACTGGAGAATAAATTTTCTCCTTATAATCAATTTTATGAGTCAATTTTGAATTGGGTGCACATTTCTGATTAGAGAGCTGTATGCAGCAGCATCACTCAGATAAACAATCCATTAGATCATTAAAAGATGAGGTTATATAGATTGTGTTTTTAAAAAAAATAATTTACATCAATTACACTGCACATATAGTATTGAGTGCAATTATTTTTCACCAACATTGCATGTAGTTAATTGAAATAGATTATGCAAGGAAGATAAGGAATTCTTCACTCGCAATAATTCAAGCAACTATGCCTACTAGAGGAATCAGGAAAATGAATGCAAATGGATTGATAACAATGGATGTGCTTCTTTTCCCTGCAGGGTCCCCCAAAGCTGCTCGGAACTTTAATCCCTGCTATCCATTAAGAGAGACCCTCCTTATATGATAGGTGGGAACCGAAAATCCCACAAGGAGCAGTGTGGAGCTCCCTCTTGGAGGGAGATAACTGAACTCTTAGGGTGATCAAATGGATGATGCATGATGATGTACTTGCAATGAATAAGAAATTATCCATCCATCCTCAGATTATAGAACAAAGGGGAACTTTTATTGATATCTTTTTTTTATCATGATAACAAATGAATGAGGAGGCCTCTTTTTTTTTTTATGCTAAAGACTCAAACTCACACACCCCGGCCCTCTAGCACACTACATGATTTTTCTAACCAAGTAAGCTACAACTAAGGTCAATGAGGGGCATATTTATAAACCTACCTTGACAAATAAATGACCAAAATTCATGTCCAACAAACCAAGACTAAAAAAATTCAGTTTCTACTAAAGAATCTTCTACATACATTTATCCTTTTTGTACCCGAAAGAGCCAAAATCAGTCGATAATACTCTAAAACTGTATTACCTGGAAAAATGTATAAAACTCCAGAACATCCTACCAATCTCTCTCTACACAACTCTAGTTTATAGTAGGCGCCTTCAGATTGCTCTACACTACCATGGATCCTCTGGCTATTTAAAAGTCTCTTGCATCAAATGTTGAGTGTGTAAAGATCTCGCCAGTCATGCCTCTGGCCATTACTGTGTAATTGAGCACCTCACTCTATATTCCGTGGCTGTGATCAACGAACTTAATAGTCCATCTGACAAAGCATCCGAGTTGGTGGTCAAAAACCACAATTAACTAATTCCTGAGCATTCTTGATATTAGTCATGGAACTTCTGCTCAACATTTGCTAAATGCACAATTGCTTTCATCATGAAAGCAAAAATGGGAAGAGTTCAATCATAAATGTGACAGTTTGTCTGAATCTAATACATTATTACATAAACAAAGTATTAGTACACATTAAATAATTTGACCAGTTCATAGAAGAAAGAGTGACAAAACTAGAAAATACTACAGAAACGATAGCCTGATATTACTAATCAATAATCAACAGTGGTTTGCACTGGTGAAAAATGTCAGTGCCTGACCATGAATTATCAACTGCCTCCATTGCATGTCATTCATAAGCATCATGTGGTGGCACCAGAATCTGCTAGCCATGACCCTGCATATCGAGCATCTCATCTAGTTCTTTCAATCTCTGCAGCCCTTCACTGATCAAGAAACGAACCCTCTGCTTGTCATCACAATGGCGGTTCTTCTCTATTTCCTGCCTTATTGTCTGCCGCAGTTCAGCTGCAAATACCCTCCATTACTTAGGTACTGCATTGGCATCAATGCAAATACAATACATGAGAAAAGATCTTATAATCCACAAATTAACCTCTAGCATGACAAGGGGCCCGCCTAGCAGTCCTCAGTGCTTGTCGGTAAAGCTTCAGTACACGTGCTCGGACAATGAATGCCTGCAAGGAGAGAACCATAATAGATTCTCTTCTGCAAAAATCAAATGTGCATATCAAATAAAAGTACAAAGAATGTAATAAGATAGCTTAAGAAGAAGCTTGTTATAAAAAAAACAATTTTTTAAAAAAAATCCTCAACTGTGATGGAAACCCGACAAACCAATCATCTGCCGCATGCACGCACAGATTCAGAATCACAAAAAACCTCTATCAACTGATGGTAATGGCACATTGTAAAAATTAGGAGAAGTTTGGATGTTTGAACTGATTGGAAATGGCCAAACACACTATATCCAGATTGAGGGTCACAAAAAACCTTTTATCTGTTAGATCTGGATTTAGGCTAAGCACATACAACCACACACCACACAAAAAAAAAGAACAAGCAATCACACACAAGATGCAAAGATTTACGTGGTTCGGCTAGATTGCCTACGTCCACGAGCACAAAGATTTCACTATGAAGAAGTTTCTCTCAACCCCTTACAATATTCTCTCTCTATTTCCCTTTTGCCCTGTTGCTTTCTTGCTTTGTTACAAAAGAACAAAACATCGAAGAGAATATGTAAGATTAGTCTTAATTAACTGGGCTCTAATGTAAACCACTCATAAGCCCAATAAAGACCTTTAGAACCAAAACCAACAATCTCCACCTTGGCAAAAAGATGTCCGACCCTTTGAAGAATTGTTGAAATATGTTTACAACACATATAGCTTATGAGAACCCCATCCCACCATGATTGCAACCCAATAGAGATGAGGTGTACATTCACTCTTTAATAAGAGAAAAGATTGAGCAAGTCCAAGCAATGCTTGAACTTCTCTGCAGTAACTGGCTTGGTAAGCATATCAGCTGGATTCTTATTTGCGTGAATCTTCTGAATGGAGATCTCACCTGCAGCAACCCAATCTCGAATTATATGATAGATAACAGTTATGTGTTTTATCCTTGCATGATATACCTAATTCTTTGATAGGCATATTGCACTCTGACTATCACAGTGTAGCAAGATTGATTTCTGTTTTATACCCATGTCATTTACCAAACCTCTCAACCAGATTGATTTCTTAGAAGCCTCTGAAGCTATCATGTATTCTACCTTTGTAGTGGATAATGCAGTTGTAGACTGAAGCACCAATCTCCAGCGTATCGGTCTGCTAGCAACTATGTAAACATATCCTGTAGTGGATCTTCTCTAGTCTCGGTTCCCTGCAAAATCAGAATGTACATTTCCAACTATAAACTTTGACCCCTATTTTCTTTCAAACAGAATTCCCAAGTATTTGGTGCCCTTCCAGTATCTCAGAATCCACTTTATGGCATTCCAATACTCTTTTCCTGGATTCGCCATATACTTACTCATTACATCCACTGCGAGCTATACTTGGTATTGTGCAAACCATGGCATGCATCAAACATCACACCGCATTTGCATACGGTATCCTGAACTTTTCTTCAATTTCCTTATCAGCACTAGGATATTGTCTGGCACTTTAACTAAAGTGACTTGCAAGTAGAGTAAACACATACTTAACATTTAGCATGTTGAATTTTTCAAATACCTTTGAGATGTACTTTTTCTATGATAACCACAGCTTTTCAGCCTTTTTATCTCTTCTAATTTCCATGCCCAACAGTGTTGTAACTGCCCCAAGGTCTTTCATGTCAAATTCTTTTCTCAATTGAGATTTGAGTTCATCCACATTTGACATATCATTACATGCAATTAGCATATCATCCACATAGCAAAATAATAATAGAATTATCATCTAGTATTCTGTAATAAACACAACAATCATACTTACATCGATGGTAGCCGATCAGCAACATGTAGGAGTCGAAGCGCCTTTCATTAGACCATGCCCTTTGAATTCACTATTATGTTCCGCATTCAACATAGAAGCTTTATCAAATACAACATCTCTACTACAAATCTTTTTCATGTATTTTGGATCCCATAGTTTGTACCCCTTTACACTTTTTCCAAAGCTGAGGAATATGCATTTGAATGACTTAGAGTCTAACTAGGATCGCTCATCACTAGGAATGTGTGCGTATGCTGGACAACCGAATACGTTCAATGAAAAATAGTCCACCTCTTTACTTGTCCACACTTCTTATACAACTTTACAGTTAAGGGCTCTTGACGGTGACCGATTAACCACATAGCATGTATGATTAACCGCTTCGGCCCAAAAGCTTTTAGATAATCCTGCATGAAGTCTTATACCCCTTGCTTTTCTAAAACTATACTATTTATTCTTTCTGTACTCCGTTTTGTTGAGGATTCTTTGGAACAGTGAAGTGCCTTGTGATACCTTCATCTTTGCAAAACTGTAGAAATCTGTCATTTATGTATTCACCCCCATTATCTGATCTCAGATACTTAACTTTTCTACCTGTTTGATTTTCTACTTCTGCCTTCCGCTCTTTGAACTTGGTGAAGGCTTCAGATTTCTCTTTCATAATGTAGACCCAACCCTTTCTTGAAAAACCATCAATGAATGTCACAAAGTAGTATGCTTTACCTTTTGACATAACCGGGGCAAGTCCCTACACATCAGAGTAAATGTAATCTAGAATACCGTTGCTTCTACAACTATTGCCTGCAGTTTTGAATGACACCTCTTTCTGTTTGCCGAAAATACAATATTTACAAAAATCCAGCTTGCATGTTTTCACTCCTTTTAACAACTATCTTTTGTATAGTTCTAACATGCCTTCCTCACTCATATGCCCCAGACACACATGCCACAAATGAGATTCATCATCACTGGTTTTGTCATCCGTGGAGACCGCCACTTCACCTGCAACTATGTTCCCCATAAGTTTATAAAGGTTGTCCCCTACTTAAGTACCTTTTATTAATACTAAAACACCTTTAGTCACTTTAAACACACTATCCTTTACCATGAATATGCACCCTTTCGATTCAAGTGAGCCTAAAGAGATTAGGTTTTTCTTGAATGCTGGCACATGCCTCACATCACCCAGGGTTCTTACAACTCCATATGCCATTTTAATGTTAATGGTGCCAATTCCAATGGTCTTACAAGGTGCATCATTACCCATTAGAACACTACCACCATTTCATTGCTCATAGGTATAAAACCAATCACGATTTGGGCACAAATGATAAGAACAACCGGAATCTATAATCCAAACATCAGAAAGATGGTTACCTTGCAAAAAAGATAGGAGTTCCACTTCACTTTCTAAAGCAATGCTGGCGCAGTCACTGTTGTTAGCTTTATTTCCAGCTTTGTTCTTCCCATCTTTAGTTGCCTTGAATTCCCGACAATCTTTCCTCTAGTGTCTTTTCTTTTTGCAAAAAATGCACTATGAATTTTTTTTGCTTCGTGATTTTGATCTAGAGTTGTTTCTTCTTGATTTATCCCTGTCATTGGACTTGCCACGTTCACTAGAGCCTTCCTTAACTAGAAGTCCTCCTGCATTTGAACTAATTTTAGTGGCCTTCGTCCTTGCAGCATTGGAGATGATGTCTTGCCTAACATCCTCAAAATTGAGTGTGCCCTTTCCATATAGCAGGGTAGTCACAAAATATTCATATGAGTCAGGAAAAGAGTTCGGCAACAGTAAGGACTTACCTTCATCATCGAATTTCACATCGAGCCTCAACAAGTCATTAATCATTATGTTAAAAGTATTCATGTGCTCTAGCACATCACAACCTTCCTCCATATTCAACTCATATAATTTCTTGAGATGCAGCTTATTTGTGAGATTCTTTTCCATATAAAGACTCTCGAGCTTCTCCCATAGACGCTTTGCGGTCTCTTCTTCCATGACGTTGTACATGACTTCGTCAGAGAGCTAGAATTGAATAAAGCTGACTGCCTTTTCATCAATATCTGCCCAATCATCATCTTCTATCTTTTTAGGCTTTTTTTTCTTTACCTAATAATGCCACCTTATTACCTTGTTGAATTAAAATATTTTTCATCTTCCGTTGCCATAAACCAAAGTTTATTCTTCCATGAAATTTCTTAATTTCAAATTTGATACCTCCTACAATAGAAGTTCCCTTTGTGGGCATTACAAATCTGAAGATGTTTCAAAAAACTCACCCAAATATCTGCTTGTTAAACTGCCAATCTACTCCATTAACTTTGTAGATCTCGTCGCCACGAGTCCACTGGAAAAAACAGAGCTCAATTTCGAGTTCGGATGACTCCAAAAAATGCAATTGAAATTTGACCGCTGAAACTGGTCAAACTGCCTATTTGACCCCACTGCTGATGTCACTGGCTTCTGCAGATTTCTCTAGGCTGAGCTTCTAAACTGGGTCAAGGTCAGAACTAGCCTGAACAGCATCTGATACTAACTGGGCTTCACAAAGATTAGGTTGGGTTGACCCGAACCTAGACCCATACCTACCCCAAAAATTGGGTTATCTTCTTCCTCTTCTGGTTCTGCAACAGAATAGGAAAGAGGTTCTCCCTTCTTCAGCTGCGGTGGACGGAAGACCAGAGATGACGATGATGGAACTGGAGACGATCTCAGCGGTGGCGGCAGCAAACCCTAGCAGCAGACAGCCAAATGGCAGCTACGGTTCGGCAACGGTCGATTGGGCACAGCCCTTTTTTCCTTCTCCACCGAACTTCAATGGCAGCATCGGGAGAGCTCGGCAGTGGGCTCCCTCTCCAGCAAGCGAGCAACAATGGTAGAGGCGACAGAGGATCTACAGCAGGTGCTCCTTCTCTGGTTCCGAACTTCGCACAACAGACCTCTCTCTGTTACCGCATCCAAATCACCTCTGTTTCCCGTAATAGCCAACACAATTGTGGCCCACAGTGATCTGCCCTCTCTACTTCTCCTACTATGGCCCTATGCAAAGATCAAACCCACTTGATCTCTTTTTATCTGCGAAGAGTAGAAAAAACAGAATCCTCCTAGCCGATCTGTCAATCGCACGACACAATCTGGCACCCTAGTATCAATTGTTAGATTTAGATCTAGGCTAAGCACATACAATCGCACACCACACAAGAGGAAAAACAAGCAATCACACACAAGATGCAAAGATTTACGTGGTTCGGCCAGATTGACTACATCCACGGGCACGAAAATTTCACTACAAAAAAATTTCTCTTAACCCCTTACAGTATTCTCTCTCTGTTTCCCTTTTGCCTTGTTGCTTTCTTGCTTTGTTAGAAAAGAACAAAACATCGAAGAGAATATGTAAGATTAGCCTTAACTAACTGGGCCATAATGTAAACCACTCATAGGCCCAACAAGGACCTTTTGAGCCAAACCCAACATTATCTACCTGCGGGAAGGATACATGGTAAAAATCAGGAGAAGCTTAGATATTTGAACTGACTGGAAATGAAGTAGAAAAATTTTTTTATCTTTTTAAAAGGAAAAAATAGTATGCTTCATAAATTATGAGGAAGTATACTACTATTTTCATTTGATCAATACATAATTGGTTAAGACAATACCAAAACCAACCCAAAACCAGTACAATACTCACAAACTTCATCAGAATTCAGAGGACTTGCTCAGCCCCGTGGTCAAACATTGTCAATAATGTACATGTATACAGAGATTTTGTAAATACTACAAATGGTCATACAAAGACCATGGCAAAGATGAGGGTATTGTTCACATACAGTTTTTCCCAATGAACCCATTTTGGCATCACCAGAGCCTTTGGCGAAGAATTTACAGAGATGCCACCCTTTTTCAGAAAAAGAACATCCTCCCTCAGGTAACAGTTTGAAGTGGCCCATGCATCCCACAGCATAAGGTTTAAACATTGCCCCCTAATTTCCTTGGCTTCCTAGGAAAAAGGAACAGAATAAGCACTACAGGATAAGCTGGATCATTCTAACTTCTCACACACCATCAAATGGGTCCTTGATTTATTTATTTGTTTATTTATTTGAATGTCATCTCAGAATTCATGTTTGGCCTGTGACAGTTTTACACTGTTTGTCAACCTGCCTAATGCAACCATCCTCCCTCATCCAGGCCTGGGACCAGCGACAAAAACTGGAAGAATGGAAAAACAGAGTTTATGTAACTGACTCCAACATAGTTGAACAAGGCTTTGATGATGATGGTGATGATTTATTTGAATGATAAAATTAGTCTAAAACGTATAAGGAATACAAAAAAGAAGCACATCTTTGAAAGTGCAGTGAGTTGGTAAAAGGCAATAACTATCACCAATTGTGGAACGGCAGAGTAAAAAGATGTCGCTTGTTTTAACTTACTGAGGGATTGGCTGTGAAATGCTGTAATGCCATGCTGCAAGGAAATCTTCAGAGAAATGCAGATGAATAGAGAACAGGAAAATAGAAACCACACTCGACAAGATTAGAAGCCAATAAGAGTGTTGGCCTATTCTCCCACTCAGAAATCATACACAATTTAGAAAAATATACCATATTACCACTCAGAGAGCATATATAATTAAGAAAACTATATGTTACCTAGAGAAACTACGATTTGTTCATGTGAAGCATTCCATACGGCTTCATCCCTTAAAATTGCATAGCTGTGAATACACCATTCAAATACATCAAACAAAGGAGCACTTCAACCTAGCTCCTTTTTTCATATCTCCCAATGTTTTTTCTTTTATTCTGATTATTGTTACAAGTTCCAAGTTCCAGGTTCCAACAGTGAATATCCCTTACCAGTATCAAATTGGAATTTGTACCAAACCGAAAGGGACATAAGCAGTGTGTGAATTGGGATTGTTTTAGCAAGTTTCTGGTTTTTAAAGAGAATTAGTTTCTTTTTCTTGTTGGAGAAGATTTAGAAAGTTGAATCAAATTAGTAAAGGAAAGAGGGAGACATCTGAAACCCACTTAATAAATATATATATATAGACACACACATACACACTTCATGCCCCCACTTGGGAGCAAACTTATTGAGATCAATAACATTCTTCTTCTATTTGGGTGGAGCCCCTGATTGTGTTCCTTGAAAGTGCCAATGTTTGGGTGGATCCTTCTGCCAATCCAGATGCATCAATAGCAAATATTGGGTACCCTTTGCTCCTGAAGACAGACCAGATTTCCCTCATATCAACAGGGCTCAAGAAGCTACATGATCAGTTGCTCCACTCATTCACATGCGTGTTTTGTGCAACATGAAGCTTACTAATTCAAGGCAGCAGTAGCACCTTCTCCAACAACTGGATCATAGTTTAAAATTAAGATGACTGCATGATGTAATATACAATTTTTTTTAATTTTAACTCTTCAGATAAACATACAAATGAAGTTCTGTTTTAATTTGCACTACCACAGTACAAAGCAAATTCACTGTTAATGATTACTAGCTCTCATCATTATGTTGATGTCAATTTTTTGTATTTTCTCTTTCCCATCAGTTAGATTGAGAAACTTCTATTCATGAAATCTCACTAAAATATTCCAATATATCCATCTATGAGTATCATAATCCAGCAAAATCAGATAACAGATAACCCCTTCAGAAACTACAATGTGTTAACCCAGTACGTAAAATAATTTCTCGCTACTTGCAACCTCCACAAACTAAAGTTTTGGTCAATGTTTAACATTGGGTAAGGCCTTTTCTATCAGTATATTCCATTGAGACTTTCATAGATTTTCACTGCTTCATATTCATCAGCATGTATTAACAAAACCTTAATGATTGTTCTTTCACAATTCAGACATTTCATACGATTAACACATCTACAATTGAACCAATCTCCTTCAGAATACCGATTCAAGATGTAATGCATTTATGAACCATGGTGCAAGAAACTGCTCTGTTTCTCCCCAACCTATATTTATCTCTCTCATGCCTTACCCTGAGTTCAAAGAGATGGAATTCTTCGCAAGAACATGCCAAACTGTGAACCGGGTATTTCATTTCCATCCTAGTCATGCCCTTCTATCCATTCTTGGCATGGATAAAGAACTGGAAATGGGAAAGAAGATGCTTCCAAATCATCCAAAGGGGAAGGTTTGACTACATCCATATGTACTGAATACAAGCCCATCTCAGGAATAGATCAAATAATGGTAGTACCCGGGCATTTTAAGTTGCACAAGTCATCCAGGGATCAGGCAACTACAAAATGAAAACATCTTCAAGCAATGGATCAAATGAAGTCAGAAATTGTTCCATATGCACAGATACTCAGCATTAATTGAGGAATCAGGGCATCTCTCGAGTTACCCATATGCCAAAAATTGAAGAGTTTTGAGCAGCCAAAAGCCCCACAAAGAAGAGGGTCTGGAGCAGCTCAACGTCCCCAACAAAACAAATAAGGACCATTGTAGAGAGAGAGAGAGAGAGAGAGAGAGAGATATTACAACAAACCCACATACAAAGGAAGATCAAAGAGAGAGAGAGAGAGAGATATTTATACTGAAATCACAAATCCTGATAGAAATAGTTCAAGTGATGCAGCGGTTCAAATGGTAACATGATGCATACCCAAAGGCCCAGACTTTCAGCGCCGCTACTCTTTTCTTCCACTTTGGCAGCAAAGTTAGGATTCCAGCGATGCTCCGTGAACTTTTATACTGGGAGTGGGGACCACTAATAAAAACTGGCTATAAAAATCCTCCTGCTGTAACTGGCCATCTGTCGATGGCCCCCACCTCATATATTTAAATTGTTAAAATTGACCGTCCCACTGTGTTTTTAATCTTTGATGAAAAGTTTTAAGTTTCTAGAGGATTTTTCCAAAAAAAAAAAAATATGAAAGAGGACTCCAAAATCACATTAGTGTATGGGTGCCGGGAGTTATCACAGTGACCAGTCCGGTATTTCTTTTTTTTTTTTTCTTGCATTTAAGTGGAGAGCATGGAGGGCGAGTTCGATACATCTTTTGGGGTAAGAAAAATATACACCATTCTAAGAACCGTTATGCTCGGCGATTGCTTTTCTGCAAAGTGGAGTTGTGAAAAGATAGAGAGATGGAGAGGGGTGGCTAGGATCTGATCGAGATAGATGAGTGGGATCTGTCATGAGGAGGTGCAATTGGATTGTCTCCGTCCAAAGGGGCTTAGGACGGGAGAGAGTGCTGGGACCTCTCTATCCAAATGGGTTGGGGCTGCTCCTTCTTCAATTTCGTTTGGGGAAGGAGAATGTGACGATTGCCCCGGGGGGGGGGGGGGTGTGGGGGGGGGTGTGGGGGGGTGTGTTTCTGCGCACCAGAGGAATGAGAAGCTTTCGTTGCTATAGGTATCGTCCCCTTCTTCGAGTTCGCAATTAGGAGTTGGGCTTGTCCATAGTGAGAGCGTAGAGAGAGACAACCCCCCTGATCCATCTAGCAATGTAAAAGAACAAAATACAGGGCGTGATGAACTCAATCCATTGCCACTAATCGCCACTCACAATCAATGAGGCAGCCCATCTGAGCCGCACAATAAGAAAAAGAAGCCACAGCATAAGGTGGGTTTCGGTTGTGAGCAGAGAGAGAAAGAGAGAAAAGGAAGGAAAGAAAAGCAAGAAAATAAGATGACGCAGAAAACCAAAAACAGAGAACAAAACACAAGAAGAGGAGAGAAGATGAATGAGCCATTGGTTCTGATCCGTGCTGTCTGAGCCAAAACCTAAGGAAGAAAGAAAAAGGCAGAGATAAGAAGAAGATGAAAGAGATTGAAACAAGCAGAAGAAGAGAACAAGGAGAAAGAGAGCAACGGGGGAGCATCGAACTCGCGTGTAAAATACCTACGACAACTTCAATACTCATGGAAAAAAAAAAAAAAAGCATTTATACGGGTGAGTTATGTGGTTTGGGGTCCCCTTCTATTATTTTGTTTTTTTTTTTAAATCCTCAAGTTTCTACTATGGGACATGGGAGTGTCAGTGCAAGGCTAGATTCCAAGTTGCAAGTGTTGCTCTTTTCTTGGGAGAGATCCTAGATTCATACATCTTTGTTAGGAAATTAAATTCCTCTGCGGAAGATCGGGTTATGTGGAAAATTAAACCAATTTTCTTTTCTACCTGGAATCATCTTTGCTTGTGAAATGTTAGAATGCAGTGCATGAGCTTCATTTTGAACACCCCACCCTCTCACATTACCCTATACGAAATGATTTTTCGGTCACAGTTGAAAGGAACCAAATAAATAAAACATGGCGAATGTGAAAAGTTAAAAGCAATTTCACACAAAGGGAGTTATTTTCACAATTGAAATTTATTCCATGTCAAAAAGAAAGGAATGATTAAAATAAGAAAGCGAAAATAAAAAGATACTTAAATTATAGACAATATGATGAGATAGTAAACAGTAACGGCCCTCCGTTGCTAATCCTTAAAGAAGATTTCTTGTCAATAGTTTATTAACTTTAACATGAGAGAGAGAGAGAGAGAGAAATCCTTTCGACACAATTTATTGTCGACTATTTTAGTGACTGTTGTTGAATATCTAACTTCTTCACTCAAGCTTGACGCCGGTTATTTCTGAGAGATACTACTTTGGGCTATGTATAAATAAAACCTACTCACAAAAATCTTTAAAAAAAAAATGAATGACAACTGGTCAAGGTGCAAAAAAAATTCGGTTTGACTACAAGTGATAATTTTGCTAGTGTGTTCTTCATAGTTGAACTCAGATTAATGATCTTGGTGATTATGTATGGCTTTTTCTTCTTTGGTCACTATTACAATTCTTTTTTTTATGACACGAGGTATTTCTTACCAACCCAGTTTTAAGACCTCTGGCCTCCAGCCCGCGGGTTACGTGACGAGAAAAGACTATTCCCTTAGAGTGCATACACTGCCACACACATAAAACTCAGATAACGTAAGGGGTTGGAGTTGAGCTTAAGACCTTGAAAAGCAAACCCACAACTCAAATCAACTGACCTACCACCTTGATCACGATCATGGTTACAATTATGTTTTCATCTTTTTGAACTAACTTGTCTCCAAAGTATGGGTGAGAGACTCTTCGACCTCTTTAATCACCAAGTTATGGGGGAGACTCTTGACTTGGGGTGCGTCCAAAACATTTTCTGTTTGCGCACTCAGAATCAAGGGAAACGGAGGATTAACCCTCCACTCCCCTCAGACGAATGTCTCAGCACGAAATTACCGAGGGAAGATCAACTAAACTGCTACTTTTCTGCTGAAACACTGTTTCGAAAATTGGGCAGCATCTACCCAAGTGCTGTCCCATTGAATCACGCTTCATGCTTCACTGGGTTTTCCTTTCTCTCCCATCCTTCCCCTTCCTCTTCTTTCAATATCTTTAGGGTGTTCAGAAGCTGCGATATGAATCTCATGTGTCAGTCCTTTCTAGTTTTGATTTTAACTGGAATGAACAGGCTCTTCAGCTCTGTACTGATGCGTATGGAGATGCCCGCCTACCAAATGCAAAACTACTGTGACCAAGTCTTGGAGAATCCGTTGGAAGAGGCATGTTTTGCAAACATTGGATTTCACGAAGGCCGGAAGTCGTAATGAGCGCCATCCTAGCATTTCCAGATTTTACTACGGTTAAAGAAAAACATTAAAGGAAGATGGAAACTCATTTCTGGCAGGAAAACACTAAACACAACTGATAACCCCTTTGATTTGATCACTTGAAATATCTGCTCAAAGAAAAGGCATCTGATTCATTGGTTGGCAAAATGCTAGCCTCAGAACATCTTAGCAATGGCATCATAAGCATCAAAACCCGAACAGCCAAGTCATATATCAAAGTGGAATATCAATCCAGTTTGTGACACAATTTTAATAAAACCTGCCACAGAAAAGCTGCTATAAAAAGAATATCTCAGTTCCATTTTCACATGAAAGTTCCAAACCCTCGTCAGTTGTTATACAGATGGGAATTGTAACAGCTGTCACATCAGAAAACTCGACCTTATATAAATACCTACAGCCGCGATTTTCAATCTCACAAGGAAATACCAGTTTTATTCTTTCAGCCAATTGTCCCAACCTGGCACTTGTTTGCACATCTGTGTCAAAAGACTCAAAACTGAAGCCATGAAGAACTTTGGGGACTATAATCATGCATTCTGGGTTCTCAATCTATGGTGGAAGCTTTTTTCTGAAATGTTGCAATTATAACACCATCATTAAATAGACTACAAATAACACACTTGAATTGACTCATCAAAATCAAGCACCTGCAAAAAAATTTCATTTATGTATTGGAAGGAGAATGTCAAAGACCAAATAATAAAAAAGAAACCAATGATCTGATGAAATATTAGTTACTAGAAGCTGTTTAAGAGGAAAAAAGCGATATCTAGTGAACAATGGATAAAAGTGTTGAATCAATAGCCATGTCAATTCAAGACCATACAAGTTGCTTTACCTGGCTGGGAGGGGAAAAAATAGAAGGAAAACATTTCACATGCAAAAGTGGAAAGCAGCTGCATCACCTATGTTGAATAAGTGCCTTTTTCTTTTGAGAAAATTCTGTAAAAGAGAAAATTCATAATAAATGGAAAACACGCTGCTATGGAAGGGACAACAAAAAAGCAATACTGCAAAAGGAGTTTGGAGCACACTGTAGTGCAAGTCTTGGTGTAGATCAAATCACAAGTAGGATTACTTTTTTTTTCTTATTATGGGTGTAGCTCAAACTGTGCTTTTGGATGATGAGGCAAGCAGGTGCATTAGGGCAGCAACTGGTTAATTGGTTCCCAATTAACTGTCCAGTGTATTATGAACTATGGTACCACATTAATCTAGTGGATGCTTTTCATATCACTCAAATGCACAATCTGTCATCCAGGTTTCTTGAGATTTGAACTAAATTGGAACTTGCCCAAAGGAATGTGTTCCAACACATCTTTTAGCATTGCCGATTCTTTATCCCTCCAATAGCATCCTGTATTTCCATGTATTTGGATTGTCTCTATATATGTCATTTACACAAGACTGAACAGAAACTTAAGAAGAACACGAATATTGGAATGAAATTGGATGATCTTGATGTGAGTATGCATCCTCTTATACAGATTTCTTATATTCCAACTATGGTAGTATGAGTAATTACAATCCCTTAATTGGGAAATTACAACCCCTTATTTGGGCCATTACAATTCCCTAATTCTGTAGTTAAGAAGATTTTCTTGACTAGGTAGTACCCAGCATTCCATCTAGCTTGACCTCGTTCTCCTAAGGTTTTCTCTTTCTCTCAAAACATTCTTATCTATTAGCATGCCACTATGCAACGGTATGGTCCAGAAAACCAACAGGCACAGGGGGCATAAATAATCAGACACAAAAACCGAGCGATAACAGGAATACAACACCTTCCCTAAATTTTTACAATCAATTAAGTAGGAGAGCCAGGTGCTTGTAGAGTTGCCAGCAAGAAGAGAAACTCCATCTAGGTGTTCGCAGGGGTCTTTTCTTGAATTCCAACTATGGTAGTATGAGTTATTACAAAACAACCCCTTAATTGCGAAATTACAATTCTGAATTTGGGCCATTACAATCCCCTGATTCTGGGGTCAGTTAATAGGAAGATTTCCTTTAGTAGTATGGTACCACAAGCGTGTGCATAAAAACGTGGTCTACGTTAACATCTAATACTACTATGTTACCTACGAAAAAGATATCTATTCAAAATTCAAAACAGAAGATAAGTAAGGGTAAGGGTTATAAGATGGGTGGGGGACAGAGGTTTCTGTGGATGTGATGGCGTGGGCACAACTAGCATGCACTTTCTGATTCCTCGGATCAGAACTGTCAAGTAAGATGTAGATTAAATATTGAAAAAGGCAAATCTTAAAAGGAAATATAAGGCTCTTATTTTCTCAATTTTTTCTTTTTTGTTCTTATTTTTCCATTACCAGTAGGCTTTATTGTAAACAGAAACAAAGACGGCGGGTCAAGCCTTGGGCCCACCATCCTAATAACATATATTGACCTGAACTAAGTCTAGGATTCACACTTCAAAACCTGAACAAGATGGATACCCCTTGAGCCACTTTAACTGGACCCATTACCATTCAAGTGCAAGTTCAGTGGATCTGAGTGTTGGAAGGGTGATCCGGCCAAAACAGAAACAAGAGCAAAGGAGCTCAGTGCCAAACTTCTACAGAGTCCCATATATAAAACAGAGCTTGGGAAGGAAATCATAAACAAGATTGGCATAGTGCAGGCAAAATAGAGACAACCTAAGGTGTTGTTGTGTAATCATCGAATGCCACATCAATTGAAGGGGCACATTAATCAGACAATTTTCTTTCTTTCTTTTCTTTTTAGGATTTTATGGGAAAAAACCCCATAAATATTCACTAAACATGATCAGACTTTAATTGATTATGTGCACTAATTGGGTCCCATGGGCCTGATTTTGTGCTTTTTTTCTTCTTCTTCATTTTTGTGTGTGTGTGTGTGTGTGTGTGTTGGTTTTTTGTTTTGGGGGGGGGGGGGGGGGGGGGGGTGTACATGTACAAAAAATAAAAAAACACCTGAAGTGAACAGCAACGATGGGGACAAGAGTGAGACAGGAGACTGCAGATGAGGCTATGGTCTACGATCTTGAGCAAACGAGAGGAGGATGGGGTATGGGTTGCAAAGGAGTTGAAATTAGAAAAGGGAGAGAAAAAACAGACGAGAGAGAAGAAGAAGAAGGAAAAGAAGATAAAACACCAGCAGAAGAGAAAGAAGCATGAAGAAGAAGATGGGTGATTGAGTATATGATGTGAGTGAGGTGCTGATGTGTGTTGAGAACAGAAAGAAAGAATGTGAGTTCGGTCCATTGAGGAAGAAAAGAAAGAAACAAGAAGGAAAGAACAGAGAAACTAGAAGGGAAAGAGAAGAACAAGAGACGGGCATTCCAAGAGAGAAGCCACAGCGAGAGAAACTTCGGTCTGGTTCCTGTTTGGGTTACGCCTGCTCAAAAGTGGGCCTGAGTTGATGAGGGGCGGATGTGCAGAGAGCAAACTGAGTCGGGTTTGGTTTGCAGAGAAAGTAGTGAAGTTGCAGAAATGGAGAGGGATGCTTAGCAGTGGAGTTCAGTTCTAGGGGATCAAAACGATCATCAGTGACGAGGAAGAAGAGGTAGATGAAGCAAAGTTGATCTGAGAGGGTGGTGCGATCCAGAGGAGACATACATTCTGTGTTGCAGTGATGAGAGAAAAGAGAACGAGAAGGGAAGAAAATGGAAGTGGCTCGGCTTGTGCAGTAGGGACGAGCATGCAGCGTTAGTGGTGGTGATGTAAGTGTTGTGCTGTCGGTGGTTGCATAGGAAGAGGGAATCTGGGTTCCATTTGGCAAGGGAAAAAGAAAGGAAGAAAGAACAAGAACCTGAAAGGAAGGGCGAGACGGTAAAGAAGAGCTGGGTTGATTACCATCTTTGGTCACTGATCTGAGTTGCTGTGCAGAGTGAGAAGGCAGCACTGAGAAGACGATGCAAAGAAAAGAAGAGAATCCGGTGATCTGAGGGGAGCCAAATGGATTCAGAGACCTGACTTACAGCTGGGTTCTACAGTGGCACGAAGAGGAGGAGAAGAATAGGAGAAGTAGAGAAGAAAAAGGAAAGAGGGAAGTGGATACATGGCCATGGTTTCGACCATGAACAGAGTGGTGAAGGAGGAAGACGAAGATGGGTGCTCGTGCGAGTGAGGAGGTGGTCCTGAACTCAGTTTGCAGGGAGAATAAAACAGGGAACTGGATGGGAAAAAGAGAAGTATAGGGAGAAAAAGAAAACCTGAGCACCCATCTCTTTCTTCCTTTCTCCTCTCCTCTTCTTCTTCCTTTCTCCTCTCTTCTTCCTTTCTTCTCTGCAGAAACTCAAACTTTTTGTTTGGTATGGGGCTGAGTGACACAAAAAAAATATTTTGCACAAAATTAGGCCCAGGGGACCCGATTAGTGCACATAATCAATTACAGTCTGATAGTGTTTAGTGAAAATTTTTTTCCTATAAAATCCTCCACTTATTATTATTATTATTTTTTACAAATGAGGGGAACAGTAAACTATCATCTTTTCTTTTCTCTTTCTTTCATTCATTTTTTGTTTTTTTACATGCGAGGGGTACATTAAACTATCCTCTAATCTATCAGCCAATAGTTTAACTACATTGTTGTATGGAGCTGAATGTCGAGTGGTGAAGAATGACAACAAAGAAAGGATAGAATTAGGAATGACTGTACAAGAACAGTTGCCTAAGATGGTTAAGTATGTAAAAACAAACATGGGAACAACATTTGTATGAAGAATTGAATTGCTATGAACTAGAAGGGGGATATAGAAAAAGACTCAGAATTTGATAGTAAGTAGTGACCAATATTAAGCTTATAAAGTGAAGAAAATGGCATTAATTAGAAAGCAGTGGAGAAATAATAATGTCAAGCAAGTCGACCTCGAAGATGAACCAAATTGCAGCTTCATTTGCAAGGTTAGACGAAGTCTTTGGACTGACCTGGCTAGCTTTTTTATAACTTCCAGGTTATAATTGTTGGGTTTCATGGTGCAAGCCATGCCAACTTATCAATGGCTCACCTATTGTTCTACACAAAAGGCCTGTTTGCCTACTTGTATTATGTTCCTAGGAATTCATAGCAAAATGCAGTCTGAAGGGACTATTAAGGAGGTGAGTTAAGGATATAAGAATGGAAGATGGAACCATCGCCTCAGTAGGATTTGATTGATCTGGCTGATGGCTGGGACTGGGCAACTATTTCCAACCAAAAAGGAGACTATTTGGTGGCCCTTTGTGGATCTTTACATTTACTCCTTCAGGCTTCAATTTTAGCACCTTCAACAGGAAGTGTTGCTTACAATTCCTAGAAATCCAATACTCCTATCAAACAGGCGGCCAGCCCCTAGATTTTATTTTATCTTTCAACTTCAATGTCTTGTAGTTCTAGACTTCTAGCAGGTCACTGCAAGAAGTTTCTCTTGCTATTGACAACCCACCTCGCTAAATTGCTGCAAAGAGTAGAGCATATTGGATTTACTATCAATTTTAAGGGAGTTTTGGCCTTTACCCTTTAGATTTGGATATGAAATAACCCGAAGAAATTTCAAGGAGTTGTTTGAGAGTCACTTTTAGATAATTAAACTCCAGTGGAAATAAATTCTTTCGAGGTTTGAGCTATTATTCAGTTTCACCCAGAATTTTGTCCTTGCACCCAACAGGCCCCATAGATCCACTCATTTCACTCCTTTTTAGCTTCCTTATGGTAGGGAAACTGGCATGATCCTCCATAGTGTTCCTCTCCTACAATATTAAGTTTCTACTGACCAACCTCCAGCATATTTATATATAGTAGCTACTATTCGAGATGTGCATTTTGTCTTGGACTTGCTAAATACACAATAAAAGGAGTCTGCAAATATAAATTTCTTTCAAACAAACTCCCTCTATCATATTCAATTTTCTTCAAGTACATCATAGTTCTACTATTATTAAGTTTCATATGCATGCTACCATTATCATCATTATTATTATTTTGGTCACTTATCATATACAACTTTTTGTCTTTTTTTTTTTTTTTTTTGAAGAAGGATAAGTTTAGGTTAACTTCAGCTGTTAAGATGACTGTAGGAATACAGAATTCCGGTATCATTAATAGAGTTCCTAGAGGGACCCAGTTATATCAATCATATAAAGGAACAAGTTCTTGAGCACCCAAAAACATTTTTCCCATCAAAGACCTTGGGTTTAGGACACTGATCTAAGCAAGCAGTAGAAACATCACTTTCCCATAGTAGAAGGTGCAAATTCAAGTACGGCTTCATCATGCAGTATCTAAACAATACATAAACAAATTAGAAGTCACTATGATAAAAGTTTATAAATAACCTGAGTAGTGAAGAATACCTAGTTTAAGCATTAAAATGGCCTACACGAATCCACTTTGTAGAAGACCACTTATTTCCATTAATGACAGGGCAACCACCTGGCAGAAGAAATGATGAGAATAGATTAGCTGGTTCTTGTACCAATAGAAATTTAGTGGACTTTAAAGGCACATTTGTGTAATGGCAAGGATTCCTTGATGCCACAGAGAAGCTTCCCATTTTCTTCAGGTGCCACTTTTGCCACAGTTTAGTGTGGTACTTATTATAAAAGGAAAATTTTTGAATTGGTTTCCTAGAGTCCACACTCCACCAAAACCATGGGGGCTCAGAACTACTTTTCTATGGTGGGGCTGAAACTAAAATTCACAGAATGGAATTCCAACATTACACAACCATGACCTAAAGAACCAACAGAAGTCCGTTGTCATGATTGAGGACAAATCTCTTAGTCAAAGATCACATTACGAGATGCACGCACAATATTATTGAGTTGTATCAACTGGATCCAACAAGACATGTGTTCTCACATCTATAAGTTTATCTGCAAATATTGGATTAAGATCTAGAAGCCCCAATAAGTCATATAAACAACTGACCATGCAAGCTTGATGAATCCAGAGTGGCATCGGGCTTCATACTCCAAAAAAGCAAAGCATCTCCCATCTTCGGCTTAACAGAGAGGCCCTTCTTCCCACACTCAGATAACTCATTCCACCATGGTACTGCACTGAAATTTCCTTTGGCAGAAGGGAACACTGTCTCACCACCCTCCTCAACATCTGAACTGAATCAATAGCAAGACAGAGAATCAGAGAAGCATCCCAATATAAATTCCTATAACTTCACCACAAGAAAAAATTCATTATGTGGATGGAGTATGACTCATACAGGTACATGAGAACAGTGGCTATACGCTGACCCCCATTCTTAGTGTTAAATTCGTCAAGAAAATAGTCATAATGGGGTTCGTATTTCTGTCCAACTTCGTAGTGGAGAATCTGAAGCCCCTCCCCATTCTCTGAAAATCGAGAAATCAGCATTAGAAGCATATATAATGTGCACAGAAACATAACTGAGCTACAGGCAATACGTTAATCCAATGGATAGTGGGCCTAGGCCGTCACAGCATGAGATAGATATGGCAAGGCTCTAGATTTTACAAATAAAAAAGAAGTACAAGACACAATAAAAGACAAAAATGTTGTCTATTTTTTAGTTGTTATAGTGAAGTGTTGTCCATTTTTTAGTTGTCATAGTGAAGAGTAAAAAGAGGAAAAAGCATGTTGTTAAATGAACTTATTACATAAAAAACCATGTGAGTCAGTTGAAGAGGTTAAAGTATATCTGAATGCCACCATGCCATGGTCACCTAGATACTGGTCCACCTTTCTGGCCTTCCTAAAAGAAATAATCATGTGGTTTTCTTGATGGCATGTCAACATGTTTTACAGGTTGCTTTTTTGACAAATAGCCACTGCAGTAAACTTCTATGACTCTTTCATCTGGAATTTGAAAGGTCCCATCTTTCTCTTCAGAAAAAAGAAATCCCCAAAATATTGAGGATTGCTGTGATTCCTCTTAAATTCCATAGGCTACATATAACAACAAAGATCCCCTGCAATCAACATAATTAGTGAATTTCTTTATTACAGGAAGCAATCCTTGTAGTGACATACATACTTACTTAGCTTCTTCTCTTTTGAAAACCAGTTCAGCTATTCTCTTGTTCGTATTTGCTAATTTCTGACATCCCCAACACACCATACCAATATAGGATTCTGACACCCATAACTAGTATGCAAAAAAATTGGCAAGTAGCCACTTTTTGCATGAAGAGCTGAGAGTCCTATAAATGGTACTCATGAATTTTATCAGCTGCACTATATCACACATCCTAGGCAACATTTTCGATTAATGCAATTACAAAAACCCTTTCAAAACTTACTAGCCAATGGAAGATGAAATGCATCGCAGCAGAACTCTTATGATGTACATGAGTACGTTCCGGACTACATACCTGCAGGCAGGAAGGTAAAGTCTGCTATCCTCTTCTCAATATTCCTGATGATTTTGTCACGTCCTCTCTTAAGAAATGTTCCTGAGCTTGTACGGACCCTGCAGGAAAAAAAAAAGGTTATGTAGAGGAATTTTCAATATGAAACATTGCACTCCCCAATTCCCACTCAAAACCGCATGCAAATTCAAACCTGCTGTCCTTACTCTGACCAGTCGCACTATCAACAACGGTTGATTTCACCATGTTAGGCTTAGCAAGTTCAATCAGGTACTCACATTCATCTTTGGACTGCTTGAAAATAGCAAAAATCAGTATATGGATGGTTTACACAGAAAAACAAAATCTGGATTTCTCCGAGAGCCACACCCATTGCACTCAAAGCAAAAGCATTAGCATAGGAATTTTTTGTACAGAGATTTGAACAAACAATGATGACAACAGCAAAAGAATATTGCAATATAAATACTGCCTGATAGCGCTGCAATTTTAGTCGATTCAGTAGTGGCCATTATTTTAAAAGGTTATGTTCTATAAAAATTTAGAAAAATATGTATACAATAGACAACGCCAACTTTGAGGCCACACAAATACAAGCAACCAAGAGCTACAGCACTGGAGGAATAATATATTTTTCATTATTTTTAACACTATACAGTGCAATTCAAAATGTGTAACCAATCACAACAGAAACCTGAAAGTGACACCCCTCATGGCCAACTGATCAGTTCTTTTTTTTTTTCCCCACATATGAGATTCGAACACACAACCCTACTCACGCACCCATATCCCAACCAGCTAAGGCATAGAACTTGGGATAACTGATCAGTCTAATGATCACTGAACTAAGTGAAGTGTGAGGATATAACTCCAAAGAAAGTTCTCAAATTTTATTCACGTTAGAGACACCAAGTTAAGGGGCCAATAGACAAGGCACATGAAAATGCACACAAAAAGAATCAGAATCAGAAATGAGCACATTCGGGAGTATTTAGGAGTAGCATCAATAGGGTGATAAATTAAGAGAAACTCATTTGAGATGATTTGGACATGTCCAATCCAGGCCAACAACAAAGCCATTGAGGAAAAGTTTTCGATACAGGTTGATGGCCCACCAAGAAAAAGGGCAAGTTGAAGAGAATATGGATGGAAGTAGCAAGAAGATCTGAAACAATACAACCTATTTGAGAATTTGGCTCAAGATTAATAGAGAAACATAATTCATATATGTAGCTAATCCCAACATAGTTGGCTCAAGGTTTTGATGATGATGAATGAAAGTATTACTATCAATGTTAATTCCAAACAACTCTATGTTGAAAAAACTAAAAGTAAGAACAACAGCACTTTAGAAAATAATGGACCTAGTGAAGCACGACACATCAAAATGGGACCATTACCAGACATGTGTCCATGCAATGTCTACTATCTAGTAATAGTATTTGTCATTGAATCATGTATATATGGGCACATCATGCTTATACTAGTATTAGAGTATCATAGATCATGATTACAGTCCTTGGCTGCTAACCAGTAACCACACAAATTCCCAGCACACAGTGAGGTAGGAATCAGGATTTCGTCAAATGCTACATCTTAACACCCTGACACCTTTTAGTCATATGAAGTTAGATGAAAATGACAACTCCACTAGGGCGGATAACTTTTAGGAAGGAAAGGTGGTATTTCCCTGAAAGACGCTCTGGACTTAGCATACGTGAAGCATCAGGAGGAAAGCCAGATCTTTGGGGAAAGCAAATAGTGCTTCATAATGAGAATGCAGAAATAAAGTGCAGGGAAGTGATTTACTCAAACAGAGTAAAGACAAGGACCATCCATAAAGCACTTAAGCTTGTCTCAGTCAACTTTCAAGAAGGCATGAAACTAAAAGAGATATATTGAGCCTGATTGGCTGGGCATTAGATAGAAAGTGGTGAAAGAGACCAGGTTTACTGACAACACAATCTAACCCACTACAAGCAATATAATGGGTGTATTGACTATGCAAGTCTAACTCCAGAGTTACACAAGCATTTGGTTTCCACCAAAAATCAACAGCCACCGCTTCACAGATCAGATCTGAAATTCAACAATAGACACGGCCGCCGCCGCCACCAATTCGCGGACAGAAATCAGAAGTATTTGAGGAGTCACCCAGAATGTACACTAAAACTCCAACCGAACCCACCTTATCTATTTCAACTATCAAAAAATCTTCAATCTACAGGTTAGTAATTAAACATTTTATAGTGAAAGCTTCTCCTTTTCATATTAGAAAACAGATCTACACATGTTACACGTCTATTTCAACTTCCAAGTTCCAACCACCACAGATCCAATCATAAAAACCAACCGATCACTCCTCTACAACGTTCAATCAAAATCCACGATCATTTCCACAAACACAACCGACACCAATTCAGCATCAAAACCACAAACTCAACCGAAGAATCGGTTGAAATTAGAACCTACATTAACAAACAAGACCGAAAACAACAACAGATCTCGAAATTCACACCAAGAGCTTCAAAACCTCACCAGGAAATTGTGATAGATGAACGCTCTCGGCTCCCACGAGATAACCTCCGTCCACTGCTTCCTTTCCTCGCCTCTGCAAGCGAATCAAGAACAAAAGAAAGCTCAGATTCGAACAAAAAAAAGAAAGAGTCAAGAACAGAATGATCGATCTCCGAATCCTCTCAGCGGATGGGAAGATGGAGAGGGGTCGAGATCCGCGGCGACGAACCGGTCGGCGCTGGCCTTCATCACGGCGTTGAGATCGAGGGCGTTGGGAGAAGCGGAGGGGGTGCTGATGGGGAGAGAGACGATGCCGAGCGCGAGGAGCATGAGGAGAACGAGAGAGAGCATGAGAAGCATCGAGAGAACGAGAGTGCAGGTGGACCATCTTCGAGACGGAGAGGATCGCGCATGGCGTCCGCCTTTCGCCATTGCAGAAGAAGAAGAAGAAGAAGAATTCAAAACCCTAGCGATCGATCGAAGGAGACGAAGAGGGAGGAGGGGTTCGTATGTAAGGAGACGGTGAGAGTCTCGTTTGAACGTGTGAGAGAGTATGTATGTATGTATGATCGAGCTGGAGAAGAGAAGAAGAGAGTGGGAGAGGAACGGGAAGAGACAAGGTCATGTTGGGTGGGTGAAATGACTGAGATGGCCCTGGGATATAGACGCGTTCGATGACGGGGGAGTTTACTTTAGAACGCTATGAAAGGTACACATCTTTTTTCTATCCACACACATTAAATTTAAAAAAAATGAAATTATTAAAATACCATCATCCTCCTCCCCTCTCATTCCACGTAGAGCTGACTTCAGGTGGGAAGGTAGAGAGAGAGAGAGAGAGAGAGAGAGAGGTAGCCTTCCTTCGTCAGAGCCGTCAATCAAAGGTGAAAGAGGAGGAGGGGAGGAGAGAGGAGCAGGGGAGGTGAACGGGGAGGAGAAGGTGAGCGGAGAGAGAATAGCTTAGGGGCATATAGATAATTTTATTAATTTTTTAAATGCTCCGTTTTAAACACCAAAAATCTCTCTCTTAATATAAAAAATTTAACAAAAAGTAAAATTCTCAAAATAGCCCCCACACAACTCCATCTTGTCTCCTCCCCCTTTCCCTCTAGCTGACAACGAGCTCCGGCAGGTAAAAGGGAAGCTCTCCCGTCCTCTCTCTCTCTTCCCCTCCCTCTCCCTCTCCCTCTCCCTCTTCCTTTTCCCCTTTCTTTTCCTCCTCCTTTTCGTCTCTTCTCCTTCCCTCTTCCTCTCCTCTCCTCCTTCGAGTTAAAATGTTAATATTGAGCTCAACCTGAGTCCCACTAGTCACAGGGTGTGTCTATTATTTGCATATTTTAGGCCCATCAAAGTTGGGTCAAGTAAATGGGTTAATGATGGTTTCATTCCAACCCGATCTCTACAAAACTCAACTATTTCATGTTCAACATTTTTACATTTTAAATCTTTTTCTATGTAAATATTTTTTTTTCTCTCTTTTTTCTCTTTTATTTCCTTTTTTTGGGAGATTTTTATGAAAAATTAAGTTTAAATTCTTAATCCACAATGGGTTAAAAAAAATTTAGAAATCATCAACATAGTACTCATAAATGATGTAAGATTTTTCTAGAAAAATGCCGTTAATGATGGATCTTTCTCCTTTCCTACGAAGCTTACAACAAGGAATGTAAAAAAGGAAGAGCACCCAAGCAAAAAACAACATGGACATCCGTCCCATAGAGCCACGTACATTGCTCCAAAATGCACACACAACTCCTTGGAGGTATCCAATAACCGTCCAAGCAATATTACCATATCTTGCACGTGCTTTCAAGTATAAAATGAAGAAAAGGGATAATTATTATACTGATGCCCTGATACCCGTTATTTACGTAAAAACCATCTATAAAGAAAATTACCATATAATTGTTCGCACAAAAACCTTGCAAATGATGATTTTATTCCTATAAGATAGCGAACAATGCGATACCTCACAAAAATAAGATATCACAAGTTTTATCCTTTCCTCTCAAACCAAAAGCGCATTTTCATCCCGAAACTCTAATTTATCTTCATTGTTTTTACTTTTTCAAATCCTAAATTGAGGCTCTTTTATATAGGTTTCTATCATCCAAAAATCAGCTATTTCAGTCATGACAAAAAGATATGTTACCTCTATTTAGTTTATTGGAAGAAGAAGTAAACTATTTTTTCCTCTCTTCGGTAGAAAGGAAGGGGAGAAAAAATCTCAATTTCATTTGATATCCTACAGCTGTAGGATATTGCAAGTTTAAAGGGTAAAATCCTTATTTGAGGATGTCATTTCCTAAATGAACAGCTACGTGCTAAATATCCTTTTGTGGGCAATTTTAGACCAAATATGAGATATAAGGGTATTGATACGATAATTATCCTTAAAGAAAAACAAAATAGGATGGAATCAGGAATCTTCTACCCATGTAGGTGATGAAGGCTCCAATGATGATCCCAACCCCTTAATTAAGGGTTGATAAGTTTTCACCTTTCAAATCGATTGCACAGCGGATCTAACAACCTAGCCCGTTGGAAGTCGTGCTAAACCCCAAATCAGTGACAATTATGGGTCCCTATGAATTTATTGTCCACTCAAATGGTTCATTTGGTGGGAGGCAATTCCACACGTTAGCTGATGAGTGCACGAACTTAGGAGTGGAAAGTCCCACAGTGCGATGCCGAAGAGGGTATTATCACCTGCTCTTTTCTTTTCATTTTCATGAGCTTTGTTCAATAGCAGAGACGTGTTGGTCTTCATGATTATATATAAAATGAGGATTTGTAGCAACCAAGTAAATGGCCTTCATTCTGTTCTATCTCTAAAGTTGTTCATAGCAAAATCATTTAAGGTCCCAGTTTGTATTCTTTTAGGCCCCATTTCACAAAAATGATAGTGTCGTATGTTTTATGAAACGAAATAATAAAAATAGTGTTACAGATTTTGCAAAGGAATTGCAAGTTTTGGAAGAGAGTTGCAGGTTTGTAAGGAAGGGAAAGGGCTAATAATATGGCCACTGCATAGGCAATATCGCCTGTAAGGGCATTTTCATAAAATAAAATATAACATTCTATGTGAAGCACTCTGCCAATGATTTTTAAAATTTCTTTACTCTGTAATGTATTAAGAGTTTAAGCTTAATTTTTTTCCACTCTGTTTCATCTTGGAAGTAATCTTAGTCATTCATTTAAAAGAGTTCTACACAAGTTATGGATATTGTTTTTAGAATACTATATTTTCAAAAAAAGAGTATCAAGATATATTTTTAATTTAAAGATTCTAACCCTATTTGTTTGCATTATAATATATGGAAATTGAATATATAGGGTGGTTAAAATAAAGAACGAAGGTAAATTTAAAAAAATGAACAACAAAGAATATTTTCTTGAAATAATATGTTATTTGAAGTTTATTTTTTAAAGTTTACATTTAATCTCTAATTTTAACCACATATGTATTCAATTTCTCTATGTTCTGTGCAGACAAACAACCTTGAGGTATTATAAGAAACATGTGGCAGTTAAAAGGCACTCAAATCTCCATGGAGTTTGTGTTGCCAACTTGGGATATTCCTCTTGAATTATATGGTATGAGTTAATTGCCAAATATGTACCATCCAAGAGATAGTCTTAGCTAGTAAAAAACGGATAACCCCTAAGCCAGCCGCCAAAAGGTTCGAACGCTGAGTTGGCGAGAGATACCTTACATCATTAATATATATATATATAACATGAGTTGAGGAGTCCAGATCCTCTAATTAAAGACCTCATGGTGACTATGTGGGCAGCTTACCATGCACTGGCATGCACCACCCAGTGGTGACATGGCAGGACCTAATACCAATACTCTACGGGCTTGTTTGATAGGTCTAGTCTTATTTTTATAGACCATCTAAAATAGAGCTATTAAAAAAAGAGCTATAAAAAAAGAGGCTAAATTTAAAATATGTGTTTGGCAATGAAAGCATCTATTTTAAATAGACCATTTTAAATCAATAGTTGAAAATTTTTCACAAATATATTGAGATCTAGTAGGTATTAAGCCTTAAAATTTTACTTCATAACCACGTTTGGCCTCCCAAAGAGATCTAACAGTTTGGATTTTGTGTTTGAGGCCCCCAATTTTTTTAAAAAAATATTTAATAATTCACGTTTTTACATAAATATCTCAAGTTTGGTGATGATCCAATGGCTGAAATTTGGTCTCATAATGGTCATTGACCTTCTACACATTTTCAATGGTTTGGATTGTTTTTTACTATCCCAGAAATAATAATAAAAAATAAAAAAAAAGGGCTGCCTGTGGACTAGTTACAGATTCAGCATATTAAATTCAATGGTTGAAAGTTTTTCACAAATATCTTAAGATCCACAAGGAATCAATTCTTGAAAATTCACCCCATAGCCGTTTTTAGTCTTCCCAACATTTCCAATGGTTTGGATCTTCTGTTTGGGCCCCACAGAATTTAAAAACTAGTATTCAATGGCTCACACTTTCTTGCACATATCTCGAGATTCAGGATGAATTAACGGCTGAAATTTGGATGGGTGGCCGTAATTGATCATGTGAACATTTTCAACGGTTTGTATGTAGATTTAGGGGCTCGGATTTCGAGAAAAATTGAAAAAACATACTGGGCGTGATCTATCAAGTTACTGTAGCTGGGCGCCTCTTTTTTTTTTCCCTCTGATTTGGAAATGCATCACATGGCCTCCTCTCCAAAATAGAGCTTTTACCTCTTATTGTCTAAATTAAATAGAGCTAAAAATGCATGCCAAACGCCTCTATTTTTCCAACTCTATAAATTTTAGACATTTAGACAATAAGAGCCTAAATTTTAGACTTGCCAAACATGCACTACATATTTTAGATTATTCCATAACAATTGAAAAATCTGCTGCAACCTATCTTCTTCTTACATGCGTGATTTAGAATAGTGTCTATGGATGTCCATGTCTGATAAAGTGTATACTGTCTTTAATAAAGTTACCAAAAGAATCTGATTATTAAAAATGAAAAAGAAGAAAAAATGAAAAAGAAAGGGACTTCGAATGGACAAGTTTTGACACAATTGACAATTGGTTCGAATCTGAGCCTACGCCAGTGGGTCCATTTTAGCCATTTGGTTGAGCTAGGTCTTGGGTCAGAATGATCATTATAGTTAATATACTATGTCATCTTGTTTGTTTTTTTTCTTTTTTCTTTACCCCAGTCAGGGGGAGAGTCCACATATACAGTAAATGTGGCATATTTAGAGTTTAAACTCTAGATAGTTAAGTGAGAACTGTTAACGAGTTATTATATTCATCCGATTACAATGTCATTGAAGTTAAATGCGTCCTGAAAATCCTCAATTGCCAAGTCATCTTTGGGTTGGGCTGGTGGCCTAGGCCACGAATGGCTGCCATCGTCCCTGCCCAATGACGATTTGCCCAAGTGAAAATATAGTTGACAATGCTGCATTTTATCGTTGCAGGTAACCAATTTGCATCTGAGTCCATCAAGTCAGGGTGACTGGGTTCATCTCTAGTGCGGGTCTAAGTCTAATATGGACCTTGTACCAAGTTGTTTATAGCGTTATTTCTGTTTTTGTATTGTATTTCTGTTCGTCTCAAGTGCAGTTGATTTGGTAAGTGCTACTTTTAAATAATGTTTCTTGAAAATTGACCACATTTGTTAGAGTAACGGTAGATTAGATTAATGATTTAGAAAGTATGATATAGACAAAAAACAAAAGAAAAAGCATGCCAAGGTATAAGAGTTAAATACTTATGCATGAAATTAAGCAAGAAAACAGAATATCTGTATCCACCCCCAACTTCGCCAAAGCATCTAACTTGCCGTTTGCCAATAGATAAACATGATGAAACCCAACATTCATAGCTTGATTTCATTAAAAAGTAATTGAAATTTCCAAGGACCCTTATTCAAACACTTCATCGGCAATATAGCATTTGAAGAGTCATGCTTTACCACGACATTATGAAAGTTAGAAAAAAAAAAAACAAATCTTAAAAGCTTTCAAAATAGCCAACCCATCTATTTCATTAGAATTTTTTTATGCCTACATGATTTGAAAACATAAAAACATCTTTCCCTTGTAATTTCTTCGGACGCACCTATCCAAAGACTTAGTTTTCCTCTTGTCACACCATTCACATTAAATTTTAGAACATTTTAAGCAGGGAGAGACCAAGTGATTGAGCATTTTGTTTGACCACAACCACTCATCAAACAAGTTCCCCAATTATTAAAGAAATTATCTATGCTCAAGTGATCTAACTCTTTTATAATCATTGCCCATTTAGTTATCTTTAGAATAATAGAGACCATTTTTATCCTTAGTCTTTTATTTACCTTTGAAGATCCTATTATTTCTCTCCCTCTAAATTGACTAAAGAATAGAGAAAAGGATCAACTTCCAAAGGATTACACTAACCCCTCCAAAATGGCCATGCCTCAAAGCCTCTATTAATTCTCGGCTTTCTCCTTCTAGATGGACACCAAGATGTTCAAACCTCAAACCATTCACAAAATGGGACTACTCAAATATTAAAGGTGTCAACCGCACGTTAGCTGTTTGAGACTCCTATAGGAGGGAATTCTCTGATGATTGATAGTTTTTTAACAAATAAGACTCGTGCCACTAGCTGTATAATTCACATCTACTCAACTACTTCTATTTTGGGTCTTCTACATTCTACCCATTTGCTTTTCTACTTGGGTGATACCATAGAGTACTCTTCTAATCCTTCATTATATCACTTATCTTTTTGAAGGCATATTCATTTCATTCGGGGAATGATTTTTTATATATCGCCAACTCTGAGTGAGCACATTCGTTTCAGACTCATACCTAACAAGTTGGATCTAACACATGATACAGAAAATGAGAGAGAATCTCAACCCCATATCAATTGAATCACAGTGAGTCTAGTTGAAGTTAAATTATATATTTTTATGTGGCTAGATTTAAGAATATTTTATTAATTTCTTTTGTGCTTCAAGTAGGAAAAATGAATTAAACTTAGTTACACAGTTGCATTTGCTTCTAGGCATTGAAAATTACAAATTAAAACTACATCATTATGTAAATGTACTTCATTTTTATTTATATTTTGATGCATAGAATAAATATTAATAATGATAGGTAATATATTTTGTTTCTTTATAAAGATTTATTCTTTTTTAAAAATTAAAAAAATCTTAAATTTTAATGTGTTTTCATTTTTAAGCCCAGGCTTTCGTTGCTAGTCACTACTATAAGAATATATTTCAAGAAATAAATAAACTTCTTACCAATTACACCTTCACGTCAATACATATAAGCAGTACCTTTTACATTCTCTTAATTTTTTTCTTCTTGTATTTTTTTCATATTTTTCCCTCATCATTATCCAAGTCATTTATAGAATACTTTGCTTTGTTTGTTATTTCAAAAATATTTTTCTAATAGAAATATTGAGATGAAACCACAAAACTTGAGATTATATTCATATTATATTCTGTTATTATATATTAAGTTAATTGATTTCAATTGAAAAATCAGACTCAATTTGTAAGAAGTTTCAATTGAGAAGGGCCTTTTTTACTTTTCTTAATTCCTTTTGAACCCTATAGGTTTTGACTTTGTATCGATTACATACCAATAATCCCCTCTCTTTAATTAAAAATTACTACTATCTTTTGTCCTTTAGCCTCCTTTCCATTTCAATTCTTCCATTTAAAAGTCTCACGTTCTCCCCACGGTTATTAATTGTAATTGACACTCTTACATTTGTATTCCTTAATAAAGCTCAACACACCTAAAGAAAATGAATGTCTCATTTGATTTCTCATTTAAATCTCTCATATATCCTTAGTCTTTCACATCTCAAAATCTAGCCTCTTCTCTTTACTTTGGGCCGTCTTCTCCAAGCATCTAGGTACGTTTTCCCTTACCTCTCAATTTCAATTTAGATCATCTTCATTGATTATGGCTTTTTTGTGGAGCTTGGATAATTTTCACTGATATTGGAGCCTATGCAATTTTAACATTAACATGGTTCCTTGATTGAGGAGGAGAGAAGACATGCTCAGTCGTGTACTATGAGTGTTGGATCGAACTTGAGCACTAGCCTAAAGGGTTTTTTTATTGATAATAGTAACTATGCTAAAGTGACTCTTGAACTTTTGTCTTCTCCATATCTGTGAGTAGTTTTTACGTTCCTATCCTCTTCTCTTGGTAGAAACCATTACAACAATAGCACAATCACAAAACATCAACAAGGCTAAATATTTACGGTCTCCGTCCTCTTCTTCCTTTTTAATTTAATTTTTTCTTTTGCACACCTGGGAATCATTGTCCAGTGCTGTAATATTCCTTCTACAAATAATATGGATGGTTTTGGCTCAATTTAATTTTCAACACATCAACGCTAGTTCTATGAAGAGACTGACACTAGGAAGAAATCTAAGGAAGCAGGGGTTATCTTCAAAGTAGACATGGAGAGGGCGTATGATCATGTAGAGGGGAGCTTTGTGGATTACATACTTAAGAGATTTGGTTTTGGCCAAAAATGGCATGCTTGGATTCGAGAATGCATCTCAACATGTTCTTTCTCTGTTTTGGTAAATGGCTTGCCATCTTGTATTTCTAGTGCTTCGCGAGAATTAAGGCAATGTGATCCTCTCTCTCCTTTTCTATTTACAATAGTTATAGAGGCTTTGAGTGCTATGTTTTTAAAAACTAGAGCAGGAGGGCTTATTATGTGGTTTAAGGTTGGAAGAGGGGAGGAGGCAAGTACCCATCTTTAGTTTCCTGATGATACTATTCTCTTTAGTTCCTCTATCTAGGAAGAAATGGTGGTGCTGAGAAGGATCCTTCGGTGTTTCCAGCTTATTTCAGGATTAAAGACTAACTTATCAAGAGCTTGCTTGTGGAGGTAGAATGTCCCTTGGAGATTGTCCAATCCAAGGCAAATAATCTTCATTGCAAGGTGGGAACTGTTGCCTTTTTTGTACCTTGGTTTACAAGTTGGGGCTTGGTCTAACTGTAATGATTTGTGGGATTCTTTGGTCTATCTGGAAGGAAATGAATGATGGAGAGTATTCAGGAGTTCTTCGATACTTGTGGAGGATGTGATTTGGTGGTATTGCGATAAATAACTAAGTGGACATCTTGTAGAAAGGAGTTTGATAGCCTTAGAGATGATGGTTTGGTGCATAATTGGAAGACTTCACTTTATTGCATGATTCAAAAGGAAAGCATATCAATTTATTGGTCCCCTCTTTCTTTTAAGGAGTTGAAGTTCAACGTTGATGGCGCTGTGAAGGGGAAACCAGGCTTGGGGGGAGTTGGTGGGGTGCTCTGTAATAGTGGTGCTGTTATTCTTCCCTTGTTTTCTAAGAATGTAAGTTGAATGGAATCTAACAAAGCGGAGGCCGTTGCCATTTGGAAGCTGTTTCTATCTTCACTTCCTCTTCTTTCCAAGAGCCTTTGATTATTGAAAGTGATTCTTTCAATTCTATTTTATGGGTGTTGACAACCAAATTCTCGTGAAGGTTTCAATTTTATTTTAATGAGATTTTGTCTTTATCTTCTTTTTTCAACGTGAAGTTTCAGCATGTCAAGCATTTAAGAAATAGTTTTACGGACTCCTTGGCAAAACAAGGGGTAGATAAAGTTTTAGATTTGGTAGCTACTTTGCAGTGCTCTTTGGTCTTTTTTATTCTTTTGGTGTCAGTATAATTCTTTTATACTGTTTCTTTTGTTTTTCCTTCGTTGCGTTGTCTGTTTTCCTATTCCTTTGTTCCATTTCTTCTTTCTTTTAATTTAATTATCAATTACCGATCTAAAAAACAGAAAAGATTTGAAGAATTCAATAAAAGATAAACATTTTCATGTCTCTCCTTAACAATTTGCATCTTTACCTCTTCCACGTCTCCTATAATTTAGGAACTAGAACATGGTCAAAGGTGAAATCTATCCAAATATAGTTGACCACTTTTGAAATCTCTACAAATCTTCAAACAGAACCACGTCTTGCAATTTAAAATCTTTTTTTTATTTAAGTCTTTAATCTCTTAGTGATACAATCATTTAAGATCTCTTTAAATCACTTTATCTTGAGTCAAACCCATATGAAGAGATAATTATGTAATTGGAGAGAGATATAAAAAGCTCCTATCCAACTTAGTTACTGGATTCTATAAAGAAAATAATAATAAGAATAGCTAAAATTCAATCCTTTATTTTTGCTTGAATCTAGAGGGTCATATAATTGTTTCATCTAACATTACATAATGGATTTTCATTGCTATCCCCCAAGTGGAATGCATCGCTAACTTGTAGGTTTTACAAGGTATCGAATTGGAATGAATGCTCTACAAAGATACAATTGACTAGAAAATTTGGATATTTTTCTCCTAAATATGCTGGTAGGTGCAACTTCAACCTTTATTTGCAATTCGTTTTCATATTTGTTTTTTCACTGGTAAATACTTAAACATACATGCACACACAACACTCTCACACAAGATATAAAGGACGAATATCCAAAATATTTCTTATGAATATATAAATATTAATAATTTTTCTCTTGCTCTACTAATTTTTCATTTTTGTATGTTTATCATTGTTTTTTTCCTGTAATTGTTAATTTATTTGGGCACTTCTATTTTTTATGGTTATAAAACGCATGAAATTAGTCATATGATCACATGATATTGATGAGGATATTTGATTTTATGATGTAATTATATTGATAATAAAAATAATTTAATTTTATCAATCTGTAGTATGAAAGTTGACTTTTTCCTAAGCGAACATAGTGTTTTGTACCATACACAAGGATTCTCAAAACTGTGTTTTTAATGATTTCTACTATATGATCATGCCATATCTCTTCCATTTCTTTTTTTTTTCTTTTTATGTATTTGTTGTTGTTCTAATGTTGTTTTTTTACCATACTTCTTTTTTTTATTATTTTTTCAGTTTTGATGCGTTCTTTTAGCTTCCAAGGTGATAGGTTATCATGGATTTATATTTTTTTCTTTTATTTTTATGCTTAAATTTTATATTTTTAGGCATTGAATTTTCAACGGTTTATTTGTTTCTTTTAAGTTATTTTTATTATTGGGTTATTTATGGACTTTATTTTCATGTTGTATTTTTATGGTATTTTTATCAAATTCTAATTTTTATTATGAGTTTATTTTTCTAATTTCAAAAGACTATTTGAAGTATAATATTGAACTCATTGCAAACAAATTAAAGCGCTTTAATTTTGGAAATTACTAATTATTTTTTGTTATTATTGTAGGTTTTAGTTCTGATTATAATTTCTGTTACCTTAATATAATTTACACTAAAATTAAGTTCTTTTATTATTTTTAATATTATAAAATAGATATTGTTCTTGCTAAGTGTAGGCTTGTTTTGCTAGTTGATATTTCTATACCCTTATACTAAAAACGAGCATAGTGTCTTGCGTGCCTCTCTTGTTTGCCCATTTCTCTACAATGCTTTTTCTGATTTTTCTACACTGCTTTTGCTATATGCTAGGTGGTTAGTTGTCTTTTATGCCCATCTTGTGGGATGCCAGGTGCTTCCCAAATGGAGAGAGTGATGTGCAATGTGTTCTCCTCATACCACTTTTGTGGGACCCACACAGATGCATTTGATTTTGCCCCTTTCACGGCAATGCAACTATGATTGCTATTCCTATCCCGATAAAGAAAATTGAAAGAGGATTGAGGTTCTCCACACATGAGTGCCTGTTTTTTTATTTGTTTAAGGGTCTAGCTAAAATCTATGCTTTACATGAAAGAGGTTGTGAAAAGTTTTGTGGTGAAATGGGTAAGAATAAGTTATTAGATGAAATGTCTATCTCAGGTTTTCAAAAGGTTTTAATTTGTTTACAAGGTAACTAAAATCTATACTTTTCATGAAGACTTTGTGAAACAATTTGTTGGATAGCTCAGGTTTTCATAAATGAAATGAAGAAGCTAGTTGATCATGAAATAAGTAATTAAAAGGAGAATTTGTTTGATGAAATGTGTAGCTCAAAAGCATCTGTCTAACTACTGGTAAAACTTACTAAAGGGTTTTTCTTAGTGGTCTTAGAGTGATGCAGGCCAGATCTATGATTGACCAGGCCATTAGACCCAAGATCAATACAGCCTAATAGATTGTAGTAAGATTATATTAATAGTAATTGTTTGATATTTGGCAAGTCCAGTTGGATTTTACTTAGGACTTCTTATTTGTTTAGAATTAGGTATTTCCTTTCTTAGAGAATGTTTTAGTTATAAATAAAGGTTGTAATCTCTTCAAGAGATATAGAATTTGATATTGAATAAAGCTTTGGGCATTGGTTCTCATTGAGAGAGTTATTTGTCTTTGGTGAGATACCTAGACAATTTATCCCTAAGCCTTTTGGCTTGGAGATTAGCCCATTGGCTAATCTTCTTCCCCTGCGCTGCTTCAATTGGTATCAGAGACGAAGATCCAAGTTCGGATCGCCGTCTGATCGCCGATTCGAGGTTCCCGTGCGTGCGTGTGGTTCAGTTTCGTTCGTCTCTTCCTCTGTTCGTCCGTACCCACCCCACTCCCGCGACCCCTTCCATAACCCATCGCGCAATCGGAGCCCTCACCCGAGCCCATTCCCTTCCCGGCACCCTACTCCCCACACCCCTCCATCGGAACCCGCACCCGAACCCCTCCCCTACCCGGATCCCCAACCCCCCCTGGTTGCTGTTGTAACATTCCGATCCCCTTTGAGCCGGATTAGTGGCTCATTAGTGTGTGTTTTGTTTTGTTTATTTCTTTTGGACTTGGTTTTGGGCCTTGGATAGGTAGTTGAGTGACCTTTGACCTGGAATAGGTAGTTCTAAGCCTTTTTCGTAATTTTGCTTTTGCTTTGCTCATATCATCTTTGCATCATCTTGGTGTCAGCATGTGTATTTCGTTGAGCTCGACAATTTCCGTAACTGTGTCAGATCCGTTTGGAGTCAATTGGGGAAGATGGACCTTCATGTGACTTGATTTGTAAATAACCCAGACTCTTTGGACTTTGACTTAAACTTCCAAAACTACATATACATGAGTCATTACAGGTGTCTCTCTCTCTCTCATTTCACCTGATCGTTGCATGCAAGGAATTCCAGAGGAGCTCTCCACGTTCTCTCTCCTTCTCTCCCTCTCTTCTTTCCTTCTCTTGATCGTTTGAGGATTGGGTCCTTTCGTGGATTTGGGTTCTTCTCTTCTCTCTGTTTATGTTTTGTGATTTGGTAAGTGGGTTCTTTCCAATTCTTTCTTCTTCTTCTTCTCCAATTGCTTCTCCCATTCTCTGTTGCTAGGTCTTCATCTCATGCATGTGTGATTGCTTTGATTTGTTTTGGTTTTAGTTGCTTTGGAGCTTGATTCAGTGGATTTCCAGATTTGAGGCAAGTATAAGTACAGGTTTTGATAACACATATGGGTATTGTTTGATTGCTTGGATTCATTCTCATTCTCTTTAGAGAAATGTTTTACAGCCATTTTCTAAGCTATGAGAATCAGTTGAGCTTGTTTTATTCAGTTTCTGTACAAAAATTTCGTTTCTGTAATCTTCCCGAACTCGTATTCTGTATTGTACGGCTAAGCCGTAAATTTCTACGGTTCGCTTTCCAGAGACTCGAAAATCTGAATTTGTTCTACGGCTAGGCTACGGCTAAGCCGTAATTTGTTCTACGGCTGAGCCGTAAGCTAGCCGTGACCCAACCGTACCCCAGCCGTGAATTAAATCTCTGATCAGTCGAAACTTTTCTGATATCAGTACTCCTACGGTGAGGCTACGGCTAAGCCGTGGATTGGTCTACGGCTAAGCCGTATACTGACTGTAGCTCAGCCGTGAGATGTATCAGATCAGAGGTGGAAAAGCTGACAGTTTAGCCGTGTTCTGAAGGGAACCACGGCTAAGCCGTAGTGCATATTGCGGCTACGCCGTAGGATGCCACGGCTAAGCCGTAGGTCACCCATGGCTAAACCGTAAGACCTGTTAAATATCAGTTAAACTTAGGCTAATGGTGTGACCTTGTAGGGCTCAAATACAGGTTAACCATACCCGTACACCGGCCCGATGGACTCTTTGGATCGCATGAATAATCTGTTAGGCTGTGACTTGTTCATGTGAGCGTTGATCACTGTTAAGCACCTCCCCATGGGTGTTGGTTTAAGGGACTTCGATGCACATAAGGATTATATTGCAACACTAGGATGGCAACGGTGCATCGAATAACTTAAAACTACATCAACATGCACGGTTAGTGACAGTGATGCAACTAGATTAGACTTGGCTTGTAATGAACCTTGATTCCGTATTAATCTGAGATGCATTGCATATTGTTTATGGTTTTGCCCTCTGTTCTGTTAATCTATGTTATGCATTCCTCAGTCATTTTGCTTTCGTTCTGTATATCTGTATTATTCTTCGCTCTGTACTATGTTTTGATCTATGCTATGCTTTGTATATTCTCTGGCTTTGTATATCTCTGATTTTTGGGTATTCCCTGGTGGCTCTGCCCAGAGGTTAATACGTGAGGATAAGATCCGGTCTTTGTCATCGGTGAGTCCAAAGCGGATAATCTCCCTTTCTATGGATTTGATTTGATTGGTATTGGTCTGGCTCTACTCAGCCTCAGCCCTAGGATGCCCGACGGGGTTACCTCCGGCTTAGATCTCTGTATCTCTGTATAACTGCAGTGTTGCTTTGTCTTGGGACCCCGGAACCCAGGAAACCGAGACCCGCTTGTACCTTTGGCCTGGACAGCGGTGTTCTCCTCTGCTCTGCTCTGCTCTGCTCTCTATTGGAGAGAACATGGTTAACGTAGTAGCCACTTAGTCAGTATTTCTATGTTTGATTCACATATCATGCTTTACGTCTATGCACGATTTGCTTAGCTTACTAAGATGAAATTCTGAAATCATTTTTCTGTCATTTATTCAGCTTTGATACTATGAGTGTTTCATCTCTGTTACTTATATTTGCTGGATCGTTGTATTCATTCGTGTTGTCTGTGGTGTTGCAGGCACAGATACCTTGCCCAGCTCCCCGGCGGTCGAGGAGGCTGCAGGGGCGAGTGTAGAGGCACCCTCCGGTCTGGCAGAGTGGGCCTGATCACTTCTGCCAAGTGCGTGCATGCATACCAGTGGCTTTTATTTTGCGTTTTGGTTTTTGAGAGCTTGTATTTGGACTTTGGACTTTGGACTTGTATTCTGTATATTTTGTGTATATTGATTTTGGTGTGTATTCGGTTTTATCTCAGTGTACTTGTCTTTGTCTTTTCCGTTTCGTATTTGCTTTGGCTTCCGCTATTTTATTTTCCTTTGTTGCTTGCTATGATATGTACAGCTTCCGCGTACGCTTAGTTCGCACGTGTTAGATCCCTTGTGTGCGTGCATCTGGACTGGGTTTGGGTGCACGTGCACGGGAGTACGTGTGTCACCGGTTTAGCTTTTCGCTAACCCCCGAATTCTGGGCTCGGGTCGTGACATACGTATTGTATGGTATCAGAGCATGCTAGTTATAAGCATGTAGGCATCTAAGATCGTGGTGAGATAACGATATCAACTATTTGACTCGAGGTCTCATATGTTGAGTTGGGGTTTGACTAACTCAGGGCATTTTATATTTGTGTGTTGTGTTTCTTTTCCTTTTGCAGGATGGCATCAGGATCAGGATCTCGGGATGAAAATCAACAGGGCCATAATGGTGATAGTGGATCGGTACCCCCACACATCAGTAGTGAGGAGCGGATGATGATGATGATGCAGTCTATGCAGTCATTACAGGCACAGATGGCATCCATGGTAGATAGGCAGAGTCAGGCTGCCGCAGTAGCATCACCTCGTATAGATCAGCAAGTGATTTTCCAGCCCAAGGAATCAGATCCAAATGCTCTTTTCGACAAGTTCCGTAAGCGAGGGGCGACCGAGTTTCATGGGATAGAGGATGCATTGCAGGCGGAGCAATGGTTGGAGCAGACTGAAGAGCTTTTTGATACGATTGTGTGCAGTAACAAGCAGAAGGTAGTTCTCACAGCCTCTATGCTTCGGAGTGTAGCTAAGACATGGTGGAGGAGTGTTAAGACTTCATTTCAGACTATGCCCAGTGCCACAGTTTGGGAGACCTTCAAGCAGCAATTCCGTCGTAAGTTCATGCCTCTCCACATTCAGCGAGCCAAGGAAGTGGAATTCTTCAACCTTCAGCAGAGACAGATGCCAGTTGCAGATTATGTACACAAGTTTACAGAGTTGTCCCACTTCGCAGAGGATATGGTGAACACGGAGCATAAGAAGGTGACTCGCTTCGTCAATGGTCTGAATCCGAGGCACAAACGCCACGTGGTTGCTTGTATGTGGCCGGCTACATTGGATGACGCTATTGACAGGGCTTATGATGCAGAGGCCATCTTTGAGGAGGAGCGAACAGAAGCTAAGAGGGCGGCAGGTTCCAGTGGCAGAAGTCAGTTTCAGAAAAGGTTCAAGGGTAAGCAGGGCAGTTCGAGCAGTACTCCGTTGGTATGCGGTCACTGTGGGAAGGATCACCCCACAGACAGATGTTGGAGGAAGATTGGGGCTTGTTTCGGTTGTGGCTCTACGGATCACAGGCGGGCCCAATGCCCGAAGTTTCAGTCCTCGCCACAGACGAGACAGACAGGACCTACATCACAGGGCAGATCTCAGCCAGCTCGCCCAGGTCAGAAGCCGAACCGCCAGACAGCCCGAGCCTATGCTGCTACGCATGAGGGGGCGGAGGAGGCCACGGTAGTGGAAGGTAAAATTTTAATTTCCGATGCAGAAGCTTTAGCTTTATTTGACTCCGGGTCTACGCGTTCGTACGTAGCACCCCATTTTGCTGTGCAGCTTCGACAGCGACCCACACCACTTCCATACTTGTTGTTGGTATCCACTCCGGTTGGTAAACGGGTGGAGTGCAGTGTTTTCTACCCTCAGTGTGATGTGCGGATAGCTGGTCATCAGCTCCCAGTAGACCTCGTGTTGCTCACGACACTGGATTTTGATGTGATCCTTGGTATGGACTGGCTTGCAAGATATCATGCGTGTATCAATTGCTACAGCAAAGCTATCTACTTTGATTTGGGCAGCGGATTCCGATTTGAGGGCAGCCAGATGAAGTGCCCAAGACGTGTGATCTCTGCTTGTAAGGCAGACAGGATGCTTCGTAGGGGATGTGAGGGATTTCTTGCATTCATTTCAGAGAAGAAAGATCAGCGACAGCTCAGTGAGATCCCAGTAGTTAGCGAGTTTCCGGATGTCTTCCCGGAGGATGTGCCAGAGTTGCCACCGGTTCGGGAGGTAGAATTTGCTATTGACGTGGTACCAGGTACAGCACCCATCAGTAGAGCTCCATATCGTATGGCACCTGCAGAGTTGTTGGAATTAAAGAAACAGTTGCAGGATCTGTTGGACAAAGGGTTCATACGCCCAAGTGTTTCGCCTTGGGGAGCTCCTGTATTGTTTGTCAAGAAGAAGGATGGCAGTTTCCGGATGTGCATTGACTACAGGCAGTTGAATAAAGTGACTATCAAGAACAAATATCCATTGCCTAGGATTGACGAGTTGTTCGATCAACTTCAGGGTGCAGCTTACTTCTCTAAGATTGACTTGAGGTCAGGGTATCACCAGCTCAGGGTGAAGGATGAGGATGTTCCTAAGACAGCTTTCAGGACTCGGTATGGACACTACGAGTTCCTTGTCATGCCGTTTGGTTTGACGAACGCACCCGCAGCTTTTATGGCGTTGATGAACAGGGTGTTTACTTCCTTCTTGGACCAGTTCGTTGTGGTTTTTATAGATGACATATTGGTCTATTCGAAGACTGCTGAGGAACATACAGACCATTTGAGGAAAGCATTGCAGCTGCTTAAGGATCACAAGTTGTATGCCAAGTTGACTAAGTGTGATTTCTGGTTAGAGCAAGTTGCATTTCTGGGTCATAAGATTTCTAGAGATGGATTAATGGTGGATCCGGCGAAGATTGAGGCAGTAGTCCATTGGCCCCGTCCTAGATCAGTGACGGAGATTCGGAGTTTTCTGGGCTTGGCGGGATATTACCGCAGGTTTGTGCAGGATTTCTCGAAGATCTCAGCCCCGCTGACTCAGTTGACTCGGAAGAAGGTCCCGTACGAGTGGACAGAGAAGTGTGAGCGTAGTTTTCAGATGTTGAAAGAAAAGCTCACTACGGCGCCAGTGTTGACTCTCCCGGATGGTAGTGAGGGATTCATGATTTACTCAGATGCCTCTAGAGTTGGACTAGGCTGTGTACTGATGCAGAATCAGAAGGTGATTGCCTATGGATCCAGACAGTTGAAAGAACATGAGAAGAACTATGCCACACATGACTTGGAGTTAGCAGCCATTGTATTTGCATTGAAGTTGTGGCGACATTACCTGTACGGTGTGAAGTTTGAGGTCCATTCCGATCATCACAGTCTGCAGTACTTGTTTGATCAGCATGACTTGAATATGAGGCAGCGAAGATGGTTGGAGTTCATCAAAGATTACGACTTTCCGATCAAGTACCACCCAGGCAAGGGCAATGTAGTTGCAGATGCACTCAGCAGGAGGACAGACAGTCTTCAGGTGTTAGCAGGATTCTATATGCTTGTGCATGATCAGCCTGTAGAGGTTCAGATGGTAGGAGACTCGGTGACATTAGCTACTACCGTCGTGTTTCAGCCTGAGGTGATTCAGCAGATCAAGGATCGCCAGTTTGAGGACCCCCTCCTGGTGAAGTTCAGAGATCGGATTGCAGATCGACCGGATTTCAGCTTGGTGGATGGAGTTTTGTACTTCAGGAACAGATTGTGTGTTCCCGCTGTGGATGAGTTGAAAGAGAAATTGATGTCAGATGCGCACGATGCCCGATATGCGATGCATCCCGGGAGTACGAAGATGTACCGGAACTTGAAGGACAGATTTTGGTGGAACAATATGAAGCGGGAGATCGCAGGGTTCGTAGCTCGATGTTTGACCTGTCAGAGGGTAAAAGCTGATCATCAGCGACCTCCAGGATCATTGCATCCATTGCACACTCCGCAGTGGAAGTGGGAGCACATTACGATGGATTTCGTCTCCGGTTTTCCGCCGACCAGTAGAAAGAATAATGCTATCTGGGTCATAGTGGACAGATTGACTAAGTCAGCACATTTCCTTCCGTTCAAGAAAGGGATGACATTCACGGAGATGGCCAGGAAGTTTGTTGACGAGATAGTCAGATTGCATGGCACCCCAGTATCGATTGTGTCAGATCGAGACAGTCGTTTTGTATCTTCATTCTGGAGAGCATTTCAGGAAGCTATGGGCACGAAGCTGAGTTTTAGCACGGCATACCACCCCCAGACTGATGGACAGTCGGAGCGTACCATTCAGACGTTGGAGGATATGCTCAGAGCTAGTGTGCTGAACTTTGAGAAGGAATGGGATGCGCATCTAGCACTGTGTGAGTTTGCTTACAACAACAGCTTCCATGAGAGTATTGGTATGGCACCTTATGAGGCTCTATACGGACGCAAGTGCAGGACCCCAGTGTGCTGGGAAGAAGTTGGAACTAGAAGTTTCCATGGTCCGACGATCATTGCTGAGACGACAGAGAAAGTGCAGAAAGTGATAGAGAATCTGAAGATTGCTCGCTCCAGGCAGAAGAGCTATGCGGATACTCGGAGGAGACCTTTGGCATTCCAAGTCGGAGATTGGGTGTTCCTTAAAGTTTCCCCGATGAAGGGCACAGTTCGATTTGGTCAGAAGGGTAAGTTAGCTCCGAGATATGTAGGACCGTTCGAAGTCAAGAGCCGAGTTGGAGATTTAGCTTATCGGTTGACACTTCCAGTTGAGTTCTCCGGTGTTCACGATGTGTTCCATGTGTCGATGCTCCGTAAGTATGTGCCAGATCCGAGCCATGTGATTCGCTATGATGATATTCAGATTCAGCCTAATGCGACTTACGTTGAGCGTCCGCTTCGCATCGTTGGGACACGAGAGCAGATTCTCCGTACCAGGACTATCAGATGGGTTAAAGTGTTGTGGGAGCATCACGGTCCGGATGAGGCTACTTGGGAGCTAGAGGAGCAGCTAGCGCGCCAGTACCCCCAGCTCTTTGCGCAGGTAGGTAGTCATTCCGAGGACGGAATGATTCCTAGTGGGGGAGGATGTAACATTCCGATCCCCTTTGAGCCGGATTAGTGGCTCATTAGTGTGTGTTTTGTTTTGTTTATTTCTTTTGGACTTGGTTTTGGGCCTTGGATAGGTAGTTGAGTGACCTTTGACCTGGAATAGGTAGTTCTAAGCCTTTTTCGTAATTTTGCTTTTGCTTTGCTCATATCATCTTTGCATCATCTTGGTGTCAGCATGTGTATTTCGTTGAGCTCGACAATTTCCGTAACTGTGTCAGATCCGTTTGGAGTCAATTGGGGAAGATGGACCTTCATGTGACTTGATTTGTAAATAACCCAGACTCTTTGGACTTTGACTTAAACTTCCAAAACTACATATACATGAGTCATTACAGGTGTCTCTCTCTCTCTCATTTCACCTGATCGTTGCATGCAAGGAATTCCAGAGGAGCTCTCCACGTTCTCTCTCCTTCTCTCCCTCTCTTCTTTCCTTCTCTTGATCGTTTGAGGATTGGGTCCTTTCGTGGATTTGGGTTCTTCTCTTCTCTCTGTTTATGTTTTGTGATTTGGTAAGTGGGTTCTTTCCAATTCTTTCTTCTTCTTCTTCTCCAATTGCTTCTCCCATTCTCTGTTGCTAGGTCTTCATCTCATGCATGTGTGATTGCTTTGATTTGTTTTGGTTTTAGTTGCTTTGGAGCTTGATTCAGTGGATTTCCAGATTTGAGGCAAGTATAAGTACAGGTTTTGATAACACATATGGGTATTGTTTGATTGCTTGGATTCATTCTCATTCTCTTTAGAGAAATGTTTTACAGCCATTTTCTAAGCTATGAGAATCAGTTGAGCTTGTTTTATTCAGTTTCTGTACAAAAATTTCGTTTCTGTAATCTTCCCGAACTCGTATTCTGTATTGTACGGCTAAGCCGTAAATTTCTACGGTTCGCTTTCCAGAGACTCGAAAATCTGAATTTGTTCTACGGCTAGGCTACGGCTAAGCCGTAATTTGTTCTACGGCTGAGCCGTAAGCTAGCCGTGACCCAACCGTACCCCAGCCGTGAATTAAATCTCTGATCAGTCGAAACTTTTCTGATATCAGTACTCCTACGGTGAGGCTACGGCTAAGCCGTGGATTGGTCTACGGCTAAGCCGTATACTGACTGTAGCTCAGCCGTGAGATGTATCAGATCAGAGGTGGAAAAGCTGACAGTTTAGCCGTGTTCTGAAGGGAACCACGGCTAAGCCGTAGTGCATATTGCGGCTACGCCGTAGGATGCCACGGCTAAGCCGTAGGTCACCCATGGCTAAACCGTAAGACCTGTTAAATATCAGTTAAACTTAGGCTAATGGTGTGACCTTGTAGGGCTCAAATACAGGTTAACCATACCCGTACACCGGCCCGATGGACTCTTTGGATCGCATGAATAATCTGTTAGGCTGTGACTTGTTCATGTGAGCGTTGATCACTGTTAAGCACCTCCCCATGGGTGTTGGTTTAAGGGACTTCGATGCACATAAGGATTATATTGCAACACTAGGATGGCAACGGTGCATCGAATAACTTAAAACTACATCAACATGCACGGTTAGTGACAGTGATGCAACTAGATTAGACTTGGCTTGTAATGAACCTTGATTCCGTATTAATCTGAGATGCATTGCATATTGTTTATGGTTTTGCCCTCTGTTCTGTTAATCTATGTTATGCATTCCTCAGTCATTTTGCTTTCGTTCTGTATATCTGTATTATTCTTCGCTCTGTACTATGTTTTGATCTATGCTATGCTTTGTATATTCTCTGGCTTTGTATATCTCTGATTTTTGGGTATTCCCTGGTGGCTCTGCCCAGAGGTTAATACGTGAGGATAAGATCCGGTCTTTGTCATCGGTGAGTCCAAAGCGGATAATCTCCCTTTCTATGGATTTGATTTGATTGGTATTGGTCTGGCTCTACTCAGCCTCAGCCCTAGGATGCCCGACGGGGTTACCTCCGGCTTAGATCTCTGTATCTCTGTATAACTGCAGTGTTGCTTTGTCTTGGGACCCCGGAACCCAGGAAACCGAGACCCGCTTGTACCTTTGGCCTGGACAGCGGTGTTCTCCTCTGCTCTGCTCTGCTCTGCTCTCTATTGGAGAGAACATGGTTAACGTAGTAGCCACTTAGTCAGTATTTCTATGTTTGATTCACATATCATGCTTTACGTCTATGCACGATTTGCTTAGCTTACTAAGATGAAATTCTGAAATCATTTTTCTGTCATTTATTCAGCTTTGATACTATGAGTGTTTCATCTCTGTTACTTATATTTGCTGGATCGTTGTATTCATTCGTGTTGTCTGTGGTGTTGCAGGCACAGATACCTTGCCCAGCTCCCCGGCGGTCGAGGAGGCTGCAGGGGCGAGTGTAGAGGCACCCTCCGGTCTGGCAGAGTGGGCCTGATCACTTCTGCCAAGTGCGTGCATGCATACCAGTGGCTTTTATTTTGCGTTTTGGTTTTTGAGAGCTTGTATTTGGACTTTGGACTTTGGACTTGTATTCTGTATATTTTGTGTATATTGATTTTGGTGTGTATTCGGTTTTATCTCAGTGTACTTGTCTTTGTCTTTTCCGTTTCGTATTTGCTTTGGCTTCCGCTATTTTATTTTCCTTTGTTGCTTGCTATGATATGTACAGCTTCCGCGTACGCTTAGTTCGCACGTGTTAGATCCCTTGTGTGCGTGCATCTGGACTGGGTTTGGGTGCACGTGCACGGGAGTACGTGTGTCACCGGTTTAGCTTTTCGCTAACCCCCGAATTCTGGGCTCGGGTCGTGACATACGTATTGTATGGTATCAGAGCATGCTAGTTATAAGCATGTAGGCATCTAAGATCGTGGTGAGATAACGATATCAACTATTTGACTCGAGGTCTCATATGTTGAGTTGGGGTTTGACTAACTCAGGGCATTTTATATTTGTGTGTTGTGTTTCTTTTCCTTTTGCAGGATGGCATCAGGATCAGGATCTCGGGATGAAAATCAACAGGGCCATAATGGTGATAGTGGATCGGTACCCCCACACATCAGTAGTGAGGAGCGGATGATGATGATGATGCAGTCTATGCAGTCATTACAGGCACAGATGGCATCCATGGTAGATAGGCAGAGTCAGGCTGCCGCAGTAGCATCACCTCGTATAGATCAGCAAGTGATTTTCCAGCCCAAGGAATCAGATCCAAATGCTCTTTTCGACAAGTTCCGTAAGCGAGGGGCGACCGAGTTTCATGGGATAGAGGATGCATTGCAGGCGGAGCAATGGTTGGAGCAGACTGAAGAGCTTTTTGATACGATTGTGTGCAGTAACAAGCAGAAGGTAGTTCTCACAGCCTCTATGCTTCGGAGTGTAGCTAAGACATGGTGGAGGAGTGTTAAGACTTCATTTCAGACTATGCCCAGTGCCACAGTTTGGGAGACCTTCAAGCAGCAATTCCGTCGTAAGTTCATGCCTCTCCACATTCAGCGAGCCAAGGAAGTGGAATTCTTCAACCTTCAGCAGAGACAGATGCCAGTTGCAGATTATGTACACAAGTTTACAGAGTTGTCCCACTTCGCAGAGGATATGGTGAACACGGAGCATAAGAAGGTGACTCGCTTCGTCAATGGTCTGAATCCGAGGCACAAACGCCACGTGGTTGCTTGTATGTGGCCGGCTACATTGGATGACGCTATTGACAGGGCTTATGATGCAGAGGCCATCTTTGAGGAGGAGCGAACAGAAGCTAAGAGGGCGGCAGGTTCCAGTGGCAGAAGTCAGTTTCAGAAAAGGTTCAAGGGTAAGCAGGGCAGTTCGAGCAGTACTCCGTTGGTATGCGGTCACTGTGGGAAGGATCACCCCACAGACAGATGTTGGAGGAAGATTGGGGCTTGTTTCGGTTGTGGCTCTACGGATCACAGGCGGGCCCAATGCCCGAAGTTTCAGTCCTCGCCACAGACGAGACAGACAGGACCTACATCACAGGGCAGATCTCAGCCAGCTCGCCCAGGTCAGAAGCCGAACCGCCAGACAGCCCGAGCCTATGCTGCTACGCATGAGGGGGCGGAGGAGGCCACGGTAGTGGAAGGTAAAATTTTAATTTCCGATGCAGAAGCTTTAGCTTTATTTGACTCCGGGTCTACGCGTTCGTACGTAGCACCCCATTTTGCTGTGCAGCTTCGACAGCGACCCACACCACTTCCATACTTGTTGTTGGTATCCACTCCGGTTGGTAAACGGGTGGAGTGCAGTGTTTTCTACCCTCAGTGTGATGTGCGGATAGCTGGTCATCAGCTCCCAGTAGACCTCGTGTTGCTCACGACACTGGATTTTGATGTGATCCTTGGTATGGACTGGCTTGCAAGATATCATGCGTGTATCAATTGCTACAGCAAAGCTATCTACTTTGATTTGGGCAGCGGATTCCGATTTGAGGGCAGCCAGATGAAGTGCCCAAGACGTGTGATCTCTGCTTGTAAGGCAGACAGGATGCTTCGTAGGGGATGTGAGGGATTTCTTGCATTCATTTCAGAGAAGAAAGATCAGCGACAGCTCAGTGAGATCCCAGTAGTTAGCGAGTTTCCGGATGTCTTCCCGGAGGATGTGCCAGAGTTGCCACCGGTTCGGGAGGTAGAATTTGCTATTGACGTGGTACCAGGTACAGCACCCATCAGTAGAGCTCCATATCGTATGGCACCTGCAGAGTTGTTGGAATTAAAGAAACAGTTGCAGGATCTGTTGGACAAAGGGTTCATACGCCCAAGTGTTTCGCCTTGGGGAGCTCCTGTATTGTTTGTCAAGAAGAAGGATGGCAGTTTCCGGATGTGCATTGACTACAGGCAGTTGAATAAAGTGACTATCAAGAACAAATATCCATTGCCTAGGATTGACGAGTTGTTCGATCAACTTCAGGGTGCAGCTTACTTCTCTAAGATTGACTTGAGGTCAGGGTATCACCAGCTCAGGGTGAAGGATGAGGATGTTCCTAAGACAGCTTTCAGGACTCGGTATGGACACTACGAGTTCCTTGTCATGCCGTTTGGTTTGACGAACGCACCCGCAGCTTTTATGGCGTTGATGAACAGGGTGTTTACTTCCTTCTTGGACCAGTTCGTTGTGGTTTTTATAGATGACATATTGGTCTATTCGAAGACTGCTGAGGAACATACAGACCATTTGAGGAAAGCATTGCAGCTGCTTAAGGATCACAAGTTGTATGCCAAGTTGACTAAGTGTGATTTCTGGTTAGAGCAAGTTGCATTTCTGGGTCATAAGATTTCTAGAGATGGATTAATGGTGGATCCGGCGAAGATTGAGGCAGTAGTCCATTGGCCCCGTCCTAGATCAGTGACGGAGATTCGGAGTTTTCTGGGCTTGGCGGGATATTACCGCAGGTTTGTGCAGGATTTCTCGAAGATCTCAGCCCCGCTGACTCAGTTGACTCGGAAGAAGGTCCCGTACGAGTGGACAGAGAAGTGTGAGCGTAGTTTTCAGATGTTGAAAGAAAAGCTCACTACGGCGCCAGTGTTGACTCTCCCGGATGGTAGTGAGGGATTCATGATTTACTCAGATGCCTCTAGAGTTGGACTAGGCTGTGTACTGATGCAGAATCAGAAGGTGATTGCCTATGGATCCAGACAGTTGAAAGAACATGAGAAGAACTATGCCACACATGACTTGGAGTTAGCAGCCATTGTATTTGCATTGAAGTTGTGGCGACATTACCTGTACGGTGTGAAGTTTGAGGTCCATTCCGATCATCACAGTCTGCAGTACTTGTTTGATCAGCATGACTTGAATATGAGGCAGCGAAGATGGTTGGAGTTCATCAAAGATTACGACTTTCCGATCAAGTACCACCCAGGCAAGGGCAATGTAGTTGCAGATGCACTCAGCAGGAGGACAGACAGTCTTCAGGTGTTAGCAGGATTCTATATGCTTGTGCATGATCAGCCTGTAGAGGTTCAGATGGTAGGAGACTCGGTGACATTAGCTACTACCGTCGTGTTTCAGCCTGAGGTGATTCAGCAGATCAAGGATCGCCAGTTTGAGGACCCCCTCCTGGTGAAGTTCAGAGATCGGATTGCAGATCGACCGGATTTCAGCTTGGTGGATGGAGTTTTGTACTTCAGGAACAGATTGTGTGTTCCCGCTGTGGATGAGTTGAAAGAGAAATTGATGTCAGATGCGCACGATGCCCGATATGCGATGCATCCCGGGAGTACGAAGATGTACCGGAACTTGAAGGACAGATTTTGGTGGAACAATATGAAGCGGGAGATCGCAGGGTTCGTAGCTCGATGTTTGACCTGTCAGAGGGTAAAAGCTGATCATCAGCGACCTCCAGGATCATTGCATCCATTGCACACTCCGCAGTGGAAGTGGGAGCACATTACGATGGATTTCGTCTCCGGTTTTCCGCCGACCAGTAGAAAGAATAATGCTATCTGGGTCATAGTGGACAGATTGACTAAGTCAGCACATTTCCTTCCGTTCAAGAAAGGGATGACATTCACGGAGATGGCCAGGAAGTTTGTTGACGAGATAGTCAGATTGCATGGCACCCCAGTATCGATTGTGTCAGATCGAGACAGTCGTTTTGTATCTTCATTCTGGAGAGCATTTCAGGAAGCTATGGGCACGAAGCTGAGTTTTAGCACGGCATACCACCCCCAGACTGATGGACAGTCGGAGCGTACCATTCAGACGTTGGAGGATATGCTCAGAGCTAGTGTGCTGAACTTTGAGAAGGAATGGGATGCGCATCTAGCACTGTGTGAGTTTGCTTACAACAACAGCTTCCATGAGAGTATTGGTATGGCACCTTATGAGGCTCTATACGGACGCAAGTGCAGGACCCCAGTGTGCTGGGAAGAAGTTGGAACTAGAAGTTTCCATGGTCCGACGATCATTGCTGAGACGACAGAGAAAGTGCAGAAAGTGATAGAGAATCTGAAGATTGCTCGCTCCAGGCAGAAGAGCTATGCGGATACTCGGAGGAGACCTTTGGCATTCCAAGTCGGAGATTGGGTGTTCCTTAAAGTTTCCCCGATGAAGGGCACAGTTCGATTTGGTCAGAAGGGTAAGTTAGCTCCGAGATATGTAGGACCGTTCGAAGTCAAGAGCCGAGTTGGAGATTTAGCTTATCGGTTGACACTTCCAGTTGAGTTCTCCGGTGTTCACGATGTGTTCCATGTGTCGATGCTCCGTAAGTATGTGCCAGATCCGAGCCATGTGATTCGCTATGATGATATTCAGATTCAGCCTAATGCGACTTACGTTGAGCGTCCGCTTCGCATCGTTGGGACACGAGAGCAGATTCTCCGTACCAGGACTATCAGATGGGTTAAAGTGTTGTGGGAGCATCACGGTCCGGATGAGGCTACTTGGGAGCTAGAGGAGCAGCTAGCGCGCCAGTACCCCCAGCTCTTTGCGCAGGTAGGTAGTCATTCCGAGGACGGAATGATTCCTAGTGGGGGAGGATGTAACATTCCGATCCCCTTTGAGCCGGATTAGTGGCTCATTAGTGTGTGTTTTGTTTTGTTTATTTCTTTTGGACTTGGTTTTGGGCCTTGGATAGGTAGTTGAGTGACCTTTGACCTGGAATAGGTAGTTCTAAGCCTTTTTCGTAATTTTGCTTTTGCTTTGCTCATATCATCTTTGCATCATCTTGGTGTCAGCATGTGTATTTCGTTGAGCTCGACAATTTCCGTAACTGTGTCAGATCCGTTTGGAGTCAATTGGGGAAGATGGACCTTCATGTGACTTGATTTGTAAATAACCCAGACTCTTTGGACTTTGACTTAAACTTCCAAAACTACATATACATGAGTCATTACAGGTGTCTCTCTCTCTCTCATTTCACCTGATCGTTGCATGCAAGGAATTCCAGAGGAGCTCTCCACGTTCTCTCTCCTTCTCTCCCTCTCTTCTTTCCTTCTCTTGATCGTTTGAGGATTGGGTCCTTTCGTGGATTTGGGTTCTTCTCTTCTCTCTGTTTATGTTTTGTGATTTGGTAAGTGGGTTCTTTCCAATTCTTTCTTCTTCTTCTTCTCCAATTGCTTCTCCCATTCTCTGTTGCTAGGTCTTCATCTCATGCATGTGTGATTGCTTTGATTTGTTTTGGTTTTAGTTGCTTTGGAGCTTGATTCAGTGGATTTCCAGATTTGAGGCAAGTATAAGTACAGGTTTTGATAACACATATGGGTATTGTTTGATTGCTTGGATTCATTCTCATTCTCTTTAGAGAAATGTTTTACAGCCATTTTCTAAGCTATGAGAATCAGTTGAGCTTGTTTTATTCAGTTTCTGTACAAAAATTTCGTTTCTGTAATCTTCCCGAACTCGTATTCTGTATTGTACGGCTAAGCCGTAAATTTCTACGGTTCGCTTTCCAGAGACTCGAAAATCTGAATTTGTTCTACGGCTAGGCTACGGCTAAGCCGTAATTTGTTCTACGGCTGAGCCGTAAGCTAGCCGTGACCCAACCGTACCCCAGCCGTGAATTAAATCTCTGATCAGTCGAAACTTTTCTGATATCAGTACTCCTACGGTGAGGCTACGGCTAAGCCGTGGATTGGTCTACGGCTAAGCCGTATACTGACTGTAGCTCAGCCGTGAGATGTATCAGATCAGAGGTGGAAAAGCTGACAGTTTAGCCGTGTTCTGAAGGGAACCACGGCTAAGCCGTAGTGCATATTGCGGCTACGCCGTAGGATGCCACGGCTAAGCCGTAGGTCACCCATGGCTAAACCGTAAGACCTGTTAAATATCAGTTAAACTTAGGCTAATGGTGTGACCTTGTAGGGCTCAAATACAGGTTAACCATACCCGTACACCGGCCCGATGGACTCTTTGGATCGCATGAATAATCTGTTAGGCTGTGACTTGTTCATGTGAGCGTTGATCACTGTTAAGCACCTCCCCATGGGTGTTGGTTTAAGGGACTTCGATGCACATAAGGATTATATTGCAACACTAGGATGGCAACGGTGCATCGAATAACTTAAAACTACATCAACATGCACGGTTAGTGACAGTGATGCAACTAGATTAGACTTGGCTTGTAATGAACCTTGATTCCGTATTAATCTGAGATGCATTGCATATTGTTTATGGTTTTGCCCTCTGTTCTGTTAATCTATGTTATGCATTCCTCAGTCATTTTGCTTTCGTTCTGTATATCTGTATTATTCTTCGCTCTGTACTATGTTTTGATCTATGCTATGCTTTGTATATTCTCTGGCTTTGTATATCTCTGATTTTTGGGTATTCCCTGGTGGCTCTGCCCAGAGGTTAATACGTGAGGATAAGATCCGGTCTTTGTCATCGGTGAGTCCAAAGCGGATAATCTCCCTTTCTATGGATTTGATTTGATTGGTATTGGTCTGGCTCTACTCAGCCTCAGCCCTAGGATGCCCGACGGGGTTACCTCCGGCTTAGATCTCTGTATCTCTGTATAACTGCAGTGTTGCTTTGTCTTGGGACCCCGGAACCCAGGAAACCGAGACCCGCTTGTACCTTTGGCCTGGACAGCGGTGTTCTCCTCTGCTCTGCTCTGCTCTGCTCTCTATTGGAGAGAACATGGTTAACGTAGTAGCCACTTAGTCAGTATTTCTATGTTTGATTCACATATCATGCTTTACGTCTATGCACGATTTGCTTAGCTTACTAAGATGAAATTCTGAAATCATTATTCTGTCATTTATTCAGCTTTGATACTATGAGTGTTTCATCTCTGTTACTTATATTTGCTGGATCGTTGTATTCATTCGTGTTGTCTGTGGTGTTGCAGGCACAGATACCTTGCCCAGCTCCCCGGCGGTCGAGGAGGCTGCAGGGGCGAGTGTAGAGGCACCCTCCGGTCTGGCAGAGTGGGCCTGATCACTTCTGCCAAGTGCGTGCATGCATACCAGTGGCTTTTATTTTGCGTTTTGGTTTTTGAGAGCTTGTATTTGGACTTTGGACTTTGGACTTGTATTCTGTATATTTTGTGTATATTGATTTTGGTGTGTATTCGGTTTTATCTCAGTGTACTTGTCTTTGTCTTTTCCGTTTCGTATTTGCTTTGGCTTCCGCTATTTTATTTTCCTTTGTTGCTTGCTATGATATGTACAGCTTCCGCGTACGCTTAGTTCGCACGTGTTAGATCCCTTGTGTGCGTGCATCTGGACTGGGTTTGGGTGCACGTGCACGGGAGTACGTGTGTCACCGGTTTAGCTTTTCGCTAACCCCCGAATTCTGGGCTCGGGTCGTGACATACGTATTGTATGGTATCAGAGCATGCTAGTTATAAGCATGTAGGCATCTAAGATCGTGGTGAGATAACGATATCAACTATTTGACTCGAGGTCTCATATGTTGAGTTGGGGTTTGACTAACTCAGGGCATTTTATATTTGTGTGTTGTGTTTCTTTTCCTTTTGCAGGATGGCATCAGGATCAGGATCTCGGGATGAAAATCAACAGGGCCATAATGGTGATAGTGGATCGGTACCCCCACACATCAGTAGTGAGGAGCGGATGATGATGATGATGCAGTCTATGCAGTCATTACAGGCACAGATGGCATCCATGGTAGATAGGCAGAGTCAGGCTGCCGCAGTAGCATCACCTCGTATAGATCAGCAAGTGATTTTCCAGCCCAAGGAATCAGATCCAAATGCTCTTTTCGACAAGTTCCGTAAGCGAGGGGCGACCGAGTTTCATGGGATAGAGGATGCATTGCAGGCGGAGCAATGGTTGGAGCAGACTGAAGAGCTTTTTGATACGATTGTGTGCAGTAACAAGCAGAAGGTAGTTCTCACAGCCTCTATGCTTCGGAGTGTAGCTAAGACATGGTGGAGGAGTGTTAAGACTTCATTTCAGACTATGCCCAGTGCCACAGTTTGGGAGACCTTCAAGCAGCAATTCCGTCGTAAGTTCATGCCTCTCCACATTCAGCGAGCCAAGGAAGTGGAATTCTTCAACCTTCAGCAGAGACAGATGCCAGTTGCAGATTATGTACACAAGTTTACAGAGTTGTCCCACTTCGCAGAGGATATGGTGAACACGGAGCATAAGAAGGTGACTCGCTTCGTCAATGGTCTGAATCCGAGGCACAAACGCCACGTGGTTGCTTGTATGTGGCCGGCTACATTGGATGACGCTACTGACAGGGCTTATGATGCAGAGGCCATCTTTGAGGAGGAGCGAACAGAAGCTAAGAGGGCGGCAGGTTCCAGTGGCAGAAGTCAGTTTCAGAAAAGGTTCAAGGGTAAGCAGGGCAGTTCGAGCAGTACTCCGTTGGTATGCGGTCACTGTGGGAAGGATCACCCCACAGACAGATGTTGGAGGAAGATTGGGGCTTGTTTCGGTTGTGGCTCTACGGATCACAGGCGGGCCCAATGCCCGAAGTTTCAGTCCTCGCCACAGACGAGACAGACAGGACCTACATCACAGGGCAGATCTCAGCCAGCTCGCCCAGGTCAGAAGCCGAACCGCCAGACAGCCCGAGCCTATGCTGCTACGCATGAGGGCGCGGAGGAGGCCACGGTAGTGGAAGGTAAAATTTTAATTTCCGATGCAGAAGCTTTAGCTTTATTTGACTCCGGGTCTACGCGTTCGTACGTAGCACCCCATTTTGCTGTGCAGCTTCGACAGCGACCCACACCACTTCCATACTTGTTGTTGGTATCCACTCCGGTTGGTAAACGGGTGGAGTGCAGTGTTTTCTACCCTCAGTGTGATGTGCGGATAGCTGGTCATCAGCTCCCAGTAGACCTCGTGTTGCTCACGACACTGGATTTTGATGTGATCCTTGGTATGGACTGGCTTGCAAGATATCATGCGTGTATCAATTGCTACAGCAAAGCTATCTACTTTGATTTGGGCAGCGGATTCCGATTTGAGGGCAGCCAGATGAAGTACCCAAGACGTGTGATCTCTGCTTGTAAGGCAGACAGGATGCTTCGTAGGGGATGTGAGGGATTTCTTGCATTCATTTCAGAGAAGAAAGATCAGCGACAGCTCAGTGAGATCCCAGTAGTTAGCGAGTTTCCGGATGTCTTCCCGGAGGATGTGCCAGAGTTGCCACCGGTTCGGGAGGTAGAATTTGCTATTGACGTGGTACCAGGTACAGCACCCATCAGTAGAGCTCCATATCGTATGGCACCTGCAGAGTTGTTGGAATTAAAGAAACAGTTGCAGGATCTGTTGGACAAAGGGTTCATACGCCCAAGTGTTTCGCCTTGGGGAGCTCCTGTATTGTTTGTCAAGAAGAAGGATGGCAGTTTCCGGATGTGCATTGACTACAGGCAGTTGAATAAAGTGACTATCAAGAACAAATATCCATTGCCTAGGATTGACGAGTTGTTCGATCAACTTCAGGGTGCAGCTTACTTCTCTAAGATTGACTTGAGGTCAGGGTATCACCAGCTCAGGGTGAAGGATGAGGATGTTCCTAAGACAGCTTTCAGGACTCGGTATGGACACTACGAGTTCCTTGTCATGCCGTTTGGTTTGACGAACGCACCCGCAGCTTTTATGGCGTTGATGAACAGGGTGTTTACTTCCTTCTTGGACCAGTTCGTTGTGGTTTTTATAGATGACATATTGGTCTATTCGAAGACTGCTGAGGAACATACAGACCATTTGAGGAAAGCATTGCAGCTGCTTAAGGATCACAAGTTGTATGCCAAGTTGACTAAGTGTGATTTCTGGTTAGAGCAAGTTGCATTTCTGGGTCATAAGATTTCTAGAGATGGATTAATGGTGGATCCGGCGAAGATTGAGGCAGTAGTCCATTGGCCCCGTCCTAGATCAGTGACGGAGATTCGGAGTTTTCTGGGCTTGGCGGGATATTACCGCAGGTTTGTGCAGGATTTCTCGAAGATCTCAGCCCCGCTGACTCAGTTGACTCGGAAGAAGGTCCCGTACGAGTGGACAGAGAAGTGTGAGCGTAGTTTTCAGATGTTGAAAGAAAAGCTCACTACGGCGCCAGTGTTGACTCTCCCGGATGGTAGTGAGGGATTCATGATTTACTCAGATGCCTCTAGAGTTGGACTAGGCTGTGTACTGATGCAGAATCAGAAGGTGATTGCCTATGGATCCAGACAGTTGAAAGAACATGAGAAGAACTATGCCACACATGACTTGGAGTTAGCAGCCATTGTATTTGCATTGAAGTTGTGGCGACATTACCTGTACGGTGTGAAGTTTGAGGTCCATTCCGATCATCACAGTCTGCAGTACTTGTTTGATCAGCATGACTTGAATATGAGGCAGCGAAGATGGTTGGAGTTCATCAAAGATTACGACTTTCCGATCAAGTACCACCCAGGCAAGGGCAATGTAGTTGCAGATGCACTCAGCAGGAGGACAGACAGTCTTCAGGTGTTAGCAGGATTCTATATGCTTGTGCATGATCAGCCTGTAGAGGTTCAGATGGTAGGAGACTCGGTGACATTAGCTACTACCGTCGTGTTTCAGCCTGAGGTGATTCAGCAGATCAAGGATCGCCAGTTTGAGGACCCCCTCCTGGTGAAGTTCAGAGATCGGATTGCAGATCGACCGGATTTCAGCTTGGTGGATGGAGTTTTGTACTTCAGGAACAGATTGTGTGTTCCCGCTGTGGATGAGTTGAAAGAGAAATTGATGTCAGATGCGCACGATGCCCGATATGCGATGCATCCCGGGAGTACGAAGATGTACCGGAACTTGAAGGACAGATTTTGGTGGAACAATATGAAGCGGGAGATCGCAGGGTTCGTAGCTCGATGTTTGACCTGTCAGAGGGTAAAAGCTGATCATCAGCGACCTCCAGGATCATTGCATCCATTGCACACTCCGCAGTGGAAGTGGGAGCACATTACGATGGATTTCGTCTCCGGTTTTCCGCCGACCAGTAGAAAGAATAATGCTATCTGGGTCATAGTGGACAGATTGACTAAGTCAGCACATTTCCTTCCGTTCAAGAAAGGGATGACATTCACGGAGATGGCCAGGAAGTTTGTTGACGAGATAGTCAGATTGCATGGCACCCCAGTATCGATTGTGTCAGATCGAGACAGTCGTTTTGTATCTTCATTCTGGAGAGCATTTCAGGAAGCTATGGGCACGAAGCTGAGTTTTAGCACGGCATACCACCCCCAGACTGATGGACAGTCGGAGCGTACCATTCAGACGTTGGAGGATATGCTCAGAGCTAGTGTGCTGAACTTTGAGAAGGAATGGGATGCGCATCTAGCACTGTGTGAGTTTGCTTACAACAACAGCTTCCATGAGAGTATTGGTATGGCACCTTATGAGGCTCTATACGGACGCAAGTGCAGGACCCCAGTGTGCTGGGAAGAAGTTGGAACTAGAAGTTTCCATGGTCCGACGATCATTGCTGAGACGACAGAGAAAGTGCAGAAAGTGATAGAGAATCTGAAGATTGCTCGCTCCAGGCAGAAGAGCTATGCGGATACTCGGAGGAGACCTTTGGCATTCCAAGTCGGAGATTGGGTGTTCCTTAAAGTTTCCCCGATGAAGGGCACAGTTCGATTTGGTCAGAAGGGTAAGTTAGCTCCGAGATATGTAGGACCGTTCGAAGTCAAGAGCCGAGTTGGAGATTTAGCTTATCGGTTGACACTTCCAGTTGAGTTCTCCGGTGTTCACGATGTGTTCCATGTGTCGATGCTCCGTAAGTATGTGCCAGATCCGAGCCATGTGATTCGCTATGATGATATTCAGATTCAGCCTAATGCGACTTACGTTGAGCGTCCGCTTCGCATCGTTGGGACACGAGAGCAGATTCTCCGTACCAGGACTATCAGATGGGTTAAAGTGTTGTGGGAGCATCACGGTCCGGATGAGGCTACTTGGGAGCTAGAGGAGCAGCTAGCGCGCCAGTACCCCCAGCTCTTTGCGCAGGTAGGTAGTCATTCCGAGGACGGAATGATTCCTAGTGGGGGAGGATGTAACATTCCGATCCCCTTTGAGCCGGATTAGTGGCTCATTAGTGTGTGTTTTGTTTTGTTTATTTCTTTTGGACTTGGTTTTGGGCCTTGGATAGGTAGTTGAGTGACCTTTGACCTGGAATAGGTAGTTCTAAGCCTTTTTCGTAATTTTGCTTTTGCTTTGCTCATATCATCTTTGCATCATCTTGGTGTCAGCATGTGTATTTCGTTGAGCTCGACAATTTCCGTAACTGTGTCAGATCCGTTTGGAGTCAATTGGGGAAGATGGACCTTCATGTGACTTGATTTGTAAATAACCCAGACTCTTTGGACTTTGACTTAAACTTCCAAAACTACATATACATGAGTCATTACAGGTGTCTCTCTCTCTCTCATTTCACCTGATCGTTGCATGCAAGGAATTCCAGAGGAGCTCTCCACGTTCTCTCTCCTTCTCTCCCTCTCTTCTTTCCTTCTCTTGATCGTTTGAGGATTGGGTCCTTTCGTGGATTTGGGTTCTTCTCTTCTCTCTGTTTATGTTTTGTGATTTGGTAAGTGGGTTCTTTCCAATTCTTTCTTCTTCTTCTTCTCCAATTGCTTCTCCCATTCTCTGTTGCTAGGTCTTCATCTCATGCATGTGTGATTGCTTTGATTTGTTTTGGTTTTAGTTGCTTTGGAGCTTGATTCAGTGGATTTCCAGATTTGAGGCAAGTATAAGTACAGATTTTGATAACACATATGGGTATTGTTTGATTGCTTGGATTCATTCTCATTCTCTTTAGAGAAATGTTTTACAGCCATTTTCTAAGCTATGAGAATCAGTTGAGCTTGTTTTATTCAGTTTCTGTACAAAAATTTCGTTTCTGTAATCTTCCCGAACTCGTATTCTGTATTGTACGGCTAAGCCGTAAATTTCTACGGTTCGCTTTCCAGAGACTCGAAAATCTGAATTTGTTCTACGGCTAGGCTACGGCTAAGCCGTAATTTGTTCTACGGCTGAGCCGTAAGCTAGCCGTGACCCAACCGTACCCCAGCCGTGAATTAAATCTCTGATCAGTCGAAACTTTTCTGATATCAGTACTCCTACGGTGAGGCTACGGCTAAGCCGTGGATTGGTCTACGGCTAAGCCGTATACTGACTGTAGCTCAGCCGTGAGATGTATCAGATCAGAGGTGGAAAAGCTGACAGTTTAGCCGTGTTCTGAAGGGAACCACGGCTAAGCCGTAGTGCATATTGCGGCTACGCCGTAGGATGCCACGGCTAAGCCGTAGGTCACCCATGGCTAAACCGTAAGACCTGTTAAATATCAGTTAAACTTAGGCTAATGGTGTGACCTTGTAGGGCTCAAATACAGGTTAACCATACCCGTACACCGGCCCGATGGACTCTTTGGATCGCATGAATAATCTGTTAGGCTGTGACTTGTTCATGTGAGCGTTGATCACTGTTAAGCACCTCCCCATGGGTGTTGGTTTAAGGGACTTCGATGCACATAAGGATTATATTGCAACACTAGGATGGCAACGGTGCATCGAATAACTTAAAACTACATCAACATGCACGGTTAGTGACAGTGATGCAACTAGATTAGACTTGGCTTGTAATGAACCTTGATTCCGTATTAATCTGAGATGCATTGCATATTGTTTATGGTTTTGCCCTCTGTTCTGTTAATCTATGTTATGCATTCCTCAGTCATTTTGCTTTCGTTCTGTATATCTGTATTATTCTTCGCTCTGTACTATGTTTTGATCTATGCTATGCTTTGTATATTCTCTGGCTTTGTATATCTCTGATTTTTGGGTATTCCCTGGTGGCTCTGCCCAGAGGTTAATACGTGAGGATAAGATCCGGTCTTTGTCATCGGTGAGTCCAAAGCGGATAATCTCCCTTTCTATGGATTTGATTTGATTGGTATTGGTCTGGCTCTACTCAGCCTCAGCCCTAGGATGCCCGACGGGGTTACCTCCGGCTTAGATCTCTGTATCTCTGTATAACTGCAGTGTTGCTTTGTCTTGGGACCCCGGAACCCAGGAAACCGAGACCCGCTTGTACCTTTGGCCTGGACAGCGGTGTTCTCCTCTGCTCTGCTCTGCTCTGCTCTCTATTGGAGAGAACATGGTTAACGTAGTAGCCACTTAGTCAGTATTTCTATGTTTGATTCACATATCATGCTTTACGTCTATGCACGATTTGCTTAGCTTACTAAGATGAAATTCTGAAATCATTATTCTGTCATTTATTCAGCTTTGATACTATGAGTGTTTCATCTCTGTTACTTATATTTGCTGGATCGTTGTATTCATTCGTGTTGTCTGTGGTGTTGCAGGCACAGATACCTTGCCCAGCTCCCCGGCGGTCGAGGAGGCTGCAGGGGCGAGTGTAGAGGCACCCTCCGGTCTGGCAGAGTGGGCCTGATCACTTCTGCCAAGTGCGTGCATGCATACCAGTGGCTTTTATTTTGCGTTTTGGTTTTTGAGAGCTTGTATTTGGACTTTGGACTTTGGACTTGTATTCTGTATATTTTGTGTATATTGATTTTGGTGTGTATTCGGTTTTATCTCAGTGTACTTGTCTTTGTCTTTTCCGTTTCGTATTTGCTTTGGCTTCCGCTATTTTATTTTCCTTTGTTGCTTGCTATGATATGTACAGCTTCCGCGTACGCTTAGTTCGCACGTGTTAGATCCCTTGTGTGCATGCATCTGGACTGGGTTTGGGTGCACGTGCACGGGAGTACGTGTGTCACCGGTTTAGCTTTTCGCTAACCCCCGAATTCTGGGCTCGGGTCGTGACAGCTGTCCACCGTCCCCACCCAACAGCACGCGCTGTCAGAAGTAACTGACGACAACAACAGCCGACCGCACGCCAACAACCGCGACCGTCTTCTCTCTCTCTCGCCGGCAGAACCCATCCCAGATTCAACAAAAAAAAAATACACACAGAAAGAGCATCCGCCGAAACCCGATAGAGACGAAGTGGACGCCCTCTCCCTCTCCATCGCCGGCTGCCTTCGCCTCACACAAAGGATGCGACAGAAACAGCGACCCACCGTCAGCAGCAGCGGCGGCTTCCAGATCTCTGTGACCGGTGACTTCCACCGCCGCTAGGGTCTCTGTGCTTCGTGCGCCAGGTTCAGATCCACCGCCATCGCCCCCCCTGTCGTCTCTCTCTCCCTCGCTGACAGCAATCCACCATCGCCCGCGGTAGTTTTCTCTCTCTCCCTCGCCGGCAGCGTCTCCGTTTCCTGCAAACAGGTTCTTCCCTTCTTTCTTTCGTTTTTAACCTTCTTCTCGTTACTGTAGCAAGTGGACAGAAAAAAAAATCCATCTTCTTGTTCGTTACTGTAGCAGCAAGAGGAAAGCTTTAATCAGTTTGGGCCAAAACTGACCGGACACCCACCCCAGTCCACCCCAGTCTACCCACTTTTGAAACAGTCCGGGTCTGACCTGACCCAGACTTGACAGGCCTGTCCTGCTTCAGCCCAGGCCCACAGCAGCTGTTCAGCCCAGGCCCACTCCGGCCTAGGCCCACTCCAAAAAAAACTTTTTTTTCCTTTGCCACAGCAGCTGTTCAGCCCAGGCCCACTCCGGCCCAGGCCCACTCCAGCCCAGGCCCACTCCAAAAAAAAAAAATCCAGTCTTTTTTTGGATTGATTGATCTCAGCCATTGCTTATCCAAGATGGTACTTTAGTCTGATGCACAATCCATCTTCACATGCGTATTTTTGTCTACAAGATCAAGCCATCAGGTCAGTCAATTTTGTGCATTCAGAAGATTTTTTGAATTTCTTATAGTAAAATCAAAATGCAAATCTTTGGACCATCTGATGAAGTTCAAAGCATGTTATATGAGTATAAATATGGAGATTGGTATTTTACAAATAAGGTCTACTTTGAGCAGTTCCTCAATCTCAGACAGGCAAATTCGACAGTTTCTGAATATTTAAATCAATTTTCGAGACTGCACCAAGTTTGTGGCTTAGAACAAAATGAGCTGCATGATTTAACTCGCTTTATCAGAGGTTTGAAGCCAGAGATTCTTGAGAAGATGCAACCATGTCACAGTGTTCATGAAGCATACAAAGAAGCAATTCATATTGAGCACATGCTTTAATAGTCTCACCTGCAACAAGTCAAGCCTAAGCAAGAACATTCTCTACAATGAATGAAAGATCATCTGATGAGAACAAAATTTGAAGGTAAAGATACTCACACCCTTGTCATTCGCAAACTTCTCACCACCAATGAAAAGGAAGACAAAGAGTGGAAACAGACTATGATATTCCGGACGCGAGTAAGGTGTGAAGATCGATTAACTAATCTAGTTATTGATCATGACAGTACTATCAATTTTGTGGCACAATATGTAATTGACAAACTCAATTGGCCTACAGAGACTCTTCCAATGCCTTACGAAGTTACATGGTCTAATGCTTCTGTCATTACTGTAACTCACAGATGTTTAGTATCTTTCAAGATTGGTGTATATGAAGATAAAATTTGGTGTGATGTAATTCCCATGAATATCACTCATATTCTTTTGGGACAACCATGGCTTCTTAATCGGAAAGTGCAATATGACAAAGAGAAGAATATTTATTCTTTCTATTGGAAAGGACAATATGTTGACCTTGTTCCATTACAATCAACAACATCTTCATCTACCTCATCACCATCAATTGAAGAGTCACAAGATGAACACATGGAAGACACAAATTCCACCGACGATGTTGAAAAGCCCATTCATGGAAAGGAAGATCTTATTGTAACTTCAAATGAGAAGCAAGAGATAAAGCAAGATGATGTACAAGCAAACAGTAATCATCCAATGGATCTGATTGCCACATTGGGTGACAAATCAATTACCCCAGTGGTTTCCCAAGAAGATATGTCCACATTAATTGACGTGCACCATATTGATTTCATCTTCAAAGATCAACTAATGTCAATCAACAATTATGCTATCTTATTACAGAGTCTACTATTAAAGCATATAATGGTCAGATCACACTGTCAATGCAACCATCAACAGACACATCACCTCCAACCTACTTCTGAGTGGAATAGAAGATTTGATCCAGCTTTCAAGGTATATTATCAACTTGATGCTCAATCTGCAACACGGAAGTTTGTTTGAATGATTTTCGACCCAGGCGGATATTTACAGAACTCGAGGACGAGTTCTCTTCCAAGCGGGGGAGAACTGATGCAGGCCAGATCTATGATTGACCAGGCCATTAGACCCAAGATCAATACAGCCTAATAGATTGTAGTAGGATTATATTAATAGTAATTGTTTGATATTTGGCAAGTCCAGTTGGATTTTACTTAGGACTTCTTATTTGTTTAGAATTAGGTATTTCCTTTCTTAGAGAATGTTTTAGTTATAAATAAAGGTTGTAATCTCTTCAAGAGATATAGAATTTGATATTGAATAAAGCTTTGGGCATTGGTTCTCATTGAGAGAGTTATTTGTCTTTGGTGAGACACCTAGACAATTTATCCCTAAGCCTTTTGGCTTGGAGATTAGCCCATTGGCTAATCTTCTTCCCCTGCGCTGCTTCATAGAGCTGTCTTGTTGGAGTTATTTTTTCTGTAGCAAATGGAGGTTGAAGTGGGTCTTTTAGAGTTTTCTTGTTAGAGCTATTTTTGGTGTACGAAATGGAGGTCGAAGGGAATTTTGGTTTAGCTGTAGTGGAGTATTTACGAACTATTGTAGCATTACAGGGAGTGGAATTTGGTGGTTGGAAATCAAAGGCAAGAAGCCCAACTTAATTAATCTTGGTGCATGTTGTATTATGGTGATCTTTATATGTGATCATTTATGTTAGAAAGATCAAGTTCAGCTTAGTTTATGCACTTTAATGGCTAATTGTGTTTTAAAAATTTGATGTTATAAATTACTTTGTACAAATTAAGTTGTCTTAGCGATTTCAACTGCATACAGTTGGGGATTTAGGATTAAAAAAGTTTCTTCTTTTCAGCTCTATGGTTTATTTATGTCGCTGGAATATGATTTGGACAATAGGCTTCCTTTCTTATGGTTTTCTTCAGATTAACTTCAAAAAGTTTTTGCATTTTAAGACCTATTTTATGGTGGATTTTGTCTCAGAAATTTGATGCTAAAACTACTTGATTTCTCAAGTTGTTTACAACGATTTCAGCCTTATGCAATTATGTAACTCCTCATGTGAAAGTCTCTTATTTTCAGCTTAGTGGTGATCTAAATTGCTTGGGAATTGGCTTGGAGGAGGACCTTATCCTTCACTGTTTTTACTCCAAAAAATTCCTTTCAATTACTACCAAAGAACCTTCACTCTTTTCATGCTTCTTCCTAGTCAAATGCATTTCAGTCATCACACTTTAGGGCCTTCATAAGTAAATTTCAAATGTTTTAATTTGAAACCTTAAACTCCTCTTTTCCACTGAGTTTTAAGTAATATGAACACTGCAATTGGGAAATTTACATGGCTTACTTCTAAAACTTTGGATCCTTTTCTCTCATGGTTTCAAATGATTAAAACTTCAAGCCATTTTTTTTTTCTTTCCTACTAATAGCTTATACAAATTACAAAATCTCAAAAAAAAAAAAAAATGCCACCCACAAAGAAATTGTCTACATCTATCCTTATAGGTTCAAGAATTGAAGAAAAAGGTATCAAATTTTGTTTTAGTAAAACTATCTTGCTCATTTTTCCTTCTTTATTTTCTCTTTTCCCCCCAAGAAAAATCACTAATTTACTTTTTTTTATTAGGTTCTTCATCAACACATCCCTAAAGCACAATATCTCAAACATTTCTCAAGTTCCTTATTTGAGGTATCAATTGTATCCTCTTTTCTTTTTTTTTTTTTTTTGAAAACATTACAAGCCACTTTCGCAAGCTTGTTGTGGTTCTTTGCGTTCAAATTTCTTTTGTTTGAAATGGGGATAAAGGAATATTACCCTCATTCATTATGTTGATGTGATGGTGCATCTCTATTATATTGGGCTGTTTTTTTAGGGTCCTTCATCGTATCCAAAAAAATGTAGTTGTATTAGGGAAACTATTATTCCTTAATATGAATTGTCCAACAACTCTGCAAATGCAATTAGATGCAGGTTGTCATATAGTGGATAGTTGTAACACTCCGACCCAGCTTGACCTCGTTTAGCGGCTAACTAATCTTGTTTTCGTTGCTAATCGTGTTTTGTTTGTGTTTTATTTTCGTTATGGGTCATGGATAGGTAGTTGGGTTGAGTTTGACCTAGATTAAGTAGACCAAACCCTTTTTCGTAATTTTAGCTTTTCTTAGGCATGGTCATTTTTGCATCATCTTGATGTCAACACGTGTCATTCGTTGAGCTCGTTAACTTTCGTAACTACGTCGTTTGCAACCGATGTCGTGTGATTCAATTGGACCCAGATTTGACTCAAACTGAAAATAGAATTCTCACTTGGACCCTCTTGTAATTTGAACAACCCATTAGCTTATATATAACCCATCCAACGACTAGCTCACGTTCCTTCTCTCATTTTCTTCCTCAACTGCACGTGGAGCTCAGCTCTCTCCCTCCTTCTCTTGAATTCTCTCCTCCGGATTCTCTCCTCCATCGATCAAGAGGGAGTTGGGTCTTTGCATGTGAGGTGAGTGGATTTCCTTCCATTCCTCTCATCTCCTTTCTCTATTTCTTCTCCTTCTTGTTTCTCATTTGCATGGTGTGTCTGTGATCCCAATTCTCATGCATGCATGTGGTTTGATTTGTGTTAGGTTGTGTTTGGGCTTGAGGACAACAAGTGTGTCATTGAATCCCAATTGAGGCAAGTATAACCATAACTTGTGAGAACCCATGTTGGTATGCATTTGATTTTGGTTAGTTTACTTGAATTTGTATGGAACAATGTGTTACAGCCCATTTGGTTACTCATTTGTTTGATACTTGTCTATCTCCTTGCAATTCTGATGGTGTTACAGGAATTCTGTATGTGTTTCAGAAAATTGACCTCGTGCACGTACGGCTAAGCCGTATGGCACTTACGGCTCAAAGTCCAGAGAGGAGAGAGGAGAAAAACCCAGTTTTCCTCTACGGCTAGGGCACGGCTAAGCCGTGGATTACCCTACGGCTAAGCCGAAGCTCAGCCGTGGCCCAGCCGTAAATCAATACAGGGTGCATTTTCTGGATTTAACTGAGAGTCGTCAATTGACCGACCTTCTACGGCCCAGCCACGGCTAAGCCGTAGACCACACACGGCTAAGCCGTAGCACACACACGGCTAAGTCGTATCCACACTCGAAAAATAAAGGACAAGGATAGATGTAAAGGAACGACCTATATGGCCTTCATAATAGAATGTAGAGCACCTACACCTGCCCAACGGAATGTGATACAACGCGTGAATGATCTCGAGGGCTGCGAATCATTCATGCTCCTTATCCGGATGCTAAGCACCTCCCCATGGGTGTTGGTTTAAGGAACTTCGTGCACCGCTCGATTCAATGCAACACTAGACAACGGTGCATCGAATAACTGAAAACTACATCATCATGCACGGTTAGAAATACCGGATAATTAGATTAGAATTGGTTTGTAACTTAAGATGATTCGATTTCGCATGATTTGTTGCATAACATATTGCATTCGAGTATTGACCTCTACGCTCTGACATGATTACTTGTATTCCGTTACTTTACTTTCACATTGTGATTACTTACTTACCTTGAGTATGCATGTATGATATGCTCACTCTCAGATATGCACGTATGATATGTTGTCACAATTTACTCAGGGTTTCCATGATTGACTCTGTATGGTCCGGCACTACTTAGCCTCAGCCTTAGGATCCCGACGGGGTGAATTTGGTATAGTTTATATGGACTTGCTGCAGTAAGGATATGTCTTGGGGAACCGGACCCCAGGAAACCGAGACCCATTGTACCCTGGCCCGGACAATGGTGTTCTTTGCACATTATAAGATCCCTCTTTTGGGAGCATATGGTAATGTAGTAGCCACCAGTATGTACACAGCATGTATTCATTGATTCACTTAGCATATTTCTTTCTTGCATGATAGCCTAGTATACAAAAATGTCTTCTTTAATCACATGATGTTCTTTATTCTATTAGACACAGCGTGTGTTAACTTGCTATGGTTTATACTTTGCTGAATCGTCGTATTCACGGTTGTTTTTGGTGTTGCAGGCCCAGATACCCATGCCGAACCCCCGCAGGTCGGCCAGACTCCAGATGAGACCCCCGGGGCCCCATCAGGCCTAGAGGAGTGGATGTGATCACTCCACGGGAGAGCGTTCCTGGCATGTATTGCATCGGAGTCTTGTTCTTGTTGTTTTGAGGATTTCAGACTGGTGTATATGTCATGACTGTATATGTTATTTTGTTCTTTTTGTAAGACTTTCATATGTAATTATATCAGTTCGTCCTTTGTATCCTCTTCTTGCACTGTTAGTTTTATGTTTCTGATATTTACAGCTTCCGCGTACTTGTTTGGCACGTGTGAATGTTCCCTTGTTGCTGTGCATTTAGACTCGGTCTACGTGTGCATGCACGGGAGTACGTGTGTCATTAGGTTTGGCTTTTGCTAACCCCCGAACCCTGGGCTCGGGTTGTGACAATAGTATGGTCTGGATATTTTTCCATATTTTTGGAGTTTGAACTCATACTGTAGTACTCCTCATTGACAAAAATCCCTTTTTCTCATGATAAATTTATAATCACTATCCAAATATGTTGTGAGGAATGAAGTAAGGGAATGCTTACCTAGTTTCACAAAGGAAACATGGTGCATTACATCTTGATATGCAGTTTCTAATTGAATGTATCATGGTCTTCAGTGCAAGATAGATTCAGGTATTTTACTCGGATTAAAACTAATTTTCTTTAGTCTTCTCTTAGATTGTTTATTGCACAAAAACTGTCTCAATATCTTTTCTGATCTTGCAACATTTATTCAGGTTTGCTTCTTAAATACAAGATTAACTCTTTCTTTTTACTGTCTTCATTAACACTCTCTTCCCCTGTTTATGTTCATAAAAATGTACACTTAAATTCCCTTTACTTCTAGTAGGAACTGATCCTATTTAGTATTTTTTCAGCCATTAGGTTTTATTATACGATTCCACTTCTATTTTTATTTAAATTACAATATTTAAAAAAAAAATTTTTCCTGACAAATATCGAAGAACAAGGTTTGTCATACAGAGAATAGTCCAATAATAATAGAATGGATAGGACACACAAATAAGCTACAACTGACAGTCTCACAGTATGAAATCCTCACCACAAAATCTAGCCTTTTCAGATCATTTAGTTCAACTTAAGTTATAAGTGCATGGCTACATTTATACAGTTCTAGTCCCCTCATTTTTAATTTTCCAATCTTTTATGTTTTTTTTTTGTTGTTAAAAATTTTTTTATTAAAGATAAAAGATAGCCACCATTCGAAAAAGGAAAGAAATAGGCACATGACATTACTTTAGGAACAGTATAAGAGAACTTTACTATTGCTTGCTACACCTTAAAAAGCACCCCATTCAGATTGCTTTGCTCTCATACTGTGAAATAACAATGCTAATAAGATGATTGCTGAATTATTGTCATTTGTCAACTCCCCATTGTATGTATACAAATATGACTTCCATATCATTGACGTATTTCACCCTCCTCTTCGATTGTCATAAATTAACAATATTATTATGTTTTACCAATCAGGTATTCATTGTCAGAAATGATATTCTTCTTGCATACTATAGCTTTTGCTCCAATTTTATCGTTATGCAATGGATAAGACTTTGGTCATGATGATTATTGTGCATCAAATTAATGTTTGAATGATTTTTTAGGATTTTGACTTCAGCATGGGAGTGACACAAAATAATACAGACTTGGAAGAGGGAATATTGGAGATTAGCATGGGTATGCTGTGTTCTATTGCATCAAAGCTCCGATCGCTGTTCTCATAGTTTAATAGTGTTACTACTATCCTATTGTTGACCTCCAATGGTCTTTTATTATTTTTTTCTTTCAAAAATGTGGTTCATGGAAGAAAGTTTCATGTTCTATTCTATATTATTTTAAAACAATTCAGCTTCATTTTGATATTCCTAAATCATAACCAAATATAATATGCTCATTCTTATATTTCACCAAGAAAGCGAAAAGTTTACTTGTACACTCATGGCATTCGCAATAGCTGATCACTTATTAAATTCTTTTTGTGCATATTACATAGTATAAGACTTTTTCTACAGTTGTAATACCCCTGCTTAACTTCATAAAATTTAAGGTATGCCTTTATTTCCTCCTTCAGCCAAACTTTATTAGTATATTGTTCTTTTATCAAATAGTTGTTCAAAAAATATATGTTCATGGATGCTGCCAATGTTCTAATTTAAGGCACTAAATATCAAGAAATTATTAGAAAACAATTGTGCAAATTTTTATCATCCTTTTGACTCCCTTATTGCAGTCAACACATACTCGTACTTTCATATTAAGTTTAAAATTCCAATTATTAACTCATTCATAGGATGTTTCGTGGCAAATTGCAAGAGAAAAAAAATGTCAACTGCATTTGTATGCACGTATCTTTCACGTGTGGGGCCAAACTAGTATCCTGATCACAGCACTAGCTTGCAAGTTGCAACATTGCCTGTCATCCACACCGCCGCGGGGCCTCTTGTGACTGGGAAAAACAGCCTTCAGAAAGGCAAAACCTGATTTTATTATCAATGCCACCACTCACAATATAATATTTAGCTTTGGTGGGTTACACTGAAAGTGGACACAACCCAACCCAACCCATTGACGTAACAGTAGAGTTGACAAACATCATCATCTCCTCAATCATTTTTTTTCATCTGATGTTTCAAAATCTCCTCTTTCCTTGGAAGATGTGGATAAATGTTTCTATTGCCGGCCATGATGCTGACAAAAGGGTTAGGATGCTCTCAACCGGAAGGTCTTCACAAAAAAGAAACAGATGGTTTGGAGCTCACCATCTCAAGTCTCAACCGACCTGATCGATGGACTGTGGTCACAAAAACAAGAGCCTCTCATTTCATTAATTACTAGCATTGAGCCCCATGCGATGCACAAATTAACTTCATGAATTTAATATGTGAATATAAAAGATTCATTTAATCATTTAAAATTCACAAAATTCTCTTGTCAGACAATTAATTACGGTGTAGATGAAGACTAAAATCAAAAGTTTTGTGTTTTCAATTATGATAAAAGGTATTTATTAGGGTATAGATTTATTTTTCTACACATTTAGGTAAGATCTCACCTTAGTGATACAATTTTCATTTTTCATTTTTGTGTGCTATATAACTCTACGGTACCATTAAGTTTTAACTAATGTCTAACAGTCATCTTCCATGGCTAGTTTGTTGATGACATGGTTGTGTGTATAAGAAAGCATGAGCTCAAACCCCCAATTTAGCAAAAATCTGAAAGAAAAAAGCTTTTCACTAACAACAAGCTCAAAGAAATTAAAAAAAACAAGAAAAAATGAAAACCCAAATACCAAAATTTAAGTCTAATAACTAAAGCGAAATGCGAATAGCTCTTCCTATGTACTTCTAAGCTGCGACAAGGACTTAAAACAGAGCTGTTGAACATGAAAACATGGACTAAACCCTACAATTTCATTTCTACATCAATTAAACCTACCAAATAGGATAGTTTTTGTATGTGTGTCATTTATCATTCGGCATTGCAACAGAAACACCATTGGGTCTCTGTCAAAATCTTGCTCTTTTGTTCTAAAGACAGATAACTCAAGTGCTTAGAGTTTTGTGCAATGCTATTCTATTACCTCTTGCTCCTTGTTTTAGGGGCCTTTTGACAAGTCTAATTTTTGCCTCTATTTCACTTAATGCATTTTGAAATAGAGTTCTAAAGGTAATAGACTGTTTGGATGGTGCACTTGTTATGTCTGTTTGAGCTAGACATTAGACATAAAATGTCTATTTCATATGAGCCCAGAAATGATACTTTTTGGTACAGGCATGAATATCCTAAGCGGACAAACTGCATTGCTATAGTGGGTTTTTTGGCAGTCCATTTTTTCTATTTTTTTAAAAATCCAATGCTTTAAAATGGTAATTTGAACCAGTAAAAGTCTTTAGAATTATGATAACGGCTATGAAGCCAAATTTCAGCCGTTGACTCTTCATTAATCTTGAAATACATGTGAAAAATAGTTAACCATTAGACCTACATTTTAGCATTTTGTGGGACCCCTTATCAAGATCTGAACCGTTAATCCTCCTTAGAAGCCCAAGAATAACTACTTTATCAAATTTGAGTTTTTGAATGCTTGTAGATCTCAAGATAGTTATGAACACCTATTGACTGTTGAAGGCAATTGGTTTAAAATGGACTGGGTTTTAATGTCATTCAACCCAGGCTGTTTTTTTTTCGATATTTCTATTTATTTTAGAATTGTAAATGTCAAACCAAACTATTGGATGTGTTAAGAAGCTTAGACGCAGGCAACACACCAATTTCTAGCCATTGATCTTTAACAAATCTTTGATTATTTATTAAAAAACGCGATCCATTAGATTTGAATAGCTGAATTTTGTGGGCCCTAAGAACAATATCTGAATGGTTGAACCTCTTTAGATGCGTAAAAGCAGCTAATAGTTCAAGTTTTGTCCATTACTTCCTTCTGGATATAAATGAAGTAATCCTTAAAAACATGTTACCCATTAATGTATTGATATATTGAGTGGCCGGGTTCTGATAAGATATTACCTAGGCTATTTTTGTATTCTTGTTTTAATTGTGGGCTGCTGATGCAAGATTTGAACCGGTGGATATCTTAAGAGATTTAGATATGACTATAGTGTTAAATTTGAGCCATTGATCTTTCATGAATCTTAAAATTTTTGTGACAAATGGAAAACATTAAACCTATAGCAATGGACTCTTGTTGGTCCCCAAATCACGATCCAAGTAGCTTACCTTATTTGGAAGGATGACAACAACTACGGAACGGAATTTCTTGCCTTGATTTGTCATGGATCTCAAAAGATTTGAGAAAAAACTAGGACCCAACGGATTCAAAAAAAAAAAAAAATTTCAAACTAGTTTTTCTCATACTGAATGGTCTATTTTTTGTAGATCTATTCCATACAGATCTAGTCTATTCAGATCTGTTTCATGCAGATAAGATTTTCCAAACAAGGCCTTAGGCTATGCTGGAGGTCTCGTCTTGCTACTCTCATTTTATGCTCCTTGAACATTATGAATTTTCATCTGGCAAGAAATTCTACTATTGGAAAAAAAAAACGGCAAACCCATCAAATTATTTCTTACAATAAGTAAATCTTGATGTCATGCAGTTTATGTACCGTGTGTTTGCTAATTTTATAATTAAAAAGACATCATTGTAAATGCAATTTAGGATACTTATAGCCATTGCATATTTGCTTCAGGTGGTTAAGGCGCTTCGGCCAGGTCGCATGGTGCATGTGGGTGAACGGTGCAAGAACGAGCTCACGGAGCTTCATTTGAAATTTTCGTACCAAGTGACGCACGGGCGCATTTATCCAAAAAAAGATTCCCGATTCCCGATTTTCACTTTTGGACTTCTTCTACGTGCCTTCCTGGGCGGGATTAGAGTTTCAAGTAGTACAACTGTCCACCAAAATCGTTTCCAAATGGCGTACGAAAACCGTCACACATCACCAATCCTCATCAATCTCTCGTTCTCTCTCTCCACAAGATCCTTCAAGTTCCAACCAACTTTCCCCAGAAAAACCAGACTCCTCTCTCTCTCTCTCTTCATCTCTTTTTCTCTTTTCATTTCTGTCTACGATTTTTGCAGTGGGTTTCTTCTTCTGAGGATTTTGAACTCGGGGAGGTAATCATCTCTCTCTCTCTAGCTCTTCTTTTTAAAGTTGATTTCTCCTTTCTTACTTGACCAGATTTCGTGGAATCTGGTCCCCCTTCTTTCACCGAAGACTTAGGGTTTTGTTTTTGCAGAATTTGTTTTGGAGATATGAATCGTGAGATTTGATGTTGCTCTTCTTCCTTGTTAAGGATCTGAGAAATCTTCATTGTATTTTGAGGGACGAAGGGGATGAGATTCAATATCTTGTCATTTTGAGTTTATATACATGTCCAAAGAAAAACCCAAACAAAACAAATTGCAAGATAGGTGCCTGCACAAAACCCAAATCTCTGTCTCTCTCATATATATATATAAAGGGCGGCTCCCGCGTATTGGGGTTTACGGAGGGCAAGATGTACGCAACTTTACCTTCAAAATGAAGAGGCTGTTTGCTTACTTTCATTTTGAGGTGGCTGTTTCTGTATCTCTCTCATATATATACTTATGAAATCCCCAAGAGGTCACTGTATCGCCCAACTGCCTCATTTCTAGAATCTCCTTTATCCATAATTTGACTTTTGAAACTTTTTTATTAGAATAAAATCTTTGACTTACTATAGGGTCTGTGGTTAGATTTATCTTTCCTGGAATCATTTGGAACCTTATATGTCACATTTGGCAAATCCTCAACAGATTTTCCACATAGTCGTGGGAAATTGAATTTTCGGAGTTGTAAATCACCCAGGCAAGTGGAAATTCTCATTTTTTTTTAAAGAGTTTTCAAGGAGTAGTTTTTGGGTGCTTGGTTGCGGCCACAAATGAGTGGCTGTGCTCAGTGACCAGCACTATTTTGTAAATCCTCGGTTTTGTGACTTTAGCATTGATATTAATTTTATTTCCACTTAGGCATCTCCACACACTGATATCTATGTGAACAATCGGATCCTCTGAGCATTTTAAATCACCGTGGGAGGACAAGTCAAGGTTCACCATGTCACCGTGGACAGCCCCTAACTTGGATTGGGCCAACAACCCACTTAATGGCTGTCCGAGGGGGATGTGGCAGACAGTTATAAGTCCAGTTATGGTTGCCGTGGGGAAACCCTCACAAGATCCGAACTCCTATGTAAAAACCTTAATTTTTTTTATCAGTAACGGTAAATTAAATTAAGGAGATAACAACCATGCAAAAAAATGCTTCAACAAAAAGCAGAAAGCAACAACAAATGGAGGAATTGGTAGAAAACCTTAAACCAACACAGAAAACAATAAGAAAAAAAATAAAGTGATGGGGCCACAAGTGGAAAAACTCTATGCGCCCCTTGCCTGGCTAGAGAGTTTGCCATACCATTTGCTGATCGATAAACATGTGAGTAGGAATCCTGAATTGAAGAAGATAAATCCTTAATCTCATTTAGATAAAATTGAAGTCTCCAAGGACTCCTCTCAACCTTAGACACTTACCTAATAGTATTAGTGGAATCACTTTCCACAATTAAGCTTTCCTTGAAAGTAGAAGAAAAAACCCTTAAGGCTTCCAAAATGGCAAGCACTTCTACTTCATTAGATTCTTTTATAACAACATTTTTGGAGAGTATAAACAACACTTTGTATACAAATCTAATAGGGGAACCCCCTGTATTTATTTTATTTGTCATGCTGTAGGGCGGTCTCTTTACTTATACTACATAGACAGAAGAAAGAATAGTTATAGGATCTGTAATACCTATTTGATTTAACACAAATAAAACGTTTTCATAGCCAAGGCTGCTTAAAGAGAAATTTACACTGAGACCAAAATAAGGGAGGGGGGAAAAAGAAAGTGGACGACTAACCTTAAGATTGAAGAGAAGTGAATGTTGAATCTGAATTTGCAAGATGATCCATTTAAATGTTTTCTTCTGAATGACTTGTTGGAAGTACTTTAGCTGCATATCTGCTTTAGTAGTTGTACACTTATCCATGTATGCAACATTTTACTTTATCCCATCAGGCTATTCTACAGGAGAATGTTAATGTATGCTGGATGCATGGTTTTGAGTTTTGACAGGGCACCATCTGAATCAAACTAGTTATATGCATTGGAAGAGTACTCAACATGAAGTTTTTGGAATACACCCCTCTGGACAGGTATCTACTACTAGCAACTTTGCTTTACCAACAATTGCTTTCTTTGAAACTGCTTTCTTATGATAACAAGCATTTTAGCTCTGATACCTTCTTTTTTTACTTTGTTCAGAATAAATTATTTCCTGAGTCATATAAACCTTGGAGAATGTACACTCAAAGGAAATCTAGAAGCTTACTCGTGTAAGTACAGAATCTGTTTGATGCTGCTTTCATTATATTATTGAATATGGAAAATGAAGTGCAAGTTCCGAATGTCTTTGTAGGCAAACATGCGGGTTCAGACAAGAAGATGTCTTTTAGCTTGGAGCATGAGGTAATGTAGCATACCAACGCTTTAACAGGACTCTTTATATGCTCAAGAAAATGCTTTCCAGTTGTGCCTGTAATAAGTGGTAAACATGCTGATGTTTCATATGAAAAGCCTAGCCCAATTTTTGAAATCTTGATAGTCAATGCATATCTAATTGAGAACATTCAAAGTTCAAACTTGAAAGATATCTTCTTTCTCTTTTCTCATTTCCTCCCCATTGCCCTCTCCATTGTCCTTCCTGCTATGTCATTGTTTGCTCCTACTTGCTAACACTACCAATAGCAACTTAATTTGAAAAAAAAAAAACTACATATTGTTGCACTTGAGTTAGAATTCAAATTTGACTTCCACCATGCATTTGCTTGGAATGGCATCACACTTTCCAACCCCTCCCCCACTTTCCCTTTTTTTTGCTCTATTTAAAGCTTTCACTAATAAATGACTTGTAAAGTGTCAAATCTTTTTCATTTAATATAGAAGCTTTCTTTCTTAGTCATGAACTATGATGCCCAGAAACGACATCGATACGGCAGGGGCACGCTGTAGACAGGGCAGGGATACGGATTTTACACATAAAAAGTGAAGTATTTGATATGATACGACAAGATATGTTGCCCATTTTGAACTATCCGTACATCATAGGGCATGAAAATACCTTGTTTGATCTAACATTTTTCTAATGTAGTCCTCCTTTTTTATTATCTTTTATGGCATTCTCTGCTATTTATTGTGATTGTGAGCCAAATATAATTGTATTGAACTTGCCTAAAGTTCCTCCAAAAGAAAAAAAATAAATCAAAGAAAGTTGCTCATACCATATAAATCATTTCTTGGGTTTGGTAATCATACTATCAGTATAGATGAAATTAGTTGATGTACATTCATGGAAGCAATAAAGTTTGCATGTGCATAGCCCACCTACCTCTTGTTATCTGAATGGTCTATATGATAGCCTATTTTTGACACTAGGTTGAGCTAATACCGAAATATTCCCCATGGGATGATTGGAACTGTTTAGGTTTTATTCTTATTAGTGCGGATTAGTGGCATAACTGTCTAGTTGCAAGCTACAAATCTGATAGCTAGGAATTTGGGAGGGGAGTTCTAATCACATTGCCATGACAGGTTCACCAGATAAAAGGCTTAGATGACTGAAGGGTGGGCTTCACCTGATAATTTGTATGGCAAATACTGTCAATATACATTAAAAGTCGTGTGACTGTCTAATTGCAAATTTTGGAATTGACACTCTTAATTCAGATCCTTCTATAAGCTGAAGGATGGGCTGGCCTGATAATTTGTATGGCAAACACTTTCTGTATACATGAAGAGTCATGTGACTGTTTAAATGCAAGTTCTGGAATTAACACTCTCTTAATTCAGATCCTAGACTACCTTGGACAATCTTCGGACAGTGATTCGCATTCTCCAACAGACTTCTTATCTTGCAGATCAAGGTTGTGAACTTTGCCACACAGGTCTGTACTATTGTTGTCTTTTATATTCCTTTTGCACTTACCCTTTTTACTGTTTCATCCAGCCGGAAGACCTTGATTTACCTGGTTCTTACACTTGGTCACATGTATCCAGATTATGACTTCAGGTATCTCTGTTCTTAATAATAAATATCCAATTTGTAACTCATTGGGTAGGAGGATTTTTTGGGTAATGCCAATGTCAGCTTGTTGGGCGACGTGGCAACCCGCCATTTAAATCCTTTCTTACCAACCAGCACTGGAAATGTTGTCAAAAGGTTTGACAGACGGTTCCATGAACTGTTGCTCTAGAAGGAGCTGAGAGTTCAAGTCTCTCCATTTCCCTAAAAAAATTCTGGTTACTTAGCCGGAGGTTTGTAGTTTCTTGTTAAACCGTGCTGCAACCACTCTGGTACAGATGTATGAGTGGATGTAGCTGTCAGTGATGCTTTAAGGCTAATTGTTAAAATTGTCACCATATATTGGTGCAATATTCTATCAGTGCGGTGCATGCCCACCGTTTCTTCAGAGAGGAAGAATGGGATGGTTTCGTGCAGATATTCAACACCTACATGTTTGAAGCAGTAAAGGTATGCAGTAATAGTGTACAAATTAATTGACAGTATTGAAGCAGCAAAAAATGGACTTCAGCTATTACATAAAACTGAGCAGAAATAATTGATATGATGGGCCTCATTCAGGAACAGTTCAGGGAGGAGGGAAGGGCAAAGATTGTCTTTGCTTGTATCCTCCTATTTGGAAGGTTGTCAGGGCAACCCGTCCATGGTTTCAGTGATCTGGATTTTGGATCATCGAACCATTCACAAAGTTGTCTTGAATGGGTGCATCAAGTCAATTGTCTGCTCAATCAGTATCCTTGATTCCTATCCAGATTAAGCTTGTGTACATTCTGATCTAGTCTTCTAAGTTCTAGGAATGGGCCACGGTTAATGACGGTTGTTCCTTGCTGGAAAGCACGACAAAAGCCATCGATGAGGTAACTGCATTCTCTTTTGTAACTGCAAGGGAGATTGCTTCTGCAGAACATCTCTGATATCTTATGGTGATTCAGGTTGTAAAGTTGGCAGAATGTGAGGTGTATAGTTATAACCCGGATGCAGAAGGAGATCCCTTGCTTGAGAAGGGGGCCATGTGAGAAATGCTTTGTTTGACACTGTCATTGCAGTTTATACTTAAAATCCTTTTGCTTGTTACTGTCATCTAGCTCTGCAGTTTTAATTTGAGTCTGTAATGGCAGATGGTCATTCAATTTCTTCTTTTATAACCGAAAGCTGAAGCGCGTTGTGAGTTTCCGTTGCTGTTGCCTAAGGTAGGGTCTCATTGACTTGTTTGCAGGGAGAAAAACATATCATCTGTGGATCAGTGATTGATTAATGCCTACGTAGAATGAGTTCTGATCCCATGCCACCACTCCATGTACGGTCATATATTTCATGGTGCTCGCTGTTATCCTCTCAGACACTCCTTACGTCCCTATGAATCACTAACAGAACAAATTTTGCTCCAATTGAATAGCCGCCTCCTTTGGATTAATCCAATACCAATGCATGTGATTAACTCTAATATATCAGATTTTAAATCAAACTCCATTGGTGCGGAACTTAGGAAAGCTTAAAATCACGAGTGTAGGGTGATTGGTCGGCTTGGATACAATTGAAAGTGAGACCCACAAAAGTGGGAAGGGGTAGCATGGGAAGGGTTACCATAGTATTGTATCTGTTTTATAATTGTCAGTATCTGTTTCTCTAGGATTGTAATGTCGTTAATACTGCTTGTGGGCAAAGAGGTGGTCTGATATTTTCCTGTATTGTTATCCACATGGCAACAGAAGCCAAGGTGGCCTATATGCAAAATGAGGGCTGTTGCCAAGGCAGGGCCCACCATATAGATGCTTTGGATCAGAAGATGGGTGGAGATCTTAGGTCCATAATGATGTTAGGCAGCCTCTATGGGTTATAGGCCTCGCCATGTTGTTAAGTGAATTACTAATTTCTTCTCTCCTTTTCTTTTTTGGGGTGTGTGCTATCAGCAACTTGGCAGCAGAGGGTCTTCTCCTGGAAGAGATGTCCAATGATGAGGACGACGATGGAGGTATATTTGATGACATGGACATGGACATGTGATGGATGTAGAAGTAGATGGTCTGCAATTTGTGTACCGACTTGAGCTATCTAACCAATGGTTGGTTGTACAATAGTGTCAATGTTCTGTATGTAATAGTTAGGAACCCGCTCTCCTGTATAAACCTGCATGATTACCTCATCGACCATCTCTCTTTTCTATTGTTAATTATCCTTAGCTGGTCTTCATGGATAGTACACTTCATTTGTAGCATGGTACAGGATCTCTTTTTTTTTTTTTAATAACTTGCCCGCGTGGATTGGGCAAGTGGAATGAGTTAGGCGTAATCAGACCAAGTAAAAATTGAGACCTCGCCAACAGCATTTTAATGGCCAGGTCGGGTATTTCTTCTCCAAGCCAATCTTTAATAACTGGTCTAGACTTGCATATGGTGGTTATCAGTTTCTCCTTCTTCACTTCCCATTTGCAGGCCACTGAGATGGGTTTTGATGCATCATCGAAATTATGACTTTGCTATGTTGGCTTTTCAACAGCAGGGGAGAAATAAGAAAAGATATAGCAATACTCGATTCAAAATAAAACTGACCATTCAACTTCTTATTAAAGGATATTCTTTAAGAGCATGAGAGGAGAGAAATAGGAGAAGAAATGGAATAAGTAGGGCGTCAGTTTTGGAACAATAAGAGTCCGAATACTCCTTTTTATTTGGTCTCAATCAAAAAAATAAAATAAAATAACAGCGAAGGCACCGATTGTAACCTTGACTGCAACAACTACGTGCATGGCAAACCAACTTGGTATTTCCAATCACCATCCAAATGATTCTCATTGATTGTCCCAGGAACAAATACTCTCTTTTTATATCCTCCTATCATTTAAGATTCTCTTTATGAAGGGTGGCACTCACTGTTAGAGTTTAGACCTGCGTTTTCAGATATATGATTTGGATGGCAGGCATTGTTTGATGAGAGGTTGGCTTCTCATCAATCCAAAATATGAGTGGGATTGGCCTGCTAGCACGCTGTGAACCAGTTGTGCTGCATGCTGCTTCGTGATCTTACTCCAAATTATATTTGTTGAAATCACTCAATAGGATGCAAAGAACTACATTCCAGTTCAAAATTGGCTAATGTGAAGATGGATCTGCATGTGAATTAAATTCAAAGCCAACTGCTAGATAGCTCTAGGTTGGACATAAAGTCCATTACAGATCCTAAGAATTTTGTTGCACTGCCCTACTAGTTTCCCTGGCACAGTAAAAGCCGTCCTGCCAACTTTCTGTTTTGTTCAAGCAATGATATTGTCACTCGTCTCTTCTTCCTCTTCTCCCTCCTTTTCTCCATTTCCCTACAATTCTTGCCCAACCCAACACCCTCAACACATCTATCATCCTCAATAAATCCATCCGCAACTTGCCACCTCGTACATCTGAACCCATCCTCATTCCCCTCCAAGGCCGAGGAATGCAATGTCAAGGAGAATGAGGAGGTTGGTGGCACTTCCCTTGTTACATCTCCAAGTTTTTCATTTGGAAGCTTTGGCTTGCAAAACTCTTTTGATATCGTTGCTGGTCTCTTCTTCCTCTTCTCCCTTCTCCTTTTCCTTCACCTTGCACAGAACCATTTGAACCCACCTCTACAACTCGCCACCTTGTACATTTGAACCCATCCCCATTCCCCTCTGAGGCTGAGGAATGCGATGATGAGGAGAACGAGGAGGATGGTGGAGCTTCCCTTGTCACATCTCCAAGTTTTTCCATTCGGAAGCTTTGTCTTGCAAAACTCCTTCGATATCGTTGCTCGTCTCTTCTTCCTCTTCTCCCTTCTCTTTTTCCATCACCCCACTCCATTTTTTGCCCAACCAATCACCCTCGGCGCCTCCATCCAACCACCACCCCATTCCTATTTTTTCCTTCTCACACCATCCATCTTCATCTTCACCTTGCATAAAACCTGTTCGAACCCATCTCTGCAACTCGTCACCTTGAACATTTGCACCCATCCTCATTCCCTTTTGAGGTTGAGGAATGTGATGAGGAGAATGAGGAAGCCGATGGCGCTTTCTTTGTCACATCTCCAAGTTCTTCCATTTAGAAGCTTTGGGTTACAAAATTCCTTTGATACTTTTCCATTCAATTGCCATAAATAACTCATCAATTAGCAGTAACCATAAAAGCCATCCATTAAAAACAAATATCACTAATATCTTAAGAAAATAACTAATATCTTAAGAAAATAAAAGAACAAGAAGGATTGAGAAAATGGTTAATACGAGTATGTGTTTGTTCATCAATACCGTATTGTTGGTGAACCGAGGAAGTATCTTAGCCATGAATTTTAAATATACCTAGATCCAGAAATCAAACAAATAAAAATGGGATGATGGAGGTAAATGGGGATGATGGAAGTGTGTTGGGCGAGAAACGAAGTGAGGAAATGGAGAAAGATGGGGGGCAAGCGGAAGAAGAAGACACGATGATATCATCGCTCAACAAAAGATATGAGCGGCAATATTGTCGCTCAAACAAAAGTGAAAATTGGCTAGAGGGCTTTTACTGTTACAAAGAAACTACGAGGGCCTTTTTGGTGAATTGGACATCTAAGGCGATTTTTCCGATAATTTGCTCATCATCTTTGCATGTGTTATTTCCTGATTGACCATTATTTTACTCCACAGGTCATAATTAAGTTCATTATTATCTTGTAAAATTTCTCCTTCAATTTTGTTGAATTTTAATTCTCACAAGAGTGTCATTGATTTACACATTGCAACTGAAGTTGCAAATCATATTTCTGCAATGTCTAACTGGTTTTAAAGCCCTTGTATGCTAAAGCCTCCCACCATCTTAAGTTTTGCAATCACGCCATTTTTCAATTCATCCATCAACACTATATCATCTGCAAATATGCACCAAGGTATCTCCTCTTGAATTAGGATGTCTAACTCATCTACAATGCGTGTAAAAAGATAAGAGTTTAAAAGTGACCCCTGATGCAAACCTAGGGTCATTGGAAACTCACCTATCCCTTTGCAAGTAGTTCTCAAACTCGTTATTGCTCCATCATATGTGTCTATAATGATGTTACTATAACCTTTTGGGACGCTCCTTTTATCTAAAACCCACTAATCAAATCTCTAGAAACCATATTGTAGGATTTCTCTAGATCGATGATTCTCCTCTCAGTATTTTTTTATTAATTGCCTAAATGAGAAGATAACTTCCACATCTGACCTTCTTGGGATGAAACCAAATTGGTTTTCAAATGTATCGGTCTTTTATACATGTCTTCACTCCATTACTCCCTCCATAGTTTCAAAGGTAAATTATAAGTTTAATCCTGCGATAATTGGTGCAACTTCATATATCACCTCTGCTCTTGTATATATCTTCTTTTCCATTCATTTGACATTTTCTTTGTCTTTATATCTTACTGAAGAGCCTAGTTGACCAAACCCTCCAATTTATCTTAAGCACTTTCAAACCTCGAACAGAATGCCATCTAGCCTAGCCTTTCTTGTCTTCATTCTTTCTAATGCTGTATTTACTTTTTCTACCCTAATTTAGAGGTAAAAGGTATTTCCTAACGAAATATCCTTTCTCGTCCCTAAGATTCCTATAGAATCTTCATTTAAAAGCTTGTTAAAATATACTCCACCTTTCTTTAGTATCATTGTCTTTCATTAAAACCTTTTGGTTGTCGTTCTTTATACATTTGATATGATACTCCCTACTTTTCCTTTACTTTATTTTTATAGGCTTGAAAATATCTGTGTTACAACTTGTTCCTAATTTATTATCTAAGTCATCAAATGCTATGAACTTTGAATCACTTCCTATTTTCTTAAACTTTTTTTCCTTCATATACATTTTCATGATTTCCATATTCCTAGTCTCCTGCTAAGCTTAGTAGCAACATCTCCTCTCACAACTTCTTGAACCTCTACATTCCACTACCAAGCTTCCTTATCAAAATATCTTTTCCCTTTCTACTCTTCAAACACCTCATTTGCAACCACTTCAAGCTCTTCGTTTGCAACCATTCTAACAGAGTCAACTATTGGTTCTACATCACAGCAGTTTCTCCCTCAAAATCTTTTTCTATCAATACAAAACAACCCCCCCCCACCCCCCCCCCCCCCCCCCCCCCACCCCCCCACAACCCACCACAACCAACACACACACACACACACAAAATTACTTTATTCTTATCCTAATCTCCTTACTCCCACAATCTTTTCTTTCAAATCTCTAACTAGTATCTACTGCCATGTCAGCTCCATTTCTGCCATTGTTCTTTCTCATATGGTAGAGTTTGTACCTTGTAGCCATCACCGAGCTCCTTAGCTTTATTCTCTCCACTTCATTTCCTGTGAACAGGCAACATTAACTCTTCTTTACATTGATCAACATGCTCTTGAATGTTACCTTGTAATCTAGATAGCACATTGAATCATCCTCCCCTTCTGAATTAAATTCTTTACCCGCACTAGTCCAGATTGGTGTACGAACTTTTGCCTTTCACAGCAACAAGATGCTGTTGCAGTGTGTTGATTATAGTGAGGAACGCCTTAGCATGATCTTGGAACAATATTTTTTCAGAATTCTTGTTGGGGTTTCGACAAGTTTTACATTGACTGTCTTCCTACTTGATGTAACCTCCTCTATCCAGGTTTGGGATCTAGCAGTTAGACAGAGTTAGCAAAGAATGCATAATAAATAACTAAAATTCAACAAATGTGGGGTCAGAATTTGGATATATTTGGCATGGTACAAAGGATAAAAATGCATATTCAGTTTCTCGTGGAATAAAGAATGTTCCGGACAAGTTACTATTGAAATTACTATAAAAACATGAGGAAAATTTTCACTTGCTTGACATTACATGTAATAAGTTACACATATGTACCATTAGATTTCGAAGCACATTGGTGAATTACTTTCTTGGTGCCAATAGCCCGGAGCTGACTTAAAACCTCAGCAAAGTCAGCAGGTGGTGGACATGAAAACTGCATGTCCTCAGCAGTGTGAGGGTGCTTGAACCTACAGGGGGAAAAGGTGTAAAATGAATATGATGCACATGTCCAAGTGATTCATAATAAAATTAAACTCAAAATGAGACCAAACCAATTTCAGGGATCAAGACACTTCACCCAAGAGTAAATGCATGGAGGCAAGGCCGCTGCAATTTTGAGACCAAGTGCGAAAGATGACCATGATTGCTTGAAGGAGTCCGGGCCCGTAGCAGTGACAGTGCCATGTTCTTCGTTCCACCATACACTTCGTCTCCTAACAGAGGAATCCCCAAATACTTTGCATGTGCACGAATCTACTTCAGAATAGTAGTGACAGTTTGAGTACATAAACATAACAGTATAACATAAGCCTAGATAAATGTACAAATTATGGATCCTTCCCAAGAAGTTGTACACTTGCGTTTGTGCTGAACTGCAAATATTACAGCTTTGAATGGTCATGAAATACAAAAAAAAAAAAAAAGAAAAGGGATTACATGACAGGTATGGTGGAGAATTGATCCAAACTTCCAAGGACACCAACAACTATGAAAAAGCCTGCAGTTTACACTTTTTTTTTTTTTGCTACATTGGGACCTCAGACTCATGCACTCCAACTCACACACTCACGTCCCTACCAGCTGAGCTACAGCTTGGGGACTGCAGTTTAGACCAATTATTCAAACAGCAGTTTTCGTGTTCCTTTTGGTAGGTAATGGATCACCATGCATTTGATGGTCACCACATGAAGGTTTAATGCGCATGCATTGGAACAGTTATCAAATCAACTTCTGCAGTCCTCTCCACTACAGCATGAATGGACCTAGATCAGTTTGCAAACTATTTACTCCGAAACCTCACATGGAAACTGATATCCACACCGCAGTCAACTTGAGTAAAATCAGTGTCTTTCATCAATTAAAGTAATTACACCACCACAAATAAGTTGCAGTTGCATGGTTTATCTGAGTTTGTTTTATTTTTGTCATACACTGCAAATTCATTTCAGGAAAAAAGTAGCACAAGCAATTGGGGGGCAGGGACTTCCCATTGACCAAGCATGTCATGTGAATTGTGATGCAAACCTCACAAGAAAGAACTCTTCCACAGTCAAACCAATTACATACATTTTTAAGCTTCTTACTTGAACCAGTTATATCGTTACTTCCAAGTCATTTAAGCCATTAGTTGCATTATTTTTACAGGGCTGACGTTTAACTTTTATGAAAGGTCACTACAGTTACAATGAAGACAGAAAAGAACAGTAGAAGGAAAAGATAAGATGATGAAGAGGGGGAAATAATGTTTCAGAAGAGAAACTCTAGTGTATGCTGGAAAAGATATGAAGATGAAGAGAGGAGGAAAGGTTTTGGGATAGAAACTCTTGTATATGCTGTACAACTAAGTCTTATTTTAATAATACTAGATTTTTACACTGAAAAGACTAAACAACCCTTCAAAACAGGTAAATTATGTGTATCCATATTGTCCTCTATATAGACATTCTAAAGATCAAAATGCTCAGCATGCCTTAAAAAGCCCAAAGTCAGGGTCTTCCAGTAGCCTTGGTAAATGGACTACCTGAACCAAGTGGTTTTTTGATGCACATAAAAAAGAAGAATACTAATAGATGCCATATTTTTCTGTAATGATGTCACAACTATGAGTCTGTAATTCATGAAAGACAGGCTTCTTGACAATATGAAAAATGCAGCACGATTTAGTATTTTGTTTTAATGGTGCCTGATTTAGTAATATGACAACCTTCTCTGTCAAGTGGTTGGGAGATGGAAATGGACCATATTCTTGAAACCACCAAATAAATTCAGATCATTTTTGTTATAGACAGAAATAGCTTTATGGAATGTTGTTGAAGAAATTTTATAAGTAATCGGTTTGCATCTGTTATCCCCATAATTAACTTCAGTTTTCCTGATGTTGGTAGCAGTCAGCTGGAAGTTTCTCTCCCAAATTAGTCTCTTCTTATTCTACCAGGTTGTCTTCAATCAGAAACAGCTATCTTATATTTCTATATTAATATGGATACCAAATGCTTCCCCAACCAAGTTTAGTAACCTTAACTCTTCACTGTCAAGCATTAGACAATGATTCATCAAGAAAATTAATAGGAGATGTCTCCTTATTCACTATAGCTTGTTGCTGCCTAAAATTTACTGGAGATTCTAAAATCCATTTAATTTAGAGAAGGTCACTAAACGCTTATGTCAATGGTCGAAAAGCCCAACATAACACAGTTGTTTTTAATTAATAATTACATCATGCTTAGTAGATGGATACCAACAACATAACACAGCTGTTTTCTTAATTACAATTTTTTTTGGTAGAAAGTTTTTTAATTACCAATTAGAACATGTTTACTAGATAGGAACCAACTCACGTCTGCCTCCTTTTGCAGATGATTGTTTAAGTTTGTGGAGATATTCCATATGCTTTCCTACCTCTCAGACATGCTCCTCAAAAATATGGACACTTCAGGCAACTGTGTATCGTACCTGATGAGTACGTCCAGTTTCCAATCTCCACTCCAACAGTGCAGAACCGCCATCAGCAAGAATTTCAATCACTCTGTACCTAATGAAAATTTTGATGCAAGTAGACAAAAAGTTATTTCCAGTACTTTCTTAAGCAAAAAAGAGAACTTATTTTCCATGATACCTAATATGGTGGATACGGGGCTCACAAAAAATTCCAAATTATACTTCTGGGATAAGCAAGGGAAACAATCAACTACAATTCCAATGGTGACCTAATATTTCTAACACAAAGAAAAAAGGGCCAACACAAGCCCATCTCGCATATATTGCCCACATGCACATCATATTATGCATAGTGTTGCCCATGAAGGGGGTGAGAAATTCAACCATGTCGCATGAACTTGTATTCATATGCTTATTTTCCTCCTAGAACTATCTCTAAAAAATAGTTTTTTTTTTTTTTGTTTGCTAAAAGAGTCAGAAACCACCAATGGACTCCATGAACCAGATGTCTGAAACTAGGACCTTTTGTGCTTTGTCTGATATAGACGCAGCAGAGAATTCCTTCATGAAGTTCATATCATTTTAAAGATTATCAACTACTGAAAAAAAATTTTAATTTCAATATATTGCAACAGTATCATTAAAATATATATATAGGGAAATAATCTTATGAGAACTAGTTCTCACCATTTTTTTGTGAGAATTCTAGGTGGGGCCCATCTATCACTCAAACCAAGCCTTGCAATCCATAGGGACGCCCCTGATAGTCACATGCCTCAAGTTTCCATCAAATCAAAATTTACTGCACCATTGGATCGACTGTGCACCAATCCGAATGAACTGAATTTGTGGGCCACGGATGAAATGGTTAGAAACATGTGATTGGGGCCAAACTTAATATTTGAGATGGTCCCACATAGATTTTTTCATCTCCCCTAGGCCCATCCCCAAATGGGACCCAAAAGTTCTCACAGTAGGTGTGTGAGAACAATTCTCACAGGATTAGGCCCCATATATATATATATATAAAGAATTCTCAAAAACTCCCTATTTAAAATAGAGGAGTTTATGCTCTTTCTACATGTACAATAAAAATCTGCCACCTCACAAGTGCAAAGCAAAAAATAAGGGATAGCTAATTTTTAAGGAGATATTGATAACACATGTTAAAATCTCATAAGCTAAAAAAGGGCCCTTTTTTAGAGAAAAATGTCTGGGTCCGGGGAGTTTTATAGCGTGACCCTATATATATAACAATAATAGTTGAGGCAATACCTTGGTGATGATGATGATAATGTAACAATAACAGGTCTTTTAATGAGATTTTGAAGATTTTGAGCCGGCTATAATGAGGACAAGAATTATATTGATAGGCATGTCAATTGTCAAGAGAATTTTGAAATTCTCACATAATGGAATTCCTGAATCCTCCATTGTACTTGAGCATCCAGAAAATCTATCAAAAAGTAAAAGCGCCGGAATTCCTAGAATTCCAAAGGTCATTTGAGACCTTTTAAGTGGCTAGAATTTTCAAATGGTTGTGAAGAAACATGGCATTGCAAATGCCAAGAGACAAGATGTCTCCTCATGTCCAAAAACCATAACATGGGAAATTCTTGTTGGAAATTCTAGCAAAGAACAGGGCTGTATGGACATAACTCATAAGCACCATTCAACACATATGATAGGCTTGAATAGTAAAGGAAAATGAATCACCTACTAGCAGCATGGCGAGCGTGTCTATTACTGGTGTCAGAAACGGCAGCCATACGAATCCTATTGTTTGAATCACGAGATATGGGTATAGCAATGCGTCCATAACTTGGAGAAGGCACTCCCACAGTAAGGCTGAGGTACACTCTACAAATAGTATGCTTTTTGAACTGCTCGGATAAACAAGCATGAGAATGTTCATCCTGCCATAAAGGAGACAACTATATATAAATGCAGCACACTCACAGCAAAATCATATGTTACACAGGCAAGAGCCTGTAACAACTAACATTGTAAACAATCAATCCTTCCACCTATGGTATTAACAGGAAATAGGCCCATCAGCTTATATAGAGCAATTTTTTAATGGTAAGTTCTCAAAGAGCCATTGATGAGACAGTGATGCAAGACAATATGAGATCTAACCTAATATGAAGAGATCAGATCTGAATGAACAATTAAAATTTAGTTATAAGCAGCCCAAGTAAATTAAACAATGGATTTCAAGTAAATAACAAATCCACAGTCTAAGATGATCTCACAGATCCCACAATAAACCCCTTTTTTTGGTATAGAAAATAGTAGGATCTTAATGTAAGATAGAACTTCCAGATTACTTAGGGCCAGTAGTACACATCCAATGTTTTGGTAAGGGTCTGAAGGGAAGATCTATGATGGCAAAATTCAGATCTAATATTTTTAGATCTAGAAGAGATCCATATCTAATAAAAAGTTCAGATCTGAAATAAGTTTCAGATCTAGGATGGTTTATGGTTCAGATCTAAAGTTTGGTAACTAGGGAACTCTAGATCTGCAGGGTTCAGATCTGGGTATTTTAGATCTGATAACAATACCAGGAAGGCTCTAGATCTAAATGGGAATAACAAAAAATGCTCTTGGAATGAAGAAAAGTGGAAGAGATATTGATACCTTTATTGGGCTCTCACCAAACTCCGATCCGGAGGCGTTAGAAGAAATCTCAAGAGAAAGGTGGGCTCAAGAGACTCAAGGAAGAAGAAGAAAAACTTGTCTTTTCATTCAATGTTTTCTCATAACATAACATAAGCATAAGAGTATAAGAGATGTCTTATATATATAACCCTAAGATGAAATCATCAAACCAAGAAAACGAAATAAAATAAATAAGAAGAAACAACTTGCGTCAAGTCCTTGGGTTTCGTGCGCATGGATGTGCGCACGAATCCCAAGGCACATACCTTTTGTGCTTTAAGTTGCGGACCCCCCCCTTTTATTACATATATAATTAAAAACATGGGTCCCTTTTCTTATTCTAAGACTCTTTTAATTACTTGGGCCCCTCTAAACCAAAAAAAAAAAAAAAAAGAAACAAAACTCTTTTATTCCTCCCATGTGGGCTTCTCAATGTGGGGCCTTCCAATCAATTCACATGGGGGTCTTCCTCAAAATCTAGCCGTCGAATGTCCTCGCAATGACGGATCAACGGGGGATTTGTAATTTCCTGGCGCGATCAAAACTTGGATATTGTTCATCCATCTAAATTAAGGCATGATCTGCTGTCCGGCGCCCTCTTCTTTGATACACTTTGTAAGAACGAGAGGGATCGGACCTGATGTCCCCATGAGACTGTGTGTGCAATGTAGCTCATTTTAGTATTTTACATATCAGTCCAACTCAGAACTTAGAGGCCAGAAATCTGATGTTTTCAGTTTCGTACTACTAACTAATAACAAAATAGTATACTCAAAACCGCACTAATTGATGGTGGTCAGAAGTTGGAACAATTATAAAGCAAGTCCAAAATTGAATCTTTCTAGTCCAATAATAATAACTATTTGAAAGTTTACCAAATCCCGACCAGGACTTTGTTATAATAGAGAAATGATACAACGGCCGGCACGGTCTGTTTTTTGCTTCGCCGGTAGCATAACTTGAACCGACAACATCAAAGTTGCAATAATTAGCATCTTCCATTGTGTCACGGGCTTTGATGTTAGACAAGTAGATACAGTTAACAAGAGACACAAAGCATTGAGAGTTATCAACATGAGAATTTAGGGATCTGAGCATTGAAAGTTATATTGCTTATGAAATGAAAGGTGACAGAAATTCAACATGAATAGCCAACATGGGCACCTGGTTGGGAACCTCTCATTAGGGAGGGATGCAAGTCCAAAGATCAAGTCTTGAGGTGGGTTGTGTTGGTTTACCCCTTCCTTGAAACAATTATGTAATAATAATAAAAAGAATTGATAGAGTGTGCCCACATTTTGAGAAGTGCGTGGTGTGCCCATTGCCCATATAGGACCTAATCTTTTTAAGAGGGCAAAAAATTGGAAAAAAAAATACATGTTTGAGTGCAAGTATTTACATTTTACACCTAACTCGCACCAAGGTACACAAGGGACCTGTCCCATTTTCATCCTTATACAGTATAAGAGATGTGTACATTAAGTACTAAAAAATTAAGAAAGACACACCCACAGACACCCGAACACCCCATATACCAAGGGGAAATGGTGGGTGAACACTCTATTTTGAAGCAGAAAAGGGCATGAAAAGCACAAAAAAGGAAGGTTGGAGAGAGAAAATTGAGGCTAAAGGAAGAAAAGAATCCCCTGTGAAGGTTGAGCCCTAAAGTGGTGGGACAGGTGATTGACAGTCTTTACACATTCATCATGGATGCACGATCTGTCATCACCATTGGCATACCAAGGAATCTTCACACAAGGGGAAACCCATGCTCAATGCAATCACAATAACGAGAGGAAAAGAGTGAATTTGGACAGATAAGAGAATACAAGAGAATTCATAAGGGCTGGGATGGCAATCTTGCGTGTTAGGGATCCTAAAAGGACTCCTTAATTCTCCAAGATATGATTGCATGTCAATCCTAAATAGAATAATGATGTTTTTTAAGCTAAGGCAAAAGCCCGTAGCATAGTTGAAGGTGCTCATTATTGCAACCTTAAGGTCGTGGGTACGTCATCCATTAAAAAAAAAGAATTTTTGAAGCAAAGTTTTACCAAAATACAAAGGCATGTGATAACCAATCTCCAACTAGAGAAGAGCAAGCCACTAGTCAAACAACAGTGCTTTAAAACTATGGACCAAAGCATCTTGTTGGATTTGATTAACAAAAGCTGACAGATAAAGTATATTCCAACTACCTAGAAAACATGTTGTACGTTGTACAGGTAGTTATAAATAATCATTCCAGGAATCTGAAACAAAGTTTGCTGGATTTCCACTATAATGCTATAAAGAAACTGATTATCAGATTCAAGTTCTCAAGCATTTTGCCCAAAAATGGGAATCACCTTGGCTACAACAAGAAGCCCGCTTGTTCCTTTATCCAACCGGTGAACGATACCAGGGCGTACAGAATCATGACATACATTGGAACTTATCTCTTCAGCAGAGTTTTGATGAGCAGAAAAACTATCAAACTCAGCATCTGAAGAATCCTCGGACTCTGAAAATACATCACTGTTTGGGAATGCAGCTGTTGGAAGCCTACAGTGATGAAGAATACCATTTACAAGTGTGCCATTAGCATTACCAGGTGCCGGATGAACAACCTGGAATCATCCATCCAAAAAGTGGCTAAGGGAAGAAACAGTTAACATTAAATGAACTTTTGTAAAACACTACATCAGTTAGTCAAGAAAGGAATTTTTTTTTCATTTTTGGATGCTAAAAATGGAATACAAGAACATCATAAAATGACTGGTTGTTAATTAAAATTTTGGCCATGGGAATATATGATCTCAAGAGAAAAAGTACATAATTCCTACATAAAGGAAATAAATCGGTCAGCTACGTTGAGAAACTTCTTCTAGTTTTGTTTAGAAACAAACATTGTACACTGTTTAGACATGCAAAACCAAAGATGGAAAGTAGCTTTATTTTGAAAATAAAAAAACCTCACTCACTAGTTCACCAGATTATTCTACATAGGGTTTGCACCTTCTTCCAATTAATGATTCATGTTCTTAGAACTAGACAAAGGACAGTTCACTTTGGAGCACGGTTTTAACAATCAGCCGAGTCCGAGTCGATTTGAAATTGGCCAGCAGCAACTCAAGTTGCCCTTGATCCTCATATATGACAGATTCCTTTACATATAAGGGTTTTTTTTTGTATTAAGTTATTTTTTAATAGGGTGTGAAAAATCTCTAACAAGGTTTCAGGGTGAGTTCTAAAACTCAAAATTGTCTTTCTTTCAAGATCCAATACTACAACAGCCAAGGTAACTATTCATTGAGACATAAAAGAAGAACCTCAAATCTAAACAGCCCCACCTAGGGCTACTGAGATTCATTGAAAACAATATAAAAAACTAATGTAAGTCCTTAAACTCCATAATTATAGAAAAATTATTTTTCATGTTCTAGATTTTTAAATATTTTCACATCTTAAGGTGCCCTTTGGCAAGTCTACTTTTTGGGTCCATTTGACTTAAAACTTATTCAAAGAGATGATTGACTACTTTAGGCTGTTTGGGAAAGTTTAGGTGATCGAATTAGGTTTAAGACGTTTTGCCCCCTTTTCAAATAATAACACAAGGGGTAACTTTTTCAAGTCGACATCAATGTTCCATTTTTTTTTTTTTTTTGCCCCTTTTTGGACAAATTTTCCTCTATAACCTTTACCCTTTGACAAGTTTTCTTTTTTAATTGAAACAGACATACCAAAGGTCTATTTATAAAAGGGTCTAATTGAAACAGCTCTATTTCAGACAGATTTAGGTGGCATTTGGCAAGTCAAATAGTAACAAAAGGGGTAAAACAGCATTACTTTTTCTAACCTAAGCACTTCCAAACCTATAACATAGCTTCTACAACAGCCCCATATTCCTTTACTCACAAAAGGCCTCCACTTGTGTGTAGCATCATCCATGAACTCTGATAAATATCATTTATGCCAGAAAAACATTTCTCTTGTATTCAACCAATTTCATTGAACAATATTAACAGGAAAACAAATTCATATCAAGAACATAAAAGATAGAGTATATGACACAAAGTTTTCCTAATCTAATAAAAGATTGCCCTTTTTACTTAAAATAAGTAAATGACCCAGAAAAAATTACCATGTGCGCAGGTTTGTTTACAACAAGAAGATGACCATCTTCGTAAACAATATCCAAAGGTATATCTTCTGGTTCAGCTCTTAATGGTTGCAACTCTGAAATTGTGCAATCAACCTTATCACCTGCTTTAATAACATGTGAAACCTACATGATATACAGAATAAATGCACAGCTCAGGGAAACTATCATAGCACAACCAGTTACAAGATATGACCAACTTTGAAATTATTGAATTCAATAATGATAGAAACGAACAACTAATATATTTTGGTCACAGAATACAAAGTCAACATAACGGCAGAAGTTACATAAAAGTAACAGACGATATCCTTATAACAATGACCTTTTTGAAGTTGGCAGCGAAGTATCTTGCAAGATGTAGGCGGTGAAGAGTGGACTCAACATACTAACATAGGTTAAATAAAGTTAACAGACAAGATCTGATGAAGAATTGATTGTGGATCAAATTATTGCGATGCTGAAGCATTATAGAGCAATATGAGAGCACCAAGAAAGCCCACAAGGGTTGGATCAAGAATGAATCAAGCCTGGGCTCCGAAGAGCCACAAATAAAAAGGAAACCCTAATGTCTGGGGTTGTTGATAAAAATTGCAAAGGTTTACCCATAAATTACAGAAAAAATCTACAGTAGACAGGCAGAAAACTGAGTGGTTTTGGGGGACATATAAATGGGTCAGGTCCATTCCAAATCAATGAAGAAGACTCTCACCTTTGGTCACCCAGGGTCTAGCATGCATGGTAGGGTTCATATCATCAGTCAGTGGGCCATCTGGGGTGCAAAGGCAAAGATGTCTCAAGGTTTCTGGGCATTTCAGACAGCAGGAATCTTTTGTAATTAGAATTCTTTGATGTTAGATATTAATAGAACTCAATAGAAGCGGTATAGGGTTGTTTTGTTAGGGATTTAGGAGCTATTAGAACAGTAGTGGCCTAGGGCGGCCATTTTCTTAGGGTTTTAGGAGTTTCCAGAAACTATATATCTTATGTACTACATTTTCACAAAAATATATATCTCATGTACTAGTCAACTTCACTGTTATGCATATTCAGTTTGTTACTTTCAGCAAGCTTCAGTACAGTTTTTCGTCCTGCTCCCTTGCATCGATTAGGGACTCCAATGGATTCAAAAGATTTGTTTATAACCAAGCCTAGGTACGTTCCAGATATTTTTATCTGAGTTCCTTGCTTCTAATTATCTATAGTTTCTGGACTTCTCTGCAGTTTTGTGTTTTTGGAAATACAGTAATCCACTTCCTGAATCTGGACTGCATCAAGATGCATGCAATTGATAACTTTTTGAACTCGGTAGCAATGGCTTTTGCATAATGTAAGCAGTAAGGAGTGGAAGACCAGGTGAAACAAGTCCATCATTGAATGTGGTGCAGGATCTCTTTGAATTGTTTCCAAATTCTCTCCAGCATGTCATGGGTTTTCCATTAAAAAAAAAATAGTAGTCTGACGTGGAGAGTTGAAAGCCAGTGACACTGTGCCAAAGAGAAAAAAGTTTGGATAAAGTCCTTTAGACACCAATTTCAAGGAGGGACATTCACATTTTACAACGAAGAAACAAATGGATAAGGCGATGATGATTATGATAAAGTAATTATAAGCTTATAAAAATGAAACATAGGTAAGTTGATGAAGAAAAATATAAAAAGAAATTTTAAAATTAATAAGCATTAGTGCGAACAGAATCTCAAGATAGTTGGGGTCATTTGTCTTTTATGCATGGGATGTGAAAATGAGATTTACAAATGAAAAGCTTGTATGAGTGAATTTTACAAATGCAAAACTTACACACGTGAAATACATTACCATCTTTGTTTGGAAGCACCATTTTCACATGAGTAAATGTTGAATGATTCGGATTCTACACGCGAAATTCTCATTTATCTAAAAAATTTGAATGGTTCTGATTAAAATTTTGAGACCCACCAGAGTTGCAAAAAATAGAAGAAAGTGGCAGGTTTTTATAGCACGACCTCTTCCAAGAGAAAATTGCACGACTAGGGAGGTGTGAAATGTTCACACCTTTTCAGGTGTGAACATTTTATATGAAAATGGCCACCCTCATTATGGGTAAATGTTATCCAGATATGATATTTACATCAGTAAATGGGTAGAAACAAATGACACGTTAGGCTATATCGCAATAAAAAAAAATTTGGAAACTGGCAGTCGGGAGGGAGAAGAGTATGCACTTGTGAGGTGGACAGAGCCTCCTCATCAAAGGAATTGTGAATGAAAACTTGACTTAATCACCAGTTCTAATCTCAACAGCAGTTACAGAAGTTACTAGGAAAGATAGGGGAAGCATTACAGGAGCTACAAGCAAGATTGATATTTTCAGTCTTCACTCCTAACAGGTTAAAGAGATGCAGAGTTGAAGCAAGGCACTGAATGTGGTGTTTTTCCCTAAATGTGACAAGTTCCAATCTCGCTTACATAGGAGCAAGTTCAACACAGTTTGCAGTGGCATTCAAAGACACCATGAGAGCATATGATCACATGCTTCATCTTACAGTAAGAAGATCACTGAAATTCTAAGGTTATCAAATCCCCCTCCAAAAATCAGAGAAAATTTATCATATGCTATCATCAGGATTCTGCTCACCACAGCAACATTCCGATTTAACCTGTCTGTGTCCCGCATAGAAAAAAGGGTGGCCCAGTGCACGAGGCTCCCGCTTAGTGGGGTCTGGGAGGGCAAAACGTATGTAGCCTTACCTTCATTTTGAAGAGGCTATTTCTATGACTTGAAACTGCATCCTGAAGGATGCTACCGGTAATCCTTTACCGTTGGGCCAAGCCACCATTCTGTCTGGTCCCGCATACTATGACAAAACCCGCTCTGGGTTAAATTCTTCTGATCCACTTGCATTTTCAAAAGTCAATGATTCAAAGGTGCATATTACCCTAACTAGAGTAAGAAGACACTCCAAATTGATTAGCAGCTAAAAATCATTTCTCAAATTAGAAGACTCTCCAAATCAAATAAGCAAGACTTCCAACAACTTGAAACCCTAGATACAGAAAACAAAGACGAAATGGATTGGGAGGAATTACTTTGCTGATGGTGTGGCCATTGATGGATACGAGTCCGGAGCGGATGCTGGATTGGATGCGAGCTCGGCTTACGCCGTGGATGCGGGAAGAGATCCAGGAATCGAGCCTCGATTTCTTGGAGAGCTTTTCGACGGTCTCTTTGATTCGAACGCCCGCGTAGTTGCTTCGAACCGGATGATTGTGCTGAGGCTGATCCGGAGTCGATTCGCTTGAATTAGTACACGAAGAAGAAGAAGAAGAGCAGCAGCAGAGGAGATTGAAAAGCCTAGTGCGTGTAGGGTTTCGACGGAGGAGATGGAGAGAGGAAGAGTGGCGGAGAGCTTTGGAAGTAGGAGTTGGAGCTGGAGAAGAAGAAGCGGGGAGGAAGGATAGCGCCATCCTCTCGCTCCGTGGGACGGCCTTCTTTCCTTCACTTTTTATTTTATGAGTATTGTGTATATGCCCCCTAAAGGTAAAATAACTTGTAAATAGGCCCCTATAATTTCAATGCCAACCACCATGATGTTTACGGTAGTGACTGTTTTTTTTGTATAAATGATAGCTTTACCCTTAACTCCAATGGAGGGAAATGAGTTTTGACATTTGAGAATTACCTAAAATCTGAGAAAGTTGAGCCATTTTGTTGTTTCTTGAACTGAAAAAGAAAAAAAAAATCATGAGTTTGAGTTTGTTTTCGTTAAATTACATAGGAGTTTGTGTTCAAGTGAGCTCCACCAAAAAGAGGTGACCTGTGAGGTGTATGCGAGGGGAAGAGAGGAAAATATGGTGATAATGTAGATTGACCTGTGACTTCCCTAGTTATTGAATTAGTTGGGGTGGGTGAGGACTGGGTGTTCATCCCCCCATATTTGCTTGATTCAGTTTCCATTCAAGTAATGATGATGTGATGGTCGTTTTTTTTTATATTAATATTTGATTTTCACTTTTAACCACTTTGTGGCATAAATCTTTATGCATTCAATTCCTATACATACTATGGGCTTGGTTGTTTGCAAAGAATGCATAGGATAATGAGCTCACCCAAACATTATTTATAAATAAAAGAAGATGAAGAATATCACATGAGAGGTGACGAATCTAGGGTAGAGTCCTAAGGGTTTGAATTATTAAAATAGTGGCTGGGTGTTTATTTCTCTTACCTCTCTTTTATTTATTTTCAATTAGAAGGGAGGGCATTTGATGATCGGTTTTTTAAATTCACATTTATTTCTTCAATTCTAAGTTTCTAACCACGGGCAGAACTAGAGGGGGAATAGCATGGGCCATGGCCCCCCCCAAAATTTCAATAACACCCTTTCAATATTCAATATTATGATAATTTTCTACATTTGGTCCCCCCTAATTTTTTTTATAAAACCCCCTCTATTTTTTGAAAACTACAATAATTATTTTATATGTGGCTCTTTCAAAATCTTTTTCTAGATAGTGGCCCCACCAAGGAAGAATTCTTGGGCCCGCCCTTGATTCTAACTATGTTTAAAAATAAGAGTTACAAATCCTCATATTGAACAAATAAGGTCAATTTGTTTGTATAATCCCTAGGTCTAATGATGCTTCAGTTGGGTTCTTTTTTCTAGTTATTTGCTAGTTGAAATTTTTAAAATTTTCAGAAAAACTATAGTGGAAGTTATTTTACCAATGTATACTTTACATAATATGAAGTGATAAATATAAAAAATTATCAACATTTTAAAATCAATTTGAATTACTTTACATGATTATGAATAATTTTACCGTGCATTTCACTTAGGAAGATACAAAAAGATTATATATATATATGCATTAATATAGAGGAACATTAGTATGCATCGTTCCCTTACTATAGGGTGAGGAATGCTTACATGGCTTTCCCCTTTTGTACTTGAGCATTTCTCTTTTTCATATAACTTTTTGTCTTTTGCACATTAATACTTTCAAATATAAAAGTGTCCCTCACTGATGAGGGATGGATGCATACTAATATTTTCCATTAATGTATATTTATGAAGCGTATCTAAACCATGTTGATTTTTGGCATCTAGGAATCTAGTTATGAAGCTTTTTTCTCCGAATTGAATGTAATAGATTTCTAAGTTTGTATGTATTATAGCTACTAGCAAAACATGCTCATGCTTAGCACAGGCAATCTAATTCATGAAATTGAATATTATTCTAATATTAATTTATACAATAATTTATAGCTAAAATTACAATTCATGATATTATATTTTTTTTACAGTTAACTTTCCTAAAAGTGCTATGTTTCTCAATTATTTGGCCTTTTGATGTGCCATAGTTCCTCAATTATTTGGTCTTTTTTATGAGCATGCATGATGAATGCCATGAATATGTTTTGTTTTCAAGTTTCCAACCTAGCAAAAAAATTGTATCTAACAAAACAAAATAAAATAAAATAAACAAATAGATTTGATTTATATGAATGAGACTCCTACGAACTCACCACTTGAGGAGAAAGATCAAAAGAATCACTTGTAAATACAAAATAGATATGAAAATTATAGATAACACAAATAAAATAAAATAAATAATGAGCATATGAGAACCCATTAATGCAATACCCAAATATTACAATTGAAATAAAAGAGAAAAGAAAAAAAAAGTCCAAAAACCTATGAATATTAAAATAATAAAGATTAATGACATATTTGGCCCCTAAAATATTAGTCAAGTATCATTTTAGTCCCTCACATTAGACTTGTATCAATTTAGCCCGTAAGGTTTCTAATTTGTATTTAAAAAACACAATTACTAACCCCTGTCAAAATTGATGATGGCAACATCTGTTTTGCTGTCATCGATTTGGACGGGGCTTAGCAATTGTCCTTTTTAAATACAATTTAGAAACCTTAAACGACTAAATTGATACAAGTCTATGTGAGAGACTAAAATGATACTTGACCAATATTTTAGGGACCAAATATGCCATTAATCCTTTCTTTTATTTCTCATTATGATGTTGTTCAAGTATTTATATTTATAATTAATATTTTTACTCTTATGCCTTCTTCTCCAGCTTATATGGTCAAAAGGCTTGGGATAGATGAAAGCAAGACTCCTGATATATGTGATGTACTATACAAAATTTATGGGATAACAATGGCAGGACTTAGAGTATGATTTAATCACTCTTTTACTTTTTAAAAATATCAAACGTTCATGGGGTTTTTTGATAGATTCTTTTTATGTTTTGCAAGCCATATGCTACGAATTCAATTATGATGACTATCATAGGTGACATTTATTTTTCTATCTTTTCTATGGATTGAGGCTTTCATATTTCTTATATGAATGAGTGTTACCTTTTTCTTTCTTGTACTGCAGCTTTGTTCATAGAAAGCTATCCTATGAAAAGCTAAAGGGAGATCATGTTTTCAGGAATCTCTTGCTAAAACTTCCCATTTGGAAAGTTGCAAGTTTCTCATTGTTGAAGGATTGATAAGCAATGACTTCGTATACATCACCCATTCTCTAATCTTGGTTGATGATCTGAGCTAATCATTCCATTAAAATCCTTCACAGAATTCTCATTGTAATGATGATCATAGTGATTGGCCCACTTCTATTTATAAAATCCAGCTGAACAATTTCTTTAATGTAACTTTGCAATCTTATCTTGTTCGCACAAGGTACGCCAGGACTTTAGTGGGCGATCAGCATTGATTCCATTCCCATTGGTTTGCTCATTGTTAAGTCCCCTCATATTTGTGGATTCCCACCAATCCATTTTTGAAATCACTTGTTTTTTTTTAATATTAAAAAAATGAGAAAAACCTAACAACTAAATAACTCCCTAAAGTTGAAAAGTTTCCTTAAGTTCTCTAATCTAGTCCTCTGCAACCGACTCAGCTAGGTTAGCCATTAGGAAGTAGTAAAGTTATAGATGAACCCGTTTGAAGGACCAGTTTCCTGAACAAATAAGCTATCATTCACTAAAGGGGCAAAAGCTTTCTTGGACACTGAGAAGATTAAGGACAGCGATTAGATCACTTTTAATGTTCTTTCTTCCAAAGGAGTTATGACAAGTTAAAAACAGCAACTTTTTCCAATTTTAGAAAGTTTGTAAAAATCAAAGTGATGTGTACTTTCTAACATTTCATGCATTTTCCTATTCCAAATTAGGACAGTTTATCATTTCATGCATGTCCTCCTATTTTTAGAAGGATGACACAAAATTAAATCACACCCACAAAGCTATATAAATAGGAAAAGTTAGAAAAGTTACCTTAAATGGCGCTCCCCGGCAACAGCGCCAAAAACTTGATCATGAGCTCCAAGTGTAGAGCCATGATGTAGTAATATCTCAGTAAGTACGGGGTCAAATCCACAGGGAGCCATGTTTAAAGAAGTTTTTAACTTGTACCTACCCTAAATAAAAATCTAAAACTAGTCTAAAAGCTAAAAATTACAACTATCATTCATATTTTCCAAAATTAAATTAATTACAATAAAAGAAATTTACTAAAACTAAAAACCTAAATATAAAATTTCCTAAAAAAACTAGGTGACTACAAAATAACACAGGTTAGAACTTCTACTAAAATTAGAAAGTTAAAACCAAAAAATATATATATACACAAATCAACACCGCAAACGAATGCATGCCATGAAAAAGATTTTAAAAATTTAAATGATGTGCAAAAGTTAACAAAATTATGAATTTAACCTAATGCAAACCTAATTTAAATTTAACAGCTGAAAAACATGCTTAATGAATGCATGAATTCAATTAAAGAAAAAAAGCAAAGAAAAAGATTGAAAAATGGAAAAAATATGCATGAATGAATGAACTAGTCATAAAGATTTTGCAGTGCAGAATTTTACTACAAAGGTGAGCTATTCTTGGACTGTTTTCATGTCTAAACCTAAAGTTTTTTTGAGCATAATTGAGATGAAATTTCAATTTTTAAAGCTACTTCCAACAATATTTATAGTCCATGAAGTTTCCAATTTAGACAATGTCTAAATGCATGAGAACTTGACATGTGTATACCAATACAATGTTGTAGAATTTTTGAATTGTAAGTGCTGGAACTCAAATTTCAGATTTGAAACATGTTCAAAATCCTTCTCCAAATCATATGTTTTAATATTTTTTAGATATTACAACTGAACCAACAATGAATATGTGAATCAAACATATAATTTTCAAACTTTTAACAGAAATTGTTTTCAACATCGGCAGATGTTAGTCATCCAAAAGAGGTCATCAGATCTAAATTTTACTTTCAGTCAAATAATTCTAAAACTTAGTTATTTTGACACCTTACTCATGTTAAGAAACTCACCAATAAGTGATGCATGCTATGACAAAACTTTTAGCTATTAAACTATGCATAAAATAAAATATTAAAACACAAAAAACATCAAAATAAATAGAAAAATTAAAGGAATTTAAATGTAGTGAAAAACTATAATTTAAATGTAGTGATTGCAAGAAAAGTAAATGTAGTAGTGATGGAATTTAAATGTAGTAAAGGCAATGAAGTTATCTTCTCAAAATTTTCTTTTAAATCGGGTTCATGATTTTTTCAAATATGATCATAGTATCTTGGTTTGTCAATCTAAGCACAAGAAGCATTAATAAAAATATCCACAGAAACCATAAGAAAAGAAGAAAGATTTTAAGAAAAATAACATTATACTAACATGTACACATCCTTACAATAGATTGTCAAATAAAATTAAGAATAATACATGCTAGGATGGATAAAAAAAAGAAACTCTTCTAGTTGAAATTTCCAAGGCTGTAGTGTGGCTTTAGGGCTAAGCCTCTTTGAGGACTAGGATGAAGGGAGAGAGAGATGAAGAAGATGAAGTGTAGAGATCTAGAGAAGGAGCTTTTTTTCATGAAGAGTATGGGAGAGGGGTTCCCTATTTATACTTTTTTTTCTTCTACTCCTTTTCAAAGAAGGTCTCATATGTGGCATTTCTTCTTTTGGTAAGTCCTTTTCTTGGCCAACAAGTCTTCCAAGTTCCAAGTCCTTTTGAACATTCAATAACTGTATCCCTATACATGTGAATATGTGTGTAGAACCATGAAGCCAACTTTGAAAATTTTTATTCTTTTTTCTTTTTCTCCTCAAGTCTTCTCTCATTTCTTTTGAAAATAATTTCTTTGCCTCAATTCTTTGAAAATGGGACCCATATCATCAATTTCCTGCAAAACAAATGTGAATTCATGTGAAAAGATAATTTTAACTTTAAGATCATAAATATATGACTGTGGGCCCATGTCTTATGAAATGACAATGAAAATGCATACAATTTTTTATGATTACATGTGAATGAACTAATGATGATGAAATTCAATTTATTTCATGAGAATATAAAATTTCACAAAACTTTCCAAAAACAAACTTTTCAAAAATGGCAGGTTCCATGAATGTATGCAAAAAGTGTGATTTTGAAGCAAATTATGCAGGAATGCACTATAATGAATTTAAAATGCTTGAAACCATTAGATCACACTAAATAAGTCTCTTTTGACTCAATAAGTCCTTAAAATGAGTCAAAATGTATATGAAAATATGCATTTTTAAAAACTCATCACTAACCACCACACCTCTTCTTTTCAACAGATATTTACGAATGGAGATAAGATTCATGCTGTTAAAGTTCTTGGCAGGCTTGGTTTGGAAGCCTATTTTGAAGGAATTATATATTTCAAGACATTAAATTCAACCGAAGGTTCTTTTTTGCATAACAGTGAGTCCCAATGTTGAAGATTTGGGGCAATTTTTTGGCACTGGAATTTTTGATATTCTTGAGTGTGTTTCTTGATCAGATGATGTTTCAGATCTCCCAAATTTGCCAATTCTTTGTAAGCCTTCTCAAATAGCCATGTAAAAAGCTCTTAAAATTGCCAATGTTGACCCTCATAAAACAATAAAACGATTGAACCATGCATGATGAATGGAATCGTTTTGGTAAATACAATGCGAAAAAAATCATACTAATATCTATATTTCCTCTTTAGATTTTCTTTGATGATAGCATTCAGAACATTGAGGTTGGAAAACGCATTAGGCTCCAAACTAAACTGTGCTAGTACGTCCTTAAAGACTTAAACATAAATAGTATTTAAAACATGCATGCATGTGTTGGCACTATTTCTAATTGACACTACTTTTAATTAACCTTTCAATGTCCCTACATTGTGCTTAGGTGGGCCATCCCGTAGAGTCAAAGGCAGATTTTGCAGTAGAAAACATCCACAACATCAAATACGCGTCGCCAAACCTTTGGGAAGATGTTGAGAAATCCAATGACGTTAGCTATTCAAGCAAGGTCATAATTGAGACATCAGTGACATCTTAATATTTATTATTGGGTTAGGATTTTTTCCACCTTGTTGGTTGAATATGTGTTTGTTATTAATAAAATTAATCTTTTTTCTTCATTTTCTTTATGGAAAGCTGAAGAGACTCTTTGATCAAAACATATCCTAAGATTTGTATTGAGTTTAAAATTTAGGCTTTTTGACACTTTGCCCTTTGAGATTTAGTGAGGTTCTCAATTTAGCTACTGTAATATCACATTGTCCACTTTGCTCCTCATTACTTGTTATTTGTAACAATTTGCACCCTAAAGTGTCAAAGGCGTATGGTGCAAATTGTTACAAATTAATTAACTGTGGGGTGGAAATTAACAAAGTAGGTGTAAATTGTTACAAATTAATAAACTGTGAGGTGTAAATTAGATAAAATAAAATCACAGTGGAAAAATGGAGAATCTCACTAAACTTTAGGAGGCAAAGTGTCAAAAAGCCTAAAGTTAATAATACACTCTTACAAATAAGAATGACTCCCTATCCAAGGAATGAATAAAAGCAAAGTTTGTCCTAATGACTCATCGGAGATAAGCATCCAATAGAGATGCAAAGATAAAGTTCTCATGAAGATAGGCATTTATAAGATATGGACTTCATTGCCATCTATTGTGATTTAATGCATGATAATATAAGTGGGCCATGCTTGATCGTTCAAGATTAGTTGGCTAACAGTCCCCTGCAAGCTTAACGGCTAGTCCTTGATGTGGACCTTGTTTTTTAATAATTTGAATCGTGCTAAGCTTAGACCTTTTGTAAATATATCTGCAACTTGATCAACAAAACTGATGAAATATACTTGAATATCTCCACGGAAAAATTTTTCTCTAATGAAATGATAGTCCACTTCAACGTGTTTAGTACGCACATGATAAATAGGATTAGAAGCTAGGGCTATAGCACTGATATTATCACAATAGATTAAAAGAGAAATTTTAAGGTAAATTCCTAAATCCCTTAGGAGCATCCAGACTCAGTACAACGCAGCAGTAGTCAGGGCTAATGACTGATACTCAATTCAATACTTGATATGGAAACTGTGGTTTGCTTTTTAGCATTCCAAGAGATAAGATTTAGGCCAATGACAATGACATAGCTAGAGGTGGATTGGTGATCATCTAGGTTGCTTGCCCAATCTGCATTAGAATAGGTAGTCACTGATAATGGACCTTGACGAAAATGTAACCGATGCAAAATTGACCCTTTTAAGAAAACGGAGAATCCTTTTGACAACCATTTAATGGGTTGTGCATGGAGTATGCATAAATTGAGAGACTTGGTTAACTACAAAAGATATGTTTCGCCTACTCAATATAATATACTGAAGAGCACCCACTATAGTACAATATTCTTGATAATTGGAAATTGGATCACCTTCATATTTTGATAGGTGGTTTAGCATCATGCATGTTGGTGCAATGAAGTAGGTCAAACACATACTTCATTTGTGTCAGGTACATTTCAAAGGGAGTGCGATGAACCTCAATACCAAAAAAAGTGTAGTGGCCCCAAATTTTTCATAGCAAATAACATATTGAGCTCCTTTAATAATTTTAGTAATACAGCACTGCGATTGCTTGTAACTACAATGCCATTAACATATATTAATGAAATAATAATTTAATCATCAAGATTCCGAAAAAATAGTGATGTATCAACCGACGAGCCAATGGACCCAAATCTTTGTAAGTAATTGGTAAGGTGGAGGTACCAGACTCGTGGAGCTTGTTTAAGCCGTTAAATAGCCTTATGGAGCCTACAAACATGTGTGGGTTGACTTGGATCTATAAATCCATGTGGTTGTTCGATATATACTTCCTTCGAAAGGACACCATGCAAAAATGCATTGTGGATGTCAAGTTGGCGAATTGGCCACCCTAATTGAATAGCAACGGAAAGGACAATTCTAATTGTAGTGTGTTTGACCATTGGGCTGAAGGTGTCATTATAATCAGTACCAGGCTGTTAATGAAACCCCTTAGCCACAAGGCATGCTTTATTTCTTTTAATGGTTCTATCAGACTACTGTTTTACTTTATAAATCTAGTGGCATCCTACAACGTTCAATCCTAGTTTAAAAGGAACTATGGTCCACGTACCCTGGCATTATAGGGCATCAAACTTTGTTGCCATGGCTGCACGCCATGCCTCTGATTTGACAGCTTAAGAATAATAAGTAGGTTCAATTGGTGCTAAAATTGTTTAGAGAGCTTGTGGCAGTGTTTAGTTGCCAATAGGATTTTAGGCTTGAAGATGCATCCATAGACCTTATGTGCATGACATGGAGTCTGCAAGGATTTGTGACCAAATATGAAATTGTCAAAGTGGAATTAGGGACCACAATGGGCATGCCTTTTATAGCACTAGTAGTGGGCATAGCTTTGGTATGATTCAATTGCCGTCGAATAGATCATGAGGGTGACATGGTAGGGCATGGCTGAGGTTAAAGAATGTGATGGCCTGATTATGGTTCAGTCTTCTATGCAGGTTGTTCGCCAGTCACAATCTTGATAGTTGTGAATTGATGCCTAAGTTGCTAGGGTTGTTGTTGCCTGAAATAGTAACTTGAGCAGCATCTAACACTTGTGTACTATTTTGACCATGAGTAGGAAGGTGTGCATCTAGTTGTGCACTTTTTGACTGACTAGCATCTACATGTTTAAAATGATCAGTAGCAACCTTTGTAGTTAATGTGTGATGTTTACTCATTGAAATAGGTGGAGAGATGGGCATAGTCTTGGGTATAAAACGCATAATAGTAGTAGCCACATGAATGATACCCTCAATATTGCCAGAGGACATAGCATTAGGAGTATAGTGACCAAGTAGAATTGGTTCACTAGACCCTTCGTTCAAACTACTACCCTGCAAATTGTTAGTAGCAGAAGAAGTTAAAGGAAAAAACATATGATCAAACACAACATGTCTGCTCATATAAAGTCTAGCATTTATAACCCTTATGATTTTGCACATAGCCTAGAAAAACACATGAAATAGTTTTAAAAGATAATTTGCCATCAACATGAGGACGTAAATATGGAAAGCAATGACAGCCAAAGGCACATAGAATTTCACTGTAAGAGGATTAACTATTCATGACGAAATTTGGCAACATATTAACATTTCATCGCTATTTTTATAGTATCCACAACAAAATATGAGTTCGTCGTTCAAAGGTATAATTTTTAACAACGAGTATAATTTTTTGTTATGGAATATCAAAATGTCGTCGCTGAATGTGCATTGTCCATTGATTTGGGGAATCTGGGAATTTTTTAGATTCGGCGACGAAACTATTGTTTTGCTATTTAATATTTTACCTTTGGTGACGAAATTAGTTACGTCGCCAGATCTCTTTATATCATCAAAATCCTTCCCTCTAAACAAAATCTACCAAAATCACCAAGTGCAGAGCAAATCTCCCAAAATCTGGAAATCTCGGCATTGCAAATTTGAGCCCAAAATCTCGCACCAGGGTCACCGGCATCTCAAATCCATCATTGGCATTGTAAATTTGAGCCTGCTGTCGCCTTTCTTCTCCATCCCCGGCATCACAAATTCCAGCAACACCACCTTGCTATCGCCTTCCTTCTCCATCGCTGGCATCCCCATCATTCTTCTTTAGGTATATTTCTTTATCTTTCTTCGTCAGGTATATATTGTTGGAGATTTATGGCTTCTCCATCCCAAACATCCACATCATCCCCATCATTTTTCTTTTTTTAAATCGCTTTTCATCGTCAGGTATGGTTTCAGTTTTGGTAAGGTGGGGGCTTTTAGTGGGAAAGGAGTTCGAGGATTTTGGGTTTAAAGATGAGGTTCTAGTTGGAAAGGAATGCATGATTCTCTTTTTCTAAATGCATGATTTTCTTTTTCTTTTTCTTTTTCTTCTTCTTGTAGATTTTGATGAATATGTAGATGAATATGGAGATGAAGATGAAGGTGAAAATAATGATTAATGAGGAGGGGGAGGGAGATGGATGGGGACTAGGACACATCCATACATGGGTATGTGGGGAGAGAGGGTGTTTTGCAATGCAAGAAAGTTGGGAGATGGGAATGAGAGCAAGGAAGGCGCCACTCTTGCTGCATTAGTTGTTGGACTCGAGGTAGGAATGCAGGTGCTTTCGTTGCTGCTCTAATGCATCTCTCTCTTATGGCTCTCGGTTGGGAACGTAGGACTACGGACGTGAGAGGGAAAAAATAAAGGAGTAATTGTGATTTTCGGTTGACAATGTTTGACCAAATTAGTAGATAAATTTCATTTTAGATGATTCCACTGCTATTATCTTATGTGTGAACTCAAGTTAAACTTAATCCAATTAGTGGCTGGAGGATTTGCTGTTTGAGTTGGCTTGTGATGGTTTTGGTGTTTGTAGGATTTGTAGGAGGGTGAAAGTAGATTTGGAGAATCTGGTTTTAGCGTTTATCATAGAGATGGTTCGGTGGTTGGGTTTTGATCAAGTGGTAAGGATTTGGATCAGTTATGGTGATTAGGGATTTGATTAGATGGGAGGCTAGGGTTCTGGATGGGATTTGGAGATCTCCTATTGTTTGGGAGATGACTTGAGAAATAGAGAAGATATTATGGTTTCCTATCGTGGGCAGGCTATACTGGGACTTGTGAAGAAAAAAGTCACATGCATTGGATCAAAAACCATAAAAAAATGAATTTTTATTTTGAATCATTCTCACATCCAAAGTTGTAATTTTCCAATTCATTTTTTTAATTTCTCTTTCTCTCTATGATTTTCTTGTTTGTTTTAGTTCTTTTCTCCCTCCAAACATCTACTGGTGTGGTGTTGGTGTTTTGGTTGATTCAAATGTTAATTTTGTAATTGGTTAAAGTGAAGGGAAGTACTACTTGCTTTTCTTTGCTATTGTGGTGGAAATAAGTTCAAATCCATTTTATTTTTATTGTCTGTTCTTTTGTGGCCTCGTTGGATGTAGAAGTTTACCGATCGCTTTTTGGACTAGTTGCTTGATGGATTTTGACTTATGCATTTATCCAACGTGGCTTCACATTTATATCCTTGTACATGTGTTGAACGATTTTATCCTGAACTTAAGTGATTCATGCACTTGATTTATTAGGGTACTTCTGTTTTTATATTTTCTAGGCTTATTTTGTGGTTTTGAAATAGAATTTCAAAATGCTAATGGGTTAGGAGGATTCTAAATTCTATACATACCTCGTTATGTTGCTTGTTTCATCTTATCCCATGTGTTCATATGGGTCACAAGAAGAATAATGTTAACAGAGTTCCACCCAAGAACAATATGCGTTGAAATATTAGGAAAGGAGCAGCAGATCTTTATATCTCAAGTTTTTATGGACTTAAATCTTGTCTGAATTGACTATGGGGACTTATCGGCTATTGATCTTGCAACACTCCGACCCAGTTTAATCCGGTTTAGCACATAATGCATGTGTTTTTGAGTACTTTTGTTATGAATTAGTTTTAGGATTATTGTTTTGTCCTTTTGAGTTTTGTTATTGGTCATGGATAGGTAGTTAGGTTAAGTTTAACCTGGAATAGATAGACATGAACCATTTTTCGTAATTTTAGATTTTACAAGAGTTCGTCATTCATGCATCATCTTAGTGTCAGCACGTGTATCTCGTTAAACTTGTCGATTTTTGTAACTAACTCGATTGAAAACGACGTCAGTTGTTTCTGTTGGACTATTATTTGGCTCAACTTGTAATTCTCTTGCACTTTTGGACCTTTTTATAATTTTCCTTTATGCTTATCTTATATGAGGATGCATGCACCGACTCTATCCATTTTCAATGTCTTATCTTCTCTTCGTTTCTTTGTTTCTCTTCTTTTATGATCACAACAAAGGGGAGAATCCATTGCATCTTTAACATCGATTCATCTCTTGTGTTCTAAGGTAACACTTGGGTTTTTGCTAATCTCAACGTCTCGAAATCTTCATATCTTTTATTACATGCACTCAAGTCTTCTTTCTTCTTGCATGCATGGTGGGTAGAATCAGGTATTAATGTCGAATTTGAGCCAAAGGACAACCATCAAGTTGACAAAGCTCATTTGAGGCAAGTGTAAGCACGATATGGATGAACACCTATTGATAACTTATGATTACTTTTACTCTCATTTCTCTTGCATGCTTTGGTGTTTTACAGCCCTTTTGGATCAGATTTTATCTGTTTGTTACCTCTGTTTTCACTTTTGTCTAAATCCAGTTCATTCTGTTACAGGTATAAAACGTGACTTCCTGAAGCTTACGGCTAAGCCATAGAGCTTCATAGCTCAGGTTCCAGAGAGCTACCAAATCGGAGTTTACTCTACGGTAAGGCTACAGCTAAGCCGTAGGCTAGCCGTGACCCAACTGTAGGTCAAGTTACGGCTTGATCTCCAGAGAGCGAAACCTTGAGAAAAACTCCTACGGTTCAGCCACGGCTAAGCCGTCCGGGGTGTTACGGCTAAGCCGTACCATAGCCGTGGCCTAGTCGTAGAATAAAACAGGGCTAAGCTGTAAATGCGGATAAACTGTTAGGGGAACCATGCTGAGCCATAGTGCAGATTAAGGTTAAGCCGTAAGATGTCTATGGCTAAGCCGTAAGGTACCCACGGCTAAGTCGTGAGACCACTGAAAATGGAGGAAAAGATAGGATAATGATGAGACACCTTATAGGGCCTTCACATGGATTCCCCAAACCTCTTAACTTGCCTAAGGGAATATGAGAATCGCATGAATGGTCTTGCGGGCTATAACCCATTCATGTGTGTTGTCCAGTTGTTAAGCACCTCCCCATGGATGTTGGTTTAAGGGACTTCAATATACCTTCCCGACGCAATACAACACGTAAAGAAAGACAACTGTATATCGGATAACTTAAAACCACATCATTATGCATGGATAGAAATACTGGATAACTAAAGTAGGGTTAGCTAGTAAACTATCTTGATTCCATTCAATTTTATTTACATGACATATTGGATGTCGAATCATTGGCTTCCACTCTTATGTATTGCTTGACTTTGTACTTTCGACAGTATATGTATTGGATTTGATTTGCTGGAAATGTTCATGTACTTTGGTTATTACCATTGACTTGAGTATTGTATGAATTGTATGTAACATCTTATTCCCTATACGAAATGCATGTTGTACTCAAGGACAGTATATGATTGACTCAACATTGTCAGACACTACTCAACCTTAGCCTTATGATACCCGACAGTGTTGACTTTGGCATAGTATGTACGGTACCACTGCAGTGTGTTTATGTCTTGGGACTTCCGGACCCCAGGAACCCGAGACCCATTTGTAACATGACCCGGTTAATGGTGTTTTCATTATGTAAAGATCCCTTGAAGGAGGATATGGTAAATGTAGTAGCCACATAGTAAAGTACACTTATGTATTGATTCGTATTAACATGTCTTCACAGATGCACCATTTGCCTAGTAAACGAATGTGAAACTCAATGCAATCTCACCTGTTAATTATTTGGCTAGATACAACGCGTGTTAATTTATTGTTGCTTATGCTTTGCTGAATCGTTGTATTTATGAGTTGTCCTTGGTGTTGCAGGCTCAGGTCCCGCTACCGACCCTTCGTCGATCAACAAGACTCCAAAGGAGACAGTGGACGCCCCGTTAGGCCTAGAAGAGTGGATATGATCACTCCGCCAGAGAGTGACAGGACATGCATATAGGTCTTCTTTGGTTGTGGGATGTTTTTTGTTCTTATAACTTGGAATTAGTGAGACTCTCTTCAGTTAGATCTTGTCTCACTCTTGTACCTTTTGTAATTTATGTAATCTTTTGTCCATCTTGATCTTTGTGTGTATTCTCTTTTTGTGCAATGATACTTACAGCTTCCGCGTAAACTGTGTTTGCACGTGTGATTGTTCCCTTGTGTGTGTGCATTTAGATGGGGTCTAAGTGTATATGCACGGGAGTATGTGTGTTATTGGTTAGGTTTAAACTTAATCCCCGATTTTCTGGGCTCAGGTTGTGACAGATCTTTAGATCAATTGTTTAAATTTGATTTTAGGATCAAATTATGCAATTAGATGTCCATTCTAGATCATGGTTTTATTAGTTTGTTGCTAGGTGATATGCATATTGAACATTTTACTTATGTGTATGTGGATTTGGTAAGAATCTCATTTCTGTTTAACCGATATGATCCTTTCCAAAAATAGATTCATCTTTCTTATTTTTGCCATATGTCATTAGTAGTCTAGCTTATAACCTTACCAGGCTCCTAGTTGTTTCACTAATGGAAGATCATCTAAAATAGTCATATCCTTTTTCACATCTAGTAATTCAACTCCTGTAAACAAATCCATCAGACAACTCCGTCAGTGTTCGTCATTGTTTTCATGCTTTCCTCTTTGTGTCATTCTTTTTTATTTTAGAAGGCATGACATGACACGCGACTTAACAATATAGGCATTGCATTGATCAGATATGGACAAGAATTGGATGGAACTGATTATGCCTAAGGACTGATTAGGTCGGCGATTTAGTGAATGGGTAAAGTCATTTCATGAGTTTGCGATGAGATATTTAGTAAATGGGGATGGTAAGATTCATTCCCCTTGTAATAACTACTTGAACGTGTATTGGTGTAGCCGTGACATTGTGGGATACCATTTGGTGGCTTTTGGCATGATGTCATCTTATAAGAACTTGATACACCACAGGGAGGAGCTTGAGTAGAATGAATCCCTTGTAAAGGATGGCAGCGACGGTGATTAGGGTGATGATGAAATGCCACATGTTAAAGTCGATAAGGGCCAAGATAGTATTGCAAAACTAGTAAAAGATTATGGTATAGGGACTTTCATGAACTATGATGGTGGGGAATTCGGTTCTAGTGAAGCGGCTGATACTACCAAAAGGGAGGAACACGTAAACTTTGAAAGGCTATTGCAGGACTCCTAGCGTGAGATTTATCTTGGCTGCAAGAAGTTTACTCTGTTGAAATTTGTTATTACCATGCTTCATGTGTAGGTAATATGCAAGTAGAGCCATAAGTCTTTCGATATGATGATGGTGGTGTTGATGGACCTTCTGCTAGAGCATAACTTGGTTCTAGGGTTGACTTACAAAGCGAAAAGTTACTCTGTGGATTGGGTTTGGGGTACAAGCACATCCATGCATGTCAATATAACTAGGCACTCTTCTGGAAGGAGAATGCTCATCTGGTGTCATGTTTGGTGTGTGGAGGGAGCCTAGATACAAGGTAAACAATAGCAAGGATAAGAAGACTCCCTATAAGATCCTACGGTACTTTCCATTAACACCGAGATTAAAGAGGTTGTACAGGTCGAAGTAGACAACCAAAGACATGCAATTGCATAAGCTTAAGTGGCCAAATGATGGGTTGGCAAGGCATCCGGTCGATTGTTCCAAGTGGAAGGAATTTGAACAGAGTTTTCTTGAGTTTGCACAGGAGCCCCGTAATGTGAGGCTCGGGCTAACCACTAATGGTTTCAACCCTTTTGTAAACATGAGCACCACCTATAGTATATGGCCTGTGGTCCTTATGCCTTATAAGCTACCACCTTGGTAGTGCATGAAGGAACCATATTTTTTTTTATGTCCTTACTTATTCTCGGACCAAGTCCCCTGGGAAAAAGATCGATGTGTACATGAGGCCGTTGATTGAAGAGTTGAAAGAGTTGTGGGAGAATGGTGTTATGACTTACGATGCTTCCCGTGAACAATATTTTTAGATGCATGCATGTATAGCGTGGATCATCCACGATTTTCCCACATATGGTGATGTCTTTGGGTGGAGTACAAAAGGTTATTTGGCTTGCCTCCCTTGTTATGATGATCCGTGTTCGATAGGTCTAACAGACAAGATTGAATTCACTTACCATCGAGCTTTCTTGGATAAGGACCACCCTTGGCGAAGGAATAAGTCAGCGTATAACAATAAGGTTGAGCTTAGTGTGAATCATTGGAGATGTCAATGGAGAAGATATCATTAGCTTTGGATTGCCTGCCCGATGTCAAGTATGGAAAGCCTAGGGATGGTAAAAAAAGACCCCGTTAAAGTGGTTTAGAACTGAATTGGACAAAGAAGTCCATCTTGGTCAAGATGCTGTATTGGAAACAGAAGAAACTCCAACACAACCTTGATGTCATGCACATAGAGAGCAATATATATCACAGTTTATATGGAACAATGTTGAATATAATTAGAAAGAACAAGTACACTGAAAAAGCATGTAAAGATTTGTAAAAAAATGCGCATAAGGCCAGATTTACACTTGCAGCAACGTCTTAATGGGTCCTTTACCAAACCTCGAGCAATATTCACACTGACCCCAAAGGAAAGAGAGGGTTTTTGTGAGTTCTTAAAGTTGGTCAAATATCAAGATAGCTATGTTGCAAATTTATCAAGGTGTGTTAGCGCGATAGATGGTAAATTGTCTAGTCTTAAAAGCCACAACTGTCATATCCTTCTGCAAGGAATTTTTCTAATTGGGATACATGGATACCTAAAGAAAGATATCCGAAATACATTGTTTAAGCTTGGAAAATTTTTTAAGTAGGTGTGTTTAAGAAGCTGAAGTTGGAAGACTTAAAGAAATTATAGGAGCGTATAATGATAATACTTTGCGAATTGGAGAACATTTTTCCCCTTGCATTTATTGATGTGATGGTCCATTTAGTTGTTCACTTGCCTTAAGAGGTCATGTGCAGAGGACCAGTGCAATATCGGTGGATGTACCCGATTGAAGGGTTTCTTAGAACGCTTAAGTGGTTTGTTACTAATCGAGCAATCGATTGCTGAGGCTTACAATGTCAAGGAGTGTATAACCTTTTGCTTAATGTATCTTGATGGAGTTGATACTGTGTTCAACCAAGGGCAACGAAATCCAGCCGGAGATGTTGAATGTCAGCAGTGATTATCAGTCATTGATAGAGTTGATACTGTGTTCAACCAAAGGTAATGAAATCCAGCCGGAGATGGTGAATGTCGGCAGTGATTATCAGTCATCAATAGAGTTGATATTGTGTTCAACCAAGGGTAATGAAATCTAGCCGGAGATGGTGAATGTCGGCAGTGATTATCAGTCTTCATAGAAAATGCCCATCCTTTTAGTGCCGAGGCTTACAGGGTGACGTAGGATCAACTCGACATGGCTCACTAGTTTGTGCTCTACAATAGCCCCGAAGTAGACTCGTATCTAAAGTATGTGATTGCGTTAGTTAGGCATATTATTAGCCTCTTAGTGTTTTCAGCAAATTATGTTGAAACTCATTCTTTAATCTGTGTAGTGAACAAAAGGAATTACTATAGATTCTATTTGGGCAAGATATCATATCAGTGCAAAAGAAAGAATTTCCCAATTGGTTGAACATTAAGCTAAATAAGTCTTCACCACAAATACACACACACACACACGTGTGTGTATATACATCTCACTTAACAGGTTTATGTAGATGAATGAATTGCGCCTCCATAAAGCGCCGAAAGCAACCGATGAGTTGTGGTTATTAGCAAATGGCCCGATTTACTAGTGTAAATATTTTCCGGTTGTATGTATAATGGCATCAAATTCACTAACAGAGAGCATGACAGTTGTTGTAAAAGTCAAAACAGTGGTGTGGCTGTGGATGGGGATCACAAGGGTCAGACAATCAAATTTTGTGGTTACCTGTCTAAGGTTTGGTAGTTGAAGTACATTTTTCGTCATGAAGCAGTTTTCTTTGAATGTGAGTGGTACAACACTGGTAGTCCCAGACAATGAAAACTGATGCATACCGCAAAAACATTGACATCCGGAGTCAATGGTGTAAAAGTGATCTATTTGTCCTACCAAGTCAGGAGCATCAAGTCTGGTACATAGATGACACAAAATTAGGTCCAAATTAACAAGTCGTGTTATGGTCCCAACATCGAGGAGTATGAGATGTACTAGAGGAGGAAAGATGGTAGAGAGGAAGATTGTTTTGAATGAACAATGGTGGATAGGAAGATGCAAATGAAGAAGAGAAAAAAGGAGAAGGAGAAAAAGTAAAATGAAGAAAAAGAAGGCATGGGTAGGCCATCAATGATGGATGGTGTGGATTTGATCTAAAGACATAAGTTGATGAGGTTTTGATTGGTCAGAGTGCCTGGTGAGATTAGGACGATGGGAAAGAGATTAAGGAGGGAGGTGGGAGAACTAAAAATGAGAAGAAGATGAGAGTAACAGAAAGAAACATTGGAAGATGATGATGCAGAAGAAGACGGAAAAGAGGAAAGAAATAAAGAAGAAGAAAGTTGAAGGAGAAAAAAAGAGGACAGAACAAGAATAGAGAAGAAAGAGGAGAAAGACAACATTAAGGAAAGCTGTGGAAACTACTGAGGAAGATGGATTAAGGTGATCTTGTAGGTGATGGTGGAGATGGGTGGCATCCGAGGGAATGCTGGCTGGATTGAGGATGAGAGGGAAAGAGAGAAGAGGAGAGGAGCAAAAGCCAAGTAGAAGAATGAAGAAAGAAGAACCAGAGGAGCAACAAAAAGGAAGGATTGGTCGTAGTGGAAGAGGGTTGGGTTCAGTCATGCTCGGAGGGGAAGAAAGGGGAAGGTAGAGAAAGGAAGAAAATAAGGACCAAAGGAAGATGGTGGCTGAGCTTGGTTCATCTCTAAGCCAAAAATGACAGAGGAAGGAGAACAAGGAGACGAAAAAAAATCAGTGAACCAGAAAGCAAAAGGAGATGGGAAAGAATAAGAGGAATCCTGGCCTGGGTGGGTCAGACAAGGTCCTGGACCTGGCCCAAGTGCAGGGCATTTTGGATATTTTAAAAAAAGTAGAACAAAAACTCGCCGAAAAATTCAATTTCTCCCTAGTTTGACTGGATTAGATTGAAGTTTTGAAGAGTTAGTGTGAGAAGGAGCATAAATGCGGAGGGAGTCTTTGGAGAAGGTGGAAAGAGAGGCTTTATATCAAAGCTTTTGTATGCGGGTAGGGTAGTGGGTAAACGGGTTGGAACCATTGTGTTGGGAATCAAGGTTTCAAAATCAGACCCATTTACGAAGCTGGATTAGTTGATCGAAATTCAGTTTATAACAAGTTGGAACCATGGATTAATCATAGAATCGAAAACCCATTTACAACCTACTCCCATTTTTAGATAAATGATTTTAGTTTCACAAACAATTTGTCAAATGAAACGGTTGTAAGCCCATGCGCTGACTTTAGTCGTACATATAAGAGTAAATGCGTAACATGAATGCTCATGAGTGATCACTGTCACAACCCGAGCCCAGAGATCGGGGGTTAGCGAAAAGCCAAACCTGTGACACACGTACTTCCGTGCACGTGCATCCAAACCCAGTCCAGATGCACACACACAAGGGATCTAACACGTGCGAAACAAACGAACGCGGAAGCTGTAGATATCATAGCAAGCAACAAAGAAATAACGGAAGCCAAAACAAATGCGGAACGGAAAAGGCAACGATAGATACAAAACTCTAAAACCAAATACAAATCTGAGTACACGACAAAATAGCGATATACAAAATGATACAGAGTACAAGGTCTGAAGTGCAAAATACAAAAGCTCAAAACCAAAACAACTAGGCCACTGATGACATGCATGTACGCACTCGGAAGAGGTGATCAGGCCCACTCTGCCAATCCGGAGGGTGCTTCTAGGCTCTGCCCTGCAGCCTCCTCGACTGCCGGGGAGCTGGGCAAGGGATCTGTGCCTGCAACACCACAGACAACGCAGTGAATACAACGATCCAGCAAATATAAGTAACAAGGACGAAACACTCATAGTATCAAATTGAATAATGACAGAATATTAATTACAGAGTTTCATATTAGTATGCTAAGCAAATCGTGCATAGAAGTAAAGCATGATAAGTGAATCAAAGCATAGAAATACTGAACTAAGTGGCTACTACGTTAACCATATTCTCTCCAATAGAGAGCAGAGCAGAGCAGATGAGAACACCACTGACCGGGCCAAGGGTACAAGTGGGTCTCGGTTTCCTGGGTTCCGGGGTCCCAAGACAAAGCGACACTGCAGTGATACAGAGATACAGAGATCTAAGCCAGAGGTAACCCCGTCGGGCATCCTAGGGCTGAGGCTGAGTAGAGCCAGATTAATACCAATCAAATCAAATCCAAAAGAAGGGAGATTATCCGCTTTGGACTCACCGATGACAAGGACCGGATCTTATCCTCACGTATTAATCTCTGGGCAGAGCCACCAGGGAATACCCAACGAATCAGAGATATACAAAGCCAGAGATATACAGAGCATAGCCGAAATACAGATCATAGCATAGATTAAGTCAAAGCACAGCATAGATCAAAGCATAGTGCAGATCGAAGAATAAAACAGATATACAGGACGAAAGCAAAATGACTTCGTAATGCATAGACATAGATTTGCAGAACAGAGGGCAAAACTGTAAACAATATGCAATGCATTTCAGATTAATACGGAATCAAAGTTAATTCCAAGCCAACACTAATCTAGTTGTTCACTGTCACTAACCGTGCATGTTGATGTAGTTTTAAGTTCTTCGATGCACCGTTGCCATCCAAGTGTTGCAAAGTAATCTTCACGTGCACCGAAGTCCCTTAAACCAACACCCATGGGGAGGTGCTTAACAGTAAATCAACGCTCACATGAATAAATCACAGCCAAACAGACTATTCATGCGGTCCAAAGAGTCCATTGGGCAGGTTTACATGGGTGGTTAACCTGTATTTTAGCCCTACAGAGTCACACCATTATCCTAAGTTTTATTTCAGATTTTCCAGGTCTTACGGTTTAGCCATGGGTGACCTACGGCTTAACCGTGGTTCCCTTCGATACACAGCTAAACTGGTCATCTTCCACCTCTGATCTGATACATTTCACGACTGAACTACGGTGGAGTCCACGGCTTAGCCGAAGACCAATCCACGGCTTAGCCATAGCTTCACCGTAAGAGTACTGAAATCAGAAAGTTTTGACTGATCAGGGTGATAATTCACGGCTGGGTCACGGCTAGCTTATGACTCAGCCGTAGAACAATTTACGGTTCAGCCGTAGCCTAGCCGTAGAACAAAATACGAAATTTCAAGTCTCTAGAATCTGAGCCGTACAAAGTTACGGCTTAGCCATACAATACAGAACCGAATTCGAGCTGAGTACAGAAACTGAATTTTTGGTATAGAAACTTAGCAAAACAAGTTCTAGAGGTTCCAACATCACAGAATTTGGCTGTAAAACATAACAGACATGCATAGGATGTATAAGATGAAATCAAAGCAGTCAAACAAAATACCCATATGTGTTATACAATCCTGTACTTATACTTGCCTCAAAGCTTAGCCAAATCCACTGAGATCAAGCTCAATCCAGCTAAAATCCAAGCAAAACAAAGCAAAAATAAAATCCATGAGCATGCATGCAGAGAGAGAGATGGGAGATCCAATTGGAGAAGAAGAGTTGGAGAACCCACTTACCCAAAGCAAAGACAGAGATGAGAGAGAAAGAACCCAACCAACTGAGAGTACAAACCCAATCGACAAGGATGCAAGCTCCCAACACCACAAGACTGAAGAAGAAGAGTGAGGAGAAGAGAACAGACGCGTAGCTTCTGGAGTTTGCATGCAACGTCTAAGCAAATGAAATGAGCAGGAGAGAGACATCTGGAGGATGACTCATATATATATATAGTTTTGGGAGTTTAAATCAACAGCCAATGAGTTTCAGCTATTTACAGTTTAAGTCACACGAGGTCTAACTTCTCCAATTGACTCCGAATGGGTCTGAGGCAGTTACGGAAATTGACGAGCTTAACAAAATACATGTGCTGACACCAAGATGATGCAAAGATGATGCAGTCAAAGCAAAAGCAAAATTACGAAAAAGGGTTTAGAACTACCTATCACAGGTCAAAGGTTACTCAACTGCCTATCCAAGACCCGAAACCAAATCCAAAGGATTAGTTAACAGAAAAGCACACTAATGAGCCACTAATCCGGCTCAAAGGGAATCGGAGTGTTACAATCACCCAAGGAAAAATTACCATTGCCTACTTTCGCTTAAGCCATCAGAAAAGGCACAATCTTTATTGACATGATTCTATGTTTTTAAAGTTACCAACTAGTATAATTTATGTGTATTGTTAATTTTTTTCCTGTGTTGCAAAGAAAAGCAAATAAGTTTTACACATGAAAAGCTCATGTCAAACGCCTAAGTACGTAAACATTGAACACTTGGCATGTGGGTGGAACCCCACCTGTTTTCTTTTCACAAAATAGGCACAACTTTAATATATATATATATATATATATAATAAACTACCATTTTATTTTTTGTAGAAAAGGTCTGCCCAAAATGCCAAGAATAGGGCAGCTCTTAAGACCAATCATGCATGTGGTTCGCAGTCCTTCTTAGTCCTTCTCAATTAACATGACCATCAGGGTAATGTGCTATGAAAATTTATTTGAAAACCTATATATTCACTTGAATATATATCATTCTCATTGTTTTATCTATTGAAATTAACACTCATTGAAGCAGGAAGAAGAATGATTAGATGACCCTGAATGCGAAGCAGCACATGTATGGAATCTTCTTCACTTAGACTTGGTCTTAGTTTTAAGGTTTGGCATATATATTTTTTATTGTTTAATTCTTTTAAGAACTACAGGTGAAGCTTGTGGAGAAGCATGATGATCCAACCCTAAACTTGTCGAAAGAGGAGTTGTCTATAGATGTGTTTAGAGCAATATTTGGGTACGTGAAGGCACTTGGCAAGTAATCTTCTTCTTCTTTACACACTACTACTCGGTCCCACGTACAGGAGGATAAGTTGAGCTGTTTGAGGTATTAGCTAGACATGTTGATGAGGGAGAAGCAAGAGGAGAGGGAGGCAATGAAAATGCAGCTAGAAGAATTCCAGGCTCAGATGATGGCGATGCTTGCGAAGGCCGGTGTGTACCCATTGTAGGATGGTGGAGCAGGCTCATCTAGTGGCAGTCTGCCTTCTGATGGTTTGGTTAATATATTCTTTTTGAATTCAATGAACAAGTGGGGGCCGTGCATGATTACATGAACAGTTCAAATTAATTTTAAAATTCAAGCAAGCAAAATTGGGTTATTAAATATATGCTTTATTGTTTTTTAGTCTTAAGAGTTTGTTGCAAGGAAATGATCTATATGTTTGCTTAATTTGCAGTAGCTTTGTTATTAATGTAAATTTTTTTTGTTACAGATTAAAGATGGATAGCATGTGGTCAACGGCGATGACATGCATGATGAGATTTTGCCTGTAGAGAGAAATGTTTATTGTGAATGTATTTTATGACTACACATATGCTGGATATGTACTATTTACTAGTGTTGACGGATTTGTATGATGGATTTGTATTATAGATTGTTGGATGTGATTATGGAATTGTATTATATATTGTTGGATGAGTATTATAGATTGTTGATAGAATTTTTACTGCAGGATTGTTTAGCACGAAATTTTTTTTATTTATTAAAAAATAAATTTTTGAGAAAAAAATAAATGTTTTCGCTACCAAAATTTGCGTCGCAGATGCAAATTAAAAAATTTACTTTCCGTCATTACTTCCTTTTGGAGATGATATTAAGCGTCGCCAAAAACTATTGAGGTAATTTTTTTGGGCAACGAAATTTCAACATTCGTCGTTGAAAGTACTATTAGCGATGATAATTTTCGTTGCGGAATAGCCAGAGCACTTTTTTAATGGGCGACATATATACATTTTGTCACCCATAATACCTATAGCGACGAACTATGACGTCGCTAAATGTTAATCTTTGGCGACGACAATTTAGTTTCCTCGTTGATATAGCCTATGGCGACGAATTTATTACGTTGCAACGAATCAACCATCCCTATGGCAACGAATTTAGTATTTATAGCGACGAACTATGACGTCGCGAAATGTTATCTTTGGTGACGACAATTTGGAGTCGTCGCTGATATTGGCTATGGTGACGAATTTATTACGTCGCAAAAACGGGAACATTATCCTCAACCATCCCTTTCTGCAACGAAATTGACTGTGAGGGGACGAAAATTGGTACATTTAGTGACGAAATTATGTGTCGTAGATTTTAGAGTTACAACGACGAAGACTTATTTCGACGCCAGATGCATTCAGAGATGGTACAATGGTGATGAAAATGTTTGGCGAATATTTGTCGTCGCTATAGAGTATATGCGACGAAATGGTATCTTTCAGCGACGAAATAATTCGTCGCCAAAGACCAAAATTGTCCTACTGTAATAAAATAAATGAGATATCTGAATTCTTGGAGATTCGAACCAATTTAGAAGTAGAGAAATTTTAGAAATGGGGAGAGATAAATAAAATCTCTAATTTCTTAGAGCTCAAACTAAACAGAAATATCAACTCTCAACTCACTGTATGAATTCCACCCTCCTCTACTCGTGCCTTGTGGTTCTTTAAGTGAAGAGGTATGTAGTAGTTCAAAATTCCCAGCAATATCCAAAGATTAACTAAGTTTTAGGATAATAGAAAGGGGAAACTTCTTAAGATTTTGAGTTTATTGAGAAGCTTAAGGTGATCCTAAAATTTCTCTCCTATCAAAATTGAAGTTGCAATTGAGACTCAATTTTTCAAACAATTATGAAATTGGAGTTTAATTGCAAAATCGAATCCTATCCCGTGCATATATAATAATGTATATAATGAATTTGGGTTTCATTGGTGGGACTTAAAATTTTAATGGTTCACATTGTTTGTCTAAAAGACCATTGACGAGAAAAGAAAGCCTGCCCCCAATAAATACAATTTATATGGCTCACATTGTTTGTCTTATAGACCAATGACGAGCAAAGAAAGCCTGCCCCAATATATACAATTCACATTCCAAGTAGCTTGCTTGGAAGATCTACCGAGGAGAATACTGTGGAGAGAAATTATAATTGGAGCAATAAATGGGTAGGGATATCAATCAGGCCGGGCTACCAGGCCTAGATGGTTCGGCAAGGTTGCAGCTTGATCCGGCCAAGGCAGTGCTAGGCCTGGGTACCCATATGTAGGAATGGATGCTTTGACCCCACCCCAGCCAAGGTTAGATAGATCGTGTCGTGCTGGTCCATGAAAAATCATGCTATGCCCAGGCTAACACGGCCTCAATCCATCACAACATAGCACAACAAAGGTCGTGCCGTGCTGGGCTATGCTGTCCATGGAGCCATACAATAGCCTTTTTATGATGAACATTTGACTTTTATTTATTTATTCATTTATTTGATAAAAAGGTTTAATTTGAGAGAAAGTAGGAAAGAAAAAAGGTTGGATTTTGGAATGTATACCTTACTACACCTGGTGAAAATCTTGAGAATAGGAAAGAATTATTGGGATGTCAAGTAGGTGGCATGCAAGGTAATGATGAGAGGAGAAACACTGATGACTAGAGAAAAGTTGGAGATTAAAGTTTCAAAATAGAATAGATATCTAACAACTTTGGAAGAGAATTTATATTTTCATGCAGGAGGACCATACGACCAAAACATTGTGGACTTGGTCATCATCGATTTGGCTGATTAACAGTATAACAATGTGTGCTAATCTGGGGAGATGATAATTTAAAAAACACAAAACTTTGGCACATTGGCCGGCAGGGTACTTAACCATAGCACTCCGATGTGGCTCCATAAAAAGCACATTCCTGCTGTGTCCTGCAATATGCATTTAGTGGACTCACAGTCACGTATGCACATTCCACGCACCCGACGCTATCTTTGCGGCCCCATAAACGACGTTGTTCCCTCCGTTTTTCTTTTACCTCTCTCACACACCATGACAATGAATGCGAGCTTAGGATCGGCGGCCGCCGAGCTCTACCACGGCGTTTCCACATGGGGGGCTCCAAAACCCTTCAGTCAAAAACCCCACTTTCCAAAACCCTCCTCTTTAAACCCCAGTTGTCTTTCCCGGCGCTTCTCTCAAAAACCCCACCTTTCTTTCTCGCATACGGCAGCAGCAAACAGACCCAAATCGATGGGCTCCAATGGGGAAGCCGTTGGAGGTCTCACGTACAAGGATGCGGGCGTCGACATCGATGCCGGGTCCGAGCTTGTTCGCAGGATCGCCAAGATGGTGTCAGGAATCGGAGGCTTCGGTGGGCTTTTCCCTTTGGGTATCTCTGCCTCTCCCTCTCCTTTAATTTTTCTTTATACCATTTGGCGCTGATGCTGCAGATTTATCTTTACTTGATCTTCAAGTTGATATTAGCCCCAAACACCTAAATGGGCTTGGGTCTTCGTTTTATTTTTTTTTTTCTAAAGTTTCAATCTTTGTATAGAATACTGCGTTGATTTCATAAAATTCTTTGATTTTGTGATCACCCAAACTAAGAGGAAAAGCTCTTACTAGATGATCTTTAAGTTGATATCAGCACTAAATAGTAAACACCAAATGGGTTTTGGCTGATTGCTATCAGAAACAAGGGCTTCAAGTTGATATTAGCCCCAAACACCTAAATAGCCTTGGTTCTTCGTCTTTTTTAGTTTCTAAAGTTTCAATCTTTGTATTGAATACTGTGTTGATTTCATAAAATTCTTTGATTTTGTGGTCACCTAAACTAAGAGGAAAAGCTCTTACTTGATGATCTTTAAGTTGATATCAGCACTATTGGTAAATACCCAAATGGGTTTTGGCTGATTACTATTAGAAAAAAGGGCTTCAAGTTGATATTAGCCCCAAACAACAAAATGGTCTTGGTTCTTCGTTTTATTTTTTAAAGTTTCACTCTTTGTATAGAATACTGCATTGATTTCATAAATTTCTTTGATTTTGTGATCGCCCAAGCTAAGGGGAAAAGCTGTTACTTGATGATCTTCAAGTTGATAGTAATGGGTTTTGGCTGATTACTATCAGAAAAAAGGGCTTCTACTTAAATCAACTTCTCTATTTGAGTCCTCCACTGATAACGTTTATTTTCTAAAAATGCAATCTTTCTAGAATATTGCATCGATTTCATAAAAAAAAATCCAGGATTTCTTGAGCTTTTGATGATCTTTAAGTTGGTATAGCCCTGAATACCTAAATGGGTTTGGTTCTTCATTTGGGAGGATACTGTGAGAAGAGGGTTTCTACTAAAATCAACTTGTCAATTTGAGTCCTCCACTGGAGCATTTATTTTCTAAAAGACGCATTCTTTGTAGAATATTGCTCAGTGCCTGCAGTTTGTTGATGATGTATTTTACATTTTATGATGCAGGGGATTCATACCTTGTTGCTGGTACTGATGGTGTGGGAACTAAACTCAAGCTTGCTTTTGAAACTGGAATTCATGAGACTATTGGGATTGATCTGGCATGATTCAGACTGAATCTTGGATGGATAGCCATTATTTCATGCTATGTGTCTTGCAGCATATTCAGTACTGATGAACATATTTTGGTATTGAGACTACAACTCTATAATGCCTTGTTTTTTCAGGTTGCTATGAGTGTCAATGACATTGTCACTTCTGGAGCAAAACCATTGTTTTTCCTTGATTACTTTGCTACAAGTCATCTTGATGTTGATCTTGCTGAAAAGGTTGGTGCAATTGCTATTGTGTTATTTCTGTTGTCAGAATGAGGATTTTGTTTATTCTAAACCATTGCTTTCAATGGATTTTTAGCATTGTAGCTATGTAGATATACGGTACATGAAGTGAATGTATTTGGTGATTTTCTTGCTTTGGTTATTTAGGTTATAAAAGGTATAGTTGACGGATGCAGACAATCTGACTGTGCTCTTTTAGGCGGAGAGGTATTGTGAATTTTATTATTGCTGCTTTTGTGCTTTTGTGTTACAATTAATGATGCCACTGAAGATATAAAACTTGTCATACTGGTTTCATACTTCACACTGTTTCTCATAAAGTGTAATGCTTAATTTTGTTTGATAATTGCATGAGCAGATCATTTTTTAATTCATTTTGCACACATTTTTTTTTTATTGATTTTCAGAACTTGAAATACGTAGTCTTGTTGGGCATGTACCGGAGACAATTAAAAAAGAGGCATTTGTTTCCATTTAAGTTTAAATTGTGGAATAGTTGTTTAAATTTTATTGCAAAACATAAAACAACCATACCCTCTGGAAAAGATATCTCATAGAAATGCAGAACAAAGATCACAAACATGATCCCACATGCTAAAATGATAGACCTTGCAATTGCTATCAACATGAATACAAGACAGGGCACCCTCTCCATTTTAAACCCATAGGAGAATTATAATTGACTTACCTTGTAATTTAAACTACTTTTCCTTGGGACTTCTTAACACGTCAATCACCTCTGTAACCCAGTCCAACCTTTCCATGTTTTGTGCTCTATTCCGTGTTTGGTTACTCCTTAAGGAACCGAAAGGCTTCTTTTCCCTGTTCTCAAAGTTAAAAACTGAAAGGGATATATCTTGAATATGAAAATTCCCATGTGGGGTTTTCTAGCTTCTATGATAATTGCTTGGTTGGGATGAAAATCACTACCATGACTACTACATTTTTTTTTTTGAATGGCACTATGACCACTCTACTTTGTCAGTTTTTTAATCTCATAGCCTTTTTTATTTTTACCATATCTCTAGTTTTTTGTTTTGTCCTCTCTGCTTCTTTGCTGTCTCCTCTTCCTTCACGAAAATTTTAGGGCCTGTGGCACAGGGTTCAACCCTTAATGAATCTATTGTCTCTTCTAAACATGTTACTCTTCAGAAAGCTAAGAATTTAGCTGAAACATGCAACTCATGTATTAAATCACATGGATTCAATCATCTATGAATCTAAATATTGGATGCAAATGGCTCTACTTTCAAGATGTGAGCACGGGCAAACATGCTGTGAGACTGCCGAAGTCTTTTTTTTTTTTTTTTCTTCCTCTCTCCTTGCTTTGTTTCCTTGCATTGACAGTTGGATCCATGGTGGTATTCTCTTTGTTTTTTCCACATTGGTGTATCCATCACTTCATCATGATCCCTCCAGATCTCTCTCTTCCTTCTCAATGCCTGAAGCATGTGGTAGCAATGGGAAATCTGGAGATCTCTCCAACTCTAACTGGACCAATCTATTACCATTGGTTTAAAATGCCCTGTGGTAGTGGCACCTGTCCAATGGACCCCTTCTGCCATTGGAGGGCCTCTTGGATGGATGCCAAGCAGTTCGATCCCTGCCGTCCTTTTCACCGTTCATTCCTCTATCAAAAGGAGACTTCTTCTCATTTGCAGGGGAATGAAACATGCAACTCACGTATCAAATCACATGGATTCAATCATCTATGATTCTAAATATTGGATGCAAATGGCTCTGCTTTCAAGATGTGAGCACAGGCAAACATGCTGTGAGACTGCCAAAGTCTTTTTTGTTTTTGTTTTTTTGTTTTTTGTTTTGTTTTTTTTTTTTTTTGGTTTTTCCTCTCTCCTTGCTTTGTTTCCTTGCATTGACAGTTAGATCCACAGTAGTATTCTCTTTGTTTTTTCCACATTGGTATGTCCATCACTTCATCATGATCCCTCCAGATCTCTCTCTTCCTTCTCAATGCCTGAAGCATGTGGTAGCAATGGGAAATCTGGAGATCTCTCCAACTCTAACTGGACCAATCTATTACTATTGGTTTAAAATGCCCTGTGGTAGTGGCACCCGTCCAATGGACCCCTTCTGCCATTGGAGGCCTCTTGGATGGATGCCAAGCAGTTCCATCCCTGCCGTCTTTTTCACCATTCATTCCTCTATCAGAAGGAGACTTCTTCTCATTTGCAGGGGAACTCTCTCTCCTGCTCTGCTACGTCATTCATTCTCCTTCCCTTTCCAACCATTTCACTTTTTGGAAAATAAATAAGAGTGAAAACTCCCACAAAAAATTGTGATAATAAAGGAGAGCTTGAATCTATTGTAACGGTGATTAGAGATGTTCATTAGGTTGTTTATTGATCTGCTGGCACAAACCTCTGATCATGTTGCCATTTTTTTTTTTTTTTCCATGTGGGTTGTTGTGGGGGGAGGAGGGAAAAGGGGCGGCTTAAGATCTGCACAAAGATATTATCTGGTGTGTGGGGTGCCCACACCTTGCTGCAGCCCTAATTAAAAGAGTTTTTGGTTAAGATCAGAGTCAAACAAGATCTTCTTATCCTTATCTAGATGGATTAGTGGTGATAACCCTAATCATCAAAATTTCAAATTTATAGCACCTGTGTCCCATGGATTGGGGCCTGCTGTTTTTTAGAGTGCAGTGTGTGGTTCTAAAGGTTTGCTGCAGGAAATATATCTCCTAGTGTAATTTCTGGTTTCTGAGTCCTGTAAGTGCATGGATGAGATCTTCTCTTCAATTATGTTCAACCAATTGCGATTAGAGATATTCAACTGCAAATGTGCACTCATGCAAGACTTGTTTTTAATATGGATCATTTGCCTTGGCTAAAAATTGTTGAAATTGGACAAGGTGACCAGGCAAAACCTTTGTGTGAGCATAAAGTATATCCTTTTCTTCCTTCGTGTGGGCATGAAGTATAACCTTTTCTTCTCTACATATATGCATACATGCATGCATACATAGATAAATGATCAAAGCATGAGATTTGCAGGTGTATGTGAATGTAGTTATCTGAATATTGATGCATATTTTGTACTACTGTAAGAGAGCTTCATCAGGTGGAATTCACAAGTTTTAACTACTGTGTCGTGCAGACTGCAGAAATGCCAGATTTCTATGCTGAAGGAGAGTATGACCTCAGTGGCTTTGCTGTTGGAATTGTAAAAAGGGATTCAGTTATAGATGGAAAAAATATTGTAGCTGGAGATGTTCTCATTGGTCTTCCATCTAGTGGGGTCCATTCTAATGGTTTCTCTCTCGTTAGAAGGTTATTCTTTACTTCAAAGAAAAAAAAAAGTATTATTTCATTACTTTTTTGCTTGAAACGTCAGTGTTCAAACCCCCAACAGCCCCAGCACACACATGTTACACCCTCAAATAAGTGGATATGGTGTTTGTTGGTCTTAGATCAACATATTGTGAATAGCCATTAGAGTTTTTGAATGAATTATATGGGTGTGCAAATGGTGAGTTCATTCAGCTGTGAAAGCTGTCATCCTTCATGGTCAACATTGTGGCAGCCGTGTCATTGAGCTTGTCTGTGCCCGGTAGACATGATAGGCAAACACTCTAGCTCACTTTCCCAGTTAAAAAAAAGGACGTTCCCATGCTCCATGAACAATTGTGAAGCTTCCGAATGTGGTTGGGGATGGTTCCAACCGATCATTTTGAAGGATTCATTCTTATTCAGTCCTTTATTTGCATTTGATTTATTATATTCTGTTCTCTTTTAACAATGCAGTTCTTAATAACCTGAGAGTCAAGAAGTGCCTGGTTATACATGCACATATTCTCATGCATGTGGGGGAATAGTTCAGTGATCCGGACCATCCATTTAATGAAGCTTGGGTTGGAGGTGGATGCCCAAACATCTATTAGAATGATGCTAATCCTTTGATTTTTGTTTTGTTCCCCTGGATTAGTATATTTTCTTTTTAACTTCATATTTTGATGCTACAAATCAGAGCCTTGGAATCTTTATTGTTGATTGATCACCAATCCATGGATTCCAGAAGAGTACTGAATTGGGTTCCTTATCAAACTATATGTTTCCAAGGCCTAGGATCCTAAGTTTATGCTAAAGATAAAATTTCTTTCTGTACTATGCCTGACAATTCCTCTCAAGTTCATAATTAAACGATTGCTGCAATTCTTGTATAGGGTTCTTGCTCAAAGTGGGCTTTCGTTGAAGGACGAACTTCCTGGAGGCAGTGGCAAGCCAATCACTTTAGGGGAGGCTCTAATGGCTCCAACTGTTATTTATGTCAAGCAGGTCATCCCTTGGACACAAATACGTATCTTTCAATCAAATATAATGATGAATATTCAGTGCACGGTAATTATTAATCCTTGCCATTTGTGTTTTAAAAAGGTTCTCGATATTATTAGCAAGGGTGGCGTGAAAGGGATTGCCCACATCACTGGTGGTGGTTTCACGGACAACATACCTCGAGTCTTGCCAAAGGGCCTTGGAGCTACTATCTATAGAGACATGTGGGAGGTCCCTGCTGTATTCAAATGGATACAAGAGGTAATAAGCAACTTATCAAATTGAAAATACTTGACAATCCACATTTAACTAATGATTGTTACCAATCTGCATTTGATTTGAAATAATTTATGGCTCACATTCAACTTAAAATGGACAATGTTTCGGGCCTTGGCTTGAACATGTCCAAAAGGTGAACTTGGCCTGGACTCTGGAGTTTCAGGGCTAAAAAAAAGTGCTTGGGCCTTGAGCTGACCAGGATCATGTCACACCAATGGTTTAAACCAGATGTCGACTGAAGATGTTCATGTTATACTGGTCTCTTTTGGATTGGACCTATTGCCCTAGTTGGTGTGGGCCATGCTTTCAAATGGGGTAAGCTCTTACCAAAGTCCTTGTACACTTGCACGGGCACAGGAACTCTCACCTGTTATCCATCCAGATAAAGCGAGTAGATGAATCTAATAGTAAGGAAAAAACGTGCAAATATAAACATCTTGAAAGGATAACTTTGCTATTTGATGATATTGATTATGCAGGCTGGAAGAATTGAGGATGCAGAAATGAGGAGAACATTCAATATGGGTATTGGGATGGTTATTGTTGTAAGCCCGGATGTAGCAGCTAGAATACTTAGAGAGCAACATGGAGGGTATTCAGCTTATCACATTGGTGAGGTCACAAGCAGGGAAGGTGTCACGTACCAGTGACGTGCAGGTACACCGTTGTTTTTGACAATGATGAGAGAGAGTCATCCGCTCATGTCCCCTTCATGACCGTTACATCTACTGTTTGTTTAAATGTTTTACTTTTGCTTTTTGTTTTTCACTAGTAGCTTCTTTTCTTGGTTTGTATAATTTTGCAAACAAAACAAAAACATCTTGTTAGCATCCTTATTTTGATAAGATCAACTCGGCACAGGCCGATTCGACCCAAGCACACATGGGTTAGCTATTGGGGGACAGCTGTGATTGCAAGTAGTTTAGGAAGGGATGAATAAAACAGTGAGGTTTGAGTTGTCAAGCCTGGTCAACTATTGCATAGGAATTGCCTATAGGGCTGGATTTCTTTCCTATGGTAGTTGTAATTATTGAGCAGCATTATGTAACGACACTCCTTGATGGATCTTTTCTTTGATTTACTCTTTTCCATGTAAAGCCAACGGTGACTATTTAGAAGGGGAGGAGGAATAAGTAAAGGCAGGAATAATCACATAATTATTGGGCTATTAGAATAGAAAACAGAAGACTAGAGGGAGGGAGAGAGAGAGCTCTTATTGATGAGATTTTCTGTGTGTACATAATGGGGGGAGGAGGATCTTATTTATAGAATAAGATTGCTTCCTCCCCAAGCAACCTAATAAGGAAAGACTTAAACCCTAAGCAATCCTCTTATCTTATGTGGGTCCCAATGTGGGCATCCACTTATGATAATAACATCTTATAACATGGGCAGCATTATGTAACGATACTCCTTGATGGATCTTTTCTTTGATTTACTCTTTTCCATGTAAAGCCAACAGTGACTATTTGGTAGGGGATGAGGAATAAGGAAAGGCAGGAAAACTCACCGCAATTTGTGCTTGCACATGAAGGCAGTCCAATCTCGGATTGGAGATTCTATCCTTACTTTGTCTGTCTTGATTTTAGACTCTTGTCATATTCTCCTCTCTTTTAGTAAACATTCAGCTCCACATAACCGAGCAAAGTCTCCACAAAGTAGCCCTTTAATGATAAAAATTGCAATTGACCATTATAGAAAAGACAAATTATAGAAGACTTGGGCACACTTGCACATAACCTTGAGTGGGTCAGATCTTCAAATTAAACTTCTTGGTACTTCCATGTTATTGCAAGGATAATGACTATTTGCTCAATTGATAGGATAATAAGGTGACCATTTCAACTTTATTTCTGAGAAAGGCTTTTGAGGCCTCTCTATTTGCACGAGTTTGAGAATTCCTGTTGCGGCGTGCTGGGCTGGTATATACAAACTCTCCAAATGGTGTGGCTATATGCACCCTATATGGGTTTCGAACCGCTCAAGACAACTCATCATTCAAGAACTCTGATACTAGAGAATGCCACAGCTAAAGTGACAATTCAGAATAAGGCAGCATTTTTTTTTAAATCTTAGTAATCAAAGGGGGAACTCCGAATACTCCACCAACGGTGACATTCTGTCAAAAATTTCCAAAATATGAAATTCCTGTAACTGGCCCTAAAGGTTTTCTAATAAACAAATCTTTAAAGAGAACTCATTATTTGCCATATGTTTAGCCCTTAATGAGGTAGTTCAGTTGATTTGATCCTTGGGTTTGTTTTCTAAGGTCTCGGTTTTCTACAAAATCTATTTCAGTAGAGCGTATGATGTTGATGGCCCGAGGTAAAGCACTCAATGGGCCAGGGTGGCCCTCATTTGGCTTTACCAACCCCAGGGAAACAGTTTGACTCCTGCTCATTGCGTTATTTGGGTATTATGTGTGCAGATGTATGTAGCCATGTATATATCTTCCAGGGAATAGACTTTATTTGTTAGAATTGGGTAACCTTAGGTCAACAGCTAAATATTTGAAGTTTGAGTTGGTGAGGGATGCCTTGAGTCTGAAAAAACAGAAAAACTTTAACTTGGGCACTTGAAATCTAAGTTTTCTTTTGAAGAAAAAAATAAAGATAGTTAGGAAAACTAAAGTCTACACTTAAACTTAGGGACCTACATTCTGTCAAATCCAACTTGACTCATTTAGACCCTACCGTTGGTCCCTCCGCTACTGCTTGCACTGGAACTTTTATTTGTAACATGGACATTATTCTCATCTGTTGCCGTTCAATTTTTGTTTTAACAAACTACAAATCCATAAAAAAAACCTACAAAACCAAATAAAGTAAAATAAATAAACTACAAATCCAGAGACTTCTCTGATTTTCAGGTATATCAGAGATTGTAAATCACTTCCACTTTTTATTTTATTTTTTTCAAAAATAAGTTGAGAGAAAAATTATTTTATCCCTAAAAGAAGATATTGTCAGGGAAAAAATGCATTTCATGCAAAAAAAAAAAAAACCCAATTCTTCCAAGGGCCCTTAAAATTCTAATATTGTGTGATTTTTTTTCTCTTTTTTTCATTTTACAAGGATTTGAATCCACACCCACTCACACTTCACATGTCCTTTGAACAGAAAAAGATAACCCACGACGAACAGCCTGGGTCAGTGGCAACGTGTGTCCTATTTTTTAAAGAGAAGTACAGGGCTCCAACCCTGGTGTGTACTTACAAAAACTTAAAAACTGGCAACGGAGGCAGCTCCCTAAAAACCTAAAGAAGCTATACCCCCACCCCAAAAAAGAAACAAACACTCAAAAGAAGGCCACACAGATCCATAAGTAAATTTACATTACGATTTATTAACGCTATACTACTCTTACATCTAAAAACTTAAGCATATTAAAGAGAAAACTTACTGGTAGAAAAAAAGTCCACTGCCCTTCAAATCCAAGACGGTATCATACAAAATAAATAATAATAATAATAGAGCCAAAGAAGATGCAAGATCCTATTTTGATCAACTTGGAGCCGCAAATGTAAAACTGAGAATGACATACTGCAGGAGCTTTTTGTCTAGTAACCATAACTTTGAGGAAGGGGACAGAATTTAACAGCATGATCCCACATGAGCAATGCAAGCAGTTCATGCTCCGTTTCCACTAGGTTTCATGAGTTCCTTTCTTCATCATGTCTACGAACTCCTGGTAATTTATCCTCCCATCCTACATAAGAGAACACATTAACAAATTGAGACATGCATGGGTGTTGATCATGTAGACTATTTGGCGAAATTGAAGTGCATAGATAGATATATACATAACTCACATTGTCAGTGTCAACATCGTTGATAATTTCATTGATAGTTCCTTCATCGCCCATTCCATATTGGGTCATAGCCTGTTTCAATTCATCTCTTGTGATAAACCTGTTAGTACAACAAAAGAAAAACACCATTAAAGAAAAAAAGAAGAAAAAAAAACCAAAGGAGAGAGGGAGAGAGAGAGAGAGAGAAAGAGAGAGAGAGAAGAGTCGAGAGTGTAAGGAAAACAAGGATGGCTATACGGAAGTACTGATGTTTCACTTATTAGTCATCATTTTCATAGGACGGAACCAGAATACCAACCCGCTATGATCCTTATCAAAGAACTGAAAAGCACTGAATAAGTTTTCTTCTCTCTCTAATCTGTGCCGATGCATAGTAGCAGTGATGAATTCAATGTAGTCAATACTCCCATTTTTGTCGACATCAGCCTGAAACAAAGATGAATCACTCACACCAACTGTGGAGCTACATGGCAGAAAATGTGGAGTCATTAATATATCTTACCGCATCCATCAGCTGCTTGACTTCGGATTCCGTAAGCTTGGATCCGAGTCTAGAGAGCCCATTTTTCAACTCTTCATATGTAATTGTACCACTATGATCAGTGTCCATGTTCTTGAACATTTGCTTTAAACCCTTGATTTCTTCTGTCGAGAGATTTTCTGCAATGACCTTCAACAATCCAAGAAATGTCGTTAGGGTCAGAACAATGAAAAAAATGAGCTTGTCGCAAAACTGACTGACCTTAAGAGCAAGTTTCTTTAGCTTGTTCATTGCCCTGAATTGCTTCATCCTTGTTAGCACCGCACTATCAAGTGGTTTGTCAGATGCTTCGCCGTCTTCTCTCATCCATGGATGCTCTGGTTCATATTTAAAATACAAATAATGTTATTTTTAGTAGGTCACATGCCAGTTACAATGATGATTCAAGAGCTCCTGATTCCTCTAACCAGTTGCTGGCAAAGAAGAAGCAAGTTACATTCTTTTAGACAATGAAATCCAAAATCCAAATATTAAAATACAAAGAGAACTAGAGACCTGAAAATGAGATGTGACAACATAGAGACAGGAAAGAAAAAAAGAGAACATACACATCCCATATATCGCTCCATGTTGACAGCAGAATAACAAAATAGAATTCATGCAACTGACCCCAACATAGTTTGGATAAGAATTTGATGATGGTGGTGTTTCATGGGCTCTCTTGAGCAAACCATCACTTGAAACCAACTTATTGAAAAAAATAAAAAAAAAAAGGGAAAAGAAAGCAAGAAACGAAGAAACTAAGTGCGTTTAATAGCAACTGTTGTTGCATTCATCAACAATTGTTTTTGTATCCTATGTACTCTCTACATAGCCTGCACATAAAGACTGCATACACCAGTGCCCTGTGGCCCCTGCCAAACTACCCAGCCATGTACCATCTAAACCACTTAGCCGAAAAAAGGTTCATTCAGGTGGGCCACAAAAATACCAAAATAGATAAGATCCAAAGTTTAGTAAACTGTCTACTGGTCCACATCAATGATATTGTCTGTCCACCAAAGGAATGACCAGTTTGATATTATAATGAGGTGATCAACATGGGGTGGCAGCTGCCCACTTCTTGCAAGGTGCATTTGCATCTTGACATAGATGCCATTCTGGAAATTGCAAAATCTTGAACATAAGCCGATAGAATACAAATATGCATTGATGACTATGGAGAAGAATGTTAGAAGTGTGAACCGTGGGAAAATAACAACCGGGTTTGTCCAACGCAATTGAACAATTAAAGTGCCTATAGAAAAGTATATCACTAACTGAATTCAAGGGAACTCCACGATAGTACATGCATGCATAGAACCTACAAATTTGTACTCACCAAGAACTTGTGCAGCAGTGATTCTTTTCTTTGGGTCTTGTGTTAACATCTTCCTAATGAGATCCTTTGCAGTTCTAGATATAGATGGCCATGGTTCGCTTTTGAAGTCAATTTCTCCTTCTAAGATAGAATCAAATATACCTCTTTCTGTCTCTGAAAATGATTTAGTCATCCAGGTATTAGATCTATAAATTGCACTCCTGAGAAATTTCGAAAAGCAGTTTCATGCTGAAAATTAAATATTTCTTGGAAACAATAGCATAAATGAAATTACCAAGTAATTAATTACCAGCCCAAAATGGAGGAACACCGCTAAGAAGAATATATAACATGACACCAGCACTCCAGACATCAATTTCTTTCCCATATTTGCGGCGTAACACTTCTGGGGCCACATAATAAGCACTACCAACTATGTCTTTATATACTTTACCTGGAAGGTCATTTGCAAGGAATATCTAATCAGAAGCAGAATACCAGTACATGTAAATGAAGATTCAAGCTCCGACTACTGAAACAAACTTGGAAAATCTGAAGGATGAAATCCTGACTGATTTGGATTTCATGTCTAGGGGAAGGATACATGTAATGATTAGGCTTATCCAAGTATCCAAAGCAAGTAGCATATAATTTAGGGAACGATTATCTGCTCCACACAACATAGTAGTCAAGCTGTAGACCTTATCGAAGTAAGAATCTTCATCCCCCATGAAGAAGTATAGAAGTCCGCTCCAGAGTTTCTTTCTTTTCGTTTGGGCTACAAAAGACAAATTAGACTGTGAAATTTGAAAGAATTCTAGGATGAAGCAAAACACGCATTGTCCCCTTCCTTGACTTGTGCATAGGTATGAGTAACACTTTTTGCTTGCTTCAATTCCTGTGGAGATCAGATGGTTGGTCCGAAGCTCGTGGCTTTGTTCATGTGGTTGGAGAAACCCAACCCCCAACCAACCAGCGGTTCCAGCATAGAAGATCTACCTCCAAATATTACCCAGGAAGCATAAGAATCATCTTGGCAATAAGGATTTAGAACACAACAAAGACAATCTCTGACATGGAGTAACCCAATTCACAATTGTCGAGTCCTACAGCATCAGCACTCACTTTCGAACAATATCCACTACGAAAGAACTTTTAGGATGGTTTGATTACATCTACCAGCTTGCTATATATATCCATGAAACTGTGTTTATATGGTTGTTTAGCATTATTTACAGAACTTAAGCACTGGATGGTAGACACCAATGTACATTTGAAGAAATCAGGTAGGAATCTGATGGAAGTATATCACAGTGAGCAACCAATTGAACTAAAACCAAACATTAAGAAAATGCTCAGTGGTTAACATGAAATATAACAACATAATAAGATTCCCTATTGGAGAACACCCCTTTATTGCCAACTTCCAAACATGGATTGCTCATAACATTTTTCAATCACTGAAGAAAGAATATGGCAGGCTCAACTGGGGATGGGAACTTAAAATCTCCAAGGGGAAGATAGGACCACTTCAATTGTTGAACTATTTCAAGTACGACTAGCTAGTACATACCAAAAGCTTAAGCTATAAGAAAATAGAAGACCAATCCGGGGCCAACATGAAGCTGAACAGCTTCTAAGGCACCAGAGCAATTAACTCCTTTTCACAAAAACAACATTGTACTTGTGATTTTATGTCCACTCTTGTGCATTTAGTAGTTGCAACAAATTATAGTGGAAGGAATAAAAAAAACTATTGAAAAGGAACCCTACTGTACACTCATTTGTTGAAAAATAGAAAACAGTCAATAACAAGTGTCATTTTAGAAAAACAGAATAAATAATTGAGATAAATTTAGAAAAAAAGAAAAAGGGAAGAACACAACCCCAGATTGATAGGATAAGCTTAGATGATGATGATAATGGCATTAGGAACTGCCTAATGCAAAATAAACTGTGGAGCAGGAACACAACAAGATGGATAATAGATAAATTACATTTCACTTAATAGAAACAAAAGGATACACAGGTTCTGGAATGCTGATCTAAATTTACCAGCTAGGTGCTATTGTGGTCATAAATCCTTGTCAAGGAATCTCATGTATACATGGGAAAAATAATGCATGGGTAGAAAAGTAAAATATTGCATGCTTTAGTCCTAGGTGTAGCTTAGCCTGTTAGGGAGATGGGCATGAGTGTGAATGGATGAGTTTGGGTCCTCCATGTAGCAAAAGAAGCAAGGGAAGTGTTAGGTTTGCATGAATGATTTTGGGCTGCAATGGAATGGAGGTTGGAATGGATTTGGAATGGAATAAGATATGAATAATTATTCCATTCCAATGTTTGGATTTATCTTTGGAATGGTGGGCGGAATGGAATTCCTATTCCTATCCCCATGTTTGGTATGCATGAATCAAAGCATCAATAGAATAAAATTTCTAGTATTTTTTACCAAAATATCTCTATTTTCCTCTTCATTTTTTGGGTATATGACAGTGGTGGTGGTGGTGGTGGTGGTGGCAGCCGCAGGTGGTGGTGGTGGGTGGCGGTGGGTGGTGGTAGACTGGTAGTGGTGCGGGTGGTGGCAACGGTGGCGGTGGTGGTGGCAACGGTGGCAATGGTGGTGTTGGTGGTGGGTCGCAGTGGGTGGTGGTGGTGGTGGTGGCGGCAATTGTAGTGGGTGGGTGCATTTTTAGCTTAATAAATAAAGGAGTCTAGAATGGAATGGCCATTCCTTACCCCCTTTAATGGAATGTTCATTTCCTCATGTAGGGGAATGGTGATTCCTTTTGGAATGAGTATTACATTCATTTTGGATGAAACAAACACAAGAATGGTCATTCCATTCCAGCCCCCATTCAAGCGAACCAAACGTTATCAATGAAGTTGTATGCTCTAGTGTTTCTTCACCTTAGTACAATACAAGGCGGACCTTAAGAAGCACGAACATTTCTAAGAAAGTAACGTATCCGTGTCGGATACATATCGGACACCGACACTCCTTGCACACTTTCAGACATGTGTCCGATACTATTTTAGCCGTGTTCATAATTAAGAACTAAATATCCTAATTTCAGACACTTGTCTGACACTCTTTTTGCGAAGTATATCACAATTCTTAGCCGTGTCTATGACAAAAAATTAAACATGTAGCTGATATTTCTTAGACACTTGTTAACATGTTGTTACTAATACTTGTAAACTTGATGTATGAAAATTTTATACCATTGATAAATGTATGATTGTTAATATTAATTATATCACAAGCACAAGACAAATAAATCTTTTACTAAAGAATAGGTCTTAAGATTCTTTTTTGCTTTTATTTTTTATTTTTGACGGAGGGGAAAAAGATGATCCTTCTTTTTCTTTATATGGATTTTATTTCCTAAAATTTAGGAAAACCTCTTTATATTTTTAATATTTTTAAAATTTTTTAATATGGCCCCCAAAAAATTTTAGAAAACCCCCCTATATATTTTGAAAATTATATTTATTTTTTATATGTAGTCCTCCAAAAAACAAAAATAGATAGAGGCCCCCCCAAGGGAAAATTCCTAGGTCCGCCCCTGAATACAACAAATAATACTGAAAACAAAACAGTATCAAAGCAACAATTGAAATAATGTCCAGCATAGTATAAAAATCAAGAAGTCTGCCTGTCTTCATATAGCTTGTTGTTCCACAATTTGTAAGACAAAACACAGAGGTCAAATGTCACTTGGCAAAGAAAATCTCACCAAGGCGCAGCAAGAGATAAGCTTCAGTCGTAAGAAAAATACTTGAAGTTTCATCAGTTACAATTGAAACTGAAATTGGAGTCTCAAAGAGTGAAATTTGGAGGCTTGTAACATGAAAAGTACTTCCCAAATCAGCTTTTCTCTAAATGATGTCTAAGTTTTTGTTTTTCAACTCTTACTGCTTATGTTGTTGTTCAGTTTCCAATCCCATAGAGTTAAGAAGAACAAACTGAAATTAACCGATTTTCACATCTGGGTTTTGTTTCTTTGAAACAAAATAGCCAATGGAAACTCGAATTCCCCTCATAGCACCCCAATTCAGTAACCATTGAATGAAAGAACTATGTTACCAAAAAACCCAACCCAATAAGGCCTGCATTCATCAGCACAAGGCAAGCTGGAAAATTTGATAGCAAGATAAATCAAAACAAGACAAGAAAACATGTTCAATTTCTAAAATTTCAAGCAACCCATTAACATCTAACCTTCCTCAATGAAAACAGAGAGCCCGAAATCAGTCGCCTTGAGCGGTGAATCCACCTCTCCACTAACCAGCAAGAAATTCTCTGGCTTCAAATCCCTATGCATAACACCCATAAAATGGCAGACATGAACAACGTTCACGATTGCCCGGCCGATCTTCGCCGCCTCCCGCTCCGAATAGCTTCCTTTCGCGATAATCCGGTCGAAAAGCTCACCCCCAGAGCACAACTCCATCACCAAATGCACGTTCTGCCGATCCTCATACGCCCCTTTAAATTCTACGATGTTGGGTTGACCGGTAAGGTGCTGGAGGATCAAGATCTCTCTCCTAACGTCCTCGATGTCGCCCTTTCGAACGAGCTTCCTCTTGGATATCGACTTGCAGGCGTATTTGAGGCCTGTGGCTCTCTCTATACAGAGATGGGTGATTCCAAACTGACCCCTGCCCAGTTCTTTGTCCAGAGCGTAGAAGGAGGACACATCTGACATGGGTTTTCCCAGGATTGTGCCAATGTGGGAAGAGGAGGGTGGATTGGGAATAGGAGTGGAAGAGACGTGGTGTTTTGGATGGTCTGAGTGATGTTGGGGTTGTTGGGTCTTTTGGGTTTGATGGGTTTGGTAAGATGGTGGTGGAGATTTGTCTGAGGAAGATGATGAGAGTGAGCTTTTACGGATTTTGGAGCAGAAGCCACCCATCTGGGGTTCTGGGGTTATAGATTCCTTTCAGAGGCTTTCAAGATTTGGAGGAAGAGAAGCAGAGGCTTTTGAAGACGGAAGTGTTTGCTTATTGCATTGTATTTGTAGCCAATGCGTGAAAGAGAGTTGACTGAAGTATACTGAAATAGCAGTTCAATCACCATGTGATTGCGTTGCATTTCTCTCTGTTCTCATTGACTGGAGAAAATTTATGTTGAATGGATACGTATCTTTTACCAAATCTGATGTCTTTTGTTTAACTAAATTAACTCCCAATCCCCTCTATTCATTTCACGTTTTGACCAAGAAATTGATACCTGTGTCACTGCGTTCAGCTGTACAGGCTAGTCTGGATGAGAATAAAAGGTAAGATATCATCCATGTATCCAAGTTTTCTCTACCAAGCTTAAGTTTTGCAATCAAATTAGGGATCTAGGAGGATGAAAATCCTCTTTCCTCTTCGGTTCTTTTTTTTTTTCTTTACTTGAAAGGGAACAGCTAACCTCTCCTATTGATTATTAGAAAAACTCCGAGATAGACAAAACCGCATACACAAGGGATGTGGATGAGGACTTCCAAGTCACTCTAGGACTTTCCCTCCACTAAAACATTTTACGTGTGGGTTGCATTTTAAGTGTGGGTTCTTGTAAATGTAAATGGCATGGCTCATAAGGTGCTCGTCTTGTTGTGTTGGCTCGTGTAGAATCACTGGCAGTGTCATCCCGTACCCTGGTACATGAGAAGCCAACCCAAGGCATGACTCTGCCTGCCGACATGCCCCTTGTAAAATTTTTTTTTTCCAGTTTTTAGAACTTTTTTACATAAACTGGAGGAGAGATTATGCATAACTTGAAATAAATTTGAAACTAGTAGAATAAATGCATCAATGTAGATGCTAATTTATAAATGAAGTGAAAACTTTAATTATTTTAAAATCTATACTTAATTTATATAAAAAATAAATATATAAATAATATAAATGCCGTGTTAGGCTTGGGCCCGCCCATATTTACATGCTCACCTCCTCCATAGGATTTAAAATTCTTCATCTTTATAGATTTATGCATTGATGCTAAATTTTCTCAGATTTTTGCGTAGATGTGAATGTATCAATGAAGAATTCTCGTTCGGGGATAGTGAGTAATTCTAAAATTTATGGATTCCTCAGGAATTACTCACTTGTTATCAAATGTAGCCTAAGTATTTTTTCATCCAAACTACCAAATTAAGCCTAGTTTAGGCATTTGATTCATCCAAACTACCAAATTAAGCCTAGTTTAGGCAGTAGATTCTCAAAGATGTTTGAGGTTACTCTAATGGATATTCATATACCTCTTAATTCAAGAGCATCCCTATGGGGAGAACACACAACCCCACCAGGAGTAGACCTAGGTACTGATACATGGGTGTAGTCACACCCGTCAAACTGCAGTGTGCTTCCAAATCTATATGAAAATTTTGAAATCCACTCCAACAAATCTAATAAAATCATGGGTCCATCTTCAAAATCCAAATAAAAACCCATGGTTTGGCCCCAAATCCAAAATATCTAATAGGGTCCACACTCCTCCAATGAAAATCCTGAATCTGATACTCCACCCCACCATGTCATATTATATTCCAATGCAAATCACTTGGCCTTGTTTATGTTCGATGCAAGGGACACAATTAGTGAAGCTTGCGTGGTCATTCAATATCTATCTAGAATTGAATGATTGGATAGAAAATATCTAATACTAATTACAAGAGGTCTAGATTTTTTTTTTCTCTATTTTTTCTGGGATTAATCTTTTTTTTTCCTTTTCTGATTTCTGGGATTAATCTTAATCCATCCTTATTGTGCAACTCTATTTAACCCTTTTTGTCGCTTGTAATTGAGGCTGAAATCTAGCTGCCTTCCTCAAAAGGACTTTGACATCCTTCATTATCGAGTAAGTAGAATGAAGCAATCTAGATCAAGATGCAAAATGGATAGTAATACCTGATGGCTTTGATCATATTTTTGGACGCGTTCAGGAGATGTTCATGATCATCACCAAAAATCCATCATGCATATAGGCATGGAAGTGGGCCCATAAATTATTGAACTAGCATTTAACAGAAGAGGAAATTTGAAAGTGTACTCTTCTGATGACATGTAGGGCCCTCATGGACCTTAACATCAATAATCTAAATAAAGAGTTAAAGATTGTGGGACCAAGTACGATGTTAGACGGCCCCTCAAAAACTAACTTTTTGTAAGATTATTGACTAGCATTTTCAACCTACTCCTGAACGGTCCCTTGCTCTGTTTTCCTCTTTTTCGTCTTCTTCTTTCTTTCTATTTTCAGGTCATTAATCAATTCTTAATATCTTGCAATCAGAAATCTTTTTGGATAGAGTACAGGTATTGATCACCACGTAAACAAAATTGTAATTCAATATATACACATTGTATTCACAAAAAACATTTAGGAGGCTATAATAATTATTTGTAAAAAAATAATTGTAGAGTAAAATTGGATCTGCAGTATAAAATCTACTGATCGACTATATATACAAAAAGACTGTAAAATCTATGGATTGACAAATAGTAATACTCCCATTTTATTGGGAAAATATTCAAGTGCATCTATCCCTCACTATTTTGGTGAGGGGCACTCCTTTTTAGGGGAGTATTGCGGTCAACTGGCCCAAGTGGAAGAATTTTAACATTGAACGTGTGGTCCATTTGATCGGATGCCCATACATGGGTTCTATCGTAGTAGTCCAAAGCAATTAAAGACCCCTCTTCTATTTGATATTTGGAAATTCTATTGGACTTTGAAAATAACAGCTACTTCCTACTCAAATTACGAATAAAAGGGATAATCTTAATCAAATTAAGAATTCGATGATGAGAAGGAAATTAGCACAGAGATCTATACATATATAGATTTAGGGTAACTTGAAGTGTTCTTCACCAAAATAACGAGGGATTGATACGTAGTAATACTCCCCTTTTCTTATATCATCACCATTAGTTGTTGATTTCTGCGCCTAGTGACTAAAGCCAAAATATTTCCCCAGATGTTTTTCCATACTGCCACATTTTTTCAATATTACAAAACTTTGTTGCTTTATTGCAAAACTTTGCATAGAGTTGCACCTTTTCCTTTATATTTGAATGCTTGGATGTTTGCGTGCAAGCATAATAAGATTAGATTTACATATTGATAATTTTTTTATGTATATTATAATATTTTATTACTTTTATTGTGTTTGATAGCTTTTACGGTTCTAATAGTGTAACATAGTTTTGCCTTACTGCAACAAAATTTTATCAAAGATTAAAAAATGAGCTCTACGAAGAACTTCTGGTGAAATGTGTCTACGGTATAGAAATTCACGGCACCGTACAGGAACCTCCCTAAAATCAATCTATCTAGGAAACTGGAAATCAATGAAGTTCACAGCATATATTAACAATCGTTCCACTAAAGTTGTAAAATTAGTGGCGAGAAAAGTTTCCATTTGGTTCATCAATTTAATGATCCATTGGAATAATCAAATGAAGCGTTGGATCCTCGAAGAAGTAAGGCGACCGGCTGTTGTCCGTTGCCCTTTCGTTCGGGGCTCTTGTAAGAAAATGTTGCACTTGGTTTTCCTAGCGTGTCTCTGTCACCGGAGACTTGAGTACCTAAGTCTCCCGCAAGTGGACGGAAATAGTATAATATCGGCAGCGCGTTGACATCAGCTGGCGCAGTTTTCGCCTTCACTTTTCTCTGATATTCCCATCTGTTGAAAATTCATCTTAACCAGGAGTTTGTCTCATAATATGACTAATGATTGAACACATAGTTAAGAACATGATTACAGTGATTTCTTGTATTTTTAAATTGATTTAATTAATGAGAATAACTCTTCATTTAAACAAAATTTAAGGGCAATTTTTTAAAGATTCATTTCTTCAAAGATAAATTTAAGAACACTTGGGTTTTCAATTGTTGGGCTATTCCTTGGAGTTTCACTCATTTTACTTGCAATGAGGGCTATTTTAGTGTTCAAGTTAATGGAACAACTCAAAACGAATGCCTCTTCTATGTACGATTTTCTCCTATCCGCCTACGGTGAAATTCAGGAGGGGTTCCACTACCCCCACCTCCTTCCCCACTATCCACTCCGGCCCTTTCTCCCACCGGCTCCGTCTCCCACCCTTCTCTCTCTCTACCCCTCCCTCTCTATGTTTTCTCTTCTCTCTCCCTCCCTCTTTTTCTTTCTCCCTCCCACTCTCTCCTTCTCCCTCCCAGTAGACAGCGGTAGGGTGATCGGGCAGCGGGAAGAGACAGAGGGAGAGGAGGGAAGAGAACAAAGAGAAGGGAGGGAGGGAGGGAGGGGGAGAAAAAATAGAGAGGGAGAGGGATTTGGAGCCAGCAGCAGGGAGAGGGAGGACAAAGAGGGGGAGGGAGGAACAGAGAGGTGGAGAGAGAGGGGGGGAAGGATTGGGCACCAACAGCAGGGGGAGGGAGGAATAGAGACGGGGAGGGAGGAACAAAGAGGGAGAGGGACGGAGCCGATGGGAGAGAGTGGGAGTGAGAGAGGGGTGGAGGCGGTGGGGAGTGGCCGGAGGGTAGTGGGGAAGAAGGTGGGGGTAGTTTAGAAATTTAAGAATTTTTTTTTTTCACTATGTGTGAAGAGTGATTTTTTATGTGCCATAAGAAGCTCTAAAAAAATACATTAATGAGAGGGAGAAGTTGACATGGTGAGGGATCATACCAGACAAATAATGGGCAGCTTAGAGTTCATGGGTTTCTTGTGAATCTTCATCCTAAAGCGTACAAAAATTAGAATCTTCATTTATGATAGTGTCACATTTTTTTATTGAACAATTGATCTCATGATGGGACTAACTCTTATTACAATAAAAGAACTTTATTTTTTAAATATTAGATTTTCATGAAAAAATTTGGGATTTCTCATGTCAATGTCTTAAGGGGATCTTAATGGAATGTGTAGTTGCTGATTGGTTAGCAACCACATTTCTCACCCAATTACCCAATGTTTAACTCTTGAGTATGCCTCATCTTCTCATGTGTAGGGGTTCTTTTTCCATGTGAGTGTGCTCTCTTTTGGATTGTAGTGGCTCTCTCCCCTTGGGGTTAAAAAAGGAGAATTCCTAGAAAAGGTATAAAGGTCTTGCCTCATTTTTCAATATAGTGCATGAATATTTCAATATTTCCAATAAGTATATAAATATTTGAATATTTCAAAACATATAAAAGTTTTCCACAATTCTTTCAATCAAGTCTTCCCCAAATGACAATTTTGTCTTTTCTAAACTTCTTTGTTTCTTTAAAATTGGTCATTTTGATTTGTTGATCATATCCATTTAATGATGATAGTTTTCTAATGATTTAGGATCCCCTTATTTTTAATCATTAGTGGGTCCCACCAGGTTATTTGGGTTGAGTCTAATCATTTCTCTTAAAATACTTATTAAATAAAAAATTGGAAAATAGCATGAGGTTGGTTTTGTCTTTCTTTAAAAAAAATTATGGAAGGATTTTATTGAATGAATTGTGGAAAACTTTTATATTTTTTTTGGAATTTTTACAAAAAAGCATTAAAACTAGATTAAATGAATTTATTAACAAATACATAAAAACGTCCCATTAGGGTTCATACATTTTTTTGGTTACTCATTGCTCTAACAAGTTCTCTTTTCTGGTTGTCACTGTTCCTAACTTGATTTTACTTTTGACCATGCTAAACTCCTATCAAGAGGGCAATTAAGTCCATCACTGTCTTGATTTTTTTGCATCATTTAGAAGAGCTTTGATAACTTGATCAACATGGGTTGATCAGCACATTGCTCCTCTATAATAGCTTTCAAAAATCCTGTTAATGGTGAGGTTATGAATTATCATATAAAGGGATTGTAATGTTCTTGAAATCATTGTTGGACTTTGTAATTTGTAACTTTTTACTTTTTTGAAAAATGTGTTATGATATATTTGATCATCTCTCTCTAAAAATTTAATTGCTCCATCGAGTATCGTGGATTTAAAAAATGGAACTGCAACAATTAGAAGGTTAGTAATAGATGCAGAGAGCTGAGAAGAAGGAATATAAATAAAAGAGGGATTGGTGGGATTTTAACATTAGTCTACCTGTTTGTTTGTGAAGTAAATAAAGTAGAGTAGAGTAGAGTAAACCTATAATCGAAAAAGAATAAAATATGATTGGGTTATAATGACATTTTATTTTTAGTTATTTGATAAAGAATCTTTTGACTTTTTTTTTTATAAAAACTATATGTTTTTAGTAATTTAGTTAGTGCATTTTTTAAAAAGAAGGGAAAAGTTTTAAATTTCAACTATTTAACTTAGACTCTACTTTACTCAACCCAATAAACAAACTGGCATGCCGGAAAAGCAAAATCTTATTACGGGCAAAATTTATTTCCAAAAAATATATACAAGCCTTCAATTGGAGGTTTTATATATTTATTAATAAATCCGTTTAATTTGGATATAAGATTATCGTTTTTTGTAAAACTATTTTTTAAAATTATTTAAATTTTTATATACTGTTTTTGAAAGTAAATTCAAAATTTTATTTTGAAAAAAATAGCAAACGCGTTTGTTCCTAACGCGGAAACGTTATTCTCAAACCGTCCAACGAAGGAATTATCCGAACTCGTTTCAAGGTCATGGGTCGGTTGGTTGAGGTCGTTTTCAATCAGATTCAGAATGATGGATGTACAAGTGAGGCACCACGAGTTTCACACTGTCAGCCTTTCCAGGAGTTTCAGACTGTTCATCCTTTTTGCTACATGAAGATGATCAGTGGATTATATGATGAAAATGAAAATCTCATGTGGTGGTGGTGGTGTGAACATAATTGTTCCATTGTTTCACCTGTAATGCACGGTTATATCAAAAAACTAATGCCCACGGAGATCAAAACAGCAGTGGCACCCATGCAAATGGTCTGCATGTTGCATGACTTTGGAGAAAATCAGATCTGATGAGGGTGGCACCCTAAATACATTTGGTCTGTATTTACGTGGTTTAGTAGGCACCACCTAGAAGATTAGCCTTATTGGGTCATTGACATGAAAAATCTCTACGTGATTAAATAAAGAGAGTTTTACTGAAAAAATTCTCTTGAAGTCATTTTGAACAAAAAAGGACCAGATATGATTCCACAACGTTAACACTACGGGTCTTCTTTTGTTTAATTTTTTAGAATCTTATTTAGGTAAGGATATCCTTGCTTCCCCATATACATAAGTGAGGATATCTGGTACATTTTTTTCTTCTTCTTCTTCTTCTTTCTTCCTCCTCTACTGGTTCTTCATCATCATCATCATCTTTTTCTTCTTCTTATTCTTCCTTCAACTTTGATTCAAGCTCAAACATAAACCCAACGACCTAATTCCAATTTACTATACTCATTCATTAAACCCAAAACCATTAAATACATTTAACCCGAACCTAAACCCAAATCTTTCCCTCCCTCACTAGCCAAACAACATGATTCTTAATTTGTCTCATTTTCCTCTTCTTCTTCCCTTAAACTCACCAAAAGCCATCATGATCATCTATCGCTACTATCTTCTCCTTTCTTATTTCTCTAACTTTTAAAGCTCTAGATCTCTCCATCTCCTTTTTTGAGATTGCTTCCACCTTCTTCTCTTATATCCATTTAGGGCTTTTTGTAACAGTGCTTTTGATAAGTAATCTTCTAATTTTGTATCTTTGGGATCTATATTGTGGTTAGCGAAATGAGAAGGAAGAACAAGGAGGAGGGAAAACAAAAAGAATGAGCGGGATATTCCCACTCCTGTCAAATAACCTAACCTCAGGGAAAAAATGAGGGGAAAAGGAAAAATAAAAAATAAAAACAAAGAGCGAGGATATCCCCACTCATGTACGTGGGTGAGTGGGAATATCTCCACTTGTGTCAGACAACCTAAATCCGCTAGCACTTTTCTAAAAAAAAAAAGTCTGAAAATGGAGATATCTCTGTTCATGTACATGATTGAGTGGAGATATTTCAGCCGAACTCAAATTCAAAAAATTAAGAAAAAAAAAGATCCCTAAGACTACTATGATGGAGTCATGTCTTTGAAGTCTTTTTTAATATAAAGTTACTCTGATAGGATTTTTTTGGATAAAATCTTCTTAAATAAAAAATTAAAAGACAGGAAAAAATATTCCATGGTAAATCTGCCAATCTGGTGTCTGAATTCGACGTTTCGGTGCCAATTCTGCGCAGTGGGGCCTTGACAAGACAAGCGATTTATATGCTTCACGGATAACATGTGGAAACTATAGGTAGACGCATTGTCCAGAAAGACTAGAATTGTGATGTATCGTCTGTTACACGGAGATTAACCAGTAGGTCCCACGTTTGAAGTACCGACCAAAAATTACCATCCCACCCTAGGGAATCAACCTTTCTTTGTACTTAACACAAATAAATAAAAAGGGATTTTCACCAAAAGAAAAAATATAAAGCACCCAAATGGGGATTTGTCTTTACTAAAACAATAATAGAAGAGGGGAATTCATTGAACATAGGGATTACAAAAGAGTACAAAACTATAAAGAAAACAAGACTTCCACTAACAAACCAACACCCTTCTTAGATCAAACACTGGTCCATTTTTTAATCCTAATAAGAATTTTTGTCCCATGGCATTTGAATGCAATGTTTTTTTTTTATAAGAATTTCAAAATCTGGCTACCTGAAAGGTCTTGAATGACTTTTTGAAACTCTTAGAATTTTATTCTCTATGCATTTGGTTGCACACCATATAAAGGATATGTATAAAAGAGCAGTAATAAATGTGAGAACTTCATGTGGAGAAACAGGTGGATTCTTCGTGACTATAGGTTTACATCAGATATCAACATTAAGCTCTTATCTCTTTGTATTAATTATGGATAAGTTAACTGTGCATATTCAAGAAGAATTACCATGGTGTATGTTGTTTGCAGATGATATAGTATTCGTAGATAAATTAAGAGATTGTGTAAATACAAAATTTGAGAGATGATAGGGGGCATTAGAATATAGAGGCTTTAAAATAAATTATAAAAAGACAGAATTTATAGATTGCAACTTCAGTGAACATATACAAAGTGTTAAAACCACTATCAAAATTGAAACCTATGAGATATTACGCATAGATTCTTTTCGGTACATAGGCTCGATATTAATAAGGATGGGGAGATTGACGAAGATGTAGAGTATAGGATAAAAGCTGGATGGTTGAAGTGGAGATTTGCTTCTGGAGTGCTTTGTGATAGATAAATGCCAATGAAATTGAAGGGCAAATTTTACATGATAAAAATTAGACCAGTTATGAGATATAGACTAGAATGTTGGCCAATTAAGAGGACGTATATTCATAAGATGGATGTAGCGGAAATGAAAATACTTAAGTGAATGTGTGGTAAAACTAAGAAAGATAAAATTAGAAATAAGCACTTTCGAAAGCATTTAGGGGTAGCACTAATAGGGGATAAGATTAGAGAAACCCGTTTAAGATGGTTTGGGTATGTTGAGAAGAAGTTTGGATATACAAGTTGATCGCTCATCAAGAGGTAGGGGTAGGCTGAAGAAAACATTAATTTAGGTCATTGAATCAGATTTGAAGAAGTTTAACTTATCGAAAGATTTGGCTCAAAATAGAACAGAATGGAGAAACAGAATTCATGTAGCGACCCCAGTATGGTTGAGATAAGACTTTGATGATGATGATGCAATTGGTTGCACACTAAGAAAAGATATTCGAAATTCCACTTCAAGAGGACAACTTTTGGAGAATTTGAAATAAGACGCAAAAACTAAAAACTATGGCTTAAAAATTAAAGGAACTAAAACAAGGCCACCATACATTTGTGCACTTGAATTTGATGTAAAAATGAGAGAGAGAGAGAGAGAGAGAGTTGGAGATTTTGATATACATCAAATATAACTCCTCGTTATTGATTTAGGGGTTTTCAAGCTTTAGGAAAAAGGAAACTAGATTCGGCTGTTAAGAAGGACATAATAATTTAGTAAAAAAACTTATTCTAATTGTGAGTGATCCATTTTCGGCAAAAGCTCAAATCATTATTGAAACTCTTCATAATTTTTTGTTAAAAATCCCAAAAAAAAAAATATTTTGCATGTGCTCAACATAATTGGATATAACTCTATTTGCATAAAATCTTATGAGATGAGAGGATGTGATTTTAAAGATTTAGTATTATGCTTAAATGTTTGGTGGAATTTTTATAGAAGATTTATATGTTGATATCTTTCAAAGTAATATCAATTATTTTCTATGTAGCATTTGGAACTCTTTATTTTGATTATGAAACTATAAAAATTCAGCCATCTAAAATATTACCTTTGACGTTTGAAATTCTCTAACTTTCTACTTGTTGAAATCTAAGGGCCTCTTTGTTTCCATTAAAATACATATAAATTGAATGCATATGATTTATATCATAACTAGTTAAAAATAAAGAACAAAGGTAAATTTTCAAAAATGAGTATCAAACAACCTTTTATTTTTGAAAACAAACCATCAGAATTGCATTTTTGATAAAAGGAGGTCAGAAATCAAAATTAGATGTAGCATGGAAGAAATACATTTTTTTTGTTTATTTTCTATATCATTATCATCTCACCAAATGTTACAGAAGAAAAAACATTGCTTCCACTTCCACGGAAATAAGCATGCACAAACATACCGTAAAAGTACAAGTAAATGCTAATGAGTCGGTTCTGAGCTAGAACCATTATGTACTTAGAACCGGAACCATTTCCATATGATGGTTTGGGTCTTGTTCCAACTTAGAACCCATTTTATTGGTTTCAAACCCAGTTTTGATATGAAGGCCTTGATCCGGTTCTAGAATTCATTTTAACTAGAAGATTGGTGTCCAATTCCAAAACTTGTTTTAACTTCTTTTTCATTTTTCAGTTGTTTCTTAAAATAAGAATATCAATCAACTTCTTATAGTCTGTCAAGCCTACTACCTCTAGGATTAAATAAAATTAAAAAAGTCCAATGAAATATTATATTGAGCTCCAATTTGCAATATTAAAAACTCCTATGTCGGGTCTCAAGTCCACAAGTATGAAGCTGTATGGATCTAGAATAGGATCTGTTTATCAATCGAAACCTAATTTGATTTCTAGATTCAACCCGTTTATTAATTGGAACCTCAAAGAAGTTTCAAACCTAATTTTAATGAGTTTTGCATCCCTAAGCGCGCACTAACATCAATTTATTATTAAGTATTTAGGGCTTATTTGTTTGCATGGAAAGAGGAAGTCATGGTCAAATGGGCAACTTTAACAAATGTTTATTAAAGATGTGAGGATTGAAGGATATAAAGTAGAGATGTGGATGAAACCTTCACTTCCCCGGCATTTGAATTACTAGGTCATAGTTGAAAGTTCATTTCCTATCTCCTCTTTATTCATGTTATGTTGAAGAGAATGAATGTTCTTCTTCACATTTATTTCTTTATTTTAACCATTTTTAGAATTCTCAGAATTCAATTAAAGGTTCTCAGCAGCAGGTGCAGCAATAACAACAACAACATTAAAGGTTACTAGAATTCTCTGGGCAAATAGGTTGTTTCACAGGTTGTGTACCACTCACGCATCTAGTAAAAGCATTATATTTTAATAATTATAACAATAATATTGTTGAGATATGGAAAGAGTTTGGTTGAAAATAATTTGAGATTTTGTAAATTACAGACATTGAACTATTCTGGCGCATCCAATGCCAACCTCTGTATCTTATTTCGTCTTTTCCTTGTACTGATGCTACCTCAGAATATTTTCACAAGCCAAAACAAAGAAGAAAAGCCTGGAGAAATCTGATTAGTGATGAATTTGTTCCATGCACTTGTTCAATCTACGCTAAGGATTGCAGCATGTGATCGGGCATCCTACATCAGCAAGGTCCCCACTATCAAGGGGTAAGACTTTGGTTGGCCCTCTCCTGCCCATCTATATGCAATGTCATTAAATATGTTAAACTTTAATTATGAAGAAAAAACAGACTCCAAAATGCCCATCTTGTGGGGGTGGGCACTTTTTGATGAATGTCAATTATGGGGTGAGAAAAACAGGCAGAGATATGAACGCACATCAAAATGGGCTAAACATTTCCATTATCAAATAATCTTAGGCTTGCAAATTAAACCACAAACTTCAGTGGGGCCCACCTTTTGTGCATCCAAATTATTCAATCATATCTTCTTCTTGGTTTCTAGTTAGGATGGGCATGCTTAGAAGGTTCAAGGTGTTCCTTATCTATTATAAGGTTTTATTCTTATTTTTAAAAAAGAGAAGTTTCATTCAAAAGCAAGAAACACCAAAATAGAAGCTAGACTGGCGCATAGAATGGCAAAACAAACCCCTTAAGAACAGATGTCTGCCCCTAAGAACAACAAAGCCCATTCATTGTCTATGTCTATATCCTAATCACTAGAGAGACAGTTTAGCCAATGAATGAAATGTCGAGTTAAAAGATCTAAGAATAAAACATAATTCAACATAATCGAAAGTCAAAGCTAGCTTCTTAATATCATCAATAATTGGGCTGATTGCCCAATCAAATATCAGTGAGAGCAAAATCATTGCATATCCATTCTTCTTTGTCCTTTTTTTTATTTTTTATTTTATTTCTATGAGAAGCACCTAGTGTTTTAGTTTCCTAAGACAAGGCGACTTTTGGACCAATCTTGGTGACACCTGCATTCACAACATTTTCTTTAATCATAGGGGTATAACCAAAAGGAGATTTCTCATTCGCCGCCTTGTAAGCAGCATCTGAGAATTTAAAATTTGCTTCCTTGAGTCAAGTTTCACTAAGGGGTCTAGATTTGCAGACTTTCTCCTACCCTTATTCGAGTCAAGTTGAGAGAATCCATAAACCATGAGATGGACGGAGGCAGTTATATTAATGGCATTCAATTTTGTCCCCCTTAATAGGAATTCATTTCCTATTTACCACAAAGACGTTAACACATAAAATTTCCAAGGTTCAAATCAAATATAAATAGGGTTAAAAAAAGCAACTATAAGCCAATTTGTAAGGATTTTAGTACATTGGCTAATTCATAGATTGGACAAAACTCTAGTTCTAGTCAAAGTTGTATTTATATTTTTTTAGATTAGAAGTTTGAAGACATTAAAAAATCTTAGAAGAGCTGGAATAAAGGTATTTGGATTAAAAAGGTCATATTTCACAAATCAAGTATCGAATATGGGCAAGCAACTACCGTTACAAAGCTTATTTCGAATAAATATCTGTAGGTCTAAGATTACGTTAATTGGAGCTAAAACAATATAGTTATGGCCTCGAGAAATTTACAGAAATTATGCTATCCGAAATTATGAAGCTACTATTGCGTAAATTTTTATTTTTATTTTAAGTGGGATTTTCTTATTTTGTACAAATTCCTATTCTGGTTGGATTACTATTATGAGGCATAAAATTGAGGCTATAAAATGGGGTTCTCTCTCAATCCTAAGAAAAAGATCTCATTATTTTAAGTGGAGAATATATGTTGGAGATTATCTCATCTAGAGCTTTCATTGGAGAGTTAAAGGGTTGAAGTTTTGCTCTAAGAATCTTTGTCTTCTATATCTCTTAGTGGAAGATTTTCTTCAAAACGTAAAAGATCTAAGGAGTTAAGCTAACAACTAGAAGCGTTTGATTAATTGGATTTGTAGCAACTAACGGCTGGTGGCTATTGTAGAGTATTCTTTATAGGAGGTTGATGCTATAAAATTATGCAGATATCTGTAAGTTGCATCTAACTGCGCAATAATCAATACTGCTTGATTATTAGTCTAGTACAGACTTGTGGTTTTTTCCAGGTTGGATTTCCACGTAAAAAATCGTGTTTTCTTGTTATGTGTGCTTTTGTGTTGATTTGCTTATTTTATTTCCACTACATAATTGTTTATTACACACATATTGTTGAGAGTAATTGCAACGATCAATTCTAGAGGCTCACCCAAAACCTTCACGGTTATATAAAACATAACCAAAAGATCAAGCAAAAGCATCATTTGTCACCTGCATAGATCCATAGCTGTCGGCCATAAAGAGAATGCCTTGACCACCACCACGCTATTTCAAGGTAGTTTTTGCATGACAAAATAGTTTTACCCACTCCTCAAGCTGCTGTCCAAGTCTAACAACTAACTAGTTCAAAAAGTAACAGTTGGGGGTCCACATAGAAGCTCTGTTAGCTCTACTACAACTGTTGGGTTTTGTTTTATATTCCAGTTTAGTCAGATCAGTTATCTAGTTTAGTCAGAACCAAAGTTCAGGGTTAAGGGTACTTTAGTCATTATGTATGGGTTTTCTTGTTGACCAAGAAAGCAGAAACTAGATATATTGATGTACTGTAACCCTAAATCTTAAGGGGATCATGATGGGATTATGATAGATAAGTTCTATCCTCCGTGGACTTAGGCAAGGTTGCTGAACAACGTAAAACTACTGTGTCATGTGTGTGATTGCTTGATAGTGTGATTGGTTGTGTTCATCGTGATTGATTCGTCGATCGTGGGTAATTTTTATTGCGCCGCTTTTTTCAACAAGTGGTATTAGAGCAATGTTAAAATCCCTCGGGTTTGCGATTGACGGATCAGATTTCGTTGGAGATATGGATATTTGCATTTCAATACAAAGAAGAGGTTTTGAATCTTGGTGAAGGTTTGGATCAGATCTTTGTGGAGAGATCGGAAAGAGGGGCAAAGATGTTCTTCGGTGAAGACACTTTTTCAGTTGTCAGCCCGAGTCGATAAGAGAACGAGCAGAAACGAGATCAGGGCTCAGTTACCCTCCTACGGAAAACAGAAGATTTGGATCCTCTAGTTCTGGTTTTTTGTAGAATGGAAGGAGGCACAGTGGTGCTCTCAAATTGCAGAGAGGGTGTTCTCCACGGTGTTTTTTGCCAGAAAGAGCAACATCGTTGTCTGACCGCTTTTCCCCGTCACTGTGCATTGTCTACCCCTAGCCACTATCGAGGAAGAAGGTGAGGGGCCTAGGGTTTTTGTCCCTCTTGGTTTGTTGGAGACACAGAAGTTGCAGAAAAGAAGGGCTGTGATTAGTGGAAGTCGAGAGGTGGGCCCCATGCTGGTTGGAATAAGAGATTAGATGGTTATTGGTTTAGGTCGTCGCCACCTCAAGCAGCCGGAGAAAGAAGCTATCCCCCTTGCTAGAGCCTCGTGACCATCGGCATCCACATGCCTTCTGCCCTTTGCCGAAGAAGAAGCCTAATGGCTTTTTGGTCCTTGTGTTATAAAGAACCGGAGAGGGAAGAAGATCGGACTTGGTCCAGGTCAGGTTGGGCCTGACCCAGTTGTAGTAGCCCAATAGTGCAGGCCAGGTTGGCTAAGGTCAGAACTGACCCATGATACAGAGCATAGCCTGCCAGCGGTAGTGCTGACGTCAACACATGTCAGCAGGTAAAACGGTCAAAGACAGTTTGATTAGATTTGTGGCTAAAATTGTTTCTGTGATATTTTGATCGTTCGATGTTCAATTGGAGATTTGTTTGTGCCTATAGACTCGTTGTGAGGAGATCTACGCGTATGTGGAAGAAGATGGGTAGTTCAATGGTAAAAAAGAAGGTTTAATTGATTGGAGTACAGAAAACCATTTCTGCGATATCGAAGCCATCTGATGTAGGATTTCAAATCTGTTTCTTTCAGCGTCCTCGCAATGACAAGATCTATAAGGCAGACAAAAGATATTGGCAGTTTGATGGGTTGAAAATTGGGGGACTGAAGAAACTGACAGATTCGTGATGACACAAATGTATTTAAACATCACGGGCCAAATTGAAGTGTTTGATGAAGAAATGACTTCAGGGATTAGTAGGGAAGAATCGTTTGATGTTATGAACAGAAGATTGAAAAGTGTTACTTGATGTCATGAACATAAGATTGAAAAGTGTTACTTGATGTTATGAACAGAAGATTGAAAAGTGTTACTTGATGTCATGATCAGTCATTTCAATCCTTACCGTGACACAGTAACGATTGAGAAGTGTTACTTGATATTATGAACAGAATATTGCTCTAAGTACTTTGATGGAAAGCACAGATTCGCGTCGAAGGGATCGGGAAGGAGCGACGTGCCAAAGTAAAAGGAAAAGCAAAAGAATCAGAATCAGAAGGAGGTAGTGTGCAAGAAAGCTCAGATTCGGTTGACGGGGAATCACTTTCGGACACTACTGGTATGGATCGGGTTGATGATTCATGGTATTGGGATTCAGATTCTTCCTACCATGTGTTAGCGTAGAGATTGGTTTGATGCAAATAACTCTTATTGTTGATGGATCGGTTCTTATGGGGGAGAATGCAAATTGAAGAGCATTTGGGATAAGAGTTGTCACGCCCCGATCCTGGGAATTTGGGGATTTGAGTGGGCCCCCAGGGCGTGGATACGTAATTCCGTAGAAATCCTTGCCCTGAAGAATTATGCACGAATTCCTACAAGGGAGATTCCACAGGAACGTTTGAGGTATGCTGACATACGTACAAACATAATTTATCATAAGCGAAATCCTGCGAAATACTCAGTAATTATCAAGAGCACATGAAGTTTATAGTCTGTTAACTTTCAAAAGTAAACATATATATATATATACATATGATAGTGTTAATGTCTTTTAAGTACATTCCAAGAATACTACTTAAGAGTTTGATACAAAAGGTCCAAGCATAACATCCCAAGAATACACGCGCTCCATAGGATGGCTAGTAATAGATGTCGCCATCTGTCCACTCGTCTACACCCCGAGGTACCGTTGGGGTACCCTCCGGGGGCGTGTCAGTATCCGCGTTGGGACCGGGTTCTAGACCTGCAATACCAAGGGTAACACTGTTAACACGATGATTAAGCAAGTACTAAGGCATATGAAACTAATACAATATAATATATCAACAAGAATAATCACTGAACATGATGCATGAGTGAGGAATTACAACTTAAATGTCACACATACTGATTGGCAACCACGACGCTCTATTTTCCCAAAAGGGAGCATACACATATCATATGGGTCGCTAGGGGATCAAGCTAGTTTCCTGAAGAGCGCCGACTACTCCTTCGTAAACCTACTGCAGTGGTGTTATACATATACCCAAAGGGCGTAAGCTGAGTGGTGCCGACTCAGATCCAATCGTATCAGTCATATCATACCCTTGGCTAACAAGCTCGCACTGATTAGAAGCTCTGGCTTGTCAGACACGCACTCATTAGAAGCTCAGGTCTGAATTGCCTCAGGGTTTTGCTAAAAGAAGTAGTTCATGATGAAGGTGGGGTGTTGTAGCAAGATGCATGCATTCGGATTAAGATATTACTACTCATCCTAGATTAATTGGCTCATGATCCCCAAGAATATTCAACACGACGTACTCATAAGAAATCTAATGTTGTGGTGTTACCATGTCTTGGTATTGCCTTATAGGCATACGGGACACCTTCTTATGCCAACATCCATGACTTGCTATTGGAAACTCATTCATAAGTCATTCATTCATTCCAACATGTAATTACCGGTGCCCAATGTGGAGGTGTGGAAAGTACCAATACTAAGTCCCTACAAGATCATTGGAAGTTCCTTACATCCTACATTCATTGGGTCCTTACGGCTTAACCGTATATAATGCTACAACTTAGCCGAGTGTGTCAGAATCCGTCCGGATTTTCAGGTGCATTTACGGCCCAACCGTATGTTGGCCTACGGCTTAGCCGAGCTAAGCCTACGGCTAGGGTACCGGGAGGTTACGGTGTAGCCGTAGTGTATTCCACAGTGCAGCCGTGTGCAAACCGTAGAAGAAACTGAGTTCCATGAGCTCTCTGGAAAGCTCGCCGTAGGAAGACCTACGGCTTGGGTACGGGCTGGATACTGCTTAGCCGTAGTACATTTAACGGTGCAGCCATGGGTGAGCCGTAGTTTAAAATCGGGTTTTGTTGCTCTCTGGACCTTGAGTCGTAAGTGCTCACGGCTTAGCCGTAACTTCCCCGTAAGCTTCAGAAACCTGAATACAGTTCTGTAGCTCAATTCCGATTTCAGTCAGTACAGAACCTATATTGGGAGGGGGTTTTATGACTTACTAGTAGTATCTAATTAAGGTGTTCTGTACTCCCACACCCTCTATTTCCATTTTTACCATTCCCACTTGATTCATACCCCACTGGCACCCAAGTAACAACTTAATTCACACACACCCATTAAGAAGAGACTGCGGTGCAAAAAATTGGAAGAACTAACTCAACATGCAATGAATAAATTACACATGCAGTGCATATAACCTCAAGTACTTGCCTTATTACCAGTGTTTAACCCCTTTTTAACTCTTCTTGTCGTGTGGGTAGAGGGAAAACTCCAAATCGAAATGGGTTCTCTACAATAGAACATGCAAAGAGGAAAATGGGGTTTAAGTTCACATGCATGTCATGTGGTGGAGTCCTTATGGCCCTAATAACCCAAAGGATGAAATGAAGACAACCTCTCACCTTATACTGCTGTAGATTTCAGAAAAGAGGTACCCAAGGGAGAAGGAAATCAGTGGAGGCGTTTCCTAACACATACACGACCCCTTTCCAGTTGTGGTAGCACCTCAAGAGGAAGAGAAATGAAAAGCAACTGAAGAGAAGGGAGAGCTCCAGCAGTTGTACGAAAAGAAGAGAGCAAGATACGTTGAGTTCCCATTTAAATATGAATTTCTCTGAAAGTTACATGCAAGGCCATACGTTTTAAGAAATTTCAGTTTAGGCTAAATGCACCTCAATTGGACCAAGATAAGTTCAGATCAAGTCGGACCCAACACAAAAGATGATTCACGCGAAAAGTTACATGAAAGGAAATGAACGAGGTGTCCAAGAGGTGCAAGGACAAATTACGAAAAGGCCCTTAACTACTAAAGTAGGGCCGAACTCCGCCCAACTCCCTATCCAAGGCCCAAGCCCGATAATCTTTGGATTAAATTAGCCTTAATTGAGTTCAATTAATATAGAACGAGCTTAATTAACGTAAATCAAGATTAGTGGGATTCGGGACCTTACAAGAGCGATAGAGATCCAGGTGTATGATGATGTTATTCAAACCTTAACGGATGTTATATATGTTCCTTGTTTACGAAGAAATTAAATTTCTTTAGGTGCCTTAAACTTCAAAGGCTGCAGGTGCACTATAGTGGGTGGAGTTACGAAGGTGGAAAATGGAACATGGGTCATTATGGAGCGTAAGATGGTCAGAAATCTCTACAGGTTAATAGGAGATGCTTCTTTCAGATGGAGTAGTAAATGAGACATCAAATAACAGGGAAGGAAATCCATGGTTCAGGTGGAGTTAGAAGTGACGGGTCATTGGAAGATGAATTGATGGGTCTTCAATGATATCATCTAGTGGAAATCTAGGAAAACCTAAACGGAGATGATTTTCTCAGAAAAGGTAGTCTTGTTCAAGTTGGAGTAAGCCAATTTTGCATTAAGTTATACCTAACTTGCGTAACTATACTCAACCAGCCAGAACAGGCTAAAATAGGATAGTTATGGGTTTGATGGAAAGTACACTGAGATGGAGACAGAAGGAATGATTCATATGTACCAGTGAGATCCAGATTTCAGGAGGTCTTCAGTTTTGTCTTGACGGATGGAAGTTAGGTTCATTGTGTTGCAAGGATGCATATAAGTGACAACCATGGATAGCACTTCGGAGGTTCAAGATGAGAGTGTTGAGGTCAAATGAGGCAATTGTGTATATCTCAAGTCAGTTTGGACTTGATTGATATTAGATAATGCTGAAATTGCTAGTGCATCTAGGCTCGGGGGTGTAAGTGCCGTGCTTGGTAGTAGCATTTGTGGAAGTGTACCTTTCAGCGAGGTGCGTGAAGTGCTGGTTCAACATTTTAGAGTGTTAAATAGAGAAGACTGCGCTATCGGTGTAATGACATATCATTCAGTAAGGTGCGTGAAAACATTACCGGGTATCTCAAAGTGGCTTTGAAGATTTGTGGAATCCTAGCCAAGATGGAGATTATTGGGTTTTGTCTTGTATTTCGGTTTAGCTAGATCGATCATTTGGTTTAGTCAGAATGGAAGTTCAGGGTTAAGGGTACTTTAGTTATTATATATGGGTTTTTTTGTTGGCCAATAAAGCGGGAATTATATATTTTGATATACTATAACCTTAGATCCTAAGGAGATTGAGATGAGATCATGATAGATGAGTTTTCTCTTCCGTGGATGTAGGTAAAGACGTAAGGTTGCCAAACCACGTATAACTGCTATGTCATGTGTCTGATTGCTTGATAGTGTGATTGCTTGTGTTCATCGTCATTGATCCGTCGATCATGAGTAATTTCCATTGTGCTGTTTTTTCCAACAACAACTGCCCACTCTCTCCACTTCTTGGTATAACTACCCACCATGAAGGCTATAAAGAGCCTTCGGGGGCAGTGTGAAAGGGACTTTTTGAGAAGGACTTTTGTAACACTCCGACCCGAGTTGACCCGGATTAGTGGGTAATTGCGTGTGTTTTTATCGCTAAGTGTTTTGATTTTGTTTGTTTTTGGTTTGAGTTGTAGAGAGATCGTTTGGGTTGAGTTTGACTTGGTCTAAGGAGTTTGAGCCCTTTTTCGTAATTTTGGTTTTTGATTGACCTTGTCAGTTTTGCGTCATTCTGACGTCAGCGCGTGTACTTCGTTGAGCTTGTCATTTCTCGTAACTGTCTTGGATCCGAATGAGTTCGTTTGCTCTCGTTGGACCGTCATTTGACTTAAACTGATAATCGTGTTAACTAATTGGACTTGTTTGTAAATTTGGCTCAAATTAAGTTATAAATATCCTACCAAACCCCTTTTCTCTCTCGATCGTCTCTGTCTCTCAGCTCACTCTCTCCAGCTCGTCTCTCTCTCGGTTCAGCTCTCTTTCTCTCTTCCCCCATCTCTGATTCGATTGCTTGAGGGAGGAAGAAAGGAGCTCGTTCGCGTGTGTTTTCCGGTGGACTGAGCCAACCACGAAGTGATTCCATTTGTGAGGCAAGTATAAGCCCAAGATGTGTGAACACCGATTGATAGTGATTTGATTGTTGTGTTTTTATGCTTCATTGTGTTTCTCAGTATTGGACAGCCCCATTGAGTTCATTTCACTGTTATTTGCTGTTTTTCAGTCGTTTCCTTCAGTTTCTGTATGACTGTGACAATTCCAGAAAAATGAGTCCGTGCACTCACGGCTACGCCGTGAAATGTGCTACGGCTAAGCCGTAAAATGGCTTACGGCTAAGCCGAGACCCAGCCGTAACCCAAATCGTAGAACAGTACAGACTGTTAGCTGAAAATAACTGGATGTTGGCAATTTGCCATTCTTCTACGGCCCAGCCTGATCTAAGCCGTACATTGTCTTACGGCTAAGCCGTGGACCAGGATACGGCTGAGCCGTAGAGCAAAATACGGGTGAGCCGTAAATCCGGATGGATATTTGGGAAACCTCAGCTCAGCCGCAGTGCATAGTACGGCTAAGCCGTAAGATGCCACGGCTAAGCCGTAAGGTTACCTACGGCTGCACCGTGAGACCCTGAGAATTAAATGAAAAGGGACTAGGTTTAAGCAAAAGACCGTATATGACTTTCATGTTAGAATGTAGCTAACCTGGACATGCCCAATGGAATGTTTGAATGACATGAATGATCTCAAGGGCTGTGAATCATTCATGCTTGTTATCCAGTTGTTTAGCACCCCCCCATGGGTGTTGGTTTAAGGGACTTCGATGCACACTCGAGACACTGCAACACTAGACAATGGTGCATCGGATAACTTAAAACTACATCAACATGCACGGTTAGAGACGCTGGATAATTAGTGTAGGATTGGCTTGTAATGGATCCTTGATTCGTATAAGTACTGGATTGGTTTGAGTTGTACAGCATATTGATTACGGTTTATGCCCTCTTATGTGTTCTACGCTAGACCTCTCGATTCTGTGGGAAATGCAGCAACCTCAGAGCGAAGCCCGGGTGGAACCATTCTATTATTGTGTATTGTGTTATACCGTTGCTCCATTGGAGAACTTGCATCAGTTATGAGTCAGTGATTGTGATTGATACTCATTGTCAGCACTTCCTGTAATTGCTTATGTACATTCAGTATCAGTATATGCGATGCACTTCCTATTGTTTGTTCAGCATGATATGTGAGATCTGTAAGTGATAAGTGATATGATATGATTGATTGATTGAGGTGCATCATCCGATTGATTGTGATTGGTATTGGCACTACTGAGCCTCAGCCTTAGGATACCCGACGGGGTTAACTTTGGTTTAGTTTAAGTGTTTACCTCTGCAGAGTGTCTTGTCCTGGGACTCCGGACCCCGGGAACTAGAGACCCATGCGTGCCCTGGCCCGGTCGCTGGTGTTCTCATCCTGATTGCTCTCGTAAGGGAGAAAATGGCCAATGTAGTAGCCACTTGATTGTTACCTGTTTATGATTCTTACAGCATGCTTATTCATTTGCATAAATTGTTTAGTATACGAACATGCTTTCTATGGATATTGCATTATGATCATTGTTCCGTATTATTCCGTATTCGACACAATTTGTGTTATCTTCTTGTTGGCTTATACTTTGCTAAGTCGTTGTACTTATGTGTTTGTCTTGTGTGTTGCAGGCTCAGATCCCTCTCCCGATCCTGCGTCGGTCGACCCGACTCCAGGAGAGGCTTACGAGGCCCCCTCCGGCCTAGAGGAGTGGACTTGATCCATCCTCCAGAGTACGGTTTGCATCATTTTGGGTTTCCCCATTCCTTGTCTGGGAGTCTGTTGAAGGGACTTTTTCTGTAATTGTAATGTGGGCTTGAGTGATATCTGTATATTGTATTTTGATTATTTGGGAGCCCTCTTCCGTAACATACGTTCCTGTATTTGTTATTGTTATCAGTTCATGTTATTTTGTAATCTCCCATTGTCTTGATACTGTGGTATGCCTTGATACGTACAGCTTCCGCGTACAGTTGTTTGCACGTGTGAATGATCCCTTGTGTGTGTATGCTTGGACGGGGTCTAGGTGTGCATGCACGGGAGTACGTGTGTCATTGGTTAGACTTTCTCTGACCCCCGGTCCCTGGGCTCGGGTCGTGACATACGTATTGTATGGTATCAGAGCATTGTCTCTCAGAGCTTTGTTTCTCAGGGCATTGTCTCTATCTTAGTGTGTAAGCATGTAGGCATATAGGACGTGGTGAGATTTCGTAGTCCAGTTCTGGACTGTTGTGTGTGGTCTCCTTGTCTTGTGAGTCTGTGTGAGTTACCGAGTGTGATAGCAGATTGACTTTTGTGTTTTGCAGGCTATGGCATCGGGATCTGGAACACACAACAACAATGATCAGGGAGATAACGAGAGTGGGTCAGCCGCTCCACAGCCACTCGTGAATTTCGACGAGCGCTTCTTGACTATGCTGCAGGCGATCCATTCTTTGCAAGCGCAGGTCGTTTCGATCGTAGACCGACAGAGTCAAACGCCAGTTCGGCCTGCAGAGCAGCCAGTGGTTTTCCAGCCTAGAGAAAGCGATCCGAATGCATTGTACGACAAATTCAGGAAACGTGGAGCCACAGAATTCTATGGGAATGAAGATGCATTGAAGGCTGATCAGTGGCTAGAGCATACCGGAGATCTCTTCTCTACCATCGTTTGTGATGACCGGCAGAAAGTCATGCTTACTGTCACAACCCGAGCCCAGGGACCGGGGGTCAGAGAAAGTCTAACCAATGACACACGTACTCCCGTGCGTGCACACCTGGACCCCGTCCGAGTATACACACACAAGGGATCAATCACACGTGCAAAAGACTGAACGCGGAAGCTGTACGTATCAAGGCATACCACAAATATACCAAAAGACATAGGAGATTACAAAACAATATACACTGATGATAAGACCAAATACATGAACGTATGACAATAGAGCGGGCTTACAACAATCCCAAAATCAAAATACAGGTATCACTCAATGCCCACTTTACAATTACAGAAAATCCCCTCAATAGACTCCAACACAAAGAATGGGGAAAACAAAATGATGCAAACCGTACTCTGGAGGATGGATCAAGTCCACTCCTCTAGGCCGGAGGGGGCCTCGCGAGCCTCTCCTGCAGTCGGGTCGACCGACGCAGGATCGGAAGAGGGATCTGAGCCTGCAACACACAAGACAAACACATAAGTACGACGACTTAGCAAAGTATAAGCCAACAAGAAGATAACACGAATTGCGTCTAGGACTGAAGCATACTGAACAATAGTCATAACGCAATATCCATAGAAATGATGTCTGTACACTAAACAATTATGCAAATGAATAAGCATGCTATCAGAATCATGAACAGGTAACAATCAAGTGGCTACTACATTGGCCATTTTCTCCCTTACGAGAGCAATCAGGATGAGAACACCAGCGACCGGGCCAGGGCACGCATGGGTCTCTAGTTCCCGGGGTCCGGAGTCCCAGGACAAGACACTCTGCAGAGGTAAACACTTAAACTAAACCAAAGTTAACCCCGTCGGGTATCCTAAGGCTGAGGCTCAGTAGTGCCAAGACCAATCACAATCAATCGGATGATGCACCTCAATCAATCAATCAATCACTTATCACTTACAGAGCTCACATATCATGCTGAACAAACAATGGGAAGTGCATCGCATATACTGATACTGAATGTACATAAACTGATACGGATACGGAATGTACATAAGCAATTACAGGAAGTGCTGACCATGAGTATCAATCACAATCACTGACTCGTAACTGATGCAAGTACTCCAATAGAACAATGATAACACTGATACCAATATAACAATAGAATGGTTCCGCCCGGGCTTCGCTCTGGGGTTGCTGCATGTCCCACAGAATCGAGAGGTCCAGCGCAGAACACATAAGAGGGCATAACCGTAATCAATATGCTGTACACATCATGATACCTTTACGAATCAAGGTCAATTACAAGCCAATCCTACACTAATTATCCAGTGTCTCTAACCGTGCATGTTGATGTAGTTTTAAGTTGTCCGATGCACCATTGTCTAGTGTTGCAGTGTCTGGAATGTGCACCGAAGTCCCTTAAACCAACACCCATGGGGAGGTGCTAAACAACTGGATAACAAGCATGAATGATTCACAGCCCATGAGGTCATTCATGTCATACAAACATTCCATTGGGCATGTCCAGGTTAGCTACATTCTAACATGAAAGTCATATACGGTCTTTTGCTTAAACCTAATCCTTTTCATTCAATTCTCAGGGTCTCACGGTGCAGCCGTAGGTAACCTTACGGCTTAGCCGTGGCATCTTACGGCTTAGCCGTACTATGCACAGCGGCTGAGCTGAGGTTCCCCAAATATCCGTCCGGATTTACGGCTCAACCGTCTTTTACTCTACGGCTCAGCCGTATCCTAGTCCACGGCTTAGCCGTAAGACAATGTACGGCTTAGATCAGGCTGGGCCGTAGAAGAATGTCAAATTGCCCACATCCAGTTATTTTCAGCTAACAGTCTGTACTGTTCTACGGTTTGGTTTACGGTTGGGTCTCGGCTTAGCCGTAAGCCATTTTACGGCTTAGCCGTAGCACATTTCACGGCTTAGCCGTGAGTGCGCGGAATCATTTTTCTGAACTTGTTACAGTCACACGGAAACTGAGGGAAACGACTGAAAACAGCAATATAACAGCAAAACAAACTCAATGGGGCTGTCTAACACTGAGAAACACAATGAAGCATAAAAACAAACAATCAAATCACTATCAATCGGTGTTCACACATCTTGGGCTTATACTTGCCTCACAAATGGAATCACTTCGTGGTTTGGCTCAGTCCGCTGGAAGCACACGCACAAACGAGCTCCTTTCTTCCTCCCTCAAGCAATCGAACAGAGAAGGAGAAGGAGAGAAAGAGAGCTGACGAGAGAGAGACGAACTGGAGCGTGAGAGAGAGTGAGCTGAGAGACGATCGAGAGAAATGGGAGTGGTTGGGGGATATTTATACTTAATTTGAGTCGAAATTACATTTAAGGCCAAATAGCTTATGCAAATATCAGTTTGAGTCAAATGCCGGTCCAACGAAAGCAAACGAACTCATTCGGATCCAAGACAGTTACGAAAAACGACAAGCTCAACGAAATACACGCGCTAACGTCAAAATGACGCAAAACTGACAAGGTCAATCAAAAGCCAAAATTACGAAAAAGGGCTCGATCTACTTAGACCAAGTCAAACTCAACCCAAACGATCTCTCTACGTGGCAAAACCAAAACAAACAAAATCAAAACACACTTAGCGATAAAAACACACGCAATTACACACTAAACCGGATCAACTCGGGTCGGAGTGTTACATCCTCCCCCACTTGGACATCATTCCGTCCTCGGAATGAAAGCGTACCTGAGCAAACAGATAAGGATACTGACGCGCCATCTGATCTTCTAATTCCCACGTGGCTTCATCAGGTCCATGATGTTCCCAAAGTACCTTGACCCATCGAATAGTCCTCGTACGCAAGAGCTGTTCTCTAGTCCCAACAATACGGAGCGGACGCTCAACGTATGACGCATTAGGTTGCATCTGAATGTCATCGTATCGAATCACGTGCGTCGGGTCTCGAACATACTTGCGAAGCATAGACACATGAAAAACATCGTGTACTCCAGAAAACTCCACGGGTAGAATCAATCTGTACGCTAGATCGCCAATCCGGCTCTTGATCTCAAATGGACCCACATACCTTGGCGCTAACTTGCCTTTTTGACCGAACCGTACTGTACCTTTCATCGGTGAGACCTTCAAGAATACCCAATCACCAACCTGAAATACTAAAGTTCTTCTTCTCGTATCTGCATAGCTCTTCTGTCTCGATCGGGCAATCTTCAAATTGTCAATAACTCTCTGAACTTTCTCTGTAGTCTCAGCAATGATCGTCGGTCCGTGGAAACTCCTTGTTCCAACTTCTTCCCAGCAAACAGGACTTCTACATTTCCGTCCATACAGAGCTTCATAGGGTGCCATTCCAATACTCTCGTGGAAACTATTATTATACGCAAACTCACACAACGAAAGATGCAAATCCCATTCTTTCTCGAAATTCAGCACACTGGCCCGTAACATGTCCTCGAGCGTCTGAATAGTTCGTTCTGACTGTCCATCAGTCTGCGGGTGATACGCCGTACTGAAGCTCAACTTCGTTCCCATGGCTTCCTGAAATGCTCTCCAAAATGAAGAAACAAAGCGGCTATCTCGATCTGACACAATCGACACGGGCGTACCATGTAGTCTAACGATCTCGTCAACGAACTTCTTCGCCATCTCGGAAAATGTCATGCCTTTCTTGAATGGAAGAAAATGGGCTGTCTTCGTCAATCTGTCCACGATCACCCAAATGGCACTGTTCTTTTTGCTCGTCAGGGGTAAACCCGAAACAAAGTCCATCGAAATGTGCTCCCATTTCCACTGGGGAATGTGCAATGGATGTAAGGAACCTGGAGGTCTCTGATGGTCAGCTTTCACCCTTTGGCAAGTCAAACATCTGGCAACAAACCCAGCAATTTCCCTCTTCATGTTATTCCACCTGAATCTGTCCTTGAGAGCTCGGTACATCTTCGTACTTCCAGGATGCATAGAATAACGTGCATGGTGTGCTTCTGTCATCAAACTCTCTTTCAAAGCATCTACTGCTGGCACACATAATCTGCTCCTGAAATACAAAACATCACCTTCCAAACGAAAGTCTGGTCGATCTGCAATGCTATCTCGGATTCGCTTCAACATCGCATCTTCGAACTGCTGGTCTTTAATCCGCTGAATGATATCTGGCTGAAAGCTCACTGTACTGGCAAGTGTCAAACCGTTCTCCACCAATTGTAGTTCCACTGGCTGAGCATGCCTCACAAAATAAAGGCTGTCCAAAGCCTGAAGAATCTCCGACTTCCTACTCAAGGCATCTGCAACAACATTGCCTTTCCCTGGATGATACTTGATGGGGAAATCAAAATCCTTAGTCAACTCAAGCCACCTTCGCTGTCGCATATTCAACTCGGACTGCGTGAAGAGGTACTGTAGACTCTGATGATCTGAATGCACTTCAAATGTCACGCCATATAAATAGTGTCTCCACATCTTCAACGCAAAAACGATGGCTGCCAACTCTAAATCATGCGTAGCATAGTTCTTCTCGTGCTCCCGAAGTTGTCTCGAGCCATAGGCAATCACTTTGCCATGTTGCATCAAAACACATCCCAAACCGACTCGAGAAGCATCAGAGTAAATCATAAATCCTTCATGCCCATCTGGTAACGTCAAAACTGGAGCCGAAGTAAGCTTCTCCTTCAACATCTGGAAATGGCGCTCACAGTCGTCCGTCCAAAGAAAAGGAATATTCTTCCTGGTCAGTCGGGTCAACGGGGCTGAAATCTTGGCAAAATCTTGAATAAAGCGACGATAATATCCAGCTAATCCAAGAAAACTCCGTATCTCCGTCACAGTCTTTGGGCTGGGCCAATTCATCACTGCCTCAACTTTCGTCTGATCCACTGCCAACCCATCTCGTGAAATGGTATGACCAAGAAAAGCTACCTGCTCGAGCCAAAAATCACACTTCGACAATTTGGCATATAATCGATGCTCTCTCAACAACTGCAAGGCTCGACGTAGATGTTCCTCATGCTCCTCTGGGGTCTTCGAATACACCAGAATATCATCAATAAAGACCACCACAAATCGATCCAGAAAAGGAGCAAAGATCTTGTTCATCAAAGCCATGAAGGCAGCAGGTGCATTGGTTAATCCAAATGGCATCACGAGAAACTCAAAATGTCCATACCGTGTCCTGAAAGCAGTCTTCGCAATATCGTCTTCCTTCACCCGAAGTTGATGATACCCCGATCGTAGATCAATCTTGGAAAAATAGGCAGCACCTTGAAGTTGGTCAAACAACTCATCAATACGCGGCAATGGGTATTTGTTCTTGATCGTGACTTTGTTCAACCGCCGGTAATCTATGCACATCCGTAAGGTACCGTCCTTCTTCTTCACAAACAGCACTGGAGCTCCCCACGGTGACACACTCGGCCGTACGAAACCCTTCTCCAAAAGATCTTGCAATTGCGTCTTCAATTCGAGTAACTCAGCAGGGGCCATACGGTAAGGAGCTAAACTAATGGGTGCTGTACCGGGCACTAGATCGATCGCAAACTCTACATCTCGGACAGGGGGTAACTCGGGTACTTCCTCCGGAAATACATCCGGGAACTCACGTACTACCGGAATCTCACCCAACTGCTTCACCTCCTTCTTCTCCGAGACAAAAGCAAGAAATCCTGCACAACCTCTGCGTATCAAACGATCCGCCTTGCATGCGGAGATGACACGCCTCGGGCATCTCTCCTGATTGCCCTCGAAACGAAACCCCTTCGCAAAATCGAAGTAAATCGACCTGTTGTAACAGTTAACACAGGCACGATACCGCGCTAGCCAGTCCATTCCAAGGATCACATCGAAATCCAACATGGACAACAAAATCAAATCAACTGGCAGCTGGCGACCTGCAATCACCACGTCGCACTGAGGGTAGTATACACTACACTCCACTCGCTTGCCCACAGGAGTGGACACCACTAACAAATAGGGTAGCGGCTGAGGGGGTTGCGGTAACTGTTCCGCAAAACGAGGTGCAACATATGAACGCGTAGATCCCGAATCAAATAGGGTATGTGCTTCAGCTCGGGCAATGAGAACTTTACCTTCCACCACTTTCGCATCTTCTGCATGATCATGAGAGGCTGCATACACACGAGCAGTCTGACGCTGGGGCTTCTGGCTCTGGCGAGACGGATGGGGACTATTCGAAGCTGCTGAACTGAGAGACTTAGATGACCCCATAGATCTGGACGACTGGAAGGTCCTAGTCTTCGGGCACTGAGCTATCTTATGCTCCATGGATCCGCAACTCAAACAAGCTCCAGACTTCTTCCAACACTTCTCCGTCGGATGTCCAAATCCACAAAACTCGCATCTGCTCCCGGAGAAACTCGAAGTGCCTTGCTTCCCTTTCCATTTCTTCTGACTCTGTCCCCTGGAACTCACTGGTGCACTCCTCTTAAAGTCCATGGCTCTCTCTGCTAGGTGGTTGGCTTCCGCAGCGTGTGCTCTGTCGACCGCATCATCGAAAGTAGCTGGTCTCTGAAAGGCAGTCACAAAATTCGCGTATCTCGGATGTAGACCAGAAATAAAACGATTCACCTTCTTCTCCTCGGTATTGATCATGTCCTCAGCAAAATGGGACAACTGAGTAAAGCGGTGAATGTACTCCGAGACGGTCAGCTGCTGCTGCTGTAAGGCCAGAAACTCAACCTCCTTCACACGCCGAACATGAGCAGGAATGAACTTCCTTCTGAACTGTTTCTGGAACGTCTCCCACACTGTTTCACTCGGCAAGGTCAGATAGGCTGCACTAACACTCTTCCACCAGGTCTTAGCCATCTCTCGAAACATCGAGGCCGTAAGCATAACCTTCTGCCGGTCGTCACAGACGATGGTAGAGAAGAGATCTCCAGTATGCTCTAGCCACTGATCAGCTTTCAACGCATCTTCATTGCCGTAGAATTCTGTGGCTCCACGCTTTCTGAATTTGTCGTATAACGCATTCGGATCGCTCTCTCTAGGCGGAAAGACCACTTGCTGCTCTGCAGGCCGAACTGGCGTTTGACTCTGTCGGTCTACTAAGGAAACGACCTGCGCTTGCAAAGAATGGATCGCCTGTAGCATAGTCAAGAAGCGCTCGTCGAAATTCACAAGTGGCTGTGGGGCGGCTGACCCACTCTCGTTATCTCCCTGATCATTGTTGTTGTGTGTTCCAGATCCCGATGCCATAGCCTGCAAAACACAAAAGTCAATCTGCTAACACACTAGGGAACGCACACAGACTCACAAGACAAGGGGACCCAACACAACAGTCCAAAACTGGACTACGAAATCTCACCACGTCCTATATGCCTACATGCTTACACACTAAGATAGAGACAATGCCCTGAGAGACAAAGCTCTGAGAGACAATGCTCTGATACCATACAATACGTATGTCACAACCCGAGCCCAGGGACCGGGGGTCAGAGAAAGTCTAACCAATGACACACGTACTCCCGTGCGTGCACACCTGGACCCCGTCCGAGTATACACACACAAGGGATCAATCACACGTGCAAAAGACTGAACGCGGAAGCTGTACGTATCAAGGCATACCACAAATATACCAAAAGACATAGGAGATTACAAAACACATACCAAAAGACATAGGAGATTACAAAACAATATACACTGATGATAAGACCAAATACATGAACGTATGACAATAGAGCGGGCTTACAACAATCCCAAAATCAAAATACAGGTATCACTCAATGCCCACTTTACAATTACAGAAAATCCCCTCAATAGACTCCAACACAAAGAATGGGGAAAACAAAATGATGCAAACCGTACTCTGGAGGATGGATCAAGTCCACTCCTCTAGGCCGGAGGGGGCCTCGCGAGCCTCTCCTGCAGTCGGGTCGACCGACGCAGGATCGGAAGAGGGATCTGAGCCTGCAACACACAAGACAAACACATAAGTACGACGACTTAGCAAAGTATAAGCCAACAAGAAGATAACACGAATTGCGTCTAGGACTGAAGCATACTGAACAATAGTCATAACGCAATATCCATAGAAATGATGTCTGTACACTAAACAATTATGCAAATGAATAAGCATGCTATCAGAATCATGAACAGGTAACAATCAAGTGGCTACTACATTGGCCATTTTCTCCCTTACGAGAGCAATCAGGATGAGAACACCAGCGACCGGGCCAGGGCACGCATGGGTCTCTAGTTCCCGGGGTCCGGAGTCCCAGGACAAGACACTCTGCAGAGGTAAACACTTAAACTAAACCAAAGTTAACCCCGTCGGGTATCCTAAGGCTGAGGCTCAGTAGTGCCAAGACCAATCACAATCAATCGGATGATGCACCTCAATCAATCAATCAATCACTTATCACTTACAGAGCTCACATATCATGCTGAACAAACAATGGGAAGTGCATCGCATATACTGATACTGAATGTACATAAACTGATACGGATACGGAATGTACATAAGCAATTACAGGAAGTGCTGACCATGAGTATCAATCACAATCACTGACTCGTAACTGATGCAAGTACTCCAATAGAACAATGATAACACTGATACCAATATAACAATAGAATGGTTCCGCCCGGGCTTCGCTCTGGGGTTGCTGCATGTCCCACAGAATCGAGAGGTCCAGCGCAGAACACATAAGAGGGCATAACCGTAATCAATATGCTATACACATCATGATACCTTTACGAATCAAGGTCAATTACAAGCCAATCCTACACTAATTATCCAGTGTCTCTAACCGTGCATGTTGATGTAGTTTTAAGTTGTCCGATGCACCATTGTCTAGTGTTGCAGTGTCTGGAATGTGCACCGAAGTCCCTTAAACCAACACCCATGGGGAGGTGCTAAACAACTGGATAACAAGCATGAATGATTCACAGCCCATGAGGTCATTCATGTCATACAAACATTCCATTGGGCATGTCCAGGTTAGCTACATTCTAACATGAAAGTCATATACGGTCTTTTGCTTAAACCTAATCCTTTTCATTCAATTCTCAGGGTCTCACGGTGCAGCCGTAGGTAACCTTACGGCTTAGCCGTGGCATCTTACGGCTTAGCCGTACTATGCACAGCGGCTGAGCTGAGGTTCCCCAAATATCCGTCCGGATTTACGGCTCAACCGTCTTTTACTCTACGGCTCAGCCGTATCCTAGTCCACGGCTTAGCCGTAAGACAATGTACGGCTTAGATCAGGCTGGGCCGTAGAAGAATGTCAAATTGCCCACATCCAGTTATTTTCAGCTAACAGTCTGTACTGTTCTACGGTTTGGTTTACGGTTGGGTCTCGGCTTAGCCGTAAGCCATTTTACGGCTTAGCCGTAGCACATTTCACGGCTTAGCCGTGAGTGCGCGGAATCATTTTTCTGAACTTGTTACAGTCACACGGAAACTGAGGGAAACGACTGAAAACAGCAATATAACAGCAAAACAAACTCAATGGGGCTGTCTAACACTGAGAAACACAATGAAGCATAAAAACAAACAATCAAATCACTATCAATCGGTGTTCACACATCTTGGGCTTATACTTGCCTCACAAATGGAATCACTTCGTGGTTTGGCTCAGTCCGCTGGAAGCACACGCACAAACGAGCTCCTTTCTTCCTCCCTCAAGCAATCGAACAGAGAAGGAGAAGGAGAGAAAGAGAGCTGACGAGAGAGAGACGAACTGGAGCGTGAGAGAGAGTGAGCTGAGAGACGATCGAGAGAAATGGGAGTGGTTGGGGGATATTTATACTTAATTTGAGTCGAAATTACATTTAAGGCCAAATAGCTTATGCAAATATCAGTTTGAGTCAAATGCCGGTCCAACGAAAGCAAATGAACTCATTCGGATCCAAGACAGTTACGAAAAACGACAAGCTCAACGAAATACACGCGCTAACGTCAAAATGACGCAAAACTGACAAGGTCAATCAAAAGCCAAAATTACGAAAAAGGGCTCGATCTACTTAGACCAAGTCAAACTCAACCCAAACGATCTCTCTACGAGGCAAAACCAAAACAAACAAAATCAAAACACACTTAGCGATAAAAACACACGCAATTACACACTAAACCGGATCAACTCGGGTCGGAGTGTTACACTTACGGCCTCGATGTTCCGAGAGGTGGCAAGGACGTGGTGGAAGAGTGTCAGTGCAACCTATCTGACTATGCCTAGTGAAACAGTGTGGGAGACGTTCCAGAAACAGTTCAGAAGGAAGTTCATTCCTGCTCATGTTCGTCGTGTGAAGGAAGTTGAGTTTCTGGCCTTACAGCAGCAGCAGCTGACCGTTTCAGAGTATATTCACCGCTTTACCCAGTTGTCCCATTTTGCTGAGGACATGATCAATACCGAGGAGAAGAAGGTGAATCGTTTTATTACTGGTCTGCATCCGAGATATGCGAATTTCGTGACTGCTTTTCAGAGACCAGCTACTTTTGACGATGCGGTCGATAGAGCACACGCTGCGGAAGCCAACCACCTAGCAGAGAGAGCTATGGACTTTAAGAGGAGTGCACCAGTGAGTTCCAGGGGACAGATTCAGAAGAAATGGAAAGGGAAGCAAGGAACTTCGAGTTTCCCCGGGAGCAGATGCGAGTTTTGTGGATTTGGACATCCGACGGAGAAGTGTTGGAAGAAGTCTGGAGCTTGTTTGAGTTGCGGATCTATGGAGCATAAGATAGCTCAGTGCCCGAAGACCAGGACTTTCCAGTCATCTAGATCTATGGGGTCATCCAAGTCTCTCAGTTCAGCAGCTTCGAACAGCCCCCAGCCGTCTCGCCAGAACCAGAAGCCACAGCGTCAGACTGCTCGTGTGTATGCAGCCTCCCATGATCATGCAGAAGATGCGAAAGTGGTGGAAGGTAAAGTTCTCATTGCCCGAGCTGAAGCACATACACTATTTGATTCGGGATCTACGCGTTCGTATGTTGCACCTCGTTTTGCGGAACAGTTACCGCAACCCCCTCAGCCGCTACCCTATGTGTTAGTAGTGTCCACTCCTGTGGGCAAGAGAGTGGAGTGTAGTGTATACTACCCTCTGTGCGACGTGGTGATTGAAGGTCGCCAGCTGCCAGTTGATTTGATCTTGTTGTCCATGTTGGAGTTCGATGTGATCCTTGGAATGGACTGGCTAGCGCGGTATCGTGCCTGTGTTAACTGTTACAACAGGTCGATTTACTTCGATTTTGCGAAGGGGTTTCGTTTCGAGGGCAATCAGGGGAGATGCCCGAGGCGTGTCATCTCCGCATGCAAGGCGGACCGTTTGATACGCAGAGGTTGTGCAGGATTTCTTGCCTTCGTCTCGGAGAAGAAGGAGGTGAAGCAGTTGAGCGATATTCCGGTAGTACGTGAGTTCCCGGATGTATTTCCGGAGGAAGTACCTGAATTACCCCCTGTCCGAGATGTAGAGTTTGCGATCGATTTAGTGCCCGGTATAGCACCCATTAGTTTAGCTCCTTATCGTATGGCCCCTGCTGAGTTACTCGAATTGAAGACGCAATTGCAAGATCTTTCGGAGAAGGGTTTCGTACGGCCGAGTGTGTCACCGTGGGGAGCCCCAGTGCTGTTTGTGAAGAAGAAGGACGGTACCTTACGGATGTGTATAGATTACCGGCGATTGAACAAAGTCACGATCAAGAACAAATACCCATTGCCGCGTATTGATGAGTTGTTTGACCAACTTCAAGGTGCCGCTTACTTTTCCAAGATTGATCTGAGATCGGGGTATCATCAACTCCGGGTGAAGGAAGACGATATTGCGAAGACTGCTTTCAGGACACGGTATGGACATTTTGAGTTTCTCGTGATGCTATTTGGATTAACCAATGCGCCTGCTGCCTTTATGGCTTTAATGAACAGGATCTTCGCTCCTTTTCTGGATCGATTCGTGGTGGTCTTTATTGATGATATTCTGGTGTATTCGAAGACCCCAGAGGAGCATGAGGAACATCTACGTCGAGCCCTGCAGTTGTTGAAAGAGCATCGCTTATATGCCAAGTTGTCGAAGTGTGATTTTTGGCTCGAGCAGGTAGCTTTTCTTGGTCATACCATTTCACGAGATGGGTTGGCAGTGGATCAGATGAAAGTTGAAGCAGTGATGAATTGGCCCAGCCCAAAGACTGTGACGGAGATACGGAGTTTTCTTGGATTAGCTGGATATTATCGTCGCTTTATTCAAGATTTTGCCAAGATTTCAGCCCCGTTGACTCGCTTGACCAGGAAGAATGTTCCATTTCATTGGACGGACGAGTGTGAGTACCATTTCCGGATGTTGAAAGAGAAGCTTACTTCGGCTCCAGTCTTGACGTTACCAGATGGGCATGAAGGATTTATGATCTATTCTGATGCTTCTCGAGTCGGTTTGGGATGTGTTTTGATGCAACATGGCAAAGTGATCGCCTATGGCTCGAGACAACTTCGAGAGCACGAGAAGAACTATGCTACACATGACTTAGAGTTGGCAGCCGTCGTTTTTGCGTTGAAGATGTGGAGACACTATTTGTATGGCGTGACATTTGAAGTGCATTCAGATCATCATAGTCTACAGTATCTCTTCACGCAGTCTGAGTTGAATATGAGGCAACGAAGGTGGCTTGAGTTGATTAAGGATTTTGACTTCCCCATCAAGTATCATCCAGGGAAAGGCAATGTTGTTGCAGATGCCTTGAGTAGGAAATCGGAGATTCTTCAGGCTTTGGATAGCCTTTATTTTGTGAGGCATGCACAGCCAGTGGAACTGCAATTGGCGGAGAATTGTTTGACACTTGCCAGTACAGTGAGCTTTCAGCCTGACATCATTCAGCGTATCAAAGACCAGCAGTTTGAAGATGCGATGTTGAAGCGAATTCGGGATAACATTGCAGATCGACCAGACTTTCGTTTGGAGGGTGATGTCTTGTATTTCAGGAGTAGGTTATGTGTGCCAGCAGTAGATGCTTTAAAGGAGAGTTTGATGACCGAAGCACACCATGCACGTTATTCTATGCACCCTGGAAGTACGAAGATGTACAGAGCTCTCAAGGACAGATTCTGGTGGAACAATATGAAGAGAGAAATTGCTGGGTTTGTTGCCAGATGTTTGACTTGCCAAAAGGTGAAAGCTGACCATCAGAGACCTCCAGGTTCCTTACATCCTTTGCACATTCCCCAGTGGAAATGGGAGCACATTACGATGGACTTTGTTTCGGGTCTACCCCTGACTAGCAAGAAGAACAGTGCCATTTGGGTGATCGTGGACAGATTGACAAAGACAGCCCATTTTCTTCCATTCAAGAAAGGCATGACATTTTCCGAGATGGCGAAGAAGTTCGTTGATGAGATCGTGAGATTACATGGTACGCCTGTATCGATTGTGTCAGATCGAGATAGCCGCTTTGTTTCTTCGTTTTGGAGAGCATTTCAGGAAGCCATGGGAACGAAGTTGAGCTTTAGTACGGCGTATCACCCGCAGACTGATGGACAGTCAGAACGAACTATTCAGACACTCGAAGACATGTTACGGGCCAGTGTGCTGAGTTTCGAGAAAGAATGGGATCTGCATCTCTCGTTGTGTGAGTTTGCGTATAACAATAGCTTCCACGAGAGTATTGGAATGGCACCCTATGAAGCTTTGTATGGGCGGAAATGTAGAAGTCCTGTTTGCTGGGAAGAAGTTGGAACAAGGAGTTTCCACGGACCGACGATCATTGCTGAGACTACAGAGAAAGTTCAGAAAGTTATTGACAATTTGAAGATTGCCCGATCGAGACAGAAGAGCTATGCAGATACGCGAAGAAGAACCTTGACATTTCAGGTTGGTGATTGGGTATTCTTGAAGGTCTCACCGATGAAAGGTACAGTACGGTTCGGTCAAAAAGGCAAGTTAGCGCCAAGGTATGTGGGTCCATTTGAGATCAAGAGCCGGATTGGTGATCTAGCGTACAGGTTGATTCTACCCGTGGAGTTTTCTGGAGTACACGATGTTTTTCATGTGTCTATGCTTCGCAAGTATGTTCGAGACCCGACGCACGTGATTCGATATGATGATATTCAGATGCAACCTAACGCGTCATACGTTGAGCGCCCGCTCCGTATTGTTGGGACCAGAGAACAGCTCTTGCGTACGAGGACTATTCGATGGGTCAAGGTACTTTGGGAACATCATGGACCTGATGAAGCCACGTGGGAATTGGAAGATCAGATGGCGCGTCAGTATCCTTACCTTTTTGCTCAGGTACGCGTTCATTCCGAGGACGGAATGATGTCTAAGTGGGGGAGGATGTAACACTCCGACCCGAGTTGACCCGGATTAGTGGGTAATTGCGTGTGTTTTTATCGCTAAGTGTTTTGATTTTGTTTGTTTTTGGTTTGAGTTGTAGAGAGATCGTTTGGGTTGAGTTTGACTTGGTCTAAGGAGTTTGAGCCCTTTTTCGTAATTTTGGTTTTTGATTGACCTTGTCAGTTTTGCGTCATTCTGACGTCAGCGCGTGTACTTCGTTGAGCTTGTCATTTCTCGTAACTGTCTTGGATCCGAATGAGTTCGTTTGCTCTCGTTGGACCGTCATTTGACTTAAACTGATAATCGTGTTAACTAATTGGACTTGTTTGTAAATTTGGCTCAAATTAAGTTATAAATATCCTACCAAACCCCTTTTCTCTCTCGATCGTCTCTGTCTCTCAGCTCACTCTCTCCAGCTCGTCTCTCTCTCGGTTCAGCTCTCTTTCTCTCTTCCCCCATCTCTGATTCGATTGCTTGAGGGAGGAAGAAAGGAGCTCGTTCGCGTGTGTTTTCCGGTGGATTGAGCCAACCACGAAGTGATTCCATTTGTGAGGCAAGTATAAGCCCAAGATGTGTGAACACCGATTGATAGTGATTTGATTGTTGTGTTTTTATGCTTCATTGTGTTTCTCAGTATTGGACAGCCCCATTGAGTTCATTTCACTGTTATTTGCTGTTTTTCAGTCGTTTCCTTCAGTTTCTGTATGACTGTGACAATTCCAGAAAAATGAGTCCGTGCACTCACGGCTACGCCGTGAAATGTGCTACGGCTAAGCCGTAAAATGGCTTACGGCTAAGCCGAGACCCAGCCGTAACCCAAACCGTAGAACAGTACAGACTGTTAGCTGAAAATAACTGGATGTTGGCAATTTGCCATTCTTCTACGGCCCAGCCTGATCTAAGCCGTACATTGTCTTACGGCTAAGCCGTGGACCAGGATACGGCTGAGCCGTAGAGCAAAATACGGGTGAGCCGTAAATCCGGATGGATATTTGGGAAACCTCAGCTCAGCCGCAGTGCATAGTACGGCTAAGCCGTAAGATGCCACGGCTAAGCCGTAAGGTTACCTACGGCTGCACCGTGAGACCCTGAGAATTAAATGAAAAGGGACTAGGTTTAAGCAAAAGACCGTATATGACTTTCATGTTAGAATGTAGCTAACCTGGACATGCCCAATGGAATGTTTGAATGACATGAATGATCTCAAGGGCTGTGAATCATTCATGCTTGTTATCCAGTTGTTTAGCACCCCCCCATGGGTGTTGGTTTAAGGGACTTCGATGCACACTCGAGACACTGCAACACTAGACAATGGTGCATCGGATAACTTAAAACTACATCAACATGCACGGTTAGAGACGCTGGATAATTAGTGTAGGATTGGCTTGTAATGGATCCTTGATTCGTATAAGTACTGGATTGGTTTGAGTTGTACAGCATATTGATTACGGTTTATGCCCTCTTATGTGTTCTACGCTGGACCTCTCGATTCTGTGGGAAATGCAGCAACCCCAGAGCGAAGCCCGGGTGGAACCATTCTATTATTGTGTATTGTGTTATACCGTTGCTCCATTGGAGAACTTGCATCAGTTATGAGTCAGTGATTGTGATTGATACTCATTGTCAGCACTTCCTGTAATTGCTTATGTACATTCAGTATCAGTATATGCGATGCACTTCCTATTGTTTGTTCAGCATGATATGTGAGATCTGTAAGTGATAAGTGATATGATATGATTGATTGATTGAGGTGCATCATCCGATTGATTGTGATTGGTATTGGCACTACTGAGCCTCAGCCTTAGGATACCCGACGGGGTTAACTTTGGTTTAGTTTAAGTGTTTACCTCTGCAGAGTGTCTTGTCCTGGGACTCCGGACCCCGGGAACTAGAGACCCATGCGTGCCCTGGCCCGGTCGCTGGTGTTCTCATCCTGATTGCTCTCGTAAGGGAGAAAATGGCCAATGTAGTAGCCACTTGATTGTTACCTGTTTATGATTCTTACAGCATGCTTATTCATTTGCATAAATTGTTTAGTATACGAACATGCTTTCTATGGATATTGCATTATGATCATTGTTCCGTATTATTCCGTATTCGACACAATTTGTGTTATCTTCTTGTTGGCTTATACTTTGCTAAGTCGTTGTACTTATGTGTTTGTCTTGTGTGTTGCAGGCTCAGATCCCTCTCCCGATCCTGCGTCGGTCGACCCGACTCCAGGAGAGGCTTACGAGGCCCCCTCCGGCCTAGAGGAGTGGACTTGATCCATCCTCCAGAGTACGGTTTGCATCATTTTGGGTTTCCCCATTCCTTGTCTGGGAGTCTGTTGAAGGGACTTTTTCTGTAATTGTAATGTGGGCTTGAGTGATATCTGTATATTGTATTTTGATTATTTGGGAGCCCTCTTCCGTAACATACGTTCCTGTATTTGTTATTGTTATCAGTTCATGTTATTTTGTAATCTCCCATTGTCTTGATACTGTGGTATGCCTTGATACGTACAGCTTCCACGTACAGTTGTTTGCACGTGTGAATGATCCCTTATGTGTGTATGCTTGGACGGGGTCTAGGTGTGCATGCACGGGAGTACGTGTGTCATTGGTTAGACTTTCTCTGACCCCCGGTCCCTGGGCTCGGGTCGTGACAACTTTTGGAGACGAATTTATCCAACTCTCCATCAGAGAGAGAAGAGAAAACTTTCATTACTTCTTCAAGACTCAACACAAGGTACTTCATCTTCAAAAGAGAAAAGATTAGATTCAAAGTCATGCAAAGTCATCTTCAAAGTCCAAGAAAATTCGTCTTTTAAGACATTGTTTGTCTCAGTCAAGGAGTCATGGAGGTCTTACAACTTTGGCTTGTCATACAAAGGCTCCATAACAATACAATTCTAAGTGCTCCGTTGGCATTCTAAATCGGCAACTCCTCCGAAAACATTATACTGGCAATAATCATGATTTTCGAGGTAATACGAAGGAGAAAATATGCACTGGCAATGGCTTGTGTACAATTTTGGCCAAGCAAATTGATTGGCTGGTAGTCTCTTGGCAATGGCTGCTATGACATGTCTTCGGTCTACTTTTGAAGTATTATGAATTTTTTTTCTTACTTAGACCATTCGAGTCCAGACGGGGAGTAGTAAAAAAAAAGATGTAAATAACTTGTATCCACGAGATTAAACAATGGAAAACAAGTAAACCTAAACTCAAAAAAGGAATAAAATTATAAATTCTTTAGCGCATTTATTTTTTCTTTCTCGTGTCTTTTTGATTGTTCATTTAAATTGTGAACGTGCTGCTTCTACAGTTTATTTTGAGTAATACACCACATCATCAAAATCCATGTTCTAGAGTGATAATTTCCCAATTGATTTACTACACGCACACAATTCCTTCCTCTATTTCTCTAACTCCTCGACAAGAGAGTTGTGAGTTAGCAGACCTGAATGGGAATCTAACCGGTATGCTCTAGCATAATTGTGTTTCATCAAAGCATGATCCACCATTTCATCTTCACCTTCACAAATTGGGCATAAGGATCTTATAAGGTTTATTTTTGAATTCAAGATCTTTCTAACCACGGTTGCACTTTTCAAGCATTTCCAACCAAAAAGAGGATTCTTTGTGGTAGAGAGATTCCCAAGAATCTTTCCAATTGATGATGGGATATTAAGTATTATTTCAATTTTTTTTTCACTAATTCTTTGTAAGCTGATTTTGTAGAAAGTTATCCATTCTTTGTGAAAGGCCAGACCGTTTTATCATTTTCATTGCAACTGGAATATATATATATATTGCAAATATCTTGCACATATGTTGGATTATTGAAAATTTCTTTGATCAAATTTTCATCCCATCTTTTATTAACATTCTATATATAAGTTTTTAATTGTAATATTCTAGTTGGTAACATTAGAGAATGGTTTTCTCAAGCCTTCTCTACATGCGATCCAATTATGCTCCCATACTGGAAAATTTTCACCATTGCCTATAATCCAACCCATCCTTTCATAGATAAAAGTAACCCCCTTCCCCTCCAAAACTATAAATTCTCATTTCTGTACTTTGCTTCCCATAGGCTGTATTTGTGGAAATACTTTGCTTTAAGGATTTTGAAGTATAAAAGGTTATCTTCGTTTAGGCAACGCCAACAAGTTGTGGAAATGAGGGCTAAGTTATTACTTTTAGTATCTTTAATTCCAAGCCCTCTTTTTGCAATCAGCTTGTAGAGTTCTTTTCATTTTAAGGTGTGAACATTTTTTTTTCTTTTCTGTCACCCCATCAAAAGGATCTGAACATTCTATTAATGGTATCTACAATTTATTTGGGAGATGAATGATAAACATATTATAAACTGGTATAGCTGAAGTCGCCAATATAATTAGAGTGTTCCTGCTTGCCTGGAAAAGAAGCAGAATTTTCCAAGAACTAATTCTATCTTTTATTTTATTACTTACGATTCCAAAGGAAATATTTTATTCCACCTAATGAAGAGAGGAATTTCCAACTATTTCTCAGTTTCGCGTAAACTTGATCTCCAAGATTAAAGCAATACCTTTGCATCTTTTATTACGGGAACTGCTGTATGTACACAAGAAATTACTCTCCTTACACAAGCAAAAAAATATTTTTAAAATTTTCCAAAATGCCCCCACCCCTTTTCTCTATACACACACCTCCTTTTCCTCCAGCCGGCGGAGGGGCTCTTCCTCTCCCTCCCCTCCCTCTCTCTCCCTCTTCCCTTTCCTCTCCCTTTCCATCCCTCTATTCTCTCTCTTTTTTTCCCTCTCCCTCCCTCTTTCCTCCCATCCCCTTTCCCGCGCCGTCTCCCTTGCGTAGGGAGATTAGGATCTCCCTGTGCAAGGGAGATGGTGTGGGGAAGGGGAGAAAGGGGGAAAGGGAGGAAAGAGGGAGGGAGAGGGAAAGCGAAAGAGAATAGAGGGAGGGAGAGGGAGAGGGAGAGGGAGAGGGAGGGGAGGGAAAGGAAGAGCTCCTCCGCCGACCGAAGCTCATCGCAAGCTGGAAGAAAAAAAGGTGTGTGTATGGAGAGAAGGGGTGGGGCATTTTGAAAAATTTTGAATTTTTTTTTTTGCCTGTGTAAGGAAAGTAATTTACTGTGTACATATAGCAGTTCCCTTTATCATAGGCCCCTCGCTAAAGTAAATACTAGACTTATGAAAATATATAACTTGTCACGAGAGCTCATAGTAATATTCAAGAAGGCACTTAACTTTCCTAGCCTCACACAAGTTAGCTTTGCAATAGATAAATCTCTCATCAGCAAAGAACAAATGTGATACGCTAGGGGCCGCTTCGACTATCCTTACTCCAGGAATGAATCCCTCTTCCTCAGCCTTGGTTAACATTCGTGATAAAACTTCAGCACCTAGAGTAAAAAGATATGGAGATAAGTGTCTCATTGTCTCAAGCCTCTAGATGAACAACATTTTTAAAGGGGATCATTTTAAGAGGGTAGAAAAAGACTTTGAAGAAATTCATTCCTTAATTGAATTTGTGAATTTTTCACTAATTCCAAATTCTAGCAACACTTCCAAAATAAAGTATGACTCCATATGGTCATAACTTTTGCCATGCCCAATTGAAGCGTCATAACTTTCTTTTTTCTTGGCTTAAAGTGGTGAATTACTTCATGCACAACAATTATCAAATATCAGTCTACCCTTAAAAAAAGCACATTGGAATGGTCTAATAATATTAGGGAGAACAACTTTTGGTATATTGGCAATGACTTTAGAGATTACTTGTTAGATAACATTGCATAGACTTTTAGGTCTATATTCATTTACATTATTGGCTTGAATCTTTTTTGGGATAAAGAGTTAAAAAAAAGTTTTGCTAATAGCTTTCAAGGAGCAATTATACTTAAAGAAGTCTTGAGCTATTTGAACAATATCAACCCCTGCAGTTTCTTGCATATGCTGATAAAACAATTTAGCTGGATATCCATCCGGACTTGGGCCTTAAGTAGTCCAAGTTCAAAAACTGTCTCTTTTGACTTTTACCTCACTTGGTAAGAGGAGAAGCTTCTCATTTTCTTTTAATGTAATGACAAACTTAATCTATAGGTAATTGTTTGTAAGTAAAGCATGTAGATCTAGGGGTGCCCATAGGCCAGGCTAGTCCAAACTTGGCCTAGCCTCCCTGAATGACTTAATGGAATGACTTTATTTCTGGTGTCGGGTTTATCTTTCTATAGTTGGCTAGGACATGGAAGTTTCTTAGTGTGGCCTAACATGACCCATGAACACCCCCATGTGTTAGCATGAAATTGGGTCCTCTGAAGCTATTAGGACTATTGTATATTAGCTAAATTTATGGATTGGACAAAACTCTAGTTTTAGTCAAAGTTGTATTTCTATTTATTTTGGACTAGGAGTTTGAAGAGGTTAAAAAGTCCTAGAAGAGCTGAAATGAAAGTATTTGAATTAAAAAAATCATATCTCACAAATCGAGCATTAGCTATGGGCAACCGACCTACCGTTGGAAAGCTCTTTTCGAATAAATATCTGTAAGTTCCAAAATTGTATCAATCAAAGCTAAAACGACAAAGTTATTACCTTAGGAAGTTTGCAGAAATCGTGTTGTCTGAAATAACGAAACTACCATCATGCGAATTTCTATCTCTATTTTAAGTGGAAATTTCCTATTTTGTATCAATTCCTATCCAAGTTGAATTACCATTATGAGGCACGAAATTGGGGCTATAAAAAGGGATTTTCTCTCAACCCTATGACATCAATCTCTCTGTTTTAAGTTGAAAATACATATTAGAGATACCCTTATTCTCTAAAGCAGCCATTGGAGAGATTGTGTTGAAGTATTGAGTTCTAGAAAGTTGTGCTTCTACTTCCTTGTAGAAGATTGACTCTATTGTAGAAGGTTCGTTCAACTTGCGAATTCAAGGTAGTTGTTTCAAGCGCGGTTAGTGGTGAATGGTGAGTAGTCGGCAAGAATCATTACAGTCCTTCAGTTGAGTTGCAATTGGGAAATGGTCTGTGAGTATATCTTGTAATTACTTTATTAGAGCTTGGTTTTTATTGGTCCGAGAAGGCTCGTGGTTTTTCCCAAGTAGGTTTTTCATGTATAAATCAACGTGTCTTCCTCTTGTAGTGTGTGATTGATTTATTTGCTAGTTTTTTTTAAATTTTTCTACAGCATATATTTTGAACTGCAATTTAGAAATCCAGATTTGGGACATTCTTTTAGAAGCTAATAACGAAACAAAATTAAGTGAGTTGATTAATTTTGTTTTATTATGGAAATCACATGTAAAATACATGACCACTCTAGTAGTGAACACAATTTCAATTAAACTGAAATTTTGCCAAATATCAATGAACAAGGGAGATTGTGATTTTGAGCGTTAAATTTTTAGGTAAGGCAACATTAGTAAGAAATCAATACAATTTAAAAGATAAATATTTTTCCCATGAGTTACTCCAAGAATAACTATTGAAGGCCTGTTTGTTTGCATTGAATACATCAAAATTCATAGTCAAATTAGTTCCACTGTGTGATAGTTAAAGAGGAGAGGGTGAAGGATATAACATAGGGATGTATATAAGACCTTAAGGTTTCCTATGATTTGAAATATTGGATGATAGTTGGGCATTTGTTTTTCCTCTACCTTTGATCCAATTCCCAATACAGGGTAGGTTATTTAGTGGTTATTCTTTTGATGTTCGTCTTTGATTTTTCATGTTTATTGTCATGATCTCAAACCAGACTTCCATGTATTTCTCCGAATTTCAGAGCACAATGGGTGTGGAGACTACAAGTTGTAGCCAGTTTTGCCTCAGACTGCTCCCACAGGATATCACGTGTGAAAATAAACACAATTTTTGTAATAAATGTGGGGAGTAATAAAAGAGGCCCATGGGGCCACATTGAAAAATTAAAGGAGGAGAAAGATTGAGATGATGTTTTGGGAGCTTAGCTAGGATATAAGGGATACATGACATGGTCAAGCTTAGCTTTGCCATACACTCAAAATGGCAAGGGATGAATATCGAGAGTTATGCCTTGTGTTAAGGCATGACACCTAAGAAAAAGAAGATTGTGGGGTGTAAAGGATTACGTGGGAAAGAGAAAAGAAAACGGGGAATAATCATCCCCATAACCGCCCATTAACCCAATAGATTCTCCATGATCTTAGCAGTTAAGGAGGAGAAGGGGGCAGAATATCAATTATTATACCATTCAAGGATAGCGGGAGAGATTGCCGAACTATAGTAAGGCATGAATTAGAGCCTACCAAGTGCATGTTTGGCAAGTCTAAAATTTAGGCTCTTATTGTCTAAATGTCTAAAATTTATAGAGTTGGAAAAATAGAGGCGTTTGGCATACGTTTTTAGCTCTATTTAATTTAGACAATAAGAGGTAAAAGCTCTATTTTGGAGAGGAGGCCATGTGATGCATTTCCAAATCAGAGGGAAAAAAAAAGAGGCGCCCAGCTACAGTAACTTGATGGATCACGCCCAGTACGTTTTTTTGATTTTTCTCGAAATCCGAGCCCCTAAATCTACATCCAAACCGTTGAAAATGTTCACATGATCAATTACGGCCATCCATCCAAATTTCAGCCGTTAATTCATCTTGAACCTCGAGATATGTGCAAGAAAGCGTGAGCCATTGGATATTAGTTTTTGAACTCTGTGGGGCCCAAACACAAGATCCAAACCATTGGAAATGTTAGGAAGACTAAAAACGGCTATGGGGTCAATTTTCAAGGATTGATTCCTAGTGGATCTCAAGATATTTGTGAAAAACTTTCAACCATTGAATTTAATATGCTGAATTTGTAACTAGTCCATAGGCAGCCCCTTTTTTATTTTTTATTATTATTTCTGAGACAGTAAATAACAATCCAAACCATTGAAAATGTGTAGAAGGTCAATAACCATTATGAGACCAAATTTCAGCCGTTGGATCATCACCAAACTTGAGATATTTATGTAAAAACATGAATTATTAAATATTTTTTAAAAAAAATTGGGGGCCTCAAACACAAAATCCAAACCGTTAGATCTCTTTGGGAGGCCAAACGTAGTTATAAAGTAAAATTTCAAGGCTTAATACCTACTAGATCTCAATATATTTGTGAAAAATTTTCAACTATTGATTTAAAATGGTCTATTTAAAATAGATGCTTTCATTGCCAAACACATATTTTAAATCTAGCTTCTTTTTTTTATAGCTCTTTTTTTAATAGCTCTATTTTAGATGGTCTATAAAAATAAGACTAGACCTACCAAACAAGCCCCAAGTGTAATTTCTCTCGAGGAAGAGGGGATCTCTGGACCTATAAAATTCGAGTGATCGAAGAAGGTAAGGAGACAACTCAAACATTTATTTAGAGAATCAACTTTACATTTTGACTTAAGCATCAGAGGGCCCTTGGTTGGAAGATCTCCAGCCAGAGCCTTTCACCGTTGTTGATCTTGTGCAGGGCCCAGAGGATTCTCTCATGTTGCTTGGTTGTTTGGTGGTAACAGGGGTAGGCATCTAGGATTGGTTGATTTTGGGGAGAGGGAAGCTGTCCTTTGGCAAGCTTTATTGAAATTGGTGAAATCAACACAGACCCTCCAGTGCTTGTCTTTCTTTGGAATTCTTTGAAACGACGATAGTGTTTGACAACCATTTTAGGTAATGAACGTCTTGTAGGTGAGGTGGCTCGATTGCTTTTCGAGTGAGGAACATAGTCATTATCCTCATATTTGGAATAGATCACCAGGGGCTCCTTCCCTGTGTGCAAATGATGCTTTTCATGATCTCTACTTGCCGGGGAAGAGGGCTACCTGACTAGGCGTGAAGAATTGGGAATTTGATTTTTGTTTGATATCTTTATTAGCTTGAAGAATTGTCAGTGGATTTTCACTTTCACTTCTCACAGACAATGCCAATTGTAAAGTCAAATTTTATAGGTCAGGTTGAATCTTGACAAACCTAGATTAATTTGTAGGTGGAAATGTGATGTTCGCTTCAATTTTGGAGAAGTAAGCTGGTCAGCTGCCTTATGTAAAACTCCAAGCAACCTAAATCAAGTGTTGAGAGAAACCATTAGATGAAAAATGGTCTGGTGGGTTCGACCGTGGGCCCTCCGATGGTTAAGTTAGTGGATAATCTCTTTTAGAAATAGAATCCACTAAGATTTAGTGTGTTTGTGCATACCTCTACATTTGTACCAAGCTCCCCTTTTATTGTTGTCACAGATTAGTGTAACCACCTCAATTATAGGATCCACTACGCACGTATTCTTCCACTTGGGGAGACTTAACAGCTCGTATCTCTCCACTTTGGGAGACTTGATTGTGTTCCCTGGATCATAGTGGTGGTGCTCCTTCTGTTATGTCTTTTATCTAGGGGCAACGCCAGCTGTCCCACGTAGTTTAAATTAGTCATAGACAACCGCCAGTCAACCCAGCTCGACGATTTTGTAGCTTGCTCGCTTTGCTCAATTGTGTGAGCTTTCCCAGGCTCATTGGTGCTCAGCTCGGCTATGGAGACTTTTCTGGGCTCACAGGTGCATAGTTTGGCCTGAGGTACGGCATGTTTTATCCCCTCACAAAGATATGGGAATGATGTTTCAACACTTTTATGTATGCCAACGACATTGTTGTTGTCATCGTTGTCGTTGTCTTCTTTTTCCTTATTTTGTGTAGTGATTTTCCATTTCTCTCTAGTGGCATTTCATCATGAGTTACCTTTATTAGGTAATTTGTTTGTATTTTTCAAAGAAGTGATGTGCGTTAACACTTAACATCACTATATAAACCGTGTTTTTCAACAATTTTCTCCGTTTTCTTATCAGTATCCATCAATTTTATTTTTTTACTTTATATCTAGGTCAACTCTCCAACAGCAACTGCTTTTTCAACCATGATGCTCTGTCCCATTTTTTCCTTGCATTGCTTTTATTAAGCTTGGTCTAATGAGAGCTTTATTTGAAATCTTAATAGAAATTTGAAACTACCTTTAAAATGGTTACTGCAGTGTAACTCTGAAGTGTTGGGTTATTTCCTCTGTTGTGAGTTGTGACTGTCATGATTCTTTGTTGTTTGGGGTTTCTCAAGTTAGTTGATGTAGAAGCTCTATTGAAAATTTGGGGTTGTTGGTTCCAGTCATATTACCAGTAAAAAATTAAAAAAAAGTTGATGATGTGGTATCTATCATCAATGTTTGAAAGAGGCAAAAAAGTTACAAAATATGGTATTGCTCTTCACCTCCTTGGGGATGAAACTGGAGCTTGGACTGGGCCATGTTAAAAAGGCAAGAGATCTTGTTTTCCTCAGCTAAAGGAGTTTGGGAGGTCTTCTTAAGAGGACTGACAAAATGTCTAGGCTCCAAACACCAAAACTGAAAAATCTTTTGTGGCTAGTTCTTTTGTTCTTCTCTTGTTAGAGCATTTGAAGACACAAATGTCGTTGCAAGTTCCAAACAATGCTGCCTGGATTATTCTGGAGTACCTACATTGAACTTGTTTAAACTCTAACAGTCATTTGTGGATTTTATTTATTATTATTTTTTGTTCCTCTTGCCCAGATCTAGATAGAAATATTTGTTTTTTTTTGTTGGTTATATCAATTTGTAATTTAATAATTCTCAACTATAATTTCTTGACACTTTGACTGCATTATTGTTTGATTATTAGCATTTTACAAGAATGCTGCAGAATGTCCAAAAGCCACTTTGGAATAAGATAATCCAGCTAATTTTGGTTTCCTGTGTAAGTAAGTGATCACTCTGTACTTTTATAGTAGCAACTAAGAATTTTGGAGCTAATTAATTCCTAGTCCCTACTAATGAAATATAGCCATTAGCTTGAGAAATTGAATTTATAGTGACCCAAGATCGATGGAATGAGGCCGAGATATGGGATTCAATCTAAACATGGGCTCGCAGGCCCTAAAATTAAACATGCAGTAAATAGGCGTTCAGATTATCTGCATTGGAACACGTTCATAATTCATGCAGCCTAGTTGTAGTTGCATTGGAGAGAGCGTCACTGAACCCCTGCATTTATTTTTGGGTTAAGATTTATAAATTATAACTAGCACCTACCTTCGACCTTTGCATAAGCTAGAATCAGTAGTTAATGATGGTCTTTTAAATACTTCAGAAGCAAGTCATCATCAGATTACATTTGTAATTTTCCCCCCACAGAAATCATAAAAAATCAGGACATACCTCAAGGGTGTCCACAATTTTCATTGCTGGTTGATGAGAAAGTTGGACATGAAAGCTTCCAACTTTTTGTGTTTAGAAGTAGAGAAGGTTAACTAATTCTTAGCTCCTTTGGCGCAATTCTTATTCTCAGGGGAATGTATGGTTCTCAGCCCAAAGATATGTATAGTCTTGGGCCCTGAGTTTCAATTAGGGGTACCATGATTTTTGTGTCCCAGTTTGTTGCCTTTTTTGCCAGTACTTTGAGGCTACAACGGCTTGGTACTCATTCAACCCATCTTCTTTAAGAGATTGGGGTCTCTTGGTTGCTTGGAAATATCACACCAATCTCAAGTCTCTATTATCGTCGGCATCGATCTGGTACTCTGTGAACTTGTTTCGACCGACATCTTGCCCTCTTGTTTTGGTATCAACAGACATCTTGCCTACTTGTTTTGGTGTCTCTAGAAGCAATGGTTTCTGCCTAGGATCAAGTGCTTGGATTCTAATTAGTCTTCCACATCATCCGGGAACTTTCCAGACTTGGGTAGCAAATCTAGGCTCGGTTTGGGCATATTTATATAGTAAAGAATTTCAGAAATCACTGCGTTCTATTATTTTCACCATAGAGTTTATTCATGACAAGATGACCATATATATAACAATATATAAACTAATCAAACTATACCAAAAGGATAAGGATAATCTCCTAAAACTTGTAACATCTTAACAAATACTCCAATCCACTAATATTCTCTAACATCCATATCTCTAACACATAGTATAGATGATGCAAACAAGTGGAACAGGTGGACCAAGCAGGGTAGTGGCCGACCTAGGATTTTCTTTGGGTCGGGCTAAACTTTTGATTTTACCAAACTTCTGGAATGCATGACTCTAATTTAGTTGGTAATGTTTTGGTAAGTTTGGAACATACAAGTAGATAAGCATATGGGAATACTTCAAACACACAAGACAATTACATCATCGTAATTCTTAACCCCTTTGTTTGCCATGTTTGATAGCAATGCACAAGTAAGTTTTATTATGATAAATTTAATGGTGAAGAAGCCTCACATGTATTGAAAACTCAAGGTAGTGATCATATTGTGGAACAAATATGGATGTGTAGCCCAAAGAGTAAATACAATGAATGGGTTCAAATTGGTCAAGACTATGCCAATCACATCCATCAAATTAAATAGCACGAAGCACTTTACTGTGAACATCAAATTGCAAGCACAAAGTCAACAACATAAAACTGTACAGTCTACATCGAATCTACAACTAAAAACATTTTAAATATGATATGCAAATTAAAAAGATCCACTTGGGTGATTGATGAAAAGATAGCTAGATTAAGATTTTCATCGTCAAAAATCAATCATGTGCCCATTTGGTGGGCTTTATTCCAAGTTTTTACCACCTTGATTGACTGTAGGGGGCCACTTGGTGGCTTATTACCAAGAGAAACTAAGAATTTCATTGAGTAATCATATATTTATTTGTTTTCCTCTATTCAAGTTTTTTAGAGCAATAATGCTAGCCACACTCTTTATCTCACAACTTATTTCACAACCGTCCTATGTGGGAGACCTAACTCATGTGTTTTGTTTTTAACATTATAGAGATAAGGGAGAGGAAAACTGCCACATAGGATAGTTGTGAGATAGAATGTGTCTAGCATTATTGTCTAGCCACACTCTCCATCTCACAACCCTCCTATGTGGGAGGCCTAACTCATTTGTTTTGTTTTTAACATTGTAAAGACGAGGGAGGCCTAACTCAATTGTTTTGTTTTTAACATTGTAGAGAGGAGATGATGCAATATGGGCCCCACAAGTGTTCCTTCTTTAAGTTAAATTAGGATTATAATTATTTTTATTAGTAGATTTCTAATTACGTTGTTATTAGAAAAGTTTTTATTAATAGCTTAGGGTTTGCTTAGGCATTAAGTTTGCTTTAACTATGTATATGGCATTGTAAAGAAGATATTCTCAGACTTGATTGATTAATAGAATTGGATTTTATCCCTGAGAGGTCCGTCCTCATGTATGTGAAGTCTTCTCGACAATTCGAAGTATCTTCGGACACGTGCTTCGGCACCCCTACGCAAGCCCTAACCCTAGAGCCTGCATCACAAAGAAACGAAACTGCCACCTAGGACAGTGATCAGATAAATTGTGAGATGGGGAGTACGTCTAACATTATTGGGGAGCAATAATGCTAGCCACACTCTCCATCTCACAACCATCCGATGTGGGAGACCTAACTCATTTGTTTTATTTTTAATATTATAGAGACGAGGAAGAGGGAAACTGCCACATAAGACATTTGTGAGATAAGTTGTTAGATGGGGAGTGCGGCTAGCATTATTCAAGAGAGATGAAACCTCCATGCTAAAAGGCAAATATGACATTTCAACTTCTTAAAATAAAACTAATTGTAGAGAGGGAAGTGCATTTGGTCTTTTGGCAAGGGTTGCTTTAAAAAAAAAACACAAAACAAAAAACAAACAAACGAACAGAAAGAAAACATAGAGGGTTTTGTTAAGGTTACCTTAAAAGATAGGATCTGTTTGGTAAAAAAAAAATGTTTTCTTCATTTTGAAGACGAACCAACCGCACACAGCCCAATCGCACCCGAAGCGGGCCAAAATCCCCAAATCCTAGAAAACCGAAATCTGTAAAAATAATTCCCAAATCCAAATCTCGAACCGATTCCCGATCCAAACCAAACCCATCCATTCTTACATATACAAATAAAAATAAAATAAAAAACCATCTCTTCTCAAAATCCAAACCAATCCTTCCCTGCCGAACCCACCCCGGACCCAATCTCTATCATCCACCCATCTCCACAGTCAGAAGCCCCAATAAACCTTTCAACTTCCCCATCCTCACCACAGAATCCAAAGAAGTTCAAACGCCCACAGCCCCAACGGCCCAACCCTATTCCACTCTCTTCCGGAACTGCAAGCCAAGCACCCCCTTCCCTCTCTCACCCACCCCATCCTACGAGAAAAACAAATTTAGAAGACAATTGTGAGAGGCATAAACAACAACAACAAAAAACCGTACCGGTCGTCGCCTCGACCTCTATCTCCAGCGTCCTCATCTTCGCCATACGTTCTTCCTCACTATCATCGGGCCAGCAGAGAAGGCACAGTGCTCTTCACGGGTTTTTAAAAACTCCAGCCACAGGTTGTGGTTGTATAGCTTCTACTATACCCACCTACCACAACCAGTCAAACGCCAATGCCAACTGAAAAGTTGCTCCGGTCTCTGCCCTCTGCACGGACGCGTTAACAGGGGCGCTAGTTTTCCCGCCTCCTGCGTTTCGGTGGATAGTTTGCATCATAGGATGGATCCGACCCGTGTAGGTGCCCAGACCAATCCTTCTCCTGCTGGTTTGAGCCGGCCCAATTCTACACTATGCAGCACGAAGTTGAGCCTGGTTAAGACGGAGACGCCCAAAGCAATCACACTCAAATCTAATGAGTGCCTTATCAAAGTCGACCGTGACGGTTCAATCTGCAATATTTTTTACTATCAAGAGTCCAATTGATGACCTCTTTTCACTTGCCTTGTCTTGAAGAAGAAACTGGGCCAAAACTATTCCAATTTTGTCAGATGCTTTGAGTGAGAACATAAGTTAAGGTTGAAGGAGCCAAAACTATTCCAATTTGGAATTAATTTTAACTTGAAGGAAAGACTTTAAGGATCTAAAAGAAATTTTTTCTTCTATCCATCTAAATAAAGAGGCTAATTTAAATGGAGTTTCCTTTTACAAAGTCTAATATTTCACAGGCTCTAATCATTCAATCTATAATTAGATTTTCTTATCTAAGGGTATTTATGGACGTAGACAGACCACTCTAAAAGGAGTTTTCTTTTAAAAAGTTCAATATTTAATGGTCTCTAATCAATCAATTCATATTTATATTTTTTTATCTAATGTTGTTAATAGATTAGGTCAACCCGAGCTTGTGTCTCGTCCAACTTGCTTTAGCTTGGGGCTTGGACCTCAAATTTGAGTGCTTAGGCTGGGCTTGAATTATTTAGTTGGGCCTATTTAATAGATGGTCCGGTCTTATATTAAATGGTAGAGGGACCAATCCTGGCCCAATCTAATTGTAAAAATAATTGTGGCGCTAGGTTTTTCGTGAATTTATATTTCTCCTTTTATTTTTTTGGCATCAATTTTTTGTTTTTAGTCATTGAGTTTTCATGTGTTTAGTTGTTTATACTAAATTATTTTTATTAACGGATTGTCTATGTACTTTTGTTTTCATATTATATTTTTGTGGTATTTTTGTCAATTTTTTATTGTGGGTTTTTTCTTCTGATTTAAAAAAAAATTTAAGTAAAATATGGAACTCATTTCAAACAAATTAAAGTGCTTTCATTTTGAAATTTACCCACTATTTATTATTCTTATTATTATTATAGGTTTTAACTTTGATTGCAATTTTTATCACCTTAATATTGTTGTGATTACTGATAATCACCCGTCGTGCGCATTCACGGAATCACAAGATCAACACGAACAAGCCACACACAAGAAGAGACACCGAGATTTACGTGGTTCACCCAAACCGGGCTACATCCACGGGCACAGGAGGACGAACATCTTTACTATGACCAGTAAAGCATACAAGAGATTCCCACACTCTCACCTCATCTCTCCTACGTGGTGTGGGAGCACCACGGGCAACTGATGCCGCCGCCGCAAGGTCTAGGGTTACATATTATACAATATATCATCCCCGCTTTCTTGGCCACCAAGAAAGCCCGGTACAATTACCAAAATGCCCTTGACCTTAAACCAGTCCCTGGCTAACCCAGTGGACTCATCCGGCTAAACCGGAATACAAGACATAAACCTAACAATCTCCACCTTGGCTTGAATTCCGTACAACTCCGTACAACTCGAGCTACGAGGAGATAAAACCGACAATGTCTTCACGTACCCTGCTGAATGGCACGTCACTGCACCAGGGATGCAGTCTTCTTCAACACTTTGACATGTTGAACCAGCACATGAACTTTGAGCAAAGTGCATACCCTCGTCAAACTCCACCTCGAACTAGAAGCTCGAAACCATTGACGAATCTGAGTGATATCTGAATCACTCACCATCCTGCCCCATCTTCAACATCACTGTGAAGATCCAATCACCACAAGCATGCAAGCAAAACAGATCGGGAATACAAGTCCAGATGACTCCATTGCAGAACAACCTCTGCCTCCGAGCGGTCAAAAAACTCCATTTGACCGGGCCTCCGATCAACTGCTGATACATCAGCTCCTCCTTGCTGCTTTTCCGGCTTGACTCTGGCAAGATGAATAACATCACATGCGATCATGTGAACCTCAAACGAACAACTTCGTTTAAATCAGCAAACCCTTTGCAACTAGGCCGGCGACTCCTATTATTGGGTTTGCAACAACAACCAGGTCGAGTAGACCTGATTCTAGCCTGAATCCACATCTGTTCAGATCTCCTCCAGATTTCTGCATCAAACTATAAATCTCGTCACCACGAGCACGCTGGAAGAAACGGATCTGAAATCCGACTCAGGATGGCTCCGATAACGTAGAAACAAGTTTCTACACTCCAATCGATCAAACCTCCTCCTTGACTGTCAAACAGCCAATCAACCTCTTCCATTGCGTAGATCTGCTCGAAACGAGTCCGTAGGCTCAAACGGATCTCCGATCGGACATCGGACGATCAAGATATCGCAGAAACAATTTCAGCCGCAAATCTGGTCAAATCTGGCCTTTGACCGATGCTGACATCACTGCTGACGTCACTCTGCGCTGTCTGCTGGGCTTCTGGAGCGGACCCGGGTCGGGTTCACCTGACCCGGAACTGAACTGCAATTTTGCGCTGGGCTGGACCGTCTGCAAACAGGTCGGGTCGAACCTGATCTGACCCGGCCTGAACCTGCTGACTGGGCTGGACCGTCTGCTAACAGGTCGGGTCGGACCTGACCTGATCCGGAACCGAACTTGCTTTGAACTGCTGGGCTTTGATTCTAGCAGGTCAGGTCGAACCTGACCTGACCCGGAACTGAACTTGCAGCCAGTCGACTGGGCTTGTACCACGGGTTGGGTCTGACCCAACCTAAACCCGGAACCCGAACCGAAACCAGACGCTGGGCTTGTACTGCGACCGGGTCGGGTCGAACCTGACCTGACCCGGCCCGAATGCCCTTGTCTTCTTCTTCTTCTTCCTTTGTCACGGGTTCTGCAGCAGCGGCAGCGCGTGTCTTCGTTCTCGGCGACGGCAGCGGGGTTGCAGCGGCGGAAGACTCCCTCTCCGGCGACCCTGCACGGCAGCAGAGAGCTGCGATCGGCGGCTGGAGGAAGCGGCGGCTGGCGATCTGCGCTCGGCCTGATGATTCCAGACAGGGGCGCGGACGCGGCAGAATGGCAGCAGCGGCTGGAGGCTCTGTCGCCGTGCGGCAGCGACTGATTTCAACGGGACGCTCGCCTTTGATCACCGGCAGAGATGCAGCGGCAACTCCGGTGAGGTAGAGATCCGGCGAGGGCGACGGAGACGGCGAGATTCTCGGCGAAAATCCCGTGCTGAGATTTTTTTTTTTTCTTTTCTTCGCCGGTCGTCTCCTCTAAACCGGCAGTGCAAGAAGATTCCATCCAAAACCGGCAAAAACCCTACTCCCACTCTATCTCCTTCCTCTGCCTTCAAATCTCTGCAAACCCTGTCTGCCGAGACGTGTTTCTTCAAAGCTGGCGGTCGCAATCAGCTCCATTTCTTTTTTTTTTTTTTTTTTTTTTTTTGCTGTCTTCTGCTCTGCGTAGTCTACCTAACACGCGCCGTTTCTGCGAATAACGAAACATGTGAATCCTTTTTCCTCCGATCCAAGCGAGACCGGAGAACCCAATCTCGCCTTCTTCTTCTCCGATGGTGGCCCAACTAGAAATCACGAACCTGATCTCAATTAATCTTCATGCGCACAACCTCTAAGCCATCGAGCGATCTCCACCTCGCTCAGAAATCCGAGGAACACCAACCTCAGCTTTGATACCAATTGTTGTGATTACTGATAATCACCCGTCGTGCGCATTCACGGAATCACAAGATCAACACGAACAAGCCACACACAAGAAGAGACACCGAGATTTACGTGGTTCACCCAAACCGGGCTACATCCACGGGCACAGGAGGACGAACATCTTTACTATGACCAGTAAAGCATACAAGAGATTCCCACACTCTCACCTCATCTCTCCTACGTGGTGTGGGAGCACCACGGGCAACTGATGCCGCCGCCGCAAGGTCTAGGGTTACAGACTATACAATATATAATCCCCGCTTTCTTGGCCACCAAGAAAGCCCGGTATAATTACCAAAATGCCCTTGACCTTAAACCAGTCCCTGGCTAATCCAGTGGACTCATCCGGCTAAACCGGAATACAAGACATAAACCTAACAAATATAATTTAGACTAAACATTATTTAAGTTTTTTATTTTTAATATTCTAGATTATATATTGCCCGTGCTAAGTGTTGGCATGTATTACTAGTCATAAATGACCCTCACTCGTTAAGCCCAGCCTAATTAATGACATCATAAATGAAGTTTGTTTTTACATATTACTAATCATCCAGTTAACTTAAGATTATTAATTTGCTTCACATGGTTTTGTAGAAAGATGGTGACTATTTTTAAAGGGGCATTTGGCGACAAGCTCCTCAACACTTTAATTTCTAACGAGACATCCACGATGTTTTGTCATAGAGACTAAGATCCTTTTTTTCAAATTTAATTACTTAAAAAGTCTAAAATGCCCTCCATGTATAGATAACACTAAGGTTTCCTTCTATACATGTTTTTGCAACGGGTGGTGAGAGCAATGGTGACTGGCAGCAAGTGGTGCTCGTCAACAGTGACACAATGGCAACAAAACCCTAATCCCTCTTTCCAATCGTGCTATGATGCGGCCAACCTTGACCTTGACTTGAGAAAAAATAAGATAAAAGAACAAGATAAGCGTTGAATATGAAATAAGAAAAAGAGTTGCCCAGGGTTCTATTTGGGATGATGGTGAATCTCTGGTTTTCAGGTGGAACGTGACAAAGGTGACTCCGATGAATCTTGTAGATGTTGCTTACTAGTGACCCTATAGATGCATGACCCATATGGAATGGGGCCTCTATGGCCCACCATCCCGGTGACTGAAATTCTGCCATGGGAAGTCTACAAGGAAGTGGACTTCTTTACATTGGCTTGGAATTCCCACAGAAGTGAAAGTGAGAGCAAATGTCAAGCAGGATGTCATTTAGGTTTGTCAGAAGACTCCAAGAATGAATATGGACAGAATAGCAATAGCTAACAAGGAGGGATTCTCTTTCTGCGACGAGAAGTCTTCAAGGAAGTGGACTTCTATAACCCATAAACACGGAAGTGGACTCTTGTAACCCATATAAACTCAGTTAAATTTATTAGGAGGGAAGAAAGGAAGAAGAAGAAGAATAAGTGAAGCTCTTAGGTTAGCTAGATTTTGATCAAACTCAGTTAAATTTATTTAACATTGAACAAAATTTATATGAGCTGAATAGAATTTATGTAAGTTCTATATAGAATTTTTGCGCACGGTTTGACTAATGGCCCACATTTAAGCCTCTAGTTCACATACTTTCCAAAATTTTTTTAATTTGAAATTTTGGAATATGAAAAACTACTTACTAAACTTTACACTCTTCAAATTTCACCTAAAAATAAGATGGTAAAATGGTCTATCCATTTCAAACATTTTGCCAAAAACTATTTAATTTTGCTCTAATGTAAAATTCAACATATTTAAGTCTCTGGTTCACCCACTTCTCGACATTGTTTTGACCTAAAATTTTGGGATATAAAAGACTATATGCTAAAATTTAAATTTTCTAAATTTCACTAAAAAAATAAGATGATTAAATTGATCTACTCATTTCAAACTTTTTGCCAAAAACTGTTTAGTCTTGTTATATAAGTTAGAATAGAATTTATGAGTTTCTCTGCATAATTTCTCCGCACAGTTTAACTGACGACCTATATTTAAACCTCTAGTTTACCCACTTTTTGAAATTTTTTTTACTTGAAATTCTGATATATAAAAGACAACAGGATAAACTTTAAGTTCCTCAAGTTTAATTGAACAATAAGATGATTAGATTGGTCTACCCATTTCAAACTTTTTGCCAAAATCTGTTTAGTTTTGTTTTGAGATAAAATTCAACATGTTTAAGCCTCTGCTGCACCGATTTCCCGAAATTGTTTTGACTTGAAATTCTTGGATAACATACTACATGCTAAACTTTAAATTTCCTAAATTTTACTGAAAAATAAGATGATTAAACTGGTTTACCCATTTCAAACTTTTTACCAAAAATTGTTTAGCTTTTTATGAGTTTTATAGAAATTTATATGAGTTTTACTTTAGGGCCGTTTGTTAATTTAACGATGTGAGTGAAGTGAGGTAAATAGTCATTTCAAAAGATAAAAAAATGAAGGGAGTTAAATTAATCTCAAGATGATATTTTATCTTTTAGTGTAAAGAGAATATAACTTTTTGACTTTTTCTGTTAAAAGTAGACTTTTTTTTTTCAGTTAGTGATATGGGAAAGTAACTTTTGGATTTTAGATGTAAAAAGGTAGAAGAATTTTTTTGAAATGTAATATTATGATTTGACTCTTTTAGTTTATTGTGTCTTGAAATGAAAGATAACTGTATTTTACTTTGGAGTGAAATTAACAAATACGCCCTAAATATAAAATTTAGGTTATTTTGACAAATTTTTTTTGAATTTCATATGAAATATGGGTGTTGTTTGAAAGGTCTCAATAAGTAGGTTCCAAATATAGCGTTTTTTAAAAAAAATTGATATCGTGAACAAAAGTTATGAAATTTCAAAATTTTAAAATTCAAAACACAAAAATATTTGCTGAAAGGCAAATCAGTCATGAAGATAGATGAGTTGGCTAATTAGTAACCTCCGCCTAAAATAAGTCCAAGTGTGGATTGAACATCGTAGAACTATTCTGACAGAGATATTTGGCTAATTTACTCATTTTTTTTAAAGCATGGAGAAACTAATTAGTATCTCAAAATATCAAAGACATTCCAAACAAATATGAATAACTAAAATCTCATAAGGTTGTCAAGTAAAAAATTCAACATCCAGACCTGCACATCAAAGAGCGAGAATCAACACCTTAATCAAAATAGGACATCAAAAAATGAGCAGGGTGATCTAAATGGCCCAAAAGTAATGGCCCATGTTCCCCGTCGAGGAGAGTTATCTCATGATGTTGGAGTGACATTAGTTGTGGCTCGGACCCGTTCATAAAGTCCATTTGCTTTTAAAGTGTGAAAGATAAAAAGTAGATATAAAGGGCCAGAAGAGAAGAAGATTGTGAAATCAGTGGTATGTCACATTGATTGAGCCATCTGAAAAGCTTACACTAGGCAAAGATTCTTTCTTCAGGCAAATCCGCAAGACTCATCAGACATGCAGATTTGGACCTGATAATGCAAGAGCAACAGCAAAAATAAAATAACTTAACAAAGGATCCATGGCGAAAGCAGATCGGAATAACTTTGCTGGACAGATCAGTCTGCAAATCAATAGTCAGACTTTGGCTGCAGCAATGCAACTAGGTTATGATGTAAAACCGTCTGGCGTTAAAGTGAATGCGAATGCCTGAATCTGTTCGCATAAGACAAAAGCATGGTTTCGGAGTGACATCATTTGTGGATTGGACCGGCCCATAACATCCGTTTGCTTTCGACCATCTGAAATCAGTGGTAGGTCATATTTATTGATTGAGCCATCTAAAAAGCTTACACTGCACAAAAATTCTTTCTCGGGCAAATCAGCCTGGGATAAGGATCAACGACAGTACGGTGACTAATGGTCCCCATTTTGAGGGAATTTCATGACACGGGTCGGAGAGAGAAGGCAAATTTTATGAGCACTCCAACTTAAAGGGCCAAAGATCCAATGGATTTGGTTGTTCCACCACCCCACCAGCATATCAGTTCATCTATGCATCAACTTTAATCTGAGAATAGTTCTATGTTAAAACTTATAAGGGAGTGAAATTGACACAGAAGCGAACCATATTTAAAGCATAATAGTTTAAAATAAACCCCCCCCCCCCCCCCCCCCCCCCTAAATTATATTTGATATCCTAAAATTTAAACTCCCTCTATTTGTATATGATGTCATAAAATTTAACAAAAAAAACATGGACTTAAAATACGAAATTAAATGTTCTCATGTTTACTATTCATACAAGAAAATTGTATACTTCGGATCATGAACTGAGGCCTATAGAACTGCAAAAACATCAGATTTTTCAATTGTGACTTTTTGGCATATTACTTAGTCTAGGAAGATTTATAACAATCAATAAGACAAATTTAGCCAAAAGAACAACATAATTAAGTACGTGCCCATAGTTGACCTGCTGCCTGCTAAGGTTGGAGGGGTTTTGGATTTTAATATTGTTCATGACAATGACTTAACATTGGTGTAGAAAAGAACTTGCTATATATGTCCAGCGTTTTTGCACCGAGTCTCTCTGTTCCCTATCAATTCCTAAAATAAAGCATCAAATGTTTGAATTGACGCATAAACATGTGGCTGAACAGAAACTAAATATAATGCAATATGGGTTAGTAATATTCATCGAAGTCTAATTCTCATGCAATTGACAAATGACAATTCAAATCATGCATGAGCCTTGGGACCACATGAATCATAAGTAATTTCATTAGTTTACTTTCTGAGCTTGTACGTTGCTCTGTTGGAATTAAACCTGTGGCAGGACTTCTACAGCTAGGAACCATGAGGCAAAAGATGTGAACTGTCTTTTACTGCATAATGCAGCAGCTCCTCAGACACGCCTGCAAAGCTATAGTCATCCAAGTAATACAGAGCTGTTGAGGCAGAACGGGTGGCTCCACATACAGAGTCATGTTAAGACCTTCAGAGTGAGGTGGGGTGCATCAGTAACGCTGGGTGCAGAGGACAGGCAGCAGGTCTTATTAGTCGTAGGTTCACGTGCGATGAGCACAACGCGTCGCATTCATTGTTGACCATGTGACCATAAGGGTCGTCATCAGGTCTGGCCAGGCTGAAAGTGATACCCCCCTTGCGGGATTTTGCCCAATGGGCTTTTTTCCTGATAGGCCGGGTGGGCCGGGCTTTGCTTGAAAAGTCTAATCCCAAGCCCGCCCATTAGGCTCTTTTTTTGGCCAGCCAAGCTTTTTTTTAAAATTTTTTATCATTTAATAATATTATTTTAAAATAAATGCATTATGCATGAGTACAAAATAAAAACAACTACCTATTGATCATTGCTAGTTTGCTACATGGACTAATGGACATGAACATAAATAACTGAAAATCTACATGAATGCATAAGCACAAAGTACAAACAACTATCCATTGTTAGTTTAGTACATGAATAGCCTGCAGGCTTGTGCGTGGGCTATCAGGTCGGGCCAGGCTTTAAACCCTAAGTCCATGCCCAGCCCAAACACTATTAGGGCTAGCCTGCTGCGATTAGGCTTGGGCCGGGCCAAAACCCATCGGGCCAAGATAGCTTGAACCAAGTAAAGGGCCCATAGGCCAATTGATGACCTTTATGTGACCACCACTACTACGTTGTTCCGTGTACAATCTAAGATTTTATTTTAACAATTATTTCCTTTATTTTTATTTTTACTTTCTCTTTTGAACTTTGGGTGTGGTCATCTTCTTAAGATTCTTATGCATGGTAAGTAAAAGTAAAATAACTATTTAATGAGATAATTAAGGGCAGAGTAGACCCAAGATTTTTATTTTTGTGAAGGTCAATCATTCTTTTGTCATACTTTCATAACATTGACATGACAAAAGAGAATTTATTGCAAATTTATATATAAAAATTGTAATGGTAAACATTTAATTGTAGTAAAATTTTAAAAAACTACATCAATGTGAAAAAACTCTTAAAAAGTCCTCGACATTTGCTAGGGCTGAAAATAGATCTCCAATTCTTTGATTACGCGAAGGCTCCGACCTGTTAAAAACCAAATTTGGATCCTTATTTAGGTCTCGATAAGCAAATTGGTTCAAGTTTAAATCCTATATTTGGACCTACGGCCCAAACGGTTCGAGGTCTGATTTCATTTTCATTTTGGTCCACCCGATATATTACCTCAATTTTTAAAAATTCTTCATAAAAGTTTGTTTTTCTCCAAAGCATTTTCTACACAAACGTGAACCTAAACCGCCTCATACATGAAGCCAATTATGGTTCTAGTTACATATTCTCATTAACGTTTCCAATTTCATATCCAAAAAATTGCTTTTGAATTGGTTCTGGTTATGGTTCCAATCCATCAACTCTATGGACCCCGACCGGAATCGACTTGTTTATGAAAATAACATTTGCTCCCTCATGGTTGTTGCTTTTGGTTGTTGACTGAGTTCTTTGCCTAAGTTTGCTGCCCTAAGGAAGTCCCCCAACCAAAGATCCCCAAAAATCTAGTTATTCTTCTTTTTCCTAAAAGGAAAATGAAAATCATTCTTAATCTTGTCCCCATCTAGCTCTCTTTCCCAACCTCTCTCACCCAAGGAGGATCAATAACCAATCCATATTGCTTTGTATTTACCAGAAAAGTTCAACAAAAATAGCACATTCTTGCGATAAAGTATATTTTGTTGGCATTGTTTAATAATCTTTTAAACCATCTACAACCATGCACTAAATAGCACATTCATGCAATAAAATAAAAAAGAAAATAATAGGAGCCAGTGAAATTTTAACAAACAGTTAATGTGCACATTAAATATTTATCAATACTCAAATAGAAATTCACAAGATGATTTTGCATCATAAGACATCCACAACGATAATGAGATTAAAACCATACAGTAAAGAAGAAATTATGAAAAAAATCACCCTAGCGGATCACCAAACAAAAAAGTTCCTATTAGCGTTTCACATACGAGAATGGTCGCAAGGGTCTTTTTTTTTTTTTCATGGGGCGATGACAGTGTCACTCTACAAACCCCCTTGTTTCATTTTTCTTCTTGCTTCTTGGTTCTCCTTTCTTCCTCCTCCTGTTTTTCAACCAACCGATGCTACTTACATGAATGAGAAGGAGAAGATGGCAGCTACAGCAAAAATGGTGTTTGCATGCTAGGTCTTGTTTGATTCCCCACCTTTGCCTTGTTGAGGCAGATACAAAATATAGGAAAACCGACTTCAAGGCGAACTGTGTGGTTGGCGGGGACTAGAGATGGGTTGGCGACTTTGATAGCTTGGTAGGTGGTGAGGTTCTATAATCGGGCGGTGGATAAGTCGTAGAACGTATCTCCGGATTGGGTTTGTTGGATGATGTTGGCGTAAGAGAGGCTAGAGCTCACTACACCAAAAATGCAATTTTGGAACAAATCGTGGGCCCGGTTTTGGGCCGTTCTTGAAAAGAAACATATTTGACCCGTTCTGCACGAGCCCACTTGACAAATAAACGAGATTTGTTTTTATTTTTACCCACCGTTATGCATGAGGCGCAAAACCGTTCCTGCTACTCTTCTTCTGCTCTCTCTTCTTCTCAATTGATTTCTCAAACGGCAAGTTACTTTTACCTATTATTTTGCACGAGGCCGTTGTTGCTACTCTTCTTCTGCTCTCTCTTCTTCCTGATTTTTCTTCTTCGCCATTGATGCTCTAATTGATCCTTGTTGTTTAAAGTTTAGGGTTTGATCTTGTTTGATCTGTTGTCTTTAATTGGTCGTACGAGAATAGAAGAGACGCGCGGCTAGGGTTTTGTCTTCTCCAAGTCTTATTCACGTTGGTTGTAGAACATGAGAAGAGAAGAGACGGCTAGGGTTTTGTCTTCTCCAAGTCTTCTTCACATTGGTTGCATCTTCTGTAGATCTTCTTGTCTCTCCATTGGTATAAACCCAAGCCAATTATTATACTCCTTTCTTTGCAGATCATCTAATCTTCCTCTATTTTGTCAGATCTATGTTTTTTGGATGTTTTGCTTGTTTTTAGATCGATTTGTGGAGATTCGTGTTGATTTTCCAAATGTATTAGGAGAATAATATCTTAAGATGTTTGTGATGTTCTGACTTGGATTTGTGTTGATGATGTTTGCTTTATTGGATTTCCTAACACTTGTATGTATTGTTGTCCCTCGAGGGAGAGGAAATCAGAAAGTTAGCCTTCTGCCGATATGCATAAATTCAATGTGGGTTTAGCAGCTACTGATAAGCTAAGACCGGCACTCATTTGTAGTGTTTGTTGTAATGACATAGGAGAGCTGTGGCTTGTGTTCTGTTCTTTTAGGTAATGGAGATTCTGAGATTTTTCTGTTTTGTTTGGTGAATCCATTTCTTTGTCACTGTAGGTTAATAATCTACTAAGAATTTCCTTCTGACTTGTGGGATAGTGTATGGGTCCTCTTTTTTTCCATTGGGAATGCAGGTCCCACACTTTTTCAACAGGCTATGGGACCCACCTTCGGTTGGTTGTGGGACTATTTTTTGGTCCACCTTGAATTGCAAGCAATGGTTGATGGTTGGAATAGTTGGAGGGAGGGATCAGTGGTGATTTTTGAATGAAAAAAAGAAAAGTAATGATTTAAATGTTTGGGGAGTTTTGAAATTCACTTTGGTTTAATGAATTTATTGTCTGTGATTTGGCATAGGTGCTTGATGCTCAAGGTTTGGAAGATGACTTTGATAATTTGTTTATTTATTTATGTTTTTGGGTGTATGCATAATGAAATCCAAAGTTGCACAGCTGAATTCTTACTTTTCCTGCATCATCATCATCATCATCATCTTCTTCTTCCTCTCTCTCTCTCTCTCTCTCTCTCTCTCTTCCTCCTTTTCTTTTTTCCCTTACACCAGTTAATGTTTGTGATATCTTTAGGTATCAATGCATTCTTCTAAATATTCTCTATATTACTTTTGACAATCATTCATATTTGATGATTGTACGAAGTAGGATTGGAAGTAAACTGGTTCTTTCAAATAATGTGTAACTCTGTTTTCTTACTAGGTGAACAGATATTTGGTGTAGTTTATTAATATAACTGCAGTACTTCTATTTCACTTGGAACTGTGTTCATTTAAAGTCCAATATGTAGAGTTTGCAATATGTAAAGTTTGCAAGAGTCTCAACCCCTATATATTAATTTGTTTGCTTTTAAGTTTGTAAGCAAATAAAAAAGGTGAGAAGTGTGGTATGTTGTAAAGATTTTTTCATTTGTGTGATCCCCCTGAGCTGGGGATGATGAGAGAGGGACATGATGTGGAGTGTGTTCATCTGTGTATGTAGGGAACAAGTGTGACCATAACCATGTGCTAGCTGTATGAGTATCCCTTACTGGTTACATGTGATTCTTTCTTCATATTTTAGCTAGTGCCTAAATTCTAACTGTAATCCGCTTGGCTTTGTAACCATTGACTAGGACCATGCTTCCTTGTATGCAACAGCTTGGCTTTGTAACCATTGACTAGGACCATGCTTCCTTGTATTTTCTCTTTTAAAATCTTTTAAAAGAGAGCAGAAGTATGTTACATAATCTATTCTAAACTTTTGTATTCTAACACCTTCAACGTCGATCATAAGATAATATCTTGTCTTTAGCAAGTACTATGTATGCATTAATAATCTAATCATCAGCCATGATTGTCGATATCTTTCTTATGATATACCACTGCCTTTTCCTGCTTACTCAGGATGTACATTTGAGAGCATGTTTATTATCCAATGGAAAAACTTCTTGGATAGTTTATTTGCAGAAATCTACTAAAAATTGAACTAGATTGCCTTACTCTTGAGAAAAGTGATGCATATGTATACTCACTTTCCATATATAACACCTGTTTTGTTCAAGCTTGCTCCTTGTTAGGCCTGCCTATCTGGTGTCATTGACTTTAGGTGGTTGCTGAATTTAAATTTTTGTTATTTAATAGAAGGGCAACAAAATTGCTGTTATAGTATTTTGAAAACAATATATTGGAAAAACATAAAAAAAAAACCTTGAAATCAAACTGGATAGTCCTACTTCTAAGAGAATAATAGCATATTGTAACTTTCCACATGTAACAGTCGATAGGTTCAAGCTGGCTCCTTGGTAAGCTTGTCAATGACATTGAAAACCGTCTTCTCATGCACTTGTTGCCACTGTCCGAATCCTTGTTAGGTTGTTGAATTTAATGTAACCAGTGTCTTCTCACCTGGTTTGTTTTTGCATCGAATTCCAATCAATATTGCCATTGGTTACTGAGCTGATGGTTGCTTCTGTTTCAATCACTTCAGTTTTGGACATTTTAATTGTAGTATTGTTATAGATTTACTCAGTAGTTGTTTTTGTTTCCTTACTAACTTTAAGTTTGTTTTGCCTGCAGTTTTAGGGAAGACATGTAGACCTTCAAAGTTCTCTTTGGTATGGACGCTGAGTGGGTCAAAGTCACATCACAAAGATGATGCTTTAATGGAACGGCAGAAGGTTTTAACATGCCTCTTTCCATGGAAGAGAACAGTGTATCGAAGAAGTTCTGTTATATTTATATATATTTGTTTTCTTGCTTACTCATGTCTCTCTAGTATTTAATTGGCTGTATCTTTGCTTTTGGTAGGAAACTGAAACTTTCACGGCCGAGAGACACAGTATACACAAGGTCAACGAGTGGATTTTCATTAAGGAAATCTAGAGTATTAAGCATTGGAGGGTCTAGTCTGAAATGGTCAAAATCCATCGCGGCGCTCAAGAAAGGCTAGTGAGGTCAGGCGGGATAAGACAAACACTTTTTTTTTTTTCTAAACTGCTGTATATGGAACCTTTTTATTGACAAAATATGTTGGGGTTACTTTTTGTTTCCAACTGATCAAATCTTCATTTCTCATGTTCTTGGTGCTGCCACCTCTAATATTTTACAAAAGATGTGCTTGGCAGGCTTGCATCCTTGCACTTCTTAGAACATACAAGCCTATTGTTGTAGCAGGCATACAGCAATCATCATCTTTACCAGTGAAATCCAAATACCTTTAATATAGCTATTTGGCATGTTGATAGCAGTTCTCTTCATCCAAGAAGCCATCAAGGTATCATGAGGGCACTCTGAATTTAAGCAGAAAGATTGAGAGATTTTACGATTAATCTTGGAACTATTGAATTAATCTTACAACTCAGCAGCTGCAGCTCGACTCCTCCCTCTGACTTTCATAGGACCCTCTGTGACGACCGGCACCAATCCAAGTGGATTGCACAACAGAGCAACATTGGAGAAAATTGTCCCTTATCCTAAATAAATAATACACAATGCTGAAATTCATAGGATTTAATTTTCTACTTTTGTGATTTTCATAATTATTTTCTCTCAATTTTTAGGTTTTTGGGGACTCTTGGCTCTAGGGTGTGACTCGGCTTGACTTGGCAGTTCCTTGCAACTTGACTAATTCAACTCCATTCAAGGGTCACTAAGTCGCTCCCTAAGTTTGAATTTAAAAATCTTAATTTCTGTTGATAAGTTTTATTTTTTGTCCCTTATTATGTCAAAGATGGGGAAGCTTATTACGTGGGGTTCAACTCATGATCTTGGTCAAAGCTATTTGACTTCTGGGAAGCACGAGGTAATAAGCTTTCTTGGTACATATGGTATAATTTGCACTTTGTTCCTCTTTCTGAAGAGTGATTAACTTTATGACTTTTTTATTCCATTTGTTCAGGAAATTCCAGAGCCCTTCCCACTTCCAACGGAAGCTTCTATAGTGAAGGCTGCGGCAGGTTGGGCATATTGTGTTGCGTCTACAGGAACTTTTTACAATTGGTAATATGATGTTCGTTGTTAGAAAACGGAGAGGAAGAAAGTGTAAAGAGAAGTGAAAATTGATCATCAAAAGAACTATGATTGAAAGTTTCTCATGGGCATCCTAATTTCCAAAACATGTATGGTTGTCATGTGTGTCATGAATCACAGAAGCTATAATTGAATAGGTTTTAAATATATTATACAATTTCCTCCTTTAACTCACCTGATAATATGATTTGTTCTCTGGAAACACAGACAATGGAGAAGTTTACGCTTGGGGTTGGAAAGAGTCTGTTCCCTCAGGGAAGATCATTTGAGATCAGCCTATAAGGGGAGGCCTTGAAAGAGAAATACTGGAGAGGTAAAGTGGGACAATGAGTGAAGGTAATTCTAGATAATGCCTGCTTGTCAATGACGCATATGCAACTACTTGTTTGTTTTCAGACAAGTTATAGAGGAGATAAATCTATTACAGTAAGTCCCAGCTCTCAACTTTCACGATCAAGTGGGATGGCTTCTGGTCTTGAAATTAGAGGTGGTGAGGAAATCACAAAGCGCAAAAGACTATCATCAACTAAGCAGGCTCCTGAAAGCTCAACATCTGGTGATGAAACTCTTTCAGCACTGCCATGTCTGGTGTCATTGAGTCCTGGAGTAAGGATAGTCATGGTTGCTGCAGGTGTAAGGATAGTCATGGTTGCTGCAGGTGGACGTCACACATTAGCATTGTCAGGTAAATTCACTTGTTTACTGTGTTGCTAGTAAAAATCAGATTTATAGAGATGCTCCCACTAAGGTCTATTGCTGTGTTCCTTAATGGCCTACAGATTTGTTCTGTACAAATTTTTGCTTTATCCACTTTATGAAATCAGAAAGAAACTGATGCATTCTGTTCTTCCAAATTTTCAGATGTGGGTTAGGTGTGGGGTTGGGGCTATGGAGGGGAAGGGCAACTTGGCTTGGGTTCTCAAATTTGTATGATGTACTCTCCTTACCCTGTACCATTTATTGAGATGCCAAGTTTTGGTAAAGATACATCTTTAGCTGTTCCTAAAGGAAGTATGAGCTCAGAGGGTCTAGCATATAAAGTGCTTGGAAATTATGTGAAGGCCATTGCATGTGGAGGTCGCCACAGTGCAGCAATCACAGGTTATATGCCTGTGCTTACTTTTGGTTGGGGGCTCTATGAACAGGTATATTATAAAATCTTCCTGTGGTTTTGCACCATCTTTCATGACTTTAGTTTTATATGCCTGTAGGATTTTAATCTCTGTAATCTGTGTCTTTGAATGAGTCCTATTTTGATCACATTGGTGCGGTTTCCCTGATGTTTGTAGAGTGTTGAAGTAATTAATAAAGGTATAATATGCACAAGGGATGGAACTTTCTGAACACAAAGAATTGATCCCTGCTTAATATTGGGAGTTGTATATAAAACTAAAGATGCGATAATCTAATATAAAAAGCTTTCGATCCTGCAATGAGGCTTTTCTAAGTAGTTTGCACTTGGAACAGACAATTTAATTTTGGTTGGCATATATGGTACAGACATTTCTCTACACAAAGTTGACCCCAGGTTCAACTTAAAGTTAGTGCTGCTAGTGGTGGACATTGGATCGGCAGCAGAAAAAGAAAGAGCAAATTCTCTAAATTTTCTGGTTTTATCGAGCAAGATGGAAGTATTTTTTGTTAAATGTTTGAGTTATCACATCATAAGTAAACATTTGGGTGTAGTTTCTCTAAATATTCTTTCCCTGTTCTTTCTTCTTTGTGTGTTGAGTTGTAAGCGAAATCAATATCTTTGTTTCTGTTGAATAATTTTATGAATAAAATATACAGTATGAATATAAACCATCAAGATATGAAGTTGAATTTCATTTAATGAAACAAGCCAGAATGAGTTACTTATCAGATTTTAATCTTTAAGATTTATAGACATTGACATTTCAACATAGGAATAAGAAATGTATTTTATACTTCCTTGGAAAGGATATGTGGCTAAGGTGCATGGTTCTCTACCTCTGCTTACATGATTCTAACATCTAGCATTTATCTATCATTGATTTCCAATTCTTTCCACTGGAGGTCTCGATCTTTGTTTCGACAATTGACCCTCTCCAGATTCAAAATTTAGGTATTGTAGTAAAGAATGGAGAAAGGTGCTGTAAAATGTTAAAGACGCGAGATTCACTGTAACTGGGAACATTGCTTTTGGCTTTTAGTTTAGTGTGTTCTATTATAGAGTAATAGAAAATCTACATGCCTGATAAATAATAGAATATTTATTTTTTAATGTTGTTCTCTTTGTCTAGTGTGGGCAAGGAAGTACAGATGATGAACGGATTCCTACTTGTTACCATCTCTCCTTGGAATTGAGATGCAAGGAATTCATTGTTAGAAACTTTAAAGCTGGCTAGTTTCCTTAGTTTGGTTTCATTGTTTTCAGGCTAGGCTCAGGCTTATGTTCAATGTCTCAAGGATTTAGAAGAATAATATTTATCTAGAACAATATTGTACACTGGCCTTATCCTTTATAGGTTTCAACTAATTTTAATTTGTTTAAAATCTGTATGGTCTCAACAGACATAATAAACTCAGGGAAATCTTCTTGTGGGAGAGGATAATCTTTGTCATATTGCTTCTTAAGTATTTTACCATGTGCTGCAAACTTTTTGATTGGTTAGCAAGGGTGACAATATCTCTGATTCAAATGCTTGTGGTTGATTCTGTATCAAGTTTGTGTTCAGTATATGTTAAAGAACTAATAATAGCTTGTGGAATTTATTTAACTTTGGACCTTTTTGTAGTCATTCTGGTGAAAATTATTTTTCTACTTTATGTCCAGCCATACATGTTTAAGTACAACTCAACACACGGTGTTTTCAAGGGAAGCATTAAGGTTGTGGACGAATCTAACCTGGAAATTAATGGAAAGCGGATTGCAATTACATGCAAAAGGTACTGCGAGGTGCATCTTTTAAACCAGCTACATTTAATTTAGTTATACAATTTGTTTGTTGTTTGGTGCATAAATGGAAAATGCAAGTCAATCCAGCCTTTAATGAGAGCTATGTTAAACAGACTAAAAAGAAAAGATTGAATAGGGGCAGAATTGCCTTACAAAAAACCAGTCACCAACTGCAAGCAAATAATATGCCTTTATTTATTTATTTATTTATTTTTGCTTACATGGGAGAGAATTGGAAAATGTAAACTATCCTATCCGTAAACTCTCAAGTGCTTCCAGTGCTTGAGAGTCAGGTATGTGGAAAGTTATTTGGTATATTGTTGAATTGAAAGCTTATAGCCTAATATAGCATCGAAGAAATGTATTTGTGTTAACTGGTGCTATTATGCTAGAATTCAAGGAGTCATTGAAGTTATGATGAAATTTTATCTGTCGCTGGTGTAAACTTAATGCATTCTGTATGTTTGATTTAATGGATGCCTTACGAACCAATCTAAACCACCAAAGATGATATGTACTAGTTGGTCGTTTCTTGCAGGACCTTGTGAAGGAAAAGCATCTGGACAGTGCTAGTGAGAAAAAGTTTGAAGACCTTAGGTGGACTTGGCATGCTTTCACTTGGAGGAAAATACCTTCTCAGGCGTATTTTTGATGTTGACTGTGGCGTATCCCTTATATATATATATATATATATTTATTCTCCCCCTTCCTCTTTTTTTTTTTTTTTAAGCTTTGGCTTTCTCATGAGATTCAGAGAAAATAGTTAATTCTTTTGTATAATTCTCTTCCTAAATTGTGATTTCTTTCAATGGATATTTCTCAATTTTTTTAGTTTGGTGCTTATAATACGCTAGTTAATCTTTTGGTGGATATAACCAGTGAGCCCGATGTCACATTTTTTGTTGCCAAGGTTGATGGAATTTTTGGACTTGGATTTCAAGAATTATTAGTTGGTGTTGTCGCCATGGCATACCAATGCTTCTCCAATAGCTTTGTTCAAGTTTTTATACTTAAGCAACGAGAAGATACTGAAGAATTGACAAATGGGTGTTTCTGCATTGTCACCACTCAAGCCCAATAATTTTTCCATTTTCTATTTTTAGAAATGAAATTATTGAATGTAACATGAATTTTCAATGATTGAGTTAAAAAATAATATTAATGATTGCATTTGTATAAATGTGAATACCACAATTATTTTATTTTCTCTTTAAATATGTGATTAGTAGTGATTTAAAAAAATATTATTAAAATTGTTTTAAAAAAGATTAAAAAAATGGCAAGAATATATTAAGGAATAATTTGGCTAAACTGTTCCAGAATATAAAAATTTGGAACGGTTTTAAACCGTTCCTAAATTTTTGCGACACCCACTTTCGGAACGGTTTGAAACCATTCCAGATTCATTTAGGAACAGTTTTAAACTGTTCCAGATAGACAATTTTGGTTTAGTGGTTGCATGAGCAGAAGATTGAGATGAGGAGGGATTGGTTTGGGAAGAGAAGGGAAGAAGGGGATAAGATATTGCTAAGTTTGAAGATGGAGAGCCTCCCTTATCTTCGCTGCCTCCTCTCCATGACCTGCCAAAGCCATGTTCTCCCTGGAAAGACACAACCCGCCAAAGCCATGATCTCTTTCTTTTCCCATTCATGTATCCTCCTCCACTCCTTCCCTTTCATCCACGAAAAGCTCGCTAACTGTTTGACGAAAAGCTTCACAAAGATCTTAAAAGTAACCCACTCTTCCGATCCACTACGAGGCTCACAAGTCAAGTACGATTTATGAAATAGAAATGTCTCAAAAAAACCATCATCAATCATAATGTTAGCAACATCTGGTGGCGCTATTAAAGTTACAGAGCTGCAAAAATGTTTCATGCGATATATACCAAAGAAGCCAAGAACATTAGTTGCATCAAAATAAAGTGTGAACCGAGAATGACAATCCTTCATAAACACATCACAACCAAAGTTCTTTTTAAATATAATATGACTGTCCTTACAATAAACAGTGTATAAACGAAGCATTCAAAATTCCCAGATGTAACAGCATTTCTTAGAACCCTCCAGCAATGCCAAAAAAAAAAAAAAAGACGAATACTAATAATAAATCATCAAAAAATCTTCAGAATATCATACACAAATGGAATCATCAAACTAGCGGCAACAAATATCATAACAATTATCAAAATGTTAGGCTGCAATATGGCTAAAATCAAGTCACTGAAACATATCTAACCATTAATATTATTCAATCAATTAACTCATTTGTTCTAATCTGATCTAATCCAGTAGTCTAATTTTAACCAATAATCCGTTTGACTAAATAGATAAGCAAACTAAAATTAACAGAATTTTAACAACCATCGATGACTTTTCTTTTTTCAAGGCAAGTTCTCGAGGTCGTTGGATCTACTGGGTAGATTCAGTGGCAAAAATCTGAACTTGCGCCCTCTCTCCATTAGGCCACTTGTCTTGCTAAAAGTTTAACTTATCCATGCATGGCGTTAGTAACTTCACGCACCTAGGGAATAGTCAGTATTTGAAAAAGAATGATCGATTATCAAAGAGTCCACACTGAACTACGCACTATCTCAACTGGGTTTTACCTTACTACTTTACTCCTAGGTTTTTAATCAAACTTAAAAATTTATACCTTGTTAGAAGATAAAATGACAATTTAACCCTTAGCCCACAAATTAAATCTCTAGCTTAATTAATGGAAAGAGCAGGGAATTTAATCCTATTTTTTCACAATTGGGCCCACAATTACACAAAACTATTTGTTCCCTAAAATTACGACTAATCACCATGAATGGTCAGATCTGGATTTGGGTCCAAACACAATATCTTAGCGGGCGCAGTTTTATTGGGTCATTCGAGTATGGGTTAAGTTGGCCGAAAACATGATATGATTTGTTCTGAGAAGTTCTAGAATAGATAATAATAATATTAAACCCAGCCAAGTCTGACTTTCTTAATAGCTCAATCTTGACCAACTGGTTCAAAATTTTAGTTACAGTCAATTGTAGTCAGAATTAGGTTCAATTTCTTTACTTTCTCCCAACATGGTAACGATCCTTGCCCACGTGCAACAATCACCCATACTAATATATTATCAATGTTTCAGCGATGACTGGGGCCATCAAGAAGGACCTAATCTATGTTTAGGGTCCAAAACCCCCGATCGAGCAAAACCAGGGCCCAGGGTCACATCCCGATGCTACTAACCAAACGATAAATTGCCCAATTTCATTTTTAAAAGTACTTTGGAGATGATTCACATCTACTCATAAATGACCCAAAAGACATATCTCATCCAAAAGGCACAAAAATGCTTCAAGAAAATATAAGATATAAAATATTTTAAAAATTCACACTCAAATGCCTCTTGAGATTTATTTTAATTGTTGTTTTCTTCTATATTTCTCATTCATACATATAAATAATATCTTTATTCTTGATAGATTGGGAATTAAACCCCCTACGTTCTTTTCCTGTTTTCGTTTATTGATTTCAGGACCCTATCTTCGATTATTTTTTCTTCTGATCTTGGTTACTCTACTCCTTTTATAGGCCTTTTATGTCTTTTGTTAATACATAGTTGCATTCTAGAAGAGACAGAGGGGAAGAAACTTAAAATAGTAGTGTACTCGTTTAGTACAAAGATTGTATAGAAGAGCCAACAATTTGAGCTATGAGTAAAAAGCATTCAAATATTTCGAATAAAACATCACAATATAAATCCATCGATTGTACCAAACTATTTTTTTTTTTTTTAATTTTCTCCTTAAGGTCATTTGTATTGAAAGCAGACAGATGACACGGGCAAGAGACCAAAAGCAATTGGCGATGCCCCAATTTCCAGGAAGCCAAATTTACAAGTTTAACAAAAAGTGAAGAAGCATAATACAATGGGTCAGACTATTCTCATTGAAAAGCTGACTTAGTAAATGTTACGCATGATATTTGGAACCATCAAATATTTGGTTACTCCACACTTTTGATGGTTGGTACTGGCACTCACATGCTACGCTATGTAATACCAAAAAAGTGCAGACCTACCTCCAGACGAGGACAGACGAGTATGGAGATTTAGGATCCCTTGAGCCCAGGCAGCTTCAAAAGCTCACTTATTTGAGAGTCTAAGGACATATTTTTGTAGCCAATTTTCCACAAAATATGTGAAGATTGAAGAAATTAAATTACATGTTAAGTGAAGCCACATTTTTTTTTTTTTTGAAAAAAATGAACTCAGTTTTCCACAATTCCCTAGAAAATAAATTCCTATGAGGTCATAACTTAATTTTTGGGGAACTAGTATTTTACAACATGTACACAACCATTCCCTAAGGATCTGTTTAGTTGGGATTTTTTGAAATGCTTTTTGTCTTTTAAAAATGCCCTTACGGTTATTATACTTTTGAAAAGGGCTCAAAAAGATATATACACTTTTTTAGAAAGCAAACAAATATCCAATTCACCCTCGCTCCTATTCTTCTTCCCCCTCTTTTCCTCATACATGAACTTTTATGGAAAACAAATCAAGCCAACTAATCAAGTCCTGGCCATTCATCTTTCAAATGTGTATGAGATGTCTCTATGTGCGTTGCATACATTGTAAGGTGTGCACTCTTTCTATTAACCTTTTTTCCATGTTTTAATATTGCTTATTCAACTCACTGCATGAAAAATTGTTATTGCCTAATAAATACGAAATGCTACTGTATTTATATCACTAAATGGAAAACCTCAAAAATCCCACCACATGAAATTCCAAATAAATATCTTAAGGGGTTATTATCTAAAACTTTTTTACTTGTTACTGAAGCAAATAATATCATTTCAAAAAAAAATTCGTAAAGGGAGAATTTCTTACCAGGTGGTTCACTGAAGCTATAGTCATCTATATTTTTAGGAAAATTGGCTGTCTTTTTTTCCCTTTCTAGAGTTGGGAGTAGAATCTTGAGTTGTGAGAGTGTTGTTCAATTGAATTTTGTTATTTTATAATTAAATAAAATTTACCATTTACCAACTCTTGGTTCCTTGTACGATTTTTGGATTACTCTGTATTTTTCTACCTAGGTTTTCTTCAAATCCAATCAAGTTTAAAGTCTCACTAGTCTTGTTCTTTGCCCCAATATATATATATATATAGGACAAACTACTATGTATATGTCGCTCACACTATGGTGAGGGACACTTTCCTTTTTGAAAAGGTGCAAAAAGACAAAACCATCATACCTCAGAGATTTTTGGAAAAATCCTTACTCGTTTTCAAAGATCTTTAAATGGGGTTTTCTTTCTTTTGGTATTAGGGTTTTAAGTTTTACTGAATTTACATACACCATTGGAATGTAAACACATAGGTTTATAAGTTGCTAACTTTTTCAATATGATGCCTATACACGGTGCGGATCTAGTAGGGACATGCAATGGACACAGTAACGACGCGGATTTTAGATGTAAAAACTTTAATATAACATATGTTACAACATGATATGTTGTCCATTTTGAAGTATCTGGGCATCATAGCCTTTTGGGATCACCTCATCCATCAAAAGCTTAAGAATTCATAGCAAAGGGACCTTTCATCCCTTAAGTGCTATGAGGTTAAGGGGTCAAGGATGTAGGGTGGCACCATCACTTTCCATGTTATAGTAGGGTTATAGTTGAATTTACTACTAGTCAAGAGTGTATTTGATGGAATTAAATATTTTATATAGAGAGAGGGTAGACTCAAGAAATTTTTGTTTGAGGGCTCAATGTAAAAATATCTTAGAAAAGGGGGCAAATGTAAAATAAACATTAATTCTTAGAATCAACAGGGCCCTTTTAAAACATTTTTTAAGCCTAGTAAGGCCCGCCAATCAAAAGCCTTGCTTTTCCTCTATTTCATTTAAATATTATTTCTTCCTAACTAACTTTAATTTAAATTACTTTTATAGTTGGTAGCAATAGTTGGGAATATGTTAAAATAATGAATTCCTCATCAATAGTGGTTCTGTAATTTTGGAGAGGCACTGTAGCTCATCTTCATTTTGCTGAGCATGAAGCGTGTCCATTGCAGATGCATTTTATGGACTCGGCTCTTTCATCTCTTTAGTGCTAAGGGCCAAAAGGTGAAGGATGCAGGGTGTAAATATTGATGGCACCGTTACTTTCCATGTTATAGTAGGTTATTGGTGAATTTACTAATGGTCAAAACTTTATCTGATGGAATTGAATATATATGTATATATATAGAGAGAGAGAGAAAGGACTCAGGTAAAATAAAAAAAACCATTAATTCTCAAAATCATTAAGGATTAAGGGTTTTCTTAGAAATCTTTTACGTCAGTAAGATTCGCCCCTAGAAAGAGAGAGAGAATATGTTATTTCTGTGAAATACCCAAGTAAATTTTATGCTTCAATTTCATGGTTGGAATGCCATTTAAAGTATGTTCCAAAGAACCTCTTAACTTGCTTGAAGTTAAAGTGAACTAAAAGTCTGTTATGTAGACATTACTTGATTGGGATTTGAAGTGTTTTGTATTCTTTTGATGGGTTGGTACTCGGTGGGCATTATTTTTTTTTATGACCCAAGGTATCCCTTGCCAGTCATTATAGTGCATATGCGGAAACACTCAACATCATCACACACATAAAGAATAAGAGAAACCATGCAATCATGACACATAGATTTCACGTGGTTCACCATAAAAGCTACCTTCACGAGCTATGAGCATCTTGCTTGATTTCACTATGAAAGATAGTGGGCAATTTGTTATAAGGATTCTTTCTCTTCTAACACTTAGCTCATCAATCTTTATAGATCTTAATCTTGCTCTAACAACACTCTGCCATACATGGTGTGCCAACACCATGGAAAAGAGAGCTTACATCTCTCTACACCCTACATAGCCTTACATGGTTTACACCACGGGGAAGAGATCTACTACATCTCCTACACAGAGTCTAGGGTCACATTACATGAATATATAATGTATACTTTCTTAGTCATAAAGAAAGCCCCGGTGCAAAGACCAAATTATCCTTGACCCTAACCTGGTCATTGGCTAGACCAATTAACCAATCTGGCTAAACCGGAATATAAGACATAAACCTAGCAATCTCCATCTTGGCTCGGATTCCGTAAATCTTTGAGTCACATTGGAAATACCAGTCTATGTCTTCTTATACCTTGTTAAAGGTACATTCTTGTATCAATGTTGCAAACTTTTTCTTATCATATTCTACCTCGAACCAAAGGTTCAAATCCATTGACGAGTCTGTGTGATGTTGACCAATGAAAGCTCCGATACAAAGACCAAATTATCCCTGACCCTAACCTAGTCATTGGCTAAACCAATGAACCAATCTGGCTAAACAGGAATACCATACATAAACCTAGCAATCTTCACCTTGGCTCGAATTCCGTAAATCTTTGAGCCACATTGGAAATATGAGTCTATGTCTTCTTATACCTTGTTAAAGGTATATCCTTGTATCAATGTTGCAAACTTCTTCTTGTCATATTCTACCTTAAACCAAAGGTTCGAATCCATTGACGAGTTTGCGTGATGTTGATATCTGCATCACCTATAAACTACCCCAATTTTAGCACAACTATGAAGGTCCAATCAGCATGATCACTCTGAAAGAAACATATCTAAAATTTGACTCCGGTTGGCTTCGTTATCATTGAAATAATTTTTCTACTCTTTAATCGATCAAACCTCCTTGTTGACCATCCAACAGCCAATCTCCTTCTTCCACTACGTAGATTTGCTCGAAGGAGTTTGTAGGCATAAATGGATCTTCGATTGGACATTGGGCAATCAAGATATCGCAAAAACAATTTCAGCCGTTGAGTCTGGTCAAACTGGCTTTGACCTCCTTTGCTAACGTGTGCTAACGTCAGCACTACTGCCTGCTGGCTGGGCTTATGCAAATGGGTTTAGGTCAACCTAATCCGAACCAAAACTACACTGTTTCTTGAACTGTGCTGCGTTCTGCGACAGGGCAAGTCTGACCCGACCTGAACTCGACCTGGAACCAACCCAGGCTCTAACGTTTCCTTCTTCCTCCTTCCCTATTCTGTAACGGGAAGCCGAAACTCGCTGTTGTCTTCTTAGCTTGGCAGCAGCAGACATGGATTGAAACAACCCTGCCTCTTCCTTATCAACGGCAGTGGTGTAGCAGCGATGTGCTTCGATGAGAAGGACGGCGACCGGAGGGGAAAGCAGCAACTAATGGCGACTAGACGACGATGCGGACAATAGCACGTAGTCTACCACCTTTGGTAATGGAGAACCCTAAAAAAAGCCTGCTTTCTTTTCCAATTCCGATCAACAGAACCAGCCAAGAAACCTTAAAACCGAGAGACTTGCAACGCCAATACAGCTGCCTCTTCAAGAGCAAAAAACTGAGACCCACCTTAGATCTTGCATGGCCCAACAAAGAATAAGTACTAATCACCAAACTCCTTCTGTTTCAGAGAACAGAGATCCAATCCTTTCTTCACAAATCACCGTAACACAGAAAAATCCAAGAAACCCTCTCCATCAGAGATGAACCAGACACACCAAGTCGAGCCCTTCTTCTAATCCACAGAGGCAGCGGCGTCTGCAACTCGAGAAAGGGTGTCCGGTAGTTGACGGCCTTCTGATCCCTATTTTTCTTCTCTCTTCTATTAGTGCAGCCAACAGAGATCCTTCCTCGGCTAGATCTACAACTCAAGAACAACTCTCCTCCTTTTTCTGCTCAGGCGGCAGCAATGACGGGGTTTCAAATTGGCGACAGCAGAGGCAGCAGCACTAAAAACTGGCCCCTTATTCTCCGATCGTCAGCAACGATTATACTGATGAGTTCTGTAACCAGAACTCATCTTCTTCCAAGGGAACAAAATTGACGACTGCTCCAAATCTCTTTCTTTGTAAAGCCTTAATTTGCAACGAATTTAGTGGCCCACCGAGATTAAACTGGCCTTTGATTTCCTCTCTAACCAAATCAATCCAGATTTGATTTTCTTTACAGTAAGAAACTGAAGCTCTTTTTCGATTCGACCCATCCATTGTCCGAACCCTCTCCTCCTACAACTGTAGTGCTACAACAGGTGGCGCTGCCCCTTCTTTTCTTTCAGATCTAATCTGTCAATCGGGTAACCTCCACCTCGCTCAAAACTTGTAGATATTCAACTATGCTTTGAATTTGATGCCCCAATAATTTCTACCCGGCATCTAAATCCAAGGATCCGAAACTTAGGCTTTGATACCAATTGTAGTGCACATGCGGAAGCACTTAACATCATCACATACATAAAGAACAAGAAAAACCATGCAATCATGACACACAGATTTTACATGGTTCACCATAAAGGCTACTTCTACGAGTTATGAGCATCTTGTTCGATTTCACTATAAAAGATATTGGACAATTCGTTACAAGGACTCCCGCTCTTCTAACACTTAGTTCCTTAATCTTGATAGGTCTTAGTTTTGCTCTCACAGCACCTTGCCATATGTGGTGTGCCAACATCATGGAAAAGAGAGCTCACACCTCTCTACACCCTACATGGCCATACATGGTTTCACCACGGGAGAAGAAATCTACCACATCTCCTATACAGAGTTTAGGGTCACATTATATGAATATATAATGTATGCTTTCTTGGCCACAAAAAAAGCCTGTGTACAAAGACTAAATTACCCCTGACCCTAACTTGGTTATTGCCTAGACTAATGAATCAATCTGGCTAAACCGGAATACAAGACAAAAACCTAACTGCCCAGCTTTCAGATCTTTGGTGCTTGATGAGCATTATTCATATGGATTGAATTGTAGCAATATTCACATATCAATTCAGCCTGTGCCATTTGTTTAATCCTAAAATGGTGTTTGATGTAATGTTCTCTCTCTCTCTCTCTCTCTCTCTCTCTCTCTCTCTCTCTCTCTCTTTCCCCCTTTAAAAGGTTTGTGTGGCTTCAACGTGTGAGTTTTAGCCTTTTTGGTGCAGTATTATTTGTTTGATCTGAATAGACAAAATGGTGAAGTATTGATTCCTATTGATATCATGATCAATATTGGGCCACCATTGAATCAAGATCCTCTCAGCGGAAAAACCCACGATGACCATGGATGGACCTATCAGGGTCCACCATGTCATCACAAAGAACCCCATGCCCTAGATGGGGTAGCAGCTGCGCATGCATGGCAGGCTACCGCAGTTACATGATGGACCTTGATTGGTACACTTATAGTCACCATGGGGTTTTTCCTCATAGGATTTAGACTTGACCACTTTCTTGTAATTGTAATCAAACCATTTAGATGACATATGCTAGTCCCCGGGATAACCTGCTTTAATTTATATATATATATATTGGGCACCCTAGCTTAGAGGGTCAGGACCAAGAGGGCCTACACAAAGTGGAAAAAAGAAGCCCACACACATGGAAAGGGTCGCATACCTCCAATGGGCCCCTTCCCTGGTCTGCCAAAGCTAAAGATTACAGGCTCCAAACTTCTTTCACTTTTTCCCAATTAGTTTCAAAAGAACTTATGTAGTCTCGGTTTTTTAAAATGTAAGTAATATCTGAAAAAGAGTAAAGACGTCAAACATTTGGATAATGAGACATTTTAAACCAGAAAATGGGGGCATTTGGCATTCACAACTTATTCAACAATTTTGTCACGATTTCAACATCTGATGCGAAAATAATATACTTTCATGCTATTCTTGTGAGATTTTAAAAAGTTCCGTGGGAATGTTTTTGCGAACATGTAGCTCTTTACTAAAGTGCACAACACATCTAAGCTGCACCAGTCAAGAGCCCAGCCTTGCTCTTCGTATCAACGAAACAGTCATCAATTTCATCATCTAAGTGTGAAAAATGCATCAAATTTATTTTATAGTAAAACAACCACACTGGCCTATATGGGCATTGAAGTACACCATGCACTAAGCGTTCTCAAAACGAAAAATAAGCACCAGTATGGAAAAAATGATAAACATACACCTCCTTTGGTTAGCTTTTTGGATGGCTCGCTAGATTGCCCATTGTTACATTCCAATGGAGTATGTAAATTAAGTAAAACTTAAAATCCTAATACCAAAAGAAAAAAATCCTATTTGAAGATCTCTGAAAGACACTAGGGAGAATCTTCATACGCATCTGTCCCTCACCATTTTTTTGATGAGAACTCTAAGTAGAGTCCATCTATCACTCAATCTAAACCTTGCAACACACATGGGATTCCTTGATAGCAACTCGCCTCAACTTTCGGTCGGATCCGAATTTATTAGACCGTTTGATCGACTATATACTAATCCAAATGTAATGAATTTGTAAGCCATGAATGAAGAGGTTAGGGATATGTGATTCAGACCAAATTTTATATGTAAGGTGCTTTCACATAGATCTTTTCAACCTCCCAATTCATCCCTTAGTGGGGTCCACAGTGGGCCCCCCCAAAGAGTGTGCATGAAAAATCCATGAGGGATGTATGCACAGGAAAATACCCCATATATATATATATATATATATATGAGCAAAGAACAAGACTGAGACTTCAAAACTTGATAGGATTTGAAGAAAACCTAGGCAATAAAACACAGAGTAAACCAAAAATCATAAAAGGAGCAAAGAGTTAGTAAATGGTAAATTTTATTTAATTATAAAATAATAAAATGCAATTGAATAACACGCTCACAACTCAAGACTCTACTCACACTCCCTACTCTAGAAAGGGAAAAAAAGGCAGCCAAAAGAAAATGAAGCCACCTCCTTTGTTCTATGCAATTACATCAATTTCTAATCTATAAAATCAACTATATCAAAACCATTTAGAAGTCTATTAGACCAATTTAGAACTCAATAAAGAGTAATATAGGCATAATTACCCAACAATTGCATATTCAACATCACACATGTAAATTATATTTATGTTGAACATGTGTAACAAACAAACGACCAAACTTAGATCAAAGTAGCTGACCTAATTGTCACCAGAGATTTACTAAACCATCATGAGTGGCTTGTGAGGCTGAAAACCACTGACTCATGAACCCTAAGTTGACATGCATGGCCCATCTCATGATGATGATCCTTAATAAATCTATATCCAAGGAGGGGCCATGGCCGTGCCCAAAAAAATTATATATATATATATATATATATATAAAGACAACCTCTTTGCTTCTGTTTTGTTAGATGGAATTCCTTTCTACAAATTGTGGTGGGTTCTTCTGCTATATTATTATTATTATAGTTTATTGTTACATGGGAGGAAATGGTAAATTAATCCTAATCTATCAGCCCGAAGGTCAGCCATGGGGGTGCTTTATTTACCTACCTACCTTCTACTCGAACTTTGCCACAGAATCTTTTGCCTTAGTATGATCAGGTCCATGCTCTGCCGCCCATGGATGATCCCTAGCATTATGGGTGAGATGAGATGCCCTTGACCACTTGGGCTAATATTAGGGGTGTTTGTGGGCAGGGCCAAGGTTTATCCAGGCCCGGCCTAAGTTTAGATATGCTGGGCCAAGCCCAACCCAAGCCCGGCACGGGCTATATAAGTTAAGCCCGAGCCCGCCCATTTAATCAATTGGACTGGGATTTTTTATCAATTTGTAGGTATTCAAGCAATTTCTTGGACTAACTGAATAAAATTACATGCACTCCTTACGTGGATTGGGCCGGATTTTGGGCTTTCTATCACATCATTGAGGCCTAGTCAAATTTCAAATGGGCCCAACTATAATCCAAGCCCAGCCCAAAGTGGGCTGGCTGGGTCTAGCTTGGACTGGCCTGGCCCATGAACACCCCTATTCGCTATCTCCAAGAAGGCTGGTAGGTTATAGTAGAAGAAAAGCATAGTTAATTGATTCTTCTAGGCAGTTGTTGGATGAATGTTATAACACTTCACACCAGGCAGAGGGAAGAAATATCGGTTGTCTTAATTCTTAAAGGGTTCAATGACGAAGAATTTAAAAAGGTATGAGCGTAGGAGGAAACAAGAAAATTCATGTGATCTCAATTTTCTACTATTAATGAGGACATGGTGTTTTTGAAAAATTACATTGACAAACATCTCTACCTGTTCTTCTTGAGTTAGATTTTCACTCACTGCAGAGATTATTTATAATACAATTATATCACATCCTCATTAGATACTTATTTCACTCACAAATCTCTATTTCTCCCTTGAGCATGACAATCTCCATTCTAAAAAGACTTGTTTGTTTAATCAGAAGATTTCATTCCCTGAAATTTTCATGGGAGAGTGGAATCTCATGTTTTTGCCATTTACGCCATTTATATATGAAATTGAGTTACTCTTTATCACAGAAAATGTTAGGTCCTTGGTACAATCCTCGTATGCACTCTTGTTGGAATGATGCATAAATTCCTTTCTAACACAACTGAGAGGACCATAAAACCATTATTTTGTCATCATCAATTGATTTTGAAATAAGTAGTAGCTCAGTGGGTTTTCAGAAGCTATAAGTGGTCTCAGGTGAGGGTTCGGGTTTGAGTCCCCGCTTGGGTGTGATTGTTTTGGATTTGTCTTATTTCTTCTTTTGTAGTTTTTATTTTATTCATATGACTTCCTTCGCGACTCCTTGTTTGTGGTTTTTTCCCTTTTTAAACCTTATCTCATCTTTGCATTTTTATTTTTATTTTCATTTTGTATTTTGCCGTAAAACACTCTAGAATAAGATGTTGTAAAAAAGGAAATACCACTATTATACATGATGAGTGTGGGTCTATAGCCAATGAAATTAAAATCCTTTTTCCTCCTGTCTCCTTTCCCGGAATCATGTCCACTAGTAATAATGGGAAAGAGAATATAAGGAAATGAATGATAGATGAAAACTTTCAGAATTTTTTTTTGAGATTTTCCCTGTAAATATTTTTATTAGTTGATGTAGATTAGATCAACTCTAATAGTTATGTAGCATTGATTACATGATATTACTAAAATATGGATCCGAGACAAAGAGAAAACCATCCAACTATCCAAAGAGCTAACCAAGGGAAAGCCATCTAGAGCTGACCAAAGGAAAGCTGTCCAAAAAGCTGACCAAGGGAAGATTATGTTTGTCAGTTTCTTCTCACTGATGATTTTTTTTTTTTTTTTTGGTTGGAAGACGCTTAATGGTGTACTTCAATGCCCATAGAGGTCAGGTTGGTTGTTTTATTATGAAATAAATTTGACGTATTTTTTGAGATTTATATTATGAAATTGATGACAGTTTTGTTTATAGGAAGAGCAATGCTGAGCTCTTTATTGGCAGACCGGACCCTACCAGGCTTAAAAAAGGTTTAAAAAGACCCCGATTGATTTTGAGAATTAATGTTTATTTTGCATTTGCCCCCTTTTCTAAGACATTTTTACATTGAGTCCTGAAAGGAAAATTTCTTGAGTCTACTCTCTCTCTCTTTTATAAAATATTTAATTCCATCAAATAAACTCTTGACTATTAGTAAATTATTAACCTAGAACCCTACTATAACATGGAAAGTGACGATGCCACCCTACTTCCTTTACCCTATACCTTGTAGCACTTAAGGGATGAAAGGTCCCGCTGCAATGAATTCATAGGCTTTGATGGAGGAGGTGATCCTTCTATGTGATTACATTCTAATGGAGTATGTAAATTTAGTAAAACTTAAAACCCTAATCCCAAAAGAAAGAAACCCCATTTGAAGATCTCAACTTGAGTGGATTTGAAGAAAAATCTAGGTAGAAAAATACAAAATAATCCAAAACTTGAAAAAGGAACCATGAGTTAGTAAATGGTAAATATTTTTTAATTATAAATTAATAAAATGCAATTGAACATCACGCTTACAACTCAAGAATCTACTCTAAATTCTAGAAAGAAAAAAAAAATGAAGGCAAAAGAAAATGAAGCCACCTCCATTCTTCTATTTAATTGCATCAATATCTAAGTTATCCAATCAAATGAGCTAAGAAGCACATATACTATTTTAGTCATGTCCATAATTAATAACTAAAAATCTTAATTTCGGACACTTATTTGACACTCTTTTTATGATGTGTCCCACAATTCTTAGCCCGTCTTTTTGATTAAGAAATAAACATGTGGCTGATATTTCTTGGACACTTTGTTAACAAGTAGTTCTAAAAATTGTAAACTTGACATATAATAATTTTATACCATGGAAAAATATATAATTATTAATATTAATCGTATCATAAGCAAAAGATAAATAAATCTTTCACCAAAGAATAGGCCTCGAGATTGGCTACTTTTTTGCTTTTTATTTATTTTTTTATTTTCTGGATGGAGGGGAAAGAGATGATCCACCATTTTCTTTGTATGAATTTTTTGGAACTATGAATATTCCATGTTTAATGATTATAAATTATGCTTTAGTATTGCATTAATATTTGATAATTTGATATGTTTGTTAGTTGGTACTTGAATTTTTATTTTTTGATTGTTAAATTGACTAAAAAGTTAAAATGATATTATTTTTTAGTATATAAATATATTTATAAATTAATATATATTATTAATGTGTCCGCCGAAATGTCCGTGTTCTACTTTTTTAAGAAATGCGGGGTCGGCGTGTCCCTGTCATGTCCTACTTCTATCCCATGTCCGTGCCAGTGCCTATGCTTCTTTGCAAACGAGAACTCAATAAAAGAAATATCGGCATAGATATCAACAATTGCATATTCAACATCACACATGTAAATTACATTTATGTAGAACATGTGCAACAGACAAATGACCAGACTTAGATCAAAGTACCTTACCTAATTGTCATCAGAGATTTACTAAACCATCATGAGCTGCTTGCGCAGCTAGAAACCACTGGGTGCTTCCCTCTTGGGGTGCTGTTGTAACTTTTTTTTTTCTTTTTTTTAATACAATTTTCTTTTTCATTTGAATAAAAGAAGTATTCTCTCCATCTCATGGTAGCCATTTCAATGAAAATCCAAGCCAATAGATTTCCATTTTGACCATATTCCAATTAAAGTGACTACTCTAATTTTAATTTTTGCTGGACATATTAATTTTGACTTCATATTAAATTCACGCAGAGGTGAGGAGTCCAGTATAATAATAATAAATACTACAATATGTTACACACAAAAGTCTAAACTCACAATCTCTCATTGCTTACTTGCAAAATGACCCTTTGCTTAGCACGGGAAATTGAAGCTATACAAAATAAATGTTATATGAATTTATGGAAATTGAAGCCATACAAAGAAATATTATGTAAATTTATGATATAAATAAGAAAAATTGACTTATATTTATCATATTTATATATATAGAAAATCTAAAATTGGAATATTTCTCAAAAATAGAAAATTTATGCACTTAGAATTATAATCATCAATAGAAAGGGCTTATATTTAAAAAATCTTTCAACTTTGACCCTAGAGGGCTTAGATATTGTTGGCCTGCTAAGTGGGTCTTAGGCTTTGCCTCGATCTAGGCCCAATCTAGATTGGGTAGGGTAGGGGTAAGGGCTTACCTTGGGCTGGCCTGGGCTTGGCCGTTTGAACGTCCTAGTTCATGCCCATGGAACTAGAAAATATAGCTTGGGGCCACCATGAAAAATAAAATTTTGGGGTGGAGGGTAATGTAAAAGAATTCTAAACTCATCCATAAAATTGAGGGATTTTCATAATATTCAGGGGGAACTTGGGCCACCCCAACCTCCACATTCTCTGCCCCGGATCCAGAGCTCCTTTCTTTCCTTTTTGGCACAAGTCTTGAGGCCATGCCACCATGGGCCTCATCTCCATCTACGGACACCAAGTTCCAATATGTCTTAAGTTCAGTGCAAATTTTTAAAATTCATTTTGTAAAACAAGAAGAAAAGTATACTCTTGCCAAAAACTACTCCTGCCTGCTTGGTTTCCAGTTTAGTTATCTTAGATTATTAGATTTTTTGTGAGGTGAGTTTTTTTTCTTCTTTTCTTCTGTTAGAATTTTCTTTTTCCATCACTTATTTTCTTGAATATGTTTTTATGAGTTGTTTTTTCTCAACTTTCATTGTATCTTGTGTTCTTGAAACAACTCACATTCTTATGCTCTTAGAACCAATGTAAGCAGACTTCTCATAATTCATTGTTGCATCGCCATAATCTTAAAACCAATGTTGGATAAATTTGATGCATTTTGGAAAATGCAGTTCGAAGCTGTGGGTAGAGAGGTACGAACAAATAAAGGTCTTGGTCATAGATATCTTTCTTTTCTTAGCAAGGTAAGCTGTATGTTTAAATTTTGACACAGGCTTCTAGAGTTTTCGCTAAGTTTTTCCATTCAAATTTAAATAACAGTATTTATATCTCCATGGTATTGCTGGTTTTAATGTTATGATAGTTCATTTCATAATATTTGACAATTTGGATTTTGCATATGTTGGCTCTGTATGTCATATATGGTAAATACCACGTCAATATGAATATAAAAGTGGTGAACATCTAAACTTTATTAAAAATAAGTTTACTTTCTTAAATTTTGATTTCATCTTTGCATTTTAAATATACAGAAATTGCTACTAAATTTATCCCACCTGATTAGTAGTTACAAAATCTAAAAAGTTGATCATATGTGAATCCTTCTAATGTTTCTCTTTGTGATGTGGTTATATAGCTATAGACTACCCATGGTGGCTGAGGAACTTCTTCCCATATTAACGGGTGCTGGTACTCGTGCCATATTGGAACTAATCATCATTGCAATCCAATGTGTGAAGACATTAGATTGTGCATCATATGTTATCCTGACTATAGTGACATGTTTATTTCTTATATTCTTAGAGATCATCTAGACATTGATCACCGCTCACTAGGAAATAAATAAAGTGTTATTTGAAGTAATATCAATTTTTTCTAAATGTATAGATGGCTATAGCTTCAGTGAGCCACTTGGTAAGAAATTCAACCTTTACGAAATTTTTTTGAAATGATATTATTTGTTTCAAGATAGCAAGTAAAAAAAGTTTTAGATAATGACCCATTAAGATATTTATTTGGAATTTCATGTGGTGGGATTTAAGAGGTTCTCCACGTAGTGATATAAATACAGTAGAATTTTGTATTTATTATGCAATGAGTTGAAGAAGCAATATTTGATGGGTTGGCGAAGCCTGATCTGGGGTTAATATGTATTATGTCGGTTTAATTTGGACTCTTTATTATAAGGTCAGATCCGACGGTTGTTAATGCTCAGGGGTATTATTAATTAGGGCTTATGTTCTATTCTAAGTGGTGTAAGAAAGAGAGAGTTGGTTTCTCTGCAGACAAGAACCTTTGGAGAGTTGTGTACTCTTGTAATCACAAGAAAATGATTGTTCTTCTTGTGGGTGATTTCTAATAATAGTGAACATGTTTGAATCTCCGTGGACGAAGCCCACATCGAGTGAACTACGTAAATCTCGTGTCTATTGTGTGGATTATGTGTTCTTCTTCTTTCTCAACAACTGGTATCAGAGTAAGGTTACGTTCAGATCTTGGAGTTAGATCTGCGGTTGTGATCTAAGGATCCACGGATCGGCTTGGTTGGGTTCGAATCATTGTTCTTGTGAAACAGAGGATCACTGTACTTGTTACAGAACATTGTCCCATCGATTTCTGTTGCAGAAATCGGAAACCAACCGGCCTACCCTCGTCAGCGCTAGAGAAGAAGACTGGAGGAAGTGTTATGCCAGATCCGCGAGTAATCACTGTCAGTCGCTTCACCGCGCCGCAGTGCTCAGATCATTCCTTCTTCGTCAGTGCCCACTGCTCGGCGTTTGCATCATCGAATTGGACGAAGAAACAGTCACACTGCTGAGGAACGCCTTGCTCGCCGCCGTCAACTTTTGCCGTGAGCTCGCTGCCGTCTCTGAAGAAAAAAGGGGCTGCGTTCAGCCCCCTATTGCAGAACAGGGGAGAAGAGGTTGAAGAAGGCGGTTTCGGGTTTGGGTCAATCTCATGTTGGGTCAAGCCCTAACTTGTGAAGCCCAGTCTATGAGCAGCAGGTTCTGTTTCGGGTCAGGTCGAACCCGAACCCGGTTCTACATAGAGCCCAGCCATTAAGGTTCCAGGTTGGGTCCTGTTCCAGATCAGGTTGACCCAACCCATTAGCAGTAGGTCCAGCCCAGCGCGCAGTTTAGTTTGGTTCCGGGTCAGGTGAACCTGGCCCGAGTCCGCTTCAGAAGCCCAGCAGAACAGCAACAACGTCAGTACTGGTCAACAGGCAAGTTTGACTAGATTCAACGGCTAGAATTGTTTTGCAAGTTTTGAGGTCATTCGGACTCCAAATTGTGCTCCGTTTTTTTCTCTGCACTCATAGTGATGAAATCTACGAGATAGATGGAACAGATTGACTGTTTGACTAAAAGAAAATTTATCAAGCAAATAGAGCTTGGTTTGAGTGGGAGCAATGACGGATGACACAAAGCAAACGATTAAAAAATTCAGTAGCTAGAATTTCGCATACTGGAAGATGCAGATAGAGGTCCTCCTCTACCAGAAAAATTTCTATTTTCCACTTGGAGGAAAAGTAAATAAGCCTGCAACTATGTCAGATCCAAAATGGGAGGTGCTTGACAGAAAAGCTTTATGTACGATGATACTCTCTTTAACAAAATCTGTTGCATTTAATATTTCAAAAGAGCATACCACTGAAGATGTTATGCTGCCCTTTCATGAATGTATGAAAAACCATCTGCTTCAAACAAAGTACATTTGATGAAAAGATTGTTTAACGTGAAGATGGCTGAAAGTGGAATTGTCGTTAAACACATAAATGAATTCAACACAGTCATGAGCCAGTTGTCATTAATAAAAATACATTTTGATGATGAGATTTGGGCACTATTACTTTTATCTTCTTACCAGATAGTTGGAGTGGTATGGTTACTTCATTGAGTAATTCATCGGGATCAAGTAAACCGAAGTTTGATGATGTTGTGAGTGTTGTTAGCAATGAAGAACTTCGCAGCAAAACCTTAGGTGAATCATCAAGAAGCGCATTGAATGTGGAAAACAGAGGAAGGAAAACTGAGAGGGGTCAGAGTCATGGAATATCTAAATTGAAAAGCAAGTTTAGATCATCAAAAGGTAGGTTCACATGCTGGAATTGTGGCAAAAAAGGACATGTAAAAAAAGACTGCAGAATTCCACCAAAGAAAAATAAGCAAAGGAACGGCAACAATGACAATGATGGTGATGCTTTCGCAAATGTTGCAGATGATACTGTTCATGATGCTTTAATTCTGTCCTTTGATTATAAATCTAAATCTTGGGTTATAGATTCTGGTGCTTCCTTTCATTCCACTGCACACAAAGGATATCTCCAAAATTATGTGAAAGGTGACTTCGGACAAGTCTATCTTGGTGATGATGAACCTTGTGACATAATTGGCAAAGGAGATGTTCAGATCAAATTGCCAAATGGAGGTGCATGGCAATTAAATGATATCAGGCATGTATCGAGCGTTAGAAGAAACCTTATATCTGTTGGCCTGTTACAATCTTCGGAGCTAACTCATGGAAGGTGACAAAAAGGAGTATGGTTATTGCTAGCGGTAAGAAAGAATGTACTCTTTACCTGACTAATAGCAGTACTAATTCCATTGCAGTTGCAGATAAAGGCACAGACTCAAACACATGGCATTGTAGACTTGGGCACATGAGTGAGAAAGGAATGAAAATTCTTCACTCGAAAGGTAAGCTACAAGATCTTAAGTCTTTGGGCTTAAAGTTCTGCGATTGGAAAGCAGAAGAAAGTTACTTTCTCTAAAGTAGGGAGGCAACCAAAATCAGAAAGGTTGGAACTGGTTCACATGGATGTGTAGGGACCAACACAGGTACCTTCTCTTGGTGGATCTTCTTACTTTGTTACATTCATTGATGATGCTATCAGAAAATTATGGGTTTATACCATGAAACACAAGTCTGATGTGTTTGGTATTTTCAAAAAGTAAAAAGTTTTGGTTGAAAATGAAATAGGTCTGAAGTTGAAATGTTTGAGGTCTGATAATGGAGGAGAGTACTGCAGCAAAGAATTTAAGGAGTATTGCTCCACAAATGGGATAAAGCGAGAAAAGATCATTCCTAATATACCACAGCAAAATGGTGTGGCAGAGCGGATGAACAGGACCATTATAAAGAGTGCTAGAAGCATGAGGCTGCATGCTGAATTGCCTAAGCAGTTTTGGGCAGAAGCAGTGAACACTGCTGCATATTTGATCAATCGTGGGCCTTCAGTACCTTTGGATGGTGGATTACTAGAGGAAGCTTGGAGTGAAAAAGAGGTAAATCTTTCACACTTAAAAGTATTTAGTTGTATCTCTTATATTCATATTGATGCTGAGAAATGGGACAAGTTAGATCATAAATCTAGGAAATGCACTTTCATTGGATACTGGTTCTGATGAATTTGGTTATCGCTTCTGGGATGAAGAAAATAGAAAAATCATCAGTAGTGAAAATGTTGTATTCAATGAGAAAGCCTTACATAAGGATAAGGATAATATACAAAAGGACAATACAGAGTACTTAGATGTAAAAGACATTCCTAAAAATAATGCACCCGAAGCACATGAAAATGTAAACCCACAGGTGGCTCCTCATACACCTACACCAGTAAGAAGGTCCTCTAGGATTCCTAAGCCTACACAGTGTTACTCACCTTCAATGTATAACTTATTGTTAACTGATGGTGGTAAGTCAGAATGTTATGAAGAAGCAATGCAGGTTGATACTCGGGCTAAGCGGGAGAAAGCCATGGAAGATGAGATGCAATCCTTATTGTCAAATCAGACATGGGACTTAGTTTAGTTGCCTGAGGGAAAGAAAGCATTGCATAATAAGTGGGTGTACAGATGAAAGGATGGATATGACGGTAGCACGAGATATAAGGCCAAAATAGTTGCGAAAGATTTCTAGCAGAAGAAAGGTATTGATTATTACGAACTATTTTCTCCTGTGGTTAAATTAAACACAATCAGAAGTGTTTTGAGCATTGTGGTAGTAGAAAATTTACATCTTAAACAATTAGATGTTAAAATTGCATCTCTCCATGGTGACTTGGAAGAAGATATCTACATGTATCAGCCACAAGGATATGCTATCTTAGGAAAAGAGGACATGGTGTGTAAATTCGAAAAGAGTTTATGTGGCTTGAAGCAGGCCCCAAGACAATGGTATATTAAATTTGACAGGTTTATGTGCAACACGGGTTATAAATGATGTCATGCAGACCAATGTTGTTATTATAAAAATTTCGGTAACTGTTATATCATTCTCCTTTTGTATGTAGATGACATGCTTGTTGCAGGATTGAACATGCAAAAAATAAATAATCTGAAGAAACAGTTGTCAAAGGAGTTTGAAATGAAGGATTTGGGTGCTGCGAATCAAATTCTCAGCGTGAGAATCATTAGAGACAAAATAAATCGGACACTGAAGTTGTCTTAGGCAAAATATGTTGAAAAGGTCCTACACAAGTTCAACATGCAAGGTGCTAAGCCAGTTAGCACTCCATTAGCAAACCATTTCAAACTCTCAAAAGAGTTGTCTCCTAAGACAGAATAGAAGAAAGATGACACGTCCAAGATCTCATATGCTTCAGCTGTTGGCAATTTAATGTATGCTACAGTCAGCAGCAGACCTGATATTGCTCATTCAGTGGGAGTTATAAGTTGATTCATGGGTAACCCTGGGAAAACACATTGGGAGGTAATTAAGTGGATTCTCAAATATCTGAGAGGTACTAATAATGCAGCATTGTGTTTTAGAGGATCAAAGATCAAATTGGAGGGTTTTGTTGATTCAGACTTGGTAGGAGATCTTGATAGAAGTAGACGTACTACTAGATATGTCTTCACCTTGGGTAGTGCAGCAATCAGTTGAAAATCACAATTACAAAATATTGTTGCACTTTCAACCACAAAAGCAGAGTATGTTGCTGCTATAAAAACTAGCAAGGAAATGATTTGGTTACAGGAGTTAATGGAAGAGTTGGGTAAGAAGCAGGATGACAGCAAGTTGTACAGTGATAGTCAGAGTGCCATTCATCTTGCAAAGAATTCAGCCTTTCATCTAAGAACCAAACACATTTGGATAAGATATCACTTCATACAATGGCTTCTAGAAGAAAAGGTATTAAAACTGGACAAGATTCTCACAAGTCAAAATCCAACAAATATGCATACAAAGGTGGTGAATATAGAGAAACTGAAGCTGTGCTCAGCTTCAATTGGACTTCTTATTTGAAGACAAGGTGTTTAGATTTGAAGCCTTGTTCTGTTGTTGTCTTTGCCATTCAGTGTGATCAGTCTTCAAGTGGGAGATTGATGGTTTGGTGAAGCTTGATCTGGGGTTAATATGTATTATTTCGGTTTAATCTGAATCCTTTGTTATAAGGTCAGGTCCGACAATTGTTAATGTCCATGGGTATTATAAATTAGGGCTTCTGTTCTATTCTGAGTGGTGTGAGAAAGAGAGAATTGGTTTCTCTGCAGAGAAGAACCCTATGATAGTTGTGTACTCTTATAATAACAAGAAGAGGATTATTCTTCTTATGGGTGATCTCTAACAATAGTGAATAGGTTTGAATCTCCGTGGACGTAACCCACATCGGGTGAACCACGTAAATCTCATGTCTATTATATGGATTGTGTGTTCTTCTTGTTCTTCTTCTTTCTCAACAATATTAAAACATGGAAAACAAATTAATAGAAAGATTGCATAGCTTACAATGTAAGCAACGCACGTAAAGACATCTCATATGCATATGAAAGATGAATTGCCAGGACTTGGTTAGTTGGCTTGATTTGTTTTCCACCAGGGTTCATGTCTAAGGAAAGAGGGGGAAGAAGGATAGGAGCAAGGGTGGATTGGATTTTTGTTTGCTTTCTAAAAAAGTGAATATTTTGTTTATATTTTTCTAAGCCCTTTTCAAAAGTATAATAACCATAAGGGCAATTTCAAAAGACAAAATGCATTTCAAAAAATTTCTACTAAACACATCCTTGGGGAATGTTTGTGTCCATGTTGTAAAATACTAGTCCCCCACAAATTAAGCTATGACCTCATAGGAGTTTATTTTCTAGAGAATTGTGGAAAATTGATTTCATTTTTTTCAAAAAAAACATGCGGCTACACTTAAAACATGTAATTTAATTTCTTCAATCTTCACATTTTCTGTGGAAAATTGGCTACATAAATGTGTCCTTAGAATCTCAATAAATGAGCTTTTGAGGCTGCTCAGGCTCAAGGGATCCTAAATTTGCATACTTGTCTGCCCTTGTCTGGAGGGAGGCCTGCCTTTCTTTTTGGTATTACATAGTGTAGTATATTTAAGTAACGGTATCGACCATCAAAAGTTGGAGTTACCAAATGTTTGATTCTTCCAAATATCATGCGTCACATTGACCAAGTCAGCTTTACAATGAGAATAGTCTGACCCATTGTATTATGCTTCTTTGCTTGTTTTTTGATCTTGTAAATTAGGTTTCCTGGAAATTGGCATCGCCAATTGCTTTTGGGCTCTTGCCCATGTTATCTTTCTGCTTTCAGTTCAGATGACCTTAAGCAAAAATTGAAAAAAATAAGTTTGGTAAAATCGATGGATTTATATTGTGATGTTTTATTCGAAACAGTTGAATGCTTTTTACTAATAGCTCAGTTTGTTGGCTCTTCTATACAATCTTTGTACTAAACGTGTACACTATCGCAAGTTTCTTCCCCACCTCTCTTCTAAAATGCAATGTATTAACAAAGGACATAAAAGGCCTATAAAAGGAGTTGAGCAACCAAAACAAGGAGAAAAATAATCAAGATACGGTCCTGAAATCAATAAGCGAAAACAAAAAAAGAACGTAAGGGGTTCAATTCCCAATCTATCAAGAATAAATATATCATTTATATGTATGAATGAGAAATATAGAAGAAAACAACAATTAAATAAATCTCACGAGGCATTTCAGTGTGAATTTTTAAAATATTTCAAATCTTTCATTTTCTTGAAGCATTTTTATGTCCTTTGGATACAATATGTCTTTTGCGTCATTTATGAGTAGATGTGAATCATCTCCAAATTACTGTTAAAAATGAAATTCAACAATTTAACATTTGGTTAGTAGAATCAGGATGTTACCCTAGGCCCTCGTTTGGCCCGATCGGGGGTTTTCGACCCTAAACATGGATTAGTTCCTCCTTGATGGCCCCAATATTCGTAAAAACATTGATAGTATATTAGTATGTTTTTTGCACGTGGCAAGCATCTTTACTATGTTGGGAGGGTTCCTAGAGATAGTACTCGTGCTCGAAAGTAAAGAACCCGAACCAAATTCTGAGTACAATTAAAATTTTGAACCTAGTTGATCATGATTGAGAATTATTTAAATAGTTTTAGCTATTAAGACAGTCAAACCTGAATATTATTATTTTTATCCATTCTAGAACTTCTCTGGACAAATCATATTAAGGTTTGTGCCAACCTAACCCACACCCGAATGGCCCGTTAAAAGTGCGCCCGCTAAGATATTTTGTTTGGACCCAAATCCAGATCTAACCATTCATGGTGATTAGTCATAATTTTAGGGCAAAAATAGTTTTGTGTAATTGTGGGGCCAATTGTGAAAAAAAATTGGATTAACTACGCTGTTCTTTCCATTAATTAAGCTAGACATTTAATTTGTGGGCTAAGGGTTACATTGTCATTTTGTCTTGTGACAAGGAATAGATTTTTATGTTTGATTAAAAGCATAGAAGTAAAGTAGCAAGGGGAAAGCTAGTTGAGATAGTGCTCGGCTCAGTGTGGATGGCCCCTTTGATAATCGATCATTCTTTTTCAAGGATTGACTATTCCCCAGGTACGTGAAGTTACTACCTCCATGCACGGATAAGTCAAACTTTTTGTAGGACAAGTGGTCTAAGGGAGAGAGGGCACGAGTACAGATTTTTGCCACTGGATCTATTGAGTAGATCCAACGACCTCGACAACTTTCCTTGGAAAAAGAAAATTCGGCGATGGTTGTCAAATTTTGTTAATTTTGGTTTGCTTATCTATTCAGTTAAATGGATTAATGGTTAAAATTAGACTACTGGATTAGATTAGATTATAACAAATGAGTTAATCCATTAAACAATATTAATGGTTACTTATGTTTCAATGACTTAATTTTAGCCATATTTGCAGCCCAACATCTTGATAATTGTTATGATATTTGTTGCCAGTAGTTTGATGATTCGGTTTGTGTTTGATATTCTGAAGATTTCTTGATGATGATTTATTATTAGTATTTATCTTTTTATTTTTGGCAGCGCTGGAGGTTTCTAAGAAATGCTGTTGTTACATTTGGAAATTTTGAATGATGCATTTATAAACTGTTTATTATAAGGAAAGTCATATTTAAAAAGAACTTTGGTTATGATGTGTTTATGAAGGATTCTCATTCTCATTTCACACTTTATTTTGATGCAGCTAATGTTCTTAGTTTCATTGGTATATATTGCATGGAACTTTTATGCAGTGCCGTGAGTTTAATAGGGCCACTAGATGTTGCTAACATTCTGCAGATTGAAGGCGGTTTTTTCAGATATTTCAATTTCATGCATCATAACTGACCTGCAAGCCTTGTAGTGGATCAAAAGAGTAGGTTACTTTCTTAAGATCTCTATGAAGTTTTTCGTAGATGAAGGGGAAAGATTGGGGGAGGATACATAAATGGGAAAAGAGGGAGAACATGGCTCTAGAGGGGTTGTGGAGGAGGGTGCGGGATAGGAGGCAGCAAGCGGCCGAGATAATGGAGGCTTCCATCTTCAAACCCAGCATTATCTGATCCCCTTTCTCCCCAAACCAATCCCTCATCATCTTAATCTTCTGATTGTGCAACTCCGGCCTCTCTTACGTCAACCTTATCCAACAAATCCAATCCAGCGACACGTTCTACGACCTATCCACTACTCGATTCCAGAACATCACCACCAACCAAGCTATCAAAGTCGCCAACCCCTCTCTAGTCCCCACCAACTTCACAATCAGCCTTGAGTTGTTTTTCCTATGTTTTGTAATTGCCTCAACAAGGCACAAGTGAGTAATCAAACAAGGCCTATCTTGTAGACACCATTTTTGTTGTAGCTATCACCTTTTCCTTATCCTTCATGTAAGCAGTGTTGGTTGGTTGCAAAACAAAATGAGGAGGAAGAAAGGAGAAATTGGAAGAAAGAAGAAAAATGGAACAAGGGGCTGAGGGGTCTGTAGAGCGACAATGTTGATGCTCCATGAAAGCTAGAAAAACAAAGGCCCCCTACAACCATCTCCGTATGTAAAACGCTAGTGGGAATTTTTTTGTTCGATGGCTTACCAAGGTGATTTTTTCTGCAATTTTCCCTTTACTGTATTGTTTCAATCTCATTATCGTTGTGAATGTCTTATAATGCACAAGTATTGATAAATATTTAATGTGCTCATTAACTATTTGTTAAAATTTCACAGATACTCCTATTATTTTCTTTTTGATTTTGTTGCATGAATGTGCTATTTAGTGCATTGTTGTGAATGGTTTAAGAGGTTATTGAACAATGCCAACAAAATATAATTTATTTTTGTTTTTTGGATACTCAATTAAGCTGGTGTTGAACTTTTCATAGTAAATACAAAGCAATATAGGTTGGTTATTGATCCTCTTTGGGTGAGAGGGGTAGGGAAAGAGAGTAAGATGGCGACAAGATTAAGGATGATTTTCATATTTCTTTTCGGAAAAAAAGGAATGATAAGATTTTTGGGGATCCTCAGTTGGGGGATTTCCTTTGGGCAACAAATTTAGGCAAACAACTCAATCAACCACTACACCAAAAATGTCCATCTGGAACGGTTTGAAACTGTTCTTAAATGAATCTAGAACGGTTTCAAACCGTTTCAAAAATGTGTGTCGCAGAAATTTTGGAACGGTTTCAAACCGTTCCAGATTTCCAAATCTGGAATGGTTCAAACCATTCTAGATTTTCAAAACTGGAACGGTTCAAAACCGTTCCACATTTCAAGAACTGGAACGCTTCAAGACCGTTCCAGAGTTAGAAATCTAGAACGGTTTAAAACCATTCCAAAATTTTAAAACCGTTCCAAATTATTCCCTAATATTTTCTTGCCATTTTTTTTAACTTCTTTAAAACAGTTTTAATAATATTCTTTTAAATCATAAGTTTTTTAAACCACTACTAATCACATATTTAAAAATAAAATAGAATAATTGTGGTATTCACATTCATAAAAACTTTTTTTGCCTATCCTTAGCTTTTTTTTCACATAAAAACTTCTTAATATACGCTAATCAATTCTAATAACATTGTTTATTGGAAACAAAGACAGATATAATGTGCATCCATATAGCCATACATTGTAATTCCAACAGAGAGGTTACTCGATTAACTTCAGTAGAAGCAATCAGTAAAACATTCAGTTTTTCTCATCAAGTAAAGACTAAAGAGAGAGTCTCCCTCTCTCCAAGTCAAAACAAAAGTGGGGAACAGCAGCATTTCGATTTCTATCATCTGCAAACATAGAGGACACTTTCAGAGTGTCAAAAAGCTCTTGCGCTCTATCCATCTGACCAACATTTGTGTGGCCGGCAATCATATCCACCCATGTGTGGAGGTTCTGTTCTAGCATCTGTTGAAACAATGAGAGAGCGGCTTCCATGTTCCCATGCCTGGCATGCCCCGCAATTGATACTTTCATCCTTTGATACAAATTACCAAGTAATCTACTGTGTGTAAGAAAATTAAAGAAGCAAAGTAATGAATACGGGGGCCACCTCTTTGCAATCTAGCTTGCATGAAATGTGCTACCATCTCAAGGACACGTTCCCCTTGAAGAACCAGAACCCCACAGACCACTACTTCCCCAACTGAATCTGGCAGGTCCAATCCCTTGAATTCAAGCCCTTGGATTGTGCTAGGCATGGCCAACAGAATATGTGCAAGCACATATAATCCCATAAAAACAGCAGAAACCATAGTAAAATTCCCAAAATACCGAACTGCCAACTTCCAATCCGACTGCTGCTCCATTTGAAGAGGGGCCAACATCTGCTCCTTGTTGGAACCAAGCTCTTTCAAGTCAACCGGCTTTACATTCTAAGATAACAAATCTGCAAATTGCTTATAGCTTTCCTTGAGACCTTGTCGAGCCCCACCTTTGATCATACCTTTCATCATAGTGCTCTGTAGAAAATTTATGCGCCAAGAAATTATCAGCCGTGATGCTTGATCTCTTGAAGGCAATTCAGGACCGGGCATAATACAGAATAGTAGTTCAACCTTGAAACAGTTCCCATATGGAACATCTGGTGTGCTTATGGAAGACAAACCTGCAAAGGACTTTCCGTCAGCCTTCAAATATAATTGTTCCTCTGTAGCTTTCACAGCCTTAACTAATCTTGAAGCAGCTTTTGTGTAGGTAACAACTCTTTTTAATCTGTCCCCATCATTTTCAAGTATCCAAGGTCCTTCTTGAATCTCTGTAGTACCTTGCAGCTCTGCCAAAGATCTAAAAAATTCTGAACCGGGTGAAAAGATGAGGGAGTTGAGGCCAACAGGAGCAATCACATAAGACTGGTCTAGAAGTACTCCTGGTAATATACCAGGCATTCCTGCTCCTTGGTCTCGAGATTCTAAAGCTTTCATTACTTCATCAAATGCACCAGCAGAGGAAAGACCTTCAAAGAATGATCCATTTATATCCATCAAGAGATCCTCAGAAAAAACAGTCTGCATGCATGGTGTTGCTATCAATTGTACATAGAATTGTATGTATGCATTTCATGCATATCAAAGCGCTATAGAGCCTGAACTTTCCGACTGAATCACAAGAAGACTATTCATGATAATAATGATTTTGTCATTTCAAAATAGATTTTGGCCCAGTTGGCTCTTCATGAACCAAGTGCAGGTAACTTGGTTTGCGCATCAATCAGGGTTCATGCATTTGGACAGCCTAAGTGACCTATGGGTATTATTGTTTTACCAGTAAAAAAAATTACTGGATAAGGGGCCCTTTGGGACCCAAACTAGATATGCAATTATGTTCTTTATAATCAGACAACCACAGGGCAATTTATCAATCCTGACAAAACATAAGGTTCCTTTCCTGCTTTCTTTCTTCTATTTTTCCTTTTAATTGAAGTAGATATCTTTAAGATTCTGAGGCTTTCCGGGACAGCAATTAGGGATCTATGTATTTACCCTGTATAGTTTTCATAGATATAGTTTACATTCCTAATCAGCTTTGTCCCCCAAGTAGAAATGCCTTATACAGAACTTGTAATTTTTTTTTTTACTATAAATCACTTGAAAGTATTATAACATAAATATTTACATAAAAAATATTACTATTTAATATGATCAATGGAATTTTCTAAGTGTGTCTTAATTTTTGGCAGATATCAAATCAGGTGCTCTGTTGTGGAGTCATTGACACATACCATACTCATGAAATTAGCTCTACTAAAGAGAAACATTCAAGTACCTGACAGGATCATCACTGACTGAACCAAAGTTCATCCTTGCAGACAAGCTGAGGAAAAATTGAGTTTCATATTCTGTATAGTAAACTGAACCATTAAACTGTCTAAGTTCAAGAGTAGAAATAAATGGCTGCCCGGTGGTAGCATTAGATAGACACACACTGATTGTGGGAGAATAAGCCAACAAGATTAGCTCTTCAACTTCTATTGTATCAGCATCAGAGATTACAATTGTTGACCAATGAGTAGCTCCAAGGTAGATATCAAACTTTGGATAAACATTACTGTTGTCAAAGTTCCCATATAAGAAGCTCGCTCTCACTAGGTACGGAGTCCTTGGTTTGACACTTAATCTATAACAATACTTCCTGTTATCTGCAGGGAAGTATCTCAATGTTGTATATTACTTCCGCTGCTCGCTTGGAACAGATAAATTAGTACCATTACCATAGATGAACTGATTATCTGAAACCCATTCGAGACCTAAATCATCTGTAAAATTATTTGTACCTCCACAGTCAATACTAACAAAACCTGTAAAAAGACAATTAGAGTGTCATATAAGTCAAGAACAATGTTTGCAATATAAACATGATCTATTTGCAATATATGCATAGGGAGTGGGTACAACACCATGAAAGAGAACTGACAGCAATCAGTAAATTACATTGGAGAAACTCACTTGGTGTCATTAAGAAAAATGCAATGTCGGGAGAGTTAGTATTAGCGAGTGATTCAAAGCAACAACAGAGGAAATATCTACAAGGAAATAGTATTAGTGCGTGATTCGAAGTAACAACAGAGGAGATATATACAAAGAAAGACAAGTCCTAAAGTAAGTGTTTTGAGAATTTTATTAAGAAATGGTTTTGTACATGATGCACACTCTCAGGCCTATCCCATCAAGAAATCCTTGCCTTAGATGCGCAAGAGCAAAAAATAGGTTTTTCCATTTCAAGGATAGGATATGGGTATGCCCATATCCTGTCCTTGAAATTTCCTCTAGATAACCGTACTCACAACTAACATAAGGGTATAATAGACAGTAATTTATTAATGAATTTAGTCTTCATAGCTTTAGCATCCATTGAGCACCCATTTTGTCCCTTCCCAGAATCTAATCTTCAAAATGCTCCCTTTTGTCTTAGTTATCTAGACAGAAGTCATAAAAGTGATCTTAAAAATAAAGTGGACCCCTTTATAATCCTAAAATAAATGATAGAAGATGACTGCCAAAATTGAAAATGCTAAACCCGTACTATTGGTCGTTTTGCTATCCCAGAGAAAGTTTGTGAGAAGTATCACAAGATCATGTCCATTAATTTATTTGTCATGAATCATGATGATAGTCATAGAGAGAAATGGGATATGAAAAATATACTCACCAATCATGATAAACTCCTATTAGACCTCTATCATAAATCACATCAAGTGTTGATGGTTTGTGAGTGGGAACTACGTTCATGAACTAGACTGGATCAGACAAAAGTGATGCTGCAAAGCCACCGAAAAATGCATTCATGTCCATAACATTGCGTATGGCCGAAGTTCCTAATTTTATTTTGAGGAATTTCTTATAGAATGCCGCCCGTCTGGCCCAGCGTCTCGTATCTGCTTCAAATAAATCAATCCCACTTTTCATCAGTGTGACTCTTGCTGGGGTGCTTTTTTAGCCTGTCAGGCCAATATGGAATGAACCCGACTGCAACTTCACCATAAAGAGATGGTAACTTGCTAATACATTGCTTCAATGTGAAGTACCTGTAAAACAGATTACATACACATTTTGAAACGCGCCCCTAAATTAAGAAAGACAAGCAAAAGATTCTTTCTTCTCTACATCATTAGCGCTTACCAAATTAAATATCATTGAGCTGTGAATATAAATCACTACTGAGAGATATTAAAGAAGCATTTGAAAAAAAAAGAAGAAGAAGGAAGCTTACCATCCATCACTGGGACTATCATATTCATGGCACACTTCAAGCCCAAATTCATTTTGATTTAACGGGCATGAATCTCCTGGAGGCTTTTTCCAGATGACAGTATTTCCATCCACAACAATCAGCTCATAACATAGGGCCCATGCTAAAGCCTGGAGATCTGCCCATTCCTTATCTTGTTTAGGCCATTGTACAGGTGGACCGGAGATAACTAGATACCCTCTTGGTCGAAGTAACTGATCCACTTCAATAAAATATGTTCCAACTGCAATGCCAAACCTCCTGGTCAGGAAAATGCCAATAAAATTAAGGATACAGTTAAGCAGACAATCGAAGAGAGAGAACTCACTGTATGCAGTAAAGGGGATCAAACATCGAGAGCAGTGCACAAGATCAAATGAGTATGCAGGAAACGGTAATCGACGAGTACCAAGCATGGCAGCAAATGCTGGTATTCCCCTTTCTAATGCAAACTGTATTTGTGATTTATGAGAATCTCTAGGAGCAAAAGAAAGAGTTAAGATGTCTTCCTTGAGCATGTATCCACCAAAACTAGCAACCTATGCAAATAATGCACAAGAAATGCATTGTAAAAAGAAGAAAATCCACATAAACAAATAGAAAAAGGAGGACAAACTCATTGGCCAAACATGGTGTTGGGTTCTCTCATTGTAATTCTCTGGTGAAGGGAGAACTTTGATGCTGAAGGAATTAGGAACTGGGTTTTCTTCTTCTACTACAACAGTCTCCACGTCCTCTTTCTTGGGGCTATCAGGCTTCCTCCTAATGGAAATAAACCCAAGCAAGAGAAATAATGAGGCCCTTGTTCACAACGAGTAGAAGCATCTGTCTTGTTGGGGGCACTAAAACTTAATGATAGGATCTCCGCATCATGAACCTCTTGCCAGTGTGCAAAAGGAGTTAGAAACTTGGAATAATGAAATCAAATGTAGATACAATGCAAACCTTCAATAACTCACAACTCTGTTGCACTGCACATGCATGCAACAATTCATAATATCCAAATCACGAATCCCATTATAAGTAGAGTACAGGCTGAGAAACACACAGATTCAAGGCTACAACTCAGTCCGACCAATCAAATTAGAAATTTGACTACATTTTTCTAACCTCTATTTCATGAACAAATATTGAACGGTTAGGATCACCCAATAGTGTAATTTTTAAGCAACACTCCATCCACAATGGGCCCATGATTTGAACACACGAGATGGGCATACATGTACACTGTGTATGCAGTAAAAGACAAATGGGTTCATGAGGGTAAGACACAACAAGGTGGAGAAGTCACACATTACCTGTAAGCATGTATAATCAGAAGTACATAGATTATAAAATGCAAGTTCCCATGGTAATCACCAGCAGCTAGGTAATTTCCATCCGAACTAACTGCCATTGAGCGATAACCTTGTGCCCCGGCCCCTGTCTCCTCTGTAACTTGATCATAGGTCCTAGAACTCACAATATAAGCAATATAAGTGAAAAGATTAGTTAAGTGACACAAAAAACACAAAAATACAATACTAGTATTGTCATGTTTTGCAACATCCTTCTTACCAAAAAAAAAAAAAGTCAAAAATTTTTTTCCCAATGTACTTGAGAGAAAGAGAGAGAGAGAGAGAGAGCCCAAAGAACAAAAACAATGCTGAACTTTCAATGCTATACTTTGTATGCACCCATCATCCCCAAATTGATATTTAAGGAACCTAGCTATACCTCTCAAGTTCATACCCACACCCCATGTTAGATTCTTTTTCCAAGGTTACTCAATATGCATGTAGATTGAAATTGTTGGAACTTTGGAAATATGAAGGAAAGAAACCGCCAGCAATACTGCAAGTAAGCAAATTAGAATAATGGATTATAGTTTTTTCCCCCTGAATACCATGGGTTATAAATTAATAATAAAGCAATGAATGAATTCTTTTTGCATCCATCAAGCCATATTACAGATGTCATGTTTTGACTTTCAACATGAAAAGTGCTACTCATCTTGATCAATAGGTGGGGTACTTGAGCAGCATGAGGCCCTGGTGACTGGGAAGCTACAACATACTGCATAATTTCAAAAACCATTGTGTGACCATAGCTTGCAGCCTTCTGCTAATACATAATTGCAATACTACTGTGCCATGGGACAGTAGTGCACATTCTCTTGCCTTGCCTTTTTGAACCATATCACCAAAATATTTTTGCTCTTACTGGTGCAGAGTTTGGAACTTTTCCACTGTGTCAATGTCAACCTTAAGCTTGGAAAGGAGATTCCTCTTTATATCTAGGAGAAACAAAGATGAAAAATCAAAATCCAAGAGCTACAGTTATATAACAGGGGATGATTTCTGAAAAAACAATGGAAATCAAATACGAATGCTAAATGCAAAGCCCTAAACTTAGATTGTTTTTTTTTTCCACTCTCCAATTCTCCTCCTTTCTTGATCAATCCTTTCTGAAATCCACAGTTCTCACAATAGGATGAAAGATCTCCAGAAACACACTTAATAGGATCAAATTACACATCATAGCAAAAAAAGCATTGAAAAAAAATTATTCCAATAATATCAATTCACATTCAAACAGAAACAAAACATCATTCTGTTGTTCTTAATTCCTTTATGCACAAAACTACGTTCTTCCCTTCTTCTCTTCAGAAGTTCTACTAAAAAATAGTCATGATGATCTCATTCTCATATACCCACCAACATCTAATCCAAATCTATATCCATGTAATCCAAAGAAAGAAAGAAGGCTGAGTGCTTGAGTTACATGAGGCTGAGTGCTTAACCAACTGACTAGCCTAGTGGAATGATTGTTGAAGCTTGACTGGCCTAGTTGAATGACTGTTCAAGGCACTTAGATATAAGCAAAAAGGTAAAGAAAATGTAACAAACTAAAATGGAGGACACGAAAAAAAGAAAGGATAAAATCAGATATTAATGCTCTATGATATTCACTTGATCATAGTTCTAATTAATGAATATGGTAAAAGCCTTAAGCCATGCTACAAAGGACCCACTCCCAACTTCTCCCAAAGTAGAATGATAATTGTCCGGATAAGGTAGGTCGATATCTCCTTTATCAATGACGTCAATTGTAATCTTGTACGCATTTTCCGGAAGAGGTTTACAATGAATGAGCTGGGTACCATTACCGATATGGGTATTAAGAGCATACATTCAGAGATATGGACATGGGAATTGGCGCGCTCTTCCCAAACAAGCCGGTAACTATATGATTCTCTAATGGGATCCTCTCAATTTCTCTAGATCTCGATGATTTGCATTGATTTGTCCCCGGTCAGTGAAATAGAAGTGACTCATGAAAATAAAAACAAAAAAAAAGAAAGCATAATTCTGTTTATTGGGAAAAGTTATTTAATGAATCATCTTCTTTTCTTTCGTTTCTTTTCTTTTCTTTTTTTTTTTCCTTTTAATAAGTGATCCTTTCATCTTTTGATTGATACTGTGATTGGTTTTCATTGGGCTCCAAAATCTCCAGACCTGCTAATAAAAAAAAGTAAGAAGGATATTTTGCATTCTTTTAATACCCCCATAAAACCAATACAAGGAAAGATAATAATAAGAGCTAGATTTTCATGTTGTTTATTTTATTTTATCTCTCAGGTCTACTGAGATGTGGGAAGATCTGCAGACTTCAGCGGGCAAATTACTTGCGACCGGATATTAAACGAGGGAACTTCACCAAAAAAGAAGAGGAAACTATAATCAAATTGCATGAATTGCTTAGGAATCGGTAAGGATCCACCTGCTACTGAATCTCAGCAATTTAAAAACATCAGCAACTTTTTCTTTTACTTTCATTTATATTTAATTATATAAAGAGTTTTGACATCACGGCTTAGATCGAAAGTAGCACAGACTGATGAACAAGCAGAAGACCTCTTGTAGGAAACATATCTCTCTCTGATACAGTGATTAATTAATCAGTGTTGTTGTGTGCATTTTTTTTCCAAATGGTCGGCAATTGCAGCCAGATTACCAGGACAAACAGGCAACAAGATAAAAAATGTCCTAATACAATATGAATCTCCACAAATTGATTTTAAAACAAGCAAAGCATCCAAAAAACACAGATTTGATAAAATAGAGGAAGATCAGATGAAGATTTACTATAATAATCAGCTAGGGTTTATACCAATGGAGAGACAAGAAGAAGATTTGCAGAAGATGCGACCAATGTGAAGAAGACTTAGAGAAGACGAAACCCTAGCCGTCTCTTTTTTTCTCCCGCGACCAATGTGAAGAAGACTTGGAGAAAACAAAACCCTAACCGTCTCTTCTCTGCTCCTGCGACCAACAAGAGACAACAGATCGATTAAAACAACAAGATTCTAAGAGTTGAGAGATCATTAGAACATCAATGGCGAAGAAGAAAAAACCCTAACTTGCCTTTTGAGAAAAGAATAGCTGAGGAAGCAGCGGGAACAGAAGATCTATGGGAACGACTGAGGAAGAAGATCAGGAAGAAAAAGAGAGTAGAAGATCGAAAAATGCAAAAGCGGGAACAGACGATCTATGTGAAAGGCTGAGGAAAGAGTATAAGAGAAGAGAAGGTTTTGGAACGTCTAAGGAAAGAGAAGAGAACAAGCTTCGTGCCCTTTTGTGGAAACAAATCAAACGGGCCTCGTGCAGAGCGGATCAAATCTGTTTCATTTTAGGAATGGCCCATAATCCGTTCCTCAACTGCATTTTTGGTGTAGTCTTAGCTTATAGGGTATTAGCAGCCGCTTCCAGTTTTTGTTCCCCTCCCAGGGGCAAGTTCTTATGTGTTACTCACTTGTTTGCCACTAGAAACACTACTTCCCGTCCAACTTGCATGCATAAGCATGCTGCCAGCATTCATCCTGAGCCGAGATCGAACTCTGCATGAGATTCATTGTTGCATTACCCAAGTACTAGAAATTATTACTGATTTCTTATATCTTTTTTCTTTTTCTTTTTTTTTTTTTTTGAACTGATTAGCAAGTTCATTCTACCTTTTTTTTCTTTTTTTTTTTTTTTTGCATAAAGGGAAAACTTAAACTTAAAATGGAGAGAAAAGGCCCAAAGGGCCACAAAAAGCCTTCCAACGATCCAAGGGAGCAGAGGGATCGAGAAAGGGGGGCCCCAAAAAACGAAAGGAAGTCTTAAACAAGAAGATGGACAGATTGAAAGGGAAGGAAACAAAGAGAAGGAGAAATTTGCTTTGACACAAGAATACCACCAACCAGCATTGAGGGAAGGAGAAGACCCGGTCCTCCTTAAATGCGGTGATCTCTATGATTGGCTTCATAGGGAACATAAGATTGGTTTGACGATGTCTCCGTGACTGGCTCCAAATTGTCATAGAAGGTCCTAGAGTACAGATCGGCTTGATGTTCCTCGAGCTGCAGTTGGTGTTGGAATTAGTGAGGGAGAGAGCTGTAGAAGCTTTGGACAAAAGGGGAGTCATGCTTGGAGAGTGCATCTGTGAGTCAGTTTGCTGACCTCTTGCAATAGTTGATGGTCAAGGTCAGCATACTTGCCTCGCAGATGTGCTCTCTAAGCACAAGTCCCCTCTTGTTCAGACCTTCCGATTCCCACTTATCTCTCGATCCCTATTCAACATGAAGGACGCAAAATGACACCAATATTTGATCACTAAATTTATTTATGAATGGTGCTACTGATTTTGGTCACACCATCTCTCTTATAGTCCCATGATTAAAAAAAAAAAACCTTAACATCCTTAAAACATTTTCATTTATAATTTATTTAAATATTTCTATTTAAAAATATACTTATAGGGTTGGACATTGGCCCCTTCATGAGAGAATGACATGTGGCACTCTATTTATTTAGTAGGAATTTTGTTTCCTTCTTTAATCCCAATCATGAGTTTTTGTAGCCTGGACAAAGCATGATTCAGTTGGTTGGTTATGGTCATGTCACATGTTATTCATGCACATCCACTTAAGATGGAAATGACTCATTTCCATTTAATTATTTATTGAAGCAGTATAATAGTTTTTCCATTTTTTTTTTTTGAGAATTTAAAAAATTTAGGATGAATCCTTATCTTCCTTTCTCCTTATATCATTATGGTTGATAGATAATTTGTTGGTTTCCATTTAGGGAAATAAAGATTCAATATTTTAATTGTATTTGTGTTATGATTTATATGATAATATTTATTTATATATTAATAACGTTTAATAAAGTCTATTTATTTTTTTCAATTTATTTTTTTCATGGCCCACATTGGGCGTGGGTCCTGAGCACTAGTATTCTTATTATATATATTATAATAATACCCATTTTCGTGGGAGGGCAACACATGTCACAATTCTCTTCATGAGAGAGCAATACGTAGCACAATCTAAAGATTCCATCTATATTAGCTAAACTCTATCTATACCAAATCTCTAAAATCTCTCAATTTTCCTAAAATCTCTCCTTGGCTTTCTATAAAATTTCTCTTTCCCTAATTTAGCTTTAATCCATATTTGCCTACGTTGATCCATGTTAAGGTATATTGATGATTGGATCTAGATATCACCAAATCTTGATGTGGACATTGCATTAGCAGGCCTCACCTGAACATCATCATAATTATCATCATGGACCAAATATGTTCTAAAAATATAAAATCCAATCCCCAGAGTAGTTGTTTTGGAATAATTAAGTTTTATGTGTGAAAAGTGAAATTGTATGTTAATGTGGTAATTTGGGCCATAAAGTGATTTCATGATAAGGTAAGGTGGGCTACAGAATGATATCGTCATCATTATAAAGATTTTCTAATAAATTAAGTTAACAAGTTTACAAAATCATACAAGATTATTGGGTATCATTCCATATCAAAACATTGTCTAGAGTTACCAAACTTTTAGGAATGGCTTAATTTACGATGAGTGGCCTGATGGTAAAACGGTTTGTTGTAAAATGGGGACTTGAAAAATATTAAATATTTTGATTCCTGGGCAGTAAGCACTGTTAAACTAATTAGAGTGTGGATAAGTAACACTAATGAAGTTAGAATTTGCATATATTGGTCCTAATAGAAATGGGCTATAAAAAATTCATAGTGGGCGCAAACATAGCAACTCAGGCATAAAACCTAGCCCACATAATATGGCAACTTTAGTGTATAAAACTATCCCACATTCTATTACCGCATGTTGCCGGATGCAAGTGGATATCCAATATCATATCATATAGAGCTTCCAACCCCTAAAAACTACGTTAGAAACCCAAAAAGGTTTCAATTGATAAATTGGGTTTAAGGTTCCAATTGATATATGAGTTTATTTTTGGATTCATACAAGTTTATACCCATGGACCTGAGACACAGCACACAAATCTTTTGTGTTGCAAACTGTAACTCAAAATCAATTTTAATTGGATATTTGTATGTTTAATCATGAAAATAATAGATTTGGTGTATTGATAGAAGTTAGATTTTATCCTTATTTTAAGAAAAAAAAAAGTTGAAACTGATTTTGGAACTGGATATTGATCCTTTAGTGAAAACATGTCCCAAAACTAGATTCAAATCCTCTTATTGAAACCGGATATATCAATGCAGTTCAAGATCTAAGGTCTAATATGGAGGAGCTTTTTATGTGTAAGTTATCTAAAATAATTTCGAAGAAGTTGGGCCCACTACAATACCCCTTTTAGTGAGAGAATAACATGTGGCGCTTCTTCTTTACAGGAAAGTGATACGTGGCACACTTTAATTAAAGTCCTAAAATTCTCTCCCATTTTCCTCTCTTGAAATCTCTCTCTTTACTATTTAATCTCCTAAAAATCAACATAATCCTTCTCCCTATCATTATCTCTCTTTTTCTAAAATCAATCTAAATCTTTCTTATTTAAAGAATACGATACCTTAAAAATTTTAATGCAATCCATTGCGTGCGATCTAATCATAATCTACTATTGATATCCATATCATATTTAATCTTAAAGAATGCCATATAATAAAAAAGAGGGGTTCTCATACATCTCAAACGAATTTTCATATCACTTATCATATTAATTAGGCAAATTACCTTTAACTTATTTCATATGCCATTAAATCCCACTATCTAACTGGCAATTTGTGGGTCCACATGGTTTTTTTTATTGAACTCACAATAGAGTCTAAATTGGTCATGGGTGTTCATGGGTTTGGGCCAGGACGGGCTGGGTTACGTAATGTCCAGGCCTAGCCTAGATTTTGATCAATAGGCCTGAGCCTGGAGAAAGCCTAACTCGAGCCATAAGTACCTACCCTGAGCCCAACCCACCTAGAATAGTTTAAACTTAAGCTATACTGTATTATATTTAAAAAAATAAAAATATTTGTTGGTTAGGATGTTTGTTTCTATGTGAGAGATTTTTTAGTGTCTCTCACTTGGACTGAATTAGGCTTGGGCTTTTCTACTATTAAATCTCAGCCCAATTCAAAGTTTATATCTGGGCCCCGCTCAAGTAAATTAATGCTCATGCCCTAAAATTACTAGATCTTTCCTAAATTAATCACTCAGAATGGCACTACCTAGGAGGAAAGATTTCTAAAATCTCTTTCATTCTAAATTATGTCTCTTCAAATCCGGAACAACTAATAATTTGGATTAGCCATAGCATGGCAATTTTAAATTTGGATTAATACTCTTACTTAATTTTAAATTTTATTTAAAATAATCAATATTTATTTATTATCCTAAAATCTTTCAATTTTATACACAACATATCTTATGGTTAGATTGATAGAACCTTTGGAAAGTAAATAATCATATTTATTTTTATTTTGACTCCGCTCGCTATAAATGGGTGGGTGTTGAAATTCAATTTTTCCATGTAATAATGGGAAGAAGAAAAAACAAAACAAAGAACGATGAGTTCATCGGCCTATAGGTTTTACATGAGAATATGAAGTATGGTATATGCATGGAGACACCATCAAACAACTCACCACTAAGAGTAAGTGCAGTTCTGCTCTCTTTAAACACAAAAAGTTTTGATAGTTTATATATATGTATTTGTTTAAAATGTTAACAAGATACTTATGATATTTTTTTATTAATTATTTAATTTCTCTTTTCTCTCTATATCTCTCAAGGCTATGATCATTACATTTTTAATAGGTATCAATTTTAATATGCTAATATATATTAGCTAAGTGTGTCTTTCATGTTAGAATGTCTATGGTAATGCAAATAGTATTTTATGCTTAGTGTGGGACTAATACAATTTTTTTTCTACCATTGTAGAGATTCAAAGTGTATCCAATATTTTAATATCCACCACTCAATTGGAGATCATCTTAGGTTTTGTTACAGTTAGTTGAAATTTCTCTTTCTATTTTTATTTCTTTTTCTTTCTTTGAGTCATACTCAAATGAACAAGTGAGAAGCCTAAATTTTATAATTATCTTGATTACTGACTTCTTTTCACCTAATTCAAAACTTTCATAGTGATAGGATTGATTGAACTGATGATTCTTTGTATAATGGAGTATTCCATTTAATTTATATTACCATATAATATGTTTTTCCCTTGACTTGATTTTACAGATTAAAGAAAAATTATTTCTTTTATTAATATTATAATGAAATTCCACAAGTGCGTTGTTTTCATTTTTATTTAGTTTTACTAATATAATATTTACTTTTTAAGAGTGCACTAAAATATTTAAGATTATGATTGTAAAATGAATTTAACGTTAATATTAAATCAAAATTTACTTAAATATTTATAAATATTCTTATTTACAAATAATATAAATAGGGTGTTTTACATTTATTTTTATTTATATAAAGTTATTTCTTTATTTTAACTATCATCATGTATATATAAATATTAATTTTTTAATTATTTTGCAGATTAATTGGTATGAACTATTAAAAATGAAATAAAAAAGCATTGTGGAAGAAATATTTATTTCATATAAAACTAGACTCTACGATAAACAAATTAATGTCAGAAAGCAATATCTCAGTAAAAAAAATGAAAAAATTAGCTACACTCGATAATCAACCATTCTGTTATTAGAAATTGAAAATTATAAGTTTTATTTTAACGCTATCAATACAATTTCTTTCATATCAATATCTTTTACTAATTTATTTGAATGTTTACTATGTAGTATAAAATTATAAACAAAATGTAAAATTTAAGATGTTGGACCAAGTACTTTCATTGCAATACTGAAAACAAATAACTTTATTAAGACAAGCACACAAATTAAAATAAATGTATGAGTTAAAAGATCTGTACAAGATGAAATAAGCGTAACTATTGAGATAAATGGAAAAGATGAACCAAGTGCAACTACTAAGACAAGTGCATACCAATAAAGAAATATCAATATTTTTTTTCCTTAGACTACATGTAATTCCTCTAATCATTCAAGGATAACTTAATATCAGCGGTTTTTTTTTCACTCTCAACTTTTATATATCTATGATTCAAAAAAAATATTTTCTCCTTTCAAAAAATAAAGATTTAATATTTTAACTATGTTTTCGCTATAATTTATGTCATAATATTTATTAATATTTTATTTAAATTATTAACAATTTCTAATAAGAATTAATTATTATTTTTCATGGCCTGCGTTAGGCGCGGGCCCTAAAGCGCTAGTATATATTAAAGATAGACGTTTCGCGAAAGAGCGACACGTAGCGCAGTTTTTTTGCAAGAGTATGTACAAGTGTGACAAGTGGCGCTTCTTTTAGGGGACATGTAGATCTCTTCTATAAAATCTCTCAATTTTCCTAAAATCTCTCATTCCCTCTCTCCAATCCCCTAAAATGTAATGCAATATAATGCCAAAATCTCTCTCCAAATCTCTTCATTTAGCAACTCAAAATGCCTCTATCCAAAATAAGAAAGCAATCTCGATCCAAAATCTCTCTCCAAATCTCGCTGCCCCCATCTTCCATATTGGATGTCTTTCTTTCTTTAATGGGGTTTACAATACAATGCCCCAAATAGCAATTTAAGGGATAGCATTAGGAGAGGGAGCAATCTAAATAAACAATATCAAAAGAAACGTATCTACAAAGAAATTCACCTTCGCATTTTTTTACCATCACACACTTGAAGATTTAATCTCCTTCCCCTAGATTACACTAATTTATCTCAATTAGGATTTTTAACTTACCTTAACCAGCATCTAAGAAATTCATCTTTATATACGTTTCTTATTTCTAACTCATTAAACATCTATATGCTTTTTCATCAATTCTCTCCCTCCCTCATTAAACATCTACACAGTTTTCCTTCTCTTCCTCCAATCAAAATACAACAGAAAGTGATCTCTTCTATCCAAACATTTTGAGGGCATTCTCATTTATAGGTACACCTTCTTTTTTTTTTTTCCAGTTAATGTTTCTTTTTATTATTTATTAGGTTCTCTCTTTATTCTTTAGCTTATATTTTTATTCAAATTATCACATCAATCTCATAAATTAATATATTTGAAAAAATTTCTCTCTTTGCATTGTGTTTTGTATATGTTTTTGGTGCTAGGGTAGCACACGCACTAAAGATTACAATTATATCATCTATGGTAGAAGTTAATAGTGTACCTTTGCCCTGTCCACTGTCCATACCTCATGGTTGGCATACATGTGGTTGAACCAAATCTATTCTAATATAGGTTTCAATCAAAATTTCCAAATAGCCACTATCAAATATGAAACAAAAAAAGAGGTTAGAAATAGTTCATCTAAGAAAGTTTGATTTTCAATTACCGAAAAGAAAAAAAATCACCGGTGCACTATATGACTTTTATTGTTCTTCTTTTATTTTTTTTTCCCCTTTATATTATGTTATTAATCTTGAAATTCTTTAATTCTTATAACTTATTCTTACATAGTCACAATTATGGGTGGAAATAATCTTTGCGATAGTTGTCAATAATTAAGTGACCCGGGCACTGTTGATTATGGGTGACGTGTGGCCCATAATCTCCTGGGCCCATCTTAACCCTCAATAGTGTTTAATCTTTTTTTTTTCTTTTTGTTCTTTCTGATTATGGGCGACCCGGGCTCTGTTGATGGGTAGGGCTCACTAGCTCTGGGACTTTTTTCCCTTTAACTGACATTTGAATGCAAATTTCAATTATAAGTGGAATTATGTTGGCAATTGAAGCCTTTACAATTTATTTTTCAAAGAACGTAATAATTTTATTTGATCACTTGAATTTTTTGTATAAGTTTTTCTCTTTGGAATATTTATTTATTCAACAAGGCCATGGCACATTGAGAGTCTTCTTAGAGCTGCCACCTCATTGCGCTTCACATCACATATCATGGGCCCACTTGCTTAGATGAATGAGATTTACCTAAAATCTGCCCATTTGCTTCGATCATAGAGTAATGAGATTCACAAAAAATCTATTCGTCTTCATCTCCAAATACTCCTATGCCCTTTTTCCTAAGGAAACCTCCCTCCAAACTCTCCTTCAATTTATGCTGTTACCTCATACCATCTTAGTTAGTTTTATGCATGTGAGCCTTTTGGCCTACCCACAATTCTTGGTCACTATCGACAGTAAATGGGTCAGATCTTTAGCTATGACCATGGTTCATGAGTTTGCTAAAGCCACACAATATTGAGATTGATAGGCCAATGGTGGGTTGAATGATAGATATTGGTACCAGTAGCATTTCAATGGGGGTGTTGTTTCAATGCTTTGATATTGGCATCCCATTGGACGATCTGAGACACCAATACAACTACAGTCCAAAAGAGAAAAAAAAAGTCAAAAGCACCACTACTGGAAACCAAGGCAATGATGGGGCATTGTGAGTCTCATGATTTCAACCATCTTGGTTTTTGATATATGGACACTGATCTGATGAATTGCTTCAATCATATAAGTAATTTGGAAAATCACTACACCATTATTAATGATAATAAAATCGGTATTTAGATAGTTATGACACTCTCAGACCTTGATCTGAATTGACAATTTGGTTCATGGTTTGGTTTATTTTAGGTGGCAATATTAGGTGATCTAAATCATTTTGGTTTAGAATTGAAGCATTTGAAATCTTAATTCACTTTCTAACTGAAAGTCTTAGAATGTAAATCTTTTCAAAATCTGGACCTTGGCCTATTTTATCAATAGCTCAAAATATCTGCACACAATGCTAGTCATTAAAGAAATCTATCTATCTAGTAGCTTTGCAATCAAATGCCCATTGAAAAAATAAATAAATAAAAAGAAAGGATAAGAGCTCATCTCATTGTTCGACCCACCTATGCTACTTGATTGAGATAATATGAGCCTGGGCCCTTGGTTGAATGTGGCTTTGCATAGTCCTATATATATAATATTTAAAAATAATAAAATCATAATGTCTAATGTTACATCCTAACCCTTGATTTAAACACTATATAGTTGAAGCCTTAATCTCTAAGGATCCTAAAATGTGGAGGAAGTGCAAGGGCAAAAACAATTGCATCAGTGTTGTAGGAGTTAAAACAAGTGGATGTGTTTAAAACAAGTGTAGAACTTAAAATTTTTTTTTCAAATTTTTGGTTTTTAAATTTCAAATTTAACTATGTTTGTGTTATGATTTATACGATAATATTCATTTCTATTTTATTTAAATATTAATAATTTTTAAAAAAATTAAAAAAAATTTTTATCATGGCCTACGTTGGGCACGGGCATTGTAGCGCTAGTTATATATACAATAAGGATAAACTTTTTCCGGGAAAGCACATGTGGCACAGTCTTTTAGTGAGAGTGCGACATGTGGCCCGCTCCAATTAAAGTCTTAAAATTTCTTCCACTCCTTTTGCAGAGTGCAACATGTGGCGCTCTCCAATTAAAGTCCTAAAATTTCTGCCTCTGCCCCTCCAATCCAATCCAACTTGATATTTAGAATATTCCAATTGTATTAGTTAACAAAAAGAAGAAATGGAATGTGATTAAGTTTCCTAAAATTTCTTATCTATTTACAACTTATTGTTATAATCAAAAGCATCGAGAGAATATTTTATGGCCCACCCTCTATGGATCTTTACAACTATTTTCTACTTTCGGCTTCTTGTAACTCTTATAAATTGTTGGAGTTCATTTCCAACTAAACAGAGTGTCCTTGATCAGGATCGTGTATGGAAATTGGATGCATGTGATTGCTTTAGAAAATTAAAACAATCAATAGCCATTGGCTCAATCAAGTCCGAACTGAAATAGAATAGGATTCATTCAAATGACCACATGTAAATCATACATAATTGCTGGCATATTATTTGTACACAATATTAGACAGGCCAATGAAGTTTTGACTTGACTCTGGATCCACAAAAGTCAAGATTTGATTGGTAATCCACTTTCTAATTTGAAAGAAAGGAAGCCAGATCTTATTGGTAATCCGAAAAAAGAAATACTGACAAATAGGAGACTCAATCAAATCTGATTGGTAATCCACACCATTTGAGATTCAAAATTGTTGCTGAATTTAAAGATATGAATAATCTTTTCTAATATGAAAGTAAGGAAGTCAGATCTGATTCGTAATCCTATTTTATTTTTATGTATAAATCTTTTTAATATTTTTTAATAATTTGACTAGGCCTGATTAATTAAATGGCGGGCTCGGGCTTGAATTTTACATGTTGTGTTGGGCTTGGGCCAAGTCTAGGCCAATGCTTCTAAAGTTGGGTCAGGCTTGAATATGCCTTAGCCTAGCCAAACCTTGATTGGCCTATGAAAACCCCTACTAAAAATTCTCTACACATCCTAACACTCTATGATTTAGTTCTTTTTCTTTTTTCCTATGTTGGCCGAATGGCCAAGAGTAGGAAGGCAAGGCGCCCACCTATATATATTTATCAAATGGACCGAATTGGATGTTAGTCTATTTTCTTTTCTATTCAATTCTAGCTGATCAATTTTTTTTATAGTGATAGGGTTAGTTGACCTAATGATTCTTGTATATTGGACTATTTTATCTAATTTTTTTTTACCATATAATATTTATTTTTGTCACGCCCACCTTACACGCATGCATGATATTATCCGCTTTGGCTCATGAGCCTCACGATTTTGCTTCTGATGGGCCTCAACCTATCAAAAGACCTCATGTAAGGTAAGGGTACAAGCTCTACATATAATCCCAATCACTTTCCTCTCTATAGTTGATGTGAGACTCCAGGATGTCACAATCCACCCCCCTTAGCGCTGCACGTCCCTATGCAGAAACCTGCCAGCCCTCTTGGCCCACCCACATATGAACCCGCCCATTTGCACCATATCACGGCAAGGACCCACACTCGAACTAGTTTAGAGTCGGCTCCGATATCATTTGTCACGCCCCACCCTACACGCATTCATGATATTGTCCGCTTTGGCCCATGGGCCTCACGGTTTTGCTTCTGGTGGGCCTCAACCCATCAAAAGGCCTCATGCAAGGTAAGGGTACAAGCTCTACATATAATCCTAATCACTTTCCTCTCTATAGTCGCTGTGAGACTCCAGGATGTCACAATCCAATTAATTTAAAGTTGTCACACCTCGAAATTGAGGCCCTTGGGACCTTCAGATTACGAGGCACGATGGGTCCATAAGCTAAAGCAAAAGAAAATTTTTTATTAATAAATCTCATTATACAATAGTTACACAAAAAATATATATATATAACTCTTATACATGCCACTAATGTTTAAAACGAATTTTTCGCAACTCATTCCTCAATCCCGATCAAGCATGGAAGCTAAGTATCTTCTGTGTCCGGCTCAACTAGGAAATATGGGGAAAAGTAAAAGGGGGTGAGTACAACTCTGCAAGTAAACCCACTATGAAATTGTAGCAAACGAGTATCAATCAAGGTAGCAAATTTATGAGCCACGGTTTCGAACAAATTGTCAAGGAGCAAAATATAACAATCTCAAAAGTAATAACGTTGATAGCAATATTAGATCAAATACAAATTTACAAAATCGAATTTCAGCAGAATTTACATAAGATGGAGGAAATGAGCAAAATAATCTAACAATTAATCAAAATATCACAAATTAGAAGTAAGATCCTAAACCAAACTAAGATAAGGCATCTCCACAGTAAACAAAATAAAAAAGTGTGTTTGCCAGAATTAAGCCTACGCCAAGCATAAGGTACCCGCTAGGTACAAGCCATTTTCATATCTAAAGTGGCATGAAGCTTGAGATTTTGGTAATCTTTAAAACAAAGTGGGCTAACTGCAGACTAGAAATATTGCATAAAGGGGTCCCAATCCCAATGTCATACTCAAAAGGGGCTAAAATCCGCGTGTGAGATTCCCCCGGTGCGTTGCCCATACTTTAGATAATGCCTTGAGGTCAAAGATGTTTGAGCAACAAAATCCAATAATTTACGAATTTTCAATTTACAAGCAAAGGTCAAGTTGGAAACACAAATCCAGCCATACATCATCGAATCTTTAAACAAATCCAATCTCCTCAATCAAGTATCAATAATTTAATTCATAATAGAATGGTATCCAAGGATCAATATCAAATGTAACAATGAGCAAATCCAAAACAAATCAAATAACAAGTTCTGAAAACAATGACAGCACGATGATATCAATATTAAAAAATCAAATCTAATGATCAACAAATCAAAGGAAACAAAATTCTCTGGAGCTCTATGATTATTTCAATAAATTGCAAAATTACAATTTCAAAGCAAAATCGAGACAAGGAATTGAAAACGCAAGTACTATGGTGACATAGTAAGACTACTCGCCTGGATCACAGCGGATAATCGGCGAATCCGATTTGACTTGGATGTCCAAGTGTCATAGAGTGGGTTCCCAATAATGATCATTTGCAAATGGATTAGCAAGTGAGTCTAGGGACAGTGGTTTAAACGGATTCCATCCATGGGCTCAGGCCTAAATTTCTATGCTAGAATGGGCCTTGCGTGTCATGGCATATCCTAGTGGGGCCCAAGCTAATAGTGCACATCACATCTGAAACATACCTCCAAGGTGGGCCAGGACTGGGTATGCATGCGAAAGTGGGTCAGCAACTGGGTTGGATACTACACGTAGGCTTAAACTAAACCAGCGGCCACATGGTTTAACTAAGTTGGGAATGAACCAATAGCTTATACATGACGAGGCCTGGCTAGTATAGTTGATTTAAAGAAAACAAGCACCAAAAAAGGTACTTGGGTGGGGTTTTGACGAATTGAGGGGAGTTGAAGTCGCAGAGGTGAAGAAGAACGAGGAAACAGAGAAGGAGAAATGGAGAAACCAAGGAGAAGGAAAGAAGGAAATAGAAATCAGAGAGAAGAAGAAGAGAATACAGAGATGGGTGTTGGGTAATGAAGTTTGACCCTCAATGGTTTGGGTTGAATGCTGAGACGTGTCCAGGTTCTGGACTAGTTCTTCTCGGTTAGAAACAGGGAAAGAAAAAGAGAAGAGGGAGAAGCAAAGAATGAAGGAAACAAGAAGGAGAAGATGATGAAGTCGGTCCTTGGTTCAAGGGTGAATGTGGTTTCATTAATTTCAATCGAAAAAGAAGTTACAAAGTTGGGTTTCCCATGGTGATGGTGCTGATCTCGGTGTTGTGTGCGTATGTGCATGAGCAACCAAAATCAACAATCAACCACACAAGAAGACAAGGGGATTTACGTGGATCAGCAAAGATGCCTATGTCCACGGAAACCAATTTCCACTAGGTTCTCCTCCAATTTGTGAAACCACAGCCTTGGAATCTCAGCCTCTCTCTCAGCCTATCTCTCCAGGGTTACAGATTACATCATATATATAATCATTACATCCTTATCCCCCAAGAACTTTATCTTAGAAAAAGGAAAGTCCTAACCTATTAGAAAATTGCTATTTGACAAAACAGGAAATTCCTAATATAATTAGGGAAATCACCCCAGATTCTGAACCCAATTATGGTCTAGACCCACTTGGCCAACAATCTCCCCCTCTAGACCATGGGGAAGATGCCCTGAACCCCTTACTGGGAGTTCAGCTCTGCCAACTCTGAACACAGCTCCAACTTTCCCTTAGACACAACCTTTGTCATCATGTTCGAGGGATTCTTGTCCGAATAAATCTTTTCCAGCTTCATGAAGTTCTTTTCAATCACCTCACGAATCCAATGGTACTTGATATCAACGTGCTTCATGCGACCATGATATGTAGCATTCTCACTGAAATCTATAGCACTCTGACTATCACAGTAAACTACATATTTTTCTTGCCTCAAACCTAGTTCTTGAAGGAATCTCTTTAACCAAAGCATTTCTCTCCCTAATTCATTAGCAGCTATGTATTTCGCTTTAGTTGTAGACTGTGCTGTACACTTCTACAACTTTGATTGCCAGGAGATAGCTCCCCCTACGAAAGTAAACAAATAACCAGAAGTTGACAACCGACGACAAAGATCGCCTGCAAAATTAGCATCAGTATAACCTTCCATGACTGGTTTTGAGCCTCCGAAACATAAGCACACCTTGGAAGTACCTCTTAAATACCTAAAAACCCACTTCACTGCTTCCCAATGCTATTTTCCAGGATTAGAGAGAAATCTACTGACTAAATTCATAGCATGAGCAATGTCTAGCTGTGTACAAACCATGGCATACATGAGACTCCCCACAGCAGAGGAGTAAGGAACACATGGCATCCATTCATTTTCATCATCTGTAGTAGGACACAAGCGCTTGCTTAGTTTGAAGTGACTGGTTAGATGTATACTAACTAGCTTAGCATGCTTCATGTTGAACCGCTTGAGTACTCATTTAACATATTTCTTCTGTGACAACTATAGCTGCTTGGAACTTCTATCACGACGTATTTGCATGCCCAATATCGTTCGTACGGGACTCAAGTCTTTCATGTCAAACGACTTTGACATCTCCTCTTTTAGCTTGCTAATCAACTTGCTATCTTGTCCAACTATCAGCATATCATCTACACATAAAAGAAGGATGATGAACCTGCCATCGATAAATCGACGAACATAGACACAATGATCTGCAGCTGTCCTCTGATACCCATGACTCAACATGAATGAATCAAACTTCTTGTACCACTGTCTCGGTGCTTGCTTCAGCCTGTAGATACTCTTCTTTAACTTGCAAACCATCTGTTCTTTTCCTTCAACCTCAAACCCCTCTGGCTGAGTCATGTAGATCTCTTCTTTCAAGTCACCGTGAAGAAACGCAGTCTTCACGTCCATTTGTTCAAGCTCAAGATCCATGCTGGCGGCTAGACCCAAGACGACTCTGATAGAAGTCATTTTCACAACAGGAGATAAAACATCACTGAAGTCGATACCGTTCGTCTATGCGAAGCCTTTTATCACTAACCGTGCTTTGTGCTTCACCAGTTTTTCATTCTCATCCTTTTTCAACTTGAATACCCATTTATTTTGCAGAACATTCCTATCTTTAGGAAGTTGCACCAGTTCATATGTCTTGTTCTTTTTCAAAGAACTTCATCATGCATAGCTTCATCCACTCATCTTTATCAGCATGAGTCATTGCTTCTTGAAAGCTATCTAGCTCCCCCTCATCAGTAAGCAAAATATATTCGGATGCAGGATACCTAGTTGATGGTTGAAGCTCTCGTGTGGACCTCCTAACTTGAGGTTCGGTGGTTTCTAACCGAGGAGAGTGCAGCCCCCCTGCTCAACACCCTCATCATCTGGCAACCTGTAACACCCTGATCCCCTTTGAGCCGGATTAGTGGCTCATTAGTATGCTTTTCTATTGATTAATCCCTTCGGACTTGGTTTCGGGTCTTGGATAGGTAGTTGAGTAACCTTTGACCTGGGATAGGTAGTTCTAAGCCCTTTTTCGTGATTTTGCTTTTGCTTTGAGTGCATCATAATTGCATCATCTTGGTGTCAGCACGTGTATTTTGTTGAGCTCGTTGTTTTCTGTAACTGCCTTAGACCCATTCGGAGTCAATTGGAGAAGTTGGACCCTCGCGTGACTTAAACTGTAAATAGCTAAAACTCATTGGCTGTTGACTTAAACTCCAAAACCTATATATGTTGAGTCATCAGCCAGATGTCTTGTTCATTGCATTGATCGACTGCATGCAACTCCAGAGCACTCCACGTCTTCTCTTCTCTTCATTCTCTTTCTTTTCCTCTCCTGTTTGGTGAGGGAGTTGTTGTCGATTGGGTTTTACTCTCCGTTTGGTTGAGTTCTTCCTATTCTCTCACCTCTGTCTATACTTTAGGTAAGTGGCTTCTCTCCAATTCTTCTTCTCCAATTGGAATCTCCATCTCTCTCTCTGCATGCTCATGGATTGTATTTTTTCTTTGCTTTGCTTGGGTTTTAGTTGATTTGGAGCTTGATCTCAGTGGATTTGGCTAAGCTTTGAGGCAAGTATAAGTACAGGATTGTATAACACATATGGGTATTTTCGTTTGACTGTTTTGATTTCATCTACTACATCCTATACATGTCTGTTGTGTTTTACAGCCAAATTCCGTGATTTTGGAACCTCTGGAACTTGTTTTGCTGAGTTTCTGTACCAAATTTTAGTTTCTGTACTCAGCTCGAATTCGGTTCTGTATTGTATGGCTAAGCCGTAACTTTGTACGGCTCAGATTCCAGAGACTTGAATTTTTGTATTTTGTTCTACGGCTAGGCTACGGCTGAACCGTAAATGGTTCTACGGCTGAGCTGTAAGCTAGCCGTGACCTAGCCGTGAATTATCACCCTGATCAGTCGAAACTTTCTGATTTCAGTACTCTTACGGGGAAGCTACGGCTAAGCCGTGGATTGGTCTACGGCTAAACCGTGGACTCCACTGTAGCTCAGCCGTGAAATGCATCAGATCAGAGGTGGAAGATGACCAGTTTAGCTGTGTATTGAAGGGAACCACGGTTAAGCCGTAGTGCAAGTTACGGCTAGGCCGTAAAGTGTATACGACTACGTCGTAGGTCACCCATGGCTAAACCGTAAGACCTAGAAAATCTGAAATAAAACTTAGGATAATGGTGTGACTTTGTAGGGCTAAACCACAGGTTAACCACCCATGGAAACCGGCCCAATGGATTCTTGGATAGCATGAATAGTCTGTTAGGCTGTGACTTATTCATGTGAGCGTTGATTCACTGTTAACCACCTTCCCATGGGTGTTGGTTTAAGGGACTTCGGTGCACGCGAGGATTACCTTGCAACACATGGATGGCAACGGTGCATCGAATAACTTAAAACTACATCAACATGCAGGTTAGTGACAGTGAACAACTAGATTAGGGCTGGCTTGTAATGAACCTTGACTCCGTATTAATCTGAGATGCATCGCATATTGTTTACAGTTTTGCCCTCTGTTCTGCAAACCTATGTCTATGCATTACGAGGTCATTTTGCTTTCGTCCTGTATATCTATTTTATTCTTCATTCCGCACTATGCTTTGAGCTATGCTATGCTTTGGCTTAATCTATGCTATGTTTTGTATTACTGCTATGCTCTGTATATCTCTGGCTTTGTATATCTCTGATTCCTTGGGTATTCCCTGGTGGCTCTGCCCAGAGATTAATACGTGAGGATAAGATCCGGTCTTTGCCATCGGTGAGTCCAAAGCGGATAATCTCCCTTCTTTTGGGATTGGATTTGATTGGTATTAGTCTGGCTTTACTCAGCCTCAGCCCTTGGATGCCCGACGGGGTTACCTCTGGCTTAGATCTCTGTATCTCTGTATCACTGCAGTGTCGCTTTGTCTTGGGACCCCGGAACCCAGGAAACTGAGACCCACTTGTACCCTTGGCCCGGTCAGTGGTGTTCTCATCTGCTCTGCTCTGCTCTCTATTGGAGAGAATATGGTTAATGTAGTAGCCACCTAGTGCAGTATTCTATGCTTTGATTCACTTATCATGTTTTACTTCTATGCACAACATTGCTTAGCATACTAATATGAAACTCTGTAATTAATCTTCTGTCCTTATTCAATTTGATACTATGAGTGTTTCATCCCCGTTACTTATATTTGATGGATCGTTGTATTCACTGCGTTGTCTGTGGTGTTGTAGGCACAGATCCCTTGCCCGGCTCCCCGGCGGTCGAGGAGGCTGCAGGGCAGAGCCTAGAGGCACCCTCCGGGTTGGCAGAGTGGGCCTGATCACCTCTGTCGAGTGCATACATGCATATCTTCCGTCGCTTTTGGGTTTTGGTTTTTGAAGCTGTGTATTTTGTACCTCGGACTTGTCACTCTGTATATTTGTACATCTTGATTTTGTCGTGTACTTAGACTTGTATCTGGTTTTCGAGTATTGTATTTAGCTTTGTCTTTTCCGATCCGCATTTGTTTTAACTTCCGCTATTTCTTTGTTGCTTGCTATGATATCTGCAGCTTCCGCGTTTGTTGTTTCGTACGTGTTAGATCCCTTGTGTGTGTGCATCTGGACTGGGTTTGGATGCACGTGCACGGGAGTACGTGTGTCACAGGTTTGGCTTTTCGCTAACCCCTGATTTCTGGGCTCGGGTTGTGACACAACCCCTGTGCCTCGTCACAATCCGGATCATTTTGTCCACCTTCTCCACCTGTAGTCTGCACCAGAGAAGGAGTAGGTGTGAGATCAACCACTCCATCAACTATCTCAGAAGACTTATTAATCTTCTCAACATCTCCAAAGAACTTGTTTTCATGAAAAGCCACATCCTTACTTCTGATAAGTTTCTTCTTTTGGATTCTATAACCTGTAACCAAACTCATCTCCACCATAGCCAAGAAAGATGTAACTCACTGCCTTATCGTCCAACTTGAAACGCTGCTCCTTTGTTACATGCACAAACACTTTACACCCAAACACCTCAACTGTGAATAGGAAACATTTTTACCTGTCCATCTTCTCTCTGGAAGATCAAAATTCAAAGGAACTGAGAAAGATCTGTTAATCAGATAAACGGCAGTCAGAACCGCTTCACCCCAAAACGACTTAGGTAACTGTGCTTATCTTATCATGCATCTCATCTTCTCAAGAATAGTGCGATTCATTCTCTCTGCCACATGATTGTGCTGTGGAGTACCAGGAATTGTCTTTTCATGTCGTATGCCATGCTTCAAGCAATAGCTTCTGAACTGGTTGGATGTGTACTCTCCCCCATTATCTGTGCGGAGACACTTCAAGAGTTTATCTGTTTCTCTTTCAACCTTGACATGAAATTGTTGAAACATCTGAAACACTTGATCCTTTGATTTCAACAGATAAACCCAACTTTCTTGGATGCATCATCGATGAACGTGACAAAGAACTTATTGCCACCCAATGATTCTACCTCTATGGGACCACAAACATCAGAATATACCAAATCCAATACATTTGATTTCAATTTTGATGTCGAAGAGAAAGCAACCATATGTTGTTTACCATACAAACAATAATCACAAGGGTCAAGGGATATACCTTTGGAGCAAGGAATTAAATCCTTCTTTACCAACATCTACAGGCTTTTCTTACTCATATGACCAAGCCTCTTATGCCACAGATTCAGAGAGGAACTGTCTTGAACTGCATTCAACACATCTTTGCACAGCTTTACTTGTATTTTATAAAGAGTATTACCAACTTTTCCTCTCGCAATAACAAGAGACCCTTTAGTGAGCTTCCATTTGCCATTTTCGAAGTAATTCTCATAACCTGCACGATCTAATCAGTCCCAAAACTCAGATTCAACCGCAGATCAGGAACATGTCGCACATCTTTCAACATCATTGTGCAACCAATATCAGTTTTAATGCAGACATCACCGATACCAACAATATCTGAATGACTTCTGTTGCCCATCTTCACAGTACCAAAGGCACCTGCTTTGTACGTCGTGAACATCTCCCTACATGGAGTAGCATGGTAGGATGCTGCTGTATCAACAACCCACTCAACTTGACCATCTACAACACTCAAACACTTATCATCATCGCCGGCGAGCACCACTACTTCTTGTTCCAAAGTAGTTGTAGTGTTATCACTGTTATTCTTCTTCTCATTATTGGATCTTTTCTGTTCCTTCATGGCAAAGCAATTTTCCTGACGTGGCCCTTCTTGCCACAGAAAAAGCATTTTACTGACTTTTTCTCGCTCTGTGATTCACTGCTAGACTTGACCTGTGATTCACATTTAAACTTGCCACAACCCCCCTTTAGTCCCTACTCTTACTCCTCTCCCCTGTTCTCAGTAATAAAGGCCTGTGCATTATCTTTCCCTGCAGATTTCCTTCTAGTTTCTTCATTCTGTAGACTACTGATAATCTAACTCATAGATAACACACCATCTGGAGTAGAGTTGCTCAAGGAAACAACCAATGTCTCCCATGTATCCGGTGAGGAACTCAGAAGCAATAAAGCTTGCATCTCATCATCAAGGACCATCTTCATAGTGGCTAACTGATTGACCACACTTTGGAACTCATTGATGTGATCTTCGATCTAACCACCATCCTTGAATTTCATGTTCACAAGTTTTTTGATCAAAAAAGTTTTGTTCACTGTGGTCTTTTTATCATACATTTCTTTTAGCTTTTTCCAAAGGGTATTCACATTGGTTTCATTAGACACGTTGTGAAATATACTGTTATCAACCTATTATCTGATGTGACCAATTACTTTTCTATGCAACTTATTCCATTCAACATCTTGCATATCTTTTGGTCGGACACTATCCCCCTCAACGGGATCATGAAGGTCCTTACAATAAAGAATATTCTCCATCTTCGATTTCCAGATCAACCAATTAGAATGGTTGAACTTAACCATGATAGTGTTGATAGTGTTGTTCTCTATCTTAATTAAATTAAGCAACAGGAAAAAACAAACAACTAACACTGACCTCAACTCCTGCACCAAGCTGTAGATCTCGTCAACACGAGCATGTTGGAACAAACGGATCTGAAATTCGACCCCGGATGTCTCCAATATCACAAAATAAGTTTTCTACGCTTCTGATTTAGTCAAACTCCTTGTTGACCGTCAAACAGCCAATCTTCTTCCACTAGCACGTAGGTCTGCTCGAAACAAGTTCGTAGGCTCAAACGGATCTTCGATCGAACATCGGATGATCAAGATATCGCAGAAACAAACTTCTGCCGTCAATCTGGTCAACTCTGGCTGTTGACCGTCTGTCCGATGATGTTGGCTGATGTCAGCCTGATGACGTCACTCTGCTGATGTCAGCACGACGGCTGACAGGCTGGACCAACTGCGAATAGGTTCAGGTCAACTCGACCTGTAGTGGCTCGGGACCGCCGACAACGACCAGCAGCGGAGATGGTGACCGATCGGCATCTTGCAGCGCTGACCGGCGACCGGGAGAAAAAAATTTTTTTTTGTTTTCTTTTCGGTCTTCTTCCTCAAAACCAACAGCCCTCTTCTCCAATGAAGATCTGCAGCAATCACAACCGATCTACTTCTCTGTTTCTGGAAAAACAGAGCAACACACGAGAACCCAATTTCTGTCTTCTTCTTCTGCGATCGTGTGTGGCCCAGCAGAAATCAACCAACAATCTCTGCTCGTTGATCTTCCGGGCACAACTTCTACACTCTAATACCACCTGTTGTACGCGTGTGTGCTTGAGCAACCAAAATCAACAATCAACTACACAAGAAGACAAGGAGATTTACGTAGTTCGGCAAAGATGCATACGTCAACGAAAAACCAATTTCCACTAGGTTCTCCCCCAATCTGTGAAACCACAACCTTGAAATCTCAGCCTCTCTCTCAGCCTATCTCTCCAGGGTTACAGATTACATCATATATATAATCATTACATCCTAATCCCCCAAGAACTCTATCTTAGAAAAAGAAAAGTCCTAACCTATTAGAAAACTGCTATTTGACAAAACAGGAAATTCCTAATATAATTAGGAAAATCACCCCAGATTCTGAATCCAATTATGGTCTGGACCTACTTTTCCAACACTCGGGTGGGCCTTGGGTTTGCTTTTGAGATGGTAGTGGGACGGTGCATGTGCATGGCCGACAGAGAAGGTTCGGCTAATGGGGATTTAGGCTAGCAAGTGGGGTTGAACTTGAACTGTTGAATAGATGAGAAAATGTACCAAGTTCAGTTGCAGAGAAGAAGAGCAAAATAAGAAGGAAAAGAAAACAAGAGGGAAAGAAGTAGATGGCACCAACTGCTTGGCTGCTGGCCGGTAGAATAAGGAGAGAAGGAGAAGGAGGAAAACAGGAGGACAATGCAGTAAAGATGGCGGCTACAGAGAAGCAGAGAAATGGCAGGGAGGGTCGACTACACAGTTGGCAGCATGACAGGAGGAGATGATGAATGGGAAGTGGGCTGAGAACCTGGGACTTAAAGGGGTTCGGAGGTGAAAGAAGCGGGGAAAGAGAAAGAAAAAGGAAGAAGAAAACAGCAACGGGTTCTGGGTGGCTTCTGCTACCTGGTTCGGATGGGTTGCTGGTGCTGTAGTAGGAGAAAAAACGAAGAAGATGGAGATAACAACGATGGGTACAGAGACGGGAGTGCAGGTGGGTTCGGTGACAGTGGCTGATATGGGAAAAAAGAAGGAAAGGAAAGAAACGAGAGCCAGGAGAGAGAGATGAAGATCAAACGAAGAAGAAGAAGTCATGGCCGAGATTTCAGATGGTTCTGCACTGGTGGAGGGAAACGAAACGGTAACTGGGTTGCCTTACCGGTCTGACGATGAGCTTGACTGGTTGCAGAGGTGGAGAAAAAGATGAGGAAGAGAGAAAAACATAAAACAGGAAGAAGGAGAGGATTGCATTGGGTTCGCGTGCTGGCGGAGAGATGGGTTCTGAGTGATGACAGAGAAGAGGAAAAACAGATGAAGGAGAAAAGAGAAAGCAACAAGAAGAGGGGAAAGGAAAAGAAAAACGATGAAGAAGGAGAAAAACCGGCTGTAGTGAAGAAAAAAAAAGGGAAAAGAAAGGAAGTGGAAAACGATGAACAATGTGGGGCTGTTAGCAGAGAGGAAGGGGAACGAGCAGAGGGGAGGAAAGAGGGAACATGTGGCAGAAACTGGGTTCAGGCATGGCAGTGAGAGGGAAAAGAAACGAAAAGGCTGAAACAACAAAAGAAGACAAACAGGAAGAGAAGAGAGAAGTTGTAGAAGCACTGAATCCGGTCATGCATGGAGGAAGGAAGAAGAAGATGAAACAGTAACCAGAGAGGATGGAGATATGCAGAGATGAAGTAGGAAATAACAGCAGAAGGAGAAGAAGAAAGAGGAAAAGAAAAGAAAAGGAAGGAGAGAAACAGGAGAGCACGAGGAAACAAAACAGAAGAAGGGCAGAACGAAGAAACGACGATACAAAATAGAAGATAGAAGATGGAGTCAAAAAACAAAAACCATTCACGTACATGGTTTAAAGGGATCTGGGTTCGTCTCAGTTTTTGGTTCGTCAGGGTCAAGAGGCTTTGTAATGTGCAGCTAATGGTGACGACTGGGTGGGTCTAATGAAAGGTGGGTTGATGCATGTAGTGGCCCAGGTGTGATGGTGAGTTCTGTCCCGATGAAAGGCTAGGCAAAAGAAAATATGGGAACCATAGTATCCATTAAAATAGTAAACATAAAAAGAGGATGAGAAAAGGCATGGAATACTTATCTTAAGGAAGAGATCACTCTAGGTGCGAGAGGGGATTCATATGAGTGATTTAAAGGAGAAGGAAGGTGGTCTATTTATACGAAAACATAAGCAAGATTTCAAAAGAGAGTTCAATTTCGAATGAAATTTCATCTAAAGGAGTTTAAATTCGAATGGAATTTCATTCTAAAATAAAGTTTGGATAAGTCAAGACAATCTAGAGGTTTAATTCAAATAAAATTTCAAAATTTTAAGCACATCTCTAAAATTTTTAAACTCTAATAACTTATAGGACCCACAAAGTAACTAAGTAATTATTAAATCATAATAACTTGTGGGGTCCATCAAGGTTAAATTAAAGGTCGAGATTAATTTTAATTAAAGATAAAAATTCAGGTCATTACATGATGTGGTTTCCAGAAAGACGAAAAGGGTACAATTCATTTTCAATTTGCCAGCGAAGAGGGCCCTTCCTCGAGAGTTTGTCTTTCACAACAAAGTCATGGGCATCGAAGCAAAAAATACAATTATTATCTTTAGCGAATTTTTTAACATAAAGAAGGTTAGCAGAAGCCAGGGCAATGTGAAATATTGTGTAATTGAAAACTAAAATTTGATGCATGTAGGGTGGCACGTATGTCACAACTTCTGTCCAAGATTCTACAAGACAGACTAATCCCATGACGTGGCACACATAATCCCGTGGTAATATGTGTCATGCTAGTGCATACGAACCACCACAAGGGAAGATTTCATAAGTTTCATGTCGGAGGATTTTCTCATGACACGTATTGTTGAAATTTAATGCGGAAGCCTATGAAATGTAGTCGCGACTATGGATCAAGTGCAAATAATTTACTTGTTCAAGTTGCACATAAAATTTAGACAAAAATTTACAATATCCAATTTCATTTATACTTACTCCAACGGAAGCAATAATGTTCTAGAATGTGCATGTCTAATATGCATACCAAAATATGAGCATACATAAGTGGATCTAATGAATTCAGGGGGAGATATATTAATTGGTAATTGGTATAGAGTTGATGGTACAAGTTATTTGCAATTCAATGCACTCAATATAATTTTGGTTTTATTTTTGGGTAGATTGAATGAATAGGAAGTTTTGCCCATGAACTGCCAAGGGAGAAATTGTAAGAAGAGGATTTTATGAAAAAAATCTCCTTAATTGTACACTAAACACAATTATTCCCAATTATTTTTTGTGCATTGATTGGATCTATGAGCCTAATCATGTGAAAAAAAAAAAAAAAAATTGGTTACACTGCGTCATCTAGCCCCCTTTCCCTTCTCTTCCCTTTTCTTCTCTTATTCCTCTCCTCCTATACTTTGCAATGATGCTGCCCTTGTTCTCTTCCTCCTTTGGTCCCTCCCCATTTCAAGTGGAAATCTACAGCTCTAATGATGTGATAAGGTCTTTTCCTTCTGAGGAACATCAAGATGCAACCAAAGAATCTGAGAGAGGGTTCCTTATAAGGTGCTTGGACGGGAAGAAAGCTACTAATGTTAGACTTGTACCTTTTGTTGTTGGCACCTCGATCCACTCGTGAGGGTTTGGGCAAGCTCATGGTCCGTGGAAGCAATTAGACTCGTGGGGTTATTGATCTTGGCCTCACACCTATCTCGCGTGGGTGTCCCTCTCTCAAGGCTCTCTCTCTTTGGAACATCAATCCTACCACAAATGCAAGCCTTTCCAAGATTGAAAAAAACTGCCGCATGTTGGAAAAGCTCAAACTTTCCATGTGCGCTTCAATTTTTTATAGGGGTTTGCTTGTTGTTGCGGGGCTCTGCCCGAATCTTGTTTTGCTGACCATTGAATTTTGCCCCAAGATTGCGAATGAATGTTTGCAAGCAATTGGTAAGTGCTGCCCAAAACTGAAGTCTGTTTCAATCAAGGACTGACCTTTTGTGGGTGATCAAGGCATTGCAAGTCTTGTGTCATCAGTCTATGTGCTTACCAAGATCAAGCTTCAAGCTGTGAATATCACCAATCTGGCTCTTCGAGTCCCTACTCTTGCTCCATTCCACTAAAAAAGGTCTTTTCACTCAAAATGGGAAGGGACAGAGGAGGAAGAAGAGAAGAAAAGGGAAGAGAATAGGGGCTTCACTCAACCCAACATAAAAGAAAACAAATGAAATAATTTCACACACGATGAGAAGCCATGGACCTGATTAGTGCACAAAAAATAATTGGTACTAATCGTGTTTAGTGTATAATTTTGGGGGATTTTCTCTTATAAGAATTTTGAGTGCTGGCAAATTCATGGGTCCATTAAGTTATAATTTTATATTTCTTTTAGAATGGACTATGGTTCAAGTCACTGAATGAGTTGAAGAGAAGAATTGGAGAAAATCTGTATAAACCAAAAAACAATGTGATGCAATCAATTGATTTGGAGTTATAAGCAATACCCGATCGATTGAGTATCTATTTGATTGATTGGATAAAGAAGAAAACCTCACCGACCTGTTACAGAATTATTTACTATTCATGCCAAGATTAGTAAGTCAGGATCTATAGGATTATACTTATGAGGCACGAATTTAGGGTTATTTAAAGGTTTCTTCTCTCAACCCTAAAGCACCTCTCTCATTATTCTGAGTTCAAAAGATTTTATTAAGAAACCCTTTTTTCTATGAAGCATCAATTGGAGAAAAAAGTACTGAAGCTTTCTTTTAGAAATTCAGTCTTCTACAACTCTTATGGAAGATTGTCTGAAGAGTCAAGCAAAGTTTGAATCTGGTGTAGTCAACAGTGTGAACTCATTGCGCTGTGAAGTTATGCAAAGATATACAGTCCTTAGGTTGCAAGAACCGAAAAGGGGTTGTAAGTATCTTATAACTATGTGATTCATAATACTTGATTATTAGTCCAATTTGGACTCATGGTTGTTTCCCCATTTGGGTTCCACATAACAATCATGTCCTCTTATAGTGGTTGCTTGTTTGATTTCATTTATTTTTCACTGCATATTGTTTGTTTGTTTGCAATCTAAAAAATCGCATACTTAGCAACCTAAAAGGTAAGATGTCCAAAAGAACTGTCCATCAATATGCAAATCAAACCCGATGCTCATGATGGCTTAATGAACAAAAAAAAAAAAAAAACAAAAACAAAAACAAAAAAAAACATCCATTAATGGCCACACTATATGTATATGCCCAAAACATCCATATCGCACTCCGTACATATGATTAATGGAAAACATCATCTCGAGCCCATTCATCTAGTCCAAAAGATACCATCAGGGTCTCCTCCAGTTGCACCTCGACATTTAGGTTGGTGTCAATACCTATAATACCAAGGGTAATACACAAATACAACGAAATAGCCAATATAAGAGAAAATAACCAACATGTTGTATCAAATGAAATTAGATTGACATATAGATTAAAAGAGGGCAAATGTGGGTATACTAAGCAGTCGTGCATAGATAAGATAACATGCATAAGGAATGATAAATAAAAAAATTAAACATATTAGTTAGCATCCACATAGCTAGATTTTCTCATAAGAGAACAAACGGTAACCAAGAGGCCCGACCAAAGACAAATCTGGTTCCCAATGGGAGTGCCAACAACTCCCTAGATAACATACTACAGTAAGGAAAAACAAACACTAACCCAAGCTCAGCTCCATAGAGCATTTTAAGGGCAAAAGCCTAGTGGTGCCAACTCAGATGAGTAAAGGGTAAATCAGATTCATATCTTATATTCTTATGTATTGGGGAATTATTCTGAATTGAAAATATTCTATCCAATTACTTAAGTAACTTGTTCATATATGAGTAAGTACAAAAGAGAGCATGGATTAATTTAACATTGTTGCAAATCAGTTATTATGGAATGAAGGAGATCTTACAAGCCAACCCTAAGCTATGATAATCGGTCATCCCTAGCCATTCAATATGGTATAATCATAAGGTATCCGATATCGGTGCTACAAAAAATCTTGGTATTACATTATATAGACTAAAAGACACTGGTCCCTTACACCAATACACATGACATGGCATTAAGATTGGCTCTAAAATCAATAAGGGATAAATGCCAGTTTAAGACCTTTCCTTTCATTAATTTAAATTGCCATTGGGGCAAGTTACCAGTGAAAAGGCTCCATTACTTAAGTCTCTAATAGGCACTACATATCCCCCTAATAAGTTACATTGCTTCTATGACTTGGCTGTATGGTGTGTATGACATAGCTGTAAGGGAAAAATAGGGTTTTAATCACCAACATATATGGCTTACGTACGGTTGGCTTACGGCTTAGTTGTAGTACAATTTACGGCTAGCCGTAAAGCTTGCCGTAGAACAAAAGTTATAACGTTTGTTTTTTGTCAGGTTTTTGCCTCTTATGAGCTTACCCACGGCCTAGCTGTAAGCTTCAGAAATTTTGAAGCTTAGTGGTAATGGAACTTCTCTATTTAGCCATTTTTGGTTCCAAATCAACCTTCATTCATAGCATCACAATGGCTAACATTCCATCCACATACCATAAATTTCACATCTTTTTCCCCCATCACCTACATCTCATCATTAACCAATTTACAAAACCAAAACCCATTCACATTAGAGGAGGTTGGTATTTTGAGTGAGGAAAAACAGGCATAGAGTATATCCATAGAATCAACAATTAAACAAACATGCTAGGGGTCTGTTCACTTAAACTTGTGTTTAACCAAATGGGCCAAGTTGAATCCGAATCGAGTTCGGCCAAAAGTAAATGATGATCACACCCCAAGCCTGAGAATTCGGGATTAGGGAGAAACCCGAGGTGCAACACATGTAATCCATGGCAATCCATGTCATGCCAAGGTACGTACGAACCACCACAACCGTGATTCCACAGGAAAACATGTGAAAAAGATCCATATACACATGTCACAATTTAAAACAAATGTGGAAGCCTATGAAATACACCTCTAAATTCATAGACATCAATAATGTCCGTTCATTTGTAATAATAAAAGGTAATTTAGTTAAACTCATCCTTGTATGGGTGATGGACAAACCATGGCCATTACCTACGTGAACCTTGTCACCTCCTTGATAATTAGATCGAATTGAGGGATTCGCTAGATGTGGAGTAATATGATTGGTGGCACCCATATCAGAGTACCAGGTTTGATCGTCATTGGGCAAATGAGAAGCAACTATAGCAGTGAGCTTCTGTGGTGATATCAGCCCTTGATACTCATAATTCATTCTATAATAACAATCAATAGCAAAATGTCCTATTTTGCGACAAATTTGGCAAGTCGGGCGATTACATATTCCAGATTGATTAGAATATTGACCGCCACTATGACCATTGTTACGACCAGTGCTTCCTCGCCCATGACTTGATCCTGACCCAGTTTGATTATTTGGAGGTCTTCTAAATTGGCCATGACCTGGAGAAGACATTTGAGGAGCACGAGATGCTACAAATGTTGTTGTTGGTTCAATGCTGATTTGTGAGAATTGAGTTTCTTAAATACTCAGTTCCTCACATAAGAGAAAAACATGTAGTTCTTCCGAGGATACTGGATCGACTCGCGAACAGGTCAGAATAGATGTTTTGAAGGGATGATACTCAGTAGGAAAGCCATTCAATGTGAAAATGATAAGGTCATCTTCATCAACCCACGAGTGGCTAATTTATTAGCCAAAATTTTAGTTTGTTGATGTAACACTCCAGCCTAGCTTAATCCAATTTAATAACTAATTAATGAGGTTTTGAGTTCTTTTCGAGTAAACACATGTTATGCTTGTTGTTGTTTCTTTTGAAATTCGTCTTGGGTCATGGATAAATAGTTGGGTTGAGTTTCACCTGGTTTAGGTAGATATGAGCCCTTTTTCGTAATTTTTGATTTTGTAGGAGTTCGTCATTCATGCATCATCTTGGTGTCAACATGTGTATTATGTCGAGCTCGTCAACTTCCGTAACTGTCTCGTACGTAAACAAGGTTGTTTGTCTCCATTAGACCGTTAATTGACTCAAACTGTAATTACCTCGAACTGTCAGACTTTTGTACAAATCTTGCATCCCTATCTTATATAAAGGAAGAACCCACCGACTCTTCCTCACTCATTTTCATCTCTCCCTCACGCCAGCTCTTTCTCTTTCGTTCTCTCTTGTTCTCTCTCTTTTCTTTTCTCTGTTCTTCATCTTTTCTTCCTTTCCTTCTTCTTCTTACAATCAAAGAAAGGGGGAACCTTCTTGTGGGCCAGCTGCTTGTCCTCTCCTTGCGTTCGCTGGTAAGAAGTGAATTCTTTCTCTTTTCTCTCCCCTTCACTGCACTCGTCTTCGCTTTCTTCTTCCTTGTCCCTTCGTTGTGGACAGGAATCTCACACCCTCTTTCCAGTTTGTTTAAGGTCAGAAATTGAGTCATAGTCTCTGTTATGAGTTAGGGTTGTGGTTGCACTGCATGCACCCTTTGTCTTTTGCTTACTTGTTACGTCCATGAATTTGCACAATTTAGGCATCATTTTATATTAGATTAGGGACTTAATTAGGTTAAATGCATCATTATTCATTCAATTTCATCATTTCATGCATTTTCACCTAATTATTGGAATTTGTGCAATTTTTGCGCATCTTATGCATTAATTAAGAATGTTTACAATTTTTCTCCGAAGAACCCCAGTTGGAGTAGAAATCTGTCCGGATGGGTCCCACTTCAATGTGGGCGCTTCAGTATTTGATGTGTTTAATTAGAATGTACAGAAAATGAAATTTGTAGGACCCACAGAACCCTGGATGATTTGGGTCCCATTGTTTGAAGATCCACACACTTAGAGTTCATCTGCCGTGGATCCCATCTGAAGATCAGCTAAGGCTTCCAAAAGATCTTATTTCATCCTATTGTACCAAGAAATATTCTTAGAGATAGAGTCCATTGCAAATTAAAATTCAATCTCGTTTTTCTCAAAATAGCCTATCTTAAAATGACCATAACTCTCAATCCAGACGTCGGATCAGTGCAAATGACCCACCGTTGGAGAGCTCTTTCAGAGTAGATGTCCGTGGAGCCCAAGATTGCACAAATCGAAGCTAAAATGAGAAAGTTATGGGCCTGGGAAGTTTCATGTACATTTTTAGGCGGAATTGCAATTGCATATACACCATTAAAGTATAACTGTTGCACATTTCTCTGTGGAGCCCATAAGAAGATCAGATAAGAATGCTTAAAGCTTCCACTTCATTTTATCTCTAAAATCTCTCTCATCTAAGGAGATAAACCCAACCAACATGCAGCTAATCTTATTTCTCAATCCAACAAAAAGAGGTCCAGATTCAATGAACCTGAGAAGCTAGAAAACTATAAAAGGAGGCCATGGGAGGCTCTTCCTCAATCCCAGCCAGATCTAGAAGTCCCAGATCTCTCTCTCCCTCTCTTCTCCACCTCTCCCTTCCATTAATTTCTATTTTTATTTCAAAGGTATTCTAGAGCCTCGTTCCAGAAACTAGGATTTAGAAGAGAGAACTCTGAGAGACCATTGTATAAGAAGAAGGAATCAATGAAGTTATTTTTTATGTTCTTTGCAATGGTGGGCTGAGTTTCTGATTAAAGGGAAAGATGAAACTAAGTATTTTAATGTTCTAGTTTATATTTATTATTTTACTCTTTTCTGATTGTCTCTTGTTAATGTGCTTTTAAAATATAATAATAGATCTGTCTTCATGCCAAAGGCAAACCTCTGATTTGTGTTCTTAATGAATAAATTTAGATCATTTATACTTATTTTGATAGATTATGCTTAGATCTATAATTATCTTTGATAGTCTATGTTTAGTTTGATAGGTGATGCTTAGGATGTTCATTCTTTTATGAGGTGAAGGAGGTCTTGGATATTGATTTTATGTTTCTTAATTAAAGTTGGTTTTTGCAATAGTCAAATTATCCGGATCAGAAACATTGACTTGTTTTTGATCTGAGTAATAATTGAGATAAAAGGGTAAATTAATAACATAAATTGGAATTTTAAATAATTTAGTGGATTATGGCTGCTCTGATCTATTTCTTATCATTATTATTAATTTGTTTAGTTTCTGATTTGCATATCACTTTTTTTATTATTGTTTTCCTTTTGAAAAAATTCAGATTGTTAATTAAAAAGTTCAAAAGTGCTCTCTGTGGGATTGACCTGTATTTGTCACTATCTCAACAAGACAACTGTACACTTGCAGTTTTAAGGAGATTGATTAAATTCACATCATTACTCTTGGCATGCATGGTGTTAGGATTGCATCTCTGAGATTGATTGGGCCAAATAACAGCTAAGTTAAGGAAAAAGCTTGTTAAGGCAAGTATAAGCACAGTTTGGATGAACATATGTTGGTACATGTTGATTGTTGTATTCTTTTACTCTTTCCCTCAAGTGTGTTGTGTTTTGACAGCCCTTTTACATTGTATAAACGAGATACTTATTGTTTTCATAAGTGGAAAGACCGCAGTCCACTTGTCCTGTTCTGTACAGAATTCTATTACCTAACAGATCGGGACGGGATTCGACCAATTGGACACTTCCAGAACCGAAATCCGACTGATCGGGCTTCAGAGTTGACTGGTCAACCCTGAAGCACTTCTACTCCAAAAGATTCAGTGTCCAACTGAATTCTAATGTTTCTCATTCCTCTTCTCGTGCTTCCTTAGCACCCAGAGGACCTTTTGATGCTACCGTTTGGTCTCTCTACTCTGTAATGAATTGGATAATAGATAAGGTTAATGATGTGACCTTGTAGGGCCTTCACTTGGACTTTTCTATCACATACTTTGCCCAACGGATTACCTTAAGAAGCATGAATGGTCTTAAGAGCTGTGACACATTCATGTGCGTTGTCTAATTGTTAAGTACCTCCCCATGGATGTTGGTTTAAGGAACTTCGATACACGTTTATTGACACAGTGCAATACCCACGAAAGGAACAATGGTGTATCGAATACCTTAAAACTACATCATCATACATAGTTAGAAATATTGAATAACTAGCTTAGGATTGGCTAATAAATAATCTTGATTTACAGTAATAACTTGACTTGTATTGCAAATTGACTTCGGTTTTGCCCTCCTATTCACATAGTGTGCGTTCTGCGCTGGGGCAACGAATAAATATTCCTTAAGGGCTTTGTCCATGGTAAATCCTGGGCAGAAACAGCTGACTTCCATGTTCGATGCTACACGTTTGATTAATGTGAGTTGACAAGCCTTGACATGTTTTGTGTTACTTCGAATATCTTGCCATTGACATGGACATTGATTTGCATGTATAGTTGCATTTGTGTTTTGTGATTGCTTCTCGTGTGATGCACGTACTGTATTGCTGATATGACATGTACTGTACCATACTGCACTGCCTGACCAACTGATTAACATTGATTGACATGCATCATATGACATGACTAATCTTGTCCGTCTGGCTCTACTTAGCCTCAGCCTTTGGATACCCGACAGGGTTGATTTTGGCGTAGACTGTTTGTTGCCTCTACAGAGTGCTCCTGTCCTCGGATTTCGGACCCCGGGAACCAGAGATCCATTCGTACCTTGGTCCGGTCAATAGTGTTTTCGTACTGACTGCTCTCGATAGTGAGAATATGGCAAATGTAGTAGCCATCTAGCCAATTTTATTGTTTCATGGACCTGATAGCATACTTATTGATATGCACGACCTACCTAGTATATGAACATAATCTCTATGTATGGTTAAGTTGTTACTGCTAACTATTCTGCTAGACACAACGCGCGTTAACTTATTGTTGCTTATACTTTGCTGAATTATTGCATTCATGACTTGTTCTCAGTGTTGCAGGCCCAGATCCCTCTACCGATCCCTCATCGGTTGGCCAGACTCCAAGAGAAATTCGGGAGGCCCAGTCAAGGCTAGAAGAATGGATTTAATCACCCCCTCGAAAATCGGCCTGGCATTGCATCAATCTCTTGTCTGTCATTTTGCATTTGGGTTTTGGGTTCTCTTGTACATCTTATATTGTATTGGTCTCTAAGACACTATCTCACCATTTTGTATTGCACATTTTGTACTTAATGTCATTTTGTTAGTTTTGTATTGTGGTGTATTCTTTTGCTTAGCTTGCTATGATACGTACAACTTCCGCGTACACTTAGTTTGCACGTGTAAACATTCATTGTGTGTGTACACTTAGATAAGGTCTGGATATACGTGCACATGAGTACGTATGTCATTAGTTAGGTTTTAACTAACCCTCAATTTCTAGACTCGGGTTATGATCCAAGATAGTCTAGCATAGAAAAGGTGCCTTGCTTTGAAGACTGAAGTTGTTTCTTAAGCTGAAAAATATGTGAGCAAGAAAGAGAGGCAAATTTCTCTCTCGATCATCCCAAACTGATTTGGATGTTGATAACCCAACGATATACTGAAGAACTGCTTCAGATAAGGTTTGCCATCTGCATGAGCGAGCTATAAACTGTGGAGGGCATGAAAATGAGCCATCTATCAACCACAGTAATTCGCGCCCGCGAAGTATTGGCAAAAGTAAGGAGCTTCAAAGACGATAATTTTAACGATCTAGTTTAATTGGAACTAGATGTCAGACGTTGGATCGTACAAAGGTATTATTTTAAGGCTACAATATATAGGGGGCACTTGATGACGAGGAAGCCATGTGTGCAACAATGACGCAAGTATCTACGAGATGTAATAAGTCGGCTACGGAGGTACACTAAAAGTAAACAGTGCCCTTGTTTGCTTTTAATATTCTTCACCTTTTGTGTTTGTAAAGAGAGAAAAAAATGCGTCTTGAACAGTACTGTGGTGCTAAACCCAGAGACGGAACTTGCCAGCGACTGTTGTTGTAGCAAAGAAGCAATCTGCTGTTGGTGAGATCTTGAAACAGGGAGGATTGGTGGTTTTCTTAAGATACGATTCAAAATAAGAAAACCACCAATCTTCATATCTATTGCAGACATTTTATTTTGTCATATATATATATATATATATTGCAGGCATTTTTTTTTGGGATCGTATCTTAATAAAACCACCCATCTTCATAGCCTTTTCCAACTTCGTATCATTTACGGTCAGTTTCTTATCAATCCTTTCGATTTAATCATCGAATCATGCACAAGAAAAGAAAAGATGTTTTTGCCTCTACTTTGGGAACCTGTGTTTTTAGTGAGAAGGAAATGCTCCTTATTCAAGTGTATGTTTGATAATTGTTCTCCATGGGGACTAGAAAAAACCAATAACTAGTCATCCGACCAAAGTAGGCATTGCTACCCAAATTGATCAATGGTGATTAGATAGAATCAAGCATGAAATATAAATATCCAGAATATCCGCCGAATGTTAGCAACAGCTGCTGGAGCTATTCAACTTACAGAGGTGCATAAATGGTCCATGCTTATATATACTAATGAAATAAAAATCCTTCATATAACCAAAGTTCTTTCTAAACAGCTTATAAATGCGGCATTTCAGATTTCCAAATTTAACAATATTCCCTAGATCGCTCTAGAACGGCAAAAAAATAAAAAAAAAATAAAATAATGAATATTAATAATAAATCATCAAATAATCTTCAGAATATCATAGACTAATCGAATCATCGAACTATCAGCAAAAATATCATAACAATTATCAAGATGTTTGGCTGCAATATGGCTAAAATCAATACATTAAAACATGACTAATCATTAATATTATTTAATCAATTAACTCATTTGTTCTAATCTAATCTCATCTTAATCCAGTAGTCTAAATTAAAATGTTAATCCATTAAACAAAATAGATAAGCAAACTAATTAAATTAACAGGATTTTAACAACCATCAATGATTTTTCTTTTTCCAAGGGAAGTTGTCGAGGTCGTTGGATCTTCTTAGTAGATCCAATGGCAAAAATCTGAACTTGCACCCTCTCTCCATTGGGCCACTTGTCCTTCCAAAAGTTTGACTTATCTATGCCTGTAGGAGGCAATGGTTTCCCTGCAAGGGGAACAGTCAGTTCGTGAAGAAAATGATCAGTTATCAAAGAGGCCATCCAAACTCAGCTGAGCACTATCTAAGCTGGTTTTCACTTATATCTTTTGTCCTAGGTTTTTAATCAAAATTAAAAATCTATACCTTGTTACAAGACAAAATGACAATTTAACCCTTAGCCCACAAATTAAATCTCTAGCCTAATTAATATAAAGAACAGGGTAGTTAATCCTATTTATTTTCTCAACTGGGCCCACAATTACACAAAAAACCATTTGTTTCCTAACATTACGATTAATCACCATGAACAGTCAGACTTGGATTTGGGGGCAGTTTTAACGTGTTGTTCGAGTTTGGGTTTGGTTGGCCCAAAACATAATATGATTTGCTCTAAGAAGTCATAGAAATGATAATAATAATAATAATAATAATATTAATCCCTATCAGGTCTGACTTTCTTTATAGCTAAAACTATTTAACAAAGTCTCCATCTTGATCAACTGGGTTACAAAAGCAAACGTAAAATTAATCAAATTTCTAATTGCAGTTAATTTCTGTAAGCCAGAATTAGGTTCGGGTTCTTACCTTTCGTACAAGAACAAGATCTGTACCAATCCTCCCACGATAAGACTAATGCATGCGCCCTGCAACCATCATCCATACTATCAATATTTCAGTGATAATTGGGCCCACTAAAAAGGACCTGATCCATGTTTAGGATCTAAAATCCCCCATGGGGCCTAACCAGTTTCAAGGATTACATCCTGATGCTACTAATCAAACGATAAATTTTCAAATTTCATTTTTAATAGTAATTTAAGTCCCCGAGCAAAATAATAGTAATTTAATATTCATTTTAGAAAATATGAGTGTATATTATTATTTATGGGGCCAGAAAAACCCTCTGTACAAATGAATTATTCTCATTCCTGACAACAAGTCCAAGAAGGCTACCAACTAAACCGTGGCATATGGTCACCTGGGGGCAGAAGCAAAGAAAGAGAGCCAAGCCAACTAACAACACACAAGCAGCTAAAACAAAAATCATGTAGGGCAGTGGATGCAGATAAGAACAGTAAAGAATACAAAGAACACTAACGATTTCTTCCATATTTATCATTGATCATACATATAAATAATATATTTATTCTAGATAGCTTGGGAACTAAACCCCCTATGTTTTTAGTTCTGTTTTTGTTTTTTGGTTTTCAGGGTCCTATATAGATTATCTTTTCTCCTAGTTTTGGTTCTCTACTCCTTTTATAGGCCTTTTTTGTCTTTTGTTAATACATAGTTGCATTTTAGAAGAGAGAGGGGAAGAAACTTACCATAGTGTACGTGTCTGTAACGCAAATTGCATATATTAGCCAACAGATTGAGCTAACGGTGAGACAAATGGGTGCTATGTATGACATAGGCCCAAATATTTTCTCACCCATACTGATCTTGTCCCGCTGCAAAATAATTTCAATTTGTAAAAAAAATTAGAATGGCCCCTATGCATGAAAACGTTTCGAATAAAAACTCACAGTATAAATCCAATGATCTTGCCAAACTTTTTAGAGGCTAAATAAGTTTAATTTTTAATTTGACTATTTTACAAAAAACTGTAAATTTTTGTTAGCTTTCAGATAGAATAGTTAGAATTAATTTGGAATTCTATAGAATATTTTATGAATATTTTTTTCAAGACTGGCAAAGATAGGTTTTCCTGCACAATAGTGTATTTTTCTCTCAAAATTATATTTTTTTAAAAAATCTATTCAAAACTCACAGATGTAATTTATTATGAAATCTATAGAGTTTTACTTATTTTGAATAGAAATCACTTAAAAATAGTCTTGTAACCTCTTATGATTTCTAGAAATGAAAATAAAAAATAAAATATTAAATATTTAAAAGCCACTCTTTGTGCAACAGAAAATTTTAGCAACATAAACTGATTTCATGCTTGATTTTCAAATGTTTCTAATGTAAAATATTTTTTTATTAAATTTAGTGCTGTGATCCTATATATATCCAGAGTGTGTGGTTCAAACATTTTGGTTATGAAAATGACGTATATCTTATAGAGTCTGTATTCAAATTAATGATCTAGTCGATGATTTACCAACTGTGCCCATCTATGTCTGAAAACACAACAAAACTTCACAAGCCAAATCAAGATTATTTTATTCGATCAATGATGAGAAATGGAAATTAAGGGATTGTATCATTGCAGTGACATTTAATTTTTCTTAACTCGATGAATCGGCACTAGCTAAAACCATGCCCCCAGAAAACGACCTGCACACTAGGGGACACCTAATGTTTTGTATATCTAACAGACGTAGTGGGGGACCTTCTATATTATTGTGAATTGTAACATCCATTCAGAAAGTGTTATGGAGTTAGCGAGATGAGAATTCAGCCACCAAGATGTGGTTGATTGAGATTCCACAAAGGTAAAATACATAGGCCTTTTCCAAGTTAGAGGAAGCACTATGGCTTGGTGTGCCAATGGATAATTGTTGTTTCACATTTATGGTTCAGGCAAATTCATAACTATATTTATACGTATTCATGTGCCAAATTTTTCATTTTTGCAAGTTATGCTTCTTAAGACCTATCTTGGCATACTCAAATTAAATCTATGTCCATGTTTACTAAAAATCTTTTGATATTATGATGCGTAAATCTAAATCGACACTTATATGTGCATTTTAAATTAAGTATCCTATCTACTGAGTTCCTCCTGTACTTACCCTAGTCATAGACCATTTTTAGGTAATGGAGAATATGTTGGCATTGACAATGCTAACGATGTCAATGAGGCTGTGAATGTGATGCAAGTTAGACATCCCTGGAGACGACTCGAGTCACTAGTTGAACATTCAAAGTTCTTGTTTATTTAGTTTATTTTAATTTCATATATAGACAAGTATTTCGATATGGTTATAATTTAGTTTTATTTTTGAATTTATGACTTTAACTATGGCTTTGATTAATTAATATAAGTGGATGGTTTTAGCTTTTAAATGATTTGTGCTCTTTTTATCATGCTTAGTTGAATGTTTTAAAAAAAAATCCGTTGAGGTATGATTTGACTAACTTTGTAGATACGAAAATTTAGATTTTACTATCCAAATAGCGGATTTCTTTTATCCTGATTCGGGTCGTGACATAGAAACAATACTTTCTAATGTTTCAAAAAATTTCCAAATAAACATTATAAAGGGTCATTATCTAGAACTTTTTTTTAAGTGTTACCATGTAATAAAAAATATCATTTCAAGAAATTTTCGTAAAGGGAGAACTTCTTACCAGTTCATATCCTGAAGCTACTGCCATCCATGCAGTCAAGGCAACTGATATTGTTCCAAACAATCCTTCATTTACCTCCTGGTTAGAGGTGATCAATCCTTTGATGAACTTTATGACCACAATAGTGGAAAGTGACACTCCCATTAAGATAGAAATTGAATCCCTAGTTACTTTCTTCAAACAATGAATTACAATAATGAGAAAGTCCAGCAAGGCACGAATACAGGCACTGGTCAATAGGGGCAGATGGTCCTTGGACACCATGGGTAGTCCATAGCTGTATAACCACAACATAAAGAGAAATATAAGCAGGATTCACATATGATCAACTTTATATATTTTGTAATTGTTAATCAGGTGGCATAAATTTAGTAGCAGTTTCTGTATATTAAATATACAAAGATGAAGTCGAAATTTAAGAATGTAAACTCATTTTAATAAATCTGAAATATTCTACATTTTTTTATTCATGTTCAGGTGGTATTTACCATATATGACATAAAGCTAATATATGCAAATTATAAAATATCAGATATTATAAAATTAACTATTATACTATATTAAAGAGGAGGATTTGGAATTCAATTTTGATTGTCCGTTATAATTTTGACCGAAAGTTACATTTTCTTTTTTCAAGTCCTCCGTGTTTTCTTTCCACTCATCTCATACAACTACATATCTCTTTATCAAACTATTTATAACTATTCTCTACTTTTCTTTCTTTTGTAAAGACTCCATTTTCATAACCATTCCTTCTCCTCTAATTCTCCTCCTTCCATTCTATGCCACTAGCTCTTAGATATATAAACAGTCATTCATAACTCCAATTCTCCTCTTTTCTTCTACACCACCAGTCTTAGGATACATAAACAGGTATACATAACTATTTTTTATAACTTCTTTTTTAATTTTTTTAAAAACTATAAAAGTTTCAATGCATGAATATTAATATTAAAAAATGTTAGTCATATCCATGCCGAGGACAGTTTGTCATGTTATTCATAACATTAAAACCATCAGATACCATGGAGCTATAAATACTCATATTAAACTTGAGTGGAAAAAGTTAACGCGAAGCCTATGTGACAAAATTTGAACATATAGCTTACGCTGCCGAGAAAAGATAGGTAAGTATCGTCAAGAGATGAACTGAGGGAAATTTCTTCATTTGTTCATGCCGATCTACCCACAGGTCCGAACTGCATTTTTCAAAATGCATCAAATTTATTAAACATTTGTTCTAAGATTATGGCGATGTAACAATAGATTATGAGAAGTTTTCTTACATTGGTTCAAGGACCATAAGAATGTGGGCTGTTTCGAGAACACAAGATACAATGAAAGTTTAGAAACAACAACGCATAAAAAAATTCAAGAAAAAAATAGATGAAAAATGAAAATTCTAAGAGAAAGAAAGAAAGAAAATAAAAAAAAAACTCACCTGTGGCAGCCATCAAGACCAAAACATCCACTTGCTCATAGTGTTTTATCATATATGTGACCATTTTATCATTCCCCACAAAAAACTTGATGATTTCTGTTGCAAAAATCACAACACAGTAAGAAAATAAGAACTTATAAAAACTGTCAATAAAGAAAGAAAACTAAAATAGAAACCAAGAAGGCAGTAGTATTTTGAGCAAGAGTATGACTTATGCCTTTCTTCTTTTACAAAATGAAAACCTCTAAAATGAATTTTAAAAAGTTGTGCTGGGCTCGAGACATCATGGAACTTGGTGTCCTTTGGTGGGTGTTGAAAAAGAGAAGAAATCAGCTATGGCCTTTTATGCCAGGGCAGAGAAAGGGGAGGTTGGGGTGGCCTGGCACACCTTGAATAAAAAGGAAATCCCTCAATTTTATGGAAGATTTTAGAATTCTTTTGCATTACCCCACCCCTGTAATTTTATTTTCCATGGTGGCCCCCAAGCTATATTTTTTGGTCCGTGGGCAACAACTAGGACAGTCAAAGGGCCAGCCTAAAGTAAGCCCTTACCCTTACCCTACCTTTTCTTGATTGGGCCTAGGTCGAGGGTAAGCCCATGATGCACGGAGGGGACCAATAATATTTAAGCTCTTATCTTACCCTCAAAGGGTCAAACCTGAAAGATTTTTTAAATATATATAGCTACTAAAGGTAAGGCAAAGCCCTTTCTATCGATGACTACAATTCTAAGCGTATAAATCTTCTGTTTTTGAGAAATCTTTTTTATTTTAGATTTCCTATAATATAAATATATGAGATCAAAATCAAATTTTCTTATTTATTTCATAAATTATATAATATTTTTTGTATGACTTCAATTGGCTGTACAAAGCACAGGGACATTTTTCTAGTCGTAAGCCGTGTGAGATTGTGAGTTTGGACTTCTGTGTTGTTACATACTGCACTATTTCTTATTATTATATTGGCCTCCTCACCTTTACATGGTTCCATAAAAAGTCAAAATTAATAGGTCCATCCAAAATTAAAATTCGAGAAGTCAAATTTTAGTTAAATGGAAATCTATTGGCTCTGATTTTCATTAAAACTAGCAAAATGTGCCCCTGCTAGCATGGCAATCAATTTAACTCATTAAAAATTGTAGCCCTTAAGTATTATATAATATGAATTATTAATAATATAAATTATAATGACAGTAGAAGACAAATCATTAAAATTTCCTTCCCATGATAGATTGATACCTAACACCATTATATGTGGACATTTATTTTGGTAATTAAAAATATCTATAGTATCTAAAGTATTTTGGGGTGTTCATGGGCTAGGGTGGGCCAGCATAAGGCATATCCAAGCCCAGACAAACATTAGAAACACGGGCCAGGGTGTTGATGGGCCAGACCGGGCTAGCATAAGGCATATCCAGGCCCGAACCACATAAGAAACATGGGCCAGTCCAGCCCAAGCCCACCCATTTAATTAATCAGGCTTGGCCGAATTGGGTTGTTTATCAATTTCGTTGGCATTTAGTAATTATTTGTACTAATTAAATTAAATGATATACATTCCTTACACGGGCCGGTCCGGGAAGGGCTTCGGGCATTCAATCACTAAGCCAAGCCCAGCCCAATTATTAAACAGACCCTATTTGCATATCAAAGCCGGGCTCAAGGTGTGGTAGGCCCAGATCATGCTTGGGTTGGCCCCACCCATGAGCACTCCTAAAAGAATTGATTTACTTCGAGAGTATTTATATCAAAATTTCAACCATTTAATGTATTTATAATATAATCAATGAATAAATTTGTACTATGAATACTTTGTTGAAGTACGCAAAAGATATCATCCCAATTATTTTTATTTTTACAGCTAGGTTGGGCTTGGTCTATCTACCATTCAATCAAAGCATAGCCTACCTATTAAATGGGCCCAGCTAAATAATCCAAGCCCAGGCTAAAGCAAGTTGGGCTGTATATAGGCTCAAGCTGGCCTACTTCATGAACACCCTTACATAATGAAATCTAAATATAGATTGATTAATTAGAGACCATAGAAGAATGCACTCTTCAAAAGAAAGCTCATTTTACATAGGAATATTTATTTAGATGGCTAAAATCACAAATTTCTCTCAAATCCATAAAATCTATCCCTCAAGTTAAAATTGAGTCAAAATTAACATCAAATTGAGGTCTAATTTTTCAATCAATTGCGAAATTAAAGCTCAATTATGTAGTTTATAATATTAAGAATAATAAAAATCTTAAACAATATTTAGTCTAAATTATAATAAGGAGGTAAGATTTGTAATAAAAAAATAAAACCTAACAGCAAGTTGATGACTCAAAAAATTCCTGATTCTCTAACTATAAGAAAAGGAAAGTCCTTTCCTAATAAACAGTTAGAAGAGCCCTCTTTCTATTTGTTGAAAGTATCAATGAAGAAGTTTCTAATTGGACTCTTTAAAATAATAAAAATCTCCAACATTTATTTATTTGATAAGATTCCTAAATTGGACTCTTTAATACTTAAAATCAGGCTAAATTTCTCAAATCAATAAGAGAATTATGCTCTATTTCTCCAATCAATTAGATAATTTGGCTCAATTTCTCAAATCAATTAGAGAATTTCAAAATCAAATCCTTTCCTTTTCATATGTATAAATAGCTGCCATGAGATGGGGAGAATACTTCTTTTATTTAATTGAAAAAGCAGATTAGATATAAAAAAAAAGGAAAAAACAAAGTTACAACAGTGCCCCAGGAGGGAAGCCTTCAGTGGTTTTCAGCTACACAAGCCACTAATGATGGTTTAGTAAATCTCTGGTGACAATTAGGTAAGGTACTTTGATCTGCCTGGTCGTTTGTCTGTTACACATGTTCTACATAAATGTAATTTACATGTGTGATGTTGAATATGCAACTGTTGGTATCTATGCCGGTGTTTCTCTTTATTGAGTTTTAAATTGATCTAATAGACTTCTACTTGGGTTTTGATTTGTTTGATTTGATAACTTAATATTGATGTAATTAAATAGGACAATGGAGGTGGTTTCATTTTCTTTTGCCTTCCGTTTTTCACCTTTCTGAAGTTGGGAGTTGATTTTTGGGTTGTGAGCGTGCTGTTCAATTGCATTTTATTATTTTATAATTAAAAATATTTACCATTTACTAACTCAGGGTTCCTTTTACGAGTTTTGGATTACTCTGTATTTTTCTACCTAAGTTTTCTTCAAATCCAGTCAAGTTGAGATCTTCCAATGGGGTTTTCTTTCTTTTGGGATTAGGGTCCTAAGTTTTACTAAATTTACGTACTCCATTGGAATGTAATCACATATGTTTATAAGTTGCTGACTTTTGCAGATCACCTCCTCCATCAAAGCCTAAGGATTCATTGTAGAGGGACCTTTCATCCCTTTAGTGCTATGATGTAAAGGGTGAAGGATATAGGGTGGCACCCTCACTTTCCATGTTATAGTAAGCTTATAGGTGAATTTACTCATAGTCAAGAGTTTATTTGATGAGATTTAATATTTGATAAAGAGAAAGAAGGTAGACTCAATAAATTCTCCATTGGGGGGTTAATGTAAACTATCTTAGAAAAGGGGGCAAAGGTTAAAAAAAAAACATTAATTCTCAGAATCAATAGGCGTCTTTTTAAACATTTTTTAAGCCTAGTAGGGTCCACCAATCAAGAGCCCGGCCCTGTTCTTCCTATCAACGAAACAATCATCAATTTCATCTTATAAGTGTCAAAAAATACATCAAATTTATTTTATAATAAAACAACCAAACTGACCTCTATGGGCATTGAAGTAGACGGTTAACCGTCCTCCACACAAGAAAATGGTCATAAGTGAGAAGAAAATGATGCACATAATCTTCCCTTTCTCAGCTTGATGGACTGCTTGTCGTCTTGGATCCATATTTTAATACTGTCATGTAATCAACGCCTCATAATTAGAGTTGATCTAATCTACATGAACGAACAAAAATATTTAAAGGGAAAATCTCATAACAAAATAGTCTGAAAGTTTTCATCTATCATCCATTTCCTTGTATTCTCTCCCATTGTTACTAGTGGACATGATTACCGGAAAGGAGACAGGAGGAAAACGGATTATAATTTTGATTGGATTTAGAACCACACTCATTATGTATAATAGTGGGATTTCCTTTTTTAAAACATCTTATTCTAGCATGTTTTACGGCAAAATATATATATATATATATTCATATGAAAATGCACAGACAAGGGAAGGTTAAAAAAGGCAATCAGACACAAACAAGGAGTTGCAAAGGAACTCATATCAATAAAATAAAAAACCACAAAATAATAAATAAGATAAATTCAAAACAACCACACCCGAGTGAGGACTTAAACCCCTAACGTCACTAGGCGTTGTTACCACTCATGGCTTCTCAAGCCTCATTGAGCTACTACTTGCTCCAAAACCAATTGGTGATGATAAAACAATGGTTTTATAGTCTTTTTAGTTGTATTGGAAAGGCATTCATGCATCATCCCAACACGGGTGCACACAAGGGTTATATGAGGGACCTAACATTTTCTATGATAATAAAGAAGGGGGATATTCATGTGCATATGTCTCTCACCAAGGGACCGTGCATACTTCTTTATGGGGGCTCATGATAGACCCCACTAAGGGATGAGACTGAGGGATGGAAAGATCCATGCGGGACGACCCCTACATACCAAATTTGGCCCCAATCACATGTCCCTAACTCCTTTATCCTTGACCCACAAATTCATTCCATTCGAATGGGTGCATAGTCGATCCAACGGTCCAATAAATTTGGATTTGACCAAAAATTGGTAAACGTGTTCAATTTAAGGGGGTTGTATATGTGATCCATTTAGATAAACCATACAGTGAGTCTCACCTAGAGTTCTCACGAAACAAATGGTGAGGGACATATGCACATGAATATTCTCCAATAAAAAATACTTCAATTTCATATGTAAATGGCAAAAACATGAGATTCCTCTCTCCGATGAAAATTTCAGAGAATGAAATCTTCTAATTAAACAAACAAGTCTTTTTTAAAGGGAATTTGTCATGTTTAAGGGAGAATTAGAGATTTATGAGTGACATAAATATCTAATGAGGATGTGAAATAATTGTATTGTAAATAATCTCTGCAATGAGTGAAAATCTAACTCAAGAAGAACAGGTAGAGGTATACGTCAATGTGATTATTCAAAAACACCATGTCCTCATTAATAGTAGAAAATTGAGATCACATGAATTTTCTTTTTCCTCCTACACTCATAAATTATGCCACATCAGCCTTTTTAAATTCTTCATCATTGAACGCTCTAAGAAATAAGACAACTGATATTTCCTACCTCTGTCTGGTGTGAAGTGTTAAAACATTCATACAACTACTGCCTAGAAGAATCAATTATCTATACTTTTCTTCTACGAGAACCTACCAGCCTTCTAGGAGATAGCCCATAGGGGTGTTCATGGGCCAGGCGAGCCTGAGCCCAACCCAGGCAGCCCATTTTGGGCCTGGCTTGGAATGTAGCTAGGGCCCATTTAATAATTGGGCTAGGCTTGAATTCATTGGTATAAAGCACAAAATTCAGCCCGATCCATGTAAGGAGTGCATGAAATTTAATTCAATTAATCCAAAGAATTGCTTGAATGCCCACAAAATTGATAAAATCACGGTTCGGCCCAACTTGATTGATTAAATGACAAGCTCAGGCCTAAATTTAATGGCCGGTGCCGGGCTTGAGCGGGGCCTGGGCTGGCATTTTTAGTTAAACTATGGCCAGATACGCCTTACCCGGCTTACGAACACCCCTAATATTAGCCCAAGTGGTCAAGGGCATCTCATCTCATCTCACCCATAATGCTAAGGATCATCCATAGGCAGGCAGAGCATGGACCTAATCATACTCAGGCAGAAGATTCCCTGGCACATAAAGCACCCCCATGGATGAACCTTGGGCTGATTGATTAGGAGTAATTTACCATTTCCTTCCATGTAACAAGAAAAAATAATAATAATAATTAATAAACAAGAAGAACCCACCACAATTTAAAGAAAGGAATTCCATCTAACAGAACAGAAGCACAGAGGTTGTCTTATATATATATATATATATATATATATAATTTTTTTGGACACGGCTATGGCCCCACCTTGGATATAGAGTTATTAAGGATCATCATCTTGAGATGGGCCATGTATGTCAACTTGGGGTTCCTGATTCAGTGAGCTGGGTCAGCGATCTAAAAAATGACGCTGTGGATTGTGAGTCGCATCCATAGAGACATTGTACATGGCATATGATAGTTTGTCACATGAATGACAACGAAGAGCTCTGTGCGGCTGTGCTGGGGCCTGGGGTTTCTAAAACCACGTACGGCTTTGAAATTTTACCAGAAAGAGATTGAGAGGAAAGCAGAGGTTTCTTTGGTGCATGGAAGACGAATGTGCTAAAACCCTTCAATGAGGGAATGTCAATGGACCCCCAAAGGGGTTTGGGTTATCTAGACCCAACCTGAAAAAGATCGGTGGATTTTTAATTTTTCTGGGTCTACGGTTCAGGAACAATTGATGATCAGGTCGAGTCCAGGTTCAATTGAATCCATACCCAATATACACAATAGTCGTATAATATATAATAGTGAAAAAACCTCGGGTGAGTACCATCCATGTGCCTAAAATACCTACTGGGGCCCACTTTGAGATCCATGCAAGTGGTCCATAAAATAGAAGCAGAGAAGCGAAGGAGAGATGAGAGCTCCAGCTGAGTTGAGGCACCAAGAACGATGGACATAAGGTTTAAGGAGGGTTTTAGACTTTTAGTATGAATTTCTAAAAATTCAAAGTAAGTTTAAATTTAAGTAAGGTATATCATTTTGGGTCTTCTGAGCTGAAAATGGGTCTACATATCTTGCTCTAAAACCAGGAATGCCTTTTCCATGTCTTGGATCTTTTATTTTTGTGATCTGTTTGGCAAGCATCCGGTCAAAGGCATTTCACTAAAGTATTCGTCTGATCAAGCTTCTAAGCAAATGAAGGCATTGGCTACAAAGGGGGCTTGAAAGAATTATTACAAAATAAAGAAAACAGGAGAAAGGTGGGGTTTAAAGAAGGATTTCTTCCAAATATAATGTCACACCTGCTCATTTTAGTTAATTTGTTCTTTGTAGAACAGCTTTATGATTTGTTTGCTAACTTGGTATTAAATCTCAAAAACTGATGGTAAAGGGAATTTTTGTGGAAGGAGTGTTAAAGAAGAGAGGAGTGAAGCGTCTTAAGGTGAGGATGCGATGGCATTAGCACTCACTTTTCTAAGATTTAATTTATTTAGGTGATAAGTGGATAATCTTTGTCAATCAGAGTAAAGGTTATTTAATGACCTCTTGGGGATGATAACTCTTAGAACCTTAAAACGGCGGTGCCTAAAAAGAACAAAATTTGACACCCTATTAAATAAGTGTGCCCTTAAATTTTATTCAACAGTTCTACATCAATTGAATCTGAAAGAACCTCGTTCATAAAATGCCATGAAAAGAAGAAATGCAATGGAGCAACCAAAGATTTTTCTTAGTGCCTTTCTGTGTGGTATGAATATCAGCCTCATGTCCTTCATCCCTCATCTTTATAATAATCCTATAGTAGTGGAGCTCATTTCACCGAGAGAGAGAGAGTATATATATATTAATGCTTACCTGTTTCACCGGTGGAAGAATAAGGGAAGAGGCTTCTTTTCCAGCTGCTCCTTTCCCTCCTCTCACTTTCTCTCAATCTCGGCTCTCCTTGCATTCGAATACCTAGAAAGAGGAAGATGGAGGTTTTTATTGTGCTTTTTTCTTTTGACTCTGTGCAGTTGAACAGCAGAGTATCACCGTGTCAGAAGGAAGACTGAAGAGTATCGCCCAGCCGAAGCCCAATCACGTGACAGTTAGTGTACTGCCTCTTCTCGTGATTTCTTCCCCTCAACATGTATTTCAGACAGAGTCTGGAAAAGGAGTAAATTCCATCCTATAACCAGTGTTCAATGGATTCAAAATGTGCTCAGGGGCAACATAATTGTAAGTATGTATGTGTAGTATAGCTGTGTAGGAGATTGTTGAGTTGTAAATATCCGAAGTGGTTTGCATTGGTTAAGACATAGCTTATGTGATGCAAATCTTGTAGTTTCGATTATTCTGTAATGTTGAATTTGTGCTATGTCACCACTATACTATGGTTTCAAAAGTAAGACACATTAAAATGATTGCACCTAATGAATATTAATGTTGAATTCTTGAAACAGCAAATGGTCGAAAGGGCCTTTACATGAAACCTGCGGATATTATGGTCCAAGGTCAGAAGCATAGAAGTGTACAAACTATTTGAAAAAATTGAGTGAATTGTTTAGAATTCCTGAGGGAGTGGCATGAGAATCTCACGAGGTAATACATAAAAATTATTGAATTCCAAAAAGTGACTCATACTACTATGTCAAGGAAGGGGGAATAGTTTGTCTTGTTGACTGTTGGGGATAAATTGGAAGACATTAATGAGATCCAACAGTGGACAGAGTCAGAATTCAGGATAAAAGGCATAAGTGGATCGTAATATTTTCTTGGCATAAAGAAAACCCATGATTGATCGAATTAATTATTGACTTTATCATAAGAATCCTATTTAAAAACTATTTGATATCATCATGACAAGTCAATTTGACACTCTCATTTTACAGATGAAGAAAATTATCCAACAATCAAAGTCTCACTAGTGCAAAGGGCAGGGTTCTTGGCAAAGGATTGGGCATGCACATTGATGGTGGGAGGAGCATTGTGTATGAGATGTTGTACGATTGAATTTACGAGATCAGAATTTGTAATCACCGTGAACATCGTACTTAAATTCCTAAGTGATCCAGGTGTGCTTATTTTGGCAAGTGAATAGGAGGAATTTGTGAGACTTCAAAACATTTGTTATATTATCTTTGGCTTAGTTGCTGACTTGAGAGTGGATGGTTGCAAGGATGTCTTTTGAGGTAGTAAGAGAAGTCCACGTCTGACTATATGTTTACCTCGTGTAAGTACTATTCTCAAGATAAGTGAGAAATAAATCATGGAAGCTGTATTAGGAGGAGAAGTTCAGTACACAACCAAAATGAAGTAGTCCAAGTATCCATCAAGTTGGAACTCTTCATGTATAATTGAAGCTGGTATGAACCAATGAGCAGGTGCAAATGTTAAGAGTCCACCATCATGACAGTAAAATGGAACGTTAATTCGAAGATCACTTACTTGAACTAAGCTATCAATGTCTGAAATGTGGACCATAAATAATAAGATCATCTACTCGTGTCCTACGGGTAGAATTGATTGCTGGATTTCACTAATATTGACTAGATAGTAAGGCGGGTGATGTATATGTAGACAAATGAGTATATTCTATGTACGTAGAATTCATGCTATGTGGAAGATTATAGGAAATCGTGTAGGCCACTTGTCACAAGTTTCACATCAGATTAAGCAGATAGTAGAAGGCCAAGAGAGATCCTAATGTTCACTTAGATTGAGACTTGATTTGTGGTGTAAACAGTGGTGGACCTGAGATTTTCATTTAAGGGGTATGGATCAAAACAGGCAATAGAGTTTTAGGAATAAACCAAGGAATTTCATCTGGCTCTTAGGGTCAAACACATGATTTTGATGTGAATTTTCAAAGCCAAGACAAACTTTTCATTATAGATTTCGAAGTGGACTGAGGTCCAACGTCCAGGTGCGACTGCCGCAACGTGTAAACACTTGGGTCCACCCCTGGGTGTAGATAAGATAGGAATCCACAATAATCAAAGATTACCAATTAGGGGATGTGGGTTTTTTTGGAGAAGTCTCTACAAAGCATTACTCCTCAGGATTGTCTATACAGGGGAGATGCATTGCACATGGATTCAGATACGAAAGATGTGTGCAGACGTCCAACTATTGGAAACGCATATAGATTTTCAACTGCGTATCGTAGTCTTCCATATGTCTTGTGAAGGACCAATGAGTTGTTTGTTACATGTTATGGTCTAAAAGTTTTCCGCCCAAAAAAAATTCTAGAATATCAAATTTCTGTAGAATTTTTTTTTTGTACATTTTGGTCAATTTCAGCAGTTGAACATGCTTTCTTCCTATTTCAGCAATGTTGATTGTGGATTTTTCAAAAGGTTGTAAATTGTAATAGTGTGTATTTAGATTGGGGGTGCTTGGATGGTGGGTTGCAACGATGTGAGATTTGGAATTGGATAAGAGGATTGGGTGTGTTTGGATGGGTGTATTCTAATGGGTGGTGATAGTAGGTCTTGGATAGATCTGAAGGTGGCGATGGCGGGTTTTTTAGATATGTGAAGGTTGTTACGGAAAAGTTACCCAATTCAGTACAGTTGATCTCGGACAATAGTTCGAACAACTCTTGATTGGATTCATTAAAATTCTCGGTTGGGACCCAGTAGGCCCAACCACAGTAAAAGGGCATGTTGGATTTGATGCTAGTAGAAGATCAGTGTCACCAAATATTAATCAGAGAAAATAAAATGTATAGCCAATATAGAAGCATTGAACCGTTAAAGATCATTTTCTTCATTATTTGACCAAATTTGTGTGATGAGGTCTATTTTTTTCTCATATGGCTAATACATCAAGCTTTTTACCATATGGCGTCACCATCTCACTATGCAAGGAAAATTGTTTAAACATATTAGTTGGACATCCATGTTGAGAGAAAAGATCGATTGGGGTATACCATCTTTAGAATCCAAATCCTCCTGCCAATAACTTTGAGAAAACTTAAAACGATGGAACACCATCGTGGGATATGACCTGTTCAAAATATACTCCTTTCATGTGTATTGGGTACCTCCAAATTTTATTTGAGAAGAAGTTAGTCTTGACACAAAATTGACCATTTGGCTAAGATCATAATTAAATAATCTAATGCATTATTCATTAATCATATTTTTTTCTCATATAATGAACAACCTTATAGTGGGAACAAATTCTATTAGAGTAAATTTTGTAGTTAGCCAATATACACTGTGAGGAAATATTTTAAGCAGCTCAAATTTCAAATGGATGGGAGCCACTATGGAGTTCCACTCCAAGAAAGTAAGATTGCTCTAAGTGAATGCCTCAAAGGATCCAGATTCTCCTCTTTAGGCCTTTGTCTTATGCCGTGGAAAATAATTTAAGCTCCACATTGTAATTTACAAATGGACCACATTCAAAATCCAAATCACTCAAAATTACCATCAATATATGTGATGTGTGAGCCAAATTTCAACCCAAATAGAGCTGATCTCATCATCAACCCTTTCTTTTCTTGTTTTTTAATGGTGGATACTTACCACCTCCATACTAGTGTCCTCCATCAAAATGTAGTCCTACATTTAGGTGAGCAGTGTCCATACACAGAATCTTGCAAACTTTATGCAGCCTATCTAGGGATATGCCAATCATGAGAAGGAGGAGATGGAAAGATCTTAGTGAGGCATATGATGGTGCGAGGGTTAGATTTTGGCTTCTGGGAATTCAAAGGGCTAGTGTATTTGAAGGGGGTAACTAGATGATATATGGGGCAGGTGGCCTAAAAGATAGAATGGAATGCATAAAATAACCGTTAGATCGACTTTATGAATAATCACTAAGAGCATTGTATTACATATTCGAGTCAGTGCATCAAACATAATGAATTCAAACTTCGAATTAAGCAAACTAAATGAGCCTACTCTATCAAATTGTTTAATTGGATCAATAGTTGAATTATAAATTAAGAGCAAAAATATGAATTAGTTGAACTATGAATCAAATAGCTATGGCTAAAAGTAGCGAAGGTTGCAAAATTAATGGAATAAACTAGTTCTGATGCAAGTCCATGAATCAAATGGAACCAGATATATGAATGATTTGCATATGTTGGATATAACATGGAAACAAATAAAATTTGAAAAAAATAAATATGGGATTGAAATCTGATGTGATTCAATGAATCGGTTCGGTGAAGGTCTGTTTGGAACCTGGTCGGGTGTATGGAGATGTGAGATGGCAAAATAGGTATAAAAATAATTTTATTGGTTAGTAGTATTTCTGCCCAAGGATGTCACATGCGTTGGATTCTCTTTATAGTAATATGTTATAGTCTATTCTTACTAGATCTACATTACGGTAAAAATGACTCAGCTTTAGTAATTTTAGTGGAAAGTTTTGAACTTATACAAAAAAAAAAAAAAAATGAAGAAGATAGTGGAAAAGCTTGGCGTAATTAAGTCTCAATGAATCTCAGTATCACCTTTCTTTTCATAACCTATTATAATATATTAAAGAGAAAGGCTTTGAATTCAATTTTGACCAAATCTTTTTCGGTTTTAACTTTTTTTTATTGAGCATTTGTAAAAATCTAAAAACTATATAGGTCAAAAGAATTTGTACTTATGCCCTCTTACCTTTTCCGTAAGTAATCTAACCACTAAAGCACCCTAACATGAATGTGCCTATGTTTACTAAAAAAATCTCAAAGCTAATTGCCTGAAGCATGGACCTAGCCATGTTTCCTATGCCTGTGCTAAGCACAGGTTATTGTGCTAGTTATTATATATTAAGCCAATTGATTTCAATTGCAAAATCAAACGATTGAATTCAATTAATTTTGACTATATTTAAATAATTTTGACCACTCCTTAAATCCACAAGAAATGTTTCCACTATGCATGTGTGCCACAATATCTCCTACCCACTCTCGTCTTTTCCACTACCGTTGCCTCTTGCATAACCTGATACCTCCTTAACTTCTTTTGAATTTGTAACTCCAAAATGCAACTTTTTATATTCTTCCGATTGAGAAATCAAGTCAATTAATTGACTATTGCCTTGTTCATTTTGACCCTTGCATTCATTTGTAGCTTCTCATCCTTAAGAGAACCCCTTCACCTTCTCATTGATCCATGTCAGCTATGAATATATTAATCTCTAAATAATGAGAATTATTTTTCCCATTAAGAATCTCATCGAAATGTTTCTTTTTCCTTGTAAATGTATACTAAAATCACATTCTCGCCATTATAAATAGTAACTTCTATATCTTCCCATGTAAATAACTATTGAAACATAAGCATTTCTCAAAATGACAAGAGTGTTGTGATGTATAAGAGGCAGCAATGATTGGAAGCAAAGCTAGAGACCACATACAATCTCATGGTGTTGGTTTTGTCACCTTTAAAAATGAAGAATTTATTGCTTCCATTAATATGCAAACCCAATATGCGAGCATGTGTCTTGGGTTGAAAGACTCATATTGTAAGTGGTCTTGACATGCAGGTGGATCTCATGACTCAGAACACCCCCTCAATGACCAGAGACTTTTTTTCAAGAGATGGCTCCCATAGTTCTTGATAAATATGTCGTTTATTCTCCTCTCTTCTTCTACTTTCTCCTTTTTGACTTTGAATACTTTTTTAAAAGTTTTTTACTACTATTTACTTTTTAATTTTTAATATGGGTATTGAAGGTCTCAATCCATTCTCTCTCTCTCTCTTTCTCTCTCTTTCTCTCCCGCACACGCACTCTCAATTTTCCATTTGGAAATCAGCGTATTCATCTGTCACTACTTCAAAATTTATATCTACTCCTTTTGTGAGATCTATCAAGTTTCTTGATATCAAGCATCCAAATGGACCACTTAGGAGTAAAACAATTATGTTCAAGTTCAACTAAGGACAAGGAAAGGGTTAAAGATTTTTAAATGGATTGAAGAAAGAATGATGCAAGGTTTTTTCTTTCTTTCTTTTAGTTGAGGTCTATGTTAGTTAATAATTGTATGGTTCATTCTTAATATTTATTTTTCTATTTTCATGATTGTCATTTCTTAGCTTTAGTAGGACATCTGTTTAACTGTATATATAAATCTTCTTAGTCTCTAGAGTCTAATTCAATTGTGGTTTGGTTGGTCTCTCAATGTAATGGCTAGTTTCTTAATATAATTGTCCAATTCCAATATATTAAAGGGATATGATTTGATTTCTAAATTGAACTCTAATTTGCAAAATTGAAACTCCAATTTGAATTTAATTTTGGTCATGTTTTGATTTGAGAGAAAGATTTTGGGGATTTTAAATTATTTAGGCTTTTAGGAATATTAAGACTCTTTTTCCAACTCACATGATTTTGACTTGACAGAAAGATTTTACGGATTTCAAATTATTTGGACTCTTAAAAATATTTGAACTCTTGGTTTGCAATATATGCAACTGGGTTAATAATTTTTTGTCTCACAAGACATTTGATGTGTAGGCCCATTGCCAAAATTTAAGAATAGGTATTAGTGCTTTCTTTTTTCTTTCTTAATTTTTAACTATTCTTTTTAGTTTATGATTTTTTAATAGAATTTGCAGATTTTTTTCTATCATTTTTTCTTATCTTTCTATTTAGTTTATTGCTCCTATATTTTTCTATTTTTACCATCTAGATATAATTGACAAACAATTCATTACGCTATTTGTAAATAAGTATTTAATACAATCAATTATATCGCCCTCTGCTAAGTACGGGCAGATTGCTAGTATATATTGAAAGCTGAGTATTTCTTTACACTATAGATGGAGCGTATGGTAAATGAAAATTGTAATTCTCCTCCTACTTTTCTGTAAGAGACCATATTAACGCCTACGCTTTTGATCCTTTGGATTCATGGGCAGAACTGGGAGTGTGTAGGTTGGGGTGCCTTTGACTTTGGACTTTTTTTTTTTTACAAGGCAAGCTTCTCCTAAGCTCAAGCTTATATAAAAAATTTTGTAACCACGAGCTCTTGGGGCCCACCTTTGGTCCATCCAAATGGACAAAACACACAACACCCCTGAATTGCACATGTTCACCAACTTTTTGTCAAATTCAAACTTACTAGACTATTATATCATCTGTGCACCGATCCGAATGAACATTGACCATTCAATGTTTAGAGCTCAGATGAAGATGATAGAAATCACAGTTGGTGTTGATATTTTATAACGAGAAGGGTCTTAAGGAGTTCTTCAAATTCCCCCATCTCCATCCCCATATGGGTCCCACATGCGTGAACCAAACACACACGCACGCGCGTGCGCACACACATATAACATATACATACACTCTTGTCCTTCATTTTTAATGTTAATTCCTTAATGGACAGCCTCTCCAACATTATCAAAGATAAAATACCTCCAACATTATAAAAAATTCAATACTAGAAATATGATCTTACTTTAAAAAAAAAGAGTAAATAATAGCTAATTTTAGCGAAAAATCAGCTGAAAGAAGAAAGTGAAGGAAAAGAAGGAAAAAAGAAAGAAAATAAAATAAAAGAAGAGATTAGGAATAGATTAAAAATCTTTACCCAAATCTAGAGTCGTCGTCACCACCTACATACCTTGATTTGAGGTTGTAATAGTTTGATTAAATAAAAGCAGAGAGCTCGGATTGTTGGAATTTAGAGTCTGAGAAAGGGTGTGGAGTTATTATTGCTTCATCTCTGGTGTGAGAAGAAGGGCTAGAGAAAGCAACCATTCTTTCACTTATGTGTTTACAATTTTAAACATACTATTTTACTATGCATCATTTCTTTTTTTCAGTCTTGGAGCTCATACTTAAAATTGAAACTCATGAATACCACGTAGAGATTCTTTTCAGTATCTTAGTTCGATGATTAGTAAGGATGGGAAGATTGACGAAGATGTAGAGCATAGGATAAAAGCTGGATGGCTGAAGTGGAGATTAACTTTTAGAGTGTTTTGTGACATACGAATACTAACGAAATTAAATGGCAAATTTTACAAGATAGTGATTAGACAAGTTATGACATATGGAGCAGAATGTTGGTCAATTAAGAAGACGCATATACATAAGATGGATATGGCGGAGATGAGAATGTTAGGTAGATATGTGGTAAAACTAGGAGAGATAAAATTAAAAATGAGCATTTTCGAGAGCATTTAGGAGTACCACCAATAGAGGGATAAGATTAGAAAAACCAATTTAAGATGGTTTGAGCATGTTGAATGTAGGCTAGTAATGGTACCGGTGATAATATGTTTGGCTATACAGGTAAATAGCCTATCAAGAGGTAAGGTAGGCCAAAGAAGATATTGATGGAGGTCATTAAATCAAATTTAAAGAAGTTTAATTTATCTAAGAATTTGACTCAAAATAGGATGGAATGGAGAAACAGAATTCATGTAGCCGACTCCAACATGGTTAGGATAAGGTTTTGAATATGATGATGAGTCTTGAAGCTCATACTTGAAATCTAACCCATTCAAAATTACTTCTTATTTATGTTCCACTAGTGAAGAAAAACTTTAAATTGATTGCAATTATATCCACCATAAATAGAGAATTTTTTTTCAATGTTTATATTTTATTATTAATTTAGATCAAATGGTTTGGTTTTCTGTATCCAACTGTGTTGATATGCTTTGACTGCTGCAGTTTTTTTGTTATCTACAGACGCTAACGAAATAAGCCCAACCTAATTAAAGACATCATGGATAAAACTTGTATTTATGAACTAATTGCATTCAATTAACTTAAAATTATCACTTTGCTTTGCTAGGTTTTGTAGAAAGATAGTAAACATTTTTAAAGCCTGATGAAAGACATTCAAAACATATATGAAATAACTTAAATACCCAAAGTTGTCATGTGATAAAACTCATCTAGATCACTCTGTATATTGAAGAGCAATAATCAACACCCTGATCGAAATATAACAAGAAGGGCTTATTGGGCAAATCTTATCTATATGAAATAAATCTATCTCAAATGGCCTTTTATGAGAGAGGTTATAGAAATAGTCATATTTGGTAACACAAAAAACTAAATTGAAATAGACTCTTTCAAATCAGTGGTTGAATGTTTTTCATAAATTTATTGAGATTCATGAGGAATCAAGCACTGGAAATGTATTATGATCAAATAGCCGAAATTTTGATTCATAGATATGTTTGACTTTATTAGTTTATTCAACGGTTTGGATCGTGATTTGATGTCCTATAATTTATAAAAAAAAAAACAGAATAACTGTGAACATGTCCACAACCCAGTCACTAATGCATGGTGCATCAATAGGCCACCATTTTTTGTTAAAGTTCTAGAGATCCATGAGGAATCAGCCCTTGAAATTTTAACACAGCCGTTTTAGCATTTCAAAGAGGATTCACAGTTCAGATTTTGCATTTGTGGCTGACAAAAGTCAAAAAATAAATCCAAGGATCTGATTTATTTTCTACATATCTCAAAATCCATGATGATCTAACGGTTGAAATTTTGCTTATATACGTATTTAATGCTCTAAATGTACTCAACGGTTCAGATCACTATTTATGGTCCAGATTAAAAAATAATAATAAGAAGAAGAAAACGGACATCAAATGAGGACGTCCGTTTTTACTGTAGCACAGTTCTTTCCGCTTCAGACATTGGGTCTGTTCCAATTCTGCTCAGATTTGTGATTTTTTAAAACTGATGTATTCATCTAAAGACTACTTGAAGCAAACCAATTTGAGTATGTTTTCAAACAGTCTAAAACCTGTTGGCAAAAAGTTTGAAGACAATAAAAGGCACTAAGCCAACCAGAACCTAACAATGTGATTTAAATGGCGCAAAATGATAGCACATGTTCCTCATTGCAGCCGAGTTATTCTAAGGTGTTGGACTGTGGGGCCCACACATATTCCGGCACATGCCATTCAGCTCCTATGTTGACCCGGTCCATCACTCAGCAACGGCCATGTTGTGTCACCGTGTCTTCTACTGCATGGAGTGGAAAAGTTTAGAAGACAAATAAGTAGAATAGAAGATACAAAGAGACAAAAGAGGAGATTCTGGAGGGTGAGGACCACACCTGGAAAGCGTAGACTGCAGGAAAGAAAGGGCGGAGCAGGGTAAGGACCACATCTGGAAACCGTACACTGCAGGCAGATATTTTTACAGACGGCCCGGCATCAGTCTTTGATTCCGGTCAGCGATCTTATGGTCCCCAGAAAGAGATAACTTTATGTGGGTTGAGACAAAGCACTCCATCCTTAACGGCCAAAAATCCAATGGCTGTGGTTGTCCAATCACCGCACTATTATATCCGTTAATGAAGACTTCAACCAAAGTTAAAGGAAGTGAAACCCATGGTGGAGCCAACCTATTGTATACCGCTTAGTACAAAATTTAACAAAAATATATGGAGAATTAAAACATGATACTAGATGTCCTCATGTTTGCTATTCATTTCAATTGGGGCTCTTTTAAGTGCAAGAACATCAGATCTATCAGTTGTAACTTTTTCACAAATTACTTACTCTATGAAGATTTATGACAATCGTCAAGATTGAGGTTTACTTATCACTTCAACATAAAGAATGTATGGCTTGGATTACCAATTTGGAGCCTCAAAAATTGGCAAATAATAATAATAATAATAATAATAATAAAGAAAGGTAGTTTATGAGGGCCATGCAAATGAAAGAGTAGTCCGAAAGTGATTTTCACACTTTTTTGTGTGAAAATTTTGACATGCAGATATTCATGACCTTATTTAAACTCACTCTAGCTCACACTTGTTAGGCCCTCCCTGTTTTGTGAAAAGTTTAGGTGAGGATCATCTATCTGCCAATCCAAATCTTGCAATACACAAGGACTCCCCACATAGTCGTACATTTCAAGTTTCGGTCAAATTTGAATTTGCTAAATTGTTGAATCGACTGTGCACTAATCCAAATGAACTGAATTTGTAGGCCACGGATGAATGAGTTAAGGATATGTGATTTGGGGCCAAACATAATATTTGGGATAGTCCCATAGATCTTTTCATCCCCCTAGTTCTATCCATAAATGGAACCCTCAAGTGGATCATACAAAAAGTTATCACGATAGGTGTGTGAGAATATTTCTCATAAGATTAAATCTTCCTGTGCATATGTCCCTCATAGAGGGACTGTGCATACTCCCCCATAAGCACCACTATGGACCCTACAAAGGGATAAGACCCGAGGGATGGAAAGAACCATGTAAGACGCCCCTAGATATCAAGTTTGGCCTCAATTACATGTTCTTAACCCCTTTATCCGTGACTCACAAATCCATTCTATTCGAATTGGTGCACAGTCGATCTAATGGTCCAGTAAATTCGAATTTGACCAAAAATTGGTGGATGTATGCAGTTCAAGGGGTCGTATGTGTGGTTCATTTAGATGGAACATAAAGAAGGTCCCACTTAGAGTTCTTACGAAAAAAAATGATACGGGACATATGCACATGAATATTCCCCATAAATGAGAACATTTATGTGCATATGTCTCTTACCATTTTTTTTCATAAGAATTATAGGTAGAGCCAATCTATCACCAAATTTAAACCTTATAATACAAAAGGAACCTCCTCAAAGGCACACACTTCAAGTTCGATCAAATTCAAATTTATTAGACCATTGGATTGACTGTGTACTGATCCAAATGGAATGGGTTTGTGGGCCATGGATGAAGGGATTAAGGACATATGATGGGGGCCAAACTTGATATATGTGGTAATCCCGAATAGATCTTTCCATCCCCCCTCGGTCTCATCCCTTGGTGGGGTCTACAATGAGCCCCAAAGAGAAGTATGTAGGGTCCCTTTGTGAGGGCAGTATATTATATATGCTGGTTATCATGTGTGCACCTAGGGGCCCACTGGATAGTCCATTTAAATGGACTGCACACAAGGGCTCCTTGAATTTCACATGTTTACCAATTTTTAGCCCAATTTAATTAGACTGAACCATTGGATCGGTTATACACCAATCTGAATCGACTATGCAACATTAAAACTATGGCGCCCAGATAAAAATGATGCAGATGGGTTATGGGGCTTTTCTTATTTTTTTGGCAAAGAAGATGGGCCTAGAGAGATCTTTTGATCCCCCGATCCCAATCCCAGGGGGGCCCCATGTGGGTCCCACATCAAAGTGCGCACAATCATCTAGTGCGCATCGCACTCTCTCTCTCTGTATATATATATACATATAAATATATATATATATATATAAGCTCATCTTCTAAGCATTTGTGCTCACCTTATGTGAGCATTACTTTCTAGTGGGGCCTATTGGGGTTGGGACCAGCAGGATAAAAAAATCTCCCCACCACCTACACATGCATGGTGACGGAGGCCCAAATCATCATTTTAATCACTTGATCAATGGCCAATAAATTTTCTCCATTTAAAATGAGTGTGAGCCAATCCAACGGTCTAATCAAATTGGATGGGTACTAAACTTAGGATCATTGACTATCACGGGGGATAGTTGTTTTATGGTCCACTTAGATGGATTGTAAGTTAGGCCTTACTAGGTATTTTGTAAAGTAGTGCTCACCTTATCACAAGCATCATTGCTTAGCATAGGTTTTTCCTATATATATGCCTTTAATCCGATGAAAAGTGTTCTCACACACATACCGTGAGAACTTTTTATTGGGCCCACTTGTGAGTCTCATTTGGGGATGGGACCAGGGGGATGATAAGATCTATGTGAGACTACCATAAATATCAAGTTTGACCCCAATCAAATGTCCCTAGCCCCTTCATCTGCGGCCGACAAATCCAATTCATTCAAATTGCTACATAATCGATTCAGCGGTTTAGTAAATTCAGATTTGACAAAAACTTAGGGTATCTAACTATCAGGGGGGGTCCCTATGTATTGCAAGATATGGATTTAGTGATAGATGAGCCCTACCTAAACTTCTTACAAAATAGTGCTAAGAACTAATTCTCATAGGATTATTTTCCACATATATATATATATATATAATTTGATAGTGGTTTAAGAAAGACTTTTATATTTAAAAAAAAATTCATTTCTTTCAAACCTTGCACGCCCAACCTTTGCCATAGCCCTAGCCCTTGAAGGTAGGGTAAGGGTTTAACTTAGCCCAACCCAAGCTTGGCCCTTTGACAACCCTAGTTACTTGTGGCCTTCAACCTATTTTTTCGATCTTAGTATACATGTTTCATGAGGCCTACCGTGATCAAATTAATTTAGCTCTTAATTTAAGTGCCTCCATAGTTTCACAAGTTTATTGGCCATATACGACCATTAAACTTTTAGACTTGTAAATTAAAGGTTAAGATCATCTATTGGGCTTTTTTTTTTATCTAACTTGAATTGATGACGTGACCTTTCCATTCCACCACCATATTATCGGATTTGATTGAAGACCCCACATTTCATGTTCAAGATATGTGTTTGTCGTGATTGCTAAATCATTTGATAGATACAAATTTCATGTGTGTTACAACCTTGCTCAATAGAATCGGGTCACCACGGGCCAAAAGCCAAAAGTCTAAGGGCTGGACTGGCAAGGAATACTTTAAATCATAAAATAAAAAATAAAATAAATTCCAGAGTAGAATAACCAACAGTGGGGTCCGCTTCATCAATTTGGATGCAAATACTCAATGACTGGATCGAGAAGGCAAATTTGTCCAAAATAGCAACACAATATGGAGAAAGATCAGTACGTGCCCACAGCTGCGTTGCCTGATAAGAATCAATGGGTTTGGGTTTTAATTTATAACACTGGCATGGGTTTAAACTACTTATGAGTCATGACAATGACTTTGACATGGCTGTGGAAAGACAGTTGTACACTCTTGGGCTTGGATGTTGGGCGTTTTGCACTGAGTCTCTCCGTTTCCAATCAGGTATAAAAATGTGGATGAACAGAAACTAAATATAATACAATATGGTTACTAATATGTATCAAAGTCTTATTCCCATGTTAGGATTATATGCTGAATTAAACATGTGGCAGGACTTTACAGCTAGGAAGCATTAGGCAACTGTCCATTCACCGCATAATGCAGCAGGTCCTCAGACACGCCTACGAGCTCAAGTCCTCCTATAAAAGGGAAATGCAAAAACCCAACGGGTACAACTGACTGCGTATTGTGTAAGGTGCAGTGATGCTCGACATAGAGAGCAAGGTGCAGTTTCAACTTTCAAGTCAGCTTATCTTTTAAGGAAAAAATAAAAAAAAATTTTAAAAACCAGATTGAAAGAAATTACAGTCCACCAAGTGTTCAAATATGGATTGTAGGTTGGTTTTTAACCACCTAATTTCCAGTCGCCATTTGCAGAGTTAGGATCGTCCAATTTAGGAGACATTTCTCTACATGGGCTATCCAAAGTTGGGTAGTCATGCTAACTGACCGGATATCTGAAACATGGCTCCCTATTATATAAATTTGAAACCAAGTCCCATTCGCACGAGTTCAAAAACGACAAGCATAGAATGACTCTTGGAATGTAGGGTTTAACGCGACCAACTAGGATTAGTAAATTCTCAGCCCATATATACATCTTAAGTGCCCATTTGGATGAAGAGAAAATTAGGGAGGAAGTTTTTCTCACTTTTTGATGTTCCAATTTATTTTATAGGAGAAAAGTAATTCTAATCTCAGCTACCACTTGTAAAAGTGGGATAATGTTTTTCTTCCCTAAGGAGTTTAATAAAAAAAAAAAAGACTCTACATGCCATAAGCACAAATGCATGGCAATATTGTTGACCATTCGACCAAGATTCCACTGCTACATTATTCCTATCTCAAGATATTTCCTGTATTGTTTTTAACTCTCCTTTATTATTATTATTTTTCTTTTTTTTTTTTTGGAGCCACTGTTTTCTTCTTTGGGTGTGCTCATGTTCTTAAGATTCTTTGGTGCAGTAAAGTAAAAGTAAAGTAATTATTATTTTAATAATAAATGTAAGAGAAAGTATCTGACAAGATAATCAGGGTGAAATTAGGAAATTTTCCTTGGAGCCAATATAAATGCATTTAAAAATTTTACAAAGTTCTTTAAAAACTTGTTGAGCATTTTATAGTCTATACACATCTGGCTTGTAGGAACTCCACTGTGAGTTTTTTACTTGATCGCGCTACAAGCCTCTCAGTCCTCCTACTTTTTAGCGAGCCTCGTACAAACCTTTTGGTCGAACTTGAGGCTGTAAAGACAAAAATGTTGTTTAAGCTTGTATGCATAATATATTAGAGTAAAATAAAAATTATAAATGAAGAACATTAGATTCTTACCTACACTGCTAGCTTGGGTGGTTGGTGTATTCACTAAAGGCACATATTGGGTCTGTGCAAGTTGGGACTGTGCCAAAGGAGCATGTGGGGTCTGTGCAGGTTGGAATTGTACCTCTGGAATTAGGGACTATGTGGGTATGGAAATTGGTATCCATAAAAGTCAATTGTTTGTCCTTATGGTCGCCTTGTACAACCAACCCACTATTTTGGATTTTACGACCATTTTCTCCATCTCCAGTATGGAATCGGATTCCATTATAAATGCAACCCAAATAAAGAATGACTATTGCATCAGGACCGTTTGCTAATGACCAGAGGTCATCGGTTGCTTTTGGTGACCCTTGCGATCGCATTTGATTCATCTGCATCAACCACATATAGTAGATGTATTAAGTTACCGTTAAGTCAAGCATAATTGAAAATATCTTGTATATCTTACATGTAATTTAAACCAGTTCAGAAAATCTTGTCGTTGTAACTGAGTGATATCACTTCCGCTTAGATTCTGTAATAGATTCATGTATTCCCTAATTATAGAAATTTGAATAATAAATAAAAAACTTGAAAACTCAAAAAAGTTTATAAGTTATGTATATACTTGATTAGATGACCACATACTCTAGGTACTACTCTACTGCAATGCTATTATACAACACAAACCACTGCGCCATATTAAGTTCCTTCTCGAACACCTCTGAAGCCCTTGTGATTCGTCCAAAAGGACGAACATTTTGTGTGAAGACCATTAATCCCAGACCACGATGACCACCATCAGCATTTCGTTCGTCTTGATTAAATACAGTTTCAACCTCATTAAGGTACATTGAGCAAAAAGTTAGACATTCTTTGACAATATAAGCCTCAACAATTGAACCTTCAGGCCGAGCTCGATTGGTGATGTACCCTTTCAAAGTCCCTAAAAATCTTCAAATGAATACCAGCTAGAGTTAAGTTACGAATGCAACACAATTAGACTAAAATATAACTTTAAAATCACACTAAAATGGTAATAATTACCTTTCAATTGAGTACATCCAACAATATTGCAATGGTCCTACAAGCATGGCCTCACGTGGCAAGTGGACTGCTAAATGGAGCATCACATCGAAGAATGCTGTAGAAAAAATTTTTTTCAACTTGCAAAGTATGAGAACTATGCTCTCCTCTAATTTCTCCAAATCATTTTTCCTCAACATCTTAGAACACAACTCCTCAAAAAAAATTATCCAACTCGAACAATGTAGTACAAATATCCTTGCTGAGGTACCCACGCATCCCAATCGGCATAAGTCACTGTAAAAGGACATGACAATCATGGCTTTTCAAACCTGATAATCTACCATTTGCTGTGGTCATACATCTCGAGATATTTGCTAATAGCCACCTGAAAACTTAATAGATTTTAAGAATTCACAAAAACCCTCTCTCTCCTTCAGGGATAATGTGTACATTGCCAGGGCATCACATATTCACCATCGGCACGCTTTTGTATGTGTAGTTCTTTTCTAATGCCCATGTCCTCCAAATCTTAATGAGCTTTCTCTGTGTCCTTGTTCTTCCTATTTATATTCAATAAAGTTCCAAGGAACTCATCACATATATTTTTCTCGATGTACATGATATCTAGATTGTGTCAGAGTTTTAGTTTCTTCCAGTACTGAAGCTCATAAGAGATGCTTTTTTTTTTTGTCCAATTCAGTTCTTCAATGCTATGAGGTCTCTTCTTGTTGCTTTTATGCTTCCCAAACTTCATAGTGTGCAAGCGATCAGCTGCTTTAGTGTCTTCTCCACTGGTAACTCCAAGGATTTTATTCGAAGCTCAACCTTACTATTAAAGGCCTTATTCCTTCGCCAAGGGTGGTTTTCAGGCAAGTAACATCGATGGCCCGTGTACCCAATCTTACTTCTCAAACCTTGTGACAATGGATTATCATTACAATTTGGACATGTTAAAAAACCTTTTGTACTCCAGCCAGACAAATTACCATATGTAGGAAAGTCGTTTATGGTCCACATTATAACTGCATGCATTCGAAAAGTCTGTTTGATGAAGGCATCATAAGTTAGTATACCATTTTCCCGCAATTCATTCAACTCATCAATTAGCGGTCGCATGTAAACATCAATCTCTCTTCCAGGTGCTTGTGGTCTTGGAATAAGCAAGGATATCATGAAAAATGGCTCCTTCATGTACTTCCAGGATGGAATGTTGTAGGGCATAAGTATTATAGACCACATACTATAGGAGTTGCTTATGTTTTCAAAAGGATTGAATCCATCTGGGGCTAGCCCTACTTTTATATTAAAAGGCTTAGATGCGAACTTGGGATATTTTATATCAAAGTCCTTCCACTCCTGCCAATCAGCAAGATGTCTCGATATCCCATCATCAAAGCGCTTATCACTATGCCATCTCATATCCATAGCTGTCTTCCTAGACATGTACAATCTTTGCAACCTTGGAGTCAGTTGGAAGTAATACAGGACTTTATGAGAGATCTTCTTACCATTACCATCATTGACTTTATGTCTAGACTCTCCACATGTTGGACATTTTTCTAGATCTGCATTCTCTTTCCAAAATAGTGCACAATCATGCTGACAAGCATGGATGACCTCGTATCCCATGCCTGACTCACTTAAGAACTTATTGGCTTCATAGATTGAACTTGGAACTAAATTACCTTCTGGTAAAAGATCTATCAATACCCCCATCAACATGTCGAATGACTTATTACTCCACTTGCTCAATACCTTCATATGAAGCATTGTAATCACGAACTTCAAAAGAGTATACTTTTGCAACCTGGGTACACCTCACGTTGGGCAGCTACAATCAGTTTTTCAATATTTTTTACCTCTTCCCTCTGGACGGTATTAGCAACTTGTGCAGATCCAGATTCTCCCCAATCACGGTCCATGTAAGTCCCCTGTAATAGTCTTCCATTAATTTAGGAAGTTCATCCCCAACATCGTCTTCATTATCTGCTGATTCATTATTACCATCATCATCGTCGCCATCATCCGATACATAGGGGTCGTTATCAGGAATGGGTTTACCGTGGTAGACCCAATGCTTGTAAGATAGCATCATCCCATGAAGGGTTAAATAATTTTTCACAACTTCACTGGTATACCAATTAACGTTCAAACACTTGTTAAACAGGCACCAAATCTTACCATCCTGACTCGCATTCTCCATTGCAAACTCAACAAATAACCCAAACCCTTTACGATACTACTCACTTAATCTCTGTCTAAACCCAATTAAGGTCATCCAACCCTTGCCCATAGCTGATAACATACAAGATCATAATAGAAAGAATGTGATCATATTATATTACAAGCGTTTTATATTAAGCCTCAAAGAAACAAAGGCTAAGATTTCAGTTATAGGCAACCGATTGAGAAATAAATTTGGAAAAAGCAATATGGATCTTAAGGCATTAAAACCCCAACATATCAACAAAAATAATTTTCTTCTCTCCTTAAAAAAATTTACAAAAAAAAAAAAACAATGAAGTTTACAAAATCTTATCATAATCTATTTGGTAAAAAAAAAAAATAAAATGTACAATACTGAAATTTTAATGTCTTAAAAAAAATAACACGGCCCATAAACATTATTTGAGACTGTACTTGAAATATGGATTTAAAAATTATTTTTAACATTCTTCTACAAAGAGAAGACGTAATATAATTAAGCTTGTGAAAAATAATAAAGGTTTTAATTAAAAATCAAATAACCAAAGATAACATTATTAAAAAGTTAGACACTACATTAGATTGCAATGGGACCAAAAACTAACTTATAATCAATGAAGAAATGTGCAAAAAAAAAAATCACAAATAGTAAAAAAGAAAGATAGCCACAAGCATTAAAAGACATCTGCTATTAGGAAAGGTGAGTCACTCATGGAATGGAGAGAGATTTTTATTCTCATATCCATTTATACTCATCTGTGGACTTTTGTAAAAAAGAATATACTTCCGCATTAAACCTAGCATTGGGAGATAAAAATGTGTCCATTGAATAAAATGACCCCATAAAAAAGCAATAAAATCCATAAGACACAAATAGATTAAAAACATATAAAGGAAAAATTATAAGAGAATCAACAATAAAAAAAAGTTCAAATAAAATAAAAACCAATGAGAACCTAATCCTAAGAACCAAATTTTAAAATAACAATGAAAAAAATCTAAAAATATTTTTGAACTATCAAGAAAAAAATTAGAATTTGTGAATTTTTAGAATTACTAATATAGTTTTGTGCTTATAAGTCCTTGCACTAATATAAGATGTTGGTTCCAACCAAGAAAATGACTGATTTCAATTAGAACCAATCTGTAATTGATTTTGATTGCACAAATTAGGTTTTGACGATTTGCTAATTACTCACTTTATTATCATTATAATTATAGGCCCACCTAATTATGAAGCAATTATACACTTTTGCCCACACTTAATACACTTTGTAGAACTTAACATCTTTAATTAAAATTGTCACCACAAAAACTTTCTTATTGCACATCCAACTTACAAAGGATCCCGACTCTTTAAAATTTTTCCCTTTTGAATAAATTTTAATATATATAATTTAAAAAATGAGTAAAACTTAAGATATTAACTTTTTCAGAATTCACATTACATTATATATATTTATATTTATATTTCCTACTATTAAATATGACATTACCGGATTCATATTTCTTCAATTTAAATTTTTTATTCATTTTACATTTAAATAGATCAATCTCTTTTTAATAATGGCAATGCAGATCAGAATTTATAAAATTTAAATGATATAAAAAATTATGTAAATCCTTGAAATTGGTTTTATGACTTTAGATTTAGTAACTTATTAAGAACTGAGATGAACATTAATTTAACTTAACATGTTTTCTCAATGTTTCAATCTTAACATTAATTCAAAAATAATTGTAGCTTTTATAATTTTACATCACTATTTACTTTTTAAATAAGGTTTTAGGCATAGAATTTTTTTAAAACTAAATAAAATATAATTTTATTTATATAAGTACTAGTTTTTAATGCTAGATTTATTCTCTTTTCATTAATATTGTAAAGAAATATATATATAAATTCTATTAAAAAATTTTCTTTGCCCGGGCTTAGCACAGGCCATTTTGCTAATGATGAGTCTTTCTCTGTCCATTAAAGATTGGTTAAATATCACATTCTTAGGTTCCTTTAAAAGGCTTTGGATACTTAATTGCGAGGGCTTAGAAGTAGTTTGCATAAAGTGGGAGGGCTTACCTGTAATTTATAAAAAGTACCTAAAACATTCCCAAATAGGAGACGATCCTGTTGTAAACTAGTTGCATAGGAACGTTTTCCTCTTAACTCCTTCTTATGAGTCACATGGATGGTGGGTCCCAGTGGACCCGGTCCACAAGGGAACTAGATCTCCATGGTCGTCCAGTATCCTTTTCCTAGATGAGTGTCTTAGATCTCTGATCAACTGGGACAAGTGGGCCCACAAGGCTTGGCAACCATTATCGATTCAAGCTTTGAAAAGCTAAAGTTTAATCTGGTTCTCTTCCCCTTTTTACATATTAGTAGTGTGGGGATCATTGCATGAAGACTGTTGATCTCTTAGAAAGGCAATTTATCAAACCCCACTTTCAAATTTGAGGTTTCTAACACCTAATCTCTACCATTGTGTGTTATCAATTTCTTCCTTAATATGTGCAAATTTAGGCCAGTTGCATAGTGGGCCATAGGGATCGCAGTCCATATGAGTCCATTATGTTTAGGGTCGCCCATGTGTGGTCCAGTGGATGATTGGATTGGATCTTCCATCAAGTGATCTCACAACATATATCTATATTAAAAAAAGAACAAAAACGTACGACAAAGATGCAATGTCTGTAACAAAGAAACAATGGAAAAGTTGGAAATGGTAACACATGTACAGAGACGGTGGAAATGGTGGACAACATATATCTATAAAAAAACAAAAAAAAACAAAAAAAGAACAAAAACGTAGAACAGAGATGCAAAGTCTATAACAAAGAAACAATGGAAAAGTTGGAAACGGTAACACATGTATAGAGACAGTGGAAATAAGACGCTCCTACCCACCTGTATGTTTGCCCTTGATCTACTGTTGCACGCACTATAGCAAGAAGCTTGCTCTTCCTCTTCTCAACTTGATCTTCTTCTTGTCTTAAAATCTTGGCTAGGTTTAAGGTGCTAGATTTTAAGGCTAAAAATAGAGGGAGAAGTTCTGGGATTCTAAGTAATATTATGCTATATATATAGAAAGACTAAGTGGGCTTACATTCTCTCTCTTTTTTTTTTTTAGAGGAGGGTGGTCCAACTATTTGGGCTGGACTAATCCCCTTGTGCCCAAAAAAAAATAGGGTAATATTCCTAATGGCACTAATGTGGTAGTAGTGTGCCCGAACCTTGAAACCTCTGGGTTGAATTATTCTTTTTTTCTTGTATATATAAAAAAGTCTAGTTTAATAAAAATAAATAACAAGTTTTAATCAAATATAGTTTTCTAAATTTTCACTTCCACCTAACAAGCACTACAAAATTGAAATATTCGGACAGGTCTACAACAGTTGCCCAACCTTAGCTTATTTAGTTATTTCCGCCTATTTTTTAAGTCTGTATTCAGTGCATGGACCTTTAGACCTAAGCTTGCCCTGTTCAACCATCTATATTGGAAATCAGTCCTAAACCTAGAAATTAGTCCCTAGCCCTTGTAGGAACTAATCTTAAAGTAAGGTGAATAGTCATATTAAAAGACAAAAAGAAAAGGGAGGAGATCAAACCAAAAGGTGATGGCTCTTTGATAAAGTTCAGATTGGGCAAGGGGCCTAATTTTATAATCATTATATCATCACTTACTAATTATATATATCAAAGCTCTAAAAATGGAAGCTTTTGGAGGGTGCCACATCATCACCCCTTATTTTTCTTTTTTTCTAGAGCGCCACGTCAATATTTCATTAAATTACACGTGGCATGACTTTCTTAAAATCTCTCCTTTATCAATTGAAAATATTCTAAAATCTCTCCCCCACAATTTCAAAACCTCTTTCTCATCCCCTAAAATCTCTCTTCCTTATCTCTAAAAGCTCTCCCTCTATCCATTTTTTTAAAACAATTCCTAAATCAGCTTAGAATTATTTGTTGATGAAGAAACATAGTAGAAATCACTGAAATCATAGCAATACTCTTGTATCAATTTATTGTTATTTCTCAATATATCTGTTTTGAAATGTACCCATTTGATCAGTGGGTCCGGTAGTGATTGACACAGTTAAAAAAAGTTTGACGAGAGAGTGATTATTCCGATGGTTTATATTTTATAAGTGGTCCTACCCATAGACATTTATCAGTAGGTCCGCATGGACTCGTGCACCTCACCACTCCGATTACGCAAAAGCGTTAGACGGTGGATGTCTATATTTTGTACATGATGCAACCATATGGATCAAATGTAACCGTGTGCGCAGTGGGCCTGGTAGTAGATAAGTTATTTATATTTTTTGCCAGCCCCACTGATGATCATGTGGGTACAGACACCTATCCCAATTGCAGTTTTGTTTGTCAAATGTGGGGCCACATTGAGGATCATTCAGTCAATTGTACCCATATGGTCTCCAAACAGTGGGTTCCACAGCATATAAGCTAAAATTATGTGCATGCACTCCATCACATGGTCAGTGGGCCCGGCGGTGATTGTACCATATTTAATTCAAATGTACCCATTTGATCAATGGGGCCGGTAGTGATTGGCACGGTAAACAAAGAGCAAGTAGGCTTGAATAATCCAATGGTTTATAATTTATAAGTGGGCCCACCCATAAACATTTATTAGTAGGTCCGCAATATACTTGTAGTTCCCACAGTGGAGTGGTTTAATCCACTTGTTGTTCAATTTAAATGAGATTAGAGATAGAGATTGTCGGTTGGGAAGCTTCTACAAAATGGCATATAATAGAAATTACTGAAATCTCTACTTTATTTTATTATTCTTACCTATAAGTAATTGACAACATTAAAGCACCCACAGTTTTTTGTTCAAAATTCAAAATACTCCTAAAATCTCACCTACATCAATTCAATTTATACTAACGCCCTACATTATGTACCTAATAGTTTGAGCTCCAACGGGATATAGTTTTTTTTTCTTTTCCTTTTTCCTTTTTCTTTTTTCATCTTTGAATGGTATAGTTTTTAACCTATTGCTTCCATCTGATTTTCTTTCTTTTTTATTGGTGATTTCAACCTATACATGTTTTCTATTTACAAAGCTTTCATAGGTGCAATATTATAGTTTTAATATCAAGATGAAATAAAAGATATCTAATTTTATTAATTTTTTTTCATCTCTGCCTTTTTATATGATTATTTTTATCCCCTACCCTATGAAGCTGTGGACCCAAAAAAGCCCACACAAATGGGGAGAGGAAGTCATGGGAAGGAGAGCCCATACAAGTGTTATTTATATATATATATATATAATTTCATCATGCTTTATTAGTTAACAAAATCTATGTTTTTCAGTTCTTCATTTCCTTTATCCTTTCTTATATAATTTGATAAAACTATCAAATAAGTCCATTGTAGCATCAATAAGGTCTCTTAATTTACTCTTCAATTAGAAAAGATCACTAAATAACAATGATAATCCTTATTTCTAGGAATATAGCTAAATAAATGTAGATTCTATAATTTTTTTTAAACAAGTATCACAGGCCTAACTATTTTATTTCTTCATCAATGAGATAGCAAAAGACGAACACTAATATCTCTCTAAAAATTATTATTAAAATACTAAATATCAAAAAGTTATTAGAAAGAGGAAAACCACCATGGACTTTGACATAAACAATACTTATTATTATTATTTTTATTTTGGGCCCGGGCTTAGCACGGGCCTTTGTTGCTAGTTACTATATATTGATTTAAATCTAAAAAAAAGTTATATTATAAAAGAACCATTAAAATTTGAGGCCATCGAATTATATGATAATTTGAACCGTAAAAAATTATAAAATGAGAATTTAACTATAAATAATTATGATGGGTCTTCGCCAACGCACATAGTACGTTGCCAACTAAGGTGGGTCTTTGCCAACACACATAGTGTGTTGGCAATTAATATGGATCTTCGCCAACGCATGCAGTGCGTTGACAATGTTCAGGGTGCCTTTCCCAATGCAACTATGTCCGTTACAAATAAGTCAAACCATTGCCAACATATTGTTTACGTCGCCAAAAGGTAATATTTCGTTGCCAAAATCTTTTTTGTCTTTACAGGAAGTTTTTTGTATAATTTCGACATCTTTTGTCAATGCAGCCTCATTTGCATTGACTAAAGTATAATTTTGTGACTTTTGACAACGCAATGCTTTTCAAATGAAGTTGGTAAAAAGCATTGGGGATTGTGCAATTTGTTATAGTGGTGTTAGTTGTTTGTTTTCTCCTATTGCTTAATTTAATTAAGATGGAACAACACTGTGAACACTACCATAATTAAGCTCAACCATTCCAATTGGTTGACCTGAAAATCGAAAATGGAAGACATCATCTATTGCAAAGACCTCTATGATCCCATTGAGGGGGATAGTGTCTGACCAAAACATATGAAAGATGTAGAATGGGACAAGATGCATAGAAAAGCAATTGGTCATATCAGGCAGCAGATTGATAACAGCATATTTTACCACGTGTCTATTGAAACCAATGCGAATACCCTTTGGAAGAAGCTAGAAGCAAGGTATGATAAAAAGACCACAGTGAACAAAACCTTCTTAATCAGAAAGCTTGTAAATATGAAATTCAAGGATGGTGGTCAGATCGAAGATTGCATCAATGAGTTCCAAAGTGTGGTAAATTAGTTAGCCACAATGAAGATGGTCCTTAATAATGCGATACAAGCTTTGTTACTTCTGAGTTCTTTGTCAGATACATGGGAGACATTGATTATTTCTGTGAGTAACTCTGCTTTAGATGGTATGTTGTCCATAAGCCAAGTTACCAATAGTTTATAGAATAAATAAATTAAAAGGAAAACACAGGGACAAATAATGCACAGGCCTTTGTGACTAAGAACAAGGGGATGAGCAAGAGTAGAGGACCAAAGGAGGGTTGTGGCAAGTTTAGAGGTGAATCACAGACTGGAAAAAAGTTTGTGAAATGCTTTTTCTGTGGTAAGATGGGGCACATTAAGAAAAATTATTTTGGCTTGAAGGAACAGAAAGGATCTAACAATGAGAAGAAGAATAACAGTGATAACACTACAGCTACTTTAGGACAAAAAGTAGTGGTGCTCGTCGGCAATGATGACGAGTGTTTGAGTGTTGTAGATGATCAAACTGAGTGGGTTGTTGACACGGTAGCATTCTACCATGCTACTCCTTATAGACAGATGTTCACGACGTATAAAGCAGGTAACTTTGGTACTGTGAAGATAGGCAACATAAGTCATTCAAAGATTATTAGTATCAATGATGTCTGCATTAAAACCGATATTGGTCGCACAATGGCGCTAAAAGATGTACAATATGTTCCTGATCTGCAGTTGAATCTGATTTTTAGAACTGTATTGAATCATGCAAATTATAAGAATTGCTTCGGAAATAGCAAATAGAAGCTCACTCAAGAGTCTCTTATTATTGCAAGAGGAAAAGTAGGTAATACGCTTTATGAAACATATGTGAAGCTGTGCAAATGTTCGCTGAATGATGTTCAAGACAGTTCCTCTCTGAATCTATGGCATAAGAGACTTGTTCATATGAGTGAAAAAGACCTGCGATGTTAGCAAAAAAGAATTTAATTCCTTGCTCCAAAGGTACATCCTTTGACCCTTGTGGTTATTGTTTGTTTGGCAAACAGTATAGGGTTGCTTTCTCTTTGAAATCAAAATTGAAATATAATGTGATGGATTTCATATATTATGATGTTTGTAGTCCCATTGAGGTAGAATCATTGGGTGGCAATAAGTTTTTCGTTACGTTTATCGATGATGCATCCAAAAAAGTTTGGGTTTATATGTTAAAATCAAAGGATCAAGTGTTCCAAATTTTTCAACAATTTCATGTCACGGTTGAAAAATAAACAGGTAAGCTCTTAAAGTATCTCCGTACAAATAATGGGGGTGAGTACATGTCCAACTAGGTCAGAAGCTATTACTTAAATCATGGTATTCAACATGAAAATAGTTCCTTATACTCCACAGCACAATGGCGTGGCAGAGAGAATGAACTGTACTATTCCTGAAAAGATGAGATGCATAACGAAATTAGCATAGTTACCTAAGTCATTCTGAGGTGAAGCTATTCTGACTGTCGGTTATCTAATTAACAGATCTCTCTCAATTCTTTTGAATTTTGATCTTTCAAAGAAAAGATGGACATGTGAAAATACTTCATATTCACACTTGAAGGTGCTTGGGTGTAAGGCATTTGTACATGTACCAAAGGAGTAGTGTTCAAAGTTAGATGATACGGCAGTGAGTTACATCTTTCTTGGCTATAGTGGAGATGAGTTTGACTACAGGTTATGAGAAATAGAAAGGAAAAGAATTATTATAAGTAGGGATGTAGTTTTCCATGAAGACCAGTTTTTTGGATATGTTGAGAAGATGGATAAGTCTTCTGAAATAGTTGATGGAGTGGTTGATCTCACACCGACTCTTTCTCCTGTATAGACTACAGGTGGAAAAGGTGGACAAACCGATCCGAATCAGATGAGGCACAGGGGTTGCCGGATGATAAGGGTGTTGAGCAGAGTGAGCTGCAGCCTCCTCAGTTGGAAACCATGGAACCTCAAGCTAGGAGGTCAACATGAGAACATCAACCATCAACTAAGTATCCTACATCCAAATATATTTTGTTTACTGATGAGGGTGGGCCAGAGAGCTTCCGAGAAGCAATGAATTATATTGATAAAGATGAGTGGATGAAGGCTATACAGGATGAGAAGAGTTCTTTGAAGAAGAACCAGACTTATGAGCCGGTGAAACTTCCTAATGATGGGAATGTTCTGAAAAACAAATGTGTGTTTAAGCTGAACAAGGATGAGAATGAAAAATTGGTGAAGCACAAAGCCTAGCTAGTGATAGAAGGCTTTGCACAAACGAATGGTATTGACTTCGGTGATGTTTTCTCTCTTGTTGTGAAGATGACTTCTGTCAAAGTTGCCTTGGGTTTAGCTGCCAGCATGGACCTTGAGCTTGAATAGATGGACGTGAAGATTGCGTTTCTTTGTGATGACTTGAAAGAAGAGATCTACATGACTCAACCAAAGGGGTTTAAGGTAGAAGGAAAAGAATAGATGGTTTGCAAGCTGAAGAAGAATCTTTAAGGGCTGAAACAAGCACCGAGATAGTCGTATAAGAAGTTTGATTCATTTATGTTGAGTCATGGGTACCAAAGGACAGTTACAAATCACTGTGTTTATGTTTGTCGATTTATCGATGGTAGGTTCATCATTCTTCTTTTATATATAGATGATATGCTGATAGTTGGATAGGATAGTAAATTAATTTGCAAGTTGAAAGAGGAGAAGTCAAAGTCGTTTGACATAAAAGACTTGGGTTTCGCACGAACAATATTGGGCATGCAAATACGTCTTGACAAAAGTGCCAGGCAGTTGTGGTTGTTGTAGGAGAAACATGTTGAACGAGTACTCAAGCAGTTTAACATGAAGAATGCTAAACTAGTTAGCATGCCTCTAGCTAGTTACTTTAAACTAAGCAAGGGCTTATGTCCTACTATAAATGAAGAAAAGGAATGAATCGCATGTGTTTTTTACTCCTTTGTTGTGGGGAGTCTTATGTTTGCCATGGTTTACACACGGTCGACATTGCTCATAATGTGAGTTTAGTGAGTAGATTTCTATCTAACCCTTAGGAAAGAGCATTGAGAAGCAATGAAGTGGATCTTCAGGTGTTTGAGAGATATTTCTAAGTTGTGCTTATGTTTCGGAGGCTCAAAACCAGTGTTGGAAGGTTATAATGATGTTGATTTTGCAAACGATCTTGATTGTCGGTTGTTGACTTCTGGTTATTTATTTTTTTTCGTAAGGGGAGCTAACTCTTGGCAATTGAAGTTGCAGAAGTATACAGCACAGTCTACAACTGAACCGGAATACATGGCTGCTAATGAAGTAGGAAGCGAGATGCTTTGGTTAAAAAGATTCCTTCAAGAATTGGGTTTGAACCAAGAAGAGTATGTAATTTATTGTGATAGTAAGAGTGCTATGGTTTTCAGTGAGAATGCTACATATCATGGTCGCATGAAGCATGTTGATGTCAAATATCATTGGATTCATGAGGTGATCGAGAAGAACTTCATGAAATTGGAAAAGACTCACACTGATAAGAATCCCTCGAACATGATGATACAGGTTATGTCTAAGAATACAGGTTGTGTCTAAGGGAAAATTAGAGCTGTGTTCAAAGTTGGCACGGCTGAACTCCTAGTAAGGGGTTTGGGACATCTTCCTCATGGTCTAGAGGAGATATTGTTAGACAAGTGAGTCCAGACTAATTGGATTTAGTGTCTTGGGTAGTTTTCCTAATTGTATTAGGAATTTCTTGTTTGTTAGACAGTAGTCTTTTAATAGGATTAAGACTTTCATTTATCTAAGAAAAGAGTTCTTAGGGGATAAGGAAGTGATGATTATATATATGATATAATCTGTAACCCTAGACATATGCTGAGATTCTAAGGCTGTGAATTCACAGATTGGAGGAGAACCTAGTGAAAATTGGTTTCTTGTGAACGTAGGCATCTTTGCCGAACTACGAAAATCTTTTGTCTTCTTGTGTGGTTGATTGTTGATCTTTGTTGCCTACGCACACACATACACAACATTGGTGTCATATCCACAACAGCCTAAGCTGAAGATTAATCTATCATCATCATATTGTAATCAGATGAAATACACTTTTATTGTTAGGAAAATTACAATTCATCACATGCGTATATAAAATGAAAAGATACAAAATCTTTGTATTTAAGAAAATTCATTTGCTTGCCATAGAAATGGAGCAGATGAAAGGAAAGATATTCCCGCCACTGGCATGCTTACCAGTAGGGCTGTCAATCCGGCCCTTTAAAGAGGGGGCCCGGCCCGGCCCGGCCCTCAAAAGCCCTCAAAACGAGGGCTTATTTTTTTCATTTAAAGCCCGAGGGTAGGGTAGAGCTTTATTTTTAAAAGCCCGCATCTAGAGGGATGAGCTTAGGCTTGACTAATTAGGCCCGAGGGGGCCCGGCCCGGCCCGTTGTTTATTAAATTTTAATATAAAATATATAATATCCATAATGACTTTGAAGATGATTTAGTTTATGATGCACCTACCAAAACAATGTCAAATATGGATAAAGTTAATTTGGTAAAGAAATCTAATGAGTTTGAAGATGATTTTTTAGCTTTTGAGGAACAAATGACTCAAATAGTTGTAGAGAAAAAATCAGAATTAAATTGTTATTTGGAGGAGGCAAGGGATAAATTTGAAAATTTCAATATATTGGATTGGTGGAAAGTTAATTCAACAAAATATCCAGTTATCTCTAGAATAGCTTGTGACATTTTAGCAATTCCTATTTCTACAGTTGCTTCTGAATCAACATTTAGTACGGGAGGAAGAGTATTTGATCAATATAGGAGTTGTTTAAAATCTGACACTATAAAAGTCTTAATTTGCACATAAGATTGGATAAGTACGCAGCAACACAATGATGTAATACATTCGATGGTCTTTTAGATATTCTAAAAGTAGATTAAATAATTAAATAAAGAATTATTGTTATTTGTTATATATTTATTATCATTTATAGAATTATTATCATCCACCTTATGTTTTATATTGTAAAAATGATTTTATCCCACCACCAATGCCTTAAAAAAAAGTTTTTAACTCCGCCATGCTGCCTTTTGCATTACATTCCCGATCCCTAGCTCGGGCAAAGGAGGAGGGTTTGTATAAAGTTGGTTAGTGATGGTGGCATAGGTTGTTGCATATAAAAGATTTATTTCCATTAAAGAAAAAGAATTTCCCTTTCTTTTGGCCCTGGCTCGGCCCTGGCCCGGCCCTAGCCCTTGAGGGTTGGGTAAGGGCCTAAAAATTATAGGCCCGCCGTAAAAGTCGAGGGCTTTTGCTCAGTTAGGCCCGGCCCGCACATGTGAGGGTAGGATAAGGGCTTACCTAAGCCCGGCCCGGGCCCGGCCCTTTGACAGCCCTACTTACCAGCCAATGCAAGGAATGCTTTCCTGCACCAACTAAGGTAACATGTTATAGCCATTTAGAGTCTCCTTACAGCTCATTAACAAAGCAATTCACCAAATGCTCTCTTGCCAACTTGGTAAGAAAAAAAATACCCCAATGCCATCAAATACTCTATAGAATTGTGTACTTTAGATTTGTTGGTGACAAACTTAAGAGTCGACTTGTTAAGGGTTAATCAAAGAGGGATAATTGAGAATTAGAGGACTTGCTTATTATTGGAATCAATTGGAGAGGAAAACCCTGGCATCATTTAGAGTGTTACGGAAAGTCTTGCACAATAGGAACGTAAGAGGGAGGGAAAATTTTAGGGGCTTTGGTAATAAATTCCTTAACATTTCATATTACGGCGAGTAGTTTACGATCTTTCATCACAGAGACAGATATTCATTTTCAAATTTAAGCACTTAAAAAGGTCCAAACACCCTGCTAGCAAATCTTTTCTACCTCCCTATGCTCCTGCAATAGAATAGGAACCTTGATGATCTTTTATTCCTTACAAATCTTGCAACAGCGATAGGAGTTGCGGCGACTCAGGACGACCCGCGATGAGCCAAGGCGGTGCCCCGTAGCCTCTTTCTTCGGATCAAGTTGACTTGACCTGCAACCTGAACACCTCCTTCCCCAAATGGTTTCTGCAACTAGAAACCGTGTCCCCTTCTTCTCTATCTGCAACCAGTAGGGACCGAACCCCTGCAATCTTCTTCCTCGGCAGCAGCAGAGTAGTGGGCAACGATGCGAGTGGCAGGCTGAAAAAAGGGTGGTGATGTCAGCGAGCATTGTGCAACCCGATAGCGCGGGGGCAGCGACGAGGACTGAACCCAGTCCTCTCTGTTCGTCAGGAAAACCTAGAAAAACAAAGAGCCCTATTTCTTCTCCGAGAACCAGCAACCTGAGAACCCATTATGTTTCTTCTCTGACTGTGGCACACGATCAGAGATTACAAAACGACTTCTCCTTTCTGCAACTCAACTTTCAGAGAATCTCGATCTGGAACTAGATACTCTTGATCCCGGTCTTCTTCTTTGATCTGTGACCAACAAGAGATCACAGTCGATCTTTTCTTCTCTGAGAACCAACCCCTCTTCTACCTTTTCTGTTTCGTGTCTTCTCTTTGACGAGTTTTGTAAATCCAGATCCTATGTTCATAGGCAAAGGCCAGCGATTGCGGGCTGCCTCTTTTTCCTGCAACTCCGGCGGCAACAAGAATATAGAACCCTGTATTTGCTAGTCCAGCGACGACTTGCAGGCCAAAGCGTCCTCTCTGGTGACTACTTGTAGTTTAGACAAATGAATTTATATGAGTTTGAATGAATTTATATGAATTTCATCAGAATTTATCTAAGTTTGATCAGAATTTATATGAGATTGTAGAGAATTTTTTGAGTTTGCATAAAATTTCTAAAAGTTTTGCAGAGAATTTATAGAAGTTTATAGAAAATTTTTTGTAAAGGAATTATATGAGTTTACGAAGAATTTTTCTGAGTTTGCAAAGAATTTATATGAGTTTTGTAGAGAATTTATATGAGTTTTGCGGAAACTTTTTTTTTTTAATGAAATTTCATAATCAACATGGGTATTGTTTGAAAGGTTTCAATGAGTAAGTTTCAAATGTATCATTTTTATTCAGAAATAGATATTATGAACAAAAGTTTTGGATTTTCAAAGTTTTGGATCACAAAAGCAAAAGCAGTTGCAAAAGGGCAAGTCAGCCATAAAAAATATAAGCTAGTCACTTTAGGGACCTCCGCCTGAAAATATCCATGCGGTAGGGACTACAAACCTTAACGGATTTGTGAGTGGATTGTGCCTTTGATTTGTGTAATTGAAGGGACTTTTGGCTAATTTTCTCAAAATTTTAATGGTAGAACAGTTTTGAGAAGTTAAAGAAGAAATAAGAACGTTAGAGGAAAGGAGTGGGCAAACTTTAAAGTTTTGAGGAGTTAAGAGGGAAGGATGGTTAAAATTAAATGTGAACAGTGAAAATCAATTGGAGAACTAGAGATTAAAAACAGTCTCTTTCATATATAATAATTGGTGTGGTATGGACTCCTCTTGGATATCATCATACTAATAACCAATCTTCAACCATCCCTGAATGGTGGGAAAGTTTAATGGGACCTAGTATGCAATCTACCCATCCCATCAATCGGTGCCGTGCTTATCACTTGTTGGGGTTTGCGAAAGGCAAGGAATAATTCCATCCGCAAAAGGGTTCCCCTAATCCCTATTCTATCTTGAAAGAGTTAAATAGTATCCTATCCGAGACAATTTTTAGTGACTAGCACATTCCATCCTCTCCCACTCCGTCTATGATGGAAGCAAGATTTCCCCTTGTAAGGGATAAAATCTTAGTTTTTGTGGATGCTGCCTTTTTTCCATCGACTGGAGGTGTAGGTTTCAGTTATCTGCTTTCTTTGATGGATCCTTTTTTTATGCAGGGTTTGCTAGAAGCACAAGAGCAAGTTCTTGAAAAGAAGCGGGAGCGAAATCGATCTTCTTTGCTCTAAGAAACTAGAGTGAGAGAAAGTTTGAAAAAATCCAGGTCTTTTTGAATGCTTTGGAGGTCATTGACTCCATCAATGGCAAGTGTGATTGGTATATCCTTCTAAGTGCAGCTGACATTATAGACATTTCTAAGTCTTTTTATTTTGTTAAGTTCGCTAATATTCTTAGGACTGCTAATGTGGTTGCCCCTAGATTGGCTAAATTGAATGTCTTCTAATTCTGATTCAGTTTGGGTTGGAGAATTGCCAAGGTGGTTAGAGGGCTTCTCGGTTCCTTAGTAGAGCATCTGTTGCATTTTTTTCTTCTTGCGTTTTTAATAAATTCTCTTTCTACCAATTGCACCTTATCAATGTGAAATCCTTAGCGTGAGAGAGAGAAACCGTACCAAGATGGGCTATCTAACTAAATTCTTACTCACTCCCCACAAGTTGCATAAAATATCTTATAATTGAGATATACATAAATTCTTTTTAAATATGCCCCTTCAAGATTTTTATATATTTATATAGGAGAAATATTCATATACATCCATCCTGATCATAGGGTGAGGGATGCCGACATATTGTATGTCCACATCATGTCATTTTATAGTCTTTGGTGGGCATTATAGAATCATATGAAGTCAAACATCTTTCCATACAAGAAGCTTAAGAAACTTCAAGAGGTTGTTCAAGGTAAATTTTATTACTGAAACCTTAAGGAAATGTAATTGCATAGATCAGATGGGGAAAGCTAATGGGCAAGATCAAGGTATTTAGACGCTTAATGTCACCTCCTTTTATGCATGTCAGGAGGAATAGTGCTCTGGATGAGATGCTGGAGACAGATAAGAGAGCCCACATTGTATACAAAGCTCTACAGAAACCGAATATTAAAACTATTCCAAGGCCGTCGGCTCTGATCCGTATTAACAAAGGAACAAGGAATTGCAATGTCAATCGTTGCATTTCCCTTTGGGTTTTATCACTATAAATAATACAAGGCCTGCCATATTGGTGGCTTCAATCAAGTAATATACACTCTGTTTGTTCCTAATTTACAGAGACAGAATCAATCAAGTAATCTGTCTATTCCCGATTTACAGAAACAGAATCAATAAAGTAATCTGTCATTCCTAACTTACAGAAACAGAATGTGACAGCTAGAAAAAAGATTTGTTCTAAGGTGGATTATATGGGGCATCTTGGTTGGGCTGAGTTGATGGGTTAGGCTGACTCATAACCTGCATTTTGACCCGTGACTTGTATTGTTACAAGGAGTACCAATGAAGTTGTTCTTCTTTGCCATATACTAGGCTAGACAAGATAAAACGTCTGTCGGGACACATTTACCACAGAATTCTTCCTGTTTCTTCTGTGGTTGGAAGCCTGTCTCCCATACATACACATTTTTTTTTTTGCAAAGGATCATGTTTATATTATGATTTCATATCTGTAACATTAAAAAGCTTTTACGGGTCATTTGTTTGCTTGCATTTATATATGTAATTGATCACATGTCTAAGGATTACGGATCAGTTATGCATCTTGAAAATGGTGTAAATGAGGCCATTTACAAATTTTCACATCAGAACAAGTGTGAAAGTGATTTAGACCCTCTTACAAAAAATACTCCAGGACACTTCTCACATGGTGATTGTGTTCTTGTGGAGCCCACCTACTGCCTTTATTTTTTCTCAATCCTGTGGGCCCCATGTTTGTAATAAAACTGCTCACTGTGCTTATAGAACTAATAAACCCAAAGATATTTGAGTTGATTGATTAAATCTTCATAGATTTTGAGTAATATGTGAAATAGTCCCAATTGATAGATCTGATTTTTTGCACTTTTCTAGGCTCCTAATTCATGATCCAAATTGTTAAATATTCTATAAAAAAGGTAGTCCAGTGCATGAGACACCTGCCTCTGCAGGGTCTGGGGAGGGCCAGATGTACATAGCAGCCTTAACGCCATAAACAGAGATATTATTTCCACATTTCAAACCCATGCCTACCAAGTCGCAATGAAGCAACCTTACCATTGCGCCAAGTCCCGCCCTGTAAATATTCCTATATTACTGGTAAATAATTTGGACCTTTAGTTTCACATCTTAATTAGGGAGAATTTCAAAACCACCCTCACGCTTTGCCTAGAATTCAAATTAGGACCAAAAAAAAAAAAAACACTTGAGTTCTCAAACCAAGGCTAAGTTTTTCAATTTCATTTCAAATCAAAACATCCGGTGAACCTTGGGATTTTCTAGTGACATTTGGTGCTTTTTGGCAAGATTTAAGCTTCCTCTCTCTTTCTTCTTCTTTCCTTACTTTTTTTTTCTTTTTCCCTCTTCTTTCTTTTCTTCTTCTTCCCCCCTGACGCGTGGATACTTTAACATGACTAACGTATCATTCACATCGTATCCGATACTTCACCTGTGTCTACAGCATTTCCTTGGTGTATATGGGCATCAAAGTTCTTCCCCCTCCCTAACTCTTTCTTGTCGCTCCCTTCCTTTTCCCTTTTTTTTTTTAGTGTGCTCTAAGTGGTGCGGGGCTAGCAGCCATGGCATGCCATCGACAACCACACCATGCGCAAATGAGGGAACAAGAAGAAAGGAGAAAGAGGAGGGAAGAAGAACAAAGATGAAAGGAGAGGGAGGAAGAAGAAGAAAGAGGAAAGAAAAGCGAGAAGACGAAAGAGGAAGGGAGGAAGATCAAATCTTGCTAGAAGACCCCAAATGTCACCGGAAAATCCCAAATTTCGCCATATGTCCTAATTGGAAATGAAACTAGAAAACTTAAGACCTGTTTGAAAACTCAAATTTGTTTTTGGTCCTGATTTGAAATCTAGGCAAAACTTGAGCCTTGTTTTTAAATTCTCCTTAATTATTCATGGATTTTGAAAATTTTGTGGAAAAGCAACTGGATAATAACAAAATTTTAAAATCATTGGGAGGTACTCATTTTTTAATGAGAAAATAATGATTTTGACAAACATGATAATGTGTTTCACATGTAACATTTGCATATGCAACATTTAGATTCAAAATTCCATTTTCCTATCACATGTAAAAGGTAAACGACCCCTTAATGCTTTCTGCATTTAAAGTGCTTCTCTAGCTTACGCTACTTTTATATCTACATCTATATCGATATATATATGTGTGTGTCTTTAATCCTATGAGAAGTGTTCTCACATACCTACTGTAAGAACTTTTTATGGGGCTCATTTGTGGGTCCCATTTGGGGATGAGACTAAGGGGATGGAAAGATTTATGTGGAACCACCCCAAATATCAAGTTTAGTACCAATCACATATCCCTAACACTTTCATCCATGCCCTACAAATCAAGTTCATTTGGATTGATGCATCGTAAATTCAACGGTCAAGTAAATTCAGATTTGACCGAAACTTAGGGCATATGACTATGAGGGAGATCCTGTGTATTGCAAGATTTGGATTGGCTGATAGATGGGCCTCACTTAGACTTCTCACAAAAATCACATTTTGTTGGTAGTCCTATGCATAATTTACTCGAGTTGGCCTTAATGCGCATTATAACACAATACTTGGGCTAGTATTAAGCTTGCCGAAGCCTGCCTATTTATTTATGATGCCTAATTTTCAGGCCCACAGTCCCTGCAACACACAAAGTTAGGCTTGTGTCAAGCCTCTCTGCAAAATATGTTTATCAGGCCACACCAAAGTAAGCCATTAATTTAGGCCTCTAAGAGAAAAACAGGCCCAAGGCGCAACCCATTTAGCTACAGAATAAGAAAGATAAGGAACACACTCAGTCCATAGGTGTAAAGCAAAATCAATATGGGCTGGTTTCCAATTGTACATGCCCAAAGCACTTCAGCTAGCTAAACAGGAACATTTTATATAATTAACATAGATTTAACTCTAAGGATCCCTTCTAACGAAATTTTTGAGTATACCAACAGTAAAAATGCCAAAAATTATCGTTACTTCATACTTTCCAGCCAACATGGACAGCTCCGCAGCACCAAGAGCAAGTCCAACAGCAGAAAGTGCCCCCAAGGCCCGATTAAATTCTTTATTCAGTGTGGCACCTGGATAAGAAGTGAAATTCAAAAGTATTAGATTCCTCTTGAGGTTCTCAAAAGTTTTCTATGGATGTTAAATCCAAAATATTAAAAATTGAAACTCGCAATGAAAAAGGAGCACAAGAATCTCTCCATGTATTATCACTTCCTTGTGTATCAAACCTAAGCATTTTAAAGGTAGTTGTGTCCCATGGTTTAGTTTAAAATCATGGTTTACTCTTCATACCCTTGACACAAAAAAGTCACTTTTTTTTTCCTATGAATGTCTAGTGTCTAGGAATTCAATAGGAGTAAGACTAGATTAAGGATTTCTTGCAATATCATTTTATCTAAAGATGAAGTAACACAGGTAAGATTCACATGGAACCATCAAATGATCTCCCATCTACGAAGTTGGTTTACTTTTCATCCCCCCAACACCAAAAAGTCACTTTTTTTTTTCCTATGAATGTCAAGGAATTCAACAGGAGGAAGACTAGATTATGGATTTCTTGCAGTATCATTCTATCTAACGATGAAGTAGCAGAGGTAAGATTCACATGGAACCATCAAATAATCTCCCATCCACCAAGCTAGTTAAAGAACAGGGGTGGTTCTTTTCAGAGGAGGCAGCTGCAGTGCAGACCACATCTATTCGTATTCCTGAAGAGTTAAAGAGTATGGCCTACATATGATCAATCTAAAGCATCCAACACATGTCCGCCTAGTGAATTGGCACCATGGGTTTGGAAAATCTCATCACCCTCATCACCACCCATGTGATTGGCATCCATCTTGGGCTATGATTCTAGAAATCAAACAGCACATACCCCAACCACTGCCAACCTAAATAGGCCCTTTATAAGAAATGAAGAAAAAAAACGGGTTGTTTTTGTTAGTTGTTGTTGTTCTTACTTACCAATGCCAAGTTCGAAGAACGACAGTGAGGATGGCCCAAATAGAGTACCTGCTGGGATCCTTGAAGGGTTCTTTCAAGAAAATGAGTAGAGATACGAGAGTGAGAGCCAATCCCATCTTGGTTGAGAAGACCACCTTACGAGGATCCGATACCGCCATCTCCCAGCCTCTCCCAACCACATATCTCCCACCTTTCCAGAGCTCTGCAATTCCATCACTCACTCTTCTAAAATAGAAGCATCTTCCATCTCTCTCTTCGTACATGCCGAACCCAAGTTCCCAGTCGCTCTCCTTTTGCAGCAGTAGCCTCTCCTTACTTCTTTGAGTAAAGTTGTAATGAAAAGACCCGATTTTTTAAATTACCATCTTATCCTTCTTCGTCTTCTTCTTATTCTACTGTGCTAGCTGCTCTGCTTCCTAATTTGATTTTGGAAAGAGAGGAAGTCAGCACAGTGAGGGCAGGGAAGAAGACCATTTTAGAAAAAAAATTGAGACAAGAAGAAGGAGACATAGAGGTTGGGCTTTGTGAAATGGGCTGTTGCGATAAGACGGTGATGAGAAAAACATGGATGCATACCTCTTACCCACCTTTTCTCTATGTAAACCACTGCCACTACCTTTGCCACGGCTCCCCCTTAACACCTGCACCACCACAACCTGGCACACAACCCATCATAAATAGAACCAGCCAACCACACATCCAAGAACTGCTGAATCCATCTCCTCATTCCGCATCCAACACCTGTGTTTTTCCCCATTTTATCAGAGCAAGGACCTGTTTTTAGTGGGCTCTCCTCCTTTTTCTTCTTCTCCCTTGTCTGTTTCTCCCCCTTTTGGAGTGGGAGATGGAGAGTAGCTATTTGGAGTGGGAAGTTATTTTGTGGCAGTTATTTGGAGTGAGTTTATAGAGAGAAAGATGAGAGAGAAAGTGGGGTGGATGGAGAGATTGCCATAATTTTTTGCTTTCTTTACTATAAATCTAGGAAATTAGTATTTGGGTTTTGGGGGTTTGTGGTTAACCCAATAAGAAGTACATCTAAAGAGAGTATTAGATCCGTCTGTAGGATGAATTGTCCTGCTACTAAATATGGTTTAAAATTTTCCGCATCCATATATGGATGCAAGAATTTCCTTTTTAGCAGGCCAGTAATTGAGTTCGTTCTTTTTGAATCGGCCACTGGCGTATCTGCAAAGCTTTTCTTCAATATTTTCTTTTTTGAGGAGGACAGCTACCCATGTATCATTAGAAGCGTTTGTCGAAAGAAGAAAGGGCCCCGAAAAGATTGGTTCTAGTGGGGGTCAGCTTTGAGCTTCTCGCTTGAGCTAGGCAACTGCAATTGTAGCTTCTAGTGTCCATGTAAAGGGATCAGAGATCATAGAAGCTCTAATGGGCTTGGTTTTTTGGCACAACTTAGGAATATGGCTTCTCACATAGTTTAAACACCCAAGAAACTTTTGGCACTGCAACTTATCCTTGAATTCAGTGAGAAACTTGGAAATTTTTGAAAGGACATGGGGTTGCATAAGAATTTTTCCCCCTTTGAGAATTACCCCAAGAAATTTATTCTCTGTGCGAGCGAGCTGGAACGTCTTGTTGTTGGTGGACAGTCCAATCCCATGGCATTGGACTAGTTGATGGAACTGTTGGAGACACTAGAGATGTTCCTACATTGTGTTAGAAAAAATAAAAAAATCATCAATATAGTCAGCAGCAAAACCACTTGATAATTTAAAGATATCGTCCATTTATCTTTGGAACTGGGATGGTGCATTTTTGAGACCAAAGGGCAGCACAAGCCATTCAAATAAGTCGTCAGGGGTGATAAATGCTGTTTTGTGGATGTCGTCACTGGATATTTTGATTTGATGATAGCCGGATTTGCAATCTAATTTGGAGAAGATTTTCTTGGTAGCAACTTTTTGGATCAACTTCTCTTTATCTGGAAGAGGCCACTTGATATCTGCAGTGACATTGTTCAAAGGAATGTAATCAATCACCATTAGAGGCTTCCCTTGTTTCTGCTCACTGTGATTGCGGAATATGAATGCTGTGCAAGCATAATTTGATTCGGATGGCCTGATAAGCTTTTTATTAAGTAACTCTAGTATTTAACTTCTGAGCTCTGTTTCATCTTCTGGCTTTTGTCTGAAAGGTTTTCCTTGGACAGGAATATTATGGGCTGTGGGAATATGGGTAGTGGGAGAATCAATAGCCCAATTCTCTAATGGATGCTCAATAAAGCATTTTTGCAATTCTTCAGCAATTTTTTGCAAATCAAAGGAGTATTCCTATGCTTGAAGGCAGAGGGAATTTAAATGGTGAATGATTTTATGCATTTTTGCTTCTTGCTTCTGTTGTAGTTAGGAATGGATCAACTGGAGGACCGTGGGCTCTGTTGTACTGGCAGTTTTCTTGACAAACTTGCTTCCATGACTCTCGAAAATGTTGGTTCATGGGATCTTATTTTACCCATGGCGGAGTTTGCCTATAATAATTCTGTCAACAGAACAACAGGAAGATCACCATTTGAAGTTGTCATTTGTGTCAAGCCACATCTTCCTATTGATTTAAGTCCATTACCAGTTGACTCTAGATCAAGTCCGGATGCTGAACAGTTTGCACAACATATGAAAGATGTTCATGATGAAGTTCGCTGGCAAATTGCTACAAGTAATGAAGCATATAAAAGGCACGCGGACTCTCACAAACGTCATGTTGAGTTTGCCGAAGGTGAGATGGTAATGGTTCGTTTGAAGCCCGATCGATTTCCTGCAGGTAAATACAAGAAGCTACATCCACAAAGTGCAGGTCCTTTCAAGATTCTGAAGAAAATCAGTTTCAATGAATATGTTCTCGACCTTCCTTCAGACATGAATGTCAGCTCCACCTTTAATGTCGAAGATTTGACATTATATCACGGACATCACAATGATGAATCCTTTGAGGAACAAGCCCTTCACATCCTTCTCCATTAATTTCCTCCAGACGAAATTGAAGATGTTTTTGATGATCAAATCATTTTAACCAAGAATGGAGGATTTCACAAGTTTCTTGTTAAGTGGAAAGGCAAACCATTTTCTGAAGCTACCTGGATTACGGTTATAGATTTTCAAAAGATCAATCCAGATTTATATGAGCAGTACCAAGCTAGCAACTCGCTGGAGTCGAGTTTTTTCAAGCCAGGGAGAGCTGATGCAGGCCATAATAATGGGCCCCGTTTGAAAGTCTATACCCGCAGGCCCAAAGCACAGTAGAATTAGAGTAGGTTATATTGTTAGTAGTTGCTTTGGTTGTTTTATTAATATTTGGCAAGTCTAGTCATGTTTGATTTAGGATTTCTTATTTGATTAGAAATAGTTGTTTCCTTTATTAGGCAATATCTTGGTTATAAATACATATGTAATCTCTTCATGAGAGATAGACTTTAATATTGAATAAAGAATTCAAGTTGGTTTTCAGTTGAGAGAGTTTGTTTGTCTTTGGTGAGGCATCTAGACATTCTATCCCTAAGCCTTTTAGCTTGGAGATTAGCCCGTTGGTTAATCTTCTTCCTCTGCGCTGCTTCACAAGGCGTGGTATTAAAGATTGCTTGTTATCTTTTTGAAATACTATTAAGTCTGAGGCAATAGTGTAGGGTCTAAGCTGATCTAACACTACATTACTGATGCCAACATCAGAACCATTGTCATTGATTTGGGCAAAATCAACGGCTAGAATATGATCTCCAATTTTAACAGGGATATTGAGCCCAAAATAATTGAGGGAGCGAGAGCTGTTCATTGTATCAACAGTGGCACCGATTGGATAATAAAGCCAGTATGTTAAAAATTCTTTTTTGTAGAAATTTAATGTGGCACCTCTGTCAAGGAATATGTTGCATTTTCTCCATTGGCTTTTACCATCAATTGCAAGTTTCGCAGGAATAATGACCACTTGAGAGAAAGTAGTCATTTTTCGAATTTGATACTCTTCAGTATCTTGAAGGCCATACTTTGGGCTATCACGATGGATAGTAGAGAATGTTTGTAGGCTTTTCATTTTATAGTCGCTTTGAAAAGAAGGCTTGTTGGACGACTCTGTCTGTTGCAAGACTGGTTCTTGAGAAAATATGGCATTTTCATCTTCGTCTGTAACATCAGCCAGCTGTTCCATCTGCTTAGATATTTGAATTTCTTCATCAGAAGATGACTCGATGTCATAGAAAAGAGAAGAACTAGTATCTCTTTCTAGGTCTAGAAGACTCGAGGCATCTATTTTATGAAATTCATCATCAGAGTCAGAGGCAAAGGGGTTAGTGAACATATAAACGTGCGACAAAGGATATTCTTCAATATCGCTTTCTCCTTCATCTATTTCACTTTGGAATTGAAAATTTTCTTCGCCATGAGCTTGTAATTCTTCGAATTGGTCTCTTGTTTCAATCAACTCCCAATCATGTTCAATTTGAGGTATTTCGAACATGAACTTGACCTGTTTAGGAGCTTTGGTGGGGCAATTGCAAGCATAATGACCAATCTTTTTGTAGGCAAAACAAGCATCTGATTTGGGAAGCCTTTTAGCTTTGGAGTGAGGCTCTCTTTTGAAAAACTTGAATAGTTTGAAGCTCTTCTTGTGTTTTATCCATCGGAACTTTGGACGCCTTTGTGGAAGATTGTAATGTTCAGCTCCTTCGATTTTTGAATACACAGAAAAAGAAGCTTTTCGAATTTGATGTTTCATGTTAAAGCCATAGCAAAGCTTTTTAAGTTCTTGTTGAACTCGTTGAATAAGGTCGACCAGAAGAAGTCTATCAATAGCTATGCTTTTTAGTGTAAGATCATCAAGGACCAAACTTCCCAGTGATTCAGGCAGAGAAGCAAGAAATTGTACATTTGTTGTTGGGAAGCGATGTACTCCAATTCGATAAGCTTCTTAAAGATACTACTCAGCCTATTCTTCAAAATAAATGAGATCTTTAAGCCTTCGGCGAGCAAGCATAAGAGTGTCTGTGGCAAGAGCTGGTACTGGACTTGCACAAAATTTAGCAAGAAGTCTTTTGCCAAGTTCAGTAATTCCAATAGTTTTAATAGCTTGCTGTTGATCAGTAGATAGGAAATTCCACCAATTTCAAGCTTTTCCTACCGAAGAGAAGGGTAGAATTTGGAATAAATAGCTTGATGACGAGTTTTTATGTTTACAAGACCACTACCCAAAAGGCCTTCCTTGTTGAAACCTTGCATATGACTGCACTAATCATCTGTCTAAGACAATTTGCTTGTATCGACAACAGGATACCAATCCTCTCGATCTACCCTATAAGTCTTACGACTTTGATTACGTTGTTCCCATCTATACTCCCATGCTACCTATATTTCAGCCTGGAGTTTACTATGAAGAATGGATGACTGATCCATTTCCGGTTAAAGAAACCTGTAAATGGGGTGGTTTTGTCTCTACTGTTGAAGATTTAGATGAAGATTCCATTTTGATCAACCATACCCTTCATACTTATGCTCTTTCGCATATCGTCCCATTCCCTAGAAGTCAAAATCACTTTGTTTCTGTGTTAAAAAAGATTTCTTCTCAACCCATCTCAGCAAGTCATAAAACTCATATCCAAGCTATGCGACAGGCAATTGAACCTCTAGCCAATACTTCAACTGTTGGATCTGACAGTGGCTCTTCTTTTGAACAAATTATCTTCCACTCTACTGCTGAATTCATCAACATGTATTCTAAAACTGCAGAACTCAATCAGTACTAGCTGGGATCCAGATTCTGAGACAGACGAAGAAGGTAATGTCAATATGCGTGGAAAAAGGGCATATACCATACGCTTTGACTCCCCGGAACCAACTGCCTAGCCCTCTGCTACAGGCTCAGGTGACGAATTTAATGATCCACCTTCAGATGCGCCTCCACCACCAAGTGAGCCTCGTTGATTTTAACCAATCACCTGTCAATGATCCTGACGAAACTGGCCATATTCATATGCTTCAAGGAAGAGCATCTACTTCAGATATTACTACTTCAAACACACCTGCCCTTCTCTCATTCATAGTTCTATTCTTAGAAGCACTAGTGTCCCATTCTGGAGAAGTCTTTTTTCCTCTAGTCAAAAAAGAAGACCTATAGATGGTCTCTCCTTCAAAAGCTTGCCTTCTGCAATTAGTTAAACCAAATGAAGTATGTATTGGAATTCAAGGACATGGTATTCGCCCTGTCTTCTTGCCATTCTTTTCTTCATCTGAAATTGATGCATGGTGAAAGAAAGGATATAAATTTATCCATATAGGCCAAATTGATCTTTTTATAAAACCCCACTTCAAATATGAGCTCAGTGCTGAATATTTAGTTCCTCTCATAGATATTCAACAAATTAAGTGGGAAGATGCCCTCCTCTGTCAATTTTGAGGAACGCTGTCTAAAGATGGTCTTTGTGTAGAACAGCCTAACTACACTTTGTCTCTAGAAGATCCACATCTTGAATGCCTTCTAGTTGCTTGTGTTCAAATCAAAGCTGTTCAAATGCTTCCCAATAGCATTTATGCTACAGTGGCTTCTCGGTGCATTTACAATCTTCTGGACACAACTGTCTCTAGATTTCGGCTTGACTATAGAATTCATTCCCTGTAAAACTAATGCGAAATATTGAATCTTTTGCTCCTTCTTTGGACAACATTGAGTTTTTACAAGGATTTCCTACTATCAGCCAATTTCTCCAACACCAAGAGTTCACAGAAACCTGAGTAACCTCCAAACTACCCTTTTTCTCAAAATACCCAAAACCATGTTCTTTAAGAACCTCTGTTCTAACCCTTATACCTCCCTCTTTTCATAATACGACCCCATGTCTTCCTATTGCTCCTACTTCTTCTGCTAGACCTTTAACCCAATCTCCAAATGTTCCAATTAAGGCTGGCTATAGTCGGTTCTTCGCAACACTCAGGAAGAGAGGTTAGGGGCAACCTATAGCTCTGCTACCAAATGAGGGAAGGAGGATTGCAAAGTTGCAAACACACAAAGAGGCTATTTCATTCGATAAATTCTTTACAAGAATGGGTGCTTAATTTATTGAGCGGTACACATTTTACAAAATAAGACTCAGATGAAGATTCCATTTTGATCAACCATACCCTTCATACTTATGCTCTTTCGCTTATTGTCCCACTCTCTAAAAGTTAAAATCATATTGTTTGTTGCTGTGTTCAAAATGAGTTCTTTTCAACCCATCTCAGTAAGCTATAAAACTCATATCCAAGCTGTGCAACAGGCGATCGAACCTCTGGCCAATCTTTCAATTGATGGACAGTGACTTTTCTTTTGAAGTAGTCATCTGCCACTCTACTGCTGAATTCATCAACAACATGTATTCTAAAACTGTAGCAGACTCAATCTGTACTTGCTGGGATCCTGATTCTGAGACAGACGAACAAGGTCATTTTGATATCTTCATCCATGGAAATGGGCGTATACTTTATGCTTGACTCCCCTGAACCAACTGCCTGGCCCTCTGCTACAGGCTGGGGTGACGAATTTGGTGATCCACCTCCAGTTGATCCATTCCAAGCTACAACAAGAGCAAGAAGCAGAAAAGCATAAAATCATTTACCATTTGAATTCTCTCTCCCTTCCAGCAAAGGAATACTCCTCTGAGTTGTGGAAAATTGCTAAAGAATTGCAAAAATGCTGTATTGAGCATCCATTAAAGAATTGGGCTATTGATTCTCCCACTGCCCATATTCCCACAGTCCATAATATTCCTGTCCAAGGAAAACCTTTCAGACGAAAGCCAGAAGTTGAAACAGAGCTCAGAAGTCAAGTACAAGAGTTACTTGATAAAAAGCTTATCAGGCCATCCGAATCAAATTATGCTTGCACAGCATTCTTAGTCCATAATCACAGTGAGCAGAAATGAGGGAAGCCTCGAATGGTGATTGATTACATTCCTTTAAACAGTGTCACTGCAGATTTCAAGTGGCCTCTTCCAGATGAAGAGAAGTTGATCCAAAAAGTTGCCACCAAGAAAATCTTCTCCAGATTCGATGGAAAATCCGGTTATCATCAAATCAAAATAGCCAGTGACAACAACCACAAAACAGCATTTATCACCCCTGACGGCTTATTTGAATGGCTTGTCCTACCCTCAGTCTAAAAAATGCACCATCTCAGTTCCAAAGACGAATGGACGATATCTTTAAATTATCAAATGAGTTTGTTGCTCACTATATTGATGATTTTTTTAATTTTTCTAACACAATGCAAGAACATCTCTAGCATCTCCAACATTTCTGTCAACTAGTCCAACGCCATGGGATAGGACTATCCCCCAGCAATGACAACTTCTAATTCGCTCGCACAGAGATTGAATTTCTTGGGGTGATTCTCAAAGGTGGAAAAATTCATATGCAGCCTTATGTCCTTACAAAAATTTCTAAGTTTCCCACTGAATTCAAGGATACGCTGCAATGCCAGAAGTTTCTTGGGTGTTTAAACTATGTGAGAAATATTCCCAAGTTGTCCCAAAGAACCAAGCCCAGCAGAGCTTCTATGATCTCTGATCCCTTTGCATGGACACCAGAAGCTACAAATGCAGTTGCCCAGTTTAAACGAGAAGCTCAAAGCTTACCCCCACCAGAACCAATCTTTTCGGGGCCCTTTGTTCTTTTGACAGACGGTTCTAATGATACATGGGCAGCCACCCTTCTTAAAAAAGAAAATGGTAAAGAAAAGCTCCGCAGACACTCCAGTGGCCATTTCAAAAAGAACGAACTCAATTACTGGCCTGTTGAAAAAGAAATTCTTGTGGCCATATCTGGATGTGAAAATTTTATCCATATTTGGTAGCAGAACAATTGATCCTACGACCGGATTCTACCACTCTAGCATCTTTCATTAAATGAAAGATTGTTTTCACCTAAGTTGCAATGATATGCCTGGTGGCAGTACTGTTTGTCTCAGTACAAGTTCATTATAGATGTCATCCCTGGAAAACATCACTCTCCCATATGCTTTAACACAAGAGATGAAAATGTTCCATAATGTTGCCGATCCATGGACTCAATGTGTAGTCCACACTTCTCATGACAGGCAACTATGGTGCCAAGGAGTTCAGCATGTTTATCCTGAACATGCAAGTCCATTAGAAGGAGAGTATCCTTTCATTTACTGCATCTACACCTAGGCAGTAAGAGTTAGTGCAATTGTACATAATCTAAAATGGTTAGATCTTGAAGTAAGAATTCTCAATTGGCACAGTTCTTAGAGAATTATTAAAGATATCATCCTTATTTGCAGACAACTTTATCCTAATGAATTTTCTAAAAATTTTTTTTACGGAGTTATTAGGGTTCAACAAATGGGAACCAGCTTTGCATCAAAAGATTCAGTGGATAAACTTCACAAATCCACTTCAAGTATGCTATTATCAAGATGAGATGAACACCGACATTAATAGTGACCACCAGCACATGTGCTTAGATAAGATCGAATCTTTTCTACAAGAAGCCCGTGCCTATCATTCCTATTCAAAGAAAGAAATCGGACTCTGACTTTCACAAGAAAGCTTATCTTGATAATGTGAATATCCTCTCCCAAGATTGACACAAAATGCTATTGCCATCTCACTCATCACATGGTGTTGTCTCCACATCGTAGCCCTTCTTTATCAATAATTCTCACTACTGCTGTCTCACTCATCACATGGTGTTGTCTTTTTGTCTCCTTATCATAGTTGTTCTGTAGCAATAATTTTCACTACCAGACAATTTGTAATATTTTGTAAACTGTGTACTGCTCTATAAATTGAGCACCAATCCTTGTAAAGAAATTATTGAATGAAATAGCCTCTTTGTGTGTTTGCAACTTTGCAATCCTTCTTTCCTCATTTGGTATCAGAGCTTTAGGTTGTCCCTAACCTCTTTTCCTAAGTATTGTGAAGAAACGACTAGAGCGGTTCGCCTAGTAATATATATATATATATATATATAGGGGAAGACTACAATGCATACATCCCTCACCACATGGTGAGGGACAATTCCTTTTTTGGACCTAACAAAGTCAAAAAGGTGTGATAAGATGTGATAGTTTTGTCTCTTTGCATATTAATACTTTAAAAAAATGAATGTGTCCCTCACCATAGTGTGAGGGATAGATGCATAGTAATTTGGTCCATATATTATATATATATGGGAATGCATCCTTCTCTCAACATGTGGTGAGGTACAAATGCATATTTGGAAAGATTCAAGCATAAAAGAGGAAATTATGCATGAATCTTTTCAAATATGCATTTGTCCCTCACCACATAGTCATGGAAGGATGCATAGTAGTGTATATATATACACCCTAGTATAAAAGCGACAGTTTCATCTACATGCCTCTAGCTGGTGTCCTCCTGCTTCCCTTTCTTTCTGTTTTCCTTTTACTCCTGCTTCCCTTAGCTTCGCTGCACTAGACCCTAGAGATGTTTTCACTTCTGTGGGGCCCACACCTTGTCATGCTTGAGGTGTCCTACTTAGGCGGTGTATCCTTAGATTGTTACTACACATCGTTGAATAAGGGAACTGTGATGTGGCATGGAGGAAAAAGAAGATAAAGGGGTTTTGATTCTACACTCATGCAGCGGTAAGGTTAGTGTCTTCAGTAAGGAGATTTTTCTCTATTTGGATTCTAGGATTTATTTGCATTTCAATCGTATGAGTTTTTTTAATGGATTTTATTAGGATAGTAGAGCAGGTGGATTCCATTATGCTGCAGCACAGTTTGGTCTTCTTCTATATGTTTATGTTCTATTCTTTTTATTATTATTGTTTATGTAGCTTTGTTTATTTTGATCTTGATTCTGAGAGCACTGTATTCCACACCTATCTTCTGTTTGATGTAATTCCTCAAAGAAGATTTCATTAGTTCAACTGAAGAAATTCACAATTTGAATTTAATAATCCAAATGGATCAAAGGAAGAAAAGAAAAAAAAAAACTGAAAAAGCCAACATGGTTGATCAGGGTTATATTATCCATTTCAAACCTCATACTACATAATGATTCTGAAATATGTGATGCTCAGAATGCACAAGACTGAACATGCAGATGTAATGGAGTTTTGGGTACATCTTGTCCCACAAATGGTTCTTTAAACTTCCAATATTTTGTCAGGATGGATTGGTATCCACAATGTGTTTAGACTTTAGAGTAGCAAGAAATTAGAATCTCATCAAGTGTGATGTCATTCAACTGAACTCTCTGCTCCAAACAAGTGTTAGCAATCATGGCGATAATTATTCAGAAAATTAGCAGTAAACAAAGGATTTAGGGCAATTAGGCAGCAAAAATTTCTTTTTTTTCAGTTCCTTTTGATTGATAATAGTAAATATTATATCCATAAGATTGAAAACTGTATAATGTAAAACGCCTGAGAGCTATGTGAAGGAACTCCAAATGCAAAATTCTCTTTGTCAATTAGTTTTATGAGATACTACAACCTACACATCCGAGGAAACATTCCTATTCATTTCAGTGGAAATTAGGGGCCAACACCACTAACCCACCAGTGTGTTAACCTATCAATACTTCCTTGTTAAAGCAATCACTATACTGTTGAGCACTTTTGTTATGTTGGAGGCAATGTCATTAAAGATAAATGTGAATCTCCACATAATGCCAATGATGACCTACAAATTTATCGAACAAATTAAGAATCTAAAATTTAAAACTTCCAATCCAAACCTTGAATCTCAATATTCTACGTCAAATCTTTATTTCCTTCTTTATGAAGTTAGCTGCTACCACTATCATATGACCTATGCCTTTTCATGTGAATTGAACAGAAACAACATGTGGATCTTCCAAATGCATCATTAGAAAACCCAAATTAAAAAGACTCATGGAAGAGACAGAGAAAATTTGCACCTCTTTCTTGGGGCATGTAACAACACAAGAATCTGGAGCTCTTCAGATTCTTAAATCGTTAGTATGTTTATAATTCAATAACATTTATTAAGTGAATTCCAAGAGCAAGTCCAAGCAAAGATAAAGATTTAAAATCTCAATATTAATGTCTTAATAAGTCTTTCCAGGTTTAGCTAGATAAGACATTAAATCTAAGAAAGTATTCCAAAATAGGGTTGGCCCCATCTAATAAACTAAGAAGTGCTTCGATCTCTCAATCATTGATGCATGTCAAAATCTATAGGCTGATCTCCCCCGTTCCCAAATTCCGCTACGAATGCATTACCTGTAGTGGCCGAACCACTAGTCAGTAACACTGGTGAGTAGAATTTTTAAATCAACAAAAGAAACTGGCATGATAACAAAATATAGTTGTCCTATCATATCATTTCCATTTATTCTTCCTTATCAGTGTATAGATAGGATCAAATACATCACTCAAATCTTTGAAATTCATATGTTTCATTGAAAAGAAATTTCATAGGTTTACCCCGAAGATTAAAATTCATAAATATTATTCAACAGCATTGTTTAATGTATGCCAAGATTGTCATATTGTACTATCATATGGGATTCATAATCATGTCGTGACAATACTGCCACCATCCTCAATTCATAGGCATTGTTTGAATGAGAAAGTTCATATTCATGTCATGACAAGACTATCACCCATTATAATTCATAAGAGTTCTTATGTTCGTACAAGGGAATTCATATTTTTGTCATAACAAAACTGTCACCCACAAAGGAATTTAATATTCGTGTCGTGATCAGACTGACACCTATCTTAATTCATAGTAGATGTTTGAACAAAGATATTTATATTTGTGTCATGTTCAACCTGTGACCCATTTTAATTCATAAACGTTCTTACGTTCCCACACGGGGTTATATTCTTGTCGTGACAAGATTGTCATCATCCATCGTTTGAAGATCAATTTAAAAAAAAACAGCTACTTGTAACAATCAAATGCTGATTTCAGTTTAGTATATAGGCTTGATAATAAGTTCCATTAGCCAAGCCCACATACTTCATATTGAAGTCTCGCCCCACGCGAAATCATTATTGGTATCACAAGTATGTGGCATTGACCATATCTTTTACTCAGTCATAGATTAAACACTTTTTTTTAATTTCCATAGTCATGACATTATCATTTTACTCATAATCCATCAATCATAAAAATTGATACTTTACTCATTATTCATCAACCACATAGTTATCATTTTACTCATAATTCATCAATCATAGAGTTGATATTTATATCATTACACTTAGATCAATATTATGATCAAGTGTTCTAAAAGTACTATATTTACTGTTCCTTCTAAACACATTTTCTAATGATAATATCCATCCCTTCTAGAAATGTTCAGTAAAGAATATTACACAATGAAACAAATGATATCAGTAAATGACTGAGTCTAAAACTAAAAACAACATTATTTCTATCTTGTGCTCATGTTCTTTGTACTTTTGCAAATAAAAGAACTTCCATAAATACAAGGTATATATGGTGTTTAGAACTCAGAAGCTTCAATAAAGGTATCTAGTGTTAATATTGGGTAAATAAAAAGTCACACACAGCAACTGAGGAATTTCTAAACAGAAACAGTAGTAAAAGGGAGATATCATGACTAGCCCTGTTAAAGTCCTTTGGAAGAAGAGTACCAACAGTCCAATCCCCAGTGGGTCCACTACCTTAGTGGTCACTTGTCTTTTGTTAGATATAGGGACCTGATCTTAGATCAGGTGGGCCACATGGGCCCACAACTCACAAATAACCAAGTTACATATTGACGACCTGAACTGATATTCATTTCAGTTCTGAATAATGTACACATTAAACCATCATACTACATGATGAAAACAATCCTTAAGAAACACATTCATCATAAGATTTGATTAACCAATCATATATACAAAAGAGGATAAGTTCTAAGTCTTTATTTTCCTTTACAGTCATGTCATCAGTCTAGCATTTTCATGAATTTAATCTGGATGTTAATATAATAAACCCTTATTGAGCCAAATCAAGAAATGATATTCTTATATCAAACTGGATTTGTATCTTCTTGCAAGGATATCAACAGATACTGATATATATGTGAAATTGATACCAACAGTAGAATAGATTATGAAGAAGCAAAATATTCTAATGGATATAACAGAAGTCCTACTCACCTTGCGTAAGTGATGAGTAACCTCAAATCAGTCATCCAAAAGCTTCTTGCTGAAATCCTTTTGTTTCAAATTTCAAACTTCAAAACATTAGACATCTTCTCCTCTTCCATGAGAAAATGACCAAAGAAGAGAAAGACACTCTATTTATAGAGTATTGGATGCCCATTAAAGGAGTCCCAATTGGACTTTTCTTCTATGAAAGGTCACATAGAGAAGTCCAACAGTCATGGCTATTGTTGAAAAACAAAGAGTCACATGGAGAAGTCCAACAATCATGGCTATTGGTGAAAAGCAAGGAGTCTCTTTGAGAAAATAAACAGTCACATCTTAAGTGGATTTGGTTCTTATATCCAGATCTGAAAGTTTGACCCAATAGCCTAGTCCAAATCATCAATTGGGCTGGTCGAATCTGGACTTTTTCTAAGCCTAGTTGGCCTAGTAAAAAAATTTAAAAAAAAAATTCAGGGTTATGACAGGGCATTTACTTTCACCTATGGTTCCCACTGCATAAATATATATTTTGGTCACATATCAGAAAGTCATTTTTCTTAGTAAAGAATGATGTTTCCTACTAATATTTTTTAGTGACTGACATTTCTTATTTGCCAAGGTGATATGGCGTACTAATTATTGGGATGGAGTCAAATATTGGACATCCAACTTCTTCTTTTACTATGAATCAGGTTAGGCTTGAATTCATCAGTTTGAAAGGGGTTGTTGGTTCATCTCTATTCTCCTTCTGTTTTTGCTATCTCTCCCTTTTAATTTTAACCTTGTCTCAGATTTTGTTGCAATTGTAAGATGTTTTCCTACTCACTTCATCGACTGTTTGTGGTGATATTTCTTCTTGTAAAGTGAGCACTCATTTGCTTTATGGCATTGTATCACGATTTGGAGACCCAAATATTGGACATCCAACTTCTTTTTTTGCTATGAACCAGGTTGGGCTTGAATTCACCTGCTAGATTTACTTAGAAGTGTCTTAAGACTTTAAATTCCCTACTCAATACTAACGTTTGAATCTAAAATGCAGAGTTTGCAAGTGCTAATGAGTTGTACTGAGGTGAAAATTCAGCAAAATGTGCTTACCCATTATTAAAGTGCTAAATGGAGATGAGGAAGATGACTGTGAGGATTTCTCATCTGGTGGATTAAATTTAGTCTCGAGAAACACTCCTCAAAGAAGGCTAGTATTAATTTGATCTTTGGCCTTTTTTTTGTTCAATGGGATGATCTTTTATCTTTTGTTTTTTTTCCTATACTTCTTAGATACATTTGTATTTTCGATTGCCAATTGAATTGGATTGAATGCATTAAAAACTTGAAGTGGATTGAAATAATTATAATTAAAGGAGGAAGTGAATGAATTATAATTAGCTTCCTGGTCATGAGCTTATTGAGATATTGAACTTTATATTGTATTTTCAGCTGGACTTAAAAGAGTTATCTAAATGCAATTGAGTGTACTTCATCAGTGAATTACTTGGGAATATCATTACAACATATTTAACTCTTTTTGATTTAGTAATCTATATCTAAAAGAAACTTTAATCTTAAAATTTTAAATTCCGTTCTATGGCTTCTTCTTCCCTTCTATCCCTTGATTTCTAAGAGCTTTTTTTGGCTCTTAGAATTGTGAGTGGTGGCTGTATTTTTTTGAGTTTTTGCCTTCCGCTTCTCATTATAGTTCTTTTATACTGTAAAGCTTTAGAACAATAAAGGTTATCATTTCAAAAAATAAAATAAAATAAAATAAATGCCTTGCAGACTATGAATTTGAGGAAATTGGAGATGGCTGCTTTGAGGTGATAGTGGAGGAATTTTAAACTTGTAAGTAGTGTTATTAAATAACATTTCTTTCAGCTATTCCAATCATTAGGTTGGATTTTTTTTAGTTCTTGTGATTTCTATAATTCAATCATGAAAACAAGTAACCGCTAAATGAATGCTTAGGTTAAAGATTTTATTAGCCACCGAACTCATTATTGAATTGTACAATGTTCAATATTAGGTGGTGATAAATATATATATGCAGTTGTCAGTTATTTTTCTTTAGTTATGCCCTGTTACTCTGATAAGTTTGAATTGAACTTTCATCCCTCGAAGGTGTAGTTGGTCAAAGTTGTGGAAAGACAATTGATCTCTCAGGGATATATTAATTATTTGTTAGTGTTGTTAAATGAATTTTCTTTTAGCTATTCCAATCATTAGGTTGATTGTTTTTTTTAGTTCTTGTGATTTGTATAATTGAATAAAGAAAAAAGTAACCACTGAATCAATGCTCAAGTTCAAGAGTTTATTAGCCCACTAAACTCATTGTTGAATTGTAGACTGTTCAGTCTTTGATAATGCTATTTATATGTAGTTGTGAATTGTTTTTCTTTACTTAGGTGGTGCTATTTGTATGCAGTCATCAATTTTTTTTCATAACTTTTGCCCTGGTAATTTATGATAAGGATAAATTTACTTCCATCCCTCAAAGACTATTTATATGCCAAGTATATATTAAATTATTTGTAGTTTATTTCATATCATTTGAGCAGGTGATTTTTTATAAAATTGATGATGTTCATAATGAAAGCCTATTGCTAACTAAGGGCAAAATCTCATGTATTTTTTTCCCATTGATGTAACTCCCTTTCCCCTAGTTTGTAGTACCTCAAAGCAAATTCAATTTGCAACCCACCACATGCATGAAGTTTATTTATTCTTGGGTACTTTCTTACTGAATCTGATTTTGGATCAAATGCGAGGGAATTAAATGAAAATAGCTGTTTAATAAAGATGAGTTGAAGTTAGTTGGATTTTTTGTTGATGTGAATCAACAATGGTTCATCATCCAAATGACTATGATCATAGGGCTTCTCTTAAGCTTCTTAAGTTGGACTGTGACTGAGCTCTACCAGGAAAATCATGAGGGGCTCCCACATGTGGAAGGATGGGCTGCTCAATGTCCAATTGTAGTGACTGAGAGTACTATGATCCTGTTTAGTTATTTATAACTTGGGAAGGATCTTATGCCTATGGTTGTGCGTAGGAAACTCCTATACGACATTGTTTTTTTTATTGTTGGTAGAAATTCATTAAAGAAGGGAAAAGAACAATACAGAGAAAAGGGGAAAAAACAGATTAGCCCCCATGCAAAAGGATACATAAGGCCCATTTCCAACCAACATCCTACCTAAATAAGAATCAAAACTCAACAAGCCTATGTGCTTGCCCTTTTAAGGCCCTAGAGATAAAATCAAAGTCTACTAAAAAAAAATAAGGAACCAAAGAGGTTTCCTTTATTCTGTCATATATTCGGGGTGTCAATGAACTAGGCTCAGATGATTTCAGTCTCACCTTCAGCTCGAATTTGGCTCCTTAATCCATGGTTCTTACTTAGAGCCTTGCTCAGCCAATCACAGTTGAAAACAAGCTGAATTTGATTGTGACAAAAACGATCACGAGTCTAACATGCAGCTGAAAAAGCCCCTGGTTGAACCTTGAGTCATGAGCTAATGCTTCTTCAACAAACGAGAAATTAAATGGACAAAAAAATTTTAAAAAGAGAGGAAATACTGAATCTACCAGATATGATAATCCTATCCATTCAGTAAACGCAAATGGTCCATCTAATAGCAGAATCCACGAACATCAATTGTTAACAGTTTGAAGCATGAAAAAAGAGAAGAAAAGAGAGAAAAGTAACCAGCAAGAGAACATGTTTAATTAATTAATTCCCGCATGTGAAAGTATTGACATTGGGATCATTCAATTAGATTATCACCAATGTCCAACTTTGGTCCATCATCCACCACTTATCTTGAATTGAATAATTGAGTTTTTTTTTCTGGTACAATTTTCGGAGAAGGATATATTTTCCATACTTTAGAAGGATCTTTATTCAGTCAATTAGAACTTGTTTACAGATAGAGATGGTAGATAAAATGAGAAACAAACAAATTCTGATATTTCTTTTATGTTGATTTCTTATTTTTGCTTTCCATTAGAAGTGATGGAGTTAACAAGGTGAAATCAGGACAATATCCGCAACATCTCTGAAGGATTTGGGGTTCTTTAACCATTGTGTTGCCACCAAGAAAGCTTTTTTGTTTATAGGCCCTGTTATATAATCATGGATCCTTTGCTATTTTCATCATAAGGCCAACTACCAATTAGTGGTTATTATGGAGAATGATATTCCCTCCTGTATCCTCAATATATATTTTATCCGTTTAAATTTAATCTTCAAGGAAGGTTATGTAACGACCCAAGAGTCTAGAGCTCTTTAGATTCTTAAGTCATTATCATGATTATAATAATACAATAACTTTCATACGGTAAATGTAGCGACCCAAAAATCTGGAGCTCTTTAGATTCTGAAGTCGTCGTTATGATTATAATAATAATAACTTTCATAAGGTAAATTCCAAGAGCAAATCCCATCAAAGATGAAAATTTATAATTTCAATTTTAAAGTCTTGACAAGTCTTTACATGTTCAACTAGAAAAAAATAATAATAATAAATCTAAGAAGGTATTCCAAAATAGGGCTAGCCACATTGAATAATCTAGGAAGTACTTCGATCTCTCAATCAACGATGCATGCCAAATTCTATAGGCTGAACTTTGTCGTTCCCAAATCCACCTACGAATGCGTTACCTGTAATGGGGCAAACTACTAGTCAGTATTACTAGTGAGTAGAATTTCTAAATCAAGAGAAAGCAATAAATACTGGCATGATAACCAAAATGTTACATTATAGTTGTTCTATCATATCACTTTCGTTCATCCATCCTCATCAGTGTGTTGATAGAATCAATTCATCACACAAAGCTTCAAGATTCATATATTTCTTTGAAAAGAAAGTTCATAGGTTTATTCCGAAGAATAAGTTCATAATCCTATCCAACAACATTGTTTAAGATTATCATAATGTAATTTCATAAGGGATTCATATTCTTGTCGTGACAAAACTACTACCATCTTCAATTCATAGTAATTGCTTAAATGAGGGAATTCATATTCATGTCATGACAAGACTGTCACCCATCTTAATTTATAAGAGTTCTTATGTTCCGACAAAGGGAATTCATATTCTTGTCGTGACAAAATTGCCACTATCCTTAATTCATAGTAATTGCTTAAATGAAGGAATTCATATTCATGTTGTGACAAGACGTCACCTATCTTAATTTATAGGAGTTCTTATGTTCCCACAAAGGGAATTCATATTCTTGTCTTGACAAAACTGTTACCTTTCAACGTTCAAAGGTCGATCCAATACTAGCATAAAAATAATCATAATTATGATTTCAATTATAGTCCATCGGTTTTATCATAAGTACCATCACTTTTTCTATTAGCCAATCCCACATATGTCATATTGAAATCTCACCCCACTCTGAATCATAATTGGTGTCTATGTGGCATTGACCTTGTCTTTGAAATTCTTTTTAGTCATAGAGAGAATACTATACTCGTATAATTAGAATTAATCACTTTGAGCAAGTACCACAAAGTCTCATATTAATTATTCATTCCATACATAGCTACTAAGGACAGTATTAAATCTAGATTGAGATCCAGAATTTGCACGTATCATTTGTACAGTAAAAATAAAAATGAGACTATAGCGATGGAAGTACCCACTATTTAATTTGGAACTAGTTATATTATAGTAGCTCATCTTATTCACACGATCTTATTTAATAAAAGAGGGAACTTCTTAACAATCCCTTACAACAGTGCAATATTAACATAATGTTTCACAGCTAAATATCCTTAGAAATGGAAAGCAGTCACTACTATACGTGTAACACTATATAATAGTACTAGTATTTCCATTTTCTCATAATATAGATCAATCCTAGGGATTCTTTGGAACCCGAAGTCCTTTATAAAAATTCCTAAGTTTCTTTGATATGAAATTGTATAACAGTAACATATTTCAAAGGAGCACTTGTGACTGATTAAGAAAATAAAAGTATCTTAGTTGAAAGAGTACTTATAACTGATTAAGAAAATAACAGTAGTTTAGTTCAAAGATTACTTGTGACTGATTAAGAAAATGTATAACAGTAGCTTAGTTCAAAGAGTACTTGTAATTGGGTAAGAAAACGTATAACAGTAATTTAGTTCAAAAGCACTTGTGACTAATATATAACAGTAGCTTAGTTCTGAATTTCTTCACTCAATAAAACATCATATTATATAAAAGAAACAGTCCATAGGAAGTGTATCAATCATAGGATTCAATTGGCTAATCATCTTTACTAAAGAAAATGAGTTTGAGCCTTTATTCCCCATTACAGATATGTCGACAGTTTTATAAACACATTCATCCAGACCTGATATTGTTATAATGTACTCTTCAATGGTTCAAATCAAAGTTCAAATCAAAGAGGGACTTCATCCCTGTTGTCACCCATCATCTTTAAAGATGGAAATGCATCTTGTTCATCAAACATAGTCATGATTAATAGGATTTTTGGATACCAGATTTGGCTCAAACTTAGAAGAATAGATTATGCAAGACTAATTACTTGACAGAATCACATTCTATTGAAGTTCATCACATTCTATTGAAGTTCTACTCACCTTTTATAAGTGATGAATGACCTCAAATCAGTCATCCAAGAGCCCCTTGCTGAAATTATTTGCTTCAGATTTCAAACTTTAAAACATTAGACTTCTTCTCCTCTTCCATGAGAGAATGACCAAAGAAGAGAAAGAAGTTCTATTTATAGAGTGTTGGAAACCCATAAAAGGTCACATAGAAAGCCAAACATTCATGGCTTTTGGTGAAAAACAAAGAGTCACATGGAGAAGTCCAACAGTCATTGCTATTGGTAAAAAACAAAGAGTCACATGGAGAAGTCCAACAGTCATTGCTATTGGTGAAAAACAAGGAGTCTCTTTGGGAAAATAAACAGTCACATCTTATGTGGATTTGGGTCTTATATCCAAACTTGAAAGTTTGACTCAACAGCCTAGTCCAAATCATGAATTGGGCTGGTCGAATCTAGATTTTTTTCTAAGCCTAGTTGGCCCAGTAAAGTAAAAAACTCAGGGTTATTACAGTAAATTCCAAGTGCAATTCCAAGCAAAGATGAAAATTTAAAATTTCAATATTAGAGTCTTAACAAGTGTATACAGGTTCAGCTAGAAAAGACAAAAAAATCTAAGAAGGAATGCCAAAATGGGGCTAGCCACATCGAATAATCTAGGAAGTATTTTGATCTCTCAATCAGCGATGCATGCCAAAATCTATAGGTTGATCTCCGTCATTCCTAGATCCCCCTACGAATGCGTTACCTGTAGTGGGGTTAGCCACTAGTCAGTAACATCGGTGAGTAGAATTTCTAAATCAACAAAAGAAACTGACATGATAACAAAAAATATATCACACAAATCTTCGAGATTCATATATTTCTTTGAAAAAAAATTTCATAGATTCACCTTGAAGAGTAAGTTCATAATCCTATTCAACACCATTACTTAACAATACTGCCAAGATTGTCATATTGTATTTTCATATGGTATTCATATTCATGTCGTAATAATACTACCACCATCTTCATAGACATTGTTTGAATAAGGGAGTTCATATTCATGTTGTGACAATACTGCCAGCATCCTCATAGACATTGTTTGAATGAGAGAGTTCTTATTCATGTCATGATAAGACTGTCACCCATCTTAATATGTAGGAGTTCTTATGTTCCCACAAAAGATTCATATTCTTGTCGTGACAAAACTGTCACCCACAAAGGAATTTCATATTCGTGTCGTGATCAGACTAACACTCATAGTAGATGTTGATCAAAGGTATTCACATTCGTGTTGTGATCAGCCTGTCACCCATTTTTATTCATAAAAGTTCTTATGTTCTCACAAGCAGATTCATATTCTTTTCGTGACAAAATTGTCATCTTTCATTATTCGAAGATTGATTCTATACCTATGTCAAAACAATCATAATTTTTATTGTAAATTTTAGTTCATGAGTTTTAAGTATCATCACATTTACCATTGGCCAATACCACATACTTCATATTGAAATCTCGCCCCACTCAAATTCATTATTGGTATCACAAATTTGTGGCATTGACTGTATCATTTGTTCAGTCATAGATTATACACTTTCCACAGTCATAACTTAGAATTCAACAGTCATAGCATTACACTTTACTCATAATTTATAAGTCATATAATCATCCTTTTACTCATAATTTATCAGTCATAGAATTGATACTTTACTCATGATTCATCAACCATATGATTATCACTTTTCTCATAATCCATCAGTCATAGAATTAACACCTTACTCATATTTTATCTATCATATAAGTATCATTTTATTCATATTCCATCAGTCATAGAATTTTACCTTACTCATGATTCATCAGTCATATAATTATCACTTATATCATTAAGATCAAGTGTTTTAAAAATACAATATCTCTAAACACATATTCTAATGATGATATCCATCCATCCAAAAATGTTCGGTAAAGAATATTACACAATGAAACAGATGATGTCAGTTAATGACTGGGTCTAAAACTGAATACAGCATTATCTTCATCTTGTACACATGTTCTTTGTACTTTTGCAGATACCAAAACTTTCGTAAGTAAAAGATATATAGTGCTCAGAACTTAGAGGCTTTAATAAATGTACCTAGCGTTAATGTTGGGTAGATAAATGTCACAGACAACAACTGAGAAATTTCTAAACATAACCAGTAGTAGAAAAAGTAGTCTTATGTCTGGCCCTATTAAAATCCCTTGAATAAAGAGTACCAACAGTCCAATCCCAGTGGGTCCACTACCATAGTGATCGACCACTTGTCTAATACTAAATGTAGGGACCTGTTCTTAGAATAGGTGGGCCACATGGGCCCACAACCCATAAACAATGATGCAGCCCAAGGGTTAGGGCTTGCGTGGAAGTGCCTAAGTACGTGTCCAAGGACATTTCGATTTGCCAGGATGACTTCAACACACACGAGGACACGCCTCTCTAAGAAAAACTCAATTCTATTAATCAACCAAATATGAGAATCTCTTCTCTACAATGCCATATATATAGTAAAAGCAAACTTAATGTGTAAGAAAACCCTACGTTAGTAATGGAAACTTTCCTAATAACAAGTTAATTAGAAATCTACTAATAATAATTTTACTCTAATTTGAAGAGGGATTGCTGGGGCCCAGACTGCATCATCCTCCCCGGGTCGAAAGAAGAGTTCGTTCTCGAACTCGATTCTGCTTCGAATTGCCTCTGTAAATGTGGTGAACATGAAGGACTTCCTTTGTGGCAGCTTTCCAGAAATTCTTCTTCGGCGGTTGTAGTTTCTCAGGATGAAGAGTAACCTGTTGTCCACCATGCATGAATGTATAGGTGTTGTCGCGCATACCATGCATGAAGTACAATAATAGCTGGCTATATTGTAGTCAACTTGGGCCTTGGGAATGGGTTGGACTGAACCGGACTCAACCCAAGCTCGAAAGATGTGCCAGAGAAAGAGAACAAAGGGTATAGCCTGACTCTCTCTGTTTCTCATTTGCAAAGAGATGGCGATGAGGAAGAGCTATGTCTCGGCTGGCGACGACTCTAAGCGGTAGCAGCGAGGGGGTGGAGTCTCGGTGCAGGCGGCGGCGAGCGACGATCCGCGATAGCAGACAGAAGAGGGGTCTTACGGCGGCTTGCAACGGCACCGGCAGCGTGAGGCGGTGACTACCACAGCAACAACAAGCGACAACAAGCAGGTATGCGCCTCTCTCGTCCTCTTCCTCTGTTCTTCTTTCCCCCTTTTTTTTGCACTCTAGGGGGGGCTATTGAGGGTGTCGCTCTACTGTTGAGGCTCAAGATGGACCGATGGGTCGATTAGGGTTTTGGCGAATGGGATGTTGCGGTGGTGTTGTTAGGGAAGGGATCGTGCAGGCGAGAACAGAGAGGATGCGGGTGAAGAGCAACGATGATGAAGGTAGTGTTCGGCTTGGTAGGGCCTGTTTTAGGAAAGTTGAGTTTTGTGGATTTGGGTCCTGAGGCTGTGGATTGGGTTGTGCTCCGCTGAAGGCTGAAAGGGTAAGATTGGGGTTGTGATGGCCGGTGCTGGTCAGGGAGGGTTTTCGAGAGGGGGCCGGCTTCTGGATTTTGTGGATTGGGGAGGGGGTTGTCTGGGATGATGGGATCTGAGATGGGTTGCGATGGTAGATGGGGTTTCGGATATGACTTTTCTGGATCAGTAAAAAAGGGGAAGAGTAGGGAACACGCGGACAATCCTTGATCGTGTAGCTCTGATACCAAACTGATGTAGCCCAAGGGTTAGGGCTTGCGTGGAAGTGCCTAAGCACGTGTCCAAGGACACTTCGATTTGTCAGGATGATTTCAACACACACGAGAACACGCCTCTCAGGGAAAAACTCAATTCTATTAATCAACCAAATCTGAGAATTTCTTCTCTACAATGCCATATATATAGTAAAAGCAAACTTAATGTGTAAGAAAACCCTACGCTAGTAATGGAAACTTTCCTAATAACAAGTTAATTAGAAATCTACTAATAATAATTCTACTCTAATTTGAAGAGGGATTGCTGGGGCCCAGACTGCATCAAACAGCCAAGCTTCTTTTTAAGAACCTGAACTGGTTTTCATCCCAGTTCTGAATTTTCTTCACACAATATTCTATGCTAAAACAGTCCATAAGAAGCACATCTATTGATAAGATTCAATTAACCAATTATCTATACAAAAGAGGATAAGTTTAAGTCCTTATTTCTCATCACGGATATGTCGACAATCTTGCATTTACTTTAATACAAATCGGGTTGATAACATAATGATCCCTTACTGGTCCAATTCAAAGGAAATCAAATTCCTGATGTCAAGCAGGATTTGTATCTTGTTCTTAAGACACAAGATATCGACACAAACTTATATATATAATTGAATTGATTCCAAACAATACGATAGATTAAGAAGAACCATTCTTTTTCTTAATAACAAAATAGAGAAGTCCTATTCACCCTGTGTAAGTGATGAGTGACCTCAAATCAGTCATCCAAAAGCTCCTTACTGAAATTCTTTTGCTTCAGATTTCAAACTTCAAAATATTAGACTTCTTCCCCTCTTTCATGAGAAAAAAAACTAAAGACGAGAAAGAGCCTCTATATATAAAGTGTTGGACGCCCATTTGGAGGAGTCCCAATTGGATTTTTTTTCTATGAAAGGTCATATAAAGAAGTCCAACAGTCATGGTTATTGGTGAAAAACAAGTAGTCTCTTTGGGGAGTTAAACAATCACAACTGATGGTGAATTTCTCTTTCTTGAAGGGTCACATGGGAAAGTTGAATGGTCACATCTATTGGTGGGAAATGAAGAGCTTCCCTTGGAAACTAAACAGTCACTACAAATGGATCTTGGGTCAAGTTAAAGAACTAAAATTTTAGGTCCAACAGCCCAATTTATCCATGAATTGGGCTGGCCGAAAGTGGGCTTTTTCTAAGCCCAGTTGGCCCACTCAAAAAAATTCAGGTCATTACAGGTTACACTAATTTGAACACATATAAAGATAGCAGTTATAAAAAATAATAAATGAATGATTGATACATGAATGCTTGTCTTATCTACTGTTCAGGATTTCAAATTTCTTTTTAGAGTGTCAACGGGAATGATTTGTCAGTAATCTCTGGTGTAATTGTACCCTGATTTGAAATCTTTTGGCAATGCAGTTGGTACCAAATGACATTGAAGAAGGCTGCTGAGAGACAACCTATTTTTCTGAAACCTATCACTGTGCTCAGACCGGAATAATCTCTATCTTCATTTGAAATAGGAACTGAACATGATAATAGCTCTTTGGCAGATGATATTTCTCAAAGTTGTGATGTAGATGAACACAGCAATCTGATGATTGATGACCAGCCACAGTGTCGTATTTTCTTGATATTGGAGGTCCTAAACTCCTATCATAATCAGTATTTTAAATTTTTATTTGGAATCTCAATGAGAACTGAGATTGAAGGTCTTCGATCTCTTTTTTCCCCTTATTTATTTATTATTATTATTATTTTGTTATCATTCCCAAAAGCCTACCTGTGTAGATACTGTAAAATGAATAGATGTTTTTCCTTGAATGAATAACTTCTACTTATGTTGAAGTAGTCACCTTTCTTTGTATAGGCGAAGATCTAATTGCACCGTGCCACTATAGAGGTATTCAGAAGTATTTTGCTTCCTCACTTGAGAGGATGTGTTTGTTGTCTATTTTTTATCTTGTTTCTTTGTTATTGTTGATTGTCTTAACCTATGCTGATCCTTTCTCTGTTGTTCCTCTTTTTTATTAAGTCTCTTTTATTATTAACTTTTTGATCATTTAACCTATGTATATGTATTTTAGGCAATATTGGCAATGACTCTCGTTCTCACTATTTATATATATATATATTTGTCAAACATCAGAAAGTCAAGTAAGTCAATGCACTATTCTTTTCATATTTAACATGTAACATGTGAAAAATGTGACTACTTCATTATATTTTGAGTTCTAACACCAGCTAAAGTTCTGTTTTATTCATTTATCATTTTATACTTAAATTTTTTTATAACAATAAATACATTACTTTGAGAACCAACCTATCACTATCAACCACGTGCAATGCACGTGCCCCTTACTAGTATATATATATATATTTATATGAAGGCAAGGTTTGTTTAGTAGGTGTTCTTCTGCTTGCTTGTTTTTCTCCTCCTATTTTTGTAATACCCATCCCACATCGCTTATGAGTACAATATGAGTCTGGTATATAATGAACCATGTATGTCACTACTAGTAACTTGGGCTTAAGCATTTTGGGCCACGTGAAAGGCTCACCAAGTTATTGGGCCAGTAGGCTACTTGGGTCGTTACAAATGGTATCAGAGCCGACTCTCGATTAGATCGAGTGTGGGTCCCTGTCATGGCCTGGTGCAAGTGGGCGGGTTCATATGTGGGCGGGCCAAGAGGGCTGGCAGGCTACTGCACAGGGACGTGCAGCCCTAAGGGGGGTGGATTGTGACATCCTGGAGTCCCACATCGACTATAGAGAGGAAAGTGAATGGGTTTATATATAGAGCTTACACCCTTACCTTGCATGAAGCTTTTTGGTGGGTTGAGGTCCACCAGAAGCAAAACCGTGAGGCCCATGGGCTAAAGCGGACAATATCATGCATGTATGAAGGGTGGGGCTTTACAAATGGTATCAGAGCCTATAACCAGCCTGAAATGTGGGACCCCCAATCCCGCTAGGAAAGCCCTTGAGGCAAGATCAGGACAGAGCCAGGGTGCGCGAGCCTGTGAGTCAAGATAGGGGAATCCGCAAGGGACACGGGTGCCACATCGCCTGGTCTAGTTAGATGGATTCACACGAGGACGTGTGGCTTTAAGGGGGGAAAATTGTAATATCCCATCCCACATCGCTTATGAGTACAATATGAGTCTGGTATATAATGAACCATGTATGTCACTACTAGTAACTTGGGCTTAAGCATTTTGGGCAACGTGAAAAGCTCACCGAGTTATTGGGCCAGTGGGCTACTTGGGTCGTTACAAATTTCCTCTAATCTCATTTGATTGCACCTACCTCCTCCCTTCGGCTGCTTCAGTAATTCCTCATGCTTGTGTTTTCACGTTTCCCACTTAGGTGCCATGTGAAGCGTACCAACGGGAACATGAGTCATCCTTTCTTCTCTCTCGATTCTTCTTCTCTTTGTTGACTCTTAATTCGAAATGGATATGATGGAAAGGAGGGGCAAGGTCAGGAAAGGATTGAGAACATCATCAGAGGCCTCTCAATGGAAGATGTGTCATCTGAAACACCTTCGTATTTTTCCTCCTTATCATTCCCCTTTTCTTCTCTTCCATGTTTCTTGCTTGCAAATCTCCAATAGTTTCTACCTTGTTTCCAAAACCCTAAAAAAAAAAAAAAAACCCAAGGATCTCTGCTTTGGCTGAAGAAGCTACAACAACGGAGACACAAAACCCCTTCCCTTCTTCAAGAATTCTCCCTTCTCAAGCAATCTTGGGTTTTAAAAGGTATCAGTCAATCATCTGTTGTTTCTCATTGTGTTACTTTACTTTCATATGGATTTTGTTGATTTTACTCAATCCCTTCTTTTGGCTGCTTTATTTTATTTCTTTTTTTCATTTGATGATTTCTTTACGCTTTGCAAATTTTTTTCCAGCTTGAACTGAATTGAGCATGAAAAGCAATGTAATGTTTTATTTGAAATCGAGACAAAGTGTAAGATGCACCAATATGAACTGAGCTGTACTTTCAATATATACCCAAAAATAATAGTCTCGAGTTACAGCCACCATAGAATTCAGAACAGGACAAACCCCAATGTCCAAATAAAGCTCTGATAAAGTGAAACTAAGCAGCTGTACAGCTTTCTATCTTGATGAGAGCATAACTTCATCAAAAAATCTTTTGCAAATAAGCTTCATCAAGGAACTCCCTATGGCATTAGCTTCCTAATCAAAGTCGGTACCGTATATGCTTGAAGAAGATATTGAAAAATTGATGTCGGAGAAACATAACACAATAACTCCTATAGCTTCCACAAAGAAGGCTTTCACAATTCACGTCTCACTTGGATCTTTAATGGGTCCCACATGAAAAATACCATGAATCTGTTAAAAAATACCATAAATCTGTTGCTCTGATACAAAGATATGACATCATAAAGGAAAAGGAAATAATATAATATTCAGATTGAATGATTCTTTTCTAATCCCTTTCTTTACCGTAAGTGCACATATAAACACTTTAGAAACGCATCCTCTAAAGATTGCATCTTAATCTCTACCCTGATTTTATAGTAACAAAACTTCATCTAATCTTGAAATATAATCCTTAAAATTAGTATAAAGTTTAGGTGTTCATAGGAAAATTTATAGAGTAGTCCTTTAAAAAGCGTTAAACTGCTACACAAAGCTTCCAAATTTCCTTATTCACACATCAAACTAAAGATGGATTCTAACATGATTTCGCCACCCTCTTCTTTGAGGTCTCCACGGCACTATAGATTTTTCTTGCATTTAGCTTGTAGAGATCTAAAACAGTTGCCAATAATCTTCTCATCAAAATTTAGAATTTTGTGGTCAAATATAAAAATACATTATTGTTTGAACCGTTACATTAAATAGTGACTATATTCTATCTAATTTGAACGTCTTATTAATTGAAATGCCCTCATTCTGCCAATGCAATGAGCACAACAGTACAGTTTTTGAATAGTTTGTAAAGAAAAAAGGAAAGAAGAAACAAATAATAAAAAAATATGAAAAATAGAAAGATCATCTTCTCCTCTCAAGGAAAATTATTGTCTCTTTTATTTCAAGCTCATGAAAATACAAATTTCAAAAGAGTAATAGTTGACACAAAAGGTGAGATCAAAATCCCAAAATCCAAAAGATAACTATAATGGTTTTAGGCTGTTTTTCCTATTGTGTATTTTGGAAAGAACATAGACGTTGTTATTATTACAATATTTATGAAATATTTTTGCTTTAAGTATATTATATTTTTTTTCCAACATTGGCAATTTTGCTACCTGTTGGGAAGCGACATTAAGAAAAGGTGTCATTTCATTTGTGTAGTAATTCTTAACACAGGGCCGGCTCAAGATAATTTAAGGCCTAAAGCGACAATCTTCAACGAGAAATTTTTTTATTTTTAATATTATTGTAATATTTTATTTAAAATTTATTTTTTTTTCATTTTTTGTAATGCAATATTACTATTTAAGGTTTTATATTAAAATTTTGCTAACATATTTTTTTTCAATTGATAGTATGGCTAATCTATTTAATCTTTTTTATAAAATTGTTGATCTAAATTAGGACTTTATCAATTTTAATTTTGAAAAACTTTTTTTTATAAAAGCAACAGTTGCAGGTATTGTCAATATTTTTATAGTAAACATATTTAATATTTATAAATTATAACTAATAATATTTACACTAACTATAATAATCATATAATATGAGTTTGTAATTAAATTTTTTTTAAAGCATAGAACCATAGAAGCTAATTTAGTTATTAATCAGTGTTGGTCACAAATATTATAGTTGTGGATTACTTTTGAATTTGATGCTTCTTCTTCAATATGAAAAAAAGGATATTATATCTGAAGTTTTCTTTTAAAAATTTTAAGCAGCATAGATATAGAGGAAAAAATGTACAACCTGGAAGATTTTTAGAACAGAAAATGATTCTTGCTTATTGTGACTTTCGGGTTTTTTTTCTTTTAATGGCAACATTTTCTCAGTGGTGAAAATGGTCGTTAATTCATTTTTTGAAATATGAAAAAATAACACTTGTTTTGTATGGAATGTAAAAAGATAGTAGTTGCTTTAATTACTTTTATGAGGCCTTATTCTTTAGGAGGAACAAAATAAAGACAATTGTTTTTTTTTTTAATTTGAAAAGATTTAAGTTGCTATAATTATTTTGTTGAAGCCTTATTTTTTTGGTTTGAGAAAAAAATAAGATGGGATTTACTTTTTTGGGGGCCTTATTTTTTGTGAGGCCTAAAGCAAAGGCTTTTTTGGCCCAATGGTCGAGCCACCCTTGACTTAAAATTGCGACTTCATTTCTTTAAGGTGGTCATTTTGTTGGACCTCTAGGAAATTCTTGGAGAAGGCTTTGTTCATTAATTCATTTATTTGTTTAACATAAAAAATTTTAGATTTTTGTGCTCTGTTTTTATTGTTGGATGAAGCATGGATGTGTATGGAAGAAAGAGAAGCCAATGAGAAAAAAAAAGTAAATATACTTTGCTTCCTTGTTTGCTAATTTGTCACCATTCAACTTCCTTCTACATGAATATTGTCAACTTGATGATATGCTTTGAAGGAAGAGAGGAATTGGAAGAAAATCTGTATCCCTTGAGGGATCGACAGTTGCATTATATGAAAGGCTGAAAGCCCAAACAATCAGAATAGTAAAGCCTTTAATCAGGCATACAATCTATAAAAAAAAATCTAGATCCAAAATCTATGCTAATCAATGTGTACAATATCTAATTTACAACTTTGTCTTTGACTGAATCACACGAGTTATGGGCCTGGAATGGGCCTCCATTGACACCCCCCCTGCAAATTGATGCAAGAGGATCATACAATAGTAATTTGGAAACAAGAAACTGATGACAAGGCTTTGGTAGTCCCTAACATTTGCAAGAGAGTTTAGAATTCCATTAAAATGGTGAGAATGCAGTGCCCCTAAGAGACGACTGTAGTTTTACATATATAGGGGTTGATTTCCCTCATTACAATCCATAGATCCTATATTATAGCATAGATCCTAAATTATAGCATATTCTACAGTACAACAGTGGACTGAAAACTGGACTGAGCCTAAATGGCCTGCTTGCCAAGATCGGGCCTGGACTGGGCCTAAATGGCCTACTTCGATTGACACCCCCTCTCAAATTGATGCCGGGGAGTCATAAAGCAGCAATTTGGAGACAAGAAATTGATGCCGAGGCCGAGGAAGGCCCTTTGTGAAGATATCTGCAAACTGAAATTCTGTAGAGACATGAGGAAGACGAATGACATCACGCTTATATTCATCTCGAATAAAGTGGCAGTCAACTTCGATATGTTTGGTGCGTTCATGAAATACAGGATTTTCAGTGATTTGGATGGCCCCAGTATTATCAGCATGCAAAGGAGTAGGAGATGTTTGAGCGAACCCGAGTTCCGATAGAAGTCCCCGTAACCATAAAATCTCAGAACAAGCAGAAGACATTGCCGTATATTCAGCTTCCGTGGAAGATCTGGACACACGTTCTTGTTTCTTGCATTTCCAAGAAACGAGAGAAGTGCCAAGGTACATGCACCAACCAGTAGTAGAACGGCGTGTGTATGAACAACCTGCCCAGTCAGCATCCGCATAAGCGGTCAGATGAAGAGGATTATCCTTTGGATAATATAAACCACGAGGGACAGTTTTTAACAGATAGCGAAGAATGCGCTTCACAGCTGTCAAATGAAGATGTCTAGGAGCGGTCATGAACTGGCTCACAAGATGAACGGCATAGGAGATGTCAGGTCTAGTGATGGTGAGAGAGACAAGACTTCCCACCAGACGCCGGTAGGTTTGAGGATCAGGAAGAAGATCGCCATCATCCTTACTCAACTTGAGATTGACCTCGACAGGCGTATCGACAGGGGAAGAATCATGGAGGTCAGCCAACTCGATAAGATCTGATGTGTATTTGTGTTTATTAACAAATAGACCTTTGGGAGATTGATGCACCTCTAAGCCCAAGAAATAATGCAAGGGGCCCAAATCCTTCATACAGAAGGAATCCTTGAGAGAAGCCTGGAGGGATTTGATCATACCATCATCTGTGCCAGTGATAATAATATCGTCAACATATACGAGAAGCACAGTAACACCAGTAGAGGAGTGGCATAAAAAGAGAGATGGATCATAAGAACTTGGGGTAAAGCCACTCTCGCATAAGCGACCCTTGAAGGTCTCGAACCATGCCCGAGGAGCTTGCTTGAGACCATAAAGCGATTTGCGCAGGCGACAGACACTCCTCTTAGAGGGAGAGGGGACACCTTGTGGTATCCTCATATAGACTTCTTCTTGCAGATCCCCATGGAGAAAGGCATTTTTGACATCCATTTGGTATAAAGGCCAGGATTTAGAGGCAGCAATGGCGAGAAGTAACCGAACAGAAGTCATTTTTGCCACAGGTGCAAACGTTTCCTCATAGTCAATGCCATACTCTTGTCTGTTTCTGAGTGCTACAAGTCTAGCTCTGTGTCTATCCAATGACCCATCAGATTTAAGCTTGATCGAGTAGATCCATTTGCAACCAATGGGTTTAACTCCGGAAGGACAATCCACAATATCCCAGGTGTGATTCTGATCCAATGCATCCAATTCCTCCTTCATAGCCTGGTTCCAGCAATCTTGTTGGACAGCCTGCAAATAAGAACTTGGGATAGAGATAGAAGAGAGAGTGGTCATCAAGGAAGTATGGGTAAATCCATACCTATCAGGCGGTCTAGAAGTTCTGGAGGAGCGACGTAAGGGAGGAGTAGTTGTGGAACCATGTGTCGGTGGAGGATCAGGGGGAGGACCATCCGCAGTGGGAGGTTTCTCCCGACGGTGGTATACAAAAGCAGGATTAAACCGAGTAACAGAGGTTTGATCCGAAAAACCTGGTAAGAGAGCTGGGGAAGAGGGATGAGGACTGTCCATGTGAGTGGGGAAGAAATATTGATTTTCAAAGAAAATAACATTCCGAGAAACCCTGATACGACGACCAATGGGATCATAATAAACAAAACCTTTTTGATGAGTGGCATAACCCAAAAAAGCACACCTGCGAGATTGTGCTGTTAGTTTCGTTCTTTCTGTGGGAGGTAAATGAACAAAGCAAACACAGCCAAAGGTATGTAAGTGATCAAACACAGGATGATGACCAAACAATTTAAAATGAGGCGTTAAATGGCCAATGGTAGGGGATGGAATGCGGTTTATGAGATAAACAGCCGTGGTGAGAGCTTCAGTCCAAGAACGAGGGGGAACGGATGCTTCAATCAGAAGAGTTCTAGTGACATCAAGAAGATGTCTGTTTTTCCGTTCCGCAACGCCATTTTGTTGTGGAGTATACGGACAGGTACGTTGAGAAATGATTCCTTTATTGTTTAAAAAGGATTGAAAATCTTTGGAAACATACTCCCCCCCCCGAGTCTGAGCGCAAAGTTTTAATGCATTTAGAGAATTGGTTTTCAACATATTGAACAAAAAATTTAAATGCATTAAGAACATCAGACTTCGAATGTAATAAATAAATCCAAGTAAATCTGCTGTAGTCATCAATGAATGTTACAAAGTACTTGAAATGACTATGTGAAATGGTCGGAGCAATGCCCCAAACATCACTGTGAATTAAGTCAAAACATGAAGTGCTCCGTGTGTCAGAGATTGGAAAGGGTAAAGTTTTACTCTTTCCTAATTTACAAGCATCACAGTCAAAAGAAGCAGAATCAATAGGTTTATTTATTAATCCAGAGTGAAATAAAGTAGACATTGTAGAAGCATTCGGATGACCAAGTCTATTATGCCACAATCGAGAATTATTCTGAATGAAAAAACAAAATAACTGATGTAAAGGGTTATCATGAAGAAATGAAGACACTGGTAAAGGAAAAAGTCTGCCACGCTTAGGCCCCCTTGTGATCACTTCCCCCGACTCCTGGTCCTGCACAACACAACCAGCAGAAGAAAAAGAGACATTGTAATTATTTTCAACAAGTTGACCCACAGAAACCAAATTGGTAGCAAGATGAGGTAAAACTAAAACATTGGTTAAGGGTAAGGGGCCAGGGGTATCACCAACAGAGGTGATGGGAAGATGATCTCCATTGGCAGCTTGAACCGTAAGATGACCAGTATAAGGAACTACATTTTGCAATTGTATAGGTGAAGAGGACATATGGTTACTGGCACCAGAATCTAAGTACCATGTATTAGAAAGAGATGACCCAGTACCTGCGATATGCATGGATGCCAAGGCATTGATAATCATTTGGTTGACCATCTCAGGGGTGAGAGGAGCTGGGGATGCAGATTGCGTGGAGGAATCAGGTTGTGAGGAAGAATCAGACGGCAGAGCACTGAATTCAGAGGAGGCATATCGTGGAGTGGTGACTGTGTAAGCACTAGGAGCGGATGACACTGTGTAAGGATTAGAGGCTGAGGGCACAGAGTTGCGGAAAGTAGAATTGTGACCCTTCTTCCGGCATTCATCAATGACATGACCAGTGGCCTTACAATATCGGCAGATCTTGACCTTGCATTGATTAGCATAGTGACCATATTTCTTGCAGTTATGGCACTGAACTTTACTGATATCCCGGGAAGAGCGTTTGGTGTGAGCAATATAGGCAAGCGGAGCCTCAACAGCCCTTTGTTGTTCCATAGTAGATTTAGTGACGAGACGTTCCTCCCGTAGAAGCTCCTGAAGACAGTCATCCAGGCTAGGAAGTGAAGCCCTGCTCATCAAGTTGGATCTAACTGGCTCAAACTCTAGACAAAGTTTCATAAGAAACTGATCCCGATGGCTACTTTGCTGTAAGCGAGATAGTTCGGGTAGAAGAGCTTCAGACACCGAGGCATACTTAATTTCATCGTATTCGGACCACAGTCTGCGAAAGCCATTGTAATACTCCTGAACAGATTGTGTGCCTTGAGTATATTGAGAAATATCAAGTTCCAATTGAAATTGACGAGCAGCAGTGCCTTGTTGATAGATCTTTTGAAGATAGTCCCACATTTCACGGGCAGTTTGGCAAGGTCTGAGGTTGAGGATAAACTGTGGGTCAACTGAACCTAGTAACCAGGTTTTTATTTTAGCATCCTTAGTTTTCCAAGCTAAAATCTTCTTGTCATCGGCCTCGGGTTTAGGGTCAGATCCGTCAATGTGTGCCCAAAGTTCCTTGCCTTCTAAGTAAATTTGAGATTGGAAGGCCCATGAGGTATAATTAGCGCCATCAAACTTAACCAGGGAGATGATGTCTGATTTGTCCATGATGACCCAGAACAAGCAAACACTCCAGGAAGCAGTAATATCAGAATCAGTCCACAATCAGTGGTTAGAGACACAATCAGATGGACCAGAGTGGTGATGTAAAATAGCAGATAGCAACCAGCAGAGAGATGCAGAGATCCACAGAATAATGAACAAGCAACAACAGAACAAATTGCAGGAACTTGCAACAGTAATAAACCAGGAGAATGAACTAGCAGACTGATGAATTAGTGCATGCACAAGCAGTAAGTAGCAGCAAACAACCAGAACAGGCAGTCAGTAAAAGTTTCCGGAAGGAAACACTGAGCAGCATCCAGACGGCCCTGTCGTCAGGGAGAGATACATGACCGAAGCCCCACCGGAGGATCTCTTGATAGATCAGAGAGTAGGGATGGTTGAGCAGGATAAGCACGCAACTAATGGAAGTGGTCTCAAACAAATCAAATCCAGAACCAGGATTTTGGACGGCCGAGATGAAAACAAGTAAAAAAATTGAATTTCCTCAAAAATAGGTAGAAGGCCTACCTCTGATAACCAATAAATGTTGGAAAAATCTTCATAAATAAGAGAATATTCAGACGACCAAGAGGGAGGAATCCGCTGAGATGGTGATGATGATGATCACAGGTGGGCCACGCCTGATCTGAGATGATCAGGGATGAGCAGAGAAGATCCGACTGAAGAAGATGATCACAGATTGGCTTCCAAGGCTTGGAAGATGACTGAGACAACCAAGATGATTGATTGACCTTGCTCTGATACCATAACATTTGCAAGAGAGTTTAGAATTCCATTAAAATGGTGAGAATGCAGTGCCCCTAAGAGACGACTGTAGTTTTACATATATAGGGGTTGATTTCCCTCATTACAATCCATAGATCCTATATTATAGCACAGATCCTAAATTATAGCATATTCTACAGTACAACAGTGGACTGAAAACTGGACTGAGCCTAAATGGCCTGCTTGCCAAGATCGGGCCTGGACTGGGCCTAAATGGCCTGCTTCGATTGACAGTCCCTTAGTGAAGATATCAACAATTTGAAACTCTGTTGAGACATGTGGAAGACTGATCACATCACGTACATATTCAACGAATAAAATGACAATCAACTTCTATATGATTTGTGCTTTCATGAATTATTGGGTTTTCCGTAATGCGAATGGCACGTATTGTCTGCATGTAAAGGAGTTGGTGTAGGTTGAGCAAATACCAAATCGAATAGAAAACCACGAAGCCACAAGATTTCAGAGCAAGCTGAGGACATTGCACGATATTCTACTTCTCATGAGGATTTGGATACACATTCTTGTTTTTTTATATTTCCAGAATATTAAAGAGTTTCAAAGATACATGCACCACCTAGTCATGGATCTCTATGTTTTAGGACAGCTAGCCCAGTCTGCATCAGCGTAAGCTGTTAGATGAGTGGAGGTCCCTTTCGGAAAGAATAGGCCACAAGTTGAAGTCCATAACGGTATCTGATAATCCGTTTATGAGCTGTGAGATGAAGATGACGAGGAGCACTCATAAATTGGCTTACGAGGTTCACAGCATAAGATATATTTGGTCGAGTAATAGTATGATAAACTAGACTTTCCACGAAATGCCGATACATATGAGGATCAAAAACCAACTCGCCATTATCCTTTCATAATTTTCGATTGACTTTCAATGGAGCATCAACAAAAGTGGACTCTTGAAGATCAGCAAGAGTAATTAGGCCCATTGTATATTTGCATTGATTAATGAAAAGACCATTGGAGTTTTGCTAGATTTCCAAGCCAAAGAAGTAATGCAATGGAGCCAAATCTTTCATATGGAAGAAATTACTTAGAGAAAACTGAAGTTTTTTAATCATTTCAGCATTAGTACCTGTGATGATAATATCATCTACATACACCAAAAGAGCAGTGACACCATTAAATGTGTGTTGAAGAAAAAGTGATGGATCATAAGGACTTTGAGCAAACTTCAGGTGAATCAATGTTGTTTTCAACTTGTTAAACCATGTTCGAGGAGCCTACTTTAAGCCATAAAGAGATCTCCGCAGTTGACAGATAGAACCCTTGGAAGGCGAAGAAACTCCTTGAGGAATTCTCATATAGACTTCTTTTTTTAGATCACCATGAAGAAAGGCATTTTTTACATCCCTTTGATATAATGGCCATGATTGAGAGGCAGCAATGGCAAGAAGTAATCGAACAATGGTCATTATGGCAACCAGAGCAAATGTTTCTTCATAATCTATGCCATATTCCTATCTGTTTCCCAAGGCAATAAGACGAGCTTTGTGTCTATCTAAGGAACCATCAGATTTAAGTTTGATTGAATAAATCCACTTGCATCCTATAGGTTTGACACTAGATTCATCTCTAGCGCACTTAGTTCTTCCTACATCGCTTGTTTTCAAAAGTCAAGTTGCAAAAGCTTGTAAATAGGAGTTAGGTATAGAGGTAGCAGATGGAGAGGCCATAAGGGAAACATGGGTCAAACCATAGCAATCAAGAGGACGAGAAGGCCTTGAGGAGTGACTTAAGGTACTTATTGGAGGCAGACCATTTTTCAGTGGAGGATTCGAAGGTTGCCAGCCTATAGTGGTAGCTTTTTCCCTTCTATGATACACACAATTAGGGTTAAACCTCAAAATCGTTGCTTTGTCAAAAAAATCAAGAAAGAGAATTCTAGTGTTGGACTTCAATGGGTCCTAGTATTAGTGGAAAAAATATTGATTTTCTAGAAACACAACATTACGGGAAATCCTGTTACATTTTGCAATATGATTATAACAGGCAAAGCCTTTTTATGAGGAGCACAACCTTCAAATGCACACTTAGTAGATTGAGCAGTTAGTTTTGTTCCTTCATGTGGAGGAAAAAGGACAAAGAATACACAATCAAAAGGGTAGAGGTGATTGAAGGTAGGTTGAGTCCTCTGCAGTCGAAAATAGGGGCTTTCATTTTTAGTGGAAGGGGATGGTAACCGATTTATGAGATGTACTGCTGTTGTAAGAGCCTTAGGCCAAAAACAAGTAGGTACTAAAGGCTCAAGAAGGGGAGTCTGAGTAACATGGAAAATTGGTTTTTAACATATGTTACAAAGATTTGAAATGTAGCAAGGATAGCAAATTTTGAATGTAACGGATAGATCTAGGTGAATCTACTGTAGTTATCAATAAATTTAACAAAATATTTATAACTTCCATGTGATACATGAGGAGCTATTCCCTACACATCACTGTGAATCATATCAAAATAGTCTTTGCCACTAGATGTAGATTGAGGAAAAGGAAGGGTTTTGCTTTTTCCTAACTTACATGCATTGCAATCAAAAGGAACACAAGCACCAGAATTATTTAATAATCCAGAATTGCACAAAGTAGACAAAGTTCTGAAATTTAGATGTCCTAACTTATTATGCCACATCTAAGCATTATTCAAAACAAAAAGGCAAAAAAACTTATTTATAGTTTTATCCTCCACAATTGAGGGTACATAATGGGAAAATAGTCTTCCATCTCTAGGCGCCCTCACGATCGCTTGCCTCGACTCTCGGTCCTGTACAACACAACCAGAGGAAGAGAATGAGATTTTGCACTTGTTGTCAATCAATTGTCCAACAGCGACAAGATTTGTAGTTAAACTTGGAGAAATAAAACCATTTATAAGGGCAATGGACTAATGACATCACCAATAGTAGTACTGGGTAAATTATCTCCATTGGCAGTTTGAATTCTAAGGTTATCCTTAATAAGGAACAATGTTTGTCAAGGAGGAAGGTGATGATGTCATATGAATGGTGGTTCCTGAGTCTACATACCAGTTGAATGAGCTCTTACCTGAGAGCCCAATGGCTAAGAATGCATTAACGATCATTTGTTGAACTAACTCAAGGGTTAGAGAAGCAGGAGAATCAGACTGTGTAGAGACAACAGATTGTACAAAAGAAACTTGTATCGTAGAGGAAGAGTCACCCTAGTGAAAATTGGGAGTAGTAGTGGTGGTGCTAGTACATGCATCAGAGATAGGATTCTTGACGTCTCTGGCATTCAGAAATGACATGTCTAGGGGCTTTGCAATAGTTGCAAGTTTTGTGTTTATACTAAGAAGCATAGTGACCATAGTTGTTGTAGCTATAACATTTCACCTTACTAATATCCTAAGAAGGTTGCCGTCCTCTAGCAATATATGCAAAGGGAATACTGTTCTCATGATTTTTTTCTTTGAGAATAGCTTTAGTTATCTAACATTGCTCCCCACGAAGTAGTTCTTTAAGGCATTCATCTATTGACAAAAGTGGAGCTCAATTCATCAAGTTTGACTGAATATATTCATATTCAGGTCGAAGCTTCATTAGAAACTAATCACGGTGACTATTATGTGGCAGTTTTAGCAGGTCAAGAAAAGTGCTTTAGAAACATCAGCAAATTTGATTTCATCATATTCGAACCATAAGGTTAAAAACCTGAATAATAATCCTGTATGGACAATGTTCCTTGGGAATAATTTGCAATATCTAATTTCAGTTGAAATTATCAAGAAGCATTATTTTGGTGATATACTCTTTTAAGGCATTCCCACATGTCTCTTAATTATTTGCAAGGGCGGAGATGCAAAATGAAATTTGATTCTACAGATGCAAGGATCCAAGACTTGAGTTTTGCATCTTTGGTTTTCCAAGAGAGGATTTTTTTGGCATCTTGCAATATGGCCCACAGTTCTTTTCCTTCAAGATATAATTGAAATTGAAAAGACCAAGATGCATAATTTTTCCCATTCAGATTTCTCATTTTTGTTCATGATGACAACAACAAAAATTGGCAATCGAATTGCAATACAGACAACAACAGCAGTAACAGTAATATTCAGATTCCGAAATTGCGACAAAAACAATAGCCATGTCCAAATTTCATCAACCAACAGCAAAAGGAAGATGAAGAGAGACATAGAAATGAATTAGAGTTAAGATCTGAATGGCCTGACCTGTCCAGTGGAAAAAAAGCACAACAGGCGACCCTAATAGGTGTGGCTGATGCACAACGTGGGGCCCACAGAATTTTTGGACTGCAGATTCAAGCTTTGATCTGATTCCTGGTATGAGACAGCTTCCTTGTGTTGAAGTTTGGTCTGAAGATACCTTAGATCCGAGCTTTTGGACAGCCTGTGATTCAAACAGTGCACGAAAATTGGCAACCACGGGAAGGAGGAAAAGACCTATCTCTATTAGCCAGAAAAATGTGAAAATAATCACCAAAAATCCAAAATGGTTGGTCGACCAAGGCTGTAGAAGTGGCCTGTAAAATCTAGAAGATGGCAGGGAGGCCACCATAGATCAGAGATGATCTACAGTGGATGTTACTGCACGTTAATGCAGAAAATAGATCCCTGATTTGTTCTTGTATACTGATGCAGAAAACAGATCCCTGATTTAATCTTGACCAGGATGAAGACATGTTGCTCTATATTAGAGTCTCTAATACCATGTCACCTTGATGATATGCTTTGAAGGAAGAAAGGAATTGCTAGAAAATCTGAATCCCTTAAAGGATTGACAGTTGCATTATGTAAAGGGCTGAGAGCCCAATCAATCAGAATAGTCAAGCCTTTAATCAAGCATATAATCTATACAATAAAATCTAGATCCAAAATCTATGCTAATCAATTTGTACAGTATCTAATTTACAGCTTTATCTTTAACCAAATCACACATGATTTATTTCCTGATGGGCCTGGAATGGGCCTCCATTGACAAATATAATAGACTGTGATGGTTGTTAGAGTTACACGTACTCCAAAGGAAATTGTTTGTATCCTTCTTTGTAAAAGTAAAATTGTCTCCTTTTCATTACCTACAAGTGGAAGAATTTTATGATCAGTATCTTCTGTAAATAGTCTTGAGGTTGAATTTTAATGCACACAAAATCCCAAACAGTTTTATGCTTTTGGTAGAACATTATGATTAAAGTGTTAGCATTGACATCCACATGGCTGAATGTTGAATTTGTGATTGTTTTAGTTGATCTTATCAAGCTAAAAAAGTGTATATCCCCTCTTATAGATTGAATGTATAGAATGGAGTATATTGGCATTAATGTGAACTGAGAGATTCTTGGTAGAATTTATTGTACATCTTACCAACCCAATTACATGAAAAGGAAAAGACTCATCTAGGTCTTTCTTCCATTCACATTGCTATCGGTTGTCACGAAACATATGGTGGTGTGATTAGGATACTGATTGTTTTGATTTTGTTACCATTAAACCTAGGAAAAGAAGCCTTACTTGGATTGGTTCTTGGAACTCAAGGCAAAGTATGAGAAAGCTATTTAAAAATGTAATTCTATAAATGAAGAAGCATGTACTTGTTTGTTGATGAATCCAATTGCTATACACTTGGGATTTTTGTTCATTGGTACACTTATCATGATCTATTCATTTTTTTGTAGGAGCAAGTGATCTTAGATAGAGGGCACTACAGTAGACTTGAGTGGGAGGTTTGTCAAATGGTGCTACTATTTGAGGTTTTCTTTTTGGTAAATGCACATGCTTAATTGTGGTTAATACCAATTCTCCCTTTCCTTGTAAAACAACTATTAATTGCCACATATTAGTGATAGAGATCAAAGAAGCTTGAAAAACAATAATAGATTGATAGACAAAATTGCTTGTGGAGAAGATCCTCAAGCCTGTCTTATATGTAAAGAAGATTTCCAAAAAGGTTACAATGTACAGTTGTGTAATTGCTAAGAACAAGTAATTTACAGCACTGCATAAATCGTGATTTATGCACAAGAATGGAAACATATTCTTCAAGATAAGGCATGACAGAATGAGTCAGAAAGAGTCAATTGAGCTTATCTACAGTGGGCCTTGGCTGTTGGACCAGGTCCTAGGTCGGCCCATTAGTTTAGGCCCATTGGGCCCAAGGTTATGATCACTCATTATCTTTACACCCCCCTTCAAGCTGATGATGCGGTAGCAACAGAAGATTGCTCAGAAGAGCACTGAAGTGAGAGAAGGTTTGAGCTTTAGTAAAGAGATCCGCTGCATTATCTTGGGAAGGAACCGGATGAAGGGTGAGAGTGTTGAGTTTATACTGCTGCTGGACAATGTGACAGTCAATCTCAATATGCTTTGTCCGTTCATGAAAAACTTCATTTTGAGTGATTTTGATGGCACTCTGATTGTCGCAATACAAAGGGGTAGGAGTTCGAAGATGGATCTCAAAGTTATGCAAGAGCCACCGAAGCCAAATGATTTCAGTTGTAGTGTCCGCAAGAGCTCTATATTCAGCTTCTGCAGAAGAGCGAGATGCTAGAGCTTGTTTCTTGCTTTTCCAGGATACTAAGGAGTGACCAAGGAAAATACAAAATCCAGTGGTGGACCGACGATCATCAGGTTTACCGGCCCAGTCAGAGTCAGAGAAGGCACGAAGAGCAAGGGAGCTGTCTGATGAGAGTAACAGTGCATGAGTTTGAGTTCCTTGAAGATAGCGGAGTATGCGAAGAACAGCACCCCAATGAACCGAAGTGGGTTGAGCTAGAAATTGGCTAACCCGGTGAACTGCAAAGGCAATATCAAGACGAGTGATGGTAAGGTAGACAAGAGTACCTACTACTTCACGGTATCTAGTAGGGTTTGACAAAAGTACCCCATCGGTCTTACTGAGACGAGTGTTAGTTTCCAGTGGAGTAGTAACAGGAGTGAGATCAGTAAGACTTGCACGCTTGATGATGTCAGAGCAATACTTAAGTTGAGATAGTACATATCCATGCATAGAGTATCCCACTTCAATACCAAGAAAATACCGCAAAGGTCCTAAATCTTTCATCTCAAACTGTTGATGAAGGAATTGTTTAAGTGCAGCAATACCATCATGATCATCTCCGGTAATAATCATATCATCAACATAGAGAAGAAGAACAACTATGCCCTTGGAAGAATTGTGATAAAAGAGGGCACTATCATGTGAGCTCTGATGATAACCAAAGGAAGTCACTGCGGTAGCAAAACGTGCAAACCAGGCCCGTGGAGCATGTTTCAAGCCATATAAAGCTCGCCGAAGATGACAAACATAGGTAGAAGGAGAGGAGATACCAGGTGGGGGAGTCATATGAATGTCCTCAGTGAGATAGCCATTGAGGAAGGCATTTTTCACATCAAGTTGATGAAGAGACCACCGTTGGATAGCAGCAATAGAGATCAAAATCCGGACTGTTGTCATCTTAGCAACAGGTGCAAACGTTTCTTCATAATCTATCCCGTAGTCTTGTGTATATCCTTTTGCCACAAGCCGGGCTTTATACCGTTCTATAGAGCCGTCAGCCAACATTTTCACTTTGTAAATCCATTTACAACCAATGGTTTTCCTTCCAGGAGGAAGTGGAACAAGATCCCAAGTGTGATTTCGCTGAAGGGCAGCAATTTCTTCTTCCATGGCTGTCATCCATTCTGGATATTTGGAAGCTTCTTGATAGGTGTGAGGTTCAAAATGTGAATGGACTGTGGCAAGAAAAGTGCAATACTATGGAGAAAACAGATTAGTAGACACAAAACCACAGCGCTGAACTGGGGTTCGAGATCGCAAAGGATACCTTCGAGGTGGGGCAAAATCCGACGCTTCAGGAGCCACTTGGACAATGGTTGAGTCAGAGGAGGGGGAAATAGCTTTGGATCTTCGCTGGTAAACTTGAAGAGGCTTGGGTTCAGTAGATATGGTTTTTGAGGGGAAGAGATCTGGAAAAGGGTCGAGAGAGTGAATAGGAGAAATCGATGCAGGTTGCTTGGTACGAGGTAAAGAGAAATAGGGCACATACTCAAGAAAAGTCACATTGCGAGATATCCTGAGCTTATTAGCTTGAGGATCAAAGCATTGATATCCCTTTTGTTCAATTCCATAGCCCAGAAAAACACAAATGGCTGATTTGAGGGACAACTTATCTCGTTCATGAGGTTGAAGAAGGACAAAACAAGTGCAACCAAAAACTCTGAGATGTGAGTAATTAGGACGTGTACCAAATAATTTTTCAAAAGGTGTTACCCCAGAGAGAACAGTGAAGGGCATTCGGTTGATAAGATACACAGAGGTGAGAACACATTCTCCCCAAAAAGAGAATGGAACCGATGAGGAACATAACATGGATCTAGCAGTTTCTATAATGTGACGGTGTTTGCGTTCTGCGATTCCATTTTGTTGGGGAGTACCTGGACAAGAATGCTAAGCTAGAGTTCCATGAGAAGTGAGAAGATCCTGAAATTTGTGTAAACAATATTCTCCTCCAGAATCAGATCTAAAAACTTTAATTTTGGCAGAAAACTGGGTGGAGATCATGTTGGCAAAATTAACATAGGCATTAAAAAACTCAAATTTGTGTTTTAAAAAGTACAGCCAAGTGTATCTGGTGAAATCATCCACAAATAGGACATAATAGAGGGACCATCCTTTTGTGGGTTGAGAAGCCGGTCCCCACAAATCAAAATGGACTAAATCAAAAGGTGAGTGAGAAAGAGAAACACTTTTATTAAATGCCAACACAGTTGGTTTGGAGATTCTACAATCAATGCAATCTGGAAAATGTCCAATATTGACTTTACCAAGACAATGACTTGAACTTAAAACATTTAACTTATTCTTAGACAAATGGCCTAGCCTAAGGTGCCACAAACTTGCAGAAGTTAAAAAGGCAGCAGAAGCAACATTGGAAGAGAATCCAGGGATGTGAAGAGTAGTCAAATGGTACAATCCTCCAATTCTATGGCCTGTTCCAATTTGGCTCCCTGAGCGAGGATCCTACACAGTGCAACCATGAGAGTCAAAAGTAACTACGTATCCCATATGTGTAAGTTGGCTAACAGAGATTAAGTTAATAAAAAGACCAGGAATGCACAACACATTGGGCAAGGATAACAATCCTGAAGATGATGTGGAGGTGAAGGACCCAATGGACTGAACCGAAAGAGTGGACCCATTAGCAGTGCGAATATTCATAGGAGAAGGAGGAGGACGACTAGTATGAAAGAAAAAGGTGTCTGAAACCATGTGAGAGGATGCACCAGAATCAAAAATCCAAGTATGATGCTTACCTGTGAAGAAAGCCATGGCAGAAGCAGCTGTCTCAGCAGGAGTCAAATGCGAGGGACCAGAGGTAGTCAGCATCAATTGTTGGAGCCGCTCATCTATCATAGTTTGGAGCTGAGTAGAGAGATCCATAGTCGAAGGGGTCAATTCAGTGCTTGCAGCAGTCTGTTGGAACTGTCCTAATTTTCGTTCAGTAAAGGACGGTCTTTTTTCCAGTGACCTGGTTCTTTACTATAATTGCAAAGATTGCTGGTGGAGACTGTGGTCTTGGCAGCAATGTGAGTCTTTGTGGCTGTTAAAACATGATCAGTATCACCAGCTTTCTTTCTAGCCAATGACTTCTGTGTTTGTTCCTCTGCTAATAATTTAGACAAAGCAATGTCGACCTGAGGTAGTGGTGAGCGGTGCAATAATAATCCCCTAACATGCTCATACTCTGGTCTAAGTGCCATGAGAAATTGTACCAATCTAGTTTCCTGTCTATATTGTTCAAAGGTGACAGAATCATTGGTACAAGAAAATTGGGCCTCCATTAAAGCCAATTGATCCCACAAGGCAGACATCTTAACATAGAAATCATGAATTGAATCTGATCCTTGATCAGCGTTCTTAATTTCCCATTCCAATTGATATCTCCGTGCAGAGTTAGACTGAACATAGAGACGCCCTAAGTAATCCCAGGCATCCTTGGGGTGAGAAAATTTAGACAATTGATTTCTTATTGAGGGAATAACTGAGTTTGCAATCCATGAATTTATTTTCCCAATTGAAGCTTCCCAATCTTCATAAGCATTATCTTTACTGTCAGGACAGGATTTTTTGTCAGTAATATACTTCCAAAGTTTTTGTCCTTTCAGAAAATTGGTCATCAGATGAGACCAATAGGCATAGTTGGTCCCATCTAAGATGACACTAATTCCTGATAATTTCTCAGCCATTGGGGATCACCAAGTATGTGAAGTAACAGCAACCAGAAAAAAATCCAGAAAAAAAAATAGTTCTGAGCGTGCAAATAACAGTGAGTAGAAACCAGATTGAAGCCTTAATCTGTCTAAGTAATCAGATCAAATAACAGCAGGGACTAGCCACCTAAAATGCGCACCCACACACCAAATTTGCAGACGATCCAATGGCAAGACAAGAAAATCAACGGTACTGATGAAAACTAGTGCTCAAAAACATCAATCAGAAGATTTCTTAGAATCATACCAAAACAGTCCAAAAAAACAAACAAAAAATACCAGAGGTTCTTCTCAGATGGTCGAACTAGGAGGTATGATCCACAGTGGTCGTCAGGCACCTGTGGGGCCCACTATAAATTAATTAGCTACAGCCCTATGCACACGCACAATCTTCAAACGAAAATCACCAAAGAGCTTTGATACCATGATAGAGATCAAAGAAGCTTGAAAAACAATAATAGATTGATAGACAAAATTGCTTGTGGAGAGGATCCTCAAGCTTGTCTTATATATACAGAAGATTTCCAAAAAGGTTACAATGTACAGTTGTGTAATTGCTAAGAACAAGTAATTTACAGCACTGCATAAATCGTGATTTATGCACAAGAATGGAAACATAATCTTCAAGATAAGGTATGACAGAATGAGTCAGAAAGAGTCAATCGAGCTTATCTACAGTGGGCCTTGGTTGTTGGACCAGGTCTTAGGTCAGCCCATTAGTTTAGGCCCATTGGGCCCAAGGTTATGATCACCCATTATCTTTACAATTAACTCTTTGCATCTCAATTTCTAGCTTTGTCAAGAGTTTTTCAAGCATTTGTGCACTTTTTAGGCCTCTAAAATTGACGAGTTTTGAAGAACGGCTATAATTCCCTTCTGTTGCTAATTTAGCTTGACAAAACTATGTCTATACAATAGCTTGAATGGTATCATTGCCTATACTAATGGGCTTATTGTGATTATGGAATGTACCATGTATTGAAATTTTGAATACTTTTCATACTTTGTTTCTTTGAATTCCCCAAATTTGTGTTGTCAAAAACAACCTTTTGGTCCATGCCACATTAGGCATCTATGAATAGTATGCTCTAGATGGGTTTAATTTTAGACTTTTTATTCCATCTTTTACCTGCATATGCGTGGCTAAGTACTAGCTGATTGCGGTTTCACTTTTTGGTCTTGGTGTTGGCCGAGGTGAGGAAGCACCTAGACCAAGTCTTAAGCTTGAATTGTATATTTCCTAATTATAGTACTTTTAGCTCCCAATGGATTTTATACAATCATTTATTTATGACTTTGTTGGTTTTGATTTTGTTTCTCTATTGCTTGCTTCAGAGTCTCATGTTGTATCATATTTTGAAAATGATTGTTGTTATAATTTGGAAATAAGCATATTATATTTTGGGTATAGCAGCCCAATCACAATCTGAACAAATTGGATGTAATTATCAACAGATTACTTTACATGGATTTCCTTCCTTTGCTCTATCTCATCGTAATATAGATATTGCAGGATTTCTCAATGAATGGCATCCCAGTTTTCTCTGATTATCATGTAAAATTCTATCATTTCTTCATTTTTGGATTTATTTTCTATTATAGAAAAGAAACTCTGTCCCTTGTTTAAAACCTATTTGTAGATTATTTTGAATTGCAGGAATTTAGTTAACCAGTATCTTTGATGATCGGTAAGATTTATTTTTCTATACTGATTTGGATTCATGAATCTTCAGTTCTTTAGTCTTATTTTCAACCATTTGCAAATTTGACTCCCTGTGTTCTCTATAGGGCAGAAACATTTTTATTCTTATTAGATTACAGAAAGTAGTACTTTTTTCTTTAATATTTGTAAAGTATTACCTTTTGGATAATATTATAATACGACAACCTCCCTATGAGTTTTTTCTTCAGATTCTTCATCAACCTATCACCAAATCACAGTAATTCAAGGAGTTCTCAGATTATTCACCTCAGGTATATATTGCATTTTTATGGTTTTTTTTAATTGAAGGTTGAGTTGTATTTTTCAGATGAATAGAGAGGGAGAAGTGTAGTTCCTTTGATCAATGGATAAAACACTAGAACAAACGATATCACCAAATCCATTGATTTTATAGACTGATGATTGGTGTTCCTTTTGTTCTTTCCAACTCTAGCTCTTTTTTTTTTTTTTTTTGGGTGTGTGTGTGTTGGCCATCTTTTGTACATTTGAAGCCTTATTTCCACTAATCACACATTTGTATAATGGTAGCAGTTCCCACTCCCAGGGAAAGAAATAGTAAAAAGTCTTAGGATCCAACCGCAATGATCTAAGGCATGCTTTTTTTGCATACAATACATATGATTGCATAGGAATTCATTCATTTTATTAATGAATGAGTGAGAGAGAAGAGAGCAAACAGAATACTTTATTAATGAATGAGAGAGAGAGAAGAGAGCAAACAAAATACATATCATATGAACTTACACAGTTAGTATGAACGCCAAAATCTATAATTTGAAGTCAGCCAATATAAAAGCGAACAAACCATAGTATCCATAGAGAGAGATGGTAGAATAATTCAAATATGTCATATGAAGTTACCCAATTAGTCTATAATCTGTATGTCATTATCTGTCATTAGAAGGTACCCCATATACAAGCAAAACATATCTAAAAAGAGAGAAAGATCAAAATCTATCCATTATGAAGTTACCCTATAGAGATGAATGCTGAAATCTATAATTTTGAAGGTCCCCAATAAGCAAGAAAGCAAATGAGAGAGAACCATCAAAACCCAAGCATTATGAAGTAGAATTAATGCCGGAATATATATTTTTGAAGGTGCTCAACAGGCAAGCAAGCAAATCAAGAACCCAACATTAGAAAGAGAGATGTGTCAGGTTAGTTGGACTTGGAGAGAGCGAAGAGATGAGAAGAGAACAGATAAATCTCTGAAAGGGAAAAAGATATGATATGGATATAGAGAAGCCATGAGCTTAAAATAGGGTGGTGGTGATAAATTGATATTTAAGGCAAAATGGCTAATATTGGGTGATTCCAATTTGGTCTGTTGTTATACTTGTTTCTTGGACAACACACATATACATTCTTAGTATGATTCTAAAATTTTATAAAACAATGACAAATAACCAGAGAAGAGGTTTGCTTGTAGAGAATTGTAGAAGGTTCAGAAATTGATTAATAAGTTAACTATGGAAACTGAATAAGGGGAGATGGAAATACACAGCCATCATCCTAATAATTCAATTCATGGAAGACGTGGCCCATCGCTTCTTTCTCTCTCATCATCAGAGCCTTGTCCCAACTATGTTGGATCCGGCTACATGAATTCTATTTCTCCATTTTGACCTATTTTGAGCCAAATCCTCAGATAAGTTAAATTTCTTCTGATTCAATTTGATTTCCTCCTTCCATTCAAATCATCATCACTTTTTTCTCTCTGTTACATTATTACTTTAAAAAGTGAACAACAATCCTTCTTTAAAATTATCCGTCTATAGATATGTAGAAGTTGTTTTAAGATTGAGTAGAGGTTTGCCTCTTGTTTTCCTACTTCAATTTTCAACTTTCTTTGAAACATGTTGGAAAAGAATTAGTGAATTGAACTGTCCAATTCACTTTCTATAAAACACACTGCATGGACTAAGTTCTCGAATTCAGGTCATCCGATATTGCTCCTAAGGCCAAAGCAGTGAATTTTGAGAATGTTGTTTCATATTGCCTCTTAGTTGATGTGGTAAAAGTAGTGGACACCCACAAGAAAGATTATTGATCCGAATCCAAAAGCAAATACATACAAAACTATTTCATGGGCAGAGGGGGACATGGCTTCTGCTTGTTGGAAGGGTGATGGAGACCCATTTGTCGGTTTTGTGCACTTCCGATTTGTCGTAGAAGAAGCACCACTTGTTTGTGTGTATGAATTACAGCTAGAGCCTCGTGCACATGGGATGGGATTGGGGAACTTCCTAATTGCAGCTAACTGAGCTTATTGGTTGCAAGTTAGTGAATTCCTATATGCTAATATTTATATACATGTACTTTCTATTTTTTATTTTAAAGAACGTAAATAGTATTATATGATTCTTTATAGAAAGAAAGTCTTTAAAGCATCTTCCTTTTTTGGCCAACAACAGGTACAAGTGAGAACACCTTTTTGGTATCATTATTCATTAATTTGTTCAGCCTCATTTTGAAGTGGACCATGACTTGGTACTTCCCCTGTCAAATGGTTATGGCTATAAGACGAAAACACATAATTAATGTTAGGCCACAATTAAAAGGAGGTTCAATTCATCTACCAAAAAAAGGGTCCTAGTTGGATAGTTGAATTCTTCCGATTGTGGAGACTGTTTAGTATCTCTCATCCTCAGGAATCAGGAGCTCATCAAAATGAATGATTTGGATCACTAGAATCTGGCAGTTGCATATGCACTTTTCATTTTCAAATGCATAGAATCATGTTATCTTTGATACATTGCTTATCATGATGAAATTGCTACTTTGCAACTTTGTCACAGAATCATATCGGTGCCATGATGCTTGTTCAGTAAAGGAATTTATTAGCCATGAAATTTTATGATTAAGCTAAGGTCAAATCTGGCCTTGCATTATGGTGTTACTATTACTAGTCATCACGATCATCAACGTTAAAACCTCTAATCTGGGTTTTGGTGGTGGTGGTTGTTGTGGTTATTGTTGTTTGTTTAGTGCCAAGATTGAAAAGTGAAATCTCATATAGTGATATTATGATTTTGTTTCCTTTGGTTGCCATTGCATTATATAGGCTTTTCACTTGTGATAGAAATGAATATTATTGACAATTTAGGTTTGATAAGAATCAGCCTATTCTAAGAGTTTAAGCAAAAGCAAAGTGATTTACGGATATTAGTTACATCTTGTTGAAGAACTATATGTGGACTTCTTTTTAATTAATTATATTATTATGTTAATTCTTATTATCATGATTACACAAATAGGATTACAATTGAAAGTGACTCATTTAACGTGGTTTCTTGGGTCTCACAAAAAGCTAGAGTTCCTTGGAAATTTCACTACTTCCTTAATGAGATTAGAGCTTTGTCTACTTCAATGCGGGTGGTCTTCAAGCATGTTGTCCGTTCAACAAATGCTACTGCGGATTTGCTAGAGAAACAAGGCATGGATATGGATGGTCTTTTGATTAGTATGTGATCTTTTAGTTTTGCCTCTTTGTATGTTGTTCTCCTTCTTTGAGGTTTGGTATAAGACTTTGTACCTTTCCTCAATATGTTGCTTTCTTTGTATTACATTTTTCTTTCTTAACTCGATATGTTGCTTTCTTTGTATTACATTTTTCTTTCTTAATATAAGTTTCGTTACTGATAAAAAAAAAGTAATAGGATTACAATTCACTCAATTTGTGTGTTTCTTGTAGTGATTAATTTTAGTTTTTGATGGGTTTATGTTAAGGAGAGAATTGACACATCTTGAAGGCTGGGTATGTGCAGAAGACAGAGATTAAAAACTCGGCTGAGTCCGAGTCGACTTGGTTGAGCCCAAGTCGGGTGGCCGGGTCCACACAGTGACGGACTAGGCCAACATATATAAGGGTGGAGGGAGCCCTAAAACCTCATTTTTCATGTTCTAAAAGAGAGGAGAGGCCAGGGGAGGCTGGGAGAAGACTCTTTGTGAAAAGATCACGGCTTAAATTTGTATTTTTTGAGAGATTTATGTTTCCAAAAATCAAGACTACTATTCATGCAAAAGAGGGGTTTTGAAATTTTGGTGTTTGAGGTATTTATTTATTTATTTATTTATTTTTTTGTTGCTTACATGGGTGAGAGAGGATCATACTATGTTGGTTGTGGTTGAGGTTGAAATTTTTATTTATGATTGCCGTGGAAAATACATTTATTTGTATTTTTTGGCTCGGATTTTTTTAATAAAATAGAAAGAATCAATTTTTTTTCATGATTTACTTTTTTTTTTCTTTTGTAGATTCTCACTCTTTTGGGTATGTACTATATAGATCTATCGTTTTTTTTTATAGATCTATGCATGTATGATTTAAAGTTGTAATTTTTATGATATTTTGCATAAAATAAATAGAAAATTATATTTATTGATTTGTACATGCTTATATAGTTTGGAAAAGATGAAAAGGTATGAATGTAGGCTTGTGGGTGGATTTTCTACTCAAAACTTTTTGGAAACATGTAATTTTTTTAATTTTACCTCGGATTTAAAAATTAATTATATAAAAAATATTTTTTTTTCAACATTTTGTTATGTTATGCATATGAACTTGATGGATGTGCTGTCTGGTATATAGATCTATAGTTTTTTTCATCGATCTATGCATGTATGATCTAAAATTGTAATTTTTTTGATATTTTGCATAAATAATAGAAAATTATATTTATTGATTTATACATGCTTATGTAGTTTGGAAAAGATGATACGGTATGCATGTAGGCTTGTGGGTGGATTTTTCACTCAAAACTTATTGGAAATACGTAATTTTTTTAATTTTGCCTCGGATTTAAAAATTAATTATATATAAAATATTTGTTTTTGTTTGTTATGTTATGTATATGTACTTAATGGATGTGTTCTCTAGTATATAGATCTATGGTTTTTTTCATAGATCTATGTATGTATGATCTAAAGTTGTAATTTTTATGATATTTTGCATAAAATAAATAGAAATTTATATTTATTAATTTGCACGTGCTTATATAGTTTAGCAAAGATGATAAGGTATACATGTAGACTTGTGGGTGGATTTTCCACTCAAAACTTTTGGGAAATATGAAATTTTTTTAATTTATTTTTGCCTCGTATTTAAAAATTAATTATATAAAAATATTTCTTTTTCAACATTTTGTTATGTTATGTATATGAACATAATGGATGTGTTGCCTAGTCGATAGATCTATGGTTTTTTTAATGTTATTAGTTCATCTAATTTAGTTGTAACTTTCTAACATGTTTTCTAGAGTAAGATTAGATGGTTAGCAAAAAGATCATGGGGTATTAATATATTTTTTTAAATTGACAAATTTTGCAGATTACTAGTTACTTTAGTCACAAATAGAATGACACCACAGAAGAAAGAGAGGGAAGTTGATCCTGGATGGGCTCATGGAGAGATTGTTGGTGGAGACAGTCATAAGGCGAAATATAAATGGTGTGGAAAAACCATGTATGGTGGAATCCATAGATTTAAACAGCATCTTGTACATATTTCAAGAGATGCAAAAGGTTGTCCAAATGTCCCCACTGAAGTTAGGAAATAAATGAGGGACATTTTATCTGCAAAGAAGATTGAAAAAGTAAAGAACAAAGAATTTCAAAAGATGATTGCTCGAATGGAGAGGATTGATGATTTTTCTAAGGAGGATGATATGATGAGGATGAAGAGGCTAGCAATATGAGGAGGGCAATGAAGCAGAGCTGTCAAGCTTATGAAGCTGAGCTTTTTCGCTTTGAAGAATAACGAGGTGGGGCCAAAACTTTAAGAGTGCCTCCGAACCCTTCTGAGGATACAGCAAAGAAAGGTACCTTGGATCCATTTTTACATAGGACCCAAAGCATGAAGCAACCTAAGATTTTAAGTTCTATGATGGGTGATATGAAAACCGGAGCTTTGAAGATAGGTACAGCAAATTTAAAGTCCTTCCATTATAATCGGATTCCTCTAAATGTAGCTACCTTACCATACTATCTGGCAATGGTGGATACCATTGTTGAGGTGGGTTTTGGAGTTAAACCACCTACCACTTATGAAATTAATGGCAAATATCTTGATATGGAGTATAGAGATTATATGAAGTACGTGTATAACCATGTTGAGACTTGAAAAGAATATGGGTGCACACGTATATGTGATGGATGGACAAGTAACAATAAGTGGCACATAATTAATTTTATGGCTTGTTCTACAATGGGAACATGTTTTATTCACTCAGTAGATACCAAAGGACATCGATTGGATGCCCAATATTAATTTATTTTAACCGATATAACACTAAAAATGATTGAGGGATTCAGTGACTATGCTGTCTAAGTTGTGGCGAACAATGCGGCGAATTTTAAGGGGAAACTATTACATGACAAGTTTCCACATATTATTTGGGTGCCGTGTGCGGCACATTGGATTGATCTTATGATGCAGGACAGACCCATGGTCCCCCGTGGGCCGACCCGTCTTTGGGCCTAGCCCACTTATCCTAGTTTATTTAGGGTTTTGTTTGCTTTAAATTTCTTTAATATGATGTTTAAATGATGTTTTAATCTCAGCCATCAATGTGATTGGATGGTCTAGATTAGTCTTTTATCTATTTAAGCATTGTAAAGCCATTTTGGCTCAGTAGTTATGAGTTATTAATACAAAGTTTTGGGATTTTCCCCAAGTTTCTTTGAGTTCTCCTTGAAATCTCTAATGCCTCCTGCAATTGGAGTTTGGTGAGAGCCCAATTTCTAATGCCTCCTGCGACTGGAGTTTGGTGAGAGCCAAATTTTCTCCTCTATTTTCATCTTCTACCTTGCCCGCCCCGCGTCTCCATCCCGTTCCGCATTATTTGGTATCAGAGCTGAAAAACAATCCATCCCAGATTCCGTTCTGGGCATTTGATTGTTGCTGCAAAACCATCTTCTTCACCAATATGCAGTCCCCCTTCCTTCCAACACCCAGAGCATACCCTTCCTGAAGTTTTCCCTAGATCCAAACATAAGTGCCAAAACCCATATCCCACTGCCTCTCGAAATCCCTCATCATGGAAAAACCCCGTGACAAGCCTGGGGCCTAGACCTGCCAGATCTGAAGCCCCAAAGACCCATCAAGCATCGAAATCCCAGATCCTCCATCCCGAGACTCAACTTCCTGCCTACAAAACACTCCTGCCGCCCATCGCAATCCCCAGCCGAGCCCAAAATCCACTTCCAGTGCCAAAGGCAAACCAGAACCACCTGAAAAAAAAAAAAATTTCCCCACTTCTGATCCCATCGAAACCCAAATCTGAGGTTGCAAACCCACCAACTCTATTGTGTGATTGGTAGAGGAAAGAGGAGGCGCAACAAGTTTGACTAGTGCTAGAAAGGGTGATCCACCACTACACTTCATTGAGGAAAAAGGATCAGAGGGCCTCTATAGCCCTGTCGTGGCTGGAGAAGACAATCACTTGTGTAGGTTGCCGTTGCAGAGATCTGGGCTTCATCATGTTTGTAGGTCGGACTTGAGGAAGACAGCCAAACCGAAAAGGAGGAGCACAGATCTAACCATAAGCCACATCGAATTGATGCTGCATATCTGATCAGATTCCGTTCTGCTCTTTGAAGTGGGCCATCGCCGGAGAACGTGGATTCCCACCGTAGCCGGTATCTGGTGTGCCGTTTGTCGCCAGCGTTGCTTCTATAGCCCTGTCGTGGCTGGAGAAGACAGTCACTCGTGTAGGTTACCGTTGCAGAGATCTGGGCTTCATCATGTTTGTAGGTCGGACTTGAGGAAGACAGCCAAACCGAAAAGGAGGAGCACAGATCTAACCATAAGCCACATCGAATTGATGCTGCATATCTGATCAAATTCCGTTATGCTCTTTGAAGTGGGCCATGCCGGAGAACGTGGATACCCACCGTAGCCGGTATCTGGTGTGCCGTCTGTCGCCAGCATTGCTTCATTGTCGCCTATCGGAAAAAAAGCAGGAAAAAAAAAGGAGAGAGAAACAAGCACAGCCATCGTCATCATCTCGTTGCAGCCCCCATCAGGCATCAAGCCCCATCGCCACCGTCATCTTTGTCGAGTCACCGGCACCTCACCTCATCACTATCGCACGCCTTTCCAATCACCAAGCATCGCCCTTTTCCATCGCTATCCCCACCACCCCACTCACCTCTCCCTTTCTCCTCGAGAAGCAGCAACAAAAGGTGAAGAAGCTCTCACCCCTTTCTTTCTTTTGGGCTCGAGCCCCAAGTGAAAAAAAAAAAAAAAACTTGGTTAGTTTAGGTCCAGTCCAGGTCGGGTTGACCCGACCCCAGTAGTTTAGTTTCAGGTCTGACTTGAACTATTTGAGAAACCCATTTCAGCAGTTTACAGCACCCTGTGACATTAGCTTGACATCAGCAACAGGGTCCAACAGAAGTTTTGACAAGATCAACGGCCGAAACTTGATTTTGCAAGATTTCCACCATCTGGACTCTGATTTCAAACCCACTTGATCCTACGTGATCGTGGTGACAAGATCTACACAGTAGTGAAGGTATAGAGGCAACTCTCATCCGTCAAGGGCCCGTCATAAATTCAATCTCAACCATCCATCTTTAAATCACAAGATCTCCTCCATCCAAACTCCGATTTCAGATATGTTTGATCCTATGCGCTTGTTTTGAAGAGATCTACACAACAGGTGATGCAGGCTGAACCCAAGTCCGGCCCAGATCACAGGCTCGGAGGACATCCGATTGATCCTTGATTTCTTCAAGGATCCCGATTGATGCACTTTCTATTTTGTTATTTCCTATTTAGTAAGTCTTATTTGTTTAGAATTAGTCTTTCTATATTTAGAAACGATCACTCCTATATAAGGAGGAATTCTTCACTGTATTAAGCATGCTTTTTATCAATAAAAATTTCGGAGTGCCAGATTTTTTTTTCGTTCTATATTGTGATCGTGACTGCCATTGAATCTTCGGATTCGAACAAACCCTCGGGAGATTGTTCTACCATCCATCCAAGATCCAGGGCTACGCCAGATTGGTATCAGAGCCCAGATCCGGTCGCCAGCAACCTCTGTCTCATCACTCAATCCACACTGTTCACCGGCAATCCTCCCCCTTCTTGTCCGTCACCCACGACCTCACTCCGAACATCGCAGACCACAACAAATCCCATCCCTAACCACCATTCCCAAACCTAACCCTCCGCTGCCGACCCTGACGGCCCCAGTCGGCCCCAAAACCCAAACGAAACCCCCTTTTCGACAATAGAACGCCGTTACCGTTCGACCATTGCCGCCAACTCAAACCCACCGACCTTACTGTCGAAACTCATCTCTCTGTCTCTACCCCAAACCTATTTACCGACGACACAGAAACCCTAAAACCACACCCCTGCGAAAACCCATTCGGCGGCAACCTTTCTTTTTCCCTCTCCATCACACAAATCAACCCCTTCAGCATTCCAGACCCTGCAACCCACCTTTCGGCCAACTTCCCCAAACCAGAGTGAAACAAAAAAAAAAAAAAAAAAGAGAGATAAGAGAGAAAAGCGCAGGCGAAGAGAACGAGAGCAGAGAGAAGAGAAGAAAAGGGGAAAGACAAAGTACCCGGCACCGGGGACTTCCAGCGTTGGCCTCGTCGACACCGTCAGCAGCAGCGGCGGCCTCCAACCGTGTCAGCAGCAGCGGCGGCCTCCAGCCGTTGCGTCGTCGCCGTCCTCCGCCGCGGCTACAAGCACAGTTGATCGCTTTTGCCTCCATCGCACCGTCATTGCAGCGGATTCGAGAGCTTCTTCTCTGACGCCATTGCTTCGCACTGCCTCCGGAACCCAACCGAAGAAACAGAGGCAGACGAAGAAACAGAGGCACCGCTCCCTCTCCGTTCTTTTCTCCCCTTCCATCCACTCAGCAGCTAAGTCTTTTCCTCCTTTCTTTTATTTCCTTCTCTGCACATCAACCGAGACAGAACCCTCCTGAACCGCCCTGGCCTTCACGTGAGGTGCCGGGCTCCCAATTGGACCTAAGTTGGTCCGGCCCACCGACCCGCGACCCGCCTACATACCAAAAAAAAAAAAAGCAATCATGCCTAGGCGTGGTGATGATCTTCAGCATTGGATGACTGACCGCCAGAGGGATGAAACCATCCTTAAACTAAGTCAAGAATTAGAAGATGTCACGGGATGTCTCAAAATTGCAGAAACTGCCATTGCTGAGCTACAAACAAAGAAATTTGTTAGTCAAGAAGGATCCTCCAATGTATCTATGGTTTACACGCCCGTCCAACCAGAAAGACCTGACAATCATGAATCCATTCGTGATTTTATGGAGTGCCTTCTGGCTGAACGAGATCATCAAGCTCACCATCTTGCACCCCCACCTGATGACATCACTAGGAAAGTCAAAATTGACATTGCTGACTTTAGTGGTGATGCGAGTCCGAAAGTTTTGGTTGATTGGCTTAATTCTTTGGAGGACTAGTTTGCTTGGTATGGTATGAATGATGCACAGCGGATAGCCTTTACCAAGGTTAAATTGAAGGGTCCTGCTCGTATTTGGTGGTATGGTGTTGAAAACAATGAGCTTGCAGTAGGCCAGCCGATTCTCCGGTGGAATATTATGAAAGAAAAACTCAAGGGCAATTTTCTTCCCTCTGATTATATGGATACACTTCACCAAGAATATCTGAGTCTCCAGCAAGGCACTATGACTATGGAAGAATATACCAACAAGTTTTGCGAATACATTGTTAGCTGTAACTTGAGGACTGATGATCGTCTGACTATCACTAGGTACAGGGATAATCTGCGTGCCGATATCAGACGAGAGGTGGCAATGTTTGATTATGCCACAGTGGATGAAATATTCAATAAAGCCCGCAAAGCCCAACATGAAATTCAATTGCGGAAGCGTAATCTTTTCCAAGCCGGGGAGTCTTCCATAAAAAGAGGTCCTGATCCTACTTATAATCGCAATCAAGCAACAGTTTATAGGCCTCCTCCTCGGCGTCAAGTTCAGCAGCCTCCTCAGAACCCTCGGCCGGGCATTCAACAAAGACAGATGAATCCCCAACAGAATCAGAGGTTTCCACAGAACCAACCTGATAATCGTGCTTATGCCAAAACAGACAGGAGGGATATTGTTTGTCATGCCTGCAAGCAACGAGGACATTATGCTAATGAATGCCCTCATCGTAATTTATATACTTCAAATGAGCCTGATACTGATACTCAGCATGATGAGCATGTCGAATCAGGGCACGCTGATATAGATCCTCCTTATGAAGATCAAGCTGATCAGGTAGATTCTGCAGACGCTGATGATGGTATTCCGCTTCTCTTTCTAGATCGTCGTTTGCTAGTAGCGGATGCTAAAGAGGATGAAGATTGGAATCATGCTTCTATTTTTCGATCTCGTGTCAGATGTATGGATAGAGCATGTAATATGATTATTGATGGTGGAAGTGCTATAATGTTATCTCCCAAGAAGCAGTTGATAAGCTTAAACTTCCCACGGTAAAGCATCCAAGGCCATATAAAGTTGCATGGGTTGATAACTATTCTATTCCTGTTCGTCAGCAATGCTGTGTGCCTTTTAAGATTGGCAATTATGAAGATACTCTTCTCTGAGACGTCATCCCAATGAACGTTACACATATTCTTTTCGGGCGGCCATGGTTACAGAAGCTTAAAGTGATCACAGATCATGAACACAATACCTATGCTTTCAATTGGAAAGGTAGACGTATCATGCTGCGTCCTTTGCAAACTCTGCCATCCTCTCCTACCTCTTCTTCCGCCACCGCCGCAGCTTCTCCTACATCGCATATTTTAACCATGCGGAAATTTGAAGTGGAAAGCAAAGAGCAAGGTGTCATGTATGCCTTAGTTACTAAACAAGTTGCTGATGAGTCTCATGCTATTCCTCAGGAAGTGAAGCCATTATTGAACAAATTTGCCGACCTAGTTCCTGATGAGTTACCCAAGGAACTACCCCCACTAAGGGACATTCAGCATGCTATTGATTTGGTTCCAGGAGCTTCTTTGCCTAACTTACCTGCTTATCGGATGAGTCCCGCAGAACATGCAGAGTTAAAAAGGCAAGTTGATGATTTGCTTCAGAAGGGCTATATAAAGGAAAGTCTCAGTCCATGTGGTGTTCCAGCACTTCTCACTCCAAAGAAAGACGGAAGTTGGCGAATGTGTGTAGACAGCCGTGCAATCAACAAAATAACGGTAAAATATCGCTTCCCTATCCCTCGTTTGGACGATATGTTAGATATGATGACTGGTGCATGTATATTTTCCAAAATCGACCTGCGGAGCGGATATCATCAAATTCGCATAAGACCAGGAGACGAATGGAAAATTGCCTTTAAAACAAAGGATGGTCTCTTTGAATGGATGGTTATGCCTTTCGGTTTAACCTAGAACTTTTATGCGGGTTATGACACAATTATTGCAGCCTTATATTGGAAAGTTTGTTGTCGTCTACTTCGACGATATCCTTATTTACAGCAAGTCAAAAGAAGATCACCTTCAGCATTTAGATAAGGTCTGCCAACTTCTCCGCCGGGAGCGTTTCTATATCAATCTCAAGAAATGCACTTTCATGAGTGACTCTGTTATTTTCTTGGGATATGTAGTATCTGCACAAGCAATTAAGATGGATCCTGCAAAAGTAAGCGCTATTCTTGATTGGTCAATTCCTACGACCCTTACTGAAGTTCGCAGTTTTCATGGTCTTGCCAATTTTTACAAACGGTTTATCAGAAACTTCAGTACTGTTATGGCTCCTATTACTGATTGCATGCGGAAAGGTGACTTCAAGTGGACCAATGCAGCCAACAGGGCTTTTGAGAAGATCAAGCAAAAGATTACTGCAGCGCCCGTTCTGCAAGTTCCTGATTTTAGCAAGCTATTTGAAATTGCTTGCGATGCCTCCAATGTTGGCATTGGCGGAGTCCTTAGCCAGGAAGGACATCCTATTGCATTCTTCAGTGAGAAACTTTCTGATGCCAAGCGAAAGTATACTGCATATGATCTGGAATTCTATGCGCTTGTCCAAACACTTCGTCACTGGAGACATTATTTGATTGCAAATGAGTTTGTGCTTTACTCTGATAATGATGCTCTGCAACATTTACACTCTCAACAGAAGATCAGCGCTAACCGAGCTAAATGGAGTGCATATATACAAGAATTCAAATTTAGCATTCGTCATAAAGATGGAAAGGATAACCCGATTGCGGATGTATTAAGCCGGAGAAAACATCTTTTGACTGCCATGTCTATTAATGTGCCTGGTTTTGAGCAAATCAAACAAGATTATGCAGCCGACAAAGATTTTGGTTCTATTTATGCGGATCTCCTTAATGGCAGTCATATTCAACATCCTCATTATAGTCTTCATGATGGCTTTCTATTCAAAGGTACGCAACTCTGTCTTCCAGCCACTTCTATTCGTGAATATGTTGTGCGAGAGTTGCATGCAGGTGGATGTAGCGGACATTTGGGTCGCGACAAAACACTTGCTCTTGTCAGTGACAGATATTATTAGCCTCGTATGAAGACCAATGTGATTCATATTTGTGAAAGATGCCGAACATGCCAAATTGCAAAAGGAAACAAGAAGAATACTGGGTTATATCAGCCTTTGCATGTTCCACATACTCCTTGGGAAGACATTAGCATGGATTTTGTGCTCGGTTTACCCACGACTGCTAGAAAGGTTGATTCCATCTTCGTTGTTGTTGATCGCTTTTCAAAGATGGCACACTTCATTCCTTGCACTGCGACTGCTGATGCTTACAAGGTGGCCAAATTATTCTTCAAAGAAGTTGTTCGACTACATGGGCTTCCCAAAACTATTGTTTCTGACCGCGATACGAAGTTTATGAGCTACTTCTGGAAGACATTATGGATGCTGTCTAACACTAAACTTAATTTCTCTACTGCTTATCACCCTCAATCTGATGGACAAATAGAAGTGGTGAATAGAAGTCTTGGCCAATTGTTACGCTGCCTTGTACGTGATCGCATCACAAACTGGGATCAAATGCTCCCTATGGCAGAATTTGCTTACAATAATTCTGTCAACCGATCAACTGGGCTTTCACCATTTGAAGCTGTTACAGGAGTTCGTCCTCGCCTCCCTGTTGATCTTGTTCCATTACCAGTCGATGCCCGAGTGAGTGCAGATGCTGAAACTTTCTTTCAACACATGCAGCAAGTCCATAATGAAGTATGTCGCCATATATCTGCCAGCAATGATGTTTATAAGCAGCAAGTTGATAAACATCGTCGTTTTGTTGAATTTAATGAAGGCGATATGGTTATGGTGCGTATTCGACTTGAGAGATTGCCACCTGGAGCTAACAAGAAATTACACCCTCGTAGTTCAGGTCCTTTCAAGATTCTCCAGAAGATTAATTCCAACGCCTATATTCTTGAGATCCCTACTGATTCAGGCGTCAGTTCTTCATTCAATGTCGAGGATCTTACTCTCTATCGTGGCCATGATACTGAAGGAGAAAATGAAGAGCAGCTTATTTCTTTACCAGTTAATTCTCCACCTCCTGATGAAATTATTGATGTCCTTGATGATCAAATTGTTTCTACACGCCAAGGAGGTTATCAGAAGTTTTATGTACGCTGGCGGAATCGTCCTATCTCTGATGCTACGTGGATTACAGCTACTGACTTCCAGTGCATTAATCCTGATCTTTATGAGAGATATCAAGCGCTCAACTCGCGGGAGTCGAGTTTTTCCAAGCCGGGGAGAGCTGATGCAGGCCGAACCCAAGTCCGGCCCAGATCACAGGCTCGGAGGACATCCGATTGATCCTTGATTTCTTCAAGGATCCCGATTGATGCACTTTTTATTTTGTTATTTCCTATTTAGTAAGTCTTATTTGTTTAGAATTAGTCTTTCTATATTTAGAAACGATCACTCCTATATAAGGAGGAATTCTTCACTGTATTAAGCATGCTTTTTATCAATAAAAATTTCAGAGTGCCAGATTTTTTTTTCGTTCTATATTGTGATCGTGACTGTCATTGAATATTCGGATTCGAACAAACCCTCGGGAGATTGTTCTACCATCCATCCAAGATCCAGGGCTGCGCCAACAGGTCAGGTTGATTTATTTTTTAAAAGAACAAAAAAAAAGTACATTATTTTTTAAAGTCTTCCATATGGAATCAGAAGAAGAGCTTATGTTAATAATTCACCGTGCTTTGCTTGGAGTGACATATTCACTTACGTATGGACAATGGTATGCTGATAATAAAGCCTACTTCGATCAATTTCTAAATTTGAGAGAAGGTAAGAAGATATCAGTTCTTGAATACGGTGATGAATTTTGAAGACTACAAGCATTGTGTGGACTAAATGAGAGTGATGAACATTATGTTACAATCTTTGTTGAAGGTTTGAGACCAAGCATACGGAAAAATATGGAAAAGGAGTGTAAAGATACGTATGAAGCATTTTGGGAAGCAATTCGTGTTGAACGTTTGCTAAAACGCTATCGCCTCCGGAAAGCTAAGTTACAAGAGGAAAAATCCAAGGTTGTGGAGCCACCTGTGGAGAATATTCAGACTGATATTAAGAAACAAAAGCAAGAAAGAAATGATTCCATGATCAATTCCGACGGTGTTGATCAAGCAATGCAGGAGGAACAAAAAGAAATACCCAATGAAGAAAACCACAAGGAGCCTCATCCTCTCATGGATCTGAACATAAGTCCACTTCCTGAAGAGCAAAATACATTAGCAGTCGAACAAGTTGTTGTTTTGAAGGTTGAAAATGATGATCAATAGATGCCAGCAATAAGTACATTTGAAGATTTGAATATGGTTAGCAATCAACTTGAAGATCCAATTGATATGAATGTAAAATCACGTTCAGAAATGCATGTCTCCACAGAAGAGAAGGCCAGTGTTGAAAAAGTTGTGCAACTCATTGATCTCCCTCACATTGATTTTATTTTTGGGGATAAATTGTTGACAATAGAAGACTATGATCTACTGCTTCCATACCAATAATTGCTACATCTAACGGTCAAATCACACATCAATGTTGAAGGCAAACATCAGCAGAAACCATACCTCCAGTTCCGTTCTATCTGGATGAAACGATTGATTGCAGCTTCCAAAGCATACCAAGAGGTTGAAGATCCAGAAGCACATCGAAGATTTGTCCGCTTGACATTTGACCCTAGAGGACTTCTACTAAAACTCGAGGTCGAGTTTTCTCCAAGCAGAGGAGAATTGATGCAGGACAGACCCATGGTCCCCCGTTGGTCAACCCGTATTTGGGCCTAGCCCACCTATCCTAGTTTATTTAGGATTTTGTTTGCTTTAAATTTCTTTAATAAGATGTTTAAATGATGTTTTAATCTCAACCATCAATGTGATTAGATGGTCTAGATTAGTCTTAGGTTAGTCTTTTATCTATTTAAGCATTGTAAAGCCATTTTGGCTCAGTAGTTATGAATTATTAATAAAAAGTTTTGGGATTTTCCCCAAGTTTCTTCGAGTTCTCCTCGAAATCTCTAACGCCTCCTGCAATTGGAGTTTGGTGAGAGCCCAATTTCTAATGCCTCCTGCGACTGGAGTTTGGTGAGAACCCAATTTTCTCCTCTATTTTCATCTTCTACCTTGCGCCCCCCCGCCCCCCCCCCCCCCCCCCCCCCCCCCCCCCCCCCGCGTCTCCATCCCGTTTCGCATTATCTTACGTTGGAGGACATTGGAAAATTGGAAGATGTCCACTCCACTATTGAAAATGGAAAGAGTATTACAAGTTTGGTTTACAATCATCAGTGGCTAACCAATATGATTACAGAATTCAATAATGGTCATGAGATTTTGAGGCCGAGTATTACAAGATTTGCTACCTATTTTTTGGCTTTGGAGAGTCTTTGTCGTTATAAGGCTAACATAATGAAGATATGGACGAGTGAAGTACATATAAACTCAATGTTTTCAAGACAGAGATTGCCACAACTTGTACAAGGAATTGTATTGGCCTATTGGGTACAAATTTTTGGCATAAGGCTGAGAGAATTACAGACTTACTCGAGCCGTCTGTGAAAGTGTTGAAAGTGGTAGATGATGATAATGAAGCCTACAATGGGCTATATCTATAATGTAATGGATCTTGCGAAGCTTGCTATTGGGGTAAGATTTAGAGAAAAGTATGGGACTTATTAAAAGGCGCTGTGGAAAATTATTGACGGAAGATGGAACAACCAATTACATCAAGATATACACATCGCAGGTAAATTAAGATATACACAGTTGCTTCATTTTATGTTTGAAGTTTTAAACGTTGATTTATTTATTAGAATTTAATCAATATAATACTTTATGACATAATGCGGCATATTTCTTGAACCCATCATGCTTCTATAGCAAGGGATTCTCTAAGCATGAGGAAGTTTTTCGAAGCTTTAAAAAAACATCAGAGACAATGTATAGTAAAAAGATGAAAATTGCAATTCTTAACCAAGTAAGGTTTCATAATATCACATTTTGTTTGCAACAAGATACTAGTAAACCAATACAATTGTAATTTATTTATTTGAAGTTGATAATTTTATAATTGAGGAATTATAAAGGCGCTCTTGGAAGTTTTGGAGATGAGCTCTGTATAATGTCTCATAAAAGGATGGATCCAAGTATGTTATATTCTTAATAATCTTTAGTGGATTAAGAATCAATTGCAGTATTCCCATGGGAAATGGCTTAATTTAAATTTTAATTACAGCTGAATGGTAGATCAACTTTGACAATGATGCTCCTAACCATAGATATCTTGCAAGAAAAATTCCAAGCCAAACAGCATCATCATCTGGCTGTGAACAAAATTAGAGTACATTTAGCTTGATCCACACAAAAATCAGGAATCGCCTCAATATGGGGAAATTGGATAAGTTGGTTTTTGTCCATTATAATATAAAGTTGAGGGCAAGAAATCTCCAAAGAAGGAATAACGGAGAGTATAATCCAATTAATTTGGATTATATATTCGAAGAAAATGACTCATTAGAGGACTGGTTAGCTAAAAGAGAGGCTATAGTTTTACTAAATACAAATTTCATAGATGAATGCACGTATGATCCTGATGAAACCGAGCCCCCAGAACAGGAATCGGAACCTCCATCCCCACCTCCCATTCGTAGATCTGCTACCACACGGGAAAAGGGGAGGAGTGTGGCAGAGGAGCCCTCATAGGGCTCACAACGTGAGCCAGAGTTGACACATTCTAGTTCAGCACGTGTTAAAGGGGCTAAGGATAAGTCAAGTTCACGTGGTAGTTCAACCCTCTCCAAAGCCAAATAACTTCTTAAAGATCCAACTCTCCAATAGAAGAGGAAAACAAAAGGTAAGTGTCAAGCAAGCAAGTATTTAACAACTTATAAAGAAGAAGAAAAAGAACGCAATACAACATCTTCAAGCAAAAGTGGCTCACCACAAGGGGATCAAGGTTGTTATGCACAACAACCAGATGATGGTGGTGATAATGAAGAATTTCAGGATAATATCACTATCCATAACATGGGTAGTGAACCTAAGCCTACTGGTGGACAAGGAAAAGAACAATTAGAAAAATTTTATGAAGAACGACATCAACTAGCATCAAGTCCATATCGAGGACAGCAATATGGTGACTATGAGCAGTTACAATTTGATCTCTCAATTAGGCAATATGGTGTGTACGGTTGTATTTTACATGGATATGACGCGCAAGAGCAATATGGAGTAATTATGATACCTAGGCATCAAGTACCACCACCAGCTCACTATCCTTATGGCCATGAACAACGCAATCAAGGACAAAGAGGACAAGAGTACTTCAATTTTGATATTGCTCAATACTATCGTCAATAACAACATGACGATGATGATGACGACGACATCCAACCAGTAAGGCATTCAACATAGTATTAATTTCTATAAAAAATGTGTTAAGGACAAAGGTATGACATTATGACCATATGTTTGCCATTTGACATTTGTTATTTCATACTTCATAGTTGATAATTGATACTTCAATTCTTAGTTGAAACTCCATACTTGAGAGTTCAGTTTGATTTTAATTGATTTTCATTTAAAGTTCATAGTTCATAGTTCATAATTCACATTATATTTTAATTTTCACAAACCACAATATAATGTTCGTCGTTGTATAAATAGTTGAGGAATTATAAAGGCGTGCTCAGAAGTTTTGGAAGGGCCCCTAAGGTTATTTTACAATTTTTTTCAATTTTTTACAATTTTAATCATATTTATACATTGTTTAAACAAGAAAAAAAACACAAACAAAAAAACTAGGGTCCTAGCCGACCCAGCAAACTTGGTCGAGTCGACTCGGACTTGGCCAGGCCTGAGTTGGGCCCTGAGTCCAAGTCCTCAATCCATGGCAGAAGATCAACTTTATTTAATCATCTCAACATAAAGTTACATTTGCAACAACTAAGAAAAAACATGCCTCATTTTAATAACAACCACGTGCAATGCATGTACCATTCACTAGTAATAAGAATATCATCACTTTCAATGGGTCAAAGCTAGTTATCCAAAAGATGACTACAATAACATGGTATTATAGCATTAGGACTGGGGCCCTAGGGGATAGAGCCGTGTCCTTCAATCTAATATCTTCTTCTCCTCCTTCGATGAGATAAGAATCTGGATCAAGTTATCGACTAAAGGAGAGTCCACAAACACTACTTGGACTATGAGGAATCAAAGACCCTTGTATTGGAGAAGAATTGTAGGTGGAGAAAGTTGCAAAAACTATCATATCTCAATGAGGGAGATCGATTGTGTATATGTATTCGTTGTATGCCTAATTTAAGGCTATAATTACATTCTCATTGTAAGCAAAAAAGGAATCCTAAGATCTATTTACAATTATGTAGTAATCTTGTAGCAATCTCATAGCTGCACATCTTTGACCAATATTTTAGAGATCCCTTACGTGGTGTGATAATTTTTTCCTGGGCTTGGATCATGGGCTTTCCATGATGGGCCTCTACACTCCCCCTCAAATTGATGTGGGGAATTGCAAAGCATCAATTTGGAAACAAGATAATCATGGCGATCCCGAGGAAGGCCCTTGGTGAGAATTTCTGCAAGTTGATCGTGTGAAGAAATGTAGGGCAGATGAATGGCATTGGAGACAGTGATGACGAATGAAGTGGCAGTCAATTTCAATACGCTTACTGAGTTCATGAAAGAAATTTTTTTCACAATGCAAATGGCACTAGTGTTATCAGCATATAAAGGAGTAGCATCTTTGAGGAAGATGCCAAATTCTCGAAGGAGATGACGAAGCCATACAACTTCACTACTTGAAGAGGACATGAACCGATATTCTGCTTCAGTGGTTGATTTAGAAGGAGTGCTCTATTTCGTGCTCTTCCATGAGATGAGGGAGGGGCCCAAGAACATACAACATCCTATTGTGGAGCGATGAGTGTTAGGACATCTGGCCCAATCTGCATCAACATAGGCTTGCAATGTTGATAGAGATGATGAAGGGCAAAACAAACCCCTACTATGAGTGCCTTTAACATAGCAAAGAATCCGATAAACAGCTTAAAGATACGGTTTATGGGAATTGATTGACAGTTTGAACAGCATGAAAGATATCAGGACGTGTCATAGTTACGTAAAGAAGGTTGCCAATTAGCTATGAAGCACGGGTACTTCCAAAATATACACGTACCCGTACGGGTACTTACCCGTACACGTACCAGGTATGGGTACTTCAAAAAACGTACCGGATACAGTCAAACGTACACAGTATATTTTGACTTTGTGGGTATGAGATAGATACATTTGTGGATACAGGATGGGTACATTTCTAATACTTTTGTAAGAGTTTTTTTTGTTTTTGTAAAAACTTTCGTAAGAGTTTGAAAAAACTAAAAATATAATTTTTAACTTTTAAGCCTAACCCTTTTCAACGAACTTAAAAAGAAAAATGTTTTAGTCCTAACCAATCTCCAATCCCCTCGTTTCCAATGGAAAAAAAAAAAAGAAAATGGAAAGGAGGAAAAAGAAGAAGAAGGAAAGAATGTTGGATTATAAAATATAAAAAATGATATTGCTGTTGCTCTTTTTTTTTTTCATTAGGTTGAATTTGTGATGGTATTAAGTAATTGTTGGCTTGTTGCATATAAGAATTCTTACCTATTTTAATTCTTAGCATATTGCGTTATTAAAATTTAAAAAATATAATTATTTAATGGACGTACCCCAACCGTACCTGTATCCTTTTTTTAAAGGATTTTGCCGTATCGGCGTACCCGTACCGTACCCGTATCGGTACTCGTACTAGTACCCGTGCTTCATAGCCAATTAGTCATCTAAAGATAGAGGGGTCGGCAAGGGGCTCCCCATCTTCTTGGCTGATTTTCACATTAAGCTTGGTAGGGGTTGCAAAAGTTTTGGCATCGCCTGACAATCTCAGACCAAGACAGACTCACGAAGACAAAAGTCTTTGAATGTATATATTTCTGTGTATCAACTTTGGAGAATGAAATCCCAATATATAGAGTATTACATGCCTAAATCAAGGCTTCTAAGTTAGGAAACTAGCTAATTTACATCAATTGCTATTCTAACTTTAGAAAGTAAGCTAACTAATTTACAATGGGAAATCTAATTAAGAGAAACTGTACAGCTGTTACAATATGACCAATATTCATGCACGTGTTACAATATGACCAATATTCATGCACGTGAGACATAATTTGTGATCATGGGCCTTGGGCCATGACCTGTTTAACACCCCCCCTCAAATTGATGCGGGAGAATCAACGAGCATCAATTTGTCAACCAAGAACTGATGACGTGGGCGGGGAAGACCTTTGGTGAGAATATCAGCAAGTTGAAGTTCAGTGGAGACATGGGGCAGGCTGATGACATCACGTTTAAGCTCATCACGAATAAAGTGACAATCAACCTCTATGTGTTTAGTACGTTCATGAAAAATCGGATTTTCAGTAATCCGAATAGCACTAGTATTATCAGCATAGAGAGGTGTAGCGCCTGATGCTGGAAAACCAATGTCAGAAAGCAATCCCCGTAGCCAAAGAATTTCTGAGCATGCAGCAGACATGGCTCGATACTCTGCCTCGGTAGAAGATTTCGAAACCTTGTCATGTTTCTTGCATTTCCAAGAGATGAGACTATTACCCAAAAACATGCACCATCCAGTCGTTGATCTGCGAGTATCCGGGCAACCAGCCCAATCAGCATCTGAATAAGCTGTGAGAGTCAGAGGATTGTTGGATGGAAAAAACAACCCTCGAGATGATGTGCGAATAAGATACCGAATGATGCGGCGAACAGCAGCCAAATGAAGGTGACGAGGAGCTGTCATGAACTGACTCATCAAGTTGACCGCATAAGAGATATCAGGCCGAGTGATCGTGAGGTAGATCAAGCTGCCAACCAACTGCCGATAGGTGGTGGGATCAGAAAGAAGATCACCTTCGTCGCGACTGAGTTTGACATTCAGCTCTACTGGCGTATCAACAGGAGCAGAAGCAGTCATACCAGCTAAGGCAATGAGATCAACAGTGTATTTGTGCTGATTGACAACAATACCTTTAGGGGATTGATGAACTTCAAGACCGAGGAAATAGTGGAGAGGGCCAAGATCCTTCATTTGAAATGACTCACGAAGAGACGCTTGGAGCTGCTGAATCATTCCGGCATTAGGACCGGTAATGACGATATCATCAACATAGACAAGAAGAATAGTGATCCCAGATGGAGCATGATGTAAAAACATAGAAGGATCATACAGACTTGGACAAAAATCCAAGCGGAGAAGAGCAGCTTGAAATTTCTCGAACCAGGCGCGAGGAGCTTGTTTCAGACCATAGAGAGAGCGACGAAGTTTAGCAACCATACCGGGGGCAGAGGAGCATCCCTGAGGTAAGCGCATATAAACATCTTCTTGGAGATCACCATGGAGAAACGCATTTTTGACATCCATTTGATAGAGAGGCCAAGATTGAGAGGCAGCAACAGCAAGAATAGTGCGGACAGTGGTCATCTTGGCAACCGGAGCAAAGGTCGCATCATAGTCAATGCCATATTCCTGTCGATTACCAAGAGCAACAAGACGCGCCTTATAGCGATCTAAGGAGCCATCAGATTTTAATTTGAGAGAAAAAACCCACTTACAGCCAATGGGTTTGACACCCACAGGAGACGGTACAATATCCCACGTATGAGTTTGTGCTAACGCATCCAATTCCTCTTGCATAGCCTTGCTCCAACACGGATCCTGCACAGCCTGAGTATAGGATTGTGGAATGGAAGAAGAAGACAAAGTGGCCATTAAAGAAGTATGGGAGAACCCATAACGGTCTGGTGGTACCGAAATCCGAGTGGATCGACGCAGTGAAGTATGTCCGGAGCCAGATGCTGGAGGAGGATCAGGAGGAAGAGCAGTAGTAGGCGCTATGGTATTCCGTCTGTGATACACAAAGTTGGGATTAAAACGAACAACAGAAGAGTCGTCAGAAAAACCCGGTAAGGACACAAAAGTGGGGTCAGGCGGATCAATGTGTTTTTGAAAGAAATACTGATGTTCAAAGAAAACAACATTCCGAGATGTACGAAAACGACGAATGTGAGGATCATAGCAGAGGAATCCTTTCTGGAAAGGTGCATAACCTAAAAACACACACTGAGCTGATTGAGCTGTGAGTTTGGTCCTCTCAGATGGTGGCAAATGCACAAAACAAGTGGAGCCAAAAACATGAAGATCATCATATGAGGGAGCGGTCTGGAACAAACGGTAATATGGACTTTGATTCTCAAGGGAGGGGGATGGCATACGATTGATAAGATGAGCTGCTGTAGCCAGAGCCTCAACCCAAAAACGAGCAGGAACCGAAGATTCCAAAAGAAGAGAACGAGTGACATCAAGCAGATGGCGATTTTTCCTTTCAGCAACTCCATTCTGTTGTGGAGTATAAGGACAAGAACGTTGAGAAATAATGCCTTTGTTTTGCAAAAATTGCTGAAAATCAGATGACATGTATTCCCCACCAGAATCAGATCTCAAAATTTTAATGCAGGTGGAGAATTGATTTTCGACATAAGCCAAAAAAATTTTAAAAACATGAAAAACATCAGATTTAGAATGCAGAAAGTAGACCCATGTAAACCGACTGTAATCATCAATAAAGGTCACAAAATATTTATAGTGAGCATGAGAAAGAGTTGGAGCAATGCCCCAGACATCGCTATGAACCAACGCAAAACACTGAGTGCTGTGGGAAGTAGAAATAGGAAAAGGAAGAGATTTGCTCTTTCCTATTTTGCAAGTAGCACAATCAAAAGACACAGAAGAAGATGATAAACCAGTAATTTTATTTAATAATCCAGAATTGAACAAAAGGGACAAAGTTCTTGAATTCGGGTGTCCAAGTCTTTTATGCCACAATTGGCTGGTATCACTAATAGAAAAACAAAACTCATTAGTGCCAATTTTATTCCTAGAAAGTTGAGACAGATCCAGAAAACACCCCAGACGTCCTTGATTTGGGCTAGAAAACCTTGTCGTGGGCCCCACTGGTGATCCTGGTCTCTGATCAGGATCCTGATCTATGAAGCCACACAGTTTTCGCTCAGACTGGAAGTGGTTTGAAAACAATCTGCTGAAGATCCAAGAATCTGGATGGTCTTGATCAAAACTTGTGCAGGATTTTGAGAAAACACGAGAATGATCAGAAACGCACCTTACACTGTCAGAAAAAATCTGAGAAAATCACCAAAATACTGAGGAGACTCGGGCGATCCTGGCTGGAAGAATTCTTGATGATACTGAGACGATCGCAGGTGGGCCACTGTTGATCTGATCCAATCAGATGATGTCGATCCCTTGAAACAGATGCTCTATCTGTTTATTCCTTCAAAAAGAAGGATTTCTCTCTGATTTGATTCCTTGAATGAATTCTAATATTGAGGATTAGAATCCTTCTCTGATACCATGACAATCTCAGACCAAGACAGACTCACGAAGACAAAAGTCTTTGAATGTATATATTTCTGTGTATCAACTTTGGAGAATGAAATCCCAATATATAGAGTATTACATGCCTAAATCAAGGCTTCTAAGTTAGGAAACTAGCTAATTTACATCAATTGCTATTCTAACTTTAGAAAGTAAGCTAACTAATTTACAATGGGAAATCTAATTAAGAGAAACTGTACAGCTGTTACAATATGACCAATATTCATGCACGTGTTACAATATGACCAATATTCATGCACGTGAGACATAATTTGTGATCATGGGCCTTGGGCCATGACCTGTTTAACATCGCCAAGGCGTGCAGAATGAACTAAGTCATCAGCGTATTTACATTGTGTAACCTGAATCCTTTTTCCGTGCCACTTCCAATCCCAAAAAGTAAGTAAAGGGACCTAGATCCTTCATCTTAAAAGTATTCATGAGATGAGTTTTGAGTTTAGAGATGCCAACTGCATCGTTGCCACTGACCATCATATCATCAACATATATCAATAGGATGGTACAGTCACGAGATGTTCTTTGAATGAAGAGGGAGCTATCATTTGAACTTTGATAAAAATGCACTTTTAGGATGGCAGAGTGAAACTTGTCAAACCAGGCAGGAGGAGCTTGCTTAAGCCCATATAAGGATTTATTCAACCTACAAACATGTTTAGGAGGACAAGCATAGCCTGGTGGAGGATGCATAGACACAAGTTCCTTAAGATCCCCATGTAGGAATGTGTTCTTAACATCTATTTGCCAAAGGGGCCAGTGGCGAGCTGCAGTCACAACAAGGAAACAACAAACTATAGTCATTTTGGCAACAGGGGCAATGGTTTCTTCATAATCAATACCATACTCCTACTTTACCCTTGGGCGACTAGTTGAGTTTTATAGCGGTCAATACTTCCATTAGAGTGAACTTTAATGAAGTAGACCCATTTGCTTCCAATGATAAAAGTGTCTGCTAGAAGTGCCACCAACTCCCAAGTTTTCTTGGCTTCAAGAGCAAGTAATTCATCTGTCATAGCATCTTGCCAGCATGGTATGTTAGCGGCCTGTGGATGAGAAGCCGAAATAGGAATGGGATCCAAAAAGTAAGCAATAATGGAAAGCTATATCTATTTGGTGGAATTGAGACACGGCTAAAACGTTGTAATATATTTGCAAGGTCATTACCTTCAGGAGGAGTACCATTGTTGTCAGGAACCAGCAAGGGTGGTGTGTCGGGAAGAGAAGTAGTAGGAGGTGGTTGCCTTGGACGATGGGCATAGACCTATGTAATTGCTAGAGGAGTACCTAAAGGGAGAAAGTGAGGGAGATAGAAAACTTGGATATCAAGTGGACTCGAAGAAGAGGAATGAAACGGAACATGTTCCAAGAAAACAATATTCTGTGAGATCCATAGCCGACGCTTAGGATCATGACACTGAAAACCTTTGTGTTCATCACTATAGCTGAGAAACATGCAGCATGCAGCTTGAGGGGATATTTTGTTGCACTCAAGGGATGGGAGGTGAACAAAACAGAGGCACCCAAATACCCTTAAATGTGAGTAGGATGGAGGATGACCAAACAAACATTCACGAGGAGAAACGTCACCTAAGACAGAGCTAGGTAATCTATTGATGATGTGCACTGCCGTATGCACTGCTTCACACGAAAACTTAGATGAGACCAAGGATTCAAAAGTGAGATCGAATAGTCTCTAAGAGGTGTCGATTCTTCTGTTTGGCAATCCCATTTTGTTGTAGTGTGTGAGGGTAAGATTCCTGATGGAGAATCCCTTTGTTTGTAAAAAAAAATGGTGTTAAATTCAATGGATGAATATTTTCCCCCCAAGTCTAAACATAAAATTTTAATGGGGTTCTGAAATTGAGTGATCACCATATTATAGAATTTTGGATATGTGGAAGAAACTTCAGATTTGGATTTTAAAAAATATATCCAGGTGTAATGACAGTGATCATCTATAAAGGAAACATAGTACTTGTATCCAAGTCTACTCAAGTGAGGGACAATCCCCCAAACATTCGTGTGAACAACATCAAAAGGTGCAGTGGTACATGAGAAATGAGTGGGAAAAGGCAACACATGACTTTTGCTTAAGCAACGAGATTCACATTTTGATTTTTCAAAAGTAGAAACCAGAGAACTAGAAATAGATTTATCCAATGCACCAAGTTTAAACAAAGATATCAATCTAGCATTATTCAAACGACCAAGGTGTTTATTCCAAGCGGTCCACACATTATTTAAAACACTTATAGAATAACAAAGAACAATTTCTGACCAAGTCTAAGAGAAACAGCCTGCCATGCTTACTCCCCTTCCCAATCACCTTCCTCATTTGTTGTTGCTATATGACACAACTAGAAGAAGAGAAATGAAAAAGATAACCAGAGTCAATTAGTTGGCCTATAGAAATGAGATTTGCTGCTAAATTTGGAACAAAGTAAACATTGGGTAAACGAAGGTGCCCTATGGAAATTGTTTGTGCCAGAAATAGGCAATTGATGACCATTTGTTGTAGTGACGGAGTCATGGCCACTATATGGTTTATGGTTTTGTAAATTTTGGGCCATTGATGTCATGTGGTTTGAGGCATCTGAGTCAAGGAACCATGTGGTGTGTGACAGATGAAGATAGTTAAGTGGATGAGTGAAATGCAGTGAATGAAATAGGGAGAGGGACCATGGTTTAAAAAATCAGTTGAGTTTGAGCTAACTCAGCCGAGCCGACTTGGACTCAAAATCATGGGACTCGGTTGAGTTGCCATCGGACTCGGCCGACTCGGTTTCAACTCGGCTGAGTCCCATGGGACTCAGCCAAGTTGAATCGGACTCGGTTATGACCGAGTCAAGTCCCGAGTCCTATTTCTTAAACCTTGAGAGGGACAAACCACTAAAACCCATGGAGGTAAATGCTGATGACACTGAAGAATTGATCAAGTCTTGAATCTTAGCCGTGGTCAGTGTGATAGAACCAATATTAACGAAGGTCGGATCAAGCAGAGAGCTATTCTGTTCTTAAAGAGCAGTCGAACCATGCTTCTGAGAGTGATCAAGTTTCCTTTCAGGCCTTCTAGTACAGCTGGAAATGATAAGACCATTGCATTCACAATAATTGCAAAATAATTTCTTTTTGCAATCTCGAGCCACATGTCCATACATCTTCCATTCAAAACATTGCAATTTCTAGCCTATGGTGGTCCAGATGAAGTGAGAATTGCCTTTGATTCCTCTAGAAGGGAATGGTGAGATAAAAGGCGAGTTTACTCATGAAGGACCTCTTGAACACAGGTATCCGAATTAGGAGAGATTTCCCAATTCATCAATCCAGCCTATACTGGCTCGAACTCTGGATAGAGATTCATCAAGAACTGACTAACATGGGGTTCCTCCTGAAGTTTGAGTGCCTGAGGAAAGAAGGCAGCCGAGACAAAATGGAGGAGCATCTAGTCTCGTTTTGTCCATAAGGTCGAGAACCCATTGTAGTATTCATGTACATTCTTATCGTTTTGGCAGTATTTTGCAATTTCGTGTCCAAATGAAATCTTCAGGCTTTATTTTGTTGATGATAAATCTTTTTCATGTGTTCCCATATGTCAGAAGCTTTTGCAAAAGCTTGAAAGGCCATTGTGAAGGATCAGTAGAATTAAGGATCCAAGAAATAACTTTAGCGTTCTGTTGAATCCAACTAGCAATTGCTTTATCATCAGTAGTTGGTTTTGCAGTGGTCCAATCTAGGTACCCCAACATCCCCTGTCCTTCAATGAAATTCTCAAGATGAAAAGCCAATATAATTTTTTCCATTAAACTTAACCGAAATGACATCAATCCTATCCATGGATTATTCAGATATTAAAATCTAGAGAAAAATGGACAGAACAACAGCCTTTTCAAACAACAGAGGAAAAATACACCCTAGGCGTCCAAAAATTTTGCAGTAGGAGTGGATTTTCCTTGCTACTATCAATTTATTTCTCCGATCAGCCTTCCAGGTTGAATTGGTGGCCTAATTCTGCAACTTGTAAACTAAAAATGATTGATTTCTAATGGTTGGATTAGAATATCAAGCCCCAAGACCGAAACATTTATAAAAAACTGTCAAACCAACGAAGTAGTGAAAAACTGACCTTATGAGGTGAAAAACATCCAGAAAAAATGCTTAATGTTCCTCAGATTAATGGTCGACCAAGTTGGTGAAGGTCCCTTAGGTTACTGCAATTTGGAGGTGGCGTCCACCATTGATTAGGTGAGATATGACTGTTGGCTGGATGAAGAAAGATGAACAGAATTGGTTTCTTGCAGAAAGTCAGATTCTGAATGCCTTAGATGGGTCCTCTGAGTGGCAGAAGCAAGATTCTTGAAGCATGCGTCCTTGTTTTGATTGAAAATGAACCGAGTAAACTTGCTACCTCTTCTGGACAACAGTGGATGAGGAAGATAGTGAGGAGCAGTAGATGCTTGAGGATAGCACTGATCAGAGAGCTTGAATCTCTGATACCATGTAAGGAATCAAAGACCATTGTATTGGAGAAGAACCGTAGGTGGAGAAAGTTAAAGAAAACTATCGTATCTCAATAAGGGACATTGACTGTATCTAGATATATATATATATATATATATGAGAATATTCATTGCATTCCTAATTTAAGGCTGTAATTACTTTCTCATTGTAAGCAAAAAAGGAATCCTAAGATCTATTTACAATTGTGCAGTAATCTTGTAGACTGTACATCTTTGACCAATATTTTAGAGATTCCTCACATGGAGGGATAATCTTTTCCTGGGCCTGGATCATGGGCTTTCCATGATAGGCCTTTACATGGACAAGTCCCAAACATGTAGTCTTAAGAATTACAGTTAAAAAGGTTATATTTAGGGAAATAGTTTAATTTTCTTATTGTAATGTTTGGAGGTTGGTGATGAGTTTTTTTAATTTCAGGCCTCGTTAAACCAAAGGAAAATGCAAGTTTGGAAAGTTTAGCTCAACTACTATTCTTGTCACTTTATATTTGAATTTTTTTTTGGTATAGGCCAATTTATTATTAGTTTTCTAACAAAATGAGGCAAACCACACTTGATTTTATTTAATATCTTTTCTCTATTAGTGTGGCCGACTATCTTTTTTTTCTTGTCCATAGTAGTTCTCAACATATGAGTGCAATGACCTAAGCCTACTACCCATATGATATATTAGTCCGCTTTGGGTTATGGGATTCCAACCCAATCTAGCCACATGGCTTTAACACCTATTAGGCGTATTAGTTAGCAACTTGAGATGGTATCAGAGCAAAGTTGTCCCAGGTTCAAATCCACATAAGGGAAAAAAAGAGGCCCCATGTCGCATTTTGTGTGCAGCACATGTATGAAAAACAAAGGGTCCCATACTATGTCTTATGTGGGCGTGTGCTTTGATACCACTAAACCGAACGCCCCAAGATGTATGTTGTGACCAGAAGAGTCACATGTACGTTGTGACCTAAAGAGTGGAACTTGATGATTATATTGTTTCCCTATGTTGTGACTTGCCCCATTCTCTTTTTGGTCGTTATGAGGCTTTGAAGTTGGCAGTGTATTCATTGAGGGGAAACTTTATTTATTTATTTATTTTTATTTTTTTAGAAGGTAACATAAATAAATTAAAAAAGAGAATCGTTGTACAAAAACCCCAAGAGGGAGAAGGGGTATAAAAGAGTTATAAGCGAAAGAGAAAACTACAACATCACTTCCCAAGGAATGATCTAAGTAACCCCCCGCTTAGCTAATGCATCTCTAAATCCATTAGCTGACCTAAGAACATGAGGAAAAGTGGTGCCAGTAGGACATGCCAAGTCCTTGATCTTGTTGAAGGCAAATTGGGGCTTCCATGGCTTGCTAATGATAATGCTTACCCAAGAGATGGCATTGAAAGCAAGGATGAAAATAGCAGTTGTAGCGGGTGTAGCAACCCGTCGCCGAAACGATATGTAGCGGGCGATACGTAGCGACAGCGATGATACGTAGCGGCATAGTGGTGTGATTTGAAAAGGTCTTCAAAAAAATCCGAAAATTTTTTAGAAAATCCAGAATATTGGAAAATGATGGAATATATATTTGTTTTGCAAAAGTAACTAGTATATGAGTATGTAGCGGTCCCCTCATTGCATGAGGTCCTGTATCGCTATATCAATAGAAAAGAATAGTAACAATCAATGTTTTTCATATGGATTCATGTTGTTTAGTTATGTCAACTTAAATACTAACTTAAAGCTTATAAAAAATATTATAAACAAACTTCATCAAGATTCATTCAAGAATGAAAGATAAACTATGTTCAAACTTCATAGAAAAACAATATACTAATCTACTTAAAGAGCAAAGACTTTGTAATGGAGGAATACCTTGCTGATAGCTCTAATACCAAAGGGATTGATCTATGGGAAACATAGATTTAGCATTTATGGACTTTTTTCAACCCATTTGATTGATTTTCTTTCTATAAAAAAATATTTTAAAAAAAAATAAAACATCCGAAAATAAAAAATATGAAAAAATTAGAATAACACAAAAATATGTGGGATTGATCTATGAGAAACATAGATCTAACATTTTGGAACCATTTTCAATCCATTTGATTGAGTTTACTTTTATTAAAAAAATATTTTTTTTAAAATATAAAAATCAGAAAATAAAAAATATGAAAAAATTAGAAGAACACAAAACTATATGGGATTGATCTATGGGAAATATAGATCTAACATTTAGGAATCATTTTCTACTCATTTTATTAGTTTGCCATGAAGAAAATAGATTTCTTTTTTCAAATAATAAAATAATCCGAAAATAAAATTCAAAATAAAAAAAATTAAGAAAGTGATAAAAAAAAGAGGGGGTTGATCAAAGCGGAACATGGATTTAACAATAACAACTCATTTTCAAGTAATTCATAGAAGAAAAGAGAGAAATAAACTCAAAGTAAAAAAAAATAAGCCTCAAAACTCACCTTTTTTTGAGTTTGATGCTTGAATCTTGAATATCACCTTGATGTTTTTAATGTTCTTGATGTTTTTAGTTATGATTCTAGTGTTTTTTTTTTTTTGAGAGAATTTAAAAAATGGAGGCAAGGAAAGGGGTTTGGAGCAATGAAAAGTAGAGAAGAGAAGGAGAAAAGATGAAAAAAGTGAGTGAAAATGGTCGACTGGAGTGGTTTTTAACCCCACCCGCTACATAGCGGCCGCTACAGTTTGTAGCGGTCCGTAGCAGCCGCTATGGGCCGCTACATTTGTGAACCCCGCTATTTTCAAAATAGCGTAGCGCCCATAGGCGCTATGGCCGATATATCGTAGCGGCTGATATTTACATCCATGATTGAAAGAATCACTCTCCACAATCAACTTCCATTGAAATGAGTGATAAAAGATTCTCAACTAATCCAATATGGCCAACACCTCGGCTTCATTAGAGTTCCTAACCCCCACACCATTAGAGAATAAGACAATAAGCAAATAACCTCCCCATTATCATTATTCAAGACCCCTCCAATACTTGAAGGTCCAAGTTTACCCTTAGAGGCACCATCCACATTGAATTTCAAAACACTAGAATGTGGAGCAGGCCAAAAGGCAATCTTTCACCTCTTGGAAGTCCCACAAACAAAACATGCTCCCTAATTAAGTAAGAAATCGTCCAAGGAGAAGTTAAAAAACTCCTATCTCACTGACGCCCACTTTGCAATCCTGAGATTAACTGACATAAGAAGCTCCTCCAACGACGAATGGGCACCTTTGAAGATCATATTGTTTCTTTGTTTCCAAATTGACCAGAGGACTACAAAAGGGATAATCCTCCAAAGGAGAAGACCACACCCAAAGAATGGTGCCCTTCTTGAAGCCTCTGCTACCTCTGGTAAAGTACCTAGATTGCACCTATCTAGCCCACACGAATGACGTGACACCAAACAACAAAAACAATCTTGCAGTGAATAAAGAGATGGTTTGCCATCTCTGCTTCAGCCCCACACACAACACATGTATCCGAGATGCTCTACAAAATAATACATCTCCTCCTTAAGAAATCTGCAGTGGCATAAGGCATTGGGTACTCTACATGTTGAAATTTAGAAACTGGATGACCTTAAAAAAATGTGAAGATGAGAGACAAATGCTACCTAGAAATATTTGTTTAAGGGTAGCCCCCTCCTAGATTTGATTTTTGAAACCATTTCACTTATAATCTAGGAGGGGCCTAGCATCCTTGTAACACATCTGTAGTGATTAGTGAAACTGGGCCAACCCAGTGTATTCTCTGACTGGACTGTGTTGTGAATGGAACAATAAACTTAGAAAACCAGTCTGTATCCAATACTAATTAAACTGAGTTGGCAATGTTTTGAACTTTTAAACTGTAAGGCCCACCTTTGATAAAGAAAGGTCATTTTTTATCTATACTCCCTGGTGCCACAAAAGCAGTGAGTACAGGTTAGGGAGGAAAGCAACAAAAGCACAAAAGCATGATAGATGAGGTCAGTGTGATTTATTGATTAAGACAGTCATTTACATTGTTTCCCACATATTTACTTCATAACAAAAGGTCATTACATCAGTATCCACTAAATTTCATAGTAACATGTCACTCGCTGGATTGTCACATATAAGGATTTGGTTCGACACTCCTGGTCAAGTACTTTCGTACTTTATATTAGCTAAAGTATGCTTTTTAGATCTAAGCGGGCCCACACAAGGCCACATGTGCTTTTTACACTTCAATGGGGTCATCTCTGATGTGCTTGTTTTCATTTAGATTTGGACCTGTAGAGTGCTGAATTTTTTATGTACATTGATTAAAAAGGGGTAGCAGGAAAGGCCTTGATTTTATAAATCCATGTAAAACAGGGGTGGGTTGATGAAGCAAGAACTTGAAAAAGACATTTAATCTATTCTTCACAAGTGGTGGCATGGGATTTCAAAACTCCTAAGATTGCTGTACGTATTTTTATATTGATATGTGGAACTTCATAGGCTATGTTTTGAAGCGAACCAATTAGATGTGAAGTCATTGCTTATATTTTATTTTGCTGTGTTTAATGTCCGTGGCTTATGCCTGCTTGATGCATTTTCCCATTTAAACAACTGACCTTGAATAGGATAGGTATTTTCTTTCATGTGCATGGGAGGAAGCTCCCGGACTCTGTAAATTCATGGGATTTTTCATTGTGTGTATTATTTGAAACAGAACACAATAAATTTCAAGGAGATAGTATTGAAGCTTCTCTTGCATGCCACTATCAAAACGTGTTCAGTGTTATGATATATATACTGGAATTATGACCGAAGTGATCGAATTACTCGTAGTTACTTTAAACAGGAAAAAATAAATTTCTAAGAGATAGTGTTGAAGCCTCTCTTGCATGCCGCTCTCAAAATCTGTTCAGCATTACGATATGTACTGTAATTTGCACCGAAGTGATCAAATTACTTGTAGTTAGTTTGGTTACCTTGGCATATGTTTGTGTACTTTGAATTTATTTTTGAGTTTGACCTGGTGAACAAGCAGGAGATGCTGAACTTGGCAATCAAATACAAGAAGGCAGTTCAGGAAGAGGATGAGGTACCCCCTGAGAAGCTTGCCATTGCAAATGTGGGCAGACAGGATGCCAAGAAGCATCTGGAAGAGGATCTCTCTAATTTGATGTCATCTCATAATTCAAATGCTCGGAACCATGCTAGACACTGTTGTTTTCTAGAGAAAGAGGTGTATGAAACTGTGAAACAAAGCTGTGCTTTAAGTTGCATTGCCACTTTCAGAACTGCTTTTCTTTTGGGAATTTTGGCACTTGAGAATAAAGAGCACAATACCTTGGGCTTTAATTTCCTTTTTAATAAAGAAAAAGATTGAAATTGCCTGTGATGTTACAACTTGCTATGCTGGAATTATTGTGCCTTTTGTACTATTTTTTCAGTTTTAAATGATTGAACAAATTAATCCATTTGATCTCTCTCTCTCTCTCTCTCTCTCTCTCTCTCTCACACACACACACACCTGCATGCACACCTCGACTTGATGCCCCAACATGGGGACACAGTATGACACATAAATACATGATATCCTCTGTTTGATTGGAAGAGGTGCTTGGATTGCCACATTTTCTTTTTGGAATTCTTTTTTCTGAGAATTTTGCAGCATTTACAAATTCCATCTATTTGACAAATTATAACCGTCTTCTATTCCAGATTCCAATCATAAACACAAATTCCAGGTGCTTAGAAACAATAAAGGCAGTGAGGAGAATCCCATAATTTCCATGTCGTCTTTTATTCCTGAATTTGGAATCTCCATGACTTTTTTAAGTGAGGGAATTTTCTGCCAATCAAAGATGTATGATAACGCTCTCTCTAGTGATTGTGAGGTTGGTTGGAAGTGTAAACTAGCACATTATTTCACTCAAATGTTGGACCTTGGACTCTGTTTAGATGTGCTACTTGGTTTTCCTACCCACATGTGTGGTACTAGCTCCCTGTATCTGATTGTGAAGATCCAAGCTGGCCTTTCGTTTTGTGTGTGTGTATTCTCCTCACCTCTTCTTTCTTAGTGAAGTATGCTTATGACCAATTACTAAGAGTATGGGATTGTAACATCCCTACTAGGACTTTTGGTAGAATTATAATTAGACTAAATTAAGGTCATTAGAAAACTAAGAATTTCAACAAGACTCTCTTACACAAATACTCTCCTAAAAAGACTCCCTTGTAGTCCCAAACAGGACTCCTAGTGAAAGATTGTCTACAACACTAGTGTGTATATATATATAATTATGGAATCCAATTGTTCTACACATCTAACCCATAGAAAGGGAGAGCAAGCGAGAGACACAGGGAGAGAGAGAGAGAAAGAGAGAAACTAATCTCAATTGTAAAACTATAGAAGAAGAAGAAGATCGCGAAGAGGATGAGAAAGATCAACAGTGAGATGCGTAGCGGATGTTTGACATGAGACCAATCACTGATCGAGCAACACACTTCCATACCAGGTGAGTAGAATTCCTGAACTATAATTATTCAAGGTTGAAATTGAGATCTAAACAGTTGATGTGCTGTTCTGTACACTATACTGCTAATAGAATAACTATCGAAATGGCTGGATTTGATTGAGAGTCCCAGATGGATCATATAATGACAAATCAGACCTAATGATTTGGAGTGTAGAACGTGGTCGATTCCCCTTGACCTTGTTCCAGGTTGAAAAGAAACCCCAACAAGACTTATAGATACAGATTTGAAAACTTTCCATATCATGAGAACCATAGGTTGGAGGGAAGAGATCATTAGAACCCCTCAAATTGGATGGGCACTTGGCGAAATAGAATTCTATGATTACTATGCCTTTGGAACTTTGATTTAGGTAGAAAATTTGAATGAAAATCTTGAAGATTCAAACCTGAATTTAAAATTCTAGATTGTAAGCCGTTAAAAAGGAGTCTAGGTCGATAGCAGTTCGGGCCCACATGAGCCTCCTAATCAATGATCAAGTCCCCACATCTTGAAGTGGACCTGTGGGCGACCACTAGTGTGTAGGTCCCATGACATTTGGTCCATTGGGTCTCACCATCCATAGGCTTCAACCCAGCCAGGCGTGAGACTCCATTGATGACCTGGGTTTTGAGTTCTGTGGACTTGGGTGTATATATAATAGTTTAGACAATTTACAAATTGGCCCCTGTTAATTATAGTTATGTTTTAAGAACCCCAACAAGATCTTTGGATTATATGTACAGTATGAGAATGAAATGAACCCAATATTACACCAATACCAGACTCGTGGGGCCAGTACTCAGATGTTCCTTTAGACCAAAAGTGAAGACCTTTCCTTTCCAAATATTAGTTTGTGAATCTTTAGATTGAAATAATCACATATATTATGTAACCTTGAATATGGTGTAAACCAATATGGTATTTTTACTAGCTATGATATGGAAAATTGTATTAGGAATGTTGCAAAGGAGGTACTTGGAGAATCAAAAGGAAAGAGACATATTAATAAAGAAATATGGTGGTGGAATGTAGATGTTCAGGAAGTTATTCGACAGAAAAGATATTGCTACAAAGTTTGGCAGGGGACTAAGAGTATGGAAAATTTTGAGCTGTATAAGAAGGCAAAGAAAGAAGTTAAGAAAGTAGTAAATAGCGCAATGTTCAAAGCATACGATAACCTTTATAATAGGTTGGGAACAAGAAAAGGGGAAAAAGATATTTTTAAGCTCACAAAAATAAGAGAAAAGAAAAGTAGGGACTTACATCATGTCAAATATATCAAGGACAATGAGGAAAATGTTCTGATGAAAGACAACGATATTAAAGAAAGGTGGAAGGAATATTTTAGTAAACTTCTAAATGAAGAACATTTGGGGCATACAAGAGGTAAGGAGGATACTTCATCACTAGAACATACTTTTCTTCGTAGAATTAGAGGCGTGGAAGTGGAGGAAGCATTGAAGCGAATGAAGAAAAGAAAGGTAACATGCCTAGATGGTATTCCGATAGAGTTATGAAAATGCTTATGAGAGGTTGGGGTGAGTTGGTTATGTAGACTATTCAATAAAATATTTATGACAAAGAAAATGCCGGATGAATGGAGAAGAAGCATTGTAGTACCTATATATAAGAATAAGAGAGATATACAAAATTATACCAACTATCAAAGGATTAAACTTATGAATCATACAATGAAGTTATGGGAGAGAATGGAGCAAAGACTGAGACAGAAGACCAAGATCTCTGAAAATCAATTTGGTTTTATGCCAGGGAGATCAACTATGGAAGTTATCTTTTCACTTAGGCAATTAATGGAAAAATATCGAGCAAAGAGGAAAAATATACGCATGGTCTTTATCGATTTAGAAAATGCCTATGATAGGGCACTGAAGAATTTAATTTGGTGGGTTTTGAAAAAAAGGAATATCTTCAGAACATTAAAAATTTTAAAGATATGTATGAAGGAACAATCACAAATGTAAGAACCACATGTGGAGAAACAGATGGATTTCCCGTGACTATAAGTTTACATCAGGGATCAACCTTAAACCCTTATTTCTTTGCATTAATTATTGATGAGTTAACTGTGCATGTTCAAGAAGAAGTACCATAGTGTATATTATTTGCAGATGATATAGTATTGGTGGATGAATCAAGGGATGGTGTAAATGCAAAATTTGAGAGATGACGGGGGACATTAGAATCTAAAGGCTTTAAAATAAGTCGTACAAAGACAGAATATATGGATTGCAACTTCAGTGGACATATGCAAAGTGTTTAAACCACTATCAAAATTGGAACCCATGAGATACCATGTAAAGATTCTTTTTAGTAGTTAGGCTCGATAATTAATAAAGATGGGGAGATTGACGAAGATGTGGAGTATAGGATAAAAGCTAGATGGCTGATGTCATAACCCGAGCCCAGGGTTCGGGGGTTAGCAAAAGCTAAACCTAATGACACACGTACTCCCGTGCATGCACACGTAGACCGAGTCTAAATGCACATGCACAAGGGAACATTCACACGTGCCAAACAAGTACGCGGAAGCTGTAAATATCAGAAACACAAACTAACAGTACAAGAAGAGGATACAAAGGACGAACTGACATAAGTACATATGAAAGTCTTACAAAAAGAACAAAATACATATACAGTAATGACATGTCATGCCAAATACAAGTCTGAAAATCCACAAAACAAGACTCCAATGATGCATGCCAAGAACGCTCTCCCGTGGAGTGATCACATCCACTCCTCTAGGCCTGATGGGGCCCCGGGGGTCTCATCTGGAGTCTGGCCGACCGGCGAGGGTTCGGCAGGGGTATCTGGGCCTGCAACACCAAAAACAACTGTGAATACGAAGACTCAGCAAAGTATAAACCATAGCAAGTTAACACACGCTGTGTCTAACAGAATAAGAACATCATGTGATTAAAGAAGACATTTTCGTATACTAGGCTGTCATGCAAGAAAGAAACATGCTGCGTGAATCAAGGAATACATGCTGTGTACATAACTAGTGGCTACTACATTACCATATGCTCCCAAAAGAGGGATCTTATAACATGCAAAGAACACCATTGTCCGGGCCAGGGTACAATGGGTTTCGGTTTCCTGGGGTCCGGTTCCCCAAGACATATCCATACTGCAGCAGGCCATATAAACTATACCAAATTCACCCCGTCGGGATCCTAAGGCTGAGGCTAAGTAGTGCCTGACTATACAGAGTCAATCATGAAAACCCTGAGTAGATCGTGACAACATATCGTACGTGCATATCTGAGAGTGAACACATCATACATGCATACTCAAGGTAAGGAACCACAATGTGAATATAACTGAACACAGTAAACATGTTAGAGAGTTGAGATCACTGATCGAATGCAATATGTTGTGCAACAAATCATGCGAAATCGAATTATCTGTATTTACAAGCCAATTCTAATCTAATTACCCGGTGTTTCTAACCGTGCATGATGATGTAGTTTTAAGTTATTCGATGCACCGTTGTCTAGTGTTGCATTGAATCGGGTGGTGCACGAAGTCCCTTAAACCAACACCCATGGGGAGGTGCTTAACATCCGGATAACGAACATGAATGATTCGCAGCCCTCGAGATCATTCACGCGTTGTATCACATTCCGTTGGGCAAGTCTAGGTGCTCTACATTCTATCATGAAGGTCATATCGGTCTTTTCTTTACACCTATCCTTGTTTTTCTTTCATTAGTCTAGTGTGGATACGGCTTAGCCGTGAGTGGTCTACGGCTTAGCCGTGGCTGGGCCGTAGAAGGTCGGTCAGTTGCTGACTCTCAGTTATTCCAGAAAATGCACCCTGTATTGATCTACGGCTGGACCACGGCTGAGCTTCGGCTTAGCCGTAGGGCAATCCACGGCTTAGCCGTGCCCTAGCCGTAGAGGAAAACTGGGTTTTTCTCCTCTCTGGAATTTGAGCCGTAAGTGCCATACGGCTTAACCGTACCTGCACGAATTCAAATTCTTGAAACACATATAGAAAATTTGGGAACTCATCAGAAGTGCAATTTTTCAATAGAAAGGGATAGCATATGAACCAAATGGGCTGTAAACACATTGTCCCCTACAAATTTAAGTAAATTAACCAAAATCAAAAGCATACCAACATGGGTTCTCAAAGTTATGGTTATACTTGCCTTAAATTGGAATTCAATGACACACTTGTTGTCCTAAAGCCCAAACACAACCTAACACACATCAAACCACATGCATGCATGAGAATTGGGATCATAGACCCACCATGCAAATGAGAAACAAGAAGGAGAAGAGATAGAGAAGGGAGATGAGAGAATGGAAAGGTTTCCAACTCACCTTACATGCAAGAACCCAAACTTCCTCTTGATCGATGGAGGAGAGAATTCAAGTGAAGGAGGGAGAGAATTGAGCTCCACATGCAGTTGAGGAAGAAAACTGAGAGAGAACGAGAGAGAGAACAAACTTGTCGATCTTATGAAGTTATATAGGTTAATGTGGTGGCCAAATTACAATGAAGGCCAAGTTAGAAGTGAAATTTCAGTTTGAGTCAAATCCAGGTCCAATCGAATCACACGACCTCGGTTGCAAATGACGTAGTTACGAAAGTTAACGAGCTCAACGAAAGACACGTGTTGACATCAAGATGATGCAAAAATGACCATGTCTAAGAAAAGCTAAAATTACGAAAAAGGGCTTGGTCTACTTAATCCAAGTCAAACTCAACCCAACTACCTATCCATGACCCGTAACGAAACAAAACACAAACCAAACACGATTGGCAACGAAAACAAGATTAACTAGCCGCTAAACGAGGTCAAGCTGGGTCAGAGTGTTACAGCTGAAGTGGAGACTAGCTTCTGAAGTGCTTTGTGACAGATGAATGCCAACAAAATTAAATGGCAAATTTTACAGGACAGTGGTTAGACCAGCTATGATATATGGAGCAAAATGTTGGCCAATTAAGAAGATGCATATTCATAAGATGGATGTAGCAGAAATGAGAATGCTTAGGTGAATATGTGGTAAAACTAGGAAAGATAAAATTAGAAATGAGCACTTTTTAGAGCATTTAGGGTTAGCACCAAGAGAGGATAAGATTAGATAAACTCGTTTAAGATGGTTTGGGCATGTTGAGCATAGGCCGATAATGGCATCGATGAAAAAAAGTTTGGCTATACAGATAGATAGCCCATCAAGAGATAGAGGTAGGCTGAAAAAAAACATTGATGGAAGTCATTGATTCATATTTGAAGAAGTTTAACTTATCGAAGGATTTAGCTCAAAATAGAATGAAATAGAGAAACAGAATTTATGTAGCCGACCACAACATGGTTAGGATAAAGCTATGATGATGACGATGATGGTGATGATTCAATTATGATGGATTATGATCCCATATGAACTTTTTATTTATGTTTGGATTCCTGTGGTTGATTTTATGATGAATAATTAACTTCCTCAAAAAGATATGGGGAATGCCATAGCCTGGTACCAACTTCAACTCGGAGTGGGGCAAAGAATAATCAGTGTTATGTGGTATTGGCCAAAGAAAACAATAAGATGATGAACCAATTATTTTTTAACATGATGTTTGAGATAAAATAAACAAACCACTAACACTGAGTATCAAACTTTCCTCGTGGATGTTGGTTGGGGAAAGTAGGTTCAATAATCATGGAGGTAAGACAGGCCATGTTGTTGACAGAAATATAAATGCTCCAGCGTGGGAGCATCCAAACAAACTCAACAATTAGGGTGAATGATAAACCATGTTATTAACAGAAACGTAGATACACCTATATGGGGTTTCGGAACCATTTGATGCTTGCGGTAGAAAGATTCTCAAAAAAGAATTGAATAAAGACATTGATTTTAATATCATCATTTAATTTATATAAATATTCATAAGAATGATTGAAAATATATCACATCTTAATGTTTATTTATTCTACTCACCAGTGTGACTGACTAGTGGTTCGCCCCATTCCAAGTAATGCATTTGTAGAGGTTGTGGGGAGTTACGGAGATCAGTCGGTGGATTTTGGCATGCGTGGCTGATCTAGAGCATGAAGAACACTGAATAGATTCGTAGATGGGATTAGCCTAACACTTAGATAATTCCTCTATTGCAAATAGTGATTTGTCTTTTACTCAGTAGTTTTATCAAGACTTCTAAAATACTTAATGATTTAAATACAATTGAATTTGAATATTTTAGAACTTGATGCTCATGGAAATTTGATTTATGTGGTGTTGTTATAAAATTGAGAACGTTTTGAGAATCTGAAGAGCTCCAGATTCTTGGGTTGTTATAGGGATACTTGGAAATGTGGTTCCGTTGATGAATAACGGGTCTGGAATGGGTTAGGCTAGCCTGTGGATCATTTTATCTTAGGCCGTTAGAGTCGGTTTTGATCATTTTTTTTAATTCAGAATCGAGTAAGTAGTCAAACAGAGAATGTTAGGAATTCAGAGTGGATTGAATTCTTAGGCTTGAATTCAGGATGAGTCAAACAGAGAATTAGAATTTAGGATGAATTTAGCAACATCTTAAATTTGAACATTTCAATTTTTCTAAATTCTACTAGACATGAATTCTCTAAATTCTTACAACCAAACGGGCCCTTAGTGTCATGCCCCAAACCCAAGAATTAGGGATTTATTATGGATTTCGAGGCATAACACGTATCCATGACAATTTGCGCCATAACAAGACACGTACGAACTGTCACAAGGGTGATCCCACAGGTACGTGTGAGGAAGATCCATAAACACGTATTAACAAGTATAATTAATTAAGCAGAAACCTAGAGAATTTAACTGTACATATTATAGGCATCAATAAAACATTCACTTCAGTTTATTAATAAAACAAAGTCTGTTAATTATCCTGACTACATGTATAAAATATGAAAAATCCATAATAATATAAAATGTCAAGATGAACCCTAAGCCAATCCATGGTTAAGCTAAGTCAACCCAAAGTAATCCCTGTTTCGCGTTGTTGAGGAGGATCAAGAAAAGACATCTTCCTCGTTCCACTCATTCACATCCCGAGGTAACGCTGGAGTTCCCTCCGGGAGTGCGTTGAGTGCCGGACTGGTAATGGGTTTTGTACCTGTAACACCATGGTAACTTCGTTAACACGATGGTTAGGCAAAGATAAGGATACATGAGCTTAACATGATATAACAATTGAATTAAAATGACGTAATGATTAAAAGAGAGCAACATCGAAATCTAGGCACTTATGCATAAGAGTAAGCATGAATAAAGAATCATGAATAAAGAGCACATCATAACAAATGGCAACTATATTGGTATCTCCTCTCTAAAAAGAGAGTATACTGATCCATGGGAAGTCACTAGTGATCGGGCCAAGATCGACTAACTACCCTAAGAGCGTCGACTCACTCTTCTGATAACTACTGCAGTAGATAACTGAAAAATTACTCTCATTCGGTCCCGTCGAACCTCATATGGGGTGTAAGCAAAGTGGTGCCGACTCCAAGTATATCGGAATTAATCTGAATCTCATACTTATGGTATACTAATCTGTTTATACTCATTTGGAAATGTATTACAGTCCTTGTGAAAATACCAATCATAGAATCACAACTAAGTAGAATACAGGTCGTCAATGATGTATACTAATATGAACTATCATGTTGAGGTTAAGGTTGCTATCAATATGAATGCAATTAGATTGGGAGGTTATCAAGGATGGTTATAGCCAACCCTATGCTAGATAATTCGGGTTTCCAATGTCATTCAGTACGATGTATTCGTAAGACATTTAGCGTCATTGGGTTACCATTCTCGGTGTTACTTTATATATATAAAGGACATTTCATCTTAGGCCAACACCCATGACGTGACATTGAAAACTAATCAGAAAATCAAGAGGGAAGGAGTGACCACTCAACACTCTTCCTTCTCCATGTTTAGTTACCGTTGGGCTAGTTTGGTGTAACAAAAGATCCCACTTCTATGGTCATAAATGGTCCTGGATTAAACCTACATCCTATAATAAGGGTGGGTGGATGCCTCGGTCTCTTCCTAAGGTCAAAGGGTGTAACCCATCGTTAGTCTATTCCTAGATTATAGAAAGTCCATAGTCAAGCATGGAATTCATTTTTTGAAATACATTCCTATAATCTAAAGGTTAAGCTTACCCGACCAATCGGGTATTGGTTCGACCGGTCGGACCGTATCCAGAAATGAAATTCAACCGGTCGGGCAAATTGGCCAACCGGTCGTACTACCTAGAGAGGCAATTCGACTGATTGAGCTTCAGGACCGACTGGTCAGCCCTGAAGCACACTGTTACGGCATGTTCAGTTCCCAACTGATTTTCCCTTCCATTTTTCTACTCCACTTGCATTCAAACCAAATATAGAGACTTCCATTCCACATTCTTAGGTTTCCTAATGACCACTATCATTTTATTCATCCCAAAATCATTGAAATCATGAATTAATTCCATGCATTATCTATTAAAGATTAGAGGAGTTGTAAAAAGGGGTAAATCACAAGAATATCTATCAAGGATAAAAAAATAAGCCTTGCATGTAAAGAAAATGTATCCTTATACTTGCCTTAGGCGTGGTGCTTCACTCCAAACAATCTATTCAATCTATCCCTTGGTGTAGAGGTACAAAAAGCTCTCCTAGAAAGAAGATCTAGAGCATGCATGGAAATACAAAAGCATGAGATGCATGCTGCCAAATCCTTGGGTTTCCTCCAAATCCTTGGGTTTCCTTGTCCCCAATGAACCCAATGACTCTAATGGAGATGGAGTTTCCTTACCTCAAGTCTTCTACAAGCAAAAAGGAAAAAAATGGTGCCTTGGTTTCTAGAGATGAGAGCAAGAAGAGTGATGACGAAGAAGAAAGAACCCAACGCATTGCATGCAACTTCAATCACCCAAGAATGGAGACAAGATGAGGAAGAGAGTGATGGAAGAAGAGGGGAACCGTGCTGCAACAGAAATGAAGGAAGGAAGGAGAAGAGGGTCGGTGGTGGGCTTGGGTATTTGAATTCTTGCTTTTGGTGTGAGGCTTAGGTAATTTATCCTAAGCCTTTTGACTTAGAGAATAGTCTAGTGGCTAATTCTTCTTCCCCATGCTACTTCTTTGATGCTTTTGGAAAAGTTTTTGATGCCGATCAAATATTCATATGCTTGTGAGATTGGTGTAGGAAATCGTGTGGCCCGCATGCCACGAGTCCCACGTCAGATCAAGTAGGGCAAATGCTAACAGAGATTGCAATCCCACTTTAGTGTAAGACTTGATCTGGGCCCCATAATAAGACTCCCCCAATAAGATCAGTGGATGGGGGCTTCTGGTAGAAGATGTCTCTACTAAGTGTGACTCTTTGGGACTTGTCTAGGGTTTTGATTATTATTATTCACTATATTCCCGTAGGAAAGACAACAGGCGAAGAGATCCATGAAGCTTCCCCTCACCAGAATGCACATAGATCTCCGGCCGTGTGACAAAGTCTCCTCATCCAGCTCCATCAGTTAGTATTAGAGCCCGACGCAGTACATTCTACCAGTTCAGATTTTGCAGAAGCACCGTGAATTAGAATAGATCTGATTTTTTTTTTTTCATATTCGTAAGCCTCAGTCTAGTTTTCATTTCTACAATGTGAACAGCAACAATTGCTTGCCACTGCAACTTGAAAAAGGGTGAAGAAGAATACTTTCTATTTTCTTTTTAGTTGCGCACGTGAATCGAGATACTAAAGCTATTGTATATAAAGCAAAGCAAGCAACTCTGTCTTTTGTCTTCTTCCACAAACAGAAAGGTAGAAACGGCTTAGTCCAGACGTTTTTCTTTTTTTATTTGGTTGGTGCTTTGTCATCGCACGAAACACAAGGAGGGCTATATCAACGTGACACCTTTCTTGGCTTTCATATAAGAGGTGGTTTCTTCTCTTTTCATACAGTGGGCGCTCTAGATCAATTGAGATTGGCTTGATAAGCCAAGAGAAAAAATAAAAATAATAAAAAACAGAGAGGGGTGCCACCACTTAGCAACAGGGACAGCGGTCACTATTGGCCTCGAGAAGCATGCACAGATCTCTTCTCTACATAATGTAAGTTGGGTCAGGTGGACCCAACCCATCTCAAATTAGATCCAGCCCAGAGGTGCTGATGTAGACATGTTGGTGCATGCGTGATGACGACGAACTGATGCAAATATCGTACAACTGATGTAGGTAGAAGCGTGGATCACTGTAAAATCTTCCAACTGCGATATCTTGACCATTCAGAATTAGATTGACGATCCATTTATGCCTATGGAATCTTTGTGAGTAGATCTACGATACCATTTGTAACGCCCCACCCTCACCCGCATGCATGTATTGTCCGCTTTGGCCGATGGGCCTCACGATTTTGCTTTTAGTGGGTTTCAACCCACTAAAATGCCTCATGCAAAGTGAGGGTATAAGCTCTACATATAATTCCAATCACTTTCCTCTCTATAGTTGAAGTAGGACTCGAGGATATCACAATCCATCCCCCTAAGGCTGCACATCCCTGTGTAGTAGCCTGCCAGTTTCTTTTAACCTGCCAGCCCTCTTGGCTCACTCACATAAAAACTACCTATTTGCACCAGACCACGGCAGGGACCTACACTTGAACTAATCAAAAGTCGGCTCTGATACCATTTATCATGCCTCACCCTACACACATGCATGATATTGTCCGCTTTGGCCCATGGGCCTCACGGTTTTGCTTTTAGTGGGCTTCAACCCACTAAAAGACCTTGTGCAAAATGAGGGTGTAAGCTCTATATATAATCCTGATTACTTTCCTCTCTATAGTCGATGTAGAAAATCGTGTGGCCCATATACCATGGGTCTCACGTCAGATTAAGCAAGACAAATGCCAACAGAGATTGTAATCTCACTTTAGTGTAAGATTTGATCTAGGCCCCATAATAAGATTCCCAATAGGATTAGTAGATGTGAGCTTCTGGTGGAAGATGTCTCTAATATGTGTGACTCTTTGGAACTTGTCTATATAAGGATCAGGAAGCTCTAGGGTTTGGATTATTATTATTCTCTCCATTCTCGTAGGAAAGACTAGAGGCAAAAAAATCCACGGAGCTTCCGATTACCGGAAAGCACATAGATCTCCAGCCGCGTAACGGAGTCTCTTCATCCAGCTCCATCAATTAGAAGTTCAACCTATATGTACAAAGTGTTAAGTTGCTATGCTTATGAGATTACAAGTTTGACCTATGTATTCAAAGTTTTTTGTAGCATGAACCCACTCTGAATGTCCGGCAACCATGGTTGCTTATAGTCAATATGTTGGGTTTAGTAATTAAACACCATATGATGTGTTGAAGTTCCTTCAGCTAGCTAATGATGTTGCTTTGACCTCCCTTCTTATGTTCTTATAGGGGTTCTTATTGATTCTAGATTCTCCATTGCCAGAACCTTTATCAATGCTTGTTGAGTCGCCGAGCCATCCTCACTGAGCCCTAAACTTCTTTTTCCGAGGTATTTTCTTTTAATTTGATATTGATATGTTCGTAAAATTTCTTCAGGGCAGGTTTGATAATAGAATCATTGATTAGTCTTGCACATAAGCTCTATGATTTTATGATTTTTAGCAGTTAGGTTTTTATTTGCACGTAGTGTTTTTGTTGGAAATTTATACTAAAACATACTTTTATATATTTTTCTTTGACTGATTTACTCATTAGTAAAGTTTGCTTTTTCCATCTTAATGAGAATTTATATGGGTAAATGGTAGCATTATTATTTACTATGCATAAGTGCGTCTTTTATTTTATAAAGTAGACAAGTTAGTGTGTAGAGTTCAGCTTACGCACGAAAGATTTATTTGTCGGTTCTTATAAAATATAAGTTATTGTTGTTCACAATCTAAATGGAGCTAGACATACCATCGGTACAATTGTAGCATGATGTTTTAGTAGGCTTGTCTTGGCTATGGGAAACAGTATAGTTTCGACTCGTTATACTAGTACACTTTGTGTGTATCAAACATGACCACTTTTGGGTTATTATCTTTATACTGACTATAAAAGATTATTAACATCCAAATGGTTATTATGTTAGCTTGTACTCTTAATCCCAATATAAATAATAGACACGTGCATTTAGTATTTGGCATTTTGATTTACAAAGGAGTGAGACCTTTTGTGGGTCAATAATCTCAGTAAATTGGATGACTACACTATGTGTATGGTGTATATTAGTTTATTAACAGAATCCACGTCCCGTAATAGGGATTGATGATATCCCCTTGATGAAGCTTATAAGTTTTGATTATGTCAAACCCTGCGGGTGGACTTAGTGTTCGACATGTCAAATAAGTTAAGTGTAAGGTCTCAATGAATTATAAAGATATCGATTAAATATAGGCGTCAGTAATTATTTAATCGATGGATATCTGAAATCTTAACGTGGAAAGATTAATAAGCATTTAATAATAAGAAGCTTGAAATATTATTTTGAGAATAAGGACAGGAGTACAATTATAATTCTTTAGTGGACTGAGTTGTAATTTATGGAACTAGGATTCTAATTTGGGTCGAATTAGGGTTTCCTATTTTTATAAGAAGCCTATTCCTTATTTCCTTCTTAAGATCCCTATTGTAGCCTATAAACATACGCTATTGCTCTCTAGAAAGGACATACAAGAGAAATCTCATTTTTGAGAGCAAGGAGAATTCGCAGAAGAGGCCCACACTCGGGTGCGAGTTCGAGCATAGAGGAATACAGTAGAAGATCTTGAAATTTTCAGGTTGTTATAAGATCGAGATCAAATTAGAGAGATCTCGCAGGTATGGTTCTTGAATCATTATCGTTTAAACTTATTTCCGCAGTGATATGTACGCGATATCAAAGGATCCTCGCGGCTGCCTCCTGGCAGTTTTAAGGATAAAGGTTTCTTGCACATTTATTATAGAAACGTTTCTGCTCTTCACGACCCCTCAGTTTTCTCCCATTGCTCGTTTGCTTTCTTGTGCGCTTTTTTGTCAAAGTTCCCACTTTTGCTTTCGCTTTCAGTTCCAGTTCAGATGAACCGATGGTTGCAGCAATTTGTCTACCACGTTCTTGCCGTAATAAAAGAGTATGCCATGATGGATCAAACCCCCAATGCATTCGTTGTTTGAAATATAATAACATTCTTCTTCTTCGTCCCTTGAGATTTATGTTTTTTGATGTTTGGATTGCTTATATGGATATGAAAGAGGGGTAGAATTTTTCCAAATGCTTGAGCAGAAACCTTGTTATATTTGGCAGTCTTCTACCCCATAAGGTGAATTTTGAAGGGATTCTATATCCTTTGTGCGTAGTTGATTTGTTTGGGCAATTTTTATTGGAATTGAATGTGTAGATGATGATTGTTTGGTTTCTCATAATTCAAGTCTAAGAATTCAAAGACTGGATTCTTGTAAAAGGTTAAAAATGAAGAAGCAATGGTTAATATCAAAAGAAACTGCACTTTAATGGGGATTGAATTAGGAAAGATGGGAAATGTAAACCCAGCCATAACTCTTGTAATTCAAATGATCGAAAATTCAAAGGTTAATCTACATTGTTCCTTAACCAATATCATTCCCCACTTACCTCTTCAATAATCCTTAGGTGGAGGTGTAAAGCTTGTTTGATCATGTGTTCCCATGTATTCAATACCTATTGTTTTAACTAATTTGAAAGTAAAATGCAATGTTACATCAAGGATCAAAATAGGATGAACCATTTGAAGTCGATGAAGGTTTCTTAAATAGTGGAGTTTTCTTAACTGAAGTTAATTGTGTTATTTCTAGATTTTCTTGCATGCAATTAATCTCCCAATATTTCAATTCTCAAATGCATGCTTGAGGTGTTAAAGTAGTTTTGGTCATCTATCATCAGATTTTGAGCTTTCTAATTCATTCAGTCATATACTTTTCTACACTATTCTTATTTGTTGCACATTATTTACGAAAGTTAATGATTTATAATTGGACTATGTTGCAAAAAATTATCTGCAAAAAAGCTTTGTCTTCTAAAGGGTGCTTCACCACCCAAATATTCAGCGGTTTCTTGGTGCAATTGTGCATGGAGAAGAGATGATCCTACTAACATAGTTCTTGTCAGGGGTATGCATCTGGCACTTACTAAGTCTCTGAGTATTCATTTCTCTGTGAAAGCAAAGGAGCAGACAACCAAACAGCCAACCCAGGAGAGGGGAGAGAGAGAGAGAGAGAGAGAGAGAGAGAGAAGACCTTGATGCATATTCTATCATCTAAACAAAGCCAATGGTTCCGTCGACACCATCCATCCGATTGATTGGACCTGAGAAAATTCTTTTACATTGCTTTAAATCTTAATTTTTTATCCGCATCTTTGGCATGAACTTCAATCCAACTAAAAGTGCAAAATTACAACTCTTATAAATCCAAGTTTTGTCCAACCCATGAATTAGATTCCTTACAATCTTCTCCTTTGGCAATTCATGGATAAAACTTCGTAGACATTACAATCTACCTAAACAAACCAAAAAAAAAAAAAAAACAACTTCTTCGAATCAGCAACTGTGCACCATTGAACCTGCAATATCTGTCATGACTTTGCAGACAAAAGATCAAGTTAAAGTGGCCATGAATCAAAATAAATCAAAATATAAACATCTACACACTACTCCCCCTTTTGTTCATAAATTGACAAAGGGAAAAATAACCAAAAAAAAATTTAATTCCAGTAAGATATGTACAAATACAGTCCAGTAGCAAATATTGGAATTAAGTTAGAACAAGAAATAGAGTGAATAGATGAACTAAGTAATCAAAAGCAGCAAAGAGTCATAATATAAGTAAAGCACGAGGTCACTGCCTATGAAGATGATCAAGGATGGAATCGAGTTTCAAATCCGACTAAACTAGCCACTCAAAGACTGAACTTCATCATGGATGAGATCTAGATAAACAACTTGATCACCAAGGGATTCTTCAAAGGCTGTCATTCTCTCATGCAAGGTTGCATGGTCAATCTCATCCTCCTCATTTGCAGGTGTTTCAACATCGGCTCTTTGAACATCTTGGTGGCACACATGAGATTGTGACTACATCAAAGTCCTCAATTTAATGGGTTTTGCAATGTGGACAATCACTTTATAGGCTTCAGGAAACACTCCATATGTAATGATGAGCTTCGATAGAATGACCCCAGAAGGCAAAGAAGCATTTTTGGCAGCAGACTAAGCTTGACGCATCACATCATAAACGACATTTGGAAGGTCAATGGGAAGACCTCTACCAATAGCAAACAGTAAATAACCAACTTTTTTATTTATCTCTACATGATGAACCTTGGGTTCAACATGATGAGTTACAAAGATATTGAGTAATCTGCAGGAGCTCTTTTTGTTTCAAAAGAGTTCCAGAGGGCCATGATCTTACATGACGACAAAGCTAAGAACTGACCTCATCATAGTCTATCTCCTCAAAATCATCATTCATTTCATCAAAATCTCATCATTCATTTCATCAGAATCAATGTTTGGAATTAGATACTTGGGATTTGCAGTGCGAGGAATTTCCAAAAATATGCATAAAAAATTTGGAGTGAATGAAAATATCCTTACCACGAATATTATTCTTAAAGGCTTCACTAGACATTTCATATGTATTATTATAAAATTATCGAACCAAATCTTGAAAAACTTCAATATCAAAACGATATTGACATTGTGCTAGCCAACCACCAAAAAGAAAAGCTCCAAGTTCATGAATTTTCACTGGACGTTCAAAGATAACAACTCTTTTGCTAAGTTAACTTTTCAAATTGAGTAGATCTATTCTCATTCTTGAACTTGGATGTATCAAAGTTTAATGAGAAGGAACCATGAGCAACACCCTTTTTCTTGGAAGCAGGTATCTTTTTAGGAGCCATATAAGGTCACTGAAGAAAAGGAACCGAACAATCCAATAAGAATATCACAACAATCACTTAGTAAGAAGAACATGATCATCAACTTTGCATTTCATTAAACATGTGGAGAGCACAAAGTAACACTAAGAGATCATGAGGACAAATTCTTCCAAGAAGGTATTATGTTGTAGATGACATCATAACTTGCTACATTAAGGGGGAGTTTCCTACTTACTTTGAGTGGGTTGCGTGTTTCTGTTATAGTGTAAATCTCACTTTGTACCTGACAAAGGCTGATCTTTGGCCGATCATTAATTTCTTTGTGTTTGTTTCATTTGAAATTATCTCTCAGACACATTTCACCCATATCAAAATTCCCAAAGTGTGTGTTGCCTCAATCTAGTTGGTTTTTTTTTTGTAATTTTGGAATTCATCATATTTGATTGTCAAGGATTTTCATGATTTTAGCATGTTTAAGAATGTGTATTGATGCTTCTTAAGGGTGTTTTTGAGTAATTTGGGATACTTAGTTATTTCATTTTATTTTATTTTTGCTTAAATTCCTTATTTCTGTTGGGCCTCAACTTTAGTTTAAAAAAAACCTTATTTTCATCCTAGTTTTCTCTAATACCACCTAAAAGGACTCTAACCTTGACACAAGTTAACGTCCTAACATAGATTTCTTATATATAGATAAACAAACAATAAACCAAAGTTTTAAAAAAATCAACCACAAGAGATGGATGCAGTATTTTTTATGTGGAAAATCAAAACGGGAAAAAACCACAGGACCTTCCACTGGTCCACAAAGGACAGCACTATGTAAGAAAGGTTAACAAGATCTACTTATTACCCTTGTCCAGTTGAACACAACCTGAAGGACTTGAAGTTCTTCTTGTCGATGCATACGTCGTTAGGCTTCTTCACACTTGATCCATACGTCTTGATGCCCCTTAAGACAAATCTCCAGGAAGGAAAGGAGATGATGTATCTCAGGAACTCAAATCTTCAGCACAACAGGGAAGATAAGCTCCAAAGAAGAAAGGGATCTCTTAGATGGTATTCTAGGGTTTAGAATTGTGAGAGAGGCGATTAATTTGGGCCAAGAAGGATGATGTATGTATAGCCCAAAATTTGTGGGATGCTACTAGGGGAAGTTTTCAAAGGAAATTAGGAAGTATAGTTTACAAAGGAAACAAATACAAAAGTTCAGATTTTAATTCTGCCACCCGTCTAATTGATCGGTAGATGTCTGATCGATCAGGCATCGCTCCAATCGATCAAATTAATGTTCTATCTAGGTTATTTTTTCTTCCAAATTTTGATAAAGTTGATGACATCATCCGATCGATATGGCATCCATCCGTTTGATTGGGCCTTGAGAAATATTTTTTTTCATGCCTTTAAATCTTCATTTTTTATCTGCATCTTTGGCACCAACTTCAATCCAACTAAAAGTTTAAAATTACAACTCTTATAAATCTGAGTTTTGTTCAACCCTGAATTAGCTAATATGACATTCCTTACAATCTCCTGCTTTGGCAATTCATGGACAAAACTTCCTAGATATTACAATCTACCCAGACAAACAAAAAAAGTTCAACTTCTTCGAATTAGCAATTGTGCACCATTGAACCTGCAATACCTGTCGTCACTTTGTAGACAAAAGATCGAGTTAAAGTGGTCATGAATCAAAATAAATCAAAATATAAACATCTACACACTACTCCACCTTTTTTTTTCATAAATTGACAAAGGAAAAATAACCAAAACAAAATTTAATTCCATTAAGATATGTACAAATACAGTCCAATAGCAAAAATTGGAATAAAGTTAGAACAAGAATATAGTGAATAGATGGACTAAGTAATCAAAAGCCACGAAGAGTCATAATATAAGTAAAGCACAAGGTGACCTACGATGATGATCGAGGATGGAATCAAGTTTCAAATCCATTTGACTAAACAAGCCACTCATAGACTGAACTTCATCATGGATGAGATCTAGATAAACAACTTAATCACTAAGGGATTCTTCAAAGGCCATCTTTCTCTCATGCAAGGTTTTATGGTCAATCTCATCCTCCTTAGCTGCAAGTGTTTGAGCATGGGCTCTTTGAACATCCTGGTGGCACACATGAGATTGAGATTGCATCAAAGCAATGCAATGGGATTTCGGATGTGCACAGTCACTTCATAGCTAAGTAGAATGGGCACTTCTAAGAAAGTGACGTGTCCATGTCGGACACGCATCGAATACCAACACTCCTTGGACACTCTCAGACATGTGTCCAATACTATTTTAGCCGTGTCCATAATTAAGAACTAAATATTCTTATTTCGGAAAGTTGTCCAATACTCCTTTTACGACGTGTCCCGCAATTCCTAGCCCGTGTCTATGGCTCAAAAATAAACATGTGACTGATATTTCTTAGACACTTGTTAACATGTGGTTAATACTTATAAACTTGATATATGATAATTTTGTACCATCGACAAATGTATGATTGTTAATATTAATCATATCACAGGCACAAAACAAATAAAACTTTAACTAAAGAATAGGCCTTAAGATTGGCTTTTTTTTTCTTTTTTTTTTTTTTTTGAGGGAGGGGAAAGAGATGATCCTCCCTTTTCTTTGTATGGATTTTATGGAACTATAGATATTTAATGTTTTATGATTACGAATTATGTTTTAGTGTTGTATTGATATTTGATAATTTGATGTATTTGTTAGTTGGTACTTGAATTTTTATTTTTTGATTGCTAAATTGATTAAAAAGTTAAAATTATATTATTTTTTTAGTATATGATTATATATAAATAAATGTATATTATTAACATGTCTCCCGACGTGTCCGTGTCTTACTTTTTTGAGAAATGCCGTGTCGAGGTGTCCATATCCTGTTGTATCTGTGTTCCGTGTTTGTGTCCATGCTTTTTTGCTTTTTAGGCTTCAGGAAGCACTCTATATGTAATGATAAGATTCAATAGAATGACCCCAAAAAGCAAAGAAGCATTTCTGGCAGCAGACTGAGCACAAAACATCGCATTGTAAACGACATTTGGAAGGTCAATGGGAAGACCTCTGCTAATAGCAAACAATAAATAACTAGCTTCTTGATTTATCTCTGCATGATGACCCTTGGGTACAACATGATAAGTTACAAAGATATTGAGCAATATGTAGCAGTCAGTGAACTCTTTTTGTTTCAAAAGAGTTCTAGAGGCTCATGATCTTGCATGGTGACAAAGCTCAAAACTGACATCATCATAGTCTATCTCCTTGAAATCATCATCCATTTCATCATAATCAATGTCTGGAATTGGATACTTGGGATTTGTAGTGTGAGGAATTTCCAAAAATCTGCATAACAAATTTGGAGTGATGAAAATATCCTTTCGACGAACATAGTCTTAAAGGCTCCACTAGACATTTCATACATATTATTATTAAACTCCCAAACCAAATCTGGAAAAACTTTGGTACCAAAACAATAGTAAGAATACCATTGACATTGTGCTAGCCAACCATCAAAAGGAAAAGTTCCAAGTTCATGAATATTCACTGGACGTTCAGAGATAACAGCTCTTTTGCTAAATATCTTTTCAAATTGAGTAGATCTATCCTCATTCTTGAACTTGGATGCATCAAAGTTTAATGAGGAGAAACGATGAGTAACACCCTTTTTCTTGGAAGCAGGTATCTTTTTAGGAGCTATATAAGATCATCGAAGGAAAAGAGCCAAAAAATCCAATAAGAACATCACAACAATCACTTTGTCAAAAGAACATGATCAACTTTGTATTTCATCAAACATGTGGAGAGCACAAAGTAATACTAAGAGATCATGAGGACAAATTCTTCCAAGAAGGTATTATGTTGTAGACAACATCATAAGTTGCCACATTAAGGGGGAGTTTCCCACTCACTTTGATCGGTTCACATGTTTCTATTAAAGTGTGAATCCCGCTTTCTACTTGACAAAGGCTGATCTCTGGTCGATCATTAATTTCTTCGTGTTTTTTTCATTGGAAATTATCTCTTGACACATATTTCACACATATCAAAATTCCCAAAGTATGTGTTGCCTCGATCTAGTTGGTTTTTTTTTAATTTTGGAAATCATTGTATTTGATTGTAGAGGATTTTCATATTTTAGCATGTTTAAGAATGTCTATTGTTGCTTCTTAAGGGTGTTTTTGAGTAATTTGAAATACTTAGTTATATCATTTTTTTTCACTCAAATTCCTTATTTCAGTCAGGCCTCAGCGTCAGTAAAAAAAAAAACCTTTTTTTAGCCTAGTTTTCTATGATACCACTTAAAAGGATTCTAACCTTGACATAGGTTAAAGTCCCAACACAGGTTTCTTATAGGTAGATAAATAAATAATAAACCTAAGTTAAAAAAAATCAAGCACAAGAGATAGACCCAGTATTTTTTATGTGGAAAATCCAATTGGGAAAAAACCATAGGACTTACCACTAATCCGCAAAGAATAAGCACTATATAAGAGAGGTTACAAGATCTACTTACTATCCTTATCCAGTTAAACAAAACTTGAAGGACTTGAAGTCTTGTCGACACACACATTATTAACCTTCTTCACGTTTGATCAATACATCTTGATGCCCCTCGATACGAATATCCATGAAGGAAAGTAGAAGATGTATCTCAGGAACTAAAATCTTTAGCACATCAGGGAAGAGAAGCTCTAGAGAAGAAAGGGATCTCTCATATGTTATTCTAGGGTTTAGAATTGTGAAAGAGGTGATGTGGGCTAAGAAAGATGATGTATATATAGCCCAATATTCATGGGATGCTATTCGGGGCAATGATTGGGTAGATGTCCGATTGATCGGCATCCCTCTGATTGATCAAAGTAAAGTTCTATCTAGGGTATTTTTTTTTTCTTTGAAATTCTGATGAAGTTGATGACATCATCCAATTGATCCAATGTCCATCTAATCAATTGGGCCTTGAAAAAAATTCTTTTTCTTGCCTTTAAATCTTCATTTTTGTTCCACATCTTTGGCATGAACTTCAGTCCAACTAAAAGTGTGAAATTACAACTCTTATAAATCCGAGCTTTGTCTAACCCATGAATTAGCTAATATTACATTCCTTACAGCCCACATTATGTCTAAATTCCTTTGACGGTTAGAGTCTTAGGATCAATTCTTCAATCCAGATATCATATTAGTTAAACTTCGATCTGTTTTATTATGCTGCTCAAGAAACATCTTCTTGGATTTTCCTCTATTGCAAAGCAAATAATTGGTGTGTGTAAGGAGTCATTTAAACAAGCAGTGTAGTTTTCTTATGAGATCTGAGAAATTATGGCAGAGATGGAGATGGGCTTTGTTAAAGCAAGAAAACATTGTTGAATATAAGATCTATAGAGAAAAAGGTTCTAGTGTTTAACATTGTCTTGGTTTTTCATTTTTTTAGGGGATTTTTCTTTTTTTTTTTTTTTTGGGTTAGTTGTCAAGTGGGTTTCTGAATTGGGGTTGTCAAGGTGTTTGGCTTGGGAAGTTAAAGATATGCAGAGTTTGAGTGGGTGATGGAGAGGAGACGTAGTGGGATGTTTATTTTATTAGTATGAAGAATTTTGCCTCTTTATGGTAAGACAAACCAATGTAGTAAAATTGAACATTTTGTTTTCAATATAAATATTAAATGATCTTTTTGAGCACATTTAGTTGATATTGTGTGCATGCTCTCTTAACTTTGAAGGCTTCTAAATACACTAGGGTTTTCACTCTCCACACACAGATAAATTAAAAAAAATATACTAAACTATCCCTACTCCCCTCCCTCCTCCCATTACCTCACCATCCCCTCTACCCACGCCCACCACCTCCTCCCCACTCCTTCTCACTGGTCTTGTAAAGACTGGACCCATAATTATATGTAATTAGGATTGATTAAGAGTAATTAATTATAATTATTGATTTTTATGGGTGTTTTTAGATGTAGACCAACTTAGTTTTGGGGTTAGCATGTTTTTTCAATAGCTTTGGGAAGTTTGGAGTGCGTTTGGGCCAAGTTAGTGACTTCAGTGGCCAAATTGCGATTTTGGGACATTCTAGGGGGGTGTATGTGATTTCCAAAATGTCTTGTCCCAGCTCCATTTGATAAAGGAAATCATTCGCTCTTCAACTTTCATGTTTATTCCAAGTCCATTCGGAGTCATTAAACTGCTCTTTTTGTCAATTCGATCACCTAAGCCAAAATCGGTCAAAATTCCAAAATCAAGTCAAAATTCCAAGTTCTTCAAACCATGCCAATATTAGACTCATTCAAAAGAGAATTTTATTCTGTAAACTTTTGTCTTGTGCACCGTTGCATTTTGATCAATAGTTTGTGAGTTATGTTCTAAACAAGATATTCAAGTGAGCCCCACATCCATTTATACATAATGCCCACCTGTCTCTTCTCCCTCATTTCTTCCTCCCACTCATTCCAGACCGCCCTAGCCCTAACCACCATGGCAGCACCTCTTCTCCTCTTTTTCTCCCTCTCTTTCCTTCCTATCTCCACCCAATATCACTAAATGCAAGCTACTCGAAGATTAGACTCCACCAACCTCTTCTCCTCAGGTTTCTTTCTCCGTAGACCCCATTTTTGTGCAAAACCATGATTGGCAACCCCTTCCTTGAGCCAAATCTTCATTGTCAGCCATTGTAGAGGTAAGCTCCTCCATTCTTTCTTTTAGTGTATGGAAGAGCAGCCTTTAAGGACCCATAATCACAACATGCAAGCCCTTGTTCGAAGTCTTCCCTAGTTTTTCAATTTTTCAAGCATTTATGGGCTCTTTTTGGAGAGTTTTGTGCATAGGTAGTTTCCAATTGATTGGTTGATATTAGAGGCTTGGTTTGGACCTATCTTGGTTAAGGCAAGTTATTAATCTCACTATCATAATGTGTTGCATAGTTTTCTCATGATTTACATATATTAGTGATGTATTATCTTAGTTTTTTCCCTCATTTTGTAATTGATTTTGATTAGTCAATTAAGATAAGTTTGGAGCCCAATTGAGTGGCTTGATTAAGTATTTTGATGCCCCAATAATGACCAAATATGGTCCAAGCATGCCCAAAAATAGGGGAGACTCTTGGTAAAATGCATGACATTTAAAAGGGGGGGGGGGGTGGTCATTGCCTTCTGGCAGTGACCGAACAGGCTATAGGCTCCCTCTTTGGGAAGCTAGTTGTGGGGGCTTTCCACCTTAGTTTTCATCCGGGCTCTCACTAACTTTTAAGGCAATCCTTAGGGTTACTAAATCATTAAATTTAGTCATTCAAATGCCCCTCTAATATGCCAATTGGAGGTTTAAAAATGGGTGCAGTTCTCAAGTAGAATTCCTTAACTTAGGATTCATGTATTAGGTCCACCACCCCGGACTCCCTTGGACTTCAAATCTGGATTTCTAAAATGAGTAGTTTAGAACATATAACACCCTTAAGGTTTGTTCAGAGGCACGGGTGGATATTTTCTGAACCAAATGTAGACTGTTTAAGGATTATGGATGTCCTTACATGATTGAGCACTAAGGTGATAAAATTTCCAACATCCGGACCTTAAAATGAGTGTAAGTGCGTTTCGCTCTATCCCACCGAAGACAACCCATAGACCTTAATAAAATGTTAGGTGGTATTCCTTACTCGTCTCAAATTATATTTTTTGTTTCGTCTGAACTACAGTTATGTCACACACCTTCACGCTAGTAACCCTCTCCGTGCCCAAGCCTCGATGGGACGATTAGGTTGGGAGTCACGCAAGGTATGACATCCAGCACTTGTGTCATGACAAGAGACCCTTAACCAACTAGATTCTAGGTTAGGTTGTTTTGAGGATTCGCAGGGTTTACCTTGGTGCACCACATCCACTGTTGGATGTTGGATCCACCTTGTACCTTTTTACCCTTTTCGGGGTACGCAATTCCATGTTGGGATGCTGTTTGACAGTTTCTAGACCTTAGGGTTTTTACACTTCTGTTTTCAATGTAAATCTGGTAGGTGACCCGTTTTCAACAAAAAAGGACTATTTTCACCTACTTTCTCCCGGAAATTAATCGAAATGTTTGTTATGTCCCATTTTACATGGTTTTTACCCATTGTGACCCTAGAGGACTATTCATAAGCATGTTCGTAAGCTTGATATGATATGAAAGTGCAATTGAAAGACAAGTCAGAAATAGCTCCTCATTTCAGCATTTTAATCACACTTAGCCAATTACCCCGATTTGTAATAATTCCACATGTCGGCACCACTGAGCTTCGAACCTCTATTGGTTGGGCTAAGTTGGAGTTTGCCTCTAAAGATGGCCTCATGTTTCTCTATCAGATCTCCCTCGGGCTCTAGTTGGGGGCAATTTTTATATTCTGGTTTTAGCTGTGAGGAATCCTTTTTCCCTCTCTGGCCACACAACTCTACCGATAGCGGATTTTTCATCACTCGCGACACACAGCGCATCCCGAAGTGAATTTCATTTTCATGTGTTCTATGTCACAATCACGCAACGCAACTGTGATGGAGTATTTAGCCATGTGAATTGCCAACTAGCTTGTTACAATATGCTTGCGTGATTTTCTTCTTATTCATGATCCTCACATGCTTATTGTTCTATTATTATGGACACCATGCCTAGTTATCAAGTTCATGCCCTCTATATAATCTGTTTACATGTTTACTACTCAATATTGCTGCAAGTATGTTGTGTAGTGCTATTAATCTCTTGCCAGATCGTTATATATGACTTGATCACCTTGATGTTCAAGCGTGCTCACCCTTGCCCTTAAACTAGAGTGTGATGAGGCTACAGAGCCACAGTATTTTTTAGTATAATAGTACCACTAATGTCACTTAGCCGTCATGCCGGGTATTGGAGACACATCACATTTTGGGGAGGGTTATCATTAATTGTATTTTGGCTTTATTTTAGGTTATGCCGGTCTAACCGACCATTCATGTTTATATATGTATACATGTACTTTTGAATTTTAAAAATTGAAAGATATGAATGAAACTCTCTGGTTACTTGTCTAGCTCCTTATCTTGTGGATGTTATAATTTCTAGTCGGAGTATTTATGTTTATCTTGATAAGTATGGAATATGCATTGAGTTGCGACACAAAATCCAAGGGCCATAGACTTCAGGTTGCAATACCACGTGAGCTTCTGTGATTGGTCAAATCAAGTTATCGGACTTCATCCTCACACAAGTGGATTCGATCCTGGGAGTTTTTGTACCTCATTCGAAAGAATTTTAAGGAATCAATGTTGCCAACAAATTTTGGCACACAAAACATTAAGAATGGTAACGATATCGTTACCTGAAATCTATACCCCACCTTTCACTAAGATATTTTTGGTGTGCCCATTGCATAGTTTCTTTATCTCATTCGAAATATTTTGAAGGAATCAATTTTGTGAACAAAATTTGCCATATAAAGAATTAAGAATGGTAACGATATCGTTACCTGAGATCTAAATGCAATGATTGACTTATTATTTGTCAAGTTTTGTGCCCTCTACATAGTTTTTGTACCACATTCAAAAGAATTTTAAGGAATGAAAGTTACCAACAAATTTTGGCACATAAAATATTAAGAATGGTAATGATATCGTTACCTACCATTCACTGAGATATTTTTTGGTCAAGTTCTGTGCTCCCTGCATAGTTTCTTTACCTCATTCAAAATATTTTGAAGGAATCAATGTTTTGAACAAAATTTTGACATATAAAGTATTAAAAATGGTAAGTTCTATGCCTTCTGCATAGTTTCTTTATCTCATTCGAAATATTTTAAAGGAATCAATGTTATAATCAGAACTTGACATATAAGAACTAAGAATGGTGATGATATCATTAATTGACTGGTAACATTACCATTACCTAAGATCTAAATGTAACGCCCAAGTTATTATTTGTCAAGTTCTGTGCCCTCTATATAGTTTTTATACTTCATTTGTAAGAATTTTAAGGAATCAATATTTATGGCTGACTTTACGGCTGTGCCATAAGATCTGGACGGCTATGCCGAATAACAATTTATGGCTAAGTCGTACAACCTATGAGCCAAATTCCATAAAGTAGTCTTTTGGTCTTTTAACCCAAAGCTAAGTTTACAGTAATGCTGTAAGAACCTGACGGCTCAACCGAATAACAATTTACGGCTAAGCCGTATAATCTACGAGCCATAATCCAAAGAGTTTTTTGTCCTTGAGACTACGGCTGATAGTACGGCGGGGCTATAAGAAGGTGATGGCTCAGCGGAATAACTAATTATGGCTAAGTTGTATAACCTACGGCTACAATTCAGAGAGTATTCTTTGGGTCTTTTAACTACGGCTAACCATATGGCGACACCGTAAGGACTAGACTGTGCTACCGTAAAACTATTTACGACTAAGCCATATATACACAGGAAAAAATTATAGGATGAAAAGAAGAATAAGATAGTTGCATGAAAATGAATTCTGTGTTTTATGTGTATATATTATATATGCGCACCCATATAAGCAGAGTAAAGATAACAACAAATGAGATAAGGTATGTTTTCTAGAGAGTGACAATTAAGCAAAGAAAAGATTAGAGCATGGCAATAAGTAGAATGTAGTTCAATTAACGGATGAAAGTAACCTTAGTGCATATGGTTTATAACTTCACATCCAAAATGCTTGTGAACATGTCTGTCATCTCCTATAATGACAATATAATATCAAAAAAGAGTGAATTTGGAAATTAGTTAGACGGAGGAGATGGGGAAGGAATCGCGACATCATCTTGACGGCAGCTCTTGGAGATCTTGGATAAATATTGAAAAGTCTTCTTCATTAGTTTCTCCATTTTGTTTTGTCTTTGTTCAAAAGCTGGCATCCATGCTTCAAGAGAAACAGATGGAGAAGCTGGTGGAGGAGACCGGACCCATGCTGAATGCGTTTAACCTAGTTGTGGAATTTCTTCTTCAGAGTCATCTTCATCCCCAGAATCGGGAATGCTCAGACCAGCTACTTGTTGCTTCGAAAACTGTATATTTTGAATATTGACTTTACCAAATATAGGAAGATTCACAGGTGCTTCATCAGTGGGCAAGGCAACCCCATAGTGAGAAGCAAGATGAGTCATAAGGTATCTAAATATACATGCATTAGTGCTTCGACCTGGGAACAACAAAAAACGAATAGTCGAAGCACAAATGAGGGAAGAAAGACACACTCTAAGATCCATATGCACATAATATAGAACATTGGTCATGAATAGAGTCAAGTCAAAAAATTTTCCCTTGCGAGGATAGATGTTACAAATGAAGATAGCATATAAAATTCTATATTGAGGAAGCAAGGAGGCCACAGGAAGGAAACCCTTCTCCTTCTAAAGAATCTCACGCCTGCATAAAGTAAGAGTGACAATTTTCTTGTTGTCTTTGGACAAAAAATCATTGAGGACATTATGATGAACAGTCCCCAAAGGTATATCAAGAAGTGTAGATATCATGGAAGGGGTGATGACAGAGGTACCATCATTAAACTCAATCCCAAACACTAATTCCTCTAAACTAACTTCCTTGATAGAAGCATACATTATTCTCACTATTGAAGAATAAGCATTTCGACCCCATTTTAAGATATTTTTCCACCCAACACTTTGAAAGAGAGTATGAACATCATATTTTCCATTGTCATGATTTCTACACTCCTTTCAACAGTAATGGGCCTTGTTGCACATAATTTATCTTTAGTGGGTTCCTTTGGAACCAAAATCCTTGGGGATGGAGGAGAATCTTGCCTAGATACGGATTTAGAACTAGAGGCTTTTGGTCTCTTCCCATGAGGATAAGCATTTTTTGTTTAGGGGGCATGATGGTACAATGAGATAAGTAATAAAACTATACAAGGATACAGATCTCAATCACAGAATAGAGCAGTGAGGGATAAACAGACGAACTTGGGCAAGAACACTACTTTAGGCCATATGTTTTCGGATGATAGGAGAACTAACGACACCTTAAGATTAACAGAAGAATACTCCTATAGTATAAATCAAAAGAACAAGATATAATACATTCTTCAAACCCCACCTCTAATGATGAGCTTAGGATACCCTAGAAGAAAAAGATTCACACAAATCATCTAAGAAATAGTGTTACAGCAAAGGGAAGAGGCACAAATGCAGAGAATGGAGAGGGAATAACAAGCGAAGCAGCTAAATTACCTTACTTTCAGTGGATAGGAAGAAGGCATGAGAGGGAGTACTAGCCTAGACCTGGAAGAGAAAAGAAACCTTAGCTGATAATGCAGAAGACGGACTCCTTTAATGCGCAGATATATATGGAGCGACCCCAAAATTTCAAATGCGCTGGTATAGTTTAGCTAATAATTGTGATATGGCTTAGCCGTTACACACTCGGTAAAAGCCCAACAAAAGTACGGTCCATCCGTAAAATGGACCGTAGTAACACTAGTGAACGGCTGGCACGTACTATCGCAGTAATTAAAAATTCATGCGCAAATACAGCATACCCATAAGGCGATTTATGGCTAAGCCATATTGGTACGGCTTAGCCATTAATTGCGATACGGCTTAGCTGTCATGGCAATAGTTAATGACTAACCCATATTGCCGCTATAAGTAAGAATTCATGCACAATAACGGTGTACCCGTAAGGCAATTTTGTGCTAAGCCGAATTGGTATGGCGTAGCCGTTAATTGCGATACGGCTTAGCCGTAATGTCAATAGTTAATGGCTGACCCGTACAACTGCCGTAAGTAAAAGTCCATGTGCAAATGCGACGTTCCCGTAAGATGATAAAGGCTAAGCCGTACAACCTTCGATTCACATTCTAGGGAATACTTTTTGGTCTTTTAACTTACAGCTAACTTTAAGGCTATGCTATAAAAACTTAACAGCTATGCCGAATAACGATTCATGGCTACCCCGTGTAATCTTCAATTCACATTCCAGAGAGTAGTGTTTTGGTCCATTATCTTACGACTAACTTTACAGCTATGCCGTAAGAAATTGACCGCTAAGCCATAAATCTACCGATAACATTCCAGAGAGTAATGTTTCGGTCTTTTATCCTACGGCTTACTTTACAGCTACGCCATAATTCCTTGACCGCTATGCCAAATATTATTTTACGGCTAGGCCGTATAATTTCGGGTAACATTCCAGAGAGTACTATTTTAGTCTTTTATCGTACAGCTTACTCTACGGCTATGCCGTCAGATGTGGACAACGAAGCCAAATAATGTTTTATAGCTAAGTCGTATAATCTACGAGTTGTTGGAAATTTATGCTAAAAGCATACTTTTATGTATTTTTTTTTTACTGATTTACTTATTAGTAAAGTTTGCTTTTTCCATCTTAATGAGAATTTATATGGGTAAATGGTTGCATTATTATTTACTGTGCATAAGTGCGTCTTTTATTTTATAAAGTAGACAAGTTAGTGTGTAGAGTTCAGCTTACGCACGGAAGATTTATTTGTCGGTTCTTATAAAATATAAGTTATTGTTGTTCACAATCTAAATGGAGCTAGACATACCATCGGTACAATTGTAGCATGATGTTTTAGTAGGCTTGTCTTGGCTATGGGAAACAGTATAGTTTCGACTCGTTATACTAGTACACTTTGTGTGTATTGAACATGACCACTTTTGGGTTATTATCTTTATACTGACTATAAAAGATTATTAACATCCAAATGGTTATTATGTTAGCTTGTACTCTTAATCCCAATATAAATAATAGACACGTGCATTTAGTATTTGGCATTTTGATTTACAAAGGAGTGAGACCTTTTGTGGGTCAATAATCTCAGTAAATTGGATGACTACACTATGTGTATGGTGTATATTAGTTTATTAACAGAATCCACGTCCCATAATAGGGATTGATGATATCCCCTTGATGAAGCTTATAAGTTTTGATTATGTCAAACCCTGCGGGTGGACTTAGTGTTCGACATGTCAAATAAGTTAAGTGTAAGGTCTCAATGAATTATAAAGATATCGATTAAATATAGGCGTCAGTAATTATTTAATCGATGGATATCTGAAATCTTAACGTGGAAAGATTAATAAGCATTTAATAATAAGAAGCTTGAAATATTATTTTGAGAATAAGGACAGGAGTACAATTATAATTCTTTAGTGGACTGAGTTGTAATTTATGGAACTAGGATTCTAATTTGGGTCGAATTAGGGTTTCCTATTTCTATAAGAAGCCTATTCCTTATTTTCTTCTTAAAGTCCCTATTGTAGCCTATAAATATACACTATTGCTCTCTAGAAAGGACATACAAGAGAAATCTCGTTTTTAAGAGCAAGGAGAATTCGTAGCAAAGGCCCACACCCCGGTGCGAGTTCGAGCATAGAGGAATATAGTAGAAGATCTTATGATTTTCAGGCTATTATAAGATCGAAATCAAATCATAGAGATCTCGCAGGTATGGTTCTTGAATCATTATCGTTTAAACTTATTTCCGCAGTGATCTGTGCGTGATATCAAAGAATCCTGGCGGCTGCCTCCTAACACGAGTAACATTCCGAGAGTATTGTTTCGGTCTTTTATCCTACAACTTACTTTACAGCTACGCTGTTAGATGTCGATGGCTAATCCGAATAATGTTTTACGGCTAAGCCGTATAATCCAAGGTTCACATTCTAGAGAGTTTTGATTCAGTCTTTTATCCTACGGCTAATTTGACAGCTATGTAGTAAGAACTTGATGGCTACGCTGAAGAATGATTTACGGCTAAGCCGTATAATCTACGAGTTAAATTTCAGAGAGTTGCTTTTTACTCTTTTGGCTTACAGTTAACCATATGGCGTTTCCTTGATGACTGCACAACAAAGCCATTTAACGATTTACAGTTACACCGTATAAATTATAGGACACAATCCAGAGGTTGTGTTTTGTGCATCTTGACTTACGGTTGACACGACTGCTTAACCGTAAAAAATGTACGGCTTATCCATTTTACCTTAAGTGAAAATCCACACACAAATACGGTCCAGCCGTAAAATCACCTACAGTAAAACCGTAAAATGAGCAATGGCTTAGCTTTAAAGTAGTGATACGGCACAGCCGCAAATGCACTACGACTCAATCGTAGGGCCGTTCGAACTAATTGAAAATTATAGAAGACATTCTTCTTCAACACCACTTGAAATCACTTGGAACCAATTCGAATATACGCAAAAACAATTGGGCCAAGCAGTTTGAAACTCGATGTGCCAGGCCTATTTTACAGTTGAGATTATGCAGTTGTTGCAGAATTGAATGTTGTATAGAGTTAGGAAAACTTAAAAATGATAACTACCTGACTCTTGTAAACTTAAGATGAGAACTACTTGACTCTTGAAAACAGATCACATAAGTATTAAACAACTGAAAAGACAAAGGTAAGTTCCACTTCAATCCATCTTAGATTTGGACAACTTAGCATGGAATAGATTGATGTCATGATTCAGTAATATTTGAAAGTTTAAGATTAGAACTCCCTGCCTTCTGTATACAGCTTTATTTGTTTTAGTTTCTGAAGAAATTCAACAGTAAAATATTGTTTCTGCAATAGAGTTTTCTTACCAATTTGTTAATTGTTGCATCAAAAGGTATTAGAATTCAACAGACATTATTGAGTATCAATCAATAGTTCATTAATTATGAGGCTACATCGGCATTAGAAATGCCAAATTGACAAATACAGACCACTCAATACAATAGAATATAAGAAAGAGAGAGAGAGAGAGTGTGTGAGTGACTGGACCATTTGAAGAATAGAAAAATAGGATCTATACACAATCATATACTAAAAAATTGTTACAACAGTTTCAAAGTTGGAATCCAAATTTCATGCTTGTTCAACGGCTCACAGTTGAAAAATGTTTCCATACAAAAGGCTCATTAAATTTGGTGGCATAAAATATGTACATAGCCTTTTGTCCATTCGCAACTATTCATCTCAGCCCATTTATCTCCTACCCTTTTTTCCCTTGGGATTTTCTTCTTTGGCGAAAACCTACACGAAAGATAGTAAAAGAAGACATCAAAATGACTGGTGAAAGCATAGTCACAGAGGGAAATAGTAGTTTCCTGAAAAAACCATAATTATGGAATATATTTACCTGAAATTCTTCATTTGAGGAACTTTCGTCAAGCATTTTCATGGGATTCCTCAACTGCCAATTGCCAAATTGCTTCACGTATATGTCATATACGATCTTAGCCCGGTAATACAGTATATCGCTTTGTGTAAATAACATAGGTAAACCCAAAGCAAGGTATTGCGTATATGCCATAACAAAAATCCCATAGTCTTTATTGTTAAAACAAAAAGTTAAAATGACAAAGACATCAATGTTAAACCTATTAGATTGGAGTCACTACAAATGGCATATATTTTAGTCCTTCAACTTGCGGATTAGTCGGATGGAATATATTACTTGTTTTTTTTTTTTTTTTTTTTTGCATTGGGCACGGCAAGGGGTAAGTGGACTATATTACTGGATCATTCCAACCAAGCTACATGAAGTGCTGACTTATCCAATGAACTTATCAAATAAATATACATATGTATGTAGTAGTTTGCAACAAAGAAATGGCATTTGGTCATGCTGAATTTAGGTCCAAACTTTCACACATCTGACTTACATAAATATAATTAAATCTATAATCCTCATCCCTTGTCAAGCTATTATAATACTCCCATCTTCTTTCGTTGACCCGTTCGAAAAGAAGGAAGAAGTGGGAGTTGTCCAAACTGGAAAGAATGGCAATGACTTTGCAGTCATGTTGTTCACAAAAGCCGCATTGAACCACCATTGAATGTGATCTTCATTCTGATCAAAGTATATGTACCAATCCTACATATGTAGGACAGATTACTCTATTAAAATCAAATCTTGAAATAACGATACAATATTGACTTTATTATTTGCGTGCACTTACAAATGAGGTACACTAAAAAAAGAAGAATGAAGGAGCCTACTCTTTCAAGATCTCAAATCAAAAGTGCATCATCTATGAAAACACAAGATTATGTTGTTATAAATACATGTCAAGAAAGAATTAAAAACCATGCCATGAGATAAAATTACATGGGGATGTTTATCACCAACCCAATTGTCCATCCAATCGCCTTTAAGCAAACCTTTCATGATTTTTGGAGTTATAGGTGCCATTAATTTTCTCAATTTACGCTTCCTATAATTAAAAAGCATAGTGTAAGTCATTAGCCAACTCTACGATAATAGTAATGTAGAAGTAAATGGGGTAATTATATTCAGATACCTTTTATCTCCTCCCCACTCATTACGAAATATATTGACGACTTCGATCTCTTCCGAAGTAAGCCTGTAGAGTGGATTCTTCACCCATGCTCCACCAATGTCATAATCAGCCATCAATGATGGAGGCTTCGGATTCCTAAAACATGCCTTCACTTTTAAAATCATAGAGGGAATCTCGCTCAAAGGTGATTTTCCAAACACCAATTTAGATGGTGCCAGAGATGGCGTATTCAAAAGTTCACATACTAGATGTGGGTTAGAAGAAAATGGACTCATGGGAGCATCATCAAAATGGAAATCCCTCAATTTTACAAGAGTAGCTAGACTTTTCTGGGACTACATTAATCTTGGACTTTTGTAAGAGTCAATGCCAATTTCAGATGATGTTTGTTTGGATTTCAACTAGCCTATTAGACTTTTGGATGATTTCGGGAGTTAGGAAACTTTTTGCCTTGATTGTTTGGATTCAATTGGGAGTTTAGATTTTTTTTTTACTTGCTGAGTTTTTTGTGGATTAGGGTCAATAGGTTTTCCTTCACTTGTAGTCATTGGTATTTTAAATGAATGAGATACTTCTTTCTTTTTGCCAAATTCCCTTCATTTCTCTGTTTAACATATAAAACATTAGTGAGAGAGGTCATAAGTATGATGTTATACTATTGGTTTGATATGAAGGTTACCTTTACGGGGTCCTCTAGGCATGATAGATACTCCTCTAAGTTGAATCCCTCAAAATCAGATAAACAGGCTGCTCTAAAATTGGTAGCTTTATATCGGAGCATTTCAACAAACTTTCTAAAAGCAACAGAATTATATTCTGTTTTCTCAACTTTGTCACACGATGCTAAGATATTCTCAGTGAACTCCAAAATCTGTAAAAAACGGAATTAAATCATTTAGAAATAAAAACTAATTAACAAAAACAGGAAATGTCATGAATATAAGACAAAAGATGGACATGAGAGGAAATGGCATTTGGTCTATATTTGTTATCAGATATAGGACGCCCAATGCGAAGCATCATAATACTTCTATACCATTTAAAGTATTCTTCATTATATGGGCCAAAATTACCCTTTTCTCCGTAAACAATCCCGTCCATTCTATTATTCCAGGCCTTGCAATAAACGACATGCTTCCTATCTTAGAAAGTTTTCGATACTGGGATCTTTTTAGTGCGCACATATGGCCTCAAGAAAGTAGGTGGCACAATTTGGACTAATCCAAATAGTTTCATCACTCGCTTAGGATAATGTCGCTCTACAATATAATAGCATATCAATGCTATTAAAGACCAAAAAAGAAGTACCACAGCATCATCAAAATAATCCAAGACATCTCCATAGTCTCGGTATGGTAGCCAATTAAACTACAAAAAAAAAGTATTACATAAATAAATTATTTACAAAAAGAGTAGCTTCAAATGGATGTTTAAGTGCAGCACAATGCAAACAGCAGAGTTCCAAGTAATAATAAAATGATGATTTTGTAAATATTAAATACTCACCACATCAACTTCCATATTATCAAGTTGTCTTCCTCTATGTTCGTGAGATAATGGTGAAACCTTAATCTCTTATACCATGTATGAAATAGAGGAAACTCAAAATCTTTGTTCCAATCTGTAAATTGGCATATGGGCCTGCCGATTGTCACACAAGAGTATGCCGACATCTAACATTTGAAAAAACAATAATAAATCAAAATCTTGTACTTTAAATGCCAAAACAATAATCAAAGAACATGTCTTATAATATGTTAATTACCTGTAATAGTTTCAGAGGACCCGTTATAGTCTTCACAAGTTTTCCAGTCTTTGGGCAATAGGATAATTTGGTAATGCTTCTATAAAGATTTGCAAGGCATGCAGGTCCCCATGCACGTTTTTCATAGTTTCTAAATAATTTTAAAATGTATGCGGGAGCCTTACTACCTGATGAAGTAAAAATATCTGACCCGTAACTAGACAAAATAAGAAGGCACGAGTACGCATCTCATCTTGTTCCTTAAGTCTGCTCTTAGGGGATTTTGCAAAATTTTTCTTAAACCATATAAACTTAATCTGCACCCCATAGCAGTCATAGTATATATCAGGCACCATCGCCAACAATTCATTACATAAATTGACCATAGAAGGTGCAGAGGAGAATGTCTAGCCACTGACTAAAAGCCCATCAATAGGGAGGCCGTAGATGTAAGCAACATCCTCTAATGTTACAGTAGCCTCCTCACTGTTAAGATGAAAGGTATTTATCTCGAGCCTCCACCTCTCCACCAAGCCCATAATTAGGGCATGATCAAGTTTAATCCTTTTAATTTTTGCTACGTGCTCTAGCCCAGTCTTGTATATGAGCTTCCACATATGATTATTTATTTTCCAACTTTCATAATTAGAGGTGGGAATGCATCTTCGAGGGCATGTCTCCTGTATTTAAACAATAATGCATCAAGTTAACCTTATATATTGCCATAGCATAAGCGAAAAATAACATTTCTACATTTATCATCCAAAAATTATTTATACCTTGCCGCTCCATTTCTATTAAGAGATATGATTTCCTTGGTTATATAAGACATCACTATTCAGTGGATCAGGATTGAACTCCATGATACTGTAAATGTCTTACAACTTCATCTTGCAATATCTACATCATGATATTCACCAACACACACTCAAATCCTTGAAACTAATTTATAGCTACAGCTATTAAAACGTCAAAAAAAAAAGGAAGAAAAAAAGAATAGAGTCTACAGAACATGACTCTCACCATTTGATCGGGGTTGTACCCAATTTTTAACAATTATCATTTATCAGGGCATATGAAGATTAAATTAGTGATACTAACAAGATGAATATAAGTAAGTTATTTAAGCATGGATGGTTTAAATCCCGCCACAAGAAATTATATAGAATGCTTAATAAAAATGGCTATAAATTATTACACTAGAAGCATTGGTTGTTGCTGTGGAGCAAAGTTTCCCTCAACTGTCTCTGAAAAGATATAACTTACAAAAATTACATAAAACTTCTTTTCAACCATCATATTGCAATTTGCGAGTTTGAGTCATGTACCATAGAAAAAGAAATGCACATCAAGATCCACCCCATCATTATCTCAATGGATCTTAATTCCACATCAAACTTCATCTTTAACAAAACCAGTCAACCAATTCATTTTCATGTCATATAAGTTGTTAACTCCCACAATTGACTGGCTCAAACAGTTGAATCCTAACGAGAAAGACCCCACTGTCTCCATTTTCTATTGAAGAGTTTTCCCAGCTTGCGTTTCCCAAAAGCAAAAAGCCGAAAAAACTCTATTTTCACCTTCACAAAGCTAAAAAAAATTAAAAATGAAAATAAAAAGAATAAGGAAAGAAAATTAGGAAGAAGACCCTAAGAACCAAGATCCCCATACATTGCAAAAATTATGTTCCAAATGAGAAATGAGAACGGAATGGCATAAATAACTTTAGTTTGCAGATGTTTTCTTTGGGTTGGAGAGGCACAGAAGTTGTGTTTCAAAAAATGGCTGGAATCCAGAGAAAATGCAAACACACTTCCGAGTGCCACCTTATTCGCTAGATGCCTTCGATGACGAAAATGTGTAACCGTATTCTTTTTGGGGCATCTACGATGGAGGATGAACTGTTGAAATGGGTTTTCAAATGGGCTAGGGCACGGCACTTTCCACGTGGAAGAAGAAAAAGAAAACAGGGAAGAAGAAAAGCATGGTGAAGGATCGGAAGAAGAATAAGAAGAACACAGGAAAGAAGAAAAGGGACACAGTGAAAGTGCTGGATGGAGGAGCAATGGAAGAAGAAAAAAGGAGAAAGGTGCCTAATGATATCGTCGGAGATTTGTAAATACCCTAGCGATATCGTCCAAGAGTTCTTTTTAAGCCTTAACAAAATCGTCGAAGGGCATATTTATCTTTTGGGGGAGTACAAACTCCAAATTGGATTTTTTTAAATCTTTTTAAGCAATTGGTATAAAGTAAATTTAGGATTAAATTTTTGGTAAAAATCCCTTTTACTTTTGAAATGATTTAACTCTTTTTATTTTTTATTCTTTAAAATAATCATTTAACTCAAATCACTAATCGAAATAAACTAACATACAGCCCGTATAAAAAATATATTATCTTTTACCATCCCACAAAGAGAGAAGATGTAATGAGGGGATAAAGATGGCAGAAAGGTTCGTATGACCTGAGATCACGGGATGGAGCAGTAGAATGATGACGTCAAAATATGATACAATCAAAGAGGCCTAGTCAAAAGGTTGGGTTTCCAAGTGCTGTTGTGCAAGCAGCTAGTGTACCTACTCTACCTTGCCTTGACTCGCATGCAGAGCACTTGTCACCCCTACAAAGAGTGGATTGCAGAATTGGTCGGCCGGACCCAACTGACGCCAGCTGAATATCAACCCTTTGAAATTCAAATTACAATATCTCAGCCATCCAGAGAGTTCTGCATAGCCCCATTAAAGAAAAGACAATCTGTCCGTATAAAAAATTGTGGCAATCCCTTGAACGGTTGGCATTAATCTAAACTCCCTTTTTAATTCGGATCTTAGATATTTGGTTGTAATGATGTGAAATCTAGGATTGGGGTTCAGGTGTGTTTGGATGGGGTTACTTGGATGGGTGGTGATATTGGGTTTTGCATAGATTTGAAGGTCGTGATGGAGGGTTTTATAGATATTTGATGGTGGTTTGGGCATAGTTACCTGATTTTGGAATAATAGATCTCTAACCACGAATAGTACCTACAAATCATGGCTGGATTTGTTGAAATTCTTGGTTAGGGCAAGACTAGAAGATAGCCCAGTGGCCCAATCACAGATACAAAAAGCATGTTATAAAGAATAGCTGTTACAAGCAGATCAGTCTTGCCAAATATTATTTATTATCAAATCAAAGACAGTAAAATGGAAAGCCGAAGCACGCAACGGTGACAGTACCATGTGTCAATCATTTTCCATCCCCCCCACCCCCCAACAATAAGTAAAAATACCAACCCCCACACAATAAATAAATAAATACCTGAGGAGGAATTGGTCTCACAAGACTAAGTCATTATTTATTAATCAAAATTTTCCTTACAAAAAAATTTTCTTTATAGTGGGAACATATTCTACTGCAGTAAAATTGTAGATAGGCAATATACTTTGAAGGAATTGTTTTGAGCTGCTTAGATTTCAAATATATAGATCTGGTCCATAGCCAAAGCCTCAAATGATCCAAATTCCCCTCTTTAGGCCTTTTTGTTTTGGGATGCCACTGAGAATCATATAAGTTCACATTGTAATTTATAGATTTGTTCGATATAGAGTTCAACAAGTTAAGATTTCTCATGATAAGGAGTTCATATTCTCATTAGGAGGTCAAAGGTTTAAACCTTGCCTCCCCCTCCGTTGCATATGTGAGTTTTGATTACCTTATATGTGAGAGTTGTGTTTTGTTCCTTGAAATCATGTTCTGGTCCCCACTATCCTGTATGTTTGAGTTGTGTCTTGTCTCCTTATATGTATTGGTCCTTATTACCTTGCATATGTAATTTGTGTCTTATCCTTACACATGTGTGGCTCTCTATTATCCCACTTTTGTGATTTGTCTACATCCTCACATGTGCGAGTCCCAATTACCTCGTATGTATGAGTTGAGTGAGTGGTGTGAGTGAGTGTCGAGTTGTAATGTATTCGAGTCTCAGCCCCTAAGGTGGGTTACCAAAAACAACTGAGGCTTTGTACAAGTGAAAGCCTCAAGATCCTAATTCCGCTTTCGTTAGGCCTTTTGTTTTGGGATGTTAGAGAGAGTCATGTAAGTATGAGTATTTTATCCGTGGACCCCATCAAAAATCTTAATTATTCAAAAATTACCTCACTATATGTGATGTATGAGCCAAGATTCACGTACGCAAAATAGAGTTGATCACATCATCAACCTTTTTCTTTCTTTCTTTCTTGTGTGGTGAGGATACTAACCACATCCAAACTGGTGTCCTACATCAAATAATTGATACTTAATAGTCATATATTTAGGTAAGAACCATCATTATATTTAGATGAGAACTGTCCTTATATGGTATTTTGCAAACTTGGTGCACCCTACCTAGGGCTATGCAAATCACAAGGATCTCAATAAGACATACAGTGGTGGAAGTTATCAAATGGCTCCAATATTTAATTGTTTTAGAAGACACCATTTTTACTTCACTGAAATTAACGCAGGAGCAATAATTGGATGAGGGTCAAATTTTGTCTTATGAAGATTCAAAGGGTTAGTGTGTGGTGGGCCAAAAACATGGAGAAGATTGGATATAATAACCGGCTTATTATATGAATTGAACAAAAAAGAACTTCAACTATGGCTACAAGTCTAGAAAAATACATCAATAATGGAATAGACCAGTTCTAATGCTAGTGCATCAATCAAGAGATATGAATGATTTGCATATGTTTCAGCATGACAACCAAACAAATAATATTAAAAAAAATAAATATGAGATTAAGATGTGATTAATTGAATCGGGGTTGGTGAAGGTGTTTTTGAATTTGGACTGTGTGTATAGATGTGAGATAGCAAAATAGTTATAGATTATATATATAACTCTATTGTTTTGTAATATTTGTGCTAAAGGATATCACATGCATAGGATTGTTTTTAGATGTGTATTTTTAAACAATTTGTTATAGTCTATTAATTCCTACTATATCTAAATGTCTCAGCATTAGTAATTGCAGTGGAAAGTTTGAAACTTGAACAAAAAAAATTTTCTTTTTTGGTAGGAACTAAGTTTTAAACTCGAATAGGAACAAAGTTTAATTTAAACTCCAAAAAAAATAATAGAAGGAAATTAGCTTGGTGTAAAAGTATAAGTCTCAACGAATTTAAGCAACACCTTTAATTTAATAATTTATATTGGAAGCTGGGTATTTTTGAACACTACTAATAGAGTGTATGGTAAGATAAACTCGCAATTCTTAGTTTCCGGTATTCATTCCCTTTCATATTCATGATAGTCAGAGTATGCTTGCTTTCTACACAAAGATTAAATGCTATTCATAGAAATATACTGATGCAAAGATTAAATGCTATGAGTAGAAATACACTGGTCGAAATTAAAGATTTTTGCTAACTTTGTAGACGTCTTTATCCTAAGCAGGATTATGCAATCATAGATATAGCTGCAGTTTTTCTGTATCTAATGACGCTCACTGAATAAGCCCAACCTAATTAATCACATCATGAATAAAGCTTGCATTTACACATTACTAATTATCCAATTATCTTAAAATTATTAATTTGCTTCATCAGGTTTTGTAGGAAGATAGTGATCATTTTTAAAGCCTACTTCAGTAAGTAATTAATATCTTAAAAGGCAAAAGAAGTTCAATACATTATGAAATAACTAAAATCCCCCAATGTTGTAAATTGATCAACTCATCGTTTAACCACTCAGGATATCAGAGAGTGAGAAGCAAGACCCTGATCAAAACATAGCAACAATAAACAATGCGCAGAGTGATTTAAATGGCCCAAAATGATAGCACAAGCAGAGTTTCCTCAAGATGTTGGGCTGTCATCAGCTGTGGCCCAACACCTATCATTGCCTCGGCAGACCTAGTTCATCATAATATCTGTCTGTCTTCAACCACATAGAGTTGGAAACGTTAAAAGACAAAAAGTGGACATAAAGATACAAAAGAGATGATTGTGAATTAGTGCTAGGTAGGTCATTTTTAAAGATGTGCACAAAAAGATAAAGCCAGCATGTGGAAAGCGTATATTACACCAAGATTCAAGGACAGTATGGTCCCCATCTGATGGAAGGAACTCCAAGTGGGTTGAGATGTAACTCCGCTCTCGAAAATTATGGATCAGGCATTTATTAGATTTTTTTAACTCGCAAAAAATGAGCTTGGTTAATATTGATCTGCCTAACCGACATGACCTACAGATCATTTTTTATAATTATATTTAATTCTATACGACCCTATAAGGGTATAATGGAATGCATGACTCAATTTAAGTTGGTAACATTTTAATAAGTTTGCAACATACAAGTACACAAGCATATGAGAATACTTCAAACACATAAGACAATTACATCATCTTAGCTCTGAACCCCTTTGTTTGCATGTTTGATAGCAATGCGCAAGTTAATTTTATTATGATAAATTTAATGGTGATGAATCCTCATATGTATTGAAAACTCATGGTAGTGATCATATTACTGAACAAATATGGATGTGTAGCCCAAATAGTAAATACAATGACCAGGTTCAAATTGGTCAAGACTACACCATGCACATGCAAATTGTGTCCATCAAATTAAATATGAGGAAGCAATTTATTATGAACATCAAATTGCAAGCACAAAGTTAACAACATAAAACTCTACTATCTACATCGAATCTACAACTTAAACACGTATTAAATATGATATGCAAAAAAAAGATCCACTTGGGTGATTGATGACAAGATAGATTAAGATTTTCAAGATAAAAAATCAATCATGTTTCTATTTGGTGAGCTTTATTCCAAGTTTTTACAACCTTGATTGACTATAGTAAAATATAAATCATGTGCCTATTTGGTAGGCTTTATTCCAAGTTTTTACAACCTTGATAGACTGTAGGGGGCCACTAGGTGGTTGATTTATCTTGGCCATCATTGAAAATCTTAATCTATCTTGTCATCAATCACCCAAGTGGATCTTTTTAATTTGCGTATCATATTTAAAATGTTTTTAAGTTGTAGATTGGATGTAGATTGTAGCTTTTTATGTTGTTAACTTTGTGCTTGCAATTTGATGTTCATAGTAAATTACTTCATGCTATTTAATTCGATGGACACGATTTGCATATATATGGTGTAGTCTTGACCAAATTGAACCCAGTCATTGTATTTACTATTTGGGCTACACATCCATATTTGTTCAGCAATATGATCACTACCATGAGTTTTCAATACATATGAGGATTCATCACCATTAAATTTTTCATAATAAAGTTAACTTGCGCATTGCTATCAAACATGGCAAACAAAGGAGTTAAGAATTAAGATGATGTAATTGTCTTATGTGTTTGAAGTATTCCCATATGCTTGTGTACTTGCATGTTCCAAACTTATCAAAACGTTACCAACTTAAATCAAGTCATGCATTCCATTATATGCTTATAGGGTCGGATAAAATTAAATATAATTATAAAAGATGATCTATGGGTCATGCCGGTTAGGCAGATAAATCTTAACCCAGCTCATTTTCTACGGGTAAAAAAAAATCTAATAAATGCCTGATCCATATTTTCCATGAGTGGAGTTACATCTCAACCCACACAGAGTTCCCTCCTTCAGATGGGGACCATACTGTCCCTGAATCGCGGTGAAATATGTGCTTTCCACGTGCTGGCTTTATCTTTTTATGCACATTTTTAAAAATGACCTACCTAGCACTAATTCACAATCATCTCTTTTGTCTCTTTATGCCCACTTTTTGTCTTTTAACATTTCCAACTCCATGCGGTCGAAGACAGATAGATATTATGATGAACTCGCTCTGCCGAGGAAATGATAGGTGTTGGGCCATAGCTGATGACAACCCAACACCTTGAGGAAACTCTGCTTGTGCTATCATTTTGGGCCATTTAAATCACTCCGCGCATTGTTTATTGTTGTTATGTTTTGATCAGGGTGTTGATTCTCGCTTTCTGATATGCTGAGTGGTCAGACGATGAGTTGATCACTTTACAACATTGGGGGATTTTAGTTATTTCATAATGTCTTGAACTTCTTTTACCTTTTAAGATATCAATTACTTGCAAAAGCAGGCTTTAAAAATGATCACTATCTTCCTACAAAACCTGATGAAGCAAATTAATAATTTTAAGATAATTGGATGATTAGTAATGTGTAAATGCAAGCTTTATTCATGATGTGATTAATTAGGTTGGGCTTATTCAGTGAGCGTCATTAGATATAGAAAAACTGCAGCTTTATCTATGATTGCATAATCCTGCTTAAGATAAAGACGTCTACAAAGTTAGCAAAAATCTTTATTTTAAACCAGTGTATTTCTACTCATAGCATTTAATGTTTGCATCAGTATATTTCTATGAATAGCATTTAATATTTGTGTAGAAAGCAAGCATACTCTGACTATCATGAATATGAAAGGGAATGAAGACCGGAAACTAAGAATTGCGAGTTTATCTTACCATACACTCTATTAGTAGTGTTCAAAAATACCCAGCTTCCAATATAAATTATTAAATTAAAGGTGTTGCTTAAATTCGTTGAGACTAATACTTTTACACCAAGCTAATTTCCTTCTATTATTTTTTTTGGAGTTTAAATTAAACTTTGTTCCTATTCGAGTTTAAAACTTAGTTCCTACCAAAAAAGAAAATTTTTTTTGTTCAAGTTTCAAACTTTCCACTGCAATTACTAATGCTGAGACATTTAGATTTAGTAGGAATTAATAGACTATAACAAATTGTTAAAAATACACATCTAAACACAATCCTATGCATGTGATATCCTTTAGCACAAATATTACAAAACAATAGAATTATATATATAATCTATAACTATTTTGCTATCTCACATCTATACACAGTCCAAATTCAAAGACACCTTCACCAACCCCGATTCAATTAATCACATCTTAATCTCATATTTATTTTTTTTAATTTTATTTGTTTGGTTGTTATGCTGAAACATATGCAAATCATTCATATCTCTTGATTGATGCACTAGCATCAGAACTGGTCTATTCCATTATTGATGTATTCTTCCAGACTTGTAGCTATAGTTGAAGTTCTTTTTCGCGCAATTCATATAATAAGCCGGTTATTATATCCAATCCTCTCTATGTTTTTGGCCCACCACACTAACCCTTTGAATCTTCATAAGACAAAATTTGAGCCTCATCCAATTATTGCTCGTGCATTAATTTCAGTGAAGGAAAAATGGTGTCTTCTAAAACAATTAAATATTGGAGCCATTTGATAACTTCCACCATTGTATGTCTCATTGAGATCCTCGTGATTTGCATAGCCCTAGGTAGGGTGCACAATGTTTGCAAAATACTATATAAGGACAGTTCTCATCTAAATATAATGATTGTTCTCACCTAAATATAGGACAATTATGTATCAAATATTTGATGTAGGACACTAATTTGGATGTGGTTAGTATCCTCACCATAAAAGAAAGAAAGAAAGAAAGAAGAAGGTTGATGATGTGATCAACTCTATTTTTGCATACGTGAATCTTGGCTCATACATCACATATAGTGAGGTAATTTTTGAGCAATTAAGATTTTTAATGGGGTCCACAGATAAAGTACTCATACTTACATGACTCTCATTAGCATCCCAAAACAAAAGGCCTAACGAAAGGGGAATTAAGATCTTGAGGCTTTCACTTGTACAAAGCTTCAGTTGTTTTTGGTAACCCGCCTTAGGGGTTGAGACTCAAATACATTACAACTCAACACTCACTCACACCACTCACTCAACTCATACATACGAGGTAATTGGGACTCACACATGTGAGGATGCATACAAATCACAAAAGTGGGATAATGGAGAGCCACACATGTATGGGGATAAGACACAACTTATATATGCAAGGTAATAAGGACCTGCACATATAAGGAGACAAGACACAACTCAAACATGCAGGATAGTGGGGACTAGAACATGATGTCAAGGAATAAAACACAACTCACACATATGAAATAATCAAAACTCACATATGCAATGGAGGGGGAGGCAAGGTTTAAACCTTTGACCTCCTAATGAGAATATGAACTCCTTATCATGAGAAATCTTAACTTGTTGAACTCTTTATTGAACAAATCTATAAATTACAGTGTGAACTTATATGATTCTCAGTGGCATCCCAAAACAAAAAGGCCTAAAGAGGGGAATTTGGATCATTTGAGGCTTTGGCTATGGACCAGATCTATATATTTGAAATCTAAGCAGCTCAAAACAATTCCTTCAAAGTATATTGCCTATCTACAATTTTACTGTAGTAGAATATGTTCCCACTATAAAGAAAATTTTTTTGTAAGGAAAATTTTGATTAATAAATAATGACTTAGTCTTGTGAGACCAATTCCTCCTCAGGTATTTATTTATTTATCGTGTGGGGGTTGGTATTTATTTATTGTTTGTTTGGGGGGGGGGGGGATATTGTTGTGGGGTGGGGTGGGGGGAGATAGAAAATGATTGACACATGGCACTTTCACCATTGCATGCTTCCACTTTCCATTTTATTGTCTTTGATTTGATAATAAATAGTATTTGGCAAGATTGATCTGCTTGTAACAACTATTCTTTATAACATGCTCTTGTATTTGTGATTGGGCCATTAGGCTACCTTCTAGTCTTGCCCCAACCAAGAATTTCAACAAATCCAGCAAGATTTGTAGGCACTATTCGTGGTTAGAGATCTATTATTCCAAATCAGGTAACTATGCCCAAACCACTTTCAAATATCTATAAAACCCTCCATCAGGACCTTCAAATCTATGCAAAACCCAATATCACCACCCATCCAAGTACCCCCATCCAAACACACCTGATCCCCAATCCTAGATTTCACATCATTACAACCAAATAACTAAGATCTGAATCAAAAAGGGAATTTAGATTAATGTCGACCGTTCAAGGGATTGCCACAATTTTTTATACGGATGGATTCTCTTTCCTCTAATGGGGCTATGTTGAACTCTCTGGATGGCTGAGATATTGTGATTTGAATTTCGAAGGGTTGATAATCAGCCGGCGCCAATTGGGTCTGGCCAACCAATTTTGCAATCCACTCTCTGTAGGGGTGATAAGTCCTCTGCACGTGTGTCAGGGCAAGGTAGAGTAGGTACGCTAACTGCCTGCACAATAGCACTTGGAAACCCAACCTTTTGACTAGGTCTCTTCGATTGTATCATATTTTGATGTCATCGTTATGATGTTCCATCATATGATCTCACGTCATACGTACCTTTCTGCCATCTTTATCCCCTCATTACATCTTCTCTTTTTGTGGGATAGTAAAAGATAAAATATTTTTTTATACAGGCCGTATGTTAATTTATTTAGATTAGTGATTTGAGGTAAATGATTATTTTAAAGATTAAAAAATAAAAAGAGTTAAATCATTTCAAAAGTAAAATTTAGCTTTTAGTGTAGAGAAAATGTAACTTTTTAACCTTTTATATTAAAAATAATTATTTTTTGCCATTAGTAAGATGAAAAATAACTTTTTAATTATTCCATATAAAAAGATAATTTTTTAAAAAAATTTAATATTTTAATTTAACTCTTTTAATTTATTATATTTTAAAATAAAAAATAATTTTAATTTAACTTTGAAATAAAATTATCCCACACACCCAACAAATAGAGTCCAATGGAAACCTGGTGGGCACGTCCCCGAATCTAGTTGCAATCGTGCCAGGTGAAACCGACTTTATTGGGTATCTTGCCTATTCATTCCTAAGCGCAGCGACTGAGAGGGAGAGAAGGGAAACCGAAGAGGGAAAGGGCGAGGGAGGAGAGGAAAATGAAGAAGAGAAGAAACGAGAAGAGGGAAGGAGGGACGGGGCGGCCCACGGTGTATGCAGCAGCAGCTGGTGATGTCAGCTGTCAAGGCATTGCAGCGATGGTGGTACCGCCAGTGTCTTTATTTCCCTTTTTCTGTTCCCTTCTTTTGCAACTGAATGGTGCATTTTTCCCTATTGGAGAATGTTATTCTGACTCAATGCTTCAAAGCCAGTTGCAAGGTTTTTTTCCTTGTTTTTTACTTTTGAACCTTGGAATCATATGCCGGAAGAAGATAGTATGATTTGGACGGTTTGTGTTCGTTGCTGATGGATTTTATGTAGGCTGGGCCCTGGGTTTGGAGGATGAGGGCTTTGGAAGAAAATGGGTGCGGTTGGGTTAGGAGATCTGGATTTTGGAATTAGTGTTTTGGTTAATAGGGTTGGAATGGAGTTGGAGGTTTAGATTGGGGCTGGACTATGGGGAAGTAAGCTGAGAGTTGGTTCCGTTGAGGAGGGTCTGACATGGGATTTTACGGCCTAGTTGGGTAAGGATAGGTCATGGGTTTGGATTTCTCCTCTTTGTTTCTTTCCATATTATTATTTATTTTTATTTTGTTATCCTTGTGTCTGCAGGCTTCCTCTAGATTGAATATATATTTTAATGGTTTCTCAGAGACTATCAAAGCGCTTTAAATTTAATTGTATGCATTCAATTTTCATTTAATGTTTACCGTTTGTACATGCTTCTTAGTTCATTTCCTAAATTTTTTTTAGTTTATTTATTCTATGTTAACAGGATGAAGTGATTGCAGGCACTAAGTGGTATAGAAAAAGGTATATTTTAATTTTTTTGTTTTTTAAATTAAATATAGTTTATCTTTTAATATACTTATTACTAGTTTAAGCAACATTTTATTTTATTGGCTGCATGACCACAATTATAGCTTAACATATATAATTATAAAATTTATAATTTGTGTCTAAAAATTACATTAAACTTCTCAATGTTATTATCAAAAAAAAAATATTTCATATATTCAACCATTTCTTAATAGGTGCACCTATGCGCATAATCAGTGCATTATTTATCATTATATTCAACACTGAAAGAGTTTATTTATCGAGATTTATTAATCCAACATAACAGATCCATTAATCTGTGCATGGGCTAAGTTAATAATGGATTATCACAAAATGAGTCCATGTTTCAATAATTTTTGCAAACTCTTTGTTATTACTCCAAATGAGCACGAAATTATTAATCTTTTATATGGATTCTTATCATTATATCATATTTGAAGAACTCTACTGAGAGAGGTGGGGTGAGAGGCACCATGATGGGCGAACACAGGTCCCCACTAATCATTGGACATGGGGAGTGCTTAGTGGATGGAAAGAGACATCTCTGATAGGCTTATGAATTGTTTTCAATTTCCTAAATTAGAAGGAAATTCTTCAATAAAAATGTGGAGAAGGAGATTTCTTATATTTTAGTAACAATGGGAAAGAGAATATAAGGAAATGGATGATAAATGAAAACTTTCAGAATATTTTGTTTTTAGATTTTTCCTTTAAATAGTTTATTAGTTCATGTAGATTAGATAAACTCTAATAGTTATGTGGCACTGATTACATGACAGTACTAAAATATGGACCCAAGACAAGGGGCAATCCATCGAGCTATCTAAAGAGCTGACCAAGGGAAAGCCATATAAAGAGCTGACCAAAGGAAAGCCATCGAAAGAGTTGATTAAGAGAAGATTATCTTTTTCAGTTTCTTCTCACTGATGCTTAACTTTTTTGGTTGGAGGACGCTTAATGGTGTACTTCAATGCCTATAGAGGTAAGTTTAGTTGTTTTATTATGAAATAAATTTGATATATTTTTTGACATTTATATGACGAAATTGATGACTGTTTCGTTGATAGGAAGAGCAAGGCCGGGCTCTTGATTGGCGGGCCCTACTTGGCTTAAAAAATGTTTAAAAAGACCCCTATTGATTCTAAGAATTAATGTTTATTTTACATTTACTCCCTTTTCTAAGATATTTTTACATTGAGCCATCAAAGGAAAATTTCTTGAGTCTGCACTATGTGTGTGTGTGTGTGTGTAAAATATTTAATTCCATCAAATAAACTCTTGACTAGTAGTAAATTCACCTATAACCCTACTATAATATGGAAAGTGACGGTCAAAGAAGCATGAACACGGACACGGAACATGGATACGACACGACACGACACGGACACTTCGACACGGCATTTCTCAAAATAGTAGGACACGGACATGTCAGGAGACACGTTAATAATATACGTATATATATATAATCATATACTAAAAAATAATATAATTTTAACCTTTTAATCAATTTAGCAATCTAAAAATAAAAACTCAAGTACCAACTAACAAATATATCAAATTATCAAATATTAATACAACACTAAAACATAATTTGTAATCATTAAACATGAAATATCGATAGTTCCATAAAATCCATACAAAGAAAAAGGAGAATCATATCTTTCCCCTCCCTCGAAAAAAAAACACAAAAAAACAAAAAAGAAGCCAATCTCGAGGCCTAATCTTTAGTAAAAGATTTATTTGTCTTGTACCTATGATATGATTAATATTAACAATCATATATTTTTTGATAGTACAAAATGGTCATATATCAAGTTTATAAGTATTAGTAACCACATGTTACAAGTGTCTAAGAAATATCAGTCACATATTTATTTTTTTAACCATAAACACGGGTTAGGAATTGTGGGACACGTTGCAAAAAAAGTGTTAAATAAATGTCCGAAATTAAGACATTTAGTTCTTAATTATGGACACTATTAAAATAGTATCGGACACATGTCCGAGAGTATCCAAGGAATGTCGGTATCCGATGTCGGACACGCCACTTTCTTAGAAGTGGCCCTACTTCTTAGGTGACGGTTCCACCCTGCATCCTTAACCCCTTACCACATAGCACTTAAGGGATGAAAAGTCCCTTTACTATGAATTCTTAAGCTTTTGATGGACGAGGTGATTCCAAAAGGCTATGATGTACGGATACTTTAAAATGGGCAATGTATCGTCTTGTATCGTATCCTATACTAAAGTTTTTATATCTAAAATCTGTGTCCTTACTGTGTCCATTATGTGTCCCTGCTAGATCCACGCCATGTATGCCATCATATCGAAAAAGTCGGCAGCTTATAAACCTATGTGATTACATTCCAACGGTTTATGTAAATTCAATAAAACTTAAAACCCTAATACCAAAAGAAAGAAAACCTCATTTGAAGATCTCTGAAAGAGATTAGGGATCTTACCAATGATCTTTGAGGTGTGATAGTTTTGTCTTTTTGCACATTAATATTTTTCCAAAAAGGAAAATGTCCCTCACCATAATGTGAGGGACATATGCATAGCAGTTTTATCCTTTATATATATATATATATATATATGGGCAAAAAACAAGACTTGTGAGACTTTAAACTTGATTGGATTTGAAGAAAACCTAAGTAGAAAAATACAGAGTAATCCAAAAATCGAAAAAGGAGCCATGAGTTAGTAAATGGTAAATTTTATTTAATTATAAAATAATAAAATTCAATTGAACAACACGCTCACAGCTCAAGATTCTACTCCGAACTCTAGAAAGGTCAAAAAAGACAGCCAATTTTCTTAAACATATAGATGACTATAACTTCAGTGACCCACCTGGTAAGAAATTATTCCTTTACGAATATTTTTTGAAATGATATTATTCACTTCATGATAACATGTAAAAAAGGCTTTAGATAATAACCCCTTAAGATATTTATTTGGAATTTCATGTGGTGGGATTTATGAGGTTCTCCATTTAGTGATAAATACAATAGCATTTTGTATTTATTATGCAATAATTTTTCATGCAATTGAGTTGAAGAAACAATATTAAAACATGGAAAAAAGATTAACAGAAAGAGTGCACACCTTACAATGTAAGCAACATGCATAGAGACATCTCATACACATTTGAAAGATGAATGGCCAGGACTTGATTAGTTGGCTTGATTTGTTTTCCACGAGAGTTCATGTATAAGGAAAAGAGGGGAAGAAGGATAGGAGCGAGAGTAAGAGCGATGTGTAAAATTAATATAATAATCTTATGTCATTTAAATGTTAAGATTTAAACTTTTTTATGGTTGTAATTATACTTTGAACTGTTCAATGAAAAGTAAAAAATTATAGGCGATATTGATAGGCTTCCGCATATTAAATGCTTGGACTGATATCCGTTTAAAGCACCACACACGTGTAAATATATGAATATTCCTTGTGTAATTTTATTCAGACTCCGTTTCAAGTGTGATTTGCACAGGAGTACATGTGTCACGCCTGAGGGTTAATCCTAAGCCCTCGATCCTCGGGCTCGGGTCATGACACCACCATCGAATTGAGATCCTCTTAGTAAAAAAACTCATGATGACCATGAATGGACCTATCTTGGTCCACCATGTCACCACAAATAACCCCATGCCCTAGATCGGGTAGCAGCCACGCATGTATGACAGGCTGCCACAGTCACGTGGTTGACCTTGATTGGTCTACTCACAGTTACTGTAGGATTTTTCCTCATAGGATTTGGACTCGACCACTATCCTATAATTGTGATCAAACCATTTAGAGGAATATATGCTAGTCCCAATGATAACCTGCTTTATTTATTATTCTTTTTTATATATTTTGGACACCCTAGCCTAAAGGGTCAGGACCAAGAGGGCCCACACAAGTGGAAAGAAGAAGCCCACACACATGGAAAGGGTCGCATACCTACGATGGGCCCCTTCCCTGGTCAGCCGCCAAAGCTAAAGACTACAGGCTCCAAACTTCTGTTACTTTTTTCCATTTAGTTTCAAAAGAACTTATGTAGTCTGGTTTTTTAACATGCAAGTAATATCTGAAAAAGAGTTAAGATGTCAAACATTTAGATAATGAGACATTTTAAACCAGAAAATGGGGCATTCGGCATTCATAACTTATTCAACAATTTTGTCACGGTTGCAACATCTGATGCGAAAATAAATATACTTTCATGCTATTCTTGTGAGATTTTAAGAAGTTCCGTGGGAATGTTTTTGGGAACATGTAGCTCTTTACTAAAGTGCACAACACATCTAAGCTGCACCAGTCAAGAGCCCAGCCTTGCTCTTCAGACATCAATTTCATCATAGAAGTGTCAAAAATGCATCAAATTTATTTTATAATAAAACAACCAAACTGACCACTATAGGCATTGAAGTACACAGCTAAGCATCCTCAAAACAGAAAAATAAGCACCAGTATGGAAAAATTGATAAACATACACCTCCTTTGGTTAGCTTTTTGGATGGCTCCCTAGATTGCTCATTGTTACATTCCAATGGAGTATGTAAATTAGGTAAAACTTAAAACCCTAATACCAAAAGAAAGAAAACCCATTTGAAGATCTCTGAAAGAGATTACGGATCTTACCAAAGATACATGTATATATATATATATATTAGGGCAAAGAACAAGACTGTGAGACTTCAAAACTCGATTGGATTTGAAGAAAACCTAGGTAGTGAAACAGAGTAAACCAAAAATCGTAAAAGGAACAAAGAGTTAGTAAATGGTAATTTTTATTTAATTATAAAATAATAAAATGCAATTGAACAACACGCTCACAACTCAAGATTCTACTCACACTCCCAACTCTAGAAAGGGCAAAAAAGGCAGCCAAAAGAAAATGAAGCTACCTCCTTTGTTCTGTGTAATTACATCAATTTCTAAGCTATAAAATCAAATATATCAATACCCATGTAGAAGTCTATTAGAGCAATTTAGAACTCAATCAAGAGTAATATAGGCATAGATACCCAACAATTGCATATTCAACATTGTACTTGTAAATTATATTTATGTAGAACATGTGTAACAAATAAACAACCAGACTTAGACCAAAGTAGCTTACCTAATTGTCACCGGAGATTTACTAGACCATCACGAGTGGCTTGTGCAGCTGAAAACCACTGACTCATGAACCCTAAGTTGACATGCAAGGCCCATCTCATGATGATGATCCTTAGGGGTCGTTTGTTTTTGTTGATTTACATAGGTAAATGAACTACATGTGTAATGGTTACACACCATCACGTTTGTTTTCACTCATTTACGTATGAGATGTATAAAGTAGATGTGAAAATAGTATGAAAATGGCTTGAAAATCAGGTGAAAATTTTCACAGCTTAACAAGTGTGAAAACATTACCCATGTCACTGTTACCAGGCAAGTGAATAGTATCTTTCTGGGGCAATCTGCTTTTTTGCATTTTTTTTATTTTGTGGGCCTCAAAATAGCAATCTGAACCGTCCAAACTCTTCTAAAGGTTAAAAACGGCTCAGAAACCAATTTTCAGCCGTTGGATCATCATACAACTTGAGATATGATCAAAAGAGTTGAGACCTTTGGATGTGTTGAACCCGTGACTGAACCCAGTCCACCTTTCTTTATTTTTTTTGACTCCTATGGGCCACCTAATGTAAATCAAAACTGTTGAAACTCTTGTGAAGACTGAAAACGGCCATGAGACCAATTTTCAGCCATTAGATCATCATACAAGTTGAGATATAATCAAAACAGCTGAGAACGTTGGACATGATTGAACCCATGATTGAACCCACTTAGCCTTTCTTTATTTTTTTTGACTCCTGTGGCCCCTAATATAAATCAGAACCATTGAAACTCTTGTGAAGACTAAGAACGGCCTTGAGACCAATTTTCAACCGTTGGATCATAATATAGTTTTAGATATTTTCAAAAAGATCTAACAATAAAAATCTAAAATTCTTAATTTTATGGGCCCCATCTTGATGATCTGAACCATCGAAACTCTCTAGAATGCCTTTTTTGGCTTAGAGATGTAGTCATTTTCGATGTATATTTTAAGATATTTGTGATAAATTATGAAAAGTGGTAAAAATATTATGATAAACGGTGAACCGTTGGATTACTTTTAATTTACATATGAAGTGGTGTGAAAATGACAAACGATTAAATTTATTTCACATGTAAGTCAATTGCATATGCAAATGACTCACATGTGAGTCATTTACCTATATAAATCATTTTCACATCACATATGAAAAAAAAACAAACGACCGCTTAATTAATCTATATCCAAGGTGGGGCCACAGCCGTGCCCAAAAAAATAAATATATATATAAAAAGACAACCTCTTTGCTTCTATTTTGTTAGATGGAATTCCTTTCTTCAAATTGTGGTGGGTTCTTCTTCTTTATTATTATTATATTTTATTTTTATATGGGGGGGAAACGGTAAATTACTCCTAATCTATCAGCCCAAAGGTCATCCATGGGGGTGCTGTATTTACCTGCCTACTTTCTACTTGTACTTTGCCATAGAATCTTTCGCCTGAGTACGATCAAGTCCATGCTCGGTCAGCCCATGGATGATCCTTATGGGTGAGATGAGATGCCCTTCACCACTTGCGCTTATATCAGGGGTGTTCATGGGCAGGGCCAAGGTATATCCAAGCCCGACCTAAGTTTAGATATGCTAGCCCAAGCCCAACCCAAGGATGGCACGGGCCATAAAAAGTTAGGCCCGAGTTTGCCCATTTAATTAATTGGGCTGGAATTTTTTATCAATTATGTAGGCATTCAAGCAATTCTTTGGACTAATTGAATTAAATAAAATGCACTCCTTACGCGGACCGGGCTAGATGTTGGGCTTTCTATCACATGATTCAAGCTTGGCCCAATTATAAATGGGCCCTAACTGTATATCCAAGCCCGGCCCAGAGCTGGCTGCCTGGGTCAAGCTCGGGCTAGCCGGCCCATGAACACGCTATCTCCAAGAAGGCCGGTAGGTTCAAGTAGAAGAAAGCATAGATAATTGATTCTTCTAGGCAGTAGTTGTATGAATGTTTTAACACTTCACACGAGGCAGAGGGAAGAGATATCAGTTGTCTTAGTTCTTAAAGGGTTCAATGATGAAGAATTTAAAAAGGCTGATGCAGCATAATTTACGGGCGTAGGAGGAAATAAGAAAATTCATGTGATCTCAATTTTCTACTATTAATGAGGACATGGTATTTTTGAAAAATTACGTTGACATACTTCTCTACATGTTCTTCTTGAGTTAGATTTTCACTCATTGCAGAGATTATTTATAATACAATTATATCATATCCTCATTAGATATTTATTTTGTTGGCCATGTGGGTCCAGAGCATGATTGGGTTCTGTATCTGGGGTGATTTCCTTAATGATATTAGGAATTTCCTATTTTGTCAAACGGTAGTTTTCTAATATGTTAGGACTTTCCTTTTTCTTGAACCAGAGTTCTTGGGGGATAAGGATGTAATTGTTATATATATGATGTAATCTGTAACCCTAGAGAGAGGCTGAGAGTGGCTGAGATTCCAAGGCTGTGGTTTCACAGATTGGAGGAGAACCTAGTGGAAATTGGTTTCCCGTTGATATAGGCATCTTTGCCGAACCACGTAAATCTTCTTGTCTTCTTGTGTGGTGATTGTTTGATCTTGGTTGCCTTTGCACACACACACACACAACAAGTGGTATCAGAGAGACGGAGTTGTGTGTGGAAGATCAACAAGAAAAGATCAAACGTGATCTCTGTGTGGGCCACGGAAGAAAATCGATCTCTCTGTTACAAACAACAGAGCTTCAGTTTTTTTTTTTTTTTTTTTTTTTTTTTTGCAGATCTTGAAAAAGACAGAGGAGGGTTCTCTGTTAGGCTGGCTGTGATCTTCATCAGAAACATGTTCTGGGCTACCGATTTTCTCTGAGGAAGAAGACCGGAGAAGAAAAGTAGAAAAGAAAAAAAAAACTGTACTCACCTGTCGTCGCCGGCTGCCGGTCCACGCTGCCCGCCGCTGCTGTCGTCATCGCCGTCAGCAGCCGGTCCCGTGCCGCCGTCGCCGGACCAAGAAGCCGGAGCCGCAGCAGCCGGCCACTACAACGTTGCATCTGCAACTGGGTTGCAGACGCAGCGCTCGTCTCCAGGTTGAAGACGACTTGGGATTTGAAATCCCAGGTCGGTTCTCGTGGTTCGGGTTTGGTCCGACCCAACCTGTCGAGATAAAGCCCGGTAGCAACAGGCGGTATTTTAGTTCGGGTTTTGGGTCTGGTCAGGTCAGACCCAACCCATGGTAAAGCCCAGTCAGCAGCACGAGTACAGATTCAGGTCAGCTCGGGTCGACCTGAACCCGGCAACAAACGGTCCAGCCCGTCAGCCGCCGCCACCGCTGTCTGCAGTGTGACGTCATCCTGCTGACGTAAGCCGACGTCTTTAGACGCACGGTCAACGGCCAGGTTGACCAGATTGATGGCCGAAATTTGTTTTCGCGATATCTTGATCGTCCGACGTCCGATCAGAGATCCATTTGTGCCACGGACTCATTTCGAGCAGATCTACGTGTTCGTTGAAAAAGATTGGCTGTTTGACTGTCAACAAGGAGTTTGACCAAATCAGAAGCGTAAAAAACCGTTTTTGCGATATCGGAGCCATCCGGGGTCTGATTTTAGATCCGTTTCTTCCAGGGTGCTCGTGTTAACAAGATCTACAGCTTGGTGCAGGAGTTGAGGTCAGTGTTAGTTATTTGTTTTTCCTATTACTTAATTTGATTAAGATGGAGAACAATGCTATCAACACTACCATGGTTAAGCTCAACCATTCCAATTGGTTGATCTGGAAACCGAAGATGGAGGATATTCTCTATTGTAAAAACCTCCATGATCCCGTTGAGGGGGATAGTGCTCGACCAAAAGATATGCAAGATGCTGAATAGAACAAATTGCATAGAAAAGCGATTGGTCACATCAGACAGTGGGTTGATAACAGTATATTTCACCACGTATCTAATGAAACCAATGCGAATACCCCTTGGAAAAAGCTAGAAGCAATGTATGATAAAAAGACCACAGTGAACAAAACCTTCTTGATCAGAAAGCTTGTGAACATGAAATTTAAGGATGGTGGTCAGATCGAGGTTCACATCAATGAGTTCCAAAGTGTGGTAAATCAGTTAGCCACTATAAAGATGATCCTTGATGATGAGATGCAAGCTTTATTGCTTCTGAGTTCTTTGCCAGATACATGGGAGACATTAGTTGTTTCCGTGAGCAACTCTACTCCAGATGGTGTGTTATCCATGAGTCAGGTTACTAGTAGTCTACAGAATGAAGAAACTAGACGGAAATCTGCAGGAATAGATAATGCACAGGCATTTGTTACTAAGAACAGAGGGAGGAGTAAGAGTAGAGGTCCAAAGGGGGGTCATGGCAAATCTAGAGGTGAATCACAAGCCAAGTCTAGCAGTGAATCACAGAGCAAGAAAAAGTCAGTGAAATGCTTTTTCTGTGGCAAGATGGGCCACATCAGGAAAAATTATTTTACCATGAAGGAACGGAAAGGATCGAATAATGAGAAGAAGAATGACAGTGATAACACTATAGCTACTTTGGAACAGGAAGTAGTGGTGCTCGCCGGCGATGATGATAAGTGTTTGAGTGTTGCAGATGGTCAGGTTGAGTGGGTTGTTGACACAGCAGCATCCTACCATGCTACTCCCTGTAGGGAGATGTTCACGACGTACAAAGCAGGTGACTTTGGTACTGTGAAGATGGGCAACACGAGTCATTTAGAGATTGTTGGTATCGGTGATGTCTGCATTAAAATCGATATTGGTTGCACAATGAGCTGAAAGATGTGCGACATGTTCCTGATTTGCGGTTGAATCTGATTTCCGGGACTGCATTGGACTGTGCAGGTTATGAGCATTACTTCGGAAATAGCAGATGGAAGCTCACTAAAGGGTCTCTTGTTATTGCGAGAGGTACAGCAGGTACTACTCTTTATAAAACACAAGTAAAGCTGTGCAAAGATACGTTGAATGCAGTTCAAGACAATTCCTCTCTAAATCTATGGCATAAGAGGCTTGGTCATATGAGTGAGAAAGGCTTGCAGATGTTGGCAAAGAAGGATTTAATTCCTTACTCCAAAGGTATGTCCCTTGACCCTTGTGATTATTATTTATATGGTAAACAGCATAGGGTTGCTTTCTCTTCGACATCAAAATTGCAATCAAAGGTGTTGGATTTGGTATATTCTGATGTTTGTGGTCCCATAAAGGTAGAATCATTGGGTGGCAATAAGTTCTTTGTCACGTTCATTGATGATGCATCCAGGAAAGTCTGGGTTTATCGTTGAAATCAAAGGATCAAGTGTTCCAGATGTTTCAACAGTTTCATGTCAAGGTTGAAAGAGAAACAAGTAAACTCTTGAAGTGTCTCCGTTCAGATAATGGGGGAGAATACACATCCAACCAGTTCAGAAGCTATTGCTTGAAGCATGGCATTCGACATGAAAAGACAGTTCCTGGTACTCCACAGCATAATGATGTGGCAGAAAGAATGAACCGCACTATTCTTGAGAAGATGAGATGCATGATAAGATTAGCACGGTTGCCTAAGTCATTCTGAGGTGAAGCCGTTCTGACTGCCGTTTATCTGATTAACAGATCTTACTCAGTTCCTTTGAATTATGATCTTCCAGAGAGAAGATGGATAGGTAAAAATGTTTCCCATTCGCACCTGAAGGTGTTTGGATGTAAAGCATTTGTGAATGTACCAAAGGAGCAGCGTTCCAAGTTAGACGATAAGGCAGTGAGTTGTATCTTTTTTGGCTATAGTGGAGATGAGTTTGGCTACAGATTATGTGATCTAGAGAAGAGGAAACTTATTAGAAGTATGGATGTGGTTTTCCATGAAGACCAGTTCTTTGGAGATGTTGAGAAGATTGAAAGTCTTCTGAGAAAGTTGATGGACTGGTTGATCTCACACCGACTCCTTCTCCAGTGCAGACTACAGGTGGGGAAGGTGGACAAAACGATCCGGATCGTGATGAGGCACAGGGGTTGCCAGATGATGAGGGTGTTGAGTAGGGGGAGCAGCAGTCTCCTCAGTTGGAAACCACGGAACCTCAAGTTAGGAGGTCTACAAGAGAGCGTCAACCATCAACTAGGTATCCTGCATCCGAATATATTTTGCTTACTGATGAAGGGGAGCCAAATAGCTTCCAAGAAGCAATGACTCATGCTGATAAATATGAGTGGATGAAATCTATGCAGGATGAGATGAGTTCTTTGAAGAAGAACAAGACATATAAGCTAGTGCAACTTCCTAAAGATTGGAATGTTCTAAAAAACAAATGGGTGTTCAAGCTGAAAAAGGATGGGAATGGAAAACTGGTGAAGTACAAAGCACGGTTAGTGGTAAAAGGCTTCGCACAGACGAAGGGTATCGACTTCAGTGATGTTTTCTCTCCTGTTGTGAAAATGACTTCTATTAGAATCGTTTTGGGTCCGCCAGCATGGACCTTGAGCTTGAACAGATGGATGTGAAGACCGCGTTTCTTCACGGTGACTTGAAAAAAGAGATCTACATGACTCAGCCAGAGGGGTTTGAGGTAGAAGGTAAAGAACAGATGGTTTGTAAGTTGAAGAAGAGTCTCTATGGGCTGAAGCAAGCACTAAGATAGTGGTACAAGAAATTTGATTCATTCATGTTGAGTCATGGATACCGGAGGACAGCTGCAGATCATTGTGTCTATGTTCGTCGATTTATCGATGGCAAGTTCATCATCCTTCTTTTATATGTAGATGATATGCTGATAGTTGGACATGATAGCAAGTTGATTGGCAAGTTGAAAGAGGAGATGTCAAAGTCATTTGACATGAAAAACTTGGGTCCCTCATGAATGATATTAGGCATGCAAATACGTCGTGATAGGAGTTCCAAGCAGCTGTGGTTGTCACAGGAGAAATATGTTGAACGAGTTCTCGAGCGGTTCAACATGAAGAATGCTAAGCCAGTTAGCATACCTCTAGCCAGTCACTTCAAACTAAGTAAGCGCTTGTGTCCTACTACAGATGATGAAAAGGAACAGATGGCATGTGTTCCTTACTCCTCCACTGTGGGGAGTCTCATGTATGCCATGGTTTGTACACGGCTAGACATTGCTCATGCTGTAAGTTTAGTGAATAGATTTCTCGCAAACCCTGGAAAAGAGCATTGGGAAGCAGTGAAGTGGATCTTTAGGTATTTGAGAGGTACTTCTAAGGTGTGCTTATGTTTCGGAGGTTCAAAACCAGTCATGGAAGGTTATATAGATGCTGATTTTGCAAGCGATCTTGATTGTTGGTTGTCCACTTTTGGTTATTTGTTTACTTTCATAGGGGGAGCAATTTCCTGGCAATCGAAGTTACAGAAGTGTACATCACAGTCTACAACTGAAGCGGAATACATAGTTGCTAATGAAGCAGGGAGAGAGATGTTTTGGTTGAAGAGATTCCTTCAAGAATTTGGTTTGAAGCAAGAAAAATATGTAGTTTACTGTGATAGTCAGAGTGCTATGGATTTCAGTGAGAATGCTACATATCATGGTCGCATGAAGCACGTTAATATCAAGTACCATTGGATTCGTGAGGTGATTGAGAAGAACTTCATGAAACTGGAAAAGATTCATTCGGACAAGAATCCCTCGGACATGATGACCAAGGTTGTGTCTAAAGGAAAGCTGGAGCTGTGTTCAGAGTTGGCTGGACTGAACTCCCAGTAAGGGGTTCAGGGTGTCTTCCCCATGGTCTGGAGGGGGCGATTGTTGGCCATGTGGGTCCAGAGCATGATTGGGTTCTGTATCTGGGGTAGTTTCCTTAATGATATTAGGGATTTCCTGTTTTGTCAAACAGTAGTTTTCTAATATGTTAGGACTTTCCTTTTTCTTGAGATAGAGTTCTTGGGGGATAAGAATGTAATGGTTATATATATGATGTAATCTATAACCCTAGAGAGAGGCTGAGAGTAGCTGAGATTCCAAGGCTGTGATTTCACAAATTGGAGGAGAACCTAGTGGAAATTGGTTTCCTGTGGATGTAGGCATCTTTGCCGAACCACGTAAATCTTCTTGTCTTCTTGTGTGGTGATTATTTGATCTTGGTTGCCTTTGCACACACACGCACAACATATGTCACTCACAAATGTCTAATTCTTCCTTAAACATGACAATCTCCATTTTAAAAAGACTTGTTTGTTTAATCAGAAGATTTCATTCTCTAAAATTTTCACGGGAGAGAGGAATCTCATGTTTTTGCCATTTACATATGAAATTGAGTTACTCTTTATCACATAAAATGTTAGGTCCCTAGTACAACCCTCGTATGCACTTTTGTTGGGATGATGCATGAATGCCTTTCTAATACAACTAAGAGGACCACAAAATCATTATTTTGTCATCATCAATTGGTTTTGAAATAAGTGGTAGCTCAATGGCGTTTCAGAAGCTATACGTGGTCTCAAGTGAGGGTTGGGGTTTGAGTCCCTGCTCAGGTGTGGTTGTTTTGGATTTGTCTTATTTCTTCTTTTGTGGTTTTTTATTTTATTCATATGACTTCCTTTGCGATTCCTTGTTTGTGCTTTTTTCCCTTTTAACCTTCTCTCACCTATGCATTTTCATTTTTATTTTCATTTTGTCTTTTGCCGTAAAACACGCTAGAATAAGATGTTGTAAAAAAGGAAATACCACTATTATACATGATGAGTGTGGGTCTATAGCCAATGAAATTAAATTCCTTTTCCCTCCTATGTCCTTTCCCGGAATCATGTCCATTAGTAATAATGGGAAAGGGAATATAAGGAAATGGACGATAGATGAAAACTTTTGAGATTTTCCCTGTAAATATTTTTATTAGTTGATGTAGATTAGATCAACTCTAATAGTTATGTGGCGTCGATTACATGATATTACTAAAATATGGATCCAAGACATAGCAATCCATTGAGCTATCCAAAGAGTTGATCAAGGGAAAGCCATACAAAGAGCTGACCAAGGGAAGATTATGTTTGTCAGTTTCTTCTCACTGGTGCTTTTTTTTTTTTTAGGATGCTTAGTGGTGTACTTGTTAACCAAAATGGCCCATTCTAGGAACTCTGAACGGATTAGATTCGCGCACCAATGGTTGTGATTAAACGTAAATGGATTTCAAAAATTTCAGGGCATACCTGTATCCATCGCTAATGGAGACGAAATGGATGCCAAAATGGGAATTACAACTCCCTCAGTCTTCTCTTGATGCCAGCAACTCGATGGTGATGCTCAGCCTTTGATTTGAATCCGTATGAGTGTATGTCAGTGTGAAGAAGAGGGAGTTTCCCGGCTTTTATAGCTATCTCACCATCACTAATGGCTGCAACGTCTCCCATTCATTATGGACCGTTGCAAGCTTTCATTCATGGAGATTTAAGAAAGGAGAAACTGAAGAAAACGTGCATGGGCAGTGAATGGCAGTGAAGAGATGAGAAGAGACGTTACAGTCATGAGCGGTGGTCATTTGGACCACCACTCTCGTTTTCCAACAATCTCCCACTTGGTCCATATGACCACTATACATCCACTTAGTATATATATAGTGTATAGAAAATACTTTATTTTGCAAACGAATTTTGAAAACGACTCTAACTGATGAGCATCATTTGAAAAACACCGATTATCCATGAAAACTGTAATGCTAAGATCTTTAATCTGAGATTAGGTTAGTTTACTAATGCGAACTGTGGCGGTTACACATCTTTACGATATATTTCCTTCCACAATCACAACACCAGTATCCTTTCCTAATCAAGAACTTAACTTTAATATGACTACTTTAATGGGAACTATAATGTCATAATACTTTATATTCTTACTTCATTGCATAATTATCACATGTGAATATATAACAAAGTAAGAGTTGCAAAATCGTTTCTTTAATTGATCATTGAATAGTGTCATACATCATTGATTCCTTCAAGGCATATCTTTCAATCCCATACTCAATACATGGTCTTTAAAATCATTTGGCGCCAATGCCTTTGTTAATGGATCAGCAACCATGAGCTTCGATGGAGCTCCAACAATTGACACTAAACGATCTCGCACATTTTCCTTCAAAACAAGGTACTTTACTTCCAGAAACTTTGATTTACTGGAACACTTGTCATTCTGCGCAAAAAAGTCGAGCAGCATTGTTATCACAGTAAATCTTTAGCGGTTCAGAAACACTGCCCATAATTGTAAGTCCCTTGATGAAGTTACGCATCCATAACGCGTGACCCGTGGCTTCAAAGCACGCCACATATTCTGCATCAAATGTGGATGGAGTGACTAGCGTTTGTTTTGCACTCCTCCACGACACTGCCCCGCCAGCCAACAAAAAGATGTATCCAGATGTTGACCTTCTAGTATCGAGACAACCCGCAAAGTCAGAATCTGAATATCCAATGACCTCCAGCGTATTGGATCTCTAATATGTGAGCATGTATCTTCTAGTGCCGTTGAGATAACGCATCACTTTCTTGACAGCTACCCAGTGAGGTATGCCTGGATTACTTTGATATCGACTTAACATCCCAACTGCAAAACTAATATCTGGCCTCGTGCATGTCTGAAGGTACATTAGACTTCCTACTACTGCTGCATAAGGGTATTTATTCATTTCTAACTTTTCTATATCAGTCATGGGGCATTGATCTTTACTAAACTTATCTCCCTTAGACATTGGGGCAATTTGTGATTTACTCCTTTCCATTCGAAAACGTTTAAGAATACTTTGCACATATGCTTCTTGACACAACCCGAGTAATCCTCGAGATCGATCTTTGAATATCTCGATTCCTATTACAAAAGTTGCTTCACCCATATCTTTCATGTCAAAATTATTCTCAAGGTATACCTTAGTTTCACAGATCATACTGAGGTCATTGCTGGCTAGTAAAATGTCATCTACATACAGGACTAAAATAATAAACTTGCTCCCACTGATCTTAAGGTAAATACAATGGTCAACTGGATTTTCGGTAAAACCGAAAGATGTAATAATATGATTGAACTTTAAGTACCATTGTCTGGAAGCTTGTTTCAGCCCGTATATTAACTTCTTTAACTTACAGACCAGCCTTCGATTATTACCTTGTTGAACAAACCCTTCAGGTTGTTCCATGTACACTTCTTCATCAAGATTCCCATTCAAAAACGCTGTTTTAACATCCATCTGATATAGCTCTAAGTCATAATGAGCTACTAGAGCCATTACAATTCTGAATGAGTCTTTTTTAGATACCGGAGAGTAGGTTTTATGAAAATCGAGACCTTCTCTCTGAGTGAATCCCTTAGCCACTAGTCGGGCTTTAAATCGTTCAACTTTACCTTTAGAGTCCCTTTTGGTCTTAAAGACCCATTTACAACCGACGGTCTTGGACCCTTCAGGTAGTTCAACGAGGTCCCAAACGTCATTTACAGCCATGGATTCTAATTCTTCTTTCATAGCATCTAACCATTTATCAGAATTGTCATTGTGTACAGCTTCATTAAAAGTTTTTGGATCTTCTTTAATTCCAATATCCGATTCTTCTAGATACACAACATAATCATCCGAAACAGCAGGCCTTCTCATATGAGTCGACCTTCTCAATACTTCCGGATTTTCTTCAGGGATGTTTGGTTGTATTGGAGGAGTTGGTTGTGTATCTTAAGGAATTGGATCAACAGATCCTTCTGGGAATATCCTTATATCAAGTGGAATCATTAATCCATCTTGAGTAAAGGATTGAGGCTCATCTCTAATCTCCTTATATATAATGTTTCTAGCCTCGCTACTCCCACTGTTGTCATGATTCTCCAAAAACTTAGCATTATGGGACTCAACTATTCTTAGTGAATGATTAGGACAGTAAAATCGATACCCTTTAGACCTCTCTGGATAACCAATAAAATATCCGCTTACAGTTCTAGGGTCTAACTTCTTTTCTTGTGGATTATAAACTCGCACTTCAGATGGACATCCCCAAACTTTGAAATGGTTTAAGCTGGGTTTCCTTCCAGTCCACAACTCGAAAGGAGTTCTGGGAACTGCTTTACTGGGAACCCTATTTAAAATATACATTGCCATCTTCAGTGCTTCACCCCACATAAACTCGGGTAACGAAGTATTACTAACCATACTCCTAACCATATCTAAAAGAGTTCTATTCCTTCTTTCAGCAATTCCATTCTGCTGAGGAGTTCCAGGCATTGTGTATTGGGCAACAATACCTTCGGATTCTAGGAATCTTGCAAACGGACCTGGGTTACGGCCCGCTTCAGTGTACCTACCATAGTATTCACCACCACGATCCGATCTCACAATTTTGATCTTCCTATCTAATTGCTTTTCTACTTCTGTCTTGAATATTTTGAACATAGTCAAAGCATCAGATTTTTCTTTAATAAGATAGACAAAACCAAAACGTGAGTAATCATCTATAAATGTGATGAAATATTGTTCTCCTGTAAAACAAGGTATATCTATCTTTCCACAAACATCCGTATGGATTAACTGCAGAAGTTCAGAACTTCGTGTGGCAGTTTTCTTGACTGTTTGTGTCTGTTTTCCTTTGATACAGTCAACACAGACACCAAAATTAGTGAAATCAAGGGTTGGTAATAACCAATCCTTCACTAATCTCAACATCCTCTCTTTCGAGATGTGTCCTAACCGTTTATGCCACAACATGGAGGAGTTCTCTTTTATCAGTCCTCTTTTCATGCCAACATTCATTCCACAAGAAACATAGTGTGTAGTCAATGATTGTGTATATAAAATATCTAACTGTAACTTATATAAAGCATCACACAATAAACCACTACCAATCATTATATTATTGAAAAATAGTTTCAAAGATCGTCTATCAAAATTAAAGACATATCCTTTCACATTCAATTGAGAAATGGAAACCAAATTTCGGGAAATCTCCGGAATATAGAAGGTGTTCGGCAGATCTAAAACGAATCCGGTATCTAGCACCAGCCTATATGTGCCTACTGCCTTGACTCTTGACTCCTTCCGGTTCCCCATAATGATGGTTCGTTCCCCATCACTTGGCCTCCGGGTTGAAAGGAATCCCTGCATACAACCAGAAATGTGAACGGTTGCACCAGAGTCTACCCACCATGTATTAGATGGGACATTAATAATATTGGTTTCACATACAAGAGATAAATTTCTTTGCTTACCTCTTTTCTCAAACCAATTTTTCCTTTTGAGGCAGTCCTTCTTGAAATGTCCTTTCTTGCCACAAAAGTGACATTTTTTCAGACCCTTTCTTCCCCTTTCTCTTCATCGGTTTCTGACCTTTCGGATCTACCTTGGGCGTGTTGGCATTGTTCTTGAGGTTTCTAAAACCTTTTCTACCCTTAAATTGGGAGACTAAGTTTACTTGAAATTGCCCCTCAGCCTTAAGCCTCCTCTCTTCTTGATCACATCTTGCGATCAGTTCAGTTATGGTCCACCGACTAGAGCTCTGATTGTAAATTACCTTAAACGGGCCAAATGCAAGGGGAAAGGAATCCAGAATGAATTGGATCAAATATCCATCTGAGATACTCATGTCTATATCCTTCAACTTGGATGCAAGGTTAGACATGAGTAGGATATGTTCCCTAACTCCCTTCGTTCTATCGTACTGCATGTTCGTTAATTTGTTCATTAATGTGGCACCTAATGCCTTGTCAGTCACTTCAAATTGTGACTTGATCTGTTCTAAGAGTTCCTTGGCATGTTTTCTTGGATCAAGTGATCCCCTAATACTCTTAGAAACTGAAGTCATTATGATTTTTTGGCATTTCTTGTCACATTTGTGCCACTGTTCATGTTTGGCCTTTTCAGTTGCAGAACTCTGTTCGGTGAGGGCAGGAGGCATGGGCTCATCTAAGGCCATTTCTAAGTCGAGAAAAGTTATGGTCAATGCTAACATGTCTAACCATTCGGGGTAGTTTGATCCATCTAATAAGGGAATGGTTCCTAAACACGAGGGAAGAGTCAATAATCTGGAGGAAGAAGCTGTAAAAGAAAGAAGATATAAAACTATTACTTTCACAATTCTATAATGCTTTGAATTCACAGGGAAGGTTATAACAAAATAATAATTTGACATCATTACAAATAACCTTTGGGTCAAATGCAACATGTTAATTTTATTATTCGCAATTATTTGATAAAACCACAATTTATTAAGTGAATAAGTGAGATCCCACCTTTGGGCATAGATCAGCACGAATTCACAAAATATCTTAATGTGTTTTTATCCCAATTTTCAAATAATCGAAAGATAAACTCCTTTGGGTCGATTATCTATCCTTTAAGTGAAATTGCAATTTAAGTATCATATGTGGTATCTTTTATTCAATATGAAAAATATGAGTTTCATCGTAGCTGGGCCACTTTGGTGACTACCTAGTTAACTCATAATTTCAAATTGAAACCTATGACACTAATTTATTTATCAAACATTCATGCATGTAACAAAGTATAACTCAAACAACATTAATCATGTAAACAATAAGCGGAAAACATGAATTTAAATGAGTTAAACATGCATAAAACCTTATGATGTTATCATTGAACCATTGGATCGGGAATTAAATTCACTAATATGGTAGATCTCATCATAAGGAACACAACAAAAGAAACGGATCGAAAATCCGATATCATATGTGTCCGTAATAATCAAAATAAGGTTTTGATCGTCCATTTTTCCTTTATCTGGCCTTGATCTGATCATAATTAAATGATACAGTCCCATCAGAATAATTACAACATTTCAATATATCATATGGACGATTCTGATCGGAACGGATCAATTTTATAATGACCCAATTATTCAGAAAACATATAATACCAACATTAATAATACTTTATTCAAATCAGGCCAGGCCAGTGGGTCGGGTCAGACCCAGGTCATAAATTGACCTGTTCAGTCCAGTCGGGCTTTACAGGTTGGGCTGGGTCGGAACCGACCTGTGATATAACTGGAAACCCAACTCTGCTGGGTTCAGATCAGGTCGTGTCAGGTCGGGTCGGACCTGACCTGTCATTTATATATTCTGTTATGTTGGGCTGGGCCAGGTCAATCGACCCGAGTCAGTTAAAAACCCGAATCCGAGGCCCAATCTACCTTAATTCCAGTTGAACTGGGTCAGTTGGGTCGGGCCTGACCTGTAAACCGAAACTGCAAGCCTGACCTGCAAATCGGGTCAGATCTAAATTGGGTTGCAATATCCGGCCTGTATAAGGTCCGGGTCATGAACAGCGGGTCGGGTCAGCTCAGCGGGTTGACCCATCTTAAAAAAAAACCCAGACCCATTTTTGCTTGGATTACCTTCCAGGTCATTGGCCTGACCCGCATAGCGACCCGGCAGACCTGAAAAACGACCCGCAGACCGACCCGCACCGTTCATCATCTCCTTCACAGAGACGATGACAAGCTGGGGTCCCCAGAAACGCCGGCATGGCTGCGGACGGCGGCTGGGGTCCCGCCCGAGGCCGGCGACGGCAGCGGCAGGGACTGCCGGCCTTTTCCCGTCGCCGGCCGACTGCTACAAAATTTTTTTTTTTTTTGTCTGCAGCGCTGTGCTTGCGCTGCGCGCAGCCCCGTTCAATGCAAATACCATTTCTCTGATACCACTTGTTAGCCAAAATGGCCCATTCTAGGAACTCTGAACGGATTAGATTCGCGCACCAATGGTTGTGATTAAACGTAAATGGATTTCAAAAATTTCAGGGCATACCTGTATCCATCGCTAATGGAGACGGAATGGATGCCAAAATGGGTCTTACAACTCCCTCAGTCTTCTCTTGATGCCAGCAACTCGATGGTGATGCTCAGCCTTTGATTTGAATCCGTATGAGTGTATGTCAGTGTGAAGAAGAGGGAGTTTCCCGGCTTTTATAGCCATCTCACCATCACTGATGGCTGCAACATCTCCCATTCATTATGGACCGTTGCAAGCTTTCATTCATGGAGATTTAAGAGAGGAGAAACTGAAGAAAACGTGCATGGGCAGTGAATGGCAGTGAAGAGATGAGAAGAGACGTTACAGTCATGAGCGGTGGTCATTTGGACCACCACTCTCGTCTTCCAACAGTACTTTAATGCCCATAGAGGTCAGGTTGGTTGTTTTATTATGAAATAAATTTGATATATTTTTTGAGATTTATATGATGAAATTGATGACTGTTTTGTTTATAGGAAGAGTACGGCTGGGCTCTTTTTTGGCAGACCAGACCCTACCAGGCTTAAAAAATGTTTAAAAAGACCCCTATTGATTAATGTTTATTTTACATTTGCCCTCTTTTACAAGATATTCTTACATTGAGTCCTGAAAGGAAAATTTCTTGAGTCTACCCTCTCTCTCTTTATAAAATGTTTAATTCCATCAAATAAACTCTTGACTATTTGTAAATTCACCTATAACCCTACTGTAACATGGACAGTGATGGTGCCACCTTATTTCTTTTACACTTTACCTCATAACACTAGAGGGATGAAGGGTCCCTCTACAATGAATTCATAGGCTTCGATGGAGGAGGTGATCCTTCTATGTGGTTACATTCCAATGGAGTATATAAATTTAGTGAAACTTAAAACCCTAATCCCAAAAGAAAGAATCCCCATTTGAAGATCTCAACTTGAGTGGATTTGAAGAAAATCTAGGTAGAAAAATACAAACTAATCCAAAACTTGTAAAAGGAACCATGAGTTAGTAAATGGTAAATATTTTTTAATTATAAATTAATAAATGCAATTGAACATCACGCTCACAACTCAAGAAATTACTCAATTCTAGAAAGGAAAAAAATGGAAGGCAAAAGAAAATGAAGCCACCTCCATTGTTCTATTTAATTACATCAATATCTAAGTTATCAAATCAAATGAGCTAAGAAGCACGGATACTATGTTAGCCATGTCCAGAATTAAGAACTAAAAATCTTAATTTCAGACACTTATTTAACACTCTTTTTACGATGTGTCTACGATTCTTAACCCATCTTTATGACTAGAAAATAAACTTGGGGCTGATATTTCATGGATACTTTGTTAACATGTGGTTACAAAAAATTGTAAACTTAATAAATAACAATGTTATACCGTGAAAAAATATATGATTGTCAATATTAATTATATCACAAGCAAAAGATAAATAAATCTTTCACTAAAGAATACGCCTTGAGATTGGCTTCTTTTTTGCTCTTTTTTTTTTTTTTGAAGGGAGGAGAAAAAGATGATCCACCCTTTTCTTTGTATGAATTTTATGGAACTATGGATATTTCATATTTAATGATTATGAATTATGCTTTAATGTTGGATTGATTTTTGATAATTTGATATGTTTGTTAGGTGGTACTTGAATTTTTATTTTTTGATTGCTAAATGGATTAAAAAGTTAAATTGAGATTATTTTTCAGTATATGATTATATATATATTAATATATATTATTAACGTGTCTCTTGATGTGTCCGTGTCTTATTTTTTTTAGAAATCCTGTGTTGGTGTGTCCGTGTTATATCATATTTCTATTCCATGTCCGTGCTTTTGTGCAAACGAGAACTCAATAAAAGAAATATCGGCATAGATATCAACAATTGCATATTCAACATCACACATGTAAATTACATTTATGTAGAACATGTGTATTAGACAAATGTCCATACTTAGATCAAAGTACCTTACCTACTTGTCACTAGAGATTTACTAAACCATCATGAGCGGCATGTGTGGCTAGAAACCACTAGGGGCTTCCCTCTTGGGGTGCTATTGTTAACTTTTCTTTTCTTTTCTTTTTTTAACAATTTTCTTTTTCATTTAAATAAAAGAAGTATTCTCTCCATCTCATGATAGCCATTTTAATGAAAATCCAAGTCAATAGATTTCCATTTTAACCATATTCCCATTACAATGACTACTCTAATTTTAATTTTTACTGGACATATTAATTTTGACTTTATATTGAATTCATGCGGAGGTGAGGAGTCCAGTGTAATAGTAATAAATAGGACAATATGTTACACATAAAAGTCTAAATTCACAATCTCTCATTGTTACTTGCGAAATGACTCTTTGCTTAGCACCGGAAATTGAAGCCATTCAAAGTAAATATTATATGAATTTATGGAAATTGAAGCCATACAAAGAAATATTATATAAATTTACGATATAAATAAGAAAACTTGATTTATATTTCATATATTTATATATAGAAAATCTAAAATTGGAATATTTCTCAAAAAAAGAAAATTCATACACTTAGAATTATAATCATCAATATAAAGGGCTTATATTTAAAAAAAATCTTTCAACTTTGACCCTTAAGGGCTTAGATATTGTTGGCCCACTACGTGGGTCTTAGGCTTTGTGGTGCAATCTCGGATCTTAGATCAGGTGTAGAACAATCTCCCGAAAGATTATTCGAATTCAAAGAAGGATTCAATTATGCATGACCTATGGAATGATGACTGATGTGCAAATAGAGATCAAGTATCAAAATAATACGCACAATAATTTAAATAAAATTGGCACCAACACAATGACAAAATTAAATTCAGCAATGGTTATTTGTTTGATCTGTCATGTAAATCGGTCCCGCAAGTGATTTTCCCCAAAGTGGGGAGATGAATCTTTAGGAATTGAAACTTCCAACCACTTTAGGGATTCAAGTTCAATCAACTTTCAGATTTGAAAATCCAGATTTAGATCTGAATGGGATGACAGAATGGGTTGTTTCCACTATGAAGAGATCTAGGGTTCAAATCTAAGGTTCAGATCTGTCTAATATAAATGAGAGTCAGATCTACAAGCTACTTGGGCTATATTTTATCAAGTTTCAGATTTGATTACAGGGCTTGTAATAGCCAAACGTCAGATCTAGGGCTGTTTTGACGACTTCCCTTCGTTAAGCCAAGATTGGGTTAGATTCAAGAAGAAAGATCAGGGTTTCTTAGGGCTGAATGCAAAGATCTGAGTAGAAAGACTAAGGTTCTTAACCAAAAGAAAGAGAAAGAAGGAGAATACCTTTGGAGAAGATGGATTTCTTGGCTTCACGCCAAGCTCTCCAACTAGGGCGAGGAAATTTGAAAATCTTCCAAGGAGAACTCCAAGAAGTTTTCAAGAAGAATGATTTTCTTTTATTCATTCATAATCATCTCCAATGGTGAAGTTACAACTTCAAAAGAAAAGAAACCCAACCCTAGAACAATGAATGGTCAAGATTAAAAGATCTAATAAAGTCTTAACTAAGACATAAATAAGATAAAGAAAGAAAATTAAAAAAACAGCAAAAAAAATGGGGTGGCCGAATGGGAGACTTGCGCATGGGGATTCGTGCGCAAGTCCCCCCCCCTTTTGACAACAACTTTGTGTAAAGTTTAAGTCGCGGGGCCCTCCTCTTTACGCATTTAATTAAACTTCGTAATATTAGACCCTTGTTATAAGATGTTATTATCATAGGTGGATGCCCACATTGGGACCCACATGAGATAAAGGAATTACTAAGGGTTAGGGTTTTTCCCTATTGGGTTGCTTGAGGAGGAAGCAATCTTATTCTATAAATAAGATCCTCCTCCCCCCATTATGTACACACAGATCTCATCAATAAGAGCTCTCTCTCTCCCCTCTTCTTAACACGTTATCAGCACGAGGCTCTCTTCTTCCTCTTCTTAACCAAGACAAGATGATCTGCAGAAACGACGGCGGGAAACGAAGTGCACAGGCACTACCAATTCATCACTTTCCTCCTCCAGAAGATTTGATCAAGATCAACCACGACCTGTTTGGAATCACAGTAATCACAATCAATCCACCGAGATCCCTCAACTCCTTGACAAGCGCGATGATCACGAATGGGCCACTCCATCAAGCGATTGGACGGCGAAGATTAGGTTTGGATGATCGTCATAACGCGTTCAGCTTGGGCATTCTGCTCGGGTGTGAATCTGACAACAACAGAGGACGTGGTCAAGGGGGACGTGAAGGACGTGGAGACGGATCCTATTTGCGGAGATAGAGTGATGTCGCAAACCCATCATCGGTGCCATTAGAGGCTTCACAGTCACTACGGGCTTTGAGATCTCACTCCCTTGAGATATCTTCATCGCCCTCTACCGCTGCGGTCCCCTTCGTTAGCCGGCCATCGCGTTGCTCGCTTCGCCGGCGTTCAGAACCACTGCTCGTCATTGCCGAGAATGAAGATGAGGGATTTTTGGTTTTCTGGTTGCAGAAGAGACCACTGAAACCAAATTCTTGTGGGAGAGAAGGACTTGGTGCTCCAAAGCACCACACGATTTCGTGGTCCCTAGTCAACAGATTGGATGGACTACGTTGGTTTCAAGTTAAGGTCAGGACAACCTGACCTGTACAGAAGCCCAACCCACACAGCAGAGCAGTGCTGATGTCAGCTAGGTGACTTTAGCAGGTTGATGTCAGCACCTTGTCAGCACCCTTCTGTCAAAGGCTGTTTGATTGGGATAGATGGCAGAAATTTGTTTCTGCAATATCTTGACGATCTTGAATCCGATTTGAGATCCGTTTGCGCCTACGGAAAGCTCACGAACAGATCTATACATTGGCACCAAAAGGAGGGTAATTCAAAGGTTAAGTAATTTCTCCTTATCTTATGATCTTTTATTAGTTTGATAATCCTACACCTGCATTTATTTTTATTCCTTTTCGATCTGCAAGTATTTATAATTTTAATTCTTGGGATGAATTGTAATTTCTTATCAAAAGGAGATCATGATAAAATTGAAAATCATGGATCATAAATAGATCCAGAAGTTCTATGCAAGAAATTGGAACCCGAAGTTCCATATGATATTTAGAACCAGAAGTTCTATATGGAATCAATAATTCGGACTCGAAGTTCCGTACATTATTTTAATCTATGAACCAGAAGTTCATTTGAATCTGGACCAGAAGATCCATCAATTCCGGACCAAAAGATCCGTTGTCTATTTTACTCTAAAACCAGAAGTTTTCAGATCTACAATACGTATTCGAAGTTTCATATGATACTTAGAACTAGAAGTTCTATATCGAATAAATAATCTGAACATGCAGTTCTATATTTTATTTTAATTTAGAACCAGAAGTTCTAACTTGGACCTGAAGATCCATGAATTATCCTAATCTAGAACCAGAAGTTCTAACTCGGACCTGAAGATCCATGAATTATCCTAACCTAGAACCTGAAGTTCTAACCATGAAAGATCCATGAACTATTTTAGAACCAGAAGTTCTGATTCTTAAGTTGAGAACCTAATATTCTAAACTTCAAATTTCTCAATTCCTCATCACATTTTTATTATTATCTTTGATTGGATGTTAAGAACCTGAAGTTCTACATTTTATTTTCTGTTTCTCATACACATTTATTTTTATATTCTATAACATTATACTGCATGCTTGATATAATTCCTTCGGTATAATTGTCACTAATGATTATCTGAAACTTTAGTTTTGATGAATTTATTATTGCCAGAAGCAGTAGTTCCAAATAATAGAACCTGAAGTTCTATATCCAATGAATAATCTGGACCCGAAGATCCATACATTATCTAGAACCAGAAGTTCTAAGATTTAGAATATGAACCCGAAGATTCATATTCATAATCAAACTTGGAGCTTTGATTTCTAAAGATTCAAAGTAGTGTAGATCGATACAACGGCCATGAAATCAAACCTGAAGTTTTGATAGAACCAGAAGTTGTGATTCAAACCTGAAGTTTTGATAGAACCAGTAGTTCTAAGAACCTGAAGTTCTATCACTAGCCTGAAGTATTGACAGAACTAGAAGTTCTGATTCATCAGTTAAGAACCCGAAGTTCTAACTTTCTGATTGGCCAATTCTTCATTATATTTTGTCATCGGATATTGAGAACCCAAAGTTCTATTTTTGTTTGATTGTTATTAGTAAATCAATCTTAACACACTCTAAAAGGCTTGGTGATACTATCAAAGTCGGAAATAAAATATCCCTGAAGGATATGGCATACGCTCTTATTTTCCGCGCCATTATATCCCCATTAGACAGGGATGATCACCAGCAGATGGTCATACACCCAATGCTTAAAATAAATGCCAGATTAGTCAATTAAAATCCCTCTAGAAGAGGTAGATATAATATGTTCTCCCGTAGAGATGAAATAAACCACCCCAGGAGAGGTGATTGAGAAGGCATTTTGTTTGGAAATTGGGGCGAACCACCAAGCATGGTCTGGAAGACCTACAACTACTTTTATGAGTTTGAACATTGAGTTCAGTTCTTAGATATTTTGTTGAATGCTAGGACTTATTTTTAATCCCCCGTATATTATGTTATATTTGCTTTGAATGCTGAATTGTTTAGTTGTTCTTACTTTTATTTTTGCAATGCGATTACCTAGTTATGTGAGTTTATTATTACTTGCTCTATGGCTCATGGAAAGCATGAAACTGAGGATAATATCTGTCCAGTAGACAGTGCAACAAAACACACTACATTGAAAAAAAACCAGAAGTTTTTCTCTGAATTAGTGTTTCATTCGTGCACGGCATTGATCATAGCTGTATCCGTACAAACACTTGAATGCTCCGGAAGAGTCTACATAATGGTATTTGTACATCATTACTAGTATTGACAGCCAGAAGCTGATACTAGAAAAGCTAAGTGTATTCTCCTTATATTTCAAGGCTATATTACAAGACAATCTCTAAAATCGAACCATATTTGATTATGAGCAAAACGACAAAGTTAAGCCAGAAGCTTACAGCGAGCCCTCAACTTAGTGACCATCAAGTTTTAATGTTTTGGCATGATAGGTTAGGTCAATCTAGGGGTACTCTGCTAAGGCAAACTATTGATAATTCTGTTACGAACTCCTTAGAGTACCATCTATTGACCATCCTTTTCACAAAGGATATAGTGTGACATTTGTGAACCTATCAAATCCTGCCTATTAGCACATATTATTAAACCTAGGATACACATCCTTAAGCATATTATTAAATTTATAAGGCTTGATATCGTAGGTTTGTGACTTGCATGAGATATATTCATTGTTCGTTTTTGCTGATTGTCATCTTGATGAGACAGTCTTCTTGCCGTTAGGGGGAGATAAGAGAGTTCCTGAAGAACACCTTGTTCCTGAAGAACAATCCGTTCCTGAAGAACGGCGAGAATTAATGTGAAATACTTCCACTCAATCTCATCTTGATTTATGTACTTCACAATGTGAGAATGAAGTACGGAGAATTGTACACTTAATTACAAACGAATTCCTTGATGCTTTTAATGATGTAGCAAAAGTGACTAGGTCACATGTATCGGCTATGAACACACAAGCACGAATTAATGTCCCTGTAGGACAAGTACGAATTAGTGTTCCTGAAGAACAAAGTCCAAATATGGTAGCAAATGAATCTACACATGCCAGAAGCATGGTAGACTTATAGGTTTCAAGGACTCAACTCTCCAGAAGAAGAGAAATGAGCAATCATATCCCAATCATACTCCAGAAGAGGTATACTCCCGAAGAGTTTATGATAAAATCCACTCTCTCCAAATTTCCTGAAGAAATTAATGTCCCGGAAGAGACATGAGTCCCAGAAGAGACTCTGGAAGCCCCTGAAGAGGCAATGGGTACCCAATAAATAAAGAGATCTCTATACTTTATAATTATTCAAGAGAGAGATGGGATAGAAATGAAATTATCATCGATGACGCATTTGTATATGCGGTAGCTACTCAAATATCAATGGAAATTAAGAATGTTGTTTGGGATATAAAACCACGCTCTATAAATGAATGTCGACAAAGAATATATTGGCCAAAATAGAGAGATGCCATGAGGAATTGCAGTCTCTCAATAAAAGTGGTATATATGAACCTATAGTACAAACCCCAGATGGTGTTAACCCTGCAGGTTACAAATGGGTGTTTGTAAGGAAAATGAACGAAAGGCAAAATTGTGATATAAGGTTTCCTGTAGAAACCCGGGATTGAAAACATACACAGATATATATATATATATATGAAAATCCCAGAAGGATTTGCTTTGCCTGAAGCAAAGTAAGAGAGTACGTACTCAATATAAGTAAGACGTTCATTGTACAGCCTGAAGCATTCCAGAAGAATATGGTACAATCGTCTTAGTGAATGTTTATATAAGGAAGAGTATGAAAACAATCCCATTTGCCTGTTCCTGTTTATACAATCCTTAAATGGATTTATAATAGTAGAAGTTTATGTTATTTACATAAATAACATAAATCTAATCGAGACTCCAGAAGAGCTCGAGAAAACTATTGACTATTTTATCTCGACCCGCAGATCGAGAGAAGTTCTAATGAGATTTTTATTCTTTATAAATATGCTTCCCATATATAGTTTTGCACAAGGCTTTGGATTGGTATTAAACAAATGCTATGATATCTATGTCTGTTTTATGGTTGAAACCAAATTTTGTAGGATATATCCCTGATCCTCATAAGGATCGATCATAGACATGTTATATGTTTCTTCATGTCAATACCATTATTTTTGATATTCTACTAAATTGACTATTGATAGCTACTTATTCTAACCATGCTGAGATTTTTAAGCCAGTGGGGAATGTGTATGGCAAAAAAATATTTAACTCAGCATATATGTAGTTCTTGTCAATTACCTCTTAGTACAGGTACTCCGAGCATTATTTGCAAAGACAATGGGGCATGTATTCAACAGATTCAAGAATGATACATTAAAGATGACAAGACGAAACACATTATGCCAAAGTTCTTCTTCACTCATGAGCTTCAAAAGAATAACAAGATTGAAGTCAAGCAAGTTCGTTCAAGCAACAACCTGGCTGATCAGTTTACGAAGTTTTGCCAAACCTTAGTATTTTAGAAATTGTATACGAGATTGACATGCTGAATTATGTACAAAGATGTTATCATCAGGGGGAGTAGTCAATCAGGGGGGAGGCATCCTGAAGTATGCTACCCAGGACATATGTGCGCTGTACTCTTTTTCCTTCTCTAGGTTTTGTCCCACTGGGTTTTCCTAGTTAAGGTTTTAACGAGGCAGCATTATGCACGTCCAACACCAATTCAATGATCCTGTCGATCGTTGTACTCTTTTTCCTTCGCTTTGGTTTTTATCCCACTGGGTTTTTCCTTTGCAAGGTTTTAATGAGGCAACTGTCATTGAATGGTGGTCATCCAAGGGGGAGTGTTATAAGATGTTATTATCATAGGTGGATGCCCACATTGGGACCCACATGAGATAAAGGAATTACTAAGGGTTAGGGTTTTTCCCTATTGGGTTGCTTGAGGAGGAAGCAATCTTATTCTATAAATAAGATCCTCCTCCCCCCATTATGTACACACAGATCTCATCAATAAGAGCTCTCTCTCTCCCCTCTTCTTAACAACCCTTACTTTATTACATAACTCTACCAAAACAACTTAGGGCCCATAATTAAAATAAAAACATCTCTAAATCAGCAATAACTCCTTTCCCTTGGCACATCCCAGTGTGGGGCCCTTTGCTTGTATGCCTAGGGAGCTCTTTAATGGTGTTTCTTCCTCTGTACCACAATCCAACGGTGGATCTTGTAAACCATGATGGATTAGCCCATGAAATGATAATCCATCCACGTCGGGATCATGTTACGTAATATCCTCTTGCTGCTTGACTTGATGCCCTCATTATTCAAGCCTTAGGCCAAATTAGAACTCACGATGAACATCATCAAGAGAGAAAAATCTCACTGAAAACTGAATTTGATTGAATAAAAGCATATCTACTACAAAGACTCCTTATATAGGAGTGACTATTTTTAAAGTAAGGAGGACTAACTCTAAACAAGCATAGCTTACTAAAAATAAATTAAACAAGTTTTGACCTCAACATAACATAAAATAGGAAGTAAATAATTAATTAAAACTATCTAACTAAAGATAGGGATCCTTAAGGAGATTAAGGATTAATTAATTAGGCCTGCGAGCCTGTGATCTAGGCTGGATCTGAGATCGGCCTACATCAGCTCTTTCTGGATTGAAAAAACTTGACTCCGACAAGTTAAAGGGTTAATATCTCTCATAAAAATTAGGATTGACGCACTGTAAGTCAGTAGCTGTAATCTATATAATGTCAGAGAGAGGATGATTCCGCAAGCAAACATAAAACTTCTGGTAACCTCTTTGACATGTAAAAACGATTTAATCATCAAAGACATTAACAATTTCATCAGTCGGTAGGAGATTAACTGATAGGGAAATAAGCTGCTCTTCATTATCTCTCTCATTATCATGACTACGATAGAAAGTAAGATCCTCTACATTGAATGAAGAACTAATGCCTAAATCAGAAGGAATGTCAAGAACATAGGCGTTGGGGCTAATCTTTTGGAGAATCTAGAAAAGACTTGAGTTATGAGGGTGTAACTTCTTATTAACTCCAGGTGGCAACCTTTCAAGTCGAATACACACCATAACCATATCCCCTTAATTAAATTCAATAAATCAATGATGTTTGTCAACTTGCTATTTGTAAACATCGTTGCTGGTAGATCTATGGCGACATACCTCATTGTACACTTGCTGCATGTGTTGGAAGAAAAGTTCAGTATCTGCACTAACTATTGCATTAACTGGCAACGGCACAAGATCAACTGGGAGTCGTGGACGAATTCCTATAACAACTTCAATGGTGAAATTCCCGTTGATCAATTGACTGAGTTATTATATGCAAATTCTGCCATAAGTAACACTTGATCCCAGTTTGTGATACGGTCATGCACAAGGCAGCGTAACAATTGTCCTCAAGACTTCTGTTTACCACTTCTGTTTGTCCATCAGATTGGGGATGATAAGCAGTGGAGAAGTTAAGCTTTGTATTTGACAACATCCACAATGTCTTCCAGAAGTAGCTCATAAACTTCGTATCTTGATTAGAAATAATAGTCTTTAAAAGTTCATGTAGCCGAACAACTTCTTTAAAGAACAATTTAGCCACCTTGTAAGCATCAGTAGCTGCAATAGAAGGAATAAAGTGTACCATTTTTGAAAAAAGGTCAATAACGACAAAGATGGAATCAACCTTTCTGGAAGTCATGGGTAAACCTAGTACAAGTCCATGCTAATGGCTTTCTAAGGAGTGTCGAGAATAGGCAAAGGCAGATATAATTCTGTATTCTTCTTGTTTCCTTTAGCAAGCTTATATATTCTTCATCTTTCACAAATATGAATCACATTGGTCTTCATGTGAGGCTAATAATATCTATTACTGACAAGAGCAAGTGTTTCGTCACGACCCAAATGTCCACTACATCCTCCTACATACAACTCTCGCACAATATATCCACGAATAGAAGTAGCTAGAAGAGAGAGTTACATACCTTTGAATAAAAAACCATCATGAAGACTATAATGAGGATGCTGAATATGATAACCATTAAGAAGATTTGTATAAATAAAACCAAAATCGTTGTCAATTGCATAATCGTGTTTAATTTGCTCAAAACCAGGCACATTAACAGAGATGGCGGTCAAAAGATGTTTTCGCCGGTTTAATGCATCCGCTATCATATTTTCCTTTCCATCCTTATGTCGAATGTTAAATTTGAACTCCTGTTTATATGCACTCCATTTAGTACGATTAACGTTGATTTTCTGCTAAGAGTGTAGATGTTGCAGAGCATCATTATTAAAATAAAGAACAAAATCATTAGCAATCAAATAATGCCTCCGGTGACGAAGTATTTGGACAAGAGCATAGAATTCCAAATCATACGCTAAATACTTTCGCTTGGGATCAAAAAGTTTCTCACTGAAGAATGTAACTGGATGTCCTTTGTGGCTAAGAATACCACTAATGCTAACATTCGAGGCATCACAAGCAATTTCAAATAGCTTTTTAAAATCAAGAACCTATAGGACAGGTGCTTCAGTAATCTTTTGCTTGATTTTTTCAAAGGCTCTAGTGGCTGCTGCGTTGGTCCATTTGAATTCACCTTTCCTCATACAGTCAATAATAGGAGCCATAATAGTACTAAAGTTTCTGATAAACCTTTTGTAGAAATTGGCAAGACCACGAAAATTGCGAACTTCAGTAAGGGTAATAGGAATAAGCCAATCAAGAATTGCATTCACCTTTTCAGGATCCATCTTAATACCTTGTGCAAACACTACATATCTCAAGAAAACAACAGAATCACTCATGAAGGTGCATTTCTTGAGATTAATGTGAAAATGCTCCCAGCGGAGAAGTTGGCAGACCTTATCTAAATGCTAAAAGTGATCTTCTTTTGATTTACTGTAAATCAGAATGTCGTCGAAGTAAACGACAATAAATTTTCCAATATAAGGTTGTAACAACTGCGGCATAACCCGCGTGAAAGTACTAGGAGCATTGGTTAAACTGAATGGCATAACCATCCATACAAAAAGACCATCCTTCATTTTAAAGGCAATTTTCCATTCATCTTCTAGTCTTATGCGGATTTGATGATAACTGCTCCGCAGATCAATTTTTGAAAATATGCATGCACCAGTCATCATGTCTAATATATCATCCAATCGAGGGATACGGAAACGATATTTTACCGTGATTTTGTTGATTGCATGATTGTCTACACATTCACTAGCTTCCGTCTTTCTTTGGAGTGAAAAGTGCTAGAACACCACATGGACTGAGACTTTTCCTTATATGGCCTTTAATAAGCAAGTCATCGACTTCCCTTTTTAACTCTACATGTTCTGCTGGACTCATCCGATAAGCAGGTAAATTTGGTAAAGAAGCTCCTAGAACAAGATCAATAACATGCTAAATGTTTCTTAGTGGGCGTAGTTCCTTAGGTAATTCATTAGGAACTAAATCAGTAAATTTGTTCAATAGTGGCTTCACTTCCTGTGGAATCGACATGGCAAGAGAATCATCAGTAACTTATTTGGTAACTAAGGCATACATGACACCTTGCTCTTCACTTTCATCTTCAAATCTCTGCATTATTAAAATATGTGATGGAGGAGAAAAAGCGGCAGGAGAAAAGGAAGGTGAGGACGGTGGAATCTGCAAAGGACGCAACATGATTCTTCCACTTTTCCATTTGAAAGTATAGGTATTGTGTTCATGATCTGTAATAATTTTAAGCTTCTGTAGCCATGGCTGTCCAAAAAAGATATGCGCAATGTTCATTGGGATGACATCACATAGAAGAGTATCCTCGTATTTGCCAATTTTAAAAAGAACAAAGCATTGCTGATGAAGAGGAATGGAGTAGTTGTCAACCCATGCTACTTTTTATGACCTTGGATGCTTCATGTGGGAAGTTTAAGCTTATCTACCACTTTTTGAGAAATGACATTCATTGCACTGCCACCATTAATAATCATATTGCATGATTTGCCTATACAATTGACATGAGACTAAAAAATAGAAGCATGATTCCAATCTTCTTCCTCCTTTACATCTGCTACTAGTAAACGACGATCTAGAAAAAGAAATGGAATCCCATCATCAGTGTATGCATAATCTAACTGATCTGTTGGATTTTCATAAGGAGGATTTGTGTCAACTTGCCCTGACTCGACATGCTTCTCATGCTGGACATCACTTCAGGCTCATTGCAAGTGTATAGATTTTGATGAGGGCATTCAGTGGCATAATGTCCTCGTTGCTTGTGGGCATGACAAACAATATCCCTTCTGTCTATTCTTCCATAAACACGATTATTATTCTGGTTCTGTGGAAACCGCTAATTCTGTTGGAGGATAACCTGTCTTTGATGTATACCTGGCCAAGGATTCTGAGGGGTTTGCTGAGCTGGTCTCTGAGGAGGAGACCTATAAACTTGTGCTTGATTGTAATTGTAGGTAGGGTCAGGGCCTTTTTCTTTTGGAAGATTCGCGGCTTGAAAAGTATTGCGTTTCCACAACTGAATTCCATGTCGGACTTTCCGGGCTTTATTGAAGATTTTATCCACTGTAGTATAGTCAAACATTGCTACCTCTCGTCTAATATCGGCACACAGGTTATCTCTATATTTGGTGATAGACAAACGATTGTCTATCTTCAAATTACAGCAAACAATGTATTTGTGAAACTTGTTGGTGTAGTCTTCCATTTTCATAGTGCCTTGCTGGAGATTTAGATACTCTTGGTGAAGTGTATCCATATAATTAGAAGGAAAAAAATTGCATTTGAGCCTATCTTTCATGATATTTCACTGGAGAATAGGCTGGCCCACTGCAAGCTCATTATTTTTAACGTCATACCACCAAATTCGAGCAGGACCCTTGAGCTTAACTTTGGTAAAGGCTATCCGCTATAAATCATTCATACCATACCAAGCGAAATAATCTTCCAGAGAATTAAGCCAATCAACAAAAATTTTTGGGCTTGCATCACCACTAAAGTCTGCAATATCAAATATCAAATTTGACTTTCCTTGTGATGTCATCAAGTGGAGGTGTAACAGGGGAACTCTGGTGGTCTCATTCAGCCAAAAGGTGCTGCATAAAATCACGAATGGATTCTTGATTCTCAGGTCTTTCTGGTTGGACAGGTGTGTACACCATAGACACATTGGATGATCCTTCTTGACTGACAAATTGCTTATTTTGTAGCTCAGCAATGGCAGTTTCTGTAATTTTTAGATGTCCTATGAAATCTTCTAATTTTTTACTTAATTTAACTATGGTTTCATCTCTCTGTCTATCAATCTTCCAGTGTTGGAGATCATCACCCTTTCTAGGCATGGTGGCTTTTTTTTTTTTAAGAAAGAAGAAGTGGGACGGGTCGAGTGAAACTCAGGGCCGAATCAGGAGGCCTAAAAAGGTGATGAAGGTGCAATCCAAAAGAAGGCCCTGTATTGAGATGTATGCAGTGAATGAAAGAAAAAGGGGGTTTGAGCTTTTTGACCCTTGTTGTGCAATTGTAACAAGGAGAGAGACCTTACTTGTTCGAGAAGAGGTGATGGCGATGATGGTGGGAGCGACCACAAACACGAATGGATGAAGGAGGCTAGTGGATGATGGAGGTTGATGGAGATGTGGACGGCAACGACACTGGGTGGGGAGTCCCGACCAAGATCGTTGACAACGAACAAGGGAGGAGCCGACGAAGCTAGCTAGTGCTGAACCCAGTCTCCATTCTTTTTCCTCTACTTCTTTCCTCTGACTGCTCTGTCTGCCCTTTTTTTTTTCCTTTTCCTCTGGGTGGGTATGGATAGCTACTATAGGGAGTTTGGTCGAAAAGTCGGTTTTCAAGGGGGCTAGGGTTTCAGTGGTGGTGTGGGGAGTTAGGGACTGGTTGACGGTGGTTTCGGCTGGGGTTGAAGATGGTAGTGAGGTTGCGGGAGTGGGGTTGGTGGTTTGGGGGAAGTGGTGCAGGGTTGGTTGGTTGTCAGAATGGGGTTCCGGTGGTTAGAGTTGGTCACAGGGGTTGATGATAGGGTTTTGGGGAAGGTGGGTTAGGTTTGAAAGGGGTTGGGGTTTGGATAGGGACGTCAGTGATGTCGGGATGGGCTGTAGGTGCCGTTAGAGGTGGGATTTGGGGATTCAAGGGGCGTATTGGAGCTGCTAGGAGTCTTCAGTAATGGTAGAGAGGGTTGATGATGAAAACGATGAAGTCCGGGAAAGACACGATTTCCCCGACGACCGGATTTGGGCTCTGATACTCAATCTGGTATAGCCTCAGATTTTAGAACTGGTGTAGAACAATTTCCCGAAGGATTATTTGAATCTATAGAAGAATTCAAACCTTAAGCCAAATTAGAACTCACAATGAACATCATCAAGAGAGAAAAATCTCATTGAAAACTGAATTTGATTGAATAAAAGCATATCTACTATAATGAAAAACTCCTCCTCATATAAGAGTGACTGTTTCTAAAGTAGGGGAGACTGACTTTGAAGAAGCATGACTTACTAAAATTAAATTAAGCAAGGTCTAATATCAACTCAACATAAAATAGAAAGTAAATAATTAATTAAAACTATCTAACTAAGGAGAGAAATCCTTAAGGAGATTAAGGATCAATCAATTGGGCCTGCGGGCCTATGATTTGGGCCGGATCTAAGATAGGCTTGCATCACTTTGCCGCGACCTAGGCCCAATCCAAATTGGGTAGGGTAGGGTTAAGGGCTTACCTTGGGCTGTCCCAAGCTTGGCCATTTGAACGTCCTAGTTCATGCCCATGGAACTAGAAAATATAGTTTGGGGCCACCATGAAAAATAAAATTTTGGGGTGGAGGGTAATGTAAAAGAATTCTAAACTCATCCATAAAATTGAGGGATTTTCACAATATGCAGCGGGAACTTGGGCCACCCCGACCTCCACGTTCTCTGCCCTGGATCCATAGCTCCTTTCTTTCCTTCGTGGCACAAGTCTTGAGGCCATGCCACCATCGGCCTCATCTCCATCTAAGGACACCAAGTTCCATGATGTCTTAAGTCCAGTGCAAATTTTTAAAATTCATTTGGTAAAACAAGAAGAAAAGTATACTCTTGCTAAAAACTACTCCTGCCTGCTTGGTTTCCATTTTAGTTTTCTTAAATCATGAGATTTTTTTGTGAGGTGAGTTTTTTTTTTTCCCTTCTGTTAGAATTTTCTTTTTTCATCTCTTATTTTCTTGAATTTGTTTTTATGAGTTGTTTTTTCTCAACTTTCATTGTATCTTGTGTTCTTGAAACAACCCACATTCTTATGCTCTTGGGACCAATGTAAGCAACCTTCTCATAATTCATTGTTACATCGCCATAATCTTAGAACCAATATTTGATAAATTTGATGCATTTTGGAAAATGCAGTTCGAAGCTGTGGGTAGAGAGGCACGAACAAATAAAGGTCTTGGTCACATATATCTATCTTTTCTCAGCAAGGTAAGCTACATGTTCAAATTTTGACACAGGCTTCCAGAGTTTTCGCTAAGTTTTTCCATTCAAATTTAAATAACAGTATTTATATCTCCATGGTATTTGATGGTTTTAATGCTATGACAGTTCATTTTTTAATATTTGACAATTTGAAATTTGCATATGTTAGCTCTGTATGTCATATATGGTAAATACCACGTCAATATGAATATAAAAGTGGTGAACATCTAAACTTTATAAAAATAAGTCTACTTTCTTAAATTTTGATTTCATCTTTGCATTTTAAATTTACGGAAATTGCTACTAAATTTATCCCACCTGATTAGCAGTTACAGAATATATATAGTTGATCATATGTGAATCCTTCTAATGTGTCTTTTTGTGTTGTGGTTATATAGCTATAGACTACCCATGGTGGCTGAGGAACTTCTTCCCATATAAACGAGTGCCGGTATTCGTGCCATATCGGAGCTAATCATCATTGCAATCTAATGTGTGAAGACATCAGATTGTGCATCGTATGTTATCCTGACCGTAGTTACATTTATTTCTTATATTCTTAGAGATCATCTAGACATTGATCACCGCTCGCTGGGAAATAAATGAAGCGTTATTTGGAGTAATATCAATTTTTCCAATTGTATAGATGGCTATAGCTTCAGTGAACCACTTGGAAATTCAACCTTTACGAAATTTTTTTGAAATTATATTATTTGTTTCATGATTTCAAGTAAAAAAAGTTTGACAATGACCCCTTAAGATATTTATTTGTTATTTCATGTGGTGGGATTTAAGAGGTTCTCCATGAGTGATATAAATGTAGTAGAATTTTGTATTTATTATGCAATGAGTTGAAGAAGCAATATTGAAACATGGAAAATAGATTAATAGAAAGATTGCACACCTTACAATGTAAGCAACGCGCGTAAAGACATCTCATATGCATATGAAAGATGAATGGCCAGGACTTGGTTAGTTGGCTTGATTTGTTTTCCATATGGGTTCATGTATAAGGAAAAGACGGGGGAGAAGGATAGGAGCGAGGCGAATCGAATTTTTGTTTGCTTTCTAAAAAAGGGTATATTTTGTTTATATTTTTCTAAGCCCTTTTCAAAAGTATAATAACCATAAGGGCATTTTCAAAAGACAAAATGCATTTCAAAAAATCCCAACTAAACACATCCTTAGGGAATTTTGTGTACATGTTGTAAAATACTAGTTCCCCATAAATAAAGTTATGACCTCATAGGAGTTTATTTTCTAGGGAATTGTGGAAAATTGAGTTCATTTTTTTCAAAAAAAAAAGCGACTACACTTAAACATGTAATTTAATTTCTTCAATCTTCACATTTTCTGTGGAAAATGGGCTACATAAGTATGTTCTTAGACACTTAATAAGTGAGCTTTTGAGGCTGCTCAGGCTCAAGGGATCATAAATTTGCATTCTTGTCTGCCCTTGCCTGGCGGGAGGCCTGCCTTTTTTTTTGGTATTACATAGTGTAGTATATAAGTACCAACATCGACCATCAAAAGTTGGAGTTACCCAATGTTTGATGCTTCCAAATGTCATGCGTCACATTTACCAAGTCAGCTTTTTAATGAGAATAGTCCGACCCATTGTATTATGCTTCTTCGCTTTTCGATGATCTTGTAAATTAGGTTTCCTGGAAATTGGCATCGCCAATTGCTTTTGGGCTCTTGCCCATGTTATCTTTCTGCTTTCAGTTCAAATGACCTTAAGCGAAAAAACAAAAAAATAAGTTTAGTAAAATAGATGGATTTATATTGTGATGTTTTATTCGAAACAGTTGAATGCTTTTTACTAATAGCTCAGTTTGTTGGCTCTTCTATACAATTTTTGTACTAAACGGGTACACTATGGTAAGTTTCTTCCCCACGTCTCTTCTAGAATGCAACTATGTATTAACAGAGGACATAAAAGGCCTACAAAAGGAGAAGAGCAACCACACGGTCTTGAAATCAATAAACGAAAACACAAAAAGAATGTAGGGGGTTCAATTCCCAATCTGTCAAGAATAAATATATTATTTATATGTATGAATGAGAAATATAGAAGAAAACAGTAATTAAATAAATCTCATGAGACATTTCAGTGTGAATTTTTAAAATATTTCAAATCTTTTATTTCTTGAAGCATTTTTGTGTCCTTTTGGGTACGATATGTCTTTTGGGTCATTTATGAGTAGATGTGAATCATCTCCAAATCACTTCTAAAAATGAAATTCAACAATTTATCGTTTGGTTAGTAGCATCAGGATGTGACCCTAGGCCCTGGTTTGGCCCGATCGGGGGTTTTGGACCCTAAACATGGATTAGTTCCTTCTTGATGGCCCCAATCATCACAAAAACATTGATCGTATATTAGTATGTTTGTTGCAAGTGGCAAGCATCTTCACTATGTTGGGAGGGTTCCTACAAATAGTATTCGTGCTCGAACGTAAAGAACCTGAACCTAATTCTGAGTACAATTAAAATTTTGAACCCAGTTGATCAGGATTGAGAATTAGTTAAATAGTTTTAGATATTAAGAGAGTCAGACCTGATAGGGTTTAATATTATTATTATCTATTCTATAACTTCTCTGAACAAATCATATTATATTTTGTGCCAACCTAACCCACACTCGAATGACCCGTTAAAACTGTGCCCGCTAAGATATTGTGTTTGAACCCAAATCTGATCTGACCATTCATGGTGATTAGTCATAATTTTAGGGAACAAATAGTTTTGTGTAATTGTGGGGCCAATCGTTAAAAAAAAGGATTAACTACGTTGTTCTTTCCATTAATTAAGCTTGAGATTTAATTTGTGGGCTAAGGGTTACCTCGTCATTTTGTCTTGTGACAAGGAATAAATTTTTAAGTTTGATTAAAAACCTAGGAGTAACGTAGCAAGGGGAAACCCAGTTGAGATAGTGCTTGGCTTAGTGTGGAAGATCTCTTTAATAATCGATCATTCCTTTTCAAGAACCGACTATTCCCCAGGCACATGAAGTTACTAACTCCATGCGAGGATAAGTCAAACTTTTGACAAGACAAGTGGCCCAAGGGAGAGAGGGCACGAGTTCAGATTTTTGCTGTTGGATCTTCTGGGTAGATCCAACGACCTCGACAACTGTCCTTGGAAAAAAACAAAATCAACGATGGTTGTCAAAATTTTGTTAATTTTAGTTTGCTTATCTATTTAGTTAAATGGATTAATGGTTAAAATTAGAGTACTGGATTAGATTAGATTAAAACAGATGAGTTAATCTATTAAATAATATTAATGGTTAGTTATGTTTCAATGACTTGATTTTAGCCATATTTGCAGCCCAACATCTTGATAATTGTTATGATACTTGTTGCCGATAGTTTGATAATTAGATTAGTATTTGATATTCTAAAGATTTCTTAATGATTTATTATTAGTATTTATCTTTTTATTTTTGGCAGCACTCGAGGTTTCTAAGAAATGTTGTTGTTACATTTGGGAATTTTGAATGCTGCGTTTATAAACTGTTTATTATAAGGAATGTCATATTTAAAAAGAACTTTGGTTATGATGTGTTTATGAAGGATTCTCATTCTCAATTCACACTTTATTTTGATGCAGCTAATGTTCTTGGTTTCGTTGGTATATATTGCATGGAACTTTTATGCAACTCTGTAAGTTTCATAGTGCCACCAGATGTTGCTAACATTTTGATCGACGGCAGTTTTCTGGGTATTTCTATTTCATGCATCCTAATCGACCCGCAAGCCTTATAATGGATCGAAAGAGTGGTTTAATTTATTAAGATCTCTATGAAGTTTTTTGTAGATGAAGGAGAAAGATTGGAGCAGGATACATGAATGGGAAAAGAGGGAGAACATGGCTTCGGAGGGGTTGTGGAGGAGGGCGCGGGAGGGGAGGCGGAGGGCAGCAAAGATAATGGAGGCTCTCCATCTTCAAACCCAGCAATATCTCATCCCCTTGTCCCCCCTCTCTCTCCAAACCAATCCCTCCTCATCTTAATATTTTGCTCGTGCAACTCCGGCCTCTCCTACGTAGAGATACCCAACAAACCCAATCCGGTGACACGTTCTACGACCTATCCATTGCCCGATTCCAAAACCTCACCACCAACCAAACTATCAAAGTCGCCAACCCTTCTCTAGTCCCCACCAACTTCACAATCAGCCTTGAAGTCGTTTTTCCTATGTTTTGTAGTTGCCTCAACAAGGCACATGTAAGGAATTAAACAAGGCCTATCTTGTAGACACCATTTTTGCTGTAGCTACCATCTTTTCCTTATCCTTCATGTAAGCAGTGTCGGTTGGTTGATAAATGAAAGGATGAGGAACAAAGGAAAAATGGGAAGAAAGAAGAAAAACGAAACAAGAGGCTGAGGGGTTTGTAGAGCGACGACGTTGACGCTCCACGAAAACTAGAAAACAAAGGCCCTTACAACCATCTTCGTGTGTGAAATGCTAATGGGAACTTTTTTGTTTGGTAGCTCACTAAGGTGTTTTTTTCTATAACTTTTTCTTTATTGTGTGGTTTTAATCTCATTATCGTTGTAAATGTCTTATAATGCACAAGTTCTGATAAATATTTAATGCGCTCATTAACTATTTGTTAAAATTTCAGAGAGACTCCTATTATTTTCTTTTTGATTTTATTGCATGAATGTGCTATTTAGTGCATTGTTGTGAATGGCTTAAGAGATTATTGAACAATGCTAACAAATATACTTTATTCTTGATTTTTGGAAACTCAATTAAATTGGTGTTGAACTTTTTATAGTAAATACAAAGCAATATAGGTTGGTTATTGATCCTCTTTGGGGGAGAGGGGTTGGGAAAGAGAGTAAGATGGTGACAAGATTAAGGATGATTTTAATATTTCTTTTAGGAAAAAGAGGAATGATAAGATTTTTGGGGATCCTCAATTGGGGGATTTCCTTTGAGCAAAAAATTTAGGCAAATAACTCAATCAACAACCAAAAGCAACACCCACAAAGGGCTAAATGTTATTGCTGTAAATGGGTCGGTTCAGGTCCAGGTCCAGGTCTATGGTGTTGGTGGACTAGAACCGTAACTGGAACCGATTTGGAATCAGTTTTTTGGAAACAAAACTGGAAACATTAATGAGAATTTGGAACTAGAACTGCAATTGGCTCCACGTATGGGGTGGGTTTGGGTTAGGGTTCGAGTCTGTGTAGAAAAAGCTTTGGTGAAAAATTAACTTTTATGAAAATTTTTCAAAAATTGAGGTTATATGTCAGGTCTTGGGTTCACAAGCTAGAATAAAGATGAAACGAGACACCAAACTGATTAGGTCACGGGTCCAGAAATAGGATCTAGACCTAGACTAGTTTACTTATTGAGACTAAATAAGGATCTAAAATCGATTAGACCCTCTGGTAGTTGAAAAATTGGGGACCTATTTACGACCATAACAATTGTCTAGGACTTTTAAAGAGTTCTTTAACATTGTTGTAAATTTTTTTAATTTTTTAATTTCACTACAATTAAATGTTTACTATTATAATTTTTTTATATAAATTTGCAATAAATTTTCTCTTTTGTCGTGTTAATGTGAAGATAGTATGACAAAAGAATGATTGGCCTTTTTAATTGACCATGCCCCACAAAAATAAAAATTTTGAGATGACCACTAGTTCTGCCCTTAACATCTCATCACATACTTATTTTACTTTCACTTACCACAGAAAAGAATCTTAAGAAAATGACCACACCCAAAGTTCAAAGGAGATAATAAAAATAAAAATAAAGGAAATATCTGTTAATATAAATTCTGAGACTACGGAACAACGTCGCAATGGTGGTCACATGGTCAACAATTAATGCTGGGCGTTGTGCTCATCGCATGTGAAACTACGTCTAATAAGACCTCCTATCTATCCTCTACACACAGCATCGCTTCACCTCGCTATGTAAGTCTTAACCTTGCTCTGTATGTGGAGCCACCCATTCTACCTCAATAACTCTGTATAACTCAACTAAAGTCTGATGACTTTAGCTTTGCAGGCATGTCTGAGGACCTGCTGCATTATGCAATAAAAGAGAGTTCACGTCTTTTGCCCCATGGTTCCTAGCTGCTTCTCTTTTGACTCTTCCCAATTCCCCGCAGTCAAAAGCAAATGGATGTTATAAACCGGTCCGAGCCACAAATGATGTCACTTCCACACCATGCTCTTGTCTTATGCGAACAGATTCACACAGTCACTTCAACACCAGGCAATCTAGAGTTCAGACTGTTATACATCATAACCTAATTGCATTTGCTGCAGCCAAAGTCTGACTATTGATCAGTAGACTGTGATTTGCCCATGGAAGTTATTCAAATCTGCTTTCTCCATATATCCTTCATTAAGTTGTTTTACTTTTGCTTTTGCTCTGGTGTGATCAGGCTCAAATCTGCGATGTCTGGCAAGCCTTGCTCATTTGCCTTTAAGAAAGAATCTTTGTATAGTGTAAGCATTCCAGATGGCTCAATCAATGTGACCTACCACTGATTTCAAAATCTTCTTTGTGTAGTGTAAGCTTTCCAAATGGCTCAATCAATATGACAAAACACTGATTTCAAAATCTTCTTCTCTTGTAGCTCTTTATATCTACTTTTTATCTTTCAAACTTTCCAACTCCCTCCAGTCAAATGCAAATGGACGCTATGAATCAGTCCGAGCCACAAATGATGTCATTCCAACACAATGGGATAACTCTCCCCAACCTGAAACATGGGCCATAATTTTGGGCCATTTAGAGGACCCTGCACATTGTTTTGTCGTCATATTTTGAGTAGAGTGTGGATTCTCGCTCTTTGATGTGGGGGTCTGGATGATGAGTTTATCACTTGACAACCTTTGGAGATTTTAGTTATTTCATATTTGTTTGGAATGTCTTTGATATTTTAAGATACTCATTAGTTCTTCCATGGTTAAAAAATAGTCACCATCTTTCTACAAAACCGTGTGAAGCAAATTAATAATCTTAAGCTAACTAGATGATTAGTAATATGTGAAAACAAACTTTATTTATGATGTCATTAATTAGGTTGGGCTTACCAAGTGAAAGCATCATTTATGACTAGTAATACAATTAATAATATATAATATTAAAAATAAAAAAGCTCAAATAATGTTTAATTTAATTTTATTAAGGTAATAAAAATAGCAATCAAAGTTAAAATCTATAATGATAATAATAATAAATAGTTGGTCAATTTCAAAATAAGAGCACTTTAATTTGTTTGAAATGAGTTCCATATTTCACTTCAAAATTTCTTTTGAAATCAGAAGAATAAACCCTCAGAAATAAAAAAAAAACATGATAATATACCACAAACATATATTATGGAAACAAAAGTCCATAGACAATCTGTTAATAAAAATAAATAATTTAGAAGAAACAACTAGACACATGAAAACCCACTGACTAAAAACAAAAAATTGAAGCAAATAATAATAATAATAATAATAATAATAATAAATAAAAGGAGAAATATAAATCCACAAAAAATCTATCATCACAATTATTTTTATAGTCAGGTTGGGCCCGGCTTAATCTCTCTGTCATTTTATATAAAACTGGACTGTTTGTTAAATGGCCCAGCTAAATAATTCAAGCCTAACTTGAGTACTCAAATTTAAGGTCCAAGCCTTGGGCTAAGGTGAGATGGGTAGGATACGAGATTCGGCTGGCTTGATGCCTTGATCTATGAACAACATCAGATTAGAAAATCTAAAAATGAATTAATTGATTAGAGACAATGAAATATTGGACTCTTTAAAAGAAAACTGCTTTTAAAGTGGTTTGTGTTCATCCATGAACACCTTTAGATTAAAAATTTTGATTATGGATTGATTGATTAGAGACGTTAAAAGATTAGACTCTTTCAAAGGAAATTTCATTTAAATTAGCCTCTTTATTTAGATGGATAAAATAAAAAAATTCTTTTAAATCCCTAAAATCTCTCCTTCAAGTTCAAAATTAATTCCAAATTAACATCAAAATTGAGCTCCAATTTCTCAATCAATTGTGAAATTGGAGCTCAATTGCATAATCATATTCGATCCCCTTCATATGTTATAATGGTTGAACTTCAGAGTTAGCTATTTAAAAATGATGATTGCATTGTAATTTGAAAATTAGATTAGATGTTTTGCATTCCACGTTTGGGCTAAAAAATCATGAAATAGAGACCTTTTTTCTAAAAATTTGTCCCTAGTCTAATGACTGTAGCACTCTAGTTTAGCTCCTTCAACTTAAACTTTTGATCTCACTCGAGGCATCTAATAAAATTGGAATAGTTTTGGCCCATTTACAATTTTTTATGGATGACAATGCAAATGAAAACAGGTCATCGATTGGACTCTTGATAATCAAAATAGTGTAGATTGAATTGTCACTGTAGAATTTGATAAGGCACTAATCAGATTTGAGTGTGACTGTTTTGGACGTCTCTATCTTAACTAGGTCCAAAGTGGTCCTCGTGCTCAATACTGTAGAATTAGGAAGGATTGTATAACACTCCGACCCAAACTAAGCTTAATTAGCAAGTAATTAATTGTGATTACGAACTAATTAATGAAGATTTCTTTAATTCGGTCCTAGTGGGTCAAGTTTAGGTCATGGATAGGTAGTTGGGTTGTATTTGACCTTACCTAAGTAGATAAAAACCCTTTTTTAGTAATTTTAGAATACTTGCTTTCACGTCATATATACATCATATTAATATCACCATGTTTGTCTTGTTGAGCCTGTTAACTTTCGTAATTAATTCGAACGCATTAGATGTCATTTGATTCAGTTGGACCCTCATTTGACTTATATTGACAATTCAATAAAACTAGAAGGACTTTCTTATAAAAACTGAAAATATTGTCTTATATAAGCTCACCCACCTACTCCAATGCTGCTTATCCTCTGTTCGTCTTCTTCTTTATTCTCCTCCATTTTATGTTCTACATCAAGCAAGCAAGAAAGGCTTTGTGGTTTGGTTTCAAGCCACTATTTCATGAATTTAGCTTCTTTTTACTTCCTTTTCTTGTTGGACTCGTAGTTAATGGGTTCTTCATCCTCAAGTTTGCTCTCTAGTCACTGTTAAGGTAAGCTCTCTTCTTGTTTATTAATCTCTTAGGTTAGTAGAGTCAAGAGGACTCTCAATTCATACATGCACTCATCTATTTTTTTATTTTTGGCATGCATGACACATAGGTTCAAATAGGTTCAAAATACCCAAACTGAGCCAAAGAAATGATTACGAGCTTGAAAAGCTTAATTGAAGGCAACTGTAAGCAAATATTGGTTTAATACATGTTGGTACTATATGATTCTTGTGAGTATATCAAATTGTATGTGTTTTTGCAGCCTTTTTTGGTATACTGACTTGAAATCGCCTGACACGACCTAAAGCTTACGGCTAAGCCTTAAATCATGTACGGCTAGGATTCCAGAGAGTAGACAAACTTAATTTTACACTACAGTCAAACTATAGGTAAGCCGTAGAATGTATTACGGCTGAGCCATAGGCTAGTCATGACCCAACCATAAGTCAAGCTACGGCTTGATGTCCAAAGAACAGTAAATTGGAGAAAATCTTTTACGGTCCAGCCACGGCTAAGCCATACCAAACCATGGCTAAACCATAGAACAATCACAGTCCAGCCATAAGAGAGTGCATGGTTCAACCGTGGTTCACCGTAAATGCGGAAGAAATTCTGGGAGACCATGGCTAAGCCGTAGTGCATAATATGGCTAAGCCATAAAATGCCTACGGCTAAGCCGAAGTCACCCGCGGCTAAGCTGTAAGTCCATTGAAAACTAGGATTAATAGGTATTGTTGCAAGACCTTGTAAGGCCTTAGTTTTGGATCCTTATACACCATTAATCGGCCCAAAGGAATAATTGAAAGATCATGAAAAGTCTTGAGGGCTGAGACTTATTCATGTGTCGTTGTCTATTTGTTAAACACCTCCCCATAGGTGTTGATTTAAGGGATTTTGATACACCTTCCCGATACAATGTAACACCAAAGAAAAATAATTTTGTATCGGATAACTTAAAACTACGTCATCATGCACAGTTAGAAAATAGTGGATGACTAAATTAGGATTGGCTAATAAAGCTACTTTGATTCTATGAAATTGAATTGCATGGCATATTAAATGATGTTTATTGCCCTCCACTCTTATGCATAATAGTAAATTATTCATGTATGTATTTCCGGTGTTATATCTAATACAATTACATTGACTATGGATATTGACTTGAGTAGGAATATATTGCGCGCTTGAATTGAACGTATACGATCTGGTATTGCATGTGTTACTCAATATATGATTAACTCGAAACGGTCTGGCGCTACTCGGCCTCAGCCTTATGATACCCGGCGGGGTTGACTTTGGCGTAGTATGTATGTTGCCGCTACAGTGTGTTCATGTCTTAGGGCTTTCGGACCCCAGGAACCTGAGACCCATTCTTACCTTGACCCGGTCGATGGTGTTCTCTCATGTATAGATCCCTAGATGGAGGATATGACAAATGTAGTAACTAACTAGTATGTATTTGCTTTTATTGATCCTTATAGCATGCTTATTCAAATGCACGACGTGCCTAGATACGAACCTGGAACTTTATTAATCATATGTCTTTTTTTCTTTTGAGGCAATGCGTTTGGTGGGAGAAGGTGATCGACATGGCCGTGCGGCCTGCCAGAAGCAAAGTCGTGCAGTTTTCTTGACTCGAAGCCAATTGATTTTAACTACATGTTATGTCTAGTTTACTTGAACTCTGTTAATCACTTGTCATTATTAGATACAATGGCTGTTACCTTAATGATCCTTATGCTTTGCTAAATCGTCGTATTCACAAGTTGTTTAATGGTGTTACAGGTTCAGGTCCTAAACCCGATATGGCACAGACCCAGGTATCGCCGAAGGGAGACCGCAATGATTCCTTCAGATAGTATTGGTTGGACAACCGATGTTGCGAACTATCCTTTTTGGTGAGAGCAGCTCACTAATAGCTAAGGATTGTGCATGGTTGGGTGTTGGGTTCTTTTAGCATTACATGATTGTATCCATGTAGATTGCATTGTAAAACTTGATATCGTTATGTCTGAATCTTCCTGTATTCCCTCCATAGCATGTTAACCTTGATCTCTTGCATACATGCACACATCATATTAGGTTGTTTAAGGATATGTATAACTAATCTATTAATCTTATTCTTGAATATTAATTTGGATTGTTTTATGGTTGTGATGGGCGTACGGAAGTGTTCAATGAAGTGTGAAGGAAAAGTCTAAGTGATATTGATAGGCTTCTGCGCATCAAATGCTTAAACATATAATCCGCTCAGCATTTTACACGTATAAGCATGTGAATGATCGTGCTTAAAAATGACGTGGAAATGAATTACGGAATCAAGGTCCGACATTCACGCACTTCAAGCGTTAAGAATAATGAGAAATAATTATAGTTCATCATTACTTTCCCTTTTGTTTACATAGGTTCAAGTGCCCTGACCGCGAGGATGCAGGTTTTTTACATACATTTTGAAAGTTTACAACCCCTCCCTCGAGTCTTAGATGTGATCTCAACTTGGAATTTTCAAGAAAATGTACATAGAATAGGAAAAAAGTGCAAAAAGATGGAAAAATGGGGGGTGACCATGACCCGCGGTCACTACCCCATTTGAGTGACCGTGGCCATGGTCACTGAGGCCTTCCAGTGACCGTGGCCACGGTCACTGGCCCCTGCCAGTGACCATGAGCCAAGGTCACTGGCAAGCAGTGACCGTTTGGTCACTGTTTCGCCTCCAGTTTTGTCCTATTCACGATGGTTCTTTCTTGGAATTTCTTTCAAGTGTTAAAACCCCATTTTCATGACTTTGGAGTGGCGGACAACTATCAAGAAGATCACATTTAACCATGGAATCAAGCGAAACCTCTGTAACTCATCATTTGTGCCTACGGACTGCGTTTTTGTTTCAAGTCCAAAATGGGCAAATATGAAGCCGGAGTTGTATCATTTTGAACCTATTATTTTCAAAGAACAAAATGAGGCCTAGAGAGGCTTCTTTCACAACTCTTGCAATGGCTAGGAAGCCCTACGAATAAGAGAAACAGAGGTGACAATGTCATCCTCTCAGAAATTGCCGACGTATGAACATAGCATGAACTTTGGCCATTCCACTTCCTTCTATCCTTCTGAATTTTCTTGCTCACCTTCAAAACTGAGACAAGAAGGTGGGAATGGTCGTGGAAGTGCTGCTGGAGTTTGCTTCTTGTTGCCTTAAGTGGTGACTTTCTTCAATTTCTTCACCTTTCTTCCTTATGTGTGTTAATGTCCCTTTCCTTCAAAATTTGAAGCTTTTATAGACTCCCAATCAATTTTATGCAGTTTTGGGGAGTTAATAGTAGTTGTGGGGAGTTGGATTTCGAAAGGAGTGGAGGGAAACTGCCCAAAATCGTGGAAAACATCTTTTGAAGGTTCGTGACCGCAAGCCCAGTCACGGACAAGGCCAAGGCCCAATTTTGGGTTTTCGCATATGTGGCCCATTTTCATCTGTTTTGGGCTCAAACAAAGTCCGATTGCCACGAAACTTGGAGGGATGCTTCTTAACACTGTTTGCTGCATGTCATAAAAATTGCAGCCCGTTTTGACTTCAGGAAGTTGGTCAACTTTTTCATTAATTGGGCCCCAGTCACGGACAAGGCCCACTTTTAGAACATTACATATGCAATCTATTTTCAACTGTTTGTGGTCCAAATGATGCCCAATCATCACAAAACTTGGAGAGATGCTGCTTTGACACTATTTTAAGTGTTTCATAGAAGTTTCAGCTCTGTTTGACCACATGAACTTGGTCAACTCTCCAGTTGACTTTTTATGACAGTGGGCCCTTGTTTCAGCTGTTTGAAGCCCAAATGACCTCGGTTTGATTTGAAACTTGGAGGGACTGACGTCAAGACATCTTAGAGTACCCATCCAAATTTCATACAGTTTGGATTTGAGGAAGTAGGATTTTGAACAGTGGTCTATTCATTACATGCGTTAGGTCACTATTCACTCCGCATTGAGATAGTTAGCCTGTTTTCTATCCAAACCGCCTCCACTTGACTTAAAACTTTGGGAGAAATAACTTGGGGCATTCTTTGAGCATTTGTTCTAAATTTTATCTGCTTTGGCCTTCTGGAAGTAAGATCTTAGCCGATGACCCCCAAATTCGGGATTACTGTCTTCTAAGCTGACATGTAATGAAATTTAGACCAAACGGAGTCTTTTCGACTTGAAGATTTGCAAAGTATCTTCTGAGCATGACTGAAGCTTCGCGCCCAAATTTCATTAACTTTGGACATCGGGAAGCAGGACTTTGGTAGTGACCCCATGGCTTTTGGGGGGGGGGGGGGGGGGGGGGGGGATTGACCTCAGGCTGACATGCTTGTGGCTTTTGAGTTCGATGATGTCTGTTCAACCCAAAATTTTGTAAGGCCTATCTTGGGCATTATTTGAACTTCCTCTGAGAGTTCCAGCTAACTTGATCTTCATGGAATATTACTCTGCGCAGGGATCCACAGAGCATAGTATATCATCACTTCGACATGCAGGAATGCCGGTTCTCACAGTGATTCCCCAGGATCTGGCAAATAACCTCTGTAGCCTAAATTAAGCTAAGATAAGGTGTCTTCACTGCAGTATTTGCAATTTTTTATAGGTCAACAGTGAATATCCCTTGTGTAATTCTATTCAGACTTCGGTCCGGGTGTGAATTTCACGGGAGTAAATGTGTCACTGATTGGGGGTAACCCTAATCCCCGACTTCTTGGGCTCGGGTTATGACAGATTGATTTGAGCATCTACTAGGGTCTTATCCATCCTATGAATCCAAACTATCCTCCAAAACGTAGGAGGCGGGAAAACTTAAGCCCTTGTTAACGCGTCTGTTCAGAAGGCAGAGAGAGAATAATGGTTCAGTTGGCATTGGCATTTGATTGGCTATGGTTGGTGAGTATAGTGAAAGCTATACAACCACAATTGGTGTGTTTGGAGTTTGCAAAAGCGAGCGAAGAGCACTCTCTTTTTACCTTCTCTAACCTAAAGAGAGTAAGGAATAACGTATGGCGTAGATGAGGATGCTGGAGATAGAAGTCGAGGCAACGACCTGTACGTTTTTTTTTTTATACCTCTCACACAGTTGTCTTCTAAATTTTTTTTCTTGTAAGATGGGGTGGTGAGAGAGGGAGGGGGGGATTGGCTTACAATTCTGGAAGGGCCCGTTTGTTTTTTTAACCGGTGGGGTAAAGTGAGGTGAATAGTAAATTTAAAAGATAAAAAAAGAAGAGGGGTTAAATCAATTCAATGATTGGTTTTTGTTTTTTAGTGAAAAGTGAATGTCACTTTTTGACTTTTTGTGTGAAAAGTGAAAATTTTTTGTTTGTTAGTGGAATAAAAAAGTAATTTTTTGACTTTTTTTTGTAAAAAGGTAAAAGAATTTTTTGGAGATGTGATATTTTGATTTGACTCTTTTGGGTAGTTGTGTAGTGAAATGAGAGATGACTTTAACTTTACATTGAAGGGAAATAAACAAACGGGCCCGAACAGAGTGGAATAGGGTTAGGCCGTTGGGGTTGTGGGGGTTTGAACTACTTTGGATTCTGTGGTGAGGCTGGGGAAGTTGAAAGGTTTATTAGGGCTTTTGACTGTGGAGATGTAGGTGGATGATAGAGATTGGGTCGAAAGGTGGGTTCAGCAGGGAAGGTTTGGTGTGGATTTTGGGATAAGATGGTATTTTATTTTATTTTTATTTTTATATGTAATAATGGATGGGTTCGGTTTGGATTGGAAATGGGTTCAAGATTTGGGTTTGGAAATTTTTAGAGATTTCAGTTTTTAAGGATTTGGGGATTTTGGCCAGCTTCGGGTTGGGTTCGGCTCTGTGGGGTTCGTTTTCAAAATGAAGAAAAAATATATATTTTTTTAATGAAAAAGACCTATATATTTAGGTAACCTAAACAAAAACCTCTATCTTTTCTTTCTGTTTTTTTTTCCTCTAATGCAACCCTTGATTAAAGGCCAAATGCTCTCCCCGCTCTCCATTTATTTTTATTTTAAAAAGTCAGAAATATCATATTTGCCTTTTAGCATGGAGGTTTGACCTCTCTCAAAAACTTGAATAGAGGCCAACAAATGGATATGTGATTACTCAATGAAAATCTTAGTTTTTCTTGGCCATTAACCACCTAGTGGCCCCCTACAGTAAGTCAAGGTCATAAAAACTTGGAATAAAGCCCACCAAATGGGCACATGATTAATTTTTGACGATTAAAATATTAATCTATCTTGTCATCAATCACCCAAGTGAATCTTTTTAATTTGCTTATCATATTTAAAATGTTTTTAAGTTGAAGTTTCGATGTAGACTATAGAGTTTTATGTTGTTAACTTTGTGCTTGCAATTTGATGTTCATAGTGAATTGCTTCATGCTATTTAATTTGATGGACACGATTTACATATGCATGGTGTAGTCTTGACCAATTTGAACCCATTCATTGTATTTACTATTTGGGCTACACATCCATATTTGTTCAGCAATATGATCACAACCATGAGTTTTCAATACGCTTGAGGATTCATCACTATTAAATTTAACATAATAAAATTAACTCGCGCATTGCTATCAAGCATTGCAAGCAAAGGGGCTATTTGAACCCATTTGACCAATTTGAACCCATTCATTGTATTTACTATTTGGGCTACACATCCATATTTGTTTAGCAATATGATCACTACCATGAGTTTTCAATACGCATGAGGATTCATCGTTATTAAATTTAACATAATAAAATTAACTTGCGCATTGCTATCAAGCATGGCAAGCAAGGGGGCTAAGAATTAAGATGATGTAATTGTCTTATGTGTTTAAATTGTTCCCATATGCATATGTACTCGTATGTTCCAAACTTATCAAAACATTACCAACTTAAATTGAGTCATGCATTCAATTGTACGCTTATAGGGTCGGATACAATTAAATATAATTATAAAAGATGATATGTGGGTCAAGCTGGTTAGGCAGGTCAATTTTAACCTAGCTCATTTTCTACAGGTTAAAAAATGGTAATCAATGCCTAATTCATATTTTAGGTGAATTGGATTGCATGGGTCATAAGCTAGTTGAATTAGGCTCGGGTAGAGAGATTGGCCCTCATTTTGCTACCTAAGCCAATGGATTTTTGGCCATTGAAGTTGGGAGTGCTTTGCCTTCTCTCAACCCACATGGAGTGCCCTCCTTAAAATGGGTACCATACTGCTAGGGCTGTCAATTCGGCCCTTTAGAGAGGGGGCCGGCCCGCAAAAGCCCTCAAAACGAGGGCTTATTTTTTTCATTTAAAGCCCAAAGGTAGGGTAGGGCTCTATTTTTAAAAGCCCGCATCTAGAGGGTTGAGCTTAGGCTTGACTAATTAGGCCTGAGGGGGCCCGGCCCAACCCGTTGTTTATTAAATTTTAATATAAAATATATAATATACACAATGAGTTTGAAGATGATTTGGTATATGATGCACCAACCAAAACATTGTCAAATGTGGATAAAGTTGATTTGGTAAAGAAATCTAATGAGTTTGAAGATGATTTTTTAGCTTTTGAGGAACAAATGACTCAGACAGTTGTAAAGGAAAAATCGAAATTAGATTGTTATTTGGAGGAGCCAAGGGATAAATCTGAAATTTTCAATATATTGGATTGGTGGAAAGTTAATTCAACAAAATATCCAGTTATCTCCAGAATGGTTTGTGACATTTTAGCAATTCTTGTTTCTACAGTTACTTCTAAATTAGCATTTAGTACGGGAGGAAGAGTATTTGATCAATATAGGAGTTGTTTAAAATCTAACACTGTAAAAGTCTTAATTTGCACACAAGATTGGATACGTACACAGCAACACAATATAGTAATACATTCGATGGTCTTTTAGATATTCTAAAAGTAGATTAAATAATTAAATAAAGAATTATTGTTATTTGTTATATATTTATTATCATTTATAGATTATTATTATCCACCTTATGTTTTATATTGTAAAAATGATTTTATCCCACCACTAATGCCTTAAAAAAAGTTTTTAACTCCGCCATGCTGCCTTTTGCATTGTATTCCTGGTCTCCAGCCTGGGCAAAGGAGAAGGGTTTGTATAAAGTTGGTTGGTGACGGTAGCATAGGCTGTTGCATATAAAAGATTTATTTCCATTAAAGAAAAAAAATTTCCCTTTCTTTTGGCCTTGGCTCGACCCTGTCCCGGCCCTAGCCCTTGAAGGTTGGATAAGGGTTTAAAAATTATAGGCCCGCCATAAAAGTCGAAGGCCTTTACTCAGTTAGGCCCGGCCCGCACATGTGAGGGTAGAATAAGGGCTTACCTAAGCCAAGCCCGGGCCGGCCCTTTTACAGCCCTACATACTGCCCTTGAATCTCGGTGCAATATACACTTTCCACATGCTGGCTTTATCTTTTTTTGCACGTCTTTAAATATGACCTACCCAGCACTGAATTCACAATCTTCTCTTTTGTCTCTTTATGTCCACTTTTTGTCTTTTAACGTTTCCAACCCCATGTGGTCATAGACAGACGGATATTGTGATGAACCAGGTCTACGGAGGAATGACATGTGTTGGGCCACAGCAGATGACAGTCCAACACCTTAAGGAAACTTGGCTTGTGCTATCATTTTAGGCGATTTAAATCACTATGCGCATTGTTTATTGTTGTTATATTTTGATCAGGGTGTTGATTCTCACTCTCTGATATGCTGAGTGGTCAAACGATGAGTTGATCACTTGACAACATTGGGGGATTTTAGTTATTTCATAATGTCTTGAACTTTTACCTTTTAAGATATTAATTACTTCTTGAAGTAGACATTAAAAATGATCACTATCTTCCTACAAAACCTGATGCAATATAAATTTTAAGATAATTGGATGATTGGTAATGTGTAAATGCAAGCTTTATTCATTATGTGATCAATTAGGTTGGGCTTATTCGGTGAGCGTCATTAGATATAGAAAAATTGCAGCTTTATCTATGATTGCATAATCCTGCTTGGGATAAGGATGTCTACAAAGTTAGCAAAAATCTTTAATTTCAACCAGTGTATTTCTACTCATATCATTTAATTGTTGTATCAGTATGTTTCTATGAATAGCATTTATCTTTGTGTGGAAAGCAAGCATACTCTGAGTATCAAAAATATAAACTAGCAAAATGCCTCGTGCTTAGCACAGGCAATATAATTTATAAAATTTTATATATCATAAGAATTTTGAAAAGTTAAAAAAACTTTAAAAATCAGTGGTGGACTTGTACTATTTTAGCCTACAATAAAAAGATCATTAGGATTAGGACAATCATCAGTTATATTAATTTTAATTTTTCAATCTAAGAATGAAAATTCAGTGGAATTCGTTTGATTTAATGTAACTTGATTGCAACTACTATATATTATAATTTATTTAAATAATACAAAACCAAAATAATGATACTGCAAATCAATTGAAATTGATTTATCATATTTAAGGAGTCTAATACTTGCTCCATTTTTCCTTGAAATGAACTTCTAAGCCTTGCATTTACAATTCTAAGCTATGATCTAACACATATTTATAAAATTCTTACAATCTCAATTCTTAACCAATTATGTTGGAAAATCATGTCTACATGAGTGATGGGAGGAAGGAGAATGATGGATTAGGGGAGATGGAGATATTAAGAGGGAAAATCAATTGTAGATTTTAGAGGATGAAAAGAAAAATTTTAGAAGATCTAAGTTTAAAAAATACTAATTACTTAAAAGATAATAGAGAGGGAGAGAGATTACAGGAGAAGATATTTTAGTATTGTATAAAGTTGATGTGGTGTTCTAGAAACAAAGAAAATGTCATTTACCCCTTTGAATTTATCATTTATACTTATATTACTTATAATTTATGGTTCTTAAATGCAGAAAATGAGTAATAGAAACAAGGAGAACCGAAAAAAGCAGAAAATCCGCCATATTGCTGGGACGAAGGCTTTTGCTTGAATTAGCTGTGATAGTGTAAACATACTGTTTACGACAATTTATTATTATATTTTTATTATATCCGTGCTATGCCCGGGCCAAAATATAAATTATGGTAAAATTTGAAATTTGCTATAAAAAAAACATATTAAAAAATCCTATAAAAATGCAAGTAACATTTCTGACCTATAGCTTATTTTAGTTTATTCTTAAATTGGAAAAATCGATTAAGAGTTTGCCTACATAGTTCTACATATGAACGAATCATGAAAATCACATCCAAAGCATTAGATAGCAATTCTTTGAAGAAAATATATTTATTGCAAAATAGATAATTGATTATTATAATCCATAGATTGATCTTATATCCTCCTTGAACACAGCTATGAACTTAATTAATAACTTAAAATGTTTACCTGAGGAGGCCACCAATACTTGTATTGAGTCCCGGCTAAGAAAATCAAGTACATCTCAAATGTTTTAATATTGTTCAGTATAAATAATGATATTCATAGCGATAATGGCATGGTACATCTTTATTTGCACAAAATTGTATACGTAAAAATACAAAATTGTAAATCATACCTGATTTGAGAAACACTTGAATAGTAATAGCTAATTCCATTTCTTTTAATTTAATAGTATCATGCAATAATCATCAACACCTAATAATAATCAAATAAATAAATTAATTAATGTCCTAATCCCAATGGCCTGACCACCCGCAACACTTAAAACACTTAATAAAAAAAACATTGAAATCTAATGTTTTTTTAAAATTTATTTTTGAATACTTTAAATTTAATGAGAATACAATGTACAGTGGTCCACTTTAATAATAAACAATTTATCAATGGTGTCGACGTTGATAATAGTAACTACATAAGAATCTTCCGGATTTTAAATTTTATCAATAAAAACATATTTTTGGAATGACGAATGGAATGATTAGATATTAAGAGGAAAAATCAAGTGAAACTTTTAGAGGATAAAAAGAGAGATTTTAGGATATTCAAATTTAAAAAATACTAATTGCCTTAAATGTTGTGATTTTTGGAACATCACCCGTTGTGCGCATCCACGGAATCACAAGATCAAACACGAACAAGCCACACAAGAAGAGACACCGAGATTTACGTGGTTCACCCAAACCGGGCTACATCCACGGGCACAGGAGGACGAACATCTTCACTATGACAAGTAAAGCATACAAGAGATTCCCACACTCTCACCTCATCTCTCCTACGTGGTGTGGGAGCACCACGGGCAACTAATGCCGCCGCCGCTGCAAGGTCAGGGTTACAGACTATACAGTATATAATCTCCGCTTTCTTGGCCACCAAGAAAGCCCCGGTACAATTACCAAAATACCCTTGACCTTAAACCAGTCCCTGGCTAACCCAGTGGACTCATCCGGCTAAACCGGAATACAAGACATAAACCTAACAATCTCCACCTTGGCTTGAATTCCGTACAACTCCGTACAACTCGAGCTACTAGGAGATAAAACCGGTAATGTCTTCACGTACCCTGCTGAATGGCACGTCACTGCACCAGGGATGCAGTCTTCTTCAACACTTTGACATGTTGAACCAGCACATGAACTTTGAGCAAAGTTCATCTCGTCAAACTCCACCTCGAACTAAAAGCTCGAAACCATTGACGAATCTGAGTGATATCTGAATCACTCACCATCCTGCCCCCATCTTCAACATCACTGTGAAGATCCAATCACCACAAGCATGCAAGCAAACAGATTAGGAATACAAGTCCAGATGACTCCATTGCAGAACAACCTCTGCCTCCGAGCAGTCAAAAAACTCCATTTGACTGGGCCTCCGATCAACTGCTGATACATCAGCTCCTCCTTGCTGCTTTTCCGGCTTGGCTCTGGCAAGATGAATATCATCACATGCGATCATGTGAACCCCAAACGAACAACTTCGTTTGAATCAGCAAACCCTTTGCAACTAGGCCGGCGACTCCTATTATTGGGTTTGCAACAACAACCAGGTCGAGTAGACCCGATTCAAGCCTCAATCCACATCTGTTCAGATCTCCTCCAAATTTCTGCATTAAACTATAGATCTCGTCACCACGAGCACGCTGGAAGAAACGGATCTAAAATCCGACTCAGGATGGCTTCGATATCGTAGAAATAAGTTTCTACGCTCCAATCGGTCAAACCTCCTCCTTGACTGTCAAACAGCCAATCAACCTCTTCCACTGCGTAGATCTGCTCGAAACGAGTCCGTAGGCGCAAACGGATCTCCGATCGGACATCGGACGATCAAAATATCGCAGAAACAATTTCAGCCGTTAATCTGGTCAAACCTGCCTGGTGACCGTTGCTGACATCACCGCTGACGTCACTCTGCGCTGTCTGCTGGGCTTCTGGAGCGGACCCGGGTCGGGTTCACCTGACCCGGAACTAATCTGCAATTTTGCGCTGGGCTGGACCGTCTGCAAACAGGTCGGGTCGAACCTGACCTGACCCGGCCTGAACCTGCTGACTGGGCTGGACCTTCTGTTAACGGGTCGGGTCGGACCTGACCTGACCCAGAACCAAACCTGCTCTGCTGCCCGGGCTGCGCTGGATGTAAACGGGGCGGGTCGAACCCGACCTGACCTGACCCGTAGCCTGTTTCTGTCAATGGGCTTCTGCACGAACGGGTTCAGGTCGAACCTGACCTGACCCGGATCTGGACCCGACCCCTTCTTCTCCTTCTTCCTTCCTCTGTTTCTGCAACTTGCAGAGATCGCCTCGGCCAGAACCGTTCGTCCTCGGCTGCGGCTGGGAGTCCGGTAACCAGCGGCGGGACTGCCGCTGGTCCGGAGACGGGGACTGCCGGTGGTGAATGGCGGCGGGGGTGCACTCTCTGGCGACGGCCGGCCCTAAAGGAACGTTGATGGCGCAACAGCGGTGCTGCAAGCGATCTGCTTCGGCTGCGGCTTCAGCGCCAGCTGGCAGCGGCGACGGGAACGGCAGCGACTGCGACGGCGACGAGGACGGCGAGTATCCCGGCGGAGATCTCGGTGGTGACCGAGATGCGTGCGACAGCCTGTCTTCGTCTGATCCGGCGACGGCAGCGTGGTGGCAGCGGTGGACGGCAGCTTCTTCGGCGACACTGCACGGCGGCAAAGAACGCCGATCGGTGACTGGATGCGGCGGCGATGGCGGCGGCTGCGTGCAAGTGGTCGTCTTCTCCGGCAGCGGCAAGAGATTCGGTTTCTTTTTTTTTTTTGTTTTCTCTTCCGGTCTTCTTCATTCCCAGTTCTCTGTTACGGTGTTGTTCTTCCCGTCTTCTTCATTCCCAGTTCTCTGTTACTGTAACAAAGAAAAGCTTGTTTCTCCAATGGCTCATCACAGATCAACATGCGCCGGTCTTCTCCTTTACCATCTGTGATCAGACAACAACCACAGCAGTTTAACTCCAGATCTGAAACAGTGAATCCTTTTTTCCTCCGATCCAAGCGAGACCGGAGAACCCAATCTCGTCTTCTTCTTCCCCGATGGTGGCCAAACCAAAGAGCACGAACTTGATCTCAGTTAATCTTCATGCGCACAACCTCCAAGCCACTGAGCGATCTCCACCTCGCTCAGAAACCCAAGGAATACCAACCTCAGCTCTGATACCAATTGTTGTGATTTTTGGAACATCACCCGTTGTGCGCATCCACGGAATCACAAGATCAAACACGAACAAGCCACACAAGAAGAGATACCGAGATTTACGTGGTTCACCCAAACCGGGCTACATCCACGGGCACAGGAGGACGAACATCTTCACTATGACAAGTAAAGCATACAAGAGATTCCCACACTCTCACCTCATCTCTCCTACGTGGTGTGGGAGCACCACGGGCAACTAATGCCGCCGCCGCTGCAAGGTCTAGGGTTACAGACTATACAATATATAATCTCCGCTTTCTTGGCCACCAAGAAAGCCCCGGTACAATTACCAAAATACCCTTGACCTTAAACCAGTCCCTGGCTAACCCAGTGGACTCATCCGGCTAAACCGGAATACAAGACATAAACCTAACATTAAAGATAATAGGGGGGGAGAGAGATTATAGGAGGAGAGATTGTAGCATTTTAGGATGCTGACGTAGCGCTCTAGAAAAAAAGAAAAATAAGGGGTGCTGATGTGACACCCTCCAGAGGCCTCCATTTTTAGAGCTTTAATATATATAAGGGGAATAAATACTGGAAACTAAGAATCATGATTTTATCTTACCATACACTCTATTTGTAGTGTTCAAAATTACCCAGCTTCCAATATAAATTATTAAACTAAAGGTGTCGTTGAAATTCATTGAGACTTATACTTTTACACCAAGTTAATTTCCTTCTGTTAATTTTTTTTCAATTTTAAATTAAACTTTGTTGCTATTTGAGTTTGAAACTTTGTTCCTACCGAAAAAGAAAATTTGTTTTGTTCAAGTTTAAAACTTTCCACTACAATTACTAGCATTGAGACATTTAGATATAGTAGGAATTAATAGACTATAACAAATTGTTTAAAAATATGTATCTAAACACAATCTTATGCATATGATATCCTTTAGCACAAATATTATTAAACAATAGAATTATATATATATAATCTATAACTATTTTGCCATCTCACATCTCTACACACTGTCCAAATTCAAAAACACCTTCACCAATGCCAATTCAATTAATCACATTTCAATCTCATATATATATATATTTAGTTTGATTTGCTTGCTTGTCATGCTAAAAAATATGCAAATCATTCATATCTCTCGATTCATGCACTAGCATCTTATTGATGTATTCTTCTAGACTTGTAGTCATAGTTACTTGTAGCCATAGTTGAAGTTCTTTTTTGTTCAATTCATATAATAAGTCGGTTATTATATCCAATCTTCTCTATGTTTTTGGCCCACCACACACTAATCATTTGAATCTTCCTAAGACAAAATTCGACCCTCATCCAATATTGCTTGTGCATTAATTTCATTGAAGGAAAAACGGTGTCTTCTAAAGCAATTAAATATTGGAACCATTTGATAACTTCCACCACTATATGTCTCATTGAGATCCTCGTGATTTGCATAGCCCTAGGTAGGGTGCACAAAATTTGCAAAATACTATATAAGGACAATTCTCATTTAAATATAATGATAGTCCTCGCCTAAATATAGGACAATTATATATCAATTATTTGATGTAGGACATTAGTTTGGATGTGGTTAGTATTATCACCATAAAAGAAAGAAAGAAAAAGGTTGATGATGAGATCAACTCTATTTTTGCGTGAATCTTGCCTTATACACCACATATAGTAAGGTAATATTTGAGTGATTAAGATTTTTGATGGGGTCCACAAATAAAATACTCACACTTACATGACTCTTACTAGCATCCCAAAACAAAAGGCCTAATGAAAGAGGGGAATTAGGATCTTGAGGCTTTTACTTGTACAAAGCTTCAGTTGTTTTTTGTAACTTGCCTTAGGGATTGAGACTCGAATGCATTACAACCCGACACTCACTCACACCACTCACTTAACTCATACATATGAGGTAACTGGGACTCGCACGCAGACAAATCACAAAAGTGGGATAATGGAAAGCCACACATGTGAGTGGACAAGACACAACTCACACATATGAGGTAATAAGGACCTGCACATATAAGGAGACTAGACACTAGACACAACTCATACATGTGGGATAATGGGGACCGGAACATGATGTCAAGGAATAAAACACAGCTCACATGTGTCAGATAATCAAAACTCATATATGCAATGGAGGGGGAGGCAAAGTTTAAACCTTTGACCTTCCAATGAGAACATGAACTCCTTAACATGAGAAATCTTAAGTTGTTTAACTCCATATCAAACAAATCTATAAATTACAGTATGAACTTATATGATTTTCAGTGGCATCCCAAAACAAAAAGGCCTAAATAGGGGAATTTGGATCCTTTGAGGCTTTGGCTATAGAATAGATCTATATATTTGAAATCTAAGCTGCTCAAAACAATTCCTTCAAATTGTATTGTCTATTTACTCTAGTAGAATTTGTTCCCACTATAAAGAAAATTTTTTGGAAAGGAAAATTTTGATCAATAAATAATGAATTACTCTTGCAAGACCAACTCCTCCTTAGGTATTTATTTATTTATTGTGTGGGGGTTGGTATTTATTTATTGTTTTGGGGTGGAGGGGTGGTAGAAAACGATTGACACATGGCATTTTCACCATTGAACACTTCGGCTTACCCTTTTTTTTTTTTTTGGTGTGGGGGGGGGGGTGGGTTTAGAAAATGATCGACACATGGCACTTTCACCATTGAACGCTTCGGCTTTCCATTTTATTGTCTTTGATTTGATAATAAATAATATTTGGCAAGACTGATATGCTTGTAACAACTATTCTTTATAACATGCTCTTGTATTTGTGATTGGGCCACTAGGCTCCCTTTTAGTCTTGCTCCAACCAACAATTTCGACAAATCCAGCCAAGATTTGTTGGTACTATTCGTGGTTAGAGATCCATTATTCTGAATCAGGTAACTATGCAACCACCTTCAAATATCTACAAAACCCTCTATCACGACCTTCAAATCTATGCAAAACTCAATATCACCACCCATCCAAGTACCCCTGTCGAAACACACCTAATCCCCAATCCTAGATTTCACATCACTACACCCAAATATCTAAGATTTGAATTAAAAAGGGAGTTTAGATTAATGCTAACCATTCAAAGGATTGCCATCATTTTTTATACGGACGGATTGTCTTTCCTTTAATGGGGTTGTGCAGAACTCTCTGGATGGCTGAGATATTGTTGTTTGAATTTCGAAGGGTTGATATTCAGCTGGCGTCAGTTGCATCCGGCGACCAAGTCTACAATCCACTTTTTGTAGGGGTCCTCTGCACAATCGTCAGCGCAAGGTAGCCTAGGTACGCTGGCTGGCTGCACAATAGCACTTGGAAACCCAGCCTTTTGACTAGGCCTCTTTGATTGTTTCATTTTTTGATGTCATCGTTCTGTTGCTCCATCATGTGATCTCACGTAATACAAACCTTTTTGCCTTTTTTATCCTTTCATTACATCTTCTCTCTTTGTGGCACAGGAAGAGTAAAAATATTTTTTATATGGGTTGAATGTTAATTTATCTGGATGGGTGATTTGAAGTGATTGATCATTTTAAAGAATAAGAAAATAAAAATAGTTAAATCAATTTAATAGGAAAATTTATTTTTTAGTGCTGAAAGAATATAATTTCTTATTAGTTTATATTAAAAATAAATATTTTTTGTCCATTAGTAAAATAAAAAATAGCCTTTTGACGTTTTGATATAAAAAGGTAAATTTTTTTTAAAATATGATATTTTGCTTTAACTATTTTAATTTTATTGTATTTTAAAGTAGAAAATAATTTTAATTTAATTTTAAAATAAAATTATAAAAAACGCACAAAAAGTCGAGATCGCGACCTGGAGGCACGTCCCCGAATAGACTGTTGGCTCCACGTGACTAGTTGCAGTCGTGGTAGGTGAAACCCAATTAATTGGGCATCTTGCTATTTATTCGAGCACAGCGACGAAGAGGGAGAGAAGGGAAACAGAAGAGGGAAAGGGGAAGGGGGAGGGAGGGAAATGAAGAAGAGAAGAAACGAAAAGAGGGAGGGAAGCAAGGAAGGAAGGAAGGAGGAGGAGGAGGAGGAGGAGGGGCGGCCCACGGTGTATGCAGCAGCAGCAGCTGGTGATGTCAGCTGTCAAGGCATGGCAGCGATGGGTGGTACCACCAGTCTCTTTATTTCCCTTTTTCTGTTTCCCTTCTTTTGCAACTGAATGGTGCTTTTTTCCCTATTGGAGAATGTTACTCAATGCTTCAAAGCCGGTTGCAAGGTTTTTTTTCCTCGTTTTTTTACGTTTTTTACTTTTTTAACTTTGGAAACAAATGCTGGAAGAATAGAGTATTATCTGGACTGTTTGTGTTGGATGCTGATGGATTTATGTCGGCTGGCCCTGCGTTTGGAGGATCAGGGTTTTGGAAGAAAATGGACAAGTGTTCTGAATTTGGAATTAGTTTTTTAGTTGATAGGGTTGGGATGGATTTGGGTGTTTAGATTGGGGCTGGATTATGGGAAGTAAGTTGAGAGTTGGTTCCGTTGAGGAGGGTCTGATATGGGATTTTAAGGTTTATTGGGTAAGGATAGATCATGGGTTTGGATTTTCTCCTCTTTCTTCCTTTCTTTCTTTATGTTTGTATGTGCGTGTGTTTTTTTGTGTGTGTTATCCTTGTGTCTGCACTCTTCCTCTGGATAGAATATATATTTTAATGGTTTCTCAGAGACTATCAAATGCTTTAAACTTAATTATATGCAGTCAACTTGCATTTAATGTATACCATTTGTACATACTTCTTAGTTCATTTCCTAAATTTTTCTTAGTTTATTTATTCTATGTTAACAGGATGAAGTGATTGCAGGGATTAAGTGGTATAGGAAAAGGTATATTTCTATTTTCTTTATGTTTTTTCAATTAAATATAGTTTATCTTTTAATATATTTATTACTTGTTTAAGTAACAATTTATTTCCTTGGCTGCGTGACCACAATTATATCTCAGCATATACAATTATGAAATTTATAATTTGTCTCTAAAAATTACATTAAACTTCTCAATGTTATTATTAAAAAATTATATTTCATACATTGAACCATTCCTTAACAGGTGCCGCTACGCCCATATTCAGTGCTTTATTTCTCATTATTTGAACACTGAAAGAGTTTATTTATCGAGATTTATTAATCCAAGATAATAGATCCATTACTTTGTGAACGGGCGAAGTTAATAATTGATTTGTGTGTGATTGTTTTGGATGTCCCTCTCCTAACCGGGACCAACTTCGTGACAGGTGAAACCCATGTGACCAGGGCACGTCTGCCAATAGACTGCTAGCTCCCACGCGACTACTTGCAATTGTGACAGGTAAAACCCAATTAATTGGGCATCTTGCTATTTATTCCTAAGCACAGGGAGAGGAAGGATACAGAAGAGGGAAAGGGAGAGGGAGGCGAGGAAAATGAAGAAGAGAAGAAACGAGAAGAGGGAAGGAGAGAGATGGGAGGAGGAGGAGGAGGAGGAGGAGGAGGAGGAGGAGACGGGGCAGCCCATGGTGGATGCAGCAGCAGTTGGTGATGTCAGCTGTCATGGCATTGCAGCGATGGGTGGTAGGCTCTTTATTTCCCTTTTTGGGTTTCCCTTCTTTTGCAACCGAATGGTGCTTTTTTCACTATTGGAGAATGTTATTCTGACTCAATGCTTCAAAGCCAGTTGCAAGGTTTTTTTTCCTCGTTTTTTTTACGTTTTTTACTTTTAAACTTTGGAAACAAATGCTGGAAGAAGGTAGTATGATTTGGACTGTTTGTGTTGGATGCTGATGGATTTTATGTCGGCTGGCCCTGCGTTTGGAGGATCAGGGTTTTGGAAGAAAATGGACAAGTGTTCTGAATTTGGAATTAGTGTTTTAGTTGATAGGGTGGGATGGAGTTGGATGTTCAGATTGGGGCTGGATTATGGGCAAGTAAGTTGAGAGTTGGTTCCGTTGAGGGGGGTCTGATATGGGATTTTAAGGCTTATTTGGGTAAGGATAGATCATGGGTTTGAATTTTCTGCTCTTCCTTGGTTTCTTTGTGTGTGTGTGTGTGTGTTTGTGTGTGTGTGTGTGTGTTTTCCTGTGTTATCCTTGTGTCTGCATCCTTCCTCTAGATAGAATATATATTTTAATGGTTTCTCAGAGACTATCAAAGTGCTTTAAACTTAATTATATGCAGTCAATTTGCATTTAATGTATACCATTTGTACATGCTTCTTAGTTCATTTCCTAAATTTTCTTAGTTTATTTATTCTATGTTAACAGGATGAAGTGATTGCAGGGATTAAGTGGTATAGGAAAAGGTATATTTCTATTTTCTTTATGTTTTTTCAATTAAATATAGTTTATCTTTTTGTATATTTATTACTTGTTTAAGTAGCAATTTATTTTATTGGCTCCATGACCACAATTATATCTCAGCATCTACAATTATAAAATTTATAATTTGTCTCTAAAAATTACATTAAACTTCTTAATGTTATTATCAAAAAATTATATTTCATATATTCAACCATTTCTTAACAGGTGCAGCTACACGCATATTCAGTGCTTTATTCTCATTATTTTAACACTGAAAGAGTTTATTTATCGAGATTTATTAATCCAAGATAATAGATCCATCACTTTGTGAACGGGCCAAGTTAATTATGGATTATCACAAAATGGGTCTATTATTCAATAATTGGCGCAAACTCATTGTTATTACTCCAAATAAGCATGATATTATTAGTCTCGTATATGGGTTAACACACAACTAATTCAAATGTTAGAACTAATCCAAGGGATGAGGATGAGAATTATATATATTCAAAAGTAAGGGCCCTCTTCCCCCATAGTGCAATATCTAGTGTACTAAAATTTTAAGGAAGTTTCCAACACTTTCTAACAAATCTCTTCTAATCTTCTCTTAAGTTTTAATTTTTCTAAAATCTCTCAATGGAAACCCTTTCCTACTATTCTCTCTAATTTCTCTCTCTCATTGCAACCTCTCTTACCAAGCATCATGTCTTCTATACCTTTTGTTATAAGAGTTTTTTTTTTCTTTTCTTTTCAATATTTTGATTTATAACATCTGTGGGCCCATTGTTCATTTGACTTGAGGAAGTTAAAAAAATCGGCCATCAAATTTAAACTGTTATAATTCATTTAAATATTTATAAATATACTTATTACAAAAATTATTATTTTTTGTTGGCCTATTGCACTAGTAGCTGTAACTTCAAAAAAAAAAAAAAAAAAAAGGCTGAGATGCGACATTTGCTATTCTACCAATGTTGCACTTGGAGGAGCATCGGAGCAGACCTATGGATGACCACGTATTGGCTTCTTATCACTATATCATATTTGAAGAACTCTTCCGAGAGAGATACGGTGAGAGACACCATGACGGGCGAACTCCGGGCCCCCCTGATCATTAGACATGGGGAGTGATTAGTGGATGGAAAGGGACATCTTTGATGGGCATATGAATTGTTTTCAATTTCCTAAATTTGAAGGAAATTCTTCAGTAAAAATGTGGAGGAGATATCATATATTCTAAGTAACAATGGGAAAGAGAATATGAGGAAATGGATGATAGATGAAAACTTTCCGAATATTTTGTTTTGAGATTTTCCCTTTAAGTATTTTTATTAGTTCTTGTAGATTAGATCAACTCTAATGGTTATGTGGTGTTGATTACATGACAGTGCTAAAATGTGGACCCAAGACAAGGAGCAATCCATCGAGCTGACCAATCCATTGAACTGACCAAGGGAAGATTATGTTTATCAGTTTATTCTCACTGATGTTTATTTTCTTGGTTGGAGGATGCTTAATGGTGTACTTCAATGCCCATGGAGGCCAGTTTGGTTGTTTTATTATGAAATAAATTTGATATATTTTTTTGACATTTTTAAGATGAAATTGATTACTCTTTTGTTGATGGGAAGAGCAAGGCTGGGCCCTTGATTGGTGGGCCCTACCAGGCTTAAAAAATGTTTAAAAAGACCCCTATTATGAGAATTTATGTTTATTGTACATTTGCCCCCGTTTATAAGATATTTTTATATTGAGCCCTCAAAGGAAAATATCTTGTGTCTGCCCTCTCTCTCTTTATAAAATGTTTAATTCCATCAAATACATGCTTGCCTATTTGTAAATTCACCTATAACCCTACTATAACATGGAAAGTGACGGTGCCACCCTACATCCTACATCCTTGACCCTTTACCTCATAGCACCTAAGGGATGAAAGGTCCCTTTATAATAAATTCTTTGGCTTTTGATGGAAGAGGTGATCCCAATAGGCTATGATGCACAAATACTTCAAAATGGACGTATCGTATTGTTTTGTATCCGATACTAGAGTTTTTATTTGTAAGATCCGTATCTTTACTACTAAAGCTTTTATGTGTAAAATCCGTGTCCTTACTAGTAAAGTTTTTATGTGTAAAATCTATGTCTTTACCGTGTCCATGGTGTGTCCCTGCTAGATCCACACCGTGTATGGGCATCATAACGAAAAAAGTTAGCAACTTAAAAACCTATGTGATTACATTCCAATGGAGTATGTAAATTTGGTAAAACTTGAAACCCTAATACCCAAATAAAAAAAAAGGAACCTCATTTGAAGATCTCTGAAAGAGATTAGGGATCTTACCAAAGATATATACATATTCATACATATATATATATATATATTAGGGCATAGAACAAGACTTGTGAGACTTTAAAACTTGATTGGATTTGTAGAAAACCTAGGTATAAAAATACGGAGTAATCCAAAAATTGTAAAGGAACCAAGAGTTATTAAATGGTAAATATTATTTAATTATAAAATAATAAAATTCAGTTGAACAAGACGCTTACTACCAAAGAGTGGCTTGTGCAGCTAATAGAAAGGTTAAAAAAGGCAGCCAATAGAAAATGAAGCCACCTCCTTTGTTCTATTCAATTACATCAATTTCTAAGCTATAAAATCAAATAAATCCATGCCCATGTAGAAGTCTATTAGAGCAATTTAGAACTCAATAAGGACTAATATCGGCATAGATACCCAACAATTGCATATTCAACATCACACATGTAAATTACATTTATGTAGAACATGTGTAACAGACAAACAACCAGACTTAGATCAAAGTACCTTAGCTAATTGTCACCAGAGATTTACTAAAGCATCATGAGTGGCTTGTGCAACTAAAGAGCACTAAGGGCTTCCCTCCCATCTCATGGTAGCCGTTTTAATGAAAATCCAAGTCAATAGATTTCCATTTTGACCATATTCCAATTAAAATTTGACTTCTCTAATTTTAATTTTTGCTGGACATATTAATTTTGATTTTGACTTTATATGGAACTCACACAGAGGTTAGGAGTCCAATATAAAAATAATAAATAGTACAATATGTTACACATAAAACTCCAAACTCTCAATCTCTCATTGCTTACTAACAAAATGACCCTGTGCTTAGCATGGGAAATTGAAGCCATACAAAAAAATATAATATGAATTTATGGAAATTGAAGCCATACAAAAAATATTATATAAATTTATGATATGAATAAGAAAAATGGATTTTGATTTGTATTTATATATAGAAAATCTAAAATTGGAATATTTCTCAAAAATAGAGAATTTATACACTTTGAATTATAATCATCAATAGAAAGGGCTTATATTTAAAAAATCTTTCAACTTTGTTCCTTGAGGGTACGATAAGGGCTTAGATATTGTTGGCTCGCTAAGTGCGTCATAGGCTTTTTGTCGACCTAGCCCCAATCTAGATTGGCAGGGTAGGGGTAAGGGCTTACCTCGGGCGGGGGGCCTGGCTGTTTTAACGTCCTAGTTAATGCTCACGGAACTAGAAAATATAGGTTGGGGCCGCCAGGAAAAATAAAATTTTGGGGTGGTGGGTAATGTTATAGAATTCTAAACTCTTCCATAAAATTGAGGGATTTTCATAATATTCATGGGAACCTGGGCCACCCCAACCTCCCCATTCTCTGCCCTGGGCAACAGAAAGATCCATAGCTCATTTCTTATCTTTTTGGTTCAAGTCTTGAGGCCATGCCGCCATGGGCCTCATCTCCACCAAAGGACACTGAGTTCCATGATGTCTTAAGTCTAGTGCAAATTTTTAAAATTCATTTTGTAAAACAAGAAGAAAGGCACAAGTTTACTCTTGCTAAAAGTACGCTCCCTGCTTGGTTGCTATTTTAGTTTTCTTAAATCATTAGAATTTTTGTCAGGTGAGGGTTTTGTTTTTTTTAAGAATTTTCTTTTTTTCTGTTATAATTTTCTTTTTTCGTCCTTTATTTTCTTGAATATTTTTCATGAGTTGTTAACTTTCTTTTTATCTTGTGTTCTTGAAACAACCGACATTCTTATGCTCTTACAACTAATGTAAGCAAACTTCTCATAATTCATTGTTACATCACCAATATTTTAGAACCAATGTTTGATAAATTTGATGTTAGAACCAAGTTTGATAAATTTGATGCATTTTGAAAAATGCAGTTAAGAGCTGTGGGTAGAGAGGCACGAACAAATAAAGACATTTTTGACATTAGGTCTTGGTCATATATCTTTTCTCAGCAAGGTAAGCTATAAGTTCTTGACACAGGCTTCTAGAGTTCTCGCTCAGTTTTTCCTTTCAAATTTAAATATGAGTATTTATATCTCCATAGTATGTGATGGTTTTAATGTTATGATAGTTCATTTTATGACATTTGACAGTTTAGATTTTGCACGTGTTTGCTTTATATGTCATATATGGTAATTACCACCTCAATATGAATATAAAAATGGTGAACATCTAAACTTTATTAAAATCAGTTTACTTTCTTGAATTTTGATTTCATCTTTGCATTTTAAATATACGAAACTTGCTGGTAAATTTATCCCACCTGTTTAACAGTTAACAAAATATATAAAGTTGATCATATGTGAATCCTTCTAATATTTCTCTTTATGTTGTGATTGTGCGTCATATGCTATCCTAACCATGGTGACATGTTTATTTCTTATATTGTTAGAGATCATCTGGACATTGATCACCACTCGTTAGGAAATAAATGAAGCGTTATTTGGAGTAATATCAATTTTCCTAAATGTATAGATGGCTATAGGTTTAGTGAACCCACCTAGTAAGAAATTCTTCCTTTAAGAAAATTTTTTGAAATGATATTATTTGTTTCATGATAACACGTAAAAAAAGTTTTAGATAATGACCCCTTAAGATATTTACTTGGAATTTCATGTGGTGAGATTTATGAGGTTCTCCATTTAGTGATATATAGCAGAATTTTGTATTTATTATGCAATAATTTTTCATGCAATGAGTTGAAGAAGCAATATTAAAAGATGGAAAAAAGATTAATAGAAAGAGTGCACACATTACAATGTCAGCAACTGGCGTAGGGACATCTCATATGCATTTGAAAGATGAATGGCCAACGCTTTGGTTAGTTGGCTTGATTTGTTTTCCATGAGTGTTCATGTATAAGGAAAAGAGGGGGAAGTAAGGATAGGAGCGAGAACGAGGGCGAATTGGACTTTTGTTTGCTTCATAAGAAAGCGTATATATTTTCGTTTATATTTTTCTAAGCCCTTTTCGAAAGTATAATAACCATAAGGGCATTTTCAAATGACAAAAAGCGTTTCAAAAAATCCCAACTAAACGCATCCTAAAGGCAGGTTTATGTACATGTTGTAAAATACTAGTTCCCCAAAAATTAAGTTATGACCTCATAGGAATTTATTTTCTAGGGAATTGTGGAAAATGGGGTCATTTTTTCAAAAAAAAAAAAAAATGCAGCTGCACTTAACATGTAATTTAATTTCTTCAATCTTCACATTTTCTGTGGAGAATTGGCTACTTAAATATGTCCTTAGACTCTCAATAAGTGGGTTTTTGAGGCTGCTCAGGCTTAAGGGATCCTAAATTTGCATTCCCTAGTCTGGAGGTTGGCTGGCCATTTTTCGGTTTTACATAGTGTAGTATATGAGTACCAGTACCGACCACCAAAGTTACGAGTAACCAAATATTTGATGCATCCAAATATCATGCGTCGCATTTACCAAGTCAACTTTTCAATGAGAATAGTCTGACCCATTGTATTATGCTTCTTCGCTTTTCGTTGATCTTATAAATCAGGCTTTCGGGAAATTGGGGCATCGCCAATTGCTTTTGGGCTCTTGCCCATCTTATCTTTCTGCTCTCAATGCAAATGACCTTAAGCAGAAAAATATAAAAATAAGTTTGGTAAAATCGATGGATATATATTTTGATGTTTTATTCGAAACACTCAGAATGTTTTTTACTAATAGCTCAGTTTGTTGGCTCTTCTATACAATCTTTGTACTAAACGTGTACACTATGGTAAGTTTCTTCCCGGCTGGATCTTCTAGAACGCAACTGTGGATTAACAAAGGACATAAAAGTCCTATGAAAAGAGTAGATCAACCAAAACTAGGAGAAAAAAATAATCAAGGTAGGGTCCTGAAATCAATAAACGAAAACAAAAAATGAACATAGGGGGTTTATGCTGGATTTGGATGTGGAGATTTCGTCACGTAGCCGGAAATTTATGTGGGTTACGGTGATGGAAAGCTCCGTGGATCTCTTCCCCTCTTTTCTTTCTTATGGGAATGGAAAAAAAATCACCCAACCCTAGGGTTCCTTTATCCTTATATAGATAAGTTCTAAAAAGTCACACTTACTAGAGATATTTTTCGTTAGAAGCTCACATCCACTGATCCTATTGGGAGTTTTATTATGGGGCCCAAATCAAGTTTTACATTAAAGTAGGATTACAATCTTTGTTGGCATTTGCCCTGCTTGATCTGATGTGGGACCTGTAGCATGCGGGCCATATGATTTCCAACAATATTCCAGTTGGCACGAATACCATGTACATCAAACATTTCTCAGTCCCATACGCATCATATGTCTTGTAAAAATCTCTGTAGGCAAAGCCTTGGTGAGAGCATCAGCCATCAATTCCTCTGAAGGCACATGAAAAATTTCTATTTTATTCTTTTGAGCCTTTTCTCTAACAAAGTGATATTTTATCTCAACATGTTTTGATCGGCTGTTAATCTTTTGTTCATTCACCATAAAAATAGCCGACGTACTATCTATGCTCATTGGGACAGGTTCTTTCTTATTTATTACCTTCAAATTATACAAGAAGTATTTTAACCAAAGAGCCTCCTGGACTGTTGTACTGCAAGCTATATAATCTGCTTTGGCTGTTGATATAGCGATGGAGGTTTGTTTCGTGCTACCCCAAGAAATTGCACCTCCTCTGAGGGTAAACACATAGCCATTGTTGACTTCTCTGGTTTAAATCACTGGCCCAATCTGCATCTGAATAACCGCGCAGTTCCAGGACTTAACGTTGATAAATAGGCGAAGATTCATTGTTCCTTTGATGTACCGCAGAATCCTCTTAACTGCATACCAATGTTGTAAGCCTAGGTTACTTAAGAACTAAGAAGCACAGACACTTCTAAGAAAGTGACGTGTCCATGTCGGACACGTGTCAGACACCGACACTCTTTGGATATTCTCGGACACGTGTCCGATACTATTTAGTCGTGTCCATAATTAAGAACTAAAAATCTTAATTTCGGACATTTGTTTGACACTCTTTTTGCAACGCGTCACACAATTTTTAGCCCATGTCTATGACTAAAAAAATAAACATGTGGCTGATATCTCTTAGACACTTTCTTAACATGTGGTTATTAAAACTTGTAAACTTGATATATTTCAATTTTGTACCATAGAAAATAAATATTAATCATATCACAAGTTAAAGGTAAATAAATATTTCACTAAAGAATAGGCCTCAAGATAGGCTTCTTTTTTGCTTTCTCTCTCTTTTTTTTTTCTAGGGAGGGGAAAGAGATGATCCGCCCTTTTCTTTATATGGATTGTATGGAACTGTGGATATTTCATGTTTAATAATTATGAATTATATTTTAGTGTTGTATTGATATTTGATAATTTGATATGTTTGCTAGTTGGTACTTGAATTTTTATTTTTTGATTGCTAAATTGATTAAAAAAGTTAAAATGATATTATTTTTTTAGTAGATGATTATACATATTAATATATATTATTAACGTGTCCCCCGACGTGTCCGTGTCCTACTTTTTTGAAAAATGCCGTGTCGGCGTATCGGTGTTGTGTCGTATCTGTGTCCCATATCCGTGTTCGTGCTTCTTAGCTTAGGAATCTGCTTACGAGACTTGGGCGAATGCAAGATCTGGTTTCGTATACAACATCACATACATGATGATGTCCACAATTTTAGCATAAGGTTTTAATCTTATCATTTCCCTATCTTACTCATTTGTGGGTCCTTGATCACTTGACAATTTTGTGCTCCTGCAGATGGGAATATTAATTGGTTTACACTTAGCCATATCAAACCTTTTCAACACAGTTTTCAAATAGGATCTTTGTGATAAAATCAATATCCTATTTGGATGGTCATGGGTTATTTCAATGCTAAGGACATTACCATTGTTTGATTTCATCTATGGCTTCCAATTTATTACTAATGATCAAAATGTCATTTACATATAATGACAAATATAACTAACAATTCTCACTGCGTTTAATATAGAAACATGTATCTGGACTATTAGGGACAAATCCAATTTTACATATGGTTTAATGGAATTTTCTATACCATTGTCTTGAGGCCTATTTTAATCCATATACTGCCCTATTAAGTTTGTACACTTTGTCCTTGTCATGGATGTAAATAGCTTCGTAGCGGCCGATATATCGACCGTAGCACCCATGGGCGCTACGCTATTTTGAAAATAGCGGGGTTCACAGATGTAGTGGCCCGTAGTGGCCGCTGCACATGCGGAGCGGCCGCTGCGGACCACTACAAACCGTCGCGGCTGCTACGTAGCGGGTGAGGTTAAAAACCCCACCCGTCGACCGTTTTTACTCATTTTTTTCATCTTTACTCCTTCTCTTCTCTACATTTCACTGCTCCAAACTCCTTTCCTTGCCTCCATTTTTCAAATCCTCTAAAAAAAAATTCTAGAATCATAACTAAAAACATCAAGAACATCAAAACATCAATGTGGTATTCAAGATTCAAGCATCCAACTCAAAAAAATGTGAGTTTTGAGGCTTATTTTTTTCTACTTTGAGTTTATTTCTCTCTTTTCTTGCATGAATCACTTGAAAATGAGTTGTTATTGTTAAATCCATGTTCCGCTTTGATCAACTCCCTCTTTTTTTTTATCACTTTTTTATTTTTTTATTTTGAATTTTATTTTCGGATTATTTTATTATTTGAAAAAAGAAATCTATTTTATTCATGGAAAACCAATAAAATGAGTTGAAAATGATTCCTAAATGTTAGATCTATGTTTCCCATAGATCAATCTCACATAGTTTTGTGTTATTCTAATTTTTTTTCATATTTTTTATTTTCGGATTTTTATATTTTTTTAAAAAATATTTTTTTATAAAAGTAAACTCAATCAAATGGGTTGAAAATGGTCCCAAAATGTTAGATCTATGTTTCCCATAGATCAATCCCACATATTTTTGTGTTTTTCTAATTTTTTCATATTTTTTATTTTCGGATGTTTGTATTTTTTTAAAAAATATTTTTTTTTATAGAAGTAAACTCAATCAAATGGGTTGAAAATGGTCCCTAAATGTTAAATCTATGTTTCCCATAGATCAATCCCTTTGGTATTAGAGCTATCAGCAAGGTATTCCTCTATTACAAAGTTTTTGCTCTTTAAGTAGATTAGCATATTGGTTTTTCTTTGAAGTTTGAACATAGTTTATCTTTCATTCTTGAATGAATCTTGATGAAATTTGTTTATAACATTTTTTTATAAGCTTTAAGTTAGTATTTAAGTTGACATAACTAAACAACATGAATCCATATGAAAAACATTGATTGTTCCCATTCTTTTCTATTGATACAGCGATACAGGATCTTATGCAATGAGGGGACCACTACATACTCATATACTAGTTATTTTTGCAAAACAAATATATATTCCATCATTTTCCAATATTCTGAATTTTTTGAAATTTTTTCGGATTTTTTTGAAGACTTTTTTAAATCACACCGCTACGCTGTTACGTATCGCTGCTACCGCTACGTATCGCCCGCTATGTATCGTTTTGGCGGCGGGCCATTGCGCCTGCCACAACCGCTATTTTCATTCTTGGTCCTTGTGACCTTGCACCACAAAACTCTTAGGTTGTTTCATATAAATTTGTTTTTCTAGTTTGCCGTTTAAGAATGTTGTTTTCACATTCATCTGGTGCAATTCAAGGTCACGACATGCTACCAATGCTACTAATGTTCGTATGGATTGGAATTTTACGACCGGAGGAAATGTCTCTTCGTAATCTATTCATTCCACTTGTGTGAATCCCTTAGCTACTAACCATGCTTTATATTTATCCAATGATCCATCCTTTTTAAATTTCTTTTTAAGAACCCATTTACAGCTAATGGCTTTCCGATCTTTAGGTAGATTAACCAATTGTCATACTTGGTTCTTTTCAATTGATTCCATCACCTCTCTCATAGCATTTAGCCAACGTTGCGCATCTTGCGCTTTGACTGCTTAAGAGTAGGAGGTTGGATCCAAATCTTTTTATGGTTTTCAATAAACTGCAATAATAATCTAGATATGGCGGTTGTTTCCTCGCTTGAATCGGCTAGTCAACTGGCTCATCGGGTTGTTCAATCACCTCAAGTGGGCCTTGGCCAGGAACTTTATGTCCAAAGTCCTCTTCGCCGGAACCCCCACTTTCTTGAACCCCCTTGTCCATAGAGATTTTTTACAATTCTATACTCTGTGGTCTTACTCTAGGACTGATTATCGGATTCTCAAGGAAAAACACATCTCGGCATTCCATGATTATCCTATTATAGTAATCATGTACACGATATCCTTTAGAATGTGATGGGTAGCCAACGAAAGAAAAAATTTTCTTGGTTTTTGCTTGTAGTTTATACCTTTCTTGTGGTGGTAGCAAGACGTGTACAGGGCAGCACCAAACTCTCACATGTTCTAATGTTGGTTTGGTACTAGTCCATAACTCATACGGGGTCTTGGGCACACTCTTAGAGGATACTCTGTTTAAAATATATTGTGCCAGTGTTTAATGCTTTCCCCTACAAATACAGCGGAACACTCGTATGGCTAATCATTGACTTTATCATATCCATTAAGGTCCTATTCCTCCTCTCAGCCATGCTATTTTATTGTGTGGTATATGGAATTGAATATTCATAAATGATTCCATCACGTGCATAATATTCTTTAAACAATTCGAAAGTGTATTCACCCCCCTCTATCGGATTTAATCCTTTTTATTTTCTTGCCCTTTTGATTTTGGACTTCAGCAGCATATGTTTGGAACATTTTTGAGGCCTCATGTTTATGTTTAATTATGTACACATACCTATATCTGCTGTAATCATCAATGAATGTAATGAAATAATTCTCTTCGGTTTGATTGTGTACATTTAATGGTCCACATATGTCTGAATGAATTATGATCAATGTTTCAGAACTTATAGTTCCTTTTGGAAATGGTTTCTTGACCATCTTTTCACTTATATATGGTTCACATATGAGGTACTCAATTTTACCTAGGTTTAGTAAAAGTCCATCTTTAACCATTCTACTGATTCTGTTTTTATTAATGCGGTCTAATTTTAAATGCTATAACATTGCCAAACCATTCATGCATACATTCATACACACAAAATAAGCAGAAGTGGATTTTATTTCATTATTAAGAATATCCAGCAAATACAATTTTTTAAAAAGAAAACCATGGTTTAAAACTTTACCGCGCATTCCAATAATAACTCTATTGTCTTTGAATTTAATTTCGAATCCATTCATTGCCAATTGGCTCATAAAGATGATGCTCCTCATTGCGGGAGCAGAGCAGACATCGGAGAGATAAAGGGATTTGCCGGTTAGTAAGGGAATTTTGGTTTTTCCTATCTCCAACACATTACAGAATGTTTCATTTCCCATATATATACTTTGTTCTCCGGGTTTCATTTCTTTGAATTCAATAAATCCAACCTTGGTCCTTGATATAATGTCTGGTGGCTCCAGAATCAATCCACTAATTTTTGTCATTGGTGTCCATTATCGTGGACTCTGTGACCATCTCAATATAATCTCCGTATTCTTTGGTTACTTTACTTTGCTAGCTATTTTCACCATTTTTCTTTCTGAATTGAGCATTAAAGTGTCCAGGCTTTCCACAGTTAAAACAAACACCATTTTTAGGCCCTTTCCGTTTTGGATTGCCTTTAAATTTCTTTTTATTTTTAACATTGGCGGTTAACGCATCGCTATAACTTTTAGTTTTAGCAATCAATACAGAATTTGTAGGTGTTATATCACAGGCAGCCTGCCTTTGTCCTTCAGCAAGTAATTTTGTTTCAACCTCACTAAGGGTTACACCCTTTTGAAGGGTAAGGGTTTGAAATACATTCTCCTGTGAAGGTGGAAGACTCATTAGTAAGTACATGATCTGAAAATCTTCATCCAATTCCTTTCCCAAGGATGCAAGATTACTATGTCGGACTGACATTTTGTCAATATGATCCCTTATAGATGACCCTTCTGGCATCTTATAATTGATATATGCATTAAATACCTCCGTCAGATGAGATTTGGAGGTTTTATCATACTTGTTCATAGCATAATCTCAAATTTCTTTTGCTGTGGTGAAGTGCTCAAATTGTTTCACCAACTCACTGGATATGAATCCAATCAATAGATGCCTCACTGATTTGTTATCAAAGGCCCATTGCTCATATAATTCATGGTCTCCTTTGGAGCATCATCAGCGGGCTTAGGGATCGGATTAGATTCAATCACATAAGTTAATCCGTCAAAATGCAGCAACGCATCCATTCGACGCTTTCACACGGCTAAGTTCTTACCGTTAAAAATATTAGCTTTTGCAAGATTATGCAAGACTGATTTGAAAGACATGATTTTTATTTTTAATTAAAAAATGGTTCGGATACTATTGATCGTATGAGGAAAAAATACCACCCTTTTGTCTGAACTGCTGGATTGTTTTCCTTTTGCTTCCAATGCGTAAATCTGGCTGGAAGGATTTCGTAGTTGTAAATGGATCGTCGATCTGACTCCAAATGACAAAGATATCGCAGTTTGAAAATTTGATGGTGATCCGCACTCCTGCCTGCGTCAGCCGTACGATCTTTGCGTTAGCATTGTCGTCGTCACGCTTGCATCAGCGTGTCTGCGTCAACACCTCTGGGTTGGATCCGATTTAGGTCGGATTGAGACCACCCGACCCAACTCACAATGTGTATAGGAGAGGTATGCACGCTTGCCATGGCCAATCGCACGCTTGTCGAGGAGGGGAGCGACCGCTGTCCTGTTGCTGAGTGCTGACGACCCTTCTTTTTATTTTTTTTATTTTTTTTAATTGTTGTTGGCTTATCAAGCCAATCTCAAGTGGTCCAACGCCCACTGTATTGGGTAGAAAAGATAAGATGAAAACAGAAGAGTTCTCCTTAGGTTCCGTGCATTGATAAAGCACATGGCTTTAAAAAAAACAAGTCTTTTGATCTGGCCTTTCTGCCTTTGTGTTTATAGAAAAGGACAAAAGAGTTATGTACAATATCTTTGAGTGTCTCGATTCACGTGTGCTACTTCAAAAGAAAAACAAGACTCGTCTTCTTCTTTATTCAAGTTGCAGAGACAAAACAAGATCCGAGGCTCCAAGTAAGCTCTTAGATCTGATGATATCCACGTTGCCTGTTCAAAATCTGAACAGATAGAATGCACCGTGCCGGGCTCTGATACTAACTAATGGATTTGGATGTGGATATTCCGTCATGCGATCGGAGATTTATATGTATTCTAGTGATGAGAAGCTCCTTAGATCTTTTCGCCTCTTGTCGTTCTTATGGGAACGGAAAAAAAAAAATCATCGAACCCTAGGGCTCTCTTATCCTTATATAGACAAGTTGCAAAGAGTCACACTTACTAGAGACATCTTCCACTAGAAGCTCACATCTACTGATCCTATTGGAAGTCTTATTATGAGGCCTAGATCAAGTCTTACACGAAAGTGGGATTATAATCTCTGTTGGCATCTGCCTTGCTTGATCTAACGTGGGACCTATGGCATGCGGGCTGCACGATTTTCTACAATTTAAGCTCCAATATATCAAGAATAAATATATTATTTATATGTAAGAATGAGGAATATAGAAAACAACAATTAAAATAAATCTCATGAGGCATTTGACAATGAATTTTTAAAATATTTCAAATCTTATATTTTCTTGAAGCATTTTTGTGTCCTTTTTGATGAGATATGCCTTTTGGGTCATTTATATTACTTTTAAAAATAAAATTTGACAATTTATCGTTTGCTTAGTCGCATCAGGATGTGACCCTAGGCCCAGGTTTACCCCGATCGAGGGTTTTAGACCCTAAACATGGATTAGGTCCTTGCTGAAACAATGATAGTATATTAGTTTGGGTGCTTGTTGCACGTGGCAAGCATCTTTACTATGTTGGGAGGGTTTCTACAGATTGTCCTCGTGCACGAAAGTAAAGAACCAAAACCTATTTCTGACTACAATTAACTACAATTAAAATTTTGAACCCAGTTGATTAAGATTGAGAATTAGTTAAATAGTTTTAGCTATTAAGAAAGTCAGACCTGATGAGGTTTAATATTATTATTATTATCTATTCTAGAACTTCTCAGAACAAATCATATTATGTTTTGGGCCAACCTAACCCATACTCAAACGACCCCGTTAAACTGTGCCCGCTAAGATATTGTGCTTGGACCAAAATCCAGATCTGACCATTCATGGTGATTAGTCGTAATTTTAGGGAACAAATAGTTTTGTGTAATTGTGGGGCCAGTTGTAAAAAAAAGGATTAACTACCTTGTTCTTTCCATTAATTAACCCAGAGATTTAATTTGTGGGCTAACGGTTAAATTGTCATTTTGTCTTGCAACAAGGTATAAATTTTTAAGTTTGATTAAAAACCTATCAGTAAAGTAGTAAGGGGAAACCTAGCTGAGATAGTGCTCAGCTCTGCGTAGACGGCTTCTTTGATAATCGATCATTTTTTTGTAAGAACTGACTGTTCCCCAGGCACGTGAAGTTACTACCTCCATAGGCCGATAAGTCAAACTTTTGGCAGAACAGGTGGCCCAAGGGAGGGAGGGTGTGAGCTCAGATTTTGGCACTGGACCTACTGGGTAGATCCAACAACCTCGAGAACTTTCCTTGGAAAAAGAAAAATCAGTGGTGGTTATCAAAATTCTATTAATTTTAGTTTGCTTATCTATTTAGTTAAATAATTAATGGTTAAAATTAGACTATTGAATTAGATCAGATTAGAACAAATGAGTTAATTGATTAAATAGTATTAATGATTAGTTATGTTTCAATGACTTGATTTTAGCCATTTTGGAGCCCAACATCTTGAAAACTGTTATGATATTTGTTGGTGATAGTTTGACGATTCGATTAGTGTATGATATTCTGAAGATTTCTTGATGATTTGTTGTTAGTAGTTATCTCTTTTTTTTTTTTAATTGGGCAGTGCTGGAGGGTTCTAAGAAATGTTGTTGTTACATCTGGGGATTTTGAATGCTGCGTTTATAAATTGTTTATTGTAAGGAATGTCATACTTAAAATAAACTTAGGTTATGATGTGTTTATGAAGGCTTCTCATTCTCAGTTCACACTTTATTTTGATGCAGCTAACGTTCTTGGTTTCATTGGTACATATTGCATGGAACATTTATGCAGCTCTATAAGTTCAATAGCGCCACCAAATGTTGCTAACATTCTAAACTGGATATTTCTATTTCATGCATCGTACCTGACCGTGAGTCTCGTCGCGGATCGGAAGAGTGGGTTACTTAAGATCTCTATGAAGCTTTTCGTAGATAAAGGGAAAAAAGTGGAGGAGGATACATGAATGGTAAAAAAGGGAGAACATGGCTTTGGAGGGATCGTGGAGGAAGGTGCGAGAGAGGTAGCGGGCGGCGGAGATAATGGAGGCTCTCCATCTTCAAACTGAGGAATATCTCATCCCCTTTTCCCCTCTCTCCCCAAACCAATCCCTTCTCATCCCAATCTTATGCTAGTGCACCTCTAGCCTCTCTTACACCAACAGCACCCAACAAACCAAATTCAGCGACACATTCTACAACCTATCCACCACTTGATTATGAAACCTCACCACCTACCAAGCTATCAAAGTTGCCAACCCTTCTCTAGCCCGCACCAACCTCACAATCAGCCTTGAAGTTGTTTTTCCTATATTTTGTAGCTGCCTCAACAAGACACTGGTGGGGAATCAAACAAGACCTAGCTTGTAGACACCATTTATGCTCTAACCTCCATCTTCTGCTTCTCTTTCTCCTTCATGTAAGCAATGTCGGTTGGTTGAAAAATAAGAGGAGGAAGAAAGGAGAAACAAGAAGAACGAAGAAAAATGAAACAAGGGGCTGAAGGGTCTATAGTGCGACAACGTCGTCGCCCCACAAAAACTTGAAAAAAAGGGGGCCCCCTATGACCATTATCGTATGTAAAGTGGTAGTGGGAACTTTTTTGTTTGGTGGCCCGCTAATGTGATTTTTTCCATAATTTTCACTTTACTCTATGGTCTTAATCTCATTATTGTTATGAATGTCTTATAATGCACAATCATCCTGTGAAATTCTGTATATTGATAAATATTTAATGTGCACATTAACTGTTTGTTAAAATTTCATAGAGACTGCTATTATTTTCTTCTTGATTTTATTGCATAGATGTTCTATTTAGTGCATGGTTGTGGTTGGTTTAAGAGATTATTGAACAATGCCAACAAAATATACTTTATTTTTGTTTTTTGGAAACTTAGTTAATATAGTTGGTGTTTAACTTTTCATAGTAAATACAAAGCAATATAGATTGGTTATTGATCCTCTCTGGGTGAGAGGGGTTGGGAGCGAGAGTAAGATGGGGATAGGATTAAGGATGATTTTCATATTTCTTGTTGGGCACATTTGTGTATAGACCTTTTCTGCGAAAACAGAAATTGGCACATCAACAAAGTTCATGAGACAAGAGATCCGCGGAAGTATAATAGTTGGTGTTTGATGCAAAACACTTTTCTTTAGTGAATTGGAGATAATGTTGTTTGATGTGGTTGTGAAATACTTGGTGAAAACTATACAGAGAAGGGGTGGAAGCGTGGGTGGAGGATACAAAGAGGAGTAAGGAGTGTGAAATTGGAAGAGATGGGAGGATCATCATAGTAAGGAAAGAACAAGGAACTAGATATGGGGTTGAAACTTACCGTAAAATGAGAAAAGGGTAAACTTTTCTACGGAAACGGAAGTCTCTGCATAAGAACTCTTTTTCCAACTATATTGTCCACTTTTCTGTGGAAAAGTATAACACAAATGTGCCCTCAGGAAAAAAAGGAATGATTAGATTTTTGGGGATCCTTGGTTAGGGGATTGCCTTTGGGCAACAAATTTAGTCAAATAACTCAATCAACAACCAAAAGCAACAACCATGAGGAAGCAAATGTTATTTTTGTAAATAGGTAGGTTCCAATCTGGGTCCATTGTGTTGGTGGACCGAAACCATAACCAGAATCGATTCGGAACTAGTTTTTTGAATACGAAACCAAAAACGTTGATGAGAATATGGAATTGGAACAGCAATTGGCTCTATGTATGAGGTTAGTTTGGGTCTGGGTCCGGGTCTGTGTGGATAATGCATTGGAGAAAAACTAATTTTTATGAAAATTTTTTAAAAACTTAGGTAATATGTCAAGTCTTGAGTCCACAGGCTAGAACGAAGATAAAATTGGGCCCCAAATTGTTTGGGTCACAAGTCCAAAAATAGGATCTAGACCTGGACCAATTTACTTATTGAGACCTAAATAAGGACCTAAAATCGATCATTAACGGGTCGGAACCTTCGGATAATTGAAGAATTGGAGACCCATTTACAATCCTAGCAAATGTCTAGCACTTTTTAAGAGCTCTTTCATATTGATGTAATTTTTAAATTTTTTTTATTTTACTACAATTAAATGTTTACCATTATAATTTTTTATATAAATTTGTAATAAAATTTCTCTTTTGTTGTGTTGATGTGAAGATAGTATGACAAAAGAATGATTGGCCTTTTTATTTGACCATGCCCCACAAAAATAAATATCTTGGGTCCACCACTGTTCTACCTTTAATTATCTCTTCACATGCTTGTTTTACTTTTACTTACCACACAGAAGAAACTTAAGAAAATGACCACGCCGAAAGTTCAAAAGAGATAATAAAAGTAAAAATAAAGGAAATATCTATCAATATAAATTCTGCAACTGTGGAACAATGTAGTAGTAGTGGTCACATGGTCAACAATTAATGCTGGGCGTTGTGCTCATCACATGTGAACCTACGGCTAATAAGACCTGTATTAAGTTCATGAATTTGAATGATTTAAGTATCATTTTAGATTAGATTAGAGACTTAATTAGGTTAAATGCATCATTATCCATTCAATTTTATCATTTCATGTGTTTTCACTTAGAAATTGAAATTTGTACAGTTTTTGTGTATTTTATGCATTAATTAAGAATGTTTGCAATTTTTTTCGAAAAGTTTCACTTGGAGTAAAACTCTTTCTGGACGAGTTCCATTTTAATGTGGGCTCGTCAGTATTTGATGGGTTTAATTAAAATGTGCAAAAAATGAAATTTGTAGGATCTATAGAATCCTGAGATGATTTGGGTCCTACTGTTTGAAGATCCATACGCTTAGGGTTCATCTGCCTGTGGATCCCACTTGAAGATCAGCTAAGTCTTTCAAAAGATCTTATTTCATGCTATTGGTGCCAAGGAATATTCTTCTGACTTAGCTAACAAGTCACAGCCATTGCAGAAATAGAGTTCATTGCAAATTAGAATTCAAAATTTAATCTCATTTTTTTTAGGATAACCTATCTTAAAATGACTATAACTCTCAGTCTAGACATCGGATCAATATAAATAACTCATCGTTAGAAAGTTCTTTCAAAATAGATGTCCATGGAGCCCTATATTGCACAAAACGGAGCTAAAATAATAAAGTTATGAGCCTGAAAAGTTCCATGTACATTTTTTGGTGGGATTACAATTGCATATACACCATTGACGTATAATTGATGTACATCTGTCTGTGGACCCTATATGAAGATCAAATAAAAATGCAAAAAGCTTTTACCTCATCTTATCTCTAAGATCTCTCTTATCTAAGGAAATAAATCTAATCAACAAGCAACAAATCTTATCTCTCAATCTATCAAAAAGAGGTCCAAATTCAATGAACTTGATGTCACAACCCGAGCCCAGGGTTCGGGGGTTAGCAAAAGCCAAACCTAATGACACACGTACTCCCGTGCCTGTACACGTAGACCAAGTCTAAATGCACACGCACAAGGGAACATTCACACGTGCCAAGCAAGTACGTGGAAGCTGTAAATATCAGAAACATCAGACTAACAGTGCAAGAATAGAATACCAAGAACGAACTGACATAATTACATATGAAGTTTTATAAAAAGAACAAAATAACATATACAGTCATGACATATACACAAGTCTGAAATCCTCAAAACAACAAGAACAAGACTCCGATGCAATGCATGCCAGGAACGCTCTCCCGTGGAGTGATCACATCCACTCTTCTAGGCCGGATGGGGCCCCGGGGGTCTCATCTGGAGTCTGGCCGACCGGCGAGGGTTCGGCAGGGGTATCTGGGCCTGCAACACCAAAAACAACCGTGAATACGACGATTCAGCAAAGTATAAACCATAGCAAGTTAACACACGCTATGTCTAATAGAATAAAGAACATCATGTGATTAAAGAAGACATTTTCGTATACTAGGCTGTCATGCAAGAAAGAATTATGCTAAGTGAATCAATGAATACATGCTGTGTACATACTAGTGGCTACTACATTACCATATGCTCCCAAAAGAGGGATCTTATAACATGCAAAGAACACCATTGTCTGGGCCAGGGTACAATGGGTCTCGGTTTCCTGGGGTCCGGTTCCCCAAGACATATCCTTACTGCAGCAGGCCATATAAACTATACCAAATTCACCCCGTCGGGATCCTAAGGCTGAGGCTAAGTAGTGCCTGACCATACAGAGTCAATCATGGAAACCCTGAGAAGATCGTGACAACATATCATACGTGCATATCTGAGAACATATTATACATGCATACTCAAGGTAAAGAACCACAATGTGAAAGTAACGAAACATACGTAATCATGTCAGAGCATTGATATCAATGATCGAATGCAATATGTTATGCAAGAAATCATGAAAAATCGAATCATCTTTATTTACAAACCAATTCTAATCTAATTATCCGGTGTTTGTAACCGTGCATGATGATGTAGTTTTAAGTTATTCGATGTACCGTTGTCTAGTGTTGCATTGAATCGGGCGGTGCACGAAGTCCCTTAAACCAACACCCATGGGGAGGTGCTTAACATCCGGATAACGGACATGAATGATTCGCAGCCCTCGAGATCATTCATGCGTTGTATCACATTCCGTTGGGCAAGTCTAGGTGCTCTACATTCTATCACGAAGGCCATATCGGTCTTTTCCTTACACCTATCCTTGTTTTTCTTTCATTAGTCTCGTGTGGATACGGCTTAGCCGTGTGTGTGCTACGGCTTAGCCGTGTGTGGTCTACGGCTTAGCCGTGGCTGGGCCGTAGAAGGTCTGTCAATTGATGACTCTCAGTTAAATCCAGAAAATGCACCCTGTATTAATCTACGGCTGGGCCACGGCTGAGCTTTGGCTTAGCCATAGGGCAATCCACGGCTTAGCCGTGCCCTAGCCGTAGAGGAAAACTGGGTTTTTCTCCTCTCTGGACTTTGAGCCGTAAGTGCCATACGGCTTAGCCGTACCTGCACGAAGTTAAATTCCTGAAACACATGCAGAATGTCTGGGAACTCATCAGAGTTGCAATTCTTCAATGGAGATAGACAAGTACTGAATCAATGAATATCAAATGGGCTGTAAACACATGTTTCCATATCAATTCATGTAAGACCAACCCAATCAAATGCATACCAACATGGGTTCTCAAAGTTATGGTTATACTTGCCTTAATTGGAATTCAATGACACACTTGTTGTCCTTAAGCCCAAACACAACCTAACACAAATCAAAACCACATGCATGCATGAGGGATGGAAAGAAATCCACAACACAGACCCACCATGCAACGATGGAAACAAGAAGGAGAAGAACTATAGGAAAGAGATGAGAGAATAGAAGAATGTCCCACTCACCTCACATGCAAAGGAACCAACCTCCTCTTGATCGATGGAGGAGAGAATCCGGAGGAGAGAATTCAAGAGAAGGAGAGACTCCACGTACACAGTGCAGGAAATGGGAGAGATGACGTGTGTTGATCAATGGATGAGTGTATATATAAGTTAATGGGTATTCAAATTGCAAGAGGGTCCAAGTTAGAAGTGAAATTTCAGTTTGAGTCAAATTCGGGTCCAATCGAATCACACGACATCGGTTACAAACGACGTAGTTATGAAAGTTAACGAGCTCAACGAAAGACACGTGTTGACATCAAGATGATGCAAAAATGACCATGCCTTAGAAAAGCTAAAATTACGAAAAAGGGCTTGGTCTACTTAATCCAGGTCAAACTCAACCCAACTACCTATCCATGACCCATAACGAAAATAAAACACAAACAAAACACGATTAGCAACGAAAAAAAGATTAGTTAGCCGCTAAACGAGGTCAAGCTGGGTCGGAGTGTTATACTTGAGGAGCTAGAAAACTATAAAAGTAAGCAACCATGGGAGGTTCCTCCTCATTCCTAGCTAGATTTGGAAATTCTAGATCTCTCACTCCTTCTCTTCTCCACCTCTCCCCTCCATTAAGTTTTGATTTTATTTTAAAAGTATTTTGAAGCCTTATTCCAGAAATTAGGATCTAGAAGAAAGAATTCTGAGAGACCATTATATACGAAGAAGATATCAATGAAGTTATTTTAAAGGTTCTTTGTAATGGCGGGATGAGTTTCTAATTGGAGCGAAAGATGAAGCTAAGTATTTTAATGTTCTAATTTATATTTATTATTCAGTTATTTTCGGATTGTCTCTTGTTAATATGCTTTATTAGAATAATAAATCTATCTTTATGCAAAGGCAAACATCTAATTTATGATCATTTCAATAAATTTTGATCATTTACATTTACTTTGATAGATTATGCTTAGATCTATGATTATCTTTGATAGTCTATACTTAATTTGATAGGTGATACTTAGGATGTTCATTCTTTTATAAGTTGAAGGAGATCTTGAATATTGATTTTATTTTTTAATTAAGAATTGGTTTTTGCAATAGTTAAATCATCCAAATTAAAAACATTGATTTGTTTCTGATCTGAGTAATAATTGAGACAAAAATGGTAAATTAATTACATAAATAGAATTTTTAAATAACTTAGTGGATTCTTGCTACTATAATTTGTTTCTTATCACTGTTTTTAATTTATTTAGTTTCTGATTTACATACTACACTTCTCTTTTATTATTGTTTTCTTTTTCAGAAAAATCAGATTTTTTATTAAAAAGTTCAAAAACTGCTTTCTGTGGGATTAACCTATATTTGCCATTGTCTTAATAAGACAACTGTGCACTTATAATTTTTAAGTAGATTAATTAAATTCACATCAACCTACTATCTGTCTGTTGCTCATGGCATTTGTTCACCTCACTTTGTATGTTAGTACTTTTGTATTGGTTAATTTATAAGTTGGACAAAACTTAGGTTCATTGAGTTGTATTTTATATTTAGAATGGACAGTGGTTATGTGCCAGATAAGCTGAAATGAAGATAACACAAATTGAAGTGTCTTTCTGAGGATAACATGGGTTAACAAAGTCATATCTCACAAACCAAGTATTGGATATGGGCAAGTTACGTACCATTGGAAAGTTCATTTTGAGTAGATATCCATAGAACACAAGATTGCATAAATCGAGGCTAAACGAAAAAGTTACAGCATCGGAGAGTTTACTAATGCGCGCAAAAAAAATTAAATGCGCTTGAGTGCTGAAGACAGTGGAGAGCGTGCTTGAGCTCTCATTTGACCTCGCTTGAGCGCATCAGAAGCCCACCGACTGCACGTAAACCTTTCTTATTTGAGCTAGACTTGCCTGTTTCACTTGAAGTTGGTTTTTAAACCTTAGAAACAAATTATGGCCTATAAAAATGGTGTTTCTCTCTATCCTAAAGACAACACAACACATAGAGCTCTCTAAGTTTTGAATAGAGATTGCCATTGGAGAAATTATCTAGAGCCTCTATGAGAGATAGGGTTGAAGGCTTCAAGTTCAAGGTTTGTTGCTTCTACTTCTTTGTAGAAAATTATTCTTTTGTTGAAGAGACTTGTTTGTTGTGAAGATCAAAGCACTAATAGCGAGGTACCGAGGGGCTGCGTGCCGTAAAGATATATCAAGAACAACAACAATACCCTGTGTCGAGGAACTAACTGTAGTGTTGTGAGTATATCTTGTACCACAAAAATTCGTGATTGATTTTGTCCACTTTGGACTTATGGTTTTTTCCCATTAGGGTTTTCACGTTAAAATTCTATGTTATTTTCTTTGTATGATTGATTGCTTTTACTTTTCTGCTGCATAGAAGTAGTAATCGAATCATAATCTAGATTAAATCCCAGGTATTCTACAACTTTCACTGTATGTCTTAACCTTACTCTATATGTGGAGCCACCCTTTTTGCCTCAACAGCTCTGTTTTATGCTCCGATGACTTTAGCTTTGGAGGCATGCCTGAGGACGTCCTGCATTATGCTGTAAAAGACAGTTCACATCTTTTGCCCCATGGTTCCTAGCTGTAAAAGTCCCGCCACAGGTTTAATTCCAATAAAGAAATGTATAAGATCAGAAAGAGAACTAATGAAATTACTTATGATTCATGTGGTCCCAAGGCTCATGCATGGCCTGAATTGTCATTTGTTAATCGCATGAGAATTAGACTTTGATGCATATTACTAACCCATATTGCATTATATTTAGTTTCTAATCATCCACATGTTCATGCATCAATTCAAACATTTGATGCTTTATTTTAGTAACTGATAGGAAATAAAGAGACGCGGTGCAAAAAGCCAGACATATATAGCAGGTTTTTTTCTACACCAATGTTTAGTCAAATCTTCCTAGACTAAGTAATTTGCGAAAAGGTCACAATTGAAAGATCTGATTTTTTTGCACTTCTATAGGCCTCAGTTCATGATCCGAATTATACAGTTTTCTTGTATGAATAGTAAACATGAGAACATTTAATTTCGTGTTTTAAGTCTATGGTTTTTTGTTAAATTTTATGACATCATATGCAAATAGAGGGAGTTTAAATTCTCGGACATCATATATAATTCAGAGGGGTTTATTTTGAACCATTCTGATTTAAATATAGGTTCGCTTCTGTGTCAATTTCACTCCCTTTCAAGTTTTAACATAGAACTATTCTCAGATTAAAGTCTATGCATAGATGAACTGATATACTAGTGGGGTGGTGGAATAACCATTGGATCTTTGGCCCTTTAAGTTGGAGTGCTCACAAAATTTGCCTTCTCTCTCCTACCCATGTCATGAAGTTCCCTTAAAATGGGGACCATTAGCACCATACCGTCGCTGATCCTTCTCGCAGGCCGATTTGCCTGAGAGAATCTTTATGCAGTGTAAGCTTTTCAGATGGCTCAATCAATAAATATGACCTACCACTGATTTCAGATGGTGAAAAGCAAACAGACCTCATGGGCAGATCCGATCCACAAGTGATGTCACTCCAACACCATGCTCTTTTCTTATGCGAACAGATTCAATCATTCACTTCAACATCAGAAAGTCCAGATTGTTTTTCTCTACGGATCCTTAGTTATTTTATTTTTGCTATTGCTCTTACCTTATCAGGTCCAAATCTGCGATGTCTAATGAGTCTTGCCGATTTGCCTTAAGAAAGAATCTTTGTGCAGTGTAAGCTTTTCAGATGGCTCAATCAATATGACCCACCACTAATTTCAAAATCTTTTATATAACCTACCACTGATTTCAAAATCTTTTTCTCTTTTGGCTTTTTATATCTACTTTTATCTTTCATACTTTCTAACTCCCTGCGGTCAAAAGCAAATGGACGTTATGAACAGGTCCGAGCCACAAATGATGTCACTCCAACATCATGAGTTAACTCTTCTCAACCAAGAACATGGGCCATCACTTTTGGGCCATTTAGATCACCATTCACATTTTTTTGTTGTCATATTTTGATTAAGGTGTTGATTCTCACTCTCTGATGTGCAGGTCTGAATGTTGAGTTTATCACTTGACAACCTTGGGAGATTTTAGTTATTTCATATTTGTTTGGAATGTCTTTGATATTTTGAGATACTAATTAGTTCCTCCATGCTTTTAAAATGAGTAAGAATAGTTCTACGAGGTTCAATCCACACTTGGACTTATTCTAATCGGAGGTTACTAATTGGCTACCTCATCCATTTTCATGACTAATTTGCCTTTTAGCAAATACTTTTATGTTTTGAATTTCAAAACTTTGAAATTTCATAACCTTTGTTCATGATATCAAATTTTTAAGAAAATAGTATATTTGGAGCCTACTTATTGAGACCTTTCAAACAACACCCATATTTCATATGAAATTCTAAAAAAAGATGTTAAATTAATCTAAATTTTACCTTAAAGTAAAAGTCATATAAATTTTTGCAAAACTCATAAAAAGCCAAACAGTTTTTGACAAAAAGTTTGAAATTGGTAGAACAATCTAATCATCCTATTTATAGCACTCCATCCCAATTAAGCATGATTAACAACTAATTGAGTAATTTATTAATTACCTAATATAGAATTACTTTGATTAATGATGTTTGATCTTTAATTAAGTTAGATTTAGTTTACTTTTGTCTCATTGTGTCTAATATGTAAAGTTCAGATCATAGATAGGTAGTTTGGGTTGAGTTTAACTTTAATTAGGCAGATGAAAGTCCTTTTTCATAATTTTAGATTCCATGGTTTTACATTATGCATGTATCATATTGATATCATCACATTTGTCTTGTTCAACTGGTTAACTTTCATGTTTGACTTGAATGCATTCGACTTTGTTTGAATTAGTTGGACTCTCGTTTGACTTAAATTGAAAATACACTAAGGAAGATGCATCTTCTTATGAACTTCAAAAAATTCCTATATATAAAAGAGGCCAACTGTAGCCATTCGACCCCTCCTCTTCTCCCTACTACATAACTCTTCTTCCTTCCTCTTTTCATCAGTATCTCCTCATCAAATCAAGGGAATAATAGCTTGCATGTGTGATTGGAGCCTTCCATCTTCCATTTTCATCATTTTATACATTTTTTCACACTTTTGAAGTGTAGAATCTAAGCACATTCTCCTATAAATCAGTCTTCAAGGTAAGGCTTTATACTCACTCACAGAATTATGGTTTTATGGAGTCTAAGGAGACTCTCATTTCAAGCATGCTGTAAGGTCTTGATCCCAACTAACCTCGATTTGTATTAATTAATCTTGTTTTACAATATTAAAATGCACTTCACCTTATGCCAACACTCATGACGTGACATTGAAAACTAACCGGAGGATCAAGAAGAAAAGAATGACAGCTCAACACTCCTCCTTCTCCATGTTTAGTGACCGTTGGGCGAGCTTGGGATAGCAAAGGATCCAATTCTATGGTCCTGTATGGTCTTAGGTTGAACCTATAGCCTATAGTAAGTGTGGGTGGATACCTCAGTCTTTTACTAAGTTTTAAAGGAGTAACCCATTATTAGGCTATCCTATAAACTATAGAAAGTCCATAGTCAAGCATAGAATTCATTTTGGAAACTCATTTCTATAAACTACAAATCAGACTTACCCAACCAGTCGGATATGGGTCCGACCGATCGGCCGCTCTCAGAAGGGAAATTCGACCGGTCGGGCTAGGTGACCGACCGGTCGGACTACCCAGGAGGCAATTCGACCGATCGAGTTACAGGACCGACCGGTCGGCCCTAAAGCACTCTGTTACGAAAGTGTTTTTACTCCAATTGGTTTTCTCTTCCAACCCACCATTACACCTGTAATCAAAACAACATGAGGCTTCCATTCCACATAATTGGGTTCTCTAAAGGACCATTATCATTTATTCATCAAAATCATCTCAAAACACAATTTAGATCCATACATTTCCATAGAGCTGTAAAAATGGGTAAAATCACAAAAGCCATCAAGAATCAAGGAATTAAGCCATGCATGTAAAGAAAATGTATCTTTATACTTGTCTTAAGCTTGGTGCTTCACTCAAATCGATTTGCCCCTTGGTTAGATGAGGAATAAAGCTCCTCTAATGAAAATCTAACACATGCATGAAAGAAACCAAAAATGAGATGCATGCATGTCAATTAGGTGGGATCTCTTGACCCTCATAGCGCCCAAGAACTCAAAAGGAGGTGGGGTTTCCTTACCTCAAGTTTCTACAAGAACAAAATTAGAAGATGAGCTTTAAATCTCAGGAAGAAGAACAACGGAGGAAGAAAAGGTTGAAGAAGATGATAAACCCTCTTGCATGCAGCTTCTAGAACTTCAAATCACAGCAAAAATGAAGGAGGAAAAGAAGAAGAAGATGATGAGAGAAAAGGGGGAACCGGCGCTGCTACAGAGAATGGAGGAAGGAGAAGAAGAGATCGTTGGGCTTGGGGGTTTTTAAATGAAGGAAGTTCTGGAAATTTGCAAATAAGTCCCCCTATTTATGTATATATACAGTTTAACTCAGTTGGCTTAAAATGGGCTGGAATGAGTCCAATTGATATTGGGCCAAACATGGAAAATGTCCCACAAGATGAAACTCACCCAATGCAACTAATGTGATGCATAAATAATGTAAAACCACGAAAATACAAAACACAAAATGTCTTGAACTACCTAATAAGGTTCGAACCCGACCCAACTACCTATCCATGACCTAAACCGCTTGAGATTTAAGCTTAATTAGCCTAATTACATTCTAATTAGTGTAAAACCAATTTAATTACTATAAATAATAATTATCTACGGCTGGGACCTTACATCCTCTCCCTCTAAAAGAACATTCGGTCCTCCGAATGCATCTTACCTCTGGCAAAAGTCCTGGATACTTCTTACGAACTTGCTCTTCGAGCTCCCACGTAGCTTCCTCGGGTCCATGATGCTCCCAAAGAATCTTGACCCACTTGATTGTCCGGATACGAAGCACTTGGTCTTTGGTGTTAATAACAGGAAGAGGTCGCTCTTCATAGCTCGCATTTGACTCCACTTGGATGTCATCCATCACGAGAATGTGAGAGGGGTCCGGAAAATATTTCCTAAGCATCGATACGTGGAATACGTTATGGACTCCGGCGAGTTGAGGTGGTAACTCCAACCGATATGCCAAATCTCCCACTCTATTCTAAATCTCGAATGGACCAATAAATCATGGAGCAAGCTTGCCTTTCTGACCAAACCTAATAGTACCTTTCATTGGAGAAACCTTTAAAAAAGCCTTATCTCCTACCTAGAACTCAAGAGGTCTTCGACGATTGTCTGCGTAACTCTTCTGATAAGACTTTGCAATTCTCAATCTGTCTTGAACTTTTTGTACCTTCTCCGCTGTATCTGCAACAATAGAAGGTCCATGAAAACTTCTAACTCCAACTTCTTCCCAACAAGTCGATGTACGACACTTGCGTCCATACAAAGCTTCGAATGGAGCCATTCTGATGCTCGCGTGATAGCTATTATTATACGCAAACTCGCACAAAGAGAGGTGTTCATCCTATTCTTTTCCGAAGTTTAGCACGCTGGCTCGAAGCATATCCTCCAAAGTCTGTATCGTACGCTTCGACTGTCCATCGGTTTGAGGATGGTAAGCTGTGCTGAAGTTGAGCTGAGCCGGGTACCCATGGATTCTTGAAAAGATCACCAAAAGGACGAGACGAACCTACAATCTCGGTCTGAAACTATAGACATGGGGTGCCATGCAATCACGTAACCTCATCGACGAATATCTTAGCCATCTCGTGAAACGTCATCCCCTTCCTAAAAGGAATAAAATAGGCTGATTTCATTAATCGATCAACAATCACCCAAATAACATCGTGACGTCTACTCGTCCGAGGTAGCCCTAAAACAAAATCCATCAAGTTGTTCTCCCATTTCCACTCAGGAATATGGAGGGAATGCAACAAACCGGGAGGCTTCTTATGTTCAGCCTTCATACACTAACAGGTAAGACATCTAGCCACAAAACCTGCAATGTCTCTCTTCATATTATTCCACCAAAACTTGCCATTCATATTTCAATACATCTTAGTACTCCCGGGATGCATAGAATATCTAGAATGATGTGCTTCGGCCATGAGCGCTTTTTTTAGATTCTGAATTACTGGAACACATAATCTATCCCGAAAATATAGCACACCATGACCAATCTGAAATCTGGCCTTAAAGTTATGTGTTCTCGAATCTTGATGAACTCTGGGTCCTCAAACTGTCTCTCCTTAATTTGCTGGATCAGAGTTGGCTCAAAAACCGACATGGCTACTAGCATCACCTTATCATCTACAAGTTCTACTTCTACATCCAAATCTCGAAATTCTTCTACTAAAGACCACTCACCAAACAATGCTGCTATTTCCACCATTGATTTCCTACTTAAAGCATCAGCCACCACATTGCCCTTTCCCAGAAGGTACTTGATCGGAAAGTCATAATCCTTTATAAACTCTAGCTATCGATGCTGCCTCATATTAAGATCATGTTGAGAGAATAAGTATTGAATACTACAGTGGTCACTATGAACCTCAAATCTCTCTCTATACAAGTAATGTCTCCATAACTTCAAAGCAAAGACGACAGCGGCTAACTCCAAATCATTGATGGCATAGTTCTTCTCATGCTCCCTTAACTGCCGAGAACCAAATGCTATAACCCTTCCATTCTGCATCAACACACATCCCAATCCAATCCTAGAATCATCTGTATATATCACGATTCCACCACTACCTTCTGGTAAAGACAGGATTGGGGCTGAGATCAACTTTTTCTTAAGCAATCGAAAACTCGACTCGTAATCATCCAACCAAACAAATGGTTCATTCTTCCGAGTCAATCTAGTCGTGGAGCTACAATCTTAGAAAAGTCTTTAACAAATCTCCTGTAATAACCTGCAAGACCAACAAAACTTCTAACTTCAGCAACTGTCTTTGGGCTTTGCCAACTGGTTATCGGTTCGATCTTGGTTGGGTCTATTGCAAGTCCATCATTCGAAATAATATGTCCCAAGAAAATAACTTGTCTCAGCCAAAAGTCGCACTTGTACAATTTGGCGTACAATCGATGGTCTCTCAATAACTAAAGTGAAGTCCTCAAATGCCCTGCATGTTTATCTCTGGTCTTGGAATATACCAATACATCATCAATGAGAATCATCACAAATTAGTCACGATAAGAAGAAAAGATTCTGTTCATCAAAGCCATGAATGCAGTAGGGACATTGGTTAATCCAAAAGGCATGACTAAGAACTCATAATGCCCATATCTAGTTTTGAAAGCTATCTTAGGTGTGTCTTGATCTCTAACTCGCAGCTGGTGATATCCAGATCTCAAGTCAATCTTAGAGAAATATGTTGCACCCTGCAATTGATCAAACAACTCATCTATTCGAGGTAGTGGATATTTGTTCTTGGTTGTCACCTGGTTCAACTGCCTGTAATCAATACATATCCTAAGTGTGCCATCTTTCTTCTTCACAAATAGAACTGGAGCTCCCCATGGCGATGTACTAGGATGAATAAATCCCTTGTCCAATAGATGTTGCAACTATACCTTAAGCTCACGTAGCTCTGCAGGTGCCATTCTATCCGGAGCTCTAGAAATCGGGGCTGTACTGGGCACAAGCTCTACAGAGATATCTACTTCCCTAACTGGAGGAAGACCGGGAACTTCGTCTGGAAACACATCCGGAAACTCACAAATTACCGGAATCTCCTCTAACCTTGTAAGTGGCTTCTTCTCCACAATAAAAGCAATGTATCCCTCATAACCATTTTGAATTAGCCTTTCTGCTTGAAGTGCAGAAATTATCCTAGTGTTTGAACTTTTTTTCTCACCTTGGAAAACAACACTCGGGCTGGCTTCGTCTACCTTCACCGAGACGGTTTTACAGAAACAATCCAAACAGGCCATATACTTGTTCAACCAGTCCATGCCTAAGATCACATCGAAATCATGCATAGACAACACAATGAGTTCTGCTGGAAATGACATCTCACCAATCTCAACCTCACAACTAGGGTAGTACACCTCAAAGATCATCTTCTTGTCTACAGGGTTGAAAACATGCAACTCATATGGTAACTGTGCTGGTAACTCCCGTATTCTCACAGGAAACTGAGGTGAAATGAATGAATGCGAAGATCCTGAATTAAACAGCACCTTGGCTTCCACGCCACAGATGGAAACTTTACCTACAACGGTGTGATCTGTTGCTTCTGCTTCTTCTGAAGTTACAGCATATGCACGGCCCTGTCGTTGAGGTCTGTTAGATTGTTCTTGCTTCGGTTGACCTTGTCTCGGCTGGTTCTATCTTGATCGTGATGGCCCTTGGCTCTGCTTTGCGGGTGTTTGCTGTCGTGAAGGAGCAGGTGGTGTGGTCCTAGAAGACTGCGAAGACTACTACTGTCGCGAGTCTTGTCTTGTATTCCTCCTCTTTGGGCAGTGGGATTTTTGATGACCCAAGGAGCCACAAATGTAGCACACTCCTGTCACTCTCCAACACTTGCTAGTTTCATGATTATTCCCGCACACATTGCAAACTGGCCTTAAAAGACTAATGACAACTCCCTTCTGCTTCTTGGAGTATTACTGGTTTTTTCCTGAAGACGGGGTACTCTTCCTTGGTTCATTTAAGAACAAGCTCCTTTCAATCTCTTCTGCTGCATAGTCTCTCTCCACAACGTCATCATATTCTGTTAGGTGCTGGAAGGCCGTAGCGTGTCCCCTAATAGCTGGCCCTAATCCTTTGAGGAGCCTTTTAACTCTCTTCCCTTCGGTATCGATCAAATCTGTAGCAAACCGAGAGAGCCGACTGAAGATATGCACATGCTCTGCTACCGTCATAGTGCCTTGCTGCAAAGAGAGGAATTCTGCCTTCTTCTTACGGGTAACATGCTCAGGGATAAACTTCTTCTTGAATTGCTTCTTGAAGGCATCCCAAATTGTCGCTTCAGGCATAGCCTTGATATGATCACGGACAGTCTTTCACCAAACATCCGCCACATCTCTAAACATAGAGGCCGTCAATATCACTCGTTGTGCGTTTGTACATGTCAATGATTCAAAGACATTTTCTGTGTGCTCAAGCCATTCATCCGCTTGCAATGGGTCCTCTCTTCCCGTGAATTCAGTAGCTCCTCTCTTTCTGAACTTCTCGTATAGAGAGTTTGGATCTCCCGCTTGGTTCTGCCTTTCCAAGAAGGCTGCTAGCTGCATTTGCATCGCTGCTTGGTTGGCATTGCTCGCAGCCAACTGATGCATCATCATCATGAAACGCTCTCTGTTGTATATGTAGGACGAGGAGGTGGACGCGGTGGAGGATCAACACCCTCTATCTCTACATTATCTCGGTCATCATCTCCCATGTTGTTACCTGTTCCTGATCCCGAAGCCATTTATCTGCGCTATAATAATGATTAATTTCAAGCAACGCTACTACTGAAGGCAAACTATAGATTCTTATGCAAAATTCTATTCCCCCAACTAAATATATTGTGTCCTTACCACGTTTCCTAGGGTTGCTAAGTCTTTTAACTGACTTATCAATGCTCTAATACCATATTTACATATGTCATGCCCTGAACCCGAGAATTGGAGATTTGTTGTGGGTTCTGAGGAATAACATATTTACCCGTGACAATTTGTGCCATGATGAGACACGTATGAACTGTCACAAGGGTGATCCCACAGGTACGTGTGAGGAAAATCCAGAAACACGTATTATCAACATAAGGCATTTAAGCGGAAACCTAGAGATTTCACCGATATATATCATAAGCATCCATAAAACATTCATTTCCATTCTTTAAATAAACAAGTTTGTTGATTACCCCAACTACATGCTTAAAACATGAAAATCCATAATAATAATACAAAGACATCAAATGCCAAGATGATCCCTAAGTCCAATTCCAAAATAACCTTGTTGCGCTCTATTGAGGATGATTAAGAAAAGTTGTCTTCCTCATTCCACTTATATATATCCTGAGGTAATACTGGGGTTCCCTCCGGGGGAGCACTGAATGCCGGGTTGGCATCGGGGTCCGTACTTGTAACACCATGGTAGTTGGTTAACACGGCGGTTAAGCAAAGACAAGGATACATGTGCTTAACATGATGTATCAATTGAATTACGTGATGAAATAATTACAAAGATCAATGTCGAAATCTAGGCATTTATGCATATGAGTTAGCATAAATATTGAATCATGAAATAAAGAACACATCATACCAAATTGGTAACCGCATCCACTATCTCCACTCTAAAAGAGAGTGAACTGATCCTTGGGAAACCACTAGTGATCGGGCCAGGACCGACTAGCTGCCCATAAGAGCGTCGACTCACTTTTCTGATAACTACTGTAGTAGACAACTGATAAAATACTCCCATGGGGTCCCGTCGAACCTCCTATGGGGTATAAGCTAAGTGGCACTGACTCTAAACATGTCGGGAGAAATTTGATGTTCATACTTATCATATACTGATCTGTTTTTACTGATACAGAAAGATACTCAACCTTATTGGAATATTAATCAGAGAATTGCAACTAAGTACAATACTGTTTATCAGTGATGCAAACTGATATAACTCTTATGTGGAGGTTAAGGTTACTCTCAATATGAATGCAATTAGATTGTGGCATCATCAAGGAGAATTACTAGCCAATCCTATGCTAGATAATCTGGATTTCCAAGGTCATTCATTACAGTGTATTCATAAGCTGTTCAGTGTCATTGTATTATCATTCTCGGTGTTATCTCACGTACATAGGGGACACTTCACCTTATGCCAACACTCATGACGTGACATTGAAAACTAACCGGAGGATCAAGAAGAAAAGAATGACAGCTCAACACTCCTCCTTCTCCATGTTTAGTGACCGTTGGGCGAGCTTGGGATAGCAAAGGATCCAATTCTATGGTCCTGTATGGTCTTAGGTTGAACCTATAGCCTATAGTAAGTGTGGGTGGATACCTCAGTCTTTTACTAAGTTTTAAAGGAGTAACCCATTATTAGGCTATCCTATAAACTATAGAAAATCCATAGTCAAGCATAGAATTCATTTTGGAAACTCATTTCTATAAACTACAGATCAGACTTACCCAACCAGTCGGATATGGGTCCGACCGATCGGCCGCTCTCAGAAGGGAAATTCGACCGGTCGGGCTAGGTGACCGACCGGTCGGACTACCCAGGAGGCAATTCGACCGATCGAGTTACAGGACCGACCGGTCGGCCCTAAAGCACTCTGTTACAAAAGTGTTTTTACTCCAATTGGTTTTCTCTTCCAACCCACCATTACACCTGTAATCAAAACAACATGAGGCTTCCATTCCACATAATTGGGTTCTCTGAAGGACCATTATCATTTATTCATCAAAATCATCTCAAAACACAATTTAGATCCATACATTTCCATAGAGCTGTAAAAATGGGTAAAATCACAAAAGCCATCAAGAATCAAGGAATTAAGCCATGCATGTAAAGAAACTGTATCCTTATACTTGCCTTAAGCTTGGTGCTTCACTCAAATCGATTTGCCCCTTGGTTAGATGAGGAATAAAGCTCCTCTAATGAAAATCTAACACATGCATGAAAGAAACCAAAAATGAGATGCATGCATGTCAATTAGGTGGGATCTCTTGACCCTCATAGCGCCCAAGAACTCAAAAGGAGGTGGGGTTTCCTTACCTCAAGCTTCTACAAGAACAAAATTAGAAGATGAGCTTTAAATCTCAGGAAGAAGAACAACGGAGGAAGAAAAGGTTGAAGAAGATGATAAACCCTCTTGCATGTAGCTTCTAGAACTTCAAATCACAGCAAAAATGAAGGAGGAAAAGAAGAAGAAGATGATGAGAGAAAAGGGGGAACCGGCGCTGCTACAGAGAATGGAGGAAGGAGAAGAAGAGATCGTTGGGCTTGGGGGTTTTTAAATGAAGGAAGTTCTGGAAATTTGCAAATAAGTCCCCTTGTTTATGTATATATACAGTTTAACTCAGTTGGCTTAAAATGGGCTGGAATGAGTCCAATTGATATTGGGCCAAACATGGAAAATGTCCCACAAGATGAAACTCACCCAATGCAACTAATGTGATGCATAAATAATGTAAAACCATGCAAATACAAAACACAAAAGGTCTTGCACTACCTAATAAGGTTCGAACCCGACCCAACTACCTATCCATGACCCAAACCTCTTGAGATTTGGGCTCAATTGGCCTAATTACATTCTAATTAGTGTAAAACCAATTTAATTACTATAAATAATAATTATCTAGGGCTAGGACCTTACATAAGACCTAATCAATGAGTTAGATGTAAAATGGCTCTGGTGTTATCATCCCAAACCTTTAGCATAGCTAGCTCAGACAAATCCATAGTGGTGGCCACAGTCACTGCCTGTTTGATGAACTATTGAGTAATTTTGTTTTATATGTATATATATATGCTTCCATGCCTTGATTCATGCTAATGTTTGTTCTCATGCTAAGATCCTTGTACTTCATGAATTAATAGAAATGCAAAGCCCACAATTCCAATATTGCTCATAGTTTTGAGACACTATGTATGATGAATTGGAGTTTGGAACTCGAAATACTTGTTTTGATTGATTTTTTTTTTTTTTTTTTGGTGTCATGTGTCTAATATGCTATTGATGGAAGAGTCATGTCTGAGCATTTTGTTGTGGGGGATTTTACCTAAGTTAGTCACTATCCGAGCAATTCTCACAGTCACAACCAATCAGTCTAGACAAGTCCCACAGTCACAGCCTCTTGTGGTTGTTTGTGCTCTCCTCTCTCTCTCTTTTTTTTTTGTTTGTTATTGCTCTGGACTTCCTGCCTAGGCACTATTTGAGAGAGTTTTACTGCCATGATCAAGTCATTTGTGATTGGTCCCCCCTTTTTGTTTTGCTTGTTTGGTAAAAGTGAACAACACCGCATATGCCATGATACACTTCACATGAGTCCTTGAGCCTTCAAAAGGGTTTTTTTTTTTTTTTTTGGATAACCATTCTTCAAGAGATTTGAAGTGGGCAAGCTCCGTCTGGGGAAATGTATATCTTTGGTAGAGCATTAGGCTTCAACATAGCATCCTTGGACCTAGATGTTGTCTGAGCACACCCATTTGTTCTGCTTGAACACCGACAGAGTCTAAACATGCACCTGTCATTTACAGACTGTAGTAAGTATAGGGGATTGAGAGATGACATCCACTTGATCCTTGACATAATGTAGGATTCAAGTTTGGTCACCATGGCCTCTATGGGAATTACAAGTGATTAGTCTGTAATAGTTTGCCTGATCACTAATATGATGTGAACGCATACTTGACCATCGTGGCTTCTATTGGAATTGCTTCACATTTCAGCAAACCGAATAGCCACTGTGGGAATTATAAGGGATTGGTTTGTAGTAATTCATCCAATAATTGGCATAAGGTGAACACAAACTTGATCACTATGGCTTCTATGAGTATTGTTTAGTTATTGGCAGCAAATCAAATCGCCAAAAGGTGCAGCCCTTTTTGCTTTTGATGAGAAGGTTACTCCCCTTAGGTCTCAATAAACATGAGTAGTATAAACCACCCCGGATATGAGCGGTCGATGAAAGAAACTGACGAAAATAGGATGATCCTTTGGTCGAGTGGTTAAATGTAGCTTTAAATAAGCTATTGTTTTACATTGTCTTTCTTTACTACAATTTCAAGGCTAATGAATTGCTGACCGTGTGGTTGAATGTAGCTTTGAATGAGACGTTTTACATTGTCTTTCTCTACTACAACTTCGAAAGCTAATTCACCCTTCTTTACCTTTTCCAATGCCTATTAACCCATAAAAAAATCACAGCTGCTACAATCAACTCAGAAGACTTCAGATAAACTCGGAATGCAGTAATTCAAGTTTCGAAGTTGGTGGACTTCATGTGGTTACTCAACTCACTAAACACCAAGTTTGAGGTTAAATGCTTCAAATCCAAAGAGCACTGAACAAATTCAAGCCTCTGGCAACTCTAAAGTAGGCTTGAGAATGATGTTTTAAAAGTTTCAAAGCATTTGAACTTCATCTCAGCTCAAAATCAAGCTTTAGTAACTGTTTGTTAGCTCTTTGGGGGTCACTGTGAAAATTGACTACATGCCAAAGCAAACTCAAACTCAGGGGAATGTCTTCAGATGCATTCAAAGACTATCCTTCAAAATAACAGAGCATTTGGATATTGTTTGGACAAAAACTCAGTTCAGATGGAATTCTGCTAAGCTTTTTGGGGTCATTACGCAAAGTGATAGCTCATGAAGATCAAAATCAACTAAAACTCTTGAAGGGAACTCAAATTATGCTTAAGGGAAGATCTACAAAATTTCAGGTCAAACAGACATCCTTTGACCCAAAGTTCACAAATATATCAACTTTGGATCAGTGACCCCTAATACATAGGGGTCACTGACCAAAGTCCTACTTTTTGACATCCAAAATTGATGAAATTTAGGCACAAAGCTTCAGTCATGTTCAAAGGAGATTCTATAGATTTTCAAGTTAAAAGGATTTTGTTTGGTCCTACTTCAACTACATGTTAGCTAGAAGCTAGTGACCCCCGAACCATGGAGGTCACTAGCCAAAATCCTATTTCCAAGAAGCCAGAGCTGATGAAATTCAAAAAAGTGATTTAAAATATGTTCACAATCAACTTTCCGAAGTTTCAAAGTAATTGAACGTTGTTCGGGTAGAAAACAAGCTAACTACCAACAGTGTGGGGTGAATAGTGACTTCGAACATGCAATAAATGGGTTGCTGCTCGAAATCCTACTTCCACAAATTCAAATTGCATCAAATTTAGATGCACACTCCAAGATACTCCTAATATTAGTCCCTCCAAGTTTCAGATCAAATCAAGGTCATTTGGGCTTCAAACAGCGGAAATAAAGGCCTATTTTCATGAAAAAGTCAATGGGCGAGTTGACCAACTTCAGAAGGTCAAAACGGGTTGAAATTTCTACGACATACTAAAAATAGTGTCAAATACCATTCCCAAAAGTTTATTGAAGATCGGACATCGCTTATACTCCAAACAGGTGAAAATAGGTCATATACACAAAAGTCCAAAAAATAGGCCCTGGAAGTGACCGCAGCTACGGTCACTAACTTTCATGGAGCAGTTCCTTTGGATTTAGGTAGTTTATGTAACATTTTGGCCCAGCTTAACCAAGTTTAATGTCTAATTAAGCCTTTTGGTAGTTATTTTCCAGTGCATTAGTTTAGTTTTTTATTCTTTTGTGTTTCGTTTTGGGTCATGGATAAGTAGTTGAGTTGAGTTTAACATGCTTAGATAGACATAAGCCCTTTTTTTGTAATTTTAGATTTTGTAATCTTTCATTTTTCATACATCATCTTAGTGTTAACACGTGTATTTAGTCAAGCTTGTTGACTTTTGTAACTGACTAACATGCTAACGACGTCGTTTGTTTCCGTTGGACCGGTATTTGACTCGAACTGTAATTATTGTAAACTTTTGGACTTTTATAGAATTTTTACTCATCCTTATCTTTTATATATGAGAAGATGCATGCACCGACTCATTTTGTTTCTCTCCTTCTCTCAACGTTCCTTCTTCTCTTCCTCTTAACTCTTTTCTTCGACAATCTAAGCCAAAGGGGAGAATCCGTTGCACCCTGTACATCAATCCATTTCTTGTGCTCTCTAAGGTAAGCCGTTGCGTTGAGTCACGCTACCATCTATGAGTCTAAGGTTTTCTTCATGCACGTGCATGCACTGATGGTCATTTTTGTTTTATATACATGGTGATTAGACTACATTTAGACGTGTAATTTGAGCCAGATGACAACTAATTCACATAACAAAGCTTATTTGAGGCAAGTATAAGTACGATTTGGATGAACACATGTTGGTATACGATGACTGCTATTATTCTTGATCTTGGATGTGTGGTGTGAATTAAGCCTTTCATGTATCATGTGTGTATCTGCTGGCTGTTTGTTGTCCAAATTATCCCATTTTAGTTCGTTTTGTAATAGGTTCAAGACATGTCTCTCTGAAGCTTACGGCTAAGTTGTAAGATGTTTACGGCTCACCTTCCAGAGAGCATGAAAACCTGACGTTACTCTACGGTCAGGCTACGGCTGAGCCGTAGGTTAGCTGTGACCCAACCTTAGGTCAAGCTACGACTTGATATCCAGAAAGCAGTAAATTGAGAAAAACCTCTACGGTCCAACCACGGCTAAGCCGTATGGTGTGCTACAGCTAAGTTGTACTCAACCGTGGCTGAGCCGTAGAGCAATCACGGTCCAGTCATAATAGAATGCACGGTTCAACCATAGCTTGCCGTAAATATGGATGAACAGTTTGGGAGACCACGGCTGAGCCGTAGTACATAATACGGCTAAGTCGTAAGATGTCTACGGCTAAGCCGTAAGTTCACCCATGGCTAAGCCGTACAACCACTGAGAAATGGAGAAAGAGGATAGGTTTAATAAAGAGACCTTGTAGGGCCTTTGAGCTAGAATGTAGGCAACCTTAACTTGCCCACTAGCATATAAGAAGTGCATGAATGATCCTGAGGGCTGTAACACATTCATGTATATTGTCCATTTGTTAAGCACCTCCCCACAGGTGTTGGTTTAAGGAACTTCGATACACATTTCTCGATACATTGCAACACCCACAAGATGGACAACTGTGTATCGAACAACTTAAAACTACATCATCATGCACGGTTAGAAACACCGGACAACTAGTTTAAGGCTGGCTAGTAAATGATCATGATTCTTTGAAATTACTTGACTTGCATTGCATATTGATTTCCATTACTGCCCCCTATTCGTTTATTCTTGTATCTGCCTTGAAAGAGTTGATATTTAACTGATGCACGTGTTGTATGACTTGTATATGACTGCTTGCATGTGATTTAAATTGACGTGCATTGCCTAACATAATTGACACGGTCTAACTCTACTAGGCCTCAGCCTCAGGATACCCGTCGGGGTTGACTTTAAAGTAGCCTGCTTGTGGCTGTTACAATGTGCTCCTCTCTTGGGACTTCTGGACCCCGGAAACTAGAGACTTATTCGTACCCTAGCCCGGTCGATGGTGTTCTCACCTTGCCTGCTCTCGATAGGGAGAATATGGCAAATGTAGTAGCTACCTAGCAAGTATATCTGTTCTATGATTCTGATTTCATGTTTTATTCTTATGCACGACTTGGCCTGGTGTACGAATGTGAAACTCTATGTACGATTACTTGCGTAATTATTCTTGTAGACACAACGCGTGTTACCTTATTGTTTGCTTATGATTTACTGAATCGTTGTATTCATTAGTTGTTCTTGGTGTTGCAGGTTCAAATCCCTTTGCTGACCCCTCGCCGGTCGACAAGACTTCAGAGGAGACCCTAAAAGCCCCATTAGGGCTAGAGGAGTGGATGTGATCATTCCATCGGAGAGCGTCATGGCATGATAGGTTCCTTCTGGGTGGGATGCATCATATGTTGCTTTTTGGGCTGTTAAACTCCTTGTATTTAGAGTCGACTCTAGAAACTGTCTCCCCATTTTGTCTGTACACCTGTGAATTAATGTAATCTTTTGTAGAACTTTTGTACTCTCATGTGTCCTCTTTTTTATGCAATGATACTTACAGCTTTCGCGTACACCATGTTCTTCGAGTCTTCAATTGTATTTTCCACGGAAGATAACTGTTACTGCAATATGGTGATCTGCCGTTGTATATTTTCATGTTTAGCCATACGCGCAGCTAGCCCCTATGTCGTCTTGGCTTGCTTAGCATTCACCACCCGTACTTCCTCCTCGGTGCTCTCAATCTCCACACCCAGTTGAATTTTATGCCTTAGAACTTCATCTTAGAAAGCTTTGGCATGATCAACATTTTTGTCCCAAGTAACCTTTTCTTCAAGTTTGTTGAAAAAGAGGACAAAGGCATCACAAAGGCTGCTCAAATCAGGTCCAACACCAGAGGATATCAATATATCAGCCAAAGCTTTGGCACCCTGAATCTTCAATGAAGTAAGTTCTCCTTGGAAAACGGTCACCAAAATACTGTGAATAGCCATCTTCATGGCAAATTTTATGGCGAATTGAGGCTTTGGAGTGTCCCCAAACAAACTGGGTTCTTTAAAGGTAGAAAGATTTAACTCTCGCTCTTGTGAATTGAATTGAGTTTGGAAACCTGAGCGATCATCCCTTTCTTTCTTGAAATTTATATCCTCACTCCCATGAATAGCCAATGCCTCTTCACGAACAGAAGGTGAGTTATGCGACCCTTGTGAAAACAAAGTGGCTGAAGGATCCTTATTTGTATGTAGTGTTACTATAACATACAATAACACTTTTCGGGATCCTCTACCTTCAGCTGTAGAAGCCTCATCTGATATCTTCTGAATGGCAAGGTCTTCAATACTCTTCCTGGGTGATGATTGAGCCACCCTAAAATGAACCCTTGAAGGTGTCATGGCTTTGGGAGATGTAAAGCTGCCAGTAGCTGGAGGTACACTGCTAGTGACGGGTGTTGTAGGAGCATCTTCTTCTAAGGGATTTGCAGCTTATAAGCCCAATGTCCTTTGAGTAGAAGGACCTGTTTTGATTATGAAAGGTTCTGCTACAATGGCCTCTTCAGCTGGGATCATTACAACATCCGCTTCTCTTTCCATTTCGCCAACGGGTTCAGCATTTGTTTCTGTTTGAATATCCACAACTTCATCAACCCTTGGCTTAATGCTAATAGGTGGTACAACGAGGCCTGATGATAACTCTGGATCATTGCTAATGCTTTTAGTTGGCGAATCTGAAGATAAACTTTCCACAAAACGCTGTAGGTCACTTTTTAGGGTGTTGCTGGGCAATGCTTCAAAGTATCCACTATAAATCGAGATATCATCTAGGTCAATTGAAGCTTCAGCACCTTCTTTCTCTGCCTACTCCTCAATGGTACCCCAAAAGGTTTTCTCACTAACATGGAAGGTATAACATGAGTACTTTCTTCCATTCGGGTACCTAAGAAGGAATGATCGAAATCAAATCACAATGTTGAAACAAGTCTTTAAATAATTAAGTAAGAAAGTTACCTTCAAAAATTAGATTTGTTGGAACTCCTTTAGTAGCGTTGGGGACTTCCACTTCTTCTATCAAAACTCTGGTAATTAATTCTACTTTAGGAGGAATATCTCGTTTCTCAGTTTGAGAGGCCACGTCTTTTGGCTCCATGGGTACATCGCTGTAAGTTGCCTTATCTATAGTAACAGCATCGCCCACATCATCGTCAGATCTCTCTATAGCAATGAATTCTATCAGAATATCCGCTGCTGACTTTCTCCTAGACTCAGGTATCATTGCTTGATCAAATATATCCTTCTTAAAGTCGAACTCAATATTAATGTCACTATCAGTTCGTTCCCCGGTTGTGGGAGAATTAAAACTACTGTCCCCCCCCACCATTTTCAATGAAGGCATAGTCTTTAACAATTTCAGCTACTTACCCCACAAACCTTCAGCAATTGAGGTTTAAGCTGGTAAAATGACAAGGGAAAATGTAAATGTCAAAACAAGAGTTGAAGAATCAATGAGAAAGTAATAGTTTATAAATAAATATAGAAGTATTACCAGCTTTTAGCCTTTAAAAATGACAAGTTCTAGGGCTTTCAGCTTTTCGCTTCTTTGAAGAAGCCTCTTTGCTGACTGGGGCTCAGGTTACTAGCTTCAAGTGTATGGCTTTGAGCTTCTTATGTAGAACCAGGCCTTTTGGAGGTTTTGTTGGCATTATAATAGGTGGCTTTGCCCTAGTAATTGCTTCAGCCAACTGGACTACCTCTGCTAAACTTGGATCTATATGTGCCTCTATTGGTATTGGAGCAACAGTAGTAGCTTTTGACGAAGATCTCTGAGCAAGGTTTGCCTCGGTAGTTGCACGGATAATGGACTGCTCTTCTTCAAACTGCTTTGTCTACTCTTCTACTGAAACTTTGGTTTTGACAGAGCGAGAAGCAGATTCAAAGTCCAACGCAGCTTTACCCATCTATCTGATCTCAGTAAGATCCACGCTCTCCTGTAAATTCACATCCACCGGCTATTGCATCCTTGCTACAAATACATTAGGTGGAGGTATGAATCTCTCATCTTCTTCACCTCTTAAAGAACGGTGAGCTCGGCAGATATCAAACCTAGCCGCTAAGTTAATTCGCCATTTATCGCCATCATGCAGCCAATTTTCAAAATTTTCTGCGTTGAAACAATCTTTCTCCGCTCTTTCTCCTTTTTTGGAAACAGCTAAAGCATGGCATTTAACACAAGGATTGCTCGTGTATGTTTGTACTATAGTAATGGTACTTTTGGCAAACCATTGGGCGAAGCCACTCATATATCCAGGATTTGGAAGGGGAGGGTAGCCGAAACAAGCCCCAATGTCAAGCGCTTGATAAAATTCCCAAGCACTTCGGGCATCTTGTATGGAACCAGTAGTGCCTCAAATCCGACCTGGTGCTCCCACAACGGCTTGATGAAAATCAAATTGTCTGCAAAACCTGGTAGGCAAATAAGGTTGAATGTTGATATATGAATTCTTCCTATATATTAGATCTGCATGCCTTAAGCTCAAGAACCAGCCCTTTTCTTCATCCGATAAGCCGACATCCCGACCACCTTCTCCGACTCTATCTATCGATGGTTCCACAGTGTTTCTCATGCGAGTCAAAACTTCGATGTTAGGTACAGCGTCACAAGAAGCAACATAATTGTTGAAGTTATACAAATGCTAGCGTAAGTCAGCTGTGGAATAGGTGTTAATCAAACCACTACCACTTACTACACCCTCTATAAAAATACTTCCTGGTGCACTGCTGTGTAAATAAAGACCGTTATAATAATATGTGAGCCAAGTGTGTAGTAGATACTCAGCATAATACCGGTTGAGAGGCTTCCCCTCTCTGATAGTGAAACTTGATAACTTCAACTCAATTAGCATATATGACACAAAAGCAGAACCCAAGGCGAGACTATGTCCAAAGGCTATTCTGAGGGCTGGATATATGCAACCAGGCCTGAAGCCACTTTTGGAACTTGGAAAAAGAACTTTGGACAACTATGCTGCCAAGAATGTAGCGAGCCAACACTTCCTTTTCAAGTCTGGGTACTTGGCATAAATGTATAGCTAGAAGTCCGGATCTGCATGATAAACAATAGTGTCGTCCTTCTTGGGGTCCTCGTTGGGAATACCTCTTTCCATTTAAAGTATCTGCCTTGACTTATAAAGAAAGGATTAGTAATGCTTTTCACTTAACTCATCCATTGGACGACTTTACCTCGACTGTGGCTGGTTATTTGAATTGAATCTTCAAGCGCAAAAGGAGATAATATGCAGCTCAGAATTCGTCATCCATGGTGGATAATTCTTCATTGGGTATGATGGTTTCATCATAGATCTCACCATATGGTGTCAAAGCAAGAATCTTCTTTATTTCCATAAGGAAAATCCTAACTCTATATTCGGAGTAATGAAGGTACCAGTTGCCAGGTAGAACAATTCTAGAATGGCCCAGCAGATGTTTTTATTCTCACATGAGACTTTCTATGTGGTGGCATTTACAGCATCAAAAATTTCAGTTGTTTTTAAATCTTCTACATAATAATGATAGTCACCCAGCCTTGCCAATCCCCGATGCAGTTAAACCACCCACGGGGCTGATGTCTTTCATCAAGCCAGGCACTCTTGTCCCCCGTGTGGATACCAAGCCAAATTGTCCTGAGTTGTGAAATCATGGTGCCCACTTCAAGATTCAAAGTACACGGTTCTATGGCCTTTATTTTAGACCTTGGGTACTCTATGAAATAATTTGGAGGCTGACGCATGAATTTACCAGTCTTGAAATGGATGTGGTGCTTAATTCACAAAAATGGATCATTCCTTGCCAGGATAGTTGGAGCCATTGCCATTATTGTTGGATATCACCGGACAGACCGAACAATGGTTAGTTCACGAAAAGCCCCCTGAATTTACATAGCGGTATTGCATGTTGTCAACAAGCTACTTCACATTCTCCTTCGTGGCATCTCCAAATATATAACATGGTTTTACAAAGCTCACCTTGTTATTATTCTCCCAATCGGTGTTATTCGCTAAACACCAGTATGTGTACCAATTCCTTCTTGATAAAGCTTTGGTTTTCTGACTTTGTAAGTTGACATCAAATACTTCATTCGGATTTTTTAGATTAAAGTCATTTGCAGTTTTACCCTTTGCATGGCTTTTAGATGCCCCGGCAGTTGCATTTGCAGGTGCCTTGCCTTTTCTGTCTGCAAAACAAACAAGCGAAAAGAAAATATCAGCAATAGTGAAAATAACTAAGGTATGGAATTCTACTAAATATTGGCAGCATCTCCCTTGAACAGAAAGTCAAAAGGAGAAAATAATACTCAGTTTTGAGACCAAGAATTGGCATTAAGGTGTACTTAAGTCCTAGAACTAAGGCTCCTGGTCTAAACAAGTGTTCGAGCGCCTTAAGACCTTCCAGGGGCAATGGATTTGTGTTCGAGCACAAAATTGTAATATCCAATGCTAGAAATGCATGCACAATACAAGCAATGCGTGACAGCAGTTACATGCAATATATAAAGCATAAACAAGCTTAAACATGTATGGAAGAACAACATTTGAAAGTACATGACATGTTTTCAACAAGATCAAGAAAGAGCAATCAATTTTAAAGCATTGGAAACAAAAGTAAATGCCATTGGTTTATTGGCAATTACTCGGCTATTCCCCGAGGTTTGATTAGACTTACTTGCAATAATTGGAGATTGTTTCGCTCTCCACATTCAAACTCAAAAGCCGGCTAAAAGATTTTCACTTTCCTATGACGGTATTTCTACATTCCCAAGACGGTATTTCTCACAAATATCAGCAAATAAAATCCTGGGCGATGATTTGCTATGATGGGACCATTAGACATTCTTGTGGAATCGATAACAAATTATTTTCAATGAATGCAGAGCTAATGAAGGAAATATTGTTCTACAAAGTTAATTTCAAAGATCATCAACTATCATCAATGATCGGAAAGTGATATTGTATCTGTTGGCCTCCCATAAAGATGGTCGACATCCTTGAAAACTGACTCAAATGATACATTTCGGGTCGGTATCGAAAAGGACGAGGAAGGGTGAGTTAGCATTGGAAGTTGTAGTAGAGAAAGATAATGTAAAACGTTTTATTCAAAGCTACATTCAACCATGTGAACGGCAATTCATCAGCTTTGGAAGTTGTAGTAGAGAAAGACAATGTAGAACGTTTTATTCAAAGCTACATTTAACCATGTGATCGGCAATTCATTAGCTTTGGAAGTTGTAGTAGAAAAAGACAATGTAAAATGTCTTATTTAAAGCTATATTCAACCACACGATTGGCAGTTCATCAGCCTTGTAGTTGTAGCAGAGAAAGACAATATAAAACAATAGTTCATTCAAAACTACATTTCACTGCTCGACCAGAGGATCATCCTATTTTTGTCAGTTTCTTCCATCAACCACTCATATCCAGGGTGATTTATACTTCTCATGTTTATTGAGACCTAAGGGGAGTAACCTTCTCATCAAAGGCAAAAGGAATGTACCTTGTGGTGACTCAGTTATTTTTGTTGGTTTCTTTCACCGACCGCCCATATCCAAGGTGATTTATACTTCTCATGTTTATTGAGACCTAAGGGGAGCAACCTTCTCATCAAAAGCAAAAAGAACGCCCCTTGCTGCTATTTGGTTTGATGAATTATAAAACAATTCCTATAGAAACCATGGTGGTTAAGTCTGTATTGTGTCATGCCAGTGACTGAACAAACTACCACAACCCAATCCCTTGTAATTCCCACAGAAGCTGTGATGACTTAATGTCTACTGGCACTATGTTAGGAGTCAAGCAGGCTATCACTTCCTATCTCCCTATGCTTCTCATAGTTTGCAGGAGCCAAGTATGTGCTGAGATTTTGTCAAATATTCAAGCAAAGGATGTAGGTATGCCTTCCACAAATTTCTATAGCAAAGGATCAGGTTTAGAGCTCTAGCAAAGGCATTCATACCCCAAGATGGAGCTTATTCATTTCAAATTTCTTGAAGAACAGATATCCAAGACACTTTTGGGGCTCAAAGTCTCTCTGCTATGCTAATGACTTCAGGTGCAATCTATTATTAATCATGTGTTTGCTTATTGGCAAAGGAGATATAAAAACGAGAGAGAGAGAGAGAGAGAGAGAGAGAGAGAGAGAGAGAGAGAGGCTGTCTTTATGATTGTGGATGTGCTCAAGTGATGCTTTGGGAAAATAAAACCTCACGAGTTCCACTTTCAGCTAAGAGTGATGTCTAGAGAACAAATCTTCATCAGAGTTATTAATTGACAAAGGCACCTTATGCAAGAAAAAGCAAACAAAAGAAAAAAGGAAAGGTCACAAATTGGCAGTGATCGTGAGCTTGGCAACATTGGCTGTGCTTGTAAACTTGCCCACTCTTTGGATATGGCAAAGATTTAGAACATGAAATTCAAAACATTAATAGGTGTTAAAAAGAACCAATTGAGTCAAGAAAAATCAGAATAAAAAAATTTAGCCAAAACAATCATCACACAAACTGTGTCCATGACTGGCCGTGACCGTGGGCCTCTCTGAACAATGCAAGACAGTGGACGGGGACTTGCTTGAGCAAGGTAGCATTCTCTTGTACCAAAGAAAAAAAAAGAAGAAAAAAGAAAGGGAAGGGAGAACTGCGGGTATGCCTGAACAGTGGTCTGCCGTTGGAATCCCATGAATTTGCAACCTCAGCCTATTTTGTTCACTATGAATAAAGCTTGCTCACTGTTCAAACATGGTATGAACTTTACCAGAAAGTGAAGCTCGGAACATCATCATCATCATACATCAAAAAGGATTCATCAAATCAAACATCAGAGTAAAAAAAAAAAGGGAAAAGAAAAAAAAAAAAAAACTCATGCAGTGGCCGTGACCATGAGTCTGTCACTGTGGGATTAATCAAGGCAGCAGTGATTGTGACCAAAGCTGAATTCGGGCAATGCCCATACCTAAGCAAATAGCACTACATCAAAAGGCCTAAAGCAAATTCATTCAAAAAAAAAAAAAAAGGATTTTTTTCAGGCATTGTGTCAAGCACGTGGTGACCGTGACTCACGAACAGTCTAGACCATGGTTTTGAAGATGCTCAATTCGAGCATATCACTACAGAAGAAGCCCAGGTAACATTCTTGCATTAAAAAAAAAAGGGGGTCGAGAAGAAGAAGAAAGAGCAAGGAAGAGCCTCCATCCCACTGTGCCGTGAGCCACCTCTCATCTCACTATGGAATTGAGGCCAATAGCCATCTTGCAAACCAATTGTATGAAGGGCTGATACAAACTCTCAGATAAAACAAAGAACAAAGTGTTGATTGTGCAGCGCATCAAACAAAAAAAAAAAAAAAAAAAAGAACAGACAGAATCCATTCAACCATGATGAAATTGGTAGATGATGCAGTGCCAGGACTCACCAGCCATGATAGTTGTAGACAACAGTGAAATTTGCAAATTGGGAGAAAGGAAAATAAGAAAAAGAGTGCTTCAAGTTTTGGGAGATTTGGGCCCTTCTTGCAGTCAATCCAAATAGCAAAGCAAAATAAAGAAGAGAGGGAATGAATTAGCTCTGTTTTATGGCTTGTATCCAAACATGAGAATTCCTTGAGTCCTCACGATGACTGCTGTTCCTCTCTTTGGCTCACAGACACTTATTGTTTCTAAGCACTGGGACCCATCGTTTAATGGCCCATTCTCTCAAGTATGCTCACTCCCACACTCACGGTCACTGTAATCTTGAAACAGTGGAGCATTGCTTGGCTTTTCCGAAGCTCACAGTCATGGCGTGATCAAGCAATGCGACCGTTCCCCACAGCCACTGCCTTCTCTATCTTTCACGGACACTGCTATATCAAGTAGTGGGGTTCATGGTTTACTAGTCCAAATTCACGCAGACTTAAAATGATTGAGTAGAGAAGTCCATAGCTTCTTAGCCCGAGTCAGTAATGCCACACCCTCTCCTCTTATGGAAATTGCTTAAGTGGTGGGATCCACTATTTGAATCAAACTCTCTCCAATGTACTCAAAACTCACGGCCTTCCTTCTTTTCCATAGACACAGCTCTGGTAAAGTGGTGGGGTCCACGGCTTGATCAAGTCCACCAAGATCATTGCCCCCCTTGTCCCCACGGCCACTGTTGTCTTAAGTAGTGGAGCCTGCTGCTTGAAATGGAACCCTCCTCTCACAGTCAATAGTCTAGCCGAGTTCTCATGAACACATTTGCTTCTCTCTTCCACAGTCACCACTGATTCAAAATGTTTTAATAGTGGGACTCACTACAAGTAGCACATCCTCTAAAATGTGAACATCCAAATTCCTAGAACACAAAACAGATCCATTTTAGATGTTTTACTCAAGACACAGCATGGTGAACCCACTTTGGGTATTTTGTTCAAAACAAAATGTGTGTTTTCTTGAAAGCCAACCCAATCTAAATTTTAAGTTCTGAGGCAAGTTTATCATTTCAAATTACTTTGAATCAAAACCCACAAAAGCCAATCTCTTTTTTTCAAAAATTCATCTTAACTCCTCTCAAGCCAAGTCAAAACCTAAACTTTGATTTTTGAAAATGAATCAAAAATCCATGAAAATTCCAAACCCAAATTCATTTTAAATTTAAACTTTAATTTTTATTAAAACCTCAGGGATTTCTTTTGTGGGTGTTCCCTACAATCCCCTCAGAGATACCGTTTGGATATTTATGATAAATAGGTCATGAGAAAGTCAAGTCCTTTTCCAAAATCCAAACAAAAAAATTCATAAATTTATGTATTTTCAAATGCCTCAGGGATTTCTTTTTGTGGGTGCTTCCCACAGTCCCCACAAATATACTACTTTCGATATCTGTGAAAAGAGGGGAAAGAAATTCAAATTTATTATGTTTTTTACCAAAATTCCATTATCAAACACCTCATGGTTTTTATAAAAATTTTCAAAATCTCAAGTTTAGGCCTACAACATATCTTGACAAACTGTATTTTCGTCAAACCATTTCTCATTCCCACAGATTTGCTATTTCAAGGTACAATGATTGTTATATTTTAATGATTGCACCTCGAGGGGCACTTGTTGACCCATAAAAAAAAATCATAGGTGCTACATCAACTTAGAAGACTTCGGATAAACTTAGAATGCAGCAATTCAAGTTTCAAAGTTAGTGGACTTCATTTGGTTATTCAACTCACCAAAACACCAAGTTTGAGGTTCAATGCCTCAATATCCAAGGAGCACTAAGCAAATTCAAGCCTTTGGCAACTCTAAAGTAGGCTTTCGAATGATGTTTTGAAAGTTTCAAAGCATTTGAATTTCATCTCAACTCAAAATCAAGCTTCAATGACTGTTTGCCAGCTCTTTGGGGGTCACTGTGAAAATTGACTACATGCCAAAGCAAACTCAAACTCAGGGGAATGTTTTCAAATGCATTCAAAGACTCTCCTTCAAAATAACAGAGCATTTGTATATCGTTTGGACCAAAACTCAGCGTTCAAATGGAAATTTGCTAAGCTCTTTGAGGTCATTACGCAAAATAATACCTCATGAAGATCAAAATCAACTAAAACTCTTGGAGGGAGCTCAAATTATGCTTGAGGGAAGCTCTACAAAATTTCAGGTCAAACAGACATCCTTTGACCCAAAGTTCATAAATATATCAACTTTGGGTCAACGAACCCTAAGTCATGAGGGTCACTAACCAAAGTCCTACTTCCTGACATCCAAAACTAATGAAATTTGGGCACAAAGCTTCAATCATGCCAAAGGGAGATTCTATAAATTTTTAAGTCAAAAGGATTTCAATTAGTCCTACTTCAACTACATGTCAGCTAGAAGCTAGTGACCCCCGAGTCATAGAGGTCACTAGCCAAAATCCTATTTACAGGAAGCCAGAGCTGATGAAATTTGAAACAGATATTTAAAATATGTTCACAATTAGTTTTCCAATGTTTCAAGGCAATTAAATGTCGTTCGGGTAGAAAACAAGCTAACTACCTACAGTGTGGGGTGAATGGTGAATTAGAACATGCAACAAATGAGTCACTGCTCGAAATCCTACTTTCACAAATCCAAACTATATGAAATTTGGATGGACATTCTAATATACTCCTGATATCAGTACCTCTAAGTTTCAAATCAAATTAAGGTCATTTGGGCTTCAAACAACTAAAACAAAGGCCCATTTTTATGAAAAAGTCAACGTGGAGTTGACCAAATTCAAAAGGTCAAAATGGGTTGAAATTTCTGTGACACACTAAAAATAGTATCAAAAGCATTCCGCAAAGTTTGGTTAAGATAGGACATCGTTTGGACCCCAAACAGGTCAAAATGGGTTACATACACAAAAGTCCAAAAAGGGGCCTTGGGAGTGACTGTGGCTGCGATCATTGACTTCCATGGAGCAGTTCCTGTAGTTTTGAATGGTTTCCCTCACTTCTTTTCAAAGTTCAACCTCCCATAACCTCTCTTTAACTTTCTAGAACTCCTTAAAACCACTTGTGCAGTCTATAAAAGAGAGTAACACTTGAAAAGAAGAGAGACAGAGAAAAAAGATAGACAGTTCCTACTAAAAAAAAACTTCAAGCAAGGCATCCTCCAGCACTCCAACCCATTTCTTCTTCTTCTTCTCATTTGCTCAAGGTGAGAGATGGTTCAAAGAAGGAAGGTGGGTATGGGTATCATTTAAAAAAAGACTATGTTCAAGCATTGGCGAGCTTTCGAAGGATGACATTGATTCCTTTGTTTTTCTCACTTTGGAGGGTCTTTCTAGCAACATAGAAGTTGTAAACAAGCCTCTTTAGGCTTCACTCTATCCCTTGAAAACCATAGGTTCAGGATGACATAACTTTGGCTTCATTTCACTAATATACAGCACCCTTTTCTGACTTGTCTAAAAACAATCCGTAACCAAAAGTGATGATCACCAAAGGTTTTGATCGATTCCATGGCCAAATTCAACCCTTTTAATGGTCACTCAACACTCCAAAAATCAGAAAAACAAGTTTTAGCACCTTGGAAGAGTCACAGAGGCAAAACAGAAAAGGACAGAGTGCAAACAGTGGCCTTTCAGCCACATCTGCCAGTGATCGCAGGTCATGGTCACTGGAAGGGGGCCAGTGACCGTGACCCATGGTCACTCCCCTTGTTTTCTTCTTTTTTGTATTTTTTTACAATTTTCATGCATTTTCATGTATTTTTCAAATTTGGATCACATCTAAGACTAAAGGGAGGGATTGTAAACTTTTAAAAAACATGTAAATAACCTGCGTCCCCGTGTCAAAGCATTTGAACCCATGTAAAACAAAAGGGAAATTAATGATGAACCGTAGTTAATTCCCATTCTTTTTAAACGCTTGAAGTGTATGAATGTTGGACTCGAATTCATTACACATTTGCATTTTATGAGTGCGATCAATGCCGACTCGAAATGTATCATCTGAGTCAATTTTGAATGATGTCGACAGTCTTTGTGGGAGGCCAACAGATACAATATCACCTTCCTATCATCGATGACAATTGATGATCTTTAGTTTGAAATTAACTTTGTAGAGCAATATTTCCTTTATTAGCTTTACACACTAAAAATATTGCGTCGATTCCACGAGAATGTCTAATGGTCCTATGATAGCAAATTACCACACGGAATTCTATTTTTTCTAAAATTTGCTAGAGATGCCATCTTGGGAATGCGTAAATCCTTCAATCGGCTTTGAATTTGAGTGTGAGAGACAACATTCTTTAATAGTTGCAAGTAAGTCTAATGAAACCCCGAGAATAGCCGAGTAATTGCCAATAGACCAACATCGTTTATTTTTGTTTCCAATGCTTTAAAATTGATGTTGCACTTTGTTAATCTTGTTGAAAACATGCCATGCATTTTCAAATGCTATTCTTTCATACATGTTTAAGCTTGTTTATGCTTTATATGTTGTATATAATTGTTGTCATGTGTTGCTTGTATTATGCATGCATTTCTAGCATTGAATACTACAATTTTTGTGCTTGAACACAAATCCATTACCCCGTGAAAGGTCTTAAGGTGCTTGAACACCTGTTTGGACTAGGAGCCTAAATTCTAGGACTTAAGTACGCCTTGATGCCAATTCTTAGTCTCGGAACTGAGTATTATTTTCTCCTTTTGGCCTTTTGTTAAAGGGAGATGCCGTCGAAATTTTGGTAGAATTCCATAACATTATTACTGACATTTTCCTTCTCATTTGTTTGTTTTTCAGATAGAAAAGGCAAGGTACCTACAACTACAACTGTCGGGGCATCAAAGAGTCGTGCAAAGGGTAAAATTGCAAGTGACTCCAAATATGAAAAATCCAAATGAAGTATTTGATGTTAACTTGCAAAGTCAAAGAACCAAAGCTCTATCATGAAAAAACTAGTACACATATTGGTGTTTGGTGAATAACACCGATTGGGAGAATAATGGCGAGCTAAGCTTTAAAAAACCACGTTATATATTTAGAGATGCCACGAAGGAGAATGTGAAGTAGCCTGTTGACAATGTGCAGTACCGCTATGTAAACTCAATGGGGATTTCTCGTGAATTAACCACTGTTCGGTCTATCCAGTGGTATCTAACAATAATGTCAATCGCTCTAATGATCCCGGCAAGGAATGATCCATTTTCATGAAGAAAGCACCACGTCCATTTCAAAACTGGTAAATTCATGCACCAGCCTTTATATTATTTCACAGAGTACCTAAGGTCTGAAGTAGAGGCCATAGAACCTTGCACTTTGAATTTTGAAGTGGGCGGTGAATTCACAACTTAAGACAATTGGGCTTGGTATCCACACAAGGGACAGGAATGCCTAGCTCGGTGAAAGACACCAGTCCCGTGGGTGGTTTAATTGCATTGGGGAATGGTAGGGCTGGGTGACTGCGATTAAGCATCATTATGTAGAAGATTTAAAGGCGATTGGAATTTTTGATGCTATAAATGCCCCCACATAGAAAGTCACGCACGAGAACAAGAACATTTGCAGGGTTATTCTGGAACTGTTCTAGCCAGCAACTGGTACCTTCATTACTCTGAACATGGAGTTGGGATTTTCTTTATGGGAAGTAAAGAAGATTTTTGGTTTGGCACCATATGGTGAAATCTATGATGAAACCATCTTACTTGATGAAGAATTGGCTACCATGGATGACGAGTTCCAAGCTGCATATTATCTCCTCTTCGCGCTCGAAGATTCAATTCAAACAGCCAACCGCAGTCAAGGTAAGGTCATCCAATGGATGAGTCAAATGAAGAGCATTACTAGTCCTTTCTCTGTAAATTAGGGTGGATACTTTGAATGGAAATAGGTGATCCCCAGCGAGGACCCTGAGAAGGACCCAACAATCATCTATCATATGGATCTGGATTTCAAACAATACATTTTTACCAAGTACCCAGACTTGAAAAGGAAGTGTTTGCTCACCACATTCTTAGCAGCATGGTTGTCCGAAGTTTTTTTCTGAGTTCTGAAAGTGACTTCAAGCCTGGTTGCATATATCCAATGCTCAGAATGGCCTTTGGACATAGTCTCACCTTGGGTCCTACTTTTGTATCATATATGTTAACCGAGTTGAAGCTATCAGGTTTTACTGTCAGAGAGGGGAAGCCCTTCAACTGGTATTATGTTGAGTATCTACTGTACTCCTGGTTCACATATCATTGCAATAGTCTTCATTCACACAGTGGTGCACCAGGAAGTATCATTACAATAGTCATCATTCACACAGTGGTATAGTAGGTGGTAGCTGTTCGATTAACACCTATTCCATGATTGACTTCTGCCAACATTTGCGTAACTTCAACAATTATGTTGCTTCTTGTGACACTGTACCCAACATCGAAGCTCCAACTCGTATGAGAAACACTGTGGAACCATCGATTGACAAAGTCGAAGAAGGTGGTCGAGATGTTAGCTTATCAGGTGAAGAAAAAAGCTGGTTCTTGAGCTTAAGGCTTGCAGATCTGGCATATAGGAAGAATTCATATATCAACATTCAACCTTATTTACCTGCCAGGTTTTGCAGACAATTTGATCTTTATCAAGCCATTGTGGGTGCACCAGCTGGATTCGAGGCACTACCGGTTCCTTATAAGATGCCCAAAATGCTTGGAAATTTTATCAAGCGCTTGACATTGGGGCTTATTTCAACTACCCTCGCCTTCCAAATCTTGGATACACGAGTAATGGTATGCCAAAAGCACCATTACCATTGTATAGACATACACAAGCAATCCCCGCGTTAAGTGCCATGCTTTGGCTGCTTCCAAAAATGGGGAAAGGGCGGAGAAAGATTGTTTCAACACAGAAAATTTTGAAAATTGGTTGTATGATGGTGATAAATGGCAAATTGGCTTAGTAGCCGGGTCTGATATTTGCCGAGCTCACTATTCCTTAAGAGGTGAGGAAGATGAGAGATTCATGCCTCCTCCAATGTATCTGCAGTGAAGATGCAATGGGCAGTGGATGAGAATTTACAAGAGAGCGTAAGTCTTACTAAGAACATGCAGATGGGTAGAACTGTGTTGGACTTTGGACCTACTTCTCACTCTGTTAGAACCAAAGTTTCAGTAGGAGAGCAAACAAGGTAGTTTGAAGAAGAGTAGTCCATTATGCGTGCAGCTGCTGAGGCAAACCTTGCTTAGCAAACTTTATCAAAGGCTACTATTGCTACTCCAATAACGATAGAGACACATGTAGATCCAAGTCTAGCAAAGGTGGTTCAATCAGCTAAAGCAACTATCGGGACAAGGCCACCTGTTACAATGCCAACAAAACCCCCAATAGGTTCGGTTCTACATAAGAAGCTTAAATCCAGACGTCGAAATGCTCTAGCCAGCAAAGAGGTTTCTTCAAAGAAGCGAAAGCTAAAAGCCCTAGAACTCGTCGTTCTCAAAGGCTAAAATCTGGTAACACTTCTATATTTTTTTGTAAACTATTACTATCTCATTGATTCTTTTACTCTCGTTTTGATGTTTACACTTTTATTGTCATTTTATCAACTTAAACCTCAACTGCTGAAGGGGTTGTGAGGAAAGTAACCGAAATTGTTGAAGACTATGCCTCTGACGAAAGAGGTGGGGGAGAGAGCAGTTTTGATACTCCCATGACCAGGGAACGAATCGATAGTGACATTAATATTGAGTTCGACTTTGAGAAGGGTATATTTGATCAAGAATGACAGCTGAATCTGGGAGAAAGGCTACAACAGATATTCTGGCAGAATTCATTGCTGTAGAGAAATATGGCAAAGATGTGGGCTATATTGCTACTGTAGATAAGGCAACTTGCAACAATGTACCCATGGAGCCAAAAGATGCGGCCTTTCAAACTGAGCAACAAAATATTCCTCCTGAAATCCTCAAGGGACCCGCAGCCAGAGCCTTAATGGAAAGGGAGAAATCCCCATTACTACTAAAGGAATTCTAATGGATTCAACTTTTAAAGTTAATTTTGGACTTGATTTGTTTGGAATTGAAAATGTTATTCCAACATCTGTGATTTGATCTTAGTCATTCCTTTTTTAGGTACATAAGTGGAAGAAGGCATTCCTAATATACTTCCCACCTCCGTGAAGAATCATTTTGGGTCACCCATTAAGGAGCAAGCAAAGAAAGAGGATGTTGAAGCCTTAATTAACCTAGATGATATCTCGATTCATAGTGGATACTTTGAGGCATCTTCGAGCAGCACCCTGAAGAGTGACCTACAACGCTTCATGGAAGGCTTATCTTTAGATTCGCCAGCCAAAAATGTTAGCAATGATCCGAAGTTATCATTAACTGTCGTTGCACTGCCTATTAGTATTAAGCCAAGGGTTGATAAAGCTGTGGTTATCCAGAAAAAACCAAATGCTGAGCCAGCTGGTGAAATAGAAAGAGAAGTGGACATTGTAATGATCCCAACTGAAGAGGCCATTGTAGTAGAACTGATCATAATCAAAATAGGTCCTTTTGCTCAGAGGAAGTTCATGCTAGAAGCTGCAAATCCCATGGAAAAAGATGCTCTTGTAACACCCATCACTAGTAGTGTGCCTCCAACTACTGGCGGCTTTACACCTCCCAAAGCCATGACACCTTTAAGGGCTCATTTTAGGGCTAATCAATCATCGCCCATGAAAATTATCGAAGACCCTACCATTCAGAAGATATCAGATGAGGCTTCTATGGCTAAAGGTGGAGGATCTCGAAAAGCATTATTGCATGTTACAGTAACACCACATATAAATGGGATCCTTTGGCCACTTTGTCTTCACAAGGGTCAAATGATTCACCTTCTATTCATGAAGGGGCGTTGGGTATTTATGGGAGTGAGGGTATAAATGTTAAGAAAGAAGGGGATGATCACTCGGGTTCTCAGACTTAGTCTAATTCACAAGAGCGAGAGTCGAATCTTTCTACTCCTAAGGAACCCAGTTTGTTTGGGGATACTCCAAAGACTCAATCTGCCATAAATTTTGCCATGAAGATGGCTATTCACAGCATTTTGGCCACCGTCTTCCAAGGAGAGCTTACTTCTGAGAAGATTTAGAAAGCCAAAGCCTTGGCTGATATGTTGATATCTTCTAGTGCTGGAATTGATTTAAGCGGTCTTCGTAACGCCTTTATCCTCTTTTTCAACAAACTTGAAGAAAAGAATACTTGGGACAAAAATGTTGACCATGCCAAAGCTTTTCAAGATAAAGTTCTAAAGGATAAAGTTCAATTGGCCACAGAGATTAAGATCACCAAAGAGGAAATACGGGTGGTAAATGCTAAGCAGGTAAAGATGACACAAGAACTAGATGCGTGTGTGACTGAACATGAAAATATACAACGGCAAATCACTGTGTTGCAGCAATAGTTACTTCCATGGAGAATACTATTGAAGTGTAAGGTTCCGAACCCCACTAATTTTAATCTACATTAATTAATCACGTTCTATATTAATCAAACCTTATTAAGGTTAATCTAGTATAAAAACGATTGGGTTTGGGTCTTAGACAAGTAATTGAGCGGAGTTTGAACTTTACTTCAGTAGATGAGGACCTTTTTGTAAATTGTTCTTGCATCTTATGGCACCTCGTCAGTCACTTCTTGTGCAATTTTTCGTGTAGATCATCTTTCATGTTGGACCCAACTTGATTGGGATTCATTTCGGGCCAACTAAGGTCACATGACTTAAACCGTAAATATCTTAAAGATAAGGGGCTTGCATGCAAAGGTAGGGAATGTTTTTTTAAGAGGAATGGAACTCAACGTCCCTTCTCCTTTCTTTACTTACCTCCTATGTTAGCTGCTGAAGTTGTTTCTTTCCTCTTTAATCTTCATCTTCACTTCAAGATTTGGAGGGCTACTAGGCTTGGGAGGTCTTGCATGCATTGGTAAATACTTTTCTTCTTCTCCTTCTTCTTCTTCCTCTTCTCCTTCCCTATGCATTTCTCTCATTAGAGTATTTCCTTCTCTAAGCTACAGCTACATAAGGTGAGGACTTAGCTCCATTTCATTCATTTGGGTTTATTAGAGAGTTAAGGACCCAATTATATGACATGCATGCAATTCCATATCCCATTCATCATCTGTGTGTTCTACTTGTAGAGAACCCACTTTCATTTGGAGGTTTTCCCTAAGCACACAACAAGAAAGAGTTAGAGAGGGATAGTTCTATTAGAAAGGCAAGTATTCGAGTTCATGTGTGATTAAGTTATTGATTCTTGGGCTAGTTCTTTAGATTCTCAAATTTCAGCCATTTTTCATTATTTTAATTGTGTACAAATGTGGTATGGATTGAGTTAGGATGTAAACATGGAAAAGGAGGGTGTGTGGGTATTGAACACCTTTAAGGACACTATAATTAAGCCATAGAAACTCCCCACAATTCAGGTTCTGTACTTATTCCATATTGAAACTGAGCTACAGAACGAACTTCAGGTTTTCTGAAGTGCACGGTGAAGCCACGGCTAAGCCGTGAGTGTTTACGGCTTAAAGTCCCGAGAGCAACAAAATTTGTTTTTATACTGTGGCTTACCCACGGCTGCACCGTGAAATGAACTACAGCTAAGCTGTGTCCAGCCCGTGCCCAAGCCGTAAGCTTTCTTACGGCAGACTTTCCAGACAGCTTGAAAACCCATTTCCTTCTACGGCTTGCACACGGCTACACCATGTAATGCCTTACGGCTCAGCCGTAACCCAACTATAACTTAGCTGTAGGCTTAGCACGGCTAAACTGTAGGCTAATATACGGTTAAGCCGTAAATGCACCGAATTTTTAGAAGGAAACCTGAGCTACTGAGCTAAGCCGTAACATTATACACAGCTAAGCCGTAAGAACCTAGTGACATCTAGGATATTAGAAACCCTACTAATTTCGAGGGCCTTAGCATTGGCACCTTTCCTACCACCGCACCGGCCAACAGTAAATACACGTTAAAGAGAATGAGAAATTCCAGGATGATCTCCTAATGTCAAGTCATGGATGTTGGAATAAGAAGGGGTGTCCTTATATACACAAGGTAATACCAAGTTGTGGTAACACAATGGCACCGAACGTTTTATGAGTACGTCAAGTTGAATGACCTTGGGAATCATGGATTATCTAATATAGGGTTGGATAGTAATTTCCTTGATACTTACTCGATCTGGATGCATTCATTTGGTTACGATGCCTTGACCTCAACATGATTGTTATGTTTTTACTCTCTCTAGCCAAACCCTGAGGCAATTCAGACCTGAGCTTCTAATGAGTGCGTGTCTGACAAGCCAGAGGTTCTACTGAGTGCTTGCTTACTAGCCAAAAGGGTATAGCCAGGGTTCGAGTCTACGTAGCTCATATAAGTATGTTTAGTTAATTATTCGTCACTCTACTATTTCTGTTTTCTTGATTGATTATGGACTGATGTTCCTTATATATGATATGACGAGTATAATTGTAAGCATGAAAGAGGTGAATCCTTGTCAGCATCACTTAGCTCGTGCCCTTTGGGTTTTCTTACGTCACTACTGCAGTAGTCTATGGAGGAGTTGTCCGCGTTCCTCGAGAAGCTGGCTTGATCCTCTAGCAACCCATATGTATGCTCCTTTTGGGAGAATAGAGCCTTGTGGTTGCCAATTAGTGTGTACTACATTTTAATTATGATTCCTTACTTATTGTTACTCATGCACAATATGCCTAGTAAGTTGTTATTGCTCTCTTGTCCAGCGTATATTAATAAATTCATTTGATACATTATGTTAGTTTTATATGCTCTGTACTTGCTTAACTATAGTGTTAACAGTTTACTCTTGGCATTACAGGTATGGAACCAAATCCCAACCTGGTTGTTAACGCGCCGCCGGAGAGTGCCCCAACAGTACCTCGGGGTATAGATGAATGGAAGGATGGCGATGTCTTCTATTAGTCATCCTACAGAGTGCGCCGGTTTTGGAAGTGTTACAGTCGTAATTTTTGGTCTACCCTTAGGAATGTGTAAATTGGACCTTTTGTACCGAACCTCTTTAAGTAGTAGTTTGGATTATATGAAATGTTATTTAAAGTCTTAACCACTGATATATATATATATCTATCTATGAATGTTGGAGGATACGTTTCTCTTGTTTTGCTCTTGATCATTACAGAGTATTTCGCAGGAGTTCATTATGATGAGTTATATTCTGACGTGTGTTAGTATACCTCACACGTTCCTGTGGAATCTCCTTTGTAGGAATTTGTGCATAATTCTTCAGGGCATGAATTACTATGGGATTATGTATCCACGCCCTGGGGCCCACTCAAATCCCCAATTCCTGAGATTGAGGCATGACATGAAGACTTGAAGAAATCTATTTCAAAGGGCAATCGACACAGAGATGATCTTCTTGCGCATGCAGAGGCAAAATGCATGGCCTTAGATGATTTTGTTCAGTCTCTGGAGAGCAAATTGAATATCAAGCTGGATGAGATTGACATCAATACCGACATACCCGCTTATGCAAGCTACAAAGGACATGTCCTGATGGAAGGCGTGCTGAATGCAAAGGAATAACTAGAGAAGTTCCTAGACTAGGACTCTCTGTTGTAGCTCTTATCTGACTTCTTCTTTTCTTCTCTCTTTTGTTTTTTATTCTGATTAGCCTTTGGGGCCATGTATACACTGATTTCATTTTTTGTACAAAAACTCCAAATGAATATCAATAGAAATCTCATTTTGTTCCACTTCTACTTTGTCATTGGCATAAGTATCTGGTTTGATCTTGTGTGGAAGTTTAATGTGGTTCATATGGATAGTTTGTTTGGTTTCTTTTTCTTAGACTTGTATAAGGGTGAGATTTATGATCTTTTAGATCCACAAATCAAAAATAAAGGAGTCATATAGATGGACATTATCCAGTGCTCATGTGTGAAGCTTTTTCCCAGGGTCCATGACTTGATCCTTTTGGGTGTCGAAAGCGGTCAAACAAAATGGATGTCATCCGGTGCCCATGTGTGAGGCTTTCCTCGGGATCCTTGACTTATTCCTTGGAACAAAGATTTGATTTTAGTTTTTATTTAGATTTTGGCTATACAGTGTCTACAAAAAGAATTGTTCTATATGACCAAAGATAGTCATATAAGGTCTGCAAAAAGACTTGTTCTAGACAACTAAGGAGTAGCTATATGGGGTCTGCAAAAAGACTTATTCAATATAGCTGAGTTTTCTTATACAGGGTCTACAAAAAGACTTAATCTATATAGCAGGATGTTACAAAGGGTCTTGTAAGGACATTATCCAAGTAACAAAGGGTTGACTAAAGGTGCCAATTGGTTTTGTTCTCATAGTCTAAGTCTGAGGGATTTTGGTTAGGAGTCATAGGTTGTGAGGCTCAAAACTAGAAGATTTTAGGAGTAAAAATATATACTGTACACGATTTAGGTGTGCCAATGACATTCAAGTGTAGTATTTCTTAAGAAGTTTTCCATTAATAGGCATGATGCATCTATCTCCTTCAAGTGTGAAAAGTGCATAGGCACCATTGGAGTAGACCTTGTTGACGACAAAAGGTCCTTTCCACTTCGATTCAAACTTGCCTTTTGACAAGTGTGTGGAGAACATAGGCCTTTTAACTTCAAGGACTAAGTCTCCTTTCTTATAAGCTCTATATTTAACCTTCTTGTTGAATGATCTAGCCATACAAGCTTGATATAGTTTGATGCTTTGTTAAGTAGCAAGCCTCTTCTCATTAAGGCTTTCCAACTCTTGGAGTCTGAGTTTGGCATTCTTTTCTTCAATATATTTGTTTATCACAGCTACCCGAAGAGAAGGAAGTTGAATTTCTAAGGGTTTTACAACTTCACAGCCATAAGCCAAGGATTATGGTGTTGATTTGGTTAGACCACGAACTGTAGTTTTATAAGCCCATAAAGCTTCAGGAAATTTGGTACTTCAATTTTTTTGCTGTCAAAGACCATTTTCTTCAAAATTTTACAAACAGTATTGTTGAAAACTTCAGTAAGTCCATCAACTACAGGGTTATATACCGTAAATGGACAGCATTGGATCCCATACTTGTCACAAAATCTATAAAATTTGTCGTTATTGAAATGAGAACCATTGTCATAATACAAACGTCTAAGCACTCCAAAACAACAGATGATATGAGTCTTCAAAAAACTGAAGACTGTATCTGTTTTGACTTTTGCAAAAGTTACTACTTCTGCCCATTTGGAAAAGTAATCCATCATAACCAAAATGAATTGATGGCCACGTTCTGATGATGGACTAATTTTTCTGACTATGTCCATTCCCCAAGACTCAAATGGCCAAAAAGTGAATGTAGGATGTAGATATTCAGGAGGTTGATGAATGTAATCATGATGAACTTGGCATTCATTATATCTTTTAACAAAATTGATGGCATCAAACACCATGGTATGCCAATAGTAGCCTAGCCTTCCAATTTGATCGTGAAGCTTTGGTCCAACCTAGTGAACACCGCATAGACTAGAATGAACTTCCTCGAGTACTTGCTCTGCTTCTTTTAGTGACAAGTAACAGAGAAGAACTCCATCATATAACTTGCGATAAAGAGTCTTTGAAGGCAAATTGAAGTGAAATTTTAGAGCTCGTCTTTTAATACTAGTTCTATCTTTAGTATTTTCTGGTAGCACTCCATGAAAAATATGATCAATAAAAGGATCTCTTCAGTCTCTGAACGAATTTTGGAAAGTTGAAATCCAATTTTTAATCATATTGAAGCAATCTTCAACTACTTTATAGGTGTCGAGTGGAGGTAAAAGTCTTCTTTCATCTACTTCCAACACCATTTTGTCATTTTCAGGGATCGACATTAAAGCTACCAAACTTGCTAGTGCATCGGCTTTAACATTTTGATGTCTTAGAACATGGTGAAACTCAATTAGATTAGATCTCTTTTTGAGTTCACAAGCTTTGTTGAAGAAAGGAATCAAGTCAGGTTTCTTTACTTCATACTCAAGATTCATTTGTTTGATCATGAGTTGTGAATCTCCATAGACTCTAAGCATATTGATGCCTGATTCTAAGGCTAACTCAAGACCCATAATCAATGCTGTGTATTCTGCTACATTGTTTGAACATGGTTTGATTAATGAGAATGAGTGAGGAACATAGAATCCTTCTGGACTACGGAAAATAATTTCAACTCCTGAAGCTGGATCTCCTAGCTCATTAGTTCAGGAAGTTCCATCAAAATGCATGATCCAATGTAAATTTGGATCAATGGTGGGTTTCCATAATTGTTCAACGAAGAAGACCGGCTTATCAGAGAGATTGTCTATGACTTCAAAATTTTCCAAGAGCAGATGTTCTGCTAGAAAATCAGTAAAAGCCTGTCCTTTTACAACTTTTGTAAGGGTATATATGATATCATATTAAGAGAGAAAAATGGACCATTAAGCCAAATGATCACTTAGTGTTCCGGCTTATGTTACCAATGTCTTCAATGGATTGATGTTAGAAACTAAGTACACCACATTGGAGAGGATATAGTGGCGTAGCTTTTGTATTACGAACATTAATACAAGACATTCTTTTTCTACTAGATGATAATTGTGTTCAGTGCCAACCAACATCCTTGACAAATAATAAAAAGCCACTTCTTTACCTTCATTATTCTTTTGAGCTACTAATGCTCCCAGAGAGTGATCAAGAGCTCGAGTAGAGAATAAAAGGTTTGCCTGGAATTGGAGCTAAAAGAACTACTGGGTTTGTGAGATACCGTTTGATATCTTAAAAAGCATCTTCACAAGTTTTATTCTATACAAAGTCTACTCCTTTCTTCATCAATTTGGAGAACAATCTGTATTTTTCAGATAAGTTTGAAATGAACTGGCGGATATAGGTAAGCCTACCTTGCAATCCCTTTAGTTTTTTTAGAGTTCTTGGAGAAGGCATCTCCAATATGGCTTTGACTTTAACTGGTTCTAGTTCGATGCCACCTTTTGAAACCACAAATCCTAAAAACTTTCCAGAAGAAACTCTAAAAAAACACTTCAAAGGATTCATTCGAAGGTTGAATTTTCGTATCCTTTCGAAAAATGTACGAAGATCAGCTAAATGATTTGATTTTTACTTTCTCTTGACTGCCAAGTCATCGACGTAGCATTCGACAAACTATGTTGCATGCCTTTGAAAATTTTCATCATTGCCCTTTGGTATGTGGCTCCGACATTTTTAAGACTGAAAGGCATGACGATGTAGCAATATATACGAAAAGGAGTTCGGAAAGAGGTGTGCTTCTCATCCTCTTTGAATATTTTGATTTGATTGTATCCCGAGAACCCATCCATAAATGAAATCCTTTCATACCCGAAAGTATTGTCAATCATGGTTTATGGTATAGGCAATGGAAAGTCATCCTTAGGATAGGCTTTGTTCAAATCTCTGAAGTCGATGCATATTCTGATTTGCCCATTTTTTTAGTGACTGGAACTATATCGGCCAACCAATTAAGATGTTTTTTTCTCGAATAAAGTGAACATCTCTAAGTTTTTGAACTCCTTTTTCTATTTTATCTATGATTTTAGGTTTTGCCCTCCTTTGGGCTTTCTTTATAGGTTTAGCATCATCAGATGTGCAATTTGTGCACAGAAATCTCTAGATCTAGACCCGGTATTTCTGCGTAGGTCCATACAAAGCAATCCATAAACTCTTGGAAGAAACTCACATACACATCAAGTTCTTTTTCTTTGATTTGAGAACTTACAAGGGTAGGTCGAGGATTTTTTTGGGTTCCCAAGTTTATTTCTTGAACTTGGTCCTCTGGAGGCTCAGGAGGACATACTTCCATAGCATTTTTGGAAGTTTCCAACTTCGTGAAACCTTCTGGAGTTTCATTTAGGGGTTTAAGCAAAAGCCTGATCCATTTTCATGGATTTGGTTTTTTTTTTTTTTGCTCTTTAGTTTTTACATGAAGGGGTAGACATTCCCAATGAGTGTGTTAAGATGGATGCATTTCTTCATTGAGTTCAGGAGGCCAATATTCAATGATTTGTGACATAGTATCATCGTCATCATTTGCCCCCTCAGGATGCTGAAAAGTAGCCCAATCAACAGAATCTTGGAAGACAACAGTTTCATAAGAGTCATCTAAGTCATACCCTTCAGTGAAAACTACGGATCTTGCTCTGAAATTTTGATTTAACTTAGGAAAGTTACTATGAGGAACGTGTCCTATGCAATGATGCAGCTATTCAATTCTGCATCCCCTTTCGAGATCTTCCTTCATTTTTAGAGTGAAGATGTCCAAAGGAATCTGTACCCCATTTGCGCTCAATCTAAGGCCTGTGGACTTCTTGAGATTGTACCCCATGCTCTTCATCGTGTTGCGGACCACGGGATTATAGATGTCAAGTCGTATTTTCCCATCGTTGGTGATTTTGTCGATAGGATCTAAAGAAGAAGCATCTTCAGCTCGATGGTAAATGATTGGATTGTATTGCTTGGATGGAGGCACTAAGAAGCAAGAACCTTCAAAATCATAAATATGAGATGGAGTGGGCCTTGGTAAAAACAGAGGATCCCAGTTTGCTATAAAGTGCATGGAAGTATCCATTTTTTCAGCGTCCTTAGAATCCGACTTAGAATCTAAATCTCTTAGTATTGAAATGACATGCACTGGGCGTGTCCATCTAGACCTCCCACGCAGATGATCGAGTGCCACTTCGAGAGACGAAACAATTCGAGACATCTCATCAAAGGTTTGAAACTCCATTGCCACAGTTAAGTTGCAGAGGCCTTGCCAGAAACCTACCCATCATAGATGAATCCATGTGGAGTAGTGTGGAGGATTCTCACATCTTTCAACCAAATGGAGCCATCTATCAATATATCTGTAGGATAGTTCTCCTCTTCGTTGTGATGTTAGCACGAGTTGACTGAAAGTGATAGGAGAACTAGGCCTTATAGATGACATTTCCCAAATAAGAGGGGGTACATCATTGCTTTCTTGATAAGAATCTGAGTTGCCGAGCAAGGAAACTACATTTGTTAGATATTAGAGCTTTTGATATCATGGAGCAGGTGGTTTGCCATTCTGAACAAGTGCAACATACATAGCTAGGCTATGTGCCTTACTTATGTGAATGACAATACCTGCTTGTTTTGTCCTTGATGGCTTCATGGATATGACCAGGGGTTGATCTGATTGTTTGATTTAAGAATTTACCTTGATCACCAAAGGAGCTTTGGTATCCATAAACTTGACCGCAAACTTTTTTGTGGACTGCAACTTTCTGATAGGATCAAATCTCTTGCTAAATCCTAGATAGGTTTTCTTTTCTGCTGAAATAGTGAAAGGTTTTCCAGGATTATCATCCACTAGAGAGCCATTTGTATTTGGCTTAGACTTTATAGGCATTTACTGATACATGGGCTACATTCGTGAAGTAGACTTCCTTCCCTTTGAAAGGCTTTCATCTATAAAAACTCGATGAACTTTACCCTCATCATCAATATATTTGAGACATTGATAGAGAGTAGAAGGTACTATGGCGTAATCATGAAGCATCGCTTTCCCAAGAGGATATTATAACAAGCACAAGCCTTAACCACATGCAAAGTGGCTTCTGAGGTTAAATCTCCCAGCTGAAATCAAATCCGAATCTTACCAATCGGATCCTGGACGTCCCCATCATAGCCTTGAATAGATGTCTTTGTAGTAGATAACTTGCTCAATGGGATACCAAGTTCCTAAAAAGCCGCAATTATGATGAGGTTTAGAACTAATCCTAGGTCAACTTGAACTCTTGAAACAAGTATGTCTTTAATGTAGGCCGTGAAATAAAGTGGCCTTGTATGTGATCGTGAGCTCCAAGTGTAGAGCCGCGATGTAGTAATATCCCGGTAAGTACGGAGTCAAATCCACAGGGAGCTATGTGTTTTAAGGTTCATTTTTCAACTTGTACCTGTCCTAATTAAAAATCTAAAACTAGCCTAAAGGCTAAAAATTACAACCATCATTCCTACTTTACCAAAATTAAATTAATTACAACAAAATAAAATGAAACTTTCCTAAAACTAAAAACCTAAATCTAAAAATCCTAAATAAAACTAAAACACAAGTTAAAACTTCTAAAAATAAAAACTAAAATTAGAAACTTACTAAACTAAACAACGTTAGAAGCAAAATAAAAAAAAGTTAAAAACTTTCCAAAACTAGAAAACTTTCAAATTTAAAACTTCAATTTAGAAAGATTTTTAATTTTGAAAATTTTCTAAAAAATCAAACACATAAAACTAGAAACACAATTAAAATTGGAAAATTAACAAAGTTAATAATGCAATGCATGCCATGAGATGCTGAAAAATTCTAAGTTTGAAAAACTAGTATACTGATGCAAATTTTATGCATAATTTGAATTATTCTAATGCATCCTAAATTTAAGTTTAATAGCTAGAAATTATGCTCTACTGATCTAAGAAACTAATAAAAGAAAACGGAAGTGAAAAAGGATCTGAAACAAAAAAGTTATGAATGCATGAACATGACAACTTTGTAAAATTCTATGTAGAAATTCTGATCTGAGTTAACTAATTGGCAAAGTTTAAGCCTTTGGTTCACAAGCCTTCCAAAATTATTTTGATCTAAAATTCTGGGGAATGAAAGACCACATCATAAACTTTAATTTTCTAAGTTTCAAAGAAAAATATTATGATTTGACTGGTTTACCCACTTCAAACTTTTTATCAAAAACTGTTTTTGCAGTTTGTTGAAACTATTAAGTCATGTTGTTTGTGTATTAAGTCCGAATTTCTTCATTAGATTCAGGTTTGAAGGCTTAATTTTCATCAACTTAAATATGTACAAAATCTTATGATGTGAAAATACATGCAATGAACTTTAATCCAACCATCAAACTATGCAAAAACAAAACTTAAAATCAACAAAAACATAACAAGAAAAATAACAAAAGTACAGAAAATAAAATAAAAGTGCAAAAAGTCAAAGACGGTAATAACAAGAAGTCAAAGGCGGTAAACAACAGAAGTCAAAGGTGGTAGATTGTTCTTTCAATTTCTTATCTTAACTTGGGCTCAAAAAGATTAGAAGTGTTGTCCTAAGGTGTCGTTTGTTAATTTCACATGTGATGTGAAAATGCGTTACATATGTAAATGATTCACATGTGAGTCATTTACATATGTAAATGACTCACATGTGAAAAAGAATTCATTGTTTGTTATTTTCACACCTCTTTCAATGTGAATCTTTATTATACCAATGGTTTATACGTCTTTTTATAGTTTTTTGCAAATTTTGAAAAATCCATAATGAATCAAGTGATGATATTTAATATTATAAGCATTGTTGGCCTTTTGAAGAAGATTAACGGTTTGGATTAGAAAAAAGAGGTCCACAAAAATTAGAATTGAAGATCAAAAGGTCTATCATTTTTTGTAAATATCTCACAATATATGCAAGATCAACGGTTGAAATTTGATCTACTACTCGTGTTTGATCTTTTAAAGAGACTCAACGGTTCAGATCTTGAATTTGACTCTATGATGATCCAGAAATTTGAAAAAAGTGGACTGCCTGTTCAACACTATGTAACAATAGTGTTTGCATCCAATGGCTGATATGTTTTTTGAAGATATCTCAAGATCCATTTTGAATCAGCTCCTGAAATTTGACCGCATAGCTGAAAATGGCCTTTTGAACAAGATGAACGGTCCGGATCGTGAAAATGGGCCCCAGGAAAATCCAGAATTGACGATTAACGGTCAGAATTTACGCATAAATATCTCACAATTTAAGAAGATCCAACGGCTGAAAATTTTTTTCATAGTCGTTTTGGCCTTTCTAAACACTCTGGACGGTTCAGATCTTGATTGTGACCACCAGAAAATTAAAAAAAATAAAATAAAAGGCGTCCTGGGCGTTGAAGCACTGTAGCAGCGCCTTTTGGGTGTTGCTGTGTAACCGATTCACACCTGATTTGGTGTGTAATGGAGAGCCCCTTTTCCCATACATTTTACACATCAAATTCATATCTAATTTACACATCACATGTGTAAATGTTGCAAACAAACATAAAATGTGTGAAACCATTTCCCATGTGTAGTGTTTACATATGTAAATGGGAAAAACAAACGACCCCTAAGGCTTTATTCTCCATCTTAGGTTGTCAATATAAGTGAGAATAACAAATTTCCATACAATGTAGAAATAAATTTCAGAATTGGCCACTAATCTTTTTTCACTCAAACCTCTTTAATTCCATCTTGCATTGCCTCCAAACATACAATATATCCAAAGAAACAAAGTATATCGAAAATGTTACTAAGATGGGTTACTAGTTGCGACTTCAATTATATCCCAATATTTAAACAAAAATGAAAAGTAACCCAATCACAAACAAGACTAAAATTATGAACACTACAAAATCAAAGACAATAACAATCGAAAAGAAATAAACTTTACTAACATGAAATTATTTTACAAAAGATTGAAGATAAGAAAAAAAAACAAACAAACAATTACATACTAGGATGGATGAGAATTCTTTCTTCTAGTTGACACTTCAAGGTTGGTGGTGTGGCTTTAGGGCTAAGCCTCCTTGATGACTTAAGATGAAGAGACAAGAGAGGCAGAGATGATGTGTAGAAATCTAGAGGTGGGATGTGGGTAATTCTTCCATGAAGAATTTGGGAGAGGATTTCCCTATTTATACTTTTTTTTTTCTACTCCTTTTCAAAGAACGTCTCATATCTGGCTTTCTTTCTTTAGGTAAGTCCTCTTCTTGGCCAACAAATCTTTCAAGTTTGAGATGAGATAAAACTCCTCCTTTTGCTAGAATTTTAAGTGTTTTCATCTTTCTTAACTAACACTTTCCAAAGATAAGGCCCACCTTTGATAAGACAATTCCAAGCCCAAGTAGAAAATTACAGCCATCTTCTTGGGGTCATATCTTTGTCATTTGAACTCCGATTGGTACAATCTTGGATCCTATGGATATCTATTTGAAAAGAGCTTTCCAACGATAGGTAAAATTGTCCAAACCCAATCCTCAGTTTGAGAGTTATGACCATTTTAATATATGCTGTCCAAGAAAAAGGGGATTGACTTTCTATTTTTGAATTCTCCTTCTTTGACTTTTCTTTCCTTGAATTCTCTCCACCTTGTCTTTCTTTTCTTGCATTAATTTTGAATTCTTGCAACAATTGAAAAGTGCGACCCCTTTCTTAAACATTCCACAAGTGTGTTCCTACACATGTGAATATGTGCGTGGGACCATGAAGCCAACTTTGCAATTTTCTTCTAATTTCCTTTTCTCTTCAATTCTTCTCTCATTCCTCTTGAAAATCAATTCCTTGCCTCAATTCTTTATAAATGGGACCCATATTATCAATTTCTTACAAAATAAACGTGAATTCATGTGAAAAGACAATTTTACCCCTAAGATCATAAATGTATATTATGGGCCCATCTATCATGAAATGACAGTGAAAATGCACACCATTCTATATGATTTTATCTGAATGAACTAATGATGATTAAAATTAAATTTAATTTATAAGAAAAATTATTTTCACAAAACTTTCCAAAAATAAACTTTCCAAAAATAGCAGGTTTCATTAATTTATGCAGAAATTATGATTTTTAAGCACATTATTAAGGAATTCACTACAATGAATTTAAAATGCTTGAAATTATGATATCACACTAAATGAGGCTTTTCCAAGTCAATAAGTCTTTAAAATGGTCCAAAGTGTATATGAAAATATGCATTTTTAAAGACTCATCAGTATGCTACATATCGCATGTAAGGCCTAAGAGAATATCATCTTTGGCGAAAGAAATAGTGGTTTTAGAAGCATTATGAATTGAAAGACATTCCATGCACTGCTTTTGAGGCTTTTTGGATTTTGCCTTCAGATAGTTCTTCTCTATCTGATGAACTTGTACTACATGAGCTTGATTATTTGCATTCAAAGCCTGTAAAGCTCGTATGAAGTTGTTATGAGTCTCTTCAAAGATCTACAAAAGATCAAAAATATGAAGTCGTACAGATATGTGTTTGAGGTGTTCTACAACATCATACATGAATGGCTCTGGTGGCCTTGCATTAGTATTTGTATCTAAAGAAGCTACATTTACATTGTTGTTGTCCCTTCAAAGGTTTACATAAGAAGAAAAAGAGGGCCTATCATAGTTGACCCTATAGTTATGACCGGGATGAGCGCCGTCGTTGACCATGTTGCTTCCATCGATTTTTGGACGAGTATTTCTTCTTATTGCATTAACTTCTTTGGGTTCAACAAAAAGTTGATTAACTTCTTCCAAGCATGCTTCTTGACTTGTAGTATCAGGAATGGATTGAGATGCTTGGAGTTCATCAATAGTAGTACTCATAATCACCAGAGCAGGAGCCAATGGTATCTCTTCTTCGAAGTCAGAGATATTATCTTGATCCTGAACTTGGAAGACTTCCTGAGGTGCGGCAGGACTGCCATGCTAAGGTTATTGTGGTTTTTTGGCAACTCAGGCGCATTAGTTGGGTCGTGCACAACCAACTGAGTACTTGGTTCAGAATCTGCATTCATAGGGATTGACTCCAAGGTTGGTCCAGGAGGAATATCTAGCACAGGGAATACTGCATCCGGACAAGAAGGCGACGTCTACTATTACTACGCTTCATCATGTTCAACCAGTGGCAAGGGGTTTAGATGAATTTCCGGAGGTAGTGGAAAAGGAGGAGGGTCATTCGACCAGCCACTTGTATTGGGTCTATGTATATCATTAAGGACCACCAACAGTGTATTAAAACTATGCTTGATATTGAGTGTACCCGTCTTAGGATCAAAAGTTTGTTCAAAACTTTTATCTTCGCCAGAAGGGTATTCATCAGCAAAGTAGTCATTAATCCACTGATCATCTTTAAGATCAAAATAGTCTGACCAATCTTCCTCATCATTTTAGATAGGAGCTATACCATCCCATGATATCCAGTTACAACTGGATATCGATGGTTCATACTCATCCTTTGGAATTAGAATATTGAAGTCAGCCAATGTAAAGTGACCTTTGGCTGATTTAGGAGGTTCCTCTAAAACTGAAGCTTCAACCACCTTTTTTTTCTTCTGCTTAACTTGTGTCTATTGTTTCTCTTGTTTACCGAAGCGATTTTGGGCAACTTTTTGAAGGTTTTTGAGTTGCCTTTTAACTTTCCTTCTTTCTACAGCTGTGGGTTTGGTTTTCACTTTCTCCTAGCCTTCATCATTTACTAGGCTTGTATGAACCCACATTTCCTCCCCTGGAGAGGTTTTGACCGGTATCAATCCCTATTCATCATGTATCACATTGATGACCCAGAATTCAATGGTCAGTGGTTTCGGTGGAGCGAACACTGTTACGAGTGCAAATTGTCCAAAAGAAATTATATTGATTGGAGCTGCATCATATTTCCGATCGAATGTTATCACCCCATTCTTCCACATCTCATTAACTTTCTCCTTCAAGATAAAGCAGTCTTTGAGAGGATGAGATACCATCCGATGATATGCACAATAATTTGGGTCTTTAACGCAACTCGCTTGCTTCGGTTTCTTCATTGGTGGAAGCTCAAGTTTATTATTTTCCATCAATGATTAAAAGATTATTTCAATATCTTCATCAAAAGGATATTTAGTTTTCTTCCTCTTTTCATATTCCTCCTTCTTGGCTTGATCAATTTTGACATTCTTAGGCTTTTAAGGAGGTCGTTTGGAGGTTTGCACATTAAATACCTTATGTTTCTTTTTCAATTTTGGAGCAGTCAATTTTGGAGCAGAAGATGATGACGATTATGCTTTTTAGGAACTCGCCTTCTTCTGACTGATTTCCTCAAGGGTCAGCTCTGCATCAGTAGCTACCTCAACCAATCAGGCCAGAGATTTAGTTTTATGACTAAGTATGATATCCTTAATCTCTGGTCGCAAGTTGGTTTTGCACATTTCAATGGTAGCCCTTTGAGATGGTTGTTCTAAGCATCTGTAAGAGAATGCTCTCCATCTATTAATAAAGGCTTATGTAGTTTCATCATCCCCTTGCTTCGTGCTGCTAGGCATGGTGAAGGTAACTGTCTAATCTTCCTCCTAAAAATGAAGTAAGAACTCCTCTTCTGTGATTAGCCATGTTGTAAAAAAAAGTTCTGGTAATTACTTATACCAGTTGAAGGCAACTCCTTTCAATATGCCAATGAATAGCCTTATTTTTAATGCATCCAACTCTGATAGGCTTCCAAGGATTGATTTGAAATGCACTATATATTGATAAGTTGATGTTTTCCTAGGTAAGGCTAAAATGTTGGGAGTTTATAATCTGGTGGAAATGGAACCAGATAAAATTCCGGAGGATACTTGGGTGTAATACCCTTCTTCTTCATCCTAATCTCCATTTTTTATTTTGTTAGTATTTCTACAACTTCTTTAAAGGTTACAGGCTTTTCAAGATCTGCATGAAGACCAAGGATTGATGAATGATTACCACCAGCCGAACTTGCAGTTATCACCTTGTTTACTAGAGACTTGATTTGAGCTGTGAGCAGGTTAATTTTGGTAGCATTCCTACTGATCATTTGTAACACTCTGACCCAACTTAATCCGGTTTAGCAACTAATTAATGATGAATTAGTTGTTATTTGTGTTTTGACTTTGTTTTTATTTTGTTTCGAGTCATGAATAGGTAGTTGGGTTAAGTTTAACCTGGATTAGGTAGACATGAGCCCTTTTTTATAATTTTAGATTTTGTAAGATGTTGTCATTCATGCATCATCTTAGCGTCATCACGTGTATTTCATCGAGCTTGTTAATTTCTGTAACTACCTCGTATGCAAAAGACATCATTTGTTTCCGTTGGACAGTTATTCGACTCAATTCATAATTCTTTTGAATGTTTGGACTTTTATATAATTTGTTTTAATCCTTATCCTTATATAAGTTAGATGCATGCACTGCCTTTCTCAAGTTCTCTTCTCCATTTCAACGTTCGTTCTCTCCTTCTCTGTTCTTCGTGTCTTCTTTCATTTCTTCTCCTTCCTGATTAAGCAAAGAAAACGAAGATTTGCACACTCACGCTCTCGATTCATCTCTTGTGCACTCCACGGTAAGCTTTGGCTTATTTATTTTTTTCTTCTTCTTCTTCATGTCAGTTACTGCATGTGCTCAACATTCGTCTCTCTTTTTTCTCACATGCATGGTGATATGAAGGGATTTAGATTTGTGATTTGAGCCTAAGGACAACAAAGAATATGTTAGAACTTATTTAAGGCAAGTATAAGCATGATTTGGATGAACCCATGGTGGTATATGTATGATTGTGAAGAATTTCTTAATCTTACACGTGGAATGTATCTTACAACCTAATTTTGTTGAATTCCATCCTTTATATGTTGTTGTTCCAATTTTGTGCACATACAGCTATTCTGTAACAGGTTCAGAAAAAATGACCCTGTGCAGTTTATGGCTAAGCCATAACTGCACACGGCTCGGATTCCAGAGCTGCAAAACTCAAATTTCTTTTATGGTCAAGCTACAGCTAAGCCATAGAATGTACTATGGTTAAGCCGTAAGGTAGCCCTGACCCAACCGTAGGTCAAGCTACGGCTTGATTTCCAAAGAGCTAAAATTTGAGAAAACCTTCTACGATCTATCCACGGCTAAGTCGTGTAATGTGGTACGGATAAGCTGTAACCTTAGTAAGGCTAAGCCGTAGAACAAAACAGGGCTGAGCCATAGAACAACTCAGGGCTAAGCCAAAAATGTGGATGAACAGTAAGGGGAACCACGACTGAGCCGCAGTGTATATTATGGCTAAGCCATAAGATATCTACGACTAAGCTGTAGGTCATCTATGGTTAAGCCGTAAGATCTTTGAAAAGTAAGAAAGATAGGTATTGAAGAGACCTCATAGGACCTTTGAATTAAAATGTAGGCAACCGTAACTTGCCTAATGGAATATGACAGAATTACATGAATGATCTCGAGGGCTACGACTCATTCATATACGTTATCCAGTTATAAGCACCTTCCCATGGGTGTTGATTTAAGAGACTCCGATATGCCCTCACGATGCAATACAACACTAGACAACTGTGTATCAGATAACTTAAAATTACATCATCATCCATGGTTAGAAACACTGGATAACTAGATTAAGGTTGGCTAGTAAAAGATCTTGATTCGAACAAAGTGAGTTGCATGACATATTGTATGGTCGATTATTAACCTCCACTCTTCTATCTGGTTTGTATAGTCGTCGTTATGCCTTTTTGATATGATAAGTTTAATTTGTTTGTTCTGTTTGATATGTTTCCATTAACTTGAGTATTGTATGTATGAGTTGAACGTATGATATATGCACGATATAATATGGATGGTGTACTCAAGTTCTAGTATATGATTGACTCCATATGGTCAGGCACTACTCAGCATCAGCCTTAAGATACCCGATGGGGTTGAATTTGGCGTAGTATGTATGGTACCGCTGCAGTGAGTTTATGTCTTGGGGCTTCCAGACCCCAGGAACCTGAAACCATTCGTACCCTAACCTAGTCGATGGTGTTCTCAGTATGTAAGATCCCAACAGGGAACATATGGCACATGTAGTAGGCACCTAGTTATGTACATATCATGTAAACATTGATTCTGATAGCATGTGTTATTTGTTCGCACAATTGCTTAGTATACGAATTTAGAACCTTATGATTTATCCGTTGTTACTTATTCTATTAGATACAACATGCATTAACTTGTTGTTGCTTATACTTTGCTGAATCATTGTATTCATGAGTTGTCCTTGGTGTTGCAGGCTCAAATCCCTCGACCGACCCTTTGTTGGTCAACTAGACTCCAGGGGAGACCCCAGATGTCCCATCAGAACCAAAGAAGTGGATGTGATCACTCTGCCGGAGTGCAACAGTGTCATACACGCATCGAGGTCTTCCTTATTTTGAGATCTCATTGGATTTTGGTTTATTCTTAATCGTTAAACTTTGTATTTTAACTCATTTTGTATAACTCTGGACTTTATGTAATCTTTTGTATATATAGTATTTTGTTCTGGTGTATTTCTCTTGTTATGCTCTGATACCTACAGCTTCCGCATACACATATAGCACATGTGAAATCCCCTTGTGCGTGTGCATTTAGACTAGATCTAAGTGTATATACATGGGAGTACGTGTGTCATGGGTTAGGTTTAAACTTGACCTCCGATCTCCTCGGCTCGGGTTATGACATCATTGCTTGCTCCCTCCATTAGCAAACAAAGGATTGACTGGAGCATCAGTTGGACCACCTAATTTATCTACCAAGATTTTCAACTGGGCAGTCAGGTGATCATTATTAGGTCCTTGCTGCTTAACGACATCACTAACGTCGTCTTCTCGATTTAAACAAACATTTTCTTTGCCGGTGTCTTTACTTCCATTGGCATCCTCAGTTCTATCTTTACTAATTCCACTCCTTTCAGCCATGAATACAATATACTAACGGGGGTAGGAGGATGTTAATATAGGAAGAATGGACTAACTATCTACTGTATCCAAAATAATGATAGGCTCCTCATCAGAGTCTGTTTCGGTATGCCCTTCAGAAATCCTTCCTGAATGGGAGTTGGAGTCAAACTCTTATGATTGAGTCCGAGCTATACTTCAAGTGACTCTCTGGGTTGAGCTTGGTTCCAAGCATACATGATGAGGTCAGGTCCAGCTCATTTTCTTTAATCAACCATTTTTAATAGTCTCGCCGCCAAGGTTTGATCTTTGGACTTAGCAATCAGTGGCCTGGAAGTACTAGCGACTTGTTCTCAATCCATAGGATAAAAAATGGGAAATGAAAAAACGTCAATAGCATTTCTTTTGTTCTTCTTCTTCTGCTCCTTTTATTGGAGCAAATCTTTGAAATGAGCAAGATCAATTGAATCATTAATGACCAATCGTCTAGCTTGCTTTTTGCTTTTTGCTTTTAGCACCATATGATGAAAACTAGGGTGAAGATGGAGTGGATGGTGCCACAATGACGGAGGGTAGACACCTCCTGCCGAACCTCCATCCCTCTTTTTGAGTCATAGGGTAGAAGGTGTTATCTTCAAGTGAGGCCAAGGGTTTGTTCTTAGCCTTTTTGGATTTTGGAGTATGTGGTTGAAGTGACCCCGTGCTGCATCCTAGGATAAATGCACCCTCTGGGCCTTCTTGAGAGTCAGGAACTGCCAAAGGTCCTCTAGTGTTTGCTTGTTAACGACTAGCTGTTTTGGACAAGTAAATGATGTCTTTATGCCTTGAGCAGTCACTAAATGTGACTTGCCAAGGGTCACTGACTTATGATTTATAAGCCAGACTTGCCTTGCCCCTAGACGAGGCTTAGTGATGTGAAGACTATTGCCTCTTGTTTTTAACTTGTATTTTGGTTCCTCTTGAGCCGTGTGGATGACTCCAAATGGGTTCTGAACATATTTGGAGACCTAGGGTTTAGGAGTCTCAATCTTCTTAATAAATCTTGGGGCCACTGATGACCCATTCAAAACAGTCTAAGTCATGGAACTTGTCGGAGTAGAGAGCCTTTAGAAAATTAAGACTCTCGACATAAAGGCAGTAGAGTCTGTTCGAACCTTATTTGACGTTCTTGTAGTTGTTTTTTTTTTTTTTTTGGGTCATGGAGATTCTAAAGAGCCTCTTCTTGGCCTCGTTGAAAGTAATGATTAGGGAACCCATGATATCTCTACAAAAAGCAAGCCTACAGGACTATATTAGTGTTACAACCAACATAGTTGCATCTTAGGCTATCCGAAATGGTTTATAAATGCCATCTAAACCAACATGGTTTTAAACTGGAATGGTTAGACATAGGCATAAACCCCATCTCATTGTGTTATGCTAACTATCCTAGCTATTGGAATTTTTGCAGCATTTTGGAACCATGCAGTCAAACTTAAATGTACGCTAAGCTAACTAGACCTAGCTACCAAAATTTCGGCAGCATTATAGGGTCATCTATGTTAGACATATAAGCAAGAGAAGGTTGGATCTAATCAAAAGGATAGGGCCCATAGGATCGACCCTACACCTCTACCACAAAGATTATGCGAGATCCATTAGTGCATGACACCAGACAGTGCATAACTACAATGTCGTTGGTTTTATCACTAATTTAAGACAAATAGTTATTTTGGACTGATTGGACTGAATCACTACCCTTCTATTGTATAAAAGGGTGTTGATTTGGTCCGTGCACATCGAGGTGCAAAGTCCCTTCAATTAAATGACAAAAGTATGCATTTCGAGGTGCCTAATGCCTTCATTTGAATGATTATAGGATGCACTTCAAGGTGCAAAATTCCTTCATTAACATCCCAAACCCATCAAAGATATCAAGGTCTTGCATGGGTGTCTTCAAAGGTCAAACAAGCCATTTTTAGCAGCAAAACAGGTCAGTGACCGTGACCTGCAGTCACTACCTATTTTCCATCAATTCCTACGGTCACAGCACTTTCTGTATAGCATCTTGCGGTCACTAGGCAACAGCAGCACTTTTCAGTAATTTTCAGCACTTTTCATGCATTTTCAGCCAATTTTCATGTTTTTTGGCCAAATTTAATCACAACTTAGGGCAAATAAATTCCCACAGACGGCGCCAATCTTTTGAATGCGCTTGAAAATGCAAAATATATAACAGATTCGAGTCCAACATTCATGCACTTTAAGTATTTAAGAAGAATGAAAATTAACTATAGTTCATCATTAATTTCTCTTTTGTTTATATAGGTTCAAATGCTTTGACTGCAGGGATGCAGGTTGTTTAGATGATTTTTGAAAAGTTTACGACCCCTCCCTCAAGTCTCAGATGTAATCCAAATCCAAAAAATATAAAAAAATACATGAAAATTGGGAAAAGATGCAAAAAAGAAGAAAACAGGGGGAGTGACCATGACCTGCGGCCACTTGGCAAACAGTAGCCGAAAGGCCACTTTTGCTCTCTATGTGGTTTTGTTTCACCTCTACAAATCTTCCAAGATGCTAAAACTTGCTTTTCTAATCTTTGGAGTGTGAGTGACCACCAAGAAGGTTGAATTCAATCGTGGAATTGATCAAAACCTTTGTTGATCATTACTTTTGTTTATGAACTGTTTTTTGTACAAATCTGAAGAAGGTGCTATATGAAGCCAAAGTTGTATCATTCTGACCCTATGATTTTCAAAGATCAAAATGAAGCCTAAAGAGGCTTATTCACAACTTTCATGATGGCTAGAAACCCACCCCCCCCCATCCCAGGTGAGAAAAACAAGGGAATTGCTTTCATCCTTCGAAGGCTCACCAGTGCTTGGATATAGTTTTCTTTTAAATGATACCCACACCCCCCCCCCCCTTCTTTCTCTGAACCATCGCTCACCTTGAGTGAATGAGAAGAAGAAAAAGTGGGTTAGAGTGCTGGAAATGCCTTGTGACTTGCTAATCTTGGAACTTGTCTCTGGAATTTTAGAAAAACTACTATATCCCATTTTTCAAATGCCCGACAATCCTTTCTATAGACTTTAGCAGTAGTTGTGAGAAGTTGAAAGGAGTTATTGGGAGTTAGCATTCAAAAAGGAGTGAAGGGAACCGCTGGAAACCACCAGAACTGCTCTAGGGATGGCAGTGATTGTAACCGTGGTCACTCCCAAGATCCATTTTTGGACTTATGCTTATGCAATCCGTTTTCACCTGTTTGAGGACTAAATGATGTCCGAACTTCATAAAATTTGGAGAGATGCTTTTTGGCACTATTTTGAATGTGTCATAAAAATTTAGCTTGATTTGACCTTCTAAAGTTAGTCAACTCCCCTATTGACTTTTTATGAAAATGGGCCCTTATTTTAGCTGTTTGAGGCCCAAATGAGCTCGATCTAGTTTGAAACCTGGAAAGACTAGTTTAAGGGGTATCTTGGAATGTCCATCCAAATTCGATATAGTTTGGATTTACAGAAGTAGGATTTCGAACAGTAACCTATTTGTTGTATGTTCTAAATCACTATTCACCTCACACTAAAGGTAGTTCACCCGAACGACTTTTAATTGACTTGAGACTTTGTGAAATTCATTTTGAAGATATTTTGAGTATCTGTTCTGAATTTCATACGCTTTGGCTCCCTGGAAGTAGGATTTTGGCCAATGACCTCCATAGTTTAGGGGTCACTAACTTCTAAGCTAACATGCAGTGGAAGTGAGACCAAACAAAGTTCTTTTGAGTTGAAAATTTGTAGAATCTCCTTTGAGAATGACTGAAACTTTGTGCCCAAATTTTATTAATTTTGGATGTTGAAAAGCAGGACTTTGGTCAATAACCACATGACTTAGGGGTCACTGACCCAAAGTTGACATGTTCAACTTTGGGTCAAATGATGTCCATTTGACCTGAAATTTTTTTTGTAGAGCTTCCTTTGAGTATAATTTGAGCTTCATCCAACAGTTTCAGCTAATTTTGATCTTCATGAGGCGTCACTTGGCGTAGTGATCCCATAGAGCTTAATAGATTTCCATATGAAATGAGTTTTGGTCCAACCGATATCCAAATGCTCTGAATTTTTGAAGGATAGTCTTTGAATGTATTTAAAGGCATTCACTTGAGTTTGAGTTTGCGTTGATATGTAGAAGTATCAATTTCCACAGTGACCCCCCAAAAAGCTGGCGAACAATCACTGAAACTTGATTTTGAGCTGAGATGAAGTCCAAATGCTTTGAAACTTTGAAACATCATTCTCAAGCCTGCTTTAAAGTTGCCATAAGAGTTTTAGCCACTTTGGTAGCTCTGAAGCTTGAATTTGTTTGGTGATCTTTGGATTTGAGTCATTAAACCTCAAACTTGGTGTTTGGTGAGTTGAGTAACCAAATGAAGTCCACCAACTTTGAAACTTGAATTGCTGCATTATGAACTCATCTAAAATCTTCTGAGTTCATTGTAGCAGCTGTGATTTTTTATAAGTCAATAGTGGGTCTTCTTTATTTGGATTCATGAGATTGCCAGTATGAAGGGTTTCCTAGAAGCTGGGGAAGAGACTTCTTCCTCTGGGACCTTTTCAGCTTTTTTGATTGGTGGAGGTGTTTGGACCTCATGGGCTGTCTTTTTAGCCTTTAATTTGCCTTTATTCTTTTCTTTCAAAGATGATACTTTGACTAGTTCCTAGTTTTGATAATTAATTAGATCAAGATGGACCCAAAGTTCTTCTTTAAAGTCAGTCTTGATGGGTATCAAGCCATTTTCATATTGACCTTATTTAAGACTTGTAACTCCACCGTTTTTTGTACTGGAGGTGCAGAAACCACCACAGGTTCAAATTGCCTGAAGGATATCATGTTAGTGGGCGCTGGATCATATTTTTGATTAAAGGTGATTATCCCATTTTTCCACATCTCATTAATCTTTTCCTTGAGGATGAAACAATCCTTCAAGTGATGTGAAACCAGTCTATGATATGAACAATAATTAGGATCATCAAATTTTCCTTCTTGATTCGGCCTCTTAGAGGGAGGAAGTTCAATCTTCCCATTTTTTACTAAGGATCGAATAATTATTTTGAATCGATCTTGTTCATTTGTTAACCTTTAAGCTTTGTATGGTGCTTTACAGGTCTGAATATTGAACACCTCTTCTTTATTTTTTCCGCCCCTTGGAGCGTTTGAAGCTATAATGTTGTTTTTTTCCCTTCCTTCTTGTCCAACTCTTTACAGGCATATTTAGCTTGAACAGCTGCCGCAATGAACATGGATAAGGATTTGGTTTTCTGGCCTACCATCATAACACGAATTTCTAGCTTGAGGTTGTCCATGCACATTTCCACTGCAGCTCTTTGTGACAAGGATTCCATGCACCTATATGACAATGCCCTCCATTTATTGATGAAGGCTTGGGCAAACTCATCATCTTCCTATTTGGTATTGCTGAGGAAGTTGAGGGTTACTGCTTGATCTTCCTCTTAGAAGTGCAGCAGAATTTTGCTTCCATTACAGCCCATGAGGTAAGAGAGTAATTTGACAGTTGTCAATACCAGCAAAGGTTATCCCCTTGAAGGTGCTAATGAATAAGCTGATCTCAAGGCCTCTATGTTTAGCAAACTCCCGAGTAGGGACTAAAAGTGTACTAAGTGTTGACTTGGAGATCCTTTCCCTGTATAAGCTTGGAATGTAGGTTGTTTGTAATTTTTTGAAAATGAGACCAGGTCCAACTTTGAGGGGTATTTGGGCAACATCCCCTTTTTCTTCAACCAATTTCCCTCTGACTTGGTCATCATGTCAGTGAACTTTTTGTATGTCATTAGTTTGTTAGGAATAGTTTTTGACTACCACTGGAGGAGTGATGCCCTGAAGTCCCTACTTCCGATGCTTTTCTAACCAAAGCCTTAATTTGGGCTATGAGTTGATCTACCGAATCTTTGCCTCTGTGGTCTATATTTTTGGTTGATTTGTGTTAGGGGCTGGAGTTGTCTGATGCCGTCGTTCTTTCTACTAGGACTACTAGGACTTGTAGTTAAGCAGCAATCTGATTAATCCGCTCCTCTTGTTGTTTAACCAAATGATTGAGGTCAACCTCTTTGTCTCCGTCATTGTCAAAGGCTCGTTCATTTTCCTCTACATTTTCTGGGTTTGTCCCACTTCCTTCAACCATGTAGATGGAATATTAGTGGGGTTCAGCAAAGGTGAAGGCACGGGTAGTGATGCTTTCACCTGTGTCAATACCATTGTCGGAGCTATAGTCCATTTAGACACTGCCTTTCGAAGTCTCCTCTGAATTAGAAGGTGGCTGGGAAGCCTGGTTTTGGGCCATGCTTCTAGTGACCCGCCATGCTGATCTAGGTTGGAACATATTAACAGGTGCGACGTAAAAGTTGAGCATTTTCATGATCTATTTCTGGACCACTTTGAGAGGTAATGAGAGTGCTGCTGATTTTGCACCTATGTCACTTGATTGGACTTTAGCCAACATGGGTCTTTTCCCATCTAGCAGTGATAGAATCTCAACGGTTGCTACCTTGTTCCATTGATTTCCTCTGTGTTGTGATCGTGAGTTTCAAGTGCAGAACCGCGATGTAGTAATAAAACTGGTGAGACCAGGTCGATCCTCAGGGAGCAATGTGTTTTAAGGTTCCTTTTTTAACGTGACTTGCCTTAAAATAAAAATCTAAAACTAACCTAATTAAAATCTAACAAATACAAGTGTCCTACTTACCAAAATTAAATTAGTTACAAACCAATGAAAGAAACTTTCCTAAATCTAAAATTCCTAAAATAAAACTAAAGTTGCAACAAAACTAAAACACAAGTTAGAACTTACAAAAATAAAAACTAAATCTAAAATTAGAAACTGACTAAACTAAACAATGTTAGAAACAAAATAAAAAAAATTAGAAACTTTCCTAGGTTAGAATTTCCAAAACTAGTAAACTTTCCAATTTAAAACTTTCAATTAAAACAAGTTTAGAAAGATATTTAATTCTGAAAATTAACTAAAACAACACGAAAGTCAAAGGCGGTAAACAACTGAAGTCAAAGGCGGTAATAACAAGAAGTCAAAGGCGGTAATAACAAGAAGTCAAAGGCGGTAGATTGCTCTTTCAATTTCTTATCTTAATTTGGGCTAAAATAGATTAGCAGTGTTGTTTTAAGGTCTTATTCTTCATCTTAGGTCGTCAATGTAAGTGAGAATAACAAATTTCCATTCCATGTAGAAATAAATTTTAGAATTGGCCTCTAGTCTTTTTTCACTCAAACCTCTTTAACTCCATCTTGCATTGCCTCCAAACATACAATGTATCCAAAGAGACAAAGTATATTAAAAAGGTTACTAAGATGGGTTACCAGTTGTGATTCCAATTCTATCCCAATATTTAAACAAGAACAAAAATTAACCCAATCACAAACAAGACTAAAATTATGAACACCACAAAATCAAAGACAAGAACAATTGAAAAGAAACAAACTTTACTAGCATGAAATTGTTTTACAAAAGATTGGAAATAAAAAGCAAACAATTACATACTATGATGGATGAGAATTCCTCCTTCTAGTTGACACTTCAAGGTTGGTGGTGTGGCTTTAGGGCTAAGCCTCCTTGATGACTTGAGATGGAGAGACAAGAGAGAGAGAGATGGATGAAGAAATCTAGAGGTGGGAGGTGGGTAATTCTTCCATGAAGAATATGGGAGAAGGGTGCCCTATTTATACTTTTTCAAGTCCTACTCCTTCTCAAACTTTAAAATCTTAAAAATAATAAAAAAATAAAAGAAAAAAGGGCTCCAACCAATGCTTTGGACGTGCAATATCCTTGGGGATCTTTTTCTTTTTATTTTTCTCTTCTTTCCTTGCTTGTTTTGTCCAGAAATCCCTCTTGGATGCTCCTTTCCTTCTTTGTCTTTGCCACCCTGCATTGAGATCTTTTGAGAGATAAAATAGGGATAAGAATCCTCTCTTAGAATCAAACTTGGCCCACATGAGGTGTAGAACTTCCCTTTTTATCTCTTTGCATCGTCAACTTTCCTTTTTTGGAAAGTTCTCCTTGTTGGCTCCTAACTTGAAGAGATCTTCTAGATAATTCTCCCTTGATTTTTTCCTTTACTTTTTCAATCAAAATCTGATCCAAAATCTCTTTTGGACGTGGAATAGCTTGCTTGGATATTTTTTTGCATTTTTTTTTCAATTAAATCTTCTCCTTCTCAAAAAAGAACTCCTATGTGGCTTTCTTCGTTCATCTTTGATGAGATATTCTTCAAATTCTCTTCAAAATCTCTTGAAAATGTGCAACAAATAAATGGACCCCATCTTGGATGTTTTACAAGTGTGCCACACACATGTGCATGTGTGTGTGGGACCGTGAAGCCGACTTTTTACAATTTTCTTCCAATTTCTTTTTTCTCTTCAATTCTTCTCTCCTTTCTCTTGAAATCAATTCCTTGCCTCAATTCTTTACAAATGGGACCCATATAATCAATTTCCTACAAAACAGATGTGAATTCATGTGAAAAGACAATTTTACCCCTAATATCACATATGCATGACTGTGGGCCCATTTCTCATGAAATGATAATAAAAATGTACATCATTCTTCATGATTTTGTATGAATGAACTAATGATGAAGAGAATTCAATTTATTTCATGAGAAAAATTATTTTCACAAAACTTTCCAAAAATAGACTTTCCAAAAATAGCAAGTTTCATGAATTTATGCAAAAAGTGTGATTTTTAAGCAATTTATGCAGAAAAATATAAAGATGAATTTAAAATGAATTAAACCATGATATCACACTAAATGAGGCTCTTTCAAGTTAATAAGTCCCTAAAACGGGTCAAAATATGTATAAAAATATGCATTTTTAAAGACTCATCATGTTGCACCCAACTTATGTGCTGAGTGGTTGAATTAGTCCTTTAGGGCTTAGGGAATGTCTTTTTTTGGGCCAACGGGTAGAAAGAGTGGCCATCAAGCCTTCCCAGGGGTTCTTCAGCCTGCGAAGCTCTTTGGGTCTTTCAAAATTTGGGAGACCAAGTGCTGCATTTGGGCATTGTAGATTCCTGTCAAACCCTTTCCCTCATGTCTTCTTTGGGGTAAATTGGGCTGTTATGGCCCTGCTTTCCTCCATGGAAATACGAAGGTCAAAGGAGTGGCTACCTTGTGATATGGGCATCCTTCTCTTGGAAAGTAACTTTTTGGGCTAAAGGTGGAGTTCGAAAAGATTCTGGGCATATTTGGAGACCCAGGGTGTAATTGTTGAGGCCACATTCTTTGAAAAATGGGGTCTTGGAGGTGGTACCATGTTGGCTATGGATGGTGCAGGCCCTTGAGAAACTAGGACTCACGTTGAACTGGTGGCTGGGACTTGGGTTGTATTGGTAACTGGTGTCCTAGTTACGTTGGTGTTAAATAAAGCTGGCCAGCTGGATACAAACTCTGTACGGGTAAGGGAGAGCCTAAATGAGCACCCCTTTATCTCATCGAAGATGATAAAGTTCACCAAGTGTTTTTAATCCATTAATAAGTATTTTTTAATAATTGAGTCTAATTACACAAATAAGTTTATCATTAGCTCAATTCATGCTTTTTTTTAATTAATATTTCCTTTCTATATTAACTTAAATTATTATTTAATTTTCTTGGAAATTTACCAGTGCATGGCACAGGCCTTAATGCTAGTAAATAATTGTTTTTAAAATTGAACGTGTATAAGGAAAAGCTCCACAGTGATTAGTCTCGCCACATCACCAGTGAACAGTGCATGGCTGCCCAATGGTGATGTGGCAGGACCTCGGTCACCTTAGGGTTTTTAATCAAAGATCCAGATAAAAGCTGAGACAAGTTTAAAATTCTGGACCCAGATAATTATTCATCTAGAGGCCTGCGCCATTATTTATTGGAATGTAGATGATACTATGTTTAGAGAAACGATCTAATGTCGATATAAATGACCATGGAATCATGTAGGTCTCACTTTTGCTTGATTCATACAAAATCTCACTCCAACTGGCGCAGCATATACAATTAGATTGTAAAACCAAACATAGTTTGCAACCATTGGATCAATCATAATGTAAAAAGTAAACAGTTATTAATCATTTATCTAATTATATTTATACATATTGATCAATCCAATGCCATCTATCCAACCTAATGAGGTAAAAATTTTGGGTCAATGCCAACTGATGAGGTGCAACCCACATTATATAGAATTGCCGTGCAGCCACAACACATGAGATCTCTCACTTATGTTATACTCACAACATATTATCATTAATAGAGCCGTATCATAATTTTGGGTTGGTCAAAAAGAGTGCTCCAACATTGAACAATTCTAAACCCAACAATGCTAATAGCACCAAATAAACCTACTCACACGCTAGAAACTAAACTAAACCATATGAGTCTTTCAAGCAAAAAAAAAAAAAATTTCATAAGAGTCTGCCAAGAGAAAATAGAAATAAAAACATTTGGTGCCACTTGAGTTGTGCTTGTGCAAAAATGAATTAATCTCTTCACCTGGCAAATAATAGTGTCTCATAGCTAAGTTGGTTAGCAACACCAAATGCCCCCTTTGTTAGTAGGGTGAAAAAAAAAAGTCATAACAAGACGCTGATGCTCAAAAAGAAATCTGAAGATTTCACTAAGCCAGTACAGGCTTTTTCCTGTGCATACGTTCCCCATGGACTTTTCATGCACACTCTTTGGTGGGCCCACTGTGGACCCCACAAAGGGATGAGATTGGGGAGGTTGGAAAGATCTATATGAAAGCACCCTACATATCAAATTTGGTCCCAATCACATATCCCTAACCCCTTCATCCATGGCTCACAAATTCATTCCGTTCGGATTGGTGTATAGTCAATCCAACGATCCAATAAATTCGGATCCTACCCAAAGTTGGGGCAAGTTGCTATCATGAGGTCCCATGTGTGTTGCAAGTTTTGGATTGAGTGATAGATGGGCTCCACCTAGAATTCTCACGAAAAAAAATGGTGAGAGACAGATGAGTAGGAAGATTCTCTATTATGTTATATATATTATATTAAAAGAATTTCCCCCCTTCGCAAGAGTGCATGAGAGTTGGTCTCACATCTAACAAATAAAGCCAAAGGCAGATCAAGTTTCCTGTTTTCATCTTTCATGGTTTGATCCAACAAGTTGGAGCCATTGGAAGTGGGTGTTGTCCATTTCTTAATGCTTACGAAGAAAGCACCTGCAGATGTGTAGTGTCTTCTTATAAGGGATGTACTTTGAGAACTTGTACAAGGTAATATATAGATTTTTGAATTGGCTCAAGTTTGTAGTTATTTCTATCATGTAATGTTTCTTTCAAAGATGATTTTAGAACTTGATTTTGGTGGGCTGTTTTGAAGCCTTTGACTTCCAAAACCATGAACAACCCTAATGTTTGCAATTTTGCATTACATTCGCTACATATAACTTGATGGCATATAATAGGTTCTGACATGCTTAAATTATGGATTTTAACTCTCAAGGGTTTTTTTTTTTTTCCATTTTCTCTTGATTTTAGGTTATTAACATTTCTATATGTCTGTGTACTGTGTATTCATATTCTTTTTCAGAATCAGCTAGTCAGCGGGCGTACTCAATAAGCAAATTGTCCAACACTAACTTCATTTAAAGATTCTAGAGCCTTCAATCATAGTCACTGATGATGACCACCTCTACTTATGCAGGGGGTGTTTTTAAGAACCTCTTACCCAAAGAGGTCTATTTCTCTCGAGCTCTCTGTACTTTCGATATTGGGTCGAATGACCTTGGTAGAGATTACAGTATTAACATGAGTAAAGAGAATGTTTATATAGCTCTCACAGACATGCTCACTGCGGCATACAGCATTGAAGGTAAAGAGTGGGATATCAATTTAGGTGCCAAATTTTCCAAGAATGGCTAGGCTTTGCAAGGCTCAACCAATACACTGCGACAGCACTAATTCATGTCATATTATGAGATGCAATATCATAAGTAGATGCCCACGTTAGGACCCAAGTTTACTTAGGATTAGAACCCTACTATATTAGATTGTTTGAAGAGAAAGCAATCTTATTTTATAAATAATACTCTCTCCTTTACTTTGTATGCACATTTCATTAATAAGAATCTCTCTCCCTCCTCTCTAATCTTTTCTACCTCTTTTTTGCAACACATTATTAGTACGGTGCATCCTATTGGCTTGGATCCGTGTAAATCTGATCTCCCTTAAGAGGCCACACGTCTCTGATTTCCCCGGGTCCAGGAATCAGAGAGAGAAGTTTAATGCTACTTTTTGCTCCTATTGCAGGGAGCAGGGTTGTGAAACCTCCCAATGTTTCCCGTTGCATTACTTCACAGAAGGTTTTCTCTATTTTTCTGGCCATCACTAGGTCTCTGTGGGCCACAAAGAACTGAAGAATTTGAGTTCTTATTTTTAGACCACCGCCAAAGAAGAGAACAAATTAAAATCTCGAATCTGAGTTCGATCTGTTGGCCAGATCGTATAGATCAGATTCATTTTGATCTCTGGAACGGCCACTATGTTGATCGGAGAGGAAGTAGGGCATCCTTTCTGCCCAGTTGCAAAAACCAAAGACAACTGGAGAAGTCTTTCACCCGGGCCTCGCCGGAATAGTGCATCGTTTGTGCCGTTGTCACCCTACGCCACTGCCTATCTCCGTTTCCGTCCGTGAAAAGTCTGGCTGTCACTACCTCCGTTCGTCATTGCCGAGGGGGGAAGAAGTGTTGAGGCCGGTTACAGGTTCTCGTTACAGAACCGGAAACAGAGAAGGAGGTCGTCTGGGCCTTGGATTTAATCCAGGTCGAGTCAATGTCAGGTCTGTTGACCTGGCCTATTTCCTCTTAGCCCAGTAGTTCGAATTCAAGCGGGGTCAGGTTAGTTCTGACCTGATCCACTTAAATAACACAAATACATGGTTCTTTGCATAGAGATATCATCCACTTAACTTCTTTAAAGCTTCTTATGCGATCCCTTAAGGCTGAGCCCAAATCACATTATATTAGATTAGATTATTTGCTACTGTTTTTTCTTTTTCAGATTTACCACAAACATGCTTTAGCCTTCAAATATGAGGGTGAGGCTAAGCCCAAATCACATTAGATTAAATTAGAGTGAGAATTAACAATGATCTATCCAAGATGTGAGGACCTCATATTCAATGGTTTCATATTTAATTATAAGGGGGCCCACAGAGAATCAACACAACTTACCTTTCCAGCAAAATAAAAAATTTAAAAATATGTTAAAAAAAAGCTTACTTGTCTCAAGTGGGGCCCACTGAATGAGTTCAGCTGGGGTCATCACATTATCTTATTTATTTATTTATTTATTTGGCTTTAAGACTTGAGAATTTTCAGTTGTCATCATTGTTCTTCGCTTTATATGATTATTTTATTTATAGCAATTTCAAAGTTAGGTTACAATAATATTTCAATCAAAATACTATAAATAAATTAGTTTAGTCTTTTAGCTAAATATTATATTTATTTCTATTATTTTATTTTATTAATAAAATCTTAAAGAAATCAATAAAATTAAATATATATTTTTTTGCCAAGGCTAATCATAATATTCAGCCCTCACACTTATTTGAATTATAAATTTACTTATGTTCTTGCTTATGTCCTTAATTGTTGTCAATTTTCAAATTTTAATATTTTTTGTTTACATTTTTTTTATATGCACAAATATTGCTTTTATATTCGAATATATATGTTCTTCTCTTTTTTGGCCCTTGTTGAGCGCAGGCCTCCAGCGTTAGCGTTAGTTATATATATTAAGAGAATTTCCCCCTTCATGAAAGAAAATGGGAGTGCAACACGTAGCGCGCTATTTATTTAGTAGGCATTTTATTTCCTTCTGTAATCTCTATCATAAAAATTTTTTTTCCTTCCTTATTCCTTTTTATAATTTCACTTTTCCTAAAAATGATCAATGCAAGGCCTTGCATTGATAATAATACTGACTAATTACAAGTGGATTTGATGACACACTCCCAGGGGCCAACTTGGCTTTGATACCAAAATGGGACGGAAGGGTGGAGGGTGTATGGGAAGAGAGGATGGACTGGATTTGGATAGGACTAGTTTCCAACAATTGCCTGTACAAGAGGCTGGATAGGCCTATTTATAGTAGTTTCAAACACAATTTACATTACATTAAAATTGTATTTCAACTACATTTACATTTCATTTGCTGTACATCAGTACATTGCTGCATGTGGCACTGGCGCTGGATTCCATGTGTCTGTATCGAAGCATACGTGAATCTTCATTAATTTCGAGACTGCATACGTGTTACGTGTTCGTACTTTTATGGATATACATGTATGCATCTGTCGAGAACCAAATTTTTCTTCATGCTGGATAACCTTTTTGTAGCATAGTTCCAAGCCGCTTTTTTGACTTTTGCTTTCCAAAGAAACTTTTATATCTTTACGATACGTGATAAGCTTCACATAAGCTTCTCATAGTTCTTTACCTGTATTAATAGTCATTTCCTTTTCTTTGACTTTCCTTGTACTTGCTTCCTTATTTTAATTGCAAGGTAGCTTTATGTTGATGGCAGTATAGACTTTGATAAGTGCATCACGTGGTCTTAGTCTCAGGCACGGGAAATTTCTTGATAAGGATGCATCTAACAATTATTCATCTGGATGACTGTTGGAGACCTTCATAAGTGCATCAAAATTAAGACTATGATCGTTCCACTCATTATCTTCATTTTCAACTTCTCCATAAAATAGTTGGATTAATTCTTCACGAGTTTTTTCTGGAATGTCAAAAGACATGTCTTCATAGGCATTAAGAATTTGATTAAGGCCTGCATGTCCAGATTGTGATGGATGATGTATAACTGTGGTTTGTTCTGCAAGGTCGTCAGCAATACAAACTACTCGCCGACCGTCACACCAAACATATCTATATGTGCTTGCAAATTCGAGATGTCCTCTTAGATTGAGAAATCTTTGATATTGATCAGAGGCTGGATCATACTGCTGGAGACGTTCTAAGCTATATTCTCTTGTAGCAACTTCATGAGATTCATACCATTGAGGTAGATAATTAAAAAGGAGATGTTCGTAATCATTTAAAGAAGAAATCAATTGTTTGCAAATTAAATCTCCTTCTTCATAATCCATGATGCTCCATAATTGATAAGGCTTATAAAACCGGATTTCAGATCTTTCTCCCAAACTTGATGAAAAGAAGTTGTTTTTTTGTAACTCCAAGGCTGCGAAGGGCGTGACGCATAATTGCGGGGAGCTGCTGTATTAATTCAAAATCATCTCTGGATAAAGAAAATCTTTGGACTAAGCCATGTTCGATATAGGAGATGTCAACTACATGTGATGGCAGGAACAACTTTGGAAAGCCAGTTACCCAACTGATATATTGAGCTTTGAGCATTAAACGCTCCTTGATCTGACAAAAAAGAGTTTTTTCTCTTATTCTTGCAGCAATATCATCTGGAAGGGTTGTGTTAACTTTTTCCAAGAGCTTGATTCTAGATGCTTTTTCATCAGCATAGGCAGATAACAGTGCTCGGTTATGACATATGAGAATTTGGCTTTCTAAATCCTTAATATGGTTTGCAATTTTGGATAGGGTTTTTCTAGTATTTTTTCTTTTATCGGAAAGGATGGCACTTCAATGAGCATTGATAAGGTCTTGAGAAGTGATAGATAATCCTAGGTTAAAAAAAGGAATGGACATTTGTTGGGATGTCGGTATGGAGGAAAAGCCGGATTCATGAAGAGGGGCTTTGCTTTTGCTAGAACTTGATGCCATAATGACAAGGGAACCCTAGATAAGAATTTGAACTAAAAATCTGGATATGGGATTAAATGGCAAAATTTGAAATGAAGTCATTAGAAGGATGATTTATGTTATTTGGGACTGGATATTGGATTATTCATATCCAAAAATTAATTCTATATTATTTATTACAATTTTAAGGCCTGTTGAATCAACTTGAAAAGGCTGTAAAATTTGTAGAAAAGGATTTCCAAGGATAACATCATTGTTTAAATCCTTTCCTAGAAAGAAATTAGCCTTTATGCATATTTCATGTTTACAAACATAAACATTATTTAATTTGTATTTGATATGAAGTTTTTTATTAGCCGTAGCTAGATTGAGTTTATTTTTAGTTTTTAGATAATATTTTCTCGGGATTAATACTTCTCTTATTACATTGACATCTGTGCCACTATCAAGTAAGCACAGTGCTTTAATAGAAAATTTTTTTATTTGAATTGTGACTTGGGTTTTCTATTTTTGAAATGGATTTCTGGGTAACGAATTTATGAAATTTTTTAAGTTGTCATCAAAGTTTTCTTGATTTTCGATGTCATTAAAGTCTTCGTCATTTTCAGTTTTATCATTAATTTCATGATAAGTTTTTAGATGTGAAATTCAAGATTCTCAACTCGTTGTTTGAGGTCTTGAAGTTCAATTAAGTTTTATTTTAAGAAATTTATTTCTTGCCTTTGATTATTAATTTCTTTATGAAGGTCTAGAATTGACCGGTGAGGAGAAACATTTTGCGCTCTTAATCTATCTAGGACAGTTTTAATGGTAAATTGTTCAGGTAAAGTATTTATATTATTAAATATAGTAGATTTTCCTTTTTTGTTGCCTTTATTTATAGTCTGTATTTTTTCAAAATATTTATTTTTTAATTCTTCATCTTTAAGATCTTTAAACATTTCTAATTCCAATTCTTCTGGAGCAGAAAGCATATTTAAGGATAAAGAAGAAGAAGCAGATTCGTACTAAATTTCACTATCAAATATTTTGCAATGACATGTATCAGAAGAATGAGAAAAAGAATTGTCTGTATCAGATGTTTCTGAAGATCCTTTTAAAATTGTTTTAAGTTCTTTTTCTGTTTTAACTTTTATTTTTAGGCAATCAGGGGCTATATGGCCTTTTTCTTTGCAATTATAGCACTGTATTTCTTTTTGTTTTTGTTTAGGGTAGGAAGAAGATGGATTTTCTTTCGTATAAGATTTGTTTGATTCTTTATAAGGATTTCAATGAAACGATTTTTTATGATATCTTCTTGAGGGTATATAATATTGTGGTGTTGAAAATTGTTTAGAGTCTCTTTTTGATAATTTCTTTTTAAATTTTTCTTTTTCTTTTGGCTCAAAGGACAAATTAATGGCTCTATGCCAAATTGATAACAAAAATCACCAAGTTCATATTTATTGATTCTTTTTTTATTTTCAATTTGCCGTTTGAGTTGATCTCATTGCATAATGAAAATCCAACTTTATTAATTTTTTGGATTAAATCTCCATATGTATACATGGCATAATTCAAATTTTCATAATTTTCGGATATCAATTTCCATAATTTTCATAATTGAAAACGTCCCATTTTGGTATCAAAGCCAAGTTGGCCCCCAGGAGTGTGTCTTCAAGTCCACTTGTATTCAGTCGGTATTATTATCAACAAATTTGCTTTGTGAGTATTTCTTCACTTATTTTTGTTATATTGTGCTTTACTGTTGTTGTTTAAAGAATTGCTGATTCAGAAGTAAGAACGTCAAAAGTCTTAATACTTAGTTTTGTGTTTGTTATTATTGATAAAAATTTTAATCATATTCCACCCGGAGCGCAGAGGTAGCCATTGTTATCGCCGTTGTTAGCCGTGTGAAGGCGTTTTAAGGCATGTTGTTGGTGTGTAAATCCTCAAAGCGTTAGATACTCGTGGTGGATTTGGTTAAAATAACTCGGTAATACAAATTATGATTAAGCTTATTAAGAATCTTGTACTTTCTTCTTCCTCATCATCAAATTCCTTATCTTCCATGTCTATTAAAAATAGTGAAGAAATTAGCTATAATGATTTAGATCAAGTTATTTGTGACTGGACTATTCCAACTGTTCAAAAACATGAAGTTTACAAAATGGGAAGTTTTCAATTAACATCAAGTTATAAAATAAAAACTATTGAATGAACCGAATCCATTACTAGTAATATTCAGCATCTTTCTTTAATTAAACCCCATGAAATAAAAGAATCTGCTAAAACATATAATTATATCCATTTTGGCTTGATGCAAGTTGCTCTAAAGCTTCTAACAAGACTTAGACTTAGAACAGAAGTTCTCATCTATGTCCAAGATACAAGACATAAAAAATTCAGTGATTCATTACTAGGAATGGTTGAATCAAGTTTGGCTAATAGCCCTACTTTCTTTAACTGTTTTCCAAATTTCTCTGTCTCCCTTTTAGATCCAAGTGCTCATGAAGCTCTTACCCTTGTTATCCAGACAAAAGGTTTTGATATGAATCCTCATAATCAAAATCTCGCCCTCGTTTATAGAGTTTATTATAAACTCATGAATTCAGTTGTTTTAGGTATAGCCTATTCAAATCAAGCAAAAGGTATGACTATCTTATTCCAAACCAATTTCAAGAATAAAGTTAATATTCCCAAACTCATACAGTGGAATGATATTAATTTATCCGGTAAATGGCTTTTAGAAAATGCTCAACCAGAAAGATCTAAATAAAATCAAGACATTGAAAACATAATTGAACATGAAGATGGAAGTGTTGAATTAAATTTCCAAACAGAATCTAGAAATACAACCCCTACAGTATATCAACCCTCTCGAAAGTCCTATTCTCATCCTCCCTCTGTGGTAGGATCTTCCATAAAGGAACCACCTCATGCTACTCGCTCTACACCGCATATAGATTTGAGGCCTACAGGACTCATTTATCCTTCTTATCAAGCTTCTCCATCCCATACATACAATCCTTCAAAATCCGATTTCAATATAAATGTTCTTGAAAGATTTGAAATTGATAAAGAAATGTTAAAAAAGAATTTAGCCGCTCATCCTTTGACAAAATCTTTCTTTAAATATATTTCTCTAGAACATAAAGACTTCTTAAAAGAAAAATGGTATAAATATATGTATGATAATGAAAGAAACATTTATTTCTTTGATTGGCTTAAATTAGCCATGAAGAAAAGCTATAATATTGAAGATTTGTCCATAAATATGATAACAAAATTAAGTTCATCATGGATTATAGCTTCAACCAGTTCTTCTCCTCAAAGAACTGAAGAATCTATACATCCTCTTCCACATCAAATCATTTATAAAGACACTTCAGCCGTACCCATAAAATATGTTGCAAAAACCCAAAGAGATAAAGATAAATCTGACTTACATCACGTCTTAGAACAAAATAATTATACAAATTCCTCATTTCAGTCTGATAATAATTATTCTTCTCCTTTGCTCTCCCTAAACATTCTTTCAGCCCAAGAAGACATGATTTTAGAAATGTTTAAAGATCTCAAAGAAGAAAAATTAAAAATAAATATTTTGAAAAAACACAGAAAATAAATAAAGAAAATAAAAAAGAAAAATCCTATACTCCAAATAAGATCTCTAATTTATCTGAACAGTTCAACATGAAAAATGTATTAAGAAAGCAAAAAGCTCTTCCTCATATATCTCTGCAAGATCTTTGTAACACTCCGACCCAGCTTGACCTCGTTTAGTGGCTAATTAATCTTGTTTTCGTTGTTAATCATGTTTTGTTTATGTTTTTATTTTCGTTGCGGGTCATGGATAGGTATTGGGTTGAGTTTGACCTGGATTAAGTAGACCAAGCCCTTTTTCGTAATTTTAGCTTTTCTAAGACATGGTCATTTTTGCATCATCTTGATGTCAACACGTGTCTTTCGTTGAACTCGTCAACTTTCGTAACTACGTCGTTTGCAACCGATGTCGTGTGATTCCATTGGACCAGGATTTGACTCAAACTGAAAATAGAATTTTAACTTGGACTTCATTGCAATTTGGACTCCCCCATTAGCTTATAAAATTCCATACCATCGACAAACTCACGTTCTCTCTCTCATTTTCCTCACGGTGCACGTGGAGTTTCTCTCCCTCTCTTGAATTCTCTCCTCCATCGACCACCTCCATCGATCAAGCTCAATTGAGGAAGTTTGGTTCTTTGCATGTGAGGTGAGTTGGAAATCCTTCCATCTCTCTCCTTTTCTTTCTCTATTTCTTCTCCTTCTTGTTTCCTATTGCATGGTGTGTATGTGCTTTGAAATTCTTTCCATTTCTCATGCATGCATGTTGTTTGATTGGTGTTAAGTTGTGTTTGGGCCCAAGGACAACAAGTTGTGTAATTGAATTCAATTGAGGCAAGTATAACCATAACCTGTAAGAACCCATGTTGGTATGCATTTGATTTTGGTTAGTTTATATGAATTTGTATGGGAAAATGTGTTTACAGCCCATTTGGTTAGTACTCTATCTATTTCCATTGGAAAATTGCAATTCTGGTGAGTTCACAAGGTTTCTGTACGTGATTCAGAACATTGCCTTCGTGCAGGTACGGCTAAGCCATATGGCACTTACGGCTTAAAGTCCAGAGAGGGTAAAAATCCAGTTTTCCTCTACGGCTAGGGCACGGCTAAGCCGTGTATTGCCCTACGGCTAAGCCGAACCTCAGCCGTGGCCCAGCCGTAGATCAATACAGGGTGCCTTTTTCTGGAATAACTGAGAGCTATCAATTGACAGACCTTCTACGGCCCAGCCACGGCTAAGCCGTAGAACACACACGGCTAAGCCGTACATTCACCTACGGCTACGCCGTATCCACACTAGAATAAGAAAGGACAAGGATAGGTGTAAGGGAGAGACCGATATGGCCTTCATAATAGAATGTAGAGCACCTAGACCTGCCCAACGGAATGTGATACAACGCGTGAATGATCTCGAGGGCTGCGAATCATTCATGTTCGTTATCCGGATGTCAAGCACCTCCCCATGGGTGTTGGTTTAAGGGACTACGTGCACTGTTCAATTCAATGCAACACTAGACAACGGTGCATCGAATAACTTAAAACTACATCATCATGCACGGTTAGAAACACCGGATAATTAGATTAGAATTGGTTTGTAAATAAAGATGATCCGATTTCGCATGATTTGTTGCATAACATATTGCATTCGATCATTGATCTCAACTCTCTGATATGATTACTTGTGTTCCGTTACTTTCACATTGTGGTTCTTTACCTTGAGTATGCATGTATAATATGTTCACTTACAGATATGCACGTATGATATGTTGTCACGGTCTACTCAGGGTTTTCATGATTGACTCTATATGGTCAGGCACTACTTAACCTCAGCCTTAGGATCCCGACGGGGTGAATTTGGTATAGTTTATATGGCCTTGCTGCAGTAAGGAAACGTCTTGGGGAACCGGACCCCAGGAAACCGAGACCCATTATACCCTGGCCCGGACAATGGTGTTCTTTGTACGATATAAGATCCCTCTTTTGGGAGCATATGGCAACGTAGTAGCCACTAGTTATATACACAACATGTATCCATTGATTCGCATAGCATATTTATTTCTTGCACGACAGCCTAGAATACGAAAATGCCTTATTTAATTTACATGATGTTCTTTATTCTATTAGACACAACGTGTGTTAACTTGCTATGGTTTATACTTTGCTCATGTGTCATTAGGTTTGGCTTTTGCTAACCCCCGAACCCTGGGCTCAGGTTGTGACAATCTTTATAAAGAAATTAATAATCAAAAGCAAGAAATATAAGAATTAAAACAAAACTTAAATGAACTTCAAGAACCCAAACAACGTTTTGAGAATCCTGAATTTCAAAAAAATAAAGATAATATAGAACAACAAGAAAACTTTGATGAAAAGTTTGTAAATTCTTTAATAAAGAATCCACTTCAAACTTGGAAAACTCAAGTTACAATTAAGATCAAGAACTTCTCTATTAAAGCACTATGCTTACTAGATAGTGGCGCAGATGTTAATTTCATAAGAGAAGCATTAATCCCAACAAAATATTATGAAAAAACCAGAAATAAACTCAGCCTAGCAACTGCTAATACTAAACTACATTTTCACTATAAATTAAATAATGTCCATATCTGTAACAATGGAACCTACATAAAAACTAATTTTCTTTTAGAAAAAGATTTAAACAATGATGTTATCCTTGGAAATCCCTTTTTACAACTTCTACAGCCCTTTCAAATTGATTCATCAGTCCTTAAAACTATGAAAGACAAACAAGAATTACTTTTTGATTTTGTTGAGTCAACTCTTATTCAACATATCACTATGATCCAAAATCAAATTTCTTATAAAGAGAAACAAATTGCCTATCTTCAAGAAGATATGAGTTTTCTAAGAATTGAAGAAGGATTACAAAAACCAGAATTTCAAAATGATTTAATCCAATTTCAAAAATCTCTTGAAAAAGAATGCTGTTATGACCTTCTTTTGCCTTTTGGCACAGGAAACACCATACTGTTTCTCTTCCATATATTGATAATTTTGATGAATCCCAAATTCCTACTAAAGCTCGTCCTATTCAGATGAATAAAGATCTTGTTCAATTATGTACCAAAGAAATCAATGATCTTCTTGGTTAAAAGCTTATTCAACAATCACAATCACCTTGGAGTTGTGCTGCGTTTTATGTAAATAAAGCGCCTGAACAAGAACAAGGTGTCCCCCGTCTTGTTATCAATTATAAGCCTTTAAATAAAGTCTTAAAATCCATAAGATATCCAGTTCCAAATAAAACTGATCTAATTAATCGTCTAGCTGGTGCCTTCCTTTTTTCTAAATTTGATCTTAAATCAAGATTTTGGCAAATTCAAATTACCCCCTCAGATCGGTATAAAACTGCTTTTACAGTCCCATTTGGACATTATGAATGGAACGTTATACCATTTGGCTTGAAAAATGCTCCTTCAGAATTTCAAAGAATTATGAATGATATTTTTAATCCATATCAAGATTTTACATTCGTCTATATTGATGACATTTTTGTGTTTTCAAAATCTATTTGTGACCATTGGAAACATTTAAATATTTTCAAAAAAGTTATTATCAAGAATGGACTTGTTTTATCTCAAAAGAAAATGAAGCTTTTTCAAACAGAAATTCAATTTATTGGTTTTATAATTAAAAAAGGAACTATTTCTCCAGTTCAAAGAGTCATTAAGTTTGCCTCTCAATTTCCTGATAAAATTCTTAATAAAGAGCAATTACAATGTTTTCTTGGTTGCCTTAATTATGTCTCTGATTTTTATAAAGATCTTGCTAAGGAAAGAAAATTATTGCAACTACGTTTGACAAAAAATCCAGCAAAATGGTCACCTGCCCATATAAAAGCTATCCAAAATATCAAGCAAAAAGTCCAAAATTTACCTTGCTTAACTATCCCTTATCCAGATTTATTAAAAATAGTTCAAACAGATACCTCTGAAGTAGGTTATGGTGGAATTCTCCTAAAACAAAATGCTCTTGGAAAACAAGAAATCCTCTATTTCACTTCTGGAACATGGACACCCACACAACAGAATTATTCAACTATTAAAAAGGAAATCCTATCCATAATAAACAGTATAATGAAGTTCCAAAGTGATTTATTAAACAAAAAATTTTTATTAAGAATAGATTGTAAATCTGCTAAAGAAATTTTAGAAAAGGATGTCAAAAATCTTGTTGCTAAGCAAATCTTTGCTCGCTGGCAAGCTTTATTAACTATATTTGACTTTGACATTGAGTATATTGCTGGAAAAAATAATTCTCTTCTAATTTTTTAACTCGTGAGTTTTTACAGGGACAAAAGAATGAGGCCTCAGTAAATTAGACCTTTTAATCGGTCCCCTACTGATAAAGCTCATCCACCTCTATCCAGAAAACCCAGTGGCAATTATCTTGAAAGATGGGACGCAACCCATACTTCCAATATTCCCCAATTTCAAAGCCCATCAAGCTCTGCATCCTGAAAACCTCAAGCTTGTCAAACTCAATATTTTATCCCAAAACCACCCTTAAGAATGTTTACTTTAGATGACACATTTTATACAGACACTTTTCCTATTGAACACATTATCCAGACCCTATTCTCTCCAGACCATTTATTTTTTCAACCCCTTGGTTATAAAACTTATGAACAAATCCTTATCCGGACTGGCAGCTACACTATCGACCATACTGATGGATCTAAAAACTCATATTTAAATGCTTTACCATCCCATATTAACATCCTATATTCAAAAATCAAGATTATGCATGTCCTCTCTGCAGACAACTGGGGGCAACCTCTTCAAATGCCCCAAGGAATTGATTCAGACCTTATCTTTAATTATTATGACTATATTTCTGCTTGGGAAGCCATTCTCTATTATCAAAATTCATCCTTCCAGCATTCCTGGTTTATTCGATTTAAATCCAACTTCCATAAAATACCTTTGTGGTTTTTTACACAATTTTGGATACCATTTGGAGCCACTAAAGATCTTCTTCCTCAAGCTCTTCTTCCTATTTATGAATCCTATTCTGTATCATATAAAGCCTTTCTCAAATCAGAAGAAAAATGCCTTTATCAATACCTACAACTTGCAACAGAACCTTATATCACCATGCAATTCTATTGCAAGCATGAAATCCCTTGGATCCTGAAATGGAATTTTTATAAAGAAATGGACTTCAGTCCACCAGTTCTATCCAAAGTCATGTATATCAAATTTTGGCATCAATTTGATTATACTACAATCCTGCAGCAATATTCTGCTGATCAAGCTATAAAGCCATCCTTTTCGGAAATTATCAGAACTCCAGAAAAAGAAAAAGAAAGGCCTCCTCCAACAAGTAATCCAAACAAACAGAAGAATTCATGCTCAGCATCTTCTTCTGCGCTTCTTGCAGCGGTAGAACTACTTCAGCTAAAAAAAGATCTCCAAAAAGAAATTATGGAACAAATACAGAAAGAAAGATCCTCTAAAAACTCGCCATTAAGCTTTGGTCAGCCGTTATATCATCTTTGGGCTGATGATAATCCATTTGAAAATATTGCTCCTGAGGCAGATACAATTGCAGAAGAGACAAAAAGTGATAATGAAAGATTCATCTCTATCTGAAGAAAAGGAAAAAAATAAAGCCACGACAAGACATCCGCTTTATCAAGCCACTCAATTTTCTACAAAGTATCTTGATGCAGATTAAAATGATCTTATTCAGTACTCTAAAAAGACATCTATCGGCACTCTTCCCCACTTACGAAGCCTCATAAATTTTGTCGGCATATAAAAGTTGTCAGTACAGCTGTATAAAGCACGAACACGTGTCCTGTACATAACGTCATAACTACCAAACTGTAACACATGCATTATCCCGTGCCATTCTGAATTTCCAAAAGTCAAAGAAAGCGGCTTGGAACTATGCTACAAAAAGGTTATCCAGCATGAAGACAAATTTGGTTCACCACCGATGCGTACATGTATATCCATAAAAGTACCAACATGTAACACGTATGCAGTCTCAAAATTAATGAATATTCACGCATGCTTCAATACAGACACATGGAATCTAGCGCCAGCGCCACATGCAGCAATGTACTGATGTACAGCAAATGAAATATAAATGCAGTTGAAATACAATGGTAATGTAATGTAAATTGTGTTTAAAACTACCATAAATAGGCCTATTCAGCCTCTTGTACAGGCAACAATTGGAAACCAGTCCATCCTCTCTTCCCATATACCCTCCACCCTTCCGTCCCATTTTGGTATCAGAGCCAAGTTGACCCCTGGGAGTGTGTCATCAAGTCCACTTATAATCAGTCGGTATTATTATCAATAAAGTTGCTTCGTAAGTATTTCTTCACTTATTTTTGTTATGTTGTGCTTTACTGTTGTTGTTTAAGGAATTGTTGATTCAGAAGTAAGAACGTCAAAAGTCTTAATACTTAGTTCTGTGTTTGTTATTATTGAGAAATTTTAATCATATTCCGCCCGGAGCGCAGAAGTAGCCATTGTTGTCGCCGTTGTTAGCCGTGTGAAGGCATTTTAAGGCGTGTTGTTGGTGCGTAAACCCTCAAAGCGTTGATACTCGTGGTGGATTTGGTTAAAATAACTCGGTAATCCAAATTATAGCTAAGCTTATTAAGAAGCTTGTACTTTCTTCTTCCTCATCAATAAATTCCTTATCTTCCATGTCTGTTAAAAATAGTGAAGAAATTAGCTATGATGACTTAGATGAAGTTATTTGTGACTGGACTATTCCAACTGTTCAAATCAATTTTGGCTCTGATACCAAAATGGGACGAAAGGGTGGAGGGTGTATGGGAAGAGAGGATGGACTGGATTTGGATAGGACTGGTTTACAACTGTTGCCTGTACAAGAGGCGGTATGGGCCTATTTATAGTAGTTTCAAACACAATTTACATTATATTACAATTGTATTTCAACTGCATTTACATTTCATTTGCTGGACATCAGTACATTGCTGCATGTGGCGCTGGCGCTGGATTCCATGTGTCTGTATCGAAGCATGCGTGAATCTTCATTAATTTCGAGACTGCATACGTGTTACGTGTTCGTATTTTTATGGATATACATGTACGCATCTATGGAGAACCAAATTTATCTTCATGCTAAATAACCTTTTCGTAGCATAGTTCCAGGCCGCTTTCTTTGACTTTTGCTTTCCAAAGAAACTTTTATAGCTTTACGATACGTGATAAGCTTCTCATAAGCTTCTCATAGTTCTTTACCTGTATTAATAGTCATGTCCTTTTCTTTGACTTTCCTTGTACTTGCTTCCTTATTTTAACTGCAAGGTAGCTTTTTGTTGATGGCAGTATAGACTTTGATAAGTGCATCACGTGGTCTTAGTCTCGGGCACGGGAGATTTCTTGATAAGGATGCATCTAACAATTATTCATCTGGATGACTGTTGGAGACCTTCATAAGTGCATCAAAATTAAGACTATGATCGTTCCACTCATTATTTTTATTTTCAACTTCTCCATAAAATAGTTGGATTAATTCTTCACGAGTTTTTTCTGGAATGTCAAAAGACATGTCTTCATAGGCATTAAGAATTTGATTAAGGCCTGCATGTCCAGATTGTGATGGATGCTGTATAACTGTGGTTTGTTCTTCAAGGTCGTCAGCAATACAAACTACTCGCCGACCGTCACACCAAACATATCTATATGTGCTTGCAAATTCGAGATGTCCTCTTAGATTGAGAAATCTTTGATATTGATCAGAGGCTAGATCATACTGCTGGAGACGTTCTAAGCTATATTCTCTTATAGCAACTTCATGAGATTCATACCATTGAGGTGGACAATTAAAATGGAGATGTTCGTAATCATTTAAAGAAGAAATGAATTGTTTGCAAATTAAATCTCCTTCTTCATAATCTATGATGCTCCATAATTGATAAGGCTGATAGAACCAGATTTCAGATCTTTCTCCCAAACTTGATGAAATGGTGATAAGAAGTTGTCTTTTTGTAACTCCAAGGCTACAAAGGGCGTGACGCACAATTGCAGGGAGCTGCTGTATTAATTCAAAATCATCTCTGGATAAAGAAAATCTTTAGACTAAGCCATGTTCGATATAGGAGATGTCGACTGCATGTGATGGCAGGAACAACTTTGGAAAGCCAGTTGCCCAGCTGATATATTGAGCTTTGAGCATTAAACGCTCCTTGATTTGACAAGAAAGAGTTTTTTCTCTTATTCTTGCTGCAATATCATCTGGAAGGGTTGTGTTAACCTTTTCCAGGAGCTTGATTCTGGATGCTTTTTCATCAGCATAGGCAGATAACAGTGCTCTTTGATGGAGGTTACGACATATGAGAATTTGGCTTTCTAAATCCTTAATATGGTTTGCAATATTGGATAGGGTTTTTCTAGTATTCTTTCTTTATCGGAAAGGATGGCACTCCAATGAGCATTGATAAGGTCTTCAGAAGTGATAGATAATCCTGGGTTGAAAAAAGGAATGGACATTTGTTGGGACGTCGGTATGGAGGAAGAGCTGAATTCATGAAGAGGGGTTTTGCTTTTGCTAAAACTTGATGCCATAGTGACAAAGGAACCCTGGATAAGAATTTGAACTAAAAATCTGGATATGGGATTAAATGGTAAAATTTGAAATGAAGTCATCAGAGGGATGATTTATGTGATTTGGGACTAGCAAAATTTGAAATGAAGTCATCAGAGGGATGATTTATGTGATTTGGGACTGGATATTGGATTATTCAAATCCAAAAATTAATTCTTTATTATTTATTACAGTTTTAAGGCCTGTTGAATCAATTTAAAAATGCTGTAAAATTTGTAGAAAAGGATTTCCAAGGATAACATCATTGTTTAAATCCTTTCCTAAAAAGAAATTAGTCTTTATGCATATTTCATCTTTACAGACATAAACATTATTTAATTTGTATTTGATATGAAGTTTTTTTATTAGCCGTAGCTAGATTGAGTTTATTTTTAGGTTTTAGATAATATTTTCTCGGGATTAATCCTTCTCTTATTACATTGACATCTACGCCACTATCAAGTAAGCACAGTGCTTTAATAGAAAATTTTTTGATCTGAATTGTGACTTGGGTTTTCCATTTTTGAAATGGATTTCTGGATACCGAATTTATGAAACTTTTTAAGTTGTCATCAAAGTTTTCTTGATTTTCGATGTCATTAAAGTCTTCGTCATTTTCAGTTTTATCATTATTTTCTTGATAAGTTTTTAGTATGTGAAATTCAAGATTCTCAACTCGTTGTTTGAGGTCTTGAAGTTCAATTAAGTTTTATTTTAAGAAATTTATTTCTTGCCTTTGATTATTAATTTCTTTATGAAGGTCTGGAATTGATAGGTGAAGAGGAACATTTTGCTCTCTTAATCTATCTAAGACAGTTTTAATGCTAAATTGTTCAGGTAAAGTATTTATATTATTAAATATAGTAGCTTTTCCTTTTTTGTTGCCTTTATTTATAGTCTGTATTTTTTCAAAATATTTATTTTTTAATTCTTCATCTTTAAGATCTTTAAACATTTCTAATTCCAATTCTTCTGGAGCAGAAAGCATATTTAAGGATAAAGAAGAAGAAGCAGATTCGTACTAAATTTCACTATCAAATATTTTGCAATGACATGTATCAGAAGAATGAGAAAAAGAATTGTCTGTATCAGATGTTTCTGAAGATCCTTTTAAAATTGTTTTAAGTTCTTTTTCTGTTTTAACTTTTATTTTTAGGCAATCAGGGGCTATATGGCCTTTTTCTTTGCAATTATAGCACTGTATTTTTTTTTGTTTTTGTTTAGGGTAGGAAGAAGATGGATTTTCTTTCGTATAAGATTTGTTTGATTCTTTATAAGGATTTCGATGAAACGATTTTTTATGATATCTTCTTGAGGGCATATAATATTGTGGTGTTGAAAATTGTTTAGAGTTTCTTTTTTGATAATTTCTTTTAAAATTTTTCTTTTTCTTTTGGCTCGAAGGACTAATTAATGGCTCCATGCCAAATTGATAACAAAAATCACTAAGTTCATATTTACTGATTCTTTTTTTATTTTCAATTTGCCATTTGAGTTTGATCTCATTGCATAATGAAAATCTAACTTTATTAATTTTTTGGATTAGATCTCCATATGTTTACATGGCATAATTCAAATTTCCATAATTTTCGGATATCAATTCTTCTCTAACCTTTTCTGCAAAAAGTTTAGGAAGACCTGAAATAAATTTTTCATTCTAGAATTCTGAATTGCTTGAATCAATTATATAAAGTTTTGATTAAAAAAACATCTTTATACCAATGAAAATCAGATAATGTTGGACATGATAAATTGATTAATTGAGTTTTTAATTTTTCTTCTACGTTCATATAATTTCCAACAAAATATTTAATTATATTGCTAATAAGCATATAAATGGAATCAGGGACCATTTGTCCTTGAGGGGTAATGACAGGATTTCCACATGGATCTCTTTTTACTGCATTTAGAATTGCTTGTCTTTCTATATCTGATAAATATTTTTCCCACCAACCATTTAATTGGCCAGTAAATCCAAGGACTACTACATTTGCTGCATGTTTGTGATCATTACCGGCAGCTATGATAGTAGAGGCATATATCATCATCTGCTGGCATAATTGGAGGATTTGATATTCAGATAATCCATCCACACTCCATTCATATATTAATGAGCTTTCAAATTTAAGGCCATTTAAAGTAGATTGTTCTTCGAATTGAAGATCAACTGGAGTTGGTCGTGGATAATAATTTCTTGTTTTTGTTGTAGTAATAATTGGTTTTAATCTTTTAAATATTTTATTGAGTTGTAGAGATTCTTGATTGTTTTGATCATCTTGATGTTCCTCTTGAGAGGTTTTAGAATTTTCTTTAGAATCCACAAATTCTGAATCGGAGCCTAAATTAGAGTCTTTAGAATTTGAGACTAAAACATTTATACATTTTTCAGCTTTTTGATCTTTATTTTCTTGAAGTTTTATGCTATGAGATAATTGATTAATGAGTTCATTAGAAAATTTTAAAAGTTTCTTTTCTAACTTTATATCCCGTAGGATTTCACCCTGAAAACCTAAAGTTTGTGTCTTAATTACTTTTTGAGAAGAGGATGCTTCATGGATTTTGAAAATAGTTTCTACTTTATCTTCAATTCTATTGGTTTGTTGGCCAATAGTATGAAGGTTGATATTTGTATAATTATTTTTTTCTAAAACATGAAATAAGTCTGATTTGTAAACAAAGTCAGATTTACCTTTATCACCTTGGATTTTTGCAACATCTTTTATGGGTACGACTGAAGTGTCTTTATAAATGATTTGATGTAGAGGAGGATGTATAGATTCTTCAATTCTTTGAGGAGAAAAACTGGTTGAAGCTATAATCCATGATGAACTTAATTTCGTTATCATATTTATGGATAAATCTTCAATCTTATACCTTTTCTTCATGGCTAATTTAAGCCAATCAAAGAAATGAATGTTTCTTTCATTATCATACATATATTTGTACCATTTTTCTTTTAAGAAGTCTTTATGTTCTGGAAAAATATATTTAAAGAAAGATTTGTCAAAGGATGAGAGGCTAAATTCTTTTTTAACATTTCTTTATCAACTTCAAATCTTTCAAGAACATTTATATTGAAATCGGATTCTGAAGGATTGTATGTATGGGATGGAGAAGCTTGATAAGAAGGATAAATGAGTCCTGTAGGCCTCAAATCTTTATGAGGTGTAGAGCAAGAACCATGAGGTGGTTCCTTTATGAAAGATCCTACCACTGAGGGAGGATGAGAATAAGACTTTCGAGAGGGTTGATAAACTATAGGGGTTGTATTTCTAGAATCTGTTTGGAAATTTATTTCAACACTTCCATCTTCATGTTCAATTATGTTTTCAATGTCTTAATTTTCTTTAGATCTTTCTGGTTGAGCATTTTCTAAAGGCCATTTACTGGATAAATTATTATCATTCCACTGTATGAGTTTGGGAATATTAACTTTATTTTTTAAATTGGTTTGGAATAAGGTAGTTATACCTTTGGCTTGATTGGAATAGGCTATGCCTGGAACAACTAAATTCATGAGTTTATAATAAACTCTATCTATGAGTGCAAGATTTTGATTATGAGGATTCATATCAAAACCTTTTGTCTGGATGGCTAGAGTAAGAGCTTCATGAGCACCTGGATCTGAAAGGGAGACAGAGAAATTTGGAAAACAGTTGAAGAAAGTAAGGCCATTAGCCAAACTTGATTCAACCATTCCTAGTAATGAATCACTGAATTTTTTATGTCTTGTATCTTGGACATAGATGAGAGCTTTTGTTCTAAGTCCAAGTCTTGTTAGAGGCTTTAGAGCAACTTGCACCAAGCCAAAATGGATATAATTATATGTTTTAGCATATTCTTTTATTTCATCGGGCTTAATTAAAGAAAGATGTTGAATATTACTAGTAATGGATTCAGTTCGTTTAATAGTTTTTATTTTATAACTTGATGTTAATTGAAAACTTCCCATTTTATAAACTTCTTGTTTTTGAACAGTTGGAATAGTCCAATCACAAATAACTTGATCTAAATCATCATAGCTAATTTCTTCACTATTTTTAATAGACATGGAAGATAAGGTTTTTATTTTCTTTGTTGCTTTGTATTCCTTTTTCTTTGAAATTGAACTTTTCTTCTCACCAAAAGATAAATGGAAGAAAAAAAAGAGAGGTTCAAACTGGCCTTTTGAGATACCAGACCATCAACTAGGTCTGGCATAGCATAAGGGCCAATAGCAGACGTAGTTCCTGAACCAATCATATACATACATAAATGTCAATTAAGATTGTCCAAATCCAAAGCACATGAAGGCTTTCCAGTTGTGCCTCATTCAGGATTTTAAAACATGCCTATTATTAAATTTTTTTTCTCTTACAATTTTTATAATAATAATTACAATTTTAAATATGATTGCAATTACTACAATGTCGTTTTTTTTTTCTTTGAATACCGGCTGTAATCATAACTTAGGTATTTTTCTATCCTATTGACCATTTGTTTCCAACACTTCTATCATTTATCTATCTCTACCATCTTTTCTACATAATTTAAAGGGAAATTCTAACGAAATACCCCTTCAAATAGGGGCATTTTATCCCCTTTGTAACATCCAATAAAAAATGGCTTTATTAATTAGTATTTAGTTAGAAACTATGATACATTGAGATCTTGAAGAGATAAAAGGAGAAAAAAAAAAGGAGAGCTATTAAGGGGGCGTTTTTGCCCCTATGTGACTATTCATTACTAATCTCATGTCAAGGAGAAAAATTTGTGAATAAATTTGGAGTTTTCAACTGTGATTAATACCAACTTTTTAAAGATTTAATCATCCCTCGTAACAGGAGAAAAATAGGGAAGAAAAGTTGTTACTTGGTAATTTAAAAAGGACAAAGAAAGAAAGTCATTTAAAGAGAAGAATGTGGTTCCCCATTCAGTCCTCTATTGGACCCGGAACTGGGCCCATTTACTAATCAGAACTTAAATTGAGTTTCGAATCTAGAACCATTCATGAATCAGAACCTAAAAGAGGTTCCAAACCTGATTTTTCATGGGTTGGAACCTTTGGATAATTGGAGAATTGGGTACCCATTTTCAACCCTTGATAAGCTTAGTTATGCGCATCTATAAAATACCAAGTTAATCAACATGTTCAAGTCCTCAAAATGGAGAAATCTTTTTAAATGTTTGATACCGATTCTTGGTTTTGAACTTTACAACTAATTTATATATTATTTAAACATTCATTTCACTTTCTACAAAAGTGTTCATGAATGATTGTTAATGAGACCTTTTTAATCTCTTTCATTTGCTGGTCAATGATTTTGTTGTTTAGAATTATCCCATTTGTGACACTTTTGTGAATGATCTATCTACATTAAATCAACAGTTTGGATAATTAAAAGTGTTGAACTATGCAAATTATATGTTTTCTGGGCATTTTATTATCTTTAAATGTCATCGACTTTACTCTGCTTTTAAGAAACACGATCCAACGCAATTAATTGACCTAGTAGGGTAGTTCTATGTAGAACATATAATCGTTCTCCCCAGAAAATTGTACTGTAAATACATGGCTGATCTTGATGGGTGTTGTGCTTGTAGGTAATCAGAATTCATTCCCCCATTAGAGCAAAAAGGGAGCAAGAGTGGTCGGATATGCCAAGCAAATATGCAATAAAAAAATTTTAAGGCTCTAGTTTAGACCGGACACACCCAACACGCCGACCAACATGCCACCCTTAAGCCTATTTCTGTTAGAATATTACTCACTAGGCCAAATAATGGCAGTAGAAGCTTAATCTTTCTCTACCACTTGATGGGCTAGATTTTCCAAGATCACATTTATCTAGTTAATGGTCGTTTGCCTAGTAAATCCCATCTCCTTACATCAACCATCAAGATCATCAAACCATGGGCCATCTATTTATTTCTTTCTTGCTTTGTGCTCATAAAATCATTGACAAGTAGAGAAATCATATCAACATGTAGGATTAATGTATGTGTTAGGAGTATCAGGATAGGATAGACAACGTCAAGGCCCACGGACATGGTCCATAGTTGATTAATTTCACCCCATGCCACATTGAAAGATCCTTCACTTGTAAGTTTCGTAATGTACATCAATTATGAGAGATTTTAGGTGTTTTAAATTAAGGGAGGGCTAGGGAGCGCCTTTACAAAATGCCCATATAGATTCTGAACCAATACAAGAGCTTTTAATTAAGCAAGAAGTTATTATTTTTATGTGGATTAGAGACTAAGGATTATGGATCAAACAAAGGGAATTAGGGATTTGGGTTTTGTAATTAAATATTGAGTCCAATTTAATTTTAAATATTTTGTGTTATGATTCATATGATAATATTTATTTATATTTTATTGAACTATGAATAATTGAAAAAAAATTAATTTTTTAAATAAAGTTTACTTTTTCCCATGGCCCGTGTTGGGCACGGGCTTTGAAGCGCTTATATAAAGAGAATTCCCCCCTTCTTGAGAGAGAGTGGAAGAGTGACATGTGACATCCCTAAAATCAAATCTAAAATATCTCTTCTCTTAAATATCCCCTGCCATTGTCCTCCTATAAAATCTCACCATAAATAGTTCCTAAAATCTCTCCGTACAAACTTTAAAATAATTATATTATATTAGCTCATACAATACCCTCCATTGAAATTGGGTCCAGGACATCCCTGGGGCTCATAACCAAGGACATGATTATCCGAATGCCACTGCCATATGTTATGCATGTGAGGTACACTAATAAACATATTCAAGCATTTGGCCTAATTCAGTTTGAATCTTTGGTATTCTGTCTCCAATTTGGATTCAGGAATACAAGCTGATAGTGTACTCTTGGTCTTCATTAAGTCCGAGTTGTCTCCTTTCAAAAATTTGGAACCTGATTAGGTATACTATGGACCAACTCAATTTCATCCTATTGATCCATTCCAGAAAAAAAAAAATCATAATCAAAAGGCGACTTCCATAGGTTTTAAGAAATCTATTTTCACTCTAAAATTTCTCTTAAGTACATCAAATAGCAAAATTTTAGGGTGTGCATCCATGGATTATTTCCTTCGTATGTTTCTTTTTAATTAGGAAACGCTTTCGTCATAAGAAAATGAGAGGGAGCTTGTCTTTTTGTTTTTTGTTTTTTTTTTCTAATCTACACACATAGAGAGATCTACATGGGCCAATCTAAGCTGATTAATTAGAACCATGCATGTAGAGCAGTGTTGGCATCTTAGTCCCAAATGCCTTACATGTTTTGTGGGACCCATAGTGCGTTCTTTTTTCTCATACACATTGGATGTTTTTGCCATATGACTCAATGATCTAAATCATTTGTTAAGTATATTAAGGCCCAATAAATATAAACCAACTTTCTTTTCAAGTCCGGATCCCCAAACTACATTTTGTGGGGCCATGAGTGCAACACGTAGCACATGTACAAAATTTTCATTTTATGACTTCTTTAGAAATCACATAGGATTGTTGTCAAGGCAATGGCTCAGTTGGTTTAAGCCTTGGGTTTGCTTGTTTGCTCCCCAAGGTCTCAAGTTCGACCCCCGCCCCTTGCATTATCCGTGTACTATGTGTGTAGCCATGTATGTATCCCATATGGAGAACCCCAGCGCCGGAGTCCAAAAGTCTGAAAGATTGATTGGCAAGGGATACCCAACGTCACCAAAAAAAAAAAAGCACATAGGATTCTCCAAATCTCCTCTAATTCCGATTTTATCCATCTAAATAAATATTTAAGTCCTATTGGAATCAATTATTTAGCGATTTAGAATTTTCAACTAACCTTATCTCCTAATTTAACTCCACTAATCAACATCCTACGCAGCGAGTGTAGGTATGTGATCCCGATGACGAGCGGTCACTGGGACGAGGATTGGCTGGTGTATGTGCATCTACCGAAAGAGCAGTTGAAGCTCTTGGAGAAAGGAGGAGGCGATGTTCTGCAATGCATCCCTCCTTTTTTGTCTATCGATAAAATGTTATGGTCATATGAGTTTGTCTATTTGACTCGAGTTTAATGTGTCAAATATAGAATTTGGAATATGAAAAGGCTAATTTATATGCATATATTCTAATGTACATTGTCTTTTGAAATCCCTCTAGGGTGTAGAGATGAATGTTCGAAGTAATGAAGAAAGGGTTCAAACATTATGGTTTTTATTTTTTTTTATTTTTTATCCTTTAGTGTTCTTTAATTTTCTTAGAAGGCCAAAAGAGCATGCAAAGTGGTATTATGCTTTTGAAAGGATCAAATCTAGGATCTTCTCCAAAAGTAATCTTTTAAATTACAATTTTCTAAGATAACGTGGTTGTCATGTAAAGAATAATGAATTCCTAATTGTGGAATGATACATAAACTTGATGCGATTGTTTCAATTTGGGTAATGGGATTTCACCAAGGTGGGCTTTTTCCTCTTCTTTTCAATTTTTTATCTTTGGTTTGCTCTTCTTCTTTTTTTAATCATATTTGTGGTTGATTTATTATCTAAGTTGTTTTACTTGACATGTACACTCTTCATTTACTTTCTTTCTTCTCCTTTTCAAATATAATAGATAAAGATTCTCTTTTATGTTTTTTTTATTGAATTTTTTCTCCGTGACGTTGTGCATGGCAGTTTTTTTTCTTTTTTTTTTTTAATTTTTTGCTTAGGCGCTTTCTTGTGATTTGCTAGCCAAGATATTGCTCAAGGCTGGTAAGGATCCTTCCACATACAACTCATCTTCTATTATTAAGAAGTATCAACTATTCACTATTGTGATATTGTCTTAATTGTAACCATAAATTGCAATAGGAAATTTACTTAAATGTATAATTGTGATTATAAATATCAAATCATATTAATAATTGAAACACCTATATTCCAAATCTAAACTTCTCAATCTTGCCTCCTCTGCAAATATAATTTTTCTGAACCTTTGCTTAAGCCCAATAATTACAACTTAATCCTATTTTGGCTTCAAATGATTGTTAAGTAGAGATTTTTTTTTTTTATTCTAATATGTACAAATGTATGTACTATGTGCAATTTAGCCACCCCACTGAATAGAGATTTTTAGGTTCTAGCATGTGCAAATGTATGTACTACATGAGATTCAGCCACCCCATAATAGACCTACATGCGATAATTCACATCAATGATACTTACGACTTATATTATAATATTCACTTATATTTTATTAAAGTTTTATAATTTTTTAAAGCAAAGAGAAAAAATCTACATGTGGTCTTTATCGATTTAAAAAAAACCTATGATAGGGTACCGAAAAATTTAATTTAATGGGTTTTGAAGAAAAGGAATATCCCCAGAGGTTACATCGAAATTTTTAAGGATATATATGAAGGAGCAGGAACAACTGTGAGAACCAGATGTAGAGAAACAAGTGAATTCCCCATGACTATAGATATACATCAGGGATCAATCTTAAACGCTTATCTTTTTGCATTAATTATGGATAGGTTAACTATGCATATTCAAGAAAAAATACCATGATGTATGTTGTTTGCAGATGATATAGTATTGGTGGATGAATCAATGGATGGTTTAAATGCAAAACTTAAGAAATGGCGAACAGCATTAAAAGTTAGAGGTTTTAAAATAAGTCGTACAAAGACGGAATATATGGATTGCAACTTCAGTGGACATATACAAAGTGTTGAAACCATTGTCAAAATTGAAACCCATGAGATACCACGTAAAGATTCTTTTTGGCACTTAGACTTGATGATTAGTAAGAATGAGAAGATTGATGAAGATATGAAGCATGGGATAAAAGCTAGATGGCTGAAGTGAAGACTAACTTCTAGAGTGCTTTATGACAAATAAATGCCAACGAAATTGAAGAGCAAATTTTACAAGACAGTGGTTAGACTAGTTATGACATATGGAGCAGAATATTGGCCAATTTAGAAGACACATATTCATAAGATGGATGTAGCGAAAATGAGAATGCTTAGGTGGATGTGTGGTAAAACTAGAAAATATAAAATTAGAAATGAGCGCTTTCGAGAGCATTTAGGGATAACACCAATGGGGGATAAGATTAAAGAAACCCGTTTAAAATAGTTTAAGCATATTGAGCTAAGCCAATAATGACACAGATAGAAAAAAGTTTGGCTATACAAGTGAATGACCCATCAAAATGTAAAGATAGGCCGAAGAAAATATTTATGGAAATCATTAAATCAAATTTGAAGAAGTTTAACTTATCGAAAAATTTGGCTCAAAATAAAACGAAATGGAAAAATAAAATTCATATAACCAACCCCAACATGGTTAAAATTAGGCATTGATAATGATGATGATAATTATTATAATTTTTTAAAATATAATTTAATTTTTTTTTCCACAGCCCACATTAAGCTTGGGCCTTGAAGTGCTAGTGTATGTTAAATAGAAGCCACCACCCTCGATAAATTCACCACCGAGTGTGAAAGTGGGTCCGTTTCAATACATGGCAAAAGAACTAAGCAAAAACATACACTACATTCAGCATCGAAGTGCAAGTACATCCATTTTGATGCATAAAGTCTACAGTTCAAGATTTTACTTCACTGAATTGCTTTAGTACTTAGATTTACAGCAAGGATCAAATATAGAAAACAAATTTACATCACAGGCTTTCCTTGATGATTCTAATTCACGCTGCTGTCCTGCATTTTTCATGCATGTCTTTGGTGTGTTGTATTTAGGTACAGGAGGTGGTGAGAAAAGGGTGCACATGGTTACTACAGATGCAAGTAACAGGCATTGTACAAGCATTTCTGATACTACATGATATCCACCATTGGATTGAAGCCATTCCCTTCAAAAGGCAATCTCATTATTTCATCTTGTGCTGCGAAAGAAGCACATCCAGACTGATTATAAGCCACATGCAATTTGCTGGGGTTTGCTTCAATCCAATAATCTACCTTGATGAGTTAGCAGTTTTATGTTCCGTCATTTGCGGATGTCGACCAAAAAGAAAAACATAAAAAAAAAATGGCATTAGAAAAAAGACGTACAAGCTAGTTGCTTGGGTAGTAGAAGCCATCAATACAGCAAATGTTCAAAACTTTTGACAGCAAGAGTATCATTTTTTTTTCTTTCTACACATCCTACTGAATGCATTCTTCATCCGATAGAAAACCAGTATGCAGTTTCTCAGATTTAGTAAGTATCAGGATTGAACGCCCTGTCTCGCCTATGGTATGGAGTTTGATTGATTGTTCCTTCAAGATATTCTGCATATCGCTGAGTCCATGGGGATTGCAGAGTGTTTTCGCTTGGTCTATGATCTGGTGTAATACCTTCACTGTCCCGCCGGCATACCTCGTTCAAGACAAAAAATACGAGAGCATGTATAAGCGCAATGATCACATACCATACAGTGCCACTTTCCATTATGGGGGCCAATCTTTCTCCAGGCATGTAACTAACTTCAATTTCCTCTCTCCGACCTGAGAAAATGAAAAACAACCATACTTAATATTGTCAATTTGTCATTGTGGTGCTCATATCAAGGACAATGCAAAATTCATTCAGCTCACAGGTAACAATGATGAAATTACACACGTGACACAACTTTGCATGCAATGATTGAAAGTATCCATCTATAAAGCATAGGTACCGATATAAGTATGGTACAGATACACCGATATGACAAAATCCTAAAAAAACAAGAAATGGGAACAACCGAAGTACGTCCATTAAAAAATTAAAATTTTAATACTACAATAACTAATAATTAAAATAGGTTAGATTTATTAGATGCAACGAGCCAACAATTACTTAAAACCATTACAAATTCAACCTAATCAAAAAAAAAAAAAAAAAAGCAATGGCAATATTATTTTTATATTTCATAATCCAGCATTTCTTCATTTTTCTTGTTATTCTTCCTCCTTTCTTTTCTTTTGTTTTTTTTTTCCATTGAAGACGAGAGGATTAGAGATGGTTTAGAGCTAAAGCCTTTTCTTTTTTAAGTTCATCGAGAAGACTTAGGGTTAAAGTTAAAAATTACATCTTTAGTTCTTTTAAACTCTTACAAAAATTTTTACAAAAAAAAAAACACTTCTTACAAAAATAGCGGAAACGTACCCATCCCGTATCCGCAAACGTATCCATCAAGTACCCACAAAGTCAAAATGTGCCAGGTACATTTGACCATACTTAATACGTTTTTTGCCATACCCATACCCGGTACAGGTACGTATACATTTTGGAAGTACATGTGCATCATAGGTATCCATGTACTCAATACCATCAACTGAAGCCCTTTGGGACTGCTACAGACTAGGCCCAACCACATCCAGTCCCAATCCAGGGCTTGCCACATCCAACCAAACCATAACAAGTTCAGCCAAACCTATCTGTTCCTGAGCCAACCTGACTGAAGCCCATCTCCTAGGATTTTGGAACCCTTGAGCTATCTCTTTCAATTTAAATGTGTTTGTTCAGATCTTATTTTATTTTTGGCTCATTTCAACTGTGGGATTATTGATTTAAATCTGAATTTGGTTCTTCAATTACAAAAATTACCAATTCAATTGACAACACCTTCTGACCCACTGTTCCTCAAATCTTATAAGGGGACAATAAATCTACTTTAATTGGTTGATCCCTAAGCTAGTGGAAAAGAAATTCTTCCCCAGCAACTCCCAATCCAGATTTGGGAGGGCCTCATTGTGGGATTGTGGCAAGGCCTAGAGCAAGGTCTCTCCAGCACTGCTGAGTAAGTACATTTTCTTACTGAAACATCTCCCTCCCTCTCTAGAGGGCTGGGACCTAAGGGAGCCCACCCTGGGAAGCAGTAGCTAAGGCTACTGTTACTTTTTTCTGTTTAGTTTCGTTACGCATGGCTGAGTTTTGTTATCTAGTCTGGTTTCTAAAAATATATAGTAATATCTGAAAAGGACTCAAGTTGGTAAACATTTGGAAAAGAAGACAGTTTAAACCAAAGAATGGGTCATTAGGGGTTCATAACTTCAACAATTTTTTTCAAAGTTTTCATCACATAAGTAACAAACACAGTTGGCCCAATCTTGTGAGCATCTAATTTAGATGTGATGATATAGCCAATTTGAGCACGCTGAAAGAACTTTTGTTTGTGCAAGTATTTTTAATCTAAATGATATTGCTATTGAGATTAATGGAAAAGGTTGATAGAAACTGATGCAGGACAGACCCATGGTCCCCTATGGGTCGACCCGTCTTTGGGCCTAGCCCACCTATCCTAGTTTATTTAGGGTTTTATTTGCTTTAAGTCATTTTAATAAGATGTTTTAATCTCGGCCATCAACGTGATTGGATGGTCTAGATTTGTCTTAGGTTAGTCTTTTATCTATTTAAGCATTGTAAAGCCATTTTGGCTCATTAGTTATGAATGATTAATGAAAAGTTTGGGATTTTCCCCAAGTTTCTTCGAGTTCTCCTCAAAATCTCTAACGCCTCCTGCAATTGGAGTTTGGTGAGAGCCCAATTTCTAACGCCTCCTGTGATTGGAGTTTGGTGAGGGCCCAATTTCCCCTCTATTTCCATTTTCTACCTTGCCCGCCCCGCGTCTCCATCCCGTTCCGCATTATTTGGTATCAGAGACGAAGAGCGATCCATCCCAGATTCCGTTCACGGCATTTGATTGTTGCTGCAAAACCATCTTCTTCATCAATTTGCAGTCCCCCTTCCCTCCGACATCCAGAGCATACCCTTCTCAATGTTTTCCCTAGATCTAAACATAAGCGCCAAAACCCAGGCCTCTTGAAATCCCCCGTCCTGAAAAAACACCCCGTGAATTTCCCCTCTATTTCCATTTTCTACCTTGCCCACCCCGCGTCTCCATCCCCTTTTTGTCATCAGTCCCGACCCCAACCGGACCAAAAAAAAAAAAAAACCCACTTCTAATCCCATTGAAACCCAAATCTGAGGCTGCGAACCCACCAGCTCTGTTGTATGATTGGCAGAGGAAAGAGGAGGCGCAATAAGTCTGACTAGTGCTAGAAAGGGTGCTCTGCCGCTGCACTTCATTGAGGAAAAAGGATCAAAGGGCCTCTGTAGCCCTGTCGTGGCTGGAGAAGACGGTCACTCGTGTAGGTCGCCGTTGCAGAGATCTGGGCTTCATCCTGTTTGCAGGTCGGACCTGAGAAAGACAACCAAGCCGAGAGGGAGGAGCACAGATCTGATGATGAGCCACATCGAATTGATGCTGCATATCTGATCAAATTCCATTCTGATTTTTGAAGTGGGCCATCGTCGAAGAACGTGGATTCCCACCGGAGCCGGGATTTGGTGTGCCGTCCGTCGCAGGCGTTGCTTCATTGTCACCTATCAGAGAAGAAGCAGAAAGAGAGAGAACAGAAGCCATTACTGTTGCAGAAACAAGCAGAGGACGTCGTCACACCGTCCTACTTTCATCGTCATCGTCGTTGCACTCTTCGATTGTCGCCATCATTGAACCCCGAAAGTCCATATCTAAGTTCAGAGAAGAAAAATAAAAAACAATCGAAGAAGAGACGGAGGTATATGATCTGATGGATTTGGTTATGGTGCTCCCAAGCACCACCACATCTTGTGGTCCTTAGTCCCCATATCACATTTTAAGACCAGGCCCGTTTGGTTTCGAGTTATCACAAGCCCATTCCAGCAGCAACAAGTGGCGCAGGTGCTGACGTCAGCAGCAGTCAACAGAGAGATTTGACCAAAATCAACGATAGATCTTATTTTTACGATATCGAGACCATCCGGACACCGATTTCAAATCCGTTTGATCCTACGTGATCGTGGTGACAAGATCTACACAGTAGTGAAGGTATTGAGGCAAATCTCATCAGTCAAGGGCCCATCATAAATTCAATCTCAACCATCCATCTTCAAATCACAAGATCTCTTCCATCCGAACTCCGGTTTCAAATATGCTTGACCCTATGCACTTATTCTGAAGATATTTACACAACAGGTCAAACTAATTTTTTTTTTTTAAAGTGCATTATTTTAGAAGTATTCCATATGGAATCGGAGGAAGAGCTATCATTGCAATTGCATCGTGCTGTACTTGGAGTGACATGCACTTAAGTATGGACAATGGTATATTGATAATAAAGCCTACTTTGATCAATTTCTGAATTTGAGACAAGGCAAGCTAGCAGTTCTTGATTACGATGCTGAATTTGAAAGGCTATGCATATTATGTAGACTAGATGAAAGTGATGAACATTATTGCACTATTTTTGTTGGAGGTTTGAAACCAAGCATTCGGCAAAATATGAGAGTTTGTTTGACTGTATATGAAGCATTTCAAGAAGCGATCCGTGTCGAACGTTTAATAAATTGTTATCGTCTTCGAATAGCAAAAATGCAAAAAAAAAAATCTCCACAAGCCACCAAAGTCATGTTGTTGATCCTGTTGTGGAAGCAGTCAAAGTTGATCTAGAAGGACAAAAGTAGGAAACAAATGATTCCACCATCAATTCAGTGCAAGTGGAACAAGAAGAAATACACAGTGAAGTAATTAACAAGGAGTCTCTTCATCTGATCATAAGTCCATTTCTTGAAGAGCAAAATACATCATCACTCAAACAGGTTGTTGTTTTGAAGGTTGAAAATGATGATCAACAGATGCCAGCTATAAGTAAATTTGACCAATTGAATATGGTTAGCCATCAACTTGAAGATTCAATGGATTTGAATGTAAAATCATATTCAGAAAAGCCTGTCTCCACCGAAAAAACAGCTAGTGTTGAAAACGTTGTACAACTTCTTGATATTCCTCACATTGATTTCATCTCTGGGGATAGACTGTTGATAATAGAAGACTATGACCTACTGCTTCAACACCAACAATTGCTACATCCAACGCTCAAATCAGACATCAATGTTGACGTCAAACATCAACAAAAACCATCCCTCCAGTCCGTATCTATCTGGATGAAAAGATTGATTACAGCTTCTAAAGCATACCAAGAGGTTGAAGATCCAGAAGCACATCGAAGATTTGTCCGCTTGATATTTGACCCTGGAGGACTTCTATTAAAACTCGAGGTCGAGTTTTCTCCAAGCAGAGGAGAATTGATGCAGGATAGACCCATAGTCCCCTGTGGGTCGACCCGTCTTTAGGCCTAACCCACTTATCCTAGTTTATTTAGGGTTTTATTTGCTTTAAGTTATTTTAATAAGATGTTTTAATCTCGGCCATCAATGTGATTGGATGGTCTAGATTAGTCTTAGTGTTAGTCTTTTATCTATTTAAGCATTGTAAAGCCATTTTGGCTCATTAGTTATGAATGATTAATGAAAAGTTTGGGATTTTCCCCAAGTTTCTTCAAGTTCTCCTCGAAATCTCTAACGCCTCCTGCAATTGGAGTTTGGTGAGAGCCCAATCTCTAACACCTCCTGTGATTGGAGTTTGGTAAGAGCCCAATTTCCCCTCTATTTCCATTTTCTACCTTGCCCGCCCCGCGTCTCCATCCCGTTCCACATTAGAAATAAAATGACCGCCCCGCGTCTCCATCCCGTTCCGCATTAGAAATAAAATGAATAAATGCCTAATTAATATATTAAATCCAGTCCAATACTCAAAGTCCATCAGCTCATCCACAGGATCTGAGCCACACTACCCACACAAAAGAAACAAGTAACAATAACAAGTGAAGGAAGTTGTAAATGCATGTGAGATGGAGATGGAAAAGAAAATATCAGATTTCAATATTTAAAGAGAAATAGAAACACCTTCATGTTATTCTCATGAGATTTTTGAAAAGTTCCACGACAATAGTTTGAGCAACCGTCTACCCCATTACTAAGGTGCATGGAATACGTAAGCTGTGCAAGGAAAAGCATGCGAGTAAGAGCACAACCCTTCTCTTCCTCACAACAAGAAGCATCTTCCCTTTCATCATATAAGTAGAAAAAATAAATTTCATTTAATAACAACAAAAGGGAAAGAAACTATCATGTCCTTACAGAGTTGGTCAATCCAATCATTCCCATAGATCATGCATAATAAAATTATCCAAACAACCTTTCCTTAATAGACATGCATGCATATTTAGTCAACTTATCCAGTATAAATTGCATGAATTTAATTTAATTGTTATCTTGATTGAGATTGTAATAAGTGCTTGAGATGATATTGCAAATACTATAAATATATAATTTGAGATAAATAAAGGGGGATCAAATACTTTTGCTCTTAAGTCACATTTTACTTAGAGGAAGCCCTTTCTCTCTCATCTGTGGTATAGATAGGGTCCGGGATCCTATCGATGGTAGATGCAAGTTGGTCAAGTTGGGTTATGTGGTTTGGCTAATATGAGAGATGAAGATGATTATTTTGAAAAAGAAATGAGTCAGTTGGTATGATTTAACCAATTATTTGGTTAAAGGTGTTTCTGTAATAAAGTTGATGGGACTCAGTCACTGGTTCTGATGTAAAAAGATATGGGTTTGGTGTTTTTTTGGCAAGCCAAGAAAGGTAGAGTTGGAGAAGTGGTTTTGTGAGGACAAACACCAATATCATCATCATGAACTCTTTTATTTACTTAAAAAGAGGCAGACACAAGCCCTTTCTTACTATTCTTCACAAGTCACAAGACCCCAAACCCATATTCTTGTGAATTTACAACTAATACCAATATTTCTCAGGTTAACATGTTGATACTATTGTGAAATCCATAGCCATACAAATCCTCAATTAGGACTCTTTGTTCAAGGGTCATTCATCATTTGAAATGTGATGAGCGTATCTCCTTCCTCGGGATCATGTCAATGAGGAACAAAGGGGGAAAAAAAGAGGGAAATGGAAAATGCATGAAAACTTTTAGAGTTTTTTTTTTCGAGATTTTCACTTTAAATATTTCTATTAGTTAATGTAGATCAACACCTATGTAACGTTGGTCGTTGAGTCATCATCATCATCAAAGCCTTATCCCAACCATGTTGGGGTCCGCTATATGAATTATGTTTCTCCATTCTGTTCTATCTTGAGCTAAATCTTTCACTAAGTAAAACTTCTTCAAATCTAAATTAATGACTTCCATCCATTTTTTCTTCGGCCTGCCCCTACCTTTTGATGGGCCCTCCACCTGTATATCCAAACTTTTTCTCACCGGTGCCATTACTGGCCTACGCTCAACATGCCCAAACCATCTTAAACGAGTTTCTCTAATCTTATCCCCTCTTAATGCTACCCCTAAATGTTCTCGAAAGCGCTCATTTCTAATTTTATCTTTCCTAGTTTTACCACACATCCACCTAAATATTCTCATTTCCGCTACACCCATCTAATAAATATGCATCTTCTTAATTTGCCAACATTCTGGTCCATATATCATAGCTGGTCTAACTACTGTCCTGTAAAATTTGCCCTTCAATTTCGTTGGCAATCCTCTGTTACAAAGCACTCCCAAAGCTAGTCTTCACTTCAGCCATCCAGGTTTTATCCTATACTCCACATCTTCATCAATCTCCCCATCCTTACTAATCATCAAACCTAGGTACCAAAATGAATCTCTACGTGGTATCTCATGGGTTTCAATTTTGAAAGTGGTTTCAACACTTTGTATATGTCCATTAAAGTTGCAATCCATATATTATGTCTTTGTACGACTTATTTTAAAGCCTCTAGATTCTAAATGCCCCCCTCCATCTCTCAAGTTTTGCATTTACACCATCTCTTAATTCATCCACCAATACTATATCATTTGCAAGCAACATACACCATGGTACTTCTTGAATATGCACAGTCAACTCATCCATAATTAATGCAAAGAGGTAAGGGCTTAAAGTTGATCCCTGATGTAAACCTATAGTCATGGGGAATCCACCTGTTTCTCCATATGTGATTCTCACATTTGTTATTGCCCATTCGTACATATCCTTAAAATTTTCAATGTAACAGCTGAGGACATTCCTTTTCTTTAAGACCCACCAAATTAAATTCCTCGATACCCTATCATAGGCCTTTTTCCAAATCGATAAAGACCATATGTAGATTTTTCCTCTTTGCTCGGTATTTTTCCATTAATTGCCTAAGTGAAAAGATAGCTTCCATAATTAATCTCCCTGGCATAAAACCAAATTGATTTTCAGAAATATTGGTCTTCTTTCTCAGTCTTTGCTCCATTATTCTCTCCCATAACTTCATAGTATGACTCATAAGTTTAATCTCTCGATAGTTGGTACAATTTTGTATATCTCCTTTATTCTTATATATAGGAACTACAATGCTTCTTCTCCATTCATCCACATTTTCTTTGTCACAAGTATCTTATTGAATAGTCTACATAACCAACTTAGCCCAACCTCTCCTAAGTATTTTCATACCCCTATCGAAATACCATCTGAGACTGTTGCCTTTCCTGTCTTCATTCGCTTCAATGCTTCCTTCACTTCCACCCTTCTAATTCTACGGAGAAAAGTATGCTCTTGTAATTAAATATCCTCCTTAACTCTTGTATCGCCCAAATGCTTTTCATTTAGAAGTTTGCTAAAATATTCCTTCCACCTTTCTTTAATATCGTTGTCCTTTACCAAAAAATTTTCCTCATTGTCATTGATACATTTGACATGATCTAAATCCCTACTTTTCTTTTCTCTTATTTTTGCGAGCTTAAAAATATCCTTTACTCATTCTCTTGTTCTCAACCTATTATAGAGGTCATCGTATGCTTTGAACTTTGCACTACTTACTACTTTCTTAACTTCTTTCTTTGCCTTCTTATACAGCTCAAAATTTTTAATACTCTTAGTCCCTTGCCAAACTTTGTAGCAATGTTTTTTCTGTCGAATAACTTTCTGAACCTCCATAATCCACCACCATGTTTCTTTATTAATATGTCTCTTCCCTTTTGATTCTCCAAGTACCTCCTTTGCAATATTCCTAATGCAATTAGCCATTTGATTCCACATTACTGTAGTTTCTCCTTCAATATTCTATTCTCCCTTCTCAATCATTTTATCCTCAAATATATTTGCTCTTTCCCCCTTCAAATCTCTCCACCTTGTTTTAGGGTCCATTTTGTTTACTACCGCTCTCTTTCTACTTCTAATGCAAATATCTAAAACTCCGAGCCTATGTTGCGTAGTCAAACTCTTTCCTGGGATAACCTTACAATCTTTACAAGCCAAACAATCCTGTTTTCTAACTAGAAAAAAGTCTATCTGACTCTTATTACTCCCACTTTTATATGTAATTAAATGCTCATCTCTCTTTTTAAAATAAGTATTTACTACTACAAGATCAAATGCCACTGCAAAGTCCAATATAGTGTTTCCTAATTCATTCTTTTCTCCAAATCCATGCCCTCCATGCACTCTCTCATATCCTCTATTATCTCTTCCTATATGCCCGTTTAAATCTCCTCCAAGAAAAATCTTATCACTATTTGGGATTTCTCGCATTAAAATCCATCTCCTCCCAAAATTGTCTTTTCACACTTTCCTCTACCTGGGGAGCATATGCACTGATGATATGAATTATGTCTTCCTCTAGCACTAGTTTAATTGCTATAATTCTATCACCAAACCTCTTTACCCCCACAATTTTCTCTTTCAAATTCTTATCTACAACTATACCCACTCCATTTCTTGTATTGCTCTTTCCTGCATAGAAAAGCTTATACGCATCCGTGAGCTTCTTAACTTTATTCCCTTTCCACCTTGTCTCTTGCATGCAAATCACACTAATTCTTCTTCTTTTCATTACATCAACCAACTCCATGCTCTTGCCTGTTAAGGTTCCTATATTCCAAGTAGCAAGTCTAATTTTTCTATTCCTCCTTTTCTTCTCATGAACTAACTTCTTTAACCGCATTAACCCAAAGTTATGCGGTAGCCCTTGCACACTTTTCACTGCAGCCAGGCGACGCTACAATGCGTCGCCTAAAACGGGGAACGACCTAACCTTATCGTGAAATATTATTTTTTCAGAATTCATGTTTGGGTTGTGACAGTTTTACGCTGGCTATCACCTACCTAACGCAACCTTCCTCCTTTATCCGGACTTGGTACCGGCAGCAAGAACTTGCGGAGTTGAGTAGGTGACAATATTTATGGACCTGCAACATCGCGCCATCCAACAACAACTAGCCGACCAATGGAGGAACATGTGTATCATTTTGCTCGTGCCAATGATTATTTTCTTGGTTGCAGCATGCTTAATGATCGTCATGAATTTTCTTGATATTCATGAAGACCACTAAGTGTGCTCCAATAAAGAAAATAATAATCAGTGCATTCCTCCATTGGTCAACTTATTGTTGTTGAGGTAACGTACTCAACTTTACATAAGTGTCAGAGCTGGGCTATTTGGATGCACAAGAAAATATAACAAAAAAAAATCTATTTTGGAGAAATAGCCTTAGTTTGGTGATTTGTATAGATGATGCAAACAAGTGGGACAGGCAATGGTGGACCAGGCAAGATACAGATGGATGTAAGTGGGTTAAAAGATGAGAAAATGAGTAAATGGAGGCTAGAGGCCAAGGTGCTATGACAGAGAATGTGGGTGGGAGGTAGATTGGATTGGTGAAGTCGTAGTAGGAAAAAGGGGGAAAAAAGATGATGGATAAGGTGAGTGAGATGATGGTAGAAGATGCAAGTGGGTCAAGTTCAGTTCTGTGGATGAATGTTTTGAGAAAGAAATGGGTGAGTTGGTTCTTAAAGGTTGTTTGGTTGATGAGTGTTATAAGGAGATAAATAGTAAGCATGCCCAATACATGAGAATCTGCCACACAACATAATCTCTCTACGTAACTGACTATATTATTGACTGATGGTGGCAAGAACTATGACAATATCATCACTCCCTATGTACACAAGCAACACAACTTTGGTAATATCATTGCAGCCACACCAAGATTGGAAAGTACGGACCAAAGGGGCTATCATGACAATGTTAAGACAACAAAACATGAGAACACAACAATGTAACAGACAACACATAGAAAAGAAATCAATAGTGCAATGGCATTATGCAATTGCACTATCAATTTCTTTGCTGGGTGTGTTGCCTGTTTAACATTGGCAAACCCAGGATTTTCGTTTAAGTCGGCAAAACTTTTGATAGATATATATTTTTTCACATCAATAATAGTAAAAGAGAAACTGTATTGCATTTAAATAGAAGCAATGTATTTAACAACATCATCTAATATACATTTTTCTCATCAAAATAATTTGATCCAAAATGAAATTGCAAATCTCTTATCTACATTCAAAATAGCCACGTTTGAGGGGGATATTTTTAAGTGAAAGTCAGCTGGTTGTTTTTAGCCATCCTAGAAGATAAAACCAAACTAATGCCGATAATATCAATATTCTTCCCAAAAGTTTGATATTCACTCTAATCACTTAGAAGAAAGTTATCATTAATTGAATGGTTCGCCTAACCTTCAACCTACTATTGTAGCACGTAAACATTCACCAACCCCCTTCCTATGCTCTTCCATAAAGCTTCACACCTTCTATATCATCACTCAGATCAGAAAGATCCATACATCAGATTAGCCTATCATTTGTAGATGCCAAAATGGCAAAATCCAAGTCTTTCTACAACTTGGAGACCACATTAGGAGTTCCATGAAGATATTTCACCAACCAAAAAATAAAAATAAAAATAAACCTAATCATACCTCAAATTGCACAAAATAATAATAATAATAATAAAGAAACCCAAAAAATTGAACAAGTCAACAAGACAACACGAACATAAGAACACAACTACAAAATCCATAAAACCCAAAATCAAGTAATATGAGAACCATAAATAAAAAGCCCTAAATCATCACAACCCTAACCCTAACCCTAACCTCCAAACAGAAATCAAATGAACTAAAACCTTTCAACCTTTTTGTGTAAAGCCTAAAACAAAGAATAAATCATAGAAGATAGGGGGAGAAAGAGAGAGGGGCCGCATAAAGTAGAGAAACGCAAAGAAGGAGAGTGATTGAGTGAGGCATGAGGAGAGAGAAAAACAGAGAGGGAGAAAGTACCTAAGAATGACCCTCACAGGCGAGAAGAACGATACTCGAGAGATCGACGAAGACAATCCAAGTGACTTGGTGCAAAGACAAAGGGGCGAGGGTTTTTTTCTTGCTGAGGTTGAAAAGAGGAAGATGAAAGCTAGAAGGTTTTCGTCGAAAAACTGTTTTGAGAGATGACATGGGGGTGGTTTTGAAAGGGAAAATTATAAAATAGGGCTTAAGTTTTTGGTAGATTTCAAAACAGGACAAAATTAAAATCACATTTCAATACAAGCCTTAAGTTTTCCAAGTGTATTTCAATTCATGACATCCGGTGGTAATGGATATTTTCCGGCCAAATATTTTTTAAAATCCCAAAAATGCCCTTATGTTAAAAAAAAAAAAAAAAAAAGGCAGTCATTTAGGGGTCGTTTGTTTTTCCCATTTACATATGTAAACGCTACACATGGGAAATGGTTTCACACATTTTATGTTTGTTTGCAACATTTACACATGTGATGTGTAAATTAGATATGAATTTGATGTGTAAAATGTATGGGAAAAGGGGCTCTCCATTACACACCAAATCAGGTGTGAATCGGTTACACAGCAACACCCAAAAGGCGCTGCTACAGTGCTTCAACGCCCAGGACGCCTTTTATTTTTTTTTTAATTTTCTGGTGGTCACAATCAAGATCTGAACCGTCCAGAGTGTTTAGAAAGGCCAAAACGGCTATGAAAAAAATTTTTAGCCGTTGGATCTTCTTAAATTGTGAGATATTTATGCGTAAATTCTGACCGTTAATCGTCAATTCTGGATTTTCCTGGGGCCCATTTTCACGATCCGGACCGTTCATCTTGTTCAAAAGGCCATTTTCAGCTATGCGGTCAAATTTCAGGAGCTGATTCAAAATGGATCTTGAGATATCTTCAAAAAACATATCAGCCATTGGATGCAAACACTATTGTTACATAGTGTTGAACAGGCAGTCCACTTTTTTCAAATTTCTGGATCATCATAGAGTCAAATTCAAGATCTGAACCGTTGAGTCTCTTTAAAAGATCAAACACGAGTATTAGATCAAATTTCAACCGTTGATCTTGCATATATTGTGAGATATTTACAAAAAATGATAGACCTTTTGATCTTCAATTCTAATTTTTGTGGACCTCTTTTTTCTAATCCAAACCGTTAATCTTCTTCAAAAGGCCAACAATGCTTATAATATTAAATATCATCACTTAATTCATTATGGATTTTTCAAAATTTGCAAAAAACTATAAAAAGACGTATAAACCATTGGTACAATAAAGATTCACATTGAAAGAGGTGTGAAAATAACAAACAATGAATTCTTTTTCACATGTGAGTCATTTACATACGTAAATGACTCACATGTGAATCATTTACATATGTAACGCATTTTCACATCACATGTGAAATTAACAAACGACACCTTAGTGTTTTCCCTCCTCCTCTTCCCTCCTTACGGTTTCCTCTACCTCTTCACGGTTGGATCTCAAAGGGTGTGTGGAGATTCTGGATCCAGATCAATGTGCTTTCTAAAAAATGTGTGGATTTGAAGTTTGTCTATATCTCCTATCTCAAGGAAATATTTTGATTGAATTGAATGTTTGATGCTTGTTTGTGTAGGTGGTTGCTGTTTTGAGAATCCCAAATGAGATTCAATTAGATTTGGGTCTGACCCACTTTTTTTTAACCCAAATGAGTTTTGATTAGAGTTGGGCTTGACCCACTTTTTTTAATTTTAATTTTAATGTCTTTGTGTTCAGATAAGTGGGCACCACTCGTTGCTGTGTACAATGCTCAAAGAGCAGTTCGTGGCTAGGGCTCTTTGTAGAGTTGCATGTATGTTTGCAGTTTGGACTCACCCAGGAAATGTGTGCATTGTGGATGGTTAGGGCTCTTTTTTTCTATAAACAAACTCTATTGTCCTTTGATCCCATGCAATCTCCAGTATGCTTCATCTCCTACAGAGGGGTGATAATTGATGAGTGATGACAGAGGTGGTCCAGAAATCACAACCGTCCATCTTCCAGCTGCTGTCATAGTTGGATACTATTTGCATCTGTGAACACAGCATTGACTGAATCCCCATGAACCTTCAGAGTAAACTAGTTTTGGAATATAATTCATTACAAAAGATGAATGCTTGCTGTCAGCATGTGTTTCTTTGCCTGGCCAAATTTGAAAAATATTTGGCCGGTAAACACCTGTTATCGCCGGATGTCCTAAACTGAAATACACTTGGAAATATGGTTTTAATTTTGTCCTGTTTTGAAATCTGCCAAAAACTCAAGTTTTATCTTGTAATTTCTCTATTTTTAAACATATGAGGCATGCCCTCTGGCCCATTACGCGTTTCATGGGATATCTGAACCAATCTGGGCCCAAGATGAATTTCATTTCGGTCCGCCCCACTAATGGAGTTGTGCAAAAGAAGAGTGGAAGAAGTAATAAAAGCCCAGACAAGAAGCCAGACAAGAAGGAGAGAAGAAACAAGAAGAAGAAAGGAAAGGAAGGAAGGAAGAAGAGAGAGCCAAGAGAGAAGAATAACAAGAGGAAAATAAGAAGATGAAGGCAGTTGGGATATGTTCGGTATGAAAAAAAAAAACAAGAGGAAAAGAAAACCAGTGGAAGAAGGTGGAACAGGAAGATGGTTGCAGAAGCGCCTAGTTGAGACGGTGCTGATGGGATGAACCTGAGTTGGCTGCCTTGTGGTGATGATGGGGAGAGGAGGTGACACAGTGCCTCTAATGAAGAGGGTTATGAGAGGCTCCGGCTGGGGCTGGTGTCTGTTGAGAGAAGAGAAGGGAAAGCAAGAAGAAAGGAAAGAATGAGGGTGAACATGAATCCTCGTGAGATGGTGAAGCGAATATGGATTTACATGGATGATGGATTTGCTCGTGAGATGGTGAAGCGAATATGGATTCACTACAAGAAAAATGACAATTAGCGACACTTTTATAGCGGCAATTTTTAAATTCCGCCGCTAAATGTCTTTAGCAACAACACACTCTCCTATTTGCCAGTGTAAATTAAAAATTTACTCTCTACAGCAGCACAAAAAAATATTTGCCATTAAAGTTTCATCATATCATTATCCTGTAGTGTATATAGCAGCAGACGGTATTGTATGCTGCTATAGTAGTGGAAAATTAATATATACAGCAGCAGACAATATTGTTTGCTGCTATAAAGATATATAGTAGGTAAGTAGGTGTATATCATAGGTAAGTAGGTATTGAGATTCTATCGCTAATGTCTTTATCAATAGCATATTTGCTATTTGCCACTGTAAGTTAAAAAAAAAATACATCTCTCCAACAGCACAAAGTAATGTTTGCCGCTAAAGTTTCATAAATCATTATTTACTACTCATAAATACATAATATTAGTGTATATAGCAGCAGACAGTTTTGTATGCTGTTATAGTAGTGGAAAAATAAAATCCACAATAACAGACAATATTGGTTGCTACTATAAAAGTATAGAATAGATAAGTAGGTGTTATATAAGTAATTGAAAAAGCTTATATATAACAGCATAATATATTATATGCTACTCAAGAGAGGTTTAGAGAATTATATATAGAGGGATAAATTATATAGTTAGAATTTTAACCAGTGGGTGCACTATTGATTTTTATCGGTGCACTATTGACTTATTTAATTAATTTTTTGCACTGAAAAAATAATATATGCAACAGCATGCTAGAAATGGTCATTTACAAAAATAAAATAACCCAATTTTAGGCTAGTGTACAAAAGTTTCTAATAGGGTTGGATCTCATGTTTTTCTTTGGATCGTTAATTAGGTTGCTCGTACAATGAAATAATCTATTAAACAAAGTCCATCGTCAGATCAAATGGCGCCAATTTCTTTCAACTATTAAACAATGGCCCTACATGACTTATCGCATAACTCTCTCTTGAAACCTGACTGTCGCACGATTTGTTTGAAGCGGATGAAGCGAGAGCGAGTTAAACCCTTACCCTTAGCTCCTGAAGCGACTGAAGCAAGAGAGGGTTGCTTGCACAATTTCTGGCGAATTTCGCGAAATCCCTGCGAGTGGATTCATATGCAAAGGGTCCTCCCGAATCCTTTGCAAGCCCCTAAACCTCTGCAAATCCCTAATCTTTTACGAAACCCGAACCTCTGCAAATCCCAAATCCAGTGTGAAACCCTTGCCTCTGCGAAATTTCCCACTGAATCTCTTCTCGAAACCCTAATCCTCTCTCTGCAAAAGAGCCCCTGAAGTAAGAGAAGGGACTCTACCTTCTCCATTGGTAAGAATCTGTGATTTCACGTGATTTGATGTGCTATGTGGATTCATATGCAAGTGGATTTCGATTTGATTCATATGCGAGTGGAAATCCATCAGTGGCTAGGTTTTTTAGTGCGTTTTGCAATGTTCGTGATCTACTTGTTTTGTCTAGTTCTGTTGAAATGATTGCTCCTTTTCTTCACATCTGCTTGCATCTTCCTTCCTTTTGATCTGATCATCTGCATTGTTATTATCTTTGCCTATTTGAGAATTTAAGATTTGCTAGTATATACTATTTCAGATCTTTGTTCTTGAAATCAGATGTATGCATCTTAGCTCTTGATTATTTACTGTTTGGCAGCGATTCTGCTTCAAAATCCCCTTGTGTTTGGTTACCAGCAACTGAAAGAAGTGGTTTGTTGAACTCTGCTTCGAAGGATTGCTAGGTTTCCTCAGCTAAATTTGGTAAACCCGATCTTCGTTTTATTGAATTGGGGATTTCCATTTTTTTAGCTGATTCGAGATAGTTTGAGATTGTTTTGAGGTGATTCTTTGTGAAGATCTGTCCATATCTGAATTGATTAAAGAAACTGATACAGCAAATTTCTGGATATCTACTCATATCGATTCATTAGGAATTGATTCAAGTGACTGTTATTGTATTTATGCATTTCTGTCTGAGGAGATCGACCATAGAACCTTTGATAACAGTGAAATTGACCACCATTTCTGAAATTAGACAGCAATTTTGCTTTACATCACAGTATTTTCTCTGTGGATCTTGTTATTTTGGCTTGTTGTGTGGGATATATTTTGGCTTGTTCATTGATAGGAATGCATGCTTGTTCATTCCAGTCCAAAATTTTCTAGGTAATTTCCTTCAAGAAATTTGTTAATGATAGGAATGCATGCTATTTTTAGTGATAGAATAACTGCAATGCTTGTTGTTGCATATTCATTGCCTTTTAGTAGTGCGTTGATGGATATCTGATCAAAGGATCTTGTTTGGTGTTGGCTAATTTGATCAATGAGGTTTTTGCCATTTTGTTATCTTTGGATTTCTTTTTTGTGCAAACAGCTCAGCAGACCTCCACACAGTTCTGAATTTTCAGCATTACTTTTTTTTGGAAGTTTTCTCATTTTCAGCATGAGTTGGCATTGGCAGTCTTTGCACAATGTTTTGGATGGTCACTTAGAACCGTGTTGATTGATTAGTAAATTGGTTTCATCCATTCGTGCTTCTATTGTGAACAAGGAAAGGGACAGCGGGCTGCCTTGGCAAAAAGATCTTTGCTTGCACTATTTTTGGTTAACACCTTACATTTCAGTTTTCACTTTCACTTTTACATTATATAAAAATGCCTACCATTCTAATAGGCCATAATCACTAATCTTCATCACTCCTCCCACCTTTGGGATCAAAGCAACAAAGGTTGGCTCTCATTGCTCTTTTAGGTCTCCTGATATGAAACTCTTTAGGTTACCCTTTTGGGGTTCTGTTTATTCTCTCATAATTCCACCTCTATGGTGGTGTTATATAGTTGAATGAATGCAAAACGAGAAGTCATTTGGCCCTGGAAACTTATTAATAGAAAACCATACATCATTAATCGTCTCACAAGTCTCTTTCCAACGACCTTTCACATAAGATAGTGTGCATTCCAACCCATTCATCTTTGAGTTTTCTCACTTTGTCCTTTGTGTGCATGTTGTACAGAAGATGAAATGATCTCATCTTCAATTTCTGATGATGCTGCTATTGTTCTTTCATTGACCTTTAATTTGGAGATGCAGTTCCTAACTTCCTATGCATTTTATAATTTTCTATTTTATTGAAATGATCACCATGCCTATGTCCTTAGCCAAAAGGGCCTTTTGAGTGTTGTCTCTAACCAACCTCCTCCATTGCTAACAGTTATCTTCAGTTACAGTGCTTTGTGTTAACCTCTCATTGGAGAAGGGACATGCATCCCCTGGTTTAAACATTGGAAATGGGTTGATTTTTGTTTCTTTTCCAAGCAATGAATGACATCAGACCAATTATTTCATACAGTGAATGAAATTGGAAGCACCCCTTTTCTTGTTTTGAACATTACCAAGGGTTAATTCTTTCCATGTTTGATGCTTGCTTTTTAACATATTTGATCATCTCACTCTTCCCGCTCTTGAATGGTTGAGTTCCACCATCAGTTAAGTCAGATTGGTAGGGATTTATCCTCCACCTGCTCATTTTTTTTATTAAAATCTGAATGGTACCCTCACACCTGACCCCTGAAGAGGGTTGTCATCTTTAATAGTTCTCAGCGGCACAGTGACAAACTTTTGGATCAAAGTTATTTGTGTGAGGTGACAAAACAGTCCTGTTGGAGTTAGTTTTGATTTTCGTCCGTTGATTATTTGATCAAGTGTAATGACTTCCTCGTAGTGGAGTCCAGATGATCCTTCTCATGCCGTGTGTTTTTGTTCATCCTCCTATCATTTCCACGTTCTTGCAGATGTTTTTTTTTTTTAATGTCACTTCAGGAAATGTCTCGTCTTCCATAGACCACTGATGCATGACCAGGTCAAACTACCCTTAAATTATGCAATGCACAAGGTATTATTAGAATCCACACCATGCATCCAGCAATTTGTGCCGTCTTTGTCACAGGTTGTCAAGATGCTCCCCCTGTGCTCCCGTGCTTAGGCAAGCAAGTGGTGTCCTTTACCTCCACTTATCATATCAAAGGGTGTAAAGGACAACCATGCAAACGCGATCCAACTCATACCATCAAGCTGGGTTAAAACTGACTCAAGAGTAGGGTCCCAGCTTGATATAAATTCAAGCCATGCCCATGTCAAACCCAACCCATTGCCTTCTTTAAATATTTAAGAACTGCACTCAGCATTCAAACTTGAAAGAGAGCACTGCAATTTTCTTTCAAATTGAGAGTGCTAGGTCAAGGGATGCAAGCCCTAACTTGGGCGCTCTGATTTGCAGCTCTCCACCTGAGTAGTAAATTAGGAGACAATTTTATTGGCTTTTTCTAAATTGTTATTTCTCGTGCTTTATTTTTATTGCCAATTATTAGCAGTGACATTTCATATTCCTCTTTTAGACACGAATATTTTCAATTATACAAATGTCCCTCACCCTATAGTGAGGAAAGGATGTATACTAACATTTCTCATATATATATTACAAGCTCATGTCTGAAAGAAATATATTCCAAGCTTGTGAGGAAAGATTGGTTTCGGCCCAATGAGTAGGGATGAAGTGAACCTGCTACCAACCTATGAAAATGGGTCTTTCCTAAAAAAAAATTATGCACCCAACATCAATATATAAATTCCTTCTCTTGTGTCACGGTGTGTGGGTGTCATTTCAATTTATTTTATTTTATTTTATTTTTATCTAGGCCCTGCTGTGCTATGGTATTCTAATACTTGTACATGCTCAGCATATCTGTATCTCACTGATATGGCACTTGTATCAGTACTCATACTCTGCCAATATTTTTAGGGTATAAGTTTAGCGTATCCTACTTACCAAGCTCATTGCTTTGTATAGTTCCTACTATTCAACATAAAAGATGTTAGAAAGGAATGTGTGCTTGCATATTTGTGTGTTCTTAGTTATTTGTATGTCCCTAGCATTTTATCTACCTTCTTTGGGTTTTATTAGTGACAGTAGGTATTCATAATAATGAAATCACACATGGGTGTTGGCTTGAAAATGTAAGATTATCACCAATTGACAACTCTGAAAGAACAAGTAAAATGAGTGTTGTCTTGAAAAATGTGAAATCTTATTTTCTTTTCGTACTTTTTTTCTGCTCACATGCTTTATACTTGAATTCCAACTCTGTCGATATTACTAATCATCTTCTCACATGGGATTTGAACTTTCATATCCGAACATGCCACTCTATATGAATTTAAGAAGCTTATCTTTTGTTGGCTGCTAGAGTTTCTAGCTTGCATCCATCCTCAAGTGCTATGCCATCTAATAGTGAAATATAGATGATGGTAATCTTTCTGATTGTTTATGTCACTAGGTAGGGAAATCAGATGAACCGGAAAGTGAATCAAATGAACCTACCCAATCAAGTTTCTGAATCAAGTCTCCAATAAGATTACTTTGTTTTGACGGTCCATTTGTTCAGAAAAGTCATTATGGACAAGAGTTGGACTCTTGAGTCGAGAGTGAGCGCTGCATATGAAGAAGGGGTTGAACGATTCCTTGACTTTGCATTTGCTAATGCAATATCAAGGGATAGGATCAAATGTCCATGTAAGAATTGCAGTAATGTATAGTATAGATCTCGGGATGAAGTACATGAACATCTAATATGCGATGGATTTAAACAGAGTTACGCTCGTGGTACTTGGGTTTTCCATGGGGAAACATTTTCACCACCACATCAAATGTCTGGTAATGTAACCTTGGATGAAGATGTACCGAATGAAGTTGATGATATGCATGGAATGTTGCGGTCAGCATTTGGAATTCAAGATCCTGAATCTAATTCAGAAGGACTTGAAGAAGGACCCAATGTAGAAGCAGAGAAATTTTACAAATTGGTAGCAGATGTCGAGCAAGAGTTGTACATGGGATGCAAGAATTTCACCAAGCTTGCTTTCGTTGTACGATTATACCACATAAAGTGTCTGAGTGGATGGAGCGACAAGTCTTTTACTATGTTGCTTGAATTGTTAAAAGAAGCATTTCCTGAAGGGGAAACTTTACCAAAGTCCTTCTATCAAACCAAAAAGATCATTGGAGAATTGGGCCTTGGTTACAATATGATTGATGCATGCCCTAATGATTGCATGTTGTACTGGAAACAAACTGCGAAAGAATTTGCTTGTTCTGTATGTGGCACTTCAAGGTGGAAATCCAATGATGACGGTGCATCACCTTCTTTTTCCAATGAACGGAGAATTCCTGCGAAGATTGTGCGTCACTTTCCCTTGAAGCCAAGGCTTCAGAGGCTTTTCATGTCAGATAAAACGGCTTCATTCATGAGATGGCATGCAGAGGGTCGCACCAATGACGGGGTGTTGAGGCATCCTGCTGACTCTCAAGCATGGCGAAGTCTTGATGATCGATACCCAGATTTTGCAGCAGAGCCTCGTAATGTTAGACTTGGGTTAGCAAGTGATGGCTTCAACCCATTTGGTACAATGAGCATTGCCCACAGCATACGGCCTGTTATTTTAATGCCATACAACTTGCCACCATGGATGTGCATGAAGCAACCTTTTTTCATGATGTCATTGCTTATTCCCGGTCCACAGGGACCTGGGAATGATATTGATGTATATTTGGAATCGTTGGTAGATGAGTTAAAGGAGTTATGGGAGGATGGATTGCACACTTAGGATTCATCAACCAATCAAAATTTTCTGATGCGTGCAGTATTGTTGTGGACGATTAATGACTATCCTGCATATGCAAACCTCTCAGGATGGAGCACTAAAGGTCGCTTTGCTTGTCCTCATTACAATGAGGACACTTGTCATTGCTTCTTGTTTAATGGGCAAAAGTTATGTTATATGGGCCATCGCCGTTTCTTGGATACCGATCACAGGTTCCGTCATGATAAATCAAAATTTGATGGAAAGACGGAATTCAGATCCGCTCCTTTGTCAAGAACTGGGACGGAGCTATTGCAACAATGTCGTGGCATCAACATCACAGTCAGGAACAGTAAGAAGAGAAAACGGGATGATAACACGAGTGGATGGAAGAAGAATAGTATATTCTTCACATTACCATACTGGGAGCATCTTTTATTACGCCACAACTTGGATGTCATGCATATTGAAAAGAATATATGTGCTAGTATAGTTGGGACATTGTTGAATATTAAAGGAACAACAAAGGACACCGTAAAGGCACGTCAAGACCTAAAACATATGGGCATTAGGGCTGCCCTTCATCCATATGAGGAAGGAAACAAAACGCATTTGCCTCCTGCATGTTTCTCAATGTCTCAGAAAGAGAAAGATATTTTCTGCAAGATATTATCTCAGGTGAAGGTTCCAGATGGTTATGCGGCTAGTATATCACGTTGTGTGCACTTGAAAGAGTTCAAATTGTCTGGATTGAAGAGTCACGACTACCATATTTTAATGCAACAATTACTTCCATTAGCAGTGCGAAGGGCCTTGCCAAAAAATATTAGTGCAGTATTAATTGAGTTAAGCAATTTCTTTAGGGAAATATGCTCAAAAACTGGTAAAGTCGAAGTTCTTGATAGACTAAAGTCTCGAATTGCAACAACATTGTGCCATCTTGAAATGATTTTTCCACCAGCCTTCTTCGATATCATGGTTCATTTACCAATTCACTTGGCAGGAGAGGCCAAGATTGCTGGACCCGTACAATACCGATGGATGTACCCAATTGAGAGGTGTGTTTAACTTCATTGCATTTTTTTCAACATGTCAATGTAGGAATGGTTCTGTTTTTGTAAAAACTATTCTTATAATTTCTTATTTCTAATTATTCATAGGTACTTGTTTACTCTCAAGTCATATGTGCGCAAAAAAAGTCGACCGGAGGGTTCAATAGCAGAGGGATACCCGGCAGAAGAATGTTTGACATTCTGTTCAAGGTATTTGCATGATATAGAGACAATGTTGACTCGTATACCAAGGAATTATGATGATGGCCCAGGAGAAACAAATCAAATGTCATCAATTTTCTTGAGGTCAGGCCGTGTACTTGGGAAGGAGACGCTAATAAATTGATGCACGATGCATGGGAGCAGATGCATCGGTATATTCTCTTTAATTGCGCCGAACTGACCCCATTTCTCGAGTAAAACACTTACATCATGTTGATTATTAATTTTTTTAAGCAATTAAATATAATATCATTCTTAGTGTTCTAATTGAGGGTCATTTTTGCACGTAGAGAACACCGTCAAATAATCTACAGTAATAATCGTCACAAGCGACTAATGGATAGAGAACGCATGCACAATTATCAATTTCCCAAATGGTTTGAATCTCATGTAAGTAAAAGATTTTCTTACTATATATATACATATATATAACAACTAAACACATATTTTTCATAAATATGATTTTGGTGCTCTACTAATATATGGTATCCATACAGGTTGATCGCCTGCGATTAGAAGGTGACGAACGGGTTACTACAGACCTTATCTTGCTGGTAAGAGATCCTAGTAAGGTGGCCAGTAGCTTCTCCAAGTTTGTGATAAATGAGTTTAGGTTTCGCACGAAAGATTTTGATAAGAAAAGTAAGACTCAAAATAGTGGAGTTATGGTTACCGCAAAAACATCAAGCTTTGCAAGTGTCAAGGACAGAAACCCTGTTATAGGAGATGTTACCTACTATGGTGTTTTGACTGATATTATACAACTAGATTACTATGAAGAGCGAAAGGTGGTCTTATTCAAATGTGATTGGGTTGACGTCACGTCCCAAGGTAGGGGTGTCAAAATAGATGAGTTTGGGTTCACACTTGTAAATTTGAAGCGATTATTAAGTACTAATGAACCATTTGTGCTAGCCTCTCAAGCATTGTAAGTATTTTATGTGGAAGACCCGGTTGAAACGGATTGGCATGTCGCTATTACGACAAGACCTAGGGATTTTTTTGACATGCGTGGGGATGTTAATGCAAATGAAGAGGAGACATACTTAGAAAGTGAGCCATATAATGCTCAACAGTTAGAAGAAATTTGTGTAGATGTCGATAATATTAGTGAAGCAAGGGTAGATGTGCCTTGGATAATTGTTGACACACCTCTAGGCACCCAAGCGGGGAGAGACCATGGAGATGATTCTGAATTTGATGATGCTGAGTTTGTCAATTCTAATATCATTTCAAACTTTTGAATTGAATAAAGTTTTTTAACATGTAATTGAATTCCAGAGTAGTTGTGGTGTTTGTAATTGAATTCAAGGTTTTTAAATTTGTGGGTAACTTTTGAATGGCTAGAATTGTCCCCCCCTTTTCTTCCTCTATTGAATAACAGTTGAAATTTTCTAAATTTCAGTTTGCTGTTGAATGGAATATGGAAATGTTGTCTGTTTTATTGACTTCTACCTTTTTAAGTGCATTTTGACTGTTTATATCATAGTATTACAGCCATTTCAAGTTGTGATGCTAACATGTAGTTGTTATGTTATGCTAGTCATTGGTGCACATGCTAGGTATGACATCTTCATCATCACAGGGAGGAGACCGATCAGCCCAGACATGCCCTGAGACATCTACTTCAGGTAATTACATATAATTATCAATACTCATACTCAACATTTGTCATCTACCTCTGAGAGCTATGAGAAAGCTAATCATCAGTCCTTTCTTCCATTTTCATTTGTTCCTCAATGTTTTATGAAAGTGGATTCTTTCCTTTCTTAGATCTCTGTGATCTTAGCAAGCCTGAAAATGTGCCCATATTTCTGGCAAGCCTCGCCAATAGTTGGTGTGTAAACAATCTGCAGCAGTTCCTCAACATTATCAATGAGAAGTTTGTAGAATAGCCTTTCGTTCCTCTCCTGTGAAAAGAAACAAATAACCATACATCAAACAAATCCCAACTCTATGAGCAGGAGAATTACAATTCGCCCAATGGTTTGGTGATCTGGATCACTGTTGGCCCAATGGTTTGGTGAGAAGAAAAAGAAAGAAAGGACCTCTTTTCAAAGTATGTGAATCGCTTTATATTTTTTCACAATGTGATTAGGTTTGATCTTCTGAATATCTCTCATTCTCTATGTGCGAACCACACAATGCAGAGGGCAGATTCTATCTCTATGAATGTGTTCTTGATGAGGTCTGGTGCAGGGACAATGTGGGGTTTTGGTTTTGATTATGGATTTCTTGATAGAGCTAGATTTTAGGCTTTTAACCATAAAAAGATGGAGGAAGATAAGATCAACTGTCTGACACAGCTGGATTGGGGAAGGATCTGCTCACCTTAAATAAATGACTTAATTGAGAAACAAAAGATCACCTTGGGAGGACAATTGAGATTGGAACATTGTTGATTAGTTGAGCTTTGTGAATTGAGCTTTATCAACTTGTCAACACTAGGATTTGGACAACTATTTTTCCAAATGCAAGTGGATTTTGTGAATTGAGCTTTATCAACTTAACATAAATTGTTGTGAAGATAGAGTTGCAATATGGATGATGTCTGTTTTAGTATGTAGTTAATCCATGTAATTTCATGGAATGTATCACTAGTAGAAAATATAAGAAATAGGTTGTTTTTAATTTTAGTGCTGTAATTCTTTCGGAAATCTGATCTGTACAGACTTGGTTAATTAGTTGAGTTCTGCAAACCAGTTTAATAATTGGATATCTGAAACTGATTTCAGGGAAATTGATGATTTTAAATGAGCTGTTCTGATCTTACCAAAAATGAGCAGTTCTGATGTTAGTTGTAACCTGAAATTTGAGATTTTATTATGCAATGGACTAAATAGATTTGACTTAATGAATTTGGACCGAACGATGAATTGAAGGGCATCTTAAACTATTGAAAAAAAATTTCTTAGGAGAAGGTGTGAAACTGGTGAAAATGAGCTTAATTACAGGCAGGCTCTGAGTTGTTCTCAATGCGTAGGAGGTGTAGTGCTGAAACATTTAGTTCTGGAGCATGGTCCACTTGGTATGAAATTTTGAATGAATGGTTTGATATGAATAAGATAGCCGCGTGCTCATTGTGCAATTGTTTGAACTTTCAGTCACCCACTGCCCACTACCTTATTATTAACTTTCAATCTTTTTGTTACAAGTTTTCATAGAGAAATTGTAATGTGTTTTGAATAGCGACTCAAACAACAAAAAGAACAAGAGGGGCAAATCGATGCATTGCTCTCACAAATCAGCGGGAGCGGATCATTGTGCATTTTAATGAATATGGGCAGCTTATTGGAAGCAATGGGAGAGTATTATCCTCGTACCTTGGTGTCATCGCACGAGATGGGCAAAAGGCGCCCATTACTTATACAGATTGGAGGAAAATGCCTGCACAGCGGAAAACAGATATGTGGCAGGCTATAGAGGTATTAATGTAATTGATTCAATTATAATAATAGTGTATATTGTATCCATACTGATGCTGATGTTGAATTTATTATGCATGTGTTGCAGTCAAAATTTCTTATTGAAAATAACGAGAAGGTGAAGAAATGGATCTACAAGGGGATAAGCCGCAGTTGGAGGAACTGGAAGACCGCATTGAAGAAGAGACATTTTGATCCATATCCCACTACTCGGGAGCGGTTGCGGCATTGTCCTCCGAGAGCTGATCCAGACCAATGGGCATTGCTCGTTGAGTTTTTGGGGTCTCTAGATGGAATTGTATGGAATAAATCAGAAATTTAAGATTTACAAGCCGAGTGTTTTAGTTTCGAATTTATTTTTCTCGTTCTTTGAAAAGTTCATGTTTGCATTAATTAGGCGCGAAGCAGAAGAAATTCAAAAAATCGTGCTGCACAAGTAATGAGTCACACTGCAGGAACGAAAAGCTTCGCTCGGATACGTGAGGAAGCGGTAATTTATTCTTTAAATTATTATTGTTTATTTAATAATTTGGATATCCAGCTTATTGCTTTTTAATATAATTATTTTCAAATGATGATAGCGGGCACGAAATCCTGATGGGCAGCCACTGGATCGGACGGAGATGTTCAAATTGACTCATATGCGTCGAGATGGACGACCGGTGGATCAAGCATCAGCGGAAGTAATGGTAAGTTTAAGTTTGACTCTTAACTTAGGATTGTAGTAATAGTCACCTTCGATGCTAAGGCCAGTTTGATTTGAGAGATGGGGTGGTTTCGACGGAGGCGTGGGTGAAGGAAATGGACTGGGAGGGATTGGAGAGATTCCTAATGGCAGAGAGGAAGGTGTGGAAAGTGAATGGCGAGCTAAGTGGATATGTGCAGAAATGGGGAAGTCTGACACATGTGGTTGTTGGGGGAGCTGGGCATCTTGTTCCTGCAGATCAGGCAGTGAGTTCTCATGCCATGATCGAAGATTGGGTCTTGGAGAAGGGCTTGTTTGGTGAAAGAGATGAGATTTCAAGTTTCAGGGCCTCTATTTAAATGGCATGTATTGTGAGTTTTTATTTAATTTTATGAACTTTGATTCTCTGGTTTAAATAAATTGTGTAGGAATGGTTAAGCTGTGAGTTTCTGATGGACTTTAGGAACTTTTATTTTCTAGTTGAAATAAATTTTATAGGAATGGTGAAGTTGATATGTGCATTACTGCCCGGTAGAGGAACAAGAATAGTTTTACCTCAAAGTGCTTTTAATTAGGCTTCTGCAGCAGAGTGTTACTGTCCTCATTTCTTCAGAACATATCATTAAAAAATCTCAATAAAGCTTAATGTTTATTTATCTTTTGTGTTTTATCCAACTGAGAAGTGAGAATGTCCCTTAGTCTGCATACATGCCCTGGGTTGCTCATTTGAAAAGAACAGTGAAATTATTCTAATTTGTAGCTCGGATTCTAAGAGCTAACTGTACTTTGAAAAAGAGCTAGGGGGAGGATGTGTTGCATTGAAAGGGTGGAACTTGTAGAGTCTGTTCAGATAAGAATTTGTGAATACACCTGGTTGAGTGTTTCGGGTGGTGGGGTGATTGCCCTTTTTACCCCATTTGTTTTTTGGCCCTGAAGGGATGTAAATATGTATGTGCTTGATGTTAGTTTTTGCCCGAGTGAGATTTACATGGTCTCTCTTATTGTTTGCTAGTAAAATTATGAGATTTGTAGCTTGTCCTTTCCATCTTTTTTCAGTAATTTTTTGTTTCAGTGATATCTGTAATTTGTCTGATATGGTCTTTACGGGTGCATGATGGAACTGGCCCATTTCTTTTGAGTTGGCATGTCCCGAAATCACAACCCTATTTTCCATTCCATCCAAGGTCCAAATAAGGCACAGAAGACCTTGTAAAGTTGTAAACTGCATGTTCACTTGGAGGGGAACCTTGCCCTTCCAATAACTTAACAAAAAGTTGTCAGAAGATAGAGATATCTCTTTCATTAAGTTGCCTTGTTTAAATGCAAGATGCATGCGCTTATAACCACCACAGTTTGACCTACTCAATAACTAATACTTCCACCTCTAATATATACATGCCACAATCTCACCCACTGCTTACACTGCAACAAAAAATTGCACCACTGTAATCTTTTTTCAAATCTACCAGTAACATGTTCAGAAAATTAAAAAGAAAAAAGCTTTTCCAAGAAGAAAAATCTTTCACTAACATTGCTCTCCACATTGCATTTACTCATATTTATAAGCATAAGTTCAATGAAGACAAACAAAGCCTTGTTTAATGCATTTTTATGGTGAGTAAGTTATGCTAGAAGCTATATAATGAAACTCTTTGGAAAAGCATACCTATATCATGTGATTTATTCAGTTTTTTACTATTTGGTATCCCTATTAGAATGCACTTACTATGAACTCTGAGGAGGTTACGGATGAAATAGTGTTTCATTGTGAATTGCAGAGAGAGATTAATGAAAGAATTAGCCAGTCGGAGAACTCACAGAGCAGCACAGCGCGAGATGCTATCTTCACCCAAGTGATGGGAGAACATAGACGTGGTTGGGTTCGCACATTTGGATTAGGTGCCACTCCCTCTGATATCGATGGTCCACGGGCATCACTTGCTGAAGCACGAAGGATAGCAGAGAATGAGAGAGCTTAAAGGATAGCAAGTGAGCAAATGGTGATTGCCTTGAAAGAGGAAATGATCGAGGTGCGAACCCAATTGAACCAAGTGATGGCATGGTTCCAGCACTTCAGTGGGAGTGGCCTTTCGTCTTCTTCATCTGAGGCTGTGCGTAGCATACCATAGTTTTAAAAATTAGATATATTTGTGTTTAATTCCCTTTAAAATTCATACTCAAATCACTATTTCTTTTGTAATAGGTTTATGGTGCTTCTCCCGATGACATTCAGCATGTCGGTTGATCTCTCCAGCATTTTTCAGAGGTTATCTCCCTCTCTACAATTGATGTCCCGTTTAATAACTATAATTATAACTGATTTGATGTCTCTTTTGAGAACCGGTGCATCATCTTCATTTTCCCATCCAAACAGTGATTGTCTTGAAAGGCTAAAATACTCTTTCCCATCCATATGATGGATTTCAAATATTTTAACCTTAGAAAGTAGGAGATATTAAGTTTATGAGGTGAATATTTAGTTGAATAAAAGCATACCTTGCAATCTATGTTAGAGTAATGGAGATGTTATGAAATGAAATTACTTATGACCATCTCTTCAAGTAAGCATGGGCATGGCCATCTCTTCTTCATCTCTTCATTTTGTACTACATATGTTGTGGTTGCCTCCCTTTTTCTTACTAAGCTAACGTTAAGCATGCAATTCCTAGTTATCAAATTTGTCTCCTTCCAACTGGAATGGTTGAATCCTTTTGTTTTGTCAATAAACCAAAATGAAATGTAGGCACAGAATCATATGTCCAATAGCAGGTGTTCACTGTTTGTACCCATGTCTTTCCAATGTCTCTGACCAAAATTTACCTCTTAATCTTCTATATAAAATATCTCTCCTGGTGAAAAAAAAAAATCTTTAAGACCCATACTACAGATTTTATTGAAGAAAATACTTTAAAGGCTAATTTACTTGCATGAAACTGAATGTATAAAAATTCAGAGCAGCACCCCATAGCTATAAACATCAGTCTTCTCACTAACAGTACTATAGTTTTAACAGAATATATATCCAAATGTGCGCAGGGGCGGTGGGAGAGGGTGTCCACTCAGCTTTGGGTGGCCAACTAAATTCATGGGAGGAGTTTGTAGAATTTTAAGATCCCTTAGAATTTTGACCCCACTTATCTCCTTTGTTTTTTTTTTTTTTTTTGTACCAAAATGAAATGGGTACAAACAGTGAACACCTGATATTTTAAATTATGTCATCATCAGCATCTTATCTCATCTATGTTGGGTTGTCTCTCTCTCTCTCTAAGTTTTACTTTACTAGATATACATGTCTGTTTCCATTTCATTGTAAATTTGATGCCTTTAATGCTTTCTCAAATTTTAAACTTCAAGTTGAAAATCTGTTTTCAGTTCTTATTAAATACTTTATGCCTTTTATGACAACTATTATATAACCTTCATTAGTTGTTTCCATTTTAATCCTAAATAATGCTTTCTTGTAGGTTTAGTATTCAATTTGACAACATCACCTCGTGGCATGCCACATTTCCTCCAGCTTTTTCAAGGGGCCATGATGCAGATGCCATTACTCTACGTGACATAGCAGGATGCAGATTCAATTGGTTGTTAGTTTGATTGTTTTGATTTTGCATGTGATCTAACTGTGATTAATGTTCATACTATGACCTACGTGAACCCTTGTGACTCTTCTTTTGGTGTTTCTTTAACAGATCTATTTGATTGATGTTGGAAAGGGGAAGAGACAATCAAATCTATTTGTAGCTTCCTATTTCAACACGCCTGTGTAAATACAGTGTTTTAACATTTATATGGGTGTTTATCTTGTTTTTGTTAGTTAAATACAAGAAGATAGTCATATGCTGTGATCCCTGTTGTTATCCATGCTTTTTTCTTCAGAAGTCAATTCATCCAATGCACTTATGTTATAATTACACAATTAATTTCAGACACTCCCATGGAGAATGGCGCGCTCAATATTTGTGGACACTGTATAATAACACAAGCTAAAAGAAAAAGTTCAGCTATATTTGTTGCACAAACACAGGATATTTGGGATGCTGGGACTGTTAGAATAGGAAAGAAATGGCTGGCTTATGGTTTAAAGAAAATAAAACAATCAGAGATAAAGCACTTGGCTGATTGCAGTTATGTGATTACTCTGATGATCCAGGCATTTTCAGCTTACAACCAATCTACCCCTACCCATTTTTTTTCCATCTCCCCATGCATTTTCAGCTTACAACCAGACTTTTCTCTCCGTCTTAATTTCTTGTGTTTTGTAGCGGACCCTTGTCTCAGAATTCGAAGAGTGAGGATTTGGAGTGAGGAGGAGATGGCGTCAACATGGGAACATCTGGGAGCAATTGCAAATGTGGCGAAGTGAGGATTTGGAGTGAGGAGGAGATGGCGTCAACTTGGGAACATCTGGGAGCAATTGCAAATGTGGCGCAACTCACTGGATTGGACGCAGTTCGGTTGATTGGGATGATTGTGAAGTTATTAAGCTATTAAGGAAGTTATCATTCGAAAAAAAAAATCAATGTGAGAAGCTCCAATATCCAAAAATTAAGCTCAATAGGCAACCAAACCAACCCAGTCTTTCTTTTTCATGGATGGTGGAATGGGGCATAAAAAAAAATTTTTTATAAAAATTATTTTAGTGGCAGAAAAAAACTGCTGCTAAAACTGTTTAAACAGGTATTCTCCGGATTCTAAAAAACATTTTTAGTAGCACATTTTAATATAAACAGTGGCAATTGTTTAACTACTGCTATTTTCTTATTTTTAGTGGCAGACACTTCTCCACCGCAAAAAGGTGGTGAGCAATAGCGACAGAGGGTATTAGTGACAAATATAGTGGCAGACAAATATCTGCATCAATAAAGTTTTAGTGGCAGATTTTATCTTTTAACGGCAGAAAAAAACTGCCACTATATGTCTCTTTTGTTGTAGTGATTTACATGGATGATGGATTTGATGATTGGGTTTGGTGCAGAGAGGAGCATGGTGAGAGTTTTTTAATGGGGGTTGCATCCCAATAATCTGTCCTGTTGAAGTAGATCGATGACAATGAAGGTGGTTTGGATGAGTTTGGTAATCAAGAACCAGTTGGTCAAAGGTTGAAGATGCAAACAGCGAGTGGGTAATAACTTTCTCCATTATATAATCATATACAGAGAAGAAGAATTAAAGATGACGGGTTGCTGGTGAGGAAGAGAAAAAAAAGGAAAAGAGAAGTGGGCTCTGGAGTTGTCCTGGGTTCACTGAATTGCATGCAGTTGAACATGATCCGGGTCGATTCCATGCTGGTGATTGCCAGATGGTGATGATGAATTCTAACCCCTATTAAGACAATCATACTGTCATCCGTGGACCACTAAAGAAGAGAAGGCTTACGTTAAAAGGAAGATAGAATTGAGATTGTACATGACCGGAGTAGAAAGACTTACCTTAAAAGAAGAGAAGGTTTTGGGAAAAGAGGCAGAAGAGGGAGAGAATAGAGATTCGTACATGACTGAAGTGAAGTGATGCGTTGATATATATATTAAAGTTTTAAGAATTGCGATATACGAAGAGTGCCACATTAGTATTTTTATTATTATTTTTAAGTATCACAACAACATCTCTTATTTTTTCTCATTATCTTCAACTCTCCTCAATTTTAGAGATATTTATGATTTAAATTTCAATCGGCTCATAAAATTTAATCAAACTAATTTTCCTAAAATCTCTACATATCATAATCCTGTCATAAAATCTCTCTCTTTGTTCCTATCAAGATCTTTGTCTAGTTGATCTTGATAAGATTCCTCTCTAAATTTGAGTATTTTGGTTTTTTCTTTTTCGGTTCTTATCATGCAAACTATGAGACCCACTTTGATCAAGATAGCCATGTTTAAGGCACTAAGTCCTGCATATGCCTCATTTCTGTGTACTATAACATCTTTGTTTTCGAGTTCTCATCATGTGAATTATGGGACCCCATTAGATGAATACAACCTATATTTAAGGCACCAATTCAAGCATATGCCCACATTTGTGTGCACTATAACAAATCTTTTTTGGGTTGTAATATGCAAACTATGGGACTCACTTATATCAAGATTGCCCATCTTCTTAATTACTATAACACTGATTACTAAGATAAAAAGAAAAAAATAAAATTTGCAATTGTATCAATCAATTGCAATGAGAAGCCATATAATTATTTTATATATGCATCCTTTTCATGGCCTTGCTGGTGGGAGAAAGAGATGGAGCTATAGCAGCAGCGGCAGCCATTATTGAGAAAGAGAAAGGGAAAGGTTTGTTTGGAATAAAAGACAGAAGGGAAGAAGTATAAAGAGTTTTTGTTCCATGATCTTGACTGTCAACCCTCCTAATCATAAAAACCATAAGATCTCCATTGTTATTTTCTCCTACCTTCCTTCTCTCTGACATTCCTTGCAAATATTTATCCTTTATTACGTTTATTGAGAAAATGTATTTTATCTTTCTATTTCTAGATGATATATATTATGGCCTCTAGTTATTGTACTTTTTTTTACAGGATAATTGCACTTTTGGTCAAACTAATCTTTTCGCTCCTAGGCGGAGCCGGGTAAATCCTCTGAGGTGTGATAAGAACCATTTAATATTCATACTTGATAAGAATATTAGATTCAAACTTTTTCAATTATCTTCTCCAAAATTATACTTATATTATTCAATTATCTCCACCAATTTACCAAATGCACTAAATTAATTTATAAATTTATGTTACATTAATATAATATAATATTGAAGTGCAAATAATACAACAAGTTTTGAAATGTAACTCTTTTATTATAGGGCCTGGGCTAAGCACGGGCCTTTGTTGCTAATTTTATATTAAAAAAAAAAGTGGAGAGAGTATCAAAAACAACGAGAGTCCTCTTTTAAAATTAGCTAAGGGAATAGTTTGAGTTAGACCCTCGAGTATAGAGTTGAGAAGGGATTTTACTACTAAGAATCTTAATTGATTTGAATGTCTTTCTTGAGGCAGACTTCCTAAACAAATAAAACTCTAGCATAACATGAGACCCACTTATATTAAATAAATAACTTATCATAATTAAATAAAGATATAAAAAAAACATAGCTAAACGAACATGCAAGGTCCGCCATGGATCAAATCTAAGGTTCAAAGTTAATCTAATTTAATATCGAAATTCAAGTCATTACAGTTTTGCTCCATATGTGATAGCTAGCTTAGTTGTTGTCATATAAAATCAAATATGCCCATATTGAAGGAAAATTTTACTTAGATCTTAAAATAGTTCAACAACCAAATTAGTCATATTTAAAATATTAGTTAAAGTAAAAGAAAATCATCATATCATGTATTACTCCACTTATTTAAAATATCTATATCTACTCATAGGGATGATAGCCTCCTTTATTAAAGTATATATAAAATCCTCCGAACACATTCTAGTTCACTTTTGTTTGAAAAATTCACTAGTAGAGTGAAGTGAAGTGAAGAGTTAATTTAAGAGTGGTTAAATATAAAAATACCAAAATTTAAAAATCATGTATTTTTAAAAATATAAAAATTAAAAAAATTCTCTCATTTTACTAAATAAAAAATATCTTTTAATTTTTTTTACTAAAAGAATATAAAATTTGTTGATTCCAGCCCTCTTTTTTATTCTAATTTTTTTCTTTGGTTAACCCAATCGAGGGGTTGAGATTTAGAAATTCACATAAGCAAGGTTGCTAAGGGCAACTTGTACAAGAAAAGACACAACACAACTCGTACATATAATGGGGACTTGAACTATCTAAGGATTCAGATAAAACTCATATATATAAGGTAATGGAGACTTACACATGTGAACACAGAGGCACAACTCACACATGCAAGATATTGTGTACTATTGGATTTGCCTTCATCACATGATCAACTTTAATAGATCAAACATGAATAATACAACATATAAATTATATACATAGCTAGCTGTTTTCCTTGAATATTTAGCGTGTGAAGACGAAAAATCCTGGTGCGCAGGATTTATAATTTACTTTTATTTCTTCTTTAATGCTTGCGATAGCTCGGTGTGACGGTTCCTTCTCATCATAGGACTCTTAATCTAATTAAGACCGTCTGTCGCATTATTAATTTGAGTAGGAATCAATTTCAAATACCAAAATGGAACCGGTTTATAAACTCTCCACCCTTTATTATTGTGATGCTGTCGTCGTTTTCTTGAATTCATCTTGCCAGTGAATTTCATAAACGGGCAGGCAGTCGGAAACATGCCTCGTGAACTCTCTGTCGGGAGTCGTCATCTAGGGTTTTTTGCCCTTCTATCCATCGTCTCTAACGCCCTCTTCTTTCTCAACAAATCCTTAATCCTCTCTCCCTTCTCCAAACCCTTTCCCCCTGGCATCTCCATCTCATCCTTCGCCATCTTCCATCACTCACTCCTCGCCTTCTATCTGTGTCTCTTCAATGTCTCCTCCCCCTGCCCCTTTCTCTGCGCCTCTTCCGCCGATGTCGGCCGCTATCTCCTCGGGCTCCTCGGCCTCTCCTCGGGTCACTTGACCGCTGAATTCTGTAGCCGCTGCAGAAGATCTATCATCCTTCTCCTGTTTGTGGTGCACTGCGGGATGTCAGGGTTTTTGTGTGTTGCTTCGCTTTGCGGTGGAGAAGTTATGTTCGATGTTCCTGTATTGGGTTTGAGAGGATTTGTTCTGGGCATCGTGTTTGGTTTGGACTACGCCTATGGGAAGAGATGGGTCTTGGCCTTTCCGGCCATTCAGGTTGGAAATGTTTATTTGAATGTCTGATAGAAAGGGATTGCTTGGATCCTAGGAATTCAATGCCGATTAAGCAAACATGTAACAAATTGTAACATGATGATTAAGAAAGAGATTTGTGCATCTTGGTTTATGGAAAATCATTGATTAATAGGAATGATTTTTTTTTCCATATTAATATATGTGTATTTATGGTGGGTCTAAAAGAGTATATCAGGCCTTTGAGGGCTATTGGTGGTCCATATTCCACCACTACATACATTTAGGCGGATAAGGTGTTGATGCTTGAAGATAATTTGACTTGGGTTGTTCTTGTTTGAAATGCCTTTTTGGATCAATATTTGAAAGTTGGTTGCTTTAATTCAACAAATTTGTGAGTTTGGGTGCATGTGGTTATATCTTCTATTACCTTTTCCATAGTCTAGATGTGGTCCTGTCATCAATTGCTTATGATTGATGATGGTTGCGATGACCATGAAATGTGATACAATGTCTTTACCATTCATCTTCTCTAATAACTGATTGAAGTCTGTTGTTTTTGTTCAGTTTCATTAATAACTTATTAATGTTTGTTTTCTTGAAAAAAAAAAAAAAAGCTTTCTTCTGGTGAAGTATTACACAATATTTGTATGTTATCTGTCCTCATATATAGTCAATAGCTTAGTGTTGAATACATACTTATTTGCTTTGATGCATCCTCTTTCTAAATTATGCACCCAACAATATTTAACAGTTTTCTAAACGGTTATATTTGCAGAACTCCATCTTCTTCAGACTTATAATGGGACTTCCTGCAGCTATTGGGCAAGCTTTAAAGCTATCAACTTTAGCTTATCTAATTTCAATGGTTTTGATGTTATTTCTGCCCAATCTATTCAAGATTGAGAGTACAATAAGGCAGTCATTGGTTCAGCATATTATCATCTATCTTGGAACTTCTGTTGTTTCCTTCCTTTGGGAGCTGAGTCATCGTTTGCTTCAGGTTAGCTCTTTTGGTATTTGTTTTGAGAACACCTTTAAGATTTTATTTTTAAGCCAACTCACCTGTTAGTGGACAAGATTTTGTTGTTCTTGAAGTGTCACCACACAGTACTTAAATGGATCTACCATATTCAAAAAGCAAATTGGTAGAATTTGTTATCCAATTTTTCAACTTGTTTTCACCCATTGTTATATGTAAATGTTACTCATCCATAACATTTACCTGTACACACGTTTGTTTGCATTCATTCATGCATCATATGCGTAGATGAGGTGTGAAATGGGGCCGCTTTCATTTTTCAGGCCACAATTTCCCCACCTGAAAAGGTGTGTTTCCATTTCTCACCTCCCACCTCAAAAGGCTCCAGTAGAACTCCCTCTTCATTTTCTCCTGTAGTAGGTTGTGGGATCATAATCCATTGACCAGCTATTTTATTCTTATTATTTTTTTCATTTGTGGGCCCCAATATATAGTCTGATCTGGTAAGCCTTTTTATTTAACTAATAAACCCAAAGCTGTTTAGTTTGTATCTTAAATCTTCACAAATTTTGAGAAATAGGTGGAAAGCCAAACCGCCCACCCCCCCCCCCCCCCCCCCCCCCCCCCCACCACCCCTCAACAAAAAAAAAAAAAAAAAATCCTACAAATCTTATTTTTTTGCACTTTTTATGTCCGATAGTGATAGTCATAGACCTCAAAGGCCACATGTGTAGGTACAAAGATGGTTTAGGGATTCTTCGATTTTATTTAATTAATTTTTATTAGTTATTAGTTTTATTTTAGTGAGTGTAATTAGGATAAGATTTTAGTTTGCTTCATTTCCTAGTTCGTTTATGTTTCTTAGTGCCTAAGATTTGTTTTTTTCATATGGCATTGTAGACATGGAATATTCATTTAGAATTGGGTTTTTCCTTTGAGCTGCATCCTCATATATGGTCTGTGTGAAGACATGTAGTGCCTGCGGACATGTGCCTCGGCACCGGTAATGTGCTTGGGTACTTTCCCACAAGCCCTAACCCTAGGATCTGCATCATGAATGCTTGTTTGATGTGCTTAATAGTAGTAGCGACGGTTGATCACTTGCTACTTAATTGTGGATGTGCTCAAAGACTATGGTTGTTGATCCTAAACTTGCTTGACTATAGTGTTCTATTTCCGAATTCTCTTTTGAATCTATTTGTATCATGGAAAATGGGTGTGGGCTTTCTTAGAGGAAGGATAATGTGGAAGCTCTCCTTTCTATCTATCATTTGGACCATATGGAAGGAAAGGAACAAGTGCTGTTTTGAAGGGATGTCATCTTTTCAGCTTGCTCTGGTCGACAGGGCAAAGTTTCTTGTTGCCTCTTGGGCTATCCTTCTTCCTCAATTTCAAGACATTCCTATTGCGACAATTGTGAGCAGCCGGAGTGAAGTAGCTTGCTTCTCTCCTGCTGCTCCTGCTATCCTTCTTAGATGGTCTCCTCCTCCATTAGGTGCCTTGAAATTAAATTTTGATGGGACTTGGGAGTGTTTGAGGTAACCCAAATCTGGCTGGTATAGGGGGTGTTATTCACAATGATCAGGGGACCTCTATCCCGTCATTCTTTTGTCCAGAAGGTCATTGTTTGGTTAATCAAGCAGAATTGATGGCTTTCAAAGTAGGGCTTTGTGAAACTTGCCGTCGTAAGTTTGAGGGTATTTTGGTTGAAGGGGACCCTTTTGCTTCCTTAGGTGGGTTTGGGTAAAGCTACAGCTCCTTGGTATCTTGTGTGGATTTTGGAAGAAGCCGCTATAAGGGAGCCTCGTGCACTGGGCCGCCCTTTTTTCATGGATTTTGCTTTTAGAGTGGGCAGCCTTCTCATATCAAGTGGGTTCCAATGCCTAGGCAGACCACATAGCTAAGAGGGAATTCAGTATCTTGACTTGGTCATTTTTTGTTTGCATTGTAGGGCTTTTGTTTGCATTTTGTTTGCATTGGTGGTTGTGGCCTCTGTGTCTTTGGTGCTTTGTTGGGCTGGTTCTTTTGTGGCTTTATTAAGGCCTTTTGGTTCATTGTAGGGCTTTTGGTTCAGTTAACTCTCTTATGGTGTACAGCTTTCTTTCTTTTTAATTCAATCACAGTTACATTCAAAAAATAAAATCAAATTATTAGGCTAGAAGGGAGAGACTATAGAACGCATTTCGCCTTTATACATAGGGACATTTCAATTACGAACTTTTGTCTCCACCTAATCTTTCAAGCATATTGATAGGTGCTGCATACAAAGAGGCTCATTTTTGCACCACCGCAAGGATCAGATGCTTTCAAAACAAATCCAAGCAAACCTCTCCTTGCAGTTCTCGAGCAGAGCACTCCAGGATGCATTTATCAATATCTTGCATATCTTGACCTGTATATGGTTTGTGAGAGTGATGTCGATACCTGGCGTAGGACTGCATTCTTTGAAGAAAATGGTGAGACTTACATGCGAGTTGTTTCTGCGTGCTTGAGGCCTCTGGAGCAATTTACATCAAGGCTTGCTGAAGGTTTAGAAGGCAGTCCTGCAGAAAACTCAGTTTTATTCTCTCAGCATTTATCCTCACCAATGGTCACTCATGTGGGCTTGAGGCTTCAGGAAGCATTCGTTGATTCCCAGGTACTGCTGTATTGTTATTGAGTTGCTATCTTAACATTTTACGTTAAAAAGATTAATGCCTAATGAACATTCAATGTTCAGATTTTCTTGGGGATTTCATTATTATTATTATTATTATTATTATTATTATTTATGTTTGCGGAATTTGAGGGACTGTGAGGTACATGTCTAGATTATATTAGATGTATTGCAGAAGGGGCTTTATCTTTGTGAAACATTGGATGAATTCCTCCTATGATAGTTTTAGTCGGTAAAATTGACCCTAGAAATAAATGCAAGTAAAATGTCTCAAATACAAGTAGAAATGGTTTTTAGTGGGTAAAATTAACTTCAGTGATAAATTTAAGTGAATTGTTGTTTTTTTTTTGTGGAAAATGATGTAAGTGAATTGTCTCAAATACAGGTAGAATGGATGTGTCTAAATGAGATGTTGAAGTTGAGCTGTCTTAAGGGGCACGTATGCAATTATCTCATGAGCTGTCTCTGTACTGTGACTGAGGGTGCTGTTTAGTGTAGACAACACCATTGATTTAGTAACCACTAAACTAGCTATGAGAAAAAATTCTGTCCATCTAAACAACCATTGATGTTATTAGTACAATAAAGGTCTCATCTGAGATCAGGGATGCAACAAAAATGAATAAAAAATCCCCTCAAATCATCATAGCCATAAATTTGAAGTTTTCAGAGATCTGCTGTTCTGGTTAGACTTTGATAAATAGAAGCAAGTGCTGGTCATTGCAACTTGTTTGTTATAAGAGTGTTGATGTGATCCCTTCAATGCACATTGAATCTGTACTTTCATTTATATGTGGAAAGGTTAAAACCTATGATGTCCAGATACGGACACGGATACGGACACTGGCACGGGAAACGAGGATTCACCACAGCAACTTCAGAAATTTAGGACATGGATACATGTATGGTATTACTTAAAACACGATACGGACACAGGATACGACATGGATACTAGTCCGAATTTCACGTTTTCACGGTGATACATCATACTTGACTAACTACTAGAAGTGGATCTCTGGAAGTCTCAGTCTAAAGTGGGTGATATGGTCAAACTTATAATCCTAAAAAATTCTAGCTATCAAAATTAAAATGGAGGGAGGGAGAAAATTTTCAACTTTTCAAGGAAAGGAAAATATAATTTAATTGAGAAAAAAAGGACATTAAATGACATGACAAGAACATTGAATGACATGACAAGAAAGGCCATTTTTTCATCCAGTAAAAAAATCTAAGTAAAATGGCAAAAGTTTAAACATGTAAGTGAAAGGGTGAAAACCTCCATTGAATATACTATGGGTTTTGAGTTTTGCAGTATTGAAATTAAAAAAATGGGGCTGAATGTAAAAATGAAAGTACTATTTTTAAGTTATAATTAAAGATTTTAGACAAGATTTGTTGTTTAGTTCAATTTTAGATGAATTCCTCCAATTTTGCCTTTTTCTTTTCGTAAAATATAAGAGAGTCATATCCTAAAATTGTGCACCGTATCCAAGCCATTTCTTGCCGTATCCCGTACCTGTATCTGTATTAGACCATATCAATACGGATACCTTCTGTCAAATGAGGTATCCGGGTATCATAGTCAAGTATAATATGGGTTTTGAGTTTTGCAGTATTGAAATTAAACAAATGGGGCTTAATGTGAAAGTGAAAGTACTATTTTTAAGTTGTAACCAAAGATTTTAGACGAGATTTATTGTTTAGCTCAATTTTGGATGAATTCCTCCAATTTTGCTTGTAAAATACAAGAGAGCCGTATCATAAAATTATGCACCGTATCCTAGCTGTATTGATGGGTTGGTGAAGCCTGCCTGATCTGGGGTAATTATGTAATATGTCGGTTTAATCTGGACCCTTTGTTATAAGGGTAGATCCAACGGTTGTTACGGCTCAGGGTTTTTTATAAATTAGGGCTTCTGTTTATTCTGAGGGTGGTGAGAAAAGAGAGAGTGGTTTTCTGCGGAGAAGAACCCTAGGAGAGTGGTGTACTCTTGTAATCACAAGAAGATGATTGTTCTTCTTGTGTGTGATCTCTAACAATAGTGGAACAGGTTTGAATCTCCGTGGACATAGCTCACATCGGGTGAACCACGTAAATCTGGTGTCTATTGTGTGGATTGTTTGTTCTTCTTGTTTCTTTCTCTTTTACCAACAACTGGTATCAGAGCGTCATGTTTGTTAAGATCGTGGAGATTTGTGGGATCAAATCTCGAGGGATATCACCGGATCTGTGAAGGAAGACACAGATCGCAGGTTGGGTTTGGATCCCTGTTTCCGTGACACAAGGATCACTGCAACCTGACACAGATATCGATTTCTGCAACAGAAATCTGGAGCGGCGTGAATCCGACGAAATCTATCCTCTTCATCGCTGAAGAAGAAGACCGGCGAAAAGGGGGCTTCGCTGTCGCTGCTGTTGCTTTGTTACTGCCACCGTCCCACCCGTAACCAACGTCGCAGCCGATCGTCAATCGCTGCTGCCAAGACTAGTCACGTGCGGATCGCCTGCCGCTGCTGCCTACAGTCCCCGATCTTGGTCCTCTACCGCCGTGTAGCGTCGCCGGAGCCGGAGACGTCCGCCGCTGCCATCGCCGAGGAAGACGGTGGCCTGGATCTCTGGTTGCAGAACCAGAGAACGAGCGAAGGAGGAAGAAGACGAGGGCGTTCGGGCTGGGTCAAGTCAGGTTCGACCCGACCCGGTTGCAGCAGAGACCACAGAGCAACAGTGGTTTTGGGCCCGGTCAGGTCAGGTTCGACCCGACCTGATTGCATAGAAGCCCAGCAGTTCAAAGCCGGTTCGGCTCCGGGTCAGGTCAGGTCAGACCCGACCCATTATCAGAAGGTCCAACCCAGTCAGCAGTTTCAAGCCGGGTCAGGTCAGGTTTGACCCGACCTTTTAGCAGACGGTCCAGCCCAGCGCATATTGCAGTTCAGTTCCGGGTTCAGGTGAACCCGACCCGGGTCTGCTCCAGAAGCCCAGCAGACTGCGCAGCGACGTCAACATGGTCAACGGCCAGGTTTGATTGGATTCGATGGCCAGAATTGTTTTGCAAGTTTCGAGGTCATCCGGACTCCAAATTGAGCTCCGTTTTTTTCTGTGCACTCGTTGCGATGAGATCTACGAGATAGACGGAACAGATTGACTGTTTGACTGACAAAAAAATTATCAAATAAATAGAGCTTGGTTTGAGTGGGAGCAATGACGGACGATACAAAGCAAACAATTGAGAAGTTCAATGGCTAGAATTTCGCATATTGGAAGATGCAGATAGAGGATCTTCTTTACCAGAAAAATTTCTACTTGCCATTTGGAGGAAAAGCCAAGAAGCCTGCAAATATGTCCGATCCAGAGTGGGAGGTGCTTGACAGAAAAGCTTTAAGTACGATCAGATTCTCTTTAACTAAATCTGTTGCATTCAATATTTCAAAAGAGCAAACCACTGAAGATGTTATGGCTGCCCTTTCACGAATGTACGAAAAACCATCTGTTTCAAATAAAGTACATTTGATGAAAAGATTGTTTAACATGAAGATAGCTGAAGGTGGGATTGTCACTGAACACGTAAATGAGTTCAACACAGTCATGAGCCAATTGTCATCGGTAAAAGTACATTTTAATGATGAGATATGGGCATTGTTATTGTTATCTTCCATACTAGACAGTTGGAGTGGTATGGTTACTTCACTGAGTAATTCCTCGGGATCAAGTAAACTGAAATTTGATGATGTTGTGAGTGCTATTATCGATGAAGAACTTCGCAGGAAATCCTCAGGTGAATCATTAGGAAGTGCATTGAATGTGGAAAACAGAGGAAGGCAAACTGAAAGAGGTCAGGGTCGTGGAAGATCTAAATCGAGAAGCAAGTCAAGATCGTCAAAAAGCAAGATCACATGCTGGAATTGTGGCAAAAAGGGACACTTAGAAAAGGATTGCAGAGCCCCAAAAGAAAAATAAGCAAAGGAACGGTAACAATGACAATGATAGTGATGCTTCCGCAAATGTTGCAGGCAATGATCAAAATAGTGGTAGCGAATAGCGTCGCGGCCAGTCACCAAAACGCTACGTAGTGGGCGCTACGTAGCGGTAGCGGGGCTACATTGCGGTGTAGCGGTGTGATTCAAGAAAATTATCAAAAAAATTTGAAAAAATTTCAGAAAATCCAAAAAATTGTAATGAGCTAGAATATGTGTTTGTTTTGCAAAAAAGCCTAAAATAAGGGGGCGTAGCGGTCCCCTAAATGCATAATGTCCTGTATTGCTGTATAATTAAAAAATAATAGTATCATTCCTAATTTTCACATGGTATCATGAATCAAGATTCAAGACTCAAAGTCAAGACTCAAGAGTCAAGAATTTAAGACTTAGAGAGATTAGTCACTAGAGTCAGTGACTCAACAATCAACATTCAACACAATAAATGACATAGTAAATAATAACTTTATAAATAACATTGTACTTAAAGAACTGAGACATGAGAGTTAATATAAAGTTGAGATTTGAGAAATGATTAGAGGAATACCTCTACCACCAAAAGTCATATTAATATGAACATAAAAAATTAAATAAATTCAAATAAACAAGAAAGAAAGTGTAATTCATGCATGGGATTCATAGATCTAACACTTGGGAGTAATTCTCAAGTGATTTGGTTGGTGTTTCTTCAAGAAATTTTTTTTTTTCAAAAAATAAAAAAATCCGAGAATAAAAAATAAATAATAAATAAATAAATCATAGAAAATAGGGGGTTTGATCTATGAGAAACAAAGATTTATCACTTACAAGCCATTTCCAAGGGATTCATGAAGGAGAAAAGAGGAATAGAGCCATAGATCTAAGAAAATCACATAAAAAATACCTTTTGAGGGATGCCTTTTGACTCCAAAGAAGCTGAATGATCTAGATTTATAGATCTTAATGTGTTTTTAGACCCTTGTTGCCTTTAATTTGAAGAAAGAGGAAGGTAGGACCAAAAAACAGTGGACAGGGAAAAGAAAAGCTGGAGCCAGGAGTGAAAAATGTAGAAGAATGGGCGTCAAGGCATTTAAATAGGCCCAGCAGGAAAATAGCGGCAAAATAGCGGCCGTAGCGGCAAAATAGCGGCCGCTACGCCCCGCTATGGGTGTTAGCGGCGCTAACACCTCCGTAGCGTGGCGGTGCCGGCCGCTACGGCCGATATAGCGGCGGCCTCTATTTTATTCTATGGTTGCTGGTGATTCTGTTCATGATGCTTTAATTCTTTCCTTTGATTATAAATCTGAATCTTGGGTTATAGATTCTGGTGCGTCCTTTCATGCCACTGCACACAAAGGATATCTCCAAAATTATGTGAAAGGTGATTTTGGAAAAGTTTATCTCGGTGATGATGAACCTTGTGATATAATTGGCAAAGGAGATGCTCAGATCAAATTGCCAAACAGAGGCACATGGCAATTGAATGATGTTAGGCATGTACCGAACCTTAGAAGAAACCTCATATCTGTTGGTCAGCTTGCAAGCTCTAGTTATGTCACAACCTTCGGAGGTGACTCATGGAAGGTGACAAAAGGGAGTATGGTCGTTGCTCGCAGTAAGAAAGAAGGTACTCTTTACTTGTCTTATAGCAGTACTAATTCCATTGCAGTTGCAGATAAAGGCACAGACACAAACACATGGCATTGTAGACTCGGACACATGAGTGAGAAAGGGATGAAAATCCTTCACTCGAAAGGTAAGCTATAAGATCTCAAGTCTTTGGACTTAGAGTTCTGTGAAGACTGTGTTTTCGGAAAACAGAAGAAAGTGACTTTCTCTAAAGTAAGGAGGCAACCAAAATCAGAAAGGTTGGAACTGGTTCACACGGATGTGTGGGGACCAACACAGGTATCTTCTCTTGGTGGATCTTCTTACTTTGTTTCATTCATTGATGATGTTACTAGAAAATTATGGGTTTATCCTATGAAACACAAGTCTGATGTGTTTGGTATTTTCAAAAAGTGGAGAGCTTTGGTTGAAAATGAAACATGTTTGAAATTGAAATGCCTGATGGGGGTGAGTACTGCAGCAAAGAGTTTGAGGAGTATTGCTCCACAAATGGAATAAAGCGAGAAAAGACCATTCCTAATACACCACAGCAAAATGGTGTGCAGAACGTATGAACAGGACCATTGTAGAGCGTGCTAAAAGCATGAGGCTGCATGCTGGATTGCCAAAGCAATTTTGGGCAGAAGCAGTGAGCACTGTTGCATACTTGATCAATCTTGGGCCTTCAGTACCTTTGGATGGTGGATTACCAGAGGAAGCTTGGAGTGGAAAAAAGGTAAATCTTTCACACTTAAAAGTATTTGGCTGTATCTCTTATATTCATGCTGATGCTGAGAAAAGGGACAAGTTAGATCCTAAATCCAGAAAATGCACTTTCATTGGATATGGTTCTGATGAATTCGGTTATTGCTTCTGGGATGAAGAAAATAGAAAGATCATCAGAAGTAGAAATGTTGTATTCAATGAGAAAGTCTTGTATAAGAATAGGGATAATGTGCAAAAGGATAATACAGAGTACTTAGATGTAGAGGACATTCCTAAAAATGATGCACCTGAAGCACATGAAAATGTAAACCCACAGGTGGAACCTCACACACCTACACCGGTAAGAAGGTCCTCTAGAATTCCTAAGCCTACACAGCGTTATTCACATTCAATATATTACTTGTTGTTAACTGATGGTGGTGAACCAGAATGTTATGAAGGGCAATGCAGGTTGATACTCGGGCTAAGTGGGAGCAAGCCATGGAAGATGAAATGCAATCATTATTGTCAAATCAGATATGGGACTTAGTTCAGTTGCTTGATGGAAAGAAAGCATTGCATAACAAGTGGGTGTACAGGTTGAATGATGAACATTACGGCAGTAAGAGATATAAGGCTAGATTAGTTGCAAAGGGCTTTCAGCAGAAGAAAGGTATTGATTATTCCGAACTGTTTTCTCCTGTGGTTAAGTTAAACACAATCAGAAGTGTTTTGAGCATTGTGGCAGTAGAAGATTTACATCTTGAATAATTAGATGTTAAAACTGCATTTCTCCATGGTGACTTGGAAGAAGATATCTACATGTATCAGCCACAAGGATATGCTGTCTCAGGAAAGGAAGACATGGTGTGTAAACTCAAAAAGAGTTTATATGGCTTGAAGCAGGCTCCAAGACAATGGTACATCAAATTTGACAGGTTTATGTGCAACACAGGTTATAAACGATGTCATGTAGACCATTGTTGTTATTATAAAAACTTCTATAACTATTATATCATTCTCCTTTTGTATGTAGATGATATGCTTGTTGCAGGATCGAACATGCAAGAAATAAATAATCTGAAGAAATAGTTATCAAAGGAGTTTGAAATGAAGGATTTGGGGGCTGCGAATCAAATTCTCGGCATGAGAATCACTAGAGACAGAACAAATTTTACATTGAAGTTGTCTCAGGCAGAATATGTTGAAAAGGTCCTACACAGATTCAACATGCAAGGTGCTAAGCTAGTTAGCACTCCACTAGCAAGCCATTTCAAACTCTCAAAAGAGTTATCTCCTAAGACAGAAGAGGAGAAAGATGACATGTCAAAGATCCCATATGCTTCAGCTGTTGGCAGTTTGATGTATGCTATGGTTAGCACAAGACCTGATATTGCTCATGTAGTGGGAGTTGTAAGCAGATTCATGGGTAACCCTGGGAAAACACATTGGGAAGTAGTTAAGTGGATTCTCAGATATTTGAGAGGAACTACTAATACAGCATTGTGTTTTGGAGGACCAAAAATCAAACTGGAGGGTTATGTTGATTTAGACTTGGCAGGAGATCTTGATAGAAGTAGGAGTACTACTGGATATGTCTTCACCTTGGGTAGTGCAGCAATCAGTTGGAAATCACAATTACAGGATGTTGTTGCACTTTCTACTATAGAAGCAGAGTATGTTGCCGCTACAGAAGCTAGCAAGGAAATGATTTGGTTATAGGAGCTAATGGAAGAGTTGAGTAAGAAGCAGGAGGACAGCAAGCTGTACAGTGATAGTCAGAGTGCCATTCATCTTGCGAAGAATTTGGCCTTTCATCCAAGAACCAAACACATTCGGATAAGATATCACTTCATACAGTGGCTTCTAGAAGAAAAGGTGTTGAAATTGGATAAGATTCTCACAAGTTAGAATCCAACAGACATGCTTACAAAAGTGGTGAACATAGAGAAACTGAAGCTGTGCTCAGCTTCAGTTGGACTTCTTGTTTGAAGACAAGGTGATGAGATTTGAACCTGTGTTCTGTTGTTGTCATTGCCATTTAGTGTGATCAGTCTTCAAGTGGGAGATTGATGGGTTAGTGAAGCCTGATCTGGGGTAATTATGTAATATGGCAGTTTAATCTGGACCCTTTGTTATATGGGTAGATCCGACGGTTGTTACGGTTAGGGTTTTTTATAAATTAGGGCTTCTGTTTATTCTGAGGGTGGTGAGAAAAGAGAGAGTGGTTTTCTGCAGAGAAGAACCCTAGGAGAGTGGTGTACTCTTGTAATCACAAGAAGAGGATTGTTCTTCTTGTGTGTGATCTCTAACAATAGTGGAACAGGTTTGAATCTCCGTGGACGTAGCCTACATCGAGTGAACCACGTAAATCTGGTGTCTATTGTGTGGATTGTTTGTTCTTCTTGTTTCTTTCTCTTTTCCCAACACGTATCTTGCCATATCCCCTACCCGTATCCGTATCGGACTGTATCGGTACGGATAGTTCAGGTCAAATCAGGTATCCGGGTATCATAGGTTAAAATTCATATCCCATGTTTTGTATCTTTAACATGGGATATCACATTGAGAAGGGTGTTTCAATCTGCGGAGATCTACAGAATGTATATATCCTGTTGCTTTTAGTATCATTAAATTTATTTATTTTCTTTTTTTGGAATTTATTTTCTTTTTTTTTCCAAAAAAATAGTTACTTGCATGACACATTGTGGGCATTGTCACAAATATTGCTGTTTGAAAATATCGTGATAATATCATGGGATATGTTCTCCTACGAGTGATGTTGTAGGACCATGCAAGCTAACCTAGATGATATTGTGAGACCAGAAAAGACTAACAATTAAAATATAAAATAAGATTCAGATTTCAGCAATTATGTCAAATTTTATTTAGGGAATTAGTGATGAATCTAGGCCTTGTCACAATCCTACAATATGAGCCTCTCAAGTCTGAATAAGTCTTAATGGAAGAATATCTCTTCCACTAGCCTGGGGATCAACCAAAGACAAGTAGATTTGCTATCCCTATTGAGGATTTGACAGATGCTAGGTTCAGAGGGAGTTTTCAGCAAAAGTGACATTTGTGGAATTGAAAAGAAACTAAGATTTAGATTGTAGAAAGAATCCCTGCAGTTTATTATGTCCCAAATAAGCAATAGACAACTAACAATCTGAAATATGGGCAAAGGAACTAAAAGGCGTATTCAAAAGGGTCCAAAACCCTTAATATAGGGTTCAACCAGAATAGGGTTGAGCCAACTAGGGTTTGGCTAGGCTTGGCCAAGCCAAAGAGGGTCAGCTAGGCTCAAGGGGCTGGATCTAGGGGTCTGAATGGACTGAATGTGTTGGATAGGGTTCTGCCAGATATTGGATCGGTAGGGATTGGATTCGGCTACGGTATTTGATTCTACATGATTGTTGCTGACATGGGCTGGTGTTTATAGAAGTGCAGCCATAAGGGATTTGGGTTTTGGTTGTGGCGGCAATGGTTGGCAGCAGTGAAGGACGGGGTGGGGAAGGGGTTAGCTATGTGGATTTAGTGTTTAGGATGTATGACAGTGGAGGATTTGGACTTTAGGGCCGATATGATCGATATGTTTTTTTTTTTCTTCAAAATGGTGACTATATTGATGTGAAAAAAACTGTTAAGTATAGGGGAAGTATACTGAACACAAAACAAAGAGAAAACCTATCAATCCAAAAAAAGCAGACTAGTACTCTAAAAACAACTGAGAATACGAAGAAAAAAAAATTAAGAACCAACAGAAAATAACAAATCAAATCAAAGGACTCCCTCTTTTGTTAGCTTATCAGCTTTGTCACTTGCGGTGCGCTTGATGTGAAGGTATGAAACGTTCAGAGAGCTTGCCGTCTCTTTAACCTCTTCAATGAGATCAACCAGTTACCAAGGATAATTATAGGAGGTGGAAGTCCACTGAATGACTCAAGCAGAATCTCCTTCCACTGTAAGGTTATGCAGATTGAGATAAGAGGCTGCCTGCAAACCACAAAAACCCACTAGACATAAATAGTATAGCAGAAGAAATCCTTTGTTATTGTGAACTAGACTTCCCACCCCTGCCATGCCCATATTTCCTTCCGTACTACTAGAAAATAGGGTTATAAATGGGTCGGTTCCAGTTCGGGTCCTTGGTGGACCTAGAACTGGAACCGGAACAGTATATGGGGCATGTTCGGGTCTATATAGAGAACGCTTTAGAGAAAAGCTAATTTTTTAGGAAAAATCTTCAAAAATTGGGATAATATGTTGGGTTTCAAATCCACGGGCCAAAACCAAGGTGGAACCAAACCCAGAACTGTTTAGGTCATGGGTCCAAAAATAGGATCCAGATGTGGACCCGTTTACTTATCAGGACCTAAATAAGAATCCAAACCTGGTTATTAATGAGTTGGAACTTTCGGGTAATCGGAGAATCGGGGACCCATTTACAACCCTATCGGCAAAGTTAAGTTTCCGATTACCTGGCAAAGGAGGGTTCAATTTGGAGAAAATTGCACTTGATGGGTCTAGACTAAGCCACTTCTTTCCACATCTGGCTAATGATATTAATCGGGATACCTTTGAATTGAGGTACCGGAGAGACCCAAGCAACCTCTAAACTTTTTGTATCTTTTGCAATGTTGTTGACATTTGTGATTTTTCCTTCAAAACATCTCCCATAATAGGTGGGAATTAGATAGCCCTCACGCCAAACTCCCTATCACAGGAGGGAAAGTTCTCCCATCGCAGGAGGAAAGGCGAGAGAAAAAGCACTCTGAAAATTCTTTTTCATTAATCAAGTCTAATAGTGAACATGCATTCCAAACCTTTAAATAGTCAAAAGGCATAGTCCTTAAGCCAATATGGACCATCCAAATACATTGATGGTCAGGATTGAAACGTAAACTTTAAAAATAACTTAAAATATAAATAAACTCTAAACAAAAGAAAATAGATAGGCTGGTAGGTGGGCTGGGCTTTGAGGATTGGTTAACCCATGGGGACCATTGGTCTGCCTTGCATCAAGCTGGGCCTATGCTAGCCTAGTCCATCAGCACCCTTGGTGATGAGGAACTCCATGCTGACTCTAAATCATGTGTTTTTAGGAGATACAACTTTGAACTCGTTGGTTGACTCTTTGGATGTGTTTGTGTTGATATGGGTCTTGCTATTAAGCTTGTAGCAGAACTTGCCATCTTTTTTTTCTTCTTTTTTTTTTTCTTTTTCTTTTGTTCTTTTCTTTCTTTTTCTTTTTTCAAACTTATAATGTATTGATTATACTGAAAACATAATCATTTCTCACTGAATCTAAAGAGACTGAATTATAGGATCATGAACCACTACTTTGTTCCGTTGCTCTTCCGTATTCTTCATATGAGGAGCTATGCTTGTCCACATTACTTTGAGTGGACTGCATTTTCTCAAAATATATACCGTAATGAAAGATTTAAAGTTGTGACTTGTGAACAAGTTGGTTTAAAAAATATTGAAAGTGGATGTGATCTTCTGGGAGACTTTTGAGATACCTCTTATGTGTAATGTGACATATCTCATCAACAAGCATGGTAAGTGAACCCATGTATCTTGCTTGTATGGGCTTGGGAGCAACAGACTTTATAATGCTACAGGATCCAACAAAACATTTATTAGTTGAAGTGCAATTGTTGTGTTAGCTCGTTTGTATGGAGGCCCTCACTGAAAGGAATAAGCCCTTTTAGAGAGAGAGAGAGAGAGAGATGGAAAATTGGTCATATCTCCAATGAGGGGATTGACAACATTTTATAAGAGATAAAAGGCCCAATCTGGGGTTGAGATTACAATCAATCACAATCTAATACAACCTAAGAATAAAGAATAACAGAGCTACTAGCTACATAATTGGTATGTACATAGTCATTACATATACACAGTGTTTGACTACTATCTTTACAAGATCCAATGTAATTGTTATGTTTTGGGCCCTTGTTATGTTTTGGGCTTGATGTGGGTCTTCTCTTGGCCTGGTTTCTACTTAAATTGATGCAGGTTGGAACAAAGCATCTATTTGGAACAAAGATTGTTGTGACGATCACGAGGAAGTACTTTGGTGAAGCCATCCGCTAATTGATCATGAGAGGATACATGAGGCAAATCCGCAAATGGATGACATAAGAGACAACTCGTTGCCGAATGAAGTGATAGTCGATCTCAATATGCTTAGTCCTTTCATGCAAGACGGTATTCTTGGCAATGCGAATGGCACTAGTATCGTCTACATGAAGCGGAGTTGTGTTGAGTGGAAATGCACCAAATTCTCGAAGTAATCGACGAAGCCATACAATTCATTGCTTGCTGAAGAATAGATTGGTACTCGGCCTTGGCAGATGATTTGGAAGGAGTAGGTTGTTTCTTGCATTTCCATGATATGATAGAGTTTCTAAGAAACATGCACCACCTTATAGTAGAACGGTGGGTATCTAAATAACCAGCCCAGTCATCATCATCGTAGGCCCGTAACTGTAATGAATTGGTGGTAGAGTAGAATATACCATGAGCGAGAGTACCTTTTATATATCATAGGATGTGATATACTATATGTAGATGTGGCTTATGAGGATTACTGATAGATTGACTGACTATATGTACAGCGTGAGATATATCCAACCGAGTCATTGTAAGGTAAAGCAAGTTGCCTACGAGACGACGAATGAGTGTTGGATCCTCCAAAGGATTTTCATCGTCTTTCCCAATTTTAACATTTAACTTTAGAGGTGTGTCAAATGGCTTTGCATTTTCAAGACGAGCTGATTTAACTGGATCCGTAGCATATTTTGATTGACACATATGAATGCCTTCCTTTGTTCGAGAGATTTCCAAGCCAAGTAAGTTAAGCATCCAAGATCTTTCATTTTAAAGGATCGCATAAGATAAGTCTTGAGTTCAAATATTCTAATCACATCATTTCCACTTATAATCATGTCATCTACATATATCAGCGGAATAGTACAGCCACGAGAGGTACGTTGGAAGAACAAAGAGCTATCATTTGGACTTTGGTAGAATTTTGTTGGAAGAATAGCTGATCGGAATTTCTTAAACCAAGCACAAGGGGCCTGATTGAGATCATATAATGATTTCTTCAATTTACAGATATGCTTCGAAGGATAGGCATAGCCTGGTGGTGGTTTCATATATACTATTTCTTAAAGGTCCCCATATAAGAGGGCATTCTTTACATTCATTTGCTAGAGTAGCTAATTGCATGCAGCAATAATACTGAGCAAACAACATACGGTTGTCATTTTTGCAACTGGTGCGAAGGTTTCTTCATAGTTAATCCCATACTCTTGCTTGTATCCTTGTGCAATAAGTCGTGCTTTATACTTATTCAGGCTCCCATCAGAACGAACCTTTAGAGTATAGACCCATTTACTGCCAATAATGGAAACATTTGGCGGAGTGGGGACAAGATCCCATGTAGAATTAGATTCAAGAGCTAATAGCTCTTCATTCATTGCATTGCACTAGCAGGGTATTTTTTAGGCCTGTGAATTGTGAATAGGAAGTGAGACCTAGAATAGGCTCTAAGGATGTGAGAAGGGCAGGAAAACCATATCTGTTAAGGGGCACAGAAAAACGACTAGAGCATTGTAATTTCGGAGGAGAGGAAGAAGTTATACTTGAGGAAGCAAAGGCTTGCAATTTGGGTGGATCCAACAATATGGGTGGATTTGGTGGAGTAGCTGGTTGTATGATTTTTGGATGCCGTGTATAGACTTGTGGAATGGGTGGTGATAGGCAAGGAGTCTGGGAATTTTGGAAGGTGTAAGACCTGCACAGGATGATTTTCTGAGCGAAGAGAGTAGAAGGGGTTGTGTTCTCAAAACACAACATTGCATGTTATGCGAAGTCTCTTTTCTTTTTTATCATAGAATAGGAATCCTTTGTGGTCATCACTTTATCCCAAAAACATGCATTTTGCAGCATGAGGAGAAAGTTTGTTTCATTCAATGGAAGAAAGATGAACAAAGCAAAGGCAATCAAAAATCCTTAAGTGATCATAAGTAGGTGGTGTACCAAGGAGACACTCATATGGAGATGTTTTGTGAAGGACGGATGAAGGTATGCGATTGATTATGTGTACTATTGTGTGGGCTACTTCACATCAAAACTGTGGAGGCACGAGTTCCTCTATGAGTAAGGTATGAATAGTCTCAAGGATGTGCCTATTTTCCGTTCAGCAATTCCATTATGTTGTGGTGTGTGCGGGCAAGATTTTTGATGAATGATACCTTTTTCAGATAAAAATGATGAGAATGCTGAAGAGGTGTATTCAACGCCAGAGTCGGAGCGAATTATCTTGATTTGAGTTTGGAATTGTGTATCAACCATATGATAAAACTTTGCAAAGGTGGGAAACACATTAGCTTTTGATTTTAAAAAAATAAATCCTTGTATATCTGCAATGATCATCTATAAAGCTGACATAATATTTATAACCATTCCGACTCAAGTGAGGAGCAATTCCCTAGACATCTGTATGAATCACATCAAAGGTTTTAGTAGCACGAGAGTAATGAATTGGAAAAGATAGCACATGACTTTTACTCAAGCAGCATGATTCACATTTAGAATTTACAAAGCTAGAAATAACTTTATTTTTAATGGATTTAGCCAAACATCCAAGTCTAAACAAAGAAAGCAAACGATCATTATTTAGATGACCAAGGCGTCTGAGCCAAGTGGTCCACACATTATTCAAAGCATTGAAAGAGGAAGCAAGAAAGGAACTATGTCCGGTGTCATAAGAAAGAGCCTACCACGCTTATTCCCCATCCTGGTCACTTTCCTAGTTTGCCGTTCTTGAATCACACAACTAGTGGGAGAAAAGTTACCAATATAGCTATAATCAACAAGTTGTCCAACAGAAATTAAGTTTGCAGAAAGGTGTGGAACAAAATAGACATTATTGAGAACCAAGGTTTTATCAGATGATGTTGAAAATTCCAAGGACAGTTGGTTACCATTTGTGGGGTTATAGTGTTATTGCCTAGATAGGCCTGAGTATTTTGCAAATTTTGTTCCATAGATGTCATATGGTTAGATGCTCTTGAATATATAAACCAGCTAGATGAGGTTGTTGATGAAGGAAAAGTAGAATGAAATGCATGAAGAGCAGTGTGAGAGAAACACAGACCATTAATACCCATAGATGCAAATGCTGATTTTACTAAGGAGTTCATTAGTTCTTGAATCTGAGCATTCGTCATGGTTACTTGATCATTCTCAGTGGCATTAGCAATATGCTGAGTGTTATGTTGAACTTGAAGAGCCATGGATGCATGCTTTGAGGGCTAATTTGGTTTCTTTTGAGGCCGTCGCTTACATTCAGAAATACCATGACCATTCTTTTTGCAGTAATTGCAAAATAATTTCTGGCGACAATTATGAGCCACATGACCATATTTCTTACATTCATAACATCATGGTTTTTGGCCTCTAGCAGTAAGAAGTGCAGCTGGTGCAAGTTCTTGGGCAGTAAAAGAGGTCTTTGGGTCATTAGTAAGGGATTGAGTAGACCGAAGCCTGGTTTCTTCTCGAAGGACCTCTTGGACACAAGTGTTCAAATCTAGAGAAATTTCTCGATTCATTAAAGTAGCACAGACTGGTTCAAATTCTGGACGTAGGTTCATAAGGAATTGGCTATTGTACAATTCCTCTTGAAGTTTGAGGCCCTGTGGAAGAAACTCTGCAGAGACTGAATGCAATAGTATTTGATCTCTCTCAATCCAAAGGGCAAGGAACCCACTGTAATATTGATGAGCTGTCTTATCATTCTGATAGAATTTGGCCAGTTTAGCATCCAAATAAAATCGTCTTGCTTTATTAGCTTGTTGGTACAGATTCTTCAGATGAATCCACATGTCAGAGGCCTTTGTGTAGGCTTGCAGTGCCAAAGATATGGATGAATCCACAGAATTCAGGATCCAAGTGACCACTTTTGCCTTGTTTTGATTCCAGATTGCCAGTGTTTTGGCATCAACAGCTAAACTAGTGATAGTATTATCTGTAGTTGGCGTAGGCATTGGATTGGTGCGATCCAAGTATTCAAGTAGTCCCCAACCTTCCACAAATTTCTTGAGATGGAAAGACCAACTCATGTTATTGGTTCCATCTAGTTTAATAGGGCTGATTGCATCCTTTTCTGTGATGAGGTAGGTGATAACAGATGTGTAATAATAACAGAGGGCCTAAACAGTGCTTCAATAGGAAAAAAAAAAATTGCTTGGGCGAGCCAAAAATTTGTGCTAGAATGGGGAGATTGTTTCACACAGAAATCCTTTTACTAATCAGCCTTCCAGGTTAGTAAAAGGAGGTAATTTCTCATCTCTGCAAATAAAAACCAACCCTAGCCAATGGTTGGATTGATTTTAGATGGGACAAGAAGAAAACAATTCTAGAAATCTGACGACGCAAAGATGGAGCGGAAAACTGACCTCTTGGCTTTTTAGAAGTCCAGAAAAATGCTAGAAATCCAGTTAATAATAGTCGACCAAGGAGATGAAAGGATCTTGGAATTTCGTTCAACAAAAGTGGGGCCCACAGAATGTTGCTCAATTCAGGACATCACAGTAGTGTCGACTGGGATGAGGTTCCAGAATCGAAAATGCAAAGTGTGGGTTTCTGCAAGGTGGGGATGCCCTGAAATGGTTGAATCAAGGAGACATTGAAATCTCAGTTGTCTGATGAAGAAGTCTGATGTGCTCCACCTCGAGAATGATGACCCAGACTCACCGAAAGAAGTTTGCAGCATTAAAGAGGGTAGTGATCCCTGTTGACAGATTTCCTAACGAGAGGATTGAAGATGCCAAGATGTGAAACTACGAGAGCCACAATCACAAACGAAGCAGAGCTTTGATACCATGAAGGGAATAAGCCCTTTTAGGGAGAGATGGAAAATTGGTCATATCTCCAATGAGGGGATCGACAACATTTTGTAAGATATAAATGGCCCAATCTACGGCTGAAATTACAATCAATCACAATCTAATGCAGCCTAAGAATAAAGAACAAAAGATCTAATGGCTACATAATTGGTATGTACACTGTCATTCCATATACACGGTGTTTGACTGCTATCTTTGCAAGATCCAATGTACTTGTTATGTTTTGGGCCCCTGTTATGTTTGGGCTTGATGTGGCCCTTCTCTTGATAGGCCTGGTTTCTACACTCACTACATTCCTCCGCTCGACTTTCATGTTTGTTTTTTCTCTTGTGGTTTTTTCTGTTCATGTTCCATGAATATCTATAACTCAATTTAGAAACTAATCTATGGAATATGATGCAGCTGTGTGCATGGTCTGCTGGGACAGTTGCTTCACTGACGGCTTGTTCTTATAGGGAGGATTGGTCCAGAGTTGCTCAGCTCACTGGCTGCAATGCTGCTGTGGTCTCAACTTTGCTGTCTTGCCTGCTTGCTATCGAGGCATGCATAGGGAAAATGTCCAATCCGCCATCACCACATTTGTTGAGCTGCACTACTCAGTGGGCAACAGTTAACAATGGAAGAATAGATTTTGCTGCGATGGCTGATGTTCTTAATGCATCGATTTGTAAGATTGTTTCTACTTTTCATGATGAGATGGAGAACAATGCAAACGGAGCCCTTCTATTTGAGGATTGGATCATCAGAAGCAAGCCTCGGTATGGCACCAGGGAAACTCTTGTAGGCAGGCTGAGCCTTTTTCTTGCCTACTTCCGGGGCCAGCTGAGGTGTCTTCTTTAATCATACACACTCACAGAGGGGAGTGCTTTTACGAATGGTGTTGCTAAGATTCTGATTGGCAGACGTACAGTGAGGTAAAGTTAGGGAAGAAATGCTGCTTTTTTTTTTCTTTTTTTTTCACACATCGTAGTGATATACCGCCACTGTAATGCTGAGCATTTTACTTGCCTTCTTCTATGGGCCAACTGAGGTATTTTTTTTTTAATCATACTCGAGGGGAATATGCTTCTATGATTGCCGTGGTTAGGATTCTGATTGGCAGATTTACGGTGAAGTAAAGATAGTGAAGAATTGTTTCTTTATTTCTTTCATACATATTCACATATTGCACTGGTTATAAGACCACTGAAATGCTGAGCCTTTTCCTTGCTCTTTCTTCGGTCATAACCTTTTCCCTTTTCAGTTCATTTGCCATTAAGGAAGAATTGTTAACATACATCAGGGCCATTAGTTTTTCCTATAGGATTCCAAGATTTTGCCAACCCGGCAGTTTTCAGTGTTGAATTACCAAATGTATGTATCTTTTGTGCTACAATGGCACCTTACCCTAGTGGTAATGGCAGGGAGGTTCTCCCCTGCCTGCCCAGGCTTGGCACCTTCCTTGAGTGAAGGAATCCGTTCCTTACATGAGGCACCTTTGCCTGTAGCTAAACAGCGCTTGACACTTAATTTTCTTCAATACACGGGACTGTTTGGCCCTATTTTTTCCCCAGTTCTTGTCGCAACCCTTGTGGGGGCATCTTGGGATGCTCAATTTGATCCAAATTGGTTTCAGCCATTACAAAATCTTGATAAAAAAACAATCCATTCCTCATAAAGTTATGACAGAAGTACTGCTTCTCACATGTTGGTTGAAATTCCCCAATAACAGGAATCAAAATTCATTTATGTGCCTCCATAATCGTAGGAGTGACTTGCAATTTAAATGAACTTTGACAGAAGTGTATCTACAGCATGGACGGAGCTTGCTTACTCATCATAAATAGTAAATATAACATCATCAGATTTTGGTAGTCTACCTTTCCACAGTTCTATTTTATTTTGGTTCATTAGATCAGATTAAAATAACAAATTCACACATCAACAGATTAGAACTCTCAATTAGTGATGTATCCAGCAATCTGGCCCTGAAATTCTTAATTTGAAAAGATATAGATTGCAATTCCTATAAGCAGGGTCGTTTGTTTTCAGCAATTTACATATGTAAATGGCTATGATGCGTAACGGTTACACACCTTTACGTTTGTTTAGCTTGATTTACACATGGGATATGTAAAATGGATGTGAAAATGGTGTGAAAAAGAGCTGTTTTTCTGTCAAAGATTTTCACACCTCATATGGTGTGAAAGTGTTACACATGCAACTGTTACTGGGCGCTGCTACAGTACATACCAGGAGCAGTCCGCCTTTTTGATTTTTTTGATTACTGTGGGTTCCATTTTTATAATCAGAACCGTTCATTGTCTTCAGAAGGTCAAAAACGGCTACCATACCAATTTTCAACCGTTGATGCTGCCTGGATGTTGAGATATCATCAGACAATTATAGCCGTTGGATTACTCTATTATACATGATAATACCAGTCCGCCTTTTATGATTTTTCCTTTTCTGTGGGACCCATGCATAAAATCAAAGCCGATCATCTTCTTGAAAATATGAAACACGGCCATCTATCCAATTTTCAACCGTTGATGTTTCTTGGATGTTGAGATATCATTAAAACAATATAGCTATTAATTTATTGTAGATGGCAATCCCAGTCAGCCTTTTTTAGTTTTTTTATTACTGTGGGTCCCCTTTTTATAATCAGAACCGTTCATTGTCTTCATAAGGTTAAAAACGGCCCGCATACCAATTTTCAACCGTTGATGTTTCTCCAATGTTCAGATTCATAAAAAAAATGTACAACCTTTTACATTAACCCATTGTAAATGACATTTTCAGCCCCTTTTTTGCAAGTTTTTAAATTATGTGGGGCCTAAAATCCTGATCTGAGCCATGTATCCTCTTTATAAGATCAAAAATGGCCATGAGGCCAAATTCCATCCGTTGATGTTTCTTTGATTGTGAGATATTTACAAAAAGATTCAAATTATCTAAATATGTGCACCTAGATTCACATGTAAAGAGGTATGGAAAAAACAAACAAAGAATTATGTTTCACATGTGAGTCATTTGAATATGTAAATGACTCACATGTGAGTCATTTACATATGTAAAGCATTTTCACATCATGTGTGAAATTAACAAACGACCCCTAAGTACAAACTGTGATCTTCAAACCAAATGAATTGTAATCTAGCATCCTGGAAAGTCAGTTCTTTGAGAATTTCACGCATTTTTGAAGATTAAAGGAATATTCGTCTGTTTGAGAGATTCAAACGATCTAATCTGTGGTAGTGTAGTCGTCACTTTCCGTTCGGCTTGTGACGTCATGATGTGGTTGCAATCTGAGGGCCTTTTTCTAGAATTTTAGAGCGTGTTTGTGTACATCCAGCCCGCTATCTATTATATGGCCCAAAAGATCAGAACCAAGCCTGAGTAGGGCTCAAGCTGAATCCAAAGAGGCCTGCGCTGGATTAGGATTCAGCTAGCCTGGTTCATGAGCACCTCTGTGTAAATTCAGTCATTATTACCAAAGGCTTATTTGGTACATGAACTTCATCTTCCGGAGAAAGTATTCTACTGCCATCACTACCACCACCGTTATTATTATTATTATTATTATTATTATTCTTCTTCTTCTTCTTCTTCTTCTTCTTCTAAAGGAGCGAGGTTTCTAGTGGCTTTTAAACCTTCTTTTTTTTTTTTTCTGGGTTTTGTTGTGTTTTTTTTTTTGTGGGGGGGGGATGTTGTTCCAGTAATGAGCTAGAGGTTCCCACTTCAAAATTGTTTGAGGTCTTACTTGATGCACAGTGTTAGTGAGTGGTGTTTTATGTCCATGGTTTTATCAATGATCAACCATAAGGAGGTCAGTAGATTCTTCGTCATAAAAAGAAGGAAGACTTTCAAATAAGGCCTTAAGTTTTTGTCTTATTTTAAAAAATAAAACAAGTATAAAAAATTTTCAAATTAGTTCCTAAGTTTTTCAAGAAGTTTTCAATTATCCATTCATTTGAAGCTATTTTTCGGATACTTTCTTCCTCATTTTTTTAATATACTTATATTACCCTTTATTGAAAAAAAAATCCTCATTCAATTCATATATATCTTCCTCATTTCCTTCTCCGGCATCCTAACAATGATCAACGATAATTAGCATCCCCACGTTGATCAGCTACATGTAATGGCTGCTAAAACCATGTCATGACTTTAAATTATTAATAATTTTGGTATTTTAATAAAATTAAGGAAAAAAGTCCCCAAGAAGAAACTTTAAATTGCAGGATGTCCTAAATTGAAAATTTACTAAAAAAACTTTAGGGACTAGTTTGAAATTTTGGAAACTTTTGTCCTTTTTTGAAATAAGGCTAAAATTTAATGCTTTATTTGAAAATTTTTCTAAAAAATAAAAATTTCTCCTGATTTATCGGTTAAGTTCATAATAATGAGAAATAGATTTATCTAGATAGTACAAGTGCTTAGTATCCGTAGTGTAAACCCCCTCTCGATTAGAAATGTAGTAAATCACTGTTAGGGGTGTACTCACATTGGGTCCATAGGGGCCATTGGACCCCATTGGATTCCAAAATATGGCTATACTCTTAAATGGGCTGATGGTATATGCCCCATTCAACCCAAAACAATATATTTAGTTTTTATATAATATATTGCAACTTATGATAATTGTAACACAATAGCTCACTAGTTCAAATGTTAAATGATCTCCATGGGTGTTATTGGTTCAAATCCCAAATCTCTTGACATATGGTGATTAGTTATTTTTATACTAAAGTCTAAATGGGATCCCTCACTGATGTGAATTTAATCAATCTTCTTAAAACTGCAAGTGCACAGTTGTCTTGTTGAAACAGTGGCAAATACAGGTCGATCCCACAGAGAGCACTTTTGAACTTTTTAATTAACAATCTGAATTTTTTTCAAAAGAAAAACAATAATAAAAAAAATGTGATATGCAAATCAGAAACTAAACAAATTAATAATAATGATAAGAAATAGATCAGAGCAGCCAGAATCCACTAAATTATTTAAAATTCCAATTTATGTTATCAATTTACCATTTTGTCTCAATTATTACTCAAATCAGAAACAAGTCAATGTTTCTGATCCGGATAATTTGACTATTGCAAAAACCAACTTTAATTAAGAAAAACAAAATCAATACCCAAGACCTCCTTCACCTCATAAAAGAATGAACATCCTAAGCATCACCTATCAAACTAAGCATAGACTATCAAAGATAACTACAGATCTAAGCATAATCTATCAAAGTAAATATAAATGATCAAAATTTATTCATTAAGAACACAAATCAGAGGTTTACCTTTGGCATGAAGACAGATCTATTATTATATTTTAAAAGCACATTAACAAGAGACAATAAAAAGAGAGTAAAATAATAAATATAAACTAGAACATTAAAATACTTAGCTTCATCTTTCGCTCTAATCAGAAACTCAGCCCACCATTGCAAAGAACATCAAAAATAACTTCATTGATTCCTTCTTCTTATACAATGGTCTCTCAGAATTCTCTCTTCTAGATCCTAGTTTCTGGAACAAGGCTCCAGAATACCTTTAAAATAAACACAGAAATTAATGGAGAAGAGAGAGAGAGTCAGAGAGAGAGAGAGAGAGAGAGAGAGATTTGGGACTTCCAGATCTGGCTGGGAATGAGGAAGAGCCTCCCATGGCCTCCTTTTATAGTTTTCTAGCTCCTCAGGTTCATTGAATCTGAACCTCTTTTTGGTGGATTGAGAAATAGGATCAGCTGCATATTGATTGGGTTTATCTCCTTAGATGAGAGAGATTTTAGAGATAAGATGAAATGGAAGCTTTAAGCATTCTTATCTGATCTTCTTATGGGCTCTACAGAGAAATGTGCAACAGTTATACTTCAATGGTGTAGATGCAATTGCAATCCCGCCTAAAAATGTACATGAAACTTCCCAGGCCCATAACTTTCTCATTTAGCTCCAATTTGTGCAATCTTGGGCTCCATGGACGTCTGCTCTGAATGAGCTTTCCAACGGTGGGTCATTTGCACTGATTCGACGTCTGGATTAAGAGTTATGGTCATTTTAAGATAGGCTATTTTCAGAAAAACGGGATTGTATTTTGAACTTTAATTTGCAATTGACTCTATCTCGAAGAATATTTCTTAGCACAATAGGATGAGATAAGATCTTCTGGAAACCTTAGCTGATCTTCAGATGGATCCACGGGCAGATGAACTCTAAGTGTGTGGATCTTCAAGCAGTGGGACCCAAATCATCCCAGGGTTCTGTGGGTCTTACAAATTTTATTTTCTGTACATTCTAAGTAAACACATTAAATACTGAAGAGCCCACATTGAAGTGGAACCCATCCGGACAGAGTTCTACTCCAACTAGGGTTCTTCGGAGAAAAATTGCAAACATTCTTAATTAATGCATAAAATGTGCAAAAATCGTACAAATTCCAATAATTAGGTGAAAATGCATGAAATGAGAAAATTGAATGAATAATGATGCATTTAACCTAATTAAGTCCCTAATCCATTCTAAAATGATGCTAAATTGTGCAAATTCATGGACGTAACACCCACCTATACAAAATAATTTTTTTATTGTCTAAATGAAATAAATTGTAAGATCATCTATTTTCAAATATTCTAAAAATTGGCTACCGTATTTTTTGTTTCTATTAAAAATTTACTCAACTGATAATCATATTGAACAAAACTTAGTGAGACTCTTAATTTTTTTTTTGACTAATTTATCTTTAAAAAGAATTTCATACTTGAAACCCTTTAAATGAGTGGTTTGGATATTTTTTCTAGCCCTAAAATTTGTGGTTAGACTTGGATGAGCAATAAGCACTACATTATTGCTTTTGATCATTTTCTTTTAATTTATTTTCATTTAGGCTTTTTATGTTGTTCTTATGTACTATTGCTAGTGTAAAAGGGAGTGTACTCTTATTAATAACATACATGTTATGTGAAGATGTTTTATTTTCAAGAGGCCAAGAAACTTGTATTTGTGTGATGATTTTTTTTTTTTGTATGTTAAAAGAGGGATCTTATAGTAATGTGTATGAATTCAATGATTCATATTACAGATCTATTTAATTTATGAAGCAGATGGTGATTACTTTATTTCTTCCTTTTCAACCTTTTCAATATTTTGTAGTGTGTTTGGCTCTATGCTATTCTTGATAGGAGTCTAGATAGTTCCGTTTCTTTCATTTCACAATTTCAAATTTCTTCAAATTAAATAGTTCATTGGAAGCAAGAGGGCTAGTGTCTTGTGAGTTGAAAAATTATTTGTAGTTCTTTGTGATTATTGTCTGCCCCCTTTGAACAAAATCCTGGATTCGCCACTAATCATTGCCGATCCCATCTTCTTAAGGAATATGAATCAAAATCTCACACTCTGTGAAATTTGTATGAATAAAACAGAAACATGTATCTCAACAAATGGATGACGCTACTATATACAAACGAGAGGGCCCGACTCCAAAGCAGCGTCGCTGCACTGAAGTATTATGAAACTCTCATCTTGCTTAATGATAATATGCCAACTATTAACACAAAGTTAGTAGTTTATCGCTATTTTAAAAGCTATTAATGACTTCTTTGCAAAGAATATCATTCCAAAATTACCGTCTACATTTGTATCATTGGCACACCAAATATTCCACAGAAAATGCTTACTATTATGGGAATTACCAAGACATTATTGCCTTCTCCAAATTTTGCTTGAGTTTTTTATTTGAGAGCTGCTATATGAACACAAAAAAAAGGTGTCTCTCTACACACAAGAGAAAAAGAAATTCTTAAATTAAAGTTCCCATTTTACCCCCCTCTCCCTCCCTCCTCTCTCCTTCCCTTTCCCTCCGATCGGCAACAAATTCCGGCCGGTGGGAGGTGGGCTCTCCCTCCCTTTCTCTTTCCCTCTCCCACTCCTCTTCCTCTTCCTATTCCTCTTCCTCTCATCTCCCTCCCTATTCCTCTATTGTCCTCCCCTCCCTCTTCCTCTCCCTCTTCCTCTCCTCTTCTCATCTCCTCTATGCCCCGTTTAGCCATACGAGGTTGAACATCACATTGATGTTTGGCCTCGCAGGGCTGAACAATGGTCAGTGTGATGTTGGCCTTGTAAAGTGAATGGGGTGGAGAGGAGATGAGAGGAGATGAGAGGAGGTGAGAGGAGGAGAGGAAAAGAGAGAGGAAGAGGGAGGGGAGGAGAGGAGAGGAAAAGGGAGAGGAAGAGGGAGGGGAGAGGAAGGAGGAAGAGGAGAGGAAGAGGGAGGGAGAGGAAAGGAGGAATAGGAGGAGGAATGGGGGGAGGAGAGAAGAGGAGGAAGAGGGAGAGAGATCCTCCCCTCCCATCGGCCAAAGGGAAAGGGGAGGAGAGAGGAGGGAGGGAGAGAGATGTGTGGGGGTTGCATAAAATGGGGATTTTAATTAAAAATTTTTTTTTCTCTTGTGTGTAGAGAGATAGAATTGCTATTCATCCAGCAATTCCCTTTTTGTTTTTTCATTCTTGGCATCAGTCACCAATATGGACCAACCTTTGTAGAGATTGAAATATGGGATACAACATTTGATCATAATTGGCCCACCTTTATAAAATGTTGTACATGGGCTCACCTTAGAATATGGGTTCCACTTTTAAAAATTAACAAAATTATGATCACATTTAGAAATTACAACATGGAGCCTACTTTCATAGGATTTAAAGGTCACTGAGGTCCATATATAAGAATTACATAAAAGATTTACCTAGAAATTATTGTACTTGGAAACCCACATTTAAATATTATAACATAACCCATCTTTAGGAATTACAACATGAGGCATGCATCTATTGAAATTACATCATAGCTCCAATTTCATCACGTGTGGGTCCAACTTGATAGTACATGTATCCGTTATCCATGAAATTCAATGGAGCGACATTTTACTATTGGGCCCATAGTTTTTCTAAAAGTACAAGAATTATTATCACAAATGATACAGAAAACTATGTATCTGTTGCAACCAATGTGGGAAACAGCCGGCGAGTTGACTCTTGACTCACCCTAGTCATCCTATTTCTAAAAAGTATAAAGTCAAAAGTCACCTCAATTTAGTAAGTTGCATTCGTAACATTTGATTGACAAGTGTGATTTTAAATAATTGGTGTTTATTTTTAAATAATTATACTTTAGTTTTGGAATTAGCAATTTTAAGAAATGAAGATTGAAATCTAATTTGAAACTTATATTTGATCTATTAAATTCTATATTTGGATTAAAAAGTTATATAATATGCATGTGTTTATTTTATTTTCCTTATTATGTTACTTTTCTTTTGTTGAATTAATTAATGTGAATGCAAGTGAATAAATATATACCTATATTTTTAAGATAAATAATTTTGAAGTTATTTGAAAAGGCATGACTCTCTCATGTTACGTAGTGTGGCCAACATGGAGCCCCACATATCATGGATAGAGGGGCATCAAATGATCCTAATTCTATAGGCGTCAAACCAAAAAGTAGTGGACTGTTTTGTTCTTGGATCTACTGGATATGCTGTTACACGAGACTTGAGTTTGCTGCGGAAATTGCATTTTCATTCAGATGCTCGCTACATTATCATAGTGGAGAAGGTTTTTAATTAATAATTTGATTTATGGTATGACCCGCATTTTTGTTTTTATGTAGATTTAATAAAAACCCTAGATCTAATCTTTGTTGGACGCCACTTGCATATTTTTTTTTGTAAGAAATGTGATGTTGGCAAATTTATTGGCTGGGCAAAACTTGGGGTTAAATGAGTTATAATTTTATTTTCTAGACGAACTGAAGTATCTATCAGAGTTACAGATCAAGGTCTTCTATTTTAAATGTGGAAAGCATGTGTTTTCTTTGTCAGATCGGTCAGATTATTGGCAGATCGGTCGAATTAGTTGGATCCAACATCAATTAGGCAGAATAGAAAACCGACCGGTCGGCTGTGGTGCCTAACCAGTTGGACCCCATGCTTGACCAATCGGATATCCCATCTGATCGGTCGACAAGGTTGGCTGGGGTACAAATCTACATTTGATTTTTCGGACCTACTTTCTTTACGCTCAAATCTTTCCTTATCTTCTTGGAATCCAGATCGGAGAGGATACCACGGTGTTTGGGTATATTTGGTTCAACTCTTTCTATGAAAGATGCAAGTCTCTTCATATTCAAAGCCCTAGAAATTCTATTGAGAGATCCTTTCTTCTCTGGAGCTTTTTTTCTCTAGTTGTGCTGCATAGTAAGTTCCAGAGATTCATCATCTTCTTTTTCATCTAAGGAGATTTATCTTGAAAGGCATCAAGGCGTGAAGATCAAGGGTGAAGAAGGTACATGGCGTGTACGTTGACAAAAAGAGCTTTTAGTCCTTTAGGTTGTGTTCATCAGTTTTGGCCTCCTGGAAGTAAGATTTTAACTAGTGACCCCCATGACTCGGGTCATTGTCTTCTAAGCTAACATGCAGTGAAAGTCAAACCAAACGGAGTCCTTTTGACTTGAAAACTTGTAGAGTATCTTCTAAGCATAACTGAAGCCTTGCGCCTGAATTTCATCAATTTTGGACATTGGGAAGCAGGACTTTGGTCAGTGATCCCATTGCTTTGCCGGGGGAGGGGGGGGTACTGACCCCAAGTTGACATGCTTGTAGCTTTTGGGTTAAATAATGTCTGTTTATTTTGAAATTTTGTAAGGCATGTTTTGGGCATTACTTGAGCTTCCTTTGAGAGTTTCAGCTAATTTGATCTTCATGGGATGTCGCCCTGCACAGGGACCCACAGAGCATAGTATATGATCATCTGGACCAAGTTTGGATCCAAATGATGTCCAAATGCTCTGAATCATTAAGGAGTAGTCTTTAAATGTACTTGAAAGCATTTCATTGAATAGGAGCTTGCTTCAGCATGTCGAAGTGCCGGGTCCTACAGTGATTCCCAAGGAACTGGCAAAGAGTCTGTGAAACTGATTTGAGTTGAGATGAGGTCCAATTGCTTTGAAAACTTTGGAACTTTATAATCCAAAGCCTGTAATGTCTTTGCTGCATTATTTGCAAATTTTTATGGGTCAACAAACACATCCTTAGTGAATGTTTGTGTACATGTTGTAAAATACTAATTCCCTAGAAATTAAGTTATGACCTCATAGGAGTTTATTTTCTAAGGAATTGTGGAAAATTGAGTTCATTTTTTTCAAGGAAAAAAGGTTGAGTTACCAAATGACCTTAAGCAGAAAAATTTAAAAAAAATTTTGTAAAATTGGTGGATTTTTATTGTGATATTTTATTTGAAATAGTTGAATGCTTTTTACTAATAGCTCAGTTTGTTGGCTCTTTTATACAATCTTTGTACTAAACTTTGCCATGCTGCATTAAAACACATCCCAAACTGACTCGAGAAGCATCAGAGTAGATCACAAATCCTTCACTCCCATCCGGTAATATCAAGACTGGAGTAGAAGTAAGCTTCTCCTTCAATGTATCGAAACTGTACTCACACTCGTCCGTCCAAAGGAAAGGAACATTCTTCCGTGTCAACTTAGTCAACAGAGCAGAAATCTTGGCAAAATCTTGAATAAATATGCGATAATATCCCGCAAGTCTAAGAAAACTCCTCATCTCTGTCACAGTCTTTGGGCGGGGCCAATTCACCGCTGCCTCAACTTTCATCTGATCAACTGCCAATCCATCTCGTGAACTGGTATGACCAAGGAATGCTACCTGCTCGGGCCAAAAATCACACTTCAACAATTTGGCATATAAGCGATGTTCCCTAACAGTTGCAAGGCTCGATGTAGATGTTCTGCATGCTCCTCTAGAGACTTCGAATACACCAGAATATCATCAATAAAGACCACCACAAACCGATCCAAGAAAGGAGCAAAGATCTTGTTCATCAAAGCCATAAAGGCAGCAGGTGCACTGGTTAATCCAAACGGCATCACGAGAAATTCATAGTGTCCATACCGTGTCCTGAAGGTAGTTTTGGCGATATCTTCTTCCTTCACCCGAAGTTGATGATATCCCGATCTCAAATCAGTCTTCGAAAAGTGGGCAGCACCCTGGAGCTGGTCAAACAACTCATCGATACGTGGCAGGGGATATTTATTATTGATCGTGACTTTATTCAACTGCCGGTAGTCAATACACATCCTCAATGTTCCATCCTTCTTCTTCACAAACAGCACTGGCGCTCCCCATGGTGACACGCTCGGCCGTATGAATCCTTTATCCAAAAGATCTTGCAATTATGTCTTCAATTCGAGTAGTTCGGCAGGGGCCATACGATATGGAGCTAAACTAATCGGTGCTGTGCCTACCACGAGGTCTATTGCAAATTCCACTTCTCTAACAGGGGGTAACTCGGGTACCTCCTCCGGAAATACATCCGGGAACTCATGTACTACCGGAAGCTCGCTCAATTGCTTCAACTCCTTTTTCTCCGAGACAAAGACGAGAAAACCTTCGCAACCTCTGCGTATCAAGCGATCCGCCTTGCATGCGGAGATGACATGCCTAGGGCATTTCTTTTGATTGCCTTTGAAGCGAAACCCCTTCTCTAGATCGAAATAGATCGTCCTGTTGTAACAATTAACTAGTCCATTCTAAGGATCACATCAAAATCCAACATCGACAACAAGATCAAGTCAACTGGCAGCCGACGACCTTCAATCCACACGTCACATTGAGGGTAGTACATACTGCACTCCACTCTCTTGCCGATGGGGGTAGACACCACCAACAAGTATGGTAGTGGCTGAGGGGGTTGCTGTAACTGCTCAGCGAAATGAGGTACTATGTACGAATGCGTAGACCCCGAATCAAATAATGCGAGTGCTTTAGCTTGAGCAATGAGAACCGTACCTTCCACCACGTTCGCATCTTCTGCACTTTCATAGGAGGCTACGTACACGCGAGCGGTTTGACGTTGTATCTTCTAGCCTTAGCAAGAGGGCTAGGGATTGCTAAAGGCTACAGAAACAACAGACCTGGATGACTGAGATGTCTTGAATTCCGGGCACTGAGCTATCTTATGCTCCATGGAATCATAGCCTAGACAGGCGCCGATCTTCTTCCAGCATTTATCTATCGGGTGTCCTCGTCCACAGTGCTGCCATCTGACCCCACTAAAACTGGAAGTGCCTTGTCTCCCTTTCCATTTCTTCTGCACCTCCCCTTTGGACCCCACTGGTGCATTTCTCTTGAGGTCAGTAGCTCTTTCTGCTAAATAATTCGCCTCAGCAGCATATGCCCTGTCCACCACATCATCGAACGTCACTGGCCTCTGAAAAGCTGTAACATAATTGGTATACCTGGGATGCAGTCCAAGAATGAAACGGTTCACCTTCTTCTCTTCGGTATTGATCCTGTCCTCTGCAAAGTGGGACAACTACGTAAATCGGTGCACGTACTCAGCTACAGTCAGTTGCTGCTGCTGTAGAGCCAAGAACTCAACGTCCTTCATTCGCTGGACATAAGCAGGAATAAACTTTCTCCGAAACTGCTTTTGAAATGTCTCTCACACCGTTGCATTAGGCATGGTCATATAGGGATCACTGACACTCTTACACCACGTCTTTGCCACCTCTCAAAACATTGATGCTATGAGTATAACCTTCTGCCGATTAATACAGACAATCGTAGCAAAGAGATCCCCAGTGTGCTCTAACCATTGCTCGGCCTTTAGCACATCTTCATTGCCGTAGAATTCCACGGCCCCACATTTCCGAAATTTATCATATAGGGCATTCGGGTTATTTTCCTTAGGTTGAAAAACCACCTGCTGTTTTACGTGCAGCTGAACTGATGCTTGACTCTGCCGGTCTACCAAAGACACGACCTGTGCCTGCAAAGAATGAATTGCCTGCAACGGTGCCAAGAAACGATCATCAGCGTTCGCAGGTTGCTGTGGAGCGGCTGAACCACTCTCATTGTCACCAAGGTTATTATTCTGAGTATCAGATCCGGATGCCATAGCCTGCAAAACACAAAAGTCAATCTGCTATCACACTAGGTGACTCACACATACCCCAACATGAACAAAGACCAAACGCAAAAGGCAAAGACTTGACTACGTAATCTCACCACGTCCTGTATGCCTACATGCTTAAGAGTTAAGACAGACAATGCTCTGATACCATATAATACGTATGTCACAACCCGAGCCTAGAAATCGGGGGTTAGAGAAAACCTAACCAATAACACACTACTCCCATGCACGTACACCTAGACCTCATCCAAGTGTACATGCATAAGGGATCAATCACACATGCAAGCAAGTGTACGTGGAAGCTGTAAATATCATGGCATACCACAAGGTGAACACAATAGAAATAAAAGACACGTTGATTATAAATGATTAGACTGATTTACAGCAATGTACAACAAAATAGAGGGATTAGTCCATAAAGTCAAAATAAAATTTTAAACCAAAACCCAAAATACAAGCCATAGAAAAATCCCCCGGATAAGCTAAGACACAAAAGGAAGGGAAAACAAAATGATGCAAACCACTCTCAGAAGAATGGATCAAGTCCACTCCTCTAGGCCGGAAGGGGCCTCACGAGCCTCTCCTGGAGTCACGTCGACCGACGCAGGATTGGAAGAGAGATTTGAGCCTGCAACACCAAGAACAACTCATAAATACAACGACTTAGCAAAATATAAGTCACAAGAAGATAACACGAATTGTGTCTATCAATGAGCAAAAGTAGTCATATGTAAACATCCATAGTGATATATTCGTATACTAGGCAAATCGTGCATATGAATAAATATGTTATCAGAATCATACACAGATAAACTATCAAAGTGGATACTACATTTGCCATATTCTCCCTTTCGAGAGCAATCGATATGAGAACACCATCGACCTGGCCAGAGTACGAATGGGTCTTCAATTCTCGGGGTCCGGAAGCCCAGGACACGAGCACTCTGCAGAGGCAATCGCACATTTTAAGCCAAAGTCAACCTCGTCGGGTATCCTGAGGCTGAGGCTAAGTAGCGCATATATAGACAATCTCAATCAAATCATATGATGCACATCAATCAATATCACATACAGATCTCGTATCACAATCTATTACAATAAACAAAACAATAGTAAGTGTATCACATACTGATACTCAATACGAATAACAATACGAATAACCAATGCGAATAAGCACTGACAAATGGGTACAAATAACAAATGATCACTGAGGCAATGACTAAGTACTCCACATAAGCAATGACAAATACACAGTAGTGGATTGTTCCTGCTCGGGCTTCGTTCTGGGGATGCTGCTACATTTCCCACAGATTCAAGAGGTCCAACGCAGAACACTTAAGATGGCAAAACCGAAATTAATATGCTGTGCACTTCATATTTACCTTAAGGAATTAAGGTCAATTACAAGTCAATCCTAACCTAGTTGTCCAGTGTTTCTAACCGTGCATGCTGATGTAGTTTTAAGGTATTCGATACATAGTTGTTCAATCGAGGAGTGTTGCATCTTATCACAAAACTATACCGAAGTCCCTTAAACCAACACCCATGGAAAGGTGCTAAACAACTGGATAACCTACATGAATGAGACGCAGCCCTTGAGATCATTCATGTCATTCGGACATTTCATTGGGTGTGTTCGGGTTGTCTACTTTCTAGCATGAGAGCTATATCAGGTCTTTTCCTTAATCCTAATCATTTTCTTCATTTCTCAGGGTAGTACGGCTTAGCCGTAGGTGAACATACGGCTTAGCCGTTGGCATCTTACGGCGTAGCCGTAATATGCACTGCGGCTGAACCAAGGTTTCCCGAACTATTCATCCGCATTTACAGCTCAACCGTAATTTGCTCTACGGCTCAGGTGTATTTTGTTCTACGGCTTAACCGTAGCACAATGGACGGCTTAGATATGACTGGGCTGTAAAAGAGTAGCAGATTTGCCAACTTTCAGTTATTTCAGATGTCACCCTGTATTGATCTACGGCTAAGGTCACGGTTAGGTCACGGCTTAGCCGTAAGACATTTCATGGCTCTGCCATAGCACAATTCACGGTGTAGCCATGAGTGCACTGAGTCAATTTTCCTGAAACAGTTATAGAACTACAGAAATGGCTAATTCTCAACTAAATTAAGAAACATAAGAACAACACTTACTCAATAGGGCTGTACATCAATGGTCCAGACAAGAAAAGTAAGAATACACACAATCAAAGCATTACCAATAAGTGTTCAAGCTACTTGTGCTTATGCTTGCCTCAAATGGAAATCTCACACACACCAGTCGTTGTCTTGGGCTCAATCCGCTGTCCACACACAATTCTACTCGTCAAACGCGCAAAAACGCAAAGGCACGCTACATACATGCACCAAACTAACATAGGAGGAAGAACAAACGAGGAAACATAACGAAACACAAGACATACCGTCGAAGTCACACGAAGATGACGATACACTGCTCCCTTTCTCACTTAAACAAGGAGGAAATGAAAGAAAGAGAAAGAGAGATGAACGAAAGAGAGAGAGAGAGAGAGAGAGAGAGAGAGAGAGAGAGAGAGAGAGATGAACAGAGAGAAGGCGTTGAAGTTATGAGAAAGGCGGTGGTTGGCTCCTTTTATAAGATAAGGATGAGTCACAATTGTAGGGAAGTCCACAAATTGACATAATTTACAATTCGAGTCAAGTAATGATCCAACGGATGCAATTGAAGTCATTTGCCCATGAGTCAATTACCAAGTTTGACGGGCTCAACGAAATACACGTGTTGACATCAAGATGACGCAAAACGGACAATGTTTGACAAAAGCAAAAATTATGAAAAGGGCTCAAACTACCTAAACCAGGTCAAACTCAACCCAACTACCTGTCCATTGCTCAAAACCAAAGAAAAGCAAAACCAAAACACACTTAACAGCAATATCGCAAGTTATTAGCTACTAATTCGGAGTAAGTTAGGTCGGAGTGTTACAAACAGTAAAATAAATCATAAAGCAATTTGAGAGAATCAATACATCCCCTAATTCCAAGTGGAGTGTCTTCCATGCTCGATTTCATCATCATCATCATTTCTTCTTCTTTGGTATGAGTTATAATAATATGATCCAAACTCTTCCATTGCACTCCCATACCCTTGGCCATATTGATATTGTTGCTGAGGAGCGAAGATCCCTTCATAATATGATGAGCTATCCTCAGTAGATTGAGATAACTGAGGGCCCAAATTTAAATTAAAAAATTCATGAGGAATAAAAATAGCTTGTTGGGGTTTACGTTGGATCATTCCTTGTCCTTGCTCATACCACGGTTATAACGGTGGAGCTAAAGGCAGTTGAGTTGGCCAATGAGGGTTGTATCCATACGGACCATACCTAGCCTGTTATTGTCCAACATTGCCTGCAGAAGTACCTTCCCCTCCTCCTTGACCGATGCTACTACCAATCTTTGTCTCAGTTTGTGAGACATATCTTACATAATCACGATGGGGATCTAAGTCTGTAGTAACAGGAAAATGCTCAACTGTCTCATACATTGGTGGCGCATTATCTCTATAGTGATTGCCAGTCCTAGGAGAATCAGGAGGAATTCTTGCTGATGAGGAAGATGTAGAGATACTTGACTCACTCTCCTCACCCACCTCCTTTCCTCTTGCTTCTGTAGGATCAACCGTAGTACCCCTCTGTTGTTGTATCAAATTAATCTCTTGTAATCTTTCAGAGGCTTTCATTGGCTCAAATTGGTTTCCAATCAAGTCCTCAACCATTTCTGCTAGCTCTGGATCTCCATCTAATAATGGCTCTTCTGCCTCCTCTAGCCACTCACCTAATAAATCATCTTCTGCTAAAAATATATAGTTTAAATTAATTGGGCAGAAGTAATCTTGTTGATCCTCAAATGCTCTTCTTATTCGATTTCAACTACGGAGCTTGAGGTTATAGTGAATGTAGACTAGTTTGTTCAAATTATCCATCATGATTTTATTCCTTACTTTTATGTGGATAAAAGCAAAGGTGCTCCTATTTCTTTCGCAATTTAACGAAGATGCAGTTTGATTGAGAACTTTAATTGCGATCGTCCTTAATGCTGGAGCACTCTCTCCATAATTTAACAACCATTCAGTTGAAAATAAAAGAAAATAATATTAAACATTCAATTTCTGAATTTTCAAATAATGAAAATTTAATTTACTATTTATATTATACAATCCTTACCAGGATATGTTTGTGTGACAGCTCTTCGAGCAATGGTGGTGCTAAAACTTCCCATTCCTTCATTATATACATCGATCTAATAGCATTAAAGAAGAAAAAGAATTATCAATATCAACTATTATGACTTATGAATGAATAATGATATAAATTAAATTGAAGAAAACAACATACATTATATAAGATCTCTACTTTTTAATTTACTTACTTGGTTTGTTGCCCTAATAGCCTCATCGACGTCATTTGCTAGTCTTTCAATAACATTTTTCATGCCCACTCGAATTTCATCAGTTATATTTCGATCCAAAGATTCATATCGAAATTGTGGATTGAGAAAGTAACATATTAAATGCAAAAATTTACGTGAGTAGTGTATTAAAAAGAATTTAATATAATAATGAAAGTCAATAAGAAATCAGTTTCCACTTACCAGCAGTGTGTAAGTCATGATGCAATTGACGCTCCCAACGGCTATTGATGATTTTCCAATATTTAGTATAATATCTACAGTTTGCTCTAATAGCCATCTTTGCTCTCTCCATGGCCTCATGTAAAAAGCCCATAGTTGGCTTATCATCACCATCAACCAATCGAAGAACTTTTATTAGAGGCTCAAAAACATTTAAGCAATTTTTAACATGAGGCCAAATCTTATTGGACTCAATGGTCTTGCAAACTTCTTCTGTTAGGGGAGTTGGCCACTTTCCCCACTTAGAATTCAGCCATTCATCTGATTTGATGAGTTAGAGAAGCCCTCCTCTATACTTGTAAATACTCTCGATGGCTATGAAGTGGGTGGCAAATCGAGTAATGCCAGGTCGTAGTAGTTCATGATTGTTTGTAAATTTTTTCATCATTGAAACAAGTCTATAAGATTGGTAGAAAAAATTAGTGATTTTCTTCATCTTTTCAATCATTTGTTTCATGACTTTTCCTTTGGAAATTTCTTCAAGCATTAAATCTATGCAATATGCTGCACATGGTGACAAAAAAATATTTGGCTTCTGCTGCATAAGCATCAGTCCTACTTTCTTCATGTTTGCAGCATTATCGGTGACAACTTGAACTACACAATCTGCCCCAATATCATTAATCACTTCATTAAACAACTTATTGATGTATCTAGCATCTTGAACATAATCAGTTGCATCAACTGATTTGATAAAAACTGTTCCCAAAGGGCAATAAACTAGAAAATTCAAGAGATGACGTTTTGTGAGGGTTGTCCACCCATCACACATTAGTGTGCAGCACCTTTCTCTCCAAATCCTCTTAAAAGTTTCCACCCAGAGTTGTAACTCCTCATATTCTTTTTTAACACAGAAATGACCAATCTCATATGGGGTAGGTGCTTTTATACTGGGACCATGTTCCGCTGCTACATCTAACATAGTGGTAAGATAAGGAGAGTTTGCCTTATGTGGTGGAATAGCTGCATCTAAAAAGAACTTTCCAGTAGCTCTTATCAAATTATCTCTTGCTTTATTAAATTTTTCCTTCAGTGCTTTTCCAATACTGGGTTGCTTGGCTATTGGTTTTCTATATGCAAATGGGTCCGTTGGACCCACCACACTTGGCCTACGAGGTGCCTGTGTAGGAGGTTCATCATCATCCTCAATATCTACTGGGCGGGATTGTCTTTGATTAAATGCTTGTCGCAAACCCCTTCCCCTAGATCCAGATGAGCCACCCTCATCATATTGGCCACCTTTCATAGCTGCCACATACTGCATTCTTCTTCTTTCTTCTTCCTCCTGAAGTGAGCTTAAACTTTCTTTTCTAGTCTGCTTAAATTTGGACCCTCATCATCATCGGAGGAAATAATATCTCCCTCCCTAGACCCAAAAACTTCTTCCCTACATACTTCAAATTCCTCCTCTTTTATTTTCTCTCTGACAACCTTTTTCTGTTTTCCTGTATCCAATAACTCTTGCATTTCTTTTTTCACATTAGGTGGTACATGAGGACACTTTGCTACTTGGCCTTGCCTATGAGCCAAGTGTTGCCTCAATTTAGTTATCCCTCCATTTATGATTTTTTGGCAATAATTACATTTAATTTTGTGTTTACTTCCAGTTTCTTCACAATGGTTTCATGCTGGATCAATATCACGCACCATTTTAATCTTGCTTCTTTAAAACAAAAGAACATATTGGCACAATTTATAAAATTTAAACTAAGATCCAAAATAAAATAAAAACAAAGAAATTAATACATTCATATAAAAGTAATTGGAATCTCAAAAAGGTACATTTTAAATGATATATTAATTATTTAATTTTTCTAATTCCATGTTCTAACAATCCAAAAATAAATTCAAAAATATAAAAAATATTGACATGTTACATATTCACATAAATGATGAGACAACCATAAAAAAATTAGCATATGTGAAGTATACAATGATTATATAACATGAGAAAATAATACTTATAGTGAAAATCTAAACATATAATAGTTTAATCTATAATTAAAAAAATCCGAAATAAATTAAAAAAATATAAAACTAATTACATTAAAGAACAATAAAAAAAAGTAATCCTACATGAAGTTTATAAAGATTATGCTTACTTTAAAAAAATTATAGTGAAATCCTCAAAATATTTGTTTTAAATATTAAATTATTATTTCATACAAGAAAATAAAATTTGAAAACATAAAACTATTTAGTATTTACATAATGTTTTGAAAAAAAATGAAAACTTACCATATTCATATCATACATGAAGTATACAACAAAATAACAAATTTGTGATTAAATCCTCAAAAGATCTTATTTTAATATTAAAATATTTAAAAATCCAAAAATAAATAAACATAAAATGTCTACATCTTATAGATCTATGTCTTCTACTACTAAATCTATCAAACTTGCTTCATAAAATCATGTTTTTCAATACTAATAAAATTAATAATAATACTTAACATTAAAAGACTCTAAATCTTAACAAAAGTTAAAATCTTAATATTTTAAAAAACCAAATAATAGATCCACACTCATAAATCTCAACATGTAAATCCATAATATAAAATAAGTGGAATCATCATCATGGATCACTTATAAGCTCCTACTAAACAAATATTTAAAAAAAAAAGAAATTTAATATACTTACCTTATAAATGTATTTTCTTTACTTTTATAAGCCAAATCCACCCAAAAAATGATTTTGTGATGCTTTTAGAAGCTAATGGAGGAGGAGTAGCAAGATGGCCTGTTGACCTATAAAAAATTGCAAATACTGCAGCGAAGACACCTCATCTCAGCTTAATTTAGGCCACAGAGGTTATTTGCAGATCCTGGGGAATCACTGTGAGAACCGGCATTCCATGAAGATCAAGATAGTTGGAACTCTCAGAGGAAGTTCAAATTTCGGGTTGAATAGACATCATCGAACTCAAAAGCCACAAGCATATCAGCCTGAGGTCAGTTCCCCCAAAGCCAAGGGGTCACTGACCAAAGTCCTGCTTCCCGATGTCCAAAATTAATGAAATTTAGACGCGAAGCTTCATTCATGCTCAGAAGATACTTTGCAAATTTTCAAGGTGAAAAGACTCTGTTTGGCCTAAATTTTATTACATGTCAGCTTAAAGGACAGTAATCCCGAATTTGGGGGTCATCGGCTAAGATCTTACTTCCAGAAGGCCAAAGTAGATAAAATTTGGAACAAATGCTCAAAGAATGCCCCAAGTTATTCTCCCAAAGTTTCAAGTCAAGGGGAGGCTGTTCGGATAGAAAACAGGCTAACTATCTCAATGTGGAGTGAATAGTGACCTAACGCATGCAATGAATAGGTTCCTGTTCGAAATCCTACTTCCTCAAATCTAAACTGCATGAAATTTGGATGAATACTCCAAGATGTTCTTGACGTCAGTCCCTCTAAGTTTCAAATCAAACCGGGGTCATTTGGGCTTCAAACAGCTGAAACAAGGGCCCACTGTCATAAAAAAGTCAACTGGAGAGTTGACCAAGTTCAGGTAGTCAAACAGAGCTGAAACTTCTGTGACACACTCAAAATAGTGTCAAGAAGTGTTCCTCCAAGTTTCGTGGCGATTGGACGTCGTTTGGACCCCGAATAGGCGGAAACAAGCCACATATGCAAAATTCCAAGAATGGGCCTTGGGAGTGACCGGGGCCCACAAACAAAAGGAGTTGACCATGTTTAGGTGCTCAAACAGAGCTAAAACTTCTGTGACACACTCAAAATAGTGTCAAGAAGTATCCCTCCAAGTTTCGTGGCGATTGGACACCGTTTGGGCCCCGAACAGGCGGAAACAAGCCACATATGCAAAATTCCAAGAATGGGCCTTGGGAGTGACCGAGGCCCACAAACACAAGGAGTTGACCATGTTCAGTGGTCAAACAGAGCTGAGACTTCTGTGACACACTCAAAATAGTGTCAAGAAGCATCCCTCCAAGTTTTGTGGCGATTGGACACCGTTTGGGCCCCGAACAGGTGGAAACAAGCCACATATGCAAAATTCCAAGAATGGGCCTTGGGAGTGACCGAGGCCCACAAACAAAAGGAGTTGACCAAGTTCAGGTGGTCAAACAGAGCTGAAACTTCTGTGACACACTCAAAATAGTGTCAAAAAGAATTCCTCCAAGTTTCGTGGTGATTGGACACCGTTTGGGTCCCGAACAGCCGGAAACAAGCCACATATGCAAAAATCCAAGAATGGGCCTTGGGAGTGACCAGGGCCCACAAACAAAAGGAGTTGACCAAGTTCAGGTGGTCAAACAGAGCTGAAATTTCTATGAAACACTTAAGATGGTGTCAAGCAACATCTCTCCAAGTTTCGTGATGATTGGACAATATTCGGGCCTCAAACAATGGAAAATAGACCGCATATGCAATGTTCCAAAAGTGGGCCTTGTCCGTGACCGGGGCCCAATTAATGAAAAAGTTGACCAACTTCCGGAAGTCAAAATGGGCTGAAATTTTTATGACATGTAGAAAATAGTGTTAAGAAGCATCCGTCCAAGTTTGGTGGCAATCGGACTTCGTTTGAGCCTGAAACAGATGAAAATGGGCCACATACGCGAAAACCTGAAATTGGGCCTCGTCCGTGGCCCAGCTTGCGGTCACGGACCTTCAAAGGATGTTTCCCACGATTTTGGGTGGTTTCCCTCCACTCCTCTTCGAAATCCAACTCCCCACAACTGCTATTAACTCCCCAAAACTGCACAAAACTGATTGGGAGTCTATAAAAAGAGAAAATTTGGAAGAAACAAAGGGGGAACACACACACATAAGGAAAAAAAGTGAAGAAATTGAAGAAAGTCACCACCTAAGGCAACAAGAAGCAAGCTCCAGCAGCACTTCCACGACCATTCCCACCTTCTTTTCTTAGTTTTAAAGGTGAGCCAGAAAATTCAGAAGGAGAGAAGGAAGGGAAATGGCCAAAGTCCATACCATGTTCGTACGACGCCAATTTTTGAGAGGATGACATTGTCACCTCTGTTTCTCTCATTCGTAGGGCTTCTTAGCCATTACAAGAGTTGTGAAAGAAGCCTCTCTAGGCCTCATTTTGTTCCTTGAAAATGATAGGTTCAAATGACACAACTCCGGCTTCAAATTTGCCCATTTCGGACTTGAAACAAAAATGCAGTCCGTAAGCACGAATGAGGAGTTACAGCGGTTTCAATTGATTCCATGATAAAATGTGATCTTCTTGATGGTTGTCCACCACTCCAAAGTCATGAGAATGGAGTTTCAACACTTGAAAGAAGTTCCAAGAAAGAACCAGCGCGAACAGCACAAAAAACGGAGGCACAGGGCCATTGTCTGTCAGTGACCGTGACCCCCGGTCACTGGCAGGTTCTAGTGACCGCGGGTGAGTCACGGTCACTGGAAGGCCCCAGTGACCGCGGGTGAGTCACGGTCACTGGAATGGGGCAATGACCGCGGGTCACGGTCACCCCCCATTTTTTCTCCTTTTTCCACATTTTCTTCCATCTTATGTACATTTTCTTGTATTTTCCAAATTGAGATCACATCTGAGACTTGAGGGAGGGGTTGTAAACTTTCAAAATGTATGTAAACAACCTGCATCCCCGCGGTCAGGGCACTTGAACCCATGTAAACAAAAGGGAAATTAATGATGAACTGTAATTATTTCTCATTCTTCTTAACGCTTAAAGTGCGTGAATGTCGGACCTTGATTCCGTAATTCATTTCCACGCCTACATTTTTAAGCATGATCATGGCCGACTTTGGGTAGAGGAGGATGAGTAGAGGGGGAGATAGATCGAAAAAATTAGGGTTAGAGGGTTTATATATAATATCGGCAAATATTTTTAAATTATCGGCCGATATATCAGTTCTGCTGATATTTTGAAAATGCGGCCGATATATCACGATAAATTGGCTATATTTTGCGAGACAAGTACCAAAACCGTTACACATCAAATTATCGGCTCGGCACTGGCCGATACCGGTATGTAACGGCCGATACGAACCGGTATCGGCCGATTTTTTTAACCATGGTTACTACCTCCATGCACGGATAAGTAAAACTGTTGGCACGACAAGTGGCCCAAGGGAGAGAGGGCACGCGTTCAGATTTTTGCCACTTGATCTACTGGGTAGATCAACAACCTCAACAACTTTCCTTGGAAAAAGAAAATTAAGCGATGGTTGTCAAAATTTTGTTAATTTTAGTTTGCTTATCTATTTAGTTAAATGGGTTAATGGTTAAAATTAGACTACTGGATTTAATCAGATTAGAACAAATGAGTTAATCCATTAAATAATATTAATGGTTACTCATGTTTCAATGACTTGATTTTAGCCATATTTGCAGCCCAACATCTTGATAATTGTTATGACATTTGTTGCCAATAGTTTGATGATTCGATTAGTGTTTGATATTCTGAAGATTTCTTGATGATGATTTATTATTAGCATTTATCTTTTTATTTTTGGCAGCGCTGGAGGTTTCTAAGAAATGTTGTTGTGACATTTGGGAATTTTGAATGATGCATTTATAAACTGTTTATTATAAGGAATGTCATATTTAAAAAGAACTTTGGCTATGATGTGTTTATGAAGGATTCTCATTCTCATTTCACACTTCATTTTGATGCAGCTAATGTTCTTGGTTTCATTGGTATATATTGCATGGAACTTTTATTCAGCCCCGTAAGTTTAATAGGGCCACCAAATGTTGCTAACATTCTGATTGAAGGTAGTTTTTTCGGATATTTCAATTTCATGCATCGTAATCGACTCGCAAGCCTCGTAGTGGATCGAAATAGTGGGTTACAAAGCTTTTTGTAGATGAAGGGAAAAGATTGGAGGAGGATACATGAATGGGAAAAGAGGGAGAACATGGCTTTGGAGTGCTTGTGGAGGAGGGCACGGGAGAGGACGCGGTGGGCGGAAGAGATAATGGAGGCTTCCATCTTCAAACCCAACATTATCTCATCCCCCTTTCCCCCTCTCTCCCCAAACCAATCCCTCCTCATCTTAATCTTCTGCTTGTGCAACTCCGGCCTTTCTTATGCCGACATTACCCAACAAACCCAATCCGATGCTTTCTCGAGACTAGTGAACTGAAAATCTCTAAACTGTACTGGAGCGCACCTTGGAACCGTTTGTGCTCGTTTTCTTGAGGCAATTGCAAAAAGGCTATGCATGAACGTGCTTGTGTGCTGCTACCATGATTTCAAATTTAAACTAGCGCAATAGTGCACGTCTTGGATCATGCTCAAGTGCGTGGTGGCGTGCTCAAGTGCGTGGTGGCGAATTTGTTTTTCAGAAATTTGGACTTTTGGTTTTCTCTTCCTACTAATTAAGAAAGATGAATTGTGTGTAGGGGATGTCTAATCAACCAAGGCAAGCTTATATTATGGGTCTTTCTTTCTCCTTTTAAGCATCAATCTTCCTGAAGAGCAACTTAGTATCCATAAAAGATTGAAGCTCTCTCTCTGAGCAACTTGTGAAGAATTTGAAGTGTTAAAGCCTCTGCTTTAAATTTTCTTATTTACTTTTTCATATAGCAAATTCAACTTGAAGAGCCTTCAAGTTGGTTATTTTAAGAGTGAAGGTGAACGGCGAGGAGTCAACTAGATCGTCGTAGTCCTTAGGTTAAGGTACAATTGGGGGGGCTCTGTGAGTATCTTTTGTAATCTTCAATTATATAATGCTATTACTTCTAGTCAGGGTGACTCGTGGTTTTTTTCAAGAGTAGAGTTTTTTACGTAAAAAATCGTGCCTCTTTTCTTTTGTATGCTTGCTTAATTAATTTGGTTAATTAATCTAATTTTACTGTTATTCATATTACAATCTGTGATTGGGACATTAAAATGAAATTAGGGTTTCGATTCTTTCAAAGCAGATACAACATATTTAATAATGCAAAACCTGAGATGTTGTCAACTCCTTGAATGTTGAATGTTGTCAACTAACTTGAATGTTGTCAACTCCTTTTTATTAAACACCACAACAGTTAAATATTCACTCACAGAGGCAAAAAACAAGTCATCTACAACCATGAAGTGCGTTAACAAAGAAATCTATTAATAGAACTGTTGTATACACTTGCTAATCTCACTCCATGAATTACTTATTTCACTTCTCTTAGAAAAGCTACTGAGCAACACAGGGGGATTTGACAAATAAAGTAAGGGGATGAATGTCTCCTAAAATGAAAAAATCAAAGTCATGAGAAAACTGTATTGTTGAACTCAGGGAAAAATCACAAGACATGACATCAATATCCATGGGTGTCTTTTCCTGCCGTTGACTATAAATTGTCATTCCTTTTCAGCTATCGTCACCGAAAGCTAGTTATCAAGTGAATGCTTCCAAGACGCCCGCTTCTGCTCTCCACGTCTACTTGTCAAAACAACTAATGGTCTTCATCATTAACTTCAATCCAAACATATTGGCTTAATTAAATCTCTTTCACTAATAAGCTCCCTCAGTGCAGCCGCATCATCCTAACAACTGCCTGTTGCAAAGACAATTGATATTAATAAGCAACTAGCAGAATGTGATGTGCAACTCAATAAGGAACTTTGATGAGCTTAAATAAAAAAAAAAAAGAAGAAAGAAGAAAAGGACTTTTAACACTTATTTCCTCTTGTTTTCATCTTTTGTCTTCGGGAGTCGTATTGTTGCTGAAACTCATGAATTCAATGGTATGTGTTGATTGTATAACATATGGTTGAGTAACATTGAGGAATACCTCATTATTGTATCTAGCAGGGAAAGTGCATGGTAAGATCAAATAAAAACTCACTAAAAGCATAAATAAGATGAAATCCATTATTAGGTTTTCATATTAAAGTAAAGTTCTAACTTGGCAATGCAATTGAAAGAAGAGACTATGCTACTGCACCAATTCAAATGGATTGGATTTGTATGCCACGGATGAAAGTGTTAGGGACATGTGATTAGTATCAAATTTGATATTTTGGATGGTCTCACATAAATGTTTCCATCCCCCATAGTCTTATCCCAAATGGGACCTACAAGTGGGCCTCATAAAAAGTTCTTACGGTAAGTGTAATAACACTTCTCGTAGGATTAAAGCCTATATATATATCTATCGATATAGATATAGATATAGAAGTGGCGTAAGCTCAAAAAGCACTTTAAATGCTGAAAGCATTAAGGAATTTACGAATTTAAATGCTGCATATGCAAATGTTACACATGAAACACATTACTAGGTTTGTCAAAATCATTATTTTCTCATTAGTAAATGAGTACACCCAATGATTAAAATTATTTTTTTTTGTTATCCAGATGTTTTTCCACAAAATTTTCAACATGCATGGATATTTAAGAGGGAGAATTTAAAAACAAGGCTCAAGTTTCGCCTAGATTTCAAATCAGGACCAAAAACAAATTTAAGCTTTCAAAACAGGGCTTACGTTTTCTAGTTTCGTTTCAAATTAGGACGTTTGGCATAAATTTAGGATTTTCTAGCGAGATTTGATCTTCCTCCCTTCCTCTTTCTTTTTCTCCCTTTTCCTTCCTTTTTCTTCTTCTTCCTCCTTCTCCTTTCCTCTTTGTTTTTTTTCACTTCTTTTTCTACTTTCCTCTTGTTACCTTATTTGTGAATGGTGTGGCTGTTGGCAACATGCCGTGGTTGCTAGCCCCACACCATTTAGAGCACACTAAAAAAAAAAAATAGAGAGGAAGAAGAAAAAGGAAGGGAGCGACAAAAAACAGTGAAGGAGGGGGAAGAACTATGATGCGTAGATACAGCAATGACACGCTGTGAACGTTGCAGGGACATGAATTTTACACATAAAAAGTGAAGTATCGGATATGAAACAAAATGATATGTTGGCCATTTTGAAGTATTCGTGTGTTATAGGAGAAGAAGAAGAAAAGGGAAAGAAGAGGGAAAAAGCGAAAAAAAAAGGAAAGAAGAATAAAGAAGGGAGAGGACTGATTGGGTATCTGCATGGCGCCATCCCTCAACTTGTAGTATCCACTATTGCAGAGGGTAGCAATAGTATTGTCCTTAAGACTATTGATGAGAAGGCAGTTGCCTCTTGGAATCAGAATAATGCCAAGGTAGTTACTTAGATCTTCAACTCCATAGATCTTTTTATTTCCTTGTCACTTCAGGCTTTTATAAAGGCATCAGACATGTGGGATCACCTTAAGAAACTCTATCATCGGACAAACAAAGCTAGAAAATTCCATCTTAACACGGAGCTAGCTAAATATCGTTAAGATGATAAATCAGTTCAAGAATACTAGAGTGGAATCTTGGCTCTATGGACTGAAAGAGAGCAGATGCCCTACATTGAATTTCTGTAGAACTTCTCTTACAGGAGTTTTAGCTTTAAGAAGAATTGCACATAAGCCAATTTTTTTTATGAATTTGTGCCTTGAGTATGAATCAATCCATGTTGCATTTATGAATCGAGAGAACCCTCCCAATCTTGATACATGTATTTAAGACATACTTCGTGGAGAGGTCAAACTTGCCTCTCAACAGACTCTATCTGAAGAACCGAAAGTGTTTGTTATTGCCCCAACACAAGTTAATAAACCACCAGAGGAAATGGCCATATATGCCTTTCTTGGTCAAAAGGTTCAGTGCTTCGAATGCAGGAACTATGGGCATGCAGGACACAACTATCGAAAGAAATCATTTTGTAACTATTGCAAACGAAATGGCTATGTTATGTTTTATTGTAGGATTTATCCTCCAAAGAAAATTGACAATTTACAGAGGCAAAATCAAATAGCATTTCAAGTTCAGGCTCCATTAGCTGCGAATAATCCCATTTTCATGATCTTAGGTCAAACTTAGGATATGATTAATGCTTCTGTTACTTCCGCATGTAGCTTCTTGGATATTAATGGTCTGTCTTTTTCCCCTTTTATCACTTCTTGCTTTTCGCCACGACCATTATACTATCTATATGATTTTTAGACTCAGAAGCCTCAAACTATAGGACACCAGTTGCACAAAATCTCATTAACCGTCATACTTATGTTGAATAGGAAAAGATAATCATTACAAATGGTTATTACCTTTCTATTTTGAATAGGTTCTTTATAGCTTCCTATACCTCAAAATCAACAATTTAATCTATCTGATGTTTATTTTGTTCCTGAATTATATACAAAAGCATGAATAAGATATCGATGCAATCTAATTTCTATGGGATAACTAAGATAGATATCAGCACCGCGCTTCATAAATCTATTGGGACCTTTTTTGTTCACTGAATACCAGGGGTTAAATCCCTCCTTTTGATATTATGCAGATTTTTTTCTAAAATCCTCGTTTTGACATTATGTTAAGATTTTCTCTAACATTCTTTTTCAAGCTTCTCTTTTATTATAGAAAACATTCAACCTCCCCCGTGCCCAGGATCAGAAACTTCCGGCTCCGCCCCTATTGTCACGTGCGGTAGATACTCTCTCTCCCGCATATTCTTCTTTTCCTCCTTCCTCCTCTTTCCCAAGACACCTTCGAAAGCTTCCACCTTTCCTTTCTCTCTCACTGCTCTCACAAAAAGTAAAAAGAAGAAAAAGAAACCCTAACCCTAACCCTAACCCTAACCCTAGAAACAGATCAAAGCAACCCACCAAACCCTAACCCTAGAGAGATCAAAGATGGCGAATCCAAGACCCAGCGATCCAGGAGACGAAGACGATCGCCGCCGACTCTACAACCCCTACCGCGATCTCCAGATCCCGATCCAGAACCTCTACAAGCTCCCCACCTCCCCCGAATTCCTCTTCCAGGAAGAATCCATCGCCCAGCGCCGATCCTGGGGCGAGAACCTCACCTACTACACCGGCTGCGGCTACCTCTCCGGCGCCGTCGCCGGCGCCGGCAAGGGCTTCTTCGAGGGCGTCAGGGCCTCCGAGCCGGGCGACACCCTCAAGCTCCGGGTCAATCGCGTCCTCAACGCCTCCGGCCACAGCGGCCGCCGGATCGGGAACCGCGTCGGCGTGATCGGGCTGCTCTACGCGGGCCTGGAGAGCGGGATCGTCGCGGTCAGAGACACGGATGACTTGGCAAACAGCGTGCTGGCTGGGTTGGGGACTGGGGCGCTGTTCAAGGCGGCCTCCGGGCTGCGGTCCGCTGCCGTGGGGGGCGCCCTTGGAGGGTTGATGGTTGGCGCTGCTGTCTTGGGGAAGCAGACGGTGAAGAGATATGTGCCCATTTGAGGTGGCTGCCAAAGAAATGCTTCACCCATTTGAGGTTTGGGTCCTTTCTGCTACTGAAGAATTTTTTAGTGTGGAAAGATATATGTATGTGTCTCATCATCCTTTCTTTCAGTTCATGTGTTTGTAGAATATTTCATGGATGAATAATTACATGAGAAGGGAATCTGATTTAGTTATTATATAAAACTTCCATTTGAATTATTCTTTTCATATGTGAGGAAATGATATAGTATGCCAATTACCAGATCTTTTTTTTTTTGCCTTCTTCTAATATGTGGTTGTGCTGATGTTTTGAATAGTTAGGTTGTATGTGGGACTCAAATTTGTGGTCTGGTATTACTTGTTTGTTCTTTATGGGTGGACATGAAGTCTAGATCATAGTTACCTGATTCGCAATTTGGTTGATTCAAAAATTCGATGGGGTAGGTTACTTACTTCTTTTTTTTTTTTTTTTTTCGTTCGCCAGATTCGCAATTTGAGGTTGATGTGCTAATTCAAAAACCCAATTCAATACATACATATATGCATATATTTCATATATTCTAGCTTTAGCCTTTAGGTACTTTAGGAAATATGTAAATAATGATATTTCATTAAGAATATCTTAAGGATATCCAATATACTTAGAGGGAGATTGTCTTAAATGATTCAGATTGGAATATAGGCCCCATGGTGGGTTTACTTTTTTTAACTCAAGATTTCAATAGCTTAATTAAGGGTGGAAATCAAGGTTGCCAGAGAGATAAGGGGAGGGAGACATGCAAATTTCAATGCTACGTTTTCTCTTGCTATTAAATAAGTGTATAGACATCTATTAAACAATTGTTTTTTCATATTGAGTAGGTTGGACAGTTTTTTAATTGGTAATGGTGGTTTTATTGAAAGAGCAAAACTAATAATATATTATCCTGAAGAGGAAGGAATGATCAGAGGGCTCGGACAAGGATTTTGTAGGTTTAATTGTTAAGGCGAAGGAAGCTGACTTGGGTCACATTTAAAAACTTTTCCTAGACATTCTACATCCACGAATGACAATTTCACTTCTAAAGTCTCACATTGATTAAAATTTCATTTTAAGCTCAGATACGACTTCAAACCTTGATTTTGTTGTAGAGAACATTGGTATCATTCGCAAAGCATAAATGAAAATTTCTCAATATTAGCACTATCAAAATCAATATCTGAAAGTAGTTCCACAGTTCTTGTGTTTTTAAGAAATTGCTCCAATGCCTTGACCATAATTACAAATGGAATCCTCCTCTGATGGGGGTCCTGGCTATAGCGTGGGTCCTAAAGTTTAATGTGCATGGAGCGGATAAGGGGTGAACAGGGGTTGGCGGACATTGGTAGTGTATTAAGAAATCATGAGGGATATGTATTGTATATGTTCTCAGCATGTTAGAATTAGGGACTCTCATGAAGCAAAGGTTTTGGCATCTTGGAAGCTATTCACATCTTTAGGAACTCATATTGGGTCCGTCCATATAATTATCTCTTCTTAGGTGCCTTTTCAACATATTAGTAGGTCTGCCAATAATGGTATGGAGGATCCTCTAGCGAAGCAAGGGATTGATCGCTCATGTTATTTAGGTGCTCCTATCATGTAATTTAAGTACCCCTTTTGTATATGGTTGGTGCCTGATATATATCTCTTGTACTAGTAATCGATCTTGGATATAATTTACTGTCACTATTCAAGGAAAAAAGAGGGAGAGGGGGTAATGGATAGCGTTGCTGTAAACCCTAGAACATGGAATTAAAAAATTTTTTTTAAAACTTTCTGTGGGAAAACTATTCGACAAGATAGAGAAATGAGTTGATGGAGTAATGTTGTGAACTTGGAGCTCCATTTATCCCAAACCCAATTGTCTCGAGGGCTAGTCTGGAAATCTCCAATCCACTATGCTATAGGCCTTTTTAAAATCAAGCTTGCAAATAATGCATGATTTGCTACTTTTATGTCTAGACTCAACAATCTAATGACTAAAAAGAAGTAAATCAAGAATCTAACGAACTTTAACCAAAGCACCCTGGTCTTCAAAAATAATGAAAGCTGAAAATTTCCTTAATATATTCTTCTTCTTCTTCTTTTTCTTTTAGAAAGGTATCTAGATTTTAAAGTGAACATTGCAATACTATGAGTGACCAAGCTGAGTAGAATGGGCACCAATTTAGTGAAGGTGTTTGGGGGTGGGTGAGATGTGAATCCTGAAGCAGTTGGCATCATCTTGCCCTGGAGCTTTGGAAAGGTGACTGCCAAAGATCCATGGGTGGAGTAGTTCTATTTTTATCTTGGCAGTGGATTTTAGAAATGAGCAAAACGATGGATTGTAACTACATTACATGGAGAGGTATCAAACGTGCCATGCCAGCACAAGACAAGTCAACCTTGACATGGCCGTGCCAACACGGCACGATTGATGGGGTGTGCTGTGCATCCGCGTGGCCCGCCATGCTTCTAATGTGCTGTGCTTCCATGTTTAGGGTCTTAGGCTAAAAATTTAAAAGATACACACAAAGAAGAGTGTGACACACATATTTAAGTGGTTCGGTCAAACTCGACCTACTCCATTGAGAAGAGATCAATTTGGATCTTTTCTATTTGAAGGTTTTTTAATAGGATTACCTTCAAAACCTTTACAATTTTTGTAGATAATAAAAAAGGTAAAAGACTACATTTTTTATATTTACACTAAATAAAAGAAAAAAATTGTATTTTTGTCAAATGTGTTGTGTTGTGCCCTGCCTGTGCCGTGCCGTGCCGACAAGCTTGGGTATCTGGGCTTGGCATGGCCTATGCTTGTGGGCTGGGTCGTGCTGTGCTTGAGCCATTGACCACCGTGCCGGGCTGTGCTGGGCCTTGGGTGGCACGAGCCATTTGACATCTTTAATTGCATGCATAAAATTTTGCACATCTCATGGATGGTTTTGTTGGAGAGAGTTTTACTTTATCAGAGTTAGATGGCGAGGTCTGTGCTAAATTGGAGGTGATTTTGACTTGATAAGACAGTTGAATCACCTCTAAAATATGGGACTTCTCAGCTAGGATTTATTTACTCTCTTCAGTAGACCTTTATCAAGATCATACGTTGTACTGGTTTGAGGTCATATTTGACCCCAATGTAAGTTAGTCGAGTATTAGACTGGCCAGATTGGTCAGTTTTTAAAAGTGATTAAAATATGCAGATCAAAGTTGTAAAATGATAGTGTCTTTCGTGAGATAAATCTCAGGTTGGTGTGAATTCTACTATAACCAGACTAAGAGTTCTTAATTTTGAGTGATTGGGATTTTGTAGAGGCCCTCGTAATTGATTTATATATTTGAGCATGGAGAACCAAATATGTAGGTCCTCACTCATATCTCATTTGTATGTGAGATGATGATAATGGTGATGCCACACAACATATGCCTTTTTACACTATGCAATTTTGTGTAAGGCCATTTTACACCTATACCTGTTTATACTATATTGTAATTATTTGTTATGATAAGAGTTTTCTTAGATGATTTAGTTTTAATGTGCTAAAAGCTGCTCATATAGTGACCTTGGCTGCTTTTGTGTTAAAAAGCATACACATGCTAACCAAACAACCTTTTCTTTCTGAAAAGTTGCTTTAGAAGTGTAGCTTTAAACCTATTTTTGGGAAAGCGCTTTTCACTCAAATAGCCCATCAAAACCAACCCCAAGTTCAGGCCATAGGGAAATGGTGGAAAGTAAAGCTTTGAGTTTTAGTGAGATTATAAACCTTCACATGAGAGAGGAGAGGAGAGATGTGATTAGGGATGCAAAGGGTTGGGTCAAACAAGTTAGCCACCTTGACCTGCCCCTTTTAGGGGTGGGTTTGGTATTAGTTCTTCTAGGTTCGTGTTGGGTTTGGGTTTATAGATTTTTGACTTGAGTTGGGTTGAAGGCTGGTTAAGTTATGGCTGCACTACCTTTTCTAGGCCTGATCACGACTATTGTCTTGTTATTTAATATCTTTTGACAATACAATGTCTATGTAGCGTATGATGGTGGACATTTGGAAATATTGAAGGGTTGGGTTGTTAGTTTGAGTCATGTGTGCATGAAATATATAATTTATTTTTTATGTATAATAACAATAATAATAATAATATATGTGTGCGGGACCCTCGTGCACTGGGCCGGCCTTTTTAATAATAATAACTGCTATCAAACTTGAATCAACCGTTACCATTCACAGGACAGGTTTGGCATCACAAATCATAAATATGTCATGGGTTAAGTTGAGTATGGGACAGGTTTTGGTTTAGCTGGATTTGTACCAAGCTCAACCAACTATGATCCTTGCATGGTTGAAAATGATGCTTGAGGTGAACAATGAGTTCGAGCTCCTAACAAAATAGGAGAGAGTTAAATGGGAGCAAAAATAGAAACAAGTTGCTTAATGAAGGTTATATAAATAGAAAGTTCTTTCATGGCATGGCTGCCAGAAATCCAATGAATAGAATTATTGCTTGAGAAAAAGATTGTATACAACTCAAAGAAAATTGAGGACATCATAGGCCGCATCATGCAATACTACAAGGATCTAACACTAGTGTATCACGGTAATGGATGAATCTAGACAACTTGGATTTTGAAACAATTGTTCATGTTGACTTGTTGGAGCAAGCGTTTGATGACCATGAGGTCAAAATGTTTATCTTTGACATAGGAGTTATAGCCTTAGGAATTGGATGGTTTTCCCAAGGCCTTTTTCCAAAGATTTGGGAAGAATTGAAGGATGAATAAGGCATTCATGGATGAATCTTATAATTAGAAGTAAATTGTGCAAGTGCATTACCTTCTTTATATCTCTAATTTCCACAAACAAAGGGGCCTTGGAGTATTGGGAATTACCACCCAATTAGCTTAACTAGAAGTATATTCAAGGTCCTTTCACATGTTTTGGCAACTTGTTTGCAAAAGTTGCTTTTTCCCGTGGTCTCCTTTGCTTAGGGAGCATTTTGTCCATGGGGCAAATGAATGTTTGTACTTGAAGGACAAGTAGAGAAATAATGTTTGTACTTGAAGAACAAGTAGAGAGCGCCATGATTGATTTGCTAACAAGACCTCAAAAAAGCATGTGATAGTGAGGTCTTAGATTTCCTCGTTTACATGTTGAGAAGGATGTGCTTTTAGATTAGGTGGCACCAAGGAATAAGGGAATGTGCCACCTCGGCAACTTTCTTGATGATCGTTGATCGTTAGTCATTCCGTTAGGCTTCTTCCTAGCCTCACGGGTCTTCTAAGACACAGTGATCCATTATCCCCATTCTTGTTTCATTTGAAGCCCTAAGGATAATGATATAAGCAGCTAGGAGGGTGAATCTAACTGTGTGGCAAATGGTGCTGAAGTGAACCATCTCTAGTTTGTAGATGACACTATGGTTGGCAACATATTGGGTTTGCAATAGGTCGGGCTAAACTCAAATAGTTAAACTTGCCCCAACTTGCCTTTCTTACCTAGTACCAACCTAACTCTTGACAAGTTTATGATTTGTGAAACCAAACCTTCCCCATAATAGTTATGGGTTGAGTCTTGCTTGCTTGATACTTGTTATCTTTTATTTAATGGTAAAAATATTAACAAAATAAATAATATATATATTCATTCTTGCACATACAGCTAGAACTTGCAACTTAGCAATTGTTGACGTTCCTATGTCCACTACCAACTATGCTACATAGGAATTTTGTGTCATTATCTATTAAGAAATTCGTGAGTTAGTCATTTAATAGGGTTGGCGTAGGTCAAAATCTTTAAACCCATACTTGCCTAAACTTGATAAAACCAAACATGCTCCTAATTAGGGTACTTGTCAGCTGTTTATCCTGTGGCCATTCCTAGGTGACACCTTTTTGGTATGGCAAATAGATAGTGAATGAAGATTATCATGGATATTCTCTTGTGCTTTGAAATTGTTGAAGGTTGAGTACTTATTTAAGAATGAACTTCTTGGGCCTGTTTGTTTATATGATGGTAGGGGTTAAATCATGAATAAAGTTAAGGAGGAGATGCTAAAGTAAAAAATAAAGTAGTACGAGGTTAGAGTAAAAAACACTATAGGACAAAATTCTACTTATCCTAAAGTTATTAGACTTTGGGAGAAAAAAAGTAGGGAAAAGTGGGGGAAATTCTTACTTTATGTCATATCGAATGTTTACTTTCCACTCCCTTTTCTATCCAAACACATACGAAGTACAACTTCATTTCGCATCAATTTTACTCGTTTTTAGCTTCTAGCATCCAAACAGTATAAAGTAGAACTTTATGTCACAGCAGTCATTTTTTTTTAATCTCATAGTCTATTGTTAAACAATGCTAAACAAACAGGCAAGAGTAGAGTATGAGAGTATTGAATTGATTGATGTGACATAAAGTTTTACTTAAGATTGTTTGGATGGAAGAAGGAGAGTAAAATTGATGTAACATAAAGTCATAAGTTTCACTCAATGGTTGTTTGGATGGAAAGGAAGAGGGTAGAGTAAACTCTTGATGTGACATAAAAGTAGGGTTTCTGCTTTTTACCCTATTTATACCTATTTATTTTACTCTCCTCCCGAACTTGGACAAAGTTGGAGTAAATTTGGTCTTTTTGTTCTTGTTTACTCTACTTCCCTCTTTAATTTTATTCTTGATTTGACTCCTACTCCTTACTCCTCCTTGTAAACAAACATGTTCTAGTTAGAATGGAGGAGAGGAATTTGAAGTCATTGTAAGGAAATCTGGGTTGCTGAATGAGATTGTGGCCATCTTCTTTCTTGGCCTACCTTTGTGTGTGCGGGTAACGGGTAGCTTTAAAGACCTTGTGGAACTTTCGTCACACCCCCAAGATATAGTTGGATCCTAACCCAATCCACGGGATGCGAGAATCAAGGCCAATTAATTTTTTTTCTTTTAATTACATTTGTGGCCCCAATTTGGGTGGATTGAAGTCCACGGTGAGGTTATGAATGATGATTAGTCACCATAAACAAATATCGGAAGCATCAACTCATACAACCTACGCAACTGGTAAATCAAACACTGCAAATAAAAACAGAGTTGATACAAGTAACAAAAATGCACATACTTAGATTATAATTACAAAATGTGGTAGAGTTCAGTTTAAGGCCAAGAATAAAAACAATGGCCATAAAATATGTACGCATAAAGTCAACATGTAAAAAGCCCAAAAGGTGAATGTGTGGCTCTCAAGTGCTGGCCTAGACAACCTCATACTGCATCGTCGGTGCACTACTCATGATTTCCCTCATCTAGTGGGGCCTTTTAGACCCCCTCACCCTCCGGCTTGGTGGGAGCTTTGGTACCTAAGCACCAAATGAAGCATCATCAAATTACAATAATTTGGTAGATAAATAAAAGTAAGTGACAATATAATATGCATCAATAAAGAACAGTCACAGTAAGCGATCATAAGAGTAGCAATGAACAAAATGCTACACATAAAAGAATGAATAGATACAATAGCACAATAATCATATAAGGGAAGAACCCTAGCTATAGACTCTTAACAATGGGGCACTCTACATTAACAATGGGGCACTCTACATAGGCTAAGGCATCTATACGAATCCCACCAGAAAGATAATGCAACCCAGGCGAACCCGGCTAGAATAGATGCAGATAGCATGACTGCGCATTAACTTGGGCCCACCTCTCGATATGTAGATGGTAATCATATATGCATGTAAATAAGTCCTAACCATGAGGTTTCTTCTAAACTGTGGGAGACTGAAATCAGCTGAGTGGTGCCTGACTTAAGAATTGTAGAACACATGCAAACATGTTGTCTAGCTGGACTTTCTTTGGGTATCACCGCTACTCAGAAAAAGCAAAGCGAAGAGGAATTACTCCACATGTATCTTTCACCCAAACATAACCATAGCCAGAAACCAAGTAGTTCTTGATACCCATCTACTAGCTCGGAACACCTTTTAATGGATCACGCACTGATACACCATCCCCTTAGTGCATAGATCCATCCAATTTCATGTTAGGTCCATTACATGTTTAAAACAAAGTAATATAAACTTGACAGAAGGGATCGCTGCATGGACACGTCATTTAACATATGGAAACACTAACCTAACCGACAAGTCATGATTCATGAGTCCAAGGGGTTTACACTAGCCAACCTAAGGTTAGCGATTGCTGTGTGCATGTATGCCCCATATTGTCTAACATAGTAGCCAACCAGTTCCTGGGATAGCCTGTTCAGTTAGTGCAATATGGGCCCAACATGCACACTTGGGCAACCCTACATGATGTAGTTTAGGCCCCAGCAGCCCCTCTTCAACTTAGATTAGGATTATTATTAGTAGAGTTCTAATTAAATTATTATTAGGAAAGTTTTCATTTTTAGCCTGGGGTTTTCTTGCTCATTAAGTTTGCTTTAACTATATATATGGCTTTGTAGAGAAGAAATTCTCAGATTTGGTTGATTAATAGAATTGGATTTTTCCCACAGAGGTGTTTCCTCGTGTGTGTTGAAGTCATCTTGACGGTTCGAAGTGTCCTTGGACACGTGCTTAGGTACCTCCACGCAAGCCCTAACCCTAGGGCTGCATCAGATTGGTATCAGAGCCGAAGGATCTACACGATCTTCCGGCGTGATTACCACTATCCAACCTTCACGATTCACCCCTGCCATCCATCCTTTCAATGCAGTCCCATCGTCATCCCCAACCATCTTCGCCATAGAAGCCCACATCTCACTGTTGACAAACCCCGACCTGGTTTGATCCCTACCAAAATCCCACACCAACCCCTCCACTGCCATCCTAGACGATCCCGGACGACCCTCTTCCGTCCCAGCCGAACTGCCGGAACCCATCTCCCTGCCTCTTTCCCAAATCCCCAAAATCCCACACCAAACAGGAACCCTAAACACACGCCTCAGTCAATATCCACCACCGAAAACCTAGATTCCCCTTGCCAACCTCGCCCCCACACCCAGAAATTTTCTTCAAACCCCCTGTTTGGCCAACTTCCCCAAACCAGAGTGAAAAAAAAAAAAAAGAAGCAACAGAGAGAGGAGTAGCCGCTGAGAGAGGGAAGACATCATACCTAGCACCCATCGCTGCCGTAGTCTACTGCCTGCCGGTACTGCCCGACGATCTCTGCCTCCAGCCGCTGCCGCACGCCTTACCTCATCGCTGCTGCATACGCTTCACTTGCTAAGCCGCCGCTGCTGTCGCAAAGAGAAAGCAGCTCGCGAGAAGGAAGGGGTTGCCGCCCCTTCGCCCTGTACTATCGTCGTCAGTAGAGCCCGAGACAGCTTTTCCGTTCCGAAGTTCTCTGTTGAAACTAGGGCATCGATCCGGAAGGAAGGTTTTTGGTTCATCCACATTCATCCCAACGTTTCGACACGTGTCGACAAACCTTTTGTCTTTCCACTGTTGGGCTTGATTTCACAGTTCAAGTTCAGATGTCTACTAAGCAAGCCAACTCGGGTATTGTCTGACCCGATCCGCACAGTGGTCCAATTGGGTTTTGTATCAGGGTCAATTGACTGCTGTGTCCAGCAACGATTCCAGAGGAAGCCCAATTCGTGCCTCAGGTTAGTCAGATTTACGTTTTGCATTAAAAAAGATGCCTCCTAAGAAGCAAGTGGATGCTGAATCTTCATCTTCTTCATTTGAAGATTTGGCTAGTGCCATTAGAGAATTATCTGCAAAAGTTGATGGCATGCACACCACCCTGCAACAATTGGACATTAGAGTGACAAATCTGGAAAATAATCAGCGTGTGCATCACCACCGTGATGATGGTGCAAATATTCGGAATCAACGGGATCCACCAGTCCATAATCCTGATCGAGATTTAGGAATTAAAATTGTGATTCCCGAATATGATGGACAATTACAGCCCGCTGAATTTATGGATTGGTTAGTATGTGTGGAGAATATTTTCGCACATAAGCCAATGACTGAGCACCATAAAGTCACACTAATTGCCACTAGATTTCGTAATTATGTTGCAACTTGGTGGGCTGAATTGCAAAGAAAACGGAGGAATCAAAACATAGACCCAGTTGATACATGGACTGAGATGAAGAATATTTTGAAACAAAAATTCCTCCCTGTCAACTATGCAAGAGATCTACGGTCCAGCTTTCAAAACTTGAAACAAAGATCCAAAACAGTCATTGAATATTCTGAGGAATTTTTAACTCTGCAAGCTCGTTATGGCTTGAATGAAGATGATGATGTGATAGTTGATAGATTTTTCAATGGGTTGAGACTAGACATTCAGCATATCCTTGCCTTCCAACATTTTGATTATGTCGATGAACTCATCCAACATGCTATCAAGGCTGAGGGAATTGCAAATCATCAAGTACAAAAATTCAAATGGGTTTCTCCGAAGAATTCATCTATCCAAGAAGCTAAATCCAATGGACAGATTTTTGCTAGGACTGAAGGTCAAAATAAGATGGTTTGTTTTCATTGTCATCAGCACGGAGATCGAGCAGCAGATTGTCCAAAGCGAATACATTTGATTGAGATTGAAGGTGCTGAGAACAATATCCGAGATGATATTAAGGGTACTGACACTGATCCTAAGGATAGTGACAATTCCAAGGATATTGACACTGTGGAAATTGAATTCACCGATGCAGAGCCCCTAGATGAAGCTCTTATTGTCCTCAAGGATGCTTCACCAACTATTGAGCATAAGTGGTTGCGCAAAAATATTTTCCGTTCCGCAGGAATAATTCACGGACAAAACTGCACAGTTGTTATTGACAGTGGAAGTTGTGAAAATCTCATCTCCTAAGCTCTTGTTGATCGCCTCCAATTGAAAGTTTATAACTGTCCTTATTTTGTCAAGTGGCTAATGAATGGTGATCAAGCGCATGTTCGACATACTTGCAAAGTTACTTTTGCTATTGGTGAGACTTACACAGATACAATCCAGTGTGATGTGTTACCTATGCATAGTGGTGATATCTTATTGGGCCGTCCATGGATGTATGACAAGAATGGGACTCATGGTATGCGCGACAACACATATACATTCATGCATGGTGGACAGCAAGTTACTCTTTATCCTGAAAAACCACAACCGCCAAAGAAGAATTCCTGGAAAGTTGCCACAAAGGAAGTCCTTCATGTTCAACACATTTACACTGGCAATCCGAAGCAGAATCGAGTTCGAGGACGAACTCTTCTTTCAACCCGGGGAGGATGATGCGGTTTAGGCCCAGCAGCCCCTCTTCAACATAGATTAGGATTATTATTAGTAGAGTTCTAATTAAATTATTATTAGGAAAGTTTCCATTTTTAGCCTAGGGTTTTCTTGCTCAATAAATTTGCTTTAACTATATATATGGCTTTGTAGAGAAGAAATTCTCAGATTTGGTTGATTAATAGAATTGGGTCTTTCCCAGAGAGGTGTTTCCTCGTGTGTGTTGAAGTCATCTTGATGGTTCGAAGTGTCCTTGGACACGTGCTTAGGCACCTCCACGCAAGCCCTAACCCTAGGGCTGCATCACTACAAGGGAAGTGTCACCTCACACACCCCCTTACCATTGGTCCAGCTCTTATTTATTAATTACCTAGGGTGAAGGTCATGATTCTAGGGGCGAGGGTCCCAATTCTCCAAAATTCAAAATTCTAGAAAAGTGTACCACGGTTGGCCGTGAGCTTTCCCATGGTTAACCACGTGGTCTTCACAGTTATTTTCACAGCTAATCCTGATCTCGCCGATGTGCAGACCCTGTTAGATATAACTCTCAGTTTTATAGTAACCTCCAAACAAGGAGGTTTCATGATTAGCTGTGATCGTTCATGGCTAGACGTGGAGCCTCTATGGTTAGTCGGGATCTAACTGTAGTGCAATCCATAGTCAGTAACCTGAAGCCCATGGCTAACCATGGATCCTCCACCGTTAACTGTGGCCCTATGATACCCGATATGGTCCGATATGGGTATGGGATACGGCAATATACGGCTGAGATACAATGCACAATTTTAGGCTATTTTATGGAAAAAAGGCAAAATTAGAGGAATTCATCCAAAATTGAGCTAAATAACAAATATTGTGTGAAATCTTTGGTTATAACTTAAAAAGAATACTTTCATTTTTACATTCAGCCCCCTTTGTTTTATTTCAATAGTGCGAAACTTAAAACCCACTGTATATTCGATGTTTGTTTTCCCCCTTTCACTCTCATATTTAAAGTTTTGCCATTTTATTTATATTTTTTTGCTGGATGGGGAAGTGGCCTTTCTTTTCATGTCAGTCAATGTTCTTCTTTTCTTAATTTAAATTGTATTTCCCTCTCTTTGAAAAGTTGAAACTTCTCTCCCTCCCTCCATTTTAATTTTAATAGCTGTAATTTTTTAGGATTCTAAGTTTACGTTTGACCATATCACCCCACTTTAAACTAAGATTTCTAGGAACCCACTTTTAGTGATTAGTTACGTATGATGTATCATAGATTACCAAAACGTGATATTCGTACCAGTATCCATGTCGTATCCTGTGTCTTTATCATATTTTAATTGATAATGTACTCATATCCATATCCTAAATTTTTGATGTTGCTATGTCGAATCCCCATTCATCGTGCCGGTATTCGTATCCGTATCCTTATCTAAGCATCATAGTCGTGGCCATTCAGAAATCAAACCTGAAGGGGGTTCGGGGGAGCCTTCTTCCCCATCTCCAATGGGGTTCCTAGCACATCCTAAGGGAAGTCCAAGGCTTCCATCCAACCCATCATTTCACCATTTTAAGTGCTATTACATCAAACACCATTAAAGCACCTAAAAACCCTATCTACCAAGCACAACGGCATTAATGAGCTTTAAAGGGGTTTGCTACATGAATAAAATCATGGAATCAAACATTCAAAGTAGAAGAATCATGACATTAATATTTATATACTTAACTTTACTAGCTTTTGCACAAAAACCCTCTTTTGGTGCCTAGGGTTTCCAAGCCTCTTGATCTACGTCACACAGTCCACACCCCACACCAATCCAAAGCTCAAAGGCACTTGCCTAAATGCCAAAGAAGAAGAAAGACACTACTAAGCCATGAATGCATGATCCTAACATGAAAAAAGAACTCCAGATGAATATTGGGGAGAAATGGCTTACCTAGAAAATTAAAATGGAGGAGAAGATGAGGAAGATGAGGATGATGCTCTTTGGGGCTTGGAGTTGTCTTGGCCTGGGATCCTTGATAAATCTTGAGTTTAGCAAAGGGGAAAGAGTCGTAGTAGAAAGTAGAAGAGGAAGAAGTGAAATGAAGTGGAGGGTCTAGGATCTCTTGTAGAGAAGGTTTATACTATTTACAAAAAGAGGCCTTTGGGACTATTTGAAAATGGGCAATTTTTGCTAACGGATTGCAACAGGCCCAACATGGGAAATGTTGATGAGAACTACTGGATGCACCCAACTAATTTATTAAAAGCCCAACTAAACTAATTTTTTGAAATTACATTTGAGATGCGCAGCCCAATGCGTGAGGCTCCTGCAACTGCGGGGTTTGGGGAGGGTAAGATGTATGCAGCCTTACCCCTGCAAGTAGAGAGGTTGTTTCCATGTTTCAGAAATTACATCTAACCCCTCCTAGTTCTCCTAAATTGCGAAACTCCTGATCTACACAGAAACTCACTATGATCACTCTGGAACTCACCTAAGTTATTCTTAATACTAGAGCCAACATGTTAGGCCACTAAGCTCGATTAACTAACCTTAATCGTAACAATTAACACTAATCCATGTAAAGAAGGCTGTGGGCCTTACAACTTTGTAGTGCAAAGAGTAGAAAATAGGCCTTGCCTGCAGAAGCCCAAATCTATCATTTGGAGGGAGAATAACTCTTTTTAAGGCAGCTTTGTCATATCTCACAGTGTGCTTCATGTCTATCTTCCAGTGCCCTGTAGTGGTTCTAAAGTGCTTGAGACGCTGAAATGTGACTTCTCATGGCAAGTGGAAGGAGAAAATGTACCATTTTGTTGACGTGAGCTTTCTATATGTAACTGGGAGGAAGGGGGCTTGATCTTAGACCAGTAAGGTAGGCTAACCAAGCTCCTTTAGGCTTTAGGTAAGTGGCTTTGGAGGCTAGGTGACCGGTTAGGGGGTTTGTGGAAGCAAATTTGTACTTTCAAGTATGAGGTGTCTAGGAAAACATCACAAGTGGAGGATTAGAGAGCGGGCTGGAGTCATTATTCAGAGACTTTTCACCCTTTGGAGTTTGTAGTCATCCCCATGGCAGCATGCACAACGGAGTCATAAAAAACATGGAGGTAGCATGCACAATGCAATCACGATAATGGGAGAGGAAAGAAAGTTTTTTGTTGAATGCGTGAATGAGAAATACAAGCAAATTCATAAAGGATGGGTTAGCAATCTGGCTCATTTGAGATAGGTTTTCTTTTCCTCTTAATGATATGATTACATGTTAATCTCTTTTTTCCTAATAGGATATTTGTTCCCCTCTATAATTGATTATCTGCCAACTAGGGCTGACAAAACCTGACCTGACTAGCCCACCCAACCTTAACCCCATGCATATTTGACACCCCCCCACACCTCCACAACTGACCCGCATAGTATTTGAGTCGGACACAAGTCAGATTATCTTGACCCACCCAAAAAGGGTTGGTTCAGGCCATGAGGGTTAGCCAGTGTAACCTGGCATACCCGCTTACATAATTCCAAACCTGTCCGAACCCTATTTTTCTTTTACAAACACAGATATAGAAAGGAAAGAGGGGAGAGAGATGGGGAAGGAGGAGAAAAAAATCAGCTGTAGATACCTGCTATGCACCTCTTCTTTCTTTCTCTTTCAGTGAACCAACTCTCTCTCTCTCTCTCTCTCTCTCTGCAACCAAACCCCACCCAAACTTCCCTCCCCCAGAATAAAAGGAGCAGAAGTCGACAGAAATTTGCACCCTTTCATCGTCTTCATTCATGTGAGAGACCTTCTCTCCCCTTTTGATTTCCAGCTGTCTTTACCATCTGATCTGACGCAACAGCGCATGTCAGCCAATCCACATTTCAAGCCAGTATCGATCCAAACAAAGTCATTCCTCCTCATCTGCCCGCTTTTATTGTCTTTAGAACCTCTGTGTGTGTGTGTGTGTGTGTGTGGTTGTTCACCCAATTCATTTGCCACCCGAGTCATTTGCCACCCTCAAATTGTCAACCAATTATCTTGCTAGATGTAAGAACAACTAAGAATGTACTTCTAAGAAATCTTTTTGAAAATTTGTTAAAATATGGGCAATCTTCTTGAAAAATTTCTGTAGTGAGAAAGTAGATAATAGTTGTGCCCAATGGCTGGCTTACCATGAGCTAGGTCCAATGGGCTATATCCTCTATGGCCTTGGCCCATTGAGGATTACAATGGGCTGGCATGGTTGTTATTGGGCCTCCTTTTGTGGACTTTAGGGCTCCATGATGCACTTGGATTGTGTCAGTTCTCTAACTCGAGAGAACTTGACTCCTATGAGTTGAAATGTAGTTTTGGTCCTTCTGGATTGAAGATGGGCCTTATCATCTCCCAGTTAGTTCGCATCATCTCTTGGTTATCAATTGATCTGTTTGCTTCTATTGGATGCCTTGGTGATACACATGGTCCTCTGCATCTAAAATTTGAATGAAGTGTTGTCTTTTGCTGGTGTTGATAAAGTCGTTGGTGCTATCAGATTGGATTAGCAGTGGGTTTAGATCTACCCATTGAATCCATGAAAATGTAGAATTTACCCATCAAACTTTATTTAATGGGAACCTATTGTTGATCACTTAAGAAGTACGGACACTTCTAAGAAAGTGAAGTATCCGTGTCAGACATGTGTTGGACATCGACACTCCTTGGACACTCCGAACATGTGTCCGGTACTATTTTAGCTGTGTCCATAATTAAGAACTAAAAAATCTTAATTTCAGACACCTATCCGACACTCTTTTTGTGATGTGTGCCATCATTCCTAGCCTATGTATATGACTAAAAAAATAAACATATAACATATATTTCTTGGACACTTTTTAACATGTGATATATAGCAATTTTATACCATGGAAAAATGTATGATTGTTAATATTAATCATATCACAAGCAAAAGATAAATAAATCCTTCACTAAAGAATAGGCCTCAAGATTGGCTTTTTTTTTTTTTTTGCTTTTTGTTTTTTTTTGTTTTTGTTTTTGTTTTTTATTTTGTTTTTTTGAGGGAGGAGAAAGAGAAGATCCTCCCTTTTCTTTCTATGGATTTTATGAAAATATGGATATTTTATGTTTAATGATTATGAATTAAGTTTTAATGTTGTATTGATATTTGATAATTTGATATTTTTGTTAGTTGGTACTTGAATTTCTATTTTTTGATTGCTAAATTGATTAAAAAGTTAAAATGATATTTTTTAGTATATGATTATATAGAAATAAATATATTATTAACGTGCCCCCCTGTGTGTCTGTGTCTTACTTTTTTGAGAAATGCCATGTCGGCGTGTTTGTGTCGTGTTGTATGTGTTTCGTGTCCGTGTCTATGCTTCTTTGTTGATCACTAGATGGAAAGTCAATTTTGGGCATTTGAATAGTGGGCATCATGGTTGCTTACAATCAACAACCTCTCTTATGATGCTTCCATAGGTGCTTATAGGGTGAGTCGCTTTCCCTTTCTTATTCGACTCTTTTGTATCATCCTGATGCACAACAAAAAGGGAGACTAACCTAAATGATGCAATTTGAGATCATACTAACAAATTAACAATTATGATGGCAATATAAAATGTAAGCATAATTTACTATTGCATGCAAATTAAACTAAAGCTATTAATAGATGATCCAAAGCCTTATCACAATCCTGCAGTTAGGCCTCTCAAATAATAGGGAGATGGACCAAATGGAAGGGAGTACTACCATTTTTCTAGGGACCAGTCAATCTCAAGTGGGTTATTGTGATCTGTCGAGGATTTGACAAAGGACTTGGCTCAAATTGTCTAACAATGATTATTGTAAGCTTAATTGGCAACAAGATATGTTTTTGGATGAATGAATTTAATTCCCACAATTATTAGGACCTCGAATTAAGGTTTAGATCAGAAATCAAGGGTTTTATGGGCTGTTTAAATAAGTGAACAGTGAATTGGGCCTCGATTCGGCCAAGTGGATTTGGGCCATCAGGTTTGGCCAACCTGGTCTGGAATTTAGGGATGAGTTTGGATGGCTTGATGGGGCTGATTTAGGGGTTTGGAAGGAGGATTTGGCTTGGACTTAGGGTTCTAGCAAGGATTTGGGGTTAGATCTAGTATTGTGTGAACTTAGATCTAGGGTTGGTGTGGGTAGATCTAGGGTTTTAGTGATGCTGATAGGTGATCAGTGAAAGGTGGAGGGGCTGGTTATGGGATTTGAGAAGGTTCGTTTGGATTAGGGTTTGGGGCTAGATCTAGGATTGCAACGGTGGGATGGATCTAGGTCTAGATTTGGGATAAAACTGAGATCAAAGGATGAAACAAACAAGAAAGAGATGGAGAGGATTACCTTGAAGATGTGGAAATCTGACACCAAACTCCCTTTCAGAGGCGAGAAGAAGATCTTGCAAAAATAGATTCGCGAAGTCATTTTGAGAAAGTTCTCATTCAATAACATTCATTAACCTCTTCTCAAAGAGAAGCGTGGAAATTTATTAAAGAACCCTAACAATGTGTGGTTAGGATTAAAACTCATCCAATGACTCACTTAAGTCATAACATTGAAAGAATAAAGAAAATAATATAAAACTATGAAAGATGAAGTCTTTCGTGTGGGAGGAGGTTGTGTGCATGAGGATTAATGCCTTTGTTTATGTGCATGAATCCGAATGCATTTGGTATTGAGTTGCACGCCCCTGTCTTGGACCCGTCATGTTTTTTTGATTCTATTTCTTTTGGGACCTATATCCTTTAGTCTTCTTATAATTCTCTGGTAACTCATCCTTATGGACCTTCTCGATGTGGGGTCTTCCATAAATGTGCCACAGGAGGCCTTTAGCAAGCCGGGCATCAGATCCAATGGTGGATCTTCTTAATAAAGTAGATCCAATGGTGGATCTTCATGATTTTGACGAATTAAGTCCATGAAAGGTTGATCCATCCATAAATAGACTCGTCTGCCTAGTTCTTCTTGTGACACTGCTACTGGTAGATCTTGGAGTACTTGGGATTGATGTTCCCACCACTTCCTTGTTCATGTCTTCTATTAGTTTTTCCTCTCTGGCACTTCCATTGAATACTAGATCAGTTTGTTGAACTTGAGAAGTTTCCTTGAATGTTAATTTTTCATGCAATTAGCTGTGTAACATCCGTTTCCATTTCCACTGCATTTAAGAAGATCTGATTCATTAAAACAGCCGGCTGCATGGTGTTGTCTTTCACCACACTAAAACAAATTACACCCTTTACATTATGCTGGGGATTAGTTAATGAAACCTTTTCTTGTCATTGATCTGCATCTTCCTTGGAATGAGGATTGTCTTGGTGATCTTTTGATGTAGAAGCTAATGCATTTGGTTGTAGAACACGCTGCTCTTTTCTAATTGGACTTCTTGGCTTGAAAACCAATGCATGTTAAAACTGACTTTTATCTGGATTTTGCTTCTATGTAAAATTGATCATTGTCGTGCAAATACTTGCCAACAAATATTGACTTCATATCCTATCATGTTCATATGGAGGGCTGCGAGTCATTCTAAGTTACCTAGGTTGTGCCTCCATATTAGGACAACTCCTTTAAGCCTTCCTTTTTCCATAGTGTGCCCCATCATGAACAGTTGAATATCCTGCTCAAAAGTAGTCTACAATCTCATTTATCCAATGAGCTGTCTGTTATCATCTTTCTAGTAAAACTTGGTGAACCAAATGGTGACAGAAGTAGTGTGACTGGAGGTGGGATTGTGGACGTCAGCAAATCTGAAAAGAGAACAAATTGGTGAAGGGAAGGGAACCCATCAAGTATGACATTAAGGGACTTAGGGAATTGGAATGTGGCTGTAATTTAGAGAATGCTGTTCTATGTATTGTGACAAGTGGTGGCAACTGTTTGAGAAAAAATTGGAACTGTTTTGAGGGTCAATGATGGGAGGGCTAAAGTCATCACTTAGTAGTCATCTTGACCTTTCGGCCTTTGAAGTCATCATTGCTAGCCCATGGAGTAATCACAAATGGAATATGCATAATGCAATCACAATGAAAAGAAACAATTTTTTGTTGAACTCATAAGTAATAAAATATAAGGAAATTCATAGAGGCTGGGATGAGACTCCTACCAGTTAAGGATCTTAAATATGATTTCCTTTGCTCTCCATGTTATTAATACATGCCAATCTTTTTTTTTTCTAAATTGGATTTTCTTTCCTTTTTCTAGTGATTAAATGCTAATCAGTTTTCTTGCTAGATTTAGGAAAATTTTGGGACTTTTTAAACTAAAAATAGATCCATGAAATCTTCTTAAAAAAATTGCTAATCTAGGAATGCATATCTAACAAATCTTCTTGGAAAATCTCTATACTAAGAATCAAGAATGTGGACATAGCTGTGTGTAATGAACCAGCTGGCCATGGGTTAGGTTCAATGGACTTGTCAACGATTGACTCATTCCACTATGGGTTAAGGCTTAAAATTTTGAAGTGCATCCTCCTATTGACTTTGAGGCCCATCATCATGCACTTGAGACTGCTTCAATGGGACCTTGAAGAGGCTACAAGTATTGACCTTTGCATATGGCACTCATGGAAAGAATTAAATTCTGATTTGGAGATGGATTGAACATTTTATTTTGCTGCATACTTTGGCGGGGGAGCTCCCACTAGCAACGCAATTCCCAAATCTCTTCAAATGTGGTTATAAACAGAGGGCAACTGTTGGTGACTCTATGGGAGTCCCTTCCTCATGGCCCAAATTAGTCCTGGGGGGGCTTGTAATCTTCAGAAATCTGTTTGAGGTAGAGGGAATGCAAATCAATGCTATAGCTTTAATCAGTAGTGAGGTCTACGTCCCAGACGCAGGATTGGACGAGAATATGGATGGTGATCACAGATGATTTTCCATGTTCTTCATGGTTATGAGGGGCAGCTGTGACAACCCTAACCCACTATTGACTTTTAATGAGTATGAAGTCTCCGCCTAGGGTGGCCTTTGGTTCAACTACTCCTCTCGCGTGTATTCTAACAACAGAGAATTCATTCTGTGCAGCTGTAGGGAAAGAATAGCTGTGAATGGATACTGTGTTATACAAATGTGGAATTGGTGGAGCACCACCTTGTTCAATGAGGTTGGATTCAGGGAAATACAGTTAACGATTTTCTTAATAAGGTTGGATTTGGGAGGAATGTTTAGTATTATACTTTTTTCAAGCCAAGTATGTTTAGAATTCATCATTTGTGCTTTAATGCATGTTTGTTTTGTTTATTGGTGAAGTAATGATGAAGTAAATGTCAAATCAATGAAAGGTAATGGTAAGGAATAATAAAGTTTCATAAAATAAAGTTTGTTTGTTTTGTATGAGGTAAGGCAATGAGATAAAGTGGTAAAGTAATCACTTTTTGTGTTTTCTTTGCTTTACTATTTTACCGTCTTTTATGAGGTAAAATTTTCTAATGTCTAGTAAAGTAAAAATGTTTACGTTGTGCAAAATTGCCAAAGGTTAGATCTATCTCCAGTTTAGACCCTCCTAGGACCCTACTTCGGCGGGACTGCATTGGGTGATGACCTTTAGTAAAGTAAAAGTGAATTTTCTGGTGGCTGGAACTTTAATTTTCCACTTATTGGTTACCTTCCAAACATGAGAAAGGTGAAATCTCTAGCATTTGGGATTACTTTATCGTACTTACTATGTTTGGTTGACAAACATGTGGCAAATAATTCTCCAGCCAGCACCCTCTTTACCTCATAGCTGACCAGCTGTCACAAAATCTTGTTGTAAAAATGAGGTAATGTCTAATAAAGTAAAGGAAAGACAAAAGTGCCTACTTTACCCCTCCCTCTCTCTCTCACTCACACACACACACACACACAATATTACTACTTTGCCTCATACAAAACAAATGCAAGCATTACTTTACCACAAACTTCATCTCACCTTTATCATTGATATTACATTTACTTCACCATTACTTTACTAGTAATGTAAACAAAATGGTGGGACAATATTACAGAGGGGTTACAGACTCTGGCTATATGTAAAGATGGAAAATAGAGGGAGAAATCAAAGTAGAGGAGCATGAGGGAGATTAGGACCTATATGTGGAAGAGAGTATGAAGCACTTAACATGGATGTCTTTCTTCTTCTTCTTCTTCTTCTCTTTATTTTTTATTTTTTGCATGTTTCTAGGTATATATAGAATCCCATAACCTTTTACACATGAAGGCTGTTAGCATCTGTGACTACGTATGAAGAGTCCAATGCTAAAACAAACTGGTAGAATGGAGGATCTAAAGTCAGTCATATTTTTGTCCTTTCATGTTATAGATACATTAGATGTTATCTCTCATTGAGACAAATGAGACATTTTGGTCTTCCTTAGCCGCATGATATGCCTACGGAATGACCACAAGACACTAACAACTAGAGGCAAGTCAACATTACAAATTAGTTTGATAACCCTGGCAACTACAAAGGATTTCTATCCAAGAGTGAATGTCTAGATTAGAAGGCAATGATCTTCTAAAGCTGCGAAATACCTTGTTGCATGGTAGCAGGGAAGTCTACTCTTTGGGTGTATTTGACTTAAAAAACCCGATTTGAATGGATGTTTTCAGTCTTTAAAACTTTTTGGCATTGTTCATGATAATGTTTGGTTCAATTAGCTTCAAGATCTTTTACCTCTTTTCTTAAAATGTAACAAAAAGTTACTTTTTCAAATGGACATGAACATCTAAAGCAATTAGATATTTTGTACTTTATTTATTTATGTTTTTGACTAGTTTGCTTGTACTATTTTCTTCTTCACAAAGTTTGCTTGTATTGCTTTTACTAAATAGCGAGTTTTGCCTATTTACACCGTGACAAGTTTGGTTTTTTTAATTGAATGAACTATTTGTAATAGATCTAGTTGGAATAACTCTATTCTAACCTATCTAAAATGAATCAGCTTGTTTCAATACAGATCAGACTTGCTTAACACCCTTTGATTGCCTTACTTCAACTGCTTTTGAGATAATGTTTCCGCTTGACTGTAAGAGATGTGATAGTGATGAGGGGAACGATTATCTGTGACGCAAAATGTGAGAGAACTATCATATGATTCTACAATGTTATGCCTACAATAAAATTTTGTGGAGCCTCTTAAGTGATAGAGTGAGGTGCATAGATGGCTTTGACCTTGGATTGACTTCTCTTTTAATAAAGCAGGATGGGATTGTGAGCGAAGGATTTCTGGTCTGGAAATCCATGCCATTTCCCTTAACCCCCACAGAGTAAGTCCCTAATTTAGACTACAGACCCATGAGTTTGGAAGGATAATGTTTACAAGTTATTGTCAAATATCTTTGCAAACAAAGTAAAATCAGTTCTTGCTCATTCTATAGTCTGTTCCATGATGCGGTTGTGAATTACTTGTACAGACCCATGAGTTTGGAAGGATATGTTTACAAGTTATTGTCAAATATCTTTGCAGACAAAGTAAAATCAGTTCTTGCTCATGCTATAGTCTGTTCCATGATGCGGTTGTGAATTACTTGCAACTTTTAGATGGTGTCTTTGTAGCCAATTAGTTGTTCGATTCAAGAATGAGTTTGGGAAAGGTTGTTTTCAAGTAGAGTTGTCTTTTCAAAGCAGTGATAGGTTTACAAGGTGATACCTTATTCCCTTCTTTTACTCACATTAGCTAGAGAAGCTGGGGGATCTCGCATTTGACCAAGGTAGGAATTTATTTTCTGAGCAATGACATAAACTTTAACACATTCTTATGCATTTTTGTGAGAAAAGGCATAGAAAAGCAGTTGTACAAAACATGATTTTTATTGTAGCATGGAAAATCATTCCTCAGTCCTCAATTTTTTGTGGAAAATCTGCTATACAAATGTGCAGTAGTTTACTGTTAAAGCAACGCTTTTTTTTTTTTAGCCCTTGACGGGAGGGAGGGATGCTGCCAATTTGGAAAGAGTGCTGAGGTGTTTTGATCTCCCTTGACAGATGAAATCTTATCCAAGAGTGTGCATGGGGGTATGGATATGTACAGGATCTAATTCAGACTTTGGCCCAGTGGTTACATTGCATGATTTGCTGGCTATCGATTCAGTATGCAGTATTGCTGATTGTGGATAACCGAAGGTTGAAAGCCTAAGCTGGGTTTTGATTGGTCAAAGTTTTTTAACTATGATCTCTCTGCACCTTTTCCCTCCTGAAAATGTTCTTTCACTCCTATTAGTTTAGGAAGGCTGTAAATTGGTTGGTTCCATACACTTAGCCAGACCCGATTGCCAATGTCCATGCCCCAGGGTACTTGCACGTTGTAATGCATTTCCTTTTTTTATTTCTTCTTCTTCCTGGTAGACTGGAATGCTTTGTTAGACATGCATATATATTGCTGTTGAGTAAACGGGTATTCCGTTATGAATCCCAATCCTTAGAGGCTTTGACTCGGAGAAAGTCTTGAGTTGCAGGAGCTGAGCTTCACCCCAGGGCACACCTATTGGAAATCCAATATGCTAAAAAAGGAGTTCTGTTCCAGTGTATATGATGTCTTTAGATTTTACTCCAATTCCTATTGGTCCTATGGTTGGATTAATCATTTGATTAAAAATTGGATTAATGCAATCTTATGCATTATTCATTATTATTATTTTTATCAAATAATCAATCTTATAGTGGGACCAATTCTTATTAGTGTATAATTTGGGGATTTCCATTTACTAGGAGGGCCTTCAGTATGAAATGTTTTTATTTTCAAGGGTGGGCCTCACTGGAGCTCCACTCCTTACTCATAATTTCTGTAACTCAAAACCTAGGAGGATCTAAACTCTTCCATTGGGATCAACTCTTATTGGTGTAAAATTTGGAGATCTCCATATACTAGGAGGGCTTTTAGTTTGTTTCGTTTTGATTTTTAATAGGTGGGCTCCACTGTGGAGCTCCACTCCTTACCCATAATTTCTTTTAAAGTCATAACCCAGGAGGATCTAGACTCTTCCATGGGGACCAACTCTTATAGGTGTATAATTTGGAGATCTCCATATACTAGGAGGGCATTTAGTTGGGGCTGTTATGATTTTCAATGGGTGGGCCTCAATGCGGAGCCCTACTCCTTATTCATAATTTCTTTGAAGTCAAAGCCCAGGAGGATCTGGACTCTACCATTGTGATCTGACCAACCCTGACCCCAACCCTAACGTTAATCAATCGAGCTGGCTCACTTTGGCGAAAGACAGTCCATAATACAATTTTTGATGTCAAGTCCTCGGTGGATAGGGGCAATCTGAAGTCATCTGTAGCTTTGCACTTCAGGCTGTACATTTTTTCCAGTAGTTAATGATCATCATTCAAAAGAGGGAACCATTGGGCCAAGGAACGCTGCTGCAACTTTCAAAGTGGTGAGTCTGGTTGTGGGGGTTATAGCTGTTTTGCAATAATATTTTGTTATATTATTTTTAATATGTCATGATATCATGGTGACATTTAATTAATTGTTAGTTTCGTTCTTATTGCATCATTATTGTGGTACTTGGGATAATGTGTCATTGTTATGTGTTAAAATAAAATTAATTAGTGTGATATGGCGGAAGCTATGGAGGGCCTAGACATTGATAGTCCGGTGGTGAGGCATATCCCATCTCCCCCCGTAGAAACAGCTTGGCCTCATTCCTCATCCTATTCGATATGGACTTTGAGCAGTTTGAGCAGTGCATGTATGTGCCAGAGCATTTAAAAAAAAAGGAGTAAAGAATAGATCGCCGTTAGCACTCCAACCGCAAGCAGATGTTGGTTTAATCTTTTCTAGAACAGTAAAAGGGGAGTTTTTAAAAAAGATATAAATCTTTTGGCTCATTTTTAAAAAAGTATATGAAGGTTTGCATATTTTTAAAAAGTGTAAAATCTTTTTACAATTCTTTCAATCAAGTATTTTCCATATAATTCTTTGAGAATTGACAAAAATACCCTTCCCTTTTAGCAGGTATTGTCGTAACTCTTTCCTCCCTAAAATTGGCCATTCTGATTTTGATGATTATAACCATTTAATGAAAATTGATTTTGTAGTCATTTGAAATCCCTACTTTTAACCATCCGTGCATAAAGGGAGTAGAAGTGGGTTGTACTAGGTCATTTGGGTTAGTCTTGATCCTTTCTCTTAAATGATATATTGAAGGACAATTTTGCAAAATGACTTAAGGGTGTTTTTATCACTCTACAAATTTTTTTTTGAGAGGACTTGATTGAAAGAATTGTGGAGTACTTTTATACTATTTTGACAATTTCATATCTTCATGTACTTCTTTGAAAATAAGCAAAACGTTTATACTTTTTTGAAATTCTCCCATACTAAAAAAAACAACTCTTTGCTCTCTACTTTTTCTCTTTTTTTTGGTCCCATTTATTGTCATAGTTTTTTTTATAAAGATATTGATATCGTTATCCTCTTGATACCTATTTTACATATATTTTATTTGCATATATTTTATCCACTAGAAATGATGTTTTAGTTTCTCTATCTCGTTTTCTGAATATTGAAAACTACGGGAAAAAATACAAATGAATGTGTCAAATCTATCGGGTTAACACATGTTTAAAAGATTTCGTCTTATCTTTTCTTCTTCTCTTAATATCCCAATATTGACATGCTACAATTTATTGACTTTTTGCTTATAGTGAAATGAAAACCTTCTTTTCTCCAAGCTCCTTGAAGCTTTTGGTATTGGTGATTGTCATTGATCTTCCTCTTCAACATCTTAGAAGCCTATTTTTGTATTAAAAAAATTCAACTCTTTTTTAAAAATATTTACCTAGGTAGTGGATATCAATCTTTAGATTAATTAATCTAAAATGGGTCTGACCTATGGTGTTGTTGAAGTTAATAGTCTTTCTGTCATGTTGTTGAAGTTAATAGTCTTTCTGTCATTCTTCTCTCCATTTTGTGCTCGTCCTTTGTCTTGCTCTTATTCTTTTATTCTTTTTTTGTTCCATAAAAGGAGTTAGACTGGTTGATGCGTTTAACCCTTCCAAGTGTGTATTAGAAACTTCATTGAAAACCGAGATGGAAAAAGTAAAACATAGACTCTGGTGAGTGAGATATATTTAAATTGAATGCTAGGTGCATAATGATATTGTTATGCATGTAACGATATCATTACATAGGTGACAATATCATCACAAGGGTAATTCTGTCAAAGATAAATGTATTGCACTCTAATCTGTCAATTCTCTGTTTTTCAAAATTAATTCATCTAATTTATATTTAAGAATAAACTTTTCATAAAAATCCCTAGCTTTATTTTAATTTTGAAAATTCTATTCCAACAATATTGTCAGGTAATATTCCAGTAAAATACAAGATTTGGAATTATTTTAATGCTCACCCATTAAAACCTTTTGCCCCTCCTCACCGTTTTTTTCCTTTCCAAAGGAAAGAGAATTTTGGCTAACAATAAGGGAATTTTTGTCTTTTGCGTTCTTATGAAAGATGTAACAAAAAAAAAAAAAAAACCAAACTTATCATATTCCCTTTCTTCTGAGGAAGTTTATTTAATTTTTAATTCTTCTTGCATCCTTAAAAGTAGAGATATTACGTAGACTTATCACAACTAGAGTTTTATGATATTCTTGCATGGGGGCTACTTAAGAAAAATGAAAATAGACCTGAAGGGCATATCTTCAAGTGTTGATCTCCTAATTTCTAGAACCCATTTAAAAGAGGCTAAATCTTACAAAAGAAATGCCTTATTCTCTATGAAGATCTTCACTCAATATGGTTTGAGTTCAGAATCAAATTGATTTGAATTATTTAGAATATATTATTTGAGTGTTTTATAAAACATATCATCTGAAGGTGGGTCGTTTGAGTGAAAATTGATGGGGGCTCTACACTATATGGAGACGCTGTTTTATCAATAATTTAGATGTTTCATAGGTGGGCCCTACTATTGTAGAACTCTTCTTTGATTCATTGTTTTCTCTTTTATTTTTATTTTTTTATTTCTCTATTATGTCGATATTATTATTGGCCTTGAAATCATTATTGGGTCACAAAAAGTTATTCCATTCTCAATGAGAAAGTAGATCGATCTCTGCAGGATATTAAAATTTATATAATAATTTAATGTGTTTAAAAAACTTTTATTTAAGTGCCTTAAAAGCTGTCATTTTAAATGCCATGATTCTAGTGAAATCTCACAAAGGGTGTAGAAAATGTGGTAAGATTTTTCATAACTGGTCCTGTAAGATTATTGCATGATCATCTTTGCCCCTTGCAATAAAATCCTGGCTCCCGCTGCTTACTGCAACGGTGGCCCACAGTTTGCCGACAGTGAAAGTTGGGGCTTGTTAGGAGTGGACTTTTCTTAACGTGTGCATATGCAGACGTCAAATTTTCTTTGACATTTGCCAGTAGTTTGGACGAGAGGATTTTCTACATTGTCGTCAAATCACAAGTACACCAAATGGAGGTTAAAAAAAAGAGTCTCCTTTGTACTTGAAAAAAAATAAAGCATGTTACGTGGGGTTGGCAAATCATTACCAAAATTATAAAAAAATAAAAAATAAAAAATGTTGGGTCTGTAATTCCTTACCAGAACCCAACAACCCAACCCAAGTGATGGGTTATTGGTTGACTTCCTTCAAGATTTGGATTGCGATTTAAAGAAAAATCTTCCAAGTATCACTTTCATGATTGATACGGGGGAATCCAGGTTAAAACCGTTGTTGCTTTTGGATCCACCAACCCCAATCAGACCCATGCACGAATCCAACCCGAACCTGAAATGTCAGCTGAGTGTTTGGGTTGCCTTTTTTAATTTCTTGGTTGGGATTGAGTTGATCTTATAATTCTGATTAATAAATGTCATCAAGTTTTGGTCGAACCTATGCATATTACCCACTGATCTGAACTTAGTGCCAAACTTAACCTGCCGCTAATATGTATTTGTTCTGTATTATTATTATTATTTTGGGACATACTTGGATGTGCATTTTTATCTTACGACTTTTGTTTGATGCAATGATAGAAAAGCGAGAAAACATAAAAATTTTCTAAAGAAGTCAGGTCTAATCCCACTCTTTCAAATATTAAAACTCTTGAGATCCCAGACTTTTGCTAAGAACAAAGTTTTCTGCTCCTAGTATCAAATTGCCATGTAATACATAAAAATCTTTCTATCTTTCTGCAGAAGTACTGTGCCAGAGCTCAGGACCATGCCTGCAGCCAAAGGGCAAAGAGAAAGCACAAGGAACCCAACATTTGAGCATGACACACAAAAGTGGTTGAATTGATTGGTAGTCTAAAATATCTGAAAAAGATCCAGGATCTGTTTACGTAGGAGCGAAGACTTCCTAGTTGGTCACTGCATTTCTTTCGTACAAATGTCACCCTCTTCTCGACTTTGTTCCAAAGCTTAATCAAGCGACGAGTAAAAAGTTTTCTTCCAACAGCCACATCTGAACTTGATATAATGGTCTGGATAAATAGAACCAACAGTGGAAACAAAATGGGCTGACTTAGGTTATAACCATTTCGGCCGAAGTGTTCCTACGTACTCAACACTTGGTCGACCATTATTCATTAGGGATTTTAGAACAGAAAAATATGCATCATTATCATTATCACCATTAGATTTTGAGGATTTAAAATTAAAGGTTAAGATCATTCTATTGGATTGATTTTATGTCCACCCTTAATCTATACATCTTCTCTTTCCTCTTGATTGGCATGCATATGGTTTGCCCTAGAGTAATGTGTATCTCCACTCCATAGGTCTTCATAATTGTATGTGTATATGAGGAAATTCTAAAAAATGCCCACTTTAAATTTCCCTTTTTCCTTTTTTTGGGTTTCTTTTGTCACGAAGCCCACTTCAAGTCAATCAAATCTTTTCACACATTTTATCTCCATGTATGGTCATAAGTTCAAATTTGACACGTATGCAACTTTTCCTCACCATTGGATTGAAATCATAATAAAATAATGTCTCTAAACCATTAAATCTTATAGTCATAGGTTAACATGTTAGGATCATCTTATAGACCCACAATTTTGCACATAAGTAGGCCTCTAAACCATTAACTTTTAGGTCCATAGGTTAAACTATTAGGATCATCTCATAGATCAATGATTTTGCAGGCCTCATATTGGTTTTTTAAACTAGTGGACTTTCATGATCATTATGTATCTCAGTGGGCTCAACTAGGGGGGAAGTTATATATAAATACACCTCACCATTTTGGTGGGGAACGCTCCTAACAAGGTAAAAAAGGGGTCATGATGTGTGATGGTTTGTCCTTTTGCACATTAATACCTTCCAAAAAAGGAGTGTCACTTACCATTTTAGTGAGGAATTATGTGCTTAAATATTAATGTCCACATATATATATATGGAAAAATAATCCTATAAGAACTTAGTTCTCATTATTTTGGTAAGGGATGTATGCATTTGAATATTGTCCATATATATAGGGAAATAATCTTATGAGAATTAGTTCTCATCATTTTTTTTTTGTGATAAGTCTTGTTGCGGCCCATTTATTACCCAATTCAAATTTTGCAATATAAAGGGACCCCATGATAGTCATATGTCCCAAGTTTCAATTATATCCAAATTTATTGGGCTGTTGGATTGATTATGCACAAATCCTAATGAATTGAATTTTTGGGCCACAAATGAAGGGCTTTGGGTCTTGTGATCGGGGCCAAAGTTGATATCTTGAATGGTCTCGCATGAATCTTTTCATCCTTATGGTCCCATCCTTAAATGGAAGCCATAAGTGCGCCCCATAAAAAACTCTCACGATAGGTGCATGAAAATGCTTATCATTATATCAAAGCCCCATATAAATATGTATGTATTTGGAAGAGCCTTACCTTAGCTCATATAGATGGGCGAAATCCCATCCGCCCGAGCATGTGGGGCCCACCCGTGGTCCATCCAAATGGACCACACACAGGGTCCCTTGAATTCCTTCAGCCTATCACGTTTTGGCCTAATGTGAATGGACTAGACCATCAGATCTATAACACACAAATCCGAATGGACTATGTACCGTTAAAATTGTGTGGCTCAGATGGTAATGATAGACATCAAAGATGAGGCTGACTTTTTTTTGTAAAGAGAAGGCCTTTGTGTGTCCTTCAAATCCACTCTATCCCAATCCCCATCCCCATCCCCATGTGGGTCTCCAGGCGGGCTCCACACCCTTAAGCAAATGCCTATTCTCTATGGTTGAGGGTAGGTGAGGAGCCCCCTTTATATATATTTTGTATTTTCACTAAGTCAAATGGATTCGACCATTGGATTGGGTTCTAATTCTTTTTTTAATATCAAGTTGTTAAACTTGTGGTTTGTGGATAAAGGGATTAGAGTGCGACATGTGATTGATTCCAAACTTGATATATATCCCATTCAAGATGGCCCTTTCTATCCCACCTAAACTTCATAATCAGTGGAACCGTAGGTAGGTACCTTCAAGCTTGTCCCTCACTATATGGTGAGGGATGAATTCACATGAATGTCCTCACACATACACACACACACACACACACACACACACAGAGGGATATATATATATGTAAATGTATATGGCTCATGGAGTCACAGTGAGATCTTTTTATGAGACCTACTTGTGAGTCTCATTTAGGGATATGACCAAGGGAGATCAGAAAGATCTATGTGGAACTACCCTAAGTATCAAGTTTGATCCTAATCCAATACCTTTAAACCCCTTCATCCAAAGTCTACAAGTTTAATGGTTTCATGGTTTTATATTTAAAAAAATCCAACCCCCCATTCAAATGGTCAAATTCATCGGATGGGTGCCAAACCTTGGGATTATTGATTATACGCCAAGGGCGGGGGAGGGGGGTGGGGGTGGGTTTCCCTGTTTCTGCGTGGTTTGGATGGGTTGCTAGGTGAGCCCACCAATAGTTCTCACAGAAGTATGGTGAGAACTAGTTCTCACTTGAATAGGATAGGCCTTTTCTATGCTCAAGCGTATATAAGAAATCTTGTAAGCATGAGCCCTTGAGGCTCATTTTTGGTCTATCTCAGAACCAAACACACGACCCGCCTAAATTATACATATTCACAAATTTTTGGTCAAATTTGAATTTATTGGACCGTTGGATTAACTGTACACCTATTTGAATCAATTGTTGACCATTTAATTTTTGGGCAGTTTTAATATGATTAAATCATATTGAAACTGGTCCATCAGTTTCAATATGATCATACCCTTGACTATACACTGATGCCTAGTTTCAATATGATTAAATCATCATTTGCTTTCTGCAACAATGAAAAATCGCCTCTCAATTATCAAGTGAGACCCCGCCTGCTTATCTGGAAAGTAAGTTTTTACTAATGCTTTTTCAAAAGTCCTTTTAAAAATGGAATAACCAAACATACTTTATAGGGCTTTTAGGCTTTTTTAAATTCAAAAGCCTAAAAAGTCATTCAAAACAGCCGAGCCAAATTCACCCTAAATGATTATAAAAGCACACCCAAATTCATCTTCTCTAACCTCACTAGAAGTTACCACCAGATAAGGAGAAAATCCTCATTTAAGCATTTTATCGAACATCTTGCATTTGAAACTCAAACTCTCAAAACTCATGTGAAGGGAGCAACAAGTGCATGCAAACTACTCATGTGAAGGGAGCAACAAGTGCATATAAACTAAGTATGAAACCAACACCACCTGAGGAAGATTGTTGAGACCACTTGAGGACCACTGAAAGACAAAATGTAATGATTTTCATAACTTTTTCATCACTAGGTAGAAGAAGATGGAGCAGAATATCGCATTTTGCAATGAAGGTTGATGATATCGTCAACTGAGTTGATAATATCGTTAATTAGGGAATTTAGACTTGGCAAACAGGTTGGGTTGACCAAATTTGGGTTGGGTCAACTAGAATCCGAATTTGTTGGTTCTAACCTTAACCCAACCTGTTTTTAACACGGGTTGGAGACTTTCAACCTGTACTCGTGTCAGGTCAACCCGACCCGACCTGCCTAACCTGAATTTGACGCGGGTTGGATCGGACTGAGTCAACCTAACATATTTAATTCTCATTTTGTGAATGATTTAACTCATTTTATGTGGCCCAATTTCATTTGTAAAGCTCTCCTTATATCTAGATTCATTTAAAATGTTACATTAAGCATGAATTTATAATTTATCAATTTTTAAGGTGTAAAAAATGGGAATTTATGAATATTTTCTAGCCTATTTATTGAGAATTTGAGAAAATCCCTTTGCAATCTTTTTTTCAGTTTTATAATTCCAAATTTGAGTATAAGTATAAGGCTCATCAATGATATTGTATTTCATTCATATACATATTTTAGAGGTAAATTTATATGCGAACATAAAAATAAAAAACACATATTGATATCTCAACTACAAAAAATCATATTTTCAAATAAAAAAATAATTTTTATATTCAAAGTATTAAAATTTTACATAACTCCTCCATAAAAAATTAGGAGTACATAGTTTATGACCCACATGAATAAGAAAAGTTACATGAAAATTGGAAAGTCACGGTAATTTAGTAAAATCTAAATGAGTCAAACTGGTTAAGGCGAGTTAGGCTGGTCAATCCTAACTTAACCCGTTTTTATATGGGTTGGTAAACCCTGACTTTAACTCGACCCGTATTTCAAAGGGGTCGGGTTAGGCAGGTTAGAAACGGATTGGGTTGGGTCAGTATGGAGGGTCGGGCTGGATTTTGCTAGCTCTAACTGGGGTGAGTTCATCCAAAAAATATCTACAAACAACCTTTTCGTAATTTCATGGTTTTATTCATAAAATTGTTTACTTAAGGTTTAAGCTTAAACTTTTTCTAAAATATCCTTTTTTTTAACAAAAACTTACCTCTATCAGTAGGACCCGTTATGATGCATGACAATCATTGGATATTGTTGGATGTGCAAAATTTCAATTCTATTAGATCATCCTAACCATGCCCTAAAGTTTCATGGTTTTAAAGGAATCATTTTCTTAGGATTTCAATCTACTTGTGAGTAAAAGTTAAATGAATGCCAAATTTAGACTTATGACCAGTGGCGGACTTAGGATTTTCGTTTGAGTGGGGCAGAATTTTTGCTAAACTTGCGGGACTTCGATCTTATAGCATAGGTTAAAGTTTCTTTTTGAAAGGAATTCTATTACTAATACACAATTTGTAAACTATTATTATTATTATTATTTTTTAAAATTGGGGTGGGGCTGTCATTTTGAGATACATAAGTCACGGGCTAGGGGCCCATTGCAAATTTGGGAGATTACATGATTCAATATGGGCACTGGCCAAGCCATCCATCCAATGGCTATAAATGTCCCATATTATTGAAAAGGGCAAAACTGGTCGCTCATTGAAAAAGGCCAAGTATTATTTTATTTTATTTTATTGTGTGTTATGATGAAAAAACAACTCTATAATAAAGAGTTGAGTGATTAATAGTACAATAAACTACAAGAAACCTGGAAGATGAGAAAGTACTTTTCATTGAAAAAAAGAAGATAAAACCAGCTGATATTGACATGATTATGGACCAATCTCCCAAAACAAATTTGAGGGATTTCATGCGCTCCAGGTAATCAACACATGGGTCCGCCCCTGTAGTGTGTGAAAAAGACTGGTTGGCCCAAGATGGGCTACACAGCCTACAAAAAATAGGGGAGCAAAATGAGAGTTTTTTTTAATGGAAAGATTTTGAGAGTTTGTCATTTATATATATATTCGCTATCCAATGCAAATTGCAGCGGGACCCACTTGTTGGCCCACCTTGGGAAGAGGCTTTGTTTTTTTTGGGGGGGGGGGGGGGGGGGGGGGGGTGTGGTTGGTTTGGTTTGAAGATCTACTTGGGTCCATCCTATGGAAAAAAAAAAAAGGGTCCATCCGATCATCCTAACCATGTCATTCTAACTCCTTAATCTATGGCCATAAAGTTTCATGATTTTAGAGGAATAATTTTCATAGAACTTCAATCTACCGGTAAGTAAAGAGTGTGACGAGTGTCAAATTTAGACTTGTGACAATTTATGAGAGGTAGTGTGTGTAAAGAAGACTGGTTGGCCCAAGAGGGGCTACATAGCCTAAAAAATGGGGAGCACGAATGAGAGTTCTTTTTAACGGAAACTTTTTGAGAATTAGGGGAGATTTGAAGATCTACCTAGGCCCATCCTATGTACAAAAAAACTAGCCCCAGCCAATCATTCTAACCATGTCATCCGGTGTCAAAAGTACAATCAATTCGGATAGAGTGATTAGTTGATCCAATGGTGTACAATCCATTTGGATGTGCACAAATCTAGGGGATGAGCACACTATTGTGCACTTGGATGAACCGCGTCGGCCCCACTAGACACCTAGTAAGGCACATCTTTTTATCTATTTGAGTGGATCATAAAATAACAACTCTTTTTTATAGTTACCAATCCCAGATTTGATACCCATCCGAATAGATTAAATCATTGGACTAACTTGTGCTCATTTTGGACGATGAGCCATTGATAGTTACCCTTGATAGTTATGGATCCTAGATCTGGTATTCATCCAATGAATTGGACCATTAGATTGACTTGTACTCATTTTGAGGGGTGGCAACTTATTTGCCATTGATAAAGTGATTAGGATGATGATTTGAGCATCTTTCACCACAGACATGAGCATCTTTCACCATAGATATGATTGGGGGTGGGGGGTGGGGTCGGGAGCACTGATTCTCATGGGGATCAGGAGCACCTCTTCTTAGTAGAGTAGGGCTCATATATATTTTTACTGAGTAAGAATATTATAAGGATTTTAGTATGTTTTAGTATGTTGGTTAAGTTTATGGATTGGATAAAACTTTAGTTTTAGTCAAAATTGTATTTATTTTAGATTAGAAGTTTGAAGAGGTCGAAGAGTTCAATAAGAGCTATAGGCAAGCGACTTATCATTGGACAGCTCATTTCAAGTAAATATTCATAGGTTCCAAAATTACATCAATCGGACTTAAAACCACAAATTATGACCTTGGAAAGTTTGTAGAAATTGTATTGTCTGAAATTACGAAATGGCTATTGAGTGAATTTCTATTGTTATTTTAAGTGAGACTTTCTTGTTTTGTGCCAATTCTTATTTTGGTTATATTACTATTATGAGGCATGAAATTAGGGATATAAAAAGTTGTTCTCTCTTAAACTTAAGATAGAATCTTATTGTTGTAAATGAAGAATATATTTAGGAGATTATCTCCTCTAAAGCTTTTTTTAGAAAGTTAAAGGGTTGAAGTTTTGATTTAGAGATCCTTGTCTTCCACATCTGTTTGTGGAAGATCATCTTCAAGTATAGGAGATTTGAGGACTCAAGTTAACAATTAGAAGCAACCTGGTTGATTGGATTTGTTGCGGCAACAATATGCGGATGTTGTAGAATGATTCTTTACAAGAGGTTGACGCTATAAAGTCATGCGGATATTTGTAATTGTGTGATAATTTAGTGCTTAATTATTGGTCTAGTACAGACTTGTGGTTTTTTCTTGTATTAGATTTCAACATAAAAAATTGTGTCTTTATGTGGTGTGCGCTTTTGTGTTGATTTGCTTATTTTATTTCTATTACGTATTTGGTTATTTGCACACATATTATTGAGGTTGATTGTGTTGATCTATTTTAGAGGCTCTCCCAAAACCTTCAAATATAATGAATTTATTGAATATACCTATAGAATTATACACACTAGGGTTACATGAGATTCTGTTATATGGTGCTAATTGCGCTTAGCAATGGCAAAATTTCTCAGATTGGACCTATTTGTGTAGCCCAGAAAATCATTGTTCCATTGGTGGCAAGCCATTTTCATAGGCCGCAACATGGCCATGAGCACCAAAATTCCAACCATGTGATCTTTGAAGCCTGTTTAGGGTTGGGACTTAGGGTTGATGTGCCTATACTTTTGTCTTAAAAAAAAAAAAACCTAGAAACCGAATTCGGCCCATGTACAATCCTAAACCTCTCTGAAAGGATTCTAACCTTAACATAGGTTAAGGTTCCAACGCAGATTTCGTATATGTAGATAAACAAGCAATTAATCCTAAGTTAAAAAGCAATCACTATAAGAGATGGACGTAAAAATTTTACGTGGAAAACCCAAACGGGAAAAACCATGAGACCAACCACCAGTCTACTAAGAACGGCACTATGCAAGAGATGTTACAAGATCTACTTACTACATTTTTTCAATTGAACACAACCTAAAGGACTTAAAGTTCTTCACTGATGTACATGCCGTTAGCCCTCTTCACCCTTGATCTACGCGTCTTGATGCCCTTTATGATGAATCTCCAGGAAGGAAGGAGAAGATGAATTTCAAGAACTCAAAGTTTCAGCACAGCAGGAAAGAGAAGCTTTAAAGAAGAAGACATGGATCTCGCAAAGGTTATCTAGGTTAGGATTGTGAGAGAGGTGAATTGGGCTAAGAGAGATGGTAAATATATAACTCAATATTCGTGGGACACTATTAGGGATGTTTCCAAAGAAAATAAGGCAATTTGATTTGCAAATGAAACAAATTCGGAAATTTGGTGCGAGTTCTGCTACCAGTGCAATCGATTGGGTAAATGATTGATCAGGCATCCCTTCGATCAATCGAATTCTAGTTCTGTCTGGAGCTTATTTTGCCGCAATAATCCGATTGATTCGGCATCTATTTGATTGTTCCGGCCTTCTGAAAATCCTTTTTTAGCCTCTAAATCTTTGCTTTCTAACTGCAACTTTGGCATGCATTTTAGTTCAACTAAAAATGTAAAATTAAAACTCTTTTAAAGTTGAGTTTTGTCTAACCCATAAATTAGCCATCATTATATTCTTTACACTCTCTAATGCGTCAATCCTTAGGAAATAATCTTGGTTTGACTTCCATTTGATCATAATCTAACATTGTTCGAATTACTATAAATTAAAGAGGCCTTGCAATGAAGCGTTAGGATGATAAAAAACAATCCATCCTTTTTAATTTTTTACACTTTAGAAAAGGAAATATGAAGAAATCATGGAAGGGTTTTTCTAAGGGAGCTTCTATTTATACAGCCACTTTTACTCTTCTTCCACAAGCAAAAAAAATAAAAAAATAAATAAAAATTTCCAAAATACCCCTCACCCTTTCTCTCCCTACACTTCTCCCTCCCTCCCTCCTCTCTCCTCTCTCCTCTACTTCTCCACCTCCCCCTCCGTCCTGCGACGAGCACTGGCCAGCAGAGAGCTCTCCCTATCCCTCCCCTCCCTCTCTTCCTCTCCCTCTCTCTATTCTCTCTCTTTCCCTCTCCCCCTTCTTTCCTCCCTTACCCCTTTCTCTCTCCCCCCCCCCCCCCAACTCTTCTCGCTGCAAGGAGATCGGCGTCTCCCTGCAGATGCAGGGAGATTGGGTCTCCCGCTGCAGGAAGATCAGGGAGATCGCGTCTCCCGGCAAAAGGAGATTGATCTGCTTGCAATAGGGAGATCCCATCTCCTGCTACAGGGAGACCGGGATCTCCCTGCTGCAAAAAGATCCGGTCTTTTGCTGCGAGGAGACGCGATCTCCCTGCAGTGGGAGGCCCGATCTCCATGCTGCTGCAGAGAGATGCCGATCTCCCTGCAGCGGGGAGAGTGGGGAGGGAGAGAAAGGGGGAAAGGAAGAAAGAAGGGGGAGAGGGAAAGAGATAGAATATAGAGAGGGAGAGGAAGAGGAGGAGGAAGAGGGAGAGAGAGGGGGGAGATGGAGAAGGAGAGCCCTCTGCCGACCGGTGCTTATCGCCGGTTGAAGGGGGAGGTGGGGAAGCGGAGGAGAGAGGAAGGAGGCAGAAGTGTAGGGAGAGAAGGGGTAAAGGGTATTTTGAAAAGTTTTATTTTTTTGCCTGTGTAGAAAGAGTGAAAATGAGTAAATGAATAGAAGCTACTTTTTCTAATTATCATAATCCTCGAAACCCACCTCCTAATTAACTATATATTTTTTTTCCTGAATCAATGACTCTTTACGTGTCGACAGTCAATTTATTGTTGTGTGGGATGGTCTGACTTGAACAAACAGCTCGCACTGTTGTGTAATAAAATAATTCGTGATTATACGTAATTATACCTGTTTTATAATTAAATAAGATGGCCTTAACTTGTCGTCTGCTCTGTACCCTTTCTTTTTAGAAATATCAATAAAAAATCATTGCGACTTAAAAAGCAACGTGCTTCGTGACTACCAGTCAAGCGATACAAAAGTCTTTAAAGTGGGACTCTCATGCAATTGCTCAAGACTTTCGACAGTCCACTCCTCACATTTGCGTAGCTGGTCTTCTCTCCCCACCTCGTTGAGGTTCACTCCTGTGTTAGTCAAGTCTCTCACGGATTCGACCCTCTTGGTTACCAGAGAAAACGTGGGATATCTTTCTGGACATTGACCTAATCACAAGTATAGGGGGCAATGATATAGTTTTTGGATCCTAAGATGTTGCAATAAGAGAATCCAAACCGTTCAAATAAATCTTTACTATATATCATGAAGCCTTGCATTAGATCTCACTCTAAATAAGAGTTAGGCCTTTTGGGCCAAATTCCACTCTAACAAAATTTTTTGGGAGAATCCTAACGTTTGATAAAGATCCTTTACTGCTTGCGTGTCTAATGTTGAAATCTTGTTCTTAGTACAATTCCTTTTTGAGCACGGAAAAAAAAGTGATTTCAATCTATATTTTGTAGAACCTCAAAAAATTATTTAAAACTTTTTCTTTTCTATGAATAAAAAAAGCATTGCACCATACTGTAAAAAAGTTACTCTTGTTGAATAGCAGAGCATTTTTCTTATCATTGTGAAATCTAGATGCCACATAAATCCAACCTATTAATGAATGCTGTGATATTTGACGACCTTCATGCTTCAATGGAAGGGCTGCTTGTAAGCTCAAATCCTTGAGATCTTAACCTACTCCATGATAGATAACTGACCTAAAACTGAACTGTAAAATAGTAGCATTCACCGTAGATTGAATCATTACTTGGTACGAGATCAACTCTATTGGCTGAAGGTGTAGTTCAATTCAATTGAGATTAACACTCTTCTGCGAGTGATTCTCAGATTCATTGCCTATTTTTTTGTGTGTGTAGGCTCCCTTTATATTTTATTATGGGCATTTTTTGTGCGTGTCTTGGCTCCTTTCTAATGCCAGTGGGCTTCTTTCTAGGTGCACAGGCTCTTTGTTGGGACCCCGGGGTAAAAAAATAAAGTTTTATCCTCTATCTTGTCCATTGGTTGTGATCCCAGGGTTTTCATAGTTAAAGTGGGCCCCATGTACAGGGATTTAAGCCAACCTTGTGATAACGTTAAGCGTGTCTTATCATTTCTCCATTAAATGATACTAACTATCTCCTCTAAATATAGGCGCTGATGTGGGTCCCACAATGGATGGATCTGATCATTCATCTGGAAACAGGACAGAGACACTAATGCTTTCTAATAACTTATCATCTTGTTTCGGTTGGTGTCCATTGTCGTACCAATTTCCTGAGTAGGCAACTTGTTTGTGAACTGTACGTCTCCACCCACAGATTCGTGGAATCGAATGACGCCTGTTTTGCTGGTTGCTGGTTTTATATAATTTTCTATTGGCTACTTGATTTTGAATATTACTGCCAATTGTTTGGAGCTCCGGAGGGGGTAGCCTTGGATTCTCCATCCAACATTTGCAACTTCCATGATTGTCAAACTAAGAGCGGCCTCCAACCTTGGTTGCAGGGAGGTGGTAGTTTTTATTTGCCGAGCAAGATTTGAACCAAAATAGATACTTTTTTTTTTAATTTAAAAATGTGTTATCTCATTAGAGGTTTTTTTTTTTCTCACAGTAGGTTTCCTCGACCTCACCTAAGGGCTTCCTTACTAAAGGGTTAGAGTCCCAGCCCCCTAAGGTTGGAGCACCCAATAAAAGAAAAAATACCCAATAAAAGAAAAAAAAAAAACTAGACTCAGTGTGGGGTTGCTTGGTTGGAATGAATTTTTAAATATGTCACTCTTTTTACTTATGTGGGCTCTCTTTTTTAATGTATGTATAAGGTGTCTTTATTCTCAGCCCCTCTTGCCTTGAGTACCACAAGAAGAAAAGAAACAGTTGGACTCAACCTAGTGACTCAGAAGGACATCCAGCATTAAGTCCAGCAACTTGGGTTCGTTCTTCCTACAGTCGAGTTGACTCGACAGCGTCTGATCTAGTTAGATCGAGTTTTGGAGCTAAGGTCACATGCATAATGAACAAACCATTCAATTGGTGCACCCCCTGATAGCAACATTATCACGCTTAACTAGATGATAGCAGCATTATCGTGCTTAACTAATTAAGACCAACTTCTTACCCTGCTAAGGAGTCTTAGATTTTAACGGGTCTGAGTTTTCATTAATTTACACGTGTGAGTTGCTGTCGTGTTGGTGCTCATATATATAGCTCCCAGCTCCTCAGCTAGGTTAAAATAGAAAAAGGCTAGATGATCATAGTTGTTAGATGTGGCCATGACCGGATAGAAATATGAAAGTGATAGCAAATGGGTTCAGATAGGTTAATTGGTTTTCTATGAGGCCTCTGATCCAAAGGTTCATGGTTTGCAGGGATCATGGAGAAAACTACTTTTTTTTTTCATTTCATTTATCTTGTTGAGTCTGCATTTTGCTCATGGTGTTACTTGGAGGAGGTGCACACTTCAGCCATTCTCTAATAGCAAGGAACCTTCTTGAGTGTGTGAGATTTTCACCTAAGTTATCCCACATGAAAGAACATAAACAACTGGGAATTACTATATCAGGAGTATCACACACTGGCTCCCATCATGTTGATCCCAGCCGTCCAAATAGCACGACCCACCAGTATGAAGTCATAGGCCGGAAAAAAGCAGATGTGGACAAGGACTCTATTTTAAAAAGGGATCAAAGGAAAATGATCCTACGCACTCTTTTGACACATCCATATAACTTAGGTCATTTTCCCCTTCTTTAGGGAAAGGATGACATAATTATAAAGAAAAATGTATTAAAAATTTATTAGACACGGCTTAAACAACCAAAAATAAGAAAAAGGTCATCAATGAAAGTATTGGAGTGAGAACCATCAGCAGTGTTCTTATTTGTGGCTCATTCTATTTTCTTGGCCAGCAGAATCACTTATGATCAAATTACCTCCCTCACTTGATGATTGCCGTTAAGTTCAAGTTTAACACTCGTCCAACCATTACCATTGGATTGGAATAATAAAAACAATAATGTCTTTAGAATTATTAAACTTGAGGTCCATAGATTAGAAGGTTAGAATGATCAAATATTGTTGATAGTTTGCATCACCGCTTGCCATTAAGATTTAGAGTTTTTTTTTTATATGTCGGTTTTGTGGGTTTATATATATTGGCATTAGAGTTTTACTATCTGGGTTTACATCCCTGCTGTTTATTTTAATACCTCAAATGACCCCAAAATCGGTAGTTGTAACGAGAATGGGCAACCATCGTCATTCGTTCGGGTTGAATATGGAATGATGCTTTTGCCATGTATTTATCCTTTCACAAAGAATTACAGAAATGCCATCACCAGTCCCTTTATTCTACTGTTTATTACCCGGTGATCACTATACACCGGCCACATTCCCACAGTGGCGGCAGTGGCATCCTCATTTCTTGCACTAAGGTAAATTTTATAACCTTTTGTTTTATTTTATTTCTTGCAATAGAGACATTCTAAATTATCTAACAATATACTGGTAATTTGACCAACTCTACATAAATCTAGTTCTTTTTAATCAATAGTGGGCACATTTCATAAGATCCAAACTATTTATAATAACAACCAATTTCTATATTTATAATTGGTTATACTTAATCATAATTCATATATAATCATCATTGATTGTGAAAGTTTCAAAATATATGATAAGACTTCATATATTCTTGAGAGATTGTTCATTAAAGGCCTACTTTAAAATTGGAAAAACTTAGAGGGGTATATTTAAAAACTCTAAGTTTATTATTATTATTATTATTATTTTTGCTGAAAGAGGAATTATATTAACAAAAAAAAAAAAAAACAAGTACAAGTGATAAACAGACAACATAAATACAAAAGATACTCCCTACCTCCCATAATTGGCACAAGCCCAAGTGGGCGTTGTTGGTGAATTAGATGTGGCATTAGGTCCTAACTTTTCTCATATAAGATGGAACTCAAGTGCCAAGGAGGGGTCTTCAAAGAAAACAAAACCCAAAAAGAAAGAGATATTATTGACAATCCATGGCCTCGTTCCTCATGTCCGCTGCTGCATTAAGATCAGTCATTATGGTAGGCATTCCATATGAGTCGAGGCAGCCCATTAAGGGGTATGGTAAGCTTGGTTGGCCTAGATGAGCCAGTAGGTTAACTGCATAGTTGGTTGTCCTGCAGCTAAAACTCTCCATCCCCCGATGGCTAGCAGGTGGCGTGTTTTCTTCCAAAGGAACATTAAATTCTTTACGAGAGAGGTGGTCGTTTATGATACCTCACAAGTAGGCCATACTTAATTTGTAAGGCCATACCTAATGTGTCAAGGGGTTATGCCCAGGGCCCCAGGATGTTCCCCATGATTGTCCACACTCCCACTGTAGTGCTCCACGCACTTCCACCACAGTGCTGTTAGGTTTATGTCTTGTATTCCGGTTTAGCCGGATGAGTCACTGGGTTAGCTAGGGACTGGTTTAAGGTCAAAGGTATTTTGGTAATTGTACCGGGGCTTTCTTGGTGGCCAAGAAAGCGGAGATTATATATATGTATAGTCTGTAACCCTAAACCTTGCGGCGGCGGCGGCATTAGTTGCCCGTGGTGCTCCCACACCACGTAGGAGAGATGAGGTGAGAGTGTGGGAATCTCTTGTATGCTTTACTTGGCATAGTGAAGATGTTCGTCCTCCTGTGCCCGTGGATGTAGCCCGGTTTGGGTGAACCACGTAAATCTCGGTGTCTCTTCTTGTGTGGCTTGTTCGTGTTGATCTTGTGTTCCGTGGATGCGCACAACGGGTGATTGTTCAGAAAATCACAACAATTGGTATCAGAGCCGAGGTTGGTATTCCTCGGGTTTTCTGAGCGAGGTGGAGATTGCTCGGTGGCTTGGAGGTTGTGCGCATGAAGATTAACTGAGATCAGGTTCGTGATTTCTGGTTGGGCCACCATCGAAGAAGAAGAAGACGAGATTGGGTTCTCCGGTCTCGCTGAGATCGGAGGAAAAAGAATTCACATGTTTTCAGATCTCGAAGTGATTGCTGTGATTGTGATCTATCTGCTGGGACACACACGATGGGAGAAGAGCGAAAAATCAGATCTGTGATCGTGTTGGTAGAAGAAGAAGCCAGAGAAGATCTGGTTTCTGCAGATTCGAAAAGGGACGAGGGGTTCGGTGCTTGTTCGGGATTTTCGCAGAGAATTTCTCGGTCCAGAGGAGATGACCGGAGAAGAAGAAGAAAAGAAGAAAAAAAAAAAAAAACGCCAGCCAGCATCTGTTGTTCTCTCTCCTCCCGGCCTGCCACCACCGACCTCCACATCGCGCCGCTGCTGCTCCGCCCAGATTGCCGGAGCCAACGCACGCCGCTGCCAAGCAGCCGCAGCGCCACCACCGACCTCACTGCGTCGCTGCTGCCCCAACTTCCTCATCGCGCCGCTGCTGCATCGCCGGATCAAAAGAAGACAGGCTGCCAGATCTGCGCAGTAGACCCGAAAATCGCGCGCCTTCCTTCGTTGCAGTCGCCACCGAGATCTCCGCCGGGATCCTCGCCTTCTTTGTCGCCGGAGAATCTCGTCGCTGCGGAGAAGGAGAATATCGTCGCTGCGGGGGAAAAAAAAAAAACTGCATCTTACCAGCGATCGCCGGCCGCCCGCACGTCGCCGTCGCCGTCGCCGTAGCTGTCGCCATCGCCGCCCGCCGCAGACCGTCGCCGGACCAGCCACTGCGCCGGATCTGCACAGCCGGCCACTGTATGCAGCGTCTGCAACTGGGTTGCAGACGCAGCGCCCGTGAGGGTTGAAGACGACCCAGATTACTGGGTCCGCTTGGGTCGGGTCGGGTCAGTTTGCCTGACCCGCGGAGAAGTGCAGCCCAGGCAGCGTCAAGGAAGGCTCCGGGTTCGGGTTCAGGTTGGGCCATATCCAACCCGTACAGGTAGCCCAGTAGAACAGACAGGTTATCAGTTCAGGTCGGGTTGACCTGAACCAGTCCGTCAGCAGCCGGTCCAGCCCAGCGCAGCAGAGAAGTTTTGGTTCCGAGTCAGGTCAGGTTCGACCCGACCTGTTAGCAGACGGTCCAGCCCAGCGCAAAAAGGCAGTTCAGTTCCGGGTCAGGTGAACCCGACCCGGGTCCGCTCCAGAAGCTCAGCAGACAGCGCAGAGTGACGTCAGCAGTGACGTCAGCAACGGTCAACAGGCAGGTTTGACCAGATTAACGGTTGAAAATTGTTTCTGCAATATCTTGATCATCCGATGTCCGATCGGAGATCCGTTTGCGCCTACGGACTCGTTTCGAGCAGATCTACGCAGTGGAAGAGGTTGATTGGCTGTTTGATAGTCAAGGAGGAGGTTTAATCGATTGGAGCGTAGAAACTTGTTTCTACGTTGTCGGAGCCATCCTGAGTCGGATTTCAGATCCGTTTCTTCCAGCGTGCTCGTGGTGACGAGATCTATGGTTTGATGCAGAAATTGGGAGAAGATCTGAACAGATGTGGATTCAGGCTAGAATCAGGTCTACTCGACCTGGTTGTTGTTGCAAACCCAATAATAGGAGTCGCCGGCCTAGTTGCAAAGGGTTTGCTGATTCAAACGAAGTTGTTCGTTTGGGGTTCACATGATCGCATGTGATGATATTCATCTTGCCAGAGCTAAGCCGGAAAAGCAGCAAGGAGGAGCTGATGTATCAGCAGTTGATCGGAGGCCCAGTCAAATGGAGTTTTTGACTGCTCGGAGGCAGAGGTTGTTCTGCAATGGAGTCATCTGGACTTGTATTCCCGATTTGTTTTGCTTGCATGCTTGTGGTGATTGGATCTTCACAGTGCTGTTGAAGATGGGGCAGGATGGTGAGTGATTCAGATATCACTCAGATTCGTCAATGGTTTCGAGCTTCTAGTTCGAGGTGGAGTTTGACGAGGGTATGAACTTTGCTCAAAGTTCATGTGCTGGTTCAACATGTCAAAGTGTTGAAGAAGACTGCATCCCTGGTGCAGTGACGTGCCATTCAGCAGGGTACGTGAAGACATTACCGGTTTTATCTCCTAGTAGCTCGAGTTGTACGGAGTTGTACGGAATTCAAGCCAAGGTGGAGATTGTTAGGTTTATGTCTTGTATTCCGGTTTAGCCGGATGAGTCACTAGGTTAGCCAGGGACTGGTTTAAGGTCAAGGGTATTTTGGTAATTGTACCAGGGCTTTCTTGGTGGCCAAGAAAGCGGAGATTATATATATGTATAGTCTGTAACCCTAGACCTTGCGCAGCGGCGACATTAGTTGCCCGTGGTGCTCCCACACCACGTAGGAGAGATGAGGTGAGAGTGTGGGAATCTCTTGTATGCTTTACTTGTCATAGTGAAGATGTTCGTCCTCCTGTGCCCGTGGATGTAGCCCTGTTTGGGTGAACCACGTAAATCTCGGTGTCTCTTCTTGTGTGGCTTGTTCTTGTGTGTGGCTTGTTCGTGTTGATCTTGTAATTCCGTGAATGCGCACAATTGGTGATTGTTAAGAAAATCACAACAATTGGTATCAAAGCCACAACAAGTGCTCCGCGATTGATTTTGCAACTTAAGCTGAAAGTAGGACGCCCTTACCATTGGGTTGTCTTTGTGGTTCATGAAATGTTATGACCTTATTTATGGTCTTTCCTATTTCAATTGGAGACCTAGGACAATTTTTTGTTAACCGTCCATTTTAATGCCACAGTTCAAACTTCAATGGTCATAATCACCAATAGAATGTGACCATCTACCCAGTTCTCTATTTGGACCCAACAAGAAGACATCAAGCCTAATGTAGGCATGATGAGTATTGGTCCTTGGTTAGTGGATTATTATTATTATTATCATTTTTGTTGTTACTTACGAGCCATTTGATTGCTGGGAGTTTGTAAATTAGTTATCTATTTTAATTTAAATTGTGGTGAGGCATCTCTCCATCAAAGATACAACCAAAGATGGATCCTTGGATCTATTATATACTTAATTGGGTATAGTGTGAGTCTATATGAGAGAGAGAGGAGACAAAAATATAAGATGACATCCTTATCTAATTTTGATTTACTGTAGTGCACACCACAAACACATCCTCTTAGGCATTTGAAAGAAGTAGTGGAGCTGAGTGTTTTTTTTTCAGTGGGCACAAGCAATATCTGACTAATAATTGCAAAGCCAAATTTATTTTAGAGGGAATCAATAATATTTTTATAGTTATAATTTTTGTGCTTATCATTTTAAAATATACATTTATTTTTCAAAGATTTTCAATAAAATTCAAAAAATAATATTCTATTTGAAAATACCAAAATGCTTTAAAGACATGATTTTTCAAAAAATTCAAGGATAGTTAAAATACAAAATAATATGACTTATCATAATGAATCCAAACTGCTGAAAATAATTATATACTTATTTAAGACTAAGAATTGTATCTTACTCGAGTTAAAGTAGGGCCCATGCAATATTGATTACTTATAAACATATCATTCCATAATTAATCAATCAATTGATTGGTTAGTTCTGATGATTTAATGTGCTATAATGCCTGTTATAGATGTGTATGATTAAAATCCATTGATTGATTATTTGTAATCTTTTGATTGGCCATGATGCTTGTAATAGTATTGGTGATTGAGAGCATAACATTGATAGTCACTTACTAATGTTATTAGAAAAAAAGAATAATCGAGGTGTAATATCCATGCTATGCCATCTATAATTAGGCCCATGTATACTAGAGTCCGGATCCTATGAGAGCTTATCCCACGGTAATCATGAGTGGACCTATCAAGGTCTACCACGTGAGCGTAGGTAGCGAGGCTGCCCTATCCAAGGTAAAGGCTGCCCCAAGGTGATGTGGGGGACTACGATAGGTTTACTTTTGGTCACCATGGAGAAAAATCCCTTAAGAGGATCCCAATTCATTAAATACTCATTCAACTGTTGCTTATTGTTGGATTGAGATAAAAATAAAAACGATGGCTTCGAAAAGTATTGAACTTGGGAAAGCATTCATCTCCCACCTCCCCATGAATTCCATTGACTCAAGTGGGCTCCACACATGGGATTCTTGCCAGACTATGCCCTGCAAAGCCAACTGAAAGTTGGGTCCTCTGATGGACCCCACATCTAAAATTCACATTGAGTCCAAATCCTCTGAGTACCCGACAGTGGGTGACCGTGGGGCAAATACTCATATAATATCAACTCTTTCACATTTGATGAGTCCCTATTTTAGATAGTGGTGGTCTGGTGGGTACCCAGCGGCATTCATGGGACTTGGAGGGCTATTTCTGTAGAAGAATTGTGCCGTTGCTTGGAAAGTAGGCATGTGACCCTCTCCATCACCACTTGCTCCTTTTGGACCGGAGCGATTGTCGAACAAGAAACACCTAAAACAACAACCTTCCCTCCCTCCCTCGCACCCTCACCCTCACCCTCCCTCTCTAAATCAGTCTCTCCTTGGTGAAATGGGAAGTCTTTGAAAGAAACTTCGTTTTCTCTTTGGTAAATTCGAAAAGCACGAGCCCCCACCTTTTCATTTTATTTCTTCCAACCTCATTTTTTAATTGTTTTCTTCCCTTTCATCTTTCTACCCATCATGAAGATTAGAGAATGACACAAAAGGATGCAGCCCATGAGTCCCAAAAGGCTTTAAATACCCTGTGTCTTTCCTTCTCTGTCTCCCAAACAGATACCATTCAGTATTCACCAATCTCTTGCACTTTGTTATCTTAACATCAAAGCATTACTTGATTCTCTTGAACCCATTTGTTCTTGCTTTCCAATCTCTCCCTGTACCCTCTTTCTTGGGGTTGTCTCTGATTCTTCAATAGCAGCAAGGAGAGATGGACAGATTCTGTGCTCACCCAACTCCTACTTATTATCTTTCTCCAACTCTCTTTCCTTCCTCCTCCTCCTCCTCCTCTTCTTCTTTGAGCAGTTGGGCTGACAGAGGAAGAGATATTAATAGCTTTGGTGTGTCTTCATTGCTTGGGAAGCTCATCTCTGCCATTTTCACCCTCCTTTTTGCATTGGGTTGGTCTCTTATTTCTTATATTCTCTTTCATTCTTTCCTCTCTTTCTCATTAAAGCTAATTTGGTTCTTGATAAATAAATCTAGAAAGTTGGGCCTTGTCTTTTCCTAAAGGTTGATCCTTTCTTGTACTACTGCATGAAAACTTATAACAATGTGAGGGTACCAATTAATGGATTTTGTTTGTAGAATTGTGATTTGGGATTTTTGCTATAATTTTGAAATGAGTAACGTGATAATGAGACATTTGTCCCTTAATTCATAGAACCGCTTCCTCTTTCATTCTTTTGAGTTTGTTTTATGCATATGCGAAACTGTTTTGTTGTATGTTCATGGAATTGATTCATGCAAGACTGAACTGGGGCGTCTTCTCTTGTTAAATTTGGAATCTTTAAAAGAAGAGTTCGTTTTCCTCTTTTTCTTACCATTTAAAACAAACCCCCTCCTTTTCTTTTCTTGTGTTCAAATGTTTTTGGGGTGTCTTCCCTTTTGCTTTGAATCATTTGATGGATGGAAAAGATCCCATTCTCCTTTTTTGTTGTTGGGAATTTTCTTTTGTGTGTTCTTTGATTGAAAGAGGAAAAATTCTTTATAATTACTCATGCAAATGTCTAATTTTGTATGTGTTTTTCAGTGGGTTCTCTCATAGGGGCCATGACTGGTGCATTTGTTGGCCAAGCAACAGAGAGCGGGTTCTTCCGTGGGGCTGCTATTGGGGCCATTTCTGGAGCTGTTTTCTCAATCGAGGTCTTTGAATCATCTCTTTTTCTTTGGAGATCTGATGAATCCGGAATCTGGAGTCTCCTGTACATGGTACTTCTCTTCTCATCTTTGCCGCTTAGCTTTATGTTCTATTACATATTCTTTAATTTCTGCCTGTTTGGAAGTTCCTCTGTTTGCAAATGGGTGCTCTATCCATCACCCAATGCACCTCTTTTAATGTATTGCCATTCTAGGCTGTCAACTGTTGTTATTCTCCTCTCCAATTTTCAATTTGCTGGATTGGATAAATGATCCATTTAGCAAACGTGTCTTTGGGTGCATAACTATTGTCTTCCAATCTCTTTCTTGGGGACATCCAAACATCCCCTTATCATTCTTTTTTGCATAGACTATGAATCAAAATCAACGGCGTCTTCCGGAATTTTCTGGACTCTGATTCTTTCTTTCATCCATCTGTGGTGACTAATTCTTGTTATTACTGGATTCTTACAGATTGACATCATTTCTAGCCTTTTGAGTGGTAGACTTGTTCGGGAGCAAGTTGGCCCTGTAATGTTTAGCGCAGTACAGACTCACGTAAGTTCATTTCTTGAGCTGAATTTAGGTTTTCTTCAAAGGAACTGGACAGTGTTCATTCATGGTGATGCCATTTTGGATCTTTATTGAGCAGATGAATGCTGTTGAAAGAATCACGGAAGAAGTTCCCGACATCTTTGCAACTGGTGGCACCAAAGGGCTCTCAGGGGAATCTGTAGAGATGCTCCCTAAGATTAAGATTACAAGTAAAAACAATGTAGATAGCTCAGGGGAGCGGATTTGTTGTTCGGTGTGCCTGCAGGTTGGTTTTTTTTAGCTCTTGCTATTCAGTAATATATACCAATTCTCAATCGTTTTGTTGCTTTGGATCATTAATATGATTGAATTTTGTCGATGCAATATGCCCAAAAAATTCTTTCCTATGGGTTTGTAAATGTCTGAATTTTATAGTGTGAACCATTGGGTATAATCTTCAAATAGCTAGATCATCTTATGTAAGGAATTTTGTATAGTAGCTAAATTCATGGATTAGATAAAATTCAAGTGTTAGTCGAAGTTGTGGTTTTATTTATTTTTAGACTAGGAGTTTGAAGAGATTACAGAGTTCCAGAAAAGCCAAAACAAAGAAAATCTGAAAAAATCAAAGAAGGATTGCCCAATCAATTGAGTAATGATCCAATTGATTGGATACGCAGTAGTGGCCTAATTCAATTGATCAGATCTACGCTGAATTTCCACCAACTTGTGAATTTCTAATTCTGGTTTTAGTGGAACTTTCTTGTTCTGAGCCAATTGCTTTTTTACTTGATGTACTACTATGGGGCATTAATTTTGAGCTATAAAAAGAGGTTCCCTTTCAACTCTAAGGTATGGAAAACAAATCTTCATATCTAAATTGAGATTTCTTATGGAAGACCACATTTTTAAGAATATCCATTGAAGAGAGCTGTGTTGAAGTTGAAGTTGAAGTTCTTGAGATCCTTGTTTTTTATATCTTTTTGTGGAAGATCATCTTTTAAGCGTAGAAAATTTGAGGAGTTAAGCAAATGAGTAGAAGTATCTGGTTATTTAGATTTGTAGCAGTCAACGATAGGCGGCTGTTGTAGAGTAATTCTTTACAGGAGGTTGATGCCACAGTGTTATGAGGATGTCTGTAAGTGACTTGTAACTATATGATAATCTATGGTGTTTAATTATTGGGTTAGTATGGACTCGTGGTTTTTTTCTCAGGTTGGGTTTTCACTTAAAAAATCATTTCTTCTTTTGGTGTATGTATTTGTGTTGATTTGCTGATTTTATTTCTATTGCGTAGTTGATTGTTTGCACACATATTGTTGAGATTGGTTGCATTAATCTATTCTAGAAGACCCCCCTAAACCTTCATCTTATATGTGTGAAAATAACTAGAAAGGTATGATTGAATTTGATTACCAACATGTGGGCCTCACCTTCACCATTGGTTTCGCATAGAAAACTGTTACTCAAGTTACTCTTTCTCATTGTTGAACTATAATTTTACTTAGAAATTGAATATTTTGCGTTTGAATATCATAAATAATGCGTATAAATTTGTGTTTTTCAGGACTTTCAAGTTGGGGAGATGGTGCGAAGATTGCCTCCTTGTGAGCACATGTTTCATCTACCTTGCATTGATAACTGGCTCATTAGGCATGCCTCTTGTCCACTGTGCAGACGTGATCTCTAAAACTTAAATTGTTAAGTTTTACTTGTTGAGATGTATATGCCGCTATGAGAATTTTCATTACATTTGGCTCATTTTTGTGTCCTTCCCTTTGTTGGTAACTACCACTTGTCAAATAGAATTAGATTCTCTCTCACATATATTTATGTGTGTTTCTTGTTGAGGGAATGATAAATGTAATTTTGATTTATGTAATTTTGATAAATAAAATACAATGTAGATGCTTGTGTAAAAATTTTGATTTACTCAATCAGTCTTGGTTTTGCCCTCGATTTTTCCATAAGACAACTATACAATAGATTTTTTAATTTCTATTTTACTGAAAGACTTAGAATGGATGAAAATTCTAGGATAGTTAAGTACTGTATACCATACCTGTTCTCAGTCCAAACCATCCATTCTGTTTGCATTGCAGATGGGACATTCCTAACTTTCCAATCAATGGACGTCTGCTCATCAAATTTCCATTTTAACAAAACTTTTAGCTGTCAGTATGTTATAGTCTTGCTTCTTGCCATGGTCTCTGGACTGTGCTCCCTCAACAATGAATTGGGATTATACGAGGGTTTTCCCACTTCACCATGGGGCAGCCTACCCACTGCCCGTGTACATGGCAGGCTGCCCCCATGGTGACATGGGGAGATGGACGGTGATCATTACGGGAAGATAAGATTGTGCCCAGCTTGATCGCAAGACCATCACCGGGCCCAGATTTGATATCATATAAAAATTCAAGAACACTTTATTTGAGATAGTAAACCATTGTAAGTTTTATTCAATTCAACTCTCCATTTTAACAAAAGAGGAGACTAACTTCTATCCCTAATATCTCTAACATCTAACAAACCTAACAATAACATTGATATCTCTAACATAGAGGATCTGGACTCCTCAACAATTGATTTGGGCCCATAATATTTACAGTTGGAAGTGATCCAAAGCCCACGTGCACCAACTTTGTTAATGTGTCATATAATCCACAACAGTTTTGGGAAATTTCCATCTTTTTGACTATTCGGAGTTGGTCTTTAAAACTAAGTCTTGTGGAGTGGCACAAGGCTTGGTTTTGCTCACCTGTCTCGTGTTTGAAATTACTTCAGATTTGCTTGGTGTGCACTTGCATGAGTTTAGTGGGTACCACCCCTGGGATTCATTCTGGCCGAGTTTAACAGGTACCACCCTTGTAATTAATCTTGGTAAGCCAAAGACTTTAGGGATACCCACGTCATGAAAAAAAAGTCTTAAAAACCATTACTTGTGTTTCCACTTCCGAAAGTATCATCCATTCAAGTGAGTCAGGGTAGTTGGCTAGGTTAATGTTTGAAAGGATAGGGAGTGTTTGGATGCACCTGGGAATTAAGATTAAATCATAAACATATTGTCTAGGGAGGATGTGGGGCTCTTTGCTACGATTTCAGAGCTGATGTACCATGTGCCATTGATGATCCAAGAGGAATTTTTTGCCATCCCTTGTTCAACCATTTTCATTTTGGTTAGACCGCAACTTCCTCTCTGCATTGGGGCATACTCCAACTGACCCTTGAAGCTAGAACTAGAACTGAATTCCTTTTACTGTAATGACCAGTTTTGGTGGGGTGGGGATGGTTAGCATTTTTGGCATTCCCGCTTTGGTGTTTCTGACTTTTGGTACTAAACCTTTCAAGTAAAAAGGAATCATTACCAAATATACCCATATCCAACTTTTTGGCATTTAACTAGTGAATGCTCGAACTGAATTATAGCATTTCATATTCCACTGTATGTCAAATGAATATGGTGCAAAGCGAAGACTAAAGACTGAAAAATCATGAGCTCCTTGCTAGTATGGTTGTCTGAAAAGAGAGCTGATATATTATCCAGTTGAATGTACAAAATCCACTGGTTTGTGTTCATTCATCTGGGTGTTTAGACAAATCTCGATTCAAAATGGGGTGAGAGATTTGGACAATCTGGTTCTATTCATGTGGAAGACTACCATGTCCTTTTTGGTGCAGCAGTGATTTTCATGATATTATTAGTGAGTGCTTCCTCTGATTGCTGGTTGATGGATACAATGTTGAAGAAAATACTTATAAAAATTGTGCAACCATAAAAATAAATAAATAATTAACACATAAAAGTGAAGTTTTGTGGAACCAAATTTAAGAAAGTAAATGGGCAAGGCACACCAATTACGAAACTTTTTTAGAAGACAATAATTTTCCACATGAAGGTAATTTTTATGAAATTCTGTCCCCAAACTCCATCTCAGTGTCTACACACAAGAGATAACGATATGGGATTGGCCTTAAAAATAATAAAATAATGCCATATTTAGTAGAAAAATAAAACCTTACAATCTCGATATTTTTGAGTGCTATATAAGAACTTGAAAATGATTTTAATTTATAGAGCTGAAAGCAATTTTTTGAAAATGGGTCGCATCCACTCATGAATGACCCAAAAGACTGATCTTCAAAGGGCACAAAAATATTTTTAAAAAACATAAAATTTGAAATATTTTAAAAAGATACACTCAAGTGCCACGAGATTTATTTTAATTGTTTTTTTTATAGAAAATATCCCATATAGAAGTCCCACAACAACTGGATTAGTTCAGCCCATTGTTACTTTTATTTATAGTTTCCATCCAATCAGCACACAAGGGTAAAAGCAAAGGAAAAAGATATTACGGTTTCCATGAAAATACATTAGCTGTTGCATATTCAAGCATAACTCAATGCATAGAGTTAAAGTTTTTTTTATACCGCAACCTAAGGGTTGAGACCCAGAGAGAGCCCACATTAGTGGGAAGAGAAGCCCACAAAGAAGTCAAGATTGGTATGGTGTCAAGTGAGCAACCCCTCATTGCAGCACAAAGCTAGGAATTTACAAAGCAACTCTTCACTCTCTTCCCTTCACTTTCCCTATAGAGGGTTTGACATCCTGAAAAAGGATAATTCCATAAGTGGCTTCAAGCCATTTAATGTATTTGGCCCAAAAAATAAAAAAGAAAAAAAATGCCATTTAATGTAAGACGATGAAACAAGAATCAGGACCCTCTAGGGATTTTCTCCATGGTGATTAGAGTGGACCTATCACAGTCCGCCATGTTACCTTGGGGCAGCCCTTGCATTAGATAGGGCGGCGGCCTCACATGCATGACAGGTTGCCTGCGTTGATGTGGTGCACTTTAATAGGTCTACTCATGGTCAGGAAGGGTAACTTGGAGGATTTGGACTCATCAAATGAAAGTGGGTGTTCAATTGGCCCAAATCTGTGCCAAATCTAAACTTCTTGCAACATGCCCAGGTGATTGTCCAGTCTAGTACTTGAGTTTCCTTCGTTTGCAGGTACACATGGGAAGACTTTAGCACGTTGGAACGATGATTAGATATGAAACTGTGATCCCTGGAAAATGACACACTACTTTTTACATTGACCGGATAGCTTCCCTGGAAAATGACACACTACTTTTTACATTGACCGGATAGCTTCATTCTCCGCTTACGTTTATGCTTTATTATGAGTGGTCATTAGAGGATAACTTTCTTGTGATCAAAGCAAGTTGCACCAAATTTCTGGAATGTATTACTATTCAAAGTTTCAATGGCACCAAATGCTAAAACCATGTGCAATGAGATCAGTACTGGTCAAACGTTAAACTTGATTCTAACTTACATGAATATGGAGAAGGACTAATTAAGCCTCTTTTCTGATAACTTTCATAGAAATCCATGAATTTTCAGAATGACAAAGACAGAAAACATCACTCAAACAAAAATTATAAACATCATTTTCGCTGATAGATGTCTAAGGGATCAATGAATCTAGAGTCTGATAATTACATTGTAAATTGCACTCTGATAAATGCCTCCTCCCCACTTTTCTCTGATAATGACGTGTTTCACTGATGATCCATGAATGGTTCAGACGCATGCTAACAGTGGCAATGGGAATAGAGGAAGGAGAAAACTCAATTTGGTTCACATTCGTGTAAGCCTTTTCCATCATGATGACAATTTGAACTAAACTACACTAATTCAGTATTTTTAAGAGTTATTTTATATCCTAATGAAAGTTTCGAAACCCTAGTTTTGTCTCAAGGTCCTAATCACAGATTGTAATATAAATCGCAGTAATACCAGATTAATTAACCTAATTAATTAAGCAAGCACACAAAAGACAAGAGGTAGGATTTTTTACGTGGAAAACCCTACTCCGGAAAAACCATGGGTCACCTTGACCAGGAGTGAAAAGCACTATGTAATTGAATATTAAAAAAGATATTTACAGATCCCCCTAGTTGTACTTCAACTTAAGGACTGCGACGATTTAACTGACTACTTGGCGTTCGCCTTCACCGTGCTTAAAACAATCAACTTGAAGGGCTCTTTAAGTTCAATCTACTACATGAGAGAGTAAATGAGAAGATTTAGAGCAGAGACTTCACTGTTTTACATTCTTCACAAGTTGCTCTAGAGAGAATGCTTCAATATTCAATAAATGCTAGGTTGTTCTTCAGGAAGATGAATAACCTAGAGGGGAAGAGAATGACCCCATACATAGGTCTTTCTTCATAGTTTAAGTCTCCATTACGCATAAATCATCTTTTCTAAGAGGTAGGAGGAGAAAAAAGAAAGTTCAAAGATTTGGGAAATAAATTTGTCGCTATGCGCTTGAGCGCACTAGTTAAACTTGACGTATGGGCAATGGTGCACGAGCCCGATGATGCGAACTTCTTTTGCAATAGTCTTTGGAAAATTCGCACAAGCGCGATCTGAAAAATTTCAATGCATTTGTCTCAGGGAAGTGCGCGTGAGTGCGGTCTGGGTAAATTGAAAAATACAGTGTAGTTAACTTGCATAATCCATTCTATGAAAATATATAATTAATAATTAAATCCAGTTTTGTCCATTTCCCAATGAATTAGCCAACACTCGAATATCCTTACACTGAGGATTTGCTGCCCACATTGATGAAGGAAGACTGTGAAAGTGATGGTGGTGATGATGTTTCAAAGAATTTCTGCTTGGCCACAACTAAGATAAACAAGGATCGATGTAAATTCTGTGCTCTCCACTGGTATAAAGTATAAACCCCACTAATTCGGCATTTAAATTATTATTTTTATATTGTAGGCATTTGCCAATGATAAGATAAGGCTATGATGAGACGGTGATGATGATGATAATGATTATTATCCTCAAAGTATTTTCAGCCCAGCTACAACTAAGATCAATCACAATTGATATAAATTTTGTGCTCCCATTTTCATCTTTGCATGGGGCGCACCTGTAATCAATTCACAATTGCTATTCAATTCATGAATTAGCACTCACCCAATTTTGACACTAATCTGACAAATATTCATGGTTACATTTAATCTAAAAAGAAAAATTTGTATAACTTGACAAATGAGATTTGAAGCACTTGACTCAAGAGAGAGGATAATCTGATGGGACCAAAATCTCTCCCCCTCCCCAGCGCGCCCCCATAAACCATGATGAGAGTACTCCTCAAATCTTTAGAAATTGGCCAGAGAGCGAATTGGTAGAGTGGACTAGTTAGTTCATTCCAGTTCTTATAAAGCATAAACCCTCATTTTATATATATATATATATATGAAATCGAGTGTCAAGCTAGTTCAATGCTGGTTTTCAAACTGTTTTGACCATTTTTACTGGGTTGGATCGGTTTTTCTGGAGTCTTATGTTTTCTAACCATTACCCTAGTTTTACCTAACTGGAGTGGTGAAGATTCAGTTCTGGTCTGGTTCATTTATCTGACCAATGGGATTTTATAAGTTGTACCAGTAGGAGATCAGGATTAGCTTTATCCCCACTCAGTAATGGGGTGTCGTTTGGGTGAGTGAGTTGGGAATAGGTGCAAACCACATATAGCTTGATCCAATTTGCATATAGATAAACCCAAACCCAAACTAGAACTTAACCAAGTGGAACCTGTGGATATTCGAACCAAAAATTTCCTACTCGAGTACAATTCAAAGAGCCAGATGGGCTGGTACCTGAATTTCTGACATTGTTTGCGTTCTAAAGATATAAATATAAACAAAAATAATATTTTGAGTATCATGTATCAACTATAAATGTATATTCAAAGCTGAACCCAGCCTGGATCCGATGTGAATTTAATTTCCAAGCCCCAAGAGCAACTTGATCAGAAACAAGCCTAACCCAAATTTCACATTTAGTTGAGTTGGGTCAAACCTAACCCAGGTCACACCACTACTAATATAAATAATGCCCAACCTGGGCTTGGTCGTGGGACCGAGGTTTCTAAGAGCAACAAAATTAAGAAATGCCCGGCCCAAGGCACACCCATTTTGCAATATTTGTGAGTTGTGAGTTGTGACTCTTGTTCAAATACGAATCCGGATCCACTGTCCATTATACGGGAATTTTCCTCCTGTTTCCACGCTCTCGATAGAGTGGGGTTGGTGGTTTTCAATTGTCCGTCCTTTTCCTTCATTACGATTGGCATTGTTTGAGACGATAATGGTAAAGTTCTAAGTATCAAATTTCCTTTGCTAACTATCTCCACTAAAATCTCATAAGTTAGTAGAGCCAGCATCATCATCTTGTGAAACTCGGTTAAATTTCCTTTCACAGGCGCACTTTTTGGCGACACACATATTTTTTTTTTGTGCCGAGCCATTTTTTTAAAATCTCGAACTTGCAACCAGCTCGCTCTCATACCATATTAAGTTTTCTTAGCTAACTATTCTTATCAAAACCTCCTGACAGTATTATTAATAGAGGCAGCGAAAATACTTTTCAATATTTCTCATAAGCCCACTCTTCAAAAGTAAGTACTACAATAGTTTCAAGTCATGAGATTATTCCATGGCCTAGTCTTTAATGACTTTGATCCCATTGCATATTGCCATTTCTTCATTTGAAGTGGTTGGACATCTTAGAACTGTCCCTTTGTCGCCAGTTGAAACTAGTACCAACCAATTCAAACAACTCAACTATGCATATATCAATATCAAACCATCTAACCAACAAATTCAATCTAAACAATTATCATTCCACCATATATACAATACATATAAGAAAGCATCATGAGTATAACACATCAAAATGTATAGATTTTAAACTAACAAGTTACAAAGTATCACAATCTTTGTCCAATACCCAAAAACTACAACGTATATCCAAGAACCAATATCTATGGACCACAAAAAACAGAGTATCAACACACAAGAACCACAACCATATCATCGAGCGTATACAATGCGGCCAACCCCATAAACTCCATCACCTGTGACAACAAATATCAATTTCTTATAATGAATTACAATATGATATTCATGTACATAAAAAAATTCATTAGACTACTTAAATGTTTTCTATTCTAAGTCTAAAGAACTAGCATTTTCACTTTCTATTCTTATACCAGGTGTCCCATCGGGGCACTGTCACAGTCAGCTCCCGTAATTTCCTACGGTCCCAAGTCACATGCTCATACCATTCTTCGGGCCGTCTGGTCATTATTTGATGATTTTTCCCCTCAACACTCTATTTTTAGGTTCTAAATCCTAACAACTTGTGTTCTAAGTCCTAAGAACTATCTTTTTTATGTCTACTAAAGCAGAAGAAAATGAAATCATATACTGACCAAGATATGTCGCATCCTGACCTCAATCCAATGAGCTCCCTCCACCCATATCAAGATCAGGAACCACTATCCCTGCTTAGCTGCCAACTGGACTATTATAGCCTCAAGTGTAGCTTGTCTTATGGCCTGCTTGAAATTACTAGGCGATGCTATTGTAACTGTCCTACCATGGAACAAAAAGGCAATTACAGATACAAAATTAAATAGCAAGTTATAGGGAAATTCAACTTATATATTCCTAGGGCTTACATTAGGTAGAGGAAGGGTTTCCAAGAGTTGGTATCAACTGCAAAACAAAAACAAAGGCACAAAAATATGAGAAAATCTATTCTCAGAATTTCATTGAATAATATAAAACACAAACATGTGTTCAAAACACATGAAATGAGTATAAACATTCCATTTCTAGCATGTTAAATTACAATTCAAGATGTTTGAGTAATTCTTTTCTTTCATGCACGGTGTAAATTTCAAGACCCTAGATATGAGGTCCCAACAGATCTCAACCACACAATGGAAGTCAAATCCCAAAGGGCACCAACTTCTCCAGTGTTTGGCGAACAATTTGTGAGCTGAAGACGTGTAATAAGAGAAACTCTCAAAAAAAGTGCTCTGTCAAAAATCTTCATTATATTATGAAAAGGAACTGCAGCACAAACTGCAAGTTAAAACTAGTAAAAATTACAAAAGAGCCAGAGGAGCATCACTATTCACTGGAGATAAATATATGAACACCACTAAAAGAGATTAAAAACCCCACAGGATGGCTACGTTAAAGTTCATATTGCATTTTTTTGGTGCCACATTCTAGTATTGCAGGATGTGGCTAAATAGAATGCGTTAAGCTGGAAGAAACAGAAAAACAACCAAGTTTGCAATTTTGATGCGACGCTTAGCTCTCGTACCATTGAAAGGTTATGTAAGGACTAACAAGAATAGGTTGTTCAGTTTCTTAGACAATGGTTCTAGCCATTAGACATATCCTAAGCTTTTAGCCCTAAAAGGGAAGAGAATGCAACAAAGCTACCAAAAAGAAATGTTATACAGCACATGGTGTTGATCTCTCTGTCAAATCAGGTCATATGGGAATCACCAAGAAAAGGCCTGGCTAATTTAAAACTAAAATGACTCTCCTTGAAAACTAACAAGATGTTGACATTCTCCAACTCCTTCCAGTTTACAATCAACCATTGCAAAATGAAGCATATGCTTAAAAGCAAAAGAGGAAGAAGGAATAAAACGCATTCAAACTTCTATTAAAGAAGGGAATAGCCATGGGAATGTAGTCATATATTACAACTTCAAAGTCCTGATAATGAACTCTTGATACGGAATATCACTCATGACAACAGGTGCTCGAGATGTACCATAGTAATCCTAATGCCAAAAAATCAATGACACCTTAAGCCATTATCGCCTAATCCATGAAACCAAACAATGGTGCCCTCGTGTTTTCCTTTCGGCCTGACCACATGAGTCCGTTCATACTCAAAAGTCCTCGCAGTCATGCTACCTGCATATTTTTTCCATTAAAATTGCATTAATAGTAAAGCCCCAGGGAGAAAGGGGAAAAAAGGCTAGCTATCCATATCATATTACATTAGTTCAACAAATACAACATTGTGAATATCAATCTTAAATTCATTTGAACACCAAAAAATAGAAATCCAAGTAGAATATTAAAAAAACACTAACTCTTCACTCATACACTGATAACAACATACAATTCATAGGAAACCCAAAGTTAGAAAGGGTGCAAAACAACCTGAAATCTTTACATGCAGTCTTCCCATCCATACATTGATATCTGTATCGCAAAAGAGAAAGAGAAAGGGTATGGAGGAAGAGAAAAAGAACACTCAGGCCTGGCCTGATACATTGATACAAATATGTTTTTGGTGGAACATCTGTTTTTCGTGGAGGAAGTTGGTATACGATATGTGTATATCTGTAAGGCATCTTTTTAACAAATAGTGTTTGTTTATGGTGTGATCTACTTTTTCTTGCTCATTTTATTTTGAATCTTATATCATTTTGTATCTTTAATTTTTTTTATTGCATGTTCCTGTTTTCTTTAAAGGCAGAAAATGTTTTTAAGTTTCTAACAAAATCAAACCACTATTGTGTGAATCAAAGAATGTAGACCATGCTTACACACACATACATGTGATGGGCACATGGATCTTCAGAATACTTCAGAAAAGTCAAAATAAAAAATTAAAAGGGAATTCCAGCAAAGAAAATTAAAAAAGAAGAAGAAAAACAATATTATGTTATACAAAGAGTAAGAATAGTGTACATGTTAATATGTTTATAGTCGAAACACTCAAGAAATCGGCATAGAATCGAGTCTTATCTCATTTTAATCTACAATAGAATCACATTACTATTGAAAACGCCTTCACACTAGAAAACATACCAGCCAATGCTTAAAAAAATAAAAGAAACATTGACATGAATCCAGTCTAAACAGGGGACAAAACATTTGTGTAACAGGAAGACAGGCAATAGAATCACATTCCACTCCATTGCAAATGACCAACTCCATTGCAAACAAGCTATTCAAATCGCAATAAACATCACTTCATTGCAAATAACCCATTGAAATCATAGCTACCATCACCCCACTTCAAGCAACCCAGTCAAGTCACATTCATTTGTACACTAAAATCTTCCTATTACTACCTATCATCCATCTCACTTACAAACAAACAGAGACACTTATCATTCTCTCCCTTTAACTAAAAATGCAATTCAACCATTCCATCAAATATTAAAAACAAAAGTGTTGTAAACAGGTTAAACCATTGACAACATTTTATTTACGTCGCCGAAGGGAAACATTTCATTATCAAATTTTTATGCTCTTCCTCAAGGAATTTTTGTTGCATGCCAATGTGGTTTCAACATCTTTTGCCAATGCAATGTCATATGCATTGGTAAAAGCATATAATTTTGTGACCCATACCAACTCATAGTTATTTGCGTTGGCAAAATATAGTATTTAGCAGCGCTTGTGGGGATGACGTTGGCAAAAAGCGTTGGAGATTGCCCAACTTATTGTAGTAAGTTAATAACAGAAAATGAAATGAAATATTAAAAAATATTTAAATAAATTACCTCGTGCGATCCTCAGATGGGTCGGGAAAGGTCTCTAAATTCTCCTTTTGCATTGATAAATCGCTTGTCATGTCCACGTCAACTACATCCTTTCCAGCGTCAATGGTAGTAAAATGTCGACAAGAGGTCAAAAAATATCCTGACAAGTTAATCACTTATATGGTTAAGTGTGAACAGAGAAATAACACTGATTATCAAGTCTCCTACGTATGTTAGCAAGTGCAAAAAAAAAAAAAAAAACAAAAAAATTAGGCTTCCATTTAATTGTCCACTTTATGTTCAAGCCGGTTGATAGCATTGGCATTCTTCTGCAGTCTAAGGCAAGAACATAACGTCAAATTCAAATATATGAAAATGAGAATCAATTCTCTAACATATTAAGTATGAACACTTATCATTGAACTCGTGAGAAAATAATTGCCAAAAGAAGCTAAACTGCATCTCTTAGGGCGTGTTTGGATAAAAGAAAAATACAGCAGAGTGAAGTTCAATCGGCCCAATAGCTTAAAATTTCAAATTTATCATATTTAGATAAGTTTGGCCCAACAAATGAAGTTTTGTTTTTAGTCCATATATACTTCATTTAACTGCAACTTTAAATTCTTCAATTCCCTTGAGTAAAAGTTAATTTTACTTCAAAATATTTTTAAATTTCACTTCACATTAAGTATCCAAACAAAGTAAAATGAACTATTCTACCTTAACTTCAACTCACTTCTCCCCCACTTCACTCATCATGTATACTCTACTTTACTCTAGTCTATTCCTCATTTATCCAAACAGGCCCTTAGGGAGGAAGTGGGTAAATTTTGTTCTTTATAAGGCAGTAATAGAATTCAACTGAATATATTTCCTTTCAATTAAGATATCAAATATAGTTTTGGTGTTGTTACACTTTACAACCAAATCAAAGGAAAAATAAAAATTCAAAAATATATAGAATATCTCAAGTGATTTGACCTGATTCCTTTCATACAAAATAATTTAACGACTTTGGTAATTTGAATTTGATTTGAATTTGATTTTTTAGGTCGAGACAATGATTCCTTAGCTCATTTAAGCTTCCTAACTTCAAACATGGTAAGTGAGAAGGTTCAACACTTCCAATAGGGGTACAACCCTTTGAAATAACCATGTCATTAGGATTAAATTTTATTAGACTTTTAATGAAGTACTTCATGTCAATAAACGCCTGTTATAGGCCTATATCTGATTTAGGCTTGACTGAGTCAAATATAGAATTTTAATATACCGTACAAGTGGATTAGCTTAGATTTAGGATCTATATTTTATTGTATAATTATTTGCCTAATCAAAGGCTTGACTGTATTTGATTGATTGGGATATCAGCCCTTACATAAAGGACCTATCAATCCCTCAAGGGGATGGAGAATTTCTCCCACCATTTTCCTCTATTATTCTAACATTTCATTGAGATGTCATGGTATCAGAGATCCGTATAGAGAGAAATCAGCCTCTCTTTTGTGGTGAAAATCAGTTCAGGGATCTGTTTCAAACGAATCCTTCTCTTTCGTGATGAAGAACAGATCAAAAATCAATTTTAGACAATCGACAAGATTTTGCTAGCCCTCACTGCAGTCTTAGTCGCCCAGTCATTTGAGTCTTTTGGTGAATTTTCCACAACTTTTTGGCACCTGTAGGCAGTTCCTGCAGTCGATCATCAAATTTATGGTAGATCTTTTCTGTTCTATAGTGGCCCACCTGCGATAACCAAGATTTCACTGGAAGTCAATGCAGACTTGGTCAACCATTTTCCCTGGGATTATTGATGATTTTTTCGAGATTTTTGGGCACCCGAAGGTAGGCATTCTACTCATTCTCATGATTTCTCACTTTTGAGAATTGTTTTCATCACGACCGTCCAAAAGTTTGGAGCTGAGGAGTTTTCACATCATATTTCATCTGAAGGAAACGAACTAGGGGCAGAAGTGATGTCTAAAGATGGATCTTCTTTTTGATCCTTCTGTTGTCCACACGGTGTGAACTAGATCCCTCCTTCTAGCTCGCCTATACAGTTTTTTTCCCTGTTTCAAGTATTTTTTCTTTACACTGCTAGCTGATTGGCTTTTTTTGATCTGTTGGAAATCTATTGATATAATTAGTGTTTTGTTACCTGCATATCTAATTTATTGGTATCTATTCTCTATTTATTGGTGGAATTTCTACTTTGTTAGTAATATTTTCTACACTGTTGGTGGACCTTGTCAGTACATACGGCTATTACTGTTTCTATTCACATGGATAAAATTGAGAAATTTGAAATTTCCATTGTTCATTTTAATGGGAAAAACTACACCTCTTGGGCTTTCCAATTTCAATTATATCTTGAAGGCAAAAAACTCTAGGATATATTGATGGTTTTGAAAGGATACCCACTGGGGATGCAAAGAAGATCCTATCTTGGAAAACCAAAGATGCAAAAATCTAGTCTTGGATCCATGCATCTATGAAACCAAATTTTATTTTGCATCTCCGCCCTTGCAAATCATCAAGAGAAATGTGGGAATACCTAGAAAAATTCTATTATCGAAACAATGCTGGTTGACAATTTCAACTGGAATTTGAAATTGCAAATTATTCCCAAGGAACATTCTCCGTACATGATTGTTACTCAAGTTTTCTAACCTTATGGTCCGAATATTATGAAATCAAATTCGCTGATGTTTCTGAATCACTCCTTCCCTAATTGCTAAAATTACAACATAACAGCCATCATGATCAGTTTTTTATGAAACTTTGACCTGAATATGATTCTGGTTGGTCCAACTTGATGAATTGGGCTCCACTTCCCATGATAGATACATGCCTTCAAGAACTACATCATGAAAAGCAACGTTTGATGGCTAAAACTATTATCGAACAAAAATCTCATGAGAATATTTGACACAGCACGGGGAAGAAGAATAGTCAATTGGCTATTTTCCAAATTAAAAGACTTAGGGATAAATTGTCTAGGTCTTACACCAAAGACAACCAATTTACTCTGAAGAAAAAAACTGAAATCTTATTCAATATTGTAGTCTATCTCATGAGAAGGTTTATATCTATATTTATAACTAAACTATTCTTTAAATAAGGAAACAATCTAGTTCAATCCAAATAAAAAGTCTTAACTCAAATATAAAATCAATTTCTAAGAAATTTAAGAAGCAACTACTATTAATAAATTAATCTTCACTACTGAGCCTTATTGGATTTTGGCCCAATTGGCTAGCCAATTTTAGATCTGGCCTGCATCAATATTATTACAGTTGCATATGTTGCTCAAGGATGACAACCTTCTCGGGATATTGGTAAGGTCCAATGTTACGGTTGTAACAACTATGGTGACTATGATTCCCAATGTAAAAACAAAACTTGCAACTACTGAAAATGCCTTGGATATGTCATATCTGAATGCCGGAAACATTAGAAGAATCTTGGCTCTCAGGCATATGCTGCCACAACTTCTACTTTTGGACAGGGAGACTCGTTGTGTATGATATACAAGGTTCTTTTGCTAATTTGTTGTCTCTGCATGATAAGTCCTAAAAAATGCATTATTTTATATTTATTTTTGGAAATTTTAAGCATTTATTCATTAGAAATCTCTTCATTTAGTTGAAAATCATAGCATTATGAATTTGAGCATCATTTAGTGTTTGCATGCATCAATCATTCAAAAATCACAAATTTTCCATAAATCCATGAAACTTTCCAATTTTGAATCTCTATTTTTAGAAGGTTTTTCAAATTCTTAATATCACATGAGATTATATTTTTTTTCATCATCTTTAGTGAATTCAAGTCGGAACATAATCAATGATGAGATTTAATTCCATCATTGTATGTGAATTGGGCCCGCATTAATGCAATTGTGATTTTAGTTTAAAATTATTATTTTTAATGAATAATAGGGAATTGAAGAAAATGGACCCACATTGAAGATATGAAGTCGAGAAACAAAATGTGAAGAAAGAAATAAAGAAGAATATCAGCATGAAGAGGAACCCACACAAATGTGCGCGTTGTACACAAGCTTAGAGTCAAAGGAGGGCCCCACTTTTCAATTGTTGTATGAATCTAAACTTGAATTTTAAGAACCCAAATTGGGATGACAAAAGAAAAGCTATGGTGGAGAAGATTCAAGAAAAAGAAAAGCCAAAGAAGAAGAGATAAAAAATGGAAAGTCAATCCCGTTTTTATTTGGACAACATAGATTAAAACAGTCATAACTCTCAAATTGAATGTTGGATCGGGACAATCTGATACCGTTAGAAAGCTCTTTTCAAATAGATATGTGTGAAACCTAAGATTGTACCAATTGGAGCAAAAACGACAAAGTTATGGCCTTGGGAATTTGGCTGTGTATTTTTAAGCGGTATTGCATAAAATTAGAGTTTTGTTTTGTTTATGATGCATATCTATTTGTGGGGTCCTTTCAATTCCAAGTGAAGAAAACTGAATTTCAAGTTGGGTCCTATCATATACAATAAATTAGCATTAAAGGTGGGCTCATTTCATGAAGATTTGTGTAAAATCTAATTTTGAAAAGTGAGTGAGGAGAGAAATTTGCACAAAAAAAGCATTCAAGAGTCTTTCCACTTCTTGTATAATTGCTAACTTAGGGTCAAGGAAAGATACTTTTCCAATTTGAAGAATTTACTAGCTACAATAGAGGGAACAAATAAAGCAATAAAAGGACCAAAAAGCTATAAAAGGCCATGCCAAGGGGGAAATGCACGTCCTAGACTTTCCAACCACCATTCCATGTCCCTCACCACCACCAATTCCATATACCCCTAGCCTCTCTTCATCTCTACTCTATATTCTCCACCTTTCTTCTCCTTGGTGCAAATTGGTCAAGATTTCAAGAGATGATGTATTTTGCGATGTAGATGCTCCCTTGACTTGATGTTCCATGTAACTAAAGTAGAAGTGAGTTTGTTTGGATTTTCTTTTTCTACTTTCTTGTTCATGCTTCTTAGTGATGTGCAAAGAATTAAATAAGGATTTGTCAGTCGTAATAATTTAATTTATTAGATCAATGCATTCTGTTTATATGGGGTGACAGACCATATTTGACGGTGTAGTTCCAAGTTGTCCTTTAACCCTAAACATGGAGTTTGGAAGTGGAAATTGAAATTCTAAAGCCCATCTTTCTTTCTTTTATTTTCTAAGATTTTCTTTTATTTATTTCACTTTATTACATTGGTGGTTTGATGCTTTTATTTGTGATTGTAGTTTTTAGTATAGATTACTTTTTAGATTAGGATTTTTAGATTTGTTTTTAAATCCGATTTTTAATTTTAATCTCAGACATTGGTGTTTAATTTAAATTTAATTTTCAGTTTGGTAGGAATTATTTGTATAAATTTTTAATAGGATAGCACAATTTTTATTAAGACAGGTTTGTGTGATTCATAGCTCCATGTAGATACGATCCTAACTCACTAGGTAAAGTTATAATTGAGGCCTTACACTCTGGGCTTTCAATCACTGCATAGTATGATTGTCCTGCATAACTAGCCCCTGAGTTGATTTAGCAAATGATTATTAATCCATTGTCTACCATTGGGCTCTCAAGTAAGACCTCTTCTCCATCATCCACCTGGTTCGTTGATTCAGGTGCCACCAATCACATGTCCTTCATCTTTGACAAACATTGTTGATTATAAGGGTAACCTTCATATTCAAACTGTAAATGGAGACAATTTACCCATTACTGCTATTAGTGACGTCAGTAGTTCATTGCCCTTAAAAAATGTTTTTGTTTCTCCAAAGCTAACTAAAAATCTTGTCTCTGTTGGACAATTGGTTGACAACCAATGCACAATCTAATTTAATTCCTTTGGTTGTCTTGCTCAGGACCAGGAATAGGGGAATGTGATCACGAGGGGGACTAGATAAGGAAGACTTTTTTCCCTTTATGTACCCTTAATTATGGAGGATAACATAACGAATAAATTGTTTTGTTTTTCTATTTTGATTAATTGTCAGTTGTGGCATAATACATTAATCCATCCAAAATTTTGCATTTTATCCACTTTGAGCAATTCTGGATTATTAAAAAATGCTGGTACTTGTGTTCCTTTTGATTGTAATGTATGTAAGCTAGGAAAAAGTAAAACCCTCCCTTTTCCTCAATCTACATCTCATAGTAAAGAATGTTTTGATGTAATTCACAGTGATGTGTGGGGAATAGCCCTTCATATATCCCATGGAAGTTATAAATATTTTGTTACTTTTATTGATGACTACAGTAGGTTCACCTGGATTTATCTGTTACATTCAAAATCTACTGCCCTTGCTGCATTTAAAATCTTTGTTACATATATAAATAACCAATTTTTCAAAAGTGTAAAAATTTTGTGATCAAATTCAAGGAGGGAATATGTGTTTACTGCCTTTCAACTTTTTCTCCAAGATAAAGGAATTGTATCACAACTGACAAGTCTGTACACTCCTCAACAAAATGGGGTTGCAGATGGAATGAGTTGACATCTTCTTAATGTTACTCGGACTCTTTTTCTTGAGTCTTCAATGCCTACCCAGTTTTAGCTCGAGGCTCTTACCATGGTAGTACATCTCATAAATCAGTTACCATCTCCTTCACTTAGCAATGAAGGCCCCTATTTTCGACTGCATGGGGTTACACCTACTTTCACTCACCTTCACCTTTTTGGTTGTGTATGCTTTGTCTTCTTCCTCCAACTGAAAGAACAAAACTAACTGCTCAATCTACTAAGTGTGCCTTTTTAGGTTATGCTCCGCATCAGAAAAGTTTTGTCTGTTATGATTAGATTGCTAAATGCAACAGGATTGCCTGTAATGTTGTTTTTTTAGAAAATTAGTATTTTTTTCACATCTGTGAGGAACTCTTGGATTCCAACAGTAGAATTCTCTTTCTTGATTTTCTTGACAAAACAACTTTTCTAGGTTTAACCATGCTTGTGTGTATCATAGAAGGGAAAAGGCTACCATTATAGGCCTGTAGCCTCCAGATCCTCCTCTGACAAATGGCCTACCTCCACTTCAACATTGTTGCTCCTCCAGAGCATCTCGCCCTCCTGATCGCTATGGTTTTACCCATGCTTCCCTTATAGCTTCTCTATCCTTTGCATCTATACCTAATTCCTATTCATAGGCTATGCACCTTGATTGATAGAAACGGGCTATGCAAGAACTTAGTGAGCTAGAGAAGAATCACACTAGGGATATTGTAGATTGTCCATCTATTCTCAAACCTATCGGATGTAAGTGGATTTATTCAATCAAACTTAAATATGATGGTTCTTTGCATCAGCACAAAACTCGTCTCGCTACCTTGGGAAATAGACAAGAAATGTTTTCTCAAGTTGCCAAAATGACTACTGTTCCCCTGCCTCTTGCCATTGCTGCCTCTCAATCATGGCCATTGTATCAAATGGATGTAAAAAACACCTTCATTCATGGTGATCTTAAAGAAGAAATTTACATGAATATTCCTCAGGGAGTTTTCTCACCTTCCAAAAGTTTTGTCTATCAATTACACAGATCTTTTTATGGATTAAAGCAAGCTCCTAGGGCATGGTTTGACAAGTTTAAGACTTTGGTTCATTTGCAGTTTGTCCAAAGTCCTTATATACATCACTCTTTCTTTGACACACGTCTACAGGTGTCACTGCTCTGCCGATGTTTGTTGATAATAGTATCATCACAGATAGTGATGCTAAAATAATTAAAAACCTTCAAGCTTCTTTTAGCAAATTCTTCCATATGAAAGATTTGGGTACATTACATTACTTCCTAAGCTTGGAAATACAACAAACTTCCAATGGCCTATTAGTCAATCAACACAAATATACAATGGACCTAAATACTCTTGGTGATTTTCAAGAATCCATTCCAGTTGATACTCCATTGGAAGTTAATCTAAAATTACGAAAAGATGAGGGTGATTTACTTCCTGATTCTCATATGTATCGGCGGTTATTGGGAAATCTTGTCTGTCTTACTACTACTCGAGTTAATATAACTCATTCTGTGAATCTTGTAAGCCAATTTATGAGTGCTCCTCGCCATCTTCATCTTATGGCTATAAAAGGGATTAGTAGATACCTTTTAGGGACTTCAACTCATGGCCTGTTCTTCCCTAAAAAAACTTTTACTCATTTGACAGCATACATTGATGCCAACTAGGCCGGTTGTCCTAATACACAATGATCCACGATTGGGTGATGCATATATTTTGGAAACTCTTTAATATCTTGGGAATGTAAGAAACAAGAACGTGTATCAAAGTCATCATCGGAAGCAGAATATGGTGCAATGTTCTCAACCTGCTCTGAAATCTTATGGATTCGTGGTCTTTTTTCCAACTTGGGCTTTGCTCAATCTACACCAACTCTATTACATGCCGACAATACTAGTGCCATTCACATAACAGAAAACCTAGTTCTTCATTAAGGCACCAAACATATCAACGTAGATTGTCACTTTATTCGAGATGAATATGTACGTGATGTAATCAGTCTTCCACATGTCCCTACTATGCTTCAAGTTGCTGATATCTTCATTAAGGGACTACTGAAGCCTTGTCGTCAACTTATAGTTTCCAAATTGATGCTGTCTGATCCTCCCACATCAGTCTGAGGGGGGTGTCAATGAAGGCCCATTATAGGTCTCATGTCCAACTCACATCTGACTGGATCAAAGATAAAATTGTAATATACCGTACAAGTGGACTAGCTTAGATTTAGGATCAAGATTTCATTGTATAATTATATGCCTAATCAAAAGCTTGACTGCATCTGATTAATTGGGCCTATCAGCCCTTATATAAAGAACCTGTCGATCCCTCAAGGGGACGGAGAATTTTTCTCACCATTTTCCTCTATTATTCTAATATCTTATTGAGATATCGCTTCATACCCAACTTAGGATCTGTAAAGGAAGGGAAAAAAAATTCCAAGTCATTAAGATTCAACTTCTATAAATTTGTGTTCAAATGCTTAATCCTCAGACTAAGATTTGTAAAAAGGAAGAAGGCAAAAAAACGTCATTATGAACATACTATAGTGCTCCAACAATGAAAAAAAGAAAAAAAAAAGACTTGAAAGTAAAATACATACAAACAGCTGAAGCTCAACCTAAAAATGTTAAAAAGGTAAAAAAAAATAACAAAACCAAGACATGAATTTTTATGGTGCTCTGACAATGTGGAAGAAAAACCTTGAAAACAAAATATAGACCTTCAGAAGAAAAGCAAAGGCGGAGAGAGAGAGAGAGAGAGAGAGAGAGATTCCTTACCGGTAGTTTGATCACCAAACATCCCCCATATCAAATCTGATTCCATTTCCTTGCTTCTTGATAACAATCAATAGCACTGCACTTCACAAAATTACAATAACTTGGATTAAGATTCAGATAAAAATACTATAATAAATAAATGGAATCATGAATTATCCAAAACATACTTTTTCAATGTATCCTTTTACAACAATGCACATATTTCCATTTACTTTGTAATAGTGAAAATTGAGAACATGGAAAAGCAGGGGCTGAATCATCTCTCCTAAAGAATACAATCACCCACATCTCTAATCATGCATGTGGCTCTATATCAAGTAGATTCATACCGTCCATTAGCTTGATTGTACAAATCCATGAAGAAGACTATTAGAAACAGCTAATTAATAGAATGCTGATTGACAAGAAAATTTAATGGTGTCATCTAACCAGGTGAGCTTTGGACAATGTCCAAGTAAAGGAAGAGCCCATGGGTAAGCAATTTACATCTCATTGATATTTGACGCATACAAAGATAATCTTATGGGAAGAAAAAGCACAGATATGCATATTACCTCTTCAGCAAACATTTCTAATGCACCCATATCATACAATTCGAGAGAATTTATGTTCTAACAAAGTTTATAAAAATGGAGCTTACAAATAAATAGTCTGTAATAAAAATGTTTAGAAAAATATGTGAAAATACAAATGTAATTAGCATGGAACGACTGGTAAGATCAAACACAAGCCTTTCACCAATCCTTGGTTAACCATGTTGTACCATCTTATGGAAGATTGTCCGAGGAGTCAAGCAAGGTTTGGATCTATTTGCAAAGATCGGCAAGCTGCCATGACAATGCGTCTCTGTGTAAGGAGAATTAGAGTCTTTCGGTTGTATGAGAATTGGATAAAAGTTGTGAGTATATATTCTTATACTACAAGATTTACAGTGCTTGATTGTTGGTTCAGTTTGGACTTTATTTTTTTCTTTGTTTGGGTTTTCAAGTAAAAAACGTATTTTCTTATAATTATTGCTTATTTGATTTATTTTATTTTCCATTGCATATTATGTGTATGTTTGCAATCTAGAAGATCACATATTTGGAAGCACCCCAAAACTTTCATAAACAAATGTGGTCATTTGCAAAAATAAAAGGAGGCACTTGGGCTTTTGCTACTGTCATTGAATAAAGGTGGTTATGTAGAAATCCTATATTTTTGTGTTGAAGAATTACAAATTGAGGATTGAGGATTGTACCTGTTCATTTGTTGAGCAGGAATCTTGGGTAAAGCCAATGCCACACGGTGCAACCAGCGGTACAAGAAGAAATGAGTAGAAGGCTCTTGTCTGTAAATGGATGATGCTTTTTGTTTGATGTAAAAAAACTTCAAAATTTCTTTTTGTCACACAAGGTTAGGATGCTGTAAAAGAAATTGAGTAGAAGGCACTTGCTGTAAATTAACAATCCCTTTTGTTTGTTGTAAAAGAAACTTCTCAATTTTTTTGGGTATCAAAAGGTCAGGATGTTGATGCACTGATGATGATGATGATGATGATTGGGGTATGGTGTTGGTAGGTGTAGTGAAACCGTTGATTTGTTTTTTAAGTTCTTGCTGGTGGTTGTATTGCAGTGATTTCTGATATTCCATTTGTTCTTTTGTGTTAATGTGTTGCCATATTGGTTACATTGTGTCATGGTCCAACAGCATTTTTGATATAATAGTGGAAGTCAATAAAGGAAAATTTTCAATATTTTCAATTTAAAATTGGCCAAATTTTGGCTATAAGTGGACATGGATTTGGGCTAAATATTTCTTCAGAGAAATTAAAACCCATTGGAAAATCACCGATTCTCTGTTAAAGGTAACACTGGGAAGATGGAATCCAAAGGTTTGAAATTCCAGTGTAAAAAATCACCATAAATTTTTTATCCATAACTTTCTTTGACGTCGCCTCCTCCCATGCAAACCCTGATGTGGCAGCTCTACCATGAAAGCTAGCTGTTTGGAAGATATTCCATGCAAATCGGTATTGGCATGACAGAAGCAAAGACACTGTTGCACTTGTCAATTAAGCATGAAAAATTAGGGTCTTTTGTTTAGATAAACTGATTCAAAGTAAGACATAGAAAGATATTTCTCAAATCCATCGAAAGAGGGGAAAAACCCTAATCTTATAAATCTAAAAAAAATGCATATGCCGATTAGAGGACGAGGAGAATGAAAAAGAATTTCTTACCAATCTAGAAAATGCATTTGAGGATTAGATGAGGAGGAAAGAAAAGTTAACAGGTGACTAATTGCAAAGGCATTTTTCTCCTAATAAGGCACGTGGTATGTGGTATGCAACAGACCGATGGCATCTAACATCTTAAATGGACCGCACAAGGTGAAAATCATGAGCAGGAGGAGGAGAGCAAGCGGGAAGCAAACTTTATACACAACTAGCGCTATGGGCCCACGTCCAACGTGGGCCTTATTAAATAAATAATTATAATTTTAAATATAAATATTTATAAATATTAAATGAATTGTAATCGTATATTAACACATAATTCATGACACATTCATAATTAAAATATAAATTTTAAAACTAAATGTTTTAAGTAATAATAAGTCAAAATTTGTTATTATCAAGGAACCCTCTTTTAAATTTTCACCATAATTATGAAAGCCTAATATGGTTACAAACATATTTTTTTTACAATTATATGCTCAATCTTAGCATTTACCAAATCCTATTTGGATAAGATTTGGAAACAATATGTGAGGCAATCAGTTTTTGTAAGTTGTTTTCTTGTAGGAGGTCCAAAGCGCTGCCTCTAGGATGAAAATTATTTACCACTAATCAGTTTTGTCATTTGTCCACTTTTCTAAAAAATTCTATCCGGATCCCATGGCTTGAATAATCCTCACCCGCTCCACTCTCACAACCAATAAAGAAATACTATATATATATTTAGTTTATTGATTGATCTGGAATGATCAGATTATCACAAGTGATATCCACCGAGGCCTACTTTCCTATCCCCATTAACATAATTGTGCTTACTAATGGATTGATTTTGAATGTGTTGGGCCCTCTATGCAGGGTCCATATAACTTACCTAATGGCATGCAGGTTGGAAGATCCCAATTTAGAAAACTTTTTAAAAAAAGGAGATGACCTGCCACTCATTAAGGTATGTTTAACTCATTCCAAAATAAGAGGAATTTCTCTCATTTTCTCCCCAAAAAATTAAAATTAACATGTATTTTTATATTCTCCTAAAAATATGGTGCTCTATTTTTTTTTTGAGATTTTATTTCTTTTTTTTATCAAACCACAGAATCATAAAAATCTGATTTTCTCGATTTATCTATAAATGAGCATATATATATACTAAAATAGAAATTTCAAATTTAAGAATTCTAAAGTCTTGATAATTTGAGATTGTATATGATATTTGAAATATCAATAAAAAAATTTGTAGAGGAACAAGATGAGGAAAGAAGTCAGGGAAAGATAAAGATCTGGGAAAGATAAAGATTTAGATTGATTAGGTGGGCCCATAATGATATTGTACTCTAACTCAAGCTATAATAATAATTATTATTATTATTATGATTTTTATTATTATACTAACGTCTATATGCCTATTTTAATGATTGGGTATGGTCAAAGGTCAAATGTGTGGGGTCCGTTTAACCGCTCAACTGATCTAGAAATGGCTAAATGCAAATGTGAAACTTATGTAAGTAAATTTAATTCATAGCACAAAAGAAACTAAAAAATAAATAAAATAAAATAAAATCTAACTACATATCATAACCACATAAATTGTATGAAAATACAATTAAAAAAGTCCAAAATTAACTTCAAGTAGACTCACTGTGATTCAATTAAAATAGGGATGAGATTCTCCCCCATTTTGCGTATCATGTGTGTTAGACCCAACTTGTTGGGTACAGGGCTGAAATGACCATAAACTTAGAGTTGTTGATAATTAAAAATCTTTCCTCTAATGGCTTTTTCTATTTTATCCATGTCTTCACAACAATAATTTATTTACTGCCACTTACCGGTGAAGAAGGCTATGAGATGAAAGTTGAGAAATTTAGATGATATGATCACATAGCATATATTTGGGTAGAAAAATACAAGAGATGAAAGTTGTGAGTTAAGATGATATAATCTTATATCATATATTTAGAGACAAAATTTGAGTGAGGGAAGCTATGTCTATTACAAAAATAAAATGGGTGTGATCACATTAAGTTGGATACCCCCTAAGATTTCGAGATTCCCATGAGCCCAATAATATCTTGTTGGAATAGGAAACTCTAAGAAAAGAAATGAGATTGCCATGATCCGCCAAAAAAGAATAGTTAGATAGGGAGATCACAATAGAGAAGATAAAATATTTTTAAACGGGGAAATTGTCTAAGGGAGAGAGAAAACCATATGAAGTAAGAGAGATTTTAGGGTTAATAATGATTTTAGAGATGCCACTTGTCGCTTTCCCCCGCTTTCTTAAGAACGGGGGAATTCTCTTTATATATACTAGCGCTTCAAGGCCTGTGCCAAATGAGGGCCATAAAAAAGAAATTAAATTTTATTAAAAAATTTAATTATGAGAGTGATTAGGGAAGGCGAAAAAGAGAGAAAGAGAAAAAGAGTAAGAGATTAACCAAACAGAAAAGGAAAAGAGTGATAGGAATCTAGTTTTCGATCTAAAGACGATCCTTGAGGTGTTGTTTGAAGCCCAGAGAGAAGAGAGATGATGGTGGTGAGGTGTGGAGATCAAAAGAGGTGCTATGCCCCAGTTCTCTTCTTCTTCCTTCCTTTCTATTCTCTTTTTTTTCGGCTATAATGGCCGATTGCTTCTTCTGTCATTTCTTTTTCCTGTTCTTTCTTTTACTACTCTTAGTTTTGCTATTCGCTCTCTGTTTTTCTCAAGGTCGACTACAGCTCCTTTTTCTTTTTCTTTTCTTCTAATTCGAGATGGGAGATGATTGAGATGGGTAGAGTTGAATTTTTTTAAAAATTCCTTCGAATTAGGTTGGATTTCAGTTTGGATTGAATGGGTTGGCTAGGGTGGGATTGGATGGCTAAGATGGGCTTCATGATTAGATGCTGATAAGATGGTTGGCTAGAGTAAGATTAGATGGCTAAGAAGGGCTTGATGATGAGATGATGATAAGATGATGAGGGAGAGTGAGGATTAGGTTGGTTTAGATGATGTTAGTATAAAGAGAAATTGTAAGAGATAAGAGAGAAATCAGTTGGAAAAAGGATTCGTTAGAGATGGTGAAAGTTTGAAATACTTCCATGGTTTATCCATCTAGTCAAACTTGGAAATTTAATTGAAGATTTAAATAGAGAACATGTGGCACTAAGTCCAGTTCCTCAAATGATCCACACAATGGGCCCACATAATTGTCAAAAAGTGTCAGACTAGTGGTGAAGCCCACCACGGCTCTCATCACCATCCATTATATATCAGGTACTAACTGTATGTTTAAAGGGTTGGATGGCCATTTCAGAATAAGTCCAATTGTTTTTATACATTTTCCTTAGTAATTTATGGGCACCAACCGGTTTGGAAAGTTACCAAAAACAAACCTTTTCAATAATAAGTATTATTATTATCATTTCTCTCTCTCTATATATATATAATTTCTTAACGATCAATCACGTGGTTATGACTGCTCAATTGATGGCCAACAAAATAATCTATTCATGATAGAGATTTAAACATTTATTAAAAAAAGTTATTATGGAAAATTATGATAATAAAAATGAACGGTGCTTGACAATGAACACAAGTGGCCCACTTTATTTGTCCATCATGTTTAATAATAGCCATCAAATAAGAGATCCAAGTAGCAAACAGTTCTTATCATCAATTTTTTAGGCCCTTCATATTAATGGCTATGCCCTTTAGATTGATGGCTAGGATGCCATGATCGAGGTGGGCCTCACTATATAAGCCCACACTGTATGTCTTACTAATTACAACCATGGGTGTAGTCTCCTATTGGAATTTCTCCACTTCAATGGTATTGAATTTTAGTGATCTATGTAGAAACCATGGGTGAGGGAGATTTAGAGGTTTTCAAATATCATGAATTTCTAAAATTTAAGAAAAGAATGGAGAGAATCTTGAAAAGTGAGAGAAAATAGGAGATGAGAAATTTTAGGTGTCATGTCTTCATTAACCACATGCCACATGTTGCGCTCCCGCCCTCTCTCACAAAGGGCGGGAATTCTCTTTATAGATATAATAACTAGCGATCGAGGCCCTGATGGAGAGAAAAACAAAATATCTTGATATAAAAGAAATATCTATGTACATAAAAAATATATAAATAAAAAATATGAAAATATTAACAAAAAAGCTTGTAGAAGAAACAGAATGAGAGAAGGAGTAAGGGAAAGATAAGTCTTTGGATTGAAAAGGTGGGCCCGTAATGGCATAGTGTTCTAACCCAAATCCTAACAACCAAATAATAAGCAACCTTTTACCATTTTAAGAATAAACATTTAAATAATTTGTAATAGAAAATAATAACAACAAAGAAATATGGGCAGTTATTTTACCATGAGTACAAATATTATAATACATATTTTATTCAAGAATGAATCATAATTTATCAATTAAAATAAATTAGAGGAAGAGTATGGCTCAATTATCAAAGAAAAAAATCCACATTGGCATTAAGGTAAGGATAGAGACTCAAAAACTAAAATAAGCAACTGAATGTTTGGGCCTATATTAGTGAGATGAGCGAATTTTATAAGTCGGGTTTACATGAGGTGAACTTAATCATGTCGTAAAAAATAAGAACATCTTCATGAAATTTAAAAATAATCAAAGAAACAAACTAATTTAAAAAAATTACTAACAATATGAAAAAAAAAATAAGATGATAATTTTTGTTGTACCGTCCATATTTTATTATAATGAAAAGAAAAGGCCTGTCATACAATTGTATTACATTATACATTTTGCATATTTAAATCTAACCTTAGATTAGTTGGGAGAGAAGACTATAGTAATGTAGCCTAAAGCGACAATGAATTATTAGGTCACTGGTTTGAATCTAGTGAATTTTACCACTTACATACTTTTTTTTCTTTTTTAACTACTTCTACAACAAAATTTTCTATTGTGAATACATAATAGGTCACACACACACACACACACACACAGAGATAGGTCATGGGTGGATTGGATTTTGTGAGACACATGTTGGTTGGGTTTTTTTTTTCCATCTAATTGGTAGCATGTGGATGGGTATAATAGGTGTGAAAATAAGATCTTTCACCCATTAAGTCCATATGATGGGTAAAACACTGGATCCATCATCTAGCGCTGGTCGAGCATCTAGTAGAGAGACCTCTTTAAAATTTCAAGTGCTACTCATATGAAAATGCCTCTATAATATATTGGTTTTGTTAAATTATTAATTGAATACGTTTTGAAGACCGCCCCAAGATCTATCAAATATAATTTATTTGAAAAAGATATCATAACAATTACTCTCTTTTTCATAATAAATGTGAAAGTGGGCTATCCGTCTTAGGGCCTCACGTAGAGAATCCCTATACTTTGAGAGGAAAGAAATATAAAAGAGAGAGGGGGGGGGGGGGGGGGGGGGTGTTAGGGGAAGGGTATAAATTTAGAGGGTGAGAGAGATTTTATGGAAAAATAGCATGCCACGTGTTGTACCCTCACGCACTTTCACTAAGGGGGAATTCTCTTTATATCATAGTTTAAAATCGTGGTATCAGTCATGGTATTGGCCAACCCCAAAAACGGATACCATCACGGTATCGGTCGGAGTTCACGATCCGTCGCAATTATCGTGGTATGAATTTATTTTTAACCCCAAAAAATTTAAAAAAATAAAAAAAATAATTCAGAATATTGTAAAATGTTGGAAAACAATGTTTTTTTCCATTAGTAACAACTATAAAGTAAAATACCGGTCCTCTTAAGTTATAGTATCTTGTATCGCTATCGAATTTTAAAAAACTTATTATGTGAAGTGTAGCCCAACTCTAAGACTCTAATTTGTCGAGTGCCTATTTAATAAAGGGCATATATTTTGAATAATTTTATGGAGCAATCTTTCAGTAAAAATTATCACCATGATATGGGTATTTTAAAATTTTATTTTAATCTAAATTTTCTTGGATAAATAGTTTTGTAGAGAACAAGTGCCCTCATTTCTTTATGACATAAATTGTGGCCTAGCTAATTGTTGTATTCCACTTACCCATTTAAAAAAAAAAATGCCCCAAATGAATATAAGGTAGTGTAGTGCTTCACTATGGGTTAGTTTTTTAAGTGTAGGACTTCACTATGGGTTAGTTTTTTAAATAGTGGGCCAGAGCCCAAAAATTATATGGTGATAGACTCACATCATTATATGAAATGGTCAAAACCCTAAAAAGGGCATTCTCTCTCCCATTTCCACCTCCCAGACTAAAAAAACGACATCAACAAAGGTAGAAAAAATGCTAGAAACAAAGGAGGCCAGTGGGAGCAGAAGGAGAGGGAAGAAGAGAAGAAAAATAAAGAAAAAAGATGAGGAGAAGAAAAGGAAGGGGGCGGCTGGTGTGATTGCACTTGGAGCAACACCAGAAGTGGTTGCAACTGTGGCTGGTGGTGGTTGTAGCGGCATTGTCGGGCAACGATTATAACAATGCCATGCAATGGAGCTGAGGATTCTAGATATTATCTTTATTCTCCCTTTTTTATGCAAGGACCCACTCTTGCTTTCCTCTTTTTTTTTTCTGGCGTTTCATTCGTATCGGCCTTTACAACTAATATTTTGAAAATATCGGCCTTGACGGCCGATATTTAATCAATTTTTTGGCAATATGAATTGATACAATACCGATACCGGTATTCCATTAAAATATCGTGGTGATTCAAGCCGATATCGGTACGTAGAGGCCAGTATGTACCGGTATCGACGGATATTTTAAACCATGCTTTATATATAATAATAATAATAATAGTGAACGACCTATAGTCCAGAAGAAAATACACATTAAGGGACCCAAGGATTATGGGTAGGGGTGTTCATCGGCTGGGCCAACTTGATCCAGGCCTAGCCCACCTTGGGTTGCGCTTGGATATGTAATTTGGGCCCTTTCAATAATTGGGCCGAGCTTCAACTAAGTGAAGGAAAGCCCAAAGCCGGCTAGGCCATGTAAGAAATGTATGGAATTTAATTTAATTTGTATAAGCAATTACTCAAATGGCCACCAAATTGATAAAAAGCCTGATTTGGCCGAGCCTGATTGATTAAATGGGTGGGCTTGGGCTTACAACTTGTGTCGGGCTTGGACCAATGCTTTTAAATTCGGGCCAGGCCTTGATGTGCATTAGCCTAGCCCAACCGGGCCCATGAATACCCCTAATCATGGGGAAAAAATAATAAATAGGCATGGAAAAATGGGCTTTTAACTTAGATTCAAGGATTCCAACAGGTAATTTTTAGAACTATCCTCTCTTTTTTAATATGTGTTGGCATCATACAGATGAAAGCAAGCACTTAGCGGCCTAAAAATTGATGGCTTCAAGTTGCATTGTATCAATTCTAAGACCCACTAATACTTAATTTTATGTACTAAACACCTACTTGGATTATCAGTTCACAATCTGTTGATATTGGTGTAAGCAAATATTTTCAAAGGGAGAAATTGAAAGCTACACATAAAAAATCAAGGGTAATTCTTCAAACTTAATTAGGTAAAAGTCCACCTCCCTTAATTATTCTTAGTTGCAAGAGTCCACTAGTGCTATAAAGTTTAATGCCTAAAGTCCATTTTATTTTACTTATTTTGTGATAATGGCCATTCGACCCCTAGGGTTCACCTTTTGATTTTTAGGACTTTTTTTTATCCAATTTTGGAACTGGGAATTTTTTCTTTTGGATGGCCCTCAATGTACTCTCCAAATAGGCCTTTCTCGACCGGCAGCCAACAAATTTTTTTAATTAATTAATTATTTTTTGGATGGTTCTCAGTCTACTCTGGGTAGCCCTTCTCGTTACTTGAACCTGAGACGAGGACATTGGCACTAACACCAAATGTTTTGAACTTAACCAATACGCCTAAAGCACCAAGATTGATGGAATACGTGCAATTATATCTTACAACTATTTAGGACCATAACATATCGGTGACAAGTGGCCGGTGGGGTGTGTTGGAAACAAGAACATGAGACACATGAATAATAAAAACTTTGAATTTTTCAGTTTAAGAATTCTGAATTTTTCAGTATCCAAATTGAAGAATCAGGAACATCAGATACGAGAACATTAAGAATTCTGAATTTGTAGTGCACAAATTGAAGAAATAGAAATATATATTAGTGTAGATGATAAATAGGAATATCAAGCAGATGTATCTGAAAGAGGAACATGCTTAAAATAGGAACATAATATAGAAACATTAAAAATTCTGAATTTTTTAGTGCACAAATTAAAGAATCAAGAATATAAGACAGAGGAACATTAAAAGTTCTGAATTTTCAGTATACAAATTAAAAAAATAAGATTATGTAATAATGTACATGATAAACATGAACATCAATCAGAAGTGTCAAAAATAACAACATACTTGAAATAGGAACTTGAGATTTAAGAATATTAAGAACTCTAATTTTTTATTGCACAAATTGAAGAATCAGGAACATGAGACATAAAAACATTAAGAATTCTAAATTTGTAGGCCACAAATCGAAGAAACAGGATCATATATTAGTATACAAGATAAACCGAAACATCAAGTTGCTGTGTCAAAAATAAAAACATGCTTGAAACAGGATCATGAGATACAAGAATATTAAGAATTTTGAATTTTTTCGTGCCAAAATTGAAAAAATCAGGAACATAAGACGCATAAACAATAAGAATTCTGAATTTTCAATGCACAAATTAAAGAAACAGGATCATGTATTAGTATATATGATAAACAAGAACATCAAGTAACTGTGTCAGAAACAAAAACATGATGAACATGTCATATAAGAACATTAAGAATTCTGATTTTTTAGTGCACAAATTGAAGAATCAAGAATATGAGATAGATGAACACTAAGAATTTTGAATTTTCATTGCAGAAATTGAATAAATAGGATTATGTATTAGTGTACATGATAAACAAGAACATCTGGCAAATGTATCCAAATAGGAACATGTAGTCATGCTGTGCAAAAAAAAAAAAAAAAAAACCACTGTTCCAATCTTCATCCACTGGTCACCGGTGTGGGTTGCTGGACTGTAATATTACTTTTTTTTAAAATCTGTGTATTGTTTTTAAAAGAGGGGTAAAATGATAGATTTTTAGTGTTTTAGGGACAAAAATGTCCAAGTGAACTTAAAGCTCTAAAGTCTTTGGAGGTGGCCTTCGGATATGTTTGGTTCAGTAGTGTAATGGTGCTTATTTGGCTTTTAACCATTGAAATGAACATAAGATTGAAAAAAATAGTTTGGTTATTACCTCTACAAAAGTGCTTTTCCTAATGTAAACGTAAAAAATTGACTTCCTCGTGAAGCATCTCTCCACCTCCTTCGCTTTCAATGCTTTTGCGTGATGAAAAGCTTTAGTTTCTTAATTCCTTTTATTATTATTATTATTATTATTATTATTATTTACTTTTGCTCCTCACATCTCACAATCCACTCTCTCTCTCCCTCGCTCACAACCCTTCCTCCTCCCTCCATAGCTTATCCCTATATCACTCATAATAATCCCACACATCTATAGAATTCGAGGGATCCTAAAGAATTGGGAAATCTTTTAGAATAATGATATCGACAGGGAAAAATCACAATGACATCATAAAATTCACTGCAACACATTAAGCTGAAATTGTCTAAGGCTCTAAGCTCCAAAAGGAGAAAATTGAGCATCACTTCAGAAAGAATGGGTATACAAATCGCCTGCAAGACACAGATCATAGTAGCGGTTTGCGTGCCACAAGATGAAGAAATAACGGGTGTAATGTTACGTGCTTTTTTTGAGACTCCAAGCTATGGTGAAGAATAGATCTTCATTGCTCAAAGAGGAAGATAAAAGGATAAAATCTCACATGGAAGATTGCACCAAGAGTGTAGTTTTTGTATAAAGATTCATTGCTCTTGATTTTATTGAAAATATTCACTTAAATACAAATGAGGCACTTAAACATTCACCCAACTTCTCTCATTCTCTCTCCGGCATATAGACAAGCCCTTTTCTAGCTAGTCTCTTCAAAATTCTTGAAATTTTCTAAATATATATCTTGTTCTTGTAACTTTCTCTTTTGGTGTATTTTATTTTCTTCCTTTTTCTTTTGGATGTAAGCTTCTCTCGGTTAAGCTTCTCTGCATTTCTTTTTGTTGCCTCAATGGCCTACCCTCTTTTGGGGCATATATGCCTCGTATTTTTCTTCTCCTCTTCAATGTACAATTATCTTATAGAAAAAAAAAAAACAAATGAGGCACTCATGCCATTCAACAAGTACATGGTAACCCATACTCACAAGATCTCAAGGAATGCTAACTGCCTATAGGAAGTTCTAACAAATCTAACAAACTGATGCCCACTTACTTCTTCAAAGTAGTACCTAGTCAAACAGTCCCTTTATGTTGGACTAACTAAACATAAACAAGGTTAAACCAGACTAACACATGACTGACCCATCACCGACCCATTGTTCACATATCATTAAGAAAATACTCGTATCATGTAAGCACCAAAGAGTTTCTCATTTGGATCCCATTTCAGATATGTACATCTGGGGCCCAACTCATTGAAAGTCAAATTCAAGATGCATACAGGTTGGGGAAGAACCTTATCTTTGCTTGGATTCCTTATCAAGGATGGACGGATGGAAAATGAATAAGGCATGGTTGTTTTGAAAGTTGATTGCATTTTTTTTTTCTACTATTATTTGAGAGGACAAGAGCCTTTTAGTGCTTCACTTTGTTATAGTATTTAGTATGAGATTATCTCATTGTAGTAGATTATTAAAAGTAGGACAATGAAGTAATGTAATTCACTGATCACCATTAATTCACTGATCACCATTAAACCTGTACTTTGGGCCCACTTTTCAAGATCAATCTGATTCTTATCTATGTGATTAAATTCAGAGGGCGAAGAAGAAAGTCTAAGATAGATTTGGATCTCATTCAAAGAATTACATCTTTATAATTGTCAAATGTAATCCACATCCGACTAAAATAAGAATTTTGAAAATCTAATCAAGAAAATTTCATGTATATAATTTCAAACCTTAGATCATAAATGACATTGATGTTCATACAAAGCTTGATGAAAAATTACATTCCTCTTTCTAGCTTGCAGCAGTAGTGCTTCAGTCTTCTTCTACCTCTTTAGCTTTTTGAAACTCATTTCACTAAGGAAGTTCAAGACACAAGTGGATGCAAAAGAGTTGGATATTTTTCAACCTATCAAGGTAGTTATGTTGTATAATTATTTTATTATAAAAAATAGTATATTATTTAATTTTTTTAACAGATAAATTTTTTTGAAGAGTATTTTATTTAATTATTAATATAAAAAAAGATTGTACAAACCAAACAATGTCAAATGCTTTTACTATGAAAAGGTCACTACAAATTTTAGACTAACCAAACAACTTTTTTTGATTGGAAAGCTTCTTTGAAAAAACATTTTTATGGAAGATAATTACAAAAAGAACTTCCAACGTAACACGCCCTTACAACTACATGACTTTGAAAAAATGGACCTGGGCCAAAAGGCCCCAACAATCAAAATTGGTGGCAAAAAACATAAAGCAGACATAAATCTAAAGCAAGTGAGTACAAGTCTATGTTAATTTGTGACATCTTGGAGTCCCATATAGTACATATGCTTTAAAACTATGCCCCGGAAGAAACATACATGAATGATATGACAGATTCCCATTCAAATATTAAAATTTATGCATGAATCACATATGATGATTAATGAGCAAATGACACAAGATGAGAGAGAGAGAGAGGATGTAGGAGCATCACCATAAAATTTAAACAACCACATGAGAATGGAGTAAAGAGTCAGCTTCAAGTATTACAAACCGCAAACAATCAGGCACGATAAAGCATTCTAATTATCATGAAACCAATGATTTAATTTCCATGCAAATTGAAATACAATTAAACAACAGGTTGGCCCAAAAAAGACTTGATATTTTGATTGTCAAAAATGCCTGACTCCAAATTAAAATGGAGGATAATAAATGATAACATCTGAACAGGTCTTTAATTTTTTACTAAGTTGCAATACAATTAATCAATAGATTGATGAAAATAAAAGGAATGAGAAATCAGATTTGTGATTGTGCAATCAAATTATTTCTCCACTAAATATGGAGGGCATTGAATTACCAAGTACCGAAGAGACATTTTACTATTTTCAAAGTAAACTGAATTTTACAAGAGTCATTACAACAATAGTTTGAACAATTTAATTCTTTGATTATAAAAATCCACATGTATATTTTTACTTCATGCATGTGAAAACACACACACGTGCATGGGGTGACAGTCACTACTATGTTAGAATTATTGGGTTTAAGTGTGGCCCAATGACCACATGCCAATAGGGGTCTCCCACTTTAGTAGACTACTATCAATTCGGACTCCTTTGTTGGTAAGTCTCATTGATGGAGATTACTTTAGTTTTTGGGTAAAATTGCAAACCTTATAGTATTTTCTATGCTCTAAGACTCCATGAGAAGAAAGAAGTTATCTATGAAAACTTATATATAGGGTTTAAAGGTTACTGCTCCTCTCTAAACATTACATTGATTATCCCATTGAGATCACAATGTTAAAGCCGTAGATGAAGAGTGTCATAATCCCCAATCAAAAATCCAATTAAGGTGATGTTAGTTTCATATTAACATACTAACCCCTGAAAAGAAAATCTTCATTTCTTTCAAATTTCAAATGTTGAATAAGGTGGTTTTTGGCTGTTGGGTAGTTTCTTGACTGTTGGCTTCAACAGACATGATCCTTGGCTCATTCTAATGGTTGTGACCTATTATTTTGAATGGGTGTGACCCAAGTGATGGGTTGTTTTCATGTCTTTAAATTGAGGCCTAAATATGAGTTTTGATGACATAGAAAATATAAAGAAGAAACTAGAAACTGAAATTCAAAATAAACTACCTAAGAGCATTTTTACCTTCATTTTTTATTTCTGAATTTAAGGGCAACTCCATATTTTTATCTCTGGTGTGCAGACCTTGAGATAGAGTTGACATTGTATGCTAGGGATAGAATTTCATTCAATCTACATCATCATCATCATCATCATCATCATCATCATCATCAAAGCCTTATCCTAACCATATTGGAAAATTTTATTCAATCTACATGCACGTGAAAATTGCTATCTTTAAGAAAGCATCTTCGTTGGTGTGCCTTACCCAATTTATTTTTCTTAATTTATTTTTCTTTCTTAATTATTTAACCACTTCCACATTCTGCCAAGCACCCACTTCCAACAATTTCTGATTTCTGCCAAGCAACCACTTCCAACAAAAGAACCCAGCCAGATTAAATGGAGAAGAAGCTGAAGAAAACCCTGCACAAACAATTGCAAAATAGCAACTGAAGGCTCACCTAATGCCCGCCCTGAAAACAGCCCCAGCTGAGCTCAAAGATGAAATCTGCTGCAGACGGCTCTCAAAGATGAAGCGCCAGCAGAGGAAATTAGAACAGGACAGCAGCTTTCCCCATCCCAACCAAGTTAGGAACCAATTCACACAATGACCGCCCTTCCAACCATTTGTCCTGCCAAAGTCTAATGCTTCCAGCATCCAAATTCAAAATAATAATTTGGCAGAAGAATCACCATATCTTTCCGCAATGCCAAAGATCGAGCTGTACCTTTACCAAAGGACCATCCATCTTCGTCAATACAGCATTTAGATCAAAGAATTTTCATTTATAAACCATAAGACCCATCACCAATACCCTCTAATCGCTAACAGAGAGTGCCTAGTTTGTGAATTTGACCAACTTGATTTCAGACCTCCACTTTTTATTTAGAAACCGGTTTACAACTTCACCCAACCGTTCTAAATCTTAGCAGAATTTATAGTTTTCTGGCCCAGCATAATATGTGCTTGAGACAGCTTGTGATAAAATGTATACTAATTGTCTATTTCACTTGAAATTAGCATAGATAGCATTTCACCTAAATGCAATCACACGCCGAAATGCAATCATACGCCCAGCACAGAGCATAACAGACTAACCACCTGCAGTGTAAAGAAAACATTCTTGCAATCTTAATTGGGGTACATCTAAGAACTGAAATCGTTATGCAAAGTGAATCAAGTATCAAAACATCAGATGAATCAGTCAATACAACGCAAACAAACGTGATGAGCCTCTCAAATTCAATGCTCACATATTTATTGGGATCAGGCACCCCAAAAATCTAAAGATAGTAATTGAAACACAAACTGAAAGTCTTCCAGAGCTTCCCATAGTTAAACAAAATTTAGAAAAAAAGAGAGATTTATGAATGAGATGATACAAGTATATATAATCATATAATTTAAAATCTGATATATCCAAATCACTGAACAAGAAATACATACAACATGATGTGCCCACTTAAACTCCGCCCTTTTAAACAGGTTTTGGCTTTTAGCCAAAGGGGAGCTAAATTAAGTACGCATCAAGAAGTCAGTAAAACTGAGGGCAACTCATAAAATACTTCCTACCTAAGATAAACAATCAACTCTTGCTTTATTGTCAAACCTGCTATAAAATCAGAGGGCTTATGGAACGGCATCCATTTCTTTCTTCACTACCTAGTATACAAATTTTCCCGTCTTTGATGTAAATTACAGGGCCTGGTCATTCAGATTGTCTTATCATTCCTATCTTCATCAGCTGTTCACTTCACCTTGACAGCCCTCTATGCATGAGGGCTTTGCACCATTCTCGTTTGAAATCATTGCCTTCTCACTGTACACCACGAGTTCATCATACATGTTCAGGGAAGCCTTAGAGAAATCTGTTAGTGATTCGAAAAGAGAGGTCAACCCCGTCTGAAATCCATTTAGCATGATCCGTTGCGTCTCCTGTATGCAATCATGATGCTTTGATTTCTCTGTCTCTAACCTTTTCCTGAACATGTCTAACAGATCTTTTCTCCCAGCTAAGTACTCAATACGCTGTCGCATATCTGGTTCTACTTTAGTTTCGGAAAGCTTGGATTCCAGAATCCTGTTCTCGGTTCTCTGAAATGCAAGAACCTTTCTGTCAAGTTCTTTAGTCAGGCCATCAACCTTCCTCTTCTGCTGCTGCTCCTCTCCTTGCTGAACCCATAAAGCTCTAACATCTTTGCTGAAACTTTTTATGGAATATGTGACTGCTTTATCTGGCAACTTCCCAAGTGAGGTTAGCCAGTTGTGACACAACACAAGCAGCGGAGGTGCACCAGTTCCATATGTAATAGAGGAAGACCTACCCCGAGAACAGAATTCAACTTCAGGGAGTATGAATTTGGATAGCCAACCATCCAATGCTTCAACATAAGAACACTGTGCTGCAATGTAGCCCATGAAGCAAGCACGCCAGTTCTGAAGTTCTGCCTCAAGCTGAAGTGTTGCATGCCTATGTGTGTCACCACAGAACCTTCCATAAGCAGAGATTGTAAAAGATTTCACCTCAAACATGATCTGATGTTGGGTTTCATGTGATTCTAGCATCACCTTCCACGTATTTTTGAGGCTGCACAACAGAAAAAATGCAAGAACAGGCCCACAGTTAGAGCTGCAATAGAGTCTCCCAGCTCAACAAGCATTGCACAAATGGCATACCCTTTTAGTAGCTCAATAAGTTGTGGGTGTAATTCTTCATCTCTAAGCTTCTGAATTTTATTTGATATTGACTCAGCTGTACGTAATGCAACCCATATTCTTGTATATAATTCTTTAACTGAAGCTCTGGTTTTGCCGACAGTGTGTTGATCATCTCCCCTGGCATCTTCGGTTCTAAGCTTTGCACACTTCCGCTCGTAGATTCTACGTGTGCGATCTCCAGCCTGGAAAGGAACATATCAAACGGTAAAAGAAAGACTTTAGGCACCATGATGAACTTCAATGAAAATGAAAATCACTGAAAAAATATATATTTTTTTATAACAGTATAATTTATTGCTTCAAAAGATCATTGAAAATATATACATATTATATATAAAATGGTTATCAGGTACGCACTGGGGTGAGGCCCACTAGATGGTTCATCCAAATCGACCACACAACACCTCCCTGAATAGCACTCATCCCCCAAGTTTGGGTTCCATCCGAATAGATTGGACCATTGGATCGATTACACACCCATCCAAATAGACTGTACACCATTAAACTTGTGGATCTCAAATGGAGATGATATAGGTGAGGGATGGGGCTATTTTTTTCAGAGAGGAGGGGCCCATGTGGGCTCCACGTCAAAGAGTGCAGAGTCATCAAGGGCCCGTCGAGGAGCATGCAGTCATCTAGTGCGCAGGGCGCACACTGGATAACTACTCTCTCTCTCTCTCTCTCTCTCTCTCTCTCTCTCTCTCTCTCTCTCTTCATATATATATACACACATGCACATATATATACACACATATGCAGGCAGATCAGTTCCCACTGTTTGCAGAGGGTTAGGTGCACCTGCCTATGAGGCCCACTTGGATGAACAAGTACAGTACAGATGTGAAGATCTTATTATGGATAATGGTTTGCGAAAAAATAGTGTAATTGAATGATATCATACAGTGAAAAAATACCTTAAGGCCTAATTTATCCAACAGTGAATCGTGCTCCGTACAGGGTGAAAACCAGAGGGATCTACAATTGTACATGCAGGTGGAGCAGATCTGATCCAACATTTAAAATTTCACCGGAGTGAGCTCCACATGAGCAGTGAGCACCAGATTACACTTACAAGCTTCAACCCACTCCAGTGGTGCACACTTCCCATGTGGGGTCACATATGATCAATCAAAACCCCTCAAACACACCTTGCACTGCTGGATTGTACCTGAAAACTCAAAGATCCATCACTTATACAGCCAATAAAGTTTGAGGCCCTTAAATAAACCTATGACATGGTGGGCTGGTTTTGGCCCATCAAATTGAAAACTTTTCCACTCCTAAGCATCATTGACAAGAATCCAGTTGGGCCCTTTTGTGATATTGACTTAAATAGGGTGTTTTCCAGTTTTTCTTTTGCTTTGGCTGCAACATTAGGCATCCTAGATAGCAACTTTGCTTTTTTTGATAGTTGCATATTGGGCATCTTCTTTCATGGTTTAATAAATGATCACCAAACATGATGGGCGGTTAAAACATGACCAGAAGCATTAAATGATGCAACTAGTCATGCTTTTTTAAAAGAAGTAGAGTTTCCAGACAATATGGCCCATAAAGAAGGTCCACGCTGACCATATTCAGACCAGAATCTATCCTTCTCCCTTGATAGCATCTCTCATGAAGCCAAGCTATGTGAGACTAGTTATAAGAAAAAGAAGTAGTGCACATTGCATAGTCAAACCACGGTCTTCATTGAGTCAAGGAAATGCTGAAAAGTTACCTTAACTTCATCATATAGCTTCTTCTCCCAAGCATATAACCTTCCCAACGTCGATGAATGGCTCCCTGATTCCATTCCAGTATTATCATCAAAAAGATTGTTATTGTATTCTGTCCATGCACTGTCATTGGAGCTGGAAGCAAGATAACTTTTATATGAAGATGACCGAGATGAAGAAGATTGATGCCATGTGATAGCCTGTATGAGTTTCGATGAGTTCCCTGCAGTGACAAGTGATAAATAAAACAAAGTGATTTCATTCTACTATTTAAAAGAAGAAATAAAAAGGCCTCAAAGCACAGCATTTATCTGCACTATCCACCCCTCCAAGCAGTATATATGGAAAAAGGAAATTACACAAGGAAATAAAAATAAAAAACAATTAGGACACGCTTTGATTCCGTTGACTTGCATGGGCTAAGTCTACTAGAATTTCATGATCAAGGTCTTTGCCAACCTCTGCAGCAAGATTAAGGTGGAAGAGCCAATGAGGTGGACACTACTCAAAACACAAGCTTCAGCTTCACTTAAGGTTGAACCATGCCCAGACTCAATCTCAAAATGAATCAAATCTTAGGGTTTGAGTATCACTGCTTGTTACAGCCAAAAATCACAAGACACTAGACAAATTGTCTTTTTCTAACCCACATCTAGCATTAAACCGGATCAAATATGCTAAAGCCTTGGAAGGCTTTCACCTAAGGTGGAAATTCTCTAAAACAATCTTATTCCAAAACTGCATCTCAAAATAATCTTTCCATCTCATTTATAAATAGAAAAGAAAAACCAAATCAATTTAAATCATTAAAAAATAAGATGAGTCCTAGCTATCTAAAAATTATATATAAATATATTTGTGTGAAAATATATATACCTAAATTCATTTACCTCCTGCACCATTCCAGAGATTAGACCATAACTTCCTCAATACGGGTCACAATTGCACATACTTCAGGTCAATGAAAAGCGCAGGTGGTGTTTGACAAGTATACTTTTCAAGTCTATTTGACTTAAAACAGATGTTTGCAAGGTTTAGACTGATTATAAAAGTTTATGTGAATCTCTAATTGAATTATCTTTAAGACCTTTTGCCTATTTTTCAAAAAATAATAACGGTAACTTTTCAATAAGATATCTCTACCTAATGAAATTAATTTAAAAAAATCATTTTCTGTTTTCTTTTTTACAAGTTTGCCTATATAACTTTTACCATGTGATAAGATTACCTCTACTACTTCCACTGTAAGACAAGTTTTCCATATAACTTTTACGGTTTTACCATAGAGCAAGTTGCCTTTTGTATTAAATCAGACATACCAAACCATCTATTTGTAAAAGGTTCTAGCTAAGGATGGCAATAGGTCGGGATTAAATGGGACATGCTCCAACCCAATCCAATTAGGGGTCGATTTGGTAGTATGTTAGTAAGGCTCGGCTCAGGTATGGTTTTCCATACACTAACCTGAGTTGGGTTCAGGGAAAGTTTTGGTTTTTTATGCTTCTAACTCGCCCCGCCCCATGTCTTTATTTTATATATTATCAAGTATCATCAGTGCAAGTAAGAAGTGACATTTTCCCAAATGTCATGGGTTCAAATCTTCATTAAAACATTTAGCTTTGCATATTTTTCAAAAAATATTAAATCAACCACCAACAAACCGGACCCAAGCCATGACTGTCATGGGTGGGTTTGATATGACAACCATAAAACCCATAATGGGTTGGCGCAAGCGTGGGGCAGTGCAAATACCAAGCGGGTCAAGTTTGGGCATGCCTAAACCCAGACCCACCCCACCCCATTGCCATCCCTAGTTTTACCTGAAACAGCTTTGTTTAAAACAAATCTAATTGAATCAGCTCTATTTCAAGTAGATAAAAGTTTCCAAACAAGCATATAACTTATTCAACAGATCAAGTTTCATCTCATTATCAATGAAGGCGTTAACTACAACCTTAACAAAACAATTGTTGGGCAAAATAAGTTTGCTAGATTCAATTTTGGGAATTAAACAAATAAAGCTATTCTAACTGCTTGGTCCTCTTAATGCACTATACTTTGCAATCATTCATACCAGACAGCACAATATACTCAATTAGGGAGACCTGGCATTTGTTCCAACAACATCTAAAAGAGAAACAGTCTTATGACTGTTAAAACAGTGGATGGTTGCCAACTTATATACAAACGAGGAAAGCATTAGAACATGGAAGTGTCATCCATGTCATAGCCTCTATAGAAAAAAACAACCAATATGCTTCCAGACTTAGCCTTTTTTAATTTTTTTTTAAGAACCACACTAGGCTGTCAGCCGCAGACTAGTTGAAGTAACATTCCACAAATCATACATTGTCCTTGCAAACAGAAACGTAAATAAACTTCATTTACAGTAGACCAAAACTTTAACGCAAAACTATCTTCAACAAAAAGACCTTCATGAATCTAATAAAAGATCAGACATTTATGCTGCAAGTAGACATATGCAGACGTCAACAATCATAGGGGAAAATAAAAATTGTTATTTAATATCTAGGGCTTGTGTACAATTCCCTTTTATAAAAGGTGCCAACCAAAAAAGTCTTAAAGATGATGATGATACACAAGAGGGCATTAGACACTCTTCCCTTTCAAAGGCAATGATTACCCACCCATCACCCAGTAAATTAAATCCAGAAACTTGATCACCCAGTAACTTAAATCCAGAAACTTGATGGTTGCATCTATCGTCCACCTATAGACCCTCCACTTTTCAACTCTTTAATGTCTCTCCTGTAAAATCCTCTTTATCCTAGGAATAGAGGCGCCGGTGGATAAGGCGCCCGCTCCGATAGCTCCCACCAGGTTTCGAACCCTAGCCGGAGCCCTTTGCTTCCTGCGTCCCGGCAACTGGGCCAACCAGAAAAAAAAAATCCTCTTTATCCTGAATTCCTGGGCATTCAATACAAAGTGGGTAAAAGATACAAGAGCAAACGCAAGAAATCAGTGGAAGAAAGCCTCCACTTTTATTTCAATAAAGATCAAGAACAGAGTATGTATATGAAGAACTCTTAACACCCATAACCATATCAATAACAACAAGAAACTAAGAAAAACTCAATCAAAGTACGAAGAGCCACCTTTGATTTCCTCCAAACCAGACTGCATATGAACTCTGTTAGCCTCCAGCATCCTTGAAACTTCCTTTCCCGAATCATAAGCTCTAATGAAATGGTCCTCTACATCCTTCAATGCATCCATCAACTCCCTATCCTTCGCCGGCGTATCGATCACAGTCAATCCCTTGTTCTGCGGCTGCTCCTCCTTCCTCATCCCACTCTCACTCCCCACCTTCACCATCTCCACCACCCCATCAACAGCCACTTCAGCCACCACCTTCCCCTTCTCCTCCTCCTCCTCCTCCTCCTCCTCTTCTTCCAGCTCTGGAATCCCTTCCTCCTCTCTCACCACCCTCAAATCCTCATCAGAGCCCCCGCTAAAAGTCCCCATCATCATCTCCGCCGGCCCAACTCTCACACCTTCAAATGGGTTGAAGAAGTCCCACCCAAAATCCCCCGGAGGCGACGGCGAAGGCGCCGGCGCCGGCGCTCCAATGCCAGAACAAGAATAACCACATCCCATTTCCCCTCTTTCCATCTCCACTTCCTCTCCCACTTCTTCTTCTTCTCCTTCTGAACAAGAAGCCATTGATGAAGAAGAAGGGGTGGGTTGGTGGGTGATGCCCGGAAGGGGCTCTGGGGCCGAACTGATTTGTGGGTCCTGCTTGGGAATGGGTGAGGAAGGTGGGAGAGGGAAGGTGATGAGGAAAGGGGAAGCAGGGGAAGTGTGGCGGGCAACAAAGAGGCGGATTGCAGCGGCAACAGTGTGGAGGGAGTGGAGGTACTTGCAGTGGGAGTCTGCCAGAAGGTACCTACGGTCGACGGCTGATTTGAGAAGGCGTTTTCTCTCTCTGCAGAGGGAGACCACATCGTCTTCTTCTTGGTCTAGCTTAGATGCTGAGCATCCCCCCATGTTTGGGGCTTCTTGGGTTTGTGTTGGGTTCTGCTAAAACAGGAGAAGAAGATTATGGAATGAGTTTTGGCAGATAGTTTCAGAGAGAGAGAGAGAGAGAGAAATGGTTAAGTAAGAAAAGTATCAGAGAGTGAGGTTTTGGTGGGAAATGAGGTTTTGGTGGGGGTTTAGCAAGGCAAATGCTACACAGGCCGAGGTTTTGGTGAGAGATTCTGGAGAGAGAGAGAGAGAGGTTGGCAGGGTTTTACAGAGGTTTATTTAGTAGAGTGGACTGTGGAGTGAGACATTCGATGGAGAGGGTAGCCTGGATATGATGCTAGTCTGGCACACAACTCATGTCATGATTTGGATTTTGGGGCAGTTAGATCATATTTGGCAAGTAAATCTCCTGAGATTCCTCACCAGATTTTCATGAAGTCATAGTCTCGTAGGTAAATTTTTGAGGATTTGGGCATGTAAAACTGGCATTTTTCAGATTTTTAAGTGTGACCCCTTTGCATAGGATATGAAAGTTCTCACTTTGTACATTATACGCGCGTCTATCAATTTCTCTCGGTTTTTTTGGTTAATAATTTCTCTCGGTTATACATATCAATGTGCACTGATATCGACAAAAAATCGTGAGCGATGCAAATCATCTATAAAGAACTCCACTTTCAAGGGCAATGAAATCATTCTATAAACTCTTTCGTGGACTCTTCACCTCTTTCTAACCCTACCGTTATAAATAAAGGCCTATACGATGAGTACATGACAATCAAAATGGGAAAAGAGTACTATGAGCCGTATCTCATCTTGTGTTGAGAGATAATTTCCTTTTAGATCTAACATTGTCAAAAGGTGTCATGAAAGTAGTACCTTTATTTTCTTACATATTAATATTTTTCATATATGAAAATATTTCTTATTACAGATAAAAGATAAATACATAGTAGTTTTGTCCATCAAAATAAGCCATGGATATAATAGTGTTGGACGTGAATTTAGGACATGTTTGATAGGACAATGTTTGGATTCGTGCTAACACTCTACAGTTCATGGGATCAATTCCAACAATCCTGGATAAGCATGTAAAATTCAGGAAAGATCCCACCTTTCAGCACAGCCCGAGTAGTTACTCTGGAAAAGCTTGTGCACAAGAGAAAATTTTTTGCGCATAATGACGTTGATGAAATGAGTGTAGCACCAGTTTTAAGGCTCAAAAAGTTAATTAAATCACCCCAACTTATTCTATTAAAATCTTATAAGAATTTTTCTTTTAAAAAAAGTATAAATTATCATTCCAATTAAAAACTAATATATCTCAGAAAATAATATCATGTTCAACATTTACAATTCCCTGAATATGGAGAGGCACCTCCTTTAATGAAAATTTATTCACTCCATGCAAAGCACCTTTTTTAGCTAAAATATGTGCCTCCATACTAGCTTCCTTCCTTACTCTAAAGTTTAGAGGTCTTGAGCCTTTATTTCGCCTCCTAAGTAAGCTGATCATATTTTGTCCTCACTATCTAATTTGATTTCATGGCTTTTATTATAACTAATATATCTTCTTTCAACGTGACATCTTAAAAACTCAAATCAGTACAAAATTTGTCCTCACTGTAAGAGCAATTGCTTCAACTACCGTCAAATTAAGAAATTATTATAAAAATTATTATTTACATTAATGTCAAATTAGGGCTAACGGCAATTCAAAACAAGGGTTCTAGATAAAGAGGATTTACAGAGAATTTCTCATGCCCAGAAGACCACAAATTCTTACCAGCATCAACCTTTCTTCAAGGAGGTCAGTTCTGATCAATCGAGTCCCTTTGCACGCAACTACTATTCACTCATTATCCAGACCCTAAATTAGGAGTTGAAATTTGCCTGGCCTGCTTGATATTGTCCCCACCCTAGCATCTGGCACTTCCACGTGAAGTTGCCACTTCAACCTCCCCTCCCTAAAAAGTGACAGGCTTGGTTACTTAAATTTCGGAAACCCCTACTCCTGAGCTGGATAACGGGGAGAACAAGGTCAAGATCTTGGGTTGAACGTTGGATTGTACATCAGTTGCTTACAATCATCCATTGTAAGGTAATATAGACATTACATGCCTATGATCACTAGGTGAGGGTACAATTTAAGCATCCCCTAGTGAACAACATGACCTACCTATCATTCAGATATGGTTCAGACGTCCTGGATTCCCATGCATGTGTGCCAACCTCTAGTGACACTGGCAATCTACAATAGCTCCTGATTAAGACAAAAGAAGAGGTTCAAAAGACATCTCAAACCACCTGAAACGCTGTAAAAGAGGGGAAGGATATGGATACTACAATTGTGAAAGATAAATAAGAAACTACAACTGGAATACAGCCTAGTGGATACGGCACCTATTCCCATAAGTCTCACTGGGTTTAGAATTTAGATCCAGTGGGAGCCCTGACCACCAGCACAACCAAGCTAAAGAAAAACAAGAAACTATAACTATTTTTTCCTAAAATTAGAGACATTCACTCGATAGGACATGTGATAAAGTTTGTCACGCCAGCTAGGCTCCACGATGGAGGTTAAATTGGTGAAATGCAGCATGAATACGATAACATTACCCAACACAAATTTTACATATAATAAGTAAAATATCGTCTACAATACCTAGCCTATTTTGACGTTTTGGGGATCATAGGTCTGCTCTGGGCCATGCCAAATCCCAATCTCACTGTACCAAACTTGTACCTAACCTGACTCGTAGTGGGTGTTTTATTTATCATGTCAAATTCGCTTTATGATAAGTCCAAGTTGAATGAAAAAATGTATACTGCAGGAATTGTGTAATAACGCTTGCCTATTGCCATTCCTACATTTTATAAATATCCAAACCCACACGTGCCACATTAGTTTTGTGTATTAGATTACTAAGATATATATATATATATGTGCTATGCGGAATGTGTAGCAGGTATAGCCGAACTCTAAACCTAATTTAAATCCGAATTAGATTAATCTAGAAACTCGTACCTTTATCGTACTTAACAAACCCACGACCATACCTAGTGGCAGACCGAAGAAAGTCACAAAGACAATTCACAGGAGGCCAGACGTATAAACCCCAAGGGCAGATTTGTGTAACTCCATGGGTGAAGACAGAAAAAACACCTAAAATCATCTACTGTTCTTACATTTGATACAACAATATTTAGAAGAAAAATAACAAGAAGTAACTAATTTTTATTTTCATTGGTGTGAAAATTGCATTTTCTGGGCTTCAATTTCTGCATTGTTGAAAAAAAGAATTAACGGAACAGGTCACCTCTTGAACTCGTTCACTTGGCTACTTGTATAAAATTCAATAAGCTTTTAGAATGGATCACAACCTTAAAAAAATTAGAAAAAAGGTACTACAAAATCCCAATGGATTATTATGGAGGAAAACACAAGACAACCTTCTTTTAATATAGAATCAATTTAATTATTTGGTACTTAAGTATTGAGCATGCAATGCAGTGCATTCTATCATGGACATAAGTTTGTTGAGCTAAAAGATAAAAAATTAGAAATGTAATATGAAGGATCGTTAAACATCTGGATTTCTAAATTGTAGTTCAAATAGTATGTAGCGAAAGTAATAAATGAACAAACAAATCAATCAATCAATCATACAAGAGACGAGAGGCACGCGATTTTACATGAAAAATCCTAATAGGGAAAAAACCATGAATCCTACCTCGGACCAACAAAAACAAAGCACTAATAATAAACATTTACAAGATATACTCACAAATCCTTCTCTAGATAATTTATCCTAAGGACTGTAGTTCTTTTTGCAAATCCCTATCATGACTTCATGTCATCATGCATTGCTCTCTGCGCTTGACCCAACTGCCTTGAATCTATAAGGCACACAATTTTTTAAGAAAAAAGATGATCTTTTATGAGAGATGTAAAAACAGTATTCTCTAGCATAAAACCTTAACTCAATCTTTCCAATGGAAACTCTAAAGAAGTAGTAGTCTCCCAATTACGTTTTCTATCTTTAGAATTCTAAGAGCTATATCTCTAATGTATATATTTCCAATCTCAGAATAGGGGTAGATACCTTAGGATTGAGAGAAATGCCCTTAATATAACTCATAATTCGTGCCTTAAAAGAATAGTCCTTCAAAATAGGAGCTAGTAGTTCTGGCACAAATAGAAAACAATTTAGTATCAAGAAGTGAGTTTCTGTACGCCATACACTCGAGTGTGTGTGAGAATCTGCTCGAGCACGTAAATTAAACTTCTAGTTATTTTTTTCAGCATAATTCCTGTCAAGCTCACTTGAGCTTATACTAGAGGTGTACAAAATCCGTTGATCCATTAAACCAATCCGATCCGATCTGATCTACGATTTTTTACCAATCCGATGATTAATGGATTGGCGACAGATTAGAAAAATCCTAATCCGTTAGTAATAGATTAGTGACGGATTTTACCCTTAATCCGTGGATTTAAACCAATCCAATCCTTTGAAATAAAAAAATAAATATTTATTTTTATATAAAAAATATTAAAACACAAAAATTTCTTCTATAAGGTTTAGGTGTTTTGTGTGGTACCCATTGCAAAATATCTTCCAGAAGATTTAAGTGTTTTGTATGTTTTGTTCCATTCTTCTGTTAAATTTTTCGTAGTGAGTTTCTGGTAGGATCCTTTAAAAACCTTATGGAAATAGTAATACAATTCTCTTTGAATTAAAAAAGTAGGATTCAATTAAAAAAAACTGATTTGATATATACTAGCAAGTCATTTATGATTTTTCAGTACTTAAAATTTAGAATTTTTGCTTAAAGATTTTATTTACGGTATCTACTTCTATATATTTCTATTATTACTTGTATTCTGCATTATATATTTGGTGATATGGCAATTATCTTATATCATAATTACCTTATTTATCTTATACCATATTCACCTTGTGAAAGCCCATAAGATGGTTGAATGTATCCTTTTTGAACTTTTTTAAAATCTGATCTTTTCAAGACATTTCATAAAATGAACACATCCAACGTGTTGATTTTAACAATGACTTCATCTAGTAATTTGAGAATGGTCACGTAAGAAGGATAGAGACAGGCCACCTATGATAAAGTTTTACCAACGGGCCACCTACAACTTTTAATTCTATTTTTATTTTATTTTATCGTAAAAGAATTCCTATCATGGGCTCTACAAATAAATTGAACGGTTTTAACTGATCCGAACCATTGATCCACAGTTCGATTCAGATCTATTTTAAAGGACAACGGATTGGTGACGAATTATAATAACGCCAATCCATAAGTGACGATTTGGTGACAGATTTGGCTCAATCCAATCCAATCTGAACCGTGTATACCCCTAACTCATGCAATCTAAGCTTGAGCACATAAACTTCTATTTGGTATCAGTTCAAGCATGCATGCAGGTTTGCTCAAATGCCAGCCCTATTTTTCTTATTTCTTTACTTTAGCTTTTCTAATAACACAAACTATAATTCATAATAAACAAATTATAAAATACAACTCAACTCAATGGACCCAGAATTTTGACAAACTCACGATCATAGAGAAGAGATTTTGAATTCTCTTGAGAATGTATTAATTTGTGTGTCCTTCTATTGAGATTATACATCAATATATATATCTTTATATGCCTTTAATCTAGGCTCTAAGAAAGAAAAACTCACTAATTTACATCAATTAAGATTCTAAGTTAAGAAGGAAGACTAATTATAGCTAATTACCTTTAATCTAGGCTCTAAGAAAGGAAACTCACTAATTTACATCAATTAGGATTCTAAGTTAAGAAGGAAGACTAATTACAGTTAATTACCTTTAATCTAGGCTCAAAGAAAGGAAAACTCACTAATTTATATCAATTAGGATTCTAAGTTAAGAAGGAAGACTAATTACAGCTAATTACAGCAATAGTATTCCAAGTAAAGAAGGCTCCTCTTTTCAGATGGGCTCTTTTTAGATGGGCTTTCAGATGGGCTTTTTTCAGATGGGATTTGGGCCTATGTAACACCCCCCTCAAATTGATGCGGGAGAATCGACAAGCATCAATTTGGAAACCAAGAACTGATGGCGCGGTCGTGGAAGGCCTTTGGTGAGAATATCAGCAAGTTGAAGTTCAGTGGAGACATGTGGCAAGCTGATGACATCACGTTTAAGCTCATCACGGATGAAGTGATAATCAACCTCGATGTGTTTAGTACGTTCATGAAAAACCAGATTTTCAGTAATCCGAATAGCACTGGTATTATCCGCATAGAGGGGGTAGCTCCTGTTGCTGGAAAACCAATGTCAGAAAGCAAACACAGAGCCAAAGAATTTCGGAGCATGCAGCAGACATGGCGCGATACTCTGCCTCAGTGAGGATTTGGAAACTTTGTCATGTTTCTTGCATTTTCAAGAAATGAGACTATCACCTAAAAACATGCACCATCCAGTTGTTGATCTGCGAGTATCCGGACAACCAGCCCAATCAGCATCTGAATAAGCTTTGAGAGTCAGAGGATTGTTGGATGGAAAAAACAACCCACGAGTCGGTGTGCGAATAAGGTACCGAATGATGCGGCGAACTGCAGCCAGATGAATGTGACGAGGAGCAGTCATGAACTGACTCATCAGGTTGACCGCATAAGAGATATCGTGTCTGGTGATCATGAGGTAGATATCGGGTAGATTGATGAACTTCAAGACCGAGGAAATAGTAGAGAGGGCCAAGATCCTTCATTTTAAATGACTCACGAAGAGACGTTTGGAGCTTCTGAATCATTCCGACATTAGGATCGGTAATGACGATGTCATCAACATAGACAAGTAGTATTGTGATCCCGGATGAAGCATGATGTAAAAACATAGAAGGATCATATGGGCTTGGATGAAAATCCAAGCGGAGAAAAACAGCTTGAAATTTCTCAAACCATGCGCGAGGAGCTTGTTTCAAACCATAGAGGGAGCGACGAAGTTTAGCAATCATACCGGGGCCGGAGGAGCATCCCTGAGGCAATCGCATATAAACATCTTCTTTGAGATCACCATGAAGAAACACATTTTTGACATCCATTTGATAGAGAGGCTAAGATTTAGATGCAGCACTAGCAAGAATAGTGCGGACGGTGGTCATCTTGGCAACCGGAGCAAAGGTCTCATCATAATCAATGCCATATTTCTGCCAATTGCCAAGAGTAACAAGACGCGCCTTGTAGCGATCTAAAAATCCATCAGATTTTAATTTGAGAGAAAAAACCCACTTACAGCCAATAGGTTTGACACCCACAGGAGATGGTACAATATCCCACATATGATTTTGTGCTAACGCATCCAATTCATCTTGCATAGCCTTTTTCCAATACGGAACCTGCACAGCCTGAGAATATGATTGTGGAATGGAAGAAGAAGACAAAGTGGCCATTAAGGAAGTATAGGAGAAGCCATAACGGTCTGGCGAGACCGAAATCCGAGTGGAGCGACGCAGTGAAGTATGGCCTGAACCGGATGCCGGAGGAAGATCAGGAGGGGATCACTAGTATGCGCTGTGCTGTTCCATCTGTGATACACAAAATTAGGATTAAAATGAACAACTGACGAGTCTTCAGAAAAACCAGGTAATGACACAAAAGAGGAGTCAGGAGGATCAATGTGTTTTTGAAAAAAATACTGATGTTCAAAGAAGATGACATTCCTAGAGATACGGAACCGACGAATGTGAGGATCATAGCAAAGGAACCCTTTCTGGAAGGGTGCATAACCTAAAAACACACACTGAGCTGATTGTGTTGTAAGTTTTGTCCTTTCAAAAGGAGGCAAGTGCATAAAACAAATGGAACCAAAAACATGAAGATCATCATATGATGGAGCAGTCTTGTACAAACGGTAATATGGGTTTTGATTCTCAATGGAGGTTGATGGCATATGATTGATAAGATGAGCTGCTGTAGCCAGTGTCTCAACCCAAAAATGAGTAGGAACCGAGGATTCCAGAAGAAGGGAACGAGTGACATCAAGAAGATGTCTATTTTTCTGTTTAGCGACTCCATTCTGCTGGGGAGTATAAGAACAAGATCTTTGAGAAATAATGCCTTTGATTTGCAAAAATCGTTGAAAATCAGAGGACATATATTCCCCGCCAGAATCAGTTTGCAAGATTTTAATGCAAGTGGAAAATTGATTTTCAACATAAGCCAAAAAAATTTTAAAAACATGAAAAACATCAGATTTGGAATGCAGAAAGTAGACCCATGTGAACCGACTGAAATCATTAATAAAGGTCACAAAATATTTATAGTGAGCGTGGGAAAAAGCGGGAGCAATTCCCCATACATCACTATGAACTAAATCAAAACACTGAGAAGTGTGAGAAGTGGATTGAGGAAACAGAAGTGTTTTGCTCTTTCCCATTTTACAAGTAGCACAATCAAAAGGCACACAAGAAGATAAACGAAGAGATTTATTTAATAAACCAGAATTGAACATAAGGGACAAAGCCTTGGAATTAGGATGTCGGAGTCTATTATGCCACAACCAGCAATTATCTCTAAGAGAAAAACAAAATACATTATTGGCAAATTGATTTCTAGAAATTTGAGAAAGATTCAGCGGAAACAAACGTCCACACTTAGGCCCCCTCGCAATCTCCTTCCCGGACATCTGGTCCTGCACAACACAACCAGAAGAAGAAAAAGAGATGTTACAATTATTTTCAACAAGTTGTTCGATTGACAATAGGTTGGAAGTTAAATTAGGACAAAGATAAACATTTCTCAATGGGATAGAACCAGGGATATCGCCAATGGCAGTAATGGGAACATGTCCTCCATCAGCAGTTTGTATTTGAAGAGGGCCAGTGTAACTTGTCATATTGGAGAGAGGAGTGTGGAAATACGTCATATGATTAGACGCCCCGGAATCAAGAAACCAAGTGGAAGATGAAGAAGACTTACCTGATAGACCAAAAGCAGAGAGGGCATTGATAATCATTTGTTGAACCAATTCAGGAGTGAGAGATGAGGAGGACCCAGGCTGTGGGTTGCAAATGTAGGAACAGACATAACCGAGGAAGCCACATAAGCATGCGGAGTCTGAGACAGTGGAGTAGGATACTGCGATGCTGGAGAATGTGGAGTCTGATATTGTGTCGACTGACGTGGAGGACGGCGACGACATTCAGAGATGATATGTCCCGACTTTTTACAGTAACTGCAGCTTTTTGTTTACATTGAGAGGCAACGTGCCCAAATTTTTGACAACTGTAGCATTGGGTTTTGCTCAAGTCTCGAGGCTGAGAAGTTTTATGTGCCGAAAACGCGACGAATAGGTTTCAGTCTTTTGTTGAGCAATATGAGCCGAGGTCTTAAGGCGCTGTTCTTCGCGTAAGAGCTCATTCAAGCATACATCCAAGGAAGGTAGGGGCGACTGATTCATCAAAGCAGATCGGATACTTTCAAATTCATGCCACAGTTTCATCAAAAATTGATCTCGCTAACTAGACCGCCTGAAGGTCTTGAATTACCGCCAACACATTGTCAGCCACATCCGCATATTTAATACTGTCGTATTCCGACCACAGTGTACGGAAACCTGAATGGTAATCTTGTACTGACAAAGTCCCTTGGGTATATTCAGCAATAGCACATTCAAGATGGAACTGTTGTGCAGAGTTATCTTGATGGGATACTTTCTTCAAATACCCCCACATGGCTTTAGAAGTGGGGTAAGGCTTGAGATTCATTATCAGATGAGGCTCAACCGATCCCAGAATCCAGGATTTGATTTTGGCATCTTTTGTTTGCCAAGAGGAGATCTTTTTTTCATCCTTAGTGGGTTTAGGGTCAGCACCAGAAACAAAACCCCACAATTCCTTAGCTTCGAGGTAGGTTTGGAATTGAAAAAACCATGCAGGGTAATTTTGTCCAGTGAATTTGATCAAAGTAACCTCAGATTTGTCCATCTCAATGTTAGATTAAAATTGATTTTGGCCAAAAAAGAATACCAGGAAAGTAGTACGTCCTTGATTTCAGGGGAAAAGGTAGCATGTGGACCCCACTAAGTGATCTCGAGACAGATCAAAGACAGGGGATGGAAGGGTAGTCAAATTTCGTTACTGCTGGAAGAGGTCTCACTCAAAATGGATCAAAATCCACAATTTTGAACGGCTAAGATGAAATCTGTTGGACAAAACTGAAATACTAAAAGAGATGAGATGGCCTACCTCTGATGATCGAAAAAACCTGAAAAAATGTCCAAAAATTCCAGGATCAGTGGTCGACCAGGATGGGAGGGTCTGCTGATGTAACATGCACGAACAATCAATGACAGGATGCCAATGATTGTTATCACCAAGATTCTACAAACCAGTTGAAGAAGAAGATTAGAAGAGAAGAGGACTGTAGATCAGGGCTCTGATACCATGACAAACTCACGATCATAGAGAAGAGATTTTGAATTCTCTTGAGAATGTATTAATTTGTGTGACCTTCTATTGAGATTATACATCAATATATATATCTTTACATGCCTTTAATTTAGGCTCTAAGAAAGAGAAACTCACTAATTTACATCAATTAGGATTCTAAGTTAAGAAGGAAGACTAATTACAGCTAATTACCTTTAATCTAGGCTCTAAGAAAGGAAAACTCACTAATTTACATCAATTAGGATTCTAAGTTAAGAAGGAAGACTAATTACAGCTAATTACCTTTAATCTAGGTTCTAAGAAAGGAAAACTCACTAATTTATATCAATTAGGATTCTAAGTTAAGAAGGAAAACTAATTACAGCTAATTACAGCAATAATATTCTAAGTAAAGAAGGCTCCTCTTTTCAGATGGGCTCTTTTCAGATGGGCTTTGGGCCTATGTAACAAATTTATCCAACTTATGAATTAGCCAATCATGCAAAAATCCTTACATCATCAACTAGTCTTCTTCATCAACTGATAGTTATCACCCTTCAAAATAAGACACTAGTAATGTGAAATTTGCATCTACCACCATGTTATTTATTACATTGGATTGACAATTCCAAATTCAGATAAAAGAGGGTTAACGTCATATTTACGCTTGATGCATTGTGACAATGTATGAAAAAAATTAAAAATTAGTAGTCCGTATTGAATTTGGCTGTCTGATAGTCCTTCCTCATGGGATTCTGTTTGACTTGTTATTTCTGTAGGAGTGGATTTAGTGGGCTTGGGTGTACTGTAATGGTTGGTATTATTATTGTTGTTGTTGTCGCCTGACTTTTCTCTTTCTGGTAATGACTTAACTTTCTCCTTTGACTATTGTTTGGACTACTGTTCTCAATAAAATTATAGAACTGACTCACCTTGGTTAGGGGCAGTCGCACTGTGCTACGAGTTTGCTACTGTCTAAATATGGAGGGCATATATCATGGACGGTAGAAAGTATCAAGCCCCATTGTGGATGATGAGAACTTGTCAGGCCTGAAGATTGGATGATCATTGCCACCAAACTGATGCCTCTGATTAAGCAGGGTTTAGAGAGATCAAGTGGTAATTATTGTGTTTATTGCCGGTGCAATAATATAATGAGGATATGATGGATGGAGCGGGCTGCATTGCTTCCTGCCAAGCAAGGTGTCATTTCCTCCCAAGTCATTTCGCTTCATCGAGAAAAAGTTAAAAAGTTAGTCATTTGACTGATGACTTGAGTCGTTGGATGCTGTGGGGTGCACCAATTATCCACTCCAGTGTCCCATCCATTTAAGTACGTGAGAGCATAGGCGAAATCAGGATTCTGTGAATGGGGTTGCACTAAAAGATTTTATTTTTAATGTAATTATTATATTTTCAAGTGTTCTCTAAAATTTTAAAAAATTAAAATCTCAACTTTGGAGAAGATTGGTAATAATGTATTAACTTCTTATTTTTTATCATTATTTTCTCATAAAAAGTGTATCAATTGAAATTGTCTTTATTATCTAAAATTAAATTAAAATCATAACAAGTACATTTTAACAACTGTGACAAAACAAGTAATTCACAAATCACAATTTAGTAGGTTTTTTTTTCTTACTATCTAATTCAATCATCGCACAAATATTGAAAATATTTTAGAAACCAAAACACATAATTTGAGCAAAAAAATTATTTGTTCTTCACAATCACATATCCAATATTGCTATTGGCATGGCCATACTAATACATTTCCATGAAAATGGGCAAAATATGTCTACTATATTAAAATGCGAGAATCAAGATTAAATCAACATATTAACAATGAAAATGCTATTCACTTGTCTTATGATAAGCAAAAATTGAAATAAGGAAAAGCTCTATCTTAAGACCAAACACACCACGCTCAAATGAAGAGAAAACCCGAAGCCGAGCCAAACCCATATATAAAACGGGAGAGAAGACTCTAAGGAACACTTCTAAACCATTATTGATCTAAAAACCTAAAAGACCTAATTATGAATAAGTCGAGAACTTACCTAAAGCTCAAGGAAGAGGGAGAAGTTTGGAAAAAGGTGTCCATGAGATAAGGGCAACGTGAGGAAGAAGATGCGGAAGGAAGACTGGTGGTTTATGGCTTAAGGGGTGGCTGGCAGTGACGTGGAAGGAGAACGGAGAACAGGGAAAGAGGAAAGAAATGAAAAAAAGAAAGAAAGTGAGGGGTGGGGGTGCGCCGGCGCCTTACTAGTTCTGCTGCGTTGTGAAAGTGAAGTAGTGTTTGGCTGGAGGACGACCTAGTTAGGCTGTGTTAGGAACAGGGAATGTGGGTCCTGGAGTTTTCTGTAATCCAACACATTATAACACAATAAATCCATCAGCGGGCTCTAAGATTTATAAAATTCTCAGAATAATTATCCTAGGGAATTTTATAAAAAGAAATTTCAAATATAAAAAACATCCTATATATATAATGCTTAAAAGTATTTTTATACCATAGCCTAGACTTGGCAAAAGGCTCAAACTTTAACAAATTTCGGTCAATTCAAAATCGAATTTGTTGGTCTCAATCTGTAATCGATGTGTTTTCAAAATGAATTGGAAATCCTAAACCTGCACTCATGGCATATCAACCTAACCATATCAGTTTAACCCACATTTAATGCGGATTCGGTAGGGTTGAACAGACATGCCCTGTTTAATTCTTTTTGTGTGTGTGTGCGTGTGTGTGTGTGTGTGTGTGTGTGTGTGTGTGTGTGTGTGTGTGTGTGTGATCTAATTTACTTTTTATAGCCCAATTTTATTTATAAACTTTCCTTAGGTCCATATTCATTTCAAGTGTTATATTGAGCATTGGTGTATAATTTATCAATTTTCAACATGTAAAAAATGGGGCTAAGATCCATTAAAATTTTCTAGCCCTTTTATTGAGATAATCCCTACCCAATTTTTGTTCAATTTTGTAATGTCATAGTTGAAAATAAGTGTAAAACTCACCAGCACTATTGTATTCCGTTCATATTCATATTTTAATGGTAAATTTCTGTGGTTAACTAGACAACATAAAAATAAAAGACAAAAATCAACATTTCAAGTACAAAAATATCATATTATCAACTACAAAAACCAAGTTTCATATTTTAAGTGTCCAAATATTTAACCATAGAGTATAAAAATAAAAGAGGCAAACTATGGTATAACTACTCTACATAAGACTTAGGAGTCACATGATTTATAGCCTATAGGAAAATGAGAAGTCACATAAAAACTGAAAAGTCACGGTAAATTAGTAAAACCTAAATGGGTCAACGAGTTAAACGGGTCAGGCGGGTTAGGCAGGTCAACTTTAACTCATTCCAATTTTATATCAATTGGCAAAATCTGACCCATATTTTAAACGAGTTGGGTTAGCTAGGTTAGAAACTAGTCTGGTCAATCTAGATTGGCTAGTCAGGCCAGCTTTTGCTTGCTCTACCATAGCCTTCATTTTTTTTTTATTAAGAGCAAATTGCCCTTCATTTATCTCTTGCGACGTAGATGCTCAACTACTTTTGCACATTAAAGCGTTTTATGATTGTAAGTAGTTTTCCTTATTTTGAATTCACTGTCGTAAGTGAGAAACGTGGAGGAAAATATTCTCAACTTCATAGCTAAATCCTCCATAAACTAAAATAACGATAGGGTTAAGAATATGGAATGGCAATGAGTACAATTTTTTGTTTTTTTTTTTTTTTGTTGGCTAAAATTGAAATGGTTGATTTTTTAGCAAAATCTCACATATTGTATTCAGAAAAGAGTCGCAATGAGTACATTCACTATTGAACAAACTCCTGATGAAATGGTTCAACTTATGCATTCACATAGATTATTACTTTAGCTTCAAAATTATTAGTCTAACTCAATGCAGTTGTATCTATCTTATTTGGGAAAACTTTAATATTGAACTCACAAGTCTTTTCGAGTTAATTTTAATTTTTGACATTGTGGCTGAATTATGTTAATGTTCAATTTAAGCTTAAACGTAAGGAAAATGTGAGAGCATACTGGACTTCGGAGCAAATTCTCCACAACTTGAACTACAAATAATGCCAGGATAAGTACGTTAATTAACGGTTAATGTCCTTTGGAAATTTCATACACTCCACAGATTCTTGACCTCGACACAATCATATGACCTCGACATAATCATGTCCCTTGGAAAATTTCATAGACTCCACAAATTCTCCACGATACTTTGGTTTCACAAACTCTATTCAGTCAAGAAGTGGGATTAAATATCTAATGATAACTTATTAACTAGAATTCTGAAAGTCAGTCTCAATAAAATTAAAGAAATCAAAGAGTTAGACTTTTGGTCGATTCAACGAGATCAAGTACATTCAATTTGCAAGATCTAAACGAAGGGTTCAAAATTCAATTCTAAAACCAGAGCACACCCGAGAGGAAGAACTGGAGCTCAATTACTCAAACCTACTTGCATAAGTCTAGATCCCAAATTGTAATGGCCTTCAATCAGTTAGAATTTATAATTGTTTTGGGGTCATTAGAGTTCAACAGGCCAAACAAATATCCAGCTTTCACCTAACCAGAATCGTGTCATGTGTTATGATCCAAATTCAGCCTGTCGGACATGTACCGCTAGAAAACACCCAATGCTTTGTGTTGACTTCACAACAGTTCTGTTTGGATTGGGATGCGAACACGACTCCTTCTATATCCTTACAGACGTGTTTGAGTAAAAGCGTGGTTACCTCAAAATCTAGTCTTATATTATTTTAAGATCTTTGCAAAATAATTAATTTTAAATCTTAATTAAACCATTTAATAAAATGATTGATTTGTGGTTCATACCTTTTTTTAACAAAAATACCTCAATTAATGATTTCGTCAACTATTGATGATATCATCAACTTGCTCATATGAAAAAACCCTCAATGTGGGATACAACGTATTCGATGAAATATCTAAATGATCCTTGGGCCATGAAGAGAATTTGAATGAAGGCATTGGTGTTAAGAGTGTGAAATGGGTACATACATGTTTCTTTTGGTGAGCATTATAAATTCTAATTAAATCGTAGATGAGTATGTGTTGTTTTAATGATAATGAAAGTGATGTCAAATAAAATGTGAAAATGGTAAATGCTTGTTAGTGTTAGTTTGAATGATGAAGGTGCCTGAATGATGGGACATGGCATGTTCAATGAAATGTCCAAATGAACCTTGGCCCATGAAGAGAATTAGAATTAAGGCATTGATGTTAGAGTGTAAAATGGGTACCTATATGTTTCATTTGGTGAGCATTGTATCTATATGTCTCATTTGGTGAGCATTGTAAATTTTTATTAAATTGTCGATAAGTATGTGTTGTTTTAATGGTAATGAAGGTGATGTTGAATGAAAGAGAAAAAATGGTGTATGCTGGATTGTGTGAGTTTGGATGATGAAGGCGCACTAATTTTGATGAGAGTAAAACAATGAAGTTAACATTTGGCTTAAGACAAATGGAAAGAACAAAAAAATAAAAATGAAAATAAAAAACATAAAGAATAAAAAGCATACATATTGGAAATTTGCTTTGCTAACTAGATTTAAGGAAAATTAATGAAAGAAAATATCCTATAAAAATAAAGAAAAAGAACAAAAAAATAAAATTTTTATGAAGAAGATGAAATATAGTTAGAATTCATATTTTTCATTGGAGTTTTAATACAAGCATTTAACGATATCATCAATTCAGTTGACAATATCATCATTTGAGTTGATAATATCATCAATAGTTGAGGATATCATCAATTTGGGCATTTTTTTCAAAAAATAAATACAAATCACTAACTAGTCATTTTATTTTCTTTCTTCATAATATGGTTTAATTAGAGTTTAAAAGTAATTATTTCATAAAAATCACTTTATTTTCACTCTTTTGTCACTAGCCATCAGTAAAAAAAAGTTTTGCACAATTAAAGTTGATGGCCATCAGGGAAGAAAGATAGGCCAAAAAAGATGTATTTGTACGTCATTTGAAGAAATTTAACTTATTTGAGGATTGGGCTCAATATAAATCAAAATTAAAAAATATAATTTATATAGTAACAAATCCCGACATAGTTGAGACAAGGCTTTGATGATGATGATGATGATAGTTATTTACATACTGTATATGTTTGATGATGATGATGATAGTCATTTACATACTATATATGTAAAGTATATAGAAATTATTAGCTACTGGCCAATTCATCTAATAAAACTCATAAGAAGAGACAAAGTTTCCAAATGAAGGGAACCCTCATCGTTTTTTGATTTTATACATTAATAAATATGGGATGAGAATACTAGAGAGATATTTTTACATACTATATTTGTCACAACTCGAGCCCAGGAGATCGGGGGTTAGCAAAAACCTAACCTGCAACATATGTACTCCTGTGCATATGCACTTAGACCCGGTCTAGATGCACACACACAAGGGAAGACACACGTGCAACACAAGTATGCGGAAGCTACAAATATCAACATATGACACGAGACACAAAGAAACAAAAGGAATGATATCCAAAGACTGACATAAAGGTCTGAACATACAACTTGGGATCCAATTACGATGGATAGAACATGAGTACAATCAATGACATGAAAAGAAAGCAATATGCATGCATGCAGAAAACAGTCGCTCTCTGGTAGAGTGATAACGCACACTCCGCGATCCTGAAGAGACAGCTGGAGTCTCCCCTGCAAACTGACGACCGACAAGAATATGGTCGAGGGTACCTGAGCCTGCAACACCAAGGACAACTTATGAATACGACGATTCAGCAAAGTATAAGCAGTAACAAGTTAACACACGTGGTCTCTAATAGAATAGAAGACATAAATAATCATAACAAGTCAATGTAGTAGTCTAGGCAGTTGTGCATCCAAATTAACATATGCTTTATGAATCAATGTGTACATAGCAGATACATACTAAGTGGCTACTACGTGCGCCATATGCTTCGAAAGTAGGGATCTTATATCCGTGCAGAGAACACCATGGGCCAGATGGGTCTCGGGTTCCTAGGGACCAGATTCCCTAAGACATTTCCTTACTGTAGCAAGGCCATGAAAACTACACCAAAGTCACCCCGTCGGGATCCTAAGGCTGAGGCTCAGTAGTGCCGGACCATATGGAGTCAAACAAACATAAGAACAAGCATAACTGATCATAACATGCATATCATACTGTGTGCATAACATAACATGTATCTCTTATCAGAACGTGACGTGCAGGTCTTGTTAAGCATATATCAAGCAGATGCAAGAGATTATACGAGTGAAACAATCAAATATATCCAATCAAACAACCACATCAAATTGAACAGATCAAACAACAATATAATGGTTGAAGGCATCTCAACTCATGTGATCGAACATGTAAGACCGCTGTTCTACCCAGGATTGACCATGGACAGAGCTAGGAATATCCAATCGTGTGCCCTAGCGCAGAACGCGTCTAAGAGGGCAAGGACCGAAGCCAACATGCAATGCAAATCAGATTATCTTTCGAGAATCACGATCTTTTACTAGCCAATCCTATTCTTGTTATCCAGTGTTTCTAACCGTACATGATGATGTAGTTTTAAGTTGTCCGATGCACCATTGTCTAGTGTTGCAGTGTATCTGGAATGTGTACCGAAGTCCCTCAAACCAACACCCATGGGGAGGCGCTAAACAACTGGATAACGTGCATGAATGATTCGCAGCCCTCGAGATCATTCATGTCATACATTCAGACTATTGGGCAAGTCTAGGTGATCTACATTCTATCATGAAGGTCATATCAATCTCTTTCTTACGCCTATCCTTATTATTCATTTTTCAGGGGTGATACGGCTTAGCCGTAGGTGAACATACAGCTTAGCCGTAGGCATCTTACGGCGTAGCCGTAATCTGCACTGCGGCTCCACCGCGGTTCCCTTTACTGTTCATCCGCAATTACGGTTCACCCGTATTTAGTTCTACGGCTTAACCATGTGCTGTTCTACGGCTTAGCCGTGGCTGGGCCGTAGAAGGTTTGTCACTTGCTTACTTTCAGTTACTTCAGATAAGGCACCCTGTACTGATCTACGGCTAGGTCACGGCTGAGATACGGCTTAACCGTAAAACAATATACGGCTTAGCCGTGTCTTGGCCGTAGAGGAAAACTAGGCTTTTCCCTCTTTGGACTTTATGCCGCAGGTGACTTACGGCTTAGCCGTGATACACACGAAGCAGTTTTTGAACTGATACAGAATCACTGAAACATAGCCAAGCTGACTAAATCACATGTAATAGAGGGAAATGATCACAAGATGGGCTGTAAACATCATTCATAAGCAAGAATACACGGCTTAATCTTAATCAAACACATACCCACATGGTTTAGACAAGTTATGCTTATACTTGCCTCAAATGGGGTCTAACACACTCTTTGTTGTCCTTGGGCTCAATTCACACTCCCAACGAGCTTCTAACCGCCATGCATGCAAGGAAAGAAGAAAAGAGAACCATGAGTACATGTACCAACTGATACTGAGAATGAGAACGAGAAGGAAAAGGATAAGCACTACAAGAAACTCCAACTCATCTCGAATCACACGAGGGATGCTCAAACATAGACATGCGCAACTTTTTTCCCCAGCTAGATCAACGAAAAGGAAGGAGGAACGAGCAGCAGAAGAAGACTCAAGAGAGAGAGAGAGAGAAACAGAACAGTGTGAGAGAAGAAAAAGAAAGGCGGTGATGGCTTATAAAGATAAACATAAAGACACATTTGCAAAAAAGTCCAAGTAGTAAGACTAATTCCAGTTTGAGTCATTGGCGGGTCTAACGGAATCAATTGACATACTTGGCAAACGACGTAGTTAAGGGAATCAACAAGCGTCCCAAAAGACAGGCGTTAAAGCCAAGATGATGCATGAAAGATGACATCGAATAAAATCAAATATTATGAAAAAGGGCTTAGGTCTACCTAAACCAGGTCAAACTCAACCCAACTACCTATCCATAACCTGAAACCATACAAAAACAAGAACAAAACACAATTAGCAACAAAATCATTAGGAATTAACCGCTAATCCGGATCAAATCAGGTCGGGGTGTTACAATATTATTGCTATATTGCTGCCGAGAGAGGTATTTTAGTATATATCTATATATAAGTAAATAACATACATAAATGAGGGTTGGATTGAGATTAGTGTTATCAAACCTTTAAAACGTTTCTAAGCTCGGCCCTTGGGCTTTTAAAAAAAAAATAAAGAACGTATTATTCCTACAGAACAATCCGTTCCTGAAGAACAGAGTGAACTAACGTGGAATGCTTCCACTTTGTCTCATTTAGATCCACGTACTTCACAATGTGAAATGAAGTCCGTAGAATTGTGCACTTACAAGAAATTGCAAATATATTACTTGATATAATTAACGATACAGCAAAGGTAACCAAGTCACATGTTCCAGCTATGAATGCACCTACTAGACTTAATGTCCTTGTAGGACAAAGCCAAAGAGTGGTGACAAAAGTGTCTATAATACGCCAGAAGTGCGGCAGACCTATATGTTTAAAAGATATAGCTCCGCGAGAATGGAGAAATGTACAATCATCATGTCCTCCTAAAGATACACCTAACACTCCTGAAGAGGTTCCTCCTGAAGAGGCTCATAACGCTCCTGAAGAAGCTATGAAAAAATCCACTCTCTCTAGAATAATGAAAGTCCTTGATGAGACTATAAAAGCCCTTGAAGAGGCACCATTACCAGATAATGAAGAGATCTCTATATTTTACAATTATTCAAGAGAGAGATGGGATAAAAAAGGAACTGTCATCGATGACGCATTTGCATATGCGGTAGCTACACAAATATCAATGGAACATGAGGATAATGATTGGGATACAGCGCCATGTACTATAAATGAATGTCGACAAAGGAAAGATTAGCCAAAATGGAAAACTGTCATTTCAACAGAGTTAGAGTTTCTCAATAGACGTGGTGTATTCGGACTTATAGTCCAAACCCCAAAAGGTGTTAACCCTGTAAGTTATAAGTAGGTGTTTGTAAGGAAAATGAATAAAATGAATGAAATTATTAGATACAAGGCAAGACTTGTAGCACAAGGTTTCGTGCAGAAACCTGAGACTGATTATGAGGAAACATACTCCCCTGTTATGAATATAACGACATTCAGATATTTGATAAGTTTAGCGGTTTCTGAAAATTTGGATGTGAGACTCATGGATGTTGTGACCGCTCATTTGTATAGGGACTTAGACACAGAAATTCATATGAAAATCCCTGAAGGATTTGCTTTGCCTGATGCAAAGCTCAAGAGTACATATTCAATATAATTGAGACGATTATTGTATGGATTGAAGCAATCCAGAAGAATGTGGTACAATCGTCTCAGTAAATATTTGTCTAAGGAAGGAAATGAGAACGATCCCATTTGCCCATGTATCTTCATAAAAAAATCCTTAAAAGGATTTATAATAATAGTAATTTATGTCGAGACATAAATTTAATCGGGACTCCAGAAGAGCTCGAAATAATTACTGATTATTTGAAAAAGAGTTTGAGATGAAAGACCTTGGAAAAACAAAATTTTGACTCGGCCTGCAGATCGAGAGAAATTCTAGTGGAATATTAGTCCATCAATCTAATTATACCAAGACTGTACTGAAACACTTTGGTATGGACAAAGTACATCCACTAAGCACTCCCATGGTTGTTCGTCTTTAATATAAATAAATATCCATATCGTCCAATTGAAAAAAATGAAAAGGTATTGGGTCGAAAAATATCATACCTGAGTTCCATTGGTGCTTTATTATATTTAACATAATGCACTAGACTGGACATTTCCTTCTTAGTGAATCTACTTGCTAGATACAGTTTTGTGCCAACGCAAAAGCATTGGACTGGTATCAAATATATCTTACGCTATTTATGTAGTACAATTGATTTAGGACTCCTTTATTGTAAAGATTTTAAGTTTGTAGGATATGCAGATTCAGGATATCTCTCTGATCCTCATAAGGGTCGATCACAAACAGGTTATGTATTTCTTAGTGGCAATGCTGCCATTTCTTGGTGCTCTACTAAACAAACTTTAGTAGCTACTTTTTGTAACCATGCTGAGATTTTAGCCCTCTATGAAGCCAGTAGGAAATGTGTATGGCTAAAATCTTTAATTCAGCATATTCGTAGTTTTTGTCAATTGCCTCTTAGTACAGGTACCTCGAGTATTATCTACGAAAACAATGAGGTATGTATTCAACAAATTAAAAAAGGATACATTAAAGGTGGCAAGACAAAGCATATTACACCAAAGTTCTTTTTCACACACGAGTTTTAGAAGAACAATGAAATCGAAGTCAAGCAAGTTTGTTCAAACAACAACTTGGCTGATTTTTTTACCAAGTCATTACAAAAGTCAACATTCCAAAAGTTTGTATATGAGATTGGCATGCGTAAAGTTTATCATCAAACAATGTAATGGGTATTGTTGTGAGGGAGAGTAACAGATTAGGGATAGGCATCCTGAAACCTACTATTTAGGATATTGTGCACTATATTCTTTTTTCTTCTCTAGGTTTTATCCCACTGGGTTTTCCTAGTTAAGGTTTTAATGAGGCAGCATTATGCACGTCCAAATACCACTTCACTAACTTTATAAAATTGTTGTACTTTTTTTCCTTCGCTTAGTTTTTTATCCCATTGGGTTTTTCCTTTGCAAAGTTTTAATGGGGTAACTGTTATTGAATGGTAGTCATCTAAGGGGGAGTATTATAAGAGATTATCATTAGTGGACACCCACCTTGAGGCCCACATTAGATATGAAAAGCAGTTTGGATTAGAATCCTGCTATATTGGGTTGCTTGGGGAAGAAGCAATCTTATTCTATAAATAAGATCTCCCTCCCCCTTCATTATGTATATATCTGTCATTCAATAAAAGTATCTCTCTCTTTCTCCCTCTACTCTCTCTATTTCTCTCTCTCCTTAAACAAGACCCTCATTTTATGGGCTTTTGTAGGACTGGGCTGAGGCCCCTCTTCACAGGACCAAATTGACATGCCTATACATAGGTTACCTTCCAAGTCAACTTACAAGTTTCTTTCTTTCTCCTAATTTATGCCATAGATAAATCGAGTTGAATGTACTCATAAGTTGTTTTGAGAAAGGACTAGACCATCTTTTAAGCATGGAATGATCAAACCCTTGAAGCCCATATATAAGCATGACAATCATGAAGTAGGCACATAGATGCAAAATAGGTCGGATTTGGAGCAATCCAGACCGGTATCTATATTTATAGATCTGATATCAAGTTCAAATCCAAACCTAGATCTAACATGAAACTTCTGTGTTATGCTTTAATATGACGTCAACTTAAAAAGTAAAAAGAAAAAAAGATCAGAAACTATATCTAAGACAAAATATCTAATGCATTAGTATGCTTTGATAAAAGAGTTTCAAAAGCAACTCTTCAAATATACAAATGCGAGTTTTAGCTGGTACATTTTTCTTTTTTTTTTATAAAACCCGATACACTATTAAAGCTAACAAGACTCTCAAGTTTGAATATAAATCAATCTATTTAGACCCTTAAAACTTATATATATGAATGTTAGCATTCTAGATCCAAATCCTTGGATTGGAACATAAAGGTCAATTCCAGATTTGGATATTGTAAGGATTTTTGTGTTGGCAAATTCATGGGTTAGATAAAACTTGAATCTATTAGTGTTGTATTTTACATATATTTGAGTATGGATAATAGTTTGAGCCGCCGGATGCACTAAAGTGAAAAAATCGAAGAAAAAGCGATAAATTCAGGTGATTTTCTATAGATAACATGGATTTAAAAGGTCATATCTTACAAACCAAGCATCAGATATGGGCAAGTGACCTACTGTTAAAAAACTCGTTTCGAGTAGATATCTATAGAGTCTAAAATTGCCTCAATTGGAGATAAAATGAGAAAGTTATGGCCTTCAGAAATTTGCAGAAAATGTGCTAAATTTTCACTCGGGCAGAAGTGTAATTCCACCGATTAGACCATTCATCCAACTAATCAGACAGGTGCAGGAAGCTCGCTGACTTGCTATTGTTTAGTCTGATTTGAAGAGCAACTTGCCTGTTTCATGCTAATTCCTTTTCTGATTGAAATATACTTATGAAGTACAAAATTGGGGTTATAAAAAAGGGTTATCTCTCAATCCTAAGATAGAGATCTCATTGTTCTATGTGGGGAATATATTTTAGAGATCATCTCCTTTAGAATTTTTTTGAGAGTTGAAAGGCTGAAATTCTACTCTAAAAATTCTTATCTTCTACTTCTCTGAGTGTAGAAGATTATTGTGGGGAGTCAAGTGCTACATTTAAAAGGCGGCTAGGTGCTTAGATCTGTAATAGAGAACAGCATGGGGTTGTTGCAGCAGGGAGCTGTGCAAGGGAATCACAAAATCCTTAGGTTGAGAGACAACTGGATAATGGTTGTAAGTATTCTTTTGTAACTGTAACAAGATTCATAGTACTTAATTCTTGGCCGTGGTTTTTTCTTAGGTTGGGTTTCCACGTAAAAATTGTTTCTTCTTGTGGTGTGTGCTTTTGTTTGATTTATTTCTGCTGTGTAGATGATTGTTTACACACATAAGATTAAGATTGGCATTAATCCATTCTAGAGGATCTCCCTAAAAACCTTCAGCTATGAATTTATGTTGGGTCCAAAAATAAGTTTCACACTTGCTTTACTAGATTTAGAGGCTTGCAACCCTACTAAAAGCTATATTGAATCTTAACCGTATCAGATAAAGGTGAATACAAGAGCCTACATATAATATTAGGGAGTCTATAATCTAAATTAATGCTAATTCACAAGGGAAGATACTAAGGGCCTGTACTTGAATTCAAAGTAATCTTGTCTCAAGAATTTTTAAATTCTAGATATCGGAATTCCTAAATCCTCCTTATATTTGAGCATCCAAAAATTCTTAAGAAGAAATATGGCATTTGTAAATTTCAGGGAATATGCTATCATATCATGTTAAAAAAGAAACCCCAACACACCAAATTGTTGTTAGGAATTCTAGTAAAAGAAAAAAATAATAATAAAAGGCTCAACATGTGACCAATTTAGGTTGATCATAAAACCAATCAAGTGAACCCACAAAGCCTTGCCTTTCAACGATTCAATTGGCCGTAAAGTTTGCAAAACCTAGCTTGACTCATGAACTCTTAGGTAATGCAGGTTGGACACATTCAGGACTTCTAACCAGTTGCCAGACAAGTTGATTCTAGTTAGGTTAGCCCAACCTGTTTGCTCATGGATGCCTAAAATCCCTTTATCACAAACTTTATATGTTTTTTCAGAACTTCATTCATCAAGCCAAAACAAAACAACAACTACGCCTACGGAAGATAAAGCTTTACCTAATCAGGACGAACATCAACTGAACTAAAACTTTGACCCAGCCAATAACAGTGCTTGGCCAATTCATGGGCTGCCACATAACAAATCCTAGGGATAAAAAGAAATTCAACCAAGAAAAAACAACTACAGTGATTTTTAATGTCCAGAATAATGGAATTGACGGTTCAATCCATTTGCCCATTGATAGTATCCACCACTTCCTTTGTATCTGGAAAAAAAAAAAGAGCATAACCTTGAGAAAACCCCTATTTGAAGCTTCTTTTAGTACAAAGAAAATGACTCCACCTCTACTTCTTTTAGAAGAAATGAGCTTGGGCTAATATTGCGCTCCTACATAAATGAAAGCATTATTCATCATAAATATAAACTCAAAAGAAAATTGCTTCATCTTTATAGTGAAGCCGCATCCTTTAACACAAACTTGAACACATTGGTGTGCATATCAACACTACTGTGTGAGAAGGTTAGAAATCGGATATATGGTGTAGTGAAGTATGATGAGGTGAAGTCTCAAACTAAGAAAGAATAAAATGTAAAAGGGTGAAATCATAATATAATTTATTTATGTTTTTAGTGGCTTGAGAAGAAATCTTTTTGGCCTTTTGTGTTAAAAATAGAAACATTTTGTCAGTTAGTCGGATGAAAAAGTATCTTTTTAACTTTTTAGTGAAAAAAAGGTAGCAGAAATTTTTTAAATGTGGTATTTCGATTTCACTCATTTTAGTTTATTGTGTCTTAAAATGACACCTCACTTTAACTTTATAGTAAAGTGAATTTACCAAACACGCGTAGCTAACAGATCCATGGTACTTGTTTAAAGTGTAGATTGATATTGATGGTTTTTCATAGTTAATGATAGATATAGTTAAAAGAGGATTGCTGGCAATGTACCATCTCTATCTTGATTATTAGAATCAAATTTCAGTAGTTCGGCAAACGTTGTGATTTTCTGACAATCACCCGTTGTGCGCATCCATGAATTACAAGATCAAACACGAAGCAATCAGCACAAGAAGAGACACGAGATTTACGTGGTTCACCCAAATAGGGCTACATCCACGGGCACAGGAGGATGAACATCTTCACTATGACAAGTAAAGCATACAAGAGATTCCCACACTCTCACCTCATCTCTCCTACGTGGTGTGGGAGCACTACGGGCAACTGCCGCCGCAAGATCTAGGGTTACAGACTATACAATATATAATCTCCGCTTTCTTGGCCACCAAGAAAGCCCCGGTACAAGTACCAAAATACCCTTGACCTTAAACCAGTCCCTGGCTAACCCAGTGGACTCATCCGGCTAAACCGGAATACAAGACATAAACCTAACAATCTCCACCTTGGCTTGAATTCCGTACAACTCCGTACAACTCGAGCTACTAGGAGATAACTGGTAATGTCTTTCACGCACCTTGCTGAAGGGTACGTCTCCGCACACGCTATAACCTAGCGTGGCCACAGTTGCCTCCTTTGACCTCAACACCACCATCTTGAACCTTCGAAGTGCTCTCCATTTGTTGCCACATGCATGCATCCTTGCAACACAATGAACCTAACTTCCATCCGTCAAGACAAAACCGAAGACCTCCCCGAATCCGGATCTCACTGGTACCTTGTGAATCCTTCCTTCTGTCTCCATTCCGGTGTTCTTTCCGTCAAATCTGCAACTGTCCTGTTCTAGCTTGTTCTGGTGGGTTGGGCACAGTGCATGCGGGTTAAGTATGACCCGATGCTTAAACCGGCTTACTCCGACCTGAACAAAACTACTTTTTCCCAAGAAAATCATCTCTGTTCAGGGCTTCCTGGATTTCCTCTAGATGATATCATTGAAGATCCATCAATCCATCTTCCAATGATCTGTCGCATCTAACTCCACTTGAACCACAGATTTCCTCCCCTGTTATTTAATGTCTTCTTCACTGCTCCACCTGAAAAAGCATCTCCTATCAACCTGTAATGACCAAAACTGATTCCTTGTCAACCGAATCCGAGCTTTGTTGCACACTATGTAACACTCCGATCCCCTTTGAGCCGGATTAGTGGCTTATTAGTGTGTGTTTTGTTTTGTTTATTTCTTTTGGAATTGGTTTTGGGCCTTGGATAGGTAGTTGAGCAACCTTTGACCTGAGATAGGTAGTTTAAGCCCTTTTTCGTAATTTCGCTTTTGCTTTGCTCATATCATAATTGCATCATCTTGGTGTCAGCACGCGTATTTCGTTGAGCTCGACAATTTTCGTAACTGTGTCAGATCCGTTTGGAGTCAATTGGGGAAGATGGACCTTCGTGTGACTTAATCTGTAAATTGCTTAAACCCATTAGACCTTGTTTTAAAACTACAAACCTATATAAGTGAGTCATCTTACAGATGTCTCTCTCTTGCCCATTTCATTTGATCGACTGCATGCAAGGAGAATTCAGAAGCCACGTTCGTTCTCTCTCTCTCTCTCTCTCTCTTCTCTTTCCTTCTCTTACTCGAGTAGGATTTGGGTTCCCTTGTTTGATTTGGGTTCTTCTCCATTCTCTCATCTCTGTCCTTGCCTTAGGTAAGTGGGTTCTTTCCCAACTCTTTGTATTCCCTCTCCAATTGCTTCTCCCATTCTCTGTTGCTTTGTCTTCATCTCATGCATGTGTGATTGCTTTGATTTGTTTTGATTTTAGTTGCTTGGAGCTTGATTTCAGAGGATTTTGTCAGATTTGAGGCAAGTATAAGTACAGGTTTTGATAACACATATGGGTGTTGTTTGATTGCTTGGATTCATTCTCATTCTCTGTATAGAAATGTGTTACAGCCATTTTCTAAGCTATGAGAATCAGTTGAGCTTGTTTTATTCAGTTTCTGTACCAAAATTTCGTTTCTGTAATCTTCCCGAATTCGCGTCTGTATTGTACGGCTAAGCCGTAACCCTGTACGGCTTAGATTCCAGAGAGTGACAAATTCGAGTTTGTTCTACGGCTAGGCTACGGCTAAGCCGTAATTTGTCCTACGGCTGAGCCGTAAGCTAACCGTGAACCAAACCGTATCTAAGCCGTGGATTTAATCTCTGATCAGTCGAAACTTTTCTGATATCAGTGTTCTTACGGTGAGGCTACGGCTAAGCCGTGATGGTTTACGGCTAAGCCGTGGACTCCACCGTAGCTCAGCCGTGAGATGTATCAGATCAGAGGTGGAAAAGCTGACAGTTTAGCCGTGTTCTGAAGGGAACCACGGCTAAGCCGTAGTGCATATTGCGGCTACGCCGTAGGATGCCACGACTAAGCCGTAGGTCACCCATGGCTAAACCGTAAGACCTGTTAAATATCAGTTAAACTTAGGCTAATGGTGTGACCTTGTAGGGCTCAAATACAGGTTAACCATACCCGTAAACCGGCCCAAATGGATTCTTTGGAGCGCATGAATAGTCTGTTAGGCTGTGACTTATTCATGTGAGTGTTGCTCATTGTTAAGCACCTCCCCATGGGTGTTGGTTTAAGGGACTTCGATGCACATAAGGATTATATTGCAACACTAGGATGGCAACGGTGCATCGAATAACTTAAAACTACATCAACATGCACGGTTAGTGATAGTGATGCAACTAGATTAGACTTGGCTTGTAATGAACCTTGATTCCGTATTAATCTAAGATGCATTTCATATTGTTTATAGTTTTGCCCTCTGCTCTGTTAATCTATGTATGCATTTCCTCAGTCATTTTGCTTTCGTTCTGTATATCTGTATTATTCTTCGCTCTGTACTATGTTTTGATCTATGCTATGCTTTGTATATTCTCTGGCTTTGTATATCTCTGATTTTTGGGTATTCCCTGGTGGCTCTGCCCAGAGGTTAATACGTGAGGACGAGATCCGGTCTTTGTCATCGGTGAGCCCAAAGCGGATAATCTCCCCTTTCTATGGATTTGATTTGATTGGTATTAGTCTGGCTCTACTCAGCCTCAGCCCTAGGATACCCGACGGGGTTACCTCTGGCGTAGATCTCTGTATCTCTGTTTTAACTGCAGTGTTGCTTTGTCTTGGGACCCCGGAACCCAGGAAACCGAGACCCGCTTGTACCTTTGGCCTGGACAGCGGTGTTCTCTGCTCTGCTCTGCTCTGCTCTCTTTTGGAGAGAACATGGTTAACGTAGTAGCCAACTAGTTCAGTATTCTATGTTTTGATTCCATTATCATGTTTTACTCCTATGCACGATTTGCTTAGCATACTAAGATGGACTCTGTATTTAATCTTCTGTCCCTATTTCATTCGCTTTGATACTATGCGTGTTTCTTTCCTGTTACTTATAATTGCTGGATCGTTGTATTCATTCGTGTTGTCTGTGGTGTTGCAGGCACAGATACCTTGCCCAGCTCCCCGGCGGTCGAGGAGGCTGCAGGGGCGAGTGTAGAGGCACCCTCCGGTCTGGCAGAGTGGGCCTGATCACTTCTGCCAAGTGCGTGCATGCATACCAGTGGCTTTTATTTTGCATTTTGGGTTTTGAGAGCTTGTATTTGGACTTTGGACTTTGGACTTGTATTCTGTATATTTTGTGTATATTGATTTTGGTGTGTATTCGGTTTTATCTCAGTGTATTTGTCTTTGTCTTTTCCGTTTCGTATTTACTTTGGCTTCCGCTATTTTATTTTTTCCTTTGTTGCTTGCTTTGGTATGTACAGCTTCCGCGTACGCTTAGTTCGCACGTGTTAGATCCCTTGTGTGCGTGCATCTGGACTGGGTTTGGGTGCACGTGCACGGGAGTACGTGTGTCACCGGTTTAGCTTTTCGCTAACCCCCGAATTCTGGGCTCGGGCCGTGACACACTACCTCCTTCTGATTCTGATTCCTTTTGCTTTTTCTTCCACTTTGGCATGTCACTCCTTCCTGATCCCTTCGACGCGGATCTGAGTTTTCCATCAAAGTACTTGGAGCAATCTACCATTGACGACATCAAGTAACACTTTTCAATCATTGCTGTGTCATGGAGTCTAACACTCTATCCTGCCAATCCCTGAAGTTGTTTCTCCATCAAACACTTCAATCTGGCCCATGATGCTTGAATCCATTACTATCATCGTGAATCTGTCAATTTCTTTAATAGATTTCTGCATCAAATTATAGATCTCGTCACCACGAGCACGCTAGAAGAAACGGATCTAAAATCCGACTCACGATGGCCCTGATATCGCATAATTAATTCTCTACACTCCAATTGGTCAAACATCCATGTTGACCGTTGACCAGCCCATCTTTTTCCACAAACGCGTAGATCTCCTCACAACGAGTCCGTAGGTGCAAACGGATCTCTGATCGGACATCGGACGATCAAGATATCGCAGAAATAATTTCAGCCGTTGAATATGGTCAAACCTGCCTGTTGATCGTGCTGACGTCACGGCTTGTTGGCAAACTGGGCTTCTGAAACGGATCCGGGTCGGGTTCACCTGACCCGGAACTGAACTGAACTGCTCTGCTGGGCTTTTCTGCCGTACCGGGTTCGGGTCCGACCTGACCTGGAACCCGGAACTGCTCTGCTCGTATACCAGTCTTCTCCAGCACGGGTCTTGACCCAACCCGACCTGGAGCGACAACCCAAACCCAGATGACCGCCTTCTTCCTCGCTTCGATCTACGCACGCGTTCTGCAGCAGCGGCAGCAAGCGGGTTCTCTGTCCGCGGCTATGGCCCGGCGATCAGCGGCGGCGGGCTGCGACGGCGGCCGAATGACGATCCCGGCGACTGGAGGCAGCGGCGGATCGGCGTGACTGCTATTGGCAGCGGCGCAGTGGGCACAGCGGCAGGGCGTGGCGGTGGTCTTCTGCGTGCGTCTTCTCCCACGATCCGAGCGGGGCAGCAGCGACGGCAGTTGGCGTGACGAGACCAGTGGCGCTGCTGCTGCTTGGCAGCGGTGGCGGCAGGTAGGGAGGAGAGAAGAAAAATAGGGTTTTTCTTCTCCGGTCTTCTTTTCCGGTGACGACGTGCGACGGCGACGATCGAGCCCCAGATCCAAGTTTCTGTAAACAGAAACTTTTCAATCTTCAATCAAGGTTTGATCCCACAAACAAACCTCGCTCCGATACCACTTGTTGGGAAAAAGCGGCGCAACGGAAACAACCCGCGATCAACGATCTACCACGATCTACGCAAGCAATCACACCATCAAGCAATCACACACATGACACAGCAGTTTTACGTGGTTCGGCAACTTGCCTACGTCCATGGGAGGAGAAAACTCATCTACTATGATCCCATCTCAATCCCCTCAGGATCTAGGGTTACAATACATCAATATATAGTTCCCGTTTTCTTGGCCACCAAGAAAACCCATACAAAATGTCTAAAATACCCCTAACCCTGGACTTCGGTTCTGGCTAACCCAGACGACCGATCCGGCTAAACCGGAATACAAGACATAAACCCAACACCAAACAGGAATATCACATCTCACTCCCTCCCAGTTTATTTCTCAAGAGGCCAACTAAAGCCCCTGTTTTTTTACTTTGATATCTCTCTCTCTCTCTCTCTCTCCCCCCCCCCCATAGTTTTGCACTTTGATATCTCTCTCTCTAAAGCCCCTATTTTTGTACTTTGATATCTCTCTCTCTCTCTCTCTCTTTCTCCAACTGTGAGAGAGGACTTAGAGTCCTATTGTGATTACATCAACTGTTTTTTTAAAAAAATGCAGAAAACCACAATAGCATAAAAAAAGATTTATAAATTCGAACTTACAGAAAGTGCAGTCAAAATAGAATATTTTGATGATCAAAGCTAGTGTTTAACACTATATCCTTAAAACAAAATTCGCACTCGCTCCAGTGCTTACGGTGTATGGATGTTTGTTTCCCATGATACAATGATCAGTAAGCAGTAGAAGCAGTACTACAATCTACAACGCCAGCGAACAGAATAGTGTTTTTTAACTTTCTCTCAACACATATAATATGATGCAGGAAGGAAAATTTATGTAGTGACAATGTCATTCAAGATGAGCTATAAATAGGCGAACTGGTGACTATTCATGAATAGTCAACAGTCACCAAGAATAGACACATCCATTCAGCAAGGGGATACGAAGAGAAAAGACACATTTATTCAAGAAGGGATGTGAAGAGAAAAGACACATCCATTCCAGAGGGACACTGTGTCTTAACAAAAAGACATCTCCTTTAGAGAGCTCACAGGTTGGGCCCAGGATCCGACCCATATTGGGTTATAAGCTTTTGACCCAACCCAACCCAACCTGACTTGACTCGCCTCATGGGAATCAATTTCTCATTCATATTTTAATGGTTTATAATGTACAATGGTTTGGGTTTAATCTCCTATTGGAAGATAACATGTTAGCACTTAGACTCGCCTCAAAAGATGTGTGGGATCCACACTAATTATGGTCCAAAGTTGCCCAAAAACCAAAGTTAAAAATTCATTTTTTCCAACAATCAAACTTGTTTAGCTACATACAAATGGCTCACAAATTGAGAATGGCTCCTTACCATAGTGGTAAAGAGTGGTAATTCTCATTGGGAGATCAAAGCCTCCCCCCTCCTTGCACATGTGAATTGTTATTACCTCACATATGTGAGTTGTATCATCTTGCATTTGCAAGTTCTCATCACCTCACATGTGTGAGTGATGTCTCCTTGCATGCGTGATCGTTCAGCACCTTGCATGTGTGAGTCTCTTAGGGTCCCTGGCTAGTTGGGTTACCTAAAAAAGAGTGACACATTGCTGCAGGCACTAGGATTAGGATTTGCATTGAGTGCTAAAGTACGTGTCCGAGAACACTTCGAATCGTCTTCAAGAACACTTCCATATATGCAGACGCACTTATCTAAGATAAACCACAATTCTCTTAAATTATCAATTTTATAAAATAACACACTACAATGCCATATAAATAAAAAAGCAAACTTAGTGCTTAAGAAAACCTAATTTAATAATGGAAACTTTCATATTAACAATTCGGTTAATAAAAATAAAATAATCCTAATCTATGATAAGTGAGACCACTTGTGGGTCCATTCTATATTATTCCTCCAAAGTTGAAAGAAGAGTTCATCGTCAAACTCAAGTCTTTTTCAAATTGCCTCTATAAATATAATGAATATAAAGGATTTCCTTTGTGGCAGATCTCTTTGGCTACGATTCTGGTTTCATCAGATAGAGCTTGACTTGGTTTCCGTCGTATATGAAAGTGTATCTATTGTCACGCATACCTTGAGTTTCATTTTTATCATACATCCATGAGTGATCTAATGAGATATCACCATTATCCATATGTAGCACATTATACCAGATTATATCCTTATTATCCTCACTAATGTCAAAAAGTAACTTTACAAGTATGTTGTACGTGCGTTTGGTCACCTGTCATCAACCATTTGACAAAATATGAGCGATTATGCTTATCAACTTTCAACTTAAGATGATCAAAAGAGCTTGAGAGATAATATTTTTGCAACTTCCACCATCAATGACAATTGTGCAATTCTGCCCATGTACGCTACCTGTGGAACAAAAAATATCTTTTCGTAACCATTTCTTCTCAACAGTTGGAGGAGCCTCTTTGATGACCATGAGAGCTTCACCTTCGATGTAATTGATGCAAGCCCTAGGGTTAGAACTTGCATGAAGTGCCCAAACATGCATTAGAGGACACTTCGAATTGTTTTCAAGAAGACTTCAAGATGCAAGGATATACCTCTCCAAGATAAACCACAATTCGATTAAATTATCATGTTTGTAAAATAACATACTACAATGCCATATAAGTAGGAAAGTAAACTTAGTTTCGATGAAAATTGTAGCTAATAATGGAAACTTCCCTAAAATTAATTCAGTTAATAAAAATAAAATAATCCTAATCTATGATAATGGGGACCACTTGTGGGTCCATTCTGCATCATTCCCTCTCTATTTACCTAAACCCCATTTTTCTTGTTTTCAAATTCCTTTTCGTTGTGTCATTAAAATGAAATTCATCAGTATTCTTTATGGCATGCTTGCATAATGTTAACAAAATTAGATTTGTAGGAAAAAAAGTTTTCGATCCATTATTAGGAATTTATTTTCTTAGGAATTGTGAAAAAATTAGTCTATTTTTTCATTTTTTTTTATGTGGAAAAGAAATCATCCCAAACAAAGAATATTTTTTAGCATGTAAAATCATTACTACAACCAATCCTTGCTTTTTCCGCGGAGAATGGCTACACAATGTGCCCCATGGAAATTGTTTCACATATTTTTCATTTGTGCTTTTCCATGGAAAATCAATTTCAAATTCATAGAAAATGGTAGTGCTCCAAAAAAATCCATAGACAAATGGACTTTCATTGACTTATGAAAATATACTTACTTTTTATCATTTATATATGTAGAAAACTGTTACACCAATTAGCAAAAAAAAAAAGCATTTTCTTTTCCCCTTAATCTCTTTATTTTAACTTTGCATGTAACAACGGCTCCTTACGCAAGTGGTAAGGAATAGTTGTTCTCACCTGGATGTTTAGGTTTGAACCCTAGACATGCCACCCTTCCCGCATGCATGGGCCTCTTTCTATGCACATGTGGGGGCTCCCTCCTAGGACCCAACTCCCTTGTTTGGGAAAACAAAAAAAAATTTCTGGATGTGCATGCATGGTGATGGAAGAAGAATTTGTATGGATTGCATTTCTCCTTACTTGCTTCCATTGGTCCTTGAGCATTGAAGGTTTTGGGTGTTCAAAACTTATTTCAAATTTTTAGATTGTAGTTTAATTAATAAATTAATGCAACGGAACAAAAAGAAGTTACAAGTAAAAGCAATCAACGGTATAAAGAAAAGACACGCAAAGTTTTACGTGAAAAACCCCAAACCGAAAAAACTACAAGTACAAATTGGACCAACGATCATGCACAATAAATCTCGCAATTACAAGATGATATACTTATAACCTTTATTTGGTTTTCGTGCAACCTAAAGACTGTGATTCTTCTTACTAGATATACACTATTATGACCACCTGTCCTTTTTTGCAATATACTCAAACCTTACTTTATTTATCAGACAATCTTTCACAAGAGATGTAGAAGAAAAAAATTTCTAGAACTTACAACAACACTTTTCTCTATAATTGAAACTTTAGAGAAGGCAATATCCAATGTGTAATTTTCACTCAGAATAATAAGATCTATATATTGAGGTTGAGAGAGGAGTCATTTTTATAACTCACAATTCGTGCCTTAAAAGAATGCTCCCTGTTGAATAAGAACTTTCAATTTTGGCACAAGTATAAAATAATTCACACACGTCGGTGAGTTTCGGTCCGTTACCCGATCTATCGGGCACTTCATCCAATCGGTTGGATGGTGCTTCTATCGGATGAATTTTTTAATTAACCTGTTTAACTAAAACCTATCCTGAGTTTGATCGATCGAATAGTATCTTTTAAGTTTTATCCGACTCATGTATTAATTTATACGTAAATATCTTTACAAGCACCTTCCTACCTCCATTGGCTCTTCCAGCCCAGAATGCCTACAAGGAGTACCACATACACTTGTACATAAATCATTGGCCACTTGTGTCATTGGGTTCCTACTTCCTAGACCAAGCCATGTGCCACTGTATCTATCCATATATGTGCTGCAGGGACCATTGACTTGTTTTCAGCTATCCAATCCGAGAAGTTTAGGCCTTTTCTTCACCGCGTGAGTTTGTTTAGAGGCTGAGTAAATGGACTCTGTCACCGATAAAAGAGATGGAATACTGACAGGAGAAGAAAATGGGCAAGTGACCCGTGATGCGAGCATTTTATGTAGAGATTGCTGTCTTTATTTATTGTTTCATTGTGTCTGGCGTCTTGTACCCTCTCCTTCTGCCTCTCTACTCTCTAGTCTCTTGTCTTCTCGACGTTTTTGTATTGAAACTTGTGCAGTGTTGGGGTGAATCTCAAATAAAGTATGAAAGGGCCTTTTAGAGAAGGGTCGTTCTATGGGGTACTGTGAATATTCTCTGGCAGAGAGAGATGAGGTTGGAGAAACAAGAGTCCTCCCTCGTAAAACAGCCACCATTAGTGCTAGTTTCTTACTAACAACTAACAAGTCATACTCGTAGATTCGAATCTTTTCTCTCGCTCAGGTACTTGCAGGCACAAATCCTGGACCCCTGATTTACACATTGGTCTCGAGCCCTGATGGTCTGCAGTAGCTCTGTGTTTCTATGATTTAGACACCTGAGTCGCTAAACTCATGTGTGAAGTCTCTACGGTAGTCACCTTGTTGGAAGATAAATTTCTTTTGCTAAACCAGCCAACGGGCTCTCACCTTGTTGGAAGATAAATTTCTTTTGGTAATCCAGCCAATAGTCTTGGAGTCCGCGACGCAACAAGAGAGCTCATACACATTAAAAGAAAGTCCACGCATATGGACAAAGAGTCTTCACATGCAAGATGTTCAAACCATAGGTAGCAAGGGAAAAACACACTCCTTTTATCCACAGCAGCGAAAGGTTATTTTTTGTTGGAAGATAAATTAGGGATTAAAATGGATCACCAACAATCCAAATTGAAGAGTTTAACTATGCTCCAGCATTTACCCAAAAAAAAAAAGTATGCTCAAGCAGGAATTAGTGGTTGGGAAGCTCGTTATTTGGATAGTGGGTCTGCAAAGAAGGCCCATCTAGAAATTATAACCTTTCACTCAAGGGCCTTTGTTGTTATCTTTTCTTCTTTTTTTCTTTTCCCCCTTTTAAACCAATCCAACATTGGATACAGTTTTTTATTCTTTTCTTCCTTTCTAAAACTAATCCAACAGTGGATACAATTCTCATCAAGGCGAAATTGGTGCCAATTCATTGGGTTGGTAAGAGTGAAGGATTTGGGTTGACCACGGTGGGCCACGTATCTGGTGAGTTCATCCATGGAGAAGATCCCGTAGCAGAAAATTGGCTAGTTATATGGTTCTAGTGTTTGATCTTCATTCCAGTCCATAGACTATGACCCTCCTTGTTCAAGATGGGTCCTAGTACGGCCATTTACAGATTCAAGTATATGGATACGATTCCTGTAACCAACACTCATTTGGACCATGTCGGCGTATTCGTTCCCCTATAGTTAGTCGGGTCGAGGCCTAGAGACAATGTACTTGGCCCAAATCCAATCCTTTTCATTCCCATTCATACTATAATATGATAAGAGATTCAATGTGATGTTACACGCTTCAAATCCTCCCGTTGGATATGATGGCCCCATCATACGGATCCAAAATAAAAGCCCTGATTGGACCAGTCAACAAAATAGCGATCTGAAGTAGAGCTGAGAACTAGACTCCGAAGTAGAGGCTTTGGAGTAGGGTCTCGTGTTCGTTGTTATATGCACATGCGTGATAAGTGCCTAAAAATACATTATTTTCATTATTATTTTAGGGGATTTTAATGATTTATTTATTAGAAATTTCTTCATTTAATTAAAAATCATGTGTTTATGGATTTGAGTATCAGTGTAGTATTTTCATGCAAAAAATCATTGAAAATTATCAATTTTTCATAAAATCATCAAACTTCCCATTTTTGGATATCCATTTTTAGAAGGTTTTTCAAATTCATAATTTTCACATAAAAATGACAAAGGTTTTTATCAGGGCCCACATTAATACATCTGTGACTTTTGGTCAAAATCATTACTTTTAATAAAATGTCACCTTTCTTTTTAGGAAAATTGAAAAAAATGGATCCACATACATGTGCACATTTGCATATATGCTTAGATGTCAAAGGAGGGTCCCACTCTTCAATTTTTGCAAGAATCTAAATCTAAATTTCAAGAACTCAAATTGGAATGAAGAAAGGAAAGCTATGGTGAAGAAAATCCAATAAAAGGAAAGTCAAAGAAGAAGAGATAAAAAATGAAAAGTCAATCATGTTTTTATTTGGACAACTTGGATTAAAACAGTCATAACTCTCAAACCAAGTGTCAGATCAAGGCAAACTAGGTACCGTTGAAAAGCTCTTTTTGAATAGATATCTGTAGAATCTAAGATTTCACCAATCGGAGCTAAGAAGACAAAGTTAGGGCCTTGAGAAATTGGCTGTGTTTTTTTAAACGGGATTGCATAAAATTGAAATCTTATTTTAATTTTAGAAAATGGGTGTGGAAAGAAATTTGCATAAGAAAAGGAACCAAGATTCTTTCTACTTACTATTTTTTTGCTAACTTTTGGCCAAAGAAGGAGACCAAACATTATAAAAAGATTTAAGGGGGGAGTTGCAAAACACCACAAGCCCTTCTTCTCTCTCCATCTCTCCTCCATTCCAAGATGGGTTAGGTCAGCCCTCATAAGTTCTATCCACTCCATCCATTCCATTCTATCATCCTTCTCTTGTCCAATTATCCTCCCGTAGCGTGAAGCATGAAGTTTATATCCCTTATTGCGCACGAAGTCCCGTCTCTTTCTTGATGTCATGATCTATGGTAAGGATAGTTTCTTTTTTTAGTTTTAATTATTTTTAGGGATTATTGGTTGTATTGGTCCGTTTTAATTGAAAAGACACAATTAGTGAGGTCAAGGTCTTCGCCTTGAATCGGCATCGTGTGTTTGTGTGCAGTGACAATACGTACTTGACAAGGTGTTTTTGTGGTTTTTTATTAATTTCGCCAATGTAATGTTTTAATTTCCCATAATAAAAGAAACTAGAATTCTTTTTATTTTATTTTTTATCCTTTACCTTTGAATGATTTATTTCTGATTTTTAGTTTGATGATTGGTTTATTTATTTTTCTACAATTGGTGGTTTGATGAATTTTATGGCTTTGCAATTTAGTAGTTTAGGTTACTTTTTAGTTTAGCTGTTAGTTTAGGTTTTATTTCTAATTTACTATTTAATTTCTAGATTCGTGATTGTAATTTAAATTTAATTTTTAGATTTAGTAGCTATGTATTTGTATAGATTTTGTTAGACTAGCACTAGTTTTTCAATTAGGACAAGTTGTGAAATACATACCCTCCTATGGATACGATCCCGACTCACCGGGTAAAACTACAGTTAAAGCCTTGCACTTGGGGTTATCGATCAATGCTAGTGACTGACTAGGTTTGTTTTGTCCTATGTTCTGGGTTGCACTTTACTTATGGTACTCAGTTTTATATTGAAGGCAATAAATTTTTAAGCCCAAACAAGTTAGAATGGGATTAATCTAATCTCTAAATCACCCTCTTCCCATACCTATTAGATGATCAAGGATTATATTTATTATCAACTAGCATTCTGTCGGTAAGAGGAGTGAATGTCCTCCTTTCTTATCATCTAGCTCTTTTAATATGAATAGAGCTATGAATTGTAGAAAATATAATCTAATACCACTTTGAAGAAATGCTTTAATTATATGAAGGTAGACTATGTGTATGCATATATGCTTGTGTATGTGGGGTTGTATAGCCAAAGGCTGTATAGAGCCCCTCCTCTAAATCAAATGAAGAAAACACTGATATATATTCAAACCTAAAGATAATAAGAGAATTCTCTGAAAGATCATCCCAGATTCGGATTTCTAGATTGCAGTTCAAAATATATTAAGCGGAAAAATAAAAAAAACTAGCAAATAAATCAATCATACACCACAAGAAGAAGATATGTAGATTTTTACGTGGAAAATCCTACTTGGAAAAAATCACAAGTCCTCCTTGAACCAACAAAAACCAAGCACTAATAATAAGTAATTACAAGTTATCCTCACAGACCCTTTCATAGTTGCAACTCAATTAAAGGACTGCAGTTTTTCTTGTTAACTACTCGTCGTTCACCACACATTGCGCTTAAAACAATCACCTTGAATCTACAAGGTGAATGAACCTTCTATAAGAGAAGTCAATCTTTTACAAAAAAGTAAAAATACAAATTTTAAAACTCAAAGCTTTAGCACAATGTCTCCAAGGTTGCTCTAGAAAAGAAAGGTATCTCCAATGTGTATTTTCAACTTAGAATGGACAGATGGACACTTTAGGGTTGAAAGAAAATCTCTTTTTATAGCTCCAATTTCATGCCTAATAATAGTAATCCAACCAAAATAGGAAAGTTTCATTTAAAATAGAAATAGAAATTTGGGCAATAACAGTTTCATAATCTCGAATAGTACAATTTCCATAAACTTTTTGAGGCCATAATTTTATGATTTTAGCTCCAATTGACGCGATCTTGAAACCTACGAAAATCTAATCAAAACGAGCTTTCTAACAGTAGGTTGCTGGCTAATATCCGACGTTTGGTTTATAAGATATGACCTTTTTAATTCAACTACTTTCATTGCAGCTATTTTAGGACTCTTTAGCCTCTTCAAATTTCTAATTTAAAATAAATAGAAATACAACTTTGACTAGAACTAAAGTTTTGTCTAATCCATGAATTCAACTACCATACAACAGTCCTAATAATCTCCCCTTGTAGCAATTCATGGACAAAACTCTTTACACTTTACAAATATTCTACCTAAAAATAAAATAAAAAATACATTGAATATTTGCAAAAAAAAAAAAACACCTGTACGTTGACCATATAATATGTTTTCGTCTCTATCTCCCCCCCGTATATCTTCCCTTTTTTGTCCATAAATTGACAAAAATTATCAGCATGCAACAATTTGTCAATCAGGATCAGCAGCTCTCCCTTAATTTTAATGGCCCCTTAATGTCATCTTCTTTTCAGTACTGGGGGTAGAAGTTTGATCATCTTGAGTAGGTTTTTTTATTTTAGTACCCATACTTACGAATTTGAAGCTTTCAGCGCAGTGTGTACCAAATCAGTATGTAAGTCAAATTTCTTGACCCGTATCGCTATAGTCTTAATCTTCAGTGGAGACAGTTGCTTCTTCCATTGCTTGTTTCTCGGTAGGTTTTTCAGCTTATTGCAATGGGGTCAAATGTGTCATTTGATTCCATAATGATGACATGTGAATGTAAATTTAGAACATAATAGATTCTTCTTGAATGTACTCTCAACATGATTTACTCGTGCAGCATGTGGAGTAGTAGATGCCATAGAAATTACGGTGATGCCTTTAACAAAAATAGATTTACCTTTATTTTTGGACATTGAAACTCCACATTCATAGCCAATACCAGTTTTTAAAGAATCTTTCTTTTCGTTACACAGAATTTCTTCAAGTGTCATGGATCCAGTGTTCATACGCTTTACTTTATCTTTTTTATATTCTAACTTCATGTGAACTGCCTTCAATTTGCCACTTAAATCATCTTTTTCAGCTTTGAGAATGGCCACTTCACTATTGATCATTTGTATTTCATTTTCAACCTTCTTAGCATGCTTTGAAAGCAAGTTCTTTTTTATATCTGTATTAATCAATTTATCAGACAAGGTAGCATGCTAAGTTTCTAGTTGGTTTACCTTTGTTTGTAAATCTTCCATTTCAAATGTTAATAAAGAATTTTGTGATTCTGTGGCTTTCAGTTTGAGTAAGTAATACTTGGCATTCATTTGCATTTTTTCAGCAATATTTTGTTCTCTGCTTCTAAATCGATTTCATCATCTGACACTTCATCATCTGAAATATTGCCAGATGTGCCATGTGAAGATCTTGCCATAAACATAACAAACTTGGGATTGGTGAAAGTAAGTTTTCAGCATCTTCAGAATCATTATTCCATATTGTTGTAATAACTTTACCACATATTTTCGACTTTTTATTTGCACATTGAAAAGTAATATGCCTAAACCCTTTGCACTCAAAGCATTAAACAAACCTAAGGTTTTTCTTTGTAGATTTTTTCTTAGATTTGTGCATAATTAAGCAAAATTTGTTTTCTTTCAGCAATGATGGCTTGGTTGTAGATGTACTTTCTTGATTGAATTCCATTCTAAAAATTTCAATAGATCAACACATGATAATTTAGTGTGGTCTGCTTTTATACCAATTAAAAGATCGTCTTATATCTAGACTTCTAAATTGTAATTCAAAATATATTCAACAGAAAAATAAAAGAACTAGTAAATAAATTAATCACATACCATAAAAAGAAGACACAGATTTTTACGTAGAAAAACCTACTTGGGAAAAAACACGAGTCCTCCTTGGACCAATAAAAACCAAGCACTAATAAAAAGCAATTACAAAATGTACTCACAGACCCTTTCCTAGTTAAAACTCAACCTAAAAACTGCAGTTCTTCCTGCCAACTACTCGTCATGCATCGCTCATCGTGATTGAAACAACCACCTTGAATCCGCAAGGTGAACGAACTTTCTACAAGAGAAGTCAATCTTTCACAAGGAAGTAGAAGTACAAATTTTAGAACCCAAAGTTTCAGCACAATCTCTCTAAGGCTGCTCTAGAGTAAAAGGGTATCTCCAATGCGTATTCATAACTTAGAATAAAGAGATGGATACCTTAGAGTTAAGAGAAAATCTATTTTTAGAGCTGTAATTTTGTGCCTCATAATGTTAATATAACCAGAATAGGAATTGACACAAAACTGGAAAATCCCACGTAAAATAGAAATAAAAATTCATGCAATGATAGTTTCATAATTTTGGATATCATAATTTCTACAAAATTCCCGAGTTATAACTTTGTCATTTTAGCTCTGATTGATATGATCTTAGAACCTAAGGATATCTAATCGAAATGAGCTTTCCAACGGTAGGTTACTTGCACATATCTGACGTTCAATCTGTGAGATATGACCTATTTAATTCAAAAACCTTTTGTTCCAGCTCTTTTAGAACCTTTTAGTCTCTTCAAATTCTTAGTCTAAAATAAATAGAAATATAACTTTGACTAGAGTTAGAGTTTAGTCTAATCCATGAATTTAGCTAACATACAACGGTCCTAACATTCTCTATTTCAAACACTTTGATGATCTCATATACCTTCACCACACACGTGCTTCGCATTATGAAATAACTATGACACTACATAGCCTACGAAAAGGACACTTTCAAAAGACCTAGACTTTACATATGTCAAGCTGACAATAAAGTTCAATATGATCGTTAACATTCTTAAATAATGAATCCCAAGGGGTAGCTCAACTGGCTTAAGACTATAGTTTGCTTTCGAATTTTGTAGATTCGAGCTGTGCTACCACTGGGGCCACTATAAACAAAATATTCCTAGATAATCTTTAAAATCCCAATGTGACTTGTGGATTCTCTCAAGTATTTTCCTACAAGAAAATTGAAAGTATTAATTCTAACATGAATGAGCGAGAATAGGGGTTGGGTCAATTCCCACTGGGCCATTCCGATCTATCTACTTTTGTAAACTTTCTATTATGATGGACTAGCTTTTCCTTCACACTTGTATATAGGGTTGTCAATCCAGCTTTTTAATAAGGGGTCCGGCCTAACCCTCCCCTTAATAGCCAGCAAAGCAAGGGCTTTTCTTTCTTTACTAAAGCCCGAGAGTAAGGTTGGGCCTAATTTTTAAATTCCTGCAACCTTGAGGGCCAAGGTAGGGTTTGAGTTAACGTGCCTACAGCGACCCGGCACATCCCTTTGTCTATTAATATATAAAATGAATAATATGTATAATATATAATATATATTGGAATTAAAAATAATCATAAAGATCCCCTCTAATGAGCAAATAATGACAAAGACTTAATATTTGGTCAAACAATAATAACCAACTCATAGGTAAAATCTTTTGATGGACATCCTCATAGTTTACAATATTGTCACCTCATAGATTACAATATTGTCAATGATTCTATTTTTACCCAACACGAATATAATATTCCATGAAAAGGGAATTGAAGTTGTCATTGATTAAATTGATTTTCACTTTGTCATTGATTAAATTGATTTTCACTATTAATGAAAACTATTAAAGTTTGAAAGTTTAAATGATGGCCATCAATATCATTATTGAGTGGGATTGAGCTTCAAGCACTACCCAGTGATAGATACCAATTTCATTTTATCCCTTAACTTTCATGATTGTAGTTTTATTCAAGTGGACTCTACATATGGAGTTAAAGTTTGTGACAAACTCATGTTTAGATGCTTCAAGTCATTTTGATTATACATCTTAGGTTGTCAAAGTCTAATTGTTCTATTTTAAAACCCAATGGTGATGTTTCAAAGAATTACAAGTTTGTATTTATACTAATTAAAGGGTGGTCTAATGTATATTTGAACCACACATACTAAATAATTTATTTAGAAATGATCTAATTCTTATTTTAAATAAATCTAATTGAATCAGATGAGACTCATCAAATAGCTAGGCTTTGATGGTATATATTATTGCTATTATAAAAATTTTAGTATATGAAGTAAAATAACTAAGGTTATAATTATTAGAACTTCAACTAAAACAATCTTACTAATAGATTGACAATAAATAAAATCAGACACATTACTTAAATAGCGTCTCCATTTTCTAACTTCATGTCACAATGCTATCAAATTATATTATTTCATTTAATCATAAACAATACTTTCATATGAGGGCAAAGTAGCCGACTTCATGCATTATTTTAAAATTGGCACAAAAGATTTACTTTTTTTCACAAAACTTCTTGTTAGGGCAAAATTTTCACTAGTCATGCTTTCACAGAATGTTCATAACAATTAAATAATAAAAAGAACAATAACAAAATTTATGAACTGTGTCTAGAGAAGTGAACCCCCGTGCTTGCTGGGCTGGAGTAGAAGGGAGCACCAAGATAATGTCCTTACTGGCCTGCAATAAAAAGGAGCACCAAGATAATCTGCTTCCTAAGAACAACCTCTTACCCCAGTGCTAAGAGCTGTGTGCTCTTATGTCGGTGCCTAGGGTGTGCCCTGTCAAACTTTTGTAGGCTTTTTTCTTGTATATACAAACTCGTTTTCCACGTGAGTGGGATTTCTTTCCATGTGGCATTTGTATAAGCTCATTGACGATGGGTGCTAGATTTTTTTTTTTTTCTGTTCTTAATGGACTGTGTGATTAAAGAGTTTCTTCAAACTGTTGTATATTGAAAGTATTAGATGTAGAAATCAAATACACAATTATCTTTTCGTTAGAGATGCAGAGATAGGGGGAGGAAAAGGGTCTGTCGGGCAAAGAGAGAGGAGAATGGGGGTAGACATGTATGGAAGATGAAAGAGAGATAATCATGGGAGGTGGGCCGCATGTGGAAAGGTGAGGGAGAGGAAACAGCTATGTATTAGGAAAAAAGTGCTAATTAAGAAATTTTTTAATGAACCAATAAAACAAAAGAAAAAGAAGGAATTTTTTAATGCTCAAATTTTTAGGAGGGCTTTAGATACACATTCAATCTCCTTGGTTAAGCATGATATTTTTTCGGTATCCCAGCTTTTGGGGGTTGGGTCCCCTAGCCCTCTAATGAGAGTAGACCTCTTGATGAGCACGAGGAAGAGAACTTAGTTGAGGTAATACTACTCTTTGGGTGAGAAAAGGTGACTATCTAGCTTCAAACCATCTATTCCAAGGTTAGCGTCTCCATTGTATCTAAGAAGTTCCATCAATGTACCATATCAATTCTGAGGTTAGAGTCCCCATCGTGTCTAAGAAGTTCCATCAATTTACCATTGTGTGAGAAGGCTTCTGAGCATGCTTACATGGAAAACAAGGTTAGCAAGCCCATACACAACCCCACCCAAAAAAACAAAAACGAACAAAACGGAAAACGCGATCGACAATCAGAAGACTGATAATGTAAGAGACTCAGAGGTCATTGTTGAACATCGGTCCTCCGACCATCACAGTTATGAATAAACACACAGCGGAGACTTTGACTAGATACAGCACCGGACAGATTTGTTCTAGGGACAGCCCGTTTCTCCTCAATTAAATTGTTTGGGATGTGGGCTTATGGATACTTTCTTTGCTTGGCCCGGGATGTAGACATGTAGAGTCTTCACCTAATTTTTGTGCCTCAGACTATTTGCACCCTCAAGTGTAGGGATGTAAAATGGGTCGACCCAGCATGGCCCACAGGCACTGATAGGCTCATGCCGTGTTGGACAGTGCTGGCTTGTGCCATGCCACATATCCTGCTGGGCAGGCCCATTTTTTAGTTTTTTCAATGCCAAAAAAAAAATGAATTAAATATCACATTAAACTTTGTATGAGGGCCTAAATATAAGACCATAAATATTATATTGAGCTTGCATGAGGCCATAAATACTGCCCATTGAAATTTAAATTGCTCAAATTTCAAATTTCATGCTATAAATAGGCATTTTAAATGCATCTGTTAAAATGTTTATCTTCCTTTTTGTTTCCTAAAGGCAGATAATGATAAGAATTACTTTTTCACACTGAAAGAAATCCAAACAAGAGGAAATAGATCTCTTATGACAATGTTTTTGTGTGAAGGAGAAAACAAGTTTGCAGCTGGTCAGAATTTTTTTGACAATGAGGAATTTTGCACTGGGAGTGTGGGCCGTGGTCTTCAAAAACTGCTGCTTTTACACACCCCCACAGAAATGTATTTCTGCAGGAGTGCAGAATCAAAGCATTAACCAATAGGCCCTAGAGAAGTTTTCCTTCTTCCAAACACCATTCTTTATCCCTCTTAGGATCTCTGGAACTTGATTGCCAGGTAATCAAGTTAAACGCTAATTTTAATTACCTGTAATTGGTCAACAAGTCCAAAGAACATAGCAGCTGTAGGTGCTAGGTTGATGAACTATACAAGTTACCTGGGGATAATACAGTTTCCTAGAAGCAAAATCTCTCTCAAGAAGCAAACTTATGAGTGGAGTAGGAAGCCATATGTGTGCGGACGTGCGTGCATGGGGTGGGGATGGTGGTGTGTGAATTGTGATCCTAAGGAAGTTAATTTCCAAGGATAAGAGTTTTCCACAATTTACAAAAGCCAAAGAGAGATTCCAAAAGAAAGAAAATGAATATGTAGATGAACTAACTGTCCTGAAGGATAATTTAACTGGCACCTTGAAGTACTTGCTTGCCTGCTTACAGTATATAGTGAGTACCTGTCTCTATTTCTAAGCAAGAGAGGAGATAATTGGCAGGTTGATGTTACAGAATACAGACTAAAGAACCGAAGGCAATTGCATCTCCATTTCCACTCCTCCTCAGATGCTCTATGGATGTTCTAATTAGTGCAGTAAAGGAAACAGAAGGTGCCCTCAAGAGGTATTCAGCTCCCCAGGTGTGGCACACGGGGCAAGAGATTTTGCAGAGAGGTTGACGCCTCCCCCTCTAACAGATAGTGGGGGGCCCTTGATTGAATTTGCCTTGCTTACAAGATTAGAATCAAGAAATACGACTATGACAGTAATGTCATCATGAAAATGCCGACGGACCCCACGATCAATCTTCTTCAAGTCCGAGTACCTCATCTCTCTTTTCTTAGCTGCTTCTTGCAATGCAGCTTTCACCAGCCGCCGAGCACTTCCCTGCAAATGTAAGTAGCACATTAAGTAATTTTTCTTCACAAGGATACATGTTACAATGTCCAAGACCTGGAACATGGAGCAGAATTCAGTAGATGACGTGCTTGAATCAAAACGGCCAAGTTCACCGTTTGCATGGCTAATGAATTATGTGCAAAGGGCATTTTTAATACAATGAATCAGACCCGATACCCTAATGATAGAAGTATTAGTCTCCTGCAACCATCACTAGCCATTGAATGGAGCACGACACAAAATCCAACACTATTTTAATTGCTAATAATCCATCTCTGTAGAGTCACCAAATCCAGCCATTCCCAAAAAAGACCAACATTTTATCCTCATTAGATATAGTTCCCACCACTCCATGGCACCTGTATTCCTTTTTGAACGACCATCAAAATTTAAATTCAAACCACCCGCTGGGACCGAATACATCTTCAGAGACTTTTTTGAAGGTTTTCTGGACCTGCTGTAGCCGATCCCCAGTTTCTGTGGAAATCTGAAGCCCCAAGTCCTTTAGGACACGTTTTTGCAGAGGGGCATTCCATGTAACTGGAGTGGAGCATCGTACTGAATTTTTGCGAAGCAAGTGTTTGGTGCAACCACTTTTTGGCAAGAAAAAAAGGAGAAACTTGGGGATTTTTTTGTGCCAGCGATGATTTGGGGATTCTTACCTAGGGGATATGAATTACAGTGTGTTGGCACAGCACTTGCACAAACATGTTCTCAAATTACCTAGCTTGTCAGTCCCCCATTCAATGAGGGATGCTACACATGGTTGTGAAATTCATTTGGTCTGGGAAAAAATTTTCAAGACATTGTTTTGGTCCACATACCGAAACAACAGCCCTACACAACTTTTCAGTCAACTTTATAATTGATTTCAGACAAAAATGGAAATGTTGGCCAAAATTATTTTTAGATGAAAAATTGCTGCAATTTTGTTTTGTAGATGCCCAAGCCCCTCCCTAAGCCCCTTTCAAATCAATGAAAAGAAATGAAAAAAGAAGAGAAGAGAGCTAGCAGAAAAGAAAGGTGTGTGTGGAGAGAGAGAGAGAGAGAGAGAGAGATGGAACCTGTTGCCAGCGAACAGGGCTGTTGTTGCTGATCTGAAGCTACTACCGGAGTCAAGCTTGCGAACCAGGAACTCTTCTCTTTCTCCTCCTCTCCCTCTTCCTCTTTGGAGGCTTCAACATTAAGTGAAATGAGAAAAACTGCCTTGCCTTCTATAACCAATACAGCCCACCTCCCTTTTTTGTAGTTTTTTCCTATTGTTGTTATTGGGCCATTGGTCTAGTAGGCCCTTTTTTATTCAATGTTGGGCTCTTGGCCCAATGAAGCCCACTGCCCACCTCACTGAAAATTTGATCCACTCAGTGGGCTTCACCAAATTTGGGCCCTAAATTGAAATAAAAATTCCACTAAAAATAAATCTGTAATCAAATTTCTACACATATGTATGCATATACATATGTATATATATTTAAATTTGTATTTGTCTGAAACATAAGTCAGAAAATTTTCACTGAAATTTCCAAATTGACCAGAAAATTTTATTTGGAGGCCAAACTGAAATGGTTTCCAATATATATATATATATATATATTCATGACTATGTGCCTGTATCTTTGCAGAAACTGTAAAAGAATGCAACCTTGTACCTTCAAATATCCTCCATTTCTTCTCCTTCCAAATCCCAGAAGTGATCCCAAAAGGGACAATTTTCTGTGAAGTTTGACCGCTTTGGGAAAGGCCACTGCAACACTCTACTTAAGTGTTCTACAAGTGACCAGGAGGGAGAAAAAGAGAGTAAAAAAGGGACAGGAACGTGCCCCAAACAAACAGTACACAAACAAGTGATTTATGGACTCACTGAACCAGAACAGAAAACAAGTATTTGGGATAGCAAAATTGTGTGATTGAATATTATCAAGGGCATAAATTTTGTTTGATGAGGCAATCCAAGAGATTTCTGTACCTCAGTAGGGACAGGGAAGATCAAGCTGAAGATTATCAAGGGCATGAATTTTGTTTGATGAGGCAATCCAACAGATTTCTCTAACCCTCAGTGGGGACAGGGAAGACCAAGCTGCTGAGGGGGGAAAGATGAGAAAAGATCTAGACCGAATAAGAGAGAACATGTATCTGCATGAGATCTAAATCCTCCAGTTAACCTCATCTTCTCATACGACAGTATCATTAATCACGCTATAATGATTCCACCGCATTTGGAATTTTATGATACATTCAATTCCTTCAATGCCAACAAAATTATAGAGAAAATTTTACACGGCAGTGATTAGACCAGCTATGACCTATGGGGCAGGATATTGGCCAATCAAGAACAACATATCCACAAAATGGAGGTGGCAAAGATGAGAATGTTGCAGTGGATGTGTGATAACATAAGAAACTATAGAATTAAAAATGAGCACTTTTGAGAGAATTTAGGGGTAGCAATGTAGCATCAATAAGGGATTAAATTAGAGAACCCCGTTTGAGATAGTTTGAACATGTTGAATGTAGGCTAGAAATGGTGCCGATGAGAAAAAGTTTGACTATACATGTAGATGGCCCACCACAAGGAAGAGGTAGGCTGAAGAAAATGTGGATGTAAGGTAATAAAAATCAGGCCTGAAGAAATTTAGTCTGAAGAAATTTAACTTATCTAAGGATTTGGCTTAGAATAAGTTGGATTGGAGAAACAAAATTCATGTAGCCGACCCCATCTTAGTTGGGACAAGGCTTTGATGATGATAATAATGATGATTCAATTTCTTCATCGAACGCATAGTTCCTTTTGGGTTGAAATAAAATCAAATCTCAGAAAGCGATTCTCCAAGCTGATGCAGGACGATGCAAACTAAAGCTATTGCAATGTAATAAAAGTGCTGAAATCAGAAAAGTGCAGAAAGTTCAGATCTGGATCTGAAAATTGTATAAAAATTCAGATCTGGATCAGTACAAACCGTCTATCAATTCCAAGGGGTGGGTCAACAACAGATCTAGACCCTTATCACAGATCCCGCAGTAATAGTTCCCCAGATTTTAATAGTGGATCTTAATGGAAGGCAGAACTTCCAACACTTAGGGCTTGTTGGTTCAGTTGTTCAAAATCAGATCTGGGCTCTTGTGGTGGCTAGTAGATACTCAAGAAGAGAAGAGTAGAAGAGATAGAGAATACCTTTATTGGGCTCTCACCAAACTCCAATCACAGGAGGCGTTAGTCGTGGTTGGCAAGAAGGTGGCTTGCAACCAAGTGGAGAAGAAGAAGAAGAAGAACTCTTTTCTTATTCCAGAATTTTTTCTTACATGCATCATCATGGTGGAGAAGACCTAGCCCTAGATTTAAAGGATTTCTCCAACCAAAAAAGGAAAAAGGAAAAGAGGAAAGAGGAAGACATGAAAGGAAATAAAGAGGAGAAAAAGGAGGGAGGGGATCTTGCGCAAGATAGACTTGCCACATTGGGATTCGTGCGCAAGTCTATCTTGCGCAAGAATCTTTTGTTTCCTTTTTTTTTCACTTAAATGGTGGTCCCCCCTTTTCTCTCTTATTTATTACATCGATAAGACAAAACGGGTCCCTCTACAGACTCTAATAAAAACCTAATATGGGACCAAACTAATGGGACCAAACAAATAACTTAAGGAAAGAAATAAATTAAACATGGGACCCAATACATTAACACATCAAACCATGGGCCCTCAAAACAAAATTAAATCCAAGGACCCCTTCACTTCTCCAATCCATGTGCCACTTCCCTATGTGGGGGCTTCACTGTAATTGTGCACATGGGCCGTCGATGCTCCGCCATCGTGATCAAACGAAATCCAACCGTCGGATCTCCTCTGAAAGATAATCCAACGGTGGATTTGTATTGTCTTCGCGTTCAATGCCATAGTATTGATCATCCAACCAGATTAGAGCTTGATCGGCTGCCCTGCGCTTTCTTCTCTGATAAACTTTGTATGGTTTTGGGGAATTTGGTAAGATGTCCCCATCATTGCCCCGCGGCTGCGAAAATCTCACCTCTGGTGAGATGAAGCTATCAAAGCGTTCCAAGAGATCGGGATCAAGGCGCTGCAATTCAGTCCTTGTGATCCAGGTGCTGTCATGCTGAGGTCGATCCTTCCATTTGACAAGAAATTTTTGAATGCCCCCGTGTCTGGTGGAGACCAATTGGTCATCCAATATGTCTTCTACTACATCTTTCAACTGAGCTTTAGTTTTAGGAGGGGGGGTCGGCTGGGGTAGGTGAGAGAAGGATGCTGGCTCAAAATTAGGTAACGGAGAAGAAACACCAGATGGCTCAATGGGGGATGGTGTGGGGCCATGAAAAGGAACAAGGTCTTCAATGTTGAAAGTTGAACTAATACCCATATCAGAAGGAATGTCTAGCACATACGCATTAGGACCCAACCTGTTCAAAATCTTGTATGGACCCATACTGCGAGCCTGTAATTTTTTGGCAATTCCCTGCGGGAATCGCTCAGGCCTTATGCGAACCATAACATCATCACCCACCTGGAATTCTGTGAATCTGCGATGTGAATCAGCAGATGATTTGTACTGTGCATTATGTAAATTAATTTGTTTCCTGATTTCAACATGTAATGCATGTATGCGTTGAATGAATGCATCAGCAGACTCAGAAGGACGATGAATGGATGAGATGGGAATGAGATCTATAGGCATTCTAGGTTTGTAACCAGTGACAGCTTCAAATGGACTCATGCCTATGGACCTATTGACTGAACTATTGTATGCAAATTCAGCTATTGGTAAAACAGATTCCCATGTTCGCACATGTTCACCCACAAGACACCTCAACAGATTCCCCAAACTTCTGTTCACTACCTCAGTTTGTCCATCAGTCTGTGGATGATAGGCAGAAGAAAATTGCAATTTAGTGCCTAAGAGTTTCCACAGTGTTTTCCAAAAATAGCTAGTGAACTTCACATCCCTGTCAGACACAATGGTCTTTGGGACACCATGAAGGCTGACAATACGCTCGAAAAAGATCTTCGCAATATGCGAAGCGTCAGAAGTTTTGGAGCATGGAACAAAATGGGCCATTTTGGAAAAACGGTCCACAACGACAAAAATGGAATCGTGCTGCTTGGATGTCTTAGGAAGCCCAAGCACGAAGTCCATGCTAAGATCTTGCCACGGTGCGTGAGGCACGGGCAAAGGAGTATACAGGCCGGTATTCTGTTTGCGTTGCTTTGCTAATTGGCAAGTACGGCAACGCGCAATCGTGTGCGCAACATCTCGCTTGAGACTTGGCCAGTAAAAACGATCTTCCACGAGAAGGATGGTCTTATCCCGACCAAAGTGACCTCCCACGCCTCCCGCGTGGAGTTCCCAAATTAAAAACTCTCTCATGGAAGTCCGGGGAATGCAGATCTGATTACCTCTAAAGATATAACCGTCTTTCAACGTAAATCGATCAATGCTTCTTAGAGGATTGTCAGAAAGTGAAGCAAACATATCCCCAAAATCAGGACAAGTAGGGTAATCATCTCGAAGACGATCAAACCCTGTGACTTCGACATTCATGGAGTGAATTAAATGAATCCTGCGACTTAACGCATCAGCTGGTTTATTATCCACTCCCGCCTTGTGTTTTAACACGAAAGTGTATTCTTGCAAAAGCTCAACCCATTTGGCATGTTCTCCTTTCAACTTAGATTGGGAATTTAAGTATTTTAAAGCGTCATGATCGGAGAACAGGACAAATTCTTGCGGCAAAAGATAATGTCGCCAATGTTTAAGGGTTTGCACTAATGCGTAGAATTCCCTTTCGTAATTGGAATACTTCCGTCGCTTAGCATCATTCAGCTTTTCGCTGAAGTAAGCGACTGGGTGTCCTTCTTGGCTCAAGACACCTCCTATTCCCACACCCGACGCGTCACAAGCCACTTCAAAAACTTTAGAAAAATCGGGCAATCGCATGACAGGGGCCTCTGTCATTTTGACTTTAATCTCCTGAAAAGCGGCAGTAGCAGCTGGGCTCCAACGAAATTCACCCTTTTTCATGCAATCTGTGATAGGAGCCATGATGGTACTAAAGCCTTTAATGAATCGACGGTAAAATGTGGCCAGACCATGAAAGCTACGAACCTCATGAATATTGGATGGAATTTTCCATTCAACAATAGCTCTAATCTTCTCAGGATCAACAGCCATGCCCGCAGCAGATATTACGAAACCTAAGAAAACCAAATTATCCGCCATGAATGTGCATTTCTTAAGGTTTGCGTATAGTTGTTCTTTCCGCAAAGTACTACAAACTTGCCACAAGTGTTTAAGATGTTGTTCTGTAGTAGTGCTGTAGATAAGAATATCATCAAAGTAGACTACCAAGAACTTACCAATAAATGGTCTCAACACTTGTGTCATGACCCGCATAAAAGTACTTGGTGCGTTTGACAACCCAAATGGCATGACAAGCCATTCATATAGCCCATCCTTCGTCTTGAAGGCAGTCTTCCATTCGTCACCAGGACGAATACGAATCTGATGGTAGCCACTCTTAAGATCTATCTTGAAAAAGATAGTGGCACCAGCCATCATGTCAAGCATATCATCCAACCGAGGTATCGGAAATCGATACTTAACGGTAATCTTGTTGATAGCTCGACTATCCACGCACATCCTCCATGTTCCATCTTTCTTTGGAGTCAACAGTGCGGGAACAGCGCAAGGGCTTAAGCTCTCCCTAAGGAAACCCTTGGCAAGAAGCTCCTCTACCTGCCGTTTTAGTTCTGCATGTTCTGCAGGATTCAAGCGATAATGGGGCAAGTTAGGTAGGGTCGCTCCAGGAACGAGGTCAATTGCATGCTGAATATCACGCATGGGGGGGAGCTCGTTCGGTAAGTCATCGGGAAAGACATCCCTAAACTCACGAAAAACTGGTTCCACGGCACGTGGAACATCAATAGTGGACTCCTTACCAACATCCGTAGAAACTACAACATAAACAATAGGATCCTCCTTAGAGCCCTTATGAGTCCTCTCATCTAACTCAGCCTGGAACTCACTTGCACTTAAGATGTGTAAACCCTTGGTTGTAGGAGTGGAAGCACTAGTACTGGGTTTAGCACTGTCTTTAGGGTTATCCTTGCCTTTAGGGGGTAATGGATGTAATTTTACCTTCTTGTCTTTGAATTGAAAGGCACAAATGTTTGTACGCCCAAAGTTGGTAACATCCATATCATAAAGCCAAGGTCTCCCTAAAATGATATGTCCCACGTCCATGGGAACCACGTCACACCAAAGCTGGTCCTGATAGGTGGACATACTAATTGGGACCAAGCACCGTTGGGTCACGGGAATGGATGTAGAATCCACCCAAGAGACGCGGTATGGCTTAGGGTGTGGAACAGGGGTCAAGCCTAGTCTAGACAAATTATTGGCTGACACCACATTGGTACAGCTCCCGCTATCAATAATGATCTTGCAGCTCTTCTCATTACACTTGACGTAGGTATGAAAGATGGAAGTTCTACGCCAATCCTCATTTTCTTGAATGGTCAATGCACATCTTACAACCATTAATTTTGGTGGATCATCTTTTGTTAAAGATTGTGCATTTCCATGTTGAGGATAAGAGGGTGTAAATCGAAGAAAGGATACCCGATCTTCCGGATTTTCACAATCCTCATCGCTAGGCACAAAGTCCGGGATATAGGTATCTACCGTAGGATCATTCTCATCTTCTACGTCTTCTACGCAGAGATTGATGTTGCGGGTAGGACATTCACTGGCGTAGTGTCCATAACCGTGACATTTATGGCAGGTGAGAGATTTAGAACTGCCACTAACGATTCCTTTGCCTTTGTTATCCCTAAATGTATGCGGTCCATTCGTGGGATTACGAGTAAATTGGGAATTTGAATTAGATTTATTACCCGAGGAATAAGGCTTGGAATCTGTTCCCCGATAATCACTGCGTTTAGCTTGCTTGTTTTTCATGGCTATCTCGAGGTTAAGGGTCACCTCGTAAATGTCTTCTAAGCTAGCCGTTTTTACAGTGATTAGTTTCCTTTGAAATTCAGGGCGAAGACCTGTTCTAAATTTTGAAATTCGCTCAGGAAGGTCTTCTTGGGTATTACATCTTAAATTAAGTTCTTCGAACTTATTGATGTATTCGGTCACGGACATGCTACCCTGCCTAAGGTTAGACTTTTGATCTAAAAGTCTATCCCTGTAAGATTGGGGCTGATACTTGACCCGTAAGTGTTCCTTCATTTCATCCCAAGTATCAATAGGTGCCTCATGGCGACGCTGTAAACCCCGCTCAAGATCAACCCAGTACAAACGGGCTTGACTCACCAACTTCATTTTGGCGAATCGGACCTTCCTTTCTTCAGACATATCATACCAATCAAAATAATGGTCCATGTCAGATTCCCAATCAGAGTAGACCCTAGGATCAATGCGACCATCAAAGGTTGGGGCTTCAACCTTTACACTTCTCAGGGCCCACTCTTCAGAATTCCGTCTCCTGCCTTGGGGCCTACGGTCATCACCCGCCTCAGATTCGAGGTCGGTCTCATTATCTCGCTCTCTACCCCTAGGTCTCCCTTGTGGGCGATTCCGAACATGACGATGCCCGTCATCATCACGTTGGGACCTTTCAATCTGTTCAAGGCGTGCCTCGAGACGAGTTGTGGCCTCATGAAGGCGGATGTCAGATTGCGCCTGCATGGCAGCCAACCTCTCATTCATAATGACATTGTTCTTGGCCAGAGCCTCATCCATCAACTTGGAAATTTGGGATGAATCCATTGTAAGGTGTTCAGGTTGGAAATCCCTACCACTCCTAGTGGGCATACAAGATGGGTGCTAAGATGACTATCCTAAATTTATTATGCACTGCTGGAAATAATTGCAGAACTGAAATATGATGCAATGATATGATGCAATGATGTGTTATGCACTGCTGAAATTAATTTCAGAACTGAAATCAAATTCAGATGCGTTGCAATGATGTTTTATGCACTGCTGAAAATAATTTCAGAACTGAAATATGATGTAATGATGTGTTATGCACTGCTGAAATTAATTTCAGAATTGAAATCAGTTTCAGATATGACGCAAGGATGTTTTATCCACTGCTGAAAATAATTTCAGAATTGAAAATCAGTTTCAGATGTGATGCAATGTTACTTTATGCACTGCTGAAAATATTTTCCAGAACTGAAAAGCAACTGCAGTGGTGATGCGATGCTGTGTATGCTCTGCAGAAAAATTTCAGAACTGAAAATCAATTGCAGATGTGCACTGCTGAATAGATTTCAGGTCTGTAAATTGCAGACGTGATATGATGAATGGTGGACTGAAACCAACAGATTTCAAATCTGTAATCTTCCAGAACTGAAAATAGACTGCTGCAGTAATTTCAGATTTCAGATCTGTAATCTGCCAGAACTGAAACTCAGATCTGTAATTTTCCAGAACTGAAACTAGCAGTAATTTCAGATTTGAAAAGAAGTTCCAGAACTGAAAATACACTGCTGCCAGAACTGAAACTCAGATCTGTAATTTTCCAGAACTGAAACTAATTGCAGAACCCTAAGTGAACCTATGGCTTTGATACCAAGATTGATGCAGGACGATGCAAACTAAAGCTATTGCAATGTAATAAAAGTGCTGAAATCAGAAAAGTGCAGAAAGTTCAGATCTGGATCTGAAAATTGTATAAAAATTCAGATCTGGATCAGTACAAACCGTCTATCAATTCCAAGGGGTGGGTCAACAACAGATCTAGACCCTTATCACAGATCCCGCAGTAATAGTTCCCCAGATTTTAATAGTGGATCTTAATGGAAGGCAGAACTTCCAACACTTAGGGCTTGTTGGTTCAGTTGTTCAAAATCAGATCTGGGCTCTTGTGGTGGCTAGTAGATACTCAAGAAGAGAAGAGTAGAAGAGATAGAGAATACCTTTATTGGGCTCTCACCAAACTCCAATCACAGGAGGCGTTAGTCGTGGTTGGCAAGAAGGTGGCTTGCAACCAAGTGGAGAAGAAGAAGAAGAAGAACTCTTTTCTTATTCCAGAATTTTTTCTTACATGCATCATCATGGTGGAGAAGACCTAGCCCTAGATTTAAAGGATTTCTCCAACCAAAAAAGGAAAAAGGAAAAGAGGAAAGAGGAAGACATGAAAGGAAATAAAGAGGAGAAAAAGGAGGGAGGGGATCTTGCGCAAGATAGACTTGCCACATTGGGATTCGTGCGCAAGTCTATCTTGCGCAAGAATCTTTTGTTTCCTTTTTTTTTCACTTAAATGGTGGTCCCCCCTTTTCTCTCTTATTTATTACATCGATAAGACAAAACGGGTCCCTCTACAGACTCTAATAAAAACCTAATATGGGACCAAACTAATGGGACCAAACAAATAACTTAAGGAAAGAAATAAATTAAACATGGGACCCAATACATTAACACATCAAACCATGGGCCCTCAAAACAAAATTAAATCCAAGGACCCCTTCACTTCTCCAATCCATGTGCCACTTCCCTATGTGGGGGCTTCACTGTAATTGTGCACATGGGCCGTCGATGCTCCGCCATCGTGATCAAACGAAATCCAACCGTCGGATCTCCTCTGAAAGATAATCCAACGGTGGATTTGTATTGTCTTCGCGTTCAATGCCATAGTATTGATCATCCAACCAGATTAGAGCTTGATCGGCTGCCCTGCGCTTTCTTCTCTGATAAACTTTGTATGGTTTTGGGGAATTTGGTAAGATGTCCCCATCACAAGCTCCACTTACATTCCCATCCTATGATGCACGGATACTTTATCGTATCCGATATTTCACTTTTTACATGTAAAATCCATGTCTCTACTGTGTCTATGGCGTCTCCTTACCATATCCATGCCGTATCTAGGCATCATAAATTTCCTCACTCAAACCATTTTCTATCAAGAATCTGTTGAGGGGTGGGCTTTACCGAAGGGAGAGCACTAAAAAGTATTTGTAATGCCTCCACTAACACTTCAAGCTTTTGGTAGGGGGTAGTATTGAGAAGTGCGTACCACCCAAGGGGAAGTATTAAAAAATACTTATGCGCTAACACGAGGTTTTGGTAGGAATGGTTAGTAAAGGAAACTTAATAGAATCAGATGCAACCCTAGATCTTCGATCGAGTGTAGATCAATCTATTGAAGGATTGATCGAACTCAGAGATGGATTCCAACCCCTAGAACACTCTTACAAGTTAACAGAGGTAAATCTCAAAAGAAATTTTAATTAATTGAGATAAGCATGTCCACTACAATAAAAGGCTCCTCCTTATAGAGGAGTGACTGTTTCTAAATAACCAAAAATTACTAAATTAAATTATGCACCTACTAAATCCTATTAAGCAATTACTAATATTAATCCAACATAAAATAAGAAATAAACATATTAATTAGTAACTATCTAATTAAGGATAGGAATACTGATCTTGAAGAGATCATGGATCAAGTGGGGCCCATTAATGCCGGACCGGATCTTGGATCTGGCTTGCATCAGAATCTCACTACTTTTCTTTTTGTTTCTCCTATAATATGTGTGGAGAACACCTATTATATGCAATCCCAAACACCCTACCCGCCCATGACTTATCAACACTTCAAAACCACCTCAAAAAATGGCAGTTCTGAACAGGTTAAACTCATTAAACTATGGACACATAGTACACCTGTGAATGTTTGATGAGGCCATGCCAATTCAACACATACAACAATGCCTAACATTCAAAATCTAAAGAATCATAATATTAGAGCCTGCTTCATAAAGTACTCATAAAAAGAAGAAGAAGAAGAAGAAGAAGAAGAAAACTTAACTCATTTTCTTGTAGTAAAAAGAATAAGAACTGAGATTAAGAGCTTACATTGCGGGGATGATTCTGAACAATATCGACAGCTTCCTGGTTGCTAAGATGTTCCCAAAGCCCATCAGATGCAAATATAAGAAACTGATCATGTGGTTGAAGAGGATGCACTGATACTGATGGTTCAGCACTCAATATTGGCCTTCGAAAAGGTTCACGGAGACGAAATTTTGCATACAAAGGCTCTCTGTTGAATTCAGCCTTTTTAAGGTATACGTCACCGATCGATCTAGAAACCTGAAAAAAAAAACTTATTTATTGAGAACTTGAGAGATACAAAAAGCTCATTTTAAATTGTATATCTGCATTGCAAAGTTACAAATGAAATTAATATAAAAAAAGATGGTTGCATTCATTAAGTTGCAACATCCTAGTGGCCGAGATCGATGCACTAGCATGTAGCAATCTCATGTTAGTATTCTCAACAAAGAGGCATATCCAGAGCTTGGTTTGAGTAAATGACCTACAAGCAAGTTATTTTGTAGGACCCAATGAATGGAGTCTTCACATATTCACAATGGGTGCTTAGCCTTCAGAGTCATCGCCATTGACAACCCAGGAGTTCTCATACAAGGGGAAACATTTGCTCAATGCAATCACAAAATGAGCAAAGAAGAATAATCTTTGTTCAATTTGAATACAAGAAAATTTAGAGGATAGGATGACAATCCTGCCTTCAGGAATCCTAGATAGGATTTTCTCCCCTATCCACTATATGATTGGCATTTGATCTCCTTTTTCTCTAAACAAGGCTTTATTTCCTCTTCCTGTATTGCATATCAATCAACTACATTGCCAGATCAATGAAATCTTTTTGGGGTTTTCTATAAAAAAAAATGTAGATCTAGAAGCTTTTCTTGGAAATTTGATAAACCAAGAATGCAAACATAAGAAATCTTCTTGTAAATTTTCTATACTACGAAGCTGAATATAGCTTTACCCAATATGCTGGCATACCAAGTGCTAGGTTCAATGGGATAGTCAACTATGGGGTTGGCATACTTGGATTAGGCCCAATGAGCTGGCCAACTATGGGCCTATTAATGAGCCTCATTTTGTAAACCTCGATGCCCATAACACACTTGGACTGCATTACAGTGCTCAACTATGGAAATAACAACTCTTTGAGCCAATTATTTGGTATGTATGGGGCTCAACTTTTAAGGTTCTATATCATTCATATGGTGGTACCAACCATGGATACACAACAGACTAAAGTTACCCACAATTAAACAATCTGTCATCTTATTGGTCATTTTTTTGCAATTACATATGAACAATTGATCAACATAATCATCATTAAAGCCTTATCTCAACTATGCTAGGATCCGTTACATGAATTCTATTTCTCCATTCCGATACATCATGAGCCAAATCCTTCGAGAAGTTAAACTTCAAATCTAATTTTATTACCTCTATCCACGTCTTCTTCGGCCTACCCCTTTCCCTTGGTGGGCCATCAACCTGCATAACCAAACTTTTTCTTGCCAACACCATTGCCAGCCTACGTTCGACATGCCCAAACCATCTCAAGTGGGTTTCCCTAATCTTATCCCCCTATTGGTGCTACCCCTAAATACTCTTGAAAGCATTCATTTCTAATTTTATCCTTCATAGTTTTGACGCACGTCCACCTCAACATTCTTATATCTACTAATACATATTTTATACATATGCTGCTTATTGTTTGGCCAACATTCTACTCCATAGGTCATAACTGGTCTAATCACTATCCTATAAAATTTTTCCTTTAATCTTTTTTACATTCTTTAGTCACAAAGTACTCCAAAAAAAAGGCTCCACTTCAATCACCTGGCTTTTATCCTATGTTCAACATCTTCATCAATCTTTTCATCGTTACTAATTATCAAGCCAAGGTAACATAAAGAATCTCTCTGTGGTATCTTCTGAGCTTCAATTCTCACAGTAGTCTCAAATTTGTCTATGCCCACTAAAGTTGCAGTATATATATTTTGACTTCACATGGCTTATTTTAAAGTCCTTGGATTCTAACGCCTCCATTTATCTCCTGAGTTATGTATTTAAACCATCTTTGATTCATCCCCCAACAAATTATTATCTGCAAACAACATACACCAAGGTGCACTTGAATATGAGCAGTTAATTCATCCATAATCAGTGCAAAGAATTAAGCGCTTAAGGATGACCCCTTAATGCAAACCTATGATCATTGGAAACTCACTTGTCTCTCTAAGTTCTTACGCTTGTTACTGCTCTTTCATATATGTCTTTAATAATTTCAGTAAAATTTCTTGGAACATTCCTTTTCTTTAAAACCCACCAAATTATCTCTTGGTGCCCTGCCATAAGCTTTTTCTAGATCGATGAAGACAATATGCAGATTTTTCTTCTTTACTTGATATTTTTTCATTAATTGCCTAAGTGAGAATAGCTTCCATAATTGACCTCCCTAGCATAAAACTAAATTGATTTTCAAATATCTTGATCTCCTATCTAAATTTTTGCTCCTTTACTCCTTCATAGAATGGCTCATAAGTTTAATCCAACGATAGTTGGCACAGTTTTACATTTCTCACTTGTTCTTTTATATATATATATATATAATAAAAGTACTACAATACTTTTTCATTTATCCGACATTTTCTTTGTCATTAATATTTGATTAAGGAGTCTAGCTAACCAAATCCACCCAACTTCTCCTAAGCATTTCTATACCTCCATCGGAATGTGATCCAGACCCGTAGCCTTCTCTATCTTCATTTACTTCAAAGCTTCTTCCCTCACTTCCACCACCCTAATTTCACAAAAAAAAAAAAAAAAAAAAATGTGTTCCGCCAAAAAGGTATCCTCTCCTATTCTTGTATCTCATATATTTTAAAAGCTTGCTAAAATATTGCTTCCACCTTTCTTTGATATTGGTGTCCTTCACTAAAACCTTTTGGTCATTATTATTGATACATTTGACATAATCTAAATCCCTAATTTTCCTTTCCCTTATTTTTGAAAGCTTAAAAATATCATTCTCTCTTTCTTTTGTTCCCAACCTATTATAAAGGTCATCATATGCTTTGAGCTTTGCACCACTTATTACCTATGATGCCCAGATAGGGATAGGGATACAAACACGGATACGAGGACCAAAGATACAACTCTGCACTTTCAAAAATCTAGGACAAGGATACGGATACCAATGCCCAATTTTTCCTTCAGATCACATTTGAATTAATAAAATTATCATTGTTTATATTCCTTTCTAACATTTTCTATGTTGAGAAATAATAAAATTTAAAGAACTATATGAAATTATGGACTTGCTAACTGCTAAGTATGATATGCTAAGCTTATATCCTATATGTATCGGTGCAGTATCAGGTACAATGAAAGTAATGTATCGGTCCGATACAAATACCGAATACGTTGGGCTTGTACAAGTATCTAGATATCATAGCTTTTTTCTTTGCCTTCTTATACATCTCTAATTTTCTATATTCCTAGTCCCCTATCAAACTTTATAGGAACGTCTTTCTTTAACACTTTGTTCACAAAACCAACTCCTAGATGGCTAACATCATCTGCGAGGGTTCTTTGCAACATCACAATTTACCTTGAGTGTGTGATAGGGGTTGGTTTATTCTTTTCAACCAAAAAAAAAAAAAAAAGGTTAATATGATGGATTAAAGGTGGGTCCCACCTGATGAAGCCCAAAGATCCATTGATCAAATATTAAAGATGGTGAACGAATAAAACTCATGGTTGGATTGGGCGAAATGCACAAGTGGCCCACCTAAGCCTCCTAATGACGATGTGCTTTTGATGAGGACCAATCTTTATTAGGAGACCCATCACATGCATGAATTTCAACTTATATGTCACATAAAGACAGTGTGTCGGGTCCTTGGTTATTCTCAATTCTTATTTATTAGGAGGAGTGCATTGTCTCCAGTATGATTAAAGAGGACGGCTGAAGTTATTGATTGATCCAAAGTCCAATGGATGAATTGAATTAAGGAGACTTTCTTGGGTTAGACTTAGAAACATCCACACAACTTCCACGTGTTTTAACTCAATTAGAATCAGTTTATATCAGTAGTGAGGGAACTATTTATGTATTTCTGGTGCATATGATTGAGGGGAGTTCTTTGTTGTATTCTATGTTTCACCGTTTGATCTTGAAGCTACTATTGACTGGATGTTTATCGTATCCACTGAACCTGAGCATCTAGTGGCATGAAAATTCCTAGGATGGTGGATTATTCTTACACTTAACAGTCTTCTTTTACATGTGTTTTGTCGTCTCAATTTTTCCAGGCATACTCCTTCATTTGTCTTGAAGAATCATGGCCCATGGAAACCAATTGTGTGATTGTTGTGGCCCAGCATCAAATCCACACCATCTAAATGAAATCATTTTATTATTATTTTTTTCTTTAATGGTAACTTGCATTAAAAAAGGCTTTATAGGAACGACAGGATTATACCAGAAAGCAAAATTGAAGGGGCAACCCCAAAAAAACAGCAGCTTCCACTCAGAGAAGAGTAGAGAAAAAAAAAAAAAACAACAACAACAACAAATGACATCTTTGCATGTTAGGTAGCTACAAAAGAATGCCTTAGAAACAGGTCAAAAAAAAAAAAAAAGAATGCCTTAGACATAGGCAAAAAAGAACCAATTAGGAGAGAGCCACTTCCCTCCAATTGTGATGGATGGCGTCAATGGACACACCCCAAAAACCAAGGAGGAGCCACAATCCCCCCAACAAGTGGCAACAAAACTTTGGTAATTGATCTGAGTTGTATTCATGTGAATTAGGATGGAAATTTCTATACCAAAGTTGGCTAGTCTCAATGCGAGTAATTGGTTGATATGGAAGGCCAAGATGGAAGACATACTTTATTGTAAAAATATGTATGAACCAATTGAAGGAAAGAAGCCATGTGCTATTTTCAAAGAAGACTGGAAGAAACTAAATTGAACAACGCAACCATTCATTATTGATGGGTGGATGATGGGGTTTCACCATGTGTCGAAAGAAATGGGGGCACAATCTCTATGGAAGAAGTTACATGACTTGTAAGAAAGGAAAGAGGTGGCCAACAAAGCATTGCTCCTTAGGCACTTTGTGTTTGTGAAATTCCTAAGTGATTCACATGACCCAAGATGCAACACTGATTCTAATCCCTGCAAAAACATCTTTGGTTCCATTGATCCAACAGCTAGCTTCCATGCCTGAAAAAAATCTGGAATGGAGTTGGGAAGGAACCGGCGGCAATCAAACTTGGCGAGTACTAAATTTCATAACCTAAAATTAACCTTGCAGTTAAGAAGATGGTGGTCCACTGATTCCTTCGCTAAGAGAAAAAGGGGGCAAACATTAGCAACTATACTATTGTAACAGCAGATTCTCTCACATAAGGTAAGCCATCCTAACCATGGTTTAAAATAACGGCCGTTATGAAACGGTAATGGCCTATGTCGTTGCATTATTTTCACTATAATGGTCATAACGGCCACGATCTAAAAAAAAGCCAGTGAAAATAATAGTACATAATGGTTATAATGGTCGTTATTTTGAAAATAATGATCATAACAGTTATAACATCTGTTATTTTGAAAATAATGTCAAAATAAAAGCCGAAAATGATTTTTTATTAATTTTCTTTCACTATCTTTCTTTCCCAAACCATTTGTGGAGCTTCCTAAGATTGTGCCAGAGCTTCCCAAGACTCTTTTTTCACCAAAAATCAAGTGATATGCAAGATTTTGGTGACTTCTCAGACGAAGGGTTCTTCCCTTCTCAACCAAAATATCCCTATGTCCATAATCCATTGTTTTAATTAATTTATTCATCTTGATATAGTGATGCAGGCCAGACCATAGGTCAGCCAACCCGTTGGGCCCAATCCATAAGCCCAACAGGACATTCAGTTACTTAGGGATATTATAAGTAGTTTAGTTTAATTATGTTTAATATTAGTCAATTTTTATTTTATTAAGGCTTATTCTAATATTAGTAAGTCTTACTTGCTAAGAACTAGGTTCGCTACTCTATAAATAAGAGAGACTTTCATTGTAGTTGCTTATGCTTTGATAATTAATAATATTCAGATTGGGTTTTCCCTCTAATTATGGTGTGTTTGGTTATGCTTGTGCCTTAGGATAGGAATCCATTGTGGATTCAATTAATCATTCGGGAGATTGATCTATTCTTCTCGATCATGAATTGTGGCTGCGCCAATTGGTATCAAAGCTAAAGAGTGATTGCTGGGAAGAAATTTGTACTTCTTGGATTTTTTTTTTCTTATCATCATCCACCCCTATCCCATTGTCACCACTCAAAACCCTTCACCATCTTCACCATCCCCAAGACCAAAGCCACCCCGTCAGCATTCCTGAGACCGCTACACCCAATGAAACCAACCCCTGCTCACCAAAACTCACTCCCTCCGACCACCCAGATCCACCACGAGACTCCCCAAAACTCTACAAACACTAAAACCCAACCCCGACACCACCCCACAATCCCAATCGAACATCACCAACCATCCTGAACCCTAGCCACTTCCGAAACCACACCCTAACAAGAAAACTGTAACACCCCGACCCGATTTGATCTGGATTAGCCGCTAATTCTTGATGATTTAGTTGCTAATGGTGATTTGTTCTTGTGTTTGTTTGGTTTCCGGTTCTGGATAGGTAGTTGGGTTGAGTTTGACCTGGTTTAGGTAGACATAAGCCCTTTTTCGTAATTTGTTATTTTGTGTGATGTCGTCATTCATGCATCATCTTGGTATTGACGCGTGTCTTTTGTTATGCTTGTTGATTTCCGTAACTACGTCATTTACCAAATATGTCATTTGTTTCCGTTAGACCCGCAATTGACTTGAACTGGAATTAATTGGAACAATTGGACTTCCTTGCAATTGGCCTTGATATTTATAAGCCACTGACTCTCTCTCTTTCTCAGTTCTGCTCTGTCTCTCTCTCGTTCTCGAGACTTCTTCTCCTCCTCGTTCTTCCTTGCTTCTGTTGATCAAGTCAGGGAAAGCATCGGTGCGTGTACACGTTTGAGTATCATTCGCGTGTTTCAAGGTGAGTTGGAGTTCTTGCAGTGTTCTTCTCTTCCTTCTTCTTCCTCTTGTTCTCTTGATCGATGGGTATGGATCCTTACGGTTCTCGTTTCTGTTTTCCTTGCATGCATAGCGATTCGGAGCTTGTTGGTAGTGTGATTGAGCCCAAGGACAACAAGATTGTGTGTTAGACTCCATTTGAGGCAAGTATAAGCATAACTTGGATAAATCATGTGGGTATGTGTTTGATTAAGCTTAAGTAATGTATTCTTGAGTATGAATGTTGTTTGCAGCCCATCTTGTGCTCATTTCCCTTCATTAGATGTGATTTAGCCTGTTTGTATGAGTTTCGATGATTCTGTAATCAATTCAGAAACTGCTTCGTGTGTACCACGGCTAAGCCGTAACTCACCTTCGGCTTAGAATCCAGAGAGGGAAATTCCCAGTTTTCTTCTACGGCCAGGACACGGCTAAGCCGTATATTGTCTTACGGCTAAGCCGTAGCTCAGCCGTGACCCAGCCGTAGATCATTACAGGGTGCCTTCTTCTGAATGAACTGAAAGCAAGTAATTGGATAGACCTTCTACGGCCCAGCCACGGCTAAGCCGTAGAACAGCACACGGCTAAGCCGTAGAACAAAATACGGGTGAACCGTAATTGCGGATGAACAGTAAAGGGAACCGCGGTGGAGCCGCAGTGCATGTTACGGCTACGCCGTAAGATGCATACGACTAAGCCGTAAGTTCACCTACGGCTAAGCCATGCCACCCTTGAGAAATGAATGAAATGATAGGATTAAGAAAGAGACTGATATGGCCTTCATGATAGAATGTAGATCACCTAGATTGGTCCAATGGTATGAGTGTATGACATGAATGATCTCGAGGGCTGCGAATCATTCATGCATGTTATCCAGTTGTTTAGCACCTCCCCATGGGTGTTGGTTTAAGGGACTTCGGTGCACATTCCAGATACACTGCAACACTAGACAATGGTGCATCGGATAACTTAAAACTACATCATCATGCACGGTTAGAAACACTGGATACTTAGAATAGGATTGGCTAGTAACAGATCGTGATTCCTGCAAGATCATCTGATTGCATGGCATATTGATTTCGGTTCTTGTCCTCTTATTCGCGTTCTACGCTGGGGCACACGATTGGATATTTCTAGCTCTGTCCATGGTACATCCCGGGTGGAATAGCGATCTTGCATGTTCGATCTTACTCATCAGTTCTTTGGTTGGTTCGTTATTTATTCAGTTATCTTGTTGGTTTGTTATTTGTTCAGTTATCTTGTTGGTTCGTTATTTGTTCAGTTATCTTGTTGGTTTGTTATTTATTCAGTTATCTTGTTGGTTTGTTATTTGTTCAGTTATCTTGTTGGTTTGTTATTTGTTTCGTTATCTTGTTGGTTCGTTATTTATTCAGTTATCTTGTTGGTTTGTTATTTGTTCAGTTATCTTGTGGGTTCGTTATTTATTCAGTTATCTTGTTGGTTTGTTATTTGTTCAGTTATCTTGTTGGTTCGTTATTTGTTCAGTTATCTTGTTGGTTTGTTATTTATTCAGTTATCTTGTTGGTTTGTTATTTGTTCAGTTATCTTGTTGGTTCGTTATTTGTTCAGTTATCTTGTTGGTTTGTTATTTGTTCAGCTAGATATGGTTATGGATATATGTTTAACAAGACATGCACGTCACGTCTGATGAGATACATGTTCAGTTATGCAAGTTCTGATAAGCACATTATGATATGCCTGTTCCGATAAGATATATGTTCAGCTATGTCCGTTATGACATGCATGTTCTTGTATTTGATTGACTCGCTATAGTCCGGCACTACTGAGCCTCAGCCTTAGGATCCCGACGGGGTGACTTTGGTATAGTGTGTGTTTACCTTACTGCAGAAGGTCGTGTCTTGGGGAATCCGGACCCCAGGAAACCGAGACCCATCTGGCCCATGGTGTTCTCATTCAGTTTATCAGATCCCTACTTTGGGAGCATATGGCGTATGTAGTTGCCAACTAGTATGTACATGTTATGTTACTTACATTGATTCACAGAGCATATGTTAATTTGAATGCACAACTGCCTAGATTACTGCATTGACATGTTATGATTATCTATGTCTTTTATTCTGTTAGAGACCACACGTGTTAACTTGTTACTGCTTATACTTTGCTGAATCGTTGTATTCATGAGTTGTCCTTGGTGTTGCAGGCTCAGGTACCCTCGACCGTGTTCTTGTCGGTCGTCAGTTTGTTTGGGAGACTCCAGCTGTCTCTTCAGGTTCGCGGAGTGGGTGTTATCCCTCCATCAGAGCGCGACTGTTCTCTGCATGCATGCATATTGTTCTCCTTTCATGTCATTGATTGTACTCATATGCTATACATTGTGATTGGATCCAGATTTGCATGTTCAGACCTTTATGTCAGTCTTTGGGTATTATTTCCCTTGTTCGCATGTGCCTCGTGTTGCATGTTGATCTTTGTAGCTTCCGCATACATGTTTGCACGTGTGTTTCCCTTGTGCGTGTGCATCTAGACCGGGTCTAAGTGCATATGCACGGGAGTGCGTGTGTCGCTGGTTAGGTTTTTGCTAACCCCCGATCTCCTGGGGCTCGGGTCGTGACAAAAACCAAACCCAATTGCACTCCATACCACTTTTGAAACCAACTCCAACCCCATCCCTGCCCATCAGACCCACTGCCTACACCGAAAGCCCTTTTCAAAACCCTAAAACCCAATACAGGCCTTCTCAGGGGCAAACCGAACTGAACCCAAACCCTTTCGAACGCCTAAACCCTCACCTTAGACCCTTTGATTTCTGTCAAACGTCGCCAAAATCCAAAAAAAAAAAGAGTAGTGGGCCAATTAGAGAGACAAGCCAAGCCAAGCCACTAATTTTCTGCTTGCTGTATCTCCATCTTTGATTTTCAACAGCCAAGTCATCATGCAAATTTTTGAAACCTCCAATGCAATTCAAGCAATTTGGCATAAATTTACCTATGGCAATTGGTATTTTGTGAATGAGTTCTATTTTGATCAATTTTTGAATTTGAGACAAGGCAAGGCACACTATCAATTCTTGATTACGATGCTGAATCTACACACATAATGTGGACTAAATGAAAGTGATGAGCATTATGGCATTATTTTCATTAGAGGTTTGGAGCCAAGCATTTAGAAAAATATGAGAGCTTGCACGACCATATATGAAGCATTTCGGGAAGCGATCTGTGTAAAGTGCTTGATAACATGCTCTCGTCTTCGAACAGCAAAAATGCAGAGAGAAAAATCTTCATAAACTACTAAAGGTCATGTTGTTAAACCCATTATAGAGAATGTCAAGGCTGATCTCGATGGACAAAAGCAAGAAACAAGTGATTCCACTATCTATTCAAATGAAGTAACAAACAACTCTCCCTCAAATAATTCTACTTCAAATGCCTGGGAGCAACTGAACCCGAGTCCTATCCTTCTGACAGTGTTGATCAACCAGTGTAGATGGAACACAAAGACATCAACAGTGAATAAAACAACAAGGACTCTAGTCATCTCGTCAATCTGATCATAACTCTACTTCTAACAACTCACATTGGGTCACTGAAAATTAAATCAATTGCTCCAGTGGTTTTGCAAGAAATTTAAGTTGTTGAAGTCCCCCACATTGACTTCATCTTCAGGGATCAGACATGGATATTAGACAGCCAACAATAGCAGTATCTACAAGTCAGATCATTCATCATGGCTAAATTCATTCATTAAAAGTAGAAACGCGTCCAATGCCTTTTTCCATGGAGTAAATGACCCCGTCAAGCTTTCTATCCATGCCATAAAAATGTGGATCTGAAGAAAAAAAAAAAAGTTTGTGCGATTGATTTTCGACCCCGAAGGAAGTTTCCCTCACGTTGTGGTCAAACTCCTCCCAGCATTTCTTATGTTTACAAACTCGTCAAAGTCAAGTTTTTTCAAGCCGGGGAGAGTTGATGCAAGCCAGACCATAGGTCGGCCAACCCGTTGGGCCCAATCCATAAGCCCAACAATACATCCAATTATTTAGGGATATTATAAGTAGTTCAGTTTGATTATGTTTAATATTAGATAATTCTTATTTTATTTAGGCTTATTCTAATATTAGTAAGTCTTGCTTGCCAAGAACTAGGGTTGCTACTTTATAAGTAAGAGAGACTTTCATTGCAGCTGCTTATGCTTTGATAATTAATAATATTTAGATTGGGTTTTTCCTTCAATTATGGTGTATTTCTTGGTTATGCTTGTGCCTTAAGGTAGGAATCCATTGTGGATTCAATTAATCCTTCGAGAGATTGATCTATTCTTCTCGTTCTTGAATCATGGCTGCGCCATATAGTAGTAGATGTTACTTGAAAGTTGAAATTCATTCTCAGCTTACATAGTGATTGGGTAATTGAGTGCTACACCACTACTACTAGTTTCTTGGCTTTGAGTTTTTAACACTACTGGTTAGTTCAAAAATTATGGTTGCAATGCATACCGTAAAATTTGTGATATTTCAAGTTAATTTAATCTATTCATGTAAATCCATTTAATTCAAAACAAACATTACAAGTTTCAGATAAGATAGCAATACAATATGTTAAGACTTAGGGAGGCCGATATTTTGCTTTAAAGTGTTTACTAATGGGAAAAAAAACATTTTTTCTAGCATTTTATAATATTATAGATTTTTTGGATATTTTTCATATTTTTTAGGTAAAATAAAAATTCGCACCACAATGGATTGCGATGACCACAACGCGATGCAACAAACATCATAATGGCTTTCAATGTCGACAACAATGGCGACTGCGACCATGATTTTAAACCATGATCCGAACACCAACACCCTTGGGGGAGCCTTAGTCCTTCAAAAAGAGTCCCACAGAGTAGTTGTAGTAGAATAGTTAGTGCGAGAGAGTAAAGAAGAAGGAAGATATAGAGAAAATACCATCATGAGAACAAACCCAAACTTTAAGATCTTAACCTCCTCCTAGGATGAAGATCTTATGAAAGTCCTCTAGAAGACAAAGAAGGTCTCTTTCTTCTGATTCCATCAAGTTCCTTCTAAAAATCGGAACCCAAAAAGACTTGGTCAGTAGACCTATCCATGTAGTACTAATATTTGCTTGGAGATCTCGAGCAAAACTATACAAATCTAGAAATGGAAAACAGCTAATGGCATGTTGCCAATCCATAAATCATGCCAGAATGGCTAATGGCATGTCGCCAATCCAAAAATCATGCCAGAAAAGTAGACTATCCCCAGGGCCAACCCATAATCTGATAAAAGTTGTGAATGACTCCTTGAACGAGATGATGTCTCTCCATATGCCTAAGCACCCAATCATAGGTCAAGAGAGTGCTGGCATAATGATCTACTCATTCCCTTAGGCAAAACATTGTATATTTGACCACTTAAATTTTCCCTATGAGAATGATAGCTCCATTGAATCCAGCATCTTGCAATGAAACATGAAGGAGCTACCCAAATTCCAATGACCATTGCAAATGGAATAAGATGTGACCAAATTATGGCCAATAATGGACACATAAAACAATTTGAGAAGTCCACAATCAAGGAACTTCCACTATGAAACAATACAAATCATTGTGATTTAAGAATTTGGTCTCATCAACAATGGCCCGCAAGATCAACAGTTCCAAGTTCGGAGCCCTACAGACACAGAGGGAGGGCTCCAGTCAAGCCTCCAACCATAAAGAAGAAAATACAAATTATAACATTTTCCAGTTTTTAATTCTAAACATGATAATTTATGTAATTTATATAATGAACAATTGACGAGATTTGAAAACTTGTATGATTCATAGAACACACACTTGACAAGACTATTCCTATGTTGACTTAGATGATAAAACGTTGGTGGATCAAGAGATGTCATGAGCGAGAAACTTGAAAGATAGCTGGAGGCTTTACAATCTAAGGGCTTTAAAACAAGTTTCAAAAAAAACAAACTGCTGTAAGAATTAAAGATCTAGAGATAGCAAGGCGATTAATTCCAAAACCTTCACTTGAAAATTAGTACAGATGAAGAGATTAAGAAAGATGTTGAATATAGGATAAAAACAAGATGGTTGAAGTGGAGACTTGCTTCTAGGGTATTAAGTGATTGGCACATACCAACAAATTTGGATAAAAACTTTAAAAAAACAATGATTAGACCAATAATGACCTATAGAGAAAAATGTAGGCTATTCAAGACGTAACACATGCACAAAATGAGTGTAGTAAAGATGAGAATGTCGAGATAGATGTGTGGTAAAACTAAGAAAGAATAAGAAATGGGCATTTTCGGCAGCATTTAGGGGTAGCATCAATTGAGATGTTTTGGACAAATTCGATGTGGGCCAGCAATAGCATTGTTGAGGAAATTTTTTTTCTTTGCAGGTTAATAGTTGAAGAGGACACAAATAGAAGTATAGATCAAGTGCAACCTATCCAAGAATTTAGCATAGATCAAGTGCAACCCATCCGAGTATTTAGCATAGGATAGATTGGAATTGAGAAATGGGATTCATGTAAATGACCCCAACATAGTTGGGACTAGGCTTTGTTATGATGATGATACACGTGACGAGGCTAATCACATGTGACAACACTATCTCTCAAATAAAACAAGTATGAACACCACCTGGAAACCATAACAATCAACCATTTTTCTCAAACCAAATTATCTATTCAATTTAATTTGACCAGATTGAGAAAAATATTTCATTCCAGTGGCCCAATCAGTTTGGTTCTTCCCTCTCCCCACACCCCACCCCACTCTCCCAACCTCTGAAAAAAAAAAAAAGAAAAGAAAAAAAAAGAGCTTCACAAATTATTCAAGCAAGTTTGAACCATTTCCTGTTTTTCTATTGATCAAAATAAATAGTACCTACCTAAAAGTTTAGGTGAATCAGACCACTCCATGTTTTCCATCCAGTGTTTACTATGCCTTCTGGGAATATTCAGCACTATTTATGAAAAATATTTTGTATTAGTCAACATCGTCACACAATAGCCCATGTATTTGGGGTGGTCTTTTGAGTAATAGTCATGAGAAATTCATATTGGATGATTTAAAAAGAAAACAAACAGTCATTTTCTTTTTCACATAAACCCAAAGCACAACAGCAAGCATAAAAGGTTCAACCACAAATTTGGATAAGATTAGCACTGGTTGTTTTTTTGCACCTACTCCATAATTTCCTTCGCTCAGAGAGGAATGAACTTCTTCCTCTATATGTTTCTTTAAAAAAATTTTTCAATCTTTAAGATCTTAGATTAGAGTTAATATTCATCCAATATATATGAGTGGCTTTCCTATCCAAACTAAAACTCCATTTAAAAAACATTACATGTGAAGATCCAATATGAGCATCTTACGAACATAAAGAAAAAGAAAACAAAAAAAAAAAAAAAAAAACAAATCAAACAATTGCATAGAACATGCAACTTCCAGAAGGACCAGGGGTAACAAACTAACATGACATCACTACTTTAGCAAAGGCTACTAGAAACAGTACTTAAGCACCCAAGTCCAAGTTTGATAATGGAAGAGGAATCTGCTTATTTTGACTCTCACTGGGGAGGGAACAAAGAAAAGAGATTCCAAATCCGAAATACATATTGCCATTCAATCATTGTTTCACTGCTCATAGTCAAAGATATGCAAGTTACATTAACTGCAAACAATTGAAATAACCCACATAATCTTGTTACCTAGGTATTTAACCATAAATCACAGTATGCACAGGATGGAGTACCTGAATGAGTCCCTTTATGCGCCAGACGTTATGCTTTAAAACTACTATCTGCGTATCATCTGGATGTAATGAGTACAATTCCTGTCTCACAGACTCAATACTGGCATTGTGCTCTGCTGATAACTGAACTGCCAGGACCTCTCCAGTTGCCTTGACAAGCCTACCTAAAACAGCACGGGAATCTCCTACATTGGCAACATACAGAGTAGAACCACAAATTACACCAGTAAGACAACAAGAACCAACTGAAGCAATCTGGGGCTTTGTAGGCCATTGCTTAGTTACAAGAGAGAAAAACCCCTCCTCTGTTGCCTGGTATGCTTTCCGTATAACATCCGCTGACATTGACTGTTGCTCTGTTGTAAACCCTGCAAAAGCAGTAGCCCCATCATCACAGGGTGTCATAATTGCCATCTGTTGCTAATAATCTCTGGAAAATTAGCACTGAAGTCCCACAAAAATAAACAAAAAATAACAAAATGAAAAAGAAAAGGCAAAAGAGAAGCTCCAACTCTAGCAATAAGAAGTTAATTTAAAGGAACATAAGCAAGGATCGAGCAAATTAGTTCAAAGATTCCACTCTAAACTTCTAAATGGAATGTCAATTATCTATCAAGATGAACCACAGACCATCAAATTCAATGTTTTGGCAAAGAGATTGGAAGTCTCTTTAAGATGTAATATTGCAATTCTTGTTTGCCTTTTTCGATTATCAACAACTTTTTTTCTCCTGCACTGGAAAGAAATTTTTCATTTAGGGGTCACACCCATCACAATGCAGAAGATATATCCAAAAATGCAGCCAAAAAGTTCAAACACTTGCAATTAGTCACAAATCCAAAGCACCCTTCAATCACAAAGGAAATGAAACTTCCACTCTGCAGCTGCAAGAAAAGAGCACAGTACCTATGAATTGAGTATGAAAAGAAATGACAATGCAAACTTATCTTAAATGAAAGTCTTAGAATGCAATGAATTAAATGTAATACAAGGATATGAGATACCAGTGTTTTCAAAATCAGAACCCAGGACCCATTGCATAAAACTCAAAATGTTTACACTTTCTATAGGCTTTCCAATCCAATCAGTATCCAAATTCTTAGAAATTGAACACAGAAAAACTCAGCATCAAATTTTTACTCTTGAGGTGGTGGAAGAAGTGATCATTGATGTAGCGGGACGTTTCTGGCCCTCCATGCCCATCATAGACTCCTACAAAGGTTCCATGGGGCCCAGACTCAATTGTGCTCAAAGGGCCAGACTCAATTTGGCTCTGATCCTCAAGCAAGTTGTTTGCCTGAACAACGGACATCGAGAACTCGCCGGTGAGGTGCTGCCCTGTGTCCTTGTACCATAGAAGCCCATCTTGCCTGCCCACTGCATCCGAACCCACATGAATGTGTTGATCCGAAGATGGTTGCCAGCAGGCCTTCAATATGTTCATCAATGCTGATAACATCCCTCATCTCATCCAGACCCAACACCAATTTTTCAACATCCAAAAGGATGAAATAAGACCCAATATTCAAAAATTCACCTCCTTTCTTTTAAGACTGAAAACAATAGAACCCAACAGGACAAAAAAAAAAAGAAAAAGAAAAAAGAAATCATCAATAGCAGAATATCAAAACATATATAAAACAGAGGCATTGAAAAAGGAAGAAAATTTTCATCAGTTGCAAATTTACATAATTCTTAAACACACACTTCCCATCAAATCATATAAAAAACAGAAGCATTGAAAAAGGAAGAAAATTTTCATCAGTTGCAAATTTACATTATTCTTAAACACACACTTCCCATCAAATCATATAAAAAACAGAAGCATTGAAAAAGGAAGAAAATTTTCATCAGTTGCAAATTTACATTATTCTTAAACACCCACTTCCCATCAAATCATATAAAAAAACAGAAGCATTGAAAAAGGAAGAAAATTTTCATCAGTTGCAAATTTACATTATTCTTAAACACCCACTTCCCATCAAATCATATAAAAAACAGAAGCATTGAAAAAGGAAGAAAATTTTCATCAGTTGCAAATTTACATAATTCTTAAACACCCACTTCCCATCAAATCATATAAAAAAAACAGAAGCATTGAAAAAGGAAGAAAATTTTCATCAGTTGCAAATTTACATAATTCTTAAACACCCACTTCCCATCAAATCATATAAAAAACAGAAGCATTGAAAAAGGAAGAAAATTTTCATCAGTTGCAAATTTACATAATTCTTAAACACCCACTTCCCATCAAATCATATAAAAAACAGAAGCATTGAAAAAGGAAGAAAACTTTCATCAGTTGCAAATTTACATAATTCTTAAACACCCACTTCCCTTTTACTAGCCTACAATCACAGACCCAAAAAGTACAAAACCAACAATCTACAAGATTACTGGAAAAGACATAAAAATTACTCCTTTATTCATATAACCATAAGAATTGCACCTTCTTTCCTACAAAGAGAAAACCCCTTAAACCCAAATCCACAATCCGCCATTCCCAATCCAAAGCTACCCAAAACCCAAAATCAAAAACCCATCTCACTTTTCCCTCAATGTAAAAAACCCACAAAAGAAAACCCCCAAAACACCTCCCCACAGAAAGATATTTTTTTTTTCTTTTGACATTTTTGCAAAAGCAAAACATAGATAAAAATCTCACCTTTCAACCCCTCTATCTGATTTTGCTTCCAAAAGGCACCTGTGATCAGATCTCAAAAACCAGCTCCTGGGGTTCTTAAAAAGCCACAATCTTGTGAATTTTGGGGAAAAGTCAGATCTAGAGACCCATCAAAAGCAATAAATTGAAGGAAAAATTGATAGATTTCCTTTCCTCTTTCTTTCCTCCTCCTTTCTAAATATTTTCAATTGTAGTAATCTGAAAAAAAAAACACACAAATAAAGGAGAGATTGAGAGAGGAATTGAGGATTACAGAGAAAAAGGAAAGTGGGACTTTTCTTTTCCCATGGATGGATTTTGCAAGACTGCAGACAACTCTATTTATCGACCATCCCAGCCAGCAGAGCAGACGGGGAAGTTAGTGGGCCCCACACATCAGAGTTCCCATTTGGGGAAAGGGAAAGGTTAGAAAGAACTCTAGAACAAGGAGATTTCATCAGGACATGGGTGTAATCCTATTACACTAGACTTGACTCAGAGTGAGTCAATTAACTCATTCTGACTCGCATTGACTCGAACTGAGTCAACCCAACTTGGAAGGCGAGTGGGTGATCCCAAGAAAGTGTATGGTGAGTGTCTGACCTAAAACCGAATTAGGTCCAGATGAATTACTTTTTATCAATGAGGCAGATTTTTATCCCAAGTTTTAGATTTTGTGATGTGAGAGGTTGACTTTTGAGTTTTCATAAATTGGGCTCATAGGATGTGTTCCATTATTTTGAAATTCATTAAAAAAAACTCTGTAGAAAGGATCAATTTCTTTAGGCACTCAGGATTGCAATTGGATATCATCTGACTATCCATTCTCTCTGAACCCAAAAAAAACTGCATAAAACCAAGTTTTAGTTTTGATTGATAACTTGATATGTATACAGATTCCGGAGCCAATTTTTGGATTCGAAAACAAATTGAGCCCAGTTCCAAATCCATACAGATTTCAAGCTATGGACTTCAAATTGGCTCCTTTGCAAGTTACTTAAAAACGGAACTAGAATTTCAATTTTTCCTAATGCTGCAAACTCTCGTTCCTTTCATCGTCTCTCTGCCAGCACACATCTATGTATTTAATCCAACTGCGAACCCCAACTCCCTCTCTATCTCTATGACACGGCCTAGAAACCCATTTCCATTGGCTTCTCTCTTTATCTTTTCCTAATTAAGCTCGGAGGAAATCCGACTTAAAACTTATCTCCATTGGTTTCTCTCTCCCCCCCCCCCCCTACCTAATTAGGCTTGGACAAAAATCTAGGTCTAGATTCGCCGAAATCAAATCTAAAACCATCTAACATGTTCCGAGTTGAAACTAGGTTCATTTATGAGAAGATAAGTTTGGATCCAGTTCCTACAAGGTTTTAACCTAAGTTGACGCATTTGCAACACTATATATATTGTTGTGTTGACATACTAATAATGAGAAAAAGATATCTCCCTAATTAGGTTCAAAACAAAAATACCAAATCTAGATCCCCTTGCCGAAGTCAAATCCAATACCGTCTAATAGGTTCGAACTTGTGAATGTGAAATGATGAAGGGCCTAGGATGATGAGATATATTTTTTTATTATTTTGGACATACTTAGTTCTTATTGAGATCTTTCAGTCCACGCTGCCCTTCATAGTTCACATACATCGAGGCAGTCTTAAAACTCTTGCTCACATAACCCACGGTGTCGCTAGACTATGTCTGCTTATTAATGACTAGCTTGAACATTGTGCTTAAAGCTCAAGCATACATACGTAAAAGATAAAATAAACTAGTTATAGTAATATTGATCGGGATCAAAGTTTTAAAAATATAGTTAGAGATTAAAAAGGTTGTAAAACATATTAAAATTTTATGTGAAATAAAAATAATAATATAAGTTTAGGGCAGAAGTTGTCAAAACTAAAAGGAAAAAGATATTATTTATACATTTAAGAAAAAGGAACACAAATTAGAAAGGAAGAATTTCTGTAATTGCTGGCAATGAAAAATTCTCCAAAGATTGAAGTAAAATGAAAATGATACATGTAATAGATTTAAGAAAGGATATCTATCATAAATTTCCCATGAGTGATGCGCCCGCAAAAGATATTCCAGAAAAGTTTATTTCGAGTTTGTGTTTGGCCCACCATTTGATTAATTTCTTGCGATGATAAATACACAAAAAGGAGCAATAATGATAAATATTAAATTATGAATATAATAAAAAAAACTAAAACAAATCCAAAGCCAAATCCACCAATTCAAAAAACACTTTCAGAAGAAAATCTATTTATATGCCTTGATCATTTTTATATTAGTACTGTAAAATTTAAATCCTTGAAATTCTTATGTATCATAAACATACATACTTATATGGAGCAAAATTTTCTCTTGCATGCGTCGGCATGGAGTTGCAAGCATGAAACATTTTCTCTTCCCTTGATCGAGAGATAGCCTTGTTGCATCAAAGGGAGCAGTGAATTTCACAAAGAGGTTAAGTTACAGATGCTCATATGAGAAAATCTTTCCTTTTCTAAAAATGGCCTTAAATATATAAATAAGGTCTTGTATAATAAAATGTTCATATTTTCCTAAAGTAGTAATGACATGAATTGAATCTTCAATCTCCCATGTGCCCCCCAAGCCAGTCATCCCATTTATGACTGCTTTTGACAGTTTCTAACAAATCGTTGTAGTAAGGAAAGGTTTATGTGGTGCAATGGGTAGATTATGTTTTCAAAAGCATTAAAAAATAAAAGGTTTCGCGTTCAAATCTTTCCAGTAACACGCTAACTTTTTATTGGAGTAAGTTTGGGTTTAGCCTCGTTTTCCTTGGTTGACAGCAGCCTCCACCAGCAGTCAAAATTGTGTGGGCTGTAGGGTCAAAATTGAAATTGAATTTGTAAAAAATCAATGAGTTTCATTTATATAATAGTTGTTTGCCATGGATTTGAATTGTCGTAACTTCGGCAGTAAGAAATTTTGACTGATTCTTATAATAGAATTCAAGAGGTATGCTATGGATCACTGCCACTAATAGAGACGATGTGATTAAAATACCATGATAGTATCATGATATATACATTAAATGATATTTACTTAATAATCTCACTATCTTTTTAAATATCTTCAGATTATAAAAGTCACAACAAAATCAGAAAATAGGAAAATTAGGAGAAATGACTGAATGTATCTTTTAATATCGTTTTGTATTTATTTATTATTTAAAATTAATTTATTTCACATAAGATATTTCCCAACAATATAAAAAATCCAAAATTTAAAATTGTTAAAATATTTTTTTAGTATGATAAGATGGCATGGATTAGAGACTAGGTGATCCCTTTTTTTTGCCATGAAAGAGGGATTGACTATAGATTAAACATATAACAAAAAGTCATTCAAATGAGCATGCAAGAGGCTATGTAACCCTTAGTTTTGGGGTGTTCGTGCAGAAATGAAAAGAAGGAGAGTGGATTGCCCCATTTTTAGTCGCTGCACCATAAGATGTCGAGCAAGGTACCAGATCTTCCCTTTTGCAGCAAATCCAGCTACACAAACGCCCTCATGTTTCAAAGTTTAATTATTTTGAAAAGTTTATATTAATTAGGGCTGTCAATCTGGCCCTTCGATGAAGAGGCCTAACCTAGCTTGGACTAGGACAAAAGCCCTAAAAGCAAGGGCTTTTCTTTTTATCTTAAAGCTCGAGGGTAGGGTAGGCCCGATTTTGAAAACTCGCAACCTTGAGAGCCGAGCTAGGGTTTGACTTTGATGGCCCGAGGGAGCCTGGCCAAGCCATTTGTCTATTAATATATAAAATAAATAATGTGTAATATATATATATGAGAATTTTTAGAACAAAAATTATAAAGAACTTCTGTAATTCGAAATTAATGATAGAAATTTAATATTTTATCAAACAATAATAACAAAAAAAAAAGAATCTTAGAATTTTTTTTATGGATATCCTCATAGATCATAATATTTCCACCTATGTTTGCTTCTATGTTTTCTTTTAAAATGATATGTTTGATTCAACGTCTGCCCAACACAGACATATTTTTTAATGAAAACGGAATTTTAGTTGTTATTCAATAACCTCGTCTTCACCAAGGTAAACTACTGAAGTTTGAGAGTTTAGATGGATACCATCAACATAACCGTTCGACTTATTTCTTTATCAAAATTCCTGGTAAGAATTTGTTTTGTTGGGGTTTCTGATGACACCTTGTCCCTTAGCATTTGAGGTGTTGTGTTTCTTTCACCAGAATTCCAAATTTCAACCATCTAAAAGGTCTAAAATAATCATTTGGAATTCCTGAAATTTTATTTTTCTATTCATTTGGTTGGAATTTCAAATGCTCTGTCAAGAGGAGGGTTTTGGAATTCTAACTCAAGGGGATAACTTTTGGAAAATTGAAAATTCACCCAGACATAAATTCTTAGAATTCTAGTAAATAAACATGCTATTGAGTGGGGTTTGAGATTTGGAATTGCACCTTAAGGGGATAACTTTTGAAGAATTTGAAATTCATTAAAACATGAATTCTTGAAATTCTAGTAAAGAAATATGATATTGAGTGCAGTTGAATTTCAACTAATAATCTATTATTTTTTAACTATTCATCTTTGGTAGTCAAAGTTTAATTGATTTGTTATAAAAATCCAACGGTGAGATCTCAAATAATTACAAGTTAGGATTAATGCTAATTCAATAGCAATATAATATTAATTTGAACCACAAAGAACAAATAATTTATTTGAAAAATGTCTAATGCCTATTTAGAAAATCTAATTGAATTAGATGAGACTTGTCAAACTTATTCTGATGATCCATATTATTGCTTTATTAAAATATAGTACATAAATTAGTAAAAAAAGGCTACAACTAGTAGAACTGAAACTACGGCAATTACACTCATGGACTCACTACAAACAAAATTGGCCAAATTACTTAGACCAAAGGTATTTAATAGAGTCTTCTATATCCTAATTTCATATCACAAAACTATCAAATTAAATTATTTAATTTAATCATAAATAATATTTTATAAAAAGGAAAAATTAACTAATTTGTGCATTTTTTAAAAAGTGGTGCAACAAAATTGACTTTTGCATTAATGCACCTTGAACAAAGGAAGATTAGCGTCGTGGTATAAAAAATTACCATATATAATAAAAATATGTAAAAAACCTCTTTCAGCTCTCACCCCTCCCTAGCTCGGCCTCGGCCTATGAAGGTAAGGTAAGGGCTTTAATATTATAGTCCGTCGTTTGCTCCGAAGACTATGATTTAACCTAAGCCCAGCTCGCATATATGAGAGTAGGATAAGAGCTTACCCCAGCCTTGCCTGGGCGCAATCCTTTGACAGCCCTAATCTTAATGCCTTCCCCTCAAAAGAAAAAAAATAAAAAAATACAATAAAAAGTGTCATTTGGATTAAGCACATTAGCTATCGCCTTGATGTTTTCACCTTCACACGCCTTATTTGGGAGTTACTTATTGTTTGACTTCGGAGAAGTTAGATTCAACTATACTTTTCAATGGAAATGTACCTTACTTCCTTCTATAGCCAACCTCCCAAAAACACGTACTTCTAGACATGACCGCCGGTGTTTCGTTTGGGTCATCACTGACACTTCATCTGGCCCTTCGTTTCCTTCCAGACGTCATCATCACCTCATTTCCAATATTCCAAACCTGGTCCATCGGTCGGCATGAACTAAGTCAAGCCCCAAACGTATGTACTGGAATGGATCATCCGCAGGGGAACAGTATTGGTTGATTGCAACCATACAACTCATTGACTCTTGAAGCAATGGATCATAATAATCTGAGAAATATTTGATCATATCGTTTAGAGGTGCTCAGGTCCTACCCAGGCCAAGACTGAGTTATATCCAGGCCTAGTCCACCTTTAGAAATGTACGCCCATATTGGGCCCAGGCCATAACCGAGCCTTAATTGCCTGGCCGTCAACAGGCTAGGCTGTGCCGGGCATTCTGCCACTTTTTTTAGCATTGTAATTTGCTTATTTGGGCAAATCAACCACTAACTACATACGCTTGCACATGCAAGTAAATAAGCAAATTTGCACAAGCGAGCAGATGCAATTCCTAGGGGGTTTTTTCTTTTATAAAAAATGTATCTCCTAGTCGGACCCACTGTGGTTATATAATAATCATGGAATGCCATGGGATGGAATAGATGATGAATTTTCCAACTCGCAGCATTTCATGGTTATCATATGCCATAGTGGCCCAACGAGAGAGGCAACTTTTTAAAAAAACTCCTTCAAAGTTTTCTGGCACTCCCATGCCTCCTCTCCTCCATCACCTCTTATTGCCCACCAAGTGGCACCAATCTTTTGGTTGAAATTGCTTTAATTTCAAGGGTAATGAGATAAATAGCACATTTTAAGATGTTGCATTCTTTTAGTTACTATACTCCCCCTAAATATCACCAATCCATTTTTTTTAGAGAAATAAAGAAATAAGTTGCAGTTCATATATATAGGGCTTCTATGTGTTTACAAAATACTACAAGGACCATTATGTAAACTTCTACTTAGCTTAAGATTAAATAAGGTTGGTCGATAGTGTCTAACCTAGATACTATATGACTGTTTCATCTTCTCCCTTTCTCTTCTTCTCTTCTATTCTTTTCCTCTTCTGCATAGAACCCTAAAATATTGTATTGATCTGCATTGATTTCAAGTTTAAGAAGACAACTTGATATCAGAGCGAAGGTTGAGTATTCGAATCTCGAGGCTGTTGTGTCTTGTGTTCTCCCGTGGAGGTTGTGATTCCTGTGTGGAGCCCTCCCATGGAGGGTGTAATTCCTATGAAGGAGCCCACGCATGAGGGAGGGTGATTTGTAACCTTGATATATATTGTTACACCGTTCTCTATCAGCTTAAGTTTTTTATACCGATTTAAATGAGTCTTCTTATAAACAAAATAAAATAAAAATCGAAATGAGTCTCTCACAATGCCAATCATGTGAGATAGCCTGTGAGGCCCACCTAAGCATCCCACATGATTAATACAAACTCATCATCAGACTCCCCCTTCCCTATATGTAATAGATGTCATTGGATTTACACCAAACCAAGTAAATTAGACCGCTGGATCAAAATGAAACAAGATCATGTATTTTATATCATTAAACTTGAGTGTCATAGATCAAGGAGTTATAATGATGTGATTGACTTAAGACTTCATATATGAGCCACCACCATTTAAATCTTTCCGTCCCCTACCTCTTCCTTGATTGATGGGGCCCGATGAGCCCACGTGTTCTCTTGCATGGTCTCTCTTCCACATGTTAATTTTCGCAGATAATTCTAATAGAGGTGACAGAATACCCAGTAAACCTTTCTAAAAAGATAGCAAATGCGGGCATGTTACTCTTCTAAAAGATGAAAGCACATTACCAAATCACATAAATCCTTCTCTTAGGATGCCTAGTTTCCATATTTTTTTTCATCAAACCTTATTTGATTTTCTTAACAGTTTCACACATATATTTAGAAGAAAAACAAAACCACCAAAAAACAAATGACGTAAGTCTGCTAACCTTACAATCTAAAAAGCTCAATCCTGCAATCATGAGAAAGACCTGGTTTCCATATTTGGTTGTTAGGCTGAAATATGGCCGTAGTTTGCATTTAAGGCCAATCTCTACCTGATCAGGATGATTTTAGCCAATGGTTTACACCACGAAAGGTTGTCACCAACACGGAGTAGTTTGCATTTAAGTGATATTTTAAACACACACGTAGCGACTGATGATATCGCTTGCCAGTTTCTGACCACAGAAATCCAGACCTGAAGCAGAGGACAACTCGATTAGGATTTGTGTCGTTTGAGTGTTCCAGACCCGATTCAGTGTTCTTCCTTAAATGTGCATGCAAGCTGTGTTGTGACCCACGCATCACCCACATTTGATTCCATTGTGACTACATCCTGACTCAATTGCATTGGGTTGGGGCTAAATTATTGTACTAGGATCCGGCCAAGATTCTTTGATTGATGATTGAGATCTTTCATCATTGAATGTCTGCCTTCTGATCATTGACTTAAATGGGACACACGTGCAAATCATGTTGTCCAAATACAAATGTAGACTTTTAACTCCAAAAAAAACAAAACTAAAGAAAAACCCATGTAGTGTAATACATAATTAGGGTTTTTTTTTATTACTCAACCTTTGGTGATAGGACCGAGAAAGCCCATACATGAAAAGAGAAAGCACATAAAGTGGGAAGGAGGGCCCTCCTACAAGCAGAAATAGTGGCATATAGTGATTTGCAAGGTTGCATATCAACTAAGCCACACCTTATTGTGCTGTTGTCATGTAACTAGGGTTAGAGTTATTGTACTTGATTTTATGCAAATAGAGATAGAACTTCACTAGGCCAATGATTATTTGATGTTGAACTAGTACGCCCTCTGATTTTTAGTGCTGCGGGAAGCAATTTTGACTTCTCCTCCTGTTTCAGTAAATGGCTTTTAATGGACTTGACAAAAATTAGTTTATCATAATTGTGAAAAAGTAGCTCTCCAGGAAAATTGAATTCTATTCCGCAGCACCAAGGAATTCTCATGTTAGACAAACCTTAATGTTTGACAAATTGGAAGAAAAAAAAAAAAAAAAAGGCTACTCCGGAGTCTAGAGAACAACTTTTTCTCCATCCAAGAATTTTTTGTTTGGTGAAGGAATATGGAAGCCGACCCCAATATGGTTGAGATAAAGCTTTGATGATGATGATGATGATGATGGTGGTGGTGGTGGTGAAGGAATATGGAAAAATAAAAAGTGGATTTCCAAAATAGATGGAGTTCTCCATTTTTTCATTTAACATTGATTTTTTTTAATAATGTACCTCTTAAGAAATATTCGAATCACTCTTTTTCTTCACAAGCATGCCCAATTCATTCTTCTCGGTTATTTTATTTTATTTTATTCAGGCTTCCTCCTAATTTTTTTTCATGAGTACAAATGGCAGTCATTGGTTTAAATCCTTTTAGCCTTATCTTGGACTTAGGTGAGAGTTGGGTAAACTCATGTATCTTATGTACATTTGGAGTTAATGTTGTGAATATCTGCAATGGTTACATAATTTACATTTTCTCGGAAATCTTGTGATATTTTCAGGATTTCGTAAAACTAAAAATGTCATGACAAAATAGCGACAATCTCAAAAAAAAAAAAAGGAAAAATCTATAGAAATACGCTTTGGAAGTATTTTATATATCAAAATTTATTTATTGTTTTCATTTTATAGTTTGTGTACAATTTTCCGAGAAAATCCCTACTTAAATGAGGATATCCCATGATTTTCATGAGGTGGTTAAACCCCAAAGCTGTATTTGTGACAATGTCGGAGTCTAGTTAAGCTTTGAGCTCTTAAATACTTATAGCATATATTAGAAAATGATTGGAGATTCCCACCCTCCAGTATCTACTCTTCTAGACATTTTTATTACAGTTTTTGCAAGCTTGAAATCTGTACTGTAACTTTTGTTTAGTGTAGTAGTGGCCGTAAGAGAAGAGAAAGACTGAGTAGATTAAAAATAGGAATTTAAGAAAAAAATTGCCCCTCACCGAAACCTTGAAAACGTCATACGTGTAGACTTTGACTTCTATGTTTTTGTCACACATGTAGAAAGATACTTCTACTCCAAACGTCAAATGTGCATATGTGTATATGTATCCATGTGTGCATGACAAGAAGATCTTTTCTAATAAAAGAAAAGATTTCTATATTTTTTTCAGTTTTCAATTTTTCTTTTATTATTAAAAAGCAGTTTACTCTCAAAAATAATTTTCAATATTATTATGATAAAGCAATGCAAAATTATCATGAGACACTAGCTTCATTTAGTATTATTCATAAAATTCTTAATATTGAATAACTTACACAAGTTGTACAAAAGCGGGTCAGCTGGATACTCAGTCGGACTCATATAAACTCTTTTGACTCACCCAATTGGATGACTTAGGGAACTGAGTTAATTCAAAATTGTCGAGGCTGAGTTAGAAAGAACTTCTGAACTACAATATTAATACTTTCAGGTAGTTCTCTTATAATTATAAACGACATTAGCTTTTATTTATTAATGAGTTTCATCATATCTTGAGGAGTATGAGAAATCAAAATATTTATTACTATCTCTATTTTTCCAGAAGGGAGAAATAGTTGAGAAGAAGAAGAAGCGCAATATTCTAAAAGAATAAAAGTGATAAAGTGTTGAATTTTTCAACAATATCATAACATTTTCAAAACATTAGTAAAATTAAAATATCTAGAAAGTGTAAGACATTAAATTGTGTCATTATCAATATAACATGGTGAAAATAATAGTAAAAAGAAATTGTATATAGAACAATTAGCATTTGTTTTCAATGGTAATTTACATTTACTTTCTTCTTTTTTAATTCAAAATTCATATGTTTTTTCACGGCATCTTTTGACAATGTGAAAAAAAAAAACCTCAAATGTGAAAACTTTGAGACATAGTGCAAATGAAAATTCATGGAAAATTGATATTTGTTATATTGATTGGGACAATGAATGTGAACACTCTGAATGTGCATGAGGACTTTGCACAGAGAAATTGACTGCACCCTGCATGGTCGAAATGGTACAATGGTGACCGGTCATCTTCTTGCTATTATCATTTTGTTTACTTCTTCAATGTTTTTGCTGTGATGGGAGAACTTTCTCGAGCAGGCGTACCTTCATACGAATGTCTGTGTTGTCATGGTGGCCACGTGAACGTGATGTTTATGGCGGACTTTGAGTTTGAGCCCCACCCCTTCTTGACAGACAAATCGGAATATCTGCATCCAGACGTTTGCCATAGGCGAAATTTTGGTATCAAGACTGCATCATATATAAGTGGAATATAGGATGGTTTGTATCAGTTTCTTGAAAGACTAGTACATATTGGAAAACTTATATTGGTCAGTATTTAAGAGTATTAACTTTATACCTACCAGTATTCATACTTTGCAGATCTAATTAATCATATGGTTATCAAATTTCATTAATTTTTATTGGTATTTATTTATTAAGAATCTTGATCAGTATCTTCTTCCTATTAGAAAAGGGCATGTTCTGTCAAGAGGCGAGGGGTGATGAGGAGATTTAGGAAGTGTTTGTGTCCTGTCTTCTCTTCCACTGCAGTTGTTTCTTGCCTAAGTGCATGTTTGGCATCACTAAATTTTAGACTCTTATTATCTAAATGTCTAAATCTAATAGAGTTGGAAAAATAAGAGCGTTTGGCATGTGTTTTTAGTTCTATTTAATTTAGATATATAGAGGTAAAAGCTCTATTTCTCACATCCCTCCTCATGATGCATTTCCAAATAAGAGGAAGAAAATAAGAGGCGCCTAGCTACAGCACTTTCAAAGATCACGCCCAGTTCGTTTTTTCAATTTTCTCGAAATCCGAGCCCCCTAAATCTAAATCCAAACCGTTGAAAATGTTCACATGATCAATTACGGCCATCCATCCAAATTTCAGCCGTTAAATCATCCTGAATCACGAGATATGTGCAAGAAAGCGCGAGCCATTGGATATTAGTTTTTGAATTCTGTGGGGCCCAAACACAAGATCCAAACCATTGGAAATGTCGGGGGAAGACTAAAAACGGCTATAGGGTCAATTTTCAAGGATTGATTCCTTATGGATCTCAAGATATTTGTGAAAAACTTTCAACCATTGAATTAATATGCTGAATTTGTAACTAGTCCACAGGCAGCCCCTATTTTTATTTTTTATTATCATTTCTGGGACAATAAATAACAATCCAAACCATTGAAAATGTGTAGAAGGTCAATGACCATTGTGAGACCAAATTTCAGCCGTTGGATCATCACCAAACTTGAGATATTTATGTTAAAACGTGAATTATTAAATATTTTTAAAAAAAATTAGGGACCTCAAACACAAGATCCAAACCATTAGATCTCTTTGGAAGGCCAAACATAGTTGTGGAGTAAAATTTCAAGACTCGATACCTAGTAGATCTTAATAAATTTGTGAAAAGCTTTTAACTATTTATTTAAAATGGTCTATTTAAAATATATTTGCCAAACATATATTTTAATTCTAGCCTCTTTTTTTTTATAGTTCTTTTTTTAATGGCTCTATTTTGAATTGTCTATAAAAATAAGATTAGACTTTCAAAACAAACCCTAACTAGGTGGGAAATGTGGATCCTCTCGTGTGATGAAAATCTAGTGCAGATCCAATCTTTTCTAGGGCATCTAACACTGAACAAATGCTGCAAGGAATAATGCCGAGAAATCTAGCGCCTTGTTGGTAATCCCTTTCTGGAGCATCCGACACTAGCAACACAAACACCCCTTCACTGATTTCTCATTGCCCCTGGACTAGAGATTCATCACTTGGAGATTTGTATCACTAAAACATATTTCACATTGAGGCAACAATACCAATCCTCCCCGGTCAATGTAGGCGCATTAGCTCTTATAAACTCAATGAATGGCTCAACTCCTTTTATATATTCAGAAGATAACCTTGATGCCTTCATCCACTCATTACCTAGAGTCATATTTAAAAAAATATTTTGCATCTTTTTCAATTGACTTCATTGTTAAAAGCATTTAGAGATCATATAATAAAAAAAATTATATTAATCTATAAATCTTTAGAAATGAGGATTCTCAAATCCTAGCCGGAGATCATAATGTGGATCTCCAAATTCCATCGGTTTAAATCCTTGGGGGCACATGGGTTTTGGATGAATTTGTGTAAAACCAATGTGAAGAACCTGATTATTTGATTGCCAAATGAGAAGGGCAAGTTTTGCAACTCTACAAAGAAATATGAGAGTCCATGTAAAAGCAATTGCACCCTCCCCACTTTTTTCCTACAGGAGCACCGCACAAAACTATGCAAAAGTTAGAATTGTAAAAAAAATTGAACCCTCTTTTGCTATTTTACATTGACTCTTTATTTATGAAAGTGCCTTTACTATTTCTATACAATTCCTTCTCTATAGAGGGGCTTAAACACGAAAGAAGTCCTTTAAACAAAATGTGACAAAGAAAATTTTATGCCAAGTATGAAAAAGGGCTCTAAAAGGGAGCATTATATTTTTTCCTGCCCACTGCATTAATTGATTGAGGCTTTTGTTTGCATGAAACTGAAATGCTTTGAACTCATGGTAAAAATGGGATGCAACAAAATAATATTAATGGTTTATCAAAAAAAAAAAAAAACAAAACAAAAAACAAAATAATATTAACGAGGTGATAAGCTGGGGTAAATGTGACTTTTAATCTCCCTTTTGTTCTTTTTCCATCAAAATGTATTTTATTATGGGAAATGTTCCCCCACAAGTAGACTACATATAACTTATGTGTAACAAGCTTATGGGGCCACTTAGATGTAAGTTTACCAGTGGGAGATAATAGATTGAAAAGTCTCCTCATGGGAAGGAGGATCCAAAACCCCACTAGCTAGATTATTCTATCCCTTAATTTAACAATCTTAAAGTTTAATGATACCTAGGATTCAATCCAATATTGAGAAACCATTAAGTGCGTCTCAAACTCAACATGAAGCCAAATCATGAAAGGAAAAGACTATTGAAGGGGTTACACATAGTGAAAAATAGGCCCAAGTGCACCCCATAGCATGGCTTAAATTATCAGCCGATAACGGTTCGTATCGGCCGATATGTACTGCTATCAGCCTATACCGGTTGGATATTAACCTATATATGGGTCGCGGTCTCATATAGGCAAAAAATCCCTATAGTATGGGAATTTATCAACTGATATTTTAAAATATCAGTCTTTACCAATATATCGGCCAGTATTTTTAAAATATTGGCCAACAATATTTAATTATTTTTTTATTTTATCTTTTGTACTAATTTTTTCCTCCTTCCAAACATTTGAGATGCTACCCTTCTTTTTCAACACCTATATCACTTTTAAGCAATCAAAAGGTTTTATTTTTTATGGATTTCATTTGGAAAAATCATATATAAGCCTACCAATATCAATGTTATGATTATGATTTTTTTTCTTTTGTAACTTTTCTAAGGGTTTATTTAGAAATAGCTTAGAAATAAGGATTGCATGCTATTTTTGTTATTGATATATTTCATTCTCTTTTATTTAAGGATAGATCTACCAGTTGGGATTTTGAGAATTAGGGTTTTTAATGAAATTTTAGAGATATTTACAAAATAGTTACTAAAATATGTTTGTAGTGTGTTTAAAATGCTTATGGCGTTTTAGTTTGGCATATAATTATTATATAATGAATAAAAACTTTAACTTTTTAAATTTGATACTAATAGATAGCTCATAAGTTAAAATTATGATTGCATAGCTTATAACTCATAATTATGATTGCATTTCATAAAACTTGTGAGATTTCAATTTTAATATAAATATGTAAATATAATTAATTATAAATAAATTTATATAATTGCAAATAAGACAGTAATATCAGGTGTTGTGACTTATGCGGACCGATATTTTGATTTGTTAGTGTTACTAATGGAAAAAATATAGTTTTTCAGCATTTTACAATATTTTAGATTTTTTGGAAAAATTTTCAAGTTTTTTGGGGTAAAAAAAATTTTCACACCGTGTCAACCGCGACAAATCGTGAACCACAACCGATATTGATACCTTATTAGTTTTTTGGGTTGGCCATTCCAGTGACCGATATCGCGATTTTAAACCGCGCCTCATAGTGCTGGACTGTACTTGTAATTGCTCCTAGATGACCTTTTTCATATTATAATATTGTCATTCATTAATCTTCACATTTATTTCTCTAGTTTTAAACATTTTAATAATACTTTTTTTAAATTCTCACAGTTCAATTCAATTCCATGGATTCAAACAGGCCCTAATAATCTTTCTGCAAAGTAAATCAAATATCCAAGTGGAAAGGTGAGTAGACATCAGCGAAGGAAAAAGGATACTAGTTCCTCCAAGGCTTTTGCTAGAGAACAGAAGTACCAAAACGCTATAGTTATATCCTAGACCTGAGACTGCTAAGTTTCTTTTCTCACTTTCATCCGCTTCCTGAAAACTTGGAACTTAATAAATCATTCACTGATTTGACCATTTGATTTTAAAGTTAAACGGTCACTGCCGTCCCTTGTCCAACTAATTAATTTTCCAAATCATGGCACTGAATTGCAAGGTCACACACATAAACTCTCCATATAGATATATATGGAAACAAAAGCAATGATAGTACCAACGATAACCAACGAACAGACAATAATTTTATGGATACCATAGAGATGATCTCAACTCATAACCAAGTGAACTCAACAAACCTACTTTGGTTATATCCTTTGGACCATTAATTTGCAATATAAGTAGGAGAAAACTCGTGACGCAGCGTGATCCAACCATAGGCTTGAGCAAGTACTCGTGTTTGAATATAGTTCAGATTGAGAATTTGAAGTTCGAGATAAGATTTAACTATAAATATGGAAAATGCAACAAACTAGAACACAAATTTTGAGCCTGAAATGGGTTTCCTTGGAAATGTTGGGCATAAAAGATTCAGCTTACTTACTTAAATTTTGATTTTTTTTCTCCTTTCTTTATGCCATGTGTATATACCTTTGAGGTCTTTGACCTAACAAAACTAATCGATAAACCCACATAAACACACACCGGATAAATCTAAGGTGGTTTCAAATACAAAATATGAAGAGCAAACTCAAGCCTTATGCCACTCTATAAACTCGCATGTCTTTTTTTTAGTCTATTTATATTCATGAAATCAAATTGCTAGGAATTTTTAGTAAAATAGGTTTATGAAGAAATCCTAAAGAGTTAAGGGTTGATGGATAAAAAGTGGAGATGTAGATGTGCACTGACTTTGCTAGGTGATCTTTTTCCACACAAAGAACAAGAAATAAGAAATATATATTAGATTATTTTATGGTCATTTGTGGATCTCAACCTTGTTTCTTTAGGTTTAACTAGTATGGTATGAATCAATATATTTCTTATATTTTTGAAAATTCAATTCCATTCAAAGAAACATGCCCATTGTGAATTGTTCTTTGTAGCATTTATGGGTTAAAGTTTTAAACCTGTATTGAAAAGATATGTGATAAAATTTAAATGGCTCCAAAATTAAATAACGTTAGAGGTCCAGAATAATGTCAAAGTTAATAGAAAGATAGATCAATCCCTAGTAAAGTCACTTATAAGTTACTATGGATGAGTTACTGGATCATATGTATATTTTTCAAGGGAATAATGATCGATGCATGCTTATTTTCTAATAACTCTGCCATACAAGTGAATAATCTATCTTCAATTGCTTTTTATATAATTTCAAGAAAAAAAAAGTTTAATTATAACTACATTTAATATTCTAAGCTTAAAATTTTATTTAATAAATGTAACATAAAATAGAAAAAACTCCTAGAAATGTCAGACCCTTAACATGCTAAGTTGGCACATATCTATTCTTATTTTTTTGGTAGAAGGCACATCTCATTCTGTAGCCCATGAGCTATGAAAAGTTACATGTGTCTGCATTATTTGACATTCCTCCCCGATGGTCTGTTGTAAGCTTTTGTTGTTTGATTCTTTCGTCATTAGTGACTAATGAGAGTGAGTTTATTAATTTTAAAATGAATTAATGAACAAGTCCAATTACTTGGCCCTTGCACCTGTAGAGATTCTACCCACATCATTGTTTTGTCAATTGCTAACTACCTATCAACCTAACTCAAAATTTAGTCTGTTAGTTGACATTTTAAAATATATAATAAGCATTCATGCTTGATTTACACTGAGGTCACACAAGTGTCTCAAAAGGGACCATTTGTTTGCTTTGTGTCGAATTTATTCGAATGGACTAAAGCCGAAGAAGTAAATGTAAATGTCTACAATGTGTTGTGATTTTCTGAACAATCACCCGTTGTGCGCATCCACGGAATCACAAGAACAACACGAACAAGCCACACAAGAAGAGACACCGAGATTTACGTGGTTCACCCAAATAGGGCTACATCCACGGGCACAGGAGGACGAACATCTTCACTATGACAAGTAAAGCATACAAGAGATTCCCACACTCTCACCTCATCTCTCCTACGTGGTGTGGGAGTACCACGGGCAACTAATGCCACCGCCGCAAGGTCTAGGGTTACAGACCATACATATATATAATCTCCGCTTTCTTGGCCACCAAGAAAGCCCCGGTACAATTACCAAAATACCATTGACCTTAAATCAGTCCCTTGCTAACCCAGTGGACTCATCCGGCTAAACCGGAAAACAAGACATAAACCTAACAATCTCCACCTTGGCTTGAATTCCGTACAACTCCGTACAACTCGAGCTACTAAGAGATAAAACCGGCAATGTCTTCACGTACCCTGCTGAATGGCACGTCACTGCACCAGGGATGCAGTCTTCTTCAACACTTTGACATGTTGAACCAGCACATGAACTTTGAGCAAAGTTCATCTCGTCTAACTCCACCTCGAACTAAAAGCTCGAAACCATTGACGAATCTGAGTGATATCTGAATCACTCACCATCTTGCCCCATCTTCAACATCACTGTGAAGATCCAATCACCACAAGCATGCAAGCAAACAGATCGGGAATACAAGTCCAGATGACTCCATTGCAGAACAACCTCTGCCTCCGAGCGGTCAAAAACTCCATTTGACCGGGCCTCCGATCAACTGCTGATACATCAGCTCCTCCTTGCTGCTTTTCCGGCTTGGCTCTGGCAAGATGAATATCATCACACGCGATCATGTGATCCCCAAACGAACAACTTCGTTTGAATCAGCAAACCCTTTGCAACTAGGCCGGCGACTCCTATTATTGGGTTTGTAACAACAACCAGGTCGAGTAGACCTGATTCTAGCCTCAATCTACATCTGTTCAGATCTTCTCCCAATTTCTGCATCAAATCATAGATCTCGTCGACACGAGCACGCTGGAAGAAACGGATCTGAAATCCGACTCAGGATGGCTCCGATAACGTAGAAACAAGTTTCTACGCTCCAATCGGTCAAACCTCCTCCTTGACTGTCAAACAGCCAATCAACCTCTTCCACTGCGTAGATTTGCTCGAAATGAGTCCGTAGGCGCAAACGGATCTCCGATCGGACATCGGACGATCAAAATATCGCAGAAACAATTTCAGCCGCAAATCTGGTCAAACCTGCCTGTTGACCGATGCTGACATCACTGCTGACGTCCCTGCACAGTCGGCTGGGCTTCTGGAGCGGACCCGGGTTGGGTTCGCCTGACCCGGAACTGAACTACCCGTTTGCGCTGGGCTGGACCGACTGCAGACAGGTCGGGTCGAACCTGACCTGACCCGGCCTGTACTTGCTGACTGGGCTGGACTGAAATCAGGTCGGGTCGCACCTGACCTGACCCGAACCCGCTGTTGCTGCTCTGGGCTGGACTGGATGTAGACGGGGCGGGTTGAACCCGATCTGACCTGACCCGTAGCCCGTTTCCGTCAATGGGCTTCTGCACGAACGGGTTCAGGTCGAACTGCGACCTGACCCGGACCTGGACCCGACCCCTTCTTCTCCTTCTTCCTTCCTTCTCTGTTTCTGCAACTTGCAGAGACCGCCTCGTACCCGAACCGTTCGTTCTCGGCGACGGTCAGGCTGGGGTGGCAGCGGGTGACAGCGTCTTCTCCGGCGACAAGGACGGCGAGGATCCCGGCGAAGATCTCGGCGGCGACTGCGACAATTTGGGGAGCGCGATTTTTGGATCTTCTGCGCAGTCAGGCAGCCTCTCGTCGGCTGTATCTCGGTTGAATCTGGGCGGAGCAGCAGCGGCAGACGATGAGGAAGCAGCGGTGGCGGCAGGCCGGGAAGGAGAAAGAAGAACAGGGAACAGAGGTGCTGCCGGTTTTGATTTTTTTTTTTTCTCCAAATCTCTTCTCTCTGCAACAGGAACCGGTGTGTGGCCCAAACATAGATCACCCATGATCTTTGATTTTTCTGCACCAAGAATCGCAGAACTCCGGATCCTCCACGAAGATCCGATCCGTTGATCTTCATGCACACAACCTCCAAACCACTGAGCGATCTCCACCTCGCTCAGAAAACTCGAGGAACACCAACCTCGGCTCTGATACCAATTGTTGTGATTTTCTGAACAATCACCCGTTGTGCGCATCCACGGAATCACAAGATCAACACGAACAAGCCACACAAGAAGAGACACCGAGATTTACGTGGTTCACCCAAATAGGGCTACATCCACGGGCACAGGAGGACGAACATCTTCACTATGACAAGTAAAGCATACAAGAGATTCCCACACTCTCACCTCATCTCTCCTACGTGGTGTGGGAGCACCACGGGTAACTAATGCCACCGCCGCAAGGTCTAGGGTTACAGACCATACATATATATAATCTCCGCTTTCTTAGCCACCAAGAAAGCCCCGGTACAATTACCAAAATACCCTTGACCTTAAATCAGTCCCTGGCTAACCCAGTGGACTCATCCGGCTAAACCGGAATACAAGACATAAACCTAACACAATGGCCATCAAATATTTGTTTGCTTTAGTAGAAAATGATTTACCTAGCAATCACCCCTTATAAATGAAATCCATAAAAAAGTGAGGATCCTATATACATCTTCTATTCTCACATTTTTATCCTTCCATAACTTCACCTCAAATTGAATTCAATTTCTAGGGTCTTTTTTTTTTTTTCTTGATGACCTAAGGTATCCCTTGCCAGCCTAATCTTCAGGTACCTTTGTCCTCCAGCCTGAGTATAACCCGATTTTGATGACCAAAGATTATTATTTTGGAGGTACACAAATAGTTGCACATATATTACCCAGATAATACAGGGGGTGGGAGTCAAACTTAAGACCTTGGGGCGCTCAAACCCACTGAGCCACCACCTTGACGGCTAGGTATTCAACAACTCCTTTTACATGTTAAATTAATGCGTGAATGTCATGTTTCATTTAATTCAAAGGGATAACATCCTAGGCCACACTAAAGCAGACTTAGACAATTTCACATTGTTGGACATTTATTGTTTTTTTTTAAGATAAGTTATTTTTGAAAGATAAGTTATTTTGAATCATGTATAGTATCATTTTTAACCAATTGATCAATATGTTGTAATTGTCCAGCCTAAGAGACTTATAAGGAATCGAGATCTTTTACAAAAGAAAAGATGGAATTGAGATCTATCTGCAGCTGGAGGCTGGAGGTGGCAAAAGAATGAGGTTGAGTAAAAATGGGTCAATTGAGTAGGCACATTTCCAAGTTGAAGCTGAACTCATATTTCACCTGTTTTTAAGGTTAGGTAACCGTCACCCGCACTTGATGCGTGTCAACTTCACCCATTTAAGTTGCCTTGGCTGCAGTTGTACCCATTTCAGGGACTAGACCCATAGGCCACAAATTAAAATGAAATAAAATTATGCTTAAAAGAAGAAGAAAAGAAAATGACGAAGAATTTGACTTTCAAGATCTTGCATATCCCAAAGCCTCTATTGACCTTCAAGCCTCTCTTTCTTAAGTTTCTATATCTTGCGTTACATAGAGATGGACTAAGGATTATATCAGTTGGTAGGACTAAGGATTATATCAGTTGGTATTCCCATGACATGTAATTATTGGTGGGAAAAGTGGCACAGTGAAAATTACCTATGATCAATAGATCAACCACGATGAACAAGCGTAATTACACCATCAATTAATTACACACGTGAATACAATAATTTCACATGATTCGGCAATATTTTCTACGTCCACAGGGGAGAGAACTTATCTATCATAATTTCATCTCAATCCTTTGAGATCTAAGGTTATAATACGTCAATATATATAGTTTTCAGTTTCTTGGCCAACAAGAAAACCCACATATAATGACCAAAAAACCCCTAACCTTGAACGCCAGTTCTGGCTAACCTAGATGATCAATCTCGCTAAATCGGAATATAAGACAAAACCCAATAATCTTCACCTTGGATTAGATTCTGTAAATCCTCAGAGCCACCTTGAGATGAAACTAGTGATATCTTCATAAACCTGCTGAATGGTACGTCATTACACTGATGGCGCAGTTTTCTTTTTTCAACACTCTAACATATTGAACCAGCATTTACATACCTCTCTAAAAGGTACACCTCCATACACGATGCGATCTAACGCCGCTCCTGCACCCCTAGCTCGGATGTATAGATAATCTCAACATTATCTAGTATCAATTAAGTCTAAACCGACTTGAGATTTCTCGTACTTCACTGAAAGGTATACCTCCTTACATGCAACGACCTAGCGCAACACCTGCACCCTTTAGCCTGGGTGCATAGATAATCTCAGCATTATCTGATGTCAATTAAGTCCAAACGAACCTAACCTTTTCCAGAGTTGCTTCCTTCAACCTAAACACCGCCATCTTGAACTTGCAAAGTGCCCTTCATTTGTTGCCATATGCATGCATCCTTGCAATACAATAAATATATCTTCTATCCATCAAGACAAAAAGAGACCTTCCTAAATTCGAATTTGACTGTTACCTTGTGAATCCTTCATTTTGTTTCCATTCCAGTGTTCCTTCAATCAAACCTGCAACTGTTATGTTCTGGCGGGTTGGGTATTGCATATGCGGGTTAGCTATGACTTGATGCTACACTGGCTAACTCGACCTGAATTGGACTACCTTTTTAGAGAAAATCAACTTCATTTAGGTTTTTCTGGATTTATGCTAGATGATATCATCGAAGTTCCATTGATCCATCTTCTGATGATCTCGTTGCATCTAAATCCACTTGAACCATGTATTTCCTCCTTGTGCGCCTTTTTAGAGAAAATCAACTTCATTTAGGTTTTTCTGGATTTTCGCTAGATGATATCATCGAAGATCCATTAATCCATCTTTTGATGATCTCGTCGCACCTAAATCCACTTAAACCATGTATTTCCTCCTCGTATTATTTGATGTCTCCTTCATTGCTCCATCTGAAATGCATCCCATACAACTTGTAGAAATTTCTAAGCATCTCAACCTCCATGATAACTAATTTTTCCTTTTCTACCTTCACAACTTTGGTTGCTACAGTGCACTTGCAGCCTTTGCAGTCTAAGGCATCCAAAGAAATCCAATTCTTTTGCAAACCCGGAATATTTATCACATCCGTTAGAGTATAAACAATCTCATCATACATCCGAATCTTTACTAATGTTATCCCAATGCTTATCAATTTTGCATTCTCTCCCATAAGAATAGATCCATCAATATGAGATTTACATATGTAAACAAATCTTTACTCAAACACATGATAGGAAGAATTAGAATCCCAAACACCATGAATCACTAACCCGATTCATACCTGTAGCGACCGAAAGTGACTTTTTGTATCCAAATCAAAACTTTTCAGCACATTATCTACTTCTAATTTTGATTCTGATTTTTTTACTTTTCCATCCACTTTGGTTTGTTGCTCCTTCTTGATCCCTTTGACACAGATCTAAGCTTTTGATCACAAATCGACTATCATGTGCAAGCTTTTGAGCTTTCCCAAAGTCCCGGAACAATCTCGTCTATGACATTCAAGTAACATTTTTATCCTTTGCCGTGTCAAGGAGTACATGACTCTTTCCTGCTAATCCCTAAAGTCATTTCTCCGTCAATCTGGCTCAGGTTGCTTGAATCCATGCTATCATTGGGAATAGGTTAGTTTTTTCAATCCCATAAATTTCTGCCCATCAATCTACTAATATTTTATGTCTGCTTCGTAGATGATGTCGCCACAAACACACTAGAAGAAACGGATTTGAAATTTGACTTCGAATGGCTTCGATATTGTAGAAACCGCTTTATGCACTCTGATTGGTCAAACTTCTCTGTTGACCATTAAACTACTAATCTTCTTCTACAAACATATAGATCTATTTGCAACAAGTCCGTAGGAACAAATGGATCTCTGATCGGACATTGGACAATCAAGATATCGTAGAAAACAAATTTAGCTATTGATATGATCAAACTGTTTTTGACCTACTCTGCTGACGTCAGCACTATTGTCGATAGACTAGGCTTGTGGCAATTGCAAGTGGGTTGCTTATGGGTTGGATCGAACCTGATCCGAACTTGAACATGACCTAAACCTGCCTACTGCCTAGGGACTAAAAAATACAATGGTTCTTCAGAGCACCATAAATCTAAGTCCTTGTCTCCCACAAGGTTCTGTAACAAGGGTTCTTCTTTGTTCGAGCTTGGTTCTACAACAAGAAAACCACCGCCACCTTGCTTTTTCTTCCTCCAATCAGTGAGGCACCGACCACCGAGATAGGCGACGATGTGCCGCTGCCCCCTTTTAGTAAATGGCAAACAGCCCAGCAGTGGCGAGTTTCGGAGCACGGCGTGTGAGCAATGCACGCAAGTCTGGCAATAACCCCTTATTCGGCCTTCTTGTTAAGTGACAATTGTTGTGTAAGGGAGAGAGCTTAGATCCTCTTCTCCAATGACCAGCAACTTTTGCCAATCTTCTCCACCAAACAGCAATCCGTAGCTACCAGAAAATGTAATGGTTCGAACCCACCAAGTCCGAACCTTTTATTCTCTCCCTATTTCTCTAGATCTGTGCAATGGGTTAGGTTGACCTGACTTAGAACCAACCTACACTCAAAAGCCAAGCCAATCATCTCATCCAATTTGTTATGTCCAATCGAAGATGGATCCAAGCACGATTTGCCAATCCTCTTCTTCCACGCAAATTTGAGACTTACTCCGTTAATTGCAAAATACGAGCCATCTCAACATCTCTCTAAAACCACTTGTTGGAAAAAACAACACAACAAAAACCACTCGTGATCAACGGATCAAACACAATAAACAAGTACAATCACACCATCAAGAAATTATACACACATTAACACAGCAGTTTTACGTGGTTCGGCAACATTGCTTACGTTCATGGAGCAGAAAACTTATCTATTATAATCCCATCTCAACCCCCTAATATCTAGGTGCTGACTCATAAAAAATTGCAAATACTGCAGCAAAGACACCTGATCTCAGCTTAATTTAGGCTACAGAGGTTATTTGCCAAATCCTGGGGAATCACTGTGAGGCCCAGTATTCCTACATGTCGAAGTGATGATATACTATGCTTTATGAGTCTTTGTGTGGAGTGACATCTCATGAAGACTAAACCAGTTATGACTGAGAGAAGCTCTGCAAAATTTCAAGACAAAACGGCATCATTCGACCAGAAAAAGCACAGAACATGCCTCTTGAGGTCACTGACCGAGGTCCTGCTTTCCGAGGTCTAAAATCAATGAAATTTGGATGAACACTCCAAGATACCTCTAACGTCAGTCCCTCCAAGTTTCAAATCAAACCGAGGTCATTTGGGCTACAAACAGCTAAAACAAGGGCCCACTGTCATAAAAAGTCAACTGGAGAGTTGACCAAATTCAGGTGGTCAAACAGAATTGAAACTTCTGTGACACACTCAAAATAGTGTCAAGAAGCATTCCTCCAAGTTTTGTGGCGATTGGACACCGTTTGGGCCCCGAACAAGCGGAAACAATCCATATATGCAAAAATCCAAGAATGGGCCTTGGGAGTGACCGGGGCCCACAAACAAAAGGAGTTGACTAAGTTCAGGTGGTCAAATAGAGCTGAAACTTCTATGACACACTCAAAACAGTGTCAAGAAGTGTTCCTCCAAGTTTTGTGGCGATTGGACATCCTTTGGGCCTCAAACAGTTGAAAATAGATAGCATATGCAATGTTCCAAAAGTGGGCTTTGTCCGTGACCGGGGCCCAATTAATGAAAAAGTTGACCAACTTCCCGAAGTCAAAACGGGCTGAAATTTTTATGACATGCAGAAAATAGTGTCAAGAAGCATTCCAAGTTTCATGGCAATCGGACTTCATTTGAGCCCAAAACAGATGAAAATGGGCCACATACGCGAAAACCCAAAATTGGGCCTCGTCCGTAACCCAGCCTGCGGTCACGGACCTTCAAAAGATGGTTCCCATGATTTTGGGCAGTTTCCCTCCACTCCTCTTCGAAACCCAACTCCCCACAACTGCTATTAACTCCCCAAAACTACACAAAACTGATTGGGAGTCTATAAAAGGATCAAAGTTTGAAGGGAAAAAGAAGGAACACATACACAAAGAAGAAAAGAGAAGAAATCAAAGAAAGAAGCACTTAAAGCAACAAAGAAGCAAACTCCAGCAGCACTTCTACAACCATTCCCACCTTCTTTTCTCAGTTTTGAAGGTGAGGAAAAAAATTCAGAAGAAGAGCAGGAAGTGGAATGGCCAAAGTTCATGCTATGTTCATACGTCGGCAATTTCTGAGAGGATGACATTGTCACCTCTGTTTCTCTTATTCGTAGGGCCTCTTAGCCATCGCAAGAGTTGTGAAAGAAGTCTCTCTAGGCCTCATTTTGTTCCTTGAAAATGATAGGTTCAAAATGACACAACTCCGGTTTCATATTTGCCCATTTCGGACTTGAAACAAAAACGCAGTCCGTAAGCACGAATGATGAGTCACAGAGGTTTCGATTGATTCCATGGTTAAATGTGATCTTCTTGATGGTTGTCCACCACTCCAATGTCATAAAAATAGAGTTCCAACACTTGAAGGAAGTTCCAAGAAAGAACTAGAGCTAACAGTACAAAAAACGGAGGCAAACAGCGGCTTCACGGCCACTGCCTGCCAGTGACCGTGACCCACGGTCACTGGCAGGTTCCAATGACCATGGGTGAGTCACGGTCACTGGAAGGCCCCAGTGACCGTGGGTGAGTCACAGTCACTGAAATGGGGCAGTGACATCGGGTCACGGTCATCCCCCATTTTTTCCTTTTTTTCACATTTTTTCCACCTTATGTACATTTTCTTGTAATTTCCAAATTAAGATCACATCTAAGACTTGAGGGAGGGGTTGTAAATTTTTAAAATGCATGTAAACAACCTGCATCCCCGCGGTTAGCGCACGTGAACCCATGTAAACAAAGGGAAATTAATGATGAACTGTAATTATTTTCCATTCTTCTTAATGCTTGAAGTGCGTGAATATCGGACCTTGATTCCGTAATTCATTTTCCACGCCTACTTTTTAAGCGCGATCAGAAGATTGGCGCCGTCTGTGGGAAATTATTTGCCCTAATTTGTGATCAAATTTGGTGAAAAAATGCATGAAAGTGCTGAAAATTGCTCAAAAGTGCTGCTGTTGCACTGAAAACTGCCGCTGTTGCACTGAAAACTGCCACTGTTGCACTGTAACTGCTGCTGTTGCACTGTAACTGCCGCTGTTGTGCTGGAAACTGCTGCTATTGCACTGAAACTGTCGCTGTTGTGCTGGAGACTGCTGCTGTTTCACTGAAACTGCTGCTATTGCACTGAAACTGCTGTTATTGCACTAAAACTGCTGCTGTTGCACTGAAAGTGCTGCTGTTTCACTGAAACTGCTGCTATTGCATTAGAAACTGCCGCTGCTGTGCTGAAAACTGCTGCTAAAAGCCTGTGACCGGGGCACATGGTCACTTACCTATTTTTATGATGACAAAGGCTTATTTAACCTCCAATTACACCCATACAAGACCTTTTGATGTCTACAATGGGTTTAAAAATATCATTAAATGACTTTTGCACCTTAAAGTGCATATTGTTCATACAAATGAAGGCATTGGGCACCTTAATGTGCGTACACTTGCCATTTAATTGGAAGAATTTGCACCTCGATGTGCATAACTTGATTGAATGAATTCGCACCTTGATGTGCATACACTTGTCATTTGATTAGAAGAATTTGCACCTTGATGTGCATGACCAAATCATCACCCTTTTCACTTTAGAAGAGTGATGATTCAGTTCAAAGGGCTTCTGACCCATATAAAATGTTTATTAAATCAGTGATAAGACCAACGACATTGTAATTATGCATTGTCCGGCAGCAACCACTGATGGATCTTGTGTGGTTATTGTGATAGTGGTGCAGGCTTGATCCTGTGAGCCCTATCCCTTTGATTGATCTAGTCCTCTCTTGCTTATAAGTCTGACTCAGATAGTCCTGAAATGCTGCTGAAATTTTAGTCGCCAGGTCTAGTCAATATAGCATGCTTTTAAGCCTGACTCGATAAACCCAAAATGCTGCAGAAATTCTGACAACAGGTATAGTCAGATAGCATAATGATCTAGATGGAATTTATGCCTATATCTAACCATTCCGGTTCAAAACCATGTTGGTTTAGATGGCATCTATAAACCATTCCGGCTAGCTTAAGAGACAACCATGTTGGTTATACCACTAATATAGTCCTGTGGGCTTACTTTTTGCAGAGACATCATGGGTTCCCTGATCATCACTTTTGATGAGGCCAAGGAGAGGCTCTCTAAAATATCCATGACCCAAAACAAACCAACTGTAAGAGCATCAAAAAAGGCTCGAATGGACTTTACTGCCCCTATGTCAAGAGTCTCAGTATTTCAATGACTCTCTATTTCAACAGGCTCTAACTCCGGCTGATCCAAATGGGTCATCAGTGACCCTTAAATCTATCAAGAAACGGAGACTCCCAAATCCTCAGTTTCCAAATACGCCCAGAATCTGTTTGGAGTTTTCAACAAGGTTCAGAAGGAACCAAATCACAAACTGAAGTCAGAAGGCAGCAATCTTCATATCACCAAGCCTCGTCTGGGGGAAAGGCAGGTCCGGTCCACGGATCATAAATCAGTGGTACCTGACAAGTCACATTCAGTGACTGCTCAATGCTTAAAGTCACCACCTACAAGGCCCAAACATCGGGTCATTATCAAGCAAACACCAAAGGATTTCCAGCAATTTCTAACTTGTAAGAAAATCCAAAAGGGTGCATCCATCTCCAGATACAGCACGTGGTCACCTCAACCAGACACTCCAAAATCCAATATGGCTGAGAACAAACTCTTGGCCTCAGTTGAAGATAATACTTTCTATCCTCTGACTCAAAAAGAAGGACGAAGGTTTGGCAGGGGGCATCTACCTTCTATCATTGTGGCACCTTCTCCGTTATCTTCACCCCAAGGCTTATCATATGGTGCTGAAGGCAACAAACAAACTGAGCGATTGGTTATCAATAATTCGACCGATCTCACTCATTTCAAAGATTCGCTCCAACAGAAGAAAGAGCAAAAGAAAAAGAACAAGGGGGGTGCTATTGACATCCTTTCACTTCCCACTTTAGATTTCATGGATTGGGAACGAGTGACAAGCACTTCCAGGCCGTTGGTTGCCAAGTTTAAAGATTAGACCTCAGCAGCCAGGATGGCTAACCAACTCAAGAAGAACGCTTTAGCCCATTACAAGGACCAAACTCAGATGCTGTCACAGTGCAAGATCACTCAAAAATAGGTGGTTAAAGAAGATGATCTGGATTTGACCTCGTCTTACATGGTCAGGCCGAGTTCAATTCGAAGAATTACTCGGAGTATGACTCGGACTCAATCACAAGGGTCTGATTCAGACTCCCATTCAAGCAATACTTTGGAAGGTCATATCGAAACTGATTCTGACGATGATCCTATCACTATCTTGAATGCAAAAGATAGTCAATGCACTCCTCAATCATTAACATCATCTTATCCTCATCAGTACACTGTGTTTATGGCTGAAGGGAGTGGAACTAGCAAAGATGGAAATGACGATGCTAGTGGAAGTAAAGATGTTGACGAAAAAGATGCTAGTGAAAATGAAAATGACAATGTCAGTGATGTTGTTAAACAACAAGGAGCTATGATCGACCACTTAACTACGCAAGTGAAAATCTTAATAGATCAGCTAGGTGGTCCGGTTAGAGCTCAAATAAATCCTCTGTTCGCTAACAGAAGAGAACAAGCGATGATCATGGAGAATGCCACTAAAATTGACCTTCTCACAGCCAAATTTAAGTCCCTAACAGACAAGGTAATAGCTACAGGTTTTACTGGTGGTGATCATTCATCAATCCTTGGTCTTCATGCAAATCCTGAAAAACATGTGACCTTCAAAGAAGTTGAAGAGATACTGACAAAATCAAAAGTGGAGACCAGAATAAAAAAGAAAGGTATTACACCCAAGTATCACCCGGAATTTGATCTAGTTCCATTTCTACCAGATCATAAACTTTCCACTTTCCAACTATACCTTGGGAAAGGGTTAGCATATCAGCATATTGTGCATTTCAAATCACTCCTAGGAAGCCTGCCAGAGTTAGATGCACTAAAAATAAGACTATTCGTCGGCACATTGAAACGAGTCGCCTTCGATTGGTACAAGCAGTTACCAAAACTCTCATGACATGGCCGATCATAGAAGAGAAGTTCTTACTCCATTTTCAGGAGGAGGATCAAACAGTCACCTTTGCTATGTTCAGCAGTACAAGGCAGGGAGATAACGAAACTGCACAGGCCTTTATCAATAGATGGAGAGCATTATCTTATAATGCTTGGAACAACCATCTCAAAGGGCAACGATCGAAATGTGCAAAACCAATTTGCGACCAGAAATCAAGGCTATCATACGTAATCATAAAACTAAGTCTTTGGCTCGATTGGTTGAAGTTGCCACTGATGCAGAACTGACTCTCAAAGAGATCAGTCAAAGTCAAAGCTATATTGAAGATGCCTTCTCTGAGAACTATTAAATAACTCAAGGGATTGTAAGGCAGACTTGCTTACATTTATCCGTTCATCTCAAACTTATCTGGGAAGTGTAGAGCATTATCCAGACTCATAAAAAAAAGGAATGGAATTTGTGTGGGATAAAGATTGTGAAGATATCAAATGGTGTCTCATAAACCCACTAATCTTTTCAGCTCTAATTCCAGGCAAACCACTCATCTTCTACATTCGAGTTCTTGATCACTCTCTGAGCACATTGCCAGCTCAAAAGAACAATGAGGAAGCAAGGCTTGCTTTAATGGTACACATGCACTCCTCACACTCGAAGGAGATAAATGCATGATGCTTATCAATGGAAAACTTCTCAAGAAATAATATACTTGAATGTCATTGGTATACCCAAACCACGTACAATGTACCCAAACCATGTATAATGTACATTCTCACTCCCAACCAAAACCAAAATTCTCTGGTTTCGAACCTCACAACCTAAGACTCCTAACCAAAATCCTTCAAACTTGTATAAAATGACTACGAGGATCAAGTTCCATCGACCCCTCTAGTCAAACTTTCGTTACTTGGATAACGTCCTTACAAGACCCCTTGTAACATCCTGCTATATAGATTAAGTCTTTTTGCAGACCCTATATAGCAAAACTCAGCTGTGTGGAATAAGTCTTTTTGCAGACCCCATATAGCTAATCCTTAGTTGTATAGAATAAGTCTTTTGTAGACCCTATATGACTACCTTCGGTTATATAGAATAAGTCTTTTTGCTGACCCTGTATAACCAAAATCTAAACAAAAAACCAAAACCAAATCTTTGTCCTAAGGAATAAGTCAAGGATCCCGGGGAAAGCCTCACACATGGGCACTGGACAACATCAACTTTGTTTGACCCCTTTCGACACCAAAAGGATCAAGTCATGGACCCTGGAGAAAGCCTCACACATGGGCACCGGATAACGTCCACCTATATGACTCCCTTATTTTCGATTTGTGGATCCAAAAGATCGCAAATCACACCCTCATACAAGTCTGAGAAAACCAAATCAAACAAACCATCCACACAAACCACATTAAACATCCACAAAAAATCAAACAAAACACCCATACCAATGACAAAATGGAGGAAAAGAAAGTTTTTCCGTTGATATTCATTTGAAGTTTAAGTACAAAGAATGAAGTCAATGTATACATGGCCACCCAAGTTGATCAAGATAAAAGAGTTATACAAGAAACTGTGGCGATGAAATCTGGTCCAAGAACTTCTCAAGTCGCCTCTCTCAGGATGTGCCCTCTATAGCTTGGCTAAGCTGGGACAACAGCATCAACGTCAATTTCATTCAGTTTGATACTCATTTCACTTTCGGACAATAGCATCAACGTCAACTTCATTCAGTTTGATACTCATTTCAGTTTCAAGGAATTGAACAAAGTCATTCAAGGTTGTCTGCTTCGCTTTTACTTTGGTGAGAATGCACTCTTCATAGGCTTGGTTCTTTGAACTAGACTTTTTTAAGCCATCTACGGTGACTCAAAGTTTCAGAACATCATCTTTCATGGATAAGAATTGTTGCTACAATGTGATGATCTATGATTGTAATGTTCCTCACAGCCAAAGTTTTGGTTCTATCTCAAGACACAACATGGTGAACCCATTTTGGGCATTTTGCCCCAAACAAAAGTATGTGTTTTCTTGAAAGCCAACCTAATCCAAATTTTAAGTTCATCTCGAGACAAACCCAATTTTGAGCCAAATTTGTCATCTCAAATTGCTTTGAATCAAAATCCACAAAAGCCAATCTTTTTCATACTTCCTCATGTCAAGCCAAGTCAAAACCTAAACTATGATTTTTGAAAATAAACCAAAAAATCCATGAAAATTCCAAACTCAAATCCATTTTAAATTTAAACTTTGATTTTTCTTAAAACCTCAGGGATTTCTTTTATGGGTGTTCCCCACAGTCCCCACAGAGATGCCACTTTGGATATCTGTGATAAATAGGTCATGAGAGAATCAAATCCATTTCCAAAATCCAAACAAAAAAACTCATAAACTTCTGAATTTTCTAAAATACCTCAGGGATTCTTTTGTGGGTGTTCCCCACAGTCCCCACAGAGATGCTACTTTTGATATCTGTGCGAATGGGGCAAAGAAATTCGAAATTCTTTTGTTTTTGCCAAATTCCATCTCAAACCCTTCATGGTTTTTATCAAAATTTTCAAAATCCCAAGTTTAGGCCTACAACCTATCTTGACAAACTATATTTTATTCAAGCCATCCATCATTCCCACAGATTAGCTATTTCGAGGCACAATGATTATTCTACTATAATCATTGCACCTCGAGGGGGCACTTGTTGACTTATAAAAAATTGCAAATACTGCAGCGAAGACACCTGATCTCAGCTTAATTTAGGCTTTAGAGGTTATTTGCCAGATCCTGGGGAATCACTGTGAGACTCGGTATTCCTACATGTCGAAGTGATGATATACTATGCTCTGTGAGTCTCTGTGTAGAGTGACATCTCATGAAGACTAAACCAGTTATGACTGAGAGAAGCTCTGCAAAATTTCAAGACAAAACGGCATCATTCGACCAGAAAAAGCACAGAACATGCCTCTTGAGGTCACTGACCGAGGTCCTACTTTCCGAGGTCTAAAATTTGGATGAACACTCCAAGATACCTCTAACGTCAGTCCCTCCAAGTTTCAAATCAAACCGAGGTCATTTGGGCTTCAAACAGCTGAAACAAGGGCCCACTATCATAAAAAGTCAACTGGAGAGTTGACCAAGTTCAGGTGGTCAAACAGAGTTGAAACTTCTATGACACACTCAAAATAGTGTCAAGAAGCATTCCTCCAAGTTTCGTGGCGATTGGACACCGTTTGGGCCCCGAACAGGCGGAAACAAGCCACATATGCAAAAATCCAAGAATGGGCCTTGGGAGTGACCGGGGCCCACAAACAAAAGGAGTTGACCAAGTTTAGGTGGTCAAACAGAGCTAAAACTTCTGTGGCACACTCAAAACAGTGTCAAAAACTGTTCCTCCAAGTTTTGTGGCGATTGGACATCCTTTGGGCCTCAAACAGTTGAAAATAGATCGCATATGCAATGTTCCAAAAGTGGGCTTTGTCCGTGACCGGGGCCCAATTAATGAAAAAGTTGACCAACTTCCCGAAGTCAAAACGGGCTGAAATTTTTATGACATGTAGAAAATAGTGTCAAGAAGCATTCCAAGTTTCATGGCAATCGGACTTTGTTTGAGCCCAAAACAGATGAAAATGGGCCACATATGCAAAACCCGAAATTGGGCCTCGTCCGTGACCCAGCCTGTGGTCACGGACCTTCAAAAGATGTTTCCCACGATTTTGGGTAGTTTCCCTCCACTCCTCTTTGAAATCCAACTCCCCACAACTGCTATTAACTCCCCAAAACTGCACAAAACTGATTGGGAGTCTATAAAAGGATCAAATTTTGAAAGGAAAAAGGAGGAACACATACACAAAAAAGAAAAGAGAAGAAATCAAAGAAAGAAGCACTTAAAGCAACAAAGAAGCAAACTCCAGCAGTGCTTCTATGACCATTCCCACCTTCTTTTCTCAGTTTTGAAGGTGAGGAAGAAAATTCAGAAGAAGAGCAAGAAGTGGAATGGCCAAAGTTCATGCTATGTTCATACGTCGGCAATTTCTGAGAGGATGACATTGTCACCTCTGTTTCTCTTATTCATAGGGCCTCTTAGCCATCGTAAGAGTTGTGAAAGAAGTCTCTCTAGGCCTCATTTTGTTCCTTGAAAATGATAGGTTCAAAATGACACAACTCCAGTTTCATATTTGCCCATTTCGGACTTGAAACAAAAACGTAGTCCGTAAGCACGAATGATGAGTTACAGAGGTTTCGATTGATTCCATGGTTAAATGTGATCTTCTTGATGGTTGTCCACCATTCCAATGTCATGAAAATGGAGTTCCAACACTTGAAGGAAGTTCCAAGAAAGAACCAGCGCGAACAGCACAAAAAACGGAGGCAAACAGTGGCTTCACGGCCATTGTCTGCCAGTGACCGTGACCCACGGTCACTGGCAGGTTCCAATGACCGTGGGTGAGTCACGGTCACTGGAAAGCCCCAGTGACCGTGGGTGAGTCACGGTCACTGAAATAGGGCAGTGACCGCGGGTCACCGTCACCCCCCATTTTTTCCTTTTTTTCACATTTTTTCCACCTTATGTACATTTTCTTGTAATTTCCAAATTAAGATCACATCCAAGACTTGAGGGAGGGGTTGTAAATTTTCAAAATGCATGTAAACAACCTGCATCCCCGCGGTCAGGGCACTTGAACCCATGTAAACAAAGGGAAATTAATGATAAACTGTAATTATTTCCCATTCTTCTTAACGCTTGAAGTGCGTGAATGTCGGACCTTGATTCCGTAATTCATTTTCCAAACCTACTTTTTAAGCGCGATCACTAGGATTGCAATAAATCAATATCTACTTAGTTCCCGCTTTCTCGGCCAATAAGAAAACCCATATATAATAACTAAAATATCCCTAACCATGAACCTCGGTTCTAACTAGTTGTTACATCCATGAATTTGCATAATTTAGGCATCATTTTAAATTGTATTAGGGACTTAATTAGGTTAAATGCATTATTATTTATTCAATTTCATCATTCCATGCATTTTCACCAAGAAATTGGAATTTGTACAATTTTTGCACATTTTATGCATTAATTAAGAATGTTTGCAATTTTTCTCCGAAGAACTTTAGTTGGAGTAGAACTCTATCTGAGCGGGTCCCGCTTCAATGTGGGCTCTTCAATATGTGATGTGTTAAGTTAGAATGTACAGAAAATGAAATTTGTAGGACCCATAGAACCCTTGGATGATTTAGGTCCCACTGCTTGAAGATTCACATACTTAGAGTTCATCTGCCCATGGATCCCACTTGAAGATTAAGTAAGGCTTCCAGAAGATCTTATCTCATCCTATTGTACCAAGAAATATTCTTTTGACTTGGCTAATAAATTATAACCACTGCAGAGATAGAGTCCATTGCGAATTAAAATTCAAAATTCAATCCCACTTTTCTCAAAATAGCCTATCTTAAAATTTCTATAACTCTCAATCCGAACGTCGGATCAGCACAAATGACCCACTGGTCAAAAGCTCTTTTAGAATAGATGTCCGCGGAGCCTAAGATTGCGAAAATCGGATCTAAAATGAGAAAGTTATGGGCCTAGAAATTTTCATGTGCATTTTTAGGCGGGATTGCAATTGCATCTACACCATTGAAGTATAACTGTTTTACATTCCTCTGTGGACCTCATATGAAGATCAAATAAGAATGTCAAAAGCTTCCACTTCATCTTATCTCCAAGATCTCTCTCATCTAAGGAGATAAACCCAATCAACAAGCAACATATTTTATCTCTCAATCCACCAAAAAAAGGTCCAGATTCAATGAAATTAAGGAGCTAGAAAACTATAAAAGAAGGACACTATGGGACGCTCCTCCTCATTCCCAGCCAGATTTGGAAATCCCAGATCTCTCTCTCTCTCTTTTCCACTTCTTCCCTTAAGTAATTTCTGTTTTTATTTTAAAGGTATTCTCGAGCTTTGTTCCAGAAATTAGGATCTAAAAGAGAGAATTATAAGAGACCATTGTATAAGAAGAAAAAATCAATAAAGTTATTTTTGAGGTTCTTTGCAATGGTGGGCTGAGTTTCTGATTGGAGCGAAAGATGAAGCTAAGTATTTTAATGTTCTAGTTTATATTTATTATTTTACTCTTTTCTGATTATTTCTTGTTAATGTGCTTTTAAAAGATAATAATAAGTCTGTCTTCATGCCAAAAGCAAACCTCTGATTTATGTTCATAATGAATAAATTTTGATCATTTATACTTACTTTGATAGATTATGCTTAGATCTTTGGTTATCTTTGATAGTCTATGCTTAGTTTGATAGGTGATGCTTAGGATGTTCATTCTTTTATGGGGCAAAAGAGGTTTTGGGTATTGATTTTATTTTTCTTAATTTAAATTAGTTTTTGCAATAGTCAAATCATTCAGATCAAAAATATTGACTTGTTTCTGATCTTAGTAATAATTGTAACACTCCGACCCGAGTTGATCCAGATTAGTGGGTACTTGCGTGTGATTTTGTCGTTAAGTGTGTTTTGGCTTTTGTTGTCCTTGGTTTTGAGTCTTGGAGAGATCGTTTGGGTTGAGTTGACTTGGTTTAGGTAGTTCGAGCCCTTTTTCGTAATTTTGGCTTTTGATTGACCTTGTCAGTTTTGCATCATTCGGACGTCATCGCGTGTCTTTCGTTGAGCTTGTCGATCTTCGTAACTGTCTTGGATCCGAATGATTTCGTTTGCTCTCGTTGGATCGTCAGTTGACTCAAACTGACAATTGTGTTATCTGTTTGGACTTGTTTGTAATTTGGACTCATTTTAAGTTATAAATATCCTACCAACTCTTTCCTTTCTCTCGATCGTTCTCTTAGCCCGTCTCTCTCTCTCGTCCAGCTCTCTTTCTCTCTTTCCTTCTCGGTTTTGTTGCTTGAGGGAGGAAGAAAGGAGCCCCAGTTGTGTGTGTGTTTTCCAGTGGACTGAGCCAAGCAACGACGTGGATTCCGTCTGTGAGGCAAGTAGAAGCCCAAGTAGTATGAACACCGATTGATATTGATTTGATTGTTGTGTTTTTATTCTTCATTGTGTATCTCAGTATTGGACAGCCCTATTGAGTTCGTTTTGCTGTTATCTTCCTGTTTTCAGTCGATTTCAGTTGAAAACATTCGTTTTCTGTATGTCTGTAACTATTCCAGAAAAATGACTCCGTGCACTCATGGCTACACCGTGAAATGTGCTACGGCTAAGCCGAGACCCAGCCGTAACCCTAACCGTAGAACAGTACAGACTGACATCTGAAAATAACTGAGAGTTGACAAAATGCTATTATTCTACGGCCCAGCCTGATCTAAGCGGTACATTGTGTTACGGCTAAGCCGTGGACCAGGATACGACTGCGCCGTAGAGTAAAATACGGTTAAGCCGTAAATACGGATGAACATTTTGGGGAACCTCGGCTCCGCCGCAGTGCAGATTACGGCTAAGCCGTAAGATGCCTCGGCTAAGCCGTAAGGTCACCTACGGCTACACCGTGAGATCCTGAGAATTGAATGAAAAGGACTAGGTTTAAGAAAGAGACCGTATATGACTTTCATGTTAGATTGTAGCTAACCTGAACATGCCCAATGGAATGTCTAAATGACATGAATGATCTCGAGGGCTGTGAATCATTCATGCCCGTTATCCAGTTGTTTAGCACCTCCCCATGGGTGTTAGTTTAAGGGACTTCGGTGTACACTCCTGACACTGCAACACTACACAATGGTACATCGGATAACTTAAAACTACATCGCATGCACGGTTAGAAACACTGGATAAATAGGTTAGGATTGGTTTGTAAGTGACCTTGATTCGTTAAAGCACTCTGATTTGTATATAGCATATTGACTTCGGTTATGCCCTCTTATGTGTTCTGCGCTGGACCTCTCGATTCTGTGGAAAATGCAGCAACCCCAGAGCGAAGCCCGGGCGGGACCATTCTATTATTGTGTATGGTGTTTTACCATTGCTCCACTGGATATTGTTCTTGGTAACTTTGCTTATTCGCATTCAGTATCAGTATCAGTATCAGTGTATGTGATGCACTTTCTATTGTTCGTTTAGTGTGATATGTGAGATCTGTATGTGATATGATATGCTTGATTGAGGTGCATCATCCGATTTGATTGTGACTGGTATATGGCACTACTGAGCCTCAGCTTTAGGATGCCCGATGGGGTTAACTTTGGTTTAGTTTATGTGTTTGCCTCTGCAGAGTGTTCTGTCCTGGGACTCCGGACCCCGGGAACTAGAGACCCATGCGTAGCCTGGCCCGGTCACTGGTGTTCTCATTCCGACTGCTCTCGTAAGGGAGAAGATGGCCAATGTAGTAGCCACTTTGATTGTTATCTGTTTATGATTCTGATAGCATGCTTATTCGTTTGCATAATTGCTTAGTATACGAACATGAGTTCTATGGATCTTGCATTGTGACTATTGCTCATTTTTAGACACAATTCGTGTTATCTTCTTATGGCTTATATTTTGCTAAGTCGTTGTACTTATGAGTTGTCTTTGTGTGTTGCAGGCTCAGATCCCTTTCCCGATCCTGCGTCGGTCGACCCGACTCCAGGAGAGGCTCGCGAGGCCCCCTCCGGCCTAGAGGAGTGGACTTGATCCATCCTCCAGAGTACGGTTCGCATCATTTTGTTTCCCCATTCATTGAGTCTGGGTCTATTGAGGGGATTTTTGTGAGCCCTCTTTATTGTCATACGTTCTTGTAATTATTCTTGTCATCAGTCAAATGTTTTGTAATCCATTATGTCTTTTGGTATTTTGTGGTATGCCTTGATACGTACAGCTTCCACGTACATTGTTTGCACGTGTGAATGATCCCTTGTGTGTGTATACTTGGACGGGGTCTAGGTGTGCATGCACGGGAGTACGTGTGTCATTGGTTAGACTTCCTCTGACCCCCGGTCCCTGGGCTCGGGTTGTGACAATAATTGAGACAAAAATGGTCAATTAATTTAATAAATTGGAATTTTAAATAACTTAGTGGATTCTGGCTGCTCTGATCTGTTTCTTATCATTGTTATTAATTTATTTAGTTTCTGATTTGCATACTACACTTCTCTTTTATTATTGTTTTCCTTTTTAAAAAATTTAGATTTTTAATTAAAAAGTTCAAAAGTGCTCTCTGTGGGATGAACCTGTATTTGTCATTATCTCAACAAGACAACTGTACACTTGCAATTTTAAGTAAATTAATTAAATTCACATCACTAATTTAGATGACTGATCCTACTAAAGCGGAATATAAGATAAAACCCAACATTTTATGTCCATTTGGGTGGTTATGCATGTTCACCATTAAGCGGATCATTTTTTTATGACCTATTATTGATTGAATTTATTATTGTTTGGGTTTAGTGGAATAAATTTGGGTGAAATACGGGTCTAGTTAGGTTTTGCCACCCTCTTTTGTAGCCTAGTTTTATTATTATTGTTTTTTTATTTATAGCTTCATTCTATCGCTAGGGATTGAATCTTAGTTTTGTCTAACAAGAGGGCATGTGCCATGCCATGATCCAATAGTAGGTTGGCTATTTTTAGCCTTACATGTGCATAAGACCCACATAAAATGGTAAATCAACTAGAATGAGTCACATGCTACAGCTCCCAACTATTTAACTAGACATGGTGTTATAAAGTAATAGTGAAGCCCTGCACATGCAAGGCATGCGCATTATCCAAAGAAGTTAAGTTAGACAGACTAATTGTGTAATCCAGACATGTTATAGTTGCATAGATCAAGCCCCCATAAGTCTTCCTTACAAAGTAGAATTTGAAATTGGACTGCCTTCACATAGTAGAAACTTTATATTCAATAGTATATCAACTATATAGGATTCTATAAGATGAGGTACATAATTGAATCTTCTGTATAATTTTGTTGATTAGCAAAAAGATATCATCAACCGTTAACCTCACTCACTTCAAGTCTAAAGACTTTCAAAGAATAGAAACTTTACATTGAATAGTGCAATAGCTATAACATGAATTAAGTAAATTGGGTCCTCCATATATTTTAGCAGATCAACACAAATACCATGAATTATTATGTTAACTTCAAAAGGTGAAGGAGAAGACTGATGTAGAATTAATTGTTGATATCAATTTACATTTGCAATATCTAAACAATTATTTATGCATTGCACTTAGATGAATCTTTTGAATGCTAAGATAAACAGACTAATTGTATGATCTAGACATGTCATAATTATGTAGATCAAGCCCCCATACAAAATAGGATTTGAAACTGAGCTGCCTTCATATAATAAAAACCTTATATTCAGTAGTATATCAACTATATAGGATTCCACAAGATCAGGTACATAATTGGGTCTTGTATAATTTTGTTGATAAACAAAAAGATGCCATCAATTGTCATATTAACCTTACCTCAAATCTAAAAACTTTTAAAGAATAGAAATTTTACACTAAATAGTGGAACAACAATAAAATAAGTTAAGCAAATTGGGTCTTCCGTATATTTTAGTAGATCAACACAAATATCATGAATTGTTATGTTAGCTTCAGAAGGTAGGGAGAAGACTGATGCAAAATTAATTGTTGATAGCAATTTTAAAGTGGATGAAACCTACATAGAGCAAACTGAGTATCATAAGATCAAGGTCCATAAGGGTTGAATCAGTAATTGATGAGGCAATTGCCACTCTATTCACTTTTTTAAAAAAACAAGTGCTTCATTTATTGACTTGGGTTTAGCCACCAAAGAAACTTAGATTGATCTCTATAATAGAATATAAGTTTGAAGAAATTAATGCTATGCGATGCCCAATGAAAGAAGGCAACTACAAATGATATTCAAGGGCAAACAATTCCATTGAATCAAACTCATAATATGCATATTTAGGTGCAAAAAGTTCCCTTGAATCAAACTCATAATATCAACACAAATGTACGAAAAAGCAATGTCCATAGCCAAAGAATCTGGATAGAGCCATTTAAGTAACATGCACAAAGGAGATACCATATAAGAGTTCATTTAAAAAAATAAAAATAAAAAAATAAAAAACCAACACAAACTCCGAACCTGATAGCACCTAATAAAATAAGCCCTACAGTGCCAATATATTTTCCAAGGTTTGCTTCCCTTGGCTCCATGAGAGAAATAATCTTTTGCGTTATCTCACAATTTTATGCAAGTGAACCTGAAAGAACTTATTAAGAAAAAAATAGTCCAGCAGTGCCACGGACATTTTGTTCACGGGGTTTATTATTATTGATCATTCTGCAAATTCATCTTGTAACAACTTCTATTTAAATATCTAATACTTTAAGCAGTTTCATATTTAGATATGGAATATAGAAGAAATCAATATCAGAGTGAAAATATTTAAAGATATGTACAATTAGGGAGTTATAGCAAGTCATCTTGGATGACTTGCTTTCAGGAAATCAGTATTTTGTCTTAATTTTCTTCATAAAAACAAAAACTTAGAAACTATGATTAAAACTCTTAATTGTAGTAGGAATTAATCATGCATTTCTAGTTTTTTTTAGAGGGTTATTTCTACAGAGCAGTAGTCAACTACTACATACTGCTTGTTGAATAGTATCATTTATTGAATTATATCAAATTTTTTTATAAAAAATAATATCAATATTTGCTAAGTTTTATCCCTCTCTCTTAGTGTGTGGATGCAAAGGTGATTGACACAACCTCCAAGTAATCATTTGGGTTAATTTCGGATTTCGGAAATTAAGTAAAAGGATGGTGATAAAAGACGATTATTTATTTCCTGTTCTTTGAGTTGCGCAAAAAGGAGGATTTTTTTTTTTGGTCTTTTCTTTAATGCAATGATGTGGTGTTTATCAATTTATAACTGCTTGGCAACATGTACATCATAACCATTAACTAATCCTACCCTACGTGATCTAAATATAAATAATTAATTTATGACAAATAGATCATATTAATTATTCATTGATACTAAGCAACATGTGAGGAGTTACTGTAAAACTAAAAACTCAGAGGCTAAGCATTCTAATATTGTAAATTCCTATATAGTAGCTACTCCCATGTTAGTAAGAATGCTAAAACCCAGTCAATGTGTCTTGTATTGTTGAACATGCATCCATCCATTAATAGGAAAACAAAAAATAAAAAAAACAAAAAAACAAAAAAACAAAAAACAAAAAACAAAAAACAAAAGGTTGAGAGAGATGATCGTATACATAATAATGTGAATTTACGATATGATGTGTGATATGGTACCAAGATGACTTTAGTCTTTTTACATACCTTAGTATGAAATATGAATAATACAAAGGAAAATAGTAAGCATATAAAGAAAATTATAGCTTGCACTACTATAAGCAAATCCACATTTCTATATTAAGATACTTGCTCATATTTGAAAAGAAAGAAGCATAAAAACAAATGTTAAAGTAAGGCTACTTACATTATACAATGAAAATACATGATTGAAAGAGAAATTTAATTTTTAAGGAAAAAAAAAAGAGGAAGTCTTACAAAGTTTCTGTCTTTAGTTCGCAACATACATAGACATGTCTCAATTTATAAATTGTTAAAGTAGACTTCAATTGAAGTCTAAAACACAATAGACAGTATATTAGGGCATCAATAGACCAAGCTAATCAAATCCTACATTCCATCAAAACATTTTTCATAAAAAAATAGGAAATATTTATTTTTAAGAATAGTACATTCATTAATTACAAATATAAATGTCCATATCCTAAAAAGCTTAGCACATTTTCCTCAATTTTGATTATACTTTCTCCAATCTTTAACATCTCATATTTCATATGCAAAATGACAAGATAGTGACAAAACACTCTTAGGTAGCGTTTGGTTCGCTGTAATGAAGGCTGGAATGGAATGGCCATTCTATTGGAGTGACCATTCCCACGTTTGGTTCGTGAAAAAGCGGCGGAATGACCATTACTTCAGGAATCACCATTCCTTTATACAAGGGAATCACCATTCCACCGGGGGGCAGAGGAATGGCCATTTCATTTCTTTTCCAATTTTATTTTTGACGAAATTGCCCACCCTTACCCAAGATGCATAAAAATCACTCGACGCAATTGGGAACCCATCTTCGAACCTTCTTTGCGCCTCTCCTCATCTCTGCGTCTTTCTCGTCTCTGCATCATCTCTCTTTGATCGATCGCCAAATCCGAGTAAGCTCCGTCAGCAGGTACTGATCACTCTCCCCTCTCTCTGTCATTCTCTTCTCTTTCTCTCTTATTCACTGCTACGGATGCAGGATTTCTCGAAGACATTCCGAACCCTAGCTTTTGGGACTGGGCTAGACAGACAGAGAGATAGAGGGATTGAGGGGGCTGGACGAGAAAGGACATAGGGATAGAGGGATGGAGGGAGCTTGGGATAGTGGGGATAGAGAGAGGGAGAATGAGAGTGGGTTGGGCAAGAGAAACACAGGGAGTTGGGGGGATCTTGTCAGTGGGGATGGAGAGAGAATGATAGTGAGAGTGGGGTTGGGCGAGAGAAATAGAGGGAGGGGGAGGGGCTTGACAGTTGGGATACAGAGAGAGAGAGGGAGAGAGTGAGAGTGGGTTGGGCGAGAGAAACATAGGGAGTTGGGGGGGTCTCGTCAGTGGGGATATAGAGAGAGAGAGGGAGAGTGAGAGTGGGGTTGGGCGAGAGAAACAGGGGAGGGGGAGGGGCTGGACAGTTGGGATACATAAAGAGAGAGAGGGAGAGTGAGAGTGGGTTGGGCGAGAGAAACAGAGAGAGGGGGAGGGGCTGGACAGTTGGGATACAGAGAGGGAGAGAGGGAGAGTGACAGTTGGGTTGGGCGAGAGAAACAGAAGGAGGTCATTTTTTAGGCATATTATCACCGGGGTATTTTGGTTAGTTTAATATAAATTTTATTCCATTCCTGGTATCATTCCATCATACCAAACACAGGAATCGGAATGAGAGTCCTATTATTGGAATGATTCCTCTGTCTAACCAAACATTGGAATGAGAATTATCATTCCTGCCTCATTCCATTCCAGGCTCATTCCAGCCTCCATTCCATTCCTCTCAACAATCATTCCAGCGAACCAAACGCTACCTTAAGGGATTTAATTGAAGAAACGATACAATTAGTCTCTTCCCTAGCCGCTAACACACATAATAAATAGCATATTCAACATTAGATACATCATAGCATTGCAAGATTCATCATATTAGAAGAACTTGGTTCTTATTAGGAAATCATCTTAAAATTGATGGGTTTACCATAAATAGCTATAGCTATAGTTATTAGATTGAATAAATTTAAGAAAAGGGTGGAAATGTTCATGTACATGTTATATATAAATATATAATAACTTGCATATTCTTCTTTCAATCTGTGAACATTAGTGGATATTTCACCCATCTAAGTCTTAAAATGAGCATCAAGATGCATAATATGGAGCAAATTAGAATCCTTTCTATCAATACAAATTCTTTGATTTCCTTTTATACAAGAACATGTCCCAAATGAAACGGAATAGTAGAATAATGGGCTATTGGGAAAATTAGATTAACTTTCCTCCCTATCATGGAATCCTCTTGTCACAAAAAATACACCTTTAAAATAATTGATGCATATGAATCAATATTGGTCTAAATTTTATGTTGATTTGAGTTGTGTTGGCTTTCTAATTGGATCGTGAATTTTGGCAACCATATGACTTTTCTATTGGAACGAAGTTAGACAATTTGATGATCATAATATTAATGCCTCTCTCATTTCGATGTTGTCTCCCTCCCTCTCTCTTAAGAATAAGTCATTGGAAGGCTTTTTAAATCGTTAAAGTAATCTCTATAGCTGAAGCAGAAGATAAGTGTCTTCATTTCTTTTTGCAGAACTAGTAGTTTAGTTTGATTAGTGCTTTGGTTGTAATTTACTTTAAAAAAAACTAAACCAACTCAGTGACACCAAAGATCTTAGCTTGTTGCAGTGCTAAGGTTAATCAATGATTGATGTAAATATATAAGAGCATATATATATAAGTCATCTAGTCCCTTTAATTGGCCATTTGTTATTAATGTTGTTGGGGGCATTTCATTTCCACAATGATTTATTTTTTAAGATGATTAAAATTAAAGATTTTCATCTTAAGAAAATGGTTTTCAAACTAGGAAAAAATTACTTACCAATTCAAATAACAATCTAACAGATGACATGTCCATTAATAAAATATGACCTTTAGGTAGATGTTTTGAAGATCCTTTAACCTGGTATAGAAATTACAAATTAAAAACATGGAGAAAGGACTTATAAGTTAATAAAAAGATATTCTTTTAAGAGCAGATTCTAATTATTTTATATAAAAACAAAAGTAATAATTGTAGGACATTATAGAAACACTCTATAGCCTTAAACATGGGTGTAAATGCGTCTGATTTCTTGAAAAATATATCTATTTCATGAATGGAAAATCTAAAGTTTTTTTTGGACTAAAAGAAGAAAAGATATTACAAAAAAAACTCATCAGTTCAAATTCGTAAGGCAAAAAAGTGGAGATCCCAAGAAATTGAAATTCAATTTCATTTCAGCCCATAAAAGACCAAAAAGAAGCAATTTTTGGAATGATTCAATTCTGCCCACACCTTTAATCTCTTCATATTTAGAAATCTACTATTGGTTGATTGAGGACTGTAAAAAGAAAAAATTTTTTTTTTGAGGCATGGGACCTGAGATTCCAAGCATTTTTATCAACAAAACATTGCAAATAAAAAAAATTCCAACATTTTCCTAAAATTTTACTTATTTTCTTTTGGGAAAAAAAATTCAATACACACTGGTAAATTAAATAGCCATGTAGGCCAAAAAAGAACACAAAGAGACTTACATATTCATAACATCGTAGACCTTACCTTGCATGTCCAATTTTATTTTCCAATCTTGCAAATCTTGTAAAAAAAAACATACAATCGAAATTTGAGCATAAATATAGTGTCAACAAATTAAAAAAGATGGGCAATTCAAAAAATTACTTTACAATAAAAATTCCTAAATAGATCGATGAAAAAATGGTAAGATGGAAGAATAGCCAAACCCATATATTATGATATGTTCCATTTATTAAAGTATCAAACTGATAAGAGAGAATGAGAAAATCTGAAATTGTTGATTGAAGTATGTGATAAGTGCAATGTCTGATGTAATTCATACCTAACTATATCTTTAAAGCTGTAAGGCATTTTCAAGTGGGAATTGAGATATAAAAACTATAAGGACTTGACTGTAATATATACCTGTTTGAATCAATTGCTATAGTCCAAACACTATTTATGTAATAGAAAAAGAGAACAATTTTCATTACCACTTGGTTGTTTAAAATCTTTAAGATTAAAATATACAAAACGAAACAAAGAGAAGTTATAAATTTGATATTTGTTCACCTGGTGATGCCATATTATAAAAATCTACAAAAGAGACCATTATAATTATGTAGCAATAGTCCAAGCATATCTTACACTTAGTTTTAAATTTGATGTTCACTTGGAGATGTCATACTCTAAAAATTTGATGTTCACTTGGAGATGCCATACTCTAAAAATCTATAAGAGTAAACTAAAAAAGAGACTATTATAATTACATAGCAAAAGTCCAAGCATATTTTATACTTACACTTCAAAAAAGATGGTAATGGTAATAATTTGCAACATAGAGAGAAAAAGAACTAAAATCTACAACAAAAAAAATTATTATAAAATCTACAAGAAAAATAATTATAATCATCAATGCTTATAAAAAAAAGATCCAAGTCAATCAAACAAAATCATTTATGCTAAAACTCTAAATAGAAGAACCAAACTGTATAGAACACAACAATGAGAAGTTTTAACTTTGATGCTTGTTCACTTAGTGCTGACATATTTTGAAAATGTATAAAAGTAATTTGAACTTGAAAGTGAATTTGAAACCAAACATATTTTACACTTTACTCAAAAAAACTTGGGACAATTGGTAATAGTTTGCAATACAGAGAGAAAAAGAACTAAGATCTATGGCAATAGATTTTAGTCATCAATATTCCTCTTAATCAGATATAAAAAGATCCAAGTAAATGAAACAAAATTATTTAGCCCAGAACTCTACATAAAGAAAAGCATAATATAAAGAAATATGGCACCAAAGAAACTTCAAAGATATAGCAGAGGAAGTAGGAAAATATCATAACATAGTTTTGCCATAAATTTTATAGATAAGTCATTACCTCCCACCATATATAGAGAATTCCAAGTGCAGCAAAGAATGAAATTACTGCATAATAATAATAATAATAATAATAATAATAATAATAATAATGAAAAAAAATCCAACTATAGAAAGCAAGCTAGGTGTATAGGAAAAAAGACAAGAGAATGATAAGAATATATACTACAAAAGATGAAATCTAAAAAAAGTAAGAACATAACTAGTTATTAGTTAATATTGGAGCCCAAATTTAGCTTAATTATATGTGAGACATGCTTATATGTAGGGTACAAAAGACAAGAACTTATACCTTCTACTATAGTTTGTTGGGTCATCATGAATTTGAATAACTTCATATCTAGCAAGTGAGAGTTGAAAAAGAGAATTATGTTTAAAAATGAGGATTTCAACTTAGAAGAATAAAAACTACAAATTTGAAAGGGGGAAAAAAATCAACAAAGAGAATTATGTTAAAGCTAGATCAGAAAACTCACCTCCATTAATATGTTCCCTAATGATCCAAAATTAGAAGAAAATGGTGCTAAGTGGAAAAGATTGTGAAATTAAATGAATAAAATAAAATTGCATATGAATTTTTCTTTTGTTCCTTTTTTTTTGTCAAGGATGACTTTAGATATTGAAACCACAGTAAAATTAACAAATTTGTATGCCAGGCTTTCATGACTCCTAACACACAAAATCCATTCAATTCCATAAATTTCATAAACCCTAATACTAAAAGCCCAACTCAATAGTATGCCATTCACATCCAAACTCTTCCAATAATCATCAAATCAAGGGAAAAATATCATCAATATAATAATAACAAAAATGAGCCATTTTGGCAAATAAAAAAAATCAATAAACATTTCTAAACAAAAGATCAATAGCCAAAATGAAAAGATGTTCATACACAAACAATTAATTTCACAATAAATGTAGATGTATCAAATTTAATTTCTTTGGGGTTTAGGCATGAAGCAATAGCAAAATTATGTCATAATCCCAAGAAATTTAGAAGCTTTTAAGGCTTCTGTAGATGATCAAAGTAGCAGTAGCACATATTTCTTGGTGTAGATAGATGAAACAAATTGCTTGAGGTCTTTAAAAGTGGTACGACCGACCTTAAACATAGAGGTGGATGACCCTATGCACAAATTGGTTGGGGGTTCTTAGAAGAAAGTTAATTTTTTTATTAAACATTTTAATTTTATAGGATCATATGAAAAAAGACATTATCGTTGAAGAAAAATAACTCTAAAAGCTACGATCATTTTGACACAAAAAGAAATAAAATATATATAAATAAAACTAACCACCTTTCAACAATAATAAGAATGACACCTATGATAATAATAAATGGATAAGGTCAAAAAATTAAGGGCCTGTGCATTTCATTTAATCGAGTTCTTGCATAAACAAATACTTTATATTTCTATAAGAGATTTACAAAAATAAAAAAGAAGTACAGATGAATATAAAAAAATAACCTCCACTTTAATGAAAATTAAATCAGGGTAGATGAAAAATGAAGAATCAACCATCATCCTAGTAATTCAAATGCATAAAAAAGTCAAGATCAATTTTAGCCTATATTCGTCACCCCTCATCTATATCAAGCATTTAGACAAGATTTTAAACAAAAAAAAAAAAAAGAAAAAAGCAAAAGGAAAACAATAAATTTACCTACCTGGCTGCCCCACATTCTCATTGATGAAGAGATTGTTGCAATTCAAGTTTTTGTGTATGATGCAGGGATCATATGTGTGCAGATACTCCAACCCCATTAGAATCTACTTGGACCACTTCTTTAATGCCTTAAGCGATACAAATTACTGCTTCTTCCTATACTCCCTCAAATTCCCAAATGTGCAAACCTCCATAATGAAATTTAACGAGATGGAGATGATGAGGGTAATGAAATTCAACAAGATGGAGATGATAAGGGGGAGAAATGGAGATGGATTAGCAAGTTCAAGGAGTCTTTCTTTCTTTTTTTTTTTTTAGGGCAAAGGGATCGATCGAGCTAAAAAAGAAAGAAAACACTCCTATTAAACGTGCATCCGATGCACTTATTAGATCTTATAAGATAAGGTGTGCCCCTCATGCAAATAGGCCCCATAAGGAGGTTGTGCAAAGAAATAAATTTAAGAGAAGAAGCACAACACTTCCTCCCTCTTGTTATAAGGGTAATAGACATAGAGTGTTTTCCCTTAAATGGATATAGTAAAAATATTCCAATTGTCAGAACATTTCAGATGGGCTCTCCACTCATCTTATTGATTAAAGATTGAGATAGGGATGGTAATGTGTTTATTCGAGTCGGGTTGAGCCCTAAATTTGGTTGAAAATGTAACCGAAACCCTTAGTTAACATGTTAAGATTGGAGTTAAGTTGGCAGGCTATGGTGTAATTAGCCTCAATTGTGGGGCTTTTAACTGAGTTAAATACTTAAGGAAGGATTCAATCTAAAAGCAAATGACTAGTGATATAAGATTTAGGTGAGGTCTAATTATTCAGACTTAATTAGGCAGAAGTCCACCTTCTAAGTTTTTAATTGCAAAGTCTATTAGTACTATAAGATTTAATTCATTAAGGCCATTCTGTTTTACATATTTAATGATAATGAGAATTTTACTCCTATGGTTTTCTTATTTCTTTTTAGGATTTATATGCCGGTTATTGTTCCAGTGACCAGCAACCACCACTAGCGGCAACTTTTTTAGCCAAACTTCCAGCAAATTTTTCGGCTAGGGAATGGCACAGTTTTTTTAATTTCTCTTAATTTACCCTAAGTAGCCCTTTCCATGGTTTGAACTCGAGATGTGGAGGTTAGCTCTGATACCAAATATTATGGACTTAACCAATAGCCAAAAAGCCCTAAGACTAATGGAACACGTCAAATTAAATTAGGACAATAACATGCCGGTGACTAACGGGCACGTTGGAAACAAAAACATAAGATGCAGGAATACTAAGTATTCCAAATTTTTAGTGCACAAATTGAAAAATCAGAAACATTAAGAATTCTAAATTTTTCAGTATCCAAATTGAAGAATCAAGAACATGAGACACATGAACATTAAAAATTCTGAAATTTTAGTGAAAAATTTGAAGAAACAAGATTACGTATTAGTATACATGACAAACATGAATATCAATCAGATGTGTAAGAATAAGAATATGCTTGAAATAGAAACATGAGATACAAGAATATTAAAAATTATGATAGTGTACAAATTGACGAAAAAAGATTATGTAACATTGAACATGATAAATAAGAACATCAAGCAAATGTATCAGAAACCAAAAAATGAGATACAAGAACATTAATAATTTTGATTGTGAACAAATTAAAGAAAACACAATCCTGTATTAATGTACATAATAAATGGCAACATCAATTGGATATGTGAGAAACGGAAACAAGCTTGAAACAGGAACATGAGATAATGAAATAATAAGAAATATAATTATTGTACACAAATTGAAGAAAATATAATTGTGCATAAGTGTTTATGATAAATAGAAACATCAATCAAATGTATCAGAAACAAGAACATGAGATATAAGAATATTAAGAATTCTAAAAGTACACAAATTAAAGAAAACAAAATCATGTATTAGTGTATATGATAAAAAAAATACCAAGGAAAATGTGTCAGAAATAAGAATATGAGATACAAAAATATTAAGAATTCTAATAGTGCACAAATTAAAGGAAACATGATCAAGTATTAGTGTACATGATAAGTAAGAACATCAATTAGATGTGTCAGAAACATAAACATGTTTAAAATAGGAACATGAGATACAAGGCATTAAGAATTCTAATAGTGTTCAAATTAAAAAAAAAATCATGTACTAGTACATGATAAATAGGAACATCAAGCAAATGTATCAGAAATATGAACATACTTGAAATAGAAACATTAAGTGTCACAACTCGAATCCAAAAATTCTTAGATTAGGGTTAATCTCTAATCGTAACACATGTACTCCCGTGTAATCCACACCTAGACCGAGGTCTAGACGGAATTACATTAGGGACATTCACATTACTTACACATGTGATGTGCTATTAGCGGACATCTGTCCAAGCATTTGTCACGCGGAAGCCTATTAATATCACCTGAAAATCTTTTTTTCTTTTCCAAAGATTAACAATTTTCAAAATATTAATTCATAAAAACAGCACACACTAAAATGCCAATAAAAAGGAGAAACTTAACTACATGACATGATATGTACAAGAGTTGAACAAGAGTGTCATAACATGACAACTAAAGATGTAATATAAGGTTTATGGATAATAATAAAATGATATACATGTCCCAAAATATGGGGCATTATGAACTATGTGTGACAAAATAAAAAATAGTGTATGTCATGATACCCCAATGGATTCGAAACTCAAAATAAGAATGCCTTAGGGTGATTGTGTCATGCTCTGTAGGTGGATCAGTAAGATTACTTTTTCGTCCACTCATCGAAGCCTGAAGGGACCCCATAGACCTCCTCTTGAGTCTCCTCAATCTTCGCAAGATCGGGAACCGGATCTGAGCCTAAAACACCATTAGACAACTGATAAATGAAACTATTCAGCAAAGTCTGAGTATAATTAAAGTAACGCGCATTGTATCTAAAAGAATCATTAACAAGTGATTATAGAAGTCAATTCAGTATACTAGGCATGTTGTGCATTGAATAAAACATGATATAAGAATCAAATAAGAGGAATACTTTACTATTTGGCTACTACATTTGCTATGTTCTCCAACTAGGGATCTTTGTATTGAGAACACCAACGCCCCGCCCAAAAGTATGATTGAGTCCTTATGTCCATGGAGTCCAAAAGCTCTAAAGGCACACTGTAGCGGCATCGTATCACTCTATTACATTAAAATCAACTCTGCCGGGTATCATAAGGCTGAACCTAAGTAGAGCCAGACCATTTCGATTCATATAATTGAATTTGAGTAAATCATGCAATTCATTTCAATTCATTTTACATTCGTTTCATTCTTACTCAATTCAACATTAATAATAAGATGTAAGGTCTTAATCCACACTAATCCTAATTTATGATAATTAACATTATTTTGTGTAAATTAATATTCGTTTAGACTAAATTAACTCAAACCCCTTAGATCTGGGTCATGGATAGGTAATGGGTCGGGTTTGAACTTTATCTAGGTAGTTAAGAACCTTCTTGTAAATTTAAAGTCACATGGGTTGCATTATCTTGACACCACATTAGTTACATCATGTATCTTTCATCTTATAGACAATATTCTATACTTAGCTTAACTTAATTCGGACCCATCTTGGCCCAATTAAAGCCTTTTGACTCAAACTGAAAATTTTCCAAAACCAGTGGATTTACATGTAAAGTCTAAAAAAATTGAGTTAAAGAGAGGGAAACAACGTCTCCTCTTAATTTCCCTCTACTCTTAGTGTTAGAGTTCTCTCTTCTTCTTTCCCCTCTAGCTCTTTTTTCCACCAAATTCACCTCTTAAAGGCTTGCATGTGAAAGGAATAGGTTCTATCCACCTTTTCTTCATCCTCTTGTTCATCTTCTTCCTTTGAAATTCACAGTTCAACTCCTCATCTTATCTACAGCTCCCCAAGGTAAGAACTCCAATACCATTTTATTTTTTTAAGTCCAATAGAGTCCAGGAGACTCAATTTAGTAACATGCATGCAACTTACACAAGTTTCACCCATTGCATGTCTTTGCATCATGTAATAGGAATTTCCTTCTATTGAGGTTTTCTCCACCCTACACCAAGGGAGAAGTTGATTTAAGTCAAGCACTGGTATAAGGCAAGTATTAGAGTATAAATTACACTATACACATGTTAAATTTTGTTGATTCTTGAAGTAATCTCTTATATGCAAGTTTAAAGCTCTTCCATCTCTTATTAAGTGTAGATGTGTTGCAGTAAGTGATAAGAGTATGAAAATGTAATGTAGATGCTATGTGAGCAATGTAAGACCTACTATGATTATTTGAAGCAAAGGAAATCTCAATGGAACCAAATTTGGTAGAGTTTTGTACTGAACTCGAGCTTCAAGAATGGCTTTCCGAAATTTTGAAGCTTACGGTGAATCTATGACTATGTCATAAGTGCTCTACAGCTCGGAATCCAGAGAGCTAAAATCCTGTAATTGAGCTACAGCTAACCCACGTCCAAGCCGAGAAATGAACTACGGCTAAGCCATAAATACCCCTTGACCAAGTTGTAAGCTATTTTACGGCTGACTTTCCCGAGAACAACCAAACCTAATTTTCTTCTACGATTGACCTTCGGCTTAGCCGTAGATTGTGCTACGGCTAAGCCGTAGCTAAGTTGTAGGTATTATACAACTAAACCATAAATCAAAATACGGTTAAGTTGTAAATGTGTATAAAATTAAGAAGAAGAGCCATGCCACTCGGCCAAGTTATAACCTGTGCACAGCTAAGCCGTAAGAACGCTGAACCTAGGAAATTAGGGATTTTCAAGACCTTGTAAGGCTTTAGATGTAGCACCTTTATTCCAATTAAATTAGTCCAATGGTGATCAAATGATAAGGAGGAAAGTATTGAGCTGTCACTCATCTCCCTTCAATTTTCCGAATAGTTTTTTGATGTTGCATTATGGGTGTTGGCATAAGAAGAAGTGTCCTTTACATACACAATGTAACACTGAAATTTTGATAACACAATGACACCAGATATTTTATGAATACATCGTATTGAATGATCACAGAACCACAGATTATCTAACATAGGGTTGACTAGTAAATATCTTTGATATGAACTCAATCTACATATATTTATATCGTTAAACAACCTTACCCTCAACATGATCCAATAATGTAGCCATCTTTTTTAGCGAATCTTGAGGCAAAATCGATGTTAGAGCTTCCATTGAGTGTGCGCCTGTAAGCCAAAATAGGTGTAGCTAAGGTTGACAGGGTTTGAACTCTATTAGCTCATTAAAGTATGCGTTGTTTGATTATCAATTATCTTGTTAATTCCGAATCTTATGATTGCATATGATCTCAAGACCGAAATTGTCGTATGTATGATATTATGATAAGTATGAATGAGTATGCACGAGTATGTGATGATCGTTATGATCAATAATAAGTATGTCTGATATGAACTCGGGACGGTCTTGATATGTTGAGTCGGCACCACTTAATTTGTACCATCATTAGCTTCAACGAGACCAATTTGGGTATTCTTTATGTCACTACTGCAGTGGTTTATAAAATAAAAGGTCGGCACTCCTTGAGAAATTAGACTGATCCCCTAACAATATTCCCTTCTGTATGTTATACGCTCTTCTTAGAGAAAATATAGCCTCTTAGATGCCAACTAGTATGTTATGATACTTTGTTCATGATTCATTACTCATACTTATTTCATGTACAATATGCCTAACTTGCGAATTTTTATTTCTTTTAATTAATATGCTCTCTAACTCATTTGATATATCTTGATAGTCTTATATATCTTTATATTTACTTAATCGTCGTATTAACAGTGCTACACTTGGTGTTACAAGTACAGAACCTGATGTCGATACGGCGAACGATGCCCCCCCGAAGGGAGCCCCAATGGTTTCTTAAGGAATAAACAAGTGGACTAAAGATGACATATTCTATTAATCGTCTTACGTAGAGCGTCATTGGGTTTTTTGTTGGGTTGTTAAGATTAGACCTGTTTGGACTTGTGATTATCTTGGAAGCAGGGATTGGATGAACATATTATTAGATATTGTATAACTGTGTTTTAGTATTTGGTTGTCTTATGATGGTGGATGGTTAATTAACAGACTTTAAGTATAATTATGATGAATTATATTTTATTATTGCTTTTGATTATTATTGATGCATTTCACGGGCTTCTGCCTTATTGATTGAATCTTGATATACGTGTTTGTGAAACTTCCTCATACGTTCCTGTGGAATCTTTCTTGTAGCGATTTGTACATGTCTTGCTTCATACAGGTTACTACGGGATTACGTATCATACCCTGGGGCTCACTCTAATCACCAATTCTTGGGTTTGGGCCGTGACATAAGAAAACCATATATCAGGGAAAGTAACAAGAAGAAAACCGTATATTATGGAACGTCTAAACTAGAATCAATTTATATCATGACCATTTCAATATCATCTCAAGAATCAAAAGCAACTACAATGATTCAATACGCTATGCAATTCAAATTAGTATAATCAAGGTAATTTATGATCCAATCCTAATCTAATTTTCCATTGTTTCTAACCATGCATGATGCTGATGCATAGTTGTCTCTGTTTGATGTTATATTGTGTAACGAAGAGTGTATCAAAGTCCCTTAAATCAACATCCATGAGAAAGTGCTTAACAAATAGATAACATTCATGAATGAGTTTCAGCTCTCAAGACACTTCATGTTTAGTAATTTCCATTGGGCCGATTGATTAAGTTGGAGGTTCTGAGAAACTAGGGCCCTACAAGGTCATCCCAAATGTTCCTAATTTTTCTACATTGTCAGGGTTCTTATGGCTTAGCAGTGGATAGCCCACAGTTTAGCTGTGGTTCACAAAATTTATCCTGCATTTACGGCTTAGTCGTGTTTAACCTACAACAAAGCCGTGGTTAGCCGTATGTGGCTTACAGCTTGGCTACGGCTTAGCCTTAGTGTATTTCATGGCTTAGCTAGACGGTTAGCCATAGAAGAAAATTTTGACTCCTTTATTTGGTTAGGTTTTTGGTCTTTGGAAAGCTAGCCATACAATATCTGACAGTTTAGCCATAAACTTCAGATTTTCTGAAGCCATTTCTGAAACAAAACTATTTCTTTAACCCATAACACTGGGTTCATTTGTATGTCTACATTTCATTTTCAATGTAGTTGTCACTTTCAATTTAACCATTTATTACTTATAGATCCACATTTCACCATTTACCTAGGAATTTCGTTGTACTATTGGAAATAAAGAAGAAAATGGTTGAAAAATCAGATTTAGAGTTTAATAGACTTGTATGAATCACATTATGCCAACATGCTTTCAACAATAATTAGCTTGTACTTGCCTTTGATTTAGAGTTCTAGCTACCACTCCTTCTCTTGGCTCAGTTGAGAAGAAGGATCCACTATTCTTAGCCCTAAATGATATGCATGAAGAAAGGATAGAGAGAATAAGTGCATGCTTGAGATAAGAGTCTCTTTGACTCCATTAAACCAAGAAATCTATAAATAGGTGAGAGATCTTACATTAGACAATGACTAGAGAGTTGTAGGAAGAGATGCAAGCCACTATCTTGATCCAATTGGAGAAGGAAGGTAGAGAAGAGATAGGATGAGGGGATGATAGTCTTAGAACATGCATTCACGATGATCTTTGCTCATGGTGATTAGGAGAATTCAAAGGGAAAAAGAAGAGGGCTGCTGTAGTTGTAAAAAGCAGAAAACCAATTGAAAGTTTCTCTGGCTCTTTTAAAAAAGAGTTTTGTAAAATTACAGAAAAGTCCTGATTCTTCATTACATTTTCAATTTAAGTTAAATGAAGGTCCAATTAATCTAAATGAAGTCGAATGCATTCAAGTCAAGCACAGAAGTTGACGAACTCAACAAGGCAAACTCTATAATATTAATATGATGCGTATATGATGTAAAACCATAAAATCTAAAATTACTACCAAAGTCTTCCATCTAACTCATCAAAGTTAAACTCGACTCAAACTACCTATCCATGATCCAAACTTGACGTAAAAGATTCAATATGGTAAAAGTAAACTTGATCCAACCTAATTAGAGATTAAACATTACTATTTATAATAACTCTATATTAATTGGCTAATAACTTACTTAATCAATTCCTAATCATGCTTAATTAGTCACTAAACAAGCTTAATTAGGTTCGGTGTGTTTTATTAAGAATTCTAATAGTGTATAAATTAAAGAAAAAAGATCTTGTATTAGTGTACATGATAAATAGAAACATCAATTAGATGTGTAAAAAATAGGAACAAGCTTAAAATAGGAATATGAGATACATGAACATTAAGTATTTTGATATTGCACAAATTGAAGGAAATAGGATTATATAATGTACATGACAAACAAAAACATGCAGTGTCAAAAATAGAAACATGCTTGAAATAGGACCATTAAGAATTCTAGTATTACACAAATTAAAGACAAAAGGATCATGTACTAGTATCCATGATAAGCAGGAACATTAAACACATGTGTTAGAAATAGGACTATGAGATATAAGAATATAAAAAATTTTGATATTGAACAAATTCATAGAAATAGGGTCATGTATTGGTATACATGATAAATAGGAACATCAATCAGATGTGTGACTAATATGAACATGCTTGAAACAGGAATATGAGATGTAAGAACATTAAGAATTCTGATAGTGCATAAATTAAAGAAAAAGAATCATGTATTAGTGTACATGAGAAATTATGTATTAGTGTATATGATAAACAAAAACAGCAATCAAATGTGTCAGAAATAGAAATATACTTGAAACAGGAACATCGGGAATTCTGATAGTACATAAATTGAAGAAAAAATGATCATATATTAGTATACATGATAAACAAAAATATCAAGCAAATGTGCCAGCAACAAGAATATGAGATACAGGAACATAAAGAGTTCTGATAGTATACAAATTTATGGAAACATGGTCATGTATTGGTGTATATGATAGATAGGAACATCAATAAAATTTGGTAATGATAGGAACATGCTTGAAACATGAACATGAGATATAGAAATATCAAGAATTCTAGTAGTGCATAAATTGAAGAAAAAAGAATAATATATTAATTTACATGATAAATAGGAACATTAAGCAAATGTGTTAGAAACAGGAGAATGCTTGAAACAGGAACATGAGAAACATGAATATTAAGAATTCTAATTGTACACAAATTAAAGAAAACAAGATTGTATATTAGTATATATGATAAATAGAAACATCTACAAGATGTATTAGAAGCAGTAACATACTTGAAACAAGAACATGAGATATAGAAATATTAAGAACTCTAATGTGCACAATTGAAGGAAACAACATTATTTATTAGTGTATATAATAAACAGGAACATTAAGTAAATGTGTTTAAAACAGAAACATGTGGTCATGTTATGTAAAAAAAAAAACGTAGGAAGTTTGTCGAAAAAGTTGCCGAAGTTAGCCGGAAAAGTTGCCGGTCGAATTGTAATGAAAATTGTTTTTTCTAAAAGGGGAAAAATGGTAATATTTTTGTATTTCAAGGGCAAAAATGCCCTAGTGGACATAAAGCTCTAAAAAACTTTGGAGTTGAACTTAAAGCTACATATGTTTTAAAAAATGGACTTAGCCTAAAGGCCCCTTAATCTTATTATTTTCAAAAAGAATCAAAAAAGGTCATCAAACAAGTATAAACTTACTAATTAATAAGTTCATCAAATTAAGCCACATATCCTAAACAAGTATAATTGTGAAACATCTATCAATCAATGACATGGTCCCATCTTGTAAGTTTCTAACCAGAAAAAGTCTAGCCCACCCATTAGGTGGGCCATGTTAACCCTGATTAAGCTCAACAGTAATTAGAGTAATTATTGACCTTGATCCAAATCTTTGACGTTTCCATGTGTGGGTTTGGAATTACTAACCAACCCACTGATCTAACCCAACTCTGACCCAGTAATTTAGGGTTGGTGGCTTGTCCCTTATATCTTTAGTTTAGTTGGCAGTTCTAACCCAATTCATAAAAGAGTTGGGTTCAGGTTGGGACCAGACATGCTCTTTCCAATTCATCAAATACAATTTTAGTGATTCAGGGTTCAGTTTGACCTTGGTTGATATTTCAACTCATTTGACAAATAGGACTAGGTCAGGTGGGAGAAAATACAAGCTGTTCAATCCCAATCCAACTGAATCTAACCCAACCTGACTCATTACACTCCAACCTACCAACTTGACCCAAACCCAATTTGGCAATTCGTGGATCAAGTTGACACTATCAACATCCAGATTAGGTTTCCAACCCCATCAATGAGTGAGTGCATTCCGATTGGGTCCGTGCATTGTAGCAAAAGTGGTCAACCTGAATCTATTCAATCCTAGTCAATTGGCACGTGCATGCAATGCATGACAAATTTTTGGCTTTCAAAATTAATAGTAATAAAATAATACACTAACATATATATGTAACAAAATAAAGCTTACTTCGTTCATGATATGTGCTCAAAGAACATGGAATCAACGTCCTTTGATCATCATTAAATCATCAAATCAAATATGCTAACATTTTATAACTTTTACCTCATAAAATCTGGATGATGTCGATGTGTTTTACTTAGGGCTAATGGTCTTCACGATTGTTTTGGAAGGTGTTCCTCTATCATTGGGAGTTAACATAATTAGTGAAACTTCGTATGAAAACTTCTATTATTACCATGAGATTTGACACAATCCATCTAAGTGTAGAACTTAGTTTAACCTTATTTGATGCAAAAAATAAATCTTCTAGTAAAGGTTTTGTTCTTTTTTTTTTCTTAAGGGGATGATAATTGTTAGAATGAGAAAACAAATGCCAAAGCCATATGAGATATGGATGGATCTAAGAAACTAGGTTTATTCTCTTTTTAAAGCCATTATAATCATCATATAAAAACCTTGTCCTGTTGTGATCAACCCATGTTGATCTCTTTTTGCATATAGAAAAACAATAAAACCCTAATGAATCTAAAGCGTTAGATGTCACGAAGGAACTAATCTCAGATATTAATAACTTTTAAATAAGAGTTTAAATAGCACTAAGGGACTTCTTATTTGTATTAGATACATAGAAATTCATAATCAAATTAGCTACAAAGTGTGAATGATATGAAGTGAGAGGTGAAGGATATATGGGAACAATGTGGATGACCTAAGACCTTCCAAGGATTTGAATTACTAAGTAATGGTAGTATATTCAATTCTTATCTTCTCTTGATTCACTTTCCATTAAAGGGGAGGTTCTTTGATGTGGATTTTTGTATTTTCTTCTTACATATTCAATTTTAACCACTTATGAATTGGATTCCCATTTATTCACATATATCTTATGTATTTTTGGCAAACAAACAAGCCCTAAATGAAGGTAAAAAAGGTTGAGAAGGAAAAAAATAATTAGACTAAAAAACATCATTTATCTTTTGAGATCATATAAATCCATTAGTGAGGGTTGACTTTTTGACTATAGGCTTACTTGGTTGTAGATCTAAATCTCGGTCTTGGTCGGGTGGCCTAGATTTTTTTGGGCCTGCATCATCTTCAATGAATTTTCCTACAACAAGAATCCATACTTTAATTCCACAACATGTCCTTGTCTTTGGCTTTAGGTTCAATAATCTAAGTGCCGCCTTAGTGGTTAGGCATCTATCTTCCCCCTTGATGGTCAAAATCAATCCCCAGTTGTTGATATGTTGGTTATGGAGTTGTAAAGTGTGTGGATGAGTCAGTAGAACATTCGCTAGAGCCACCCACTTATACAAGTGTGTAATATATAAGCATATACACATTTGTTTGTTTTCATTTATGTATCATATATATAAATGAGGTGTGAAAATAGTTTGTAAATGAGTTCATTTTTTTTGGGATAATTTCTTGAGCAAGAACACCTAGATAATTCTCGAAAAAAACCATATATTTGTTTGTATGTGTTTATGAACTCACCAAATCAGGGTCAATGTTGATTCAGAGAGTGTTGGTGAGTGTGAAGGTGTCTCATAAGATACCAAAATTGTTACCACTAATAGAAATGGTGAGAGGTTAAGATCCATCCACTATTAAGAATAGTATGTCTAGCTTATGGGACTCATTTAGACCATGCCGATCATGATGGATGGTGGAATGAGAATATCTCAATGAGGATTGGGGTGTGTTTGTGCAAAAAGGGATTTCATAGTCAAACAATTTTTGTTTTTGCAGGAGAGAAGAGTCCTACATTCTTATCCCTATATAGGAAAACAAAATACTCTTTACCAAGGAAAATTATTACATTTTTTTCCTTTTTGTACGTACAAAAAAAAAAGAAAAGAAATATTGGAAAAAATGAAGAGTGTCCACACAAAATTATTTTTCTCTCTAGTGGAACTAGTGTTAGATTTGGGCAAGTAGCAATTAATTAATAGGAGTGCATGTCAAGGATTAAGTTAATTGCATGAGCAAGTGAAAATTAAACAATACAATTCTTATTTAAGCACAATCTTCACTTGCATGTTTTTTGTGCATGTAAACATGTATTTATTAAGATTTATTATTATCACAGCCTTATCCAAACTATCTTACAGTTAATTGTAGGTATGATTTTGTTTTTCTATTATACTATATTTGTTGGGTTTAACTTATATTCCAGTTTGACCAAGTTGGTTAATTCGGTTGGCCAGTGAACAAGTTCAGGGTCATGGATATTTTGATAATTATACAGGGGCTTTCTTGGGGGCCAAGAATGTGAAGATTATATATTAATGTAATATATATCCTAAACTCTATGCGAAAAAAGTGAAAACTCTTTCTCCCGTGGATGTTAGATATTTAAAAGCACGTAGGGCTAAATGGAGGAAAGTATTCTTCTTTGTGAATCTGGGCAATCTTTGCCGAATCATGTAAATATTTGTGTGTGATTTTCTCTTTTTGTGTAGTTTGACTGATTGTTGATTGTGGTTTGTTTCATGCTTAGGTATACACGCATACAAGAAGTTGTATTAGAGCCGCAAAAAGTAAAGCCAAGGGTTTTGGCTCTAATTAGTTGGGATTTTGATGGTAATTTTTTTTCTTTCCAAATATTCTCTCCCCACTTATCTCATATAACCACTTTCCACTTCCTATCCCATGTAACTACCCATTTTATCCCATTATCCAAAGTACTAATAAACACTTATCAATTTTCAAAGTTCCAATTTTCTTTTTCTACAAACACTCCATTTCTATATATTAAAAAAAAAAAAAACTACCATTCCCTTTCTACTGAAATTCTTCTATTTCCTTTATACATCATTAGTTTTTGGATTACATAAACAGGTACTCTCATAACATTTATTTTTCTTTTTAAAATCTATGAATATTTAAATTGCAATATAGGCCACATTCGTGCTGAGCATGAGTTGTTATGCTAATTTCAATTTACTTTAAGCTAATCTTCAAATAGGTTGGAGTTTTCAAATTTATAAAAAAATCACTTCTATTCTTGTCCTCTTCCTTATATCTCATTTTTTCAGGGGATCATTAACTTGCATATAAATTTTTTCTTCACCCATATCATTGCAAACTTGAGTTTGTCACAATCAAACTAACTCAAATAAATGTCTCTTTTTTTTTTCCATAGTGATGCTACTTCTAAATGATGTTGAATGTGCTTCTTTCTTATTTAACTTTTTCTAGTTTTATCGTACATTCATCCATCTTAATATTTTATCTTTGCTATACCTATTTTTCTATGTGTTGTTTTCCAAAGACCTTGGTCAACATTTTACTTTATAGTATATAACTAGTCTAATTGATGCCTTGTAAGATTTTGCTTTCAATTTTATTGGTATATACTAATTATAAAATACTCTAGAAGCAAGTTTATCCTTAGGGCAAAAAGGAATTTAGAGGGAGGTATGAAAAAGTCTTTTTTTTTAACGTTGCCCCACCCCCTCTCTCTCTATCTCAAAAAAAAAAAAAAATGGAAACCTCCCAATGTCACATAAAATCCATCGCACTCATTATTTGCTTGACATTTTCAACAACAATTTCAACAATATGTACATGTAGGCTAAAATATTTATACTACAGTTGTTATCTTGTACTTCAACTTAAATTCGTTGTTTTCTAGTAACTATAAATTCATTGTTTTCTAGTAACTATAACATTTTCAAGGTGTAAAGCCAAACTCAAATCTAGTAATTTACTTCACCTATGCCTAATCCAAACACTCGCGCATGCACCTATTCCATAAATTAACACTCATTGCAATTTTAACATTAATCTAACCATCATCCAATCCACCACTCAATTTTATCACAAAAAAGAGATACACTTATAAAATCATTAAATTTTTAACCCTTCAAGTCAAGGATTAGATATGATCTTATTAAAGTGACATTTTGCCAACCCCTAATCCTCATCATAACTGTCCCCATTCCAATCAAACTTTTTGTTTCTCCATCATCACAAGATCACCGCCTCCTCAAAATCATCCCACTAAATAATAACAACAACAAAACGACCCAAAAAATTCACAAGTGGCACACGTCCAACACGCATAGCCATCAAATCTAATTGAGTCAAGAGTCAGGAGTCGTGGACCCCTCCATTCCACGGCTATGAGCTGGCCCCCATGCTCTTCCTTTCTGCCTCCTTCCCTGACAATCCCTTTCTCCTTTTCCTAACCAAACCCAAGTACTTCCAAAGGCTAGTTGTTGAATCCCCTTTCCTTGGTGTCTCTCCCTTTCCCAGAGCGGACTAGGGTTTGTTTGGATGATAAGATGAAAGAGGAAACCAAACCTCTCTCTCTCTCTCTCTCTCTCATCTTCCATCCAAAGAAATCCCTCACAACCCCCAGTTTCCCCTTCCATGACCCAAACATGAGTCCCGAACTCCCCGTTCTGCCCTAATTCTTTTGCGGAATTTACGATTCTGCCCCCTCCTCTTCAATGGCCTCCTCCTCGTTGACGTCTTCTCCGGCGTCTTCTTTTCATCCGCCGCCGAGCAACCCGGATGACATGGCGGCGTGGTATGGGAACATCCAATACCTTCTGAACATCTCGGCGATCGGCTCGGCTTCGTGCGTCCTCGTCTTCCTCCTCGTCAAGCTGCGCAGCGACCACCGCCGCATCCCCGGGCCCGCCGCGCTCCTCTCGAAGCTTCTCGCCGTCTGGCATGCCGCCGTGCCGGAGATTGCGCGGCACTGCGGGGCGGACGCCGGCCAGTTCCTCCTCCTGGAGGGCGGGAGCTCCGCCGTCCTCCTCGCGCTGTCGCTCCCCGCGCTCCTTATCCTCCTCCCCGTCAACCTCTTCGCCGGGACCCTCCCCATCTCCGACCAGTTCTCCACCACCACCGTCGTCCACATCCCCCGCGGCTCCCCGCTCCTCTGGCTCCACCTCCTCTTCTCCGCGCTCGTCGTCTTCGCCGCCCACCTCGGCATCTCCTCCCTCGAGCGCCGCCTGCGCAGCACCCGCTTCCGGGACGCCGCCGGGAACCCCAGCGACACGCTCGCCAACTCCGTCGCCCTCTTCACCGTCATGCTGCAGGGAATTCCCAAGTCGCTGGCCGCCGACCGTGCCCCCCTTGAGGAGTACTTCCACCGCCGGTACCCCGGCAAGGTCTACCGCGTCGTCGCCCCATTCGACCTCTGCTCGCTGGACGGCCTCGTCGCGAGGCTGGTGAAGGCCAGGAACGAGATTTCCTGGCTCGAGGCTCGAATTAGCTCGCGGGTTTTCTCCGATGCGAGCTCGAGCTCGAGCTCAATTGAGGAGGAGGAGCAGGTTGCGGCGCAGACCAAGGGATTTCGAATGCGGGCTCTTGAATTATGGAGAGGAGCGAAGAAGGTATGGGCTCGAATTTCCTCCCTATTGGGTTTTACTGAAGAAGATAGATTGAGGAGATTGCGCGAATTAGAGGACCGGTTAGAGAGCGAATTGAAACTATACAGAGAGGGCGGGGCGCGGGGTGCTGGAATAGCATTCGTCATATTCAAAGACATTTACACGACGAATAAGGCGGTGCAGGATTTCAGGATGGAGAGGAAGAAGCGCCCAATTGGGAGGTTCTTCTCCGTCATGGAGCTCCAACTGGAACGGAGTAAGTGGAAGGTCGAGAGGGCCCCCCCGGCAGCCGACATATACTGGAACCACCTGGGTTCCAGCAAGCTATCGCTGAAGTTGCGCCGGGTGGCTGTGAACACTTGCCTGCTGCTAATGCTCCTGTTCTGCAGCTCTCCTCTCGCGGTGATCACAGCTGTTAAGAGTGCTGCGAGGATTATCGATGCGGAGGCAATGGATCATGCCCAATCGTGGTTTGCCTGGTTGGAGAGCTCGAGCTGGGCGGCCGCCCTGATTCTACAATTCTTGCCCAATGTGCTCTTGTTTGTTAGTATGTACATTGTGGTCCCTGCAGTGCTTTCTTCCCTTTCGAAGTTTGAACGCCATCTCACAGTCTCCGGGGAGCAGCGGGCTGCACTGCTGAAGATGGTCTGCTTCTTTTTAGTGAATTTGATACTCTTGCGTGCTCTCCTGGAGTCATCGTTGGAGAGTGCGATTCTCCGGATGGGGAGGTGTTACTTGGATGGTGAAGATTGCAAGCGGATCGAGCAGTACATGAGTGGATCGTTCCTATCGAGATCATGCCTCTCGTCGCTAGCGTTTCTCATCACTAGCACATTCTTGGGGATTTCATATGATCTGCTGGCGCCAATCCCTTGGATAAAGAAGAAGTTGCAGAAGTTTCGGAAGAATGACATGCTTCTGATGGTACCCGAGCAGAGTGAAGACTACCCATTAGAAAGCCAAGAAGAAGACACCCTTCAGAGGCCGCTCTTGTCGGAAAGGGATTCAGTCAATGGTGCTAGGAATGGTATTTCTCGCGGTTCAGGGCTGAATGACAATGGCATTGATTTGCAAGAGCAAGATCTTTCGGTGTATCCAATCAATAGAAGCTTTCATGTTCCGAAGCAGACATTTGATTTCGCTCAGTATTATGCTTTTAATCTGACAATATTCGCCCTTACACTAATCTATTCTGCATTTTCTCCGCTCGTGGTTCCTGTTGGTGCAATTTACTTTGGGTATCGATATGTAGTCGACAAATATAACTTTCTGTTCGTGTACAGAGTCCGTGGGTTCCCTGCTTGCAATGATGGGAAACTGATGGATACCGTGTTGTGCATCATGCGGTTCTGTGTGGTCTTATTCCTCCTATTGATGCTGTTGTTCTTCTCAGTCCAGGGAGACTCTATGAAGCTGCAGGCCATTACAACGCTTGGGTTGTTGTTATTGTATAAACTGCTGCCTTCACAGACTGATGGGTTTCAACCATCTCTCTTGGAGAGTATGCAAACTGTTGATAATATTGTGGATGGGCCAACTGATTACGAGGTGTTCTCACAACCCAGATTTGACTGGGACACGTATCATATATGAAAAACTCAAAATTTCCTTTTTGTATAATTATTGATGTTTTTTGATTTGCTCTTTCTAACTTCTATAGCAATGCCATTTCTTCTGCTTTCTTAATTAAAAAAAATATCCCATTGTGCATATCTGGAGACCAGCTACTTCGTTGTGTATGCATTAGCATTTTTATTTAAATTATTGGGTTTCATAGTGGGAAGAACTCTGTTTGCATTCTGTTTCCTTTTCAACCCCGTATTGCTTCAGTATATCTGGAAATCAGGAAGTTCATTGTGTATGCAACTATGCATGAGTATTTTTTATATGAATTAGTGGGTCTGTTAGGCACGTGTTTCCTTTTCTATCCAATGTTGCTTCAACTTATTTTGCTTTGAGATTTGACAACTCATCTAGTGCACTCTTTTGAGTTTGTTATTGTTGTTGTTGATGATAATGCTGACTTTTGGCGGTACTTTTAGATGCTGGTAGGATTTGTTTAGACAGAGGTAGGAATGATAGAATGTATTATGCATACAATATTGATGCAGTCCAGATTGGTTTTAAGCAGGTGAGTTGGACTTTGGGTGAATGTTTAGTTGAAAGCTTTCCAGACAGAAGCATCGGTGGACATCCATTTAACAGCAATTTCTTGATAATGAAAAGCTTCAGTGTTGTGCATCAAAATATGTCAAAATAGACTGTCAAGCAAAGATGCACACTATTGATAGACCTTTTCTGTGGTGTGATATATTTCATACATGTTATGGCAGTGGCTTTATTTCTTGTTCCTTACCGCTTTTCCAATCCAGCATTTAGTGTTCTGTTTGTGTCCATGTTATTTTCTTTCAAAATTTCCATTTTTTTCACCAGGGGCAGCAACACCAACTCATAATTGAAGGATTCGTTATGTAGAATATATGGTTACTCCTATGGCTTACATAAAATCTCTGGGTCTGTTAGGCAGGCTTCTTTTCACTACTAAAGGAAGCCTATAATATGTTCATTTCTTTCTTTTGCATTGTTGCTTTTGCAGTGGTTGCACATGGATTGGGGGAGTTCAAAACATTTGGCTGCTTTTGAGGTAATCTCCATTTTCCAGTTCCCAGGTTTTCAGAATGAACTTGACTGTAGGATTTGGATATAGTAGGGACTTTCTGTTTTGGTGGTTTTGGTCATTGTTTTACTGTGCTTGTGCCTTTTATGATTAACAAATATGCATAATGCAAATGATGAAAGAAAGGAGGATCTTAGCACTGTCAAATTGCCACGAGGGAGATTACTCCTTTAATTAAAGTTCCTTTCAACCTAAGCTTGGTACTGTTGGAAATGAATTGGTCCTTTGCCCTTTGCCCATAATTGGCCAGTATTGTGGGAGCTAAACCACCTCAGAGGATACTTTCCTTTATTTTTTATGTAAAGAGATAATCCTTGAAAAGGTCTTTGGACTGTAAGAAAATTAATCCCTCCATTGAGTTTTGTGGTTTGATTGTAAAGGGTATTAGTTGCATTGTTCAGTATTCTTGAGTGAATGGATAATGGATCACATCTTCTAGATGAAAAGCGAGGGGATCATAGAAGATCTAGCCTCATCAATTAATGACAATGGTAAGATGCAAAGAACTATGGACACGGATACGGGACAAAGATACGACACGATACGGACGTGCTGACACGACATTTCTTAAAAAAGTAGGACACGGACACGTCGGGGGACACGTTAATAATATATATTACTATATATATAATCATATACTAAAAAAAGGACAATATTTAAGTGCATACATTCTTTACCAAAATGGTGAGGGACACTCATTTTTTATAATGTATTAATGTGCAAAATGACAAAAGCATCACACATCATGATATCTTTTTTACTTTGTTAGGTCTAAAAAAAGAAGTGTCCTTCACCAAATTGGTGAGGGATGTATGCACATGAATATCCCCCCTAAAAAAATATCATTTTAATTTTTTAATCAATTTAGCAATAAAAAATAAAAATTCGAGTATCAACTAACAAACATATTTAAATATTAAATATCAATACAACACTAAAACATAATTTATAGTCATTAAATATGAAATATCCATAGTTCCATAAAATTTATACAAAGAAAATGGAGAATCATCTCTTTCCCCTCCATCAAAAAAAAAAAAAAAAAAAAAACAGAAAAAAAAGCTAAAAAGAAGTAATCTCGAGGCCTATTCTTTATTGAGAGATTTATTTATCTTTTGCTTGTGATATGATTAATATTAATAATCATACATTTTTTTATGGTATAAAATTGTTATATATCAAGTTAACAAGTTTTAGCAACCACATAGTAACAAGTGTCTAAGAAATATTAGCCACATGTTTATTTTTAGTCATAGACGCAGGCTAGGAATTGCAGGATATGTCGCAAAAAGAGTGTCGGACAAGTGTTCGAAATTAAGATTTTTGTTTCTTAATTATGGACACGGCTAAAATAGTAATGGAGACGGGTTCGAGAGTCCGAGAAGTGTCGGTGTTTGACACGTATCTGACATGGATACGTCACTTTCTTAAAAGTGTCCGTTCTTATTAAGTAAGATGGTTCTTCCATATGAGGATGCTGCCTATAAATGAGTTTTGTAGAAATGACCAAATTTAGAGTTTATATTGGAAGGTTGAGGATGGAGGAGCAACAACGTAGAAGATCGTGAAAGAGATGTTGCTAAAGCCCAAATTCAATATTTATGCTTTTCTATTTTCTTGCTTTAAGTATAGAAGAGGAATGGGGCGATTTGCCCTAAATGGATGTGGCTAGCAAGAAGCCTACAAGTTGTTCATTATAGAAATAGAATTAGATTTTTCAAAAGAAAATAAGATTAAACTAGAATTTTCGCCATGCAATTTTGGCTTTAGGGAAAATATATTCTTCCTTTAAATAGTTAGAGCCTCCCTTAAAGTGCAACTGCCATCATCACCAACAGTATGTTCAGGATTTAATGGTGTTTATAATCAATTTGTCTCATTGGGTGTGCACTTGCATAGATTTGTTACATTTGTTTGATTCCGCAAAGAAATACTTTAAAAGAAGATTAAACAAGGGAAGACGTAGAAAGTCCTTCTTGTTTTAGGAGTGTGGTTGGATTCACACCAAGGGCTTAATTCCCATAACCTGAGCTTCATTTGATTTAGGATTTAACACCCAAGATCAACACTTGCGGACATTAACCACCTTCACCATAATTTCTTTTTAATCAGTAATGAAAAGACTTATTAAAGGAGAAAAGATTATGCAAGGGGAAGCATGGGGGGAAAAATAAGAGTGTGCAAGAGCATTGGACCCACCTCCTAACCCTTACATAACTATACCCGCTCAAGGAGACAACCTCTCAACTCCCTTCTTAGCTAGAACATCAGCCATAGAATTTGTAGATCTAACCTTATGATGGAAAAACATTATTAGAAGAATAGAGCTTCTTAACTTCATTAAAAATGGATTGAAGCTTCCATGGGGAGACCTTCCTATTTGACACCCAAGTGACTGCATTAGAAGAATCGATTTCCACAATGCGAGCTTTAGAACAATCCCTTGGAAAAGAACGGAGAGCTTCCAAAATAGCCCACACTTCCGCTTTCTTAGAGTCACTAAATCCAATGGGCTCAGAGAACATCATTAAGACCTCGCCCTTACAATTGCAAAGCACTTCGCCAATACTTGCGGGCCCAGGCTTACCCCATGATGCACCATCCACATGAAATTTCAAGACCCCAACAGGTGGGGGAGACCATAGAACATATCTCCTCTCCTTGGAAGGACCACACCCCATACAAGCTTCCCAATTTATTTAGAATATCGTTAAAGCTGAAATTAGAGAATTCCTTTCTAACCAAAGCCCATTTAGCAATCTTCAAAGTGACTTTCTAAAACTATATCTACTAATGAGTAACGAAGATGAAGAACTCCTGAAGATTCTATCATTCCTTTTCTTCCAAATAGATGATAAAACAACATGCAGAGTAACAATCCATAATATCCTCCCACAACTGACAAAGGAGGCACTCATCCAATACACTACCGCGTCTGCTATATTTTTTGGGCAGCACCAAGCAAACTATACCTCCTAAAAAAGCTATTCCAAACACTAACAACCACTTTATAGTGAAGAAACATGTGATTGATTGTCTCTTCCTCCTTTCGTCACATTACACATGTATCAGAGATGTTGCTAGAAGTTAACCCCCTTCTCCTAAGATTGTCCACCATTGAAACCATTGCCGCAACAAGAACCTAGTAGAAAGCCTCCACCCTAGGAGGAACTAACCCTATCCAGACAAGGGAAGAAGAGGCTCTAAGAGAGGTTCGCCAGCAAAGCTGTGTAGAAGGATTTCGTCAAGAACTCCTAGAAGTGGAAAGCTTTGAAATCTGGGATTCCTTAGTGTCGCTGCAAAAAAACACGTTAGAAAGAAGACTCAACAACCCCTTATAAAGAATTCCTTTCGAAGGATGAAAACTCCTTCTGAAATGAACAACCTACAAAATACTACCTCTCCTCACCTTAACACACTTCGAAATAGAAGACTCATTATTAATCACTCTGCATAGAAGACTCCTTATTAACTGCCATTCTAAAAAGCCTAGTAAATAAGCCACATAACGTCCCCTTCCCAACCCAATCATCTAACCAAAACCTCAGAGCCCTCCCATCCTTTACCACAAAACACACCCCCTTATACAATAGATCTCCCCTCGCAGAAGACTAGTCATCGATTGCCGCAATACCCTCCAGAGAGCTTAGGCCACCACCTCCGCTTCTCCTCTCCATGTTTAGAAGCAATCAATCTTCGTCAAAGAGCCTCTTGTTCCTCCCCAAATATCCACCACCATTTAGCCAACAAAACCCAGTTTTTATCTCCCAAGTTGGTAAGACAAAGGACCACATTCACCATAAATGGATAAGAACTTTATGAATCATGTCATAATAGAAGAAAAAATATGTCATATCATCTATAAAAAGGGAAGAGACAAAATTTTCATATGGTCTTCATCAATCTAGAAAAATCTTACAATAGAGTGCCCAAACCTGATTTGGTGGATTTTAGATAAAAGGAGTGCCCCCGAAAGGTTGTATGAAATTATTAAAGGCATGCATGAGTGAGTGATAACAAGTGTGGCTATGTGAAAATTACTTTTGGAAGGGGAGAGACGAGTTTATAGTTACTGTCGGTTTGCATTAAGGGCTAGCTTTATGTCCTTTTTATTTCAATGATTATGGACAATTGCTAATATTTAAGAGGGGGTACCTTGGTCTGTTTTGGTCGTAGAAGATACAGTGTTACTGGATGAAGTGAGAGATGGAGTAAATTTTGAACTTGAGTTATGATGGAAGAATTTAGAATCCAAGGTCTTTAAAATAAATTGTACAAAGATGGAATATAGCAATTTCAACTTCGATGGAGATGCGCAGAGAAATACAACTCCTATGAAAATTGAAGCTCAAGAGTTTTTTTTTGAAGAAAAAAGAATAAAATAATCTTCTAATACCTTGGCTTTATAATTAGTAATAATGGGGAGTCGAGGAGGATGTCAAACAGAAGATAAGAGCTTGATGATTGAAGTGGAGACTTGCTTTTAGAGTGTTTAGTGATCTGCATATACCCACAAGATTGAAGGAATAATTTTACTAGACTGCAGTGAGGCTAGTTATGACCTATAGAGTAGAATGTCGATCAATTAGGAAACCACGCACATAAAAAATGAGTTTAGCAGAGACGAGAATGTTGAGATGGATGTGTGGTAAAAGCTCTAAAGCACGGGTACTGCTATGGGTACGCCGATATGACGAAATCCTAAAAAAAAGGATATGGGTACAGGTGGGATACATCTATTAAAAAATTATATATTTTTAAAAATTTTAATAATGCAATATGCTAATAATTAAAATAGGTTAGAACCCTTAGATGCAATAAGCCAACAATTACTTAATACCATTATAAATTCAACCTAATAAAAAAAATAGTAGTAGCAATTTTATTTTTTATATTTCATAATTTAGTATTCCTTCCTTGTTCTTCCTCCTTTTCGTTTTCTTTTTTCTCCGCTTGAGACGAGGGGGTTGGAGATTGATTAGGGTTAAAGCCTTTTTTCTTTTAAATTCGTCGAGAAGGGTTAAGGCTAAAGCTAAAAATTACATTTTTAGCCCTTTCAAACTCTCACAAAATTTTTTACCAAAAAAAAAAAAAAACACTCTTACAAAAGTACCGGGTATGCACCCATGTACGTACCCATCCCGGTACCCACAAAGGCAAAATGTACTGGGTTTGTTTGATCATAGCTAGTATGTTTTTTGCTGTACCCAAACCCAAACCCAAACCCGTACTCGTATTGGGTACGTACTTCTACATTTTGAAATACCCGTGCTTCATACGGTAAACGTAGGAAAGATAAATATAAAAAATGAGTACATTCGGAAGCATTTAGGGGTAGCATCAATAGATGATAAATTTAGAGGGACTTGTTTGAGCCTATTTGCATGTGCTCAATACAGGCCAACAATGATATTGATGAGCAAAATTTCTCCATGTAGGTTGATGGCCCCTAAAAAAGGGGAAGAAAGCGGTAGCAGAAGGGAACATGGTTAGAGAAGAAGTAAGGATAGACCTAAAGAAGTGTAAACTATATGAGGATTTGGCCCATGATGGACTGACATGGCGAAATAAAATTCATGTAGCTGCCCCAACATAATTGGGACACTGCTTTGATGATGATATATAAAGGGGAGGAGTGGTCGACCTACTCTTGGTCGACCTGCTCTAATGGGCAACTGCTGTATGAAACAATTGTCTGGATCATTTTACTGACAAAAGGGAGAGGTGAGGAATGTTTTCCAAGCTGTTGCTGACTACAGTCAAAGTAGCAGCAAAATGAAGGAAGAAATGGTAAGAGAATGATGATGATAATGGCCTCAGGCCTAAGGACATGCCTCCTTAGCGACTCATGTACAACCTTCACACAAAGGTGAATGGGAAGAACATGACATTTGCAACAATGACATCTCCCCTTACCTCTTTGATTTTCATCTTTTCATCTTTCAAAGGGATCTGGGTGAATTCCATTATTCATAATTGGATGGAAGTGGCTGTCTCCTATCCTAACCATATACAGGTCTCTTTTAGATGGTGCCCTCCCCCTCTAGGTGCCCTCAAGCGTAACTTTGATGGAAGTACTTTGGGTAATCCTGTTCTAGTGTTTTCTTTTTTTTTTTTTTTTTGGGAGTGTGGGGTGGAGTTTTATAAGCGATGAGGAAGGTATTAACCTACTTTTCTTTTCTTACTTGGGCCCCAGCTGGAATGTGTTCCATCAACAAAGCTCAATTGTTACCTCTCAAAATTGGCCTTCGAGAAGCAACTAATCTTCTTATTCATCGGTTACTTGTTGAAGGGGGCACTTTTTTTACTATTCAATGGGCATCACCATCTGCAAACCCACTGCTGTACCTTGCGGATATCATTAAAGAGGTCATCCAACTTTTGGGAGATTTCAACACTTTTTTCAACCATAGCAAGAGCTCAGCCAATGATGAAGCAGATAGGCTATTCAAAGAGGATTTCTTAGAACGGAGTTACATATTTCTTTGTTTAGCTTGTTACCCTTCTTGGGGCTTAGCTCCTTTTCTGTTTTGGTTGCTCACCTGAAGTTTGTTTGGGGCTTTTTGAGTTCAATATATTTCCCTTAGACTTTACAAGTTTTTTTTTAAACAATGAATTCAATTTCCATTTCAAAAACATAAATAAATAAAATCCTATCGAATGCTTTTGACTTCTACCATTAAAAAAAGATCCTTTTTTGCCTGGATGGAAACTAATCCTAGTTACATAATAAAAAAAACTTACCTTCTTGGGAAAGCGCTGTTACCCTCTTAGGACAGAGCTACTCCTAATTAAACAACTCAGTAATGATCATAAAAGAATTAATCAAGAATGTAAGGTTGTGCACTTCATGAGTTGGAGTAAACAGTTGAACCTTAGCAACTGTTTGTCTACTTTGGTGGTAGAGTGTTTTGGGGCCCTATTTTTAGAAGTGACAGAAGTTGAGGGAGGCCAGTCCTTTTAATGAAATCTACATCTCAGGGAATGATATTAATAGAAAGGTATGAATGGGAACATCAGATGGTGCCTTTTTAGTCACATAGCTTTTCTCGACCTTTACTGGGAAATCCTTGAGCCCCATATTTTATCCTCCCTTTGGACAATCAAAGCCTCCAAGTTTATTTTAGTCACATCACTTTTGTATGGTTGGCTATTTTTTTAGGTGGTATCTTTACTTATGGATAACCTTGAGAAGTGGAAAATAATCATTTTTAATGCTTGCCCATGTGCTTCACTGAAGCTGAATTAGTATCATCTGTTTTTAAATTGCTACTTAAGGCCAAACGCTCTGGAAATTGGTTGCTGGGCGGTTTGGCTGCAGTTCTGTATTCTTGAGAGCTAACCATCATTTATTTGAATTTTGAGGCTTGGAGAATGGGTGCCTTTCACTGTGTGAGGTATTTCCTATTTATTGTCCATGTATTGAGATATTACAACAGTCTATTTTCCTATATTAGGAAAATTATAATAACTTACAATGAATTCAAAATCCTACTGGATTCCTATAGTGTATGGTTCATTAGAGTTAACACTGATATATGTGTCCCTTAGAAATTCATGGTAGTCGAAATGACTACCCAGTATATTAGATACCTCCCTCTAATTGATAATGGGGAATCAATGAGCATCAATTTATAACAAGTATTCACCCTGGAGATGATTTTTCTTTGTCAGTTATTAATCAATGCATGGGTGAAGATATTAGCATTTTTAATACAATAATGTTTTGGTCATGGGCTTCACGGATAAATGGAAATCCACTTGTTTGGTATGCTCACGGAAGGCTGGATTGGCTACTATGTATGCACTTCTGTTATTCTTATGGAGAATGGTAGCTTAGTTCTGAGGGAAGCCCAATTCAAAAAGTTGTTCTTGAAGCCAAAGGATTTCAGATGAAGTTGAGGACGGAACAACAGAGCATGGTATTGAGGGCTTGGAAACTCTATCCCATATCTTTCATTTCAGCAAAATTAACAAATCACAAGAAGAGACCTTGATATAACTGAGCGACATGAATACAGATAAACAATAAACAAATGCATCATTATTCTTATTTTAAAATAACATATCAGTACAGGGCCTATATGGCAATGAATGGTCTGATATTCACAATTATTTTACTTCACTAATGAAAATAAATAACTAAACCTTTCAATATTCTTAGCTTTCTGGATATTTTTTCTTTCAGACTTTTTAACCTCATTAGGCTTCACATCGATAATTAATATGTATTACCACAATCTATACATATTGTATTGGGATACGGTAGATGTGCTCTCTGCAACTGCTTTTTTGATCATTGATCTTAAGAATCCTTAAGTGACGAGAATGTATCATAACAGGTGAAAGATATCTAGCTAGAGTGTTAGCAATGGCTATTTAATCTTATAATAACAGGTGAAAGACTTGTAGAATCCAGTAACTGTAGTTTATTTTAATTACTTGGTCGGTTAAGATACCTATGGGAGTCCAATAAATAGTGATCAAGGATTTGTCATCTAGGATTATGGAGTGGAAAGATTAGTCAAAGCATGTGTAATGTATTCTCTAAGCACTGTATTAGTGGATTATGCTCTCCTCTCAAGTACTCAATGAAATACATTGTTGCCCCTCTATTTTGGGTTGATGTCTCTTGTTGTGAGACCTAGACATGTGCATGTGCAAACTTTGGCTTGGAAAAAAACTTGCAACTTTCTACCTTGTTGCATTAGGATATAGTTTACATCTCTTAAATTGTGTAGTTCATATGCACACATGATTGATTTTATTCTTCAATCAAATTTTGTTTCAGGTAATACATTTCTATATATATATATATATATATAATAATTTTGCTCTGTTGGGTGAATAGCATTGTAGATTCGGGGTGTCCTTTAGGGCTACTAGTGGTACAAATTAAATGCCATTTTAAGGTAAGACTAGTCTTTGGTTGGATGCTTCATTTCATGACTTCATCAAGTGAATATGGTGGATACAATTGAATTGAATTTCTTGAAGAGGTGAAGTTGATGACACAAGTACCTTCTTAAGTGAAGCTCATCTTGCCATCACTAACTTCGTGAGTGTTTTATTAGGTCACTGACTATTGAAATTTAGGTGCAGTCAAACACAGTATCAAGGGTGGAGGGTGGTCTTTCTTTGTGAGGAGCAATAGTGAGTTCAGGTGCAGAGTTGAATCTAGGATTGTTAAATGGTTGTGAATGTTGTAGACATGGAGAAGTGGAGGTTGCAGCAGAAATTGAATGTAGACATGGATAAGTGGAGTTGCAGCATCGGGTGAAGTTCACTTCAAAAGCAGCTTTGTCTTGGAGTGTGTAGATGGATATTGAAAGAGCGAGAATGGTTCTATGCTGGATGAGATAGATGTAGACAGTGCGAGAATGGTAGGCCTTGGAATCAAAATCTTCACCCTCGTCAAACTTTCATATGAAAATGCTGTGGCGAGGGAGATGTACCGGTGAGGGTATCTCTCACCGGTACATCTCACTCTCACTGGTACATCTCATTGTCTTACGATGAGAGCCTGCATGTTTGGGCGCACCTATCACCAGTCCGAACCATCGACACACATGAATCCCCTTGAATTACATTGGAGCACATAGGTTTGCAGCCATATGAGTGGACTAAATCATTGGATCGAGGTCCAAAATTTTATTTTATTAATATAAGTTGTAAAACTTGTGGGCTATGGATGAATGGGTTAGAGGCATGGGATTAACCCCAAATTTAATATTTGGACCCATCGAAGATGGCTTTTTGACCACCCCCACTCACAACTAACCCACACACACCCTTGTAATCAGTGAGGTCCTAGGTGGGCATACATACACACATGTAACTAGGGAGAAATTCTGCCACTCATAATTGTATATGAAGGATGGGGATTGTGTCATGTAGGTTGACTGCTAGGCTATACCTTTTGTCACAACTTTAACATGAATCATGAGAAAATAAGAGAGACTAAAATCGTGTTGCTGACCCATCATAGTTGGGCCAAGGATTTTATGATGACTTGTAATTAGGGAGAGTCAAAGAACCCAAGCATGAGGAAGTAAAAAACTACCCAAGCATGAGGAAGTAAAAAACTATTGTTTAATTTAGAATTCACAATGAACCTATAACTAGGGAGACTAGGCAAACTGTAACTCTGCTTGTGCAAGCACCCATAGCCCTTTTCGGTGTTGCACTGGTGAGGTGGGGTCCATGGACTCATGGCGCAGCCTTGGATCTCCAATCGATTGTAGATAATCTCTCGAAGGATTGATCAAGTTCAGAGATGGATTTTAGCCCCTAGAGCACCCTTACAAAAAGAAGAACACCATCAAAGAGATAAATCTCAAAATAAAATTTTAATTGATTGAAAAATATGCATGTTCATTAAAATGAAAAGCTCATCCTTATATAGAAGTAACTATTTCTAAATTAGGATAGACTACCTCTAAACAATCATAGCTACTAAAATAAATTAAGCAAGTATTAATCTCAATTCAACATAAAATAGGAAATAAATAATTAATTAGAACTATCGAATTAATGATAAGGATCCTTGATCTTGAGAAGATCATAGATCAAGTGGGGTTCATCAAAGTGACCTATTAATGTCAGGCCGGATTTTGAATCTGGTTTGCGTCAGCTCTCCCTGGCTTGGAAAAATGTAACTTCGACGAATTTGCCAACTTAAGAAATGCTGGGAAGAAAGAATTCAACTCCAAGTTGGGGGAAAGTTCCTCCTGGGCCGAAATCAATGGCACAAGCTTCTGATGTGTCTTTCGATCTTTTTTTTGCATACGCCATAGAAGCATGATGCGTTCATTTCCTTCATGTAGAAGTAGATTGGAAGTGTGGCATTTTCTGATATCTGCATTTAACTTGAATATATAATCTCACCATTAGATGCCTTGACTGTAGCCATGCAAATAGGTCACAATCCTTAGATATTCATATGTGATCACCGAAGATGAAATCAATGTAGCGGACTTCAACAGTTTGATCTGCTTGTGAAATGATTGGAACAATTGGCTTGACTTTTGAAGACCCAATTGCATTTGCTGGAAGCAGCGTTACAATCAAAGGTCCTGGGTGTTCAATAATCTTGTTAACCTGCTCAAAGTCTTGAATATCTGTTTGTCCTTTTTTTTACTCAACTCTTTGCAGCTCATGGATGACATGGTCTTGATCAATGTTGTTTAAACCCATGAAGTTAGTGTTGCCATAAACTTGCTCAAAGTCTTCAATTTCTTCTTGCATTTGTTCTTCCTCAACCTTTTGTGGCTCTTGATTAACACTACCGTGAACATATTCTACTTGTAATGAAATTTTCATGAGATTAGCTTTACCTTAATCTTGCTTAGTTGTTGCATCCTTAATATTAGTTGTCATAGTTGGCATTGCCTTTGGTGTAATCATGACATCATGGTTCTGAATTTCTTCTTTTTGCTCTTTGTGTGGTTCTTCAGTTGAAGATGATGTAGATGAAGACCGGGCTGTTAATGATAATGGACGGAGTTCAATCCATTTTTTTTCCACTGAAAAGTATATGTATTCATTTCTTTATCAGGATGCCCTTTTCGGTTAAAAATCAATGGTTGTTCAAAAATAATATGAGCAATATTCATATGGATCAAATCACACCAAATTTTGTCTTAATAATTGCCAACCTTAAATGATACGAAGCATTTGTGAGTTACGGGAATGACATAATCATTAGACCGCGTAACTTGGTAGGACTTACGAAGTTTGTCAATTGTTAGTTGAAGCTTGTCGATAACCTCTTGTGCAACAAAATTCATTGCACTACCATTGTCAATAATCAAATTAGCAGCTCTATCTTTGATTCTCATCCGTGTGTGAAATTTCTTAGCCTTTCTTCATTTTTCTTCTTCATTTTCATTTGTGTTGAGGCGGAGGCGAATGACAATTGTGGGATTATCGTCTTCGGTGAGAAGTCTTTTTACAACATGTGCTCTTTGTTTTTATTGAAATGCACATTGTCGTATGCGAGATCATCGAAGCATATGTTCAACACAAAAGGCTTGTAAGTATCCCTCTTGATTAGTGTCGCAACAATTTATATTCTCCAAGATGTCTTATGTCAAACATCTGATATAACATTCCAAAATATGTGTTTCAATCTCCTCTAGTTCACAGATATCTTGCAACTCTAGAAATTGGCGGATATATTCATCAACCGTTAATTCTTCTTGCTTCAAATTCAGAAATTGTTCAAAGTAGAATTTATTATCAAAACACCAATTTCTATATTTGTATTGATACACAAATAGTTGAACTTCAATTAAATGCCCAAAAATTCTCATGATGATTTCTAGTTAGGGAGATCAAAATTTAACTCAAAATTTGTACTTTTTGCTTGGCGTGGCTCCTTGTGGACCTTTTTTTTTTCTCTTATTGTGGGTCTGGATTTCAAAGGAAAGGTGGACTTTGGTCAGGTAGGAAACTGCAGAACCTGAACAGTAGTCTAGTTTTTAGGTCAGGTCAAATTTAAGTCCAACAAAAACTCACTGGTGGTAAGTGAAAAGGTTAGGGTCAAATCTAGCTCAGGCCCAAACAAGTGATGGCCCTCACTCAAAGTTAGATGGCATGGGTCGGGTCGGACCAAACCTAACTGCAGGCCCAACAGATATAAGGCTCTAAGTAAAAGAGTGGTTGATACGTGTGATGGAACATGTGATTGGAAGGCCCTTCTCTTATTTGATGTAGGCCTTGTGCAAAAAGGAAGAAGGTAAGAAGGGCTTACTTGCTGATGAAGAAGAGAGGATGATGGTGGTCGGACTAGGACGCTACGATGGGATGTGGAGATCGAAACTTGGGCTGACGACGGTGCACAGTGCCAATTTCTACCGATGCTTCTCTTCTTCTTCTCTTTTCTTTTGTTATTATTAATTTTTTTTTTTTTGGGTTTGGGCTTGCTAAGAGTGATGTAGGCCAAACCAATGGGCCACGTTTGAAATTTTATACCCGTAGGCCTAAGTTTAAAGCCTAGCACTAAAAGTTGATTAATAGTTTGCTTTATTATTAATAGTTGTTTTCTTAAGTTTTAGAAATTGCTTTTATATTTTAATTCAGACTCTTTATTTGGATTGAACTAGTTTGTTTCTTTATTTGGAGAGTAATTTAGTTATAAATAGATGTAATCCCTTCTCATGGGAGAGACTCCATTATTATTGAATTGAGATTTCAGTTTTCTTCTCTCTGTGGGTTGAATTCCTTTGGTGTGAGACTTAGATAGATTATCCTAAGTCTTTTGGCTTAGAGAATAACTCGTTGGCTATTCTTCTTCTTCGTGCTGCTTCAATTAGTACTAGAGACTCGATCCGTTCTCCTGTCACCACTTCGATTGCCAATCAGAGGTAATTTGGGTATCCCATCTCCTTCTTTTTGTTACTGCCATCCATCCTCATCTTCATTTATCCTCATCACCATCCCTGCCATCCCAAACCCTCCCCGAACCTAAAACCCCCTCACCAAAACCCTCTCTCTCTAACCCTAACCCCTACAGTACCCCACCAACATCTCCCATCTCAAACCTTAACCAAACGCCAAGCTCGAACCCATCCTTCCATTCTTTCCTTCATCCTCATCTCCCCCATCCCACAATAACCTACCGGACCCCCAAGTACCCACTTCCCGAAACCAAACTTCCTTTCTTGAAACCAACACCTAATCCTTGTTTCCCTTCCACTCCCTAAACCCTAACAGATCATCCTCGTTTACCTTCCACTCCCCAAATCCTAACAAATCACCCCACCCCAGCTAAATCCCTCTTCTCCAACACTTTCTCCTTCGGTTCCTCAGTCCCCATACCAGCCCAAAAAAAAAAAAAAGGCAGGAAGTAACGAAAGGAGAAGCAGAGAAGAAAGAGATGAGCAATCTGCTATAGAGGGCGTACTGTGCACCGGAGCTCGCCCACACCACAACCGCACATCGCCGCTGCCAGTTGTCGTGGTCACCCGTTCATCTTCCGGCTGCTCCACCTCTCCCTCCTTTCTTGACAAAGCCGAGTTGAAAGAAAGGTTTCAAAGGATCGAAACCCTTTTTCTTTCTTCATGTGCTTTCGGGTCCATCTCGGCCCACCAATCACCAATTTGGTTAATAGCAGGCCCACCTCTTGGGCCTCCTTCCATGTCAGTTTCAACCCATTCAATAACAACAACAACAAAAACAAAAAAAAGGGAGAGAGAGAAAAGAAAAGGAAAAACCACAACAGACAGACTTAGCAAATCTTAGCAATCAGCCCCATGTCTACCCACACTGGAGCAAACTTTAGGGGCAAATTCACTGACCGTCTACGTGATACCTATATCACGGAGTTGATGGACAAAGTGGATCAAATCGAGAAGATTATTGCTGCCAGCCAATAGACTCCAGCCCCACAAGGCAACAAAACTAATGGCCAAATTGGATCTTCCAACAATGACAAAGGAAAAGATCCTTAGGCAGAAGCTATACCACAATTAGAGCAATCAGTTGTTGGCGAGCCTCAAGAGACTTATCAACAGTTTATGGAACATATGATGGAAAACTCTGCCTATGATGACTATCACGGCCGCCGGGATGACATCACAAAAAAGGTACATATTGATGTTCCTGACTTTTACAGCCGCACAAACATCAAGGTCTTCACCGATTGGATTACAACGCTTGAGGATTATTTTGAGTGGTACAATATAGAGGAAGATAAGCGTGTTCCCTTTGTGAAAATGAAGTTGAAAGGTACAGCACGCGTTTGGTGGTGAAGTATAGATGAGAGGAACACCACTCATGGGAGACGCCCTATTAACACTTGAGATGAGATGAAAGAAAAGCTTGAAGATAGATACCTTATCATCATCATCATCATCATCAAAGCCTTATTCCAACCATGTTGGGGTCGGCTACATGAATTCTGTTTCTCCATTCCGTTTTATTTTAAGCCAAATTTTTAGATAAGTTAAACTTTTCTTGAAGATAGATACCTACCAATTGATTATGTTGATTTCCTTTTTTATCAACTAGGCGATTGTTGACAAGGGAACTCCACTGTGAATGAATTCACAGCGCAGTTCTATGATCTCATGGTATGATGCAAAGAATCAGAACAAGATCGCCAAGCAGTTACAAGGTACAAGAAAGGCCTTCGTCAAGATATTTAGAAAGAATTGACTACCTTTAATTTCTATAACATTGAGGAAGTTCATCGTATGGTGCTTTTCGTTGAAGAGAAGTTGCGATCTCCCTACTCATGGCATTTTGGAGAACCTCTTTAGAGGAGAAACTCTGATATGATCTATCAATAGGTCACTCCTTCACAAAGCTCCAACAGGGAATCTCTACAGCACAATTTTAATAGGCAAGCACCGCCTCAAAATCAAGCACGACCCCCTCCAAACAATGCAAATAAAGGAAAGAATGTCAGTACTTCTCAGCCAAAGCAAGACATTACTTGCTTTCGATGCAAAGGCAAAGGTCATTATGCTTCAGAATGCCTAGATACAAAAAATCTTCATTATGCACAAAATGAGGAAGAAGGCTATAAATCAAAGCATGTTGATGAAGCGTATGATATTGAAACTCCATATGACAATCCTGAGCCTCCACCTGAGCAAGAAGATCATTCTTTCTATCAAAGTGACACAGAAGGTCAAGTTTTATTTATTCATCGCCTCTTTGTCACTACTGAATAGGAAGCGGAAGATTGGAGACGAACCACCATATTTCCACCACGAAAACTTGTTGTGACAGACTGTGCAATTTGGTTATTGATGGTGGAAGCGAGATGAATGTGGTATCCCAAGAAATAATTGATAAGCTGAAACTTCCAACGGAAAAACATCCAAAGCCGTACAAAGTCTCTTGAGTGAATGATATAGCAATCTTGATAGTAAAAAGGTGTTAGGTAACATTTAAAATTGGTGGTTATAAAGATTCTATTTGGTGTGACATTATTCCTATGAATGTTACTCATATTTTGTTAGGAAGACCTTGGTTATTTGATAACAAAGTACAAAGGGATGGAGAAGCTAATACTCATACTTTCAAGTATCAGGGTAGAAAAGTCACTTTTTTCCCACATATATCACCAACTGCTTCAAAAAAGCGAGCCTCCTCCACCCCGGCAAATAAACCAACTAAATTCCAATTCTCGTATTCTTTATATACGCAAATTTGAATCAGAAAGCCAAGAACAAGGAGTTGTATAGGCTCTTGTTCCAAAAGAATTCAAGGAGACAGATGATACAAAATAGGTTTCTACACTACCAGAGATTAAGTATTTGCTTCATGATTTTTCAGACTTGATTCCAACAGAGCTTCCTAAAGAGCTGCCACTTATGAGGGACATTCAGCATGCTATTGATTTAATCCCAGGTTCCTCCCTCTCTAATTTACCTGCTTATCACATGAGTTTATCTGAACATGCCGAATTGCGATGACAGGTTGAAGACTTACTCCAGAAGGGTTATATTCGAAAAAGCATGAGTCTTTATACAGTTCCAGCTCTCTTAACACCAAAGAAAGATGGTTCCTGGCGGATGTGTGTCAATAGCCGAGCAATCAACAAGATCACAATCAAGTACCGGTTTCTGATTCTTCGAGTGGACGACATGCTCGATATGATGGCGGGTTCATCCATCTTCTCCAAGATTGATCTTAGAAGTGGACATCATCAAATTCGTGTTCGGTCAAGAGATGAATGGAAAATTGCATTCAAAACTAAAGATGGATTATATGAGTGGTTGGTTATGCCATTCGGTTTATCCAATGCTCTCAGCACTTTTATGAGAGTGATGACTCAGCTTTTCCGGCCTTTTCTCAGCAAATTTGTTATGGTATATTTCGATGATATCTTGATCTTTAACAAATCCAAAGAAGTTCATCTCGACCATTTGAGGTATGTCATGCGTGCACTTCATAAAGAAAAATTTTACATTAATTCGAAGAAGTGTACATTTTTTAGTTCCAAAGTTCTATTTTTTGTCTTTGTTGTATCGGCCTAAGGGGTAGAAGTTGATTCAAAGAAAATCAAAGCAATCTTTGATTGGGCCGTTCCTAAAAGTCGTCAGGAAGTATGGAGCTTTCATGGATTGGCCACTTTTTATAGGAGATTTATTCACAATTTTAATTCAATTATGACTCTTATCACTGATTGCATGAAGATAGGAGATTTCACTTGGACAAAGGCAGCCTCTCGGGCTTTTGAACAGATTAAGAAGAAAATGACTGAAGCACCTGTTTTAAAACTTCCTGACTTTGAGAAAGTCTTCGAAGTCAGTTGTGATGCTTCACAAGTAGGTATTGGTGGCGTTTTAAGTTAAGATGGTCATTCAGTTGCTTACTTTAGTGAGAAATTGAATGATTCTCGGAAAAAGTACTCGCCTTATGATTTGGAATATTATGCCGTTGTCCAAGATCTACGTTATTGGCGCCATTGTTTGATTGAACGAGAGTTTGTCTTGTATTTTGATCATGAAGCTTTGCAACATTTAAATTATCAAAAGAATATGAATGCCAATCGTGTCAAATGGAGTGCATATTTGCTGGAGTTCTCATTTGTTCTACGTCATAAATCTGGAATGGAAAATAAAGTTGCTGATGCATCAAGTCTCGATCTAACATTCTTACAACCATTTTTATTACAGTTCCAAGCTTTGAAGTAATACGTAGAGTGTTGTGATTTTCTGACAATCACCCGTTGTGCGCATCCACGGAATCACAAGATCAAACACGAAGCAAGCCACCCACAAGAAGAGACACCGAGATTTACGTGGTTCACCCAAATAGGGCTACATCCACGGGCACAGGAGGACGAACATCTTCACTATGACAAGTAAAGCATACAAGAGATTCCCACACTCTCACCTCATCTCTCCTACGTAGTGTGGGAACACCACGGGCAACTACTGCCGCCGCAAGGTCTAGGGTTACAGACTATACAATATATAATCTCCGCTTTCTTGGCCACCAAGAAAGCCCCGGTACAATTACCAAAATACCCTTGACCTTAAACCAGTCCCTGGCTAACCCAGTGGACTCATCCGGCTAAACCGGAATACAAGACATAAACCTAACATAGACAGTATGCAGCTAATCATAATTTTGGTCGAATTTACACAGATCTTTTAAACGGTAAGTGTTCTGCACATCTGAAATTTTCTATTCATGATGGTTATCTATTTTATGGAAATCAATTATGTTTGCCCTCTATATCTATTCGAGAGTTTGTCCTACGTAAATTACGTGGTGGCGGATGTGGTGGACATCTTGGACGTGATAAAACATTGGTTATTGTGGAAGATCGCTTCTTTTGGCCATGTTAAAAAACAGATCTTGCTCAAATTTGTGACTTATGTAGAGTATGCCAACTTGTAAAAGGGCAAAAGAAGAACACTGGTTTATATCAGCCCCTTCCTATTCCACATGAACCATGGCAAGATCTAAGCATGGATTTTGTCTTAGGTTTACCTAAAATAGCAAGGAAGGTAGACTCAATATTTGTTGTTGTTAATCATTTTTCCATGATGGCACATTTTATTCCATGTTTTCACACATAAGATGCAAAGAAGATTGCTACTCTTTTCTTTAAAGAGGTTGTTCGTCTGCATGGTCTTCCCAAAACAATTGTGTGTGATAGAGATACAAAATTCATGAGTTTCTTCTAGAAAACCTTATGGCACATGATGCACACAAAGCTCCAATATTCCAGTACATACCATCCACAAACTAATGGCTAAACAGAGGTAGTCAATAGGAGTTTGGGAAATCTTCTTCGATGTCTTATCAGGAATCATATTACTTCGTGGGATCTTATTTTACCCATAGCGGAGTTGGCTTATAATAATTCCATCAACAGAGTTACTGGAAGATTGCCATTTGAAGTTATTACTGGTGTCGAGCTACGTATTCCAATTGACTTAAGCCCATTACCAATTGATGCAAGGGCAAGTCAAGAAGTTGAACAATTTGCGCAATACATGAAGCAAGTCCATGATGAAGTTCGCCAATAGATTGCTACACATATCGAGACTTACAAGCAGCATGCAGATTCACAGCGACGTGATACTGAGTTTGATGAAAGAGACATGGTCATAGTTCGTTTGAAGCCGGAACGATTTTCCACTGGAAAATACAAGAAGTCATACCCAAAAAGTGCAGGACCATTTAAGATTCTGAAGAAAATCAGCTCCAATGCATATGTTCTAGACCTTCCTTTGGACATGAATATAAGCTCCACATTTAATGTTGAAGATTTGACAATTTATCATGGACATCATACATATGAATCTTTTGAAGAACAAGTTCTTTGGCTTCTCATCATTCCGTATTCTCTAGAACAAATTGAAGATGTTTTTGATGAGCACCTTGTTTCTACGAAGAATGGCGGATTATACAAGTTCTTGGTCAAGTGGAAAGGAAAACCATTCTCTGAAGCGACATGGATTATGGCTACCAATTTTCAGCGGCTCAATCCGGATCTATATAAAAAGTACCAAGCTAACAACTTGCTAGAGTCGAGTTTTTCTAAGCTAGGGTGAGCTGATGCAGGCCAAATTAAAATGCCACGTTTGAAAGTTTATACCCACAGGCCTAAGTCTAAAGCCCAACACTAAAAATTGATTAATAATGTGCTTTATTAGTAATAGTTGCTTTATTAAGTTTTAGAAATTGCTTTTATATTTTAATTAGGACTCCTTATTTGGATTGAACTAGTTTATTTCTTTGTAATAGGAGGCATCCTCACGGTAAGCCTCTAGCCCTTTGAAAGGTATTTTTTCTGCACCTTGTGAACTTGTTCGTTTTCATCTAGATATTTGAAGCATTGATGAAGCGTGGAAGGGACGACTAAGTTATTATGAATCCATGGTTTCCCTTTTGTGAATACCTTGCAATGTTTATCATCCGATTCTCCGCAAAACCATTAGACTAGTTTAGCAACTAGAATAGGAATGGCAGGCCAAACAACTTAATGAGCTTTGACTATGCTTCTGTTGGTGATAATGATGGTGCAGGGTCGGGGGATGGATACTAGTACTGGGACTGATTCCGATGCGAGGAATGCTCCTACTTATAGTACTTCTACCTCTGGAGAATCTTCTATTGAAAATGGATGTGGATACTCGCGTGCACCCATACCAACCTCGTAGGGATACTGGCTATATAATCGGAGGGGGTGCTACCCCGCCTACGTTACTTATTCCATTGCTGGATCAACCTTCCAGGCGATGGTTCCATTGCTGGATAAACAACTTGGCAAAGTGGCTCTTAAATAAGTTGTGCCTAACATCAACTGAATATGGATCTTCGATAAAGGGCTATGGACTTGGAACCTCTTTTAGGAAGATTAAGTACGTAGTTCTACCCACTCAAGGAGAGGTTGAAGGGAGGGTTTGCGGCCTTGGCGAGGGCTTGAGGATTGTGGAGGGTTCGTTTGACTTTAGGGGTTTGGATTTTGGTTCTAAGGTTTTGAAGGGGGTTGAAGATGGTGGGTTTTGGCGACAGGTTTGGTGTCGGATGGGTTTGGCCTAGTCGTTGGTGGTGTCGGTGAAGGAATAGACCCTGGCGATGATGATTGGGACTGAGAAGGTGGGTTTAGGAATTCTGGGGGTCTATTGGTATGGGTTGGTAAGAGGCAGGGGTCTAAGAAGGGGCTTCCGTGGGTGTTGGGGTCTTGGGACGATTGTGGTGGTGTCGAGGGGATAGACGGTGGCTGGGGTTTGGTTCGCCTAGGATGATGGTGTTGGCGAGATGGCTAGGGAAGTGGTTAGGGTTTCAGGAAGGGTAGAGGAGGTGGAGGGGGATGAGCCTAGGGTGGGTTCGGCTCAAGTAAGGGATGAAAGGGGTGGGGATAGATAGATTGAGGGATTTTATTTTGTCTTTTCTTTATTTATTTATTTTGTTTTAGGTTTTGGATTTTATAGGATAGGCTAAAGGAATTGGGGCTGTTGGGTTTGTTGGGCTAGTGTTGGAAGTTGATTAATGGTGAACAGTGGATGGAACAATGAATTTCAAGAAAGACTGTTTCCTCGCGACCGGATTGGGCTTTGATACCAAATTAGCGTAGCCCCGGATCTTTGATCGAGTGTAGATCAGTCTCCCGAAAGATTGGATCTAGAGATAGATTCCAGTCCCTATGGCACCCTTATAAGAGAAAGAACATCATAAAAAAAATAAATCTCAAAAGAGAACTTTAATTGATTGAGAAATTAGCATGTCCATTACAGTGAAAGGCTCTTTCTTATATAAGTGATTGTTTCTAAACTAGAAAAGACTATCTCTAAACAATCATGGCTTCCTAAAATAAATTTAGCAAGTATTAATCTAAACTCAACATAAAATGGGAAATAAATAATTAATCAGAACTATCGAATTAAGGATAGGGATCCCTGATCTCGAGGAGATCATGGATCAAGTGGGGCCCATCAAAGTGGCCCATCAATGCCGGGCCGGATCCTGCATTAACTTGGTTGTGGCGCCCCTTAGAGCCAATCAAGCATACTGATTGTGTCATCCCTTGCAGCTCGGAGGTACTTGACCTTGAGCTGTTGGGCTCTAATAGTTTAATCTGCCCATCTGATACTTGCAGTATCTTGATCTGTCTTTCCTGTCTTCTGTGTCATAGAGGATGCCTCTCAGAAAATAAAATTTGTATTTAGGAACCTTCGTGGCTGAAGTCTCTGCAAAGTTTATTGAAAGTACAGGTCTTCAGATGCTATTGTCTATAATGCTGGAACCACCTTGATCAATGGATCATCATCATCATGCACTTCTAGGCTTGTATTCATTTGTCTTTTACATCATCATTCTGCAGTCTTTCGTTGATCAATATTGCATCAGAAGGATCTTCTTGTTTTTTTCGGCTTTTTATCGTTATTCAAAGTAGGCCCATGCACAGCACAACCAAGTTTGTAACGTGTAATGTATGTTGTGGGCTGGGAACATTCTTGCTCAATGGTTCTTCGGATTGCTTGAATACATTGCTCCGAGAGAGACTGTATTTCTTGGATGCTTGTTTGTTGATTTCTGTTTTTGTTTATGTTTGTACTCGAAGGTGCGAGGATTGGGTGTTGTCTGTTGACTCTTTTTGGTAGTACCAGGATACCACAGCCAAGGGGGCTGCTCCCATTAGAGAGCCCCCACATGCGGAACGTAGGCTCACACAAGTGGGAAGGGATGCTTGCACACTCCACACATGTGAGAAAAGAAGCCCGTACCGCAGGAAGGTGGTGTGTCCAGGTTTGAACTATTTATGGTGGTTTTGGGTTTGTGGGCTTAAACCTCTTCCTGTTTATAACCTGTTTACAAATTTATGAACCAAATATCATATAAGAATAACAATAATAAAAAGAACTCTTAAAATCTCTACTTTTTTTTTTTTGAAGAAAACTATTGGACAAACCATGGAAAACCATGGCCTGATTATACCTAAATACATATTCTCTAAATCCATGTTGGGGTGGGCCAAATATAGGGTGTCCATGACTCCATGTACGAGTTTATAACTTTAAATCCAAATCCTCTTTCTCTCTTATATACAATATAGAGAGAGATAAATTCTCAAAACTCCTCTTTTCATAAGGGGCTTTTTGACCTAGTCCAATTAGATAATGCCCTCACCTTACATTGTGCATGCCAACTGACATTGTAAGCAACACTGTAATTGGTGATTTTTTTCTTCTCTTTCAATGAAGCATATATCTTGCTTCTAAAAGGAAGAATCGTTTCCTGACTTTTCTCTTGTTTGAAGAGGTCTTTTTTTCTTTTTTTTTTTTTTTTTTGCGTCCATTACATTTCTCTCGCTTGCCTCTATATAATATGTGTGTGGGTTTATTTGAGTATGATTATTATTATTGTGATGATGATGATGATGATGATGATGATGATTATTATTATTATTATTATTATTATTATTATTATTAACTTTGCAATGGCTTCTGTACATATAGCTGTTGTATGTGGTTGTATTTGCTACTGAAGAACATTTGTTGATTATTTGAGAAAATGTATGGCTTTATGTGAGCATGATTCTTATGTGATTCTAAGGTGTGTTTTCCTTAGATGGGATCACCACTTGGCCAGGCATAGCTTGGAATATGAAGTGCTACAAAATCCCACGGGCACGCAGGAGTGGAAATTATACATTTTTTTTTCTATTCCTTTTATATAAGATCCATTTGTTTAATCGGTATTCAAGTCATAAGAATTCAATTCAGTGGTTGCTATCTAGGGCCTAAGATTTATGGCTAAAAGTAGATTCACGCACACCAAATAGCCTTCTCTTGGATGGTAAATGATTGCCTAGATATCACCCATAATCAGATTGTAATTAAGTGAATTTTAGCTCTGTGCGGATGAGCTATGTATGCAGCCCTGTATGTACCTCCCAAGCAATAGTTTTTGCTCTTCAGAATCGGATAACCCTCGGGTTGGAGGCCAAAGGTCCTAAGGCTGGGATACCTTGGGTCATCAAAAAAATAAATAAATAAAATAAAGTGAATTTTAGCTAACGCCATGTTTCTTGTTGCATTGCATTTCCCAAGCTCCATTAAGGGAGTGTTAATATCAGGTTCTAATGGAAGTGTATAAAAAAAATTTTAAGTAATTTTCTTCTCTTCAAGCTCTAGGCCTAGGTAATGCAGGCCCGCATATGTGATTAGTGCTTTAATAACTTTGGGACTACCTAGCCCAACCCTTTGACAGCCCTAGTTCCATCATAAGATTGGGCATATGCCATTCATAATCATATGCTTAATTTAAGTTGGGATCAATTTCTATTAGAGAAAAATTTTAAAAAAAATGCCCATTTAAGGGAAGACGTTTATTTGAACGGCTTAGATGTTCATCAAGTGCCCAACTATAGAATGGGAAGTGTGAGTGAGACTAAAAAAGAATCCAAAGTCTTAACTTTGCATCATAAACCATTTATACCTTCAAGATTATCTTTTCATAACTCAAGGAAATGCGCCAAGTGTTGCCCGCTTAACCACATGCATTGTGGCCCATCAAATGATCATAAGTAACCAATCGATGGATTTTCATTAGTCAATAGTTGGCCAATTGGTTTATATGTGATCACCCCACATGGGTACTCTATTTAGAGTGACGTACAACTTTGTGCTAAGAGGAGTTGTGGTTTGTATTCATTGTAGTCAGTATGATTATCAAAGCCATGTCTTAACTATGTTGGAGTTAGTTACATAAATTTGGTTTCTTTCTCATTTGGAGTTATTATAGTGAGCCCCATTAGTTTGCATCAATTGTTTAATAAAGTTTCTTAAAAAGAGATGTCTTGAAAAATATTGGAGTATTTTAAAATTTAGTAAGTTTCTTTTAGATAGCATTTGAAATTTCTGGTAAAAAATTGATTTTAAATAATTATCTATGAATCAGTAAATGTAAATGTTATCAGTCTAGTATCGCTATCCCCCTAAAGAACTCCTGGATCTACCACTAAGTGCTCATTGAAATCCCAACAAGATCACTATCAAACTTACCTCTAATAAGAGTGAGTCAAACCACTAACAAACCTACCCCAAATAAGGGCAAGTCGGGGTGGTCACCCATTTAACCATTCCCACTTCCATTTCTTTCAACTTATGATCATCACGTTCATTAGGACTACACAATCAATCCTAGCCATCCAATTGATGGCCATCAAATATAAGCTAAAGAGGAAATGTCAGATGGTCTTTAGTCTCAATTCCATTGTGCTTGTTTGAATCGGTCACTTGAGTACTAGGGTAGCTCGAGTTCTTACGGTTAAACCACAAAGTGCTTTATCAGTGAGCGAGCTACTTTTCCTCTTTTCCTACAAAATTTCCAGTTAAGGGAGATTTAAAAAAGGTTAGAAAAGAAGACTTATTTCCAGAAATTAAATATATATATATATGGGTTGAGAAGACATGATTGGGATGGGCTTTGATTTCCTCATCACATCTTTCAGTGGATAGGTAGGTATGCCGCCATATCTCTAGCGTAGGGTTATGATATTTTGAGGAAATTAAAAGTAAGAAGTTTAAGATCTTTCTTTGGAAATATGTGGCGAAGATGGAACCTCTAAATGGTAGATAAAGGACAGAAAAATAAAGTTAGCATAAATATGGCTAACTTCGTTCATCCTAATCTCTAAGATAATGGACAACTCTAAATGGTAAATAAAGGACAAAAAAAAAAAAAAGGAAAGGCTAACACAAATATGGCTAACTTTTTGATCAATATCTATAAGATAAATCTGTACACATTGGGATCTACTCCCTGACGCATTGGGTTGATCAGTTATGATAAGGTATATGGTCGATCACAACCACTGAACATGTTCAACATTTCCATTTGCAAGTAGAACATGTTTAGCCAAGTCGATTTATCTAGACTAGCCAGCATTAAGGTTCAGGGTTAGGGGCATTTTAGTCATTATGTATGGGCTTTCTTATTGGCCAAGAAAGCGGAAATTATATATATTGATGTATTGTAACCCTAACTCCTAGGAGATTGAGATGGAAAAATGATAGATGGGTTTTTCTCTCCCGTAGACGTAGCAATTTTGCCAAATCACGTAAAATTATTGTGTTCATGTATATGATTGCTTAATGGTATGATTGTATTTGCTCTAATACCACTTGTTGGGAATATAACCCAGAATTGATGACACACAAATCACACAATCATTAAACAAACAACCATAAAGAAGATGACAGCACAACGATTATATAGTTCGGCTAAACTGCCTATGTCCATGGACAAAGATCATGTCTATTCCTCCTTACAGTGTTCTACACAACTCTACAAGGTTTAGGGTTACCGCTTTCTTAGCCCACAAAAATACCTATACATAATGACTAAAATACCCCAAACCCACTTACACCTAGATTAACCCAAACTGATTGATCCAGCTAACTCGAATACAAGACAACACCTAACAAAACCAAGATGAAACGGATAGAGACTGAATTCATAGAACAATTTATTAAAAATGGCAATCATTGTCAAAATGATATCAAGAGGATTTTACTAGAAAAATCCCATTAGGATTGGTGAAGACACAAAAGGTCCTCAAACTTCAATATCAACCAAAAAGGCCAAAAGTCCTCTTTGTTTATTATTTTTTTTATGCATTGGTGATATTGCAACTTACTTGTATGAGTGGGGCTATTTCTCCGCTCGTGTCTTCTACTTCACCCATATAAACAAGCGAGGATATTCCTATTTAGGGCCTTTTTAGTTGATATTGAAGTTTGAGGACCTTTTTGGCCTTCACAAAATTTAAGTGGTTTTTTCTGATAAAATTCTCTAATATCAGTGAGAGGTAATATTAAACTACTTTCAAGATGATATGGGGAAATATCTGCTTTTGCAGCTCAGCTGGTTAGGGCTCTGTGTGAGAAAGCATCAATTGAAATCCTCCATGTAAAAATAATAATAATAATACTAATAATAATAAAGAATCAAATAAGACAACTATGAAAATATAATAAAATCTCAAATTCTAATATCTTTTTTTGTACTTTTCTTATTGTATTGGAAACTTGAAATTAACTAATTTTGGCACAAATAAGAAAAAAATTCTGAAACAGGAAAGTGAGTTTTCTTCTCTACTTGATCGATCAAATGAAGCTTCTTTTTGATGAATTTCTCAATCAAACTATTTAAATGTAGCCTCTCTAGGTCCGATCGATCTGACCTCTATTCGATTGATCAAATAGATCCTTTGACCATTTCCCCCCATCTTGCTTCAATACCGAACTCTTCAGCTCATTCGGCGACACATACCTCAATCAATTCTAAAAGAAATATCGAATTACAACTCAATGTACTTCAAGTTTTGTCCAACTCAGGAATTAGCCAATTACAAAATCCTTACATCGTGACCTGATATATGTCATTATGTGATCATGTTTTCTATGTTCTATGAGGTCTGTCTATTGCTAACTCACTCATCAATTACATGCTATTTGTATGATCATCTACGGATATTTGTATATTTGATTGTTCTTAATTGTCTACTATGGATTCTTTACTTTGACTCTGTTATGTCATCAAACCTTTTTTTTTAATATGTGGGCCGTTGACTAACCTTGGGGATGCTCAAGCTAGGTAGGCTATTATGATTCAGTTGAGTTGATGTGCAGGGAATGTGGCCATGCTCAATCAAAGTTATCTATTTTACTTTGATGCTATGTAAGTTGGACCAGTGCTTTGTTTATAATTTTTCTTTTGGATCTGTTTGTGTTAGCACTATCCTTGGAGTGGAATATTTAGGAGAACTATGTTCATGCTGTTTATGTGATGTAAGCATGCAATTCCATAGCAGTACGTATAGGGATGATATTACTATATGTGTAATGAGATATGTATCATTGGTGGATGCCAAAATGAGATGAGTTCGATTTAGAATCTAATGTAATTAGGGTTTGTCAATGAGGAGGTTACCTTGCCTATAAATAAACCTCCTCCGTTCATATTTGTACACACTCTCATAATAATATATATCTCTCTTTGGTTCTTTCGTCTACAATAATATCATAATGCTCAACCAAGCATTGGATCTGTGTCCCTCTCGTAAGAGCACAAATTACATGTTAACATGTAAATAATATGTTAACATGTAGTATTAGAAACTTGGTTCCAATAGGGATCTCTAGTGTGTGAGGACGATGATCGGATCTAAAACGTAGATTGAGTGATGGGGATGTAAAAGGTTAATTGAGATCCATCTCTTAGTCATCAGGGAACAGTTAAGGGTTGAGATCCATCTATGTTTCATCAGGAAATAGAGATAGATCGAACTCTGTTCTCACACTGGCCACATTCGGACAAGACACTGAATAAGAAGAAGAAGAAAAAGAAGAGCCTCGATTGCGGTATGCAATCGATGGTCAAATTCAATCCTCTTAGAGAATTCGGTTGGAATCTCTATTTCGTGAAACAAAGAGGTAAAGACCAAGCTCTTGATCTTGTGGACCACACAATCGGTGAGGATTGCCCTTTGCCGCCGCCGTCACCGGGCCTCCCGCCATCGCCAAAAGTCGTTGGAGAAAATGCTCCATCAGTCCGCAATCCCCCGCTGCTGAGGAAGGAGGATCCTTCCCTCCTGGTGTTTTTGGTTTTGGTAATAGAACCAGAACCAGAACCAGAAACATGAAGAAGAGCGAGAACCAGAATCAAAAAAGGAGGTGGGTGGAGTGAAGGGGAGGAGGGTGGAGAAGATGGTGAGGAAGAGGAAGAGGGAGGGGTAGTTTAGGAATTTTGAATATTTGTTTTTCTTTTTTGCGATGGGAAGAGAAAAAATCCCAATGCCAATAGAAGCTCCCATGAAAAATGAGTTAAGATTCTTGTTAATTCTCAAATCTGCCATTAGTAACTGTCCAACAATTGGACTGACATGAAAAAGGGCAGGAAAAGGTTGCAGTAGAATAATGTGTGTGTGAGTGTGTGTGTGTGTGTGTGTGTGTGTGTGTGTGTGTGTGTGTTTGTGTGAGAGAGGGGGAGAGAGAGAGAGAGAGAGTAGTAGGATAATGTGTGTGTATATGTGTGAGAGAGAGAGAGAGTGGTAGAATAATGTATGCGTGTGTGAGAGAGAGAGAGAGAGAGGTAAAGGTGATTTAAGGGTATCTGTGGGAGGTAGAACTTGCATTTTCTTTTTTCGGTTTTGAAAACTCCCAATAATATTAGCCTTATTTTAAAGTTTGCCCCATAAAATACATTAAGAACTCATTATAAAAGTATATTGTTTTTATATATATTATAGCTACTTTCTGTTGAAACATTTTTCAAATTTAATATTTTAAACTTGTACCTGAACAAACACAACCCTTTTAGATTCTTGTTAGGGTGTCTTGAACAGACAGAACCCTTCTAAATCGTTATTAGGGTGTCTTAAACAGACACAACCCTTCTCTATCCTTATTAAGGTGGTTTTTACTACAAGAAAACTATCATAACTGCAATTTTATACAGGCACTATAAATAGACTCTTAAGGGTAGTTTTTGGGGTGCAAGACCAATAAACCAGAAACTTCATTATATCCTTAAGGAAATTTATTGAACTCTTTGCACAAGGGGACAAATATTCCTGTAGGAAAGTGCATTGATACATGCCTTGAAGTTTTGATTATTTTCCTATCAACTTCTCTTTGTATCCCTTTTTTTTTTATTTTTAACAATCTAAAGGAATATTTGTTAAGATCAATGGTTGCTCCACACACTTTGAGGGACTTGGCTACTGATTTTGTCAAATTGAAAAGGTTTGATGGAGGAAACTTTTTACGATGGAAAAGGAGGGTGCATTTTCTGTTGATTTCTCTCCAAGTGGTGTATGTTTTGAACACACTAAAACCGGTAAAGACCGAGAATGAATCAGTGGATGAAACTAGGAGAAGGCAGAAATTTGATCATGATGATGAAGTTACTAGAGGACACATTCTTAAAGCAATGTCGGACTCTCTATTTGACATCTACAAGGAGTCCGTATAGCAAAGGAATTGTGGGAGAAATTGGAGACTCAGTACATGGAAGAAGATTTCACAAGTAAGAAATTTCTTGTCACTCACTTCAATCAATATAAAATGACTGATGATAGATCAGTGATGGATCAACTATATGAATTGGAGAGAATGTTAAACAATAATCGATCACACCCCATGCATATGGATGATTCCATCATTATGTCTAGCATTATTGATAAGTTACCCCCATCATGGAAAGATTTCAAAAGAAGTCTTAAGTACAAAAAGAACGATATGTCATTTGAGGATTTGGCCAAGCACTTGTGTGTGGAAGAAGAACTTCATATGCAAGAGGAACCAAAGGAACCCATAGTTCCAGTTTCCAAGGTGCATATGGTGGAAGACAAAATTTCTTCCAAGAACTCTATAAAACAGTCACATCCTAATGGTGGAGGACAGAAGGGCAAGAAGAAATTCAAAAGAAATTGCTTTTTCTACGAAAAACCGAGACATGTTAAAAAGGATTATCAATTCCTCAAAAAAAAAAAAAAAAGAGAGAAAGGGTCAATAAGTGTTGAAAATAACAATTTAGTAGCCATGATCTATGAAGTGAATCTGCTTGATGAGGATTTGGCATGGTGGATTGACTCTTGTGCCACAAGACATGTTTGCAACAACAAGGAATTCTTTAAGACTATGAATCGGTGCAAGAAGGTATGATGCTATGCATGGGAAACTCCTCCATGGCTAACATCATGGGAATTGGAAATGTAGAATTAGAGTTCACTTCTGGAAAGAAATTGACTTTGACTAATGTGTATTATGTATCAAAAGTTAATAAGAACCTTGTATTCGGTAGATTGTTGAACAAATTTGGGTTCAAACTTGTCTTTGAGGCAAATAATTTTGTACTGTCCAAAGGGAGAATATTTGTTGGGAAGGGTTATCTTAGTAATGATATATTTAAGCTTAATGTAGCCATAATTAATAATAATAATAATAATAATAATAATAAGGCTGTTTCTGCTTATATTGTTGAGTCCAAATTTTTATAGCACCATAAGTTTGGACATGTTAACTTTAGAAGATTACATGATATGATTAGGCTAGATTTGTTACCATATTTTGATAAAGGTCATGGAAAATGCATTATTTATTTGTTGACTAAAATTACTAGGAACTCTTTTCCTAAAATCAATAAGGATAACAAGCATTTTAGAGTTGATACATAATAATGCGGGTGACATGCATAGTACTCCTAGCATAGGTGGAAAGAAATTCTATGTTACTTTCATTGATGACTTCTCTAGATATTGCTATGTATACTTGCTAAGTTCCAAAGATGAAGTTACTAAAAAATTTAGGATTTTTAAATCCATAGTTGAGCTTCATTGTGAGACATTTATTAAATGTTTAAGGTTAGAGTGGGGGAGGAGAATACTATGATCCAAAGTATTTCGAATCTACTGGGATTGTGCATGAAACAACGTCACCATATACACCACAACAAAATGGTGTGACTAAACGGAAAAATCGGGTGTTAACTGAGATGGTTAATGTTATGCTTTCCTACTCTGGGTTGAGCCAAGGTTATTGGGGTGAAGCTATACTAACAGCTTGCTACACTCTAAACCGAGTTCTTAATAAAAAGAGCAATATCACCCCATATGAACTCTGGAATAAACGGAAACTAAATCTAAATTATCTTAGAGTTTGGGGTTGCCAAGCTGTAGTGAGAGTCTTGAAATCTAAACGAAAGAAATTAGGTGAAAGAGGACTTAAGTGTATTTTTAGGATATGTGCATAATAGTAAGGCATATAGGTTATTGAGTCTAGAAATGCTATCTTTGAAGAAAATCAGTTTACCTCTACACCACAGATCAAAGATAGTGCTCCAGAGAAAAATAGTACAAATGATGAAAATTACAAAGGAAAAGAACTGATGGAAAGTAATCATGAAGAAGTCGTAGAACTTTGACGTAGCAAAAGACCAAGGAAAGCTAAGACCTACCGTTTAGATTTCTTTATGCTTTTAGTAGAAAGAACTAGAGATTCGGTTAGTAGGCAAATTCCGTATTGTTTTAACATAGAATCGGACCCGAAAACGTTTGACGAAGCAATGAAGTCTCATGATGCTCCTTTTTGGAAGGAAGCAATCAATGATGAGATGGGTTCCATCATGGGTAACAAAACATGGGAATTGGTTGACCTACCGCTTGGTTCCAAGACAATTGAACGCAAATGGATTTTCAAAAGGAAAATAAAGGTGGATGGAACCATAGACAAATTCAAAGCAAGGTTGATAGCAAAGGGCTTTTTACAAAAGCATGGCATCGATTACTTTGACACATATTCTCCGGTTACAAGAATAGCTATCATAAGAGTGCTCATCGGGCTAGCCTCAATTCACAAATTGGTAATACATCAAATGGATGTGAAAATAGCGTGAATTAGATGAGGAAGTGTACATGGAATAGTTGGAAGGCTTTGTTGTATAAGGACAAGAGGAAATGTGTGTAAACTAGTAAAATCCTTATATAGTTTAAAATAAGCACCTAAGCAATGGCTTTAAAAGTTTGATGAGGTTATACTTGTTAATGGATATAAGATCATTGAATCGGATAAATGTGTTTATAGCAAGTTCAATGGTGACAAGGGTGTCATAATTTGTCTCTACATGGATGATATGTTAATTTTTGGGACCGATTTAGAATAAGTTGAAATTACTAAAGAGTTTTTGTCTAATAGCTTTGCTATGAAAGACATGGGTGAGGCGGATGTCATCCTTGGTATAAGAATCATTAGAGATAAAGAACGTACAACCGCTTCTCAATCTCAATATATAGAGAAGATATTGAATAAGTTTAATCATTTGAAATGTAATCCCGCCTCAACTCCATTTGACTCCAACATGAAATTTACAAAAAATGTTGGGAATCCGGTGGCTCAGTTGGAGTATGCAAAAGTAATTGGGTGTCTTATGTATGCAATGACATGTACAAGACCGGATATAGCATATGCGGTTTGTAAACTCAGCAGATTTACAAGTAATCCAAGAGAAGTGCATTGGCATGGGGTTAAAAGAATCCTAAAGTACATAAAGAAAACAATGAATTATGGTATTAACTATGTGGGTTATCTTTCAGTGCCAAAAGGATACTTTGATGCTAGTTGGATTACGGATAAGGAAGATCATGCATCAACTAGTGGGTGGGTATTTATGCTTGGAGGTGGTGCAATTTCTTAGGGTTCCAAGAAATAAACGTGCATAACGGATTCTACCATGGCAGCTGAATTTGTAGCACTTGCTTCTACAAGCAAGGAGGCGGAATGGCTTAGGGATTTACTTTATGAAATCCCTTTATGGCCAAGGCCTGTAGCATTAATTTATATTCATTGTGATAGTGAAGCAACACTTGCAAAAGCCTATAGTCACGTATATAATGGCAAGTCCAGGCATATTGGACTAAGACATAGTTACGTGAGGGACTTTATCTCAAATGGTGTAATCACAATCGATTTTATAAGGTCAAGTCAAAATTTAGCCGATCCTCTAACGAAAGGGTTAGCAAGAGACTTGGTGAACATAACATCAAGGGGGATGGGTCTCAAGCCTATTGAACTCAATCACCAATAATGGAAACTCAACTTAATGCTTGATACAACGTCAAGTCTTGAGTTCAATGAGTCAAAGTACATTATCAGTGTGATCGTGAACACTATATTCATAAGCATCCCAAGGTCGTCTAGTGCTTTGTACTCGTGTATGCAAAGGGAGGTTCAGTAATTCTTAATAGACCTATAGACGGTTCATTGTTGGAATGCTCAAAATGTGAGGGCATCCTTGATAAAGTTTACTTATGTGAGTGTGAAGTGGTGCCGCTTCTACAAGCTAAAGGCTTTGCTCTTCAAACACTTATGAATGGATATGGACACATCCCTATTTAAGTGTCAAACAAGTATGAGTCTTATAGTGTAGGTAGTGTGTATGATTGTTTATGCATTTGTCAAAAAGAAAGTACGGTTTAAAGCTTAGTCTACCTTACTCTTCGAATCTGTTGTAATGAACTCTCACCAAGTTATGGTTCAACTCACAAGATATCATAATGTATGCATATTACTTGAATGAAATTGTTGTTCGATCTGTTATTTTTCAAAATTTGAAAATGGTGGGGGATTATTGAAACATTTTCCAAATTTAATATTTTGAACTTGTCGTGAACAAACACAACCCTTCTAGATCCTTATTAGAGTGCCTTGAACAGACACAACCCTTCTAGATCCTTGTTAGGGTGGTTTTTACTGCAGGAAAACTATCCTAACTACACTTTCATACAAACACTATAAATAAACTCTTAAGGGTGGTTTTTGAGGTGCAAGACTAGTAAACCAGAAACTTCATTGTATCCTAGAGAAAATTTGTTAAACTCTCTACATAAGGGGACAAATATTTCTTTAGGAAAGTGCATTGATACACCCTTAAAGTTGTGCTTATATTTCTATCAACTTCTCTTCTGTATTCCTTTTTTTATTTCTAACACTTTCTACGTATCGCCTATTTTGTTCCAAACTGTAAAATCATGGAGGTCAAATTTTTAGGACTATAAAGTCAAGGCAAATAGAAATATGTTTTTCTCTTCTTTAAAATAAGGTATTTTTGTACTTTTTAACTAAAAAATATTTAAATTTTTTCTCTAATGATCACAATTCGCCCCTACTAATTAACATGTTTTCTTTTTTGTGCTTTTGGTGATTTTTATTTAGGTTGATGCAATGGGCCTAAATCCAACGTAATATTTAAGATTGAGATTTTACTTAAATATGATTCATCCAAATTGAAACCTGATCTTTTTCAAATCATAATACTCAAATTAAAATAGGTAAAAGTATCGGATCATTATCATCTTCACCAAAGCCTTGTCCTAATTATTTTAGAGTCGGTTACATGAATCTTGTTTATCCATTTTGATATATCATGGGCTGAATCCTAGAATAGGTTATACTTCTTTGGATCTTTTTTTTTTATTACTTCCATTCATGTCTTTTTCTGCCTATCCATTCATCTTGGTGGCCTATCAATCTGCATAATCAAACTTTTCATAACAGCACCATTATTGGTTTGTATTAGACATGCCTAAATCATGTCAAATGGATTTTCATAATTTTATCATCTTTGACGCTACCCCTAAATGCGTTCGAAATCGTTCAATTTCAATTTTACCCTTCCTAGTTTTACGACACATTCACCGTTGGCCCTAAGCCTAGGTAAAGTAGGGGGGTTGCATTGGTAGGTTGATAGGCAATATAAATTTTATCACAACCTAAACATGAATTCTAAGTAAAAGTATTGGATATAAATTTAATTCTAAATATTTAAAATTTTATTTATATTGCATTTTCATGTCTGAAAAAGTGGTTCCTAATGCATAATCTTATGGTATTTTATGTAAGTTTGTTCTCATGGTGGGGCTAAATCATGCTAGATTAAAATTCAGCCATGTCCCATAAAAGAGGAATTCATGTACATGAGTGATTCATACCAATTGGTGGGCCCACTGTTACAGGGTTAGAAAAGAGAGTGAAAAGGTACATATTCTCAATGTTACAAGGTTGGAAATTTGAACTTTTAAAAAAGAGTAAAAAGAATTGGGGCTCCTTTAACAAATATCACTGGCATAGCTTGGAAGAAAAGACCTCAAGGTCAACCTCTCATGGTCTCTCTCTCTCTCTCTTTTTTTTTCTCTCTCTCTCTCTGTCTCTCTCTTTTTTTTAGAAAGACTCTCCAAAAATATTATTGAGATGCCAATGTAGAATCAACAATTCCATATTGCATAATTGGTTTGGAGTAGAATACCACCAAATCACCATATTATCAACAAACTAAGCATAGCTGCATAATCGTCTTTACCTAAATGATTTACTTCAAAGCTAAGAAAATAATTCAATAAAACTTTGATCTCTTCAAACAAAGGACCCATCTCACAATTTTCGGTTAAGTGCAAATCTAGGAAATCTTTTTTTGGGAGGTCCATTTATGTAAAAAGTTCTCCAGGAAGGGGATTCGTATGTAAACAATGTATGAATTTTTGGTTATTCTTCATAGCCCTACTTCATTTATCCAAATGGGCACAAGTAATGGATTGATGTGGCAAAAGCCACATAACTAACAAGATAATAACAATAAGAACAAGAATAAGAATAAATGAAGGCTGCCACAAGGAATTTTCATGTGAGACAAATAGAGATGCCTTCCGGGGTCTATTTAAACCCACGAGAAGTCTGCCTTCCGCGCCTTGCTCCAACTCCCCCACACCAAACCCCCCACGAGCCTTTTCATCCTTTTCCCAACAAAACCAATATAAAGGTAACCATACTGACAACGTTCGCTACTTAGTAGTACCATACAATTTTGGTATTTTACAGTGGGCAAAGATGAGGATGGCAGGTGATTCGATGAATGACCCACTTCTGAACGGCTTTGATGAAGCAGACATCGAAGAGATCAGCAGCTGTGAGCAGTTCATCAAGGAGGCCATGATTGAGAACAAGAAGCTTTGGTACCTGGCGGGCCCCGCAATCTTTACAGCCATAGCTCAATACTCTCTGGGTGCCGTCACTCAGGTGTTTGCAGGTCATCTCACCACCCTTGAGCTCGACGCTGTCTCCACTGAGAACATGGTCATTGCTGGCCTTGCCTACGGAATCATGGTACTTTTTCTTCCCTTTTCCTACTCTTGATCGGATATGACACCTTCTGTGGTTAGTCATCTTGACTGTCCATCCGATGACTGTGCCAAATAAGAATTTTTATTTGGGTGGTGCGAAAAATAAAGGGGTTAATAAGTCTACTATAAAATAGAAACTTTTAAAGTCTAATTTAAAATTTGTCTCAAATCACAGAGGTGCAGTCTCAACTATATGATAATATGTAGGTCTGACCCTGGACGGGCCCAGCCTCGCTGACTGGAAAAATTGCTTGCACTTGCCACGTTTCCATAATATGGTGAACGCATTTCATGCAAAATGGGGAGTTAAATTATTTTACCCCAAGTCAGTGAAAAACCATTTCCTCATGTCCAAGTCACTTTTCTAAGGGGTCCATGAAAATTGAAATGCATGTCAAATACATATCAAATGTTGCGCAAACATGCCCATGCTAGCACTATTGTTTATCTGTCTAAGAAAACTGTTATCTTGAAAAGCTTACCAAGTCGACTCTGTTAATACTCATGTTGAGTAATAGTGTAACTGAATTTTCTAAGTCTCAATTCTACCTTGAGAGAGAGAGAGAGAGAGAGAGAGAGAGAGAGAGAGAGAGAGAGAGAAACAAGAAAGGAAAATCCAAAACTCAGACCAACCGAGTCGACTTGACTTGAAGGTCATCAACTCGAGCGAGTCTGTTGGAGAGGGCTGAAATATTTGTCAAACTCGGCCAAATTACTTTTAGGTCACCCAAGTGACTCAAGTTACTTATGTTAGTTATTTCTTAAAATCTTTGCTTATTTTTGCGTCATGAATACTACAGTTAGTCAGTTAGTATTAGAAGCCTATCAAATATGATAGCTACTAAGCCATCCTTGCGTTTATGGCCATTAATATGGTTAAGTCTCAGAACATGATTTGTGGATTCCTATGGTGGTAATGAGCAGGATAAGGTGGATCCTCTTATACTAATGCGTATGGCCCAACCTAAACCTAACCTATTAATTAGGTTCGGTATGTCAGCCAGAATGCTAATTCATGGTTCAGGTTATCAGGTTGAAGTGCAATAGTAAATAGGTTGTTGGACTAGTGCATATATGTTAAATTGAACATGACTCATTTATTAATTGAATAGAAATTATTGACCAAACTCAATATATCTTAATTAAGGATGTGCCCACCCTTACTTTACCTTTGGTAGTGGTTTTAGTAAAGGATGAGTTTATACATGTCACATGGAACTGGGATGGGCTCTTTTCACCACCTTGACATCTTTAATTACTTATAATCCATTAATTATTTATTCAAGGAAATGGCAGTTATAGAGGATCAAAATATGAATTCTTGTATTCAGATTCTTCTTAGTTTAAGTAGTGTGAGTATTTAGTTCACCTGGATCATTGCCGTCCTTAGCGTTTATTATATCCAAAACTACTTCATAAAAACATGGATTTGTTGAGACTATTTTACGGAGACGGCATAAACTTCCGGAAATAACCCTATTAATATTAAGACTGAAATGGTCAGATTTGGGTTGGATCCATTTTATGTGGATCCGTCCCGAAATAAAAATTGGTCCAAGTCGTGGACCCCTATGCCAACTTTTTTAGCTTTGTTCTGTCACAGCAAAGCCCAGATTTTATATCATGGTGAGACCAAGATAGGTCCCACAAGATCAAAGACCTTAGTCAGCCTAAACCTGGGCATGGTTTGCTGAAAGTGTGTAAACAATCCCAGCCAGGATAAATCTTAGCTTGAGTTTCGGCTTGACCTCACTGTGTGGTCAAGCTTAAGGGGCCAAGCTCAAGCTCAGTTATAGATGAGCTGAGTGAGCTTGGGCTTGGGCTTGAAACTGCTTGTCCACCACAAACATCTGCGATCTGTGTGTTCACCAGCCAGGATTGGGCTTGAACTTGTGGCTGTGGCTCATGTATAATATTAATCTAATCCTGCTTGGCTCAGGCTCATTCAAGCCCTTAATTGAGTCAAGCTTGAACTAACTCAAACTCAACGGGCCTCACCTGGACCTGGGTCCAATTAACTCACAAGTTGAGCTTGAGCACGCACTGATCCCAGCCGAGTTGAGCTGGCTCGGCTCATTATCGGCCTTCATATGCAGGACTAAAGACACCTGGACAGTTCACATATCCTCTGTCCGTGGATAAATAATTCCTCATGATCTTCAATTTTTTTTTCCATCCATCCTAACCATTCAAATGACAGGCCACCCAGATTTCAGACAGCCCAAAATTGTACCAAATGAATTGAGCATAAGCACGACCTGATTCCTCAGGAATGCTACAATTGAAGAAGGATTTTTTCAGAGAAAACTGTTCTCAAAATTCATACTGGAAACATCTTTGTAAGGCCCTTAGAGTTAAAACCAATCATGGGAGAGGGGGAAAGGATATTGGAATGAAGCAGGGATGTGCCAAAGATACTCTTTAATTAGCTCATCTTATTCCCTTATTTGAGAGCCATTAAGATCTCTCCAAACATATCAACTTTTAGACATGAAGATCAAATGAAATACCTGCGCTTAAACTCTGGAGTTCACCATTTACAACTTTAATCAGTTTTAGACCATTTGTTACAATAATTTTGCCTTTGTGCTGCAGTTGGGAATGGGAAGCGCCTTGGAAACGCTGTGCGGTCAAGCATTTGGTGCCAAACAGTTGCACATGCTAGGTGTGTACATGCAACGTTCATGGGTCATCTTGAGTGTCATGAGCTTATTCCTGCTACCAATCTACTTGTTTGCAACACCTATCTTGCGGTTCTTTGGCCAGAACAAGGAGATCGCAGAGCTTGCTGGGACGTTCTCTCTGTACATGATTCCTCAGCTGTTCGCATACGCGTTCAACTTCCCCCTGCAGAAGTTCTTGCAGGCACAGAGCAAGGTCATGGCCATGGCATGGGTGTCTGCACTGGCCTTGGTGTTTCACATCTTCTTGAGCTGGCTTCTGATAGTGCAGTTGAATCTGGGCTTGCCTGGTGCGGCTGCTTCTCTCAACATCTCTTGGTGGATTGTGGTCTTGGGTCAGTTCCTATATATTGTAATGGGCTCCTGCCCTGGAGCCTGGACTGGGTTTAGCTGGGGAGCCTTCAAGGACTTGGGTGCATTTGCTAGACTTTCCGTAGCTTCTGCCATAATGATGTGGTAACTAACTACTAAAACCTCTGTTTTCACTCTCTCTGGTAGTTTATCATCATCATCATCATACTTAATCCCATCAGTCTGGGGTTGGGTTAAAGAGCTCTACTGTTAAACTTGAGAAGGCTATGCCATCTTAATATCATGACTTTCTACTATATTAATGATGCTATTGCCGTAACTACACAGCCTTGAATTCTGGTATTACATGCTTCTCGTTGTCTTGGCTGGACGCTTGAAAAATGCTGAGGTAGCAGTGGCTGCCATATCAATCTGGTAAATTTTGAACTACTACGTTTGTGTATGTGCATCTACATGTTCTTTCCTTTGACGGGTTTTTATTGCTTTTGCTTACAATCTCTCATGTGCAGTACAAATCTAAATGGATGGGAGCTCATGATCTTTCTAGGATTCAATGCAGCAATCAGGTAAACAAACCCACCAAGTACTTCACCTGAATTTCCTCAATGTTGGATACTACAAGTGAGGATTGAGATGCTGTATACATCGCTATACACCGACCATTCTCTATGTATGCTGAGCAATCTAATCAGATCACTGTATTCTTGGGTAATTAAACTAGTCTTCACCACTATCAGCATGCACCACAATTATGATGTACAGACGCACTTGATTGTCCTCAACTCGATACTCTGCTTTGAAGGAGGTTTTTTTTTTTTGTCATGTTTGTTGGGTGGAGAGTGTTGAAGGAGTATTTTGTAACAAACTGTTTTTTACATTCCGCAACAGTGTGAGGATCTCAAATGAACTTGGGGCAGGGAGGCCAAGAGCTGCCAAGTTCTCGATATTGGTGGTCGTCTTGTCAGCAGCACTAATAGGCGTGTGTTTCCTCACTCTAATCTTGGCTACAAAGAACGTTTACGCGCTCCCATTCACCAACAGCCCCATTGTAGCACATGCCGTCTCCAAGCTTGCAGTCATCTTCGCCTTCACTCTCCTCCTCAACAGCGTCCAGCCTGTTCTAACAGGTTGAAGATCTTACAGACACTTTCTTCCCCTTTGGTAGCTATCAGGTGTTGAACAGGGCAAATTATGTTAACCGCTTCATTAGATATTCCATAAAATGTATTCTGTGGTGATCATAGGTGTCGCTGTTGGAGCTGGATGGCAGTGGCTGGTGGCTTATGTCAATGTGGGGTGTTATTACATAGTCGGCCTTCCACTTGGATTCTTTCTAGGTGCTAAGTTGAACATGGGAGTGATGGTAAGTGTCTTTGCTTTTGAATCTTTAGTCTTTTCTATGTTAATAATCATACTTGTTGACAAACACATCTAAATCTGGTTGCAAATATTTGTGTAGCATATTGAAATATAGTCAAGTTGTTACCCCTTTCTATTTCTTTTAGATGTTTAGCATGCGCTTCATGTGGCCAGTATGGTCACTTAATCAGCATTGAGTGCCTTAATGGAATGGGTCTGGCTTTATTCCTTTCTGCAAATTCTTTTAGTGATTACACTTCTGGCAGTACATAAATTATTAATGTCCCAAAAGAAAAAAAACAAGGTTTGCTGACAAGAGAAGGATGATAATGGATGTAGGGAATATGGAGTGGGATGGTCACTGGAGTTGGTTTACAGACCCTGATACTTACAGCCATCACATTCGCCACAAACTGGAACAAAGAGGTCTCTCTCTCTCTCTCTCTCTCTCTCTCTCTCTCTCTCTCTCTCTCTCTCTCTCTCTCTCTCTCTCTCTCTCTCATGGAGCTTCTAATTTGCAGGCAAAGGCTGCTGAATCAAGAATAAGGAAGTGGGGTGGGTCTGTGGACCCTCCAGTGAATGGCTTCAAGGTTGCACATCTTGCTAGACATGATTAATGCTCTCTTTTTTACTTTCATGTTTCTGAATTCATTGAAATGCATGTTTTGTAGACAGTAGGAAACCACTTTCTAGTTGCTTCACAAGATTTAACGAAGATCTTTTTTTTTCTTTTTTGTTCGGTGATGACAGGATGGAAAGTTTTCTTCAAATCACAAGGAGGTGATAGTTTAAGCGGTCAGCTTGTGATAATTTCCATCCATCTATTGCATGCTGCAACTGGCAATTTCTTCAGATTGCTACTGTTCTCTTCTGTGTGAAATCTCAGTCTATCAAAGTAAGGCACCCCACTTGTAATGTGAAGCAGTTTTTTGGGTGCTTAAGTAATGTAGACTGACCATTAAGAAATTATTGAATAACCGGATCCGATTGGATTTTGAAAACTTTCTCCCAACTCTTACAACGGAATGGCTTTCTTTTTTCACCATGAGATACTTCGGCCACGGGAAGATAATGCCCACTTGGACAAGGATAAAAACCTTCTCACATAGGGAGAAAAGTAAATAATCCCTGGTCAGTTTAGTAAGAAACGGGACATTCAACCAGCTAGCTATCACCATTTCTCAAAACAAGGCCAGAGGTTGCATTAGCTGTAGGCTAAAAAAAATTTAAAAATAATAAAAAAAAAAGGCCTTTCTTCTTTCACTCTTTAAGTTTTCACACAGGGTGAGCTTCACTGTCCACGGGCACTCCGAGGGCTGTTTTTTTAAAAAAGATTCCGAACATAAATTACGCCTGTCCCAAAATTTTTCTGAATTCACGACAGGAATTCCATTTTTGTATTTCAAGCATAAGAATTTTGAAATTTTCTCTTTTATTTTTCATGGTGTGGGTATCTTTGACTCAACCGGACTAATCCCTCGGGTGGTGCTCGTTAAACTCACACTACACATGCTAGGCAATTCTGGGTGCATTGTAAATACAAGACATGGGAGCAAACCCATGCATTAGCCCACCCCACCAACTCCCAAGTGGGCCCATTTGAGATTTTCGGAATTCTTAAAATTCAGTGGCTTTCTGTTTAACTCCAACAAACTCAATTTTGATAGGCGAGCCTCGTAAAATTTGTAGAGATCAGCCCAAGTTGTAATCCCCAAAAGGTCTGCCCCGGATGATACAACTTCAAAAGATGGGTCTCACATACTACAATTTCTAAAGATGAGCCCCCACATTATGGTTTTTACTAGGCAGGAATGTTTCGTCATTTTTTTACAATCCATAATGAATCAAGCTGCCAATAGCCAATTTAGGCCTTTCAAAGAGACTAAACGGTTTGGATTTTTTAAATAGGGCCCATAAAAGTCCAGTATTCTTCATCCAACGGTTTGGGCTTCTCTAAAAATATTCAACATATATGATGAATCAACAGTTGATGTCTTACCAGAGAGCCGTTTTGGGCCCCTTAAACATGATGGACTACTAGAATTGTGATTGTGAGGCCCATAAGTACGTTTCCAAAGCCGAAAAAACAAGTATTGGCTGTCACACCCGTTTCACCATTCATGCAACATTCCTTAGGACGTGGAAATGCGAAATCCGCCCTGGAGTGGTCGAACTTTGATTCTCCATTCTTATGAGGACTTTTTGCCATTTTTAGAATTCCTCCTATACGATGGAATTTTTAAATAAACCAGGGTTTTCCTCACTTCTGAGAAATCCTCTGCGATGACTTTTGCCAAACATGCCCTCAATGATATAATGGAACAGTTGAGGTTTTGAGATGTTTTATATAAAAAAAAAGCGTCCGACAATCTAATTGAATAACCAAGCATTCCATGGTATCACAGAATGAGGGAAAAAATGTTAAAAATTAAAATTAAAGAGTGGGAGATCCTCTCATGCTATTTTGATGAGTTTAGGTTTTTTGTAAAAACTCCTTATTTATCCATTTTAAAGTCTCAAGGCTCTTGCATGCCCTTTCAGAACCCATAAATTTACTTGGACGAGAAAGCAGGATTTTTGAAAAATTTTAAGACAGAAACCAATCAAAAAGGATAATACAGATTATTTATACGTTCAAAGGGCCAGGCTGGGCGCATTGTTTTCCAAACCCTACCCTCAATATATATATATATATATATATATATATAGGGTCAAGCCTGGGTTAGCCAATCCCCTTAGAGGATCTACATTACCTAGACCCTTGCCCCACCCTTGAGGGCTAGAGCCAGGCTAGGAAGGACTTAGAGCCTCATAACAAGAAAACCATTATTTAATTCTTTTTTAACATTATTATCGCATGTCAGGTGTGAATGTTATTTTGTCTAGACTTATTACAAAGGAACTACTAAGAAAACATCTGGAGAATAGAACCTCTATCTAAAAACTTTCACATGTCTCTAAAAATTTCGTTATATCGAACAAAGTTATACATACTTTGGTGAATTAGGTAGGTACTAAATATATGGTTTTATTTATTTTGTTAAAGAAATAAAATGGTTACATAGTCCGGTTTATCAAAAACCTTTCATAATAATTTTTACGTACTAAATCATTTTAGTAGAGCCCTTCTTTGAGAGGTTCTAAAACATTCACATTTACCTACCTGAATTGAAATTATTTTCAATTTAGTCTGAGTATTAAGCATTGTTAGATTTTGGTCAATAAAATAAATGCACTTAAAAATCAATGTTAGTTTAGACTTTATAAATTGGTAGTTATGATTAACTAATTAAAAGGATACTTGTATCACACCATATTCTTGAAGTTTCTTACACATACAAACTGCCCTTATAAATTTATTGTCATCCCAAGTCACTCTACGAAGGAAAAAGTATATCCATATTAACAAGAGTTCTACACCCCTTTTGCACTAGCAAAAATGCATAAAAACAATATAAAAAACCTAAAAAAAAAGCCATAAAACTAGAAAGGATCAAAAACAACTGTGTAACACTTATTTTCTTACACTCAAATAATTAAATAGAGGTGACATGAACTAAGTATGTGCATGTATTTCTTTTTAGGCCATTTATAATTGGATATGGGGGCATGAAATTGCCTTAATATCCCACATTTTACTACTAATTATGTGACTGTATTATGCATATTTTTGTGTACATATAAGTATGTAACATATATGTATGTATATGAATATAAGTATAATATACTATATAAAAAAAGGAAGGGGCAAAAGGTCGGAGCTGGGCCAGGCTAACATTGTCCTAGCCCGACCCTCAACTTTCAGGGCAAGCACAGAATTGTCCAAGCCAGCCCTAGGACTTTTTCTTAAAAACGAAAACCTTGATTTTAAGGGCTTTTTGAAGGCCAGGTTGAGGCCCCTTGTCTCAGAGCCAACTTGACAGACCTAGGATCAAGGTAGCATTTTCATGCACCACACTCCATCAAAATAGGACCTAAAAGGAGGGTCCATTTGCCACATTTGAACGCTGTCTAGAAAATGCATCTACAGGAGTTTTGATCGAAGGATGGTAAGCATGTAAGAGCAAGGTAAACGACAAGATTACGATAAATTATCAATGACTCGTCATAGTAATGGTCTGAATAGAAATTGGATGCCTAATGGTCAACTATGATCCTTAATTTTTAATTTTTTAAGTAAAAAAGGAATGTGGCATTTCATGCTACAATTTACAATTCCACACTCAGATAAATTTGTAAAATACTAAAAATTTGAGAACATTTAGAGCCGATTTGTCTGCATGGAACTGATGGTCAAAATGGCTCTGGGAGGGGGAGGGGGGAATCTAAGGTAGAGATGTATATGTGGTCCTTCACTTTTCTAGGATTTTCGAGTACTAGGGTGATGGCTGGTTAATTCATTTCTCATCTTCACTTTTCGATATCCACATTCATTTTAATTTTTAACCACTTCTAGAAATACAAGTCTTAGAACTCCTTTAGGACGTTATCTGTGGAGTACAAACATTAAGCTCATATAAAACCTTTTTTGATTGGTGAAGAATTAGTAACAGTTCAAACATTCACACTGTTTTAACATCCACATCTCACTTCAAGAAAACACATAATTAATTTGATACAATGGATGCTCCTAACTCTAAATGCAATCACAAAGGACATGGAATGCATGTGCATGGATTACATACAAATAGAGGAGAAACACGCGGAAAGCAACTTGACGTGAAAAGGGTAAATGATCCAACCCAAAAAATTCACAGCAAAAACAGCTTTCAGGAAAGCAAAACCATTTTTCTCACTTCAAATCCAAAGCCTGCAATGAGCGATATATGGTTTTAGGCATTTAAACCATGCCAGTTCATCTCCTTCGCATACCTCTTCCACGGCCACGGAAAGCAGCTCCACCACGCCCTCGACCCATTGCACTTGCTGCAGCCTCACCTTGAGCACTCTCTGACTGCATTAATTAGTGAAGGGGACAATTAAAATGGATATTCTATTAGAAACTATAAACCAAGCAAACTGCAATTGATTGAACAATGTGACTGCAAAATTTATCAGCCACAGAATACAAATGTTCATGAGGTAAATAGGGCTGTAAAGAGGTCAGAGGATAGACCCTGACAGACCCGATCCTGACTGTCTTGACTTTAAAGATACCAAGACCTGATGGACCCTGACAGACAGAACACCATGATATAGTACTTGAATTAATCAAAAGTGTAGAGAACAAATTATTTTTTCCATAGTATGTATGTAACATTTAAATGTGTTATAACCTCTTAAAACAATCATTACCATTCCAAAAGAAGCTATAAGTTCTAATGTTATAACATTGCCCCAAATCTGAACCAATTATGTGCAGGTGCGGATAAAGTCCTTTTGAAGTTGGATGTCACCTATACTTTTTCTCGATGTCTGATAGAGATGGAGTGGCCAGATTTATGTTGTGTAGCAGTAAGCCAAATGCACTGAATACTTGTACAAGCCCAATGTATTCATATTGGGACCGATATGATACTTGTATAGGTACCTAATACTACACCGTTTACTTCTAGGGAACAAGTTTGACATATCCTACTTACAAAGTCATTATTTCATATAGTTCTTTTCATATTATTACTTCTCACCATAAAAACTGCTAGAATGGAACGAAAATAATGATAATTTCATTGATTCAAACGTGACCTAAAGAAAAAATTACAACACCCATATCCGTATCTTAGATTCCCAAAAGTGAGGAGTTGTATCCCCAAACCCTATATCAGTGTCCATATCCATATTTGTATCAGAGCATTATAGGTGCTGACAGCATGACAAACTTTCCAATGAAGATGGAAAAAAAAAACGTGACTACTGGACGGCCCTATAAAACTTCACATGTCATGCACCATACATGTAGGTCGATCCTCAATGGCTACGGTTGTAAACGGGTCGGTTCCGGGCCGGGTCCATGGTGGACCCGGACCCGGAACCGTTATGCTAGGTCTGGACCCAGACCCGGATCTAGAACCGCTACGGTTCCAATTTATTGGATCCGGAACCGGAACCGGAACTGACTGGACCCGGTTCTGGTTCCGAGTCTGGACCAGGTTCCGGTTTCGGGTCTGGATGGGTTTCGATTCATGCTTAAGTGGCCTCACTTAAATGCCTCATGAAAATCTACTTAAGAGATTGGAATAAAATTAACAAAACAACTCAAACATCTGCAAATAATTTGATTGATCGCATTCCCATCCATGACCATCGTATGTTATATATATATAAGTGACTTTATGGGTCGGGTCTCGGGTCCACGGGTCTGGGACCTATTGGAACCGGAACCGGACCCGTTTAGAAAACGGGTCCAAAAAAAGGACCCAGAACCGGACCCATTTAAAAATAGGTTTCAAAAATAAGACCCATACCCAGTTTTTAGCGGGCCGGAACCTCCGGTAATCGGAGAATCGGGTATCCATTTACAACCCTATCAATGGCCAACATCTCCTGGCCCAACATGATGGATACACTACACCACATAACCAAGAAACACCAAACAATCAATTGCCTGCAGCACTTCTACAGGTTCTTACAAAGTTGCTTCCCCTCAAATGTACCAAATGCTAAGTTTCAAATGATCAGAGTGAGCTTTTGTGCCAGGGCTATATACTCGATATACCTCTAAAACATACAACAACAAAAATATTTTAAAGACAATTAGACAATTAAAGGCTTCAACACATAATTCATGGATCCCATAAATATGCTTGGTGCATTAGGCAATCCAAAGAGAATCACTAAACACTTACAGCCCTCGACAAATTATATAAATTTACCATTAGTCTCCTGAGATGGTATCTGCTTCTTATGCCTCCTTTTAAAAGACCTTAGCCCACTGAGCATATCCAACGTATCATCCAAGTGAGGGATGCAAAACAATAGGGCTTTTTTTTTTTTATACATGGCCCTGTTTTCAATGCACATCTGCCACGCACCAGCCTTCTTCACTGCCACAAAGGTTGGCAGAGGATATAGGCTCATGCTTCACAAAGGTACACCCTGCTAATCAGTACCATTATTTGCCTTCATAATTCCTGATGTGCAATCAGGTTCATTCTATAAGTGACCTGATTCAATTGGCCAGGAAACCAAAACAATATAGAGTTGCATATCCTGCATTGATAGCAAACTAGGAAGTAATTCCTCTAAAAAAACCGCAAATCCCACATCTTTGGTTTTGATTGCATATCCTGCACTGATAGCAAACTAGGAAATAATTCCTCTAAAAAGCTGCAAATCCCTCATCTTTGGTTCTAAAACTTCTTGTAATGGGGTTCATTAATTTATCCCCCAACCAACACACAATTATAGCTGTTGCCATCCACTTCCTCCAAACATCTTGCATGTGACACTTGATTCACATCTCCATTGAATGCTCAGATGGAATCCTTTCACACATGGGTTTCAGCACCACCATTTAGTTCTCTCCAGAAGTATAGGTGTCCATATCCATAGTGGATGGTCCATTTATCAAACTATCATGGTCAACCAGGCAATATGTGCATGCATCTATTTCTGGAACCACATCACACCAAACACTGTCAAATCCAACCCCTCCAATGGAAAATAAACATGAGCATCCAACTGTTTCCTTGCTTTGGCAGGGGCTTGCGCATGGTGCAGCTGGTCCACATCTAACAATGCTAAGTGGGCCACATTTATAGGATGAGGTTACATCAATGGTAAAGATAATGATCCATTAATGAGAAAAAACTAATTTAAGGGTAGGGTAATGATGCAAGCCCTAGGGTTAGGGCTTATGTGGAGTGCTGAAGCATGTATCCACAGACACTTCAAACGTCTTCGAATGGACCATAAATGAGGACACTCCTAAATAGGAAAACCCAAATCAAGTAATCAATAACTCTAAATATTCCATATCTACAATGCCATATAAATAAGAAAGATAACTTTGGGCCTCAGAAATAGGGCCTAAGAAACCTAATTAGACAAGGAAACTCAATAATATTCAAAACCTAATCCTAATTACAACCCATTAAATAAAATTTAAAATCCAATGATATAATTCTTGAATAAAAAAATCCTAAATCTACTTGGGCCCTACTCATGTAGAGATTGAGGTCAATTCTACATCATTCTCTCTGGCTTGGAAAGAACTCAACCTTAAGTTCGATGCATGTCCTCATTTAGCTGCTTGATCTTGAGCTCCTAGACACAGTAATCAAAATTCCGATTCATATCCCAAATCTTAAGGAAAACGATTCATATCTATGCAACGAATCACATTTGCAAATGAATCTTAGGATTCAGGTGTAAATCTTACGATTCAATACTCATTTCATCGAATCTTATGATTCAAGCAATTCGACTCAACAAGAATAGCTACAACTAATAAGTTAATGTTAATAATTTTTTGATTTTTTTTCTTAATTCTTTCTTTCTTTCAGGACTTTATTTTTAGATGGTTATTTAGCAGTTAACGAAATCTCCTAAGAATTTTTTTGTAGCTTTGATGAGGTTTAAAGATGAATAAAGAACATATATTTAATTAAAGCATTCGACTGTGCGTATCGTACTTGTCCATATCTTCTTGTTTTTCTAATATATTTTGGGTTTTTTTTATCCATGAATACTTTTTTTACTTCAAGAGATATCCTACCGTGGGACACTACGTTGCACAGATACTTCAAAATGGGCAACGTATCATATCATATCAATATCTGAAACTTCACTTTTTATATGTAAAATCAATGTCCCTATCATATCCACGCCGTATCCGGGGCATCATAGGTGTGACATTGATGGTTTTGATTTTTTTTTTTAATTCAATGTTAAAAATATATATATATATTGATACCTTAAACTTATTTAACCATTTAATATCATTTATTATATATAAATATATATATATTAATATATTTCATGATATTCTTGATATGTATGATAGATTTATTATTGTATTTCAAAAAAAAAAAAAAAAAAGCTTAGTGCATGAGGCTTCCGCATAGCGGGGTCTAAGGAGGGCAAAATGTATGCAGTCTTATTTTCATTTTGAAGATGCTATTTATATTGCTATAATGGGAAAATGGAGGTTATCAATAATTACAGTTTTCTATGATTCACGATTTGATTCAATTCATGGGTGTAAACAATTTGTGATATGATTCCGATTTTGAAAACTATGCCTGCGCACATCGTGAGAACTCTATGCAATATTCTTCCCCAACTTAAAGTAATCTTGCTACATCATTTGTCTTGATAGTCAAATTCTATGTGGATGTTCGATCGGGTTGTTGGATGCTTCATTTGTAGAAATTGCACCATCAAATACAATCTCTGACTATCCACTATTCATCTCCAAGTTTCCACGGTTGATCCACAAAGACAAAATCAATGTGAGAATTAATGTGGGGGATGGTAACAACTTGTTCATCTTTCCTTGTTGCTTGCACCTTTTGATCATCAAGACTCAAAGAAGGAAACTCAGCCCTTTTCATCTTTTTGGTCAAACTTAGGTTAGGACATAACATTGTTAGTATGGATATGCTCTATCACTAGTTTCACAACATAGGAGCTTGTTACTTCTAGTGATTGACTTTCTTGAGGTTTTTCCATATGAGACCCTATAAGCATGCGCTCCACACGAATTGCTTCCCAATTAAATCATGTTCCTTATCATATTCTAACCCACACGCAGCTTGAAGCCTTGAAAATTGGTCAAAGCATTCAAGAACAGACAACTCTTCTTGTTTCAAATCAAGAAATTGCCAAAAAATACTCTTCATTCTTAGCATATTATATTCCATATTTAAGTGCATTTGACTCTTCAAAGTGCATTATAGATTTTACTAATATGGAATTTCATATTGGATGTTAGAATGGACTGACCCTATTTGTAATCTATTCTCCATGACACAGTAGCGAGAACATATTTAAAATCAGAGTTACAATGACCCCATAATCGCGAGAATAAATCTTGGCCTTTAAATCTGGTCAAAATAGAATTTTTGACAGAATATGTTGCTATGGCTGACGGCTGAAGGTGATACTCTTGACTGGAAATAGGGCTGCCGTTTTGGAGATTTCCTGTTGTTGTGGGTTAGAAATGAGCGGATCTGACCCAAGCTGAAAACTAGGCCCAACAAATAACCTAATATGTGTCACCTGAGAGAGAGACATGTAACAGAGTCCTCTCCTATTTTCCTTGCTTTGCCCTGAACTCTGTGCAAGAAAAGAAACAAAAGGCACTCCATTGCTTTGTTGTTCTGTTGAACCTCTAAAGAAGCCGGAGGTGTTCGTGTAAACTCGTGAGAAGGAAAAGATGATGACGAAGAAGTAGCTGCGATGGGGCCAGTGGCGGGGGCTCTAACGATGGTGTTACTGAAAGGGACCACAGTGATTGATGCAAGAAGTTAATGTGATGATGGGAGATGACGACGTTGCTGCTTTAGTCAACAAAGTCCTACAAAGACGAGGATGATCGCTAGGCTCTATGATGCTCTGCAATGAAGATGATGGTGACTGTGGCGAAGCTTATCTACTTCAGTGCTAGGTATGCCAAACTCTCTCTCTAGGTCCTAGGATTCTCTGAGATGGGCAGTGGGGACTGGGATTGCAGATTGGGAGGTGGTCCTTTGGTCCAGGAGATGATTGGATTAGTTTATGGTTACAATATATATATATATATATATTTTCTTGAGAAGAGATTTAGGAAGAAGATGACATTCGAGTGTTTTGGTGGAAGGGCTTGAGGTTCAGTTCAACTGGGATGATTCTGATGAGAGGGATTGAGGAAGTGATGAGTAGGACGAGTAGTTGAGGTTGGTTCTGGGAAAAGGGATTTAGGGAATGAATGGTGTGGGTTGACTGAAGGTGGAGATGTGGATAAAAGGAAACACGCCGACGATTGCAAAGATTTTTCGGCTATGATACCAAATTAATGCAAGCCCTAGGATTAGGGCTTTTGTGGAGTGCCGAAGCAAATATCCGCAAACACTTCAAACACTTCCATAGAGACCATAAATGAAGATGCACCTCAATGGGAAAACCCAAATCAGTTAGTCAAAAACTCTAAATATTCCATGTCTACAGTGCCATATAAATAAGAAAGATAATTGAGCATGGGTTTAGCATCGTGTCATTCGGATGCTCCCATGTTCCCACAAGATAATCCTGCTGAAAACATGTTCGGTATGCGCAAATCACTATTTTGAATTTTGGTCTCACGGAAAGAAATCTCAAAATCTTAACCCGTTAGAATAAAAAACTCGGAACCAAAAAACTATTTTTTTTTTAAACAACTTGCTGGCATAGTTGTTTTTCCTACTTATCTCAAAGTAACTCTACAAACTAATTCCTTAAAGTGGATCACATGCTAATAATCACAAAACGTGGGCCCATAATATAATTCCTAATTTCTTATAATGGTGGGACCACATTATAAATCCTCTGAGTGTGGGCCCCTTTTTAAATTTCTACATGTGAGTTATATGGTAAAGAAAAATATCATCTTTCAAAAAAATATTTAATCTTTTTAAAAAATATTTAATCTTTCAAAAAAATATTTAATCTTTCAAAAAAATTATAATCTTTTCAAAAAAAAAATATTTAAACTTTCAAAATACTATAATCTTTCAAAAAAATTAATCTTTCAAAAAAATAATTTAATCTTTCAAAAAACAAATCATAGAAGGTAGAGCCACATTGTAATTCCTATGAATGTGGGCTCGCATTGTGAATCCTATGAATGTGGCCCCACGTTCTAATTTCTAAAAGTGGGTACCATAATTTTTAAAGTAGGTCTCGTGTTCACAATCAACAAACAAAATGGCCCCACATTATAATCTCTTAAAATTTCCATAGGGGGCACCACATTGTGATTTCTAAATATAGGTCCTATGTACAAAATCACAAAAAATGTCTCCACTTTGTAATTTTTAAATGTGGGTCACATAGTTATGATCTCAAAAGGTGGACTTACATTATGAATCCTATGAATGTAGCCCATATTCTACTTTCTAAAGATGTGTACCATGCTGTTATTTATAAAGATGGGTCCCATATTAACATTCAAAAAAAGGTGAGCCCATATTATAATTCTTATAAAGGTAGGCCCACCTTATAAATCCTATAAATATGAGCCCCATGTTTTAATTTTGAAAGGTGGATACCATGTTATAATTTTTACAAGTGGAACCCATTTGCACCATTGACAGTGCTGCAAACATTAAAAGGTGGGTCCCACATTTTAGATCCTATGATTCTCTTGCTTATATTCATTGGAGAAAATTTTTTATACCGTTACCAAACAAGTCAGTAGAATATTTTAATATAATATTGCCAAACAAAATCTGCATAGTGTAGTCTCGGCACAACCCAATCACAGCACAACCAGATCTGAGCACAAAATTGGAAATAACACAGGAACAATGCCAAACAAGCCCTTCAGGCCTAAGAAACCTAATTAGACTAAGAAACTAAAAAACATTGAAAATTTAATCCTAATTACAACCCATTAAATAAAATTAAAAATCTAATGACATATAAGTAATGAATAAAAAATCTCAATTCTACTTGAGCCCTACACGTGTGGTCATTGAGGTCAATCATGCATCAGGTAATCAACGCTCAATAAAAATTAGAAAAAGGTTACTACTTAGAAGGGTGCAAAAAGGGAGATGCTTTTAGAGATAATGAGGTCAACGGACTTTGGTATTTCCTTATAGAATAGTTTATATACACACATTACTTTCCTAACAACTACCAGTAAGTCTCTTGCACAAAACAACCCCCTTTCTCACACACGCATGTAGAAATACAAATGAATCTTATTTTCATGAACTTCAGCTAGAAATTTAAGATAGATGATTACTCGGCTTTTTCTAGTTTAATTGAAAAACTATTTCAAACCAACCCAGATCAACGGGTAAGGCTAAGAAGATGATGACGATGGTCTAGCAGATGATCGGCTAAGATCTTGACTGCATGAAATAGTCATAGATAACATGACAAAGAACTGACTTAAACCTTCCAACTGTTCCATTAAAAGCAACCAACTTTTAAATATATAAACATCAATTTACCTTAGGGTTTTTCACTGTTTCATCCACACTCAGAATAAGACAAGCAGCTTCGGTTGCAGCATTTATTGCATTTATCTGCATCCAACAATTTAGCATCATATTCTCAAAATAAAGTGCTACTGACTAAATAAGTTTACTTTTGGTTGGCTCAGTGGCAGGAAATCAAAGTCTCAGGGGGTCCCTATGGTGGGCTCAAACCTTGGACACCCTCAGGGATGTAATTGTCGTACATGGCAGGCAGAAAGTTCCTAAAAGGAGATAACACCACATTATATTGTGCACACTGGACTAATCATACCTTCACAACAGATGGTTCCCACACAAAATTAGCAAATGAATCTGCAATCCCACCAGTGTTGATATCCACACCATAATTTGCACCTTCACCTGTTACAAGCCATTTAGGTATATGTCGCTAGACCTGTAAAAGCACTTTGTGCACCGACAGCTATGAAAATAGGAGAGAGGCTAACCAGACGGGAGGGCATGTTTCTGCCTGAGTTTATTCAGTACATCAGTTGCATCAAATCCAGCATTGTCACAAAGCTGTCGAGGGATTATCTGCAAAAAGAGCACAGCATTGGCCATGCTCATCCAAAACTAGAGAAAACATGGCTTCATAACAGTAAATGTAGGACAGCTCTGCTTATAGTTCTTTTTATATGATCACTATGATCATAAAAAATTGTGGATCACTTTTTTATCGGAAACGTACCACAGTTTTCCAGTTTCCACAAGCAACGTAGCAATTCACCTGTTGCCATAAATTAGTTTCTTGCAGGTGTGATGGGGAAGATTAGTGCCACATGTCAAGGGCTTTTTATGGCTGGATACTTTGGATAATCAAACATGGCAATAATATGAAGCACCTCCAAGTGAAATTAGGTTAATTAATTCTGGTAGATCCTTTTGTGCACTAGCAAACATTTATAATTGGAATATAGGTCGCTTTGATTGGTTATAGAACCCATTGTAGCAAGATTGGAGGCCAGGATCTAGGTAGATCCTTGATCACCATAGCCTATGCTCAATGAAAAGAACCAAAGAGGAGTTGCACAAATCGCAATTTTGAATAAATGATGGGTTTTTCCAGATTCTGTTCATTGATTCCTTATTTATTTTCAGCCGTCCCCAGAGAGATTTTGACATTAATATGATTTGAATATGATTTTCAGTGTGTCAGTGGTCATCATTTTTAAAACAATAAAAATTTATTTCACCAACTAAGCAGAAACACTACCCCTAGACACATCAAAACAATACTAAGAACAAAAAACAAAAGAGATCTATACGTCAAAAGAAATAGATGTGTTAAAAACTCCCTTTCAAGACCATCCGCCAAAGCATTAACCTCTCTAACAATATGACGAAAATATGGCACCAAATTGTCTTGAAATATCCTGCACCTCCTCCACCCAATCCAGCAAACTCCCAATATGAGAAGAATTCCCTAAACCCCACTAAATGGCCGAAAAAAGAATCACATTCAAGAAAAGCATTATAACCACACAACCGAAGCAACTCTCGACAACCAATATGAAGAGCAAATAACTCAGCTTCATTAGCATCCAAGGAGTATATCGGCCAAGAGAATCTTCTTCCAATATTGCCATTCCAATCCCTCATGACCATCCAGGGGGAGTCTATTCCTAGTTATCATTGAGGTTACATGAGTTATTTTTTAGAACGAAAACAATGTTCTCATTGATCATCATCCTTGTTCCAACTATGCTAGGGGTCAGCAACATGAATCCTCTTTCTCCATTCCGATCCATACTAAGCCAAGTCCTTAGAGGCTAAGCATAGGTGTAAGGGTTATATCTGGTATCACTTTGCTACTATGCATTCTATTCCTGCTTGCAACTGCTGTGTGCTTGTCTATGATGCATAGATACTTCAAAATGGGCAACGTATCGTGTCGTATCGTATCCGATACTTCACTTTTTATGTGTAAAATCCATGCCCTAGCTATGTCAATGGTATGTCCCTGCCGTATCTGGGTATCATAGGTGCTTGTTGCTTGCTGTCATTCCCCGTGCTTTCTATCAAGTATATTGTGATCCAGTCCTGGATCAGTTCTTAATCAACTAATCTTAGGTATGGCTGCAAGCTAAGTTTTGATTCATCTCTAACCAATGGACTCATGATTGGTGTCGGAGCTTTCAGTTTCACATTATTTTGTTGTTGCTTAGAATTGCACGTGTAAGTGGCAATAAGGTGCAGACAGCAACAAAATTTTGATCTCACCTCTGGTTCCCAACCTCCCTTAAATCGATCCAATAACACTCCTTGTATATAGGCACTAGTCCAAATTTCACTCCAATTATAGTGATACACAGATTGATCGCTTATAGAGATGACATAACTATAAATTTCACTCACATCAATCCAAAGGTATATATCACTAGCCATTCCAAAAAAGAAAAAAAGTATCTATCACTTCAGTTACAGTGAAATTTAGGCCAGTGCCTACATAGAATGTGGCATGTGATCTGAATGATTCAGATAAAAATGAAGCCCCTCTAAAGGTTAAAGCAAATTTTCATTATTGTACTGTCAGCACTATACTTGTGGCAGCATTAGATTATTCCTCATTTTCACCCATCCCCTATTCACATGATCCCTCTCGTCCCACCCATCCCTCACATTGTCAGGTTTCCATTTCATCATTATGAGTTGGGCCATATCACCTAGGTGCATGACAATCCCATAGGACAGTGTTGGGGGGTGGGGGGGTGGAGTCCATACATGGATTAAGGATACCCAAAAATTACAGTAATCAAGTCATTGTAATTGCAAATTTTGAAGCCCCAAAACCAGTACCATGTCTCACTAGTGAAGTATATGAATGATAGGGTGTTTCCACTAGCAGCATGTCTCAATTCAGGATGAGTCAAGCAACAAGAAGAAAGATAAGAGAAGGGCCTCATGTCTGGGGACTTGCCCCTGTAGTGCTTCATTTGCAACTTTCAGACAAAGGAGAAAGGGAAGATGTCACTTGCAACAATATTATTCTCAAAACTAATGTGGTCGAAGCCTAACATGCATATTTATTCGGAGAAAGGGAACAAGATGTCACTTGCACCAATATTATTCTCAAAACTAATGTGGTCGAAGCCTAACATGCATATTTATTCGGAGAAAGGGAACAAGATGTCACTTGCACCAATATTATTCTCAAAACTAATGTGGTTGAAGCCTAACATGCATATTTATTTGGAGAAAGGGAACAAGGCGTCACTTGCACCAATATTATTATCAAAACTAATGTGGTTTTTTTTTTTTTTTTGGTACCCAGCTTAACCCCAGCCCTTTGATGAGGGAAGTAGACCTTAGGTGTGAGAAGAAGACCTCGGATGAAGTAGGACAGCCCTTGCGTGAGGAAAGGTGGCTGCCCAAGTTTCAGGCAAGAACTGACCTCTCTTACCACTAGCGTAAGAGCATAGTTGTCAAATTCAATTCAGTTCGGACGAAATTCCTGATTAATTTAAGTACGGCAAGAAGTCTAAACTGAACATGCTCCTTAAACGTGTTCGCTTCCAGATTCGGCTAATTTTGTGCAAAATCATACGTTTTGGTCCAAAATCCCCAAATTCGGACAAACTATAATCGAATCTCTCAATTCGGGCGAATTGAGGTTCGACCATGAAAAGAAAAAAGAAATGAGTAGGGCAAGCACTCATTTCACATATCCATTTCCATCGAAGAGTGAAATTCTTCCTTGCCGAACCAAGATATCAAAGCTCTACACTCGTTGGAAACTTTTTGCAGTGGCAAGTTCAAATCTGTCCCTCGTCTAAGCTCGCCATTGCAAAAGCAAGATCCCATTGCAAAACCTCTAGCCAGAGATCCAAGTATGCTCGATTCTCTCTTCCAGAGATCCCTCCCTCGTGTTCCTGCGTTTTTTTTTTTAATCTTCTTATTTTCCTTTTGTTTGTTTCTCTTATGTTTGATCGTGCATTCCTTTATACAAGAAAGGGTGTGACGAGATATAGATGTGCCCTCTGTTTTTCAACCGTTGATTACTACTGAAAAGATTCATGACTCGTGAAGCCCACTTATTTTCATGTGGATGAATTCTTCCGCTACAAGAATTCAATAGGTGAAGTGAGCACGGTTACTATAGCTCTAGGCCCACCCTAATACGATCTGTACGATCATTTTGATTTATTAGAAGTTATTAATCAGAAGTGGGCCATTTTATTTGAGTAAACTATTTAAGTTAAATAAGCACTATGCTATGCAAAATTAAATGGTTTTAATTTTTAGTAATCGGGCCCACTAAAAAATCTGGCCAATTAGCACTGTTACTGAAGTTCTTGGCCCACCCTCAGATAATCTAAATGTTAGTATTTCATTTACTTAGAATTTTTATGAAACTATTTCACATCTTATCAATCTGAGGTAGGCCATTTAATTTGAGTAAATTAGTACTACTCTATGCAAAATTAAATGGTTATATCTATATTTATTTTTCTGAAATGAATTTCTGAATTGAAAAATAAAATGCCCAAAAAAGGGCCAAAATGTTTCACTTTGGAGCCAAACTGAATTGGGTTCCAAAACAAACTTAACAACTATGGGTAAGAGGCCATTCTTCTCAAAACTACTGTGGTTGAAGCCTTACATGCATATTTATTTGTTCCTTAACCATAGGCTTATTAACAATTAAATCATAACTTTAAATAAGAAATCCTAAATAAAATAAACAAAGACATAACAACAGATTAAGCAAGTCTTCTGTCATTTCATGAACATCATCCAAAGTGGGCCCTCGCCATCATGCATCTGTCATTCACCTTGGGTCAAATGGAACTTGCCATTCGAGCATGGATGCTTTGACTTGGCTGATGACTCAAATCAAATGTCACGACTTCATCACCAAAAAACATCTTTAACTTGTGTATAAACCCTGTGTGCCACCCAACATACTCTTTTAAGGTTGAACATCTCCGTACAGCTCATCACCCCATGTGATGTCGTCTTCACTGAGCTATTGTTGTGTCTTGATTATCAACCATTTTCTTTCCTCCTCATTATTAACATGTTTCTGTTGCAAAGCTACGGAAAGCCAACTGTAACCAAATGCGCCGCTAAAGACCGTGAAGATACCATCAAACTGTGATATCATCTATTTCCGTCAATTCTGCTCTAGCCATCAACATACAGAAATCCTCTGTATACAAGCATGCAAACCTCGTCCCCTGTCAAAGATCTAGCAGTCTGTCACAGGGACCAAGAAAGCAATTTAGAGGAAGAAATTGCACTTGCATCAATTCCTTCATGCCATTTTAAATCACAATCAGTTCAAATCCTGAAATCATCATCAGTTTTCCACATTAAACCACCAGATTGCATTAAACCAATGAAATTGAGTATACCATGTATGTAGTCATCCCCCTATGGCAGAAAGCAGTCTCCACGTAAATCAGTCAAGGAATGTATCAGTCTCAAATTTAGAATTTCGTTTTTCAACCCAACTCAGTATCAACATTTGCAGTTCTTTGATTCTACGATTTTAACTTGCAAAACCATCATCAACATTTGGATGCCCCTGTTAGGTCTCCAAATTGTCTACCAATGCACCAATATGGCATTACTGCTTCCATCCTTACATGCTTGCTCAAAACGGAATAAGAGTCGCATGTATTTACCGAAATGATACAACATCTGCTGCCAAGCTAGCATGTTTGTTTTTGGCTTCAATAGATAATCAATTGTATCCTTTCCTAACATGATCTAGTGCCCACCTATCATGATTACCCCCTCGAAGAGCTGTTGGAAAGACAGAACTGATGTGTCCAGATTTGATTGTTTCATAGAAGGCATTTTGTCAAACACCCAGTTAGTGGATTTTGGTCTATTTTTTTAAGTTTTCTCAATTCTCATCTCTCGAATGACTTTTGGGCGGCGAAAGGCTTCTTTATGACAGTTAGGTTTTAATGGTAGGCTTCTTGCAGTTTACTCAGGTTAAGGTAATTGGGCCCATGCTTAAATGATTAGGTCAATGGCCAAAAGTTTTGGTCTAAAAGGGCATGGGAAGGGTAATAATTGAAACAAAGAGTGAAAGCTGAGGGCCTAAGGTACTGGTCCGAATAGGTATAGGTAGGTAGAAGGGCTGAATTTGGAGCAAAGGTTGAAGATGCAAGGCTCTGGTCAGCAAACAAATCAGAAGTCCTATCCACCCCTTGTTTCTCCAAAGCATCTGCAAACTATTAGCCATCTGCTCCTTGCACTGAAGCTTAACTCGGGTTGATGACAAAAAAGACATGATTTCATTTAAATAAAATTGAAACCTCTAAGGCACCATAGCAGAAGAAGACGCCCAATAAATAGCATTAAGAGAATTGCTTTCCACATTCCACAACCAAAGTAAGCACTAAAAGAAGCCGAAATCCGAAGGGCTTTTAGAATAGTCACCACCTCCGCCTTGTTAAACTCCAGAGCCCGACATTCTTAGAGAACATAATCAACACCACCCCTAGACCATCACAAAGCATCCCTCATACACCCGTTGGCCCTGGTTTCCTCTAGCAACCCTATTGAAATAGCATTAGAATGGCTGAATGTCGGAATACGTGAGAAATTTAGGCTCTTGCCTCGAAAGGCATGAAATGAGGTTACAAAGAAGATGAAAACAATGAAAGGATCAGCCACAAGAAAATGAAGCCCTAAGAATCAAAACTTGCTTCAATACCAACTGAAGCAATCCAAGCAAAGCGACAAGAAAGATAAAAGAACGGCTTAGCTGACTGAGTGCCTAATGCACAATTCTCACACACAGGCAAATGGAAGAAGCAAGTGAACTTCTGCAACAATCAATTGCACCAGCATCATTCTTAAAACTAATGTGGCAAAAGAATTACATGCCCATTATTTGTTTATTAAAGTGAACCACGCCTAGTTGTTATTCAAACCATGAATCTAATAGCATTATATCACATCCTTTAATTAGGAATCCTAGACAAAATGAGAAGCAAATAACAACAGATGAATCTTATTTGATCTTGCCACATGGGACTTGGCCTAATATGTCTCCATCAATAGACTAGCTGATGGGTGGTTAGGGAGTGTGACGAGGTTAAATTAGTAATGGGGGATTGTCCCCACAAGGTGTTCTGTGTGCAACTCTAATTCATTTGTTGTATTGATATCTAACAGCAATTAGTAGTTAGATGAGCATTTGGGTGTGTGGTTGGGTGGGGGCTGTTTTGGGCCAAAAGCTTTGGAACTTAGATAGACCGTGCCTCTCTTGAAAATCACTTCATATATGTATGAAGAAAATAAAACAACAAATAATTCACTTAAATTCTCACTTCAAGGGCTTTGGCATAAGAATTTATAAACAGCTGTGACTTCCCAGCAATTGTCCGTGCATGTTGCCTCAAGTACCGACTGATCTCCATCTGCCAAACAACAATCGAGTCAGAAAAAAGGAACATCTCACACAAAACTTCACCGAATCAAGACTCTCCATAGGTTTCCTTAAGTTACATACATCTATGGCACCACCACCAGCAACAACAGTGGAATTCTTGAGAGCTCTTCTAACTATCATTATGGCATCATGCAGGCTTCGTTCAGCTTCTTCTATAAACTGAAACAACAGGAACAATTTGAAATGAACTTCATGGCTACATACACCTAGTAACAGACATCAAGCAACCCTATCCCATGACACACAAACACACACACCTGATCAGCTCCACCACGAAGAACAATAGTTGCTGTCTGACCAGAAGGGCAGCCACTAAATATATTGAACCTTTCATTTCCCACTTGCCTCTCCTCAAAAATTTCACAGGATCCTAAAACCTTTTCCACAGAAACAATCCTCACTAGTCAGAAGAAAAGCCCATCAGAGACATGAAAAGCCAATCAGAGACATGAAAATAAGAGGGGAAAAAAGGACAAGAAAAGGAAAAGGTTATCAATAACATCGCTAAACACCTCATGAGTTGTCCTAATAAAAACTGAAAAGGTGAAAAAACATCAGCAATTCCAACTGTAAAACTACATTCAAGAAAAAAGATAAAAAAGATCCACCAAAGCAAAAGAAAAAAAAGTATAAAAAAAAAAGTTGTTGCTAGAACAGTGCAAATTCTAGTAAAAAGTCTGACATAAAGGAAACCTCATCAACAATGTTGTTCACAGATGTCTGCACAGTTCCACCCGTTGCTGCAGCAACACGTTGCAGATCTTCTTCTGTTACACGACCAGCACAGAAAATATCCCTGTCTGCAAAATACTGCACAACAAACCATGTGATTTCACCTCTCAATATGATAACTAATATAGACACATCTGACAGATTCACAAGATGAAAGTTACCTGTGTTGCAAGATCACCAATTGCCAACCGTGAAAGAACTATTTTAGCTCCACTCTGGACACATTTATCCAACTTGTCATAGATGATATTCCACTCAGCATCAACAATTGATTGATACTGTAATGGATCCGACAGTCTGCAATAGACAAGAAAATGAATAGTAGTTAATAAAATACAAAGTTGAAGATAGTAATCAAATAATTCACAAATGGAAATCAAACAAAGTGATCAACTCAGACTAACCTGATTTCTGCATTTTCTTTCTCTGACTTCAGCTCTAATTCAATGTTCAACAAAAGAATTTTTGGATTCAGAAATTTCTTTGGTTGCTGCTCAAAGCCAGCATAAGAAAACGTCTTCTTAAAAGCAACCCCATTTACTAGAAAGGAATCTCGCATGTTACCCCCAGGAACCTACAGAAATACACCAAGTCAAGAATGATAAGAATTAGATACACAATTCTCTTTCATTAATGGCTGGAAACTATCTGCAATAATTCAAAACCAGCAAAAGAAAATGTCTTCTTAAAAGCAACCCCATTTCCTAGAAAGAAATCTTGCATGTTACCCACAGGAACCAACAGAAATACACCAAGTCATGATTTATAAGAATTGAATACAATCCTCAGTCACTAATGGTTTGGAAACTATCTGCAATAACTCAGAATCCTTCAAGGAAACCATTTAGCCTTTGAAGGGATTTGGGATGGGTGATAAAACTTGATTAGGAATGTCACTTCCAATATAACCTCTTAAATTGAATATCTCATATCTTCCCTAAGAAACATCAGTACCAGAAATCTTCAGAGAACTAAGTAACAACTTTCATCAGTTGCACTTGATGGTAGGTTCATTCAACCACCCTGATAATGATTTAGAAGCAAGAAGAAACATAATTCGAAAAATACTAATTTTGATAAGAAATTTCAGTGCTGCATCCAGTTGTCAATGCTAATGAAACGCGCATTTTGATGAGTTGAAAACAGAACTAACCTTTTCTGGTCAAAACTGAAAAAAAGAATCTACTTGTCAGGTGATAAAAATGCGAAACAGGACCAAAGCGAACAAGGCATCCACTCAAAGAAAGAATGAATTCTGTTAATAAAAGATTTAATTCACTAAAAGAGAATCTGAATACACTTTTTTTTATAACACTCTGCACACACATACCAATAAAGAAAATCTAAGGTCAAAGAAAACTATTTAGGAATATAAGGGATTTTAGAAGCTAAATAAGAAATTGAAATAGAATTTCCAAGATCAATGAGTCAAGGATTCTGAAGACCAAGACCAGATTGCTTTTACAAAGTGAAGATCTTAAAATCAACTTTTCAGGGCATCGCCCTGCAGACAGCAACTGTATCAATACTGAACCAAAAAAAAAGAAGCCCGGGTCCAGGAATTGGCATGCACAGTTGAATTCAGGAATAATCTAGTGGATGAGCAAATAGTATAAATGCTTTTTTCCCTGTTTAAGCTGAGTAAGAGAATTATTTCCCTACTGATAAATATCATTCTCATTCTATGAGGCCTGCTGATGCCTTTTGACTATTTGGTAGGAAATGACGATGGTATAGTTTTAAAGATGTATGGTATGCTCTCAGACCTTAAAGTAAGAGTAAGAAATCTAATACCGGGAAGACTGCAAGAATTAAGCGTGATACAAATAAAAATATACTCCAGAATCCATTAAGTGGCCATTTCAATGAAATTTGAAGGCATTGTCATATCATCTGTTAAGTTTAAATAGAGATGGATGGACATTAGCATATTGTCATTGATACCTGAAGACAATTCCATCAAACTTAGAAAGAGATCCATGCAATAATGCTTTGTTTAAATGAATTTGTACTGCACATGCCATATTATTAGTTAAAATTTAAATGGAGCTGCATTGGTTTTAGAATATTATTTATTTTAGATGAACACCGCATGTTATCTTTGAATAGGTTCATCGCAATTGTCTTTCTGTAAGTTGAGTCAAAAGATCTTCATGTCAAACTCCAGCCAAGCAATTTTTAAATAAACTCTGACAAAAATGTGCCTACTCAAATGAGTTGACAGATGAAACTGGGGATTAACGAATTCATCAAGATATATCTGGTGAAAGCGCACAATAGAGTTGAAAGATGCCTCATATAAATATCAGTTATGAATAATGGAGGTCTAGATCTTCCTGATATGCATTAACAAATGGTTTCACAGAGTCAATACAAAACTTACAGAGAAATTTATATATGGATTCCATTTGACTTTTACAGTCCACACACTCATTAAGAAGCCTATTTTCAGGACTCCCAGATAATAACCTTAAAAATTTTCAATGCAGACATGAATTTGGACCACTTGATAAAGCCATAAACATGGTTATTGGACCAAAATAGATGGATCTAAAAGCCAAGAAAATTGATTCTTCAGAACCAAGTTTTAAGTTACAGAGAAATTTATATATAGACTCCAATTGACATTTATGGTCCACACACTCATTAAGAAGCTTATGTCCAGGACTCCCTGATTATAAACTTGCAAATATTTCAATGCAGGCATGAATTTGGACGACTTGATAAAGCCATATACATGGTTATTGGACCCAAATAGAGAGATCTCAAAGCCAAGAAAATTGATTCTTTAGAGCCAAGTTTTAAGTTTATCTCACTAATTATCTAAAATATGAAACAGCTGAGTCTTTGACTGAGACTCTGAGTCCGGTCAGAATAAGTCGTGAAGATTGGATGCATGGCTCATTCATTAAACTACTCATCAGAATGATGCATTTATCGTGAGAATACTTTCAAAACTAAAAGGAAATAATTAACTAGCACTAAAATGCATTACAAGGAGAAATACCTTCTTTATGCCGATTAAATTTAGTCTATCCTCATTGCCAATTGCAACGACAGCATCCACGACCATTGATGCAAAAAATTCCTTTTCACCACCAATAAGCTTGGAAGAAAGTGTTGTAGCAGCACACTTGGCCAATAACCCTTTCTTTTCTTCAAGACTTTTCCCCTCTATACTTACAGCAAGCTCTTTAATTTTGTTAATAGCCTGTAATAGAAGCTCAAAGCTTATGACTTAAAGAAAAATTCATTGACCATTAAAAAAGGCATTGCATTCCCATATACAGGAATAAAGTTGAGATATTTACCAAGTGGGATGCAGTCCGGTAACTGCGTATAAGATTCTGAGGATGGACCCCATCCTCAACATATGGTTTCGCTTCCTTTAAGAACTCCGCTGCAAGGAGCACAACTGTTGTGGTTCCATCACCAACCTGAACACAAACATAATGAATGAAACTTCCAGCAGATTTTGTATAATAGTTTTCAGGAACTACATTATATGCAAACAAGAATTTGGTAAACGACAAAACAGAAACATTAACCAGAGAATTGAAATCCTGGGTTCCACTTGCAAGCAAGGAGAAAAGCGAATTTCAACTGAACTGCTTATCCAAATTCTTTGAAACGAAGAATATGACTTCAAAGTACAGCAAGTTTGAAATACAAATATAGAACCCAAAATACCTCTGAATAAATTCTCATTGAGATCCGCGGATATAGGTGCTTAGAGGAAATGTGCTACCACAGCCACGAATAGAATTAACTATGGCCAAAACAACAAATTATCCACAATCTAGCCATATAACCAATAACTGTATGCCACTGTGGTATGGGTCTTTAACCCAAGAGCGTTAGCACAAGCAATTAAATCAACTTATCTTTTGATTTGTAAAGCATTAGAATAGCTTACGCAAAAATGCACATTAACCTTTCCTTTGAAAATTGAACATAATAATGACCAATCAAAAGCTAATTAGAAACTTTGACTTCTTTGAGCATAAAGACATTATTCCACAAACTCATAGAACACTAACCCTGTGTCAAATAAGGCATAAACGTGCAATGCTCCCTCATCCTTATCCAACGACCCTGGATTAGGGATACAAATGAGGCACATCTGGGGCAGAACCATTGTTTTCTGGACCAGGATCCATCTTTATATATCCGGATCTAACATAGAACCTATGTGTGGCATACAGATCTGGTTCAAGATCCAGATCTGAAATAAGATATACACCCCATTTGAATAATTGGATAAAAGAGCTTAAAAATAAATTTTTTAAATATACAAGTGAACTGTTAAATGGTATATAATTAAAGCTAAGTAGACTATTAGTAACTCAAACTATGTAGGCCCTTTAAACCTGTATGCATTTTTTATATGTGAATGTAATTTTCCTGCGCAGGTGGGAACATGTATGGATCCGTTTTGGATTCAAATGTTCCAAAACTATAAGCATGGATCTGGACCCAGATTCGAATTTCCCGCAGATGCAGGACAAAGGTTCCATAACCACATTACTTGGAATTGGAGACTTCGGACACTCAAATACTCATCTACAACCCTATCCAGGATCATGAGTTCCACGCTCAGGATACATCATATTAGATAGTTAAGTGAAGCTGACATATTAAATTTAAAATAAAAGACTCAAAAATGTTATGTCTTTATATAAATAAATAAATAAAACGCTCATGTGCTCCACATGAGGAGTAATATGATGCTGAACAAAAAAAGACCTCAAAATGGGGATCTGCATCTCAATTGTGTGGACCATGGATGACCCAGCACTTCAAGCAAGAACCATATAACCACACTAATAACAAATGGAGTATCAACCAATGTGCTTCACACGCATGAGCTAACAATGAAAAATTTTAGTCAATGTCAATTATGCAGGAAAAATAAGGTGATTTCGGCTTGCACAATTCATTTCAGCATATGAAAGAACCCCAATCTGAAGACATCACTTGGCCCCCATTTATTTTGCATTGCCTCCTCATGCCCAGGCCGTGCATGTCCTCGAAACAGTACATAAATCCCTCCTTTTAAGGAGAATTAAGATCAATCTGCCCCATGTCTAGGGACAACAGAGGAGGACAGACAAACTAATTTGCTCCTCCTTTATCATCAATGTGTGGATGTTGTTGACCAAATGCGCCCACCATTTCTAACAGTGAGTCAAATCTAAACCCAAATAGAAGAAGCTGACGACATGAGGATAGTCAAATCAACAACCAGGTTAATAACATCAAATGATCAAGGTCAATATTTGTGTCAAAGTGAATATAATAATTATTAAGAACAGAGGTTTCTTGGTTGCACTCCACAAATGTCATTCTTTGGTTCGCAGGAGCAGGAAATCATTAAAATTAAGTGACAAATTGCCAGCACATAGCACAAGAACCGAGTTGAGCCTAATCTTGGTTTGAACGTTGTTTCAGTTTGGGCTCCTAACCTAAATGTTTCAGCTGATTCGGAATTTCAGTGAAATATTTCAGAAAAATATTTGGCTAGATCCCTAATTTATGTTAGAGTGAAAACTTGGCTAAAGCCTATATATGACCCAGATATATATTATAGACTGTTTAAATATTTAATAGGTGGATCCTATTGTTGACCCAAGAATCTCATTAAAATGAGCCCTCTATAAAGTCAAAATGCACTGTCAACCATAAATCTTCATAGGTGGGTGGTATTGTGGTCCTACAAATGTCAATTGAAATGGGGCCTTTATAAGGGCCAACTGGTCCCTCCACTGATTAAAAAAGTCAGAAAGGAGAAAGAAACCCCTTGAAAAGGGAAAGCTTCTTTTGAAAAGGCATTTGCCCCTTTTCACAGTTGAATCATAGGTGTTCGAAAGAATAGGAGAGGAGGGGACTCGGTGGTAACATCAGTGAGAAGAAGCATGAGGATCAGCAGTCAACAACAGCTTCAGCGAGGAGGATGCGTCTGGGCATTCAGAAGTGCATTAGCTCATAGAGGAAGGGCGGTCCTACAGCTCCAGATATGTAACCCTCTTTTCTTCTTCTTCCTTTTTTGTACTGCCTTTTTTCTCAGTGGAACCAACTGGATAGCCCCTTTCCTCTCTCTTTTCTTTTTTTCCTCAAAAAATGTTTCGGCCAAAAGGGACGATTTCAGTTTGATTCGGCCAAAACCAGTGATTTTGGACTGAAAGCACTAATTTTGAGCAAATTGGACTGAAATTTGAAACAAATTTTTTTGGCTGCACATTTTGGTTCATTTTACTGTGCAAACTCAATATTTCAGGAATTTTGGACAAACGGAGGCAAAATTTGCAATTATACACAACACAGTAACAGTGCTAAATGACATCTTTTTTCCTTGATGACCCCTCCATGTGGTGCCTACTCTGCCTGATTAAACTTGACCATTTCCTCAGCCCAAGTAGCCGCCTAAGTACAATCAGGACTGTGTTCTGCCAGTGCTAGGGATCAATCCCTAGCATTGTAGACGAGAAGTGATACTCATGACCACTTAAGCTATCCCATTTTCTCAAGACAACTTACTTTGGATAGGTAAAAAATGATACATTCTCACACTTATGTTCACAGTTCACTTAAAGTATATACCAGCTCTCCAGAATCATTAAGATTTCATTGATATGACTAACTCAATGGGCCATCGAGCTAGGTTGAAATATATACTTTCGGAGCGGGCAGATCACAGATCACGTCACCATATCAAGCAGCTTCAGTATGTAGATGTCCAGGAAGTAGGTTAATCATTTCTCTTTCTTTAGAAGTTCTGATTTAATTTTGAGAGAAGCTCAGTTACGGGAATCAGAGAAGAGCTGGAACTTTGTTAGAAGAATGGAGTGACCTAAGGTCCCTTCCTTTGTGTAACTAAAAAGATCATTCTGGAGAATCTGGCTAAGATAGTCAAAAGTGCAAATGCCTAAGGAAGAGTGAGCTAGGGTAGGATATCATGCTAAATCAAAATAAAAAAAATAAATCATGCCCATTATTTTATTGGACATTATCATGCTTGCTTGCCAAAAATTCATTCATATAGGAAGGTTAGTTATAACTTATTAACTAGAAGGAGAAGCACAAAGAGATCAAGTTCCACAGCGAAAGATGAGAGGTCTGTGTTCCAAAAACAGCAACTTGATAGAATGGAAGAAACAGTAGGTTAATTAGACTTCATAGAGCAAATGGTGGAGTTAATATAATATACATATATAGAGCTACCCTCAGGTGTGCCCATGATGTGGTACACTCACCAATCAAGGGGGAGGTGAGGAACAGAGAGTTCTTGATGAGCCAAATGGCCCAGACCTTTGTAATGTATGAAATTTCAAGTCCATCAGATCATCCTAGCCCCTTGATCTATAGCCCATAATTTTAATGATTTAAAAGACACTTTTTTGACAAATTTAATCCAACAGTTGATTTTATTCGGATAGGTGCAAATGCGATGGGATCACCGACATTCAGGGAGAGAGGGGGGGTGCTATGGCAATGACAGGCTTAAATGAATCATAGTGGATTCCACCTGGCCAAAAACGGCTGCTGCTCGTGGAGGGTGCTCATATAAGTGCTCACTGAAGGAAAATCCATGTACATATACATATACATATATAGAGAGAGAGAGAGAGAGTAATAGAGGGTTTAGAAGATGGACATACATGTATGCTAGGTAGTTCATTTATGAACAAAAATAAACATAGTTGCTAACTATGATGTCCAAATACGGCACGGACACGACAAGAAAACACCATAGACATGGCATGGACACAGAATTTTACACTAGAAAGTGAAGTATCAGATACAATACGACATTATATACTGCTCATTTTGAATTATCTGTGCATCATAGGTTGCTGGCAAAAAGAAAAATATAGATGGGAAAATTAACTAAGAAGGCATACTCACTTTACAACAATTTTCTCTAGGAATAGTGTAATACCCAGAAGCATGAAGCAAATGGACAACAGGAAAGCAAGAAACATAGGCATTTCCAAAGAAAAACCAATTTAAAATAACTATTAATTAAGCAGTAGGGGGGTACTAGTGAATGCATTTGGAGGTTAGTTGCGAAGTGAATGAGCAGATACAGGGTAACCAGAGACGACTCAAGCATGGAAAAGGAAGCAGGAGAATGAAAGCAATGATTGTAACGTGTTAAAGTACAAAATATCTGGAAACAGGACTCTAGGAGTGGCAGCTTCAGTAGAAGCTTTTTGAAACTGAGATTCTGAGTTCAAGAAGAGGGCCATATAATGAAAAGTGGCATAGCACAGTTGGAAGCTTCTTATTGTCAATGAGTTGTAGGTTCGAGCGACATTCTATATATGATATACATATAACAAAGAAGGAAAATAATAGTAGAAATGAATAGATGACTGGGCATGATTTGAGAGATGGTGCTTCACTTCCTATCTCATTGATAGTACGTCTAGATTTTTTAATACAGCAATTGATACTGTGTATATACCTTTTTAACATTTATAGAGAAGATGGACCTTTCATCATTTGGAGAGCGGTATTTTGATGAATATCTAAATCCTTATCATGGGCATAATGAAAAAATAATCTCTAAAAAATGTGGTTTGATGCCCATCCGTGTCGACATTTTGAAGAAGATCTAAATCCCTGTCACGGGCATAAATAAAATTAAAAAAAATCAATGTCTAGCATTGTTGGGTACTCCGTCACTTCCACTCACTACAAAGTAACATAAGATCATTAATGTGCATTTGTGACACAGATATCTTAGTCTTTGGTGCCTTAATGTGTGTCACACTATCCTAGTAACCATTCTTCATTAAAAGAAACATGAAATTTATAACCTTTGAAGCGAAATCGTTCCCCTTCTTCCTCAGAACACTTTCTAAATACAATCTTCCTAAAACCCATCACAAATCTTCACTCATCTAAAACAACAGCTCCAAAACACCCTGTTTGAGCATCAATGCACATTGGGTTATGCCGAAAACAGCTAAAATTGCATCCATTCTTCAGAGGGCGATACGCGTTTAGACAGATGAAAATGTGGAGGGGTGGGTGAGTGTGAAAGATGATACCTCAGAGTCCTGGGACTTGGCGATGTCGACGAGGATCTTGGCGGCGGGGTGGACGATGTCGAGGAGCTTCATGATGGTGGCGCCGTCGTTGGAGATGGTGGTGTTGCCCTTGTCGTCGTGGATGAGCTTGTCCATGCCGCGGGGGCCGAGGGTGGTGCGGACGGCGTCGGCGACGACGGTGCAGGCGTTGATGTTGCTGACCAGCTGGGCCTTCCCTTGGGATGTGTCGGTGCCTTCCTTGAGCAGTATGATCTGGGGTTGCTGCTCTCAACACAAACCCCATCTCCGAATCAATCCATTTTTACATTGCATCAGATCACACAAGAGAAGATCAAACACACACAACACAAGAAAAAAGAGAAAGATCATACCAGCATAGCCGCCATTGGAGAGTTTTAGAGAGAGAAAGAGAGAGAAGCAAGTTAGGATTTCACTTGCAGAGAGAGAGAGAGAGAGAGAGAGAGGGTTTTATGAGAAGAAAGGTTTTGGAAGGAAATGGAAGAGTCTAGGGCTTCCTCCTGGGCCTCTACTGGATGCTGATACAGCCCAAGGGCTCTATTGGAGGCAAATGGGTCGGCCTAAAATGGGTCGAGTTTGGTGCTGCCAAAGGGACGGGGCAGGGCCCGCCCGTATTGTCCTAACCTTACCCTCAGAATATGAGCGGTTGGGCTAGGCGAGCCAAAGCCCTTGGAGGGCCCACAGAATCTAGCCAAGGCATGCTGGGTCAGGGCCTCAGAATAAGAAAACCTTTTTTTTTTTTGGTTGACATTGTTACCAAGAGTCGAGTATCAACTTAATATTATCTTCGTCTAGCCTCACTTGCAAATGAACCATTAGGAATACAATTGGAGAATAGAAGTTTGACTCTAAAAACTTTTATTTATTGGACAAAGTCATGTGTTCTTTGGATATTTGGTTTCTAGATATACAATTTTATTTATTTTGTCAAAGAAAGAAAATAGTTAAAGAGTTTCACCTATTTCACTTCTTTGATAGGAATTTTCATATATTGAATCACTCTAATAGTGTCATGTCTTTGAAAATTCCAAACTATTTATATTCACCTATATTTTATCAATTGACATTATTTTCAATTTAACACTGATTTGACTATTAAGTGTTATTAGATTTCAGTCACAAAAATAAATGCACATAAATAGCATCACTTTTTTTTAAGAAGCGGGGAGGAGCGACAATAGCGTCACTGCATATTATATTAGCGACAATATCATCACTCGTGTCTTCTTCTTCCACTTCTTTCTTCCTCTTCCATCTCTTCTTTCTTCTTCTTCCACTTCTTTTTTACTCTTATACTTCCTCTTGCACTAAGGATCGACTTCAAAAGAGACAGATGATATATCCAGATGACCAAAAATGTACTTAAAAGTAGTAGGATATAACCCTTCCGAACCCATTCGCAAAGAGAAACATGAAGAACTCTTAGGTCCGAAAAGGGTCATAGCCAAGTTTAATATGAAGATAGATGGTGTAAAAACATAAAAATAAGAAAGAATTGGCTAAGGTGGAGGTGTTGTGGATGCTAGAGATGTTGTGAGGAGTGCGGTTGGCACAAGGAAAAAAAAAGAGCAACAATATCATTGCTCAACTAAAAGAAGCAACAATGTCATCACTCACTAAAAAAAAGTTAAAATGGGTTAAAGGGCCTTTCTTGTACAGTTAAAACTAAAAAGTCCTTTTTCATACAGCAGATATCTAAATGGTTTTGTTTCTATAAAATCATCTAAAGAATATTATTACTTTTAAAAATTGAGAGTTATAATTATCTAATTAAAAAGACATTTGGGTTATAGTATATCCTTGAAGTTTCATTATATATATTAAAACTCTAAAAATAAAGGCTTATAGAGGGTGCCATATCATCACCCCTTACTTTTCTTTTTCTTTTTTTAGAGTACCACATCAGCATCCCAATGGCATTGGTTCCGAAAATCTCTCTCAAAATTACTTTCCTAAAATCTCTCATCCTCTAAAAAACATATCCATCGATCCTCTCTCTCAAATCAAATTTAAGATGGAATTTGTGGGATTTTCGGTTTTTTCTTCTTTTTTATATTCTTTGGGCAAGAAATGGGCTTTTGTGTTTCTATGATAATAAAGAAAACAGCGTCCCTTCTAGTAGGATGATATATATAGTTTAACATATTTAAACATCTACTTTAACATGATGGAACTCATGAAAATAGATTAGTTAGCAATCAATCGCCTGTTTCTGTAACCTACAAAAATTGGAGAGTAGAATTTTTTATGCTATATGTATACAGCATTGCATAGCAAGACTTGCAATCCAATAGGCTTCTCATTTCCTGTCATTGGGTGATGGGTTTTGCATAGTTAGGTAATGGGTTCTCCTAGGACTGGACCTAGGTGTTATTACGTGAGTGTGACTGCTTCCATGTGATTCAAGAAATTTTTTAAATTTGACCTTGAAATATTTTATTTTAGTATTTCACTTCTTCAACCTGTCATTGTCCATAGGTCCACCTCTACTATCTTTATCTCATGTGTGGTCTTGAAATCTTTCTTTTGTGTGATTTGTGTGTATCTTTCCTGTCAATGAAACCTCATATTTTTTTTCAAAAAATATTGCATTTTTTCCCACGCTAAGCAAGGGCATGTTTTGCCAATTTTTTTATTATATTGATGACCAATAATTCTCACCTAATAAAGATAAGTGAAGGAGTAGAATCTATAAATTGATTTATGAGGAATGTTGGTTTGTTGATGACAATGACTGTGATTGAAAGTATGAAAAAAAAAATGGGAAATAGAAGTAGCCTGGTAGGTATGAGTGCTATTGTGTTGATGGGTCGGATTGCAGTTTACTATTAAAATAACTATAAAAAAAGGATTTGCTTGATGATAAACAGAGTGATCATTGAATCCTCTGAATAGACAACCATGGGCACAATATATGCTGGTTTGAAAGCACCGGTTTTAGAACTGATGTAAAGTTTGAACTTTTGGAAGATGCAAATGGAGATTGATGCATCTTAATGATGTAGACAATGAGTGCTCAGCCTATTTTAGATGATGAGTTGTCAACCTTTGTCATTTTGATCTACTTGGGTAATTAATGTTTCCTGGGTACCTTTGTTCTTCTAGCAAAGGCATTGGTTGGTAAAGATAGATTGATGAAGATGGCTGAGTGTTCTATTTGCCTTTCTTTTTTATTTGAATGAACATGATGGTGCCTATTTCTGCTTGTGTTGTTTTTGTAGATGGTTTTTAGCTAGATCATCTGAGTGAAGTCGAATGAATGAAACATCCAGTGTTATTGTGAACGTCCTTTGGGTTGCAAATTATTCCTTTCTCCTAAAATTTTCTTTGTGTATCAAGCAAATGAATGTTGATCAAGACAATTTTCTGCTCAAATAGCAAGCTAGATTTGGACTTCTGATTTCCTTGTGGTTGATGTCTATTTTGCTTGATTTATAATTTAATTTAGGTTTAGATTCAGTTAGGATTGTTTTGGTGTTTGCATCTCCTTTCTTAGTTGATCTGTGGGGGTAGATTTATGTTTTATTAATCAATGAGTGAATCTATGTGCCCCAGTTATTATTTCTTAAAAGATTTTATTATTTACAATTGGCTTTGCCAATTTGCCTACTATTACTGTCTCAATATCCAAAATCAGTAGAGTTGTTCAAGTTCTCCAAGCAGTTGTGGTGTTATATGCCTAGAAGAGAAAATTGCACTTGGCACGACCGTTGTCATCATCAAAATCAACTATATGCTATATGTAAGACCCATCCAATTTTTCCTTTTTTTTAACATAGTGATTTTTGTTTCTTTTTGTACATTGTAATCTCAGTGGCATTCATCATCATCATCATCAAAGCTTTATCCCAACCATGTTGGGGTCGGCTACATAAATTCTATTTCTCCATTCCGTTCTATTTTGAGTTAAATCTTTCGATAAGTAAAACTTCTTCATATCTGAATTAATAACAAATAAAAAATCTCAGTGGCATAATGTATAAAAAATAAAAAAAACGCATTATGTATACCACTTGTACGTTGTAATCTATAATGATATTATGCATAGCAATTGTATGGAGCAAACTATGATTGTTCACATAGCAGACATAGAGCTTCATTCACAATTTTTCACTACAATTGTTTATCATTGGTTGTCAGTAAGGTCCTTTCATCAATTTTAATATTTTTAAGAAACATGGAGTAAAGAAAGGAAATATAAAAGAAATGGGTTTAAGATCCCACTTAAGAAAATGCTCACTAAGTTCTCATGCTTTTGAAAAATAACATATCCATGAATTTCTTTTTCCATGAGCTCTTTTGTGAAATTGTGAGAAAACTATGAATCGATCAATAATATCTTCTTGAATTTTGGAGACTTTTTTTTATTCATGTCTCTTTCTGAATTTTGGAGACTTTTGTTTGCTTTATATTTAGTGATTTGGTTTCTCTATTTGCGAGCATTGGTACTTGATATATAGTACTTCTGTTGGATTTCATGTAAAAGCCAGTAGATATCATATATGTATTGTCTAAACAACACTGATCTTGATCTTGATTTTCTTAGAGGGGTAGCAATTGTAAAATCCATGCTCATTATTTGTTTATATTAGAATTATTATCTCTTTCTTATAATGTCATGTATACATTTTGTAGTTGAGATTCCAAAATAGTAAACAATAAAAGGAGACAAAGCATAACGAAATATGTTTTCAAAATCCATGTTCATATATTTATTTATAAAATGACACCAAACTAAATATAGGTTTATTCGTTGGCTAGGGCTTAGGATGGACTTCTTTGGACTTCCATCTGCGGTGTGTACTAAAATTTTCAATGCATCTACTCTTTTGAAGAAAAAAATGAGAGTTTCATTTGAATATTGAAGTCTAGTGGATTATCACTCAAATTGTTATCAATATAATCATATCATTGTGCATCTCCAATCTTATCTCTATCTTGGTCACTTTACGAATTCAGTGTTAAAATTGTTGAGGTTCCTTGCTCGTGTTTAGCACAGGATGCACCATATCCTTAAAGTTCCATGTACATACAAACTTCCTCTATGAGTTGGTAAGGCATCCTAAGAAGCAATAAAACTAGAAGACATGGATTAAAAATATGAAACGTGTATCCTTAATAACATGATAGAGTACATCCCCTTTTGCATTAACAATAATATATTAAAGAAATATGAAAAACTTAAATAAAAAGCAATAAAACTAGAGGACGGCGATTAGAAGCAACAATGCAACACTTACTGATACATAACTTAAATAATTAAATATAGATGAGATGAACCAAGTATGTGTATATGAATTTTTAGGATATTTTCTAATTGGTAGGTGGATATAAATTTGTCTTCATACCTCCCTTTTATTACCCTAAATGATTGTGATAAGGGCATTGTAGTATATCATATATATTTACATATACAGAATAAATGGGATTTTTACGAAAAGAATCCTCAAATATCTCTATACCTTCAAAAGCATCCTCAAATATCTATCATACCCAAAAGCATCTTATAGTGTAGATTTTTTTTTGGACCAAATTGCCCTTCAGTTTATCTATTGCAAATTGAGACTCGACTGTATTTGCGTATTGAAGTATTTCATGACTCGTTATTTATTTTTTTTAAAGTTTCAAACTCGCTACTTTATTTTAGACATCTTGAGTAATTAATGTTCAATTTAAATTCATATTCTAAAGTAAGAAATGTGGAGGAAACAAGTTCAACTTTATAGCTAATCCTCCATAAACTGTTATAAAAATATGGTTACAAATAATGAGTAGAGAAGAACACAATTTTTTGTATTTCCTTTTCAAAAAATGAAATAGTTGATTTTTTGGAGCAAAATATTCACAAATTATACAAAGAGAATAGTTACATTGAGTATATACACGATCGAACACACTTCCAATGGAATATTATATGCATGCGGCCATGTATATACGCCCTAAGAAATAGTCCTTGTTCGACAAAATGGGATAACCCCTGGGTCGGAGGTCAAAGGTGGCTAGGTTGGCGAGGGATACCCTGGGTCATTAAAATAAAAAAAACACACACAATGGAATAGATGAAAGCATTTTATATTTTGGATCAAATTTTTTGCAGATTGTACTGGTTATAATGAGTTTATTAATTGTTAAAAAAAGTCACAGTGGAATTATTCAACCATAACATTACCGATTCCTGAGCTTGACATGACAGTCATATCTCTTAAAAAGTTTCAGGTGAGTTCATGCTAGATTTCTATAGGTTTAAACTAATTTTCTACTAATTATAGTAAGAGCACATTTAGAATGAGAACATTATTGGAGTATATAAAAAAAAATAAATCAATCTAATATGATAAAGAAATTTAATGAATGCTTAGTGGATTTTGGTTATTGAAATTGACTAGAAGTAGGAATCTCGAACCTGTTAATAATGTTGGGCACATATATCTATACAAGGCCCTGAGCTCACGAGTATTGTGTCTCGAACTCGCAAGTCATGACTCGAGCTTGCGAGTGTCATGTCTCGAAATGCATCCCAAACTAGGTGTACTACACTAATCTCTTTTTGCTAATAGCTAGGCATGATGATGCAAGCATTAGAAATAAAAATTGAGTTCAAAAAAGTCCAACAATGGCAGTAGGAAAAGGAAATGTTGAAAACATTCATAAAAAGCTTCCAAACAAAACAAGCCCATAGCAGGGGCCAAAAAGTACAGTCAGAGCCCAAAGCTTGGGCTATATATATATATATATATATATATATATATATCACAAAATCAACACTAGAAAGTCCAGAAACATTGCAACTTCAACCATCAGGAGAGACATTGAAAGGAGATTCAGGGGCGAGCAACTCAATGCCCTGGTGCACCTTACCTGAAGGAACTTTGATGACAAAATGCTCAGAAGTAGGAGGATTAACCTTTATATGTTGCTTAGGGACAACTTCAGCAGCAAAAGGCACAAGAGTCTTTTGATCGACATAGGGCGAGGGAGTCTTGTGGCGTACTTTCCTCTGAGGGAATAATCCTTAGGAATGCTAGCCTCATCCAACTCAGCATCGAAGCTGTTCTTAATAAGAATGGCGCTGATCTCCTCGACCTACTTGGAATATGCAGCTTCCGCCTCATCATCATATCGTTCATCTCGAGCACGCTCAACTGCTGCTTTCATCTCCACTTCAAGCTCTAAGTATCGAGCCAGGGAACTCTCTAGTTCAAGTTCGTGGGTAGCTAGAGCACTCGCTACGGTTGCTGCTCAAGAAGCCATCGTCCCAGCTTTGGCTTCTGCTAGCTTCAGGGCCTTTTGAGAAAGGCCGAACTAGCTCTTCAGGGATTTTGCCTCACTATTTAGCTCCTTCAGATGCTTCTTACCCACCTCCAGCCGGTTGAATGCAATGGACCATTGTTGAAACCCCTGGTTTGCACAGAGACAGACACACGAGTCAGAGTTTTAGGATGGAAGAGCAAACCTGAAGCGTATACAAAAAAAAACTAACGAGCAGACATTTCTGCATTCCGGAAGATAGGAGCTTGAAATCAGTTAGAGTATTGAGCTGCTCAATATCAGAGGGGAGCAGGGAAGTCTGGGCCAGCTAAAAGGCCACGGCAGAGGTTGAGACAAACCCCCCTTTGAAGGAGAAGGATCCTCGTGAGAAGGAGCATTCTTAGCTGAGGAGGGCACGAATTAGTGGAGGAATGTCTTCATTTGACCAAAGACTAAAAGTTCCAGCCTCCTCCGAGGAGATCCTCGGTCTCTTTGGTGATGACTCATGAGGAGAGCTCTTAGAGGTCTATTCCAAAGTCGTTGAGTTGAGGCTGGAGGGTGAGCGAAGGATGAGCCTGGTCCAGAGGTCCCTCCCTACTCAGCCAAAAGATTCTTTGGTTTACGCTTTGACATAGGCGATGGAGGAGAAACTTGGTCGGAGTTTTGGGTGAGCTCGTTGTTTGAGACTAAGAGCATAGGTGGGTACTTAGGAGAAGAGGAAGATTTACTATGAGAACACGGAAGAACTGAAGTTCTCCGAGGACGGGTGATGCACGTTTTACGTCGGGGCTTCTTTGAGGAGGGAGTAGGGCTTGGTGCACTAACAGAGGATGGGGACTGGGCACTTAAAGCGCCACTGGGACTGTGGCGAGCTAATTTTCTTGTAGCCAAACTCTTTTTTCTCCGCGCCTGGGCAGTCATGTTGGTGATATTATCCTAGATTGAGATAGTGGAGAAGTTGTTGTATGTGTGCTTGTATCCGAGTAGGATGTGCGCTGCGTGGCCCCAACAGTTTAGTTCTGGAGGACCCCGGTACGCGAAAACCTTTTGAAGGTCTTTTTGGTGGGCGTTGGAAGAATTGACGCGGCTAACCTATTTACATGCCCAAGGACACCAAGAGAAGGATATGCAAAAAAAAAAAAAAGAGGAAGAAGTAATGACTTAAATAGGAGATTCAAAGGCCCGACCTGGCTCTACCGAGGCCCGAGGAATTGTATGTATAACTCCTTCTCAAGTGGTCGGCACTTCCCAATTACCACCTCAAGTGGTCGGCACTTCCCAATTACCACCGACCACCATGATATCACCTTTGCTAGCTTTATTTGTGTCAAGGAGATAATGGACCAATAATTTGCTGTGATCTCGAGCTTTTAGATAGAAAATTTCTCTCTTGTTGTTCAGAGGAACTAAATAATAACAAGAGAGAATGTCCAAGACATCGAGATTTGTTCCAAGCAAGCTGTTGATCTCTGTTACCCTCATAATAATTCGAAACACATTAGGGGCACATTGGCAGGAGAGGAGATTTGTGTAAGAAAGGAATTGAATGAGAAGGGGGTCCAAAGGAAAATGAACACCACCCTCGACAATTGCAGTGGTGGGAAAAGGCATTTGGGCTTGAGAAAACCTGAGGAAGGATTCCCCCAGGTTTGTAGACTGGATTTGAACATCTAAAGGGATTCCAAATCTGTTTCTAAAGTCAGCAATTTGTTCAGATGACTTCTTGCGCTTCTTAAGATTTCCCATTTCTAAAAGCAAAAAAGGAGAAAGCAAGAAGGAGAAACTTACAGTAGGGAAAGAAATATAAGTAGAGGAAAGAGGTAGTAGCATAGGCAAGAATATGACCATGAATGATTGAGAGGGATGGGGCTTTAAAGGGCGGATCAGTCACAATAGGCATTGCAACTGTAGCTGCAATGTTTGGATGGGTTGTAACGAGCAAGAGGAGATGAAACACAGGAAAGTGAATCAACCGCCAAATCTAGGAATTTAAGGCAAGCCAACTCAGAAGGACAGAATTATCAGTGATTTGAGATTTGAAAAGACAAGAAAAATAAAGGTAAGCTGACAAGTGACCTAAAAAACGATGCCAAAAGCTTTGACTAACTTCACGTGCACCAAAGATAAGACAAAGGCTAGGGGCAGTTGTAAGGGGGTAAAACACGTCGTATCTCAGGCCGAGCTAAGCACCAATGAGCCCGGGAAAACCCTTGTAGCTAAGCTAAATGCAAATGAGCCCAGGAAAGCTCCCACAATCAAGCAAATCAGGCAGGCAACAAAACCATCGTGCTAGGCTAACGGCCTATTGTCTATGACTGATTCAAACAACGTGAGATAGCTGGCATTGCTGCCATAATCTGAGCCTAAGAATGTAGGTATGAGAATTAGCCTCAAATAGTGACACATGTACTCTCGTGTAATACACACCTAGACTCGAGTCTAAGCGGAATTACACACGGGAGATTCACATTACTTACACGGTGATATGCTTATAATGGATATCTGTCCAAGCATTCAATCGTGGAAGCTTATTAATATCATTCATGAAACAAGACAATTTTAACCAAACTATTATGCATATCTATGCTATGATATTCACATGATTGGTATGGAACATGTATTTACAAAAGGAAAGAATGTTCAGGATACAAGAGTGATATAGTTTTCAAAATACATAGGATCATGATCCGTACATGACAAAATAAAGTTAAATGCAAGTCAAGATACCCTAAGTGTAGTTGTTTCCCAAAAGCCTAAAAGAACGCCTAATATGCTCTGGCGCACTCCATGGTGGATCAATTAGCACTAATGTGCTGTCCACTCGTCTAGGCTGAAAGTTTTCCTGAAAGTCTCTTCTCGCGTCTTATCGATCTTCGAAAGATAAAAACCGGGAGCTGAACCTGCAACACCGTGGACAACTAATGACTAAGACTTATAAGCACAATCAAGGTAACACGCGTTGTATCTACAAGAGTCATTAACATGTGATTAAAAAGGTTAATTCAGTATGCTGGGCATGTTATGCAATTAAGTAATCATGTTCTAAGAATCAAATAATAGAAATACTTTACTATTTGACTGCTACATTTGTCATATCCTCCCTCTAGGGATTTATATATTGAGAACACCATCAACTGGGCCAAGGTACTAATGGGTCTCTCGTACATGGAGTCCAGAAGCTCCAAAATAGCACACTGTAGTGGCAACGTTCGTGCTACACCAAAGTCAACCCCATTGGGTATCATAAGGCTGAGGTTGAGTAGAGCCATACCATTTTGATTTAATATAATTGAACTTGAGCAAACATGTAAGTCATTCATTGAGTGAGAATAATAACAAAACATACACATTTAGTTCATTCATGCAATACATTCGTATTCAATTCAATGTTCATAAAATATCAAGACTATCAAGAAACGTTTTAAAAAGATTCACTACATACAATGATCATTTCAATTCAAGTCATTGTTAGAAGAGTAGAAGTTCATACATATGATGATCATTTTAATTCAAATTAGAAGAGTGGAAGACAATAATAGTCATTTAATATGTCGTCCAATTCAATTTAATAGAATCAAGATAGTTTTACTAGCCAACCATAATCTAATCATTCATTGTTTTTAACTGTATATGATGATATAGTTTTAAGTTATCCGATACATAGTTGTCTCCTTTTGGTGTTATATTGTGTCAGGAATGTGTATCGAAGTCCCTTAAACGAATATCCATGAAAAGACGCTTAACAAATAGATAACATCACATGAATAAGTCTCAACCCTTAAGACTTTTCATGATCTTTTATTATTCTATTGGGCCGGTTAATAGGGTAAAAGGATTCAGTAACTAAGGTCCTACAAGGTCTTGTACAGTGTTTACTTAATCTTAAGTTTCAATAGTTTTATAACTTATCTATGATTGACTTACGGCTTAACCATGTGCATTTTACGGCTTAGTTGTCACTTGCACTATGGCTTAACCATGGGTGACTTATGTCTTAGCCGCGGCATCTTATGGTTTAGCCATAAGTTGTACTACGGCTTAGCTGTAGGTACCTAATTCTCATCCGCATTTACGGTTTAACCATATACTAGTATACGGCTTAGGCATATGTGTCCTACTACTGTTCCACTGGTTAGCAACGGCTTATCCATAGCATATTCTACGATTCAGGTATGGTTTAGCCGTAGAATAAAATTCAAACTTTGTGCTCTTTGGACTATGAGCCGTAACTTTTTACAGCTTAGCCAAAGGCTTCAGTTTCTGAAGCAAATTCATGTCTGAAGCCACTTTCTGAAGTAAGGTTTTCATAACTTGAGTTTGTACTAGGGTATGCCCTCTCCGTTTCATTCTTTCAGTTATCATTGTTTAACATCTTACTATGTCTGAAAGATTAAACTTTATCATTCGGTGAAATTGAGAAAAGGAAACATATTAGGGTTGAATGCACAAGAGTGAGTAATATACAATAATTATCACGTGTCAACATATATTAAACCAAAATTTGTTTATACTTGCCTTGATTTAAAATTCAAGTCACTATGCTTACTCTTGGCTCAACTTGAGGATACTTCAATTCTCAAACCTAAACCAATATGCTCGACTCCTTCACTTCATTGCTTGTGAGTAGATTCAATGACATTGAAAATGAATGTATGCAACTTCAATTCTTTGGATTTGATGAAAGAATCATGATAGGGGAGGAAAATAAGAATTTAGGGCAAAAACACAAAAGTGTTAAAGAGAAAAGTATCGAGTAGGAAAAGTAGGGTCTTATATATACACGATGTTTTCTGGAGTTTATAAAAAAGTCCCTATTTTTTAAGGTAATTACAGTTCAAGTCAAAAGAAGGTCCAACTAACACACGAACTCAAATGTATTCGAGTCAAGTATGAAAGTTGACGAGTTCAATAAAAAGAATGTGATGATATCAATATGATGCATGATTAACGTAAACTCATGAACTCAAAAATTACGAAAAAAGGCTTCCACTACCTAATTAAGGTTAAACTCTACCCGATTACCTATCCATGACCTAAACATTACTCACTAAGACAAAACAAATTAAATCCATCCTAATTCGATTGTAAGTAGCGGGAAACTTAAGTAGTCGCAAGCATGCTTATGTAGGGTCGGAGTGTTACAATCGCCCACCCTAGTTATAGGCCATAATAGAAGAAGCATCACCCTTAAGATTCAGGAAACGCAATCAAGTCTCCCAAAGTGGAGAGATAGTGCTATCAAGTCCTCCAAAGTGGGAAAAGAAGTGCAAGAGTGGATCCTATAACTAAGGAATCTAGAACTAATCCTTAAGAATAAAAAGGGAACTGTGAAGAGGCATTGAAGGTAAGGACCCAATCGAAATCTTGTTGGATCTTATCTCCTCTAAAAAATATTATCCACTAACTTAACCATCGAAGGGCTCACGGTCGGAACCCCCCTACCATTTCCCTTGACATCTTTTCTTTTCCTTTGATTCAGGTTGCACAAAGCATTCAAAACAAGCAACTGACTAGCCTTCCTTTCTAAGACTTTTACCCAAATCATAGTCCAGCATCCAGATTTATTCAGGTTTGTCAACGCCCCGACCTAATCTTCAAAGTTTGACCTTACACTGTGGATCCTACTCCCAAAGTTGTTGGGATCCTCCAGGCTGAAATCTGAGGTGAGAAGAGCAGTTTCAAACAACAGTAGGACCAAGTCTTTCACCGACTTGTCATTGTTATTTGCATCAGCCCTCTTCCTCAGCTCCTCCATGATGGGCGTTTCAAGGTTTATTTCCATTGTCTTCTTGCTTGACATGTAGCCTGCCACGCTACTTATACTATTATTATGCTGGGTATTACTGTTGTTTAGTGGTTGTTTTGTAAAATAGGTTCATGAAATGAAAACAAAAAATTCCTCATTTGAGTATTATTTTATGAGTAGATGAATACAAATTTAGAAATGTGTACTTGATTAATAAATTATGTAATTTTTAGTAATAATGATTGTTTTGATTTCTAGTTTAGATTCCTCATTTGAGATGGAGACGAATGTATGACGCAAAAATAGTCAGCCACAATAGGGTACATCCTAGCAATAGCAAATATAAACTTGCAAATATAAATGAAAAATGTGGATTACTATTGATTGATTCATACTCAATCTAGTCCTATGCCTACTACTAGTTTTGGAATGTCCTTCCCAACAATGTGCATTAGGTTTTATATTTTGGAAGTCTGGTTATTAAATGAAAAATGGTTGGATTATTGTTGAAATGTGTCAACTTGTACAATGATCAAGGTGAGAGTTTGGGTGGATCAAGGTGAGAGTTTGAGTGTTTACATTGAATTGTTGATTGTATTGTGGCGTTTCGTTGATTCTAATGTGTCATCTTGTCCTACATAAAATTACACCAAAAAAAAATTAAGCGAACAGAAAATAAAAGTCCCAGTCCTATTGATTGTTTTGGTTAGTAAAATGAAGGCCGAGATGGCTCGTCAGGCTGATGCATTCATTGCCCTTCCAGGTATGTCATATAAAGTCAAATTATAATATGTTAGAAGAGATAGTTAAATTGATGCATTGTTGGTAATCTGCGCCTCTGGCAACATATTGGTGTGCACACACAAAAAGCTCCATTCACATGCCATCTGTATAGCCATAGCCTACAAAAGTCACAATAGCTGAATGTTTTTTCTTTCTTTTTGGAATGATTAAAATTAATGATAAGAGGCTTGTAGTACAAGAGAGCTATATAAAAAATAGAACACCTAGAACTCAAAAAGAAGAAAAGACAAGAGAACCACATATCCCTAAAACACCTTCAACAAAATAAAGAACACTAAAAAGCCTAAGACCCATCATGAGGCCACCTCTTTCCAATTCAACAAAATATGGTCTATCAATAGCCCAAGGAATACGAGGCTGGTCAACAGCCATTAAGCAATTGTAAACTGAATCTTCTCTGTCAGGAAATCAATATTCAACTAAGTTCGTTTGAAACATTTAACATTTTTCTCCTTCCATAGTAACCAAATGGTGGCAGAGAAGGACAACTTCCATAGTAACCATATTAACCATTAGCTGAATGTTCTAATTTAATCAATCCTCTGTATTTGGGTGTCCACAACTAGTCCCGAGATCACAGTTGGGAGTGCTAAATCAGACATATTCTTTGATGAGCATGATCAATCCTCTGAACACGAGGGTAACTCAATGTTTTTGCTGGCTATGATGCATCCATTGATGATCATGGCTAATGAACTATGGTTAATGGGGCCAACATACCAAGAACTCTTCGTAGCTTATACCAGGATTCAACAAATTGATCTGCAGAAATGTGATCAGGTTTACAAATGAATATAACAGAAGGTAAAATGAGTAGAGTTGTCTCTCTTATTATTGCAGGAGGCTATGGAGCTATGGAGGAGTTGCTTGAGATGATAACTTGGTCTCAGCTGGGAATTCATAAAATGCTAGTTTGCACTTTTGCTTCTTAATTTACTTGGTTCAGTCAACACCCTTTGTCGATTACGTTATATAATTTTCTCCCTACTTTTAGGCCTACAAATGCTCATTAAGAAAGTTCAGAAGAAAAAAGAATCATTGCTAGATGGTTTATTAAACCACTGATCTAGAAGAGAAAACGTAGTTTTAGCTAGTACGAATGATATGCCAATGATACTATTGGAAAAAAAAAGAAGATATACAATGACAAGGAGAGATGATGCTTGGAAAAATGCAAAAACTAAATGTTGCAACGGAGTGCACTTCTGGACTTGATGTGTGAATATTTTAAAAGCATCACCCAAAAAAATTCCACCCAATAGAACTGGGACTTTTTTGGAAGTTGTTGATTGTTTTGCGCTTCTTGTTGATTCTACTGTGTCGTCTTGTCTTAGTAAAATTATCTTACCATCTGTAGAAAGGAGAAAAAAGTTGAAAAATTATCCAACTTCAAAAAATGTATAGGAAAATTTTGATTACTTTCATTTTTTCAGTTTCAAAAAAATTGAAATTTTTATGGCGATGAAATTAATTCATCGCCATAATCCTATGCCATATTAAAAAGTCTAGAAAGTCATTGGCGATGAAATAGGAACTATTTTCATTGCCTATAGTTTGCCGATGCTCTATTAAAGAGCCATTGGCGACGAAAATATTTCTTCACCAAAAACCATTTCGTCACCTATGTTTCTTTAAGCGACGAAAACCTATGTTTTGGGAGACGGATTAGCGACGAAATCATGTCATCGCTATGTCCTTGCTAAATGGTAATAAAATTAAATTTTCATTGCAAAATAGCATTATTGATGGATCTATGGCGATGACATTGGCGTGAATTTTTTTCATCGCCTATATTATAGACGAATTAAGAATTTAGGCGACGAACAGTTGCGTGGCCTAAAACCATCCCGGTTGTAGTGCTCTGGTTGTGTGAGTATTTATCTTAGAAGAAAAAAAATAAAAAAATGTTAGGCAGGGATGGCCTCTGTGCATCAGACATCCAAGCCCATGCCATTTGACAATCCATGTAGGCTCAAATGAAGGATTGACGCCTAAATTCCTAATCCAAATGTAGTCCAACCCTCTAGTCCAAGATGATGACATGACCATTGCAAATCAGCGTCCATGCAGCCATATCCCACTTGGGTGGCCCCCTGCTAATTTTATCTTAGCAACATGGCTCCCCGCAATTAAAAAAAAAAAAAAAAACTACATCTATACTCATGTTCTGCCCATCAAATATGAGTAGCGATTATAGAATAGTTGTCTACATTGATACCAAATGATTACATTATTACCCATCCATTCTAGACACAAATAAACATTCAATATGTGAATGCATGCCTTAGATTGGATGCTTACAACTACAGAATCAACTACTTAATTAGATTAGATGCTTACAACTACAAAATCAACTACTTAATTGGAACCTACACTACCCAGGTCAAAAGTCAAATATATTTGATCCACATAAAAAAAAAGTGTATTGGTCGCACCTATCCATGTGATGAAATCAAAACAATAATCTGTATTAGCCTGTATAGGCTTATATATATATACCACACCAAGCCCTTCTATATACTAATAAGTTGGATCATTTGGACAGGTGTGAACTTGTGGGTAGTTAATTTATCAGTCGTCACCATTGAAGCCTCCAAAGGGTCAGCATTAGGTGGTCAACCTGTAACACCCCAACTTGTTTTCCTCGAATTTCTTGTTACTATATGAAAAGAATTTGAAGGACCAAATTCCTTAAAGTGGAAAGGATGTACCGACCCAAATTTTTATTTTTAATTAGAATTAATCTTGATCTTTGGTTTAATCTGTGATGGACCTCACATATGATAATTATTTTTATATTTAAATTTGGATAATTAATTAGTTGCTATGTGGATCTCATAATTACTAGAGTTTGAGAATCTTAGAGTTGTGCTCAAATTGAAATTTTATATGGATTAAACTCTTTAATTGTGTTGATTTATCTCAACTCTACATTAGATGGAATTCAATTTGAATTAAGCTTCTTTGGCTAAGTTTGGCTAGGACTAAAACTCCTTTTGGGACCCTTGCTTTTATTTTCCTATAAATAGAAAGCCCTCATTCTCGCTTGAATCACATCTACAATCCCTCTCTTGTGTTAGAATTTTCTCTTTCTTCTTAAGGTATGGCCTCTCTTTTCTTTCTTTATTTCCTTTTCAAGTTATTATATTAGTTAGCAACAAACAGAATTCCCCATAGCATGCCTATTTAACTTTCTTTAATTATGTTATTTCATTTTTGCCAACACATGGATCTCATCATCTGATCTAACTTCTTCATCATCTAGCCACCCTTTAACTCTGCCATTAGCATCATCATCACCCTGCCAGTCAACATGATTTTCGCCGTCATGCGTGCATCATGTTATCGCCCCGGCTCATCCTACCTCCCACCGGTGAATCCGTATTTCATTATAGCCTTACAGTAATTAGTTCATGCATGTGTCCACAAGTACAACCCAATTGAGCAATGTGACCCACTGGTCCTAGCCCATCTAATGAAACTATTGGATTTGTAGTTTTGACCCAAACAAAACCTATTCATCATTGTGTGAGGCACTGAGCCTTTATATTAGGTTTCGTCCTCTCTGAATCACAGTCCATGTTGTCCATTGAATCCATGTGTGTACAAAGCTAAATCATGATTATCAACTTCTAATCCCACTTATGCAATCCTAACATAACCTACTCTACTTTTGGCCCACCTCAAATTTGTGTATAACATGATATCACTTAGGGCCTATTCGCATATCCTAACCTAGTCTAAAACCAAGATGTGTCAATCCATCGCATGAAAACGTGTACCCAAACTTGACCCATTAATTTGTACATGAGCCCGACTCTTAATTATTGTTGACTGATCATGCACAGGCATTCACATTGGGACACTTGGACATCCAGGTCAGGTCAGGCCATATTCGCTGATCACCATTGATCTAGGCGAGTAGTCTTACTATGTTACCTTAGTATTTGAATTTCCTATTCCTTGTCTCGATTATGCTTTAAATAGTAATTTTGGGCTTTATTGAAATAATCATAGGATTTTCAATATTATTGCTGCCTTTGATTTGTTTGAAACTCGCTAGACTTGATATTATTTCCGTTAATACCATCTTATTATAAATTAAATTGATTCGCATATTATTATCAGTGCTTTGTTATTTGATTTGGGAATGATGGAATTTTGATGAAAACTTGATATCATTGGATTAATTCGTATTTCCAACCGTGATCCTATTTGTGCACTTGAAATTGTGAATTGGAAATTCATGGATTTTTGGATTTTGTTATTCGTATACCATTGATCTCAAAAGCATTCTCTAAAGTATGGGCAGCACACCGTGGGGATGCTCACATGCAGATTGTTGCCCTTTTGGATATGACATTGGGATTGGGACCCCTTTGTGCGATATTTGAAATCAACAAGAGAAACAGTTCAAATCAAAATATCAATTGTGATTTATATTTGAAATTATATTTCAAATATAATTTTACAATTGCTTAAATCATGGTAACAAGAGAAATGGTTCAAATCAAAATATCAATAGCGAAAGTGGCAATTATTACGAATATGGAATAAATCATGAGTCAAAATCACTAACTTAGGAAAGGCATATCTTTAGCAGGATTATTTAATACTAATTTAACAAGGATGACAATGTACAATCTCCGAAGCAACAACGAGAGTTAATCAAGACATCACAATTTAGGAGTAATATCCAAAAATCATTCTAAATATAAGGCATCTCCTTAGTAAACAAAATATCAAAGCGTGCCTGCCATAATTAAGCCTGCGCCAAGCATAAAGTACTTGCCAGTATAAGCCACTTTCATATTCAAAGTTGGCACAAGGCCTGAAATATGGGTAATCTCCAAAACAAAGTAGGTTTAGCTGCAGACTAAAAATATCGTACAAAGGGGTCCCAATCCCAATGTCATATCCAAAAGGGCAAAAATCCGCATGTGAGCGTCCCCAGGGTGTTTTGCCCATATTTTAGAGAATGCCTTTGAGATCAATGGTATACGATTAAAAAAATCCAAAAATCCATGAATTTTCAATTTGCAATTTCAGGTACACAAATAGGATCAGGGTTAGAAACACGAATTAATCCAATGATATCAAGTTTTCATCAAAATTCCATCATTTCCAAATCAAATAACAAATCATTGATAATAATATGCAAATCAATTTAATTTATAACAAGATGGTGTCAACGGAAATAATATCAAGTCTAGCGAGTATCAAACAAATCAAAGGCAGCAATAATCTTTGAAAATCCTATGATTATTTCAATAAAACCCAAAATTACGGCTTAAAGTATAATCGAGACAAGGAATAGGAAATTCAAATACTAAGGTAACATAGTAAGACTACTCGCCTAGATCAATGGTGATCAGCGAATATGGCCTGACCTGACCTGGATGTCCAAGTGTCCCAATGTGAATGCCTGTGCATGATCAGTCAACAATAATTAAGAGTCGGGCTCATGTACAAATTAATGGGTCAAGTTTGGGTACACGTTTTCATGCGATGGATTGACACATCTTGGTTTTAGACTAGGTTAGGATATGCGAATAGGCCCTAAGTGATATCATGTTATGCACAAATTTGAGGTGGGCCAAAAGTAGAGTAGGTTATGTTAGGATTGCATAAGTGGGATTAGAAGTTGATAATCATGATTTAGCTTTGTACACACATGGATTCAATGGACAACATGGACTGTGATTCAGAGAGGACGAAACCTAATATAAAGGCTCAGTGCCTCACACAATGATGAATAGGTTTTGTTTGGGTCAAAACTACAAATCCAATAGTTTCATTAGATGGGCTAGGACCAGTGGGTAACATTGCTCAATTGGGTTGTACTTGTGGACACATGCATGAACTAATTACTGTAAGGCTATAATGAAATACGGATTCACCGGTGGGAGGTAGGATGAGCCGGGGCGATAACATGATGCACGCATGACGGCGAAAATCATGTTGACTGGCAGGGTGATGATGATGCTAATGGCAGAGTTAAAGGGTGGCTAGATGATGAAGAAGTTAGATCAGATGATGAGATCCATGTGTTGGCAAAAATGAAATAACATAATTAAAGAAAGTTAAATAGGCATGCTATGGGGAATTCTGTTTGTTGCTAACTAATATAATAACTTGAAAAGGAAATAAAGAAAGAAAAGAGAGGCCATACCTTAAGAAGAAAGAGAAAATTCTAACACAAGAGAGGGATTGTAGATGTGATTCAAGCGAGAATGAGGGCTTTCTATTTATAGGAAAATAAAAGCAAGGGTCCCAAAAGGAGTTTTAGTCCTAGCCAAATTTAGCCAAAGAAGCTTAATTCAAATTGAATTCCATCCAGTGTAAAGTTGAGATAAATCAACACAATTAAAGAGTTTAATCCATATAAAATTTCAATTTGAGCACAACTCTAAGATTCTCAAACTCTAGTAATTATGGGATCCACATAGCAACTAATTAATTATCCGAATTTAAATATAAAAATAATTATCACATGTGAGGTCCATCACAAATTAAACCAAAGATCAAGATTAATTTTAATTAAAAATAAAAATTTGGGTAGTTACACATTATCTTAGCAAAGTTGTAGGAAGCCCCAAAGTTTTCAACAGAACATATTGCAAGGTACGGTGACAGATTTTATTGTGGGTCGGCCACCCGTTAGTCAATTCTTCTTTTTATAATTTCAAACCACGCGTCTTCCTTTCTCCTGATACACGTGAGCTGGTAGGAAACCGTCCTCTTGGCTTAAGATAATCAAACAACTTGAAAGTGAAATATTGGAATAAGTCGTCTCTCTGCCTGCATCAGGTGATTACCAATAGAGGAAGACCTATTATTCCATTACTCTTTTATGCTGATGCCTTGTTTGGTATGTCAACATATTATAGGTAGTCACCAACCAAAGGTAGAGGGCATGGGATCCAAACGCTTAGAACAAATGAACCCAATAAACCCCTAAGATCAACAGTGACTTTGAATTTTTGTTTGAAGGAAGCGGACTGAAAAGCTAGTTGATCGGGGCAAACTTAGGATTTTTATGTAGATTTTGTGGGGTGGAGCCATAATTTTGATGTGGGTTTTGGAAATCAATTCAGAAATTTCTTGTGAATTTTGGATGCAAACGTGAGTTTGGTGGGGTGGTTGCCGAGGGAACTATATATGTATGTAGGTTTGCCCATGCCCAAAACCTCTTTACCGCAATGTCAACTAACGGACAAGGGAACTATACATGTAGGTTTGCCCATGCCAACAGCCTCTTTACCGCAATGTCAACCAATCACATTCATACTACTTGTAATTGGATTAAAACCTAAAAATAATCAATTGTCCAATGGTGAGGCCAATCAAATATTGGTCCTATTGAGTGGCTAATCCAATGGACAATATGGAAAGCATGAGATATGCCAAAGGTTGACGGTCTCTCATCTCGGACAATATGGAAAACATGAGACGCCAAAGGTTAACGGTGTCTCGTCTCGTCTCACACAACTAGAGGCAGAACTAGAGAGGACTGGGGAGATTTCAAATAGCACCGTTTCATTGTAAAGAATTTTGTGTTTCTTAATAATGTCCTCCTCCCAAAAGTTTTACATTTTTACATAGTGGCCCTTTCAAGGTAAATTTTCTGTTTCTGTCTCTTCACACAGACTCAGGGGATCCATCCGTGAGAGGTAGGTTATCACAAGAATAGTGTACCACTATCCCATCTACAAATACACTCGCACAAATGGACGGCATGAGATTATAATGGTAAGCATTTCCTCTCTCAAGCATCATGTTTAGAAGGAACATTTTACAAAAATTGCGCATTCCCTTTCTTCAAGGAGTTCAACTCTAGGACCATAACAACTATGCAGAAGAGTGAGAAAATTACTTTATAGATACAGTAACTACTCAGATGAAGAGGAAGGTGGTCGCAAAAATGACTGCATGGCTCCTACTAGTTTTCTACCCTAATATCACAAGCTCCGATACCATTTTATACGAAGTAACTTTTCAATCAATAAAAGCTGAAACCTTCGAATGCCTCTTGAGGTGTGGCGAATGATCCGGTCCACACATCCTAGTGGCCCCTCCTGATCACCAATCCAAACGGACAATCTAAATCCTCCCGCACCAAATGCCTGTTGATCCAATGATTTGCACCACTATGTTGACTAGATCATTGGATGGAGAGTCAATTTTTTTTAATATAAAACCATTAGCTTATTGGCCTCAAATCAAAGGGCTCGAGTGATATGATTGGTCTAAAGATTTATTTAATGACAGGGCCCATTTAGATCTTTTCAACCCCCATCTTTTATCTCAGGTGTAGGTAATGCCAGATACACAGTTGTAAAAGTACAGGGCGCATGGGTAATCATTCCCGCAGCATAGAGAATACCATGCCTATAAGTGCATCCAATAGCTCAAAAACCGATGTCCAAGGGTGGACCCATGAAAATTTCCTTGCACGACCACTATGTTGAAAAAAAAAAAAAGAAGTTCGAACGGGGTGAGTTTCAAAAGCATTTAATCTTGAATACGAACATCAAAATCATAATGTTAAGAATTATATTAGCTTTTGCAAATTTCCAGGGTCTAGCAACTCAGTAAGGTTTGTATATATCACCTACATGATGAGGCCATCGTCTGAGTATATGCATCCAGGATAGGAAGATCTCATCCTTTGTTTAGTCGCCTCATCTTCTAGAATCCCCAGTTGAATGGTCAGGGGTAGGATCTTTCAATCTAATGATCTTTGAGGCCGACTTTCAATATGGCTTAGATCAAGAGGCGAAAGAATTGTTCTTTTTCAACGGTTTGAATTTTTGACCTCTTGGTTTCATTGCTGAGCTCCATCAATGGTGACATGCAGACTCCCTCTCTCCATATCTTTCCTGAGGTTAGTCGTCTGATAAAGTCATCACTCGTGACTCATGAGAGGCTTTTTTTCTTTTTTAGCTTGGAGAAATCCTAAGTTAAAACGGTGAAATTCGATGGTGGGGCCAACTTACCAATGAGTTAAGCCAGTCAAATTTAAGACCTTCCCGGTATACGTCGTGTCCTCAAAATTTTCTCCAGCAAGAGTTGGTCCAAGATTAATTATGTAGACTAGCGCTTTGGGGCCCGTGCTGGAAAAAAAATTAAAATTTATTAAAAATCTAATTTTGTTAAAGATTATCAATATTTTAATGAAATATAAATAAATATTATTATATAAACCACAAAACAAACATAGTTAAAATTTGTAAGCGGTCAAAATTAATGTAATAAATCTGAAGAGATCATCAATTCAATGACCGCTTAAGGAGACACATAACGGTAGAAAAAGTGGAATGCTTATAATTTCATTCTTGCTCTGCATTTATTACAATTGGGTTTTGTCCTGCAGGCGACATGCTGCTTATATTTTCTTTTGTTTGTCTGGTCTCAGAGCTTAACACTGAGAAGTACACAAAAGATAATAGATAAAATGTGGAAAAAAATACATCTTCCGCGATATTTTTAGTCACCCGGGGGAAGAGAGGATCCCTTGAGGGAGATTACCTTGTTTATTAGAACCTCACTTGCTTTCTTCTGTTTTGCTGAAGGTTGAGGTCTACTACTCCTCGTGTTTTGACTCTTCTTCTTGGTCACTGTTGCTCTTCTTTCTTTCTATGTGTATGTGTTCTTTTGTGTGCATGTCCTTCTATCTTTGTTTTTGTATGTTTGTCCCTCCAATGTTGATGCCAAGGGGTGGTATTTATAGCGTTCCTCTAAGGGTATTGGTATTGTCCCAGTGAAGGAGCTACTACTTTATAGTATTATAGAGGTCGTGAGGAAGAGAGGGTTTTTCCCATGTTCTCTGAAGTTTCTTCAGGGTCTCCACATGTGGGTATTTGCCCATGATCTGCAATAGATTTAAAGTAATGTCATCATGGTTGGAAATTATTGTTGAGGCCACCTTCGCACGAATGTATTCATGTGATCAAGGTTTGAAGATTTCTTCCCAAGGGGTACTCTGTTGACGCTTCCTCAGGGTGGATGACATTATTGAATGATTCTAACTTTGACACAGCTTAAGATCCCAACACAGATTTCTTATATGTAGTTAAAACAAACAATTCACTTAAATTAACAAGCAATCAACTACAAGAAATGGATGCATGATTTTTATGTGGAAAATCCAAACGGAAAAAAACCATGAGACCTAATAACAGTCTACACTCAGATCAAATACTATGAATAAAAGGTTACAATACCTACTTAATACCCGTTTCCAGTTGCACACAACTTAAAGGACTGAAGTTCTTTTTATCGACGCATATGCCATTCACCTTCTTCACGCTTGACCGAACGCGTCTTGAAGCCACTCAAGACGAATCTTCAAGAAGAGTAGGAGATCGAAAATCTCAAGAACTCAAAGCTTCAGTACAACAGGGAAGATTTTCTCCAGAGAAGAAGAAGATCTCTCAAAAAGGGATTCTAAGGTTTTGAATAATGAGAGAGGTAGTTAGGGCTGAAAGTAGTAGTGAATTCATAGCCCAACACTCGTGGGAAGCATGTACGGTTGCAATCCTAGAGAGATTAGGAAGTTTAGTTCAAATAGGAAAACGGTTTCCAAATAAAACAGGGTTTTGCATCGCTGGCTACTTAAGCACAGGAATGGCCGCTTAAGTGGTCATCAATTTTGTCTGGGAAATCATAATCCCAAATCAGGGTTGCTAGAGAGCAAGAATGGCCACTAAAGCACCCATCAATTCTGTCTAGGGTCTGTGTCTTTGGCCAAAATACTTTAATTTGAACTTTTCAGCTCCATAACTTGATATATATTCCAGTCCATTTAAAAATAAAAAATTACAACTTCATGGACCCAACTTTTGTCCAATCCATGAATTTGCCTATAATACAAATTCTTATAATATCCCCATGTACAAAACTTCCTAGAAAATATAATCTACCCAAATAGAAAGAACCCAAGTATAAAAAGTTGAAATATGAACTCCTTCAGCACTATGTACCTACAATACCTGCCAGGCTGCCACGAACCACATCTTGAAAAAAGATCAAGTAAAATATCATAAAGTCAAGTCATGAAAACTTTAAAACACATATTCGCAATAATCCACATTCTCCCCCTTTTGGACATAAATTGACAAAGGAAATCAAAAGGAGAGAATTTCAGAAAGATAACTAGTAAGTTCTAACAAAAGCAGTGAAAATAAAAACAAAACAACTTAGAGTTCATGACAATCTATTATCAGAAGCGAAACAACTAAACATAAATAAAAGTCTAGTCAATGCATCATAAGCTGAATATCTTCAAGCTATAGAGAAGATGAAGTACAAAAAGAGAACACAGATCAGTCCATGCACAAGTCACAGCCTGTGCATATGTTCCAAAATGGCATCAAGCTTGCCATCCATCTTGTCAATCATTCATTCAAGCCTGTCATGCCTTGCATTCATTGAAGGCTCCAAAACTTCTGTGTGAGCTATCTGATCAATGAAAGCATTCTTAAAGTCTCTAAAGTAACCTGTATGATTGGAAGAAGACACATTAAAATCTGGTTTATCATCATTACCGTCTGTTATAGCTATAGCTCCCCCCTCTCGAACATGAGCTTGAGATTGTATCAAATTTCTATCATTGATTTGAGAACGCATTTTCATCATAGGCCCATGTGCGTCAGCAATAATCACATGAGTATTCAAAAATCTACAGATTGTTACTCTGAAAGGAAGCATAGCAGTCTTGGAAGCAGTTCTTGTCTCCATCATTCCTTGAAAAACAGCTAAAGGAAGATCAATGGGCAATCTAGTACAAATGAGATACAAGATGTAAGTAAAGTCCATGTAAACATTTGATGTATAACTTTGAGTCTCAATATTTATAGACACAAATAAATTTAACAACCTATAATCCACTTTCAAGTCCTTCTGCAATATAAGACCATTGTCATCCCACTGCACCTGTCTACCACAAATGGTATGAGGAACTTCCTCATAGTCAATTTCATCAGCCATTTCATCATCATCAGATGAGGAATGAGGCACTTAGCATCTAATGCTCTAGGAATCCTCAAAAACTGACTGATCATATCAGGATAGATTGTGAACCTTTCCTCTCGAACATAAGTTTTGAAGGAGAGACAAGACGCTTCATACATCTTACAATAAAATTTCCTGACCCAATTTGGAAAGATTTCAACTTGACCAAAATCATACAAGGAATTCCATCTTCTTTGGTTTTGCCAATTTGTCACATCAAGCATAAGGCTATTGTGATTAATGGGACGTTCCAAAAGCAAGCTCTTCTTGAAATACACATTCTCAAAGAGATGTGCACTATCTTTAGTCAAGAATTTCTCTTGGTCATATTGTTATGAAGATGATGAGGCACGTGAAGCAGTTTCATTTGATTTTGGAGCCACTGGAACAATGAACAATGCCACAATATCACCCAAATCACCACAAATGCAACCTCCCACAACAATGGCAACCATTTCTCTTGGTCATATTGTTATGAAGATGATGAGGCACGTGAAGTAGTTTTCTTTGATTTTGGAGCCATTGGAACAACGAACAATGCCACAATATCACCCAAATTACCACAAATGCAACCTCCCTAAATGCAACCTCCCACAACAAAGGCAACACCACCAAACACAATCCACCAACCTACAAGCACAAGTAACATGACCAACACAAAGTTACTTCATTTAGGCATTTTAACAAACATGTAGTGTGCACCAAATCAACGTGACAAATCAATTGCCATAGCTACCACCAACTCAAAAGATATCCAACTAATGCCAAATACAATCACCAACAAGTGCAAAACAATGGCAGTGTACGTTTTCTTCTCAACCCAACAATGGCATTCTACAACCAAACCAATGTTGTCCAATCTCCATGAATTCTCATCCAACAAAAAATAAATGGTTTTTCATCACGGATTTGGGCAAAACAAGGTGAAATGGACATGCAAGAAGCCTAAAAATAAGAGAGCCAAGAACACACCAAGAAAGGCACATTTCAAATCAAGAACATAAAACACATAAATCCATGAAAATTTAAAGATTAATACTCAAATCACAAAAGAAATTGGTAGATTTCAATGAAACTTACCTTCTTTGAAGATAAAAAGCGATGATTTGGAGAGGGAGAGTCAGTTAGAGGAGAAGAAACTCGGTTGCTAGGGTTTGGCAGTGAACATAATGAAAAAGAAATAAAGATAGTGGTTTTAAAACCTGTCAGCCACTCTAGCGGCTAGTTCCCCACTCGAGCATATGATGGTTTTGCCATGAACATATAACCACAGAAAAACAGGAAAAACAGCTTGTAGAGATAATTTTTCTTGAATTTTTTTAATGGAATCTTAAAGAAAAATATTTGATTCTCAAAACCCTGTTCAAAGTGCATCACTGCAAAATCTTAATCAGGCCAACTTCACGAAAATCCTCGATGATCAAACTCAATGATTTGCAAGATTTAAGAAACCAATTAAATCGACGCAATACATATTTTGAAAATTTTACATGTGTGAAATTTGTGTTTTGTGGACAATCTCAAATGAAATAAACACGAAGAAATCAATGATTGGCCAGAGATCAACATTCTTTAGGTATAGAGTAAAATTCACACCAATTAGAAACAAACAACTTGATCAAAAGTTGAGTAGAAAGCTCCCCCTTAATGTGGCAATCCATTTTTTTTAATTTTAATTTCCAAGCATAAAGTCAAGAACCTTCATTGGCGACTTCATGCTAAGGTAGCCATTTCCAAGTCTGGTAGCTTTCACCTGAGCAGTAGCCTTTTTCCTCCTCTTTCAAGACCCTTTAAATGAAAATTCTGCCAATCGAAACAACATATAAGACTATTAACATCATGAAACATGACAACAATCTCTTAGTGTTTGGTGTTTTTACAGCAAATTTCATATTCTCAACTCTTTTTTTCCTTTTTTTAAATCACTAAGAAGGGAGCATTAGGGAATGGGAAAAATTAAAGTCCATGCTCTAGAAAAAGCGCAAACCCACTAAGACCATGAGTCCGATCAATCCTAGTGTCACACCAATCCTAAGTGAGTATCCAAGTAATCATCATAGATATTGGGCATAATAAAAAAGCTTAAATAATGTACCAAGAAAATCAACTAAAAAATATACAAATCAAAGTGTATCATATGCCAAATAATCATACAATAAGCACGAACAAACATGTATGTGCAAACCAAAACATGAACTGAGGAAATTTAGGAATGTAGGCTAATGCCTTGGGACTTGCGAAGGGATTCAAACCTAAGTGTCTCAAGAGGGTTTGAAATTGGTTTCAGTCCCAATATGCTACAAAATTAAGACTTTCTCCTCAACCAAATTTTGAATAAAATGCTGCTTTATATCAATGTGCTTAGTCCTTGAGTGTTAAACAAGGTTCTTGGTGATGTTTATAGCACTTTTGTTATCACAATACACTGTCATGAGCCCTTGTGTAATCTCATAATCTGATAACATTTGTTTCATCGACAAAGTTGTGTATAAAAACTTCTAGTAGCAATGTACTTAGCTTCAACAATCAACACTTTCAGTAACTCCCCCTTAGTTATTACTCCCCCAAATTCTCATTTTCCATTTTAGCCTTGAGGGGAGACTTGACCTGACACGTGTGATTGAATCTAGGTACCCATACTTGCAAAGTTTGAGCATTTAGCAAAGTGTGTACCATATCGTTAGCTAAGTCAAACTTTCTTACCCAGACAGCTCTTGTTTTAACTTTCTATAAAGACAATTGCTTCCACCATTGCTTCTTTATTAGTAAACCTCTTAGCTTAATGCAATGAGAATGAATGTGTCCTTTAATTTCATAGTGATGGCATCTTGGAACAAATGCAGGATGTGACACATTCCTTTTTAAAATACCAGCAACATGATTTTTTAGTGCAACATGATCTAAAGTATGATATGCAGTGCGTGCATATTGGAGTGCAGAATTCACATGTGTAAGCTCATGAATAATGGGTGCCAAACAGTACAACATTTTACCTTTGGCAAATTTACCTACATTCTTTGATGTTGAAGCACCATGTTCAAAGCCAATTCCACATCTATCAGTGAGAATTTTCTGAACACCCAAAACGTCATCTAAAGTTTTAGATCCAATGTTCATCTGCTTCAAATCAACTATGGTAGTAGCTAGTTCAGTCTAGCTAGTTCAGTGGTAGCCATGTTCAAATTTCTGCTCAAATTAGCTTTTTTTGCCTTGCAAGAGTCTAGTTCTTCCCTTAAGGCACCAGCTCTTTTGCAGATATTATAGATTATTCGTTCAGCATATTCCAATTGTTAGCTGCATCAGTCAACTTGTCAGACAACATTGCACGCCATGAATCCAGCTTAGATATCTTACCATAAGTTTCTTTTAACTCTTTCTTAAGAGTCCTGATCTCTTTTTCATTAGTCTTCCATTTGTTACAGAACATCATTCAACTGTGTCATTTTTATTTAGTTTTCTAACAATTCATCATATTTTTCTGCCAAATCTTTTTCATTTTCTAGCAAACTATTTTAAGTTTTAGCAATATCATCGTGAGAATTGAAAACCTTGGTCAGACGTGCCCTGCACAAGTAAGATGTCTGATTTTTTCATGAAAGCCATGCATTTACCATTATTTGTAAAAGAAGATTCATGTTCAATCTCATTACCTTCCTAATCAGAATCGTCATCCAATGTGACGTTTAGTACCTTACATTGACGACCTTGATCTCTGAAAGTTTTGTTGACACATTGAGAAGCATAGTGTCCAAACCCTTTACACTCATAGCATTAAGTGTTCTTTGGAGGGATCTTTGAACCATTTTTGTTAGACTTAGATACAAAATTAAAATTGAACTTGGAATTGACGTGAAATTAATCTTGTTCTGTGCCTTTTTTCTTTAGGTAAGCCTTTTTCCAATCTTTTTGTCTTCTTGCAAGACTTTGAATTTTTCATGAAGAAGGCCTCAAGTTCATAATCCTTGGAGTTAGATTCAGAATCATCATTCCTGTTGTTAGCGGACATAGAAGACACAACTACCATCCCCTTTTGATTTCTTGGTTGACCTAAGAATTGCTTCAAAGGCTCACAAATTTTCAGTCAGTTGGTCAACCTTAAGGGTATCTCAGTTACTGCTCTCTTCAATTGTTATGACTTTTGGATCAAACCTTTTAGGTAGAGATCTTAAAATCCTTTTGACAGTTTTGTATTTCGGAATTGTATCACCCAAATTGTATGTCGAATTGACAACATCAATGAGTTTTGCATATAATTTATCAAAAGTCTCATTGTTTTCCATTTTCAAGGTTTCAAAAGTAGTAGTTAACTTTTCGAGTTTTGACCGTTAAACGTTTGCAATGCTTTCATAAACAGTCTCCAAGGCATCCCACGCATCCGTAGCAATCTTACACGTAGAGATCCGATGGAACTCTATGGGTGTAACTCCATTAAAGATAACATTAAGTGCCCTACTATTAAAGGTGAATGCTTGCTTTTCATCTTTGGTCCATTGCGGCAAGAGTTTTGGAATGGTAACTTGTTGACTATAACCATTTATTACAGTACAATACCAAACTTCTACATCAATGGATTGAAGAAAAGCAATCATTCTAACTTTCCAATGGCATAGTTAGATCTATCCAGCATAGGGGGTTTGGTGGTTAAGGTACAATCTCTAAGAAACTCCATATCAAAAATTTGATTAAATCTCACATGAAAGACTTGTGAGAACCCGCTCTGATACCACTTGAATGATTCTAACATTAACACAGGTTAAGGTCCTAACACAGATTTCTTATATGTAGTTAAAACAAACAATTAATCTAAGTTAACAAGCAATCAAACACATGAGATCGACGCATAATTTTTATGTGGAAAACCCAAATGGGAAAGAACCACGGTACCTAACAACGGTCCACACTCAGATCAAGTACTATGAATAAAAGGTTATAAGATCTACTTTCTACCCTTTCAAGTTGCACACAACCTACAGGATTAAAGTTCTTCTTATCAATGCACATGCCCCTTCTTTAGGCATGACCTAATGCGTCTTGAAGCCACTCAAGAATAATCTCCAAGAAGAGTAGGAAAAGGAAGATCTCAGGAACTCAAAGCTTTAGCACAACAGGAAAGCCTTTCTCCAGAGAAGAAAAGGATCTCTTAACAAGGGGTACTAAGGTTTTGAATAATGGAAGAGGTAATTAGGGATGACAGTAGTGGTGAATTTATAGCCCAATATGCTTGGGAAGCAAATACAGTTGCAATCCTAGAGAGATTAGGAAGTTTAATTAAAACAAGAAAATAGTTTCTAAACAAAACTGGGTTCTGTGTCGCTAGTTGCTCAAGCGCAGGACTGGTTGCTCGAGCAGTCATCAATTCTGTTTGGGAAATCCTAATCCCAGGTCAGCCCCGCTCAAGCTCAGGAATGGCCGATTGAGCACCCATCAATTCTATCTAGGGTCTGTGTCTTTGGCCAGAATACTTTAATCTTGAAGTCTTCAGCTCCAGAACTTGACACATACTCTGATCCATCTAAAAATAAAAAAAATTACAACTTCATATTGGACTTAAGTTTTATCCAATCCCATGAATTGGCCAATAATACAACTCTTAATAGTTATCCCAGGGAGATTTCACCATGGGGGAACCTGGCTGTTGTAAGGCTGATATTTTCATCTATAAAGCGATTTCTTTTGAATAAATGAAGTTATTGACATGGCTTCAGAGGTATGCCTCATCTGAAGGAAAAGTAAGGTTGTTGCAGATGTAGATTGTTGCTTCAGAAAGAGAACCTAACCAAAGAGGGAGCAAGAATGCTCACTTCATGCGAGGGAGAATGCCCTCGTTATTTTTAACCATTCTCCTCTTTCTCTGTTGAAGTTAAGGGAACCTCCTTTGACTCTAGGGATGCCCTTTCTCCTTGGGAAAGAACCTAGGGACTGTTTTCAAGGTTGGATGACCTAATGCCCGTAGCTCAAAAGAAGAGAACGTGACTTTTTAATGGCAAACAAAATTAAATTTAAAAATTAAATATTTTAAAAAGAAAATTTATATTTCAGGTCCTATATTTATTTTATTACTCGCAATTGTTTCAAATCGAACAGCACGTGTTTCATGTTGTGTATTTATTTCAACTCTTGTACTCGGTTTGTGCACTTGTTCATATGACAACAACTTAACAAATATGATAAGGATTATTTATGGAAACAAAAGTTATGCAAAAATAAATGGGATTAACAGGAGAGTATTACAAATTTAAAATAAAGTAAAGAAAAGAAGATAATAAAAAAATAAATCATTATAGCAAAGAAAAAATTATCCATTTTTAGAAAGTGTAAAAAGTCAAATGCCTAAAATGCGATCATGTGCAAAGTAGCGAATGAATGCTAAAAGACAAAGAAATCATAATAAAAGAAAAAAACAAAGCAACAAGAGGAAAAAATAACCTTAGATTCTACAGATAAGATAATTGCGTAGACGTTGACGGTTGCTATTGATGACTATTGCTTTGCTGATATCTATTACGTTAACATGTCATATTATTAAGAAATTATTTCCATACAATATTATAAAATTCATGCCGGTTCAACTACTTAATTTTTTATTACTATGGTTTTTATCTAATCTCAACAGATCTATCCTTAAATATGTTTAGATATTTAAACTTGTGTATAAAAAACCACCAAATCCAACCCCATGTAGTTGTCACGAATGCAAGTAGACCTAGCAAACAAATCGGCGCAACCATAACCCGACCCATTTTTAAAATGGGTTGGAACCCTTCAACCCACACCCCTGGAGGTCAATTTGACTTGACTCGCTTAGCCCGAATTTAATTTTGGGTTGGGTCGAGTTGACCCAAACTGACCTATTTAATTCCTTCTTTTTATGTGGTCTAACTTATTTTATGTGGCCTAATTTTATTTGTAAAGATTTTCTTATGTCTAAATTCATCCCAAGTATTGCATTGAGCATGAGTTTATAATATACCAATTTTCAAGTGTAAAAAATGGGGCCAAAACCCATTAAAATTATCTAACTCATTTATTGATACAATATGTTCCTAATTTTCTTTTTATAATATCATATTTGAGAATGAGTGTAAGACTCATCAACACTATTGTATTCCATTCATATTCATATTTTAATGATAAATTTCTATGCATAATTACCCAACATAACAATAAAAACACAATTAATATTTCAAGAACAAAAAATTGTATTGTCAAATAAAAAAAGTTTCATATTTTAAGTGTTAAAATATTTAACTATACACCATAAAAATAAAAGAAGCAAACTATTGCATAACTCCTCTGCATAATATTAATAGTTATAAGGTTTATGCCCTGTAGAAATTAAAAAAGTCACATAAAAAATGAAAAGTTAAGATAAATGAGTAAAACATAAATGGGTCAATCGGGGTAGCTATCCATCTTTATACGAGTTGGTAAACCATAACTCATGAATGACCCGTATTTTAAATAGGTTGGGTTATTATGTAGGTTAGAAATGAGTTGATTGGGTTGGGTTGGTAGGTCAGGCCGGTTTTTGCTAGCTCTAGATGCAAGAAGTAACACAGTACATAAAAACAACTATATGAATGGAAAGAAAACGAACATGGAGAGAGAGAGAGAGAAAGAGAGAGAGAGAGTGCTAGCTTTAGATGCAAGAAGTAACAAAGTATAGAAAAACAACAATATGAATGGAAAGAAAACGAGCATGGAGAGAGAGAGAGAGAGAGAGAGAGAGAGAGAGAGAGAGATTGGGCTGGTTTTTGCTAGCTCTAGACGCAAGAAGTAATACATACATAGAAAAAACTATATGAATGGAAAGAAAACAAACATGAAAAGAAAGAGAGAGAGAGAGAGAGAATGGAAAAATTACCTCAAAAAAAGGCTATTGGCTGCAAGGGAGATGGAAATGAGATTGTGAGGCACATTTCTTTAGATCTTATATTTCACATCGCCTAATGGGCACACCTGATTTGGCAATCCAATTGTGTTGCCAACCCATTGGATCGAGCATTTTTTTTTTTTTGTTGGGCTAACACCATTAAACTTCTAGGCCACATATTATGGGGTTAGAATGATCCCATGTGCTTGAAATGTTACATAACATATTAGAATTCCAAAAAACCATCCAAATCTAATATGGATCCATAAAGGTGTATAAAAGGCCTATTCATAGAAAAAAAAAGCCCCATAAAATTTATTAATACTGTTACTAGGGGCTTTCTATAATTTACAAAAAATCCGCAAACATTAAAAATAAATAAGTGAAGAATATTTTTGGAGAAATTTAAGTGAGCTAGGCCTAGTCCAAACTGAGAAGGGTACTCTACCCGGTGTTCGCACAAGGGCAACTTAAAGCCAATAAGTAGTATCCATGCATCCAAAGATAGGCCACATAAGCGCAACAGACCCACATAACTTGACATAAAATGCGCCTGAACTAAGGCCCCGGACAACTTGTGATAAGTAGGAAAAAGTCATATACATAGAGTTCCAACGCCCAACAGATTATTATATGTCATCTCTGCCAATGGATTATTTTATGTCTTCTTTTATTAGTGCACAACAGGAGCTCTCTCCAACACAAGTAATCTCACTGATAGTGAAAACATTTATCCACTAGCCTGTAAAAAAATTTACATGGGAGGTTATGCAGACATTTGCATTTTTTGGCTACATTTGCATTTTCTGGCTTCATCTCATTCACTTAATTCAAGATTTAGGTAAGAAGCTTTCATCGCTTTCTAAAGGAAGTCATGTGATCATGAATTATTAAATGTGACCACTTTTCATTACCCACCATGGATTGGCCACTGTTCAAAATAACTTGATGGTTCCCCATCATGTTCCCAACCATCTATTATTTGCGTTCTTCATGTTTATGTTGAATGCAATTGCTACATATATTCTTAGTTGTACATTGAAGTCAATATAGGCGCACGAAATCAATTTTTTTGAATCCCCAAACACAGGCCACACCTATCCAAGATCACCAGTATTGAGTGGTATAATTCCCTGATAAATTACTTCATCCTCAGTTTCTCTATCTGTTTGTACTCAGACTGTGTAGAATCCCGTTGTGGATTGAGTTGATAACTGGGCCCCACAAAGCATCACTTCTTTCTTTCTTTCATTTTTTCCTTCGTACTGGCCGATCATTTCTAATTTGAGACGAGGGATGATTAAGATGGGGAGGCAAGTTTTAAGAGGGAGGAGATAGATATCGGTTGGGCGAAGGATTTGTTAGAAATAAGATTGAAAGAGTCTACTTTCCTACTTAATTGAAAGAATCTATCTCTCTTTAGAAATTAAAAGAAGGGGACGTCACATGTCGCTCAAAGGAAGTGCCACTTGTTGCGCTCTTACGCTCTCCGGGAAGGAGATGCTATCATTATATACACTAGCATTTTAGGCCCCGCACTAATGCGAGCCATGAAAAAATAATAATTAATTCTTATTAAAAATTATTAATGATTTAAATAAAATATTAATGAATATTATTACATAAATCATAGCAAAAACATAGTTAAATTAGTGAATCTTTATTTTTTCTCAAGGAGAAAATATTTTCTTTGAATTATAGATGTATAAAAGTTGAGAGCGAAAAAAAAAGCGTTGATATGAAGTTATCTTTAAATGATTAAAGGAATTACACGTGGTCTAAAGAAAAAAAAATTAATATTTGTTTATTAGCATGCACTTATTTCAGTAGTTGCACTTGGTTCATCTTCTCAACTTATCTTGACAGTTGTGTTTGTTTCATTTTGTGTAGATCTTTTAACTCCTACACTTATTTCAATTTGTGCGCTTGTCTCAATAAAGTTAATTGTTTTTTGTTTTGCAATGGAAGTACTTGGTCTAACATCTTGAAATCTCATATTTTCTTTATAATTTGATATTGCATAGTAAATATTCAAATAAATTAGGCAAAGAAACTAATATGAAAGAAATTGTGTTGATGGTATTAAAATAAAACTTATAATTTTCAATTTAGGAGAATAAAATGGTTGATTCTTGAGATTAGCTAATTTCTTCAATTTTCATGACTGGGATACTGCTTTCTTACGTTAGTTTGTTCATCATTGAGTCTAGTTTTATATGAAATAAATATTGCTTTCACAATGCTTTTTTTTAATTTTATGTTCCAATAGTTGATACCAATTAACCTATAAAATAATTAAAAATTTAATATATATATATATTCATGATGATAGTTAAAATAAAGAAGTAACTTTATATAAATAAAAATAAATGAAAATACCTTATTTTCACATTCTTGAAATTCTTTTTCTGTCGCATTTATAAAGATTTTAAGTACTTCATCGTGTAATAAGAATGATGTTTGCTTGGTGTGATCCACAATTGTTACAGTTGCAATGTATCTGACAATAAAAAAAATTAAAAACAATTGTTTCATAATATGTGCAATAGATAAATATGTCAACTTGATTAACATAACAGCTAGATGATATGCAAATTTGGTTGGATTGGAGTTAACATAATTCCTAAAACTCCTATTTTTCAACAATATTAAGAATCTTAAGAACGCCACTGTTGACTGCATTGACTTATGATTAAATGATCAAGATTTTTGGGTTACAAATTACCATGAATAGTATAGAGTTTAAGGATCTAATTCTTTATCTAAATAGTATCAATCAAAGGGCTATATAAATAATTTAAGAATATAAAACAATTACCTTTGTAAGTAGAAAATCTAAATAATGTCAATCAAAGGGCTACAGATTACTATGAAACAGTTTAATAATATAATAATTAGCTCTGTAAGTACCCAAATCAAATAGAAGGAATTCAAAATAAGATGCAGTTCACCTCTAACATATACACAGGCACCATCTCCACTTTAATGGGCCTAAAATTGTAACATCATGATCATCCTTGTTGATTTTAGTGGCATTTATGGGTCTTAGTGGGTGGGTTAAAGTACAAAAGATTGGGCTGAAATGGGTAGGATTGGGTATATGCCCATTTATTAAATCTGGTTGGAAACATTGACCTATACCCAAATAATCAGGTGAACAAATTGAGTAGGGAATTACGCTATTTTGATCCTTGAACTCGGCTTCGTGCACTATGCCTACATGTAACCCCATAACTCTCCTTCTAAGTTGACTTTAACAATGTTAACCAAGTGCATAATCTTAATCACAAATAAATCAACATAGTTCATCATTTCTGTGGATTGAAACCAGAGATCTAAAACTCAGCCTAATTGTAAATTAAAAAGACTTTTATGAAGTTAAATTGAACGATCTCATCGTGCCCCAAGGAGCGAAGCCGGATCACTTTGAAGAGGTGAAATAACCTACTAGTTGTGGAACACAAACTATGATCCAATGGTTCAAATAACCTTTATCTTGTTCAAAACTCAAAATTTTGACTTACTGATGCCATGTATTTGCATATGAACCTGATACACATTTGAAAAACTCAATCTTGTGTAGAAAACTGAGGAGAGATTTTAGGAAAATTGAGAGGTTTTAGAGATGTGGTATGAATAGAGTTTAACTAATATGGATGGAATCCTTAGATTGCACCACGTGTCGAGAGGCGAAAAAAGAGAAGAACATATATTCTAATATAAAAGCAATAAATGCGCATATCAAAGAAAATATAAACAAAAAATATTAAAATGGAAACAAAAAAGATTTGTGGAAGAGTAACATTTTATGGTAATGTAAGAGAATATTTTTAATTTGGAAAGAGTTTAAATTTTAAAGACCTTTTGAGAGATTATGAGATTTTGATGGGCTTAGGAAAGATTAGAATTGTGGTTAATATAATTTCATTGATAAATGACGCCAATTCCACTTGCTTACTAGAAGTCATTTATAAAAATCAAAATCTTCTTTGTAAGATGATGATCTCAGTTATGAAGGTTATATAACAAATAATAACCATTTCTAAAATGGGACCCTCATAGTGGTGGTTGTAATTTGGTGAGTATAATAATGGTTATAATCAACGAACAGGTCCCACAATTGTTTTAACATTATATGGGTCAAGGGATATAGTGATTACCTATATTTGCTTGTGTGATCGTGTTGTCATTTGGTTTTTTATTAGCGAGATGAAACCTATCATGTGAATCAATTTGATGGGTCCCACATGTATCAATATCAAATGGACCCCTAAGAGTGACTAATCTAATTAGTTGAGTATAATCATGGTTACAATCATCAAACGAATCCCACAATTGTTTTAACATTTTATGGGTCAATGGCTATAGTGATTACCTAGAAGAGATGTTGATCATTCCTTTCTATTCGTTTGGTGGATGTTGTGTGATGTGAGAGACAGATTGTTGTGTTTGAGAGTGGAGCGAGAATAAAAGGGAGGGATGGTGACAATATGGTTGATGGAATTGATGAGTTGAATGAGAGTAAATAAATGAGGAAATGGTGATGAAGAACAGGAAACATGAGAAATTTTGGAGGTAACAAAGAATAAAGATCAATTGGAAAGTTTGGAATTGGAGGATTATGGCATGTGGAGATTATAGGAGGAAAGAGATATATTTTAGAGAGAGATTGTAAAAATATATATAGGAAATGGGTGGATAAGATATATTACTTAGAATCTATAAGATATCATGCCTTCATTAACTGAATCATAGGAACTGCAATGTGTCACAACCTCATGAAGAGTAAAGCGCTATGTGTCGTTCTCCCACGAAAAAACTACGCCACGTGTCACTTTCCTGCGAAAAAGGGTATTGTTATAATATATAATAATAATAATAGAAATCAAATTCATAATTACTGCAATATCAGGTAGAAATTTACTCAAAACTGATTTGAAATGAGACCTAGATTATCGAAATTTCCTAAAAGATGACGTAAAAGGATCGGATTCTCACAAAAAAGCATAAAGATCTTCTATTGGCCCGCGCCCAAGGCAGGCCTTCTTTAATAATTATATTATTTGTAAATAAAAATATTTATAATTATTTAAATTAATTGTAAATTAATATTAACATAAATTTATTACACAATCATGATTTCAATATTTTAGTGCACTCTTATAAAACTAAATATTTTATTATTAAAACTAAATAAAAAAGACAAATAATATACCAGTAGAGTTTCATTAGAATATTAATAAAAAAATAATGTGCTCTCACGCTCTCTCACTAAGAGGGCCCAAAAAGAGAAAAAATATATTCCAATATAAAAAAAATATCTATGCATATCAAAGAAAACATAAAAAAAAATTGAAATATTAAAAAAAAAGATTTGAAGAGGAGACAAGATGAGGGAAAGAGTAAGGAAAAATAAAGATTTGGATTGATTAGGTGGATCGATAATATAATGTTTGCTCATGCTATAATAATAGTAAAAATAGTATAGTAATAATAATAATAATTGTATTCATGTCTATATACCTAATTTAATGATTGGATATGGCTAATGGCATGCCGAACAATAGAGAAATTTGTGGTAAAAATTATTAGTAGGGTAAGTAGTTTTTGTTGAAGTAGGAAAGCATAGAAAAGCACTAAAAAAAAGAAAAATATATTAAAATTTAATGATTTTAAAAAATAGATAATAAATAAAAAGAAGTCCAAAATATATAAATATATTATTTAACCTTGTCTATTAAAAAGGATGAAAAAAAAATGAAACAATCCATACTGGTGGGTGACATACATTACATAAGCAAAATCTTATGTTGGCCAAATATTGTAGACTTAGGAATAGACCCTCCTTAGCCGTACAATTTTATAATTTTTGTATGAATTGCAAACTTAGCAGCAAAGTATAAAGGAGCCTCTTGTCCCATCTACCGACCTAAGAAGAGCAACATACAAAAACTATAAATAATTGTATAATTGATAACCTTAGATATATATGGATATAACTCACACGTACCTGGGCTTTAATGAACTCCTTGATCTCAAATTTCTTGTCTGTGCCAAGACACAAAAAAATCCACCTAGAAGATACAAATAAATAGATAAAAGTAGAAGGCAACATTTTTTTAAGGTGTTATGTAAAAGATTACCATGGATGAAGAGTTGCATGGAAAAAGAAAGAAGGAAAGAAGCACTATAAAAAAAAAATTTGAGATCCAAAATAGGGAATCATATAAGTGACTCAACATAAAAATAAAAAGAAAACAATGTGGAGGATCAAATTGACAATGGATAGGCCACATATTACACGAAATGACAGATGTGAGATAGATCATCATTCTTTCTTAGACAATTGATACAATAGTAAAACAAAAGTGAATGTTTTACATAGATACAAAAATGCCTCTTATCATTGATCATTCTAATCGATGAACTGCCATAGATAGTAGATCCAATACTAAAATAAAACTGAATTTTTTTTGACATATAAATACAAGAAGGCATTTGATCATTGATATAGTGGAAAGAAAGTAGATCATGATGAAATGTCCTAAGAAAGAGTGATTATCAAGAGGGAAAAGAATATTCCATGGATGGTGAGAGATAAGAGTAGTTATTCAAACTTACTCTTCAATTAAATTCCTTGAGAAAGATTTTAGGCAATGAAGCTTGACTATGATAAGAATAGGGAGAGTGATTTTCGGGCAGTTAACATCTCAAACACGTTCATATCAATCAATTATATAAAGCAAGTGCCCATCTCACACACGGTGAATGTATAAATTTTTAGTAGTATGGTATATGGGGATTGGGGTCGTGTCAAAGTGTATTTAAGGTCATAAATTAAAGGCAAGAATCCATCTCCACAGTTAAGTACAAATCAGGCTTTGGAAGTCCTCTAGTCAGGCTTGAAAACACAAGCCAAAGTCCATGTAATTTACATAGAATGCAAGGAGAATGGCCCATGTTTTGACCAACGAGCTAAAATATAGGCAATAACGTTGAGCTGGACCAGGAACTGGTTTGGTCCTTGTCAGCTTCATCGGTAAAACTTATCTCAACAGTCTTCAATGATACGATAGGATTTTGTTGGGCTTTTAATCAAGGGCATTGTGCACATTTGTATTCCGTATCCAATAGCACTTGCTAATGGAGTTATTTAATGAGGATGGATCACTACAATTTAGGAACCGTAATGGTTGGATCACTCCAATTTAATCCAATTTAGGAATTGTAATTTACAACAGCTTACCTTATCCTAATAAGCATGTCAAGTGTCGTTCTCTCCTTCTCTCTGGCAAGAGGGGGAAATTTTCTTAATATATGAACTTTTTTTAGGAAAAAAGATTAGAACTCTTAAATTTAGATTGCTTAATGTGTCGCCTTCTCATGAAAAGGGCTATGCCATGTGTCGCTATCTCGCTAAAGGAGAATTGTTATAATATATATAATATAATATAATTGCAAACCAACTTGAGCTAAAATTTCGAAATACCATATGTTGCGAAGCCTTTCATTTTGAATGTTAGAATTTTGATAGATCAGCCCCACCAGTGGTGGACCCATGTAGTGATGATCTTAGGCAGTTGCCCCAGGTCAAGCATGAAATTACATAGAGATTTATATTGGCCGGAATATGCTCCACATATTTGTAACAAACACTCGCCCCACATCTAAATCTAACTATCGCCCCACATGAAAAGACTTATGTTCTACTTTTACATCTTCTCCACCGAGAATACGAGATCTTCATCACACCATTTTTTTTTTCAACATCTTCTTTTGCTGAGAGTGCAAATCCACTTTGCACTAATTGAGTTCCTCGTCGCCAGTCTTCTCCTTGTTAGTCTCCCTCTCCCTTTCCCACCAATAACCCTAAATAAAGTAGTCTCCCTCTCTCCCCAGATGTAGTATAATTATAATCACTCTAAACCTAAATTTGAACCCTTAATCTCCGAATCGTAATTCTAAACCCTAAATCCACAAATCCTAATCCAAACCCTATGCCCTAAATCATCAAATTTGAGCATGTATACAGAATTCGAAGATGGCCAAATCACCCTTGATCATGCTTTTAATCTTTAGTCAAGCCTCAGTGTTCATATGTTTGGATAGCTTGAGCTACATTTAAGTGGGAATTCTTCTTCTTTGCCCTGAAACAATGACCAACTACAGGAAATTATTTTTTAGCTAAAGTAAGTGCAGAATAGCCAAATTCCTTAGATCAAAATAGAATCTCTTTGGGAACCCAAACTGGGTAATTGGATTCTAACTCAAATCACTATTTCAGGGCATCCAAGCACCTAGGATTAAAGAAAATGTTATTTAGACAGTTTTGATGATGATCACCTGAATTTGGGAGAGGTAATGGGAAGTCCCTTCAATTGGGTAGGAGATTTGGCATGCTTGTGTAGTTCATCCTAGCTCTAATTGTAAATACTTCAATAATATAGTTTTGAACCTCAACATTTTCCTGATTAAGATTTTGCGGTTTAATGCATAATTGAATTAGATTATTTGATACTTGAATATCAACCACAATGTTGGGCTATTTGTTAAGGGATCTTTGTTATTACAAATGTGTCACTGAATTTATCCCTGCGTATTTTTTTAGAAAGTCTATTGTGGAAGTATTAGGAGTATAAGGAAGGAGATACTAATTTCCACATGATAATGATAATTACATTTTTAGAGTATTCTAAAGTTTCTTTATTATTTTGTAGTATGGTTGCTAATTGATGTGCTAATTTTTTTTAAGAAATTGAAATTTGGGGTTTTTTTTTTGGTAACCCAACCAAGAAAACTGGGACCCAAGCCTATAGAAGTGGGAAAAGAGCTCACAAAGTAGGAAGGCAGCCAGCACATGATAGCGAGGTAATAACTGCCACTCCTTAACAAAAGTTATGTCTTTAACTTTGCTAGAAATGGGGATTATTGGTATTTAGTGACGATTTTAATGTAATTCAATTTATCTTTGAATCAACTATAGCAAAAATTTAGTCCGGCCAAAATGAAAATCCTGGATCCGCATCGGGGCCCACTGTGAGAGTTTTACTCTTTTAACTCGGCTTCTTTAAGACAAGGCATCAAATCGCAGAATATTTCTTTCTTACGTCTCTCCTTAGTTTCTATATGTCAACATTTCCGTCTTTTTGTTCTCTTTCCACTTTCCATCAGACAAATCTGTAGTAGAACTGAGGACTGCATAAAATTGCTCTGTATAAATCAAGTAACCTCGTAACTCACTGTCAAACATACACGTCTCTCTCTCTAACATCCATTTTCATATCTGCCGAACTTTGATCGTACTTCTACCCCAAGAAAATCTATGAAACCATCCAACGAAGAGATGCTAACATTTATCTGAACTACTCTATCTCAAGGCACTGTGAAGGGATCGAAGGAGTAAGAAAGAGTGTCAGAACTCTGTCCATGTACGTAACACTATCTTCACGTCTCTGACAAACCCATTTGAGGATCATGTGAAACGGATCCCACTTTTTGTTTGCTCACAAAGGAAACCATGGGTTTTTTAAATGGTCATTTTCCTTTGTTTGACGGACAGGTTTTTCCTGGGCAGAAAAGTTCCCTTGGGTTTTACTAGATAATGCATGTGATGATATGCTTTCTTAGATGGAGTGGCAAGCTTATTCTTGGATAGGAAGTGGTTGTCACCGTAAAGTTGTGGTTCTTGGATATATAGGAAGTGGTTTGTCATCTAAAAGTTCTAGGACTCGAATCTCGCCGTCTTTGTAAGCATAAGTAAGTGTTCCATAGGACTAAGGCTGCATTGGCATTGACAGATTAATTTCCTTTTGTTCAGCTGCCGCTCTATGCATTTCGATTCTCTCTACATTCTTCTCATGGTTTTTTTGCAATTTTTTACTTTAGTTTTTAAACACTAATTGAATATCTTATCATTGTTTTAACTTAATTTATTGTTACTTACCAAAAAAAACTTAATTTATTGTTCATTTGACCAGTAGCATTCTTTTGTATTTTTCTTTTAATTTCTCAAAAATCCTATGAAAGTAGAGATATTGAAATATTAATACTTAAATTTCCAATTTTTCATATTTTATCTTTTTTTTGAAACTTCAATTTTCAGTCTTGCCTTCCACATTTTAATATGATTTTTAATATTTTATTTACCAAAAAGTTCATTTTTAGAAATGAGCGTTTTTACCCCTTTTTAGAATGTATTAAAGCTCAATTTATAAAATTTGAATATTTTACCTTTATATAATTGTTGTCCTATTCAACGAACAACACATGTACAAATGAGTAGATTTGTTATGAAAATGTTAAGGTGAATGCATAGTAAAATTATGAATGATAGAATAAAAAATAAGTACTCTCACAAGTATTTAGAGATAATATCAATAAGTGATAAAATAAGAAAAATCAGTGAGAAAAAGTTTTTAGGTTCACCAAGGGAGAGGTAGGCTAAAGAAAACGTAGATGAAAGTAGTAACGTTATGTATGAAGGAGTGCAACCTATTTAAGGATTTGACTCAAAATCGATCAATATAAAGACAGAGAATTTGTGTAGTTAATACAGCATAGTTGACGCAATACTTTAATGATGATAATTATGTTTTGATTCTATTTTTATAACTAATGCATTGGTATTTTAAGCAAAATCATATATTTAAATTAGAAAGGGTATGTAATGAAAATGTACATTGTTATAATCACCTAATTTACTCAAAATAATAGTAACATGGACTTATCCTTCGGCCTTATGAACATATTTTCCTTTTATACATAGTGATATGTGCCACCTCCCTACTCTCACCTTCACATGTTTTCGATACTCAAATATGTCTGATTGACTTGTATGGATTATTTAGTTGTCTGACTTACAGGTTGATGCTTGTTATGGCTTATGGTCATCGCCATATGTACCTGTCATTTAAATTAAAAATCCACGCGCTGAAGATTCCCCATGGCCTCCTAATTGAAGATTTCATATTGATATTGGATACATATAATTTTGAAAAATTGGTTTCCATGCACAGATCTAAAGGAGTGAGGATTTTCAGATCCTATGGGGAAATGTAAAACCTGAAAATCTTCAATGGTCCAAATCTTGGGAATTTACTATTGTCCAATATGAATTTTTCATGACTTTAGAAAAATTCAAAACATAATATCATATTACAGAGTTACAGCAGTTTGAGAGAGTTGACTTTTTTATCTTATGCAAACCCATGTTAAGACCTTTCAATTCTCATGCTTCTCATATATTGCATTGATAATTATACATACACATGCATAAATGCATACAATCTGCACATGATCTAATGTAGAAAGATAACTAAGCAAGAAAACCAAGAGACCTTAAACTTAGTAGAACTTAATCGCTAATAATATTTTTCTACATCAGCTCAGGAGCAAATTGTATGCATTTTATGTATGTGTACATATAATTAACGTATTTCAAATAAATTTGCAATGGATATCAGTAGGATGTAAGAAACTTGTATTAACTTGAGTAGATGCATATGTTTTACACAAATATGACTCTAGTGACACTCGACCCAACACATGATTCACGAAGGTAAGCCGCAAAAAGTAAGTTTCGTATTCGAAACTCCGTGCCAACTACAGAATAGCTAATCCTAACTTGTGATCCATTTGTCTCATTAGTTGAAACTAACACTTCCATTCCTTAAAAAATGGACCACACGGAAGAACCAACTATCAACGAATGTCAAAAACAACTTCAATCAAATTACGTACCTTTTCACGAAGAATGGTATAAAATAACGAAAACGATTTGAAAAATGAATATTCACCCACCACTCCACTGATTCAAATTCTAAAAAAAAAAATAATTCAAAATTCTCTAATTATTCATTAAAATCGCTAAATTAATAACCCCATCCGGTGTGCCCTCGAGTCATCGCATGGGCCATGACAACAAAAAAAAAAAAAAAAAAAAACAACAACAAATTTTTTTTTTAAAAATCTCCCGCTATTTAATTAGTCAATAACTCGTCAACGATGTTGTTCATGTAAACGCACGCAATTAACGGCTTAATCCCACTCCCTCTCTCTCTCTCTCTTTCTTTCCGCTTTCAAGGGTCGTCTCTCTTTTCGCCATCACAGCAGCAGTTGCCACCAAAACCAAGAAAAAAAAAAATTCCAAGCGCCAGTGTGTCAGGCCTTACCCACCAATTCCAACCATAGAAACATACGACGACGACGACTTTCGCTGTGGGCCCTACTCCCTCTTCTTTCCTCGTTCCTTCCTCAGCCTCACCGTAACAGAAGATAGCGATACCGAGATAAAGAAAACTTGGTCAGTCGAGTCGTCCACGACTTGCGCGTGTGAAAACCAATAGTGTCTGCGTTGACTTAGATCTCTGTGTATCTACATAAGATCTCTGGTGAAGATGCATGTCGGCTCCTGTGTGGGGTTGGTTTCAGGTTCTTGCCATTGTTTTGGTTAGCCATGGGTTCTTCTGGTTTCGCCTGTGGAGTCATGTTCGTGTTCTTCTTCTTGTTGTTGTTGTTGTTGTGGGAGGGGTGCGAGGGAGGTGCTGGGACCTTCAGGTTCGATCTCCACCATCGATTCTCGGAACCCGTCAAGCGGTGGGCCGTGGAGAGATCCGGAGCCGGGCTCCGCCCGGAGGACTGGCCGGAGAAGGGGAGTGTTGAGTACTACGCCGCTCTGGTGCACCGCGACCGCGTCCTGCGCGGCCGCGCCCTGGCGGAGGAGGTGGACCAGACGGTCACCTTCTTGGATGGGAACCAGACGCGTCGGATTGGCTCGTTGGGATTGTATGGTTCCTTTGATCGCTCTTTCTTTCACTGATCTGATCCGCGCAGTGTGGTTTCTTTTTTTTTTTTTTTTTGATTGATCTGGTCCGTTCATGTGGCGCGCCTTCGCATGCGGATGATCTGATCCGATTTTCATTCCAATTGGATTGATCTGGACCGTTGATTGATCATGTGGACACATGCATGATCGATCCAATCCACTCAAATCATGCCATTTTCACTGAGCGGATTAGATCCATCAACAGTGGGCCCCACATGTTGCAGGATCGGATGTGGTTTTTGTTTTGGATGAGGGGTTTTGGGGTTGGATGGGAATTGGATTTTGAACTTGCCTGTGTGTGTTGTTGGGTGAAATTGAAATTCAGCTTGCATTACGCGACGGTTTCGTTGGGGACGCCGAGCAAGGATTTCTTTGTGGCGCTGGACACAGGGAGTGATCTGTTTTGGGTGCCATGCGATTGTATCAGTTGCGCGCCCACGTCGTCTGCCTATTATGGATTTGTATGTTCTTTCCTCTCTGCTTTTGGTCTCTTCATTTGCTGTTGTTGTTTAATTGTTGTTGTTGCTGTTGTTATTGCTGTTGTTATTTTAGCAATGACTAGTGCATATGAGCCTTTGTGAAGAAATCATGCGGATGTCCCTACTCCCTGCACTATGATGTTGGTGACTTTTTAGATGAAAAGTGGTGAAATGGGTTATTGCTCTTTTTGTTTTTATGGAATAGAGTTTGTCTTTGTATTAGGCTCACTTGCATATGATGATTTTGGTTGATGATCTAGTCTGTCTTTCTGGTGGGGCTACCGGTGATGCGCCATGGTTTGATGGTCCTACACATTGGATAATTGTGATGGGTTCCTTGCTGGACTTCAAATGAAAATTGGAGGCATAATCGTCATGTTTGATGGAAATTTATGATCATCCAGTTTGTATGACTTCTGGATTGCATAAGATTTTTTTTTTTTTTTTTGGGAGGACTCGGGGTGGGGGTTGGGGTGGGTGGGTGGTGGGGGGTAGGGATCAATTTGATTGTTTGTGGTTTGAGCTACCCTTCTCAGGTGAGGTTGATGATGGTAATGAATGGATCTAAGATGAAAAGTGAGGAAGCTGGGTGGGCTATGGATTAAAAAAGATGCATTAATGTGGAGCATCCCTTGGTGAGAAGCTCAAAGCCAACAAAATTTACTGGCGAGAAGTCCCAAAGTGTGATTCAGAGAAGTAATCAGAAGCAGAAACATGTGTTACTGAGCAATCTCATACTTGAATGCGGTAGACTTCTCAAGTGATGGCAAGATCTACATGTACATAGTTGAGGTGCGATTTAGTGTTGAAGTGTATAATTTCATCAAACACTTTGAAACTAATACATGATGAAGTTCGACGCCATATCGCCACTAGAAATGAAAGTTACAAGGCTCGTGCAGACAAACGTTATCGTTACCTTAAGTTTTTTGAAGGAGATATGGTTATGATACGTATCCATCTGGAACGGCTACCACAAGGAGCTAATAATAAGTTACATCCATGAAATGTGGGCGCATTCAAAGTGTTGAACAAGCTTAGTTCCAATGCCTACACATTGGAGTTACCATTAGATCTTGGCAGTAGCCCAACCTTCAATGTTGCAGACCTCACAATCTAAAGAAAAAATTGTTGATGCTTTTGATGATCATCTTGTTTCCACTTATCAAGGAGTATTCCAGAAGTTCCCCGTCTGTTAGCAAAACCTCTGATGCTACATGGATTACTAATACAACTTCCAACGCCTAAATCTGGATCTTTATGAGTATTATCAAGCTATTAACTTGCCAAAGTTGAATTTGTTCCAAGCCGGGGAGGATTAATACGGGCTAGACTATAGATTGGCCAACCCATTGGACCAGTCCATAGGCCCAATGGGACATCTAGTTATGTAGCAGTCTAATTAAGTAGTTTGATTTTATTACAATTAATATTAGTGAGTTTCCTATTTTGTTTAGGCTTATTCCTATAATAGAAAGTATTGTTGCTTAGGGATCAAGCCTACTCTTCTATATAAGAATGATAAGGCCACATGGTATTTGGAATGCTTATTCCAATTTATGAAAAGACTCTGAGTTCTCTTCAATTATGGTGTGTTTCATGGTTTTGAGTGTGCCGTGCCCTAGTGTTGGAATCCATCTTTGGATTCGATTAATCCATTGGGAGATTGTTCTAAATGTTTGATCGAGAGTCCAAGTCTACGCCAGTTTGCAAGGTCGTGGTAAGGAGGTTCCCCAATATGCTTTGTTTCCCTGAGTGTGATAATCCACATTCTCAACTAATGACCATGGTGTGCTCAGTTTTAAGCTGTAACATGGATAAAAGTTAATAGAGGGGAAGGATAGATTGGCCGATAAAATTTGGAACTTGTGTCATGAATAAATGAGGCTCCTATTCGTTATGGAAATTTGCAATATGAATACATATTGGGCATATAAATGTTTTTTCGCTACACATTTGCTCACAGTATTCAGTACAGATTCCACTAAATATTTCTAAGATGTTTCCACACACCTGAGAACGCCATCACATAAAATTAACATTACCATCTCAGTAGCACGTCTTGGTATCTATGGCAAAATCAGATAGCAAAACTCTATACGACTTGAGATGCAAAATACACTCTCTTCTACTTATTGACAGAAAATTCTGTATAACTATTTGTTGTTTTTTTACTTTTTCCATTACTTGAATAGAAAATCTACCACATATCGGTACTTTGTCATGTCCAAGTCAAAATCATGTTTGAAGGTGGGTTGCATCAGGTTGACAATCAGCTTTGAACAAGTTGGTCTCATAGAATCCTACATGGAAATTCCTACCCCAATTAGATTGTAGGTTTGATGGGGATATATAATGATAAGCCATGGAAAGTAAAAGGAATATATTTATAAAAAACGGTAAGGGAAATTTGCTATTTGGTCTTTTCCAAATTTGTCGTATTAGTGCCATGCACTACTTTATTTTCTTCTTTTGTGTTTTCTTTGTCGTTTTCAGTGTAACCACTTATTTGCTCTCTAATTGTTTTGACTGAACATTCCATATTTCACAGTTCACAATGATTTTAAACATTGTATATTTTGGTTTATATTCTCCTTTAGGTGCTTATTTTTGTCTTTTTTACTTGCAGACACAGAATTTTGATTTCAACATTTACAGTCCCAATACATCATCGACAAGCAAACAGGTTCCATGCACCAACGATTTATGTGAAGCCCAGAGTGAGTGCTCCGGAGATGCCAATAGTTGTCCTTATAAGGTTGCATATGTTTCTAGCAATACCTCATCTTCTGGAGTGTTGGTGGAAGATGTGATGTACTTGACAACAGAAGATGGCCAACATAAAGTTGATGCGCAAATAACATTTGGGTAATAATTGCCTTTTCATTTGTTCCCAGCCTTTCTTTTTTTTTTTTTTTAATTCTCCTCAAATTTGTTCAAGTCGAGTTATTGAAAGAAAGGTTTGTTTTACCTTCACAGCTAGTTCCCTTGCTTGTATTTTGGATGTTTTGAAATTCTAATTCAAGCTTCTCATGCTTATTCTGATACGCTTGTTTTGGTGCATTTGCCTCAACACAAGTTTGAAAATGAACATGATTTCTTTGTGGAATGGCTGTTTAGCCATGTCTTTATATTGAGTGTTGTGGAACTCAGAAACTGCATTTTGGGTTACTGTTTGTGGAGAAGGATGCAAATGCATCCCACGCCATACAAGCATTCTCTCTCCTTCTTACTTGAGTTGCATGAGAAAATTGTGAGAGAGCGCTACGCAAATAGAAGGTTCTTGTCTAGATGTAGGGCTTCCTAATTTGTGAAATTGCTCAAGAAAATGCCTAAAGATTTGAAGCATTGAATGCTCTACCCTGAATGAAGATTGGCCAAAAATCAATATATATATGCTGATATGTACCGTAGCAGCCAGTAGTTATTCGTTATGCACAATCTGCTTTAAAGTAATATGGATGTTTTGGTTTGCTTAAGAAAAACACATATACCAAGTCATACAGCTGATAATGTGATATTGATGGCTGATATACAACCGATAATTTGACATCTGATTTTCATTTTTTTATTTTTTATTTTTTTAAATATATTTAACTACTTGTCAATACTGTGAATCCATGAGTTTTAGTGGATATGAATGACAAAGATCTATGTGAATTGTCATATTAATTTTAGTTATTTCTTTAAACTCATATTAAATTTGGGTTGTGGGGTTATTGCAAATATAACTTTTAGTAGGTTTGAATGGAAAACTATTATTCACAAACCCAACATAGATAGCTGGGTAAGGCTTCAATGATGATTTTTGAATTTTACATTCTATTATATTTTGTTGCAGTTAATTTTTTAACTGAATTGAGTTTTAAGTAATGCAATGAGTGTGGCGCAGATGTATGTGCTCGAACCTACAGCTTTGTCTCATAACTAAGTTGTGAGAAACATGGTGAATGAAATGATTGAACCTCAGAAAACTCAAGAATTTAATTCTTGTAGGATGATTCAATGGTTGAGAAACTGCACAACATTTAGAACTAGACGGTTCCGATAAATACCTATAGAAAACATTAGAATGCAAATTAACATAATTTTGTGTTTGTATTAATCTTCCCAGCATCCTAAGAGATCATATAGTGTTGTTTTGGCTTTTGCAGTTGTGGGAAGGTTCAAAGCGGTTCATTTCTTGAAGCTGCTGCTCCTAATGGTCTGTTTGGTCTTGGTATGGATAATATATCTGTTCCAAGCATTTTATCAGCTGCAGGCCTGACAACAAATTCCTTCTCCATGTGTTTTGGAAGAGATGGAGTTGGAAGAATAATTTTTGGAGACAAAGGTAGCTCTGATCAAGATGAGACTCCATTCAACCGTGGAAAATTACAGTGAGTGTTCTGAACTTCATTTACCTGCTGCCCCATGATCTGGATTTTAAACTATATGTTAACTTCCACCAAAACACATGGCAATTATTCTGGTTTTCCTGTTTGAAATTATTTTCCAGCCCATCATACAACATCAGTGTAACCGGACTTCATGTGGGGCCAAATCTAACTGATACAAGTTTTAGTGCTCTTTTTGACTCTGGTACCTCATTCACATATTTGGCAGATCCAGCTTATACGCAGCTTTCTGAGAGTGTAAGTACTAATGCCTTGTCTTGAATGTGGTCAGTGCTTAGAGTATGCTTTTTACATGCCATATTATCCACTATCCTAGCCGATCTGAGACAGTATCGCAATTCACGACAATGCATATTGTAACAAATCCCAATAAATTTGAAACGTTGCTTAATATTACTATTGTTATTATTGTTGTTGTTGATGATGATGTATTTAATTAAGTAGTAGAGGAGTTGGACTGAGATAGTATCACAATTCACAACAATGCATATTGTAACAAATCCCTTTAAATTTGATACTTTGTTTGATATTACTATTATTATTAGTGATTTAGTGTTGTTGCTGATGATGATGTATTTAATTAAGTAGGTCAAGTCCACATGGTTGTACTGCAATTGCATTTCAACTCACTTTGTGGGCCCACTTCAGCAAATTCCATTTGTTGTGGGTGAATGGACTTAAATGGTAATTTGGTAGCGAATATATTATATATGCCCTAACTTTTAGCTTGATTCAATGATCACTTTTTTGGAATCATGACCTTGCAAAATGAATGTTTGGATTAAGTTGTTCTAGCTGTCTATTTTGGGAACCCTCCATAAGATATTTGTGACTATTAAATCAAGGTGACGAGCCATTTGTAATTGCTACAGTGCACTTCCACCCAACCATCTTTCATGCGTGAGGTGAAAGTGGGACCTGAAACATGGGCTATACAGCTACAATTGTAGTACAGTGGGCTGCTCTTGATTATCTCTCTTAAATAAAGAAAAGACTATTGAAAACTAGGTATAAGTGGTATGGTGAATAATCTGAAATGTATAGAACTTCATTAACAGCTGCTGAGCAAATAGACCTCCAATTTTCTGATGTTTAAGGCCATGGTTGGGCGGTCTGACTGAGTGATCCCGATGATTGCTTTTCTTGGGCCCTCCTTTGGTTGGCAATTTTCAAATGATGAGTCCAAAATTTAGAATTTGACCCATTTTAGCAATTTACTATTCTACCTATTTTATCTAGCACCAAAATTTAGACATAGAGGTGGATCAATTAATAAATGAATCATATTGCTTAAAATCCCTGGTAGGTCCTACATTATTTATTTTCTTCTTGTTTACAAGGTAGGCCCATATACTGTCCCTTCAGTGGGCCCACTTTCAGTGGAACATTCATATACTAGCCAATACTCTTTTTTTTTTTCTAAAGAAGAAATGCTATGATGAAAGATATGAAGTAGTGAAACCTATCTAAGGATTTGGCGCAGGATCGATCGAAATGGAAAACAAAATTCATGTAGCAGACCCCAGTGTTGTTGGGACAAGGCTCAGATGACGACAAATAAATGCTACAACAAGTAAAAATGAACAAAAAAGCTTATAGAGTGTAAACTTTTAGAATTCAATATACAATCATGACATCAAGCATACGTGTTCTACTTCTAGTTTGTTCGCAGACTTGGTACATACAACCCTCAATATTGTGTGAGATGGATCAGAGTGCTTGAGTCTCCTTGGTTGGTCATTTGTTGGTAAACACATATTAATTGTTGCATGATAAAATGAACTGAAAGAGTTTGTTGCAAAAGAAGTGTATTCTGAAAGGATGCATGTCACCAAGTTATGTGATGTAATCGATGTTAGGAAATCCACATCCCACTTCGCCCAGTAATGGGCTATGACTTGACATAATATGCATGTTTGGGCCTTCCACCTTTAAGTTCAAGCTTTTGGGTTGGTTTTTGACTCAAAATAATAGATATGGGTAATTTGAAGAAGAAAGGAGCAAAAACATGACTTTTTCTAATGTAGACAAGCGAGATATTGATTATGATATTATTAAAGGAAGCGGACTCTTGTGAATGTGCCAATCTAAAAATAAATAAATTTGAAGATTTTCAGAAAAGGAGACAAATATAAGAGATTGATACTACTGAAGAAGGCAATAGACCAAATCATGGATGAAAATTGTGTACCCATTAGGATAAAAAAAAAAAAAAGCAAAAAAGTGAAAGCTGGAGAGGAGACATACTGATAAAGTTGATCTCATTTATATTGCCCAGCTAATCTATCATGATACAATACCATTTTGTGGATCTGGATGGTTGGTCCGGTTCCAGTTTAACTATAAAATGTGCTTATATATTGTACCTTCTGCAGTTTAATTCACAGGCACAAGATAAGCGGCGTTCAACCAGCTCCAGCTTACCTTTTGAGTATTGTTATTTGTTGAGGTGATCAACTTAACTCAGTTTTGTGATTTTGACATATGTTACTCTTGTGTGCCATTTCTTGTGAACTCTTGTTTCTCTTGTTGCTCGGCCATTTTTTAAATCATTGTGGTGGTCCAAATCATTTATCTAGTGGGCCTCTGAGTCACTGATGTCCCTTCCTAACATCCATAATGTCAATGGAGAAACGGAAACTGTAGTTAATGTTTCAAGTTTCAACACTTCTCCATGGATATTATTTCTGGGGATACAACTGCGGCTACTGCTGAGATTTTTTGAATGTGACCCAAGCATGGTGGCACCGTCCAGATTTTTTTTGGTTGATTTGTAACAAGGGGTTGGGCCTTCTAGATTAGTAATTTTCGAATAACGGCGGGCAACAAGGTAATGTAAGGCTAGCATTCTTTTTCTCCTTGTGTCCATTTCGTAGACACTGATTCATTTGATTGTTTGAAATATGTGTAGTTCTAATGACACTAGCAGTCTGATAATACCGAGCATCAATCTAACAATGGAGGGTGGAAGCCAGTTCTCTGTTTTAGACCCTTTAATTTTCATCACTAGTCAGGTAAGATCGTGGTTCTGCAAGAAATTGTGCAATATGTCTTCCAACCTATAGTTAATAGTTTTCTCTTCTCATTTGCAGGTGGAAACTATATATTGCTTGGCTGTTCTTAAGGATAGGAGTTTGAATATTATTGGCCGTAAGTTCTTCAGTTTCAAAAATGAGTAAAATTTACATGTAGCATCCTATCTTTTCTGGATTGCTGTCACAAATATCAGCAGTACATAAAAGATACTGCATTTTTTTTAAAATATTACATGAAAGATTGCAGTAAATTGAAAGTAAACTATGACAGGCTATAAGTGCATGATTCAAGATAATGGCCATCACTTATGGTTTCACCCATTACTTACTGGTTGTGAAGCAGGGGGGCTTGAAACATATTATATATATTTATATGATAGAAAGGATCTATATTATATATATTGTTATATTTCATTTCATATTATATTTACTTCTTTAATACTCAAAAAACCCTAAACACTGGAGATTTTCATTTTTTAGAATTTGTGCCAAAATGATTTTCTAAATAAAAAGTGATTATACAGACTGATGTATTAGTTGGGCCATTAATTCATATACTGCAACGTCAATTAGGTAAAAATTACATCGTCCAAAAACGTGTTTCCAAAGCGTTATATCGCTTGATTTCTACATGAACAATGTATTGTATTTTAAATTTATATATTGATACCATTTAAACTATTTAATCATTTTATTTTCCATGATTTGCACATTAACTCCCTTGAAAATCACTAAGTTTTGAAACTCTCCTGATAATTAAGCTACCATTATTATCCCAGAAAAATATTTGCGACTGAGCTTCATATGATTGCAAGTACTTAAAAACATAAGTATGCGTGCTGAATGTTGGTTTAAACTAGCCCAATACTGCATTCTTTTTCAATAATTCTAACAAAGATGAATTCAATAGTCATATTGGTGAACATTGAAACTTAAAGGTGGGAATTTTGCATGATTTTTATTGACTTCCATTTGCAAAGATCAAGCTATCTGGCAGGGAACTGCATATTTATCTTACTTGGCAATGTTAGCCTGATGGCAGTAGTCTTTCCGTAATCAGCCCCCTGCCAAATAATTTTGCTAGATTTTTTTTCTCATTTCTAATTTTTCTGAATTTCCATTGCCCCCGGAGGAGCAGAAAGTCTGATGACACTTCCAATTTATACATGCAGTGATTATGCATTTGATGATCCAGATTTCAGATTATTGATTGTGATAGATCCACCATTGGTGGAGGAATCCCTCCAAATTTAACCAGCAGATTTGATCTGCCTAGTTGTCTTGTCTGTATTATGGCCCTTTTATTCTGGACTGATGATGCATTCCTTTCTTAAAATTTTGTTTGTATGACACTGTATGAGGGCTTAGTCTGATTAACACCAAGAATATCCATGAATAGCCATGCCAGAAATGACAGGACTTGGTTGGTGTGGGCATGATATCCATGATCAGTATGGCTGTGATATGCCTTAATATCTTAATTCAAAATAAAAATACGAAGGGATTATGAAATTAATGAAATAAGTTTAAATATATTTTTAATAATAAAACTATCAAATGTTAGCTATCTAGCTTATCCCCCATATCCTAAGATTTTAGGACAAGTGAGCCCATCACCTGGAATTATTCCACACTGGTTTGTATACGCAGATTCAAATAGCTTAGGAGTTGAACACCTTGGAGAAAGAAAGTTCATGTTTGCTGAAGGGCTTGTCTTTTGCTATGACACTGAGGTTTTATGTGTGCATACTATTGTTTTATCATGCAAGTTTGTCTGGGTAATAATTGCTTGCCAATACTTTTCCACTCCATGCAGAGAATTTTATGACTGGCCAGCGTATTGTCTTTGATAGGGAAAACTTCACCCTGGGTTGGAAGAAATTCAATTGTAAGTGTTCTTTTATGCCAAGGAAACCACCATCCTCCATCTTTTGTCAGCAGAGCTTTGATTTGCATCAACCTATTTCTGAAATTATTACTCTCAGGTAATGATATTGAGAATTCGAGTACTCTCCCTATAAATCGGGGGAACACAAGTGCAATACCTCCATCAGTCGCTGGAGTGCCAAGTAGTTACAACCCCGAAGCAACAAAACAAACCGGAAATGAGTCTCAGGTTTCTGTACTGCCAGTGCCTCCAGTCATCAGCCATTCATCTCACTCTTGCTCATGCTTTATATATACTCACTTGGTGCTACTTATACTCCTGTCGGCCATTCTTTGATCATTCTTTTTTCTCCTTTTCTTTTCACATGGGGACATATAGCCACCCCCTGTATGACATTATAGTTTTCTCTGATCAGGTTTAGTTTACACCCGATTACTGGTATCTTGGCATTTTTTCATTAATTTTGCTCTAGAGGATGAAGAACACCTTGGACCTGGTGATTGTAAATATTATTATAGATTCCATTTATAGGAAATCCAGTTTGTTTTCTTTTATATTAAGTTCTGATCCTGGTTTTCTTGTTGCTGGTGGTGCTGTTTAGGGTGCTGCGAAAACAATGTTGTTTGTTTCTGAACCATTGTCTCAACCATAATTCAGAATCATGACTCTACTAAACCGCCCTTACCGGACCATTTTGACTGGTCTTGTAAGGGCAGAGAGTCAAACGACTTCCCGTTTGCCAATAGATTGGTCAAACTCACTTGATTGGTTCAACTCCGGTGCTAACTTGGTCCAAAGCTGATTTATGAAAGCAGTTTGCCTCATTGGAAGTCCACATTTTTGTTTTGAAAATGTTTCCATGCTGAAAAATGGGTTGTGCTGAAAATGTTCTATTTTGATAATGAGTCATGAAGAATTCTTTTAGCAATGTTCTATTAGAATTGTTCATAATTAGTTGAATTTAAATAGTTCCAAAATATTTATTTAACGTACATGTTATACATTTAGAAAACAAGAACTTCGTCATTAATCTATAAAAAGGCCCTTTAGTAGGAAAGCTTCTGAATAAATACAGATAAATTCCAAGCCCAGATGGTGTCACGTTTTCTTGGCTGAGTTTTTCAAGATTTAAACCTGCTAATGCATGTTTTACACCTTAATCTATCAGGTTTTAGGCCTGTTCAGTCAAAAGTACATGCGTGTAGTTAATAATAATAATAATAATAACAATAGAATATAGGCTTGTGTTGATGAATTTGTTTTCTCCTTTTGGGCTTGTTCGGCCTTTTTAATGAACCTGTGTTAAATGTGGAACATTAGATGTGTTTCACGCATGAGCTTTTTACAATTTATAGCCATTAGAATGACTAGGATAAACTTGGGAAACAAATACGTTGTGAATTCAGAACAACCTAATTTAAATCCAAATTGATGGATTATATTAGAAAAACCAACGTACACGACATAAATTATAGTAGACAGCGTGTTTGACTGAATATAAAAGGAATATATCTTTTCTGCAACTCTATAATATAGAAACAAGCAAGGCCTATGCGAAATGAGGCCATGTATAAAAAATATGACCCTAACAAACCCAAACCTTAATTTCAAACCATGGTTGTGCAGATTGTCAGATTAACTTCAGCACAGATTGTATGTACCAGCCATTGATCTCATGGCAAAAGAGTGCTCCAAGTGTGGCTAAGATTCCTCCAAAGGATGGTGGTTGTTTCTTCAATGAAGTAGCTAGCAGCATTATTAGGACCCAGTAGTCACAACATCATGGATTTTGCCTAAACTGGAATTGAACAGTTGGAACCATTGGCATGACAGGGTGATGTTGTAGAACGGCTTCGATGCCAACCCCAACCCCAGCCCCAACCATTGGCATGACAGTCAATCAAACCATAGAACAAACTCGGATTGACGTAAAATTTGATGATAGACTATAGAGTTCCACTCCTTTTAACTCTTGATTTCCCAAGGTTAAAGCCTCTGAGGATCTCGATTCAGTCGAGGGTGGGAGTGTCATACGTGATTAGGTGCCCTTACGTTCTCTTTCAGAAAACTACTTTTAATTGTCTAAAAAATTCTGTTTCCAGGTCATGTGTTGTATTTTCTACAAGTTGGGAATGCATTTCTGTAAAATAATTGCCAATCACCGACCTCAACTTTTCATGAAACTCCATGCATTGTACTCTTGGATCAAACTTTGACTTGGGGAGTCAGTGTGGTTCACAACCCACATAGGAATTCAAACAGTCAAATGACAGAGCCAGAGATAATCCATATAAAGAAAATGGTTGTTGAACTTCAGAGAACTTCATTTGCTGCTCCCGCCGTAAGTGAAGTCAGGGCAACCTTTTTCCTGTACTAGTATTTCTTACAAAGTGTGAGAGATGCAGAGATTTTTCTGATGTTCTGCAGTAGATCTCATTTATTTCTATCTTCCAAACTTTTGGATGATACAAGGACTGTGCTACTCCGTCAAGGGGATGGCGCAGTTTGTTTGTTGAATTAGACTCTCATCCCTTGCATTATCTAGGTATTATGTATGCAATTATATATGTACCCCCAAAGGAATAATCCTTATTCAACAGAATCAAGTAACCCCTTTGGCATCAGTGCTGAAATACTATGGCGTGACACTTGGAACATAAATATTTGCAGCCACATGTCTTTCCTCTTTATCAGCAACAAAAAAAATTGATTGAGAGAAATTGGTGAATGAGAATTTTAAAAAAGGGCTGCTAGATGATTTACTAGCATCACAACTATCCTAATAAAGACAATGAGGCAGATGAGGCACCAAGCGGTTTTCATAGAACACTAGATTGAGTTTCAACTGCTTCTAATATAGTGTTTCATTGAGTTGAGCTTGCACACACTCATGTCCTTAACTTGATCAACAGCTAGAATTATTAATCTTTTGATTTATCTGAGTATAATAGGCAATAGCTCTAGACAATACAGACTAAAAATAAAGGAGTTCAGGGTTCTCAACATTTTTTCTACAATCCCAGAAGGACATAAAATTGGTCTAGCTTGTAAATTATTTTTCCACAAAAAAGGTGGACATGAGGGTAAATGTGTCAAGTCCCTTGGCATTGTTGTTAAACGCCCAATTTTGCATGTCTTTAAAAGGCTTAAGAATGGTAAGATATGAAAAAAATAAAAAAATCACAAGGGCATAAAATCTAGCAATGAAAAAATTGATAGATCACATGCATCTTTCTATTGACTTGGGCCTTGTAGACACTATAAATAGATTTCAAGGTCGCTGGATGCGGACATGCCAAAGTGGCTGTGGGATGTCTGCAAAGAGGACGTGCAAATGGGTCACTTCCTGGGTTTGGAGTAAGTTAAACTTTATTTAAATCAGGTAGTGTTAACTTTTTTTGGTTTTGGTTGTCTAGATGGGGATGGGAGACGGAAAGATCTTAATCAGAAATAAATGTGCACAAAATATGAACCCTATTAGATCATCTTAACTACTTCATCTATGGCCCTCAAGTAAAATGGTATAAAAAGGCAACAGTTTGGGGGGTTAACCACACAGTTTCAAGTATTCAAGCTTCTGAGCAAACCTGAAACCAAATCCGATTCTCCAGGGTATGATCCCCTAAATCATGGACACCACATCCTTTGAGCTACGTTAGCTCAGAGAAATGGCCTGAACCCCATATACAAAGCACATTGGCTAGAGCGGAGCCACCACAAGAAGAAAGCGGTCCTGATGAGTAGAAACCAAGCCAACCAGGACATGATTCGCTCTTCCTAATTAGCAGAACAATGAAAAGTTAATATGCCTAATATCCAAAATTAGGCAAGAAAAGGGGGAGAGCATTAACTGTAGATCCTAAATAATCATCATATGAATGAACTAGAACAACTAAGCTATAAGATATTAAAGTAAAACAGCAGGAAAATTTGATGGCCTTTAGTCTTCTTGATGTCCAACAAACATTTTGATCACAGAAGGCTGACATAAAAAAGGATCCTTCTACGGATGTTCCAATCCTGGGCATGCCGCACAGAAATGACTCCATTTGCAATCTCCTAAAAATCTACGTTGCCCTCTAACTTTTCATATGTTTCGCCGTAATTTCCAAGTAACATGATAGCCCGTAGTGCAGTTGGAAGGAGCTCATTGCTCACAACCATGAAGTTGCTAGTTAAGATTCATGTTACCTATAAAAAACACCAAATATTAATTCCTAATAAATAGTAAAAATCTTACAAGTACATAACTAAGCCCTACTAGTTTGTTGGCCACTGGAAGATTACTCCAACATATTCTCAGTGTTTTTTTTTTATCCTACCATACCTTCCATAAAAATAAAAATGGAGACCAAACTGCCTCATCTTGCATTACCTATGCAAGGTTTCAACCTTTCTCTTAACTGATCGAACCAAGGATGATAGTTCGTGCTTATCTTTCTCAGATGGCAAATCATGAGATTGTGAATGCTTTTGTTTCTTTGATGATCTATCATCTGATTGCACTTGCTCTTCTCTAGACAGCTGTATCTCATCTTTCCCGTTTGTATCATCCCCTCTACTCTTTTGCTGCTTTTGAGCCAACTGCCTCAAATAAGTGGCACTCCTGCAAATGAAAACAAGGTTACTCCATATCAAGAAAGCACAAGAACATTCTCATCATTCTTTTCTCTTCTTGGCTGTTCAAGTGCTATAAAGGAAACCTGACATCAAAGCATCCACTAATATGAAAAACAAGCTGTTTTAGAAAGTGGACTACACTCTGTTTGACAATCCAATCTGCTCTACACTATAATGAGTACACGGTGCCCCAACTTTGGTAGACCCAAACTGTTGACATCATAGGCATGCTCAAACACCACAAATTATCCTCTAACTTAAGGAATCTACCCTTGTAAACTGTGTCTTGGCTGTTATTGTTGTCCATTGTCCAGCTAGGATAGTGTAAACACTGTTTTAAAAGGTGCACCGAGGCGCACTAGCTTCGAGGTGAGGCGCCTTCAGTGAAGCCACTGAAGGTGCGACGCGCAGCCAGGCACACTCCTCTTCACCCGTGCTGCTTCCTTTTTTTTTTTTTTTTGGTACTGTTGCTGCTACTGCCTCCCCTTCTTCCATTTGCTGCTACTGCTTTTTTTTTTTTCCAGACAGTACTGCTACTGCTACTGCTTTTTCTGTTCCATTTTTTTTCTTTTTCTTTTTCTTTTCTTTGTACTGCAGCTGCCGCTGCCTCCCCTTCTTCCATCATGTTGCTGCTGCTGTATGCTTTCAATTTTTCTTTCAAAATGATGTACTGATTCAATAATTATTTCAAAATGGTGTACTAATTTAATCATTTTTCAAAATGATGTACTGATTCAAAATTATTGTATGCTTTCAATTTTTCTTTCAAAATGATGTACTGATTCAATCATTAATTTGATTGATTCCTTGATGAGTGTCAAATTATTGTTAGATTAATGTGTTAGTTAAATGAGAATGGCAATGACTTATTTTATGGGATTTTTGTACTTTTGTTGAATGTTTAGCATTTGGAGTGATTCATGCTTTTATCACTTTTAGAATTCTTCTACTATTCCTTGCTTTTTTTTGTTATAATTTGTGAATTATTTTCACTTTGCCTATGTTGAATTTTAAATTATTTGTTTATGCTAAAATATCTATTTTTTATCTACAATGTGCTCCTCACTTCAATGAAGCTTGCGCTTCGCCTTGCGCCTCGCACGTAGGCCCTAGGAAACCTTGGCACCTCAATGCGCCTTTCGCCTTTCACAACGCTGAGTGGAAACATAGAGCATGACACGCTGCATGATGTGGCCCTAACCCGATAAATGGCTCATTAACAAGTGGGGCCCACCATTACAGTTTTTGTCAAACAGAAGACTCCATTTTCAATAGAGCACCATAAAATGACACATTTAGAAAATGACATGGATTTGTAGTCAAGTATAGGAAACCAATTACAGGATACCTTTTGAATTGGGGATCCGTTGGGTCCAAGGCAAAGAGATGCAAATTGTCTAGACGTGCAAAGCGGGGGTCATTAAGATCACAAGTTGGTAGCTTGTCCTCAGCAAACACTTCCTTCCCCCTTTTCCGCTTTACATGCTTAGATTTCAAATTATAGCCCTTTAGACCAGGCTCTGCCCCTTTCTCATCAGTGAGCAACAATTCTAGCTCTTCTTTACTTGCTACTTGCTCCTTCTCTGTATCATCTCGACTGTGTCTTGTTTCTGTCTTGTGCTTTTTACTTTTTGTCTTCTTTGCAGTTGCCTTGCTACTTTTCCTGGCATCCTCAACATCAGCATCTAAAGATTCTTCAGGAAAGAAGTCAGCAGACTGACCTGCTGCTTCCTGATCAAAGTCATTATCATCATCATCTGAAGATGAAAGCTTAGAGGCTCTCTTTCTTTCTTTTTTCTTCTCACTTTTTTTCCTTAGGTGTGCCTCCCAGACTGTTTCTGACTTCTTGTCCAGCTTCTCAAGAAAGCGCTTGCTTATATCCTCTAAGCCAGTATTAAAAGTAAATTCCATGTCTTCATCATCAGAATCTGAACCATCCCCAGACTGTAGGAGAGCACGGTAAATGTCTCTTTTATTGGACTTTTGGGATGAATTCTTTGGTGAAGCTTCAGCATCATCATTCTCATCATCATCGTCAGATTCTCCATCATCAGAAGCCAAAAACTCCTCGAGCTCCAACTTAGCCAGCTTCAGGAGTTAAAAACATTACCATCATCAGTATAAAAGCAGAATTAATTGGGTATAGAGATCTAGGTTGATAAAGAAAACAAGGACTCAAACAGTAGCAAGGCACTTTGATGAAGACTCAAAGCAATTTACTGATATAGATAAACTAATCATTACAGTTAAACGAGGGAGAATTTTGATGAACCTAACAATGCGGAGTCTAAGAATTTGAGCAGAAGGGAATCAGTATCTGCTCCATAACCATTTGGTGCAACACAAAGATCCACATTGCTCCTATCCTTGCATATCTGGAATAAGAAAATTTCTGATTCCAGAGATACCTGAATCTTTCCAATTTAATTAATTAAATTGTTACACAGTTCCACGTACATACTGAATTGGCCATATAAACCAACACTGTTCTGAATTTTTCAATTTATCAGCATTCAAAATGCTATTGGATCGTATTGGCCAATTAATCAGCCCTATTGGCCAATATGCCTCTGATACAATTAGTATTGGACGATAAATTGAGTGTATCACCAATATGTATCCAATGTCCCTTCTTAAGTCAAAATCATCTCTTTTCTGCATTCTTTTTTAAGGGAAAGAGTGTGAGGAGAGTTGTGTGCCTGCCTATTTAAAACACACACGCATAATGTAGGGTGTTTTAAGTTGGTAATTGAAGCCAATCCAGCACCCAATAGTTGCCAATCCACCATTAGTTCAGCGGTGCAGAGTCTTCCTTTCCACATGGACAACCAGGGATCATCCATGGTCATTACCTTGTTGATCAGGGAACTCTTTTTGGTTTTTCTGCTTGTTCTGGGCTGGAATGATCTAAACATTATTAATGGTGCATGTTTGGAGCATAGATTCATTCATACACGCATTATTTGGGTCGTTTGCATTTTTTTTATTTTGGGGTTTTTACAACAAAATTAAGCTTAAATGTTAATTAAATGATTTTATAAGAAAAATCATAAAATGAAAAACTGGTATAAAATCACATGATAAAGTGTGTTCAATCTATCCACCATAAATCCATGCTTAAAATTGGTTCAAAGATTCCGGACTAACGGAATAAAAAGTGCTCTTGGTATCTAAAACTCCACATAAATAATATAATACCTAGAAGAAAACCTCACATTCATTACTCAAAGATTGCCCAACTTGGCTCCCTACATGCTACTCACAAACATAAAGACCTATGAAAATTTTCCAAATCAATGACTTTAAACTCTAAATTTTCATAAAAGCACACCCAATTTCATCCCCTCCAACCTCACTTGAAGCCACCACCAAATCGGAAGAAAATCCTCATTTTTTCATTTCACCAAACACCTTGCACTCCAATCGCAAACTCTCAAGGACAAGTGCATACAAACTAAGCATTGGACCCACACTACCTAAGGAAAATTGCCGAGACCACTTAAAGAAGACAGCAAAGACACAAAATGCAATAATTTTCATAACCTTTCCATCACTAGGTAGAAGAAGATGGAGGAAAATATTGCATTTTGGGATGACGGTTGCCAATTGATGATATCGGTAACTGAGTTGATGATATTATCAAGTGGGGTAATATCCTCCAAAAAAGATGTACTAACAACTTTCTCGTCATTTTATGATTTTTCTTCATTATACTGTTTAATTAAGGTATAAACTTAATTTTTTTCGTAAAAATCCCTTTTATTTTTTAGCTTTCCTCGTAAATATTTGTGAACTTTTGTGATTTTCTTTTTTTGAAAGATGTATTTTTTCAAAATAAAAACTAAAAAAACTGCCCACAATTACACAAAGGCCATTTCATTTTATATGTCCCATAGATCAATCCCTTAGATCTAAGTCCAGCTGCTAACTACAAAATAGTGAGAAGTATTAAATAAGTAATGAGTTATAGATGTAGCAAATGCTAAATAGGGTGACATTCTGGTAAGAGGTATGTCTCAAGGAACATGTGAGATGTAAAAGTCTCATAGCAGGATACACTAATGGAAAAGTTTCATCATAGATGTCTTTCGGTTAAAATCATCTAAATCACAACCATTGATTTATGGGCCTTAAAGTTCAATGGTTTCTTAAATGCAAAGTTCAATGGTTTCTTAAATCTTAAGTTACACTTTTATATGAAACAATGAGTATATAATTCAACTTAGTGTTAAATTAGAGCGAGTGCCAATTCATGGGGAACTAGTAAGTGCAAGGAGGTTGCATTTATCATGGGGATCCCATTTGGTAATAAAAAGCCTCACATAATCCATGAGAGGTATCTCTTAGTAGAAAGTAACCCATACTATATAATGATCGTTGACAATTGACATTTATTAGGTCTTCATATAAATGAGTACCAAGAATATAGAGGAACTGTATATGCTAGAAATTAATTATATATCAAACCAAGTTCAGCACATCATCTCTAAACTGTATGTGTTAGGAACTGCTATTTTATCACGCTTTGTTTACTTCTCTTTAATCAAATCTGGAGTTCTGTGCTATACAAGTAGGTCCCTTTCAAACAGGTGAACGGAAATTAGAGCTGGAATTTTTTTTTAAAGCACTCTGGACCCACCATCCACTTCATCACACTTAAAACCTCACTCAAATAAGAGTTGGACCTGTCACTCATCAAGTCTTTCACATTAAAGATAATGACCACTTATTTATTGTCATTGGTCAAGTTTCATTCTAAGCCCTCCATCAAATTTATGAAGTCTTATTTGTCCACTACATCAATGACTCTATAGCATTAGCATTTTGTAACTTCCATGATATTTGGTTAGTATCTACATGATTCCTATGACTCTATAGTTTTAGCATTTTGTAACTTCCATGATATTTGGTTAGTATCTACATGTTTCCTATGATGGCAAGCTCATTCACAGGTTCTCTATTAAACTTGTCCCTAAAATCTCTCACATTAAGATTTTGGAAATAACTAATATTCCATACCTATTTTTTAAAATTGGAAGAAAGAAACAAGAGAATCTAAACAAAGTGCATTATCGTAATCTAATTCAAACAACAGCTGAGATAGAGAATTCTCCTGCCCAGCTGTCAGAGACTGAGACACACTGACTGTCCCATATGAGGAGGATGCCTCCTCATTTGAATAGAAATGGAACAAATTCAGATGCAGATGCAACACATGCAGAGGCTTTTAGATCATCAGATCCTACTTGCAAATAGAAACGGAATTATGAACTTTAAACTGATCAACAAATATAAATGCTGAACCAAAATGAGAAAGTAGACATTTTAACTCATGGACCATATATTTATTTGTCTAACAATGCGGCCCAACTTTTAACACTAATATATGCTTGTTTGCAAAAATACATTGCAAAGGCATGGTTCAAAAGCACATATTGACATGGGTTTCCTCCGTGGAGATGGTTTAAAAACCACTTGCATGCTGTTTTTCAACTTCTCTCTAATTTTTTGAGAAGTGAAATATAGAACTGGAAAATGGAAAGAGTACCAATAAGTTCAGGTAAACCCATACATACAAACAGACATAACGGATCCACAATAAACCAAGAATGATAATCTCCATCAGCTAGATAGGCCCTAAATAAAACCAAAAATAGTACTGATTCAAGTTACTGTAACCAAGAAGCACTAAAATATGAAAAAAGTAGTGGTTTCACCGACCTGGTCAGGTTTAAATTTCCTTTTCAAGATCTTCTTACGATTTGGTTCATCATTATCCCATGAAAGATAAATCTTCGTATGCTGCAATGCACGAGTACTGAATTCAACAGGTTGATATTTTGAAGGTACCTGCAGAGAAGAGTAAAATCAATCATGCAACATATCTTGCTTTCTAGTAAAAGGGCGACAATTTGCAATTTTAAAAACTAAAAAGGAATTTAAGAAAAAAATTTATTTAAGAGTGTGGCACCTAGGGTTATATGTCAACCCTACGTAACTTTTTAAAAGGATTAAAGCAACCAAATCACCATTAACAAATTTAAAGTGAGGGCAATTTGATTTCTAAAGTGAGATTTATTTTTGCAATTGATTGATCGATTTCACTCTCAATTTGATTCTATTTTGACTCTATCTTCCCAAATATAGTGTCCTGCGCGATCCAATAAACTCCTAAAAATAGGTTGCAATAAACCGTATCTCATTAGTGTTTTGAATGATCTAGACTTCAATTCAGTCTTCTATCCAATCTCCTAATATAACTCTCTTTTTATTTTGATTAAGAATAAGAGAGCACTGGACGATCTCTTTCTCTCAATTTTCTCTCCTAAATTACAGTAGCTTCATTGCTCACCTAAGTATGCTTATGACTACCTTTTTCATTTTGTTATCTTATATATATATATATATATGCCGTGCTTAAAGTACAGGTGGTGAAGCTAGTTATTTTTAATTCAGAACTACAATTCACGTAATTATTTGTTCAATTAATAAAAAAGTGTGCCTAAACCACCACTTCCACATCCTCCCCGTCCAGCATCAGATATTCGACTGTAGCAGCATGGTAAATTGGAAGCGGTCCTCCACAATAAAACCTATATGCTTCAAAATTGAAATGTGTATGTACTTCTTTTCATATGTATAATCAGTGTTGCGAACCACATCAATCATAGCTATGCAAGATCTGGCCATCATATGCCCCTTCACTTTTCTCATCCATTGTTTCTATTAACCTTTATATTCTTTCAACCATTTCAAATAGCTCCTTTCCGTTTCCCCTTCGGTAGCAAAACAAGGAGGACAGGTGCCAAAATGAAGGCACGCTCAATGGAACATATTGGAAGGACTTGTGATAACAGCCCAACCAAAAAAGGGGAAACACATAAAACAAAGAAAGGTGGCCTCTTCCTGAAGCTTTTCCCACCCCAAAATTGCAAATTTCTTCATCATCAGCTAAATGTCAGGACCAGCACTTTGGGTGGGAAATATCCTGACTGCAACAATATATAGAAACAATATATAAAATTTACCAACAATCCTTTAATTGGTTAAAGGATCATGCCAAACATGCTAATCAAGATCATGGGGCCTTTAAGCATTAGGAATGGGAGCCTAAGATGGGAAAAATAATAATAATGAGATAATTTTCTAAACATGTAAATAGAAAAGGACATTTATGGAATAAGTTGTACAAACAACTTGGAGTCATAAATATTAACATTTTGAAAGTAATGATAGCAAATTCAAAGCTAAGGTTTTGCTTGTTTGCACTAGGGGTGCTCAAGGGCCATTGGGCCAGGTTTAGCCTCTGTTTTTTTATCCTCTTTTTGTGGGGGGCACTTGGGCCAGGCGTCAATCTACATTTTTGGGAACTTCAATATGGAGCTAACATGGATTACAACCCAAAGCCTAGCCTGGCCTGGCCTTGCCTGAAAGGCAACGCACATAGTTTAGTGACTAATCTACCCAAACAAGTTATTAGAAAACTAAAAAAGTGATAGAAAGGTTGGAACAGACTGGCCCAATTGAATAAATATAAATGGGCTGACTCAGGCCTAAGAAGTGTAAGGCAGGCTGAGCTTGAGCCACGAACTTAAGGCCTATGATGGGCTTGGGCCAAGTACAGGCTCATGTTTTTTATAGTGGGGCTATGCCTGGATATGGCCTAAACCTGACCTAGCCAAGCCCATGAACACCACTAGTTTGCACCCATCTGGATGTGCATATGTTACATGTGTAACATTCATGCATGTGCATATTGCACTCATTTACTTATGCGAATGAATCAAATGTGTTAATTTTGGTGTAGATGACCCTATTATTGTCAAAATTTCCGAACATCAGAACCTCATAGAAAGATTTACATATGCAAGTTATGTATATTCATTATGCATCCCCTTTTTGGGCCAAAGCAATGTAAAGCACATCCATGTCCCAGGTAGGTAGGCTAGGAATAATATTTTTTCCCTTTTTATCTATGCTTTTTTTATTGGCAGGCCAGATTGAAAGGCCTAATCATAGCTCACAAATATGCATACCCTACACCAACAAAAACCTAGAATAACTGCAAGCACCTTCACACATTGCAGAGATAGCTTATTTACAACCACATCTGTATGGATAAGCAATGCCAATATTAATTACTGATTCCATAATATACGGGTCTAAGAAGCACGGGCACTTCTAAGAAAGTGACGTATCCGTGTCAGACACGTATCGGACACCGATACTCCTTGGACACCCTCGGACATGTGTCTGATACTATTTTAGCCGTGTCCATATTGTCCGACACTCTTTTTGTGATGTATTCCACAAGTCCTAGCCCGTGTCTATGACTAAAAAATAAACATGTGGCTGATATTTCTTAGACACTTGTTAACATGTGGTTACTAATACTTGTAAACTTGATATGTGACAATTTTATACCATCGACAAATGTATGATTATTAATATTAATCATATCACAAGTACAAGACAAAGAAATCTTTTACTAAAGAATAAGCCTCGAGATTAGCTTTTTTTTTGCATTTTTTTTAGGAAGGGGAAAGAGATGATCCTCCCTTTTCTTTGTATGGATTTTATGGAACTATGAATATTTCGTATTTAATGATTATAAATTATGTTTTAGTGTTGTATTGATATTTGATAATTTGATATGTTAGTTAGTTGGTACTTGAATTTTTATTTTTTGATTGCTAAATTAATTAAAAAGTTAAAATTATATTATTTTTTTAAAATATGATTATATATAAATAAATATATATTATTAATGTGTCCCCCGAGCTATGATGCACGAATACTTCAAAATAGGCAACATATCGTGTTGTAACGTATCCAATACTTCACTTTTTATGTGTAAAATCTGTGTCCTTGCCGTGTCCCTGCAGTATTCACGCCGGATCTGGGCATCATAGCCCCCGAGTCCTACTTTTTTGAGAAATGCCATGTCGACGTGTTCATGTCGTGTCGTATCCATGTCCCGTGTCCATGTCCGTGTTTCTTTGATACAGGTAAAGTTGAACCAGACTAGCAGCAATGGATGCCTAATCACCACCTTACATGGAACTCCTCCCCCATTAAATGCTCATAATATCTCTGCTCACATGTGAGCATGTGTGAACACAAGGAGAAGCAAAATGTGCAGAAATTAATACCGACTCTATGTGATCACCATCAAAGTAGGAAGAAATACCTCTGTCGCCACATCACGAGGAGGTTGCTTAAATTCCATAGAATCAGGAATAAACCGCAAATCAAATTTATTTGATGTTCTTTCAAACTCCACTTCGTTAAAAGCTTGGTAGAGGAAATCTGCTGTAGCACTCGAGTCACATTCTACAACTGCAAAGTAGTATCTGAAGATACAAAAGAATATGAGAGACAGAATGATTAATGCATTGAGTGATCAAAGTACAAAGGCAGCACAAAAAGAGAAGATTGCCAATGCATAATACAAATCAAAACCTACAATGTTACCATGCAGAAAGATAACCCACATATGCAGTAAAGTTTTGAACGAACAAGAAGCTATTCTGTTAAAACATCTTTAACCATGTTCACCTCTAAAAGAGAATTTAAATATTCTAAAAGCTTGTAGGCTGGGCTCCCTACTCTTCTACCGTGATATCAAGAAAATATACAAGGCCCAAAAAGTATAGTATTAACGGTTTGCTTGGACAAGAAATCCACATAGGTGGGGTCCACTTCCAATGATCCAGAGTGTTTTCCCAGTGAGGAAATATATGGACAGGCAGTGCAGCCAAAACTCTCACGGCATATAACTGAACCCATTTTTATCATCGAATAACCGGGTTATGAAAAAACATGCCAATGATTTGGATTGTTTTCCAATATGTATTTTCCATAATTCCACCAAAAGAAAGATCAGAGTCACTGAAAAATCAGCACCCCCCTCAAAAAAATTCTTGGACAGATACATTCAGGTCATCCATTGAATAATACTTCACTATTCCATAAATCAATGACACCATCCATGCATATTAAAACCCTGTATCCCTACATATAAGCTGTAAGGTCCGCTTAAACTGTTAGCTCCAGAAATAGAATAGATGTTGTCAAGTGCCTGCAGCGGCAGAAGGTTTAACGGGTAACAAGTTACACAACAGTTTCAAAAAAGAACAAAAACAAAAACAAAACAAGACCCGCCCAAAGGAGACTTCAAAGCCACAAGGAGGAAAATTTGTTGTCAACTGATTAAACAGACTCTAACAGATTAACAAAGTAGAATTCCACAAAGCATCTTTTATAGCATAAGCTAGGATCACTATTGCAGTTTAAAATAAAGAGAATCTCATCCATCAATATCTGCCTGTAAGAGAGAAGGCTGATGCAAGCCAAGTCCATGCTCGGCCAGCCCACCAGGTCCAAGCCCACTAAAACCCAAAAAGAAAAAATCTTCAGATCGTTCCCACTTATGATTGTTTCCTTTTAGATAGTAGCGGCCAAGCAAGCTAAAGCCCAAAAAGAGAATCTTCAGATTGTTCCAGCATAAGAAAGTTTCCTTATAGATAATAAAAAGCTAAATTCTAGGGATAGAAATAAGATCTATTTAGTAAGTTTTATCTTTGGATTTTATTTGATTTAGAAATTTACTTGCATTAGAGTTTTGCTGGAATTTTTTCCAAGAATATATTAGGGATAGTCATTATAAAGAGATGTAATTCCTCTCATTTGATGCGTTTTGATTGATTAATAAAATTTCTTTCTAGAGAACTTCTCCCAGTGGTTTGTCTTTGGTTTGAGATTAAGACAGTTTTGATACATATGGATCCCTATCCCACAGCTTCAGCTCAGAGAATAGTCTTTGGCTACTCTTCCCCTACCTACCTCAAAGGCCAATGAAAAGCACAAAGCTATCTTTTTGGGAGAATGCAGCATGGTTTGACACAAGATTCATGATAAATAAGAATGCCTCATAAATCCATAAAAAAAAAACTAAACTAAACCTCCAGCTTAATTACAAGAACCATAGGGGATAAAAATTTTTTAGTGGGAAGGGGAGATAATTTATCAAAGAAACTTTTTTTTTTTAACAGAAACTAATTTAGCATGAACCCTTTATTTGAATAAAATGTGTCAGAATTTGAAAGTTCAAAGTACATGAGATGCCTTTTGACCAACTCTGAGCAAAAGGGAGTAATGGTTAGAGAAACTCTGGAAAGGAATAGGTAAGGAATGCATCTGCTTTCAAGAAATAAGGATAACTACCAAGGACTGGATGGATATTTCTTCTTCATGCCTTTTCCTTCTACCAAGGACTGGATGGATATTTCTTCTTCATGCCTTTTCCCAACTGAGAACTAGGACGAATCATCTCAGAAGGGTCTTTACTGTTAGGATAACAGTCATCAATAATATGTGTAGTGGAGGCAAGCAGCACTTACACAATCATATCAGTGTTAGAAATGTTGAGAGAAGTGCTGGGAGTTGTAACCACCTTCCAAAGCAAATACACACTCTAGCAGAAGGGGTATATTCTTGCTTCAAAAAAATAGGCACCTATGATACACGGATACTTCAAAATGGCCAACATATCGTATCTGATACTTCGCCTTTTGCGTGCAAAATCCGTGTCCACGGCAAGTCCTTTCCATATACATGCCATATCTGGGCATCATAGATAGGCACTAAGAATAATTATGCTTTTCTGTAAATATTATTACTGGTAGCAAATGCTTGGAATTGGTAAGTACAAGGGTAACATTCTGGGAGTTGCAAAATTGCAATGCAGGTACAGGAAATCTTTAAAAGTTTGTTGGAACTCATGTAGATTTTAGTCAACTGAAAATGGAGAAATAAAATAAACGAATTGGAGAAAATCAGTAAAAGCTAGCTTTGTAATAGAAAGATGTCCATTCCCTACGTCCAGTGTTTCTTTTATAATTACTTTTCCATCCAGAAGAATCATGGAACAAAATTGATCCCTCTGTTTAACGCCTGGTAGAATGACAGAAGTTACGAATCAGTAAGTAGGATAGAATACAATTTAGTTTCATAATTCATGCAAAGAAATTCTCGTAAATGACAACTTTTAAATCTCAGAAAATCACCTTAGCTTACTCATCTCATAAGCGCGCAGCTTTTCATCGTCAATTTCATTATCATCATCATCATCATCATCTTCACTATGTTCTTTGTCACTATCAAAGAGGGCAGTGGGTCCACGCACTGATTCTTCTTCCATACACTTAAGCCCAAATTCAGTTGGATAGACAGCCACAGACAAAATTTGTCCACCTTTAGGGAGGCCTGAGCTCAAAGCCACATACAGATCAACTGCCTACAGAGTACAAAAATGAAAACATGATCCAAAACTGTGCGACAATAAAATCATCCACCAGCTAATCTGCACCAAAACCATGCAACTAAAAATTTATCCAGCTAATCTGCATTGATGATCAGGGTTTAAAACTCGGACTCAGCCCCCAACTCTGCATGGATTGAGCCAAATTGAGCAGATCAACTGGGGTCGAATCCCCATTTTTTTCTTGGTTTTTGCAGAAAAAGGTGGAGGGATGGGGGATTGAAGGAGGTAGTGGGGAAATGGATTCTTGTTATTGAGAAATGGATTGTAGTTTTTGGAGGGAGATGGGTTTTCATTAAAAGAAGAGGAGGGGAATGGAATCACCGGACTCCCATGATGGGAGAGATGGAGTTATAGGAGTAGGATGATGGACTAATGGGCATGGTCGAAGAATGGGTAGGATTTTGATGGGTCTCATGTGGAAGGTGTTGGAAGCAAAAAAAAAAAAAATGAGAGAGAAAAAATGGAGTGAGAGAAGTGGAAGTGGGGAGGGGTTGAGAGGAGAGGAATTTCAGATGAAGTGAGATGAAGAAGAAAGCAACTGACTCGGCCAAGGCCAGATCCGAGTAAGACCAGCAAAACAGCCCTCATTTAATTTGATGGGACATCTCCCCTAGCGGGAGTGCTGGTCATGTGGCCAGCAATGTTATGCGACATTCAGGCCTACAAATACTTCTCTAGTTATTAAAAAAAAAGAATTAGGAAATCTTTGCAATTGCAAATATATAATCAGAATTACCAAATATATAATATGGCAACAGAAACCACTAGAGCCTAGAAATAACATACCTTAATGTAATCCCAATCCATATTGACAATTGCCAATCTGTGAGTCTCAGATTCAATCACTGGTATGTCTTCCTGTTTCAACATAATAAAGAGATGAAGGTAAAATTAAGTAAACCACAGTGATAAAAAAATTATAAAAAAAAAAAAGAAGGTATACACGCACTTATATCATAGAATGTAAAATGACTAACTCTGCACAAGAATAGTTAAAATCAAAATAAGTGCTGCATTTTGCTTTTTCTGCAGATCATCATTTGTGGAGAACGCATGATACATCTACGAAACTAATTAATCAGGTTTTGATCACCAGAATCAAAGAAGCATATGGTAATCACAATGGCTTAAGATTTATGAAAGGTGCTGAAGGTGAGATAAACAGTAAAACTTACTGAGTCTGAAAGGGGAAGTCTAGATAAATACAAGTTACAGTGGTGATGCCCTATGTGTCTTTTGGATACAGATTCAGCAGACCACCTCCATAACTGTGCCTTTGCCCAGGGTGTTTGGAATGCAATTATCTCGTGGTTTGGTTACCATTATACTTCCACTCTCCCTTGTGCAGCTGTCCTATGGGTGGAAGTCTCATGATGATACAGAGTTGAGTAGGAGTCTATGGTTTGGTGGTGACCATTTGGATGCTTTTTTTTTTAATTTTTTATCGGACTTTATTAATGAATACAAAACTATTACATCAGAATGCAAGCCATACAGTAGAAGAGATATCTACTGTATCAAAAATTAACAAACCAAAACAATCATGCACAATACAGTTGTACCCCTTTTCATGAGGCCACTTCCATAGCACTTTAAGCAAAGGTATCTAAATGCAATCCCAGGTTAGCCACAGAACTGGAAATTTGAGTAACTTCCCAATACATATGCACTCCTCGCTCACATTGAAGAAGTTAAATCCCAGATCTCCCTCTATATGGATGCTAACTCCCATAGTTCTTCCCCTCTCTTTAAACATTTGATTGCATTCTTCAAATCCCCCTAATAATTATTGAACTTCTGAAATTTCTTTGAAAATCTTAAGCATCCAATCTATACAAAGACTGTTTCATTGGATTATTTTACGCTGAAAACAATCTTGGCCATCATTGTTCATTGGCATGCCACCCATTCCTATCAGACCTAGTGTACCTCTAGCTATTCCATCAACATTAAATATCAGCCACTCTAACGCTAGAGGCCTCCAGCATGTCTAATTTGAAATCCTTTCTACCCATTCCAGATAGCCTTCTGAATACCTCAGACAAATGACAAGTTTATTCCTTTCTCATAGTTGCCCAATATGCCACCATTGCACTGATGAAATAAAAAACCTCTCTGATTTGATTTGATCTCTTTTCTGTTAGACACCTGTTCACTTACTTCCTTCCAAATAGACTATACAATTGCCTATGAGGTCATCCTCCATAACACTTTCTTTTGAAACAATTACACGACCTAAAGAGCATATCAGGCATCCAACGTGTCCTAGAAAGACTTATGAGAATCTGAGAAAGAAAGTACTTTTGACAATACTTCCATTGTGTGGCACTGGCCACATTATCAGAAAAGACGACCAATTCCATAAAGAAAACACACCGATGAAGCATTTGTTGGTGAGATTTCTCTTCTGAATAAGTTGTTTGTGAGAACTTTTCCTACCACTATTCTTCAGTAGAAAGCTTCCACCCCTGGAGGAGCCGTATTAAAAATAGACATCATGAGTACTACCATAAGCAGTGGAGGAACCTTTTATATGCCACAGATGTATCTTATGTTTATGGTATTCTTATCAAATAAATTGTGATTAAAATAACTAAATAATCATAATTAAAGTGAAGATCAAACTACAATGGGAGATAACCGATTCAATCCAAATTTCTCTTCAGTTTGTCTCAGTTTTGTCAACCCAAACCTAACACAGCAAGAGAGCATGAGGGAGAATCTAAAAGGGCAGAGGTTCTAGCACTCAACAAGACATAGCCAAGAGCTCTCCAAACAGTGCCCACTTTCAAATCCCCTTATTTGAACAACTTTCCCTGCAAAGAAATGCATTGCTAAGCATCGACAATAATGACTCAAATTCAGCCTCAGACAAAGTCAACCTCCATGCCGCAGCGCCTAGGAAAATGATAATGATGATGATGATCATAATAATAATGAATACACTAAGAATAAACAATTGTTGATATAATATAAATAGATAGAAAGCTCTATACAAGTTTTCTTAAATACACCCTTCGAAAAAAATGGCTCAAAATAGAATGGAACGGAGAAACATAATTCATGTAGCCGGCCCCAACATGATTGGGATAAGGGTTTGATGATGATGATGATGATGATGACACCCTTCGAAAATCTTACTCTTATCTCCATTTCCCCATCAAATAATGCATCCCTCCTAAGAAGACACTCACTAATCCAGACCCAAACTTGCCAAACACCCCCCCCAAACTCTCCATCTCCTCTCACCCCCTCCACCCCCACACCTCCAAAACACTCTCAACTATACCAGTCACCGAAAAAAAAAAAATTCCAATTTGACAATTTTCCTGCCAATTCTTAGTGACCCACCACCCCAACCCACAAACCCAACACCAAAATAAACAGATGCATCATTGCAGTACACTATAGTGCAAGGTTTCAGCTTGTTTTAAAATCATCCTGGATACGACATGAAAAGAAAGAAATCACCTTTTCCGAAGCTGCATCCTCTTCCGAATACCCTTCATCGCTTTCATCATCCGAAGATGAAGCGGTGGTGTCGCTCTCCGACTCACCATCTTCATCCCCCTCGACCGAAAACGGCTCAGACCCACTCGAATCAGCCTCCGCCACACCCCCACCTTCAATTCTCCGCCCACCATCGTCACCACTCTTCGCCCGGGCCTGCTCTTCGCCTTCCGCCTCCGGCTCTGGTTCCTGGTGGTAGTAGTGGAGGAGATGGCTCTGGGGTCTGGGTCTCCTCCGCTTCCCTCGCTTGTCGACGGGGGCGGAGGAAGAAGAGAAGTTCCTGTCGGTGAAGACTCTGCTGAACCTGGAATCGATAGAGACCTTCGATTGGTTCTTGGGCGCGCGTTTGAATCTGGGGTCCCAATGAAGTGACGAGAATCGGGCGTCTGTGATGATATCCTCGTCGTTCTCGATCGTTCTTCTGGGGTTCTTCTTGTGTGCGATTCCTTCTTTCTCCGGCCTGTTGGTCGTGTTGTTCGTCTTCGATTTCTTCTTCTTCTGATGCTTCCTTGCCATGGCTTTCTTTAGCCTCGCAATGCAAAGGGCCTTGCTGCCGGGAAAAGGAGCTCCTCTCATGGCGATTTGGGGTTTAAGGGGTTAGGGGTTTGGGGTGAGTGGAAGAAATGCAGAATTGCTGGAGTGGAGTTTGGAGGGATGTGATTAGGAGAGATTTTAGGAAGTATTTAGGAAGTTCACAAATGAGAGAGAGATGTAGAAGTGATTATGGCACTGAGAAATGACACTGGCCTGTGGGAATGTGATTTTGAGATATTTTAAGAGGTTTTTTTTATATATTTTAGGAATCTGGTTTGGACTTGGACTCTAATCCTCAATTGGCTCCATGATCAGAGTTGATTTTTTATTATAGAAAGATGAGGGAATAAATATAATATTAGTGGCACTTTTTTTTGGCAAAAAATATTAGTGGTGTTTTTCTAATACTTTAGACCATGTGCTTTATAATGCTTAATATTTAATAGAGGATTCTATGAGAAAAATTACCTTACAAGACCAGTGTACAAAATAAATATATAAATGTACACATACCATTTGGTTTTTTTTTTTATTGGAACCGAGGGTCGAATTCGAAGCTTAATTGTATAGGTTTGCCTTGAATTTAACTTTGGTCTATTTTCATATAGCTCGACAAAATCCTTTTTTCTTCATCTTCATCTTTCTCCAAAGAAAGTCAAAAACGAAGTTTGCAATGTTGCTGGAGGAGGTCCTAGGTGCATTCATTTAACTTTGTTAAGTTTAAACAAGCATCTGATTTATTTAATTTGAAGTATTAGTGAAGGTAAAATGTTGTTTTCTATGCACTTTATTTTGGTTTGATTTGTTTGTTTTAGAGTTTTTCTATCTCATTAACTTTCATACGATATCACATTGTAAGTCATCATTATTAGTAATGTGAAATAGAGAATATAATGAACTTATTGGGTTCCTTGTGTTTATACTGTCAATAGGTAAAACCATTTTGGCTTTCATAGTATAGCATCAATGTGAAATTGGACAATCTACAAGAACAAATGTGTAAGGTTTTGTTTATGCAAACTTATTGATCAATATTCAATGATTTACATCTCCTGCAACATGGTATTGTAAATTTGTTTACTTCTTTCCTAATAGACACCATTGATGACTTTGTGTATGTAGCTACACATCACTCAGTGAGGTCTTATCCATCTTTCATTATGAGAATGAGCTTGAATTGAACACGTTATGTCCTCAATATAAAGGTAGAAACCAGAAAATAAAGTACTTGTCAATTAATGTTAAGTATGAATCGTTGTTAAAGATTGCACTTGAAACATTAAAATGGGATGCAACAGTAAATCATCATCATCATCATCATCATCATCATCATCAAAGCCTTATCCCAACCATGTTGGTGTCGGCTACATGAATTCTAGTTCTTCATTCCGTTCTATTTTGAGCTAAATCTTTCGATAAGTGCAACTTCTTCAAATCTGAATTAATGACTTCCATCCATGTTTTCTTCGGCTTACCCCTACCTCTTGATGGACCCTCCACCTGTATATCCAAACTTTTTCTCACCGGTGCCATTACTGGCCTACGTTCAACATGCCCAAACCATCTTAAACAAGTTTCTCTAATCTTATCTCCTATTGGTGCTACCCCTAAATGTTCTCGAAAGCGCTCATTTCTAATTTTAACTTTCCTAGTTTTACCACACATCCACTTAAGCATTCTCATTTCCGCTACATCCATCTTATGAATATGTATCTTCTTAATTAGCCAACATTCTGCTTCATATGTCATAGCTAGTCTAACCACTGTCCTGTAAAATTTTCCCTTTAATGTTGTTGGCATTTGTCTATCACAAAGTACTCCCGAAGCTAGTCTCCACTTCAGCCATCCAGCTCTTATCCTATGCTCCACATCTTCGTCAAACTCCCCATCCTTACTAAACATCGAGCCTAAGTACCGAAAAGAATCTTTACGTGGTATCTCATGGGTTTCAATTTTGACAGTGGTTTCAACACTTTGTATATATCCACTGAAATTGCAATCCATATATTCTGTCTTTGTACGACTTATTTTAAAGCCTCTAGATTCTAATGCCCTCCGCCATCTCTCAAGCTTTGCATTTACACCCTCTCTTGATTCATCCACCAATACTATATCATCTGCGAACAATATACACCATGGTACTTCTTCTTGAATATGCACAGTTAACTCATCCATAATTAATGCAAAGAGATAAGGGCTTAAGAATGATCCCTGATGTAAGCCTATAGTCACGGGAAATCCATCCGTTTCTCCACATGTGGTTTTCACATTTGTTATTGCACCTTCGTACATATCCTTTAAAATTTCAATGTAACCTCTTGGGACTTTCCTTTTCTTTAAGACCCACCAAATTAAACTCTTCGGTACCCTATCATAGGCTTTTTCCAAATCGATAAAGACCATATGTAGATTTTTCCTCTTTGCTCGGTATTTTTCCATTAATTGCCTAAGTAAAAAGATAGCTTCCATAGTTGATCTCCCTGGCATAAAACCAAATTGATTTTTCGAAATCTTAGTCTTTTTTCTCAGTCTTTGCTCTATTATTCTCTCCCATAACTTCATAGTGTGACTCATAAGTTTAATCCCTCGATAGTTGGTACAATTTTGTATATCTCCTTTATTCTTATATATAGGTACTACAATGCTTCTTCTCCATTCATCCGGCATTTTCTTTGTCACAAGTAACTTATTGAATAATCTACATAACCAACTTACTCCAACCTCTCCTAAGCATTTCCATACCTTTATCGGAATACCATCTGGGCCTGTTGCCTTTCCTGTCTTCATTCGCTTCAATGCTTCCTTCACTTCCACCCCTCTAATTCTACGGAGAAAAGTATACTCTTGTAATGAAGTATCCTCCTCCACTCTTGTATCGCCCAAATATTCTTCATTTAAAAGTTTACTAGAATATTCTTTCCACCTTTCTATAATATCGTTGTCTTTCACCAAAATATTTTCCTCATTGTCCTTGATACATTTGACATGATCTAAGTCCCTACTTTTCTTTTCTCTTATTTTTGCAAGCTTAAAAATATCCTTTTCTCCTTCTTTTGTTCCCAACCTATTATAGAGGTCATCGTATGCTTTGAACTTTGCACTACTTACTACTTTCTTAGCTTCTTTCTTTGCATTCTTATACAACTCAAAATTTTCTATACTCTTAGTCCTCTGCCAAACTTTGTAGCAATGTTTTTTTTTGTCGAATAACTTCCTGAACCTCCATACTCTACCACCATGTTTCTTTATTAATATGTCTCTTCCTTTTTTATTCTCCAAGTACCTCCTTTGCAACATTCCTAATGCAATTAGTCATTTGATTCCACATTACTGTAGTTTCTCCTTCAATATTCCATTCTCCTTTCTCAATCATTTTGTCCTTAAATATATTTGCTCTTTCCCCCTTCAAATCTCTCCACCTTGTTTTAGGGTCCATTTTGTTTACTACTGCTCTCTTTTTACTTCTAATGCAAATATCTAAAACTCCAAGCCTATGTTGCGTAGTCAAACTCTCTTCTGGGATAATCTTACAATCTTTACAAGCCAATCGGTCCTGTTTTCTAACTAGAAAAAAGTCTATCTGACTCCTATTACTCCCACTTTTATATGCAACAGTAGATGCCATAAAGATAAAGTACCTTCATCACAGTGGCAAATTTATTTCATCGGTAAACGTCGATGATGATGACAAAATCGTGTCAACGTTAAAATCTTCACGGAATGAAATGAATGGGATATGTTTATTTGTGACAAGATGTGCATACAAGGATGTTGTATACATTAAACGACAAACTAGGTACGTTACAATAATACTAGTTTATAATTAATATTGATATTTATATGATTTTGTCACATTTGTTATTATTTGTAATTGATCTAGGTTTGAATGCCTATGCATAATCACGTGTCCAAGAATATAAGTAGCTTGAAGAAAGATTGCAAAGGGAAAGGTAAAGGGTGCTCACATAGTCCACCCTCTGAGGAGAATGTAAGACCATATTACTCTCCATAGGTCGTTGTAATGTTTTGAAAACCTCTTCACCTAGAGAAAGTAAATCTTCTATTGGCACTTATTTAAAATCATCATGAACTTCACTAAGATCTTATACAAGAATCGGTGGCACAGAGATGAACTCTTTCTGAACCATATTCGTATCCTCCATACAAAGGGGTGACCCTTCGTGAACCTTATTCAAATCATCCATAGAATGGGTGTCTCATCCAATATTTCCAATTAATGTTCCTTCGCGCGTCAAAGTTTGCCGGGGCTTTTACTTGCTACTAGTTTCTTTTTCTTCTTTTTTACCTTCTGTTCTTCATTAGGCTACTACGATGAATTACATGTTTCCTTATAGTTGTCAAAAGCATTTGTGCATGCTTTTTTTAAACTTAGCAGCTTGTTCTTTAAGGTTGCAGTAAAACTAAAAGCATCTGTGCATGCTTCTTTGAAACTTAGCAGCTTGATCTTTAAAGTTGCAGTGAAGCTATCTAAATTCTTCTTCTTGCTCATTGTCTAGTCTGCAGAACTACGAAGGTGGTCTATGAAACACTAATTGTAAAGCTTTTTTCTTCTTCTTCTTTTTCTTTGATCTTCATTCACCAACACATCCAACATGCATTTTAGTATTCAGGTTGAACCAAATCATATATTCATTAGAATGAGCATTTTCTTTGGATTTCTTTCCTTTCAATACTATTGAGTGTCGAGTATCCCATTAACTTTATTAAATCTTTCTTGCATTCCGTGTAGTCAATTATAGTTTTTTTAATCCTTTCTTCTCTTTTATATGGCATTAGAAACGAAGATACAACTTGCTGCAAGTCAAACTATCTCATGGCATGATTACTGTTATGTCTCTCTAACATCCAATAAAAGATAAGTATATTAGATGTCGTAAATAGACTTCAATCGGCCTTTGGCACCAAAATTAAGAATTCTTTTCCATACCTCTTGTTTAATTGCCGATCAAACTGAATTACAAAAGATTGAGTCTATTCAATAATTACTTTTTTATTTGAAATAAATACAATAGTATGAGAGACAATTACCACTTCATCGGTAAGATTGTTCAGTTGATTATGAACTTGCCTCACTTAATACCACGAAGCCTATTCTCCCATGTCCTCATCAGTAGGAAGTGAATGTCAATCATAACTTAACGATGAAGTTGCATGGCATGATCCACTGCCATCCTCGTGTAAGCCCAAATATGTGGTTAATAAGCATAATTTAGATCTATGATGAAATACGTTATTCAAATTTAAAAATGAACTAACAATTGGAAAATTTGCACGTCAACTGTTAGAGTTGCAATGATCCAAACATGGTCCTTGTTTTCTTTGTTGAAATTGCTTCAACTTTTAACTGTTATCTTCATCTTCTTCTACTCCTCCAAATTCAGGTTCCATTTCCTTTGACCAAGCAACAACCTCAACCAACATCCTATACGAATTTCCCAAGAAAGCGAATGCCCAGGAACACTGTTTAAATTCTCTAAACAGCTCCAAAAAGATATGCCGGTGCCCTTGATCCACATTGATTGGCCATAATTTGACCACTTACCAAAACAACAAATATGCCCTAGTGGCATAAATCTCCTCTTTTAGAGTTATCTTCCTTTTCTTCTTCCTCTTGTATTTAGAAGGAACGAACATCCTCTCCAACCTCTTAAACTTTAATGTTAATCCGTTTGTATCAAAACCCAGTCTTGGCTCCACACCAAAAAGCTCTAAACATATTTTATCAATGTAATTAATGGGGATTGTACGTCCTGTAATTGCTGGTCCATCAACCGGAAAGTCGTATATATATGCCACATCTTCTACTGTGACTGTAGCCTCATCGGTTAGGAAATGGAATGAATTTGTCTTGAGTCTCCACTTGTTAACTAAATGGGGTGATCAATGCCTAGTCAATCAGCATCTCCTCCATCATGGCCAAATGGGTAGACCTATATGCCTAACATACTCTAACTGCTTGTCATTTAATTCTCACTTCCCTTTGCAAGGATTTGTATGAATTATTCTATACTTTCTAGGTTCCTATCGATTTCAAATTAATATACATATATGAATAACTTTGTCATGGGTTTAATTACAACAATATAAATAATGTATAAATGTAATTTTATTTGGGATTTACCAATCCGCGTGATCTGGCAGATGCTATATGATGGTTATTATAAAAGGTTACGATATCTTCATTTGCTCCAAACATCTATAATGTAAATATAGATAGCACATTATACAAACACTCAAACAAAACTAGAAAATAGAAGAACAAAGAGCAATGTCCTTTTCCCAACCCTTTCTTTGTCATGTGTCCACCTGAAGCCTAACCCAATCAAAGATGAGAGTAATCTCATCTCATTAAACAAAAGTTGAACTTCCATGGCCACTAGCATGTTAGAAAATATTCAACTTGAGTATTCCTCTAGCCTTTTTTAAGAGATAAGCTGATATTGAACCCAACATACTAATCCTATTCAACATATAAGTCCACTACAGCTTAACCATTCTAATTCTAATAACTGTGAAAAGACCATTACGCTACCAAACACCTACCCAAAGTTACAATTAACCAATGAAACAATTAAATGTAGTAAAGAAACAGCAAGAAAGCAGAAGAAATGAGCAAACTTGGCATAAGATAGACTTAATACTATTGGCACTACGGTCCCATTTTGTAAAGTCTAAACCCAAACTAATCTTGCTTTACTATAATTAATCCCATTTTATTATAATTAATACTCATTTAGATTAATTTAACCTAAATCCCTTAGGTTTATGTTATGAATCGGTAGTTGCGTCGAGTTTGAACCTTACTTAGGTAGTTAAGGATCTTCTCGTAATTAGAGTTGCATGGTTTTGCATTATGCTTGTATCATGTTAATTGCATCAGGTATCTTTAATTATATGGGTCATCGTTCATGTTTGGCCCAGTTTAATTCGGATTTATTTTGGCCCAATTGAAGTTCAACTACCTCAAACTATAAAATTCAGAAAACCAGTGGACTTGCTTACAATTCCCAAAAGTTTTAATTTAAAAATAGTAAAAAACACATCTCTTCCCTCTCCATTCTCTCTAATCCCCTGCTGGAGCGGCTCTCCTCTCCTTTTCTACTTCATCTTCTTCTTGCAAATTCAAGAGCAAAAAAGACTACATGTGTGTTGGGATAACTTCGTCTCCTTCCCACATACTCTCTACACTATCACAAAAGCAGTGGACTCATTTTCTCTTTGCACATCTTCTTCTATACAGCCCTGTAGTGTAAGAAGCATCCTCCTTCTCATTTCTTTGGGTCTAATGGGGTTAAGGAGACTCAATTCTATAGCATGCATGCATCTCATACTCATTTCACCTCTTGTATGTCTTAAGATTGTCTTCTATTGAGGCTTTCTCCACCATTAAACTAAAAGAGAAGTTTGATTTTGGTAAAGCACTGAGTTTATGCAAGTATAAGTATGTATATCGACTGCATGTGTGGTTTATTATGTTGATTCTTGATAAACTCTCAATTAATGTCAATTTATAGCTCTTCTACTCTTTAATCTTAAGATTGTAGATGGGTTACATGCTAATGAGTATAATTTAAGAATGAATGATGGGAATGGATGAAGGAAAAATTCAATTGTAGTGTAGATGGGTGTTAGAAGGTGTTGAAGTGTATAAATTGATGAATTAGAATGGATGAAGCCAAGGGAAAGAGAGAATAGACAGTTTGAGATTGACTCTACTCGGAGCCTGTAGCTCCGGGCCAATCAATTGGACGAGGATCCAATCAATTGGATTCAACTTTTGGGAGGTGTTCGATCGATCGGACACATTCTCAATCGATCAGGTACCCCTTTCAATTTTAAAAACTTTACTTTATTTATTTTAAATGGGGATCAATTGGGAGTTATTCTAACCTTCTTTTAAGACCTTAGAGATTTGCTTTAAGCAAATTCTACTTCTAGGACATTAAGTACAATCAAAGATCATGTAGGGCCTTAGAAGTGGTATTTTCACCTCAAACAAATTAGTCCAATGATAAATTAAATATGAAGCAGGAAGAGTGTGGAGCTGTACTTATTCCCTCTTGATTTTCTGATCGTTTTTTTTAATGTCACGTCATAGGTGTTGGCATAAGAAGTGGTGTCCATCTTTTATACAAGATGATACTAAGATTTTGGTAACACATAGACACCGGACGTTTTATGAATATGCCGTATTGAATGACAAAAAAAAACACGAATTATCTTAGCTAAGGTTGGCTAGTAAATATTCTTATTAACTTCTCAATTCAAATACATTCATATCGTTTAGATAAACCTTGCCCTCAGCATAATTAAATCATATACCCATTCTTCCTGAGTGAACCTTGAGGCAAAATCAGAAAAAGAGTTTCTACTAACTGTGAGCCTGCGAGCCAATAAAGGAGTAACTAAGGCTAAGAGGGTTCAAGCACTATTAGCTCATTTAAGTATGCATCGTTCGATTATCAGTAATTCTGTAAAACCCCAATTCAATGATTGTATATGATCTCAAGATCGATATATGCTTTCGTATAGTAAGAGACGATCGCTACATATGATAAGTATGAAAGTTACGAATCTTGATTGATCATGATATATTGAGTCGGCACCACTTAACTTATACACATAAGAGGTTTGACGGGACTGACTTAGGGTGTTCCATCTATTACGTACTGTAGTAGTTATGTGAAGAGTTTGTCAGTACTCTTCAGGTAGCTAAACGGATCTTGGCCCGACCGCTAATGATTTCTCATAGTATGATATATACTCTCTTTGGAGCAAAGATGACCATATGGATGCCAACTAGTATGCCTATGTATTTCCATTTATAATTCCCTTAATCATGCTCACTCATATGCACAACATGCCTAGTTTCCATTTTTGCTCTCTTTCAATTAATATGTTTTTAAATCCAATTTTTATAGCATGATTAGTCTTAGATCCTCTTATATTTGATAAACTTTCGTGTTAATAGTGCTACATTTGGTGTTTCAGGTATAGAACCCAATGCCAATTAGGCAATTGACACACCCCCAGAGGGAACTATAGTGGTACCTCGGGCTATAGATGAGTGGAATGAGGATGATGTCTATTACTAGTCATCCCATGTGGAGTGTCATACTGTTCATTTTTCAGGTTAGTGTATGTTAGAGTCATGTTTGACTTGTATCTAGATCATGCCATCATTATCTTGCTATTTTGAAGTAATTGATGGATGGACATGTCATTTTGTATTTATGTATATGTTTATATATCTTTTGTGTATTATGTGCATGTGGATGGATTATTCAGGAACTTTAGTATATTAATGAATAAATGTTTTATTAATGTGTATGATGATTACAGGTGTACTTCACAGGCTTTCGCTTTATTATGAAAATAATTGTTACGTATTTATGGATCTTCCTCATACGTACCTGTGGAATTATCCTTGTAGCAATTCGTACGTCTCTTGACATACATGAATTGCCACGGCTTAGTTGTGCTGCACCTCGAAATTCACTTTAATCCCCAATTCTCAGGTTTGGGGTGCGACACATATCGGAATAAGGTTGACATCAAATATGAGGAAATTAAACAAATGAATATAATCAAACAAAAGAGGAACAAGATAACAAAACAAGCAATACAAAAATTTCCTAAAAATATATGAATACAAAAAGGGAAAAAACATTTACTTCACAAATGAATTAAGTAAAACATGTTTAGGAAGCTTTTGAGTACAAAGGATAAGCAAATGGAGGACTATAGGCCGGCTGGGGAAGAAAAAAAAATCTAGGAAGAAGAAAATCACGCATGAAACAATGTAAAAATTGAAAAGAAAAACTTGTAAAAGGGGGAAAAATAGTTTACCTTCACAAGTTAACAAATTAAAGAAGTTGAGGATACTTGTGTGGACAAGGAAATGCAAATGTAGGAAGATCGACAACTTAGGGAAGAATACTCGATTTTGAAACTTGAGGAAAAGAAAAGGTGGAGAAAAAAGGGTTTCATCAGGCCATATAGAAACAGACCAGTATCGAATTCGAGGTAAGCCTGTACAAACAAGCTTCAAATTTGACCCTCATTTTAAACACAAAAAAAAAAAAAAAAACCATGCATACATTTAAGATCTTTTTTTTTTTTTGTAAACTGGTCATGTAACATAATTTTTCCTGTAAAATCCTCTATTTAATAACATTTTGTTCAAATCTAAATCCTATTTTTAAAGCCATCAATCCACCTATTTTAGAAGATTATTTACTTCTATCCATGTAGGTTCTGTGCAATGTTATATTCATTTTATATTTTAGTTATTGCATCAAAGGGCATTAAATTATTGGTAAGTAATACATAGACTGAAGAAAATTTCCTAATCTAATTGTCAATTTAACTGTTTTAGATTTTAACACTATTTGTATACTTCATCGAGAGAATTCCTGTTGTACGCTTTTGTATTAAGTAACCGAGGACTAATTTGAATATTAGTTTTAACATGCATAGCACCAGCTTTAATGCTGGTTACACCCAAAGTTGTGACAACAATTTGTTTATGGTTAAACTATGGTATCATTTATGTGGTAGAACTCTCTTATAAGGACTATAAACCAATCAAGATGAATCTATGGAGGCAATGGGATTCATCTTGAATATGTAGAGGGTATGACTTGGACAACTATGGGTCTGACCCTTTAAGAGCCCTATTATTACAAATATCAGTTTTTAGAAATTGGGTAGAGCCCTATGATTACAACTGTCAGTTTTTAGAAATTGGGTTTTCTTAGGAGAAAATTTTAGAAAATCAATTGGATAACATCATTCATTGCTTCTAAATATGTGCTTAAAATAAAAATAAAAAATATTAGAAATGATAAATACATTTTCAAATAAAAATAAAAAAGTCTAAAGCCATTAAAAATCACTATTTGATCTTGTTTCTTTTGAGGCAAAATTAATTTCAATCTGGTTCATAGAAACCGTTGTTCACTTCTAAAATAGGTGGTCAAAAAATATATGTAAACATCAAACATCTAATTTCAATATAAAGAAAAAATTACTCTTACCTTGATTTTTTTTATACTTTTGTTAAGCAAGGCTATCGACGAAGAGTGATACATTTTACTTACCCAGGGAATGAATATTACGTGGATTAAAATTGCATGTGCTTCTATGTTAAATTGAAAGGAAAAGAAAAAAAGAAAGAAAAACAATCATCTATTTTCCACCATCAATAAGTGTAAATTAAAAGAAGTGCAAGGATTTTTGTAATTGGCTAATTCATGGGTTGGACAAAACTTTGGGTCCATTGAGCTGTATTTTATATTTTTTTTAAATAGACTATAGTTCGCGTCACTAGAAAACAGCTTAGACCCACTCGAATCAGAGTCCAACACACCCTCACCTTCAATTTTCCCACTACCATCATAACCACTCTTCAACCACGCTTGTTCTTCATCTTTAGCTTTTAGCTCCGGTTCTTGATGGTAGTAATGGAGAAGATGGCTTTGGGATTTGGGTTTCCTTCATTTTCCTTGCTTGTCGAAAGGGGTAGAGGAAGAAGAGAAGTTCTTGTCGGTGAAGACTCTATTGAACTTGAATCAATGGAGATCTTCGAGTGGTTCTTGGGCACTTGTTTGAATTTGGGGTCCTAATGAATTGATGAGAATTGGGTGTCTGTGATGATATCTTCATTGTTTTCGATCGTTCTAAGGTTCTTCTTACCTGAGATTATTTCTTTTTCCTCCTTATTGTTTGTGTTCTTCATCTTTAATTTCTTCTTCTGTTGCTGCTGCTTCCTCGCCATTGCTCTTTGCAACCTAGCAATGAAAGGGCCTTGCTTCCAGGAAAAGGAGCTCCTCTCATGGCGCTTTAGGGTTTGGGGTGATTGAAAGAAAAATTGTTGGAGTTTATAGAGCTATGATTATGAGAGATTTTAGGAAGTGTTTAGGAAATCCTTTCAAATGTAAAGGTTGTGATTAGATTCAATAATGAGGGAGATATTGGTAGCTATGAGAATGTGATTTTGAGATATTTTAAATTTTTTTGTTTTTAGGAATTTGATTTTTGGACTTGCCCTCTAATCCCAAATGGGCTCCATATAAGAGTTAATTTGTTATTATAAAAAAAGAGAGAATAATTATAATACTAGTGGTACTTTTTTTTTTGGCTAAAAATATTAGTGGTACTTTCCTAATACTTTAGACTGTGTACTTTATAATGCTTTATATTTATTAACATTTTATTCATATCTAAATTCTATTTTTAAAGCCATCAATGTATTTGTCTTAGAAGATCATTTACCTCTATCCATGTAGATTTTGCGCAATGTTCTATTCATATTATATTTTAGCAATTTCATCAAAAGGTATTAATTATTATGTAAGTAATAAATAGATAGAAGAAATTTTCCTAATCTAATTGTCAATTTAATTGTTTTAGATTTTACCACAATTTGCATATTTCACCGAGAGAATTCTTGTTGTGGGCTTTTGCACTGAGTAACTGAGGATTAATTTGAATATTAATTTTAACCTGTGCATAACACGTGCTTTAATGCTGGTTACACACGAATTTGTGGGAACAATTTGTTTAAGGGGAACCGTTGTACCATTTATGTAGTAGAACTCTATTGTAGGGGACATATAGAGAAAATACAGGCCAATCAAGATGAATCTATGAAGGGAGTGGGATCCATTTTGAACAGTTCAGACTTTTTTTTTTTTTTTTAATGTGTAGTACTTCAGAAAAGTGTTACACAGTTTCATATAATAGCTGGCATGAATGAATCAAACTCAATTAGGTCAACTTTGGCCTTTGACCTAAGGCGTGAGGTGGGGCAAGCCGTTCAAGAGATTTGGTGCGCATTGAGCCCAACCTGCATATGTAGAGGGTATGACTTGGACAACTACAAGTCTGACCCTTTAACAACCCTATTGTTACAAATGTCAGTTTTTAGAATTTCGGTTTTCTTAGGAGGAAAAATTATAAAATCAATTAGATAACATCATGATCATTACGTCTAAATATGTGCATAAAATAAAAATAAAAAATATTAGAAATAGTAAAATATATTTTTCAAATAAAAATGAAAAAAAGTCTAAAGCCATTAAAAATCACTATTTGAGCTTGTCTCTTTTGAGGCAAGTTTAGTTTCAATCTGATTCATAACAACTGTTGATCATTTTAAAAATATGTGGTTAAAAAAAAATGTCAAATATATTTTTTTCAATAAAAAGAAAAAATTACTCCCACTTTCATTTTTTTTTCATATTTTTGCTAATAAGCTAGGCTACTGGCCAAGAGTGATACTTTTGATTATGCAAGTTTAATTATAATTTTGCTTGTAAAAATGCAAAATGAGTAATGTTTAAGTGATACTTTTTGTAGTTGGTTCAATTTTGTTGGTATTGTAGATTTGAATCATGTATGATGGTTTTTCCTTCATTCTATCTAAGCAAATTTTAATACCCAATTGTAATAATTATGAATTTGAATACATGTGTTCAAATTTTATGTCAATGCTAACAAATGATATAATATTTTGAGTATTTACTGTTACACCCATAATTTTATATGAATATATATGGGGGGCCCATTGTAAAACTTTGCTTTAGGCCTCAAAATTCTCAGGGCTAGCCTTGATTTTTTGAAGTTGTTGTTTATTCATAATTTAATGAAAGTAATTCCATTCTTATCAAAAAATCTTTGTCCGGATGATGAGTCCATTACATATCATTGTGAAAAGGACAATCGATAAACATATGAGATTTTTAACCTGAAGGAAAAATTAATGTTGTTGTGAACTCTCTCCAATAAAACCCTTTGTATAGAATTTGGAAGTTGAAGATTCTATTGAGAGGGTCATGATGTTTAGTTGGTTGGGATTGTGAGATGCGATTTTGACAATGGATAACTTTTGCCGAAATAAAAAAAATATTTATATATGTGTATATAGTCAATGCTTGTCCTATGTGCTTTGTAGATGAGGAATTAGTTAATAATCTTTTATTGAGCTATAAAATAGCCCAAGGGGCTTTGGTCTAAAGTCCTGAGGTGGTTTCATTTTAGATGGGGCCATCCGAAATCTATTTGTGGATTGTTAGAGGTGGGATTAGACAAAGGAAGGATTTTGTGGAGAACTACCTTTTCAGTGATTTTATGGATAATTTGGAAGGAGAGGAACTCTTGATGCTTTGAGGATTCCAATACCTCGTTTGCAAACCTTGCTTATAAGCATAAGTTCACTATTGCTTTGTAGGTGTTTTTTCTTCCTCAATTTCACGGGATTCCTATTGACATTATTTTTAGGAACTGGAGGGTGGTTGGCTTCTTTTAAAGTTTTGGGTTATTGGGAGTTGTTGTAGTCTTTCTTTACTTTTCTTTGATTATTGTGCTTGTTGTTTAGCTTTTGGTGTTTTTTTTTCTTTTTTATTTTTGACCTTTCAAGATTCTCTTCTTGCACTATTAATTCTTTTCAATGAAGGTTAATATTAAAAAAAAAAACTCAATGTAGCATAGGAAGTTTGGGCTTGGTATAAGGCTTATATTTTGTGCCCTAATGAGATTGTATGCCATCCTCTACCGTTGTTACGTTCGGGCTCATGAAAAAAAAGACAAGAAAAAAGAACAAGCCCATGAGTAGGAATATCATTGGTCGTTGTTCATTAATGAGTGGCGATATTGTCACTCATTGTTCATTAATGAGTGGCGATATCCTTATCATTCTTCATGGCCAAAAAAAGTAAAAAAAAAGAAAAGAAAAGAAAAGAAAAGAAAAGTGGTGGGAGAACCTTTGTTGTCAGTATTAAAATTTGAGATCTTTATTATTTTTATGAGACCTGAGATAATTTTTCCTCATAAAAATCCTTAAAAACAAAGTATCACATCTAAAACGCAATGGCCTAAATATTCTACGACATTATAAAATTAATTTTACTAAACTCCAGCATCATAAAATAATTTTAACCATGGATTTTCCATTATATGCAACAGTAAATTAAAAGATGGAAAAAAAATCAATTTCAACTATCTAAATCCATCGTCGTGGATTATAAAAGGAAAAAGATCTTATAATGATCAAAGACAACATATCTAGACAAGAATTTTTTTTTATTGTCAAACCATGATGAGGATTAAAATCTTATACAATCTTAGCTTCCATTAATGTGAAAAAAATTACATATGTTCTAACAACTTTAAGTGGATAAGCTTGTACACATCTTATATAAACATTTAAATTAACTGAAATCTTTGTGTAAGCCTACTAACCATGTGAAGTACGCTTGAAAAGCTTCAGGGTGTCCTAATCGAATTCATTAATGTCCTATTAAAGACACTCCAAGTCACTAATGTCCCATTAAATATTCAATATTCTACTCTATCCCACGAGAAAAATGCACCAATGATTTAATCATAGAATTTTTTTGCATATACCCTCCTAAAGTTTATAGAATTTGTAAATAAGTCCTTGTAGCTTTAGTATTTGTATATACCTCCTTGCCTATTTATTTTAATATCTTCTATGTCCTCGATATTAATAGTCCTACTGAGAATGAGCAACCACCTAGAGATTTATATTGAAATTTTATAAAAATAACTGCTTTGCCCTTACAAACATTAAAAAAATGAGTGTCATTATTTACAAAAAGATATTATTATTTTATCCCAAGATCCAATGGTTTCTTTCTTAATAATTCACCAATGCACATTAAGCCTAATTATGTATCCTAAACCATACAGTAATCCAACAGTGGGTCATGTATGGATTGGGTTAATTATAACCAATTATAAGTATAGGTTATGCTCGATTTGAATTTAACAAAATGGGTCCAATATTGAAAAAATAGATTTATATAGGGTTATGCTCTCCTATTAAATGCACTATACTAATGGTCAATGTTATAAGCTTTAAAGAAAAACGAATCTAAGCTTTGAAATTATGTAAATAGAGATAAAGAGGTAGCAAAAAATGTCATTTTACTTTAAAAATATATGGTGGTTGTGAGGCTATTGATTTTGGGATATAAAAGGTATTAGATTAAAAAGGCAGTGCACTATATGCAAATATTAAAAATACAGGGGCCTATTTACAAATCCTAAAAGCCTTAGGGGGGGTATATACAACATACTCTTGCCTTAGGGGGTATATACAAAATACTCTTTGTCATATTCAAAACTGAGCCCAATTCATTTACTTAAAGGCGCTGCTATATATACATGAGTTTTGACTTTTTTTAAACGGTTGCTCATTATACCCATATGAGTAAGTGAGTGACTTGGTTATTTTCTCTTTGCAATTAACACATTTATACAGCCTATTGCCACCCATCCAAATACTAACTTAACTCTTTCTTTACACATTTTTTCTTCTTCCTTTGTTCTTCCTAAACCCTACTTTCCTCCTTCATTATCCAATCTCCTCCATTGTGGCAATAGTAGCTTCCATCATCTTCCATTCGTCTTCATTCTCAAATGTAGGTTCTCTTTTCTCTTCTCCACCTTTGTCTTTTGTTCATTTCATCTCCATATTCATTAAAATAGGTTCTTGCATGTTTAGATTTATTTAGATGAATATATTTGAATCAATCCCTTTGCTTTTTGTGAATGCTTTGCCTAAAAAAGTTGAGATTTTATAGTTTAAATTGTAGTTGTATCATTCCAACTTGTTTTGAAATTATTGTCATCACCCCATTCGACCTTGAGAAGCCGATAATAACATGCATTATGTTTGGCCATATATGGTCGAAGACATGATATATATATTTTGCCATATGTGGTCGAACATAACATCAATCGTTCTGTACAATTTGGACAAATATTGCTCATTTTGTTCAGCTAGACATGTCCGAACATTAATGTTAGAGTTGAATACTACTGAAAGAATTAATGAATATACTATATAGCCTATTTGGTTATGGTGATTGAATTGAATACTTATATATATGGCTAGTAGTTCTAGAGCTCCATTGACGGCTTCTAAAAGAAGGCATTGTCAACAAATTGAAAAAGTAATTGTTGAACAGCTGGAACAACCAGAAGTCTTGGACTTGGAAGATAATGAAGATGAAGATGATGAAAATGTTGATGGAGTAAAATTTGTTGGGTCGAATGACCCTTCATTATTGAAGAATTTTCAAATACAAATTACAAAATTTATTTGGGAATGAGAGGTATGTTTTTATATATTGTACAGATAAATATTATCTTCATTAATATATATTTTAAATTGTCAAGATCGTCCCTTCTAAAGTGCTTGAGTCGTGGAAAAAGAGTAGTGATGTGACAATTGATCGAGTCAAATTTATTTAGACAAAAGATTGATAGATCTGGATTGACACCATTGATCAGTATTTCTTACAAATCTGTTAATAAAAGCCTTGTATTAGCTTTTGTGGAGCGGTAGCATCTAGAGACTAATATGTTCTACATACCTTTTAGGGAGATGACCATTACTTTAGATGATGTTGGCACCATTCTTGGGATGCTAGTAATAGGTATAGTTGTTTCATATAATGTTTATTTTGGATTTTTTGAAGCTCAAGAACTACTGTACCAAGCAATAAGAGTTCAACGCTCCGTGGCACATGATGAACTTGCACAGGTGCGAGGTCAATTAGTAAGGTTGGAGTGGCTAAAATAAAAGTTTGATGTACTGAAAGATGCAGATGGAGAAGCAATCATTGATCATGCAGTGAGAGCCTACTTGCTTTATTTATTTGGTTGTTCAGTGATAAGAGTAGCACACGCATACAGGTCATTTATCTTAGGCTATTGATGGATGTTAATAGTGTGACTTCATATGCATGGAGTGCCACTGCTTTAGCTCATTTTTTTTTAACATTTGGGGTTAGCTACTCTGTATGAAGTGAAACGAATAACTGAGTATTTGTTACCGCTGGAAACATGGATACATTAGCATTTTTCATATTTTGTTCCTACCGCGAACCTCATGCACCTTTTAAACTACCCCCAAACATTACATTGGCATCCTAATAGGGAGTCCAATAAAATATCGTTTTTCAAATATTACGAGAAACGATTGATGAATAGGTAATGATAAGGTATTGCATATTTTACAAGTAATCAATTTAAGTTGCATTGCACGCTTGTATTATTTGTGCTACGAAGTATCTATGCTTATTTACGAAGGTCACTTAAGATCCTTATCATGATCATAGGCACCATTATCCATTATATGAGTTCACTTTTTTACTTTGGATACATAGGTGTTTGGAAGTTATGAAGCAGTATCACCCAGACAGAGTGTTGAGGCAATTTGGAAGGGTTCAAACTATTTCTCCACCACCATTTACTCTAAATCGTTGTTATTGAGGTCTAAGTGCTCAACAGTATCAAACTGTATATCAATTTGTAGATCAGGTATGGCAGAGATGGGAGAATTATGTATTATTTGGCACAAATCGGAGTCAGCGGGTGAGATTTTCATCTAATTGTGTACCTGATTATTTGAATTGGTACACACAAATATCATAGAGGATAATACAAAAGCCAACTCATTAATCCAAATGGGGGCGACAAAATGAGTCCAGTCGGGCTAGCTAGTTTACAAATTATGAGTTTGTCGCAGTACTTATGCCTTTTATTATGCATATTTTATTTTATTATTAATCTTTAATAATGTGACATATTAATTCATTGTAGCAATGTGAAAATGCACTTAATATCGCCGAGCCACTGACGGAGGAGGACTTTGTTCGTGACCCGCGGGGGATGTACACTAATGTTGATTGGGTAGGCCATTTGTTAAGAGGAGTTTTGCTTAAAGATACGCAATGAAATGTTAAAGATCCCAATATGATATCTACTAGTTACACATGTTGGATTAGGAGTGATAGGCGATAATGTGTCCATGATGTGTTGATTTTGTTTAGGTTCAATTTTTTTTATATAAGTATGTAAGTAATTCACAAATATCATGTATTAAATTTCCAAATGTATTACTACTAATCAAATTTCAAGTTAAATTCGAAATGAGTTACATTCCACAAGTTATCAAGTCATATCCCTCAACCAATCTCTATTATTTCACATATTGCTACATTCGAACTGACGAGCTTTTTGAAACGTTTTATATGACTTGTATATGTAATGCCCAGTCATTTGTGCATGGAAGATGAAATTCTCGTCACTTGTTCGCAATTAGTGGAATTGGATGACTTGGATCCAAGAAGAGCTAAAAAAAGATAAAAATTAGAAAATTAATGAGTAATTTTGGATTTAATTTAATCAATCTATAAAAGATGGATTATTACTTGAACAAAGTGACTGTCATTTATAAAACTAATCACTACCTCCTTATAAGAAATTATAGATAGTGGCATTGACTAAAGATGCAGAAAGATAAGACATTGTTACGTACAAAAGTGGTATAATACTAAATTATACTAAGATGAGATAATACACTTCATATCTGATATAGTTATCCAATGGGAATAATTGGCGTAATTATCATAGTATGACAACGCCTTAATCAATTCTTTAACTTCGTTTTCAACCCCATATAGTTGCTGGTATTCTCTTGAATGAGCAGGCGATTTATTTACTAAATCTCTCTTGACCCGTGGTCAATCATTTTCACTAAGCCCAAGCAGCCCTGTAATTGCTCTAAAGCCACAATTATTATCAGTTGTAATATCTTGTATGATTCGTATGTAATACCTAAGTCCATTTGGAAATTACACATAATAAGGAAGATTAGGCTTTGATTTTGTGTAAATCACCTTAGGCTTTTGTTTTTTTTTAGATTTTCCTTATGAGCTTGCCTTGCTGTCAACAATTTTTACTCCATACGATACAGGAGAACAACTATCATGTGCAGATTTCACCGATTCAAAAGCACTTGAATCATGTCGAGTTGATGTATTAATCTTTAAAGATGGTCGACCTCGGGTTATTAATTTCACTTCCGGTCCTATACAAACTAGTCGATGTATCATGATTGGTTTGTATAGCTCCCTCAACTTCTTTAACATTTGCGATTTTATTGTAGGATCGCATTTAATGAAAGCCTTTTCAACTAATACCAACTCTGTTTACAATTCAAAAAAGACATCTTCACTGCAATGTTAGGCAACATATTAAGCTTACACCAATGTGGATGTATGGAGTTGAGGAAAATTGGCAGTTGTTAAGTAACATATTCTCCAATTTCATGCGCACAAGGTAAACCATATGTCCAACGAAGGATACACATACATGAGTTTTGGTCAGTTCCAATTTGATCGGCTCTCTTTCTTTCTAATAATATTTTATCCAACGTATTTTTTGAGATGTTACCACAAAGCTCATTGAAATCATAAGGCTTGAAACTATGTCACACAACTGTCTTGCTTTTTTTCAAATGGTGCTCTAACACTAGTATGTTGCAATTGGAGTAGATTGTGGATCTTTGTCCAATTCGATTCAAGATTTCATTGACTTGATCCAAGTTATCTCTTCAATTATGCATGTGAACTCTCTGCTCTATAAGAAAAAATCAAATTGTATTAATTAGTACTAGATAAAATTTAGCTCAATTAATCACAATCATTCACATTACCTATTCGATGTAGTATTTCCCAAATTTAAACAATTTCTGCCTATGCAAACATAAATTTTTCTGTACATGTATCTAATCACGTACTCTTCACATACTGAAGCAATGGATAAGTATGGATATCCTTAATTAGCCTAACCAGAAGTTCATTATATTTTTCTTTCGTGTAAGAAGACATCACCATATTCCAACTTATATTGAACCTATCCTACATTTTTTTTTGTTTCAAATAACCTTTTACATTTACTTAAAACATTTTTATCAATGTGTCACGTGTACAATAAATGAGTACTCTTAGGGAATACACTGTTGATGGCTTTCATAATCTCTAACTCTTTGTCTGTCACAATAACTTTAGGTGACTACCATTAGCATCAACAATAATAGAATGTATTACACCCAACATTCATGCATAATTATCTTCACATTTATCTTGAAGGTACATAAAGCATATGAAAAATGTCATTTTTGTAGATGTGACTATTAATCTTTAAAAAAGGTAGACGATACTAGTTCTTCTTGTAATTGCAATCTAATATTAAGACATGTAGAAATGCACGCAACAATTCTAAGCAGATTGAGTGTGTCCAACAAATGTCATTGACATTGTCACTATTGTCACAGTTCCAATGACATTCAATGTCCTTATACTCTACCAATTTGCCCAAAAGTTGTTGCATTTGACTTCTCCTACCATGTTCGTTCACTTTTTGCTTAAAACGTGCATTGTAAATAGTCTTCATTGTAATTAAATTTACTTCACTTCTTTGTTTCAATGTAACCAAAATCTCTTTGGCCTAACCATGCTCTTTGATATATTAATTAACAACTCCAATTTTTCCTTTGATAATCTCCATGTAAATGAGTGCCCTTCTAGATACTCCACAGTCAAGTAATTATACATACCACACATAACCTCCAACATCTAATCATCATCTGTGGCAAACTTCTTGCCCTTTAATTTAAATGGGGATCTACATTTCTTCAAACCTATTTGCTTGATCTTCTTTTTAGGGGTTCCCTCGTCATTGGTCTTATACACATTATAATGTTTAAATATTTCATACACAAGGGTAATTCTCGGTTTTACACCAACCCCATCAGCATTTGAAGCTCTAATCACGATGACAATGCCACTTTTTTTGCCAACATCACGAGTCCACTTGATTAATGTATCGGGGCTCTTGAATATCTACAGATATTGCCATTAAATTTTTTTTTATTAACTCATGCTAGTAATATAAATAATAATTGAAGTTTGAGTTTTACTTCATGAGTAGTAAATTCACTCGAAAATTACATAGTTGGTAAAAAATTAGCTACATTGTGTAGATGGACCATCCTACGTTGAAAAATCAATGAAGTATAATAAATGAAGGAATTGTTTTTGCACTATTCGGCCTTAATAGGCTGAACATTATACATGTGTTTAGCTAGCTGAACATATATGTAATGTCTGGCCCTACATGGCCGAACATTGATTTAAACGTTCGGCCATGTAAGGTCGAATATTTACATATGTATTCATCCTGGTAGCGTTGAACATATGCAAAATTGTTTGGCTCTGCGTGGCCGAGCAAAACACAGGATGAACAAAAAAAAAACGGTTCAGAAACAAAATGAAAATGTATAAAACTATAAACCATATTGACCTTGTCATTGCCATTATTATTGAAAACCACTACTTGTGTGTTCATCTCCTCTTTCATTGCACTATTTGAGTGTTGATTAGTATTTGATGGGACAAAGAGTAATGAGAAGGGAAAAAAATTGTGACTTGCACTCTTAGAGGGTGACTCTTAAAAGGAATAGGGAAGAGGGAAGGACCAGCTGTTGGATGATGCTCTCTTAGAGGAAGAGGGAAGGAGAAGGTGTAGGTGATTCTCTTAGAGGGAAGGTGGTCTCTTAGAGGGAAGATGGACGGAGAATGTGTAGGGTGATGCTTTTAGAGGGAAGGTGGTCTCTTAGAGGGAAAATGGTGTGTATGAAAAGAACTAAGGGGTTTAAGTTTGTAAGAGACAAGGGGTTTTTTGGTCCTTTGATGCAAGGGAAAAATTATAATAAAAAGAATTCAAAATGCTTTTGTAAAAAAAGTCAAAACTCATGTACATATAGCAGCTCCTTTACTTAAAAGGCATGAGATAAGCCCCCTATTCATCAACAATACTCCTCCAATCTTGCTGATTGGATTTACTTAAGCATTATAATCTTTGGATAATGACACCTTTAGTTCTCAAATTTTTTTATTGATTTAGATCTCATCCATGTAACCCATATTTGAAAATTTAAAGAAGTACTTCTTAGGACATTATTAAGAGTGTGGTTTATAGAATTTCATGTGGATTCCACCATCATGTGGTTGGTAATTCCACGATAGAGGTCACATCTTTTCATTTTTTTTCTTGCTCCTAAACGTAGAAGTAGTCAATACAAGATACATTTTTATAGTGATACCTATTAATTTCTCTAATCAAACTTTTATATAGAATAATAATAAAAATAAATCAACCAATATAATAAACACAAAGAAAAAATAACATTAAAATAAGCAAATAATCCATAATATTCGAAAAATGTCTTAGCCAAAAGAATATAAAATGAAGAAATTGATGTCCCTTCAATATTCATCATCTCAAATAATTAAGACAATGAAAAAAGGATTTTTGAAAGGATAGATTTTTTAGTGGAGTTCTGGATTGAACATGGAATGTAGTGGTCTAGAACATGCACGGGTCGAAGTTGAGGAGTTTTCTTGTGTTCGAATGGTTGGATTGATGTGGGTATTAGTGGGGTTAGGTTTAGGGTCAACATGGGTTTCAATTGGTGGGGCTTTAGAGCTTAAGTTGGTTTTGCAAGAGATGATGAATGAAGGGGTAGAATTAAACCAGAGTGCTTTTGCATAAACTTGCAAAAAAAATTCAAGAATAGAAAGAAAAAAGTAGGCTCATTTAGGGATGTACAAGTTTTTATAACAAACAAGCCAAGATGACCTAAAAGGCATCTCTAGCAACACTATGCATTTTGCCTATTCACTTTTTTAATATACTCTCCAACAATACTATCTATTCTTCATCTATTCCATTTAAATATTATTTTTTCCTAACTAGCTTTGATTTAAATTTAAAGTTGGTTGCAATAGTTGAGAATATGTTAAAATAATAAATGCCTTATCTACAGTGCCTCTGTATTTTTGGAGAGGCACTGTAGCTCATCTTCATTTTGCTGAGCGTGAAGCGTGTCCATTGGAGATGCATTTTGTGGACTTGGCTCTTCAAAGCACCTAAAAAGAGCTTTTTGCCTCCTCTACTGGAGATGCCTTAACATTGATGGGAGGCTTGCATCAGGTTAGTTAACTTTCAAAGGGTTACTTTATTATTAATTTTTTTCCAATAAATAGAAAATTCATTGAAACAAATAAAAGCCAAAATAATAACTAGAGAGGGTGCAACCAAAGCCTAATGCACTCCGAAAAATCATCCCCCAACAAAAACTCCTACCAAACCTAGATCAATGTTTGCCCAAAGAAGAGCGGCCTCATTCAAAGTTCTAGGAAAAAAAGAAGACATTAACCAAGAAAAACAACACTGATGTTTTATCCCCAAAATAATTGGATTGATGGCTCAATCCTCTTGCCCTAGCGATGGAATCAATCACCTCTTTAACATTTGAAAAAGTTGTAATCTTTGAGAAAGCCTTGCATGAAGCTTCCTTTAGAGTAAGAAAAAAAAAAAAAAACCCTCGCCTCTACTTGTACAGAGGAAGCGATTCTTCATCCATATAGGGAGCCCCTACACAAACAAAAGAGTTATTCGTCATTATTATATAGCCAATAAGAAGATTTCTCATCTTCAATTTTCAGTGGAAAACCTTCTTGACAAGGCGCCAAAAGAGGTGTGTTTGGTGCAGAGAAGGAAAGAAGAGGAAAATGGCCTCATTTTAATGTGTTTCCGGGAAGAGTGGATCCCGAAATCTCATTTGTGATCGTAAGAAAGACGCAACCGTGGAAGAGGAAACTCCTTATTTCCTCATTTGCGGCTTGCGCCAAACATACCCTTAGGGTTATAAACTTTATCCAGTGAAAATCAATAGGCTGTTATTTGAGGGGACTCCTGGTAGCCCTAAAGCGTTGGGAGTAGGAAGATATTTGCTTTTAAATTCCCCCTCCTAGTCAAAAGGGTATAAATTTTGGATCATACTAATAATTTTTCTCGGTTCAATAGCAACACTTTTTAAAATAAAATTGTTTATGGCTTTTCATAAGGCCTACCATATGATTAGAGCTATCGAGAAGATTGGGATTTTCCTGCATTCAAACTGCCTCGTTCAATTTCATGAGATTTCCCCACAATTCTACAATGTCCATACTTCTTGTCGAATGAGTTAAGACACCAAAATTACAACCAAATCAAGATTGCTCTTGCATGATTATATAAAAAAGAGCATGCTTCACATTTTCTTCTTGCATTCACAAATAGGGCAAACAGTAGATCCTGAGCTATGGTTTTAGCACCAAGCCATTTCCTCACAAGAACTACCTTTCAAAGGCATTTCTATCCAAAGAGAATAATTCTTTGGGGAACACAAAGGCATATCCATCAAAAGAGAAGAATTCTTTAGGGAACATGATTTTTCCAAAAGCTCTTCCATTTAACTATATCATTACTACTAATAATATATAAGGAAGAAGATGTCTTATAAGCAAATTTTATAGAGATATTTCTATCTTCAGTGAATGGTCATACTCTTTTATCATTTAATTTAGAACTTTGGTCATACTCTTTTATCATTTAATTTAGAACTCGGAGATAGATTTTAGTAATGTCTTCTGCATTCATACTTTTATTTAAAATATCTAAAATCCAAAGAAGATTCTAATTTTATTATCATTTAAAAAGATTTTTTATTTTGAGGTTGAGGTTAGAATTTTGAGATAGATGTTTCCTAAGCCCTTGATCACAAGGGATCCATCTAGAGTCCCATGCAAATATATCTTTGCCATCCCCAATGACCCATTTTATATAATAATTGATAAAGTTAACCGCATTCACAAAACCTCCCCAAAATCAATAATTTTCTAAATTAATTTTGGGCTCCCATAAAGATTTATTGGGACAATATTTAGCCTAGATAATCTTGGTGCCTGATATATTCTCATTAGTTATGCATCTCCAGATAGTTTTAACAAGTGAATTCATTTTATTCTCTTTGGATCTTCTAAGGCTAAGGTTCCTTACATCAATTGGTTTACATAATTTACTCCATTTAATAGCTGTGGAAATTCTTTTTATCAACTCTAGAACATACTAGGAGCTCTCCAAAATACATTAAACCCATGGATTTTGCCTCCCTCCTTCACTTTAATAAAAAATCTAGAGAGAACCTCCACGACCATAATAAAAAGGTAAAGGGATAATAGATCTCCTTGCCTTAAGCCTCGTAAAAGTGTAAAATTTTCAAAGGGAGACAGCCATTTAAAAGACTGAAGAAACAAATAGATACATTTTTTATCCGAGAAATAAATTTATCGTGAAAACTAAAAGAAAACAACACTAGGACCAAAAAAACCCTATTCCAATCTGTAATAGGATTTGGCTATAACTAATTTTAGGCCCAAAGTTTTATTTTTCATTTTCCTCCTAAAAGAATGTAAACACTCACAGGCCACTATATAATTATCTAATATCATTTTTTCTTTAGAAAAAATACTTTGGTAAGGACTAACAACTTAATAATGGGGATCTCTAATAACTTTGATTAGCGATGACAAATAATCGTATAACTCACATTATATAAATTGCTAGGCCAAAAGCCATTGGCATGTCGTGGGCTATCTTCTTAGGAATTTGAGTTGTGACCAACCTAAAACTACTCATTCTTGGTGAACGAAACCACTATTTCATTAGGTATATTGACATCGTTGTTACTTAGGGATGGTACTTAGGGATGGATGATCAGGGCCCAGTCAGCCGGATCTAAGCTCGTCGAAGAGCGACCCATTAATTATGGGCCTGACATGTAAATTGAGATCCCTCTCAAGAGGCTAAAGGCCAGGTCCAAGCGGAGCCTATTTTCAAAATACCTACATCACTTTATCGTAATTGTGTATGGCAAGGCAAGTTCTTTTAGTAGCTATAGGAATAGGCTCGCCCTTTTTTATAGCAACCAGGACAAAAAACCAGTCCCAGGTATGGCCCAGAGACATAAAACGAAGCCCAATTACAGCCCGACTCTCCTGCCAACCAAACATGAAGGGATTAAAATTAAAATTCAGGCTGCCCTGCCAAATGCAATTTTTTCACCTATTCATTTCAAATGTGCTTTGGAGAGCGTGTATGTAAAAAAAAATCAAAAATGAAAATTTATTTGCTCTTTTTTATGTTAAAAAAAAAACAAAAAATCAGTATCCTTACTATTTTTCTCAGTATCCTCAACATCAGTGTCTAAAGATTCTTCAACAAAGAGGTCATGAGGCTGAGCTGCTGCTTCCTGACCATAGTCATTCTCATCATCATCTGAAGATGAAAGCTTAGAGAGGCTCTCTTTCTTACCTAGATTCTTTTTAGAGATCTAGGCTAATAGAGAAAACAAGGACTCAAAACAGTAGAGAGCATTTCAATGATATAGATAAACTAATTATTACAGTTAAACAAGGGAGCATTTCAATGAACCTAACGATGGAGAGTCTGAAAATCTTAGTAGGTGGAATCAGTATCTGCTCCATATGCATTTGGCAACACAAAGATCCACATTGCTCCTATCCTTGCATATCTAGAATGAGAAAATCTCTAATTCCAGAGATACCTGAATCTTTCGCAATCTAGAATTAATTCATTAAATTGTTACTCAGTTCCACATGTTAGGTTTATGTCTTGTATTCCGGTTTAGCCGGAGGAGTCACTGGGTTAGCCAGGGACTGGTTTAAGGTCAAGGGTATTTTGGTAATTGTACCGGGGCTTTCTTGGCCACCAAGAAAGCGGAGATTATATATTGTATAGTCTGTAACCCTAGACCTTGCGGCGGCATTAGTTGCCCGTGGTGCTCCCACACCACGTAGGAGAGATGAGGTGAGAGAGTGGATTCTTTTGTATGCTTTATTTGTCATAGTGAAGATGTTCGTCCTCCTGTGCCCGTGGATGTAGCCCTGTTTGGGTGAACCACGTAAATCTCGGTGTCTCTTCTTATGGTGCTTGCTTGGTGTTTGATCTTGTGATTCCGTGAATGCGCACAACGGGGTGATTATCAGAAAATCACAACAAATGGTATCAGAGCCGAGGTTGGTGTTCCTCGGGTTTCTGAGCGAGGTGGAGATCGCTCAGTGGCTTAGAGGTTGTGCGCATGAAGATTAACTGAAATCAGGTTCGTGATTTCTGATTAGGCCACCATCGGAGAAGAAGTAGACGAGATTGGGTTCTCCGGTCTCGCTGGGATCGGAAGAAAAAGGATTCACACTGTTTCAGATTTGGAGTTAAACTGCTGCGGTTGTTGTCTGATCACAGATGGTAAAGGAGAAGACCGGAGCATGTTGATCTGTGATGAGCCATTGGAGAAACAAGCTTTTCTTTGTTACAGTAACAGAGAACTGGGAATGAAGAAGATGGGAAGAACAAAACAGTAACAGAGAACTGGGAATGAAGAAGAACGGAAGAACAAAAAAAAAAATCGCTGTGCAGTCCTGCGAAGAACGGAAAAACAAAAAAGGAAAAAAAAAAGTTTTTTACCGGAACGTTCGCAGGGAATCTCGCCCTTTCCGTCGCCTTCGCCGGACTCGCTGCCCGCCGCCGTCGCCGTCGCAGTCGCTGCCGTTCCCGTCGCCGCTGCCAGCCGGCCCTGAAGTCGGAGCCGAAGCAGATCGCGGCCTGCTGCAATTCGGTTGCTGAGGATGTTGCAGAAGCCATCGCCGCCCACCTGCACCGCTGCTAGAAGAACCGCCACACCGTTCGCCTGCCGCTCGCCGCGATCGTCATTCCGTCGCCGCCGGAGTGGGTGCCGTCCACTGCTGCCACCCCCGCTGCCGTCGCCGAGGACGAAGGCATGCGGACGCTGCCGCTGCTGCGGAACCCGTAACAGAGGAAGAAGAAGAAGACAGGGGATTCGGGTTCGGGTCAGGTCAGGTATGACCCGACCCGAGTGCAGCGCAGCCCAGAGCAGCAACAACAGGCTACGGGTCAGGTCAGGTCAGGTTAGACCCGACCCGATTGCACAGAAGCCCAGCAGTTCAGAGGCGGTTTGGTTTCGGGTCAGGTCAGGTCCGACCCGACCCGTTATCAGAAGGTCCAGCCTAGTCAGCAGGTTCAGGCCGGGTCAGGTCAGGTTCGACCCGACCTGTTTGCAGACGGTCCAGCCCAGCGCAAAATTGCAGATTAGTTCCGGGTCAGGTGAACCCGACCCGGGTCCGCTCCAGAAGCCCAGCAGACAGCGCAGAGTGACGTCAGCAGTGATGTCAGCATCGGTCAAAGGCCAGATTTGACCAGATTTGCGGCTGAAATTGTTTCTGCGATATCTTGATCGTCCGATGTCCGATCGGAGATCCGTTTGCGCCTACGGACTCGTTTCGAGCAGATCTACGCAGTGGAAGAGGTTGATTGGCTGTTTGACAGTCAAGGAGGAGGTTTGATCGATTGGAGCGTAGAAACTTGTTTCTACGTTATCGGAGCCATCCTGAGTTGGATTTCAGATCCGTTTCTTCCAGCGTGTTCGTGTCGATGAGATCTATGGTTTGATGCAGAAATTGGGAGGAGATCTGAACATATGTGGATTCAGGCTTGAATCGGGTTTACTCGACCTGGTTGTTGTTGCAAACCTAATAATAGGAGTCGCCGGCCTAGTTGCAAAGGGTTTGCTGATTCAAACGAAGTTGTTCGTTTGGGGTTCACATGATCGCATGTGATGTTATTCATCTTGCCAGAGCCAAGCTGGAAAAGCAGCAAGGAGGAGCTGATGTATCAGCAGTTGATCGGAGGCCAGGTTAAATGGAGTTTTTGACCGCTCGGAGGCAGAGGTTGTTCTGCAATGGAGTCATCTGGACTTGTATTCCCGATCTGTTTGCTTGCATGCTTGTGGCGATTGGATCTTCACAGTGATGTTGAAGATGGGGGCAGGATGGTGAGTGATTCAGATATCACTCAGATTCGTCAATGGTTTCGAGCTTTTAGTTCGAGGTGGAGTTTGACGAGATGAACTTTGCTCAAAGTTCATGTGCTGGTTCAACATGTCAAAGTGTTGAAGAAGACTGCATCTCTGGTGCAGTGATGTGCCATTCAGCAGGGTACGTGAAGACATTACCGGTTTTATCTCCTAGTAGCTCGAGTTGTACGGAGTTGTACGGAATTCAAGCCAAGGTAGAGATTGTTAGGTTTATGTCTTGTATTCCGGTTTAGCCGGAGGAGTCACTGGGTTAGCCAGGGACTGGTTTAAGGTCAAGGGTATTTTGGTAATTGTACCGGGGCTTTCTTGGTGGCCAAGAAAGCGGAGATTATATATTGTATAGTCTGTAACCCTAGACCTTGCGGCGGCATTAGTTGCCCGTGGTGCTCCCACACCACGTAGGAGAGATGAGGTAAGAGAGTGGGAATCTCTTGTATGCTTTACTTGTCATAGTGAAGATGTTCGTCCTCCTGTGCCCGTGGATGTAGCCCTGTTTGGGTGAACCACGTAAATCTCGATGTCTCTTCTTATGGTGCTTGCTTGGTGTTTGATCTTGTGATTCCGTGAATGCGCACAACGGGGTGATTATCAGAAAATCACAACACCACATACGTACTGGATTGGTCGTATCGACCAACACTGTACTGCATCTTGCAATTTATCAGCATTTAAAATTTGCTATCATATCGTATTGGCCAATTAATTGGCCCTATTGGCCAATATGCCTCTGATACAATTAGCATCGGCCAATAAATTGGGCGTATTTCCAATATGTATCAAATGTCCCCTTCTTAAGCCAAAATCATCTCTTGTCTACATTCTTTTGTAAGGAAGATAGTGCGAGAAGAGTTGGCTGCCACCCTATTAAAAACACACATGCATAATATAAGGTGTCTTAAGTTGGTAATTGAAGCCAATCCACCACCTTGCCAAACCACCATTAGTTCAATGGTAAAGCATCTTTCATCAATGTGGACGATCAGGGATCAATTCATGGTTGTTGCCTTGTTGCTCAGGAAAATTTTTTTGGTTTTTCAATTATTATTATTATTTGTGGGCAGAAAAATTATTCCTGATGCATGTTTAGAGCATAGATTCATTCATACACACATTATTTGGGTTGTTTGCAAGTTTTTTTAGCTTTCCGCATATAAATATATGTGAACTTTCATGATTCTTTTTAAAGATACTATTTTAAAAATAAAAAATAAAAAAGCTGCGCACTATTAAACAAAGACCATTTCATTTTATATGTCCCAGAGATCAATCCCTTAGATCTATGTCTAGTTGCTAACTACTAAGTAGTAAGCACTAACCACTAAATAGTTGCACGTATAACCAATCAGTTATATACGTAGCAAATGCTAACTAGTTCCCTTGTTTGTTGGTTTTTTTTTCTTGGTGTATATTGTTTCTATCCTTTTGTTTGGTGGAATAAAATTTACCTTCTATAAAAAAATGCTAAATAGTGTTACGTTCTGGTAAAAAGTATATCTCAAGCAACATATGAAACGTAAAAGTCTCATGGCAGGATACTCTCATGGAAAGGTCTCATTAGAGGTGACTTTTGGTAAAATCATCTAAATCATAACCATTGATTTATGGACCTTAAAGTTTAATAGTTTCTTAAATCTTAAGTTACACTTTTATATGAAACAACGACTATAACTTAAATTAGTGTTAAATTAGAGCAAGTACCAATTTATAGGAAACTAGAAAGTGCAATGGGGTTGTATTTATCATGGGGATTCCATTTGGTGATAAAAAGCCTTACACGATCCATAGAGGTACCTTTTAGCAGAAAGTAACCCATACCAAATAATGATAATTGACTATTGACATTTATTAGGTCTTAATGTAAATAAGCAACAAGAATATAGATGAACAAATACATCACAATTCAACGTTCTTATTATGAATACATGTAGCAATACAAGACCTATACGATAGTGAAGGGTTAGATAGTCCCATCCATTTTCATTACCAATGAAGATGCATCTCAGAATTTAACATATTGAAACATTCTAAACTTCTTGAATTTTTAACCTCAATTTAAATTCATGCCAATAACCTATACATATTACCAGCTGACCTGAGTTCTTGTTAACAGTCACAAGGATATCTTTACATCTCTAACTTCCCTTATAGAGGTATTATTACAAAAGATGAAACCATCATCGGCAGAAAAGAAAAAAAGGTGAAACACACTAGGAGCTTTCCAAGATATATTAAACTCATGGATTTTTCCTTCCTCTTCCACTTTAATCAACAATCGAGAGGGAACCTCTGTGGCCAAAATAAAAATTGAAGGGGATAACGGATCTCCTTGCCTTGGACTTGTAAAAGAGTAAGATTTCCAAAGGAAGACCCTTATAAAAGAATGGAGTAGGAAATGGAAAGACACATTTTTTTATCAGAGAAATTAATTTATCATGAAAACCAAAAGAAATCAACACTTCGTGAAAAAAAAATCCCATTCCAATATGTCCCAGGCTTTGGCTATATCTAATTTTAGGGCCAAAGTTTTATTTTTCATTTTCCTCCACTCAAAGGCCACTATATAATTATCTAATATCATTCTCCTTCAGAAAAAAAATACTATGGTAAGGACTAATAACTTAATAATGAGGATTTCTAATAACTTTGATTAACGATGACTTTAGAAATAATATTATAACTCACATTACATAAATTGATAGGCCTAAAGCCATTGGCAAGTTGTGGGCTTTTTCTTCTTGGGACTTTGACCGACCCAAAACCACTATTTTGTTTGGTAAACGAAACCACTCTTTCATTTGGTGTATTGACATCGATGTCACTTAGGGATGCTCAAGGTTAAGTCAGATGTATCAAAGCTTGTCCAAAACCAACCCATTAAGTATGGGCCTGATATTTAATATCAGATCCCTCTCAAGAGGCCAAAGGTCAGGTCCAAGTGATGCAGGTCTTAAGGTTAGGGTTGCACATGTATTTAGGAACACTTCAAATCGTCAATAAGACTTCACATACGATAATGCACATCCAAGATAAAATCCATAAATCTATAAAATAAACAAAATCTAAAAATTTCTTTTTTACAATGCCATATATATAATAAAAGCAAACTTACTCTTATCTTCATTTCCCTATCAAATAATGTATCTCTCCTACGAAGACTCTCACTAATCTAGACCCAAACCCCTAACCCCACTCCAACCAATGCAAACCACCATCAACCCCAATATCAAATATGACCATTCATGCCTTTGCCTTTGATTTTTCAAACGTTCCGAGCACTTGCAAACTTAGTCCACTCTAAACCTCTACATCTGTTTACTTAACAAGGTCCATTTCTTTCCCTTAGCCTTCAAGATCCTAATTCCCTTCCCCTTTGCATTTAGACTTATGATGCCTATATATGACATGAATATAATAATGACACATCATAGACACGGCAAGAACACAGATTTTACACATAAAAAGTGAAATATCAGATATGATACAATATAGTATGTTGTCTATTTTAAAGTATCTGTACATCATAGATTTAGAGGCTTCCTCGTCAAATAGACCTGCTTTTGTTTTCCCCTTCTCATCCTTCCTTTCAATAGGAAAATCCATCCAAAAATCTTTGCTATTTTGATGTCCCACCGGAAGATTTATCATTGATGCTTCACTGAGGGCAATGCGACGGTTGCGACCTCCCAGTTGAAAGATATCTTTTTTACCATATCGCTAACTTTTTCTCTAATCTCTGATCACCACATTGCTAACTTTCTCTCCAGTCTTAGATTCCTGGTTTCCAGCCACAAAAAAAGCTAACATTGCTAACCCAAACATCATCAGCACACAGTAAACGTAGAATCTAAAATCAGCTATTAAAAGATACGACCATGGTCACAAAAGTCAGGCAAAACCAATGCACATTGTGCGATATCTAAATGTTTCAGCCATGGCCCATACTGATTTCTTCTATGTTCAATCCAAAATTTCAATACCAACTTCCACATGAAACCTTTATCAAATGAAACTGAGTGAGAGTTTTTGAATTATTGCAGTTGAAACTAAAACGTTCACATGCATTGGCAAATCCATTAGAAAAAATTAAAAGCGAAAGCGAGCTCACTGAGACAAAATGACTTTGGGGGCTTGGGTTCTTCGCTGTTGTCGATGAAGAGTTTGTCGAAGCGGCAATCGAGAGAGAGGTCTTGTTGGAATCCAGGTCCCAACCTTTGCCTCCTTGTTCTTGTTCTTCGTCTCCGATTTCTTCCTCTTCTCTGCTGCTCTCGCTCTTCTTCTTCTCTCGCCATGGCTCTCTGTAACTCGGCAATGCAATAGCCGTTGCTTCCTTAAAAGAGATATCTAATCGGGTTTAAGGCTTTAACCCGGGTTTTAACTAACTGGGCTGACTTTTTACATGCCCTCACCCACGAGGGGCCGAGAGTTTAAGGATGCAAATGGGTCTGTTTGGGGTTGAGTTTAGGGATCCGTTTCTAAATGACGGTTTTGTGTCCAACTCAAAACTAGTTTTGTTGGATCCAAACTTAGTTTTGATAAGAGGAAATCAAGTCTAACTAGAGATTTGGCACGGGATCTAATTTTAAAACTAGGTCAAACTTCTTTTCACCTTTATTATTATTTTTTCTTAAAGTAAGGATATCCTATAACTTATAATAATGCATCAAGTATATTATTCTTAAAATTAAATAGAAAAGTGTCAAACCAAATGTGATTTTGAGCTACAACTTGGAATATTAAAGTCTCCTATGCCACATCCTAAGTCAATGGGTTGGACCTTGTATGGACTGAAATTAGACCCATTTATTAATCGGGACCTAAATTGTCTTTTAGACCTGAACCCATTTATGAATTGAACATAAACATTTTTCAAACTCGGTTTTTCACAAGTCAAAATATCTGGACAATCAGAGAATTGAATATTATTAGCTCTTGAGAGATTTGGCCTGCCCCAACTAAGCCTAACAAGCATATGTTCAGGGTAGGGCTTGGATAACCTGAGCCCAGCCCTTTAACAATCCTATTGTCAATTGATCAATACCCAAACGCCAATATGGAGTTTGGATTTTTTTTTTTAGAAGCAAAACTTATAGAATTAATTGGACGTAATAATATTGTTGATTGGACCTAGATTTGTTCTTAAAATAAAAACTAAAAAGATTAGAAATGGTCGAAGCAATTTTTTAAAGCAAAAATAAAAATAATCAGTATTTGACCTTGTTTCTTTTGAGAGCAAATTTAATTTCAATCTGATTCATAGAAAGTGTTGATTACTTCTAAATTAGGTGGTTAAAATGAAAATTTATGTCAAATAAATTTTTTTTAGTAAAAAAAGAAATTACTCATCCCTTTATTTCTCACAATTAAAGATTGTTAATTGATGGGGATTCAGATATTAGCGTAGTGTCCATATATTTTAAGAGTAAGACTGATGGAATTGTTTGAATTCATCATTGTAATTTTTTGGTAGAGCCAGCCCCTAAAGCCCAAGCTATTAAAAATCAGTTTTCCTTCATTAAAGCAAATCAACTTTTGGAGTGCGATTAAAAAGAAAACAGAAAATAGAAACACTCAGATAGATTTTTAAAGCTATATATGGCCTCCAACCGAATACACATATAAATATATAAGAAATTGATATCAAACAAAAACATATTAGGAGTTTTTGCAGGTAGAATTCTTGTAGATGACACCTGCCCGAAAAAAGGACCCTGTAGTTTTTAATGCACAGAAGAGGTCCTCTCTCCAAATTTCTTTTTTTTTTTCTTTTATCTGTTTTATTTTTTTTATTTTTTTTATTTTTTTGTGGGTTTCTCTTGGCAACGATAGGGTCGCTCATATTTTTTCTGAGCGACACTATCGTCACCATCTCATTTTCTCTTGACACAACCTCCGCATCCGTCACCCATCTCATTTTCGATCTCCCTACGCAATCAGGCTAAAAGACACCATTTTAATCAGCCTGGTCCCAAAAGCTGGAAATTATCTTTGCTCATCTCCAACCCAATTGAACCCTTTTTTCGATCATAAATTGTAGATTAAAAATAATTTTGATTCCCATCATGTAATCATATCATTCAAGATAGTATTCTATGAAATCACATCCCCAAATTTGAGAAAGAGATTAGTATCCGAGTTGATTGCACAGGCTAGCACATTCGGCCTCTTGAGGTGGTATATTTGTCCATTTAACTTGGTGCTATTTGGAGGTCGGTGGCGACACCTAGTTTGGTGAATTGGGCTTCTATGCAAGGAATTCAAGGACTTGTGCAACTTCATGCATCATTGGTCTGTCTTATGCATGCGAGGAAGGGCGAGCTTTGAATTACCTTCGTCAGCTATTTTCATGGTTGCATCGAGCAGCGACGATAGAATCGAACTGCATATATAACTGTAGAGTGGGGTGATAGTGTCCCTAAGTAAAAAGATGAGTAACACTATCGTCACTTGGAGAAACACAAAAAGAAAAAAAAAAAAAAAAGAAGAAGAAGAAGAAAAAAAAGAATAAAAAAAAGAAAAAGTTAAGAGGGCCTTTTCTATGCACTAAAAACTATGGGGTCTTTTTTGTGCAGATGTCATCTATGGAAATTTTTTTCCATAAAATCATCACTATATTAATATCCAATCATATACTTGAAAATGGATAATAACTAGGACCAACTAATAGCTAGGTGTAAGGATTTTTGTATGTTGGCTAAATTCATGGATTTGACAAAACTAGGTAAAAGTTGAAGTGGTGATTCCACTTATTTTGGACTAGGAGTTTGAAGTGGTTGAACAATCCTAGAACAACTAAAACGAAGAAAATCCGGCAAATCAAACAAGGCATATTCGATCGATTAGATAGATGATCAATCGATCGATATAAGGCAGTGGCCTAATTCAATCAATTGGACCACAGCCCGATCAATCAGATGACGTGCGGAATTTCCACCGACTTGCAAATTTATAATTTCGTTTTAAGTGGATCTTTCCTATTTGGTGCTAATTCCTTTCTTAGTTAAAATACTATTATGAAGGACAAAATTGAGGTTATAAAAAAGGGTTCACTCTCAACCCTAAAGTATAAAATAGAGATCTCATTGTTCTAAGTGAAGATTATACATTAGAGATCATCGTATTTAGAGCTTTTATTGGAGAGTTGAATGACTGAAGTTTTGTATTAGAGATCCTTGTCTTCTATATCTCTTTGTGGGAGATCATCTTCTTTCGTAGAAGATCTGAGGAGTTAAGTTAACAACTAGAAGGTATCTAGTTGATTGGATTTGTAACAGGCAAATGAAGCCGTTGTAGAATGATTCTTTACAAGAGGTTAATATTATATAGTCCTGTGGATATTTTTAAGTGGCTTGTAACAGTGCGATAATTCATAGTACTTAATTATTGGTCCAGTTTGGACTAGTGATTTTTTTTCTTGTTTGAATTTCCACATAAAAATCATGTCTTCCTATGGTGTGTGTTTTTGTGTTGATTTGATTTTATTTCTGTGACGTAGTTGATTATTTACACATATATTGTTGAGATGGATTGCGTTAATCCATTCTAGAGGCCCACCCAAGTCTTTCACTAGGATTGTTCAATTGCAACAATTTTCAAGACACCAAGCCTATAAATTAAATGATACTTATAGATCCAAAGATCAAATCCAATTGACAGCGGGTATGGAATTAATATAAAGCAAACTGAGTTGGGTTTGGATTTTCTACAATATCAAAAAATCAATTTTATTCTTCCTACATTGAATGATTTAAAAATAAAACGCATTTGTCAATCTTAAATTACCTATTGTAACAACAAAAGCAAGAAAGATGCCTTACCATAGGTTGATCGTGGATAGAGGATAAAATTGTTTTTAAAAGTTGTTGTAGAAGTTATTCTCAACTTCCATTTGTTGTTTACGATCTGTTCATAAAAGAATTAATTTGTTTTCATTAAGGCCTTTCCATTTACAAGGTTGTACAAGTTTACAATGGATTGATCCATGAGTGTACCTCTAAATTAGACGTATGAACTTGGGCATAATTCTAAAACAATGTTTCATAACAAACATTGGCATCTATTGCACCACCCTCTTCCCATCCTACTATACCTCCGTTAGCTCGGAACATATATAGATGGATGTGTTAGTGTGTGTGAGCCATGAGCCCCCTGTCGCGAAAAACACTGGCATGTATTGAACCAATTGACAAGATATTAGATTCTTAAACTTGTTTGATCAATGAGAGGATTATGCACTTTGCAAATTTATGTTTCTATGGGTGAAAATAAATTTGTTCCGGCAGATTCCTATATCCCATCCAAATGTTGCAATAAATGATGTTTCCTTATATTTTCTATTCTATGTCGTGGAAGAGAGACGAAATGGTTCAGTCCAAAAGCAAAATGTTATACTAGGGGTTCCCACTGATCTTAGGCTGGTAATGGATATGACCCAACTTGGACCTGCCCCGACCCCGATATTATAACACCAGATTAAGAATGTACAATGTGCACAATGTTCATGTACCACACATTCAAATTGGTTGTATATGAGCTTCTACTATTTTCCCTATAAACAAGAGAAAGTGTACAGGTTCAGACTTCAGTCGCAAACTAAATGTTGTACTAGGAGACCGAATTGATAGAGTGCCTGTTAGCAGATATGGGCTGGACTTGGATCTACTCAAGCCCCAATCCAAGAACATCGGGTTAAAATTGTACACTGAGCCCATCAGTCTGAATCCAGACCCTGGTTTATGGCTTGAAATTCTTCTTTTCTTGGACCAGTATCATTGAGCCAAACTTCAAGAGTCGGGCCTTTAAAGAACTCAGGCCTTTGTCTGTTCACTCGGCGTGCATGTAACCATTATTGTCAGACTCTAATACTACTATACAAGTTCCAAGTTCCAAGTTCTATATCAGATACACATTCATTATTTTTGTAAAATTCTTATTGGGTCCAAAAACTACTGCCCTCTATAGAATTCAGAGTAAGCTTACATTTACGGCCAATTCGGACTAATCAAATCATAACCCAATCTCCTACAAAGATTAAGAAACGTCAGTAATTTTTCTTGGAGAAGGACCATAAAGGACTGCCATTTTTTTATAAAACAATTAGTTATAGGTGCTTATTGTAATAATGTAAAATTTTTTCAAGAGGCCAAATTATGTGTACTTGAGGTGGATAATATGCATATATAAAAAGTTTGAAAATATAGATTAAAAAAAAAGGAATTGGAACTAGTAAAAGTAATTATATACCGAATATAATTCCAATGATAAATCTAAAATCAGGTGCAAACTAGTGGCATGTATGAGGGGAAGTATAGTACTTGTGTTGCTTAAAATTTTTCCTCTACTTGAAGGAGATCTACTCCTCTATCTTTCACCTTGCATTGTACTCTAGGTAGATGGTACTGGAAACATTAGGTTAATATTTATGTTAGACCTAAATATATTTGCTAAAGGAAAGGAAGTTTATTACTGCTTCTTTTCATTTTTATTTTTTGGTCGTTGTAGATGAGAAATATAGGCAAATGTAACATAAATTTGATGCTTACAAATGTAATAGTTCAACACTGTATCATTCTTTTCTAACTGGTTCTCTTAATTCTCTAAATATCCTTTTAACAGTAAAATGCTTATATTTAGAGGGCTTAAGGGTGGTGCAAAAATCAAATCTTTACAAGGATTTAAACCCTTTTGAAGGATTTATTCATATTGAAGGATTTTTTAGGAGGGCTCTCTTTTACTTGGATTTATTTTACCTTGTTCTTTTTTTTTATGCTTATCTTTCTTCATAGAGTTTTGACTTTGGCTTGGCTTCAAATTTGTTTTTGCTGGATTTGGGTTCATGCTTTAATAATTCTTGCGGGGTTCACTAGAAATTTGTTCTTTTTTCTCATATTTTTTCAGGGATGGATTTTTCAGGATCTAATGTGTGATTAGTTATTTTGGTTTTGAAGGATAAACTCATTACCTGGGAAATGTTGACTGTTTTACACATACTAGAAGAAAGTTTTTCCCTATTATTTTTCTTGGTAATTTTCTACCTTTTTTTATTGTGAATGTTTTATTTGAAATATTTTTTCTCCAGAAATTGAATTGATTAAATAGGAATTAATAATTCATTAATCAATGCCTATATCAGTCCTCTCATGTTCATGTTGCCTTTTTTGCATTTGGAGGGTTTGAGCTTGTGTTCGATTGAATTTGCACTAGATTTTTTTAAAACTAACCCGATAAATGGGATACAACCAAACATGATAACCTAATAGATGGAAATGGAAATGGAAATATGTCTTTGGATCTCATCTAGTGGTGGAAAAAAAACCACAAAGATATAGGTGAATGAAAGATGTTAATGCTCTTACTTATTATTTTAAAAGAGATGGGCCCTTTATTCAAGTCTGGATAGACCACTATTGAAAATTAACATTAAGGGCATGTTTGGATGCACAAGAAAGTATAAGATTTTTTATTTTTAAGAAAATGTTATTATTGTCTCAGTTAAAAGTGTTTGGATAGCTTAAAAAGAAGAAGAGAATCTTTAATTTTCTATTAAAAGTAGGAGATTTTCTCTTCACCCTAACCCTGTATGAAGAAATATTTAAGATTAAATTCTTGTGATTTGGGGGGCCCTAATCATCAGTAAAAAAAAAAGGGTATGCTTCTTCACTTCTCCCTCACTCTCTTATTGCCCTGGACTCCTCTCCTTCTCCTTTTCTCTCTCTTCTCCATCTCTCCCTCTTCCAACTATGTTTATTCCTCTTAATCTTCTCTTTCCTGTCCCTCTTCAATTTAACCATCCCATATTTCTCTCCCTTCCCTCCCCTCTTCTTTGCCTATCCCTCTCCTATCTTAACCTTTTCGTTTTTTTTCTTTTACCCTTACTCTCATTCCTCTTTCCTCATATACTTTTCTATATTTCTGATACTTTCATTACTATAGTGGGGCTAATTTAAGGCTTCAATTTCAATTGGATAAGGCTGAAAGGTTTTGATATTAGTTGCAACCTACAAGGTTGGGCTGAGATTTTATTTAATGAATTTATATATTTACTAATTTGTTATTAGAAGGAACGAATGTATGGTCTTCTATTTTCCAATCAAGTTGGAAAAGAATTTAGGGTAAAAAGTCTATAATTATGGTACGTGGAGTACATTGTTTGATTGTATGAGAAAGACCCATTAGCACTTTGGTATTTTCATGTATGATCTAAATAGATGATGTTATTTTTAGTGAAAAAAGATGGTGGCTATTTGATAAGTTCGACTGTATCAAATTTGATCAAATAGTGGTTTGAACAATGAAGACTGAATGATAGTATGTCATGGAAATATCAATTCCACATGGTGGCTATCTAATGAATTCCACTAATATGCCTCCAAACTCATATTAGTGTACATTTTTCCTTCAACTCATATTAGTGTACACTTTTTCATCTCCCCCCTACCACCCACTTCTCCCTGTAAACTAGCACCAGACCCAGTTTGGCACACGGACACACAAATTATAGCCACCATTGTACCATATGTGTAAAGTTATTACTATTTTCCCACCATTTTGATCTTGGGGCCTTAACATCTATAGCATATGATGACCAACCTTGCTAATTTTTTGCCCAATCATTATACAAGTATAAAGTCTATAGACCATTCCATCCCTTCACTTATACACTGATTGAGCATCTAGGTGTGCCCACAGGGCTATCCCTTGCATTAAGCCTCACAGTAGATCATTGTTGTATTAGAAACGAGAGAGAGAGAGAGAGAGAGAGAGAGAGAGAGAGAGAGAGAGAGAAATTTTGTGGATCGGCTATTTCATAGATTAACCTCTGATCAATTCCCAGGCCTGCCCACAACTAAACAGGAAAAATGTACATTAAATTCTTGACACTGATCAATTTATATTTTTTGTTTTTTGTCCATTTGATAGATTCATTAGAAAAACATGTGAACTGATCAACATGTCTCTATCTTTGTCACAAGATCCTTCACGCCTAAAGTTATTCCAGTCGTCAGATGGTGGGCCAAACAGGTTCCACTCATCACAGGTCTCTCACAACCTTGGTCGCCTATGGATTCCCTTCAAGATCCATGGTGTTGATCATCCTAAGTCTGGATAGAACACTATTGAAAGTTAACATTAAAGAAAATAAAAGAGTTTGGATAGAACTTCGTCTCTATCATAAGCTCCTTCACACCTAAGGGGATTTGGTGTTGGGAAAAGCGGCGTAACAGAAATACCCGCAATCAACGGATCAATCACGATAAACATATAGCAATCACACCATCAAGCAATCACACATATGAACACAGCAGTTTTACGGAGAAGAAAACTCATCTATCATGATCACATCTTAATCTCCTTAGAATTTAAGGTTATAATACATTAATATATATATAGTTTCCGCTTTCTTGACCAACAAAAAAACATATACATAATGACTAAAATACCCTTAACCCTAAGCTTCAATTCTGGCTAAACTAGGCTATTGATCCGGCTAAACTGAAATACAAGACAAAACCCAACATTTTGGAGTCATCAAATGGTGGGCCAAACAGAGTCCACTCATCATGGGTCCCTCACAGCCTTGGTCACCCATGGATCCCCTTCAAGATCCATGGTGCTAATCATCCATTAGCTAGTCACCAAGGCCTAGTATCCATTGCACGAAAAATTTTCCCGAACCTGAGAATGGAATTAAATTTGGATTTTCAACTTTGTTCCCTTCCTCTTATTGCAAAGAGAAATTGAGATGCAGGGACCTCAAGAAGAAGTAATAAAAGAGAGACACAACGAATTTGAGTTTTAAGATACATGGGTCCTTTGATTACCCACCACATCAAAGAGTTTCCTTTTTGAGAATCGCTGCACACAAATAGAGAGAGAGAAGAGACACAAAGAGAAAATTAAGAAAAAAGGAGGATAAAATATGTTACCTTGGAGACTTTCAGTCGGGTTGAAGAGATGAGGGAGAGACGGTAGGGTTTGCACGCGGTGACGAAAGAGACAAACACATGGTTTTGTACAATATTTTGCAAAAAAGTGCGAAAGAAAAGAGGGAAGGAAATCAGCTTTGGGTTTTCTTTTAGTAAGTTTTTAGGTAAATAAAAACAAAAGTCCAAAGCTATGACATTTAACGAATCAAACAAGTGCTTTAAACTATTGTTTTTATTAATAAATTTTCCCACATAAGAGTATGTTGTTTTTCTCTTAACAAGAGTTGAGAATTGTAGAGTATTGTGGAATATAATCAAGTGTTTAAACCCGTGGTTTTTCACACCTAATTAGTGTGGGTTTTAACCCCCTTTGACGTAGTGTGAGAGGAGTCCGAGTGTCTCACTATACTTTCTTATGAATGTCTTCAAATTTTATTTCAATAGAAGTTGGTCCCCCTGTATATTGGATAGATAATTAATGCATGTTTTAATATTATGTAAGATCATGTTAATTATATTAGTAATCATACCATCAATCTTTCCAAAAAAAGAAAACGAAATTGTATGGTCTATGGAACCAACTCCAGTAAAATCAAGGAATTCGTAAAGGAGGATGTTCATTTTGAGCTAGACAAATGTTGATTATGTGTGTTGTATCATGGGTTCCTTACCTCCCACTCATAAGGGTGTAAATGTTGCTAGGCCACCCAGGTTCGACACAGCCCAGCCCAGATTTTGGAGGCCGTGGGCAGGCCTAGCACATTGACCGTGCCTAGCATGACTTGTAAAAGATCTGGGCCGTAGTAGGTTGGTGGTGTGGGCGGAGCCTCGGCACGACATGACATGGGCAAGAAACTGTGTCGGGCTGGGCCTACGTCCCATGGAAGAAAAGGGTGTGGGGGTGGGTCTTACCATTTTAATCCCCTTAACAGCCAAAAAATGGTAAAATGGGGGTGGGGTATTTGTGTCTTTCTCACTCTTCCTTACTTTTTACTACTATTAACCTCCCCAACTATCAAATAACAGTCATATGAGGGGCATTTTCTGTTTTTTCACCCTTTTTTAAATCTACAAATGCCTACTCCCTCTCATTTTTTAACACATATTTATATTCTACTAAACCTTTTTTCTCTCACTTCAAGCTATCTAAGTCCTTATCTATTAGCTTTCTTTCTCTCTATAAGATTCTCCTAGCACTAAGAACTCTCTTCTAGCTCTAAAAATGGTTATGCTAGCACAGCCGTTCAACATTGACGAAAGGCAAGCTAAACATTCTCTTTCTCCTGAGAAAAAGAATAGAATAATGATTTGTCATAATTGAAATTATTTGCGAATAGTTCGGGTTCCTAATAACACTGGATAAACTATTGATAAGGTGTAATGCATGTCTTATAATGGGCTTTACAATCTCAATGTAGCAAGTGGCAGCGGTCACCTTCGTAGACACTTGTAATCGCGTATGCTTGAATCTTATTTGGAACAAATTACAAAAAAAAAAAATTATGTTGTTTTCAATACTTATGTGCATTTATTTTAGTAGCTTTAATTTCATTTTAAGATAAAATCTTTAAAAAAGACATTGTTAATTTTTTCTCCAATTTATATTTACAAGTTTTTTTTAAAATTTAATAAATATGGCCGGCTGGCGGCCCGGAGGCAGCACGACCTAGCCCATGTGGGGCACGGCCAGGCATGGCACAATTGTGGCCATACTGGGCTGGCCCCCTGGGGACCTGGGCCGGCAAGGCATCGCCCACATCGACATGCTTACCCACTCATGTACCCAAATGAAAAATGAGCCGGGGTCTGAAAAGTCTTGGGAGTTGGTGGTTTCATGTGGGCAAGTAGGATAGCAACACTGATATCTGATGGGAGATGGCAGTGCTCACGCAGAAACTTGCCCTCTATCAGGTCATTTTGTATAATTCTGAAGATTCTGTTACATTTGCAGATGATTATCTGATTTTTTACACAAGTATATTTTTCGTATCGTAGTTTGCTATAGTAGTTAAAATTTGCGAAGAAAGTGTAGAACTAATTTTTGCCCATTTGAAAATAATAATATAGCAGATCCTAACATGGTTAAGATAAGGCTTTGATGATGATAATGATGAAAATAACAATACATTATCATATATGAAGATGAGAAGGATATGCATCAATTTAATTCCTGCTCATCTGCATCACAAGTTTGGAGTCCCATCACAAGGCTTTGTATTTTTCCTTTCCACTTTCCTAAAGCCATACTCCGAAACAAAAAAAGATAAAAAAGTTTGAAGAAAAGAGAATTTGGATGTTGGCCAGAGTTCCAATCACCCAAAAGCATGTTCGCCGTCTTTTTTGCATCCTAGTGTGTAACCTAACCTAAAACCCGACAAGAAAAAAAAAAAAAAAAGGAAAGCACTGCAACCTAAAACCTAATCAATGGGCAGATGGACCCTTTGCTGCTAAATGACTTTTGATTTAATGGATCATTTGTAGTTGGAGGATGATTGGATGGGTCAAAAGTGGCTTCCTCAAAAGAAATTGATGTGAGGGTCATTTTATCTGCTTTAAATGAAGCTTATTAGAATTAATAGGCTTGAGAGTGGCTCAATGACCACATGCCATGTTGGTTCCTCACTTTAGAAGACCACTATCCGCTAGGACTCTAGTATTTATAAGCCCCTTATATTGGAGATATCTTTGGTGCTTAGAGAAAGTTGTTAAAGTACCTAGTAGAGTTTTCTACTTTAGGAGAAATCTAATTTCTAATTAAATTAAGACTCTATGATAGAAAAGAAGTTATTCAAGAAAACCTATAGATAGGGTGTAGGGGTTATAACTCCTCTTTATACTAATAAATTGTTTGCTACATTGACATCAAGCAGAAAGGATGTAGTTGAGGAGTGTAGTGAATACCTATTCAAAGAACGTGATTCAGATTAGGTGAATCTGCAATCTAAACCCTGTTCATCAACAGAAGCCAAAGAATAAAAATGGGCAGTGTCCAAAATCAACTGTTAAAATCAGATATAAAGCATTCAATCAAACTCGATATTAGGCTACACTCTATGAACAATGGGTCACATGTACACTACCTATATTAACCCACAATGTGCAATCAGTTAAGTCATTATAGGTTGCTTTATATGGGAGAAGCACAGGAGCATAAAGCTAAAGATAAGAGAATTCGCAATCCAGGTCTGAGTGCATGTAACTTTCTGTTGATTTCACTGCAAAAATTCTTTTTCATGTGAAGCTCATAAATATGTGGGTCTATGACACTGAATCGGAAATGGGAATAGGAGAGGCCCACCCTCTTCTTTTTCTCTCTCTATTTCTAGTCCAATTCCAAGCAAGAGCCAGAAGTTGTGTGATCTAGAGACAAAAAATAGAGACACTCGACTCCTGCCTGAGCTGATAATGAAAGTTGACCATGTGATCAAGATGACTGTGAGGCCCAGCCCCGGTGTACCTTGGTCATTGGTACTTTATTAAGTACAATGCACGCCGTACACTGCTAATCGGTGAGTGGGGCCCACTTCCCCGAGCGACTCTACAAGCATGTGAAGGCATGGTTTTGGGATGTGAGGATTTTGCTTTGAAGCCGAAAATTGCTTTAATTTTTGCATGGCCAACTTTTTCATAGTTTTGTTCCACACTTTTTTAAATGAGAAAAAAGAAAACAAAGAAGAAAAATGAACTGATTTTGTATGATGCAGAGGATCTCAATTCTCAACAATTAGGGGCAGGAATCTCCAATTAACCCATCAATGTGACCTATAGACCCAAACCACATATAATCACTACTCTTTTTCTAGTCACATTAAGTGAGACTTTACAAAAGACACATTGTATCGCAACATTTCAATAGAAATTTAAAGTTTTATGTGGATATATATATTATGTGCATACAGTTCTCACCATTTTTTTCATGAAAACTTTAGGTGGGACCTATCTATCACTCAATTCAAATTTTGCAACATAGTGGACCTTCTGATAGGCACACGCACTAAGTTTTGATCAGATCCGAATTTATTGGATTGTGGGATCGACTGTGCATCATCCAAATGAAAGGAATTTGTGAGCCACGGATGAAGGGCTTAGGGACACATGATTTGGGTCAAACTTAATATTTAGAGTATTTCCATATGAATCTTTCCATCTCCCTGGTCTCATCCATTAGTAGGGTCTACAGTGGGCCCCATGGAAAAGAATGTATTGTGCCTCCAAGAGGGCAATATATATATATATATATATATATGAGAAGCTCTCTCCTCAGCTCATGTGCATCTTAAGTTCCACTCAAACATGCCAAAACCACGTGCCAAACCATGGGTAATGGCTGTGATTCTCCAACAATGGCAGATACAAAGATGGGCAGTGATGTCGTAGTGAGGGAAGAAGATCGCAGAGGAGACGAGCACAGAGGAGATGAGAGAGCAATCCTCTGCTTGCTGACGCAGATATGAGACAAGATGTAGAGATGACACCAGCCCCTACTCGCTGATGGAGAAATGAGACCATCCAAGTGAGAGGGAGGATGTAGAGATGAGACAGAGAGACGATGGTGTGCAAGAGAGATGAGAAAGAGTTTTTCCTCTTTCAAAAAGAAGAGAGAGCCTCGTTTTCTCTATTGAAAAAGGGCCCAATCCACAAAATGAAATTTTTGGTGGGCTCAAGTGGAAATTTCTGTGGCACGTGGTTTTGGCATGTTTGAGTAGAACTAAAGCTGCACATGCACTCAGGGCTACCCAATAAATATATATATATATATATAAGGGTGTACACGGTTCGAATTAGATTTGATTGAGTTAAATCCGTCACCAAATCGTTACCTATGGATTGACGATTTTGTAATCTGTCACCGATCCATTGCCTCTTAAAACTGATTTGAACTGAACCGTGGATTAACGGTTCGGATCGGTTAAAACCGTTCAATCCGTTAGTAGTGTCAATGATAGGAATTTTTTTTCCAATATACCCCTTGCACTTAGGCTTATTTGTAATAGAAAGTTAGATGATGAATGAAGATTGTTGCCTTTTAATATTTTTTATGTCAAAATAATACATATATTTTTATTTCAATGGTTCGGATTGGTTTAAATCCACGGATTAAGAGTAAAATTTATCACCAATCGGTCACTAACGAATTATAATTTTTTTCAATCCATCACTAAACCATTAACCATCGGATCTGTTAAGAAACCGCGGATCGGATTGGATTGGATCGGTTTAACAGATCAATGGATTTTTTGTACACCCCTATATATACAGAGAGAGAGAAATTATCTTTATCCATTTTAGTTGCAAAAAAATTGGAAAAACTTTATATATAATTTTGAAAATTTTGAGGTCCAAAGGGGAAGCAACTGGACATGTTATTCTTTCTATGAAAAATCTGTATTACCGATAAAATAAAAAAATAAAAAATCTGCGTTCTTTCCCTTTTCTCTCCATTAGAGCAGGGAAAAAGAAAAATCTACAAATGCAAAGTCCCCCACTTGAAGATGCCCTCTTAAAAGAGCACTGATCATGCATTCTAAACCTTGAAATCCAAGGTTGCCACCAACCAGTGCCATTGATTAATTCACTAAAATAAATAAATGGGGCCATAGCCCATTTGGCCTTTAGAGAAGTTGTGAACTTCATTCCAGTGCAAAGGCAGTGGGTCGTCATCATGGAGCCCTTATCTGAGCCGTGCATCTCCATTTAAGGTAAAACTCGTATCAAATAAAAAATGACAAAAAGCTGTGCCCATCCGATGCAATGTTCCATTAATGGAAAAGGATTTGTGCTGGCCCATGAAGAAAGTGCCAATGAGTAACGACGTATTTGTATATATGACGTGAACATGCAACCATGTGCTAGTGGACCAATTTTGCTTGTCTGAAGAGTCACCTCTTGCTTCAAAATTCCCAAACAAGCAATCACAAGGTAAAGGACAGAGTGCTTTGCCTTCCACAAGGGTTTTGTGATCTTCTTGGATTTTGTTGTGCCCCTTGAGCATTAAGTTTCTATGCGTGGGGCCTGTGCTTTGATGATGGGGGCAAATTTCTTTTTTTTTTTCTTTTTTTATCCCATAGTATTTGATCTAACATGATTAATCCCCGATACATACGTCGAATTCAAGATGTGAAAAGCAAACTCACATCTTATGCTCCTGCAATTGAACTGATGCCACTATTGATGTTTCTAGCTTCTGCAATGTCCATTGGAACTGTGGTTTAAAGATCCTAGCCAATTAATTGACCTATAATGGATTAGGTCAAAAACTTCTCCGGCCACCCTTAATGAGGTCAGATTCGATATGGATTTTATGAGGTTCAAGATGAGTATAGCTTTAAAAATTGACCCACGTCAGATTTTGGATAGGTTTGGAATTGGCTACTTTCTTGGCTTTTCTCGTGACCGATTTATTTATTTTTTAATAAAAATCATACAAAAAACTGATCAAGCACATTTAGCATTGGGCATTTGAAAGCAGCGATTTATGATTTTGTGAAATTTAGTGCTGGGAAATGAATAGCACTAGATGAAGTCTGTGGTGGGTGTTAGATTTTCTCCGTCGGCCAATTCTCTTAATGCCTCGAGGTATTGTTAGAGATAGTGAAAATACTATTCAAATTTCAATAGTGATTCCTTTTAAATGCATGACAATCAAGGGAATTAATTTGGTTAGAATGGTGATATTACATATGATCATATAGGGCTTATTTAGTTTGTATAATAGAAAATATAAAAATTGTAAGTTCAAAAAATATAAAAATAGTATGTATGTTCTCTAAAAATGGTTAATAATTGAAGAAACTAAAGTGAATTTTCAAAGATGACAACCAGATTCTTTGTTTAATGAAAATACATGAGGAGGACATAAAAAATAATAATGCTAGCCACCTTTTCTATCTCACAAATCAACTCAGAACTATCCTATCTCACAGTGAATTCATTTGTTTTGTTTTGTTTTTATTTTAGGCCCTACTCATTTTTAATATTATAGAGATGAGGGTTGCGAGGTGGGTTTTGACATGAGGAGTATGACCAACACGATTCCATAAAAATAAAAACAACAGCCACCATTCTAATAATTCAAATCATAGAAAAGTAAGGATTGCAATTAAATCCCAACCTCAATTATATTCTTTCATATCTCATGTCTTTAGTTATGATTATTGAAGTCGTATGCGAGATGAATTATTGTGTATCCAATCCAACCAAGCAAAGGCCCCATGAAGATCACAGCCACCGTCTCTTTGCCATCTTTAACAATGAAAAACCAAAGCAGTTACTATTTTAAAATATATTTTTATATTTGGGTAGTCCAGCCCAAAAGTGTGGGGCATGCAGTGTAAATGGAAACCAACCAGAATGATTCGATCCAACTCGCACCACTTCTGGAAGAAGAATAGAAGACCAACGCCTGGCGGTCTTGAGCAGGTGAGTCAACAAAAGCAGATGCCATGCAAATTACAACGAATGCTAGCCGAAACCTCTTGACTGTCTGTACACCAACTCCAACATTCCACGCGGGCCCCTTCTACCTAGTTAGGGTCCAGTGAATTTGGTTTCATGCAACTCTTTCACAACCCTCCCATTCCGACCAGTGGCGGCTTCTCCCAAATTCAAGCTATTAAAAAATGTCATACTTCTCGTAGAATAAAATTTTCATTCCAAACAGTTAATAAGATTTATGGTTGAATGGTGTTGACACATACTCTCACACACACCAATGAATTAGAGTTCCATCTACATACATACATACATTTGGGGTGTCTCTAGCAAATAAAAGAAAAGAAAAATGATCATTCTAAACAGAGTTTGACCCAAGGTCACTCAATCAGTTATATTTAGTAATTTCATTCTAATCACATATTTTAGACATCAAATGGAATTCAGCTCATATCTAATGGTGATTCCGAACATTTATAATATGATATAATATGTGGGACAGGGCTGTTGCACTGTAGTATAGTGCGACGCCTCATTAAAATGCATGGTGGGGCCCACATTTTTAAAATCTGAGCCATTCATCAGCCCTAAGACCCTTAATATTCATTGTATACAAGTTTTTGAAAACAAACATTTAGTGATCCAACCATTTAGATTGACCACATATGAGAGCCTTCTTGTATTTATATTCTAATAAGAGAATAATAAGGCAAGTTCATCATATGCTTCAAATGAAATTTAATCTAATAGTGGCAATATTATTTATTTAAATAATAAGTTATAGGATGATCATTACATAAGGTCTTAGGATTGATAAATGATTCGAATTTTTTAAAAGATGGGCCCCATCATAAATTAAAAATGGAGCGTTGCAACATACTTCAATGGAGCGATGGTGCATTGTACCCTTCCCCTAATATTTGGGGCTGCTGATAAATTTTATGATCCTAGCTTCCATTTCGCTTTCTGTGAGAGGGAGAGACCATTGGATGCTGTTACACGAGGCAAAGCATTTTGGGGACAGCCATGAGACGACTCAAAACTCTGGACACCATTTGTTCCATGGAACATGCTATGTCCATCGGAAAATCTTTACCATCCAACTTTTTGATTTTTAGACCGTGCTTACCGTACTGGTCCCACTGCCGCCCTACAATGTAACATTGACTCTGGACTCTGGATCCTCCTAGCAAATTTAGCTGCGAGAAATCCGTAATGCTCTTCATTGACTATTAAGAATTTCGGACTGTTTAAAATCAGCGGCACCTAATTATAAATAGATGTTAAACTCATCTTACTTACCAAAACCATGAATAAAAAATTATAAAAATCATTTTTTCTTATTGATTGGTCGGATAGATGAGTCTATCATCATCATTATTAAAGCCTTATCTTATATATTAGGTAAGTTAAATGAATTTTGTTTCTCTATTTCATATTATTCCCACCAAATGTTGAGATGGATTGCACTTTTTTATATCTATTGTTATTATTTTTATTTATATTATCTTCCACCCATCTCTTTTCATCTCTTTTCCTTAGTCGGTCATTAGATTTTATAGAAATGAGTGAAAAAGTAGAACTTTCGGAGGACCATAAAAAGGGGTTATTTAACTAGAAGAACTCTATTTTTTTTAATTATTAGTCACAAGTATCACACGAAAACTTAAAAGAAATGCAGAAATGGAATTGTGGGGCCTACATAAAAAAACTTAGACTATTCAAGATAAATGTCATCCCCTTCATTGATATATTTTAAAGTTCTAATTCATAGAGTTTTATATAAGATTGAGCACTATGATGAAAACATGATTAACACCACATTCACACCTAGTCACGCTCTCATCGTGCGATTGAATGTGGGCCCCATAATTCATTGTAAATTGAAACTTGAAGATTTTATTCATTTTGAATGATCAAAATTATAGATAAGTGGGCCCTGGGATAAAGTTATTGCACGGCAATGGCAAGGACACAAGATCTAAGACTCCCATCTAGAAAATGTATGAAATTTTTGTCGGTGGAAGGATCCTAAACGGTGGATGTGTTCCCACAAAATTCCATTTTGGATTAGTTCATTCACTTTGGGCGTCTTGATGACAATCATCCTACGTTGACTATTTCCTTGGCCATCGTACCAGACATTTCAACACCAATCCTGATCCCCTTATCCACACACAGTGATTCTTTCAAGACAAGCCTGCAAGTTCATTAGTAAGTTTATCTCTGTCTTAATCAAGCTGCGGCCGAGGCTGGTACCTTGCTCGAGGCCTATCTGCTTTTCTCAGCCAAGAGCTCTATCACCTCTTAAGGTTTGCTTCCGCAGGTGGATCCCAGCCTTAATAGCCGGGATAAAGAAAAAAAAAACCCCCCTTATTTCATAAAATTGGTACCATTAGTGGATTTATTATGCTCCCAAAAGGCCCTACGCCGTTAATCCCTATAACTCAACTATTCAAGACAAAATGGATCCCATTAATGGGAAACACAACAGTGATCATGTCAACGGACCTACCTGGTTTTGAAGTTGGGTCAATCGTCTTGGTGGGCCTCAGCCAGATATACACAATCCTAACAATTTACTTTCATCCCTGTAATCTCACCTATAAAGTACCAAATCCAGAACACCCCCATGCTATCATATATCTTTTTCTCTCTCTCTCTCCCTCTCTCTCTAAAAAATAAGGTAAGCACCTATTCTTCCGTGACATTGGAGAAAGAAGACATGGGACTAGTGCCATGTTCAAATGGGTGCCTTTCCAAGGAAGAACCCCAAAGCACCAGATCCTCACAGCTCTACTCCACAGACTCAGCCTCTCTCTCCTCACAGCCAAGCCTCCCAACAGTCCCCTCCCTCACCACCTCCCAAATCCACCTCCCACCCACCACCCACCAATGCATCTCCACCATCAAAGCCCACTCCACTCCTGTCTTCTCCCTCACCCTCTCTGCCAAATCCCTCTACAGTGGATCATCCAACGGTGAGATCCGGCTGTGGCCCACCCAGCCCACATCATGTCCCACATCCAACATCGTGGCCGTTGGCAAGGCAGCGGTCAAATCTGTAGCTGTTCTCCACAACAAGCTCTTCACTGCACATCAGGACCACAAGATCCGGGTCTGGGAGATTGATCGAGGATATAAGCTGTCAGCTACACTGCCCACCCTCATAGATAGGGTGTTGAGGTTCCTGCCGCCGAAAAACCATGTCCAGGTAGGTCTGTCAATGAGCCAGGATGAGCCTAGATTCAGAAAGATGGTCAAGCAAAAGCTTGGCTCTAAAACATTGAAGATTTGGCTTTGATTAAGATCAGTTTTTAGGTCCATGAGCTTGGGTTAATTCTAGGCCTACTCATTTTAGAAATTAAGTATTCAAGTCTAGCCTTGATCTTAACCATCTCAATATCTACATATTTGGAGAGAGGAAACATATTGCTCCAATTATCATCTCTAATTACTAAGCTTTTCAGTAATTTGAATGCATTTTTGTAATTTGTTATTTAAGATTTTTATGTGGATTCAAGCTGGTGAAGTGTGAAGGGTTATTATTAATTATAACTTGAGTATTTTTTTAAATATAGTTATACTCATATTCTCAAGACTGGCTCTATTTGTGCTAGGAGTCATCCAATTTGGAAGACCTACTTGTTTCCAATGATCAAATAGAAACCTATATATTAAACTCACTAACTTTGTAAAGTGCCACCAATTCAGATTTGTCTCATCCTATTTATTTAAATTTGCACTTGTATATAAAATTTGGCATAGAAATGACGTTGTTTTAATGGTTATTGTTTGATGCCTTTGACCGGGTAGTTTTCAACTTTTTTTTTATGCTGTTAAATGTAGGTGATTGGAATACCTCTAAAATCTATATCTCCATTCTTCATAATTGCCATCTTTGCACATTAGCCTCTTCAGCCAAGAAGTACTTCTTGCTTTGCAAGAAATCACTCGAGATTCTCTAGCTTAAAATGAATACCTTTTCCTTCAAAATGAATACCCACACTATCTATGAAATGTCACCAAATTTTACACAAATAGAAGTTGCCCGTCATAAGATTGAATGTAAGATAAGTATCATGATTAATAACGCTATTAGCTGTAGTGTTGGGCTAACTCCGATGGGAGTAAAACTTAAAGCCCGTTTCCTTTCTACAATTATCAATAAGAACTTTGTGTGCTTAGAGTTTCATTAATATGATGTACATGATTTGTTTGTGACGTTTGTAAATAACATATTTCTTTACCAATATTTTAAAATTTTAACTACCTTAAAGGTATGAAATGACCTTCGAAAAATTTGAAATTCAAGCCCTTCTGCTCCCTTGTGAAATCTTTGGATGCTCAAATAGATAGAAATATTTATGAATTCACTCTATTGAGAATTTCTCTAGACAGATATTCTCCCAACTTCAATAAAGAAAAAGGCTTTAAAGTGAAGGTGAGCTTGTGCACTTCGGGAGTCATGGAGGACATGAAAGTCCTTCTAGAAGAGGCATGGGAACTATTTTGGACCCATTAGAAGAAGAGGGTTGTTGAACAATAATAATACCTTAAAATAACAATAAGATATATGAAAAACTAAGCTCTACATTTAACTTATCTGATCTAGATCCATCTCCCCTCATATTATATTACCACTCCCCCAATCACCACCCCTTCTAACACAATCAAACAATGCAGGTCCGTAGACACAAGAAGTGCACCTGGGTCCACCACATTGACTCTGTATCAGCCCTTGCTCTCTCCACAGATGGCACCATCCTCTACTCTGTCTCCTGGGACCGAACCCTCAAAATCTGGCGCACCAACGACTACAGATGCATGGAGTCAGTAGCAAACGCACACGACGATGCCATCAACGCCCTAGCCATCTCCCAAGACGGCTTCATCTACACAGGCTCGGCAGACACCCGAATCAAGGTCTGGACCAAGGGCCCAGCCCAAAAGAAGCACTCCCTCGAGGCCACTCTAGAGAAGCACAGGTCAGCAGTCAATGCCCTGGCACTGAGCCCAGATGGCTCGGTCCTCTACTCGGGTGCGTGTGACCGGTCCATTGTGGTTTGGGAGAGAGATTTGAGTAGGAATGTGCATATGTTGGTTGTGGGTGCACTCAGAGGGCATACAAAGGCTATATTGTGTTTGGGTGTGGTCAAGGGTGGGGAAGTGGTGTGTAGTGGGTCCGCCGATCGGACAGTTCGGGTTTGGAGGAGGGGTGTGGATCGGGGGTATTCGTGTTTGGCTGTGTTGGATGGACATGCTGGCCCGGTTAAGTGTTTGGCTGTTGGGTTGGACCACGGTGGGGCTGCTGGTACTTCTATTGTTGTCTATAGTGGGGGTTTGGATTGTGACATTAAGGTTTGGCAGGTTTCAAGTCCAGATCCATTTTAAGTTGGGCCACTTATGGAATATCTGGACCACCCCATAAATAGATCAAACCCCCGCCGCGCCTCTCTCCCTTTTTTAGCCTCCTCGGCCAAATTAAATTAAAGTAAGAGTTGGGGTTACTTTTAGAATGATCATCGTATTACACTAATGGTGACCAATTGCCTTTTATTAGAGTGAAATTGGACAAAGTACAGTTTAAGTGTGAATGATTTATTTTGAGTGATTTAAACTCTATATCTGTAGCTACAGATAAGATATCCTCAAGTTGACACTTTTTTGTTGCTCACCACATAGATTTTTATATGGAGATTATTGACTTGTATATAAGAATAATGTGAATCATAGTGATGTGGAATGATAAGCTGTTTTGTGAAGGATCCATCAATTTCTACAGCAGAAAGTTTGCCAGTGCTTTATAAATATACTGTTTTTTTTTTTTTTTGAAAATTTAGGACAACCTGGTGTAGTTTATGACTTCATAGGCTTATATCAATTAATAATCATGTTTGTTATATAATCTAAGCCATGGGTTAATTGAGCAAAGCAATTTTCTTTCACTATTTGGTTTTTGTCTTAAATGAGACGGTTAGTTATGTTAATACATCCAAAAAAACCAAAACAGCCCTTCAAGTAGAGCCACACTCACAGGTTCGGACTCTCATTAGTCATATTTTACCATGTAACAAAAATACTCTTGCAGCAGTGACGTCAATGATGTGTATAATGTAGTCTAATGACTCTACAGATCTGATGCTCAAAGTCTTTCCATGGAGCCCATTATTTAGTGGGTCTTTATTACCATATAAGAATATTGAATGGTTTGTTTGCGATTTGTTAGAGAGGAGGGAGACAGGAGTCTGGCCCACCTAGTTAAAGTTCAATAAATGTTAGGTGCCTGAAGGCTGAAGGATGTTGTCTTTCCATCTTTCCTTCGTTGTTGTTATTTTTTCCCTTTCCTCTATGATTCCATGGAAAATGTGTGAATCTTCAAGGTTTAGGATTTTCTCATGATGTTATCAGGGAAACATTGCAGAAGAAAAGTTAATTATTTAATAAATTAATGAGAAACACTTCATCTAAAATTGTTTAACTCTGTGTCCCTTAAATCAAAGGCTAAGATGATCAGTCAATCTCTATGTATTTTTTACACAATCCTATACTATATGAGCCTTTCTATGCCTTCCTTCTACATAATTGTCAATTGGCTTAAACTAGATCTGCGAAAAATGAAAGAATGGACAACATCTATTGAGGCAAATGCTATTATAGGTAATCCAGCCATGCCGAGAAGAAAATTTGACTCGGTCTAAATAGAGACCGTCATCTCAAGCTAGGCCCAAGAAACTGCAAATTAGGGCCCGCTTATTGTGACTTAAATCTTTTGAATCCCACCAATTAGGGTCCAAGGTTATTAAATTGGACCTCTTATAAACGCTTACTGCTTGTTCAACTTACTCGATGAAGGTCATGTTGGGAATCCAATTCTTTGAGGATTTTCGAGGGATTTTCATAAGGGAGTTTCAAAAAAAGGCCCTAAGGTTTTGCCTTATTTTAAAAAAGGATACAAGTTTAAAAAATTTTCAAATTAGTCTCTAGCTTTTCCAAGAAGTATTCAATTGAAGACATCCATCTACTTAAAGGTACTTCTTGACTACTTTTTCTCTTAATTCTTTTTAAAATATCAAATTACCAATTATTTAAAGCCATGACATGGTTTCAATAGCCACAACATACGACTGATCATCATGGGGATGCTAGTTGCTCACGATCATCGTAAGGTTGCTGGAGAAGAAAATGAGGAGAATAGAGAGTAATTGAATGAGGAGTTTATTTCAATAAAGGGTAATACGGATATATTAAAATTTTTGAGGAAAAATTGCCGGAAAATAACTTTAAATGGATGGATGTCCTTAATTGAAAACTTCTTAGAAAACTTAGAGACTAATTTGAAAAGTTTTGAAACTAATATCATTTTTTAAAATATTGCAAAACCTCAGGGCCTTGTTTGAAATTTTGCCTTTTCATAAAGTTATAGATAACCCATGTTTGGCGGTTGCAAATTCCTAAAAAAAATGTGCTAGTGGAAATCTTCATTTTTGAGGGTTTTCAAGTCCCTCTCTCCTTGCACAGTTTGAAAATCTTCACTCTTGTGGATTATATGCACCCATAATTTGATGTGAAACTTAGATATACAAATCCTAAATGAGAAATTCATGTTCCAATGGCCGTGAAGAATCCTCAAATCTGCAAGTTCCTCATAGTACCAAACTTGCCATAAAAGATGTCAAATTGCAAGTTTCTGAACAGGAAATGAGTTCTTAAAAAAAGGTCTTATTTTCATGGGATTTTCAATACTTTTTCTACAAAGATAATGTATGGCTTATGAGAACGGTATTCCAAGAAAAAAGAATCCGAAATAAAACTTCATTTAAAAAAAAAAAATTCCTACAATTGTCATGCAATCGAGTACACTAATGGAGCAATTTTCATTATGCTAGGTGGTTGTGGCTTGTGCTTGGCACCTAGCACCTAAGAATTTCATATGTCAAATGGGCCACTCCACTTTGCATGATAATCGGTCGACCACTAAAAGTTTCCTGTTCTTTTATTTTCCATATTTTCTCTCTCTATTTTGATTATCTTTATTGATAGTTCCAAATGAAAATAATGTAAATTACAAAGTATAATGAAGGTCCATGATGCCCTCTACCAAGTATGTGCAAGAAGTGATATCTCAAAACTTAATTCAAAACAATGGCTCATAATTTGAGAGGTTTAAGATGTCCTTTTAATGGTTAGCAAAATCTATATTATTATTGGGCTTATTCAAGCATTATGAAAAAGAAAAAAAAAATCTTAGGGCCTGTTGAGATGAGGAGTATAAGTAGAGATTTATTATTTATGATACAAATTTGTATATGCAATTTTCTTACAATTTGTTTATTTTTTTCTCCATCTTCTTTATCTAAATTAGCATTAAAGGGCATGTAGTTTCTGCAGTGAAAGGATTTTGTGCTCCATAATTTTTTTTTCTTGCAGGAAAGAAGAATATGCCATTTTTATCGCTTCCAAAGGCAGGTGTAATCCTTTCAATTGAAAATAATCATTTAATTTTCCACCCCTTTTCTAGCAGTATCCTCAGCACTTCACAGAAAAATATGCATGTGATATACTCATATCATTCATAATAGAGGCTCATCATATGTCCTATAACCCTCAACGGTGTCTCATTTGGATCTTCCATTTGATCTGGCCAACTACAAGTAGGCCACTTAGTAATAAATCAAATGGTAATGATGTTCGGCAATTCTCCCTTGAAATGATTGCATCCTGTATAGACTTCGATAAATATGTAGCCGAGATACTAGATAATAGAATGAAACATCTATCCAATATGGGGACATATTTGGTTGTTTGTGGTCATCTACGAATCAACTTTGGCGATCCCAACGGATGCATTAATGGCTACAGAGAAATATGGCAGCTCTACGAGTTGAAAGAAATGACCAATGTTAAGATGGATTGGACACCACCGTATCATTTCATACGTCTGCGATGCAGAACTTGAAAGTTTGATGATTATGAAGCCCATGAATTATCTTTAAAATTTGTCCATAGTGTAACAAATATCATCAGATGTTGAAACTGCTAAATATTATAATAAGAGGTCACTTTTTAGTAATATTTGCTTCAGAGTCCTACAATATTCGTTAACATTGAAGATGGTTGGAAAAAAATATTAAATCAAAATAGAGTAGTACTACTACTAAAAAATCCTTTTGTAAGAGCAAATTCTATTCATTTCTTTCTATTTTTTTTTACCATCCTTTTATCATTTAAAATCTAATTTTCCTTTTCATAAAATTATTTTGTTAATATCCCAAGAAAAGATAAAAGAGGGTTAAAGTTATGTGGACATTTCCCATATAACTTTTGCCATTGGTTTGTAAAGATTGTGGTCTCATGTGACTAGGGGTGTTCATTTAGAACACAAGCTCATATCTGGCCCAAGCCTAATACAAGCCTTAAATGCCTAGCTCGAGCACACCCATTTAGCTAATTGGGTCAGGTTGGGTTGGGTTTTGACAATCTATCACTTAATGAAGACTTACCAATATATTAAACGGACTGAAAACTTCTATCCAAACCTTGCCCAAAGCTGGTTGAACATGGGCTAGGTCCCCGTGTGCTAGGCTTGCCCCTCCTTGCATATGTTACTTGTCATCACCTTACATGGGTAAATTGTGTCTCCTCGCATGTGCTAATTCCCATCACCTCGTATGCATAAATTGTGTCTTAGTGCATATGCGAATTTTTATCACCTTGCATGTTAGTCGCAACCGCATAGATAGGTTAAAAAAACAAGAAAGCATTCTTGACAAAATTAGAAAATGGAGAAAAGTAAAAATAAAAATAAATTACAGAACACATGTTGATGAAATAATAAAAAATAAAGATAAAGATAAAATTATAAAAGTTAACTGACAATGTGAGAGAGGGTCCTCCTGCATGGGTGACACTCACTCCACAAATCTCTACATGGGTGCCAAACCCTAGGGTTGAGAGAGAACCCCTTTTTATAGCCTTAATTTCATTCCTCATAATACTAATCCAATCAGAAAAGGGTTTGACACAAAACAAGAAAGTACCACTTAAAATCGGAACATATATCCAAAAGTCGATGGGGGAACTTCTGTGACATCCAATCAATCCGGCATTGATCTGGTTGATTGAATTGGCTCTCTACCTCAAGTCCGCTGAATCGAGCAGCCTAGTTCGATTTTTCCCGATTTTTTTCAATTTAGCGCTTCTAAGACTCTACAGCCTATTCAAACTCCTAGTATAAAATAAATAGAAATATAACTTCGACTAAAATTAGAGTTTTATCCAATCAATGAATTTGGCCAATATACAAAATTCCTTACAATAACTAATTGCAAAGTGACCTAAGTTTGGAAAGTATTTTAATTTCATGTAGGATTCAAAACTAATTTTCTCACTAAGCTTCACCTACCTAAGCATGTAGTGGGGCAAAATCAAATGAATTCATAGGAATTTTCCTATTTCCTCTCATATAAAGCAAAAATAACAATGAAAAAATAATTGTATAGTTTGGATAGTGGACTTTTTTTTTTCTTTTTTAGTAAATGATTGAGGACTTACTAACTAAGAAACAGATGTGAAAAGTGAAACTTGGAATTAATTTGGTTGAAAAGTGTTTTATATCATTGGTGTATAAGCATGAAATGAGCGTGGAAATGAAAATAAAAAGGATACACATTTACTTCCATTAATTATAGTTGAAATGGCTATTTTATGACTCGACCAAAAGCCACTTGTTTCATTTCTTGTTTTTTTGGTAACCCAAGCTGGGGGTGCGACCCAAGAGAGCCCACTGAAGTGGGAATAGAAATTGCGAAGAGCGGCATGGCATATGTAGGGTCGATCCTTAGTGAAACAACATATTAGGTTGCCAACCAATTGAACCCTAGTTGCAACCATTTGCTTCACTTGATCATATGTCTAGTTATATGTGATTGGCTTACCAATTTCTTAGAGTTTGTTTTGGAAACTAATTTATACTGAAACTCTATTTATTTATTTATATTCGACTTGTTATTACTATTTATACTTTAATTCTCTATTATTTGATTTTTTACTTTCAAAGGAAATTTTAGTAAGGTCAACTTTTTTGGTGCATTGTAATTGTCTTTTTTTTTTGTTTTTTGTTTTTTTAGTATTGCATTTGTTTTAAAACCATAGTCAAAGCAAGTTTCAAAACAATGACCTAATATAACGAAGGGAGAATTCTTCATTCCATTCAAGTGGATTGCATTATAATCTAGCTCTTTGAGGCTCACCCAAGTCCACCTTTAATTAGTACAACCCCTTTGGCATTTTTGTCACCCCTTTGGCATTTTTGTCAACCCATGATCCGAAATGACGCACAATTTTATATTTACTAAACCTTCACTAACCATTGGATTGATTATCTAAAAAACTTATGGTTAAAATGCCATTATGTTAGGATTTTTATATGTTGTCTAATTCATGGGTTGAACAAAACTCTATGTCCATTGAATTGTAATTTCTTATTTCTTTTATAATAGACTATGGTATCATTCATCGGATACACTAAAGTGAAGAAATCAAAGAAACAATGCAAATTAAAGTATTTTGAAGTGATTTTTTGAGGACACTATAGATTAGAAAGGTCATATCTCATAAGTTAAGCATTAGATTGGGGTAAGCTACTTATCGTTAGAAAGCTCGTTTCGAGTTGACATCCAAAAGTTCCAAGATTGCATTAATTGGAACTAAAAAAATAAAGTTATTGCATTAAGAAGTTTGCAGAGAAGTGCAGAATTTATATGTGCGCTTGAGCACCCATGCATCCGAGCTCGAGCGCCCAAGACAAAGCTTTCATGTAAGAACTAAAGCGCCCGACGTGCAAAAACCCATTTTTCTAAATTAAATTGTTTCTTGTTTGTGCCAAATTTACCAGTTTCTATTCTACAATGACTCTAACCCTAAGGCATAAATTAGGGAGTTATAAAAAGGAGTTTCCTCTCAATCCTATTGCAAGGATATCATTATTTTGAATTGAGAATTCACATTAGAGATTAACCTACTTCTCTATAACTTTCATTGGAGGGATTGTGCCGAAGCTTTTTACTAGAGAATATTGTTTCTATATCTCTTGTAGAAGATTATCTTCTTTCTGGTAAAAGATTTGTTTGTCTTGAGCAGCTTCAAGACGTACTAGATTAAGTGTAGAGAGTAATGAACATCAAGGAGTCGTGACAACAGAGTTTATGCAAGAAGAAGTACAGCCCTTAGGTTGACTTGCAACTGGAAAATGGTCTATGAGTATATTTTGTAATTGCTCGTGATTAGTGCTTAGTTTTTGTTGGTTTGATCAGAATTTGTGGTTTTTACTGAGTAAGGTTTTCCACATAAAAATCACGCCTCTTGTCTCTTTGTGTAATTGTTTGATTAGTTTAGTCTAATTAATCTATTTTGTTGGAATCCATTTTAGAATTTGAGATTGGGACCTTAACCGGAAACTAGGGTTTCGTAACTTTCACATTATATTTTAAATTGCTAAGTGAAGGGTTAAGATAATATCTTGGGGCTGATTTTTTCATTGAACCTTATCCATAAAGTGGCAGTTAATGATGCCCTCTCCTACTGTATACATTGATCTAAATGGGCAATATGAGCTTGAATGAAAATGAACAGTAGGAGTTTGCACTCTCCTCATATGAAAGCATTTCCCATTAGGAGCTATAAGCACAGTTGTAAGATGAGCAGGTATCTTCGATGGCTTCCATAAACTGCTATAAGCATAGTTGCAAGATGAGTAGGTATCTTCGATGGCTTCCATAAACTATGTAGCCCACCTAATATGTGGACTAGCTTATTTCATTTGTTCTTATTGGTCCCATTTCCATAACTTGGGCATATTTTGGAGAAATTTGTAAGTGGAATCCTCACTAAATGATTTTTTTTTTGGTACACTGGGCATTCAAACTCAACAACTATGTCCCTTACCAATTGAGCTACAACATATGAAGGTTTTAGGGATCATTTGAATGCCAAACAATCATATAATATGTAAATGCAGTAGAAATTAAATCAATAAATAGAAGAAGGGCATGATTTTAATGTATAAAACCCCAACGGGTAAAAAACCATGAATTCAATAAGGATCAGCTATCAAGTAAAGTCGAACAGTTACAAAAATAATCACACCCTTTTTGCACCATAAGGATTGAGTTCTTCTTGCTACAACTCCTTCTGTTTACGAACATTCCTTCGCCGTGTAATGTTCTCTACTTGATCATCTTACACCTTGATCACTTAAGATAGCTTCAAAACTTCTATAAGAGTTATAGAAGCAACAGTTTTCTAGAACAAAGGTTCAGTCCTTTTACTTTTAATAATAGCTTTGGAGAAGATGATCTCCAGTATACAATATCTACTTAAGTTAATGAGATCTGTGCCTTAGGGTTAAAAAAAAACCCCTTTAAATAGCCCAATTTTGTGCCTCAAAATAGTAATTCATCATCATCATCATCATCATCATCATTAAAGCCTCATCCCAACCATACTGAGGTCGGCTACTTGAATTCTGTTTCTTCATTCCGTTCTATTTTGAGCCAAATCCTTCGATAAGTTAAAGTTCTTTAAATTTGAATTAATGACTTCTATCAATGTTTTCTTCGGCCTACCCCTACTTTTTGATGGGCCATCTACCTTTATAGTCAATTTTTTTCTCACTGGTGTCATTATTGACCTACGCTCAATATGCCCAAACCATCTTAAACAGGTTTCTCTAATCTTATCCCCCATTGGTGCTACCCCTAAATGCTCTCGAAAGTGCTCATTTCTAATTTTATTTTTCCTAGTTTTACCACACATCCACCTAAGTATTCTCATTTCCGCATCCATCTTATGAATATGCGTCTTCTTAATTAGCCAACATTCTACTCCATATATCATAGCTGGTCTAACCACTGTCTTGTAAAATTTGCCCTTCAATTTCATTGGCATTCGTCTGTCACAAAGTACTCCAAAAGTCAGTCTCCACTTTAGCCATCCAGCTTCTATCATATGCTCCACATCTTCGTCAATCTCTCTATCCTTACTAATCATCGAGCCTAGGTACCGAAAAGAATTTCTATGTGATATCTCATGGGTTTCAATTTTGACAGTGATTTCAACACTTTGTATATATTCACTGAAGTTGCAATCCATATATTCTGTCTTTGTACGACTAATTTTAAAGCCTCTAGATTCTAATGCCCCCCACCATTTCTCAATTTTATATTTACACCATCTCTTGATTCATCCACCATACTATATCATCTGCAAACAATATACACCATGGTACTTCTTCTTGAATATGCACAGTTAACTTATCCATAATTAATGCAAAGAGATAAGGGCTTAAGGTTGATCTCTGATGTAAACCTATAGTCACAGGGAATCCACTTGTTTCTCCACATGTGGATCTCACACTTGTTACTGCTCATTCATATATATCCTTAAAATTTTCAATATAACCTTTGAGGACATTCCTTTTTTTTAAAACCCACCAAATTAAATTCTTCGGTACCCTATCATAGGTTTTTTCTAAATCGATAAAGACCATATGTAGATTTTTCCTCTTTGCTCAATATTTTTCCATTAATTACCTAAGTGAAAAGACAGCTTCCATAGTTGATCTCCTTGGCATAAAACCAAATTGATTTTCAGAGATTTTGGTCTTCTTTCTCAGTCTTTGCTCCATTATTCTCTCCCATAACTTTATAGTATGACTCATAATTTAATCTTTCGATAGTTGGTACAATTTTGTATATCTCCCTTATTTTTATATATATGTACTACAATGCTTCTTCTCCATTCATCCGGCATTTTCTTTGTCACAAGTATCTTATTGAATAGTCTACATAACCAACTCACCCCAACCTCTCTTAAGCATTTTCATACCTCTATTGGAATACCATTTGGCCTGTTGCCTTTCCTGTCTTTATTCGCTTCAATGCTTCCTTTACTTTCACCCCTCTAATTCTACGGAAAAAAATATGCTCTAGTGATGAAGTATCCTCCTTAACTCTTGTATCGCCCAAATGTTCTTCATTTAGAAGTTTGCTAAAATATTCCTTCCACCTTTTTTTAATATCGTTGTCCTTCATTAAAATATTTTCCTCATTGTCCTTGATACATTTGACATGATCTAAGTCCCTACTTTTCTTTTTCTCTTATTTTTGTGAGCTTAAAAATATCCTTTTCTCCTTCTTTTGTTCCCAACCTATTATAGAGGTCGTCGTATGTTTTGAACTTTGCACTACTTACTACTTTCTTAGCTTTTTTCTTTGCCTTCTTATACAGCTCAAAATTTTTCATACTCTTAGTTCCCTGCCAAACTTTGTAGCAATGTCTTTTCTGTTGAATAACTTCCTAAACCTTCACACTCCACCGCCATGTTTCTTTATTAATATGTCTCTTTCCTTTTGATTCTCTAAGTACCTCCTTTACAATATTCCTAATACAATTAGCCATTTGATTCCACATTACTTTAGTTTTTCTTTCAATATTCCATTCTCCCTTCTTAATCATTTTGTCTTTAAATATATTTGTTCTTTCCCCCTTCAAATCTCTCTACCTTATTTTAAGGTCCATTTTGTTTACTACTGCTCTCTTTCTACTTCTAATATAAATATCTAAAACTCCAAGCCTATGTTGCGTAGTCAAACTCTCCCTTGGGATAACCTTGCAATCTTTACATGCCAATTGGTTCTGTTTTCTACCTAAAAAAAAGGCTATCTGACTCCTATTACTCCCACTCTTATGGGTAATTAAATGCTCATCTCTCTTTTTAAAGTAAGTATTTGCTACTACGAGATCAAATGCCACTGCAAAGTCCAATTATAATATTTTCGAATTCATTCTTTTCTTCAAATCCTTGCCCTTTATGCACTCTCTCATATTCTCTATTATCTCTTCCTATATGCCCGTTTAAATCCCCTCCAAGGAAAATCTTATCACTATTTGAGATTTCTCGCATTAAATCATCCATCTCCTCTCAAAATTGTCTTTGCACATTTTCCTTTAGTCCCACTTGGGGAGCATATGCAAAAAATAGTAATTGGCATAAAATAGTTATTCATCCAAGATAAAAATTGGCATAAAATAGGAAATTCCACTAAAAAAGGAGAGGTTTTCGTGCAATTAATTTTCGGGTAATAGAAGTTTCATAATTTCAAACAATACAATTTCTACAAATTTCCTGAGGTGATAACTTTTTCGTTTTAGCTTTGATTGATGTAATCTTTGAACCTAAAAATACTTATTCGAAACGAGCTTTCCAACGGTAGGTTGGTTGCCCATATCCGACATTTGGTTGTGAAATATGACCTTTTTAATTTATATTATCCTTAGAAAAATACTTCAAAACACTTTAATTTGTTGTTCTTTTTTCGATTTTTTCACTTCAGCTCATCCAGCAACTCATACCACAATTAATACTAAAGGAAACATAAAATACAACTTAATGAATCTAAAGTTTTGTCCAAACCATGAATTAGCCAACATACAAAAATCCTTTTAGCATGGAGACTACTAGTTGAGTTTTACCAGTGAACAGAAACATAGTTTTCAAAGAGCATCTCAAGAAAACTCATTAGAGCTATAGAGATTTTAGAAGTTTTCTATCTCACCAGCCACCACCTAACTCAAAATTACAGGAAACTTCAAATTCCATTCCACTATATACATTAAACTTGGCAACAAATTCTTCAACCAAACACGCTTTAAATGGTGCAATTTAGTTCGCATGCGTGCTTCAAGAGTAAGCGTGGGAGAGCGATAACTTAAAATTGAAAAAAAAAAAGGGAAAGAGAAAAAAGACAAGATATTTACAAGCAACAACTTGATATGAAAGCAAATGCTCATATGATGTGTTGGAAATGAGGCTTTAAAGAAGTCTTTACTTTATTAATTTTGGACTTGTAAAGGTTTAAAGGATTAGGAATTAGTTACCCATCAATATTTTTTACTCATTTATTTCTTTTTCATCACTTATCTTTCATTTAATTACTATAAATTGATACATGATTAACATGACTTTAGTGGACAGACTACATAAAAGGCACAAAGAATCTATTGATTAATCTATCAACCCCTACCAAACTACAGATTTCTTGTTCAAGAGAACCTATTTTTATCTCACCTATGTATATTTTATTTAACTATGATTATTTTTTTATTCAATGAAACAATTACTGAGATGGGGATTCTTGGGACACATGGCATAAATCTAGTTTAGTGTGTTGAAAGATGATTGCCAAACTCAGATTTAATATTCAAGGGAAGTTCTTCCTTTTTATCAAATCCTTTCTACTGTTTTGTGGGTGGTATATACTGCCAACTTGATTAATTTTTAAGGACCCTCAGTTTAGTCGTTGATGCTTTTGTACTAGAAACTTGTAGTGCTATTATAGTTATGGGATACAACACGTGGTCTAGGACATTTTCTAGTGCACCTGTTGTTGTGATTTCGACATCACCTGGCTCTGATACCACTTCGTCTGTGCGAAGCCTTTTACCACTAACAGTGCTTTGTGCTTCACCAGTTTTCCATTCTCATCCTTTTTCAGCTTGAACATCCATTTGTTTTTTAGAACATGCCTATCTTGCACCAGCTCATATGTCTTGTTCTTTTTTAAAGAACTCATCTTATCCTGCATAGGCTTCATCCACTCATCTTTATTAGCATGAGTCATTGCTTCTCGAAAGCTCTTTGGCTCCCCCTCATCAGTAAGCAAAACATATTCGGATGCAGGATACTTAGTTGATGGTTGCTCCGATACCACTTGTTGTGATTTCGACATCACTTGGCTCTGATACCACTTGTTGTGTATTTGACATCACCCGTTGTGCACATACATCAATCATAAGATCAACAATCAACCACACATAAGAAGAGACACGAAGATTTACATGGTTCACCCAAATAGGGCTACATCCACGGGCACAGAGGTAATCATGTTCACTATGATAAGTAAAGCATACAGAGACTCTCATTCTCTCACATCGTCTCTCCTACGTGGTGTGGGAACACCACGGGCAAGAGAGCTCTAACCTCTCTTCAGCGCAAGATCTAGGGTTACGGATTATACACCTATATAATCTCTACTTTCTTGGCCACTAAGAAAGCCCCAGTACAATTAACAAAATACTCTTGACCTTAAATCAATCCCTGGCTAACCCATTGGATTCATCCGGCTAAACCGGAATATAAGACATAAACCTAACACCTGTTTTGCTATAAAGCGAGGAAGGAAGCAAGTCTAACCATAAGTTAAGTTTACATTTGCTTAGAAAACAATGAAAGTAAGTTGCTTGTATGGGATAAAGAAGCTAGCATCCTCCGCAGTGGGTAGAGCAGGAAGATATGTAGGGAAAAGGGAGAGAGGAAATGTTTACTGGAGAAAGCTAGACATTGCACCATCTACTATGGGACCATCTATTTCAAGCCCCATGTTATTGGTAAGATTCATCAACACAAGGTTCCCACATGTGCACCTATTCTTAGGATCATTCACCTGTTCTAGTATTTTATTCAAAATCAAATAACATAGAGCTCACGTGTGATCTAATGAAGCCTTCAAGCTAAAATTCAACACTACACATGCATATATATATATGTGTGTGTGTGTGTATGTGTATGTGTGTGTGTGTCACGATCTAGGAAAGGTGTATCCAGTTGCTTTTAATGAGAAAAATGCAAAATGGGTGGAACCCTAGCTCATTGATGACCCACAGAGCTCAAGCTCAAGGAGAAACCAAATCTTTTTTTTTTTTTTTTTTTTTGTAGAAAAAGAGGTGCACTTTAGAATACGGACTTGCTTAGACTCTTAACGAATTTAATTGACTAACCTATAATCAATGGTTTCTTGAAATTACATGGGTGAAGTGTTGTCTTGTAAGTGCTCTTTTAAGGCATATATAACTGACCCGATGGTAGTCGAAACTGTCGCAGCATGGATGATTGTTGATCTCTGCAGAAATATGGTCCTACAACATGTTGAAATTGAAGGTGATTCCTAAGAGATTGTAAATGCTTTGAAGAGTGAAGACAGAAATTGTAGTTGACATGGACAAATGGTTGAACATGCGAAACTGATGCTAAAAAGTATGTAGTCATGGAAGGTTGGACATGTCAGAAGGGATAACAATAAAATCACGCATAGACTAGTATGAGGGGTTGTGTTACATTCCTTAGAGCAAACATGGACAAATTATTATCCTATTTTCAGTTATGATCTCATATTTTTTGAAGTCATTATTGATTCATGATTTAATAATAGTATTTCAAAAAAAATGTGAAATACTATATTAGTATACAAGACCTTCCACTTGCACATCTTTTTCAAGGGTAAGAACCTTATTTGCATAGAGAAAGGGCCTAGGGAGATCTTTCAATCCCCCTGGTCCAAGTCCCAAGTGAGGTCCCATGTGGACCCCACATTGAGGTGCTTACACTGATCAAGTGCATGCATTATGCATACTAAACTATTACTATATATACATGTATTTTTATATTTAAAATGTAATCCATAATACAAGAATCTAGTCAACATGTGAACATGTACTCTCTTTCATGGATTTATGCACATTGCCAAAATCACGTAAATCACCACTGTCTCTCTTTTGTAGCTTATTTGTTTGATTGCATATTTCAAACTTCTGCACACATCCGTTCAATAGATACTCATTATATTTATTTAATTTTACAAGTTAATGATATTTTAACCTTTCGACCAGATAGTTTTTATTTTTTACACACTAGTGCAAAAATGACCTTTCTCTCTCTTTACCAGAGAAGAGCGTGGATCCTCCTAGTCTCTCACAGAACACTTGGTTGAAAGAGTGGAATTCTGCGGGCCCATCAAAATTCAAAGGAAGGTGGAATAAATTAATAACCCCTTCTGTGATTTCTATTAAAAAGGTTATTATAATCTTCTCTGATGCAGCCTATAAGGACAATGTTGAGTATACCTCATTTGGTTTTGTAATGATGGTAAATGGGGTTATTATGGACTAGGAGTTGTCAAGGGCCCCAAACCTGTCTCTTCGAGGAGGCCGACTAGTAGCATTAGAGAAAGCAAGGAAGAATAGTTTTATTAGGCTTCATGTTTTGTAGGATTCCCAAGAAGTTGTGAATACTTTGAAGGGAGACAATGACCGGTCTACACATCTTATTATTTCATACATTAAATCCTTTTTTGCTTTTTTTTAGTTTTATAGACTTTGTGTATATTCCAATGGCCCTAAATGGCCAAGCCCATAGACTTGCCAAGTTTTGTTTCTCTATTAGACAGGATTTAGATTGGCATTAGGCCTCTTCTATTCTTTTGGCGGGGGATTAAGTTGTTTTGTCGCCCTTTTTTTCTTCTTCGTTGTTTGGTTATTTTTTGTTTTAATGAAATTTCCTTTCTACTAAAAAATTAAAATTCTAGCTCTCCAAAATGAATGCCCTCACCAACTAAGATGTCACCACATTTTACACAAATAGGAATTGCCTAGATCTATATGATGAGTGTTCAAATTAATTTATTTTTTAATCACAATTACTCATAATATTCATCATATCTTCTATCTTACCTCGACTCTTATTGGAGTAAAATGTAGGGGAAGGCATGTACATATGTGTATGTTTCGAGGGATTGAGCTTGATCTTAGCTAACCTCAATCTATTTCAATTTTCAACTTACCTCATAGTCTATAACTAGTGAACTCAGCAATATCAGCTCTCGCCCTCTCCATAGAGCTCCATCCTCTACTCCGCATCTTGGAACCCAACCCTCAAAATCTGGCACATCGTGGCTTGAGTGAGACTTACCAGAATGTACATATATGGTGGTTGTGGGTGCATCTCAAGCATACAAAGGCTATATTGTGCTTGGGTGTGGTGAAGGGTGGTGATATGTTGTGCAGTCGATCCGTGGATCATATAGTTCGAACTTGTAAGAGGGGTGTGGTTTGGAGGTACGACAAAGGATAATTGAATTGACACATTTATTTTGAACAGTTTAGATGTTATATCAGTAGCTACATTTAGGTTAATTTATTGAATCTTTAGTTGACCGAATTTTGTTGCTTAGCATATAGATTTATATAGGGGGATAATTGATTTGTATATGAGAAGAATGTGAATCTAGTGATGTGGGCTAATATAGGTATATTCTCCTTTTTTGGGGATATAGGACAAACAAGCATGGTTTGTGAGCTGATGGGCTTATAAAATACAAGAGAAATTTAGCATATGAGAGTCAAGTAAAAGATCAAGTTCATTACATAATCTAAGTGATGACCGGTTAACAGAGGAAAGATGTGTTTTTTTTTCTTTTTTTTTTACAATATGATTTTAACGTTTAAATGAGATAGTTATTAACGTCTACTTGGACTTGATCTTTTATAAATAAATATATCCAAAGAAACCCCATAAGATCCTGCCTTAATTTTCTTAATTTCTGCTTTATTGGAATTGCATTAGATTTGATTTGGTGATTTTGGAGAGGTTGATTTAGAATTTAGGACATGTTTAGTGTGTTACTTGTAAATAGGTAAAAGTGTAGAGAGTCCATTAGATGAAATTTTGACCTTTAGGAAGGTCCTTGGGGAACTTTTGCATAACTAACCTTGAAATGTCCAATGCACCCTTAAGTAATCTTTGTCTTTTTTATAACTAAAAGGGCAAATCAATCCTTCCTTTTTAAACTAACCTATTCAACCAACTCCCTTGTCTCATTTTCATTTCAATGAAGCTTTCTCTTCTCTCTCAATTCCCTCTTTCCCTTTCCCTTCATTTCCCTCCCAAATTCCTCTCAAATTCTCTCTAAGTCAAGGGTTTCTAAGCTAAAACATGGCTTCCCTCATCTTTACAAGGAAATTCTAGAAGAATCTAGCTCTTATCTCCCTCATCCAACACTCTCTCAAGATAGATCAACTCTTTTTTCTCATCAAGGTAAGCTGCTTCTCTTTTCTCCAATTCCTTCTCTTCTTCTCTTCTTTTCGTTTCTTTTGTGAATTCCAACCCCTAACCCCTTATCTCTCCTTGGACCTTTGGTAGGATGGCTTAAATATAGCCATTGAAGTGATCTTGGGAAGTTAGTGCTTGGAGAGGGTTAGATCTTGTTGGTTTGGGTTGGTAGGAGGAATATCTAAAGACCAGAAGCAAGTGCAACATACTTCTAGCATTACATACAAGTGATTTGCCTTGATTCTTGTATATTAAGTGTTTGATGACATACTTGTGTAGATTACATGCTTATAAGCTCATGTCTAAGCCATTTTTTATTTTAAGAATCCAATTTTGTTGCAAAATGCCCTAATTACTGTGCTTAATGATGTTTAATGATATATTATGATGATGAATATGGGATGGCATGCTTTGGGGATGTTTGTGTTGGATTTGGATGAGAATTGGATGGAGAAGTGATGGAAATGGCATGGGATGATGATAACTCAAGGTTGGAGTCAAGAGAACTTTGGCTAACCCAGCCCTTGTCTCAATGAACCAAAATTGTATAGAAAGATAAGTTCGGTGACCTCTTGGCAAGCTTCTTAGTTAGCTGAATGGGTCCCTCGGTGATCTAGTTGGCTAGCCAAGTAGCTCACCAAAGAGGAAGACTGTGAAATACACCTTCTGGGATCATCATTGAGGATTTCTTGGTTCGTTGACGTTGTCCACTTTGACTAGTCGATAGCCTCACTACAATTAGCCAATAGCTCACCAAGTATTAAGTGGAAGATAACAGTAAGCTAGGGCTCACTGAAGATCCCTTGGCTCACCAACCAAATACACTTCGGCTAGCTCACAAATCCCAATTTGGCTCACCGTTAGAGCATAGAACATTTAATTAAAACTAGATTTTGTACCTTAGACCTTGGACAACAATTGGATCACATGTAACCCCTTTCTAATGGGCCTTAATGCATGCCTAACATATGTGGAGGTCTGAGCTTAGCCTTTACTTAGGGGGTTGTTCCAAAGTATGGTATGGAGATCGAAACCCGATCTAGTAGAAGAATTTTCGAATTTTAAGGATGCCTTGACCATCAGAGTACCTAAGGCAAACTCACCTTACATCTTAGATCTAGAGTGTTTATCATGTGGAAGACGTAGTAACCACACATGAAATGTGAAGCCTTGACTTTGGATTGGCTACTCTTTCATATGTTTCTTTGATTACTTAGATGGCTATGATCATGCATTACTTTTTTAGATGCATTGTTGTTGTAGTTCATTGCTCTCTATTCTTATGGCTATTTTATTATGTCTTGTTGTACCCAACTGTTAATGTAAATAACGGAGACCTTTGACCTACGGTTTACCTACATAAGTTCAGGATTTGTCGTTAGAGATGGATGACCATATTTGTGGCTAGGTAGGCTATTTGAGACCCTTATGTTTGGAATGTATTGACCCTGGAGTAGATAGATTGGTTTGATATGGGTTTAGGTACCCTAATTATATGGATTTATGTGTATGTTTATGGTATTTGTATTTATGAATGGATGTCTTTGTACATGGTTTGGATTGATGGATGGACCAATTATGGACTGAACCTTGGATGGATTGACATTCTTGCTCACGTAAGGAGCCTAGCTTTGGTAAGAGCCCATACAGCTTCACCTTCACAATTGGGTAGTTTAAGTTAGTGGATTTACACCACTAGATACCAACTGATGGATACATACATACATGATATCAAATTTCAGTCGGGCGTTGCTAGTAATTATGATTATGGCTAGGCTATTATCCCACGCATTCCCCATTGCAACTTGTAGCTAGTACGAAAAGGCAATGTCAGAATAATCTGCGGTGCCAACTTGTGTGGACATGCCATATTGTTAGATGTATGGATGGTTTGGATGGATACTACTTTATTGATTTATGTTATGTCTATTCTCACTTTGTTCATTTAATTGATTGATTATTGTTAGTCATGGATCATATCGTTTCCCCTGCACTACCTTCATATAGGTATGGTGTGTTACTTGTCTATTGCTTTCGTCAAGTCCTACGAGAATTGACATATTATACCTTGGTACTGTAGCCAGTGAGCCCATTGTCGTTATCCTGAAGGGAGAGACATAGGAGGAGACCAAGCAGATTCCTATAGTAGAGGATTTTGCTTAGGTCATTGGTAGAGAGGATTAGACTTTGGTTTCAAAGATCTGTCATAGATGAGAGGATGTAGTGGCTTTGGCCAAAATTTGAAGTTTGGGTTATAATAAATTGTAGTAAACTTCCTCTACTGAAACATTGTAGTTTGACTTGTTTTTCCGCATTGATTTGATATATGTCATTTGATACTTTATTATATGGATCATATCATGGTTGTTATGCTTCCGGAGACTTTACTTTATCATTGATGCTTAAATATTGAATATGAATGGTTAGAAAAGTCTTAAGTTGGTAATCACTGCGGCTATGATCCTACATGTTTGCCTCACCCAATTCGGATTTTTTAATTAATCGGGGACCTTTTGACGTTCACAAACTATGTCATATATTCTATTTTATTAAATACCAAAAAAGTACTATTTTACAAAGTATCAAAAAATATTTTTATTGTAGGAGATGTCAATGATGTGTATGATGTAGTCCTAAAACTGTACTGATCTGATGATCAAAGGCATTCCTTAAAGCCCATTATCTAGCTGATCTTTATTGCCATATGAATAAGATTGATAAGTTGACAATTAGAATTATTGGGCTTAAGTGTGGGCTAATGACTACATGCCCATGTGGGTTCCCCACTTTAGTAAACCACTATCCATTAGGACTCATTTGTTGGTAAGTTTTCTTATGGAGATATCTTAGGTGTTTAAGTAAAGATGTAAATATAATAATAGTGTTTCCTATGCTAAGAGGAATTTGAATCCTAATTAAAGTAAGACTCCATGATGGATGGGAGTTATGTAAGAAAAACCTGTATGTAGGGTTTACGGGTTATAACTCTTTTCTATATCATTACATTGAATGGCCTATCGAGATCACATAGTTAAGCTGTAGTTGAAGAGTGTAGTAAATCACCAATCAAAGATCAAATTAAAGTTATCTTAGTCTCACACTAACATTGACTTGAAATCTTTGTTCGTGATTTGGGAAAGAGGAGGGAGACAAGGGTCTGGCATACCCAAATAATGTTCAATAAATGTTAGGTGAGCTAAATGATTTTGTCTTTTATATTTCCTTCATTGTTGTTCTTTATTCATTTTTCTCCAAATGATTCCATCAAAAATGTGCAAATCTTCAAAGCTCTAGATTTTCCAGTGGTATATCAATGAAATATTGCAAAATAAAAACCAATTATTTCATCTAACCTTTTTTAACTATGTGACCCTTGAATCAAAGGCTAAAATGATCAATCGACCTCTAGTTTTTGCACACCCTAGACTATATGAGCCTTTCTGAACCGGATCTATGAGAAAAGAGAGAACTAACAACATCCCTCAAGATAAATACTTATAGCTAGTTCATCAGCCCATGACCACCCTAAGCATTACTTAAGTCCAGCCCTGCCTAAAAGCAATTCACTCAGTCTAAAAAGAGACCATGTCAACTTAGGTGAAGCCCAAAAATGTGTGAATAGGGCCTCCTTATTATGGCTTAAAGCTTCAAGCCCAAGCCACCGTCTAGGGAACAAGTCTAATGGACTGGATCTCTTAAAGTGCATATTTCCTCTTCAAGTACATAATATAGGATATTAAAAGAAGTAAAATAGCAAGTTTCCAAACAAGAAATGAGTTTTTAAGAAGGGTTTTTTTTTATTATGAGATTTTCAATACTTTTTCTACAAAGAAAATGAATTATTTATAAAAGGATTTTCCAAGAAACCAGAATCCAAACATTGAAATTGATATTTTAAGAATTTCCTACACATGTCAGGGAATCAGGGACAAACCCACATATAGGTGTCTGGGGGTTCAGCCCCCACCCAATTGGAGAAAAGCCTATGAGTTTTTTAAAACCCATCGAGCCTTGTCCCCTTCTATTTCCCCAAACTCTCTTTCCCTCTAAAAAATTCTCAAATCAAAAAGATCCTCAAATCACACTCTGTATTTGGCATCGGCGCACCATCTTCGTCCGCATCTAAGTAGGGATTTTTCATAGCGCGCCACTGCTGCCGCTTTCCATTCCTCCTTTCATTCTCAAAAACCCCTTTCTTTTAAGCACAACCACTGAAATTTCAATTCAAGCCCTAATTTCTTCTCCAGAAGCCCTAGAAGTTAGCCTTCCATATAGAACAAGGTTCCATGAAATTTAGTGATAGAGAAGTCCTTAAGAGCCATAGATGCATTGTTCAAACATCTCCTGCATGCCACAGATGCCACATATATATATATATATATGTATATATTTGTTGCTAAATTCGATGGAGATATCATCTTATGGAGGTTTGCAATGAAGTGACGAGAAGGAGAACACGACACACAACTTGTCTATACATTATTTTTATAATTACTGCTGAAGGTGAATCTACCATAAAAGAGTAGATGAGGATCTCCACAACTTGAAACATCAGTACACCAGCTTTGATTGCTCTAGAGAACATGAATGGTCTCTCTAATGGATTTCTTGGGTTTTGAATGGGAGAGAAGGTTTTTTTAGGGCTTAGAGATAACAAGAATATACAGGCCCTAAGTCATAGTAGAAAGGTAGGGTTTCAAAAAGGATTTTGAATGGATTTCGGAAGAGAGGTTTAATGAGAAGGAAATTAGGAAAAGTAGCCTTATTTGGAAAAAATAAAGTCTCATGGGAAGAGAGATTTAATGAGAGGAAAATTAGGCAGAGAGAATAGATATGGAAAGGTTTTGCATAGAGGAGATTTTAGGACTTTATTTGATTATATTGGTGTATTGGTGTTTGCGCACAAATTGAATGTCAATTTCAAAATCACATGTGAATCTTGGAATCAACCTGCTTCCACAATGGACCCCACAGATATATCTTGTATAATATTGAAAGGAAAATGAGGAGAAAAAATAGCATAATACAACCATTATGGCTATGAAAGTGGCCCCCAGTAAGTTGTGAGCTTGGAAAGAAAAAGAATGGCTTTAACAATGAGACCTGTAGATTATTTGAATTTGAAATAACAAAAAAAATTGGCCAACAGTCAGCCTATCGATTGATGGAAAACAATAAAGATGAAGCCAACTATGAAAATTTTGTAGCTTGGATTTGACATGAGGGTCCCATAAATATAACAAAAATTTGTAGAAGACATTCAGATAAACTTGATCAACTATTACCTCCGGAAAAAAATAATATTTCTTGGAAAGAGATATTTAATCAGAAATTTTAGGAAAATCCAAACTTATAAGAGGATTTGAAGAGTTTTGTTGGAGACTTCATGAACCAGGAGCATGTCAAGTATCTCTCCTCCGCGAAGAGGGCGCATGTGTGTGTTCAGTTGATTCAACGGTCTAATATATTTGGATGGGATCCAAAATTTGTGGACGTATGCAATTTAGAGGGGTATGTATGTGATCCATCTGGATGGCTCGCGACAAGCCGCACTATCCAAAACGATGAAAAATGGTCTGTAAAGGGTCCCTACATGACCGTTTCTCACATGTACTCATACATGCGAGGTAATGGTGTAAACTAATATTCTCATATATATATATGATTTGCGAGTTGTATTTATTTGCGTGTATGAGCTCTCATCACCTCGCATGTATGGGTTATGTCTATATCTCCTTTCATGTGCGAGTTTCCATCACTTTGTTCAGTGAAAAATGGCAGCCTTGTCTTCAAAGAAAAGACCAATTTTAAGATGGATTGAACATTTCATATATTTGCATGACAGCAACTTAAAAATCTCTATTGAAGCATATGAATTATCATCGAAACTTGTCCCCAATGTAGCAAATATCATCAAATTTCGAAAGCACTAAATATTACAATAAAATAGCGCTTATCTAATAATATCAATTTTAAAATATCACATTATTGGCAGTAGAAAAAGAAAAAAAATCACAAACTTCTATTTACTTTATTTCTATTTTTATTATCCTTTTATCAATTAAAATCTATTTTTTTCACAAAATATTCACATGAGAAAATACAAATTTGGCGAGGGTTAAACTTGTTAGCAAGTGAAATTTTTGTTCGCAGATCCCATCATCAAAAAGTGTATCCACGGTTTTTTGTACAAATTTCTAATTTGATCTTGGTGGATTTACTTATTGTTCCGATAGATATTTACTTCTTGTTCCCATAGATAACTTTTTAGTAGAGTTCATCCAACCCCATTAATTTACCCCATCTATTATGGGTAATCTATGCCACCTTGATTGAAGCCCGTGTGCCACTCCTCTATTTCCCATCACGTAATTGTTACTTATCCTGATCTTCTTTACACAAAATGAGCACTTTAAAGTAAGCTCTTTGATTAATTTCAACAACATTTCTTGCTCAAAATTGAATTTAGAAACTGAATTTATAGTTTTAACCTAAACAATAAACACCTAGGACTGTGACATTTGTCTTAACGAATAGATGAGAAACTTCTAGACCATTCTCTGTAAACTTTTACCAAATTCCTAGACTTATCCACTCACTTTATTCGGGAGCACTCCACATATTTACATAATTTACAATGACACCTATACATTTAGATAGTTCAAGATAATTCTGGAATCTTCTAGATACTTCAAGATCTTTATAATCTCTATAAATTTGTTGAGATCTGTATGTCCATCTGATCACATCTGAATCCCACCATTTAGAGGATCATAATGCTCATGTAACTCCGGTAAGCCATAAACCCGTCATCTTGCACCTTTAAGTTGTGAGGCCCTCTCTTTCTCCATGCTCCACTGGCAAGAGTTTTTTTAATTTTATTTTCCTTTTTTTAACAAAATCCTCTACTACCAAATTCTATAATACAGTGATACTAATTTATTTTTGATTATTTTTGACCAATTAAGAACGGCTCTTTACCCTACTAGTAAGGAGTGTTGATTTTTATTGGAGGTCTTGGGTTTAATCATCACCTCCACCTCTTTGTATATATGAGTTTTATCATCTCACATGTACAAGTTTGTTGTATTTTCTCATACATGTAAGTGCTCATTCTCTCGCGTGTATGAGTTGTGTATGTCCCTTGCATATGCAGATCCCCATTAACTCACATGTGTGAGTTGTGCATGCGTTTCTCACATGTGCAAGTCTCCATTACCTCACATGTGTGAGGTGTGTAAGTGTCCCTCATATGTGCAGGTCTCCATTACTTTGCATGTGTGAGTTGAGTGAGTGTATCCCTCACATGTGTAAGTCTCTATTACCTCGCAGTGTGAGTAATAGGTGTCATGTTGGTGGTTGTAAACGGTCTCAGGCCCTCAGCTACGTTACTACAAAAAAAAAAAAAAAAAAAATCTTCACTACTCAAAGCCACTAATTTTGCTTCACATATTCTATTTTTTATTTTTCTCACGGTAAGCATTGGTATATTAAAGAAAAATAACAATATTCTATTTTTGATCCATTGCTTCAGATTTGAAGCCCATTTGACCCCCTAGAGAACTACGAATAGATTATAGAAGTTAAGTGGCACTTGTGAATGAAATAAAAGATAAAGATACGGATAATATGATATAATTTTTTTAGCTCACTAATATCATAGAACTTAAAGACAGCAAAAGTAATTAAAAATGAAGGTATATATTTTAAATTTCTAAACATTATTTAATTTTTTTTATTTTAGGAGAACATTTAGTAAAAGGTTTGCTTTTTTGGTGCATTGTACTTTTCGGAAAACCATTAGTTAAAACTAGTTTCAAAACAATGACCTCAAATAATGAAAGAAATGACAATGATTAAAGCTGAATTAGAAGGGAAAATTTATCTCCGACAAGCAGACTGAATGTACAATTCCTAGCTCAATGGGAACCCCCAAGATTTTCCTATGAACAGTGCGGCTCCTTTAACACTTTGACACTCTTCTGATCCCATGGTTTGGTACCAAAACTAATTTTACACTTATCGGATCGTCACTCACTATAAGATCGAATCTCAAAAAAATTTATGCTAAAATATTTTTAAGCTTTAGTGCTGTGAAATTAAGGGCTAGAATAAAAAAATGGAGCTGATGTTTTGGCTGACCCTTATCTACCTACAACGAGTCATCTGCATCTGCCCTTTCTGTTGATAGAAATGTATCTAAGACCGACCATGAGCTGGACCTCATCTAAATAGTATGATGCATGCTCGTAGGAAAACATTTTTCAATAAGAAGGCTGTATAGAATTTGCAAGACATGTGCAGGTTCTGTAGTGGCTCCAATAAACTGTGTAGCCGACCAAATAGGTGGACCAGCTTAATTCTTTTACTCAAAATGCAACCCATAGAGATGTCTTTTAGGACCCCTTCCCAAATTTCGGCACATTGTGGGAAGGTTTTTAAGTGGAACCGTCACCAAGTGAGTCCAAGTAATGAACAAAAACATGCATAGTTTACACTTTGCAGAGGGTACTTCGAAAAAACTCATTAGATTTGTACGAGTCTTAGAAATTCTATCCCAAACGTAGATTTACAAGAAACCTTAAAATTCCATTCCAACACATGAGGCTTCTCACTCACCAATACTTCTCATTCACCAATACTTCATCCACACCGCACAGGCTTGTAACGGTGCAGTTTACCATGTGCGATTCGCATGTGTACTTCCACAGTAAACGTGGGAGCACAGTATCTCTGAAAAAGAGAGTGTGACCGACAGAGAGGTTAAAAAAACAGTAAGATAAGAGGAAAGGACAGGATATTTGCAAGGAAAGCAAACGATTAGATGTTGTGTTGTAAAGGAGGCTTTACAGATGTCTTTACTTTATTAGTTTTTGACTAGTAAAGGTTTAAAAGATTAGGAAACAGTTGCCTCAACAATATTTTTTACTCCTTTCTTTACTTTTCATCACTTATCGATCCTTCATTTAATTACTATAAATTGATACATTAGCATGACTTTATGGGACAGGCTGGGCGATCCTTCATTTAATTACTATAAATTGATACAATAACATGACTTTGTGGGACAGACTAGATGAAACCCACAAAGAATCTATTGATTGCTCTATCAACTCTTACCCAACTGCAGATTTCATGTTCAAGAGAACCTACTTTTTTTTTCCACCTGTGTACATTTTATTGAACCATGATTTTTATGGGGATTATTGGGACACGTGGCTTTAATCTCGTTTAGTGTCTTGTAAAGATGATTGCCAAACTCAGATTTTTCATATTCTATAGAAGTTTTACCTTTCCATCAAATCCGTTCGAGTGTTTAGTGGGTGGTCTGCACTGCCAACTTCAATTGATTTTTAATGACCCTCAGTTTAATTGCTGATGCTTTTGTTCTGGATACTTGTAATGCTGTTACAGTTACGGGATACAACATGTGGTCCTGCACAATTGATTTTTAATGACCCTCAGTTTAATTGCTGATGCTTTTGTTCTGGAAACTTGTAACGCTGTTATAGCAACATGTGGTCCTGGACATTGGACATTGTTTTGGTGCGCCTGTTTTGTTGAAAAGCGAGGAAGGAAGCGAGTCTAACAATAAGCTATAAGGTTATTTTTTATTAGAAAACAGGGAAAGTAAGGCAACTTTTTTTTTTACTCCAGTTAAAGAGGCTGGGACCTAAAGATAGCCCGTCACACCCTGAAAAAAAGTCCACCAAAATGAAAAGATAGTCAATACAAGTGGGAAGGGGGGCTAGCCAAAAATTTGAACCCTGTATACCTCAGTAAGAAAGCTACATACTCCTTACCACTAGAGTATAGAGCCGTACTTAAAACATTAGGATGTGGAAAAAGTGGCATCATCTTTAGTGGGGAGAGCAGGAAGATTTTATTGGGAAAAGGAAGAGGAAAAGAGGTTGACTGGACAGAGGAGAAACAACTTCATCCACTATGGGGGCAACTATTTCAAGCCCCATGTGACTAGGAAGACTCACCACAAGGTTCACCTAATATGATGCTATTATTAGGACTATCCACTGCAGGCTAAAGCTTCTTATTTAACACATCCACATGCGTCAATCCATGTAGGACGCAAATAATTGTCCAGCAAAGTGGGCCCCATATTGACCGGGAAATCCACCATGGGCCCCATCTACCATGAACCGCCCAAAAGGGATAATAGAGAGAGAGAGAAAGAGAGAGAGAGTGTGTGTGTGTGCGCGCGTTTTTCTTTTTTTTCTTTTTTTTGGTTGTGTGTGTTTGGCATAATTTTGGATTTTTTTCCTTTTTAAGAGAGGGGGATTTTGGATTTTTTTTTCTTTTTAAGAGAGATTTCTCATTTTTTGTAGTTTTATTTTGAGGATTTTACATGAAAAACCTTAGTGGATGACACCTACATTGAATATGACCCATTTGTTAGTACCCCACCAGGCCCTTTTTGGTGCTACTGTATTTAATTTTTTTTTAATTTGAAGCGACTATAGCGTCACTCGTTAGCAATGCTAGCATCACTCCCTAGTTGATTTGTTTATAGGGTAGAGTTCTTGTGGTTCTTTTCTTACCTGAGAAGAAATGCTTAGAGTTTGGGATTTTGGTTTTTCTCTAATTTGCATAGTAGGGTTCTCATGGGTGGGTGTTTTTTTTTTTTTTTGGGTATTCGATCAGCCAAGTACCCTAAAAGTTATTGGTGAGACCAGTTGATTTGTTGAGTGAAGTTCTCATGGTTCATTTGGTATTCGATCATCCAAGTATCCTAAAAGGGCCATTAGGAGCTTTCTACAACCTTTCTTTTTTTTTTTTTTTAGTTTTTAATTTGAAGCTACGCTAGCATTGCTCATAAGCAACACTAGTGTCGGTATCCAGTTTATCTAAGTGGAGTTCTCTTTGTTCTTTTCTTATCGAAGAACAAAAAGGCTTGGGACCTGGGTTCTTGATTTTGCTCTGAGAGTGGAGTTCTCATGGTTCTTTTGATATTTGGTCATCCAAGTACCCTAAAAGTTATTGAAAAAGTTATTGACATCACTCTTCATTACAAAAAAAAAAAAAAAAAAAAAGGGTGGGCGGGAAGGGGCGGGGCGCCCGGGGGGGAGGGTGCGGGCGGCTAGAGAGCCTAGCGTCGCTCCCATGTAATAAAAGGGCAAGCGACACTGCCCATTTAAAAAAGGGATAGTGACACTAGCGTTGCTTCCGAGTAATAAAAGGGCAAGCAATGCTAGTATCACGCTGAGTGAAAAAAGGGTTGGTATCTCCCTAGTTGATTTGTAAAGTGGAGTTCTCGTAGTTCTTTTCTTACAAGAGAAGAAAGGCTTGGGATTTGGGTTGTTAGTTTTTCTCTAATTTTTAGAGTGGAGTTCTCATAGTTATTTTGGTAATCAATCATCCAAGCCTTTTTCTTCTCCGGTAAGCAAAGAACCACAAGAACTCTATTTTGCAAATGAATTGGGCCAATTGGGTGTAACGAACCACAAGAACTCCTCTCTTCAAATGCAAAAAGAAACCAATAACCCAAATCCCAAGCCTTTTTCTCTAATAAGAAAAAAAAAATAAGAGAACTCCTCTAAGTAGATTAACTAGGGAGCGACCCTACGTTGCTTACAAGCAACGCTAGTGTCACACCAAGTTAAATTTTTTTTTGAAAAAAAGTCACACTAGAAAGCCCGTAAAGGCCCTTTCTGATGGGGTACGAACTAATGGGTCCTTTTCAATGTAAACATCATCTATTGAGGTCTTTCGCGTAAAATCCTTTTTTGTTTTTCTTCAAACAATGATATGTAAGGCAATGAACTTTCTTTGTTGAGGCTTTAGCTTATTTTTAAGTTTCTTTTATTTCACCCGATACTTCATGGCTAAAGCAAAGAACCAAATTAAAAAATAAAAAATAAAAAATAAAAAATAAACTTACTAGATAAGAGGGGTACAAGGGGTAGATGGGAGAAATTATCTTTTGGCTGTATGTTGACAGTTGAATTTTTAATAATTCCAAAGTGAAGGATTAAAAGTAAAAATCTACAAGATGCTATCAAATAGTCTCTCCTTGTAAGAGGATTAGAGAAAATGATTTCCTACTCACTCACAACAAAATAAATCCCCAAAAAGTGAATCCCTCCTTTGATCGGAAATGGTTTCCTACACATTCTGAACAAAAAAAAAAAAAGAAATCCAAGGAAAGTGATAGGCTTTCCTTTGATAGAAATGATTTCCTAGTCACCCATTGTAAAATAAAGAGAACCGTTGAATAAACAACAATTCTATCTTTCTACACACAAGAGAACAAAAATTTTAAAAAAACTTAAAATCCCCATGTTACACCCCACACATCTCTCTCTCTCTCCTCTCTCCTCCCCTTTCCCTCTAGCTGGCGACAAAGTCCAGCTGGCAAGAGGGGGGCTCTCCCTCCCTCCCTCTTCCTCTCCCTATTCCTCCTCCTCTTCCTGTCCTCTCCCTCTTCCTCTCCCTATTTCTCCCTTTATTCCTCTTCCTTTCCTCTCCCTCCCTTTTCCTCTCCTTTCATTCCTCCTTCCTCTCCTCTCCCCCCTCTTCCTCTCCATTTTCCTCTCCTCCTCTCGTCTCCTCTCTAGCCCATTCGGCCAAAAGGAGAGAGGGGAGAGGAAGAGGAATAGGAAGAGGAATAGGGAGAGGAGAGGAGGAGGAGGAGGAATAGGGAGAGAGAGGGAGAGGAAGAGGGAGAGAGACAGGGAGGGAGAGCCCCCTTCTTGTCGGCCAGACTTCGTCGTTGGTTGGAGGGAAAGGGGTGGAGAGAGTGGAGAGGGAGAGAGATGTGTGGGAGGTAAAATGGGAATTTTATTTTTAAAATTTTTTTCTCTCGTGTGAAGAGAGGGTTTTTTTTATTATTATTTGTGTGTGTGTGTGTATGTGTGTGTGTGTGTATGTTCAAATAACAGATCTCTAAAATAAATCCTACAAAATTGATCGCCCCATCTATATCACATTAGACCTTTTGCTTCTCACCTCTTTAATATTCCATAGCAGCCTCTTTGCTATAATTTCCTGAAAATTCAATGCATAGAAGGCATCATGCATGGACAGAAAAGCATCCAAATATGTACACTTTTTTTTAAATCAATGTACATTCAAAGAGAAGTATGAGTAGTCAAGCCTAATAAAGGAGAAACGTATGCACCATTAAATTTCCTGCTATCGACATATATAAAACATGATTAATGCTATTTACCTAAAAGAAAGTACTTTCTCAAAGTACTTTCTCTTTGTTTTGCTCATTTTAACACGTTATAGAGGAAGTCTAGAGTATTTACCCCTAGTTTTGCTTAATGATGCATAGCAATTAGTTCCTTTTTCAAAGACTGACTCTCTCTCTCTCTCTCTCTCTCTCTCTCTCTCTCTCATTTTATTCAAAAATTGATGAAAACTCCACCATTGTCTTCTCAATATTTTATTTTGTTATTAATTTTTTTATGACGTAGGGTATCCATCACCAACCCAATCTTCGGACCTTTGGCCTCCGGCCAGAGAATTTAACCGATTCTGATGAGCAAAGATTATTCCCTAGGAGCTAGGGCATACATAGTACCTGTATAGTACAAGAAGCGATAGTTTAACTTGAGACTTCAGAAAGCAAACTTAAAGTTCAAACCAACTGAGTCACTGCCTTAAAAAAAATGACATGAATGTTATTGCGGGGCCCTACCAAAAACAAACAGATCCCTCACCAGAGCCAAACTATGAAAAGATGAAAAATGGACGATCAGCACAGCACCATTGCCCCTCCCCTCCCTCACCCATTCATTTGCTTTCACTGAAAATGTGAGTTTTCTAGAAGATTACTATTCTCTTCAGTTGGTGAGATTTTTCAAGTTTTCTAGAAGATTACTGTCCTCTTCAGTTGGTGAGATTTTTCTCTCTTGCACATCTTATTCACTGGTAGGAATTTTATTGTTCCTTTTATCATTTTTCTTTCCTTGGGTTTCACATGCGCCTATATCATGGGCCCAGCACTAACCAACCTTGAAGCTAGCCTTTTCTAATATGCTAATCTACTTGTAATGGAGACTTCCCAAGGCAGCATGAGAACGGCTACCACAAGTTCAGACCCATGTATAAAATCAACATCTGCACCAATGCAAGAGAGTCAGATTGATGCTTTCACCATCAAGCCGTTTGAAGGACAGGTGGCCTCGAGTGAGATTTTTTTTATTGCAAGGTATCATATCATGGACATAGAGCCGAGTCACTTTTGAAAATGATTGAACCTCAAGGAAAATGTGATTGGGATCATAAAATTGTGCTTATGGGGTCACACCTAATCTTAAGACTTCTCAACCCCACCTACCTGATGATTGCATGAAATAAGGTCGACTCCACAGCCGGTAAAATTTCCTGCCAGGTCTGGAAACAAGCCTCTCTCCTTGCATCACCATCACCAAAACTTTTTTGACTTCTTGAAGGTTCGGAAATGGACAATGAATTAATGGGTTGAGAAATGCATATCCCTCACCGTGCTTAGCCCATAAAATATAAAAAAATGTGGTACTCAAGGCTGGCATTTTCAATAACAGCGGCAGGAATTCACCTCCTGGACATCACTTGAAAGGAAAGAACAAAATGCTTGTAAAGGGCTGCCTTACTACCTCAATAGAACAGGCATGACTATAATCGATCAACGTCGCAGAAATATGCTTATCCAAAACAAGCCTCCGTATTAAGTGGAAATCTGCTACTATTGTAGGACTATAGAGTACTATTCTTATTTTAAGCACAAAAAAAGGACATGACAGATATTTCTAGCGTGAGAGATTTCTTCATAATCCAAACCTTATCCCATCTATCCCTTCATTTTTAGTCCACAATGAGAACTTTCCATCACCCTGCTCCCAAAATTGGACATATATCAAAATGGTAATAGAAGGGTTGAAATAGTTTCCCCCCTCAGTCTTAAGCATAAAGTTTTATATGCCCGTGTGTGGGCTAGACTACAAAACGCAGTCATTTTTAAAGGGGGAAAAAAAATCTCATTTCGGTGTAGCTCAGCTAGATGCATCACAAGGAAAAGAGGCATGATGATGGGAAGTTTGGACATAAATTAAGGGAATATGAAATATCAAGCCAATCAAATAACATCAGCCTCGCATAGTTTTTAGGTCTTCAAAGTCTAACAGCTATAGAAAGCTGTCATTTCAAAAAAAAAAAAAAAAAACTATATACTCTGCAATTTTTAAATAATATCCAATATGATATAAGTTTGGCTTGCGTTAATTCAAGTAGTGGGTCACCATGTACATGTGGTACGTCTCATAGATTTGCATGAGAGATGATTTTTATACTATAGCGTGGGACACCCCATGACAAATTCAACCCTCACACACTCACTAAACCTTTATAAATTAGCAGTCACCCTAATTTACTACTAATAAATAATAATCCCCATTGAATTAAATTCATTGCTTAAGAAAAACACAAGTTCAAACTAACTCATATGTCACTGATGTCCTCATTGTTTCATTCATTATCGATCCTTACACACAGACATCCATCTCCGCATACATGTCCTTTGTCTATTCTCTTTTCTTACTATAAACTAACATTTGCATCTGTAGAACAAAGCAAGTCTAATTATCATATTGTAAAACTGCCCTCATAATAAAAGTTGTCCTCGGGACTAGAGGGTTGGCCTGATGGATAGGCCACCCAATTCCAAAACACCCACCAGGAAATTCCTGGTGGGTGCTCTGTTATTCCCACTGTTAGTCTGGGCCAACTCAGCTAAAACCCAAAAAGTTGCCATGGACACATTTCACTAGATTGTACACCCTTCCCAACTTTTGTGTTGACCTTACTTGCTATATGCCCTTGGTAGTATGCTATTTCCAATCTTTACCAAATCATCCTTACTCTGACATCTAATAAACATTCACCCATATAATGTCTTTAATCTGCTAATTTGCAATCCATTTGACCAGAAAACCTTTTCTCCAATGATCAAACTTATCATGAACTGTGGCTCTCTTGTCTGTGTAAGCCAGCACATTACCTACAAATACCATAAACCAAGGAGCTTCATCTCAGATACTTGATGTTATAGGCCTTGTTTGGCAACGTGATCCATGGGGAGCATTTTCCATCCTCAGCAGATGGAAATGAACCAAATGTGTTTGGCGGTGGCAGCTGTTGGAGAAAATTTTTGTCAAAAAAACAATGCCTCATGTTCGTTCATTGGAAGTAAAAAGAGGGTCTCTCTCTCTCTCTCTCCAATGAATCATGATTACCTTTTCTTTTTTAAGATACTTATAGCAGAAAAATGATTCATGAGAATAGTTCACACAGAAAATTGCCAAACGGGTTTTTTGCAATCTGTTTCAGAAATTATCACTCTTGGCACAAGCCCTTTTCAGGATTGAAACATGCCCAGGGAGAAATGATAGCAAACTCCCCTTAAAGTTCTCATAACATCTGTGAATAAATAGGACCCAATGTATACCTTTGATGCAATCTATCTCTAATAGGAAACTCAAACATTATGGATATTACTACCTTTATACATCTCTTGCATATTTAACATAGCCATTCAGTATGTCTTCTTTTAAAGTATCCACCAAATAAATTCCTTAAACACCCTATTGTAAGCCCTATCTAAGTCAAAAGTACCCCTTTATACATGTCTTAGATATTTACCGTAGCCGTTTGGTATGTCTTCTTTTCAAATATCCACCGAATAAGTTCATACACACTATTGTAAGTAGCCATTCAGGATGTCTTCTTTTCAGATATCCATCAAATAAATTCCTCACACACCCTATTGGAAGCCTTGTCTAAGTCGAAGTATCATATTTAATTTTCCCATTTCCAAATAAAGCTACCTGCACAAGCCCAAATGTGGATCTAATTCAATGTTTGGAGGTTCCCTTCCTGTGTCTGAGATGCTGTGCTCTCTCTTTGAATACATTCAGTTGCTGGGTTCTGAAAATAGTTTTATCTAAGTAGATTGATTACTTTGGCCCTTATCCTTCAACCCACTTTTTGAGTGTTGGTACAAGCTTCCATTTGACATTGATATCTTTATTCCTTGCGCACATGTTTAGACTGTACAGTTTGTCTTTTTGGTGTATACGCCCTTAACTTTTTATTCATAGCAAGTTGGGTCAGCAATCAAACCGTGTCCTCATTTATATTGTATAAGCTATTTAAGTGACAACAATTATCACAACACCACCACAATACAGGTACTTGGGCATGAGCGGAATACAGACAAATTAAATTTTAGTAAGATGTCAAGTTTGCAATCTAAAAGGTGGCATTTAAGAAGTAATCCTTCAAAGCTGTAATTACATCATTAATGGTTTCTATAAAAAAGAACGCACAAAATGTGGGTTTACAAAAGTCTGAATACACATATACTTCACAGTCAGGGACTCACGAACATATTCATTTAACAAGAATCATTGATTAAGAGAGAGCATTCAGTAAAAGATGTTCCAGAAGACCATTCTGTGAGTACCCAAGGCGGCATTCATACAAAGGGAGACGAAGGCTGCAACAGGAAGATAGCAAGATTAACCACATCTGCAGAGGAAGGTGGTGAAAATTCCAATCAATTAATATATTTTTTCTGAGAACAATGAACATTTGTTGAACTTAACTACCCTCTTCCAATTCATGTCTCATCGGAACTGTTCGGGACCTCAGGTTCCACCATGCCAACACCCAAAAAAAAAAAAAAAAACAAAAAGAAAAGATTGATAAAGCCTACCATTACAAAGCAGAAGTTGTTCACATGGGCGCATTTGATCCGAAAGACTTGACAATGGCACTCACCCTTTCAGCAAAAGTCTTGGATGTTATCTTCTTTCCTGGTACATGAAATGGATTTGATACTGCATCTACATATGCAGAGTGGAACCTCTTGAAAAACTGTTATTAAACAAGAAAATTATGTCAGGACCATCTTACGATTTTAACACATGAAAACAGCAATCTGCACCCTACTGGGCACTAGCATATTATGTTACATATTCATACAATGAATGTAGGAAAACAGTAAATGTAGAAATGTCAAAACTTTCTCTACCAACAAACATGACATGAGCGACACTCATAGTCTAAAGACGGTGTGTCCTGTATCATGTAGACACAGCTCATATGGGACGCTGTTAATTTATTTGTTGACAATGCATTTTCAGCAGTACCTATATAGAGAATTTATGTAAGTCCAAATATAATCCTAGTCATGAGATGCACTTTCCAATATTAAATATAGTTTTTGAAATTTCCTAAAACCATTACTGTCGTGTCTGCCTTCAAATACTTGGCTGAGAAGAACTATTATTTTGGTTTTCATAATCCATGCTTTTTCTTGTTTTTGTTATGACGAGTAACACGCTGACCACCCTTGCGATTGATCATTGGTAAAACTCTCGATACATGTTGTTGCAAAAGAACTTAACTTTATTTGCTCCACTGCTGTTATTGAATGAATACATGATGACGTCCACGTCACTCATCTTGAATCTCATGACTTTTTTTTTAATTCAAAGAAAAAGCAATTAGTTGATTATGCATCTGCACTGGCAATGGAACTGTTTCCATATCAAGGTTTCTTTTTTCTCTTTCTTTCTTTCTTTCTTTCTTTCCTTTTTCTTTTGGGAATAACATTGCCATACAGTCTGCCTGTGTTAAATTGATTAGACCAATGAAACTAATCAACAGCTTGAGCTTTGCACACAGACCAAATGTGTCACAAGCAAGATTTTAAAAGTTTCCCTCAATTTGAGTCAAATCAGACTGATTCACACCCTAGAGCTTACCAAAAACTAAAAGACTGTTAAAAAAAAGATGAAAAAAGCTTCAAATAAAACTTAATGATCTATGAACTTATGCCACAGGTGTTTTAATTATTTAGAACGAATTTAAGTAATCATTGGTGGTCACATTTGGTTTTCAATGAGTCAGCTGACCATCACCCCCAATTATTTATTTATTTATTTATTGAATGGTTTACCCTTGATCTTTGAATTCTTTTATCTTATAGAAAATGTGGTTTTGATCTTCCAAAATTAGAGCAAAAATATCCCAACAGCATCCAACATTATCTTGCAACAAGAAAATAGAGGACCATTCTAGAAAATGTCGTTTTAATCCAAAACTAGTTAAAAAAGAACCCAAAAGCCCCCAACATCATCTTACAACAAGAAAAAAGAGGGAAATAATTGCCTTTTCATGATAGGACTTGATCATACTCGGAGAGGAGGGTGTGGGGCTCTACTCAGTAGGTGCCAAGTCCAAGTCAACTAGGACTAGACTGATTTTTAGAACCATGCACACATGTCCCTACATGTGGAGATGCACATACTGGACTTTAGGTGCTTAGAGGCACATGCACGAACATTCTGCCAATTCTTAATTATCTGGAGAACCATTCTAACTATCCTTTATTTCATTATAATAATAATTATTATTATTTGAAATGAAACTTTTCAATAGCTTATGAAGGGGGAAAACAGAATTTGTTCGTACAAAATTGAATTTCTTAAGTATGATATCCATGCCTCTGATTCCTAAAGCTCTTCCCAATCTTATATTATAGTAACACATTGATAAAAGTCAAACATCAAGGGGATTAGTCAAGAACTTAGATAGGCTTCTTCAAAATAATCATAATAAAGATGCAGTTGACGCTTGTGGACATTAAAAAGAAAAAAGAATGTGTGTGAAAAATGAATAAATTCATCAATTTTTTTTCTTTCTTTTTTTTTTTCTCTGATGTGGACCAGGTTAAGCAGAAGCTTAAACACCCATCCTTGTGGTGGGAAGTTCTTGTAATATTGACCCAAGCAGATTGATGGTGTAAAAATCCCAACGCTGGAGAAACTGATGAGAAAAAAATAATAAAAAAATATTTTAAAAGAGTTAAAAGATAAAAATGTTGATAATGGAAGGACAAAATAAGCAGATACAGGGTTCCACGTCTGCAGGTTGGCTGTAGGACTGCTTCCTTCCCCTCCAGTTTTTTTTTATTTACTTTTTTATTAATTTTTTATTATTTTCAAAAGCCTTTTTACACATTCTTCCTATGATGCCTCAAATTTTCTCACTCACACCTATAAATGTGATGGGGATGTAGTACAACCAGTAAGGGGAATCCATTTCCTAAGGAGATTTTCCAGAGAATCAGAGATTCTTTGAGCTCAAGAAGAATTCTCAAAGATCACAACCAAGGAACTAAATTTTGTATCTTCTAGTTCAGAATTTGGATGCCAAGAAGAAATGGTTATAAAACAAATAGAGGGAACCCCTTCGAACCATGATCCACGTTGGTTTAGTGCCATTGTACCTGGACAATAGGAAATTAATAAAAATCAGAAGTTTGCCTAAGTTTGTCATCACTACTCTCTTCATAGTTTGTCATCACTACTCTCTTCATCCACCCACTTATATCTGTTGCAGTTTGTCTTCACTTCCACTTATTTCTGTTGCAAACAGTTAAATGTCCTTATAGCCATGCTATGCATGAGGAAGAAGCTTAACTCTAGTGTTGAAACTTTGCCGATGTATATAGCTAGGTCAGCATAGACACTTCTATTTCCCGAGTTTCAGGCCTTCAGAGTTAAGATTAACCACAGGGTCCCCAGGGTCTTAAATTTCTCAAGAAAAAAAAAATAATAATAATTGAGTGACCAGCACTGCATTTGTTCAAATCAAAATAGTCAGGGCGTGTAATCAGAAGGTGTTCCTTTGGAGGATTCAGTTTCATTTTAATGAGATTAGGGAGCTTTCTTCTTGCATTAATGTTACATTTCATAATGAAATTAGATCAGTAAACTCTAATGGCAAGTGTTTTAGCTAAGCAAGGGGATGAGAGGATGTATACTTGGATGGGTGTTTTTAGATGTGATTGGGCAGGGGTATAATGCTTGTGTACCCCTGCTCTCTCTCTCTCTCTCTCTCTCTCTCTCTCTCTCTCTCTCTCTCTCTCTCTCTGCAGTTTTTGTAACCATTTTCATGTCTAAATACTCAAGCTGCAGTTTTTGTAACCATTTTCATGTCTAAATACTAAAGCAAATGGAGGCTTAAGCGAGTAGAATATAGTTTAGGAACCACTCCACTCTTTGCAGTTTTTGTAACCATTTTCATTTCTAAATACTCAAGCAAATGGAGGCTTAAGCGAGTAGAATATAGTTTAGGAACCACTCCATTGTCGATAGACTCCAAAACAACAGATTATATAAACCAAACATTAATCAATTACTCTGATTCAAATTTGATATCAATTTGACAATAGATTTTATACCATAATATTAAAAATAGTGGCCAATCATGCAAACTAGCTCAAGAGGTGGTTTAATTCGGAACTTCAGACAAGATGAGAATTGGGAGAAAAAGGTAAGGAAAATATTCCACTGCCATTTTGGACCTAATCCATATTATAGTGCTTTTTCAAGGGCGTTTTTTATTTTAACTATCTTTGTGAAGTTCACATAAGGAAGCCTTCACTATCCCCTCCCTCTTTTCCTTTTTCTCTTGAAATAGCTGACTGTCATGAATTTGTACATACCAGGAAATGGGATTATGAGTCATTGCATTTAAAAAATTTTCTCAACCAGACCACCACCACAACATCAACTTCATCTTCCAAAACCACCAATAACAACAACCCAAACTACTGCAAAAGACAATAATGCCATTCAAACATTCAAATTTAGTAATTTTCAACTCAAGTTATTAATAATTCTGCACTTGAACATATTACATAAATAGATGCTTATGGTATTATCAACATTAATTAATCAATTTAGAACTGGTTAGCAGCAAATTAATTGCTTCATTGGAAAGACGAATATATTTCAGCCTCGAGAGATGAGGATCATCATTAATCAGGTTACCTCTTAAGTTCCTATCCTAAAAAATGTAAACATTGCTAAGACATGTAATATACTAAGACCGAAGAATAACACTGCATGCTACATTTGTTATCAACTAAAAATAGTTTCAATTAAAAATCCCATATAAGATTAGAATCCCAGGGGAAAATGCGTCAACATTCTCCAACCACATAAGCATACAAAACAAGATGGATGCTTAGACCAGAACTTGGATAAGTTCTGTGAGAGAGGGCTACCTAGGGAATCCGTAGTGTGCCCTTTTCATTCATGGTTCAAACTAATTCAAACGTGGCTTCATTGTATGTTTAGAAGCCTTTGAGCCACAATAAGGTGGAAATAAGCTCATACCGGACCAATGGTTTTTTCTTATTCTTACAAAAAGGAATTCAAACTATCAATTCAGCATAGTATCTCCACTCACATTTCTAACATCTGCATCTTTGACGTCAAGATCAGTCGTTACAAATATGAATTTCACTTTCGTATTGGTCAAATATCCATACCTGAAAAGAGTGCACTGCCTTAAGAAACGGAATAAAACACAAGAAATGAAATTGAAAGAGTAAGCACTTTGGACAAGAACAAGAAGAAGAAAGCATCCCCAACGAACTTACGCTTTGTAGTTCTCTGATGGATAAAGAAGACCAAGGAAGGCCTCATTCAATGTTGGCCCAGTTTTCTTCGGATTGTTGACTAAATATTCAAAAAAGTATAGTAATGGTGTCAGTTGGATGTCATAAAAAATCAGATCTAGAGATTATTTTTCTTTAATATCATAATTCAAGCAACCAATCCAAAATGAAGTTGAGACCAATCATCGTAATGATTGTCTCGATATAAAACCAAATGAAGTGACAATAGTGGAAATAAGTTTCTTTTTATAGTATAATATGTAGAAACAAAGTAATAAAAAAATGGCATATTTCAGAACAAGTTCCAGGAAGACTGTTCTTATGATTAATTATTGATAATTCAACATTTAGGATAATGACGATATTTGATGATGACCTCAATATGAAGATGCTGACAATACCAAATCAGCTAACTATTGCATATGACACAAAAAAATAAATTGATTTGACATCACAGCTTAAGTAGAGTTAACAAATCCATGAATATGGATTTCAAACATTCATGAATCATGATATGTTAGTAAATGAGATTAATTACTTAAAACTCCCTTTCCAAAAAATAGTGATTAGTGAAAGTTTGAAAGATGTTCTATCAGAATTATTCTGCAGGTTCAATTCATAATTCCCCAAATGTTGGACCCCATTCTTGATTGCTCCAAATAAATTTGATACATACATTTAGATAGGGAGGCTTCTAATTCCACAACAACAAAAGCACCTTTTTATTCATGCATATACTAGGGAATTTCACTTCAGAAAGAAAAATATTAAATAATAACAAATTCAGGTCCACAGCCATCGGTTACAATGAACGAGGTCGTGATGTGTGTGCATACAGAAGATGCATCGGGCAATGATGCATGGCTTTTTTCAAATGAGAAGTGTATCACTTATTGACATGTTTCTCATAAAAAAATCCTCAATCACTTCTTTGAAATATCCTACATAGTTTAGAATAACATTTTTTAGCACAATTGTCTTCAATGCCAGTAAGATATACCTTCCAATTTAATATAAAAGTTCCCAATTGATCAACCTAAGTCGTAGTTTTCCAAGCAAATAATATGGGCTGCTGACGAGGCATATAGTGACTCCAAACAGGTCAACTTCTAAATGAGTTTGAGGACTATAACATGGACCAAGGAAACAGTCCTTTAGTATAAAGTGTTAATTAACTTACATAAAATATTTCATTTTTGGAATTAACTTAATTAGACGTTGAATCTGTAAATATAATATTCTTAGGTTCAGCAAATTTGAAAGAGTCACTTGGGGCTTCCCACATACATGTCCATACTCAAAGAATTTAGACCAGAATATTGGTTATAAAATATGTACATCACCATGACACAAATTAGAGAGAGAGAGACATTTGCTGGGGTTCCCTTTTGGCGAAAGTACGGTATGACTTCCAGCTTCATACATGGCAAGACAATTAGAGATGGGATTCCAGCTTCATACATGGCAAAACAATTAGAGATGCGAGCACATGCACACGCATGCGGCTTTCAACCAAGGTTGCAATAGGCAACATTCTCAAATGCTGATATGGGTTCAATAGGCCATCAACTTGCTCAGACAACATTCTCATAATTTGTATGCCCGTGATTCCCCCCCTCCCTCTCGATTTTAACCTCAACATCTACAAGAGTAGATCGCGCAAACAACACATACAAAAGGTTTTGGTCCTTATGGATCTACAACACTCATTCTGCTAGGGAACATATTCAACCACAGTATGAATGAAGTCATGCTCAAAACTGAGGGGAAAAAAAGAAAAAGGAAAGAAGATTACTATGTCAGGATTCTGGGTTAAATTGTAAAAAACAACATATTTGGGATTTAAAAATCATATAGAGATTGGTCCAAAAATAAATAAATAAATCTCATGCATGATCCATGCAATGGCTTAATCACCTAATCTTGCTGAATCTGTTAAAAAAAGGAAGCTGGGACCCTTAAGCTCATTGATATGATCCTCCCCATCAATCAGTTGCACTTGCACCAAATTTAGCTGATATTTAATGTTCCTAATCTTCAAGGCTTGCAGAAACAAGGGAGCAGAGATTAAGGCAGCTAGTAAGTTTTAAACGTTAGTCCCTCATGTCAGATGTAGTGCCATACTGACAAACTAGGAAAATGGTCATCCATCAACACATTGATACTGCGAGTCTGCAAGCCTTTCTTGTACATCAGCTATAAGCAGTGACTATTTATTGTTCCATAAACACTATGGATTTTTTATTTCACAAAGAAGAACAAGGACCATATTGAATTCCAATCTTTATGTAAGACTAAGTTAGCCACATTTGTTCTTCCAATTGTGGGTGGTCTGCAATCAATCCACAGGTCACCGCGATGTAGGCGAACGGGGTCGTCTCACAATGTACTTAGAGAATCTATCGTGTGGGTGGTCTGCAATCAATTCATGGGTCATAGCGAAGTAGGCAGACAGGGTCATCCTTCTCACTCCGCCCCCCAAACACCATATGAATTCTGCATCCATAAACAAACAGGGAAAGGATGCTTTGGAATCCATTTGGTGGGATAGGGTGGATTGGGCTGAAATGAAACGAAATGCAATTAAGGGTTTTGAAACACGATAGATTTCAACCAAATGCATAACAATTTTAGGAAGAACTACCAAAGGGAGAGTGATTGCTTACAGTAATAAAATTTCAAGCAAGCACCAAACACAAGCATATTGAGAGATGAGATGCAAAAAGGGAAGAGAGGGTTTTGAAGATGATGGAGGATGGGATTTTGGGGAAGAAGCAGACCTCTCTCGTCGATGACATCCAAAGAGCAGTGGACGATGTGGTGGAGCTTGAGAGCGTCATCTGCATCTGTGAAGCTCTGGAGATACAGAGGGTTGTTCTGGACAGAAGAAGAAGAGATGAATGGATTGGAGCCGTCAGATTAAGGGCCATGAATCATGAAAGTGGTGGGTTGGGAAAGAGAGGGTCTGGAGGGGTCGTGGTGATATGCGCACCTGGTGGCCGACAACGGCGACGCAGACGATCATCTTCTTCTTCTTCTCCTCCTCCTCCTTCGCTCTTTGTGTGTCTCCCGGAGATGGAGGTAGAGCCCACCGACTGAAAATATTTGATCACAATGAAAGTTCGTCCATATGGTTCTCTATATTGCTACAAAATTTAGACCATTGTAGTTGGGCTCGCCGTAAAATTAATATGCATAAATTATGTGGTTAATGACTTTTTACATCTTACAATGGGTCAATAGTAAGGCTGTCAATCTAACCCCTTGATGATGAGAATCTGCAAAATGAGGGACTTTTATTTTTGTGTTAAAAGGATGAGAGACCTAATTTTGAAATGTCTGCATCTTTTAGGGGCCAAGCTACCTAGCCCCGCCTCTATTTCCATATGTATATATGTATGGGGCCCCGCAGTAGATCGTCGATGCTCACGTTTATGGTGAGTATTGACACGTGGTGGGGCTCATTTTGTGATCCATCAAAATGGATTGTAAAATAGGGAACCCTGATGGTCATGGGTTCCAAGGTTTGTCACTCGTATGAATGAACTAGATAATTGGATCAATTGTGCACTTACTTTGCACAGTCAAGACTTGTGAGTTATAGATCTAAGTACATGTTGATCCGATAACGTAAAGTAGTGTCGATGATAATCTGAACCTCCATCACCATATACAAGGCCAATGGGGAAATGCCACAAGAGTCGGTGCTCCTGTGGGGCTCCCTTTATGTATTATAATATTATGTACATACATTACTATGTACCTCTTAGGAAAAAATCTTTACTCGTTAGAATCGAATTCTGCCAAATGTCTGAAGGCTGGGTTGGCGAGGTATATTATGGGTTATGAAAAAAAAAATACATGTTGAATATAATATACAAGAAGCGATGTTACTTTAGATTTTTTATGTAGGTCATCCGTATGTGCTTTACTTTTAAATTTTCTATTATCAATAGATAAAGATAACCTCTTTAATTATTTTGAGAAAAAATTAAACAAAATTAGCCTTTCAAAACTTATGTATAGAGCCAACTTCTTAATTCCATCTTAGTTTCCCCGAGATTATTGTAAAAAATCACATGTGGCCCACATCCGAGGATTGACATCAAATCAAGCAGATGGCAAAAATCCAAGAGAGATCGGAACTCCCGCTTAGACTAAGACTTGATATGTGAAGTAGATTAGATAGGGATCCTCAACAATCAAGGATTAGTGGATCAGATCTTGTGCTTATATAGCAAACATCTACAATGATAAGAGGAAGTGAGGTTTGTGAGCGGAGATGTCTCAAGGAAGCCTAACTCAACGAGGTCATCTATATAAGGGAAATGGGAGCCCTAAAAAAGGTGCATCACATAAGAATCCATGGAGATCCATGGAGACTTCCCATGTTCAACCATTAGGAATGCGGATAGATCTCTAGCCACATGTATAGTTCTAAGGATAAGTTAGAGTGGCAGTAGCATATTTTGGGTATAGTTAGTTTTTTTTTATTATTATTATACTATGACCCTTTTATTATTATTATTATACTATGACCCTTTTAGGTGTGGTGAAATGAAATAGAAAAACTTAGTGTAGAAAAGTGTTTGTCATATAAAATTGAAATTTAGTTAGCTTTTTTCAACTTCATTTTCTTAGCCTTTTCTTTATATTTCAATAGACCTTCAGATTTATAAGAAGTAAAATATATATGTATATATATATACATAACATATAGGTTGTGAAATTAGTTTCAACACATATCACATTCTACGCTAAAATCATTAAAAAGAATGTATTGGCCATGGCTAGAATCTGTGGGTATTAGACGATAATCATGGTTTTAGCTAAGTTTACAAGAGTTGTTTTAATAAGTTTTATGTTTTACATTATTAAAAATATTTACCATGCCATCAGCCCACCAAAAAAAAAAACACCTTTTTTAAACTCTGACATGTTGCTTTTTGGATTGCATTGCAATGTCAATCCCCAGATAGACAAAGGAAGAGGGTTAACATCAAGTTGAAAGCTAATGATATTAACTAAAAAATTATATTATGTATGTATTTAAAATAAACTATTTTCTTTTGGTCCTCGCCAGCCCTGCCCAGCCTCAGCCCTTCAAGGTAGATGAGGGCCTAGGTGTTGTAGGCCTGCTAAAGCACAAGGGCTTTGGCTCAAGTAGGCGTGGCCCACATATGTAAGGATAAGATAACGGCTTACTTCAGCCTAGCTCAGGCATGACCCTTTGACAGCCCTAGGCAGCATGCTCATGATTGAGTGCTGTTGCAACCTCATTCTTACAACCATGTCCAAGGATTTATCTGTGTTTTCATAAGCGAGGGTCTATCTGTGTGTTCATAATAATTAAAACAAATTTTATTCTTATGATGAGATCAACTCCATTAAAGTAAAATTTGGGGATGTGTGATGTATTAATGAGGAATTTATTTTGAAAGGCTGGTATATTTAGTGAGAGAGAATTTTCTCGAGTGGACATTATTATTAACAATAAAGATGTCTCAACAGATATGCCTCATCCCGGCAAACCTAGCCCATTAAAGCTACTAGTCGCAAGCCAATCAATCCGGCCCTCAAAGGATGAGCCCGGCTTGGTGAACCTTCTAGGGCCTGGCTTGGCCAACCTTCTAAAAGGCCTTAGAATGAGCACTTTTTGTTTCTAAGGAAAAGCACGAGGGCCAAGCATGGACAAATTTTTTGTAGGGCTTGAAATTTGAGGGATGGGCTTAGACAGCACCAATCCTGGGCCTGCTCTCCTAATTGTCATTTACACACACAAATGTCCCTTATAATAGCCACTTGATAGTATTAAAATGGGATAGTAGTCAGATTAACATTACATTCATACTAATGCCAATTACAGAAGGTAGGTAAATATAATGGTTTAAATTTCTCAATGATAAAACCTTGTTGTAAAAAGGAGAAAAAAGTTTATATTAGAATAGTTTGATATGAGAAGATTCCTGTGAAAGGTATGATACGCAACATTCTCTTTCTAATCCTTTTTCCTTTCTTGACAAAATAAATAATACCAAATACCTAAGACTCAAGCGCTCAAAGAGCATATTTAAAAGTATTTTAAATAATAATCTTTATTCTCCAAATGTTTTTTCTTTTCTTCTTTTGTAGTTTCTCCACAAGGAGAGGTTAGACAAGATAATGTTTGGTGGTAGTGTAAAATAAGTAAAAATTGATTCTTCTTATTTTCAGGTCCTAAGCTTTCACTTAGCCCATGAGGGCCTACATAGTGCAAAACCTCATAGAGCTTTTGCTTGCCCTGGGCAGCCTTGCGTATATTAAGGGTAAGGTAAGGACCACCTCGAGCTAGCTTGCTCGCACAACCCTGAGAGCCCTACCTATTTGTGATTTGCAAGTACAGTGAAAAAACCCACTTATTATTTACACCTTTGCTCCACATCATATCATCCAATCATTGGATGTTACTTCATGTAAGCAAAGGTATAAATTAGGGATTTTTACGAAAAAATTCATCCTAAAAATCAAATTAAATGAACTTATTAACAGACACACAAAAACTTCTAATTGAGAGGTCGTACATCTTTTTCAGGCTAATTTGCCCCCTCCCCTAACGATATCGTTAGGCTAATGTTAAAACCTCATTTTTCTCTTCTTCCTTTTCCCTACTTTCTGCATCTGCTACCAGCATTTTGCTTATCTTCGCTCCATTCACCCACCAAAAAGGGTAAGCTATTGTTCTCACTCGTCTAAAGCCATCTTCCTCCTTCCTCTAATGTTTTTGTTACTACCATTTGTGAATTTGCTGGTTGAAGTCGCTTTTTACTTTATTATCTCCCTTCTTTCAAAATAACAACCAAAGAAAATGACAATGGGTGAGTTTTTGCAATTTTCTGTTAATAAGTGTTTTCACTATGTTGGATTTCTAAAAAAACAAGCTTTGTCATTATTGGTATGATTTGAAGTGTGCTAATTTATTTTTCATTGTATATATATGAGTTGCTCTGTTTAAAAAGGCATTGAGAATGAGTTCTACAAAATTTATTTTTGCTGCTGCTCTAGTGAATCTAGTAGATGATTAATGAATTTGTTTTTTTTTTTCCTGTTTTTAGGATTCTTCCATGACCATCAACCTTTTGGTGATTTAGTGTGTTCATTTGAGAACAATAGCTTACCTTCTTTAATTAGTGCGTGAATGAAATGAAGACAAACATAATATTCGTAATAGATCCAGAAAGTAGAGAAAAAGGAAGAAGTGGGATTAGTGGGGTTTTAATATTAGCCTAATGATATTATTAGGGGCAATTGATAGCAATATTGTTAGGGGCAAGTTTATCCAAAAAAGTGTACAAAACTTCAATAGGAGGTTTTAGTATATTTGTTAATAAATCCATTTAATCTGGGCTTAGGATGATTTTTTTTTTGTAAAAATCTCTATAAATTCCTTTCTTATCATGATATTCTATTTTCATTTCTCTTTTCATATACAAGTCATTTATACCTTTCTTCATGATATTCCATTTGCAATGTCCTCATCACAATTAATCCAAAGCTTCCAAAATCAAGGGCCTATGGGTCACTTGCCTTTTACCCATGGGATATAAAAATGGGGTTTACATATGTAAATGCATGCAAATGTTATGGATGTGAAGCATGTCATAATGTTTGCCATAGCGACCATTTTTACATGAGCATATGAGCATATCCAACAATTTTAGATTTACTTAAAAAAGTTTTTTAGATTTTTTCACAAATTTTTCAATATTTATAAAGATTTAAGATATGAAACTAAACATCTAGACGCAAGTCGTTAATATGAGAATTTTGAGCGGTTCAGATTATAACTTGTGGGCTCAAACAAGAGCATAAAATTAGATATATATTTGGGATTTATTTTTTTATTTTTACATTTTCACAAATCTCTCTAAATCCATGATGTAGGAAACTAAACATCTTAGAGTTTATTAACCATATGGAGAAGATAGACAACTCGGAACATGACTTTGAAGCTCTAATGGGTGTCATATCTTGTTGTTGCTCTGCGTGGCAACAGTGACATATATACATACCATAAAACCTTCTCAAATATGTAAACGAGAGGCTAAAACAGGCCCCATTTACACATAATTCTCATACATCATTTACATATCATATGCATGAATAAGCACAAACAACGGTGATAAAGGGTACAACTCAATGTTTTAAGGCATTCGACATAGCATCTACAGGGCTATTTTTAGAGCGGTCAAGAAAGCGGCATTGTGGCACGCCTCTTCCTAATAGCCCCCGACTCACGATGGCTCTCTCCCGACTCAAATCCTTGACCTAGAACTTTGATACCATTTGTAGGATCTTATATACCTATTAAGCTATCATTCCTACCAAAACCAATTGGTGATGGTAGAAGCATAACTCAATATCTTCAGGCATTCAACATCACACTCACGAGCCTGTTTTCAGAGCGGTCGTAGGGAGCAGTAATGTGCAATGCCTCTACCAAACATGTACCATGAGCATGCGAATCATTATTATTTTTGGTAACCCAGTTAAAGGGCTAGAACCTTGAGCAACTCATATATGTGAGGTGACGAGAACTTGCACATGCAAGAAAACACAGACACAACTCACATGTGGGGTGATGGATGAGAATTCACACATGCAATAAGAAACAATTTTGGAAACTCACACATGCTAGGTGACCTGGACCTTCCCATTTAGAACTACCACTCCTGACCATTGAGGTAATGAGCCCACACATGCTAGGTGACCTGGACCTTCCCATTGAGAACTACCACTCCTTACCGTTGAGGTAACGAGTCCTTATTGGAATCATTTCAATACGAAAATGAGTTTATTACAAATGAAGGGTTTTTTTTATATATTTTTTATTTGTTTTATTAAAGAAAGACCCTAAGTTCATATAGAACTTTTTTGATAAAAAATAGCTGAATGGGAATAATGGCACGAAATATGACCACATTTTTCACCATGGAACTATACTGTTTTGACCCTAATTTAGTGCTTCTTTCATTTTTTTTTTCTTTGATGACCCAAAATCTACACCTACTGAGATCTAATTAAGGTTGAGTTTAGGGCATTCCCCATCCATGCATGGGCCTTCTCTTTTGTCTTTCTCTTCCGCACATTTTTTGTGACAAAAAGCAGGCCACATATAGGGGCGTTCCAAGAATGCCCATGCAAATGGTGCAAAAAAGGAACTTAGCTTATACTCTAAGCTTGGGTTGGAAATAGACCCGAGCGCAAACTTGATATGTATTGCCGAGATAAACTCTAGTGTAGGATGGTTTGATCAAGCTTGTAGTATTGTCATGCCCACTTTGACAACTTGAGCCAAGCACAAACTAAGCTAACTCCACTTGGCTTGAGCTTGAGGTGGCTCAAGAAATATAAAACCCATGCTCAAGCTTTGCTAATTTTGGCTTGGCTAGGCTTGGCTCAGCTAGTTTAAATCCCTGATTATGATTAGAGGGGAGGGGGAGCTGTTTCCTACCAAACAGGAGATTATTTTACAGCCCCTTGTCAATTGTATGATTGAAAACCATTGCTTAAAAGATCAAAGGAATTGATGTAGCCCATAGGGTTAGAGCTGCATAGTGGTGCCGAAGCACGTGTCCGAAGACACTTCGAATCGCCAAAAGACTTCAAACACACAAGATCACACCTCTCTAGGATAAAACCCCATTCTATTAATCAATCCAAGTCTAAAAAATAATCTATTACAATGCCATATAAATAATAAAAGATAACTTAGAGCCGAAGAAACCTAATTAAACTAGGAAACTAAATAATATGGAAACTAAATCCTAATCACAACTCATTAAATAAAAGTAGCAATCTAATGAGGTATACTTACTAAATAAAAATCCTAAATCTAGTTTGGCCCTACACATGTGGCCATAATGTAAATACTAAATTTGGGAGTGTTCAAAGTGGGTTGGGGTTCGCAGAGATATATAGATATATATATATATATATTTTGGCGGTGGATTTGTAAGGGGTAAAGGGCTGGGCATACCGTTGACTAATGGGTTACAGTTTTCATGGTAGATGGGGTGGGCGCTGATTGGGTTCTAAGATTTTTTTTTTTTTTTTTTTTCTGGCTGTGAATTTTGGTGCCTTGGGTTGGTCGAGTGGGGATTGGACTTCACGGGATGGCTGTTTTCAATTTTGGATGGAGGCAGGAGGGCCCTGATGGGATTTTTTTTTTTTTGGAAAGGGATGAAAGATTTGGTGGTTTAGGGTTTTTTTGGTGGTGGTGGGCACGGCAGTGAGATGCATGTGAACATATAAGGGACTCTAATGGTGGGTGATGGATGGTTTTCGGTGGTGTTGGCAGAAGCCAGTAGTGGGGTTGTGGGTAATGGCAGAGATAACAGGGATGATGGATTGAGATGGGAAAATAGGGGTACTCAGGCTAATCTATCAGAGGATCGGCTCTGACTACGGGATAGGGATAATCACACCGTGAAATTCGAAGATTGTTCGGCTTTGATACCAAACTGATGCAAGCCCTATAGTTAGGGCTGCGTAAACGTGCCGAAGTACATATCTGAGGACACTTTGAATCATCAAAAGACTTCAAATACAGAAGGACGCACTTCTCAAGGATAAAACCCAATTCTATTAATCAATTCAAGTTTGAAAAATAATCCATTACAATTCCATATAACTAAGAAAATATAACTTAGAGCCTAAGAAACCTAATTAAACTAGGAAACTAAATAATATGAAAGCTAAATCCTAATTACAACTCATTAAATAAAAGTAGCAATCCAATGATGTATAATTACTAAATAAAAATCCTAAATCTAATTTGCCCTACACATGTTGCCATGAGGTCAATACTGCATCTGGAATTCTATATAAAAAAAAAGTCCTCTAATTGCTAATTGAGGTTCGAGAAAGAAACGGCTCTATTCAATTTACTAAATCATTTAGAATGTGTTTGGTTCCTTTCAAATGTTTTGAAAGCAGATAAAATACCCTCTTGGACTCTTCATTATTTAACTGCAAGTCTTATAAACCAGCATAAAACTTCTCTGAGAAAGAAAGGAGAAAATCTTCTCAGCATCAAAAACAGATGATATTTAAAACTTTAATTGCCTGCATTGGCATTTGAACTGATGAAGTGTGCTTCCCTTCCTGTAGATTCTGAAAACAATGGAGCGGCAAAAACCATTCTCTAGTTTGTCATCTTGTTTTATCACTCTGTTACACATTTTGTCTTCTAAATGGCATGTTGAATCATCTTGGGGTCTAGCTGCATTGATTAGTTCATTGACAGGTGAAATGAGGATCTACAGATGCTGACCAAAAGCAGTTCAAAAGTACAAAGAAAACAAAAGGAACATAAGCATACCGCAACTCTGGACTCAATAATCAGGACAAAAAGAACCAGGATGATTACATTTACCGGATAAGCATGTTGCTTGATGATATTTCAAGCCTTGCAGTAACTCACGTTGTCAAAGAGTCCAATGTGATCTCCACGAGCTGAATATTTCCATGTATAGCAGATGACTTGTATGATGGAATAAATGAGAACACGTCCAAAATTTTTGTGCATTTCAACCCCCATTTTACCATCAAGTACTCAATTAGATGATGCCCACTGCCATTTCAAAGATAACATTGTTAAATATTTAAACTGTTTCTGTGCACAAGGATGTTGAACAGAATTCGCACTAGCAAATGGAGCAAAAGAGCAACCTTCTATTATGGTAAGTTGTTATGAAGACAGATCCAGCAGAATTTTGTAGCATGAATGTAATGGTGGCGAAGAGATCATCAAAATCTTATCAACAGAAATGGTAGAGGGTAATTGAGCTAACGCACACCAAACCAAAAACCCACTTCTTCATTCATAGGACTAGGAATTCCTACCATTTGTATCATACAAAACATCAGCTCCAAGAACAATCTTTGGGGCCAAACTGAACAAGGGTGCATCCCAATCTCCCCAAGTGAGACCCATTACCTACAAATAAAATGAAAAAGTAAAACATTCAGGAAGTAACTCGGAAGAATTGTAGCATTAGAAAAAGATTTCATGATACCTTACTTTACAGCTCACTTTATTGAGGTCACACATCTTTCTAATGTTTTCAAGTACCTGCCGTTAAAACAAACCTCACAAGATTATTAGGAAATTGTTTCCCACAAATGGCCATTAAAGAAGCAATATTAATAATACCTGAAAGACAGGAATAGAGCCAAAACACAATTGAAGACCATAGGAAAAGCTTGAACACCATGCTAACAATGGAAACAGATATGCATCATTCATGGTACCATGATTCTGGCCAAAGGCAGTAAAGAGATAATTCTGGATTCCCTTCTTCAGTGACAAAATTAAGACTTGAAGAAAATGTCACTGCAGTAGTCAAGTATGCATGGTCCTCTTCAATGATCAATGAAACACTATGGAAACCAATTAATGCAGCCTAAGTATCATGGATCTGAGGCTACAAAAAGAGGTCAACAGTAATCCCACTGTCAACCCACTGGGCCAAACCCATAGCAACCAGCTCATTCATCTAGCCCAAGTCGACCAGCCCATTCTGCCCAACCCAATTGACTTAGCCCGAGGACAGAGAGCCCACCATAGCTACATTCTTAGTTTACAAAATTTCCAAGAAAATTTCTTAGATCTACAATCTTAGTGAAGTAAATTCCCAGACTTAAATCTACATTTGAAGTTCATAAACTCCTAAGAGAATTTCTTAGATCTAGCAAGAGAGTCAGTTGACACGTGATCAATAAGAGCATGACAGAAAAACTGTTTAGAAAAGAGATTGGCCGGTAATCATATTCCCTTGCATTCTCTCTTCTATGTAATGAATGAAAATTACTCATGTGAAAATTCACTGGCTCAAATTGAGCAAGTGTTTGCCCTTGTGCGAATACTATTAGCTTGCCAATGATGATGGCCCCAAAGCCGCACATCCATGGTAAATCTTTGTAGGCTTCATCCATCATTGGGTCCCATCCCATGACTCCCACCACAGGTACTGCACAGTTATGGGATGCAAAAATACAACAACCCATCTCTTAAAATATGGGACAAGGTTACACCATCCTTATTATAATCATTCTGAATTACTTAAAAAAAAAACTAAATATTTTGAGTCAAAAGATGGCTTTCTTATGATTCTGATGAACACTCAAGAATGACACATTGAAAAGAGTAAACATTTCCCTTCCTAATTCAGTATTCAAGCTTTAAATGACTTAATTCAACATAAATTAGTGTCTAGATGTGCCCTCAAACATGACCTGGGTGGGCATGCCACTTCCTATTAATTGGAAATACATCCAGAATGGTGGGTGTGTGATGGATTTTCTGCCCAAACAGATGGGGAGTTCATCTTGCAAGACCTAAATTGAACCAACAACTGGATCTAGGTCAAAATCAAACCACCCACGAGTTGTTCTCAAGAGTCAAGATACCATAACATACATTAATTTTGAACTTCCCAAGAGCAAATGAGAAAAAGATCTTGGCATAAAATTTAAAAGAAAAATTAAAGACATAAATGACGGCCTAAGAAGCACGGACACTTCTAAGAAAGTGACGTGTCCGTGTCGGACACGTGTCGGACACCGACACTCCTCGGACACTCTCGGACACGTGTCCGATACCATTTAGCTGTGTCCATAATTGAGAACTAAAAATTTTAATTTCGGACACTTGTTTGACACTCTTTTTGCAACGTGTCCTACAATTCCTAACCTCATGTCTATGACTAAAAAATAAACATGTAGCTAATATCTCTTGGACACTTTGTTAACATGTGGTTATTAAAACTTGTAAACTTGATATATGACAATTTTATACTATGAAAAAATATATGATTGTAAATATCAATTATATCACAAGCAAAAGACAAATAAATATTTCACTCAAGATTGGCTTCTTTTTTATTTTTGTTTTTTTTTTAAAGAGGGGAAAGAGATGATCCGCCCTTTTCTTTATATGGATTTTATGGAACTATAAATATTTCATGTTTAATGATTGCGAATTATGTTTTAGTGTTGTATTGATATTTGATAATTTGATATGTCTGTTAGTTGGTACTTGAATTTTTATTTTTTGATTGCTAAATTGATTAAGAAAGTTAAAATGATATTATTTTCTTAGTAGATGATTACATATATATATATATTAACATATATTATTAACGTGTCCCCAACGTGTCCGTGTCCTACTTTTTTTACAAATGTCGTGTCGGCGTGTCCGTGTTGTGTCGTATCTATGTCCCGTGTCCGTGTCCGTGCTTCTTAGATGACGGCATTCTAAACTTCATGCATTACATACCGTCCACAGTGCCAAACATGGTCATAAAAGATAATTAGATTTGAAATGGAAATTTTCAAATGTAACATCATTAACCTCAGATATGTTTATCAAATGTATTCTTCTTGCTGTTAATTATCCTCAATCTCTGTAGACTACAATGCATCTGAAATTATTTTGCATAACTACCTCCAATCTGCTTGCATCATCAGTCAGAATCACTTCTGCTCCCACCTTTGCAGCTACCAACCCAGGCAAGGAAGTTCCAGCCCCAAGCTGCTAATAAATCAAATAGTTAATAATCTACTTGAATGTATTTTCTAAACCATACATTGAGTGCATGATTTGTGGAATAAAAACAACAAACATCACAAATAAATGCCCTTTTGAGAAGTATCTACTACACATTGGACTCCTGTTCACCAGTATCCGTGATGTACTACATATGGGACTCCTTCTCACAATTATCTAATACATATTGGATTATCATTAAGATGTGGGGAAAGTGAAAAGTGAGTCTCATCCCAAGCCTAGATTTCTCCACCGAGAAGTATATCTTGGATTCTCCACCTGGGAGAGAACAGAGATTCCTCTACCCTTAAGAGGAGTTTTTGGTACTGTAAGAAGGGAGCAGAAGTCCTTCCAACTTTTCCCCTACCAAGAACCAGCCAACTAGGGTTGACACATCAAAAATTCATGGATCCTGTAGTGGATTGAGCCTTGATTTATTTGATCGGTTCAATGGGATTTCAATCCATTTACATTGGGGCATAATCAAAGATAAGGACTCAAATTTGAGTTTTAATAGTCCTAAATTGAGTATAAAAAGCTCTAACCTCAATGTTGGCCCAATGAAAATAAATTTAGTCCTAACTATGAAGGATTGGCCAATGGGTTCACCAATCCACATAAAATTGAAAGTTCTATAGGTGGGCCCATGAAAATTGTTCTCAACAAAGTGGGACCAAGGCCACTTTAAGTGGGACGTCCAAGCACATCTAAATCCTTTATTATTATTATTATTTATTTATTTATTTATTTATTTATTTTTGTGATATGGGATTGAACACCAAGGAGATCGGTGCTATGGTCCAGAAGTAAATTGGTCAAGGGTAACTCAAAATGTGACCTTCCTTGAGCATATTCTTTTCCACTCCTTAATTGTTTCTTCTTATTTGCCAGAAAAATTACCCTTAACACCACTTGATCCCTTTAGAATTCGTTTCCTTGTGAATCAGTTCCATCTTACAATCCACCTCTTCAAGTTTATTGTCAGAGTTTAAAATCACCAATAACCACTTCATCTCCAGATTCCACACTTATCCCTTCCGCTTTGACTGTTTGTGATCGCATCTTACAACAAATGCACCCTCTATGCAACAAAACTCCAGTATCTAGATATGGTTTTGTTCATATTGATCACTTTGAACTACATTACTAATCCTTTCTGGTAGCTATTCTCTCATACCCTGAGCCATACTCATGTCCACATCTTCACCTCACCGGCAGCAAAGTACACCAAAGAAGCTCACCACTCTTTATAAGACCAATACTTGGGATTTAGTCTCTCTTCCTCTAAAAGAAACTTCAATTGGTTATCCACTCCAACAACTACCATTCAAAAGGTTACGAAAATATTTATGGCGAAAATTTGAAGTCAAAGATATCTGAATGTCGCATTTCTTTCCTTGTCCTCCCAAACTTTAGATGTTTTATTGATGGTTGAAACCGTCATTATATTGAGGGAAAATTTACTACACAAATACCCATCACTCTTTGTTTGACATGCACTCCAACAATAGGAGCTGAAACTTTGGCTATCAGAGTAAAAAATATTCAACCAAAAAAAAAAAAAACATTTAAAACATGTGGAAAATAAGCATATTGTAGACAGTATAAATAAGAATAGGTCCACATTTCTGGAAAAAAGTAATTCACTAAAGTATATTGGAATTGTTCACGTCAAGGTGAATCACTATATTTCATGTTTTCAAATGAAGTTAAATCAATTAATGAGAAAAATATATAGCTTAGTCTGAGGTATGATGTTACCTCAATGACAGCAGCGCCAGAAAATCGTGATCGTTGTTGCCACACATATTCAGCAAGAGCAATACTACATGGCCAGATAAACATCCCATAATCTTCTTGCATATTCTGTTCCGCAATGGAAATATTTATGTAGTTTTTTCAATTTCTGGAAAAAGTCATGACTGTGTGTGCATGCGTGCGTGTGTAAAGTAACAGACAGTTCGCACAGAAGGATGGAAATCAATTATTCTTTTCAGAGACTAATAATTAATAATTCACACTCTAGTAGCAGGAGTGAGAATCAAAAAGGAAAACAAAAGAGAACAGTAATTCCAAAACTTTTTATAAATTATAGATTAAAAATACTTATTGAATGCATTCATTATAATTTTTGGGAAAGGTAGTAAGCAGAAGCACTAAAAAATAACAATCTCCAAGGAAAAAAAAAAGCCCAGGATCTGGAGATTTTGAAGGAATCTCTAGAATTTTCTAGCATCAGTTAAGTATTTGGGTTCAAGATTCGCTAACTCTCACAAATTCCCCTTTCAGCAAAGTAAACTGTGCTTGCAGTGAAATATTGCAATTAGATGGGGAATCTATGATTTGTGAAGTGTATCTGAAGTTAATCATTCCAGGTGGAAACCCAAGTTTATTGACCAACTGTAGCTGTTTGAAAATTGATCTTCTAAGAAGCCAAGACCCAACATTAGATTAAATGATAACCAAGGAACTTCAAAAAGCATAAAAAAGAAAAGGTGAGGACTAACCCAAATGGAAAATAGATGTATATCTCACAAAAGAGGTGGAAAAAAGAAAAAGAAAAAGAAAAAAAAGGACAAATAAAATTTATAAAAGACACCCCATGTGGCAATCTTGATCACTGTGATCAGAATCATAAAGGGCCAGTTTGTTAGCATGGAATTAAATTCCTAGGAATTCTAGATGAAGATTCATAAATGGCCATCAAAATCCAACCTCTTTAGTAAATCCTTCAACCCCAACTTCTTTAGTAAATCCTTTGCTGCAAGTGCGACCCATTTTACCTTAGATTCCTAGGAATTCACTCTCATTCAAACAAATGGGTCAAAGTGAAAACTGAAGGAAACCCCACCACACAGCGGAACACAAGGAAACATGGGGCCAAGTAAGGCTTTCATCTCTCTTTCCTCAGAAAGTTTCAATTTTGATGTGCTGTGGACAGTTTTTCTCCACATCCAAAAGACCCCAGATTGCAGAAGCTGTAAAGGGACTCCTTTTGCAGACTTACTAAGATAGAAATCGAAAAAAAGGAGAAGAAGAGAGCAATCACCTCAATGATTTCGAGGGTAAACGCATGTCCCCGACCAGATTCACCAAAAGAATGCCTTGAATTCCTTATCATCTGTGTGGGAGGAGAAGAAGAGGAGAGGGGAGAGATTTCTTCTTCTTCTTCTTCTTCTGCCATAGCTACAGCAGAAGTGAAGATGCAAGTGATTTCTTCGGCTAGTTATAGCTTATAGCATTGAGCCGGTTCTGTTTTGTAGCACTGGACCCATTTTTATTTTTGACTCTGGTCTGATCATTATGCACTGTAAATTGGACTGACTTCTTTTTCAAGGCCTAAGATCTATGGTTAGGATGATCCAATTCCTTAATAAAAATATCCTAAAATGTGACCAGTCTAAAATTTGTGAATTGAGATTATATGAGGGTTTGTTCAACTGTGATGTTACGGATTGTGAGTGGTCCGCCCATGGGCACCCACGTCGGTTCTTTGTTCATAGCATCTGGATTCAAAATTTTTACCCTTCTCTACATTTGTCAGTGTCATTAGCACGTGTGCTGCAAGCAAACTGAGCCATTATTTCAAATAGCAAACTGGGCCACACAATTGTGGGTGGTAAAAGTAAATGCCTGTGACATGGATCGGCCCGAATTGCGCCCATTGTGTTCGCACACGACTTGGCCTGGACGTCATTTTATTATCCTATGTTTTTTGGTAAAATTGATAATCGAGTTGGCCGTAGCTTATTTTGTATGCATAAATAGTCAAACTTGCCCATTGAAATTTGACAAGTTTCCTCCGCACAGCTATGCTCAATCATATTCAATATTCTTGGAATATGAGAGCCTTCAAAGAAAACTAATGATTTAGGCCCGGACTTAACTGTCCAGCCCTCTGATTAGATTCAGTTTAAGATGTCTAGGGTTAAAAATGGGTCAATTCAAGTCTGGGTCCATGGTGGAACCGGAACCAAAACTATTATATAGAGGTTCGAACCAGAACTGGAATTAGAACCGTTTCGATTCCAATTTATTGGATTTGGAACCAGTTTAGACAAGGCAAGTAGGAACTGTAATCTTATGGTTTTGGTTTTTGTTTTGGAACTGGGTCTTGTTCCAAAACATATTTTAACTGTTTCCTTTTTCCCTGCCAACCATCACAAACATATCACTCTTCTTAACAAGTGATCAAGTCCTTTCACTCTTCTTTTGAATGCTAACCCGTGTCATCATAACCTTAAGCATACAAGGATAAAATTAACTATTTTCAGGCTGTGTACATCTTGCCCTCCCCAGACTTCACTATGCGGGAGCCTCGTGCACTGGTCCATCCTTTTTTTTAGGTTAAACAAATGGGAAGAATTTTACTGAAACATAGAAATAGCAAAAAACAATAATGAGAGAGAGAGAGAGAGAGAGAGAGAGAGAGAGAGAGAGAGAGAGAAGGCTCAAATGTCATCAGTTTCAAAAAGGTTTTTATTGAATTCTAGAAATGAACCAACAGAAAAGATCTTGCAGTTTTCTATTTGGCAAGAACACATGTTGATAAAAAAAAAAAAAAAGACAATTGGATACACCACTTAAGTATAACTTGCAAGGTGTATCAAGTGAAGTCATGGTTACCTGTAAGGTCTCTTCACCAAACTTATTTTGACCAACATCACCACCTAGCAACTTTATAGATACACCACCATAGTCAAGCTTTTGCTCATACTTAACATTAAATTTAAAACCCAATGTCTTATCAATGTTACTGAACTCAGAAATCCCTATTAGAAAATTAAAATAGAAAAATGAGGTAAGACACAAACAGAGATTGGAGAGAAGGTGGAAGTTCAAAAAAATTCAGAATTCAAGAATCACATTCAAAAAGTCCATCCATCAATAACTTGCACCCTTAACAAAATCAAAAGTTCACAAACATCAACAATCAAAAGTTTACAAAACACATTCAAACTAAGCTATCAAAAGTCCAATCATCACATTTTAAGTCCAACCATTAGCAATCAAAAGTTTACAAAACACATTCAAACTACAATTATAAACTATCGGCCCATAATCCATCCTTCACAAATACAAATTGCATCAATCAATGGCACACTTCACCTGCAAAAAAATAATAATAATGATAATAAAATAAAAACATGAGTTAATAATATTACTATACAAAGTTGAGTTAATAATATTCCTATACAAAGTAGTCATTTAAACCAAATTGAAAATTAAATAAATTTGTGACTTACTAATCATTCCAAGTCACCATCAATTGAGATTATGAAGTGTCATCTTCATTAATATTGATTGCCTTTGTGATTATGTAATGATAAGATTCAATATCTGAAAAATAAACTTAAATGTGAGAAAATTTTATGAATTTGAATGCAAAAGAAATCATATAAAGGTACAAAAAAGTTACCTTCTCTTGAACTTCTCAACCAATCTTGACAATATATCAAACTCCCCACTGGAGTAAATTACTCATGTAATCATCAATTGTTCTGCCTCTAATATTAAAAGTTGATTCTGATGCAATGATAGATATAGGAATGGCTAAAATATCACGGGCCATTCGAGCAATGTCACGGTATTTGGCTGCATTGTTTTTCCACCAACCTAGTACATTAAAGTCCTCATCATCCATGGTAGGCATAGTGCTTTATCCAAATATGTCTCCAAATCTGACTTTCTTTTAATGGGTGAATTTTCTTTGAGAAACATGTTGAGGTCAAGTTTCCAACCTTTTTTACTAATAGAAATAATTAGAGAAGCAACACTTGATGAACTTGTCTCACAACTACTGCTTGCACCACCACAAGCACTCCCGGCACGCCCAACATTGGATGATAGTCTTTCATCAAGAGAATATTTATTGTAAAGGCTTTTCAATGCAAGCTTAACATCCATTATCCTTGCATTGGACTCAGCATTATAAATGAATGGAAAGTAATATTCAGTTACTTTAAATTTGAGTCATGGATAAAAAATTGCAGCAATTGCTAATAGTGTGGAAATGATATTCCAATATTTTCTAAACTTCACAATCATTTTCATGGCCATATCTTTGATACACACTTTTTACATTTTCTTATTCCTCATGACTTGGGGCAAATTTGTATCCACTATCACGATCACTTAAACATTTGAAAGCTTCCTCCAATTGTATCGATGTTTCTAACATCTCAAAAGTAGAGTTCTACCTATTCAAACATCAGGTTGGATTTTCTTTCTTAGAGCTCGTACTTACCGTGCAATTTCTTTAAACCTTTGTTCTCTTGACGGTGAAGCTCAAATATATCTCACACTTTCATGAACTTTGTAAATTATGTCCTATATGGAATCCATGTCATCTTGAACTATCAAATTCAAAATATATGCACAACAATGCATACGAAATATATCTCTATTGGACAAAATTGCACCTTTAGTGATAAGCTTTGAGTTGAGCTTTTGAACCACAACATCATTGGTAAAAGATATTCTAGTTATATAACCTATCTAATATGCAATTACAAAGTATTTCGACTGTGTGGGGAGCTTCAACAGAGTTAAATGCAATGATCTTCTTTTAGAAACTCCAGTCATCATCAATAAAATGACATGTTAAACACAAGTACCCAAGATTCCAATTAGAACTCCACAACTTAGTTGACATTTTAGATTGTCCAAAAAATCATTAAGCTTTTGTTTCTCCTCATTGTAAATTTTTATAATATCAGACTTTAAAGTGCTTTGTGATACCGTTTTAAACATTGTTTGAAGTCTTTTTATGAAATTTCGAAACCCCTCATATTCTACAAACCGAAATGGCAATTCATGCAATATGACCATGCGTGCAAGATCATGTATACTTTTTTCTTGATCAAATTTAAAACTTTGAATTGCACTAACTCCTTCTTTTACTTTACCGATTTGTAAAATGTGTTCTTTTATATCTCCCTTCCCCTGTCTTTTATATTTGTAAACAACACGATGACTTGATGTTTTTCAAATGTGAAGTTCCATCTTTGCTCTTCCCATTTAGTAATTTTTTAAAATGATTACACAATGCCTTTACAACTCTATTTTGTGTAATTTTCTCAAAATCATTGCAAGCTACAGATGTTAGCTTCCTTTGTTTTGGAGATACCCTAGAAACCTCAATGGAAACATTGGTTTCCACGTCTTCATCAATGGTTTCTAACATTTTATTTGCATATAAATAATTATAAATCTATTATTAACTATCATTAGAGGCATAAGCTTATATACAGATCATATGAGAAAAACAGAGAATTCATAGACTTTAACACTAGCACTGACATTGAATCTACAAGCCAAAAAAAAAAAAAAAAGCAGAATAGAGACCTAATCATATGTTGCCATCTCAAGGTCCCCCAAAGATGCCCTTTTCTTTATCCTTTCTTTTTCAAATCTTCAAGAAAAGAAGTTCTGTGAGATGTGTTCTTCACTGCTCTTTGAATTTAAAGACCTGAAGGAACAGAAAATATGCTAGGGATTTAATTAGATACTAACATCTTTACTTTTTGTAGGAATTTTTAAATGCTCAAATGTAGAGGAAGATTCTATTTGACGTATTGGAGAATTTAAATTATTCACATAAAAAGAGAAGTGAAAAGAGAGTTGTAAATCCCACAAAAATAACAATCTTGTGTTGGAATACAATTTCCAAAAAAAAGAACAAAAAAGCAAGGCCAATGCCAAGCTGGGCTAGCAAAAAAGTATATATTTATGTTATTCAGATTTGATCAAATGACAAGTCAGTAATCCACTAATACATATATCTATCACATCGTACAACACATCATCTGAAAGTGTCTTTGACTTGAAAAGTCTTGGATGTTTTTGTAAACATAGTAATCATAAACATAGTAATCATATTCTGCACCCCACTATAAACATAATCAACACCCATGGGAGTTCATAGCTACATGGTTCGACTATGGTGCTCATCATCCCTAATATATTTACTCTCACTGAGTCATTTCAACTTGCATTAAAAGACGACACCATGTGCTATGAAGGACCAATAATTTAGCCAGAACAAAGGGTTCCTATTTCACTTGGATCCCATGAACCAATAACATGTCAACCACAGTGTTATATCTTCTAAATTACATTACATTGAGTCTCTTGAACTTCTGTCAATGACAAGAAAATAAAATACATTAGAAAAGCCATTTTTATCCTGCTACCATTTAGATAGGTTACAGACATTATCTCCCCATACTTTGAAACCTGTAAGCACACATCCAAAAAGTAAATGCTCAATGATACATAGTCTCCCCATATTTTGAAGCCTGTAAGCACGTATCTAAAAAGTAAATGCTCTATGATACATAATAAAAAAAATATCTGTTGTTGTATACTTGATTTAGTTCAGGCAATACATATATGTAAAATAGAGCCAGTCAAGACCAAAATGATACATTTCTATCAAAAAAAACTATGACCATCATCGCACCACACATTACAAGTATCATAATAGCAAGAACAATGAGAACCCATAATAACTTCTCAAGCCTATTGTAAGCCAGCACCACTGTCTCTATTTGACTAGGAATAACAGTAATTATAGATTCAATCAGCCTAATTTAAAGCTTATATAAGTGATTAGACTGTTAACAGCTTCTTCTGTACTGTTGAATGCCTTGAACTTTAAATTCGGAAACTCATGTACTTATATCTAGCATTCCTCTCTGCTATAATAAATTCCAAGATGGCGACCCCTGTAAAGCACATAGAAATGAAAGCGAGCCATAACCACATTTTAAATTCACCTAGATAAAGAGTTATACATATAAACAACACCATGAACATACAAATTGAATTTGGAGGTTATAAGAATCATATACGAAAAAGGAAATTAGATGCTATGATTGTGCTATGATTGTGAACCATAGGTATAAACAAATACTCTCAGAAATAAGTATTCTAATGATCAACTATAAGTTTATGTAATATATGATTCAAATAACAATTATTGCTAGAATAGCACAGCAGATTCATGCTTGTTATAAGGTGTATAACAAAGTCACATACAATAGTCATTTACGTAGCAAGAAATCATACAAACAATTGCATAACAGACACAACTTAAAGCTTAAAACCAGACTACACAAGCTTTCATAGCTAGGTAGCAATAAGTTTTAAGAGTATTTTATGGGTCATATGGATAAATGAGCCCATCCAAAATATAATGTTTAACATCAAACAAGGATTCAACACGTGCCAATTCAAGTTCAGGAACCCAACCGAAGGCAAATAAAGCAGCTAAAGATAGTCAGTCTTAATCTTTGGAAGCTGCCTTGAAATCGACTCATGCTTTTAAACTGTTATCAAGAAAATACTTGTCATAGAAGAGCAATTAGTCATTCAAGAGATATCTGGGTATCTAGTCCGCTCAACTCTGGGATTTGATGTAACTCGTTATAAATAAGATTTGTAGCTTTCTTGGTTGGCATGAGCCACTTTAATTCCATCTAATGACCTCTCAATGCATGTCCTAATTTCAATTAAATTGACATTCCTCTTACGCTAACGAGTTCTCCTTAACGAACCCTCCCCACCACTTGAGGCTATCCTACAACCATTAAAGTGGTCTGCTAAGCTCAAATCTAAGTCCATTTCCCCTATCCCACCTTAAATATAGCCGGGTGTGTTGGACTCGCATGATTGACTCCTTAGAGTGGTAGTAGTAGATCTAGCATATTACCCTATTGTGATGTCATCATCGAATACAAAACTTATCACAATCAACGACTCTATCACACAAAAAGTTTGATCAGGGTGTCCTTGTAAATTCATATACATGTATAACTTATTATTAGCATTTAAAAAAAAAAGAGCACTAATTTGGTAAAATTAATCCAAATAATAACATAATTAGGAAATGTGACAAGAATGCACTACTTGTAGCCAACCACTCCACACCTCGTCAAATGCAATGATGCATTTGGTAGCGTTATCAAAACTAAATCCAGATGCATTCAACAATTCAGTCGTAATTTTGCAATGTTTTTTATGTTGTTTACATCTGTTTATAATGAATTGTTGTGTCAATACATATTTTCCCTTGCTATTTGCAGTCATTGTGGCTGTTATGGCCTCGTAGGCTTCTCCCTGAAAACCGCCAAAGGCCTTTCAATCCAACATAATTTGTTCAAACATTAGCTCAAGTAGTTCTTCATCCATTAATGCATTAAAAGTAGTATTCCTCTTAGCTATGGCTGCATGAAATAGAGAGGAGATAAATGAAAATACAAACATTATATTATTAATGAGTTTTTAGAAACAAGTTCAAAACATAATCATGCGATAAAGCTGAGTCAGTAATTTAGTTCAAATATAATTTGAAACATACTATTCCATAACAAAAATAAATAAATAAATAAAAACATTGAAATCTCAAAATACATTTACTGCCCATTCCTGTTTCGACAATAATTGATCCAAAGTCTCCAAGCAACATTGTCCCTAAATGTATCTCAATTGTCCCTCTCACTTTGAGAATAAAAATCAAAGGTTGTGAATTGCTAAAACTATTTTCAGGTACCATGTCAACTACTTCATCGTTTAATTCATTAACACTATCGGTTTTAATATTATTCTCATTAGTGTCAAACTCATTAGACAAATTAGTATCATAATTCAAACATATGAAGTTGTGCAACACATAACAAGTAGCAATAATAAAGACCTAATCTTTGTAGTCATATTTTGTAGCGGTCTTCAGTATTGCAAAATGATTCTTTAGAGCCCCAAAGGCACTCTCAATTCAATTCCACGATTGAAAGTGTTTTTTGTTGTATAAGTCCTTATCATTTTATAGTTTCCTACCTCTGAATTCACCTAGATGATATCTCACTGCTCAGTAAGGTGCTAGAAATTTAGGAGCATTTGCAAATCCAACAATTACTAAGTAATACCTATCTACTTCATTGAAAAGGAAATAATTATCAAGTTAAGTATCAGGAAGGGCAGTACTTAAAATAAAAAATAATATATAATTACTTTGTTGGACTTTTAAATTCTCCTTGAATAGAAGAGCGCTTTGCAAGATGCATGCATATATTGCCGATCCTTGCCAGCTCAAAAAGACAAAATGAAAATTCATGTCGAGGCACCAAGTTCATTCTGTGATAAGTATCCCTTTTTATTTCAAAAAGCTCCTAGTTTTTCGTAGGGTACGTGGAATAGAACGTGTGTTCTTTCAAGAGCTAATATGCAGTCCATTTGGAAGCATGACTATTCAGTCTTTTTTTCCCACTCAAATCTTTCATTGTATTTATTAAATTCAAATTAGACAGAGCTATTACCTCAAAGCCAAATAGACCCCTTGGTGTGTGAGCACCAGCTTGCACAATCACCTTCGGAGCTAATTTGTTGATCACGAACAGGATATCATGAAAGTGACGGTTAATTGTTTTCCTAGATTGAGAAAACCTAATAATATTTGCCCTGTTTTCACATTACATGAAACAAAGTTCAATAATATGCTCCCTTGCAATGATTGACATATTAGATGAAAGGTATTCTAAATTAGCTAAAGCAATATGCATCCCTCCCATTGAATAATGTTGAAATATATTATGCTTTTACTCTGTTTCTATTAATTATTTTTTTCCACTTCTTAGCAAGATAAAATTGTGTTGCAAATAAATATATCTGCCGCTTCCAAGCATATTAAACCTCACCCCCACCCCCCATCTCATAAAGTAGTTAGTACAACATTTTGTTGTACCTCTGTGCTTTCGATTCCTTGCTTGTCATCTAAGTCACTATTTTAGGAACCCTCCATCTTACATAGTCTATAAAGTGTGAAATAATAAATTAGGTACTACTCAATATTTATATAGAATGCATTATTATTGTGGTTCAAAGCAGTATCTCCCATCAAAGAAAAGTTAATTGCATGTTATCATATAATTAATTATAGAACTTCTACAAAATTAAGTATACATGTGACCGATAACTTTTGCATTTACCAAACAGTTCATGTAAACTTAGAGAAGCCACTTCAAGCATATTCAATTTGGAAATACATATTATGGGATTCCAAACATGTCTTGCATTAAAAATAACAATTTTAGCCTAGAGTCACAATTGCACTAATGCGGGCCCACTTTACATAATATGATGGCACTGAATTCACATCGTTGATTATGATTTAACTTAAATAAACTAATGATGATAAAAACATTTGTCATTTTTATGTGAAAATCTGGATTTGAAAAATCTCCTAAAAATAGAAATCCAAAAATGGAAAGCTTTATGATTTTATGAAAAATTGAGGATTTTCAATGCTTTTTGCAGGAAAACACAATAATGATGCTTAAAACTATAAGAACATGTTTTTCACCTAAAGGAAAAAATTTCTAATGAATAAGTTCTTAAAATCTCCTAAAGTACACATAAAATGATGTATTTTTAAGGACTTATCAGATATCTACGAATCCTTTGGTTAGTGGATCGGCTAACTTGTCCATTGATCTCACAAAATCTATGGCAATTACCCTTTACTTGAGTAACTGTCTCCACAAATTATGCCTTAGACGTATATGTCTGGATTTTTCACTATAGGTTTTTGTTATTAACCTTATCTATTGCCGATTTTGAGTCACTATGCAAACTTATGGTTGGAACTAATTTATTCCACATAGGAATATCTGTCAATAGGTTTTTTGACCATTTTGCTTTCTTACTTACCAATATCATACCAATAAACTCTAAGTCCATTATGGATCGAGATGTACACGATTGCTTCTTTGATTTCCATGAGAGTTATATTTCCAAGAGTAAATACATAATTGCTTGTAGACTTGAATTCTCCAAAATCCGATATCTAGTGAGCATTGCTATATCCTTTTAGTAGAATGGAACATTTTTCATAATGTAAACTATAATCAATGGTTTTCATTAGGTATTTAAATATGCGAATAACAGCCATCTAGTGCTCACTAATGAGATTACTTATGTACATGCTCAATTTGCTAACTACATACGCTATATCACATTTAGTACAATTCATGATATACATTAGACACTCAATAGTTTTTGAATAATCTAATTAAGATACACTCTCTCTTTTGTTCTTAGATAATTTGACATTTGGATTAAAAGGAGTGGAAATACCATTCCCTCCAAATATATTAAACCTCTAAAGGACTTTCATTATATAATGAATTTGAAATAAAACAATCCCCTCAGAGTGCTTATATATTTTTATTCCTAATATTAAATCAGCCTCACCTATATCTTTCATGTTAAATTTTGAACAAAGAAACTTCTTATTGTTCTCTACTAAAGTTAGAATAGTATAAAAAATAAGCATATAATCCACATATAAGCAAATAATAATGCAAAAACTATCAATAATAATTTTATCCAATTTATTTATTTTAAAACCTTCAGATATTAACAGTAAGTCAAACTTCTCATGTCACTGCTTAGGAGCTCGTTTAAAGCCATCGAGTGATTTAATTAACTTGTAAACTTTATTTTCTTTTCTCGGTGCAGTAAATCCTTCGAGTTGCTCCATTTAAAATATTTCTTCCAAATCACCATTAAAGAATGCGGTTTTTATATCCATTTGATGGATGACCATATTGTGAATCGAAGTTACAGCTATCAAAACTCTAATGGTCGAGGACATAGTTACAGGCGCATAGATATCAAAATAATCAACTTCTTCCTTTTGCTTAAATACTTTTGCAACCAATCTAGCTTTGAATTTTTCTATTTATCCTTTAGTTCTTATCTTCTTTTTGAAAATTCATTTTGTAACCCAAGTGTTTAGTTCTTAGAGGAAGATCCACTAGTTCGCATGTATAATTGGCTAAGATAAACTTGATTTCATTGTTAAGAGCCTATTTCTATAAACCATCATCGGACAATTGCATGGCCTTGTAATAAGAAGTTGTGTCATTTTCTAGGATATATGCAATGAAATGAGGGTCAAAAGTAGATTCCTTTCTAGGGCTCTTGCTTCTACTAGGTTCGAAATCCTCAGGTCATTGGATTTATAATCATTAGAATGGATTGGTCTAATATCATTAGTGTTACTTCTAGAATTAGATAAAACTTGTTTAAAAGGAAAACCATCTTCAAAGAAAACATCTCTGGACTTAATAATTGAGTCTTTGTTTGATCCTTAAATAACAAGGAATCTATAGCCCTTACTATACAAGGTATATCCTATGAACACACTTTCTTGTGTTTTAGGTCAAACTTTAGTCCTTTTGGGGTATGGTATAATAAGTTGGGCTAAACACCTCCCACACTTTGAGGTGTTCCAAGCTAGGGGTCTTACATTTCAATAATTTATACAGACTACTATTGATCTTGTTAAAGGGAACTCTATTAAGTATATCACAGGCTATCAATAGAGATTTTCCTTACAAGTTTTTGCGTAGTCTAGAACTATTTATCATAGAATTCACCATTTCAACTAAGGTTCTATTCTTCCTTTGGAATACACTATTTTGTTGTGGGGAGTAGGGTCTATCAATTCATATACTATTCTTAAGATTTTACATGTCTCAATGAAATCGTTGGACAAGTATTCACCTCCTCTATCAAATCTTAATATCTTAATCTTCTTTCCTAATTGATTTTCAACTTCAAGTCTAAAAGGATTAAAATTTTCAAGGACTTCATATTTGTTTTTAAGTAAATATCTTGAAAACATTAATGAAAGTGATAAAATATTTCTTACCACCTCTAACGATAATGTTATTTAGTTCACGAATGTCACTTGAATTAAACCCAAAAGTTTGGAACATCGTTCAAAACTTTTGAAAGGTTTTCTAAAAAATCTATATTGCACACAAATTTCACAAAAGTTAGGTTGAAAATCAGTTGCAAATTTTAAAACTAAGGTTGAAAATTGGTTTTAGATATTGAACCTAGCTAAATCCATCATGTTCTTCACATAAAAAAATTCATATATCCTAATCTAGTATGCCATAGATCAGAAGACAAAGCAATATAAGTAGAAATAGAAGCATTCTTATTATTGGCGGAATTTACATTAATTTGTAAAGGCCTTCAGTAGCATAGTTTTTTCCTATAAAAACACCAATTCTGGTAATTACAAATTTATTTGCTTCAAGCACTAATTTAAAATTATTTTTACTTAGTACTAAACCAAAGACTAAGTTTTTCGTACTTTAGGCATATGAAGTACTTCAGTCAAAGTCAAAGACTTGCCGAATGAGGGATGAAAAGATGACTTTCCCTTTTCAAATTAATTTGGCCGTAGAGGAGTTTACATATAGTATTACCTACTATATATATAAATTATTCAGGTAAATCAATTCCCTCATATTGTACTTCATAGATTATCTTTTGAAAATCTCTAACACATGTTATTAGAAACTTCCCTTCTTACATTTGAAAATTAAGAAATTGTTCTATTGCATAATTTTCGGTGCCCATGTCTCCAACAGTATATTCTTTAATTAAAACATCCCATAATTCCTTGGTGGTTTTATATTTTAAAAATATGTCATATAAGGAATTATCTAAATGATTCAATAATTCATCTCTACAATCAAAATCATTAGATTCCACTAATCATTTTGATAAGTACAAGCAGGCCCATATCCATGTTTAGGACATTTAGTAGATAGCACATATAGGATTTTCATAACTTAGTCCATCTCCCCTAAGATAAGATGGCTTCCTTACCCCATATTGCTTTATATAGGGTTCCCAACAAGTTAATTGGAATGTCAAACAGTGGATCTAGACTCAGTTCCACAGGAGATCCAAAAGTACACACAGGCCCAGGCCCAGCCCTAGCCCTAGCCCTAGCCCTCCATGCACAATTGGCATAGTTGACCGGCTCACACTCATAAGCTCACTACTACTTAAGCCCACTAGCAAGACAAACAATAAAAGCACAAAAGGAAAAACAATATAGATGCCTTATAAAGAGTTCTCCACTTCCAATGTGGGACTCTTATAAAAAAAGGAGGGGAGTAAAGTGCTTTGATGCACAAGTATACCAACAGGTTGATGGGTTTTGTTCCCAACCTATTAAAGGTGAAAATAAGGTGGGGAGATATGTTGTGCCACTTTGAGTGTGTGGTGTGTAATGATTTGACACATCTGGAGTTGTGAAATTTTTTATAAGAAATGGACTCCATTTACAAGTCATTTTTACACCAAAATCTACATTATAGTAAGATTTTTTGACAAATTACCCCCTAAAGTTTTTTAGTATTCTCAATTTACCCCCTTAGGTTCTAATCTGTCTAATTTACTCTTTTAATTTAATGAATTTTATAACAATTTGGCACTTCTGTCGTCACCCATTAAATCTATAGTGGAAGTGTTAAAAGACCCATTCAACATCGTTAAAGTAAGGCTACGCGCAGTCTTATGGAATACCTCTCTCACCTGGTGCTGAACAGCTACCAACTCATCCTCCATGCTCTTGCAAATCTCTACGAGTTCATTCACCTGTGCATGCAACTCCTCCGCTTTCTCCGCTTCCATGGGAAACTGCGTTAACTCCCCCAACTCAATCAAGTTTTTTGTGCGTCTTTCCAACCTCTACAATTCCTCCATCAACCCGCTCGTTCCTCTCTTATCCTTCTTCCTTCATTCCTCTGAAATCCTCTCTTGTAACCCGATCATCACCCCTGCCCATAGCAGCTGCCTCAGCGGCAATGGGAGGTGCGTCATCAGTCCCAGTTGATCTTGGAAGTGGATGGCGGCAACAAGGACCCACATCACAAACACCAAATCCAAGCTTATGGTGTATATGGGTAGTGCCAGGCTATTCATCTCTGCCCCATGTGGCGGTGCTAGATTGCCAACCATCGCCTGGAGCTACTTGGCAATAGACCATGTGGATGACAAGCTCGATTGGAGCTAGCCGGCATTGGAGTCGCAGGATTTGGACTTCCGTCTGAAGGACCAGCTCTTTTCTGTAGTTGCAGTTGGGTCTCTGTCAGTGATACTGGTGAGGATGGTCTTCAATGCTTTGCTTGTGTGGCGGAGCTGGTCGGGACCAATGGGGTGCTAATGGAGTACGAAGAGGGCAAGGTGGTGGGAGTGGTGGAGAGAGTCGAGGGAGGTGGAGATAGTGTTGCAGCGGTTGAGGGCTTTGTGGGAGCGGTCGAAAAGGTCAGAGAAGAGGTGGGTGGAGAAGAGGGAGGCTTTGAGGTTGGAGAAGAGGAGGGCCTTGAATTCCTCCTCATGGCAGAGGAACGCATCCAGTGTGCAAATTCAGTAGGGAGAACCGATTGTAACATTTTTGATATTGTCCATGGATTGGAAGTCTTGAATTCGAGCTACGGGTTTTTGGTCACTTTGGACGTCAATTGATGTCATGTGGGTTTTGGTGTGGTTTGTGAAATTAGAAGATTTGTGGGTTCTGTGAAGGAGATTCTATTCGCAAGGCCTGTTTTGCTATTCCTAATCATTAATAGTAGAAAACCAACTCCTATTAGGAGTGAAAATCTGGTCTGAACCAAATTGGTTTTAGTTAGCATTACAATCAAAGCCTTACTTTAATGATGTTGAACGGGTCTTCTAACACTTCCATTATCGATTTAACTGGCTACTAATAGAAGTGCCAAATTATTACAAAATTCATTAAACTAAACGGGTAAATTGTACAGTTTAAAACCTTAAGTGGTAAATTAAGAATCCTAGAAAACTTTAAGGGCAATCTGTCAAAAAAGCTTATAGTGATTGAGTCCAAATAAATGCGTTCATATGTAAACAATACATATCCATAACATTTACATATTTACATATATGAATGGAGAATGACATCTTACATCTTACCCCAATGATAATGCATTAGTTCTTACCTGTCTGCCTATAAATCAGCCCCATGGGCATGCAACCTTCCCTCCCCCAAGGTCTCAGTGGGGTCCCAAGCCCCACTTTGCTGGGGTTAAAAAAATGTATTTACAAATACTAATGAGTGCCATAGAAAGGCACCTTTCGACCATTAAAAAAAATTTTTTTTTGTCTTATGTTAGGAATTTTGTAATTAGCTAAATTCATGCATTAGAAAAAACTTGAGTCCATGATTTGTATTGTATATTCTTAAGTTTGGACTGTTGATCACGTCACAAAAGTGATAAATTGAAGAAAACAAAAATCATTGCACACGCTCAAGCGGATATGCTCATGCCCTCGAGCAGGCCTAGACAGAAACAACTGCGCTCAAGCTCATGAAGACTGTGCTCAAGCCTGACAAAAAAATATTGCAGATGTGAGTAACATACTTTTGAGTGGAGGCTCAGACGGGCTCGAATGGGTAAGCGGCAAAACCACACTTAACCGTATGAATTTCTTTCCTATTTGTGTCAGAACTTCCTATTTCACTTGGATTTGGTTTCTAACCCTAAGGCATGAATTTTGGGCTATATAAAGGTGTTCTCTCTCAACACTAAGTACAACACAACAAATAGAAATTTCCTAATTTTGAATTGGGATTGCTATTGGGAGATTATCTAAAGCTTCCATAAGGGATTGGGTTGAAGGCTTTAAGTTCTAAAGTGGATGCTTCTACTTCTTCATTGGAGATTTGTGACTTTTACTTTCTTGTAAAAGATTGTTCTCTAAGCGCAGAGAATTATTTATTGTAGAGATTAAGGCATTGATAGTGAGGCACGTAAGTACTGCCTGCTGTAGAGATCTATCAAGAGCAACTATAACACCTTGTATCGAGGGATTGGATGTAGGGTTGTGAGTATATCTTGTGCCGAGAAAGTTAGTGATTGATTTTGTCCACTTTGGACTTATGGTTTTTTTCCGTTTAGGTTTCCACGTTAAATTGTATGTAGTCTTCCTAGTGTGATTGATTGCTTTTATTTTTCTGCTACATAGAAGTAGTAATCGAATCACAATTTATATTAAATCCCTGGCATTCTAAACTTTCATCTTACTATTAAAATGAAGAAGTGAGTGCCACACTAACAAAAAAGCAACCACCACCAAATAGTCAACAATTTCTTAGCAAAACTAGTCCAAATAAGTAATCCATAAGCCAATTATTATGTTTAGTTTTTGCAACCACTAATTTATGAAATAAAACTTGTAAAATAGGGTTGTTAAAATCTGAATTGCAAAAATGGTCGGAATATTTAAACATTTGAGTTCTACACAGGACAATGTGATCCATATGTATACACATGAAATTAATATTAACTTGAATTACTAGGTCTTTAGAGTAAGTTAGGGTGATCTTGTGCTAAATCCTGAAGAATTTCAAGATTCAAATGATACTCATAATTTAACTGTAAATTTCATTTATTCAAAGATTACATTTATAAAGCAAGTACAAACTAACCTTATCAAGAGAATAAGGATAATTTCCTAACAACACTAACAAAGGATAATATCCTAACAATCCTAGCAAATTCTAACTACTTATTTAGATTCTCTAACAAATCCTTCTTTAATTTTTAATTTTCTTTGCAATTGAGAGCCCCTAATCAGACCTTTGCCTACTTTAGGTACACAAGTAGAGTTGTAAATGGGTTGGTTCTTGCTCAGGTCCATGGTAGACCTAAGACTGAAACCGTTCATGAGAGGATAGACTCAGACCCGAACTCAGAACCGGAACCAGTTTAGAACTAATTTCCTAGATCCAAAACCGGAATTGGAACCATGTTTGGGGATAGTTCAAGTCCGAATTTGTGTAGAGAATGCTTTAGAGAAAAACTAACTTTTAGAAGAAATTTTCAAAAACTAAGGTAATATGTCACATCTCAGGTCTTGAACCAAGGTGGAACAAGACCCAGAGTTGTTTAGGTTATTAGTCTAAAAATAGGATTCAAACCAGGGCCCATTTACATATCGGGACCTAAATAAATACCCAAAGCCAATTATTAATGGGTTGAAACCTTCAGGTAATGAGAGAATACAACCCTACATAAGCATGCAAGACAATTACTTAGTCAAATTTCATCATCTCTATTAACAATAAATAACAGGACAGTATTGTCAAGGCAGAGAGTTTTCTCCTACTAGCAGACTTCATACTGCTTACGTCACCTTAAAATTTTTTTTTTTTAAGATTCAATCCACCAATGAGGTGAATGTTTAGTAGGTGCAAAATTAGGCATGATATCATATCATGAGATAATAAAATTATCAAAGCAACTGCATTCACTACAACAAAATGCACTTTTGCCTATACAGGAAATTTGTAGGTAAAGGGCTAGATGCGTAGACAAAACTCTTTACCTACACAAAGATATGCGTAGGCAAGTCATAACCAAAGGGTTGTGGGGAAAGGTCTTTGCCTACACACAAAATGCTGCGTGGGCAAAGATTTAGGTTTTGGCTACGCCGCCATGCGTCACCAAACGCTGTGTAGCCAAAAGGATGTACTTTTGCCTACGCCAACTTATTGTCGGCAAAGGTGCAGCCTTTGGCTACTAAGTTTTGCGTAGGCAAATATACAACCTTTTGACTACAAAGCTTTACGTAGGCAAAGGTACAATATTTGGCTATGAATCTTTGCGTAGCCAAAAGTCAAATATAATTATTTCTAATTTTAATAAGTAATTTTGCCCACGAAAATTTCGTAGGTAAACTAAGAAAAAATCAATTTTTTTTGCTATAAATAGAACTTTTGCCGACGCAATACACGTAGACAAAACCTTTGTTCATTCTATACCCACATACATTGCATAGCCAAAAGAAATATTAAATCTTTGTTTATGTATTTTCAAATTTTTCCAGTAACCTGTTTATACCAATCTCATCCAAACTAGTTCAATAAACACACAAATAAATTAATATCCAACCAATTACAAATCCAAACGAACAAATATTATAATAAAAAAATATACAAAATATCCAATACATATCTATCAAAATAAGCCTCAAATATATTCAAATATCCAATAACAAGAAAATAATATTCAACAAGTCCAAATACTTGTGACAAAAGAGAAAACAAGAGAAGAGGCCATCTAGTTGTCAACCGAAGACGTTAATCATCAACCTGCGAACAAAAAAATATAGAAAATCGTGAGCATTTTATCAATGAATTAACTTCAAACCAAATTATATGCATGTGTTATCTTCACCTTTTAAGTTGAAAAATTCAAAAGTTAGCAAATTACATTAACCACCCATTTTTGAAAATAAATTGGCAACATTGATCTTTGCTTAAAAATAGACAACTCAAAATGTGTCTTAAAGCCACAACAATATTCTACGGGCCTCACATTGCTCATATTGTCAAAATGAATCATCACAAAGTTAGCCACAACAAAATTTGGCTTAAATGCACGAAATAATTTATTTACTTAATTCTAGATACCTCCTTAAAGTCAACATTTAAGTTCAAACCACTCTTTAGAATTGAAAAAAAAAATTCATTTACTAACCAAAGGAAGTTGCATCTTGCCCTTCACTCTATGTGCCATCTTCATCACCATTCTCTAGAACTAACTCCAGAATGCTGGCTGAATCTATCCCAATTTTTATAGCCATCACCTGCAGTAACCTTCACATGTAATCAAGGTCTTATCCTAGCCAGCTATCTTCTGCTGCGGCCTTAGGATTAGATGCCTGAGACTGTGTGGAAGATGAAGCGGTGTTGTAGGTTCCGAATCCCTTTGAGAAATCTGACCTTTTTACAAGCACATTGATGGAAATCTGTACCTCAGTTTGTGGATTCATGACATGGCTGTGATTGTGTAAGAATCTTTTCCTTTAGCATGGCCTGTAATTTTTCAATATGTAAACCCATAGTATATGTAAAAAAATGCACATTTGACGATTTAAACAAAGAATTAGATAATACTTACATGATGTACATTTGACGATTTAAACAAATGAATTAGCTAATACTTACATGATGTTGCTTAGCACGGTCATTTATGGACACCCCCACCATGTCGACCATGCTTTTGAGTTTCCTCGAAAATATTCAGGATTGAACACCACCATTCTTTGATGCCTAATGTTCATTAGATATTCCAGTCAGATTAACTAAATAGTGAAATTTTATTAAGAGTGAAAAAATTTATAATCCCAGACTTACATCGATAGATGCTCATGATGCATACGATCTTGAGCCACTCGTATGATTGTATTTTTTGGGAGGTTCGTGCCTTCTTCCCACTTTCGAACTTTTTCTACGAAGACAAAATTAAAAAAAGAAAAACAAAAGCACCAAAATAGGCTTAATCATCCCACATTTGGTTGGTTTATTTCAGTCCAGTACAAGCCCAAACACCATATATATATATATATAACCAATAAAGAATACCTTAAAGCCGTCGCTCTCCCACACATGCTCGATCATGAACTTTTAGCCATCCAGTTTACAAGGGCGTAATGGATGGCTTTCGATGTCGGGCACCCTATCCTTTTTGAGCTTAAGATAGTGCGTGTGCAACGTGCTCTTCCAGTCTTTATATAAATCTTGGCACTTATGGTCAATGATAAACCTGCAAGAGATTAGGATCGAAGTAATATAGTGATGCCCATTTCACAAGAGAGCTCAGAACCTAGTCGTCTAAAAAAAATAAGTCCATTAAATACAGCCAACTAACATTAAACACCATGAAATGAATGAGCAAAAAAATAAAAAATAAAAACACTTCATTTTCGGTTTATTTTACCAACTTAGATTAGCCAAGTAGCAGCATCCACTAAGCTTAAATTAAAGAGTCCTTCCTAGGGTTTTTTAGTTTTTTCATTTTTTTAAGGGATCTAATCACGTGGTTAAATTAGAGTTTGACTATGGTTCTGTGTTATGTATGATGTTACTAGTTTGTATTGTTGTTAAATTTTACTTTGTATTTCTCTTGATTTGGTGATTGGAATGTTATTTTCTAGTTCAGCATGTGTTGGGTATGGGGTACAACATTTGTTATCATAGAGTGAAAGAAAGAACAGAGGCATTAGTTCACGAAATACAAAACTGTTAGCCCCAAATTTACAAATGTCTGAGAGAAGGATCACATAATTAGGAGCAACAACAGATTAGGATAGCAATTTCCCATAAATTAATCAGGTTACGCATTGTAACCAGAACTAGAATTGACAATTTGAAACATATCAAGATTCAGGGTAAGTGGTTTGAACAAATGCTATTTGTCAGATTTCTTCAAGAAACTAGTTTCAATCAAATAAAAATATGCCTAAAATTATGTTGTTTCAACATTGTTATGAGTAAGATTCCATCTTCTCAAGAGCCTTCTTCATACTTGTAAGCAACAAAATCAAACTGAAATAAATACTGTTGTTTGTTCCTAATTGTGCTAGCTGAATCTGGGCAAACCCAATCCTTAAAATCATTCGAACAAGTTATATTCTCACAAGAATTGCATTTGGAGGGGAACAATTTACATTTACTGTCACTACCCAATAAAGCCAAAAAAAAAAAAAAAACTGCCAAACGGTAGGAACTGAAAGCACACATTGATCAAACAGATTGGGGGCGGAACTTAGCATATAGAAAGAACTCAATCATACAAGCTCATGCATACAAAATCATAACAGTTAAGGTATAAGGTTTAGAGGCTTACAAGTTGGGGTTTAGGGTGTAGGGTTCGAAGCTTGTGGGCATATGAATATAGTAGAGAGAGAAAGAGAGAGAGAGAGAGAGAGAGAGAGAGAGTCACCTATGATTTTCTCCGTTGCACAAAAGAAGATTTCGGACGTTGAGATGAAAGAGCTATGGCTACTGTGTGCCTAACAATGTTGAGTATGTCAGATTAATACTCTTTTGTTTCACTCAAATAAAAATAAGCCTAAAACTCTGTATTAGAGAGAAAAGGAGTTCTCCCAACAACTTACCTGAAGGATTAGTGGTGGGCCAGGATTTTCGTTTAGTTGGGGCTAACTTTTTACTGAACTTCTTTCACATAACAATAGCAAAAGAGAAAATATATTGCATTTAAACGGACGTGAATTATATAACTACATGATTTAGTATGTAAGACTCAAACAAACACAACACAAATACACAACTCTCATTTTCAAATTCCTGTTTTAAAATGTTTTTCTTCTCTAGACAACATCTTCTCTAGGCATATGATCAGTTGTACATACATCACTCAATTTTCACTTCAATCACAGTTGTATAGACCGTAGGAAAGATCATACATAAAAAATAAATAAATAAAAATTTCACACATCAGCCATTCAAAGGTTAAATTGTGTAGTATAAATTCTACTAGACACGAGGCAAGATGGCCAATAAAACTATATAATTATGTATGGTTTCAGGCCAAACTATTCTAGGGCCTCAAACTATGATTTAGAAGCATGAAAGAACAGAGAAGCTAGGAACAACCTGGATTATTTAATGACAAATTGCGAGGGTCGGGAATGGGGTCTATGAGCAACACAGCTCAATGCTCTCACACACAGTCTAGACCCCGACCAACAGTTGTTTAAAAAAAAAAAAAAGGAATCTCATGGGTCCTCCCTTTCTTTCATGTTTCAAACTCACAGTTCAGGCCCAGGTTCTAAACCCACTCTAATTTGAGCATAGATTCTAAACCCAGACAGTAAAAGAAATTAACAAAGATTCTAGTTCCTCGAGCTTTTCCATTTTTCACAGCATATACAAACATGCCACAGAGAAAAACCTGCTTAAATTAATCTAAATAGAACAACCTAATTCATTCATGGTTTTGGGCTTTGGGTTTAATCATCATTTAAAATAAATTTAAGCTTTAATCATCATCGACATGAACACCATAACAAAACCCCTAATTAAAATATCCAATCAAAATTCTAATCTAATGAAATCCCAATCTAATGCGCTAATTAAACACCCAATCTAAATCAAAATCCTAACCAACGCCAATAGGATAGAGCAGAAAGTTTTCAGAATTTCTCATTGTACAGCTTCCCTTAGTCAATTAATTTTATCCTTTGGTCTTCATTATTAAACCCAGGCAAGAATAACTTAGTTTTAGTTCTTTTGCAAACATACACCCAAGGCCCTGTTTGTATGAGACAAAAAGAATGCAGCTTCCTCCATCTACATTTCCTCCTTATCCAAACAAGCCCTAAAATGAAAATCAACAACATGAAAAAGCAACACAAAAAGAACAAGAAGAAGAAGAATTCTCAAACGAAAGAAAGAAAGAAAGAAAACCTAAAAAAAGCAATCGCCGATTCTATGGTATGCAAAAGAAGAAGAGGAATTTTTGAAAGGTAATGAGAGAAAAAGAGAAGACTGGGAGATGAGAGAAAAAGAGAAGAGGGAAAGTATCGAGTGACTGTGTGAGGGAGAGACTTACCAGAGGGAGAGCCATTGTTTCCTGGACAAAACAACTTTTTGCTCAGTTTCGATCCGTCGCCCTCTAAAGGCAAGCATAACCGAGACAATGTCCTTTTACTCTCCAAAAATCTGTCGACTAACACAGTAGCCCACCTTGCTCACAAATTTGATCATCTCAATATCTCTCTTCGTGCTTTCCGATCCAGTCAGTGTAGAACGGTGGCCGATCAATCTGTAACCAAACTCAGCAACAACGGATCCGAGTCGCTGCCACATGTTTGAATGGTCAGCAAAAACAGAGATCAGACTCCTTTTCTTTATCCTTTCTGGCGACAAGACGGGAAGCCGGCTTCGTGGCCCACTAGAGATGAGATCTAAGATCACAGAACTGATCTCGATAACCTTTTCTCTTTTTCTCTGATCAGGCAAGAACCTGATCCGTGGCCCACACAGAGATGATCATCCTCGAAGTAAGAGATAAGCACTCCCAAAATAATACTTTATTATATAAAATATACAATGAAATAAGGAGTTGCAGAATCAAGAGCATCCTCTGTGTTTTCTGCTTTCCCCTTTAGTAATCAAGGGTGTTTCGAAATCGTATTTTAGGTTTTGGGTTTCGGACATGGACATGGGGCGGTGGATTTGAACCATATGGGGCATGGGCCCTTGGCCCATTATGAGTATAAATGGATCTTCATAATACATCTAGGGCGACCACCCCAGATGGATTAGATTTGGGTCCGCCCTTGTGAAGGATGGTGATGAGGAAATAAAGGTGATTGGCACTGGCCAAAGGAGATCTGTAGGGGTGTGACCGGGCAAACAAACATAGTGAAAACAAGGGTTAGGATTTGGTTTGTATAAAGAAAAAGTAGGAAAATAAAACAAAGAAAAGGAAGGGTATTGGTGGATGGCTTATGTTTGTATAAAAACATATCAATGAACCTCATAATTTTCTAAAATCACTTGAACAATCTTTGAAAACTTCTAAATTGGGCCTTCTCTTTGGACACTATTATTGATAATCAATTTGAGATTGGATTTAGATCCAACGAAGTACATGAACAAATACCCATGTTTACATATTGGTTTTGGCTCCTCAATGCAGCTTACTTGTGGAAATTAAAAAAAAAAACTAATAAAAGTAAATGAAACCCTCTTCAACGAGCCTATTTAAATTTCACCCAACATCAGATGACTATATTAAATGAGCCTTATATCTAGGATTGCAAGCAGGTCGATTCCGATTTGAGTCCATGGAACCATTCCTATTAATGAGAATATGGATCCGGACTCAAAATTGGAACCAGTTTCATGGTTTAGGAGCCGGAACAGTTAATGAGAATGGAACTAGAATTGAAACTGGTTCTATGTATATGCGGGTTCAGGCTTGGTTTGAGTCTATGTAAAGAATGCTTTGGAGAGAAACTAATTTTTAAGAAAAATTTTCAAAAAGTAAGATAATATGTCGGGTCTCGGGTCCATTGGCCGGAATCCAAGGGAAACTAGATCTGGAACCATTTAGATCAGTGATCCAAAAATAGGATTCAGACTTGGGAGCATTTACTTACTAGGACCTAAATAATGACCCAAACCCAATTACTAATGGATCAAAACCTCCGAGTAATTGGAGAATCAGTTTGCTCTATTCTTATTGGTATAGCCGATTGGATTCACCTAAAGAATATCAAAGAAAGGATTCACTTGAAGCTTCCACAACTAGGCTGCCAAAGGGTGTGGAAGGTGGAAAAGGGGCAAGAGCGCATGAACGAGAGGCAGGAATGGGAATAATTTTAGTAGTGATTAGAAGTAAAAGAAAAAGAAAATACAGACTATGCTCGCTGTGAATAGTGCACCGGCAAAAAGAATGTCTAAAATTCATTAACAAAAATAAAATATTGGAAATGAAAATATTTGGATTTGCCAACAGAAAACCATGCGTTGCCAAAAGTCTTGGCTTTTTCCCACGTAAATATATATGTGGCCAAAGGTTTTTCCCTTTGCTTACAAAATACCGCGTCGCCAAAAGATATTGCCTATGGAAAATGATGCGTGGCCGAAAGTCTTGGCTTTTCCCCATGCAAATATATGAGTTGCCAAAGGTTTTTCACTTTGCCTACAAAATACCACGTTGCCAAAAGATATTGCCTACGAAAAGCCATGCGTGGCCAAAAGTCTTGGCTTTTTCCTACCCAAATATATGCGTGGCCAAAAGTTTTTCACGTTGCCTACAAAATATCGCGTCGCTAAAGGATATTGCCCACGAAAAACCATGCGTTGTTGAATGTCTTGACCTTTTCCTACGCAAATATACGCGTGGCTAAAGGTTTTTCTTTTTGCCTACAAAATACCGCGTCACCAAAGGATATTGCCCACGAAAAACCATGAGTGGCTAAAAGTCATAGCCTTTTCCGGCCACTTTTAACCACGCAAATATCTTGCGTTGCCAAAAGCAGAAGAAAATTGTTACATTTGCCTACGTAGGTTTATTTGAGTGGGCAAAAGATAACTTTTAGCCACGCAAAATGGGCTTGCGTGGGCAAAGTCGTAGCCAATAATGCATTTTGTTGTAGTGATTGAACAAAGGTGAGCCCAAGTGGGCCCCATTGAGCTGGACCGCACACGTGGTCCACTCGTAGGAGAACATTTTCCTTGTCAAGGCATCTGTCATACGGGCAACCCAGGGTTCAATCCATAGATTGGAAAAAAAAGCCTTTTAACTTTGGGACTCATATAAATATATTTATAGATCATTAGAAAATGCTGAGCATACCAATGGCATTGGGTGATTTAAATGCCTAATTATGAATATAACCGTAGCCAAGTATCTCTTAATCAGAGATCACCACAACTATTACTGTTTAATGAATAGTGACACATTGAGCATTCAGGTCCTTGGATATGAAATCCACCATAACAGATCTGAACTTACTTGAGTTCATAAAATGAAAATAAAGACCCCAAGTGAAAAAAAAAAAATTGCTCCAAGCAGTAGATTCAAACATTATTGAGCAGTTGATACTTGCTGAGGAAACAGTCCTCAAAAAATAATATCCAAAGCTATTATTGCCTGACCTTTGCGTTTGAATAAATTAGGTAGAAAAGTTAGATCAAAAGGTGGCTGAGGAAGATATTAATATGGGGGCATATTCCAATTTGCAACAACCTCGACTTGATGTTGCTCTTTACACCAACAATGATATTTCAAGTCTTCCCATCTCACCTAATAAATTAATGCATGAGGGCGATTTCCTCTTGCTAGCAAATGCTTTGGCATTTTGTGCCAATTGAGTTGGCTTTTCAATCATCCTCTTGGTTTGAAGAAGACACGAATTATAGCGTGGAAAAATCTGAGGTAGTTGTTATGTAGGTCCATAAGGGATTAAGTGATGGTTCATTATCTTTATAAATAAACACAGATATTACCATAGTCCAGCTAAGATCAGCATAGCTGTCAATGGTGAATGGTGCCCAAGTCATCTAGCTACCTGCAGGAATGATTAATTCCCTTACTACAACCAACATAAATGATAAACCTCCTTTATACTTCAACTTTTAGGTAAGCGGCTCCTTGTGAGTAATTCAATCATGCACATACAGTCATCGCTCTTTATTTCAATTTGACATTGATCTGATCGACTGTTATCTGTTCTTTAAAGTAGTTTTAAGAAAAGTGCTTCTTTCAAAAGATGATGCCCTATTATAAGCATATTTGTGAATAAAATGATGCCTCAAATGGTAGCTCAGCTGGCGTAGAACTATGATTTGCTTCAGAGATTGCATATTCGAATTGCGCTGCCACATTTGGGCCACAAGAGATTTACCCTGATCTCCCTATGCCCGAAGGGGTTAATTCAGCCCAAAGGGCTGGGACACCCGCCCATAGCAAAAAATCAAAAAAGAATGGTTGCTTTTGACTCTCTCACACCTCAATTCAGCTGCATAAAACCATTAACATTGCTATGGAGGTGCTTAAGAAAAGTCAGGTCATCATTTTGAAACTGATCCACTCCTGTTTAACATGGATTTGTCTACTTAACCCTTCTCAAAATTGATTTCTTTTTTATTATGAGCTCTAGAATCTAATCATAATACGATAAAAACCACAACTAATTAACAATTTTTATTTTCTGACTCCAACAAAATTTAAGCCTTGCGTGAAAATTTAGACTTACACGGAGTCTGCCCCTAATCCATCCAACTCTTTACTCGTTTGATTGCCACACATTCAAGGATGCCAGAAGAAAGGTTGTCTATGGTTTTCAGATTTGAACACCCACCACGAAAGCAAAGAACTTCAGGCGACAAATGGGTCATCTTGGACGTCATGAGATCCTACTGGATCAGATCCAAATAATCCTGACCTTGGATTCAAGTTTGGACCCAAAAGGCCGGGTCTGGGTCCATGGCTAAAGCTGCAATAGGAGCATGTACTGCGATGATGCACCTGGCTCAGATCCAAACACTACAGCATCAACAATATGTTATGTTAAAACTCTCGAACAACTTCGTTTCTAGTAGGATGCAACTTCGGTAGCGTTCAACTTGAACTCGCATATGCAAGCTTTCCTCTCATTTCTTGTGTGAGTTCAACTATTTTCCCATGTATGGGTTCTTGAATTTGGATCACCTATCACAGTTGTTACGCCATTATCATGAGTGTACCAATCAAAGTCTACCACATCATCCAAACATTTAGGTGATGTTGAAGTTTAAGAAGCTTCGTCAGATTAGAAAGCTACGTTTGAGTTTTTGAATGATGTAGCGGACTATAATTGGTTCACTCACTGCGAAGGTGTAACAAAAGGTGATCTAAACTCATGAGTTCACTCATTATGTTTGTGGGGTCTTCTCCTCGTATGTGCAAATCTCTAGGAGACTTAGCCCCCATTGGCTAGGATACCAAAAAAAAAAAAAAAAAAAGGGTTACTTGAACTCGCATGGCAAAACTTGACAGAAAAGACATAATAATACATCTTGACCTGGGCTATGAAACTTATGTGGAATTCAAGTTAGTTTAGGTTTGGGCTTTGGGTATTTAAATCCGACTCACACGCTGCAGCTCTATACGCAATGGGCTATGGGGCCACCTAGGGCTAGGAAAAGGGGAAGGGGGTGTTTCTAGATCTGAGCATGACCTATCTACCAACCAAGTTTGGGTCCCATCTGATGATCCTATCATCTTGATCCAAGCTCCACAAGTTTAACAGTGTACTCCATTTAGTTCGGTGTGGAGTCAATCCAATGGTGTACATTACAGTTAGATAGATGCAAACCCAAGGGCACGTATGTGATAGGGAGTTTTGGTCCATTCAAATGGATCTCAAGTGGGCCCCATTATTAGTGAGCAAGTAACGCACCAGGTGCACTGGATAATCTGTGTATATATATATATATATATAGGAAAATCCTCCAGCGAACTCATGAGCTTAACATGTGGAAACACCTAATAAGCCCCACTTTAATATCCATATAAGTAGACTATAAAACAGGTACCCTTTTAAATGGATTGGATCGTTGGATTAACTATACAGTCATTTTGATTAATAAAAATGTGTGGAAAGTTGATTGGTAGCTAGGATCACCATCCAGGCCTCTGCCAATCATCCCAAGTGGACCCCACAAGCATTTGAAAATTTGAGCTTATATAATGCAAATAGATATATAAAAGAGAGAACTTCATAATAGCATAAAACTTTTGGCTCATTTTCAAAAAAAGTACTTGTGAATTTGAATATTTCAAAAAAGTATGAAAGTTTTTCATAGTTTTTTCAATCAGGTCCTCTCCATAAAATTTTTTGATAAATGACAAAATACCATTACGGTAGCTTTTGATATTTTCTTTACCCTTCTTTTGTCTCTTTAACTAACTTAAAATAATCTTATGAACCTCAATGACCAAATGTTAATGGTGGGTACCTTCCTTTGATGGTACAGTTACCTAGAATGGTAGAATTCGTCTAGGGGGTTCTTTCCTCCCGATTCTCCTTGCTCAAGTTGCAATTTTATTTTGATGACCATAGCTATTTAACGAAGATAGCTTTCCAATTATTTAAACTACATAAGAGCCCTTCTTTTCAAGCATCTATCCATAGAGGTGACCAAAGTCAGCCCTACTAGGTTATTTGGGTTGGACTCCTCATCATTTTCTATTAACGGATTTATCAAAGGGAGAATTTGAAAAATGACATAAGGGCATTTTTGTCATTCTTCAAATTATTTTTTATGGTGAAGCCTTGATTGAAAGAAATATTTAAAAATTTTCTACTCTTTTAAAATATTTAAATTTTCATGTACTATTTTGAAAATGAGCTAACCAGTTTATATTTTTTTGACATTTTCCCAGTATACATGTGGTATGTTTGGAGTTTTGGGTACTTACGTGGTAAGTTGGAAAATAGACGACTGTCATTTGCACGTGCATGCATGTCACACTTACTGTGGGTAAGTTGCCGCAAAGTTTGCTTCCTTAAAGACATATCTTCCTTTGATTTAACAGATAGGAGTTGTATCATCATTTTGATTTGATATTTGGATTGTTGTACAGCTCCTCGCTTGACTAGGTGAAATTTCACCATTTGATTGGATATTTTGATTGTATACAGCTCCCCATTTGAATCAGCAGTGGTATCCCCATCTGACTGAATATTTGGATTGTTTTGATGGTTTCCCCGTCCTCCCTCAAGAAAGAGCAATTTACTTTGACAGTTATAAGTAATAGTAAAATAGCGACGAGAAAATTGTCCATAGTAAAATATACATAAGAATCACATCTTTTCTCTCGGGCATGGTTGAATAATTTATAGTTAAAATTATATAAAGTAAACATCAAATCATTAAGAAAGGTAATAACTGATTAAATGATAAGTATACTTTTTGATAAAATTTTTATATTTTTTTCATGAGATAAAATAATTTGAAGTGACATGAGAAGTTTTTAAGTGGTAAATAACTACATTGAGTGTCAGGAGGTCAAATATTATTTGGCTACAGTCAAAGAAAAGAAAGTAGCCAGGACTTTACATTTTTATTTGTAAGTAAAATAAAATCTTTGCTAGTTGAGATTTAAATTACCATATATTTTACTTTATCGCTTGAAAGATAAATATTACCAAGTGGTGGCTCATGTGCGCACATTGAGCTAAAGCTAGACTGTCTGTTTCAGTCAAATAATTGAATGGGTTGGGCCTAGGCCTTTATATCTTCAAGCCCAACATACCTAGATTAAGGTCTGATATTTACACATAGGTTGGTGTGGTCCAATGTTTGGGCTTGTGGGGTGGATTCAAGCCTGAATAGTAAGCGCAATAAATAAAATGGGTCAAGTTGGGATAAGCTTTGGCTCAACCTGAATTGGCTAACTAATTGCTCAACAAATACATGAAATTAATTGTAAGGAAAGTGGGTAACATTTTTTAAAACCAACTTTAGAAAGGGTTCCAACTGTTCCAATGTAGCCTTTGAAAAGAAATACTGAGAAGGAATGTTTCGAGTAACATGAGATGCCCCAGTGCCAAGGGTGGCTCATCACACATGGGTGGTACCACTCAACCATCTAGCAAAAGCAAAACAAAAAGAAAAGAAAGACAAAAAGAAAAGAAAGAACGGATAAATGTTTGAGCACTAAATAGAAAGCCAAAAAAAAAAATTTTTTTGATGGAATTTTCTAGTCAACTGATTACAGCAAGGATTGTGAGAGATTCTATTAAAATCTACAAATTCCTTGGGCTTTATTTTTTTTAATTTTTTTATCTATTGACACTGTTTTTTGTGTATCCTGTCAATCAATGGAGCTGAGACCCATGCGACACAGTGATGGAGGAAGTTAACACCTGCTCACATGAGGAGACTTGGCCAGGGAGAAAATCCTAAGAATTTAACCTTGACAATAGGCTGAGAAATCAGGTTCCAACCAATTTGACTGTAACTATGTTCCTAGGCTATCCACATTATGATAAATTTGTCTTACCTTCCTTGCCAACGTCACCCTAGTTCTTTTCTTAGATCTTTTCTAAATTAATAAACAAGCCTACTTGGTTGCGGTCAACCATTCCATCCGAGTAACTTGAAGATTGGGAGATGGGTGGGGATTTAGAAACCTTTACCTGCACGACACATGATAGGAGGAGAAGCCATGGGATGGGTCATGTGATAATAATAAAAAGATCAAAAAGAGAAGGATATTTCACGTGCAATGAGTCTCAAGTAGCTTCTTTTTTTTTTCTACTGATTTTAATTGATCCCTTCCCAATCCCACACTCTTTTACAACCTCTGCACCTTGCAAGCCACGCCATCCAAACGACCACTTTGGGCCCCTTCATCCTTGGCACATTAAAAATACTACGCTCACTCTCATCATTCGGAATAGAAAGTACCCACACTGGATGGACAATGCACATAGAGTGCATCAGTGACTTTGTGTTTTCCACTTGAAAGGAGGTAGCATTAAATAAAGATTTAATGTGCACAGTTCGATTATGTGAGAGAGCCATATATTCCACATGCTTGACCGTTTTTAAGCTAGGAACAATTTAGTCATTGCTTAAAATTTATGTGCGCACATAATTAATATGTGAGCTTAATAAGAATTACGTACGCACATAATTAATATGTGAGCTTAATCAGAATTAACACTCAACCTTTTACAACCTTGATTTTTTTAAAGGTACTATTAACACTCTGTTTTAGCTCTGCTGAAAAGATGATTTCAGCCTTCAGGATTTTGGCTGTAAGAGCTTTTATTTATACGTAGGCCACTAGAGTAGTTGACAATATTGAATTTTCAACGAGATATGCAAAGCTCAAACTCTGATAGTCACAATAAAATTGGATGTCTCTACTGTTGAAAATCATGCAGCCTGCCTGCCATGGGACCCATGTCGGATTAAGCATGTGAATAAGGCCATGGTTGATCTCCCAATTAAGTCTTAATAGGGAGTTTTAATTGGATTGGATTCTTGATAAAAGTCATGGATCAACATCTAACCTGGGTATGGCATACTTAGGGGTGCACTCAGGAATTTTTCCAAGGGGGGGGGGGGGGTCTGCAACTATCCCCAGAAGAATTTTTAAGAGGACTACATTTTAAAAATTCATGTAGTTTTCAAAATGTATAGGGGCTTTTCTAAAAAAAATTTAGATTGGGGCAAACATAAAAAATTTATAAAAGCATTAAAAAAGCTAAGGGGGTGTTTAAAATTATGAGCGCGGGGGGTGGGGGGGGGGTGTGCCTTCTAGTCCCCCTTTGTTCCGCCGGTGGCTTATCTCCCCACCACTCAAGTGATGAGGGATTCCAAGAGGTGTAAACTTGAATGATAGCCATAAGCGAGTTGGGAGCCCTTTGTGTGTCGTCCATCTAAGACAGATCATTTGTAACTATGACTTCTCGGGATTGCTCTACTTAAGTGGGCCAGGAGCATGGAGAAATGAGCATTTGCAATGCAAACACGCATGATATTGGAACATATCTATATCAATACCCATATGTGATTAGCATCTATCACCACATTATGCTTAATATGGGAAACCTTTCAAGCATCTTATGCCGCCTCTACAATTGTCGTACTTCCAAGTGAACCCCGTAATGCTTCCAAATGAGCTTTGTGATAGGCAATTTATGTTAAGGAGAAACAAATCTCACATAAACATGTCTAGATATACATCCTTACCCTAGAAAAATTGATGGATAACTATCAACAATGATTAGTAACTAGGAATTTGGTAACTTCAATTGATCATACAAATTTGGCACTCCAACTTTAGGGTAAAGATTTTGACAATTTTTTTAATCATAAAGCATTACCTCTATAATCAAATGTTCCCCAAATTTCATATGGAAGTAGCCAAGTAGGTCAAGGGATGGCATTTTTTTTTTTTTGGCAGGCCGCCCCATTGTCTAGCATGGTTCACTTTCAACATGTCTAGCATGGTTCACTTTCAACAGGTTGAGCAGAAATTAAACCTAGCACTCTATGTAGGATTATATGTCCTAACAGTACCATGCAATGCTTGCTTAGATGCGAGGCCTATCAAGCATCTTCCGCTTCCATTGTTGTCATGCTATCAAATGAGCCTCATAAGTAGGTAGTTTCATGTAGAGATGGTCACCCATTTTGCTCAGCCCAGCCTTGCTTCATGCTATGCCAGCATGGCACGCACAGTATTTCATGCCATGCCGGCACGGCACGAATGGACTAAAGGTCCAGCCCAAGCCATGCCATGGCATATGTCGTGCCCATTTGGCATGGTAGGGATTTTTTTTTTTTTTTTGCTTCATGCTTTTTCTTTTTCTTTCTTAAATAGTATAGTGCACATAACATAGATATAAAAAAGTCAATGAGATGACATAAAGATTTAAGTGGCTCAGTCAAACTCAACTTACATCCACCGAAGGGAAAATCTATTTGAATCTTTTCCACTTGAAAGTTTTTCAATAGGCTTACCTTCAAACATTTACAATTTTTTTAGAGAATAAAAACATAAAAAAGTAAAAGAAAATAGATTTTATGTTTACATCAAGCAAAAGATACACATATATTTGTAGTCCGACGATGTCATTAGTTGGATCGTAATATTTCGATTCAATCAATTGCTGTTTTCTTTTATCTGTTAAATATCAATCTCATAGATAGATACAACACTCTACTGTTTTATACTTTAAATTCTTTCTTCTATCATCAACCACACGTCCACCTGCACTAAAAGCCTATTCTGATGCTACAGAAGACATTGGAATTATTAGTAAATTATGAGCCATGGCAGAAATCACAAGATATTTGCTTTCATATGCTTTCCACCAGGCTAAGATGTCAAAAGTAGATACAACATTTGGCTACATCTCCATTATTACACACCTGCATCAAGATATGATGATAACTTCGTAACAACATGACTTAAGGTGGAGGACATACCCGTTTTGAAATAAAGAATATCAAAACCTACTAGCCCCTAATGTGTCCATCCTGATACATGAGGCTCTATAGTAGCTCGGGATGTGCCCATCCTTAAGTTATATGATTGAAAGACTAGTTCTAAACATAAAGTTATATTATCAAAACTATTGATATGTTCAGTTTGTAAGTTATTATTTATTTGATTAAGAAATACTAACACCTTTCAACTTAATCCTATGATCTAATACAGCAACTAAACAAAATGTCATTGAGGCTTCACTTCAATACTTGTTAAAAAAAATTTTTTCCATTTTTTCACAAATGGTGTCAAGTAGTTCATTAGTTTTATACATTTTAATTTGTGAACTAATTGCAAAAAGATGATTAAGTGCTTGATTAGCAATGGGATAATAAACCCTAGAAAAAAAAATAATGTTGCATTATAAAAAATTTCTAAAAGATTCTCTAATTCTTCACAAATTTCCTTGTGCCCATTGGGCTCAGTAATCTACTACATGAAAATACAAAATTCATTAAGTACTACTTTTCTAGAAGTAGCTTTATTTAACATTTCATTTATAGAATTCCATCTAGATTCAACATCAATCCTTATTCTTATAGATGTTAAATTATGCCTATTACATATAGTGGCATATAGGTGTTTTCTAAGTGAGGATGAAAAAATATATCTAATACAATCTTTAATTTTTCCTATTTTAATTTCAATATGTTTTAAACCAACTTTAACAATATGATCTAAAATGTGAAATACACATATGCTGTGAAAAATAGAACCATCAATTAAGTTAGAAAGTGGCATCATAGTTTTCATTACATCAATGGTTACATTATTGTTAGATACATTATCTAAAATAACAAATATAACTTTATCTAAAATGTCATATTCTGAAAGTTTTTCTAAAATAAGTATTTATTCTTTGCCCATTGAGTGGCCATTTAGGTTTTAAAAAAGTAATTATCTATTTGTTCTTTAGCTATTTTCATCAATCTTATGGACAGTGATAGAGAGAAAGCCATCACCACCTCTAAATTTTCATAAATTTGTGGTTATAGCTATTCTACCAACACTATTTTGAAAGTAATTTTTTTATATTTTATTTTTCTTCTTTCCATAACCTAATGGCATCATTCTTAGTATTGTTTCCTAGAAACTTTTTTAAATTGTAGAGCAAATACATGTTGAATGAAATCTTCAAAAAAAACTTATTTTTAGTAAAACCAAAAGGCATTTCAGCAAGTACTATTATTTTACCAGCTCTTGTCTAGCTGCAGTAGCATTATAACTAAGTAATTCTAAACTACTACCATTATTTGAAATTTGAGTTTGTGTCCCTCCCCCTTCAGTTTGGGACCCAGACCTAATATGTTTGGGTTCACAAACATCTCTATGCCTTTTCAAGTGCCCTTTACAGTCACTTGAATTTGCACTATAAATTTTTTTGCAATATTTAAGTTAGGCTTTTTCTATTTGTTTTCCATTTTTATCTATAACAAATATTCTTTCATATGCTTTCCAAACTTTGAACTTTTAGGCTCTCTTGGCTCCTTCATGGGAACCCTAAGTCAGAGTCCCTATGGTTTGGGTTGGGGTTTGCTGTGTTTCAATTTCTTCTGGTATATTATGCAAATCCTTTTCTTCCCTTGATTCAAGGGATGATCTTCAAGGTGGTGTCCATCCATTTAAAACAATAATAACAATAAATTTGAAAAGAATATACTTAATTAATAATTATATTAATAGAGATTTTTCTAATAATTAGTATAAGAAAGGGGAGGAGATGAGAGATATAATAATATATATAAATTATAGGAATATGAAATCTCAAACTGAAATAAAACAAATACCTCAAAATTTTGAAGGCCCCTTAATCTTGTGTCTTGGTGAATTGATCTTTGGTCCTCCAAAAACTTGTTACTTGAAGTATGAGTAGAATTTGAGAGAGTTAGAGAGCTTAACTTATGTTGTGAGAGAGTTACAGAGATATGAGAGAAAGGTAGAGCTTGTAGTATGAGAGAATGAGAGCAGTGAGTGAGTTGTGATTGTGAAAATGAGAGGGAGAGGATATTTATAGAAATATGAAAGGTCAAAATGGCCTTAAATACCTAAAAACTAGCCATTTATGGCTATAAGGGGAGGGCAAAACAGTCGAAACATTCTAACTAGCCGTTTTTTGGTTGGGGGGGTATTAAAAAGTAGCCGTTGGGTCATGCCGGCCATAGTCCATGCCATACTATGTTGACCTTTAAGGTCTAGTGGGTCATGCCTTGCCGGTTCACGAGCTGTGCCGCGGTAGTACGATAGGCTTAGCACCTTTGGCCCAGCACGGCCCAGGTCTCCATGTCATCCCGGTCGCGCTATGCTATTGGCCGTGCCATCCTGCACTGTGCATCTCTAGTTTCATGCTTAAGAATGATCTAGACTTTCCCAAACAAGTCTAATTCATACTGTATACATCTAAGTACTTACATAGATACATCCTACCCTTAGAAAAATCTATGGTTAATTTATGAACGGTGAAAAATGCTCTCATACAATAAAAAATTACTAGTAACTATCATATTTTTCAAGAGAGCCCCCCTTTTTTAATTTTTGAGGAAATTAAGAAAAAAATCATGCTGGTAGGCCACTCTACAAAATCATACCCACTATCAATTTGGAATCAAGAAAGGCCCCATGGGGCCATTTTCCTTTTTTTTTTTAATTTTTCTCGTGGAGTGACAACGTCGTCACTTCAAGACTATACCCGTCACGGGTTTTTATAGTTTTCTTCTTCCCCAAACTCTTCTTTCTTCATTCATCTTCCCTACTCAGCTCTTCTCTAGCAAAAATTGTAGTCGTGCCTCATTGTCATCCTCATTAATCCCTTTACTTAGTGCATTTGTGAGAATTTGGTGTCTTCCCAATCGTCTTCTTCTTTAAGGTTTTGTATGAGGTTACATTTTTCTTTCCAATCTTTTGTAAGTATTTTATCAGTCTTTCCTTCTATCATTTATATTCTAGTAATGGTTTCGAAATGTATTTCATATGCGTGCATTCCACTCAAGATTCAAGAAGAAAGCAGTTCCTATCCATTCCACTCAAGGTTTTTTTTTTTTTTTTTTTTGCATTATGTTTTTTTTTTGCATTATGTTAATGTCCTTAAATGTGGATTATTCCTAGGGTTTTTATTTGAAGTTTATGTGCGTGTGAGAGATATAGTTTTTTTTCCTTATTGTCTCTATCTATATTGTATTTTATTTTATTTATATTTTTTTTTTGTTTTTGTGTGTTGAGGATTTTGTGTTTGTTAGGATTTTATGGTTTTGTTTGAGTTTCTTACCCTTTTAATGAAACTACATTTCTGAATTTACGTTGTAGTATTTTGTATAAATTTTGAACTTCTATATTTTTCACATTATGTATAAAATTTAATGTTTTTCGTTGCTTTATATAGTGAAATGAGCAATAGCGAGGTTGTAGAAATATTTCACCTTGATGGTGATTTTGTCTCTGATATTGTACATCTTGTGTATAATGGTGGAATGCAAAAGTTTAGGCGGGTAGCAAAGAGTATAATATTTTCTTCTTTACTAAAAGTAGTACTTGAAGCATCTAAATGGAAGGCACATATTGAAGAATTAAGCATTAAATATCTTTATCACAATGGTTATATATTTTCATTAGTTACTTTGGAAGATAATACTGATATTAGGAAAATTTTGAAACAACAAGAAATGTGGATACCAGGTTACAAATGTATGTGTCCAGACATTTAAACATTATATAGAATCGAGTTGACAGTCTATTTAGGTATGTATTTGATTTTATAAATTTGAAAAACTAAAACAGCTAAGATTTTTTGTTCATCATTTTTGTTTTTTTGTTTTTTTTATGAATGCGTTCAAAGGTGAAGAGGAACGATATAGAAAGAGAAAATGTGGTCACCTCAAGTTTGAAAAGAGAAAGCAGCAAAAGAAATAAGGTTTGAGAATGTTTTACAGTTGATCATTGTGAAGACACTAGTATGTATGGAGGAAATATGGGCATCTCATCCTTGATAAATATAAGTAGGAAAACAAAAAAGATCCGAAAATATCCTACAACTTATACTTGTAAAGACAATGATAGGCATTTTAGTACGGCATGTAAAAATATTTTAGATGATTATCTTACACAAGGTTATTATAATGGTGTTCACATTGTAGGGGGTGAGAAGGAAGGACCATTATATAGTCTATGTGGTAATGGTGAATTTACAGGGGTAGGTGGAGATTTAGATGGTGTAAATGTGGGTAGGTGGAAATTTAGATGGTGTGAATGTTGAGCATGTTAATACAAAGATGACAAATAATACATCAGATCAGCCAAGTTCGAAAAGAAGTGAAAGTTTAAATGACACAATGGTACTAACTGAGTTTACAACCGAAATTAGGATTAATTCGGGAAAGGAGACGTGGATAGGTCATGTATTTCAAGATCATAAAAGATTTAGAACTATTATTGCAAAGTTTGCAATTTACAATAATTTCACTCTTAAGCACTTGAGGATAAACATGACAAAAGTAACAGCGTCTTGCAAAAATGACCACTGCCCTTAGTGTATACATGCCTCCATTATTAATTTTCTGAAATTTAAAGCACGGACATATAACACAAGGCATAGATGTTCTCGTCCAATAATGGGGATGGCACATCACCAAGCATCTGCAAAGCTTAGTAAAGAGTTCATTGAGGATAGAATTCGATTGAATAATGAGTTAAAGCCTAAATAGATTATGTGTAAATACTAAAAAGAATTTGGTGCTCGTATTACTTACAAGAAAGCATATATAGCTAAAGAAATGGTACTCAATAAAGTGCAAGGATCATACGATGAGTCATTTATGATCCTTCCTCGTTATTCCAAGGAATTGCGCATGAAAAATCCATGTAACATAATTAACAATGACACCACGGATGATGATCAGTTCAGAAGGTTTTTTTGGGCATTTAGTCCATGTATTCGTTCCTTTTTATCATCTACAAGGCCCATGCTAGCTATTAATGGATTACACCTTAGGGGAAAGTATCATAGTATCTTATTAGTGGCAGTGATGTATGATGCGAATCACAGGCTGTTTCCATAAGCATTTGCATTTGTGGAGGTTGAGTGCCGTGATAGCTAGGAGTCGTTCTTCACAAATTTATCCATGGTATTAAAAAATTCAAGGAATTTGACAATTATGTTGGACCGCTAGAAAGGCTTTGTGCCTGCATTAGCAAACATAATTCCTAATGCACAGCACTGTTACTATTGTCATCACATTACTGAAAATATTAAGTCAAGCTTTGGTGATCGTGTCATAGTGATGAAATTTTGGAGAGCAGTAAAGGCTAGTAGACCATATAAGTATGAGGCTTATATGAATAACATCCGTACCGTAGACGAAGGAGCCTACAATTATATTCAAGAAATAGGAAGGCAACATTGGTCAAATGCATTTGTTTATGATCGATGGTATGATATATTAACTAGTAATGCTGCCAAGTGCACTAATAGCCTCTTGAAAGACAATAAAGTTCTGCCAATTATGCAGTCAAGATTTTCAAGTTCAAAAATAGTTTTTGTACCGAACTTGAAAATAGGAGGACATTTAATTGCAAATATCCATATTATGGGACCTTTCAATTGCATTTTTTGTAGCATTCAAATTGAAGCAAAATTTTCAATAAGATTCATTCGATAATGCCCCCTTTCCACATCCCCCTACATAAAACAATTGTGCCCTGCACTCTTCACTTGCAATAACGATGTCTAAACAGATACAGCCTTCTCATTTATTTTATTCATAACATTGGGAAAAGTTACAAATATATGTGTCCATTGAAACTTTTGTATGTAACGCAACACACACAAAGCCAACCTACAAGTGGCCTTATATACATACTAATAGGAGAAGCCACAACAAATTAACCCTTTTCTCTTAGAGGCATTTTATCAAAGAACTCTAAAGTATATATTCAACTCTACGACATTGAAGGAGAATGTACTTAGTTTGAGTATTTTTTTGCTCTTAGAGGCATTTCATCAAACAAATTATAAACTCCAAAAATAATTACAAAGACCAACAAGTTAAAAAAAGGGGGGGGGGGGGGGGGAGGGGAATAGGGTTTCCTAACTAATACATTGACTAGAATGCAAGCAAATCAAATAATCTCAATGCATTATTAGCAAAAAACCTCTACAATATATATCAAACATCATGTAAGATAAAACAAGACATCTGAAGAGAGCAAAATACATACAACAAACCCTAATGGAGAAGACAAACAACAAGGAAAAAGAGGTTGGCAAATACGTTGATCAATGCTCACAAAAAGATTCCAAATCCATTCCAAACTTCAAGGGGAGATGTTAACAATGAGGAAGAAGTAGAGTCAATAGTCTTCGCCAGAGCACAGACGATAAATGAAGAAGACGAAATGGAGGAGCTGTGCAGTGGGTAAATAGGGCATGAGGAGTGACGACGTTGTCGCTCCATGAAAACACTTAAAAAAATATAAAAATGGCCCCATGGGGCCTTTTTTGTTTTGAATTGCTAGTGGAATTAATTTTGTTTAATGACCCACTAATGTGATTTTTCCTGTAATTTCCTCTTTATTTTTAAATCTAAAAGTCTCCATTAAGTTAAGAATATGCTTTTGAAGTAGTCCTTTGACACTTAGAAGATACTTATTATTACCTCCCTTGATTAATGGTAGGTAAAGTTTCCATTAGTCAAAGTGGTCCAAAGTGATGAAATAATCATTCTCCCTTCTCTATTTAATGCATTGCCAATTGAACAATTTCTTTGTAATTCTTGACAAGAGGGGTCCACGTGACTTCATTTGTAGGTGGTAGGAGTCAACATGATTCTATTATTTGGGCTAGGCTAACCTTGTGAAAAGTGAAATTAAGTGTGTGAAGAAGCATAACAATTGTGGAATGAGCAAGATGGTCAAAAGGAGAAAAATAAAGATTTGATATTTTCAAATTTTTATATTAGTATAAAAGACTGACACAAACCCATATACCAGTGAAGTATGATATATAGGTGGATACCTTAAAATTTTAGCTTTTACAAATACAAGGGCCCGAACTGTGTTTTAAAAATGTAGGCTCAGCAATTGTCCTTGTGGGCCAACTTTTCTGAAGAGTTCTCTACAACATTTTTAAATCAAGGATAACATGGGGTACTTCGTGGTCGTACTATTGGATCTTCACCCAAAACAAGCAATGTCAATTTTTCCACCTCTTAGATGGTGACTGAGCCACAAATCTTGTAAACGGATGCTCACAAATTGATCAGCTGTGATCACCACATGGAGTTTTGGGTCCCAACATAACATGAACGTGTTTCAATGAGTAGAAAGTGCGTTGGCACTTCCTAAGGTCAAGACCGGCCTAGCTAGATGAGCAATCATCTTAAAATGAAACCACAAGAATAAATAAATAAATAAAATCCCTAATTACGGGGGACTTGATTGTGAGAAGAGTTGTTTGGATATGAAAGATAGGTTATTTAACCAACGAGTACTAATTCAATTGGCTAAAGACTATATGCTTAGGAAGTGGAGAGGTCTTGTGTTGGACACTCATTTTCGTTGGTCAACTCCCATAGGTTTACCTATCAAAGAGTGGGCTCTACCTAATGGGAAATAATGAAAATTATTTTTACTGTTTCTACTAATGCCTTGAGGTTATAATAGCAATGATTAGTTAAAAAAAGTTAATATAGTATTAGAGCTAACCGGTCCTGAGTTCGAATCTCAGAAAGAACGACTCGGCACTAAACAAAGAAAAAGAAAAATGCGTGTCGCCAAAAGTGCTCCGACCAAATTCACCTAAGGGGGAGTTTTGAAATTTTTGAAGGTCGGTTTAATTGGTTTATGAAGTAGAATTGTTTTTATCTTTGTTTTTATTAAATTTGTTATGGTTTTTTTAATTCACTTTTTGATATTTATTTGTTTGAGTTTTTCTTTCCTTAGAATCTTTATCAGTTTGATATTCTTGTGTATTTTGTATTGATTTATGATTTTGGTGGTTGAATTTGTGGATCTAGTTAGCAAATTTTTATTGTTTAGACTTCATCTAGAGAGATTTGTTTGTTTTGCCAGTATTTATTTATTTTGGATCTAGTTTTTGATTTATTGACATATAATGAAGCTAAATGCAACCTTCAATTTTTACATTATGACAAAAATTAACCCTCTAAATAAGAGGCATACCCTCTAATGAGAGACAAATAGAGGGTGTACCAGACAATCAATTTAAAACAAATTAATGTAATACCAAACATGTTTTCTGCTTTCAACCCCTATTTTGTATGACTCTTTTTTAAATGGCCCTATTTTAGATGGCTCTACTAAAATAAGAGTAAAGATGCCAAATAAGGCCTTTTAGTCATTAAAAAGGTTTATGGTATTCATTTTCTTCGCAAAATTAGGCATTATAAAAATAGAGCAAGATCTCTATCGCTCTTAAACCTTTTCTTCTGCTGCAATATTACTCCATTTAAGAAGGCAAATGGGAGAAGAAAGGACATAGCAATAAATGAGTTATTTGCACCAATTATTAACAATTGAGAGTAACAAATCTCAACTCTCTAGGATACCTCTAAAGGGATCCTAACATATTAAAAATTGTCAAAACCATCTGCCGTCAAAAAAATAAATAATGTTGATCCCAGGTTATTCCTTAGCTAGCTAGAGACATTAGCATATTTATGAGAGTAGATGAGTTTGAGTTCCTATATATAAGAAAAGGGAGAGAAAAAACTATTGACTTTGCCAATTTGTTAAGCCTAGAGTGAAAAAGGAGAAAAAAGGGATTGATGTGATGTAAAGTTTTATTTTTGGGTATTTCGATTGAAGAAATAAAAGTAGAGTAAGTTTTAATTTATGGGCATTTGGATTAAAATATGATAGAGTAAAGTTTTGATGTGATATAAAGTCCGAGTTTTACCCCACTTTTTAATACTTTGTTTCACCCTCGAAACCTAATAAAGTGGGGGGGGGGGGGGGGGGAAAGTGAAATGTTATCTTATAGTTGTTTATTAACTTTATTTATGATTTCACTCATACTCCTCTTTTGTTACTCTTATGTAGACAAATAGGGTCGAGCTTGAGTTGTGCTTGGTAAAGCATCTTTCTTACGTTCAAAGGGTACTAAGATGTAGTGACTCAGTTCCAAAGTAAAATCTAAATGAAAGAATATAAGTAATAATCGGTTCTAAACTATCGAGGCGCATTTTGGGACAAAACCGTGAGAACTTCCATAAAAATTGTAAAGTTAAGTGTGTTCGAGTCAGAGCAATTTCAGGATGGGTGACCTCCTGGGAAGTCCAAAAGCGGACAGTACCTCAATAGTGCGAAGCGGATTGTTATAGATGGTATTAGAGAGGGGATGGCTCTCCTCTGAGTGGTGGGAGGGGACCTCTCGAATCCTGCCCTCCACAAGAGAGGGGGGGGGGGGGAACGAAGTCCCACATCCCTTATGAGGCCATCTTCGGTCCGACATTACTTAGAACAGTTTAGAAATGGGGACATATCCGGCGGAAGCTAGTGGGCTTGTAACGATCCAGTCCCAAAGTAAAATCTGAATGAAAAAGTAAAAGTAATAATCAGTTCTAAACTAACGAGGTCTCTTTTAGGGACAAAATCGTGAGGACTTTTATAAAAACTGTAAAGTTAAGCTTGCTCGAGTCAGAGCAATTTCAGGGTAGGTGACCTCCTGGGAAGTCCAAAAGCGGATAATACCTCGATAGTGCAGAGCGAATTATTACATAAGATTAAGGTGTCCATATACCAATGAGATGAAATATGTTGTCAGAAACTTCGTGTGTTGCGAGATTTTAATAGAAATGTAAGTAGAATTTGGATTTCCTTGTTTGATGGCAATAATTGAAAAAACCGTGCCATTTGAATTCTAAATATTATGATCTATTGGAGAATTTGGAAAACCAATTTGAAAACAACCTTAGAGAATTGAAAATTCTTTTCAACAGGAACTTTTGAATTTCAATAAACCCGTATATCCTAACTAGTGAACCCATAAACTTCGCTACGTATCTTAGTATGAAGAGAAACATAAAACTTTGTGATGCATGAGTACAGGAGAATCTAAAATAATAGAATGGTTATCTCTCAAACTCAAATTCAATCGAAGTTGTCAAATATTTTAACTTAGAGCATTAACTGGCAAGGCACTTCTATATCATAGAAACTGTTCATAATCCCCAAGTTGCAAGTAACATTCTAATAAAGTAAGCAATCGAATATAACAAAAATAATTATAAATAAATTCAAAACCTCGTCCTAAATTTTATGGATTTTTACTGGCCTACCACTTTGAAGATCCTCCCATTCTTAGGAGATTTTTTTTTTCCAATGAGTAGACGTGTACAATCCAGTTTTATGTGGCCCACTTAATAATTTTCTATTTATACCAAAAAAATAATAAAAAAAACTTCAAGTTTTCCTATATCTTCTGGGTCTGAGCTTTTGCATGACTATTATCCACAACAGAGACTTTCCCATCTATACTGCCTGCGTCCATCTACATTGCCACCAGGGGCCATGAGCTGTCGACCACAAGGCACAGGTGAAATCATATAGAACTCTAATCTAGATAAATCATGCGTTAATGGAGTAAAACTCCATCTAGGGTCCTTCTATTGAAATCCAAACCGTAAAAAATAGCCTCCCTCCTAGTGTAAATGGAGCATCTTTAATACGAATTTTTTCCATCATAACATAAAAAAAAACCATGATCAATACAATCTTGTACATAATCACTATCATATCTTTCGTAGATAACCTCACGTCGACGTGAAATTGAATGATACCCCCACACACGAAACGGTTCAGACTCCAACAGTAAGTCTTGTAGGGCCCGTGTCGGCAGGTGAGCAGGCCCCACTTCCGAATCGTCAAAGCGTACATGCCGTCGATCCTTTTGCACACATCCGCATGTGCTCCCCGCTGGCACTCTCGTGCAGCAAGTACTGCACTTCATGCTCTCTCTCTCCTCCTCTTCCTCACTCCTGACAATTACACATCTGAAACTCAGCCCCTCCAATTCCAATTCCATGGAAATTGAATTCCAACTTTCCAACTCCACTTTCCTCTGAGGAAGAAGGAAAAAACCCTCCAATTTCCTCCTCCATGGAGCCAAACACCCGCCTCGATCACGCTCTCTTCCAACTCACTCCCACCAGAACCAGGTAATTTAGATACCACCACCACCACCACCACCACCACCACCACCAAATCTCAAACCGTACTTTTCATTTTCCATGATTCTAACTTTCCCTGCTCTCTGTTTTGATTTTCCCGTGTGTAAAAAAAAAAAAAAGATGCGATTTGTTGGTGTTCTCTGGTGGCGAGTGCGAGAAGCTGGCGTCTGGACTGCTGGAGCCTTTCCTTTCCCATCTCCGATTCGCCAAGGATCAGATCGCCAAGGGAGGCTATTCGATCGCCCTCCGCCCCGATTCTCCCCTCGCGCCGTGGTTCACCAGGTCCACCTTGGAAAGGTTAAAATCTTGATGAGTCCTTTTTTTTTTTTCTTCTTCTTTCTTGATTGTGATCTTTTGTGGAAATGTCTAGATCTGAAAGAGATTCGGAGAATTACGCGCTTTGGATTGGAAGAGGAAGAAAGAGATTGAGTGAGAGTGGGAGTGATAGAGGAGAGAGGATTGTGAGGTTTGCTAAGTTGGGCTTTGAGTGGTTTGGTTCGGTGTGTAATTTAAAATTTGACTGAAAAAGAAATTTAGAGGACTGGATCATGATAAGAGTAGTAAGAAAATGGTAATATGAGAGATTTGATCTTGACACTTCTTGATCGGAGATCTCATGTGGCACACAGTATCCTCTTTATGGGAATTTGATCGGTTGGATCAAATTTTACTCTAACTAGAGTGATATACACCGTTGGATTTGGATTGATCATGTATGGATAATCATAGTAGTAGTGAAATTTGGGCTGTTTTATGAAAGAGAGGGAGGCAAATTAGATGAATGAGCTGGATTATGGAAAGGTGGGCCTCACATAAGTTGTTAAACAAGGTGTTGGATGCTATCTTCGAATTTGAAGAAGCAGTCTTTTCGGATCTACATTTCTCAAGAATTCTCCAGCCAGGGATTGTGAATGTTGGAAGATTATTTAGAATTCAATGACCAGGATTAGTGAATGTGCGAGGTGTTTGCTTGTTCAGTTTTGGTTTCTTCTTGTTTACTAAACATAATGATATGTCTCCTGCACCAGTATTCTCAGTGTCTTGTTTTGTGATACCTCTGTAAGTGTTTGCATTTTTCTGCTGCAAAGGTTTATGGATCAATATCCATGGTTCTGAGATTTTTTGCGAATTCTTGTTTCAATCTTGAACTTCTTAATTTCTGTTGGTTTTGCGTATGCGTCATGTGCTCTCTCTCTTTGTGTCTATGTCTTGTATTGTTGCAGGTTTGTGCGGTTTGTTAGCACTCCTGAAATTCTTGAGAGATTTGCTTCAATAGAAAGGGAGATTTCACATATTGAAAGCTCAATTCACTTGAATGATTTATCAACCTCCACGGTTAGTTGACTTTGGTTACTCCTGCTTGTGGAGGAATATAGAATTTTCAAATGCCAAATTGTTTGTTTCTCACTTCTATTTTCTCTTGCTTTGTGGTGATGTGCAGGCTCCAAATCTGAATGTGATAGGGCAAACTGAGGAAGGTAAAAACCAATTGTGTCACAGACATCCCAGTCTGCTAAATTACCATATTTAAGTATATTTCAAGATCTGTGACTTCACCTGTGTACATATGTATGTAAGACTCATAACTATCATGTGCATTTTTGAAAATGGTTTTAGTGATAACAAGTGGATAGGATTTGGGGGTTGCAATCGTGACGGGCCCTATTCTGATTATCCCCCACCTACTAGAACAACATCAGGAATCATTTTCCTTTCAACCTAATAATAGTAGCAGTAGCAGCCTGTTTGGCATTTCATTTGTAAAGTGAATTCAAAGTGAAGGGTTTCTTATAAGAGACAAGAAAAGAAGAGGAGTCTTATCAAATTATACAGAATTTCAAAAACCACCTCTTCTTTTAAATGAAAAAACGTCTTAAACTTCTACAGGATAGTTATTTAGATTTATTTTTTATTTTAAAGATTTATACGGTCTTTTGGGCTCTCAGCAGTCCCATGCGACTCATTTGAGTTGATTTGACTCAAATGCCCGTGCCCTTGAGTCCAAGTTTAAAAATTTGATTTGGAATACCACTAAATCAATGTTAGAAAAAAACCACTAAATCAATGATTGGGAACTCAGTAATTTATTGAAGCATGCACTATGGATTCATTGAACAAACATCCATCTACTTACAAAAGAGAAACATTTTTCAATGTAATAAGTAGTTCGGGCTTATATAGAATGAACTTGTTTGTCACTATGCATAAATTAAGTAATATTATAAACTCTCGATGCCCATACATGCATTCATGTGTTTGTGAATATATTTCCACTTGTATACATATGCTGAGACTTAAGAGTTCCTACATGTCTCCTCCTTGCAGCTATGCTGAAGAAATATTCAAAACTTTAATTTCTTGCCTTAGAAATTCAAACTATAAAGCATTTATATTACCTGAACTTGACTAATTCAATTTTGGTTTAATAGGCAACACAACAGCTGTCGATGGAATTACCAAAAAGTCTATTGTTCCTTACAAGGTATTTCACACACTTATGGGCTACACTTTTATTCCCAAAAGAGAAATTTCAATTCCTATCATAGCTGAACTATTTTGTGATAATGAGTCATCAGCAGTTGAAAGGTGAATCTAGTGGCAACGAGGTTCCACAGGAAGAAAATTCCAAGTAAATAACTTTTTTCATTTTATTGGCCACATGTGATTTATGCATCTTCTTGTCAAGATAAAACTGATAGTCATCATCATTGTCTGAATTACATCTTTATATTGTTTACCATCATTTACCAGGCTTCGCCTACAAAGAGTTCTAGAGACTCGGAAAGCTGTGCTTCGAAAAGAACAAGCGATGGCATATGCTCGAGCTTTTGTAGCTGGATTTGAAGAGGATCACGTAGATGACCTCATTACTTTTGCTGATGCTTTTGGAGCTTCTCGTTTAAGGTACTAGTACTTGGACATGTCCCATGTATATATATTAAGAGGGGAGGCAGTGGTTTACATTCTTGATCATAAGTTACATATAAAATTATAGGATTGGCCTCTGATTTTACTCAAAACCAAATACAAATATCAGTGGAACTTAATCCTATATAAGTATTTCTCTATTTCCATTCTCTTGCTGAGAAGGAATAAGGGAAGCTGTCAATTCCATGTTCACTGTCGTATAGTTATATTAAAGTTTTGAGTTTTCATCTGATTTAGTAAAAGAAAAATACTTTCGATATAAATACAATTTACAGTGAACACTACGGTTATGTTTTAGACTTTTAGTCCAGGTGCATGAATACCACTCATAACAAATTATACTTTTGAAGGCAATAAACCATAAAATTGGGATACTTCTACCATTCAAAAGATAAAAAAAAAATTGAAAAAAAATAAAGAATAAGGATACTTCTGTGATAATTCACATTTTGGACTTTGATTCACCAATTTCGAGTTTCTTTCTAGGGGTGTTCACTTTGTTTGATTGTCCATGCTGACAGCAATTTCTTGCCTTGGAAAGTATCAAGAGATTTTCAAAATCTTGGACTTTTGTTGGGATCACTGTTTGGACCCTCCGGTTTTTTAAACTGTGCTTATAACACGTTGTATTTCCTGGAAAGGAGAATTTATAAACTACAAAGCAACCCATAGCTTTTAAAGGTGGGATTTTAGTGGCCATTGGTCACAGAATCTGTGTTGATGTGGTGCTTCAGGAAATATAAAATGACTGGTAGCTTATCTGTTTTATTTTTTAGATGGTGGGCCTAGGCCCTAGACCCTAGTACTGATCATCACGTAAGAGATACAGGACCTCTAACTTGTCAATCAAACTATAAGTCTATAATAGATGTAGCCATATTGTGGACTGAAATGACGACTCCTAAAAGAAGTCAAACTTCTTGCTTCTTTTTTCTTTTTTTTCAAAACCCTTCTTTACTTGCCCAGGTCCTTTATGCCATGGGTGTGAGATTGTGATCTTCTTATGAGGAGAGATAGAGCAGATCAATCATTAGTTGGGCCACCAAGAAGTCCAGGGAGCAGAATGATTATTACATTCTCCTCTCTCTCTCTCTCTCTCTCTCTCTCTCTCTCTCTCTCTCTCTCTCTCTATTTATATGTATATATATAGATGCATGAGAAATTCTCAAAAATTCTCCATTTTAAAAGCTGCCTCTTTTGCTCCCCTATGTTTTTATGGCATGGAGCTCACCTTGAGCCAATCCAATAATTTCATACCCCATGAATTTGTAAAAAGCCTAAATTTGACGCTTTTCCAACTTTTTCTCACCCTTGGATTGAAATCACAAGAAAATGGTTCCTCTAAAGCCATTAAACTTTTGGGCTATAGATCAAGGGATTAGGATGATCTAATGGAGTTGTAAATTTTCACATAGATGGATCTCATCTAGATTATTTCATCCAGTGGCATTCTATTGTCATAATACACCATAGTGGCCCCCCATTGGAACATGCTTTTTTTTATAAAAAAAAACTCCCTGGGAGTTTTCTAGTGCTCCTCATATAATATTTATGTACATATACACATATATATGTTGTGCACGAATGGAGGCATGTAACTTGCAATCGATCAATCAAGCTACACACAAGAAGAGAGACAAGCACAGAAGAGTACACATGGGAGATTTACATAGTTCAGCGATGCGCCTACATCCATGGCTAAAAGATAACTCTACTCTTTTATTGCACTCTGTTGCTTAGGTTTAGGGTTACAATTTACATCATATATATATATATATAACTCTCTCTTTCTTAGCCCTAAGAAAGCTCGGTACAAAGACCAAAATACTCCTGACCTAAAGCCCGGTCTATAACTAAGCTAATGGACCAATCCGGTGAACCCGGAATAGAGGACATAAACCCAACAATATATACATACATATATATATGTTCTGTTAGATCAATCCACCATGGAACTGTTTTTATTTTTTATTGTTTTTTAAAGTTTCAGAATTTTTGGGAGCCAAAAATGGGAGACTCTATCTGACCTTGGCTGATTTGGTGGCTGATTCTGGGTTTTATTTATTTATCTTTTTTTTTTTATAGAGTCCGATTTTGGGTTTTAAAACACTGCTTCAGTTATAATCAAGGGAATCTTGTCAAATAGGAAACAGAAAAATGAATTATATTACAATTACTTAAGATGTATAAGCTTTAAAATATAGGATTTACATAAATCTTAAGAAAGGTCTTGCAAAATATCTAGGCATTCTCCTTTTTAGGGATGTTTTTAAAGTCTCATGAATATCAAATTTATCTTGTTTCACAAAGGTGTAAGTCTTTTTTTTAAGGAATATTTTTTATATTTAATACAGCTCACCATTTGCAGCTGGTATTTTTTTTATCAATCTATGTTGGTTCACTTGTTCCACACCCATACTTGATTTATTATGAATTTTCATTAAGTCAATTTTGTAGGAGGGGTTTCCTAGTCAAACTAGAAAAACTTTTATCACAGGAAATGTTGAAATAAAAACCTTTTTGCTTGCATTTTTTATATTTTAATTTTCTGACTGATTTATGTAACAAGGAGATGGCCCATTTTACAGAAAGTTGTCTTGTCAAGTACTTTGAATCTTTCATAAATGGATACAAAATCACAATTTCTAACTGAAAAAAAACTTAGTTTTAATTTTTCTTTTAATGGTCTAGTAACATTTATATATTTCATGTTTATGTAGCTCTAATGTAAATCTGCTTATTGGGACATTTTTTGCTTGTATATAATTGCAACTACTAGTATGCAGTTGGTAATAGATATGTTTGTATACATGCGTGATCACATAGGGCTTCTTGAAGGTGTATGTTACTGCGTATCTGTGTATTTGTGTTTAATTTCGAAACTGGTGCTGGTTTGGATCAGGTTAAATTGATATTTGTCTTTTCATTTTCTGGATTCTTTTTTTTTAACCATTTTCTGGATAGTTTAGCCTTAAAATTTATGACTTTAGATTATTAATGAATTCTGACATCCAGCATTATTGAATCCATAAACATAGACGACATTTTGGGCATGTATTCCATTAATATACTTCCTTATAAGCCTCTTATTGGCGAAAGATTCTAAATGTCGGGAACAACTCATCTGGGATGGACACCTGAACATGCCTTAGTTCTGTGAAATGAATTATGAAGGTTTATCCCAATTTTAATCCCCCAAAAGCCAAAAAAGAAAAAGAAAAGAGCTATGGCTTGTATATTAAGGGCTGCTTTGCCCTCTTCTATTCTAAGATATGATAGACTCTAAAGGTCCGGCAGTAGTTTTTTGTTCCCTTTTTTAGTCTTTCATAGGAACTGCCCCAATATTTTATGCGATGAGAGAGAAAAAACACTGTAAAATTCATTTAACCAGAAAAGATTCCCAATACTAGAATTTTTTTCAATATATGAAGTTATTAAGTAATTAGTGAGTATGAAAATGTGTTCACAAAATTGAGAAGTAGGCACTTATGTAGTTCGAAATATGATATAATTTAAATCAATGGTGGTTCATTGGCATTGGAATGAAACCCCAATAAAAAAATGGTGTTGGGTTCCAATTTTAGGTTGACTAACAGGCCAGTTCCCCTCCCATAATGTATGCTGACATGGTTTTATTCTGTTTATTGCCTTTTTTTTATGGACAATACCATCAGAGCCAAGAAATGCCTCGGGTCCTATGGGGATCTGTTAATAAGTGTCTTGGATCTCTACCAAAATTTTTTTTCTTGGATACCGACTATTTAGTCTGGCTGAGAAGTCTTAATATTTGTATTCTAAATTTTAAACGAATCCTAAAATTTAGAGAAGGTGATGCAGGCTAGACTAATGGCTCACGTTTGAAAGTTTATACCTACAGGCCCAAGTCTAAGTAATAGTTTGCTTTATTAGTAATAGTTGCTTTCTTAAGTTTTAGAAGTTGCTTTTATATTTTAATTAGGACTCCTTATTTGGATTGAACTAGTTTGTTTCCTTATTTGGAAAGTAGTTTAGTTATAAATAATTGTAGTCCTTTTTCATGGGATAGACTACATTATTATTGAAATAAGATTTCATTTTTCTTCTCCTTGTTGGTTGAATTCTTGCCTTTGGTATGAGACCTAGACAGATTATCCTAAGCCTTTTGGCTTGGAGAATAGCCCGTTGGCTGTTCTTCTTCTTGGTGTTGCGTCAGAAGCAAAATTCAATCTGGATTGAAAGACCATTCGGTCTTTTCCAGCTTTTGAGAAAATTAGAAAATAAACATACTTTCATTTTGGACTATGTCTTTTATATTGGAAATCCTTTTGGATAATTATTAGGATATTACCCTTAAAGTTTGAAGAAAAGCATGTTGTGGCCTGATTTTTAAGTCATTTTAAGAAATTAATCACTTAAAGAGAAAGAGCTGTGTTAGTGTTGGGAATCTTTGGACATGAAGAACACTATCTTGAATTGAGATGTAGCGTGTTGGTGATGCCCATTGGTTGAACTCCATAAAAAAGTTTTGTGGATTAGGCATCCACTAACTATTCATTGATAAGAAAAAGAAAAATCTTGAACAGTGATTGGATTGATGATAAAATATAATCATGCGTTGCGAATAGTGATTCGATTGATGTTGAAGATGGAGAATTCTTGGTTCAGTTCTCCAACTTAAGGATATTCCTTCAAATTCAATTGAGTCTAACTCATAACAATCATTTATCAAAAAGTGACTTTGTTGTCTCTCTCTCTATATATATACACATATATCTATCTCTCTAATGGTAATGTTTATGTGACTTGACCTTGAAACTTTGTTCTTGCGAGAATGAGCGCCTTCCAACTACACTATAGTCTCTCTTCCTCCATTTTTTGTAGTTGGCCATTTGATTTATGATAATGAAAATGGGCCAATGAAAGAATGAGTCCCTTCCAATTGTATTGTAGTCACTCTTCCTATGTTGTTTATAGTTGGCCATTTGATCTATGTTGATGAAAATGGGCAACTGAAAGAAAAAATAGTTAAGCTTGTCAATCACGGGGTAGATAAAAGAAGGGTTTGGATAGGTATTTGCTAAAATTTGCCTTGTGTTGTGAGAGAGAGAGAGAGAGATCTTGTTATTAGAATGGGATGTGAATATAATAAGGGGGGAGGAGGATCTTATTTATAGAATAAGATTGCTTTCTCCCCAAGTAATGTAATTTAGTAGGACTCTAACCCTAAGTGCTTTCTTTATCTAATGTGGGTCCTAATGTGGGCATCCACCTAGGATAATACATCTTATAACACTTCCCCTTGGATGACCACCATTCAATGACAATTGCCTCATTGAAACCTTGTAAAAGAAAAACTCAATGGGATAAAAACTAAAGCGAAGGAAAAAGAGTACAATGTCTTACTGAATCATTGAATTGATGGGCCTGCATAATGTTGACTTGTTAAAACCTTAACTAGGAAAAATTCAGTGGGATAAAATCTAGAAAAGGAAAAAGAGTACAGCGCACACGTTTTGGATAGCATGCTTTTGGATGCGTACCCCTGATTAGCTACTTCCCTTGACAAAAGTGACCTTTACATTGTTTGATGATAGAGTTTATATATGCCGATATCATGCACAAGCTTCTAGAATGTTGACTTTGGTAATGACCTGGTAAACAAAGCAGTAAGGTTGTTACTTGAACGAACTTGTTTGACTTCAATCTCATTATTCTTCTGAAGCTCATGTGTGAAGAAGAACTTTGGAGAAATGTGCTTCGTCTTGTCACTTTTAATGTACCCCTCTTTAATTTGTTGAATATATGCCTCATTGTCTTCATAGATAACGCTTGGGGTACCTATATTAGGAGATAATTAATAAGAACTACGAATATTCTGAATTAAAGATTTTAGCCATACATATTCCCTACTAGCTTCATATAGGGATAAAATCTTAACATGGTTAGAAGAAGTAGCTATCAAAGTCTATTTAGTAGAGAACCAAGAAATAGTAGCATTACGACTAAAAAAATACATAACTTGTCTGTGATCGACCCTTATGAGGATCAGGGAGATATCCTGAATTTGCATATCCTATGAACTTAGAATTTTTACAATAAAAGAGTCTTAAATCAATTGTATCACATAAATAGCATAGGATATGTTTGATACCGGTCCATTGCCTTTGCGCTGGCGTAGAATTATATCTGGTAAGTAGATTTATTGAGAATGTAATGCCTGGTTTAGTACATTGTGCTAAATACATTAAAGCACCAATAGCACACAGATATGGTACCTCTGGACCTAATACCTTTTTGTTTTGCTCAGTGGGACGATATGGATCTTTGTTTATTTCTAAAGATTGAACAACCATGAGAGTACTTAGTGGATGTACTTTGTCCATACCAAAGCATTTTAAAATATTTTTTGTATAGTTAGACTGATGGACTAATATTCCACTAGAACTTCTCTCGACCTGTAGGCCGAGACAAAATTTTGTTTTTCTAAGATCTTTTATTTCAAACTCTCTTTTCAAATAGTCAGCAATTATTTCGAGCTCTTCTGGAGTCCCGATTAAATTTATTTCATCGACATAAACTACCACTATTAGAAATCCTTTTAAAGATTTCTTTATGAAGATACATGGGCAAATGAGATTTTCATACCTTTTCTTGGACAAGTATTTACTAAGAGGATTGTACTATATTCTTCCGGATTGCTTGAGGCTATATAATGATCATCTTTTATATTAAGTACGTACTCTTGGATGTTGCATCAGGCAAAGTAAATCCTTCCACGATTTTTATATAAATTTCTGTGTTTAAGTCCTCATACAAGTAAGCGGTTATAACATCCATGACTCTCATGTCTAAATTTTCAGAAACTGCTAAATTTATCGGATATCTAAATGTTATGTTTATAACGGGGGAGTATTTTTTCTCATAATCAATTCCAAGTTTCTGCAGGAAACTTTGTGTTTTTTCTAATAATTTCCTTCATTTTGTTCATTTTCCTTACGAACACCCACTTGTAACCCACATGATTAACACCTTTTGGGGTTTGTACTATTGATCCAAATACACCGCATCTATTGAGAAACTTTAGCTATGCTGTAATGGCACTCTCCCATTTTGGCCAATCTTTCCTTTTTCGACATTCATTTATAGTATGCAGTTTTGTATCCCAATCATCATCCTCATTTTCCCTTGATATTTGTGTAGCTATTGCATATGCAAATGCTTCATCGATGACAATTTCTTTTTTAACCCATCTCTTTCTTTAATAATTATAAAGGATAGAGATCTCTTCATTTTTCGGTTCCGGTGCCTTTTCAGGGGCTTCCATAGTCTCATTAGAGACTTCCGTTATTCTAGAGAGAGTGGATTGTATCATAACCTCTTTAGGAGCATTATGTGCCTCTTTAGGAGTATTGCATGTCTCTTTGGGATGACATGGTGGTGATTGTATATTTCTCCTTTTTCGTGGAGCTGTATTCTTTGAACTTATAGGTCTGCTGCACTTCTGGCATATAGCAGATTCTTTTGTTGCCATTTTCTGGCTTTGTCTAATAGGTACATTAATCATGGCAAGTGTATTCATAGCTGGCACATGTAACTTAATTGCTTTTGCTGCATCATTAAATGCATCGGATAATTTATTTGCAATTTCTTGTAAGTGTACAATTCTAAGTTCTTCATTTTCATATTGTGAGGTACGTGGGTCTAGATGAGACAAAGTAGAAGTATTTTATGTTAATTCACACCGTTCTTCAGGAACAAGCTGTTCTGCATGAACAATATGTTCTTCATGAACTATTTTATCTCCCCCTAATGGTGGGAATTGTCTCATCAAATTGACAATCGGCAAAATGAGCAGTGAAGACATCTCCTGTCATTGGTTCTAAAAATTGAATTATCGAAGGAGAGTCATAGCCTACATAGATTCTCAACCTACGTTGTGGTCCCATCTTAGTACATTGAGGTGGTGGTATAGGGACTAGAACTGCACAATTAAACTTGCCAAGCATGGGTGGACCCACATCCTCTCATGTGGGAGTGGATGCACCCATTAAATTTTGAGAATCACTTAGAAGGCTATGGGTCATATGAGCCATGCCCCAAGGTAAAAGCCCAATATGTCTCCACTCATTGAAGCTCATGACTAAAATGACCCCTCTCCAAGGATTCAAATTCTACTCCATACAAAACCTAAATCCCTAACCTCGTCCGGTTGTTCCTCTCCAAACCTCTTCATTGATCCACAAATGAGAGACTTCTGTGAGTCATAAAATCTAAGAACAAATCTGATGATTACAATAAGGTAAGCTGTGAGCCCTCAATCTCTCACCCTTTCTTCCTTTCTTCATTTTGTATGTTGGGTTTTGTTTCAAATTTGGAAGTAGAACTGGGTTTTGACCTCTATGCTCTAACAAACGCATCACTGCTTTCCTTCATCTCTCGATGTAGAACCAAAAAAGGCATTGAGAAGATAAAGAAGAAGGAAAAAAAGGCAATGGTTTGCTATTTAATCTAAGCATTTGCTCTCTCTTTCTTTGTGCTTTTTTTTTTTTATAACTCTTCTAAGTCTTCTTCTGTGCTCTCATTATTTCCTTGTGAGAGATACTGAGACTCGCATGGTGGCCATTGCCAAATGGACGGTCGAAACAGGGGCAAACTCTTAAACAATCTTCTACTTTTAACTGCCCAAGTGTGGCCCACTTTAGATTTGTGATTCATAAGTGGATGATAGAGATTTTCAGCAAACTAACGTGGAATTGGTTGTATGACCCTCTTTTTTCGAGTGGGCCATTGTTGGAAGGATCAGAAAATTGAATGGTGTGGATTGGGTATGGATGCTCTATGATAAAACCCCAACTACTCAATCCACTTACTGTTGAGCAGATGCTTCAACTTTTTGTGGACAAACGGATCTTTTTTTTTTTTTGGAAAATGCTTCACCTTCATTATGCTAATGCTTATTGTAAAATTTCCACGTATTCCTAAGTTGGTTTGGATTTAAAGTGTTAATGTATTTCTTGTGGACCTTTTCACAGATAAATACATGTTTCCATGAGAGCCACTGTATTCATTTAGGAAGTCACTTTGCATTACACTGCCTTGGACAATACAACTTGTCTTTGCTTAATTTGCTATATTTGGAAAGTGATCAGATATGTAATTACCAAACCAAAGGGGCAAGATCCCCAAAATACATTAAATAAATCTGATTTCAATACATTGAAATTACATAGTATGCTTTTGTATAGCCAATAAGATTATATGAAGACAATCATGCAATGCTTCAAAACATGAAGAATTGTCCAGGGTCCAGGGCAATTGTAAAGATTTTGTTTTAGAGTTGAGATATCAATTAAATATTTTGTATCCATTTAAATGAAATACATTTTCTCTTGTGTTATTGTTCATGTGAATAAACTACTTGAAACTATTAAGTTTGACCTTTTCAATTAACCATCATCCGCACCCGTTATCCAAAATTCCTCGGTCCACCACTGTTGCCTAGTGAGATATTTGGCTGATGTTTTGATATAAGTTGTGTAGGAGAATATTGATGATAAGCTGTGGGTTGAAGTTTAATTAACATTGAAACACAGCATGTCTCCAAACACTAACTGGTAATTTGGATTGCATCAGTATAGTCTTAGAAATGACTTGAATGCATCTAATCATGGATTTAGCTAAGCCATTCAAGGTGTGGACATGCGGGGCAAGATATTCTATTACAATTCTTAGAGATGAGCAGTAGTCAGCTAAACTCGATGATGTAAATTCGCCCGCATTATCAAGTCTTATAAGAATTAATAGTAGATTAGGGAAATTGGCCTTAAGTTTAATGATTTTAGTCAATAGGTGGGAAAAAGCTATGTTCCTAGTTGAAAGTAGGCAAACGTCCGACCCACTAGTGGAGGCATCAATCAAAACTATAAAATACCTAAAAGGTCCACTATGTGCATTTATGGCTCCACAAATGTCAACATGTATCTTTTGCAAAAAGGATGAGGATTTTGATGAAATCTTAGTGAAAGAAGGTCGGGTAATTAGTTTTCCTTGTGAACATAGGATATATAGGTACCCATTAGGTATGGTCAATTTGCAGTTCTCTAAGGAGTGTTCAAAAAAGTTATCAATGATTTTCTTTAACATGGTAGACCCGAGGTGTTCTAACCTATCATGCCAAAGCAATAAAGTCTTAAATTGCTAAGCTTTGGGTTTAACGATGTCGTTTTGCTCATGATCGAATATGATTCGATGATAGATATTGTCGTATTGTATAACCCTGAAGAGAGTGTACTTAATGTTTCTACTATTTGCTTCTGGCTTCCAATACTAGTAACATTAAGTAACATTTCCTTGTTACCTTGACTAGTAGTCTCAATGTGTTGTCCATTTATTATGATGTCTTTGAAATTGAGCAAGTTTCTTCGGGAACTATTGGAGAATAATGCATCTTTAATGAATAAATGGGTACCATTAAGTAACGTTATATGGGCTCTTCTGGAGCCTTCAATTATTTGCATAGGTCCAGTTATGGTGGATACCTTTCATGAATTAAATACCGATTCTGAGAAATTTAAAATTTTAAAACATCCATGAAATTTCCATCAAATTAATAAACTGAAAATAATCAAATCATCCATCATTAAAGAGAAACAATTAATATCCATTAAAATAAATATCTTAAAACATCCTTCTAAAGTTAACTAAATAGAAATTATGCAAAATAAAAAAAAACTTATTTTGTCTTCTAGACCATGCCAGGGGGGTTTCGATCTCAGCATGAAACACCTCATTACTTAGAGGTTGGCCATTCTTGCGTAGAATGAATAGAGGCCTCATATGCTTTATTTTGTTCCACCACGTATTTTGTTGAAACTCCTTCCACATTTGTGGCAACGGTCATTAGAACGGTGAGTAGATTTATTCGGTGGATTTTGATTTTGATCCTGATTGTGCTTTTTCTAATGATCAAACCATTTATGGTGGTTTTTTAATTTTGGGGTGAGGGTCCCCGAAAACCTCTTCGTCTGGAGGAGTTTTTCTTGTACTTCTTCTCGAGGGGTGGTTTCTCCCATGTCCCTTTCCTCTACTTCTATTGGAACTAAAATTGGCATTTGCTTCAGGCATTGTTGTAGATCCAGTTGATTTGGAGTTTTGATTTTTTTTATCAAGACTTTTCTGTTTTACTCAGCAGCAAGGAGACAAGAAATGAGTTCTAAGTATTTAGAGAAACGTCGTTCACGATACTGTTGTTGTAGCATTACATTCGATGCGTGAAAAGTGGACAACGTTTTCCCTTAACATCTGCTCTTTCGTATCTTTACCCCACACAATCTTAACCAGGAAACAATGTTGAAAAGAGCAGAGTTATACTCAAATACTGTTTTTTAATCCTGAAATCTTAGGTTTAGCCATTCGTTCTAAGTAGTTGGTAATATGATCATCTTTTGGTGATCATATCTATCCTTCAGGAATTTTCAAAGACCTACTAGGTCCTCCTTAGTGAGATATTCGTTCTTGAGGTCATCGTGTATATGATGACGCAAGAAGATAAGAGCTAATGCCTTGTTTTCCGGGGGACTCCTTATTATCCTCTACTATTGTCTCTCCAAATTTCTTGGAGTGCGAGTGTATTTTTGCATTCAAATACCAGTATAAGTAGTTGTCCCCGATAATGTTAAAGAGCTTTGAATTCAAGTTCGATATCATGCAAGAGTTGTAAAAGATATATATAATAATTGATATGCAGGGAATTATAAAAGATAATGAATGAAACTTTAAAACATTCAGAATAAAGTGAGGGGTGAGTCATGTCAGATCAAGTTGGCCAAGTTAAGGTTGAAACATTTGGTTATCAACTGTAATAATCAGAACAGTGCATTCTTGCAAGACTTCTAGCTTGATTTAGAGCTTCAGGTTTATCAATTAGAATTTCAGGTTTTATCAAGACTCTAGGCTTGATTTTTTTTATGGCCTAATATTGATTAATTACTGGATCTAGATATCAAAAGACAGGTTTGATTAATAATATGAATCTTTGGGTTCATATTACGAATCTGAGAACTTTTGGTTTTAGATAAAAGTAATCTACGGATCTTCTGGTCCGGATTAGAAAAAACTTCTGGTTCATGTGGAACTTTAGATCGGGGATGGTATAGAACGTCTGGTTCTATCAATGATCCATCAATCTTGATCTTCCCTTGATAAAAAGTATAAACAATTCATCTCCAAATCTAAAAGGAAATAATGATAAAAGCCTATGTATATGTTTGTTAATTTAAGAAAAGATTATAAATAAAAAAAATTATTTTTACTGTTGAATTTGCCGCTTTTTGCTTTCAATGTGTAGATCTACTCATGAGCTTCCGTAGGTGCAAACGAATCGTCGATTGGGCTTCGGATGGTCAAAATATGGTGATCAGAAGTTCTGTCGGCGATTTGCGATTCGGATTGCGTCCCAGTTGATGTTAGCGGTTGGATCTGACCTGCCTGGTTGGGTCTGTGGTCGGGTCAAGTCTGCACGTGGTGCAAAAAGAAGAGGAAGAGGAGCTGTCCATTTTGGACGTTAAAAAACAAAAAGGTCCTTTCATGCGTGTTGACCAAAGAGCAAAAGGAAAAGGGAGGTCCTTTGCTACACGTTGACCAAAGTGCAAAAGGAAAAAGGGAGGTCCTTTGCTGCGCGTTGATTGAACTACAAAAGGAAAAGGGAGGTCCTTTGCTTGCACATGGGCCTAAGCGTGGGAAAAAAGGAGGGGGATACTTTCCCCTATTGCATGAGGACCGTAGTGCATGGAAGGGGGTTGCTGTCCTTTACTCTTTTTGCTCTTTTTTTCATCTTTTAACACGTTATTAGCATGCTCCATTAAATCCCTCCCTTCATTGTGCCTCGATCCTCGTGCTGATAACGTGTTAAGAGTTGAGAGAGAGAGAAACAGAAGAGTAGAGGGAGAAAGAGAGATCTTGTTATTAGGATGGATGTGTACATAATAAGGGCGGAGGAGGATCTTATTTATATAATAAAATTGCTTCCTCCGCAAGCAACGTAATATGGTGGGACTCTAACCCTAACTGATTTCCTTATCTAATGTGGGTCCTATGTAGGCATCCACTTAGGAGAATATATCTTATAACACTCCCCCTTAGATGACCACCATTCAATGACAGTTGCCTTATTAAAACCTTGCAAAGGGAAAACCCAATGGGATAAAAATCAAAGCGAAGGAAAAAGAGTACAACGTCCTACAGGATCATTGATTTGATGGACGTGCATAATGTTACCTCGTTAAGACCTTAACTAAAAAAAATCTAGTGGGATAAAACCTAACTAGAAAAATCCAGTGGAATGAAACGTAAAGAAGGAAAAAGAGTATAGCGCACACATGTCTTGGGCAACATGTTTCAGGATGCGTACCCCTGACTAGTTATTCCCCCTAACAACAATAACCTTTACATTGTTTAATGATAGAGTTTATATATGCCGATCTCTTACACAAGCTTCTGGAATGTTGACTTTGGTAATGACCTAGTAAACAAATCAGCTAGGTTGTTGCTTGAACGAACTTGTTTGACTTTAATCTTATTGTTCTTCCGAAGTTTAAGAAGAACTTTAGAGTAATGTGCTTTGTCTTGTCTCCTTTAATGCACCCCTCTTTAATTTGTTGAATACATGTCTCATTGTCTTCATGAACTTCAGGTTCATGAATTATAACTTTAGGTCCTATCAAGAGTCTAGGCTTGATTTTTTTAATGGCCTAATATTGATTTATTACTAGATCTAGCTATCAAACGACAAGTTTGATTAATTATATGAATTTTCGGGTTCATATTACGAATCTAAGAACTTCTGGTTCCAGATAAGAGTAATCTACAGATCTTCTAGTCCAGATTAGAAAGAACTTCTGGTTCGTACGGAACTTCTGATCGGGGATGGTATAGAACGTCTAGTTCTATCAATGGTCCATCAATTTTGATCGTCCCTTGATAAAAAGTATAAACAATTCATCTCCAAATCTAAAAGGAAATAATGATAGAAGCCTATATATATGTTTGTTAATATAAAAAAAGATTATAAATAAAAAAAATTATTTTTACCATTGAATTTGCCTCATTTCGCTTCCAATGTGTAGATTTGCTCATGAGCTTTCCGCAGGTGCAAATGGATTGTTGATTGGACTTTGGATGGTCAAATTATGGTGATTAGAAGTTCTATCGGCAATTTGCGCTTCGGATTGTGTCCCTGTTGATGTCAGTAGCTGGATTTGGCTGTGCCTGGTTGAGTCTGGGGGCCGGGTCAGGTTTGCACGTGGTGCAAAAAGAAGGGGGAGAGGAGTTGTCCTTTTTGGATGTTGATCGAAGTGTAAAAGGAAGAAAAAAAAAAGGTCCTTTGATGCACGTTGACCAAAGTGCAAAAGGAAAAGGGAGGTCCTTTGCTGCACGTTGAGCAAAGTGCAAAAGGAAAAAGGGAGGTCTTTTGCTGCACGTTGATCAAAGTGCAAAAGGAAAAGGGAAGTCCTTTGCCTGCACGTGGGCCTAAGTGTGGGAAAAAAAAGGGGGGCTGCTTTCCTCTATTGCATGAGGACCGAGGTGCACGAAAGGGGGTTGCTGTCCTATACTCTTTTTGCTCTTTTTCTCATCTTTTAACACGTTATCAGCACGCTCCATTAAACTCCTCCTTTCACTGTGCCTCGGTCATCGTGCTGATAACATGTTAAGAGATGAAAGAGAGAGAGAGAGAAGAGTAGAGGGAGAAAGAGAGAAATCTTGTTATTAAAATGGATGTGTACATAATAAAGGGGGAGGAAGATATTATTTATATAATAAGATTGCTTCCTCCCCAGGCAACGTAATATGGTGGGACTCTAACCCTAACTGCTTTCCTTATCTAATGTGGGTCCCATATAGGTATCCTCCTAGGATAATACATCTTATAACACTCTCCCTTAGATGACTATCATTCAATGACAGTTGTCTTATTAAAAACTTGCAAAGAAAAAACCCAATGGGATAAAAACTAAATCAAAGGAAAGAGAGTACAACGTCCTATAGGATCAGTGATTTAATGGTGGACGTGCATAATGTTGCCTCATTAAGACCTTAATTAGAAAAAATCCAGTGGGATAAAACTTAACAAAAAAAATCCAGTGGGATAAAACCTAGAAAAGGAAAAAGAGTACAGTGCATACATGTCTTGGGTAGCATGTTTCAGGATGCGTACCCCTAATTAGTTACTCTCCCTGACAACAATAACCTTTACAATGTCTAATGATAGTGTTTATACATGCCGGTCTCATATACAAGCTTCTGGAATGTTGACTTTGGTAATGACCTGGTAAATAAATTAGCTAGGTTGTTGCTTGAATGAACTTGTTTGACTTTAATCTCATTGTTCTTCTGAAGCTCAATAAGAACTTTAGAGCAATGTTCTTTGTCATATCTCCTTTAATGCACCCCCTTTTAATTTGTTGAATACATGCCTCATTGTCTTCATAAACTTCAAGTTGATGAATTAGAACTTTAGGTTCTATCAAAACTCCAGGCTTGATTTTTTTTATGGCCTAATATTGATTTATTATTGGATCTAGATATCAAATGACAAGTTTGATTAATAATATGAATCTTCCAGTTCATATTGCGAATCTGAGAACTTCTGGTTCAGATAAGAGTAATCTACGGATCTTTTGGTTCGGATTAGAAAGAACTTTTGGTTCGTACGGAAATGCAGATCAATGTTGGGATAGAATGTCTGGTTCCATCAATGATCCATCAATCTTGATCTTCCCTTGATAAAGAGTATAAACAATTCATCTCCAAATCTGAAAGGAAATAATGGTAAAAGCCTATGTATATGTTTGTTAATCTAAGAAAAGTTCATAAATGAAAACAATTATTTTTATCATTGAATTTGCCGCTTGACGCTTCCAATGTGTAGATCTACTCATGAGCTTTCAGTAGGTGCAAACAAATCGTTAATCGGACTTCGGATGGTCAAAATATGGTGATTAGAAGTTCTGTCGGCGATTTGCGCGTCAGATTGTGTCCTTGTTGATGTCAACAACTAGCTTTGACCGTGCCTGGTTGGGTCAGTGGTCGGGTCAGGTCTGCACGTGGTGCAAAAAGGAGGAGAGGAGTTGTCCTTCCTAGATGTTGATCGAAGTGCAAAAGGAAAAAAAGAAAGGTACTTTGATGCACGTTGACCAAAGTGCAAAAGGAAAAAGGAGGTCCTTTGCTGCATGTTGACCAAAGTGCAGAAGGAAAAAGGGAGGTCCTTTGCTGCATGTTGATCAAAGTGCAAAAGGAAAAGGGAGGTCCTTTGCTTACACGTGGGCCTAAGCATGGGGAAAAAAGAGGGGGCTGCTTTCCCCTATTCCATGAGGACCAAGGTGCACGGAAGGGGGTTGCTGTCGCCTACTCTTTTTGCTCTTTTTTTCATCTTTTAACACGTTATCATCACGCTCCATTAAACCCCTCTCTTCACAGTGCCTCGGTCATCGTGCTGATAACGTGTTAAGAGATGAGAGAGAGAGAAAGAGAAGAGTAGAGGGTGAAAGAGAGATCTTGTTATTAGAATGGATGTGTACATAATAAGGGGGGAGGAAGATCTTATTTATATAATAAGATTGCTTCCTCCCCAAGCAACGTAATATGGTGGGACTCTAACCCTAACTGCTTTCCTTATCTAATGTGGGTCCCATATAGGTATCCACCTAAGATAATACATCTTATAACACTTCCCCTTAGATGACTACCATTCAATGACTGTTGCCTTATTAAAACCTTGCAAAGAAAAAACCCAATGGAATAAAAACTAAAGCGAAGGAAAGAGAGTACAACGTCCTACAGGATCATTGATTTGATGGACGTGCATAATGTTGCCTCGTTAAGACCTTAATTAGAAAAATTCCAGTGGGATAAAACTTAACTAGAAAAAATCCAATGGGATGAAACCTAGAAAAGGAAAAAGAGTACAGTGAATACATGTCTTGGGTAGCATGTTTCAGAATGCGTACCCCTGATTAGTTACTCCCTTTGACAACAATAACCTTTGCAATATTTAATGATAGAGTTTATACACGCCGATCTCATACACAAGTTTCTGGAATGTTGACTTTGGTATTGACCTAGTAAACAAATCAGCTAGGTTGTTGCTTGAACGACCTTGTTTGACTTCAATCTCATTATTCTTTTGAAGCTCATGTGTGAAGAAGAACTTTGGAGCAATGCGCTTCGTCTTGTCTCCTTTAATGAACCCCACTTTAATTTGTTGAATATATGCCGCATTGTTTTCATGAACTTTAGGTTCATGAATTAGAACTTTAGGTTCTATCAAGACTTCGGGCTTGATTTTTTTTATGGCCTAATATTGATTTATTATTGGATCTAGATATCAAACGATAGGTTTGATTAATAATATGAATCGTTAGGTTCATATTACGAATCTGAGAACTTCTAGTCCGAGATAAGAGTAATCTATGGATCTTCTGGTCCGGATTAGAAAGAACTTCTGGTTTATACGGAACTTTAGATCGGGGTTGGTATAAAACGTTTGGTTCTATCAATGATCCATCAATCTTGATCTCCCCTTGATAAAAAGTATAAAAAATTCATCTCCAAATCTAAAAGGAAATAATGATAAAAGCCTATGTACATGTTTGTTAATCTAAGAAAAGATTATAAATTAAAAACTTATTTTTACCGCTGAATTTGCTGCTTTTTGCTTCCAATGTGTAGATCTGCTCATGAGCTTTCTGTAGGTGCAAACGGATCGTCGATCAGACTTCGGATGGTCATAATATGGTGATCGGAAGTTTTGACAGTGATCTGTGCTTCGAGCTACGTCCTTGCCGATGTCAGCAGCTAGATCTAACCATGTCTGGTTGTTTCTGGGGTCGGGTTAGGTCTCCACGTGGATTGACATGCGAAAAGAGTGGGAAGAGGAGCTGTCCTTTCTTCACGTTGATCGAAGTGCAAAAGGAAAAACATAGGTCCTTTGCTGCACATTGACCAAAGTGGAGAAAGAGAAAGGAAGGTCCTTTGCTGCATGTTGACTGAGGTGCAAAAGGAAAAAGGGAGGTCCTTTGCTGCACGTTGACCGAAGTGCAAAAGGAAAAGGGAGGTCCTTTGCTTGCACGTGGGCCTAGGTGTGGGAAAAAAAGGGAGGGAATGCTTTCCCCTATTGCAGGAGGACCGAGGCCCAGGGATGGGGGTTGCTATCCTCTACTCTTTTTTGTCTTTCTTTCATCTTATGACACTTTAGCAACAGGCTCCATTAAACCCCTCCCTTTAGTGCGCCTCGGTTCTCGTACTGATAACGTGTTATGAGATGAGAGAGAGAAAGAAAAGTAGAGGGAGAAAGAGATCTTGTTATTAGAATGGATGTTTACATAATAATGGGGGAGGAGGATCTTATTTATATAATAAGATTGCTTCCTCCTCAAGTAACTTAATATGGTAGAACTCTAATGTGGGTCCCAATGTGGGCATTCACCTAGGATTATACATCTTCTAACAACTTGTTTGCAATTGTTAGCCATTTGATCAAGGCAGCTGAATGGATGATTGGAAGAAAAAAAAAATAGTGAAGCTATGAAAAGCCCGTAAGCACTGCCAATGATCAGTCATGCCGAGGCTAATTTTTGGCTGATTTACAAATGCTTCTTCTCTGGTGAAGTAATTTGTGCCTGGTGAAAATAGCCATTGTTTTGTCATCAGCATAGAGTCATCAGTCTAGATTTTTCATTCAAAATAATATAGAATATTATTTTTGAGGTGTTTACGAGAATGATCTAGTGCACACAGTGTTCATAGATCTTAGAATACACGCCACTTTGTTGAACCCACCTGATCACCAATTTGAAGGGCCTGCGCAGAAGGACTCTCCGATAGGCATACATTGTAGTGCGCACCTCGATGTGGGGCCCACATTAGGCACCACCTAGGAACTGGGACGTGGGGGGATGGAAAGATCTGCTTAGGCCCCTCTTTGTGAAAAAAATTAGCCATAAGTGATCATCCCATCATCTTTATTTGAGGCCCATAAGTTTAATGGTGTACAATCCATTTGGATGAATGCAAACTTGATGGGACCCGTGAAATGTGTTTGGGGGGTTTTTTATCCACTCAGATGGAAACCGTGGTGGGCCCCCCCATCCTCGGTGCATAACTTGCACATTGGGTGCACACGATAATTTATATATGAAAAGTATTCAACTGAGAACTATCAGGGCCTGCTTAGCAACCCATCCAAGCCATGCACAAACAGGGACCTTCCTTGATAGTCACTAATTACAAGGTTTGGCACTCATCCGAATGGATTTGATCGTTTGATGGAGGGTTGAAATTTTTTTTTAATATAAAGCCATTGAACTTGTGGACTGCGGATGAAGGAGTTAGGGGGATGGGATTGGGATCAAACTTGATAGTTGTGACGGTCCCACATAGATCTTACCATCCCCCCCTTTATCCATCCTCAAATGGGACACCGTGAGAACTTTTTATGGGGCTCACTTGTGGGTCGCATCTGGGGATGTGGACAAGGGGGATAGAAAGATCTATGTGGGACCTTCACAGCTATCAAGTTTGATTCCAATCCCATGCCCTTAACCCCTTCATCCGTGGCCCACAAGTTAAATGGCTTCATATTAAAAAAAAATTTCAACCCTGCATCCAACGGTCAAATCCATTCAGATGGGTCCCAAACCTTGGAATTAGTGATTATCAAGGGGAGTCCTTTGTGCATGATTTGGATGGGTTGCTAGGTGGGCCCCATCAGTAGTTCTCACGGAAGCTTAGTGAGAACTAGTTCTCACTTGAACATTTATATATATATATATATAAGAAGGGCTTGAAAACACCCCTTTATTCAACGAATTAGAAAAGAACGTGGTTGCTGAGGTGGGGGTGGAGTTATCATAATGATATTTTTTTTTTTCTACTTTCTTCCTCTTTAAATGACTTAGATCTCCTTCCTTATTTTTTCTCTTTCTTAAAAGGCTTGCTTTTATCTCAACATAGATGCTTGCTCCTAATCAAACTTAGGGGGAGAAAAATTTTTCCGCATTAAAGAGGTGGAGTGATGCAGGCCAGATTCAAGATCCAGCCCTACATTGATGAGCCCCACTTGATCCATGATTTGTCCAAGATCAGGGATTCCTATTCTTAATTACATAAGTTCCTAATTAATTGGTTTATTTTGTATTTTATGATGGATTAATATTTACTAATTGATTAGTAGGATTTAGTACTTAATTTATTTTGGTAAGCTAAGATTGTTTAGAAATAGTCTTTTCTAGTTTAAAAACAGTTATTCCTATATAAGGAGGAGTCTTTCATTATAATGAACATCCTTATTTTCAATCAATTAAAGTTCTCTTTTGAGATTTATCTCTTTTATTATGTTTTTCCTCTTGTGAGAGGCACCTAGGAGCTGGAATCCATCTCTGGATTAGATCAACCCTTTGGGAGATTGATCTATACTCGATCGAAGATCCGTGGATGCGCCAGTTTGGTATTAAAGCCTAGATCCGGCTACCCAAGGAACATCGTCTTTCCCAGGCTTCTTCCCATTCCTCTATCTCATCCCTATTTCATCTGCCATCTCCACACCCCATCTCACCGAAGACCAACTTCACCAAAACCCTTCATTAGCCACCTCTCTCTCAAGCACCACCAGTCACCTCCATTCAACCTGAGACCATAGCCTAACCTCCCAAATGAAAACCCAAAAACCACTTTCCCCAAACCTTAACATTCCAATCAGCCACCATCAATGCAATCCCCGGCCAATGTATCTCTCATCTGAACCCAAACCTGAACCCCAGAACCCTTCCCTTCTCAAACTAACCGCAATACCCCACGATGAGCAGCCCTAATCCCTCTTCCCCAACATCCACCTAAAATCCTCCTTCCATTCCTTACCATCCTTGTTGTAAAACTCACAACCTTCCCCAACCCCACCAAATCCCCAAGCCGATATTCCTAACACCCCAACACCTAAGCCAACCCATCCCTACTCAACGAAACCAACCCCACTCATTCTTGAGACCCCTGCAAACCACCCAACCCAACCCAACCGGGGGCCCTTGCCCTCATCCTTACTTAACCATTCTGACACCATCACCATCGTCCCGATTTCACCCCAACTCATAATTGAGCCTAATTTCCCCTCTGTCCTTTCAACTTCTGTCACCAAGAGCCAATCCCAGCATAGGAAAAAAAATAAAAAAGTGGAAGTGAGAGAAGAGCAGAAAGGAGAGTGGTGTTGAGAACATAACTAGCCACCCTCGAGCTCCACTTTACTGCTAGTGCTTGAGTTTGCCTTCGCATGGAGATCTGTTGTCGTTGAAGTCTCCCGTTCCAGAGCTCATAAGCACCATCGTTTCTTTACAATCTCCGCTTCATCTTTGTAAGGTAGAAGACTTCTTTCCTTTATTTTCTTCTCTGCACAAATCCTGAGACCACAACTAAAGGGCCTCTTTACACACGTGCCACCTTTTCATACTTGATTTGGGCCTAAGTTAGGTCTGAAGTGACCCAAGGGAGCCCAACTCCTGATTGGGCCTGCAGTTAAGTTTGGGTTCAATCCAAAACCCATCTATCAGCTTTCCTATTTGGTCCTCACTTATTTGCGCCTATAGTAGGTCAGACCCAACCCAAGTCCATTTATCTCAAAAAAATAAAAAAAAAATAAAAAAAAAATCCATTCAATTCAACCTAGTCCATTTGGGCCATTGATCTTTGAGCGGTGATATTTGGGCCATCTAATATCTGATCGACAAACTATTTGCTCCAGTTTATTTCACTCATCAGCATCCACACAGCAGGTCACTTTATTTCTCAAAAAGGATTAAGTTTGTTCTCCTTCCATCCAAACCATCGTGAGAATTTTTGGACACTCAATTAAAGTTCAATGATTTGTGTATTAGTACAAATATAAAAATTGGTATTTTGAGAATGAGTTATACTTTGAGTAATTTTTGAATTTGAAGTAAGAAGCATTAGCAGTTGAGGAATATACCTGCCAATTTCGAGAGTTGCAACATATTTATGAACTAGAGGAGACTGAAACACATTTTGGGTCGTTATATCAGAGGCTTAAGACCAGACATCTTGGAGAATTTGAATTTTGTGACATTAGTCAAGAGGCTTACTTAGAAGCCTTTCATGTTGAACATATGCTGAGACGGTCTCGCATGCGACAATGTGCATCTCAACAAAGACCAAGAGCACATGTTGTGGAAAGACTTTTTGCCGGAGAAGATAATCCTGTGATTGTCATTCGTCGCATCTTCAACACAAATGAGAAAGAAAAAGAAAAATGGAAACAAGCTAAAAAATCCTACACGCGGGTGAGAGTCAAAGAAAGAGCCGTTAATTTGATTGTTGAAAATGGTAGTGCAATCAATTTTGTCACACAAGAGGTTAGTGACAAGCTTCATTTGTCAATTGAGAAACTTCCGAAGCCCTACCAAGTCACATGATTTAATGTATATGTCATTCCTATGACTCATAGATGCTTGGTGTCATTCAAAGTTGCTTTTATGAAGACAAAATTTGGTGTGATCCATATGAATATTGCTCATATTATTTTTCGACAACTATGGCTTTTTTATTGGAAAGCGTGTCATAATAAAGAGATGAACACATATTTCAGTATGAAAGAAAATGGATTGGACTCTGTCCATTGCTATTAACAGCCCAGTCTTCATCTACATCATCAGCTTTAACTAGAGAACCATAGAAAGAGCAAAAAGAAGAAATTCAGAACCATGACATCATGATTACACCAAAGGCGATACCAACTATGTCAGCTGATATTAAGGATGCAATAGATGCTTAAGGTTAAGTCGAAGCTGATCACATGAAAAATTCAGAACATGATCAAGATAGTGTTAATCAAGGATCACAAATGGTTGAGGAAGAACAAAAACAAGTAGTTTTTGAAGACTTTGAGTAGGTTAACAAGAATATTGAACATCCGAAATATCTGATTGTAACTCCGCTTCTAGTAAATACAATTGGGTCCTCGGAAATCAAATCAGTTGATTCGGTGATTTCGCAAGCAGATCAAATTGTTGAAGTCCCCCACATTGATATCATTTTCAGGATCATAGATGGATATCTGAGGATTCTAACTTGTTTGCATGGCTATACTCAAGGTATCTAATTGTGAGATTATATATCCAAGTTAAATGTAGACATCAGAAGATGCCACACTTCCAATTTACTTCTACTTGGAGGAAGTGGGCGCATCAAGCCTCTACGGCGTGTATAAAAAATGAAGATCAAAAGATACATCAAAAGTTTGTGCAATTGATTTTCGACCTAAGAGGACTTTTCCCCTAACTAGCGGTTGAATTCTTCCAGGTATTTCTTAAGTTGGCAAACTCGTCGGAGTCGAGTTTTTCCAAACCGAGGAGAACTAATGGAGGCTAGATCAAAGATCCGGCTCAGCATTGATGGGCCACATTGATGAGCCCCACTTGATCCATGATTTGTCCAAGATCAGGTATCCTTATCCTTAATTTGATAAGTTTCTAATTAATAGGTTTATTTCTTATTTTATGTTGGATTAATATTTAGTAATTGTATTATAGGATTTAATACTTAATTTATTTTAGTAAGCCATGATTGTTTATAGATCGTCGTTCCTAGTTTAGAAACAATTACTCCTATATAAGGCGGAGTCTTTCATTGTACTGGACTTGCTTATTTTCAATCAATTAAAGTTGTCTTTTGAGATTTATCTCTTTTACGGTGTTTCTCCTCTTGTGAGGGTGCCCTAGGGAATTCATCTCTGGATTAGATCAATCCTTTAGGAGATTGATCTACATTCGATCAGAGATCCGGGTTTACGCCATGAAGTTGGGTCTACCATCAAATGATCACTAAAACTATTTAAGTTGGGACAATTTATGAAAAATTCAAACTAATCAAATTCATGAACTTGTCTTTTTTGGGACCCTCTTTGAATCTCATTCTAATATAGTTGTGTCATGGTTATGTGATGAAAATCTCAAGTTTTAATTATAATGACTAATCTAGATGTGGGCCCAATTTTTGAAGTGAAAGTTACTAAAGGTTCATTAAAAAATCAGTGTTAAGTTTGAAATAATCTCAATTTATCTAGGATGTGAGTGTGAAGGTCTTGGATTTCAACTTGGGCCCACTTATCTAAGTTACTCAATTCCTATTGAAGTGAAATTTAGAAATGTCTCATAAAAATATTTGTGTCAAATTTGAAATAATGCCAATTCTTAGAGGATATGTGAGTGTTAAGGGCTTTGATTTCAAGTTGGGCGCACTTATCTAAATGTATGCACTTCCTATAAAAAAATAAATAAATAAATGAAAGAAAGTTAAAAAGGAGCATTGAAAAACAAAGGTAGACTACTTCTCTTATTTTCTCTACAAAAGATTCTCCTATAAAATATGTATAGAAGATGTTGAATGACTTAGCTAATTAGGTTGCGAATTTGCTATTGCCTCATTTACGTCTTGTTATAATGGGAGTAAGTTGTTATTATTCAATTGGACAAGACCAAAGGGGTGTTTTTGCCCCTTTTGAAATGGGGTGGTGTGGCGGCCGCTATATCGGGTTTATTGGCCACGACCGCTATGCTAGATTGAAGATAGTGCCGCTACTGGACCACCGCTACGGGGCTGCTACAGCGCCGCCACTGGACCACCGCTACGGGGCCGCTACAAAGTGTGAATGATTACTGCTTTTCAAAAAATATTGAAATACATATTAAAGCATATTTTTTTAATTTTTTCTCTTCAAATAATATTTTTACTCAACTTTTCTACTCTTTTTCTATATTTGAAAGAACACCAAAACACATAGGATCCCCCTTCTATCCTTAAAAGAACACCAAAGCACATAGGATCTCGCTGAATTGAAGTTGATGCAGAGAGTTCCTCTCAAGTGGAGTGTTTTTATGGAGCTATTAATTATTATGTCATTCCACATTTGTTGTATTGACTGTTCACTGTTTAGTGTTTACTATTGCACTCCTAAGTTTCAACATTTAAATCTTGAGTCTTGACTTCAAGTTCAATACATTGTTTATTTTGTTGATATTACTTCATCAAAGTTTTTTTTAATAAGCCTTTCATTTGTTAAGTTAACATAACAACATGAACACATGTAAAAAAAATGATCATTACTATTATTTTCTATTAATACAGCGATATAGGACTTCATGCAATGAGGAGACCGCTACATCCCTTTATCTTAATTACTTTTGCAAGAAAATCATATATTCTATCATTTTCTAATATTTAGGATTTTCTAAAATTTTTTCAAAATTTTTTGATGATTTTTTCAAATCACACCACTATGCTGCTACCGCTACGTATCGTCCGTTACGTAGCGTTTCGACGATGCCAGCTGCTACCACTATTTTCATCCTTGGTTTGGGGTGACATTAATGTGCACCTTGATAGGGCCCACTAGAGCCCCACTGATCATGGGACATGGGGGGATGGAAAGACACATCTTGAATGGGCCCTTACATCAATTTTGGGGTCGATCGCAAGCCTTTATCTCCTTCATTTGTGGCCCACAAATTTAACAACTTTATATTAAAGTAAAAGTTTGATCCTCAATCTAACAGTCCAATCCATTTGGATTAGTGAAAAATCATTGGGTCCATTGTAATTCATGGGGGCCCCATGTGTGTGGACGGATGCATCATAAAGTTGGCCCCACTATGTCAGTGATGAAGGATAGATGCGCATGAATATTTTCCATATAGATATATATAACAATTGAATTGATGGGCTATATTGTAATAGCTCATGTCCATTTTGACTCGATCAGATCAGTCATCTGGTTGGATCCACCGAAATAGCCAATGGGAAAAGCAAAAAAGAAAAACTGCACTGTTGAATAATTCACTTTTCATGTTACTTGTTTCTGTTTTCATTCTCTTTAATGAAGCTTCTTGCTACATAGATCTTCCAAAGCATGCCTCACTGGATACAATTTTTTGGATATGCAACGTGGACTACACGTATGCAGAATCCTTGGCCTGGAAAGAAGAAACGTAAGAGCAGCAACATCATTTCAGATGAGCTGTATTCTTATCCTGTTGACATGTAGTTTTTCAGATCATATGAAATTTGATATGATGAGCCTCCATGTGAATAACCCATGGACAAGAGGATCTACTAGATTGTAAATTCTGTATGTTCAATATATGAGTATCATAAAACAAATAGTAGAGAGAGAGAGAGAGGGAGAGAGAGAGAGCTGTCATAAAAATCAATAGTAGTATTGCAACTGACAGATTTTCATTTTCTTTCTTGGCTGCGCCTAGTCTAGGAGTGGAACTTCCAAGATGAGGGCAGGGATCAATCTTTTGTCAGTTCTATTAGACTGAGGCGGCATACCATTGAGCAATTAGTAGTTTGGTGACAGAAAGTTCTTAATCATTTTTCCAAATAACAGAACTCTAGCATTAGTTTTGTTTTTTATTCTTTACAATGTTTATGAAAAGTTTTTGCCTAAAATTTATTGTAGCTTTTACAATATGAAAAGTTTTTGGCCCAGACACGCCATTTTGACATTTTTTATTTTTTATTTCTTTTTTGATATTAAGAATAGCAATTTCAACGATTGCCAAATGTTTTTGACTAAGGGACTCGACTTTGGCGAATGTGGTGTTTTCTTTTTTATTCTTTACAATGATTAATTGGGCTATATACTGTGTCATACCGTATCCAGTACTTCACTTTTTTGTGTAAAATCCATGTTTTTGCAATGTCTATGACGTATCCATGTCATTATCCATGCCATACCTGGGAATCATGGATAAACTCATATTCATGTGGAAATAAATAAATAAATGAAACATGTTTTTTTTTCATATACACTATCTGGATTTTGAGATATTAAAGTAAAGTCTGTCATCATGCAGGGAAGCATGCATGAATTTTAAAGAAATATGCAAGAAAAAACATGGAGATGGGCTTTGGATGGATGAATTGGCAGCCATAGAGGCATGCCCTCATCCAGACCTGTCTTATTTGGGAACATCTGGAATCATCCTTACAAGTGAACAAACACTTAGTCAGGGTAATATGCTCAAGGCCCATGTGAATGATGTCTCAAATGGACAACTTGAGAAGAATGGCTCTTCAGGTGCATCAGCCACTAATTCAAATATAAACCATTCAAATTCAAACACCATTGAAGGTAGAGTGAGCAATTGTATTCATCCATACTTTTCAATCTGCTGATGTTTTGCACAACTTGATCGAACAATTTTGGTGCAGACAATAACTTGCCTACATCAAGTCAGAGACAAATTCCAATGAGTTGGCCAAACCTTCCACCTCAATACATGTACAATTTTCAAAGACATGTTGTACCACCACAAATGCATCCATATCAAGGGTATCCTTTTGCGGGTATGCAAGCGGTCCCTTTATATTACCCTGGACATTCTGGCAGCATGCAATTGCCACATATGGAAGAATCAGGCTATAGTGCTGTGCATCACCCTGCTCATCATCGGCATCATGAAAAGTTATTGAGAAGAAGGGATAAATCCACGAATGGTAAAGGAGACGAAACTCCTGAACCTACTTCAGGAAATTCTGACCATGGTGATTCCAGTTCATCCAGTGAATCAGGTGCTGACCAACAAGATTTTTCATCTGAAGGGAATCCTTCAACAGTGAAGAAGCAAAAGAAGAGGACTTCTAAAAAGTCCTCAAGAACGGTTGTCATCCGAAATATTAATTATATATCATCTAAGAGAAGTGAGGGAGACAAGGATGGCATATCCAATGAGTTATCAGTTGAGGATGATTTGATTGATGGTGACTCAATAAAACAGAAGGTAGAGGATGTGGTTGACTCATTGCAGAAACATCAGAAATCAACTCAACGACATTCCAAGAGGAGAAGTGGCCGCAAGCATCCTAATAATTCTAACATCTCAAACGGTGCTGGTGAACCATCTGCTGAGAACAACTCTTTTGAAAAAGGGTGTGACGGGATCAAAAGAGATGACAATTGGAATGCATTCCAGAACCTGTTAATGAGAGATGAGGAGTCAGATTCTAATGAGACAGGGCATGATAAAGAGAGCACTGCCACCAAGTGCAATAATGAACACCTAGTAGATGTGCAGGATGAATATTGTGTGATAAGGAGCCCTGAGTTGGTCCAGCCATCTGGTACTAATTGTACATTTGATGCTGAATCAAAGAAAGGACTAAGACCACAGCAGGTGGCATCTGATTCATTTGTTGTTACTGAGAGGGATGTAAATTTTGATGATGCAGGTCACCTGGAATATTTCGAATGTGATGAAAATTACTGCAAAAGTTTGAAAAGAAGTAATTGCACTGATGGGGAACTACTATTGTCTCAAAGAATGGAATCTGATGGTACTGCCCAAGATTCTTTATCCAGTTATACCCATGAATCATCATCAGTACTTAAGAGTCACAGAGGCGGGGACTGGTTCTTTATAACTCAAGAAAGATCTGCTGATGGAAAGGCTAATGCAGAATGCTCCATGTTTGATGGTGATCGACGCTTAAGCATATCAGACAATCTTCACTCTGAGAATAGCAAAAAGGTCTTCCTCATTGATGAATCTTTTGTGGTCCCAACCAGAGAATCTGTAGATGATCAACCTGATTCTCAGTGGAGAACAGATATAAGCATTGTTACAGATCTTGAGCCGATGGGTGAACAAGAAAATGTTGCCTCTGATCATTCTAAAGATAAACATGCATCATCGGATATGTATGAGCCTGATGATCTGTATATGGTGCTAGGACAGGACGCAAGAGTTGAATCTGTTTGTCCATCTTGGACTCCAGAAATAGACTATTCAATGGATATTTCATTCGTCGGTTCAGATAAAAGGGATTCTAGTGCTGAAGAAAATGGTCATGTGGAGTCAGTTGATAATAAGCTGCCATCTAAGGATATGCGTGCTAACAGTAAGAATGAGGGAGTTCCTCGAACAAAGTCTTTAAGTAAAGATGATAGGTCTAAACCCTTGCGTGGCTCGATTGCGAAAAGTAGATCTGAGATTATCGCAAAGAACAAGAGACCAACTGCCATGAGCAGAGAAGCAATTCTAAAGAGCAAGATGGAGAAGGTACAGAAAGCTTTCATTGATCATGCTTCCTATATCTAATTTATGTTTCTCTTCATCATTGACATCTCTATTCTTTCCTTTTCATGGTCTTACTCGGTACTAGACATCTGGTATAGGTATTAACCTCTTTGAAGTTGGTCTGATTTGTGACGACCATTATAGCAAGCAAAGCTTTTATTATGATTGTAATGTTCAAACATTAACATCAGGGTGGGACAGAATTTATAAATGTATTCATAAAAGCAAGAGAAATCAATTTCATAGACCTAAAAATGTCCATACAAAATCATGCAAAAAACAGAGATTTGGTTTTAAGGCAGATGATTTGCATGTTCAGATTTTTGTATCATGCAATTCTTTTATCGTGTTTATTCCTTGTTCTGCCAAACCTTTCCCTGCTCAGCCTCTATCTTACTGATCAATTTCAGTAATCAGAAATATATCTAGTTATTTTTTGCCTTATTTTTTGTGCATTCATCTCTTAAGGGAGAATTGATCCTTCTCTCACTGACAGGAAGAAGAGAATCGGAAGAAAATGGAGGAATTACTGATTGAACGCCAAAAGAGAATTGCCCAGAGAAGCACTGGTAGTTGTACTTCACCAGTAACATCCAGGAATGTCAAATCAGAAAGTAAAACCGCAACACGTTCATCAATAAATGACAAGAAAATATCTCGACCCCCTGTTCAAGAAGTGAAGAGATTGAATTTGCATAAATCAGATGTTGCAAGTTCAACCAAGGAATGGCTTACATCTGGACATTCCAAAAACAAGGGCTCTACTCCACAAAAAAAAACTGAACAAAAAAATATCAGGAAAAAGGGAGATCACATAATCGTTAACCAGTCCTCAGAAGAGAAAAGTGCAGTGCAAGTAGATTTAAGCAACTCCTCAGTTATGAAAACCTTTGATACAGACCAGACATCTGGCCTCTGTACTACTGCAAATACAAGGAAGAATCTTTTGCAAGGACAGATCGCATCTTTGGCGGATCAGCCCACAATTCAGAGAGAATCAAGAAACTTTTCAGCAAACTGTTCTTCTGATCCAATTCCAGTTTCTGGCCTTGATGTTTCTGATTATAAGGAGGAAGAGGTATGCTGTGACCAAAAAGAAATATTGAGCTGCAACGCTGCAGTGCAGAATGATGGTGCTTTGCTGCGTGACTCACCATTGCCTTTGGTGGCAAATGGACCAGAGAAAGCTCCTTATGCAGAAACTTTGAGTAACAAAGCTTGTAATCAGGATTTTCTGAATTCATCTGTGCCAATGTTGGATCACTCAGCAGGATTTGATTCCTTAGTTGATAATCAGAGAAGTGCAGTTGTTCTAGTCGCTACACCTAGATCATCACAGGTTCAAGAAGATAAAGCAGCTCAATATTTGCCATCTTCACAAGAAAATGGATGTATTAATGAAGCTTTCTTGGCTCCAAATGGCTCTCAAAACCATCCGATTCCTATCAGTGCTGAGGCAAAGGTCAGCCCTTCAATTGTTGAAAAAGCTTTGAACTCAGCTGACGTTGGTGTTGACGATGAGAATGGCGCAGGACAAGAGAATTTCCCTGGCACGTATGAAATTTCAGAGCCAGAAATTATATCTGACTCAATTGAGTCAACCCCACCACCTATCAATGGCATGAACTCTGAACCACTATACTCGAGGAAGAAATGGACCCACAATGAAGGCCATCCTGCTACAAAAGGAATTAAGAAACTTCTCATGTTTGGTCGAAGAAGCCGTGACTCTGCCGCCTGTTAATCAAAACTGGCCTTTCTTTTTGCACCACTTGAAGGATCATGGTGAGAGGCACTTTGTTGCAGAAGCTTATATTTCTACTGTTGGAACTATAATCATCCAAACTGTCTCCTTGGAAGTTCTGTTCATGCTTTTAGACTCATGATCGATATATGCTTCGGGTTTATTTCTACTTCTGCATTTCTACATTTACACCTGCTCTCACTTTCTGCCTATTCTAGCAACTTGGGGACAGAGCCACAATCAAGTTCCAACATTTATGGTTTGATAGGATGTAAACCTTGTGGATTTTTCTCTTTAAAGGATTAAAAGTCCCTTCATGAGCAGCTTTCAGATCTACTGCACCTTGATCAGCTTGGTAAGTTAATCCTTTGTCTTATGTGTTTTCCCTGTACTGATTAACCACTTGTTTAGACATTTTTGTACAATGAAGTTAAATTAATTGCTAATTTTTGACAATGGAATTCATAGCATTCCATCTTAAAGTATGATGGTTGGATACTTCAAATTAGGCAACACATAATGTCATATCATTTCCGGTACTTCAGTGTTAATATGTAAAATCCATGTCCCAAACATATCTATGTGTCTCCCTACTGTATCTGTGCGGCATGATGGATCTTAAATGAATTGGCTTTAAAAAAAAAAGGTAGTGTGGATTAAGGATTACTTTAATAGATGAATGATATGGGAGGATCCTAATTCAAATGGCAAAATAGGAGGGGCGCCTTGAGTCATGTGCTTCTCGTGAATGAGATCTGATGAACCTCATCACACTTCCATTAGTGAAAGTTATCTAGTATTTTCACATAAGTATATCTAGTATTTTCACATAAGTATGGTTTTGGTCATCGTATTTTCCTTTTCTTGTAAGGGTTCTGATGGAATCATAAAGATTTGAAAACCCACACATGACATATTTGTATGTGTCATAGTATGTTGCTTTTCTCTTTTTCTTGGTCAGATAAGATGAAACCTGTGAACTCATGGTTGTATTTCTTTTAATCCCACATAACTTGGTGTAAGATGTTTGTTGATCTCTGTTGGGCTTGGGGAGCCTAGAAGCCCAGTACACCGTCATGTCTGCAGAGGTGGATATTGTGGATAAATTTTAATTAATAATAAATCAATGGGTTCCTCCAATTTAAAGTTTGCGAACATTTTTAAGTAGATAAAAAATGGAATCTGGCAAACTGTCCGATGCAGCTTCTTTCCTGAAAAGAAATGCCTTTTTCAGATAGATTGAAGCAGATGACATTTAATTCTCAACTATTTTTACACTGTAATTTGAGGTAATTTTTGGTTCAGCCGATGATTAGCTGCATGTCAATTGTCCTAATCCTACTCACTTTTGGTTGCAGGTTGTTGTTCTGTTGTATTGGAATATAAAATAAAGGCTACAGAAACGTAGTAGCCACTGTGAGATATTTGTTTTATGGTTTGGTATTCCTACTGAAGGTGGAAGATGCTCTTACAGTTGAACCATCCATTAAAATAAGGGCCTTTACCCATGTACCTGTAAAGCCATATGCATCTGCCTCCAACTTGCTCGTTGATTGTTTTAAGTATTCTTTTGTATGTATTCTGATATTGTAACTTGTTTTAATTTGTTCTTTATAGTGTGGTGATTCTGTTTGTTCTTTGCCTGATCAGACTGTGTGAAAGAGTTCTTGAATTTAAAGTTGAATGATCAACACTTTGCATAAATAAGCTGCCTTTCCATTGTCATCTTATCTTTCTGGTGACACCAACTACTGTCTCTATTTCATATCTATTTATATGGAATGCATGCTCGTTTCTTTTCAATGTGTCACGCATTATTGCTTGTAGGTCTGATTTCATGCTTTTATTTATTGGGACTTCATGAGGCAAATGTTCTCTTGACCTGCCTCATCCCCTTGGATTTAGGCACTGTTTGGGTCCTTCGCATTTAGGATCATGGTAAGTTTCTCAATTTTTGTGAGTCTACGAGTTTTGCACATGATTGAGAAAAACTTCCCCCTCTCCAAAAATGGCAAAGAGCCAAATTTATCCTTGCACAAAACCCACCTTTTCATATCCCTTTCATTTATTCTGCAATGAACAACCCATTTACGATGATGAATTTTCTCGGGGGTCTTGGGGCCCATACCTTTTTGATGGACAGATTGGAATGCCTGCATGTGAAAATCAAAGATCACTCGGTTGGCTTTAACTCAAATTCCAAAAATATTCCTGAGATCAGTGCGGCTCTACGTTTTGGGCTTCCTAACCGTTTGGTTGCAAGTATTCCAGATACAGGGTATTGGAGGAATTGAAATACATGGGACATTCTCCTGCGTACTCGCATATGCACATGTGACGTTGTCATCGTAGATGCCTTTACATTCAGGGGTCTTGCTTTTTTTTATTTGCCCCATCGCTCCTTGACCATTAGATGGGATTTTGTGAATATGAATATTTTGCTTGAAAATTTAGTTCATTTTGTGTTTTGGGTAAAAAAAGGGAATTTTACCTGAAAAATCACCTTAGGTGGAAATTAAACTAAAAAGGGGATGTTTTTGTTAGATCTTGACAAATGGTACCTCTTGCCATCCCTGCCAATAATGTACAAGGCATGCATGATTCACTCCTTCCAAAATCTAAATCTGCAAAAAATGTCTTAGCTTTTGTAATTTTTCAAAAATTGGTATATAGTGGGTGGCTCCATTATAGGTAGTAGATAGGTTTTTGTTCTCTCTCATACATTGGAAAAGAAAAAGGCAGATAAACAACATTTGAATAAAAATTGAAATTTATTATAGAAGCTTTTGGAAGACATTAGGGAGGACAATGTTATCATTTCCAAAATTAATTCGACTAAAAGGACTAATTTTAAATGAATGGTAAAAACGTTTAGGCACAAAAATGTAATTATCATTAAAACACTATTGTGGGGATGTAAATTGATTGGGTCTAAGTTTGATCCATGGTGGATCCTAACCTAATTCAGTTTAATACACCTGGACCATGACTTGGCTCAACCCTAAATGAAAGATGTAAAAATATCAACCGGGTATGAATGAAATATTGATGGACTTTTTGAATATCAAATTAAAACTAAACTTAACTAGTGTTGGAAATTTATACTAAAAGCATACTTTTATGCATTTTTTTTACTGATTTATTTATTAGTACAATTTGTCTTTTTATTTTAATGAGAATTTGTATGAGCAAATGATTGTATTGTTATTGATCATGCATGTGTGTGTCTTTTATTCTATAAAGTAGACAAGTTGGTATGTAGAGTTCAATTTACACATGGAAGACTTATTTGTTGGTTCTTATAAAATATCAGTTATTATTGTTCACAATTTAGATAGAGTTGGACATACCATCGGTACGATTGTAGTTGATATTTTAACAGGCTTATCTTGGCTGCGGAAAATTGTATAGTTTCGACTCGTTATGCTAGTACACTTTATGCGTATTGAATATGATCACTTTTTAGTTTATTGTTTTTTACACTGATTATATAAGATGATTAACATCTAAATAGTTATTATGAGTGCTTGTTCTCTTAATCCCGATATAAATAATAAACACATGCATTTAGTGTTTGGCATTTTGATTTACAAAGGAGTGAGACCTTTTATGAGTCAATAGTCTTAGTAAATTAGATTACAACATTACGTGTATGGTAGTTATTACTTTATTGATGGAATCCACGTCCAGTAATAGAGATTGATGATATCCCCTTGATAAAGCTTATAAGTTTTTATTATGTTAAACCCTACAAGTGAACTTTGTATCCGACATATCAAATAAGTTAAGTGTAAAGTTTTAAGGAATTATAAATATATCGATTAAATATAGATGTCAGTAATTATTTAATCAATGGATATCTGAAATTTTAATATGGAGAGATTAATAAGTATTTAATAACAAAAAGCTCGAAATATAATTTTGAAAATAAGGACAGGAGCAAAATTATAATTTTCTAGTAGATTGAATTGTAATTTATGAAACTAGGATTCTAATTTGGGTCAAATTAGGATTTCCTATTTCCATAAGAAGCATGTTCCTTGTTCCCTTCTTAAGATCCCTATTGTAGTTTATAACTATGTCTATTGCTCTCTAGGAAATACATAAAAGAAAAATATCATTTTTTAGAGCAAAGAGAATTCACAGAAGAGGCCCACACTCAGGTGCAAATTTGAGCATCGAGGAATGCAGTAGAAGGTTTTGAGATTTTCAAGTTAATGTAAGACCAAAATCAAATTAGAAAGATCTCGCAGGTATAATTCTTGAATTATCATTATCTAAAGTTATTTCTGTAGTAATCTATACGCAATATCTAGGGATCACGGCAGTTGCTCCAACAACTAGGGCTAGATTTGTCTAAGATTAAGACTTGGAGAAGTTCTCAATTTAAGCTCTGCAGGACATGAGGGCTTGCATTCCCTTTTATACAGACAAATATACAAAACTATTAACAGACTTGAAACTGGTTGAAGTTCGTGGAGGCGTTATTGGTCCGAATTTAAAAGATGTTGAAGTCCACATGCTTATCTTCATTGGAATCTCTGGAGAGATTTGGTTTGCAGAAGGCTGTAGTAACTTAATTGCATGGAAGTAGGCTTTACGTAACTTCAAGTGAGAAAGTGACTTTAATCACTGTTAAACACTGTTTACAACTAGTGTTGTTGCATGAAGAATACATTTTGCAGGAGGCTTTGTTGTACTTGGACTTGTGTACTTGATTGGAGGTAACACCTTGTCATAACTTTGTCAGTATATGCTTCAGTTGAGAGTGGAGCATGCAAATCTTCCTTGCATTTGTGCCAGATGCATCTTGCCATATGTCCACAAACTTGATTAGTGAAGCTGGATTTAGAAACGGCATTAAAAGGTTTAATTGCCTTGGCCTTTGATGATAAAAAACCATTATCCTTGAGAGAGACGGTTGCATTAGAGTTTGCATTTTGCCGAGGAGGTAATAAATATGGGCTTCCAATGGAGTCTATTGAGAGGATCTTTGAGCAACTCAATTTCTCTTTAAAGAACCTGGAGTTGATTAATCAGATATAGTTGCAAATTGTAATTTGGGGCAATTTTGATAGGGCCTGTGGAAGTATCCCTAAACACTGTTCTGATTGCTTCTTTGAAAGTTTCTGATTGCTTCTTTGAAAGTTTTAGTTTGATTTGAGCTGTTCTAAGTTGAATAGGCTGTTAATGGTGGGAATTTTTAAACATTTGAGGTAGAAGGAGAGATTTGGCACCTATGAAGAAATGGCTGGATATCGAATTTATCCCATCGTTTGACATGGTTTCTTCTGAGTAGTGATGGAGTAAATTCGAATGATTTCTTTTATAATCCCATCTTAAGACCATGGGATGCTGTAAATATTGGAATAAAGCATAAATTGGAAAGATAATTGACTTAATAACGTCGTATGGATTTTTGGAAAGCGGGTACTGATGTTGAGACAAAGTCTTGAAAATGGTTTAATAGTGAATCAGAGAGCAGAGTTGAAGGAGGGTCATACAAGGCCCACCACAAATTTTGCCAAAAGCATTTAGGAATCTTAGGGTTTCTATTCTTTCGAAACGCAATAAACGAAAGAGTGTGGATTTGTGGAATTTTGTTGCAAGAGAAAGTATTCCAAAGCATTCATATAATCCCAATAATTAATTGGCTATTGCCTTTGATTGGCTTCTTCGACCATGCGGGTGTAAGACCAATTATTTTACCATTCTTGGGAAGTAAGAATGTGAATGACTTTGAGTTTAGAGAAAACAATATCTCCATCTTTTTTAGTATGGGTAAAATTGGCACTATTGGTCTGTTCAAGAATTGATTCATAAACTTTATGGGTGAGGGAGGATACTTTGGGAGTGAAATGCTAATTTGGGAGAAATATTTTTGATACAATTTGGGCTTCGGGAAGACAAGCAAGAAAAGTATAAATATGAATAATTTGGTATTCACCATTTATGCGCTACTGAGAGTTTTTATTGATGGGTTTTTTGAGGGGCGAGAATTGATTGGAGACACTAAATTCACTCATACTGGCTAATGGCTTGTCTTTTATTTTATTTTATTTTATTATTTATTTTTTGATCTGTTTGCCATGTCCTCTGTCTTGTAGAAATTCGTGAGAGAGAAAAATAGGCAAAGATTTGGAAGATCTTTTTATAAATTTGATTTCACAATAAAAAAACGAAAAGCAGGGCTTGCCAACGAGTAAAGATATGTTTAGAAACAAGATTTTTAACATAGTTTTTTCAAAACCCCTTTTGCAGGTTTTACAGTCAATGCATAATACGAATTTTTTATTCAAAATATCACTTTGAAACTTGAGGATTCTTTATACTATTGCTAAATCTTTCTTCTTTATTGTAGAATAATTTTGTTGTGTTGGATTCAAGATCTAGATGCGAAGAGAACAATTTATTCTTTATTATCCTTTTGTTGAAAAAGGATACCGCCATATCCATTATTCGAGGCATTAGTTTGAATTATTTTGAAAAGATCAAGGTTTGCTATATTTAAGCATGGAAGAATATTGACTTTTTCTTTTATTTTTTGAGACCATTCTTCTTTACTATCTTCTTTTAGAAGATGATTTTGAAGGGACTTTCTTTCGGTTGCAAGATCTTTAAAGAAGTTGGAGACATAGTTTAAACAACCTAAAAACTTTGTAATTAAACTTTATCTGTTATTTCATTGAGAAATTTGTCAGCAAATTGAATTACTCTATTTGTAAAGTAATTGTTTGATTCTGTATTGTATATCCAAGAAATCTTATTTCTATTTGGAATAAAGAAACTTTCCTTTAGGATAGGACAAGACTATTATTTTTTATGGTTTGTATAAAAATTGAAAGATGTTTCCAATGTTGTTCAATACTATTGGAGAAAATTAAGATGTCATCTATATAGACTATTAAAAAATCTTTATATGGATTAAATATTTTGTTCATAATTTTTTGAAATTATAAAAGAGCATTTTTTTTAGCTGAAACGCATTACATTCCATTCATAATATCCAAAGGGGATAGTGAACGCTATTTTATAGTGATCTTCTTGGCTGAGTTATATTTGCCAAAATCTAGATTTGAGATCAAATTTGGAAAATATGGTTGTTGCATAAAGTCGATTGATTAAATCTTGTTTATTGGAAACTGGGTGTTGTATTGGTTGAAGGATTTCATTTAATGGTTTATAATTTATTATAAGTCTTAGAGCTCCTCTTTTTAGTTCTGATGCATTCTCAATATAGAAGGCAGCATAACTCCAAGGAGATTTAGATTTACAAATTAAATCTTTTGAAAGTAAATCCTTAATTTCTTTATCACAAAGGTCTAATAATCAAGAGTCATTTGGGCTAGTCTGGCCTTTGTTGGGATGTACTTTTCGTTCAATTCTTTGATATAAGGAAGAGATACTTGATGAGATTTTTATGCCAAAAAATTGAAGGAATTTCGGCACAACAATATTTGAATACTTTTTTCTTGAAAAGTTTTTAATTGATTTTCAAAGTATGGCTTGTTTAATTTTGCTTGATGACTTAAAATATGAATACCATCTTTGAGGCTTTTTATGTGGGCTTCTTTGGGTAAGATTAGGCTTATAATGGTCAAAACTTTTCCAATTTAAGGAAGCTTTATAAAGTTAAAAAGAATATCTTTGTTGTTTATTTTGGTTTTCAAACCCATTGTTGTCATGGAAAGGGTTTGAATTTTCACGAGAAAAGGGGTTTCTAAACTGGTATCATGTTGTAAATCTTTTACAATAATACAAAAGTAGGAATGCATTTTTCATTTTTACAAATATGAGCATATGGTATTTTATAATGTATGGAATATGTTGTTCCATCAACAGCGGAAAATGAAGTATTTGTATAGTTGCAAAATTTTGTTGGAGTAAGGCCTTTGCGGAGACAATTGATGTCAGCACCAAAATCGATTAAGGCCATAGAATGTTTAGTGAAATTTTTTGTTTTTAAAGTTATTGATGTATACCATTTTTGGAAGGTGTATTTAGTATTAGGAGAATTAATAAGATTTATTGGACATGATTCTTGAAGATTTTTCACCTGAATTTGAAAATCTTTAATTTCATTTTTTAGAATTTTTATTTCCTCTTGGAGATTTCTAATTGTTATTGGATTATTGTATGTTTTAGGAATTTTCTTTGCATTAGTTTTAAGCACGTTTATGAAGAGTATAGGGAATGAAAGTAGTTTAGGATTTGAGTGTGGTTTATTATTTATGCCGTTATTTTATGTACCTTCAATAGTATTTTTTTGGAGAATAGTATTCTTACTATTGCTTTTGCCAATGGGTGGTCTGTAGGCAATTCTAACCAATGGGTGGTGTGTAGGCAATTCTATGGCTAAAGAGTGGTTAAAGGTCATAATTACTATAGTTGTCATTTTTATGCATACTATTGTTAGATGTTTTATGTATAGTATTGTTGTTGTCTTTTTTATAGGTGTCTTTCATAGAGATTGTAAGAATTTTTGTATTGGCTAAATTCATATATTGGACAAAACTTAAGTCCATCGATCTGTAATTTATCTTCTTTAAGTATCGTATAATTTTTTTTTTTGCAATTTCAATTTACTCAATATATTTTTTGGATTTATTTTTGGGTAGACTTAATATATAGAAAGTTTTGTACATGAATTGCAAAAAGGGGGAGATTGTAAAGATTTTTGTATTGGCTAAATTCATGTATTAGACAAAACTTGAGTCTATCAATCAATATTTTATGTTCTTTAAGAATGGACTTTTGATCACATTGCAAGAAGTGCTAAAATTGAAAAAATACAGAAAATAGAGAATGCACTCAAGTGGACCTATACAGAAGCAACTATGCTTGAGCCCATGAAGACCGCGCTCAGATTTGGCAAGTGGATTAGAAATAATTGGATGTGCGACCCATCGACCTGCATGGAATTCTTTCCTATTGTGACAAACTTATCTGTTTTGGTTAGATTTGGTTTCTAACTCTAAGGCACGAATTGGAGGCTATTAAAAGAGAGTTTCTCTCAACCCTAGGAAATACAACACATGCTTCTTCATAATCTGTATAAATGATTCATTGGAGATTTCTTCTAAAGCTTTCATGAGAGATTAGGCTGAAGGCTTCAAGTTCTAAAGTTGGTGCTTCTACTTTCCTGTAGGAGATTTGTGGTTTCTACATCCTTATAGAAGATTATGTTCTTGCTATAAAGATTTGCTCGTAATGGAGATCAAAGCGCTAATAGTAAGGCAATGGAGTAAGGCAATGGGGGACTACGTGTCGAGGATTCTAGCAAGAACAACTACAACACGTTGTGTCGAGAGATTGACATAGGATTGTAAGTATATCATGTACTGCGGAAGTTAGTGATTGATTTTGTTCACTTTAGACTTGTTTTTTCTCGTTTGGGTTTCTACATTAAATTGTATGTTGTCTTCTTTGTATGGTTGATTACTTTTATTTTTCCGTTGTATAGAACTAGTAATCGAACTGTAATCTAGAATAATTCTCGGGCATAATAAATTTGTCAAAGATATTATTTGGAGGAATAATACTTTGATCATGAATGTTTAAACTAGTACTATTTGGAGGAATAGCATACTCATGAGAATATCTAGACTAATATTTCTTGGAGGAATGGTATATGGGGGTTTTGGTGTGGTCACCGGAGTGGCGAGAATATATGGTTTTGTTAAAGGTTTAAATTGTTAAAGATAATTTTGAAAGAGTTTTCTTTCGGTTGCAAGATCTTTAAAAAAATTGGAGACATAGTTCAAACAACCTAAAAATCTTTGTAATTGAACTTTATTTGTTACTTCATTGGAAAATTTGTCAGCAAATTGAATTACTCTATTTATGGGAGTAAGTGTTTGATTCTATATTTTGTATCCAAAAAATCTTATTTTTGTTTAGAATAAAGAAACTTTCCTTTGGGATAGGACATGACCATTATTTTTTATTATTTTCATAAAAATTGAAAGATGTTTCCAATATTGTTCAATACTAACTATTAAATAAAATCAAGATGTCATCTATGTAAACTATTAAAAGATCTTTATATGGATTAAATGTTTTGTTCATAATTCTTTAAAATCTTGAAGGATCATTTTTTAGGCCAAAAGGCATTATATTCCATTCATAGTGTCCAAAAGGGATAACAAATGTTGTTTTATAGTGATCTTCTTTGTAGACCCGCATCGGCCAAAATCAAGATTTAAGATCAAATTCGAAAAATATGCTTACTTTATGAAGCCGATTGATTAAATCTTGTCTAATGAGAACTGTATATCTTATGGGTTGAAGGACTTCATTTAATGGCTTGTAATTTATTACAAGTCTTGGAGCTCTTCTCTCTAATTCTGCTACATTCTCAACATAGAAGGCAGCACAACTCCAAGGAGATTGAGATTTTCAAATTAGAGCTTTTGAAAGTAAATCCTTAATTCCTTTATCGCAAAGGTCTAATAATCGAAAGTCCATTTGGACTGGTCTAGCCTTTGTTGGGATGTATCTATGATTAAATTATTTGATGTAAGGAAGAGATATTTGATGAATTTTGCTATGCCAAACGGTTGAAGGGATTTTGGCACAACAATATTTGAATAGTTTTTCTTGAAATATTTTTAATTACTTTTGAAAGTATGTCTTGATTAATTTTTCTTGAAGACTTGAAATATGAATATCATCTTTGAGGCTTTTTATGTGGGCCTCTTTGGATGAGATTAAGCTTATAATGGTTGAAACTTTTCCAATCTAAGAAAGTGTTGTAAAGTTAAAAAGAATATCTGTGTTGTTTATTTTGGTTTTTTAACCCAGTGTTGTCACGGAAAAGGGTTGGATTTTCAAGAGAAAAGGGGTTCCTAAAATAATATTATGTTATAAATCTTTTACAATAATAAAAGAAGTAGGAACACGGTTTCCATTTTTACAAATATGAGCATGTGGTAATTTAAATTCTATGTTACAGATTGTACCATTAGCAATGGAAATTAAAGCATGTGTATGATGGCAAAGTTTTGTAGGAATAGAGCCTTCGCGGAGACAATTGATGTTGGCACCAAAACTGATTAAGGTCATATAGTGTTTAATGAATTCTTTTGTCTTTAGAGTTGATGTTGTATACCTTCTTTGGAAGATGTATTTAGTGTTAAAGGAATTAATCAGATTAACTGGAAGTGTTTCTTGAAGATTTAACTCAATTTGAAAATCTTTAATTTCACTTTCTAGGATGATTTTTATTTCCTTTTGGAGATTGTTAATTGTTAATTGGCTTATCTTATGTTTCGGGAATTATCCTCGCATTAGTTTTAAACATGTTTATGAAAAGTATAGGGGATAATGATAGTTTAGGATTTGAGTGTGGTTTATTATTCATTTTGTTGTTTCATGACCCGAGCCCACGAATCACAGCTTAGGGTTAACCCCGAGGCGTAACACACATACTCCCGTTCAATCCACACCCGGGCCGAAGTCTAAATGGAATTACACAAGGGATATTTACATACTTACACATGTGAGGTGCTTTAAACGGACATCCGTCCTAGCATTTAATACGCGAAAGCTTGCCAATATCGCCTATAATTTTTCATTTTTCATTAAACAATTCACAAGTATCATTCCATCCATGAAACAATCCAAATCTTAATATTTAGAGAACATAAGATTAATTTATTAATTCTACTCATCACCTATACAACCCAAACATGATATGCACATGTATGCAATTATGCGAAGGACATGCATTCTATGTAGAGAAAGTAGAACAATGAAATAAAAAGAACCAAAGGACTTTTGTAGAAAGGTCAGACTATATAAGTAACAATCTATATGGATGCAAATATATGCATATGCTAAAAGTCCCAACATACCCAAAATACTCATCCCTAAGATAATAGTCTGTTGCTCTTGGCATACGGATCAGTCAGTAAACTTTTGCTGTCCATTTGTTACAGCCTAAGAATCATTACAGTCTCCTTCTCTGACTCCTGGGTCTCTACCATACCAGGATCGAGATCTAGGCTTGTAATACTATTAGACAACTATGAATAAGACTATTCAGCAAAGTATAAACTTAATTAAGGTAATATGCATTGTATCTAAAATAATTAATGAAAATTAACTAATGGAAGTTAATTCAGTACACTAGGCATGTTGTGCATTTGAAATGAGCATGCTATAAGAATCAATAAGATGGAATACTTTGTTAATTAGTTACTACATTTGTCATATCCTCTCTCTAGGAATCTTTAAGTTGAGAACACCATTGATCGGACTAGGGTAAGAATAGGTCTCTTCATACATGGAGTTTGGAAGCTCCAAAGGTATATTGCAGCATTATCGTTGATTATTACACCAAAGTCAACCCCGTCGGGTATCATTAGGCTAAGGCTGAGTAGAGTCAGACCACTTCAATTAATTCATATAATTGAATTTAAGTAATTTGTACAATTCCTTTATTGAGAACAATACAATATAGTATATATTCAATTCATTCTTACTCAATTCAATGTCCAAAAAACAATTCAAATAGAATCCAATTATATATGATCATTTCAACTCAAAATCATTATTGGAATAATAAAAGGCAATAACGGTAATCCAATATGCTATGCAATTCAAATTAATAGAATCAAGGTAGTTTTATAAACTAACTCTAATATAGTCATCCATTGTTTCTAACCGTGCATGATGATGTAGTTTTAAGTTATCAAATACACGGTTGTCTCCTTTTGGTGTCACACTATGTCAAGGATGTGTATCAAAGTCCCTTCAGCCAACACACATGGTGAGGTGCTTAACAAATGGACAATACTACATGAATGAGTCTTAGCCCTCAAGAGCCTTCATGATGCTTAATTGTTCTATTGGGCTAATGCATAGGGTAAAGGGATTTAAGAACTAAGGTCCTACAAGGTCTTGAAGCAGTGCTTAAGAAATCCTAGTTTCAATGGTCCTACGGTTTAATAGTGACTGACCTATGGCTTAGCCATGGGCAGCTTACGACTTAGCCGTGGTTACACAACTGTTCCTCCACATTCATGGTTTAATTGTAAAATGGTCTACGGTTTAGCAGCATTTGACCTAAGGCAGAGTCATAGTGTGGTTACACTCCACGGCTTAGCCATAGAACAATTTATCAAATTTGGTTCTCTTGATTTTGAACCGTAAAATACTTACAGCTTAATCAAAAGCTTCAAATTTTATGGAGCTAACTCAGTTACAGAATGCTTCTCTTTAACTCATAATGCTGGGGTTCTAATTGCATGTATACTACCTATTGAAGGCATTCATTTATACTTCTCCTTAACCATTTAACATCTCCAATTTCAATACATGGTTCACTTAAACAATTGAGTCATGCATTCTAAACCATTATAAGGGCTGAACTTTCCTATTAAAGATTCAATAGATTTACAAGAATCAGAAAATACCAGCATGCATTCAACCAAAATTAGCTTATACGTTCCTTTGATTTCAAGTTTCACTACTACTCCTTCTTTTGAGTCAGTTGAGAAGAAGAACCCACTGTTCTTGGCCTGAAATGACATTCATGTAAGAAATGATGAAGAAGATAAGTGCATACTTGAGGAAGGAGTCTTTTGATTTCATTGAACCAAGAAGTTTGTAAATAAGAAGGCAATCTTACCTTAAATAATAGCTAGGGAACTGTAAAGAGAGATGTGAACTACTATCTTGATTGCAGTGGAGAAGGAAAGTGGAGGAGAGATGAAACGGTGGAAGATGAGAGCCTCCAATCACACATGCAAGCTTTGTTCTCAAGAGGGGAAATAGTGATGGAAAGGAAGACAGAGGAGAAAAAGCTCTACAGCATCTGAAGGAAAAGGTGATCGAACAAAATGGGCATTGAAACCCATTTGAGTGTACATATATATAACTTGAAGTTTATAAGAAAGTTCTCTCACAAGAAGTTATTACAATTTAAGTCATTTGGGGGTTCAACCAATTCAAACAAAGTCGAACGCGTTCAAGTCAAGTACGAAGGTTAACGAGCTCAACAAGACAAACGTGATGATATTAATATGATGCATGTATGATATAAAACCATGAAATCTAACTTACAAAAAAGTTTATCATCTACCCAATTAAGGTCAAACCCAACCCAACTACCTATCCATAACCTAAACTCGACCCACTAGACTCCATAAGACTAGAATAAACTTATTTAAAATAAAACCATGTTGATTAGCTGGTACTCACGATTAATTACTCACTAATCAAGCTAAGCTTGGGTTGGAGTGTTCCATTTGTTATTGGTATCTTGAGTAGTGTTTTCTTGGAGAATAATGTTCTTGCTTTTGCTTTTGCCAATGGGTGGTGTGTAGGCAATTTTATGGAAAAGGAGTGGTGAAAGGTCATAATTACTATAGTTGTCATAAGAATTCATGCTATTGTTGTAACTTTCATGTATAGTATTGTTGTTGTCTTTATGATAGATGTTTTTCGTAGCGGTATTCTTTTCATCATGATTGTTTATACTAGTTCTATTTGGAGGAATAATATATTTTCTATGGATAGTTTGAAAGTTATTAGAATGAATAGTATTTGTTGTCTCATTTTTTTGATATATATAGTTTTGTAGGCATCAGAGTCGGCATGGTGGTTTGGAATATGTTGTGAGGAATTGTTTTGCCTTTAGTGGTTTCCCATTTTTGTTTGTTTAATTCTTTATGTAGCGTCATTATATTTTGTGGAGAATTATTTTCTTGTGGAACATTATAGCGGTTTGATAAGCTCATAGTGCATTGATCAATCACAAAGACTGGTCTTTTTGAGTGGGATTGACCATCTTTTCCAAAATTTACTTAATTTGCCTATTCAAAATTTCTACTTGGCCACTTGTTTGTAGGTGATAAGATGTAGCAACCTTATGGATGACATAATATTTTTGCAACAATTGCTCAAAGGGATGATTGCAAAAGTGGGTGCCTCCGTCACTAATGATAGCCCTAGGGGTACCGAAGCGAGAAAAGATATGATCTCTCACAAACTTGATCACCACATGATGTCATTCCTCTTTGTCAGTATGGCGTTTACCCATTTGGAAACATAGTCTACTACCAGCAAAATGTAAAGATTTTCAAAAGAATTTGGAAGTTGGGAGGATACCAGCCACGTGGAATGCCAAATTTGGAAGTACATTTCCTATTATATGTGATTCTCATATAAATGCTTTATTATACGCTAACATGCCTAGCGACGCTCTTGACCTCTTTTAATTACCATGTCTTAACTCTATTTGGTACAACAAGTGATTTACTACTTGCTTGATTGTTGTTGAATTGTCATATTCAAGGGGGTTATCCTTGGTGAAGCTGGAGCAGATCCCTCCCCAGATTCGGTTATGGTCGCTCGTTTGAAGGACCCCGCACAAGTTCTTTCAGGACTAGGTGAGTGGGTCCCTGATGATATCTTTCACTAGAAATGCACGATAGAGCATCATATGAGCATTTAAGGAATCTTTGATAGAGCATCATGTGAGCATTTAGGGAATATTGGAGTTATAGATTATTCTGTTTATCATGTCATCATCTTTTATTTGAGATACCTATTAGTGGACATGTATTTATTATTGGTCTTTGACTGTCATGCATTTACGCAGTTATGCACTTTATCACTTTAGTATGCATTTGGACATATAGACTTTTATTGATATAATGTTGCATTCGGTATCTATTTATGTAGTTTATTATGGAATGATTATCAGGTATTCATTGTGCTCTATACTATCACATGTGGTTTATGGGTGTATTTAACAGCTATGCTTTTCACAGATTATCTTAATATTTCGTGCTTATGGATCTTCCTTGCATGTTGAAATGTGAAAAATTCCCTTATAGAATTCATATTTACCTTAGTACGATAAAGGTTACTATGGGATTACATCATGCTAAGTTTAGCTGGATTACCTTAATCTTAGGCCTAGGGCATGACACTAAACTCCATTTGACCACACCTATCAGGTTAGCATCCTCTTGGATAGATTGGGACATGCCATTAGTTGGGACCAAAATCAAATTCCGTTTATTTTTGGGGATCAATGGCTGTCAAAGTTCATGCAAATTCCATTGGGTGGTTTGGGCATTCCATTTTGGGGGAATGAACCCGTGGGCCCTTGCTCAATCAAATCCTTCATGAAACTTAAACCCATCAACCTTTAGGACCACATTTACCTTGGAGAGGGTTATGTTCTTCCAATAATTTAAAAATTAGACATTTTCACATGAAGGGCTATACGTAATAGAATTTCCACATTGGACACATGTCGTATAAAATTGGCATCTTAACATGGTTTCTCAAACTTATAATTGAAGGAGATTGTTGTAATGGAATTTATTATAATATCTCCACATTGGACTCAGTCTTCTTGTCCTACAAATATATTATAATATCTCTTTAGAATTTATTTTTTCATATCTCTTTTATGATAGGAACTCCGCCAGTTTTTACTGTGATCCCAAGCCCGGGTAAAGGAGGAGGGTTGCGTTAGACAGATTGACTGCCAACGTAAAACTTTGTCACAACCCAAACATGAATTCTGAGATAACAATTTTTCGTGATAAGGCTAGGGCGTTTCCCGCTTTAAGCGACGCATTGCAGCATCGCCCAGCTGCAGTGAAAAGTGTGCAAGGTCTATCGCATGACTCTGGGCTAGTGCAGTTAAAAAAGTTAGTCCATGAGAAGAAGATGAAGAATAGGAAAATTAGACTTACTACTTGGAAACTTTGACAGACAAGACCATGGAGTTGGTTGAGGTAATGAAAAAAAGAAAAATTAGTGTGGCTCATATACAGGAGACAAGATGGAAAGGGAATAAGCTAAGGAGCTCACAAATAAGTATAAGCTTTTCTATGCAGGAAAGAGTAATACAAGAAATGGAGTGGGTTTGATGATAGAATTATAACAATTAAACTAGTGCTATAAGAGGATATAATTCATATCATCAGTGCATATACTCCCCAAGTAGGACTAGAGGAAAGTGTGAAAAGACAATTTTGGGAGGAGATAAATGATTTAATGCGAGAAATCCCAAATAGTGATAAGATTTTCCTTGGAGGAAATTTAAACAGGCATATAGGAAAAGATAATAAAAGATATGAGAGAGTGCATGGAGGGCAAGGATTTAGAGAAAAGAATGAATTCAGAAACACTATATTGGACTTTGTAGTGGCATTTGATCTTGTAGTAGCAAATACTTACTTTAAAAAGAGAGATGAGCATTTAATTACCTATAAAAGTGGGAGCAATAGGAGTCAAATAGACTTTTTTTAGTTAGAAAACATGATCGATTGGCTTATAAAGATTATAAGGTTATCCCAAGAGAGAGTTTGACCACGCAACATAGGCTTGGAGTTTTAGATATTTGCATTAGAAGTAAAAAGAGAGCAGCAGTAAACAAAGTGGACCCTACAACAAGGTGGAAAGATTTGAAGGGGGAAAGAGCAAATATATTTAAAGACAAAATGATTAAGAAGGGAGAATGGAATCTTGAAGAAGAAACTACAGTAATGTGGAATCAAATGGTTAATTGCATTAGGAATGTTGCAAAGGAGCTACTTGGAAAATTAAAAGGAAAGAGACATATTAATAAAGAAACATGGTGGTGGAGGGTGGAGGTTCAAGAAGTTATTCGAAAGAAAAGACATTGCTACAAAGTTTGGTAGGAAACTAAGAGTATGGAAAATTTTGAGCTATACAAGAAGGCAAAGAAAGAAGCTAAGAAAGTAGTAAGTAGTGCAAAGTTCAAAACATACGATGACCTCTATAATAAATTGGGAACAAGAGAAGGAGAAAAGGATATTTTTAAGTTTGCAGAAATAAGAGAAAAGAAAAGTAGGGACTTAAATTATGTCAAATGTATCAAGAACAATGAAGAAAATATTCTGGTGAAGGACAACGATATTGAAGAAAGGTGAAAGGTATATTTTAGTAAACTTTTAAATGAATAACATTTGGGGGATACAAGAGTTGAGGAGGATATTTCATCACTAGAGTATACTTTTCTCCGTAGAATTAGAGGGGTGGAGTGAATGAAGCATTGAAACGAATGAAGACAGGAAAGGCTACAGGCGCAGATGGTATTCCGATAGAGGTATGGCAATGCTTATGAGAGGTTGGGGTGAGTTGGTTATGTAAACTATTCAATAAAATACTTGTGACAAAGAAAATGCTGGATGAACGGAGAAAAATCATTGTAGTACTTATATATAAGAATAAGGGAGATATACAAAATTGTACCAACTATCGAAGGATTAAAATTATGAGTTATACTATGAAGTTATGGGAGAGAATAATGGAGCAAAGACTGATACGGAAGACTAAGATCTCTGAAAATCAATTTGGTTTTATGCCAGGGAAATCAACTATGGAAGTTATCTATTCACTTAGGCAATTAATGAAAAAATATCGAGCAAAGAGGAAAAATCTACATATAGTCTTTATCGATTTAGAAAAAGCTTATGACAGGGTACTGAGGAATTTAATTTTGTAGGTTTTGAAGAAAAGGAATGTCCCCAGAGGTTACATTGAAAATTTTAAGGATATGTATGGAGGAGCAGTAATAAATGTAAGAACCACATGTGGAGAAAGATGTGTATTTCCCGTGACTATAGGTTTGCATCAGGGATCAACCTTAAGCCATTTTTTCTTTGCATTAATTCTAGATAAGTTAACTGTGCATATTCAAGAAGAAGTACCATGGTGTATGTTGTTTGCAGATGATATAGTATTGGTGGATGAATCAAGAGATTGTGTAAATGCAAAACTTGAGAGATGGCGGGGGGCATTAGAATCTAGAGGCTTTAAAATAAGTCGTACAAAGACAGAATATATGGATTGCAACTTCAGTGGACATATATAAAGTGTTGAAACCACTGTCAAAATTGAAACCCATGAGATACCACGTAGAGATTCTTTTCGGTACCTAGGCTTGATGATTAATAAGGATAGGGAGATTGACGAAGATGTGGAGCATAGGATAAAAGCTGGATGGCTGAAGCATAGACTAACTTCTGGAGTGCTTTGTGATAGACGAATGCTAACGAAATTAAAGGGCAAATTTTACAAGACAAGGGTTAGACCAGCTATGACATATGGAGCAAAATATTGACCAATTAAGAAGACACATATTCATAAGATGGATACAGCGGAAATGAGAATGATTAGGTGGATGTGTGGTAAAACTTGGAAAGATAAAATTAGAAATGAGCGCTTTGAGAGCATTTAGGGGTAGCACCAATAGGGGATAAGATTAGAGAAATCATTTAAAATAATTTGAGCATGTTGAGCGTGGGCCGGTAATGGCACCGGTGAGAAGAAGTTTGGTTATACAGGTGGATGGGCCATCAAGAGATAAGGGTAGGCCGAAGAAAACATTAATGGAGGTCATTGAATCAGATTTGTAGAAGTTTAACTTATTGAAAGATTTGGCTCAAAATAAAACGGATGGAGAAATCGAATTCATGTAGCCGACCCCAACATGGTTGGGATAAGACTTTGATGATGATGATGATGATCTCTTTTATGATAGCGTGAGACTATTCATACACCAGATTTTACTCTTCCTACATAGCCCATTTAAAAAATTTTTTTTGATACTCCCTAAACTATCCCCACTCCTTTCTCTCCCACACACCTCCCCTCTCCCTCCCTCCTCTCTCCTCCCCCGCTTCCCCTCAGGTCGGCAGCGACCTCAGGCCGGTGGCAACCTTCGGCCAACGGAGGGGAGTCTCCCTCCCTTCCCTCTCTTTCCCCCTCTTCTTTTTCCTTTTTCTTTTCCCCATTTTCCTCTTCCTTTTCCTCCTCCTCTTCCTCCTCCTATTCTTCTTTCTCCTCCTCTCCCTCCCTTTTCCTCTTCCTCTTCTTTCATCTCCACCATGTTCAGCCCTACGAGGCAGAACAGCTCACTGTTGTTTGACCACATTGGGCTGGACCAGGAGGGCTCTCCTCTCCCTCTCCTTTCATCTTCCTTTCTTCTCCCTTCATCTTCCTTTCCTCTCCTCTCCTCTCCCTCCCTTTTCCTCTCCTCTACTGCGTTCTCTCATTTTAGTTTAGCACTACGAGGCTAAACAACAGAGAGCTAGACGGCCTTGTTGCTGGTTCGGCCCTGCGAGGCGGAACAGATCTTTATTGTTCTACCTTGTAGCGCCAAACATGGCAAAGATGAGAGAAGAAGGGAACGAAGAGGAGAGGATGAGGGAGGGAGAGGAGAAGAAAGAAGAATAGGAGGAGGAAGAGGAGGACGAAAATGAAGAGGAAGAGGAGGAAAAGAAAGAGGAAGAGGAAGATGAAAGAGAGAGAAGGGAGGGAGACTCCTTTCCGCCGGCCGGAGGTTGCCACTGGCTTGAGGAGAATGAGGGAGGAGAGAGGAGGGAGAGAGAGGGAATGTATGTAGGGACAAAAAGGAGTGGGGGTAGTTTAGGGAGTTTCAAATAAATATATTTTATAAATGGGCTGTGTAAGAAGAGTAAAATCTGGTATATGAATAGCAGCTCTCTTTATGATATTATAATGGTTTCATGGTTTGACCAGAATGAACCATTGGTTAATTTAGGTGTGACTGAACCAAAGCCCTCACCAGCTTTTTAGTTCATATGTAATGTTTTGTGATGGAGACTTCTATTGGTTGTGCATATGTTTGTTTTTTGCTTTTCTTTCCTTCTTTTTTTGTCCTCAAATACCAGGCCCTCTACAATGCATGTGGACTTCGTATGAGGAAGGAGTCACCTAGATGGGTTACTCAGACGTTCTTGGCTCCCAATACAATGTCCTCGACCCCGTTTGCGTAAAGGTGGGGGCTCCATCCTTCCTTTCTCTGTTCCTCATGCGAAGTCTACATGCATGTCAAAGAGTCTCGGACTCCAACATGACAACAGAAAAAAATGAAAAAAGAGCAAAAAGTCTCCATGACAAAACATTACATTTAAACTCAACAAAGTAAGAGAGAGTCAGATAAATGCACAATGCAAGAAACTCAAAGTCATCGAACTGGTGAGGGTTTTGGTTCAGTCACTCGTAAATGAACCTGTGGTTCATTCTGGTCAAGCCATGAAATCATTATAATGTCATAAAAGAGATATAAAGAACTAAATTCTAAATAGATAGTATAATGACTGTCTTCCTTCTTCGGCGTGCAGCAAACACGGGTGTATCGCTCCACCCTCTAGCCCTTCTCGCTAGGTTGAGGGAGAAGGTAGAAAGAAAATTGAGAATAGAAGAAAATCCAGTCTATTGCATTATGAATAATCCTATTACATTGTGAGTATAATATAAATAGAAGAGTTTTTTGCATATATCCTCTAAGGTTTTTAAGATTTGTAAATAGGCCTATGTGATTTTAGAATTTATAAATAGCCCCTTTTTTACATTTTAATACTTGCCATGTCCCCAAAATTAGTATTCCTATGAGAATGGGTTTGTATACCTTGAATTTTATTAAAATGACAACTTTACCCTTATATTGATTAATCAAAAATATGTATATTATTAGTTATGAAAATACCATTATTTAATCCCAACTCCCCAATGGTCTCTCTCTTAATAACTTTATGATGAATATGATGTCTAATCACAAATTTTGAAACTTTTATCAATCCAATGGTTTGTCATGCATTGATTAGATTAACTATAACCCATTATAAGTACATGTGTTGATTATCTTATGATTGAATTGGATTTAATGAAATTGACCATACATTAAGAAAAATGAATTTATATAAAGTTATTTGTTGCCACTAAATGCAATTATTAATAATAAAAAATAAATCTAAACTTTTACAATTATGCACATATAGATGAAAGAGATGGGTAAAAATGTCATTTTACTTTGAAAATTTATGGTGGTTTGAAGGATATTGATTTGGGGGCATGGAAGGTATTAAAATAAAAAGACAGGGCTATATTTATAAATACCAAAACTACAGAGGCCTATTCGCAAATTATAAAAATCTTAGAGGATATATACAAAAATCTCTTAATAGAAAAACCCTAAGCTATTTAATGTGTGAGAAGCCTTCTCAAATTAGGAAATACGTCGTAGAAGGATAATCCTAAATCCAAATAGGAAAACCTAACCTAATAAGGAATCTACCCTACCCTATATAGCGCCAACTAACTTCTTCGGTGTGTTGAGTCGGCGATGACTTCAATAAGTTTGCTGTTTAAAATATCTTAAAATTTACTCTTTGTGATTTTTATTACTTTTGAACAAGGGAGGTAATTTATTAAACTATCACCTACAATAACGGTTAATTTACTTAGATTAGAACGAAGAGTTTCTTCATGCAAAAATGAATTACTTGGATTTCAAGTTAGGTCTTAATTGGAAAACCTGAGATCTATCAGCACCCTCTAAAATATTAGATAATATTTGTGTAATATCATTGGAAAAAGTGCTCTCTTCACTTTGGCATCTTCTTTTCCTTGCAAATACTTTTCCAAGTCCCCCCACCAGAAATTATTTCCTGTAAAATTACAAAAAGTCAATTTCTATTACAACTTTTCTCGAGGACAAATGCGTTACCAAAATACTAAAAAGGATGACAAATGCTTATTCACATTGTTTTCACAAAATGATATTACACAAATGTTCCTTATTGGACTTCTAGATATTTAAGCAAAAAATAGGGGTTAGAAAATAAAGTTCTTATATATAAGAGGGTGGGGGGGGGGGGGGGGGGGGGTTACATTTAGGTGTATAAATGGGGTCAGTTTTAGGCCTAAACATACTAGACTTGTAATTAGAATCATTTCAAAATGATGGTTCTAATTTTGGGTTTAACTCGGAACTTGAGTTGTTTGTTGTAGACCTAGTTTCAAAATTGAAATCAATTATGACTAAAGGATTAAGATCCGGTTCCAAAATTGACTCTGACTTATTTGTTTTTTTTTATTTTTTTTTTGCTAAAAATAAAAATATAATTCAACTTAAAATAGTATGTTAATTCTACTACCTCCAAAAATAAATATAAAAATGACTAATTAAAGTTAATTTTGAACTGCAATTTACAATATTGCAGACACATATCTAGGGTGTTGGATCCATGAGCTGAAACATAAATGGATCCAGAGATAGACCCATTAATCAATCGAAACCTATATTGGGTTCGAAATCCATATGCATTTATGAAAAAAAGCATAAAACAAGTCACAAATCTAATTTTTATGGGTCCAAATATCCGAATAATTAAACAATTAGATACCAACCTCATTTGCTGAGCCCTTGGAGGAAAAATGCTTCTTGAATTTGCAAGAATTTGATGAATGGCAACTGTTTTCCTTACAAACACTCTTTCCTCCTTTGCACAATCAACTAAGTTAGGAATCAAAAGGATTGAAATTCCTCTTTTCACTGCAAATCATCAGCACAATAAACAGATCCACAAGAGAACACAACACAACTAGACGTACATACGCACAGCAGAGAAGACAAATACATGGAAAGGAATGGGGAAGGAAACTTGAAAACCGCTTTCCAAATTCCCCAAACAAAGGAATCCATGCAAGAAGGAAACTAAAAAAGGACATTGGCTTTTCCTTGAATGCTGTTTTCTTCGATCTCCTCTCCTTCTTCTCTCACGTGAATTCCTCTCGGATTCCCGGACTCCTCTTCCTCCGGTGTCTCGCGGGACATGGAAATGGAAACGCTGCCCAACGGCGACTCCGCCTCCGCCACCGCGGCGGCTTCCGTCCCGACGTCGAAGCTGAGCCACCTGGCGGAGTCGCTGAAGCTGGAGCACCAGTTCCTTAGGGTTCCTCTCGAGCACTTGAAGAAATCGATGCGCGCCAACCACCGGGTCGTGGAGAGGGAGATGACCGCCGTCATCTCCGGCGTCGCCGAGGCCGCGGACCGCGACATGTCGAAGGAGGAGGCCGTGCAGCACCTCAGCTCTCTCGTTTCCAGGCTCCAGGGGCTCAAGAGGAAGGTATATGTTTAGCTTCCTCTGTTCATCATCCAGTATGTTTTCTTGAATTGAATCTGTGGGTGTAGCCCTTTTGGTTGGATCACTTGAATCTTGGGCTGCTGTGTGGTTTGACTTATTTATTTATTTATTTATTTGTATTTTTTATGGTTAATGCGCCGCGGGTTTAATGTATTTGAAGTGTTGATGGCATGGAATGTTTATTAAAAAAAACCCATTAATAAAAACATGGTATTGTAGATTGGGTTTGTGTTGAATTTGGGTAGAAGCCATATTCTCAATAGATTCTTGGGGAACTAGATAGGTTTAGGGTATGATGATGGTGTCTCCTTTCTTCTTGCCCTCTTCTTCTGTTAATTTTAGAAAGATTGTGTATATGGTCTTTAGCTTGTGTCTTTAGTTGAACAGAAACACTTTCTTGTTTTTGTTTTTGTTTTTGTCTTGTTTGATCCAGCTTACCCTTACTAATTTTATTTTAAAAAATGACTTTTAAGAGCGCAAATGGATGATTTCTCCTTGTTTTAAGTTAGGGCTTGATCCTTGTTGCCCTGCCTCTTTAGAAAGATCATGACCAATCGAACTATGAGCTAGAGCCTAGAGGTCTTTTTGTTTTCGTTTGGGCCATGGCGGCCAGTGCTCCTAAGATCATAGAAGCAATGCTGCAGAAAAAGAAGATTTGTTGCAATGTAGCTCCTCGATGTCCATTACCAATTGCAGAAGGCAGGTGGACAGTAAAACTTGTTTTTTTTTTTATTTTTTTTGAAAAAAAGGAGGAACTTGTATGGCTGACTTTAGATCAAGGGAGTGAGGAAAGGTGGTGCTGATTCTTTGGGAAAAAACATTGGACTAACAGTGTTCTTCATGGCTGTTTTGGTTGTCTGATTGGCTTCTTTAGGTCTTGTTTGGATCATTGGAGCTGGGTTGATCTACATTGATTTTGTGGAAATGTAGTCACATCTCACGTGTAACTCTTTTGACCTATTATTAGTTTTGGAATTTCGAATTGAATGAAACAGCTGTAACTTGAAGTGACTTAGGTTGGCTGTCAACCAAATGGATGGAGCCTGATTAATGTGAAGTGAGTTTTGTGTACTTGGTTTATGGAGATGTAAAGGGGTCCCTGGGTTTTCATTCAAATGGTGCACATTGGTACAAGCACGTTTCTTGTTTCTTGTTTCTTTATTCTTGTAAATCATCTGAATTTAGTTGGTTTCATTCCTTAGATAGTTTGCAACTGGTGATCATTCTCAATAAAGTAACAAATTATTTGTCAGAGAGAAGATTTTAATCTGGCCTCTCCCAGATTTTGTGCTAAAATTTTCTAAATTTCTGGCCTTGTGTTTTGTGACCACATTGGCATGAACTATTGAAGTGTTTGGACAAATAATTGTGAAATTATGATCTTCGATAGGTTTATAGGTGTAGGTAGCATTTAAATGATATTGATGCATCCTATGGAGTCTTCTATTATTGGATACTGCAATGCTTACAGGTGGAAAATTTATTTTTTTTGTTTTTTTTTCACTGTTCAATCAGTCAGAAGAGGGCAGTAAGACAGAGCACTTGCAGGCCCAGAGGTGTCGGGCACGGCTTGATCACCTTGATGGGGTGGATATTGACAATCAGTCTGAGTGGAACAACGTGCGAGTTAAGAGGATTCTCGTGGACTATATGTTGCGTTTGTCTTACTATGACTCTGCTGTGAAGCTTGCTGAAAGCAGCAACATACAGGTAATTTTACTTTCCATTCTTTAAATGTTAAGGGTTTTTTTTTCCGCTGTCCTGAAACTTGAAAGAGTTAGATATGTTCTTTCTCTTTGATTAACTGTTTTTGCATGAGTTCATATTTTTTTGTTCTTTTAGTCTATGATGCTCATATACTAATATGGGTATGGACACGGATTCTGGGATTAGGGATACAATCTACTTTTTTGAAAATCTAGGGAGTGGATTCGAATATGGGCACCCTAATTTTTTCTTTAGATCACTTTTTAATTAATGAAATTATCATTGTTTACATTCCTTTCTAACTTTTTTTATTTTTTATTTTTTATGTTGAGAAGTAACAAAAATAAAATAATAAGAACTATATGAAAGAATGGACTTGGTAAGTAGGTGATGCAAGCCATGCTAATGGGCCCCATCTGAAAGTCTATACCCGTAGGCCCAAGACCAATTAGGCTCAGTCGAGTGGAGTAGATCCTATTAGTAGTTTCTTTAGTTGCTTTCTTAATTATCTAGGATTCTTTAATATTTAGAAAGTCCTATTATGTTTTGGTTTAGGAATTCGCATTTGATTTGCATTGGTTTATTTCCTTAGTTAGAAAGTATTTTAGTTATAAATAAAGATGGAATCCCTCCTCATAAGACACAACATTGATATCAGTAAACTTCTAAGTTTGGTTTTCAATTGAGAGAGTTTCTGTTTGCTTTGGTGAGGCACTAGACATCCTATCCTTAAGCGTTTTGGCTTAGAGAATAGCTCGATGGCTAATCTTCTTCCTTGCGTTGCTTTAATTGGTATCAAAGCAGAGATCCGATTTTGAATCGCCGTTCGGACTGTTCGCCGATTCAAGGTAACGTATCCCATCTCGTTTCACCATTCCATCATCATCATTCATCACCATCTCCCCATCATCATCATCTTTGTTGATCACCCTTACCATTGCAGCCCACCAAATCCCCTTCTCCTAGACCACTTGAACCCTCCCAGAGACCATCCCTCATCTCTCCATCTTCCTGACAACCACCAAAACCCTCTTTCGAAACCCGCGATCCTAGCCCTTCCATTCCATTGATCCAGAACCATCGCCCCCATCCCCAACCCCTTCCTCAAACCCTAATCCCGACAGTCGAAACCCATATCTCTCCCTTCACTCAACCCTCAACCCTCAACCCTCGACAGATCCTAGTAGACGATCGCCTCCCCTCTCCCTCGACTGAACCCATCCGAGGAGAACCCTCCCTTTTCCGGACTTCCAACCCCCTTCCTAGCAACCAAAAAAAAAAAAGGAGAAGAAGTAGTGGCAGTAGGAGAGACATAGGAGTATAGGAAGGTTCGAATGTGTACCGTTCACCACGAGCGCCGCCGACCCCAAGCTTCTCCTCTCTGCCCCGCGATCCCTCCCCGCTGTCGCCATAGCCCTCAGAACCTTACTCTCCTCCTTTGACGAAGTACAATAGAAGCAAAAAAAAAAAAAAAAAAAAAAAAAAAAGAAGAAGATTACGAAAGCCCTTTTCACTCCTCGATTGTCACTATCATCTTTGACATCAAACCATTCACAGCACCATCTCCTCCTTTGCCTTCGACTCCAGACCAAAGGTAGCAAACGTTTGAAAAGGTTCTAAGACCCCTTTTTTTGTTTTTACTCGAGTTAGAGGCAAGGCCACAGGCCCTATCGGGTGGTGCAGGCTGGTTCCCTTTTAAGGGTTTGAGTTTGGGTTGGGTTCGACCCATATCATTGTAAGTTCAAAAAAAAAAAAAAAAAAACTAGAAGTCTTTTGTTTTCTTTCCTTTTTGCAAGCAATGTCTACCCGAAGTGGTCAACCGTATCAGGGCAAATTCTTTGATCACCAATGTGATGCTATGATAATGGAGTTATCAGCTATCTGATAGAGTGCATGCATTGGAAGTCTTGTCCCGGAGGTCATAGAGGCCTACTACCGCAAAAGCATCGTCTAGCGCTGGAAATCAACAAAATCCCGCCTGACCAGCAGAAACAAGCCCTCTAGAATCTATCCATGATTTTATTCAGCGCCTTTTTACTGAGCAAGATCCTGTAGACACAGCTATTGCGTCCAAGTTTGATGATATCACAAAGCTAGTCAAGATTGATATTGCCGATTTCTCTGGTCGTCTCAATCCCAAGGCTTTTATTGACTAGTTCAATGCTTTTCAAGATTATTTCTCTTGGTATCATATGGATGATGCACAACGTGTTGCTTTTGTCAAAGTCAAACTTAAAGGTTTAGTATGCATTTGGTGGCACGGCATTGAGCACAACAATCTTGTCATGGGATGCTCTGTTATTACTAAGTGGGATGATATATGTGAAAAGCTTGAAGGTAAATACTTATCATCCAATTATTTGAGTTTTTTTCAGCAAGAATATTTTGTTTTCAAGCAAGGCACATTATCATTGGATGAGTACACAGAGAAATTCAATGATTATGTTATTTGGTGTAAAGTTCAAGACGATAACTTTACGCTAGTCAACTGGTACAGATTTGGTTTGCGGGAAGAAATTAGATGTGAGGTCCTTGTGCGTGACTTTGAAAATATTGATGACATTTATAACAAGGCAAAACGGGTTGAGCTAGAATTGCTGTCATCTACTTTGAAACACTTCGGCACTTAAGCTGGGGAGTCAGTGACTCGTCGAGCCCCCACCTTTTAGAAAAATAATCGTTTGCCACCCAATCAGAATAATTTTCAATATAATCGTGCTCCACTGGTGGGTTTACGTCCACCTTCGAAACAACAGCACAATAAACCCAATCAGCGTCCTTTTACTCAAAATCAAAAGGGCACAGTGCCACAGGAACAAGATATGCGGAGTCGTGGACCTCCTCGACAAGATTGACGGACTGATGGTTGTTACCATTGTGGTCAACAAGGTCACTTTGCTAATGAATGCCCTGAGGTTCGCAATCTTTATTATTGTGATGAAGATCCTTATTCGTCAGAAGAATATGACGAGCATATTAAGATGGAGCCTCCTCCTGACCACGTCCAATCAGACGCTCAGCCGAATCCATAGCCCGAGACTCAATATGATCCTTCCCCTCACGCCACCACTACTGCAGAAGAAGGTGGTCCAGTCCTTACTATTTGCTGACTTCTCATCACTAATGAGCAAGAAGAAGAAGATTGGCGATGTATTTCAATCTTCAGGACAAGCGTGCGATGCAAAGGTAAGCTTTACAATTTAATTGTTGATGGTGGAAGTGCAATAAATGTCGTTTCACAGAAAGTGATTACTAAGCTCAATTTGTCTACTGAAAAGCATCCAAAGCCTTTTAAGGTCGCTTGGGTAGACGATCATTCAGTCCCTTTGATCCATCGCTGCTTAGTTCATTTTAAAATTGGCATATATGAAGATGATATATGGCGTGATATCATTCTCATGAATATTGCTCACATCCTACTTGGCTGGCCATGGCTATATGACCTTTCTATTCCACATGCGTCTTGGCAAGATTTGAGCATGGATTTCGTATTGGGCTTACCCAAAATAGCAAGGAAGGTGGATTCTGTATTTGTTGTTGTGGATCGTTTCTCAAAAATAGCACATTTTATCCCTTGTTCTCACACAACAAATGCCAAGAAGACCTCTAGTCTTTTCTTTAAAGAGGTTATTCACTTGCATGGCCTTCCCAAAACAATAATATCTGATAGAGATACGAAGTTCATAAGTTTCTTATGGAAGACTTTATGGCACATGACGCGCACAAAACTCCAATACTCAAGTGCATATCATCTGCAAACTGCATATTATTCGCAAATTGATGGTCAAATAGAGGTCGTCAATCTTAGTTTGGGAAATCTTCTCCAATGTTTTATCGGAAAACATGTTACTTCATGGGTTCTTCTTTTACCCATGGCGGAGTTCGCTTATAATAATTCCGTTAACAGAATGGGGAGATCACCATTTGAAGTTGTCACTGGTGTCAAGCCATGTCTTCCTCTTTACTTAAGCCCATTACTAGTTGACTATAGGCCCAGTCAGGAAGCTAATAGTTTGCATAACATATGAAGGATGTTCATGATGAAGTTTGCTGGCAAATTGCTACGACTAATGACGCATATGAAAGGCATGCGGATTCTTATGGACGCCATGTTGAGTTTGCCGAAAGCGATATAGCAATGGTTCGTTTGAAGCCCAAACGGTTTCCTACAGGTAAATACAAGAAACTACATTCACGAAGCACAGGTCCCTTCAAAATTCTGAAGAAAATCAGTTCCAATGCGTATGTTCTTAACTTTCTTTCAGACCTGAATATTAGTTCTACCTTTGATGTTGAAGATTTGGCATTTTATCACAGGCATCACAGCGATGAATCCTTTGAGAAGCAAGCTTTTCGCATCTCTCTCCATTAATCTCCTCCAGACAAAATTGAAGATGTTTTTGATGATCAGCTTATTTCAACCAAGAATGGCGGATTTCACATGTTTCTTGTCAAGTGGAAAGGAAAACCATTCTCCAAAGTTACATGGATTACGGCTACTGATTTTCAACGGATTCATCCAGATTTATATGAATAGTATTAAGCTGACAACTTGCCGGAGTTGAGTTTTTCCAAACTGAAGAGAGCTAATATAGGCCATACTAATGGGCTCCATCTGAAAGTCCATACCCGCAGGCCCAAGACCAATAAGGCTCAGTAGAGTAGAGTAGATCCTATTAGTAGTTGCTTTAGTTGCTTTCTTAGTTATGTAGGATTTTTTAATATTTAGAAAGTCCTATTATGTTTGGTTTAGGACTTGTTATTTGATTTGAATTTGTTTAGTTCCTTAGTTCGAAAGTATCTTAGTTATAAATAAAGATGTAGTCCTTCCTCATAGGACACAACATTGATATCAATAAACTTCTGAGTTTGGTTCTCAATTGAGAGAGTTTCTGTTTGCCTTTGGTGAGGCACCTAGACATCCTATCCTTAAGCCTTTTGGCTTGGAGATTAGCTCGTTGGCTAATCTTATTCCCTGCGCTGCTTCAGTAGGATACTCTGATACATTGATTTTGTAAATGAGAATTATTGGTGCAGTATAAGATGCCGATATGAGTGCCGTATCAGTCCTGCATGGGTACATTGGGCTTGTACAATTATTTGGGTATCATAGCTTTTAGTGCTAAAGTCTGCAGATTTAAGTAGAGACGAAATTGTGGAGTTGTATGTGACTGTAAGGTGCCATGGCCCATGTGCCACTTCGATTTAAGGGCCATTTTCATAAGGACAACAATTAGGTCTGATCTGCTGCATGGAGCTGAATGTTGGTCAAATGAAGACATGGGAAGAAGCTAATTTGCATGTAGCCGAGATGTGAATGCTAAGATGCATGTGTGGAGATAAGAAAATATAATTTTAGGAATCAGGAGTGAGGACATATTACAAAACCTTCGGGTATTTTCAATAACTAGGGAAGAAAATACAATTAAAAACCAAAGAATATCACTTTGAGATGGTTTGGATGTGTATATCAGCCCCACTATTATGTATTGAAGGGTTAATAGTTTAAAGAACTTGGATACAAGGGGACTGATTAAGTCCTTGGGAGAAGTAGTGAGAAATGACATGTAGGACTGGAGTTATTGCAAACATGAATTGAACATGTCGAGTAGAAAGGCAAAACTCTCAAACCCTTGACAGTTGAGATGAAGCTACATTGATGATGAGCTTGTATACCTTCTGCTCTTTCTTTGTAGTCATTCAAACACATACCGAGAGCTCTTTAGGTAAGTGTGAAAGTTAGGTTTCTGTTTTCTCATCTTGTCTCTTGAGTAGTACCCATTGGCCACTCTAATCTTAGGCTTGAGGCTAAGATGAAGATGGAGGAGGAAATAGATAGACAGCGATGCCACAGTTACAAGAGCAAAGACTATGACAAATCTAACAGATGAAGGTAATGCAATTTTAGAGGTTGCTGATGACAAATTTGAGGTGTGAGTGAGAGCAGAAGGTAATTGACTATGTAGTGTAAATTAAACCTCTAACATCATTGGTGGCACATAATGACGTAGATGTTATAAGGCAACTGGGATGGACAAGATCCATGGTCCCTTATGGGATGTGTTAGTAATTAATTATATGTGGACAGCTCAAACTGGCTGCAGTTGGATGAAGATGCATGATATGGTGCAAGGATTAGAAGGTAGAATTTTGGAACTATTTAAATTAAAGCCCATTTGTTTGCATGAAAAATAACTTCCTTGAGGTAGCAGATTGTAACCTGCACTTATACTTTTTTAAGTATTTATAATTTATACTACTTCCTTTTTGTTGGAACAGTAATTAGTTTGGTAGGTTTTGATTCTGGTTCTTTTCTTAGAAACCTGTTAGGTTGGGATTAAGTTTGGACCTGTATTGAAAAGTAAAATGTGACCTTCTATTGCTTAAGACCACAAATCTGTTACCCTCATAGAATTCAAGTGATTCGAATTGTATCACAAAATCATTAGCACCATGATGATTCGTACAAAAAAAAAAAAAATGCTGATTACCACAAGATGGATTCTTGTTCTTATCAAAATAATTACCAAAGGGGCCCTGTTAGTCAGTTGTTCTGTTTTCATCCCGTTTAAGGTAGGAGTTACTATTGTATTTTTCTCGGGTGATTCTATTATACTGGACGTTCAGAAAAGGCTGCTTAGCATTTCATATCTGAGTTCTTTTTGTAATCATATGACTCTTAGGTACAGAAAGACAAAGTTATCTTTACGGAATGCTATTTGAACTTGTAGAATCTTTGTGAATACTGCAGATGAAAAGGATTCCAAGTCACAATTTTTTGATATTGGTTTCCTTTATTTAGATCCTGACTTTATATCATCTTTCCAAAACAGGATCTGGTGGATATTGATGTCTTCCTTGAGGCCAAAAAGGTTACTGATGCGCTTCAAAATAAGGAAGTGGCTCCTGCACTAGCTTGGTGTGCAGAGAACAAGTCAAGATTGAAGAAATCAAAGGTATCAATCCTTATATGGCTCATGACTGCCTTTTGATTCCTTCATTTTTTCCCTTCCCTTGCTTTCTTTGATGTGCTGCCACTACCTGATGGAATACAAGCTTGACCCACCACAGGTTTGAAACCATACCCTACCCTCCATTACAGGGAGTATGTCTTAGTCTTACAACTGCTCCAAGTGCCGGAATGCAACTGCCTTCTCACTTTTAGATGATCTATAAGTAGGTTTGTAAAGTTTTCTATTTTGCATTCTGAACAAGTACATTGCTCTTTTGTTGAGCTATTTACCTGGTCTGTTACAGATTATGGCACTTTATTTCCTCAATACTTCTTAATTTTCTGGTAACCAGTCTCTGAGCATGAGTCTTCGGTCACATGGTGTCTTAACCAGCTCATTTTTTTAACCTTCCCCTCCCACCCCTTAAAAAAAAAAAAAACAAACCAGCTCACTTCATTTTGAGTTTTGTCACTACTCACTAGTTGATGTGCTTGGAACCTTTCTCTGTTGACTGAGTTGGGACTTTCATCAATTACTGTGTCCAAACTGAAAGCTCTATTCTTCTTCCCTGATGATTATTTTCCAACTCACTGGCATAAGCATGCACATTCTTCACCAAGTCATTAAGTCCAGCTTGTAAGTTGGATACTTGGATTACTGATTTCTGAGTTGGCATCAGGTTTTAATTGAATATTTGAAGTCATCTTGGATTGAATCCCTTATTATAATAATTTTTGTGCACAACTGTATAAATTACCAATTCAAATGTAGAAACAAATTCTTCAAAATAATAATAATAATAATAAAAAATATGTAGAAACAATTTGAATAAAAGATCTAGCAAGCGTATCTCTTACACAGTAGAATTCAGAGCTGGTAGATGGAGTTATTTTCTTGATGCATAACAACAGCAGCAGCAGCAACAGCAGCAGCAGCAGCAACAGCAATGGAATAGCTGGTAGATGGAGTTCTTTTAGTGGTGCATTTACTTTTAAGGTTTATAACGACCACCACCATGGAAATCCTCTGTTTTAATCTATAGTTCTCCACTTCTCCCAGATATTGAAATCAATCATACTGAAGCATCACAACTTCAACTGCAGACTTTGTCATCTTCGCATTTATAGTTATTCTAGTATCAATTTATAATACTTGAAAATTTTCTTCCATGACGTGAGAGGTGCAATCCTTGTGGATCACAGAGCAAGTTTGAGTTCCAGCTAAGGCTCCAGGAGTTCATAGAGTTGGTACGAGCTGATAACAACTTGCGGGCTATCATGTATGCTCGGAAATACCTTGCCTCTTGGGGAACTACACATATGAAAGAGCTGCAGCGAGTCATGGCTACGCTAGCCTTTAAGAGTAATACTGAATGTGCTACATACAAGGTACACTGCATTGATTTATTAACCATTTTGCGTGTTGTCGCGACAAACTGTAGATACTCTGATAGTAATTCTGCTCAACTCCTATATGTCTTAGATTAATTGACCTTTTATTGTCCAGGTATTTTTTTTTTTGGGTTCCCAAATCATGTTACTGTAGTTTTGTTCCTCTTGTCAGCCAAGTGCCAATTCCATAGCTCCTACACTACAGGGGTTCCTAATTATCTGAGAAATTGCAATGTGACATGTTACTTGGACAGTGAGAAATGTGTCTTATCTATGTCCAGTTATTCAGTTAGGTGTAAATATTGTATCTGACATGTACCTATTACAATATGTCTAAGTAACATAGGCCACGTTTGATGAGCTTATTTATAAGGTACCAATCAACATTTTGTTGATAGAAAGCCAATCTAGAATAGCTTCAACTTTTCTATAAGAGTCATATTTAGTTTAGGAATTGGATGCTGAAATATCCATAATATATGCACATTGGTAGCCTGTTGATGCAGGCCCTAAGATTAGGTCTTGCATAACTAATGCATGCCTTAGGATTAGTGCTTGCGTGGAAGTGCCAAAGCACGTGTCCGTAGACAGTATCTGAGATCTCCGCAGAGATTTCAACACGAGAACGTACCTCCATAGATAAAACCAATTCATCTATTAATCATAGTTTGAAAAATAAGTTTCTACAATGCAATATAAGTAAGAAAAGAAAACTTATGGGCTAAGAAAACCTAATCCTACATAGAAACTATCCGAATTACTACTCTTTCAAACAGATTAGAAACCTACTATCAAATAATTAGTAAAATAAAAGTAAATAAAAAAAATTCCTAAACCATCTTGGGTGGCCCCACTTGTGGGACTATCCATCATGTGCCATTCCCCCAGGTTGAAAGAGGAGTTCGACCTCAAACTTGGGTTTTCTATATGTTGCCTCTGGAGACATGGTGAACTTCTGGGTTCTTTGGATAGAGTGTGATGTGCTTTTCATTGTGCATGAATTTGTAATAGAATTTGAAATAGAAGCTGGCTTTGATAGGGTCTTTTGTGCAAGCCTATTTAGACATAGTGAATTTTCAGGCTAGATAATTTGCAATGTCTTTGGCCTGGATGGCATCTTGGATGATCTCATGAACATTATCAAAACCTTTTAATGCAAGGATATGTCGTATGTCAATTCTCAACCCATGAAAATTTGCTAAAACATTGTCGGCCTTATTCAAGCCACAACGAGCTTGTATTGTCATGAACTCCTTAGAATACTCGACAACCTAAGATACCCGGATACCTCATTTGCCTGGGGTATTAGTACTGATACAGTTCGATATGGATACGGGTATGGAATATGGCAAGATACGGCTGGGATGTGGTGCACAATTTTATGATACGTCTCTCTTGTATTTTACGAAAAAGAAAAAGGCAACATTGGAGCAATTCATCCAAAATTGAGCCAAACAACGAATCTCGTCTGAAATCTTTGGTTATAACTTAAAAAAAGTACTTTTATTTTTACATTCAGGCCGCTTTGTTTTATTTTAATATTGCAAAATTGAAAACCTACTGTATATTTGATGGTTGTTTTCCCCCTTTCACTCTTATATTTAAAGTTCTGCCATTTTATTTATATTTTTTTTCTAGATGGGGAAGTGACCTTTCTTGTCATGTCATTCAATGCCCTTCTTTTTCCAATTTAAATTATATTTCCCTCTCCTTGGAAAGTTGAACTTTTCTCACTCCCTCTATTTTAATTTTGATAGCTGTAATTTTTTAGAATTATGAGTTTGACCGTATTGCCGCACTTTAGACTAAGATTTCTAGGGTTCCACTTCTAGTAGTTAGTCATATATGATGCATTACATACTACTAAAACGTGATATTCATACTAGAATCCGTGTTGTATCCCGTGTCTTTATCATATTTTAAGTGATACCGCACCTGTGTCCGTGTCTTAAATTTCTAAAGTTGCTGTGTCGAATCCCCATTCCTCGTGCCGATATTCGTATCCATGTCTGTATCTGGGCATCATAGTCGGCAACTATTCTAGATCCTTGTTTCAAATCTTGAAAACTTGAATGTAAATCTCATAAGTAATTGATTGCGAGAAACTTTTATGTCAAAAATGTTTTTCATTTCAATCTATGTCTTGACAGGCTCTATGTTTTGGTTCATCCTTTTTCTTTGCAACTCGGCCCACCACATTGTAGCATATTTGCAAAATCAAGTTGCTACCAGTGTGACTTTATGACCCTCATGACCCTCCGTCATTGGTTTGTGTGCAAAAATATTCTATATACACACTAACGAATCCATAAATTCATTTGACTTCAGTTTACCATCATATTCAGGAATTATGATTTCAATCCCTAAATCTTGATCAACATAGATTGTTGGTGGATCTTATTGAGCCTGAATATTTCTTTCATCATATCGGTTAGCATCCCCATGCAGATTGTTTTCTGAATTTGTTATTTCTAGTATCCATCTTTACAAGAGTTTCGTAGAGTTCAGCAATTGTTGCGGATAATTGAGCAACAATGTTTGATAATTCTGCAACAGGTCCAATCAATTCCTCCATGGATGTGGATGAATATTCCACTTTGCCTTCTTCTTTTGAGCAATTTTTTAATGTAATCTAAATACGGTAGATTGACCTGATGTGTAGATCCAGTAATCATGAGTATTCTGGAAAAACCTGATCCCAAATTTGACTCCAAACGGCTCCACAATCACGGAATCATGTTCTGGCAGTTGATCTCATCAAACTGCATTGACTGCTGCTGATGTGATGTGGGTATATATCCATAAATTGATAAGGACCAAGAAAACTGAAGATTTTCTGCCTGTGATCAAGTCTACAGGATGTGGAGATGCTTGTCGGTGGGCCAAAGAACTGTTTTGGCCTCAAACAATACCCAATATTTAAGAAAATCAGTTGGCAGGGGCTGTTTAAATCTAATAGCAAATATCGGGGGTTGTTTTGCAATATCCAAAGAATTCATTATGGAAACAGATCTTTTTCGTCGCTGGATTTTGGACAGCAGGTTTATGGGTCAAATCCAGCCCAACCCATGAGAGACATACTCCATTGTGGTTGCCTGGGAGTTCTCTTTTCGGCTGTGGACAATTGATGCAATCCCGATTTGATGCAATCGGACTGTCTAGGGCTCAAATAACCAAAACCCAGAAATATTCCTGCAACTACACCAAGATGTAGTAAAGAAAAAAAAAAAAAAGATTCAGAACTCACCCAGCGAGGAGCAATGCAAAAGAACACCAAACACACCTTGTAAGAGCCTTCTCAATCTTCTCGTATCAACATGATACAAGGGAGAGGGAAAAATAAGGCCAAAACAATGTTTTATTGAATAAACCAGAACCCTAACATTGCTTTTTATTATGAGTACATTGTCTAAACCCACATCAACCCTAATTGCAAAATTTCTTACTACAAACATGTTAGAATTGTAATGGGATTTTGAATTGTTATGTTTTGTATTACAATTAAAAGTGTTGGCTAATTCATAGATTGGACAAAACTCTAGTTCTAGTTAAAGTTGCATTTCTATTTATTTTAGACTAGGAGTTTGAAGAGGTTAAAGAGTTTCAGAAGAACTTAATTGAAGTATTTTTTTAAGAATAACATAGATTAAAAAGGTCATATCTTACAAACCGAGCGTCAGATATGGGCAAGTGACCTACCATCAGAAAGCTTGTTTTGAGTAGATATCCGTAAGTTCAAAGATTACATCAATCAGAGTTAAAACGATAAAGTTATGGCATCGGAAAGTTTGCAGAAATTGTATTGTCCGAAATTACGAAATTGTCATTGCGAATTTCTATTTCTATTTTAAATGGGACCTTTTTGTTTTGTGCCAATTCCTATTCTGGTTGGATTACTATTATTAGGCACGAAATTGGGGCTATAAAAATGGGTTTCTTTCAACCCTAAGACATAGATCTCATTGTTTTAAGTGGAGAATATATTTTGGATATCATCTCCTCTAGAGCTTTCATTGGAGAGTTGAATGGCTGAAGTTCTGCTCTAAAGATCTTTGTCTTCTACATCTTTTTGTAAAAGATTATCTTCTAAGCGTAGAAGATATAAGGAGTCAAGTTAAAAACTAGAAGGTGTTTAGTTGATTGGATTTGTAGTAGGCAACAATAGGTGATTGTTGTAGAGTGATTCTTTACAAGAGGTTGATGGTACACAGTCATACGGATGTCAGTAAGTGGCTTGTAACTGCGTGATAATTCATCGTGTTTGATTATTGGTCCAGTAAGAACTTATGTTTTTTTCTCCAATTGGGTTTCGATATAAAAAATTGTCTTCTTATGGTGTGTGCTTTTGTATTGATTTGTTAATTTTATTTTTGTTGCATAGTTGGTTATTTGCACACATATTATTGAGGTTGATTGCGTTGATCCATTTTAGAGGCTCTCCCAAAACCTTTAAAATATAATTCCTACTGATTGTTTTCCAAATAAAATAAAGCAAATTTTATAAAAAAAAAAAAAGCAAAGGCAATTTTCTGAAACCAGATTGTCCCATCCACGTTGCAGTAATTAGGCTGTGGGTCCCATAGGGCCCATTCTTTGAAAGAGAACTCTCAGGTGACCCAGTGGTGTATGTCTCTCATTGGTTGGGCTGGATTTGACCCATAAACCTGCTGCCCAAAATCCAGCAACGTGTATGCTCTGTTACTGTAATGAATTCTCTGGATATTGCAAAACAGCCCCTGGAATTTGCTGTTATATTTAAACAGCCCCTGCCAACTGATTTTTTAAAATATTTGGGTACTGTTAGAGTCCAAATTGATTCTTTGGCCCATCTACAAGTGTGTCCCTATCCCGTAGGCGCGATCACAGGCGGGAAATCCTCGGTTTTCTTGATCCTTGTCAATTTATGGAAATATACGCGCATCATGTTGTCACCATGGATGCTACCAACTGTTGTGCTTTTGGCTTCGAACTGCAGGTGGGTCGATTGACCTGAGTCTGACTTGGGCTTGAGTAGAATATGAACCCAATAGTGGGTCTCCTTGGCATTTGCAGGAGGACACATGGCCTTCTTTTCTTTTTGCCTACCTCGTGCTTTGTGCAAGATGATTCAGGGGTTGTTTACTTCATCTTGATAATAGGGCTTTTTGGTCTTTTTGCTGTAAACTGCCCCAAAGCTATGAAAAGCTTGTTTGGTTATTAACATTTAATGGGGCTTTTAAAAAGCAAAAGCTAATAATTAGCTTTCTAGGTAAGCATCTTGGTGCCCACTTCACGATTGAAAGAGCTTTTGAACTTTTGTGGGCTGTGAAGTTGAGAGACACTTGTGGGTGACGCAATGATTCATGGAACAAGACGATGCGAATTTCTCATCTGAACAGGATGGATGAGAATTTCCCTTGTTTCCCCCACCCCTATCTTCTTCTCTTTCTGCCTTGCATCAAATGAAAAAGGCTTTCCCTCTACCCCTCTTATTCTCTCTTTTATTCTCTTGTATTTCTTTGAAATCCCATTTGGGTGGAATCTGGATATGATTCATGAAATAAAACGGATGTCCTCCCTTCCCCTCTTATGTTATTATCCTCCTCTTTTTCTACCTAAGCATTAGATTTGCCGTCCTTGTTCCTTCTTGCAGGAGATGAAAAAGGCTTTCCCTCTACCTTTCTTGTTCTTTCTCTTATTCTCTCATGTTTTCTTCATTTCTCCACATGCAAGAGACGGCTTGGAGTAATTCCTGCTTCAATTAAACATTGGCTTTTTTATACCATATTCTGGTTTTCAACAAGGAGAAAAAAAATAGATCAGTCAATCTGCTTGTAGTTATTTTTCTTACCCAGAACTTGAGGAAATTAAGGGTTTTGTTTTCAATCTTTTTCTTTACCATCATGGACTAGTCTCATGTTGACTAGTGATTTCCTTTTCTGTTTTTATAGCTTCGGTTTTAAGTTACTTTTTTTTAACAAAAATTGCTTGGACCTGGGTTTTTTTAGTTGGTTATATTTTTTTGGGATTTTCCTCTTTCGTTGTCTTTGACGCATGAAAGTGCTAGTAGGAGGTAGATTAACAAATATGGTCAAAAAGGAAAAATGGAAAAACAATGAATAATTATATTCTAAAAGCTAGATTTCAGAGATGTGTAATCAGAATTATAAAAGTAGATAGCAGTTGCCAGCCATCACTATTAATGGTTAAATAGTTTACTCTGGAATCTCTTTTTTCATACATGGAAAATAACCTTTAGTAATCTCTCTACCAGAACCTGTAGTAAACTAACTTTTTAATGTAAATAATAGAATGAGAAGAAAAAAAATGATGAGCGAGCCCAAGAGCAAAACCATAAATTAGACATCTGTAGCTGAAGGTATGAGATATTACCATTCTTATATGTTGCATATTGCTGAATAGTTCCACCAATTTGACATCTTATTTATTGAATTGAAAATTAGAATGCTACTTTCTCCATGTCTAAGCAAACACCCTTGCATGCTTTTATTGTTAAAAAGTGAGTATCAAAGATGAGATAACCAAACAATGTATTCACTTTAGAAGTTGCTTTGAAGAAGTAAGTTCTCAGAAGTTACTTTTAGAAAAGTATGGTTGACTATTAACAAGTTGAACGAAACACACCCTAAAAAAGGGACGAAAGTCCTGTTCTCTTATCCGCTTACTGTTGCTCGACGTGTAAAAGAAGAGGATAGCGAGTGGGACTTACGTGCTGATGGTGGTGCACTCGATGATGGCGGTGTCCAACGATGGTGCATAGTACATTTCGATGACCCTTCATCTCTTCTTTTCTCTCTATTTTTTCCCTCACAGGTTGAGGGAATTTTGTGAATAGGGGTTTTTGGCATGGTGGGATTTGGGGGATTGGGTTTGTGGGGTTTCGGTCAAAGGGGTTTGGATGGTGATGGGATTTGGAATATGGGTTCGGCACGACGGTAGGGTTCGGATGGTGAAGGTGGAAAGGGGCTATGACAGCGGTTGGGATTAGGGTTGATTCGACATTTCTGGAGACTAAGAAATTTGGGGAATTGTATGTGATTTGGTTTAGGTTCGGATGGTGAAGGTGGTAAGGGACTATGATGGCGGCTGGGATTGGGGTTGATTCGACATTTCTGGAGATTAGGGAAAATTTTGGGGAACTGTTTGCGATGGTTTGGGTTTGGAATGGGAAGGAATAAGTTGGAATGGATCTGGGATTTTAGATTTCAGGGTGTGGTGATTAATTTTGGGCTTGATTGAAACTGGATTTGATTTTGGATTGGGTGATTTGGGGATTTGATGGGCTTGATTGGCTTGGGCTAGGGATGATGGTGTGGAAGCAAAGGGCTTCGGGTTCAATTGGGATGGGATAGGGCTTGCGATGGTTTTCGTGTTCAGGGATTGTAACTTGAAGTAGCAATTGATTGGCCTCGATCGGTTTTTAGAGGTGAATGGATCCTTGTTTTGATACCTAACTAATGTAGGCCCTAGGATTGGGGCTTGTGTGGAAGTACCGAAGCATGTGTCTATAGATATTATCCAAGTTCTCCACAGAGATTTAAGCACGAAGATGCACCTATCCTCAATAGATAAAACCAATTCAATTCTAGAAATAAATCTCTAAAATGGAGTACAAGAAAAACAAACTTAGGGGCTAAGAAAACCTAATCCATTAATAGAAATATCCTAATTACAACTCTTTCAATGAAATTAGAAACCCACTATCAAATAATTAGGAAAATAAAAGGTAATAAGAAATATTCCTAAATTATCTTGGGTGTTCCCACTTGTGGGACCATCCTTTCTACGTTAGCTATTGTGTCGCCTCTTCTTAAACATGATATTCTCTTACTGGAGTTGGATTTGCATAACTGTCATGTGCATGGATCAAAATAGCGGTAGTAGAAAGCGTTGCGGCTGGTTGCCAAAATGATACGTAGTGATAGCGGCATGATATGAAAAATTGTCAAAAAAATTTGAAAAAATTCTAGAAAATCCAAAAAATTGTAAAGAGCTTGAATATATGTTTTTTTTTGCAAAAATATATAAAATAAGGGGGCGTAGCGGTCCCCAAAATGCGTTATGTCTTACGTTGTTGTATAATTAAAAAATAATAGTATTAATCTTATTTTTCACATGATATCAAGAATCAAGATTAGAGTAATACAAGAAATGGAGTGGGTATAATTATAGATAAGGATTTAAAAGAGAAAATTGTGGGGGTAAAGAGGTTTGGTAATAGAATTATAGCAATTAAACTAGTACTAGAGGAAGACATAATTCATATCATTAGTGCATATGCTCCCCAAGTAGGACTAGAAGAATTTGTGAAAAGACAATTTTGGGAGGAGATGAATGATTTAATGCGAGAAATCTCAAATAGTGATAAAATTTTCCTTGGAGGGGATTTAAACGGGCATATAGGAAGAGATAATAGAGGATATGAGAGAGTGCATGGAGGGCATGGATTTGGAGAAAAGAATGAATTCGGAAACACTATATTGGACTTTGCAGTGGCATTTGATCTTATAGTAGCAAATACTTACTTTAAAAAGAGAGATGAGCATTTAATTACATATAAAAGTGGGAGTAATAGGAGTCAGATAGACTTTTTTCTAGTTAGAAAACAGGACCGATTGGCTTGTAAAGATTATAAGATTATCCCAGGAGAGAGTTTGATTACGCAAAATAGGCTTGGAGTTTTAGATATTTGCATTAGAAGTAAAAAGAGAGCAGTAGTAAACAAAATGGACCCTAAAACAAGGTGGAGAGATTTGAAGGGGGAAAGAGCAAATATATTTAAGGACAAAATGATTGAGAAAGGAGAATGAAATATTGAAGGAGAAACTACAGTAATGTGGAATCAAATGGCTAATTGCATTAGGAATGTTGTAAAGGAGGTACTTGGAGAATCAAAAGGGAAGAGACATTAATAAAGAAACATGGTGGTGGAGTATGGAGGTTCAGGAAGTTATTCGACAAAAAAAACATTGCTACAAAGTTTGGCAGGGGACTAAGAGTATAGAAAATTTTGAGTTGTATAAGAAGGCAAAAAAGAAGCTAAGAAAGTACTAAGTAGTGCAAAGTTCAAAGCATACGATGACCTCTATAATAGGTTGGGAACAAGAGAAGGAGAAAAGGATATTTTTAAGCTTGCAAACATAAGAGAAAAGAAAAGTAGGGACTTAGATCATGTCAAATATATCAAGGACAATGAGGAAAATATTTTGGTGAAGGACAACGATATTATAGAAAGGTGGAAAGAATATTTTAGTAAACTTTTAAATGAAGAATATTTGGGCGATACAAGAGTGGAGGAGGATATTTCATTACAAGAGTATACTTTTCTCCGTAGAATTAGAGGGGTGGAAGTAAAGGAAGCATTAAAGCGAATGAAGACAGGAAAGGCAATAGACCTAGATGGTATTCTGATAGAGGTATGGAAATGCTTAGGAGAGGTTGGAGTAAGTTGGTTATGTAGACTATTCAATAAGATACTTGTGACAAAGAAAATGCCGGATGAATGGAGAAGAAGCATTGTAGTACCTATATATAAGAATAAAAGGGATATACAAAATTGTACCAACTATCGAGGGATTAAACTTATGAGTCACACTATGAAGTTATGGGAGAGAATAATAGAGCAAAGACTGAGAAAAAAGATTAAGATTTCGGAAAATCAATTTGGTTTTATGTCAGGGAGATCAACTATGGAAGCTATCTTTTCACTTAGGCAATTAATGGAAAAATACCGAGCAAAGAAGAAAAATCTATATATGGTCTTTATCGATTTGGAAAAAGCCTATGATAGGGTACCGAGGAATTTAATTTGGTGGGTCTTAAAAAAAAGGAATGTCCCAAGAGGTTACATTAAAATTTTAAAGGATATGTACGAAGGTGCAATAACAAATGTGAAAACCACATGTGGAGAAATAGGTGGATTTCCCGTGACTATAGGCTTACATCAGGAATCATCTTTAAGCCCTTATCTCTTTGCATTAATTATGGATGAGTTAACTGTGCATATTCAAGAAGAAGTACCATGGTGTATGTTGTTCGCAGATGATATAGTATTGGTGGATGAATCAAGAGAGGGTGTAAATGCAAAGCTTGAGAGATGGCGGAGGGCATTAGAATCTAGAGGCTTTAAAATAAGTTGTACAAAGACAGAATATATGGATTGCAATTTCAGTGGACATATGCAAAGTGTTGAAACCACTGTCAAAATTGAAACCCATGAGATACCACGTAAAGATTCTTTTCGGTACCTAGGCTCCATGATTAGTAAGGATGGGGAGATTGACAAAGATGTGAAGCATAGGATAAGAGCTGGATGGCTGAAGTGGAGACTAGCTTCGGGAGTACTTTGTGATAGACAAATGCCAACAAAATTGAAGGAAAAATTTTACAGGAGAGTGGTTAGACCAGCTATGACATATGAAGCAGAATGTTGGCCAATTAAGAAGACACATATTTATAAGATGGATGTAGCGGAAATGAGAATGCTTAGGTGGATGTGTGGTAAAACTAGGAAAGATAAAATTAGAAATGAGCGCTTTCGAGAACATTTAGGGGTAGCACCAATAGGAGATAAGATTAGAAAAACTCGTTTAAAATGGTTTGGGCATGTTGAGCGTAGGCCAGTAATGGCACTAGTGAGAAAAAGTTTGGATATACAGGTGGAGGGTCCATCAAGAGGTAGGGGTAGGCCGAAGAAAATATGGATGGAAGTCATTAATTCAGATTTGAAGAAGTTGCACTTATCGAAAGATTTAGCTCAAAATAGAACGGAATGGAGAAATAGAATTCATGTAGCCAACCCCAACATGGTTGGGATAAGGCTTTGATGATGATGATGATGATGATGATGATATCAAGAATCAAGATTCAATACTCAAAGTCAAGAGTTCAGGACTTAGACACTAGTCACAAACTCGAGTCAATGACTCAACAATCAACGTTCATTAGTCAACAGACTCAACACAATAAATGACATAATAAATATAACTTCATAAATGACATTCTACTTAAAGAGTTGAGCCTTGGGAGTTAATATAAAGTTGAGATTTGAGAAATGATTAGAGGAATACCTCTACCTCCAAAATGAATGTCTTGCAGGATATGTGGCACTTCGCTGTCTCCATCGCCATAGTTGTTGTCATTGGCACCACTCCAACTGGTATCAAAATATGGCAACTCCCCTTCATATTGGTGGGCATTGGGATTCTCAAACACAAAGAAATTGGATGGACCTGGATTTGGATGAGGATATTTGATCAAACGACCTTAATTTTGAATACTGTTGTGAGGATGATTCCACTTGACCATGTGCGTAGTCCGGTGGGACATATTGGTACCCAGAATATGGGTCATGAAATATAGGGTACTAGTTTGATGTTTGTTGCCCTCCAACATTTGCACTCCCACCATCATTTCCTTGTCCATCACGGGGTCTTTGGCATACATAAATATGACCTGGCCTCATACAAGATGGATTTGGAAATTCATTCATAGTCTAGATGGGAGCATTTACTTTGTTGTCATAATAAGAACCACTTGGCCCGGCCCCGCTACCTCCTCCAGATGGAGAGTCACTACTCGGAGCGATGTTTGAACTCGAACTATCAGAGCTCACTGTAGATACTATATGAGAAGGCTCAGGTTCAATGCCTCTTGATGTTCCAGTTTCTGTTAGTGGCCCACTTTCTCCTTGTCTTTTGTCTTTTTCCATTATTCTTTATATATCTTGGTGTAAATTCTGATCTCCATCTAATAATGGATCTTCTATATCAACTAACTATTAAAGTAGGGGATCATCTTCTTGAAAGATATTATCCAAATTTATAAGGTAATAATTCGGATCATCCCTTTGCCTCTTTTGTGGCGCTGCCCTGGATCTTAGATTGGGTATAGAATAATCTCTCGAAGGATTGTTCTAATCCAAAGAAGGATTCAAGCCTTAGGGCACAATAGAACTCACGATGAACACTATCAAGAGAGAAAAATCTCAATGTAAACTGAATTTAATTGATTAAAGCGTATCTATTACAATGAAAGACTCCTCTTTATATATGAGTGACTATTTCTAAAGTAGGAAAGACTATAAACAAGCGAGGCTTACAAAAAATAAATTAAGCCAGTTCAAATCTCAACTCAACATAAAATGGGAAGCAAATAATTAATTAAAATGATCTAACTAAAGATAAAGATCCTTGAGGAGATCAAGGATCAATCAATTGGCTTGCGGGCCTATGATCTGAGCTGGATCTGAGATTGGCCTGCATTAGCTCTCCCCGGCTTGGAAAAACTCGACTCCGGCGAGTTTAACGCTTAATATCGCTCATAAAGATCAGGATTGATGTGTTGGAAGTTAGTAGCTGTAATCCATGTAGAGTCGGAGAGAGGATGATTCCGCCAATGAACATAAAACTTCTGGTAACCTCCTTAACGTGTAGAAACGATTTGATCATTAAGGACATCAACAATTTCATCAGTAGGTGGGAGATTAACTGGTAGAGAAATAAGCTGCTCGTCATTATCTCCTTCATTATTATGACCACGATAGAGATTAAAATCCTCTATATTGAATGAAGAACTGACGCCTAAATCAGGAGGAATGTCAAAAACATATGCGTTGGGACTAATCTTTTGGAGAATCTTGAAAGGACCTAAGTTACGAGGGTGTAACTTCTTATTAGCTCCATATGGCAACCTCTCAGGTCGAATATGTACCATAACCATATCGCCTTCATTAAATTCAATAAATCGACGATGCTTGTCAACTTGCTGCTTGTAAACATCGTTGCTGGCAGATATATGGCGATGTACTTTATTGTGCACTTGCTGCATGTGTTGGAAGAAATATTCAGCATCGGCACTAATTCTTGCATCAACTAGCAATGGCACAAGATTAATGGGGAGCCGTGGATGAACTCTTGTAATAGCTTTAAATGGTGAAATTCCAGTTGATCGATTGACAGAATTATTGTATGTAAATTCTACCATAGGTAGCACTTAATCCTAGTTTGTGATACGGTCACATACAAGGCAATGTAATAATTGTCCAAGACTTCTGTTTACCACTTTTGTTTGTCCATCAGATTGAGGATGATAAGCAGTGGAGAAGTTAAGCTTAGTATTGGACAACATCCACAATGTCTTCCAGAAGTAGCTCATAAACTTCGTATCTCAGTCCGAAACAATAGTCTTTGGAAGTCCATGTAGTCGAACAACTTCTTTGAAGAACAATTTAGCCACCTTGTAAGCATCAGCAGTTGCAGTACGAGGAATAAAGTGTGCCATTTTTGAAAAACGGTCAACAACAACGAAGATGGAGTCAACCTTTTTGGCAGTCGTGGGTAAACCTAGCACAAAGTCCATGCTAATGTCTTCCCAAGGAGTGTGGGGAACAGGCAAAGGCTGATATAATCCAATATTCTTCTTGTTTCCTTTAGCGAGCTGACATGTTCTACATCTTTCACAAATATGAATCACATTGGTCTTCATGCGAGGCCAATAATATTTGTCCCTGACAAGAGCAATTGTTTTGTCGTGACCCAAATGTCCGCTACATCCTCCATGCAACTCTTGCACAACATATTCACGAATAGAAGTAGCTGAAAGATACGGTTGCGTACCTTTGAATAAGAAACTATCATGAACTAAATGAGGATGTTGAATATCATTTCCATTAAGGAGATCTGCATAAATAGAACTAAATTCTTTGTCAGCTGCATAGTCTCGTTTAATTTGCTCAAAATCAGGCATATTAATAGACATGGTGGTCAAAAGATGTTTCCACCGTCTTAATGCATCCGCAATTATGTGATCCTTTCCAACTTAATGTTGAATGCTAGATTTGAACTCCTGTATATATGCACTCCATTTAGCACGATTAGCGCTGATCTTATGTTGAGAGTGTAGATGTTGCAGAGCATCATTATCAGAGTAGAGCACAAAATCATTAGCAATCAAATAATGCCTCTAGTGATGAAGTGTTTGGACAAGAGCATAGAATTCCAAATTATACGCAGAATACTTTCGCTTGGCATCAGAAAGTTTTTCACTGAAGAATGCAACTGGATGTCCATCCTGGCGAAGAAAACGCCAATGCCAACATTTGAGGTATCATGTCATGACCCAAGCCCAAGAAATCGGAGATTAGGATTAAACCCAATCAGTGACACACGTACTACCGTGTACATATACTTAGACCCAGGTCTAAGTGCACATACACAAGGGAAGATCATGCGTATAAGTGCTATATCCAAGCATTTATATGCGGAAGCTGTTATTATCATCATAAAACAAAAGGATGCATGACATATCTACATGTAGTAACTGGAAGGAAACGTATCTTTACAAAACATCAGAAGGTTACAAAAGAAAGGGCACTGAGATTCTCTGCCTTTCTGCTAAGAGCGTCTGCCACAACATTCCCTTTTCCTGAATAATACTTGATACGGAAATCATAATCCTTAATAAATTCAATCTATCTACGCTGCCTCATATTTAAATCATTTTGCTTAAATAAATATTACGAACTATGGTGATCTGAATGTACCTCAAACCTTTCACCATACAGGTAATGTCGCCAAAGTTTTAAAGCGAACACAATGGCGGCTAGTTCCAGATCATATGTGGCATAGTTCTTTTCATGCTCCTTGAGTTGTCTAGAACCGTAGGCAATTATCTTGCCATGTTGCATCAAAATACATCCCAATCCAACCCTAGACGCATCTGAATAGATTACAAAGCCTTCACCTCCATCTGGTAGAGTGAGTACTGGAGCGGTCATTAACTTTTCTTTCGAAGTCCGAAAACTGGCTTCGAAATCGTTAGTCCAAGTAAAGGGCATATTCTTCCAAGTTAACTTGGTCAAAGGAGCAGATATCTTTGAGAAGTCTTGAACAAATCTTTGGTAGTACCCTGCAAGTCCAAGAAAACTCTTGATCTCTGTTACAGATTTTGGACTTGGCCAATTGACCACTGACTCAATCTTTGCTAGATAAACTGCCAAACCTTTTTGTGAAATGATATGACCAAGAGACATTACCTACTCAATCCAAAAGTCACATTTTGCCAACTTGGCATATAATCGATGTTCTCTTAATAATTGTAAGGCTTTTCTCAAATGGTCTGCATGCTCTTCTGCGGTCTTTGAGTACACCAAAATGTCATCAATGAAGATTACAACGAAATGATCTAAGAAAGGAGCGAAGACCCGTTTCATCAAGGTGATAAAAGCAGTAGGTGCATTAGTCAATCCAAAAGGCATCACGAGGAATTCATAATGACCATACCTTGTTCTGAAGGCAGTTTTAGAAATATCCTCTTCCTTAACTCGTAATTGATGATAACCAGATCTCAAATCATTTTTAGAGGAATACGTTGCACCTTGTAATTAGTCAAAAAATTCATCAATACGCGGTAGGAGATATTTATTCTTTATCGTTACCATATTCAACTGCTGGTAGTCAATGCACATTTGAAGGGTGCCATCCTTTTTCTTGATAAATAACACTGTAGCACTCCATGGTGACACACTTGGGCGTATGAAACCCTTATCCAGAAGCTCCTGTAATTGCTTCTTTAATTCTAATAATTTTTCATGGGCCATTTGATAGGGAGCTTTACTAATCGGTGCTGTACCTGGCATGAGTTCAATAGAGAATTCAACTTCCCGAACAGGAGGTAACTCTGGAACTTCATCTGGGAATATATCCTGAAAGTCGCGTACAATCGGAATCTCTCCCAATGTCTTGAGTTTCTTCTTCTCTGATACAAAGGCAATGAAGCCTTCACACCCTTTGCGTATCATTCTATTTGCTTTGAATGCGGAGATAACACACTTAGGGCAATTCTTCTTACTTCCCTCAAAACGGAACCCATTCTTTAAATCGAAGTAAATCGTCCTGTTATAACAATTAAGACAGGCACGATACCTCGCTAACCAATCCATCCCAAGAATGAGATTGAAGTCTAACATCGACAGCAAGATTAAGTCAACTGGGAGTTGACGACCTTCTATCCACACATTGCATTGGGGGGTCTTATACACTACATTCAACTCTCTTGCCAATAGGAGTGGACACCGCCAAAACATACGGTAGCGGCTTAGGCGGCTGGCGTAACTTCCTAGCAAAATGAGGTGCTATGTATGAACGCGTAGACCTTAAATCGAACAAAGCTTGTGCTTCTTCATTAGCAATAGAAAGAATAAATTCTACCACACCAGCATCCTTCACGCTCTTATGAGTGGCGGCGTAAGCATGTGCAGTTTGGCGATTTGACTTTTGGCTTTGATGAGATTGCTGTGGTTTGCCTTGAGTTGTGGGAGTAGTAGGCTTTGTCTGTTGAGGGGACTTGTACTTGGGACATTGAGCCATCAAATGATCCATGGAATTACAAACCAAACAGGTTCTTGTCTTTCTCCAGCATAGCTCTGTCTTGTGTGACTTGCCACAGTGCCCACATGTCACATCTGCTTTACTTGGAGTGCCTTGTCCGCCCTTCATCTTTTTTTGTGCTTGTCCCTTTTCACCAAAGGATGCGTTTCTCTTGGGGTCCGCAGCTCTTTTTTCACGAGCATTTGCCTCTGCAGAATAGGCTTAATCCACTGCATCATCAAATGTAGCTAGCCTTTGGAAAGCTGTGACATAGTCCTTATACATGGAGTTCAGGCCAATGATAAACCTGTTGACCTTTTTCTCTTCCGTGTTGATTATATCCTCTGCGAATTGAGACAACTGAGTAAAAGTATGTACATAGTCTGCCACCGACATCTGTTGCTGCTGCAAGGCTAAGAATTCTACTTCTTTTGCCCTTTGCACATGAGTCGGGATAAACTTTCTTTTAAACTGTTTTTTAAACATCTCCCACACTATCGCACCAGGCATGTCCTTATATGAATCCCTCACACTCTTCCACCAAGTTTTTGCCACCCCGCGAAACATCGAAGTAGCAAGCAGGACTTTTAGCCTATTGGTGCACACAACAGTGTGAAACAGATCATTAGTGTGCTCCAACCATTCATCAGCTTGTAGAATATCTTTTTTTCCATAAAATTCCGTAGCCCCGCGTTTCCTAAAATTCTCATACAGAGCATTGGGGTCATTCTCTGTGGGTTGAAAAACCACTTGTTGCTCCACATGTGGTTGGATGGATACTTGGCTCTGTCGGTCCGCAATAGACGCCACTTGTGCTTGCAAGGACTGCATTGCTTGCATCTGCGCCTGCGTTGCTTGGGATTGAGCCTGAATTGCTTGCATCATCGTGATGAAATGATCTTCGATATTGGACATTGATTGTTGGGGAGCAGATCCACTCTCTATGGGTGGAGTCATATTCTCCTTATGGTTATTATTTTTACTAGATCTAGATGCCATGCCCTGCAAAAGTAAAAAGATCAACATCCGCATAAAAGATATCCCCGACTACATTCCCCTTACTGGGCACAATATCAGACGATAGCGTCAAATATTCGAGTCGCTTCCTGCTAACATATCCTCACCACGTTCTTACATGCTTACATGCCTAGCAGATGTAACTGACTGATTCATGCTTTGATACCATACTATATGTATGTCACGACCTGAGCCCAAAAAATCGGGGATTAGGATTAAACCCAATCAGTGACATACGTACTCTTGTGTACATACACCTAGACCTAGGTCTAAGTGCACACACACAAGGGAAGATCACGTATGCAAGTGCTATATCCAAGCATTCATACGTGGAAGCTATCAGTATCATCATAAAACAATAGGACGCATAACATATCTACATGTGGTAACTGGAAGGAAACATATCTTTACAAAACATCAGAAGGTTACAAAAGAAAGGGTGCATAAAGACAGTGTACAAGGTAAGTGGAAACATGGCCCATGTCTTAACAACAAAATGAAATATCATGCAAAAGCTCAAATACAGCCTGGCCGCGCTCTAGGTGGATCGGTCGGTCATGACTTGACGTCCACTCGTCTAATCTGGAGGGACCCTCGGAGAACTCCTCCAAAGCATCGCCGACCTTCGAGGGATCGGGAGTGAGATCTGAGCCTGTAACATCAGAGGACAACAAGTGAATAAGACTATCCAGCATAGCATAAGCAACATGAAGGTAATACGCGTTGTATCTATAAGAATCGTTAACAAGTGATCATATAGAATTTCAAGTTAGTATACTAGGCAAATCGTGCAATTGAATGAAGCATGTCATAAGATTCAATAAATAGAAATACTGTACTAGGTGGCTACTAAATTTGCCATATCCTCCCTCTAAGGATCTATATGTTGAGAACACCATTGACTGGGCCAGGGTACGAATGGGTCTCTAGTTCCTGGGGTTTGGAAGCTCCAAAACAAGAGCACATTGCAGTGGCAACAAACATGCTACGCCAAAGTCAACCCCACCGGGTATCATAAGGCTGAGGCTGAGTAGCCAAACCATATCAATCATTACATATACGTGAGCTTGAACAATGCATTCGTATCAAACTCAAATTCAATTGAACATGTATATCAAGAACACCACAAGAGAGTCAATTACGAAATTACTCGATGCCAATCCTTAGTAGTAAAAAGAAGGTAATAATCTTAAGTCAATATGCTATACAATTCAATTCTTTTTTCATGGAATCATGATAGTTTACTAGTCAACCCTAATCTAGTCATCCATTATTTCTAACCGTGAATGTTGATGTAGTTTTAAGTTATTCGATATACAGCTGCTCTTCTTTTGGTGTCACATTGTATTAGGAAGGTGTATCGAAGTCCTTTAAACCAACACTCATGGGGAGGTGCTTAACAATTGGACAACATACATGAATGAGTTCCAGCCCTCAAGACCATTCATGAGATTCAATTATTCCATTGGAAAAGTTAATAGAATAAGGGATCCAAGAGCTAAGGCCTTACAAGGTCTTCGAATAGTATCTAATTATTTTGAGGTTTTAGGGCCTCACAACTCACGGTTTAGCCATAGGTATCTTTCGGCTTAGCCGTAATTTGCACTATGGCTTAGCCGTAGTTTCCCAGAATTGCCCCCGCAGATATGGTGAGCCACGGTTGAACCGTGCTTCCTCTTATGGTTTAGCCGTATTTGGTCTACGGTTGAGCCACGGTTTGGCCGTAGCTCAGTATACAGCTTAGTCGTGGCTTGGCAGTAGAAGGATCACAAATCTTCCTACTCTCGGGTCTTCAAGCCGTAAAGTGACTTGCGGTTGGACCACGGCTAGGTTACGGCTTAGCCGTAGTGTATCCTATGGCTTCACCGTGGCTTGGCCGTAGTACGAATCCAAATTTTCTGCTCCCTATAGTCTGAGCTGTAGAAAGCCTACGGCGTAGTCGTAAGTTTCAGAATTGCTAAAACTCAAACTGTCCAGAACTTCCAAATTCATTCTTAAATATACAATAACAGATGACAGAACAGATGAAAGAAGCAAACGAAAGGATTGAAATAACCTATGCAACTTAAACAATCGAGAAGAACTATAACAATCACGATATACCAACATGTATTCATCCAACAATTGCTTATACTTGCCTCAATGACGGTTTTCAAACGATGACTTGGAAGAAAGAGATGCAGAGCGCTCAACGAGGTGAAAGTGAAACAGAGAAGAAGAAGAAGAAGACGACGACTTGAGGAAGACTTGCATGCAGAAGATAAGCTCGATGGGTTAGGTGAGATATATATATCCTGAGGTTTACAAGGAAGTCCTAATTGTAATTAGGGTCAAATGAATGACCAACGATTTCAAGCGGCTTCAGATGCATTCGAATCAGTTATAGCAGTTAACAGGCTTGATGAGACACATGTGATGACACCAAGATGATGCATGAATGACGAACTTGCACAAAGTAAAAAATTACGAAAAAGGGCTTGTGGCTACCTAATCCAAGTTAAACTTAACTCAACTACTTATCCATGACTTGAAACAAGACGCAAAACAACAAAACATCGTTGACAAGGCTATCTCTATGGAAAATCACTAAGAACTTACTCAATTAGGCACTAAATAGGCTTAAGTAGGGTTGGAGTGTTACACATCACAAGCAATTTTAAAGAGCTTGTTAAAATCAGGAACCTGTATGACAGGTGCTTTAGTAATCTTTTGCCTGATCTTTTCAAAAGCCCTGGTAGCTGCATTGATCCATTTAGATTCACTTTTCCTCATATAGTCAGTAATAGGAGCCATAATAGTACTGAATTTTCTGATAAATCTTTTGTAGAAATTGGCAAGACCATGAAAACTGCGAACTTCAGTAAGGGTAGTACGAATAGGCTAATCAAGAATTTCACTCACCTTTTTAGGATCCATTTTAATACCTTGTGCAGACATAACATATCCCAAGAAAACAACAGAATCACTCATAAAGGTGCATTTCTTGAGATTAATGTAGAAACACTCTCGGCGAAAAAGTTGGCAGACTTTATCTAAATGCTGAAGGTGATCTTCTTTTGATTTGCTGTAAATCAGAATATTGTCGAAGTAAACGACAACAAATTTTCCAATATAAGGCTGTAACAACTGCGTCATAACCCGCATGAAAGTACTAGGAGCATTGGTTAAACCAAATGGCATAACCATCCATTCAAAAAGACCATCATTTATTTTAAAGGCAGTTTTCTATTCATCTCCTGGTCTTATGCGGATTTGATGATAACCGCTCCACATATTAATTTTTGAAAATATGCATGCACCAGTCATCATATCTAACATAACCCGCAATTTTTGTGGTGGGGCTGCTAAGGTTCTATGGTGTTGGTGGTGGAGAGGATTGCCGATGAATAGTAGATGGAAGGACAAATTCCGGGAACGACAGATGGCTCCCGGCAACCGGATTGGGCTCTAATACCAATTTGGCGCAGCTTCGGATCTTAGATCTGGTGTAGAACAATCTCCCGAAGGATTGTTCGAATCTAAAGAAGAACTTAAGCCTTAGGGCACAATAGAACTCACGATGAACACTATCAAGAGAGAAAATTTTCAATGTAAACTGAATTTAATTGATTAAAGCATATCTATTACAATGAAAGACTCCTCTTTATATAGGAGTGACTGTTTCTAAAGTAGGAAAGACTAACTCTAAAGAAGCAAAGCTTACTAAAAATAAATTAAGCTAGTTCTAATATCAACTTTGCATAAAATAGGAAGCAAATAATTAATTAAAATTATCTAACTAAAGATAGAGATCCTTGAGGAGATCAAGGATCAATCAATTGGCCAGCGGGCCTATGATCTGGGCCGGATCTGAGATCAGCCTGCATCATTTTGTCTATTTCTGACTCTTAACTTTAAATTGTAGTGACAATACACTAACTTGTTGTTCAGCTTTTGCATTGCTATCTAACTTCTTAATTTTGTGTGAATTAATGAGAAAGTACTCCAATTTCTTTCACAATTCAATAAAGATGTTCGGCTAAGGACCCGAATGGCAGCAATTCTCAAGTGTGGAGCACTTTTTCCAAAATTGATCCACCACTCAGTTGAAATTGGAAAAAAAAAATGTATATAAAAAATTACTCATCCCTAATCCCCATTCCAAAGCATGTAATATAAACAAACTTAAAACTAGTACGTGACTAAGTTAAAACTATTTATACCAGGATATAAGTTGGTTATTGCTTTAATTGTCAACGGGTCTGCAGAACTCCCTTTTCTCATTGTATATACATAAATCTACAGTATGCAAAGTACAAATCATTTTAAATTTGTCACAACTCATAATTGACTACTCAGGTACAAATCACAATACATTTAAAATATAATAAATGTCATGTTATATATGACATGTCACTTACTTCTTTTAAAGCTAAAAGTTGTTCATTGTGATTAGGAATTTCTTTCTTCAACACGTCCTTCAATACTACTTGCAACTCGGTATCAATTGCTTTTGTATGTTGTTTCTCGTTGATATCGTAGAATGGAGGGTTTAGAAAATATCCTATAATTCAAATGTCAAATCTGCATCAGTACATCTCTATATAATACAAAACAAAAGTGAAAATCATAGACCAAGAGTGTAAAATCTATTTTACCTGCAACATGCAATGGATGGTCCAGTTGATCATTCCATTGGGCATCAATTATGTGCAAGAATTCTTGATAATACTTGCACTTTTTTGGTCTTGCTAGCTTTGCTCGATCCATTGCCTCATAAATATAGCCCATTGTCAGCTTATCATCATTATCTACAAGCTGCAACACTTTCACTAAGGGCTCAAAGACCTTCAAAATATTTTTGACATTGGACCAAAATTTATTATCTCTAACAAGATTGGAGACATCAAAGCCAGGACCACTCGTTGCTGTTTCCCATTTTGAATTAAGCCATTGTTCTGATGCAAACATTTGAATCAACTTGTTTCTATGTTGCACAAGGCTATCCATGGCAATGAAATGGGTGGCAAACCTTATTGTAGTTGGACGCACCAACCTCTTCCATTTGTGAATGTCTTCATTAATGCCAACAGCCACGAGTGATCATAGATGAATCTCATGATGCTTCTACAAGATATGATGACAATTCTCACATTTTTCCTCTTTCTGATGTCCTCCAGCATTAAATCTATACAATGTGCCGCACATGGGGTCCAAAACAACTACTTCCCGGTTTTCTTGAAATTGGCACCATTATCTATAACAATTTCTACAACATTTTTCTCATTAACACTTTTAACAACTTTATCCATAAGGTGGTAAACATATTTTGTAGTCCGTGATTACTTAGATGCATCAACAGACTTAACAAAGATGGTCCCAGCGGCAGAGTACACTAAAAAATTTATTAACTGTGTTTGTGTGCTGCTTGTCCATTTGTCACACATAATTGCTACTCTCATTTTCTTCCATATACCTTTAAAAGTAACTACCTAACTCTTTGTCTTCATACTCAATTTCTAAATACGTGGTCCCCATATCATAGACGGAAGGCGCTGTTATACCAGGACCAGCGGCAGCTGCAACATCTAGTATAGTTTGGAAGTAAGGAGAATCCGTAACATGAGGGGGTGTGTTCTTGTGTATTGCCCACTTTGCTGTAACTGAGGCTAATATGTCTCTTGCATTTTTCAAGGCCCCCTTTAAACAACTTTGATATTTTAGGCTGTTTAGCTAAGTCATCTTTATGTGTTAAAGGATCAATTGGACCGGGTATAGCACTACTAGGAGTCCGTGATGCTTTACGAGAAGAAATAATCTCAACATCATCCTCCTATTGTCGGGTGCTGAATGCTTGGCGCATTGCTCCAGCCATACCTTTGCCCTTAGATGAGCCTCTCGACTCAAAGTGCCTACTAGTACCTCTTCGCAGTTCATCCATTTGTGCCGCCATAAGTGACTCTCTCCTTGTAGCTTTCATTTGGGTCACCACCCTCATCATAAAAATAAAAAGAATTTGCTCCCCAAAGACCTCAAAGCGTGCATTGTTAACTTCTTGACTTATTTTTTGTTTGATCTCTACTTTTCTTTCTTTTCCTCTATTCAGAAACTTTTTCATCTCTTCTCTAAGCTTTTTTGGTGCATTTGTACATCTGCCACATTGCCTGAAACGTGACCCAAGTGATGCTTAAATCTTGTAATGCCCCCATTTGTGATTTTACCTCACAAATTACATCTTATTCTTGACCTATTTCCATCAATTGTTACACCGTGTGCCCATGCAGGATCTACATCACGCACTATCTTAGCAAATCACAAATGATGAGAGAAGTTGAACTTTGAGGCACACAATAAATACCTGTATATATGATTTAGTTGACCACATTTAAATAAATTTTTTTTTCAAAAAGTCCTATTAATATGAAGGATGAACTATGAACCTACAAAATTAAATAAATTCAAAAAAATAAGAAAGAAAGTGTGATTCATCTATGGGATTCATAGTTCTAACACTTGGGAGTGATTTTCACGTGATATGGTTGGTGTTTCTTCAAGAATTTTTTTTTTGAAAAAATTAAAAAAATACGAAAATAAAAAAAAGAAAACCCATAAAAATGGGGGTTTGATCTATGAGAAAATGATAGATCTTGCTACTGAGGAGTGATTTTAAGTGATTTAGTTGACCACATTTAAATAAAAATTGTTGTTTTTTTTCAAAAAATCCTATTCATATGATTGTAAAAAATTAAATAAATTAAAAAAAAAACCAGAAAGAAAGTGTGATTCATCCATCAGATTCATAGATCTAACACTTGGAAGTGACTTTTAAGCAATTTGGTTGGTGTTTCTTCGAGAAAGATTTTGTTTTGAAACAATTAAAAAAATCTGAGAATAAAAAATAAAAAATAAATATAAAACCCATAAAAATGGGGTTTGATTTGTGAGAATGATAGATCTCAGCTACTTGAGAGTGATTTAAAGTGATTTAGTTGGCCAAATTTAAATAAAAACTATATTTTTTTTCAAAAAATACTATTAATATGTATATAAAAAATTAAATAAATTAAAAAAACAAGAAAGAAAGTTTGATTCATCTATGGGATTCATAGATCTAACACTTGGGAGTAATTTTCAAGTGATTTGGTAGGTGTTTTTTCAAGAAATATTTTTTTTCAAAAAATAAAAAAATCCGAGGATAATAAATAATAAATAAATAAATAAACCATAAGAAATGGGGTTTGTTCTATGGGAAACATTGATCTATTGCTTACAAGCCATTTCCAAGCGATTCATGAAGGAAAAAGAGGAGTAGAGCCATAGTTCTGAAAAAAGCACATAAAAAATACCGTTTGAGAAATGCCTTTTCACTCCAAAGAAGATAAACGACCTAGATTTGTAGATCTTGATGTGTTTTTGGACCCTTTTTGCCTTTGATTTGAAGAAGATGGGAGGAAGGACAAAAAAACAGTAGAAAGGGAAAGGGAAAGAAAGAGACAGTTGGTTCTTGTGAAGTAAAAAAAAAAAAAAAAAAAAAAAAAAAAAAACTGGGTCGTTTTTGGCCTTTAAAAGGCCCAGCTGCTATGCCCCGCTACATGTGTTAGTGGCGCTAACACCTCCGTAGCGTGGCGGTGCTGGCCGCTATGTTTTGTAGCGGCTGCTATTTTGTTCCTTGGTCATGTGGGATTCACATGATATGGATGAAACAACCACATTGTAGCTTTGGTCCCTGAATCTTGATACTATGCTCAGTCTGTTGATTTAATAGAGATGCGTCTTCTCTGCAGCACCTTCTCCAGAGGGGAACAGAGTGAAGCAGAAAAGTTCCACATGCCTTAGATGGGGTTCCTGCGTCTGCCTCATTTGATGATCAACTCCTACTGGCCATAATAAGTGCCAATAATTTTTACTTATCAAAAATATTTTTAACTATCAATGCAATCATCTTTAAGGTACCTTTTGCATCTAATTTTTATTCTGTTATTGTAGTCTAGTTAATTAACTTTAGTACAGTTTGCTGTAAACTACTTATTTTCTTTTTGCAAAATGATTATATATGGCACTACTACTATCTACAATGGCAATCAAATCTTCATGGTGGGGCCACTTGTTTGAATCAATTGGCACTATTGTGAATTGCCATTGTACAAACTAGCACTCAGATCAGAGTAATGGCTTTCACATCATACGATGACATTGCAATCCTACAGAGAATATCACTCTGATCTTAGACATTTTCTAGGCAGGCAGGCAATGTGTGGGTTTGGATTGATCCAATTACCTTCCTTGATGATGAGTGGGTCTTACAGCATGGTATGGCTCACCTGTAGTATTGTCAATTGGAAAAACAAGAGCTTCAATTAGTTTTTCGGAAAAAAAGAAAGAGAAGATTTTGAAAATTGACAGGAGAGAAGAGGAAGAAAGAGACAGAGAAGAAAGGAGTGGAACTAGGGCTGGTCTTCCAGTTTGATTGGGTGACCTAACTCCTTTGTTTCATCATCATCATCAGAGCCTTGTCCCAAATATATTGGGGTTGGCTACATGAATTCTGGTTTCTCCATTCTATTCCAAAAAATACTGGAAATTTAAAAAAGTCCTGCAGTTTCATGAAATTACAATTCAGTCCCTAACATCAAAAATATATTGTAAACTACTGCTGTATTTACCTTCAACACTCCTCCTCAAGTTGGTGTTAATATATACTATGCCCAGCTAGGAGAAAGCACCATATACATGCATCTTGGGAACACCATATAAAGCATCATATACTCTAATTGTATCTTTTTTCTTGCCAGTTTTTCATAAACAAAATGGCAATTTTGTACTCTTATGATTTACTCAATTTTATGCGACATGAATGGCTGCTGTATTACTAGTTATTACAGTGTAAAATCATAGGTGTTCTCTTTGAGCCCCAGCTGGCTGAGTAGAATTATGTTCCATGTGCCATTGCATGATATTTTGCCTTTGAATTGGATATAGCAACATCCAGCTCATTCATACTCTTCTAAGATACATAATTATTGCCTACCAAGGTACAGCTACCAATAGTAGAGCTCCTGTTTGTTTGTTTTATTTTAGCCTGTCTAATCTGTATCAATAAAAGCTTTGATATCCAAATGAGTTTAACATGTTTAACCACTCCCTGCTCTGAAGACCCTTTCAGCTTATCTTAAAATACAGTGTACTGCACCTAGATGGCCAGCTCTTGGTGCATCCATGAACTGGCTAACTACACTGATTGCATATGATATGGCTGGCATGTGATGGTGACAGTGGCGGACACATGATTTTTGTTTAAGGGGTGCATATCTAAACAGGCGATTTGGTTTTGAAAACAAACACAGGATTTTCATATACATCTTGGGGGTGGATGTAGGTTTTTTGTATGAATTTTTAAAGCCAAGCCGGAATTTTTTTTAATGAGTTTAGAAGCCGACCAAGGTCTGATGGGTGTGACTGCCCCTTCGTGCATGCACATGGGTCCGCCGCTGTATGGTGAGATAAATCAGCTAACAAACTAAGATTTGGTATGACATGACGTCATTCAATAGCTCACCACTATAGGGCTCTAGAACAATATTCTAATCTAGGCATGTATTAAAGGTTTGTGCATCCAACTTCCCTGTCTTTTTCAACAAATTTAAAGCATAATTACCTCTTACAGCAGTGTCATTAACATCGACAATGAAAATGGTTACCTTTCGACTACATCTTTTGATGAACAGTATGATTAGTTTGACACCTCTTGTACCCCTAATCATTTCTTGACCAAACCTTTTGAACCATTCCTGAGGCGAATTTTTAAGGCCATACAAGGGCTTTTTTAAACAGCATACTTTTCCTACTTGTCTCTTGGAATGTACCCTAGAGGTGGGTTTGTATGGATGTTTTCTTGTAGGTCACTATGATGAAAAAAATTCTTATGTCTAATTGATATAGCGGCCAAAAGATATTTGAAACAATGATGAAATCATTCTAAATGCTCCCCAAGCAGGATTAGATGAAAGTGTGAAGAGACGAGGTGGAGGACTTTGAAAGGAGAAAGAACACTATATTTAAGGATAAAGTGATTGAAGAGGGAGAACGGAGTTTTGCTGGAGAAACTACATTGATGTGGAATCAAATGGCTAATTGTATTAGGAAGGATGCAAAAGAAGTGCTTGGAGAGTCAAAAGGAAAAGATACTAAAATAAAAAAATATGCTGGTGGAGTGTAGAGGTTTAGGAAGTTGTTTGAGAGAAAAAATGTTGGTACAAAGTTTGATAGGAGACTAAGAATATGAAAAACTATGATATGTATAAGAAGGCAAATAAAGAAGTTAAGAAAGTAGTAAGTGGTGCAAACTTCAAACCATATGATGACCTCTATAGTAGTTGGGAACAAGAGAAGGAGAGAAATATATTTTTAAGCTCGCAAAAAATAAGAGAAAGGAAAAGTAAGGATATAAATCATGTCAAATATGTTAAAGACAATGACTAAAAGGTTTTAGTGAAGGAAAATGATATCAAGGAAAGGTAGAAGAAATATTTTAGCAAGCTTTTAAACATGGATGTAAAAGCAGTTGATACGTTGCTAAATCGGGCATAGCGGTGAACACCATTTTGCTTTTTGGTATTTATTAGAGCTCACGAGTGTGGCGGCCGCTACAGCCCATTACATTAACATCGCGGGGCTACATAATGGGCGGCAGCAACAAAAGTAAAAAAATAAAATAAAATAAAAGAAAAAAAATCCATACGTCTACATTCATCCAATCCAGTGGAAAAAGAAGAAAAAAGAAAGAAAGAATGAAAAGAAAAAATGATAGCTGCAAGAAGGAGACATACCTGGAGAGTAGGAGCACCAGCAATAGCAACATCTCGCACTAGCAGTAGCCACCATCAACCACTACAGTAGCAGCATCAGCAGCATCCACCATTGTAGCAGCACTAGCGGTAGTATCAAATCTGCAGCACCAAACGCTTGGAACAGCACTTTTCCTCGTTCCCTCCTTTTGCCCTCTTTTTTCCTTTTGCTCCCTTCTTTTCGCTTTCCTCTCTCTCTCTCTCTCTCTCTCTCTCTCTCGGTGCTTTTGTTATCGCAAAGCAAAAGGGCAGCTAATGCTTGAGTTATTCCCTCCGTCTTGTTATAAAGGGTAACATTTGGGCCCTAATTAGGGCCATGACCAACCTAATGGTACATTTAAATAAAAAATAAAGTGGGCCCTAGAAAAAAGAAAAAGGTACAGCCCTAACAACTGGTGGGCCCCACAATGAGGCCCAAGTCTTAAAAAAAATGCTCCAACGAAATCTTAATTGAAATTTGGGCCTTCGCCAAACTTTATTTTAAATGAAAATAGCACCCAACCAAATTTTCACTCTAATTGAAAATAGGCCCCAATTAAAATTTCACTCTAATTCAAAATAGTCCCCCACTGAATTGCACACCAATTGAAAATAGAGCCTAGTGAAATCTCATAGTTATAGGAAATAAAGCCCGATAAAATTTCAATTTAATAAGAAATAGTCCCAACCAAATTTAACCCTAATCAAATTTCACTTTAACTAAAAGTTTCTCTCTCATCTCTCTCTCTCTCTCTATATATTTCGAAACGTAACTCTGAAATATTATAGTCTAAGCATAATGGTGATGATATTTTGTTAACTTGGTTTGATTATAAACATTTTATTAGTTTTTAACCTAGTGTAGTTAACCAACATGGAAACATATGAAAAAAACTATGAAGCACGGGTATCAGTACGGGTACGGTGTGAGTATGCCGATACGGCAAAATCCTTAAAAAACAGGATACAGGTACGGCTGGGGTACGTCCATTAAAGAATTATATATTTTTTAAAATTTTAATAATACGATATGCTAATAATTAAAATAGGTTAGAATTCTTAGATGCAACAAGCCAACAATTACTTAATACAATTATAAATTCAACCTAATGAAAAAAAAAAAGCAACAGTAATATTATTTTTTTATATTTCATAATCCAGTATTCTTTTCTTCTTCTTCTTCTTCTTCCTCCTTTTCATTTTATTTTTTTTTCCATTGGAAACGAGGGGATTGGAAATGGGTCAGGGCTAAAGCTTTTTTCCTTTTAAGTTCATCGAGAAGGGTAAGGGCTAAAGTTAAAAATTATATTTTTAGCCTTTTCAAACTCTTATAAAAGTTTTTACAAAAAAAAAAAAAAAATCTTACAAAAGTACCAGGAACATACCCATCCTGCACCCACAAAGTCAAAACAAACTGAGTACGTTTGACCGTATCCGATATGTTTTTTACCTTATCCATACCCGGTACGTGTACGAGTAAGTACCCGGTACGGGTACGTGTACATTTTAAAAGTACCCGTGCTTTAAAGGAAAAAAAATAAATAAGTATTACTATTTATAATTATACAATGATACATGACATCATGCAATGAGGAGACTGATACATACCCCTATACTAGTTACTTTTGCAAAACAAACATATATTCCATCATTTTTCAATATTCTGCTGGAATTGTTTTAGAATTTTTTTGAAGACTTTTTCCAATCATAGCACTACGCTGCTACGTAGCATTTTGGTAGCGGGCCTAACCACTATTTTCATCCTTGCTTTTAATTGAAGACATTATAAGGGATACAAGAACAGGAGAGGATACTTCGTTAATAGAACATGCTTGTTTTCGTAGTGGTGGAAGTGAGGGAATCGTTCAAGTGAATGAAGATAGGAAATGCTATGGGTCCAGATGACATTCTGATAGAGGTCTAGAAATGTTTAGGAGAGGTTAGGGTGATGTGATTAACTAAACTCTTCAATAAGTTATTAATGACAAAGAAAATGCGGGATGAATGGAGAAGAAGTGTTCTAGTACCTCTATATAAGAATAAGGGATATATATAAAATTGTACCAAATATCGGGGTATTAAACATATGAGTCATATTGTGAAGCTATGGGAGAGTGTAATGGAGCACCGACTTAGAAAGAAGACCAAGATATCTGAAAATCAATTTAGTTTTATGCCAGGGAGGTCAACCATGGAAGCCATCTTCTCACTTAGGTAATTACTAAAAAAACATCGAGTGAAGAGGAAAAATTTGCATATGGTTTTCATCGATCTTGAAAAAGCTTTCAACAAGATATTGAGAGATTTAATTTGGTGGGTTTTGAAGAGAAATAATATTCTAAGAGATTATATTGAAATTATTAAAGATATGTATGAAGGAGCGCGACAACGAGTGTGAGAACTACCTGTGGAGAGGCAGGTTTGCTTCTAGTGACAATAGGTTTGTATCAGGTTGCACTGATTATGGATGAGTTTAGTGCTCATATTCAAGAGGTGGTACCTTGGTATATGTTGTTTTTAGATGATATAGTGTTGATAGATGAATCAAGAGAGGGTATAAGTGCCAACCTTGAGAGATGGTAGGAGAATTCAAAGGCTTTAACATAAGTCGCACACAGACAGAATATATGGATTGCAACTTCAATGGGCATATACGAAGACCTGAAACTACTAAGAGAATTGAAGCCAATGAGATACCGCAAAGAGATTCTTTTAGTTAGCTTGGCTTGATAACTAGTAAGGATGAGGAGATTTATGAAGATTTTGAACATAGGATGAAAGCGGGATAGTTGAAGCGGAGAGTTGCTTTTGGAGTGCTTTATGATAGACGAATGCTAATAAAATTGAAGAAAAAGTTTTATAGGATAGTGATTAGACTAGTTATGACTTATAGGATAGAATGTTAGTCAATCAAGAAACAACATATGCATAAAATGGATATAGTGGAGAGAGAATGTTGAAGTAGATGTGTGGTAAAACAAAAAAAGATAAGATTAGAAATGAGTGCTTTCGAGAGCATTTAGGGGTAGCATCAATACGGAATAAGATTAGAGAATTTTGTTTGAGATAGTTTGGGAATGTTGAATGTAGGCTGGCAACAACGCTGGTAAGAAAAAGGCTGGTTATGTAGGTTGATGGCCCACCAAGGGGAAGGGGTAGGCCAGAGAAGATGTGGATGGCGGTAGTAAAATCGGATTTGAAAAGGTTTAACTTACTGTGGATTTGGCTCAAAATAGGTTGGAATGGAGAAAAAAAATTCATTTAGCTAGGTGCATAGCTGGGACAAGGCTTTGATGATGATGATTAAATCATTCTAAATGAGTTTAGCTTTAGCTTTGGTAGTAGTCAAAAGGTTTCAAGATAAGTTCTTCCATACGCAACAGTGAAACCCCTGGCCACCAACCTAGACTTGTACCTCTTTGCTGAACCATCTAGATTGTATTTCAATTTTCAGGGTATGCATCCATTTGTAGCAGCTACATTACACTTCCCATAAGGGCATGTTTGGCAAAAGGGTAGGGTGAAGTAGAGTAAAGTTAAATTTTTTAAGTTCAAATTTTCCTTATTCTTTTTTTTTAATTCAAATTTGCCTTCTCTTTTTTCAAAAAAAAGTCAAAAAGTCATCACTAAACTACAAAAAAATCTTTACTTTTTATACAAAAAGTCAAAAAGATTTTATATCAAACAACTAAAAACAAAAAGTCATCATAACTCAATCATATATTATTCTTTCTTAATTTTCGGTTTACTCTACTTTACTTTACCCTACCCCTCTCCCAAGCATGACCTAAGGGATTTGTTAGTTCCTATGATTCATTCTTTTCAAATGCTTCCATCTCATCAGTTATTGTTGCTTTCCACTTTGGATGAGATGGAGCCACTCTGTATGCATCACGTTATGCTTGAAAACGATATATGGGAACCTATTCACAATATGCAAGACAACAGATGACATGTAAGAGAGTTTAAATTGAATTCCTTGTGGCAAAACATGCCCTTTTGCTTAATGCAATTGGAAAATTAGGTTCAGGATCAACAAGGCTAACATTTGAGGGATTACAAGGAAGTGATAGATCTAGGTCTTATAATGTTGAGTGTTCCAGAGGAAACAATGGCCTTGTTCTCTTTCTTTTGAGGATAAACTAGTTTTTTGGAAGTCTTTACATCAATATTAGGATACAAAAAACTAGTGAAATGTTGATGTGAATAACTCCCCTCTTATATAATTGGTTCATGATCTCCTTAATCTGGGGTGAAAGTCATATCTAATATGGCAAACAATTTCCTTTTCTTTCCAGGAAAATAATACTTATGTCCCTTTTTTATGAAATTGGATAACCAAAAATATACACTTAAGGGTCTTTGCAACTAACCTTGTTCCTTCATTGTTTTGGAATATGGACATACACATAATGTAACACCTATGGAGGCATCGAAAGTAGTAGAGCTTTGATGCATGGATACTTTAAAGTGGGCAACATATTGTATCGTATCGCGTCCAATGCTTCACTTTTTATATATAAAATACGTGTCCCTACTGTATCCATAACATGTTCCGGCCGTTTCCTTTCCGTATCTAGGCATGATAGTAGTAGAGCTTTAGGACACAGCATCTATATTGGACTGTTACCCCCTAAGACTGAAGAAGACTGACGAAGGCATGCATTTTCTGAGAAACACTGCTGTCAACATGGTGTCAGACCAATAATGCATTGGGGCATTCATTCTAAACAAGAGATGACATAACTTCAATCAAGTGCCTATTCTATGCTTAGCTTCTCCATTTTTTTTTTTTTTTTTGGAGTGCACAAGAAGTTTGGGACACTGTTGTTTTCTTCTAAATATGGTTAAAGCCTACTCGACAAATTTCAGACCTTAGAATCGTTACTCGAGCACCAAATTAGTTTTGATCATTTTATGAAACAATTCAGATCTCGAAGCAAGTTCATCTCGAGATTACAAAAAGTAGAACCATGTACATCTAATACAATTATCGATGAAACCACAAACATAACAATCCCCTCATATGGAGGCAATAAGAGCAGATCCTTTGACATCTGTATGAACCAAGGTAAATGGAATATGAATATATATTTTTTTTCATTCAAATAACTCATATAAGAACTACTTTTCTTAGCATATGCAAATATGATATTGGAAGTCACATCACCCTTTATGTTTTACAAAGGAAAAATAATTTTCGGACTATGAAAATAAGCTTGTTCTAATGTACGATGCCACTGTAAAATATTTTCGTTGCTGGTGGAGGACTAGAGTACATAAGAACTTCTCCGAGGAGGATCACATAGAGACTGTTACTTCCATGGCTGCTACCAATTGTCCATCTTGTCTTTGATAAGTGGGAAAAGTAATACAGCAATTATGTAAGTCGTCAGACTGCTACCAGCTTTAGCTTTGTCGGAAACTGAGGTATATGAAGAATAGAAGACAAGGTAGAGTTGTGGAGATGCTAATACATCATTCAGCTGCAACTAAGGCAAATGATCTTTTTGCAACATGAATGCTACCATGTGAGAAAGATGAACAGGACAACAACTGCGACATTCCTGTATGTGATCCATAGCTCCTAAATCGATGATCGAAGATGGAGTGGAAGTGGAAGTTGTTAACCCAAGCCCATGGCTATTAAGCCTGACCCACCTGTACAATCAGTGGGCTGTTACCCAATATCACATAAGATCCCACGTGAGGGGATTGAGTCAAACAACATCAAATGTAAAATAATACATTTTCTTTAGTGATAGATTTCATAGGAATGATTGACTGTAAAATGACTGTAATTTATCATGATTGAAGGCCGATCTATGGCAACTAATGAATATAAATATAGCAATAGATCGACCCCTCTGAAGAGATTTTCCCAAAACAATTTTCTCTTCTCTTGCATTGAATAGTTCTTCATCATCGTGTCATGGTATCAGAGCCCTTGCATCCATCTTTGGTTGATCATCAGTTGTCTAAGTAGTCTTGCCATGCTCTTAATAGAGTCAATCATGCAAAACAAGGACGTCATGATCAAGACAGTGGCCCACCATTGATCATCTTGGTATCAGAAAGTTGTTGGATGTTGGCCTACTAGGTATTCTAAGAGTTATGAGGATTTTTTCAGAATTTTTGGAGCATCAAAGGTAGGCCATATACTACATCTTGTAGTTTTATGAAAATACTACCTGTTTTTCATCAAATCCATCGAATTTCTTCTTATTTTGGAATTTTTTATTGAAATCCGGTTGATAAGTTTCGTACTTAAAGGCTACGTTACGGACTTGAATACGAGTATCAGGTGTAGGTGCGTATGTAAGAGTTGGATGCATTAAATCTAAAAATGAAGGATACGTTGATCCGGCAGCAAAGGATCCAAAAATTGGATACAGATATGGGGATACAAGAAAATTTATAAAAAATAGGGTGTTTGACAAAAATTTCCAAAATTTTTATCCTTCAGAACTTTGTGTTTTTTTTTTCTTCCTTTCTACAAAACAACCCCCCCCCCCCCCCCCCCCCCCCCCCCAAACCAACCCAAAAAAAAAAAAAGGGAATGATCATTGAATTTTTTTTTTCTTTTTTTTTCTTTTTCCATATTGGATACGTATGCTACACCCGCACCTGTTGTAACGGCCCAAAAAATTTGGAGCTCTTCAAATTCTTAGGACGTTTCCAATTTAGAATTCAATATCCATCATAAGTAAAATTTCAAGAGCATAAAGTCCAAAGCATACATTATATTCCATTAATGTCTTAAAGTCAACAAACGTACTACTAAAAAGACAACAAATTTTAATTTAATTCTAATAGACTAGTTCTAGTATGGGTTGGCCCATCTAAGTAAAAGTTTTTCTCTGTGCGCTCAATCAACCACGCATGCTGAACTCTATCGGCTGATCTTCGTCATCCCCTAAGCCCGCTATGGATGCGTTACCTGAAGTGGGGCAAACCACTAGTCAGTAATACCGGTGAGCAAATTTCTAACATAATCAACTAATATAAAGTAATAATCAACTAATAAATCAACATAAATTCACCCTTCCCAATCAGATGAACAATATATTTCAATGAATAATAATTTATCAATCCAATACCTCACACCGGAGTATCTACCTTTCCGTCAACTGCATGGCCTATCGTCCACTAAGGTAGTTGACTGCATTTCCGTCGACCAATTATCCACGAGGAAGTTCCTTATTCAACCTCAACATCATGGCCTACCATCTGCCATGATTGTTGATCCTCCTTCTCTTGATCAATGTCCACAAGAGAAGTTCTCCTTATCCTCATCATCAACTCGTTCTGTCAATGGTCAATCCCATATACTTAAGGCTAAGTCCTCACCCCACTCCGAATTGGAGTTAGTACCCGGTATGTGGCATTGTTCAAATCTCTTGAAAGGTAATTTATATATCATATGATTACCATAGAGATTTTATCACAAACAATAATTATTATTTTACATCATACACAAGTATTCATACATCATACACAACAAGCATAAGCAATGAACATCATTAAAAAAAAAGATTAGCGGTTATTAATTAATGGTGCCAACACTTATCCTTCCAAGTCTAAGTCAATTCAAAATTTCTCTCCTTACAAATTATCAAGCAATAGTAAAGAGGGGTTCTTAAATATAAATATTGACAACAGGGGTAAATTACATAAACTAAGTTTCCATTAAACCAAGTTGACAAAACTCAAAAAGGCCTTCCCAGGACATGACTCACACCCTTGCCTATTGAGGAAATCAAACAGTGGAACGCAATGGTCCAAACTATGCGGGTCTACCATCATAATGGTCGCCCAACAGTCCTCTACTAGATGTGGGGACCTGACCTCTGATAAGGTGGCCCACTGTGACTCACAACTCCCAAACATCAAGGGTGTTCTTGACAACCGTTAACTGGATATTTCCAGTTTTCTGATTTCATGAACATGCCAATATCTCCTATTCCAAGTTAAAACAATCCTCAAGAAAGTCTACTAAACATAAAATCCATCTACTAGTTATCCATACAGAAAAATTTGAGTTTTTATCTTCATCTACTAAAAACCATGAAGGTCGTCTGTTCTTGTTTTTATAACAGATCAATCTTGGGGTTGGATGGTAGGCCCCCAATGATCCAAATCAGAGAGGGACCCATCTCTTAGTGTCACCCCTTTGGCTTCTAACAGACGAGTGGCCCTGATTAGAGATCAAGTGGCTCACTGGGACCCACAACTCCTGGTGGTAAAACTCATCCCGAACAGTGCTGTTTTGGGAAAATCCCTATTCTGTTTGGGTTTTATGTCATTTTCTAACCAATCTTGGTAATAAACATTCTCTAATAATGAAGAAAACTATGAGGAAGGATCAAATTATTTGAATCCAAGAACACTCCTTGAATCTGTGTCCAAAGACGGTCACGGCAACAGTATCTTCCTTGTACTGTTGCATTCCTTCTTGTAAAATAATTCTCGACTGGACAACCATTAATTCTCGACTGGACAACCATCTATTATAATTACATTGGAGTAAGTTTATGGAAAACGCTACTCACCTAGAATAGACGATCGATGCCTGCACTATGAGAGGTCGCGAACTGACCATCCGCTTCTTCTTTGTGAGTCTCTATTCCACACCAAAAGGTACAGCCCTTGTTAGATCTCTCTCTATCTCCCTCTTCTAATATTTGGAGAAGGTGAGGAAACAAGAGAGAGACCTCTCTTTTATAGTAGATACAGCCTCCAATTGAGGAGTCACATGGAAGTCCTTTAAAATTCTCCCACATGAATAGTTTCTCTTGGGTACTCCAAGAGTTTTGCCTATTGGTATTCAGAGTTACTCTTGGGTACTCCAAGAGTCTTGCCTATTGGTATTCAAAGTTACTCTTGGGTACTCAAAGAGTCTCACCTACTGGTATTGGGTCTAGGTCAAAATCCTACTATGACTTAGGGCCCTAAGTAACACTTAATTGAACCCGATAAAACCTGGCCCATTGTCCTAACTCAACCTCAAGTTAGGCTAGCGAAAAGTAGTCCTATCTAAGATAGATTGGCTTATAGGGTTAAATCAGGGTTGTTACACCTGTAGGATACATCCCCATTTTTGCTGCATTTGTGTATCATATCTTAAGGGAACTTGGAGATCTAGACTTCTGTTTATGCTTGGGACATTGCTGTGGGCCCCACGAGATCAATTTACCCTAGCCAACTGGGTTGCCTGACCTCCTTATGGGTATTTTCATGATCTGAGAACCGATCTGCAGAAATTTGATGGTTATTTTATAGATTTGGGGATCTGTCCTGGCTATATAAGCATCTATTTACTGTGTTTTGGCTGCTTTAGCAATCTAATTGCAGATTTGAAGCAATTTGATGTTTTGTCTTCAGATTTGTTTAGAATTTTTGTCGTGATCGATTATGCAGTATTTCACTGCTATGCTTGTTTTTTGAAGTCCTGCTTTACATCTTTGTGGAGAATCTGAATACATCATAATTTTGTGGTCTTGATGATTGGGATTTGCCGACTATTTTAGTTGCTCTACATATCAATTGGGTGATCATTTCTGTTTGCACGTCAGTTTTGATGGAAGAAACTGAGATTCCCTTAATTAAATTTAATTGGAAAAATTATATCTCATGGGCTTTCTAGTTTCAAATCTACTTTAAAGGCAAAGAATTGTGGGGTCATATCGATGGGTTGGAAGCTAAACCCAATGATGAAAAGGCCAAAACCAAATGGGAAACCAAAGATGCTCAAATCATGAGTTGGATTTTGGGATCTGTAGACTTTCAATTTATTTTACATCTCAAACCCTACAAGACAGCAAAAGACATGTGGGACTACTTAAAAAATATTTATCATCAAGAGAACACTGCTTGTAGGTCTCAAAAAATATGTATCAGCAAGAGAATGCTGCTTGTAGGTTTCATCTAGAGCATGAGATCTCCTAATTTGCTCATGGTAATATGTCAATTCAGGACTACTACTCTCACTTTGTTCCTTTGTGGACTGATTACACTAAGATTATCTAAGCAGATCATTTTGGTGCATCATTGGTTATCGTCTAAGACATCCATAAGACAACCTGAGGGGATCAATTTCTAATGAAATTATGGCCATAATTTGAAACTATTAGGTCAAATTTGATGAGTCGCATCCCTTCACCATTCATCGAAACTTGCTTAAGCGAACTTCTTCGTGAAGAATAAACGCTTGCCACTCAAAATATACTCGTGCAGAAGACTTCTGTTGGTCCCATTGATGCGGCACTAGAGGGAAACCCTGACCAGATATGAGTATAGTGTCATAGTTGCCAAAAATACAGCCATGTTGCTACTCAGTATAGCCAAAAATTCCGTACGCATTGCAAGCACAAGGGACATGTTTTCTTGGAGTGTCGGAGATGGCCCCAAAATCAGCAACAGAAGGCCAACTTGGCAATCATGGATGATTCTGCTTTTGCATCAGTTCTTGCTGCCAACATATCTCCAATTGCATAGTCTGCTTCTTCATTTTCCACATCTTTGACTCTAAAAGTGGTTCAACAAATGATTGTAAATGCATTTCTGCTCTTGGTCTTTTAGGGAAACTAAAATCTTCAATCTCCACCTGGTATCTAGGTTCGGGGGCTTCTAACCATATGACATTTGAGTCTACAGAATCTGGGTGAAGCATTAATATCCTGGAAATGCAAAAAACAAGATAAGGTGCTATGTCTTTGGATTTTTTTTAGATCCTTTGGTTGTGAGGATTACTTTTTGAGCTTGGTTTTTCACAGAATATTGATACCCCCATTCATGCGAATAATACCAGTGCGATTTGCATAACTGAAAATCCAATCTTCCATGAACACATTAAGCATATTGAGGTGGATTGTCATTTCATCGGAGATGAATATGACCATAAAGTCATTAGTCTTCCACACATTTCCTCATAACTTGAAATTGCAGATATCTTCACCAAAGGTCTTCCAAGGTCGCGACATGAGTTCTTGGTTCACAAATTGTTGCTGCTTGACCAGCATTAATTTGAGGGGGGATGTTAACACAAGCCCATGGATGTTAGGCCTAACCCACCTGTACAATAAATGGTTTGAGACCCAATAAATATCACATAAGATCCCATGTGAGGGGATTTAGTCAAATAACATCAAATGTATAATAATACCTTTCCTTTAGTGATATATTTCATAGGAATGACTATAAAATGATTGTAATTTATCATGATTGAAGGCCTATCTAAGGCAACTGATGAATATAAATATAGTAGTAGATCGATCCCTCTGGAGAGATTTTCCCAAAACAGTTTTCTCTTCTCTTGCATTGAATAGTTCTTCAGCATCATGTCGGAAGTATGCACGTGATGCTGATCCATCAGAAGATGCATAAGATATAATAAATGGCAAAGCACCTCCAATAGTTGAAGCATCTATCGAAGAGCCACAATCTTGTCACTAACACTCTGGCCTTTCTTACTGACTACTGACCTATTGGAAAGAACAATGCCTCTGTCTATGTTAAGACTTACTTGAATAGGAAATTGTATCAGAGTTAGGTCAGCCCATCATATCCTAATTGGTTTTCTAAAGTGTACCTTCACCTCCCGTAATGTGTGCAGTGAAGCTTATCCTCGCCTGTAGTGCATGGTCTACCATGACCACATCAACATCCACTAGTACTCTGGCCCTGTACCACCTTGATGGTCTTGTTTGTAGCTTCCATCATCGTAACATCTTGCGTCAAAAATATTATAGCTAAAGCTAACTTTTTTGGATTTTTTTTTTTTTTTTTTGGAAAGGTTAGTGTTCTATTAATCCAAAAATAACAAACAAAATATACAAGGCTTAAAATCCCAAAAAAGGCACCAAGAAACAAACAAGGACTAGAAACAAAAAGAAACAAAAAAAAAAAAAAAAAAAAAAACAACCCCCCAGGAAAGACCGGGAACCACACCTCAACAAGGAAAGCGAAAAAGAAAACAGACTCCAGCTGGAAAACTAACACTCTGTTATAATGGAAGTACATTCATGAGTGTTTAGCCCTTTTGGGGGGCGAGAAAAGATTCTTTAACTTCCTCCCAAACTGTTTAGCAGGGGCTCTAAACAGTAGAGAAGGAATAGGACTCTGCCTCTTGCAGGATCTTAATCATTTTTCTGAAGACGGAGCGATCTTGTCACGGGGAGCAATCCGGATACCAAAGGGCAACTGCGAAGGCTCCTGCAACTTCTAGGATGAGATGAGGATAAGAAGGTTGCACAACAGAATGAAGAAAACCTAGCAAACCATGAGGGAGATGCTCTTTAACCAACAAAGCAGCTGAGAAAGGAGTCCTGGATGGGTGCTAAACAATCCCCACAAAGTAATCCTGTTGATGAAAAAGGGAGATTCTCCACCTAGTTGGAAAGGTCGGTTGCCCACGGGGTTGGGGAGGACGAAGAGCCGAATCCGGAGGGAGGTTCCACCATTGATGATAAGGATAAGGGAGGTGAGCATGCAGGAACATAAGTCTGGTTTGGATTTGGTGGAGGATGTGAGACAACACTTGCTTAGTGCTTCTCGAGGAATGCTGGAAGATTTTGCAATTTCTTCCTTTCCAAAGATTGTAGGCGAAGGCTGGGAAGAGGAGAAGAGCTAAACAGTCGAGCGCCGTAGACGATCCTTGGAGGGCCGATATAGTACAGCTTACCCTGTTTATGAGAGGGAGGGGGTGAGGAGGTTGTAATCCCACTTTGAGGAGCAGCCCAGACCAAACTTGTTGGGAAAGGGACAGTGGAGGAGAAGGTGGTCCCAATCCTCTTGGCCTCCATTGCAAAGAACACATTGAACATCTCATTGAACTCCCCGCGACCGCAAGAAAACTTTGGTTTTGAGCTTGCCCAAGAAACAAATCCAAGAGCAAATAGAATGCTTGGGAATACAGCCTTTAAACCAAATATAAGGGGCCCAATCCACGCTCAAATGCCCAGCAGCAGACTCCACCAGCTGAATGGCAGAAGAGAAAGTGAGTGTGCCAGAATCAACCCAGGTCCAAACAATCTCATCCTGCAGAGAGGCTCCAGGGACAAAGTCTGACTGACCTGATGCACTATAGGGGCTAAAGACTGAGGCAACGAGGTAGGGAAGCTCCAACCATTTGCTCCCTCAAACTGCTTGACTTTTCCATGGGCTCCTTGCCCCAGCGCAGCAATGACTCTAGGAGTGGAGCACGTGATTAGTCTTCCCGCAGGAGGCCAGGGGTCTTGCTAGAAAAAGGTTTTAGCTCCATCCCCAATTAGGTGACGAATATGGGGAAGAGCTTTCTCCTTAAGTTGGAGAATAGATTTCCAACCCCAAGAGGCAGCCTTTGGAATGGGGACTTCCAAGAAAGACCTTTGCTTAAGATACTTAACTCTAACCCAACTAGTCCAGCAATTAACTTTGAGAGCAGCACAATTCCACACTTGGCGAAGGAGAGCTGCTTCATTAAGCTTTCTCAAATGCAGTAAACCAAGGCCACCCTTTGTCTTTGGAGAGCAGATTGTATCCCAAGCTATATGGTAGAGGCAATAAGGAGATCAATTGTTCCAAAAGAATCTTCTAATAAGTTGTTCTAGAGCATCCAGCAGAGATAAAGTGGAAAACACTGGCCCAATGCATGAGAATAGAGAATAAAGTGGACTTTATCAGCTTTATACGCCTAGCATAGGGTAAAGTTTTAGCACGCCATCCTAAGAGCTTTTTCTGAAAATTTTCCAATGGGGCTGAATAGTCTTGGAAAGATAGCTTCTTCATAGAGAGAGGGATGCCTAGATAACGAACAGGAAATTTCCCTTCAGCCATACTGAGGGTGTGTAAAATGGAGCTCTTCACTTCCTTGGAGGTATTGGAAAAGAGGATGATACTTTTTTCCCCATTGACTGTCAGACCAGTCATCTGCTTCAACTCCTGCAAAAGAACCTTAATGCGGTTTGCCACCTGCAAGTTACTGAGACTGAACATGATAACATCGTCAGCAAACAAAAGATGGGAAATGGAATGCCCTGCTCTACAGTAAGGAGTGGGGATGATGTTCGATCTAGCCAAAGTCTACTTTAATTGAGAACATTTCCATTACCAAAGCAAATAGAAAGGGGGATAAGGGACACCCTTGTCCAAGGCCTCTCCTTCTAGGGAAGAAACCCTCAGCCTGGCCATTAACCAAAACAGAGAAGAAGGGTTTTTGAATACAAGCCATAATCATGTTTATAAAGTTTTCCGGAAAACCCATCATACCGAGGGTACTCTCCAAAAAATCCCACCTAACACTATCGTAGGCCCTAGCCAAGTCCAACTTATGGCACATACGAGGCTTGCCTCTATTCATATGAAATCTGTGAAGAAGGTCTTAAGCCAGCAAAATGTTATCAGAGATGGATCTCTCCGGGATGAAGGCTGATTGAGCAGGCCCCACAAGCTTGGCCATAAGAGGTTTCAATCTTCCAACCAGAATACAGGTGATGATCTTGTAGAGCTCATTTGTTAGGGAAATGGGTTTGTACCTAACAGGGTGGTAGAGTTTTCCAGTTTGGGCACCATCACAATGAAAGAATGTTTTAATTGCCCTAAGAGCTTAGAGGAAAAGAAGTCTTGAATAGCATGGCAAACATCTTGCCCTATAATCGGCCAGCAGACTTTGAAGAAATGGTTGTTAAATCCATCAAGGCCAGGGGCCTTGTGAGGACTACCCTGCTTCACAGCATTTTCAATTTCAGTTCTCCAAAAAGGCTGCCGAAGTTGCAGGATATCAACCTCTGAGAGAGTCCTATTCGTAAGGCTATGGGGGGTAGGAAGTACCCTTTCATCATGGTCTCCCAGTCTGGACTTAAAATGATTTACAAAGATCTCTGCAACATCATTTGGATCACAGTGCTGAGTGCCATCAGTATCTATCATAGAGGGAATGAAGAAGGAAGCCTGACGCTGCCTGACAAGGTTGTAGAAGTATTTGGTATTGCTTTCTTCCAGGTTAATCGCTTGATCCCTAAAATTCTACTTCATCATGCTTTCCTCCATTCTCAGGACTCGATCTAAGGAAGACTGGGCCAGCTTTTCCTGCACCTGAAGATCAGTGTTACAAGGGGAAAGGTTCAGCTGTTGTTGGATAGATTGTAAACGCAAATGGGCAAGCTAGATTCTGGTAGGCATCAAGTGATGGTCCTTTATCCACTGCTTTAGGTGACTTTTGAGTCCCTTCAGCTTATATATGACATGAAACATAAAGGGTGCTTGAGGGTTCCATCCCCTAAGACTCCCTAACAATATCAAAGAAGCCATCTAGCTTAGCCCAGAAGTTGAAGTATCTAAACGGGGCCCTTCTTTGGCAGGGGACCGTAGGGGTGAAGAGCAAGGCAGAGTGATCAGATAAACTTGCAGGGAGAACTTCACAAGTGAAAGGCTTTAGGTGGAAGAAAAAGGAGTTACCCAGACTTGTATCGAGTTTACTGGAGATACGAGATTGGCCTAAGGAGGAGTCTATCCAAGTGAAGAATTTCCCAGCCGAAGGGATGTCCTGCAAGCCAGCTGCTTCAATACTGGAGTTGAATTCCATCGTGTTAGGCAGTCTGGGAGGAGCCCCTCCCATCTTTTCAGATGGCCATCTAACTTGATTGAAATCCCATCTCCCCACCCCACAAATCCAATGGACATTGGAAGGAGTAGAGTGGGAATAGTCCACAATATTACTCTAGAGATCTTTATGGGTAATACAGGAGTTAACCCCATAACAGACAGATAGGTAGAATTGGCCTTGAGAAGAGGAGAACAGACAGTGCACTGCTTGGTAAGAAGTGTGAAGAACATGGAGGGAGAAGATCTTTGGGTTCCAAAGAATCCAAATTCTCTTAGAGGTTCCTAGCTCCTGGTTTGAGACTTCCAACCATTTTGAAGGGGCAATTTTTTGCTGAATCAAATAGCTCAACAAGGGTTTAACTTTTGACTCTAATGAGGCAACTAGAGAAAGCTGTAAAACCTGAATTTTATTTTTGATTTCGGCTTGCATGGGGGGCCTTGTCATCCCCCTGACATTCTAGAGGAGGAAACTTATTTAGAAGTCTAGGAAGTGGAAGGGGAGCCCCTTTTATCCACTCTCTGATTTTTCAGAGTACCCTTCATCTTTGAATAAGAACCTCTTTGCTTTGTATTTTTGTCTGTGTCTCTGTCTATAGGGGTCACAGGATGGGGACCCAGTTTCTCTAAGTCTAATTTCTCCTTCTGCTACTCAGGTCTCTTTTCTTCATGGTTGTTTTGATCATAGTTTTCGTGCTTAGTCACCATTTCTTGAGATTGAGTAGTCTCCTTCATCACCATAGCAGTTGTAAAATAAAGCTCTTGGAGAGATATTTCTGAGTCACCATCCAGGTTAGACAGGCATTGAAATCTATTCTCCTGAAGAGGTTTGTTGGTGCGCTTATTTGTCTTCCTGGTTACATGTTGAGGGGGTTGCCCACTGCTTTCGATGAGAGGCAAATTCAAATTTGCCTTAACCCCTGGATCCCTTTCAGGATTGTTGTGTTTAGGAAACCAAACTTGTTTTATTTTTGGCTGAAGAGCACATTTTACCTCAAAGTGGTTGAATGTTCTACACTTCTTGCAAGGGTTTGGCCGCCAGTCATACTCTACCCGTTGTTGGAAACATTCTCCCTTGTATTCAACAGTAATATCAGTAAGGAGAGTGGAGTGGACATTAATCTCCATAGAGACTCTAGCATAGGAGAGCCCTAAGAAGCATGGACATGGACACGGACATGGGACACGGATACGACACGACACGGACACGCCGATACGGCATTTCTCAAAAAAGTAGGACACGGACACGTTGGGGATACGTTAATAATATATATTAATTTATATATATAATCATCTACTAAAGAAATAATATCATTTTAACTTTTTAATCAATTTAGCAATCAAAAAATAAAAATTCAAGTACCAACTAACAAACATATCAAATTATCAAATATCAATATAACACTGAAATATAATTTATAATCATTAAACATGAAATACCCATAGTTCCATAAAATTCATATAAAGAAAAGGATGGATCATCTCTTTTCCCTCCCTAAAAAAAAAATATACAAAAAGCAAAAAAGAAGCTAATCTTGAGGCCTATTCTTTAGTGAAATATTTATTTGTCTTTTGCTTGTGATATGATTGATATTTACAATCATATATTTTTCCATGGTATAAAATTGTTATATATTAAGTTTATAAGTTTTAATAACCACATGTTAACAAAATGTCCAAGAAATATGAGCCACATGTTTATTTTTTAGTCATAGACATGAGTTAGGAATTGTATGACACGTTGCAAAAAGAGTGTTAAACAAGTGTTCGAAATTAAGATTTTTAATTCTTAATTATGGACACGGCTAAATAGTATTGGACACGTGTCCGAGAGTGTCCGAGGAGTGTTAGTGTCAGACACGTGTCCGACACGGACCGTCACTTTCTTAGAAGTGTCCGTGCTTCTTAGGGAGAGCCTAGTTCCTTCAGTCATAGCTTTGTCCTTGTATAGGGGTTTACATATCAGACTGGCTATTTTGCTGAGGCCAAATTTTGATTTGAAACAGAAGTTCAAGTTTGGGAGCTTAACCCCAAGAGGTATGGTCTCAAACTCTCTTTTCTGCATAGAAATAGCAATATTCCACCGTTTTAAGACTAAGGGGTGACCTCTAACCACCCAAGGGCCATTTTCCAAAACTTGTTGGCTTTGTTTGAAGGAGGAGAACTTAAAGAGGAAGAAACCATCCTCCATTGAGAATGTCTAGAATTCAAATTGTTTTCATGCTCTGCCCAGAGCTGTTTGGACTGCAAAAAATTAGGGCGCTTGCCTATGAAGTAACCCACTAGGGAGTTTTTCCAAACCTAGGAAGCTTGGTTGACATCCTCTTCTGTAAGGGTGGCTTTAAGCTCCCCCTATGATGATTCAGGGATATCATCCAAAGCTCGGTCTGAATGCTTTGCAGAGCTGAATAAGGAGGACCAAGAAAAAGGTCCCTTGTGCTTTTGAGGGTCTGCCGTGGAGGGGCCAGGTGAGGAATGTCCTTTCGAGGAAAGGCCTGCTAAGAAGGGGCCAACCAAGGAGGGGTCTTTGAAGGGGGGGTCCTCTGTGGCGGGACCAAACTTTGGCGATCTTGGATCTAGCGGGGCTGTAAAAGTTGCCTGTGGATCTGCATGCCCTTTCTGAAATGGCCCCAGTTTAAAGGATGAGTAACCCATCCGATGAGTTTGGCCTGGAGGTAGGTCAAGGAAGTCAGGGGGTGTAGAGCCAGCTAAAAGGATAGGGATTTCATTGAAATCATCAGAGAAGAGCGAGAGCAGAGGCTGGGGAATTGTCTTCCTCGCTTAACTCAGATCCAGAGCGGGGATCCTTTCCCTCGGGTTGAACAGGATAGCTTTTTTCTCCAACGATCTCGTTATTGTGACTGTTCAGTTGAGCTTTAGCCTTGCTCAAAATGTCTTCTGGCAAATCAGTTGGCAGGCAAGACTCTTGGTTTTTCTTCAAGGCCATCACCACTAGAGTAACCTTATCTGCCTGTTCATATGCATAAAGAAGAAGATTTTTGACGTTTGATCTCAAAAGATCATGATTTGTGTCCGGGGTTTTCAATTTCGGCATGCGCTTCTTCCTACCAGCCATTTGGGGAAGAAGAGAATGCAGTCGCCAAAGAGAAACGAAAAAAGAGGAACAACTGGAAAAAATAGAAACACTGGAAACAAGAAGAACACTGGAAAAAATTTGTCTGAAATTGCTTTAGTAGATTCTTGAACTAACATCTCCATTCGTTGAACTTCTTCAATCATAAGAAAGTAAAACGGTCCCCAATGTGGTAATGGATCCTTGTGTAGAATTTGCACTCATACTTGGTTTATACTCAAGGTTTAAGTCACTCAACAATTCACCAAATGTTGTGCTTCTAACTCTTCAGTTTGTTCTTTCATGTAGCGAGAACACATGGGTTTATACACACTCCATTCTCTCCACTTGCTCTGTAGCCCATCATGGTAGGCCCCTAGGGACTATCACCCTGTTGAAACTGAGCAATTTCTTTGACAAGTTATGTCATCTTATATGGAGTTGAAAATCCAACTTATTACCAACATATTCTTAGTGATGCAAGATTAGACCTCATGGCCACATGTGTTAGGCCCACGTAGATTTAGGATTTTAATTAATGTTATTATTTTTCTAAAGTATTAAAAAAGTTGTAATTAGATTTAGGTTTCCCATATTATTTAGTTTCCTAGAATAAGTAGGTTTCTTAGGCCTTAAGTTATATTTCTCATTTATATGGCATTGTAGTTTGTTATTTTACAGACTTGATTACTGAATAGAATTGGGGTTTATCCTTGAGAAGGGTGTCCTTTTATGTGAAGTCTTGTTGAAGTCAATTCGAAGTGTCCTTGGATATGTGCTTCAGCACTCTACGCAAGCCTTGGCCCTAGGGCTTGCATTAGTTGGTATCAAAGCGAAGATCCACATCACTCTGATCACCCTCCGGTCACCGATTGGAGCCTATCTATCCCTTTCTCCCTCATTCCATCTTTTTGTGCATACCCCCTTCCCAAAATTTCATCTCCATCAGACCATAACCCAACTCGTAGCTAAAAACCCAAAACACATTCCATGGAAACCCCAAACTCCTTCCTCAGCCAAATCCCAGTCCACAAACCCAATTCAAGCATCATCATTCCCTGCTGCCACGGTTGAGAAAGAGGAGAGTAGAAGAGAGATATAGGCATACTTGGCACTTGAGATCTAGAAGTTCCTCTGTCGCGCAAGCTGGTTGTTTCACACCATTGACGTTGCCTCTTTTTTGTGTCAACATCTCTGCAAGTCGTCCTTGTCGACGTCAACCACCCATTAGTCATTGTGCTCTGCGTCTTCATCGTCTGCCATCGTTCAGGATCACGATCATGACCATCCATTAGCTAACATTGTTTCCTCCACTCTCGTTCTTGCAATCCATCAGTAAGCATTTCTTTGCACAAACCTCAAAAGCAGAAACAAAGAAAAGAGGAAAGAGCATCACGTGTCTATTTAACACGTCATGTAAACCACTCTTGGGCTTTCTTTGTGGGCTCAAGTTCGAGTGAGCTCTAGCCCGGTTAGGCTTGATTTCCCTGCAATCCTAAAGCCCAACAGTAGCTGAAAACAGCAGACATTATTGCTGACTTCATCATTGCATTGTCAAAGAACAGTCAACCATCAAATTTGATCAGAATTGTTTTTGCAATTGTGATATGATCTGAAGTTGGATTTCTGATCCATTTTCTCCTGCCAAATTTACATATCTACATATCAGGTCTCTCCATTCTTTAATCCAAGATGAAATTCCATGTTAGTAAAATCTACAATACACTTCATATAGGCAATTATGCACTAAAATATGGAAGATGGTGTGTTAGAAATGAAGTCTATTTTCGGTCCTTTCTTAATTAAATGAAGTTTATTTTCGGTCCTTTCTTAATTTGAAACACTAAGAATTGTTTGTTCTAGATTATGGTGACATTTTCATGGCTGCAAGACAAGTGTGGATTAGAAGATGATGAGAAACACGACTTAATTAGTTTCCTGAGAGGCTTGAGACCGAATATAGTGGAAAGAATGAATGATTGCATGACCATTCATGAGGCATATTGGGAAGCAATTCGTGTGGAACAGATGCTTAAATGGTCACATCTAATGAAAGTTATGCCTCAAGAAGAAAAGTCACTATAAATACCAACAAACTATGTTGAGGAACTAGTGGTAGACGATATGCAGATTGCAAAACCAGAGCAAGACACAAAGGATTCCATAGATCCAATTGACAATGAAATTCCTTCTCTAAGTAATGATGCTCAAGCGATGGAAATGAAAAAGAAAGATGAACAAGTTTTTGAAATCCCACACACTATTTCTCACATTGATTTTGTCTTCGGAGATCAACTATGGAAACTTGGCAATGAACAATGGATAATCAGAGATTGTAATTTGATGGTGCAGGTACTGCAAGTAAGGCATCCAATGGCTCAATTGCACATCCACATACACTTTGGTTATTAAATCAATAGATGCATTATGCTCATAGTTTTCAAGATGTGCACACAATCTCAAGCTCAGCCAGCGGATCGAAAGTTAGTCTGATTGATATTTGATCCCTGCAAAAATTACCTAACTCGGGGAGAATGATGCAAGATAGACCTCATGGCCACGTGTTGGGCCCACGTAGATTTAGGATTTTAATTTAATGTTAGTAGTTTCCTAAATTATTTAAAAGAGTTCTAATTAGATTTAGGTTTCCCATATTATTTAGTTTCCTAGATTAATTAGGTTTCTTAGGCCCTAAGTTATTTTTCTTATTATTATGGCATTGTAGTATGTTATTTTACAGACTTGATTATTGAATAGAATTGTGGGTTTGTCCTTCAGAGGTTCATCCTCATGTGTAAAATCTTGTTGAAGCCGATTCGAAGTGTCTTCAAACATGTGCTTCTGCACTTTACGCAAGCCCTAATCCTAGGGCCTGTATCACGTAGCTTCCCGATTGCGATATTTTGCATCATTAATTCACAGACTCTACCATCTATGTAGCTAAGCGTCCTTCTATGGGAGAAAATGAAAAAAGCAGTAGCTAAGCCTTTTGTCTTTCCGATTGCCCTTTTAGCAGAATAAGACCATAGTGTAATTTTGTTTTCCCTATTGAACAAGCATTCTGAAATTCTAATTTTTGGATTAACAGTTCTGGAAATTGTGGTTCCAATGGAGCGCTCTCTCACCGACTTAAAATCCATACATCATATATTATTGGTTTACAACCCTTTTAGTAATAAAGAGGAAGAGGCTTCAAACATTTGGGAACCCTCCCTCACTGACTTAAAACTCATACATCAATTTATGTTACATCCCTTTTACTAGTAAAGAGAAAGAGGGAAGAGGCTCCAAACATTCACAAAACCTTTACACAAAAAACTCACAAGCAAGCACAACCAAACACACCAAAAAACTCATCTTTGAGATTTACACTTCAACCTCTTTAAAGAACTCAATAAACAATTAGTAGAATTATCTACTAACTCAAATACCTTATTGTATAAGTCCCAAACAGCAGAAAACCATACTCTTTTTATGTTGGGAATAGGGGTTATACACTAAGACCTCCGCCTTGCTTTTCTTAGTGTCTCCAACCTTTTGACAAAGCTTTGATGCCAAGTTGGAAGAATTAAAGCAAAGGATTCAGTTAGTAATTTAGAAAAATGAAAGTAGAAAGCATGGAATCTATGATACTCAGATACCTCATTTGACCTGAGGTATCCGTACCGATATGGTCCGATATGGATAGAGGTACGGGATACAGCAAGATACGGCTAGGATACGGCTGTCTTGTTTTTTACGAAAAGAAAAAAGCAAAATTGGAGGAATTTATCCAAAATTGAGCTAGACAACGAATTTCGTCTGAAATCTTTGGTTATAACTTCAAAAGAGTACTTTCATTTTTACATTCAGCCCCCTTTGTTTTATTTTAATATTGCAAAACTCAAAACCCACTGTATATTTGATCGTTGTTTTCCTCCTTTCACTCTAATATTTAAAGTTCTGTCATTTTATTTATATTTTTTTGTTGGATGGGCAAGTAGTCTTTCTTGTCATGTCATTCAATATCCTTCTTTTCTCAGTTTAAATTATATTTTCCTATCTTTGAAAAGTTGAAACTTCTCTCCCTCCCTCCATTTTAATTTTGATAGCTATAATTTTTTAAGATTATACGTTTGACCATATCACCTCACTTTAAACTGAGATTTCTAGGGACCTACTTCTAGTAGTTAGTCACGTATGATATATCACATACTACTAAAAAATGATATTCGTAGCAGAATCCGTGTCATATCCCATGTCCATATCGTATTTTAAGTGATACCATACTCGTATCCGTGTCCTAAATTTCTAGAGTTGCCATATCGAATCCCCGTTCTCCATACCAGTATCCATATTCGTGTCCGTATCTAGGCATCATAGGAATGGAAAAGAGGAGGAAAAATGAAGTCAGTGGTGATAGGAGTGTGTTGGTCTGGTCATCCAGTTTGACTGGGTGGCCTGACCCTTTATTTATATGACTGAAATTGTAACTTTATGAGCAGTAATAAAAATCTCCTGCAGTTTTTAGAAATTATGGAAATGCTACTGAAATTTTATTGAATTACAATTCAGTCCCTGAATGGCAATAATAATTTATGTAACCCTGTATTAGCCTTTGATAGTTTAAACTGTATTAAACAATCCTTGCTAAAGTAATCAGAAAAGACCATGTTGAGAATGATCACATTTCAGTGAGAATGTGAATGCTTTTTATCTAGTAGGCTTTTTGTCTGAGGGTTAGGTTGAATCCTCACATGGAATTATTTTAAAGAAATCAGAATTCAAATTATGGCTAAGTTTCGTTATTTATTTTCATCATCATCATCAACATTACTATTTTCAAGAGAGATCTGATACCATCCCTTGAGATCTCAACCCATGAAAGATGACAATCCCAATCATAAAGGCAAAGTGGAGAAGTTTCTTTTTTTCTTTCTTTCTTTCTTTCTTTTTTTTTTTCTTTCATTTTTCTATTAGATGGGAGAAATGGTAAACTGTAGTGCTCTGCCCGAGCGTGCTCCTACATCTGTTCTTTCCTGCTATATACTTACACAGCCATGCTCTACTAGTGCCAGGGGTAGATATCTAGGACTTAGGTGAGAGTGAGATGCAGATTCCCTTACTACGGGCCTAACTTATGTTTCTATTTTCCTTTTTTTTTAACTGATTTTGTGAGTAATGATATAAATTTTTTATTACAGAAAGGAGTATTTAGTATTTAATGTATTCCAAGTAAGCTTATACAGTGGGAACTATGACTAAAACCATTGTTTTGCCCAGCTTTAAATAATTTTGTTGCTCACTTGCAATCTATTAATTGGCTGTGCTAGCTGGTGTTTGGAGAACTTTCTAATGATTTGGATGAAGGTTGAATCAACTTGATTTGAATTTGTTAAAAACAATTTGAATTGACTCTGTGTTTGTATATGATAAATTGTGTCCCATGTCAATTTAGAGTCAAAATATAGATTTTTTTGTTGCTTAAAATTCAATATCCGATCACATCATCTGTGATTTGGTCTGTTCAAAGTCTCAAGTGGTATTTGCAAAGTAGCACTCATTCCTTAGTCTCAGTCCTAAATGTTTTTGTGGTTCGTCTTGCATGGATTGTCAAGTTTGATGTGATTTGTATTGTTGTCCTTTACAGGTCTTATTTGAGGCAAAGCAGTGGGACTATCTTGTCGAACAGTTTAAGCAGGAGTTTTGTAGGCTTTATGGCATGACCCTCGAGCCTTTGTTGAACATTTATCTACAAGCTGGTTTGTCGGCCCTCAAGACTCCGTATCCAAATGTAGCATTGAATAACTTTGTAGTTGAGAATGCTTATCCGTTCTGCAATTGTCATATTTCTCTTTTATGTGGGTATTAAAGCTTTTACACTGCATCCCTTCTAGGATGCTACTTCCAAGCCAATCTTAATTTCCTTGACCACTATAAAGATTCTGTTATGAAGAAGATTGCACCAAAGAAGATCCACTATCACAGGAGAGCTTTCGGAAATTGGCCTCACCATTGCCATTCTCAAAGCAGCATCATTCCAAGCTAGTCTGCTACATCAGTAAAGAGCTTATGGATTTTGACAATCCACCGCTTGTATTACCAAATGGCTATGTTTACAGTACCAAGGTCTGAATTGTTTACCACCATTCATATAATTTCCATCGTAGCAGAAGGAACTTTATTTGACATGGCTATGACTTTAACTGCATCTAACCTTTTATTTTGCAATCATGTTTCAGGCACTTGAAGAAATGGCTAAGAAAAATGATGGCAAGATTACTTGTCCGAGGACAGGTTTGATTTGTAATTTTTCTGACCTTGTCAAAGCATTCATTTCGTAGCTCAATCATGGTAACTTCAATCAGTCATTTGGTGCTCTGGAAGGTGTCCAACGGTTCTCGCTTCAGTGCATTTAAGCTGAGGCCTTACATTGCAGAGAGACGGGTCTGTTGGTGTGTATTCTTTGTGTAGACCTCGCTAAAGTTATCTTTTCTCCATTGCCTAAAATGGGATTATTGATAATTTTACCTGGATTTATTAAATTAATGTACTTTTACCATGTTAATCGAAAGAAGTTTCTCTGTCGTGTAAATAATAACATTTCTTAATAATTGAAGTTTTCCACCTTCAAGTTGAACAATATCTATTATCGTTACTTAAATGAGGAGTCGACATTTAATAAAAAATACATGCATGGTTCAGGCTATTTTGCTTGCAATCAGTGGAGGGCATGTGGCATTAAAATTTTGTACGACCCAATTTATGTAATTGAGCCCTGGAAATATAGGATGGAAAAGAGAAGGCAAGCTAAAAAATTGTTGTGCCATGTAGCAGATGTTAATTGGTTGTACTGACTATATATATATATATATATATAGGGAAACAATCCAATGAGAATTAGTTATCACTACTTTTTTGTGAGAAGTCTTAGCGGGGCCTATCTATCACCCAATTCAAATCTTGTAATACCCATGGACCCCTTTGATAGTCACACACCCCAAGTTTCGGTCAAATTGAATTTACGAGATTGTTGGATCGACTGTGCATTAATCCGAACGAAGTAGATTTATAGGCCATGGAGGAAGGAGTTAAGGGCATATGATTGAGACGAAACTTGATATTTAGGGTGCCCCACATAGATTCTTTTATCCCCCCTGGTCCCATCCCCAAATGGAACTCAGTAAATTCAGATATGATTGAAAATTAGATCCAACGGTCCAGTATATATAGTGTAGCTGGCTTGACTGCAACTTCAACGAAGATCTTTCTATCTTGTAAAATCAGATCCTTTGTAAGAGTTGCAGCTTTTTTATTTTCCTTTTGAGCTAAATGTAGATATTGAGGAGAATCCGCATAATGGATCAACTTGAAGTTTTGTCCCCATTAGAGGGAGATCGGGGTCCTAAGTGCATTGTGCAGTTTCAAGCATATTGAGAGGTGCTGATGAGGGGTGGATGAACTGAGAGGTCCTTGGATTAAATGCCTAGCCACAGGTTATTAATTGGAGTGCATTTAGTGGGTTCTTGTGGAAATATCAGCTTTTGCTTGAGGTGGTTTAAGACCTTTCTCATCTAGGTGTAAAGAGCAGTAGATGCCCTTGTCAAAAAGTTCATCAAGAGGATGATGCCATGTTACCAGGAGGTCTCACCAGCCCTTATCTGCATTAAGTGTAAACTTTAAAAAAATGAAAAATGAAATCAAGATTCATCTATCTCCTTTCAAAGGGTTGGATTATTAGTGCAATATTATTTTTCTTTTTCATTATATGTATATAAAGTTGATCTGATAATTGTCATGTTGATGATTTCTTTGGATTTCCTGAATGCTTGCTTTGTATTGAATTTCTGGAAATGCTTAATAAAGAGAGTCATATGGAGGAACATTAAAGATGTGACGAAGGAAGTATATGAGGTGGGGTATATCTAGGATTTGATTCACCATGGTGATAGCTGGTGGAGATGTAGCCAGGATTTGGTTTACAATGGTGATAGCTGGATAATCATTTCTACTTAGTTTGACACTTGGAGTAGCTTTTCTGTACTCTTTTTAACTTAGCCCCCTCGGATTGGAAAGCATTGCTTTGTTTGATGTGATGGAGTTCTGAGATTTCTAAAAGCTACATTATTAGGCCACAGGGGTCCATCAAATACCCTCCTCAGACAGAAAATGGCTACTAACGTATCATCCTAGTAAATTGGTTCCTTGGAAAATAGAGGTCTGATCTATGTCCACTGTAGTTTTTGCTCCTGTCCACCAGAGGTAAAATTGTGATAATTTGAAAAGGCTGCATTCCTTAAACTCCGGTTGAGTGCAAAATGCAAAGAAAAACAAAAGACGGTCTTGAGAGTTCTTTCGAATTGATGGAAATTCCACTGCCAAACAAAGGGACATGGATTTTCCTGTCCACAGGTCTCAGAAGTTCTAGCATCTCAGATTTCACTATCCAATTCAAGGGGGAGGTTGGTCAGTGTGAAGGGATTGGATTGAACGGTGGAGGCCCTAAGTATGAAATCTCATAAAGGGTTGCTGAAAAAGTGGCTCATCTGGAAATTTCTAATTTAATATTTTGTATATATGTACCCCAAGGCTTTTGCTTTTAACTCTGAACGGTAGGCCTGATATCTTAATGCGATAGGTTTGATCAAGCTTCAGCCTGCCCCAGCATGGGCCATTAACACCCTGCCCAGGAATCAGGAGCACCTCCTGTATGCATATGCGTAAATATGCGTTGAACATGTGAACGAAAATGACTATCAAACAAGAAGAGGATGGAGATAGCAAACACTCCCTAGCATAGAGAGAAGAATACAAACCTGTCCAATCTTATTGCTGTCCTTATCAGTTTTCATGGTCAAGATTGATTATATCATCATCATTATTATAGGTAGGTTAGGTGCAGACTAATGCTTGTTTGTTAGTTTAAACCTTTTTTTAATTGAGATAGAGTCACTAATTACAAATTTAGGAATTACAATCCTCAATGTGAGGCCCACGTGATTAATGTAACTACTACCCCTTTGAATGAATTAGTGTACGTATTCCAAGTTGATGATCTATCTCCTCTTAATTTGTACTGAGGTCTGATTAGTCATATTTCTCTTTAACACCGGTTTTATTTTATGGAAGTAGAGAAAGTTAAAAAGGAAAAAAAAAATCTTGAAGACTTTATTTCTCCGCAACTGCTTTTGCTTTGGTAAAAGGAAATGGAAGGTCAAAACGAGTGAGATGCACTTTTATTTCTATCATGTTCTTCCCATTGAAAATGTACTTCATCGTCTGGTCACTGGATCTTCAATTTGTTCCCTTTGTTGGCAAAAGTGATACCGGCTTTTTATTATTTTTTTTATCACCTAAGGTATTTTTACCAACCCAACCTTCAGACCTTTGGCCTCCAACGTGAAAGTTACCTAATTCTGATGAGCAAGGACTATTCACTAGGGGATATATATATGGCCACACATGATGACACCAGATCTCTTTGTAAAAAAATGCCTTTTTTGTGGTATCATAATAAAATAGTTGCTTTTGTCTGATTTTTTTTCGCTTTTTTGGTTTTTTTTTCTCTTTAAAGAAATGGCGCATGAAACCATGGATTAAAGATAAGCACAAAAAATTATTTCTTTTTATGTGGCTTTTTCATGGAGAGGATGTCAGAAAAATGTGCCCAAAAGATATTTTTTCGCACAGAAAACTCATTTTGAAACTAATAAATTATGTGTCCAAAAGAGGCTTTTGAGTCATACTAGCGACACTTTCCATCTCACAACTCATCTCATAACCGTCCTATGTGGCACTTTTCCTCTCTTTCATCTGTACAATGTTAAAAACAGAACAAATGAGTTAGACTTGCCGCATAGGACAATTGTGAAATAAGTTGTGAGATGAAAAATGTGGCTAACATTTTTCAATGCTTTTAGCATAAGAAACTGATAAATTACTAGCCCATAAAATGCGGCTTAGAATGATTGGAAGAGTTCAAGTTTGAGGTTCAAGTGTCAATTTGATTTTGGCACTGTACTTATATGTATAAGTACGGTTAAGTGTTGTATGGATCCTGTTTGATGAGAGGTACCTCTCATACCATCTATGAGAGAGTTTTAATTTTTCTTCACTCTCTGTGACACTCACATTGTAATAAATTAGTACTAACTATATACTAATCTAAATTAAACCCTCTATTAGATAAAATTTCATAAAATATATAACTTAATAAATTGTTAAACTTCCAAGGTTGTTGATTAGTTGGTTTGAGCCTTGAATTTGCTCCCCAAGGTTTCGAGTTCAACTCCCGCCCTTGTATGTACCTCATAGGGATTAGTTCTTGTTCATCAGAATCGGATAACCCGTCAAGTCGAAGGCCAAAAGTTTAAAGGTTGAGCCGACAAGCGATACTTTAGATCTTCAAAAAATTAAAAATAAATAAATACATCATTAAACTTTAACACTCTTAAAAAAATTAATAGTTTTATAATTTAATTGAAATGGATTTCACCCAAAATCGTCTTTATAATGGCAGCTTTACATCAATATCCTCACATGATTAGGATGCATATCGAAGGGGCTCAAAACTTTTTACCTCTCCCAAATTGTGTGGCAGCGACCTCTTAGCATAAAAAGATCCATGGGTCTACAATAGATTGTACCTTTTATTTTCAAGGTATATAAATTAATAATCTTATGAGAATTAGTTATCACTACTGTTTTGTGAGAAGTCTAAGGGGGCTCATCTATCACTCAATTTAAATATTTCAATATACAAGGACCTCCTATAATTACACACCTCAAGTTTCGGTCAAATTTGAATTCACTGAACCGTTGGATCAACTATATACCAATTCGAATAGACTAAATTTGTAGGCCACATGAAGGGTTAATGATATGTGATTGAGGCCAAACTTGATATTTGGGGTGTCCCACATAGATCTTTCCGTCTTCACTAATTTCATCCTCAAATAGGACTCACAAGTGAGCTCCATAAAAAATTTTCACAATAGGTGTGAAAAAACAAGCCCTATAAATTTTATAATTTTTTATATCTTTTATAACACAAACAAAACCTAGATAATTGGGAACTCAACTTGACCTTAGTCAACCTGAACTGCGCTTCAGTATTGGGGTCGGTCATCCAGCTTGGTGTTGACCAATTCCTGACGCAACTCTCCGGATTATCTCCACCCACAATCGTTTCCAGAATCCAGACGCCTACTTTGACCGTATTTGCAATGTGAACGTCGTATCAATGCTTAGACAATAACATATCCCCTCTCTTGTCTTTGAACACAGGCAATCCATTCATTGCAGACCGACCGAGACTCAAAAGACTTCATCAACCACCATAAAGATAAAGATATTAAATCCATAGAAGAAGAAGTGGGGTCCAATCCAGGGCAGTTTTTCAAGGAAAGAGCCTTCCCCTATACGGCAGAGAAACCACTTATAAAAGCTGGTCTTTCTCTGGTAGATGATGGTAGGTTTGTTTGCAGGCACAAAAGAAACCTCCCCAACAAACACCCCACCATGGAAACACTGGTGAGAAACGCCACTTTGTCTTTCAGTCGTCGATACAACTTCTACCAAGTGCTAGACAAGTGCAACAACAACAACACCAGGAGCAAAAGGAGAGGGGCAACTGCATCTCTCTCCAACAGCCAAGAACCTTCAGGTCTACTGAATAAAAGGGAAAGAGCCAAGAAGAGGCAGATATTTCTGCAGAGTTACAACCTCTCCTTCCAGAGCAGAAGAAGCAATGGTAATGATTTGATAGGAGGCCGAGAAGAGCCCTTGTCTGCGAAGCTGAAGAAGACTTTGGTGAAGGTGAAAACAGGGGTTGTCTCCATCTTACGTTGGAATGCATTTAGGAGTTGCTCTGGACGTGGGTCACCTGCCCTCTGCTTCTCCTCTCCCAGGCCCGTTCCAAGTATCACTCCTCTTTCAACACCCCCTCGCTGATTGTACTACTGGCTTGGAATTTGGATTGAATCATGACAACCACAGGGCCACAACAACAGCAACTGCTACTTCTAATGTAATAATTGATAGCTATGATCATTAAGAATTATAAATAGAAATTACTTGTTTGTTCATATTTTTTTTTAAGGTGCTTTTTATTTGATCTAACTGTGATGGGTCCAAACCCATCCTTACTCAAATATCAGGGTCATATTCATCTTGTTGGTATCACCAAAATCCATATGCTTTGATAATCGTTAAAATTTGGGGGCAACCCCAATTTATGATGCTAATAACCATCCAATTTTGGTGATTTATAGAGGGTTTGAATTTATTGTAGGGGGACCTTGCAAAAATAAGCCAGAGGGTCAGAAGGTATCTCTCTAGAATCCGTATGGAATTACGATTTCTGTATTTGTTTATATTTTGTATTTGTTAGGAGAAACTTGTTTACAACCACGGTTAAGATGTGTACCTAGACTTTAATTTTTTAAAATAAAATAGCAACTTGAAGATGACGAGCTTCAACAGCTTTAAGTACCCTATCTTCACTTGAAGTCAAAGCTTTCATTTGATCTGTAGAAAATAAAGGCCCGAGAGGTGGAACATCCCGGCATGGTAGGGGAATGAATCGAAAGTCTCGTGCAAGTAAGGAAGGCCTAATTTTCTCCTAGGAAGGTCCACAAAACACGCGAGGCTTCTTGTTCGTACGAAGCACGCCACTGCATTCAAGGAGGGCACCAAAGTTTCTGCACGGCATTCCGTGTGGACCCTTCAGAGGAGATGATAGATGATGACCCTTATCAAAAATGAGTCACATTGATGTCAAGTCATCTCAGTGGATGGTGAAGGCTGAAATGCGAATCCAATTTTTTTGGGGTTTTGACGTAGAGTGACCTTTAACCATGATAATAATCCTTCTGGTGACAGAAATTTAGATATTTCTTCATATTACTCTTGTAGTTTTTATAGATTAAAATGATACTATGTTATATCGCATAAAATTATAAATTGTGCCAAATTGCATACATATATTACCTTTTCATTCTAGTAAGAGATTTGGCCGTCCTCTCCGCACCCCTAAAAGCTCATGGTGAAAGGAAGGGTTGAATCAAATGATTATAGATTATGTATAAATTAAAAAAAAATTTACAAAATCATATAAACATGGGCAATTTTATCCCTTTCCTCGTGTGAAGTACGTGCGGGGAAATTTCTCAACTTTTACATAGGTATATATGTTGTTCAATCCAACAAGAGGGGAACTTTTGTGTAATATCACATAAATTTAAAAAACTTATAAAATCACATAGATATGGGAAATTTGTCATTTTCTTAGTATTGAGAGCGTGTGGGGAAATATCTCAACTATCATCACAAGGCAAGCTTATCCGTGGCTAAAGCTTAGTGAGCATTCCATAGTTTAAATGCAGTGGTTAACCTGGACCAGCAAAACTGATTTTGATTAATGTCTACTTAAATAACCTCTTTATGTAGTGAAAACTTACACCCTGACTTTGTCTATGGACTAGCTAGAGAAAAGATACATTGATTTTTGTGACCGTCATTTTTTTTTTGTCAACAAACAGCTCCTTTTAAAATTTACTATGATTGGATCATAGTTACTTTTTTTTGCAATTGAATTAATTTACTTTCGAGTTAGCAATTCATAATTTTAGATTCTGCATGATTAGAAAACTCGATGCGAGTAGATTGATTTGATTTGCATATCTCAATTTCTCTGATTTGAAATTCAAGTTTAACAAGTTCAATGAACTAATTCATGTGCACCCATCCTGTAGCTCAATTACTAGGACCAACATCTAAATTCTAAGTCACTTAAGATAACTATGTTTTACATTTACTCTGAGTGAAATTTTATTTTGAGTAGGTTGGGCTTGTATTCAGATCAATTACATGTAAAGACCTCATATTTTACTAGTTAACAATGTACGGCCATTGTGGCACTATAGGTGAGTTTGCATGGTACAATGTGAGGCAACTTGATTGAAGAAAGATCTTTTCCAATCAAGCCTTTAAAGGAAAAAGCCCGTTATCCTCACGGTGCCCACTGGCATGAAGTATCGCTCATCTTGTAAGGGACATGCCACATGAATCTCATTGTGTTGCTCATCCGGTAAAAAACATGGTCCATTCAACATGTGTCCTCTCGGATTGGCTCCCTTTCTTTCCTCTGTTGTTATTCTTAGCACTTACAGAAAAAAAAAATCTAGAAAGAAGAAGAGCACTTAAAAAGGTATACAAGCCCTCATTAGCCAGACTCTAGGGTTTGTTTTTTTGTAAAGCTGGAATAAGTAAAGAAAAACAATAAGTTTCTGCTCTACTATCTTTTTTTGACGGCCCCTCATTGTCTAAATTCTCTCTCTCTCTCTCTCTCTCTCTCTCTCTCTCTCTCTCTCTCTCTCAAGTTATTTTAGCACATGAAAAGAAAAAAAGAAAAAAAGAAAAACCTCTCTACAAAGAAGAGCACTTGAAAAGGTATAGAGCCCGCATTACCCAATCTCTAGGGTTTCTTTTCTGCAAAGCTAGAATAAGAAAAGAAAAAGAGTAAGTTTCTTCTCTCAAAGTTTCTTTTTGTTGGCCGCTCATTTTCTAAATCCTCTCTCTCTCTTTCTCTTTGTTTTTTTTATCAGATTCTTCCTTAGCCCCATCACCAAATACGAGCAACTCAGAGATTTTTATATTCATCTCCTGTATGAGATTGTGTTTCTTTGTTTTCTTCTTTTGGAATATTTGATTAAAGGCCGAATTGTATTTTGAGACTCTTGGTTGTTGGATCTTTATTTGAATTATAAAGATTGACCATTTTTTATTAGGTATCTTATGTGTATATGTAATCTTGTTTGTGAGCTTTTTGGAAAAGTCATGGATTTTATTCTTTATGATTATCGGGATTAATGGGGATCATTTTTATTTTTATTTTATACTTTCTGGGCTTTAATTTTATTTATTATTCACATTAATTGATGGAGAATATTAAGAGCGTGTTTGGATGTACTGTTAGATTTACCATGATCATAGGATCAACTTTAATGGATCAGATCTAAATAATACAATATATAAACTACATGCATACCTAACTTCATCGTATATTGATCGTGTAGAGAAGAACAAGCTATTCGCGTGCGGGGTTTGCAATTCACTTCTACTTCACCTTGATGCATACAAGTGATGAGAGAGCCAAATAGTGATATTTTAAAGTGAAGCAAGTTATCCTAGACCCATGTATTTATAGATTTCTATGATAGTTTTTGTCTTAGCATGGAACTCCTAAGTTGATTAAGATTATCCCTCTTATTAGTAATTTGGGTAGGAAGTAACTATTAGTTTCAAGTCCAATAGGATTTACAAATATCAAATAGAAAATGAGTCTTTAATTGCCTTTGGACTCCAGAGGTAGGACCCACCTATGGGCATGTGGTCAAGTGGACCACACGTCCAATGTCAACATTCTCCCACTTGGGCCAATTGACCACAAACAACATCTTCAGTTTATTATTATTATTTTATAGAAAAATAATTTATTTTGAAAAATGACTCAATTTGGACTTAGAAGTGTGGAAAAAAAAACTGACTTTGACAGATGCACCGATAAAACTCCTCCCACTTAAACTTTGATTTAAATCTTTAATCTGTAAGTAAACAAATTTGTCAATGCGAAGCATAGCGATTGCACATCTTTAATGACACGCTTCCTTCCATGATCACAACAATGACATCTTTACATAACCAAGTCTTTAATGAGGGTAAAATTAGGATTCCTGATATGGCATTCCTAATTTGGTGGGTACTTTAATGTCATAACTTTGTATTCTTACTCTTTTTCTACATTAAGCACATGTACAAGTAATATAAGAGATAAGAATTACGAAATGTAAAATTTGTAACTTTAATGATCCTTTTAATAGTGTCAACATAACATAAAATAATCCTAATTAGGTAAATCATGCAGGCCTATATTTACAACATGTTCCTCATAGACCTTTAGTACTAATGCCTTTGTTAATAAATCAGCTATCATGAGACTCGTTGGAGCTCCAACCATAGACACTAAATCATTTTGTACTTGTTTTTTAAGTACAAGACATTTAACTTCTAGATACTTTAAATTGCTGGAACACTTATCAATATTAACGGCAAAATGCACTACTGCATAATTGTCATAGGAAATCATCGGTAGCTTTGAGAAACAATCCATAATCCGAAGTCTTGAGATGAAATTACGTATCCACAACACATGACCCGTGGTTTCAAAGCAGGCCACATACTCTGCATGAATCGTAGATAGAGTGGTCAAAGTTTGCTTTACACTTCTCCACGAAACTGCTCTGCCTACTAGTAGAAAAATATATGCTGAAGTAGATTTTATAATATCGGAACATCCTTCAAAGTCTGAATCTGAGTGTTCAATCACCTCCAAATGATCGGATCGTTTATATGTGAGCATATATTTTCGAGTACCAGTTAAGTAACGCAATGCTTTCTTTGCCGCTTGCCAGTGAAACATGTCTGGATTACTTTGGTATCTGCTAAGCATTCCCACTGCAAGACTTACGTCTGGTCTTGTAAATGTCTGAGTATACATCAAACTGTCAATAGCTTCTGCGTTTCCATTTGCTTATTTTCTATTTCATTCTTTGGACATTGGTCTTTACTAAATTTGTCTCCTTTGATTATAGAAGCATCTTGTGGTTTATAACCCTCCATATTAAACCTATTCAGGATTGTTTTGATATAGGCTTCCTGAGATAACCCAAGTAATCCTTGAGATCGGTCCCAATGTATCTCAATTCCTATTACAAAGGATGCTTCGCCTAAATCTTTTATATCAAAGTTTGCCTCAAGATAATCCTTGGTTTCACGGATCATTCCAAGGTGATTACTGGCTAATAAGATGTCATCAACATATAGGACTAATATCATAAACTTGCTTCCACTGATTTTAAGATATATACAATGGTCTACAATATTTTTGGTAAAACCGAAAGATGTAATAATTTAATTGAACTTTAAGTACCACTGTTTGGAAGCTTGTTTAAGTCCATATATTGACTTCTTTAATTTGTATACTAAGCTTTCTTTCCCATATTCAATGAATCTTTCAGGTTGGACCAAGTAATCTTCCTCTTTTAGATTCCCATTTAGAAATGCCGTTTTGACATCCATTTGATGTAGCTCTAAATTATAGTGTGCTACAAGTGCCATAATTATTCTGAATGAATCATTATTTGATATTAATGAGTAGGTTTCATTGTAATAGATGCTTTCTCTTTGAGTGAAGCCATTAGCTATAAGTCGGGCATTAAATAATTCGATATTCCCTTTAGAGTCCCTTTTGGTCTTAAATACCTATTTACAGCCAATAGCTTTGGACTCTGCTGGTAATTCGACGAGATCCAAACTTCATTATTGGCCATGGATTTATTCTTATCTTTCATTGCATCTAACCATATTTTAGAATTTTCACCATTCATGGCTTCCTTGAATGTCCTTAAATCTTTTGTCATTCCAATATCTATTTCTTCAAGATACACAACATAATCGTCCGGGATTGCAGGCCTTCTCTTTCGAATAGACATTCTCAATTCTCTCGTATCTATTTCATCAACATTCTGTTACACATCATTCATGATTGGATCATTTAAGACAATCTGTTCTTGGAGCATTTCTACGTTAATGGGTTGTTCCTCCTCTAAGTTATCATTATAAACAATATCGAGAGGAATTTCAACACTATCATTTGCATTAGGCAGCAAAGTTTGTTCGCTAATTTCATTGAAAGTACAGTTGCTAAAGTGATGACTCCTACTATTTTCATGATCCTCTAAGAATTTAGCGTTATTGGATTCTACGATCTTGACACTATGGTTTAGACACTAAAACATATACCCTTTAGACTTTTGTGGATAAACAATGAAAAATCCACTAACAGTTCTCGGGTCTAATTTCTTTTCATGTGGATTGAAGACTATCACTTGAGATGGACAACCCTGGACTCTGAAATGGTTTAAACTGGGTATCCTACCTGTCCATCACTCAAATGGGGTTTTAGGGACCGATTTAGTAGGAACACAATTCAAAATATAAATAATCATCTTCAATGCTTCTCCCCACATTGAATCAGGTCAATTGGTATTACTCTCCATGGTCCTAACCATAGCTAGAAGTGTTTTATTTCTCCTTTCCACAACACCATTCTGCTGAGGGGTTCCTGGCACTGTGTATTGAGTAACAAGGACTTCGTCTTCTAGGAATCTAGCGAATGGCCTCGGGTTACGGTCTGATTCATCATATTAGCCATAGTATTCACCATCTGGATCTGATCTCGCAACTTTAATTTTCTATTTAGTTGTCTCTCTACCTCAGCCTTGAATATTTTAAAGATATTTAAAGCTTCAGATTTATCTTTAATGAGATAGATATATCCATACCATGAGTAGTCATTTATGAAAGTGATGAAATACTCTTCTCTAGTAAAACAAGGTATATGTTATTTTCCACAGATGTCCATATGTATTAATTCAAGAAGTCCTAAACTCCTTGTGGTAGTTTTCTTGATTGTCCTTATTTGTTTACCCTTGGTACAATCAACACAGACACCGAAATCAGTGAAATCTAAGTTAGGTAAGAACTCATCTTTCACCAATCTCACCATTCTCTCTTTCAAGATGTGTCCTAAGCATTTATGCCACATCTTAGATGAGTTCTCTTTTATCAGTCTTCTCTTGAAGCTCAAATTCATACCATAATTAATGTGCTAGGTAGATAGGGTTTGTGCAAAAAACTGAATCTAACTTTAATTTATATAAACCATCATATAAAGATCAACTACCAATTAAAATACCATATCTATAAATATTTATAAATCCATTACTAAAATTAAATATATAACCATACTAATCTAATTTTGAATTAGAAATTAAATTTCTAGAAATGCATGGAACGTAAAAAGTATCATGGAGATCCAGTTGGAATTCAGTGCCCAGCACAATTCTGTAAGTCCCTATCACTTCGACTCTTGATTCTTATTGATTCCCCATCATGATGGTTCTCTTGCCATCACTTGGACTTCGACTTGTAAGGAATCCCTGTATACAACTAGAAACATGAACGGCTGTACCAGAGTCAACCCACCAGGTATTTATTGGAACATCTACTAAATGGGATTCGAAACATACAAAAGATAATTAACTGTTATTACCTTTCTTTTCGAACCAATTCTTTTTTTTCAAACATTCCTATTTAAAGTGACTTTCTTACTACAGAAGAAACATTTCTGCGAGGTCTTCTTCTTGTCCTTCTTTTCATGTTTTGCTTTCACCTTATGTACATTGTCATTACATTTTGGCTTATATTTTTTCTTGGCTTTTCCATGGGAGACATAATTAACTATAATTTGGCCTTCAGCTTTAAACCACCTTTCCTCTTGATTACATTTTACAATCAATTCACTAACTTTCCACGGCTGTGAGTTCTGATTGTAGGCTACTTTGAATGGTCCAAAGGCCGGCGGCAGGAAATCTAAGATGAATTGAATCAAATACCCATTTAAAACGCTCATATTAACTTCCTTGAGCGAAGCTGCAATATTAGATATGTTTAAAATGTGTTCTGTTACGTCTTCGACGCCATCGTACTTGATATTAGTCAACTGAAACATTAGTGAGGATTCAAGTGCCTTATCATTCACCTCAAATTATATCCTAACAGTTTTAAGGTAGTCCTTCGCATAATCCTTAACGTCGATTGACCCTCGAATACTCTTTGATATTGAATTGGTGATGATTTTTTAGCTTACTCTATTGGATCTTATCCATTTTTTATATTTCACTTTTTTTAGCGGCAGAACTCGATTCAGTGGGCACATGAGGCTTTGGTTCTTCTATGGCTTTGTCCAATTCTAAATAACTTAAAATAAGAGACAACATGTCTTTCCAATCGGTCTAATTTGATCCATCTAGAATTGGGATGGATCCCAGATAGGATGGCAATGTAATTGAATTCGAAACTAAAAATAAATACATCACAAAATATAAGCTTTGGATTTAACATACAAAACAATAATCCAATTTAAATTCAAACATATAATAAATTAAAATTGGTGAGTAATAAGTATATCATCATGAATCACCTTTGGGTGAATATAACATGTTAATTTATTACTATCTTTACTAATGAGATTATGGTTAATAACATATATTATGAATAAGTTTACCATACCTTTAGGCATAGTTTAAACATGCTCATGTCATACATATTAAGCATATCCCATCCCGTTTTCAAGTGGTTAAGAGATGATTGAGCCTTTGGGTCAATCTTCAATTTACATTTGAAACAGAGTTTAGGTGCAATTAAACGGCACAAAATAATTATAGTGATCCTTTAACACAATATATCATAATATCGGGTTACTTTGGCAACATCCAAATTGAATAAATTGTGAATTTTGCTAATAAGAAATTACAATCGCACCTTTAATGATCTAATGAGTCTATTTAAAACATCTCCTTGATTGGATTAGATATTCTCATTTCAATGATTAAAAATTAATTGCCTACTTTAACTTTAAGTTGGGCTTTATTGAGAAAAAAATCCAAACAGATATTAATTAACTCATCAAAATTATTCAGATCATTAATCCATTAATATAGGTGTTCTTACATGTGATTAATTATCCGAATAACTTTTATTTAAATTAATCACAAACCTAATTTTTCTTAATTAATACTTTACAATTAAAGTATTCTTTAATCTATCCCTAGAATTTCCTCAAATTAGACATAAATGTGAATATATATTCACCGATGAATTCTTAACTCATGATCAATAAAATCCAGTAAAATTAAATGCTGAATAAAATTTGAATGACTTAAACATGCACTAATTAATATGCCATTAAATTTGAAATCTCTGGATTGTAAATCCATACCATTAATCAGGTAGATCTAACTTTAAGGAGTACATAAAAGAAAACGGATTGAAAATCCGAGTTTGAATGTGTTCACAATCATCAATTTATTATTTCAACTGTTAAAACAATTGATCTAATCTAATCGCTGATATCAACATGATGACAGAGCTTTTATTATCTCAAATTCATTTTATGATGGTTTGGAACATTACTATAATAATATATGCATCATGCCTTAGACAAGCTATTATACATATTTAACATGAAAACAATGATGGGCCCTTTAAACAAGTTTACTTGAATACCCCAACTTAGACCAAAAAAACCCACACATCTTATAATGTAGTTGTAATCTTTAGTTACTGTTCACAACTATGCAAGTACAGCGATATTATCTTTATGCTTTATTTTATTTATTCAATCCCATCAGTCATTCAAACATCTATCATACGCTAATATACATTCAATATTCATGTATACAGGCATGTGAGAAACAACTTAAACTATCATACACTTATATGTATAGATCGCGGACATTAGATTATGTCCTAATATGTTTGTAATATATGGCACTTTGAATTGATAACTTTCAAGTAGAAGCAAAGGTATAAATGAAGTGGACATGCGTGCCCCCCCTTCCTTTTTTAAATGATGACCGATAGATCCCTTTAGAGACTATTAATTAGATATAATACGATTATTCAGATTTGGATCTATGAACTTAATTTCTCTAATACCAACTGTTAGATTTACCATGATCACAGGATCAACTTTAACGGATCAGATCTGAATATTATAATATATAAACTACACTCATACCTGGCTCCATCGTATGTCGATTGTATAGAGAAGAACAAGTTATTCACGTGCGAGGTTTACAACTCACTTCTACTTCACCTTAATGCATGCAAATGATGAGAGAACCAAGCAGTAATATCTTAAAATAAAGCAAGCTACCGTAGACCCATATATTTATAGATCTCTATAATAATTCTCTTTTCATCATGGAACTTCTAAGTTGATTAAGATTATCCCTCTTATTAGTAATTTGGGTAGAAAGTAATTATTAGTTTCTATGTCCAATAGAATTTTCAAATAGCAAATAGAAAAGGAGTCTTTAATTGCCTTTGGACTTTAGAGGTGGAACCCATGCATGGGCATGTGGTCAAGTGAACCATACGTCCAATGTCAACATGTATAAGAAAATACACACTTTGTTGTTTTCTTAGATAACTTTCTTATATTTAAAATATAGGTGTTCGGATAACTTTTTTTTTTAAAAAAAAAGAAAAGATTCTTTTCTACCAAAATCAACAGATTTTATCCTCCTACATACGCGTAGGACAAAATCTATAAGGAAAAAATCTTTTATTTCATGACCCGTACTCATCAAACAAGTGGTGACAGCGGCAAACCACAACTCTTGCCGTTTCCTGTTGTCTTTTCGTATCTCTCCTCTCGATCTTCACCTGTCCTCTTCTACCTCCTCTTCACCTCTCCCTCTTCTCTTCTCCTTTATTTTTTCTTCCCCTCTCTACCCTCTTCTCTTTTTTGTCTCTTCCCCTCCCTCTTGTCTATTGCCTTTCCTCTCTCCCTTAACCATATTCTCTTCTCTTTTCCTCCCTCTCCCAGATTCTTCTCGCCCTTTTTCTTCTTTTCTATTTACTATTTATTCATCCCCCTTTTCTATTTGTCTCGCTCTCCCTGACTCCATCGTCCTCTTCCTCTCTATGTTCCCTTTTTCCTCTCGCTCACCCAAACCATCTTTTCATGCTTTGAAAAGAAGAATAAAAAAAAAACCATATTGTCACTGTAACAAGCAAGGGTTGAGATGTGTAATTGGATTGCATTTGAGGGGCATGTTTGTTTGGGTGCAATTTAATTTTTATGAATTAATGGTAAAAATGGTTATTAATGAGGCAAATGGTGATGGCTCCCCTTTGTTAGAGAGATTATTTAATTTCTTGTATTTAATTAGAAAATACAATGCCGATTTGTTTATCTAAAGTTGAATTTCCAACAATTTCTCAAAGGACCCACTGTACAAGGAATTCTTTTCTTGAAATTAAAATGGGGCCTTTTCCCATGGAATTAAATTCCTATGAGCTCAAAGGACCCATTTCACCATAAATTCCTTATATTGAAAATAGATGAGACCATGTGTCTTTGTATTAAATTGAATTTGTGAGTATTCAAAGGAACCCACTCGACTATGAATCTCCTATCTTGAAAATATAGGGCATGTTTTTTCCATAGAATTGAATTCCTTTGAGGAACCAACTTTACCAAAAATTTATTGTGTATACATATAAAAGATCCTTCTTGATTACGTGGAATTGAACGTTAGACATGTGGTCATGAGGACCACTGGCGTCTAACAATTACATTTGGTTCTTTGAAAATGTTGTAGTCATTTTGTTATAGTTTTTTAAGAATGCTACAACAAATTATAAAGTTATATACAACAGTTGCTTTAATTTTGAAATGACGTAAATATCGATTCTAATGTATATTACAAATTTACTTAATTCAGAATCTATTAAAATCTTCAAATGCTGCCAAACAACAAATATTGTAATATTATAATATTTTATTACACTCTATTTTATTTTATTAATTTTTAAATCTATAAATATTTTGTTTTGTATGTATCCAAATGGGCCCTATGACATGATACTATATATTTTTTAATGAAAATGTATAGGAATTTTTACATTTTGTGATATATATAGAAATCTTCACAACTTAAAAAAAAAAATCTTGTAGTAAAGAGGGCCCAATAGGATCAACTAATTTTCCATTTTTTCGGATTGATGACGAGGGGAATATAGCTTGTTTTCCGACATTAAGTTTCTTTCTAAGGTCAGATTTGTATGTTTTTTTTTTCCTTTTTTTCGTGTTCTGGATTTCTATGTCGAATGTAGGGTCTTCGTTTTGGTATCTATTGGTTTCTTTTATGATTCTTTTGAACTGGGGTTGTTCTTGAATTTCAGGTGATTTTTTTTATTTTTTTTATTTTTTGGTTTTGAATCTCGTCTTTGGAATTGTATTTTTTTGCTTAATTTTTGAGAAAGTGTAGTTAGGGAGTATCTGCATTTTCTTTGTAGACAATTAGGGATAGGAGTTGATGAAATTTCATTTTATAAATTTTTTTTATCGGGTGCCTTTTTTTTAGTTTTAATGTTTGTCTTTGTATGGGATGGAATGGGAAGAATTCTTGAACTTTAGGCCTTTTGAATTTGAAAAGCATGTCATTTCTACCCTTTTATGATGGGTAATGGGTGTTTATAAGAAAACATGTTCGAAATCAAGTAAATTCATTAAATGATTATTATTAGCATTATCCTTAATTTCTCTGACATCTTTGGTTTTGATGAAGTTGCAACCGGTGTGGATATCAAACAAAAGGTTCTAATGGATACTGTAAGTGTCCAGTGTTTGAATTTAATGAAATTCTGAAAATTATAAATGGTGAACAGAAAGAAATTAACTCTGAATATGAAATGAAGCTTGTGCAGAACATCAGCTAATCTCATGTGAATGTATGCCTCTTTGCCTTATTCTATTTCTTAGCTCTCTCTCTCTCTGGCTCTCTCTCTTTTTTTTTTCTTCGTTTTTTGTTTCTTTCTCGGTATCGTTTAATGGACCTGGTGAGATCTGATTAATAGTGTCAAAACACAACAATGCATGCATTTATAGTTTAATGAGATTGGTTGTATCAAACAGTAGGTTGATAATAGTATATTTAACCACGTGTCTAATGAAACCAATATACATACCCTGTGGAAAAAGCTACAAGCAAGGTATGATAAAAAGAATAGAGTGAATAAACCTTTTTTTTATCAAAAAGCTTATAAACATAAAATTCAAGGATGGTGGTTAGATTGAAGATCACATCAATAAGTTCCAAAGTGTGGTCAATCAGTTAGTCACAATGAAGATGGTTCTTGATAATGAGATGCAAGCATTGTTGTTTCTAAGTTCTTTGCCGAATACATTGGAGACATTGGTTGTTTTCATAAGTAATTCTATTCCAGATGGTGTATTATCCACGAGCCAGGTTACCAATAGTTTATGTCACAATCCGAGCCCAGGAGTTCGGGGGCTAGCAAGAGCCAAACCGATGACACGCTTACTCCCGTGCCTGTACAAGTAAACTCAGTCTAACTGCACACGCACAATGAAACATTCACACGTGCTAAACATATACGCGGAAGCTGTAGATATCAAAACATCAAACTAAACAATGCAAGAAGAGAATACAAAAACAGAACTGACATATATAGGAAGGTTTTACAAAATGATCAAAATAAACATATACAATCAGGATGTATACAAGCGTGACAAAACTCAAAAGAAGATTCCTATGCCATGCATGTCCAGGGCGCTCTCCGGTGGAGTGCTCACATCCACTCCTCTAGGCTTGATGGGGGCCCCGGGGGTCTCGACTGGAGTCTAGCCGACCGACGAGGGGTCGGAAGGGGTATTTGAGCCTGCAACACCATAAACAACTCGTGAATACAACAATTCAGTAAAGTATAAGCCATAACAGTTAACGCATGCTGTGTCTAATAGAATAAGAACATCATGTAAATCAAAATAAGTCACATTTGTATACTAAGCTGTCGTGCAAGAAAGAAATATGCTATGCAAATCAATGTATACATGCTGTGTACATAACTAGTTGGCGACTACATTGCCATATGCTCCTAAAAGAGGGATCTTATATCCATGCAGAGAACACTATTTCCGGGATAGGGTACAAATGGGTCTCAGGTTTCCTGGGGTAAGGATTCCCCAAGACGTTTCCTTACTGCAGCAAGGCCTGAAAACTACACCAAATTCACCCCGTTGGGATCCTAAGGCTGAGGCTAAGTAGTGCCGACCATACAAAGTCAATCATGAAAACCTTGAGTAGATCGTGACAAGCATATCCTGCGTGCATATCCGAGATCATTTCTTATACGTGAATCATACATGCATACTCAAGGTAAAGAAACCATAGAGACATAGTTAATAATGTGAAAGTAGCTGAAACAAATAATCATGCTAGAGAGTGGAGATCAATGATCGACAGACAACATGTCATGCAAGCAACTGTTAGCATAGCGAATCAAAGTCATTTACTAACCAATTCTAATCTATTTATCCAGTGTTTCTAACTGTGCATGATGATGTAGTTTTAAGTTATTCAATGCACCGTTGTCTAGTGTCGCATTGTATTAGCTGGTGCACCGAAGTCCCTTAAACCAACACCCATGGGGAGGTGCTTAACAACTGGATAATGAACATGAATGATTTGCAGCCCTCGAGATCATTCACGCGTTTTATCATGTCCCATTGGGCCAGTCAAAGGTGCCTACCTTCTACTGTAAAGGTCCTACAGGTCCCTTACCTTTCCCATCTTTCTTCCTGTTCCAGTCAGCCAGCTTAGCCATAGGCAACCCTACGGCTTAGCTGAAAGAGTCTTACAGCTTAGTTGTAGAAGGCTTCACGGCTTAGCCATAGCTGGGTCGTAGAAGAGTTGCTGATTTGCATACTCTCAGTTATTTTCAAGTGTCACCCTGTACTGTTCTACGGCTAGGTTATGGTGGGGCCTACGGTTTAGCCATAGTGTGTTTCACGGCTTAGCCATGGCACATTTCATGGCTTAACCGTGCATGCGCATGGTTGAATTCTGAATCAAATACAGAAAATCTGGAACAACCTGAAATAAGTAAATCTCAACAGAAAAAGGGGAAATAAGCTCAATTTGGGCTGTAAACCTGTTGTCCATGTAAATACATGAGAATTAACCAAAATCAAATAATTACCAATGTGGGTTCATACAGGTTAAGCTTATACTTGCCTTAATTGAGTTCAATTATACCAATAACTGTCCTTGGGCTCATTCACGTCCAAACACCACCACTGCTATCATGCATGCATGAAGAAGAGAAAGAAAACATCGTGAGTAGTCATGGAATCATGAAACAAGAAGAAGAAGAAGAAGAAGAAGAAGATGGGGGAGATGAAGAAGACCTCTAACTCACCTCAATCCAAACTCTAGTGAATAAAAGAACCAAAGTCCCTCAATCTGGCTTGATTGATGGAGAAGGAAACTCAGGAGGGAGAGAGAAATCCACGTGAACAGTGAGAGAAGAGAGTGAGAGAGAGAGAGAGAGAGAGAGAGAGAGAGCTTGAGTCGATGAAGTGGATCTTATATAAGGTAAGTGGATGTACAAGTTACAATAAAGTCCAAATCATAAATCAATTTCCAGTTTGAGTCAAATCCGGGTCCAGTGGAATCATACGACCTCGGTTGCAAACGACGTAGTTATGAAAGTTAACAAGCTCAACAAAAGACACATGTTGACATTAAGATGATGCAAAAATGACCATGTCGAAGAAAATCTAAAATGACGAAAAAGGGCTTGGTCTACCTAATCTAGGTCAAACTCAATCCAACTACCTATCCATGACCCGCAACGAATCCAAAACAAAAGCAAAACACAATTAATAACGAAAAACAACAGTAATTAGGCGCTAAACGAGGTCAAGCTGGGTCGGAGTGTTACAGTTTACAGAATAAAGAAACTAGAATGAAATCTGTATAGACAGATCATGCACAGTCCTTTGTTACCGAGAATGAGGGGAGGAGTAAGTAATTCTTCTAAATTCTTTGCCGAATACATATGAGACATTGGTTGTTTTCATAAGTAATTCTACTCCAAAATTGGTTGTTTCCATAAGTAATTCTACTCCAGATGGTGCATTATCTATAAGTCAGGTTACCAATAGTTTACAGAATGAAGGAACTAGAATGAAATTTGTAAGGACAGATAATGCACAGTCCTTTGTTATAGAGAACAGGAGGAGGAGTAAGTGTATAGGACCAAAGGGGGGTTGTGGCAAGTCTAGAGGTAGATTACAGACCAGAAAAAAGTCTGTGAAATGCTTTTTCTGTGGCAAGATGCGCCACATAAGGAAAAATTTTGCCTTAAAGGAACAGAAAGGATCCAATAATAAGAAGAAGAATAATAGTGATAACACTACAGGTACTTTGGGACAAAAAGTAATGGTGCTCACCGCCGATGATGACGAGTATTTGAGTATTACAGATGATCAGGTTGAATGGGTTGTTGACACAGCAACATCCTACCATGCAACTCTTTGTAGGGAGATGTTCACGATATACAAAGCATGTGACTTTGGTATTGTGAAGATGGGAAACATGAGTCATTTAGAGATTATTGGTATCAGTGATGTCTATATTAAAACCGATATTGATTGTACAATGACGCTGAAAGATGTGTGACATGTTCTTGATCTGTAGTTGAATATGATTTCTGGAACTGCATTAGATCGAGTAGGTTATGAGAATTACTTCGGAAATGGCAGATGGAAATTCACTAGAGGGTCTCTTGTTATTGCAAAAAGGAAAGTGAGTAATATACTGTACAAAACACATGTAAAACTATGTAAAGGTGTGTTGAATACTATTCAACACAGGTCCTCTCCGAATCTATGGCATGAGAGACTTGATCATATGAGTGAGAAAGGCCTGCAGATGTTCGTAAAGAAGTATTTAATTCCTTCCTCCAAAGGTATATCCCTTGACCGTTGTGATTACTGTTTGTTTGGCAAACAGCATAGGATTGTTTTCTCTTTAACATCAAATTGAAGTCTAATGTGTTGAATTTGGTATATTCTGATGTTTGTAGTCCCATGGAGATAGAATCATTAAGTGACAATAAGCTTTTTGTCACGTTTATCGATGATGCATTTTGGAAAGTTTGGGTTATGCATTAAAATCAAACGATTAAGTGTTCTAGATTTTTTCATAGATTCATTTCATGGTTGAAAGAGAAACAGGTAAACTCTTGAAGTGTTTCCATACAGATAATGGTGGTGAGTACATGTCCAACCATTTCAAAAGCTATTGCTTGAAGCATGATATTCAACATGAAAAAAAAGCTCTTGGTACTCCATAGCAAAATGGTGTGGCGAGAGAATGAACTGCATTATTCTTCAGAGGATAAGATGCATAATGAGATTAGCACGGTTGCCTAAGTCATTCTAGGGTGAAGCTGTTCTGATTGCCAATTATCTGATTAATAGATTTCTCTAAGTTTTTTTGAATTTTGATCTTTCAGAGAGAAGATGGACAGGTTAAAAGGCTTCCTATTTACACTTGAAGGTGTTTGGGTGTAAGGCATTTGCACATGTATCAAAGGAGTAACGTTCAAAGTTGGACGATAAGGTAGTGAGTTGCATCTTTCTTGGTTATGGTGGAGATGACTTTGGCCACAGGTTATGGGATCCAGTGAAGAGGAGAATTGTCAGAAGTAGGGATGTGGTTTTCCATGAAGACTAATTATTTGGAGATGTTGAGAAGACTGATAAGTCTTCTGAAACAGTTGATGGAGTGGTTAATCTCACACTAACTCCTTCTTTGGTGTAGATTATAGGTGGAGAAGGTGGACAAAACAATCTGGATCGTGATGACGCACAGTGGTTACCAGATGATGAGGGTGTTGAGCAAGGGGAGCTACAATCTCCTCAGTTAGAAACTACGGAACCTTAAGTTAGGAGGTTTACACATGAGCGTCAACTATCAACTAAGTATCTTGCATCCGAATATATTTTGCTTATTGATGAGGGGGAGCCAGGGAGCTTCCGAGAAACAATGACTCATGATAATAAAGATAAGTGGATGAAGATTATGCAGGATGAGATGAGTTCTTTAAAGAAGAATAAGACTTTTGAATTAGTGCAGCTTCCTAATGATAGGAATGTTCTGAAAAACAGATGGGTGTTCAAGTTGAAAAGGATGAGAATGAAAAACTAGTGCAGCACAAAGTACGGTTAGTGGTGAAAGGTGGCTTCGTGCAGATGAAGGGTATTGACTTCGATGATGTTTTCTCTCCTATTGAGAAGATGACTTCTGTTAGAGTTGTCTTAGGTCTAGTAGTGAGCATGGACCTTGAGCTTGAACAGATAGACGTAAGGACTGCATTTTTTCACGGTGACCTAAAAGAAGAGATCTATATGACTCAGCTAGAGGGTTTAAGGTAGAAGGATAAGAACAAATGGTTTGTAAATTGAAAAAGAGTCTCCATGGGCTGAAGCAAGACCGAGACAGTGGTACAAGAAACTTGATTAATTCATGTTGAGTCATGGGGTGATTGGAGAACATCTGCAAATCACTGTGTTTATGTTCATTGATTTATTAATGGCAGGTTCATCATCCTTCTTTTATATATAAATGATATGTAAATAGTTGGACAAGATAGCAAGTTGATTAGCAAGTTGAAAGAGAAGATGTCAAAGTCATTTGCCATGAGAGACTTGGGTCCCGCACGAATGATGTTGGGCATGCAAATACGTTATGACAAGAGTTCCAAGCAGCTGTGGTTGTCACAGGAGAAATATGTTAAACGAGTACTTGAACGGTTCAACATCAAGAATGCAAAGCTCATTAACATGCCTTTAGCTAGTTACTTCAAACTAAACAAGCACTTGTATCCTACTACAGATGAAGAAAAGGAACAAATGACATATGTTCCTTACTCCTTTGTTGTGTGGAATCTTATGTATGCTATGATTTGCACATGGTTAGACATTGCTCATGCTGTGGGTTTAGTGAGTAGATTTCTATCTAACCCTAGAAAAGAGCATTGGGAAGTAGTGAAATGAATCTTTAGGTATTTGAGAGGTACTTCCAAATTGTGCTTATATTTCGGAGACTCAAAACCAATGGTTGAAGGTTATATTGATGCTAATTTTGCAGGTGATCTTAATCGTCGGTTGTCGACTTCTGGTTATTTGTTTACTTTCGTGGAGGGTGCTATCTTTTGATAATCAAAGTTGTAGAAGTGTGTACCACAATCTACAAATAAAGTAGAATACATAGTTGCTAATAAAGTAGAAAAAGAGATACTTCAGTTAAGGAGATTCCTTCAAGAATTGGATTTGAAGTAAGAAGAGTATGTATTTACTATGATAGTTAGAGTGTTTTGGATTTCAGTGAGGATGCTACATATCATGGTCGCATGAACCACTTTAATGTCAAGTACCATTGGATTTATGAGGTGATTGAGAAGAACTTTATAAAGCTGTCAAAGATTCACACTGACGAGAATCCCTCGGGCATGATGACAAAGGTTGTGTCTAAAGGAAAGTTAGAGCTGTGTTCAGAGTTGGTAGGGCTAAACTCCCACTGAAAGGTTTAAGGCATCTTCCCCATGATTTGGAGGGGGAGATTGTTGGCTAAGTGGGTCTAGACCAAAGTAGGTTCATGTCTTGGGTGGTTTATCTAATTATATTAGGAATTTCTTGGTCGTTAACAGTAGTGGTCCTAATACGATTAGGACTTTCCTTTTCCTAAGAATAAAGTTCTTGAGGCTAAGGAAGTGGTGATTATATATATTGATGTAATCTATAACCTTGACATAAGTTGAGATTCCAAGGTTGTGGATTCACAGATTAGAGAAGAAGCTAGTGGAAATTGGTTTTCCGTGGACGTAAGCATTTTTACGAACCATGTAAATATCTTGTCTTCTTGCGTTGTTGATTGTTGATCTTGGTTGCTTTGCACACGCGTGCACAACCATGGTGTCATATCCACAACAATATGCATATTAGCTGCGCCACTCCCACAACTAATATAATGGTTTTCTCCTTTATGTGCACTCTTTATGACATATTAGATTCTTAATTACATAAACTTAGAGATAAACTTAGCAAATTTAGACATAGCCTATGTTAGCCAGTGTGGACACTTTAGGGAATTATCGTGCTTCTAAATCTCGAAATTTCTATGTGCCTTTGCTTATAATTTTTTTTTTACATTCAGGAGTTCATCTATTTTCGATCTTTGTTTCAATCTTAAGATTACACATTTTTATTTATACCTTTTTGTCTGTAATACCCTGCATCTTTTCTTTAATTGAAATAGTTTAAACATCCAAAGTTATATCATAGCCAAATAAATTCCTCAAATTTAAGCATTCTAAAAGGCATAAGCTTGGTTCTGCTTTTCCTGTTGCTTTCCCTCTTCATTCTTTCTATTCTAATAAGAATGTAAATGCTTTTGTTGGATGTATCTTTTCTAAAAGAATGTAAATGCTTTCGCTAAATGAGAAAATAAAATGAACAAAAAAAGATAGGAAATGGCTTGAGAGTAGGCATGAAATAGGGGAAACTTTATGTGACAATATGAAATAAATTATGACATCCTATGGCCCCAGAAACCTTAACAAAATTAAAACACTAATAAGGCTTATGGTTTACTCAGAAGAGAATAGAGAACTCATGGCTACACCTTTGGAGGAGGAAATCAATAAAGAAGTGTTCCAAATTGGGTCCCTCAAGTCCCTTGGCCCAGATGGTTCTCCAACTAAATTTAATCAACACATATGGGATATTAGACAGAACATCAATCATTGTGGAAGGCATTTTCAAAAATAAACTCTCGTTCAAGAAAAATAAATAAAACCATTATTGGCCCATACTAGTGTGCCTTTGTGGAAGGTAGAGCTATTAAAGATAATTATTGTAAGGTCCTGATCCCAACTGACTCGATTTATATTAATTAATCTTATTTTATATTAATTAAGTTGTGTTTAGACTAATTTAACTCAAACCCTTTGGGCTTAGGTCATGATAGGTAGTCAGGTCGGGTTCGAACCTTACCTAAGTAGCTAAGGACCCTTTTGTAATTTGTTCATGCATTATATTGACACCTCATTAGGTGCATCTTGTGTAATTTTTCGTGTTGATCATCTTTCATGTTGGGTTCAACTTGATTCGAACCCATCTTAGGCTGATTGAGGTCCATTTGGCCTAAACTGTAATTTTCTAGAAAGGCTGGACTTGGATGTAAACTGCAAGAATTTCATTTAAAAGGAAACCCAACGTCCCTTTTCCATTTCTTCTTCTCCATTTGCTAGAGCTGTTTTTTCCCTTCTTCTTTCTTTATCTTCACCCCAATTTGGTGTTGAAAACAAAGTTTAGAGGCCTTGCATGCAAGGGTGAAAGCCTTCACCCATCCTTTTCTTCTCCTTCCCTATGCATCTGTCTCTTAGAAGTACCTCTTTCTACAAGCTACAGCCCATTAAGGTGAAGAACCTACTTCCTTTTCACATCCTTAGGTTTGTTAGAGTAAAAAACACTTAATTACATGACATGCATACAATTCTACATCCCATTCATCATTTGCATGTCTTTTATGTAGAGAACTCACTTTTCATTGGAGATTTTCTTGAATCACACACCAAGGAGGAATTGAGCAGGGTCAAGCACTGTGTAAGGCAGGTATTGTAGTATACAGAACTGCATGTGCATTTAAATGGTTGATTCTTGAATTGATTTTACAATCTTGAGCTACAGCTCCTTCTTACTTGTTTAAGTACCTATATATATGCTTAATTGAATGGATTATAGTTTGAATGGGTAATGTCGGTGTTAGGGATGAGCATTTGGAGCTTATAGTGACATGTAAAGGCAATGGGAAGCTCCTTATAGTCCTTTAAGTTTAGAATTCTGTATTGAACTCAAGCTTCAGATTCGGCTTCAGAATTTCTGAAGCTTATAGCGAAGCCATGGCTAAGCCATAAGTTTGTACGGCTCAAAGTCCCAAGAGTGTCAAAATCCCATTGTTAACTATGGCTAACCCTCGGCTAAGCCGTAGAATGAAAACTACGGCTAAGCTATACCCATCTCGTGACCAAGCCATAAGTCATTTTTACGGCGAGCTTTCCCGAGAGCCTGAAATTCCAACTTCCTTCTACGGCTTACCCATGGCTACAGCTTGGAATGCATTACGGCTAAGCTATAACTTAACAGTAACCCTAGCCGTAGGCTTAGCACTACTAAGCCGTAGGCCAATATACGGTTAAGCCGTAAATGCACATGAAATTAAAGAGAAAGCCTGAGCCACTCGGCTAAGCCGTAACATGTATATGGCTAAGCCGTAGGAATACTGTGAGCTAAGGATATTAGGAATTCCCAATGACCTTATAAGGCCTTAGTGATGGCACATTCTTCCCAACTAAATTAGCCCAATGGTGATCAAATGATAGGGAGGACGAGTGTAGAGCTGTCACTTATCCCCTTCGATTTATTGGATGAATTCCCAATGGCACGTCATGGGTGTTAGCATAAGAAAAGGTGTCTTTTACGTACATAATGTAATACCAAGATATGATAACACTATGACACCAGACGTTTTATGAATACATCGTGTTGAATGCCCTCAAGATCACGGATTATCTAGTATAGGGTTGGCTAGTAATTATCCTTGATGCTCACTCAATCTAAATGCATTCATATTGTTAAGATACCTTGCCCTCAACATGATTTAGTCATGTGCCCACTCTCCTGGCAAACCTTGAGACAAAACCAAATCTAGTTTTTACTGAGCGAGTGTCTGTCAAGCCTGAGCTTCTACTGAGTGTGTGCTTGTTAGTCAAATGGGTGTAGTTAAGGTTGAGAGGGTTTGAGCTCTCCTAGCTCATATATTTATGCATTATTCAATTATCTTGTTAACTCTGACTTTTATGATTGAATATGATTTCAAGACCCATACTCCCTTATATATAATATGATAAGTATGACTGAAAGATATGAATGACATGAATCCAAATTGGTCTTGATACGTTGAGTCGGCACCACTTAGCTTGTGCCCTTTGGGTATCCTTATGTTGCTACTACAGTAGTCTACGGAGGAGTTGTCGACGCTCCTCGGGAAGCTAGTCTGATCCCGAGTGACCCATATGTATATACGCTCCCTCTAGATGATATGCTCTCTCTTGGGAGAATATAGCCTCGTAGTTGGCAACTAGTCTGTATAATATCTTGTTTATGATTCATTAGACATATTACTCATGCCTAGTATACGATTACTGTATTTTTTAACAAATGTTTACTTCTTAACTCACTTGATACATTATGATAATTTCATATATCTCTGTATTTGCTTAACCGTTGTGTTAACAGTGTTACCCTTGGTATTACAAGTACAGCGCCAAACCCTAACTCAGTTATTGACGTGTCCTCGGAAGGTGCCCCAACGATACTTGGGGGTATAGAAGAATGAAAAGATGATGATGTCTTTTATTAGTCGGTACGGAAAGCGTCCAGTGATTTAGTTGAGTGAATTGATTGTGACTATGGTCTTCTACATGTAGATGTTTAAGTTGGACCTTGTGTACCAGACATGTTTAGGTTTTGTGGATTTGTATGTATGGGAATGTTTAATTAAAGGACTTAATATATATATGTTGGAAAGATATGCTCTTCTATGTTTTGCTTATGATCATTATAGAGGAATTTCACAGGCATCCGCTCTATGTTGAATTTTAAATCTACGTGTTATTGGTCATTCCTTATACGTTCCTATGGATTTTCCTTGTAGGAACTCGTGCATATCTTCTCATGGCAAGGATTACTACGGGATTACGTATTCACACCTTAGGGGGCCTACTCTAATCCCCAATTCCTGAGATCGGGGCGTGATAATTATATTGTTGCCCATGAGGTGATCCACTATTTCAAAAAGAAGAGAAAGGAGAGGAACTTCCTACGAATAGTTCTAGAGACATTTTTTTCTAAAATGAATATATTAAAATTATATTATATTGTATATCCTTCGTCTCCTTCTCTATTTTGCTCAATGGGTCCCCGTTTGGGTTGGTCAACCCATTGAGAGGCCTGAGGCAAGGTGATCTCCTTTCTCCCTATTTGTTTATTTTGGGTGACAAAGTTTTATCTCAAATGTTATTGCAATAGGAAGATGAAGGGAGTATCCATGGAACTAAGGTCTCCAAATCTACGCCTAGCATCTCCCACCTGTGTTTTTTTTTTTTTTTTTTGTGGATGATAGTGGACTTTTTTGAAAAGCTAATATTAGCAAAATTAGAATCATAAACAATACCCTTGATAACTATTGCCTTTATTTGGGCAACTTTTAATTTTGATAAATCTGTTGCGTACATTAGTAAAGATACCTACACTATGAGAAAGAAAGAACTTCCTAAGATTCTAGGTGTCAAACTCATGGTGGACAATGGGAGGTATTTAGTGAACATAAATAAAAATACTAACTTTCAATCCCTAGTCGGTAAGATTAAGAGTAAGACAATGTCTTGGCAAGCTCCCTTACTTTCATAACAAGGGATAAGTACCTTAATTAAATCAATTGCATTTTCTATTCGTATTTATAATATGTTGGTTCTCCAACTCCCATAAAATAACTAACACAATAGACAAAATGCTTAGAAGTTCCTTGTGGGAAGACCTTCTAGAGGAAAAGAAAATCTTCACAATTAAGTGGAAAGATATTTGTAAGCCTATCAAGGAGGAAGGACTGGGGATCCACAACACTAGAGACAACAATATAGCTCTCTTTACTAAAACATGTTGGAGATGTCTTGCTAATGAAGAACTATTGATTTCCAAGATCTTAAAAGCAAAATATTACCCGAATAAGCTTTTATGGAAGGCCAACAGTAGAAAAGGAACTCGTGTGAAGCAATTAATTTTTTTAAAAATAAGGTATGATGGATTATAAAAAATGGGGATCATATTTCCATTTGGAGGTGTAACTGGATCCCTTCAGATTAGCTAGAGACTTAAATGGGTCCTAGCTCTATGGTGGGCTTTTAAGAAAAGTAAAAATGAAATTGCTTTTGGGGGCACAAAAACTCAACTCCTCGTCACTATCAACACTGCTAGAAGGATAGTTGATGACTTTATGGGTAAGTCTAAGAAGTTGATAACTTCATGGGTAAATCTGAGAAGACCCATCAAAAGCTTGTGTCCGTTGGCAAAAATTTTAACTTGACGAGTCCCACAGGAATGACTCTTCTTCTCAGATGCTTCTTTTTAAGCTGTCACAACCCGAGCCCAGGAGATTGGGAGTTAGCAAAAACCTAACCAGCGACACACGCACTCTCGTGCATATGCACTTAGACTCGGTCTAGATGCACACGCATAAGGGAAAACACACATGCAACAAGTATGCGGAAGCTACAAGTATCAACATGTGACATGAGACACACAAGAAACAAAAGGAATGATATCTAAAGATTGACATAAAGGTCTGAACATACAAATTGGGATCGAAGCACGATGTATAAAACATGAGTACAATCAATGACATGGAAAGAAAGAAAGCAATATGCATGCATGCAGAGAATAGTCGCGCTCTGGTGGAGTGATAACACACACTCCGCAACCTGAAGAGACAGCTGGAGTCTCCCCTGCAAATTGACGACCGACACGAACGCGGTCGAGGGTACCTGAGCCTGCAACACCAAGGACAACTCATGAATACGACGATTTAGCAAAGTATAAGCAGTAATAAGTTAACACGTGTGGTTTCTAATAGAATAAAAGACATAAATAATCATAACATGTCAATGTAGTAGTCTAGGCAGTTGTGCATTCAAATTAACATATGCTCCGTGAATCAATGTGTAAGTACATACTAGGTGGCTACTGCGTACGCCATATGCTCCCAAAGTAGGAATCTTGTAAACGTGCTGAGAACACCATGGGCCAGATGGGTCTCGGTTTCCTGGGGTCTGGATTCCCCAAGACATGTCCTTCTGCAGTAAGGCAATACACATTATACCAAAGTCACCCCGTTGAGATCCTAAGGCTAAGGCTCAGTAGTGCCAGACCATATCGAGTCAATCAATATAAGAACATGCATATCATATCGTGCATATCATTACGTGCATAGCTTAACATGTGTATCTTATCAGAATGTGGCACGCATGTCTTGTTAAGCATATATCAAGCAAATGCAAGAGATCATACGAATGAAATTATCAAATATATCAAACTGAACAGATCAAAGGACCAATATAATGGATGAAGGCATCTCAACTCATGTGTATCAAATAGTAAGATTGAACATGCAAGACCGCTGTTTCACCCGGGATTAACCATGGACAGAGCTAGGAATATCCAATCGTGTGCCCCAGCGTAGAACGCGTATAAGAGGGCATGAACCGAAGTCAATATGCCATGCAATCAGATTATCTTTTAGGAATCACGATCTTTTACTAGCTAATCCTATTCTAGTCATCCAGTGTTTCTAACCGTATATGATGATGTAATTTTAAGTTATTTGATGGACCATTGTATAGTGTTGCATGGATCCGAAGGTGCACCGAAGTCCCTTAAACCAACACCTATGGGGAGATGCTAAACAACAGGATAACGTGTATGAATGATTTGTAGCCCTCGAGATCATTCATGTCATATATTCAGACCATTGGGCAAGTCTAGGTGATCTACATTCTATCATGAAGGCCATATCAGTCTCTTTCTTACGCCTATCCTTGTTCTTCATGTTTCAGGGGTGATACGACTTAGCCGTAGGTGAACTTACGGCTTAGCCGTAGATGAACTTATGGCTTAGCCGTAGGCATCTTACGGCGTAGCCGTAATCTGCACTGCGGCTCCACCGCGGTTCCCTTTACTGTTCATCCGCAATTACGGTTCACCCGTATTTTGTTCTACGGCTTAGCCGTGTGCTGTTATATGACTTAGCCGTAGTTGGGCCGTAGAAGGTCTACCAATTGCTTGCTTTCAGTTAATTCAGAAAAAGGCACCCTATATTGATCTACGGCTGGGTCACAGCTGAGCTACGGCTTACTCGTAGGATAATATATGGCTTAGCCATGTCCTGGCCGTAGAGGAAAACTGGGCTTTTCCCTCTCTGGACTTTAAGCCAAAGGTGACTTACGGCTTAGCCGTGGTACACACGGAAGTCTTTTCTGAACTGATTACAGAAACACTGAAACGTAGACAAACGGACTCAAAACATGAAATAAAGGGAAACAAACACAAGAGGGGCTGTAAACATCATTCATAAGCAAGAATACTCAACTTAATCACAATCAAACACATACCCACATGGTTTAGCTAAGTTGTACTTATACTTGCCTCAAATGAGTTCAAACACGATTTTGTTGTCCTTGGGCTCAATTCACACTACCACATGCTTCTAATTGCCATGCATGCAAGGAAAGAAGAAAAAAGAACCGTGAGGAACAGTAGCAATCGATAATGAGAACAAGAAGAAGAAGAAAGAGAAGAAACACTGCAAGAACCTCCAACTCACCTCGAATCAGACAAGGGATACTCAAACATGGACGTGCACAACTTCATTCTCCAGCTAGATCAACGGAAAGGAAGGACGAACGAGCAGCAGAAGAAGACTCCTGAGAGAGAGAAACAGAATAGTAAGAGAGAAGGAGAAGATCGGTGGCTTATAAAGATAAACATAAAGCCAATTTGCTTTAAAGTCCAATCGTTCCAATTTAATTCCAGTTCGAGTTAATTGGGGGTCTAACGGAAACAAGTAATATATTTGGCAAACGACGAAGTTACGAAAATCAACAAGCATAACAAAAGACACGCGTTAATACCAAGATGATGCATGAATGACGACATCAAACAAAATCGAATATTACGAAAAAGGGCTTATGTCTACCTAAACCAGGTCAAACTCAACCCAACTACCTATCTATAACCTAAAACCAACCAAAAACAAGAACAAAATACAATTAGCAACCAAATCATCAAGAATTAGCCGCCAATCCAGATCAAATCGGGTCGGGGTGTTACAGAGGCCTTGGATGAAAAGCAGGTTTTGGCTTTGCTATCTAGTTTGATGGCTCTTGGGTCGGCACAAGTTCACTTGATGGATCCAAGGTGTCTTCGCCAAAAGAAGATGAGGCAAAAGGCTATTGTTTTTGCGTTAATGGAAGATAGATCATGCGCATTCATAATATTTACTTCTTCTTCGATGCTCTAGAAATGATTGGGTCATCGAGCTGGTCTATTCAGCCTATTTTGATGGATATTTATGAGCTGTTAACTGATTTTTGATATTAAATAATGGTATTTTCATAGCTAATAATGCACTCATTTCTTATTTAATGGATATAAGGGCAAAGTTGTTATTTTTATAAAAATTCAACACATACTAACCTATTCCCCTTATGTATACTAATTTTGGGGACATGGTAGATATTAAAATGAAAAAATGGGCCTATTTGTAAATATTGAAATCATAGGGGCTTATTTACAAATCTTAATAACCTTAGAGGAGTTTACAAAAAATGCAATATGAATTTATTAAAAGGAGGGATGGCAAGACATTGATTTCCAATAACTTGTCAGTTATTTTTCGGTTTTTCTTTTACCAAAAACTTATTTAAAAATCCCATTAAATGCTAACTAATGACAAGGATTTAAACTTTACTAAATGATAATAACTAAACCTTAGGCAATATATTTTTTTTATATTTTATGGACACACCCTATATCCTAAATTGCTATGACTTCAAGCAAATTAAAAGCTTATATATATTTATTGTTTTGTATTGGTTGTGCACCTACACCTCAACCCCTCATCCACGCCCTCTTTTCATCTTTTTTCCTCTTCCTCCTCTTTCAACTTTTTCTTTGTTTTTTCTAGTTTTCTGTTGTTTATACTATTTTCAATCATTGTTGACAATGCTACATGCAAAAAAGGAAGATGTTAGTATGCATCCTTCCCTCACTATCGGTGACGAACACTTTCATATTTGAAAATATTCATGTGCAAAATTAGAAAGCCCATATATGGACTTTTGCAAAGGAAGAATGGTCATGTTTAAATGAGAAAATCCATGTAAGTGTCCCTCATGTTATGGTGAGGGAAGGATGCATACTAACATTCCTCTATAAAAAAAAAAACCCCATAGTTTTAGAAATTTATGAGTAGTGTCACCATGTACAAAAAAGACACATTGTTCTTTTTCTTTTTTGTTTTGTCTTTTTTTAGAACAAAAGGGCCTTTATAATTTCATGAAAGCTCAAAAACACCACTACACTTTTGTTTTTACATAAAGGAGTCTTGACTAACGATCAAACTTAACCAAAAGCAATTCCCAATCTCCTAGTCTTTTTCTCTTTTCCTAATTAATCCCTTACAATTATTGGATAGTGGAAACGAAACTATTAATTGCTCTTATTTGTCTCTTCTCTTAAAAGAATATGCATAGAGTAGATGGCACTAAATGCTCAACCCCATTCTTTTTATCAACACCTTCATCCAAATGCATAACTGACGTAAAACATGAAAAACTAATGAGGCAAAGTAGTTTAAGCATGTTTGGATGAGTAGTACAGTAAAGTGTGTTGGGTTTTGTCTTATATTCTAATTTAGGCGGATTAGTCATTTGGGTTAACTAGAACTGAAGTGCAGGGTTAAGGGTATTTGGTCATTATATATGGAGTTTTTTGTTGGCAAAGAAAATGGGATCTATATATTAATATGATGTGTAACCTTAAACCCAATCGGAGTTTTGTTGAACATAGCAGGAAGAGAAAGGAATTGAGTGAGCCTTCTCCGTGGATGTAGGCTTCTTGGCCAAATCATGTAATTGTTTCTGTATCATCTTCTTCGTGGTTGCTTGCTGGATTGCTTGTAATTGTGTTGATTTGTATGTGCCGTAATTGTTTGCAGATCCTGGGAATATTTTAGAACAAGTGGTATCAAAACCGAGAGTTGTGCTCGAAGATCAACACATTGTGATTCCAGTTGGAGATCTGAATCTTTCCTGGTCGCTGTAGAGGAGAAAAAGATCAAAGGATTGATTTCTTTTAGGCCATGGTTTTCTTGAAGATACAAGAATTGGGTTTTGTGGCTAAAACAAAGAGAGAAGTCTCTGTTTAATTGTCAAAAGGGTTTCTGTTTGATTGAAGAAGGTAGAAGAACACAAAGGATTAAGATTCGTAGGCCTTCACCATATAAGAACGGCTGCCGTACTCCACAGTTCCTCTATCTTTGTTGCTGCCATTGCCGGGAACCAAATATAGGCCGCCGCTGCTGTTGCTCAGTCACCATCCGTAATTGGGGTGTCGTCACTGTTGCCCCTCCTTGCCATTGCAAGAGCCTTACTGTTGCTACATCTCCAATTAGGAAAAAGGCAAAATTCCAGTTGCTGAAAACCAGAATCATGGTAAGGAGAAGAGGACCTAGGTTCCAATCCAACTCAGGCTCGGGTTGGCTCGATTTGGACTAACCCGTCCTTTTGAGACTAGTTAGTGTTCCAGTTTGTAGGTTGGTTCAATTTGGGTCAACCTGACCTGTGTGTAGAATCCATCAAGAAATAGACATCAACATGACATTAAGTCTGATGTCAACGACGGTCAAACAACAGGTTTGACTAGATCAACGGCCAAAATTGTTTTGTGAATTTTGGGGTTATATGTACTCAGATTCGCGCCCCATTTTGTTGTTTGAAGTCATTGTGAGCAGATCTACGCGTCTGCCGAGGAAGATTGGTAGTTTAATGGTCAACGGGGAATGTTGAGCAATCGGAGTGCAAAAAACTGTTTTTGCAATCTCGAAGCCATCCGGAGTCATATTTTAGATCTGTATTTTCTAGCGTGCTTGTGGTGACGAGATCTACAAGATGGACAGAGGAGATTGACAGTTTGACAGATAAAAAAGGGGTTAATTCAAAAGGCATAAATCTAGATACATAATAACGTCAAGCAATGAGTATAAGATTAAGATGTTTAATGGGTTGAACAATTTTAGTCTTTGGCAATGAAAGATGAAAGATATCTTGATTTAAAAGGGTTTGAAAAAGGCTTTAGATTGTAAGTTAAAGAAACCAGAGAAGATGTTCGATGATGATAGGAGGATTCAGACGAAAGGGCTATGAGTGCAATTCGTCTTACCTTCCATGATGATGTTCTCTACAATGTCATGGGGATTAACAATGCTTCGAGATTATGGGTTGAGTTAGAGATCCTGCACATGTCTAAGTCCTTAACAAACAATGCACATGTCTAAGTCCTTAACAAACAAACTATCTTTGAAGAAATAGTCGTATGCCCTGAGGATGGCAAAAGGATTACGGTTGTCGAAGCATTTCAATGAGTTCAATAAGCTCGTCATATAATTATTGAGCATGGAGGTTAAGTTTGAGGAAGAAGATAAAGCATTGTTGTTTTTGTTTTTACTGCCTCAGTGGTACGAGCACTTGGTGACAATGCTGATGTATGGGAAAGATATTTTGAGCATGAATGATGTCACTACACTCTTGTATCAAGTGAGATCATGAAGAGCAACAGTGAATAATCTTGTGGAGAAAGTATTAATGTAGTATCAGGTTCAAATCAGAGAAGGGGGAGATCTAAATCCAAGAATAGAGGATCATAAGATCAGAATCACCCAAAGTCAAAAAGGAAAGTCAAGGTCATCACTTGTTATTACTATGATAAGAAAGGCCACAGTAAGAGGGATTGTCCGAAGCGGAAGAAGGACTTAGAGAAAGAAGAAGAATCTAATTCAGACAATTAGAGTGCGACAGAAAGCTCAAATGGCAAGGTTGCATGTTTGATCGAATCTGCTTCGATCAACAAAGATAAGGATCACACTGAGGGTATTCAATTTTAGATTCTGGTTATGACTATCAAATGTGTTATAGTAGAGATGTGTTTGACACCTATACATCTTATGAGGGTAAATCTGTTTTCATGGAAAACAATGTTGAATTCAAGTGTATTGGGGTTGGAACAATAAAAGTCAAGATGTTTGATGGGATGCTATGGACCCTAACGAATGTGATGCATGTTTCGGATTTATGAAGAAATTTTATTTCTTTGGGGTGCTTTAGACTCCAAGAGCTGCAAGTGCAGTGTAGCAGGTGGAGTTATGAAGGCGATTAAGGGAGTAATGATCATAATGAAGGGTGACTTGGTCAAAGGTCTCTACAAGTTATCAGGGGGTACAGTTACAGTTGGAGTAGCTCTAAGGAAAATGGAAAGTCAGTTAAGGTGGAGTTAGATGGTAAGTTGGAAGATTGTGTAACAGACATTTCAAAAAAGGCCATTAATAAAAGACCACAACTGCATGTCAAATAGAAGGAAAATTTAGTTAAGGTGGAGTTAGATGGAAAGTTGGAAGATGGTGCAACAGTCATTTCCAAGAAGGCCATTAATAGAGGACCAAACATATTGGAATACTGGGTTTAAGGCAAAGTATGGAAGATCCTTAATGCTGCAGGCCCGAGGAAAAGTGCAGTCGAAAGGAGGGTTACTTTTGTTTTACCAGATGAAGGTGAGAAATCACCGTGCTACAAAATGCTAGTAAGGATGGCAATAGATGGACTGGATTACTTCGGAAAACCGAGACGAAAGCTTTCGGAAACTCGATGAAAGAGAAGTTCAAGCCACGCTTGGACTTGATTATGGCACCACATTATTGAGAATGCGGGTGCACCTTAGGCTAACGGGGTGTAGGAACCGCGCTCAATGATGGTGGGTGCAAAGGTGTACCTTTCAACGAGGTACGAAAGATCTCAATTCGGTTTGGTCTTGTTCGATATTGAACAATGTTGAGATTGTCAATGCATCTGAGCTAAGAAGTATAGGAGCCGTGTTTGGTCGTAGCTCATGTAGATGCATATCATTCAATGAGGTATGGGAAGACGAAGACATTATTGGGCATCTCAAGGTGGCTTTAGAGATTTATGAAATTTAAGTCAAAATCGAGATTGTTGGGTTTTATATTGTATCCCGGTTTAGCCAGATTGGTCGTCTTGGTTAGCCAGAACCAAAGTTCAGGGTTAGGGGTATTTTAGTCATTATATATGGGATTTCTCGTTGGCAAAGAAAACAGAATGTATATATTAATGTGATGTGTAACTTTAAACTCTGGTGAAGTTGTTTTGAACATGGCAAGGAGAGAAAGGAATTTGAGTGAGCTTTCCCTGTGCATGCAGGCATCTTGGCCGAACCATGTAGTTGTTTATGTGTCATCTTCTTTATGATTGCTTGTTATTGTGTTGAGTTGTGCGTACTGTAGTTGATCGCAAATCTTAGGCGTATATTTCACAACAAAGTGGAGTAAAGTAAGCTCATTTTACGAACTTGATTTGATGGGTGGGTCATATCAAAATTAAATATTCAAAATTCCCTCGTTTTTCAAAATAATAATAATAATAATAATAATAATAATAATCAACATTCTCAAGCCACTGATTGACAAAAAACCATCTACTTTTTACTCAAAAAATAAAAAAGATTCCGTTTCAAGCCACTAAAATAAAAAGTCATCATATTATAATTATACCTCATCATATTTTATTTTCTCTTGATTTGAGGCTTCACTTCTCCACACTGCACTACACAACATATCCGAATAGCCAGAGTTTTAAGTTAAGGTTGGTCAAGCTAATCTGACTTGCTCAACTAAAAAAGGGTATCAATCCAGGATTGCATCTTATGAGAAGATCAATGTGGCTCTCCCATCGATGATGGACTCACCAAATTCATTACTAGAACAGTAGGCCCCAAATAGAGCAACAGAAGATGAGGAGCAATACATGCTTCGTTCTTGGCAATAGGAAAAAGATGTGAACAATCTTGCTACCAACGTTTTGGAAGTCGGGAAGGCTTGAGTTTGACTCAATCTTGCTGCCAATGTTGTCTCATGTATGACACGGCCCCACATTTTTTAAACTAAACTGAGCGGCTGGAATCCGTATACAGAAACCAACTCACAAATACGTGGTAATGTGGACTAGTATATGTGAGGACAAAGACATAACTCACACATGTGTGGTAATAAGAACTCACAAATATAAGAACATAAACACAACTTCCAGCACTGGTAGGCCAAGAGTTTTCGTTTGACGGGTATAGACCCAAATGGACAATTGTGTTTTGAGAATAAATACAAAATTTCCAAGTGGGTTTTGGAGCAGAAGTAGAATTTTTATGTAAATTCTTAAAGTAAAACCGGGATTTTCACTATAATTTTAAAAGCGAACTGAGGTTCAACAGGTGCCTCTTCCCTCACATGAGTGAATGTAGATCCACCCTCGCTCACATATGCATGGTAATGGGGATTCATGCATGTGAGGACACAGACGCTAAAGGTGCATTTGACATTATGTCATTCGGATGTTCTCATGTTTTCATGAGATAATCTTACATAAAACATGATTGATATGTGCAAATCAATGTTTTGAGTTTTAGTCTCGCTAGAAGGAATTTCAAAATCTTAACCTACTTGCTTAAGAAACTTAGAACAAAAAAACTTGGGCTTTTTTTTTTAACAACTTGCTCGCACAATTATTTTCTACTTATCTCTAGATAACTCTACTATCTAATTTCTAAAGTGGGATGGTAACAATAAAAAAGGTAGGCCCATATTATAATTACTACTTTTTTATACTAGTGAGACCACATTATAAATCCTGTGAGTGTAAAACCTATGTTCTAATTTCTAAATGTGGGTTATATGGTCAAAATAAATATTATCTTTCAAAAAAAAATAATTTAATCTTTCAAAAAAAAATTTAATCTTTCAAAAACATATTTAAAGGTAGGCCGACAAGTCTTATAAATATGGGCCTCATTTTCTAATTTTTAAAAGTGGATACTATGTTGTACCTTTTATTGGTGGGTGCCGCAGACATTAAAAGGTGGATCCCACATTTTAGATCCTTTGATTTTCTTGCTTTTGTTCGTTGAAGAAAATTTTTTTACACCGTTACCAAATAAGTTCCGTACGATATATTCTCTACAGAGTATTTTAATATAAGGTTGCCAAACAAGTTCTTTAAAATTTTGTTTTGGCACAACTCGGTCTCAACACAACCAAATCTGAGAATAAAATCGGGATCAACACAGGAACAATGCCAAACAAGCCCTAACTCACATATGGTGGTAATGGGTTGCACATGTGAAGACACAAACATTGATTCACACATGCGTGCTAATAAGGACTCACACCAGTGAGGAAATAAAACACAACTCGCATATGTGACGTGATAAAAGCTCACATATGCAAAGAGAGGGGATGCTAGGTTTAAACTGGGAGAAGGCCCTACTTTGATGGCCCCTATATCTTCTATATTTGCTTCACCTGTAGATTGAGATATGTGTTTCAGTTATAGAAGTGGCCCCCACTTTAATGACACTGTATCTCACCGATCTAATCTGAACCCATGCATTTTTTTTCTAAATTTTTTCCCAAAAGGATGAGAGAATATCATCAAAAAAAGGATGAAAGAGTGGATTAAAAAGAGGATCAGTTAAAGATATAGCCCTCTAATGATTACACGATCCAAAAAGAAAGAAGAAAATCCATGAGATCATACCAAAGGGCGATCAAAAGATGCATCACAGTAATTGAACCCTAGAGCCATAAAAGTGGGGTAAAATGCGAAAACTGAAAAAAGAGAAGGATAGTTGGAACAACAACCACTTTTGATTAATGTTGTCTGTTAGTCACGAATTTTTTAAATAAAAATATAAAGTACAGAGGTGTTTTTGATGTTTCATGGAAATACAGAGGCATGTTTATCACAAAACTCAAAAAGACAAGAAACTACAAGAGAGGAGGATGCAATAAATAGAGGAGGATGAGAAAAAGAGAGGAGGATGCAAGAAGAGAGGATGCTTTAGCATGATTATGCGGATTTCTTTTTGAAAAATCAAACTACTCTGAAAATTTGAGAGGCCCTTTTAGTTGGAAACAAGCCATGATATCGTGACCCATGGACACTTTGTTCAAAAAGAACTCCTAAGATTAATTATTCATCCCACTGTGGGAAAAAATTCAAGTCCCCATCATTAATTAGTATTTAGTGACTTTTTTTATAATTTTTTGGTAAAATAGAAAAAAGACAAGAATAGGACTCTATAAAGAAAAATGAATCATGAGTAATCAAATAAGGAACTAAATTAATGATGACATTCTATAAAAGCAATGTATTAGTTTAGGAGTAATCAAATAGGCCCCATAACTTTTACACTGATCAACAAGGGGACTATGTGGCTGTTGAAAGACCAAAAAAAAAAAAAAAGTGCATTCTAACTCTGATAGAAGAACTACCTCTTACCCAGTGGTAAGAGGTTTGCTTCTTAGAAGGGTTCAAACCTCATAAAGAACCTTTCCTCACCCAAGGACTAGTTACCTGATGCGAGATCCTCTTCTCTCCCGAGAGCTCCCTCACCAGAGGGTCAGGGGCCACAGCCCCATCCCCCTAAGGCTAGGATACCAAAAAAAAAAAAAAAAAAAAACCTTTGATAGATTTGGAGGCCACCAACCAAGATGTTAAGATTGTGAAGCAAACTTGACAGTTTATATATAGGCTAGTCTTATCTAGATCTTTCAAAGCCCCACCTAACCCAAAATTGGTGAGGCCACAAGTGAGCCCTATAAAATATCTTGAATAGTCTCCTGTGCAAGACACCTACCTAGGGCCTAGCTATGTATGTATACATCATTCATATTTAAATCAAGTCAAGCAATAGTAGGAGCATCTGGACCTAGCATGCGGGTCGGCTTAAGCAAATTGGGGTCGGTCAATTTGAACCGAATTTGTTAGCCCCAATCTTAACTTGATCTATTTTGTTTTGTTTGGCCTTTTTTTTTTAATGGGTTGAAACCTTCAACCCGCACCCATGGCGGGTCAACCCAACTTGACAGCATAACCCAAATTTATTGTTGGTTAGGTCTATTCTGTTATATATATATATATATATTGTTGCAAGTGTGATCAAACTCTCTTTGTGTAGTCAAATTTCATTTGTAAAGCTTTTCTTAAGTCTACTTTTCAAGTATTGCATTGAGTATGAATTTATAATTTACCAATTTTAAGGTGTAAAAAAGGGTGCCAAATTCCATTTACAATTTCTTACCCATTTATTAAGAAAATCCCTTCTCAATCTTTTTTTTTTTCAATTTTATAATGACATAGTTGAGCATAAGTATAAGATTAATCAACGTTATTGTATTTCATTCATATCTATATTTTAATGGTAGATTTCTATGCTTAACTACCCAATATAAAAATAAAGGACATAAATCACTGTTTCAAAAACAAAAACATCATTCGGCAAACAAAAAATAGGTTTCATATTTTAAGTGTGTACAACATAAAAATAAAAGTGGCAAACAATTGCATAACTCCTTAGCATAAAATTAAGAGTCACACCGTTTATGGCCTACAATAATAAGAAGGTCACATGGAAATTAAAATTTTATGATAAATTAGTAAAACCTAAATGGGTCAATTGGGTTAGGCGGTTTAACTTTAACCCCACTCGTTTTTATATAGGTTGGTAAACCGTTACCCATGGCCGACCCGTATTTTAATCTGGTCGAGTTAGGTAGGTTAGAAACAAGTCCTTTGGAAATGGTGGGTAAATCAATTATGAACTATGGACAAAGCAACTTTTTTTATTTTTACACCAACCAAGTGGGTCGCAACCCAAGAGAAAGTCTCTACACACAGAAAGGCAACCCACACAAGTAGGAAGGAAATGCGCACACATGCGAAGAAAGCCCCCAAAAGTGAGAAGTCAGCGCAAGTGAAAAGAAAACCTACAAAAGAAGAAAAAAGGTAGCCTAACCTAAGTAGCCAAGTAAGATCTACTAAGGAGCCCTTCTTGGCAATCAAATTCATTGAGCACACAAACCCACATGCATTTAAGTTCAAGTCTAAATGTAGGGGTTCGATCCTATCCATGGTAGCACCTGTGCAAATAAGGTCCTATCTACTTCAAATCATTTCATTCAAGTTGTTAATCTAACAACCAAGAAGAAAATTTATGGAGTCGGTTGATTATAGCTTGATTTTTAATCCATATTCTATGTAAAGCTAGAAATAAGCGGTTTCGGTTCTCCCGAGTTGGTCTACTCCTCCTTTGGGGGTTTCTCAAACTCAAAATTTATGGAAGTGTTGTTGGTAATCATAGCTCTTCTGGCATTAGTGGTATCATTATAAATCATTCTACCAATGGTATTTTTTCTTTTTCTTGTTCTTCGAGTTTTCGTTCAGTAAATGAAGCAGAAACGATTGTGTTGGGAATGGGTCTTCATTAAGCTGCCCGGTTGAGTTCTAAAATTACAACAAAAGCGGATTCTTTTTGTGCTATCGATCGGGTTATTCTAAGCCGCCTTGACTTTTAGCAGATGTCAGATGATGGAATGTGTTGGTCTTGAGCTCGTCTATAACCTTTGTACCTTCTGGTGTGAGATAGATTGTTACGCCCTGAACTCGGGAATTAAGGATTAAAGTAGATCTTGAAGCGCTGCACACGTAACCTATAGCAATCCGTATCATATACATATGAACTGCTACAAGGGAGATTCACAGGTACGTGTAAAGAAGATCCATATTGGAGATGCGGAGAAGGAACGGTGGAGTTGGTTTTTAAATCCAGATTTTCTGGATTTTACAAGAAAGTCCACTATTTTTGAGAAAATTACAAATTGAGTCAAATGAGACCTTATTTGGCCAAGATAGATCCGAATTGAGCTCGGCCAAATATGAAAAATAATCCACAAGATGAAATGCACTTGATGCAAATAATATGGTGCTAAGATGATGCAAACCATGTAACTCTAAACTACAAGAAGGTTTTTGACTACCTAAGTTAGGTTCGAACTCGACCCAACTGCCTATCTATGACCCAAACGCAAGTGGATTTGAGTTGGATTAGTCTTAATAAGATTTAATTAAAGTAAAATAAAATTAATTATTATAAATTGAGATTAACTTGGGTTTGGGCCTTACATAAACTCTCGAACTAGCTATGAATGCTCTCATATCTACTGGATAATCATCAAGGTTTCTCATCTCCCTTCCCTTATATAGTGTAATCCTTAGAAGTAATGACTATAAGGATTTCAGTATATTGGCTATATTCATGGATTAGATAAAATTCTAGTTGTAATCAAAGTTGGATTTCTATTTATTTTAGACTAGGAGTTTGAAGAGGTTAAAGAATCCCAAAAGAGCTGGAATGAAAGTATTTGAATTAAAAAGGTTCTATCTCACAAAATGAGCATCGTATATGGATAAGCGACCTACCGTTGGAAGCTTGTTTTGATTAGATATCCGTAGGTTCTTAGATTGTGTTAATTAGATTTAAAATGACAAAGTTATGACCGTGGGATATGTTGTCCGAAATTATGAAACTGTCACTGCATGAATTTCTATTTCTATTTTAAGTGGGGCTTTCCTGTTTTATGCTAATTCCTATTCTAATTGGATTACCATCAGGAGGCACGAAATTGGGGTTGTAAAAAGGAGTTCTCTCTCAACCATAATATGGAGATCTCATTGGGCTAAATAAAAATTACTTATTGGAGATTATCTTCTTTAGAGCATCCATTGAAAAGAGCTGTACTGAAGTTGAAGTTCTAGAGTTCTTCTTTTCTACATCGCTTGTAGAAGATCGTCTTCTAAACGTAGAAGATTTGATGAGTTAAGTGCAACAATTAAAGGGTATTTAGTTGAGTGAATCTGTAGTAGGCAACCGTAGTCAATCGTTGTAAAGTTATTCTTTACAGGAGGAGTACATTATAGAGGTTATTTGTAAGTGGCTTGTAATTGCATGATAATTCATAGTGCTTGATTATTAGTTCAGGTTGGACTCGTGGTGTTTGCTTGATTAGGGTTTTCCATGTAAAAATTATGCCTTCTTCTAATATGTGCTGTTGTGTTGTTTTGATTATTATTTCCGCCACGTAGTTGTTTATTTGCACGCATTATTGATGATATTGATTACATAGACCCATTCTTAATGACCCCCCAAAACCTTCAATGACCATCTAGACTCTATCCATTATTCTAGATGACCCCCTAAAACTTTCAATGACTATCTAGACTCTATCTCTTTTGGAATCTCATATGTTATGATTAGTGTGGGAATTCTACTCTACCAAATTATGACTTGTTAGGAGTTTATTTGCAGCACACTACCATGCTCAATCTGGCGTCGGCCCCATGGGAGTTGGGCCACACAATTTTTCAACATCAAAATAAGGTCATTTATTTAGCTTTGAAGCTCAATGTCTCATTCTTGCATGCCAATGGGGCGTTGGGAGATTAGATATTGTTGTGGGGATTGTCCCTCAATAGTGCCTTTTCTTTCTCTTTTTATATATTTTTGGTTATTTTTATGTTAGGTAGCTTCTCGGTATATCTTTTATGCTTGTTAGCTTTAATTAATAAAATTCATTTACCATTTGAAAATAAAAAATAAAAAGAAAAAGTAAAAAATACTATGCCATGCATTATAAATAATCCAACCAAAAGAAGTTTTGATCTTTCATGCAAAGAGACCCGCTGTCGAGGAATAGGGATGCAAGTCAATCATTTGAAATCGCATGAATAGTTACAATCTCCATTTGAAAGTTGAGATATCTAGATTACTAAGGGTGTGTTTGTGTAGTGGAGTGGAAGTCATAGAACCAGAGTCCCGAATCATCCACAGGTGTGAAAATGGGGCTTTAAAATTGATATTTGCCCATTTTCTGCTCAGTATGCCTGCCGCACCAAACAGTTGAGAAAAAGAATCGGGATTTGCAGAGTTTTTTGAGGAAGAGGCCCTTACACAAACAGGCCCTAAATTACAAGTCAGATACAATGGAAAGCTTGTGTCAAAGGTCCTTTTATCATTTTTTTTTTTTTTTGCTGATTTGGCCCAATGGCCGAGAGTGGAAAAGGACAGAACCTGTGTTAAAGAACTTTATATCTCTAGAGCTGAACATGTTTTCTTTTTATCCATCTCACCTAATAAATTTTTATCTATTTTTTTCCATTCCATTTAGACCATAATGGAGTGCAAGATAAAAGAGGCAAGTGAAATCTATGCCATACCTTATTGAAACAGATCTAACACCAAATTAGGCTTAGATCTAATCGTTATGGGCATAGTGAAATTTATCATACACCCGCACATCATAACCAATAATTTTAAAAAGAACTTTTCTAACAACATAAGTGAATCATAAAGAATCAAATTAGATATTACAGATTATATTAATTTTATAAATCATTAAAGAGGTCTAAAACCCAGTATTTGAAAAGAGAATCCAAATCTAGAAGCAGAAGGTATTCACTACCGTTTTTTTTTTTTTTTTTTTTTTGGTAGAAAGGTATTCACTATTTGTTTCATCTTTTCTCTGATTGAATTCGTCTGTCTGTTATTTTTTCATTTTCTTTTAACTTTTTACTCTTGCTTCAAGGCACAAATCTTCTTGTGCACATGGTGTGCACCTCTTTTTAATACGCACCACTTAGTGGGCCCACTTTATGATCCATCTAAATGGACTACTTTCACACACCCCTAAACGTCATCAATTCTATTGGTTTGTAGTTTGTGCTATTTTGAATGGATTGGATTGTTCTTGAATCAAGGGTCTACTTTTTGTTTTCGGAAGTAGAACCTTTAAACTTGTTAGCTACAAATCAGGGGTTAGGAGCATTAGATTGACTTAAAATTTCATATTTGGGGTGGTCCCACTTGGTTCTTTCATTTCCTCCTATCCCATGGTATGTGGATTCCCAAATGGCCCCGAAAACTGGTGCGCGTGGTAAGGATCCACTCAAAAATTTCTTGTTTTGAGGTATGGTTTGACTTAATTGCTTTTATTGGTAGCTAGATGTTTGTGTTGGCATTTTGTGGAAATGAGAAAGATAAAAGCTTGACTGATGTATTGCTTTTTTGAGGACTCCATGCATAAAGCATGTGCATTCTCTTTCGTCAACGTTTTAATTTTTTTTTTATACTCAAAATTCTTATATGTATATTTTATTTATTTCTAAAAGTATCATGGGCGGACATTGTAGTGCTTAGCATGGGTTATTATTGTATTTGAACTGAAATTAAGATTCAAACTTAAAACTCAGAGCAGGGTTGGGACTCAAATATTTAAATAAAGTGGTCCATATACATAGGTCCTTTGTGGGAATGATGATTCACGTTCAAGCCGTCTTTTGGATTGACATGTCAAGCCATTCAATAAATAGGTTGTGTTTGAGTTGGTACATATATGCTATCTAAACACCAGCATGTACAGAATCAAACCTCATTCATCTCATTGCACATTGACTCACAAAACTGACTTGGACCCAACGAGCCAAGTTTGACTCCTGTGGTCCCTCTTTAACTTCCAAGTGGGGTTCAAATTGATATCTCGCTAACCCAATTAATAAATAGATTATTTAAGCCAAAATAAAGATAAAAGTAAATGAATTAGTTGAAGTTGAGCCCCATACATGTTACCAACAGCAATCAAGCCAATCTAAATCCAATCCATCGGAAATAAACCCATGCCTCTACATAAATTGGTCAAATATTAGACTCAAAGGTGTCCATATATATATACCTTCAAGAAAATAATCCTTGCTCGTTAAAATTGGATAACTCCTGTATTAGAGGCCAAAGGCTAAATTGACGTTAAATACCGTATGACATTAAAAAAAAAAAAGACCCAAACTTATATTTTTCAGTTGTTGAAGTAACCAATTTCAACCCTACAAGGTGTAGTTGCTTGACCCAAGAACCAATACATCTGGGGCCCTTTCCTTCCTCCTATTTGTTCTAATAGAGAACCTCACAGACACAAACAAGCCCCCAAAAACGGTGGTGGGTCGCGCGTTTTTGGGCCCATGTCACGCTCGTGCCAACACGAGTCCAATTCCAGAGTCTCGAGGCCGCGAACGTGGCCACAAACGCTGTGTAGCTCTCCTCTTGTCTCCTTGTCCTTGCTGTTGTAGTTTTCGCGGTGGTTGTGAAGATAAAACACCAAAAGGTTTGAAGAAAACGACACCCCATCTCTCTCTCTCTGAGAAGACAGAGAAGAAGAACATTGAATTCAACTGAATACAAATCCTGTTTATATTCATCTGTTCTTCTTCTGCTGTCTTCAACCAATTCAATCCCTTGCAAATCTCCCGTTTGTTAGCTGTATATATAAACTATTAGTCATTATATAGACAAGAACTTTGAATTGAATTGAATAGTATTTGTATATATATATATATTAAGAGGCCTCACAGCCGAGAAAGGGGAGAGAAAGAAAGAAAGAAAGGGAGAGAGAGAGAGAGGGGGGGTGGGGGGGTGGTGCTGCTAAAAATCTGTGCTTTGCACGTCGTCGTCATTCAGTTTTAAATTTGAAATGTTGCCCATCTTTGCATTTCATGTATCAAGGTTCTGTTGGGCCACAAAAGCATCAGCTTCTGCTGCATTGGACATTGGATCAGAGTCCCCTTCTATATTCTTCTCCATTGTCTTCTTCTTCTTCTTCTCCTTCTTCTATTCTTTTATTCTGCCCATAAACAGAGGTAAGGAGGAAGAGGTGGAGGAGGAGGAGAAGGAAATGGGTTCGGGATTACACGCTGCGCCGGAGATGGTGTTGCTTCCATCTTTGCCTGAGAACGTATGTGGTTTTGGGGATATTAGTGCAATGATGTCATTGGGTTTCTGTTACTGTATTTATTTGTTGATTCATGTTAAGATGACCCTTTTTTTATTTGCCCACGTAGCTGATGTAGACAACATGAAAGAAAGAAAGAAAGAATGAATGAATGAAAGTATTCCTTCATATGAATTTTCACCATTGCATTTTATGCATTTTGTGAAATTCTGTCTGGGAATGGTACAACTTTGAAGATTAGTTATCATGATATGGGATGACCCCATCATAGATTGCAAATTTTCCATTTTGATGATTGAGTGACATTACCAGGTTATTGCGGTTGAGATCAGATTCGGTTGCGAATTTTAAATTCCCATTGACTATATTCTATTTAAGCTAATCAGTGATTTTTAAGTTCACATTTTATCATCATCCAATCAAAGTGATTTAGAGGTAGGTAGGGAAGCCTGGTGAACTATACCATTGTACATCATAATCATAATCATCATCTAAAATTATTCATACTAGACCAGATCGGTCTTCGGATGATGTTGTTGAAAATTAGTATCAGTTTACTTTGTGGAGGTTGATGCTAGATCAGTTTCGATATGTAGAAACCCCCTTTTAATTTCTTTGATAATGTGCATGAAGTCCCTGCAATGGCATATTTGATCTTGGGATGAACCAGCCTATCGTCATTTGGCGAAACACACACTTTGTTCAAGCAAGTCTACAATTTTAGGAGATTTTTTCAGAATTATCCTGGGTAAGGCCTTTTTTGGTTTTACTTTAAACATGAAAAACTGAAACAGGGAATGGGAGTCCCAAACATTCCGCTTATCTTACAGTTCGAATTCATGGCCACTGGATATGGAAGCATTTGATTTAACAGTGTTGATTTTACAATTAGTGGCCATGGAAGCATTTGCATTAACAGTGTTGATTTTACAATTATCTCTTGTTTAGTGATGAATTTAATATCTCTCTCTCTCTCTCTCTCTCTCTCTCTCTCTCTGTCCAGAATTATTACAAATTGATTCAATGATGATGTGAATCTAGCATATTCAAATTTCCAATTAGCAATCATTACTTTTTAGCACATGTGCAATTTTTTTGCTTCCTTTATATGTAAATTTATCACAAGTCGTAGATCTTTGTTTTCTACATAAAATTTTGGTGCATTTGATGAAAATCTCTACTATGTAAAAGGAGTAGTTTTCTAATTAGTTTTTGTTTCCCTTTGTATTTTGATCTTGTAATATTTCCTTTGTTAAGATAAAGTGCTTACCATTCACCAAAAAAAAAAAAAAAAAAAAAAGACTTACCATTCACCAAAAAAAAAAAAAAAAAAAAGAAGAGACAGATCACTGATGCCATGAATAATAAGAACTGAACCTATGAAACTACTGAGCTGAAATAAAAAAAAGAAACTGTACAGATTTGATTCACTGAAGAATCAATGATTGTAAAGCTTGAAGTGAAGCTTTACGGAATTGAAATGTGCAACTGGAAACCTGGAAGATTACTGGAGCTTATTGCATTGTCAATAGAAGGCCTCGATCTCTCTCTAAAACAAACTACATCAGTCTTGACTATGTCAATGTAAAGGGGTTGACACCTTTGGAACATTAATTTTTCCTCCCTGTTATTTGTGGATGTGTGCCATGTGATGTTTACTGCTGATGTGCAGAATAGAAGAAGAGCTAAGATAAAATTAGTTCTTTGTTTTCTACAGTAAAATTAAACAGTATATAAATAGTATTTCCTACAATTCACTCAATTCATTTCAAATTGGTATCGAAATCATCCTTTTCTTAATATTGGTTATATCTTGCTTGGTGAACTGTAGCAATGGACCATACTCAACCCTGTTTTCAGTCATGATTTATACTTGTACAACTTAATTGAAACAAATAGCTTTAAATATGGATACTTACTGTGGAGGACATAGTATTTTTTTTATGATGAAAGTACATACATACTACAATGCAGTCGGTCAAGGGCTCCAACATGTTGCAACATCAACAGAAAGTTAAGGACTTAGAGGGTAGTTCTTGTGGGTGGGCAGGCAACTTCCTTATGATGGCGGAGCTTCGGACCAAGATAATGAGCTTCAGAGACCTTCTTGACCTTCCTCCTTGCAATGGATCTATTCCCATGAATGAGGTTTCTTTGTTGATTATTTATCTTTCAGAGAAGTGCTTAGAAATAATTTTTGTTTCTTTTCACTTAACACTACATTTAGTTATGCATTCCTTAACAAATTAGAAGGCTGCGTCTTATTTCAATTTCAGTTGCATTTTCAAACTTATTTTTGGATTTTATCTTGCAGCTATTGATGTATACAGTGAGGGACTTGCATAAGTTATATCCTACATTTGTATCATATCCCGTGACATCCGAAATGATGTCAACATCTCCATATCAGGTTGAACAATCTATTTTTTGCGTTTAAGATTGCTGAAGAATACTCTAGTTGTAGTTTTGTATTATAAACTAGTTTATTAAAAAAATCTTTCTCTAGGGACTGCATCATTTTTATGAAGCCCTTGGATCTGTTGAAGATGCATGGTCTAAGACTCATAATCGGTGTTGCAAATTCAGTACTGAGAAAGATATCACTGCAGATAAACAGAGTTTCAAGGAGCTTGGTATGAAAACCTCTCTGTAGCTGTTCAGCTTTCGGAATTTTAACCTTATGTGGGAATTAGAGAGCATATCCTTTTCTGTAACTGATGATTTGTTATGTTGAAGGCAAAATGGTCCTGGGAAAGCTTGGTTACATGAATGAAGCAGCAAACAAAATTTTTGGTCTGACCGATGAGGAAGATGACAAAGGTAAATGCTCTGCCGAGGATGTACCAGAGTTTATATCGAGAGATTTGTTAAAGGATGCTCATTCTGCCAACAAAGCTGCCTACTACGAGTCTCCTCACACCCCAACTTCAGTTCTACCTGATACAAACATATATTCACTAAATATTGGGGAATTCCCGGCTGTATCTTATCCGCCATCTCTTCGCTTGCCTCTCAGGCTTAAGGCCATGGGGAAGTTGAAGCCCATTGATGTGAAGCGTCTATCATTCCACATGCTCCCTCATGTTTCCTTTCAGAATTTTGCTCTGGAGAATCGAATTAACCAGATATTTAATGCTTTGGATCCTAGCAATTATGAGGGAAGTAGCAATTCCAAAGCTTTGCCCGTCAATGTAACAACTGCTTCTGTAAATCCCATGGTGGAAATGAATGAGACTGCAAGTGTAATGAATGAGACTGCAAGTGTCCAAAATCCAGTTTTGCATGATGTCACTGGTTTGCATGATGTCACTAGTGAGAAAGCTGATGATACTGGCAGTAGACCTACCAAACGACGTGTGTTGTCACTGAATCTAGCACCATCATCTGTGCTTTTGGAAACAGAATCTGCACACCCATCACTACCACAACCTAAACCTATGCTTCCTCCAGCTCAAACAAAACCACAACACAGGCTTTCACCACTTATGCCAAATCATTCTACACCTCCAGCACCACAGTCACCTATGCTTCTGCCAAAACGATCTTTACCACCACCGCCAGCTCCTCCGCCGCCTACGCCAACTCATTCTGCATTACCAGCACTGGTTCCACTAAAAAAGCCTTCAACACTGCCACCACCACCATCTCCTCCTCCAAAACAATCTACAATCCTGTCACCAATAGCACCTATGCTTCCACCAAAAGAATCTATATTCCTTCCACCTCCGCCTCCACCTCCTATGCTTCCATTGAGAGAAAATGTAGTCCCGTCATTGCCACCAATGCCTTCGGTTCCACCAAAAGAATCAGCACACCAGCCGTCAGCAGCAGCACCACCCATGTCTCTATTGAATGGATCTGCACCACCTCCACCTCCTCCACTTGGTGCAAACAAAGCCTTACGCCCCAAGAAAGCGAATACAAAGTTGAAGAGATCAACCCAAATGGGGAGCCTGTATAGATTACTTAAGGGGAAAGTGGAAGGACATAGTCTCAATGGCAAGTTGTCTAATGCAAAAATGAGTCAGGTTGGAGGCTCTGGTGAGAACAAGGCACAAGGCATGGCTGATGCATTGGCAGAGATAACAAAGAGGTGCCTTTTCTCTGACCTTCTACTAGAAACTCAAAAAGAATGAAGTCAGACTAGTTTTGGATTGATGCTTACTCCTAAAAAGCATTCTTTCTGTTTCTTTCTATTGTTTCTACTAGATCTGCTTACTTTCGACAAATTGAAGAAGATGTTCAGAAGCATGCGAAATCAATCATGGAGATGAAATCTGCTGTCAATTCATTCCAAACAAAGGACATGGTTGAGTTGCTTAAATTTCACCAGTATGTGGAACTTCATCTTGAGGATCTGACTGATGAAACACAGGTCAGGTCACAGTTAGCATAAAGTCCTTCAATTCAATTCTTTTTTTTTTTTTTCGGTTAGAACCGACTTCTCTTTTTTACCAAATTCACACATTTGGAGATTCTCAGGTGTTAGCAAGGTTTGAAGATTTTCCTACAAAGAAGTTAGAAATGTTAAGGTCTGCTGCCGCATTGTATTCAAAGCTTGATGGTATAGCCACCAACTTAGAGAGCTGGAAGATAGAGGTTCCTCTGGCCCGGCAACTCGAAAAGGTTGAGTGCTACTTCAACAAGGTTTGTTTTTTCCCCCATTCATGCCTTTATGTTTTTGTCATTGTTATCTTTACCCTAGCATAATCTGATATTATGGACAGATCAAGGTAGAAGTGGATTCAATAGAACGCACCAGGGATGAGGAAGCCAAGCGGTTTCAGAGTCACAAGATTGAGTTTGATTTTAGTGTTCTTTTGCGGATTAAGGAATTTATGGTGGATGTCTCTTCAAATTGCATTGAGATGGCTCTGAAGGTATGTCAATTTGACGAACTATTTTTTTCTTGTCAAAGGCAGAGGCTTTAACTTTCCTTGCTGTAAATCATCATTTTTGTTAACCATCATGCATTTTAAACATAACTCCACTATTTTTTGCTGCCGGTCTCAAGTTTGGGTAAAGGAGGAGGGTTACGTTAGGTAGGTTGACAGCTAGTATAAAATTTTATCACAACCCAAAAATGAATTCTAAAATAATAATATTTTGCGATAGGGCTAGGGCGTTCTCCACTTTAAGTGACATATTGCAGCATTGCTCGGTTACAGTGAAAAGTGTGCAACAGCTACTGCATGACTTTGGTCTAGTGCGGTTAAATAAGTTAGTCCATGAGAAAAAGAGGAGGAATAGGAAAATTAGACTTATTACTTGGAATATAGGAACTTTGATAGGCAAGAGCATGAAGTTGGTCGAGGTAATGAAAAGAAGAAGAATTAGTGTGGCTTTTATACAGGAGACAAGGTGGAGAGGGAATAAAGCTAAGGATCTCACGGAGAGGTAAAAGCTTTTTTATGAAGGAAAAAGTAATACAAGAAATGGAGTGAGTATAGTTGTAGATAAGGATTTGAAAGAGAAAATTATGGGGGTAAAGGAGTTTGGTGATAGAATTATAGCAATTAAACTAGTATTAGAGGAAGACATAATCCATATCATTAGTGCATATGCTCCCCAAGTAGGACTAGAGGAAAGTCTGAAAAGACAATTTTGGGAGGAGATGGATGATTTACTACAAGAAATCCTAAATAGTGATAAAATTTTCCTAGGAGGGGATTTAACGGGCATATGGGAAAAGATAATAGAGGATACGAGAGAGTGCATGGAGGGCAAGGATTTGGAGAAAAAAATGAATTTAAAAACACTATATTGGATTTTGCAGTGGCATTTGATCTTGTAGTAGCAAATGCTTACTTTAAAAAAAGAGATGAGCATTTCATTACCTATAATAAAGGGAGTAATAGGAGTCAGATAGACTTTTTTCTAGTTAAAAAACAAGACCGATTAGCTTGTAAAGATTGTAAGATTATCCTAGCAGAGAGTTTATTAACGCAACATAGGCTTGTAGTTTTATATATTTGTATTAGAAGTAGAAAAAGAGCAGTAATAAACAAAATGGGCCCTAAAATAAGGTGGAGAGATTTGAAGGGAGAAAAAGCAAATATATTTAAGAACAAAATGATTGAGAAGGGACAATGGAATCTTGAAGGAGAAACCACAGTAATATGAAATCAGATGCCTAATTGCATTATGAAGGTTGCAAAGGAGGTACTTGGAGAATTAAAAGGGAAGAGATGTGTTAATAAAGAAACATGGTGGTGGAGTGTGGAGGTTCGGGAAGTTATTCGAGAGAAAAGACATTGCTACAAAGTTCGGCAGGAGACTAAGAGTATGAAAAATTTTGAATTGTATAAGAAGGTAAAGAAAGAAGCTAAGAAAGTAGTAATTAGTGTAAAGTCCAAAGCATATGATGACCTTTATAATAGGTTAGGAACAATAGAAAGAGAAAATAATATTTTTAAGCTCGCAAAAATAAGAGAAAAGAAAAGTAAGGACTTAGATCATGTCAAATGTATCAAGGACAATGAGAAAAATGTTCTGGTGAAAGACAACGATATTAAAGAAAGGTGGAAGGAATATTTTAGCAAACTTTTAAATGAAGAACATATGAGGGATACAATAACTATGAAGGATACTTTATTAGTAAAGCATACTTTTCTCCGTAGAATTAGAGGGGTGGAAGTGAAGAAAGTATTGAATCGAATTAAGATAGGAAAGGCAACAGGCCCAGATGATCCGATAGAGGTATGGAAATGCTTAGGAGAGGTTGGGGTAAGTTAGTTATGTAAACTTTTCAATAAGATACTTATGACAAAGAAAATGCCGGATGAATGGAGAAGAAGTATTGTAGTACCTATATATAAGAATAAGTGAGATATACAAAATTGTACCAACTATCGAGGGATTAAACTTATGGGTCATATTATGAAGTTATGAGACAGAATAATGAAGCAAAAACTTAGACAGAAGACCAAGATTGTTGAAAATCAATATGATTTTATGTTAGGGAGGTCAACTATGGAAGCTAACTTTTCACTTAGGCAATTAATAGAAAAATATCGAGAAAGAGGAAAAATTTGCACATGGTCTTTATCGATTTGGAAAAAGCCTATGATAGGGTAACGAGAGATTTAATTTGTTGGGTTTTGAAAAAAAAGGAATGTCTCTAGCGGTTATATTAAAAATTTTAAAGATATATGGAGGAGTAGTAACAAATGTGAGAACCACATATGGAGAAACAGGTGGATTCATCGTGACTATAGGTTTGGATCAAAGATCATCCTTAAGCCCTTACCTCTTTACATTGATTGTGGATGAGTTAACTGTGCATATTCAAGAAGAAGTACTATAGTGTATGTTGCTTGCAGATGATATAGTATTGATGGATGAATCAAGAGATGGTGTAAATGCAAAACTCGAGAGATGGAGGGGGGCATTTGAATTTTGAAGCTTCAAAATAAGTCGCACAAAGACCGAATATATGGATTGTAACTTCAGTGGACATATACAACGTGTTGAAACCACTGTCAAAATTGAAACCCATGAATACCACGTAGAGAGTCTTTTCGGTATCTATGCTCAATGATTAGTAAGGATGGAGAGATTGACGAAGATGTTGACCATTGGATAAAAGCTCGATGGCTGAAGTGAAGATTAACTTCTGGAGTGCTTTGTGATAGATGAATGCTAACAAAATTGAAAGGCAAATTTTACAGGATAGTGATTAAACCAGCTATGACATATGAAGCAGAATCTTGGCCAGTTAAGAAGACGCATATGCATAAGATGGATATGGTAGAGATGAGAATGCTTTGGTGGATGTGTAGTAAAACTAGGAGATATAAAACTAGAAATGAGCGCTTTTGAAAGTATTTAAGGATAGCACCAACATGGGTTAAGATTAGAGAAACCCGCTTAAGATGGTTTGGGCATGTTGAGCGTAGACTAGTTATGGCATTGGTGAGAAAAAGTTTGGTTATCCAAGTAGTTGGCCCATCAAGAGGTAAGGATAGGCCAAAGAAAACATTGGAGGTTATTAAATTAGATTTGAAGAAGTTTAACTTATCTAAGGATTTAGCTCAAAATAGAACGAAATGGAGAAACATAATTCATGTAGCCGACCCCAATATAGATGGGATAAGACTTTGATAATGATGATGATGATGATCATGCATTTTAAACATAGGAAGAACTAATGAAATGGAAGAGCAATCATCCCTAAGAAAATCACCATGAAGAAATAGTCATAATTTAGAACAACAATGAATGGATTGAGAAAAAATAAGACTAGATTTATTGTTATGAGCTCCTACAAAAATAGAAAAAAAACAACCTTTCTAGTTATAGTAAAAAAAAGAAAAAGCAAGACGTGAAAATTAAAGAGAAGGTTTAGGCAAATTTTTGGATATGGGACTTGTGCTTCCACACCCGTTTGGTGCCGTTTCTAATTTCCTTGACGGTGGAGAAAACCTCATCAAGGTGTTCTCTGCTTTTGCCCACCCCACTTTATCCACATTGTAATAGGACAAAAGAAGCATTTGGATGTGGGGAAAATGGAATTGTAAGATTCCCCACTTGGTGGGAAACCAAGGAAAATGTGAATATGGAGAAATCCTACATTTTATTGTCTTGTTTGTTTCTCACTATGGAAAAGTAGAGTTGGAGAGAGTATCCAATGGTTAAAATAGGGAAAACCATGCTTCTATGATGCAACGGTGAAGAACCAATTTCAGTACACCAGTAAAGCATGATATCTTTACAAGACTAACTCTAAGTAACTATTGTCAAATATACAAAGAGAGATGTGAATTTGTTCTTCCCAAATTTGTGCGATGAGATCTGGCATCGATCAGTCTCTTCAACTAGCTATCAAACTCCTTGCGACTATTACTCATCTTCATCGAGTAAGCCTCTCATATTTGCGATCTAAGGGTTTATCTACAACAAAACCCATGCGAAAGAAAGTCATAGGAATTTCAAATCATCATTGGTTTGTTTCTGCATCAAGTCAAAATCATCACAAATACCTATTTTGGTCACATTGAAACTCCAAATTTCTTAGTCCTTTTACTCCTTCACCCCATTTTCAACAAATATATCAAAGATCCCAATGTCATCTTTCCCACTGAGATCATCATCGAAGCAACCAATTCACTTCTACGTTTTGATTAAACCCTAAGTAGTTTTGATATTGTTCTCAAATGCATATGATTTATTTGCACTACCATATTCAATTTTATTGATCAAAAGATCACCATTACAGCTAAATTTCATCAAATCAAATGATCATCATCGAAGTTAGTGTTGTATAGGTACCATTCGCCACTAGTGTACTGGAATTGGAACTCTCTAAGACAACATGGGGAGGCTAGACCATGACCTAGTCCAAGCTCAATCATTATTCAATATGGCTATGTGCTATCCTGAACAGAACCACGCCACAAGCTTCAAGCCTGAGACATTGCATTTTGTTTACCAACTAGTTATGGCAACACAGCTGCCATTAAAAGCTAACTCAATTTATCCAAACACAACCTAGACCCTCCCAAATGCTGGTTAAATAAAAGCCTATGTTCGAAAGTAAAACCTATACCAAAATGGGTTTTTCTTTTTCCTTTTTTCTTTTTTTAAATAACATACATGATGCGATTGTCATCTCAGGCTAAAAAAATAATGATCAGTCAACCAAATATATTTTAGTATGCAAAAGAAAACCATGACATAAACTAGTTCATGGAAACGAATGGGTCCATAATGCTTTGGATGGTCCTATCATAGGCTGTTTGTCAATCATTTTAGCCCAAAAAAAACAACTACTAAGGCCAATAGAGTCAAAATACATAAAATATAATTTTTTTTAATGTTAACCTTCATTGAAAAGACTTAACAATACAAAAGGGAACACTGAAAAGCTAAAAGGAGAAAGAGGAAACAAACACCACCAAAGCAAAACCACAAGTATAAGAATTAGAGAGAAGTAGAGAGATAATATAACAACCTGTAGTGACCCAAAACTTTAAAAGAATGCAACCTCTTTCCAGTTCTTTAAAACAATATCGATAGAAATCCCATGAAATTGAGAAAGAAAGGACACCCATGAAGCGATGGTGAACTTAAGCTTGTAAGGGGAGGTGCTAGAATCCTCAAAGCATTGGAAATTCCTCTCCTTCCAAATGATCCATAAAACTACTAGGAAGGTGCTTCTCCACAAAATCCTTCCTTTGTTTGATCCCACCTCTAACAGCCTCACCTCAAACAATCCACAAATAAACTTTGGATGGGCCCAACTACAATGAAACTAGCTTAGGACTTCAGACCAAAGACCTTTATGCTGTTTTATAGTCCAATAAGAGGTGATCAATTGATTCCTCATTTGCCAAGTACATAAGACAAGCATTGACTATGATTTTCTTACGTTGACGCTAGTTATCCATAGTCAAAATCGCACCTCACAATGCCAACCAACCGAACACTATGACCCTCGATGGTATGAAGGGTTTATTAGAGAGAGATCCCCTGACACAGTTGTGAAGAAAAAAGATACAGAGAAGATCTTTTCTTTAGAAGCCATCCAAATCCTGTAATCTTCCACGTTAAGATTAATAAAGACATGGTTGAGAATGTAACGAAGGGAGGAGAGATGGTTCTCTTCAGTGTCTATGAGATTTCCTCTAAATATAGAGCCCCAAATCACCTCCTCATTGTTACCAATTATATAGGAAGAAACTATTGCTTTTCGATCTCTAGCAGATGCGAATAGGTTAGAGAAAGCTTGAGCCAAGGGCTTTCGCCAACCTAGTTATCTAGCCAGAACAAAACTTTTTCCACTAAGCCCAATCTAAATTTAATGTTAGCAGCAAAAGCATCTCTAGATCACACGATCCTTCTCCATAGCTTAGAGGCACGGTAATTTGGTGCTTGAATATCCCAACCATCTCTCAGAACCCCATACTTTGCTAATAAGAGTCTTTTCCAAATAAACTCCTCGTCTTCCCCAATCCTCCGCAACCGGTTCATCTGACGAATAGATCTAAAGCCTAGTCCCTCTTCCTTCTCTGGCCTACATATAGAATCCCATTTTACGAGATGATATTTCTTCAACTTGTCCTTGCCATGCCATAGAAAGTTTCGTTGCAGCCTCTTAATACTGTTTGCCACTGATGTCGGGCACTTGAACAAGGAGAGGAAGTAGATTGGAAGATTAGAAAGGGCAGATAATATTAGTGTCACTCTAACTCTCAAAGACATATAATTCGCTTTCCAAGAAGACAACTTTTTTTCAATCCTCTCTAACATGGGTCCCAAATAGATTTTGGAGAGTTACCCATGCACAAAGGAATGCCAAGGTAGGTAGCTAGAAATGAACCAACTTTGCAGCCCAAGATATTTGTGAGAGAAAAGATTGTTAATTCATCCACCCTCACTCCTACTAATTGGCTATTGTAAAAATTCACATTTAAACCCCAGAAAGCTTCGTAACAGAGGAGAATAGCCTTTACATTCTTAACTTGGTCTTCGTTAGTGTAAAAAAAAATGAGTGTGTCATTTGCAAACTGGAGATGAGAAATAACTGGAGAGCCAAGAGCAAGAGCAAAGCCTTGAAAAAGCCTCGCCACTTCAGCTGCTGTGGGCATGCGGCTAAATGCTTCCCCTGCAATGACAAATAGGAACAGAGAGAGCGGGTCCCTTTGCCTCAAGCCTCTCTGAGCATGAAAGAATCCTTTAGGAGACCTATTAACAATAATGGAGAACCAAGAGGACAAAATACACTCCATAATCCAACTCCTCCACCTTTGATCAAACCCCATTCTATGAAGCACATAAAGAAGGAAGCCGTAGTCCACCCTATCATAGGCCTTCTAAAGGTATAGCTTGCATAATAGGCCTGGCTTGCCTTATTTTAATCTAGAGTGCAAACACTCATTTGCAATGAGAACACCATCTAGGATTTATCTTCCATGAATGAATGCGCCTTGAATAGGTGAAATGATAAAAGGAAGGACTTTAAGGATTCTACTTGCCAACACTTTAGCCAAGATTTTATAGGCACTATCTATTAAAATGATAGGTCTAAAATTAGAAATATTTTTAGCACCCGGCTTCTTAGGAATAAGAGCTATGAAGAAGGCCCCCAAATTCTTAGAAAGCTTTCCTCTAGAATGGAACTCAATAAGAAAGGCCATAATATCATCTGTAACCTCGTTCCAAAAGGTTTGGAAGAAGGCCATTGGAGAACCATCGGGGCCAGGAGCTTTATCTCTCCCTAGGGCAAAAACAGCAGCACGGACTTCATCTTCTCCAAAAGGCCTCTCCAACGAGGAAGCATTCTCATCCCCTATAGTGGCAAAGTTCAAGTTATTCAATAGTGGACAAACCATGTCCCTTTTGGAGTTGAGTGAGTAGAAGAAATCCAGAATATGCTTGATGATATCTGGTTTTTTTTTTTTTCCAGCCTCTCTTCCCCATTGAACAAAACATTGATTTTGTTGGTTCTAGATCGTGCTTAAGCCATACCAGGGAAGAATTTTGAGTTTCTATCGCCATCCTTTAACCATTGACAATAAGATCTCTACTTCCACTTGATCTCCTCCTCTCTCACCTTCTTAAAATGATCCCTTTGAGGCATAATCTTCTCCCAAAATCTTCTTAAGAAAGAGCACCCAATTCTTCTTCCTTGTCAATAGATTGGATTTCATCAAGGATTCTAGCTTTAGCCTTCCCCACCTCCTCTATGTTATTGGCAACCCAGGATTTAATTTTGCCTTTCAATAACTTTAACTTAGCACCCAACTTGTAACCAGCCCACCCTACCACAGTTAATTCTGCCCACCACACCTTAACCAGAGACATGAAATCCTTATTCTCAAGCCAAGACAATTCAAAACAGAATGGCACCTTTCTGGACTGGTGTTGAGAAGAATTGGACAATGGTCAGAAGCTGGCTTTGGAAAGGCAAGTTGACAAACGTCTGGCTACAAATCAAGCCAATCTTCTGAAACAAGGAATCTGTCTAATCTTGACATTGAAGACGGTGTCTGATGATTGGACCAGGTAAAAGAAGCTTCTCCTAGCTAAAGATCAATTAGAGAGTAAGAGTTGATTCAATCAGGAAACATGCACATCGCAGTAGAGAGATGACCTCCTCCTAGCTTTTCAGATGGGAAACGAACAATATTCCAGTCACCTCCCATACACCAAGCTCCATTCCAGCTTCCTCTAATTGCATCCAATTCCCTCCACAGGCCAAGCCTTTTGGAATTAAAATTGGGCCCATATACTGAAGTTATCAACCAAACCATCTAGTACTCAGATCTTCAACTTCTGCAGAGCCAGAGAATTCCTCTTTTGAAGTGTTGGAGACTGCCACGTGTCTAGAGTCCCAAAGCAGGAGAATGCCCCCCGCCAAGCCAACTGCATCAACAGTGGTCCACTTCACTTATTTCCTACTCCACACGTCTCTCACAATTTAATCAGATGTGGAGCTTAGTTTAGATTCTTGGATGAGGACTATCTGCACTTTGTTGCTACGGAGAGTTTCCTTGACAACTAGTTTGAGAGTAGCACCACCCAGACCGCTAGCATTCGATGATAAGATCTTCATTTATAACCTACGGCTCCCCCCCTAAGTTTTCTTCTTCCCCCTACTTTAGCGCAGAGCCGCTTCTGAAGAGCCCCTACTCCTATCATAATTAATAGAGCTTGCCAGCCTGACTCTCTTCCTACTGAGGCTTGAATGTTCTGATTCTCCCTCTCCTGTGCAAAGGCCACCAATCACTCCAACCCTCATCGGAATTGTCAACAGAGATCCCCACTATCTGACTGCATTCCTTAATCTTAGCAGGCAACTAGTCAGACTTGGAGGCCATCAACAGAGGAAGTAAATCCTACCATATACTCCACAGGCAACCCCTAGAGTCTGAACCATAATGGAGTTGATATGGCGAGCGAGATTCATCCTTTTTAGATTCCGCCCTATCCATAGAGTCCTTTTCTGGAGTGAAACTAAACTACAATTTCTCCCAATGATAAGTCTGGCTCAGCAGTGATTCTTAACAAATGTTTGGCTTGTTTTACAGGAGAGCAAAGAAACAAAGGAAGAGGCCGCTAGAGAAGGTGGAACCAAGCACAAATCCCGATTGAAGGCTTGCTCGAAGACTCTTTGGACAGCATTTCAGCTGGCATTTCGTGTCTACAACTTTGCTGGTGGACAGGATGATCGAGCTGACAAGTTGACTAGTGAATTGGCTCAAGAAATTGAAACATATGACAACCAATTTTGATTCTCTTTGCATATACTTTAATGGAAATAGTAGACCTTTCACTTGATTGATGTAGTCTGCAACAACACATACCATTTTGACCAGGTTCATGCTTCTTTTGGCGGCCGCAGTGCAAGTTCGGTGTTGTTTTTTTGTCTCTTTTGTGGTGACAAACCAAGTGAGGTGTAGTTTCTGTGTTCTTAATAAAAACAGAACTTTTTGCTGTGTTCATTTTGCACGGTTAACGGAGTTGAAACTAAGATCACTTGTGCTCATGCTTTGCAGGAAGTACTACCAATTATGGTGTTTCTAGAACATGGTTATCTGTGATCTCATCTTGTTTGTATTTCTAATTATTTCCTTCAGATTTAGCTCTATTTTCTTTCTAGCCATTGGATATCACACGTGCATTTGGTGGCCCAGTAGATTTACGGTTCTGAGCATGCTGTGTTGCTTGAAGCTTTGGTTGCAAGCAACTAGAGTCAGCAACTGGGAACTGGGCCTTCATAGTTCAGGCCAGCCTTACACATGCCTCTGTTTATCTGGCCTCATAAGTAGTAACGATGTGCGTAAGATTTTTATGCATTAGATAGCCTGGCAGACTGGTTTGGCCCATAGTTGAAATCACCTATGCATCACCTGGCCTGGAAGTGTTTGAGAGATGTGGCATTGTTCCTGGCATTGTGAATACTTCAGAAATTCAACTAACACAAAGGATGCACAGTCTAATTCAAACAACCACAAATTGTACTATGAAAGAAATCTAAGAGAGCGAAGGGCAAAAAGAAGCACAGACCAATTTAGGCAGACTATGATAAGAGGGAAAAACCAAGGAGACAGAGTCAAATCCAATATGCAAAAATAGGGTTTTACAAGCTTTTTCTTCACAAGCTACTAATTTGATGATTACCTTCTCATGTTTACAATGATAAACCCCCTTTTCACTCTTATTGGAAGAGAAAAGAAAATAAAATCTTGCAAGTTGTCACCTACAAACAAGATGACCACATTTTCATGGGCTTTTGAACTCTTTCCAGAGCTGTCTTGTTGCTTGTCATGTGAATAGTAGAAGAGGATGATGGTTTTTGGGTGCACTGGGACCTATGGAAGGGCCTACTATGGCTTTGCACCATATTAGATCAACCCATCAAACAAATGTAAATGGGCCTACATATGATGATGGGTACAAAATTAAAACACGAAAGAAAGTTCACCTAGCTTAGTAAATTTGGAAAGTCTGCTTGAGTTGTCAGCTGGAGTTTGCTTGACTTTGTTACTTTGCTACGAAACTCGGGTGAGTTTTGGCGAGTCAACATGAATTCTATACGATGGTTTGGCCCGGTAGTCTAATTCCTCAGAAGGCTATGGGACCCTGGACTTGGGGCATGCCTAGGCTCATTTGCCGTGCAAGCAAACAAACATGTAGTATATATACCCTCATGTGGGGCTCACTTGGATGTGTGACAACTATGTGGAGGGATGGATAGATTTTCGCGTGGATATGGGGTGACCCGGTCGAGTCTCATTCCCCTTGGGCCTTGTCTAGGCTCATTTGCCGTACAAGCAAGCAAACATGTATATATACCCTCATGTGGGGCTCACTTGAATGTGTGACAACTATGTAGAGGGATGGATAGATTTTCTTGTAGATAAGGGGTGAGCCCAGTATCACTTTGATCAAAAGATCTTGACCCGTAAATTTTTTTTTTAATCAATGATGGTAACTTTTTATTAAAGGTGAAAAAATGTTACAAAGAGAGAACAATAAAAAGAAAAAAGAGTGAAGAAACACAACGGTACAAGAGTATTGTACCATACTCATACAACAATTACAAGATAAAACCCTCCCAAGGGAAAACCCTCCAACACTTTGTTTGGCTAAAGCACCTGCTATCATATTTGTTGACTTACTTTGGTGTTGAAGCTAACATTAATGTTGGTAGATAATGCTCGAATTTCATTAAAGAGGAATTGGAACTTCTAGGGAATTGCCTCCCTATTTGAGACCCAAGCAATTGTTAGTGTCATTGTAAGAGTATGTTGTCAATTACGTGACCAAAAGTGTAATTCGGTTCTAGAACGATGTAGTTCACCTCGGAAGTTCATTGAAGATCAAGTCAGGTTCAGAGAAGTTCAAGCTAGTTCAAGACCATTCAAGGAAAACCCATCAATGAAGACTAAGCAAAGAAGTTCAACTTCAAAGAAGATCATCTGTGAGTGCCAAGGGATAAGGTATCTGTGATCCCTAAGTGTCAATGGAAATAAACTAGGAAATTAGGGTTTTCAATCACCCTGTTTTGTTCTACGGCTTGGACCACGGCTAAGCCGTAGATCCTACGGCTCACTGTCCAGAGAGTTTATTTTGAAGCCTTTTGTTCTACGGCTGACCCTACGGCTGCACCGAGAAATGTTACGGCTAAGCCGTAGTGTGTTTCACGGCTAAGCCGTAAAACCTACGGGCCACAATCCAGAGAGTGCACTTGGCCATATTAAGCTTACGGTTGACCTTACGGCCAAGCCGAAAGCCCTTCACGGCTAAGCCGTAAGGTTATTCACGGCTAAGCCGTAAAGATTACGGGCCACTCTCCAGAGAGCAGTTTCTGGGAATTTTGAGCTTACGGCTGACCCACGGCTAGGCCGAAAGGTGCTCACGGCTAAGCCGTATAAGAATTTACGGCTAAGCCGTAGGCCTAACCGTAAGAAGGAATTTGTGTTGAATCTGGTCAAACTAGCCGTTGGATATTGTCAGAACTTACGGCTAAGCCGTAGACCATTCTGTTCTAAGCCGTAGAACTGTCCGTTGGAGCTCATCTGTATTTAAAGAAGACCTTTCCCTTGCTCCAACCACTGAATTTATTGCTGAGAAAATCACTAGTATAACTGAGCCTTTGCACCTCCATTAAAATCATCTTCAAAGCTCCCATAACCACCTACTCTCCAACATCAAAGAGTGCCATTATTGTTACAAGTAGAGTAGTTGGTGAGTTAGGAAAGGCTTCTTCAAATCTGAGAGAATACCTTAGCCTTCCAATCCCTCTTGGAACCTCTTCCCTTGGCTGAGCTCACATCTGAAGATCCTCATCTCCAAGGAGCAAGAACAAGAGGCCAAAGCTTGGAGGTAGTCTTCAAGCATCAAAGAGCACCACTCAAAACCAAGGTATTCAATTCCTTGTTTAGGTGTTCTTTAATATTTCAATTCATATTGCTGTATTTGGTGGAAGACAAACCACCGCATCAAAAATTGTTGTAATTGGTGGACTAGATCAAGGATCAACCACTTGATCAAAAACTCTAATTGGTGGAAGACAAACCACCGTATCAAAAAACTGTTGCAAGAGGTGTATGTTATGTAAGTACCTCTTATTTAGTGGAACCAAGAGAGATTGCTCTTGAGAGTGGATGTAGGTCTAGGACCGAACCACTATAAATCATTGTGTTTATTGTTTGTTGTGTGTGGATGTGCTTTGCTTTCTTGTCACTTGAGTTGATGATCTTTTACAAGCTACATCTTTGTTGCTCTAGTTGCATTTCTAGACACTCACAACTCTGAATATCTCTCTCAATTTTAATAATCTTTTAGATTGGTCTTTAATAACATCTGAGTCTTGAAAAGAAAATTTTAATAGTCCTATTCACCCCCCCTCTAGGACTTGGTGAGATCTAGTTATTGCACTTTCAGCAATCGCAATAAAAGAATCACTCTCCATAATAATAACACCATGGTTATACCTCGAAAAACATAGGAGAAGTTCTAAAGTTGCTCTTATCTCCGCTTCATTAGAGTCACAAACCACCACGTATTTAGAGAATATAAATAAAACATCCTTGTTGCAAATCCGAAGCATGCTCCCAATACCAGCCGGTCTCGGCTTCTCTCTTACGGCCCTATCAACATTGAACTTAAACCAACCAAAAGAAGGAGGAGACCAAAGAACATATTTTCTCATTTTAATTGGGCCACACCTCATATACAATTCTCAATTGATAAGGATGTCAAGACGAGAGGAATTAGAAAACTCCTTTCTCACCAAAGCCCAATTTGCAATCCTAAGAGTGATCCTTGAAATCAATTCCATAGAAGTTGAGGAAGTGCCCCTGAAATTCTATCATTCCTTTCCTTCCAAATGGACCATAAAATGGCAAATAGAATCATCCTCCAAAAAGTACACCCACGTCCCACAAAACAACCTCCTATTCAAGACTATGCCACATCAACAATCTTCTGTGGATGACACCAATCAACACCACACATACCAATAAAATGGCCCATACACTAGCAGCAACCTCACAATGAAGAAAAAGATGGTTTACCAACTCTAACTCCTTATGACACATTACACAAGTGTCTATAATGGTGGACGATGTCAATCCTCTTCTTCTCAAATTTTTTGCTGTTGAAATTTTAGCTGCAACTGCTAACTAGTAGAAAGCCTCCACTCTGGCAGGAACCAAATCCATCCAAACCAAGGAGGAAGAGGCTTTGGGGAGATGGTTTCCCTCCGAAGCCGTGTATAAAAATTTTGTTGAGAATTATTTAGATATAGATGGCTTTCAAATCATAGAATCCTTAGAATCCCTACACAAAAAGACATTAGAAAGTAAACTCGACAACTCCCCATATTAGACTTCCTCTAACAGAGGAAGACTTAGTATAAATGTCACACCCCACAAAGTATAACCAACCCTCACCTTATAACAATGCCTGACAGTAGATTCCTATTGGACACTAACATGAAGACTTTAGGAAACAAGTCACCCAAAGGACCCATCCTAACCCAATTATCCAACCAAAACCTAACATCCCTACCATCCCTCACCACAAAGTCGATCTCTTTGGACAACGCTTCCCATTCATAGAAGACACATCCCTAATTGAAGCAATTGTACCCCACTTACCAGATCTACAGAACCTATGACCTGGATTAGGCCACCATCCCCACGTCAATACTATATTTATTGGCAATGACCTTTCTCCACAGCGCCTACCTTTCCTCACAAAACCTCCACCACCACTTTACCAATAAAGTTGCATTTTTGTTGTCCAAATTACTAAGGCCTAAACCCCCTCAAGATGTTGGTTTAATCACCTCACTTTACTTCATTAAATGTAGTTTCTTCTTATTTCCCTTACTCTCCCAAAGAAAGTCCTTACGAATATGGTCTAGCCTCTCCACCATTGCTTATGGCATGTTGAAGAGTGACTTATTGTACAACGGGATATTTGACAAGCATGCCTTTTTATTAAAGCGATTCTTCCGCCCAATGATAAATATTGTCTCTTCCAAGAAGACAAAGTTTTCTCAAATTTGTGAATGACCGGATCCCGCAAAGACTTAGATCTCAACTTCACCCCTACTGGAAGGCCAAGATATAAGATGGGCAGTCTCCCCCATTTGTAATGTTGCATGGTTGCTAAAAACTGAACTATCTCTTTAGAACACCCAATTGACTTTTAGAAATGTTAAAGCAACTGAAAACATTGTAAACTTCTTTTAAGAGCCATAATTCCTCCTTATTAGTCAACCTAAAAAGAATTGTATCATCTGCAAACTGCAAGTGAGAGATAATCTCCCCATTTCTACTAATTTCAAACACACTTATCACTCCCATCTCTCTAGCTTTCACCAAAAGCCTCCACTACAATCATAAATAGGAAAGGGGAAAGGAGATCCCCTTGGCGAATACCTCTGGAAGCTTTAAATAACTTCGAAGTAGAGCCATTGACTAAAATAGAGAAAGATGTAGTTGATATGCACTCACGCACCAACTGTCGCCAAGTTTCTCCAAACCTGAATCTGAGAAGCATGTAATCAACAAAATTCCATTTAACATGATCATATGCTTTTTTCAAATCAACCGTTAAGAGGACCCTGCCAACATTAGACCTTTTTCTAGAATTAGTTAGCTCATTAGCAATCAACACTCTATAAAGAATCTGTCTTTTCGCCATAAATGACTTTTGGAAAGGACTAATAATGAGAGGCATAACAATCTTCAAACGATTTACCAAGATCTTAGGTAACAACTTATACTAACACCCCACAACGCTAATAGGTCGCTAGTCACAAAGGCTCATAGGATTAGGCACCTTAGCTACTAAGGGTTAAAAAAGCTGCATTCATCTCTCTATTAATTCTTCCTCTCCTATGAAACTCAAAAAGCATATCACTGAAATCTCCTTTCAGGAACTCCCATCCTACTTTAATGAAAGAAAAATTGAAGCCATCTAGACCTGGGGCTTTATCCCCATCACGCTCCTCCATGGCTCTAGCCACTTCCTCTTCCTCTCCTCTTTCCAACCATCTTTGAACATTTAGCAGGATTGTCGGAATAGAAACTCTATCAAGGTTAGGCCTTACGACATTCTGTCCCCTATAAAGATTTTCAAAAAAGCGAGTGACCTCTTCCTTGATTTGATAAGGACTTTCCAAAACTCTATCACCTTGACTTATTCACCCCAAAAAATTTACTCTACTCCTTATAGCAGCCAATTGATGAAAATAATTCATATTTTTATCACCCTCCTTATGCTAAGTCACTTTAGATTTTTGCTTTCAAGAAAATTTTCCAACCGATTTAAATGACAAATATTTTTTATAACAATACGCCTAGCATCAAGTTCATCTGGACTCAAATTCCAAGTTTCCCCTTCTTTATCGATATCATCCACCGCTTTAGAAAAACTTCTCTTGATTCATCAATTTGACCAAAGACATCTCTATTCCACTTTTTTTTATGAAATCTTTAAGAACATGAAGCTTTTACAAATCCTATAGCCAAACAAGCCTATAATTTCCAATTGATTCTACCATAAGCAAGCCAAACCCAAGAAATCTGTGCTCTCTAACCAAAAGTTTTCGAAACCAAAAGGTTTAGGCCCCTAATATAATGAGTTAGAACACAATTTGATGGGACAATGATCTAAAATTTGTCTCAGAAGAGCTACTTGAAAGGTAGCAGAAAAATGATCATCCCACTCCTTGGATAATAAGAACATGTCAATTCTACTCATAGTCAGCCGATGTCTAAGATTGGACCATGTATACCTTCTTGAAGAGAAAAATCAATCAGTTCATTATCATTAATGAAATTAGAAAATAACTCCATCGAGCGAGAAATGGAACTACCCCCTTTCTTCTTATGAGGAAATCTGATCATATTAAAATCTCCCCCCAAAACCCAAGGAATAGGCCATTGTGATTTAAAATCAGAGAGTAATTTCAAAAAATCACTTTTCTCCAACACAACATTCGGCCCACATGCATTGTCAATAGCTCAAACAAACCCATCACTAACTCCTTGAACCTTGACAGCCAACACCCTATCATCTAAGAAAACATCCTCCATCAATAACACCTCATCCCTAACCCTTTGCCTAAATCAGTAGCCTTGGACGCTTTAAGGAATTGATCTTAACCCTTAGTTAAAGCTAGCATCTTAAAGTCAATGATTTGTATGATGCAAAATTCTTGTGAATAAATCAAAGGTTAAGTTTTAACTATTGCTTGCTAAACAAAAGAAAACTTCCTATAGAATGGAAATAGAATGTAAGAACTTTTTGGTGGTGTCCATCTATCATAAGGCACCTATATCACAAACACATTAAAGATATTTTGATCTGGAATGGGCAAATTAATGAAGTAGAGGATTTGAGATAATGATCAGAATGAAGCAACCTGGGCTAGTAGATTTGGTCTAATTTACTCTAACTCCAAACAAACAAATGGAAGATATTTCAATATTTTAGTAAGAATGCTTTGCTGAAGAGAATATGATATTAGAGCCAACCAATGGCAAGTTCAAACCACATCGAGAAACGACTTTATGTGAATGTATATACATATATATATGTCACCAAAAGTATACTGATCCGGATCCAATATGAGGGGAAGTTCATATTTTTATTGCTGCTTCTAACATGAAAGTGTTGGCATGTGAATTCTTTCCATTTATCTGGTGTGCATGTATGCATACATGTGTTTTTTTTTTTGTTCTAACGGCTTAAATTTTTTCGTTATTTGTTTTTTTTTTTTGTTAGAAATGGTCCATGGGTTTGACCACCAATTGGATACCTTTATTTGGTGACAACATGCTTATTATGTGTGATTGGGTTCCCTTTAATTGTGGGGAGTGATAATTCCACAATGATCCTTTTATGGCCTTGTTTGGCACCGTTCATGTGCTATTTTCGATTTTGTGTTGAGATCGGGTTGTGCTGAAATTGTTTTATAAAGAACTTATTTGGCAACATTATGTTAAACAGTTCGTTGAGAATATGTTGCATGGAACTTGTACAATACTAACAATTTTGTTTTAAGAAACATGATAAAAGAAATTATTGGCAACATGTTGAATTTCAATTTATTATCAATACTAATCAATTCATCTTAAATATTAAAAAATAGCAGGGGCCAATAGATAAACATAACAAGACCCCCTATTCGGGAATTACAATGTGGGCTCAAAATAGGAATTACAAATTAGGGAAGAATGATTGATTGTACATGGGACCGCCTTTAAACTTAGAAAATTGAACCCAGCTCTAGGAATTAGAACAGGAGGCTTATATTTATAGGATTTACAATATGGGCCCTTTTTATAGGAATCATAATTCAAGTCCACCTTTAAATGATTCACAAATGCAATTTATTCCTAAACCGTTGGGACCGAGGATGAAATGCTATTGCAAAAACTTTTTTTCTAATTTTTTTGATAATCAAACACCTTTAACCTGCATTACCCCATGCCTATGCAACCAGCAAACTCTGCTCCTCTTAAAAACAATACCCCGAGCATCCCTCTCTAGCATTTTCTCCATCTTCACATCTGCACATCATCTTTCCTCTGCTCATCATCTATCTCCATCCCAATACCCCCAAATATATAGACAGCCACGTTTTCCTTATCCATTCATCATCACCAACAAACACCTTCACTAGCCAATTCCACACCCCCAACCAAACAACTCAACCTGCTTCACCGACTCGACAAAGCGAGAACTCAAACTCGGTCAACTCACTATCATGGCCCCCTTTTTTCTCAACTCATGTACCAGAGCTTAGGAAACCCACATGTGCAGCCCCACAAATGCATCCAATGTACTAACCCACGCACTCCACCACCAGTCACACGGCCCATTCATTGATCCACCAACAGTACCAATCCACTGACCCACCTATTCAATCCAGCCCTTGACATTACAACATGAGAAAAAATTCGTCCTGTTTACATGCATGACAATAAGAATGATAAAATCATATGAAGAACACAAATATATTAATATGTGAATTACTAAACATGTTTAGAGATTAAAACAAGAAGATAAAGAGTATTCATTAATTCCAAAACATCTGTCGCCGCTGTTACTGGAGGGAGAGGATCCCCAGCAGCCGCTGGAGAGTCGCTGCTGTCTCTGTTGCCGCCGCACCGGAAAGAGTGGCCGCCTTCCTCTTTTGCTGCTGGCCGCCCTCTGCAATGGCCGGAGAGGCTTCGCCGTTGCCGGTCGCCCAATCACCGGTTACCGCTGCTCCCATCTTTGTTGCAAGATCTGTAAGGAAGAAGAAGACGGCCTCAGGTTCCGGTGCACGAACAGGCAGAGAAAGGTAAGCGATCTGGGCTTGGTGTGTCAGGCGAAGTTTTGGTTGGGGTTAGGCTGGCCTAATCAGTGAAGCCCTGCAGCTGTTCAGTGCAGGTCGGTTCCATGTCAGGTTGACCTGACCCGTATACAGAGTTGGGCGCATTGCAGCAGGTCCGCTGTTGATGCCAGCAGAGTAGGTCAAAGCAGTTTGACCAGGGATCGACAACTGAATTTTGTTTCTGCGATATCTTAACCGTCCAATGTCCAATAGGAGATCCGTTTCGTCCTATAGACTTGTTGCGAGTAGATCTACACATTGGTGGAAGAAGATCCGTTTGGTCCAGTGTTTGATACCAAATGGATTAGCATGTGAATTGAGAACAGAAGCAGTACTATAGATCCTTCAATAGGACACTACTTTGAAATCGATTACCGAATCACTTAAAATCAAAGACCTTTCATGTGTTTAAATATCAGGCCATATTCCTCTTCAGTTGACTGTAGGCCCACATTCTCATCTAAAACATGTGACGAGTGAGTTTTTCATGATGTCCATTTCAGTGATCACCCCATTTCAGTTTTGGTGTAGTTGGAGAGAGACCTCCCAGGTGATCTACGTTATGTTCTCCCTTAAGCGTTGATGCTTCAGGAACGACACAGCAGAATGAACAAATGGACCTCATTTTTTTATAGCAAATTGAATAGGACAACTCCCATGAGTCCGAAATTAACCATCAGATGTAGCCATGAAAAAAAGCTTCTTATCCTTGTATATATGGATGGCAATGGATCAGGCTCAATAGCCCAACCCGCCCATGATAGGACTGGTTTGGTACTGGTTTTGTAAAAGATATTGGTAGATAGGTTTGGTTTTTATTAAGTCTTGATTTCCTACCTTGCTATTGTAGATCATGATCATTTATGACTTCTTAAAAGAAAAATTTTTAGGTCACATTTCACAATCAAATTTTGAGGATTTCTCACTGGTTTTTCAATAATCCGCAGAAAATTCATCTTTGACAGTTGTAAATCCCTAAGAATTTGTGCATGTGATTTTATATCTGATCTCCTTGAGAGCATTTGAAGATCCTCATTTTTACGGTGCTCAACCATACTAACTTTTTTTAGCTATATGCATCGATACACGTTGTTATCAATGTGAAGTCCTCAGCTGCATAAATCTTCGATGAGAGCCCTAGTTTAATGGGCAATGAGGAATCCTTAAACCTGCAAATTCCTAATTCATTGTTACCAAACATGCCCTTTGTTGTGGTGGGGTCAGTGTGAGAGAGAGAGAGAGAGAGAGAGAGAGAGAGAGAGAGAGGGAGTTACCTTGACTTTGACTAGCTATTTGTTCTCATCAATGAAGAGGAAGGAGGCGTCGAGCCAATCAGTGTCCTTGAACTCGATTTTGTGGCGCCCCATGGCCCTGTAAATGTGCCACATCCGGTCCACATTAGAATGGTGGCAGAAGAAAATAGGGTCCCTCCCAGCAGAGTAGAAGTTGCCCATGTCCATGTGAGGCTGTGGATCTGGGCCCGTCCACTGGTGGACCACTTCGTGTATGGTCTCCATACTCCGTGTCGAGTTGGTGCTACTATCCATTGTTTCCCCGGCTCTTACTGGATCCCCCATGAACAGCTCTGGTAGAGTCAAGCCCTCCTTGTAGCTTGTTCTAATCTGCAATAGATTCTTATTCACCACCGCTTTCACCTCCTCATCTGTTGACGGCACTGTATCCCCATATGAATACTTTCAGTCCAACACCGCTGGAGGAAGGTGGCTTAGATTCCGATTCGCATCGCAGAGTGACGATGTGGTGTCGGCAAAGATGCTTGGCATGTACATCCCATCTGGGGTGTCCCAGTTCCAGAAGGGAAGAGCGAAGTTGTCGTCGCCGATGAAGCTTCCAAGGATCCTCTCATGGAAATAGAGGTACCTGGAGAAAGTTTTTAAATATTATAGTTCATGAAAATTTGATCGCATTGTCATTATGAGACACGTTTATATCAATAAGGACGTGAGTGAGGTAAAGATAATGAGAGGCTATTTGTTCATATGCAATTAAATTTCTAAAAGTTCATGGTAAAATATAGGTTGCAACAAAGGATTGTCAAAGAGGTGCAGGTGGAAGAATATAAGGTAGAGATCCAATGGAAGCTCACTTTTCTGGGATTTGATTTACAACAAGGAAGACGATGTTATTCAACTTTCATCTCTATTTTTATTCTTTTTTCAGTAGAAGGGAGATAATTTGATGGCATTTTTCTTCAATTTTAACCATTAAAAGGAATACATTTCTTAGAATTCTTAGTAAGTCATTTTCAAGCAAAGAAAAGGGCCTTTAATGCAAATTTAAACCTATTCAAATTCTAGTGAAGTAAATTTTTTTAACATATCTAATAGCACCATAAATGAACCTAAAGATAAAAGATACTCTAAAATCCACATCTTTCCAGATGCCAAAGTGACTAAGACAATCGAAGGGGACATGGATTGGTCAATTAAATTATATTGTGTTGGACATTAATATTTACTCTCTAGAGAGTTTATTACTATTGACTAAAGTAATATTCCCATTAAGTATAATGAGATGGCCCACCTTCTGGCCAAATTTAGTTTTGCTAATGGGGGGCCAATTTTGAATGGTCTGTGTGATCCTGAGATTATTTTGGTTGTCGTTTGTTTGTTTGGAATTTGTTTTTAATTTACCTTGAACAGGGGAGGAAAAAAATTCACACACAGACACTTGACAGTACCATCGGTGCCATGGCAAGAAGAGCCAGCTGAAGTGCACCTGCAGCAAGGCACTATCGAAGCCGACCTGATCAAAGGTACCATTATGAAGGTTTGGGGGGAGAGATCCCCTAGAATGGATTTATATCAATCTTAATAATATGTGTGCAAAAAATCAACCACGCAGCGGAAATAAAAATCAAACTACAAGCACACACCATAAGAAGACACAGATTTTACATAGAAACCTAAACCGGGAAAAAAACCACGATAAAAAATCAAGCAGTATGAATCATACTACAGTTACAAGAAAATACTCACAACCCTTATCCAGTTGCTCCTCAACTTAAAGACCTTGTGATTCCCTTGCACAGCTCATTGTTGCAACGACCCCCTGCCATTTTCTGTGACAAATCCAAGCACCTAGACGCCTTCTAGATGTTGTACTTGACTCCCCAAAGCAAAGTAGAAGACAATGATATCTGGAGCAGAACTTCAGCCCTTCATCTCTCCAATGAAAGAACTCTAGAGAAGGTGATCTCCAACAAGCAATTTTTTTCTTAGAATATTGAGATCTGTGTTCCACACCTTAAGGTTGAAAGAGAACTCTCTTTTATAGCCTCTAATATGTGTCTCATAAGTATAATATGATCAGAAAAGGAGTTGGCATCAAATAAGGAAGTTTTCTATTAATTTGGACTGAAAAATCGCAAGTCGGCGCACTTTCTGCACTTACTCAATCGGTCGGATAAATTTCCCAATCGGTCGGATTAAGGTTCTGCCCAAGTGAAAATTTTAACATTTTCCTGCAAATTTTCAGAGGCCATAATTTTCTCGTTTCAGCTCCGATTGAAGCGATCTTGGGCTTTACGGAATCCTCTCAAAACGAGCTTTCTAATGATAGGTCGCCTACCCATATCCGACATTTGGTTTGTGAGATATGACCTTTTTAATCCATGTTGTTCGTAGAAAACTACTTCAATTTGCCACTTTCACTTCTATTTCTTTACTTCAGTGCATCTGACGACTCAAACCATTGTTCATACTTAAGGATATGTAAAATACAGTACTAATGGACTCAAGTTTTATCCAACCCATGAATTTGTCAACACAAAAATACTTACAATCTCCCCCTTTGGCAATTCATGGACAAAACTTCCTATACATTCAATCTACCCAAAAATAAAAGCAAAAAATACATTGAACATTGAGTAAATTGAAATAACAAAAAAAATTTTACCATCAACTCTTCATCAAGTACAAAAGAAATCATCTTCAGCTCCATCTGTCTTCAGATTGCGCAAAAATTCTTTTCTCCCCCTGAATGTAATATCTCCCTTTTTTTGTCCATAATTGACAAAGCTAATGATCATCATGCAGCAAGGTTGTTAACCTAGATCTAGTAGTAGCTCTCCCTTAATTACAGCTCCCCCTTAATTGTATCTTCATAGCAGCACTGGCGATGGGAGCTTAATCATCTTGATTAAGGTTTTTTGCATTTAGCCACCCACACTTGTGTAGTATGATCTTTCAGCAGAGTGTGAGCAACTTCTGGAGGTAAATCAAATTTCCTAACTCAAATAGCTCTTGTCTTGACCTTGGGCTCAAACAATTATTTCTACCATTATCTATACTTTAGCAAAACATGCAGCTGCTTACAATGGGGACAAATGTGTCCTTGAACGCTACAGTGATGACAAGTGTATGAGCGTGCAGGATGTGATACATTCTTCATTTTTAGACTACTCATCACATTCTGAATATGTGCAACAGGTGGAGTAGTGTATGCAATACTTTTAACAAAAACAGAGTTACCGTTAGATTTTGAAGTAGATGCACCAGCATTGAAACCAAGACCGCACTTGTCTCTAGGCAGCTTCTTAATACATAAGATGTCATCAAGTATCTTTGAACCAATATTCATCTTATTCAGAGATGCTTTTGTAGAATCCAGCTAAGACAACACAATCTTTAGTTTTCCAGCCAGGTCGTCTTTTTCAGCTTTAACAGTTTTTAAGGCAGTTTTCAAGGTTTCAAACTCTTGCTCAACCTTCTTAAACTCTTCTTTCAGTAAACCATACTGGTGACTCTCAGTAGTTAGCTTATTAAACATGGAATTCTTTTGTCCTTCTAACAGATGAACCTGTGATTTGGCAGCCTCTAACTCTATCTTAAGAGACAAAATCTCTATTTTCACTTAAGAGCATCTTTTCAAATAACTTGCTCATCTGCATAGACTTGTCCAGTAAAATCCTATATTTTGCCTCCCAATCATCATCTTCATTTGAAAGTGCAATATCAACAGTCTCTGCAGCATAACTGTCATCAGATATAGTGGATTTAGCCATAAAAGCAACAAACTTAGCATTCACAACATCCTTCGAATCAGGTTCAGGGTTTTTCTCTTCTTCTGAAAAATCATCATCCCAAGTTTTTAGAGCTTTGTACTTGGGATTCTTTTTTTTTTTTTTTTTTGTTAGGACAGTCACTGGCATAATGACGAAGACCTTGATAATCAAAGCACTTAACCTTGGCTAATGGCGTCTTCTTTTCAGATTTCGATCCCTTCCACTTAGCTTTCTTAGCTTTTATGATTTTTTAAAACTGAACCATTAACTCAGTGATATCATCATCAGAATCCGAATCAATTTCAATTTTCTTTGCACACTGTTTCACGGATTTTTTGAAAGCTTTAAAAGCCAAACTGTTATTTTTCACTGATTTTCCTTTATTTAAATGGTTTTCTTCGAAAGTCAGAAGATTTCCAACCAACTGATTCACTGTGAGGGTATCTAAATTCTTATTCTCTTCAATAGCATCCACCTTTGAATCAAACTTTGAAGGAAGAGATCTTAGAATCTTCTTGACAATTTTACTTTTAGGGATTACTTCACCCAAATTGAAAATACAATTGACAATGTCATTCAGCTTACCATAAAACTGATTGAAGGTTTCTTCTTCTTCCATTACAATGGTTTTAAAGGCTTGATTAAACTTTTGCAGCTTTGCTTACTTGACAGTATTAGTACCCTCATAAACGTTTGTAAAACATCTCATGCTTCTTTTGCAGTTTTACAAGTGGAAATCTGAAGAAACTCATCAGCAGACACTCCATCATAAATAGCATTCATAGCCTTATTATTGCAATTCGAGGCATGCTTTTCTTCCTTAGTCCATTGGGCCTTAGGTTTAATAATTGTTTGCACATCAGCAGTAATAGTGGGTTTTGAATGACCTTCCTCAACACTATCCCACACATCATCATCAATGGACTTGAGGAACCCAATCATCCTTTGCTTCCAATAAGCATAATTTGAACCATCAAACAATGGAAGTTTCACAGTAGATGTGTCGTCTTGATTAAGCACCATTCTAGATATCTCTTAGGATCAAACACCACAAATTAATACAACTCGCTCTGATACCACTTCAAGGTTTTTTGGGGAAGAGATCCTCTAGAATGGATTAATGTCAATCTTAATAATATATGTGCAAAAAATCAACCACGTAGCGGAAATAAAAATCAAACCACAAGCACACACCACAAGAAAACACAAATTTTACGTAGAAACCCAAATCGGGAAAAAAACCACGATCAAGAATCAAGAAGTATGAATCATACTACAGTTACAAGAAAATACTCACAACCCTTATCCAGTTGCTCCTTAACCTAAAGATCTTGTGATTCCCTTGCATTGCTCACTGCTGCAACGACCCCCTGCCATTTTCTGTGATAGATCCAAGCACCTAGATGCCTTCTAGATATTGTACTTGACTCTCCAAAGCAATCTTCTATACTCAGAGAAGTAGAAGACAATGATCTCTGGAGTAGAACTTCAGCCCTTCAACTCTCCAATGAAAGAACTTTAGAAAAGGTGATCTCCAACAAACAATCTTCTTCTTAGAATATTGAGATCTGTGTTTCACACCTTAGGGTTGAAAGATAACTCTTTTTTATAGCCTTTAATACATGCCTCATAAGTATAATACGATCAAGAAAGGAGTTGGCATCAAATAGGGAAGTTTTCTTTTAATTTGGACTGAAAAATCGCAAGTCGGCGCACTTTCTGCACTTGCTCGATCGGTCGGATAAATTGCCCGATCGGTCGGATTAAGGTTCTGCCCGGGTGAAAATTTTAGCATTTTCCTGTAAACTTTCAGAGGCCATAATTTTCTTGTTTCAGTTTCGATTGAGGCGATTTTGGGTTCTATGGAATCCTCTCAAAACGAGCTTTCCAAAATGATAGGTCGCCTACCCATATCCGACACTTGGTTTGTGAGATATGACCTTTTTAATCCATGTTGTCCGTAAAAAACTACTTCAATTTGTCGCTTTTACTTCTATTTCTTTACTTCAGTACATCTGACGACTCAAACCATTGTCCATACTTAAGGATATGTAAAATACAATACTAATGGACTCAAGTTTTGTCCAACATATGAATTTGTCAACACAAAAATACTTACACATTACAAAATTGGTAGTGCACATTGGCCTGCTGCATCCACCCCCTTGGGTCGTTGGGGTCTGTCGAGGTACGCTCTCTCATCGTTGCTATAGCTTCCTTGTACTTCTCCGCCACCTCTTTCTCCAACAGGTGCACTGGCCGCCGTACTCGCAGTGGCTTAGACGACGATGGGAACTGGTAGTCCACAATAGGGTGTCGCTTCCCTAGGGTGGGCAGCATTGGACTTTGCCTACACCATCTCCGCCATCCGCAAGATGCACTTGGAGAGGTCAGGTGGTGAAATGGGTACTCCAACGGCGATGTTGCTATGGCCGGTGATGGTGGATGCACTGTATAAGCCTCCTATCCCGAGGAGATCATTGCGCCTCTCGAACCTCAGGACAGAACCGGATTCAGGTTTCTCTCTTCTGCTGTTTTCAGTAGTATCAGTAGAATTAGCAGTGTTTTTGCTATTGCTATCTATAGTATTGCAGAAGTGTAAAAACGCCTCCTGAAAGCAGTAGACGATGGCTTTGGAGGGTGGTGGAGAGGCGAGGGGGTGGTGGATAGAAAGGAGTGGGAAGCCATGGTAGCAAAGGAGATAGTTATCTGAAGGGTTGGGTGCGGAGACTAGGGGCTGTTTGGAGCTCTTTATATAGAGGTGGAAGTTGGAATAGAACTCTCTGTCATTGTCCTTTTATTGTAGGTAACGATGACTTGTATAAGATAATAGCAGTAGTTAGGGGTACTTTTAGTGGATAGTTATTGGATGGTTCTCCCTGTACAGCTTTTTAAACAAACCTCTAAGATTTTGCAAGCTTTTCCACAAAAAGATATTTTGTAAGATATTTGATCTAAGCTCATGCAAGAATTGTGTTCTCTTAAAAGGAAAAAAAATTATTTATAGCATCCCATGCCTTTCATCCGGTTAAAGGCTAATTAAATTGTCTCACATGAATGATGGAGTGGGCCCTCAGGAGTACTCCGAACGCCTCAAAGTTTCCCTCATGCTTCCTGTGAGTGGAACGAATAAAATTTTATAGTGAATCCCACTTATTAAAAATCTAAACTGCTAAAAAAGAACACCCCTCTTTCCTTACTAGATATTTTTATCAAATAGAAGTTAGTCATACCTTAAAATTGAGTATAGGATTAAGAACATTATTAATGCATATGAGGGAGACACTCAGGGAAAAATGGGTGTTTCTAATTATTTATTTGTTAGCTTATTGGTAAAGGGTTCTTGTTGAGAAGTCTTAGAGAAACAATGCGGCAATATTGTGCGGCTAAAGCAACTAAGTAGAGAGAGAGAGAGAGAGAGAGAGAGAGAGAGAGAGAGAGAGAGAGAGAATTTTGTGGCTATAAAGTTTGAGATTAGATAAGAGCATTTGCAAATGTGATTTGACACATATCTCATTCTTGAAAGATATGAGGACTGCCAGTTCTCCAAGCATGTTTATTAGGGCTGATGAAGAGTGGAATGGCGTGATTTATCGGTAGAGAATTGGCTTTGTGTTGAGTCCACCTGATGAAGTAATGTTGGCACAATTAGCATGTTCCACGTTGAGGCCATCATTTTTGAGTTAGAGTGGGGTGTGTGAAATCGAGTTCCTCAGCAGCAAGAGGCTTGCTGGTGCTACTCCGGAATTTCACCATTGGCAGAGGAATGCCTAGTTCTTATGGAGTGAAATTTGCCAAGAGCCCAATACAAGTTGGAGAGATTTATTTTGAGCAGTAAAAAAAAAAATTGTAAGTAGAATGAGGAGCCGCACAAATTACTCATGGCTTTGAGCCTAGGAGGATCTAAACTCATTTATACAGAATTAGATCTAATTGGTTTACCAGTTATATGATTTAAAGCTATGAAATCAATAGTCAATAAAAGTTTTATTTAATTTAAGGCTAACACGCTCATAGTTGAATGGTGTTGGCATCTTAATTTCACACTCAAGGATCACTATAGTACCAGTAATCCAATGTAACAAAAAAAAAAAAAAATCTATTTTGAGCATTATTTGATGTGGACAATAGGTTGGAGGGATGGAAAATCTAATAACATAATTATAATTTTTTAGGTACGTTATATTCTTTTTTTTTTGTTTTTTTTTTGGTAAAAGGCAGCTAATCTGCCAATAGCTGTAGGATCTGGTTGGCTAATGAGCCGCACAAAGCATGATTGTATTTGGTTGTGTAGGAGGGTCACGATTGTTGAATGTCCTGAGGCCTCACCAAGAATGCTACAATGTAATTTGATTTTGCTGAAAATAAGCTCCTATTTTAATATCTTCTAAACAAGATCCTGAATAGCCTTCTGATCAACATCAACCTCTATTTGGAGATTTTCCCGAATAGCTAGGACCATGGTACAGTTTTGAATTGACTACTTTACAAGGTTTAACAAAATTTAAATCTATTGATCATATGATGATTGTTTGTAGTAAAATTAAGAACTTCTCAACGTTATTAAATTCTCCATTTACAATGATGCACTCAAAAATTTTCTCTTCTACTCCTAGTTTCTGAAATAGGGCTTCAGAATACCGAAAAATTTTTCTAACTTTTTCTGCACTAGAGAGAGAGAAACAAGAAAGGAGAGAGAGAGAGAGATGTTGTGATTTTGACATCACCCGTTGTGCACATCCATGAATCACAAGATCAACAAGAACAAGCCACACAAGAAGAGACACGAGATTTACGTGGTTCACCCAAACAGGGCTACATCCACGGGCACAGAGACGATCATCTTCACTATCACAAGTAAAGTACACAGAGACTCTCACTCTCTCACATCGTCTCACATACGTGGTGTGGGAACACCACGGGCAAGAGAGCTCTCATCTCTCTTCAGCGCAAGATCTAGGGTTACAGACTATACAATATATAATCTCTGCTTTCTTGGCCACCAAGAAAGCCCCGGTACAATTACCAAAATACCCTTGACCTTAAACCAGTCCCTAGCTAACCCAATGGACTCATCCGGCTAAACCGGAATACAAGACATATACCCAACAATCTCCACCTGGACTTGAGTTCTGTAACACTCCGACCCAGCTTGACCTCGTTTAGCGGTTAGTTAATCTTGTTTTCGTTGCTAATCGTGTTTTGTTTGTGTTTTGTTTTCGTTACGGGTCATGGATAGGTAGTTGGGTTGAGTTTGACCTGGATTAAGTAGACCAAGCCCTTTTACGTAATTTTAGCTTTTCTTCGACATGGTCATTTTTGCATCATCTTGATGTCAACACGTGTCTTTCGTTGAGCTCGTTAACTTTCGTAACTACGTCATTTGCAACCGAGGTCGTGTGATTCGATTGGACCCGAGTTTGACTCAAACTGAAATTTCACTTTTCATTTGGACTCTCTTGCAATTTGGACAACCCATTGCCTTGTATATAACTTCACATGATCGACCATTTTGCTCTCTCTCACGTTCTCTCTTTCATTTCTCAATTTGGCTCACTGTGTACGTGGAGACTTCTCTCCCTACTTCACTCAAATTCTTCCTCCATCGATCTGGAGAGGAGATTGGTCTCTTGCATGTGAGGTAAGTGGATTCTTCCATGCCTCTCCTCTCCATTCTCTATCTCTTCTCCTCCTTGTTCTTATTGGTGTGTATGTCTTTGGAATTCTCTCCATCCCTCATGCATGCAGATGGTTTTGGTGTGTTAGGTTGTGTTTGGCTTGAGGACTACCATTGTGTCATTGATCTCCAATTGAGGCAAGTATAACCATGACTTGAGAACCCATGTTGGTATGCATTTGACTTGGTTGATCTTACATGAATTGGTATGGAAAACATGTGTTTACAGCCCATTTGATATTCATTTGCTTACTCCTTGTCTATATCCCTTGATAAATTGCAAATTGGATGCTTTCCCAGACATTCTGTACATGTTTCAGATTTCTGAATTCGTGCAGGTACGGCTAAGCCGTATAACACCTACGGCTCACAATCCAGAGAGGAGAAAAACCCAGTTTTCCTCTACGGCTAGGGCACGGCTAAGCCGTGGAATGCCCTACGGCTAAGCCGAAGCTCAGCCGTGGCCCAGCCGTAGAACAATACAGGGTGCAATTTCTGGAATAACTGAGAGTCAGCAACGGACAGACCTTCTACGGTTCATCCACGGCTAAGCCGTAGACCACACACGGCTAAGCCGTAGCACACACTCGGCTAAGCCGTAACCACACATGAAGAATAAGGCTAGGTGTAAAGAAAGGACCGATATGACCTTCATGATAGAATGTAGAGCACCTAGACTTGCCCAACGGAATGTGATACTACGCGTGAATGATCTCGAGGGCTGCGAATCATTCATGTTCGTTATCCGGATGTTAAGCACCTCCCCATGGGTGTTGGTTTAAGGGACTTCGTGCACCGCCCGATTCAAGGCAACACTAGACAACGGTGCATCGAATAACTTAAAACTACATCATCATGCACGGTTAGAAACACCGGATAATTAGATTAGAATTGGTTTGTAACTTAAGATGATTCGATTCACATGATTGTTGCATAACATATTGCATTCGATCATTGATCTCAACTCTCTAACATGATTACGTATGTTTCGTTACGTTCACATTGTGGTTTATTTACCTTGAGTATGCATGTATGATGTGTTCATTCACGGATCTGCACGTATGATAAGTTGTCACGATCTACTCAGGATTTTCATGATTGACTCCGTATGGTCAGGCACTACTTAGCCTCAGCCTTAGGATCCCGACGGGGTGAATTCGGTATAGTTTATATGGACCTGCTGCAGTATGGATTTTGTCTTGGGGAACCGGACCCCAGGAAACCGAGACCCATTGTACCCTGGCCCGGACAATGGTGTTCTTTGCATGTTATAAGATCCCTCTTTTGGGAGCACATGGTAATGTAGTTGCCACTAGTCATGTACACAGCATGTTATCCTTGATTCACGCAGCATATTTCTTTCTTGCATGATAGCCTAGTATACGAAAATGCCTTCTTCAATAACATGATGTTCTTTATTCTATTAGACACAGCGTGTGTTAACTTGCTATGGTTTATACTTTGCTGAATCTTCGTATTCACAGTTGTTTTTGGTGTTGCAGGCCCAGATCCCCCTGCCGAACCCTCGCCGGTCGGCCAGGCTTCAGATGAGACCCCCGGGGCCCCATCAGGCCTAGAGGAGTGGATGTGATCACTCCGCGGGAGAGCGTTCATGGCATGCATATCTTTGGAGTCTTGTTTTGAGGGATTCAGACTTGTATCTGTCATGACATGTCACTATTGTATTTATCCTTTTGTTCTTTTGTAAATGTTCATATGTAATTATGTCAGTCCGTCCTTTGTATCCTCTTTTTGTACTATTAGTTTTATGTTTCTGATATTTGCAGCTTCCGCATACTTGCTTGGCACGTGTGCTTGTTCCCTTGTGCGTGTGCATTTAGACTCGGTCTACGTGTGCATGCACGGGAGTACGTGTGTCATTAGGTTTGGCTTTTGCTAACCCCCAAACCCTGGGCTCGGGTTGTGACATACGTATTGTATGGTATCAGAGCATTCCTTGCTCATTCCTTGTTCTAGATGATAAGCATGTAGGCATATAGGATCGTGGTGAGGATACGGTTATTTCTTTGTGCTCTTTCTAGATTTTGGGGCTTGTTGGGCGCTATTGTTTTGTGTTTGTGTCTGACTCTTTTCATTTTTTCAGGATGGCATCAGGTTCGGGTTCTCAACAGAACGCCGGAAATAACGAGAGCGGATCTGCCCCGTCACCGCAGACACCGAATACCGATGAACGCATCCTTATGCTATTCCAGTCCCTTCAGGCACAATCGCAATCGATGCAGAACTTGCAAGCCCAAGTTACCACTATGTTAGACCGACAAAGCCAAGCCCCAGTTCAGTCGCATGTAGACCAGCAGGTGATCTTGCAGCCTCGAGAGAGTGACCCGAATGCCCTCTATGGGAAATTTCGCAAGCGAGGAGCTATTGAGTTCTATGGGATAGAAGAGCCATTGAAGGCAGAGCAGTGGTTGGAACAGACGGAGGATGTCTTTGAGACCGTCGTGTGCACGAACCGGCAGAAGGTCGGACTAGCAACTTCTATGTTTAGAGATGTCGCAAAGACTTGGTGGAAGAGCGTGAAAGATTCGTATCGAGACATTCCTAGTGCTACGGTGTGGGAGATGTTCAAGCAACAGTTCAGGAGGAAGTTCATCCCGGCTCATGTGTTTCGAGCCAAGGAGGTTGAGTTCCTAGCTGTCCGTCAGCAGCAGATGACAGTAGCAGAATACGTGAACAAGTTTATGCAGTTGTCGCATTTTGCTCCGGACATGATCAGTACTGAAGAGAGGAAGGTGAACAGGTTTGTGGAAGGTTTGCATCCCCGGTACATGCACCACGTGACAGCGTTCCAGCGTCCGGCTACGTTCGACGATGCAGTGGACAGGGCCTATTCTGCCGAGGCCATCCACCAAGCTGCGAGAGCCGTTGAGCCCAAGCGACATCCGCCCTTCAGTGCACGAGGACAAGTACAGAAGAAGACCAAAGGCCAGCAGAGTACTTCTAGTTCCAGTGGAGTGACTTGTGGGTATTGTGGTAGGAACCACACGACTGAAGCTTGTTGGAGGAAGGCCGGTGCTTGTTTTATCTGTGGTTCGAGGGAGCATATGATCGCCAATTGTCCTCGACAGAGAGCCTCCGGTGCAGCTCCATCTGGTCCTACTTCCGGTGCAGTCCCTAGCAGACCCAGTGCACCTACAGCTCCGAGCAAGCCACAGTCAGCTCGTCCAGGCTCGAGACAGCCTCGCCAGACAGCCCGTGCTTACGCTGCTACCCACGAGAGTGCTGAGGATCCACAGGTGGTTGCAGGTACTGTTTTGATTTCGCGCGTCGAGGCTTTAGCTTTGTTCGATTCGGGGTCTACACGATCTTATGTAGCACCTCATTTTGCCGAGCGGTTGCATCAGTCGTCTAAGCCGTTGCCATACGTGTTGGTTGTATCCACCCCAGTTGGCAAGCGAGTGGAGTGTAGTATGTACTACCCCCATTGCGACGTGCAGATTGCAGGTCATCAGTTACCTGTTGATTTGATCCTGTTGTCGATGCTGGACTTCGACGTGATCCTTGGTATGGATTGGCTCGCTCGATATCGTGCCTGTGTTAACTGTTACAACAGGACGATTTTCTTCGATTTAGGCAAGGGCTTCCGTTTCGAGGGCAGTCAGCAGAGATGCCCCAGACGTGTGATTTCGGCGTGTAAGGCAGATCGCTTGATCCGCCGAGGGTGCGAAGGCTTCATTGCCTTTGTCTCAGCGAAGAAGGAGCCGAAGCAGCTAGGTGAGATCCAGGTGGTCTGTGACTTTCCAGATATTTTTCCAGATGATGTGCCAGGCTTACCCCCGGTTCGAGATGTGGAGTTCGCCATTGAGCTTGTTCCCGGCACGGCACCGATCAGCAAGGCTCCGTATCGCATGGCCCCAGCAGAGTTGTCAGAGTTGAAGAAGCAATTGCAGGAGCTTTTGGATAAGAGTTTCATTCGCCCGAGCGTTTCACCTTGGGGAGCGCCAGTCTTGTTTGTCAAAAAGAAGGATGGTACTTTTCGGATGTGCATAGACTACCGACAGCTGAACAAAGTGACGATCAAGAACAAGTACCCCCTACCCAGGATTGATGAGCTGTTCGATCAACTTCAGGGCGCAGCATATTTTTCGAAGATTGATTTGAGATCTGGATATCACCAGTTGAGGGTCAAAGAAGATGACATTCCCAAGACTGCCTTCAGGACTCGTTATGGTCACTATGAATTCCTCGTGATGCCTTTTGGACTAACCAACGCACCTGCAGCTTTTATGGCATTGATGAATCAGATCTTTACTCCTTTCTTGGACCAATTCGTAGTTGTGTTTATTGATGATATCTTGATATATTCTAAGTCAGCAGAGGAGCATAGGGAGCATTTGAGAAAAGCCTTGTCGTTGTTGAGAGAACATCGATTGTTTGCTAAGTTGTCGAAGTGTGATTTTTGGCTTGAGCAGGTGGCATTTTTAGGTCATATCATTTCACGAGAGGGATTGGCAGTTGATCCATCTAAAGTGGAGGCAGTAGTGAATTGGCCTAGCCCCAAGACAGTGACAGAGGTTCGCAGTTTCCTTGGTCTAGCAGGTTATTACCGTCGATTTGTCCAGGACTTTGCTAAGATCTCTTCTCCTTTGACGAAGTTGACCAGGAAGAATGTACCATTTGAGTGGACTGAGGAGTGTGAAGCCCGTTTCAGGATTTTGAAAGAGAGGTTGACTACGGTCCCAGTGTTAGCCTTGCCAGATGGTAGTGAAGGATTCGTGGTTTATTCAGACGCTTCTCGAGTTGGCCTAGGTTGTGTGTTAATGCAGCATGGGAAGGTGATTGCGTATGGATCGAGACAGTTGCGAGAACATGAGAAGAATTACGCCACCCATGATTTGGAATTGGCAGCCATCGTGTTTGCGTTGAAGTTGTGGAGACATTATCTATATGGTGTGCAGTTTGAGGTTCGTTCTGACCACCACAGTTTGCAGTACTTATTCACACAGCAGGAGCTGAACATGAGACAGCGGAGATGGCTTGAGCTTATTAAGGATTATGACTTCCCGATCAAATATCAGCCAGGCAAGGGGAATGTGGTGGCAGATGCGCTCAGTCGGAAAGCAGAGTCAGTGCAGCCTTTGAGCAGTTTCCTCTTAGAGTTCCATGGTCTCCCTGTTGAAGTTAAACTAGTGGATGAGTGCGTGACTTTGGCTAGTACGCTAGTGTTTCAGCCTGAGATGATTCAGCAGATTAAAGACAGGCAGTTTGAAGATCTAACTTTGAAGCGCATTCGAGACTACATTGGAGACCGACCCGATTTCAGACTCGAGGATGGTGTACTCTATTTTCGGAGTAGGTTGTGTGTGCCAGCAGTTGGTGAGTTCAAGGAGAAGCTGATGAACGAAGCACATTACGCTCGATATGCGATGCATCCAGGCAGTACGAAGATGTTTCGGAATCTCAAAGATCGCTTCTGGTGGAACAATATGAAGAGAGAAGTCGCAGGATTTGTTGCTCGCTGTTTGACATGCCAGAAGGTGAAGGCAGATCATCAGAGACCGCCAGGCTCGTTGCATCCTTTGCACATACCGCAGTGGAAGTGGGAACACATCACCATGGACTTCGTTTCCGGATTACCGCCGACGAGCAGGAAGAACAACGCCATTTGGGTAATTGTAGATCGATTGACGAAGTCAGCCCATTTCATTCCTTTCCGGAAGGGTATGACGTTTTCAGAGATGGCTAGGAAGTTCGTGGATGAGATCGTCAGGCTCCATGGTACCCCCGTGTCGATTGTATCCGATCGTGATAGCCGTTTTGTTTCCTCTTTCTGGAGAGCATTCCAAGAGGCTTTGGGTACGAAGTTGAGTTTCAGCACGGCATACCACCCACAGACAGATGGACAATCAGAGCGGACGATTCAGACTTTGGAGGATATGTTGCGAGCCAGCGTGTTGAGTTACGAGAAAGAATGGGATCTTCATCTATCGTTGTGCGAGTTCGCCTACAACAACAGCTTCCACGAGAGCATTGGGATGGCACCATATGAGGCATTGTACGGGAAGAAGTGTAGAAGTCCTGTTTGTTGGGAAGAGGTTGGAACCCGCAGTTTTCACGGACCGACGATCATTGCCGAGACTACGGAGAAGGTACAGAAAGCAATTGAGAACTTGAAAGTTGCTCGGTCGAGACAGAAGAGTTATGCAGACACCCGCAGACGACCCTTAGAGTTTCAGGTTGGTGAGTGGGTTTTTCTGAAGGTCTCCCCGATGAAGGGTACGATCCGTTTCGGCCAGAAAGGCAAGTTAGCTCCACGCTATGTTGGACCGTTCGAGATCAAGAGTCGGATTGGTGATTTGGCCTATCGATTAGAGCTTCCCGAGATGTTTTCAGGAGTGCACAACGTTTTCCACGTTTCGATGCTTCGGAAATATGTTCACGATCCCTCCCATGTCATTCGTTACGATGAGGTTCAGATTCAGCCGAGTGCTGCATACGTTGAGCGACCGCTCCGTATTGTGGGAACCCGAGAGCAGATACTTCGCACCAGGACAATTCGATGGGTCAAAGTGCTTTGGGAGCATCACAATCCCGATGAGGCTACTTGGGAGTTAGAAGAGCAGATGGCACGCCAGTATCCCGAGTTGTTTTCCCAGGTATGAGTGAATTAGTGTTCATTCCGAGGACGGAATGATTCTCAAGTAGGGGAGGATGTAACACTCCGACCCAGCTTGACCTCGTTTAGCGGTTAGTTAATCTTGTTTTCGTTGCTAATCGTGTTTTGTTTGTGTTTTGTTTTCGTTACGGGTCATGGATAGGTAGTTGGGTTGAGTTTGACCTGGATTAAGTAGACCAAGCCCTTTTACGTAATTTTAGCTTTTCTTCGACATGGTCATTTTTGCATCATCTTGATGTCAACACGTGTCTTTCGTTGAGCTCGTTAACTTTCGTAACTACGTCATTTGCAACCGAGGTCGTGTGATTCAATTGGACCCGAGTTTGACTCAAACTGAAATTTCACTTTTCATTTGGACTCTCTTGCAATTTGGACAACCCATTGCCTTGTATATAACTTCACATGATCGACCATTTTGCTCTCTCTCACGTTCTCTCTTTCATTTCTCAATTTGGCTCACTGTGTACGTGGAGACTTCTCTCCCTACTTCACTCAAATTCTTCCTCCATCGATCTGGAGAGGAGATTGGTCTCTTGCATGTGAGGTAAGTGGATTCTTCCATGCCTCTCCTCTCCATTCTCTATCTCTTCTCCTCCTTGTTCTTATTGGTGTGTATGTCTTTGGAATTCTCTCCATCCCTCATGCATGCAGATGGTTTTGGTGTGTTAGGTTGTGTTTGGCTTGAGGACTACCATTGTGTCATTGATCTCCAATTGAGGCAAGTATAACCATGACTTGAGAACCCATGTTGGTATGCATTTGACTTGGTTGATCTTACATGAATTGGTATGGAAAACATGTGTTTACAGCCCATTTGATATTCATTTGCTTACTCCTTGTCTATATCCCTTGATAAATTGCAAATTGGATGCTTTCCCAGACATTCTGTACATGTTTCAGATTTCTGAATTCGTGCAGGTACGGCTAAGCCGTATAACACCTACGGCTCACAATCCAGAGAGGAGAAAAACCCAGTTTTCCTCTACGGCTAGGGCACGGCTAAGCCGTGGAATGCCCTACGGCTAAGCCGAAGCTCAGCCGTGGCCCAGCCGTAGAACAATACAGGGTGCAATTTCTGGAATAACTGAGAGTCAGCAACGGACAGACCTTCTACGGTTCATCCACGGCTAAGCCGTAGACCACACGGCTAAGCCGTAGCACACACTCGGCTAAGCCGTAACCACACATGAAGAATAAGGCTAGGTGTAAAGAAAGGACCGATATGACCTTCATGATAGAATGTAGAGCACCTAGACTTGCCCAACGGAATGTGATACTACGCGTGAATGATCTCGAGGGCTGCGAATCATTCATGTTCGTTATCCGGATGTTAAGCACCTCCCCATGGGTGTTGGTTTAAGGGACTTCGTGCACCGCCCGATTCAAGGCAACACTAGACAACGGTGCATCGAATAACTTAAAACTACATCATCATGCACGGTTAGAAACACCGGATAATTAGATTAGAATTGGTTTGTAACTTAAGATGATTCGATTCACATGATTGTTGCATAACATATTGCATTCGATCATTGATCTCAACTCTCTAACATGATTACGTATGTTTCGTTACGTTCACATTGTGGTTTATTTACCTTGAGTATGCATGTATGATGTGTTCATTCACGGATCTGCACGTATGATAAGTTGTCACGATCTACTCAGGATTTTCATGATTGACTCCGTATGGTCAGGCACTACTTAGCCTCAGCCTTAGGATCCCGACGGGGTGAATTCGGTATAGTTTATATGGACCTGCTGCAGTATGGATTTTGTCTTGGGGAACCGGACCCCAGGAAACCGAGACCCATTGTACCCTGGCCCGGACAATGGTGTTCTTTGCATGTTATAAGATCCCTCTTTTGGGAGCACATGGTAATGTAGTTGCCACTAGTCATGTACACAGCATGTTATCCTTGATTCACGCAGCATATTTCTTTCTTGCATGATAGCCTAGTATACAAAAATGCCTTCTTCAATAACATGATGTTCTTTATTCTATTAGACACAGCGTGTGTTAACTTGCTATGGTTTATACTTTGCTGAATCTTCGTATTCACAGTTGTTTTTGGTGTTGCAGGCCCAGATCCCCCTGCCGAACCCTCGCCGGTCGGCCAGGCTTCAGATGAGACCCCCGGGGCCCCATCAGGCCTAAAGGAGTGGATGTGATCACTCCGCGGGAGAGCGTTCATGGCATGCATATCTTTGGAGTCTTGTTTTGAGGGATTTAGACTTGTATCTGTCATGACATGTCACTATTGTATTTATCCTTTTGTTCTTTTGTAAATGTTCATATGTAATTATGTCAGTCCGTCCTTTGTATCCTCTTTTTGTACTATTAGTTTTATGTTTCTGATATTTGCAGCTTCCGCATACTTGCTTGGCACGTGTGCTTGTTCCCTTGTGCGTGTGCATTTAGACTCGGTCTACGTGTGCATGCACGGGAGTACGTGTGTCATTAGGTTTGGCTTTTGCTAACCCCCGAACCCTGGGCTCGGGTTGTGACAAGTTCCGCACAACTCAAACCACCAGAAGATAAAACCGGCAATGTCTTCACGTACCTTGCTGAATGGTACGTCACTGCACCAACGATGCAGTCTTCTTCAACATTTTGACATGTTGAACCAGCACATTAACTTTGAGCAAAGTTCATTTTCTCGTCAAACTCCACCTCGAACTTAAAGCTCGAAACCATTGACAAATCTAAGTGATATCTATTTGAATCACTCACCATCCTGCCCCATCTTCAATATCACTGTGAAGATCTCACCACCACAAGTATGCAAGCAAAACAGATCGGGAATACAAATCCAGATGACTTCACAATTGCGGAAACCTCTGCTTCCGAGTGGTCAAAAAACTCCATTTGACTTTTGACCGGGCCTCCGATCAATCAAACACATGTTTGATAACTGCTGATGCATCAGCTCCTCCTTGCTGCTTTTCCGGCTTTGCTCTGGCAAGATGAACAACATCACATGCGATTCGAAAAGCATATGAACCCCAAACGAACAACTTCGTGTGAATCAGCAAACCCTTTGTAACTAGGCTAGCGACTCCTATTATTGGGTTTGCAACAACAACCAGGTCGAGTAGACCGGATTCTAGCCTGAATCCACATCTGTTTAGATCTCCTCCAAATTTCTATAGCAAATTATAGATCTTGTCAACACGAACACGCTGAAAGAAACGGATCTGAAATCCAAGTCTAGATGGCTCCGATATCACAGAAACAAGTTTCTACGCTCATAATTGGTCAAACCTCCTCATTGATCATAAAACAGCCAATCTTCTTCCACAATCACGTAGATCTGCTCAAAATAAGTTCGTAGGGGCAAACGGATCTCCGATCGGACGTCCGATGATCAAGATGTCGCAGAAACAAACTTTTGCCATCAATCTGGTCAACTCTGGTCGTTGACCGTCTGTCCGATGACATGGGCTGACGTCAGCTAGATAACGTCACTCTGCTGACGTTGGCGCGGCGGCTGATAGGCTGGACCGACTGCGAACAAGTTCAGGTCAACCCGACCCAAACTGGCCTGCACTAGTCTGCTGGGCTGGGCTTGTGCCACGGGTTTGGTCTGACCCAACCCGAAACCCGAACCGACCTGTTGCTGCTTCTGGGCTTCCTCCACACAGGTCAGGTCAAACTATCCTGAACCGAATACCAACTGACCTGGGATGTCACTAGGCTTTATCCCCGTGGCGGGTCAGGTCAAACGGACCCGACCCGAACCAGACCCGACCTGGGATGTAAATTCCAGCGTCTTTTTCCTCTGCAACTATGGGTTTGCAACCCAATTACTGACCCTGGCAGACGCTGTCGGCTGCAGCTTCGGTGTAGCGGTCCGGCAACCAGCGGGGAGGTGCGGCGACGACACGGCGGCGGTGACGGTAGCGGGAAGTGAACGGCCAGCGGCTGCCAACCACCGGTGAGTGCAGAATTTTTTTTCTTCGCAGATGATCTTCTCTGGTCTTCTTTTTTAAATCCGGCAATCGGCGATGTCCAGCAAACCTTCTCTCTGTCTTCTTCTTCCGGTGACTGCAAAAACCAATTTGTAACAAAGAAATCTATTTTCTCTGTTTCCTGAAATAGAGAAACCACGGTGTGTGGCCCTGCAGAGATCAACATTGATCTCTCTTCTTCCCATTGATCTTCACGCACAACTTCGCTCTGATACCACTTGTTGTGATTTTAACGTCACCCGTTGTGCACATCCATGAATCACAAGAACAACAAGAACAAGCCACACAAGACGAGACCCGAGATTTACGTGGTTCACCCAAACAGGGCTACATCCACGGGCACAGAGACGATCATCTTTACTATCACAAGTAAAGTACACAGAGACTCTCACTCTCTCACATCGTCTCACATACGTGGTGTGGGAACACCATGGGCAAGAGAGCTCTCACCTCTCTTCAGTTCAAGATCTAGGGTTATAGACTATATAATATATAATCTCCGCTTTCTTGGCCACCAAGAAAGCCCCGGTATAATTACCACAATACCCTTGACCTTAAACCAGTCCTTGGCTAACCCAATGGACTCATCTGGCTAAACCGGAATATAAGACATATACCCAACAAGAAAGAGGATAGGAATGTATGGAAGACATCCCAAGGGAGAGAGAGAGAGAGAGCATCGACAATATTTCCCCTCATGTATTCCGTTTATGGCTGTAGGTCTCTTTCAAATTCATTGAATATGGACACCTTTGGTACTTGTTGATATAGTTTGCAAAATATGGGTGACTTGGTGGCCAAGTTAAGTAGGGACAAGGTTATCTCTATAGATAAAGCTCATTTCTGACAAGAGTATCTCCTTAGATGGGTCTCATTTCGGATGTGTAGCAATGAATCTTCAACAGTATAGATTTAATTTCATTCCCGCCTAAAAATGTACCTTAGACTTTCTGAGTCCATAATTTAGTCAATTTGGCTCCGATTTGTGCAATCTTGGCTCGATGGACATCTACTCTGAAGGAGCTTTCCAATGGTACGTCAATTGCGCCAACCCAATTACGATTTGTGAGATAAGCCCACTTTAAGTTAAGTTATCTTGAGAAAAATGGGGCTAACTTCCTTCATGTAATAGGACTCTTCCTCTTAGCCTTTGAGTTGAACTTTCCTTCTTAGATACCAAAATTGATAAAGATAAGATAAGGGTGAGTCTTGTTGTTGATTCTTTCCTTGAATATGATCCGAAAATCAATAATAGTGGGACCCACTTCAATAGTATACGATTGCCAATGAAATGCCCACATAACTCTTCAAAACTCTTCCATATATACATGAGAGATGGGGCCCTTGTTTGTTGTTGGTTGTCCCAAGCATGAGGAGGCATGGCTAGACGTCCAATGGGATGTGTGTCCTTTTACAATGCACGGCTTCCTTTAACACAATAACTGGAATTTCCAAGGTTCTGCAGGTCCTACATTTTTTTGTACATGCTAATTCAACCCATAAATTGCTGGAAAGTCTACACTAAAGTGGGACCCATCCGGATAAAGTTTTACTCCAATTAGGATCCTTTGAAAAAAAATTACAAAAAATCTTAAATAATGTAGAAAATGTGTGTATTCCAATTTCTAAGTGAAAATACATGAAATGATAAAATTAAATGAATAATGATGCAATTCACCTAATTATGTCCTTATTCAACCTCAAATGATGTATATATGATGCAATTTCATGAACTTAAAAAGCATCAAGTGATAAACTAGGGCTGGTAGGAATTGGAGGGGCGCTTCGAAATTGACAAGGTGAGGTGATTCTACTTATGTTTTTCAAGAATCATGTGGAAATGTCCGACTGTAATGAAGTGGAGGCATTAGCTATTTTGAAAGCTCTTCGGTTTTTTTTTTAATAGATGCTATGTTAGAATTCTTGTGGTGGAAAGTGATTCTTCTAACGCGGTTTTGTGGGTCTTAAATTGGAAAGCAGTGCAATGGAAGTTTAAATTCCATTTCAATGAAATTTGGGAGTTAATGGCTGGAATCAATGCATCATTCCCTCATGAGATTAGATCAGCCAATTCTTTGGTAGATGGGTTGGCCAAGCAAGGGATTGAGAGAGCGTCTCCTTGGGTGGGTTTGGTTTTGTAATTAGAGTGAGGTGTGGTATAATGCTCTAATGCTTTTACCCTTCTTCTTTCTATTTTTGCTTTGATTTTGTTTATTGATCTTTTTCTTAATAAAGCTCTTGTTACCGTTCCAAAATAAAAATAATAAAAAATAAACACCTCCCCACCCCCCTTCTCGTCATTTCTCAACACATCTGTATTCTATACTCCCTTTAAACTTCTTTTCTCTCACTTCAAGCTCTCTAACTTCTAAGCTCTCCTTTTCTAAGTTCTCTTAGTTCTCTTTCTCTCTGCAAGTTTCTTTAAAGCACCAAGAACTCTCTTCAAGCTTTAAAAATAGCTGGGACAGTGCAACTGTTCACCTTGACTCTAGCATAAATGATCAGAAGGCAGTAGAAAGCGCTTCTACCGATCGAAGTGAATGAAGCCGACCGTTCTCCTTTTCCTAAGAAAAAGAGTAGAAGAATGATTTATGTTGTTTGGAAATATTTTCAAATAGTTCCAATTAATGATAATACTGGAAAAACTATTGAGAAGGCAAAATGCATATTTTGTAGTGGGCTTTACAATTTCAATTTAGCAAGTGGCACTAGCCACCTTTATAGACACTTGCAATCATGTATCCCAAATCTTATTTGGAGAAAATTATAGAAAAAAAATTAATTCATGTTTTTCCCGATGTTTGTGTGCATTTATTTTAGTAGTTTTAATTTCATTTTAAGAGAAGTTCTTAAAAAAAGTCATTGTTAATTTTTTTCACCATCATTTTTTAAATAAATTCAAAAACGTAAAAAGGGGCCAACGGTTGGCCCGTGGGCAGCATGGCCTAGCACGGCATGACTAGCGCTGTGCTGAGTTGGTACCCAAGCGCCTGGGCATGGCACGACCCAACCCAAATTTACATACATAATAGAGCACTTTCTGGTGTGCAAAGTGTACAAAACTAAGAATCCATTGCAAATAACGGGACTATGTTTTTTTTTTCCTTTGGATTGGTTTGATTATTATATTTTAGAAAAATATATTTATGGTACATTTAATAATTTCTAGTATCGAAAATGATTTAAAAAGTAAAAAATATTTCTAAGGGCTGGGTCCCTTTAGAAATGAAGATAGAATGTTCGACCTTACTAATCTGCACCGGTGGCTTAGCTCTTGTTGACTTGAGGTTGCCCTTTGAGATTATATCATTGAAGATTTTGCTACTTTGGAATCTTCTTAGATATTGTCATGGGAATTTTTCTTTGAACAAAAGTAAGGGAGATTAAAGAACATAAAGATTATATTGTACAATATTTACTTTTACGACCACCACACCACACCCCCCCCCCCCCCCCCCCCCCCAACCAATCTACATGGGCATAGTGACAGATGCTTGGATCATTAGCCTAACCACTTACAAGTTTTCACCATACAGACATCTATAGTCCATTTGAACGGGTTCCCATTTTATGGTCCACTTCAATAGATCATACGGTGGGCACACTCGCAACTATACTCGGCACAAGTTTTTTCTTAAGGCACTTCTTGAATCTTTGTCTTTGTTATTTTCATATAATTTACACACATTCAATATTTTCAAATTATTTATATATTGAAGTGGGGAGGTTGTGAATGGGAGGAAGTTGGAAGATTAGGTGGACATAAGTATGGCTTGGAGTAAGATAATTTGTTTTTTGTATGTTATAATTGAATATGATTCGACGGTAGATATTGTCATATAATATAATCTTGAGGAGAGTGAATTTAATATTTCTAGTATTTGCTTCTGGCTAACAATACTAGTAATGATAAATAACATTTTCTTGTTACCTTGACTTGGAGTCTCAATATGGTATTCATTTATTCTGATGTCTTTAAAACTAAGTAACTTTCTTCGGAAACTACTTGAGAACAGTGCATCCTTAATGAATAAGTAGGTACCATTAAGTAACGCCATATGGGCTCTTCCGAAGCCTGTAATGATTTGCATAAGTCCAGCTATGACTAGAGGGGTCGAAAGACTTGATCATCGCAGTCATTTTATACAAGTCTGAGGGATTTTGGTTAGAAGTCATAGGTTGTAAGGCTCGAAACCAGAGGATTTTGATTTTGGTTAGGAGTCATAGGGTGTAAGGCTTGAAACCAGAGGATTTTGATTTTGGTTAGGAGTCATAGGGTGTAAGGCTTGAAACCAGAGGATTTTAGGAGTGAGAATGTACACTGTACATGATCTGGATACACTATACATGGTTTGGGTATATTAATGACATTGAAGTATAATATTCCTTGAGAAGTTTTCCATTGATAGACATTTGTAGACACCTCATTTGGCACCCTATGTTGACCCAAACCACTTATCTTGTATAATGATGCCCCGATTTTACCCTAAATTCAATGCTTTTAGCATGATTCAAATCAATTTAAAAAATGTTAATTATTGAAATTTAAAGAGAATTTTAGAAGCCATGCATTGCATATCATCATTTAGATTTTTTTTATCTTGCATTAAAAGATGCATTCCATTAAGGTAAAAATTAAAAATGAAAGAAAATGGCAGAAAGTATAAAAATAAATGAATATCATCATCAATACGAATGTCTAATATACATGAAAATGGTTCAAGTTCATTGCCGGTGATTGGAGTGCCCAAATCACTAATAATAAAATAATAAAAAATAATAGAGATAAGGTCAGAAACACTCACCCAAAATCTCATCATTCATTTCCATTCTACTAACCATCTAGATATGTAGCTTACTTTGATCTATTCGTCAAGAACTTTCCAATGATATATAACACTCCAAAGTCTGACGAAAGGACCGAAAGTTATGAGACCCGGGGCTCATAACACTTGGCCTAGACTCTGCATGGCCCACTTGTGAAAAATAATTTTTCTTGTCCAATTTTCTTCCCAAATGCTAAAACTAAATTCTTTAATCTTAGATTGGGTAGAGAGGCCCTCCTATCTTCCATTACATATTACATGTCTCACGTTTTTTTGGCTTGAGGATAGCCTATCATTTTAACGTAAGGTCCAGCCTAGGCTACACAGCGAGCTTTAATATGATGGTCCAACACATGGGACCCTTCATTTCATCATTCCCATCACTATTACTGCCATTATCATCATCATCATTATTATTATTATTATTATCAATATTATTATCATTATTATTATAAACATCATCAATATCATTGTCTTTATTATTATTATTATTATTATTATTATTATTATTATTATTGTTATTATTATTATTATTGTTGTTGTTGTTGTTGTTGTTGTTGTTATTATTATTATTATTATTATCATCATCACCATCATGGCCACTCATGCTAACTAAAATATTGCACGTGGGTCCAATATTCACCATAGGTATGGCTGCCTCCACCAGGGTCACTCATGAAACTAACCCTGTTCGAACGCCAACTAAAACATCAAGTACAAACCCGGCCCGAATTCTCAACCTGGCCCTTAATCCCGGCCTAAAACGCTAACCCTATTTTAAACCCAAGCTCCAACCTGACTTGGGCCCATGATCCATGTCTAACCCATAGGCCCATTAGCTCACCTAATAATTCAAATTTCAAACTAATTAAGGGTGAGCTAATCTTATCCCCACCTCATCTAATCCAGTTCTCAGATCCCATCTTATCCTCACCTTCTCAATTGTCTAATCCCAATCAGCTAATCCACCGATTTCAATTTTTATAAAAACCTGCTAACCAATCACCGGAGAGGATTCGGGAGATCTGGGCTCTCCATCTCTATCCATCCCAGTTCCAAGCGTAAGAAAATATAGAAATGAAGAGAAGAGAGACGGGGACATGGTCAAGGAGGAGAAGAAAACAGAAAAACAAAGGAAGAAGGTGGGCATGAAAGAAGAAAGAAAAGAAAAGAGAAACAGAGAAAGAGAGAAAGAAGAAGAAGAACAGGAAAAGGAAGAGAGGAAGACAATCCCCATTGAGGGTCATTTCCCTCCTCTCTGGTCTCCAGGAAACAACACACCAGCTTCCTCTTCCCCGTTAACCTTTCATTATTATTATTATTATTATTATTATTTTCCGTACTCGTTTTCCTCTGTAATTATTTTTCCTCCTCTTTCTCTCTTCCTCTCCCTCCCACTGCTGGCCACTATCCATGCCAAGCTTCATCCCTGTACTCACACAACCCATCACCTAGCCTCAACCCAACACTCACTGGACCAACCAAAACTAACTCCTCAAGCATCCCTTCTTCACCACTCCCATTGCAAACCACACCACCCACTTCCACTTCACTGCACACACCTTCCACCCTCCCCAAATCAACTGAAACCAACCCTCCATCCCTTCACTACCATAGCCACCTTACACCTCACAAACTCAAACACCTGATCATCTAGCATCCCTTCCCCCACTCACCATTTTCATCATAGAGCCTACATCACTGTTGATCCACTATCACCACATTACATATCACAATGCTCACGTTCAACCACATGGCACTATCACCATTCTTACCATCTCTAGTTCCCCATCGCACACACAAACTTAGCCCTTCACAAGATGTCCTCGCACCTTCACAGCTCGCAGAATTCACAGTCCATTTTCACCAACACTACACCCATCTCTATCAACACCATCACCCACACAACTCACCGCTTAAGCTGCCACCACCAACCCTCCTTTTCATCTCCACACAACCCATTGCCACCATCCTCGTTCACAACCCAACAACCCTTCACCCCCATATCTCTGTTGGCTGTTAGCAGGAAAAATGGAAACAAACAGAATGGGAGAGAGAGTTACACAGAGATTGTAATAAAAATTTCATTCGTTGGATGCTTATTTCACTAATACACAACTCATAAATACATAGAGGTGACTTAACAATAAAAGGACAAGTGTCCCATGACCCCTAAACTCTAAAACTAACAAATACACGTACACATGAACGTTTGTGGACTTCTTCAGCAACGATGACTTATTCAAAGCAGGTATTTGAATTAATATTTTAACACTCTCCCTTAATTCAAATGCCTTCAACACCAAGCATTCTTCGTAATTTGAAAAATCTTTCTCTAGAAGAGCCTTTGTGAAAATATCAGCAACTTGTTCCTCCATGCTACAGTACTTTAGCTTGATCTCTTTCTTTCCCACAAGCTCGCAAATAAAATGGTGCCGAACTTCTATGTGCTTTGTTCTTCCATGGAAAACTGGATTCTTTGTTAATTCAATTGTTGACTTGTCACAAAATAAAATTGTTGCTTCCACTTGCTTTTCCTTCAGGTCGGATAGAATCCTCCTAACCCATACAATTTGACAAGCCGCACTTATAGCTGCCATATATTCTGCTTCGGTTGTAGACAATGCTGTCGTTTGCTACTTTTTTGAAGCCCATGATATCAATGCAGACCCAAGACTAAGCCCATCGCCTGTAGTGCTTTTCCTGTCATCTACACAACCAGCCCAATCACTGTCAATATAAGAGACAAGTTTGCAAGTTTTTGATTTTTTATACATGAGTCCGAGATCCAATGTTCCGCGAATATATCGTAGTATTCTCTTAGCTGCACCCATGTGAGCTTGACTTGGACTGTTCATAAATCGTCAAATCAAACTTACTGAAAACATTATATCTGGCCTTGTATGTGTGAGATAAATCAAGCTGCCAACCATACTTCGAAATTCTTTTGCATCCGCCTTTTCAATTCCATCTTCTAAAATAAGCTTCTCATCTGTATTCATGGGTGTTTTAGCAGAATTGCAATTTGACATATGAAAACTTTCCAACAGATCCCTTGCATATTTTTCTTGGTGGAGCGAAATACCATTTGAGTCTTGAACAACTTCCATCCCCAAAAAATAATGTAATAGACCGAGATCTGTCATTTCAAATTGGGACATCATATTTTTCTTGAATTCTTCAACCAATTTTGGAGAGTTACCAGTAAATATCATATCATTAACATACAAACACACCATGAGAATTTCATCCTTACCTACCACCTTCACATAAAGGGTCGGTTCACTTTCACTTTTTAAAAAATAATGGTCTAAAAAATATTTGTCAATCTTGCTATACCAAGCTCGTGGAGCTTGTTTGAGCCAATATAGTGCCTTTGTAAGCTTATAATCTTTATTTTCAGACCCTTTAATCTCAAACCCACGAGGAAGTCTATGTTGAACAGCCTCCTGGGTTGTTCAACATAGACTTCCTCCTGCAACTCTCCATTTAAAAAGGCTGATTTTACATCAAATTGAAAGAGTTTCCATCCTTTTTGGGCAGCAACAGCTAGAATAGTCCTTATAGTGTCGATTCTAGCAACAGGAGAAAAGGTTTCAAAGAAATCAATACCTGGAACTTATACATACCCTTTGGCCACCAAACGGGCCTTATATTTTTGCAAAGAGCCATCTGCATTAAATTTGGATTTGTAAATCCATTTGAGCCCAATAGCCTCTTTACCTGGTGGTAAATCTACCAACTGCCATGTTTTATTCTTTTCAATGGCATTCATTTCAATTTTCATTGCATCATGCCAATTTTTCTCCCTTACTGCATCTTCAAAACAAGTGGGTTCAGTGGCAAAGCATATAAAATCACATGACTGATAAATATCAACAAGACTTCTGACTTTTCTAGGAGGTGATGTGGATCTAGTCAAACTAGATGGAGGATCGGGTGATGGATCAAAAGATGTTATCTCTTCTTCTTCAACAATTAGAGGGTAGTGATCAACCTCACTATCCCACCTCCATCCATCATTCTCATTAAAAATTACATCCCGACTAACGAATAAAGTTTCATTTTCAAGATTATAAAGTCTATATCCTTTTGTTCCTTCACTATATCCGACAAAAATGCACTTAAGACTCTAATCATCTAACTTGTGCCTTTTTTCACTTGGGACATGTGCATAAGCTATAGAACCAAAGATCTTTAAGTGACTTACATTTGGCTTCCTCCCATACCATGCTTCATATGGTGTTTTTCCATTGACTGCTTTTGTAGGAGAGCGATTAAGCAAATAAACCGTTGTAGATACTGCTTCAGCCCAAAAGCTTCTTGGAAGCCCTTTTTCTTTCAACATACATCTTGCGATTTCAACAATGCTACGATTTTTTCGCTCTGCGACTCTATTTTGCTGTGGAGTGAAACTTGTAGTAAGTTCTCTTCATATTCCTGCATCGTTACAGATCATAAAGAAATCCTTGGATGTAAATTCACCCCCTCGGTCAGTTCTTACTGTCTTAAGTAAAAATCCACTTTGTTTTTCAACATAAGCTCGAAATTGTAAAAAGCATGAAAGAGCTTCAAATTTTTTCTTAAAAAAATACACCCAAATCATCCTTGTGCAGTCATCAACAAATATGAAAAAATACTTGCTATCACCAAGTGAATTTGTGTGCATAGGGCCACAGATATCAGCAAGTACCAACATTAATGGTTGATCAGCCCTCCAAGATTTACCCACTGGAAAAGGGGTTCGATGATGTTTGCCAAAAATGCAAGCTTCATAAATTGTATTACCATGATGGACAATAGGTAAGCCAACAACCATATTTTTTTTATACAGTGAATCCAAACCATGAAAATTTAGATGCCCATATCGCTTATGCCAAAGCTATGAATTATCATACTCCACAGACTTGAATGCATTGAGGGTAAGATCAGAAATTTTGAGAGGAAACATTTTATTTTGAGTCATTTTCACTGTCGTGACCAATTCCATAATCTTCTTTTTAAATAACATGCATTTATCCTCATCAAAAATAGCATAGTACCCCTTTTTCATTAACTGTCCCAAGCTAATTAGGTTTTGAGCCAAACTTGGTACAAACATAACATCATGTATAAGCTTTGTACCTGACTTGGTGTTCACAGAGACAATTCCTTTGCCTTGCACCTGGACTTGACTATCATTTCCCATTAGGACTTGTGATCTTATTGATTCATCTATCTCAACAAATAATGTTTTATCACCTGTCATATGGTTACTGCACCCACTATCCAAAAACCAAATATCTCCAACAAATTCAGCATTTGCAGATAAACATGAGAGAAATAAATTTGCCTTAACTTCATCATTTGTCTTTTCTTCATGGAAATTTGCTTGATTTTTGTTTTTATGCCAACAATCCTTTTCTTCATGTCTAACTTTGTTACAAATTGAACATTGAGGCATAGTTGAGGACTTGTTTTTATACCAACAATCTTTTTCAATATGACCTCTTTTCTTGCAATTACAGCAGTGAGGAGGTTCGAGATTACCTTTGTTGTGGTTTCTCTCGTTTCCATTATACATGGCTCTTCCTTGGCCTCTTCCATGAAAATTTTGCCTCCCGCGACCACGACCTTGGCTGTTTCGCCTTTGGTTGGAGGTAGCCCCTGCATTATTGCTTGATCCCTTCTTTAAATCAAGTATTGTCTGGAAAACCTGCTCAACTGGCTTATCTGCAGTCCTGTTTAATCTTTCTTCATGTGTTTGCAAAGAACCCATTAGCTGAGTCAAAGATAATTTAGTTAAATCCTTGGATTCTTCAATGGCAGCAACAACATGGTCAAATTTGGGAGTGAGACTTCTTAACACTTTTTCAACAATTTTTTGATCAGTTAGGTCCTCATCAAGAGACCTAATTTGATTCACATTGGTTGTAATTCTTGTAAAGAATCCTTGAATGGACTCAGAATTTTTCATCAATAAATTTTCAAACTCATGGCGAAGAGTCTGTAATTTCAAGGTAACAACTTGATTGGATCCTTTATATTCATCTTGAAGTAATTCCCATGCTTCATTTGATGTGGTGGCTCCCATTATCCTAGGAAAGATAGTCTCATCGAAAGCTTGTTGGATGTAAAATAAGGCCTTTGCATCCTTTTTCCTATTTTCTTTCATCTCATTTTTTTGGGCTGCAGTAAGTCTACCCTCTTGTGAGTCATATTCAAGTAACCCATTCTCAACTAAATCCCATAAGTCATATGAAATAAATCAGGGTTTCATTTTGATACTCCAAAACTGATAATTATCACCTTTAAAAATAGGAACCAATGGTTGAGAAACACTTACAGCACTAGCCATTCCTTCCTTCCTTTGTTTTCTTTCCTCTTCCTTCACTTCCAATCGACTGCCGTTTCCCTTTTTTCTTCTCTTCTTCTTCTCTTTTTTTTTTCTCTTCCTTCTTTCTTTTTCTCTCCTTTTCCTTCCCAGCCGACTGCACTACACTGTTTTTCTTCTTTTTTTTTTTCTTCTCCCAGTCGACTGTCTTCTTCTCTCTTCTCCTTCTTCTTTCCTTCCCAGCCGTCTGTTTTTTTTCCCAGCTGTCTGTTTTTCTTCCCAGCTGAGTGCACTCCTACTTTTTTCTTTTCTTTTCTCCCTTTGTTTTTCTTTCTGCTCTTTTTCTCTTTTCTCTACCATTTTCTTCTTTCTACTCTCCCAACTGACTGCTCCTTTCTCTCTCTTTGTTTTCTTTCTGCTCTTCTGTTTTTTTTTCTTTCCCAGCCAGCTGCTTCCCTTCTCTCTTCTCTTCTTTTTCTTTCTTCTTCTCCAAGCTCTGATACCACAAAATGTTGGCTATTAGTAGGAAAAATGGAAACAAACTGAATGGGAGAGAGAGAGTTACACAGAGATTGTAATAAAAATTTCATTCGTTGGATGCTTATTTCACTGATATACAACTCATAAATTCACAGAGGTGACTTAACAATAAAAGGACAAGTGTCCCATGACCCCTAAACTCTAGAACTAACAAATACACATTCACATGAACATTTGTGGACTTCTTCAGCAATGATGACTTATTCAAAGCAGGTATTTGAATTAATATTTTAACAATCTCCTCCCCTTCACTAAACCATCAGCATTTACCCCACAGCAGCACCTCCACATCTTCTCTTCACTTCACAGAGATCACCCTTGCACTAACCTGATCCCATCTGCTCAAACTAGTCCCCATCTTCACCAGGCTCACACCTTCACTGCATAGATAGCACACCATCTCCAATAGTCTGTACCAAGCCCACCTCTCTTCTCTACCATTCGCCACTAGCATCGTACACCTTCACGTTGCCATCCTTTTTCCATCACTTGCACACTCTCCCACCTTTAGACAGCCCACTTGTTAATCCAAATCAGAAAACCAATCAGAACCCATACCCTCTCTTCCTCCAAAATTAGACCCACTTCATTAACCTTGGACCTGAGTACAAAGCCCACTTACCCTTAGTCAACCAGTTGGCCCAACTACACATTCCACTTGCTGTCCCACTCTTATTTATGTTATTTTGTGTTTAATTAAAATCCTATTAATTAAAATCCTAGCATTAGGATCATGCATGCACACCTTCTCATCTTTAGGATTTGCATTTAGTTTAATTTGCTTTGAACTTAATTCTTTTACTTTATTGCACATTTAGTTTACTCTCATGTCTTGGGATCATTCATATAACATGGCCATGCATTTTTTTCTGTTCATTTTCTCTGATACGTTAGTCTCATGCACCATGTCATTGATTTTCTTCATGCATCCACCGTTTTCATATATCACCCTAGTCTATAAAATTTAAGACTGCATAAAAAAAATCAGAAAATAGAAAAGACAAAAAACAAAGTAAAAAACATTAAAAAAGTCCCTAATAATAATAATAATTGGAAAACTTGGATTAATTGGATCGCACTTTTAATTGAAACTTAAATTTAGAATCAATGTAAAAATCACAAATCAAATTAATCTAAGTAGATCATGAATTTGGAATAGTAGGTTAGGCCCCATCAACTCTCTTCTCTTCCTTTAAAGGAGAGTGGATGTGGGCGGTTTGGGACCTTAAGATAGGGTAGGAATTCAATGATTAGTAAACCATGATTTAATAGGATTAAATTCAAGTAGAAATCCCCAAGTTAGGCTCTTCTAGCCCCGATTATCAAAAATCCAAAAAAACTATAAAACAAACAAAATCACCCCAAAAATATTTCCTTCTCTTTCCTTCCACCTCCGGTGCCAAATATTTTAATGTGCTAAAATGATAAAAAGGAAATAAAGGCTAATTCAAAGATTAACTTAATGATAATGATAAGACTAATGTATGATCTCAGTCTCTCTTTTCAATTAATCAAACAATTGACCCGAATGTGGCCACAATTTCCTTTTTTTTCAAAATTGAAATCACACATGACACCTTGTTTGCATCATTACTTTTATTTTAAAATTGGGCTTTAAACCTTTTTTTGCCAAGGGGTTGGAAGGGGGTACCCAGGAATGGGACGGATCCACTTCTAAAAACTTTGGCACCTCCCCCCTTTTTATTTTATTTTCATTTATTTTATTCCACTTGGATTTGATTTTAATTGATCATATATTTTGAACACGGATTATCTTCCTATTTGAAACCCATAATATGACCCATATTGTGACCCGTACTTCGCTAAGACCCAAATTGAGTGAAAGGACAACCGTCGTATTTTGCTGGAAGCACATTAGACCAGAAGGGAACCCACCTTATTTTCTCCCATTATTTCTTTGACACTAGTCGAAGAACGGAGTTATGGCTGTTACCATGACTGGCGGTCATGATCTAACAATTTTAAGGGTAGTCGGAATCATCAATTTCGATATACAAATATTAAATATCATAAATAGATGAATGGAGATCTCCCTCCTCGGAGGGATCAAAATTCACATCCGATAGCATCATGCATCTGTCTCCTTCGAGTGTAAGAAGCGTTTAGGCACCATTGGAGTATACCTACAACAAAAAGTTCTTCCCATTTGAATTTAAATTTGCTTTTTAACATGTGTGTGAGAACATTGGCCTTTTGACTGCAAGGACTAAATCTCCTTTTTTGTAAGCTCTGTATTTTGACCTTCTTGTCAAAAGATCTAGTCCTACGAGCTTGATAAAGCTCGATGCTTTGTCAAACAACAAGCCTCTTTCATCAAGGTTTTCCAACTTTTGAAGTCTGAGCTTGGCATTCTTTTCTTTAGTGTATTTGTTCATCACAGCTACCCGAAGAGAAGGAAGTTGAATTTCTAAGGGTATCATAGGTTCATAGCCGTAAACCAAGGAATATGGTGTTGACTTGGTCGTACCACGAACAGTAGTTCTATATCCCCACATTGCTTCAGGAAGTTTGGTACTCTAACTCTTTTTCTTGTTAGAGATCATTTTCTTCAAAATTTTGCAACTAGTGTTGTTGAAAGCTTCAGCAAGTCTGTTAGCTGCAAGGTTTTATGCCGTAGAAAAATAATATTGGATTCCGTACTTGTCACAGAATCTGTAGAATTTGTCATTATTGAACTAAGAACCATTGTCATGATGTAGATGTTTAGGCACCCCAAGCCGACAAATGACATAAGTCATCAAGATGCTGAGGACTGTATCTGTTTTGACTTCTGCAAGAAGCACTGCTTCTGCCCATTTAAAGAAGTAATCTGTTGAGACTAAAATGAACTGATGGCCACGTTTAGATGGCGGATTGATTTCGCCAACTATATCCATTCCCCAGGATTCAAACGGCTAAGAGGTAGGTATAGGATGTAGATATTCAGGCGGTTGATGAATGTAATTGTCATGGATTTGGCATTCATTACATCTTTTGGCAAAGTTGATGGCGTCAGACACCATTGTAGGCTAGTAATAACCTGACCTTTTGAATCTGATCATAAAGCTCTGGTCCGACTTAATGAACACCGCATAGCTAAAATGAACTTCTTTGAGAGTTTGATTTATTTCTTTTGGTGACAAGTAATGGAGAAGAACTCCACCATATTATTTGCAGTAAAGAGTCTTCGAGAATAAATCAAACTGAAATTTGAGAGCTTGCCTTTGAATAATAGTTTTGTCTTTAGCATTTTCTGGCAAGACCCCATGAAGAATGTAATCAATGAAAGGGTCTCTCCAATCTCTGAATGAGTTTTGGAAAGATGAAATCCGATTCCTGATCACATCAAAGCAATCTGTTACTACTTTATCGATGTCGAGTAAAGGTAGAAGCCTTGTTTCAACTACTTTCAATGCTTTTTTGTCATTTCCAAGAACTGACATTGATGCTGCCAATGCTGCTAGTGCATCTGCTTTGACATTTTGATGTATTGGAATGTGGTGAAATTTGATCAGCGCGAATCTTTCCTTGACTTCACAAGCTTTATTGAAAAAAGAAAGCATGTCTAGTTTCTTCACTTCAAATTCGAGATTCATTTATTTGATCACAGGTTGCGAATCTCCATAGACTTTAAGCATATTGATACCAGATTCCAAGGCTAGCTCGAGACCCATAATCAATGCCGTATATTCCACCACTTTATTTGAACATGGCTTGATTAATGAGAAGGAGTGAGGGACGTGGAATCTTTCTGGGCTGTAGAAAATGATCCCAACCACGGTAACTAGATCTCTAAATTCATTTAACCTGGAGGCTCCATCAAAGTGCATGATCCAATGTAAGTCTGGATCAGAAGTGGGTTTCCATTTATGTTCCATGAAGACAACTGGTTCATCGGGGAGATTGTTTTTGAATTCAGAATTCTCCAAAAGTGAATGTTTTGCTAGGAAGTCAGCAAGAGCTTTCCTTTTCACTACCTTTTGTAGGAACATATCTAATGTCATATTGAAAGAGAATAATGGACCATTTAGCTAGACAATCATTCAGTGCACCGGCCTTTATCACAAGTGCCTTCAATGTCGGTGTTGGAAACTAAGTATACTACATTAGAAAGAATATAAAGATGTAATTTCCTCGATATTCTTTTGAGCTAGCAATGTCCCCGGAGAGTGATCAAGAGCTCAAATGCAGAGGACGAAAGGTTTGCCTAGAATTGAAGCTAAAAGGACTGGTGGGTTTGTGAGACACCATTTGATATATTGAAAGGAATCTTCACAAGCTTTATCCCACACAAATTCAATTCCTTTCTTTATGAGTCTAGATAATACTTTGCATTTCCCAGATAAGTTTGAAATGAACCGACGAATGTAGGCAAGTCTACCTTGCAATCCTTTGAGTTCTTTAAGAGTTCTCGGAGAAGGCATCTCCAATATAACTTTGACTTTGACTAATCTCTTTGAGGATCAGCTCTATAATAATGGCAACTTCAACCAATCAGGCTAGAGACTTAGTTTTGTGACTAAGTATGATCGCCCTAATTTCTGGTCACAAATTAGTTTTGCACATTTTGATCACTACCCTCTCAGATGGTTGTTCCAAATATTTGTAGGATAATTCTCTCCATCTATTAATAAAGGCCTCTGCAGTTTCATTGTCTTCCTACCTTGTACTGCTGAGTATAGCAAAGGTGACTAGCCATGTCATGAAGGAGAGTTCTAGTAACTGCTTATACCAATCGAAGGTAACTTCTTTCAATGTGCCAACGAATAGTCTTATTTTTAGTGCAACTGACTCTGGTAGGCTTCTAAAGTGTGATTTAAAATGCATAATATGCTGATATGCTAACCCCTACCCATGATATTATTGGAGAGTCAGAAGTTTATAATCTGGTGGAAATGGAACCAGATCAAATTCCAAAGGACACTTGGGTGTAATACCCTTTTTTTTCATCCTGGTCTCCACTTTTGATTTTGTTAGTATTTCTTCAACTTCTTTAAAGGTTACATGTTTTTCAGGATCTGCATGAAGACCAAGGATTGATAAATGATCACCACCAGTAGAACCCGTAACTATCACCTTGTCTGTCAGGGACTTAAATTGAGCTGTGAGTAAGTGAATTTTAGTGGCATTCTTCCTGATCATTGCTTGTTCTCTAGTGTTCGCAAATAGAGGATTTATTTAAGCTTCAATCGGACCATCTAGCTTATCTGTTAAAATTTTCAATTGGGTAGTCAAGTGGTCAATCAAAGCTCCTTGTTGTTTAACATCACTGACATTGTTATCTTCTTTTTTACTAACATCTTCTTCATGAGCATCTTTACTTCCATTAGCATCGTCATTTCCATCCTTGATAATTCCACTCCCCTCAGCCATAAACACAGTGTACTGACGGGGATAGGATGACGTTAATGCTTGAGGAGTGGATTGACTATCTTTTGCATTCAAGATAGTGATAGGATCATCGTCAGAATCAATTTCAACATGACCTTCAGAAGTGCTGCTTGAATGGGAGTTTGAATCAGACCCTTGTGATTGAGTTCGAGCCATACTCTAAGTAACATTCAAGCTGAGCCTAGCCCGACCATGCAAGATGAGGTCAAATCCGAATCATCTTCTTTAATCACCCATTTTCGAGTGCTTGTGCTGTGATAGCTTTCGAGTTTGGTCCTTATAGTGGGCCAAAACTTTCTTCTTGATTTGGTTGGCTAGCTTGTCTACTAAGGTTTGATCTTTGAACCTGGCGACTAGTGGCTTGGAAGTACTAGCAATTCATTTCCAATCCATGGAATCAGAGCTGGGAAGTGAAAGGACGTCAACAACACCTATCTTGTTTTTCTTTTTTTGTTCCTTCTTTTATTGGAGTGAATCCTTGAAACGAGCAAGATTTGTCAAATTATTGATGAAAAATCGCTCAGTTTTCTTTTTATCTTTAGTGCCATGTGATAGGTGCTTGGGTGAAGATTGCGGGGTTGGTGCTCAATGATAGAGGGTAGACGCCTCCTACTAAACCTTCGTCCCTCTTTTTGAGTCAGATGATAGAAGGTATTATCTTTAAGTGAGGCCAAGAGTTTGTTCTCAGCTTTATTGGATTTTGAAATGTGTGGTTGCGATGACCACGTACTACATCCGGAAATGGATGCATGTTTTTGGGCCTTCTTATGAGTTTTAAGTTGCTGAAGGTCTTCTGGTATTTGCTTGTTGACGAACCGCTGTTTGCGCCAAGTAAAAGATGATCTTGAACCTTAAGCAATCGCTGGGTGCAACTTGCCAAGTGTCATTAACTTAAGACCCGTGAACCAGACTTGCCTTGCCTTTAGTTGAGGCTTGATGATATGAAGGTTGCTACCTCCTAACTTCAACTCGTGTTTTGGTTCCTCCTAAACCTTGTTGAAAACTCCAAATGGATTCTGGGCATATTTGGAAACCCAAGGTTTAAGAGTCTCAGCTTTCTTGACAAATTTTGGGGTCACTGATGACCCATTCAGATCAGTTAAAGTCTTAGAACCCATGGGAGTAGGGAGTCTTTGAAAGGCTAAGACTCTTGATGTAGGGGCCACAGAGTCTATTCGAGCCATCTTTGGGGCTCTTGAAGATGATTTGTTTTAGGTCATGGAGATTTTAAAGAGCCTCTCCTGGGCCTCGTCAAAAGTAATGATCAAAGAACTTATGATATCTTTGGAAAAAAAAAAAAAAAGTAAGCCCAATGGACTACATTAGTGTATAACCAACTTAGCTGCCTCTTGGGCTAGCTGGAATGGTTTATGAATGCCATCTGAACCAACAGGGTTTTGAACGAACATTGTGCTATGTTGACTGTCCTAACTGTCAGAATTTCTGGAGCATTTTGAAACCACATAGTTAGGCTTAAAAGCATGCTAGGCTGACTAAACCTGGTTGCCATAATTTCAACAGCATTCTAATGCTATCTATATCAGACTTATAAGCAAGAGAGGGTTGGATCTAATCAAAGGGATAAGGTCCATAGAATCATGCCTACACTACTACGATGATGATCATATAGGATCCATCAGTGCATGATGCCGGACAATGCATGACAGCAATGTCATTGGTCTTGTCACTGATTTAAGACAACTAGATATTTTGAACTGATGGGACTGAATCACTACCCTTCTACTGCATAAAAGGGCATCGATTTGGTTCATGCACATCGAGGTGCAAAGTCCCTTCAATTAAATAGAAAAAGTATGTACTTCGAGATACTTAATGCCTTCATTTGATTAATTATAGGATGCACTTCAAGGTGCAAAATTCTTTCATCAATGTTTCCAAACCCATCGTAGATATCAAGGTCTTGCATGGGCGTCTTCAAAGGTCAAACAAGTCATTTTCCGTAGCAAAATAGGTCAGTGACTGTGACCCATGATCACTACCCATTTTCCATCAATTACTGCGGTCACAGCACTTTTGTATAGCATCTCACAGTCACTAGGCAACAACAGCACTTTACAGCATTTTTCAGCACTTTTCATGCATTTTTAGCCGATTTTCATGTCTTTTGGCCAAATTTGATCACAAATTAGGGCAATGTAAATTTCCCACAAACAGCGCCAATCTTCTGATCACGCTCGAAAATGCGAAATGTGTAACGGATTTGAGTCCAACATTCATGCACTTCAAGCTTCTAAGAAGAATGGGAATTAACTACAGTTCATCATTAATTTTCCTTTTGTTTATATGGGTTCAACTGCTCTAACCGTGGAGATGCAGGTTGTTTACATATTTTTGAAAAGTTTACAACCCCTCCCTTAAGTCTCATATGTAATCCAAATTTGAAAAATACAAGAAAATACATAAAAATTGGGAAAAAATGCAAAAAAAAAAAAAAAAGAAAACAGGGGAAGTGACCATGGGTCACAGTCACTGGCCTCCTGCTAGTGACTGTGACCTGCGGTCACTGGCCTCCTGCCAGTGACTGTGACCTGCGGTCACTGGCAAACAGTGGCAGAAAAGCAACTGTTTGCTCTCTATGTGGCTCTATTTCGTTTCTGTGATGCTTCTAAGGTACTGACACTTTTTTTTTTCTTTTATCTTTGGAGTGTTGAGTGACCATCAAGAGGGTTGAATTTGGCCATGGAATCAATCAAAACCTTTGGTGATCATCACTTTTGGTTACGGACTGTTTTTGTACAAATCCGAAAAGGGTGCTATATACCAGCGAAATGGAGTCAAAGTTATGTCATTCTGAATCTATGATTTTCAAGGGATAGAATGAAGCCTAAAGAGGCTTGTTCACAACTTCTATGATGGCTATACACCCTCCCCCCCCCAGTGAGAAAAACAAGGGAATTGATTTCATCCTTTGAAGGCTCACCAGTGCTTGAACATAGTCTTCTTTTAAATGATACCCATACCTCTTTCTTCTCTGAACCATCTCTCACCTTAAGTGAATGAGAAGAAGAAGAAGAAGTGGGCTGGAGTGTCGGCGAATGCCTCATGACTTGCTTGGAATTTAGTAGGAACTTGCACTTGCAATTACTATCTATGTTCTCTGTATGTTTCTGTCTCTGATCTCTGTATGCTTCTCTCATCTTCTTTAGAGCCCAAATGTACCTTTTGTAGGCTTTAGAGGAAGTTGGGATGGTTCTTAGAAGTTTTAAGGAAGTTACACTTTGAAATAAAGTGAAATAACTCTCAAAAACAATCCAGGACCAAGTCACGGGTGGCCTGCGGTCACTTCTAGGAGCCATTTTTGGACTTTTGCATTTGTGACCCGTTTTTGCCTGTTTGGGGCCCAAACGATGTCCAATTTTCACGAAACTGGGCGGGATGCTTTTTGACACTAGTTTGAATGTGTCATTTAAATTTCAACCCATTTTGACCTTCTGAAGTTAGTCAACTCCCTTGTTGACTTTTCATGAAAATGGGCCCTTATTTTAGCTGTTTGAGGCCCAAATGACCTTGATTTGGTTTGAAACTTAAAGGGACTGATGTTAGGGGTATCTTGGAGTGTCCATCCAAATTTTATATAGTTTCAATTGGTGGAAGTAAGACTTCAAACAGTGACCCACTTGTTGCATGTTTTAAGTCATTATTCACCCCATGCTGTAGGTAATTAGCTAGTTTTCTACCCGAATGTCATTCAGTTTATTTGAAATTTTGGAAAATTCATTTTGAACATATTTTGAATATCCATTCCAAATTTCGTCAGCTTTGGCTCCTTGAAAGTAGGATTTTGGCTAGTAACCCCCATGGCTCAAAGGTCACTGACTTCTAGGCTAACATGTAGTAAAAGTAGGATCAAACGAAGTCCTATTGACTTGAAAATTTATAGGATCTCCCTTGAGCATGACTGAAGCTTTGTATGCAAATTTCATCTATTTTAAACATTGGAAAGAAGGACTTTAATCAGTGACCCCATGATTTGGAGGTTGCTGACCCAAAGTTGGTATGTTTGTAAACTTTGGGTCAAATGATGTCCATTTGACCTGAAATTTTACAAAGCTTCCCTTGTGCATAATTTGAGCTTCCTCCAGGAGTTTCAGCTGATTTGATCTTCATGAGATGTTACTTTACACAGTGACCGCACAGAGCTTAGTAGGCGATTATCCAAATTGAGTTTGGGTCCAAATGATATCTAAATGCTCTAAAACTTTGAAAGATAGTTTTTTAACATATATTTGAAGGCATTTCCTCAAGTTTGAGTTTACTTTGACATGTCGAAGTGTCAATTTCCACAATGACCCTCAAAGAGTTGGCAAACAATTACTGAAGCTTGATTTTAAGCTGAGATGAAGTCTAAATGCTTTGTAACTTTGAAACATCATTCCTAAGCATGCTTTGGAGTTGCCATGAGATATTCATCCACTTTGGTAATCCAAAACCTTGACTGTATTTAGTGACCCCTAGTTTTTGAATCAATGAACCCTGAATTTGGTATTTGGTGAGTTGAGTGACGAAATAAAGTCCGGTAACTCCGAAATGCTGCATTCTGAGCTCATCCGAAGTCTTTTGATTAGATTGCACTAGCTCTGAACATCTGAATGCAGTACTTGACTTACCATTCTACAATCCTAAGGTTTATGTATCCTTGGTTTGGAATTTGCTTATAATGTCTTTGTTGCAAAATTTGTAATTTTTTATGGGTCAACTGACACAAAGTCTAGGGTCACATTATATGCATATATAATATATGCTTTCTTGGCCACCAAGAAAGCCCCAGTAGAAAGACCAAATTACCTTTGACCTTAACATGGTCATTGGCTAGACCAATGACTTAATCCGACTAAACCGAAATAAAAGACATAAACCTAACAATCTCTACCTTAGCTTGGATCCCGTAAATCTTTGAGCCACATTGAAAATGCTTGTCTATCTCTTCACAGACCTTGCTGAAGGTACATCTTTTCATTGATGTTGCAAACTTCTTCTTGCCATACTCCACCTCGAACTAAAGGTTTGCATCCATTAATGAGTCCATGTGATGTCGATATCTGAATCACCTATAAACTGCCCTCATTTTAGCACAACTATGAAGATCCAATCAGCATGATCACTCTGAAAGAAACAGATCTAAAATCTTACTCTGATTGGCTCCGATATCGTTGAAATAATTTTCTGCTCTCCAATCGATCAAGCCCCCTTGTTCACCATCCAACAGCCAATCTCCCTTTTCCACTACGTAGATTTGCTCAAAACGAGTCTGTAGATACAAACGGATTTCTGATCAGACATCAGACAATTAAGATATTGCAACAAAATTTTTTTACCATTGACACCTAAACAAATAGCTTTGACTGGATTTGCCGATGTAGTGCTGATGTCAGCACTACACCTTTGGTGGGCTGGGCTCTACAGAGCTAGTCAGGTCCACCTGACTTGGAACTAAGCTGTACTCCGGGTTTCTGCTACAAGCCCAAAACTGGATTAGGTCAAACCTGTGCCTGAATCGAGCTAGACTTCTGCTGCTACAGGTTAGGTTAACCTGACCTAATCTTGACCTAGCCTGGCCTAAACTGGGCATCTTCCTTCTTAATGCTGCGATTCTAGTTCTCTACAACTAGAGAAAAATGCCCAAGACCCTCCTATTCTTCCTTCGATCAGCGAGCCACCGGCGATGATGGGTAACGACCTCCTCTCTGGTAGTGACGGAAGGGGAGGAGCCAGCGGCGGCAGTAGGCTCTCTCTTCGGTAATAGCAGCGGTGATGGTGCTAGCAATGGGCAGTGAGGTGGTAGATGATATCGTGTGGCTACAGGCGACGCTGCTCTTCTTCACGATCTGGTTTTACAACCAGAACTGCAGGAGGTGATGGTGCCCCCTTGGCCAGCCGTTTGCTCCTGTTAAGGCGGTTTTCCTCTTCTTCATAGTCATTATAGCAGAGACCGTATTCTCTTGTAATAGAGCTTCATCTTCTTCGACGACAAGTAAGACCCACTTTTGATCTCCTCTTCTATGATTTGAGTCAATAATCCACAACAGAGAACCAAATCAATCTGCATCTGAGATCTTCTCTGCTCTTGCTGTAAATAGAAACTGAGCCCACTCTTTTTTGCTCTTGCTGCAAATAGAAACCGATCCCACCTTTTCATCCCCACATATCTCTCAACTTGGAAATAATAGCAAGCCTAAGATCAAGGCAAGAGATGCATGCCTGATCTCTTTGCAAGACTTCGGATTTGATTTGTCTCGAGACGAGAAATTCAGATCTGATTCATCGCGCTGTAACCCCTCTTTCTTCTCAGGTTGAAGTCGGTGAAACCGACTGTCCTTCCCATAACTGTGGCCCATTTTAAGATCACACAGCCGATCTCCTACTTCTGATCACCTTCAGGAAACCCAATCCGAGAGGCCTCATGCTCTATGTTTTCTCCGACTCCAAATTTGTTTTGGCATAATGGAAGATGGATCTAAACATCACCGCCTCCTTTTCCACGCAGATCCGTCAATTACAAAGAAACTTCTAGCAATCTCAACCTCGTTTTAATACTAATTGTTGTGCACATGCGGAAGCATTATTACTAGTAGTTGCTGATAGATTAATACAACTTCAGAGATTGGCAAGGAAGAGGGTTAGACTCTATGACACAGCAATGATTGAAAAATGTTACTTGATGTCATGAATACGAGATTGCTCTGACTACTTAGGTGCAAAGCTCAGATCAGCGTTGAATGGATCGGGAAAGAGCAAAATGCCAAATTGGAAGGAAAAACAAAATAATCAGAATTAGAAGGAGATAGTGTGCAAGAAAGGTCAAATTCAGATGACGGGGAATCACTTTCGGATACTATAAGTATGGATCGGGTTGATGATTTATGGTTTTAGGATTCAAATTCTTCCTATCATGTGTTTGAGAAGAGATTGGTTTGATGCAAATAACTCTCATTGTTGATGGATCTATTCTTATGGGGGAGAATGCAAATTAATAAACATTTGAGATAAGAGCAGTAGAGATCCAGGTGCATGATAATGTTATTCAAACCCTAACAGATGTGACATATGTTCCGGGTTTACGAAGAAATTGGATTTCTTTGGATGCCTTAGACTTCAAAGGCTGCAAGTGCACTGTAGTGGGTGAAGTTACAAAGATGAAAAAAGGGAACATTGGTTATCATAGAGAGTGAGAGATAATTAGAAATTCCCATAGGTTGATATGGGATGGTTCTTTCAAGTGGAGTAGTAAAGGAGACATCACAGGGGAGGAAATCCATAGTTCAGGTGGAGTTAGATGTGGTGAGATCATCGAAAGATGGATTAATGAGTCTTCGATTATATCATCTAGCAGAAATTAAAGAAGACCTTAGCAAAGATGATTTTCTAAGAAAAAGTAGTTTTGTTAAGGTTAGAGTAAATCAGTTTAGCATCGAGTCATACCTAACACGCATGTACTGTACCCAACCCACCAGAACAGGCTAGAACAGGATAGTTACATGTTTAATGGAGAAAACACTGGGTTGGAGATAGAAGAACGGATTCACAGGTACTAGTGAGATCTGGATTTGGGGAGGTCTTCAGTTTTGTCTTGACAGATGGAATTTAGGTTCATTGTGTTGTAAGAATGCATGCATGTAGCAACAAATGGAGGGCACTTCGAAAGTTCAAGATAGTAGTGTTGAGGTCAAAGGAGGCAATTGTGGGAAGTGTCAAGTTAGTTTGGACTTGATCGACACTAGACAATACTGAGATTGTCCGTGCATTGGGCTAGAGGTGTAGGTGCCACGCAAGGTCGTAACATGTGTAGAAGCATACCTTTCAGCGAAGTGCGTGAAGTGCTGGTTCAACATGTACTATCGGCGTAGTGATATACCATTCAGCAAGGTGCGTGAAGACATTACTAGGTATCTCAAAGTAGTTCTGAGGATTTGCTGAATCCAAGCTAAGGAGGAGATTACTGGGTTTTATCTTGAATTCCGGTTTAGCCGAATCAATTGTCTGTTTTAGCTAAAACCGAGGTTCAAGGTTAAGGGTATTTTAGTCATTATGTATGGGCTTTCTTGTTGGCCAATAAAACAGGAACTATATATATTGATGTACTGTAACCCTAAGTGTTAGGGTGATTGAGATGAAATCATAATAGATGAGTTTTCTCCTCCGTGGACGTAGGTAAGGTTGCCAAACTACTTAAAATTGTTATGTTCATGTGTGTGATTGCTTGATGGTGTGATTGTGTATTCATCGTGGTTGATCTGTTAATCATAGGTAGTTTCTGTTGCGCCGCTTTTTCTAACAAGTGGACGTAGTCAAGGTTGCTGAACTACGAAAACTGTTGTGTTTATGTGTGTAATTATTTGATGGTGTGATTGCTTGTATTCATCGTGATTGATCCGTCGATTGCAGGTATTTCCGTTGCACTGCATTTCCCAACAGAGGAGTCTGTATTTTGCAGAAATGTTGGACTTGGTTCTAACTCAGTTTTGTGGGCTGAAGTCAGGCCCAAATATTAGTCCTGATAATCAATCAGCAAGGATTGGACAGACTACCATGAACATCCTCTCCAGGTTAGGGTGGATGGATGGGTTGCATAAAATAGGTCCATTCGAATCTAAAGAAAGGAAGGATCATCCAGTGAATCCCAGTCTGATAGGTATATGAGTCGATTCGTTGGATCTTTCATCTAATGTTTCCTATGTAGATAGGGCAGCTGGAATGGATCTAGTGGGTCACACGTAGATGGGTACAAGATAGTAGGGTTGATGGATAGCTGTATCTTTCATCTGACATTTCCCACATGGGTAGTTGGATGGTCAGATCCTTTATTGGTTGGTTGGTTGGGTGGATCGAGTGGATTCCATGTAAATGAGTTAAGATGGTTATGATTTTGACGCAGGTGGCTACATATATAGAGGGTATAGGAGTGAAAAGATTATACGTTGTTTTATGTAAATTAACGGACTAGTGACTTAATCACATGCAGATATTCTATCAAACAACAAATAACAAAAGCCTGAGTTTCTTGTTAAAAAACAAACACAGAAGACAGCTTCAGCCAAAAAAGAAAAACGAAAAAAAAACAACAAAGAAGACAACAACAGAAAAGCAGAACACATAACATATTGGCCAGCAGCCATGACCCAGACAGAAATAGAGATCAATTACGAAGACAAACACAGTAGAACTCCTCCTTAACTCCCGGTATTCGCGAGCTTGATGCTTACACCTCCCACAGTGATATCGCCGAGGCGGGGGACCAAGGACACCACCAGCTTCTCAGTAGCTTCTGCTTCGAGATCCTCCACCAAGTTGGTGATCCCGAGCTTCAGCGTGGTCTTCTTTGTCTTGGTGTCGGTGCTATCCTTACTATCACCATGGTGGGGCAGCATCACAAAGCTGCCGGCGAGTTCGCCGAGGTCCGAGCTCACGACGCCATCACCCGAGGGGGTGGTGACATAGACATCAAACCTGGATGGCTTGAAGATGGGTGCCTCGATGCCGCTGATCACTAGAGTCTCCACTGCTCCATCCTTGTCGGTTTTGGACCGAGACGTCTGGGGTCGGGTCACCAATACACGGATGGTCGCGTCCAGGGCTCTGGAGCTGGACCCGAACTCAGAGACTGCGACCGTGGTGGTGTCCGTTGTGGTCTTGGTCGTGGCTTTTATCTTGGTACGAAGGCCAGTTTCAGCCCATGGAAGCTCCACTTCATCATAGGTGTACCTCAGTTTGATAGGGTTGAGGCAGTCTCTCAGCTGTTTTGATTATTATTATTATTTTTTTCAGTTGGGTTTAAATGTCAAGCATTTAGTATAGCAAATAAAGAATAAAGAAAACATATACGAAGGACGTGCTGCAACATGTCAATTGAGAACTTCTGAGGCTGGACCATAGATCCTTCAATAGGACACAACTTTGATATCCATTATCGAATCACTTTAAAATCAATGTCCTTTCATTTGTTTAGCAGCTGGCCATACTTATCTTCAATTGAATTTAGGCCCACATTCTCACCTAAAACATGTGACTAGAGCGAGTTTTCATGAGGTCCATTTCAGTCACTCCCTACGCAGATGGTGAATGGTTGGGCATGAAAGATTAAAAGGCATTTTCCTATCTCTAGCTGTAACGATGCAGGCTCATTACCCACATACGCATATGATATTGTCTGCATTGGTTCATGGAATTCCAACTCAATTTTATCTCACAGTTTTAAATAGCCTCCTGTGGAGTTAAGGCCACGGCAGCACTTATATATTAGGATCAGGGCTTTGATATTTCTAATGTGGGACTTGAAACCTTACCCCTGTGGATTTCCCTATATTGGTTTATAGGAGCATTTGATCAGATCTTACCTTAAAGGATTATTCAAGCAAGTCAGGGTCTCACACTGGCCCTTCATGAATTTAATTTTAAGTTTATTGTTTGAAGCAATAAACTAAGAACACACAAAATGATTTTTTTTTCCAGTGTTCGTGCAGTTGGAGAGAGACCTAACAGGTGTTCTCTCTTAAAAGTTCACACGTCAAGGACACATGATTAGGGCTGGTTTGGCACTAGTTTTTTTGGGTTTGAAAAATATATTGCTCGATAGGTTTGGTTTTTATTAAGTTTTTATATACTACCTTTCTATTGTAGATCATGATCATTTACAACTTCTTAAAAGAAAACTTAGGTCACGCTTAACAATCAAATCTTCAAGGATATCTCACTTCTAATTTTTTATTAAGTCGTAGAAAATCGATTTTTTGGAACTGTAAATCCTGAAGGGCTTGGACATGTAATTTCATGTTGGACCTCCATTAAAGCATTTGAAAATCCTCATTTTTATGGTACTCAACAATACCAACTTTTCTTGGCTATATGCATCCATACGCACTGATATCAATATGAGATCCTCAGTTATATATATCTTTAATGAGAACTCTAGTTCTATGAATCAAGATTCTATGAGGGTTTTGACCCACTCGTGAGTGAACCAATTACAATCCGCCATGTCACCATGAAGAGGGATTGTCTTATATGGGACACCAGTGTCCATATGAATGGCAAGCTTCTCCTTTGTGACTTGGTGAACCGTGATTGGTCCATTCATAGACACTATAGAGAAAAGTCTTAGACAATCAGGACTAATGTTCTATGGGTAGTGAGGAATCCTTAAATGCGTTGCTTGTTACCAAACATGCACTTTGGTTTTGTTGAGAGAGAGAGAGAGAGAGAGAGATACCTTGACTTTGACCAGCTGTTTGTTTTCATCAATGAAGAGGAAGGAGGAGTCAAGCCAATCAGTGTCATTGAACTCGGTTTTGTTGCCCCTCATGCACCTGTAAATGTGCCACATCCGGTCCACATTAGAATGGTGGCAAAAGAAAATAGGGTCCCTCGCAGCAGAGTAGAAGTTGCCCATGTCCATGTAAGGCTCCGTATCTGGGCCCGTCCACTGGTGCACCGCATTGTGTATGGTCTCCAGACTTCCTGCCGAGTTGGTGCTACTATCCATTGTCTCCCCGGCCCTTACCGGATCCCCCATGAACAACTCTGGTAAAGTCAAGCCCTCCTTGTAGCTTGTTCTAATCTGCAACAGATTCTTATTCACCACCGCTTGCACCTCGTCATCTGTGGACGGAACTGCGTCACCATATGAGTAGTCGAAGTCCAACACCGCGGGAGGAAGGTGGCTTAGATTCCGGTTTGCATCATAGAGTGACGATGTGGTGTCAGCGAAGATGCTTGGCATGTACATCCCGTCCGGGGTGTCCCAGTTCCAGAAGGGGATAGCAAAACTGTCGTCGCCGATGAGGCTTCCGAGGATCCTCTCGTAGAAATGGAGGTACCTGGAGAAAGTTTTTAAATATTATAGTGCATGAAAATTTGATCGCATTGTCATTGCGAGAAACATCTATATTAGTAAAGATGTTAATGACAAAAATACACTTGGAGGCTTGCTATTTATTCATGGTAATATAGGTTGGAATAAAAGATTGTAAAAGAGGTGAAGGTGGAAGAATATAAGGTAGAGATGAAACAGAAGCCCACTTTCAGGGGATTTGATTTGCAGCAAAAAAGATGGCGTTGTTCATTTTCCAACTCTTTTTTTTTTTTCATTAAAAGAGAGATTATTTGATGGCATTTTTCTTCACTTTTGACAATTAAAAGGAATACTTTTACCAAAAAAAAATTTTAAGGAATACATTTCTTAGAAATCATAGTAAGTTAGTTTCAACTTTCCAGCAAGCAAGAGGGCCTTTAATGCAGTTTAAACCTATTCAAATTCTACTTCAAACTCTATTGAAGCAAATTTATCCAACATATCTAATAGTACCATAAATGAACCTAAAGACAAAGGATACTCTAAAATCCACATCCCCTTAGATTCCATAGTGACTAAAACAACCGAAGGAGAGATGGATTGGTCAATCCATTATATTGTGTTGGATATTATTGTTTGTTTCTATTGACTTTAGTAGTATTCCCATGAAGTATAATGAGACGGCCCACCATTTAGCTAAATTTTGTTTTGCTAACTGGGGGGCCAATTTTGGTTCTTATTTGTTTGTTTGTTTGGTGTTTGTTTTTAATCAAGTCACCTTTAGGAAAAGGGGAAACTGATAACACACACAGAGAGACTTGACAGTACCATCGGTGCCATGGCAAGAAGAGCCAGCTGAAGTGCACCTGCAGCAAGGCATTATCGAAGCCCACCTGATCAAAGGCACCATTACAAAACTGGCAGTGCACATTGGCCTGCTGCATCCACCCCCTTGGGTCATTGGGGTCTGTCGTGGTAAGCTCTCTCATCTTTGCTATAGCTTCCTTGTACTTCTCTATATCCTCTGCCTCCAACAGGTGCGCTGGCCGCCGCACTCGCAGAGGCTTCGACGATGATGGGAACTGGTAGTCCACAATCGGGGTGTCGCTTCCATAGGGTGGGCAGCATTGGACTTTGCCTACACCATCTCCGCCATCCGCAAGATGGCATTTGGAGAGGTCTGGCGGTAAAATGGGTGCTCCAACGGCCATGTTGCTGCGGCCAGTGAGGTGGGACGCACCGTATAAGCCTCCTAACCCGAGGAGAACATTGCGCCTGTCCAACCTCAGGACAGACCCAGATTCAGGTTTCTCTCTTCTGCTGTTATCAGTAGTATCAGTAGTATTAGCAGTGTTTTTGCTATTGCTTTCTCTAGTCTTGCAGGAAGTGTAAAAACGCTTCTTGGGAGCAGTAGAAGATGGCTTTGGAGGGTGGTGGAGAGGAGAGGAGGAGGTGGTCACTAGAAAGGAGAGGGAGGCCATGGTAGCTATGGAGATATTTATCTGAAGGGTTTCGTGTGGAGACAAACCGCTGTTTGGCGCTCTTGATATAGAGGCGGAAGTCGGAATAGTGCTCTCTCATTGTCCTTTTATCGGGTAACAATAACAAGTAGTATAATAGCAGTAGTTATAGGTGGGGATGGCAAATATGAAACATGTCGTTCAGAGGGTGTACTTTTGGTGGATAGTTATTGGATGGTTCTCCCCCTACAGCTTTTTGAACAAACCTCAATATTTTGCAAGCTTTTCCTAAAAAGCAAATTTTGTAAGATCTTTATTTTAAGCTCACGCAATGACTTGTGCTCTCTTAGAAGGACCAAAGACACAAAAACTTTATTTATTGCATCCCATGCCTTGGCTAAAAAAGGCTAATCTAAGACAAATGTTTGGCAACACTATTTTTGCCTCTATTTGTCTAAATGTATAAAATATTTAGAGTTTAAGAAAATAAGAGCATTTGGGATGTGATTTTAGCTTCTACTATTTTTAAATATATAGAGGCAAAACCTTTTAAAACCACATGACCGAAAACTCACCTCCGCAAAATAAGAGGGAAAAAATAAAAGACGCTACTACAGTAAAATATGGTCACCATGCCCAATAAATTTTTTTTATTTTTCTTCAAATCCGAGATGATAAATGAAGATCCAAACCGTTGGAAATGTGGACAAAATCAAACACGGCCATGCATCCAAATTTCAGCCGTTAAATCATTACCAATCTTGAGATATGTGCAAAAAGGCATGAGCCTTTAGATTTTTTTAAAAAAATTATGTGGGCCCCAAACACAAGATCCAAACCTTTGGTAATGTTTGGAAGGCTTAACATGGCTCTGGGGTCGATTTTCAAGTCTTAATTCTATGTAGATCTCAAAACATTTATGAAAAACTTTTAGCTATTAATGTAACATGCTTAATTTTGGATTATTCTACATGTAATCACTTTTTTCTTTTTATAATTATTTATGAGACAATAAATCATGATCCAATCCGTTAAAAATATTTATAAGGTCAATAATCATTAGGAGACCAAATTTTAATCGTTGGATCATAACCTATATTGAGATATTTGCTAAAAAACATGAATACTTTGCTATTTTTCTCTAAAATTTGTGGGCCTCAAATATAAAATCAAAACCATTAGATCCCATTGGAAGGATGACCGTGGTTATGAAGTTGAATATCAAACTTGATACTTTTAGATCTCGAGAAATTTGTGAAAAACATCTAACCATCGAGTTAAAAAGGTCTATTTAAAATAAACCCTCATATTACCAAACACACATTTTGATTCTAGCCTCTTTTTTTTATGGCACTTTTTTTAATGCCTTTATTTTGTATAAGTCTATAATAAAAAGGCTAGTAATGCCAAACAAGCCCTAAATTGTCTTACATAAAAGTTAGAGTGGGCCCTCGAACTCAGGAGTCCAACCCTTAAAGTTTCTCTCATGCTTCCCATGAGTTGAATGAATAGAATTTTATAGTGAAGCCACCCGTTAAAAATCTAAACCACTCAAAAAGAACGTCCTCTCCCCTTACTAGATATTTTTCTAAAAAGAGTAGTTATTCACACCTTAAAATTGAGTATAGGATTAAGAACATTAGTAATGCATATAAGTTAGAAACTCAGGGAATGAGTGCTTCTAATTATTTATTTATTTACATGTTGGTAATGGGCTCTTGGTGTTAGAGAAGTAATATAGCTAAATTGTGTGGCTAAAGCAACTAAGCACAGTGAGAGAGAGAGAGAGAGAGTATGTGTGTCACACCCCAGGCCCAAGATAACGGTAATCCAGCTGGACCTCTGGCAGGACACGATGTAATCCCATAGTAACCTATGCTGCACTAAAGAAAATGTAAATTCTACAACGGAATTTTTCACATTTATCGTGCAAGGAAGATCTATAAACACAAAACATTCCAATTAACCTACGAAAAGCCTAAATATTAAGCACACCCACAAGCCTCATGTGATAATAAAGAGCACAATAAATACCTGTTTAAATCATTCCATATTAAACTGCATATATAGATACTGGATTCAGCATAACCCCAATGAAAGTTTACGAGTCCAAATGCATACCAAAGAAAATCAATGCATAAGTGCGGGACAGTCAAAAACCAATAATAATAAATATCCGCCAATATGAAAATAAGCACAAATCTTTCAAATAAAATATGATAGCATGATAAATGGAGTAATTCATATCTCTCCATGATCCTTAAATGCCGTAACCGTGAGACGTCTTTTTCGTATATGTCTAATAAAAGACATCCTCAGGACCCCACTCAGCTAATCCTAGAGGAATCTGCACAGGATGTGTGATGATAACCGAGTCTGGGCTAGGATCTACTCCTAAACACCAAGGGTAATACCCTAAGCACGACAACTTAACAAGAACTTAACAAGTAGTAAACTACATGGTGTACCAAATAGAGTAGCACAAACCTATTTAAAGAGGTCATTAGCATATCTATGTGTGTTGGCATACAATAAAATATGTATATGAGAATCATATAGAACAAGAAATGTACTTGCAAATTTGACTATCCACATCACTAGTATTCTCCCAGCATGGGGATTGGTAAAACAAGACAAGAATCAAGTAGCTAGTCTGATTACGTAGTAGAGCATCAACTTACTCCTATTGGAATCCAATTGAAGTGGTTTGTAATATCAAACTCATACTTAGTACCGCCGGAGCTCATAGAATTAAGCTCAGTAGTGCCAACTTCATAAATCAAATAACATGATACAACATACCGTACAATCATGTATATCATATTTACTAGTTATAACTTACTTGTATATCATGTGAAGGTAAATGAAGCATAATGTTATGAAATACGGATAACAATAAACAAGAATAATGTAACGAAAATGAAGGACACACTGATCATAGCTGAACAGTTAAGATAAGGAGAAAGTAATGTAGACAAAGGTCATAACATTATGTATAACTTTCCAATTTTATTAAGCGACAAGGATGCTTACAAGGCAAACTATTCTAATAAGATGCTCGTGTCCTTAGTCTTCCCTTTCGTTGTGATCGTAAGCCGCTCATATCAGTGTTAATGATGCTCTTGGTATTGCATTGTGTATGAATACAAACATTGAACTCTTATATCTACACTTGAGGGTTTGACAATAGAATTAATTGGAACATGTAACAAGAATGCATAACAGCTACATGTCCTTGTTTACTTCATTTGATTTCATCGGTCATGTATAAGGTATAAGGATTCTAAAGGATAAAGTCTTGCATAGTCATAAGGTCTACATAGCATTCTAATATAATATATTGATCCCATGATCAAGTTCAAGGTCCCTAACGTATACTTAAAATTATTAAGTCAAGTTACATTAGTCTTAAAAAGAAGCTTTTAAGACAAGATTTTTTAGTAAAATAAAAATAAGTAAATAAATAATTATTTCTGAAAAACAGGATTTACCTGATCAATCGGGCATGAGTACGATTGATTGGACCCAACCCAAAAAGCTAATTTGATTGATCAAATACTTGTCCAATCAATCGGACTTGATACAGGATTTTGCATTACAGGCTATTTGGGTCTGAAATTTACCTTGTTCGTTCCTAAACTCTTCTTATATGAAACCCATCATATATTAGACCAAATCCAACATATTTAGGGTCATGTTCACTTCCATTCCTTTCCATTCATTCAAACCCATATTGAAAATATAAATATTTATTTTCAAACCAAAAGACATCTTCTATTAAAGAAATATGGAGAAAATGAGCTATAATCATGCATTAGAATAGAGAATAACCAAGGAATCAATAACATTGCCCATCATGCCATTATCTAGTTGTTTAAACTTGACTTAGGTTGCTTCTAAAATCCAAATCCAATGGCCAAAATGGAGAAATCCCCAATCTCTTAGCTCAAACCACACCCTATCGATTACATGTCATGAAATTTAAAAAAGATGAAAATATGAGATGAATGCCATGGAAAGATGAATAAATGAATATAAACTTAGAAGAAACTTGTTTCTATACTATTTAACGGCTCAGTTTTCAAAAAGGATTGAGTTGCTCACCTTGGGAAATGTGCAAATAGTGGCTTAGCCCTTTTTCCTCCAATCCAAACACCAAATAGGTAAGTGAAGGTGAAGAAGAAGATGGAAACACTCTAAAATGAGGGTTAAAAGTCTCTTAATCACTCACTCTTAGCTTAGAAGGGGTGTAAGAGATGGACTAGAGAATAGCTTGGAGGTTAGGGTTTTATCTAAAAGGCACAAAAGCTCATAGCCATGGAATGTGTGCCTTTATAAAGAGTTATAGTTGCTCTAATAGTTTGGACATTTACTAACAAGTCTTCTAGTTGGAGTTATTTACAAAAAGTTTAATAAAGAGTCTTACATAGGTAACTTGTTTTAAGTGGGTAGGGTCCACTCTAGATTCATGATGCCCATGATAAAATGCTCATGATATTATAAAATATTGCATGATTAACTCAATTAAAATCACAAATTAGTCCATGAACTATCTAATCTAAGTTAGGGTCCCACCAATTCTACTTACCAAAGATCCAATCAACACTAAACACAATCAATTAGCAAAAAGCACAAAAAATTAGGAAATAAACTCCTAATTGGGGAACTTGACGTTACATCCTCCTCCGCTTAGTATCATTTGGTCCTCCAAATGAAACAAAACATACAAGCAAAACCTAGGGGAGAAGTCATGGATACTTATTGCGAACTCGATCTTCAAGTTCCCAAGTAGTCTCATCTTGGCCATAGTGCTCCCAAAGAAGCCTGACCCAACAAATCGTTTGGGTCCGCAAAACCTACTCTTTCTTGTCGATCTTGCAAAAAGGGTGCTTTACGTATGTTGCATGTTGCTACACCTAAATCTCCTCGAGTTCTATGACATGTGATGGATCTAACAAATACTTCCTAAGCATGGATACATGGAATGCATCATGAATCCCTGCAAATGCTGGTCATAGAATCAGTCAATACAAAAGATCTCCAACTCTGATAATGCTTGATCTCAAAGGGTCCTACATATCTCGGAGCTAGGCTGCCTTTCTACCCAAATCTATTAGTGCCTTTCATCGGAGAAATCTTCAAGATCACCTTGTCTCGAACCTAAAACTCAAGAATTCTGCAATGCTTTTCGGCATTGGTGGACTTCCATTCATGGATGTGGGGGCTTCAGCCCCCACCCAAACTAGAAAAGACCATACGGGCGATACAACCCATTTGGTGAAGCCCCCAAGTAAAATAGTCATCCAACCCCCACTCCCCAACTCCAAAGCCCACTCTCTCTAAAAAGTCATCTGATTATTATGTGTAGAGTCTTTTTCTCTCTCTTGAAGGTCATCTGATTATTATATTTTCTCCAAATTATGGGTGGATTTTAATTTTTTAGATATTTTTTGGATAAATTTATATGGATTCTTTTTTTGATTCAAGTTTTTTAAAAAAATTTTGACTAAAATACAAATAAACGAGTTTTGATAGATCTATGGCTTTTGCTGATTATTGTTTGGGTATCTTTTTTAATATAAAAACTGTGAGTCATGATAGAGTTTTATTCTTTAACTTTTTAAACTACTTTTTTTGTTAGCTTTATTAAGAATTTGCCCTGAATATTGCTTTTTGAAGCCTCTCCAAGGGTCAATTGATAATTTGAATCCCTTGTTAGAATTTTCTTTTCTTTTTTTTTTTCTCATTCGCATGTTATAGTTTGCAACCGTTTCTATCTCGAAGGTTTAGAAGAAGTTGAAGTTATTTTTACTAAAGTTGAAAACTTTTGATTTTGAAATTGTGGATTCTCTCCTTAAAACACATCATTTCAATTTTTTTTTCCGTACTTTCTTTTTTTCTTGAAGTTGTATTTGTGGATTATTTTCTACATTTCAATTTGTGACTACCCTCTTTTGCTCTAGTCTGAAAAAAGTATGACAAAATAACTTCTTTCATTTGATCACCATCACTAGCCCCCCTCAAATGAAATTCCTAAGTCTACCACTACTCGTTAGCATAGCTCTTCTGACGAGAATGAGCAACACTTAATTTTTTTCATACCTTCTGCACTTTCTTTGCCTTATCCGTGATTATAGAGGTCCAAATGGAGTTTAAGAGTCTCTCAATCACTCAATCTTGGCTTAGAAGGGTGTAGCTGATAGAGTAGAGAAGAACTTGGAGGCTAGAGTTTTCTCTAGGAGACATAAGAGCGCATAGTTATGGTTATGCCTCGATATAAAGTTAGGATTGCTCTAATAGTTTGGTATTTACTAGCAAGTGCTCTAGTTGGGATTATTGACAAAAAGGGTAATAAAGGATCCTATATGGATAACTTGTCTTAAGTAGGTACAGTCCACTCTAGATTCATGATGCCCATGATAAAATGCTCATGATTGTTTAAAATGCCGCATGATTAACTTAATTAAATTACAAATTGGTCCATGAACTACCTAATCTAAGTTAGGATCCCAACAATTCTACTTACCAAAGGCCCCATTAACATTAAACATAGCCAATTAGCAGAAATCACAAAAAATTAGAAAATAACCTCTTTAACTGGGGAACCGGACTTTACACAGAGAGAGAGAGAGAGAGAGAGAGAGAGAGAGAGAGAGAGAGAATTTCGTGGCTGTAGGAAAGTCTGAGATTAGATAATAGAGTTTGAGGACAGATCCGCACTCACGCGACAAATGTGATCTGGGACATATCGCCTTTAACGAAGAGGGACTCATTCCTGAAAGGTATATCTGGACTGCCAGTTCTCCTAGGCACGTTAATTTGCTAGGGCTGGTGAAGGGTCGAATGGAGTGACTTATGGTTACAGAATTGGTTTTGTGGGGACTCCACCTAATGAATGAATGCAATGTTTTGACATAGCGTGTTCCACGCTGAGGCCATCCATTTCGTAGTAAATTCTAACACGAGTTTCAGAGGGGTTTGTGTGTGTGAATGGAATTCCTCAGGAGCAATAAGCTTTACTTGTGCTACTCAGAATTTCACCCTTGGCAGAGGAATGCCTAGTTTGGACTTGCATGAAAATTTATTATTCTAGAGATAAGCCCAACTTCTCATGGAGTGAAAATTTTTCAAGAGCTCCAAACAAGATGGAGGGATTTATTTTAAGCAGTCGGTTTCTTTTTTTTTTTTTTTTTTTTAAGTACAGTAAGGAGCCTTACAAACTACTCATTGCTTTGAGCCAAAGAGGATCTAAACTCATATATAAAAGAGTTATATCTAGTAGGTATTACCAGTTACATGATTTAAAGATATCAAATCAATAGTCAATATAAGTTTTATTTAATTTGAGGCTACCACACTCATAATTGAATAGTGTTGACACCTTGTTTCACACTTTGGGATCATTATAGTACCAGTAGTCCAATGTAGGCAAAAAAAAAAAAAAAAAAAGTTCCAGCATTAATATTTGATGACAGTAGGTTGGTTAGCTGTTAAATCTAATAAATTAATTCGATTTTTTTAGATAGTTATCTTCTTTTTCTGTTTTTTGGTAAAAGGCAATTAATCTTAAAAGAGCTCTAGGATCTAGTTGGTTAATAAGTGTTAAATTTCCTCACTAATCATTACTACCAAAACCTCAAAGTGTTTAGTGGAAATACATTTCAATATTTCCTATTAGGTGGAGCCCACTTTTCAATACTCCCCCTTTGGTAGAATCCAACCTGCGCACTTTTGGCGATAGGCGTTTATTTAGTTTTAGTGCCGAGTCATTATTCCTGGGACTTGAACTTATGACCGGTTGGCTCTAATAGTATATTAAATTTCTTTTGCTAACTATTGCTACAAACCTTCGAGATGTCAGTAGAGGCAGTAAAAAAAATTTTCAATATTCCCCATTAGGTGGATCCCACTCCTCAATAATGAGCTCCACGAAGCACAAGAGAAATTTCATTACTTCTAGTTGTCTAAGAGTGTCATGATTACTGCATGTCCAGAAGCCTCACGGAGAATGTTGTAATGCAATTTGGACTTGCTGTAAATAGGCTAAGATTTTAATATCTTCTAACCAGGATCCTGAACAGCCTTTACTATTTGGAGATTTTTCTAAATAGGATATGTGGTAGAATTTTTAGACAACTACTTTGAAAAGGTTGAACAAAACTTAAGTCTATTGATCACATGATGTGTTAGGATTATTGAGTGTTGGCTAATTCATGAATTATGGACAAAACTCAGGTCCAGTATGAGTTCTAATTTTTATATTTTTAGATTATACTATAGCATGAATCACTGGAGGAGTTGAAGTGAAAAAATTGTAGAAAAAAATAGTAATTTGAAGAAAGAAATCATATGGAGATAGAACTAATGGTTGCTCGGCGAACCTCTTTTAGACACGAGCGAACTTGATGGGCCCGTGCAGAATTTCCAAACAAAAACATTGCTCACTCGACCCAACATGCATTCGCTCGAGCAAACCATGGAAATTTCTCAACTGATTTGCGCGAATTAGTTTCCTGTTTTATCTAGACTTACCTGTTTGTGTTCAATTGAAACTGTACCTCTATGTTATGAATCTTGGGTTCTAAAAAGGCTTCTCTTGTGAACCCTAAGTATGCATCTCCCTAATTCTAAACCTAGAATATCTATTGGAGATCTTCTTCCTCTCTAGAGCATCCATTGAAAAGTTGTGCTGAAGTTGCAAACTTCTAGAGATTCCGTTTTATACTCTCTTGTAAAAGATCGGTGCATCTTAAGCGACATCAAACATCGGGAACGGTGACCGACATGTTGGCCTGCAAAAAGAACTATAATTCTCAGGTTGAGTTCAGCTAAGAACAAGGGTTATGAAAACTTGTAACTATTAAATTTTCTAGTGTTTGATTTTCCTTGGATCGAGGAGATCAGTTTCATGGTTTTTTCAATATTTAGATTTTCTATATGAAAAATCTAGTGTCTTCTTCTTATGTGGTTGATTGCTTTAATTTAATTCTTTTAATTTTCTTATATCTAAACCACATACTAAAAAATTGTTTGGTGCCTTGAACCTCATCTTAGCGGTTCTAAAATTCTAATGATGCTTCTAATTGCCTAACTTCAGGATATAAAATAGATGGTTCGCAAAGTTTTGTTATGACCATCAATTTTGTTGCATTGCGTACTCTATGAATAGGTAAGTTTCTAAATCCCTGTAACATTTAATAGTCTAGCTAGTGAGGAAACTAGATTATTTTGAAGTTTGGAATCATAAGATAGGAATTCACTCACATCAATGCTCACAATAAGGTGAGGGCATTGTGCCAAAACACTTAATGAGGATCAACATATGATCCATCCTAGTGGAAGATAAAATATGCACCACTCCTAATAGTCATTGATCTCAAGTTTGGTAGTCATCTTAACGGATGGACAATAAGATCAACTTGAACTCATTTTATACCAGTGAGAACTTATCAACCATTGCTTAAGTGACTAAGATAATGATCTAAACCTTCCATCACCATTTAATATCCCCCTATTCCCATCTAAAGTTCCTTTAATTGCATCAATAATATCCAAGACCACACAACTAAAAGACCAATCTAAAGTTCTTTTGATTGAATCAGTTACTCCTTTGACATCCAAAGGAATGTGAATTTTAGAGTTACCTCTCTCCTTTCTAAGTTGATCAACAGAGTTTAAAGGACACACGTGATGGGGGAAGCTGAGGTGACGGATAAATTTCTAGTTAGTTCAACCTTACAGTGTACGAACTCACCGCTGAATGAGATAGACTGTGTCACTTGGCATAATTAAAAAATGCAATAAAGAACTTTTCGGTGAGCTGTGAAGCATACAAAACTACGAATCCAGTGTAAATAACGTGACTGCTTTTTTATTAGGATTGGTGTGATTATTTTATTAAAAAAAGATATTTATAGTAAATATTAATGTTTTCCAACAACAAAAGTGATTAAAACGAAAAAAAATATTTCTAAAGGTTGGGCCCCTTTAAAAATGAAGATAGACCAGTTATTTACTTCAAGTATGGATGCTTTGATATTTTACCCCACAGTGATAATGGGGGAACCTATTGTGGTCTATTACATCACTAAGGGCCAATCGACGTGGCAAATCATGATAAATTCACTCACAATCGCCGTATGGCAAATCCTCAAAAAATTAGGTGGATATAAGAATGTTTAACGGATAAAATAATTTAATGTTTGTATGTGTGATGCTAAATATTTTTTTTCCTCTCTCCTAAACAAATACAACATATATCTTAGCTCTCCCACCCAATTTTTTCTTTGATCAAAAGTTTATAACAAATTATCAAACTACTAACCAAATAAAAAGTCCACAATTTTTTTTTGGCCTCCATTTAAGAGGTTATCTTTAATGGCGCAGCCAAAGTTTAATTAGGGATTTTCATTTGACAAAAGGGAAAATACTCGTTGATTTGTAGAATCAAAACTCTATGATATGACTCTCTAAGCGTCGATCCACCGGCTTGCATTTGACTTTAAATGGTTCAGTTACTGACATGCCTTTTGAATTAACTATTATCCAAAAAGCACATAACAATGACTATTTGTTGTTAGATCAAAACATAATTTTATAAATCATTGGACATTCACCTAATAATACTCTTAGCCAATATTATCTATTGAACTTGGCACGTGTATTGTACTCAGTCAATTAGGTTTTACATCATTGAATGGTTAATATAGAGAATGCATGTGCTCTTTCTAAGGATGCACTTTAACATAGTTTACATAATGGTGGCTGTTAGTTTAACCTAAATTGTACTCAGTCAATTAGGTGTTACATCATTGAATGGTTAATATAAAGAATGCATGTGCTCTTTCTAAGGATGTACTTTAACAAAGTTTACATAATGATGGCTGTCAGTTTAACCTAAATTAATTTTAAATATAGGAAATAGATAAGAGATTTATAACTTAATTAATAGAATATGAATAATGATAAATGTCTCTTATGTACGAATGTTGTGGCATATGATATCTTAGTTGTTCCACATGAACTTAAAACTCTTCTTCATTAGATTTTGTTAGTCATTAATCTAAACATCTGAAAATGAATGACTAAAAATCAAAGATACCATCTTCCTTTAAAATGAAAGACTAAATATCAAAGATAACTCACCAAAAGCCCTCCTCTCTTTAAGTTTGGACGGTGAAGGTTTCTTCAGAGATTATCATATGTTATTTTAGATAAATCTCACAATTACATTGAGACATTATTTATATAGATACTTAAATGTATATGAGAATTTCACAATGATATAGGAATCATATCTTTATACTATCTTTTGTGAAACTATTAAAATACAATAATTTTTTAAATATTTTTAAATATGAATGACATTGAATTTTCATACCCTTCAATTTTTATTGCCTTTAGGCATGCATGAGCCAACGTGGTCCATGGGCAGAGCCAAGGATGGTCCATGGGGGCAAGATGAGTCCTTCTTTGACTGGAGTAAGATAAAAATTTTCTCACCTCCTTTGAACAGGCCATGATGGGCCATTTTTTGAGAAATATATCTAAGATCTGCGATCAATCACGTCATGCACAAATCAACACAATCACAAGCAATCAAGTAAAAAACCACAAAGAAAATGACACACAAACAATTATGTGATTCAACAGCCTTACCTACGTCCACGAAGAAAGCACACTTAAGTTTTTTCTCTCACTACTGTGTTTAACACAACTCCACCTGTAATTTAGGGTTACACATTATATTAATATATAAATCCTGTTTTCTTGGCCATCAAGAAAATCCATACATAATAACTAAAATACCCTTAACCCTAAACCTTGGTTCTAGAAAACCCAAATGACAAATCCAGTTAAACTGGAATAGAAGACAAAACCCAACAATCTCTACCTTAGTTTTGATTCCATAAATCCCTGGAACTACCTTGAGATACCCGGTAAGGTCTTCGTCTTCCCGTACCTTGTTGAAAGATACGCATCTACATGCACTACAACTAAGCATGGCTCCTATACCGACAGTCTCAGCATTGTTTGACATCGATCAAGTTCGAACTAACTTGAGATCTCTCATACCTCGCTAAAAGGTATGCTTCCACACCTACTATGATCGAGCGCGGCTCTTTCACCCCCCTTAGCTCGGGGTACACCCACATTTTTGTCAATGTGGTGTGATAATCAAGTCCAAGCATGGCTTGAACTTCTCTTTTCTCGACTTTCTGAACACCTTCATCTCGGTCTTCTGAAGTGATCCAGTCCATCTATTGCCATCCTTGCTAACATCCTTGCAACACAATGACTTTTCACCTTCATCTGGTAAAGCAAAAGTAACCCTCCTTTTGACTGCACGTTTCTCTGGGCCCGCGGTATTGAGGATCTTCCATACTTTGCCTTTAACCTGGTGTTCTTGTAGTTTCAGTCATTTGTTAATGGCCTTCTTGAAAATGTTTATTGTACCATCTTCCAATTTTCCATCTAACTCCACATTAACTGACTTTTCCCTCTGTTTCACTAACAATTATGTCCTCTATTAATGACCTTCCAGAAAATGTCTATTGCACCATCTTCTAACTTACTATCTAACTCCACCCCAACTTACTTTTCCTTTTTCCTTAAAGCTGCTCCGCCTACACTTGTAACTATACCTCCTGCTAATATGTAAAAACCTTTGACCAAGTCACCTTTCATGACAACCATTGCTCCCTTGACCACCTTCATAACTATACTTGCTACACTGCACTTGCAACCCTTGGAGTCTAAGGCAACCAAAGAAATGAAATTTCTCCGTAAATCTGGAACATGCATCTCATTCATCAGGTTCTGTACCATCTTATCAAACATTTTGACTTTGATTGTTCCAACTCAATGCACTTGGATTTTGCATTATTTGTCATAAAAATAGATTTAACATCATAAAATGTATTGGTGTCAAACATGTCTCTACTATAGCACATATAACAGTCATTGCCAAAATCTAAAATCCAGTAACCCTCAGTGTGATCTGCACCTTTGCTGATCGTAGTAGATTTGGTCAAACATGCCACCTCACCATCCGAGTTTTCTGTCACAGTCATACTATCTGAATTATATTCCTCTTCCTTCTCCAAGTCCTACTTCCGCTTCTGACAATCCCTCGTGATGTGGCCTTTCTCATCACAGTAATAGCAAGTGAAGACCTTGCATTACCTTTTCGACTTCAAGCGATTCCAATCCTCTGATCCTTTATTCTTGGATTTAGATCTCCTCCTTCTCCGGTTTCAACCAGATACTACATTAATTCTGTCACGCCCCAATCCCGGGAAGTAGGGATTAGAATGAACCCCCAGGGTGTGAATACGTTATCCCGTAGTAATTCGTGCCATATGAAGATATGCACGAATCACTACAAGGGAGATTCCACAGGAACGTGTAAGGTAAGACGAACAACACGTAGGTTAAAATTCATCATAAAGCGGAAACCTGTGAAATACACCTATAATGATTAAAAGCAATGCATAAAGGAGAATATCATACCATCTTCTAATAAACTTTAGTCTTTTAATTAATCATTCCCATCACATACATACCCAAAAACCTAAAACATGTCTTACACACAATGTCTGGTTTCAACCATCTCCAAACACAAGACCGTAGTCACAACTGATTAACCTAACAAAATCACTTAACGCTCTTCATAGGATGGCTAGTAAAAAACGTCGTCATCCTTCCATTCTTCTATACCCTGGGGTACCGTTGGAGCATCCTCCGAGGATGCATTGACATTCGGGTTGGGGTTTAAAGCTGTACCTATAACACCAAAGGTAGCACTGTTAACACGACGGTTAAGCAAATATAGAGATACATAAGACCAGTATGCTGTATCAAATGAAGTAAGAAATATAAATAAATTAAAAGAAGGCAATAAACGTAATCTAGGCAGGCTGTGCATGAGTAAACATGAGTAACAATTCATAAATGGAACATCATACACACTAGTTGGCATTCACGAAGCTATATTCTCCCAAAAGAGAGCATATTACCTAGAGAGAGCATGCATATGGGTCTCTAGGGGATCAAACTAATTTCTTGAGGAGCACCGATAACTCCTCTGTGGACTACTACAGTAGCAACATATAGATACCCAAATTGATCCCGTCGAACCTAATAAGGGCACAACCTAAGTGGTGCCAACTCAACGTATCAAGATCTACTCAAGTTCACATCTTTCATATATTCAGTCATACTTATCATATCGTACATAAGGAAGTTCCAAAAATCAAAATTGCAAACACACATGCAACATCATATGTACTCTAAGACTTGCCTTTTTCACAGTACTTGACCTCACTAACTCTCTCTTGGTGTGTGGTTAGGGAAGATTTCAACAAAAGGATGGCTTCGCTACATGAAAGACATGCAAATGGTGAATCTAATGTGGAATACATGCATGTTACATGATTGAGCCTTTTTGACTCTATTAAACCAAAGAATTGAATTAGATGTAGAGTTTTCACCTTAGGGAGTTATAACTTGAAGAAGAAGGTGCCTCCAAGGAGAAAGATGTACAAGGGAAGAAGAAAATGAAGAATAGAGGCTCTTACTCATGCATGCAAAGCTTCAAATCCTCGTTTGCAGCTTCAAGTTGAGATGGAGGTGAAGAAGAATGGATATGAACAATGGTTCGAACGAAAACACAGAGGAAAAATGAGGAGAGACGTTAGGTTCTTTTTTTAGTCAGTTTATTCTGCAGTTTTGTATGCAAGCCATCATTTGTGGAAAATTACAGTTTAGGTCAAATGGACCTCTATTGAGCCAAGATGAGTTCAAATCAAATCGAGTCCAACATAAAAGATGATCTACACGAAGAATTATACAAGATGCAACTAATGAGATATCAATATGATACAAGAACAACTTACAAAAAGGTCCTTAACTACTTAGGTAAGGTTCGAACCCGGCCCAACGACCTATCCATGACCCAAGGCCCAAAGGGTTTGAGTTAAATTAGCCTAAACACATTTTAATTAATGTAAAAAAAGATTAATTAACTCAAATCGAGTTAGTTGGGATCAGGACCTTACATCCTTCCCCACTTAAGATTATTCAATCTTTCGAATGCAACATACCTCGGGTAGGAGCTCTAGATATTTTCCCCAAACTTGATCTTTAAACTCCTAAGTAGCTTCTTCTTACCCATAATACTCCCATAGAGCCTTAACTCATTCGATCGTCCCGGTACGCAGTACTTGGTCTTTAGTGTTAATAATATGAAGAGGTCTTTCTTCATAGCTTATATCCGGCTTAACTTGTATGTCATCTAATTCAAGAACATGTGAAGGATCCAGAAAGTACTTTCTAAGCATCGATACATGAAATACGTTATGAACTCCCGCGAGTTGAGGTGGTAACTCAAACCTATAAGCCAAATCTCCAACTCTGCTCTGTATCTCAAAAGGTCCTACAAATCGTGAAGCTAACTTGCCCTTCTGCCCAAACCTGGTAGTACCCTTCATTAGAGAAACCTTCAAAAAGACTGTCTCCCACTTGGAATTCAAAGGGTCTACGACGATTGTTTGCATAACTTTTATAGCGAGATCGCGCAACCTTCAATCTGTATTGCACCTTTTCCGCCGTATCTGCAACTAAAGAAGGTCCATGAAAACTTCTAACTCCTACTTCATCCCAACAGACCGGTGTACAGCACTTACAACCATATAAAACTTCGATTGGAGCCATTCCAATGCTTGCATGATAACTATTGTTTTACGTAAATTCACATAAGAAAAGATGTTCATCCCACTCTCTTCCAAAGTCTATCACGCTAGCTCAAAGCATGTCTTCAATAGTTTGTATCGTCCACTCTAATTGCCCGTAAGTTTGAGGATGGTAAGCTGTGCTAAAATTGAGTTTGGTACCCATGGATTTCTAAAAGGATTGTCAAAAGGAGGATATAAACCTACTATCTTGGTCAGATACAATAGAGACTAGAGTACCATGCAACCGCTAACCTCATCTATGAAAATCTTGGCCAGCTCCTGAAATTTCATCCCCTTCTGAATAGGAATAAAGTAAGCTAACTTCGTTAATCGATCGAGGATCACCCAAATGGCATCATGACGTATGCTCGTCCGAGCAGCCTTGAAACGAAATCCATAGAAAAATTCTCCCATTTCCACTTCGGAATATGTAAAGGATGTAGCAAACCAGAAGGCTTTTTATGTTCAGCCTTTACATGTTGGCAGTTAACACATCTTGCCACTAAACCTACAATGTCTATCTTCATGTTATTCCACCAGAACCTACCATGTAAATTTCAGTACATTTTGGTACTCCCAGGGTGCATGGAATATCTAGTGTGATGTGCTTCAATCATGATTGCTTTCTTTAGATTTTGATTTTGAGTCGCTGGAACACATAGCCGGTCTCTGAAGTACAGCACCCCATCTATTATCTTGAAATCTAGTCTCTCAAATATGTGGTCATGAATCTTAACAAATTCTAGATCTTCAAACTCTCTCTCTTTAATTTTCTATTTAAGGTGGGTTCAAAGACAAACATAGCCACTAACATAACCTTGTCATCCATGAATTTCACTTCCACATCCAGATCTCGAAATTCTTCTACTAGAGACCATTCTCCACACATTGCTGCCATTTCAATGGTTGATTTCCGATTTAAAGCATCAGCCACAACATTCCTTTTCTTGGAAAATACTTAATTGGAAAATCATAGTCCTTTGTGAATTCCAGCCATCTACGCTATCTCATGTTAAGATCATGCTGCGAGAATAAATACTGGAGACTGCGATGATCACTATAGACTTCAAATCTCTCTCCATACAATTAGTGTCTCCACAACTTCAAGGCGAAGACGACTGTGGCCAATTCTATATCATGTGCGGCATAATTCTTATCATGTTCCCTTAATTGTCAAGATCCATAAGCTATCACCTTAACCGTTTTGCATTAATACACATCCCAACCCAATCTTTGAAGCGTCGGTATAGATAACAAGTCCACCACTACCTTCTGGAAGAGATAAGATTGGGGCTGAGGTTAGCTTTCTTTAAGGAGTTGGAAGCTCGACTCACATTCAGCTGATCAAACAAATGGTTCATTCTTCCGGGTCAATATTGTCAAAGGTGCAACTATTTTGGAAAAATCCTTTAAAAACCTTTGGTAATAGCCGACCAGACCAACAAAACTTTTAGCCTCTGCAACTCTTTGGGGCTTTGCCAACTGCTTATAGCTTCAATCTTAGCTGGATCTACTGCATGCCCGTCCTTTAAAGTTATATGACCTAAGAAAGTAACGTATTCTAACTAGAAATCACACTTGTCCAGTTGGCATATAGTCGGTGATCTCTCAACAATTGCAAAGAAATCCTCAGATGTTCAGCATGCTCGTCTTGAGTCTTGAAGTACACCAGTACATCATCAATAAAAATTACTATGAATTGATCAAGATAAGGTGAAAAAATCCTATTCATCAAAGCCATAAATACAGCTGGGGTATTGGTCAACCCAAAAGGCATGACTATGAATTCGTAGTGCCCATATCATGTCCTGAAAGCTGTTTTAGAAGCATCTTGATCTCTTACTCGCAACTAATGATATCAATATCTCATATTAATCTTTGAGAAATGAGTTGCACCCTGTAATTGATCGAATAGTTCATCAATTCTAAGCAGTGGATACTTTTTTTTTATTGTCACCTGATTCAACTGCCTGTAATCAACACACATTTGAGGGTACCATCCTTCTTGTTCGTAAACAAAACTGGGGTTCCCCATGGTGATGTGCTAGGATGAATAAACCCCTTATCCAGTAAGTCTTACAACTGTATCTTCAACTCAAGCAACTCTACAGGTGTCATTCTATACGGAGCCCTAGAGATTAGGGTTGTACCGGGCGCTAGTTCTATGGTAACATTTACTTCCCTTACTGAAGGAAGACCGGGTACTTCATCAGGGAATATGTTGGGAAACTCATATCTCCTCTAACTGCTTAGGTGGTTTCTTCTCGACAATGAAGGCAATGTTCCCCTTGCAACCACTACGAATCAATCTTTCTGCTTGAAGTGCTGAGATTAGCCTAGTATTCAAACTGTTCTTCTCACCCTGAAATATAACACTTGACCTAATTTCATCCACCTTTACGGTGACAGTCTTATGGAAACAGTCTAAGCAAGCCATATAATTGGTCAACTAATCCATGCCTAAGATTACATCGAAATCGTGCATCGGTAACACGATGAGTTACGCTGGAAAAGGACCTTTCCAATTAAAACTTGACATCCTGGGTAAAAACTCTCATAAGTCACCCACTTGTCGACAGAAGTGATAACACTCAACACATACGGTAGCTGCGCTGGTGGCTCCCGTATCCTACCAGAGAATTGGGTTGAAATAAAGGAGTGCGAAGATCCCAAATCAAATAACACCTTAGCGTCTATATCGCAAATGGAAACCTTACCTACAACCACATGCTCCGCTACTTTCACTTCTTCATGAGTCAATGCATAGGTGCAGCCTTACGTGTGGGGTTGGCTTTGCTGTCCTTGTTTCTGCTGTCCTTGTTTCTGTTGACCTTGACCATGTCGTGTTCGCCCTTGGCCTGTCCTCACCTGCTGTTGTTGACTGGGAGGTGTGGATAATGCTACTCTAAAAGGCTGTTGATATTACTGCTGGGGTGGGGCTTGACTGGAACCCTTTCTTCTTGGGCATTCTGATAAGCGATGGTCCAATGAGCCACAGACGAAACAAGCTACCAAGGACTTCCAACATTTGCTTGTCTTATAGCCTTTTCCGCACACATCACAGACTGGTCTAGACATCCCACCAATAACTCCTTTTTGTTTCTTGCAGTGTTATTGACTTTTCCCAGAAGATGGGGCACTCCTCCCAGACTTTCCTAAAAATAAGTTCTTTTCAATTTCTTCAGTCGCATAGGCTCTTTCCACAGCGTCATCATATTGTACCAGACGCTGGAAAGCTGTAGCGTGTCCCCTAATAGCATGCCTCAACCCTTCAAGAAACCTCTCAACTCTTTTCTCCTTGGTATCAATCAAGTCTGAAGCAAACCGAGAGAGCTAGCTGAATACATGTATGTACTTCGCAACCGTCATGGAGTTCTGCTGTAGGGTGAGGAACTCGGCCTTCTTCTTCTGGGTCACATGTTCCGGAATAAACTTCTTCCTAAACAGCCTCTTAAAAGCTTTCCACAAGGTAGCATATGGCATAGCCCTAATTTGATCCCGGATACTCTTCCACCATGTATCCACAATATCTCTAAACATGGATGCCGCAAAGACCACTTGCTGCCTTTATGTGTAGGTTAAGGAATCAAAAACATTCTCTGTATGTACGAACCATTTGTCAGCTTATAACGGATCCTCTCATCCTGTGAACTCTGTAGCTTCCTTTTTCCGAAATTTCTCATACAAGGAATTAGGATCTCTGGGCTGGTTCTGCCTTTCCAGAAGGGTGGCCAACTACATTTGCATGGCTGCTTGATTGACATTGCTGGCAGCCAGTTGAGGCATCAGCATCATAAACCGCTTTTCAGTAGTATCAGTAAGATGAGGAAGGGTGGTGGTGGAGGATCCACACCATCTAATTCGACGTTGTCGCGGTCATTACCGCCCAAACTGCCATTCATACCGGACCCAAATGGCCATTTACCTGCAATTATAACAGTAATTAGTCATAAGCTGTCATAACCCGAGCCCAGGGTTCGGGGGTTAGCAAAAGCCAAACCTAATGACACACGTACTCCCGTGCATGTATACGTAGACCGAGTCTAAATGCACACGCACAAGGGAACATTCACACGTGCCAAACATGTACGCGGAAGCTGTAAATATCAGAAACATCAAACTAACAGTGCAAGAAGAGAATACGAAGAAAGAACTGACATAATTACATGTGAAGGTCTTACAAAAAGAGCAAAATAATATATACAATCATGACATGTACACAAGTGTGAAAGTCCACAAAACAAGAAACAAGACTCCAATGTCATGCATGTCAAGAATGCTCTCCTGTGGAGTGATCACATCCACTCCTCTAGGCCTGAAGGGGCCTCGGGGGTCTCGTCTGGAGTCTGGCCGACCGGCGAGGGTTCGGCAGGGGTATCTGGGCCTGCAACACCAAAAACAACTGTGAATACGAAGATTCAGCAAAGTATAACCCATAGCAAGTTAACGCATGCTGTGTCTAATAGAATAAAGAACGTCATGTAAATTAAATAATGCATTTTCGTATACCAGGCTGTCATGCAAGAAAGAAATATGCTAAGCGAATCAATGGATACATGCAGTGTACAGAACTAGTGGCTACTACATTGCCATATGCTCCCAAAAGAGGGATCTTATATCGTGCAAAGAACACCATTGTCCGGGCCAGGGTACAATGGGTCTTGGTTTCCTGGGGTCCGGTTCCCCAAGACATTTCCTTACTGCAGCAAGGCCATGTAAACTATACCAAATTCACCCCGTTGGGATCCTAAGGCTGAGGCTAAGTAGTGCCTGACCATACAGAGTCAATCATGAAAACCCTGAGCAGATCGTGACAACATATCATACGTGCATATCTGTGAACATATTATACATGCATACTCAAGGTAAAGAACCACAATGTGAAAGTAACGGAACACAAGTAATCATATATGAGAGTTGAGATCAATGATCGAATGCAATATGTTATGCAACAAATCATGCGAAATCAGATCATCTTTATTTACAAACCAATTCTAATCTAATTATCCGGTGTTTCTAACCGTGCATGATGATGTAGTTTTAAGTTATTCGATGCACCGTTGTCTAGTGTTGCATTAAATCGGGCGGTGCACGAAGTCCCTTAAACCAACACCCATGGGGAGGTGCTTAACATCCGGATAACGAACATGAATGATTCGCAGCCCTCGAGATCATTCACGCATTGTATCATATTCCGTTGGGCAGGTCTAGGTGCTCTACATTCTATCATGAAGGCCATATCGGTCTTTCCCTTACACCTATCCTTGTCCCTCATTATTCTAGTGTGGATACGGCGTAGCCGTAGGTGAACGTACGGCTTAGCCATGTGTGTTCTACGGCTTAGCCGTGGCTGGGCTGTAGAAGGTCTGTCAATTGATTGCTCTCAGTTAATCCAGAAAAAGGCACCCTGTATTGATCTACGGCTGGGCCTCAGCTGAGGTTCGGCTTAGCCGTAGGGCAATACACGGCTTAGCCGTGCCCTAGCCGTAGAGAAAAACTGGATTTTTACCCTCTCTGGACTTTAAGCCGTAAGTGACATACGGCTTAGCCGTATGTGCACGAAGTCAATGTTCTGAAGCACGTACAGAAACCCTGTGAACTCATCAGAATTGCAATTATCCAATGGAAATAGATAGAGTACTAACCAAATAGGCTGTAAACACATTTTCCCATACAAATTCATGTGAACTAATCAGAATCAAATGCATACCAACATGGGTTCTTAAAGGTTATGGTTATACTTGCCTCAATTTGAATCAATTACACAACTTGTTGTCCTTGGGCCCAAACACAACCTAACACCAATCAAACAACATGCATGCATGAGAAATGAAAAGAATCTCAAAGCACAGACACGTCATGGAACGGGGAAACAAGAAGGAGAAGAATAAGAATGAGATGAGGGAGATGGAAGAGAATCCCAACTCACCTCACAATCAACACAATAGAGCTTGCGAAGAACCAAAATCCCTCAATTAGCTTGATCGATGGAGGTGATCGATGGAGGAGAGAAGGAGAGAAATCTTCACGTGCACAGTGAGGAAAATGAGAGAGAGAGAACGTGAGTTTGTAGTGATGTTCTGGGTCTGAAGTTTATATATATAAGTAGATGTCCAAATTGCAATGAAGTCCAAGTTAGAATTTTATTTTCAGTTTGAGTCAAATCCGGGTCCAATGGAATCACACGACATCGGTTGCAAGCGACGTAGTTACGAAAATTAACGAGCTCAACGAAAGACACGTGTTGACATCAAGATGATGCAAAAATGACCATGTCTTAGAAAAGCTAAAATTACAAAAAAAGGGCTTGGTCTACTTAATCCAGGTCAAACTCAACCCAACTACCTATCCATAACCCGCAACGAAAACAAAACTCAAACAAAACACGATTAACAACGAAAACAAGATTAATTAACCGCTAAACGAGGTCAAGATGGGTCGGAGTGTTACATAAGCAGTACATTAGTAGGGGCAAATTATAAGTTTTTATACAAAATCCATCCTTATCAGACCTATCATAACTTCACCATGTTTCATAGAGTTGCAAAGTCTTTTAATTGACTTCTTAGTCGCTCTGATACCATTGCTTACATATGTCACGCCCCGATCCTGGGAAGTGGGGATTAGAATGGGCACCCAATGTGTGAATATATAATCCGTAGTAATCCGTGCTATGTAAAGATATGCACGAATCACTACAAGGGAGACTCCACAGGAACGTTTGAGGTAAGACGAACAACATGTAGGTTAAAATTCATTATAAAGCAAAAACCTATGAAATACACTTATAATTATCATAAGCAATGTATAGAGGAGAATATCATACCATCATATAATAAACTTAAGTCTTTTAATTAATCATTCCCATCACATACATACCCAAAAACCTAAAACATGTCTTATACACAATGTCCAGTTTAAACCATCTCCAAACACAGGACCCTAGTCATAACTAATTAACCCAACAAAATCACTTAACGCTCTCCGTAGGATGACTAGTAGAAAACGTCGTCATCCTTCCATTCTTCTATACCCCGAGGTACCGTTGAGCACCCTCCGAGGATGCATTGACATTCGGGTTGGGGTTTAAAGCTGTACCTATAACACCAAAGGTAGCACTGTTAACACAACAGTTAAGCAAATATAGAGATACATAAGACCAGTATGCTGTATCAAATGAATTAAGAAATACATATAAATTAAAAGAAGGCAATAAACGTAATCTAGGCAGGTTATGCATGAGTAAACATCAGTAACAAATCATAAATAGAACATCATACACACTAGTTAGCATATCTATGAGGCTATATTCTCCCAAAAGAGAGCATATTACCTTGAGAGAACGTGCATATGGGTCGCTAGGGGATCAAACTAGCTTTCCAAGGAACACCAACAACTCTTTCATAGACTACTGTAGTAGTGATATATAGATACCCAAACTGGTCCCGTTGAACCTAATAAGGGCACAACCTAAGTGGTGTCGATTCAACATATCAAGACTGACTCAAGTTCACATCTGTCATACATTCAGTTATACTTATCATATCGTACGTAAGGAAGTTCCAATCTTGGGATCATATTCATTCATAGAAATCGGAATTAGCAAAGTAACTGATAATTAAACATTGCATACTTAAATGAGCTAGAGAGCTCAAACCCTCTCAACCTTGGCTACACCCATTTTAACTAATAGGCATGCACTCAGTTGAAGCTCCGGCCCGATTCGTCTCAAGGTTTGCTAGGCAGAATGGGTACATGACTAGATCATGTTGTAAGTAAAGTTTCATACAATATGAATGCATTTAAATCGCAAAGGTATCAAGGAAATTTACTAACTAACCCTATACTAAATAATCTGTAATCCCGAGGGCATTCAACATGATGTATTCATAAAACGTCCGGTGTCACTGTGTTACCAAATCTTGGCATTACTTTGTGTATGCAAGGACACCTCTTCTTATGCCAACATCCATGACGTGACATTGTGTAACACTCCGACCCAGCTTGACCTCGTTTAGTGGGTAATTAATCTTGTTTTCGTTGCAAATCGTGTTTTGTTTATGTTTCTAATTTTGTTGCGGGTCATGGATAGGTAGTTGGGTTGAGTTTGACCTGGATTAAGTAGACCAAGCCCTTTTTCGTAATTTTAGCTTTTCTAAGACATGGTCATTTTTGCATCATCTTGATGTCAACATGTGTCTTTCGTTGAGCTCGTTAACTTTCGTAACTACGTCATTTGCAACCGATGTCATGTGATTCGATTGGACCTGGATTTGACTCAAACTGCAAATAGATTCTCACTTGGACCCTCTTGTAATTTGAACAACCCATTAGCTTATATATAACCCATCCATCGACCAACTCACGTTCCTTTTCTCATTTTCTTCCTCAACTGCACGAGGAGCTCTCTCTCTTCTCTCTTGAATTCTCTCCTCCGGATTCTCTCCTCCATCGATCAAGAGGAAGTTGGGTCTTTGCATGTGAGGTGAGTGGAATTCCTTCCATTCCTCTCATCTCCTTTCTCTATTTCTTCTCCTTCTTATTTCTCATTGCATGGTGTGTCTGTGATTCCAATTCTCATGCATGCATGTGGTTTGATTTGTGTTAGGTTGTGTTTGGGCCTTAGGACAACAATTGTGCAATTGATTTCCAATTGAGGCAAGTATAACCATAACTTGTGAGAACCCATGTTGGTATGCATTTGATTCGGTTAGTTTTACATGAATTGATATGGAAACATGTGTTTACAGCCCATTTAATTACTCATTGATTCAGTACTTGTCCATCTCCATTGGAGAATTTCAATTTGAATGGTGTTACAGGAATTCTGTATGTGTTTCAGAAAATTGACCTCGTGCACGTACGGCTAAGCCGTATGGCACTTACGGCTCAAAGTCCAGAGAGGAGAAAAACCCAGTTTTCCTCTACGGCTAGGGCATGGCTAAGCCGTGAATTGCCTTACGGCTAAGCCGAAGCTCAGCCGTGGCCCAGCCGTAGATCGATACAGGGTGCATTTTTTTGGATTTAACTGAGAGTCATCAATTGACATACCTTCTACGGCCTAGCCACGGCTAAGCCGTAGAATACACACGGCTAAGCCGTAGCACACACACGGCTGAGCCGTATCCACACTAGACTAATGAAAGAAAAACAAGGATAAGTGTAAGGGAAAGACCGATATGGCCTTCATAATAGAATGTAGAGCACCTAGACCTGCCCAACAGAATGTGATACAATGCGTGAATGATCTCGAGGGCTGCGAATCATTCATGTTCGTTATCCGGATGTTAAGCACCTCCCCATGGGTGTTGGTTTAAGGGACTACGTGTACCGCCCGATTCAATGCAACACTAGACAACGGTGCATCGAATAACTTAAAACTACATCATCATGCACGGTTAGAAACACCGGATAATTAGATTAGAATTGGTTTGTAAATACAGATGATTCGATTTCGCATGATTTGTTGCACAACATATTGCATTCGATCAGTGATCTCAACTCTCTGACATGATTACTTGTGTTCCGTTACTTTCACATTGTGGTTCTTTACCTTGAGTATGCATGTATAATAATATGTTTTCAGATATGCACGTATGATATGTTATCACGATCTACTCAGGGTTTTCATGATTGACTCCTTATGGTCGGGCACTACTTAGCCTCAGCCTTAGGATCCCGATGGGGTGAATTTGGTATAGTTATATGGACTTGCTGCAGTAAGGATATGTCTTGGGGAACCGGACCCCAAGAAACCGAGACCCATTGTACCCTGGCCCGGACAATGGTGTTCTTTGCATGTTATAAGATCCCTCTTTTGGGAGCATATGGTAATGTAGTAGCCACTAGTTGTACACAGCATGTATTCATTGATTCACTTAGCATATTTCTTTCTTGCATGACAGCCTAGTATACGAAAATGCCTTCTTTAATAACATGATGTTCTTTATTCTATTAGACACAGCGTGTGTTAACTTGCTATAGTTTATACCTTGCTGAATCTTCGTATTCACAATTGTTTTTGGTGTTGCAGGCCCAGATCCCCCTGCCGAACCCTCGCCGGTCGGCCAGACTCCAGATGAGACCCCCGAGGCCCCATCAGGCCTAGAGGAGTGGATGTGATCACTCCACGGGAGAGCGTTCTTGGCATGCATCATGGGAGTCTTGTTTTGAGGATTTGCATTTGCTCACTTGTGTATATGTCATGATTGTATATGTTATTTTGTTCTTTTTGTAAGACTTTCACATGTAATTATGTCAGTTCGTTCTTGGTATTCTCTTCTTGCACTGTTAGTTTGATGTTTCTGATATTTACAGCTTCCGCGTACTTGTTTGGCACGTGTGAATGTTCCCTTGTGCGTGTGCATTTAGACTCGGTCTACGTGTACAGGCATGGGAGTACGTGTGTCATTAGGTTTGGCTTTTGCTAACCCCCGAACCCTGGGCTCGGGTTGTGACACATTGGGAATTCATTCGAAAAATTGAAGGGGATAAGTGATAGCTCTACACTCGTCCTCCTTATCATTCGATCACCATTAGGTTAATTTAGAAATAGAAAGAGGTGCCACATTTAAAGCCTTACAAAGTCATTTGAATTTCCTACTATCCTAAGTTCTCAATGTTCTTACGGCTTAGCCATGTATCTATTACGGCTTAGCCGAGTGGCTTAGTTTTTCCCTCAAATTCCTGCGCATTTACGGTTTAACCGTTTATTAGCCTACAGCTTAGGCGTGCTAAGCCTACAGCTGGGATATGGCTTAGCCATAGTACAATCCACGGCTTAGTCGTCGGTTAGCCTAGAAGGAAAGTTGGATTTCAAGCTCTCAGGAAAGCTCGCCATAAAATGGCTTATGGCTTGGTCACAAGATGGTTACGGCTTAGCCTTAGTTCATTTCACGACTTAGCCAAGAGTTAGCCGTAGTACAAAAATAGGTTTTTGTACTCTCGGGACTTTGAGCCGTACACATTTACGACTTAGCCGTGGCTCAGCCGTAAGCTTCAGAAATTCTAAAGGTGATTCTGAAGCTCGAACTCAATACAAAGTTTTGAATAAAGGGGTTACAAGGAGCTTCCTATGACCTCAAAATGTCACTAAGGATTATCTAATACTCACACAACACCCCACATTACTTATTCGTGCCCTAATTCATTCAATTAAATATATATATACTTAAATCAAGAGGAAGGAGCTGTGACTTGAAAATTAAAAGGATCATCCAAGGATTAAAATTATAAACACACATGCAGCATCATATGTACTCTAATACTTGCCTTTTTCATAGTGCTTGACGTCACTAACTCTCCCTTGGTGTGTGGTTAGGGAAGACTTCAAAAAATAGATGGGTTCTCTACATGAAAGACATGCAAATGGTGAATATAATGTGGAATGCATGCATGTTGCATGATTGAGTCTCCTTGACTCTATTAAACCCAAAGAATTGAAATAAAGGTAGAGTTTTCACCTTAGGGAGTTATAACTTGAAAAAGAAGGTGCCTCCAAGGAGAAAGATGCACAAGAGAAGAAGATGATGAAGAATAGAGTCTCTTACTCATGCATGCAAGACTTCAAATCCTTGTTTAAAGAAGAATGGAGATGAGCAATGGTTCCAATGAAAACACAGAGGAAGAATGAGGAGACACGTTAGGTTCTACTTTTAGTAAATTTATTCTGTAGTTTTACATGCAAGCCTATCATTTGTGAAAAATTACAATTTAGGTCAAATGGACCTCTATTGAGCCAAGATGAGTTCGAATCAAGTTGAGTTCAACATGAAAGATGATCTACACGAAGAATTATACGAGATGCAACTAATGAGGTGTTAATATAATGCAAGAACAACTTACAAAAAGGGTCCTTCACTATTTAGGTAAGGTTCGAACCCAGTGCAAAGACCTATCCATGACCCAAGCCCCAAAGGGTTTGAGTTAAATTAACCTAAACACATTTTAATTAATGTAAAACAAGATTAATTAATTCAAATCGAGGTTAGTTGGGATTAGGATCTTACAAATACTTTCTTCATAAGATTTTTCATTATCACTCTTCATGATCTCACTTAATATAAGAGCTGTAGTGATGCCATTCATGCTCAAGTATTTTTCCCGTATGTCAGCTTTGTCACCAAATGCTCGTACGACCGGAGATATGAAGACAGAAACAACAGTGCTTTGTCATCTTCCTCAAACTTAATGTCAATGCTCAATAGTTGTATGACAAGTTTATTGATCTCATTGAGATGCTTTGACAGCCGTGATCCTTTTGCCATCTTTAAGGAATACAACTATTTATTTGAAAACAATTTATTTATCAAGGACTTAGACATATGCAGGCTCTCTAACTTAGTCCATAATTTTGCAGCAATATTAATCCCCATGACATTGTAGAGAATGTCATCGTGGAGGGTAAGACGGATTGCATTCACAGCCCTTTAATCTAAATCCTTCCAATCATCATTGGACATCTTCTCTGACTTCTTCGACTTACCATCAAAGCTTTCTTCAAACTCTTCTGAATCAAGGCATCCTTCATCCTGTGTTGCCAAAGACTGAAATTGTTTATCCCAGTGAACATTTCAATCTTATACTCATTGCTTGATGCCATTGTGTATCTCAATTTATGCCTTCTGATTTAACCCCCTTTTTTTGTCTATCAAATAGTCAATCTCCTCCGTCTATCTCATAGATCTCATCACCATAAGAATGCTGAAAGAAACGGATCTGAAATCCAACTTCATATGGCTTAGAAACCATTAAAACAATTTTCCATGCTTTGATTTGGTCAAACTTCCCCATTGACCATCAAATTGGCAATTTTCTTCCACAAAACATAAATCTCCTTGAAACGAGTTCAATGAACTAAACAGGGTGCGAATCTAAGTCCGGATGACCCCGATAGTTGCAAATCAATTATGGCCATTGATTATGGTCAAACCCCTATTTAACCCCTGCCGACGTTAGCCTTTTTGCTACTAGGTGGCTGGGCTCTATACACTATTTAAGTCTCACCCGACTCGAACTCGAACTATAAGCTTGTCTCCGCTGCAACAAGTCAAGCTGATCTGACCTTGACCTGACCTATTTTGAAACCAGGCCTAGATGGTCTTCTTCTTCCCAACCAGTTTTTGCAACGAGAAACTGGAACTAGGTCCTTTTCTCCCTTAACTTCCGCAGTGAGGACTTAAAGAGATCCTTTTTTATTGATGCTCCCGCAGAGGCAAAGCGGTCGACAGGCAGCGGCACGGACGGAGGCAACCGATGGTGATTCCGAAAAGTGGTGAGTATGGTCTTTTTCTCAGGCAATGTGAGGGCTGGAGTGCCCTCTTTTCCTCTTTCTCGCAGTAGAACTGAAGCACACGAGATCCCGATGCCTCTCTGTGAACTCAATCCGAGAAAACCCAGGCAAAACAAAGAACCTTTTGCATTCTCCTCTACAAATCAGAGAATCCTCTCCTCTCTCATCCGTGTGGCCTACTAGAAATCAACCCTCTGATCTCTTTCTCCTTTACAGCGACTTGTAGAAATCCGGATCTCCAACTGGAATTCAAAACATTGATCTTCAAGCAGAATCCTAGGCTCTGATACCACTTGTTGAGAAATATACCACAGATCTGTGATCAACCATGGTACACACAAATTAACACAATCACAAGCAATCAAGCAAGAAATTAAGAAGAAGATGACACACAAGCAATTACATGATTCGGCAGCCTTGCTGCGTCCACGGAGAAAGCACACTTAATTCTTTTCGCTCCCTGCTGTGTTCAATTAATATATAGATCACATTAATATATAGATCCTATTTTCTTGGCGACCAAGAAAATTCATACATAATGACTAAAGTGCCCTTAACCCTGAACCTCAATTCTGGCTAACCCAGACGACTGATTCGGCTAAACTAGAATACATGCAAGACAAAACCCAACACTATTTAGCTAGGTCTTTATTACTAGAAGCCCTTTGACACCAAGTTAGGATTCATAGGATTTCATTCATTACGGAGCAAACAAATGAGCCCTATGCTGTATATGATGTAAATATCCTGCAACTATTTCTAACATCAAACTATGTCTTAAATCTAAAACCCTGAGTTGTAGTTTTAATTATAACTGATACTTTAAGTTTGGCATGTTTGGTAAAAGATAAGGAATCTGTTTTGAGCATTCTCCACTAATTTTTTGTATATTCGAGAACCTAACATCTATATAAATGTATATTGCTTACAAAAAGAAATATCATTGCATATTGGTGCTTATAGCAAGGAGAAACTAGTCGCAAGTATGTAAAATCCCAAAACTGAGAATTTTCAAATTCTATGGGGGAGTGGTCAGAATTAAAAATCTTAAAAAAGGATTAGATTTCCATCAGCCTAAGTCCTTGCGGGTTTTTATTTTTAAAATATGGATTTTCCAAATCCTTGAGGAAAATCATGAGGTGAGAAAGTTTTGGTTGTCGTAAACATAACCTTCATGCTTTTACATTCACATAATGCAGTAATGAGATACTGATGTGAAATATTGATAAAAAGTATTTCCATGCTGATGTTTCAACACGATGATTAGCTACAATTTCACTTTTTAAATACCTAGCCATTTACTTCAGCCTATCATGATGCTAATACATAAGCATGTAAATGTTTTGTATCAACATTTCACATCACCATAGCATTATTGCACATAATGTGTCAGGCCCTAGATTTTAATTTTTGGGTCAAATCGGTTTGTCGGGTTTGAGTCGGGTTAAGAGCGATTAGATGGTCTGATTTAAACACTCTTGGGCCTTAGGTCTAAGTTATTTGACCCTTTTAAGCCAAAAGACCTTTTCTAAAATTTTATAAAACTCACTAAAAAGAAATGAGCCCTTCCTTGTAATTTAGAAAATCTTTACATAATATACGCCTAAGGATTTTCCCAATTCTTCCATCTTCTTCCTTTTCTCTGCAACCAAGCCCTAAAAGTTTTCGGGGGGGGAAACTAAGGTGTGATCTTCAGATCTGCAGTTGGCATCAAAACCCACACAAGTGGATAACTATAAATAATGTGTTTTGGTTGCTTTGTTGAATAATATGCTTAAATATATGATTTATTTGATTGCTTCTAATATCTTGGTTAGGGATTAAGAAAGAGATTTTGGTTTTTTTTAAAAACAAAGAATATGCAGAAATAATATTAAGAATTAAATATATATATATGGTTGCAGCAGACGCTGCCTGGGTTGCTTCCATGTGCAGCCGGGTTTGCTGGTAGACCACAGCTGGGCCAGGTCTGCTAGTAGGCCGCGACTAGGCTAGGTCTACCGGCGGGCCGCAACTAGGCCAGTTCAACGAGCTGGGCCCATTTAAAAGTAATAATAATAATAACAAATAAATAAGTAATTAGTATTTAGGATATTAATTATAAACGATTTAGAATGTTGTGTATTGATTAATGGTTTAGTACATTAATGGTGATTTGATTATATTATTTAATTCTTAATTAAGTGTAATCAGAAATTTAATTAGTAGTGTTTATAAATTTAATTGAGGTTTAATTACTTGTGATTAATATTTTATTTAGATTGATTAGAATTTAATTAAGATGTAATTGGGAGTGATTAAGTCTTAATTAGAAAGTATTTGAATTTCTAATTTAGATTTTAGATTGAATTTAAATTTCGCATTTGAATCCCGGATTTAGATCTTTTGTTTTATATAAGATGATAAGGTATTTTTATACACAACAAGGTATAAGAACTTAATTGTTTTCTGCCCTTTTTTATCATAATTTGATTAAGTTTGGATTTGGAATTTGAATATCTTTTACCCAATTTATAATACACACTAAATATACATAATTGGATTAGATGGATTCATGTCTTTTTAGAAAAGTTGGTTGAATGTTCATATGAGATTTTGATTGAATTCAGAATGGGAATGTGAGATTCAGAATGCACCACATGATAGACACTGAAAGTAGGATATTGACATTATGGATTCACATTTTCATTGTGAAAGAGGGTTGGTTCTCATATGTATATTTAACTAAATATGACCGTCAGGTTGATTAGTATTTTGCCTCAGAGAACTTGAAAAGACACACAATCATAATATACTTTTAAATTAAGTATTCTAAGTATTTAAATTGTCATTGGATTGGATATTATGAATTAAGGGTGTCATAGCATGATTCACTATACATCAGTAGACATATGTATTTGTATATACATATATTTATATATATTTGACCGACTACAATTCAGAGGTGGACGTACGCCATCGGGTTAGCGAATAAGGTGAGATATAGTACATAGCTGTGTCATCTGTTATATCCACTGGAAGACCCGTATTTGTATTTTTATCTGCATGAATACCCGTTTTTGTTTATCTGTCTATGGGAATACCCATTTTTGTATATTATATTTGGAGTGCCCATTTTAGGTATATTGTATATGAGAAAATATCTACTTTTGTGCATTATGCAATTGGGTTTGCATTCAGTTTATTTTAGGTCAGAATGAAAAATATGTTTTAATTCAATTGATTAACATTATTGCTTACAGTTTACCCTCTTGCCAAATTATGTCAATCTGACCCATTACTTTTGGTGTCTAGGTTCCATTACTGGTGACAAACCGGATGGTCAGGCGTCGCAAGAGATTCTGCCAAATGGCGGAGTTGTTGAGTGGAACACCGCTGACATCGTCTGAGGTGTCCTAGTATTGGTGTTGAGATTGAAACTTTAAATTATGTAATAAGGCCATGATTAAGGCCATTAGTTATTCATTAAATTTATTTGTCTTGGAATTACAACTTTAATTATTATGGTTCAAAGCACTAGACCTTGACTTTATTATTATTGAGATTTGTTCTATGGTTGGTGTATGATAATCATCTGCGAAGATTATGGATTTCAATTATGTGCATGATTATGGTTGCTTGATCACCAAACATAGCCTCATGAAGGACTTCGAGCCACCAGGAATTGGGGCCCGTATTATTTATATAAGAAAGTTTTTAATTTGCCCCAAATCTCACACCCCTAGAACCGGGTTTGGATCTAGCCTAGTTTTGGGGGCGAGACATAATGAATCTATGGATGAGAAAGTTCCTAATGAGATTTAAATTGGATCTACTGCCAATTCAACTACTGGTTATTTTGGTTGCCCCACTTGCAACTGCAATTACGATTGGCTACCAAATAGAAAGTTGGGATACCAAAAAATCAAATAGTGGTGGGGGGAGGAGTATAAGAACCAAGAACCAAAGTATGTTTACATGTATTGTAGTGAAAGTTAGGCTTTGTCTAAGGCTAGACAAAATAATAAGATCTACGTGTGATTATGGTTGCTTGATCACCAAGCATAGTCTCACAAAAGACTTCGATCCACCTAAAATTGGGGCCTGTATTGTTTATGTAAGAGAAATTTTAATTGGCCCCAATTCTCATACCCCTAGAATCGGGTTTGCATTCAACCATGTTTTGGGGGTGTGACATAATGAATCTAAGGGTGAGAAAGTTCTTAATGAGAATTAAATTGGATTTATTGCCAATTCAACTACTGGCTATTCCGGCTGCCCCACTTGCAATTACAATTATGATTGGCTACCAAATAGAAAGTTGGGATACCAAAAAATCATATAGTGGTGGGGGGAGGAGTATCACAATCAAGAACCAAAGTATGTGTTTTGACATGTATTGTGGTGAAAGTTAGGCTTTGTCCAAGGCCAAAGAAGATAATAAGATTCCTTTCACTTTCCAACAACCTATCACTTTCTTTTCATTTTTTTTCCTCGTGCTCTTATTTTTTTACTATTCTATTGTAGGGATCTTTAATTCTTATAAAGAAATTATAAAAAAAACTTCGCAAAATGCCAATTAGCAATAATGATTAGAAAAATTTTTCCAAAATAACATAACTAGATGTGAAGGCTTTGTTAAGGGCTTTGTTTTTTTTCTACTGAAGTGCCCTTTTCTTCTTTCATCTACGCGTATCCCCATTTCTCTTCCTGCCCAAGCATGGTAAATCTCAACTCCCCACCTTTTCTTCTGATAATATATGGTAGGTAAACTGTTCAAAGTGTAGGTTCGAAACTAGGCAGAGGTGTGTTTTGTGTACATGCAGCTCCGTTGTTCTATGGAGACAAGGACCTAGTGATGGGACAAGCACATCTGCCATCCAAAACATTTGTTAAATACATTTGTAAGTGCAGAAACTAATCTAGCATTAGATTATTTTCTTAATGTTATAGTTTTTCACATTGTTGCGGGACACGAGAAATTTCAGGTACGTCCTTGGAGATTGATTGCATGCCAGTGCCATCTTAATTTCATATATAGGGCTTTAATCATGTGAGAACTATTCTTACTCACCTACTGTGGAAACTTTTTATGGATGGGGCTAGGGGGATGGAAGGACTTATATGAGACCAACCCATATATCAAGTTTGACCCCAATCACATGTTTGTAACTCCTTCATTCGTGGCCTACAAATTTAATCAGTTCAGATTAGTGCACAGTCGATCCAACCGTCCCGTAAATTCGGATCTAACCGAAACTCGGGGCAAGTGACTATCAAGGGATCTCTGTGTATTGTAAGATTTGAATTAGATGATAGATGGCCCCACCTACAGTTCTCATTAAGAAATAGTGAAAACTAGTTCTCATAGCAAAACAAGGGCAATATTTACTATTTTTCTCATTAAATAATATTTAAGTGGTCCTAACAACCCCATATTTTGAAATTGTTTTATCCTTTGTTTGTTTTAACTTAGGTGAGGATAAATCTTCTTGCACATGTTTTAACTTAGGTAAGATAAATCTTCTTGCAAATGTTTCAAAAGATTAAATATTAGAGGGGATATATATCCTAAGTGTTATAAGAGGTATTATCATTGGTGGATGCCCACTTTAGGGCTCACATTAGATAAAAAATACACTTAGAGTTAGAGTCCTATCATATTGGGTTGCTTGGGGAGGAAGTCATCTTATTCTATAAATAAAATTCTCCTCCCCTCTTATTATATACGCATCCCATTCTATTAACAAGATTTATCTCTCCCTCTACTCTTCTTTTTCGCTTAACATGTTATTAGCACAATAAGTCTAAATTTGTTTTTCCTATTGCTTCTCGCCAATGCAAAAAGAAGAATACATTGAGCCTTATATTTTGTCACACGAATACCAAAGCATCACCAAGTTAAAAAGGAAAAATTTTCTTGTCTTCACGTCTAAAAAAGTGAAGGAGAAACGACTCAAACCAAGCCGGCTCAATTTGGCTCAACTTGAGAGAAAACGCCCACCGAAAAACAAAGCAGGCGTTGTCCCCTGCACGCCAGCGTGTGTGCCATTGCAACTCCTCGATTTTCTATGTTACTAAGAGGATTGGGTCAAGCGAACCCAACCCAAACCCAACTGAATTGATCCAGCCCAAATCTTGCACTGACGCAGATGCTGATGTAGGTAGAGTACAGTTTCATTCATAAAATTTCAAAATCACGATATCTTGGCCGTCCGGAGTCCAATCGACGATTCATTTGAACTTAGGAAAAGCTCGCAAGCAGATCTACATGTCGAAAGCAAAAGGAGGAAGATCCAACAGTAACAAATTTTTGTTATTTATATTCTTCTCTTAGATTAATAACTATATATACATATGCTCTTATTCTTATTCCTCTTTATTTGGACTATTATTTGGATATGAATGGTTTATTTTTTTTTTAAATAAAGGAGAGATTAAGATGGATCATAAATAGAACCTGAAGTTCTATATTAATTTGGACTTGAAGTTTGATACGAATCAAAAGTTCTTTTTAATCTAAACTAGAATATCCGTAGATTACTCTAATTTGGAACCAGAAGTTCCCAGATTCATAATATGAACCTGAAGATTCATATTATTAATCAAACCTGTCGTTTGATGTTTAGATCTAGTAATGAATCAATGTTAGGCCATATAAAAAAAAACCCGAAAGTCTTGGAAGAACTTGTAGTTCTAATGGATAGAACCTAAATTTCTAAATCAAGCCGGAAATCTTGCCAAAACCCACTATTCTAATTATTATAGACATTTCAACTTTAAATTGGCCAACTTAATTTGACATGACACAACCGTTACTTTCTAAAGCCTAATAATGACTATCATCTTATTGGATAAAATACTTTCTAATTTTAAATTATAATACTCACTCATCAATTATGCAACCTTAAATATGGTGTGAATTAATATGGAACCTTCACTGTATATTCACATATATTGGATTATGATCCAATCTGAATTTATTGTTTATGGCTTGATTATTGTGGTTAATCTGATGATGAATATTTCAAAAATATCTAGAGTCTGATCAATTCTGAATTATTTGTTGTGGTTGAACCTTATTAATGAATTTATGATGAACAAATCTATATTTATTTATTTATGACTTGGTCTATGGGGTTAAATTTATAATGAATATTAAAAATTCTCAATAAATATGGAAAATGCCATATACCTAGGACCAATCACGTTTGGGAGTGGGGTGAGGACTAACCTAGTGTATGTGGGACTGGCCAGGAGACAGAGTAATGAGTAATTCATTTTCTTTTATCGAAGGGAGACTATGATAGAATTGCAAATCATGATTACAAATAGAATAAAAACTATATAAGTAAACAGAACCTGAAGTTCCACAAGATATTTAGAACTAGAAATTTTATATCAAATAAATAACATGGACCCGAAGTTCAATACGTTATTTTAATCTAAAACCAAAAGTTTTAATCCGAACTTGAGGATCCATGATTTATTCTAATTTAAAGCCATAAGTTCTAAAATTTGGAATATGAACTCGGAAATTTATATTCATAATCAAACCTAAAGCTTTGATTTTGAAAAGATCTAAAGTAGTATAGATTGATACGAAGGCTATGAAATCAAACCTACAATTTTGACAAAACTAAAAGTTTTGATTCAAACCCAAAGTTTTAACGGAACCAAAATTTCTAATTGAAACCTGAAGTTTTGATGGAACCAGAAATTTTGATTCTTGAAGTTTTGACGGAACCAGGAATTTTGATTCAAATCTAAAGTTTTGATTGAATCAAAAGTTTTGATTCAAACCGTCAAAAGTTTTGATTCAAACCTGAAATTTTGACGAAACCAGAAGTTCTAATTGAAACCTAAAGTTTTGAAGGAACCAGAAGTTTTGATTCAAGTCTGAAGTTTTGACGGAATCAGAAGTTTTGATTCAAACCTGAAGTTTTGATAGACCCAGAAGTTCTAATTCAAACTTAAAGTTTTGACGGATCAAGAAGTTTTGATTGAAACATGAAGTTTTGATAAAACCGAGTTCTAATTCATAGGTTAAGAACCTAAAGTTCTAACTCATGCGTAAAGTCTTAACAGAACTAGAAGTTCTTATTCTTAAGTTGAAAAATTGACGTTCTAACTTTTAATTGGCCAATTATTCATTATATTTTGTCATTGAATATTGAGAACTCAAAGTTCTATTTTTCATATGATTATTATTATTAAATTGATCTCTACATATTTGAAAAAGCTTGGTAATACCATCAAAGATGGAAATACAATATCCTCGGAGGATATGACATAAGCTCTCATTTTCTATACCGTTATATCTTTGATAGATATGTATGATCACCAAAAGATGGTCATACCACCCGTTGCTTAAAATAAATGCCAAATTAGTCAAATAGAATCCCTCCAGAAGGGGTAGACATAATAGTTCCCCCTATAGAGATGAAAATAACCACCACAGGAGAGGTGATTAACAAGGCATTACTAAATTGGGAGAACCACTAAGCATGGTCTAGAAGACCTACAACTACTGTTATGAATTTAAATATTGAGTTTAGTTTTTAGATATTTTGTTGGATGCTGTGACTTATTCTGTGATCCACCATATCTTGTGGATGCATGTTATATTTACTTTGAATGATGAATTGTTTAGTTGTTCTCAATTTTATTTTTGTTATGCGACTAAACAGTTATGTGAGTTTATTAACTCTTACGTATGGATCATAGAATGTATGAAAGTGAGGATGATATATGTCCATAGATAGTGCCACAAAACACACAATATTGAAAAGTCAAAGGTTTTCTCAGAGTTAGTATCTAATTTGCGCAGAGTATCAACCATAGCTGGGTCATAGCTGGATCCGTACAAATACTTGAATGCTTCGAAAGAACATTGAATAGCAGTTCTTTAAGAAACTTACTTAGCTTCGAAGACATTAGGATGAATGGGTACCATAGAAAGAAATTATAATTGAACGTAACATAGAATATTTATATGCCATTGCTAGTATTGATAGCCAAAAGCTGATACTAAAAAAGCTAAGTGCATTCTCCTCAGATTTGAAGGCTATATTATGTCACAGCCCGAGCCTAAAAATTTGGGTATGAGGATTAACCCCAAATAATAACACAAGTCTAAGCGAAATTATACAAAGAAGAGTCACATTACTTACACGAGTGAGATGCTTATAACGGACATCTGTCCAAGCATTCAAACATGGAAGCCTATTAATATCATTCATGAAACAAGATACTTTTAACCAATTTATTATTATACATATATATATGCTATGATATAAACATGAGTTGTAATGGTACCTATATTTTACAAAAGAAAAAAAAGTTCCTGAACAGTATACAAGAGTGACACAATTTTCAACACACAAGGGATTATGAACCTGAACCATACATGACAAAATAAAGCTAAATGCAAGTCATGATATCCTAAATGCATTTATTTCCCAAAAAACCAAAAGGAAGGCCTAGCATGCTCTAGGTGCACTTCGTAGTGGATCAATCAGCACTGATCCACTGTCCACTCGTCTAAGCCGAAGGGGATCCTAAAAGTCTCCTCTAGAGTTTTCTCGATCTTTATAAGATTGGAACCGGGAGCTAAGCTGTAACACCATAGACAACTAATGAATAAGACTATTCAGTAAAGTATAAGCATAATCAAGGAAATACGTGTTGTATCTAGAAGAATTATTAACATGTGATTAAAGGGGTCAATTCAGTATATTAGGCATGATGTCCAATTAAGTAATCATGTTATACGAATCAAATAACAAAAATACTTTACTATTTGGCTGCTACATTTGCCACATCCTTACTCTAAAGATCTATGTGTTGAGAACACTATCGACCGAGCCAAGGTACGAATTGGTCTCTCGTACATAAAGTCCAAAAGCTCCAAAATTTTAACACTGCATAGGCAACATTCGTGCTACACAAAAGTCAACCCGCCTAAGTATCATAAGGCTGAGGCTGAGTAGAATTAGACCATTCCGATTCAGTCATATAATTGAACTTGAGCAATCATACAATTCATTCATTGAGTAAAAACAATACCAAACCATGTAGATTCAATTCATTCGTGCAATATGTTTGAACTGATTCAATATCAATGTCAATATAATATCAAAAATATCAAGAAACATGTCAAATGGATTCAATGCATACAATGACCATTTCAATTCAAATCATTATTAGAAGAGTAGAAGATAATAACGTTAATTAAATATGCTATCTAATTTAATTTAATAGGATCAAGATAGTATCACTAGCCAACCCTAATCTAGTAATCAATTGTTTTTAACCGTGCATAATGATGTAGTTTTAAGTTATCCAATATATAATTGTCTCTTTTTGGTGTTATATTGTATTGAGAATGTGTATCGAAGTCCCTTAAACCAACACCCATGGGGAGGTGCTTAACAAATGGACCACCACATGAATAAGTCTCAACCCTCAAGACTTTCATGATCTTTCATTATTCCATGAGGCCGGTTGATAGGGCAAAAGGATCCAATAACTAAGGTCCTACAACGTCTCGTACAGTACCTACTTTACCCTAAGTTGCAATGATTTTACGGTTTAATCGTAGGTGACTTACGGCTTAGCCGTGTGCATCTTACAACTTAGCCATAACTACCTAAATTTTTCTTCTACATTTATGGTTTAACTGTATTCTCTTCTATAGCTTAATCATACATCCCTACGGCTGAGCAACGACTTAGCCATAACGCATTATACGGCTCAGCTTTGGCGTAGCCATAAAAGAAAAACTGAAATTATAACTCTTTGGACCATGAGCTGTAACTTCCTTATGTTTGAGCTATAAGCTTCAGTTTTTGAACCCACTTCACGTCTAAAGCAAATTTCTGAAGCAAATTCCATGCTAGTTTATTTACTAGGGTATTCCCTACCTATTTCATTCAGTCATTCTTTATTCAAACTCATACTTCAACTCATACTAGATCAGAAATACTGAATTTCATAAGATAGTAGAGTGTAGAAAAATTGAGAATAATAGGGTACCATACAATAGAGTTTAGAAAATTGAGAACATTAGGGCTGAATGCGCAGAATTCAATGAAATTACATGAATCATAATATACCAATATATATTAAACCAAAGTTTGTTTATACTTGCCTTGGTTTACAATTCAAACCATTACTCTTAGTACTCTTGAATCAACTTGAGATGACACCCCAATTTTCAAACCTAAAACTGATATGCATGTAAGGGATGAGGAAAGAGATAAGCACAAGCTTACAGGAGTCTTCCTCACTCCTTGAACCAAAACTTGTGGAAAAAAGGTCTTACCTTTAGAGATTGATTAAAAGAAAACAAAGTTGCTTAAATTCTTGACTTCACAGCTTGTATTTAGATTATAAGACACTAGAAATGTTAAGATGAGCCTCTAATCATACATGCAAACATCAACTCTCTTCATTTGATAAGAAAATCGTGATAGAGGAAAGAAGAATAAATGTCTTAGGGCAAAAAGAGTATTAGAGACAAAAGATCTTAATTAGAAACAGTGGGCTCTTTATATACAAAAGATTTTTTGAAGTTTATAAGAAAGTCTATATTTTTTGAGGTAATTTCAGTTTAAGTCAAATGAAGGTCCAACTAATACAAACGAATTCAAATGTATTCAAGTCAAGTACGAAAGTTGACGAGCGTGAGAGACGAATGTGATGATGTCAATATGATGCATGAATGACGTAAAACCATGAACTCAAAAATTATGAAAAAGGGATTTCACTACCTAATAAAGGTTAAATTCGACCTAACTCCCTATCCATGATTTAAACATAACCCACAAAGACAAAACAAGGTAAATCCATCCTATTTCGATAGTAAGTAGCTAAGAAACTCTTCTATTTAGTTGCTAAGCATGATTGATTAGGGTTGGAGTGTTACATATTATAAAACAATCTCCAATATCAAATCACATTCGATTATGAGCAACACGACAAAGTTAAACCAGAAGCTTAAAATAACCCTTTCGCTGACTAACCTTAAGGCTTCAATACTTTGACTGATAAGTTAAATCACCCTGGTGCTACTATGTTAAGGTAAATTATTAATAATTTTTTTGGGCACTCTTTAGAATACCATCAATTGATTATCCTTTTTGCAAAGAAAACAAGGTGACATTTGTGAACCCATAAAATCCCCCTAGTGAATTTTTAGGTATTCTATGGTTTTGATTAATACATCCACCATTAGCTGGATGTTTGCCTATTGTTTTAGCCCCTACCGACCTATTAGCATAAATTATTAAACTTAGAGTACACTTCCCTGAGCATCTTATTAAGTCTATAAGGCTTGACATCACAGGTTCGTGGCCTGCATGAACCCATAGCGTAAATTGGAAATCTATGTTGGTTATGATCCACCTCGAATTATTAGATATCTAGAACCAATAATAAGAGATGTATTCATTACTTGTTTTGCCGATTGTCATCTTGATGAGATAGTCTTCCGGCCGTTAGGGGGGAGATAAGGGAGTTCCTGAAGAATGCTTGTTCGTTTCGAACAACCGTTCCTTAAGAACAATGAGAATTAACGTAGAATACTCACATCTATCTCATCTAAATCTATGTACTTCACAATGTAAAATGAAGTATAGAGAATTGTGCACTTAATTACAAATGAATTCTTTGATACTTTAATGATGTGGCAAAAGTGACTAGGTCATGTACCAGCTATGAACACATCTACATGCATTAATAGTCTTGTAATATTCTTGTAGGAAAAGTATAAATTAATATCCTTGTAGGACAAGAATCAAATATAGCAACAAATAAATCTATTACACACCAGAAGTATGGTAGACATATAGGTTTCAAAGGCTTAACTCTCCAGAAAAGGAGAAATGAGCAATCATATCCCAATAATACTCCCGAAGAGGTTATGATAAATCATATACTCCTTAAGAGGTACACTATTTCACTTAAGAAGAGGTTATGCAAAATCCACTCTCTCTAAAATTCTTGGAGAAGTTAATGTCCCAGAAGAGACACAAGTCGCGAAGAGACTCTCGAAACCCCTGAAGAGGCATGGGTACCCAATAATGAAGAGATCTATATATTTTATAGTTATTCAAGAAATAAAGGGAATAGAAAGGAAATTATCATTGATTACGCATTTGCATATGCGGTAGCTACACAAATATCAAGAAAAAATGAGGGTGATGATTGTGACATAAAACCATATACTATAAATGAATGTCGACAAAGAAAAAGAAAAGTTAGAATCTCTCAATAAATGTGGTGTATCTGGACCTATGTACAACTCCAAAAGTTATTAACCCCATAGGTTATAAATGGGCATTTGTAAGGAAAACAAATGAAATATTAGATGTAAGGCAAGACTTATGGTACAAGGTTTTCTGCAGAAACCTGGGATTGAAAACATAGATAGACATATATATGAAAATTCCAAAAGAATTTATTTTGCTTAAAGCAAAGTTAAAAGAGTATGTACTCAATACAATTAAGGCGTTCATTATATGGCCGGAAACATTCCAAACGAATATGGTACAATTGTCTAAGTGAATGTTTATCTAAGGAAGAATATGAAAACAATCTCATTTGCCCATGTATCTTGATAAAATCCTTAAAAGGATTCACAAGAGTAGAAGTTTATGTAGATGACATAAATCTAATTGGGACTTCAAAAGAGCTCAAGAAAACTATTGACTATTTACAAGAGAGTTTTGTCTCGACCTGTAGATCGATAAAAGTTATAATGAAATATTTCATTCTTTGTAAATATACTGGCTATATATAGTTTTACACCAACTCAAAAGCACTGGATTATTATCAAACTAATCCTACGATATTTACATTTGTTTTATCCTTATGGTTGTATAAATTCAAACTTTATAGGATAAACAAATTTAGAATATCTCTCTAATCTCATAAGGGTCGATCACAAACAGGTTATGTGTTTTTTAGTGGTAATATCGTCATTTCTTAGTGTTCTACTAAATAAATTTTGATAGTTAATCCTTCTAACCATGATGAGATTGTAACTTTCTATGAAGCTAATAGGGAATGTAAGTGATTAAAATCATTAATTCAGTATATTCATAGTTCTTATCAATTGCCTCTTAGTATAGGTACACCAAGCAATATCTACAAAGACAATGAAGCATGCATTTAACTGATTAAAGAAGGATACATTAAAGGTGACAAGGTGAAGCACATTGCACTAAAATTTTTCTTCACACATGAGCTTCAGAAGAACAATGGGATTGAAGTTAAGCAAGTTCGTTCAAGCAACAACCTGATTGATTTGTTTACCAAGTCATTACCAAAGTCAACATTCTAAAAGCTTGTACAAAAGATCGGCATGCATAGAGTCTATCATCAAACAATATAAGGGTTATTGTTGTTAGGGGGAGTAACTGATAAGAGGTATGCATCCTGAAGCATGCTACCCAGGATATATATGCACTGTACCTTTTTTTTATTTTTAGGTTTTATCCCATTGGGTTTTCCTAGTTAAGGTTTCAATGAGGCAGTACTATGCACGTCCAACACCAATTTGATGATCCTGTATAACGTTGTAAACTTTTTCCTTCGCTTTGGTTTTTATCCCATTGGGTTTTTCCTTTACAAGGTTTTAATAAGGTTACTAGTATTGAATGGTGGTCATCCAAGGGTGAGCATTATAAAAGGCATTATCATAGGTGGATGCCTACATTAGGGCCCACATTAGGTAAGAAATGCACTTAGGGTTAGAGTCCTACCACATTGGTTTGCTTCGAGAAGAAACAATCATATTCTATAAATAAGATTATCCTCCCCCATTATTATGTACACATCCCATTTTAATAACAAGATTTCTCTTTTTCTCCCTCTACTCTTCTTTCTCACTTAGCACTAACAATCTCATCTCTAGCCTCCCATCTAGGACATCCAAGTACCTAATGAAGGATCAAGAACTAGGATTCAATGATCTTAGGTTGTTTATAACATTTCTTTCTACTGGTACAATTGATTAGTCTAGCCGAAAGGGCTCCGACGCCCTTTATTATATAAAAAAAAGTACAAACTTTTTTGCCTAAAAAGATATCCTTGGCTTATGGTTATCATTTCTTGGCAAAAATTTGAATCATTATTTATCACAAATTAATTGTTTTGCGAGATTGGTCATAATTTTTTGAGGAATTTTCAAATAAGGCCCTAAGTTCTTCTTTTATTTAAAAAAAAGACAAAAGTTGTAGAACTTTTCAAATTATTCCCTAAGTTTTCTAAAAAGTTTTCAATTAAGGACATCATTCCATTTAAAGGTACTTTCTGGAGACTTTTTCTCTCAATTTTTTTAAAATACCAAATTACTAATCTTTTAAAGCCATAACATGATTTCAACACCTACAATGTGCAGCTAATTGTTGTGGAAACGCTAGTTATCATTGATCATCATAAGGATGCAGTAAAAGTAAATGAGGATAATGTAGAAGAATTGAATGGGGAATTTATTTTAATAAAGAGCCATTTGGGTATTTTAAAAAAATTGAGGAAAAAAGTTATTGAAAAATAACTTTATACCGATGGATGTCTTTAATTGAAAACTTCTTGGAAAACTTAAGACTAATTTGAAAAGTTTTGAAACTTATATCCTTTTCTGAAATAAGGCAAAATCTTAAGGTCTTATTTGAAAAGTTTTAAAAATCCCTTTATTTTATTGTAACTTTTTTTTATTTATTTAAGTATAATACTTAAAGTAACTTACACTCAAATACCTTACTTGGTCCTCATGGATTCATTCTAGACTTCTCAGATGGTAATTATGGTTTAGGTCGGGCTGAGGTCTAGTTAAGCACTGTGGACATCATATATATGCTAGGCTAAGGATGGCAAAATCTGAACCTTCCAACTCATATTTGATTGGAACACTATATCAAACCTACAATATGTAAACATAGGTTGGTCGTAGGTTGGCAAAACCGACCTGAATTTAAATGGGTCAAATAACGTTCAACTAGCACTAGCATAGAAGCCCATGCTAGCCCGGGCAAACAAAAAAATATTAAAATGTATAAATCTCTTTTCAATATTAATGGAAAGAAACAAAAATTTAAGTAAAAAAATATATTATGTTTAGCATAAAAAAGATTCTATACCTGAGAAACTATTCAAAAAGTATAAGTAGTGCTATAAGGTTATATAAATTATATTTGAATTTATTTAAAGGTAAAATAAGTAAAAAAAAAAGTATTAAGTTAAAATAGTGTTTATCTCAACTCTTAATAAGTTACTAAATATATATAATTTATTATGTTTTACTAAAATCTTATAAATTCTGAAATGTCTTGCTATTGTTGTTAGGATTTTTGTATATTGGCTAATTCATGAGTTTGATAAAACTCTGGGTTCATTGAGTTGGAATTTTTTATTTCCTTTAAAATAGACTATGGTATGAGTCACTGGATACACTGAAGCTAAGAAATCGAAGAAAAGGAAGTTGAAATGTTTCAAAGTAATTCTTTTAGGATAATATAGATTAAAGAAGTCATATCTCACAAATCAAGTATCGGATTGAGGCAAGCTACCTACCATTGGAAAGCTATTTTTTAGTAGATATTCGTAAGTTCTAAGATTACATCAATCAGATCTTAAACAACAAAGTTATAGCTTCGGAAAGAAATTGTGTTATCCGTAACTATGAAATTGCCATCGCACAAAAATTACAAAAATGCTATTGAGCAAAAACCTTTCTTTTTTGTGCCAGCCTGTTTGGTTCTACATGGACTCTAATTATAAGGCACGAATTTGGGGTTATTTAAAGGGGTTTTTTTTTTCTCAACCCTAAAGCATCCATCTCTGTTTTGTAAATTAAGATTTCACATTGGAGATTCCTTTCTTTTTTAAAGCATTCATTGAGAGGCTTTTATTGAAATTATTGAGTTCTAGAGAATATTGCTTCTACTCTCTTATAGAAGATTTTCCTTTTCTCTTTAGAAGGTTTATTCATCTTGAGGGGCTTCAAAAAGTGTTGGATCAGTGTGAAGAAGGTGAACGGCATGTGCATTGGCAAAAAGAACTTAAAGTCCTTTAGGTTGTGTTCAACTGGATAAGGATAGTAAGTATATCTTGTAACCTCTTTAGCATAGTGCTTAATCTTGGTGGACCTGTGTTAGGTCTCCTGATTTTTTCCCGTTTGAGTTTTCCACATAAAAAACACTACATCCATGTCTTGTGGTTGATTGATTGATAATTTAGGTTAATTGTTTGTTTAAGTACATATAAGAAATCTATGTTGGGACCATAACCTGTGTCAAGATTAGAATCCTTCAATTATTAAAAAAGATAACTCTATTTGAATGTAAAATGAATAAACTAAGGAAATATGAATCCCGTTAATGTCATATTTAAATGTAGAAAACTGAAAAAAAAAAAACTTAATGTCATAAGAATGGTGGAAATTTTCTTAAGTTTTACTCTTTTTTAGAATTAAATATATGTATATCAAATTTATTCAAAAGGAAATAAAGTATAACTGACTTACATAAACTACAAACAAAAATGTATTTAAGGTTAAAGAAATAAAACTTATTTAATAAAAATAAATAAATAATGTATTTATGAATTTTAAAATTATCTTTAAAGTTCATTAAAATGACTAAACAAAAATATAAAATCTATATCTAACCCATTTTTAAAATAGGTCACATAATCTAGCTTGTTGATTAAAACTACTTTTAGTGACTCTCTAATATATTTATTTAACTTAAATAAAATTGCAGGTTGTTTAAAATCTAAATAAAGACCAAAAGAAAAAGTACTAAGAGTGAGTGGATGGAGAAAAATGTATTTTAATAATTGCTTCATGATTAGCTAGTCCTACAATTATAATGACAATAAATGGAATAATTAGCAAATGGTCAAAATTTAATGTGTGGAGTCATAAATCCTCCATAAAGCTCAATTGAATTCCAATTTGATTTGACCTCCCTTTAATGACTATTATTTTAATAATTGCTTCATAATTAACTAGGCCTACAATTATAATGATAGCAAATGGTCAAAATTTAAGGTGTGGAGTCATAAATCCTCCATAAAGCTCAATTGAATTCCAATTTAATTTTGACCTCCCTTTAGTGACTATAGCTCCTCAATCTTCCTAACTCTGATCAAGCTCTTGATTAGGTGATGGTAGTGCTATTGAAATCGACTACACGAATAATTTCTTCAATTCTCAAAGATTAATGCAACTATTTTACTTTGATTATGTGACACTTTTTTAATGTTTTCATTTTTCATAATTATCATAGTTTCATTTGACATATATATATTCTAAATCACATAGATAAAGACACTTTAAGTTGTATATGTCTTTTCTGTAAATAAGTATATATTGTAATTCAACAACTACTAGCAATTAACCTTACGACGGGAAACAAAGAAGCTCAACCAAGCATGTAAATGTGGGCCATGTCGTGCTGGGCCATGTAAAGACACGGGCCATGCCATTCCTTGCCCAAGCACTTAAGAGGCCAACCCAGCATGGCATAGGGCGCAGCCCCAATCGTGCCATGCTCTATTGATCCACATACCCCTCTCTAATTTTTTTTGTTTAAGATTTGTAGTACTTATATAAATATTTATAGAGGAGCGCTAGATAGCACGTGGGCATTTTCAAAAGTGAAAACGCCCCTTTTTGCAACGAATAGGAGATAAGGACAATTTAGTACTGTGGAGAAGCAATGAATGTTACTTTTAAAAAGGGGAAAAAAGTCTCTACATGACTTGTTCATCATTGGAGGATAGAAAGATGGCAGAAACGCCCCTTTTTAAATGGGGCATTCTTGAGAATTTCTCATATAAATATATCTATTGAAGGAGAGATTATCAACTTTTAGAATTTTCAACTTAAAATAAAGTTGAAATTAGCAGAATAAATGCACAAATATGGACACTAATTTACAAATGAGGAGAAAAACTTTAATTATTTTAAGTTTTATATTTAATTTATTAATAATATTAAAATCTTCATATCATAAATGTCATGCCAAACCATACCCAAGGCCAGTACCCCTAGACCAACATGGCCCAGCCTGTGCTTATGCCATGTTGGCCCATCCAAATTTACACCCGTAAACTCAACTGCATATTGAAAATGTTGTCTTAACCAAGATGTTACTTATAAGGCCAATAGAAGGCCTACCTTGTTGTGCAACACAATTGTGATAGCATTACATTGATTTTGTAATATTGATATAAATCATAGAGTTTGTAGTATTTGCAAATAGATTAAGCGAGCAATAGCTTTCTTTGTTTTGTCGCATTAGTTTGTTAATTTTATTATAATATAAATTAATTTTATTTATAAATAGTCTAGGTAGAGCTTGAATTTTATCATAGATTTTTTTCATGTTCAAGAGGAAGATGGTACCGAAGAGATCAATAGCCCCATAAAATACTAAATCGTTGGAATTCTTAGTTGTTCAAACTTCCATTAAAAAACTAGATTGACTTTTCTTCACTTTTCTCAAAAGAATAATAAAAAAACAGTGTTAGGGTCGATCTAAACCCCCAAAGTAAAAATATACAAATGTGATAAAATAAATCCAATTTTATGTTTAAGATAAGGATGTTGTTATTGATGGAAAAGAAATTCTTCCATTCAATTGCGTAGCCGATTCTTTACAATTTTTATGGCAAAAAATACCCTCTTAACAGTAGCAAAGAGAAATTGGTATGGTCAACGCCAATTCCAAAAGCAAATAAATGAAAGGGATATACAATTTCCTTTTTTGTTTCAATCATCTTCTGAGTAAGGTTGCTCATTCCTTTTACTTCCAAGAACTTACTATTGATGTATATATCAATAATGTAAGTGCCTAGTTGATTATTAAGTATCACCCGATTAAAGTTTGAAAAATCATCAGATAAAATTGAGAGGCTGATCAGATTAACCTTGTTGAAAGGAAAGAATGACTTACTTAGATCCAAGCATGCCACACAAAGAATAAACTCTATGTTCACCTCATTGAAGCAGGTGTTAAGCTCTTGAAATTGCGTATCACTAGTATTGTAGAATATGTTAATGCAGAAATGATGTAGATTTGTCACTGCACCTTTGCAGCGTAACCTTTTTCACTCAACAAACAAATCATCTATATTGGGAATGCTAATTTCATGTTTATTAGAAAATGAATAAACATGAGAAAGGAGAGAATCCCACTCATTATCTCTCAGCATTTGCAATTATCTCTCCTTTGCTATTTTTACCAATTCTATGGCATTAGAAATATCTTAATCCTTTTATTGTAATGCCTTTGATAATTCAATCATAATTGCCAATACATTTCTCATCAAATGCATTTTAAATCAAAATCAAAATATTTCAATTGAAGCAGTATTTGCCTGCCAAACCCCTTTGTTCACTTGTATGATCTTTTAATATAATTTCAAGCACATCAGCCACAGAGGAGAACAAAAGAATCAAATTAATCAACGAACCAAAATGTGAGCCCCAACGTGTATCTCCCGGCCATTTGAGGTTGGTCTCCTAATTCAAATCTTATCCATTTTCAAGTTCACCATTATTGAGTGCATCAATGACTTTGGCAACATGTATATTTTGGAGCTTACCATGGCATTTGAAAGAGGATCCAAAAGAATTATGCAGATTGGCTCATGTCTCTTAGCAACATCAACGAGTATCAATTGCAGTTGATGTGTGAACCAATGGACATAGAATACACTAGGTTTCTAATTTTGAATGAGTGTTTTGAGGGCCCCATCATAAGCGTGCCCTTGCAAACTTGTTTTGCTCAATTGATGCTTAGAAAATAATGCTTCAATGCTCATCTTGAGTGATTGAGAAGTAGTGATTGCAACATGTTCGATGGCCAAAAAGTGCTTAATCACATATCCGTGCTTATCCACATGGCGTAAAACAATGTTCATTTGCTATTTCATAAAGATATCATGTGATTTATCTACATAAAGTGCAAAGGGTACATCTTCAAGCTCAAAAATGATAGCTTGAGCAGTTTCTATCACGGTTGCATTCAAATGTCTTCCTAAATTTTAGGCAAGTTCAATTTCGAATTTTCAGAAACATTTTTCAATACAACTCCTTTAATAATTTTATTATGATCTGCAAGTAATTTCAGACATTTAATAAATTTTGACACTTCTTGTATGATTGATTGTGAACACTAATAGGCCCCTCACATGATCTGCAAATCTTTCTCTTTTCTTCCATTTTTTGTATCTTTAGTTATAATAGCATTTTTGCGCTTGTTTTCCAAAAAAGTAACAACATAGGCAAAACATAGCATATTTCATAATCCTTAAACCAAGTAGAATTAAACTGCCTCTACTGTTGTCCAAACTGCATATAAGGGAATTTATGGTCATGAGGCTGGCAAGGACCTTTTTGTAGATACATCTTTCGTATTTCAAAACATTTTTGTATGTTGGCTAATTCATGAGTTAGATAAATCTTTGGGTCTATTAAATAATATTTTATATTTTTTTTTAGTATGGACTTTGGTATGAGTCACTAGATGCACTGAAGTAATGAAATTGAAGAAAAAGTAGCAAATTAAAGTGTTTTGAAATGCTTTTCTAAAGATAACATGTATTAAAGAGTCATAACTCATAAATTGAACATTGGATATGGGTAGCCGACCTACCATTGGAAAGCTCATTTCGAACAAATTTCTATAGCGCCGAAGATTACATCAATCAAAGCTAAATCAATAAAGTTTTGGCCTCAGAAAGTTTATAGAAATTGAATTGTCCATAATTACAAAACTACCATTGCACGGAAATATTTCTTTTTTGTGTCATAATTTGAAATTTGAGTTCTACAAGGAGTATTATTATGAGGAGCAAAATTAGGGTTATTTAAAGGGTTCCTCTCTCAACCCAAAAGCATAGATCCCTTTATTTTGAGTAGAGATTACTCATTGGAGATTTTTTTTTCTCTAGTGCATCAGTAGAGAGAAAAGTGCTGAAACTTTATTCTAGAGGTTCTAGTCTTCTATATTTCTTTATAGAAGATCATCTAAGGAGTCGAGCATAATAAGTAGAAGGTGTCTAGTTGATTGGATCTGTTGCGGTAAGCGGCAGACAGCTATGACAATGTATATCTATGCAAGAAGAATCACAGTATTTAAGTTGCACGAGAACTAAATAAAGTTGTGAATATATGTTCTTATATTACGAGATTCATAGTGCTTGATTATTGGTTCAGTAAGAACTCTTTGCTTTTTCCTAGGTTGGGTTTTTGCATAAAAATCATATCTTTTTGTGGTGGTTGCTTATTTGCTTTATTTTATTTTTCATTGCATATATTGTGTGCTTACAATCTATAAAATCATAAACTTGGGAGCACCACCAAATCCTTCAGCATTTCATCTTGGTCAGTATATTGATAACTTAAGATCAGACAACATAACCCAGGATCTACAGGAAGATTTTTAATATTAACTATTACACGACTTTTCTTTAAGGTTTATGATGCTAGATCATTTTTATCTTTCTCTAGAGTTGGAGGTGATACATTAGCAGCTGATTTTCTTTTGAAATAATTTTTTATATCTTCTCCAAATAGATAAAGAGCATAACCAATCAAGACCTTGAGAAAAAGCAATATGCAAACAAGTCAGTTAAGATCTATTTCTAGATGATGAAATTTATCAAAGTCACCAAGTGGACCCAAACAAACTAATTTATCTAATTTTTTAAGAGTTTCAACCCAATTCATTTTCATTACATTTGGAGATGTCATCCTTTCAATGAATCAAAACCAATATTCTCACTCAAAGTAACCCTAAACAAATCATAATTGAAATAAAGAAATCTTTTTCTTCTTTTTTTTTTATTAAATCTAGTAAAGAAACTCACATATTTAATAAGACACACCAACTTAACATAGCAACTAGCACCCAGCTCAACCAAATATTTTACTTGTTTTCTTCCAATTTAAAATAGATGGCATACAATTATAGGAATTTGAAAAGACTAGAAGCAAGCACCTCAACTAGCTATGAATTTGAGAAATGAAGGCCTTTAAGATATTCTTGCCAGTTGCCAAGCCACCTAGAGAAGAAAAATGGCAACAAAATAACTCACCTAAGAAATATGTGATTGAAAATCATTTAAACAAAGACCACTCCACTTCAGTCATCATACTCATATACAAAGCCCCAAAACATATATATCAATAAAAATCTAAGGTGCCCTTAGTACAATCAAGAGAAGATGGCTTGTAAGATGTTCACGGAACTTAAATAATTTAAAGCTCTTTAAAATGTCATTCAATCAAAAGATGACTTTTTGACATCTAACAATATGGAAAGATTTTATTTTAGTTTTACTAGAAAAATACATAGCATAGTTTAAACAACAAATCCTAACCACTATCCTGAGGACCTCATATCACGACTCGAGCTCGAGAATCCTTCGATTAGGGTTCAACCTAAGGCGTGACACATGTATTCCCGAGTAATTCACACCTGGACCAGGGTCTAAGCAGGATTATACAAGGAACATTCACATACTTACACATGTAAGGTACCATTAATGGACATCTGTCCAAGTATTTAACATGTGGAAGCCTATCAATATCACTCATAAATTCCTTTTTTTTTTATTTTTCTCCAATAGTTAAACATTTCCAATGTATCAATTAATGAAAATAGCACACACTAAGATTAAATAAAAAGGGGAAGCTAGCACATCTACATAATACATACTACATGAATTTGTACAAGAGTGCTATAACATGTCTATACAATAGAGAATAAAGTTGATGGACAATAATAAAATATACATTGTCCCAAAAATATGGGGATCATGAACAATACATGGAAAAACTAAAGCAAAATGTTATGAAACCTTATTTCCAAAAACTCTCAAAAGAAAGGTCCTGATGTAAATGTGTTGTGCTTCGTGGAGGGGATTAGTCAAATTGCTTCTGCTGTCCACTCATCAAAGCCTGATGGGACCACATAGGTCTCCTCCTGAGTCTCCACTATCTTCATAAAATTGGGACTGGGATCTGAGCTTGTAACATTAGACAACTATGAATAAGACTATTCTGCAAAATAAGCATAATTAAAGTAATATGCATTGTGTCTAAAAAAATCATTAATAAGTGATCATAGTAGTAAATTTAGTATACTAGGCATATTGTGCAGTGAATAAAGTATGATAAAAAAATAAAAAAAAAACATTTTACTATTTGGCTACTACATTTACAATATCCCCCAATAAGGATCTTTGCATGAGGAACACCAATGCTCTAGCTAAAGGTACAATTGGGTCCCTATATTTATGGAGTTCGAAAGCTCCAAAGGCATATTGCAGCGACACCATATCAATCTACTATACCAAAGTCAACCTCGCTAAGTATCCTAAGGCTGAAGCTGGGTAGAGCCAAACCATTTCGACTCATATAATTGAATTTGAATAAATCATGCAATTTATTTTCATTCATTATACGTTAGATTCATTCTTACTCAATTCAATATCAACAAAAAGAAAACTGGATATCATAGAAAGTTAAGAAGTGAAATCAATTCATATCATGACTATGTCAAAATCGTTTCAATAATAGAGAGCAACTATAACGATTCAATATGCTATGCAATTCAAATTAGTAGAATCAAGGTGATTTACAAACCAAGCCTAATCTAGTCATTCATTATTTCTAACCGTGCATGACGATGTAGTTTAAAGTTATCTGATACACAGTTGTCTCTCTTTGATGTCACATTGTGTAAAGAAGAGTGTATCAAAGTCTCTTATACTAACACCCATGGGGAGGTACTTAACAAATGAATAACATTACATGAATGAATCTCAGCCCTCAAGATACTTCATCTTAAGTAATTTTCCAATTGACCAAATGATTAGGTTAAAGGATCCAAGAAACTAAGGCCCTATAAGATCTTCTGAGATGTCCCTAATTTTCCTTAAGTTTCAGAGTCTTACGTCTTAGCCGTGGACAACCTACGGCTTCGCCATAGCGTCTTTAAAAATTAAATCCGCATCAACGACTTAACCATAGGTGGCCTATGGCTTGACTATGGCTTAGCCATAGTGCATTTCATGGCTTAGCCGTGATATTAGCCGTGGAGGAAAAGTTTTGGAAAGTTTCGACTTTTAGTTTCTTTTTATCAGATTTGGTGTTTGTATGGCTAAGCAATAAGTTTAAGAATTTCTGAAGCAGATTCAGTTTCAAAATACTTTCCTTTAACCCATGACACTAGGTTTAGATTGCATATCTACATTTCATTCCAATGCAGTGTTCCACCCTTAATTCAACCATCTAGCATCTGTAGATCCACATTTCACAATTTACTTAATAATCTCATTATGTAATTGAAAACAAAGATGAAAAAGGCTGAAAAATCAAATTGAGAGTATGATAGATTTACAAGAATCAAAATTTACTAGCATGCATTCAATAGTAACTAGCTTGTACTTGCCTTAGATTTAGAGTTTAAATTAGTATTTCTTTTTTGGCTCAACTTGAGAAGAAATTCACTGTTCTTAGCCCTAACATCCCATGCATGAAGAAAGAATGAGGAGCATGAGTGCATACATCAAAATAAAAGTTTCTTTGACTCCATTAACCCAAGAAATCTATAAATGGAAAAAGATCTTACCTTTAACAATAACTAGAGAGCTGATGGGAGAGAGGTAGACTGCTATCTTCACTCTAATAGGAAAAAGAAGGTAGAAAAGAGATGGAATGAAGGCATGAGAGTCTTAGAACATGCATGCAAGATGATTCTTGCTCATGGTGATTAGGAGGAAAAAGAATGGGAGATGGAAGCAAGGCTACAGTAGTTGCAAGAGAGGAAAAGGAACGAGAACCAACTGGAAGTGTTCTTGGTTATTTTAAAACAAAATTTTATAGAATTACAAAGAAGTCATAATTTCCAATGATATTTCCACCTTAAGTCATTTGTTGCGGGGGGGGGGGGGGGGGGGGGGGGGGGGGGGGGGGTGTGGTGTATGTACGAAGTCAAATGAATTTGGGCTCAACATGGAAGTTGTTGGGCTCAACAAGATGAATGGGATGACGTCAATATGATGTGTGTATGATGTAAAACCATGAAGACTAAAGTTACAAAAAAGGTTTTAAGGTTAAACCCAACCCAAACTACATATCCATGACCCGAACTCAACCCACTAGACTCAATAAGATAAAAATAAACTTAATCTAATCTAATTAGGTATTAAACATCATTATTATAATAATTCTATATTAATTAGCTAGTAACTTACTTAATTAGTCACAAGACACGTTTAATTAGGTTTGGTGTGTTTCATCCCACACCCCCCCCCCCCACCCCCCCCCCCCCCCCCCCCCGCCTAGGACTCATTCAGTTCACTGAATGAAAGCATACCTGCGTGAAGAGCTCAAGGTATTGCCGGGCCATCTGCTCTCCGAGCTCTCATGTGGCCTCATTGAGACCATAGTGCTCCCAAAGGACTTTGACCCATTGTATGGTCCTAGTACGTAATACTTGCTCTCTCGTACCCACGACATAGAGCAGACGTTCAACATATGACATATCCAGCTAAATCTGAACATCATCATACCAAATGATGTGGGTAGGGTCTTTTACATATTTACGAAGCATAAAGACATGGAATACATTGTGAACTCTGAAAAACCCTATAGGAAGTGCTAGTCTGTAGGCTAAATCACCAACACTGGTCTTGATTTCAAATGGGCCTACACATTTGGGGGTCAATTTGCCTTTCTAGCCAAAACAGATTGTACCTTTCATAGGAGAGACATTTAGAAACACCCAATCACCAATCTAAAATCCCAAGTCTCTTCTATGCGGATCTGCATAGCTTTTCTGCCTTGAACGGGAAACTTTCAAATTTTTAATTACTTTTTGTACCTTTTCAATAGTTTCAATGATGATAGTAGGTCCATGGAAACTTCTAGTTCCCACTTATTCCCAACAAATGGGACTTCGAATTTACATTCGTACAATACTTCAAATGGTGCCATGCCGATGCTGTCATGGAAGCTGCTGTTATATGAAAACTCACACAATGATAAGTGCTTATCCCATTCCTTATCAAATTTTAGGACACTGGCATGTAACATATCTTCCAATATTTGAATGGTACATTCGGACTGTCCATCAGTCTACTGATGGTATGCTGTACTGAAACTGAGTTTGGTACCTATAGCTTCTTGAAAAGCCTTGCAAAATCATAACACAAATCTCCTATCATGACCTGAAACTATAGAGACTGGTGTACCAGGTAACCTTACAACCTTATCCACAAACTTCTTATCCATCTTTGAGAATGTCATACCCTTTTTGAAAGGAATAAAGTGAGCTAACTTTGTTAATCTATCAATAATCCCAAATTGCATTCTTTTTGTTAGTTGAGGGTAGATCAGATACGCAATCCATCATAATATATTCTCATTTTCATTGAGGAATATGCAATGGATATAAAGAACTAAGAGGTCTCTGATGATCAGCTTTCACTTTCTCATAGGTAAGGCATCTAGCTACAAATTCTACTATTTCCCTTTTCATGTTGTTCCGCCAAAAATGATCCTTCAAATTCTGGTACATCTTAGTGCTACTAGGTGCATCACAATCTATCATAGTGTGCATTAGTCATAATGCTCTCCTTCATACCATCATGAGCTAGTACACATAATCTATTCCTGAAATAACACACATTATCTTCCAAATAGAAATCTAGTCTGTCAACGATATGATCTCTAATTCTCACCAGATTAGGATCCTCAAATTTCCTATCCTTGATTGATTAAGTTATTTCAGGCTAAAAGGCAATTTTACTTGCAAATTTCACCAAATCATTTACCAATTTTACCTCAATAGGCATGTCCTTAAATTTATCTTGTACGAATAGTGTTGTACCCAACAAGGCACTTAAATTTATTGTCTTCCTACAGAGGGCATCTGCCACGATGTTCCTTTTCTCCGAATGATACTTGATAAGGAATTCATAATCTTTAATGAACTCAAGCCATCTACGTTGTCTCATATTCAAATCATGTTGTTCAAAAAGATATTGTAAGCTGTGGTGATCTGAATGAACTTCAAACTTCTCACCATACAGGTAATGTCGCCAGAGTTTCAAAGCGAAAACAATAGCTGCTAGCTCCAAATCATGCGTGGCATAGTTCTTTTCATACTCTTTTAACTATCTAGAGCCATACACAATCACCTTGCATCAAAACACACTCCAATCTAACTCTAGAAGCATCTAAGTAAATCATGAATCCTCTACTACCATCTGGCAAAGATAACACTGGGGCAGCAGTTAGCTTTTCCTTTAAAGTCTTGAAGCTTGAGTCACACTCATCACTCCAAACAAAAGGCACATTCTTCTAAGTCAACTTCATCAATAGGGCAAATATTTTTAAGAAGTCTTGAACAAATCTTCTGTAATAACCTGCACATCCAAGGAAACTTCTAATCCCTATCACATTCTTTGGATTCTTTCAAGTTATAACTGCTTCAACTTTTGCTGGATCAGCTACTAAACTATCTTGTGAAATAATATAACCTAGAAAAGCTACTTGCTCAAGCCAAAAATCACATTTCTCTAATTTCGAATATAATCAATGTTTTTACAACAACTATAGTAACTTCCTCAAATGGTCTGCATGCTCATCTGCTATCTTAAAATATACTAAGATGTCATCAATAAATCAATAAAGACTACAACAAATTGGTCCAAGAAAGGCATAAAGACCCTATTTATTAAGGCCATAAACACAGCAAGTGCATTAGTTAAGCCAAAAGGCATCACGAGGAATTCCTTATGGCATTGTTTTAAAGGCTGTTTTGGTAATATTGTCCTTTTTAACCCTCAACTGGTGGTAACTAGATCTCAGATCTATTTTCGAGAAATACGCAACACCCTGGAGTTATCAAACAAGTCATTAATGTGCGGCAGTGGGTATTGGATGTTCTGAGTTGATCAAACAATTCATAAACACAACAAGTGCATTAGTTAATAGTATGTGGTTAAAGGAGTTGTTTATTCTACAGTTGAAAAGAATTTTGAGGTGTTTTTTGTTGGTTTCAAGTTTAAAGGTAAATTTGTCCAAGAGCTTTTTGGTGGGTATTGGATGTTTCAAAGATTCAATTCATTCCTTGGAATCATTGATTTATTGTCGAATGGGTAAGCTCCTTATTGTGTATCTTGGTCTCCCTACTAAGGCAAAGTTAAGATCCAAAACCTTTTGGGATGCAGTTATTAAAAATTTTGAGAAGAAATGGTCAACTTGGAAGAAAAACTACTTATCTTTGGCTTGTAGGATCACGCTTATTAAATCTTATTTGTCTAACATCCCGATGTACTATATGTCGCTTTTCAATATGCCAAAAGCAATGATGGAGAAGGTGGATCGCATATGTAAGAACTTCTTATGGGACAATCATGGTGATAAGAAGAAATTATATTTAATCTAATGGAGTGAGGTGATTAAGCCAAGATAGTGGGGGATTCGGTCTTGGCAGTTTGGAAAATAAAAACAGGGCTCTTTTAATCAAACGGTGGTGGAGGTTTGGAGAGGAGAGATGAGCTCTTTAGAGGAGGTTCATTGCTGCTAGTCTAGTGCACACAAATGGGGGTGTTGGCCCAATCCTAGCCATAGATCCTGCAGGTTAGGACTATCTGATATTATTGCTTCAATAGAGAAAGTATCTTCTATTGGTGGGGAGGTGTTATCGAAACGGGCGGGTTTTGTGGTAGAAAAAGGAACCAATGCAAGGTTCTGGTTGGATGATTGGATAAGAGTACCTCCTTTGTGTAACCTTTTTCAAAGGATCTTTAGAGTGGTAACTAACAGGGAAGTAGCTGTTAGTGATTGTTATAAGGTGAGGGATGAGAGTATTGTGTTGGGTGTCACTTGTGATTGTTATCAAGTGAGGGATGAGCGTATTGTGTGAGGTGTCACTTTTCAAAATAGTCTTCAGACTTTAGAGGAGGTTTAGTGTAGGGAGCTTTTCAGTATTCTTTCTAACATTTTTTTTTTTTTTGTGGGTTGGGGGGTGTGGGGGAGAGATTCAAAGGATTATAAGGTTTGTAAACCTTTCACTTCTTAGGATTTCTTGGCCAAAGCTTTCTATTTATCCTTAGAGGAGATTAATCCTTTTATGCCTTCTTCCGCTTTGGCCTGATTTGAGGTTTGGTTCCTCTAGGGTTGAGGTCTTCCACTGTTTAGCGATTATGAAAAAAGTTTCTATAGTAGACTAAAGAATTTGGGGGTACTCCCAAATATGTGATTTTTTAGATTGCAAACAAATACACAATATGTAGCATAAAATAAAATAAATCAAACAACTAACTACAACAAGAAAGCACAATTTTTACGTGGAAACCCAAAATAGGAAATAACTATGAGCCCAAACTAGACCAATAATTAGGCACTATAAATCTCGCAATATAAGAACATATACTCACGACCACGCAACCTAATGACTTTGATTCATCTTGCATAGATACACATTGTCACGGTTGCTGATCTCTACAACATATTCAAACCTTGCTCGACTCCTCAAATAATCTTCCACAAGAGATATAGAAGATAAGAATCTCTAGAACAAAACCTCAATATAAACTCACTAATGAAAGCTCTAGAAAAAGGAATCTCCAATGAGTAATATTTTCGTAGAATAAGGAGATAGATGCCTTCGGGTTGAGAGAGGAGCCCTATTTTATAACCCCAATTTCATATCTCATAATAGTAGTTATTGTAGAATATAAATTGGCACAAAACACGAAATCCCACTTCAAAAGGGAAACAAAATCCCAAAGGTCAGTGGGAATTTTTCCATCATTCGATCAATCAAGTGTCCAATCAATCAGGCATTGCTTCTATCTCAAATTCAATTGAACAGGTAATAATCAAATCGATCATTGTTTTTTCTAGTAAAGAAATCAAGCAAGTGTCCAATCAATTGGGCATTGCTTCATCTCAAGTTCAACCTCTATTTTTTTCTGATTTCTTTACTTCAGCTCTGCTAGTGACACGATTCACAATCCATCTAAAAGAAATATATAACACAACTTAATGGACCTAGAGTCTTTTCCCGCCCATGAATTAGCAACCAAAAAAAAAAAAAAAAAAAAACCTTACAGTCTCCTCCTTTGGCAATTCATGCGCTGAACTTCCTATTACATACAAAAATTAGATGTGGTAAAATGAGGCCCGACTCTAACCTAGCCCGCCTATGACCTGTATAACTTGACCCATGTAAAATATAGGTCAGGCACAGGTTAGGCTTTTCTAAATCGTAGAAAAACAGATCGGATTAGGGCTGACTTGCCTAATCCGCATGACCCGCATATTGTCCTTTATATTTATATCTAATGCCATAAAGAGTTATTAGAAGTAATATAAGATATGATTTTCTTATGATAGTATGGACTTTTTATTTTCTACATTTGCAAGTGTAAAGCTCTATCGGCTTTATCTCTTTTAAATAATAGTATTTTCTTATAAATTATAATAGTTTATTATTTTTTTTCTTATCAATTCCTTATATTGTATATTTGCTTGGGTTTTGTTTTATTATATAATGATTATCATAAACTTAATAAGGATATAGAAAATCATGGATAATTATTATTTTAAAAACTTAACCACTTATACTTAAAGTTAATACATAAGCATTGAAAGATAATAAAAATTATATTTATAGGTTTAAATATTTTAAAGTATAACTACTTTTATGAATACATCGTAAAAAAACTCAAACCGTTAGTCAATGTTTAAAGTTGTTACATTTAATAGCTAAGGTCGACCTTTACCTATCTATTTAAACATTTCTGGATATATATTTGTATGAAAAACTTTGATGGTGTAGTGGTTAGTGGTTAAGTACTTTAATTGAAAAACATAAGGTCCTATTTTTTTATAATAATACAATCTAAATCCACTTTGAAAGGAATAAAAATAAAAGAAAAAAGGAAAAAGAATAAAAAAAGAGAGAACTACAGTATTCAAGTGAAGTGGTTAGTTTGGCCTAGCCTTAACTACCTAGCCTTAACTAACCCATAACAAAATACGGGTTCAGGCAGGCCAACCTTACCCGACCCTATGCGGGTGCAGGTTGAAGAATCCCAGCCCATTATGCAAGCAGGTCAAGTGCAAGTTAAGGGTGGACATCCCGAACCCACTACTACCCAATCCTCATTGGGCCAACCTGACCCATTTCCCACCTCTAACAAAAATTCTACCCAAAATAAAAATTCAAAATACATTAAATTTTCTTTTAACTTCTATAGAACGAAAGCCAGCTCTATGTACCAGTTAGTAATAAAATACCTGAATCTTCAGCTCCTTGAATCTTCATATCTTCCCTTGAATACCTTATTCTTCCCCTTTTGTCCATAATTAACAAAGATATTGATCAACAAACAGCATATCTTTCAAGCAAGATCTAATAGTAGTAGTGTAACACCCCGACCCCAAATAAGTAGGTCTAGAGGTTGTTTAATTATGTGCTTAGCGTCTTATTCGCAGATTTTATTGGGTCATTGTATTTTATTCTTCTTGGGTTATGTTAAGGGTCTTGGATAGATAGTTGGGTTGAGTTTAACCTGGATTAGGTAGTCGCGAGCCCTTTTTCATAATTTTTTATTTTGTTCACGTTTGTCATTTGGGCATCATCCTGACGTCATCGCGTGTCTTTTGTCGCGGTCGTCACTTCCCGTAACTGACTTAAAGGTGTTTGGAAACCAATTGAGATTGTTAGTATTCATTTGACTCGAATTGTAATTTATATAACTTTTAGACCTAGTTGCAAATGGCTAAAATATATATATATCTTACCTAACCTCCCGTTTCATCCTTATCTTCCGTTTCGTTTCTTCTCCCTTCAGCATCTTCTTCTTCCATTCTTCTTCATTTCTCTTCTTCGCCAATGTCAAGTCTCGATCCTTCGTGCAAGTGTCTCCGGAATTCAAGTCTAGAACGAGTGAAAGCTTGGTAACTCATCGTCAAAGGCAAGTATAAGCAACTATTGAATGAATACATGTTAGTACACTATGATGGCTATGATTTACTTCACGTATGATTAGTATATGCATGGTATAACAGCCCCCACTGGTTTCTTCTTTCATTTGGTACAAAGGAAAACAGTTCAAGTCGACTCTGTTCGTAGCAGATTTGCTTCAAGTCCGACCAGTCGTCCTGAAGCCTCGACCGGTCGAATTTCGGTTCTGGGAGGCGCCCGACCAGTCGGATACCCCAACAATCGGTCGGCTGCCGGGCAGAATTACAGAGTTGTGGAATTTCATGTAAATGACTTCTTGAACTAACCATAGGCTACTTGGAAACCTAGAATAAACCACCCTAATGATTGACTAGGGGCATATCATGAATAGTCTTAGGGTCTAAGATGTATTCATAAGTGTTATCCATTTGTTAAGCACCTCCCCATGGGTGTTAGTTTAAGGGACTTTGGTACTTTTTTTCTTATGATGAGACACCACAAGAAGAACAACCGAGTATTGGATACCTTAAAACTACATCATCATGCACGGTTAGTAACAGTAGATAATTAGACTATGGTTGGCTAGTAACTAACCGAGTATTATCCTTGCCCTCAATTCTTGACCAAGAAAATGGATAAGCATGGGTTTGCCTTGTGTTGTATTCTTCTCGAGCTCTTACTATAGTTATGGACATTGACTTGCCTATACGTTTGCACTTAAGCATAACCATTATATGTTATTTGTTTTCGTTATTGTTATGCAATGTCCAATATATGCTTGATTGGTTGTGTCTGGCTCTACTCAGCCTCGGTCTTAAGATGCCCGACGGGGTTTAATTTGGCCTAGCATGCTTGTTGCCACTGCAGTGTGCTCACATCTTGGGGATTCCAAACCCCAGGAAACCAAGACTCATTCGTACCCTAGCCCGATCGATGGTGTTCTCTCACGTCACACTCTCAAATTTGAGAGAATATGGCATATGTAGAAGCCACCTAGTACTATTTTCTCTACTTTGAATCTAATGCATCCATTATTCACTGCACGATTTGCCTAGCATATGAACTTGCACTTCTATTTAATTTACGTGTCATGAATTCTTTTAGAGACAACGCGTATTAACTCTATGTTGCTTATACTTTGCTGATTCGTTGTATTCACACGTCGTTTCTTGGTGTTTCAGGCTCAGATCCCATTCCCGATCCCTTGAAGGTCAGCCAAACTTCAGAGGAGGTTATAGAGACACCATCTGGGCTAGATGAGTGGATATGATGGAACCACTTCGGAGAGTGTCCTGGCATCAACCTGTTGGCATTTTGTTGCATGACATGATAGAATGACTTTCTAAGATCTCTTTTGTAACTAATGTAGCTTTGTATAATTACCAGTGATGACGTGTTTTGTTGTATTCCCTTGTTTCTTTGTCCATGTTATGGTACTTGCAGCTTCCGCGCATTCTACTTGCATGTGTGAATGCTTCCTTTGTGTATGTGCATCTGGACCGGGTTCAGGTGTATGTGCACGGGAATACGTGCGTCACTGATTAGGTAGATTCTAATCCCTGATTTCTTGGGCTCGGGTCATGACAAGTAGCTCCCCCTTAATTGTATCTTTATAGCAACACTGGAGTGTGAGCTTGATCTTCTTAATAAGGGTTTTTTGCATGTAGCCACCCATACTAGTGCAAACAATTTCTTTTGGCAAATTGGATTTTCTAACTCAATTGCTGTAGTGTTACGTGGAGAAACATGTCTATAGTGTTAGGTGGAGAAACATTCTTCTACCATTTCTTGGTCTTTGGTAAATTTATCAGCTTATTACAATTAGGACAAATGTGTCTTTTGATTCAGCAATGATGACAAGTGGATGTGTGTCTACTCACTACATTATATGTGCATGCAACATGTAAAGTAGTTTTGGCCAAAGAACTTAAAGCAAAACTTTTAACAAACTTAGTTTTACCTATAATATTTGGAGTCGATGCACCATGATTATAACTAAGACTGCATGCGTTATTAGGTTTTTTCTAACTGCACAAGAGGTCTTCAAAATTTTTCAAACTAATATTCATCTTGTGTAGAACAGCCTTTGCGGAATCCAGCTTAAACAATTCAATCTTTAGTTTGCCATTCAAATTATCTTTTCAACTTGGCATGTCTTCAACTTTGTCTTCAAGTTTTTAACCTCTTATTTATGATTTTGACTCTCAATAGTGAACTTATCAGCCATAGTTTTTTTTGGCCTTCCAAGAGATTGACCTTAGTTAAGGTTTCTGTTAATTCTTTCTTAAAAAAGAGAATTTCACCTTTTGAAGCTTTCAACTTGATTAAGTTTTTATAGTTCAATTTGTCAACTTCACACAGCCAATGTAAGCAAAATTATAAGCTTCTTCCCAATCTTTCTCAGAATCTGACTCTTAATTAATATCCTTATTAGCATCACTTTTAGGTAAAGTCTATGAAGATCTAGCCATGAAAGCCATTAATTTTCCATTCACAATGTTAGATTTCTCAATCTTAGACTTTTCTTCTTCTTCTTTCTCTTCTTCAGAAGAATCATCCTATGCAAGATCATCATCCTATGCAAGATCAACAGCCTTTTTCTAAGGATTCCTTGTCCTATTCATACATTCACTAGTATAGTGAGCATAGCCTGGGCATTCATAACACTTAATCACCTTTTAAGATACTTTCTTTTCATATTTTAAGATCTTCCACTTAGCTTTCTTTCTCTTTATGTATTTCTTGAATTTCTTCATGAGCTCAACAATCTCAATATCTTCAAGATCAGAATCAGAATTACTTTCAACTTTCTTTGTTGATTCTTTAGAAACTTTCAAAGCAAGACTTTTAAACTTCGCTCTTCCCTTAGATATGTAGTTTGCCTCTTAGTTTTGAAGATTTTCAACCAGCTGCTCTTCCTTAAGGATGTCAAGATTCTTATTCTTTTCAATGGCATGAACCTTTGAATCAAGTCTTTGAGGTAAAGACCCCAGATTCTTCTTCACAATTTTATTTTCTCGGATTGGCTCATCCAAATTGAAAATATAATTGACAATATCATTTAGCTTATTATAAAATTTATTAAAGGTGTCATCATCTTCCATCTTTATGGTTTCAAAGGCAATAGTCAATCTTTACAATTTTGATTACTTCACTGTCACAGTACCCTTATACACAGTCTACAAGATATTTCATGCTTCCTTTGCAGTTTTGCATATAGATACCATTTATAGCCTTATTATTGCAATTAGAGAGGCTTGCTTCTCATCCTTATTCCATTGGGCATTTGATTTCAGTATAGTTTGTCCATTAGCCACAATCGTAGGTTTAATATAACCATTATCAATAATATTCCAAGCAGAATCATCAATGGACTTAAAAAAGCCAATCATCCTTACTTTCCAATAGGAATAATTAGTATTATTAAACAACGGAGGCTTAGTAGTCGATGTGTCTTATTGATTGAGTGCAATTCTAGAAATCACAAATAGATTTACACAATAACTTTGTGCGATGCACTCTGATACCAACCGAAAGATTTGGGAGTACTCCTAAGTATATGATTTTCTAGATTGCAAATAAACACAAAATGCAGCCAAAAATAAAATAAATAAAAAACAACCACCATAAAAAAAAGACAATTTTTATGTGAAAACCCAAACTAGAAAAAATCATGAGTTCAAATTGGATAAACAATCAAGCACTATGAATCTCCCAGTACAAGAACATATACTCACAACCCTTATCTAGTTCTTGTGCAACCTAAAGACAGTGATTCTTCTTACACTGATACGCACTGTCACAGTGGCCTGCCTATCTCTACAATAGACCCAAACCTTACTTGACTCCTTAGATAATCTTCCACATGAGATGTAGAACACAATACTCTCTCGAACAAAACCCTAGCATAAACTCTCTAATGAAAGCTCTAGATAAAGGAATCTCTAATGAGTAATCTCTGCTCAAAATAAAGAGAAAAGTGCCCATGGCTGATAGAGAAACCCCTTTTATAACCCCAATTTTATGCCTGATAATAGTAGTCCTTGTAGAATATGAATTAGCAAAAAATAGGAAATCCCACTTCAAAAAGGAAACAAAATCCCACAGGTCGGTGGGAATTTTTCTGTCATCTGATCGATTGAGTGTTCGATGGATCGGGCATTGCTTTTATCTCAAGTTTGATCAATCGCCAACCCCCATTTTTCCTGGTTTCTTAACTTTAGCTCTTTTGGTGATGTGAACCACAATCCATCTAAATGAAATATAAAATACAATTTAATAGACTCAGAGTTTTATCCAACCCATGAATTTGCCAACGTAAAAAACCTTATACAGACAATTTAAGAAAAAAAGGGTTGATGATATCTAATATCTTTGACAAAAAAAGGGCTGATGACATCTACTGACGACATCTAATATCTCTGACAGAAAGAGGGCTGATGACATCTAATATCTCTAATGTCACAACCCGAGCCCAGGGTTCGGGGGTTAGCAAAAGCCAAACCTAATGACACACGTACTCCCGTGCCTGTACACGTAGACCGGGTCTAAATGCACACGCACAAAGGAACATTTACACGTGCCAAACAAGTACGCGGAAGCTGTAAATATCAGAAACATTAACTAACAGTACAAGAAGAGGATAAAAAGGACGAACTGACATAAGTACATATGAAAGTCTTACAAAAAGAACAAAATACATATACAGTAATGACATGTCATGCCAAATACAAGTCTGAAAATCCACAAAACAAGACTCCAATGATGCATGCCAAGAACGCTCTCCCGTGGAGTGATCACATCCACTCCTCTAGGCCTGATGGGGCCCCGGGGGTCTCATCTGGAGCCTGGCCGACCTGCGAGGGTTCGGCAGGGGGATCTGGGCCTGCAACACCAAAAACAACTGTGAATACGAAGATTCCGCAAAGTATAAACCATAGCAAGTTAACACATGCTGTGTCTAATAGAATAAAGAACATCATGTTATTAAAGAAGGCATTTTCGTATACTAGGCTGCCATGCAAGAAAGAAATATGCTAAGTGAATCAATGAATACAGGCTGTGTACATACTAGTGGCTACTACATTACCATATGCTCCCAAAAGAGGGATCTTATAACATGCAAAGAACACCATTGTCCGGGCCAGGGTACAATGGGTCTCGGTTTCCTGGGGTCCGGTTCCCCAAGACATATCCTTACTGCAGCAGGCCATATAAACTATACCAAATTCACCCCGTCGGGATCCTAAGGCTGAGGCTAAGTAGTGCCTGACTATACAGAGTCAATCATGAAAACCTTGAGTCGATCGTGACGATAAATCATACGTGCGTATCTGTGAACATATTATACATGCATACTCAAGGTAAAGAACCACAATGTGAATAGAACTGAACACCAGTAAACATGTTAGAGAGTTGAGATCACGGATCGAATGCAATATGTTGTGCAACAACTCATGTGAAATCGAATCATCTGTATTTACAAACCAATTCTAATCTAATCATCCGGTGTTTCTAACCGTGCATGATGATGTAGTTTTAAGTTATTCGATGCACCGTTGTCTAGTGTTGCATTGAATCGGGCGGTGCATGAAGTCCCTTAAACCAACACCCATGGGGAGGTGCTTAACATCCGGATAATGAACATGAATGATTCGCAGCCCTCGAGATCATTCACGCGTTGTATCATATTCCGTTAGGCAGGTCTAGGTGCTCTACATTCCATCATGAAGGCCATATCGGTCCTTTCCATTACACCTATCCTTGTTTTCTTTCATTAATCTAATGTGGTTACGGCTTAGCCGTGTGTGTGCTACGGCTTAGCCGTGTGTGGTCTACGGCTTAGCCGTGGCTGGGCCGTAGAAGGTCTGTCAAGTGATGACTCTCAGTTAAATCCAGAAATTGCACCCTGTATTGATCTACGGCTGGTCCACGGCTGAGCTTCGGCTTAGCCGTAGGGCAATCCACAGCTTAGCCGTGCCCTAGCCGTAGAGGAAAACTGGGTTTTTCTCCTCTCTGGATTTGGAGCCGTAAGTGCCATACGGCTTAGCCGTACCTGCACGAAGTTAAATTCCTGAAACACATACAGAATGCCTGGGAACTCATCAGAGTTGCAATTCTTCAATGGAAATAAACAAGTACTGAATCAATGAGTATCAAATGGGCTATAAACACTTGTTTCCATATCAATTCATGTAAGACCAACCAAATCAAATGCACACCAACATGGGTTCTCAAAGTTATGGTTATACTTGCCTCAATTGGAATTCAATGACACACTTGTTGTCCTCAAGCCCAAACACAACCTAACACAATCAAAACCACATGCATGCATAAGGGATGGAAAGAAATCCACAACACAGACCCACCATGCAACGATGGAAACAAGAAGGAGAAGAGATAGAGAAGGGAGATGAGAGAATGGAAGACTTCCACTCACCTCACATGCAAGAACCTTCTTCCTCAATTTGAACTTGATCGATGGAAGAGAGAGAGAATTCAAGTGAGAGAGAGAAGGAAGAATTCCACGTGCACAGTGAGGAAGTTGAGAGAAAACGAAAGGGAGAGAGAACCAACTTGTCGATGGATATAAGTTATATAAGTAATGGGTTGTTCAAATTACAATGAAGGCCAAGTTAGAAGTGCAATTTCAGTTTGAGTCAAATCCAGGTTCAATCGAATCACACTACCTCGGTTGCAAATGACGTAGTTACGAAAGTTAACGAACTCAACGAAAGACACGTGTTGACATCAAGATGATGCAAAAATGACCATGTCTTAGAAAAGCTAAAATTACGAAAAAGGGCTTGGTCTACTTAATCCAGGTCAAACTCAACCCAACTACCTATCCATGACCCGTAATAAAAAATAAAACATAAACAAAACATGATTGGCAACGAAAACAAGATTAACTAGCCGCTAAACGAGGTCAAGCTGGGTCGGAGTGTTACATCTGACATTTGTATGATGTGTCGTAAGGAAGAGGAATAAGTCAACCCCCTTTTTCACTACAAGGTTGCGGCTTTTGTATGGAATCACTTCTTATGTAGGTGTGGGATCGTGTGGTGCTGCTCAACGAATATCGCAAATGTGGCAGTCTTGGTTGGGAGGACATTTTGTTGGGTGTAGCCACATTCTTTGGAAGATGCTTCCATTTTCGGTTTTGTGGTCCATTTAGAAAAAAATGAATGACATAATCTTCGAAAGGGCTTCCTCTTCTCCATCAAAGTTGATTGCTTTGGTTACTATAAGGGTTGCTAAGTGGGCTTTGATTATGGAGGAGTTTTCAAATTTTACTCTTGACGATATCACTATTAATTGGGAAGCATGTATGGGGTGTAGTCTCCTTAAGGTGAGAAAGTCTATTCTTTGGTCTTTCCTTCCTCGTGGCTTTTTAAATATAATGTCAATGGTGCAATGGGAGGTAAGTCGAGGCCAGTGGAAATTGGAGGAATGCTTCTGAATTGTAAGGGAGATGTCTTATTTATGTTATCTAAATATGTACACATTTGTGAAACTAATGAAGCGGAGGTTTTGGCAATTTTAGAAGCTCTTTGATGCTTTGTGAGAAGCTTTAAAGGTTAGCTCATTGTGGAGAGCGATTCCACTAATGCAGTTTTTGGGTGTCCAATCAAAGAGCCAATCCTTGAAAGTTTCAGTCCCACTTTAATGAAATTTAGAATCTTTCTATCAAGATTAATGTTGTTTTCTACAATGAGCTAAGATTTATTAATTTTATTACTAATGCTCTAGCCAAATCGGGGGTTGGGCAAGTTTTTCTCATAGGAGGGTGTTATTCATAGATTGTTGTCTTAGGGTATATTGCTCTTGTACGTCTACTCTCCTAGTATTCTTCTTGTCTTTTTTTTTCTTTAGGTTCATGTTGGGCCTATTTGTTTGCGTTAACAAACGCAAGCATTAAATGCATAGGGATTCATGTGAAATGAATGCTAACCACATGATGGAATAAAGGGTGAAGGATGTTAAGTTGAAGATGAAGCTAGGACCATCACTTTCATTGTAATGAGCTGAGTAGCCCACTGGCCCAATAACTTGATGAGCCTTTCACATGGCCCAAAATGCTTAAGCCCAAGTTACTATTAATAACCTACTTAGTTCATTATATACCAGACTTATATTTTATTCATAAATGATGTGGGATGGGGTGTTACAATCTACCCCCTTTTAAGGCCACACATCCCCATGTGGATCATCTAACTTCACCAGGTGATGTGGGACCTGAAGCATTCCATACCCGTGTCCCCTACGAGTTCTCTTATCTTGACTCACAGGCTCACACACCCTGGCTCTGTCATGATCTTGCCTCAAGTGCTTTCCCTGTGGGATTGGGGGTCCCACATTTTCGGCTGGCAACTTGGCTCTTATACCATTTGTAACGAGCCGAGTCGCCCACTGGCCCAATAACTTGGTTAGCCTTTCACGTGGCACAAATGCTTAAGCACAAATTACTAGTAGTAACCTACATAATTTATTATATACCAGACTCATATTTTATTCATAAGCGATATGGGATGGAGTGTTATATTTATATGAACTAAATTTACCACTTCCCTATGCATCTATGTGTTCGGTTCATATATATGACTACTAATGCAAACAAACAAACCCAAATTGTGAATATCCAAAATCATTTCAAATGTGTGCCAATCCATTTTGACTATGCATGTCCATGATTCACTTCTACAGTTACTGTCAAGTTTGGACAAATTTCAAAAAAAAAATGTCGTTAATTCTATTTTAATAAAAAAACTTCGACATAACATATATCTAAACTATCAGGTCAAATAGTAAAACTAATTGCTTGATGTTAAGTTAAAACGCATCATATTGAGTTAAAATGGAATGACTTGTAAGCCAAGGCCAAGATTTGGATATTTCCAATGTGGGACTTAAACAAAACCTCAAGATGCTAATGGAAACACTTTACCCTTATTTTACAAGTTTCACTTGCCTCAATGGATAACCCAAACCGTTTGGAATCTCACAAATCTGCCTAAGGTATCCTTTGAATTAGTGTGAGATCTCAATCCACGTGGAAAATCCCTTGAGATGAGATCAGGTCAAGTGATCCTATGAGTTAAGAAAGGAGAATCAAAAGAGGTAATGGTGGAGCACCATTTTGGTTTGCACTATGACGATTTGTCCAAGTCATGCATCGGAAATATTCAAGTCCTAACCTTGAGCTTATAAGTCAAACTCCGCCATAACTCAACCTAATACATTTCTATGTCATGCAACTCTGGATCTCATAAGAACTTTGAAATTAAGCATTCTCGGGGAAAAGCAGTATTAGGATGAATGACTGCGTGGGAAGTCCTTGCGGGTGCACATAGGTAGGTCAGGTCGAATTACCAATAGTAATGACCCACTGTGCACAAAACTTAAGCTTATTGCTACATTATATTTAGTTAGTGCTTTAATTTACATTTTTATCCTATCCAACGCTTTCTTCAGATAATATATGTAGCATGGGGATAGGTATACCTGGGTGGACCCACAGCTCGAACATTTCAGTTGTTTGGTAGTTTGACCCGATTTATATTTGGTTTGGCCGTGCTTGATGACACCATGTGGAAAACCTTAATAATCATTCCCCTTACATCTTTGTCGTTCAAGACCATGGAGAAGTAGAAAAACCTTAATCAGTAATCAGTTTGATTATCAGCTGAACTCGGTATGAATGGTTTAGTGTAGTCCTGCAAATTAGAAGGCAGTAGCTGAGTTTTCTAATAAGAGCTAGCCAGACAAAATCTTGAAGCTTGCCCATCTTCTCCCAGTTTATTTACTGGGTCAAGTATTTAGGCTCAGTACAACCTAATAATAATGGGTTTCAGGTCTGGACCCACCTTTATAGAAATTGGTAAAGCTATTGTTGTTACATATATGTCCAATAGACTCAGGCCCAGCCCACTTGCAACCCTATCGAAAGGGGTGCACCAAGAATTGTGTATCAATGAACAGTAACTCAATCGCCTGACCTGAATAATACCGGCGCCTGACTCAAATTATAGACTTCCTATCATAGTGCAATTTGGGTTTAGTCGGTTGACTGTTTAAGAATAGGTAGGAAGTGCTTCTTTGTTTGCATAGAATACATGTCAATTAATGCTTAATTAGGCTCCACCACAGGATTATTATATATAGAGGTAAGTGATAAAGATACAAGGCGATAGTAGTCCCATTAATTCGGCCCATTGACAAGGAGGCCCAGCCAGGCTTGGCTTTAAAAGACCCTTAAAATGAGAGCCTTTTTCTTTTTTCCCCCTTAAAAACCCATAGGGCCTGCCTTGGATAGAATTTGCTGGCACGCTAAGTTTGAGGGCCATGCTTGGATATTACTAGGTTCGACCTGCCCAGCCCTTGTATTTTTCTTTAATTATCTATATGTATATAACAATAGACTACAATACCCATGTTGTGAGTGTGTTGCCTACAATCTCTTAATTTTCTCCCTCCTCTGATGTAACGTTTTTCTATGTTCAGCTAATCATCAACACTTTCAATGGAAGGGAATATGAGATGGTAACCTTCTAGCCGGAACCATGAAGTTGCTCTGATTGCATTGAATTTCTTCCTAGCCTATATTAATTGTTTTTGCCCAAGAATTTCTTGTAGCTACTTTTCAATGCCTCATCACAATGGTCGTTCTTCATAAATTTACTCCATTTATTTTAATGCCTGGAGGTTAATCTCCTCCAATGTCCCTTTTTTTCACCAACCTTGTTTGCAGAGTTTCTTTTTCCCACGTTCTCTTCTTTGAGTTGACTTTTCTGTCATTCTCTTGAATGCCTTGTATTTGTTTTAATTCATCATGTTGTTTTTGTTGAAGTCATCACTCGTTTAGCACATACATTAGAGGAGTTGGATCGGTGGCATTATATAGGGTATGTTTCCTCACTAGGTTAGGTTTCCCTATCTAGTTGGGTTTAGGGTTTTTCTTTATGCATATTTCCTAATTTGGTAGGTTTTTCACTTAGAAAGATAGCTTAGGGTTTTTCTATCTATATTGTTGGATGTAATGAGATTTATTTAGAATCCAATAACACATGTTTTGTTGTGTTCTTAATCTTTTCTCTCCCTTCTCCCTTAGCAGTTTTTTAACTTTCTTCTAATTGCTTGGGGGCCAGTTTGTATTCAATCTCTTTGAATGGTAGTAGAACTCATCTTTCCTTTCACAACAAGGAGCACAGTTGAAGAGCTCCCATTTAAAAGAGGAGAATTTTTTTCTTTCTTCGTGATTTTTTTGGTAAAAGCTGATCATTTACTTGAAAAGGACTAAAGGTAGCAATATATTTATAACCTGATTCATCTTAATTAATCAAGAGGGAAATTCCTTTCATGTGCAGGTTATTGGTTATCACAATCAAGTGATTCATTGCTAAATAATTTTGGGCATGTTGAATGTGGGCTGGTAATGACATAGATGAGAAAAAGTTTAGCTATACATGTGGATAGCCCACCACGGAGAATGAGTAGGCTGAAGAAGGTGTAAATGGAGGTAATAAAATCAAATCTAAAGAAATTTAACTTTTTTGAAGATTTGGCTCAAAATAGGTTGGGTTAGAAAAACAAAATTCATGCAGCCAACCCCAATATAGTCGAGACAAGGCTTTGATGATGATGACAATAATAATGGTATGAGTGTTTTATCTACTAGTAGTAGTAGTTAATAATTAGTGGTCGATTTAGTGGTACATTACGAACTCAAACGAAATCCGAATGAGCAAAAGCTCAACTTTTCGATATTATCGAGCTGGCGATGTAGGTCCAAGTTGATGGGACTCAAGTTGGCCTTTTTTTCAGCCAATTACATAAGAGAAATTGTAAACTATCCTAGTCCTAAACTAGCCTAATCTAAGCTCCGTTTCCTTCATAGTCCTCCACACTCCACCACCACACACATTACACCTATGCTTTGCTAGTGTCAGGAGTCGACCATAGCATCTAAGGTGAGCTGGGAAGCCCTTTACTATTTGGCTATCTTGCTCGGAAGCCCTTTACTATTTGGCTATCTTAAAGTTATCACCAAGTTGGCATTTCACCGGTGATGGGCATGTTTTCTTACACACCGTAAAAAATTCCCTCTTCCACAAGGAAAGAAGTTTTTCCAATTACCTCCCATAGGAATTTATGTTTCATGGGATTTTAGCAAAATTAATCCACTTTTGCACTTTTCTACAAGATAAAATGTCCGCACTGAAGGAATTTAATCTTCATACAAGTTAAGGTCCCAACATATATTTGTATATACAAGCAATTAAGCTAAATTAACAACCACAAGACAAGGACGAACAATTTTTATGTGGAAAACCTAAACCGAGAAAAAACCACTGGATCCATACTCAAGTCAAGCACTATGAATGAAAGGTTACAAGATCTACTTACTTATACTGTTACACATAACCTAAAGGATTGAAGTTCTTCTTGTCAAGACACACGCCATTTACCTTCTTCACGCTTAATCAAACACACCTTAATGCCACTCAAGACAAACAACCTTATATAAGAGAAAAGACAACCTTATATAAGAGAAAAGACAATATTCTACAAGAGAGAATAAGCAATATTCTCTAGAACTCAACACCTTCAGCACAACCTCTCAATGACTCTAAAGAAGAAAAGAATATCTAGTGTGAAATCTCAACTCAAAATACGGAGATGGATGCCTTAAGAATGAGAAAATACCCTTTAAATAACCCCCTATTTGTGCCTTATAATTAGAGTCTATGTAGAACCAAAACAAAAAATTATGGCACAAAAAGGAAAGGTTTCCGTGCAATGGCATTGTTGTAATTTTAGCGCAATGGCAATTTCATAAATACGAACAACACAATTTATGCAAATATCTTGAGGCCATAACTTTATCGTTTTAGATCTTATTAACGCAATCTTAGAACTTACGGATATACACTCAAAAAAAGATTTACACCAATAGGTAGTTTGCCCCGATCCAATACTCAGTTTGTGAGATATAACATTTTTAATTTATATTATCTCAGAAAATCACTTCAAAACATTTTAATTTACGTTTTTTCTTTAATTTCTTCACTTCAGTGCATCGACGACTCATACCATAGTTCATTCTAAAAATAATAAAAAATTACAACTTAATGGACCTAAAGTTTTGTTTAACCCATGAATTAGCCAACATGCAAAAATCCTAACAATCTCCCCATTTGGCAATTCATAGACCAAACTCTCTGCACTGTACAAATATTCTGCCTAAAAATAAAAACAAAAAATACATTGATTTTTTTCATAAAAAAATCTTTACCTATAGTGTGTACTTGTCTCCCCCTGTATATATCTCCCCTTTTTTGTCTATAATTAACAAAGATCTTGATGTTAACATGCAGCATATCTGTCAGTCATGATTCAGCAGCGCCGCCCCCCCCCCCCCCCCCCAAAAAAAAAAAATTTGACTCTCCCTTAATGTCATCTTCTTTTTAATGCTAGGGGTGGGAGCTTGATCTTCTTAATTAGGATTTTTTAGATTTTGGTACCCATACTTGCAAATTTAGAACTTTCAGCACAGTGTGTACCAATTTAGTAAGCAAGTTGACTTTTTGACCTAGACAGCTTTTATCTTGATCTTGGGTGAAGACAATTTCTTCTTCCATTATTTGTTTTCGGCAAACATCTTAAGTTATTGCAAGGGGGACGAATGTATCATTTGATTCCACAATTGTGACATATGAATGTATATGTAGGATGAGACACATTCTTCTTTGAAGTAGAAGCAACATGTTTTACAGATGCAGTGAGTGTCTTGGAAACCAAAGTAGAACATTTCATAAAGACAAATTTACCTTTGGTCTTTGAAGTAGATGCACTATTGACAAAGTCAATACCACATTTGTTGATAGCCACTTTTTGATTGCATAAGATATTATCAAGTTTTTTCGAACTAGTGTTCATCTTGGTCAACAAAGCTTTTATAACTATTCACTTTAACATAGCCATGTTTAACTTTTCATCCAAATCATATTTTTCCTGCTTACAACTATTCAGCTCTTCTTTCAAAGATTCAATCTCTTGTTTGGACTTATCAAAACCATCGTTTAGCAATTTAGAGATCATATCAACCATAATATTTTTTCAACTTTCCAAGAGATGTACCTTAGCAAGTGTTTCTTCCAATTCTTTCTTGAGAGAAATGATTTCTTTTGCAGTAAACTTCTATTTTTATTCCAGAGTATCATTTACCAATGCTATTCTCCTTAAGTCTTTTTGCAATTGATCATGTGCTTCCAACAAATCCTTTTCAAATTGTGTTATAGTGTCAAAAGTTTCAGCAGCACCATCATAAAAAATAAAACTATTGTTAAATGTGATCTGTGAAGATCTAGCCATGAACGTAACATACTTGGCACCAATAATGTCGGGAAGTGGATTTTCTACATCTTTAAAATAATCATCCCACATTGCTATAATAATATTATCCTTTTCTTTAACTTTCTATTTGCACATTGAAAAGCAATATGTTCATACCCTTGGCATTCAAAACACTAAACAGACCTATAATTTTTCTTTGTAAAGTTTTTCTCAGATTTGTGTAAAATCAAACTAGATTTTTTATCTTTCACAATTGATGGCATGATGTTTGATGTGCCTTCATATTTGAATTCTATTTTAGAAATCTTTTAATCGATTCACACAATTGAATAGTGTGACCTGCTCTAATACCACTTGAAGGATTTTAACATTGACACAGGTTAAGGTCACAACACAGATTTCTATACACAAGCAATTAACCTAACTTAACAACAATCGACCACAATACAAGGACAAGCGATTTTTATGTGGAAAACCCAAACTAGGAGGAAAACCACAAAACCTACACTTAGATCAAGCACTATGAATGAAAGGTTACAAAATTTACTTACGTCCCTTGTCCAGTTACATATAACCTGAAGGACTGAAGTTTTTTTTTTGTCAATGCACACACCATTCGCCTTCTTCATGCTTAATCCAATAGGCCTTAAAACCACTCAAGACAAACAACCGTATATAAGAGAAAGGTAATCTTCTACAAGAGAGTAGAAGTAATATTCTCTAGAACTCTGCAACTTCAACACAACCTCTCAATGAATGCTCTAGAGAAGAAAAAAATATCCAGTGTAAAATATCAATTCAAAATACGGAGATGGATGCCTTAGGATTGAGAAAAACACCATTTAAATAACCCTCAATTCATGCCTTATAATTAGAGTCTATTTAGAACCAAAACAGAAAATTATGGCACCAAAAGGAAAGGTTTCCATGCAATGACATTGCCGTAGTTTCCGCAAGATGGTAGTTTCGTAATTACGGACAACACATTTTTGCAAACTTCCTGAGGCCATAACTTTATCATTTTAAATTCGATTAACGTAATCATAAAACCTGTGGATATCTACTCAAAAAGATATTTCTAACAGTAGGTAATTTGCTTATATCCAATGCTCGGTTTGTATGATATAGCCTTTTTAATTTGTATTATACTAAGAAAATCGCTTCAAAACACTTTAATTTGCATTCTTCCTTTGATTTCTTCACTTCATGCATCCGACAACTCATACTACAATCTATTTTTAAAAAAAATAAAAAAATTACAACTCAATGGACCAAGATTTTGCCTAACCCATGATTTAGCAAATATACAAAAATTCTAACACGCACCACCAAACGTAAATTCTACTGTATCATTGAATTCGATTTTCGCAATCCTCATTTTGTCTGCAGAAAATCCACTACACAAATGGGCCAGAATATATATATATTAAAAAAAGAAGAAGAAAAAGAAGAAGAAACTGATGGGTAGGTAAGAATAAAATTAATAGGATGGTACGAGGATTTGAGACTCGGGAAAGTAAAGCATGCTATCAGTTGGTCAGGTCACTGGAGGTCACGGATGAGTGGGGATTGCAGGAGAGGACTTTGTTTTATCAAATGCGTGGGATTGAAGCATGAGACCAGTTCCACGCTCTTCTTTCTCTCGGCAACAATAACAAGAATGAGAAACATAATTTTCCAAAGCAAAAGTGGCTCACAGAAGATGAGCAACATCATTGGTCTGCTCTTTGCGTGCAAACTTCTATCACCTTTGTGACTAGCATCATATCTGACACCCCAAGTCCCCACACACACCCCACATAGAAGCGCATGCTGCAGGAGTGGGTCACACCCCATGTTGTTGTTCCAACTGATGTCTTGTTGAAATTATGTTATGATCACCCAATTGTAAAGAACCCCAGTCAAATATTGTCTTGTCACTGTATTATTGCAACATATTCAATTTGTTTTTATTTCAAAAATCAAAGATGAAATAGACTTAAAAAAGTTTATACAACTTCTCATGATGCTTCATTTCCTTCTTTTTCCAATTATTTATACTATATTTGTTGTATTTCTTAATTTAATATTTTTTCATTTTTAATGATATTTTTCAGATAATACCTCAATAGACACAAAATAAAAAATCAACATATATTATCTATTCCAGGGCATCGCATAAAGGAGAGGAAATAAAGAGAGGGAATTCAGGCTATTAGATGAGTCCAGTCCCAGATCCAATCGGAGCCATCCTTAAAATGAAAAACCATGGAATTTGGGTCAAGTTTGGGTCAGAAGACTTGATGGACGCAAATTCGGTGAATATGGACCCAACTTAGACCCGTATGCATCTTAAACATAAGATGGAAAATGGAACCCCGATTACCCAATCGGATGAAGGACCTCACCCAAGAAATCTGTACATGGACTATATTTTGGGATAAGTCATGATTCTGTGGCCCACTTTGATTTATATACTGACCTTGTTGAAAATCAGGTCCCGGTAAACAAGAAAACCAACCTGAACCGGACCCAACTACAACTCTGCTTGATTGTCAACCTTTTAACTACATCCAGTTAAATACTAATCAGGGTCTAGTTTCACGACCCAGCTCAAAACTGACCCAACTACAGCCCTACAGGGAGTACAAAATTAGGAAAATAGTCAGTTAAAAGTCTGTACAAATTGGGCCTGATTTGGACGTCACACTTGTTGACCTGTGTGAGGTAAATGTCTCCAATTCTATGAAGACCGTACAATAGTCTCTAATTGGGGGTTTGGGGTATGTCCATGTAATTTATAATGTTTTGGAGGTATTGTGGGTACTTAATGTAATCTTTATATAAGATTGAGATTCTTTTAGGGTGAGAGGAAAATCCAAGAAGCTTTTGCACCTCTGTTTTTCTAAAAATACAATGAAAGCTTGATCTCATCCATGGTTGTAGATACATCCGGAACAATGTAAATCCCTAGAGCTTTTTTTGCCTTTTTCCTTTACCAAGCTTCTTTGATTCTCTTCATGTATGTAAAACCATAGATCATTTAATAAAGACATGATTACATAGTAGCAGATTCCAGGCCCATTTTGTAACTCTAAAAATAAGCTTTTATTTTGTGGTTTAGAGCTATTTACATATTACAACGTTTTATAAACCTCTAATTACTTTTAATTTTAGAGCTAATTTTCAAATTACAGTTTTTCCTTTAAAACTCAATAATAAAAATATAATAAGCTAAGTGGGATGCTTATCTTTCAAGAACCTTTTTTTTTTTTTTTGATAAAGCGAATAGAGGTAGAAAATGCAAAATTTATGGACTTCAAATGAAAACAATCTCATAAATTTTTAAAATTGACACAAATGGTAGATTCTACATCGTAACTTTTAAAAGGTGGGCCATTACCTAATGAAGATTTTTTTTATATATATAATTTTATCAAACACACTGATGGTAATAGTACTTAAAAGTTAGAACTTTTATTTCGGATCTTAGTCTAATTGGCTGTTATTAATTAAATTAGGGTTTGCAAATGACCCCTAAATTTAAAACCCATCTACTAGGATTTTGTCATCCCACAAATTTAAATGTAATAGGGTCACAGGCATTGAATAGTGGGTCCCACAAACAGAGCAGTAAACTGCAACAAGTAACATAAGATGAGAGAGATTATACCGTCGATGGTTTGATAACCTGCCCCCTTGACATGGAAGAAGCCAGGCAACCACCTGCGCCTAACTCTTTCTGATTCTGCTTTAGAGGGCAAGAAAGATAAAAAAGAACAGGTGTGAGTGGGTGAAGAAAGAGAGCAAATGATCAACCACTGACGCTGTCGAAAGAATACATTTTGTTCACGATTCTAGAGTACTCATTCCTTGTCCCGTTTGTCTTTAGCTTAGTGTCATTTCTAATTGTAATTGTCAACTTGGCAAGCCTGATTCAATGTAAATACACGGTCTATTTTTATGTAACATATAATATACTACCAAGTAGATTAATGGAATGGGTGGTGGAGAAGTAGGACGGGCTGACGAGGGAAAGTGAAGGGGTTGCTTGGCAAAACCACTCGTGACATAAAATTGACCCACATGTGCATTCATTTGTATGTGCAATTGACTCCCATGAAAATACTTTCCAATATTTGTCATTTTTACATGTGAAATTAATTCAACGGTTCACCATTTTTGTCGAATTTCTCAAAATCTACAATAAATCAAGATATAACATTTGACTCCTTAGCTATTTTTAGCCTTCCAATGAAGATAGATGGTTCTGATAATAATTCGTGGCCTCAAAGAAGTCTAGAGAAACAGATTTACTAGAGTGGATTTTTTTAGTGATTCTCTCAAAATATATGATGAATCAATGGTTAGAATTGGATCCCCTATCCATTTTTAACATTTTAAAGAGGATGAGTCAGTGGGAGACCCTGTGTTCAAACCTAGCCTTCCCCCTCCTTTGCATATATGATTTTTATTACCTTACACGTGTGAGTTATATTTTGTTCCCTCACATTTGCAAGTCCCCATTTCCTCTTATATGTGTGTTGTGTTTATATCTTCACATGTACTGGTCACCATTACCCACATGTGTGAGCTGTGTCTTGCTCTCAAACGTGCAAGTCCCCATTACCTTGCATGTATGAGTTACCCAGCCCCTCAACTAAGTTACCAAAAAGAAAACATTCTAAAGAGGATGAACAGTGTGGATCATTAAACAGGAGCCCACAAGAATAAAAATTTTGAAAAAAGGTGGATTGCCTCATAATCACATGCAAAAGGGGTGTAACACTCCGACCCAAGTTGACCCGGATTAGTGGGTAATTGCGTGTGTTTTTATTGCTAAGAGTGTTTTGATTTTGTTTTTGTTTGGTTGAGTTGTAGAGAGATCGTTTGGGTTGAGTTTGCCTTGGTCTAAGGAGTTCGAGCCCTTTTTCGTAATTTTTGGCTTTTGGTTGACCTTGTCAGTTTTGCGTCATTTTGACGTCAGCGCGTGTATTTCGTCGAGCTTGTCGATCGTCGTAACTGTCTTGGATCCGAATGAGTTTGTTTGCTTTTGTTGGACCGTCATTTGACTCAAACTGATATTTGTATAAGCTATTTGGCCTTAAATGTAATTTGGACTCAAATTAAGTATAAATATCCCACCAACTCTCCCATTTCTCTCGATCGTCTCTCAGCTCACTCTCACTCTCTCTCTCACGCTCCAGTTCGTCTCTCTCTCGTCAGCTCTCTTTCTCTCCTTTCCCTTCACTGTTTCTGTGCTTGAGGGAGGAAGAAAGGAGCTCGTTAGTGTGTGTGTCTCCAGTGGACTGAGCCAATCAGCGTGTGGATTTCGTCCGTGAGGCAAGTATAAGCCCAAGATGTGTGAACACCGATTGATAGTGATTTGATTGTTGTGTTATTATGCTTCATTGTGTTTCTCAGTGTTAGACAGCCCCATTGAGTGTGTTTTGCTGTTATATTGCTGTTTTCAGTCGTTTCATTCAGTTTCTGTTTGTCTGTAATGATTCCAGAAAAATGAGTCCGTGCACTCACGGCTACGCCGTAAAATGGCTTACGGCTAAGCCGAAAACCCAGCCGTAACCCAAACCGTAGAACAGTACAGACTATTAGCTGAAAATAACTGGATGTTGGCAATTCGCCATTCTTCTACGGCCCAGCCTGATCTAAGCCGTACATTGTCTTACGGCTAAGCCGTGGACCAGGATACGGCTGAGCCGTAGAGCAAAATACGGTTAAGCCGTAAATCCGAAGGGATATTTGGGGAACCTCAGCTCAGCCGCAGTGCATAGTACGGCTAAGCCGTAAGATGCCACGGCTAAGCCGTAAGGTTACCTACGGCTACACCGTGAGACCCCGAGAATTGAATGAAAAGGGACTAGGTTTAAGTAAAAGACCGTATATGACTTTCATGTTAGAATGTAGCTAACCTGGACATGCCCAATGGAATGTTTGTATGACATGAATGATCTCATGGGCTGTGAATCATTCATGCTTGTTATCCAGCTGTTTAGCACCTCCCCATGGGTGTTGGTTTAAGAGACTTCGGTGCACACCCCTGACACTGCAACACTAGACAATGGTGCATCGGACAACTTAAAACTACATCAACATGCACGGTTAGAGACACTGGATAATTAGTATAGGATTGGCTTGTAATTGACCTTGATTCGTAGAGGTATCTTGATGTGTACAGCATATTGACTACGGTTATGCCCTCTTATGTGTTCTGCGCTGGACCTCTCGATTCTGTGGGACATGCAGCAACCCCAGAGCGAAGCCCGGGCGGAACCATTCTATTGTTATATTGGTATCAGTGTTATCATGGCTCCATTGGAGTACTTGCATCAGTTATGAGTCAGTGATTGTGATTGATACTCATTGTCAGCACTTCCTGTAATTGCTTATGTACATTCCGTATCCGTATCAGTTATGGACATTCAGTATCAGTATATGCGATGCACTTCTTATTGTTTGTTCAGCATGATATGTAAGATCTGTAAGTGATAAGTGACATGACATGATTGATTGATTGAGGTGCATCATCCGATTGATTGTGATTGGTCTTGGCACTACTGAGCCTCAGCCTTAGGATACCCGACGGGGTTAACTTTGGTTTAGTTTAAGTGTTTGCCTCTGCAGAGTGAATTGTCCTGGGACTCCGGACCCCGGGAACTAGAGACCCATGCGTACCCTGGCCCGGTCGCTGGTGTTCTCATCCTGATTGCTCTCGTAAGGGAGAAAATGGCCAATGTAGTAGCCACTTGATTGTTACCTGTTTATGATTCTGATAGCATGCTTATTCATTTGCATAATTGTTTAGTATACAGTTATAATTTCTATGGATATTGCATTATGATCATTGTTCAGCATTATTCAGTATTCGACACAATTCGTGTCATCTTCTTGTTGGCTTATACTTTGCTAAGTCGTTGTACTTATGCGTTTGTCTTGTGTGTTGCAGGCTCAGATCCCTCTTCCGATCCTGCGTCGGTCGACCCGACTCCAGGAGAGGCTTGCGAGGCCCCCTCCGGCCTAGAGGAGTGGACTTGATCCATCCTCCAGAGTACGGTTTGCATCATTTTGGGTTTCCCCATTCTTTGTGTTGGAGTCTATTGAGGGGACTTTTTCTGTAATTGTAATGTGGGCTTGAGTGATATCTGTAGATTGATTTTTGATCGTTGTAAGCCCACTATATTGTCATACGTTCTTGTATTGGTTCTTATTGCCAGTTCATGTTATTTTGTAATCTCCCATTGTCTTTTGGTATATTGTGGTATGCCTTGATACGTACAGCTTCCGCGTACAGTTGTTTGCACGTGTGAATGATCCCTTTTGTGTGTATGCTTGGACGGGGTCTAGGTGTGCATGCACGGGAGTACGTGTGTCATTGGTCAGACTTTCTCTGACCCCCGGTCCCTGGGCTCGGGTCGTGACATACGTATTGTATGGTATCAGAGCATTGTCTCTCAGAGCTTTGTCTCTCAGGGCATTGTCTCTATCTTAGTGTGTAAGCATGTAGGCATATAGGACGTGGTGAGATTTCGTAGTCCAGTTCTGGCCTGTCGTGTGGGTCCCCTTGGCTTGTGAGTTTGTGTGAGTACTTCGTGTGATAGCAGATTGACTTTTGTGTTTTGCAGGCTATGGCATCGGGATCTGGAACACACAACAACAATGATCAGGGAGATAACGAGAGTGGATCAGCCGCTCCACAGCCACTCGTGAACTTTGACGAGCGCTTCTTGACTATGCTACAGGCGATCCATTCTTTGCAAGCGCAGGTCGTTTCGATCGTAGACCGACAGAGCCAAACGCTAGTTCAGCGGCCTGGAGAGCAGCCAGTGGTTTTTCAGCCTAAAGAGAGCGATCCAAACGCGTTGTACGATAAATTCAGGAAACGTGGAGCCACGGAATTCTATGGTAATGAAGATGCATTGAAGGCTGATCAGTGGCTAGAGCATACTGGAGATCTCTTCTCGACCATTGTTTGTGACGACCGGCAGAAGGTTCTGCTTACGGCCTCGATGTTCCGAGAGGTAGCAAAGACGTGGTGGAAGAGTGTTAGTGCAGCCTATCTGACCTTGCCGAGTGAAACAGTGTGGGAGACGTTCCAGAAACAGTTCAGAAGGAAGTTCATTCCTGCTCATGTCCGGCGTGTGAAGGAGGTTGAGTTTTTGGCCTTGCAGCAGCAGCAGCTGACCGTGTCAGAGTACATTCACCGCTTTACCCAGTTGTCCCATTTTGCTGAAGACATGATCAATACCGAGGAGAAGAAGGTGAATCGTTTTATTACTGGTCTGCATCCGAGATACGCGAATTTTGTGACTGCTTTTCATAGACCAGCTACTTTTGACGATGCGGTCGATAGGGCACACGCTGCGGAAGCCAACCACCTAGCAGAGAGAGCTATGGACTTCAAGAGGAGTGCACCAGTGGGGTCCAAGGGACAGATTCAGAAGAGATGGAAAGGGAAGCAAGGCACTTCGAGTTTCTCCGGGAGCAGATGCGAGTTTTGTGGATTTGGACATCCGACGGAGAAGTGTTGGAAGAAGTCCGGAGCTTGTTTGAGTTGCGGATCTATGGAGCATAAGATAGCTCAGTGCCCGAAGACCAGGACTTTCCAGTCATCTAGATCTATGGGGTCATCCAAGTCTCTCAGTTCCGCAGCTTCGAACAGCCCCCATCCGTCTCGCCAGAGCCAGAAACCACAGCGTCAGACTGCTCGCGTGTATGCAGCCTCCCATGATCATGCAGAAGATGCAAAAGTGGTGGAAGGTAAAGTTCTCATTGCCCGAGCTGAAGCACATACACTTTTTGATTCGGGATCTACGCGTTCGTATGTTGCACCTCGTTTTGCGGAACAGTTACCGCAACCCCCTCAGCCGCTACCCTATGTGTTAGTAGTGTCCACTCTTGTGGGCAAGAGAGTGGAGTGTAGTGTATACTACCCTCTGTGCGACGTGGTGATTGAAGGTCGCCAGCTGCCAGTTGATTTGATTTTGTTGTCCATGTTGGATTTCGATGTGATCCTTGGGATGGACTGGCTAGCGCGGTATCGTGCCTGTGTTAACTGTTACAACAGGACGATTTACTTCGATTTTGCGAAGGGGTTTCGTTTCGAGGGCAATCAGGAGAGATGCCCGAGGCGTGTCATCTCCGCATGCAAGGCGGATCGTTTGATACGCAGAGGTTGTGCAGGATTTCTTGCTTTTGTCTCGGAGAAGAAGGAGGTGAAGCAGTTGAGCGAGATTCCGGTAGTACGTGAGTTCCCGGATGTATTTCCGGAGGAAGTACCCGAGTTACCCCCTGTTCGAGATGTAGAATTTGCGATCGATTTAGTGCCCGGTACAGCACCCATTAGTTTAGCTCCTTATCGTATGGCCCCTGCTGAGTTACTCGAATTGAAGACGCAATTGCAAGATCTTTCGGAGAAGGGTTTCGTACGGCCGAGTGTGTCACCGTGGGGAGCGCCAGTGCTGTTTGTAAAGAAGAAGGACGGTACCTTACGGATGTGTATCGATTACCGGCGGTTGAACAAAGTCATTATCAAGAACAAATACCCATTGCCGCGTATTGATGAGTTGTTTGACCAACTCCAAGGTGCTACCTATTTTTCCAAGATTGATCTACGCTCGGGGTATCATCAACTCCGGGTGAAGGAAGACGATATTGCGAAGACTGCTTTCAGGACACGGTATGGACATTTTGAGTTTCTCGTGATGCCATTTGGATTAACCAATGCGCCTGCTGCCTTTATGGCTTTGATAAACAGGATCTTCGCTCCTTTTCTGGATCGATTCGTGGTGGTCTTTATTGATGATATTCTGGTGTATTCGAAGACCCCAGAGGAGCATGAGGAACATCTACGTCGAGCCCTGCAGTTGTTGAAAGAGCATCGCTTATATGCCAAGTTGTCGAAGTGTGATTTTTGGCTCGAGCAGGTAGCTTTTCTTGGTCATACCATTTCACGAGATGGGTTGGCAGTGGATCAGATGAAAGTTGAAGCAGTGATGAATTGGCCCAGCCCAAAGACTGTGACGGAGATACGGAGTTTTCTTGGATTAGCTGGATATTATCGTCGCTTTATTCAAGATTTCGCCAAGATTTCAGCCCCGTTGACTCGATTGACCAGGAAGAATGTTCCTTTTCTGTGGACGGACGAATGCGAGTGCCATTTCCAGATGTTGAAGGAGAAGCTTACTTCGGCTCCAGTCTTGACGTTACCAGATGGGCATGAAGGGTTCATGATTTACTCTGATGCTTCTCGAGTCGGTTTGGGATGTGTTCTGATGCAACATGGCAAAGTGATTGCCTATGGCTCGAGACAACTTCGAGAGCACGAGAAGAACTATGCTACACATGATTTAGAGTTGGCAGCCATCGTTTTTGCGTTGAAGATGTGGAGACACTATTTGTATGGCGTGAACTTTGAAGTGCATTCAGATCATCATAGTCTACAGTACCTTTTCACGCAGTCTGAGTTGAATATGAGACAGCGAAGGTGGCTTGAGTTGATCAAGGATTTTGATTTCCCCATCAAGTATCATCCAGGGAAAGGCAATGTTGTTGCAGATGCCTTGAGTAGGAAGTCGGAGATTCTTCAGGCTTTGGACAGCCTTTATTTTGTGAGGCATGCCCAGCCAGTGGAACTGCAATCGGTGGAGAATGGTTTGACACTTGCCAGTACAGTGAGCTTTCAGCCTGACATCATTCAGCGTATCAAAGACCAGCAGTTTGAAGATGCGATGTTGAAGCGAATTCGGGATAGCATTGCAGATCGACCAGACTTTCATTTGGAGGGTGATGTCTTGTATTTCAGGAGCAGATTATGTGTGCCAGCAGTAGATGCCTTGAAGGAGAGTTTGATGACCGAAGCACACCATGCACGTTATTCTATGCACCCTGGAAGTACGAAGATGTACCGAGCTCTCAAGGACAGATTCTGGTGGAACAACATGAAGAGAGAAATTGCTGGGTTTGTTGCCAGATGTTTGACTTGCCAAAAGGTGAAAGCTGATCATCAGAGACCTCCAGGTTCCTTACATCCATTGCACATTCCCCAGTGGAAATGGGAGCACATTACGATGGACTTTGTTTCGGGTTTACCCCTGACGAGCAAGAAGAACAGTGCCATTTGGGTGATCGTGGACAGATTGACGAAGACAGCCCATTTTCTTCCATTCAAGAAAGGCATGACATTTTCCGAGATGGCGAAGAAGTTCGTTGATGAGATAGTGAGACTACATGGTACGCCCGTGTCAATTGTGTCAGATCGAGATAGCCGCTTTGTTTCTTCGTTTTGGAGAGCATTTCAGGAGGCCATGGGAACGAAGTTGAGCTTCAGTACGGCGTATCACCCGCAGACTGATGGACAGTCCGAACGAACTATTCAGACGCTCGAGGACATGTTACGGGCCAGTGTGCTGAATTTCGAGAAAGAATGGGATTTGCATCTCTCGTTGTGTGAGTTTGCATATAACAATAGCTTCCACGAGAGTATTGGAATGGCACCCTATGAAGCTCTGTATGGACGGAAATGTAGAAGTCCTGTTTGCTGGGAAGAAGTTGGAACAAGGAGTTTCCACGGACCGACGATCATTGCTGAGACTACAGAGAAAGTTCAGAAGGTCATTGACAATTTGAAGATTGCCCGATCGAGACAGAAGAGCTATGCAGATACGAGAAGAAGAACCTTGACATTTCAGGTTGGAGATTGGGTATTCTTGAAGGTCTCACCGATGAAAGGTACGGTACGATTCGGTCAAAAAGGCAAGTTAGCGCCAAGGTATGTGGGTCCATTTGAGATCAAGAGCCGAATTGGTGATCTAGCGTACAGACTGGTTCTACCCGTGGAGTTCTCTGGAATACACGATGTTTTTCATGTGTCAATGCTTCGCAAGTATGTTCGAGATCCGACGCATGTGATTCGCTACGATGATATTCAGATGCAACCCAATGCGTCATATGTTGAGCGCCCGCTCCGTATTGTTGGGACCAGAGAACAGCTCTTGCGTACGAGGACTATTCGATGGGTCAAAGTACTTTGGGAACATCATGGACCTGATGAAGCCACGTGGGAATTAGAAGATCAGATGGCGCGTCAGTATCCTTATCTGTTTGCTCAGGTACGCGTTCATTCCGAGGACGGAATGATGTCCAAGTGGGGGAGGATGTAACACTCCGACCCGAGTTGACCCGGATTAGTGGGTAATTGCGTGTGTTTTTATTGCTAAGAGTGTTTTGATTTTGTTTTTGTTTGGTTGAGTTGTAGAGAGATCGTTTGGGTTGAGTTTGCCTTGGTCTAAGGAGTTCGAGCCCTTTTTCGTAATTTTTGGCTTTTGGTTGACCTTGTCAGTTTTGCGTCATTTTGACGTCAGCGCGTGTATTTCGTCGAGCTTGTCGATTGTCGTAACTGTCTTGGATCCGAATGAGTTTGTTTGCTTTTGTTGGACCGTCATTTGACTCAAACTGATATTTGTATAAGCTATTTGGCCTTAAATGTAATTTGGACTCAAATTAAGTATAAATATCCCACCAACTCTCCCATTTCTCTCGATCGTCTCTCAGCTCACTCTCACTCTCTCTCTCACGCTCCAGTTCGTCTCTCTCTCGTCAGCTCTCTTTCTCTCCTTTCCCTTCACTGTTTCTGTGCTTGAGGGAGGAAGAAAGGAGCTCGTTAGTGTGTGTGTCTCCAGTGGACTGAGCCAATCAGCGTGTGGATTTCGTCCGTGAGGCAAGTATAAGCCCAAGATGTGTGAACACCGATTGATAGTGATTTGATTGTTGTGTTATTATGCTTCATTGTGTTTCTCAGTGTTAGACAGCCCCATTGAGTGTGTTTTGCTGTTATATTGCTGTTTTCAGTCGTTTCATTCAGTTTCTGTTTGTCTGTAATGATTCCAGAAAAATGAGTCCGTGCACTCACGGCTACGCCGTGAAATGTGCTACGGCTAAGCCGTAAAATGGCTTACGGCTAAGCCGAAAACCCAGCCGTAACCCAAACCGTAGAACAGTACAGACTGTTAGCTGAAAATAACTGGATGTTGGCAATTCGCCATTCTTCTACGGCCCAGCCTGATCTAAGCCGTACATTGTCTTACGGCTAAGCCGTGGACCAGGATACGGCTGAGCCGTAGAGCAAAATACGGTTAAGCCGTAAATCCGAAGGGATATTTGGGGAACCTCAGCTCAGCCGCAGTGCATAGTACGGCTAAGCCGTAAGATGCCACGGCTAAGCCGTAAGGTTACCTACGGCTACACCGTGAGACCCCGAGAATTGAATGAAAAGGGACTAGGTTTAAGTAAAAGACCGTATATGACTTTCATGTTAGAATGTAGCTAACCTGGACATGCCCAATGGAATGTTTGTATGACATGAATGATCTCATGGGCTGTGAATCATTCATGCTTGTTATCCAGCTGTTTAGCACCTCCCCATGGGTGTTGGTTTAAGAGACTTCGGTGCACACCCCTGACACTGCAACACTAGACAATGGTGCATCGGACAACTTAAAACTACATCAACATGCACGGTTAGAGACACTGGATAATTAGTATAGGATTGGCTTGTAATTGACCTTGATTCGTAGAGGTATCTTGATGTGTACAGCATATTGACTACGGTTATGCCCTCTTATGTGTTCTGCGCTGGACCTCTCGATTCTGTGGGACATGCAGCAACCCCAGAGCGAAGCCCGGGCGGAACCATTCTATTATTATATTGGTATCAGTGTTATCATGGCTCCATTGGAGTACTTGCATCAGTTATGAGTCAGTGATTGTGATTGATACTCATTGTCAGCACTTCCTGTAATTGCTTATGTACATTCCGTATCCGTATCAGTTATGGACATTCAGTATCAGTATATGCGATGCACTTCTTATTGTTTGTTCAGCATGATATGTAAGATCTGTAAGTGATAAGTGACATGACATGATTGATTGATTGAGGTGCATCATCCGATTGATTGTGATTGGTCTTGGCACTACTGAGCCTCAGCCTTAGGATACCCGACGGGGTTAACTTTGGTTTAGTTTAAGTGTTTGCCTCTGCAGAGTGAATTGTCCTGGGACTCCGGACCCCGGGAACTAGAGACCCATGCGTACCCTGGCCCGGTCGCTGGTGTTCTCATCCTGATTGCTCTCGTAAGGGAGAAAATGGCCAATGTAGTAGCCACTTGATTGTTACCTGTTTATGATTCTGATAGCATGCTTATTCATTTGCATAATTGTTTAGTATACAGTTATAATTTCTATGGATATTGCATTATGATCATTGTTCAGCATTATTCAGTATTCGACACAATTCGTGTCATCTTCTTGTTGGCTTATACTTTGCTAAGTCGTTGTACTTATGCGTTTGTCTTGTGTGTTGCAGGCTCAGATCCCTCTTCCGATCCTGCGTCGGTCGACCCGACTCCAGGAGAGGCTTGCGAGGCCCCCTCCGGCCTAGAGGAGTGGACTTGATCCATCCTCCAGAGTACGGTTTGCATCATTTTGGGTTTCCCCATTCTTTGTGTTGGAGTCTATTGAGGGGACTTTTTCTGTAATTGTAATGTGGGCTTGAGTGATATCTGTAGATTGATTTTTGATCGTTGTAAGCCCACTATATTGTCATACGTTCTTGTATTGGTTCTTATTGCCAGTTCATGTTATTTTGTAATCTCCCATTGTCTTTTGGTATATTGTGGTATGCCTTGATACGTACAGCTTCCGCGTACAGTTGTTTGCACGTGTGAATGATCCCTTGTGTGTGTATGCTTGGACGGGGTCTAGGTGTGCATGCACGGGAGTACGTGTGTCATTGGTTAGACTTTCTCTGACCCCCGGTCCCTGGGCTCGGGTCGTGACAAGGGGAAATTTCCTATCAAACAGCTCACATTCTCTCTCAAATTTCTAAAATTCCATAACGAATCAAATCTTGAAATTTGATTTTCTAAAATTTTTTAGCATTTTAAAGAGGATTAATTGTTCGGATTGTAAAAACGGACCCTAAACAAGTCCCAAATGGCAAATTTTTAGTTGATAAACTCTTTTGTAAAAATATCTAAAAATCCATGATGAATCAACAAATGAAATTAAACCACCAGGATTTTTGTTTTTATGTTCTTAAAATTTTGAACAATTCAGATCTTAATTTTGGGGCCCATTTTAGGGCCCAGAAGTTCAAAAAATTGAGAAAAACAGAGTGTTTACATTGGTTCAATCCAACGGTAGTGCTTTTTTTTTCTCTTGAATATTTCTTAAAACCCATAAAGAATTAAGAGAAGAAAATTTCAATTCATAGTCATTTTTGGCCTTCAAAAAGAGAAGGGTTCAAATCTTAAAAATAGGCCCCATAGCCAAAACGACAGATTTTAATGGTTGAAATTCTTTTTTGCAAATATCTCAAAATCTGTATTGAATGAACCGTTGAAATTTAATCCCATGGCCATGTTTGTGATTTTAAAGAGAATAAGTAAGCATCTTTTTTCTGTCTGCATTCTATTTACACACGCGATATGAAAATGAGTGCAAAGAAACATCACCAATGTGTAACCATTACACTAGTCCTTTTTTTTCTTTTGCTAGCGGAGGGTTTCTGACCCTTTGTGCGGGACTAATCCCCTGTGGCCACGGTGTAGTAGCATAACTCGAACCTAAATCCTCCTGGGGCAACTTGTGGTCCTAAGCCAATAGAGTTACCACCATTATGACAACCACCAAGCAACTCTTATAAAATAACGGTTGCCTAACATGTCAACATGCAAAGAAAGGATGACAAAAAATAAAAGAGTATATTAAACATGTCCTTATCAACATTTGGGAAGAACTACTATGGTTTATTCTTGTTATTGTTAGTTATATTTTTTATATATTTTTTCAGTATAATATTTTTAACAATATTGAAACGAGATCATAGCACAACCAGCAGTCTGACTACGTGGGGGCAAGTTACCAATCAACCTACCCTGTAACAGTACGCCTCTCTATTTGTCCCAAGCCTAAATTTAACGGTTATCCAACCGTTACTCATAGTTGGATTAATACCCAGAAAATTGATGCTTTTTAAAATTACTAGAGGGATATAGATCTAGGGTTAGGATGATCGTATAGGATTTATATTTTGTATACCCTCAACTTTCATTGGATTAATACTCAAAAAAATGATGTAGTCTTAGTCATTGGACTTACGCGGTGGTAATTATATACATTTTCACTTTCTTATTCACATGTTTAATCTTATGGGAGGACCAACTTCTGAGATAAAATTTGAGGATATCCAATTTGTTGTGGCTCTAAAGCCACCAATTAGATCAGATTAGGGGAAACACATCAACATGCACCACAAAAAAAAAAAAAAAATGCAACCACAAAACAAAAAATTTTACACGGTTCACCATAAGGGCTATGTCCACGGGTGGGCTATGAGCATCTTCTCAATTTCACTATGAAGAATTAGGGCAACTTATTACAAGGATTCTCAATCCTTTAACCTTTAGCCTACTCACTCTTCACATATATCAATTTTGCTCTCACAGCTCCTATGCCACCTGTGGTGGGTCAAACTTGAAGCACCATGGGGGAGAGACCTCTCACATCTCTTACAAACTGTCTAGGATTAAATTACATGAATATATAATTTTCAAGAAAGCTCTGGAACAATGACTAAATTGCCCATGACCATAAAATTGGTCATTGGCCAACCCAATGAACCACCCCAATCAAACCAGAATATAAAACATAAACCCCACACAATTTATGGGGAGGGTAATAATTTCCAAAGAGTTAGATTTCAACAGGTGGGTTCCACACAACCTATTCACAGGAAGTGCAAGGGAGACACTAAGAGGATATCTAGACTGGTAGCAAAAGGTCAAGTTAGGAGGCTCTCCATTTTTGACAATTTGGTATTTAGTCTTGTTGGTTGGGGCCTGCACAACAAGTAAAGTTGTGGATTTTTATTTAGCTTGATTGGCTTATTGGCGAAGAGTGATACTACCCATCTAAAGACCCATGAATCCTTGGGCACATGCATGGCATCCATGAAAGGAATTTATAGTGCCTGCCTAGCTAATACAGGTATAGCTTGACCTGGTTATATAGTTACAAAATGCCCGACATTACCTCCACCTCCTCCATGTAGTGAATACGTGGCCAACATAGGAATGAGTCCGGATCCCTTCACGGTGACTGTGGCGAACCTATCATAGTCCGCCACATCACCAAGGTATATGCCGGTAATTGCCCCACAATAGCTGTCCCATGTAAGGTAGGACTGCCCCATGGTGATGTGGTAGACCGTAATAGTATCACTCATGATCACCGTGAGGCAAACCCTAGTAGAATCTCAATTCTTAGGAAGAGCTTTACCTGTGCTCAAAGTGAGCCGTTGGCTCATTGCCCATCTTTCACCACTGCCGAATTTTATAAATTTGCTGCCAAAGGAACGTCCCTAGACTCTACATGAGCAGTGCGTGTGAAAGCTTTATTCCAAGATTTTAGCTTTATTCGATCAGAAACTTTTGTTAAGGTTCCTTGTGGCATCTCAGTATGATATTTAGTTTAATGTTTCTTGTGGCATCACGGTATGACTTTTATCTATAAGAAGTCAATAAACAGGACAGGCAGATGTGCTCTCAAGGTTCGCAATCCCAGCTGATAAGGTGGGCTCAGGATCCATGCCAATAGAACAGGGACCTTTTGCACTTGGGCAGTCAGTGTCAACCTTCGATGGCGGGAAGGAAAAAAAGGATGCATGATTTAGCCATCTAACCTAATTCCGATTTTATGGACCTTCATCCTGTTGGCTGCTTATTGCCGCATCAGTGCGATCATCTCAAATGCAAACCAATGTCAAAATTTGAAGATTTTGTCAGAATTTTATCCAATGTTTATTAAACTAGATGAAGACGCACACATCTCCCCATCCCACCTATCTATAATGACACACGAGGTTCAGCCATCCACACATACATGGTTCCCAGTAGGTGAAAGATCCTACCCACCTACATGGGACCATTAGATCCAATCAAATTGTAAATCAAAATAGGTAAAAAGATCCTTCCCATCCACCATTTCACCATTCTGTCCATCTACAAGGGACCCACTAAATCCCGCTCATAAGCCTGACCCACTAGATAAAAGATCCATCCATCCATCCATCCAATGACACTCACAGGATCCAACCGTTCCATCTTCCTATCTAATCAAAGGTCAAAAATACTACTAGTTCCATCATGTCCATCCTATGAAACTTACTGTATCCCCACCCATTTCCAAAGAAGGCCAAACTATAGGCAATTTATACAGAAACCGTCCAAGAAAATTAAAACATATGTGTGTAAATAGAAAGAGAAGGCAGAAGAGTTACCAAGAAATAAAAATAAGTAAATCAGCTTCAACCAAAAAGGGAGAATGAAGAATATAGTTTTGGAAACCGCTTCTCTCTCCCTCTCTTTTAAGCAGTCAGGTGGGTAGTTTTGTTCCCTCTCCCACCACACCTTCCCACTTCTTCTCTCCTCCTTCCCTCCCTCCCAACCAATCCAGTTGCTTTCTACTGCAGTTCATAATCTGTAATTTCCTGCTTTGGGTTCTGTTCAACACCTCCATATTCATCCTCCTGTAAAAAATCTCTACTGGGTTAGTTGTAGTTATACTCATTAAGAGCCAATTCAATATCAAATAGCAGAGACTCTCTGTTCTTTTCATTTGTGAATTGGCGCTGCGTCCCTCACAATGCTTGAGATTCTGTTCGGCTGGCGGAAGGCATCCAAATGGTATACAAGAAAGCTGTGATCTTGTTGCCTCTTAGTTTTAGATTTTGTTTTAGATTGATCGTTGCATGATCCGATGATTTGGGTTACTTACTTTGAGTCCCATTAACAGCAAGGCCTTGATCAAGCGCGTTCGGTGTCGCCTGAAGCTGCTGAGGAGCAAGAGAGAGATCATTATCAGGCAATTGCGAGACGACGTTGCCCAGCTTCTCAAGATTAGCCACGATGAGAGTGCCTTTGCACGGGTTTGTGTTTCCATTGGAATTGTTTCTCTTTTGCTCTTCTTGGATTTTCCTGGCTTTTACTTACTGAAATTCAACTGCCCAAGGCTGGCTTTTAATCAGAACTTTTATTTGATACTTTCCAAGTGCTCTATGCTATGATAAAAATGAAAAAAACAGTAGAAGGATGAACAATAGGAGGGGTTTTCAAGATCTTTTTGATGACCACCTCAATAGAATTACTGATTCTTGAGTCACATCTTTTCAGATACAAAACTACAAGAGGCTTGTGGGTTTTATCAACAAGAACTCAACAGGAGTCTTTAGTAAGCAGGGGACATGGTCATGCCATCAAGCAATGTTTTGTGAAACAGGGGAGCCATTTGGAATTTTATGATGTCTTACTTCAACCTCACCCAACTAACAAATAGTCCACAGTTTTTTTAATTTTTTTTTTTTCTATCACTCCTCCCACTTCCCAGTTTAGTTATTGCTTGATTGGATTGGTGAAAATTGACTAGTTTTGTTTTTCCATTAACTTGCTTTAGAATTTAAACCCAGGTCTTTTCTTAAAAAGAATTTAAACACAATTGAAACTTGAAATTCCATTAACTCTTGTTTTCATTTTCATTTTTTTTTTATTCCTGGGTAGTAACAACTAATTCCAATAAGATCAGTGTCAGCAGTTCTTGTCAACTGATCCATAATTCTTACAGTGTCGCCTGAAACTTCTCATCCTGAGAAAACAGTGATGCTGTGGTGTGTTAAATCAGTCATCAATAACTGATTACTTTGCAACAATTAAATTAGTTGGGGTTCACCAAAACCTCTTTCATAGATAGGAGCAAAGGAATAAAATAAATCTTCTTGTGAAAAAAAAAAATCCAAGACATCTTCATCTAAGCACCCACCAAGGGCCTAGAGAAAGAACCAAGCAGTCCAATTAGGTTATACAGTTTTTATATCAAATTCTAGCATACATAAAATTGTGTTTATCTAACACTCATTTCTTATCTTCTAATGTGCTTCATGTTGTAGTCTGCTATACTATCATATTGCAGTTTATTGGCCTGAGGTGGTCAGCCATGTTGCAAATTGCTTTTTTTTTTTACCCCTTTTTTCTCATTTTTCATTTCCAATTCATGCCACCAGAAATTTGCTTGCAACTATGTTAACATTTTTAATATTTTCCCCCATGCAGGTTGAGCAAATCTTCAAGGACCAGAGCATACTAGAAGCATATGATCTATTAGACCACTTTTGTGAATTCCTCATCATGAACCTTCCCTATATTCGCAGAAACAAGTATGAGTTATGCATATAATCTTCTGATATGAAGTGATCCATAAACTATGAATTGAAAGAATACACTATCCTAGAATGCAATTATTTTAATGTAGAAGTCATTCATTTTTAACTTTCTTAACATGCTATCTCTGTCAGATGCTTCCAGCAGCAATTCCCATCTTGTTTTATGAGAGTTAATGTGCTTTGTAGGTCTCATCAGCTGATGCATTCCCAATGTTTTTCTACAGGGATTGCCCCAATGACATTAATGAAGCAATCTCTAGTCTGATATTCGCCGCAGCGAGATGTGCAGATCTGCCCGAGTTGCAAACGCTGCGAAAGCTGTTTAGAGAGCGTTATGGGAATGATTTTGCACTGGTTGCTGCAGAATTATATCCTGGAAATCATGTGAACCCACAGGTTGTCCTTTTTCATAATCTCCATCATCTTATTCATGGCTAAATTAAGTTATGTAATTCAGAGCGCGGTTGGACAAGCCTACCATTTAGACATTGTGTGGAAATATTTGATATAATTAATTATTTATTAATTCTGCTAATTAGATTTAACTTGAATTCCAAGGAATTCATGGTAAGAGTACCAGAGATGAGAAAGGAAGGGCTTACGGTGGAGAAGTAGATGAGATGATCACTTCCCTAAGATTTCTTTTACTAGGGTGATGGTTGGGTAGTGATTTCTTTTCCAAGGGGAGACTAATTGGTGTCCTCCTGTGGATCTTCCTTTTACTTCCTCTTTGACGTAAAGACATATCTGGCATTCCATAATACAAGAATCAACATTTCCTGCAGTGTTGAACCATTTATCTCCATCCTATACAATTACATCTTCCTTTCAATTCTGACAAGAAGTTATTTCTTCCAATTCTGTTGACATTCAATTGTCTTCTTTTCATATAGATAAGTGAGAAGCTTTGTGTGAAGTCAGTACCAGATGAAACAAAGATCAGGTTGATAGATGAAATAGCTGAAGAATACAACCTTGAACTTGGATATTCAGAGGTTGAGGATAGTTACATATCAGAACAGCACCAGCAGGTTTGTTTTAGTATATGAATCTGTGAGTCCATATAGTCTTTGATCCAAGACTCTAATTTCTTTCATCCTAAGTTGAAACAAAGGTTTGATGGTGTTAACCTCTCCATTTTATATTCAAATCCTCCATTTATATAATTTCAGACGCACGATCCATCTGTCCAAAATGGTGAGTTGGGCATGGAAAAGCAAGTGTCCGGATATGAACTTGAAGTCATTTTGAGTGATAAAGAGATGTTGAAGATTCATCAGAAAAGAGACTTGGGAGATACCGATCTTTCAGATGAGAAGGCTAGATATCATTCTGCATCAAGTCCCAAGAAATCAGAGCAGAATCATGGACAGTGTCAAGACAATTCCGGTCCTAACAGTAATTCCATTGGTGCCTCTGTTGTTAAAAAATGTGCATCAGACTACGTTCTGCCTCCCAACTCCATGGCAATCCATGCGAGCATGCAGGAGGTAATTGAAGTTAATAAATCAGATCCTTCGTATGAAAGAGTTTTTGTTTATAGTGATGGTGCAGAGGATTTTCACCTCAGCATCCAAGACTACAACGAAGAAGTAAATAAAAGATGCTTAGAATCAACCAACTCACTTCAGAATAACAAATGGAGCCAACCGTGTGAAGAGAAACACACACCCAAGAACAGATCGACTCAACTGAAAATCGAAAGTGGAAGTACTGGGTCACATGAAAGAAAGCAGGAAAATGATTCTGTCCCTTGTGATCCCCCATCAAAAGCTAGGAGAGCCAGCTTATCAGATTTACATTATGATGATAATTGCAGTCGGAAGCTTAAGGAGTTTGGCGAAATGCAGGATGGAAGTGTAAGCTCCAGATGTTGTAGCAAGAGGAGGAAGTCAGTTGGCACAAGTTCAAGAAAGCGAATGATATCCAGGAAAAGTGAATTATATGGCTGTTGTGGAGATACCTATGAGTTGGATGATTTCCATGGAGCAGGCCAAAAATTCTCTAGGGAGATCAGCCACCAGAAGAACTGTCCTTCTGTGTCAGCAGCCATTAGCATGAAGGATGTGGAATATGCATTGTATTACGATGAATCGTTGAGAGATTCAAATGTGAATTTTCTGGACTGCAAGCAGAAAAACAGCCACTTAAACAGAATCAAACCAAATGGTGACTACTTCGGCCGAGAATTCCACCGTCACTCTATGCCAAATTTAGCTGATGAGTTATTTGTGAGAAGTGGACCCTGGTGGATAAAACACCAGAAAGAGATAATGTCAGCATGTGGGATGAAACAGCCTTCTCTACAACCCCATTATGCACCGAAAACATTAGGAGAAGGTTTCTCTGAGGCACTTCTTAACAGCACATCCCATGGATATAAATATAGGAGAAGATCATGTAGCAGCTGCAGCTGGAACCATGATATGGTTCATGACTGTTGTTTAGAGCATCCATGTTATTCCATCACTAGCGAAAATAAAAATGATTGGGAAAGTTCATCTCCTAATCGAAGTTGTGTCACAGCGCTAGAAGGCTCTCCATGTCCCAATATTCAATTGCAGCAGCAGGAAAATCATTGCCTCCATCAATGGAATCCAAATTACGGGAAATTCAACAATGTTCCAACAATCTACAGTCGAGGAACTTTCAATGGTCTAGCAGAGGGTGAGGCCTCAAGCACAAGGCAAAGTGTGGATCCAAATTCTGATATGGACATCAGTAATGATTCAACATGTAATGAAGTTGCTTCCCAAATCCTCAGGACTAGAAAGCACAAACAAGTAAAAGGAGAAGCATCAGATCATTGTGAAAGCAATGGCTTTTATCATGTTTCAAACTCAAGTGAGATCCTGCCACCTTCATCAACCCGCCCACCATATTTGAGGACAATCACAATGCCACTGCCTGAACGGCCTACGGTGACACTCGCAAACCAGACTTCACGTTCTGCTTCCTTCCAGTTTCAGCAGCATAACCGCCATGTTCATCCAAAGCTTCCAGACTATGATGAATTAGCAGCCAAATTTATGGCACTTAAAAAAGAGCATTTGCAGAGCACTACTCGTCATGCTTGCCATGCTTGAGTAGAGCCTGATTCTCACCTGCCTATATTTGTCATTATATCCTAGGCCTTTTGAACTGTATTTTGATTCCACTTATGCATGTATGTAAATTCGATTTTCAACAATTTTGGGATTCTTCATGCTTGCCATGCTTGAGTAGAGCCTGATTATCACCTTCCTATATTTTCTGTTATATCCTAGGCCTTTTGAACTGTATTTTGATTCCACTCACGCATGTATGTAAATTCGATTTTCCACAATTTTGGGATTATGGCATGAATAGGTCCAACAGTCTTAACACATTATTTGTTGAAGCTTGTTAGATTTTTTTATTTTTTTATTTTTGGTATATGACTGGTTTGCATTGGTTTAGCAATACATCCAAACATAATCCATAGTAACCCAATTCGAATTCGTCGTGGCTGGTCTTAGCACAACACCTATTTTAGCTTGAAAATAAACAGGTAATTCTAGTTGATTCTCTAACCAGAAGTAGTTCAAAGTTAAAACCATCTCCCACCTAAGCCCTCAAATCATACTTTCTAACTAGCCCTCAGTTTTTCTGATTAGATTGCTGGGTTAAAGCTTTCACTAGTACAAGCTCAAGAGCAATAGAAATTTTGCATTTCCTCAGGCCAAGACCGTCAAGTCGGTGATCTAGACCTTTGATCACATTGAAATTGTACATCAAGCACGATCCCGAAGGTCATCAAGGTTAAAATATAAGAACCATCCGCTGATTATTTGGTCCTTTACATTCAATTACTGATTTTGTTGTATGATGTTCATAACATGATACCCAGTATCCATTAAAAAAACCTATGATACCCGGATCTTGCATGAGGCTCTCTCTCTTGTTGGCAACCCCCAATGTCACCCAGCTACCTAAGAATCCCTAAGTATCCCACTTTTCCCACATTCATAGGCTAGCTTGGGCCCTAGCCCCGTTGGGGGTAAAAAAAATGTTGGATTTGTTGGATTAGGTTAGTTGTTAGCCTTGCATAAAAATGACTACTTCATATTGCATAGGCTTAGTGCTATTTGCCTTGAAGTAAAACTTAGAGTACATATTGTTCAAGGTTTTATTTTGTATTTTTGGTTAATAGTCTAACGCAAACCTTCTTTTATTTGGGCTTAGACCTTCATGTCTAAACAAAAAGCACCTTGCACGGAGCTTCGCTAAAACAAAAGTACCAAAAGTTCATCGTCCTAAAGAAGCATTCGAATGAAACTGCCCCTTTTAAGGTAGTTAAATGAACAGGCTAATGTCATAAAAAAATGAGTTATCTACTAAAACCTCAAGGTGTTGATAGAGGCAGATGAAATACTTTTCAATATTCCCTATCAGGGGTGGAGCCTACTCCTCAATACTCCCCCTAAAGTGAAACCTGGTTAGCACACTTTTTTGCCACATGCATTTTATTTTTATGTCTAGGCGTTCCTCTTGGGATTTGAACTCACGACTGGTTGGCTCTAATACTATATTAAATTTCCTTAGCTAACCATTACTACTAAAACCTCAAGGTGTTGGTAGAGGCAATGGAAATGCTTTTTAATATTCCTCATTGGGTGGAGCCCATTCCTTAATAGAACAGCATGTGTCGATAATTAGATAAAGACGCATTTGGCTATCTTAAAAATGCTGCTTATTAGACCTAATTTTTTTCATTACTAAAATTCTCTCTCTATCTATAACAAAACAATTGGTGAACACCGTGAATATAAAAAATAATGAGCCTCAAAGTTTTCACTAGTCCAACGCTCAACTAAAACAGCAAACCAAAAACTTGAATGGAGACTCAAACGAAAATTATTTATATTGACATGTCAATTTTTTCTTCTTAATATACATTTTATATAAAAGGGGGATTTACCAAAAAAATCTCACTAATAAGGGTAACCATAGCTAAGGACCATAATTTTTTGTATTTCCAAGGAGGACCTCCCTCCCAAATTTCATATTTCTATTCCCAAATTGCTCCACTTATGTTGATGACAACATAACCCTAGGAATTGGGATTATATGAGGATTGAAAATCCCTCCTAGTGATTGCAGTTGGCATGCACTGCAAGCGTACATGGCAGGCTACCCACTAATGACGTGGTGGGACCTAATTGGTCCCGCCATGGTCACCATGGGATTTTTAATCATAAGATCCGGACTCATAACCCTAGCCTTTACACTTGGAATGGAAAAAAAACAAGGAAAAATCGTGAAGCTCATCTCCTATCCTGCCCGCCTCGAAGCTCAATGCAATCATCTCCTGCAATGATTGTTCACTCCTTCCTTCACCACAATCAACTCAGGTTTATGCGGAACCCTTGATTTTTCCACGATCGAGGATAAATGTGGGTTGGATGTGTTGAGCCTTGAAAATTGTAGACTTTCTTCCTTTTTTATTTTTCTTGGGGCCTTTCTGAAGGGGGAAGCAATTTGTAGCAATTTATTGTTTCTTTTTTATGCATAGAGAATTCGATATTTGGGGTTTGTCATTTGCTTTTGATATTTCATCTTGTTTGTATTTTTTTTTTCTCGAAAGGAGAGACACACACCAGAGAAGAAAAAAGAAGAAAAGCAGAACAGCAAAGAGAAAAACACACACAGAAAGCCCACAGTGGAGAACTACAGAAACTTAAACAAAGGGGGATGCCCCCATCACCGGACTCGGTGCCATTATAACGAATGGATCATTCTGCTTCATCTTCATAGGGGCCAGCAAGGATCATCTTGTTTGTATTTGTTAAAGACAAATTGAAGGTAAATGAAATTCTGCATTTTATTGTTCTTTCCCTTTTTGTATTAAAATTCTCACTCTCATGCTATCGAAACAATGTAAATGTTACCATGAAGGGGCTCACAACCATTGCCCAAACAGATGAGACTTTACCATGGATTGGTGACCCTCCACAAAGTGTAATAATAACGTGTGCCTATGAGGTAATGCCTCCCTATTAAATATGGATGCTGATAATCCAATTATTAAAAATGCTGACAAAGAGTTATAGATTTTGAAGATTAGGATTGAAGGGTCATTGCAAGATCAAGTGCTTTGTAATGTTGATCAGTTAGTTACCAATTGCATTCATGGTTTATTGGTTAGTCCAAATGAATTGTTTGGACACACCAACAGTTGTCTTAATGTGGAGAGATAGGACGAAGTCAATACGTTTTTTTCAAACATAGGAGCTATGATAATATTTGGATTGAATGCACTTATTGGGAGACAAGCCTACAAATCTAAGAGATATTCTCCGGACAGGACCATGGGATAGCTCAAATGCTCTGTGACTTTATTAAATTAAGTGTAGCCAAGGAATATCCTATGGTGGGATGGGAACTCAAAAATCAGCTAAGTGGTGATAGTATTGGTACGAATTAAGCTAGATGGCCGTCTATATTCTGAAAAACTAATGTACAAACAAATTCTAACCACTTGATATTATCTAACAAACTTTGCTATGTTTTAATTGTTTCTTCTTTTGTCTTTTATCTTTGTAAATAAGTTTACCATATTCTTATAATACTATTCATCTCATTGTACATGTTGTAGGAGATAGAGAGATGAGAAGGGCAATGAATGAGGGCAAGGACCTATTTTGATCGAGTGCAAGAAAGATTGTGAAACAGAAGAGATGATGACAGGTGGATACAAAAGATTGCCTTGGTTCTAATGACTTTTATGTGTGCAACTACGGCCAACTCGAGACAATTTGAAGCCTAAAACGACAATCCTAAAGGAGGCCTTTTTATCTTTTAATATTATTATAAATATTTTACTTAAATTAATTTGGAAACAAAAGGAGATATAAATTAATGAAAATCATATGTGGAAAGCTTGATACCCTTACGAAAAAAGAAAAAAAGAAGACCCAATTGAGATTGGTGGAGCAAAAAACTCAGTTTTTTTGTCAATGTCGACTCGATTTTTTAATAATAATATAAGTAAAAATTATAGTTGTACTTAGGATACGTAGATATAAATTCAATGGGAGGACTTTGTAGACATTATCCATCACCATTTGTATTTTGTGTCAACGCTCAACTAAAAGAGCAAACCAAAAACTTGAATGGAGACTCAAAAACAAATATTCTATGGGGGCAAAAATCATTTAATTGTAATTAGTGGAGATTATTCCTCACCTGACCAACAAACGAACCTGAACCCAAACTAATAATCAAGGGTTGGAGCTGACATTTATGGTGAAATAAATGAAATGTGACGGGTTTGGTTGAGTACAATGATCCTTGATATTTGACCCACCAACTTGACCAACTGCAAACACCTGCCAGTTCCACCAGTGGGAGACCCAGCATCATGTTTGGGTGGGGCTGATGAACGATGGCCAAATAAAAATATCAATCATTATTTTGTTGTACTTTCTTCAAATTACCAATGGCGAAAGAGAAAATGTATTGCAAAGTTTAAATAGTCAACTAATTAACATATTTTCATCAAAATTTTGCACTACACATCCCTTTTTTTCATTTTCACATAAAATTTTATGGATAACATTCTTTATGATACTCATGGTTCATGGTGAATGTCTAGGTGGGGAAAAGAATTCTTACAACAATTTCAAACATTCTCAATATAAACCCTACATTAAAAGTGTAAAAGATGAACTAAATTCTATAAATTTACTAAAGAATGAGATATAGCAAACGAAATGTCAGGCCTTCTGTCAACTACATACCATGCCACGGACAATAATGCTAAAAAACTGTGGAAAATGAATAAGAGAACTACTCACATTTGCTTGAGGGAAAATAATTTGTTCTTGGAACCTTAAACTTATAATAAGAGTATAAGAAATCCATTAAAAAAGTTTGAGTCACAAATGGAGTTTAATATCAAAATGGCATCACGAATAAAGTAGGAATCAAAAACAAAAAGGTCAAAGTCAAGATAGAGACCAATACTGTATTAGCCGTTTAAATAGAGAAGCCATAGCCTCTAGTAGCTGCCACGTATAATTTCAATTGCCAGTTATTAAAAGTTACATTGATTTAATGGAGATGGCGATCTGAAATAATTTCTTCTTTCACCATTAAAGTTTTCAACTAATCCAATAAAGCCATTAGGTCTTGCACTGCTTAGATTTCGTAGAGCCCAGATGTCTGCACAACGGCACAACCCAACAGCCTCAGCCCACTTAGCTTTAGGGTATAACAATCCTTGCCCACCTTAAGACTTGGGATTACATTTGCAACATAGTTAATAAACAAATTGAAACTTTGTTTCTCTCATTATATAGGGTCCCTACTTAAATTGGATTTACCGAAAATAATTTACTACACGTCAAAATATGTAGAAATCATAGCTTCCAATTGGGATCAGATAAAGTTGGGTTTAGAAATTTTGGGATTGAGTTTCAAAACTTAGGGATTGTGGATTAGGGAAATGGATGACTAATAAGTGTCTGAGTTAGGCAATTGAAGTTTAGGTACTAAGATTTAGGCAAGGGAATAGGGGATTATGATTAGGGTTAACAGATTTAAGAATTGGGGTTAGAAATTTAGGGATGATGGAAACAATTGGGTTTCTTCGTTGCTTGCTGTGTGTGAGAGAGAAGATTTAGAGAGAGGGAGAAATAATTGATGTGCTACCTTTTAGAGAGGGCGGGAGTGCCGTCACCGGAGGGGCAGATGACTTCTCATTTGAAGTTGGGAGGAGGGGGGAACGGTTTTGACTAATGGGTGCATCCGCCTGACAGTCAATAGCCTCTATGGGATTTTTTCTGAATATGGGTGGGGCGGATGCACCCACATGCTAGTAAGTGAGTTTGCTAGTGGATCCGACTCAAATATCAATCTGTTAATTTAGAGTTTGGATTGAGATTTTAATGCAAAACCATGTACAGTACCCTACATTGAAGGTTTTATAAGATAATTGACAAAGCAATAATCACAAATATAATTATAAAATAGTTGAACCCTTGTCTACCATAAAATCAACTGCCGAACATTATATGGCGATAATCCCATCGGTTGAATATACTATGGCTCATAACCCACAAGTGGAATATTATGTGACTAAAACCAACTTATCAACCTTCAACACATCATTTAAAAAATAAGGATAGAAAAGACAGCAGTTGTTTTTCTGAAAAATGAAAGGATAACATTTTTTCTTTTGGAATGTAAAAAGATGAGGCCTTATATTTTGGAGAGAAACAAAAAGATGGCAGTTGTTTTTTAGGATGTGAATAGATAACCTTTTTTTATGTGAAAAGATGAGCCTTTATATTTTGGGGAGAAATAAAATGATCAGTTGCTTATTTTGGAATTTGAAAAGATACTAGTTTCTATTATGAGGCCTTTTTTTGGATTGAAAAAAATATATATAGTACTTTTTTGGGCCTTATTTTGTGGGGAGCTTAAAGCAAAGGCTTTTTTGGCCTTACGCTAAAGTCAGCCCTGGGTGCAGCAAAATTTTGTAGAAGCATAAGTTGTGGCTACAGGATATAGGTGCTGAAAAAAATCAAGAAACCCAACTTCATCAGAGAGATAAGAGATGGATGAAGGCAATAAACTTGATTTGGTGGATGTGGTGGTTAGAGGCTTTGTGTTTTGGATTGGATTGGTTTTTGGATCTATTGTGGATCGATTAATTAAGCAGTTGGTTGTTTGGGTCTTCCATTGGGTCAGAGATTGCTGCTGATTATACTATTATTTGTTCAATAATGAAAATACGATAAGTAGTGTTATAATGTAAAGTGAGATTGAGAGTGATGTCTTTGTTTAAGTGTAAATGTTTCTGTTTTAAGTGTCTTTATCAGGGAGATATTGATGGTGTGCATTTGGATCTTTTATTGGTGCTGATAAGTTGTATTATATTTTATGTGTGAATTAGATCCTCTAATTGTTACTCATAGTCAACTTGTTTTTGTGAGAGATTATGGGTTTTTCCTTTTTCCACCAACGGATATTGATCTTTCCAAACAAGAAAAAAAATGTAAAGAATATTGATGACATAATTGTTAAAGGGGTCTTTTCCTATGCATACGTCCCTCATGAACTTTTCGTGCACACTCTTTGGTAGGGCCCACTATGGACCCCACTAAGGGATAAGACCGGGGGGTTGGAAAGATCTATATGAAAGCACTCTACATATCAAATTTGGTCACAATCACATATCCCTAACCCCTTCATCCATGACTCACAAATTCATTCTGTTTGGATTAGTATATAGTCAATCCAACAGTCCAATAAATTCGGATCCGACCAAAAGTTGGGGCCAGTTGCTATCATTGGGTCCCATGTGTGTTACAAGGTTTGGATTGAGTGATAGATGGTCTCCACCTAAAGTTCCCACGAAAAAAATGGTGAGGGACAGATGCATATGAAAGTTCTCCATTGTTAAAAGCTACAGACATGACTTTCAGATATATAGATTTTTATAGCAACAGTTAGGAATGGTTTAAGTTTCATTCAAAAAAAAAGATAAAAAGGATAATTATAATAGTTTTTTGTTTTTCGTCGACACCAACTAGTGGGATTTTTTGGTAAATCCCTCTATATAATAACTAGTTTGTCTTGATATATATTTTCTAAAATAAATATAAACTAATGTGTATGTACTTCTAATTTGTATGTACTTTCAAATATTCAAAAATAGGGTCGGGCTTACCTTTTTCTTTTTTAACCCGGTGAACTTTATTAGGCTGCAGTGCCTATTTTAATCAATATATAATATCCACGTTTTAGCCGATTTCAAAACAATCTTTTAACTTTAATAATTGTATTTAATTTCAGCTTTACCCTTATATCAACTTAACTTTTTTGGTTGATGGCAGGGGTGCTCATGGATCAGGCTTGTTCGAGTTCAACCCAGGCCCAGCCTGCTTTGGGCTGGCCTACATCCTAGTTTAGCAGTACAAGCGGATTGGACTAAAAAGATGGGCCCTTTCACATATGGGCCAGGCTTGGGCTTAGTGTTGAAAGCCCAAAGCCCAGCCTGACCAGAGAAAAAATGCAAAAACATTGCATTTGGTTAAAAGAGTGACTCAATACGTATTATTTAGTGCAAACTAATGTATTACATCCAACTAAACTACAGTCATGTGTAGTTGATAGAAGCCTCTTTTTTTAATAAAATATTATTAATGCGGCCTCGTGCTCAACCTATTTTGTGTGGGTTGGGCTCTTGATAGGGATTTAAGGCCCAATTTAGGCTTGGGCCTAAAAGTTAAATTTCTAGGTGGGACAAGATATTGTTCAGCCTAGCACAACCCGGCCTATGAACATCCCTTATTACTAGTTAGGACTTTTAAACTAAACATGCTTGCTGCAACGATATAAGCAGGGATGGCCATGGGTTGGGTAGGAACAAGACCTGCCCACCTCGCTCTGTTGCTTCGTCTTGTCACCTTTAATGTATCCTCTTTAATCTGGGTTGGGTATGAACAAGACCTACCCACCCCGCTCTTTTGCTTCGTCTTGTCGCCTTTAATGTATCATCTTTAATCTGTTTAATACATGCCTCATTGTCTTAATATATAGTGCTTCAGTACCCGTACTAGAAAGCAATTAACAAGAACTACGAATATGCTGAATCAACTATTTTAGCCACACACATTCCTTAATAGTTTTATAGAGGACTAAAATCTTAGCATGGTTAAAAGAAGTAGCCACCAAAGTTTATTTAGTAGAACACCAAGAAATTGTGATATTACCGCTAAGGAACACATAACTTATCTGTAATCGACCCTTTTGAGGATAAAAAAGATATCCAAAATTTGCATATCCTATAAAGTTTCAATCTTTACAACTATAAGAATAAAACAGACATAAATGTCATAGGATTTATTTGTTATTAATCTAGTGCCTTTGAATTGGTGCAAAATTATATATGGCCAGCATATTTACAAAAAATGGAATATCCCATTAGAACTTTTCTCGATCTGCAAGTTGAGACAAAATTCTCCTATAAATAGTTAATAATTTTCTCGAGCTCTTCTAGAGTTCCGATTAGATTTATGTCATCTACTTAAACTTCTCCTATTATCAATCCTTTTAAGGATTTTATAAAGATACGTAGGCAAATGAGATTGTTTTCATATCCTTCCTTAGATAAACATTCACTAAGATAATCGTACCATATTCTTCCGGAATGCTTATGGCCGTACAATAAACGTCTTAATTATATTAAGTACGTACTCTTTAAGTTTGCTTCAGGCAAAGCAAATCCTTCTAGAGTTTTCATATATATGTCTGTAAATGTTTTCAATCTCAAGTTTCTGCAGAAAACCTTGTACCACGAGTCTTGCCTTATATCTAACAATTTCATTCATTTTCTATATAAACACTCATTTGTAAACTACAGGGTTAACACATTTTGGGGTTTGCACTATAGATCTATATATACCACGTCTATTAAGAGACTAACTCTTCTCTGATGGCACTTTTCCATTTTGGTCAATCTTTTTTACCGACATTCATTGATAGTACGTGGTTCAGTATCCCAATTATTATCCTTGTTTGCCTTGATATTTGTGTAGCTACTGCATTTACAAATGCGTCATCAATGATAATTTTCTTTCATCGCGTATCTCTCTTGAATAACTATAAAGTATAGAGATCTCTTCATTACTAAATGTCATTGCCTCTTCAGGGGGCTTCCAATGTCTTTTCTAAGACATTAACTTTTCAAGAATTTCAGAGAGAGTGGATTTTGTTATAACCTTTTGGATAGTATACCTCTTGTAAAGTATGATTGGAATATAACTGCTCATTTCTCCTCTTTCAAGAGCTTAGTCCTTAGAACCTATAGGTTTGCCACGCTTCTGATATGTAATAGATTTATTTACTGCCACATATGGATTTTTGTCCTACAGAAACATTAATTCGTGCTTATCCTATAGGGACATTAATTCATATATGCGTGTACATAGCTAGTACGTATGACCTAGTCACCTTTGCTATATCATTAAGGCATCAGAAAACACATTTGTAATTAAGTGTACAATTCTCATTACTTCATTCTCACATTGTAAAGTACATAGATCTAAATGAGACAGTGTGGGAGTGCTCCACGTTAATTTTTGCTATTCTTCAAGAACAAGTTGTTCTATAGGAACAAGACGTTCTTCAAGAACTCTCTCTCATCTCCTCCTAATGGCGAAAAGACTGTCTCATCAAAAGCACAATCAACAAAATGAGCAGTAAATACATCTCCTACCATTAATTCTAGATATCTAATAATTGGAGATAAAACATAAACATAGATTACCAATCTACGTTATGAGTTCATGCAGGTCACGAACTTGTGATATCAAGCCTTATAGACTTAGTTGGATGCTTAGGGAAGTATACCCTAAGTTTAATAATTTGTGCTAATAAGCGGGTAAAAACTAAAAAAAAATATCAACATCAAACTAACGGGTGGAGGCATTAATTAAAACTATAAAATACCTAAAAATGTCCACTAGAGGGATTTTATGAGTTTACAAATGTCACCTTATATCCTAAGCAGAAAGAATGGTCAATTGATGGTACTCTAAGAGTGCCCAAAAGAATTATCAATAATTTACCTTAATATAGTAGCCCAAAGGTGATCTAACCTATTTGCCAAAGCATTAAGCCTTAGGGTCACTAAGCCTTAGGCTTATTTTAAGCTTCTAGCTTGACTTTGTTATTTTGTTCATAATCGAATTTGATTCGATTTTGGAGACTGTCGTGTAATATAGCCCTGAGATCTGAGGAGTATACACTTAGCTTTTCTAATATCAGCTTATGGCTGTCAATACTAGTAATGATGTACAAATATTCTATGTTACCTTCACCTATCTAGTACCAATTCATCCTAAGGACTTTGAACCTAAACAAGTTTTTTCATGAACCGCTAAAAAAAAAAAAAAAGACATCCTTAATGCATGTGTGGGTACCATTTGGTAATATTATGTGAACTCTTCTAGAGCATTCAAGTATTTGCATAAATCCAGCTATGATTGATACACTAAGGAAATTAAACACTAACTTTGAGAAAAATTACTAATTTTTTAATATAGTGTGTTTTGTGATACTATCTACCAAATAGATATTATCCTCATTTCATGCATTCTATAATCCAAACCATAAGAAATAATAAACGCATATAACTATTCAGTTGCATAACAAAAATAAAATTAAAAAACAACTAAGCCATTCACCATTTAAAAACAAATATAGCATGCAAACACAAGATACAATGGATAAAAGAATAAGTCCAAACATTCAACAAAATATCTAAAATTTGAACTCAATATTCAAACTTACAAAAGTAGCTGTAGGTCTTCTAGACAATGCTTAATAGTTCTCCTAATTTTCAAATAAAATGCATTGTTAATCACCTCTCCTAGGGTGATTATTTTCATCTCTACTGGAGGACTTATAATATCTATCTTTTCTACAGGGATTCTAGTTGATTAGTTTGGCATTTATTTTGAACATTAGGTGGTATGACCATCTTTTGGTGATCGTACATGTCCAACAAGGATATAATAAAGGCTAAGAAAATGATGGCTTTTATCATATCCTCTAGAGATATCTTATTGTCTTCTTTGATGGTATCACCAAGCTTTTTCGAGTATATAAAAATCGATTATAATAACAATCATTAAAAAACAAACAGAACCTTAGGTTCTAAATATCTAATGACAATATATAATAAAAAATTAGACAATTAAAAATTAGAACGTCAGGTTCTCAACTTATAAATCGAAGTTCTAGTTCTGTTAATGCTTTAGGCATAAATTAGAACTTATGATTCCGTCAAAACTTTAGGTTTGAAATTGAACTTCTAGCTCTGTCAAAACTACAAGTTTGATTTTATGGCCTTCGTATCAATTTATACAACTTTCGATCTTGAAAAATCACAGCTTTAGGTTTGATTATGAACATAAATCTCTAGGTTCATATTCCCAATCTTAGCACTTATGGTTCTAGATAACATAAAGATTTTCGGATCCGAGTTATTCATTTGATATTGAACTTCTAGTTCTAAATTTCGTATGGAATGTCAAGTTCTGACTACTTATATAGAACTTGGTTTTGTGATTTTCTGGTTCTATTATATGCAACTATTACTTTTGGAAATAAAATCATCTAAACTAAAATTTCATATAACCATATCGTAATAACCATACTAAAGTAATTATACCAAGCATGCGATGCAATGTAATATAACATATCTGTAATTTAAAAAAATAAAATATAAAAGAAAAGTTAGATATAATGACCATTATCACTGATCAAGAGCCTTTTTGTGTTTGACAGTTAGATTATCTTTTATTTATTTCTACTTTGTAGTGCTTATCACAATGAACACGAAGAAACAGATCTGAAATTTGATTCCAAATGACTCCGATATCATAGAAATAGTTTTCTACACTCTAATTAGTCAAAATTTTCTTTTTGACCATCAGTTTTGTCAAACTTCAAGCTTGATTTAGAACTTCAGGCTTATGAATTAGAACTTTAGATTTTGTCAAAGCATTCTTGTTTAGGAACTTTTGGTTTTAATAAAACTTTAGACTTGATTTTATTGCCTAATATTAATTGGTTTATTTTTTAGATCTAAACATCAAACTTCAGGTTTGATTAGGAATATTAATCTCCTAGTTTATATTATGAATCTGAGAACTTCTGGTTTCATATTAGAATAACCTACGGATCTTCTTGTCCAAATTAAAAAGAACTTCTGGTTCTTAGACTAAAATAATGTACAGAATTTTAAATCTGGATATAAAACTTTTAGTTCTATTCATGATCTATAGATCCTATCTTGATCTCCCTTTGATAAGCGACATAAACCATCATCTCTAAAATATTCTAAGTATATGCGTTGATATATAAATAAAAAAAAGGTAAATGCATATATATAACTGTTATACTAATAAAGATCATAAATAAGGACAAACTACTTAACTGCTAAATTATCCTCCTTTTGCTGCCAATGCATAGATCTGCTCACGAGCTTTCTATAGACATAAATGAATCGTCAATTGGACTCCAAACGATCAAGATATGGCTAAAACAAGTTTCCATAATCAATCCCAGTCAAACTGGCCTTGACCATACGGATCTGGTGATGTCACTGCTAACATCATCGACTGCACCTGCTGCTGATGTCACTAAGTGGCCCTGTTGGACTGGGCTCTGAAAAGTTAGTCAGGTCTGACCCGACCTAGAACCTGGATCTGAACCGGTCCTAAAACCAAGCCCAACTAACATTTCTTCTTCTTTCATTGTCTGGGTTCTACAACCCAGATTCGGAAAGAGCCCTGTTGCTCCTTCCTCACCGATGCAGAGAGTGGTGGACCGTCAGCCATGGACTGTCTCCGGCGACCACGAACACCGGTGACGGAAACAACGGGAACGTCGGTAGTGGTGACAGCGACGACCGGCGTGGGGCACACGTGTAAGGTCGAATCATGACCACTTCAATACTGACGGAACGGGATAAAGATCAAAGGTCCTGCAACTTATCCTTCCTATTATTGTTGATGTTGGTATCAACAGAATCGTCCATGAATTAGCATTCGCTTCTATTGGGCTTGTTTGTGAGCTTAGGAGCCATGGAATTGAAGTGGGTTTTGTGAATAGAGTCTAATTTCTTGGTTTCCTCTAGGCTCATCACCTCCATCTTCCTTGAATGGAAAAACCAAGAACCAATCTCCACAGGCAGCGATGAGTTCGGATCTCAGAGCAAGAGCCGTTGGACTTGTATCAAGAGCACAGAAGATACCTGTAAATGAAGTGCAGCGGTCGAAAGAGGAAGTCAGACCCAGGGAGGTTCCTTGATTTGGATGAGTGCTTGGACATTAAAAGTGGGGTACTAGACCACATTGATGGACAGTGCATAGAGGAGGAAGAGAAGAAGGAAGGAGAGTCTTTCATGTTTTTAATGTGTAGTAAAATAAAGAATCAAGAGAGAAATTATTATTATGAGAGCATGTGCAAATACAAAGGAGGAGGTTTATTTTTAGGCAAGGTAACCTCTTTATTGAGAAACTCTAATTATAATAGATTATAAATCTAACTCATCTCATATGGGCATCCACCCATTATACATATCTTATAACAGAGTTCATCTTTATTCAAAGAAATTATAAATTTTTAAGGTTTTTCCCAAAAAAGTTCCCTTAGAATCTTTGTAGAACAAAAGGGCTCCCGGCGATTTCTATGATCCGAAGTGATACCTTGGGCCCTTTTTATTTTTTTTAAATATTATTTATAAGCAGCGGTATCTATACCCAAGCGTAACATATAACAAACCATTTTCTCATTCCTTCTTCCTCTTCCTCATCTTTTCTTCCCCTTCCTCTTCCCCATGTTCCCTTTGAGTTTTGTCTTGGACAAAGAGGGGAAAACTAAGAAGAAGAAAAAAGGGGAGAAAATAGAAATAGAAGAAAAAAACAAAGACAACGAAGATGAGGAAGGAAAAAGAAAAGAGAAGAAGAATCCATCTCTGTCTACTGTCTGCTTTCGATGTATTACGCTTGAGCATAGATATCTATGCTCAAGTGTAATTTACCCATGACAGAATCCTGGTGTTTTTAGATATCGTTGATGAGCAGTGATATCTATGTTCAACGCAGACAAAGATGTGTTCTTCTTCTTTATTTTCTTCTTCCTTCAGTTCCTTCTTCTAGTTCTCTCTCTTTTGTTTTTTTTTTTTTTTTTTTGTTGCTTTCTCTTATTGATTTTCTCTTTTTCTTTCACCTTCCATTAAACCACTCTCATCCTCTTTCTCCTTCCAGCATTTCTTCTTCTTCATCCTTGTTCTTTTTCTTCTTCTTCTGTTTTCTTCTTCCTTCTTCCTCTTCACTGTATTCTCCTTTTTTGTTTATATTTTCTCTTTCTCTTTTTCTTCTTCTTAATTTTTCCCTCCTCACCCCAGATAGAACCCAAATGGAACATGAGGAAAAGGAAAGGGAAAAAGAGATATGAAAGTGGAAGAAGAATAAGGAAATGGTTTGGTGTATGTTATGATTGAGCATAGATATCACCGCTCATGAAAAATATTGAAAAAAAATTCGAAAAAGTCACAGGAGACCACTTCGAGCCATAAAAATCTTCGGGTTTCCTTTTATTCTACAAAGACTCTAAGGGAATTTATCGGGGAAAAACCCCTAAATTTTTATTACCCACCACTATCTGCTTCAGCTACATAAAAAAAAAAGTTTGCCTCCTTAGCATATTTTTTACAAGCCAGAGCTCTGATATGTTACAAAACTCTAAATATATATATATATATACACGTAAGTAGATGTCTATCAAATGCGTTAATATATAGATAGAGTATGCTCCTCGACGTGAGGCCCACATGGGGCCCCACCTAGGACTAGGAACAAAGGGCATTGAAAGATCTCTCTGAGCCCCTCCTCTCTAAAAACACTTAGCCCCATCCCTTACTCTACCATCTCCATCTAAGCCTCACATGTTAACAGTGTACAGTCCATTCTGCAGACAATCCAATTGTCCAGTCTATTCGGATGGAACCCAAACTTGGGAGACGGGTGCCATTTAGAAGGATGTGCTATGTGTGGTCCAGTTCGGTGGAATATATAGTGACCCCACCCTGGTGTGTAGGTTGCAAGCCAGGTGCATTGGATAACAACTGTATATAGATAAGCTCTAATTATAAAATAGGAACTTTGTTTAGAGTTTCCTCATAGCACCCAAGTGTCCATTAAAATTTAGGTGCCATTAAAAGTGTGTCCCATGTTCACACACACACACACACACACACACACACACACACACACACACATTATAATTCTTATAAAGGTGGTCTTAAGAATGGGATGGAAGAGGTGGATGATATTGAAGCTCTAGTTATCGCAAAAGGATTACAAATGATGTCATTTATAGATACGTGAAGTCATTCTTGAAAGTGACTCATTGAGGACGGTTGATGTCTAAATTCATGTTCTCCTAACTTGTTAAGACAGGGTTTTGTATTTGAAGAGTTGCAAGTATTGCTGAAATACTTCAATAGATATGAAGTGACTCACGTGGGTAAGGGGGGTAATGCAGTGGCACATAAGTTAACTAGACATGCCAAATTTGTGGGCAATATGATGGTTCGGTGGTATTCTCCTTCAAGTTTTATTAGACAACCTATTCTAGTTGACTCAATGATGTAATTTTTTTTTCTCAATTTGAAGGATTGATTTTCTAGAAAAAAAAAAGCGGGGGGTGGTCCTGATGTTCTAATTGCTAATGGTGGGTCTAGTGTGAACAAGGGATTCCAATTACTCCCAACTTTGGACAAGTACATCTTATTTGTTCGAGATGCAGTACATCTATAAACCCATGCAGTACATCTATGAACCCATGGCAGTACAAACATGCAACTGATGGGATTCTTCAGTTTCATGGTTAAGGATTTCTTTTGCACAGGAGTTAATTGGATGATAATGTTTTGAGATTCAAGATGTCATTTATGGTAGAAACCCATTAGCTTGACAGTATATCCTTTACATGTTTTGTTACAAGCTGCATTCTTGTCTTTGATGAGACTATCTTTGCATTCTGTAGTATTACTAGTGAGAATACCATAATGCTTTCCTTTAATAAATACGTTTGACCAACATGCTCTAACAATTTCGTCAATGTAATTGTACACTAAAATTTCCACATCTCAGATGTCATACATGTAGGCTTCATACTCACAAGGTCAGTAGCTTTTTACATTAATGCTCTAAGATTTTCTAATGATAGCTACATCTTTAAATCTTACTTCAATATTCTCAGTAATGTGTTTGTGAAGGTAACAGTCACAAGCACTAGAAATAGTGTTCATAACTCTAGGAACTAGTCCATTTTGTCTATTAGAGTCAATGGTTAGATTCCGAGTCTCCCCCAAAGCCGTGCATAGGTTTGCAAGGAACCATTCCCAACTCTCACGATCTTTTGCCTCGGAAAAGGCAAATGCAACCACAAATAGCCTATGATTTGCATCATATATCACGACAACTAATAAAACACCCAAATACTTACCTTGGAGGTGTGAACCATCAACTACAATCATTTGCCTAAATAACAATTGGAAAGAGTGGATGCATGGAGCAAAAGACAAAAGAGTCTTCGATAGGTGTCATCTAGGGTACGTGGTGTTTAAATTTGTCACTGTTCCTGGGTTAGTACGCCCAAATTTAATGCAATAGAGAGGGAGAATCCAAAATGACTCCTCATACAAACTTCAAATCTAACTAAGGGAAACTTCCATTAATTTCTAAGCCTTCCTGCAACTAACAAGACATCCAAACTCCGTCTGGTAGTCATTGATTATCTCCTTCGGTGTCAAGTCACTATTGAATTGAACGCTATCCATGATGAACTCTACAATAAGCTATACAGATGTTTGCCAATGAGCCATGCTACAACAACGATTTGGATTATAAGTACGTACTCGAAATTGTGGCCTCAATTCCAGAATAGAAGCATAAATATTCCAAGGACGGTTTTGATCACTACAACATGACGTAACTTTTGTACAATAGTTTTTTCAAGTGTGTGAGAGTGAAATTGTTATAAATTGCCAACTTTGCTAAAGTTGTTTTAAAGGAGTCACAATTAGGAAACACCCTTATAAACCACTTTTCACATGTACAGTTCCAATAGGGTTCTGTAATGAAGATTTTAGGAAGCAGGTTATTATCGATGTTAACAACTATTGCTAAATTTGAAGGATGTGGTGCATTTGTAGGACTACGACTATCTTGATTTAAGGGCCAAATATTTTTATGCATATGTGAAAAATCATCATCATCATCACAGTCAACATAAGCATCAACTTCTGTTCTATATATTCTATCTTGAACAATATGCTTAGGTATATTAGTAGATTTAATGGTAGCATATGCGAATGCCCCCCATAAATAGGGGTGCTCATAGGCAAAGCTAAGGCATATACAGGCCCTCCCTACTTTAGAAACACTGGCCCAGGCCTAGGCCAAGCCCGACACTGGCCGTAGAAGTTGGGCCCAAGCCCACCCATTTAATCAATCAAGCTAGGCCGAATTGGGCTTTTCATCAAATTTATGTCCATTGAGTTATTTTTTGTACTAATTAAATTAAATTACAAGCATTCCTTAAACGGGCCAAGCTAGGCTAGGCTTTCAGTTTTCTATCACTTAATCAAACACGGCCCAATTATTAAACGGGCGTTAATTACATATCTAAGCTCAGCCCAAGGCAAGCTAGGGCTAGCCCAGCCCATAACCACCCCTACCCATAAATGAATGTCTTTATGTTCATTAAGATTTGTACATGGATATGAGCAGGTTTTAAAGCCTCTTTTCATTTATCTTTATTTCTTTGATCATTACAAATGTCTCCACTTTGTCCTTGGATATATGTTAGGCTTTTTGCTGGGTAATTCATGGGTTATGGACAAAACTTGAGGTTTAATTGAGTTGTAATTTTTATATTTTTAGATTGGGTTGTAGCATGAGTCATGGGAAGCACTGAAGTAAAGAATTGAAGAAAAGAAGAAAAATTCATGAAGAAAAACAAACCAGGACAAAAGACCTACCCACTCAAGCGAACCTAACGAAAACATCCAAGTAGAATATAAAGCCCGCTCGAGCAGATGATGAAGAAAGCCCAAATTCCTGCACGAATTAGTTTCTTTTTTATCTAGGATTACATGTTTAAGCCCTACATGGATTCTATCTTTGAGGCACGAATTGTGAGTTATTTAAAAGATCATCTAGTGAATGCTAAGTATGTCATCTCCTTGTTCTACCTAGAATACATATTGGAGATCCCTTTTCTTCTATAGAACATCCATTAGAGGATTGTCCTGAAGTCGCTTAGTTCTAGAGATTGTTTGCTTCTACTCTTGTAGAAGATCGTTCACCTTACGGATTCAAGGTGTGGCTGATTCAAGCATGGAGAACAATAAACGGCATGGTTGTGAGCAAGAAGAACTATAGTCCTTAGGTTGTAGTCAACTGGGGAAAGGTCTATGAGTATATTTTGTAATTGCTCAATTTTCTAGTGCTTGGTTTCTATTGGAACAAGTGATAGGTGTAACACTCTGACCCAAGTTAAGCTTGATTAGTGAGTAATTAATTGTGATCACTAGCTAATTAATGAGGTTTTCTCTTAATTAGGTCTATTGTCGTTTTGTGGAGTTCAATGGATCTAGTTCAGATCATGGATATGTATTGGGTTGGGATTGACTTTACCTAAGTAGATGAAAGCCCTTTTCGCAATTTTAGAATATTTTGTTTCATGTCATACATGCATCGTGTCGACACCATCACATTTGTCTTGTTGAGCTCGTTAACTTCCGTACTTGACTCGAATGCATTAGACGTCATTTGATTCAATTGGACCCTCATTTGACTTATACTGAAAACTAAAGAAAACAAGAAGAATTTTCTTATAATTCAAAAAAGCGTCTAATTATATAAGCCAAGCACCACCGATTCATTGACTCCAACGATCTTATCTTCTTTGTCTTCGTCTTCTTTCTTCTTCTTCTTGCTTCTTCTTCTTTGGCTCTGCATCATGAGGGCAAGAGAGGTCGTGCATGTGGGAATTCAAGCAACTACTCCACCAGCCCAGCTCTGTTCTACTCTCTTTTCTTGTTAGAATTGAAGTAGGTTCTTCCTTCTCAAACTGCTATCTAGCTCCTATTAAGGTAAGATCTCTTCTTATTCAGTGATCTCTTGGGTTAATAGAGTCAAGAGGACTTTTATTTTATACATGCACTCTCAATTTTGGCATGCATGGCACTTAGGTCCAAAATACCTAATTTGAGCCGAAAGAATGATTAAGAGCTTGAAAAGCTTAATTGAAGGCAAGTATAAGCAAATTTTGCTTGAATGCATGTTAGTATGTCTTGATTCTTATAAAGCTATCAATTTATATGTGTTTTACAACTCTTAAGTCGGAATTTGTAGGAAACAAACTAAACTTGCTTCAGAAAATCTAAAGCTTACGGCTAAGCCGTAAGTTATGTACGGCTAGGACTCCAGAGAGCAGAAAACCTTGTTATTGTACTACAGCCAAGCTACGGCTGAGCCGTAACCTAGCCATGGCATTTTACGGTTTGAAATCCCGAAAGCCTGACAATCCGATAAACCTTCTGCGGCTAAGCCACAACCAAGCCATATATTGAGCTATGGCTAACCTGTAGCCAAACCGTAACTCAACCGTAGACTAAACACCGCCAAGCCGTAAGAGGAAGCACAGTTTAACCGTGGCTCGCCACAATTGCGGAGAAAATTCTGGGGAACTACTACTGAGCCGTAGTGCATAATACGCCTAAGCCATAAGATGCATACGGCTAAGCCATAAGTCACCCACGGCTAAGCCATGAGTTCACTGAAAACTAAGATTTAATAGGTATTGTTGTGAGACCTTATATGGCCTTAACTTTTGGATCCTTATGCACCATTAACTAGCCCAAAGGAATAATTGAACATCATGAAGAGTCTTGAGGGCTAAGACTTATTCATATATATGTTGTCCATTTGTTAAACACCTCCACGTGGGTGTTGGTTTAAGGGACTCCGATAAACCTTCTCGACACAAGGTAACATTGAAAGAAAGACAACTGTGTATTGAATAACTTAAAACTACATCATCGTGCACGGTTCGAAACAATTGATGACTATATTAGGGTTGGCTAGTACAACTGCCTTGATTCTATTAAATTGAGTTGCATGGCATATTGGACAACATTTATCGTCCTCCACTCTTATGACTAATTATCGTATGTCTTGATTTCCAATATTTCCATATTATATGCATTGGATTCCCTTGATGTGTTCTTGATATTCGATTTACATCGACCATTGGTATTGCATTGAGGAAGAACGTATTGCACACCTGAATTGAGTGTATACAAGTTGATATTATGCTTGTCTACGTTTAAGTATATGATTGAATCGAAATGGTTTGGCTCTACTCAGCCTCAACCTTATAATACCCGACGGGGTTGACTTTGGCGTAGCTTGTTTGTTGCCACTACAATGTGCTCTTATCTTGGGGCTTCCGAACTCCAAAAACTAGAGACTCATTCGTACCCTGGCCCGGTCGATAGTATTCTCAACGTGTGATCCCTAGAGGGAGAATTGGTAAATGTAGTAGCCAACTAATAAGTATTGCATTTATTGATCCTTATAGCATGCTTATTTCAAATGCATGATATGCCTAGTGTACTATCTTGACTTCTGTTGACCACATGTCATTAAGCCTTTTAGATACAACGCATGTTACATTTATTTTGCTTATGCTTTGCTGAATAGTTTTATTCACAAGTTGTCGAATGATATTACGGATTCAGGTCCCAAACCCGGTCTAGCACAGACCCAAGTAGTAGAGGAAGAGACCGTAATGGTTCCTTCAAATAGTATTGGTGGACAGCAGAAGTTTGTTGACTGTCTCGTTTATTAAGAGCGACTCACTAGTAATTAAGAATTGTACATATTGGGAGTTTTTGGGTCTTTTAGTATTTGCATATAATTGCATCCATGTAAACTGCATTGTAAAATTTGATCTCGTTATATCTCTACCTTCCTGTATTCTCCTCATAGCATGTTATCCTTGATCTCCTTGCATGCATGCGCACATCATGTTTGGGTTGCACAGGAATGTGTATAATTAACCTATTAATCTTATGTTCCTGAATATTAAGTTTTAAACTGTTTCATGGTTGTTTTGGTATTGTTGAACTATTCAATGATATCAATGAAAAGTGAAGAAAAATTATAGGCGATATTGACAGGCTTCCGCACACTGAATGCTTGGACTCTTCCTTATGTGTAATTTCATTTAGACTCTAGTCTGGGTGTGACTTGTACGGGAGTACGTGTCACTAATTGCTTTAACCGTAATCCCCTATTTCTTAGGCTCAGGTCGTGACAATATATCGCGTGGTTTCCATTCAATGGTGCTTTGTTTTCATATTTTCATAAGTCTAGGGTGTGAGCTATCCTATGGGATGATAAGAGAAGCGTGATAATGGCTATGGGCAAACTTGAACATGAGTTGGATGAGGTGGAAGATATTGAAGCCCTAGCAATGATGAGAGGTTTGCAAATAATTCTTCAATTTGAAATATGTGATATTATTCTTGAGAGTGATTCATTGAGAATGGTTGAGTTGGTAAACTCATCTTCAAAAAACCTATCTAGACTGATGTGGTGGATGAAATTCAAGTTTTATTGAAAAGTCTCAACAGTTATGAGGTGAGCCATGTAGGTAGAGAAGGCAATAAAGTAGCTCACACACTAGCTAGATTTGCCAAATTTGTGGAAGATTAATGGTTAGTGGTACTCTACTCCAAACCTTTTTAAGCAAAATGTAATTATTGACTCAATGATGTAACCATTTGTGTCTTTGAATGAAAGATTGTTTTCTATCACACACACACACACCCACACCAAACTCAATATTATAATAAAAAAAATATGAATCAAACACTGCATAGGAACCATTATAATAGAGTTCATCTTTCAAAGTTTAGTTCAAATAAGGTTTAGCTTACAAAAATAAATCCATGGAAACCAATTTATAGGTTTACATAGATAAATGAATTATATTAGGATACCTACCTCTTTATTGAAGCCCACCTTCCTCTTCAATAGTGGAGTAATCAAAGGGGAAAAAGCTAAAAAGGGTGTTCTAAGGTAATATTATTGCAAAGAATATTTTCTAAAGCAAAATAGATGATAAATATTAAAACAGGATTCGAGATGGATTTATAGAGTAGTGGTGGAGTAAGCAGTGATATCTATGCCCAGTGAGGGGAAAAAAAAACAAACAAACAAACAAACAAACAAATAAACAACCCTAGTAGGAAGATCAATTTGGTTACTAATGAAAATTTAGGCCCTTTTTGGTCTACAAAGAGTCAAGTATATTTTTCCAATAAAATCCCCTTTTGTTTAAACTTTGAATAACTTAGATATTTTTTGGAAATTTTCCTTTTTTTATTTGTGGGATTTTATTCAAATTTATTTGTCGTTTCATTACTTCAAAAGATTTGAATATGTACTTATGAATTTAAGAGAGAAGCAAGACATGTTAATATAGATTTAACAACCTATCTCTAAAAGGATAAAAGTAACATCATTAATACATTCATCACATTTTATTTCTAAACAAAAGGTATGTGATCATAGTAATTGGTCATAATATCTTAATCACTAAATAAACAACAAAGCTGCATCAAAACTATTAATACAATAAATTTTTTTAGAACATTAATATAATCAATTTAGATGACCAGAAACAAGAAAAGAATCACAATGTATCTTCATACAAATGAATTCAAAAGAGTTTCACAATTTATCAAACATAACAAATAAACTAGCATAGTAATCCATGCTAAGCACAAGTATATTCATATAATGCAAGTCAAATATTAATACAATGAAAAAATAAGCATTGATTTGGATGGCATGGCCCAAATACAATGCACAGCAATAGTTTTTTAGAAAGAAAATAAAAAGAAAAACTAAAAATACCTACTTTAAAAAGTGAGAGTAGGTAGAGTAGAAAGGAAAAATGAGATGTGAGGTATTAAAAAAATGGGTGAATATATACAAATGGAATAGGAGATGTGAGCATAAAGGAGTTTTGTAGAAAACCAAAGAGGAAAAGTGGGGAATAAGGTGGGTAGTTAAATGAGATAAAATAGGCATTGCATAAGATAAGAAATAGGTAGTTAAAAGAAATAATGAAGGTGGTAAATCCTTAAAAATGCATCATTTTATGTGTAGTTTACTGGTTTTTAAGGACTTATTCATTAGAAATTTCTTCATTTAGTTTGAAATCAAGCTTTTATGATTTTAGAATTCATTTTAGAGTTTTCTTGCAAAAATCGTTGAAAATCATCAATTTTTCATAAAATCATAAGATTTTTCATTTTTGGATATCCATTTTTAGAAAGTTTTTCAATTCATAATTTTCACATAAAAATGACGAAGGTTTTTATTAGGGCCCACATTAATGTATTTATGACTTTTGGTCAAAATCATTACTTTTAATAAAATGGCATTTTTCTTTGTAGGAAAATTGAAGAAAATGGACCTACATACATGTGCACATGTGTATACAAGCTTGGATGTCAAAAGAGGGTCTCACTCTTCAATTGTTGCATGAATCTAAATTTAGATTTTAAGAACTCAAATTGAAATAAACAAAGGAAAGCTATGGTGGAAAAAATTCAAGAAAAGGAAGGTCAATGAAGAAGAGATAAAAATGGAAAGTCTATTCCGTTTTTATTTGGACAGCATAGATTAAAACAGTCATAAGTCTCAAAACGAGTGTCGAATTAGGACAAACTAGGTGCTGTTGGAAAGCTTTTTTCGAGTAAATATCCGTACAGTCCAAGATTAAATCAAATAGAGCTAAAATGACAGTTATGACCTAATTAAGAAGTTGACTTTGTATTTTTAGGCGGGATTATATAAAATTAAAGTCTTGTTTTGACTTTAAAAAGTGGGTGTGGAGAGAAATTTGCATAATAAAAGGAACCAAGATTCTTTCTACTTACTATTTATTTGCTCACTTTTGGCCAAAAAAAAAGACCAAACATTATAAAAAGGATTCAAGAGAGGAGTTGCACAACGTACACCACAGGCCCTCCTTCTCTCTCCATCTCGCCTCCACCCCGAAATGGGCTAAGCCAATCCTCTTAGGTTCCATCCACTCTATCCATTCCATTCTATCATCCTTCTCTTGTCCAATTATCCTCCCGTGGTGTGAAGCATGAAGATTAGATGCCAGATTGCGTGCAAAGTCCTGTCTCTTTCTTGATACCTTGATCTAGGGTAAGGATAGTTTTTTTTCCTAATTTTAATTATTTTTAGGGATCATTGGTTGTATTTGTTTGTTTTAATTTAAAAGATATAATTAGTGACATCAATGTGTCTCACCTTGGAACGATATCGTGTGTTTGTGTGTGGTAACAGTACACACTTGGTGCGATGTTTTTGTCGTCTTTTATTAATTTTGCCAATATTATATTCTAATTTCCCATAATAAAAGAAACTAGAATTCTTTTTATTTTGTTTTTTGTCATTTATCTTTAAATGATTTGTTTCTAATTTTTAGTTTAATACGTGGTTTATTTATTTTTCTACAATTAGTGGTTTGATGAATTTTATGGTTTTGCAGTTTAGTATTTTAGGTTATTTTTTAGATTAGGAATTTTAGATTAAGTTTTATTTCTGATTTGTTATTTAATTTTCAAATTCGTGATTATAATTTAAATTTAATTTTCAGATTTAGTAGTTGTGTATTTGTATAGATTTTATTATGCTAGTACTAGTTTTTTAATTAGGACAAATTGTAAGATACATAGCTCCGTATGGATACGATCCCGGACTCACCGGATGAAACCACAATTAAGGCCTTGCACTTGAGACCTTCGATCAGAAGGAGAGAAGAATAACTTATATTCTAAATTGTAACTAACAGTCCAAGTTAGATTCAAAATGCTTGGCTTTAATGTAGTATAATATTATTATTCACAAAATACCCAACAAAATATGGTAATTGGCAAAAATAAGTTCAATAAATTTCCAAATATATTACCTTCTTTTTTAATATTTTTTTCTAATATCTCAATAATTCTCTATGAATTTCTAAATTTATTTGGTTTCATCGCCTCAAATATCTTGGAGCATGTGCACATGAATGTTGTAAGAGTAGGGGTGTTCATGGGTCGGGCTAGCCCTATCCAAGCCCAGCCCGCTTTAGATCAGATTTGAATATGTAATTTGGGCCACTTAATAATTGGGTTGGGCTTGGAATAAGTGAAAGAAAGCCCAAAGACTAGCCCGACCCATCCCATACGAGTTAAAAAAAAAGGGAGGAAAGCTCATACAAGGAGTAAATCTAACTAAAATTTGTTAGGCCAAGCATTTGCTAGAAAGCCTACAAAATAATTAAAAGGCCAATTCAGGACAACCTAATTCACTGAATGGGCAAGCTTGGGCCTAACTTTTTGTTCCATTTAGGCTTGGGCCTGTGTTTCTAGTGTCAGGCCAAGCCTGGATATTACTCAGCCAGGCCCTAGCGTGGCCCATGAACACCCCTATGTGAGAGAGAGAAGAAATGTGTTATATATAATTGTAAGCTATTATTTATAGGTCATACATAAATGCAATTTTGCCTAATCATATATCCAATTTATCACACTTCCACTATGAATGAAATTTCTATTACAATAGTAGCATCACGGTAAAAATGTTGGGATCTACCTATCAAACAAAATGATCTACCATGAGGTTCAAAATGCATTATCAGTTTCAACCAAGTTGTTGTAATAAATGAGTTTGAAATTCTTTTGTTAAATGGGTTATATTCTGAACTTGCAACCTATCTACTTCATCTCTAGCATCATTTTTTTACTCAAATGTTATTCATTGTGATCCTTCCTTTCATGGAAAAATTATTGTTGGCCATGTAATAGCGATGCTCATATAACATATTATTTTGAACTTTCTAAAGCACAAAAACCTAGCCATTTTACATTGAATACATACTATGTTCATGGTTCGTTTTAATTTCCCAATATATATAGAAAATAAGAGCTAATATTTGACCCTGAAGCGATCTTTAGCTTTTAAAGATGATCAGTGGTTCGAATCTTGATATTAAGACTCAAAAATGCAAATCTATAGTTTACTTTTTATTTTTGTAAATATCTTAAAATCCATGAAGAATTAACGGCTAAAATTTGGCATGGTGGCCATGCTTGGATTCTAAAGACATCTAACAATTCAAATTGACATTTGGGGTCCCACAATTAAAAAAATTTGTTTCGATATCGTATGAAACACGTTAGCAGTGCATGCCTATCCTCTTTATTTGATCTATCCCTAAAAGGAATAAGTCCGGGGTCCTTATCAAATAGAAATAAAATGTCTATTGTCTGGTTCAAACAGACATTTCAGTTGCTTCAGCCAAACAGTCTTTTGTATCAAAATGTCTTTTTAAGTTGCTTTAAGAGAAACAAACTTGATAATTAGACTTCCCAAATGTCACCTTATATTTCCTCATTCAAGCAATTAAATGTGGATAACTATGCAAGATGTACGGGGCCAGGATTTCTTCTAGTAGGAGCAAATTTGATCGACTAATAATGCTAGTGGGCTCACAAATGAGAAATCTAAACCATTCAAGAAATGGCTCATTCCGTTATTGTGTACATAAGATTCACTTGGAAGAAATTTTGCTTATAAGTAGATCACATGTAAAGTCCTAACTCTATGGGGCCAATTAGGTCCTTTCATACTTACATTACCACCTTGATTTGGCACCATATCAAGTTTTGATGCTAATTGATCCTTTACCCACTATTGGATTGGATCTCATAAAACTATATATAGGTATTATTATAAAAATAACGTTAGACTTTAAGGTTGCTAAATCAAAAGTTAGGATGGTTTTAATGCCCATGGCCAACACAGTAGAGATAATAAAAAGAGCAAAAAAATATAAACAAAACATGGTAGAAGAGAGTTCCACGACAATAAATGCACAAATAAAACTTCTAAATTTTTGTAAAACGGCTTCCTCATATAGTGTATAGACTTATCAAATTTCACTCAAATGACCCAACTTAAGATTGTTACCTTTTAAAAAAAATTTCCATAAGATTTTTTATAAACAAATTCAATTTTTTATATAAATCAATTTTAGATATGGGCCCAGTTTCCATAGAGTGGCACCCACAATGGGAGCCTATTAAGTGGGCTTCTTTTAAGAGTTTCATTAAATCTCTCTAAATATGGTTAGATGTGGTATGCACATTAGGATGGATGAGAAATTGAAAATGATATAGCAGAAGGAGAGAACACAATACTGATTTTATCTTTTAGTAAAAAGAAAAGGCCAATAATTCCCCGATCAAGATAAGAATAAGAATACTTTTTTGCTTTCTAAAGTTCTCAAAGCGTAAAAAAGGTAGAAAAGCAGCAATAAAAAAATTAAAGATTCCTAAATTCACTCCTGTAATTTTCTGTTGTTTATCAAAGATGAAAAGAAAATGGAGTGATCGAGTGGGGGCAACAGATGAAAAGAAAACCAAGTCACCCATGTCTTTCCAAGATTATATTATGGGTGATTTATATAGCTTTTAGGTTGTCAATCCATGTTTGACTCAATTAACTGTAAGGGAGGATTTCCTTTTTGGCAGCCCAACTATGAGGTTAAGACCCTTAGAGCACCCACATGCGGGGAGAGATATTCCCACAACCGAGGAGAGAGAACCTGCATGCAGAGTTTTTTTTTTTTTTTCTTTTTTTTTTATGACTCATATCTTAAAAACCTCAAAATCATAGATTTTAGCGGGTACATTTTGCACAATTTCCATGAAAAGTTTTTAGACTAAAACTAGTTGCAGAAGTTTTCATGTAAAAATGTCAGCACTGAATTCATAAAGGTGGTGTGTTTTTAATACATTGACATGTAAGTCATTTTGGCATACGTAAAATTTATATATGTTAAAAATATTACGGGACAAAAGTCCTATTACAGAGACCGTTTTCATTACATTTGTCACGTTTATCTTTGACTACATGTGTAAATATACAAAAATCAAGAAAAATAATATAACTCATAGGTGTAAAAGAGGAAGAGAGGTCCCTCTCTGCAACATTTGTAGAATTCGTTGGCCTTTAGGATTCTAAAACTTCTTGGAAAGAAAATTGTAGGTCCTGGATACAACATTGAATAATTTGGATGATGACTTGGAATTAATAAGAATGTCAGAAATATCAGAAAAATAAGATTAGGCTAGTTTGTCATTTTAACATATTTCTCGAAATTTCTAATGGTAGATTATGAGATGTTACAACTTGATGTTTATCGTTTGTTAGCTTTATGAGAATGTTGAATGATTCGGATCATGAATTGAAGTCATAACTAATGGAAAATGACAAGGGGGGTTGGGTGATTATGTGTTTGTTTTTTAATTATGTGTTTGTTTCTTAACTTCACAAAATCTGTGGTATCTAGGATATAAAACATCGTGCCATGGATAGAGTTTGTCAGTTATATTAGAGATTTGAACTTTGAACCATTTACAAGAGTGCAAAAAAAGAAAAAGAAAAAAAATAGCCTTTCTTTGCAGCATTTTTCATATATATATTTTTCAAAGTTCTTGAAGATGAAGGATGTGATCGCCATGGAGTGTATTAGTTACTTGACAATTTTGAACCATTCTAATTTAAAAATGCTATCTTGGTGCCTATTACTTTTTAGGTTCTAGGATACAGTATGAAAGATTTTAGATGAAAATTAAAAAATTCCCATTTCATTCTTCGCACATATGATTCTTTTTATGTAAATAAGTTTAATTATACAAACAAATATACACCATATAAACTTAGCACACAAGTAACAATTGCATATTTATAATGTTGCAAACAAACTATTCCAAAGCATTTCAATGATCCTGGAGCCTTATCCTGTGAACCCATTACATAGTAATCAATTTCACATCCCTAGGATTCTAAATATTCCCAAATCTCAGGATCAATATTATTTGGGTCGATCTTAACAACATAGAGTATATAATAAAATATCAAATAAATCAAATCTAAACCATATACCCATGAAGTCCATTGCTTTTCTGATCTTGTTGATTGAAGGAAGGGCATACAACTCTATTAGGCCTTTTTAGTGATGGGTTCAGGAAAGGATGTAAGATATCAAAGTTACTCAGATTTTTGCCTTTTATAACCATCCTAGATCTATTTCTTCCATCAAGAAAATAATGGTCTTAAGAATTCCTTAATGGCAGTGGAAGAATTAACCAACACATTTAACTCTTGAAAAAAAAAAAGGTAAGGTTTATTAACACCGATGTTTCAAAGAGGGAGAGGGTCCATGAGGTGGTCGTAAGGATCGCATAAAATGGTGTTCCAACATTCTCCCACTTTGTCCATATGACCACGTGGAAATTCTTTAATTCTCCTTAAAATTTGTATAAAAAAAAACTTAAGTTTGTAAAACTTGAAATTGAATTTGACTGGTGCACAACTTTGAAAATATCGGTTTTCAATTTTTATATCATTTTATAATCTGTGGTTAAGCAAGTCTACCAATGAGAATTGTGGTGGTCATATATCTTTATTGATATGCTTCTTTCTACAAATATTGAAGGTTTTGAGAGAGCATTTTAAAATGACTTTACGCAATCAATCTCAACAATAATGTATGCAAATAAACAATTACGGACTGAAAATAATAATTAAATAAACATAAAAGTATACACCACAAGAAAATACAATTTTTACATGGAAAACCCTAATCGGGCAAAAACCACAAGACGGACCTATACTAATAATTAAGCGCTATTTATTATTACGTAATTACAAGCCACTTATAAATGACCTCTATAACGTATTCCTTCTATAAGAATCACTCTACAGCTACTATCTGTCATTACTTGCTACAAATCCACTCAAATAAATACCCTCTAATTGTTGCACTTGACTTTTCAAATCTTTTACACTTAGAAGACAATCTTTTACAAAAGATGTAAAAGACAAAAAACTCTAGATTTAAACTTCAGCACAACTCTTCAGTGAATGCTCTAGAGAAGATCATCTCCAGTAAGTAATTTCTACTTTGCTCAATGAGATCTTTATCTTAGGATTGAGAGATAGCTCATTTTTATAACCCGAATTTCATGGCTCATAATGGTAATCCAGCCAGAATAGGAATTGAAACAAAATAGAAAAGTCCCACTTAAGATAGAAATAGAAATTCGCGCAATGGTAGTTTTGTAATTTTGAATAGCACAATTTCTACAAACTTTCTAAGGCCACAATTTTGTCGTGTTAGTTTCAATTGACTCAATCTTGGAATTTATGAATATTTATTCAAAATGAGCTTTCCAACAGTAGGTCGCTTACCTATATATGACGCTCAGTTTGTAAGATATAACATTTTTAATTCAAATACTTTCATTTTATCTCTTCTAGAACTCTTTAACCTCTTCTAACTCCTAATTTAAAATAAATAGAAATACAACTATGACTAGAACTAGAGTTTTTCCACTCCATGAATTTAGCGAACATACTAAACTCCTTACAATCACAACGTCAATATTTTCACACAATCAAGTTTTTAATAAGGATTAAAATAAGATCTAAATTTGGCGGTCCAATTTTCGTGGGTGTTATGTTGTCATGACTTTTCATTCTCACGTTATCCATATTAATCACATATGAAAAAAATTTGTAAAGCAAGAATTATGAAATTGTTTTATTATAACAATGATGATCAAACTCAAAAGTGTTTATATAAACATAAATGATTTTTTGCAATTCATACAAGCCGATATTTAGTATGTGTTCTTTATAGGCTTTAAGTGCTAATGCCTTCGTTAAATACATAACAATCATAAAACCTATCAAAATTTCAATGAATGACATATACAATCTCGTACCTTTTCATTTTGGACAAGGTATTTCACTTCTACAAACTTTGATTTACTAGGACACTTGTCATTTTGGGCAAAACGCCTGGCTACATCATTTATCACAGTAAATTTTTGAAGGCTCAGAAATAGTGTCCATGATTTGAAGTCCTAAGATGAAACTATGCATCCATCATGCTTGACTTATAGCTTCAAAGCATGTTACATACTCTCCATCAAATGTGGACGGAGTGACTGGAGTTTTCTTTTCACTTATCCATGAAATTGTCCCCCCAGATAATAGGAAGATATATCCTAATGTTGACTCTTAGTATCAAGGCATCCAGCAAAGTCTGAATCTATATATCCATTCACTTTCAAATGATCAAACCTTTTATATGTGAGCATTTTTTTTTTCCATTCAGATATCTAAGACCTGGTTTTCCACTGTTCAGTGAGCCATGCCTTCATCACTTTGATATCTACCTAGCATCCCGACTGTAAAGCTAATGTCTAGTCCCGTATAAGTTTGGGCATATATCAAGCTTCTTACTATAACCGCATAAAGATATTGGTTCATATGTTACCTCTTTATTTCATTCTTTGGACAATGTTCCTCACTTAATGTGTCTCCCTCAGTAATGCATGCATCCTGTGATATACCATAGGAAACCTCTTAAGAAGAGCTGTAACACTCCGACCCACCCTAAGTTTGATTAGTAAGTAACTAATTGTGATTACTAGCTAATTAATGTGATCGTATCTTAAACAAGTCTATTTTAGTCTAATGGAGTCCAATGGGTCAAGTTTATGTCATAGATAGGTAATTTGGTTGAATTTGACCTTAATAAGGTAGATGAAGCCCTTTTTTGTAATTTTAGAATTTATGGTTTCACATCATACACGCATCAATTGACACTATGCATTCGAGTCATGTTTGTCTTGTTGAGCTCGTTAACTTTCATAATTGACTCGAATGCACTAAACTTCATTTGACTTAGTTGGATCCTCAAATGACTTAAATGATGATAACCCTAAGTAAGAAGGACCTTTTTATAAACCTTAACCTATATATATGCGGAAATGGGCTTCTTTACCCATTTCTTTGGTTCCTTCCTCCTTTGCAACTACTGCAGTTTGCCGTTCCTCTTCACTTCATCTCTTCCTCACCCTTCTGTCAGTAATTGAAGGTTTACAGCCTACATATGTAGTGTGGAGCTCTCATCTCCCATATCGATTATCTTTTAGCTCTTCTCACTTTGTGAAGTAAAGAATTCAAGCACTTCTTCTTTCTAATCGACCACTAAGGTAAGATCACTTCCTACTATACATAATTTTTTAGTTCAAGGAGTCAAGAGAACTCATTTCTCAAACATGCACTCATTTGCTTCATTGTTTCTTACATGCATGTCATTTTAAGCCAAGAAACAGTGGGTTCTTCTTCTCAACTGAGTCAAGAGAATAAGTAATAGTGCAATGTGAAATCAAAGCAAGTATATGCTAATTTTAATTGAATTCATGTTGGTATGTTACGATTCATATAAATCTATCAAAGTTTTAATATGAAATATCAGCTCCTGTATCTTCGTTTTTGTTAAACTTTTATTACACGATGGATTTTCGTTAATAATGATGAAGTATGAATTTGAACTGGAAAATTGATTGTTTAAAGCAGAGAAATCTGTAGTGAATCCAGTTGAAGAGTACCCAATGTTATGGGATGAAGATAAAACTCTGTAACCGAAGGAGCTTCAGGAATTCTGAAGCTGATGGCTAAGCCATAAGTGTTTTATGGCTCCAGAGAACTGAATTTAATACATTTTTCTACGACTAAACCATGAAATATGCTACGACTACGCCGTAGCCACGCCGTGGCTCAGCCATAGATCAAGTATGGCTAAGCCGTAGGACAAAATACTATTAAATTATAAATGCAGAGGAAGATCTAAGTAATCACAGCAAAGCTGTAGTGTATTTTACGGGTAAATCATAAGCTGTCCACAACTAAGTCGTAGGTCACCCACGGCTAAGCCGTAAAGCCATTGAAATTAGGGTTAAGTAGGTACTGTTTTATGACCTTTTAGGGCCTTAGCTTCTGAATCCTTTTGCCTTATTAACCGGCCCAATGGAATAATGAAAGATCATGAAAAGTTTTGAGAGCTAAAACTGATTCAAGTGATGTTATTCATTTGTTAAGCACCTTCCCATAGGTATTGGTTTAATGGACTTCGACACACATTCCCGACACAATGTAACACCAAAAGGAAACAACTATGTATTGGATAACTTAAAACTACACTATCATGCACGGTTAAAAATAATGGATGACTAGATTAAGGTTGGCTAATAAAACTACCGTAATTCAAATAAGTTGAATTAAATTGCATAGCATATTGGCTTATTGATATTAACTTCTATCATTCCAATATTGATTTTGAATTAAATGATCATGTTTCAATTGATTCTATTCGAATTATTCTTAATATACATGTTATATTGACACTACCCTCCATTATTGGAATGATTATTGAATGCTCATAACATGAATAAATTCTACATGAATTTTTATTGATATATGTTTCCCTACTGTCAGTGTTGAATTGAGTACAAACGAATTGAATGTATAATGTATGGTTTTTAATGAAACAAATGGTGACTTACTCTAATTCAATCATATGAATCAAAATGGTCTAACTTTACTCAGCCTCAACCTTATGATGCCCGGCGGGGGTTAACTTTAGTGTGGCACAAAACAATAGCCCTGCAGTGTGGCTTTTGGAGATTTTGAACTTCATGTGTGAAAAGACCTATTCATACTTTGGCTTGGTCGATGGTATTCTTTACGTAAAGATCCCTAAGGGTCCATTTGTTAATTTAACTGATAGAGTGAAGTGAGGTGAATAGTCATTTTAAAAGATAAAAAAATAAGAGAGGGTTAAATCAATCCAATGATGAGATTTTGTTTTTTAGTGAAGAGAGAATATAACTTTTTGACTTTTTGTGTTAAAAGTAGATATTTTTTGTCAATTTGTGGGATGAGAAAGTAACTTTTTGACTTTTTTTTGTAAAAGGGTAGAGGAATTTTTTTTAAATGTGGTATTTTGATTTGACTCTTTTAAATTATTGTGTCTTCGAATGAAAGATGGCTTTAACTTTACAATGAGAAGGAATTAACAAACAGCCCCTATAGGGAAGATATGGCAAATGTAGTAGCCAAATAGTATATATTTACATTTATTAATCCTTATAGCATACTTATTTCAAACGCACAACACGTCTAATGTACTGAATTGACCTCTAATGATCACTTGTCATTAATTCTTTTAAATACAATACATGTTACCTTAATTATGCTTATACCTTGCTGAATAATTTTATTCACAAATTGTCTAATGGTGTTACAAGTCCAAATCCCAAACCCAATCCTATACAGACCCAGGAATCAGAGAAGGAGACTGCAGTAGTTCCTTTTGGAGATAACGATTGGACAGCAAGAGCTTATTGATTGATCCATTGCCGAAAACGACACACTATTATCTTAGGAATATGTTTGGGTATTTTAGGACTCTTAACATATGTATATAATTACATTCATGTAGACTGTTATTTGCATATCTTGATCTCGTAATGTATATCCTTGTTTCCTTATACTTCATTGTCTTACTTTTCTTTTATAGAACGTTTATCCTTGGCATAGTTGCATACATGTGCATATCACATTTGGGTTATATAGGTAATGTGTAGAATGAATTTAATAATCTTATTTTCTGTAAATATTAAGATTTGGACTTTTTCATAGTTGTAATGATGTTTGAGCCGTTCAATTAAAAGTGAAGAAAAGTTATAAGCAATATTGACAGGGTTTCACATATTGAATGCTTGGATGGATGTTCTATTCAGAACCTCACGCGTGTAAGTATGTAAATATCCCTTGTGTAATTCTATTTAAATTGCACGGGAGTACATGTGTCACTATTTACCCCAAATTCTTGTGCTCGGGACATGACTATAGTTTTAATATACACCCTTCCATAGGGAACCTCTTAAGAGTAGTTTTAATATATGCTTCTTATGACAACCCAGGTAGTCCTTGAGATCAATCTCAAAATATTTTGATTCCAATTACAATGGCTACTTCGCCGAAGTGTTTTATATTAAAATTACTTTTAAAATATCCCATAGTTTCATGATTCATTCCAAGTAATTTGGTATATCATTACAATTCTACCTTTGGGTAGAAAAGAAACATGTGAATTATTACTCTTCTTTTGTTAATAAAATCATGTTAATAATACATGTCTTAAACTAATTGACTATACCTTTGGGTCATAGAACAAATTAACCCGTGATTTTATTAAGCATGTCTTATTCCAATTTTAATTTATCAAAAGACTATCAAATCTTTAGGTTAATATGCAAGCTCCTAAATGAAATCGCCATTTAAGATAATTGTTTAACACACAATTGGATTGGTGCTTTCTTTATATTTAATATCAAAATACATAATTTATCATAACAGAGCCACTTCGGTGACTTTCAAATTAATCAAAATGTGTATTTTGAATTAAAATATACAACAACACTCTGTGATCTCATAAGTCCCTTTAGATCATCATAAATAATATTGATTTAAACATGATATAATGGCCCACAAATTATTTAACATGTGCCACGACCCGACCCCGATAATTTGTGGATTAGGCTAATTCGTGATGTGTGACATGCGTACTCCAGTGAAATTCGCACCCGGACCATTGTCAAAGCAGAATCTCACAAGGGATATTCACAATCTAACACATATGGGAAACATTATCGGACATTTGTCCAAGTATATGACACATGGAAATCTATCAATATCACCTATAATTTTCAAATTTCGATAATATTTAGTGGTATGAAGCATCACATGAATTAATCCACAAGTAAAAGTTAAGATACAAAAATAGATGTATATTATATCCGCCATTAACCTGTATATAATTAGATATGGACGCGAACAACTCTGCAAGTATGAAAAAAGTTGAAAAACACTATGAACAGGAATATACAAGTCTAATTTCGTTATGCAACATAAACAAGTCCCAAAGGCCAAAATAAGATCCCTAGATGTGTTCATGACATTCTCCAATCAATGAATTGGGCAATCAAAAAGCCTCTGCCGTCCACTTGTGTAAGCCTAAAGGAGCCAATGTGGTCTCTTTCGATGCGTCCTCAGCCTCTGTATAACCAGAGTCGGGATCTGGGCATGTAACACTAAATAGATAAATGTGAATAAAACTATTCAGCAAGGCATAAGTATAATTAAGGTAATACAAGCTATATCTAAAAGAATTAAAAAACATTATAATTAAAAAGATCAAGTATAGTTTACTAGGCAATATTGTGCATAGAATATTCATGCTATGTTAATCAATAACGAAAACAGTCAATTCGACTACTACATATTGCTACATCCTTCTGGCAGGGATTCTGGCGTTGGGTACACCCATGCCCATTCCTGGTATACTAGGGTCTCTAGTTTCTGAGTTCCAGTGTCCCTGATACCAACTACAGTGGCAAACAATCAATCTCTCCTTATTTGGCCCCATGAGTATCATAAATGCGAAGCTAAGAAAAGCCAAATAATTCGAGTTAATCGATATCACTTGAGTAAAATTTAAATCTAATTCAGTCAAAATGCATTCTAGTCAATCTCACATAATTTGAAATACAATTCAATGTCAGTGAAATATGGTAAAACCAATTAATTCAATACTAATGAAACAATGACTCAAATATCAATTAAGTAATAATAGTGTCGATCAATTCAGTATCATTGTAATTACTGATTTAAGATAATTTGAGAGATCAAGATTCATACTTACAATATGTAAGATTCCGAATCCCACTAATCCTAATCAACTTTAGGTAATCTCGTTCCATATTAATTAAATCTTATTAAGGTTAATCTAATGCAAAAACTATTAGGTTTGGGCCTTGGATAGGTAGTTGGGCGGAGTTTGAACCTTACTTAAGTAGTTGAGGACCTTTTTGTAATTATTCTTGCATCTCATGGACACTACATCCATCGCCTCTTGTGTAATTTTTCGTGTAAATCATCTTTCGTGTTGGGCTTGATTTGATCTGAACTCGTTTTGGGCCAACTGAGGTCCATTTGGCCTAAACTGAAATTTCATGAAAAAGCTTGGACTTACATGTGAAATGCCGGAAAACTTAAGTTTAAAAAAGGAACTCAACGTTCCTTGTAGTCTTCTTCCATTCTTTTTGCTGGAATTCTTCCCCTTCTTCAGAGTTTCTTCCTTTTCACTTGCAAATTGAAGTGCTACTAGGATTGGGAGTCTTGCATATACTAGGGATAGTCCTCACCCACCTTCCTCTTCTTCACAGGAGTATTTGCTTGTTTGGGAAGTACCTCCTCTTCAAGCTACAGCTCACTAAGGTGAAGGCTTTACTCCCATTCCATATATTAAGGTTTGTTGGAGTCAAGAAGACTCAAATCTATAATATGCATGCATTGTTGCATCACATTCTCAATTGTATGTTCTACTTGTAGAGAACCCACTCTCATTTAGAGGTTTTCCCTAAGTACACAACAAGAAAGAGTTAGAGAAGGCTAGCACTGGTAAAAGCCAAGTATTAGAGTTCATATGTGCTGCATGTGTGATAAAGTTATTGATTCCTGGGTTAGTTCTTTCAATTCTTGAATTTCAACCCCTTTTTCCTTGTTTTAATTGTGTACAAAGGTGGTATGGATGGAGTTGGGATGTGAACATGGAATAGGAACGTATGTGGGTATTGAACACCTTCAAGTACACTATAATTAAGTCATGGAAACTCCCCACAATTCAGGTTCTGTATTGATCCTGTATTAAAACTATTGAAACTGAGCTACAGAACTGACTTCAGATTTCCCGAAGCGTACGGCGAAGCCACGGCTAAGCCGTAAATGTTTACGGCTCAAAGTCCCAAGAGTAACAAAATTGGTTTTTGTACTGCGGCTTACCCACGGCTGCACCGTGAAATGAACTACGGCTAAGCCGTGTCCAACCCCTGCCCAAACTGTAAGCTTTCTTAGGGAGGACTTTCCAGAGAGCTTGAAAACTCATTTCCTTCCACGGCTTGCACACAGCCACACCTTGTAATACCTTACGACTGAGCCGTAACCTTGCCGTAGGCTTAGCACCGCTAAGCCGTAGGCTAATATACGGCTAAGCCGTAAATGCACCTAAATTATTGGAGGAAACCTGAACACTAGGCTAAGCCGTAACATCATACACGGTTAAGCCGTAAGAACCCAGTGAAATCTAGAATATTAGAGACTTCTACTGACTTGGAGGGCCTTAGTATTGGCACCTTTCTTACCACCACACTGGCCCAACTATAATTACACGTTAAGAGAAAGAACGATTTCCGGATGATCTCCCAATGTCAAGTCATGGATGTTGGCATAAGAATGGGTGTCCTTTATGTATATAAGGTAATGCCAAGATGTGGTAACACAATAGCATCGGACGTTTTATGAGTACATCGTGTTGAATGACTTTGGGGATCATGGGTTACCTAATATAGGGTGAATAGTGATTTCTTAGATACTTACTCAACCCGAATGCATTCAAATTGTTAAAATGTCTTGTCCTTAATATAATTGTTTATGTTCCACTCCCTCTAGCCAAACCCCGAGGTAATTCAGACTTAAGCTTCTAATGAGTGCTTGTCTGACAAGCCAGAGCTTCTATTGAGTGCGTGCTTGCTAGACAAAAAGGGGGTATAGCCGAGGTTCGAGCCTTCGTAGCTCATAATATGCTTCGTTTAATTGTTCATTTGTATTCATGATTGATTATATTTCCAGACTGATATTCCCTATGTATGTTATGGCAAGTATGATTAAAGTATGAGAGAGGTGAATCCGAGTCGGCACCACTTAGCTTACGCCCTTTGGGGTATCATTAAGTCACTACTGCAGTAGTTTACAGAGGAGTTGTCGGCACTCCTCGGGAAGTTAGCTTGATCTCCTAGCAACCCATATGTATGTATGCTCCCTTTTGGGAGAATAGAGCCTCGTGGATGCCAATTAGTGTATACTACATCTTGATTTTGATTCTTCACTTATTGTTACTCATGCACATTATATCTAGTAGACTATTATTGCTTTCTTATCCAGTGTATATTAATAAGTTCATTTGACATATTATGCTAGTTTCATATGCACAGTACTTGTTTAACCGTCGTGTTAACAGTGTTATCATTGGTATTGCAGGTACAGAACCCAATCCCAACCCAATTGCTAACGCGCCCCCGGAGAGTACTCCAACGGTACCTCGAGGTATAGATGAATGGAATGATGGCGATGTCTTTTATTAGGCACCCTATGAAGTGCGCCGGTTCTAGAGGTGTTACAGTCGAAATTTTGGTCTACCCTTAGGAATGTGTAAATTGGACCTTTTGTACCCAACTTCTTTAAGTAGTAGTTTGGATTGTACGAAATGTTATTTAAAGTCTTAAGCACTGATATATATATCTACATCTATCTTTGAATATTGGAGGATATGTTTTCTTGTTTTGCTCTTGATCCTTATAGAATATTTCGCAGGAATTCATTTATAATGAGTTATATTCCTACATGTGTTGGTATACCTCACACGTTCCTGTGGAATCTCCCTTATAGGAACTCGTGCATAATTCTTCAGGGCACGAATTGCTACAGGATTACGTATCCACGCCCTGGGAGCCCACTCAAATCCCCAATTCTCGGGATGGGGCGTGACACACTATACAATGCAATATAATTTATGGAGCTAAAAAAGCTTACTAGCCAATCCTAAACTAACCGCCCGTAGCCTTTAACCGTCTACTCCAATGTAGTTTTAGGTTATTTGACACACTGCTATAATTGCTTGATGTTATAATGCATAAAACGTATATCAAAGTCCCCTAAACCAACACTCGTGGTTAGGTGCATGACATACGAGTGATACGACATAAATAGATCCAGCCAAGACTATTCATACACATTTATTTTCCTTTGGGCCATTTGTCAAGGTTTAAAGATTCCAAGCTAAGGCACTATCAAGCCTTTTATAGCCCTATAGTGCTAACATTTAACTTTTGTATCATCTTCAACTTTTATGTTAGTATTACAAGGTAATAAGGTTATTGGGAATAATACAGGACCTTAATTGAACACCCAAAGTTTAATTTTAAACCATAAAAATATAGGGGTATAAACAAGGTACTCGATCGAACACCATCCGGTAGTGGAATTCTATCGATCGGCCTTGTCCAATCGATTGGCCCTAGAACAAATTTCCACGGACCAAATCAGTTCTAAACTGATTCTCTTTTTTCCCCTTTTGTTTTCCCTGCATCAAATCAACAATTCTAAGTCTTCTACACTTATAACAATCCCATTTGACTCATTCCATTCATTCTTTCCATGATTCAACTAGTTTCAAACCAATTTCACAATTTAACTAATAAAATGCGGCTGATATTCAAGAGATTCAATTGGAAGAAAACAATTGACAATCAAACACAATATACCAACAAGCATCCAATACAAAACCAGCTTATACTTGCCTTATTTACTAGTCTCGCTCAGAAATTCTCTTCCTATGATTCAATTGAGAAGAAGAGCCCAATTCAAAATCCTAACATACAAAAGAGTGAAACAAGATGGAAAATGAGATGCATGTCTTCCCATGAGTCTTAAATACTTCTCTATTATTCAAAATCCAAGAAAACATAACCTCACCTTCAATGGCATATGGGAGAAGGAGAATGGAGGATTTCCAACAATTCCAAGCCAAGGGGGATCAAGAAGATGATGAACTTAAAGATGCTTATTCCCAAACCCACATGCAAGCTCTTTCTTAGTCCTAACTTAATGAAGAAGGGAAAATGGGAAGGAGAAGAATAAGTCTAGTAGAACTCTAGCAACCAGGATAATTGAATGGATCCAATGAGTTCTTTTATACTTCAAAGTTTTTGGGTTTTTATAAGAAAGTCCAATTTCTAAGTCGTATTTCCAGTTTGAGTCAAATGAAGGTCCACATGATTTAATGGTAATTAAAAGAATTCAAGTTAAACACGAAAGTTGATAAGCTCAACCAAATGAAAAAAAGCTTTATCAACCTAATCAGAGTCAAACCTAATCGAAACTACCTATCTGCGATCCAAACTTGACCCATAAGACTCAAATAGGATAAAGTGACCTTCGTTGTAACTTAAACGATGATAATCTCAATTAAGTATGTTCATACTAATTTAATTAGCCATTAATCACACTTACTTAGCAACTAACCTCTATTAACTCAAGTAGGAGTGTTACAACGTGACACAGTAAATTCAAATGTTAATCATTTGACTTATTTTATTTTACTAGATCACAACCTTAATTAGGAATTTTCACATAAGATCAATGGTCCAAATTACTTTGGTTAGGCCATATGATCATATCCTAATATCTTTACTTTATTCATCATTATGATGAATCTATTCAATCCAAGCATTGACTCTTCTTAAATATGGCATAAAACTAAACAAACAATCATAAAATGAACTAATAATAACTCTAATTAAAAAAATAAGCTAAATTTGTTGCAAAAATAAACCTTACTTTTTTAAGTTAATCTTTATGCTTAATCAATCATGCCAAAATATCAGAATCCACATATGACTAATTGAACCGTGAGATTGAATATCAGTCTAAAACATATAGAAATATATACATAGGCAGAAGTAGACTGAAAATTCAAATTCATATGAGTTGTTAGGATATTTGTGTGTTGGCTAATTTATGGGTTGGACAAAATTCTGGGTCCACTGAGTTGTAATTTTTTATTTCTTTTAAAATAGACTGTGGTATGAGCCACCGGATGCATAAAGTGAAGAAATCAAAGAAAGAATGGAAATTGAAGTGTTTTCAAGTAATTTCTTGAGGATAATATGGATTAAAAAGGTCATATCTACAAACCAAGTGTCGGATCCGGGCAAGGTACCTACCGTTAAAAAGCTCATTTTGAGTAAATTTTCGTAGGTTCCAAGATTGCATCAATCAGAACTAGAGCAACAAAGTTATGGCCTTGGTAAGTTTGTAGAAATTGTGCTGAAATAGTCATCCACTCGAATGGACCTGAAGCCTGGCTTGAACACCCGACGCATAGAAACCTACTTTCCTATTTATGCCAGAACTGTCAGTTTTTGTTTTACAAGAACTCTAACCTTAAGGCACAAATTATGGGTTATAAAAAGAAGTTTGCTCATAATCCAAATGCAAAGATCTCATTGTTTTGGATTGAGAATTCACTATAGAGATCAACTTACTTCTCTAAAGCTTCCATTGCAGAGATTGTGCTAAAGCTTTGTGTTAGAAAATATCACGGCTAAAACTCTTATAAAAGATTATCTTCTCTTGCACAAAAGATTTATTCAGCTTAAATGGCTTCAAGGCGTATTAGATCAAGAGCAAAGCACAATGAACTGCAAGAAGTCGTTACAGCAAGGATTATGCAAGAAGAACAATAGTTCTTAGGTTGAGTTGCAACTTGAAAAAGGTTTATGAGTATATCTTGTAATTAGTCGTTGTTAGTACTTGGATTTTGTCTGTCCGAAGAGAACTCGTGATTTTTCTTAAGTAGGGTTTTCCACTTAAAAATATGCATCTTTTCTTCTTGTGGTGTGTGATTGATTTATTTACTAGTTCTTTATTCTTCTGCTGCATATATTTTGACATACAATCTAGAAATCTAGATTTGAGACATTCTTTCAATTGGTATCAAAGTAGGTCACACTAAGTTACTATATATTTATCTATTGAGATTTCTAGAATGGATTTCAATTGAGAAGGTACATCTACAACCAAGCCATTATTACGGAAAGAAAAAAAAATCTAGCTTGATTATTGACAAATCTTTTAAAAAAAAGTCTACAAAGAAAAACTCTAGATTTATTCAATGCTTTGAATGTAAAGGGTTTGGGCATACTACTTTTCAATGTGCAAATAGAAAGCTAAAGAGATATGATAAAGTTATTACTAGAGATGATAATTCTGAAGTTACTGAAAGTCCATTTCCTGACACCACCAGTTCCAAGTTTGTTGTGTTCATGGTGAGATCTTCACATGGCACTTCTGACAATATTTCTATTGATGAAATGTTAGGTGGTGAATTCGATTTGGAAGCGGGCTGAAGAAATGCAAGCGGGTGTGAAGCATTAATAAGAAGTTGGCACTCAAGCTGAAGTCCATGAAATCAAAAAATTATTCTACAAATTTAAACTGGAAGATGAACATGCCAAGGTAAGCTAATTAGAAATCTACATGCTACCTTGTCCAACAACCTGATTAATTTAGGGAAGCAAAATGAGTTACTAACTGTTTAAGTTGAGAAAGCTACAAAGGACATGGAAGTATTGAGCAAAGAATTGAACACTTGCAAAGCTTAAAATGATGATTTTAACAAACTTAAACAAGAGAATAAGACCTTGAAAAAAGATCTGCAAACATTCAAGAAGGAAAGGCTGATGTTGAAGGAAAACTGAATATGGCTATGTCTGAGCTGACTGCAACTAAGGCTTCACTAAACAAGATAAACTTTAGATTGAAAACACTTGATGACATCGTGTGCAATCAAAAATTGCCTAATTATAAAAGTGGTCTTGGATTTGATCACAATGTATCCACATTAAAAACTAAAAGTAAATTTTTTTTTTCTTTGAATTCTATGTCATCTATAGCCCACATGATGCATGAGTAAATCAAGTTGAGAGTACATTCAAAAAGAATGTGTCACATCCTAAATCTACACCACATGTCATTATTGTGGAATCAAATGACACATTCGACTCCATTGCAATAAGCTGAGAAATTTACCGAGAAACAAGCAGTGGAATAAGCAATTATCTCCACCAAAGATCAAACCCATATGGGTAAGGAAATCTAAATTACTTTATGATTTGGTACGTAATGCACTAAAAGCTTCAAATTCTCAAGTGTAGGTACCAAAATTCATAAGCCCATGATCAAGATGATCAAGCTCCCGCCCTAGTACTGAAAAGAAGATGACATTAAGGAGGATCTACTGGTTCCTGATTGACAAATTGCTATGTGTTGATCATTTTTTGTCAATTATGGACAAACAAGGGGAGATAGAGACAAAGACATGTTATATGCTAAAAGTACAAATTTTTTTGAAACAAATATTCAATGAATTTTTTGTTTTATTTTATTTTTTTTGGTAGAATATTTATAAAGCCTAGGGATTTTTTTCCATGAATTACCAAGGAAAGAGATTGTTAAATTATTTGTGTGTTGGCTGATTCATGAGTTGGACAAAACTCTAGGTCAATTGAGTTGTAATTTTTTATTTCTTTTAAAATTGACTGTGGTATGAGTCACTGGATGAACTAAAGTGAAGAAATCAAAGAAAGAAAGCAAATTAAAGTGTTTTGAGGTGATTTTCTAAGGACAACATAGATTAAAAAGGTCATACCTCACAAACCGAGGTCGAACCGGGGCAAGCTACCTACTTTTATAAAGCTCTTTTTAAGTGGATATCCGTAGGTTCCAAAATTGCATCAATCGAAGTTAAAACAGCAAAGTTATGGCCTTGAAAATTTTGCAAAAATTGTGATGAAAAAGCCATCTGCTCGAGCGACCCTGGATCCCAGCACAAGCGCATGATGCGCTAAAACCCACTTTCCTATACAAAATTGTTTCATGTTTATGCAAGAACTTTCAATTTCTGTTCTACAAGACTTTAAACCTAATGCACAAATTATGGGTTATAAAAAAGTGCTTTCTCTCAACCCTAATGCATGGATCTCATTGTTTTGAATTGAGAATTTACATTAGAGACCAACTTATTTCTTTAGAGCTTCCTTTAGAAAGATTGTGCTGAAATTTTGTACTAAAGAATATTGCTTTTACATTTCTTTTAGAAGTTTGTTTTCTCTCTAGCAGAAATTTATTCGTCTTGAGTGGCTTTAAGGTGTGTTGGATCAAGTGAAGAGTGCATTGAAAGGCGAGGAATCATGACAACAGGGATTGTACAAGAAGAACAATAGTCCTTAGGTTAAGTTGTAACTGAGAAAGAGTCTGTGAGCATATCTTATAATTGTTCGTTATTAGTGCTTGATTTTTGTTTGTCTGAGGAGGATACTTGGTTTTTCTTGAGTAGGGTTTTCTATGTAAAAATCTACGTATCTTTTTCTTATGGTGTGTGATTGATTTATTTGCTAGTTTTTTTTTTCCTTCCGCTGCATATATTTTGAAGTACAATCTAAAAATTCGGATTTGGAACATTCTTTCATGAGTCCATAATCATTGAAATAAATTTTCAACATCTAGTCAAACTAGTTGTTGACCAATTACGATAGTGTATTTCTAACATTCAGATTTTGAATTTTAGCGGCCAAACTAGTTGTAATTGCTCGTTATTAGTACATCAAAATAAACTGGTCATACTAGTTGTAATTGGTCGTTATTAGCACTTGATGTTTGTTGGTCCAAGGAGAGCCCTTGGTTTTTCTAAAGTAGGATTTTCCATGTAAAAATCTGCATATTTTATTCTTATGGTGTATGATTGATTTATTTGTTAATTTTTTTTTTCTTCCACTGCATATATTTTGAAGTACAATCTAGAAATTCGGATTTGAAACATTCTTTCATGAGTCCATAATCATCAAAATACATTTTCAACAGCTAGTCAAACTAGTTGTTGACTAATTACGACAGTATATTTCTAACGTTCAGATTTTGAATTTTAACGGTTCTGATTGGTCAAATTAATTACATAGTGACTCGACAAGTCTTATGCAAATCTACAATACTACTTAATATGTATAGTACGCTAGCCTGTTTATTCGTCCGGTCAGACCATGTTGGGTATGATCTCTGCTGGTCTTCGTTTAATGAACCTCCACATTGACTTTATAAACATTTTGGGTTAGCTTTCATTGTCCAACCCAGCAAATCCAAGCAACCAACTGCGCTCTGAACTTCAATTTTTTTTATTGCATTCCTTTACGCACAATCCATTTTGTGTGCAAATTTTTCTTCAACCCTTTCATGACAAAGATCCTAATCTGTCTTTGAGTATTACCCAAATTTGATTTTAGGTAAGAAAAACGTCATTTGTCAATAACTTACAAGGTTGTTCAGATGAAACCCAAAATGACAACCTGTCTCTAATACTAATTGCTGCCTATTCTCAAATGTCAGGATCAATATTAATTATTTGGGTCTAATCTTAACAACATAGAGTGTGTAATCAAATACCAAATAAATGAAATCTAAACCATATGCCTCCGGACTCAATTGCTTTTCTGATCTTGCTAATTGAAGAAGCTGTTACAATTCTGGTGTTCTTCTCTGTTGTCTTTATAGTGATAGATTCAGGTAAGGATGTAAGTTATCAAAGTTATCCAGACTTCTGCCTTTATAGGCCCTTCTAGGCTCATTTCTTCCATCAAGAAACGAATCGTCTTAAAGACTTCCATATCAGTAATGGAAGAATTAACGAATATGTTTATGGAAGAATCAACGAATATATTTAACTCTTGAAAACAAATCACAAAGAGTAGCTTTATTCGCACCGATGTTTGAAAGACGGAGAGGGTCCATGTGGTGGTGATGAAGACCACATAAAAATGGTGTTCCAAGATACTCAAGATTCTCTGGGCTTCATTGCTTGTATGTTTGTTAGGCTGTGAGTTGGCTTCCTTATCCTCATCTATGACAAGATCCTCCTTTCAATCATATCATAGTGATTAAACTCAGAGGCTAGTAAAAAAACAAAGTCCCAACACAACCATACGGCATAGAGAACCAAACTGCTGTATTTTCAGTGAGATGAGTATGTAAGGTGCATACATACAGCCTCCACCGATTTGATTCCTGGTGGAATTGATATGGTTGGCATTAAGTAATCTATTTTATGGTATTAATTAGCTAGTGCAGCATATAGAAAAGAATATTCCACTTCCAGACCACCTTTCTGCACATGCCCAAACTAAAATAAAATACAACGAAGCATGGGCCCATAATCATTGAGATCCTAGAAGGTAGATTTTTTTGGAGATGTTCTCTTAATCACAGCCATTTATCTATTATAATTGAGACTGTACATGGGGTTTTTGGTTTTGAAGGAAGGTTGGTAGAGTGGTGGAATCCATGATTTTTTAATTAGACTGTCAAATACATTTGATCCCAGCTTTTTTTTATCAACACCTCGAATGTTGGGTGTCCATCAATGGGATAGAGAGTAACTTATACTTAAGAAGATAATTATCGTCTTGTTGATTTTGATACACTACTGAAGTAACCTGGGTAATCAAGCTTCTTATTCTAATCCTTGATGATATGAGTGGAAATCGGGGACTACTGCTACTTGGGCAGCCAATTGTTATTGGGACTGCAGTAAAAATGAATGGAAGGAGAAGAAAACCCGTGGTACTCATTCCCTAATCTTTCTAGGTGGTATTTTTTTTTTTTAAATGGTTAAGATCAAAGAAACAAGTCTAAATTTAAAAAAATCATCAAATAATATTTCCTTTAATGAAAATTAAAAGAAGAGATGGTCAGATGGTAAATGAATGTCCGACCACCAGGCTATCGATTCAAATCATATAAAAGCAATGGTTGCATCTACATCCCTATCATATCCTATTGGGTTTATGTCCCAGGGACTGGTTTAAGGTCAAGGGTATTTTGGTAATTGTACCGGGCTTTCTTGGTGGCCAAGAAAGTGGAGATTATATATATGTATAGTCTGTAACCCTAGACTTTGCGGCGGCAGTTGCCCGTGGTGTTCCTACACCACGTAGGAGAGATGAGGTGAGAGAGTGGGAATCTCTTGTATGCTTTACTTGTCATAGTGAAGATGTTCGTCCTCCTGTGCCCGTGGATATAGCCCTATTTGGGTGAACCACGTAAATCTCGGTGTCTCTTCTTGTGTGTGGCTTGCTTCGTGTTGATCTTATAATTCATGGATGCGCACAACGGGTGATTGTCAGAAAATCACAACATATCCTTTACCCCTCTCCTCTTTAAATCATCATTTTATAGAGCTCGTTTGATTATGAAATTTTCTATATGTATTCAATTATATGCAACCAACATGCCCTTAAGTTTTTGAAAAATCTAAAACTCTGTGATTTTGATTTTCGCCCGAATCAATGTTTAGATTCTCATTTTAATTAGCTTTCTTTCTGCCCAAGAAGAGATTTGACGCACGCATGCACCCTTGCATCATATGGATGGGGATTAATGATGTCCCTAATAAGATGAGATGCAAACAGTGATAAGATTCAAATTCATTAAATTTACTCTAGTCTACTTATTTCACTAGAATACATAGGAATTAAATGCACAATGGTTAAAATGAAAAATAAAAGTGAATTTCTAAAATTCAAGACCAAATTGCATCTTCTTTTAGGAAAATAGGGTCGGAAGAAGATGACATTTGATGCTCATTTTTTAAAAATTCAGCTTTGATCTTCATTTTTGACCAACTTATTTATTCAATTTTTATTTTTTTAATACAAACAAATAGAGCCTAAAAATATAACTGAAAGCTACATACATTTTTTTACTATCACCATTAATGAAATAAAAGTAAAATTGAGAAATGAGAAGAAAGAAGATCAAAGTCCAACTTGGTTGAGTGGATAACACCTTAACTAAACTACTTTAGGATAAAAAAAAAAAAAAAAGACAACAGAGGAGTGAAGCTATTAATATCAATAGAAGCAAAAAAGTAAGTTCGAAAGAACTATAAGAGCATGTTTGGCAAACGTCCATCGAAGGGAGGAAAGCCCTCTATCCTGAGGATTTCTTGCTTTTCCTATACAATCATATTCTCAATTAGGAATTTTCTCATACAATTCTAGGTTTAGCAAACACAAAAAATCAGAGAATGTACTTACACTACATCCAACGATCATAATTGTTTTTCATTTTCTCTCAATCCATAATGAATCAAGCTCTAATGTTGAATACCTCAGTGCCTTTAGGCTTCCAAAATTGATGGATGGGTCAGATCTTGCAGATAGGACATACAAAAATTAAAAGTTATTTTAAATGATGCATACTTTTTTACAAATATATCAGAATTTACGAATGATCAATGGTTGGAAATTAGTCACACGGTCTTTTTTGTCTTCTTAAAAGGATTGACGGATTAGATCTAGAAAGTGGGACCCATAGATAGGTTTATGCAATAAAACCAGCAACAACTTCATACCATTTCTGTACCGTCTCATATCAAAAATGTTACTGTTCATCCGAGGTTTCATATTAGATAGGCAAGAAGATATCCAACAGTTCTGGCAGTTTTTTAAGATTTAATCATAATTTATGATGAATCAAGTTACCAACTTTGGCCCCATAGCTGATTCAAGCCTTCTAAAGAGTTTGAAGGGTTTAGATTTTGCAAAAGAGACCCATAGATGTCAAAAATAATGATTCAAAGGTTTGGAAGTTTGTTAATATCTTAAAAAAGTATGAAGAATCAATGGCTGATTGTTTGTCAATTCGCCATGTAGGACCTTACTAACGAGATGGATGGTTTAGATCTTAATTGTGGGACCTATGAGATAAGTTTCCACAATAAAAATGGACAACCCCTCTCTTTACGCCCAAACACTATAGCACTGCTTTTCTGTGCTTCTGTGGAGATAGAAAATAATAAGGGGGAAGGTCTAATACAGCCTTTCTATGGAATCAGTAATTTTTTTTTTCTTTTATGGAATCATCCTATACGATCTAAAACTTTACCAAATATGAGTTTTCCTTGGCTTTAAGGAAAATTGCATAGGATTCCATTCCTCAAACCTTTACCAAACGTGCTAAAGGTAGTGTGAGAAGAAGATTTTATAAATAGGGAAAAAGGCCTCTTGACAATAGTGACAAGAAAAATGAATGAATAGAGGGGTAAATCTTACTTAGGGCTTGTTTGGTATGTCTAATCTTATTTTTATAGACCATTCAAGATAGAGCCATTAAAAAAAGAGCTATAAAAAAAAGATGCTAGAATTAAAATATGTATTTGGCAATGGAAGCACCTATTTTAAATAGACCATTTTAAATAAATAGTTAAAAAAATTTCACAAATATATTGAGATCTACTAAGTATTGAGCCTTGAAAATTTACTTCATAACCATGTTTGGCCTCCCAAAGAGATCTAATGGTTTGGATCTTGTGTTTGAGGCCCCTAATTTTTTTTAAAAAATATTTAATAATTCACGTTTTTATATAAATATCTCAAGTTTGGTGATGATCCAACTGCTGAAATTTGGTCTCACAATCGTCATTGACCTTCTACACATTTTCAATGGTTTGGATTATTATTTATTGTCCCAGAAATAATAATAAAAAATAAAAAAAGAGACTGCTTGTGGACTAGTTTAAACTTTAGCATATTAAATCAATAGTTGAAAGCTTTTCACAAATATCTTGAGATCCACAAGGAATCAATCCTTGAAAATTGACCTCATAGCCGTTTTTAGTCTTTCCAAAATTTCCAATAGTTTGGATCTTGTATTTGGGCCCCACAGAATTCAAAAACTAATATCCAATGGCTCATGCTTTCTTGCACATATCTCGAGATTCATGATGATTTAACGGCTGAGATTTGGAGGGATGGACGTGTTTGATCATGTGAACATTTTCAACGGTTTGGATCTAGATTTAGGGGCTCCGATTTCGAAAAAAATTGAAAAAATAGACTGGGCATGATCCTTATAAGTTACTATAGCAGCGCATCTTTTTTTCTTCCTCTTATTTGGAAATGCATCATGAGGAGGGTTGTGGGAAATAGAGGTAAAACTTCTACATATCTAAATTAGATAGAGCATAAAAGCATCTGCCAAATGCTCTTATTTTTACAAACCCTATTAGATTTAGACATTTAGACAAAAAAAGTCTAAAATTAATGATGCTAAACATGCACTTAATTGTCTAAAATTTAGACCTATCCAATCACTTTTCTTGAGCCGAGGACTCTCTTATTTCATGCAATAAATATTTACTTCTCTCACCAACGGGCTCTCATACCTCACTAGAGGGCTAGGTCCCAACCCTAAGCGACGTAAAAAATAATAAATGGAAATTTCCTTCTTCACATAAGCCAAAATAAGGTATTATTTTTTAATTTTCCTTTAAAATGCCTACATGTCACATTTGGTGCGCAAAGAGCAACTGCACACACTCAGCTAATGGTCAGGCCCGAGAACCGAATTGACCCATCAAAGCAATCAATGCCAGGAGGGAAATCATATAATAATACAACTTTGTCGTTTGATTGGGCACGTAAAAGAACGGATTGCCTTCACTGTCCGCATATAATTCTAAGGGTTAGATTTTAATCGTTTGCATCTCAGATGCATCCACAGCCACACGTTTGAGTTTCAAAAAACAAGTGACCGTTGCAAGACATTGTACAACGAATCTTAGAAGCCTCTACAACAATCTAGATGTTGCGCGAACCGCTACGTGGCGGCCTGTGGACGGTAGATGAAGGACGAAAGGATAAAGGCCGAAGGAATTAAATAACACATAAAAATCGTGTGTGGCAACTGGCAAGATTTTTTGTTCTCCGGAAGGGAAGATGCAGATAACGATGAGGGTGTGGCCCACTTTCTCCCACGTGGGACACACGTGTTTTTTTGTCAATGAATAGTTTAGACATGTGTTGGTCCCGATGACCTGGTCCAACCAACCACCTGAGGCTCGATTCCCGATGGATACGGTGGGAATGTGTAAAAGTCTGAGGAGCGAGGACCGACGATCCAAAAAAAAGTTGGTCCGTTATGGGGTTGTACATTTTAATGGAAAATTGTTGTTTAGCAGGAAACTAAATGTTGAACTCTCGATAATCAAAGTTTGTTTGCTCCTCTTTAGATTCTGTCAAGTCTTCTGGTCCTAGTGCCTAATATTATTTTGGTATGAGACACCAAGCACCTAAAAACTACTATAAAATTTTTTAAGCTTTATTTTAAACAATGTTGGATGGTTAAAGTTGAAATGATTTTCTAATAAAATGGTCTCCAGCAAGGAAATGAAGAGCACCCCGTTACCTTAATAGTAGGAGTTGTTAGTTTTTGCTTCGATGTCCATAGTTTGAACTTCAGTAGTTACCTTCATTTACTTAAGGGCTGCAAGGATCCCTTATCTCATGTGAGGTTTATTTTCATCACTAAAAGGCTCAGATCTAGCCCCCTAAGTTGGACCCCAAAAAAAAAAAAAAAACATTTTAACAGTATATTTCCATCACTAGAAGACTAACGTTCCAGCCCTATAAAAATTTTTAAAAAAATGATAGAAAATTATTAAATACAAGTTTTCACCTATAAATTTGATTATAATATATTAAAGAAAAGGGTTTTATATTCAATTTTGATATTTTATTTAGTACTTATAAAAAAGTAAAAATGTGTATCTCAAGGAATTTGTTCTCATGACCTTTTGTCATGTTAAATTAATAATCTAACCACTAAAACACTTAATACTTATATATATTTATTTACTAAAAATGTCAAAACTAATTAGATGCAGGGTGGATTGTAGCCACATGGGTTATGCCCATGCTTAGCACGGATTATCGTGCTAGTATACTTTGATCAAGGATTGATCATCACTGGAGCATTTTTTTTTTTTTTTCCTTTGGAGAGGAAGATTCCTTGCCTCCGGTTATTAGGACTTAGTTCTTAATACAATTTATGTCACCCAAAAAAGAAACAAGAGAAAGATGACAGCAAATTTTCATGTTCTCAATTTCTAATCCTTCATTAAGTGATATTGATTGCAAATTATTTACTATCAAACCTGTCATAATAATTTCAGTTACATGATACCCACTTTCTCTATTTGTTAGTAATTGACACCAATTTAACACCATTTGCAGTTTCTCATTTCATAAAATTAAATATATTACTTAAAGTAACTACATTTTGTAGCTCTTGAACTAACTACTAAGTTCATTTGATAATTTAATCAGACTAACAATAAGCAAATGCTGTGAACCCTTGGTGATACAAAAAAAACTTGAATACATTGGCGTTGTATTTTATATATTTTTTAGTATGGAATGAGGTATGGTTGCCAGATGCATGAAGTAAAGAAATAGAAAAAAGAGCGACAAATTGAAGTATTTATTATGAGGACAACATGGGTTAAAAAAGATCACATCTCACAAACTAAATATTAGATATGGGCAAGCTACATAGCGTTGGAAAACTCATTTCTAGTAAATATCCCTAGAGCTCAAGATTAAATCAATTGGTGCTAAAACGATAAATTTATGGCCTCAGAAAGTTTGCAGAAATTTGTGCTAAACTTCATCTGACTAATTAGGCGGACATCCAGTCGGTCAAACCAGAGACAATAGTTTAATTCAATCAATTCGACCTTTAACCGATCGACCAGATGCTGCGTAGAAACCCACCAACTTAGACAAACATTTTCTATTTATGCCAGAGTTACCTATTTTATTCCTACTTAGACTCTTAATCTAAAGCACGAATTGTGTGTTATAAAAAAGGGTTTTCTCTCAACCTTAAACACCGATCTCATTATTCAAACTTGAGATTACTCTTTGGAGATCACCTTTATTCTCTAAAGCTTCCATGGAGAGTTTGTTGAAGACTTCTAGTTTTAGAATTTTGCTACTTTTACTTTCTAGTAGTAAAAGATCGTTTATTTTGTAAAGACAAGGTATTATGAATCAAGGTATTATGGATCAAGCGTGAAGAGCAGGGTACGAAGAGTTGAGTTGTGTTGTAGATTCTTGCAAGAAGAACTACATCTTATGGTCAAGGGATTGACTGTATAAGGTTGTGAGTATATTTTATAACTGTTCGAAATAAGTGTTTAGTTTTTAGCCTGTGTGGTGCGTGGTTTTTTTCCCATAAGAGTTTCCACATAAAATTTACTTGTCCTCTTCTTATGTGGTTGATTTCTTTTTGTTTGCAAATTTCCTTTATTTATTCTGATGTATATTATTTGACTTATAATCTAGAAATCCGGGACCCTATAAAACTTTCAATTGGTATCAGAGAGGATTACACTAATCTACAGTGTCAGATCCTTTGAAATTTTCAGAATGGAATTAAACCGAGAAGGCACATTTACTAACAAGCTTCCTTGTTTGGATAAAGCCAGTAATTATACTTACTGAAAGGTTAGAATGATTGGGTTTTTAGATCCATTAATGAAGATTTCTTGCATATTGTTCTTGAAGGCTACTTTTTACTTACGGTTGTTATTGATGAAGTATCTAGTCAAAAAACAGTTGAGGAATGGACTACAATGGAAAAACATGCCTGTAATTACAATAATTAGGTAATTAATTCATTGCTCAATGAAATATCCCCATCTGAATTTCATAAGATCTCCAGTTGTTCAACTACTAAAGAGGCATGAGATATCTTGCAAAGAGTTCATAAAGGAACTGAATTGATTAAAAAAACTCGGTTGCAAAGCCTTACTACTACTAGACCTGGCAAACGGGTCAAGTTGATCAAATTCGAGTCGGATCAATCCGAACCCGAATTTGTTGGTTGCAACCCTAATCTGACCGGTTTTTAAAATAGGTTGAAAACCTTCAACCCACATTCGTGGCGAATCAACCCGACCCGACCCACCTAACCCGATTTTTATGCGGGTTGGGTTGGGTTGACCCGACCTAACATATTTAATTCTCATTTTATGTATGTTTTAACTCATTTTATATAGCCTAATTTCATTTGTAAAATTCTCCTTACATCTAGATTCATTTAAAATATTGCATTGAGCATGAATTTATAATTTATCAATTTTCAAGGTGTAAAAAATAGAGAATCTATAAATATCTTCTAGCCTATTTATTGAGAATTTGAGATAATCCCTTTTTAAATTTTATTCAATCTTATAACTCTATATTTGAGTATAAATATAAGACTCATCAACGATACTATAGTTCATTCATATCAATATTTTAGAGGTAAATTTATATGCCAACATAAAAATAAAAAATTCATATCAATATTTTAACTACAAAAACACCATATTTTCAAAAAAAAAATTTTATATTATAAGTATTAAAATTCTATATAACTCCTCCACAAAAGATTAAGAATATATAGTTTATGGCCCACATGAATAAGAAAAGTCATATGAAAATTAGAAAGTCATAGTAATTTAGTAAAATCTAAACGGCTCAAATAGGTTAGGACGGGTTAGGTGGGTTAACCCTAACCCAACTTATTTTTATATTGGTTGGTAAACCTTAACCCTAACCAGACCCATATTTCAAACGGGTCGGGTTAGGCAGGTCAGAAATGGGTCGGGTCGAACCGAGTTGGCAATTCGAGCAGATTTTACAGCTCTAACTACTGCCTTTGAAACCTTTACAATGGTTAATGATGAAAAGTTTGATGACTTTTATGCTAAGTTAAGTGACATTGTAAATTCATGCTTCAATCTGAGGAAACTAATTCCTGAAGATAGGAACGTTAGAAAAGTTTTTTGATCACTTCCAGATAGCTTTCATTCTAAGGTGGTGGCAATAGCTAAAAACTATAAGGTTAAGATTATCAAAGTTGATGATTTGGTAGGAAACCTTCAAACTTTTGAGGCAAATTTCATTACTAATTAAAATTCTGAGTTAAGAGGATTTATCTTAAAAGTTGCCAAAAAATCTATCAAAGCTGTTGATAGTGATTCAAATTCAGATTTAGAGAAGATTGATCCCTAAGTGGCTACTCAGTTTATGACGCAATTCATTTGATTCATAAAAAGGGAGAATACTGACTTTAAAATGCCAAAATCTTTTTTTTTTAAAGTCTTCTAAAGGTATTCAGAATTATAAGTGTAAAGGCTATAGACATGTTGCCAATGACTGTGGAAATAAGAAAAAAAAAAAGGTGTACAAAAAGGCATTAAACAAGATGAGAAGAAAGAAGAAATAGAACCTGAGATCAAATGTCTAGCTTTAATGACAAGGTCTAACTCTATATCTTTTCTTGGCTTTTCTAAAGCTGATTCTAAAGATAAAACTAGTAAGTTAGAGGAAAAACCAGATTGGAAGGAAGAATATCAAATTCTGTTTCACAAATCTATGAAGATGGGCAAGATGAATAAGAAAGTTGCAATCAGTTGGCAAGCTGAAGAAAACTAGATTACTGCATTGAAAGCTGAATTGGTTGAAGCTCGTGAGAATGTAAAATTTTTTATAATCATAAGAATGATTTGGCTAATAAATTGATTGATGTATCATAGAAGTATGAGTTGCTGATTACTAATCATAAGAATTCCGCTCAAGAGTTAAAAGAATTGAAAAAGACGCTTCACACTTGTCAATTTGAAAATGTTGACTTGAAATGCAAGTTGAAGATAATGCAATTAGAGCTAAATACTCTAAAGGAATTACTTGATAAGATGAATGCTTGGTCTACAACGCTTGATGACATCTTGTGCAATCAGAAGAGGGCTAAAGACAAGCATGATTTTGGATATAATGAAGGTGCATCCACTTCAACTACTAAAGGTAAAACTATCTCAATAAAAAGTTTTCCTTTAAATTTTTTGCATCAACTGCTCCACACACTATTAGTACAGATCATATGAGAAGTAATGCAAAGAAGAAGAATGTGTCAAGTTCAAGAACTACACCCACATATCATCATTGTAGATTAAAAAGATAAATTAGACCCATTGCAACAAGCTGAAAGCCTTACCAAAGGATAATCAATAAAGAAAGTAAATGTTTGAACTAATGGTCAATATTAAAGCCTTCTAGGGTTAAAAAAGATGATATGCCCAATGTATTGGTACACACTGCGCTGAAACTCAAGAATTCTCAAGTGTGGGTACTAACATCTAAGAGCCCTTAATCAAGAAAATCAAACTCCCACCCCAAGCTACTACGAAGATATCATTAAGTGGGAGTCACAATTAAGGAGAACTACTGCTGGATTTTAATTGACAAATCTACCATATGTTGGCATCATTAAGTTTATCAATTCTGGACAAAAAAAAGGAGAATGAGGATTTTAAGAGTCCATAGACAGATAGAGTTGAAGATGATTTCAGTTTTTTTTTTTTTTTGCAATTGGTGAAAAGTTGATGGTAGAGTTTTTTGCAATTTCAATTTACTCATTTTTTTTGTTTTATTTTTGGGTAAATTAATTATATAGGAAATCTAGTCCATGAATTGTCAAAGGGAGAGATTCTAAGGAGTTTTGTATTTACTAATTCATGGGTTAGACAAAACATGAGTCCATTAGTATATATTTTATATATCATTTCGTATAGACGGCGGTATGATTCACCGAATGCACTAAAGTAAAAAAAAGAACAAAAAACTGAAGTGTTTTTTTAGGATAACATTATTTTAAAAGGTCATATATCATAAACTGAGCATTAGATATGGGCAATTTATTTACCGTTGGAAAGCTTATTTCGAGTAGATTCGTAAAGCCTAAGATTGCATCAATCAGAGCTAAAACGACAAAGTTATTGCCTCGAGAAGTTTGCAGAAAATTGTGCTAAATTTCATTCGATCAATCGGGCAAACATCCCATTGATCTGACTTGAGACAGTAGTTTCAGTCGATCGATCCGACTTTTAGTCGGTCGATCGGGTGCTGTGTGGAAATCCACCAATTTGCACGAAAACTTTTCCTATTTGTGCCAAAGTTACTTATTTTGTTCCTACTTGGACTTTAGCCTTAAAGCACAAATTGTGAGTTATAAAAAGATGTTTTCTCTCAACTTGAAACACAGATCTCATTGTTCTAATTTGAAAATACTCCTTAGAGATCACCCTCTTTATATAGAGCTTCCATTGGAGAGTTTGTTAAAAGTTTCTAATTCTAAAGTTTTACTGCCTCTACTTTCTATTAGAAGATTGTTCATCATGTTATGAATTAAGCACAAAGAGCATGGCACGCAAATTAAGTTGAATCGTATCGTAGATTCTTATAAGAAGAACTATATTTTGTGATCGAGGGATTGACTGTGTAAGGTTATGAGTATATATTGTAACTGTTCGAAATTAATTTTTTATTTTTCGCTTGTGTGGTGCATGATTTTTTTATAGGAGTTTTTACATAAAAATTTATGTGTATTCTTTTTCAAATGATAAATTATTTTTTGCTTGTATTTATTTCATCTATTTCCCTGTATATTATTTGACTTCAACCTGCACCTGTAAAACGTTCGCGAGTAATTATTCAAGGGTAGGGACTTCGAGGGAGAGGGGAAGGGGGCATACATTTGTAACCGTTGAAAAGCCGGGAGGGCTTAGGTTGGAAATTGGACTTGGATGCCAGCCTGACGGCTAGACGGATGATTAGCTCCTCGCATGTTCTGCCTGTACAGTAGGCCCCACCACTGTTTTCTCTCACTTTCTCTTGATTATTATACCCAAAATTTCCTCTATTTTCTCTCTAACAAGCCCCCCACCCACCCTCTTTTCCATATATTCTCACTCCCTCCTCTCCTTCTCAGCATTCTACAACAACCCCACCACTCACACACCCCACAACAAGAAGGGAGCCAGAAGAGGAAGAAGAAAGGAGAAAGAAAGGAAGATGTCTAAGGAAGTGAGCGTTGAAGCAGAGCAAGAGCAACATGGAAAGGACTACGTAGACCCACCACCAGCTCCCCTCATCGACATGGCCGAGCTCATGCTCTGGTCCTTCTACCGTGCTCTCATCGCCGAGTTCATCGCCACCTTGCTCTTCCTCTACGTCACCATCGCCACCGTCATCGGCCACAAGAAACAGCCCGGCGCCTGCGACGGCGTTGGCCTGCTCGGCATCGCTTGGGCCTTCGGCGGCATGATCTTCATCCTCGTCTACTGCACCGCCGGCATCTCAGGTCCCAACCGTCTCAGTTGATCACTATTTTCTTTTTCATTCTCCTGCTTTTGTTCTGATGTTTGTTTTTTGCTTCTTCTGGGCAGGTGGCCATATCAACCCAGCTGTGACCTTTGGTCTATTTCTAGCGAGGAAGGTGTCTCTGCTGCGAGCCATATTGTACATGGTGGTCCAGTGCCTAGGAGCAATCTGCGGCGTTGGATTGGTGAAGGCCTTCATGAAGAACCCATACAACCGCAACGGCGGTGGGGTTAACGTGGTGGCTGCTGGGTACTCCAACGGCACAGCCTTGGGTGCAGAGATCATTGGCACTTTCCTCCTTGTCTACACTGTCTTCTCCGCCACAGACCCCAAGAGAAAAGCTCGTGACTCTCACGTCCCTGTAAGGACCCTTTCTCTCCAAACCAATCTGATGTTTTTCAGATGAAAAGAATACAAAAAGTAGTGTTTTTCATGTGTTGGGGGGGTTTTGGACTTTTGTGTTGTAGGTTCTTGCTCCATTGCCTATTGGGTTTGCTGTGTTCATGGTTCATCTGGCGACGATTCCCATCACGGGGACTGGTATCAACCCTGCAAGGAGTTTCGGACCTGCTGTCATCTACAACAACGACAAGGCTTGGGATGACCATGTGAGCTTCTGGGTTCCACCATATGTTCAATTCCTCAACTGGGTGTTTTTAAGATTTGTGTTTTGATCTGATTTTGTGGGTGTTTTTTCTGCAGTGGATTTTCTGGGTTGGGCCATTTGTTGGAGCGCTTGCAGCAGCTGCGTACCATCAGTATATTCTGAGAGCTGCAGCCATTAAAGCTCTGGGATCCTTCCGCAGCAACCGATCCAACTGAAGTCTTTTTTAATCTTTCTTTTATCTTATGTTTGGTGGTGTATGTGTGGGGAGTGAAAGGTGAGAGAGGAGCAGCAAAAAAAGTTTCACTTTTTATTTCTGTGTATTTTCAGGTCTGTGATTGTGTACTATTGTCTGATTAATTAGTGAGGGTTTACCTGTCTGTGAATTATGAAAATGAATTCTTTCTGGAACATTCTCTCTTCTTCTTATTTTTGCTTTCTTCTTTCCCAACCTTATCTGTTTTGTCTTGTATGCACGGTAGATATGATAAAGAAACGAGGGCGAATTCTTAGGACGGGGGCAACCTATTAATAAAAAAAAAAATTTTTTAGCTATTGGGTTTTGCTACAACCTTGTAATCAATTGATAATATGAATGTAGGTCCGCAGGTTCTCCAAAATATCCCCCTTTGTGCGGCTTGGCGTGGCCTTTGTTGTCTTTTCTGTTCTCTTAGGGGGGCCCACTATGATCGATATTCCCTTTGTTATTGCATACCCAATTTGATTTAGATATGGGTATTGGGTATTGAACTTTTTTCTAGGGCCTAATCCATATATAAAAGAAGAGGAACCTTCCCTCTTCTCATCTCCGCCTTCATTGGCAGTAGTGCCATGCATCCATATGTGGGCTCATATAAGCAGTGGGCCATTTTGAGGGTAAGATGGCTAAGCTCCTTGGTAAAAAAAAAGCAATAATTATTTGTGCACACTAAAATGCATACATGTGTTTGATAACAAGTGTAATTATATCATAATTATCATCATTATTATTAAAGTTTTATTTTAATCATATTTAGGTCGGTTATATGAATTTTGTTTTTCTATTGTATTTTATTTTGAGCAAAATTTTTTGATAAATTAAATTTTTTTAAATCTGAATTAATGATATTCATCAAAAATATTCGGTGTACTCCTATTTTTTGATGGGCTATCCACGTATATAGTCAAATGTTTTCTTACCGTTGTTATTATCGGCATACGCTCAATGTGTTTAAACCTCTTAAACAGTTTTTCTAATCTTATCCTCTATTGGTGCTACTTTTAAATGCTTTCGAAAGTGATCATTTCTAATTTTATCTTTCCTAACTTTACCACATATCTATCTAAGCATTCTCATTTTCACTACATATATCTTATAAATATGCATCTTCTTAATTGGCCAGCATTCCGCTCTATATGTCATAGTTGGTCTAATCATTGTTTTGTAAAAATTGCCTTTTAATTTCATAGGCATTCGTTTGTCACAAAGTACTCCAGAAGTTAGTCTCCACTTCAGCCATCCAGCTTTTATCCTATGCTCCACATCTTCATCAATCTCTCTATCCTTACTAATTATCGAGCCTATGTACCGAAAAGAATCTCTACATGGTATCTAATAGGCTTCAATTTTGACAGAAGTTTCAGCACTTTGTATATGCCTACTGAAGTTGCAATCTATATATTCTATCTTTATATGACTTATTTTAAGGCCTTTAGATTCTAATGCACCTCGTCATCTCTTAAGTTTTGCATTTATACCATCTCTTAATTCATTCACCAATACTATATCACTTACAAACAACATACACTATGGTACTTCTTCTTGAATATGCACAGTTAACTCATCCATAATTAATGCAAAGAGATAAGGGCTTAAGGTTGATCCCTGATGTAAACATATAGTCACGAAAAATTCACATGTTTCTCCACATATGGTTCTCACAATTGTTACTGCTCATTCATACATATCCTTAAAAATTTTAATGTAACTTTTAGGGACATTCATTTTCTTTGAAACCCACCAAATTAAATTCATCAACGTCCTATCATAAGCCTTTTCCAAATCGATAAAGAGTATGTGTAGATTTTTTCTTTTTGCTCGATATTTTTTCATTAATTGCCTAAGTGAAAAGCTAGCTTCCATAGTTGATCTCCTTAGCATAAAACCAAATTGATTTTCAGGGATCTTGGTCTTTCGTTTCAGTCTTTGCTCCATTATTCTCTCTCATAACTTCATAGTATGACTTATAAGTTTAATCCTTCGATAGTTAGTACAATTTTGTATATCTCTCTTATTCTTATATATAGGTACTACAATGCTTCTTTTTCATTCATCTGGCATTTTCTTTGTCACAAGTATTTTATTGAATAGTCTACATAACCAACTCACCCCAACCTCTCCTAAGCATTTTCATACCTCTATCGGAATACCATCTGAACCTATTGCCTTTCCTGTGTTCATTCACCTCAATGCTTCTTTCATTTCCTCTCCTCAATTCTACGGAGAAAAATATACTCTAGTGATGAAATATCCTCCTCAACTCTTGTATCGTTCAAATATTTTTAAGTTTATTCATCTCATAATATAAGAAATAAAAAGTGATCACGGTTGTTATTGTGTGGTGTTACAAAAGTTATTATGTGTTTTGTATATATTTTAGTGGCGAATGTGTCTTAACAAAAAATGGTAGTAATTCTTGCAGGTTACCATGATGTCACTTTTTATGCCCTTAATTTTTAGATTTTAAGATTGTGTGGATATTTTTGGCATTAATTTTGCCATGTTCCTTCTTTAAGATCTGTTTTTGTGTAGGGCAAATGGATGAGCTGAGAAAATTGGGCGTAGAGGATTGAAAGAACTAGGGCGGAGAAAACGTTCACAAGGGACAGGTTTCCCCTGCTTGCGTTCTCCTCCTGTTTTCTCTATTTGATTTTATGGTAACTCTGGTCCATTTATTTTCATGGAGAGGGTTAAAAAAAATAAATAGATGAGGAAAGGGTTGGTTTTCTTTCAAGGGTCAGGCTGAAACTGCCAAGTGGTACAGGGCACTTTTGTTTCCGTGGAGCGTTCTAAAAAAATGAAAAGGGTATGGATTTCTTTCTGGTGCCGGTGGGAACTGCCAAAGTGGTGTAATTGTGGACCACGCAAGTAAAACTGCAAACGACCTTTTACTGGTACATGAAAACATAAATATCTCAACAGTGTATAAGAAAAATTATATTTCTTTAATACTGACCTGAAATAAAGTTTTAAAATAATAAAAGTATCTTTATGTCATTTTTTAAAATTTCTTAATAAATATTTTAAAAGAGATGATAAAGGCCAATCCAAATGACCTACTTGGATCCACTTCAGTAAATCAAAATGTTTAGTTTTGTGAAAGAGGAAAATTTATTAAAAGACTAAAATTATCAGGGAAGATTATTTTGTCATTTAAAAAAAATTATAAAGAAGGGTTGATTGAAAGAAATCAGAGATATTGCCTGTACAATGAAATTCAAATATAGCATTTGTCCAAGAACGTGTGAAGTTTAAATATTTTCTACAAAACTAGTTATATTTTAGGAATTTTTACAAATGAATTCTACAAAACTATTTATATTTGAGGGATTTTTACAAATAAATTCATCTCAAATATGGATTACACAATTTGCTTATGACAAATACATATATAACGAATTAGGGTGTGGTATATTTTTTTCGATAAATTTGCCCTCATAAAAAATGGTAACGATGCGTTATCAAAAAATTATATAATTGCAGGAAAAAAATATATAATTGGGTCAAATTCTAACAACATTTTCTATGTTTATTCACATCAGTATAAGGATATTATTAATCAGATGTTGGAAACCAAAATTTGGCGTAGAATCTATAAAAAATGATAACAATATCATTACCGAAAAATTATATACTTGCAAAGAAAAAATATTTCTGGGTCAAACTTTAATATCCTTTTCAATATTAATGCACCTTAGTATAGAGATATTACGGATTAGATGTTAGAAACAAAAAATGAGTGTAGAATCTATAAAAAATCATAACGATATCATTACTTTAAAATTATATATTCAAGGTAAACAATAATTCTGAATCAAATTCTAGTGTCATTTCTAGTGTTTGTGTACCTCGGTATAATGATATTACGAATCAAATGTTAAATAATAAAAATAAAGATAGAATCTATAAAAGATAAATGATATCGTTATCTAAAAATTATATAGTTGTAGAGAAGCACATTACTCAGGTAAATTTTTGAGGTAACTGCTATATATTTATATTTCTTATTCAATGTTCAAGCTATAGATTTTATAGAGATATATATATATATATATTCCATGAAGAAGAAAGATTTAATTGAAGGAAACCGAACTTGGCACTACACAAAGCAAGGAACTAAAAGAAAGACAAGATACTACCAGAACAAGCTTTGCTCCAAGGAGCCAAAATATCATAGGCAACTTCGACTTAGGTGCAGGCATGAGGGGACTAGGGGCTAGTGAGTAAGACGCATCTGATTTTTCTAAGATTCGGATTCTGCATTGGGCAAAGGCTGATCCTGGATCAATATGATAGTAGAAGCTATGAGTGTACTCTCCCGCCCTCTTTTGCTCCTACGGAAACTATTCCTGGATTGTTGGTGAGAGGAAAATCTTGAATATATTGGCCACTGGAAAATTCAACTCGGCTAAGAAATCTGCCAAGGAGTTAAGAGATCTCTTACAATGGAGGATCTATTGTTTTTTACTTTTCTTTATTTTCTTTTATTTGTGAAAAAGGTTTTTGCTTTTTTATTTTAATGAAGTTTCAATTGGAATGGTTTATATGGATATGGGAATTGGGTTTGGTGAATTATGTATTGTCTTTACTTTTGTTTTCTTTGCTTTTATTTATGGTGAATTATATCTTCCCCTAGAAGAACTTAATTTTTGATGTGGAGTTGACAGCTCTAAATTTGAATGCTATACGTTTGCATTAATCAATACTAAGAAAGGACACCAAGGGAAAAAAATATGACAAAACTCAATTACTCTAAAACACCTCATGCCAAAATTATTTTCTACAAAATTTATAACTAACACGGAACATAGAACAAGTACTATAAATATATGGCAGTTACCTCAAAAATTTGACTTAGTAATGTACTTTCTCTACAACTATATAATTTTTAAATAACGATATCATTACCATCCTTTATAGTTCTATATCCATTTTGTGTCTCCAATATTCGATATGTAATATCATTATACTGAGGTACATAAACACTAAAAAGTATACTGGAATTTGACTTGAACTTGTTTTTCCTCATAACTAAATAATTTTTAAGTAACGATATCGTTACAATTTTTTATATATTCTACATCTATTTTTTATCTCCAACATCCAAACAATTTTTATACTAAGGTGCATAAACACTGAAAAGGATACTAAAATTTGACCTAAAAATATTTTTTACTTACAAGTGTATTATTTTCTAGTAACGATATCGTTATCATTCTTTATACATTTTATGCTAAATTTTGATTTTAACATCTGATTAATAATATTTTATATTAATATTAATAAACATAAGAAATAATATTTGAATTTGACTCATATATGTTATTTTTCTTCGCAAATATATAATTTTTAGATAATGATATCATTATCATTTTTTACGATGATAAATTTATCTAAAAAAATATACCACACCCTAATTTATTCTATAATGTTTTTATAATTAATTTGTCTAATTTATATTTAAGATGAATTTATTGGTAAAAGTTTATACGATGAGCTTTAGCAAACCGTACAAACTACACATATCCCACGGTGGATATTGCATGCGTGTTATGTAAGGGCACTTGTTTAGGTGCTAGTCGTAGTCAACAAACTATAAAATCATGACTCTTTCTAGCTAACGTTGTCATAGACTAGCCTGTCCATCTGATGATGGATGACACATACTCTGGACTTTAATGTATCACAGCAGAGAAGATCACTCCTGTGGTTGTCCAATACTGCACAAGGTCCATGGTGGTGGTTTTTTTGTGCAGACTCGAAGGGACCGGTCTGGATTTGATTCCATGAGACTCGGACCTTTTTTAATGAATGCATTTCTAAACATGGTTCAAATGAAAGAAACAATGGTGAGCACCTATGTCCATGCATAGTGGTGGGCCCAGGGTTTGTTTGGTTTTGGGAGTAAATTGAGAATTTTATATAAATTTTAAAGGTAAATCCATAATTTTTAATAAATTTTTTGTAGTGAACCTAAGATTTTATATAAAATTTCAAAGTGTGACATAGTTTAATTGGTGTGAGTGCACCATATGCCATTTCTTAGGTCCGCCCTTGCCCATAAACTTTAATGGAAACATCCATACGTACAAGTGACGAGATTATAAAATTAGAGAGGGCGAAAGATATATATTCTAATATATGAAATTGATAAAAACTCACAGAGCCAAAATTTTCATATGGGTTGTGATGGTGAAAGAAGTCCTTTGGGGGGGCTGCCCTCAAAAGCTTGTACTTACATTGGCACTATATCTTTCATCCCTCCCCCTGAATATGTCAAAAGTAATGTTATCTCAATTCTTAAACTTATTATTGCACATAAGGGCCCTTACAGGTTCTTTAATTTCCAAATTCGTAAATCTATAGTGGGTCACCTGCTTAATATCCAAGCTGCTAGCAATCAGAGTTTTACGTTGAAATACTGTCCTTACTTTCTAATAAGAGAAGGTACACCGTCCTTAATCACATAAAAACCATGTGATTGTGCCTAACTCTTATTATGAAAACTTCTACACAATGATTTGTTTTTCGGTGTGAAATTCAATTCCTATTGCTGAGAAAGAGAAGAAAGATTTTCTAAATGACACCTAAGCGTATAGTAATCTCATCAAATGGAACCAGTGGTGTGAAAAAAAAATCTATGACAAGGAGACGCCAACCCTTATGGTTGATTATCTGTAAAACCCCTCCATACTCAACACCACCTACTAGTATGGTAGTGTATGTGGCGGACTTCCTAAACACTCGTACAATAAGTGTGGGTGTAGAATTTAAGTGTGGGTCTTTCTTACTAACATGACTAGTGTAAATTCAGTGGCCTGCATATCTTAATTTCTATACAAGCATATTTGGGTGATTTAAGTTTTTTCAGTCACACTGGTGAACCCAAATAAAATAAAGAGAATACGAAAAAGAACCCTTTACTCGACCACTAAACGAAATTAGTCTTAAATTAAGTTAGTGTATAAATCGGATTCTCATGACTCAAGTAAGGGGTCTTGCCCATAAAATCCTCTAAAATAAATGAAGTTTTAGATGTTTTCAGCATGAATCATTTCTCTACTTTGGGGTGGCCTTGGGTTTCTCATAAATCCATCCTAAACCGGTCTCATTCATTGTAAATTTGTAATGACCTGAGAAACTTTATTGCCATAACGGAGATTTTAAGTTGCTCCTAATAAAGGCCATGGGTCAGAGGATCAATTAAGGAATACATTCCACCCGTTCGTGTTTGACCAGGCTTCTATTTGACCAAGTATCAAGATGTTGCCTCTGGTTCATAACCTAGCCTGCAGCCTGACCTGAATTAGCTTGGTCCTCTGCCCCATTACCTTAATTAGCCCCAACTATTTTAAACTTTGGGTGGGTCATTTATAGATGGTGCTCAACATCATCTTCAGCATTATCATCAAAGGGTCTTAAAGGTCATTGTCAACTTGCACAACTTTCCTAAATTCCAGCTTGGTGCTGAAGGCAACAACTTTATAGCAAAGTGTCAATTAATGATCTAATGGACCAACCAACAGGCATCTAATAGAGCACCTCCTTCTTATCTACTTCATATTAAAATATGAGAAATAAAGAAACATATAGAAAACTACAATACTCAGACAAACACGTAAACAGTAAGTTCAACTAGAACCTACACTGTCAGTACTCTCACTTTTTTAATCATCCAATATCAATTGCGCTACATGAGCTTTTTCTCATATAAATATATAAGTGCTCATACATGGAGTAGCAATTGTTGGGACAACAAAAATCCGAACTCTTGAAATTCAATGTAGAGGTTTTTGCCTTCAACGTTTCGGATTTTCTATAGCCTCAAGAAGCAGTCTGTGTCATCAGGGGGAGGGCTCTGTCCCTCACCACTTCTTCCCGTGCAAGTTAGCTCACCAAATTTGGTCATAGATTCTCCAGCTCAGAGGCCACAATTTTTCACTACAACCTCAATTTCAAATTCTCTTTCAAGAGGGTCTCACTATGCAGCTACCAAGCACAAAATTCTCACCCCCTATGTAAGTCAACAGCCCTGGGCTCTCCTTCAATATTGTTTGGGAATCTATGATATTCTAGCAATTTCTCCAATGTATAGTAACCTTTTTTGATGTCTACCCCTTTTGGGGGCTCCTTGAGCTCATGTATACTTTCTTCTCCTTTTTTTTTAATACAAATTACCTATTAAGCAAAAAAAATATATGGGGATTAAATTTGGAAACTCATGCACACTGTAAACTTTGACAAGATCATCAACATCAAGCCCGCCCTTAATTGTGTCGGTCTAACCTGACCCATTGTTATCCCTACTTAGCCATCTTGGTGCAGGAATGATCAACAGCTATCCTAAATCTCTTTTTCTAAAATTACTTTAACTCCATTATTTCTAGCTTTTCTTAAATGAAAATCCATAATAACAGAGGAGGATCTAGTGACATTGGTGATTTGACATGTTTGGTGGCAAATCACTTGTCTGTACAGCTAATGCAACCCCACAAAAAACATGAAGAGACATTTTAAAGACAAATCCGCCGTTCCTTTCTTGAGTAAACGTGGTGGAAAGAGATTCAAATCTAAAGAGAGGAAGCTGCGAGGCATATTCGACCCAGATGATGCCACGTGGCATTATCCTATTCGTCGAGGGTACAAAATCACATGGATAATCAGGTCGCTTTATCCATGATGTGGCCCGAAATGGCCATGAGAATACAAATTTTCCAAGTTGAAAAGAAAGCCCTCTCTGTAAGTTATTCCAAGGAAGCTGCACTTAAAAAGATATGGAGACCATCTTTTTTGGAAAATAAAAAACAGATATGGGTACCATTTCAAAATAAAACCTTGGGATTCTCTCTTTCATCCAAAGTCAGCCTCAAATAGTGATTTCTTGATACTACAGAAATGTATATGATTTTTTTGATAGGATTTTATTGGAAAATACTTGTGTTTTAAGTTTTATTCCCTTTTTGCCTATCATAGTATTGCTCATGATGTATGCTTTTATCATAACACCTACTAAATTCATACAAATGTACACAAGTCAAGTTTACAATAGTTTTGAACACCCAACGTAAATGTAGGGAGCAAATTTACACCTTATGTCACTCGACCAACTCCCAATTAAATATAAAAAAAGCTTCGACAACAGCAAGTCCACACACAATTGTCACATGTCACAATCATATCATTAAAGTAATCGAGACATTAATCTACCTGATAACTAAAAACCATGTAGATATATGTTTCTTCTTTTTAAGTGGGAAAATTTGTAACTTCTCTTCTCTTCCTTCTAACTTCATCTCAACTATTTTATTTTTACTCTACTTAAAATGAATATGTGGACCTCACTATGTTTCTTTTGAGATAGAAAACTTATGGCTTACCTCTCCTTCATTTTGTCTTCATTACATTGTTTAGCGTTTAACAAACAAATGCATTTAAAGTTGAAAAAGAGAGTGCACCTATCCTTGGGCCCAATGGTAAAGCCTCTTTTTTCATCAAAATGTATTTGAAGTTTGAATTTCTTATTTTTCAGCTTTCTCATTTTTTAACCCTTAGAGGTTATTTAGGGCTTAACTAGATAGAACTTCAATATAAATGGAAAATGAACAAAAAAAAATGCATGAAGATTTACTTTACTGCACAGCACGCATCATCATTCGTGCCTAGGCGTGGCCATGCCAGGTCAACACAGCACGGCACATTTAACACATCTAAGGGTGCCCCCCACCTCATCCGAAGTCTACCCCACTCACAAGAAGGCTAGGAACCCAACCTCCTAAGCTGGAATATTAAAAAAAAAAAAGCATAAATGTACCGGAGGCAACACGAGTAGGGTAATATTTATGGATCTCAATGGCCTTGGGGTAATATATATATATATATATATCTATACATACATATATATATGAGAAATATTCATGTGCTTATATCCCTCACCAAGAGACTGTGCATACTCTTCTGTGGGGCCCATGGTGGACCCCACTAAGGGATAAGGCCAGGGGAGATAGAAAGATCTATGCGGGATCACCTTAGATACTAAGTTTGACGCCAACACATATCCCTGACCCCTTCATCTATGACCCACAAATTCATTTCATTCGAATGGGTGCATAGTCGATCCAACGGTCCAATAAATTCGGCTTTGACCAAACCAAAAATTGGTAAACGGGTTCAATTCAAAGGGGTTGTGTTTGTGGTCCATTTTGATAGATCATATAGTGGGTCCCACCTAGAGTTCTCACAAAAAAAGGTAAGAGATATATGCACATGAATGTTCTCCTATATACATATATATATAATGTCTTTATCCGGATTTTTATAACTACTATGCCTTCAAGTATTCTCATTTATACACCATCCCAAATGGCACACATTGGCAGTAACAACTATATATATGGACGATGGGGATGTCAATGGCTTCAAATCTAGTCTTATTTCAATCCCTAACCAACACCAAAAAGGCCTACCCTGATTCAATTTTCCACACTTTTTTTTAAATGCATTCAAGTTAAAAAAAGATAAAAGAGTAATTCAAAATGAAGTAAAACAATGAGAAAAGGTATAATAGCCTTACGCCAAACCCATTCAACCAAAAAAAAAAAAAAAAAAAGAGCACCGATGCAAACACCACAACCCTCAGAACACCAATAAAAAGACTATCCCTATAAACGCCTTTCTTGGCCAGTGAATCCACAATATCATTAGCCGAATGGAGAATATGCTTAAAGACCACTTGCATCAATGAAGAAAAATATTTAATTTCATAAAAAAAATGTATAGAAATTTCCAAGGAGCATAACATTTTGGGAAACCCACGAAATTACATTGGATGGATAACTCTGCACAATCAAATTTTCATTAAAATAACTGAAGTAAATTCTTAAAGCTTCTAGAATCCCAACTACCTCCGGCCACATCAAATTTCCACACTTGAAAACTGCAGATTTTAAAATACACTTGACAACAACCTTCTTCAGGCATTTAATCATCATGGTCAATCCACATAAAAGAAAAGAACCAACAATTTGAGGTTGCTGGGTAGTCAGTATCTCCTCTCCTTTATCATTCACAAATGACTAATTATAATAAAATACAGGGCATCGGTTCATTCTTTTCCAATAAAATAAAAATTGAGGTCAGGTTTACATTGTACAGATTTCAACATCCAGTTATCCCTTAGGGCCTGTTTGGATAAATGAAGAGTAGACTAAAAGGAAGTAGATTTTACATGAGGAATGAAGTGGAGGAGAAGTGGGTTGAAGTTAAGGTAGATTAGTTTACTTCACTATGTTTGGATGATTGATGTAAAGTGAAATTTAAAAATATTATGGAGTAGAATTGACTTTAACTCAAGAAAATTAAAGTATTTAGAGTTAAAGTGAAATGAAGTATACATGAACAAACAACAATATTTCATCTTTGGACAAGACTCATCCAAGTAGGGTAGAGTTGAAATTTTAAGCTGTTAAGGCCCATTTAACTTCACCCTACTCTATTTTTTGCTTATCCAAACAAGCCCTTAGTAATCAACAGGATCAGAGTCCAAAATGCAACAAGGTTAGAGGCACACCTCCATCCCCTTATGTTCTGAACAAGACTAGCCCCATTTTGTGGGGTGGGCTCTGAAGTGGGAGAAATAGAGTTGGGCTGCTGAGTAGGGCTTATAGTGGTATTGCTTGCTTTGACATTTATACCAAACTTCATACCACCAAGACAATGCCCTGAAACATTGCAAATAAACCAGTAGGTCTGGGCCTCATTGAGCGTTACACGGTCGCTACCACTCTTGTAGGTCTTTATAACACCTGAGCGCGCGTCACACGACCTGTATGTCTCCTGGGTGACCTGACAAACGTCGTGTTGCCCCTTGACATAGTTAAAAACTGCATTTATCACATCACTGAAAATTAGTACACTATATTGAATCATCATGGGCTTCATAGTTTCTTAAAGGCCCGGTCCAACTTCTCACCTTTGTGTTTTTATTTATATTTTGCATTTGGATGGTCCTTAATAGTGGGCCTAATTTTCAGGCCCGGATGTGTGGGACTGAAAGTCTCAATTCCAACCCATTCCTGAAGATGTATGGCTTTTGAGCTGAATATGTCAAGTCTGACAGGTCATTCACGCAAGAGAGAGCCAGCCGGAGCTGCCCTTTAACTATCAGGTAAAAAGTAGACCTGAATCCAGCCAATGGGCCAGGTCTGAAGTCAATCACATATCCCAATCTTCACCCTAGGGCCATGCCACAGAGCAGGCCCCTTTATCTCACATTGTATGAGAAATAAATGATCATTTTGGGATAGATTGTTCATTTTAAACACTTTGAAATACAAATCTTAGAATTTTTAGCAATCGAATTACATGAAACAAATGGACTATTTCTTAAATGTCCTTGTTGGTGCAAGGAATGTTTTAAGAATTGGACTGGACCCATCGGTCCCGCCCAATTGAATGAAAACCATTGTAGGTGCAGCTCTGCCAACCAAAATCACCTACTTTCAGTTAATTCTTGTGTCGGTGCAGTGGTTCAACACTTCAACTGCTAAACCATTAGAACCGTTTAAAGTAATCAATACTTAAGAACTGACCAACATAAAAGATTGGAGAAAGATGTACCAAAGTTGGTCTAAAATTTTATATTATTGTCAGTTTCATTTTTGAAAGCACAAAATTTTAAATATTTCAACATATTTTTAACCTAACAATTGGCCTTAAATATTTGCATATTTTCTTTTGTTTTAGAATTTTGTTTTCAATTCCTTGTCTTTTGGTGAACTCAGTATATATTTATGATGTCTTGCTGATGTTATAGAATAACTGAAATCAACCACCCGTTGACCCGCCAAACCTCGGCCTAGTTGGGTTTGTTAGGCTGTCCGGTTTTTCAAATATTGGTTGCAAGGCCTGACAAGCTATATGCCTAAAGGGACTGGCCCAACCCGAAACTCATTCTAAAGGCGGTTCTCCTTTCAACTCCTTCCCAAGCCAAGGCCCAGCCATGACCTGGGTGTAATTCAGACGCGGAACACACATTGAATTGGCTGGGTTGGACCATCTCAACCACAGCCATCTGGGAGCAATGATTTCAATAATGAGTGTGAGAGGCGGGCAGTATGTGTCAGGTTTAACCCAGACTCAATCCAATGTGAAATTCAACTTGGCCCCAACCCGAACTTTGATATAAACTAACCAGTTCCATTCTCAAACGCAAAACAAGCTCAATTCTGAACAGAAAAATGCCTGACCTGAGTTTCGGTTCTAGTCAGGTCATATCAGTCCTGCGTTCAAGTTGAAGCCCAAGCTCAGATTTGGACCTAAGTTTCCGCTTCCAACCAGGGCCTAATTTTTTACTGTCCTAGGTTTCAAATTTGGTCCGTAAGCCATCCAAAATGGGCAATGATTTAAAATTTTGATATGATGCACCATGACTTTGCTGAACCAGCTTGGCCTAGCAGATCAAATGAGTACTCAGCCAGAGTCACCAGCACTGACCTACTGAGTCAAGTCAAGTTTTCGAACCATCCAGTGGAGACCAACAGATAAATGGTCTAGATCATCTAACCCATAAGATTCAAAGATGGAAAAAGCATCATTGCATAAATTAACCATTGCTAAATGAATCCTAACTAAGATTCACCCATGAATGAAAGAAGAGGATCATAAGGCTAACCTATAACATCTCCAACCACGAAATTGTATTCATCCGACCACGCCTGGAAGTTTGTCGACGTGCTCCATCCTTCCGCACCGCCCACGTCGAAATCCGTCGCCTCAACATGGTCCATTGATAGAAAACTCATCAGAGAAATCATCAGGAAACGATAACATATGATAGTATGTGCCCCCATGGCTTGCATGTTGAAATGAGGAAAGAATGAAGATAGTGTGATGGGTGTCTGTTGGCAGTTTTAAAGGGTTGGAAGATCTCTGAGACTAGTTTGTGTGCTTTGACTGAGTCATGAAACCCCGAAGTCTTCAATGAGATTAGTTGCCCATGCCTTTCATGGGTGGAAGGAGTCAACCTTTCTTTAATTCTCTTCTCTTCTCATTGAAGCAGAGTATACAGTATTCTTGCTATGCCAGCATGAGATTATCATAGATTTCATATTGTGGATTGCATAAGCAAAGGATATGTGGGCCTATTGGGTTTTTGGACCTAGGTCTGTCAATGTGCTTGAGAGTGACTTGTTCTATATCTTATTAACTATAAAAGCCGGAAAAAAAAACCCAGAGATTTTCATCATTCATCATTTGTCATCCTAAATTTCAAGTTCTAACCTGATCTATGCTCCAAATAAGGTAATTATTATTTTAAGTTAGTCAATTTTGAGAATATCTAATCTGGGCCGGACTTGAGTTCAACTAACTTCATCGGCCAAGTTTTTAGTGCAAGTCCACCTCAGCTTGGCTTGGCTAATTGAAAGTCCTTGAACAGGGGGATCAGTCCATTGTGACCCCCATCAACCATCCGACCAGCCTAATGGGGCTGCTGTAGGGCCGTAGGCCCGGTATTGTGGACTGTGCTTTATGAATGGTATTTTTGCCTAATAAAAGACCCATGTCAGGTTTCTTCGGAGTAGAAAAAACTTATGTGGCAGGTATTTTCTCTCCCTTTTTGAATAATCCTTCGCAAAATCCCTACAAAATAAGTTTTTCTTTGTTCATTATCAGAATGAAACATTTCCAAGATGGGGCCAAACAAGGACGGCCCAATTGTGGAATGGGATTGAATTCTAAGAATTCAAGGAGACATTTTTTAAAAAGTGAATAAAATTCGAAGAAACGCAGACTGTGACCCATACATGCCCATAAGATCATCTATTTTAATGGAAAATCGAATTAAGGTGAGATGGTAAATGAATCAAAGGAAGTCCGTGTCCATCCAAATCCCGCACCTTATTGTCCTTCAGCCCTACCATCGTTTTTAATCCCTATTGGAATAGAACCCATTTTACCATGAATTCTTATTAACTCAATTCCATGCACATAGAAGGCCGGCTAAAAGGTAGCGATTCTTATTTCTTTTCTTCACCGTTTCTTTTATTCAGTCTTAGTATATTGTTTCAGTCTGGCGACGTTAGGAAACAGTGGAAAAAAGAGAACCAGATCAGATCAGATCAGATCAGTCATACAAAGGCTGATGCTGTGGCAGTTAAAGCCAAGTTCATCTACTTTGTTGATTCGTATAATGACCATTGAACAAACGGCTAGATTTGAAAATGCATCTGCAATAGGCCACATTATTTGGAATGTAATGATTACATGGGTATTGAAAAGCATGGCCAACAACCAACCCATATGCGTCTGGTAGAGAAGAAAAGTCAACACTAGGCTTTTATTACAGCCATCCGAAGGTTGCGTGCAAACAATTGGTAGCGAACTACAACAATAATAAAAACAACAATAAGAACTACTAATGGACCTTGATCAATTCGAAATTTGATAATGTGAAGTCCAAATCCACATATTTTGATCCGCTTCTCGGGGCATTATTCTATCCTCCCACGTTGGATTCACTAATGGGGCTTGATCAATTTTCTCAAGGTTATAGGGTGTATAAATCTTGCATCATGATTCATGACAGAGAAGATTAAATTTAACTAAAACAAGGGGTCCCATCATTCTTAAATTCAACTCTCTTTCGTGTTGGAAGTTGGATCAGGCATGAAGTTGTTGGGACTTGATTAGAATGATAGTGATGTGGTAGACATGAAGAAAATGTGATTAAATTAGCATGTTTTCCAGTGTAATCTGACAATACAGATCACTCCCATCAAGCAATATAGACATGACAAATCAACAGAGATTGTGAGCCCAACTGTAGATTGGATATGCCTTACATTATACCGACTCCCATCAAGCAATATAGACATGACAAATCAGGGCCTGTAAACAGAAGCATCGGACCCCAGTGGTTCTAACCATTTATGAACTGCGCTCGCAATGATTCATCTACTCATAACGCTATTATGACATTTAGGTCAACCACCCTATCCAGCCACCCACCAACACCACACAAACTAAATAGGAAGGGGGTCTTTTGGTAATGGTATCCCCAACAGCTTAGCTACAGATCAGAACAGTCTGTCACCTGGTTTTAGTTCATTGGCCTCCTAAAGGTTCTTCACCAAAAAGATAAAAGTAGATACACACAGTACAAAGTATTTACACCAATCCTCAACTACACATGATTTTGCAGCCCTGTGCAGGCGGTATCTTTTAGCTAGTCCATTTATTGCATCAAACAGAAAGGGTAAAAGAGGAGCACTGTTGCGACAATCTCGTTTTCTTGGAGCAGTCAAATTTTCATGGGTTGAGGGAAATTTGATCTGAGATCTCACATTCTAGGGAAACTGCATATGTGATGATGCATTCAAGCTCTTGACCTACTGGTAAGACCATTATGCAGTGCCTGCGTATGAGTTCCAACTGTGGTAGATTTCCCTCAATCAAAAAATTTTAAGTCAAGAGGCAACTTGCAGGAATAAAAAAGTTTAAAGAACCATACACACCCACACAAACCGGTTCTGCGCTTAATACAGTGAGTCGCATACAGTGTCCCTGGTGATTTAACCAAGGTTTGGAAAAGTAGAACTTTTTAAAATTAGAATCAGGTATAAGAGGTTAGGGGATTAAACATTTTTAAAGGGTTAATCTAGATCAAACGAGACCCAATATTATTATTTCAGATGGTAAGAGTGAACACCAAATTCTTGGGCATTGTCATCTGGTATTTATTCGTTAGATTGCGAGTCCCCCTGCAACCCAAGAGTTACAAACCAAAACAGCCAAACTGGAATCTCATGTAATCCAGAGACTGCATATAAGCTTTCTTGATTATTTTGAAATTCAAATCCACACCCACACAAACAAAATAACAAAGAACAAAACTATAGGAAGCATAAGAACCCCTAACAATTTCTGGATACCTGTACTACATTTGCATGACTGCCCCCCAAAAAAAGAAGAAAAAAACAACAAAACAAAGCAAAAAGACATAAGCCAACATGCCACTTGGTAATTATCGACTTTTAATTATATAAAAGTAACCAATCTGAGAAAAAGATCAGTGTTGCCATAAAAAAAAAAACACAAACAAGAAAATACAAGGCCACTGTAGACTGTAGAATTTACTATGAAGAAAATTGAATGCAAGAGCTAGACATACAGTGAGGGTCCACCCATGAATTTCAATACTCTCTGCAAATCTAACTCGTGCAACATGACTCCCAAGTACATAGCAAATGTTAAATGAAGCATAAGCAGCACTAGAGAGGCAAAAGTAGCACGGGACATGGGATGAACTCCGCCAATAAATTCCCATCCACATGTTTTGAGTGAATTGCCTCCATGCTTAACACTACTAAATCCAGGTTCAAGTCATCAGCAACCTCACCTATGATAGCTGTTGGCTTTTTGCCCTCCCCAAGACGCTCCAGCAACTGAAATTCCTGAAACCCACCTAGCCAAAAGTGAAATAAAACAAGAAGTGCTGCATAAGTAATAGGTTAGACGGCAATAATAACTAACTTCATCAGTAGTTCAGATGAAACCAACCTTCTTGAAGATGCCATCTAATGCTAGATAGTTGAGCATCATGCTCAGGTATTGACTCTTTTGATTTGTCATCAATAACTGCAAGGAACATCAAGGTTTATCTCTCTCAACAAAATCCCGGACTCAAAAGGTCCATCCAGTACACCAGATTCTCTACAAACTATATTGTGTTTTAAAACCTTTGACCACAGAAGAGATGCTTCCAATGAAGGTCCAATAACATTACCTACAACTGTGATGTCTGCTCCATACTTCTTTGCCAAAGACGTAGTGGTGGACACGGCCTGCCAATAAGAAAAATATAAACAATATTGTAAGGCTGCATAGTGGAAATTGATAAATGTAATCTGGTGTAAAAGAACATGTCATGATATAAAAATTTTGGGTATTTAATACCAAAAAGCCCACACAAACAACAATAATAATTGAAGGAAAGCATGTTTCAGCCCTTAAAAATGAAAGGATCCACGCAACTACTAATATATGCTTCTTGATACAAGCACCATGCTTCGTCTATGGCTCTATGCTCTACCCATACAGCTACAAATGTAGATGCAGCGCACTTGATGCGGAGCAGGGTACCAATCGCGGGGTGGGCAAAGATTGAGAGAGTACATATGGAGGGTGGAGGCGGTAGGTCAGGCTTCCACCTCAAAAATTGGCCTCATGCCAAAATCTCCGCCGCAGGCTAGGATGAAGATAACTCTGGAAAACCCAAAAGCACTTGAGATTAACTGAATAGCCAAAGAGGCTTTATATCACTTATATAGGAAAATAATAAAACCTAAATTAATCTGGACGATTCAACACATTGATGGCCAAGATTAAAACATAACCATAAAATAGAACAAAATAAAACTCTAACAAGCTAAAACATAAAAACAGATGGACTGAGGCCAAAGAACTTGGTCGAGGTAAGTGGCTGAGTCCATTGGCAGGTCGACCCATGGGGGACTAGGGGTCTATCCTACATCAGCTCTCCCCTTTTTAAAGATAACTCAACCTCGAGTTTTGTAGATGTCTTCTAGGATCAAATGTCAAGCGTACAAATCCTCGATGTGCTTTCCGGTCTTCATTCTCTTTGCATGGCTTGGCTGAAATCGATCTCTTCGTCCATGTAGAAGGAAAATGGAGGAGTGGTTTCTTTTGATTTCTGAATCCATCAATGCCTTGCAATCTAACCATCAGATTCATCAGGTGTTGACGTGGATCACAATCTTCTAAATTCTAGTCTATCCCCAAAGATGAAATCATTATGTAGAATCTTCATGCCTTGATCTTATGTTCCACTCTCCTGACCAATAGTCTTTTCATCGGATGACGTAAATGGACTTTCTAGGAGTGGGTTTATGTCCATCAAATGATTGAACTCCTTGATTTTCTTTGTTGCTTGCATTTGTTGATTAACACTATCCAATGAAGAAAACTTGAGTTCATTGTCTTCAGATCCTGCTAATGTATGACCTTTTTCTAAAGCTGTGCACGCTACTTCACCTAATAATATCATAGGATTCTCTCCTCTTTATTCCGACTCCTCACTGCAGGCTTGATATTCTTAACTATCTTCATAATATGGGGCCCTAAGACCCGTGGAGTCTGCATCTTTTGAGAGTCAGATTTTTGCATGCAAGACCATTTAATCTCGTACTTAACATGGATTGCTTCCAAATATCCCTCAAAAATGTCTTTGCAATCTCTCATGTTTTCCAAAACATCTGGTTGTAAACCTCAAAGGAAGTGATCGAAATCATAGTTCTCACTCTTCAATTTGCATTACACCTTGTAGCCTTGAAAATTCACCAATTTATTCATCCACAGTCAATTTTTCTTGCCTCAAATTAAGGAATTGGTCAAAGTAAACTTTATTCTCATAAAACCACGATCCATTTTAATAGCATACTCAAGCCTTTTTAATTGATAATTGAGGTCATTGACTTTGAACTCCATGTTGACTTGGATGCAAGAACTAAAATAGATTTGGTCAAAGTAGATTTGGAGAATTTGATTTTAGGTTTGTGGCAGATATGGTTTGGTGGTTGGTTTTGATCAAGTGGTTGGGATTTGGATCAGTAACGGTGATTAGGGTTTTTTTTTTTTTTTGTGTGTGTGTGTGTGTGTTTTTTTGGGGGTGGGGGGGTGTTGTATCTAGGGCTAGGATGATGAAGAATGTGAGTGGTTAAGGGATTGGTAGAAACTGGGTGGTTAGATTTGATTGATCTTGGTCTGCGGAGGTGATGGAGATGGTTGGGGAGGGCGGATGGATTGCCGAATCTCAAATCCAGGTGCATCGATCTTTAGCTCTGGTATCAAATGACGCAAAGCCGGGTACCAAATGTGGGGCAGGTAAAGATAGAGAGAGAAGAGATGGAGGGTGGGGTAGGTTAGGCTTCCACCTAAAAATTGGCCTCACGCCAAACTCCATATCACGGGCAAGGAAGAACATAACTCTGGAAAATCTTAAAAAACAGGAGAAATTTTTTACAAATCATTAACTGGATAGCCATAGAGGTTTGACATCACTTATATAGGAAACTAATAAAATCTAAATGAATCTAGACCATTCAACACATTGATGGTCAGGATTAAAATATCTAATACTAACCATAAAATAGCACAAAATAAAACTCTAATAAGCTAAAACATAAAAATAAATGGGTTGGGCCCAAAGAACTTGATCAAGGTAGGTGGGCTGGGTCCATTGGCGGGTTGACCCATGGGGGAACATAGGTCTGTCCTGCATCAACACTATTGCCACATCAAATTCATATATCAGGAAGGGTTGGGGCCTATGTGTAAATCGCCTAGTTAAGGCAACTGATGACACATCAAACTTTACTGTAAACTTTTTTTTCTATGGCAACTGATATTATTAAAGAGATCAGTCCATTAGAAATGGGCTGCCCAATGTAGGCTCCACCCAAGAAGGAAAGGATACAACAAAACAAGCACTAGCTAGGCCTCCATTGTCACAAAACATGCACTATTAGGACCATTGACAGATGATCTACTCCTCTAACTAGCTAGTTCAGATCCAAATTGGATTCTCTGGGCACATGAGAATGATCTCAAGTGACCTTCAAGGAGTCCCTCAATTCATAGAAGATTGGGTGTTGAACATGCCAAAACCTGGCCCAAACAGCATAAGGGCATAAGCTGGAGCCTGAGTCCGCATGGGGCCCAACTTTCCAAGTCAAGGCCTGAGCCCAAGTTTCCATCAAGAATGCTTGGGAATCCCAAAAATTTGAAACGGCTGTGTCCCTGTTGTCACAGAAAATCTCTCATGTGATTACCAAATCCTCGAATGCATCTGTTGAGATTTTTTACTGCCAATATTTGCCTATTGGCAGCCCTCTTAAGTTGGTAACTGAAAGTTTTAGTAAAATAAAAAAAGGTTATTGTACATGTATGATGACATCATAAATCAGGAATGAGTACTCCAGAACTAAAACTTCCACACTCCCAACTAAAAAGGGCTGCTAATAGGCAAATATTGGCAGTAAAAAAAATCTCTAAGAGATGCATTCAAGGATTTGGTAATCATATCTCAATTAGAATAAAGAAAGAACAATAGAAAAGAAGATTGAGAAGGAAGAACAACTAACAAAAGCAAAATAATAAGCAGATGTTCAAAAGAAGAATTGATCAAGAACAAGAAGATATTAGAATAGAAAAACGAAACAACTTACCGATGTAATTGAACATAGAACAAATAGAAATTCCACAATTTGCCTTTCAAATTGTCAACTCTCAACCATATATGCAATTTCAAAACCAACTTCCTATTCTAAAGAGTCCCAAGGGGATCTTACCAATAAGAAAACCATCTGGAAACCTACCTCGACCTAGACAAGTCTTTAAATTGAGATCCTGTTTCTAATGACACTTTAAATTGAAATGACTACCCAAAAAATAGAAACTTACATAAGAATTACACCCAATTATCAGTTTTTAACAGGCTAAAGAAATGATTCTTCAAAACAACACTAATTTCAAAATCTGGCCAGAACATGCCCAATACTTGGGAAGTTGGGGGGCCTTGAACTCATTAGAAAATAAATAGAATAACCTTCCAAAGAAAACTGCTTATATAGGATTTTAACACTCTTGGTTTACCAGACAGATCTCCCATCTAAATTGACAAAAATTCAACCACAAAGAGGGCGATGGAGTAACTATTGTTAGAGTCTTATCGTGAAGCTGCTGTTAAAAATTTCACAAGCACCATTTACTTCAGAGCAGTCCAAGAAAGTAGTTTCCAAAGAATTAAACTTGGTCAGAATGAAACTCACTAGGTGAAGTCTTAGAACCCTTTGATTTTGGTTTTTCGGAATTTCATCAAAGAGTAAAATTTACTTGCATAGAAATCAGGTTTATGACATGGGGGAACCCTCAAGTATCAAAGAAGGTGTGTTCAAAGAACTCAAACTTTCAAGTAGCCAAGCAACCCTTAACAGTTGAAATTTCCAATGTAAATGGAGTGTCCGTATTTAGAAAAGCAGGAAAAGAAAAACTCCCGTATTTGGCATCATTCTATATTGACACTGGTAGGTTATTGTGTTCATGATTCAGCTGACAAGCCATCATAGGTAAGGCAGGGAAACTTTCTCTGCACATTCATCATGAATAGGAGTTTTCCAACAAGTCAAATAACTGTTGACATTTTAAATAACTATGTTTGTTGTGGGGGGTGTAAAACAAACGAATAAATGCATTTTGCATTGACATAGCAACCTGTCTAGTCCCCTCAGAAAGATAAGGATTCCGATCAGTGACTGGAAGAAGCACATGTTTCAATTCTGTGAAAGCATCAGCAGGTAAACCACCCACAGACTCTTGCAGCTCGGCCTTTACTGGGGAAAAAAAGCACAAATATTGCTTAGCCAAATATGATATACAAAAAAAAAAATGTAACCAATACTTCCGATGCAACAACTGATAAGTCAAATTGAAAATGGCAATGCACAGTCAAACAACTAAGAACAATTCTTGTATCTAAAGCTCAACCTTGAGAAAATTAAATGAAATTGATGCTTAAATTGAGAAAATGACAGCATCAAGAAATTCTTGGGATAGAGCATATATCATAAACTTGCCAGCTACCCAAGATGGTCTTATAAATATTAACTTGATAAACAAACTCAAAGGTGATGTAATCAGTTAGATAAGATGTATGTAGCCACAATGCCCACAAGTGCACATTTGACTAAGACAGTAGCACACTCGAAAGTTAAAGCAACTCGGTGGATATACATCAGCATCTCTTTTTTAATATAATGTAGAGAAGCATTCAATGGAAAGAAATCTACAACCACAAATGCAACCGTACTCAAATGCATTTGCTGCCACTCACATTTGTGCATATGATGCTCGCGATTGCAAATTCCTAACCACACTTCGTCTTCTTCCACATGAGCATCCCATACCATTTGGAGGCAATGACATCACCATCACCAAGAATGAACGGGAAGATCCATTATTTGGATATACTAAAATATTAAATTATTCCTGAATCTGATATACATGCTAGGGTTGCCGCATGAAAAGAGAATAATACTTTTACACAGCCAATTCAACAACTTAGGACTTTGCTAGGTCCAAATTAATGCTAAAAAATTCTTATCAGAACTTATAATAACCAAGAACCTTGCCACCCATATTTAACTCCACTCCTAGAAACGATCATAATTAGGATGCCCTTAACATTATGACTTTAAGACATGCCGACCAAGAACCTCACTGATATGAACTAGTGGTCACAGGATCTAAGTTTCTAACTGTTATGTAAATCCACTATATATATATCTAGACTAGATCAAGCCCATAAGCAGTGGAGTCCATGTGTTGACGTGGGCTCCTCTTCGTCTCAAGCATCTAATTACATCAGGCTCCCAAACTTATAAAAACTCATCCTTGAGTTGTCTTGGTCCACATGAATCAAAGACCCTCCATATGTCTCTCCCAAAGCGCTGATTAATAATCACCAAGAGCCACCCTGGTACATGTAATCTTCTCCTCAATCTCAAAGTAGAATAGAGGCACAATTTCTTCCAATGAACTTGAAGTGCTCTATAGATAGGGCCTTCAGACAATTAAATTCTCTAATTATTTGCATTTAACCATCAAATTTTTAAGAACCCTTTATGTCATCTGTTTATTTTCTTCCCAGAGCCACAGTATGCGTCTGCTTATGCCTTAAGACTGATTTCTACAATAATTGAATCAATGTTATGAATCTTCTGTTTGTCATGAGCCACCGTAGGAGATTCTTCATGCAGAGAAGCAACTAGATCTGTAGGCTTTTGTCATTGGCTCCCTTGTAAGCAATTCTCAGATGCTTCAACAATGAGATCTTACTCAGGCAACTCTACTTTTGCCCCACATGGAACTTTCAGTTTTGTTATTGGTCCTGGCTGATGTGGACAACGGATCAAGATGGGAGGTGGGTATTTATGAAGATGGAAATGGGGGGAAGCTCAGACATCACACCTGAACTGAACAGGCCTCACGCCATACCTTTCGCAAGAAAGGGGAGAGAAAACAGAAAGCACTTCAAACTTTCTTTACATTGATCATAGTCTGAAAAGCCACTATGGCATTACATCACTTATATAGGTAAAAGAAAATTCCTGAAACTAATCTCAACCATAGAAACAGTTAATGGTCAAGATTAAAACACTTAAATAAACCCTATGGGCCTTGTTTTCATAACTCAACAAACTCAAAATAATTAGGTAAATAAACCAAATTAAATTAATGGGCCTATGCACTAGACTGACTGGACCCAAAGGATTGGTCGGCCCATGGGGTCATGGGCCTATCTTGCATCAACTTTCCCCATCTTGGAGAGAACTAGACATTGAGTTCTATAGTTGTCCTCCAGGATCGAAAATCCAACATACAAATCTTCAAGTTTCCTCTTGATCGTCCTTTTCTTTGCATGGCTTCCAAGGTTGTTAGTCTCCTCCTCCAATTAGTAAATTGGTGTTGTTTCCTCTTCTGATTTCTAAACTCAGCTTTGGTGTTTGATCTGATGTTGGATGCATCAGTTGTAGACATTGTATCAGCAGATCACCATCATCTAAAACTGATAGTCTTTTTCTTCCAATTCCTGTTCTTATATTTCAGTGTCTAGTTTGATATTTACAGCCATGGGCCACAACATGCGCTTCTGCTGTCTGTTGAGACTTTGATTATCAGCGAGACCAGTTAAGTATGTGCTCAACAAGGATTGCTTCCCAATATGTTTCATGAATGGTCTTACAGTCTTCCATACTCTCCAAGATGGTTAAAATCACAGTCTCAGTCACAGTATCGGTCAACCCAAAAAACTGATAACGTATTGGTATCGGTCACAGTTCGCAGTCTATCACAGTTGTGGCGATGTGAAAAGTTTTTTTGCTCCAAAAAAATTTTAAAAATTTTTCAAAAAATATAAAATATTGTAAAATGCTAGAAAACAATAATTTTCTCCATTAGTAACACCTACAAATCAAAATATCATTCCCCCTGAGTCATAACATCTGAAATCACTATTTTATTCGAACTTATATAAATTTATTTATAATTAAATATATTTACATGTTTATACTAAAATAAATTGAAATCTCACAAGTATTATGACGTACAATCATAATTATGACTTATAAGCTACGCAATCATAATTTTGACTTATGAGCTATCTATTAGTATCAAATTTAAGAAATTGAAGATTTTACTCATTATTTGATAAATATATGCCAAACTAAAAAGCGACAAGCATTTTAAACACACTCCAAATAAATTTCAGTAACTATTTTGTAAATATCAATAAAATTTCATCAAAAACCCTAATTCTCGAAATCCCAATTATAGATCTATCCTCAATATGTGTAAACAAAAGAGAATAAATGTATCGATAACAAAAATAGCATGCAATCCTTATTTCTAAGCTATTTCTAAATAGACCTTTAGAAAAGTTACAAAAGAAAAAAATCATAATATTGACATTGGTAGAGTTATATATGATTTTTTCAAATGCAATCCATAAAAAATAAAACATTTTGATTGCAGTCGATATTTTGAAAATACCGACCGATACATTGGTAAAGACTGATATTTTAAAATATCGTCCGATAAATCCTGATAATATGGGGACTTTTTACCGATATGAGACCGCGACCGATTCGCAGGCCGATATCAGACCGGTATGGGCAAATACCAGTACATATCAGCCGACACCGGTTCGTATCGACCAATATTTTGAACTATGCTCTCCAATATATCCGGTCTCAAACCTCTTATAAAGCTGTTTGAAAATTGTATCTCACTCTTACTTAATCCACATAATTCTTGCAACCTTGAAAATTGATCAAAATATAGTTCAACAGTCAAATCTCCTCGTTTCAAATTAAGGAACCAGTCAAAGTACACTTCATTCTCTTCATACCATTTCCCATAGAAAAATCTTTACATAATTCTTTGAACTGCATTATCAAACTCCCTAGTTTGCAGCTTCATATTGACTTGGATGTGCAATTTGAATTGACGGCTTCCAACATAATACTTTATGACAATTTGTAATGACATTTTGTGAAGATTTGAGTGTATGGAATTTACAAGCAAAGACAAATCAATGATTGGAGATTGGATGGCCAAGATGTCGCTGATTGAATATTGATGGCCGAAATCCACCTGGATGGGGGTCTTGCAGGTCAACTTTGCTAATGTCACACGTGGATGGGTTGTCAATGTCAGCAATTTTGTTGATTGGGAAGCCTGAACTGATGTATCTGCATAACAGCTTTTTTTTTTATAGCTTTCGGGTTCAGACCTAACCTGAACTGACTTGGGCCAGCAACTAAGCTTGACTCGTGTCCTATAGTTGGACACATGTACCAATAGGGAAACTATAATGCACAGATACTTCAAAATGGGTAACGTATCATGTCGTATCACATATGATACTTCACTTTTTATGTGTTATTGAATCCATGGACATGCCACATCGGGGCATAATAGTAGGGAACACCCCTTTTCGCTTATCTCATTTGGTGTGGAGGAGAGAATGAAAATGCAGGTGTTTGAGCCTTTTTTGCTCTCTGGTTTGACGAGAGAGAGTGGTCACTTCTAGGGGCTCCGTGCTGGCAGGAGACAATGGCGATGGTGGATCAATGCTGGCATGGGCGCAATGGTGAGATGACAGAGCTGGTGGTGAAGGCAATGGGCTTGGACCCTTTCTGCTGTTGCCTGTACGATGGTGATGCTGAAGGCAGAGAAGGGTGACGTCGATATTTGGTGCAGGTAAGCTCTTTTCTTTGCTTCTATTTCCATCATTCAGATCTTCTTTCACCAACTCCTTATAGACAATTCTTCAAGCATTCCAACAACTAGAACTTCTTGAATGGCCTTGCTTTTGTTGCACAAGGTGCTTCAGGTTTGGGCGTCTACATAGCTCCTATTGCCAGAATAGCCTTTAGAGGCAATCTTTGACCTTTAAACTTGAAGGTGTGGACATTTGTTGGCTCTAAAACCATTACCCTCTCTCTCTAATCCACATTTTCCTAGAAAGATATGGACGACCTAGTTCAGTACATTTCACAAGCATATGTGAATTTAAAAATATGGATGACACTCACACACATGTATTTCGCTATTTGGAGCAATAGTCATCCAAATAGGTCACACACTCTTATCTCATAACACTAATGACATTCACATATGAGAATTTATCCTTCAGTAATTGAAGCATTTGGTGAATTGCGTGAATTTCTGCCTCATTGGAGTATGTGCTTCTGATTGGACTAGAGAATGACATAAGGACTCCATTCGATAACCATAATTCATCCAAAGCAAAGATTATTACACTCCTTTTGTATCCTCAAAATAATAGCGAAGATGATCAACCACCAAATAGATCAAAAGCAAGTTTTAAACTTAGGGTGTGACTTGATACCCTTGAGGCATCTTAAAAATGCTCAAAAAGAAAAATAAATTACTATAACAATAGAATGAAATGACTCGTTGTGTTATGGCTGTTCGCAGTTACTAAGCTTATATAGTCTTAAGTGACTGCATTTGGTTTTCAGGTTTATTGTTAATGTTTAAATGGTTTTGAGTGGAAAAAAGTTTTTGATATTCAAAACTCACCTCAAAAGACCACCCACCTATGATGTACCTCAAAATAGGCAACATATTTGTTCCCTATCATATATGTTACTTCATTTTCACAAGTAAAATCCGTACGGAGAGCCGTTGTCATATCTAGGCATCATAGCCTCCTATAACCTATCCCCTTAAAGAAGAGTCTACATGAGGAAGAAAATCTCATACAAATGGACTCTGCAGATTTATCAAGGAGAAGTGGCTCAACTCTCTAGTGACTAGTCAAAGTCAATTAAACCATGCTGATTTTCAAAATCATAGTCCAAAGCATGATCAAATTTTGCTCACTTCCAAAACATCCACCGCAATTCTCAATGTTGCCCACACGAGGCCAAAAAATGTTCACAACTCTGAACCACTGATATTACATCTAAAATTTACTGCAAACAAAATGCTGAATCACATCACTTCTTTTTACATCATACACAAATTTAAAATCATAGTCACCAAAAAAGTTTTCTGCACCATCAACAGTTGGCAACTTATCCCAACCATCAACACACCCAAGTTCTTTAGGTGGTGAAGGGGATGGAGCAGACGGCATCTGGAAGGATTAGCAAAATCAACAAATACAAGAAGACTAAATGATGAATATACCTCACATGTCCCACATCCCGCCTTCCACACTGGTTATCCTTACAATCTCTCTTGAAACACAATTTAATATCTTCTGAAGACCAACCGACACAAATTTCATCATTTAAGTTGTTGGCTAAGGCCCCTATCTCAAAAGATTGCAGTAGCAGTTCTATTCCATTCTCCGTAGAAAGCTAGGAAAGTGGGGAACAACAAAGGTATGCATTAGGGCTTCCATGCATAGTGACCAGACTCGCAGTTTAACCAATTCAGATTCGAATTTGCCCTTCACAATTCGACACATTCTCCAGTTCAAAATATTGATGGGATAGTTTCAGTTAATTCGGGTTTCAATTCGCTTGATTCGTAGTATGAGTTTGATGAATTCGCTAGACTAATTTGAATATATAATTTGATGTAGTTCGATATGTTAGTATAATTCAATATATACATAAGTATTTTTTAGAAATCAGCTATTAAATAAATGTATAAATAATGGCATTTCACAAAAAATAATAAATAAATAAATACCTATGAGCACATAAATGTTTAAATCCTATATACAATGGGCCAGTTATTTATCTTCAATTGAAATTCAATTAAATCCTCTATACCAGCGGCCAGTTATTTTGATGGTTAGGATTTCTCATAGGTGAGGTCCACATTGAAATTCACAAATTCAAATTTAATATCACATGAGTACAAAGGTATAGAACACACAGAAAGAAGGATATACATGCTTTAATTGTTATCCATAGAAGTGCGTTAATAGCTATCTAGAGAGGTGAGAAAACTGATATATACATACACGAATGAAACCAGCTCGTCTTAAGGTGGTGACTTAGAAAATCATGAGTTTAAGGAGTAGAACTCCACAATGGAGCCAACCTGTTGAAATCTGAACTTTTTCGAATATATATCTTATACCTACATGAAGTAACCTCAAATCTTAAACCAATAAGAGTTCATTCAACCGTTGGACTGACTCTCTAATTAAAAAAAAAAAAAAGAGGACAAACAACCTCAAATCTTATGCATTTTCACTATCACATTTTTCATCAAGCATTCAATCCAATGATTGATTAAACTTGGATTAGTGATTAATTTAAGGATAACCTAGACACCCGGAGGGAATAACTTTGGATGGTTCAGATATTTGGATTTTAGTAGGTGGACCCCACTAAGTTTCACTTTTTTTTTCACACAAGTTCTTGTTAGGATTTCTCTTGATCGGTCCTCTTTTGCATATGGATCAAGTAACACTCGAAAGGAGAGAGAATGGCACAGCCCTGGATCTCCAATCAAATGTAAATCAATCTCCCAAAGGATTAATCGAATCCAAAGATGGATTCTAGCCCCTAAGGCACCCTCACAAGAAGAAAAACACCATAACAGAGATAAATCTCAAAAGAAAACTTTAATTGATTGAAAATAAGCATGTCCATTACAATGAAAGGCTCCTCCTTATATAAGAGTGACTGTTACTAAATAACCAAATCTTACTAAATTAAGTTAAGCAATTATTAAATATTAATCTAACATAAAATAAGAAATAAACCTATTAATTATGAACTATCTAATTAAGGATAAGGATCCCTAATATTGGATAGATCATGGATCGAATGGGAACCATCAATATGGCCCATCAATGCCGGGCTAAATCTTGGATATGGCCTACAACAGCTCTCCCCGGCTTTGAAAAACTCGATTCCGACAAGTTTGCCAACTTAAGAAATGCCGAGAAAAATTTAACAGCAAGTTGGATAAAAGGTCCTCCTAAGTTGAAAATCAATCACACAAACTTCTAATGTATCTTTCAATCGTCATTTTCTGTACACGCCATAGAAGCTTCATGCATCCATTTCCTCCATGTAGAAGTAGATTGGAAGTGTGGCATCTTCTGATGATTGCATTTAACGTGGATGTATAGTCTCACCATTAGATGCCTTGACTATAGCCATGCAAACACGTCACAATCCTCAGATATCCATCAATGGCAATATTATCAAAGGTGAAAGGCGCATTGAGGCGTCAAGGTCTTTAGGGGCCTAGCTGCAAGGTGAAAGGCGAGGTGCGGGCTTCATTGAAGTGAGGTGCACATTGTAGATAAAAAATAAATATTTTAGCATAGACAAATAATTTAAAATTCAACATAGGCAAAGTGAAAATAATTCACAAATTATAACTAAAAAAAAGGCAAGGAATAGTAAAAGAATTCCAAAAGTGATAAATGCATCCATTACTCTAAATGCTAAGCATTCAACAAAAATAAAAAAAATCCAATAAAATAAGCCATTGCCATTCTCAGTTAACTAACACATTAATCTAACGATAAGTTGACACTTATCAAGGAATCAATCAAATTAATGATTGAATCAATACATCATTTTGAAAGAAAAATTGAAAGCATACAATAATTTTGAATTAGTACATCATTTTGATAAAATTATTGAATCAGTACATCATTTTGAAAGAAAAATTGAAAGCATACAACAGCAACAGCATGATAGAAAAAGAAGGGGAGGCAATAGCAACAAGAATACCCAAAAAAAAAAAAAAACAAAACAAAACAAAACAAAATAAAACAAAAAATGCAGCAATGGTGGCAATACTGTCTAAGGGGAAAAAAAAAAAGCAACAAATGGAAGAAGAAGGGGAGGTAGTAGCAGCAGCAATGCCCAAAAACAAAACAAAGGAAACAAAAAAGGTGAGACATCGAGGCGCACACTTCACTAAAGGCGCCTTGCCTCTAAGTGGCTGAGGTGCACAAGGTACGCCTCAGTGCACCTCGGTCAGTGTTCGGTGGTCTCCGAAAATGAAGTCAATGTGGGAAACTTCAACAATTTGATCTACTTGCAAAACCACTGAATCAACTGATTTGATTTTCAATGACCTAATTGTATTTGCTGGAAGCGGAGTTACAATCAGATCTTTCGAATGTTCAATATTCTTGTTAACCTGCTCAAAGTCTTCAATAATTGCTTGTTTTTGTTTTTTCTGTAGCTCTTCAATTGAAGATGATGATATAGATGAAGATCGGGCTGTTAATAGCAATGGACGAAGTCCAATCCATTTTCTTTCCCAATGAAAAACATATGTTCATCCCTTATCATGATGCACTTTTCGATCAAAAAGTTATGGTCATCCAAAACTAATATGAGCAATATTCATGTAGATCATATCACACCAAATTTTATCTTCAAAATTGCCAACCTTGAATGATACCAAGCATCTGTGAGTTACGGAAATAACATAACCATTAGACCATGTGACTTGATAGGGTTTAAGAAGTTTCCCAATTGGCAAATGAAGCTTGTCAATAACCTCCTGTGCAACAAAATTGATTGCACTACCATTGTCAATAATCAAATTAATAGCTCTATTTTTTACTCTCACCCGCATGTGTAATTTTTTTGCCTATCTCCATTTTTCTTCTTCCTTTTCATTTATGTTGATGAGTCGATGAATGACAATCATAGGATTATCTTCTCCAGCAAAAAGTCTTTCCACAACATGTGCTCTTTGTTTTTATTGAGATGTACATTGTAGCATGCAAGACTATCTAAACATATGTTCAACACGAAAAGCTTCTAAGTATGCCTATTGACTGGTTTTGCAATAAGTCATATTCTCTAAGATGTCTGATCTCAAGCTTTTGATATAGCTACCTAAATAATGTCTATCAGTCTCCTCAAGTTCACAGATATCTTGCAACTCTCGAAATTGACAGGTATATTCATCAACTGTCAATTCTTTTTGCTTTAAATTCAGAAATTGTTCAAAGTAGAACTTATTCTCCAAATACCAATCTCTATATTTGTATTGATACATAAATCTTTGAATTTCAATCGTGTCCAAAAATTTTCATGATGATTTGGATGCAAGGAGAAAAAATTTTAACTCTTATTGAAAAATAAACTGACCTGTTGTGTGGATCTTAGTGAGTGAAACACACCAGTGAATACGAATCGTTGATCAAAGATCAAATGACCAAGATATCACCCTTTGTCTTTTTCTTTTTCTTTTTTTATTGAATCAATTGTTGAGATCAATCAAGTTGTACTTATGGCCTAGCTTGGCTCCTTACAGACTGGGTACACCTTCTTTTTTTTTTTTTTTTTCTGTTGAGAAAAAAGTATGATGGGTTTGGATTGAATCTGGCTACCGGCCCAAACAGGCAAGATTACTTGGGTCCGGCTAAACCCAACTGCGGGCCCAAACAAAGGAGGGGATCGGGTTTGGGTCGACCTAAACTTAGGCCCAAATCAAATTTAAAAAGGAAGTGCACAAAGGGGCACTTGGGTTGTCACACGTGATGGAATACGTGTTGGAGAAAACTCTTTCTCCTCTCTTTGTCAGTTCTAGACAAAAAAGGAAACGAGAGGCCCTTCCAGTTTAAAGTCTCCAAGGACAAGGCTCACGGTGGAGCTGCCTGCAGCGTTGACGATGATGCTAAGGTGGCTACGATGAGGATTTGGCCGACCTGAGGCCTGGCAATAGTGGTAAACCAATAACGCTAGTGCTTCCTCCTTTCTCTCGGTGCTTCTCTCCTTCTCCCTTCTTTTTTTTTCACTTTAGGCCTACGATGGTGCCGATCGGTGGTTTGAGGTTCTCCATGAGGTGGAATTTAGGAAAAGGCTTCAATGGGCTGCGGTGGATCACGGAAGTGTGTTGTGATGGATAAGAGATGGGTTTTGGCGATGAGAATGGTGTTTGGAATGGTTTGGGTGGGGTTTTGGCAATATTAGTTTGGGTGGGGTTTTGTGGAGTTGAGGAGATATTGAAGGTCTAATGAAGGGTTCAGGTTGTTCTGGTTTGGCTATCTGGGCATGGATTGTCTAATGTATAGTACGGTGTAAGTGGGCTTTGTTAGAGATTGGTCGGGATTTGAAGGGGAATAGGGTTTCGATTGAGTTGGGGGATGGATTCGTAGGGATGGTAGGTGTAGGGATGGATTCGTGGGTGCGGTCGGCAGGGATGGTGGATGTCGGGATGGGGATTTGGGTTGTAGGTGGGAAGGGGAAGAGTTTTCGAGGGTTTGGATAGTGGCAGGGCCTCGGCTGGGATGGTTCATGGTTTGGAAGTGGGCAGGTTTTGTCGGCTGGGTTTGGGGATTGGCAAGGGTCTCGAGAAAGAGAATGGGTTTTGGGCTAATGTTACTGGTATTGATGGTTGGCAAGGAGGGTCGAGGATGGTTCGGGAATTGAGGAAAGTGGTTCAAGGAGAGATTGGGCTCGTCTGGGACCTGGCGGGTGTGATTATTAGGGTGTTAGGGTTTCAAACACTTAGGGAAAAGGAGTGGAGGTTGTCTGGGTATGTTAGGGTTGGCTAACAGGAAGGTGGGATGAGTTAGGGGAAGGTGGTTTGATAAGGTATGGATTTCCAGGTTTTAATGGATAAGGACTTGGGGCTGTTAGGGTCTTCAATCATGGTGGAAGAGGGTGAACAGTGGGAGAAAAAATGAATTCCGGGAAAGATGACCTTTCCCAAGCAATAAGATCTTGCCTCTAATACCAAACTAATGCAACCCCGGATCTCCGATCAAATGTAGATCAATCACCCGAAAAATTGATCAAATTCAAAGATGGATTCCAGATCCTAAGGCACCCTCACAAGAGGAAAAACACCATAAAAGAGATCAATCTCAAAAGAAAACTTTAATTGATTGAAAATAAGCATGTCCATGACAATGAAAGGCTCCTCCTTATAATGGGAGCTATGAAGCATGGGTACCAGTACGGGTACCGATGCGATGCGGGTATGGTATGGGCACGCCGATACAGCGAAATCCTTAAAAAATAGAGTACAGGTAAGGCTGGGGTACGTCCATTAAAAATTTATATTTTTTTAAATTTTAATGATGCAATAGGCTAATACCGTAATTCCAAAGAGGATCCAAAAGTTCGTCAGTGCCACTTGCACTTACACTTGCACCAGTAGAACACATACTACTTGATGAACTCATTTTTATCCTACAACAATTAATAAATAATCAAACAACCAAACAAAAAAAAATAGCAACAGCAGCAACTGTGGCAAACAGCAAAGCAAAAAAAAAAAAAAAAAAAAGCAGAGCAGGGAAAAAAAAAACAAGCAGCAACAGCTGTGGCAAACAACAAAGCAACAGCAACAGCAGGACAACAGCGACAGCACAGCATAATTAAAGAAAAAGAAAATTAAGCAGCAAACACAGAGCAAAAGCAAAGCAGAAAAAAATTAAGAACAGACATACAGAGCAGAAAAAAAGAAAAAAAATACAGTAGCAAAGCAACAGCAGAGCAGGAAAAAAAGAAAAAGAAAATACAGCAACAAACGCAAAGCAGAGTAAGGAAAAAAAGAAACAACAGCAGAGCAGAAGAAAAAAAGAAAAAAAAAACAAGCTGCAAACACAAAGCAACAGCCATCAGCAGAGTAGGATATATATACAGCAGCAGAGCAACAGCCATCTGTTTTCAAGTCCAAAGACCTTTTTTTGTAGAGAGAGAGAGAGGAGTCTCTTTGTAATTATCAGTAAGAGAATAGAATTTTTTTTCTAGTTGATTGCATGAAAAGATTCAAATCCATTTTAGGTAAGCCAATAGAAAAACAACCAACAGAAATAACCAATCAATGACTAACCTAACCCATCTTTCAATAAAATAAAATTTGGGTCCAGAACTTAAGATTTGGGGCACAAAAAAAAAACATTGAATCAGTAAAGTATAATTCTCTTACGAAGTCCCAATGTTAAGTAAACTGTAAACATCATCAACTCAAAGCATTAAGATATACAGACCACTTGGAACAAGAGATGCTGCCACTATAATGGTTCTGACATGTCTATTTGAGATTAACTTGGCAAAACAAGTTATCACTTCAATGAAGCAAAGAAGAAAAATACATTGCAAAGTTAAAGACTTAAGCCCATGCCATTTCAAACAAAGAAATATATCCTACTCATAATACTTTGTTTCCATACTAGACATAAGAAATAATAGTAACTATATGAATCTTTCAACCTTGCCAACGGCCAAACCAAGCATACTCCTACTACCCCCACTCAGTGGAAATCACATTGAATTAATACTAATCTGACCATTATCTACTGTTGGAATGAATAACAATGCACATTTGTAGAACATTTGAACTTTACAACCTAATAACCAAACATTAAAATGATCTTATCAAAGCAATATGCAACCAACCCCTAATTCAAACAACAGACCGCTAATCTAATTCCCCTGACGGGCATTCAACGATGTTGCCCCCAAACAAACTGTTTCATGCTTTGAAAAGCAAACCCAGATTTTTTTTTTTTTTATATATATAGCATCCCCCTTATTACACATTAGTTTTATGACTAGTTTCCACATTTTTTTTCCTTTGAAAATGCACCTAACCAACTTGAGCATAAACAACGCGAGAATAGAAATGCATGAATTGGGTAAGCAATCAAACAAAAACATTAGTAATATAACACCAAAATCAATACCAATGCTGAATCATAATAATCAAATGTCACTGAAAGAAACAAACCACCAAACCCACAAATCTAATCCCCCTAATGGACATTCAACGATGTTGCCCACCAACAAATAGTTTCATGCTTTTGAAAAGCAAACCCAGATTTCTATATCATGCCCCATTCTTCACATTAGCTTTACAAATAGTACTTCTTTTTTTTTCTTTTTCTTTTTCTTGGGATATGCACCAAACTGACTTGAAATGAAACAACACAAAAGAACTGAAATAAATGAATTGGGTGAGTAATCAAACAAAAGCATTCGTAGAAAAACACCAAAATCGATACCAATTCCGAATCACAACATTCATTTATCACAAAAAGAAACGACCCACCAAAAAGAAGAGTCCCCAAAATCAGAAAGAGGGAGAGAACAACCAACACAAAGCTCCCATCAAGTAATCTCAAGAGCTGAATAATGAAATCTATGAAAGACATAAAAAAATTGAAAAACATGGACATGGTCGCTGGGACTCAAGAAATCTAAGGAAAAAAATGAATGATAAAATAGATAAATGAGAAAGAAGAAATGGGGTTGAGCAGAGGCAATCACACCTGCAAATGATGTTTTGGGGGACGCTGAAAGGATCAAAGATTTGCGCACTTTGATGTGGGAAGAAGAAGAAGAAGAAAGGAAGGAGAGAGAAGAAGAAGAAGAAGATGGAGATGAGAAAAGGGAAAGACGAAGAAGAATCGGCATTTGTAGAGGGGGGGTTGAAGTTGAAGTGACCAATGGCGCGTGCAGAAAATAGCGAGCGAAAGCCATGGGCAAGATGGGCAACTGTTGCTACACTGCGAGCAGAGAGGGAGAGAAGAGGAGAGAAGTCAGGAGGTGTTTTGCCGAGAGAGAGAGAGTGTGTGTGTGCGAGTGAATAATGGAGTTGAATTGGTATGTATGTGTTACTACTTACTACTACTTGTCACCACGAGGAGGTTCGAGAAGGACCTGGCAAAAAAATTTTAGCCTCTTGCAAAAGAGAGTTGCTGGGTAAACGAGGTTTTGGTCTCTCATACGTATATCCTGTTTACACATTAAAATTTCAAAACTAAATTTCTCTCACTTAACACACCTTGCATCTCTAAAATACCCAATCTCTCTTTTTTTTCTCCTTACACACAACCCCATTTCTCCCTACAGAAACTCACTTTCACTCTTTTTCACTCTCTTTCATCTCAACCCTCTTCCATTCTTCCATTGCCTTCTTGCTTTCAGTTCTTCCTTCATTTCAAGCCTAAAGTCCTCTTCAATTTTCAGATAAGTATTCTTTTCCACTCTCTTCGTTTATTCTATTGTGGTTTGAGAAGTATAATAGGTTTTGTGCACCATTAATCATGAAATGGTTGTGCTTTGTGATCTACATCTTAATAGATCACCTATTACGCTTATAATTTGTCGGACGAATGAACCACGGGTTGGAAGAAACTCCATCATCCTCATCTTGTTCGGCCCTCTAAGGTCGAACGGATGCTATCAATTTAGCCCTAGAGTGCCGAACATATCCTCTCTGTTTGGTCCTTAGAGAGATTCCGTTTGGCCCTAAAGGGTTGAACCTTCCATTACATTTTTTTTAATATAAAATTAATACTATATAAATTGCAGATATGGACAAACCTAGCTCTTCAAGATTGCGGCCTACAGCCTCGAATAGGAAGCGTCGTAAACGGGTAAAAGACCCTAAAATTGAGGAACATTCAGCTCTTGAAAAAATGAACAAGAGAAAGAGGAGCCTACAATTGGACCAATGAATTGAAGATTACTTAAGAGTTTCAATACGCACGTGGCAAAATTTCTATAGAAGGACGAAGTGTGTTTTAGTAAAAATATTGCTTCTAAATAGTTATCTATTTATTGAAAGAGGGGTAGGCAATTATGAATTCGTATTTGAATGCGCAATCGTAGAATGCTAAAATGCCTAAGTCATGGGCATAAACTAGAACTATGGCCATTGAACTATAGTAAACGGTTTAAGAAACTAGTGAAAGCTTCTTTCTTGCCTTCATTGGTAGATTGTTCTTACAAAATGGTGAACAAGACTATCATGTCCGGTTTTGTTGAATCGTGGCACTTTGAAACAAACTCCTTCCACATGCCTTTTTGGTGAGATGACAATCACACTTGATGATGTTTCATACATATTGAAGATTCTCGTTTATTGTTCTGTTACTACGAATAATGATAAGTTGGCATACCCTAACATCATAGAACCCATCGTTGATGCATTGGGAGTCTCTAATGATGAGGTAAGAGAAGAACTTTACACTCAAAGAGACCAATCACTAAAGTTAGAATAGTTTAGAGATAATTTTGCTCAAGTGAATGATGATGCTAGAAAAAATGGTGTTGATTGTGCAGTGAGATCTCACCTTCTTTATTTACTTGGTTGTATGCTATTTATTGACAACACCGGAACAAAAGTTCCAAGCATATACTTCAAAATGCTGATGGATTTAGAAAATGTCAAGAACTATATATGGGGTACCCGTGCTCTAACATATTTGTACCAGCAATTAGGCTTAGCAAGCCATTATGAAGTCAAATAAATGGCTGGATACTTGATGCTAATGGAAGCATGAGTATACGAGCACTTTAAAACACTAGCTCCTATAGCGAACATATCCTATTTAGTGAGGCAGCCTCGTGCGACGCATTGGATTCCTCGTAAGGAGTCCGGTTCAACTTTACTGGGTCTGCGAGGAAAACTAGACTGCTTAACCATTGATAAGGTAAATTAGTTTGCATATTGTTTTATTTCCATTGAAAGCATATATTATCATTCTAATGCATCATATTATTTACGATGATTATCACGTTTGCAGGTCACATGGGATAATCTATCTGCATATAAATGACCCTCTAGATATTGTGCAGCAAAATGGTTACGAACACTACAAAGAACCTCTAACATCTAATCATCATTTGTTTCCAACTTTTTACCCTTCAATGAAAATGGACACCAACATTTCTTCGTACCAGTTTGTTTGATATTCTTTTTAGCAGGCTCATCATTGTCAATGATATTTTTTGCATTATAATGTTCATTCCTCTCGCATGCAAGTAATACTCTAGGTTTTACTCCAACCCCAGCCGCATTAGAAATTTTAATAACAATGACAAAGTCATTTCTCCTTCCAACAGTACGAGCCCAATCAATCAATACCTCCTAACTATGAAATATCTACAAATGCAACTCTTATAAAAAGTTTGGTAAAAAAACTTTTGCAGTAACATTTGCGAAGAATTTTGTAAAAACAATGACGAATCTTCCTTACCTCATGAGTAGTAAACTCATTTGTATAATCCTTAATACATTCAGAGCCTACTTCGCTTTCTTGTATAGAAACTTGCGGAAAAAACTAATTGAAAGAAAATATATATATGTTCAACCTTTGGTGGCTGAACAGAATACATCTTTTTGGTCGAACACATGTGTTTTGTTCAACCACTCATGGCCAAACAGTTAGCTTGTGTCTGAACTTGGAAATCAAAACAAGAGGTAGGCAAAAAACTCTTCCACTAATTACGAAACTTTAAAAAAGAGGCAAAAACTAACAAAAATCTTAGGTACTAACTTGGCACTCATATTGGGAGTGTAAACCACCAAATCCTTATTCATTTCCTTTTCTATTGTACCCTTTGATTGGTAATATCCTTATGCAAGTAAGTTAAAGGTAAAATAAGATATGAGTGAGTGATGGAGGAATAAGATAGAGGAAAAAGATGTCAACCTTAAAAGAAGAGATGGTGGAAGAAGAGATCACTCAATGGAGGAAGAATAGATGGAGGAATAAGAGATCCATAGATGGAGGAATAAGAGATGGTATGGAGTTAGTAGTGAAAGCTTGTGTGTGAAAAGGAAAAATTCTATGCATTTTGAATGGAAAAGGACAATATTCTCATTTTATAAAGGAGTAAAATTGGATTTAAAAAATTCATTAGAATCCTGTGGTTGAAAAGACATTTTTTGTGTTCAAATAGCAGCCCTCTTTGCAAAATACGTCTTTTTCAGCTAGATATTTAGTTTATCCTAATCCATTTTCTCTAGTTTATCCTAATCCATTTAAGCTAATGTTTGTTGTCACTATTTTCAAAATGTGGGGGTAGAGGTTTGAGAAATAAGAGAGTTTGTGACATGACTCTATCCTTAAGGTGACATTGTTGGACTCGTGAAAATTAGAGATCAAGCCTCTTGTTTTATGACTCTATTGTAGATTGCTTTTTAGGGGCGTACAAAAAATCCATCAATCCATTAAATCAAATTGAACCGATTCAATTTACGGATTTTTGATCAAATCGATGGTTAATGGTTTGGTCATAGATTGAAAAAAAAATCTTAATCTGTTAGCAACAGTTCAGTGATGAAATTTACCCTTCGTCTACGGATTTAAATTGAACCGAACTGTTGACATATAATATATTTAAATAAACATATATTACTGGTTAGTTAAACGTTACATATAATTTAATTTTTGTTTTTGACATATTATGGTGAAATATAATTATAGATAACAAAGGAGATTGAGAAAACTTTTCACACTTGATGTGGAATTAGTGAAATACCTGACATGTTGTTAAGTTATAAAGAGGAAAGGACCTTATCCCATATCAATTAATGATAGAAAATATATTTCTCTCTTTTTTTATATAGCCAATCCCCTCCTTGCAATGAGCTAAGTGCAAAGCTTTGCATTGGGGCCTTATTGTATTGATTTTTTATATGGACTTTTGCAATAATCTCAAGTCCAAGATTTTTTATTTTTTTCCAAACAAAATGTGGATTATTCGGTCTTTAATCGATCCAATCTATTTATTTTTGACTTGGTTTAGTTTAGTTTTGAATAGTCAATAGTTCAATTACTGATTGCAAAATTAAAAAACCATTAATGACAGTTTGGTGGTGGATACACCCTTAGGCTCTTTGGTGACAAGAGTTGGATACTAAACAAGCATAAGTTTTTTTAAGATTTATGAGAAACTGGCTATTACAAATTCCATATTGAATGGGGCATCTTTGCTTTTCATTTTAATTAATACCTTTTGTATCATAAAATCGGTAACTTTGAGTGTAATGAGCAACCATGGTGAGGTTTTAGAGCTTAGGGATAATTTTGTCTAATTTTTTCTATCCCTTACATGATTTTAAAAATGTCATCTACAAAATTCTTTTCATTCCCATGACCTTTTTATTTTACTTTTTGTCTGTTATCTTCTTCTTCTTCTTTTTTCACTCACTTACTTTGTTCCTTTTCCACTCAACCATCCTCCCTCATTTCATAGTACTTAATCCTATGACCCCTTCCACATAAGCGAGGTTGCCCATACACGGCAACAGGCAACACCCCATTTCTGAAATTGAGGTAGATTTTTTATTTTCTTCAAAGTAGTTTGTATACACAAAATCATATCAATCAGTGATGGTAAGGAGTGACATTCTTCTAGAAGTCATAGGTTTAGGATTTAAGGGTTACAAGTTCTTTTTTAAATGGACCAAATTTGTGAGTTGTATCATTTTTTGCTCTTGATTGGCTTTTTTCTCTAAAGTTTGTAAATAGTTGCCACAGTATTTTTACTGGGAGAGAGTAATCTTACATGAATTTGTTTTGATCAATGCAAGGCCCATTTCATTACATCCAAACTGATCATAATAACAATCAACTTATAAAATTGGCCAATCTATGTATGGACCATTGTCAAATTGATAAAAGTTTGAAAATAAATATTAAGTTTAATGTGTATGAGATAGATACGACTGAGACTTGGGATAAAAATATGTCATTAGGGACTTGGGATAAAAGAATGCCATTATTTGTTTAAAAAATCAAATACCCATTTTTCTGCTTTATGGATGTAAAGGCAAAGCTTTCATCGTCATGAAAAATATCATACATCAACAATGGTTGATCAATACCATCAAGGTTTACTAATTTTGTGATATGAAAGATATTAAAATGACAAAGAAGGGATACATTATTAAATACTGAAACCAAAGGAGCCTTATATCTTAATCCTAGAAACCTTAGGAGATATATATACAAAGACTCTTGCTCTTTTTGCATATTTTAACTCAAATCTAGCTTCTTCCAAAAAAATTATTATTATTATTATTATTATTATTATTATTATTATCATATTTTATATACAATTACTTTGGGGGTCTGGTACTTAGATCAAGTTGTGATTAAATATTGGTTTAGGGCTTCACCTCATTTCAAGTGCCAATGGGCCAAAGTTTGAAAAGGCACTACATCTGGCTGCTGATTACATATGCTTGCATGTGGAAGTGTATACCTGAAAATGGAAGTCTATAGTATAAACACTCTTAAGTACTTTTCAATACAACCCACCAGGTGGAATCCAAGTCTCAACACTACCCTTCATCGGAACCTAATCGATTGTGACACGTGCATTTCAACAACTTTAGTGGCTATGAGATCATATTAAGAGTAAGTTTCCTAGGTAACCATTTCAACCAAAACTTCAAGGTATTAATAAAGGTATGGCTAGCAAATGGGGTGGGTCGGGCTAATTCAGATCGGGTCAGAGGTGGGGCCAATGTTTACAGTGCCCCAACTCATGACTGACTCTTTTTTTTTGTTGTTTATAGAAAAGATTCTCAACTATTAATATGGAGAAAACATATAATCAACTATTACGTTTTGCATGATCAAATCAGAAATATAGTACCACGAAACCTCTATATCATCAATAAATTATGCATACTGAGCTATCTTATAAGTCACTGCATTTTCTTCTCTCCCTACATGAACCAATTTATAACTTAAGCTTCATACAGGAGAAAAACTTCCTGTATTTTGTTTGCATTCCACCTTTTTGTATCTCTGTGTATAAGATAATCCACTGTGGCATCCTCATTTAGAATTCTTCTTGGGGTAGTAACACGATAAGTGGTTGGTGTCGGTAGCCACTTGTCTTCCTAAATTTTAATATTCTATCCGTTTTCCACCCATCATCTACACCCTTCCTCCAATAATTTCTTAGCTTCCATGATTTCTCTCCAAGTATATGAGGATCGACTATCCACAGTTGAGTCAAGAAAAAGGATTGTTGGGAAATACTTGGCCTTAAACTCTTTATAGAAAAGGGAGTGCTGATTTTGCACAGTCTCCATCCTTGCTTAGCTAAAAGAGCTAAATTAAATGCTTTGGGCTATAGAACCCCATTCCTCCACCATGTTTAGAGTTACACAATTTATCCCAACTAATCGAATGTATCTTCTTTTCACTTTTGCATTGCCCCCCACCAAAATCTAAACATCATCCCTTCCAACTCCCTACACAGAGACGTAGGCAATTTAAAACAAGACATTGCATAGGTTGAAATTGCTTACGTAATGGCCTTCACCAAAATTTCTCATCCCGCCTCTGAGAGCAACTTTTCCTTCCACCGTTGCATTTTACGCCATACCCACTCCTTAAAATCTGAGAATGCCTGTTTTTTTTTATCTCCCAATGAGAGATGGTAGACCAAGATATTTTTCATGTTGTTTTATTTCCTTCATCCCCCAAATATTATTTATGCATTGTTGATCCTCTTGCCTGGTGTTTCTACTAAAAAATAGGGAGGTCTTTTCTCGATTGCTTGGACGCTTCCTCATAGATCTTGAGAATATGTTGAATATACAGTTTTCTTCCCTGTTTGCTCAATAAAAGAGGAGGCTATTATCTGCAAAAAAACAAGTGGCTGATTCTTGGTGCTTTTCTGCAAATACTGATTCGTATTATCTTTTTATCTTTTTCTGCCCTCCTCAAGAGAGATGTAAGGCCTTCTACACACAAGAGAAACAAGCACGGGGAAAGGGGCTCACCCTGCCTCAAACCCCTAGAGGGAGTTATACAACCTTTCGGATCTCCATTAATCAAAATGGAATATGATACAATTGCAATACACTCCATGATTATGGAAACCCAATTTTGGTGGAATCCTAACTTCAACATAACTTGTTTTAGAAAATTCCACTTTACTCTGTCATGGGCCTTACCCATATCTAGTTTTATAGACATAAGACCCTTCTTACCCCTCCTCTTCTGTTTCAAGAAATTACCAATCTCATATGCCAAAAGTACATTATCTGTTATTTGTCTACCAAGTATAAATGCACTTTGACATTCAAATATAATATGGAGCAAAACACATTGCAGGCGGTTAGCTAAAACCTTTGAAACTAGCTTATGCACCACATTGCATTGTCAAAGATTATAGTAAAAAAACTACAATGCCATATGGCAAGGGACTGACTATAGGGTTGTGAGTATATCTTGTGCTACGGAAGTTAATAATTGATTTTGTCTACTTTAGACTTGTAGTTTTTTATCATTTGGGTTTTCATGTTAAATATTGTGTTGTCTTCTTTGTGTGGTTGATTACTTTTATTTTTCCACTGCATAGAAGTAGTAATTGAACTGCAATTTAGAATAAATTCCGGGCCTAAAACTTTCAATTAGTATCAAAGCAGATCATACTAAATTATGATGTGTTGATATAAAGGATTTTTTATAATGAAATTCAACAATGAAGAAAGATCTTCTACTATGAAACCTCCTTTGTTGAAAGGTGTTGTTAATTATGCTTACTGAACAGTATATATGATAGCCCTTTTTAAATTAGTAGATGAAAGGATTTCGAGAATAGTGCTAACTGGATATTCTTTGTCCACCGTTATTGTTGATGGTCAAGCTACTAGGAAGCCATTGGATCAATGGTCCAAAGACGAAACATATGCCTATAACTTAATGCACTCTATAATGAAGTATCTATGTTTAAATTTCACAGTATCTCTACTTGTAAGAATGCGAAAGAGATATGGGACATCCTTCAAACGGTTCATGAAGGAACTGAAAAAGTGAAAGAAGCTATGATGCAGAGTTTGTCAACTGCTTTTGAACTATTGAGGATGAGTGACGAGGAGAAGTTTGATAACTTTTATTCTAAATTGAGTAATATAGATAATTCTAGTCATAACATAGGGGAATCAATTTTTGAAGAGAAGATTGTGAAAAAGATTTTTAGGTCTCTCCCGGATAGTGTCAATCTCAAAGTTATTGCAATTGCTGAGGCCAACAAAATAAAAACTTTGAAACTTGATGAGTTGGTCAAAAACTTGCGAATCTTTGAGACTGAATTTATTACTCATCAGTCAAAACCTTCTGGAGTTATATTAAAAGCTTCCAAACCTTATAAGTTTTTCAAAGGTTCGAAAAAAGTGAAAGTTTCATCTGATTCTGATTCTAAAGAAGGTGATATGCAATTGCCCTCTGAGTTTATGCAACAATTTAATAAGCTGATAAAAGGGAAAAACACTAAATTTAAGCTGATGCTAACTAGAAAGACTAGCTCTTCAAAGGGAGCTAGGTGCTTTGAATGTCAAGGTTATGGGCATATATCTAATGATTGTGCTAATAAGAAAAAGAAGCCCATAATAAGTAGCATTAAAGCCTTGAATATCACTTGGGATGTTGAAAATTCTGCCGATGAGGAAGAATCTCCTAAACATTAACCTAATTCAATTGAAAGTGGGAAAAAAAAAGTTTGTTACTTTCATAACAAGAACTTCACCATTTGAAGTTGATTCTAATGATAATAATGATGATTGATGAAGTGTCTCATAAAAATATTGACTGGAAAGTTCATTATAGAGTTATGTATGGTCAAAGTGAAAAATTAGGCAAGGATGCTGTGAAACGTGTGAAACAAGTTGAAGATTCTAATGCTAAAATTCTATCACTTAAGAAGAATTTAGAAAAGACACATGCACATATCATCCTTGATGAAGGTCATAAAGGTTTTTTGTTTGAGAGTTTGACTTCTAAAAAACAAAGAGAATGAATCTTTGAAAATAAAAGTATTGAAAAACCGGACTGAAATTGATGATCTGAATGTTAAGTTGAAGATGGCTTTAACAGCATTGGATGCTACATAACCTACTCTTAACCAGACTTATGCTAGTTCAATTGCACTTGACCACATTTTGAGTGTTTAAAAGCTACATGCTAACAATACTGGTCTTGGTTACACAAACGGTGCTTCAACATCACAATCCTCAGGTAAAATGGTTTTTGTTAAAAGCACTATAAATGTATCCACTTCACATCATACTGTATAGAAAAAATATGTTGATTGTGCATTAAAAAGTAAGTTTAGTCCTAAAACTGCACGAGCACCCATATGTCATTACTATGGAACAAAAGAACACATCCGTTCCCATTGCAATAAGCTGAAAACTATACTAAAAAAATAAGCAATGGAGAACTTAGTTTTCTGCATCCACATCAAAAGCAATCCGAGTTAAGGATGAGGACTTACCATCTATATTGATACATACTATGCTGAAGTTCTTCAATTCACAAGTATGAGTACCAAAATCCAATACTCCTGACCAAAAAGATCAAGCTTCCAACCGCAGTGCTGACACTGGGTTATTATTAAGGGGGAGTTAGAATTGAGGGAGAGCTATTGTTAAATCCTAGTTGACAAACAAGCTGCATGTTGACATCATAAATTTGTCAACTATGGACAAAAGGGGGAGACTAAGCTATTAAAGAAGAGTATTGAGGATAAACTGAGCTAAAGATGGACTTTCAAAGGTATAAAGCTAAATAGCATAGAGATTTTGTTCTTCAATTCTCTGCAGAGCTGGTGGTATTATTTTCAATTGGTTGCAAAACTGATGGTATAATTTTTTTGCAAATTTCAATTTACTCAATGTAATTTTTGATCATTTTTTAAGTAGATTGAATGTATATGAATTTTATCCATGAATTGCCAAAGGGGGATATTGTAAAGATTTTTATATTATTAAATTCATGTGTTAGACAAAACTTGAGTCCATTGATATGTATTTTATATTCTTTAATATAGACTGTTAATCTCGTCACAAGAACTGCTGATTTGAAGAAAAATATAAAATACTACACGCGCTCAAGCAAACATGCTCACTCGCTCAAACAAGAAAGGTAGAGGCTACTGCTCTCAAGCCTATGAAGACTGCACTCAAGCCTAACAAAACGGATAGAAAAATAACTAGATGCACAAAGAATGTGCTCAAGCGGGTGTTCACCTGTGCTCGAGCGCACATGTAGCAGAAGCCCACTGACTTGCACAACTTTGTTCCCTATTTGTGCTAGAACTGCCTGTTTTACTTTTCAAACTATAATGCACAAATTTTAAGTTATAAAAAGATTGTTTCCCTCAACCCTAAGTACAACACGACACCTTCTACATATTCTGAGTTAAAAATTCACTTTGAAACTTTCTATCTAGAGCTTTTATGAGAGATGAGGCTGAACGCTTTAAGTTTTAGAGTTGGTGTTTCTACTTCTTCATTGGATATTTGTGGCTTCTATATCCTTGTAAAAAATTATTCTCTCGTTATGGAGATTTATTCGAGGTGGAGATCAAAACACTAATAGCAAGGCACTGATGGACTGCATGTCAAAGATTATAGCAAGAACAACTACAACACCTTGTGTCGACAAAATAACTCTAGAGTTATGAATATATCTTGTACCACGAAAATTAGTGATTGATTTGTCCACTTTGGACTCATGATTTTTTTTCGTTTGGGTTTCCATGTTAAATATTATATTGTCTTTTTTTGTGTAGTTGATTGCTTTTATTTTTTTACTGCATAATAATAGTAATTGAATTGTAACATAGAATAAATACTGAGCCTAAAAACTTTTAAAATCTTTGATCATATCTCTCTATTACTGTTATTTTCTCGACCATTAATGGATGACATATCAATGTCCGGTTCAATGATACACAAGAACAAAGGGTAAACTTATATAATTTCTATTTTATTTCTAAATTTCTATGTTATTTAGCTTTAGTAATTCCTATATTTTATGCTATTTTGTTTGAATTTCTAATGCTAAAATCACAAATAACTCTACAATTATAATCCATCGTTATTTGATAATGACATTACTATGTGTAACATTGAGGAAAACTATTCAGTTTTTTAAAATATATACAACAAAGACATTGCAATTTTTATTTATTTTTTTAAGCTAATTTTTGTTTAAACCCTCAACATCTGCCAATCACTCTTCAACTTATAATCTTTTGAAATTTGTAAATAATTTCAAATAACACAAAGAGCACAATATTATAATATTATAATATTTAATATGTGATATTGAAATCTGACAATATTCAAATTTGTTAATATTATTTTCTGCTTCTTTCCAAACACCCCCTAAGAATATTGAACAGTTGGAACATGAATTAGGGACCTACTTTGGTGCTCACAAAATTTCTTTTAACTTTAAATTGAAAGATATTTGAATTCACTTGAAAAAATTACTAGTACATTTATTATCGAGTTCAATTTGGCCATTTTAATGAATAAGCTGAGGTGTGATCCCTTCATTTCTTCTCTCTCTCTCTCTCTCTCTCTCTCTCTCTCTCTCTCTCTCTAGCTTATATGAGAGAAATTGCAAACTATCCTATTCATAAACTAGCTGTCCCTGCAAGGCCTTAGGGTCCTGTATGTTCTGCCTGCTCCGGCTGCATATGCTTGGTGCATGAGTATGTACTCTTTTTAGATCGTCCTTCACGTCCCCTGAGCATGACTCCACCTTGTTGAACGTGTGTGCGTGTAAGCAATCAAGATCAACAATCAACCATACAAAAAGACAAGAGATTTACGTGGTTCGGCAAAGATTCCTACGTCCACGAGAAACCAATTTCCATTAAGTTCTCCTCCAATCTTTAAAACCATAGCCTTGGAATCTCAGCCTCTATCCAGGGTTACAGATTACATCATATATATAATTATCAATTTCTTATCCTCCAAGAACTTTATCTTAGACAAAAGGAAAGTCATAACATATTAAGAATCTATTGTTTAATCAAACAAAAAATTCCTAATATAATTAGGGAAACCACCCCAGATATTAGACCCACTTGGCCAACACACCTCGCCTCCGCTCAAGTACAGTGAGGCCAGTGCGTTGGATCATTGGCACTGCAACATTTCACGCTTCTTCATTTCTCCGTTTCCCACTGCTCGTCTCCATAGTGTTTTCGAGAGAATAAAAAGTAGAAGATGGTTTTGGGAATTTATCATAATATTGATGACCTTTTTTTTTATTTCTACAAAGAGATTTTGTACTCACACAGTCTTTCGAGAGAATAAAAAGTAGAGGATGGTTTTGGGAATTTATCATAATATTGATGACCTTTTTTTTATTTCTACAAGGAGATTTTGTACTCACACAGTCTTACCCTCATTCTCGTGGGACCCCGCATTATTAGGATTATGGGTTGGTATTCATATCTCATCTTTCCTTAATTCAATTTTCACCGAATTAAGGAGAGTTTTGTTTTTCTTTTTGATTTATTTCTTTGTGCTTTAAAGGGAAAGTTAAACGAGAAGATCATAGGAGATGAGGCCCATTGCACTACTACAGGAAACGGTAGAAATTTGGACCCCTGGAGCCCTTAAGAATCCATGAGGCAGGAGGGGTTTGGAGATAGACTGATTAGTGACCCCCTTGAATCCTTACATTCCAAAGCAAGCTGCAACTAGGAGATTCGCGTGGAAAGTTGAGTTATCTAGTGAAATTTAGCTTAGCAACAGCATCAACGACCCTGTTCTCGCTCCTTTCTGCATTCTCTTATCTCCAATGATTGAAACTCTCGCAAAAGATTAAGTTTCCTCCCAAAATATAAAATCCCCCATGACAGGATTGGGTCATTCTTGAAATTGTGAGCAAGGATGAGGGCCCATCACCCCCTAAAATGACATTGGATGCTCCATTTGAGATGCATAGAGCTACTTCTTGAAGGAGAGGTCATTTGATAGTTATTTTGTTTTAGAAATCCGATGTCTTAAGAGTTCCAAGCAATTCAATTACCTAAACAAATCGGCTCTAAAGGAATCAAAATGAACTCTAAAGGAATCAAAATGAACTCGGCATACTTAGCAGAATATCCAGCTCCCTCACAAACTGAAAGTCTAAAACATCCATCTGCCCAACAACGCAATTGGAAGCACACATAGCTAGCGGGAATCATGGGCGGGTTGAAGCTTGTCCAAACTAGCCATTAGCTATTGTGCTAGGCCTAATAGTTTCAGGCCTGAATCCAGCTCCAAGACATGAAAGTCACGCCAGGCCCAACCTATTTTTAAAATGTGGACACCTCGTAGTGCTAAATATCTCAGGCTAGCGTATAAGCATACATAGGACTAGGCCCAACCCGTTTAATTATCAGGCCAGAATATTAAGTTCTGTTCCAGCCCAAAAGCCTAAAAACCAGCCCAAGTCGGGCCAGGATCAGGTCAAGTCCAACTGATTGACCCATGAGCACTTACATATAAAAGTCCCTCCCTGGGTTTGAGACCTGTTAACAGCTCCCTTGGTGTCAGCATAACTAGATCTCCTGATCCATTAAAACCCGCACCCAAAAAAAAAATCAAAATCTGGATCCTTTGTGAGGAGGGCTTCTAATAGTGGGCCTGAGTTTCGCTAGAGTGAGATATGGCCCATCAAGACACAAGGTGAGAAATTGATTTTGAAAGATTTTGATTTTAGGTGTGCACTCCCCTAATGTGTTTTTTGAGATAGACATGAAAGGATCTTGATGGGAAAGCACACATACCTTTTCCCTTCTATCTCCAAATTTATAGGAATCAAGAAGCCACAGCCATAATCAGCAAGTAACAAATGCTTCTACCAAAAAAAACAAAAAAACAAAAAAGTAACAAATGCAAGTAAGAGAGAAAGACCACAGACCCATTTGTTAACGCGGAAAACCCTTCAAAATGAAGGCAAAAAACACAGGACCAATGCTCAAATCTTCCACTATATAAAATGGGCATACAAATATCTTCTCTAGTACAACTAGAGGAGTAAACGACCCAACACCATATGTAGAGGTTGTGCTCGCAGGTTGCCATACCAGCATGACCTCTATCCGAGCCCGGCCACCATGAACTGATGTGGGCTCTGCTTTAGGCCCATGGGCTGAACCAAGGATAATCTTTGGCCCTAATGTTAAATGGACAGATAATTGATAAAAGGCCCATACCAAAGACAAAGAGGGCTCTAGATACATAACAAATGGGCTAGCCAGGTACGACTGACTGTCATGCCCATGGACTGGATCTAGGCCGGGACACTTACCACGAAACTGAATGGGCTGGGCTCAGAAAATTTTGGCCTGCCTACCCTGCCCCATGAACACCCCTAGACATATATTCTGTGATACGTGCACATATATTAAAGAGAGGGAGTAATGGCAGTCACATTTCATTCTCATTGCCTACGTTATTTAATTAGAGAGAGTTTGGGACATTTATGATTGGGAAGAGAAGCATCAGCACTCCGTGCACCTGTAGCCGAAAGCATGCAGCATTTCGTGTAAAGCTTTGTCTCACTCTCCTGTGAGCATCACTCTCTCATTTCACCCCAAGCCCTTCTTCATGTGATCTCCCACTACACCCCCAACATTTCCTGTGATACCCTTCATTGCTTTTCTCTCGTCCTTTTTCCTCCGCATATACACCTCTTCTCTCCACTCCCTCTCAAATCCAATCCAACCACCCAACAAGACATCATTTCCAACCATGAAAATTTCTATTGCTGCAGCTGCCCTTGTAGCATTTCTCCTCCTTCCAGTCGTGGCACCAGCAAGGGATATTGGTCGGGCTTTCCAACGTATGCTTTTTCTTTCTGCCTGTTCATATAGGGTTACCCCGTGGCCCAGAGCCTGGCCTACATTAGGCCAGAAATGGGATGTGTTTTAAGGCCCATGAGTGTGACTCGATCAGGTCTGATTTTCTGGCTCGCACAAGGTGTTCCTATGTTATACAATTGTTCTGGGCCTAGCCTGCTTTAATTAGGTCCAGAATGTGAACGAGCTTAGGAGTGGGCAAGTCCAGCCGATGAACAGCCCTATAGTCAGGTTCTTTGCTGTGACCACAATAGAGAGATGTCAAGTTGATCCATCCAACACCATCATCGGGGCATTCACCCTAGAGAATTTTTTACCATCTAATGTAAGGCGATGAAATTAATGGCCGAAACAGAATCTGTTACTTTAGACAACTAAAGTCTTAGATAGGGTTGATTTTTGGGGCCTAACTGATCCGAGGCTCCCCCTTTTAGCCGATGGGGGTTTGGATGGGCCTAGAAGCAAAATGCAAACTATTGGTTGTCTTACGTTTCTGGCCCATGTTGGGTTTATATAGTGGAACACGTGGGCAAACATAAGGGACCAAGCTGAGCCCGTTTGATTGTTGGACTTGTAAACAGGCCTGTCCAAGATATGGGCGTACTGTTTCTCACTCACTTGCCATTTTTTAACATACTGTATTCTTCTTTCAGATCACAGCCGTCTCCATGAACCCACAAATCCTAGAGTGGCATTAGAGGGAGAGATGGCAAAGACAGACTTGTACCAGGAGAAGAGGCGAGCCACAGGCCCAGGAAAACACGACACACTTGAAGTCGCAGGATCGAGCTTACCGGATTGCTCTCACGCATGTGGGTCGTGCTCGCCATGCCTGCTAGTTATGGTGAGCTTTGTATGCGCATCGCTGGCTGAGGCAGAGACATGTCCAGTGTCATATAAATGCATGTGTAACAGCAAAACTTACCCTGTTCCATGAGGGCAGCTTCTCTTTAGGGCCTTTAAATAGAATCTCCTTTTGACCTCTTTGTAGTTTGTAGGATAACAGTAGCATGGGACTTGGTCATCAGTGTCACAGCTTATTACAATCCACTTGTAATCCACTGTAATGTTTGCCTTACATTTTCTCTACCCTGTAGTTTTGTGGCACAGAATAAACAGAACTTCAGTGCTTTTGAATTTGCTCCTCTTAAGTTAAACTTTGACGATTTTCATAGCTATCAAATCCATGCTTTAAGCCAACACCCTCATGGTTGAGTGGTATTGGCGCTTAGTTTCATACGTATGTCAAGAAATCAATCTCAGGTCCTCAAGTTGTAAATCAATCTCGGGTCCTCAAGTTGTTAAGTATCAAGCTGTTGCTCGCAAGCAAATAGTAATAATAATAATAACAATAATAATGATGATGATGATGAAAATAATGACACATGAAATCTGATTTTGTAGATAAATGGAGCAATATCTACATTAGTAGCCCACTAAGCCCATTAAATGGATTTAGATTAAAAAAAGCAGCAACATCCCACCTTCCTCAGTATCACACCCCGGGCCCGAGATTAGGTCATTACAGATAGACTCGTGACGTGGGATACATAATCCTGTAGTAATTCACATCGCACTAAGGCAAACATGGACTACTACAAGGGAATTTTCACAATTTTTATATATGCAGAAGATACAAAATACATGCACATACAAATCTAACTGCAGAACTTAATGCTTAGTGCACCCATTCAATACTTTGTGATAGTATAAAATATTAAACAAATACCTGTTTAACATTTCATAATTAAACTACTTAAAGAGTTGTCAATGAAAATAATCCCTTGCATAAACTACATATCTGAATGTATATAAAGTGATAAGTGCAGAAATGCATAATGATCAAAAACCGAAAATATAATACATATCCTCAAAAGAAATAAATATAAACCAAGTCTAAAGTCATAGTGATATGATAAAACGAGCTATCGTAGCTCAAATCCTAAATGCTCAACGGAAACCGTGTCGCTCTACAAATATGCCTAATAGAAGACGTCATTTAATCCTCACTCAGCTAGTCCTGAAAGTACCACTATTACAACCTCCAGGGTCACATCGTTGATCAGGTCAGGATTAAGGTCTGCTCCTGCGACACCAAGAGTAGCACCTAAGTACGACAACTCAACAAGAAATAGGTAAGTGGTATACTTAAGCATGTTGTTCCAAATAGAATAAAAAACAATACCAATTAAATAGGCAAAAGTATAATCTAGGCATGTTAGCATTAAATAAATCATAATAAGAAATTAAGATAACAGAACATCACAACTAGATGGCAATCCACATAGCTACAATTCTCCCTGAAAAGAAATAGATATCAGAACAACACAGGAGATCAGGTAGCTAATCTAACCACCCAAAAGAGCATCGACTTGCTCCATACAAAACCAACTACAACTATGCATAAAATTTCAACTCATAATCAACCGGGCTAGGCCTCATAGAGTCCAGCTCAATGGTGCCGACTCTATGAATCAAAATAGCTAAAACAGATAGCACCATCATGCTCTTATATTTACTATCTTAATAGAACTTATTACCTTAACATTTACAGTAACAGAAGCATACTGATGTCAATAACGAACAGTGATAACAAAAGCAAAAGGTAACGAAAGGAATATAATTGTACTAATAATATAATAAAAGGAATATAACTGAACTAATAACATAGTGAAAGAAACATAACTAAGCTGATAATATAATGAATGGAATGTAACTAAACTGATAAAAGATTTAGAAGTCATCAAAAAAGCATAATTTCCAATTAATTAAGAAACAAGGATGATTTATAAGCCAAGCTAATTAAGATGTCCATGTCCTTAGTTTTTCACTTCGGCATGACCATAAGGATTGCAATGCCATGTGTTACCAAAATCTTGGTGACACATTGTGTATGAATCGGGACACTGGGTTCTTATACCCATACACAAAAGGGATAACATTAGAACTAACCAAATTAGCTAACAAGGATAAGTGACAGCTAACACTTTCCTTATTTATCCCATTTGATTTCGTTGAACAAGATTTAAGGTATAATAGTTCCAAGAAATAAAGTCCTACATAGTCATAGGATTCATCTAATAATTTTAAGGTAACACTTGACTACGGGTCAAGTTCATATGTGTCTAATTAAAGATTCAGTATAGTCAATCTAATCCAAATAGAAATTGGAATGATAATATATAATTAAATAAATAAATTATTAAATAAACTAGGTGTGCACTCGAGCGTCGTTATGCACGCACTCGAGCAAGTTTCACAGAAACTAACGTGCTTGAACACAAATGAATGTGCGCTTGAGCGGGATTTCCAGAGACGAAATGACTGAGAATTTTAACTGCCACTCGAGCGTGCCTAGGTCCACTCGAGCATGCCGACACGAGACCCGAGTCTGAGCTTTGTTTTCGCATTTGCGTTTCTACAGTTTTAAACCCACTTTTCAACCTCCATTAATATATACATTCATACTCTAAATCTTCCACATTTATGGCAATTTCAACCTCATTTCAAACCATTTAATCCAAACATTCATTTATTCCATTTAAAAGTCCATTTCCAACTCACCATAACATTCTCATTTATGAAACAAATAGAAAATGAGCTATACCAACATGCTAAAAATATAGAAATCTCAAGGAATCAATCACAACTACAATCATGTATATTACTACTTACTTAAACTTGCCTTTTGGTGCTCTAAGATTCCAATACAAGGCTCTTAAGTGCAAACCCTTAAATTCACTAGCTCAAATAAACCCCTAATCATGGACATGGCATGAAAAAGAGATGAATGATAAGATGAATGCCGTGAAATGATGAGTAAATAAAGCCAAGTTTGAGAAAAATCCTATTTAATGGATTAAATACCAAGATGGGTTATATTTCTTACGTTAAAAGTGGTGCCAAAAGGTGTAGATGAACTTTTCTCTCCAACCAAAAAATAAATTGGTGGAAGGGTATGTAGAAAAGAAGATGAACCTATTTTTTAATGGATGAAATCTCTCATTCTCATACACTCTAAACTTGTAGGATGAGGAAGATAAGCTTGGAGATTAGAGTTCTTGTCTAGGAGGTACAAGGAGGCTCTCTCTTTGGGATAAGTGCCTTTATATAAGACTAGGATTACTTCAATAGTTTAGATATTTACTAACAAATTCATAGGACTAAGTCATTTTACAAAATAGGCCATAGTGGTCCCATATAAATGACTTAAGTGTTAAATGAAATGGGTCCACCAATGTATTATGATAATGTAAATGACATGATTAATGAGATGACGAGATAATGCACATTAGGCTAGTTAGGTTCCCAAATTGGTCCTTAAATCTACTTAATTAAGATTAAATATCATTAATTAGCAATAAGCACAAAAGATTAGCAATTAAATCTTATATTTGGGGCCGGGATATTACACTCAGTTATGATAATTGACGGCTACTATACAAAACCTCCTTCTATTTGAAGCATTTAAAAGTCAAAACCTCTCCTTCGTGGACCTTGAAGTCTAAATCTATTTTTAGCATGGAATTGTGAGAGAATGTGACAGGAAAATCATAATTTTTGAACTAAATTAAGGGTCCATTTGTCTGCATAAAATATATAAGAACTGAAAACTGAAAACTCAAGTATTCATGGTCAAATAAAATTTGCTGAAGAATTATTAATCAGGAGAGGGGTGAAGGGCAAAGTTTGCAATATAGATGCACCCCTCACAGTCATGCCCCCAAACTAGATTACTATAGCTATCTGTTCTCAAGGCTCGAGTATAAAATTTGAAGTAACCGTAGTCCTTTCCCGAAATTTGTGTGTGAAAGGATGCAAAAATATCATTCACTAGCATGAACATTTTACGAAAGCTTATGTGGCGTTTACATGAAACAAGCAAGCACTAGAGGTTATCTTTATGCTGAGGACGGTATCTTGCATATCACAAATATCATATTACAATAGTGCAATCATGCTCAATGTGCTTAGTTCATGATGGAACATATTATTAAATGCAATCTAAATGACACTTATTTTATCATAAAAGATCAAGGAATCACTAGATATAGAAACTCTCATATTGTAAAGAAGCCAACATAACTAAACAAACACTGATGTTGAACCAATAAGAGACCATTTCTCTACAGTCATTTATATATGTAAATGAGACCAATCCAGAATGAGCTCATTTACATGTGGTGCATAAACAAGCGATAAATACTGTAAAGAAGCCAACATAACCAAACAAATACTGACGTTGAACCAGTAAGAGATCATTTCTCTACAGTAGTTTATAAATGTAAATTATACCAACCCAGAATGGGCTCATTTACATGTGGTGCATAAATAAGCGATAAAAATTTTAGTGTGTAAATGCCTTATTTACACACTAATATTCTCAAACCTGAATAGACAGGAAAATTACTTTCACACATACAAATAGGCAAATGCATGGTGATTGCATTATCGTATGGCCTCATCAACCACCTTATTCTTTCTCATTCTTGTGTGCCCTGTATTTGTAAACTAGATAGTTTGATTTGTTTATTGGACTAATATGCCCCATCATTTTAAAGCTGATTATCTTAAATCTTCATAAATTCTATGTAATTTGTGGAAAATCCCAACCTATAAATCTATTTTGGAGTACTTTTTGGTCTCTCAATTCTTGATCCAAATCACTCAATATTCTCATATTAATAGTAAATATCATCGTATACTTTCATATCTTAATGCTTCATAGATTTTGAGAAATTTGTAAAAAAATAAAAAAAAAGTTTGAATGCACCTAAAACCATTGGATGTACTCATTTACTCATATGAAAATGGTGAATATGGTAAAATATTTCATATATAACATTTACATGTATAAAACACATTTTCCTATCACATGGGAAAAAGGCATATGACCCTTAAGGGCACACTTGGTAAATAGAGAGGAATCATCTACTCCTAGATCTAATATATCCTCAAGGTGGATTTCTAAAAAGGGTTCCAGGCTTGGAGGGTTCAAGATTCACTCATAGTTGTCCTGCCTCTTTAGGGAACTTGAACGGTTTGGATTTTGCAAATGGGATCCACATGAATAAAAAATTATTATTTTAAGTTCTAAACTTTTTTACAAACATCTCAAGATCCATAGAGGATCAACGGCTGAAAATTGAAAGTGTGGCCATGTTTAGCCAATTGAAAATGATGCATGGATCTGACCATGATTTTGGGCCCCACAAAAAAAATTGAAACAAATAGACTGGCTATTCATTCCGGTTTCCAAACTGTGCATGATCAATAGTCCATAGTTTTGTTTTTCTTTCGTTTTCTCGTGATCCATCATGAGTCACACTATAAAATTTCACCACATCACCATTTTCGGCCTTCTATGGAGACTGGAACATTCAGATTTTACAAATGGGGTCCACAGAATTTCAGAAATCATGATCTAATGGTTTGGATTTTTTGCAAATATCACAAAATTTATGAAGAATCAATAACTATTTTTAGGCCTTTTAAATATGGTTAACGGTTTGGATATCAATTGTGAGTCCCATAAAATTGGTTTCCAAAGAGAAAACCGGTAACCTCTAAGTTACTGCCCAAATCTGCTGTCACTCTGCTTTCTCCTTCATGGTTAATTCCCAAAATTGAGCGGGGCAGGTCCTCTGAATAATCACACTCTTATATTAGAAGAATTTCAGCAGCCCTTTTTTGTGATTAACTAAACATGGATTTTCCCATGGGAGCATGAAAAAGGGCGAGGAATCCTCTGAGGGGATGGTTACCACTTGAAGAGCTTAATTTATTTGAACCTTATAGTATTTTATGTATATGTCCCCATTGGGTTCTCTTTTCACACAATCATGCCTTAAAATTTTAAGAGAGATTCTATTCATGCATCCACTTTCACTCTTCTGACACAGGTAAAAAAAAAATTTTTTTCAAAACTTTCCAAAATACCCTTCACCCCTTCTCTCCTTACACTTCTCCCTCCCTCCTCTCTCCTCCCCTTCCCCACCTCCCCCTCCGGCTAGCGATTAGCACCGGCCGGAGGAGGGCTCTCCCTCCCCCTCTCCCTACTACAAGGAGATCCGATCTCCCGCTGCAAGGAGATTGCAGTAGATCCGATCTCTTGCTACGGGGAGACGCGATCTCCCTTGTGTTGCTAGGGGATGCCAATCTCCCTACAGTGGGGAGAGTGGGGAGGGAGAGAAAGGTGATAGGGAGGAAAGAAAGGGGGAAAGGGAAAGAGAGACGGAGAGGAATAGGGAGAGGAAGGGGAGGAAGAGAAAGAGAGGGAGGGAGGGAGAGGGAGAGGGAGAGCCCTCTGTCAGGTGCTTGTTGCCGGCTGGAGGGGGAGGTGGGGAAGGGGAGGAGAGAGGAGGGAGGGAGGGAGGGAGGGAGGGAAAAGTACAGGAAGAAAAAGGGTGAGAGGTATTTTGGGAAGTTTTATTACTTTTTTATTTTTATTTTATTTTTATTTTTATTTTTTTTTCTCTTGCCTATGTAAGAAGAGTGAAAAGAGATATATAAATAGAAGCTCCCAAATTTAAAGTACTCCTACTGCCCCATGGTGACAGGTCCGATCTAGCGTCAGTACCGGACCCAGTCCGCCCAGATTTCATCCCTACCCCTACATGTAAGCCACCTGCCATCACCATCGAACCTCATATACATGACACTCTTTTTTCTTTGTCTCTTTGTGGTATATTAAACCTTGTAGCCCAAGAATAGGTTAAACCTTGAAGTTCTGGCCCTTTTTTCCAGCGTTCCAGAAAATACCAGCCTTCAATACTTTTCATGTACAGAGAAAGGTAGCATTTGACGGCCAAATGTCAAAGGACGACTCTGACAGAGACCAACAACCAGCTATAAAAAAATTTCACTTGGACTATATGACTCTATGAAAATGAAGGACAAGTCACAAAAGCCAACGTTTCTCAATCCGTGTTTGAAGGTTTCTTCTTTTCAAATTTCTTCAGTGGTCAAAATATTCAAATACCTCAGGCAATCTTCCTTCTCATCTCTACATAGAAATCACCCAGAGACGCCATAGTTTGAATATTTGAAATCAAACCCAACAACCACAACCTCCGCAGTGCACATGGATAAATGTATATAAATAAAGACATGCAACCAGCCCCCACATGAAAAAAGAAAAAACAGACAGACACACACTTCTCACAAACCAAATTAATAAGCTTTCTAAAACAGGCCATGCAACGTTTTCTGGCTAGCAAATTCTCAGCTCCACTGCGGCAGATCAAGCAAGGGCGCCCCTGCGACGTGTTCATAAACCATAGAGGCGTCGACACAAAGCGAACCGTTGCTGGTTTGCTATATGACTGCCTCGTCCAACACAATCTCCATCCCTTCTTGGATGCCAAAAGTATGGAGGCAGGCGATAACCTATTCGACAGCATAGGATCGGCGATAAGGGACTGTAAGGTTGGGATCACAGTCTTCTCCCCACGTTATTGCGAGTCCTACTTCTGTATGCTTGAGTTGGCTCACTTGGTTGAGGCTAAGAAGAAGTTGGTTCCAATCTTTTGCGACGTTAAGCCATCGGAGTTACAGTTCAAGGGGCATAAGAAATGTACACCCACAGATACAGTGAGGTTTGCGAGGGCTCTGGAGGAGGCCAAATATGCTGTAGGACTTGCATTCGACTCGCAAAATGGGTAAGGACTAATGTTCTTTCATGCTGTCACCAGCCTTTGGTATGTGGATATGAGTGATGGTGTGATCACCATCATGATCAGCTCAATCCAATCTGACCAAGATCAACTTGACTACCTTTCAAAAAATAAACCTTTGAAAAAAAATAAATAACCTTTCAAAAAAAGATCAATTTGACTAAACCTTCAGTTCGTTGTACTTCGGTGTTTATGCACAGGAGTGGTCGATGGGATACTTGGGGTTTGAATATGGCTAAGATACCTTGTATATCCAACACTTAAACAACAGTATTTTTCTTGTAAGTAAATAATAAAGATACAACAGCTATCTTGCAGAAAATAGAGAATTATATATGTAAGAAGCAAAATCTCAAAACAGTTGATAGTGTTAAGTTTTTATAAGTAGACTGTATTTCTCTTTTTCCTTGACATTTATCAATTATAAGATACTGGTATTGGTACAAAATACCGTATACTATAGTAGGTGTTTGTTAGGATATCATATTAGTTTATAGTGTCAAGCTATTATTGTTTTTGTTGTTGTTGTTATTAATATTATTATTACCTTCAAGGTAAAATGCCTCGAAAGAAAAGTAAATTAAATTAATACAAGGAAATGTACTTTTAGCGGGAGCTAGTCAAAAGCGCTGCTATAGGTAACTTATAGTAAAGTCAATTTCAAGGTAAATTGTATTTTCTTAAAAATTGAAAAAAAAATTAAAAAGTAAATTTTTGTTTTTATCAATAACTAAAATGCATTTAAAAAGAGGAAATGTTACAAAAAGTACCAAACAAATCTTGAAAACTGAAATAATATATAAGAGCTTATACTGACCACCCATAAGAATTAAAAATAGAAAACACCAAAATGTGAAAGACAAACCACGCCCTGCTAAGATAAAGCAGCCCTAGGATTGGCCTAGTGCAAAATATGAAAAAACTTCACTTAAATTGAAGAACACAAAGTCTTGATCTCATTAAGAATAAAATAAAACTTTCCAGGATTGCTGCTAGGAGCCAAAACTTATAAAATAGCATTAGAAGAATCCCTCTTTACAATAAGCTTCCATTGATGAATTCTAACTAACATATGGAAGGCCTCCAAAATAACCCACAACTCCGCCTCATTAGAATCTATTTTATAAAGACCAAAAGTAATGCACTATTTTATAAATATTAAGGTCATTTTCATCATATGAATAATTTCTAATAAAAACTAAAATGAAAAATATGCAAATGTCATGTTATATATATGGAAAATATTCATGCACATCTACTTCTCACCATACATGGTGGGGGATAACATAGTAGGGTTGACTTTATGATCCAACTAAACCATCCACAAATATGAGACCCCCTAAATCACAATTAATCAATTGAGCTTTTACTAATCCAAATGAATTGGACCTTCAAATCAAAGGTCAAATTTTGTTCATTAATATAAAATCATTAAATTTATAGGCCATGGATAAAGAGGTTAGAGGCTTGAGATTGACCTCAAACTTGATATAGGAGCCCATTCAAAATGATTCTTTCCATCCATCCAAGCCCAATAATCAATGGGCTCTAGCTGGGCCCTATCAAGTTTGTCCCCCACTGTATAGTAAGAGATTGATGCACAGGGATGCCCTCACCATAAGGTTAGAGATGTTTACATGACTTTCCTCATTTATACTTAGCATTCTTCTTTTTCATATAGAATTTTGTATTCTGCACATTAATGTATCTATATATAGAAGTGTACATCACCCTAATGTGAGAGATGGATACATACTAATATTCTGTATTTATAATACGAAAAGGTGAGCGGTTAGGTTGTGTGAAAGGTTACCTGGACACTAAAAAAAAGCACCTCTGCAAAAACCAAGCTCTTTCAAGGTAGCTGTGAGGGCAGTTTACACATGAAAACGACCCATATTTAAAAGTATGCACAATATTAATATAAGCAAATCTTTCCTCTTCTTTTTTTCTTTTCCTCCAGTAGATAGTTTTATACCCATACTATTTATCACTCACCCAAGCCCATCACCATCTACGCTACAGCCAAAAATGATTCCTAATTATTTTGTAGAAGGAAGCTACCTCGCCCAGTGGATTAGATATACATAATGCATTTATATGATAGTTTATACAATGTATTTATATTAAGCTAAGCTCACTGGCACCTTTACTTTTGATTAGTACTTTATTCATATATTCAGCTGAAGAAAGGAAGCATGTTCACTTGCGAAAAAGGAATTATTGGTATCTTTTCTCTTTGGAGTCTTTACCTTTCAAAGAGAGAGAGTGAGAGAGAGGGAGGTTTGGCATAATTTCATTCCTATCCATAGTTTTTGTCTTCTATAAAAGAAAAGTATGATCACAAGCAGCATCTTCCTTTAAAAGCGGGCTCTCTAAATCTATTGCGGAATGATTGAATGAAGGCTAAAGCAGAATCTCCCTCATTAATTTAATCCTATCAAATATAGAATATTTTAAAGAATGTTGAATTTGTCATGAGAAGAATGAATTAGTATTCTTTTAGATATGTTAGATTTTCTACTTTGATAAATTTTTATAAATAGTCAATGGTTATTCATGTTGAATTTGTCATGAGAAGAATGAATTAGTTTTCTTTTAGATATGTTAGATTTTCTATTGTGAGGTATTTTTATAAATAATCAACTGTTATTCTTAATAAAACCATCACAGAAAATTTAACAAAATGTTGTTCATAAATTTTCACGTTTCTACATTACCTTTTTTTAGAACACATTTCTACACCACATCATTCCCCTTTTTGGATACACTAATCATCCACTTTTCAAATAACTATCAGATATACCTTTGGACTTCGTAGTTACCGTCGAATACCTTTTTTTACGGATGTTTGTCATTCTAAATACTGTCAAAGCATAGATGATTATTCCACATGCTAGTGATACTTGATTCAAGAAAAATGTGTAAGAAAATTTCCATTTGCTAATATTTCCATACCATTACGTACATTTGAGGAGTTCCACAAATGTGGGAACCTCAGTTCGAGTCTGCCTAACTGGGAAATGGCAGACTTAAGCCAACCCATCTCTAATCCATTTGATACAGTTGGACCCCAAATCCCAGGCTTGGAACACAAGGCCAGATTCACAAAAATATTTGTAAAAGAAAACCTTTTTTTATGTTGAATATATGATATGTAAGTAGTATTCTATTTTTATAATAATTATAATTATAATTATAATTATTATTGTTATTGTTATTATTATTATTATTATTATTACTACTAGTATTAAACGCCTTAATAAAGCTTGTAAGGCTAACCCGAAACTGATCTATCAAGGATTTCAGACCCTAAACTTGAACGGAATTTGACAAAAAGAAAATTCAAAATGCGAGGGTGTGTACAAACAGAATCACCAATTTCTCCATCAAGTGAACTAACTCTCTCAATTTTCTTCTTTTTTTCTATTTGGGCCTCCAGGAACTGGACAGATCTGATGGCAAGTGCTACAGAGATCATCCTCCACAGTATAAACGATGAAAGATGAAAAAAAGGGAGAGGCAATAAAGAAGAAAACTCATTTCATCTCAATTCATTTGGAAGCAGTATATTGCCAATAAAGCTAGAAGAAAACTCACTTTGCTATTCAAATTCTTTTATTGTATTTATTTTTACCACGTCTTGATGCCATGTCTATTTGTGTACGACCCGGGAGTCTCTTCCAAGGCCAAAATAAACGCATTGGTCAAACTGTCTTTGGTTGGTGTTAGAGATTGTTTAAATAACAGTGAAGGAAAGATAAGGGAGACATGTTGTGGGAAAGTCTTCTTTAAATAAAGTTATTGTGTTCAATATGCAATGAGTTTCCTATTAATTTGTGATATGACTTATTATGAATTAGGGGGCCTAAGTACGTAGGTCAATGTGGTGCACTTTTTAAAGATCTAAACAGCTCACATGATAGTCTAAATTAGTTCAACATTAGTAATAATTAAAAGTGTCATGAATTTGTTCAATTTGAATTATCCAGTAACGGGGACTTACTCTTTTTTGGTAACCAACGCAATCATCGGTGATGAGAATAAATAAACACTAGCATAGTAACCCGTGCTTAACAGAGGTATTCTCATGCAAATAAAGAATTCTTATGTTAAAAAAGTTATACGAGTACTTGTTTTTTTGGTAGAAGGGGAACAAAAAGAGAAAAAGTAGAAAGATGATTTTTATAAAAAGAAAGATATAGAATTTTAAAAAAATAAAAGGTGAAGGTAAGTAATTTGATGAGATAAAACTAATAAGAGGGTAGTTGCAAGAGTTGAGTAGTAGGAAAGAAAGTAGAACTGATTGATTGAAAGTGGGGAGAAAAAGTGGACATAATTTACAATTAAAATCATAACTAATCCTCAAAAGTGATTAGACACCTATGAGCTTAATATAGTATAATAGATAAATCTCTCTCTCTCTCTCTCTCTCTCTCTCTCTCTCTCTCTCTCTCAACAAATAACATGTGGATTTGGTAAAAGAACATGAGGATTTGGAACCAATAAGGATAAAGTTGATTGATCCAAAAAAAGAGAATATTGGCTCAGAGTTTGAAACATTCAAAGATGCTTACAAGTTCTGCAACTAATTTGTAGAGTTTAGGAGGTTATAGTATTCTAAACCATAATGCAAGTAAGGACATCAACATAGGTGTAGCAAAAAAAAGGCAATTATTTGTTGTTATAAACAAGATTATTGGCTTAACACCATGCAATAAAACAAGAACTAGTATAAAAAGCAACATTCTAGTTACTCTAAGAAAGAATGGTAAAATATCACATTACAATCATAATCAATTTTTCATATATCTAAATAAAGCTACATGTCAAAATTGCCCTTCCTAAGCGGCAGCAGCTGGTGATTATGATTAGTCTAGGATACAATCAAAGTCAACATAAGATTTAAGACTTGTTAAATAAGCAAGTAGACGCCCAAAAAATGTCGGATTTCTTGCAATTGATTATAAGAACTCTCTCTATCTCTCTCTTTCTCTCTCTCTCTCTCTATCCTTTTTTTTTTTGCTTAAAGGAAAATTTAGAATTAGAGAGAAGGGAAAGCCAAGGGAAATATGGCTCCAAAATACCAGGCTAGAAGCCCTCCAAAAACAGAGAAAATACAGAGTGAGGTTAAAAGCATATCAAAAAGTTAAAAAGTACAGAGAGAGAAAAAAATAGAACAAGAGCTCATGAGTAATTACAAAGGAGACCAAGCTCCATAAAAGTTCGCCTATATCTACTATATCAAATTGGGTAGAAGACAAAGTTTGAGATATGTATATTTGAAGCCATTCTTGGATGGAACTCTTGACTCTAGAGAGAGAATGTAACAACTATCTACGAACAAAAAACATAAAGACAATGGAAATGTTCAAAAATAAAGGCCCATTAGGATAGAATTGTTGGAAATATGGGTCTCACAATGGTCATTGGGTCAATTTTGGACCACAATAAATATGGGACCCACTCTTCCTTTGTGGCGGGTCCGAGTTATAATGTGTTCTCTATCAAGAGTAAAACAATAATGACCAATTATGTACTCGATGAAAACCATTAAAGAGTGAATGAGAAATTGACTCCAAATTTATCCTTTTGATCTTAGTTGAAGATGGTAAGAGACTTGGCTTGTGGGAAACTAAAATCCCATATTACTTAGGAAGTAAAATCCATAGTGAGTTTATATATACCTATGTGTGCTTGAAAGTTGGACCCCAAGGGGCACCCATATTTTGTCCTGAAGGGACTCCATAGACTACATGGGTTTAACCCGCCCATGCCGCCGCCGCCACCCATCTAACTAGGTAGGGTCAGGTCCACACACGGGTAAGCCCAAGCCCATGCATACTTTTTTGCCAAAAGTCACAACACTTCGAATTTCCATCCTCTTATTCTTCCATTATTGTCTATATTTCAAGAGTAACACTGTGAGAGTTTAGTTCGCCAAAACATGCAAAAAAGTGCTGCTACTGCTTGTTGAAAGATCATTGTATCTTGGGAGATAATTGCCCGAATCCGTCAACACCACTACGAGGGATCAATTTTGTCTTAAGGACATAGTGTGATACACTAACGTTGATATGTGAGTTATTTATTTCAATTCGCTTTTCATTCACATATTGGTTACTGCAATTGATTAGAAGTGCTACCTTAGATGCTCTCCTTATAACAAGGATATTTTAAAAGTGAAGCTTCTTTTACTCTACGCAACTAGATGCAGAAGATTCTATGGATAATATTTTTTTGGCCAATGATAGAATGTTAATTTATTATAAGTGTTTTGGAGATAAGGCCCTTTGAAACAACATTTAAAGTGAATGGACATGACCAACCTTTTGCATCATTTATTGGCCTTAGTCATCATAAGCAAATAATAATTTTCAATGTCATCCTTCCTTATCATTAAATAATTGATTTGTTTGTATAATTATTTGAGACTTTTGTTATGCAGCGATTGAAAAAAGGCCACAAGCTATAATGACTGATCAAGTTATGGCAATGTAAGTGGTGATTAAGAAAGTACTAATAGGAACTATGCATGGCATTTGTTAGTGGCATGTGTTTCAAACTACACTAAAATAGCTTAAACATGTTTTCAACTATTCATAATCTGTTCTCCATGATTTCAATAATTGTATATATGATTAGGAGGACGAAGAAAAGTTCCCTTGGCATGGGACAATTATTAGGATAGATACCCGACTCACTCATTTGAGCCTAAATGTAGTATAGTGGGTTCTATAACAAATGTAAGATAACCAAGATGACTCTAAATTGTTGGCATATGGGTCATTTGTGCCTAATAAGTGGCTACAAAGACTTTTAGTATTATGAGTATTCGCAAATTCATGGGTTGGACAAAACTCAAGGTTTAATTGAGTTGCAATTTTATATTTTTTAGATTGGACTGTAGCGTGTTTTATCGGGTTACTTAAATGAAGGTGTTTAATAAAAAATGGTTATATCTCTCAAACCAACAGTTACATCAAAGAAATCTATATACCAATGGAAATATCTTTTCAAGTAGATATCTACAGGTTCCAAGATTGATCAATCGAAGCTAAAATAACAAAGTTGTAGCCTAGAAAAGCTTTTGAAATAATTACAAAACTACTATCCATTCAAGCAGGCAGTTCATCCACTCAAGCGAATGACAGATAGAATCTCAATCTCTCATGCAAAATTATTTCCTTTTTGTGTTAAGACTGCCAGTTTGTGTTCTACAAAAACTCTAACCCTAAGGCATGAAAATTGGGTTATTTAAAGGGTGTTTCGCTCAACCCTATGGCATTCATCTTAATATTCTGAGTTAAGATTTCATATTGGAGATTCATTTATTCTCTAGAGCATTCATTAAGAGGCTGTACTAAAGTTATTGAATTCTATTAAATATTGCTTTTACTCTCTTGTAGATTATTATGTCTTTATTCATAAAAGATTTGTTCATCTTGAATAACTTCAAAGCGTGTTGGATCAAGTGTGAAGAAGGTTAATAACATATACGCTAATAAGAAGAACCACAGTCCTTTAGATTATGTGCAACTAGACAATTGTAGTAAGTAGATCTTATAAAGTCTGATTTCATAGTGCTTGATTTCTGTTGGATTGATGTGAAGTCCTATGGTTTTTTCCAATTTGGGTTTTCCACGTAAAAATCATATGTCATTCTCTTGTGGTTGATTGTTGTTAACATAGGTTAATTGCTTGTATATAAAAATCTATGTTGGGACCTTAACCTACGTGAGGGCTAAAATCATCTAAACACCCTCAAAAATAAGATGGACTTGTCTCTCCAAATCCTAAAATATCTCAAACTATTCAAAAATCTCTCCTCACTTGATGCCATAATAGAGGGTTCGTTGTGTGTGTGTGTGTTTCTTTTCTTTTTTTTTCTTTTTTTTTTTTTTTTTGTATACCAGTTAAGGGGCTAGGATTTGTATACAAATACCACGTTACCAACATCAACTCGCACATGCAAGGTAATAGAGTTTCACACATGTGAGGAGCACACAACTCACACATGCGAGGTAATGGAGACTTGCATGTGTGAATAAATACAACAAAACTCACACATGTGAGGTGATAAACTCACATATACCATCAAGGTGGTGACTCAATTGGTTGAACCTTGTATTTGCTCCCCAAGGTCTTAAGTTCGACTGCCTCCCCTTGCATTATTCGAGTACTATGTGTGCACCCATGTATATATCCCCTGAGGAATAGTCCTTGTTCATCAAAATTAAATAATCCTCTGGCCAAAGGTCAAAGGTTTGAAGAATGGGCTAGCGAAGGACCCTGGATCATTAAAAATAATATTAAGAATAATAAAACTCACATGTATTGTCACTCCCTAAAACCCGAGAATTAGGAATTAATACGGATCCTGAGGCACGGCACACGTAACTAGTGTCAATCCATACCATGTCAAGGTACATATGAATTACCACAAGGGTGATTCCACAAGTATAGGTGAGGAAGATCCATAAACACGTAATAATCATTTTGCACAATTAAGTAGAAACATGGAGAATTACCTATACATATTATAGACACTAATAAAAACACATTATTCATTAATATAACCAAGGTCTATTAATTAAACCATCTACAGCTCAGAATACTAAGATATATAAAGCATATATATCATCCTGAATGTCATGTCCCTCAAACAAGAATTTCAAAATAGCATAGTATATCCACAGCCCAAGCATGGCTACTCCTAAGTAACCCAAAATGAAACCCTTTGAAGTACTAAATAAGATGATTAATAGAAGACATCATCCTCATTCCACTAATCTATACCCCTAGGTAACATTGTGTTTCCCTTTGGAGGTGCATCAACTGTCATACCGACATTGGGTTCTGTACTTGTAACACTAAGGATAACGCTGTCAACACGACGGTTAAGAAAATATATGAATATATAAGACTCTCATTATGTATTAATCGAATTTAAGAACATAATGATTAAAAAAAAGCAACAGCAGAAGTTAGGCATGTTATGCATGTGAATAAATATGAGTAACGAATCATAAAGAAAAATATAATAACAAACTGGTTGGAATCACAAGGCTATCTTCTATCTAGAAAGAGAGTATATCGTACAGTAGAAAATCACTAGCGGTCGACCAAGACCATCTAACTACCCTAAAAGCACCGACCAACTCTTCATATAACTACTGCAGTATGTAACATATGGAATACTCTCATTTGATCCGGTCGAACCTCCTATGGATACAAGCTAAGTGGTGCTGACTCAATGGTCTCAAGACCGATCAGAATTCATACTTTCATACTTACCATACGTAGCGATCGACGCATACTTATGCAGAAGCATATATCAATATTGAGATAGTATTCAATCATGAAAACCAGAATTAAATAAAGTAACCGATAATCAAACAATGCATACTTAAATAAGCTAATAGACCTCAAACCCTCTCAACATTAGATACTCCTATTTTGGCTCGCAGGCCCACGCTCGGTAGAAGCTCCATCTTCGATTGTGCCTCAAGGTTCCCTAGGAAGAATGGATACATGATTTAATTATGTTGAAGGCAAGGTTTACTTAAACAATATGAATGCATTAAATTGAGAGGTTAACAAAAATATTTACTAGCCAACCCTAGCTAAGATAATCCGTGTTTCCTTAGTCATCCAATATGGCGTATTCATAAAACCTCAGTTGTTAATGTGTTATCAAAATCTTGGTATTACATTTTATAAGCAATGAACACCACTTCTTATGCTAATAAGCATGACGGGATGTCAGGAAAAACAACCAAAAAATCAAAAGGGTCTTTGATTATACTTAATGTCCTAAGGGTAAGAATGACTTAAATCATATCTCTAAGGTTTTAAAGAAAGTTAGGACGACTCCCAATTTAATTCCCATTTTAAAGAAATAAAATAAGTTTTACTAAAACTGGAGGTACATTGCTCCCCAATGACTCTTATACAAGGATATCCAAAACATCTTCATAAAATAGCTCCCATTTACACAAAAGATTTGTACTCATGTAAAGTTGGACTCGCGAAACATTGCGGGTGGGTTCCGTAGAGCATTGTGGGCCTTAAAGTATTAAAAAAGTCAAAAGAACACAATTCATCACCTTTTTATCCAATAAAGTAGTATAAAGTAATTCCTATTTTTCCATACATACTAACACTTACTAGAGCGTCAAAAAGGCCCCATGTTCCTATAATTTTAGATAGTATTTTGGTTGTAGGAAAATTCGTATGACCTAATGATCAATTTTAGAACACCTTGGCTACACCAAAAGATCAAAAGAGTAGCCTCTCCTTATGCCCTACAATGGACTATGAAAGGTTCATGGTCAGTCATTTGATCCAAGCCTTTAAAGTAAGGTTTTAAATCAAAAACTAAAGTACCTGACCGATCGATCGGGTCATTTGTCCGATCGATTGGACATCTCCCAGAAGGGTAATTCGATTGATCAGGCTCTTACCGAATCTATCGGCCTTGTAGCCATTTTAGCTCGAGCAGAGTCAGTTCTAAACTACCTTTTTCTCTACTTCCCTTGGTTCCTTCCACTCCCATTTACCAAGTAAACTTCTAACACTTATTTAACACCCATTTACATCACAATTGGGTTCTCCTTCATCTATTCTCATTATTCATTCTTAAATTACCTTCATTAGCACATAAACCATTTTATATTCTTGGATTAGGAGGCAACAGAGCTATAACTTGGCATTAGTAGATAATTAATCAAGAATCAATAGAATAAACTATATATATAGTAAATATATACTTATACTTGCCTTAATTCAGTGCTTTACTCAAAATCAAACTTCTTATTTGGCTCAATATTGGAGAAAGCCTTAAAAGAAGATGATCTAAGATATGCATTAAAAGAAATGAGTATAAGATGCATGCATGCTCTATATTTGAGTCTCCTTGACTCTATTAAACCCAAAGAAATGAATCGATGATGGAGTTCTCACCTTAGGGAGTTGTAGAAAAGAAGAAGAGATGCAATTAGGGCTTCTAGTGGGGAAAAAATATTGAAGGAGGAAGGAAAAAGATGATGGAACTTAATGCTCTGCATGCAAAGCTCTAAGATTCACCTTCCAACTCCAAGCTTGAAAAGGAGATGAGAGTGTGAGAAGAAGAGAAAGTTGCTCCAGCAGGGAGTTAGGGAGAGTGAAGAGGAAATGGAGGTGATTAGCTGGTTTTAAATTAGAATTTCTCGAAAATTGCAAGTAAGTCCAGCTTGCTTGTGAAATTTACAGTTTAAGGCAGTTGGAATTCAGTTAGGCCAAGATGAATCCAAATTGGATTGAGTCAAATATAAAAGATGACCCACATGATTAGATACACATGATGCAATTAACATGATACTAATATGATGCAAAACCATTCAATTCTAAATTACAAGAAAGCCTTTTGCTACCTATGTAAGGTTCGAACCTAACCCAACTATCTATCCATGACCCAAACCAAAGTGTTTTGGGTTGAATCAGCCTAATTTTGTATTAATTAAAGTAAATCAAGATTAATTATAGTAAATCAAGATTAGTTTAGGTTTGGACCTTACATGTATAAAGAGAGGGGAGGTAAGGATTGAACTTGAGACCTCTCAGTAAGAACCAACACTCCTTACTATTAGGATAAGAAGTTGTTCTTGATGCCATAACAAAGTTGTTTCCCCAACAGCCAATGAATAACCAACTGCGAAAGAGGTCATTAGAAATACAAAATTGCTATTAGAAAGATGGGATGGTTGAGAACATCCTATTGTAGTAAGATGAAACCCGGGTTGGTGATCATAAGCTTAGGCACCTCTTTCCGATGTGATATGCGGTGATAACCTCAACCTTTATTAGTATAAGAGACAACATCGATCCACGGGAGAAGACAGACCCTAGACCCTAAGAAACAGATCCAGGATGCTAAGTCTCTGCTTAAGAGATTTATTGCATTTTGTTGTGGTAGAAATCAAAAAAGACCGTTGAAAATATAGGCCGAGACCGGACTGATATTTTGTTGAGTACCGGTCTCGGTTTTGGTCTCGATATCAAAAAATATCCCGTAAACCAATATATCGACTGATAATTTGAAAATACCAGCCGACAGCCCTAAAACCTACTTTTTCCATTTTTTTTTTCCTTATCTTCTTTCCCACTCCAACCCATTTCCTCCAAACCCTAACCACTACTCTTCCTTATAAACACTTCAACACCTCAAAAGCCATTGAAAAACACATTTTTTTACTAAATTGGTAAGGAAAAATTACATACAATTACCAAAGTTAGTATTTTGTGTGTGTTTTTTAGATTTATTTAGAAATAGCTTAGAAATGATGATTGCATTCCATTTTTTTTGTTGTGGATGTATTTTATTCTATTTGAGCTACAAATTTTGATGCTAGATCTATTAACTGGGGTAATTATCAAAATAGCAGTAGTTGTAGCAATATATAATGGTGTAATGGTGTGGGTTTTCTAAATAGTGAAAAGAATTCTAATCTAATGTATGGTCACTCTTATGTTTTTTTTTTCCTGTAATTTAGAAGAATGTAAAGGTATAGACAACTTCAAGAAATGCTATTGAGGAGCATAAATAGGAAAAATAGTATTTTAAATTAAAAATCGCTTGACTCTATTAGGGTTGATGCTGTAGCGCAGCTATTTCTAAAAACGTAGTGGTCTTAACTGCTACGACTAATAATGCAACCGCTATTTTGAACCATGATTGAAAGAAGGGGGAGGGGCTTAGAAATATTTTTTTAATCTTTTTAATTCCTAGCATAATAATTATTTGGAGGTTGTTCTACTAGTTATTGCTTCTTAGTTTTGTTTGGAGTAAATTTCAAACTAGCAGATAGCTCATAAGTTATAATTATGGTTGCATTTTATAAAAATTTTAATATCTTAACTTATCTTGGTATATACTTCTAAATCTATATATTTGTAAACAAAATTTATGCAATTTTAGATAAAAACAATGATACAAGATGTCATCACTTAGGGAACTGATAATTTGACTTATAGTTGTTACTAATGGAAAAAAATATTGTTTTCCAACACTTTATCAAATTCTTGATTTTTTAATAATTTCTCAAATTTTTTGGAGTGAAGAAATTCATGCCGTGATGGACCATGAACCGCGACCAATACCGATACCATATCGATTTTTTAGGCCGACCAGTACCGCGACTGATACCATGATTTTGACTATGGAGAGACCACAAAGCAGCCTCTTGAGAGATCTTTGTAGTACAAAAGTCTTGTATAGGAGAAGAATCACTCATCCTAAAAAAAGGTAAGAAGAGAAAAACAAAATCCAAAACTACAAGGACAAGAAAAAGGAGAGAAAAAAATAGTAGTAGAAAAGAAGCTTCTGCCAAAAGAAAAAGGAGGAGCAAAAGAGCGAAGGGACAAAAAGTGATGAGGAAAACTAGTTGCATAAAACGAGTCCCATAGGCCCTTTTTTATTCATTTTTTTTTATTCTTTTGGCAAGCGGCAATATCCTTACTTACCCACATACATGAATGGGGACATCCCTGCTCTTTTTTTTTCTTCTTCTTTTTCACAGTCAAGAAGCAATATCGCCACCCAAATCAAATTCGGGGAAAAAAACTTCATTCTTTGGATAGTAGTTGCTAGTAGTGGAAGCTAAATGTTATTGATGAGTGAAGTTGAAGATGATGGTAAAGGAAAATGTGAGAGATGGGTTTTCATAGTAGGTCGGGGATTGGTTTAGTAGTGTGAATTAGATTTGTAGAGAAGGGAGATACAAAGAGAATGATATGAGATGATGATGGGGTAGAGGTGGTTTGGAAATTGCAGTGTTGTGCAAGGAGATGAGAAAAAGATGCTAACAAAGGTGGGTTGTAGATAGTAAGAATGAAAGGAGAATAAAGAAAATGAAGAAATAAAGAAAATGAAAAAAGGAAAAGTGAAAAATGATGGGTTCAAGAGAGAGAGAATGTGAATTTTGTGAGATTGTTGGGTAAAGTTTTATTAGTTTGGTTAGAAGAAAATAAATTAGTTCAAATGGGTTTGTTTAAAATGTGAGAGAAAAAGAGATTGGATAGATGAATGATAACAAGCACCCACCTATGCTTACATCCATGACCATTGAGGTAGTCACCATATAATGAAGAAAAAGATTGAGTGGGTAGCAGGTTAGTTGGTTGAGGTGGAAAGAGTTGGATGAAGAGGAGGATGATGAGGAAGAAGAAGAGAAAAAAAACGAGCGAAGATATCCCCGCTCGTATATGTAAGTGAGCAAGGATATCGCTGTTTAGCGAAACAAAAAAAAATCCTAAAAAAGGCTCCTAAGACTACTATAGTGGTAACATATCTTTTAGGTCTTTTTCTACCTATAGAAAATGTAACGGGATTTTTTTGCCTAAAATCCTCAAGAATAAAAAAAAAAGGTTAATCAAAAGAGAGAAGGAGAAAGGAGAAAATGAAAGAAATAAAAGAAAAATAAGGTAGGAACTGAACTCATGAACATGCTTAATAGGCAACTATATCACTTATTAGGCCATCTGAGGAATGTTGAATTAGCCAAAATTATTATGTATTGTGAGTCCTGACATAATTTATTAGGCCATATTCGTGCTCATTTATAACATGTATATGAAAATTATAATATGTTTCTATGCTGTTGCTTTGAGGAAAATATCATCAAATGAAATCATGTAAGAAGTCTGTGTGAATGATTCTACATGGGGAGCTTCTATTTCAACACCAAGAATGGCACAGCTTCCACACTAAAAAAAAAAAAATACTCAAGATTTTCTAAAATACCACACTCACATCTCTCTCCACACACCTTTCCTCTCCCTCTCTCCTCTCTCCTACCCTTCCCCACTTTTCCCTCCGACCAACAACTAGCTTTGACGGCAGGAGAGGACTCTCCCTCTCCCTCTCCCTCTCCCCATCCCTCCATCTATTCTTTCTCTTTTTCCCTCTCCCTCCCCTCAAGACGAGGGAGAGGAAGAGTACCCTTCCAACACTGGAGCTCATTTTTGGCCGGAGGGGAAGGTAGGGAAGGGAAGGAGAGAGGAGAGAGGGAGAGGAAAGATGCGTGGGGAGAGAAGGGGATAGGGACATTTTGAGAAATCTTCAATTTTATTTATTTATTTATTTTTAAATGTTGTGCAAACTGAGCAATTTTTTGTGTTGAGATAGAAGCACCCTTCCACACAGGCAGCCAACTGAAAAAGAAGGGGCCATTGAGACAAGCAGATCAGTTGTTAAATAAAGCTAGTTGTCTTTGACTGACACAACAAAAGGTAAGTCTACAAGCACACTAACTCTATTTAATTTTTTATATTTTGTTAGAGTTATGTGAATTTGTTATAGTTGGAAACAGCAGTTGTATTATTGTATAAGGACATTATATAGTTCTTTGGCTAATGACAATGTCTATATAACAGCCCCATATATCCTATTGAATTAGTTGCCATGTGCAAAACCAAATTGCAGGTGAAAATCTGTCGTGTGCAAATCCCAGAGTAGGAAAAGCCAACGATAGAAATGCGCATGCCGCCTCTATGGCAAAGTGGGAGATAATGATGACATGTACCCATGATCCTCATATATTATTTTTGTACTGGCCATTGAGATTAATGAACGTTTGTTATTTCTTTACAGTTGATTCCATTTGTTGATATGAATGTTTACATTTGAGAAATTTGTTGGATATTTTCATTTTGTGTATTATTTGAATAAGAAGTAGAAATGAAAAACATTATCTTATGCCGATAAATTTAAACACGTTTATCATAGGATTGTTGATTGATTCACATATGAGAAGAAAAATGAAAAAATTAGAAAAAGTCAAAAGTTGACTGCAATGAAAGTGATAAGACAATGGTAATTGTGGAAAAAAAAAACTTAAACTATTACTCATAGTAGATGGTTAAGTACTAAAAAATTGTAGAAATGATTACAAACATAGCAATGTGATAGCAATTAGTATAGATATTCCATTGTATCTCCAACAGTGGGACTAAAGACATTATAGATTGTTAAATATATGAAAATGATCATAATAATAGATAAAATTCATGAAAAGTGCCAGCAATATTGATTTAGTCGATATTGTTAAATGAGACTTTTATGATATTTTATGAGGATGAGTGAAGTTTTCTCTTTCAAGAATATGAGATTTTATGGTGCATACAAAATTAAGAAATTACGTTTTGCAACTATATAAGCAAGAAGCTGAGAATTGTGTAATGTGAATCACTTTTGAAAGCATAGCACACTCGGGATGCTTAAGTAGATGAAATTCTTGTGTGATTGACTTTATTCATGAATGAAAAATTTACAGAAAGCGTAAAAAATTGCATGACAAAAATGAGGATTACAAGTGTAAAATCTGTGAAAAGCGTGAAAAGGACCTCATGATAGTGATGAAGATCATGGACATAAAATTTCTGAAGAGCGTAAATATAAATCATGAGGACATAAGTATCATGAGTGGAAAATCCATGAAAAGTGTGAAAATTGCCTCATGTTGCGATGAAGATAGTGAGTGTCAACTTTGCAAATAGCGTTAGAAAGACCTCAAGAATAATGATGAAGGCTCCCGAATAATGAAAAGTGCGACATCTGCAAAAGCAAAGAAAACATTGTATGATAGAAAAAGAAAAAAAGAAAGGAAAGTAAAAATAGAAGATATATTACACTGAACGACACATGGAAGGTAATCCGTCGGAAGCGTGAAAAACCTAATCCTACAGTTTTGAGAATTACTCAATTGAAGTTTTGTGAGTTTCCAATGTATAATGGGAGTAGTGCTATGACCTGTTAATAAAAGTGCTTTTGAGGGAGTAATGGGAGCAATATAAATACATTAAAAAGTGGGATTGTTCAACAAATGTTGCTGTGTTAATGAGAGGTAATAAAATAAGAGCCAAACATGACAAGTTTCGGCTCTTTTGGCCAAGTGGGAGTAGTTGGCATATGAGCCATTTGAGTCCAATAATTGGCCGCAAACATCCTCAACGGTAGGAGAGACTTGGTGTTTCCAAATCCTGAAATATCTCTAACGACACGAAAATCTCTCATTGCATGCCATAATGGAGTCATTTCCCCAGGAAGCCTTGAAAAATCAACTGCGGAAGAGTTCATTACAAATACAAAATCATTGTTAGAGAGTCTGAGTAGATGAGAACATTCTATTGCAGTAGGATGAGAGATGGGTTGTTGGTGATCACGCCAGCTTAGCTGCCTCTCTTCATTATAATATGCAATGATAAATCATTGTTTGAGAGTTAGGATAGGTAGAACATCCAAAAAAAAACCTTCAGTGAAGGCATCAGTAAGAACACCAATCTTAGGTTTGCCCCCACAAGTTCTCAAGTTCTTAAGTTCATCACACACATTTTATAAAAAGAGAGTTTTCATATTCATGTGCATCGATCCCTCACCAGATAATAGTGAGAGAACGTAATGGAACGAACCATACAAACCAACCAAAAATATAAGACCCCAAAGTTGAATTACACTGAATCCTCTAGGTTTTCATTCATCCAATTGGATTGGATCGAAGGTCAATTCTTTTTTTTTTTTTCTCCTCCTTTTAAAATAAAGTCATTAAAATTGTGGGGGCATGAACAGTTGGATCGAGGGTTTTTATTTTTATTTATTATTATTTTTTGAATAATATAGTCATTAAAATTGTGGGTGCATGGATAAAAGGGTTAGAAGAATGGGATTAACTTCAAACTTGATATATGAGCCCACCTGAGAAGTCCCTTTCCACATCACAAAGTCCCATGATCCATGATCAGTAGTGCCCTAGTTGCACCCCCATCAAGTTTGTCCCTTTTATCATTAATCAAAAAAATAAAAATAAAAATAAAAAAAAAATAATAATTCCTGCCCATTTAGCCCTCACTGTACAACATTGTGGGAGTCACTTTATAGCCCATCCGAAGACGTCACTTTCCACACCCCAAGTCCATGGTCAGTAGTGCACTATGGAAGCCCAATCTAGCTATTATAGCGAAGGAACATACTGGGTCTTGACTTTATTAGCCATACAAACCATCCACACCCCCACCCCCCCGAAAAAAACTGAATCCATCAAGTTTTCACTCACCCAAATGGATTGAACAATTAAATCTAGGCCCAAATTTGTTCTTTATTATAAATTCCTTAAATTTGTGGGGACACAAATGAAGGGGTTAAGAAGAATAGGATTGACTCCAAACTTGACATATAGGCTTATCCAAGATGTCTTTTATTCTACCCTTAAGCCCCTTAATGGGTGCCAAAGGCTCTCAAGTTTGTCCCTCACCATACCACACCCTCAAGTCCCATGATCGGTGCCCAATGTGGACCCCATCAAGTTTGTAATTCACACTATGGTGAAGGATGGGTGCGAATTAATGTCCCCCTACTTCAAAAGCACATATAATGCCAACAGATTACCACAGCATTTTTTATGTAAGCGGGCCAGGTGAGAGTCGGTAAGGAACTAAAGCCTCATACAAACCGTCTACATTTCACCAAACTCAGCTCATGCAGCAACTATCCATGCACTGAAATGGTCCACACATCATCCATACCGCATTCACAGATCGTATCACTGTCGCTGCCATGCATGTGATCATTTACATCACCATCATCATCATCGTCTCCATCGCAGTTTGACCAAAATCAACAGAAAAACAATTCAGTTAACGGCGAATGAAAATACAAGATCCACAATCCTAAAAAGAAAGAAGAAAAAAAACACAGAGACCCTTTCTACCACTATCCATAGACCAACCAGCCAAATAGTTGACACGAAAAGGGTGCTGCTCCAACATTTGTTACCCTACACCTATCAGTCCCACAAGAAGACACTTGAAGAGGAAGAGTTAGAAGCACTTGCATAGAGCACACAGGCATCAATCAAATCAAGCAATATAATTCCTAGATTCAATGTCACCATATACAATAACCAAGTAATTCAACGATCAAATGAATCAAATTTCTAGCAGGGAACTGTGGGCTTAGTCAAGTCTGTTGTGATAGAAATGGTAAGCGTTTGTCAATTTGATGTGATGTGGCAATAGCACCATGCTTGCATGTAGAGACTCAGTCTTGCAAAGCTACGTTTAAGTCATGTTGCAAGATGGGACATGTTACGTGCTTAAAGAAGCAACTTGGGCATAACCACTTGACCTTAGGTTCAAATAACATATTCTTGGGATAAAGGTGGACGTGGGTTCAGGGTAGGTAGTTTGTTGCATTTGAATTAGTCCAATTCAATTAAGTTATTTTCTCCTGGTTTTTAGTTAAGTTGGGATAGTTATCTATATTTCATGACAGTTGCACTTGATTATAAATAACTTTAGTTGATGAATAAATGTCATTTAAGTTTTATTAAGTAAAATCACCATTAGTTTTAGAGGTTGGTTCCCTCGAAGTAACCAATTTATTAGTCTTATTCTCCCTGTTTTTGTGCTGTCAAAATAGGGAAACAAAAGCAACAATCTGCTAAGCGTGATCCTCCATCCCATCATCGCCCATTAACAAGGTCTCAGTCTCAAGCACGTAACACAATACCTATGTATACTATATCGGTTTTTCGACTTTATCTCTATTGATGCTCACCAACGATCAAGTGAATCAAATTTCCAGCAGGGAACTGTCAAGTCTGTTGTGATAGAAATAGTTTAGTGTTTGTCAATTCATGTGTATCATCAATCGTTTTTTCGAGTTTATTGCTGCTCACTAATCACCATATCAAGTATATGTCTATTCAATGCTTACTAATCCCATATAAGCCTTCCCTCAATTTCCAGAGCTAAAGTGCCACTATGTCACTATGGCATCTTTGTGTCCCACAGCATGTACCCCAACCATTGTTGCCAACAGAAGTTTTGATGGAAAACCAAATCATGTGATCATACCGGAAGGCTAGCATCAGCAACTTGTACAAACATGACTGCATTTATGCCAATGCCTCCACGCTAAGTCCACGTTTTCAATGCCCACCATATATATATCAAGAGATCCTATACAGTCGAAATGCAAAGATACAGATGTAGTTGGGAGTCATGCAATGAAAAACCATTCAATAAAAAGTATTAAAAAAAACAGGACCACTATAACTTTAAATTCCTGTTTGTTGGAGAAATTTCAAGAACTTACAAAACTGCTTTGGTGCGTCATGTACTCATTTTCTAGCTAGTAGTATGTGTAAAAAACCAGAGTCAGAAAGAACTTACAGCTGTAGCAAGCTGGTTGGAAATATATTTGAAGAGCACTGGTTTCAACATTCTAGCACCAGTTCCGGAATTGAAACAATACCCAGCTATCAAACAGAATTGCATCAGAGCCTAAGTATCACTGCTCTACAACAATGCCGTACAGACAGAATATATTACAAAGTCAGCCTCAAGATCTGGCCTAAACGAATTCCCATTTAAAGTGAATATGGTAGAACAACTTTAATAACAAAAACCTTCAACAATCGTGACAACTTCAGTGTAGAAGAAATGGATTTATTCAAAATGCTTGAAATCTAAATGCACAAAAATAAGAAAAAAGGAAAAAAAAAAGAACTTAATATCCCCACCACTAACCTGAAAACGACCAGAGAAACACTGATCTAACCACCCCCATAGTTCATATCCTTTCCCACTCTAAAATGCATCATGACCCGCAAAACAGAGGTTGAGATCAAGACACGTTAAAGACAAAATACATTATTACGCATAGAGAACTTCCAGAACATGAACTGGAGAACTGGAAAGTGGGTTTTGGGAAAATAACATAAAATAAAACTGGAAAGTGGGCCAAACAATTCTTAAAGTAAATTGAACGCCAAATAACAGAATTTCACCCCACGACACCTGAATCCGCATTCATCCGGGCAAGCCCCCACAGAAGGGGATGCTACAATAGTGACTCAACAATTTCTGTATAAGCATCAATGCAAACTATGGAATCAATATCATGTGAAGTGTCAAAAAAAAAAAAAAAAAAAAGAACCAACCTAATCTTGAAGTTGTTCATAGCATAAATCACTAAGCTGAAAAACTAGTCTATTTCTAGATGGAATAAAAGCTAAGATACCTACAGAATGAACTATTGAAATTGCTCATTTTGGATCTCAGTAGGTAAATAGTCATCTTCCTTCCTTGTGGGACGTGCAGATAGAAAACGCAGATTTACAGCAGCATCATCGATCCAGAAACATCATGTTGCCAAACAAACATAAAGAGCACCTCAGTCAATTTACATGAACATAAATAAATAAATAAAACCCAAATCCTGAATTTGTTCATAACATATATCACTAAGCTGAAAAACTTGTCTATTTCAAGATGGAATAAAAGCAAAGATGCCTAAAGGATGAACTTTGAAATTTCTCATTCTGGATCTCAGTGGGTAAATAATCATCCTCATTCCTTTTGGGACATGCAGATAGATAACGCAGATTTACAGCAGCATCATCGATCCAGAAACATCATGTTTCCAAATAAACAAAACAAGCACCTCAGTCAATTTCCATGCGCATAAATCAAAAAAAAAAAAACACTAATCCTGAAGTTGTTCAAAACATAAATAACTAAGCTGAAAAACTAGTCTACTACTAGTCTAGATGGAATAAAAGCTAAGATACCTAAAGAATGAACTATTGAAATTGCCCATTATGGATCTCAGTAGGTAAATAGTCATCTTCGTTCCTTGTGGGACATGCAGGTAGATAACGCAGATTTACAGCAGCATCATCGATCCAGAAACATCATATTGCCAAACAAACATAACAATCAATTTCCACGTACAAAAACAACATCATGTTGCCAAACAAACATAACAAGCACCTCAGTCAATTTCCATGGACATAAACAAATAAATAAATAAATAAAACCCTAATCCTGAAGTTGTTCATAACATAAATCACTAAGCTGAAAAACTAGTCTATTTCAAGATGGAATAAAAGCTAAGATGCCTAAAGGATGAACTATTGAAATTTCTCATTCTGGATCTCAATAGGTAAATAATCATCCTCGTTCCTTTTGGGACATGCAGATAGATAACGCAGATTTACAGCAGCATCATCGATCCAGAAATATCATGTTTCCAAATAAACATAACAAGCACCTCAGTCAATTTCCATGTGCATAAATCACTAAAAAAAAAAACCCCACTAATCCTGAAGTTGTTCCTAACATAAATCACTAAGCTGAAAAACTAGTCTACTAGTAGTCAAGATGGAATAAAAGCTAAGAATGAACTATTGAAATTGCTCATTATGGATCTCAGTAGGTAAATAGTCATCTTCGTTCCTTGTGGGACATACAGATAGATAACGCAGATTTACAGCAGCATCATCGATCCAGAAACATCATGTTTCCAAATAAACATAACAAGCACCTCAGTCAATTTCCATGTGAATAAATTACAAGAAAAAAAAACCCACTAATCCTGAAGTGGTTCCTAACATAAATCACTAAGCTGAAAAACTAGTCTACTACTAGTCAAGATGGAATAAAAGCTAAGAATAAACTATTGAAATTGCTCATTCTGGATCTCAGTAGGTAAATAGTCATCTTCGTTCCTTGTGGGACATGCAGATAGATAACGCAGATTTACAGCAGCATCATCGATCCAGAAACATCATGTTTCCAAATAAACATAACAAGCACCTCAGTCAATTTCCATGTGCATAAATCACAAGGGGAAAAAAAACCCCACTAATCCTGAAGTTGTTCCTAACATTGATCACTAAGCTCAAAAACTAGTCCACTACTAGTCAAGATGGAATAAAAGCTAAGAATGAACTACTGAAATTGCTCATTATAGATCTCAGTAGGTAAATAGTCATCTTCGTTCCTTGTGGGACATGCAGATAGACAACGCAGATTTACAGCAGCATCATCGATCCAGAAACATCATGTTGCCAAACAAACATAACGAGCCCCTCAGTCAATTTCCATGTACATAAACAAATAAAGAAATAAATAGATAAAAACCTAATCCTGAAGTTGTTCATAACATAAATCACTAAGCTGAAAAAATAGTCTATTTCAAGATGGAATAAAAGCTAAGATACGTAAAGGATAAACTATTGAAATTGCTCATTCTCGATCTCAGTAGGTAAATAGTCATCTTCATTCCTTTTGGGACCTGCAGATAGATAATGTAGATTTACAGTAGCATCATCGATCCAGAAACATCATGTTGCCAAATAAACATAACGAGCACCTCAGTCAATTTCCACATACATAAATAACAAAAAAAAAAAAACCACCCACTAATCCTGAAGTTGTTCGTAACATAAATCACTAAGCTGAAAAAATAGTCTATTTCTAGTCTAGATGGAATAAAAGCTAAGATGCCTCAAGGATGAACTATTGAAATTTCTCATTCTAGATCTCAATAGGTAAATAGTCATCTTCGTTCCTTTTGGGACATGCAGATAGATAACGCAGATTTACAGCAGCATCATTGATCCAGAAACATCATGTTGCCAAATAGACATAACGAGCACCTCAGTCAATTCCCATGTATGTTTCTTCATTGCTAATCAAGTGCAAGGATAACAATAGTAATTAAACATCATAGATGCTTTATGAACAGATGCAACAAATATTTCTTTTTGGGGTTTCCCACGTTTGATTTCCCATATAATTCTTTTGTACAGTTAAGCTTATCACATGTCACCATTAATAATAATAATAATAAAAATAAATATTTCTATATAAGGTAAAAAAAAAAAAACCAAATCAACTACAGAAAGTTGAAACCACCTGCAACAAAACAAGAAATGAATTCTGGATAGTTTATGGAACATCTCATTTCTTTTTCGTTTGTTCGGTTCTGTATCTCTAAACCTTCTCAATTTCCAAGGTAGATCTTCTATAACCAGTCCAAAATCTCCCTAAGAGACTCCCCAAGATTTTCCCAGGAAAAAATACAGTAAGGATAAGGTGATTTAAAGGTCCAAAAGCCATAGGGCTCAGTGATGCAGCCCGGGATCTAAGATCAAATGGATCAAACCCACAAAAGGGATTTGGCCAAATCTAGATGGATTCTAAGCACACGACTAGAGAAATCAAACACAAATCAAGCCAAAACTGGAATCTTCTATTTAATAATTAGAGGTGTCCGTCCCATAAGAGGATACAGATATTTATAGAAAAGAGGGAATCATCTTTCCTCCTCACTAGGACTCTACTTGAGAACAATAAAAATCCTCAATCAACAAAGACACTCAAATTAATCAAATACTAAAGCAAAAAAGAATCTAAACACTTTAGAGAATCCAAAACAATGTCAACTTTCCACAATAAAATAGCTAGTGGATCCCATTAGGATTTGTGGGATGATGCAATGGGTTGGGTCAGGTGGACCGAATAACTCATGGGTCTAGCCCAGTGGACTTGGGCTTGACTCGTCCTACATAAACTCTTCCCCACCTTGGAAAAACTTGACTCCAGTGAGTTTATAGCTTGATAATGCTTATACAAGTCTAGATTGAGGCACTAAAAATCAGTAGTAGTGATCCATAAGGCACCAAAGAGTGGACGGTCTTTCAATTGGACAAGAAATTTCTGAAAACCTCCTCGACATGCATATACAATTTGATCATCAAGTACATCAACAATTTGATCAGCTGTAGGTGGATTAGGCGGTAGAGATAGGATGTGTTCTTAAAGGTCTTCATTTGTGTGATTTCCTCTGTAGAGAATTAAATTGTCCACAATAAAAGCAGAGCTTATGCCTAGCTCTACAAGTAGCTCAAGAATTTAAGCATTGGAACTTATCTCCTTTAAGATCTTAGAGGGACACGCATTGCAAGGATGCAACTTCTTGTTTGCTCCTTGATGGAGTCGCTTAGGATGTATTTGCACCAATACCCTGTCACCTTCTGGAAACTCAACGAAACAGCGACATGTGTCAGCATGTTGCTTGTAGGTGTCATTATTGAGTTGAGTTCGGTTGACCCAATATCTCATGGGTCCGGCCCAGTGGACTTGGTCCTGGTTCATCCTGCACCACTCGACAAACTTGTTCATGCGTGGATGAGTGTGAGAGAGATGGGTTTGGCAGCTCTCGCTCTCTCTCCTATGTGCAAGCGCACACGAGAGAGAGAGAGAGAGGGATGGGTTTTGCAGTTAGCTTTCATACTTGATGTGTTTTTACAAGAAATCACTTTTCTTTGAGAAATTTTTTCTCTGCCTCTCAAAACATCCAATATACCCCTCTTTTCTTGAATGAAATCTCAAAAGTAACTAACATTTTATTTTCCACCATCTTCCTCTCTTCCAAACGATGGGGCTAATGATTCACTGCTTTCTCAAAGCATTGATTGAAAGCTAACACATCCTCACATGATGACCATTGCCATCTATTAAAGTCATAAAAGTCATTGCAATCCATTTTTGGCAGTCATTCCTCTTTTTCATTCTTGGAATTGGTGATGATCTCTGCTTATATTCCTAACCTCAACCCTTCCCATTTCATGGTCTGGATATTCTTCTCAATGCCAATTTCTCATTTCCTTGCATCTATAGGACTACATGCCTTCCAATAGGGACATGCCCTGAAGATGAAGGGGAGAAACACATCAAAGGAGATAACAGGTTCTAAAGTATAAACAAAAGGGACTTGACCCAAACGGACTTAACAGGTTCTAAAGTATAAACAAAAGGGACTTGACCCAAATCGGCCAGGATGTGCCCTAAAGGTGAATGGGACAAACTCATTGGGAGATGACCGAATAGAAAGTACTAAAAAAGGGACTCAGCCAGACTCGATCCTAACCTAGTCAGTGTTTTCAAACAGACTCAACTCAGCACCAATTTCAAAAAACATGGACCAGACCTATCCAAAAAATTCCACCTGTAGAAGAAGAGCTCACCTCATAGAATTTGTTTTATTGAAACAACAACTCATTGAAAATTTTGATACTACCATTCACTAATCTGAACAGAAACAAGATAAACACTACTCTAGCCCACCCGAATTCTCCCTTTTTCTTTCACATAATAAACACATTGAGAGCCTCGAAAGAAATGCTAAGTTGGACGGTGCCAAATAAAATTGCCTAGATGAACAGCAATTAATATATCACACATGGAATACACCCTAAGGCCTAAGCATGACCAAGATTTTAAGCCACACAACCTTGAAAATCGTAAACCAACTTAAAACAAAGGTTTTAAATCCTGGTGCAAGTGTTCATGCCGATCAAGACCAGAAAAAGTCAATGCCGCCAGAGTTCGTCCATGCCAGACTAATAAGGGCATGCTGGTCTTAAAATTCAACAAAAATAAATAAATAGAAGAAATTTTCAAAAGATGTGTAAATTCAATAATATAGTTTTATGAGTTGTATCTTAAATCAAATACAAAGTTTTTTTCTTTCCTCTTCCTCTTCTTCAGGCCAGTGTGCTGTTCATCACTTCTTGTAGCTAAAAGAAGAATGATTAAATGCATGCAAAAAACCAAAATTATCACTATATAATAAATACATATAATTTAAGGCCCACAGTAACAATATAATGACAAACCACAAGCCATAATATTAACCGAGGGATGGGGGCTTAGACAATAGGGGAAGCTAATACTTCAATACCATACTGAGTATCAAGTTGGCTGGAGCCTATCTTCATCTCTATTACTAAAATCTTCAGCTCTTATTGAATAATTGATGAAATTTCAATAGATAAAACACCCTAAATAAATGAAAACTAATACTTACTGATAAGCGTCATGTAGCATTGAGTCACCACCACTAGGTCCCATTATCCATATTATTAAGAACTAGTTTTGGGTACCAAACCAGTGCTTCTCCCTTTCACTTCAATGCCCGAACTTGGGAAAAAAAAAAGAGAAAAAAAAGGAAAAAATTAATTCATTTTTATTGTTTTTGTTGCAATATTATGTGATTTGGTCTGCTCCAGTCCCTAAGTGCTTGTACCAATCTGTTCCAGCTTCATGCAGACTGCTGGTTCCACAAGACAGTGTTGGTGCCGACATGGTCAAGTTGGCCCTTTTGGGATCTTGGTCTCCGAGTGGCACAGGTCAGCTTGGTGCCAGACAAAATTTCAAACCATGCTTAGGACCTTCCCATAATCCCCCAACCCACAGAGAGAGAGAGAGAAGCATTCATGCAGGAAGGGGACAAAAGCACAGCAGCCAGACATTCATGCTGGAAGGGGGACAAAAGAACAGCCGCCAGAGAGGTACTATACACACTAAATTCTAGAGTTCATAGAATGTGAAGGGTATTGGACATCAATTAGTCATAAACTGAATGAACATCCACATAGATGGAATAGAAGGTAGCCAGGTTGCCAACTGAAAAAAGACAAAAAGAGAAAAGACTATTAAAATTGCATATGCAGGATCAAAGATCTAGTAGGCGCAGTCACCTTCAATCCTTTTGGAAATTCAGATTTTTAGACCCATCAGAATCCACAAATATGACAATTGCTAAAATAAAGGAAGGCATCTCAGCCATTATTTCCCATTAGCTTCTTCACTGACAGTCAAAGTGCAAGGATGACAATAGGAAGTTAATGATCAAGATGCTTGAAGAAAAGATGAAATATATATTTCATAAAATATTCGACCAGAAAAAATTAGCTGGCATGTCAAAAGTTGAAACCAAAAGCAAACAAAATAATTACTTTTCAAAAGTTAATGTGCCATCTAGAAACAAAAGGTGTCCACCAATAACCAAAACTCCGTTGACGCAAGCCGCCAAAAAGATTTGAGTGTAAAATCTGTTGCAGCATTAGCCAAGTTTTTCATCTTCGTCAACTGGCTTTGCATGTGTGTGTGTGTGTGTGTGTGTGTGAGAGAGAGAGAGAGAGAGAGAGAGAGAGAGAGAGCTGGTAAATTAGAGTATAGGTTTTGATAACCTACAGACCCTTGTGCAGGAGGCTTCTTTCTATTCTTTTACCAATTCCACTTACAATTTAAATCATGCATGACGTCTTTTTTAATGGTAAACATGAATTTAAGAAAGGCTTAATAGTACAACAGAATTATACAAATAAGCAAGGGCCAAGACCCCAAAAAAACAAGAACCACTCAACAAGGAAAACTAGAACAAAGCCGCAAATCAAAACTACAATTAAACTAGGATCAGAAACCGCTAAGCTGATGGGGAGAAAATATCAATTGCTGCCGTTGACACCTAAGAAGAACGGACATAGATACGATACAACACGGACAAGGCGATATGACAAATCCTAAAAAAGTATGATACAGACACGGCAAATAATAAATATATATTTTATATATAATCATAAAATTAAAGAATAGTTATATTTTAGAAAATGTGCCTTTACCCTAGTATATGAACCCTTACAAGCTTTGTGGCAAAAGTTGCATTCAAAATGAAAAATTCCCTACTCCCCCTCCACTTTTCTCCACCTTCATTGTATAGTTCCAAAGGGGCCTATTTTCATCTTGATTTGAGCCCTCGGCAGGCATAGGGCTACCAGCTCCCAAGAAGACACTGACATATTCTCAAATCAATTTCTTATCACATTGAAAAATAAACTATGAAAAAAAATACAGCAGTTCTAGAAACAAAAATGCAGCAGCAGCAGCAGTTTGGAAAAAAAGAAAGAAAGAAAGAAAGAAAGAAAACTACAACGACAACAACAGTGCAGCAGTCCCATGGACCGAAAAAAAAAAAAAGACACCAGCAGTAGCAATTCTGGAAAAAAGAAAAAAACCGCAGCAACGAAGAAAAACAAAAACAGCATACCTTTTCTTCCTCCTTCTCCTTCCACGCAGATCCTTCGCAGAAAGCAGGCAGATCCTCCTCACGCAGATCCTCCTCACGCAAATTCTTCTTCTTCCACGCAGATCTTCCTCACGCAGTTCTTCTTCCGCGCAAATCTTCCTCATGCAGATCCTTCTTCTCTTTCTTTTTCTTCTTCTTCCTCTTCTTTTCATTTTCACAGCCACTACCTTCTTTTTCTCACAGCCAAATCCTTCTTTTCATTTTCACAAGTGAAGCAACAAAGACATTAGCGTTATAAGTTTAAAAAATTACATTTACCCCCTTTGTCTTTTTTTTTCTAATTCTAACCCAAGTTTTAGCCTATTTTTATTATATTTTAGCCCCGTCGTGTCCACCATGTGTCCCATACATGTCCCAACGTGTCCACCCCATGCCTGAGCCGTGTTTGAAATTAAAATTAAAAAAAAACAAAAAAACAACCAGGACACGTTTTTGGCGTGTCGGACACGTGTCCAAGCGTGTCTGAGCCAAGTCCGTGTCTAACATGGACACTGAGACTTTATACAAGTGTCCATGCTTCATAGGTTGACATCATCCTTAGCTAGCATATCTGCTTCACCATTAGCTTGTCTTTTTACATGGAAAAATGAAGCAGTGGTAATATTGGCAAGATTCTATATCTCCTCTACAATGTCCGCAAACCTCCATGGTGGGCTACAGCTCCTCGAAGCCCACCCAATGACACAAGAGGAATCCCCTTCTACTAGAAGATTAAATGTGTACAAATGTTGTGCTTCTCCAAGTCCCATCCTTAAGGCTAAAAGCTCAGCTTCATTGATTCAGCAAATGCTGGCAGGGCCTGAATAAGAAGAGATGATCTCTACTTCGCTGTTACAGATGACCCCACCAATGCCTGCTCTTCCTAGATGTCCAATGACACTACCATAAAAATTCAGCTTGAACATTCCAGTTGGGAGCAGGGGGGACCACTTAATAGATAAATTTGATCTTCTAGTGAAGGAAAAGGCAATCTGTTGCCAATTTCTCATAATCATGGGATGGAGTAATCCCTGAAGAGGAGAATAACTGAAACCCACTAAGCCACAAGGAATTTTACTCCCTCTTTCAAATGATCAATAGAGGAGGAGTTTTCAAAACAATGTGTTGCTTGCACTTTCTCCAAATAACCCACATGATTTTGCCCTTTGGTGCCCCTACCGCCAATTTCCAAGATTAAAAGTGTTGGAGGATAGATTATGAGAAAACCCAATCACAACCAAACAAACCCAACACTGAACCCATAAGAACAGGCCACCTTACATTGGAGAAGCAAGTGACTAACAGATTCGTCCTCTTTGAGGGAAAAAGGGTAGGTGTTAGCCAACACTAAAATCTAACCAATCTAACAATTCGCCAGATCTCTCTTTATCAGCAGTGAAAAGAAAAAATCATTACAGTAATTAAAAGAGAACTAATTATAAGAAAAGGAGCAAGAGTATACATTCTACGAAATGTAGGCTGCTAACGTAGACATACAGAATACCACCCCTACTTTGTAATACTCTATGACATTATTAGCATCCATGCATCCCTTGATTTGTCAGCAACTTCACCTCTATAAACATGTGAGGAAATCAAAATTGATGCATATAACTCCCATATCTCCATTAGATAAAATCAAGTCACCATGGTTAATTTCCATTTGTTTGACCCACTCGATGACTTTTTGGAATCTCCCGCGATAAGCTTGAAACCAAAAAATCTTTTTGATGCAATTTGTAATGCTTGGACTTCAGCCTCAATTTTTCCTATTCCATCAGATCTATCAGACTCACTTTTTCTTTTTCTTTTTCTTTTTCTTTCTCTTTCTTCTTTTTTTTTTTGTTTTTGAATAGTGGGTTTTTTTTTTTTTTAACTTAGAAGTACAAGAGATCAATACTGCAAAGCAAAAAAACCCAAAAGTAAAGAAGGCCAAAAAAGAACAAAACTGAACCCCTGACATAAAGGGGCAAACAAAAAGGTACAAGAAAAAGAAACCACAAAAGCAGACACAAATAGAGGTCAATGATGATAACTGCTAGACAAATTAAGCCACTTCTCTCCAGTTTAGGGGAATAAGATCTATGGAGACACCATGGAAGATGGGGAGAATGGAAACCCAAGAAGCCACAAGAAATTCGATACTGCCAGTTACAGAATCACCCAAGGAAGACACTCCTTCAAAGCCTCTACAAGACTACAACTCCTTTCTTTGTAAAGAACCCAAAGGACCACTATGAATGAGCATTTCCACGTTATCTTTCCTCTAGCTGAACCCACTGACATCTTCCAAGCTTGGAACAGATCTCATATAAGGGGGGCAATACCCAACTACAATCGAACTACCCAAGGACTGTTTTCCAAACAGTTTGAGCCACTTTACAGTTTAGAAGAAGGTGGTCCACAGTCTCCGCTGCTAGGCATATTAGGCAAGCATTGAAAAATAACCTCTTCATTTTGAGAAGATTATCCACTGTGAAAATATTTCCTCGAAGCGCTAGCCATCAATATGCAATCACTAACAGAGTGACCTTATAATTCCAAAGGTTGCAGAGCCGATAAAACTGAAAAGAACGAAGCCACTGAGAAAGAGTAGTCATCATTTGAGAGGGCCCACACTCTACTATGTCACCGTCTCCATTTCTATGGACCTGATCCTATCAGGCTATCACATGAATATTTATGCAACAAAATCACCTCTACCCTACTGTAACCTTTTGCTGTCATCAAACTATTGACATGTTGAGCCCAATCCTATCCAATATTCCAATTAAACCTCTTTTTGTACTAAAGGACGGTTGTAGTTTATACCCATTTACTTTTTTGCCATAAACTATTGGAGATGATAATCCTCCATCTGAATGTAATTGATTATAAAATGTGGGCACCACTTGTAATTATACATATGAATATACGTAATTGCGTGCATCACCAATACCACGCGTGTACCCACGCCCTTAAAAGGTGCCATAATTCTCTCCTCATCTCTGTATGGATACATGTGTCCATGTCTGAGCATCACAGAATCAGTGCTTTCATGAATTAAATATCAACCTTTGTAGAAATCATTATTTATTGCCATTGGGAAATTTCGAAAACACCAACTATCTAATCCAACTGCAAGAAAGAACCACTAACAGACAATTCAAAGCATGCTCTAGCAAAGAGTCAATCAATCCAAACAAAATATAAAATGAAAAAAAAACTCAATTCACAATAATCTTGAGATAATAGTTGGTAACTGTTAGACAACCTAATTCGCTCCAAAGGGTCTCAAAGTGCAAATCAATTCATTTGAATAATTCACAGTTTGGATTTGGAGAATATGGCATCTCCACATGTAAGAGTTTGCAGCAGTTCATCTGGCTTTCCTTCCATCGTTGCTTGCTTAAGTTTCGTTCTCCCTTTGAATTGAAAAAGATGACTAGAGTATAATACTATATAATCTCTCCCTCTTTCACTCTCTTGAATTAAATGTGATAAGACAAGCCTCTTTCTCATTGTTGAAGGCGGCAATACAAATATAACATTTTTACTGTCTCTCCCTATTTCTCTTTATCAGTCATTCACAGTACTGTCCATGACTACATTTGATACCTGTGCAATCTCACCTTTTGAGGTTAAAAATCCTATGTGCAATAGTGATTAACAAAAATTTTTTTTTCTTTTTCCCCTTTTTTTTAAATGTTCCCTCTATCTAGATATTTTAAATATGCCCATTTTTCCTTATGAATGCTTTCTTCTTTGAGTGAAGATATTCCTCCTTTGTTAGATCATGAATGGTAAGTCTAATGAGAAAGAAAGTAGGAACTAAGAGGATCAACTATGGGCCCAATTATTAGTACCATCAGTAGGGGCCACTTTGGAATCCAAAACACTAAGTCATTAACCCCCTGAAATAACTCCAGGGAATATATAACTCTCATGAAAATTATGCCTGCCATCCAAATGATTACATATATAAACAAATATGAGAAAAATGAAATCTATTGCTATGAAATTCAATGGTAACAGTAGGATCATAGCTCAGTTAAAAATTGTATTAATATGATGGGCATAAATGTGTATAAAGGGATTGGATTGATCTTTAGTAGTCCACTCATGTATAAGTCTAAAAAGACTAATCAATTTATTAAACACAAGTTATTATGTGCCTTTAATCAATCAGGTGGGCCATTACATAGTGATTAGTACAAACAACATCAAGGTAAATACTTGAATCATTTCATCAAATCCACCGAACTTGAACTATGAACTGAGCAAACCAAACAGCGAACTGAGTGAACCTACCCTAACGAATTTTCAAATTAGAATTGGCACTGAATTACAAAATGTGAACTCAAATTCAAAATTATTGAAATGCAAACTAGGTAGCATTAGACTCTAACCCAATAAGTGAACCAGACTCCAAACCAAGTTCACACCAATGCAGTCACCCAGTATGTAACCAGGTTGAGTGGACTCAGGAGTCAGGAAGGTTCCAAGTCAACCCACCAAATAAGTAAACCATGGTAGAATGCATCATATAATTTTATGTATATTTCAACTCTTCCTTACTACTGCTGTGTATTGTTGCTACAGGTTGACTATTATAATGCAGTTTGATGTTCATACAAGTAATGGTTAACAAGGTAGGCATTTGTTCCTTAACTATGTGTTAAGAAGTAAATGATATTTTCTTTTTAATTCAATCAAAAAATGTTGAGAAAAATGACCCACATTCAAGCTCCTTACATTTGCATGTACTAGAGAAATGTAGCATACATAGTTCATTCCATCAGCACCATCAAACTAAAGCAACATCAATATATGAACTATATAAAACGACAAATGCAAAAAAAAAAAATCAGGAAGGACATTTTCAAGTGTCAACAAATGAATCAAGAATGTTAAAAGGGAGAAATATGTATATATTATCAAAATAAATTCAAGTTTATATTATCTATTTAAACTTATACAACCAACACAGTTTTGTGCCAGCCTGTTAAGAACTACTCACAATGACCACGTCAACATTAAAAAGAAGAAGAAGAAGGAATAATTGCAAAAGTTGCCTGAAAAGTAAAAGCCCACAATTGATTCTTCCCAGTATTAGTCATAATACAGAAGCTCTGAATCCAATGTTTCTATTGGGTTCTAATATACGGAACAGGAAACTATAAAGATGTAAATAAACAGAAAAATGCACAGTCAGAATACAATTCACATCAAAAACAAATATATAACAACAAGAAGGAATGGAGCAGCTGAGAAAAGCTACAAGTCTGATATTCAGAATCAGTAAAGCAATTGGATATAAAGATAAAAACGAAATGGGATTTCAAAGAATAGCATTATCCTCTGATCTATCATCATCATAGTGGAATCACCTCAACTAAAGAATTGTTGTCTACCGACTCCCACCTGGAGATAATGATGTAGATGAAGCTGGTTTTCAAAGAAGAACAACATAATCACCTAATTTATCATTGTCACTGTGGAACCATCTGAAGAATTGTTGTCTACCAACACCCCTCCATTATCACCAATAACTTTGTTTTCCATGGTCTCCACCCCCGCATAACTTTGTTTTCCGTGGTCTCCAACCCCGCCAGGCTTATTCAAGCTTAATTTAGAAGGGACTGCTATTTGCAATCCAGGTATTGCAGCAGTGATTTGTTGGGTTGGGGATAGTTATTTGTCCTATTCGAGCCCCGCAGATTTTTGCTCTGTCAATGAGGCATAAATTTTGCCCTTAAGGACTATCTCCATATGGACTATTTACAGGGCCTCAGCTGTGTCTAAGGCTTCCTAAAAATATGCTAGGTGAGGTGAAAGAGGTGGAGGATCTTGCTCACAATCTTAATGCTCACAAGTCACAATCTTAATGCCTCATAGGCTCATACCATGATGTTAAGTAGAGTGCAAATTTGACGGCTGATTATTTAGCTAAGGAAGGTGTTCAGTGTCAAGTCAGGCTATAGCTTATGGTGACACCATGACATAACCCCCCATCTTGTAAGCTATGTTTCACCGTTTCAGGGTTTTTGGTTTATAAACATGGTTAAAACCCAGCCTTAAACGAAATAAAAACATTTTTCCTAAGGCCTAAATGAAATAAATATTTTTTTTCCTAAAGAGATTATCACAAATAAGACCTTTTATTTTTAAATATTTTCAAAAATGGCTACTGTATTTTGTGCTTTTAAAAGTACTCTTAACTCATAGTCATATTGAACAAAACTTAATGAGACTCTTTTTTTTTTCTTTTTGACCATTATATCCTTAAAAAGAAACTCAAATGTTTCACTCCTTGAGATAATAATATAATTTTGCCCCTTACCTTAAACTTTGAGCATAACAAATTAAAAGTTACAACCATTAGAATATTCCTAATCCACATCCAAGTCTTTCCATTAAATGCTACCTTAGTCATTATATATCTAGGTGGGCCCTGATTGAAAGAAACTTGAGTTAGTGAACTTCGTAAGCTTAAAAAAAAGTTATCCGTCATTTGTCAATAAAAACTAAACTAATTATATGCTCCCTTAGTCTTTGTTCTTTGTTTGACCAATTTAACTTTCAAGAAAATGACTTCTCCATTATGTCAAATGATAAAAATAATAACAATTTTGCCTTCTAAAAACCAATAATTATATGTTATACTATCAGCAGCTCAATGCTCAAAAACACTAAAAATCACTATATTTAGAGTGACTACTTGTTAAATAGCATAATTTTTATGTTTCCACTAATCTTTTATTATTTTTATAAATTTTTTAAATTTTTTTGTGAATTTTTTGGACCGGCTCGGCATAAGCAACACGGCCCAAGCGGCACGAAGACTAGCACCAGAATTTAAAACCATGGTCAAACAAGCTTTTCGTCCTTTGGATTTAGGCCTACAGATTTCACCTTTCTTGCATTAATAAAGTTACCATTAAAATCAACAAAAAAAATTGTCGTCACCAGTAAACAATACATGGGATTAAGAAATGTGTTTCTGCAGAAACGTGCTTCCAAATAGAAACAGAAACTCAAGAAAGAAAACAGCTTATGGAGAACGCCTCAAAAACAGAAGGAAAAAAAAAACAGCAAATGGGTAAGGAAATAAAATAAGCTGTGCATTACAAATAAAGGTTGAGGATCATCCATAAAATAATGGGGTTACGAAATATAGATGTAAAACTATGCATTTCAGTGGAGAGTGAGAAAGAGAGCAGGGTTTAAACCTAACAGCACCACTCCACTCCACCCCACCCCACCCCCCACCCAAAAAAAAAAAATTCTCAAATGATTAAAAAGCTTTAAAATAGAAAAATGATGTCATGTGGATTTAAGCTGCATCTAATTTCAGTTACTTAGAATGAATTTTAAGTAATGATAGGTGGTTGCATTTGGTTCTAATGAACAGAACCCCCAATATTTACACGCTTAAATATTTTAGAGATCTCCCTCCCTCCCTCCCTCCCTCGCTCGATAAGTGAGCAGTTTCGCTCAGTTTGAGTCATTTTTCAATAGGACTTTGGCTGAACTACTCATTGTCCTAAAACACATAGAGAGAGAGAGAGAGAGAGAGAGAGAGATTCCAACTCAAATGGGAAAAAAATTCCAAGTCTTGTGAAAATAATTCTATTATGAAATGCATAGTATATTGAACTCTAAAATAGAATATAATATTAATACTATATTTAAGGACAATTGTTCTTGAGGTAAGTTGCACTCATTTTTTGACTTATTGCCCAAAGCTTTCTAATCTATGTCTACATAAGTTTCTTATACATCTGTAGTTTCAATTACAAATCCAGAAGGGACCATTTCAGTAATGATCACTAAGCAGTTGCACATCTATTCCAAGAAAATCGAGTGTAGACCTGTCTGCCTTGGTAAGTTGGTATCCTGCAAATATCTTTAAAGAGGTGACAGACCTATCTAAGAGGTTATGTCTCTCCTTCCATATTAAGCGCAGCAAAAATACAGAAGTTGATCATCTGAGCTAAAGAATGAATCCTGGAATAGGATTTGTTTTTCTGTTTTATTCTCCTGTCCATATGTGACGTGCTTTGCTTTCTGGCCTATCTCAGGCCCTTTTGGTTCAGTACAGAGCTCTTTTACAGGTTCACTATAGCATTCATGAAATTAATATAGCCACTAAAAAAATACACGCTACTCAAATGATTCCCAGTAATTACACTCAGAGAGAATGGGATACCATAATAATGACACTAATGCATCTTGTAATGCAAGGGTATAAAAATCTGTTCAAGAAATCTTGTGATGACTGACCAAGCAGCATAGCAATGCCAGTCTCCATCAATAATTTACTATCCAGAAATAAGACTGAAGCATTTAGAATGAGCTGAAGGTAGCTCAGAATGCAGGTCCTAACAAAAATTTGCTATCCAGAAATAAAATGAAAATTTTAGAATGAGCTGAAGGTAGCTCAGAATCTAAAAACATTGGAAAGCATCAAAGTAGATAAAATGTAACTCAACTGTTATCCTCTGTTTCCATAACCACTGCACTGCAGGAAATGGTAGCGACAATTTTAAAAAAATAAAAAAAATTTAAAAAAAAACGTGAGATGGATTTCAACTCAAAATATCAATTCTAAAACTAATTTAGTTCTAATAATTCACAGCATAATTATTATTTTTACGATTATTAATTTCATGCCTCTTTATTCTACTGTGGTCGATGAAAATGCAGCTAGATGCACAGCACCAGGAAATATTTTGCGCATATTGGGAAGCCACTCGTGTAGTGCAGATGCTTAAAACGTCTCCTCTAATAAAAGTTGCGCCTCAAGAAGAAGAGTTGCCATCTATGAAGCACGGGTATTAGTACGGATACTGATATGGGTACGCCGATACGGTAAAATCTTAAAAAAATTAAGATATGGATACGGCTGGGGTACGGCCATTAAAAAATTATATTTTTTTAAATTTTAATAACATAATATGCTAATAATTAAAATATGTTAGAATCCTTAGATGAAACAAACCAACAATTACTTAATACCATTACAAATTCAACCTACAAACCATAATTGAATGTCAAAAGGCATGTACAAGCCAAAAGTTTAATGTCATTACAATAAAAACTACAAACCAAAGCCCTATAAATGAAGTAAACATCAAAGCAAGTCTTATCAAGCTAAGATTCTTTATAATTCACATCCAGTCATCCATCAAGTTCAACTTTCTCACCTTCATCAAATAATATAGCTTCCATGTCAAGCTCATCAAGTCAAAGATTTGCAATTTCAAGTAAGCCAGCACCCTCCAATGAATCAAATGAATGTCCCATAGCTTGTTCTCTCCTTCCGTGTATTGTCAACTCCTCCTTGATAGGAGACGAATATTGTTATGCACAAAGACCAAATCTTCACAACGCTGTGTGTCATTTTGTTCGTGCTCATGGCGTGAATAAAAGAGTAGGTGCTCCAATTCCTTTCACAATATGATGAGGAACATAGCTAGCTAAGTAATTTCAATGCTAAAGATTAGAGAATAAGTACAAAAAAACCATGTGCACACCACCAAACAATTGGTACCATTACTCCTCTATCAAATTTTGAATCAGATTCCCCAAAAGTACTAATGTCGTACCGGGTACGTACCCATGTCGTACCCAAAAAGTCAAATTCTTAAACAAAATGTACCGAGTATATTTGACCGTACCCAATACGTATTTAGCCATACCCGGCACAGGTACATACCCGGTACCAGTACGTGTATATTTTTGGAATACCCATGCTTCATAGGTTGCCACAAATAACGGCATATCATATTAAAGAACCAGTGACAGAGGATATACAGTCTGAAAAGCCAAAGCAAGACACAAAAGATTCCACACCTATAATTGGCCTCGAAATTTCTCCTATGAGTAATAATGAACAAGAAGTGTAAACAACGAGGCAAGAAGAACAAGTTGTTGTTGTCCCCAACATACATTCTCACATTGATTTTATCATTGAGGATCAGCAATAGAAATTGTGAAATGAAGAATAGGTAGTCAAAGATTGTGATTTGATAGTGCACTTTTCATAGAGCTCTACAATGGTTCGATCGCGCATCCATGCAAACTTTGTCTATCAAATCAAGATATGCGTCAAGATTAGAGTTTTCAAGAAGTGTGAACAAACTCAAACTCGGCCAACAGATTGAAAGTTCATCCAATTGATCTTTGACCCTGACAAATATTTACCAAACTTGAGGTCGAGTTCTTCCAAGCCGAGGAGAATGATGTAGATTGACCTCAATGGCCACATGTGTATAGACCAAATAGATTTAGGCTTATTATGTAGTAATTATGTCATTAGATTTTATTTTATTTTATGGGTTGTAATTAGGATTTAGTTTCCTACATTATTTAGTTTCCTAGGTTGATTAGATTTATTAGGCACTAAGTTTCTTTTGTTATTTATATGGCATTGTAGTTGGTTATTATGCAGAGTTTTTGAGTTAATAGAATTTCCTTGTGGGATTTTATCGCTGGAGGCTTGTCTTATTCATGTTATTGTTTCTATGGAAACCCCTGAATGTGCCAAGGCACTCTTGTGATCGCAAATCCTACCCTAGGATTGCATCACATTTCCCACAAGCATGCACCACTTAAGAGCAAAGTTGTAAGTTTGCAATGGAAACAACTGCATAGAAGAACCATTTAGTAAGCTATAGCAAGAAACTACTGCAGAGTAAAACTAAACAAACATGCCATATAAGGCTAAAAAGAAAGATCACAAATACCATTAAGCTGAATAGCACCTTCAAGAAGCATCAAAACATGAAAACTGAAAAGGCAAATTTAAAATTGAGACTTAGATTCCAAAATACCATTTTGAAATATGGCAGCAACCTGAAAAGGAGAAACTAACATAAACCAACCTGAAAGCCAGAACTAGTTATATAATGCCACTGACACCCACGCATAACGCATCTCTGATGAAATTCACTGAAGATTGAAGAATCAGAACATGAATCTCAGCCAGAGCCAATTTTACTTCAGTGTTTACCATTCCCAAATGTTGCACAAATCCTAATGCCAATTTCCTTGACTCTTACCTCGCCTTGTTTCTTCACATCACATGAAGTATGTTCTTCAGAAGATCTACAAAATGAGGTCAAATAAACTAAATTAATCAGTGGCTGCAGAAGTAGAAATAAATACTAAGATACAGGTGATTTTCCTGTGCGAACTACCATGCAAAACTCTCCTGTGGGGCCCATTATGTACCCAATCAAGGGATAAGACCCTAGGGGGATGGAAAGATCCATGCGGGACCACCCAGATATCAAGTTAGCGACAATCACATTTCCCTAAGCCCTTCATCCATGGCACACAAGTTTAGTCCATTTAGATGGATATACAGCCGATCCAACAGTCCAATCCATTCAGATGTATGCCAAACTTGGGGGCATGTGACTATCGAGGGGTCTTTATCCATTGTAAGGTTTGGATTGGATAATAGATAGGCCCTAACCATGGTTCTCATAGGAAAAACAGTGAGGGCAGTTCTCACCAGAATATTTTCCCTAAGATGCAGCATAAAGTAACAATCAAGCAACATAGATAAAAGCTTACAATTTCTGCTTCTTGGCATTATCTTTCTTTATGCTTGTGATCATATCCATTTCCATTTTTGATGCTCTGTTGTCTGTGAATGCAGCTCTAGACCCGCAACTGTTTAACAGCAATTTTGCTCCTGTGCTCACAGGTTTCCTCTTTCTTGATTGATCAAAAGATTCCATGCCACTTTGAAAAGAACCCTAAAAAAGTAATCAAACCAACAAATATTTCATTAAAAACCAGATGTCACCCATTGGGGTCAGTGAGTATAGTTCGAGGCCAGTTTTCATCAAGGTAAGCCCCCAGAACAAGCCTCCCTCGTGTATTGATCATTTGCCAAGACTGGTGTAATAAATACCATTGGATTGAGTCTGCCAGCCTAACATGAAATTCACCCAAGACAAAAAGTGAGGTAATCATATCGAGATTGCTGATACCAGTCAATGGTAATATTTGATCAGTGTCCAGCAATATCAACCAATATAAGTTTTCTCCCCTTCTTTCAGAAACGGGAAAACCTCAGTTGGCTGAATGAATTTGTATGCAGAACAGTAGAGAAGCCTATGGCTTGAACATAGTCATAGTGCAATGCATAAGCCAGAAATGCAGGCAAATATGGGCAGATATATAGAACTTGAGTTGTAAGTCGAAGTATATATAACAGTAAATTCGATGCACAGTCATATGGTTGGATAAATACATAGACGAGTAAGAAAATGTTTTTTTAGCAAAAAAGAAAAAGCCAAATATACTCAAACAGGGCAATAAAAGAGAAATCAAAATGGGTACCCACTTGGAAACCATGCATGGAGAAGCCACCACCAAATCGCATATGGCTTGGGAAGCTTCCACTTCCAATAGATTCACCATTACATAATGGCTGGGACCCGGACCAAGTGGTTCCCCAACAAGCAAACGAGTTGGCAAGTTACAAGGTTCACCATTTCGCCAATGATTTGATGAAGTACCAGGTCCAAGAGGCTCATCACTGCGTAGTTGGATAGGCGGAATATCTGGACCATCCATATCACCACTCCTTAAACGTACAGTCCCACCATACCCAAGCTGTTCATTTATTCGTACATGGTCTAGGACGATCAAGTTCATGTTGGCGTAAATAGGTCAGCAGTGTACCTGGCCCTGGAAAAGATGGAAACATGAAACCCACTTCAACGGACTGTACAAATAAGTCTAATTAAATCTGAAGGAAGATTAAAAGTCTTACTGCGTTCACCAAAACCATGTGGGTCTCGGCCATCAAAATCCTCAAAGAGTGGATGGCTACCAAATCCACTCAAAAGAAGGCCAGGGTGCTCCCCACCAGGACTTCTAGCAGGAGGCAGATTATCCATCCAATGCCTATCAAATTCTGAAACATGTCTACGAAAATCTGGAGGAAACCCAGAATGATCTGTATTTCTACCTAAGTTACATGAAGAGAGATTGGGCACAATCTATCTCCAATCTCTGCTGGATGAACAGAACCAATGCCATCAACAAATGGGAAAGACCCAGCAGATAGAACATGGGCAATTCCATCAGATTTAGGTACAATATCATGACCTAATGCGTGAGGTGCCCTGCCACCAAAGGCATGCGGTCCCCAATCAAGGGGCCTAGATGATGAATGGGAACGTCCAAATTTTGTAATATTTTCAACATCCAAATGACCAGGCCTTGCAAACTGCTTTAGATCTTCTTCCAACTCACTTCTCTCAGTAACATGCCGGCTAGAATCCAACGGGAAGGGCCTAAAACATTCCTCAGGATGTGGCTAGAATCCTTCAAGGCCAGGTCTAAACCTCTCTTCTGACAGATGTTTGAATCTTTTCTTATGCAGACCATGCAGAAATGTTGTGTCCTACATCCCACCAACCATACCCATGCTTGGAGCCCCAACAAGTTTCAAGGTATTAGACTGGATGCCTGAGCCTAAGGGCTGCCCAGATGGAACATTTCCTGCATTTACAGGAACATGGGGATCAAACTGCCAACCATCAAAGCGACCAGGCCTATTATTTGCAAACATTTCAGCTTCTATGGAATTAGTAGGATGGAGCTGATTGATTTGACCTGGAGGATGCAGAGGACCTCTTGGCATCATGCTTAGAGTAGAATCATATGCTCCAGGTGGCAGTCCGGATTAAGGATCACCTTGAGAAATTCTTTGAGCTGGGCCATAAGGTATGGGTATGGGGCCTTGGCCATTCCCATAACCTGGGGTGCCAAAATCACTTGGTCCTCTCCCAAATGAAGCAGGTAATTATTCAGGAAAGGCACCAGGTGGAAGTTCAGAATGAATAGAGCTGTGAGGTTCTATTGCCATAGGACTCTGGAAATGCTCTTGTGCAATGAAAGGTTGTCCTTGATGGCGTTGACGCAAACTTTTGAGGACATTATTAAGCTGGGGCCTCATAGGGGGCACCACCAGCCCCTGCATCTGCAGTTCAGGTGGCACAGACTCAAATCTTATTTCTTGGCTAAGCCCAGAAAGAGGTATTGATAGGGGTGACATCCCCTCAGGGACAGGTGGCCTTTGAGGTGCCAACTCTTGCATATTGGGAGGAGCATGAGACATAGGCAACTGATTGTACCTCTTCTGATCAGGAATTTGAGCCATGTGAGATGGCTGAACAAAATTATTGACTGACATCTGACCAGGTGGAAGCATGCCCTCGCGTTCATCTGGATCTGAGCCTTAAATGGGAAACTGGAGTAAACTTCTGTCATGATGATAACCAGGATGACGTAGAGGGTGTTTAGTACCATGCATGTTCCTTACGTCATTCAACGGAATCTGTCCACAGGCGACATCATTTTGAATGGTCCTCTCAGGAGCCAGACCCAAAATCTGTCCCTGTGGGTCCTTATGTCCCTGGATGTGTTTCCAAACACCCACTAGCATCAGATTGCATTCTAGTGGTTCGCGAGTCTGTTGTATCCTGCCCTTCAAGATTCTCTGCCGGCCGAGACGAAAGACTTGTATGCAGCACACCATCCTGAATTTCCTTGACAGCATGATGGGAATCATCATCTTCTTTGCACCCATTTACTGCCTCTGTGGGATCTAACTTATCAGAACTATCTTCCTTCACTACCCGCTTGCTTACTGGCTTCACGGTCTTCTCATCTTCTTCAGATGAAACAAGGTCTTTTCCATGCTTCAATGAAGAGTCAGATATCTCATTGGCAGCATGATCATTATCATCAGTTCCATTTTGCATCTTGTCCTCACCATCTGAGCCCTTAAAACCATTTTCTGATGTGAGAATTTTCAACTCAGTTCAAACAGCTGCTTTATTAGATCTGGTGGACTCATTTATTCCAGCTCCACCAGCATCAAGCTTAGGCACTTCAGCAGCTTTTCCTGCAAAGAGTCTCCTTGCTTCTCTGACAATGGTGGTTGAGAATATCCAGATACCTGATCATCTGTTCCTGTGTGTGGCAAAACAGACAGCAAAGACGATTGGCTGCTAAGGAGATTATTGGCCCTTGACAGACTACCCTGATTTGCAGATAGTTGCCTTGCGCTGGACTGTACCATCTTGGTCACTGCATGGATATGTTGTCCAACAGTTGCACCAGCTGATACACCAGAAGTCTGAGAAAGTGATTGGTGCACCACTGCCTGATTCGATATCACAGGCCTTCCAACAGGAATTTGAGATTGATGAGTTGGCATGCCTTGTGCCAATGAAACATTCCGCTGCGACTCTGGACAGAAATGAGATTGCTGCTGCAACAAAGGCGCAATTTGAGGATGCAAAGATTGATGAGGCTGAATTGATTGTGCTGGTGCAACTGGTGCAAAAAGGCTCTGCTGATGATGTTGATTGTGAACATAGTAGGTGCCCACCCTGGAAAAGGCTGGGACCGATGCACAAGTGAATGCACCTGCTATTGAGGGAAATGTACCTGCTGATGGGGCAGAGGCTGATGTTGAGGCAACATTATGCCACGAATTTGTTGACCAGCATAGTGTGCCAGCTGCTGCTGTTGCATTGGAGGAACATGCTGATGCTGGACTTGAGTAGGCAGCATAATGGTCTGTTGTGAGTGTTGCGGTGGTGTATGAGAATGGGGTGGAGGATTGCATGGAGGACGCATCTGTGATGGCAGCTGCTGAACAGGATGTCGAATCATTTAGTGGTGGTGCACCCTGCTGTTAAGGTCGCACAGGCGCAGGATGATGCAGAGCACTGGGTGGCATTTGTTGGTATGGCTGAGGTTGTGGATATGACTGATGACCCATCACCACTTCTGCTGCTGGATGTTGTATCTGGGGATGGGGATGGGGATGGGGATGGGGCTGTGCTTGGAGATGAGGGTGTGGTAGGGGATGATGCTGGGGCTGATGCTGCATTTGAAGATGAGGCTGGAGATGGGGCTGAGTCTACGCCCGTGTGGAGAAGAAGGTTGCTGCAGGTGGGGCTGAGACTGAGGATGGGGATGGAGAGGGGGCTGCAGCAGAGGGTGATGAATCCGAGTATTTTCCTGAGACCTTTGTGGTATTTGGGAATGTTGCTGTGGATGCACCTGGAGGTGTGGCTGAACCTGCAGATGAGGAATGACCAACTTGTGGGCACGCGTGGGGTATTGCAAGAGCTTGTGGTTGCATTTGAGGATAGGGCTGCATAGGAGAATGTAACTGCTTTTGTGGGACTTCAACCTAAATTTGAGGTTGTGCTCCCATCTGAGGCTGGGGATAAGAGCGGGGTTGGGCTTGAGGTTGAGACTGAGATTGATGCTGGGACCAGAGCTGGGGCTGGGGCTGCATTGGTGTCAGCATCTGTCCCTGTGAGGCTGTGGCTTCACCTAGTTCTGAGGTTGAGGCTGCACTTGTATCACCTGCTGAGGATGGGCCCGTGATTGCTGCTGATGCTGTATACATGGTTGATAATGCTGTTGATAAGGATCATATCCAGGATACAGCTGCTAGGATAGTTGATAGTACAGCTGTTGCTGCTGATACCACTGCTCCGAGGTTGGCGCAAGCAGAGGAATAGCTTGTGCTTGAGCATACGAAAAAACTTCATTTTGACCTTCCGCCACCGGGGCTGCTGCAGCCTCCCTCGCTTGGCTTTTTGATGCAGGCACTTCTGCCTGAACAACAGTTTGGCTCTGCTCTGTGGCATCTGTTAGATTAACAACCTGTTGTTCTAGTGGCTGCTCACAATGTAAACAAACCCAAAATGATCATCATATTACGACTGTATAATCTCTATAGATGCACACGCACAAACAAAGAAGTAGCTATGTTGGACTCACAGGGCATATCTGTGGGTGTTCCTGAACTTGACGATGCACAATTTGTGTTCCACACCAGTTGCACACAACAGGAGAATCACCAAAGGAACACCCAGCACAATGGGCAGTAGTGTCAGCCAATGTACCCAGCCATGTGCACCAAGGTTTAAAAAATCGGACTCGGGAGCCGACTCGGTCATGACCGAGTTCGAGTCGACTCAGTCATGACCGAGTTCGAGTCGACTCAGCCGAAGGCACATGGGACTCGGCTGAGTCCCATAGGACTCAGCCGAGTCTGGCCGACCTGACTCGGTTTGAGGCGAGTCGACTCAGACTTGGCCGACTTTTTAAACCATGATGTGCACCCACTTCTTTGATAGAGACAGTTCAGCGATATTTGACTAATTGTTTCAGCAAGAGTTTTATTTGCTTCTGTCACAGGCTGCAAAGGATACACCATACTATTAGACAGTACCTATTGGTGATATACAACAACAAACAATAGAACTAAGAGGTTAACCAAAACTTGGTATCCGCTTCTGCCACTAAGTAGCCATCATAGGGACAGGTGCTGGTGGTGCTTACAACATAAGCCAAGCAAGGTTTGCAGTATAGATGAGTGCATTGTGTGTACATAGCTTCATCTGGATAGACGAGGAGGTGACAAACAGGACAGAAGTACTCTCCGGCAAAAGAGTCAATATTCTGAATGCATCATTATCAAAACCCATGTTGATTGGAATTTAGTTGAATTCAGCTCCTGACATGCATCAGAACATAAATCTCAACCAACAGATTATAACTGGTGCAAATCATGCTTGAAATGAAGGTCAACAACTAAGTAGCAAATTGCAACATCTGCACTACAAGTTAAGACAGGAGGGGGAAAACAGAGGTAATTGACAACCAATTAGGAGGAAGATTGATACAGCTATCGATCATTAAAAACTCGAAAGGTAATAAAAATTGCTTCGATATCATTGGTAAAGTTCCAGTGCACCCAGTACCAAGTACAGTCTGTTTGGAGGAAGATTGACCTGCCAAACATTCATTCAAAACCCATCAATATTTCATCAGCTTTGCTATCAGTGGCAGAAATTCCATGTTTCCTAAATCACAATACAGAAAATATTGGTGCAAAGGGTGCAGCCTTCTGTTCAGAGGAAGATTGATCAAGGCTAGCAACCACTCATTAACTTTATTCATGCAATATGAAATCATGCATATGTGAAACATATTACAATGTTTGTTTGCAAGCACCATTTTTGTATTGGTAAATGATAAGGAGGCAGAAAGAGAGGCAAGAAAGGATCTATATCAGTTTTTATGCAATTTAATGGGCTCCAGGACCCCTTAAACTTTTCTACAGAGGTCCCAAGCACAGTGAACAGTTCTGCTTGACAAATGAGAGCCCACAAAAGTGCAGAAAATTAGAGAGCAAAATTAAGCAGTTTTGTGTTTACCATATCTATAGAATATTCAACAGTTTGGATAATGAATTGTGGGCCCACAAAACTGCAGATAATCACAATGTGGGATTCAATTGGTTCTGTGTTTTTTAAGGTAGCGTTTGGTTCGCTTGAATGGGGGCGGGAATGGAATGACCATTCCATCGGAATGCTCATTCTTGCGTTTGGTTCGTCCAAAATGGACGGAATGCTCGTTGAAACAATGGAGCTTGCAACAGTGTGAGAAGTCAGATTTTTTGGTTGGGTTATTTTAGGAGGATTTTTCCCATATCTATCATAATCTATGAGGATGCATGATGTGAAACCTTACACCCTTGAGGTTTATTAGTTCTATAAAAAAAAAAAAGTGCAGTGCACATGACTGCAAAAAAAAAATCAATAATAATAATAATAATAATAATAATAATAATAATAGACCATTAATAGGATTTGAACCAGCAAGGTCAAATAGAAACCACAGTCACACCTTGTGAAAATGGCCCCATTTTTACCCACCCAAAAATCCACACATGACACATGTGATAAGTAAACGTATGCAAACAAGCATGTGCACACGTAAAGCCATAAACATTACAATTTATATACAAAAATGACTGCAAACAAACTACCCCTAAAAACCCATCAAAGCAACTGTAGCTTTGATATCAATGGCAGAACTTTGATGCACCCCAGATCCCAACAACATCAATAGCTTTGATATCACAAATACAATGTATCCTCCAACCCCCCCCCCCCCCCCCAAAAATAATACAGTGATCACTGGTGTAAAACGGAAGATTGAAACCAGACTAATACGTTAATATTTTCCATATCATTGTTAAAGCAAGTTAGAATTGAAGTAGAAATGGCTTTCTGTTAGCTGGGCATCATTGGATAAGTATTTATTTGAGCATAGTTTTCAGCTCAAATCCGCATCCACGCACCACACATGAAATGCACCTGATGTTGATTATAGCCCGAATAAAGCATAGCACTGGAAAGCCAAACTGGAGCAAAAACAAGCTCAATAAGGTGATGACAAACAAAATCATAGAGGAAAAGATGAACAGACAAATCCAATGAACCCAGATTTCTTTTTCTTTTAATACCCCAAACAAAGAGGATACAGAAAACCACCAAAGAAACACCCATTTCACAAACAAACAGAAACCCATATTTAGAGAGAGAGAGAGAGAGAGAGAGAGAGTGTGTGTATGTGTCTGTTATACCACACAAGCACACACTGCTGATGAAGAAGAGCTTCTTAAGTCCTCTACCTTCTGTTAGACGTCCTTCAAGTCAAAATATTCAAGGATATGAAGCAAACTCTGTGGTACGAAGAAAGGGTAGAGAGGCGAGATTGATCCCTTTGTAGGGTTTGCAGGAGCGGCGGGAAAAGATTAGAGTGGCGTGTGACGTGGGGATGATAAGCATAGAGGTGGGCTTGATAGGGTTTTCTAAAAGCATCCCCTTCTTTAATAAAAGAAAAAAAAAAGATGGAAATAATGGAATTCATCGACACAGGCCAAAGGCAGGGGAGCCCATTACAGGATGGTAGGAAACTAATCGTGGATGATGTCCCTGCCCCTGCCTGGCCTGTCATCCGCGAGCTTTTCTTACCAAGCAAGAGGGCCAGGGTAAGGGCCCGTTTCTTTACTACTAGAATGTTGGCATTTGAAATCATGGGTGGAACTAGGGTCATATGTCCATCAGGGAGGAAGTGTACTCCTCTTAGGGCTCGCCGTGGACTCCACCGAGGGTTGAGACTGGCGGGATGGAAAGATACGTGAGGGATAACCCTAGATCTCAAGTTTAGCCTCAATCACATATTCTTAACTCTTTCATCCATGGCCCATAAATTCATTTCATTCGGATCAGTGCATAGTCGATCCAACGGTTCAGTAAACTCGGATCAAACTGAAACTTAGAGCGAGTGACTATCGAAGGGGGTCCCGTGTATATTACAAGGTTTGAATTGGGTGATAGATGAGCCCCAACTAGAGTTTGCATGAAAAAAAATGTGAGAGATGTATGCATATAAATATTCCCTATTTATATATCTCTATATATATTATATGGGAAAATAGCAAATTACCCCTTATATTTGACTTAATTGCAAAGTATCCTCATCAACTTTAAACTTTTGCATTAAACTATTCTGGACTTAAATCTGAAGTACAAAAGTGATATAATCCGTTTATTTTGATGGTTTCTGCTATTTATACACACGCAATTTCTCAGTTTATATACCACATTTTTAAAAAACACTTTCCCAAAATACCCCCTTCCTCTTCCTTTTTCTCCCTCTCTCTCCCCTTCTCCTCCCTCTCCCTCTCCCATATCCAAATCAGTGGAGCTATTCCATGCCAATGTCAATCAATCTTTCATTTTCACATAAATAATGTGGGAGGTAATTCCTTTAAGCCCTCGAGGGTAAGAAGGTTCAAGCTCGATCAAACCCAAACCAACTAGCCAGTGAATTAAAGTTCAAATGAGCTGGAGAGAATAAGATACGAGTAGCCAAGGCCAAAGTCAACCACCATGGCTCCTAGACGTAAAAAGTACCAAGATGAGTTCAACTTCGGGAGTTTGCTCGGACTATCGGAGCAATGAGTTCGGCTCGGGGTGCTTACTTGGAGTTATCCGAGTAATGAGTTCATCTCAAGATCTTGCTTGAAGCTGTTCGAGAAATGAGTTCAGCTTAAGAAACTTGCTTGGAACTGTCCGAGCAATGAGTTCAGCTCAGGATCTTGGTCGGAGGTGTCGGAGCAATGAGCTCAAATTGGGAAACTTGCTTGGAACAGTCCCAGTAATGGGTTTAGCTTGAGGTGCTTGCTCAAAGCTGTCCGAGCAACAGATTCAGCTCGGATCAATGAACATGCTCATAGCTATCCGAGCTTAGATGATGATTACCCGTGAACCTCGAACCGACCCATGCCACGTGCTAAGACGCTAAGTCCCCACGTCCTGCTAAGCACAAATCAAGTGGTTACTGAAATGTGGGGAGACCAGCAATTAATGAGGAATAGTAACCGCCCATTACTCCAATTGTTACAGCTCAGACGGTTACAAAAGCAGCAATTAAGGTGGAGTGGGGGGACAGGTGTCACACTTTCAGCTTTCCTTGGCAATTGCCCACTACCTTGGCAGTTACAAGAACAGGAATTAAAGAGGATAGATGTTGCCCATCCAGCCTTCCTCAGACAGATGTCACACTTTTCAGCTTTCCTTGGTAACTGCCCACTAGCTTAGCAGTTACAAGAACAGTAATTAAGGAGGACAGATGTTGCCCAACCAGCTTCCTTGGACAGATGTTGTTCATCCGGCCTTCCTTGAGAACAATTTTCTACACCTATAAAAAGCACAACGATGTTGAGGCAAAGGGGTACTTCAAACTAACCAAAAAACTATTTTCCTTTTACCTATTCACTTATATTACCTCTCTAACTTAGGTATTGGAAGGCCATTGGTCGGAGTACCACTAGCCGGTGGTCTCTCATTGTTTGTCTATGTGTAGGACCCAGGATTGCAACATCCCCAGCTCAACCCGCATCTCCAAAGGACCCTCAATCCAACACGGCCTGCATATTCAGCTCAGCCCTCATATCCAGCTCGGCTGCATATTCAGCTCGACCTGCATATTCAGCTCGCCTGTATGTCTAGCTCAACTCGGTTATTACTGTCAGAGCATCCGCAACAAAATAGCTAACCAGCCCACCCATCTTGGGTTGTCACCAAAATAATCAACCTAACTTCCAAATTTGTCAAGGTCTACCAAAGTCGGATCTAACCCACAAAATTTGACCTTACAAATTGAATATATGTTTGCCTGTCTGTTAGCACCTTAAACTCCTGGGCAGTATGCTTTCCAGTGCTTTTAAAGGATATTAGTCTCTGTAAATGTGAATAGGCACAGTATTCCACTATTGTTGTGGAGATAAAAGCTACAAATTGCTGTTGAAATATAAATGACTAAAATAATAGTACCGAATAATCTGCAGTGCTGTGAAAGGATGTTGTGTTGGCTCAAATCCGTGAAAGCATAAACAGCAGTTGTTTGCTCGAGGCACGTCAGCGGATGTAACACTCCGATCCCCTTTGAGCCGGTTTAGTGGCTCATTAGTGTGTTTTTGTGTTGGTTAATTCTTTTGGACTTGGTTTTGGGTCATGGATAGGTAGTTGAGTAGCCTTTGACATGGCATAGGTAGTTCTAAGCCCTTTGTCATAATTTTGCAATTGCTTTGTATGCAACATATTTGCATCATCTTGGTATCAGCACGTGTATTTTGTTGAGCTCGTTATTTTCCGCAACTGTCTCAGACTCATTCGGAGTCAATTGGAGGAGTTGGACCTTTGTGTGACTTGAATTGTAATTAGCCTAAACATGACAGACCTTCTTTTAAACTCTAAAACTATATATATGAGTCATCAGCCAGATGTCTTATCTCCCTGCTCATTTCCTTCAACGTGCATGCAAGAAAACTCCAGGGAAAGCCACGTTCGTTTTCTCTCTTCTATTATCTTCATTTCTTCTCTCCTTCCCTCTTGGTTAGCGTTGGATTTTTCATCCAGTTCGAGTGGGTTCTTTCTCTCTCTCTCTTTCTCTATCTGTGCTTTGAGGTAAGTGGGTTTCGATTTCTTCCTCTCCAATTGGATTATTCCTCCAAGCTCTGTATCTCTCATACATCTCATGCATAGGTTGTTCTCTGATTTGCTTGGGTTTTTAGTTGGATTGGAGCTTGATCTCAGTGGATTTGCTAAAGCTTTGAGGTAAGTATAAGTACAGGATTGTTTAACACATATGGGTATATTGTTTGATTGCTGTGATTCTCTTGTTCTTATATGCTTGGTATGATCTACAGCCTAATTCTATCACTTTGGATTCATTGGAGTTTGTTTTGCTCAATTGCACATAATTTTCCAGTTTCTGTAACTATCCAGATTCGTTTCCCATATTGTACGGCTAAGCCGTAATTCTGTACGGCTCAAATTCCAGAGACTTGATATTTGAATTTTGTTCTACGGCTAGGCTACCGCTGAACCGTAATTTGTTCTACGGCTGAGCCGTAAGCTAGCCGTGACCCAACTGTGAATTAACACTCTGATCAGTCGAAAATTTCTAGACACAGTACTCATACGGTGAAGCTACGGCTAAGCCGTGAATTGGTATATGGCTAAGCCGTGGACTCCACAGTAGCTCAACCGTAAAAGGTATCAGATTAGAGGTAGAAGATGACCAGTTTAACCGTGTTCTGAAGGGAACCACGGCTAAGCCGTAGAGCATGTTACGGCTAGGCCGTAAGATATATACGGCTAAGCCGTAGGTCACCCATGGCTAAACCGTAAGACCTGGAAAAATTTGAAATTAAACTTAGGATAATGGTGTGACTTTGTAGGGCTAAAAGACAGGTTAACCATACATGTAAACCGGCCTAATGGATTCTTTGAAACGCATGAATAGTCTGCTAGGCTGTGACTTATTCATGTGAGCATTGATTTACTGTTAAGCACCTCCCCATGGGTATTGGTTTAAAGGACTTCGGTGCACGTGAGGATTACATTGCAACACTTTGATTGCAACGGTGCATCGAATAACTTAAAACTATACCAACATGCACGGTTAGTGACAGTAAACAACTAGATTAGAGTTGGCTTGTAATCCTCTTTGATTCCGCGTTAATCTGAGATGCATTGCATATTGGTTACAGTTTTGCCCTCTGTTCTGCTGATATATATTTATGCATTTCGAGATCATTTTGTTTCGTTCTATACATTTGTTTTATTCTTCGCTCTGTACTCTGCTTTGATCTATGCTGTGCTTTGTCTAATTTTTGCTATGCTCTGTAATTTCCGCCATGCTTTGTACATATTCGATTCAGTGGGTATTCCCTGGTGGCTCTACCCAGAGATTAAAACGTGCGGATAAGATCGGGCCAGTATCGTCCGTGAGTCCAAAGCGGATAATCTCCCCTTTTTCTTTTGATTTAGTTGATTGGCATCAGTCTGGCTCTACTCAGCCTCAGCCCTAGGATGCCCGACGGGGTTAACTTTGGCTTGGTTCTCTGTGCTTTGTATCGCTGCAGCGTAGCTTTGTCTTGGAACCCCGGAACCCAGGAAACCGAGACCACTTGTACCCTTGGCTAGGTCAATGGTGTTCTCATCTGTCTGCTTTGTTTGCTCTCTATGTGAGAGAATATGGCCAACGTAGTAGCCACCTAATTCAGTATTTCTATGCTTTGATTCCTTTATCATGTTTTACTTCTATGCACGATTTGCTTAGTGTACTAATATGACACTCTGTACTTAATCTTCTGTCCTTATTCAATTAGATACTATGAGTGTTACGTCCCTGTTACTTATATTTGCTGGATCGTTGTATTCATGGTGTTGTCTGTGGTGTTGCAGGCATAGATCCCGTGTCCGGCTCTCCGGCGGTCGAGGAGACTGCAGGGCAGGACTTAGTAGAGGCTTCCTCCGCCCTGGCAGAGTGGGCTTGATCACTTCTGCCGAGTGCGTACATGCATATCATCAGCCGTCTATTTATTTTGGTTTTTGGAGATTTTGTATTTTATCACTTTGGCCTTTGTCACTCTTGTATTATTTTGTATATCATGATTTTGATGTATTTTGGTGTGTATTCAGACTCATATTTGGTTTATTGTCATTTTTAGCTTCCGCTATTTCTTTTGTTGCTTGCTATGATATGTACAGCTTCTGCGTACGCTTAGTTCGCACGTGTTAGATCCCCTGTGTGTGTGCATCTGGACTGGGTTTGGATGCACGTGCACGAGAGTACGTGTGTCACTGGTTTGACTTTTCGCTAACCCCCGATTTCTGGGCTCGGGTTGTGACATACGTATTGTATGGTATCAGAGCATGCTAGTTATAAGTATGTAGACATTTAGATCACGGTGAGATGACGATGTTAACTATTTGACTTGGCGTCTAATAGGTTGATTCTTGGGGGTTGACTAACTCGGGGTGTTTTATATTTGTATTTTGTTTCTTTTGCTTTTGCAGGACAGTATATCATGGCATCAGGATCATGGTCTAGGGATGAGAATCAGCAGGGCCATAATGGTGAGAGTAGATCGCTTCCCCCACCCATGAGTAGTGAGGAGCGTATGATGATGATGATACAGTTCATGAAGTCTCTGCAGGCTCAGGTGGCATCTATATTGGACAGGCAGAGTCAGGCATCTCCGGCTGTATCAGCAATTCCTCGCGTAGAACAGCAAGTGATCTTTCAGCCCAAGGAAACAGATCCCAATGCTCTTTTCGACAAGTTCCGTAAGCGTGGGGCTACTGAATTCCATGGTACCAAGGATGCATTGCAGGCTGACCAGTGGCTGGAGCAGACTGAGGAGCTTTTTGATACGATTGTGTGCAGTAATAAACAGAAAGTAGTTCTCACAGCCTCTATGCTCAGGAGTGTAGCTAAGACCTGGTGGAGGAGTGTCAAGAGTTCATTCCAGACTATGCCCAGTGCCACGGTTTGGGGGACTTTCAAGTAGCAGTTCCGTCGAAAGTTCGTGCCCCTTCATGTTCAGCGAGCCAAGGAAGTGGAATTCTTCAACCTTCAGCAGAGACAGACACCGGTTGCAGATTATGTACACAAGTTTACAGAGCTGTCTCACTTCGCAGAGGGTATGGTGAACACTGAGAGTAAGAAGGTGACTCGTTTCGTCAACGGCCTAAACCCAAAGTATAAGCGTCACGTGGTTGCATGTATGTGGCCAGCTACCCTGGATGACGCTATTGATCAGGCCTATGATGCAGAGGCCATCATGGAGGAGGAGCGAACTGAGTATAAGAGGGCGGCAGGTTCTAGTGGCAAGGGTCAGTTCCAGAAGAAGTTCAAAGGCAAGCCGGGCAGTTCGAGCAGTGCTCAGGTGGTTTGTGGTTACTCTGGGAAAGATCATCTGACAGAGAGATATTGGAGGAAGAGTGGGGCTTGCTTCGGTTGTGGCTCCACAGAGCACAAACGGGCCCAATGCCCGAAGTTTCAGTCATCTCCACAGACGAAGTTCGCAGGATCTTCAGCGCAGGACAAGTCTCAACCAACTCGCCCAACCCAGAAGTAGAACCGCCAGACAGTTCGAGCTTATGCTACGATTTTTTGGACTACCGACCGAAATCATCATACAATTAACCATTTCAATCAAAGTCCAGGTTTTCCTTTCTGCTAACCATTTTGCTGAGGTATACAGGGAGCAGTACTAGTTCTTTTGATTCTTTTAGCTTCACAAAAGTCTAAAAAATCCGTTGAAGTATATTCATCACCTCTGTCACTTCTAAACTTAATCACCTTTTTATCTAATTTATTTTCAACTTCAGACACAAAGATTTTAAATTTAGATAGAGCTTCATCTTTTGTTCTAAGTAAATATACATAGGTATATCTATAACAGTCATTAATAAAAGTAATAAAATAATATTTTCCACATATAATCCTAGTATTGCTTAAATCACATATATCAGAATACACTAACTGAAGTAATTCAAACTCTCTTTCTACACTATAAAAAGGCTTACGAGTAATTTTAGATTGAGAGCAACTTTAACATTTCTGATATTCATCTTTATATTCATCAATGAATCCATCTTTACTCATATTTTTCAAAGTTCGAAAGTTAATATGACCCAGTCTACCATGTAAGTCATAAACATAAGCAACCATATAAGCAGAAGAATATGCATTATTATTGACAACATTCAACTTAAACATACCATCAGAAGCATAACCCTTTCAAACAAAAACACCTTTTTTGGTAATTACAAATTGATCAGACTCGATCACTTGCTTAAACCCCTACCTTATTCAGAAGATAATGAGAAACTAAATTTTTTCTCATCTCTGGAGCATAGAACACATTCAGCAACGTCACAGTCTTCCTGGAAGTGAACTGAAGTTCTACCTTCCCTTTACCAATCACTTGTGTAGTAACGGTAGTTCCCAGAGTAAGTTTACAATCGTTTTTTACCTCTTCATAGGTCTTGAATGCACCTCTATCAAAAGTTATATGAGTGATGGCTCCCGTGTCAATCTACCACCCTTCGCTCTTTCCTGTGCTGACTGTGTTCATTTCAGAGATAAAAGCCACAAAGTGATCCTCTTCAGTGAAATTGGGTTGAGGCTTGTTGGATTGGGACTATTGTAGAAACTTCTTCTGGTGGCGACATTCTCTTTCCAAGTGACCCAGTTTGCCACAAACAAAACAGCTACCCTTAGATGCTGATTTATTAGTCCATTGATTTAGATTCTTATTTGGACATTTTTTCTGATTTGGGTGCTACTTCTTGAATGAAGTTTTATTCTTTTTGTTTCTGCTAAAATATTTATCAGATTTGCTTTTCTTTTCACTATCACCGTTTGATTTAGGTTCAACAAAATTTATTTTTCCACCATTCTCAGGTAAGGAAATTTGATCACGTATCTGGGCTTCCTCCTCAATTTTCAAGTAGCGTTGAAGATGCTCCAGTGAATAATCTGCTCATTAGGGTCGGGGTGTTACATCAATCCCTTCATTTATGCCTAAGGGTTTTTTTAATATCCTTCCAAGTTGGTGGCAGTTTCTCAATTATTGTTGTTACTTGAAACTGTTCATCAACTCAGATTCCTTCTTTAGTAATTTCATTCACTATGGTCTGTAAATCATGCATTTGAGGAAAAATTGGTTTGTCGTCTACCATCTTAAAGTTTAAGTAACGACCAACTGCGTATTTTTTGGCCCCAGACCTCTCTGTCTTATACTTCTTATCAAGGGCTTTTCAGAGATCTTTTGCAGTTCGAAAATCATAATATAGATTGTAGATGTTGTCTGCAACCAAGTTTAGGATATGGCCTTTGCACAAATAATCATATTCTTTCCATTTTTTCTATGTATATGAGCCTCCTGGTTGCTCTTCATGATCAGGACAAGGTTCTGTTAAAACATATGCTACTTTCAAGGTTGTCAACAAAAATAACACTTTCTGTTGCCAACGTCGAAAATTGGACCCATCAAAACTATCCAACAGGACCAGTTCCTGATGCATGAACTTAACAGCAGAGGTAGCCATGATTCGTCCTAAAATTATTGTTGTGGAGATGAAAGCTACAAATTGCTGTTAAAATAGAAATGACTGAAACAGTAGTACCGAATAATCTGCAGTGCTGTGGAAGGATGTTGTGTTGGCTCAAATCTGTGAAAGTATGAACAACAGTTGTTTGGCCGAGGTACGTCAATAGACACTCTCTCTATGACGAGTTCCACCCCTCGGGATAAACCTAAGTGCAATGAGGTTCTTAGCCGAAATCACCCTCAGGATACAATGGCCTCCACAATACGATCTCCTTTGGTCGCACATCAAGTTCAGATTAGCCAGACTCCAGCAGAGAGTGCTCGAAGGAAAGAAAACTGTTGATACAGGAGAAGGAAAAAGAATGTTTTGTAGTATTTTTGTTTGAACCCAGGTGCCCATTAATTAAATGCTTTAATTAAGTAAGTATGACATTTCTCTCTCATCACAACATAGGTCCCCTGAGGAAGGTCGAGCCGGGATTTGCACCCCCTGAGCGCGATAATCACGGAGCGACGCGCACCCAATTAAATGATTTCTAAATCGAGATCCTCGAGCCAAGCGTAGCTAGTGTGCGCGCATAGGGCTTGTAGCAAAAGAGCCCAAAATAGATTGAAGTATAAAGGAAAAGGATGTATATATATAGTGCTCAAAGAGTTTGTACTTTTCCAATGTATTGAAAAACCACAAACCTCTCTTTGTATAAAACTCAATTTTGAAACCCTTTAAAACCCAACATCCACTTCTTACATAATCACTTTCAAGAATGCAGGGACAGCAACCCCCTGCTCCCTCGCCATTGTGCATTTTCGAAAGTTAAAAAAGCATGCATCCATACAATAATAATGTAAGGTTTCTGCCACTAATCAGACATTGCAGTCAATACTAAAACATTTAGTAGAGATCCAACAACTTTGCAAATTCTCTGCCTCCACACTACAATGTCTACCAGTATCATATGAAAATAATGTCATGATGGAAAATAGTGATTTTAGGATTGGATTGTAACATGCACCTCAGACATAGCACAAGTAGATTAAGATATAAATATGTTGGGATAAATAACATAATAACATATTAAGTTGCATGAGCACAGGCTAGTGTTGGAGGTTGATTCCATTAAAGATGTTTGATTCAGCGGAACCCAAAAGATGAGATTCATGGATTCAATAAAAATAATATTTGAATAAAATTAGAAAACTTATTTTAAATAAAAATAAATAGTAAACATAAATTCAATAAAGTATAATATACAAATCATAATCAATACAATTAAGTAAACTAATCAATATCAAGTAAACTGATTTTAGGTAGTCTATTGGCCTCACTTGATGGATGACACAAGTATCACCCCAGATTTGTGGTCATTTGCAATATGCATAATTTTTCCTAAAAAAAGAATGTGGGGATATGGAATAATTCATAATAAAACGGCAGGTCATTTCAATAGGAGGGGAAAAAAGCCCTACCTGTTCCTTCATTTTCTTTTTGAATGATTGTAACATAAGACCTTTGTCTTCTTGGTCTCAACAAAACTTAAAAAAAAAAAAAAGCCTGACTTGATAGGCCCAGAAAACCTGCTTTTAGTTGTCAAATGTCAACTAAATCCAACTTGGTGAGGAAGATGTGAAATCAGAAAAGAAAAAGAGAAGTACAAAGAGAAGGTAAACCTACAACACAGAACAGAAAGCCTTTTTGCCAGCATGAAAATGGTATATCAAGTGAGCTTTTAGTGGATGTGATTGAGCAATTGGACATTAACTCCCATCAATCAGGTACTGCTTGCATTAAAACATTGAGGAATACACACTCATGAAATTTATCACATACTTATTACAGCAACTAATAATCCTTTGTCTTCATTAAGCAATTCACACTCCTTTTTCAGTGGCAGAAGCAAAGTATTCTTTCAGTGGCAGAAGCAAAGTATTCATTCTCCTTGTCTTCATCAACGTAAGCAACTACTTCTTTCTATAATTGTTAATCATCTTCCAACTTTTTTGCTATAGAGCAATGCAAATCGCCATTGTTTTTATTTCTTGGTAGAGAAAAATCACCATTAGTAAAAAGGGTAATTTGGTACTTTTACAAGTTCTTTTAATAGACTTCCATTTTGCATTTTAGTTGTGAGTTTAGGTAGATTTAGTACAAAAGTTTAAACTACAACAGGGCACTTTAGAAACGGGTCTAAGTACAGGGGGTAAATGGCTATTTTCTCTATATATAGGTATATATAGACACATACATTGGCCCCTCCTTTTTAATGCTAATCCTTTAATTGATGGCCCTTCCAACATTATCAAATATTAAATATTATAAATATAATTGCTTTTTAAAAAAATGAACTAAATAATAAGTAATTTTAGGGAAAAATCAGATGAGGGGAGGGAAAAGAAGGAAAGAAGAAAAAAAATAATAAAATAAAATAAAGGATTAGGGATAATTAGATTCTATTTACCCAAATCTAGAATCATCGGCACCACCCACATACCTTGATTTGAGATCTTGATAGTTTGATCGGAGAGAGGTGGAGAACTTAGGTTGTTAGGGCTTAGAGGTTGTGAAAAGGTTAGAGCTGCTGTTGTTTCATCACAGGTATGAGAAGAAGGGTTAAAGAAAGTATCTTTTATTTCACTTTATGCATTTACAATTATAAATGCATCAATTTTTTCTCTTCAGTCTTGAAATTCATACTTGAAAGTTAATTCATTCTAACCCCAAGAGATAACTCAGTTGGCTTAGGATCACGGTTTGCACCCAAAGTTTAAGAGTTCAAAATGCGTTACCATACTAGGGCTACAGGGGGTTTACGCAGCTCCCCCCAGGCTCGAAAGAATTAGTTCAACTCAAAGGGCTAGAACACCCTTTGTAATAAAAAAAAAGAAGAAACTAATTCATTCAAAGTTACTTTCTATTTATGTTTTACAAGTACAAAAAAAAGTTTAAATTGGTTAGAAATATATCCACCATTGGTAGAGAAATTTTTTTTGTTTTCAATGTTTAATTTTAATTATTAATATCATATTAAATAGCTTGGATTCCAAATATGAGTTATTACCATTGATTACTTTTTGTTCTTATATAAAAGTGCAAGAACCCACTTTAATAATGATTTTCTTTTACATTATGCATTTATAATATTTATTTTACTAATCCTCAATGCTTCATTGTGCCTTTTCAATTAATGGGGCTCAACCCCAAGGGGTGGCTTAGTTGGCCTAGGACCAAGGTTTACTCCAAAAGATTGCGGGTTTGAGCTGCACTACCATACTAGGCCACATGAGATTTACTTGGCTCCCCCAAGCCCAAAGGGCCATGACACACTCAATTAGAAAAAAAAAATCAATGCGGCTCATTATTAAATTCAAACTTACTCATAATCACTTTCTAATTATGTTGTATTATCATGAGAAATTTAATTTAATTGGAGTTATATCCGCCATAGTAAAAAAAAATTTTTTTGGCCCCCCGATAAAAAATTCCTGGTTCCACATCTATTTGAAATATTGCTGAATTCTATAGTACTGAATTATCTATTTCATTGAAGGCTTAAATTCTTGCCTGAGAATTCCATATTCTCCGGCTTCACAAATTCCTTCTTCATAAGTAGTAAAAGTTCTAATTGGAATTAGAGCCTTGTATATATTTTTTATGTATAAATCATGTACAAACGAGTATTGCATGACCACTTCATAATATATTATAGCGGTGTTATAAATTTCTAATGGTTAGACAAAGTCACATCTTTTTCGTAACTGTTGACTAATTGCATACACTCTATAAATACATTTTTATATTTTACCTCCATAAAAAAATGTTCAAAGATTTTTTTAGTAGTAAGAAGACAAATAAATTTAAAAAATTAGTAGAGAATTATTGAGACATTGGAAGAAAACTAAAAAATAAGTACTTATTATTATAGCTAAACACTAAGTAAAGAAGAAAAGCAATGGCAGGAAGGCCATGGTTAATATTTGTTTGTAGTAAACATATTTTCAGAAAATAATGTGGAATCATTTTCAAGTCAAGTAACAATATGCCAATTAAGTGGTAGAAAGCTATAAATGAATCAATTTACATTATTAGAAAAAGTGACCATGCATATTACTGTCCTTTTTTTTTTTGAAGTAAAAAAGATAAATGACAAAGATGACATGCAAAAGAACATGCTGCTCTTGACATAAGGATAACATTCACATGCATTAATCAAATCAGATATTATTAAACCCTAATCTCTTCTCAATATCAAGAGATAGAGACTGAAATTGAGAGAAAGAGTAAGTATCACAGGGAGACAACTTCCAACGCAATCGGAAGGTCGGGAGCGGCTCCTTTAGAGAGATTATTGGAAGAAAAGTCCACATAAACACATAAGTAAGAGAATTACGGCAAGAATAATAATATCATTGATTTAGATAAAGTTGAAATAACAAGGCCACATAAATTCATGCTTGGATTTCGAACAAAATCAAAACCAAAACCTAGAATGCGAGGAAATAGAAGCAAGAAACAAAATCAAAGGAAAGAAGAAGGAAAAGAATTGCATTAACTGATTTCATCGATGGGATGATAACGGCAAAAGCATGATGGAAAGAAAAGCAAATTGCAAAAAGAAAAAGGGCACGGGTGAATGAGATTGCAGGGACATACATACCGTTCTATTTCAACAGATCAACAACTAAGGAGCATCTAAGAAGAAATGAAGGAGAGAGAAAAAAAGGTTTGGGTTTACAAAAAAAGAGAGAAGTCAGTGAAGGAAATTTTATTAGCGCAAGATATTGATGAAAGATGGGATTAAATGCTTGTTATTGTAAAATTGAAGAGGGAAGGAGATACGAATAAGAGGATCAAGAAGGAGAAGATTTGGTGCTCTTTCTTCTTGGTCTCCTTTCTTTCGCACTTTCTTATCTCAGTCGAGTATGGGCCTCAAGATGGGATGGCGAGCCTCATTTCTAGGAGTTACAAGTCATGGAGTTGTGATATCAGTAATTAAGAAATGTTTATTATGCCCTTTTTTGTGTTTTTTTTTTTTGCAGGTGAGGAATGTGATTGAGAAGCCTCATGATGATCATTTGCCCTTGATTGAAGCTAGCAGTTTCGTCATTGACCCTTTCTACTTTATGATCTATTGATAAATCCATAAAACTGCATTTTTTCAAGATTATTTTAAGTAGTTTCAAGGACTTATTAAGCCAAGAGGGCCTTATTAAGTGTGATATAATACTTTCATGTATTTTAAGTTCATTGAGGTATTTTCCTGCATAATTCATTAAAAAATCACCATTTTTATATAAAATCATAAACTTGCCAGTTTCGAAGAGCTAATTTTGGAAAGTTTTACCAAAATTATTTTTCTCATGAAAACAAAATGATATTTTATTCTCATTAGTTTATTTAACTGATCAAATCATATAAAAAATATGCATTCATGTCATTATTTCACGTGAGATGAGCCCGCATCTATACATTTGTCATCTTAGAGCTAAAATTGTCCTTTTACATGAATTCATGTTTGCTTTGTAGGAAATTATAGAAATGGGTCCCACTATCAATGTTTGAGGTAGTGAACACAAATTTGGAAAGAAAACAAGAGAGGAAGAATTTTTGAAGAAAATTGCAAAAATTATCATCAAGTGGACCTCATGTGCACATGTGCATGTGCCCACATGTGTGGCATGTCTAAGAGGGCCCACCATCCTTGTTGGTGCACAATCTAAATTATCTTTTGAGATTGCACAATCTAAATTATCTTTTGAGATAATTCAAGGATAGCTCCAAGTAATTACATTAAAGAAAAATTAAAAAAGTTACACGTGCAAGATTTATGCAAGTGAGTTAAAAATCACAAAATTGGAAAGAGTCATATATGCAATGGACGACTAGCAATATCATGGATTCGAAGTTGATTTTTTGTTACAAAGAACCAAGAAAATTACTCGTCCAATTCTCTCAACATATCTTTCAATATCTCAAGTCAAAGAAGGACTTCTTAAGATAAAAAAGAATGCATTGAAAAGAGGTAAATTAGGAGAATATCACATGCATGTTGGGCGTGCAACTCAAGCCAACAAAATCACTCCACGTTCATGCCATATTGATGGGGTCCACTCATCTTCAATTGAAGAAGATTTAAGCTAAAGGTGGGACCTATTATATGCTAATGGAGGGCCCAATTCAAGGAGACTTAGCACAAATTTATATTTAGCAAGTGGATATAGAGAGTAGATTTTCAAAAATGATTTAGCAAGTGGGTGTAGAGAGTAGATTTCCAAAAATGACAAACAAAAATCACTCTATAATTGATAGATCTTTGATAGCTTGATGGCCAAGAAGATAGTATTTCAAAACAATGAAGATTGTAAGAAAGAAAGAAGGAAAGAAAAAAAAAGAAAGTTTATCAAGGAAAAAATATAAATAGCCCACCTTTTTGGCAGTCCAAGGCATGGAAGAACTCCCCCTCTAACCCTTCTACACTTCATCTTCTCTCTCTCCTTCAATCTTCATCATAGTCTTCGAAGAGACTCTACCGCAGTCTCATTACACCCTTAAGATTTCAATAGAAGAGGTTTTCTTTTCCATCATAGCATGCAGTATTCTTTGATTTTTTTTTTATCTTATGTACAAATTATACTTGTTAGTAAAAAGTTATTTTCTCATAATTCTTCTTCTTGTAGTTTGTTGATGCTTTGTTTATATTTCTTGCTTTGGTGTTTAGATTTATGACTAACATTTTTGAGAATATATTTGAAGTAAATATGAACCTGACTAATAAAGAAATTTTGAGAAAATAACATCACCACGCACTACTTTATTACCTGAACTACATTTAATTTCTGCACCACTACATTTACTTTTCATGCATAACTACATTTAAATTCTAATTTATCACTACTTTTAATTTCCTTGCAAACTACAATAAAGTCCTGCAAATTATTTTCCTTTATTTCTTTTGATGTTCTAAGTGTTTCAAAGTTTTTTTGTTATGCATAATTTGATGGTTGGAAATTGTGATCATTGCATGCTTTAGCAGTAGGTTGTTGTTCTAACGGGTTTAGTGTATCAAGATAAATAAGTTTGAGGTCTGCGTGCAAAGTTAAAAACTCAGATTTCACAAGTGGAAGTAGATGTCCAAATCTATTTGTGTCGCAGAAATTGCAACCGTAAAAATCTATCTAAGCAATGTTTGATACACATGCTTATGATCATAGAAAAAGTGGATTGGTTGTGATGATTAAAAGAACTTGAGAATCATGATTTGGACAAAGATTTTGAGTATCATTTAGTTCCAAAAAGAAACTGAACTAAAGAATTCAGAATTGAAATCCAGATTGGACATGTAAACAAATTTGACTGTTGCAAAATTTTCATGTTGGAAAATTGGTTATATAATGAAAGATTTATGGAGTTTAAATATGGAAAGTTAACAACTAGTGTGGGAGACTTGTATACAATGAAAGGAAAAAAAAAATCAAAAGGTTTTTTTGAACACATAATAGGTTTGAAATCTAAAGCTTATAGCATGAAAACATAAAGTCTGCAATGTTTATCAGTATCAATATTTCTTGCATGTTTTAAATTGGAAAATTGGTGGGCTATAAATATTGCTGGAAACACTTTCTAAAACTTGATATTTTTATCTCAATTGTGCCCAAAAATATCTCAATTTGAGGCGTGCAAATAGGGTCAAGAACAATCCCCATGCACAGTAAAATTTTGCATTACAAAATTTTGGCGACTAGTCTCATACATTCATGCATATTTTCTTCATTGTAGAACCTTTTTCCTTGCTTTTTAATTTTTTTCTCCTTTTGTTGAATTCATATATCATTAAAGTGTTGATTTTAGCCATTAAATTTAGATTAGGTCTGCATTAGTTTAGGTTCTTTTTTTTTATTCAAAGTTTGCACCCCATTTAAATTTCTATATTTTTTTATAGCATGCATTATGTTACATTGTTAAATGTTTCTAACTTTCAAATTTTAGAATTGATTACTAACTTTAATTAAAAAAATTGATTTAGGAAAGTTTCTAATTTAAGTTTTTAATTTTAGCAAGTAAATTGATCGGTTTAGATTGTCTCTTAAAACAATTTGATTCTAACTTAGGTTTGTTTGATGATTTGTTTTTTTTTATAATTTGTCAACTTGATTTGAATATTTTGTTTTTGGTAGGTTTTAATTATAGAACGTTTCTGATTTAGTGTTCTAATTTGTGTGCTCTTTTGCAGTTAATATTTCTTTTTAGATTAATTTTTTTAATTTTTGGGAATATATTTAATTTTAATTAGGAATGGTGAATGTAATTTTTTAATAAAAGTTTATTCAAAATGGTGGGAGTGAAAAATAAAGAACTTGAGAAGTCACAATTGTCACAATGCATACTTTTTTCAGAACCATGATTGACAACTAAACGAGAGATAGAGCAAGGGATTTGGATTAGCTATGTATGTTTTATGGTTAAGCCATAAGTTGCCTACAGCTTTGCCCTATAATGCACGACGGTTGAGCTGTAATGTCATTGCTGTTCATCTGCAGATACGGCTTAATATTAGGAAAGAGCCGTATGACCTCTACGGCTGAGTTACGGTTGAACTAAGGTTTAGCCGAAGTATATTTTACAGCTTAGCCATGGAGGGAAATTGCAAAAATCGGCTCTCTGGATTTAGAGCTGTAAAAGCTGCAAGCTTTATAATTTTTGAAGCCCTTGCAGTTCAGGTAAGGCATGGAGGAGCTCAAACAAATAGATGGGAGAACTCATATGCAACGACAAATTGAAAAGAAATTCATTTGCAAGATAAAAAGGGAAGAAAAATTATTACGTTGTAAGGTCGTGTCTTGAGGGAAATCAATGACCGTCTCTGAAACTTTAACAAAATATAATCGTAGTGAGAGATGAAGTTGAAGTCGCAGCAGTCGATTATGGCCTTTGGTTGTCGTCGATCAATTAGAGGAGTCTCAAATCATCATAGTTGGAGATGATCAAGGGGAGAGATTTGCAAACCCTTTCTCTGTTCAAAATGTAGGTTTTAGCGAAAAGGAGAGAGAGAGAGAGAGAGAGAGAGAGAGGCACGAAATAAAAATTTTCTTTTTCCTCTCCTCAAACTGTAAAATATGTGGGTCCCGCCCACTTTCCGGCTCATAGCCTCGTTGGGTCGGGCTATATTCGGGCACCGCAGTCGGTATGCATGTACTTACTGTTTATACATGGCCTCCATGCTAGCGTTTTAGAAAAAATCTAACACGGTTTCCGTGAAATAGTTGCAGCCTGCGACGCAGGATCCGCGCACATCCCCATGCCCACAGTATCTCACTCCAATTATAGAGAGCTGGACGCTGCAGCGCCATCTCCTTTTCTGCATGCAGGAAAGAGCCAACGTAGTAGCAGAGGAGACAAATCGATTTTGCTGAGAAGCAGAAGTCTCATTCTGAGGTAAAAACATTCCATCTCCTCCTTTCCACCATCTCAAAGCCCCCCCTTTTTTTCCTTCTTCACGAAACTCCTTTTCCATGCAGTTCTGGTTCTAGGTTTTCCTCCAACCTCCAATGTCAGCATCCAACACCAAGAGAGAAGAAGACGACCCCAACAAGACCCTAACCAGCAGCGACGACGACATGCCGACCCTCGCGGAGGAGAAGACGCATAAATCTTCCGATCCAATGGACGTGGACGCCTCCGTGGACGATTACGTGGACTACGACGACGAAGGAAATGACAACGAAGGCATGTCGGACCTCACAGTGGAGTCGCTGGGCAAGTTCTGCAGGGACGCCGCGCGGTCCTTCTTCAGCGAATTCGGTCTGATCAGCCATCAGATCAACTGCTACAATGATTTTGTTGAGAATGGGATTCAAAGGATCTTTGATTCGGTTGGGGAGATTGTGGTTGAGCCTGGTTATGATCCGTCGAAGAAGGGGGATGGCGGATGGAGGCACGCGCTGGTGAAGTTTGGGAAGGTTCGGATGGAGCGGCCGCGGTTTTGGACGGGGGGGAAGCCTCGGGATGATCTGAGGAAGGAGTATTTGGATTTGACGCCGCGGCACGCGCGGCTGCAGAACATGACTTATTCCGCTCGCATGAAAGTTGAGATCAATTTGCAGGTAACTGATAGCTGGCTTGTATGTGATTGTGATTATTTTGTGCTTTTTGTGATGTTCTGTGTTTGAGATGATGTCATGCCTGTGTAAATGAGAAATGATATGTGCGTCATCATTATCATCATCAAAGCCTTGACCCAACTATCCCTGGGAAGCCCAAGGGCATATGAATTCTGTTTTGCCACCAAATCCTCTAATAGGTTCTAATTCTTTCAAATCTATCCTTACTAATTTCACGCATGGATTCTCCTGCCCATGCCTTTCCCTTGTTGTCCTGCTTTGGATACTTCGCAATCATCTCAAATGGGTTTCTCTTACTTTAACTTTGACAGATGATACTCTTATCCTGAATTTTATCTTTTTCAAGTTTTACCACACATGCATCTCAACATTCTCTGTATTTGCTGCAGTTGTTTTTCTGTTTTTTGTTTGTTTTGTCTTACACATCTGTCGCAACATTCTCTATATTTGCTAGTATTATTTTTTCACCTACTGGGGCCCACTTGGGACCCCATAAATCATGTAATAGCGGGGATTGAAAGATCCTAATGTGGCCAACTTAGATATCAAATTTGAAGTCAGTCTAATACTTTTAACCCATTCATCCACAGTCTACAAGCTTAGTGGCTTTATATAAAACAATAAAATTGACCTTTGATCTAACGGTCCACTCTATTTAGATCTATCAAAACCTGGTGGGACCTATTTAATAGGGGGGATGGGTTTGTATTGTCCGCTCGGATGGACTAGCAAGTAGCCCCACATGGTAGCTTGTATTGTAAGACCCTAAGGGAAGCTTGTACATGATCATTACTCATAAGTGATATGTTCATATGGTTAAAAATTGCATTTTGCCAGATGAGATTATTTAGGTTGTGGTGTTGCTTGTTACCAAAATGGATTGCTGCATATCAAAAAACCAATATTGTATTCTAGCTTTTATAGGGGGATCACATTGATATATGATTGTAGTGAGACTGCTGGAAACTTGTGGTGAAATAAGGTGTGGTATGAATAGGATCAAAGTTAAGGGCATGTTTGTTGGCATAGAATTGAATTCCTAGGAATTAATGGTAAAATGGTTCAAGAAAGGATTATTAAAGAGGTTAATGGTGAAGGATCTAAAGTTGAGATGTAAATGAGATTTTGACTTTCCTAGGATTTGATTCGCTAGGGTTAAGGGTGTCCATGAAGCAAGCTGGCTCGAGCCTAGGCCCCTTTGGGCTAGCTTGGGCCTCATGTTTTGCTACTTGGATTTAATATTTGGGCCTGTTTATTATATGGGTTGGGTTTGGAGCCTTGGATTAATTGGTAGAGAGCCTGAATCCCTGCCCGGCCTGGACAGGATAACTAATAAGTAGTAAGAACTAACTTGTAAAGCAATCTCTGGGAACTGGGCAAGTACTTATGTCCATTAAAAGCAAGTACCTCATTTTACTCTAACCTGGTCCATGCTTTTAAGACTAATAGGCGTCATAAGGTCACCTAATAAATTGTGCTTCCCATGCCTCTCTCTCTCTCTCTCTCTCTCTCCACCCCTAATTGTGCTTGTTTATGTACTAGACAAAGTCTATCACGTCATAGATATGGGCCGGGCTTGGGGTTGGGTGGGCTTTACTTTTTTAGTTAGGCCAAGCTCAGGCCATTGACTCGTGACCGCCTTATTCAGGCAATGGCCAGGCTTGGGCCTATGGTTTAAAAGTTGGACCGGGCTTGAATATTCTTCGCCCAACTCGGCTGATGAACACCCCTAACTAGGTTAATGACCGAGTATTCATTTTCCATCTCCCCTTCATTCATTTTTCATTGAAGGGGAAATTATTTGAAGGCCATTCATTGATCTCCACCATTTTCTTGTTTTTTTAGCTAGTTTTGGCCCTTTGGGAATACATTTCTTAGAATTCCTTGGAATTCAATTCTATGCAATGAAACATGCCCTCAAATGAATGTGTCCGTATCCATTGCTGTATCTTGGTGACATAGTTCCAGCATTCATTTCTTACATCTGCGTAATTATCTGTAGCCACATCTTGGTGCCCACTTGTTTATAGATTTTGCATGTGGTTGTTTGTCCTATTCAAAATGCTGTGATGTAAGTCTCTTTGTCTCATTATGTGTATCATTCATTTTTTTCAGGTTTATACTCAAGAAGTTATCAAGAGTGACAAATTTAAAACTGGGAAGGCACAATATGTAAATAAGAAGGTTTTGAGTGAAGAGAAAAGGGATGTAGTCATTGGAAGGATACCAGTCATGGTTAGATCAAATCTGTGCTGGCTTGCTGGAAATAAAAAGGGTGACTGTCTTTATGATGATGGAGGCTACTTTTTGATCAAGGGCATGGAGAAGGTAAGTTTATTTTTTGTATCATCCACTATTTTGAGTTTTCTTATTGAGTACTCAGATTATACTTCCAAAGAGAACAGTTAATGCTATTTGCTATTGCTTCCTGCCTTGCTCTACCTTTTTTGTGTATTCAGCTTTATTGAAATTTGTGTTTATTGTATTGTATTTCAAGCTTTCAAATGAAGAAAAGTAAAATCTTGGTGGGCCTTCGGAAGTGGCCAAAAGTCAATCAAGCAAATAGGACTGCATTAGTCTGCCAAGGGTGATCTGATCCCATCATAGCACAGAATCCACCCTCTAGTTATCTGCAATTCAACATAGATTAATAATGTGGTGACTGGTGACTGTAGTAACTTGTGAGAACTTTGTCATTTCTTTATGGAAGACACAGAGCTAGTAAACCTTTTACATCTAATAAATTTTAAAATATATTTTATAACTATGTTTTCTGAATAGAATTGTATAATGTATGCTAGAATTTTTTGAATATCTCGGCCTATGTCCAAACAGTGTACTTGGCCAAGAAACTGGTCATTGGATTTCCATATTTTTCTTGATTCGGTTAAGAAAGAACTTGCAGACTTTACACAAATCAGTCTGATGATGGTCTTGGCTCAGCCATATAAAATGGAGTTTGGATTTGTAACTCAGAATCATAACTTGTTGAATATATGAAATTTATGAATTGATCTCCAGGTTCATTGAGTTTTGTTGACAATTTTAAGTACAAACATCTTTTCTTACTTGGGGGAAGCACTTTTCTCAATGTTCTGTCAATTATTAGCTGGGTTTTCCTTATATAATCTCATATATATGAAATTTAATATACGAGTTTCCTTTTCTCTTTTGAGGGAGGACAGGATCAATGAAAATGATACTTGCAATGTGGTTAAGTTCACATGAAACAGAAACACCCAGACGCAAAATTTGGTTTTGATTTGAGGCTGACAGTGAACTATGACCCTTTAGGCTTGCTGACAGTAAACTATGACCCTTTAGACTTTCTGTTAATTGCTTGGTTATCATCCTGCCTATTCTTCTCATTTGGTTCCTTAAAATGATATTTAGACTTTCTTTCCTGGTGTTGGCTTCCGTGCTGCATATGCTAAATGTTCGGGGACTACTCACACACTCAGATTAAAACTATCCTGAAATCTTTTCTACTTACGTAAGATTTCCAGGTTATTGTTATGTAAGTTATTCAATAATGATATGTTGAATGAGTATTTGTATCATTTGTTTTACTCACTAAGCTTCTTTTAACGACCTTGCATTATCTCATGTCCATATGATTTTATCTAAATAGGATATGGTGAACTAAGCATGAATGTTAACTCTAGATGCATCAGGACTTTCTGAACATTATGTTACTTAGTATTGACTTAAATGCAAGATTATACTATTTTCTAACTTTCAGTTAAATTACCTATTTTGACGTTACCATATTCAAAAAAAAAAAAATGTTGGCATCATTGTAATCTTAATTCTTAATATATTCACAAAGTGTTGCCATGATTGTAACTGAAGGCTAGAGAACAATATAATCTTAGAGTCAATGTGGCAAGTCTGACATGTTTGAAGTAGAGCTGATTGAAATGGATATGTTTGAAATGAAGCTGTTTCAATTAGTCCCGTACTCCCGTTTACAAATATATCATTTGGTGAGACACAGTTTAGATCTTATTTAAAAATTTGTTTGGTAAATATAAAAATAAGAGCTTATTACTGTGGCATTTATTATTTTTTTTAAAAAAATGAATTTCTTTTAAATTTTTATGGCCCCATCCATCAAATTGTTTGGTCCATTTTCTACCTTTCCTTGAGTTTGTGGGGGCAATCTAGACTATCAATTGCAAGATCCCATTCCAAGGTAATAGCAGGCCCATGCTTACACCATTTTAACCATAGTAAACCTAGCAATGCAAGACAATTGTAAATTGAAATCACACAAATAGAAAATACATGCATTTGGATAGGGCATGGTATGAGTGCATATTTGCTTTCAATGTGTAAGCAAGTGGAACTAATAAAATAAATTCTAGCCGATGCTCTGTCCCACACTATGGAGCAAAGGGATGCTGTACGTGTTTAACATGTGCCCCATATGAGTGTTCAATGAATCTGATTCTGAAGGCACTTGAAAGCATGGAAATGACCAACACACAATATGCTTTGGCTTATTTGTGTGTCCATTATATCATGTGCGTTAAATATAGTGCAATAGCAAGCTAATCCTCCCATAAATTTCACCAACATTTAGAAAAAAACTGAGTTACCTGCAGTTGTTTACAAAATCAGTACAGTACAAAATCAGTACAGAAATTGTCCACAAAGGATAAGGGGGAAAAACCCATCAAGAACGTTATGAATGGAAGAGGGGATCTGTAATTGCATCTCTAACTATTGAAATCTCTATTTGTTTTCCTATATTCACAGCTTCATTGATATTCTCATTAGTACTTGACTCTAGGCCTATGTCTTCCGACTCATGCTGGTGAAAGAGTATATTTCCAGCATATTGGTCAAAATTTAGTTCGTTTGGGCCGAATAAACCAAAACTATTTGGTTTCCCCAAAAATATTGCGTCTGAAATTTGGCCTGTCTGGTCAAAATCTAGTTTCAGTTTCAAATTCATTGATTTAATGCCGGCCAAAATTTGGCCAAATCCCATGTAAATGTTTTTTTTTTAATTTTTTTATTAAGGTTCTAGTCTTTGTAATAAAAATACTCTCCATTGGGGCAAAAGTCAAGGCCTTTTTTGTTTTCTTGTGAATGGAAAATGGATTTTACAATCTGAAAATCCCAGATATACATAGTTTGTAAAATTGGGATTTAGTTTACTGGGGTGATGCTTACTTTTTCCTTTAAATATGTAGTTTGTTTAATTTTTTTTTACTATTTTTTAAAAATGTGTATTTTTTAAATCATTAATATTTCTCCAAACAAATCTCTGAAATGGAACACTGAAATGTTTCAAGCTGGAGTTTAACTGAAACAGTGTCCATAATGAAATTGACGACTATGGTATGGATACTAACCCATATCCATATCAAAGGCTCATTTGGAGCTGGTTTTACCATGAATTTGTAGGAGTATAATCCCATTCAAACAATCAGGCACTATGCTAGAAATATTGCAAGTGACAGAAACAAAGGCTTATTTAGAACACTCAATTGCCATCTCATAGCCATGTCCATGAACCAAAAACTGAGAGCCAAAAGAAAAAGGTACTAAAAAATAAACTCATGCAAGAAACAAGCTCAGTATAGATGCACGTGAAGCTATGGATTTTAAAGAAATCCTCCCAAATCAAGCACCCAACAGAGTTTCATTTATAAATGGTTACACCCAAATGCATTTCATGGAAATTCCATGGGTTCTTGGAATCAATTTTTTATGGTAAGAGATGAAAATGTATTCCCAGATGTAGATAGACCTCATGTTGCATGTGCAAGACCCAAGTAGATTTAGGATTTTTATTCACTAATTATGTGTCATTAGATTTTAATTTTTAATGGGCTGTAATTAGGATTAGGTTTTCGATATTATTTAGTTTCCTGGTTTAATTAGTTTTCTTAGGCCATAAGTTATGCTTCCTATTTATACGGTATTGTGGAGGATGGATTTTCAGAGTTGATTAATTGAATTAGATTTTCCCATTGAGGTGCATCCTCCTTATCGTTTCTGTGGAGACTTGTTGAAGTGTCTTTCGACATGTGCTTTGGCACTTTCATTGTGGTTTGGCACTTCCACACGAGCCCTAACCCTAAGGCTTGCGTCACCAGCCACGCATTTTGAGGAGAGAGATGCATTTTCAATTGCCATCTCATCTTCACGTCACTTAAAAGAGTTATCTCTGCTATCCAACCAAAAAGATTCCAAAGGCATTCTCATCTAGCTTTCTCTCCTACTATAATATACATGCAAGGAAGCAGTTACATATTTGTGCACTTTAGATAATCACATAAAAGGGTTTTAAGGATTCCCCAATTGAAGCATGTTACCTCAAATGAAGGATTCCTGGGTGATAGAAATAGCACATATACAATTGCACTTGAACCTCATTCGTATAAAGGATTTCTCAGATGAAGCAATCACATAAAAAATAAAACCTTCATCAGATGCTAGAAACCCTAAAAGAATGAGAAAAAAATGGAACAAGAGTAACAGATAGCACAGAGCAAAAGCGACTAATCTGTGGGAAAGCAATGTTGGCAATGGACTCAGCAACACCTTAACAAAGAGAAGAAAAGATGGAAGGCCTCTGCTTGGGTTTCTCAATGAAAGAGAATGTGGTAAATTGTAAAGTGAGAATAGTTATATAGGGCAAACTTGTAAATAGTGAACATTGTATGGGCAAACTTGTCCAAAATAATATAGGAACATCTGTGTGCTTTGAACATGAAACATCTGATTGAATTCTCCCTGCTTTTATTATCATTTGAAATAGAGATTCCCAAACAGTCTAAAGCACTTAAAGGTCTGTTTCAATCAACTTTTAGTCAAATAAATAAAAAAATAGACTTGCCAAATGTCACCTTATTCTATTTGTGTCAAATTTGATTAAATCAGTACAACGCCATCTTGTTCTCCATTATTTACTTAACATATATAGTGGAATTTTCTAGAACTGTAATGCCTTCACAATTTGTTTATTTATTTATTTATTTTATGATTTTATAGCTCACATCAAATCTGCTTTTCTATACTTTTTTTCCATGGCAGGTCTTCATTGCACAGGAGGAGAGATCTTTGACTAGACTATGGATTTCTAATAAACCAAGTTGGATGGTTCAATACCCATCATCATTCAAGCGGAAACGAGTCTATGTAAAACTGGTAGAAGCTCCCAAAGCTGATGGCCCCAGCGGAGGAAAAATTATTAACATGCACTTCTTGTATTCTCAATCAATTCCCATTTGGATTATGTTTTTTGCTCTTGGTGCATCATCCGATAAAGAAGTTTGCCAAATGATTGATCTTGATAAAAAAGAATCCAGCTTAGTGAATGTAATACTTGCTACAATTAGTGATGCCAATGAGCATTGTGAGGATTTTCGTAATCAGGGAAAAGCTCTTGAATATATCAGTGGACAAATAAAAAATGCGAAGTTTCCTCCAGAAGAGCCCATTGGCGAATGCATTGACAAGTACTTGTTTCCCAATCTTGCCAGCCATAAGGAAAAAGCCCTTTTTCTAGGATACATGGTGAAGTGTCTTTTACTATCCTATTCAGGGAGACGAAAATGTGATAATAGAGATGATTTTCGAAACAAAAGGTTGGAATTGGCTGGTGAATTACTTTCTCGTGAGCTATGGGTCCACCTTAAACATGCTGAAAGGCGCATGATCAAGGCCATGCAACGGGATTTATATGGAGATCGAAGTCTACAGTTTATTGAACGCTACCTTGATGCTTCTATTATTACAAATGGTCTTTCTAGAGCCTTCTCAACCGGATCATGGTCTCATCTTTTCAAAAGAATGGAGAGGTGTTCGGGCATTGTTGCCACTCTCAGGAGGACAAACCCTCTCCAAATGATGGCCGACTTGAGAAAAACCCGTCAGCAGGTTTTGTATATTGGAAAGACTGGTGATGCCAGATTTCCGTAAGTATCAATATTGAAGGGTTTTTTTTTATATTAAAGAATGAGACTTTTTCCAGTAATTCACGTTCTATTTAAAGGTTTATCCTAGTATTAGCAATAATATACATTCATTATTTATTGCACTACTTCTTGCAATTCTTGGTGGATATTATTGTGTAGATTGATCTTATCTTCCATTTGATCTTGTGGTTGCTGTTGTCCTGGTATGTCTAATTATTCCTTTCTCCTAATCAATATTTCTCACATTTTACAGGATGCAATATAAAAAAAAAATGAAATCATGCCAACAATTTCGTGAACTATTAATGATATATAGCATATGAGCTATGTACTAAATATTTGTGGGTGATATTCATGATCATATATAATTCTATATGTAAGAGGAATTCTACAAAATGCCATTTCAAAAAAGGGTTTTTTGCCCTATGCCAACATCCAATAAAAGGCAACCTTATTTATTGTTGTTTTACTACATTCAATTCAATGTTAAATAGATCATGGAGATATAAAGTATTTATTGTTTATTTAAAAAGGGCATTTAATGAAAAAATGCCCACCATGAGAAACTTGTGAGAAATTAGCGACTCTCCTTTGAGGGGCCCACTTTAAACAAAAGATTCAAATCAACGAAAATAAAGGGCTCCAACTTCAATAGAAGTTGGGCCCACAGTGCAAATATAAAAATATCAAGTTTTTTTTTCTCTCTCCATTACTTCAATAGGAGTTGGGCTCATGCAAAGTTGATTTTTGATAAAAACATTGAGTTGGTTGAATCCTTCATGGAGCAATTTAAGCATCTTAAGTAGGCCCACAAGGGACCTGAGAAGAATTGGCTCCAAGAGTCCCACATATTGGAGAAAACCTGTTTACAGGGCCTGTTATAATAAAACAGTAAATAACAGGGCTGTTATTGCAGTGTTTTTTTTTTAAATTGGTAACACTAAAATTTCATTGAAGAGAAAAGGTGCAGCTTAAAATAACATTAAAAAAAAAACCATTCATAGTAGGGGTGTTCACTGACCAGGTCAGCCCAAGCCCAAACCCGCCCTTGCCCACTTTGGCCCAGGCTTTGGCCTTAAGTTTTAGCACTCAAGTCAGGCTCGGACTGTTTAGTTGGGCCCACCCGGCTTGGATTCAGAGGTAGAGAGCCCAAGCCCAGCCTAGCCTCAATATAAAATATATTGTAACTAGTAAGGCAAAAGTAGGGACAGGTCTTGAATGTAAGACCTCTTGCAAAGATGCAAGTGACCAAGCCGGTTGAGCTACACCTTAGTGCAATGCTAGGAAACCCTTTTTTTTTTTTTTCACTTCATAGTGTGAATTCAGGCTGGGCACGGAATTCATGCTATCCAGGTGGGCTGGTCTTGGGCCAGCCAATTATGGCCTGATTTGGGCTTTGGCCGGGCTTGAGCCTAGAGTTTAGAGGTCGGTCTGGGCCTGGATATTCCTTAGCCTGGACCAGGCTGGCTCATGAACACCCCCCCTAATTCATAGGTGTACTGGTACAAGATGAATATTCCAGCCACCAAGCCAAAGGGAGAAAACATGTCACTTGTAGCTGTTTTGAGCCAAAGTTTGGTGGGGCAGATCTGAACCAAACCAAAGGAAACAGGTACCACTAAGGTCACCTGCAAGGGCTATTTCAGATCATGCAGGTTTTGTGACAAAAGGGTGGCTCACGTGGGCCTCACATGCAGGCTACTGAAAGTGTCCCAGACAACCAGAATTTACAAAATCCTTATATATATATGTATTATATTTTAGAAACTTCTGCTTGTTTTTTGAATGCTTGTTTCTTGAATTAAAAACTTAGGATTCTTAATTGTATTAGGATTCTAATATAGTAGAAAATCTAGGGTTTTTGGGTGTTTTATCCTTATTTATATGAGGCAGTGGTTGACTGTATGTAGGGTTCTTGTTCGACAGTTTTATATCAGTTCCAATAATGCGAAGCTTTATTCTATACTTACTGTCCGTTGTGTCATGTGGATGCATGGTGATTGAGGAGGCTATAGAGGTTGGTTTGTTTATGTATTGCTCCTTGCATATAGATAATTCTGGGCTTCCTTTTATTCACTGCAATTCATTCTAGTTGCTGGATGTTTTCTTGGGTTAATTCGATTGTGCCTTAACGTTCCGATTGCACCAAATGGGGACTGCAACATGGGCCCACCATAAGATTATAAAAATATTAATCTTTTCTTATAATCATCAATCTAATGTCAGGTAGATTTTAATACATTTGATTTGAATAAGTGGATGATGCAGGTGAGACCCATGGGTTGACCTGTCTTTGGGCCTAGCCCACCTATCCTAGTTTATTTAGGATTTTGTTTGCATTAAGTTGTTTTAATAAGATGTTTAAATGATGTTTTAATCTCAGCCCTCAATGTGATTGGATGGTCTAGATTAGTCTTAGGGTTAGTCTTTTATCTATTTAAGCATTGTAAACCCTCTTTGGTTTAGTAGTTATTGATTGATTAATGAAAATTGTTGGGATCTCCCCAGGTTCTTTGAGTTCTCCTCGAAATCCCTAACGCTTCCTGCAACTAGAGTTTGGTGAGAGTCCAATTTTCTAATGTCTCCTGTGATTGGCGTTTGGTGAGAGCCCAATTTTCCCCTCTATCTCCATTGTCCACCTTATCTGCCCCACGTCTCCATTCCATTCCGCATTCTTTGGTATTAGAGCCGAAGATCGATCCATCCTCGGATTTGATTCTTGATAGTCATCATTGTCGCCGATTTATCCATTACCACCGTCACCTCCCAGATCCTCCATCCTGAGGCCCAGCATCCTCCCCTATCGCAATCCCCAGCCAAACCCCAAAATCCATCCACTATAGCCAAACCATCTTCTTGCACGGGTCCAATCACCCATTAACCCTGAACAATAATAAATCCAAAGATCTAAAATTCCAACAACCCAAGAACCCATCTTCAATCCCCCAAAACCCAAAAAAAAAAAAAAAAAAAACCCTGAATCTGCCAAAGCCCAAATCTGGTAACCCAAGCCAGATCCCTTTATCCACCTTACTCACTCCGTGTCTCCATGCCGTGCCGCATTATTTGGTATTAGAGCAGAAATCATACCTCCAGTCCATTTCTATCTGGATGAAAAGATTGATTACAGCTTTCACAGCATGCCAAGAGGTTGAAGATTAAGAAGCACATCGAAGCTTTGTACGCTTGATATTTGACCCTGGAGGACTTATACTAAAACTCGAGGTCGAGTTTTCTCCAAGCAAAGGAGAATTGATGCAGGACACACCCATGGTCCCTCGTGGGTCTACCTGTCTTTGGGTCTAGCTCACCTATCTTAGTTTATTTAGGGTTTTGTTTGCTTTAAATTATTTTAATGAGATGTTTAAATGATGTTTTAATCTCAACCATCAATGTGATTGGATGGTCTAGATTAGTCTTAGGGTTAGTCTTTTATCTATTTAAGCATTCTAAAGCCTCTTTGGCTCAATAGTTATTGATTGATTAATGAAAATTATTGGGATCTCCCCACGTTCTTCAAGTTCTCCTCGAAATCCCTAACGCCTTTTGCAACTGGAGTTTGGTGAGAGCCCAATTTTTAAATGCCTCATGTGACTGGAGTTTGGTGAGAGCCCAATTTTTCCCTCTATCTGCATTGTCCACCTTACCCACCCTGCGTCTCCATTCCATTCCGCATTAGTGGACCCCATTGAGAAGATAATGAATCAAGTTCACTTTAATCATATGTGGCACTGGCATCACCACCTATGATGCTTGGATATGGCAAGGACATGTCATGGACACAACGGGGACACATATTTTACACATAAAAAATGAAGTATCAGATATGATATGACACAATACGTTGCCTATTTTGAAGTATCCGTGCATCATAGATCACCACTAGATTTTATATGGGCCCTATTCATGGCTTCAATTGGAGAAATTATCAGTCATCGCGTTCCTTTTGGAAAGGAGAAAAATAGGATGACTAATCCCGATTACTTTCCGAAGAAGAGATAAAAATGTCAACTCATGCCACCTTATCAACTGTTCCTTAACTCCTCACATTTTCTTGTTTATTTTTCGGAGAGGGTATTTTTTAATAAGTAATAATATCTATCTAGTTATATATTTTTATTTGTATCCATTGTAGTTAAGTCTTCCTTAACTTGATCTTTTTTTTCCTGATTGATAACAAGAAAATTTTATTAATGAGGGAAATCAGATACAAACCGAAGCCCAACAAAGACAACGAGTCCCACACCCTACTACCACAATTATGTAATGAAGCCCACCCATGGAGAAACTCTGCCTAACCTTGGCTTAGCTAGAGCATCTACCATGCTATTAGCCTATCTAACCATATGACGGAAAGCCACTAGGAATCTCAAATACAATTCCTTGATCTTGTCAAAATGAAACTGAAACTTCCAACGCCTTAAATCACTCTTCAACAACCAACCAACTGCATTGGGGGAATCACTCCACGACCATCAAGCCGTGAAATGGAAAATATTCCAAGGGCTTCCAAAATGGCCAAAACCTCTACTTCATTGGAATCTCAAATTTCCACATTTTTAGAGAACAGAATCAATATTTCACTATTATGATTGTGATGTCCTCTAGGCTCCAAGTTTTGCTTGGCCCAATTTGCCTCCTGGTGCTTATTGACATTAAATTTTAGCACCCCAGGTTTTGAGGAGCCCAAGACACTGACTTTCTTACCCTCTGACCATCACATTTCATGCATGCTTCCCAATTGAAAAGAAGATCATTCAACTTACTGTTACTAAACTCCTTTCTAGTCAAGACCCATTTTGCAATCCTGAACTCCATTGTAGAAATCAAACCTTCTAGAGATGACAAAAAGCCTCTAAAATGTCTTCATTTTTCATTTCCCTCCAAACTGTCTAAAAGTTGGCAAAAGGACTGGTCGAATCCAAAGCAAAAGGCCACACTCATAGAAAGGCTCCCAAAGCCATGCCTTTGCCACGTCCAAAATAGCACTTGTTTAAGCACCAAGGTACCTTGCACCTATTAATGAAATGACACCAAATGGGGGAAGCTACCTCACATACAGTCTATCATCCCCATTTCCTTTTTGCGCATCACATAAACATCCAAAACATTGTTTGACACCATGCCTCTACTCAAATTCCTTGCTTTGAAACCTTCCTTGCTATTATTAGCAAACTTATTGCCTATTTTCAAGGAGGAACGGACCCCAACCACATAGCGCATAGGATGCTCTTGGTTGGGCGCCCACCCTCAAGAGCTAAGTTTGAACCCTTCGCTGAGAAGACAATCGAAGTGGAGGGTTTCCACATCTGCAAATCCTCACCTTCCTCACAAATAAGGACATTAGAAAGAAGACTCAACAATTCTCCCTAGTGATCCTCTTCAGTTTGACAAAGGGACCTCCTTAAAAAGGCACTGCCGAAGGCAAGGTAGTTCGCCTCCCCACATCACAATCCCTCCTGGAAGACCTTTTGTTGGGCTCAACTCTAAAACTCTAGGAAACAAAACCAAAGGACCCACACCCACCAAGTCATCCAACCAACACCTCACATCCCTCCCCTCCCCTACAATGAAACCCATAGAAGACATCCCCCCTCACACTAGACATCCCCTATCGATGCAATAACCCCTACCGCCCCCACTCCCCTTTCCCTTCTTCAAAGGACCCAGAAAGCGACCTAAGAGCTGAAGCCTACATATCCACCTCATATTTACTAGTGATTATCTTCCTCAAAAGGCCTTTCTCATCTCCAAATCTCACCACCATTTCATTAAGAGCCCAATTCTTCTTTTCTAGCTCTCCAATTTCAATTTTTCCTGTGGATTGCTAAATGGGCAAAAACTTTAATGAGCATGTAGGGATCAAACACTCAAATGAGCTTTACATATTTATCATACGTTATTTCATCATTATCTTATTGTGGAGACTGATTTGGCTAATGCTCCTTGGGTGAAATTGTTGAGGGGCCATGGAAAATGCAATTTCTTTTTAACGAAATTAGTCATCAAATATCTGACATGAACGTCTCATTTTGCACATTAGGTTATTTTTATTTTATAACTGTAAAAAAAATTTGTACCAAAAAACCACAAAAAACAAGAAGAAAAGGTGAACCAACACCAAGAAAAGCCTAAACTAACAAAGAAAACAAAGAGCTAACCATCAAAGGAAAGAGGAGCGAATAACTCTTTCCTTAGCAAGCCTATCCTGTCAAGAGTTGTTAACCATTACAGCCAAAATGCCTAGCCATTAGAGTTGCAGCAAATAATATACTTAAAACCGCCCCTCGGGCAGGACACTGCCTAGACTCGAAGCACGCGCTCGTCATAGAGTGGCATGGGGCCTTCTGCCGTGCGCAACTACGCCCGCAACATGACACCAAGGACGCGATAGCATGTATTTGAACCAAGGAATTGTGGTGACTCTAATACTATGTCAAGAGTTGCTAACTATTGCAACCAAAATGCCTAGGCGTTAGAGTTGCGGCAAACAATATACTTAAGATATTTGCCATGAGCTCATGGCATTTGCTTCTCTTTGAATATGAAGAAATTGAGCATCCAACTTTTAAGTAACATCAAGCACTTCCTCCACCCAATATGCAATCCTTGAAGGGTGAGAAGATTTCCCTAAACCCCACTAAATCGCCGAAAAGGAGTTACCTTCAATAATGGCCTTATAACCATCCAAACTTGACAACTCACTACAACCAATTAGAAGAGCAAATACTTCAGCTTCATTTGCATCTGAACCATCAAAAGCTCCTGACAACATGGCCATTACAATCTCTAATGGTACCTCCAATACAACCTCTACGAGCACATTAGTAGATTTGCTAATGGAATGACAGAATGTTTAGCTAAGCAAGGTGAGTTGCACTTGATCTTTTATTAATAAAATATTATTGTTACACAACACCCGACCCCACCCCACCCCACCCCAGCCCCTCTTCAAAGGAAAAAAAAAAAAAAAAAGAAGCTCCCAAAACTCCATATTTCCTAGTGATTTCCTCTGTTTTTGTTTGATGGGATGACTAATTTATGTTCATTGTGGGTTTCGTTCTTTGGAAATTTTAGAGTGCATTGTGGATCTAGAGTCTGGACCCCTCCATATTTTACATATACCACTATGGACAAAATACAGATTGGGTTTGCAGCCATTGGGTCATGGTGGACCCATAACTTTACCAAAGTTCAGGTAGATATGCCCATACCCTTGCCTGAACAGGTAGATAGAATGATGTCTGCACCTGTATCTAGGAGATCACGAGCATTTGCTGCAAGGTTGACCAGAAAGACTTTGGTTGCAGAGCCAAACTGTAATGGCATTAGGGGCATTGACCCTCTCCTCTCCTGGCTGTCCAACCAAATCAGTCTCGATCAATTGTGTTTGATCCCCTCTTTCTGATCCGCATGGTAATGACGTGCCATTGCTGCTCTGCACGGCACTTTAGCTGGCCGTATGTGACGATGGATGATGAGAGACTGATCTTCCATAGATAGGAGGGTAGCTTGCTTTGATAATGGTTGATGGAATTAAAATGGTGGGGTTTATCTGCTTCTAAAATTTGGCTATTAACTTCTTCATTCTTGTAACAATCAGATTTTGGCTGTGTCCTTTGTTGTGGTCTATGGCGACACTGCCAATGTGGCCATAGCCAAGCTCAGAAAAGCCCCTCCCTTGTCTATGTGCTCGCATGTACTAATTACTGCGGTGATAGTAGAAGACTGTGTACAGGTCTTTGAAATTGACATGCATCCTAATTTAGGACTATTGGACTTTGATAATCTAGAAAACCACCCATGTAATTGACACTGTTCAAATTCTGAACAGTGCTAATTATTGAACTGTTGGATTTCAGTAATCTTTCAAAACCACATTTAAAATCAATGCTTGTACATGAATACAGTGTATGCATTGTCTGTTCATATCTGTGGGTATTATTATGATTATTATTATTTGGGTACCCTAGCTTAAGGGGTTGGGACCCAAGAGAGCCCATACAAGTGGGAAGAGGAAGCCCACACCATGGGAAGGAGGGCCTACACACGGGCAGACCCAAGTACAGCCCTATGGGGGGCTGAAGCCCCCACCCAATATTTAGAATTTTAAAAAATACCCTGCCAATTCTGAAAATTTATGTGCATTTTTAGATTTGCCCTTCTCCCAATATTTTTTTACATGAAGCCCCCCAAGGAGAATTTTCTGGGTCCGCCCTTGCCCACATGGTTGGGAAGGATAGGCCACACATGTGGGAAGAGAAACCCACACATATGGAAAGAGTGGCATACTTAGGAATTGATCCTTGGGCAGCCAGTGACATGTAGGGCTGCAAACCAACTGAGCAACCCCTTGTTATTTTTGTGGGTATGCACTTCACGGATCCTAACCTGAAATCACCCCCATACCTATTGTTTTCCAGTTGATGCCATTCAGGTATTTGGGGACTGATTTTCTTTTCCGTCTTTTTTTTTTCTAGGTTACATGGAGTCTTCGATCTTCTTGTTCCAATTGTGAGATGAATTCTTTTCATTAGATGACCCATTTTCCTCCCTAGACACCATCCTTCTCTTAACCGCCCAAGATGGAAATTTTGAGCATTATTGCAACCATCTACAATATCACGTTAGGCCGGCGATCTGTTGCACTAGGTCTTACCAGTAGCGATAGTCTCCAAGGAGGACATAAGACCTGGGACTTCTCTTTTAAAATTATTCTCCTGCTCTTTCTGGTGGCTAGTTTTCCAATGCTACCTTGATTTCACCGAGACCATGTTTAAATTTACTGTATGGCATATGCAATTTGCATTTGTTGTTGTCATGCAATTTCTCAAACTAAATTCTTCTCATCTGACGTTAAAATTTACAGTATTGTATTTGTAGTCGTGTTTCATATAGCCATTCCATCCTATCATGTAAGTAGAAATGGTGTGTATAAGTTTGCATCTACTTCTCTCCTTTTTCCGTTTGTATAGTGTCAAAAGCGGAATTTATTGCCACATTTTTACTGATTGCAATGATATTTGTGCATGGGTTTGAATATTTATTGTTATACAACTTTATATATATGGAAATTCTAAAAAACGTCCCTTTTTTTGCCCCTCTTTTTTTGGTCATTGGGCTCACATGATGGAGTCAATCTAGTCTTTTCACACACTCCCCCCTTCCCCCCATATGTGGTCACAAGTCCAAATTTGACACTCATCCAACCTTTCCAACCATTGGATTGAAATCATAATAAAATGATGCCTTTAAACTATTAAATTTTAGGGCCATGTATCACATATGAACTCAAGATTTTGCATATAGGTAGGCCTCATATGGATCTTTTCATCCAATGAACTTCCATGATCATCATGCATCCAGTGGGCCCAACTAAGAGGGGCATTTTCTTCTAAAGAAACGTCCAGGCGCCTTAGGACCTCATGCATAACCTCTGACTTAATACTTGATGACAAGCTTCATTTCTGATGATATTTCCTTCTCAGAAACGTAGTAGAGATGGATGTTAACTGGTCTAGTTTGCCAGGTGCTGCAAGCTTAGCAATTATTACTCCAGTCACAAATATATGGACTTTCTTCTGTATATTTACGCGCCTGGATCTAAAACGATGCTATAAGTTATCTCTGATCTCTTCAGTTGACTTCTATATATATATATATACAATGCTGGTTTCATGCATGAAGATGCTCAATTTTATTTTATTTTATTTTTTGTGAGAGCTCAATTTTATTGTTGATCTTTTATGATTTGCTGCATGCAGAAACCCTTCTTACTGGGGAAAGGCATGCTTTTTCTCTACCCCAGATGGAGAAAATTGTGGGCTTGTAAAAAATTTGGCAGTCACTGGTCTTGTCAGCCTGGATGTCCTGGAGCCTACTATGGATAAGCTGACACTTTGTGGAATGGAAAAACTGGACAAGGTTTCTCCGTCATCATTGAATGGAAAGCAAAAGGTTTTTCTCAATGGAAATTGGGTTGGTTTCTGTGGAGATTCGTTCTCTTTTGTAAAGAAACTAAGAAATATGCGTCGATGCCAGCAGATCAATCCTCAGGTAGGTCTTAATTCTTTGCTTCTTTAGTTGCACATGTAATCAATATTTAAAGGGTTTCATTAATCAATTTGTCCACTGTATATGATATATCTATTCCTGTGAATTGATCCTACTGATCTATCTGAAATTTGAATACCACTTCTTATAATTGTGCTATAGGTGGAAATCAAAAGGGATCAGCATCAAGGAGAAGTTCGAATATTTTCTGATGCAGGCAGGATAATGAGGCCTCTCCTTATTGTCGAGAATCTGAAGAAAATAAAAAGATTAAAAGGAGGGGATTTTTCTTTCAGGACTCTTTTTAAAGAGAAAATTATAGAATTCATAGGTGTTGAAGAAGAGGAGGATTGTGTAACTGCATGGGGGATTGAAAATATCTTCACTGCGGATAAAGATAAAGGCCAGCCATCGTTGAAGTACACTCACTGTGAACTTGATCTTTCTTTCTTATTGGGCCTAAGCTGTGGCATCATCCCATTTGCAAACCACAATTTTGCAAGGAGGGTGTTATACCAATCTGAGAAGCACTCTCAGCAGGCCATTGGGTTCAGCACGACTAACCCAAATATCAGAGTTGACACGCTTAGTCACCAGCTATACTACCCACAGAGGCCCCTTTTTAGGACTATGATATCTGACTGCTTGGGAAGACAGGACTATGCACTAGGCTATAACAATATAGTGCCAAGATCAGAGTATTTTAATGGCCAAAATGCTGTAGTGGCAGTAAATGTTCATCAAGGGTACAACCAGGAGGATTCCTTGGTCATGAATCGGGCCTCATTGGAGCGAGGCATGTTTCGGACAGAGCATATTAGGAGTTATAAGGCTGAGGTTGATAACAAGGAGATTTTTGAAACCAAACGTTTAAAACCAAAGGATAGGGTAGATTTTGCCAAAACACAAAGTAAGATTGGGCGTGTTGATAGCCTTGATGATGATGGCTTTCCATATATTGGTGCGAACCTGCAGAGTGGTGATATAGTCATTGGGAAGGCTACTGAATCTGGAGCAGATCACAGTGTCAAGTTAAAACACACAGAAAGAGGGAAGGTGCAAAAAGTTGTATTATCTGCAAATGATGATGGGAAGAACTTTGCTGTTGTTTCTTTGAGACAGGTTAGTTCTCTTTTCTGGTGACAGATAGGATAACACGGTGCTGACATCCATGAGCCTCGTGGAACTGTGAAGGCTATTTTAGCTTCTTCCTCTAGAAATTCTAATTGGGTATTAGCTGAAGCTCATAAAATGAATGAAAATAATCTTGTTCCTCTTCCTCTTCCTCCTAAATAATCTCATTTTTAACTGCCTGTGAAACCTGACTGTTATACTATGCCTTTGAATCTGAAATTACTGTATCCACTAGTAAAGCACTGCTCTTGTATGGAACATTTGTAGTGAACATAAATGCCAAACACTTGTGCCTTTGCCTTGTCCAAAACTTCAGTTTGAATGGTTCTACTCATTTTAATTGGCTTTTCTTGTTTGTCTTTTATGGATTTAAGTTTAAAATCATGGCATTCATGAGTCTTGACATGTTAATTGTAGCACAAACCATAAGAGCTAAAGATTGCAATTGCGTCCTTTCTATAAAATAAAATAGGGCATTTTGGTTTTCAGGGTTGTCTGTTTTAAAATACATGATTTTGTGGGCTCGGTTTTGTTTTTATAAGGTAATTTTGCTCAATCCATCTATGATCGGATTATGGAAAAATCCACTTGGCTTTTAGAATTGTAGTTTTTTAATCAATGGCATTAACCATGCATGAGGGACCACTGTGGTCATTATGATGGGCATGATTCTTTACCGGAAAAGGGCATTCACATTCTAGTAAATTGTGATTTATGACTACATATTTAACTTTATGAGCACATGATGCAGGTTCGGTCTCCTTGTCTTGGTGACAAGTTCTCAAGTATGCATGGTCAAAAAGGAGTTGTTGGGTTCTTGGAATCTCAGGAGAACCTACCATTCACTCTCCAAGGCATAGTTCCTGATGTTGTTATAAATCCCCATGCTTTTCCAACTCGCCAAACGCTGGGCCAGCTCCTTGAGGCTGCTTTGGGCAAGGGAATTGCCTGTGGTGGCTCAATAAAGCATGCTACCCCATTCACGGCTGCCTCCATGGATCTTATAAAAGACCAGCTCCACAGGTAAATTCTTCAGATAAATGATAACTTGACTATTCATTTGTGTCAGAAACAAAATCATAAAGTAAACCATTGTTCTGGTGATGTATCCCATGGTCTTGCATTTAAGTCTTCTTGGATGCAGTATTGTTGGCAACCTGTTTAGATATCGGAGGCCGAAGCCTACTCTCTTACCATTTGATATCAGTACTAGTTTCACACTGCACTATAACCTTCTAGAGTCAATAACAGGCTCAGGTCAAGTTTTGGAGAGATGTCGTCAAGTATTGAAATCCGTTCTCTAGCTTTGAGGTTTTTTCATTCTTTCCTTTTAAGATGATTGCTTTCTTTGCTTCATGGTGGCAATGCAGAGCTGGATACTCAAGATGGGGAAGGGAGTGTGTGTACAATGGGCAAACTGGGGAAAAGATTGAGACATTGATATTTATGGGCCCAACATTTTACCAGAGGCTGATACATATGGCTGAAGACAAGGTGAAGTTTCGGAACACCGGACCAGTACACCCGCTTACTCGGCAGCCAGTGGCTGACCGTAAAAGATTTGGTGGGGTCAAGTTTGGCGAAATGGAGCGTGACTGCCTACTAGCCCATGGTGCCGCAGCCAACCTTCATGAGTGGCTGTTCAGCTCAGTGATTACTCTCACATGTTTGTGTGCCAGAAATGTACCCGGGTTGCAAATGTGATCCAAAGAGCTGTGCCTGGTGGCAGGAAAATCCGCGGGCCGTATTGTCGCTTCTGCGAGTCTGCAGATAACATTGTAAAGGTCAATGTACCTTATGGAGCAAAGCTTCTCTACCAGGAGCTTTTCAGCATGGGCATATGTCTCAAGTTTGAAACTGAGGTTTGCTGACAGAAAGCCACACAAGGATGATGGTTTTTGGACTCATTTTGTTGGCACATATGGTTTTCTGTTTCCTTTTAGTCGTTGTACCATGTTGTTAAGCCTTTGCTACTTCTTTTGCTTGGGCCTTGGGGAGACTATATTTTCCAATTGGCTCATTCTGTGAATTTATGAATTCTTGTTTTAGGACTTCTGTCCTGCAGGTGTAGATTGGCTAGGGGATTTTGGGCCTCTTATGGGTACATTTTGCTTGGTAAGTATTGGTTCACATATCCACAATGTCTCTCTCTCTCTCTCTCTCTCATGGACCTTTAAAGCCTATTATTACTACAAATGATGATGATGATGATGTTTGCCTTGAACGTAGACCACATCATTTATCTTGATTTCTTCATTTGTTTCTGTCTTTTAATCTTCTCATTTATATCTTCAACAATAATATTTCATCTTTGTGGAATTCAAAATTGGGAATATTAATAAATTGTTGTTTTTGTTAAATTCCGGTTTGTTTGGAAATGAAAGCTACACTGGTGTTTGGATGTCTCCTGTTTCCTACTTTATCTAGGGTAGGATACAAATATTGTCATATTTATTGATGATTTTAGGTGTTGTACATGGGTTTATTTTTTTGCATTCAAATTCTAAATGTATGTTCCCTCAATAATGCTGCAGCTAGAACTCTTCGTTGATCATCTCAGTCCATAAAGCTTGCCGACTGCTATTGATAGCTTTCTATGCCTTGGCTTTGTCTCTTTACATTTTCCTGACTCTTATACACAGTAATGCAACATAAGTGTAGGCAGGATGTTACGAATGAAGAGTTGTAGGCTCTTCAGGATATCTTTACAATTTTTGTGCTTGCTGCTGCCAAATTTGGTTATTCTTTCAATTTGATGTTGAAAATACATTCAAACATGGAGATCTTAATGTGTAAGTGTACATGGCTCTACCTTCTCTCTATGCAGTTTCAAATGCTTCTCTCTATGGACTCAAGTGGGCTCCATGTGTATGTTTTTAAACTTTCGGTCCACAAATGTCAAACATGGCATTAAATAGAGCGATGACCATTTGTTATTTCTTTGTAAGTCTTCCAAAGGAATCATTATACCTTTGGCATTGTTTCCCTAAAGCAAATATTGCAATCATCTTTTCATATTAAAATTTTTGGACATTTTACCTACTTTCTTGTTTTGAAAGTTACTCCCATAATGACTTTATCCTTCCATTATAATATAACTATACGAAGGATCTCATTTAATATAACTATACAAAGGATCTCATTAACATGGCTTGAATGACAGATGTAAAGACTTTTGATATTTCTATTGAATTGAATGCCAAGTAAGGCAATATTAGTGGTGACCTTTTTGATCCTGATCTTTATAGAGCATTGGTTTGTCGTCTTATTTATTTATTTCACTGTGAATTGACCGGATATTTCCGGTATGCTGTCAGACGTGTTAGCCAGTTTATATATGATCTATGACATCTTCATTGTTGAGATGTTCTTCATATAATTTATTTTCTACATGACATTTCTAAACATGGTCTGCTCTTTTTCAAAGAATTTTTCTTTTTAGCTTACTGCCTTTGTTAATGCTGGTTTGGTAAGATGTCCTGCACTCATCGATCAAGGACTGGTTTATATGTCTCTGTCTAGGAAATCCCCTAATTTCCTGAAAATGTTTGAAACAAAAGAGCGTCTCTAAGTCATTTATAGAAGTTGGATATGATCCATGTGTTGTGATTTGTGCACGGATTTGATTACATAGAAGGGAGAAAAACACATTACACAGATGATCACACAGGAGATTTACGTGGTTCGGCTTGAGCCTACATCCACGGGAGAAGATGGAAAGAATATCACTATGAGGAATGGATTACAAAAGGAAAATCACGCTTACTCTTAGCTCCAGACCCAGTTACACCCAAAACCTCTCTAATCTACTCATCCCTCTGCTTTAGCCAGAGCAATGGATGTCTCCATTTATAAACTTCATCAGGAGATGGATGTCTGCATTTTCGGCTGCCCAAGGTGTATTGCAGAGTGTTTACAGGGCAGCTACAACTAGGGCAGCTACAGTGCGGCGTTGCAGTCCTCCAAATGGGGCTCCAGTTCTGCCATGGTTTCATTGAGCCACACAACTAACACCATGTCCTTTGCATGCTCCAAAATCATCTGGCTTTGATGTTTGCTTAAGGAGGATCATGTTTGTGTCTCAACACCTACTCCTCTCCACACGTACTTAAAAAAAAAAAAGGTTATAAGATTCGTGAACACTATATAAAGATGAGTCCCTCTAGATAATTACTAGTAAGCTAGTTGTCTCTTAAACCCTTTGCAAAAGACGTTCATGTAATTATACTATGTGAACATTATTATAAATACATGGCGCTCCCTCTATTTAAGATATGAAAATCTTTACCAAATTATAATATTGTCAAATTGTACATTGCTTGGATCATAGACACTTCAAAATTAAAGCTCCTCTTTTTGTTAATTCTTTGCTAATACCCGTTCTGTTTTAACAAACTTTTTTTCCCAAACAGACCACCACATATGAATGACCCAAATTCTCTAATAGGTGTGCTGTTGTGGCTCATGTTGTGCTCCATATTCTAGTTTCTAAATCCTACAAACCCACTTTCTAAAAACCCCCCTCAGTGCCACCAATTAGATGCTCGAAGCTCACATCTCCTCCCAATTTCACCAGCGGCTGTTAGATCCGAGACCCTCGCCACATTTCCCTTGTACAAGAGATCTTTACCCATTCCGGGTAATGTTTAATGGGATATCAATGAGAATATCATAACTGTGTTCCGAATAGAGTAATCGTTTTTGCCTTTCGGTAGGTGACATTTGGAAATAAAATGGTTGATTCCTATGAGGAGCTTTTCAAGGGCTTTTTGTGTAAAAGAGGATACTGCGCTCCTCAATTTTCTATTATGAGGATAGAGAGGAATTATGCATTCCTATCCTTGTAAAACCCGTTGGAAAAATAAGAATCCATCTAGAAAAATCAGTTTAATTTTTTTCATTAAAAAAAAAATATTGAACTAAACACTGAAACCGTGGACTTGGAAAATAAGAACAATTCTCTATTCTTTTGGGAAATCTTTTTGTCACATAAATGCCCCCTACAAAGGTTGAAAAAGATCTGAACTCAAATACAAGGAAACCAATGCTAACCAAACATGGCTCATTTCTCCTCTCTAATCATTCAAAATTCACATGCAGTCTCTTCATATTCATTACATCAAGTAGTAACAAGAGAGAACGTCCAACATGCTTAGTGCACTTCAAAATTTTCACAAACAAATGAAAAGACCCAGCCAGTAGATCTTGATGCAAGGGGACTAAGCACAACTAATCCCTGGTGGGATTAACACTTACCACAAATGTGCTTCATGTTTTAGTTGATGCTTAAGGTCAAGATCAATCCTAACATTTTAAATAATCCTATTATCTAAATATCACTTCTTATAAAAAAAAAAAAAAAAACCTTGTCCACAATGAAAACCTATTATATAATAGCAATAGGTAATGAAATACATTGAATTTCACAACTCATGAAAATTAAGAAGAAGAAAAAAAAAAGCCTCTTTAACCACAGATTGCATTCCACTGTGCAATCTATCTTCCTCTCAGCAGGGCTTTCTCAGCGGTGTCCATCTCTTCCAAGATCCTAGCCTTGCGCTTCGCCGGGATTGGTGCCGTCGGGCCGAAACTTATATAGTGACCCGACACTGCATTGAGGGCCGAGTACATGTCTCTGAAAGAAGGCCGGCCCAACAAAGACTTCTCCCTCCTGTACTTGGCCACCCATGAATTGGAAGCCTCTCTGAGGTCTGCAACTGCAGATGCTACGTTGGGGTCTTTCTTATCCATGTTTATGGTTGATCTAACCTTGTTGATCACCTCTTCTGTCTCCTTCACGTACTCCTCCTCCGTCTCTGCCCATGATGGATATACCGGAAGAAGTAGTGGCGACAGCAGAATGCTGGCAATCGACGTGGCGAACTCACGTCGACGGGGTTGCCGGGTGGTTGTGGAAGTGGCTCTGGCAGTGGTGGTGGTGGTGGTGGTGATGGATTTGGGTCGAATGAGAGCAGCTGGTTTTGAATTGGACGTGGGTGTTAGGAGAGATGGTGACGCCATTTTCTTGTTCTGTGCTAAGGAGAAAAGGAATGGTTAAAGAGAAGAGGGGGTGGAGAGAGAGGAGAGGGTGGTCTTAAGGGAACAGAAATGGATGAAATGAGCCATGAGGGCTTATCACCTTATCCTCATTGCAGTGTGTATGGATGAAAACAGACCCAATGAATCTATGTTGCTGGGACCCCATTTGATATCGTGGCAGGAACTTCAGTTAGGAATATTGTTACTTGAGCTGGGCTAGAATTGAACCTAAATAACCTGACTCGACCAAATGTGAAATCTGGATTGGGTTTCTTTGGTTCCTGTCAGGGCTTGACACTGAATGACAAAATATTCAGCACGTCCCCAGTTAGCCCCAACGGGAGTAATGTCGGTCGTTGCCTTCGTTTAAACCAACTTTTCTTTTTATCTTGTACTCGGACAGCTGTTTGGATAATTGTAGAATATAATATCAATATATTTAGATATTAAAAGATTTAATTATCATAAAATAAAATAGTGATATATCATTATTTTGGGTTACTGATAGTGTTTGGCAATTTTTACAAATTTTAATATACCTATTAAGTGTTTAAAACTTTATAAAAAAAACCCACAAAATAATGGAGAATCTTTCGGTGCATACTCTTTTGTGGATCCACTGCGGAACCCACTAAGGGATGAGACCGGGGGATGGAAAGATCCATACAGGACCATCGTAGATATCAAGTTTAGCTCCAGTTATATGTCTTTAACCCTTTCATCCGTGGCCCATAAATTCATTACACTTGGATTGGTGCACAGTCGATCTAATGGCCCAATAAATTCAGATCTGACCAGAAATTGGTAGACGAGTGCAATTTAAGGGCGTCGTGTGTGTGGTTCATTTGGATGGACTATACAGTGCGCCCACCTAGAGCTCTCATAAAAAAAGTTTGTGAGAAACGTATGCACATAAATATCGTCCCAAAATAATATACTAAACAAAAATAGAGAGAAAGTATTCAATTGAACCAATGTAGGATCCACTAATTAGTAATTACATGTGTGATTAATCATGGCGGGATCCATCTATTACTAAAAAATAACAATAACAAATGTTGAAAAGGTGAGATCCAAGTAATGTTGTTTAATTACAGTGAGTTCACCAAATATTGGCAACCAAGTGTAATATATCTAATGGTGATTATCACAAATGACCCTTTCTAGTTTTTTTTTAAACCTTATCTAATGCCATACATCATTGATGAATTTATCTATTAAAAATCATTATAAGACATTTGATATTGGTAGTCATATCGACAGAAGCGGAGCTATCATATAGTGGGACTCATTTAAGGGTGACAAATTGATAAATGCAACGACACAATTCAATCCTGGTAATTGATATAAGACCCAACTAATTTTAGCAATATGGGATTCACCTAATGTTAATAATCACAATTAAAGCTCCCCTAGGGTGATATTTATAGGACCAACTAAATATTAATAATTACCGAAGGTTATGTAATCATGCTATGATTATATGACCACACATTAAACTTGTTGGCATTGTAAGGCCAGTCTAATATTGGAAGTCATAGTTGTATTCCTATACAAATCATTGATGTAAAACCTTATGGTGGGTTAGTATAATTAATGATTGCTCATGAACTCTCAAATGGTTTTAAAAAAAACTCTAGATTTTTTTTAAGAGAAGATCGTTTTACGCCACATATCCTTAAATAATTTAATATGAAGATTTTTGTATGAAAGTGGGATATTGTAACATACGCTTTCACCTCCTTTTTTTGATAGAGATATAATATTCTAAACTAGTAGATAATATAATAAAATCTATTGAAATATCTTACTTCCAAACACTTTGGCCTTTTGTTCTAGTTACCAGTTAGATAACTCTTTAGGCGCACTTGCCTTTTGGATTTTGCATTACGGGGAATTCATGCGAAAAAATAGGTTCAAGAAGAAATTAAGACTTGATCAAAGTCATGCCCCACAATCGGACCTCCAAGAATATCTCTGGATTTCGAGGCATGATGGTTGTGGAGTACTACAAGTCATAGTAGTTTATGCCTTGTGAGGATTTGCACAATTGCCAATATATAGCCCTATATGTCAGCGGAAACAATAAAAGTAAAATGTATCATAGTCCAAGTATATCAAACATCCATAATGATCACATGATGTCAGAGCATAGCTAGTTCAAAGTTAAGTAGCATAGTGCGTTTTGAAAGCATAATTATTCAACCATTATTACAATGTTTTATCAAGACCTCATCCTCAACTAAACAAGCATAACTATCCACTATCAACCTCTAGACTCAGTAGTCCTCTGTCTAAGCAAGCGGGCCCTACTCAACGTCATTTGGAGACCACTCTACTAACCTTGCTTGTGAATCATCCGGCACCTCTGTCTCCAGGACAAACGTGGAGCAAGGTCTCCTACAATGCTAATGTAGAATTAAAGAGCAAGGAACAACTAGACAAGTATAATAGCAAAGTATGTTGCATCAAATGTGGACTTAAAGACATGTAAATTATAAGAGGGCAATGAACAAGAATATCTAGGCATAATTGTGCAAGTAAATCAATGGATGTCATATGACTCAGATAAGATAAATCTAAACATGTTTAATTAGTAAAATGACAATCCATGTGGCATAATTGTGCAAGTAATTCAATGGATGTCATATGACTCAGATAAGATAAATCTAAACATGTTTAATTAGTAAAATGACAATCCATGTGACCTCATCCTCCGAACAGCACAATACAGGACAGATATCTGTGGCGAGCGCTAAATAAAATAAGCAATACATTGGGTACCGTGAGTCTCTATAAAGAATTAATCTTGTGACCATAAGTATATAATATAAGAATATGACACCATAATAAATAAGGTATTACTGAAGTAAGCAAAACCGGGCAAAACACATACAAGTTGTGTCCGACAAGGCATGGATCAAAGCTAAGTAGTGACACGTGGATCAACAGTAACTCAATCAGGTCGGGTCACAAGGGTAGGGTCACAAGGGTAGGGTACACATGTAACTTAACTAGCGAAACAAGTACATTAAAGGTGTAGCACTCGCTATCCAAGTCCATCTAGTTTTAGGTCATCAACTTACAATGCCAATGTAGGGTATAAAAAGTCCAAACCTTGGTCAAAGTCACTAGGTCCAACCTAGGTCCAGGGTACATGTCCAACACATGGAACATCCAATTGAGGATCAACAGTAACAGGAAAAGGTGTAATATAAATATATATATATAATAGATAAATACATGCATGAACGAGTGTAACATATATAACAAGTAAATGAGCATTTGCAAATCATGTTAGAATACAATATATTGAGCGATGTAAATATAGCTAAGTTGACGCAAGGTAAACAGGAGACAAGACCAAGATCAAACCTAGGTTGAGGCTGCCCATAACCAATGCCATCCAACCCTACATAGCCTTAGGATCCTTGATGTGCAATTTGATTATACCAATGGTGTTATGTGTTGGAAAAAGAGGAGTAACGAAAATACTCGCGACCGACGGATCAATCACGATGAATGCAAGCAATGATATCATTAAACAATCACACACATAAATACAGTAATTTTATGTGGTTTAACAACCTTGCCTACGTCTACGGAGGTGAGAACTCGTCTATCATGATTCCATCTCAATCCCCTTAGGATCTAAGGTTACAGTATATCAATATATATAGTTTATGCTTTCTTAACCAACAAGAAAATCCATACATAATGACTAAAATATTCCTAACCCTGAACCTTGGTTTTGGCAAAATCAGACGACCGATCCGGCTAAACTAGAATACAAGATAAAACCCAACAATATCCACCTTGTCTTGAATTTTGCAAATCTTCAGAGCCACCTTGAAGATCCTGGTAATGTCTTCACGTACCTTACTTAATGATATGTCCCGACACTAATGGCTCAGTCTTCTCTCTTCAACACTCTAAAATGTTGAACCAGTACTTCACGCACCTCGCTGAAAGGTACGCATCCACACATGCTACTATCAAGCAAGCACCTGTACCTCTAGCCTGGATGCACGACAATCTCAGTATTGTCTAGTGTCGATCAAGTTTAAACCGACTTAAAACTTCCCACAGTTTTCTCCTTTGACCTCAATACCACTGTCTTGAACCTCCGAAGTGCTCTCCATTTGTTGTCACATGCATGCATCCTTGCAACATAATGAACCTAACTTCCATTCGTTAAGATAAAACTGAAGGCCTTCCCGAATTCAGATCTCACTGATACCTGTGAATCCTTCCTTCTATCTCCATTCTGGTGTTCTTTCTATCAAACCTGCAGCTGTCCTATTCTAACTTGTTCTGGCTGGTTGGATATAGTACATGCGGATTAGGTATGACCCGATGTTAAACTGGCTCTCTCCAATCTGAACCGTACTACCTTTTCCAAAAAAATCATATCCATTCAGGTCTTCCTGGATTTCTGCTAGATGATATCATCGAAGAGCCATCAATCCATCTTCCGATGATCTGTCACATCTAATGCCACCTTGACCATAGATTTCTTCCCCTGTTATTTAATGTCTTTTTCACTGCTCCACTTAAAAAAGCATCCCATATCAACCTGTAGAAATTTCTGACCATCTCACCCTCTACAATGACCAATTTTCGATTTTCTACCTTCGTAACTTCACTTGCTACAGTGCACTTGCAGCCCTTGAATTCTAAGACACCTAAAGAAATCCAATTTTTTCGTAAACTTGAAACATATATCACATCCGTTAAGGCTTGAGTAACATCATTATACACCTGGATCTTTACCGCTTTTATCTCAAATGCTCATCAATTGCATTATCCCCCATAAGAACGGATCCATCAACAATGAGAGTTATTTGTGTCAGAACTAATCTCTACTTAAACACAAGATAGGAAGAATCTGAATCCCAATACTATGAATCATCAACCCGATCTATATCTGTAATGACCAAAAGTGATTCCTCGTATCCGAATCTGAGTTTTCTTGCACACTACCTCTTTCCAAATTTGATTCTTTTGCTTTTCTTTATACTTTTGCATGTTGCTCATTCCCGATCCCTTCGACGTAGATCTAAGCTTTCTATCAAGGTAATCGGAGCAATATCCTATTCGTGACATCAAGTAAAATTTTTTTATCCTTTGCTGTATCACTGAGTTTATGATTCTTTCCTGCCAATTCCTGAAGTCGTTTCTCCATCAAATACTTCAATCTGGCCCGTGATGCTCTAATACATTGTTATCATCGTGAATCTGTCAGTTTCTCTAGTCTCGAATTTTCTGTCTATCAAACTGCCAATATCTTTTGTTTGCCTCGTAGATTTCGTCACTACATGCACGGTGGAAGAAACGGATATGAAATCTGACTCTGGATGGCTTCAATATTGCATAAATAGTTTTCTCCACTCCGATTGGTCAAACCTTCTTTTTGACCGTTGAATTGCCTATCTCCTTTCACATACGCGTAGATGTCCTCAAAATGAGTCCGTAGGCTCAAATGGATTTTCAATCGAACATCGGACGATCAAGATATCGAATAAACAATTTCAGCCGTTGAATTTGGTCAAACTACCTTTAACCTTCTATGCTGACATCATTGTGCTGACATTAGCATTGCTGCTGGCAGACTGGGTTGGACTTCTGCACATGGGTCAGGTCTGACCCAACCCGGAACCAACCCCTCTGCTGGGTTAGGCTTCTTCTGCGTAATGGGTCAGTCCTACCTAACCTGACCGGATCCGACCTGGGCTCAGCTAAAACTGGGTCAGCTTCAACCTGAACTTGATCCAACCTGAAACTGAGCTGCACTTGTAAAGGGTTCATGTCAACCCGACTTGACCAAAGTCCGACCTGGTAGAACCCAGGCATCTCCTTCCCTCTTCCTGTTTTGATTTGCAACAGAAGGCAGAACCCCAGCCCAGACCCCTTCTCTGCTCAGGCAGCAGCGGTTGGAAACCAATGGCAGACATGGACTGCCATAGCGACAAGGGCACCTAGGCGACGGCTGGCGTGGGACGGTGCAGATTTCGATAAGCTATAACGGGTGGATCTTCTTCTTTCTCCAGTGAAGACAGCTTGGGCGATGAGTCTGGCAAACTCACCCCTCTTCTTTGAAATTGTTTCAATGGCAGCGGCGCCTTCTTCTTTGGTGATGACTGAAGTCCAGCTCTCCTGTAGTTTTCTGTCTTTTTTTGTAAAAAAAAAAAAAAAAAAAAACTAAGAACCCCTTCCTAGTCCTCTTCTCCTATCACGGCCAGCGATCCGCCAATCCTCTTTTTCCCTCACAGATTTGATCCGTTAATCGCAAAACCCTGAGTGATCTCCACCCCGCTCTAATACGACTTGTTGGAAAAAGCGGCACAATAGAAATACCCCCGATTGACGGATCAATCATGATAAATACAAGCAATCACACCATCAAGCAATCACACACATGAACATAGTAATTTTACATGATTCAGCAACATTGCTTACATCCACAGAAGAGAGAACTCATCTATCATGATCCCATCTTAATCTCCTCAGGATTTAAGATTACAATACATCAATATATATAGTTCCCAGTTTCTTGGCCAATAAGAAAACCCATATGTAATGACTAAAATACCCCTAATCCTGAACTTCGGTTCTTGCTAAACTAGACGACCGAGCAAGCTAAACCGGAATACAAAATAAAACCCAACATTATGAAGTTAAACAACATCAAAGGCCTTAATACTCGATACACTTGACCTATAATTGATCTAAATGAATTCAAGTAACCCGTAGGTGAATGTTTTCTTAAACACCATCTACATTAGTCCCACAATGAATAGTAGTAGGGTATGACATGATTAAAAGGTCCAAAGCTGGTCCAAAGATTCTAAGGTATGAATTCCGCATTACGAAAACCCAGGCTTAGAGTTAGCCGTAGTCTAGTCATGACTAGTCATGAGTGTTCTACAATTAGCCTCATGGCTAACTAATGTTAAAAAGCTCTGAATTTCAGTTCTTTAGAAAGGTAACTATAACATGTCTAAATTGTACTACAGTTAGCCCTATGGCTTGTCGTGGCCAGGTCACATTTATTCGTGAGCAAACTGTAGTTGAAAATCATGAAATATCACCATTTGGGAACTGTAACCATAGATCATTCATGATTGGCTTTCTAAAGGCTTATAGTTAACCATATTTTAGAACTCCGAAATCTCAGCTATTGAATTCAAAAAGGATTTCGTTCAAACCACAAAAACCTACAAAATTCCATTACATACATCATAAATAGAGGCTAAAATGTCACATGCAAGCCCTACTTATACCACATTAGCCATTAACAACCCTTACTAACATGAAAACCCCAAAAGATCAGGAAATAGGGTATTCTAGAGTAAATCAACCATTAAATCAACGAAATCAAGCATGCTAAAATTATGGTTGTCTACCTACTTTAAATCAAATCCATGTAAAATCCTCCAAGAAATTCTCAAGAACCCTCAAGATCTCTAGCAAAACCTCCAAGAGAACCCTCCCAAATAAGAGATCCTATGCCAAGAACAAGGGAATTGGCTAAAAGATCATGTATGCAAAGATCCTATCGATGAAACCCTGGATTTAGATGAAAGATAGGGTTTGAGAAGGAGCTCACCAATGGGAATCTAACCAAGAGAATTGAGAAGGGAAAGAGTGATCTTGATGGAAAAATGGTGATCAAGGGATTTAGATGCTTGGATCAGCCCCTCCTAGTTTAGATGGATGTGATCTAAGTCTTCTTGTTTTCAAGGCAGAGAGAGAGAGAGAGAGAGAGAGAGAGAGAGAGAGAGAGAGAGAGAGAGCCTCATTATAGTTTGAGAGGGAAATGAAATGAAATGAATATAATTTTAGTAAATTTCTAGTATTTAAAAGAAAGTCCTTGGCTCTAATAGCTCTAGCAAATGAGGTCTTTTCATGAAATTAAGTCCAAGCAAGGGGATCTAAATGCAAAGTAAGGTTGTTAAGGATACAACCCCCATGTCTAAGGTGTCTAGGACCCACTAGAATCTAAAATCACAAATAATACCCTATACTTCATTTGGCTATCAACTAGGCCCTTCTAAGGCCTTAATTAGGTCCAAACTCTCCCAAACAAATTCTAAAATCTTTATTCTAACCCTCTGGAAACTAGCTAATTATCTATCCAATTCTATTAACAAGCAAAAAAACATGCAATTAGGATACAAGGCCTCACAATCTTGCTGCATTGAAAGGATGCTTTTAGTATATTAAGGTTATATTGGCAACTAAATCTTCATATAAAAGATTTTGCTTTCCACAAAGTAGTGAAAACCCCATGTTTGAAAATTGTAAGCCCTAAAACCAATAAAAATCCTTATTTATATGAGGATTTTCACGTCTGACCTCCACATTTAGGGTTTGAAAATCCCCACCTTTTTGTGGATTTGTGTATCAGAACTAGTTTTTCTCAACTATATGTATCAATATGCATGATATCAATGCGAAATCATTGACTATACAAGTAATTAGTGAGGGATTCATGTTCCAAGGGTATAAAGGAATCCTTTAAACTGCACATGGATTCCTCTAATTATACCAAACGTGCCCTAAAGGAAAAAAACTTACGTCAAGTTACAACTTTCAAGTCACATTCGGCAATCAGATTCTCGAGGATTTCTCACAAGTTGTCCACTAAGTCATGGAGAACCCATACTTGCTAAGTCAAAACTCCCAATAGGATTTGAGATATTATAAAAATATAAAATATTTAAAACAAATTCATTTTTGAAACATTGTAAAGAGTAACAAGGAAAAAGCTATATTCACCAAAGTCGTATCTTTTGGTTAAAACATTCGAAAATTGTTGACATCATGATTCTTAATAAAAAAGAATGTTCCAAAGTTGTCAAAATTACAACAATATAGCAAAAAACAACAAATAATGTAAAAAAATGAAAATTTCAAAAAAGTCTTTTAAAAATATTGTAAAAAAAAGCCAATATCATTAAAGTCGTGGCTTTCTTATTTAAAAACACTCTAAAATTTTTTAAATTGCATTTCTCAATCGAAAACATTCCAAAAAAATCGTCATTTTTATAGATTTACGCATGCCACATTTTCTTAGCTATATGTAGTAATATTGATATAAAATCCTAATTATAGAAATCCTCGGTGAGGAATCCATAGTCCTAGGGTAGTGAAGAATCTCAAATCTGTGAAAGAGTCCTCAAATCTGTTGATTCCTCACTTGTTATTAGATATCAGGAGGACATTCTCTAACTCAAGACAAGTTCTCTAGGAAAATGGAAGAGCATTTTGAATTAGATGCAAGACATTAAAATTCAGAACTTTGACACATGAAACTTCATATGTTTTTTTTTTAATTTTTAATTTTATATATTTTAACCTAGCTAATGGGGCTAGGACCCAAACGGAGAGCCCATACACACGAGAAAAAAGTCTACACAAGTGGAAAAAAACCATTCAAGTGGAAAAGAAACTCCACACACACGGGAAGAAAGCCCTTGCATATGGGAAGAGATAACATACTCAGGTTTGAATCTTAGACAATCAGGTAAGAACACATACCTCTTTCCACTAGGGTAAGAGGGCAATTATTGAGACTTCATAAGCTTAGGGCCCGTTTCTTTGCAGGGGATTGAGTTCGTATGAATTTTATGAAATTTATTCCCAAATGTGGCCAAAATTGAAGAAACAAAGGTGAAATCCACAAATTAACATTGGATAATGTCTTTTTTTGTGGAAAATGAATAAGAGGAGAGGAAAAATAAATTTTTAGACATCACCCTAGTAAATCAAATATTTGGAAAGTAGGATACTGGCATCACCCTAGTAAATCAAATATTAGGAACGTAGGATCTCATTTATATCTCCATTATATATACATTCACCTCGTCCCATCTCTTTAATTATCTATTTTTCGGAGACCATGTTACTCAATCCAATATTTTGTATTTGGAACCTTAGGCCTAAGTGGCCCTGCCCAAATTTATTCACAGAATGTTGTTGTATAAATGTGTTCTTCCTATTTGGTAGTTACAAATTTTGCCTGGCTAAGAATAATTACATCATGAAGATCCTACATTTTGTATGTCAGAACCTCTTAGTGCTAGGTGGGCCACCTGATGCACCAGTAGTTCTTGAATCATTCAATTTGAGGCATAGTAGTTGATTTGGAAGTTGCCAATTAAAAGTTAGGAAGGGGTCATGGAAATATTCAGGATAGATTATACTTCAAAGCAATATCTCAACCATAAGATGGCTCATCAAAATTTTGTTGGGAGGCAGCCGCTAGGATCCCTTAATCTTGTATACAGATTACTGCGAAAATAACTTTAGATGATGATGATTTAAGAACCATACCTGTGAGATCTCTCTGACTTAGTTTCGATCTTACAGCAACCTAAAAATCTCAAGACTTTTTACCAAATTCCTCTATGCTCCAATTCATACCAGGGTGTGGACCTTTTTTGTGAATTCTCTTTGTTCTAAAAAACTTGATTTTTATTATTATATTTCTTAGAGAGCAATAACACATATTTATAGGTTACAATTAAGATCTTAAGAAAGAAATAAGGAATAAGCTTTTTATGGAAATAGAAAACCTTAATTCGACACAAATTAGAATCCTATTTATTAATCTCCCCACGTTAAGATTATAGATATCTATCGATTAAATAATTACTGACATCTATATTTAATCGATATCTTTATAATTCATCGAGACCTTACACTTAACTTATTTAATATGTCAGATACAAAGTCCACCTTTAGGGTTTGACATAATTAAAACTTAGAAGCCTCATCAAGTGGATATCATCTTATATTCTATTACGGGACGTGGATTTCGTCAATAAACTAATATCCACCATGCACGTAGTGTAGTAATTCAATTTATCGAGATTATTGGCTCATAAAAGATCTCACTCATTTGTAAATCAAAATATCAAACATTATGTGTCTATTATTTATATAGGGATTAAGAGTACGAGTACTCATAATAACCATTTGTATGTTAATCATCTTATATAGTCAGTATAAAGACAATAAACTCAAAAACGGTTCTGTTTAATATACACAAAGCATACTAGTATGATGAGTCAAAACTAAACCGTTTCCTGTATCCAATACAAGCTTGCTAAAATATCATGTTACAACCGTATCGATGGTATGTTCAACTCCATCTAGATTGTGAACAATAATAACTTATATTCTATAAGAACCGACAAATAGGTCTTCTGTATATAAGCTGAACTCTACAAATCAACTTGTCTACTTTATAGAATAAAAGACAAACACATACATAATAAATAATAATGCAACCATTTGCTCATATAAATTCTCATTAAGATGAAAAGACAAACTTTACTTATAAGTAAGTCATTCAAAAACAAATACATAAAAGTATGATTTTAGTATAAATTTCCAGCAAATTCAATATATTGATGGTTTAAGCCACCATGGTAACGTACGGATTAAGGCTAGGGGTTTTGCATCTAGGGGATCCTTGGTTTTGTGATTCATAATAGTGTCCTTATACTTCTCAATAATAGAGAGTAGAAATTGGAATCCAGGCCTCATGAAAGTAGGCCTATAAATACATTAATGAGGGCCATGTCTAAATCATTCAAAATCACTATCCCTCTTGTGTTGGCTTTGGGGGAATTTTTATCCCAATAAGAGTTGGGGCACACCATTAAATTTGTCATATAAAAAATCGTGTATATTCAAAATATGTACTAGAGATGAGAAAATAAAAATAAAAATAATGGAACTCTCTTTGACCTTATTTGTTTGCATTAGAGTATATAGGAGTTGAATGCATGGGGTAGTTAAAATTGAAGGCCAAAGATGAATTTCTAAAATGAGAATTAACTAACATTTGTTTTTAATTGTATGTTTCTAAAGGAATATGTTATTTGATGTTTAGTTTTGAAAACTCAACTTTACTGTTCATTTTTAACCATCTTGTGTATTTAATTCATATGTATTATAATGCAAACAAATAGGCCCTAAGTCTACTATCCTCATTGCCATATATCAGGAATTTTAATGAATCCCAATCACTTACTTCTCATCCGAAGGACCGATCTGGCACAAAAATCAGTTGTGGGCCCTTTTTAAACTTGAAATGTCATAGAGTTAAGCTTCGAGTCCACAAATTTGGTTGGTATACAATTAGGTTAGCCCTTGGGTTCAATTAAGTATAGGGATGCAAACGTGTAAGTTCTAAGCCGGAACCATAATGGACCCAAAATTGGAACTTTTTTTGTAAAGGATGATTTCAGATAAGCATAGTATCCATCATTAAATTTAGGAAATGAAAGATAATATCTTATCAAAGATTATCTTCTTCTACTTTTTTGTGCATCCACAATGTTAACCATAGACCTTTATTTTTCGAGTCATTTCAACCACAAGCAAAGGCTCAATGAGTAAAAAATCAGCATAATGCTACCTCGAGTGAGCAAGGCACAAATGCGCCCATTGAACTGATTGTCCATGCAGTTTCCTCAAAGGAGAAAAATTTTCATACACACTTAATGCTTATTTGTTTGGATGTATTTCTAACAAAAAAATACGATTTTTGGAAATTCTCAACACTAGTGTCAATTATATCACTTGAGATGCCATCCACCTAAAATATCACCATTAGGGCATATTTGTTTGTGAGGTAGAGTAGAGTAGAGTAAAATAAAATTTTTGAAATTTAAATTGCCCCCCTTTTTTTTCAAAAAATTCAAAATTTCCTTCTCCTTTTTTAAAAAAAGTCAAAAAGTTATCACTAAATTCCAAAAAAATCTATACTTTTTATGCAAAAATTCAAAAAAATTTCATATCAAACAACTAAAAACAAAAGTCATCATAACCCAACCATTGTTTAAGAAGAGGAGGGGAGAGAGAGAAGATGAAGAAAGAGAGAGAGAGTTTTTCTTATAGAATGAGAGATGTGTACAAAAAGGGGGGAGGAGGATCTTATTTATAGAATAAGATTGCTTTCTCCCCAAGCAAACCAATATAGCATGACTCTTGCTTTCCATATCTAATGTGGGCCCCAGGGTAGGCATCCACTAATAATAATATTTTATAACACTCTCCCTTGGATGACCACCATTCAATAACAGTTGTCTCATTAAAACTTTGCAAAGGAAAAACCCAATGAGATAAAAACCAATGCGAAGGAAAAAGAGTATAATGTTCTACACAATTATTGAAGTGGTATTAGACGTGCATAATGCTGCCTCATTAAAGCCTCAACTAGAAAAACGCAGTGGGACAAAACCTAGAGAAGGAAAAAGAGTACAGCGCACATATGTCCTGATTGATAGGCTTCAAGATGCATATCCCGAATCTGTTACTCCCTCTAACGATAATACCCTTTACATTGTTTGATGATAAACTTTTCACATGCCAATCTCATATACAAGCTTTTGAAATGTTGACTTTGGTAATGACTTGGTGAACAAATCAGCCAAGTTGTTGTTTGAACGAACTTACTTGACTTTGATTTCATTATTCTTCTAAAGCTCATGTGTGAAGAAGAACTTTGGTGCAATGTGCTTTGTCTTGTCACCTTTAATGTATCATTCTTTAATTTGTTGAATACATGTCTCATTTGTCTTCGTAGATAATGCTCGGGGAACCTGTATTAAGAGGCAATTGATAAGAACTACGAATATGCTGAATTAAAGATTTTAGCCACACACATTCCTTACTGGCTTCTTAAAGGACTAAAATCTTAGCATGGTTAGAAGAAGTAGCTACCAAAGTTTGTTTAGTAGAGCACTAAAAAATAACAGCATTACCACTAAGAAATACATAACATGTCTGTGATCGACCCTTATGAGGATCAGAGAAATATCCTGAAGCTGCATATCCTACAAACTTGGAATCTTTACAATAAAAGAGTTCTAAATCAATTATACGACGTAAATAGCGTAGAATATGTTTGATACCAATCCAACGCCTTTGCGTTGGCGCAGACCTGTATCTAGCAAGTAAATGTACTGAAAAGGAAATGTCTGGTCTAGTACATTGTGCTAAATACATTAAAGCACCAATAGCACTCAGGTATGGTACTTCTGGACCCAATACCTTTTCATTTTCTTCAATTGGACGATATGGATCCTTGTTTATATCTAAAGACCGAACAACCATGGGAGTGCTTAGTGGATGTGCTTTATCCATACCAAAGCGTTTCAGTATATTCTTGGTATAATTAGATTGATTGACTAATATTCCACTAGAACTTCTCTCGATCTGCAGGCCGAGACAAAATTTTGTTTTCCCAAGGTCTTTCATCTCAAATTCCCTTTTTAAATAATCAGCAGTTATTTCGAGCTCTTCTGGAGTCCCAATTAAATTTATGTTATCGACATAAACTGCCACTATTGTAAATCCTTTTGAGGATTTTTTTATAAAGATACATGGGCAAATGGGATTGTTCTCATATCCTTCCTTAGACAAATATTCACTGAGACGATTGTACCACATTCTTCCAGATTGCTTCAATCCATACAATGATTGTCTCAATTGTATTGAGTACGTACTCTTGGGCTTTGCTTCAGGCAAAGTAAATCCTTCTGGGATTTTCATATGAATTTCCATGTCTAAGTCCCTATAAAGATGAGCGGCCACAACATCCATGAGTCTCATATCCAAATTTTCAGAAACCACTAAACTTATCAGATATCTGAATGTCGTTATATCCATAACAGGGGAGTATGTTTCCTCATAATTAATCCCAGGTTTCTACAGGAAACCATGTGTCATAAGTCTTGCCTTATATCTTATAATTTCATTCATTTCATTCATTTTCCTTACAAACACCCACTTATAACCTATAGGGTTAACACTTTTTGGGATTTGTACTATAGGTCCAAATATACCACGTCTATTGAGAGACTCTAATTCTGCTATAATAGTAGTTTTCCATTTTGTCCAATCTTTTCTTTGTCGACATTCATTTATAGTACGTAGTTCTATATCCCAGTCATCATCCTTATGTTCCATTGATATTTGTGTAGCTATTGCATATGCAAATGCGTCATTGATGACAATTCTTTTTCTATCCCATCTCTCTCTTGAATAATTGTAAAATATGGAGATCTCTTCATTATCCGGTACCGGTGCCACTTCAGGGGCTTTTATAGTCTCATCAAGGACTTTCGTCATTTTAAAGAGAGTGGATTTTTCCATAGCTTCTTCGGGAGCATTATGAACCTCTTCAAGAGGAACCTCTTCAGGAGTGTTAAGTGTATCTTTGAGAGGATATGATGATTGTATATTTCTCCTTTTCTACGGAGTTATATCCTTTGAACCTATAGGTCTGCCACGCTTCTGGCATATTACAAACTCTTTTGTTGCCACTTTTCGACTTTGTCCTACAGGGACATTAAGTGTAGCAGGTGCATTCATAGTTGGAATATGTGACTTAGTTACCTTTGCTACATTGTTAAACGCATCGGCTAATTTATTTGCAATTTCTTGTAAGTGCACAATTCTACGGACTTCATATTCACATTGTGAAGTACGTGAGTCTAAATGAGACAAAGTGGAAGCATTCCACATTAGTTCATGCCGTTCTTCAGGAACAATATGTTCTTTATCCCCCCTTAACGGCGGGAATTTTGTCTCATTGAATTGATAATCAGCAAAACGAACAGTAAAAACATCTCCTGCCATTGGTTCTAAAAATTGAATAATAGAAGGAGAGGCATAGCCGATATGGATGCCTAACCTACGTTGTGGTCCCATCTTAATACGTTGAGGGGGTGGTATAGGGACTAGAACATCACAACTAAACTTGCGCAAATGGGAAATATAAGGTTGATGTCCCGATATAAGCTGTGCGGGAGAGTATTGATGGTAGGCTGTGGGTCGAAGTCGAATGAGCATTGATGCATGTAACACAGCATGTCCCCAAGCACTAACTTGTAACTTGGAAATAAGTTGAATGCGCTTAATCAGGGATTCAACTAAGCCATTCTGGGTATGGACATGAGGGACAGGATGTTTGATAACAATGCCAAGAGATAAACAGTAGTCATCGAAGGCTTGTGATGTAAACTCGCCCGCATTATCAAGTCTTATAGACTTAATAGGATTATCAGGGAAATGGGCTCTAAGTTTAATGATTTGTGTTAATAGACGGGCAAAGGCTATATTCCTAGTTGAAAGTAGGCAAACATCAGACCAACGGGTGGAAGCGTCAATCAGAACCATAAAATACCTAAAAGGTTCACTAGGTGGATTGATCGGTCCACAGATGTCGCCTTGTATCCTTTGCAAAAAAGATGGGGATTCTAATGCAATCTTGACGAAGGAAGGCCGAGTGATTAACTTTCCCTGTGAACATGGGACACATAGATATCCATTTAGTATGGTCAATCTATGGTTGTCTAAAGATTATCCAACAGAGTTATCAATAATTTTCTTTAACATGGTAACTCTGGGGTGCCCTAATCTATCATGCCAAAGCAATGAGGCTTGAGGGTTGCTAAACTTTGGGGTTGGTTTAAGCTTCGGGCTTAACTGTCTCATTTTACTCAAAACCGAATGTGATTCGACGATGGATATCGTCGTATAATATAACCCAGAAGAAAGTGCACTTAATGTTTCTAGTATTTGCTTTCGGCTTCCAATACTAGTAACGATAAGTAACATTTCCTTGTTAGCTTCATTAGCAGTCTCAATATGGTATCCATTTATTCTGATGTCTTTAAAACTGAGCAAGTTTCTTCGGGAACTGCTGGAGAACAACGCATCTTTAATGAATAAATGAGTACCATTAGGTAACGTTATGTGGGCTTTTCCGGAGCCTTCAATTATTTGCACAGGTCTAGCTATGGTGGATACCTTTCATGGATTCAATACCAATTCGGAGAAAAACTTCTGGTTTTTCAGAATGGTATGTGTTGTAGCACTATCTACAAGACAGTGAGTATCTCCATTGTTGTGATCTATACCTTTAAACAAAAGATAATAAAAATGTAACTAAACAATCACATGATTAAGAGAAAAAAAATTCATAAGAGAAATTTCATCAAATTGATAAAAAGTCACTCATCCCAAAAACATCCATAAAAGGTTTATCAAAATTAAGAAACTGAAAAATAAATCATCCAACATAAAATATCCATGAAAAGGTAAATAGCTGAAAAAAATTCTAAATGGAGATTCTGAAAATATTTATTTGGTCTTCTAGAACATTCCAGGAGGGGTTCTGATCTTAGCACTAAATGCCTCATTACTCAGAGGTTGGCCATTTTCGTCTTCGAAAAAATCTTTAGTTTCCAAATTTATAATATCCAACTGGTAATTGTCATTTTGTAGGTCAGTATCCCAATCCTAACCTTCCAGATCATTTGACTCTGCAGAATGAATAGAGGCCTTGTATGCTTTATATCGTTCTACCACGTCTTTGGTGCACGACAAGAGCGTGACCAATACCCAGTCCTTCCACATCTGTAGCAAGGGTCATCAGAACGGTGGGCAAAAGTATTTGGTGGATTTTGAGGTTGATCCGGATTTTGTTGCTTCTGAGGATCAGACCACTTCTGGTGGTTTTTGAATTTTTTTATTGGGAGGACCTCAAAATCTTCATCGTCGGGAGGAGTTTCTTTTTTCATCTCTTTTAAAGGGATTATTTCTCCCACACCCCTTTCTTCTACCTCTGTTGGAATTGGCATTTGCTTCAGGCAGTGCCATAGATCCAGTTGGTTTGGAGTTATGATTCTTTAATAAAACTTTGCTATTTTGCTCAGCAACAAGGAGACAAGAGAACCGTTCTGAGTATTTAGAGAAACGCCGTTCACGGCATGCTGTTGTAGGATTACATTTGATGCGTGGAAAGTGGACAGCATTTTCTCTAACATCTGTTCTTTCGTGATTATTTCCCCATACAATCTTAACCGGGTAACAATGTTGAAAAGAGCGGAGTTATACTCAGATACCGATTTGTAGTCCTGAAATCACAGATTGAGCCATTCGTTCTGAGCTGTTGGTAATAAGACCATCTTCGAGTGATCATATCTATCCTTCAGAGATTTCCAAAGACCTGCTGGGTCCTCCTCTGTAAGGTATTCATTTTTGAGGTCATCATGTATATGATGACGTAAGAAGATAAGTGCCAATGCCCTATTTTTCGGAGACTCTTTATTACCTTCTGTTATCGTCTCTCCAAGTTTCTTGGATCGCAAGTGTAATTTTGCATCGAAGTGCCAGGATAAGTAATTGTCTCCGGTAATGTTAAGGGCTTTAAATTCAAGTTTGGTTAAATTCGACATCATGCAAGAGCTGGAAAGAAAAAAAATATACATGATCAATGATATGCAAAAGATAAAAGATAAATAATAAACATTTTAAAGTATTCAGAATAAATAAGGGGTAAGCCATGTCAGATTAAGTTGGTCAATTTAAAATTAAATGACATCAGGTTATCAATTTTAATCATCCAAAACAATAGGTTTTGACAAGGCTTCTGGCTTGATTTGGAACTGCAGGTTCCTGGTTAGAACTTTAGGTTCTTTAATTTTTGAATTTCAGGTTCTATTAAGGCTTCGGGCTTGATATTATGGCCTATTAATTTTATTCCTAGATCGAAATATCAAACTTCAGGTTTGATTAGGAATGAATCTTTAAGTCCATATTGTGGATCTAAGAACTTCTGGTTTCATATTTTAATAATCCATGGATCTTCTGGTCCAAATTTAGAAAGAACTTTTGATTCTTACGAAACTGCAGGTCCGTATTAATATAGAATTTCAGGTTCTTATTTATGATCCATTCTTGATCTCCCCTTGTTAAAAAAAATCACTCATCTCGAAATAAAAGTAATAAGAATAAGAGCATATGTACATATAGTTATTAAATTAATAAAAAAATAGAAATAACAAGAATTATTTTACTGTTGGATCTTCCTCTTTTAGCTTGTAACAGGGAGATCTGCTTATGAGCTTTCCGCAACTTCTACTGGATCGTTGATCTGATGTCGAACGGCCAAGATGTCGTAGTTTGAAGTGGAATTGCTTTTGAATACTATTCTTTTTAACTGATAACTTATTGTCGTGTAACGTAACACTCACAACGTTACCAAAAGCAAATGATTTGAAACTTTCTTTTGTTGCACGTTGCTAAGGGAGAAACAACACAGAGGGGACGGCTGTCCTTCTACATGCACAACGAAGATGAAGATGAGGGAATGGTTATGTTCGTGCTGATAACGTGTTTAAGAAGAGGGGGGAGAGAGAGTAGATGAAGAAAGAAAGAGAGAGCTTTTCTTATAGAATAAGAGATGTGTACAAAAAGGGGGAGGAGGATCTTATTTATAGAATAAGATTGCTTTCTCCCCAAGTAAACCAATATAGCATGACTCTTGCTTTCCATATCTAATGTTGGCCCCAGGGTGGGCATCCACTAATAATAATATTTTATAACAACCATATACTATTCTTTGTTAATTTTAAGTTTACTTTACTCTATTTTACTCTATCCCTCGAATAAACAAACATGCCTTTAGCTTTTAAAAATTGGATTGTATCAAGTATTTATAGTTTTACTTGCAAGACAACATTTGAAAAACAGTGAAAAAAAGAAAAAGAATTCGTGTAGGTCACAACCTGCTCTGGTCCTAATCCGGTTCCCTTTCCTAGATCTGTTTCCTAGATCTGTTTTTCATTGGGCAGCAGGTCTAGCTCGAGAGCGGTCCAGTCCGGTCCGCTTTAGAATAGCGTATTAGGCTGTTTGTTTATCAATCGAAACTCAAAAACACAGCAAGAGACACCCCGTCCTCTCCGTCTAAAGCCTAGACTCTCTTCCTTTTCAGTTTCATCTCTCTCTCTCTCTCTCAACAGGGCCAGATCTGCAAGCAGCTTCTCTCTCCTCCACCCGAAAACGTTACAAACCAACCTTCGTAGCGCCTTCTTCACAACTGCATCTCTCTCTCTCTACCCTCCGGATCCTTCTCGATCTCTCCTTCTCTTCATCAGATCTGAGGTATGTCCATCTCTTCTTCCTCATTCGATTCTCTCCAGATCTAAAGAAATCTACTTCAAAAGCCCCCCAAAACCTCGAATTCGACGAGATCTGTGCCAAGATTGGATCTCTTGGTGGCTCTAAAACGAGGCTTTTTTTCTTCTTCTTCTTCTTCTGCTTCTGGTGTCTAGGGTTTTAGCGGATCGCGACGATGCTGACCAAGTTCGAGACGAAGAGCAACAGAGTCAAGGGGCTTAGCTTCCACAGCAAGCGGCCATGGATCCTTGCGAGCCTCCACAGCGGCGTGATCCAGCTCTGGGATTACAGGATGGGGACGCTGATCGACAGGTTCGACGAGCACGACGGCCCCGTCCGCGGGGTCCATTTCCATAAATCTCAGCCGCTCTTCGTCTCTGGAGGTATATGCACTGCTTTCTGATCCCAAATTCTACTTATGATGAGATTCTGTCCCTTTGAATTCGCGGTGTTTAGTCTCCGAGATCTAAGATCTTGATCCACTGCGTGCCCTTTTTAGATCTGTATGATGAAGTTTGCATTTCATAGCGTGATTGATTGCGTTTTTGATTCTGTAAGCTGTTGATGTTTGAGGTTTTCGCATTGATTTTAATTGAATCAGGTTGCTTGTTCTTCCTAGGTAGCTAAATGCCCCCATTGTATAATTAGCTAAATGCGCCTTTCTCTATTGCAAATGAGTTGATAGGAATGCGGCATCGTGCATTTTGCGTGGAAAATGTTATAGATTATACGTATGTGTATGTATGATTCTCACATCAGTAGCTAACTCTCCGCTGAGATTGATCTTGCAGGTGTTAATGATTCGTTTATTTACCCTTGTGTTTGGCATTCATTATGTCCAACTGTAGTAGTGCCAAACTGCTTATGCGCTATTATTTTGATTCCTTTACTTTTCCCAATGCCTTTTGGCTTTGTCTGGACTGGTTGTACTTGATAGTGTCAACCAAAAGTGATTGGATTACCGATCCTCAAGTGGTTGAACTTGTTATTTTGGGCTGGTTGATTGGCACATGTGCTGTAGTGCTGAATCATGTGCGTGCAATGTGTTTGAGGAATTACAGACTCTGCTTATGTTTAGTGGCAGGCCTTTGTAAACAAATGAGCTGGTGATGCTACACTATGAGATAGATGCTTTTAAAAAAAAGTTCAATAAATTGGCACTGGTGATTGTAACTATAAATTTACTAGCTAAACTTTTATGCATGTTAATTGTTTTGGATTGGACTAGTCACCAGGATCAAGAAGCAGGTGAGGATTGGGGTGAATAATCATACAAATTTGCAATCCTTTCTTGGCATGAATAATTCTTTTTTCCCCTTCACATGTCTGATAATCTTGACTCGTGCTATTCTTCTAACAGTTATTTGGAGTGTGCATTGGTTACAGTGCATTATCTCTGGTCTAGAAATTATTTTAATTGCAAAAAAGTCACTTATATTATGCTAACGTAGTAATAGCCTAATTAGCGCATTGTGGGCTGTGGGCAATCAGAAGTGCAGCTGTAGATGTGACGATGGTTCAGATGGATGAACAAACTAACCTGTTATTAACTTTCATATTCTTCTTTTCAGTTACAATATAGCAATGGTGGTTAGTATTGAATTTCTGGCACCCCATGTTTGTTTAATTCTGTATTGAATTCCATGGATTTTTGACAAATGAGCAATGCCTTTCTCTCCCAGGAACTAAAAGTGAGGGATTGCAGGTGAAGATCTACTAAGGGGCTATCAATTGATCTCCCCGTTGATTGGAAATGAGTACACATCGATTACCGTAGTAAATTACATGTAAATTACCTCTTAGGATAGTGATGTTCCCTCTCCCCTCTACATCTCAGCCTTAGACCCTTTACTCGTCACCATCTTAATACTCCTCCTTCGAACTGAATAAATTGACCTATTTTTGATGAAGCAATGCAGCAAGATGTGTATGATCTTCAGGGGCTGATAAATTACTTTGTCATTTCCCTAATAGGAAGAAAACAAACTGCAATCTAGCATTTTCCAATATTCTTCTTTTTAATTTTTTTTTTCATTTGTTATAACAATAAAAAAATCACTGCTGTGGCTACCACTGCATGTTGGTTTCTGTGGTTGATTGTGATGCCCACCGTAACTGCAATTTGATGCCCATCATAACTGCAATTCTGAACCATTGGGACTACTTTTTCCTTATTTTGCGATGACCAAACTGATAAAGATACTGTTATTAGAAATCTTTTAATTAGATTTCCAAGTTCAGATTATATTATAGTCTTCTCTCTCTCTCTCTCTCTCTCCCCCCCCCCCCCCCCCCCCCCCCCCCCCCCCAACACACACACACACACACACACAAAAACGAAAAAAAAAAAAAAGAAAAGAAAAGGAAAAAAAACACAAACACACACACAGAGTAGGAAAGACTTGGACTCATGCATTGGCGGCCTCTTCAGCGGGGCATTGAGTGTATCTAATCAGCTTAGCTACGGTCAGACATCTTCTATCTTCTGTATAAGTCTGCTAGAATGTGAACGTTGCTTTAAGAAGGATGTGTTATAAAGGTTTTAGCTTGTTTCATTATAAATGCTTGAATTATTTATTAAGTTGAATGTGAAAACTTTCCTTTCTCGTTGTGTGTGTGTGTGTTTCTGCTGTGGAAAAAACCATTGATGAAGTTTTGTCGGAAAATTCTTGTTCGAGCTGTTGTGTGTTCTTTTTTTTTTTTTTCTTTCTTGGCTGGATCTTGTGCTTTGGTGGAGCATTTACCATATACATCTGTGTGGGTTTTCGATAATTGTGGTTGGCTTCTTTTATTATAATTATTTGGATTTCCAAGGGAAAAAAACCCCCATAAATCCCCCCTTCAATGATGGCAGAGGACCTAAACAGTTCATATTGACACCTGAAGGATTCTGTCCCATTATTTATTTATTTATGACTTTATTACCATATACTGTGATATAGTGGGATGTAGTGGTGATGATGGAGAGTTTGAGATGGTGATGAAAACTTGCATACAAAGGGAGCATAGGATACATTAACAATATCAGACCTTGTGATACAGGATAGACCTTTGGTCTCTTATGGGTAGACCTGCCTTTGGGCCCAACCCACTTATCTTAGTTTATTTTGGATTTTAATTTTGTTTTCAATAAATTTAGTGGGATGTTTTAATCATGGCCATCAATGTGTTTGAATGGTCTAGATTAGTTTTAGGTTTTATTATTTGTCTATATAAGTAATGTAAAGCCTTTTAGCTCCTTAGATATTGATTAATGAAAAAAATAAAATTCGCAGAAGTGCTTTTAGGTTTTTCGGAGTTGTCTTCTTCTTTGCCCGCGATGGGGATTTTGGCGTGAAGCAAAGATCTTCAGGATTTTCTTGATCTATCCCTCCACCTTCCATCTCTCGTCTCTTTATCTCTGCCCGCTCTACATTTGGTACCCTGTTCCGCATCATTTGGTATTAGAGCCAAAGATCGATCTAACCTTGGATTCGAGATTCGGCAATCAACATCTCCATCACCACTGCCATCGTGGATCCTCACTGCAGCAACATCAGATTCCACCTCTTCACCAAACCAAACCAGATCTCCCACGCCAGATGCAAAACCCTATCTTCACAAGCCATCCCGATGCTAGTTCTAATAGTTTCCAAACCCCTTTGCTGGATGCTTAAAATGTCTAAACCATCTCTGCTCCAAATACCTAATCCGCAAACACAATCCAACATTTCCAATACACCAAAACCTCAATCAGCATTAATGACCCTAATACCAGTGCCAAATCCGAGGCCCCAAAGCTTCTTCAGTTTGAGATGAAATCACATCAACCGACCACCAACTGAATCTCGCTCTAAACTGCAAATCACAAAAATTTCCAAATTTCGAATTACCAAAATTCCAATCGTACCCATTACAAAGCCCAATCAAGCCTCAAGCTCCATTCCAATTTAAAAATCCTAAACCCATTGGTCATCCCTAACTCTTCTCAGACACCCCAGCTGGCCCTTATCAGCACATCCTTGCCTTCAGCAGAACCCACATCTCATCCCAACCACATCTGACATCCTTAAATCCCCCAAATGCCACCACCAAAACCAATCTAGCAGCCCAAGCCATCGTCCGAGACCCCTGAGGCCACCAAAACTCCAAACTCCTTTTCGAAACCCATCTTTTGCCCCCAACCGTACATTGCGCCAGTCCCGAGAGCCTTCCTCCGGGAAAAAAAAAGGACAAGGATATCAAGAGAAGAACAGAGAGAAAAAGAAAAAAAAAAAAGAAGTGAGAAGAAAGAAAGAGAACCAAAGGGTAGAAGCATAGTTGGTCTTTGAGCTACACCTTTCCGAACCATCCTAGACCGTCGCATTGCTGCATGTCACATGCATCATTGCTGTCAGCAACTAGGCACTGCCACAGCCTTCGTCACCCTCATTGTCACGGCTTGGCACCGTCCCCTTCTTCATTTCGTCAAACCTAGCAATGGACGACCAAGTTTGCTCATTGTTACTCTTCCGTGCACAACGCACAAGCAAAGTGTCTTTTACTTGACCTCAGTTTCTAGGCCTTAATTCAAGCTTGGCCCAAATCTGAAAAAGGATGGTTTTGGTTGAATTCAAGTTTGGGCCAAGCCATGTCAAGTTTGGGCCGGGTGCACTATTTACAGAAGTAGCAATAGGGAACTTAGAAAACAAAGAGAACGAAAAAAGGGGGTGTTAGCATTCTTCATCCCCAGTCTTGATAAAAAAAGATAGCTTAAATTTGATTTGCTTAAATTTTGATCATCCGAGCTCCGATCAACAAACCGTCTTCACCAGCACACCCCAGGCAATAAGATTTACAAATCAGGTTAGGCTGTTTTAATTTTGAAAGAGCATTCAATTTCAGTTCTTGTATCCAAGTCGACATGAAATTCGAAGTCGGTAACCTCAATGATCAATTAAAAAGGCTTGAGTATGCCATTAAATATGGAACGTGGTTTTCTGATAATGAAGTTTAATTTGACCAATTCCTTAATTTGAGGCAAGAAAAATTGACTGTGGATGAATATGTTGAGGAATTCTCAAGGCTACAATGTGCATTTAAATAGAAGAGTGAGAACCGTGACTTTGATCTCTTCCTCAGAGGTTTACAGCCAGATATTTTGGAAAATATGAGAGATTGCAAAGGCATTTTTTAAGGATACCAAGAAGCAATCCGTGTTGAGTACATGATTAGATGGTCCCACATGCAGAAATCTAAATCTCAAAAGCCAAAACCAAAAAGAGAGAATTCTATGACATCATTGTAGGAAGTAACGTGCACAACTCATGAAGAATATCATATTTTTGATGCATTAGAAGACAAAGACACTGAGTTTATTAACAACATGGACCTAAAGGTGCAAGAAATGAAGAAAGACGAAGAACAAGTCATTGAGATTCCCCACGTTGATTTCATCTTTGGGGATAGACTATTGAAATTAGAAGATTGTGATTCACTTTAACACATGATGAATTCGATGGCCGGGTTTAGAAATCAAAAGAAGTAATGCCTTCTGATGCGGATTGGGGTACCAGACGCGGGGTTCACAGGGATGGAGAGGTCAGAGATGGAAGGTGGGCGGGATAGGTTAGGAAAATCCTTGAAGATCTTGGCCTTATGCCAAAATTCCCATCGCGGGTGAGGAAGAAGACAACTCTGGGAAACTCAAAATCACTTCTATGAATTTTCTTTTTTTCATTAATCAATAATTGAATAGCCAAGGAGGCTTTACAGTGCTTAAATAGACAAATATTAAGACATTAAACTATTCTGAACCATGAAACACACTAATGGCCAAGATTAAAACATCCCACTAAATTTATTGAAAACATAATTAAAAGCCTAAATAAACTAAGATAGGTGGGTTGGGCCCAAAGGTGGGTCGACCCATAGGTCTGTCCTGCATCAACTCTCCTCTTGTTGGAGAAAACTCAACCTTGAGTTATGTAGATGCCCTCTAGGATCGAAAATCCAATGTATAGCTTCCCAATGTACTTCTTGGTCTTCATCCTCGTGGCGGGGCATAGAGGCTGGAATCGATCTCTTCATCCATGTAAAAGGAGAATGGAGGCGTGACTTCTTTTGATTTTTGAATCCATCAATGCCTTGTGATCTGACCATCAGATTTATCAGGTGTTGAAGTGGATCACAATCTTCTAAATTTAGTAGTCAATCTCCAAAGATGAAAGCAATCTGGGGAATGTCCATGACTTTTTTTTCAATTTCCTTTGTTTCTTGCACCTTTTTTTCCAATTTTTTAACATCTTTGTCTTCCAATGCATTTGAAATATGGTATTCTTTGTGAGTTGTGCATGTCACTTCCTCCAATGATGTCATAGAAGTTTCTCCTTCTGGTTCTAGCTCTTGAATGCCTGGCTTGATATTCTTGACTATTGGTTCCACAACATGAGCTTCTATTTCTTGTGGAGACTAATCATTTTGAGACTTAGACTTAAGGGCCTTTTAAAGTTTTTTGTGCATTTAGGTAAATACACAAAATATAAGGGCTGTTAAAGTTTTTATGTATTAGAGTAACTACACAAAATTTAAAGACCTTTTTAAGGGTTTTTTAAGGTTATGTCAAAATACGAGGGCCTACACAAAATATAAGGGCCTTTTTAAAGTTATGTCAAAATGTGAGGTCCTATTTTTAAAAAAATTATAAAAAGCGAAATTGTGCTTTCTCATCACAAGGTAGAGCTTTCTCATCACAAGGTACACTCAAAAGTCACATGCTTCATTCTCTTATGCATATTGTCAACCAGCTCGGCTACGTGTGCAGTGGTGTTTAAATGTACAGTATATAATAAGTAAGGTAGACTCAAAAGTCACATGCATCGTTCTCTTATGCATAATGTCAACAAGCTGAGCTAAGTGTGCAGTGGTGTTTAAATGTACCTTAAATAATAAGTAACCAATCCACTTGGTGCCAGGACCTGACTAGATTGGGGCATGGCTGGCACTGATTCGACCTGGCGCATATAATGAATAACCTATCTACTTGGTGCTGGGACTTGACTTGATTTGGGCTGGCTGTCACTGAGTTTACCCAGTGCCAATGAGGATTTAGAACCATGGGTCTATTGCGATATGAGATACAGAGTTGGTTCAGGAGAGTTGCTCCACTTCTGGCTTCATATATGGGTTGGTGATAGGCCTTTGGCAATCGGATTTCTTGACCTCTTTCGTTGTGCCCTCAAACAAAGAGCTACAGTGAGTAGCTACATGGAGAGAACATGAGGCCAAGTATTATGCAGCCCGGCTTTATAAGAAACTTTTCAGTTATGGAGGAAAATTAGTTCAGATCCTTGTTGAGCTTGCTTGGAAAAGTTTATATTCCTTGAGTAGCTACATGGAGAGAACATGAGGCGAAGTATTATGGTGCCCGACTTTTATAATAAACTTTTCAGTCGTGGAAGAAATTTAGTTCAGATCCTTGTTGAGATTGAGGTTGCTTGGAAATATTTTTTATTCCTTTAGTAGCTACATGGAGAGAACATGACACCAAGTATTATGGTGCCCGACTTTTATGAACTTTTCAATCATGGAAGAAAATGAGTTCAAATCCTTGTTGAGCTTGCTTGGAAATGTTTATATTCCAGAGGTAGGGATGGAGAAATTTGGATGGGTTCTACTGACAGTGAATCCTGTATCGCTTCCTGGGTACTCCCTTGCTTCCTAGCCTAGTTTCTTGGTTATGGAATTTCAACGGGGGCTTGGGCTTTTGGTTGGCTAGCTTTATTTGGTGGAATATTGACAATGGATAACCTCAGAAATTGGAAGATGGTGGTGACAATGGATGCTGTTTGTGCTTGAATGATGAAGAGTCCATGAATCTCTTACTGCTTAACTGTAATGACCCAGTTTATGTGGAGTTTTGTTTTTCAATGGTTTGATTGTTCCTGTCCCTTCCCTTCTACAGTTATATATATTTTTAGAAGCTTGGAAATTTGGGGTGGGTTCAAATAGGGATAGCATCATGCCGAAGGACTCTCTTATTGCAGTAATATGGGTGTTCTGGAAAGAAGAATGGTCAGTGTTTTGAGGGAAAGTCTTCTGCAGAGGAAAGCCTTTCGGAGAATTCCTTATTGCATCATGGTTCCTTAATTTCATGATATATCTACTGGCACTACCTCTAGGTGTTGGGGAGAGAGATTGCTTTTTCTTTGTTGGAAGCACCCTCAATGAGACCTTCTCAGTCCCCTCCTTTGGATGTGGTTAAGTTGAGTTTTGATGATAGTGATATTGATTGACAAGCCTGGTTTGGTGGGTGTGGGAGGCATCATTCACAGTAATGAATCCAGGCACCCAATCTCTTACTTTGGTACAGCAGGGGTTTGCTCACCCAACAATGCTGAATTGCTGGTCCTTTGTACTGGCCTTAGGAAAGCTTATTGGCTAAATTTTAGACCATCATTGTCAATTCTGCCCGTGCCAGTCCATGCTGCCTGTGCTGACTAGTACAGGCATGCTTGTCTGTCACAAAAAAATTTCTAAAAGAAAGAAAAATTAATAAATAATGGGAAAATGCTAAAATCTGTAAATTTGATAATCCAATTGTATTTTAGAGCAATATATAGATATTTAATTATTTCTAAAGCAAGCAGGATTTTCATTTCTTGTAGCTAATGTCTAATGAAAAGGTCATTCAAGACATGCAGCTCATGAAATTACCAATATATAATAACTATTTTTAACTTAACAATGATGGTGACACTGAAATAAAAAAACCACATACCATAATATTAGCTAAGGGGTGGGGGCGTGGGGCCATGGGGAAGCTAAATCTTTAATATCACATTGAGTTTCAAGCCTTGCTTGAGCTCATCTTTATTGTCATTACCATAATCTTCAGTCCTTATTACATTATTGGGGAAATCGCCAACGGATAGAATACTTAAAATTATCCAACTACTTCAGACAAATCACATGTTGTATTAATAATCAATCTTGTACTGTTTACCACCATACAAACACTCTTTGTAGTCCCCAGTATACATATTGTTGAATGAGAATTTGTTTTGGGTACCATATTTGTACCAGTTCCTTCCATTTTAAAGTTTAAACTCAGAAAGAATGAAAAAAATGAGTTCATTGTTATATTTTTACTTGAGTTGTGTGACTCCTTCCATACTAATCTTATACCAGTTTGTGCTAGTCCCATACCAGCTCATGCTTGTCCATTCCAGTTGATGCCAGTCTTATGCCGGTTTAACCGGTGCCATGTAGGTCGAGTTGTGGCTCTTTTGGCATTTTGGTACTCCACTCATATTGGTGTGGACTAGCTTCAAATTGATGGTGCTGGACAAAATTTCAGACAACGAAAGCATCACTATTGTCCATGATAAAAATAAGCGTTGATCATAATTTATAGCTTTTGACATGGTTGGACGCTACATTTTGTGCTAGGAGTATACAAAAAATCCGTCGATCCATAAAATCGAGCCGATCCGATCTGCCAATTTTTAACCAAACTGATGGTTAATTGTTTGGTCATGGATTGAAAAAATCCTAATCCACCAGTAACTGTTTGGTGTTGGATTTTACCCTTCGTTTACGGATTTAAACTAAACTGAACTGTTGACATAGAATATATTTAAATAGATATATATAATTGTTTGGTTAAACATTACATATAATGTAATTTTTGTATTTGGCATGGTATGGTGAAATATAATTATAGATGACAAAGGAGGGTGGGAGAAGTTTTCACACTTGATGTGGGATTGGTGAAATACCAGACATGCTGCTAAGTTATAAAGAGGAAGGGTCCTTATCCCTCATCGGTTGATGATAGAAAATATATTTCTCTCATCTTCTATAAAGCGAAACCCCTCCTTGCAATGGGCTAAGTGCGCTTTGCAATGGGCTTTGCATTGGGGCTTTATTGTGTTGGCTTTAGGTATGGACCTTTGCAATGGTCTTAAGTCGAAGTTTTTTTATTTTTTATTTCCAAACAAAATGCGGATTATTTTGTTTTTAAGCGATCCAGTCTTTTTTATTTGCGGTTCGCTTTGATTCGGTTTTGAATAGTCAATGATTCGGTTATGGATTGCAAAGTTGAAATACCGTAATGACAGTTTGGTGGCTGATTAGGCTCAATCCGTACCATTCTGAACCGTTTACACTCCTAGTTTGCGCTACTGAGGACTAGGCTATAATATTATCACATTATCAAGTTACCTAGTTTGGAGTTTAATTGATGGACGTTTAGCATAGTTGGAAGGTGCTCTCTGTATCAACGACAAGGTTTTGGGTTCGAGTCACCTTACCAATAAAAATTAGTAGTGGGGCTTAGTTGGTTAGATTGTCTGTCATGGAAACCCATTATGTTACTCGTGTTAGGGCACAAATTATTTGATTTGTATTAGAGCAGAAAAAGCTGATCCTCTGCCATGGTGTTCAGATACAAGATGGACACGGTAATGATGCTTTGTCGTTAGGGAGAACATGAATTTCACACATAAGTCGAAGCATTGGATATTATTTGACACATATATTGGCCCTTTTCAAGTATATGGGTATCTGAGATTACCATTCGTTGTAAGTCATAATTGCATGGACTAGGAGTGAGGGTGGATTTGAGTGCAGGAGCAAGTAGCTGTTATTGGAATTTCTGCACTCTGCAAATGTAATCGTGGGGGAAGTGGGAGCTTATGTATGAGCCATGATTGGGAGCGAGAGTGGCTTTTTGTATTTCCGTTATCCATGTTGTAATATCTAATAAGGGGTTAACTTGTTTAAGTTTGATCAGTTGAATGATCTGTCCATTGTTCTGAAAATCAAAATCGTATCGCAAATTGTTTAAGGTGTTGAGTTGAATTGTATCGCAAAAAATAGAATATTTCTATTTTCTTGGAAAAAATGGAAATAATAAAATTTTTTAAAAAGTAAGTACATATTCATAATCCATCCACTGACATCAATACAGTGACAATAAAACTATAATACAATGATATCAAGAATGTTATTGGCATATATTAATAGTGATTAAATATGTTTTAGATACCAATGTTATTGGGAAAAATCAAGTTGCAGCAGTTTTTTTTTGTTCTCTTTTAAACAATTTTCTAATAAAAATGTTATATAGTTAGGATATCTCATGAAGTTCAAGAAGTGAAAAAACTAGAAAATGATAAAGATTCATACAGTTAGGCGCTCTAGTCACATGCCTATTCCTTATTCATCTCTAAAACCTTTCCAATATTCTGCATTTTTAAAAGGTTCCATTAAACAGAGCTAAATTATTAAAAATTGGAACACTAGAATAATATTAGCCATTTGGCTATGATTATTCTCACCCAGATAGATAATATTGCTTGAATCTTGAGGTTTGATAAATAAATATCAAATCATAAGATTCATTCACTGGATGATAAGATTCACTTGTAAATGGGATTCATTGCTTTAATAAGAATACTTTTCCCAAGGATTCGTTATGAGTCGTGGGATTTGGGATACTAATCTAAGGATTAACAATAATGATGTCCACTTTTGCAATCATTTTTTTTTTGTAACCCGCCTTTGCAATTGTTATTACTGCTACCTTTTGTCAGATCTATCATTTGATGGCTACAAAAAAGCTGGTATTTTTTTTTTTTTGAAAAGGTGAAGCTGGTATTTATTCATTCTAAATGTCATTCGGCACTTCTGTCTTGTTGATGCTTTAAAAACATGCAGGTCTTGTAACATATGGTTAGGTGATTTAAAGGGTAAGAAACAGATTTTCAAAGCAAGTTGTTAGATGTGATGGATAGAACCCTTCACCAATTTCCACATTGAGACTCTTGAGCACCTCGTCCTAATACAATATTTTCCTAATATAATTTCCTTTTGTGCATTTTCTCAGACCCTAATTTATATACCATCAGGAATGAAGTGGATCACTACTATTGCTTTTGTCTTTAAATTTGTATATGCTATTGAACATGAGTTAATGATTGGTTAGGGCAGTTAGTGTTTTTCATGACAAGCACTGGGTTTTGCAGGTGATGATTACAAAATCAAAGTCTGGAACTATAAGTTGCATCGATGCCTTTTTACCCTTCTTGGACACCTGGATTACATCCGTACTGTTCAGTTCCACCATGAATACCCATGGATTGTTAGTGCCAGTGATGACCAAACCATCAGAATATGGAACTGGCAGTCACGGACTTGCATTTCGGTGTTAACAGGACACAATCATTACGTGATGTGTGCTTCATTTCATCCTAAAGAGGACTTGGTTGTCTCAGCTTCCTTGGATCAAACTGTACGTGTCTGGGATATAGGTGCCCTTAGGAAGAAGACTGTGTCACCGGCAGATGACATTTTGCGTCTAAGCCAGATGAACACAGATCTGTTTGGTGGAGTGGATGCTGTTGTCAAGTATGTTTTGGAAGGCCATGATCGTGGAGTCAACTGGGCTGCATTTCATCCAAGCTTGCCTTTGATTGTGTCTGGAGCCGATGACCGTCAAGTTAAACTGTGGAGAATGAATGGTAAGTGTGGAGACCAATTTTAGTGTATGTGTTATATATAACATTCATGTGCATCCAGTCCACCCCATTTGGTGAGGGACAAACTTAATAGGGCCCACCTAGAGACCCTATGATGATAGGACTTGGGGGGATGGAAAGAGTCATCTTTTATGGGCTCATATATCAAGTTTGGGTTAATCCGAAGCCCTTCATATGTGGCCCACAAATTGAACGCTTAATATTAAAGAAAAAAAATTTGTCACTCGATCCAACAGTCCAATCCAACCACATTAGTTAAAACTTAATTGAGTGATTATAATTTAGGGGGTCTCGTGTGTGGATAAGGATGGTTTGGATGAAACATAAAGTCGGCCCTACTATGTTTTTTGTCCCTCACCATAACATGTTGAGGGATGGATGTGCAAGAATATTTCCCATCTATATACATATGTCCCTTGCCAACGGTAAAGGCTTACCAGAAGCGTTCTGGAGGACGTGGGTTTAAGTCACAGAAACAGCTTCTTTAAAATGAAGGTAAGGCTGCATACATCTTGCTCTCCTCAGACCCTGCTATGTGGGAGCCTTGTGCACTGGGCCTCCCTTTGTTTATATATATATATATGTCCCTTGTTTTATGAAATTAAGTGGATTTACCTTACTATGCTGATGATTAAGTCTTAATGCCTAATCTTTCAGATACAAAGGCTTGGGAAGTGGATACTTTGAGAGGACACATGAATAATGTCTCTTGCGTAATGTTTCATGCAAGGCAGGACATTATTGTGTCCAATTCAGAGGACAAGAGCATCCGCGTGTGGGATGTCACTAAGCGGACTGGTGTTCAAACCTTCCGTAGGGAGCATGACAGGTTCTGGATTCTGGCAGCACATCCAGAAATGAATCTTTTGGCAGCTGGTCATGATAGTGGCATGATTGTGTTTAAGTTGGAGAGAGAAAGGCCTGCTTTTTCTGTGAGTGGAGATTCTTTATTTTATGTCAAAGATCGTTTTCTACGCTTCTATGAGTTTTCATCTCAAAAAGACAATCAAGTGATTCCAATTCGGCGCCCTGGTTCTACCAGCTTGAATCAAGGACCAAGAACACTGTCTTACAGTGCTACAGAGAATGCAGTTTTGTTGTGCTCAGATGTGGATGGTGGATCATATGAACTCTACATTGTACCTAAGGACAGTGTTGGTAGAGGGGATACTGTGCAAGATGCAAAGAGAGGAGTTGGAGTGTCTGCTGTTTTTGTGGCTCGCAATAGGTTTGCTGTCCTTGACAAGAGTAACAATCAAGTATTGGTGAAGAACCTTAAGAATGAAGTTGTTAAGAAAAGCAGCCTTCCCATTGCTGCTGATGCAATTTTCTATGCTGGGACGGGCAATTTGCTCTGTAGGGCTGAGGATAGGGTGGTCGTCTTTGATCTCCAGCAGAGGATTCTTCTTGGGGATCTTCAGACCCCTTTTGTTAAGTATATTGTTTGGTCAAATGACATGGAGACTGTTGCATTACTTAGCAAACATTCGATTATTATTGCAAGTAAGAAACTCGTGCACCGATGTACCCTTCATGAGACAATTCGTGTCAAGAGTGGTGCTTGGGATGACAATGGTGTCTTCATATATACAACCTTGAACCACATCAAATATTGCCTTCCAAATGGGGACAGCGGAATTATCAGGACTCTTGATGTTCCAATATACATCACCAAGGTTTCTGGGAATACTATTTATTGCTTGGATCGGGATGGAAAGAACCGTGCGATAACAATTGATGCGACAGAGTATATATTCAAGCTGTCACTTTTGAAGAAAAGATATGATCATGTTATGAGTGTGATCCGAAGCTCACAACTTTGTGGCCAGGCTATGATTGCCTACCTGCAACAGAAAGGTTTTCCTGAAGTGGCGCTGCATTTTGTCAAAGATGAGAGGACAAGATTCAACTTGGCTCTTGAGAGTGGCAACATACAGATTGCAGTGGCTTCAGCCAAGGAGATTGATGAGAAAGAGCACTGGTACAGGTTAGGTGTAGAGGCTCTTCGGCAAGGTAATGCTAGCATTGTAGAATATGCATACCAGAGGACAAAGAACTTTGAAAGACTCTCCTTTCTGTATCTCATTACAGGGAATATGGAGAAACTGTCAAAAATGCTAAGGATTGCTGAGATCAAGAATGATGTAATGGGTCAATTCCATAATGCTCTGTATCTAGGTGACATTCGTGAGCGTGTCAAGATCTTGGAGAATGCTGGCCACTTGCCACTTGCATATGTTACAGCTGCTGTTCATGGCCTCACAGAAGTTGCTGATAGACTTGCAGGTGAATTGGGACACAAAGTGCCCTCTCTGCCTCAGGGCAAAGTGCCTTCGCTGCTTATGCCACCTTCTCCCATTTTATGTGGTGGAGACTGGCCCTTGTTGAGGGTCATGAAAGGGATATTTGAAGGTGGATTGGATAGCACTGGAAGGGGTGGACATGAAGAGGAGGAAGAGGATGCGGCTGCTGCTGACTGGGGTGAGGACTTGGATATTGTTGATGTAGATGGCGTGCAAAATGGAGATGCTGGAGTGGTCGTTGAGGATGAGGATGTTAATCAAGGTGATGATGAGGAAGGAGGATGGGACCTTGAAGACCTGGAGCTACCGCCGGAGATTGATACTCCCAAAGCTGCTGTCAGTTCTCGCTCTGTATTTGTTGCTCCATCCCCAGGCATGCCTGTCAATCAAATCTGGATTCAGAAATCATCTCTTGCCGGTGAGCATGCAGCAGCAGGCAATTTTGATACTGCTATGCGCTTACTGAGCCGACAATTGGGAATAAAGAACTTTTCTCATTTGAAACAAATGTTCCTAGATCTACACATGGGCAGCCATTCCTATCTGCATGCTTTTACTTCTACCCCGGTGATCCCACTGGCAATCGAGAAAGGATGGAGTGAGTCTGCGAGCCCTAATGTGAGGGGTCCGCCAGCACTTGTGTACAAGTTTTCACAGTTAGATGATAAGCTTAGAAGTGCTTACAAGTTCACGACAGAGGGGAAATTCGGTGATGCCCTGAGGGTTTTCCTGAATATACTTCACACCATCCCTCTTATTGTTGTTGATTCGAGGAGAGAGGTTGATGAAGTCAAGGAGTTGATTGTTATAGCGAAAGAGTATGTCCTGGGTTTGCGTATTGAGGTTAAAAGGAAGGAAATCAAGGATGACCAAGTTCGTCAGCAGGAGTTAGCAGCCTACTTTACCCACTGCAACCTTCAGAAGATTCATCTGAGGCTTGTGCTTGCTAATGCCATGACAATTTGCTTCAAGGGAGGAAATTATAATACTGCAGCCAACTTCGCTAGGCGGCTTTTAGAGACGGATCCCCCTAACGAGACTCAAGTGAAGAAGGCCAGACAGGTTCTACAAGCTTGTGAGAGGAACATGAAAGATGCAAACCAGCTGAATTATGACTTCAGGAACCCGTTTGTGATCTGTGGGGCTACGTTTGTGCCGATCTACCGTGGACAGAAAGATGTTTCATGCCCATATTGTGGTTCGCGGTTCGTGCCCTCCATTGAAGGGCAGATCTGCACTGTCTGTGATCTTGCGGTTGTTGGAGCAGATGCATCTGGTCTCCTCTGTTCCTCATCTCAGGTAAGATGATCAAAGGGAGATCTTTTTGAAATCCCATGCATCTGAGAGGGAATATTGAAATGTCGAAATGATAAATCTGCCTGCCCAATTTCAAGTCATCCAGGGGAGCTGCTGTGGCTGTGGTGATATATACGTCTATGAACAAAGGTAGGACTGTTGTGCTTTCAGTTTGGTTGAATTGTTTGGCCTTTTTTGTTTACCTTTTTATTTTCCACCTCTTAAAATCTTCATTAAGATATCGTGGTTCCATCTTACTGTAATAAGCAACTTGTTATGGCAGAGAATTTTGGATGCTATTCTTGTTTTAGTCATGTTATAAAACATAGTTATAGCTGAAAAGACATTGACATTGCAAGTTGAGAAGCGTGGTGGCACTAGAACTGGTTTGAGTTGTGTTTTGTTTTCATAGTAGTGATAACCTTCCGCATTATCTTTCTATATTGTGCTTACTGTTATGTCATTTTCGTGTTACCGTCGATGCTTGGACACAAATCATGGTTGGCTTTGCAGTAGTCTTGAATGGTGAAGAGTTCAGAGAGACAAACTGTTGTAGCTGCCGCTAGTAAGAAGTTGAAGCCAAATGAGGAGAGAGTTCTCAGATATATTGCTAGAGGGATTGATGTGGATTCTATACATTGTACACCATTCCACCAGATTGGATTGATACAATTTGTTGATTGAGAAAGGCAGTGATTGCAGAACACATTGACTTTAGTTTTGCCTTCCCTTCTTAAATATTTATGTGCTTAAACAGTTTCAAGATTTAATTGTGTCGACAAGTTGAATTCTAAATCTGAAACCATGACAACTGTTGATGTTGCGACCCATTGGAATCTGACTCATGATCTGGATTGTTGTCACCAAGATCAAATTGTTGGGTGGTTTAGAGATCTTAGTACCTCTGCTAATAATTAAGTAATCCTTTTGTTGCATGAACTTTACAGCTGATCAAAGGTATCGTGTTGCAGTGCTCTCAATCAACGTGGGTAATGAGGGTGCAACCTATTCACTTTTTTCTACAATGTGTCTACGGACACAATTGCATCAATGAATTTCAGCCAGTAATTTGAGAAATCTCTAGTAGATTTTCTCGTTCATACCAAGCACATCACAAATATCATGTTGGCATAAAAAGAATGCCCAAGAACATCGCAGACATAATTTTTCAAAAAAAAATAGTAGTGTAATGGAAGATCCATGTCATTTGATACAGAGCCTAAAAGTATCATATGGTGCAATAACGTGTACATAAATTTCATCATCAGAAGCCTGATCCTTGCCTTCATTCTTGTCTGGCCTTTGCTGAGAACTAGAAGGAGCAATCTAAGCAGTAGATCGCTTGAGCTTTGTTGTGAATCCTTATTTACGTTATCTTACTTTCCACATCTATTATAAACTCGATTGAGCTTGCCCATTCTTCTAAGAAATTTGATCTTGCCCTTTTTCAAACAAAAATTTCTAAGATCCGAGCTCATCTGACAATTTTTTTTAAGCCCATTGAGAATGCTGAGATATTGTGAAATTAGCTTGTCTCAAGATCACTGATCTTATTCTCCAACAGTGAAGGCTGCGCATCTTTGGATCTTAAGTGAACCTTTGCAAGAATGTATGAGGCTTGTTAGGACGAGTTGGGTGGGATCTCAAAAGAGTCCCTAGATATAAGTTGTCAGGGTCGCGGGGTGTCATTTCTACTTTTGGGGATGTGTCAAATGTAAGGGGATTTATTTTTTTATAGTGGGGTTGGTTTTAAAGTAGGGAATGGGGATAAAGTTCATTTTTGGCTTGGTGATTGGGTGGGAGTAGGTCTTTTATGTCATTTGTCCTAGAGTGTTTAGAGTAGTCTTTAATAAAGAGTCTACTGTTAAGGATTATTATATTTGGGAAGGGGAAAAGTTGTGTTGGAAAGTGAGTTGTAGGAGGGCCTTTCGTTCGTCGGAAGTTGTAGAATTCGAGTCCTTGTTGAGTCTTATTTCTAACGTTTTCTTATGTAGGGACGAAGAGGACTACCGAATTTGGACTATCGAATTTGGAAGCCAGACGCTACAGGTTCTTTTTCTTCCAAATCCTTATACAGGGAGTTAGACCCCTGTAATGGGGAGCAATCTTCTTCTACATTGGTTTGGTTAGGACTTGCTCCACCAAGAGTTGAGGCCTTCTGTTGATTCGCAGTTGTAGAGAAAATTTCAACATCAGATAATTTAAGGAGGGGCTTGATGTTGGATTCCATATCAGACTTGTGTTATTTTTGTGGGAGGGAGAGAGAGTTGATAGATCACATATTCCTTCATTGTGGACTTGTTTTATTTAGTTGGGGGTATTTTCTCAAAAAATGAAGTCTAGCTTGGTGTCCCCTATTATCACTAAGTGGGCTCATGGAAGGGATCTCCTTTGGTTTGGTGTGGGTGGATTTTATGGAGGATCATTCCTTTATTTATACTTTGGTCCATTTGGAAAGAAAGGAATGAGAGAATTGTTAGAAGGAAAGAATAGACTTGGGAGGATATTCTATCTAGAATGTCTATGAGAATTGCTCATTGGGCCCATGGTATAAAAGAATTTTCTAATGTCAAACATTGATAATATCTTATATAATTGGGGAGCTTGTTTGTTGATGAAAGTAGTAAAAAAGAGAAAGAAAGTGACTTTGAGTGCTCTGCTGTTTGGGTATCTATAGTTTATTGTAGATGGAGCTGCTCGTGGTAAACCAAAGCCAGCTGGTATTGGTGGTGTTCTTAGAAATTACAAGGGAAAGATGTTGTACATGTTTTCAAAAAATGTAAGGATAAAATACTTTAATGAAGCAGAAGTTTTGGTTATTTTGGAAGCTCTTTGCATCTATTATCAATCATTCCAGTCTAACCTCATTTTAGAAAGTGATTCTTTCAATGCAATATCTTGGGAAAAGGCTTTCAAGAACCCTTGGAAGATGGAGTTTTATTTTAATGAAATTAAACATCTATTATTGGAATCTTGTGTTTTGTTTCAACATATTAGTAGGTTTGCGAATGGAATGATAGATACTTTAGCTAAGCAAGGAATAGATCGTGTATGTAATTTAAGTGCTGCATTGGATAGGCATCAAGGGTGGTGCATGGTACGTATGTGAAGGTTTTTTTAGGAGGAGAGATCTTTTAGAATGGATTAATGCCAATCTTAATAATATGTGTGCAAACAATCAACTACATAGCGGAAACAAATCAAACCACAAGCACACACCACAAGAAGACACAAATTTTATGTGGAAACCCAAACTGAGAAAAAACTATGATCAAGAATCAAGCACTATGAATCATACTACAGTTATAAGAGAATACTTATAACCCTTATCCAGTTGCTCTTTAATCTAAGGACCTTGTGATTCCTTTGCAAAGCTCCCTGCATCAACGATGCGTTGCTGTTCTTTGTGACAGATCCAAAACACCCAGACGCCTTCTAGATGTTGCACTTGAGTCCTCAAAGCAATCTTCTACACTCAGAGAAGTAGAAGACAATGATCTCTATAGCAGAACTTCGGCCCTTCAACTTTCAAATGAAAGAACTCTAGAGAAAATGATATCAAACAAGCAATCTTCTTCTTAGAATATTGAGATCTGAGTTCCACACTTAGCGTTGAGAGAGAACCCCTTTTTATAGCCTCTAATTCGTACCTCACAAGGGTAATATAATCAGGAAAGGAGTTGGCATCAAACAGGGAAGTTTCCTTTTAATTCGGACTGAAAAATCGCAAGTTGGCGTACTTTCTGCACTTGTCTGATTGGTAGGATAAATTGCTCGATCGGTCGGATTAAGGTTTTGTTCGGGTGAAAATTTCAGCATTTTCCTACAAACTTTCGGAGGCTATAACTTTCTCGTTTCAACTCCGATTGAGGCGATCTTGGGCTCTACGGAATCCTCTAGAAACGAGCTTTCCGACGGTGGTTGCATGCCCATATCCGACGCTCAGTTTGTGAGATATGACCTTTTTAATCCATGTTGTTCGTAGAAAACCACTTCAATTTATTGCGTTTTCTTCTATTTCTTCACTTCAGTGCATTTGGCGACTCAAACCATTATCCATACTCAAAGATATATAAAATAAAACATTAATGGACTCAAGTTTTGTTCAACCCATGAATTTGCCAACACAAAAATACTTACAGTATGTCATAAAACAGCACTATATTTTTTCTAGCGGTACCTTTGTTGTACCAACTCTTCATTTTAATATATATCATTGTTACTTCCTTAAAAAAAAATGAGTGTATGAGGCTTGTTTTGGTTCTTCTATATCTTGAATATGGAGATTGTTCTACTTGTTTACCGTAGATTGGAGAATATACATTACTTTGACCAACCCTCTTTATCCTCTCCTGATAATGTGATAGTGGAAGACTGGAAGACTTCACAGACGCTGATTTACAAAGGATCTTAATTGGTAGCCTATCAAAGAGGGAGTTATTTTCTGGCCATCTAAGTTGCAAAAGTCAATGCATTGAAGAGGTTTCTTTATGAGCAGGTTTAACGCAATGATAGTTAGACTGCTATTGGTCTTTTAGCAAAAATGCTACATATATCACGCGTGTAAAAAGCATGTTGATGTAAGATACCATTAAATTTATGAGGTCATCAACTGGAATCTCATGAAGCTTGAGAGGCTTCACACCAACAAGAATTCCTCTATATGATGATAAGGATCGTGTTGAAGGGAAATGGAGCTGCATTTAGAGCTGCCAGGATTGAACTCTGGTAGGGGTTCAGGACGTCTTCCCCATGGTTTTGAGAGGGGAAATTATTGGCTAAGTGAGTTTAGGGTTAAAAGTTTACACCACCAATTTTCCCGGCAATTTAGAAAACCTCCGCACCAGATGTGCCAAAGCGATTCTGAATTCTCGGGGTCACGAATGCCGAGACCCCCTCCATGATTGGTTTAGAAGCCGTCTCCCATCTCAGGGGAGTATACCTCCGATTGGTCTGGACCATTCCGAAGAAAACTAGATTGGATCTTACTAAATCTTCCAACATGAGTTTTTGTCAGATGCTGGACACCCATCCAATATTGAGGGATAGTTGATAAAACTGGTTGAATGGCTATCCCCCTACCGGCTATAGAAAGCGATTTTCCTCTCCATCTGAGGGTGCTCCTCTGCGTTCCATCATGGCTAATCAGAGCACCAACAGGTCTGTGGTTGGCAATACCAAAAGATCAGAGCACCAACAGATCTATGCTTCCAGAGCATAAAATCTGCTCTCTCTCTTTCTCTCTCTCTCATGTTTATTCAAACTTACTGCATGAATGGATGTAAATCCAAATATGACTCTCTCTCTCTCTCTCTCTCTCTCATGTTTATTCAACCTTACTGCATGAATAGATGTAAATCCAAATATATGTGATCTTGGTGATTCATCAGGTGGGCCCATATGACATGGTTTTAGCAAATTGTTACTACCCAAAAGTCTGCCATTTAATCTAATTTGGATGTGAACGGTGCCATAACTTGTCGAGTGAACGTGGCCCACTTATCCGAAAGTTACTATAAAAGGATTTTTCTGGTGGAGCATGGCGCATCCTCATCTAAAGAGCTGTTGTTCCATTCTTATTAGTTAGCTGATAGGCATCTTTAAGAAAGAGATGAGGATAACCATGCTTCTTTATTTTATTTTAATCGTTTGGATGGGTGCATTCCATAACTAGGACCCATTGATTTGAAGGCTTATAAAGTCTGTTTGTTCTCTTCCCTAAGAATGGAAGGAGATTGGAGGGTGATTATCTTTAATTAATTTATGGTTAGATTCCTTTGTTGGTGAGGGGGACCCATAGTAAATAAGAGACACCCCTAGCAAGGTAGTCCTCGTTGTCAATACATGTGGCCTATGGGCATGGAATATACCTCTTCTGTCCCATCAGCCCCATGAGAGGAAATGAGCCCCCATAAATATCTTAAAATTCTAGATAATATCAAGGTCGCTGAGATGGGGGATAAGGAAAGCCAACTTCCTGATTCAAAGCATTTCAGACTCCTCTAGAAGCATGGTCTCATCTTCATCGCCAGCCATGCATATTACCCAATGGGAATACTGTAATAAAGTAATTAGCAAAAGAGATATTGAGGAGTACTATCTGACGGAATATTTAGGTTTCCACCGCGATCAAGTAACTGCGCGGTTGCCTATAACCCACAAGCTTAATTTCAATCAATGAATATGAAAATTGATGCTTTTTTTTTTTGTTTCATCTTTTTTTATTAGAGATAGGGTTTGAAATTTAAAACTATGAACTGGGTCTAGGCACAAAATTAATGGTTCACATGATAATTAGAATGACACCATACACCATTATGCAAATCTTAATTCAATGCGATTAGGTTTTACCGAATTGTTGAATACTGTAATTGCACATGTGCTATTGACTATGATAAAATCACTAGTATTAATCAACACTGCTTTACAGCTAATTTTAATCATTGTGACGTCTGAAACTCGATTTTCTTGTGAAGAATTGAAAAATCTTTTGAAGAATTGTGTCACCATCATCTTAATCTTATACTATCAATCTGGAGTTGGCTTTAAAAATTCAAACCATGGATTCTTTCCAACTTGCGAAGAATATATATTGCTGTTTATAAAGGATATTATTTATATAATAATAATAATAATAATAATAATAATAATAATAAAAATATTATTATTATTATTATTATTATTTTCTTATTCAAATTTTTTTTATCAGAAACATAACAAGTCTATGAGATATGCAACAACAATAATAATGATTATCAGTCTTTATCAGTAATTAAGTGGGAAGGAGCACCCACATGTGCAGGGAAAACTCATGGGATCCAGTCCTTCGTCACTACCTGTAACGGAATCAAACTTCCTGAGCTATATTCCATCATCGATCGTCCAGACAAAACAAAGAAGAAAAGATACCAAAAAGAATGCGTAAATCAATATATATCATCAACCATCCACCATTAAGAAGTGATATCATCCTTGCGTAGACTTGTAACCGAAGAGACTGTTAAGGACCTTGCTAACACACACATATATTTCCTTCTCCTAGGGCCAATTCTTGCAATAAGGTGAGCATTGCATGCCAAAACACGTCGTGGGACTTCCTCTAAAAAATCGGAAATGAAAATGATCTCACTCAAGTAGAAACATCCAAAAACTGATTGCTCTGACTGTGTAATAGAAAATTCTCATGCACTAGAAGAGTCCCACCAGATTGCTTGCACACAGAAAACAATTAATCCAGCTAATGGACTAAGCACATGTTATGAGAAATGTTATGCAAAAAAGGGAGAGAAATCACGTTAATAATTTTTGTAATTTAACTGTTGAATATCTATTTCTTCTACAGTAGAAATCCCTATACAAGTATTTCATGTTTTCCCTTGACAAGATATATCATTCTTCCTGTCATTTCCATCTAAGACTCCTACAGTTCTTCTAACTACATCCAAAGCAATAGATACAGTTTTCAATATGTATAATACGAGACAAAATCTATATGCATGTACTCCCAATTCACCTGTATAATTATTTGCTGAAACTCCCACAATCTATTAGCCTCCTTCCTTTTAAGTTGATCCTCACTAGCTTCATCTCAACACAAGAAATTCTCAGGCCGAATCCATTGACGTATTATTAATGCTGCCACAGCTGTTGTTCCGTACTAATCACTTGCTTTGACTTGGGGCACCTTACACTGAAGTTTGTTTCTTGATCCATGATTTGGCCTTATGTAGTGAACACAGGAAGGAGAATAATGTAAATAAATGGAAAATATACTTTTTCTTTACAAGGTTCATCACCATGAACCCGATAATTATTAGTTCCAATTCATGCCCAATAGTTGGTTTTGTTGCCGGAAAACGTCGTCACTGATAGTCCCAAGAAAGGAATTTTGGTAGAAAGGGGCTCCCTGAGGGAGCTGGTTGAGCAACGCAGCCATAGAATTGCTTCCATTGTTCCTGGCACCCCCTGTGCTATCGACGTTGCCGCCGTGCAACCTCTTCAAAGGGGATCCGATGGGGCTGGTCTCGTTCCAATACTGATAACTGAGGGTTCTTTTCAGTGGGAGTGTACCTGTAGCAGAGACCATTGGGCGGTCAGATTTTGTATTCGTGGCTGAGGATGCTAATTGGGGCATAGGATTGCCATTCATTCCGACGTCATCGGTTAACAGGTCGCAAAAGATCTGGTCATTTTCAAGTAACGCGCTGAAGCTGGTAGGCCTCTGAGCTTGTGATTTTGGGTTCTGGTGGAGATTGATGGAAGGTGGCACTGATGCAAGAATGTCATCCATGGAATCATCCTTGTCTGGCTCCATGTGCTTATTAGAATTATTCTTCTTGTAAATCCGACACAAGACCCAGTCATCAAGCTGTCCATGAAAAGAACTACAATGAAAACATCATCATAAACAGCTAATCAAACCTATTCATCATCAGTTTGATTATCAATGCCAAATTCAATGTCTTTGATCAATCTTTTCCCCTATCTTCCATTTTGGATCAATTGGGATTGAACCCATTAGTGAAAAGTTGTCAACTTTTCATTTTAATGACAAAGCCCTCAAAGCATATATATATATAAAGTAAAACAGTAAAATCAATATAAAGGATTCCCTACTCTAAGAGAGTTCTTTTTGGATGCTGCATCCAAGTTGGGAGGCTTTGTGGTGCAATTGTCAACGAGGCGGTATTCATGCATAATCCAATTAGTCTTAATCCCTTTTGGAGGCCTGCCACCATAAAACACCAGCGCCTTCTTCACGCCAACCTTTTGATTCTCTTTTGATGTCAATATGGGCTTATCAGTTCCGGTTGCTTTCCAGTAACCTGAAGTGGCTGCGCGGTTAGGCCTTGCACCGTTGGGATACTTCCTATCTCTGGGGCTGAAGAAGTACCACTCTTGTTCTCCGAAAGTCGCCTTACCTGAAAATTCAAATAATTAAGCACCACCCAAACAACACACAACATAATTCAATAGAGCCAACCCCAAAAAAAAAAAAAAAAAAAAAAAATAATAATAGAAAAACTAGGATGAGCCCAAGACTACCTGGAAGCTCCCATGGATCAAACTTGTAGAGATCGACTTCCGCGATAATTGTGACCGGAAGCGGAGAGGAGGTGGCCTTCTTCTTGAGGTAGTGAACGACAAGCTCCTCGTCGGTGGGGTGGAACCGGAACCCCGGCGGCAGCTGCGGCTGCCGCGAGCCAGATGAAGAATCAGTGCTCTCCATGAATTCCAATATCCAATTCTGCAAAATTCTCTACAAATTAAGCCCAGATGTTCTTTTTTTTTTTTTTTTTTTGGTTCTCCTCTTCTCCACCTTTTGAGAGATGAAGAAAGAGATATATAGGGAGAGAGATAAAGCGCAATGAGGGAAGCGAAGGATAGGCTTCTTTTAAATAGTATGGGGGAGGGTGGTGATGCCAGCGTGCGTAGCTAGCGCAGGTATACCGAACGCGGACCAGCGAAGGAGCGACGCGTGTGATTCCCTCCGAAGGAGAGGGGGCCACTTGGATGGGATGATGGTGGGGACCACATGGGGCACAAGGCAACAAAAGAGGGGGAAGGGTGGGATAGCATTTGTGGTGGGAACCGGCTTCTGGTGCTTTTGATGTCATGCTTTTGTTATGCAACCCCACACACTTTCACCTTTCTCTTTCTGCAGCTATCAGATGAGATGATATATAGGGGGTCCTCCTCCTCCTCCTCCTCCTCCTCCTCTTACCCCACCTATAGCTTCGTCAAAGCAGTTTTTGTTTTGTTCCCACTCTGCTTCTTTACATGTGGGGCCCACTTTGTCGTCTGCGTCCTGCTGAAGTTCTAATTTCTAACCACCTTCGATTGTGTTACCATTAGATTTGTTTGTTTCAATCCCTCCTCACTGCCGTGCATTTTGTCCCACCATTTCAACCATAGGGAGCGGTTGTTTGGATGAATTTTCCACGGAATTCATATCTTGGAAGTCCCTCTAGCATTTGAAATTTCTTCTTTAATTAGTAAGATGTGAGAACCCAACCCTGTGAATTGTAGCATTTGGTTTATAGAGTTTCTCAAATTCTAACTAGCTTCCAAAATGCTAGGGTATTTGAATTTTGAATGTTTGTGAATCCAACTAGGGTACAACATTTGGGAAATTTAAATAGTCCACATAGAGGAATTCTTTGATATAGTATAAAATGAATGAATTTCTGATGAGATCTTTTTACTTATGTTCGTAACATTTTGAAACATAGACAATAGTTAGATGATGTCTCTTAAGCATTTAGAATTTCTTGTGTAACTTATAAGATACTTAAAGTCTAATATCTTCGATTGTCACTCTTGAAATAGGAATTTATCAAGTTCCGAGGCCTAAAAACTGTGCTGTACTTAGACTATTTGTAAATCTTTCTATGGGACATAATTTGGAGAATTAATATACATCTTCTTCCAACAAGAATTCTAGGGCTTGTTTGATATTTTTACTCTTTTCTTATAGATCCAGCTAAAATTAGGCTAGTAAAAAAAGAGGCTAGAATCAAAATATATGTCTGGTAATGCATGGACTTATTTTAAATAGACTTTTAAATTAATGGTAGGGATTTTTTCACAAATTTCTCAAAATCTACAAGGTATTCGGCCTTAAAATTTGACCAGCCTTGTTTATTCTTCCAAAGAGATCTAATGGTTTGGATCCTGTATTGGGGCCTACAATTGAAAAAAAAAATCAAATGGTAAGCAAATATATCAAGATTGATAATGATTCAACAACTGAAACTTGCTCTTCTAGTGATCATTGACCTTATAAATGCTTTCAACGGTTTGAATCATAATTTATTGTCCCAAAAATAATAAAAAAGAGAAAAACAGGATTGCCTATGGGCTAATCTAAAATTGAGTATGGGACATCGATGGTTGATATTTGTTCGAAAATTTCTCGAGACCCAAAAGGCATAAGCCTTCCAAAGAGATATAACAGTTTGGATTTTGGGTTTGGGGCCCACAAAATTCAAAAAATTATATCTAATGGCTCACATCTTTCTGCACATGTCTTGAGATTGGTGATGATCCAATAGTTGACATTTGGTATTATATTTGTGTTTGATCTTGTGAACATTTCCAATGGTTTGGATCTTGATTTATCCTCTTGGGTATTCACAACGCCTAGTCATTATATTGCTGCTTCTTTTTTTCTCACCTCTTTATTTCTCAATTGCCTTATAGGGCTATGGAAAAAAGAGTCATTGCCTCTGCTTGTCCAAATTGGATAGAGACTGAAAATAGGTGCCAAACTTTTTTTTTTTCAAAACCTTTACTTGCTTTAGAAATTTAGAGAAGTAAAGGCAAAAAATGGAGATGCCAAATAGGGGCTTAGAATTCTTGCAAACAAACAACCTAACATATTAGGTTATTAATGCATCTTGAGAGTAGTTTTGGACCAAAAGTTACTTATGAACATAGATGCATTAACTAAAATAGATTATATAAGATAGCTTAGGAGGATAGATTAGAATATCAAAAAAAGAACACCTAATCAAGATGCCATTATTATAACATAAAAATTGTATAAGCATATGTGACAACAGTACATAATATACTACTATATTGTATTACTTTTTTTTTACTTTGATTATTATTATTATTATTATTATTATTATTATTATTATTATTATTATTGGACCCATGCGAGTATGGCCTGGGGAAACCATTGTTGGATATTTCAAATGTGAATATCTTTATCAAACACCTTTGGGACTCTCAAAGGAAATGGGATGAAACAAAGTCTATGAGGTACTTTAACAATGTTAAAGATGTAGAGGATTAAGATCAAGTCGGAATTGGTTAATATGATTAGTTAGAGATTTTAGTGTTGAATTTGAATTTAGATATTTTGGTTGTTGATTATCTATAGAAATTGAGGTCATATCCTTATATGAAAGTCATGGTGAATTTTATGCAATGATATTGTTATTAGTTTTTTAAGTTCTTTATGATATTAGAGTTGGGCCTAGTGGTGACCTTGAAATCAAGTTGGGCATGGTCTTATCTTCTGCGATAATCACAACCAATTTTCTTTTATTTCAATAAAATCCTTTCCTCATCCATACATTCATATACCCAACCCTTACGATCTCTCTATTTTCACAAACTTGCACAAAAACAAAACTTCTAAAAGAAATTATGACAGATTTCATCCAATGGTACATCGGCACCGATGAATCAAGAAAAAGGAGTGGGCTGCAACAGTGATGGTTTCACAGACAAACAATGATCACCAAGAAGACATGATGATCGATTTTGCAAGTTATTAATATTTTATTATTTTTGGAGATCGAACAGATTATGATTTATTTTCATGTTAACAATCACATGTCCTTTCAATAAAGAGCCATGTGATTGAGGGTGAATGTTAGAGCATTACGATTAGGATTGAATTGGTCAATATTGTTGGTTCAAGATTTTAGTTTTGATTTGAATTTATATAGTTTGGTCGTTGATTATCACAAAGTATAAATTAAGTATAAATTGAGGTTATTTCCTCATATAAAAGTCATGATGAAGTTTATGTAATGATTTTATTTCTTTAAAAGTCTTTAGTAGATATCCTTAATGCGATTTTGTCTAAAATTGGATTTCAGATTGTAGTTCAATTAAAAATGGTGGAACATAAAAGAACAAGTAAATTAATTAACCACACAAATAAAGAGGCACACGATTTTCTACGTGGAAACTCTCCTTGGGAAAACCCACGAGTCCTCCTATGACTAATAGAAACAAGCATTATGAATTAAACAATTACAAGATAAACTTACAAACCCTTCCCTAGTTTCCTTAACCTAGGGATTGTAGTGCTTTTTGCCAACTCCCTATTGTCACGACTCTCCGCCATTCACTGATTGCTGTACTTGATCCAACCAATCGTCTATAGGAGAAGACAATTTTCTACAAGGAAGTAGAAGTAATATCCTCTAAAGCTCAAAGTTTCAGCATAATTTCTCCAATGGCTGCTTTAGAGAAAAATGGTATTTCCAATGTATATTTTTAACTTAGAATAGGGAGATAAGTGCCTTAGGGTAGAGAGAGAACCTTTATTTATAACCCATAATTTATAACATAAAGTTATACTTCAATTAGAACTAAAATAGGCAATCCCAGCAGAATTAGGAAACTTAGTAAAAGGGATTTGGGTTTTTTCTAGTTATCTGCTTGAGCTGTTGAAGCTTCTGCTTGGTGTAAATTCCCAACCTCCGCTTGAGCTTGCACACTTCTGCTCGAGCCCCTAATGTTTCTGTAACAACTTGAATTTTTATTTTTAATTAGAATTAATCTTGATCTTTGATTTGATCTGTGATGGATCCAAATGCATTTGTGCTATTTAAAATTTGGAATCATTTGTGGGACCATGATTTATTAGAATTTGGCTTATTAGGGAATTTGGCTCAACCAAGACACTCAAATTAATTAGGTCTCTTGTTGTTATACTTCCTATCTTAACTCTACTTTGAAATTAGTATTCAATCCCAACTTGTGTATTAGAGTCTAAGCAGAAATAGTTTTCCTTAGCTAAATCTAGTTTGAAAATAAGTGTTTTTTTAGGACTCTTGCGTTTAGCTTTCTATATAAAGAACACCAACATCATTTCTTGAGTCACCTATCAATCTTATCTAAATGTTCTCTTCTCTTCTCTACTAGAGTGCCCTCTTTTTAAGGTATGGTTTCTCTTGTCTCTCTCTTGCTTTTTGTAGTTATTATTGTTGTAGGTCATTCACATAGTCTTCCATGGTAGCATGCTCAAGTAGGTTTACTTTATCATGTTGTTGTTCATGCCATGTCATGACCTCCATCACCATCCAGTCATCACCATTAGTCACGCACAGCCGGGCCACCAATATGCCAGGACCAACCCACCACATGCATCAGCTCACCTGAACCTAGGCCAACTAACCGAACCCATCCCACCAGCGTGAAACCAACCCACACAGAACCCGTCTCTGTTTTCTTTTTCTGCTTCTTCTTCTTCATCTTGTCTTCCAGAGTTCTCTTTTTCACTTCACCGCCTGCATCATCTTTTGCTGAGCACAGCTCCAGTTTGCCACCCACCTCCCTCGCATCATCTTCTTCCTTCTGTTTCTTCTTCTTACTTTTGTTTTCTTCTTTCCCTTCTTCCTTTTTCTTCTTCCTCCGTTCTCCTGTTTTCTCTTCCTTCTGACGGGACCCAAACTAAGCAGGCCCCGGTCTTTGTTATTCCTTCACTCCTCGTTCCTCTCCTATTCTTTTCTTCTTCTTTTCTTGTTGCACTCACCATATTCATTAGCACTTTATTCATGGAAACCACCTCAGTCCCAGCAAACAAACAGCTCTTACTCTTCCTCTCTCGATCACCAGTCTTCTTCACTTCCTCCCTCTGTGCACAACAATACCAACCCAATCATCATCGTCTCTTTCTTCTCTCTGTACCCACTTCTCACTCTTCTCCTTCTTTTTTTTCCTCTCCTTGTTCTCTTATCTTTTCTCCCTGATTTCTCTTCCTTGCTCCTTCCTTTGTCTTCTCTTTCTTTTGCTTTTCTTCTTTTTTTGGTTTCCGTTTTCTCCCACTTTTTCTCCCTCATGCTTTCTGTTTTTTCTGTTCCTTCTATTCTTCTTCCGTCAACTAGTCCACTTCTCTTCAACCAACATCACCGAAGCTCCATAACAGAACAGCACTCCATCTTGGTTCCACCTTCTGTTGTTTCCACTCCAACATCTTTCCTTTTATACTAGTCTGAGTTCTCCACCTCATCATTGTCTCAATCATGCGTACCCACTTAGGCAACCAGCTCTAGTTCCACTGTTTTTCTTCCATCTCCATTTTTCTGTAATAGAACATTAGATGGTCTCTGCTTTCATGTATTTTAATTAAAAACCCATCGGGCCTACTATCCCTCTTACTTGACCTATAGGTTCCACTCAGACGTGCAGGCCCCAGGTCACGACCCAGTAGTTTAGGTCCATCTACTCACTATCCAATTAAGCAATCAATTCGCCCAAGTCCTAACCACTCAGTCTATAAGCATGCATGAATTTATTTATTTAAGCCTACTTGTAATATCCAATCCAGACTCAAATCTATAGTTGTCAATTTTTTCCATTTAACACTACACCAAAAATGCAGCTCAGGAACGGATTATGGGCCCGGTTTTGGGCCGTTCCTAAAATGAAACGGATTTGATCCGTTTCTGCCCGAGGCCCGTTTGATCCGTTTCCACAAAAGGGCACGAGGGCTCGTTCTCCTCTTTCCTCAGCCGTTCCAACGCCTTCTCTTCTCTTATACTCTTTCGTTGAGGATCGTCTGTTCCCGCTCTTCGTCCTCAGCCGTTCCCGCAGATCGTCTGTTCCCGCTCGTGCAGTTCCCGATCTTCGTCCTCAGCCGTTCCCGATCTTCCGTTGCCGCTGCTTCCTCAGCTGTTCTTTTCTCAAAAGGCAGGTTCTTGTTGTCTTCTTCGCCATTGATGTTCTTGTTGTTCGCCATTGATGTTCTTGTTGTTCTAATCGATCGATCGTTGTCTCTCGTTGGTCGCAGGAGCAGAGAAGAGACGGCTAGGGTTTTGTTTTCTCCAGTCTTCTTCACATTGGTTGCGGGAGAAGAAAAGAGACGGCTAGGGTTTCGTCTTCTCCAAGTCTTCTTCACATTGGTTGCATCTTCCGCAAATCTTCTTCTTGTCTCTCCATTGATGCAGGTTTTTTTTTTCTTTTTTCGATGGCGTTCAATGAGGCTTGTTTGCAGCCTCACAGTTAATCTGGAAGGAATTGCTCATTCATTGGAGCAGAAGATTTAATCAGCCTTCCCATTAAGAGGCAGGCAAATCTCTGTAGAGAAGATGTAGGTCAACTTACAGTGAAACCCACAGTAGAAACATGGGCCCGAAAAATGGCAATATGCCTCCATTTGCATACTCCTGTGAAACATGTAATATAAAACTAGGCATCTTGTTGAAATATGCATGGGTTTATTTATTTATTTTGGATGTTTCTTAAATTTCACTTTCTTGATACCTAGATGTATACCGGTTTTCTTTCATGTGGTTCTGTATAATATTCGATAGCAGAAGATTGTGTGCTGGGGCTTGCTGCTCATTGCTTAAAAGTTAAAATAACATGCCAAGGTGCCCTTTGATGGGCTTGTCAGGGCAGTGGTTAGTTTGCCAAATTTTATTCTTTACAAAAAGGATGGGTCTACATCACAAGCATGGAATCCAAAAATAACTTTAGCAACAAAACCTATATCGTGAAACAGATGATGTCATGTGACACCAATCTGTGCTTTTCTATCAAAATGAAATGGTCTTACATATTCATCCATTACATGCCCACCTGTCAGAGCTATCAGAATCTTGCAATTATAAGAAAGTGCACCACCACATACAAGAGAAGGTAAAGCCTTTCCCATGTTCAGTAGAGACAGATGTGAACTTCCAACATGTCGCAACAAACCATGTCTTGAACCTCAATGCTAACCACAAAGTGCAGCCGAAATCATAAATATTTTCAAGTAAATTGTTTGGCTGGAAAGCACCACATGATAGCATTGTAGCAGACTTCAGAATCCACACAAGTATATTTACTTGGGGAGAAATGTTAAACCTCTCCTGATCCTGAGTCTCAAAATCACGGGCCATCCCAGTCATTGGCATCTTCAGGGATTGAACTCTTGACACCCTGTATCATATCTTTGGTTATTTGTGTCCCCTCTTGACTCATCTCCTGAACTTCAGATGGTGTTAAGATTCTTATGCATCGAACGCAACTTACAAACTCTCTGCACATGATTCATTGGAAAGTCAGAGACTGATATTCTAATCAAACAGCAGATGCTGAGTGAGAGCAACTAAGGATAGAAATCAAATGGGAATCATCTGTATTTTAAGTTACATGTCTGTCTAGCAACTTCCACTTCACAAATACTGCAATTTATGCACCACTATGGGCAATGGTCCCTTCCCTCAAAAGTTAGTGTTGGTTCTTATGGTAAATTAATATTCTCTGAAAAAAGGTGTTTAGATGATTGAAGTACTACATATGGAAGAAAAGTATAATCTAAGCTACTCTTTCTTGTTCCCTTTACTTCTTGGGAAAATAAATTGGTTTATAAGAAATTAGGGCCTTCAAAAGGGCAAAGACTGAACGATGGTGGAGATCGACAAGGACCATCAAACTAATGCCTCCTTTGATAGGAAATGATTGCCAACACTTCACCTTATGAAATTAAATTTTAGGACTGATGCTCCCTCAGATCTCCATCCATGAGCCTTCACTTGACCCACTTATATAGAAGTCCATTCCCTAGGAAGAATTTGGTAGAAATCAGCCAAACAGGCCCAAAATTCATTATGCGAGTAATTTGCATCAAATACAATTAGCTCAATACATATTAGGGATCACATAACTAAATTAGAATCTTTCAGAAGAAAACAGCAGATGCTGGAATAAAATAGGACTGGAAATCATCCTGCAAGAAAGATGCACATTGCCTGTGGGTGGTGAGTCATGCAACTAGTGTGCAGCGAGAAAAAACCTACAATAAATAAAGCTAAAGAGAAAGATCCTTCTTCACTGATACTAAAACCATAATTAGTGTTCCTTCACTCTTTCTTCTTCTTTTCTTTGTTCTCCCTTTGTAATCCTTTCTCTTTCAATAAATGATGCTGCAAAAAAAAAAAAAAAAAAAAAAAAAAAAAAGAAAGAAAGAAAGAAAGAAAGAAAAAAAGAAAGAAAAAAAAAGAGACTACTCATACTAGCTATTTCATGTAAACAGTACGAATTAGGCTACAACTCCAACTTGTAAATATCATTGGGGATTCATTTAAACTTGATTATACTTGTATGTTTTAAGTTGTAACCTCTCCTAGCTGGACTGTGTCCCAAAGTTTTGGGATCTAGAACTCATTGTCCTTGTTTGTGCAACAAAACAATGCATGGATTACGTATAGTGAACATTCATCAAGTTGTTTCATACGTGATTCTTTCATGTTTTCACTCTTCAGAGTAGGTTTCTATATAGGTTGCAGCTAAGAAATATGTTACCTCACTGATTGCAGAATGTCGTTACCAAGTGACAAAGCATGGATGTCCAAACACAGATTAAGTCGAGAGTATTTGGATGGACTTGTGCATTTCTTTGAGTTTGTAAAGAAAAATGGTGGTGGATTTCAGCATTTTCCTTGTCCATGTGTGAAATGCCGAAATGGGCATGGAATGATAGACCTTAACTTGATTTATGACCATTTGCTGGTTTTTGGTATTGATCAGTCATATACACATTGGATTTTTCATGGAGAAAGTGTTAACACAGCTAATGAGAAACCATCGACATCGAAGTCTTATGACCAAATGGACGACATGTATCCTAGAATGGAGGAGCTTGTAAATGATGCATTTGGGAGAATTGGTGAACATATTGATTCTCTCATGGACGATCTCGCAAGTAATGAAGATTTAAATGAAGACTCTCCAAGGTTTCAAGGCCAAGAAGACCATGAAGCCAGGAGATATAAGTCTTTATTTGATGATGCAAGGCAAGCTTTGTATCCTTCATGTCCTAGGGAACTCACAAAATTGCCAGCTATTGTTGAGTTGTACAGTTTAAAAGCACAAAATGGTTGGTCAGACAATAGCTTTAATGATCTCCTTCAATTGGTAAAGAAGTTTCTACCGATAGGAAATACATTACCAGAAAGCACATATCAAGCTAAGAAGATGATCAACTCATTAGGAATGACCTATGAGTGTATACATGTATGCCCGAATAATTGCATTCTTTACTGGAAAGAGTATAAAGATAGACAAAATTGTCCAATCTGTCATATATCCAGATGGAAGTCAGATTACTTGGCAAAAAAGAAAAGTGTTAAAGTTCCATCAAAGGTTTTGAGATATTTTCCTTTGACACCTAGGCTGCAGAGGCTATACAGGTTAGATTTCAAAGTTAAATATATTTTCTAGGCCATCCTATTTTCTATTGGAATATTACAATCCATACTAATTCATTAATTGTATACTTTGTTGTGTAGTGTGCCATGGATAGCGGAGCAAATGATTTGGCATTCTCGACCGAAAGAATATAGCGGTGTTATGCGTCATCCATCTGATTCATCAAGTTGGATGGTAGTAAATACCAAGTGGCCAAGTTTTTCCGAGGAACATCGTAATGTCCGTTTAGGACTTGCGACTGATGGGTTTAATCCTTTTAGACATCTTAGTAGTATTTATAGTTGTTGGCTTGTCATTATCGTGCCCTATAATCTCCCTCCCTCAATGTGCATGAAAAGAGAATTTTCAATGTTGACAGTATTGATACCAGGTCCAAAAGGACCAGGTAAAGTCATTGATCTTTACTTGCAACCATTGGTTGATGAGTTGAAGGAATTATGGCTTAATGGAGTGCAGACATATGATTCTCATTCGAGGGAAGTTTTTAATATGAAAGCTATGTTGATGTGGGGAATTCATGATTTTCCTGCATATGGGAGTTTATCAGGTTGTGTAACACATGCACAATATGCTTGCCCAATTTGTGCTGAGGGAACCGTTGCTGAACGCCTTAAAAGTGGAATGAAGTACTCCTATCAGGGTCATCGAAAATTCCTTCCTACTGATCATGTTTTCAGGACCTAAAAAGCGGCTTTCAATGGTAAAACAGAGGAAGGAAGACCTCCTCGTCGATTGAGTGGTTCAGAGGTTCTTAACAAGGTAGCGGATATTCAGATGGATATTGGTAAATCAAAGGTGAAGAAACGAAAAAGTTGTGATGATGAGTTGACCAATAATATAACTGCTTGGTACAAGAGATCAATTCTTTTTGACCTACCATATTGGAAGGTGATTTTACTTACTTTGGCATTATATCTTTTATACATCCATCTTAATGAATAGATAGCTAACCATTTTTCTTTAATATGCTTTAACAGGATTTACCAATTCGTCATAATATAGATGTGATACATGTTATGAAGAACGTTGCTGAACATCTTTTGTCGACGATCTTAGATGTCAAAAATAAAACAAAGGATGACACAAGTGCACGTGAAGATTTGAGGCGAATGAACATTAGAAAAGAGTTATGGTTACAAGAATCGGATGGTAAGACTATTAAACCGAAGGCACCGTTTACTCTAAGTCGTGTGGAGAAAGAATTATTCTATCGTACATTACATGACTTGAAGGTTCCAGAAGGGTATAATTCGAGGTTTAAACATCATGTGAATCTACAAAATCTTGAAATGAAGGGGCTTAAGTCACATGATTACCATATCATAATGCAACAATTACTACCTGTTTTGCTACAACATGCTTTAACAGAGCATAAGACGCTGAAGGGTGCTATTCAACAAATTTGCAACTTCTTTAATGTCTTGTGCTCAAAGACAATTAGTGCAGATAGTATTATTGCTGCCAAAAAATGGCTTATCATTGCAATATGCATCTTGGAGAAATTCTTTCCACCGTCGTTTTTTGTAATTAGCGTTCATCTCATGGTGCATTTAGCCGACGAAGCATTAGCTTGCGGTCCAGTTAGATTTCGTTGGATGTATCCTTTTGAACGGTAAAGTTCTAACTCCAAAGATGTCTTTTGAATGGTATAATATAGTGCTAATTTGAAATCTCTCAACAGGTTAATGAAGGTCTATAAAGGATATGTAAAGAACGCAGCACATCCTGAAGGGTGCATTGCTGAGCGCTACATTGTAGAGGAGTCTATTTTGTACTGTATGGAATACATGCCAAATGGTGATAAAGGTGGTCACAAGAGGACGCGTCAAAGATTCCTAGATGAGGATGGTATGTGCGATGAAGAGCCCTTGGATAAAGGCAAACTTTTGTACCTAACAAACACACAACATCAACAAGTACGTAGATGGGTTTTGAATTGCTATGCTGGAATTGCGGATTGGCAAGAGTGAGTGGGTGAAGTTTTTTAAATAACTTGTTAGTCTAGTAATTAGATAACATGTACATAAATATATATAATAATGTGTCTGTCATTGATACAGGAAATATAAAATGTATCTAAGAACAAACAATTCGAAGGGACAAAAAAGAAAGGGCAGTGTGTTTAAGAACAATGAGACTGATTTCATCAGTTGGTTGAGGAAGGAGGTATTATTTTAATTATTTATTAGATTTTATGTATTGGATAATTAGTGACTATTTGTATATGCTGAGTACTATGAAATCCCAATGTTTATATGCAGATGGAATTTATCGAGGGCAATCAGACTCTGAAACGACTCGCAGATGGCCCAATGTTTAAGGCAAAATATTATAACAAATATCGTGTTAATGGATTTGTATTCTCTCCAATTGAATATGAGACTAACAAGTCAACACAAAATAGCGGGGTTTCAATGAATGCCATCACTAAATTCAGGGCAAGTGCTAAAGACAAGAATTACAAGGAAGATGAGACTACTTATTATGGAGTTGTAAGGCAGATAATCGAGCTGAATTACATTGATTTTCGTCAAACAGTATTTTATTGTGATTGGTTTAGAGTAGAGGATAGGATCAATGGGTGCATTGTTGATCCTGATACAAATTTGACAATGGTGAACATGGAGAAATTTAAAGGAAAAGACAAGGAAGGAGATGAGCCATTCATATTGGCATGTCAAACAAGGCAGGTGTTCTACTCTCAAGATCAGACAAGGCCTGGATGGTCTGTTGTTCTAATGGCACCAAAGAGATTAACAAAAGACGTTGATGCACTTGAAGATCCTAGTCTCTTTTCTTCCTGTGATGGTGAAAGAGCAAATTTGGAAGACATACTAAAAGAATTTGACTATGAATTATAGAGCTGGACATGTAACAAATTTGACTATGAAGATGAATTGATGGTTTTATCCACATATTGATAATTTGAAATATGGACTTTACGCTTACACTCATGCTTAAGCTCATGGTGCCTTAATTATTTTCATGATTATGGTGTCTTGAATATGTTAATGTTCAAATATTGCCTTATTCATTTACAAATATATATTTTTCTTAATTTTATTGAATGTTGATGACTATGAATTGATTATGCTTTGTTTCATCAAGTCATTTAAGACGTAGGTGTTTGGATGGCGGAGGAGCATAATGCATGTCTAACTATGTTAGCTAAACAAAAGCCAGTGATTACATTCAATGATAATGGCTTACCCGTGGGAGATCATTCCATCCAGTTGGCATCAAGATGTGGAGAGGTTGTCCGCACCATTGTCCCCATTTCCAACAAGGACTGGCGTGCGGTGCCTAAGACCATGAAAGATCAGCTCTGGAAGCTCATCCAGGTATAAAATCGTGGTGCAAACTTGGCATGAAAAATATTCAAGCTCGCTTATAAATATTCAAGTCAAGCTCAACTTAAAACAAATCTGAATTTAATAGAGATTGCCCAATCAAGACTCCTTTAATCAAAATGTGAGTAGTATGAATGATCCTTATACTATTTAAAGACAAGTACAATTTTGTAGAGATATGATTTCCACGTTTTTGTGTAAATACCATTAACTAATAAAATAAGGTAGATGATAGACATATACTTGAAATTACCTTTTAGATTGATAATGCAAACTTGGAAGTAGGCATATGAATGCTAATATTGAATCTTTTTTTATTTGACCTTTTTGATAATTTCTTTTAGGATGAATATGTTGTTCCTCAATCCTATAAAGTTCAATGCCTTAAAAGCATGTCTGACGTGATGAGGAAGTACAAGACAAAATTGAGAAAGAAATACCTTGATCCCCATCCAACTTATGAAGGTAGATTGAGTAATCGTCCTCCTGGAGTTAGGCCAGAAGATTGGGAAACTTTCATCAAACAGAATTCGAGTCCCAAAACCATAGAACAACGAATAAAAAATACAGATGTGAGGAATAAACTAAACATATATCATACAAGTGGCAGGTATGGCCACTCAAGACTAGAGGAGAAAATGGTAAGTATTGGCATTTGTTCATAACATAAATATAATAGTGATTTGTTGCTTAAAAACTGATTATGCGAAATTTATGCAAATATAGAAACGCCAAAGGAAGGAGGATGACCCTCCACTATCTAGGGCTGAAGTGTGGGTAGAAGCTCATACAAGGAAAGATGGTTCTATCTCTAATACTGTGTCTTCACCTATGGTGAGTTCAATTTTCTCATGTTATTGTGTTATGCAAACTCTCATATGTGTAAATGGTTCAAATGTATTATAAATGGTATTATGCAAAGTCATGAGTTCTATTGGTATAGAAGTGTTGTTTAACCCATGATTGTCAAAATGCGTGTAAACGGTTATTATAGTTAATAAAGGCATTGTTTACATCACGGAGAGTGGTTAGAAACATTAAATTAATGTAGTTTTTACATGTTTGACCATCTAATGGTTTGTATTACTCACATGATTTCAGATAGAAAAATTAAGGCAATAGTATTCTAATAATGTAATTTTCATTTTTGTTGTACCCTATGAATTTGACAGAAAAGAATACAAGAACTACTTTCCAAGAAAGATGAAGTAGATTCACATGACATCCTCAACGATCCCTTGGCTCAGGTATTTGGTGTTGATACAAGGGGTCGTGTTCGAGGTGTTGGCAACGTCTCAAGAACTCAAATTATAGGATCCTCTGCTGTTCTTAAAAAACTAGCTGCCAAGGAAAAAGAAGTTATTGGGCAATCATCAGCAATTAAGAATCTGGAGTCCCAAGTAAACTGCATAATTGAAGAACAAAAACACATTTTCAAAGAACTTAGTGGTATAAAACAACTGATTGAGGTAAAGTAATATTGAAGTCATTGGAGTTTTTTGTTTTTTTTTAATATTTTTGCATTGAAAGTAGTTTTGAATAATGCTTTAAAATATTATTACAGCAGCGCATGCCTTCAGGATCCCAAGCAAGTAGTTTCTTTACATCGAAGACGACAGAGTCTGTTGCAATTTCCAATACAGGAGGGAGCAATAATCATTCAATGAGATTGCAGCCATGCAACTTGATGTCATGGCGTCAAGAGATTGTTGCTCGTGGAAGGGCTCATATCGGTAATGGTACCCAGCTCATTCATTGTAAACCTCTTCCGGAAAATGCGTACAAGATTACAATTGACGTCATTGATAACGGAGATGTCGACCTACCTTACCCGGACAATTATCATTCTACTTTGGGAGAAGTTGGGAGTGGGTCCTTTGTAGCATGGCCTAAGGCTTTTACCGTATTCATTGATTAGAACTATGATCAGGTGAATATCATAGAGCATTAATATTTGATTTTATCCTTTCTTTTTTTCCTGTCCTCCATTTCAGTTTGTTACATTTTCTTTACCTTTTTGCTTATATCCAAATGCCTTGAACAGTCATTCAACCAGGCCAGTCAAGCTTCAACAGTCATTCCACTAAGCTAGTCAGTTGGTTAAGCACTCAGCTTCATGCAACTCAAGCACTCAGCCTTCTTTCTTTCTTTGGATTACATGGATATAGATTTGGATTAAATGTTGGTGGGTATATGAGAATGAGATCATCATGACTATTTTTGAGTAGAATTTCTAAAGAGAAGAAGCGAAGAGAGTAGTTTTCTGTATAAAGGAATTAAGAACAATGGAATGATGTTTTGTTTTTGTTTGAATGTGAATTGATATTATTGGAATAATTTTTTTTTCAATGCTTTTTTTGCTATGATGTGTAATTTGATCCTATTAAGTGTGTTTCTGGAGATTTTTCGTCCTATTGTGAGAACTGTGGATTTCAGAAAGGCTTGATCAAGAAAGGAGGAGAATTGGAGAGTGGAAAAAAAAAAACATCTAAGTTTAGAGGTTTGCATTTAGCATTCGTATTTGATTTCCATTGTTTTTTCAGAAATCATCCCCTGTTATGTAACTGTAGTTCTAGGGGTTCTTTTTAGATGCTCAGTTTGGATGTTTTGAAAGCACTTGTAATGCATATTCGTTCATTGTTCTAGGCCTTGATGAGGCAGCTATTTTTTTGGCCATAGGAAACTACTATTCGGAGCAGTCTATTCGGAGCAGATTATACAGGTTGGAATGTATGTTTTAATCCCAGCACATTTCTAACCTTTTTTTATTTTTAAACAAGAGGAGATCAATTCTTAAGGTCACATTCTGAAGCACTTATGCTACTAGTGACAACTTTTCTGTGGGGGTGGGGGGTTAGCATGCAATTTTCTTGCATATAGTAGTAAACATTCGGAGCAGATTTACGTCATTGTTGATCTGTTGAGAACAAAGACTATACTTTTGGGTTGTTGTAGATCCTGGTTACTGCAGATTTGGAGTTACTGTGATTGGGTTTTGATGTTCTTGTTGTGCTTTTTTGCTTATGTATAGTGGAATTTTGTGTTTGATCATTGATTAGGTGCCTGTGGGTAGGGCTACCCTTGGTCGTATCATGAATGTTATTGGTGAGCCTATTGATGAAAAGGGTGACATAAGTAAGATAATCAATCCTTTCCTTGATTTGATGTTTTCATTTGAAATGTCTTGATTCCACTGTATCTTTTTTTTTTTATATTTGACAAAAGTTTTTTTTTTCTGCAACAGAGACTAATCACTTTCTTCCAATCCATCGTGAAGCACCTGCCTTTGTTGAACAAGCTACTGAACAACAGATTCTTGTCACTGGGATCAAGGTTTGCCATATTTGCAGTGTGATTGTTTTTAATTACAAAATTGTATGGCAACTTATGGTTGCTATTCACATCAGTAGTTGTTTGTTTTTTCACAAGTTTGTTGGAATGCATGCTCACATACTCACTAATGGCAAGCTATATGACGTCACCCATCCTTGGTGCCTATATGGACCAATGAATTTGAACCATTCTTCACACTACAGGTTGTAGATCTATAGGGCCAGTGGCTTTAGATCATGCTTCAGTTCAGTGAATATCTAAATTGAACAGGCCATTGACTGAGGAGTTAAGACTTATTAGTCGTCGAAATCTGGGCATATTTGTGCTCAAATTGCAGGATGTTTGCTTGTAGTATTTCTTGAGATTGACTGAGGTCTGTAAAAGGACCTATACTTCAGTATTCTGTGTATGAGCTTGTTGGATTTACTTAATTTTGTATAAGCTTATCTTACTTTTTGTCCATTTAAAAATTATTGCCAACTTAACTGTGGTTAATCTTTTCATTTAGATAACCACAGTTGTTGTGAATGTAAAAAAAATGTGATTGATTTTGGGATTCTTGCTTTTAGCAAACATGTGAACTTTGTAATAAGGTAACAAACATGTGAACTTTGTAATAGGGTCAGAATGGGAAATGGCATGCTGAAAGCTTTAGACAGGTTTCTAGAATATCATCAACTTTTTTTTAATGACATGTATTGTTGACTCTAACCAGCAAAATCTTGGTTGTGATAATGAGCACCTTCAAATGTCCTATGGGCTCATCTTGGAACCATTTGTTGTTGCACAAACCCTTTACTGCATAGGATTCTACTGCTTAACCTTGTGATGCACAGACACCTCATGTCCTGAATCAGCTTAATATCTACTTTAATCCATTAGAAGTCGTTTTCATTTCATTGTTTTACAAAATTGTATCTTTCTGCACCACTTGGAGAAATCTTGCTGTTTTAAATTCCAGACCACCTGATTGTAGATGTTGAATCTCTAGCACTAACCATTTCTTTTAAACTTATTTATTTGGTGGTTGAAAACTGGCTGATTAGCCCATTGTTCTGCACGTTTTTGAGATGAATTAGTTAGATTTCTTTATTTGCTTCACATCATCCATAGTGGATAACTTACTACAAAGTTGTGGAGATGCACATTGAAACCCACCAGTTTTTACTTTTATTCGTCATAGGTGAACACAGACAGTTTTGCTGAAATCTGTTTGAATCAATGTCTCCTGTGTAGGTTGTATGTCATGCTTTAATGCATGGGAAATGACACCCACGAAAATAACCTCAGCTTATGTTTGAAGACGGAGCGGACATTGGATATGTAACTTGAGTTGCGGACATTGGATATGTAACTTGAGTTTTATTGTTCTGTTGCTGCCTCATTGTTTTTCCTGGGCCTTGGCCTAAAGGGGGTCTATACTTATGCAATGGGGTTGAGTTACTATCTAGAAAATGCAGAACTGCTACTGTAGACAAAGAACAAGCAAACATGGGGATCGGGCCAAATATCCACAGCACCAAGGTGGTGGCGAAGTAGAGTGCTCTAAGTCCAACTGACCAGAAATTGCCTCCCCTTATCACTGCCTTTTGCACATAACTCACAGGTATGTCCGAATCTGGTGTGCTTATGAGGAAGCTAGCATGGAGGAAGTATCTTGCTGACTGGACAAATGAGGTGAACGCTACAAGGAACACAGAGAGGAGGGTGATGAATTTGACAGAAGAGGTGGATGGGCTTGTGTCTCCATAGATAACAGCGTCCATGAAGACTTGGGAAGAAGAGCTCCCAACCCATGTTCCAATGACGGAACTTAGGGTAATTGAGAGGGTAGCTAGGTAGGTTGAGGCAGTTACATTGCTTGATATCACCTGTATAGCTAGAGCTGTGTTGGATGTATCCCCTGCAAAGGAAGACAACAGTTGTAAATTGTAATGCTTCGATCAAGGAATCGAACCTTTAGCTATTGATATTGATTATGGAAACTAGGTTTGTTTTAAGGGTTACAGTCCTGCCCATGGTGGATTGCTGATGCTTTTAATCTCTTGAATGCAAGACCCGAATAGTTCACACTATGGAATCTCCCATAGGAGGTACCCCAAATGTTCTAGGTTGAAGATCTTAATATTTTTGAAAGAGTGCCTACCATAGAATTGACGATCTTGATGATGATCTGTCAAAGGTCACTGATTAAACTCACCAATTTTCCTTGTACCTATGGTTTGTTACAGCTCACCCAAACTCTATTTCAGCATTCAAGCAACGAGAGAGAAGGAAACATAAACCAGAAGCTGGAAGGGAATGGTGCTGACCTGCAACATTCTCTCCACCCAAGCCATCTTGTTGTGATTCTCATAGCCGATTACAGTGGTGTGTGGAAGCCTTAGGACTCTATAGAGAAGGAAGAGATGGTGTGGTTTAAGAAACAACCAAGAGAGAGAGAGATATTGATATGATTACTTTTTTGTATTTCTGGCTCCTATCACCCCTTTGTTTGACTGTGTGTCTGTTAGAATCTAGGACTTGATGCCTTTTTTACTAAAGAAAAAGACACATGGATCAGAAGTCATCTTGGGAAGGCAATACAGAAACGATTGAGAGAGAGAGGGGATCTCAATAGTTGTGCAATATTGTTCTCTGCACAAATTATGTGAGACTTTCAAATCTGGAACGGTTCAAAACCGTTCCAGACTTTCAAAACCGTTCCAGAATTGAAAGTCTGGAACGGTTCAAAACCGTTCCAGATTTGAAATTCTGGAACGGTTTTGAACCGTTCCAGTTTGAAATTCTGGAACGGTTCAAAACCGTTCCAAAATTTCTGCGACACCCATTTTTGGAACGGTTTGAAACCATTCCAGATTCATTCAGGAACAGTTTTAAACCGTTCCAGATGGGCATTTTTGGTGTAGTGTAAATCTATGCCTAAGTTTGATTTACTCAACACGTACAAACCCAAACCATCGCTCATCCACTGGTGTTTTATGACCCAAACTGGAACCATCAACTCCAATGATTGACACAGCCCAAATCTATATGTGATAACTCATGATACATGACCCGTACCCAAGCCTGACCTAAGTCAAACAATTAGTGCATGAACTTGAACCCTTGGATCTTATTACTAGACCAATTGCAAACTATCATTGACAGGAATCGCATGATTTCCCGGGATATTTAGATCGGCTCATCAACTGTATATCCAGGTGAGTAGTCTTACTTTGTTGTACTAGTACCTGAGTTTTTGTATTCCTTGCGTTAATTATGATTTAAATCATACTTGTGACCTAATAGAAATAATCATAGAAATTTTGAGAATTTGTTTCCTTTGATTTTATTTGATTTTTTTATTTTTTTTGTTTATATTAATGGCTGGATTTGATATTGATTCTTGGACACCATTCTGATATAAAATAAATTTCTTAGTGAATTATTGTCAGTGATTATTAGTTATTTATTTAAATGGTTTGTTTGTGAAAAATTCGATATCATGTGATAGACTTGTGTTTGTAACCCTAAACTGAGGTGTGAATTGAAATTTGAGAATTTTTGGACTTTCTTTATTCGTACACTATCTGACATTAAGGCATTTTCTCAAGTATAGGCAACGTATCGTGAGGACGCTCATACACGGATTTTAGCTCTTTTGGGTATGACATTGGGATTTGGACTCCTTTGTGCAATATTCCTAGTCTGCAGTTGAACTCATTTTGTTTTGTGGAAATTACCGGTATCTCAGGCCTCGTGCCATCTTTGGATATGAAAATAGTTTGTATCTGGAGGGCACTTTGTGCTTGACGCAGGCTTAATTCTGGCAAGCATATTTTGTTAATTGGTTTACAGTGGAAATGCCTTATCTTTAGATTGCTTTTAGGATGTTGCTCCTAAATTGTGATATCTTGATTAATCCTCTTTGTTGCTTTAGAGATTGTACATTTTTATTCTTGTTAAATTTGTATTTAGTTATGCTAAAGATATGACTCTCCTAAGTGAGGGACTTTGGCTCATGATTTATTTCACATTCGTATTGATTACCACTTTTGCTATTGATGTTTTGATTTGAACTATTTCTCTTGTTACCATGGTTTAAGCAATTGTGAAATTACATTTGAAATATCTGAATTCATATTCTGTGACCCAATTTGTAATAATTTTGATTAATTGTTGGATTATATTGCTTATTTCCATTATCTTGTGTAAGCTATGCTGAAATTCAATTTTGCCAATTTGTAGTTGATCTGATCTTATTATTCGACTTTATCACCATTGAGATTACTACATTCCGCTTCTTGCTGAGTTGTTTGAAACCGTGGCTTTTAAATATGATACTTTGATTGTTACCCATTTGCTACGGTTTCATAGTGGGTCTACTTGTTGAGTTTTACTCACCCTTTTTTTTTTCCTAGATTTTTCAGTTGAGCTGGACATGGAGGATACTTAGCTTGTATGTGGGACCGGGATTGAGGAATGAGTTGCAAGAATTTCGCATTAAACATTAGTAGCATGTGTAGGAGTTTATTTGTTCATGTAATTATTGTTCAATGAGATTTATTAATTAAATTTTTTTTACTTTAGTTATTGTGGACCAATTGTGCCTCGTAATTTGAGAGTTTCGGGGCGTGACAGTTTCTATCTCGGCTTAATTTCTTCACAAATTTTCTTCATTTTTTTGTTGTCTTTATCCGGTGAAATACACAATAGTCCATTCTAAAAGAAATAGAAAATTAAAATTTAATGGACCTAGGTTTTGTCTACCCATGAATTTTACAATTACAAAATTCTAATAGTCACCCTCTTTGGTAATTCATGGACAAAACTCTTTATACAAATATTCTACCAAAAAGTTAATCCCAAGATTACATTGAATATTTGCAGAAAAAAATTTCTTTTTCCTTCGGCACCTTCAATCTTGTCTCCCACTTTTTGTCCATAATTCATCAATCGACATATTTGTCAATCAAGCTTCAGTAACTCCCCCTTACTGTCATACACTTTTCAGCACTGGAGGTTGGGGTTTGATCTTTTTGATCAGGGGGTTTTGAACTTTGGTACTCAGACTTACAAATTTAGAGTTTTCAGCGCAGTGTATGCCAATTTAGTAGGCAAGTTAGTTTTCCTAACCCATATGGCTCTCTTCTTGATCTTTAGTTTAGACAACTGCTTCTTTCATTCCTTATTATTTGGTAAACTTCTCAGCTTATTACAATAGGAACGAATATGTTCTTTAATTTCACAATGTTGACATTTGGGTGTAGATGCATGACATGACACATTTTTCTTCTTTGAAGTACTTGCAGCATGTTTAGCACAAATAGATTTTAAAATAGTAGAACTTTTAATAAACACAGTTTTACCTTTACCTTTCAAGTTAGATGTACCATGCTCAAAACCAAGACCTCGTTTGTCACTAGGCAACTTCTAACTGCACAAGATGTCAGCTTCGAGTCAGTGTTCATCTTGTTCAATGAAGCTTTTGTCGCTGTTAGCTCTGACATGACCATCTTGAGTTTTACATTCAAATTATCTTTCTCTTTCTCCTTTTTGCAAATATTCAACTCTTCTTTTAAGGATTCAATCTCTTAATTAGATTTATCAAAATCATCACATAACAATTCATACTTTTGAACTTCATCAGTTAGTTTGTTAGCCATAGTATTTTTTTGGTTTTCTAAGAGCGTTACCTTTGTAAAAGCTTTTTCCAATTCAACATTGAGATAGAAAACTTAATCTTCTGTAACTTTCCACGTGTTAGTGATTTTCTTGTTAAACTTGGTCAGCTCCACACAATCTTTAATCATAGAGTAGTATGCTTTCTCCCAATCCTATTCTGTGTCTTACACGTCACCAACATCATTATTAGAACCATTGTCAGATAAACCCTATGAAAACACAGAGAGAGAGAGAGAGAGAGAGAGAGAGAGAGAGAGAGAGAGAGAGAGAGAGTTAATCCTGGCCATAAAAGTAACAAATTTCTAATTCGTAGTGTCGGGGGTAATCTTATTCTCAATATTTTCCTTTTCTTGAGTCAAAAGAATCCACGTCTTTACTGTGAAAACCTTACACTTGGTCTTTGAGTTTCTGTTTTCACAATTACTAGCAACATGACCATAGGCTTGGTATTCATAACATTAAATACCTTTTGAAGACTTCTTTTTCTTAGATTTTCGAATCTTCAAGTCAGGTTTTTTCTTTTTCATATATTAATAATCAGAGTTTGCACATAAAAAGTTATTAGATTTAAGTGTAAGTTTCGAGGTAAATAAAAAGTAGTTAGCTACAAAAAGAAGCCCATCTAGAAACTTGGGCTACCAAAAGATGATAATCAAAATAATCGAGATAATGTGCATCACTCAGGTGCGGGTCTAGAAGGCTCTGAAGCCTTCATAAGCACCCCACTCTAGCACGTAGGTAGGCTCAGGTGCTTGAAATGCCTCACCCTTCATCTCCGTCTTGGGATAGCCGGGCTCGGTACCTATATACGAAGGGCAGTAACATCCGACCACAAAGGTGGTGGCAAGTGGGTAAATATCATCCATAACAACATGCAATATAGAAAAATGAGTCAATCTAGGGGTGATAATGTGAAGAAGTACACCAAACAGCATATCACAACCCGAGCCTAGAAATCGAGGGTTAGTTAAAACCTAACCAGTGACTCACGTACTCCCGTGTGTACACACGCAAACCCTGTCTAAATGTATATGCACAAGGGACATTCACATGTGCAAACATGGTGTAAGCGGAAGCTGTCAGTGTCATTGCATGAGAAGAACACACCAATAGGAGATAATAAGTACAAAAGATTACATTAATTTACAGAATGTACAGAACAAGATGAGGAAACAATTTTTATGAGGCAAAAACCAAAAAACAAGGAGTTGGACATTCCCGGAATCAACACATGATGCATCCCCCAAAAAGAAACCCCAGAAGAAGCTTATCATGCCATGCCGCTCTCCGGTGGAGTGTTCACATCCACTCCTCTAGCTCAGACAGGGCCATTATGGTTTCTTTTGAAGTCTTGCTGATCGACGAGGGGTCGGCAGAGGGATCTGAGCCTGCAACACCAAGAACAACTAATGAATACAACGATTCAACAAAGTATAAGCAACCAATAAGGTAACACGCGTTGTATTTAGTAGAATGATTAACATGTAACAGTTAATTAATGTATAAAGTTTCACGTTAGAGTTCTAGGTAAGTCGTGCATCTAAATAAAACATGCAATTAGAATCATAGAATAGATATACTTGCTAGGTGACTACTACATTTGCCATATTCTCCCCATCGAGAGCGGCAGGGTAAGAATATCATCGACCGAGCCAGGGTACGAATGAGTCTCTGGTTCCCGGAAGATGGAGAGGGATTGAAGAAGAAGTCGGTGCATTACTTCTTATATTAAGATAAGGATGACAGCAATTGCAAAACAGTCCAAGAGTTTAGGTTAATTACAGTTCAAGTCAAATAACCGTCCAACGGAGGCAAACGAAATCGTTTGCAAGTGAGTTAGTTTCAGAAGTCAATGAGCTTGACGAGATATACGTGTTGACACCAAGATGATGCATGAACGACGACAAATGATAAAATCTAAAATTACGAAAAAGTGCTCATGTCTAACTATTCCAGGTTATACTCAAGCCCACTACTATCCATGACCCGAAACGAAATTCAAAAGGACAAAACAACAAATATAAGACTAATTTGCTCAACAACTACTCGAAACTACCGTAATTTGTCACTAAACCAGATCAAATTTGGCCGGAGTGTTACACGGCATATGGTAAAGCACTAATTAAGTAAAAATGAAGGGAAACACCATATCCAATGCTATACAAATGAACAACCTGCATAGTTGAGTTTCCAATTATACACACATCCAATATACAAGGTTTTGCCTTGTCTTTAGATGATTCACAACTCATCCAAATATGGTGGATCAATCAGTCTTCGGATGATACAAATCCTGTCTAAATTCATATATTCCAAGACTCCATCCAAAATACGGGTGGTCGGTCCATCTTCTGGTGCATCACAACCTATCCACAACATCATAGTCTACATCTTTATAAAAATCAATTTGCACAGTCGTCCAAAAGACCAAGATCCCCATCCATGTACACAACCCCTACACAGAGTTGCCATTCCTGTGCCGGACTAATAGCTTACTGGTGTTTTTGATGCACAATACATTCTAAGTCAAGTGAAGGGTTGACATTTCGGTATGAATGGTTCAATTATTGATGAACTACTCCTATTCATCGTTCGGTCCACAAACCGGGTCCACACACCCCGAGTAGTCCTTGTAGAACATGACAGTGTATGCCAAACCAAAACATCGTCCAAACAATGAAAAAAGGGAACAACCTCTAAGACCACACCCACACGTTACAACAATGCAGCCTCGAAGGTGTAAGAGGAATTACAATCCAACCTCCTAAGTTATGATGACAATTTGAGTACTTGACATTTCTACTCGAACCATAGGTCATGTGAAGTTGGATGTCCTCTCAAAACAACTATGGTGCTTAGGCCTAATCTCCACTTCAACCGGGTTCTGCGTAGATTGTTTACAATACCCAACCCATGAGTCTCGTGAGACTGCATTTGCCCAAAACCACTCTTATTTAGGGTGAATAAGGTGGGCCACGTCGTTTGGGCCTAACGGAGGGTCCCACCATCAATCCAACATCAAATATAGTATAAAGAAGAGTTTTGGGGTGCATCAGACTCAAGAAAAGGCCCCCAACCATGCACAAGCTGGGCCAACAAATGGATAGTCCCTTGTTTGTGCAGAATTGGGGAATTTTTACCCCTTTGTTCTTCTTTCTCTGCATACACCTAAAACAAGCATTAATTGGGGCTCAGCCCCTTTCCATTTCATCCACCAATTAACCCCTCCATTCCATCATCCGTGCCATTAATCATTTAAACCATAAAAGATTGAAATGGGCAAAAGAAACAATCCATGCATGATCAACATAATAGAAATTGAAATCAATACACATATCATCAATAGAAATAGTTATCTACTTGCCTTAGATGAGAAATAGAAAATGGGTGCAAGCCTTATCTCTTAAAAATGCCCAACCAAGCTTCAAATGAATAGAAACCAAAACCCACGCCAAACCAAGCTACTAGAAGAAGAAGAAGAAGAAGAACCTAATGAGCGCTTCTAAACCAATTTTAGAGTAAAAACCCCAATGACCTAACCTTGGGCAAGAAAAGAGCTTACTGAGAGGTGGTTGGTGAGGGAAAGGCTTGAAAAGAGGGTTGGCCAGAATCTGGAAAGTGAAAGGAAGAAGATGATGGTGATGGATGGTGGCGGCCGGAGCTCCAAGGTTGGTTGGTGGTCGTTGGCAATGAAGGAGGAGAACAGAAATGTAGAAAAGAGGGAAAGGAAATGAAAAGAGAAAGAAAGAATGGGCTGGGAGAAAGAATGGGTTGGGAATCAATGGTGGTTTTAAAAGGTGGGTTCTTTGGTTATTTGCAAAATGCCATTAGTTAACGAAAAATCATGAATAAGCGCTTAGGACATGAGATTTTGGGATTTTAGAGATCAAAATGAATTTAGGTCATTTTAGTGATTATGGCAAAAGATTTGCGAATTAGGTCCTCTACCCAACAAACCCAAAACCTGGCAAAATGAAAAACTACGAAAATGGGCCTTGAACTTTTCTAAAATTGCAAACCACCCCCTACTATGATCAAATGAGTTAAAAAACTCACGAAATTTTCTACACAATATCCTACAACTAATTCAAACTCGCTTAGACTCTAACGGAGCTTAATTAACTATAATACAAATAGATTTAGCTAATGCCCTATATTAGGATACGGAAGGTTACAATTTTATTCTCAAATATTGGCTCACCCGAATTGAAAACAGAATTGACATTATCATTCAATTTAGTATAAAAGTCATCAAAGGTCTCATCTTCTTCCATCTTAATGGTTTCAAAGGTCATAGTTAATTTTTGCAGTTTAGATTATTTGACTGTAACAATACCCTCATACATAGTCTACTAAATATCCCATGTTACTTTTGCAGTAGTGAAAGTAGAAATTCTAAGGAATTTAAAAGCAGATACTCCATCGTAGAGGGCATTAATAGTCTTGTTATTACAGTTGGAGGCATGCTTTTCCGCTTTAGTCCATTGTGCGTGCTTTATGTTGGGAAATAAATTTCCCTTCAGACACAACTATGGGTCTAGCATAGCTATTGTCAACAATATCCCAGACATCATCATCAATAGACTTCAGAAAGCCAATCATTCTAACCTTCCAATAGGCATAGTTAGAACCATCTAACCAAGGTGGCTTGGTAGTAGACGTGCCTCTATTGTTGATTTTCATTTTAGAAACCTCAATTGATCAACGCTCCATCGATTAGTGTGACCTGCTCTAATACCAATTGAAACTTCGTCCCAAACTGGATTTTTAGATTACAGTTCAATTAACAATGAAAAAAATAATAGGGAAAAAGAAAATCAATTAACCACATAAAGAAAGAGGCACACAAACTTCTATGTGGAGACTCCCCTTGGAAAAATCCACTAGTCCTCCTCAGACTAGTAGAAACCAAGTACTATGAATTTAGCAATTACAATATAAACTCATAGACCCTTTCCCAATTTCCTCAATCTAAATATTGTAGTTCTTCTTATCAACTCCCTGTTGTCACGACTCCTTACTGTTCACTGCTTGCTGTGCTTGATCTAACCAATCTTCTACGATTAAAGATAATCTTCCATAAGGAAGTAGAAGTAATATCCTCTAAAACTCAAAACTTTAGCACAATCTCTCCAATGACTGCTCTAGAGAAAAATGATATCTCTAATATGTATCATGAACTTAAAATAGAGAGGTAGGTGCTTTAGGGCTTGCACACATGGCAAAAAAAAACACAAAAGTGGAAAGGAAGTCTGCACACACTGCAAGATATGACATATCCAGGATTTAAACCCTAAGCAGTTAGGTAAGCACACACTCCTCTTACCACTATGGTAAGAAGGAATTTTTTTTATATTATTATGAAGATGTCAAATGCGAAAATAACTTTCCAGACTGGCTGTTAGGGACATTTCTTCCTTACCGTTGTATCTGATATGGTATTGTTTTAATAATGTTTTTCTGCTTTATAAAAACCATATGATAGTTTTAATAATATTTCTTCCCTTTATAAAATCATATGATATTCCTCTATGATCATCATCATCACCACCATCACCACGATCATCATCATCATTATTTTTTATTATTATATGTGGCATTAAGTTCTATCATCATAGTTTATGAGTGTGTTTGGTCTTATGCTCAAGACTTTAAAACAAGTGCTTATTATTAATTTTTCTTAGCTAACCATTCCAACCAAAATCTTAAAGTTTTAGTGGAGGCTGCGGAAATACTTTTTAACAATGCCTCTTGGGTAGAATGAGGTCAAAGTACTTTTGGTGTCATGGACATTTTTTAGTAGCCATTCCGCGTAGAACTCAAACTTATGATAAGTTAGCTCTGATTCCCTATTAAGCAGTTAGCTCTGATTCCATATTAAGTCTCCTTTGCTTATTATTCCTACCAAAACCTCAATAGAGGCAGTGGGAATACTTCTCAATACTTACTAGATTATCTCTAATCCAAAAATGGATAATTTAAAGCCAATCGGCCTTGATATGTAATAAACATAGTTCAAGATACCGTATTGCCTTGGTATTGTAAAGATATATATATATATATATGTATTTACTTTGGCCCCTTTTTACCAAAACAATTTTTTTCTAAACCAATAAGATAATGAAAAAAAATGCAAATTCTCAATTTCTAATTGCTTTTATAGAATTTTACATGTAAAAAAAAAGAATATATAGGAAGTTAGAATGTAGTTTACAATTCATTTAAAAATTTCGGACTTCAAAGGCATGTGAATCCAATATTGGCCATTGAAGAAACTTTCAAAATATTGTGCAATACCCAAGGGCCTGGGCCTAGTTTTGAAACTATGAGTTTGTTTGGCATTGTTCCCAATTTTGTGCTCAGATCTGATTATGTTGAGATTAGATTGTGCTGAGACTAAACTCTTCAAAACTTGTTTAGCAACATTATATTAAAATGGTCTGTTGAGAATATGCCATAAAGAATTTGTTTGGTAATGGTGTAAAAAATCTCCTCCAACAAATGAACCAAAATAATTATAGGATGTAAAGTGTGGGACCCACCTTTTACAGTCTATGGTACTTTATTATTGGCATACATGGGACCCACACGTAAAAGTTATAGTGTAGTACCTACTTTTAAAAGTTAGAACATGGGGCCCATACTCATAGGATTTATATGGTGAGTCTACCATTATAAGAATTATAATGTAGGCCCACCTTTTTTTGGATATAAATATAGGACCCATATTTATAAATTACAGTACGACACACGTTCAGAAATTAGAATACGGGCCTACATTTATTATAATGTAGCTCCACTTTTTGTAATTGTGACTACGTAACCCACATTTAGAAATTATAAAGTGGAGCCACATTTTTTGTGATTTTGTACATAGGACTCACATTTAGAAATTACAATATTGTACCGACCTTTCGAAATTAAAATAGATTATAATGTGGGGCCATCTTGTTTGTTGATTGTGAATATGAGACCCATTTTAAAAATTATGTGGTACTTACATTTAGAATTTAAAACATGAGGCTACATTCATAGGATTTACAATGTGGGCCCACATTCATAGGAATTACAATGTAACTCCACCGTTTTTGATTTTTTCAATGATTTTGGAATATTAAATATTTTTTTTGAAAGATTTTTTTTGGAAAGATTAAATATTTTTTTGTAAAGATTAAATACATTTTTAAAATACAAAATATTTTTTGAAAGATTAAATATTTTTTGAATGATTAAATATTTTTGAAAGATAAAATATTTTTTTAAAAAGTTTAAGTATTTTTTTTTGGAAAGATTAAATATTCCTTGAAAGATTAAATATATTTTTGAAAGATAAAAAATATATATTTTTGAAAGATAATAGTTTGTTTTACCATATAACCCACAATTAGAAATTAGAACATGGGACCCACACTCAAATGATTGATAATGTCATCCTACCATTATAAGAAATTAGGAATTATAATATGGGCCCTCCTTTGGTAATTGTTAACATGTGACCCACTTTAAGAATTAGGTAGTATAGTCATTTTGTAGTAAGTAGGAAACAATTGTGTTAGCAAGTTATTCTTACAAAAAATTAAAATTTTTTTGCTCTGATTTTCTTATGCCCGTGGCTTAAGATTTTGAAATTCCTTCCCATGTACGGGAACAAAATTCGGAATAGTGATTTGTACATATCAAACATGTTTTCTGCAGGCTTATTTCGCAGGAATATGGGAACATCCGAATGACACGATGCCAAACGCACCCTATATTTCCAATCCGAGGCACTATATGCAAAGAATTAGTCACTTGGTGTAATTTGTATTGATAGCAGAAGGTATAGTTAAGAGTTTTGTGTGGAATGTGTTCGAAGGATAAAATAAGAAGAATGGCTCTTTACCTCAATAGTAAGGAGTGATGGTTTTCATTACGAGGTACAAGTTCCCAACTTGGCTTCCCACAGTCTTGTAAATGTGACTTGTTTTTACTTCACATGTTTGAGTTATGTCTTTTTCCATGTATGAGTTCTCACTTCGTGGCTCAGTATTTGCCTCTTAGTTGGGTTGCAGTAAAAAACAAAAAAAATTGTACAGCTCAGGAATGAGAGTGATCTGCACTTACTATTTTTTTTTCCCGGTTTGTAGTTTGCAAGGTGGGGAATAATTTCAGTTATCAAAAACTAGAAATATGATATGCCCCACGCACTTGGATGGCCAAGAAAGAACCATAATTCACAAACAAAGATTTTCGGCTCTCGGGTCACAAGGTGGGGCCCATCACGATGATGATTTTGATGGTTAAACTCTGGGCCTAGCCCATGAGAGAGAGAGAGAGAGAGAGAGAGAGAGAGAGAGAGAGAGAGAGAGAGAGAGAGAGAGAGAGAGAGAGAGAGAGGCGGTTTTAGGTCGTCATCTGTTTATAAAAATGGCCTATAAAGTTAAATGAGCGGCTGGAAAGGAATTGATCAACCATACTCGTAGTGTACGTGTTGTCAATGTCAGAAAAAGAAGTGTTCCAGTTACTCTATGTAGACAAAATACCAATTATTCATAAGCATAGTAATAGAAAGTGAGAGTTTTTTTTAAATAAATTAAATTAACCATTACATATAAAATATTAAAGGGCTCGACTTTTAGATTCAATTTTGACATTTTTCTTTCAATTTTGAGTTTCAGTGGAGACCACATCCTTCCTTTGGGCCGTAATTAAATTTAACAATAAAAATCAAATTATAGATAGTTTAAAGTTTTGGAACTCATAACCTTCACCTTTTCAAACACTTAACATTGAAATACACAGATTTTTGTCTTAAGATTTGTTATAAAATATTTAAAATAGTTATAAATGGGGCGAGGTAGGAAAACTCAAATCTACTATAAACCTGAGTGACTGAGTAGGATCACAATATATAAATCTGTAGGGTCAGATTTGGTGAAAGGTTTGAGTTGGCTTTGGAACTAGGCCCAATCAAATAATCTTGACCCAACTGGCAATGTCGGGTTCCTACAGGGAAGCAAACGATTAGAGTTCACTGGTCGGATATTGCCTGACCAAGGGCCCTCCAATTCTTCAGTCAGACAAGTGATTGTAGGATTGAATAGATGGAACAAGGAGAAGTTTTGATGTTGTTGTTGTGGATATGACACCACCATTGTGCGCGCGTGTGAGTGAGCAACTAAGATCAACAATCGACTACATAAGAAAACAATAGATTTACGTGATTCGGTTAAGATGCCTACATCCATGGAAAATCAATTTCTACTAGGTTCTCCTCCAATCTGTTAAATCCACGGCATTGGAATCTCAGCATATATCTAGAGTTATAGATTACATCATATATATAATCATCATTTCCTTACCCTAAGAACTCTATTCTTAGATAAATGAAAGTTCTAATCCCATTAGGAGACTACTGGTTAACAAGCAAGAAATTCCTAATACAATTAGCAAAACTATCCAAGACATGAATCCACTTGGTCTAGACCCACTTTGGCCAATAGTTGTTTTCCCACTCTTATCAAGGTCAATGAGCTTAAATAGGCTTAAGAATAACTCTCCCTAATTTGGCTTGGTGAATCACATCTGTCCCACGATTTACCATTGCTCCTATAACAGTCCGAGTAGTGGATCGCTACACCACCTTCCCACTAGTGTTGCTCGCGTAATTCCTTTTATAACGGTTCAAGTAATAATTGCCCGAATATTGGGCAATTACGTTTCCTCCTTAAATGCTTGTCTCCCACGTTCCAGTTTCCTCTTGATCCGTGCTCGTTGGGATGTAGGGCCTTAGTACGCAGCTTGGGCGGCCCCATGGTCTACGGCTCATTAGCATCCTAGTTCGGTAATGTGTCTCCAATTGCCCAGATAGCTTCGAGCAAGCTCATTGATCCAAGTTGGATAGCTTCGAACAAGTTCATTGATCTGGATAGCTTCAAGCAAGCTCATTTATCTCAAATTATAACTTAGATAAAAAATAAATCAATGTTTTTTAATCAGAAAGACTTGTATTTTTTAAAAGATATTTTTAATTAAAATAAAACATAAAAAATCCAAGACTGACTTCACTTCATTATTTAATAAAAACCTAAATATTACCTATAAAAAATTAGCATATATCATCAAAGAAAACCAGTTCTAAACATGACCTATCAAATCTAAGCATAGGTAATTTTAAGCTTTTATTTTTCAGAAATTAAAAAATTGAAGTTTCCCCCTTTGGCATGAAGGCAAGCCAAATAGACTAGACGTCAGAAAGAGCACGTTCATAAAATAAAAAGGAAGAAAAAAACTTAGGTTCATCCATAGCTCCGATCATAAATGTTAGCCCACCATCGGAAAGAACTTCAATGGGATCTTCATAAATTTCATTGTCTTTACAATATCACTCTCGGAAACTCTCTTTCTAAAGATCTAAAGTTCTTGGATAAGGCCTACTAATATATATATATACCTTAAAAAAATTAAAATAAGAAAATATGGGGGAAGAAGAAGTGAAGAAGAGAGACTGGAGATGGAGTGGTGGTTGGGAGTCCCGAAAAGGGAGTGCATGTCCCAGCCTCCTTTGGCACCTATATATATATATATATATATATTCTTTTTTTCTTTGGATTTTGACTCCTTTTGGGATAGGACTTCCTTAGTAATTGATTTCTTAGCTTCCAAGTTAGATAAGAAATGAAGATTTGGGAGAGTTTACAGCTTTCTGAAGATAAAGTATTGATTGTAAAGGACTGCTTTCATGCTTCATCTTCAACTGTGATCTCACATGAGACGTGCCAAGATCTGTTGAGATGGAGAATCTTCAAACTGCATGAGATAGGAAGACGAAGTGCAATATTTCCGTGGACTTGGAATTCTTCATCATGTTCTTCATTGAAAAATGTGTGAGTTAATTGGACCCCATGTCACAACCCTAGTAGCCCATTGACTTAGTAATTTGGTGAGCTTGTCACATGGCCTAAACCCACGTTACTAGTAGTAACTTACATGGTTCATTATATACCAGACTTATATTTCATTCCTAAAAGATGTCGAATGGGGTATTACAATCTACCTTCCTTAAAGCCACACATCTCTCTGTGGATCTTTCTTACTTCACGAGGCGATGTGGGATCGAAGCATTCTACCTCCGTGTCCTTTGCAGATTCCCCTATTTTGACTCATAGGCTTACATACTATGGCTCTGGCCCGAATCTTGCCTTAAGGGATTACCCAGTAAGATTGGCGGTCTCATATTTCCAGCTGATGATAGTCTCCTATACCAATTGTCACAACTAGAGTAGCCCATTGGCCTAGTAACTTGGTGAGCCTGTTACGTGGCCCAAAATGCTTATGCCCAAGTTACTAGTGGTAAGTTACATGATTCATTTTATATCAGACTTATATTTTATTCCTAAACGATGTGGGAGGGGGTGGGGGGGTGTAACAATCCTACATGCCAGGTAGCAGGTTGCTGCAACTTTTTTTCTTTCTTGTTTTTATTTGTTTATTTTTTTTAAAAATCAAATCAACCATTAATGATAACATAATACACGGAGGGCTCAGGACGGATCTACATAATCAAGAACTAACCAAATCAAGGAAAAACAAGTAAAACTACATTAAGTTATATCTAATACTTGCTTTGAATCCATGATTGGTGGTGTTTGGTGCGAAGATGACGCCCTAGAGATTGACTCCCATGCTTCTATGCTGGTGATCCGTTTTCCTCCAATTGGTTTTGATTGAGGGAGAAGGGTTTTGGCAGAAAAGGTGGTTTTGGAAGAGGAGATCCTTCATTTTGTAAAAATAGGCTTTATGCAGAAAGTGGGATATTTATAATAATAGGGTCATGGTTGTAGAATTCTAATACGATTCTAATTTGGTTAAGAGGGTAAGTTAATGAATCCTTTCACTTAATGGCCCAAAACTATTTCTAACTCAACTAAACCCAACTGAACCTATGCAAAACCTATTACCCATTTAACTAAAATACAAACAATATATAAGAAGATAATAGATTATAAGTTATTAAATAATTAATAAATATATATTAGGGCTGGACGTTATACCCCATCTTGATTGTGCAACATGGAGAAAACTCTCAATTTGTTTGCAATCCCGTTTAAAAACACAGTCAACTTCATGTGGCTATGATTTTATTAATTTAGTTCTAATTGGTGCAATTTTAGACTCCCTGGATATTTACTCAAAAGGAACTTTCCAATGGTAAGTAGATTGTCCCATTCGATGCTCGGTTTGAAAGTTATGATCGTTTTAAACTACATTGTCTTGTGAAAAATGGGATTAACTTTGGACTCTATTTCCACTTGGATTAAAATTCCAAAGATAAGGATATCTTTGGACATTTGAATTTAGCATCCAAGGAGAGAGGACAATTTGTATCTCTTTCAAACTCTTTCAAAAACTTCAGCAATTATCTCCATACTCTTTTGGACTTACTTTCCACTAAAGGCGTGAATTATCCAAAAGAATATTCAAATGAATTTAAAATTGCAACAAATGTAAGATTCAATTGAATTTAAAATTGCAATAAATGTGGACACTGCCATGTGGGACGCCTTTTTGCTTGAATGGTGGGCCCTAGGAGTCTTCTATTTCAACTAGGACTCTTCACTACATTTTCTTTGAGGCTTTGCAAGTCCCAGAATTTTCATTTCCAATGAAAATAACTTAAAATGAAAAATGGTTAAGGAGTCCTAATGAGACTAAGATTCCTCTGAGAAGAGTCTTCATCCAACTAGGATTCCTTGAAAATTTGGAGAAATGCATGGAATCATGAAATTATGCTAAAAGTTGTGTGATTTTCTTGGAATTCTGAATTTTAAAGCTAGATTACATAAAATCATGAAATTAAGTAAAAAGTAGTGCATTTATCCTAATTAAGTCCATAATTCGATATGAAATAATTCATTTAATGTGTAATTTTATGGACTTAACATCTCTCATCAAAGATTTTTGCCTAAAACAACCTCCACATTCATGAAAGGAAGCCCATTTCTTCAACAACAATATATCCTGTGCGATTAGGCACTGCATAAAAAATGATGATTTACGCATGGGTAACTTCCTCAATCCATATAATGTAAGAGAAAAAGTACTTGACATGAACTATGATTTTTACCACTCGAAAAGAGGATTGAAGAGGGAAGAATGAGGGATAGAGAGTTAAAAGGGCTACACAAGTGATGACCTATCGATAATTTCATAAATAAAAAAAGCGTCTCAAGTTTTCAATCATCCTTCTTTGGCATAAATTTAAATCCTTATCATTAAATTTTAATTACTAAATTTTATTATTTTTAATCAAAACCCCTCATTTAGTCATTCAAAGATTGACTTACGTTTTCCATAAATGCTCTTTTATAATGTTTAAAAATATCTCAGTGCCAACTCCAATCTGAACATATAAGTTGTAATAAGACTTTGATCATGATGATGATATTTAAAAAACATTGCATAATATATCTATGAGATAATAAATTTCTCACACATCTTAACTCTAAATCTTGAAAGAAAACACTACAATAGGTATGGTTTTAGTCAATGAAAAGTTTTGTCGCCTAATCGTCACCAATTTCCTTGCTGTAGATACATCGACAAAGCTATTTGGTGAATAAAAATTTCATTGCTATATGGTGATGAAGTGATTTCGTAGCTAATCTGTTGCACAAAACAGAGGTTTTGGTTGCCAAACCAATTTGTGCAACTGAAAATGAGATATCTTCAAGACGAAAACGTCCACATGGGCGACGAAAATATTTTGTCGCTAACTTTGGCAGGAAAACCCTTTTGTTGCCTAAAGAAATATAGGCGACAAAATTGTTTCCTCGCTAATATTGGTGATGAAATAATTTTGTTGTCAATGGCTCTTTAATGGAGCATAGGTGAGGAAAGTTAAGGAGTAGTTTTCATCGCCAATATGGGCGAGGAAATCATTTCGTCGCCAAAAGAATTATAGGCGACGAAAATAGTTACTCACTTACAGTGTTTCGTTACCAATGACATTTTAAATTAACAATAGCGATGAATTTTGTCGCCAAAACAATTTCAAAATTTGTTTTATAATTGAAAAAAATTAAAATAACCAAAATTTCTGTAAATAAAACTTCAAAGAGGATTAAAAAAAGCATAAGTACTCAGATACCATTTTCTTTCAAATCCCATATATCGTTATAGATTCTAACATATTACATCAGAGGATTTGTAGTCAAATACAACATAGGAAACAATAATTATTTGCAGCGCGGTTAGATGCCATGGCCATGCCATCTTCCCTGTTTCCATTGCAGATGGAAATAGAACATTCCTCCACCCATTTGCAATTCTGAGTAGCATCCAAAAACACCCAGAAGAAAGAAAAACTAAAATCAACTGCAAATGGGACATAGAAGCAACCCATTCTCATTACAATCAGGACACCTCACGACCTTCTTCCACTATTCCTTCACCTTGTTACAACTCTCATGGCACTCAAAGCAGTGGCAGGAATTCTGTTGTAGTGAGAGAAAGGATCCAAATTCTTTCAGTTTGAGAGAGTGAGGGGGTGTGGGTCCCAGGACAGTGAAAGTGACCACCTTCTACTAGAAGTGACTTTGGTAATATTCTGGTATATATGCCACCTCGAAGTCTTTTGACATGAACTGGGACCCAGTGATGGTTGTAAGACCGAGCGAGTCCCTGTCCAACTCTATCATTTTAGTGGACTCTCTCAGCCGTTGATGTCTAGTCATCCACCATGTGTCAGATTCGGCTTTGTTCCCTTAAGAAATAGGAAATTTACGTATAACATCCACATGGGTTTTTTAACGACTACAAATAACCACAAGGCCTTTTTTTTTTTTGTTTTTTAGATAAATGAAGGTCCTGGTTATAAAAAAGAAATTGGGTTATTGTGACTGGTTATAAAAAGAATTCTCACTCCTGGGCTTGAGTAATTTCAACTCCAGAACTTATTCAGGTCGTAACTCGGTGCACATTGGCACGGTTTGAAAAGCAAACTCATCTAAAGAAGATCCCATGCTGCTGTAATATCATCGACAACTTAAACCTGACTAAACCTTTGTGGCTCACCTATGAGCAATCCAACTCACTCAAATCGGTTATTGGTTTGGTTAAAAGAATAATGCCTGAAGAACCTGCAATGGACATGACAAAAGAAAAAAAAAAAGGAGAAATAAGTGCATATCTAAGTGTGGTCTCCAATGATGAGGATTTGATGAAACTTCTAAAGCTAATAAAGGCAAAGTGAATTTTGGTTATGTTTTTTTTTTTGATGCTAAACGGCAGTAATAAGCTTGCAAAACTCTACTTTTTTTTATTAATTAGGATATCGTATAAGAGAGGGCCATTTTTAACTAGGGGTGTGATTCTGGTTTTTCATTTTTCCCTCATGTTTTTCCTTTGCCTTGGTTGCGTTCTCTCTTTGTTGATGTTCATTTATGTTGGTTTTATTATAAGCCTTTTCTCGCCATAAAAAAGCAGAAAAGAAACTCACTTAAATCAGTTCTCATACATCCCTCGCAGGTTCGATCAATGAGGCAGCTATCTTTTAACTTAGTTTTGTTGCTCCTTCAATCGTGATGTTGCATGCTCAGAATCATGTCCAGACTGGGTGGAGGAATTGATTCCTGATTTGCAGTTTTTTGTGCTTTGTGTTTCTGGTACTCTGTTTTTGTGGTTTTGGTCCTATTTGTTTTCTAAAAAATGAAACAAAATCAATTATATTATATTATAAACTCCTGTATTGCACAATTTTTAAAAATTTCTTTTAAAGTGATATAAATCATTAAATTGACATTGTCTAAATACATAATTATATTTGTGAAATGACCAATCTAACTGTTGATATCAAATTGGGTGAATTGAAATTTGCTTACTACTTTATAAATAGGGTGGTTTTGTGGTCTGCCACTTTGATTAATAAAGATGGGCCTCACATGAATTAAATCAGCCTTTTGATCCTATCTCAAAAGAAAAAAGTGACAGGGACATCCGTCGAGGTCATTGTCATAAAAATTGGCATATCTTAAAACAATTGCGATATATACCTGAAATGGCATTTTTGTAATAATATTATATACATTGAAAACATCATTAGAAAATCAAAATAATGAGAGAAAATCATAAGGAATTTCAGAATAAAAATGGAAAAAGTTGGAAGTCTTCAAGAAATCACTAATAAATATTTATTTTAAATTTATATATTATATTAGTTATTTGCCAACCAAGATTTCCAATAATATATTAACAAGCCACAATTTTAAAAATACCCCTATAATTTCAAGAGGGACAATATTTAAGTGCATCCATCCCTTACCAAAATAGTAAGTGGACACTCCTTTTTTGGAAGGTATCACTGTGTAAAAGGACAAAACTATCATATATCAGGAGACCTTTTTAATTTTATTAGATCTAAAAAAGGAAGTGTCCCTTACCAAAATGGAGAGGAATGTATGCACATGAATTTTCCTCCAAGAAGAGAGTATAATTTCCTGAGAATAATGACTGTAGCGACATAACAATTGTCAAGCCTCAAGTAGTGTGAATATGCATAGATATATGTATGTACAATGTTCATTGTTGCAAATATGTTATGGCGATAATCTAGGAAGCAGATACCGGTGGGATAGTTTCAACAAAATTTATTTTGTTTTTATCTTGATATTATAGAGACGATAACACTAAAATAAAACTAAAATTTAAACAGAAAATATAGCGAAATAGTGTTTTAAATGATTGGAACTCTGAGGGGAATCATAAGATGAAACGTTATGAGAAGAATAATATTTTATCTACATAATAATAACAATTGAAATTTATAAAGTTTTTTATTTTAATAATTCCCCTATGAGCTTATCAAAGTAAAGCTAGAATTCTCCAAACTCTTCATAATCAGGGTTACAAGATTGCCAATTTTCATGCCACATTTTCAAGGGTACTTGTTTGCTTCTTGTCTCCCACTATGAAAACCTTGTCGCTTTGGTCTTAGTGAGAGGCTGAGTATGGTACCATTTTTGTATGGGCTCCTTTGTGTTGGTTATCTTTTCTTGTATGAAATTATGTCTTCGGGCCTATTTGTTTGTGTTAGGATTTTTGTATCGGTTAATTCATATATCAGACAAACTTGGGTCCGTTGTTTTATGAAGTACTGAAATTGATGAGATGAGAAGATTGAACACGTGCTCCCGCGGGTTTAGACAAAAGCGACTGCACTCAAGCTTATGAAGACCATGCTTAAGCCTGTTAGACGGATTGCAATTAACTGGACATGCAAAGCACTCTCTCGAGCGGCCACTCATTTGCACTTGAGTGTGTATATGGTAGAAGCCCATCGTCTTGCACGGGTTTCTTTCCTATTTGTGCTAGAGTTCCTGTTTTATTTATAATTAGACTTTAACCCTAAAGTACAAATAATGGGCTACAAAAAGGGTGTTTCTCTCAACCCTAAGGGATATTTCTCCATAATCTAAGTCGAGATTACATATTGAAGATTTTTTCTAAAGCTTTTATGAGAGTTGGGCTGAATGCTTCAAGGTTTAGAGTTGGTGTTTCTAATTCTTTATAGGAGATTTGTGGCTACTACATCTTTGTAGGAGATTATCCTTTCGCTTTAGAGATTTCTTTATGGTGGTGATCAAAATGCTAATAGCGGGGCACCGAAGGACTGTATGTCGAGGATTTTAGCAAGAACAATTACAACTCCTTGTGTCGAGCGATTAACTTTAGGGTTATGAGTATATCTTGTAACTGCGGAAGTCAGTGTTTGATTTTATCCACTTTGGATTTGAAGTTTTTTTCTGTTTGAGTTTCCATGTTATATATTGTGTTGCATTCTTTGTGTGGTTGATTGCTTTTATTTTGTGTTGCATAAAAGCAGTAATTAAACCACAATCTAGAAAAAACTTGGAGCCTAAAAACCTTCAGTTTGCTTATAATTCATTGGAATTCATAGTCAACTAAGATAAATTGAAAGATTATTAGTATTATAATAGTAATGAGGGGTGAAATTTTTGGGGTCCTGAATTTCTAAATTACAGTTTGATTTATGAAAGTTTTTGGGGCCTTGGATTTCTAAATTGTAGTTTAATTTAAATATATGTAGCAGAAAAATAAATGAATTAGCAAACAAAAGCAATCAACCACACAAGAGGAAGACACGTAGATTTTTAACATGAAAAAGCTCAACGAAAAAAACCACGAGCCCTTCTGGACTAGTAAAACCAATCACTAATTTCAAAAAGATAAAAGATACACTTACAATCCTTTTTAGTTACTCACTCGACCTAAGGATGTAGTTCTTTTTGTGTAAATCCTTGCCACCGTAGTCTCTCCCCTTGCATTGCTCTCCGTGTTTGATCTAATCACCTTAAATCCACAGAATGAACAATTTTCTATGAAGAAGTAGAAGTTATAAACTTTAGAACTCAAAGTTTTAGCACAATTTCTCTAATGGAATATTTAGAGATAGGAAGGAATCTGCAATGTGAAATTTCAACTCAGATTATGGAGATGCATGTGTTAAGATTGAAAGAGAACCTCTTTTTATAACCCACAATTTGTGTCTCAAAAGAACACTCCTTGTAAAACAAGAATTGCTAGTTCCTTAAAAAGAAGACTCATTATAGAATAAGAACTATCAATTCCTTAAAGAATACTCTTTATAAAGAAGAAGTACTAGTTATGGCACAAATAGGAAATAAACCCGAAATAGGAATGTGGGTTTTCAGTCTATGTAAAAGAAATATAAATAGAATTCAGTAGACCCAAGTTTTGTCCAACACTTATAATCCTTATAATCTCCCTCTTTGTCAGTTCATGGATAAACTTCCTCTACATTCAATATACTAAAAAATAAAATCAAAATTACATTAAGTACATTGAATTACAAAAAAAGAAAAAAAAAGAAAAAAAATTTGTACCATTGGCTCTGTACATGTACCATCAGTTCTGTACCTTTATACCAACCAACTGCCAATTGAGTACATTAATCTTCAGGTTCTTGAATCTTTAGCTCTATCTCTTTTTCAGTTCTGCCTCCCTTGAATTTCTGAATCTTCTCCTACCTAATTCTATATATCTCTTCTTTTTTGTCCATAATCGATAAATTTATAATTTGAGCATACAATATAACTATCAATCGGGACCCAGCAGTAGCTTCCCTTAATTGTGACTTCCCTTTAATAATATCCTCGTAGCAGCTGGGGTTGAGAGCTTGATCTTCTTGATTAGGGGCTTTTAGATTTTGGTACTTACATTTGCGAATTTAAGATTTCCAAAATAGTGTGTAGCAACACATTAGGCAAATCATCTTTCTTGATGTAGATGATTTTTTTTTAACTTTTAGGTCAGATAATTGTTTCCTCCATTGCTTGTTGTTTGGTAAAGCTCTCAGCTTGTTGCAATTAGGTGAAATATGTCCTTTAATTATACAATGATAGTGCGTGGGTGTAGTTTTAGAACTTGACACATTCTTTTTCATTTCACTACTTTTATTATTGTTTGTGCGTGCAACATGTGGAGCAGTTGGTGACAAAGGATTTACAACAAAACTTTTAACAAAAGTAGTTTTATCTTTAAATTTTGAAGCAAATGCACCATGGTTAAAACTAATACTGCATTTATCATTAGACCTTTTCTAATTGCAATAGATGTCATTGAGTATTGTTGAACTAGTGTTTATCTTGTCAAGCAATTCTTTTGAAGTATTTGACTTTAACATTGTCATCTTCAACTTGTCATTCAAGTTAACATTCGTAGTTTGACAAGTTTGTAGCTTTTTTTTTTCAATTCTTCCATCTCATGTGTAGACTTTTTTATAATCAGCAATCAGCAACTCAAACTTTTTATTCTATAGCAGTCAATTTGTTAGCCAAATCATTCTTATGATTATCAAAGAGTTGTACCTTGTCATGAGCATCAGCCAATTCGGCCTTCAGTAAAGAAAACTGTTTTTCTACAGCTTGCCAATTGATTACAACCTTTTGATTCATCTTGGCTATCTTTATAGTTTTGCCAAACAAAGTATGATATTCTATCTTCCAAACTCAGCAATCAGCAACTCAAACTTTTGAAGCATTTGACTTTAACATTGTCATCTTCAACTTGTCATTCAAGTTAACATTCATAGTTTGACAAGTTTGTAGCTTTTTTTTTTCAATTCTTCCATCTCATGTGTAGACTTTTTTATAATCAGCAATCAGCAACTCAAACTTTTTATTCTATAGCAGTCAATTTGTTAGCTAAATCATTCTTATGATTATCAAAGAGTTGTACCTTGTCATGAGCATCAGCCAATTTGGCCTTCAGTAAAGAAAATTGTTTTTCTACAGCTTGCCAATTGATTACAACCTTTTGATTCATCTTGGCTATCTTTATAGTTTTGCCAAACAAAGTATGATATTCTATCTTCCATTCAGATTCAACCTCTAACTCACTAGTTGTCACACTCCGACCCAGCTTGACCTCGTTTAGTGGTTAGTTAATCTTGTTTTCGTTGCTAATCGTGTTTTGTTGTGTTTTATTTTCGTTACGGGTCATGGATAGGTAGTTGGGTTGAGTTTGACCTGGATTAAGTAGACCAAGCCCTTTTTCGTAATTCTAGCTTTTCTAAGACATGGTCATTTTTGCATTATCTTGATGTCAACACGTGTCTTTCGTTAAGCTCGTTAACTTTCGTAACTACGTCATTTGCAACCGAGGTCGTGTGATTCGCTTGAACCTGGATTTGACTCAAACTGAAAATAGACTTATGACTTGGCCCTTATTGTAATTTGTATAACCCATTACTTATATAAACTTCATCCATCGACACCAACACATTTTCTCTCTCGTTTTCTCTCTTTCTCCTCACTGTGCACGTGGAGCTCCATTCTCTCTCCCTACTTCACTTGAATTTCTCTCCTCCATCGATCAAGAGGAATTGGGTTCTTGCATGTGAGGTAAGTGGATCTCCTTCCATTCCCCTCCTCTCCATTCTCTATCTCTTCTCCTTCTTGTTTCTCATTTGCATGGTGTATCTGTGTAGTGGATTTTTCTCCATCCCTCATGCATGCATTGTGGTTTGATTTGGTTTAGGTTGTGTTTGGGCTTGAGGGCAACAAGTGTGTCATTGATTTCCAAATTGAGGCAAGTATAACCATAACTTGGAGAACCCATGTTGGTATGCATTTGATTTGGTTGATCTTACATGAATTGATATGGAAACATGTGTTTACAGCCCGTTTGATACTCATTGGTTCAGTACTTGTGTATTCCCATTGATGAATTGAATTTCTGATGCTTTCCCAGACATTCTGTACAGGTTTCAGGCATTTGAATTCGTACAGGTACGGCTAAGCCGTATGCCTCTTACGGCTCATAATCCAGAGAGGAGAAAAACCCAGTTTTCCTCTACGGCTAGGGCACGGCTAAGTCGTGGATTGCCCTACGGCTAAGCCGAAGCTCAGCCGTGGCCCAGCCGTAGAACAATACAGGGTGCATTTTCTGGAATAACTAAGAGTCAGCAACTGACAGACCTTCTACGGCCCAGTCACGGCTAAGCCGTAGACCACACACGGCTAAGCCGTAGCACACACACGGCTAAGCCGTAACCACATTAGAATAAAAAGAAAGAATAAGGATAGGTGTAAAGAAAAGACCGATATGGCATTCATGATAGAATGTAGAGCACCTCCACCTGCCCAACGGAATGTGATACAAAGCGTGAATGATCTCGAGGGCTGCGAATCATTCATGTTCGTTATCCGGATGTTAAGCACCTCTCCATGGGTGTTGGTTTAAGGGACTTCGTGCACCGCCCGATTCAAGGCAACACTAGACAACGGTGCATCGAATAACTTAAAACTACATCATCATGCACGGTTAGAAACACCGGATAATTAGATTAGAATTGGTTTGTAAAGCAAGATGATTCGATTTCACATGATTTGCTGCATATCATATTGCATTCGATCATTGATCTCAACGCTCTAACATGATTACGTATGTTCGTTACTTTCACATTGTGGTTTACTTACCCTGAGTATGCATGTATGATATGTTCGCTCACAGATCTGCACGTATGATATGTTGTCACGATCTACTCAGGATTTTCATGATTGATTCTGTATAGTCAGGCTCTACTTAGCCTCAGCCTTAGGATCCCGACGGGGTGAATTTGGTATAGTTATAAGGACCTGCTGCAGTATGGATATGTCTTGGGGAACCGGACCCCAGGAAACCGAGACCCATTGTACCCTGGCCCGGACAATGGTGTTCTTTGCATGTTATAAGATCCCTCTTTTGGGAGCATATGGTAATGTAGTAGCCACTAGTATGTACACAGCATGTATTCATTGATTCACACAGCATATTTCCTTCTTGCATGACAGCCTAGTATACGAAAATGTCTTCTTTAATCACATGATGTTCTTATTCTGTTAGACACAGCGTGTGTTAACTTGCTATGGTTTATACTTTGCTGAATCTTCGTATTCACAGTTGTTTTTGGTGTTGCAGGCCCAGATCCCCCTGCCGAACCCTCGCAGGTCGGCCAGGCTCCAGATGAGACCCCCGGGGCCCCATCAGGCCTAGAGGAGTGGATGTGATCACTCCACGGGAGAGCGTTCTTGGCATACATGTACCATTGGAGTCTTGTTTTGTGGATTTGCAGACTTGTATTTGGCATGACATGTCCTTATTGTATATATTCTTTTGTTCTTTTTGTACGACTTTTATATGTAATTATGTCAGTTCGTCCTTTGTATCCTCTTTTTGCATTGCTAGTTTATGTTTCTGATATTTACAGCTTCCGCGTACTTGCTTGGCACGTGTGAATGTTCCCTTGTGCGTGTGCATTTAGACTCGGTCTACGTGTACAGGCACGGGAGTACGTGTGTCATTAGGTTTGGCTTTTGCTAACCCCCGAACCCTGGGCTCGGGTTGTGACACTAGTATCATCATTAGAATCAACTTTAAAGGAGATAATAAAAGACATAAAAATGGTCTTGGCCATGAAAGCTATAAATCTGCCATTCACAATATGAGATGGGTTAGGCTTAGACTCTTTTTCCTTTTTTTTTCTCTTATTCAGAAAAATCAACCTAAGTTGTATTGAGACCCTTTCTCTCATTGGCAACATATCCATACCCTTGACACTTATAACATTGAATGCTTTTGACATCTTTAAATCAGTTTTCTTCTCCTTCATAAATTGCATGAATTGCGTTATAAACTGGACAGCCGCTTGTGGATCAACTTTTTTAGAATCAGAATCTGAATTACTTTCAATAGCCTTGATTGATTCTTTGGTAGCTTTTAAGGCAATTCCTTTTGACTTAACTTATTGACGAGTAATAAAGTTTGCCTTAAAAGTATGAAGATTTCTTACCAAATTATCAACATTGTAGTCTTTAATAAACTAGTTTTAGTGATTGGTTCCCCTAGAATTTTTGGGAGTGAATAGAGAATTTCTCTAACAATCTTATCTTCAGAAATTGGTTCCCCTAGATTGCAGCATGAATTCACAGTGTCACTTAACTTAGCATAAAAGTCATCAAACTTTTCATTATTAGCCATTTTAAGGGATTCAAAGGTAGTAGTCAAGCTTTGCAACTTAGAATCTTTAACCAACTCAGTTCCCTCATGAACTCTTTGGAAGATGTCACATGCCTCTTTTGTAATCGTACAGGTGGAGATCTTACAAAATTCAGATGGTGAAACCCCATTGTAGATTGAATTGATACTCTTATTGTTACAATTGTAGGTATGTTTTTCCTCTTTAGAGTACTCTTAAATCGGTTTTTCACTAAATATTACAACAGCAACAACCGTAGGCAAATAGTAGGCTTTAACAACAACACGCCAGAGATCTTTACTATGAATCTAAGAAAACCAAGCACTCTGACCTTCCAGTATCCATAATTACTGGATCCATCCAAAAGATGAGGCTTGGTTGTAGACGTGCTTTCCTGGTTGAATTCTGTTCTAGAAATCTCAAAATATCAAAACACAATAGATTTGTGTAGCCCTCTCTGATTCCAATTAAAAGCTTTTGGGGTCCCAGATTTCTAGGTTGCAGTTTGATTTACATCTATGCGGTGAAAAAATAAAAAAAAAGCAAACAAAAGCAATCGACGGCGTAAGAAGAAGACACACATAGTTTTAACATGGAAAACCTCAATGGGAAAAACCATGAGCCCTTTCGGGCTAATAAAATCAAGCACTAATTTCGAACAGCTATAAGATATACTTACTATCCTTTCTAATCACCCCTTTGACCTAAGGATGTAGTTCTTCTTGCACAAACCCTTGCTACAATAGTCCTTCGCCGTGCATTGCTCTCTGCGCTTGATCCAATCACCTTGAATTTACAAGAAGAACAATTTTCTACGATGAAGTAGAAGTCGTAAAATCTAAAACTCAAAGCTTTATCACAATTTTCCCAATGGAAGCTCTAAAGAAAAGAAGGAATCTCTTATGTGAAATATCAACTTAGATTATGGAGATGCATGTGTTAGGACTGAGAGAAAACCCTTTTTTATGACCCACAATTTGTGCCTTAAAAGAATACCCCTTGTAGAACAAAAACTATCAGTTCCTTAAAATAATACTCTTTGTAGAATAAGAACTATCAGTTCCTTAAAGAATACTCCTTATAGAATAAGAAATATTAGTTTTAGCACAAACAGAAATAGACCCGAAATAGGAAAGTGAGTTCCTCAGTCCATTTAAAAGAAATATAAAATACAACTCAATAGACCTAAGTTTTGTCCAACCATAATTAGCCAACACTCATAACCTTATAAGGGGTGAGAATATAAGATAATAATGTATGTGGAATTTTAACTTTCTTAGTGTTTGACCGATGGGGGGATGGGGGATGGCTGGTATTCATTTTTCTATCTTTTTTGGGTTCAATATCCATTAAAAAAGCGGCTATACGATGCTTATGTTTAACATGCACCTTTAATTCTTCATTTTTAATCGGTTATAGAAATAGGAAGTCTTAGAATTCTTAGGAATCCAATTAAATGCAACAAAAATCACTTTGAAATTTTATAGTCCCTTTAAAAGTATGATCATGGATCCTTATTTCTTTACCCCTACAACATCAATTTCTGTCGAATTATAATAGGGTGATTGGTGGTTTTTCTAGGTAATAGAAAACAGAACTTTTTTCTCCTTAAAAATTCAATAGGAATTAGGCAAATAAGCCCTTAATTTTGCCGACTTAGTCAAAGTACAGGCTGATGGTGGTGGCAGTATGGATCTATGGGTCTTTAGGTTGATGGTATTATTTCTGGCAAGTAGGCCAACCTAGAGAAAAAGATAGGCATGTCTATACTTATACTTATGCAGGTATATATAAACAAGTGTAAATGTATTTTTATGGTGTCTATCTGATCTGTACCACTTTTCTTGTTGCTGGTAAAGTGATCAAACCATGCACAAGCAACATATGAATGTACATATGTTGTATCTAAGTGCGTATGAATCTACATGAGTGTGTTTGTGTATGTGCGTCTTTCGGCAATATAAATAGAGTGACCAAGACCAACACTATCCTGATATGCCGACTTGCTAAAAATAAAAGGCTGTTTGCTACGATGTTACATTCGGTGGTGACCCATCAAGTCAGTTTTCATCAAAGCAATGTTTACTATAAGTGGGACAATTGTAGGCATGCCCCACACTTTAATTGGTTGGAAAGATACAGTCACTACACCACACACCACTAATGAAATGTCACCCACTACAATACAAAACAGGACTCATGATATTTGCTACATTGCAAGCCTAACATGAGTGGTCACTGCCACAGGATCTCTTCAAAGTACAGGCTCTTGTCTAACTCCTTTGTTCTTATGTAGGTAGCAAAGTCATGGCAAGGAGTGGTTATGGAGTAACCAGAGCACATGCTAGTGTCACCACCATTCATTTTCCACCCAATGCATGGTTGGGCCGGGCAGATTTGGCATCGTGATCAGGATTACAAAATATAAAAAAAAAATTTATGGTTTCAATCAAAATAGGCCACATCATCAATAAATGTTGTCTCTTCAAGTTTTTATTGATTAGTATTATTTTTTTGCTGTTGTAAAATTGAAAGCTGTAGACAACTAGGTATGTTTTGATTAGCAAGTACAACTAATTTCAAAAGCTGGGTATCATCAGGTGTTCCGGACTCCATTTGGCATGGAGTTAGGGAATTAAAAAAAAAAAGACTTCTTAAGAATGGTCAATAGGTCAAACGGTGAAGATGAGTTTGCCTCTTGGATCCTCATAAAGAGATCTTAGTTCTCTGTGATCAAATCAAAAGATTATGCACATATTTGTGTCCATTAGATACAAGATTTTAGTAATTGAATGAGAGAGATGCCAAGATAAAAACAGGCTGTTTTTTTTTTTTTGCTCTATATCTTAAATATATATATATATATATCTACAGTCATTCCACTATTCATGACAACTGCAAAGGTTCAGGTATCTTTGAAGCTGTTTTTAAAAGACACTCTTTGATGGACGGAATTTTTTTTTCCTTTACTCTCATAAATATTTGCACACCCACACAAGTCCACCCAAGTCCCTCATCATCAGCACTACAGTCATGAATTGATCATTGGTTGTTTTTGTAGAAGGAAAGTGCCCCACCACATATCTACTAATGGAATTATCTTAATAAAGTTTTGTCTAAAAACCACCATTTCCTACTTTTGATTGATGATTAGAAGATGAAATTATTCTTTTTGGTCAAACCCAAAACACCACTCCAATTGCAAATAATTTAACCCCTATACTTATTCGCCCAAGCTAGATAACGTGGATCATGTGTAGGGTTAGGTTGTCAAAGTTAGGGTTGAGACAACTAAAGGCCACTTGAGGACTCCATGCTTGCTTTCTTTCTTTTGCTTTTATTTTGTTCTTACTTTTTTCATGCACTTTCATTTAGTCTGTATATTGTTAATGTCTCTGCTTAATTTACCAATTCTTTATGATCTGGTTTTTCTATAAAGCCTGAAATATGTTGTATGGAATAGATTAATCGTTTTTTGTATCGTGTAGTCATTGGGCATTTCTAGCCTCCAGATATATGGTCATCATACAAATTAAATGGTTAAGATAGAAACTCCACCTTTATATATTTACTAATCTTTTCATCACCGTAGATCCTATGATTAGCAATGCCCAATATAATTAAGAGGAAATTTCAAAAAGGTGTTAATATTTTATCTAATTTTAAAAAAAGACACATATTTCAAAACTTTTCAAATTACTCCACTAGTTTTTCAAAAAGTTTTGAGTTAAGGACATCTGTCCATTTAAAGCTATTTTAGGGCAACGTTTTCCCTCATTTTTTTAAATAGTCAGATAACAATTTATTGAAATAAAATCCTCATTTAATTCCTCTTTATTATCCTCATTTCCTTCTCTGGTATTCTCACGATAATTAAAGACAACTAGTGTCCTTATGGTGATCGGATGAATGTAGTAGCTCCTAAAACCATGTAATGGCTTTAAATAATTGATAATTTGGTATTTTAGAAAAATTGAGGGCAAAAAGTTGCTAGGAAGTGCAGTTAAATTGCTAGATGTCCTTAATAAGAATTTATTGAAAAACCTAGGGACTAATTTGAAAAGTTTTGAAAATTGTGTCCTTTTTTCAAAATAAGGCAAACATTGAAGACTTAGTTGAAAATTTTCCTATAATTAGTTATTATGCTGGACAATCCATAAATCCTACTTTTACATGTGGGAAGCTAGAGGATCCAAGCTCAAGGTAAGGATTTAGTTAAGGGTTGGTTGTTTGCTAGGTATTGAATTTCTAGCAATTTAAGCAATACCTTCATACTAAAGGATTTATAATTGAACAAGACCCAAAAAGAAACTGTCACAATCTCTCTTTTGGTAGGAAAATGATCACCCAATCATTATCCTAGAAAATCAAATCCTAATCTACATCTCCACTTTGTAACCATCACTCTCACATATTCAATATTTTTACCTTGAAACTCATTCAATTATGAGTTTCTAGAAATTCATAATTACTGTGTTGTTCCTTTCATCCCCCTTGAAGTGTTTGGTAGTGAAGGAATTGATATTATATGAGTAATTGTCTGATGGTGATATAGTTGGCTGTGAGTAGTCCAGCCATGGACACCATTGGAGAAAAAACCAGAGGATCCGGACTCGGCAGTGAAGGCATGACATCTATTTTAAAAAGAAAATTTGTCACCTACAGTATAGAACATGACGCCTATTCTCCTCCCAAAAGTAAAACCCTGCCACTTAAAAAGTGTACTTTGATAACACCATCTTTCACCAAGGGAAATGCGAAACGTGCCCTCATGATGAGTTAAAAAAAAAAAAAAACTGATTCTGTGGAATATATCACATGTCACAAGTGTCACCATAACATAAACGTAGAATCATTGGAGGGAAAAGTTAAAAATATATATAAGCGACTAAAACGTGCAAATCTCACACAAATACAATGAACCCGATTCCAACAAATGATCTATGCGCCTTGAAAAAGTGCGCATTAGGTAAAGAAAATTTGCTACCGTTCGATATAACTGTCTCGTATTCGGTATTATATATTTATAAATACATTGTCTTAGGCATTGGCTATTAGAGGAAAGCTACTGCACTCCCCAGCAGTGAGAGAATTGATGTACATGGAGTCACAGGAAGGTATGGAACAAATCAAGCCTCCTAAAATGAAAGGAAAAGAATATCTTTTAGGTCATGTTTGGCAGTTGAATCACCGGCAAAAAGATATTTACTTTTTAAAAAGTAAAATGAAAAACTCAAGTTTGCTATGTATAAGTTCTCGAAGGTTAGTGTCTCATCTGGTTTTCATTTTTCAGGATTCTGAGGCTCGAGTGCCTTGAAGAGTCTAGTTGAAGTGAAGAATTTCTCTCGAATGGTTGGCTCCAACTCTCCAAATACATGATCTGCATATTTGAGATGTATTGAAAATCGTGTTGCATGCATTCCACACTAGTGGCTAATAGAGAAATCGGTATCTCAATATAAACAAAAGGCTTGATCCGGACCCATAGAGAAAGCTCCCACTAGGATGAGTGGATGTGGTTTCTTGGCATAGAAGTCTCCAATAAGTATAAATCTCTGAGGCTTATCTATAGAAGGATAAGGAGCTCTAAGATTGGACACTCTTAATTTCCATAGGAAAGATAAGATGTGAAGAGATCTGTGGAACTTCTAATTGTCGAAATGCACATATATTTCTAGCTATATGTCAAGAGTCTTGACATCCAGATCCATTATATATAATCCTCTCCAATAGGATCTTCATTGCAAATATCATGGTAATGAACCAAGCCTCAGAATGGTTTATGCACTAATATTATAATAGACCCCATTAGATGGACCGTAAAAGTATGGCACAAGTAAGGGACTTAGCGAGCCCAGCTTACCCAAACTTTGCAAACTAAGCTTGAGGTTGATGTGGGTCCACTTGCTTGAGCTTGCACTTTTTTTTTTTTTTTTTTGATAAATGAGAACTGTCATTAAGAGGCACCAACACAACAAGAGAGACAACATCAAGGATTACATAAATAAACAAAAGACCCAATACTGCCAACTCCAAAACCCATGGTGTAAGTACTTTTGGCTAGGTTATGGGCCAAAGAGTCTGCTTCCTAGGAATATAAGAAAAATGAACAAACCCAAAATGAAGAGAAAGAGCTTTGATGTCTTGCACAATAGGTTCAATAGACCAATCAAATGATACTTTTATAGCCTGCACAACTACGGAAGCATCTGATAGAATATGAACTTTGTGGAAGCTTCAAACTCTAACTTCTCTCAAGGTTGCAATATTCGCCCTTGTCTTAGCTTCTTTGGATGAAGAAACTTTTAGACCATCTACATACACTGCACCCACCAAACAATTGCCATGCCAAAAGGGAAAATTGAAACCAGATTTAATATTAGTAGCATTAAAGGCTGCATCGGAAAAGACATAAATAACATTATGAGAGATATTCAACCATAGGCCTTGACAAAATTAGAATCACCAAGGGTTTGGGTCCCAATAGGTTTCTAGTATGCAATTCAAATAACATAACCAGTAATTATGAGAACTAAGTCAAACAAAACACCACACAAGAAGACACCGGCGTATTTACGTGGAAAATCTTATAAGAGAAAAAACCAGGAGATCGATCCCTCGGTCTAAGGAAAGCCAATCACTATAAGAAATTCAATACTTATAAGTTCTACTCATAGACCCTTCCCATTGAACTCAACCTAAGGACTATAGTTCTTTTTACTGATAGCACGTCGTTCATTGTTTGCCTGTACTTGAATCAACTCACGTTGATGCCTTTCAAGACATACAGATCTTCTACAAAAGAGTAAAAGAAGATACTCTAGAAGCAATAGCTTTGAACTCCAGTTGAACCCTTCAGAACTACTCTAGAGAGAGAATAAATTCTCCAATCTGTATTCTAGGTTTAGAATTGGGAGAATGGATACTTAGGGTTCACAAAAGATGGCTTTAAATAGCCTTGGGTCCGTGGCTTAAAATGGAAGCCCAATTAGGGCTCAAATAGGTAATCACATAAGGATTAGTAAAGGTAACTTGGCTAGGTTGGCAACTGAATTTGTGAGGCTTAGTTGACTGAGGATAAGTTTGGGTCGATTGAGGTGAGCTTCTATCTGGGGGTCTTATGGACTGGGCAATCTCGGTTGACTGAGGTGTTCCTTGGGTTAACACAACTGAGGTTTTGTCCCCAGTTTATCATCGCCTAATGTCATTTATTGGTGACAAAATTTAGATTTCGCTGCCAATTTCATGGGAATAATGGTGCCATTTTTCTTTGTTATTTTTGAAATTGGCAATGAAATCTAAATTTCGTTGCCAACAAAGGACATTAGGCAACGAAGTTAAACTTTTTCATTGCCTAATGTCCTTTATTAGCTGTGAAATTCTGATTTTGTTTCCAATTTAAAAAAAAAGCAGAAAAAAATGGTGCCATTATTCCCTCGAAAATGCACGGAATAATGGCGTCATTTTTGTTCTTTGTTCTTTGAAATTAGGAACAAAATGTAAATTTTGTAGCCAATAAAGAACATTAGGTGATGAAAAATTAATTTCGTCGCCTAATGTCCTCTATTGGTGATGGATTCTAGATTTCACGCCACTTTAGAAAAAAAAATGGCGCCATTATTCCCACGAAAATGCTAGGAATAATGGCACCATTTTTTTAAAATTGGCTTAGAAATCTAAATTTCGTCGCCAATTAAGGACATTAGGTGATGAAGAATTTAATTTCATATCCTAATGTCCTTTGTTGGCGACTGAATTTAGATTTCATCACCAATTTCAAAAAAAAAAAAAAAAAACAAAGGAAAAATGGTGCCATTATTCCCATGAAATTGGTTGTGAAATCTAAATTTTGTCGCCACTAAAGGACATTAGGTGATAAGATTAAATTTTTTATCGCCTATTTTACACTTTAGGTGATGAAATTTTGTTACTTGGCAAAATTGGCAACAAAATTAAAATTTCATCGCCAATAAATGACATTAAATTTTGTCACCAGATTTCCTTGGCAAAGAGACATTCTATTGTAGTGTCTTCTAACCATTTTCAGAATATCAAGTACCTTCTGAGTTGAAGCCGAAGAAGTTGAAGCATCTGAGTCTTCTTAAAGAGAATATAAAGAGTCTTGAAGGCCTTGGTGGCTGTACTGTGGTTGATGATCATGTTGTTGTTGTAATGTACATCCAAGGGGGTATTTATAGCCTCCAAGAGCCTTCTCCGATCATTTGTGAAAGTGAGAAGACTGAGCAAAATCTGATTTGCAGGGGGGGTAGCCGATTGTGCATTTGTATGGTCGGGTACCCTCCTACAATCAACTTTGTAAGGTGGCTGCTGGATCTTCATCACTTGAATCATGCTAATCAGCTTGAAATCAACCAGAAACGATTTGACCAGATCTGGATCAGCTACTTGATGATTTTTTAGAATTTATAACCATCGGCCAGACACTTTCCTTTATCAGCCACTGTATCATGAGCCACTAACTTGTTTAGTAGGCCAGTTGTGTACTCGGCCATTGTCTGGTTTAGTTTGCCATTGCACACTTTTCATTTTTCAAAGTGTTTTGTTTGGTTTTCTTTTCCAAACTTCAAGGGATCCTTTTGGTCTTTGCTGTTTGGGCTTTGTTTTGCTGGGTTTAAGCCATGTTTGAGTCCTAACTTTGACTTTCCACAGCTGAACTTCTTGTGGATTTCTTTTGAACTTTTCTATATGTCAACAAATGCCTTTTAGAGATGCAATAATGAAGGGTTTTTCTTGTAATTGTTGTGCCTAGAAAGATAATGATTTGAAGAGGATGATCACCTTGCTTCTTGCTTCATTCTTTTCATAGATGCTTTGTATTTGTTTGTAATCTGTGGAAACTGGTTTGTCATGATTACTGAGGTTTTGAAGAGGCTAGGGAGTCTTGTTGTGAAGAATGGAAAATAGGTTGCATTGTGGAGGTTCTCTCTCCTTACTCCTATTTTAAATGGGAATGATTTGTTTTTTTTTTTTTTTTGTGTGAATGTGGATTTTTCTCGAGAGTTTGAAATGTTTAGGGTTTTACCTGAAGGTTTGTAACGTTTTAGGGTTTTACTCGAGGATTTGTAAGGTTTTTTTTGAATGAAGATTGGGTTAGCTTATGTGCTTTGTGTTCCCTAAAAATGGTATTTGACTGAGTTTCGGGTGCTTTTGGTGAGGATAATGGGGTTTTAAATGAATGTAGGTGCTTTTGACTGAGGCTCTTGAGGATGATTTTCGATCAAGGGCATGGCGTAGGTCTTTATTGTACAAGAAGAGAGATGCTTGACCATCAAAAGGTTGGAATTTACAAGTAAATTCATTTTCCATAAGTTATGGATTCACCTTAAATTTCTAAGGAAAATCAATTTATTTCACATGATCAAGAGTTTGGAGGGTTAAATGAAGTAGAAACTGATCATATAGCTATTTGTTTCGAAGGTATTTTGGAGGGAAACATCAAGGAAGGTTTTGAAATTTTAAAGTTTGAAAAATCTAAAAGGTGGGGCAAAAATGGTAGGAGACTGCCTCTCAGCTACTGTAGGCATTACCTGGGGTAGTCGATTGAACTGTTTATAAAAGACAGTTGTAATTGTTGGTCTTCCTATTTTTTGAATTTCATTCTTCTTTCTCCAAAATATTTGCTAGGGCTGTAGAGGTTTTCTTCGAGTTTTACATTCTTCTTCCTCAAATTTTCTACTTCTCTACATAAAAAAGGCAATTAAATGGCTGGTACGTCTTCGTTTTCCTCCTTGTATCCACGGTTTGCTTTTTTGTCGACTTTGCCATCTTGCGTGCATTTTTATTCAAACCTGAGTGTTGCATGCATGGCTCTTGTGTTTCTCTTCTTCTTTCGTTTGGTGATGATGAGAGTGAGGGTTTGGAGGCTTGATTTGTGGCCGAAAGAGAAAGAGGAAACCAACGGTTGTCTTGTTCTTGTTATCACGACCAAGAAGAACATTGTTGTTTTTTTTTATGGAACTTTCTTTGTTTCGAACATGTTTTTCCATGTTTTCTACTTCCTTTTGCTTGATTTTACCTAAGATCGCAAGTTTTCCCATGAAATCTTTTCAAATTCTCACAACAAGTTGTAGTCAGCTACTGCCAGTGTGGGAAAGAAGATTCTTGGTTTTCTAGGGTTTTTGTACTTGGCTTTGTTGAAAATCTGTAGGGCATTGTTAATTTGAATGAGGTTTAGGGTTTTCCTTGAACTTTAGTGGATTTGCCACAAATTTTGGAAAGTTTTGCAATTTGGGTTTGGAGTGGTTGACAATTTGTTGTGCAGTTTAAATTTTAGTGGTCGGCTATTTTTTCGGTTTCCTTTGGTCTTCCTAGACTGGCTAATAGTTAATTGTTGGCCTTCAGGGTAATTGATAGTACATTTGCCTCGAAATTTTCCAAGTCCTTTTTCTTGGGTGGCCAATGGTACACCTTGACTGTTGGCTTTTTGTGTAGTCGGTAGTACATTGTGCTAACTTGCCAAAGGACTTTCAAGCCTCAGGCATTTTGCACATCTTCTTTGGTAGCCAATGGCCTTTTTTGAGTAGCCGAAAGAACCCTTTTGCCTAAAGCATTTCTCTAAGCTTATGAATAGCTAAAGGGTGAACTTCTAGTGGCCGAGAGGCTTTTATGCCTTAGGCATTTTTGAGCCTTTGCCTTAGATGATCAAGAGGTCCTCTTTGGGTGGCCAAATGGCTCCCATGCCTTAGTTGCTTCTAGGTTTTCCCTTTTCTTGGCTGAGAGATGGTCTGGTCCCTTTGTCTCCTGTACTTAGGATTTTTATTGAACTTCATTGTACTTGAATGCTTTCTCTAGTGTGTTGAATATTGCTTGATAATTTCATATGCATGTATATGTGGACCTAAAACCCTTATTTGTTTCCATAATGGTCTTTAGAGAGATTTTGCAGTGTTTTGACCTAGAAGCCTTATCTTTGGGCTCTTTGCATGCAGTTGAGCATTGTGGGGCCTTAGAGGTAAGTACACCCTTTTTCTTAAGGGGTTGTCCCCTTGCTTTCACTAAGGGGAGATGTTTCCGAAATTTCTATAGAATTTACTAACTTAGTCTTTTTTTTTACTTAGCCTTTTTTTTTAAATTCTTATGCCCTTTTCTTGGTTTGCTCTTTACAGGCAAGGGCAAGAAAGTTCCTCATCTTCCAAGGGTAAGAAGGCCACTGGGTCTTCTTTTTCCAACACACCTCCTTCGCCATGAACTGTTGGCCATCAAACTTGAACTCATTTTGAAGAGATCTGAGAGAATATCAAAGCACATGTTGTTAAGACACTGTACGAACTAAGGAATTGTTTATTGAGCACTTGTAACATGCGGGCTTATGAAGACATTCTTAGTGCTATCCCTTAGAAGGATGATCGACAAACTACCTTAAGTAAGCTGAACTATATATTTAGTGACATTGATGAGTGTCATTATGACCAGAGCACTGATTTCTTACTTCATTGGTATTTTAACAGAGATGGCATATGTATCGGTTTTTCTACTGAGTATTAGTATAAAAGAGGTCCTCAGCTAATGGAACTAAGTGCCTTTATCTTTTCGAGGCGTGATAACCTGCAGTGGGGCAAGCTCTTATCCTGATATAAGACAGGTATTTTTGAACAAACATCCTTTCTATGTTGAAGGTAAGGCACGAAGCATGGAGATGTTGGCGCCCAATCACAGTCCAAAGCCACATTCCCTAGTTTCGAGCTGTGGCCCTTTGGGTTCTTTCTAATTATGATAGTGGCCATATGGACCATCATGTTCCACGAGGATGGTTTGTTCCTTCGGATGCTTGGCAAAAATGGACAGATGTGATCCTTGATTCAGGCAAGAGTTTGTTAGAGGCGTTTGGCATTTATAAAGCTATTATGGTCACTTGAAATTAGGTTCCTCAAGACCATAAAGAAGTGTGTTGTGATATTATTGAGAGCTTTTGCCTAGCCACTAGTACCTTCATCACTCCTAAGGTTGAGATAGGATTTTTTCGTTAGGAAATTCTAGAGATTTTTGGGCAACTGATTTGTGGTGGTTTGTATGAGAAGATCATACCTTACAGTTGCTCGCTGAAATCAAGGAGCACCGCTTTTAGGGACGTATATTTTCAGCTCTTTGCCCTCTATGAAATGTCGTGGGCTAGCCGTAATAAGGTGAAGACCACTGTCTACGTGGCGAATGCTTTCAGTAAGGATGCCAATGAGACTACCCCTTTTTTTTCCAAGAGGAATGTTTTTAGAATTAGAGAAGTTGTTTTGGGGGAGACCGAAGAGGACCCTGATATGGTAACAATAGTCGATTACTAGGATTATTTGGAGTTCTTTGAAGAAAAAGATGATGACTGGGATGTAAAGTGTCGTCGCTTATTGGCCATGTATCTCACGGCATGGCTTTCAGAAGTCATCTTTGCGGCTCTAGGGAAGGAAGTCTAAAACAACAATATTTTCCCCGCTTCCCATCTGGCTTTTGGTGAATGGCTTATGTTGGTCCTTGCTCTAGTCAACTACTTGTGTACTGAGTTAAAACTTTTGTCATTCCCAAAAGAGGTCGATTAACATATTTTTTTAGAGCATCTTTTGTGTGCTTGCTTTGTTTACCATTGCACCAATTTGCATGAACTGGGCGATTGCGAGAACCTTCCATTTTGCCGTTATGTGACAAATGGTCTTGGTATTAATTTATCTATTGTCGAAGTGCGACGTCGGTTGTGAGACCCTCGCAACTTCAGGGTTTGAAGACTGCTGGCAGTGGTCCTAGAAGCTCAAAGGACTGGAATTGTTGGAAACTAAGCCCTCATCAATTGATCTAATATCTCGGTTAGGGCTTTGCTCTTTTGCAAATGGAGAGAGACTGGTTGCTTTCCATTAGGCCTGTTAATCTTATTTATAGAAGAAACAATGTCATTGAGATTGAGACCTATGTCCTTTCTTGATTTAGGCAACAGTTTGGGTTCTCTCAGGGCATTGTAGGGAGCCTTGGTAGCTTGAGGGGTGGTCAAGGCATGTTGCTTGATGCCCAGAATGCATGGAAGTTTTTCAATTTCATGGTAACTGGTGCTACATTCCTTTACCCTTAGGAGGAGGACACTAGAGTGACTTTTGGCTTCACCCATTGGTTTGTGAAGAGTTGTTTAGCTCTTCGTGAGATTTAGAGAACTAGCACCGCGAAGTCTTTTAGAAAAGTAGAGGCTAATGCTAAAAAGCCTGTGATTGGAGCTTATGAGTATTACATCCATGGCTAGCCACCCTTATTACTGGGGTGTCGTCGTAATGAAGACACATGTGCTGCCTCTGCAAATCTAATGATGGAGTCTCCTCGTGCTTTTGTTCCATTGGTTTCCTCTTCATCGGCTTAAGCTGTCAGTGGTTCTTCTATAAAATTTGCCCATCCTGTTCCCAAAGTTATAATAGAGTCAATTCCTAGGTAGTTGTGGAAGAAAAAGGCTGTAACACTCCAACCCAAGCTTAAGCTTGATTAGTGAATAATTAACTGTGATTACCAGTTAATTAATATGGTTTTATTTTAAATACATCTATTTAGTCTTGTGGAGTCTAGTGGGTTAAGTTTAGGTCATGGATAAGTAGTTGGGTCAGGTTTGACCTTAATTAGGTAGATGAAGCCCTTTTTTGTAATTTTAGATTTTATGGTTTTACATTATATATGCATCATATTGATATCATCGCATTTTTCTTGTTGAGCTCGTCAACCTTCGTACTTGATTTGAACACGTTTGACTTCGTTTGAATTAGTTGGGCCCTCATTTAACTTTCATTAAAAATTTAATAAATTAGATGGGCTTTTTTATAAACTTCAGAAGTTTTGCTGTATAAAAGAGGCTAGCCAGTTATTTGAGCTCTTCTCCTCTTCAACAATAGCCGCATTCTTCTCCTTCTTTCAGTTTTCTTCTTCTTATGCATGGGAGCAAGATCGATTCTACATGCATGACTCCAAGCATCCATTTTCTCTTTCCGGCTCTTCTCTACCTTTTTTACTCATTGGAATTGAAGATAGTGGTTTATAGCTATCCCACCAGCTCTTTAGTTACTGTATCAGGTAAGATCTCCTTTCATTTATGTAGTTCTTGATTCAATAAAGTCAAAGAGACTTATTCTCTTGCATGCACCCATTTTTACATCTTTTCTTACATACATGTCATTGGAGGCCAAGAACAATGGATTCATCGTCTCTAGTTAAGCCAAGATAAGGATAGTGATTTGAATCCCTAAGCAAGGTAAGTATAAGCCAATTTTAGTTGAATGCATGTTGGTATTTTATGATTCTTATAAATCTATTGAATTTTTAACAGGAAAGTTCAGCCTTTATAATGGTTTGAAATGCATGAGTCGATTGTTTAAGTGAATCATGTATTAAAATTGGAGATGTTAAATGGTTAAGAAGAAGTATAAATGAATGCCTTTAACAAGTAGTATACATGCAATCAGAGCTCTAGCATTATGGGTTAAAGAGGAGCATTTTGAAACTGAGTTAGCTCCAAAAACTTTAAAGCTTACGGCTAAGCCGTAAGTATTTTATGGCTCAAAATCCAGAGAACCCTCTTTGGCACATTGTTCTATAGCCAAGCCACGGCTAAGCCATGGCAGGTGCTACGGCTAAGCCGTAGCCACACCGTGGCTCAGCTGTAGGTTAAGTACGGCTAAGCCGTAGACCATTTTACGGTTAAACGGTAAATGTAAAGGAATAATTGTATAACAATAGCTAAGTCGTAGTGCATCTTACCGTTAAGCCGTAAACTACACATGGCTAAGCCAAAGGACTATTGAAAAATAGGATTAATTAGGGACTGCTTTAAGACCTTGTAGGACCTTAGTTCTTAGATCTCTTTACCATATGCATTAGCCCAATAGAAAATTGAGCATCATGAAAGGTCTTGATGGCTGAGATTCATTCATGTGGTATTGTCTATTTCTTAAGCACCTCTCCATGAGTGTTAGTTTGCATTATGAAGGGTCTTGAGGGCTGAGACTTATTCATGTGGTGTTGTCTATTTATTAAGCACTTCTCCATGGGTGTTAGTTTAAGGGACTTCGATACACATTCCATATCCAATGTGACACCAAAAGAGAGATAATTGTATATCGGATAACTTAAAACTATATCATTATGCATGGTTAGAAAAAAATGGATGACTAGATTAGGGTTGGTTTGTAAATTACCTTGATTCTATTAATTTGAATTGCATAAGCATATTGACTTATCATTATTACCCTCCCTTATTGGACTGATTTTGAATTGAAATGATCATAGTATGAATTGATTCTACTTGAAATGTTATTGATATACGCTTCCCTATTGTCAGTGTTGAATTGAGTAGGAACGAATTGAACGTATAATGTATGACTCTCAATGAACGTATATATGGTCTCAGTGAAACGAATGGTATAACTTATTCAAATTCAATTATATGAATCAAAATGATTTGGCTCTATTCAGCTTTAGCCTTTTGATACCCGGCGAGGTTGACTTTGGTGTAGTATACGAACGATGCTGCCGCAGTGTGCCTTTGGAACATCTGGACTTTATATATGAATAGAACCATTCGTACCCTGGCCCGGTCGATAGTTCTCATCGTAAAGATCCCTAGAGGGAGGATCTAAAAAATGTAGTAGCCAAATATTATGTATTTCACTTATTGATCCTTATAGCATGCTTATTTCAAATGCACAACATGCTTAGTGTACTGAATTGACCTCTATTGATCACTTGTCTTTAACTCTTTTAGACACAATGTGTATTCCCTTAATATGCTTATACTTTCTGAATAGTTTTATTCATAAGTTGTCTAATGGCGTTAGAGGCTCAGATCTCGATCTCGGTCTAGCAGAGACCCAGGAGTCAAAGAAGGAGACCACAGTGGTTCTTTTATGGTGTAATGAATGGACAACAAAAGCTTACTACCTGATCCATATGCCGAAAGCCACACACCATTATCCTTATACATGTGTATTTTGGTTATTTTGGGACTTTTAGCATATGCATACATTTGCATCATATAGATTGTTACCTGCATAGTCTAACCTTTCTACTAATGTCCTTTGGTTCTTTGTACTTCATTGGTCTACTGTCTCTACATAGAATGCTTATCCTTTGTATAGATGCATACATGTGCATATCATGTTTGGGTTGTACAGGTGATGAGTAGAATTAATATAATAATCTTTATTCTCTAAATATTAAGATTTGGACTGTTACATGGATGGAATGATACTTGTGAATTGTTTAATAAAAAGTAAAAAATTATAGACAATATTGACAGGCTTCTGCATATTGAATGTTTGGACTGATGTCTGTTGAAAACACCTCACATGTGTAAGTATGTGAATATCCCTTGTGTAATTCCATTTAAACTTTGGTTCGGGTGTGTATTGCATGAGAGTACGTGTGTCACACCTCGAGGTTAACCCTAAGCCCGTGATTCATTGGCTTGGGTTGTGACAAAGGCGGATCGTCTTAGTCCTCATATTGTTGATCCTAAGAAACCCTCACAGTCAAGGAATCACAAATCCGCTCAGCTTGCAGCGGGTTACTCTTACGTTTCCTCTTTTTTCTGCCCTTTGTAATATAATTCTTTGCCATTTATCTTATCTTCCTGCTCCTGTTTTACAAAGGCAGCGATTGGCATTGATGAAGAAGAAGTGATGACAGGCCTAATTTCTGAAGAAGAGATGACGGAAGATCCCATCTTGGAGGCCGTCGAGGGTTATGGTAATTTACATTATTTTTGTCTTGTTTACTTTCACTTCTTCTCCTTTCGTTTAATGCTCTTTTTATTTTTCAGAGTCTAGTTGTGAGGGCCAGGCATTTGTCGTGAGTCCTTTTAATCTGCGAAGATTTTTGCACTAATTCCTGAGGCTCCTTGCAAGTAGAAGTCTTCGATTGATAAGATAATTATGGAGGCCGTTCATGAGTCTTCTCCCCATAACTGAAGGTGAATGCTTTATTATTTGTTTGTTTGTTTCTTTTTTCTGTCTTTTTTTTGTTTTGACCAGTTTATCATTGTTTCTTTGCAGAGCAACCAAGATTGCAGCTTGATTAGACTAAGCTAGTTGTACAAGTGGCGGGCTTGGTCATTGAGCTAAGGGCATAGCTTCTTGTGGAGCATGGACAGTTACCTCCTCCGGGGAATGGAGCTCCTTGAGCAGAACCAATTGTCCTAGATGAGAGCTTTTTTCAACAGGAGTCTTCAGGTGCGAGGGACTTTCCGAAGGACCTCATTGGATATCTTGAAAAGGGTATTTTGAAAGAGCAATCATTACTTCAAAATACAACCCCTATGGAGGTTGACAAGGACGAAGTGGTTACTATGGTCGCCCATATTGTGTTGGCAGAGGCCGCCAAAATTGGGTCGGTTATGGTGCTAAATGAAGGAGTCACTTATGCTATTGTTGAACTTTGGAGGAGTTGCTGTGAAGCAGAAGGCCGACCCCATCATGGCAGTGGGATCTACCGGGTTGAGCCCAGATGCTACTCCTAAAGGATCTCATGAAGAAGGCTCAGGTCAAGGTGATCCTATTACAGCTCACGGTGCAGGTGTTCTGGTGTCTTTAGCCAGATTGGGTCAGGAGTTTTCTGAAGCCAGGACACTAAAGGCGAATAGTGTGGAGGAGGTCCAATAGCAGTGGGTAGCGACTAACGTTAACATTCCTCCATAATTTAAGGTGAAGAAGGTACTGATATTTCACTAGCCTCCATGGTTTCAGGCAATAAGGGAGTGATTTCCTTGATAAGGAAGAGCTCGGCCGAAACTCTGATGCCGAGTGTGGCAGCTGTTGAGGCCGAAGCAAATCTTGTGGCTTAGTTAGAGTCCGTTCCTAGAGAAGACGATAACCCCTGTTAGGTTGCTGCAGTGGGTTCAAGTCACCCGTTGGAGGGTAAACCTCCCTGTTGGAAGTATGCCACTAAAGAGGATTTAGATTCTATTGAGATTGTAAAAGATTCTATGCGGCCTCTGTTTGATGGTCTTTTGAATGCATTATCTTTTGGTGATCTCAGCTTTATTGGCTCATTCTAGTGTTCAGTTGATCTAGTTTTAGGGATAGGAGCTGGTGTGATGGATGTGAGTCCTTTGATGGCTATCTTTGTAATGTCCCGAACTTCCAGGATGTAATTAGTTCTAGTTAATTATCTGTTAATCAATTAAGTGCGTTTAGAAGCTAAACAAGTCTGAATTAAACTTAGGATTGTGTGTGCGAAGTCTCATTGGTTTCTAAGCTCGTTTGAGCTCAGTAGGGGGATATCTTGCAATTTTAGAAAGTTAAAAGCCCTTTTTTGTAGTTTTTCGAATTGTGAGGTTTTAAGTTCATTGAGTAGCTCTCTTAATCCAAGATCATCTTTTTATAACTCACTCCAAGCCAAACCCATCTTGTCCACCAATACTTTATTTTCCAAAATGAAGTGGTTTTATGAAAAGTACCCAAAACTGATTAAAATATGCCAAAATCCCAAATATTTCAGATCATGCCAAAAGTGCGCTCATTTAAAAGCTCATTTTATTTCATGAATGTCGCCGCTTATGGTGACTCAATCCGACCTTTAGTTTGTAAAATATGGCCAAAACAAGTTTTAATCAATTTTTTTAATAAAGTGGGCCCCACACCTCTAATTTTATTCCTCTCTCTCTCTTTCTCTCTCTATTCCCACTCCACACGTTTTCCCCTAAGCACTCAGCTAGCAACATTCACTGTTTCTCGTCTCTTATTTTGTCTCTCTCTTTACTTTCTTTTTTTTCTTCCTTCCCAATTTCCATCTCTTACTCTCTTCCAGTGACGGTCATTAGAGGAATCGAGCTCCTCAATCTCGCCGGCCACCACCATGCCCATCTTTCCCTTTCTTCACCGAACAAGCCCCACCCATCTTCTCCTTTGCCCCTCATATTCTTTCCATCCTTTCTTCCTTTTTTCTCTTTTCCCTTTTCTACTCTCTCTCACCATGCTGCCAGCCGTCGGAATCAACCTCAAGCACTGCCGGAGCCCCTCTTCTTTTTCTCCAATCTTCCCTCATCCCAAGCATCCATCTCTTCAAACTCCTCCTCCTCCAACCTGAACCCCTAATGCCTGCCAAAGTTAGGTTTTGTTGCCTTTGAGTTTAGAAGTGGTGTTATAATGTTCATTAGAGTCTCCCTTTTCTATTTATAGGTTTGATGCATGTGGGGTTTTGATTTGTACAAGAATGAAGTTTCGGTGGGTTCTTTAGTGAGCTAGAGTGTCACGCCCCGATCTTGGAATTAGGGATTAGAATGTGCCCCTAGGGTGTGAATACGTAATCTCGTAGTAATCTGTGCCATGTGAAGGTATGCATGAATCACTACAAGGGAGATTCAAAAGAACATGTGAGGAAAGTCCAACAACATGTAGGTTTAATTCTAAGTATAAACGGAAACCTATGAAATACACTTGTATTGATCATAAGTATGGCATAGAAGAAACATTATACAATCATAAATAAGCTTTAAGTCTTTTACTTAACATTCTTAAACACATGAACCACATATGATATACAATTCACTTAACCATGTTCATTATACAAAACCAGCCCCTAACAAGGCCAAACCTATCAACCTAGCGAACAACCCCTTTTCGACGCTCTTTGTGCACGACTAGTAGAAACTGCCATCTTTTTTCCATTCATCTATACCCGAGGTACCGATGGGGCACCCTTCGGGGACGTATCAACATTCGGGTTGTAGTTTGATTTTGTACCTGTAACACCAAAGGTAGCACTGTTAATATGACGGTTAAGCAAATATAAATATATATAAGACCAATATGTTGTATCAAATGAATTAAGAAATATATAGATTAAAAGAAGGTAATAAATGTAAACTAGGCATGTTATGCATGAGTAAACATGAGTAACGAATCATAAACAGAATATTATACATACTAGTTGGCATCCACGAAGCTATATTTCTCAAAAGAGAGCATATCATCTAGAGAGAGCATGCATATGAAACGCTAGGGGATCAGACTAGCTTCTCGAGGAGCATCGACAACTCCTCTGTGGACTACTGTAGTAGTGACATAAAGAAACTCAAACTTGTCCTGTCGAACCTAATAAGGGCACAAACTAAGTGGTGCCGACTCAATATATCAAAACCGACTCGAATTTACATCTTTCATATATTTCAGTCATACTTATCATATCATACATAAGGGAGTTCGGTCTTGAGGTCACATTCATTCACAGTAATCGGAAATTAACAAGTATTTGATAATCAATTAATGTATACTTAATTGAGCTACATCATGTTGAGGGCATGGTTTCTTAACAATATAAATGCATTTAATTTAAGAAGGTATCATGGAAAATTTACGAGCCAACCCTATGCTAGATAATCAGTGAATCCGAGGTTATTCAATACGATGTATTCATAAGACGTTTGGTGTCATTATGTCACCAATCTTGGCGTTACATTGTATGTAAAGGACACCTCTTTTTTTGCCAACACCCATGACATGACATTGGGAATTCATCCGAAAAATTGAAGGGGATAAGTGACAACTCTACACTTGTCCTTTATTTCATTTGACCACCATTGGGCTAATTTGTTTGTGGAAAAGGTGTCATATCCAAGGGCCTTCAAGTTAGTTGAAACCCTTATATCCTAAGTTCATAGTGTTCTTATGGCTTAGTAGTACATATGTTATGGCTTAGTCGAATGGCTTAGTTTTTCCCTCAAGCTCCTGTTCATTTGCGGCTTAACCGTATATTAGCCTACGGCTTAGCATGCGAAGCTTACGGCTAGGCTACGGCTGGGCTACAGCGTAGCCGTAGTACAATCCACGGCTTAGACGTAAGTAAGCCGTAGAAGGAAAGTAGGATTCCAGGCTCTCGGGAAAGCTCATCATAAATTGACTTATGGCTTGGTCACGGGATGGTTGTGTATTAGCCATAGTTCATTCCATGGCTGAGTCGAGGGTTAGCCGTAGTACAAAAATGGGTTTTGGTACTCTTGGGACTTTGAGCCGTACACACTTACGGCTTAGCCATGGCTTCGCCGTAAGCTTCAGAAGTCCTAACTAAAGCTCAAGTTCAGTATAGAACTTTGAATTTAAGGGGTTTATGGTGAGCTTCGTATGACTTCAAAATGTCACTATGGGTTATTCACTGCTCACACAACACCCACATTTCATATTCATACTCTAATTCATTCAATTCAACATATATATACTTAAACCAAAGAGGAAGGAGCTGTAACTTGAAATTAGAGTGATCAATCCAAGAATCAACAATTTAGACATACATGCAACATCTTATGTACTCTAATATTTACCTTTTACATAGTGCTTGACCCTACTAACTTCTCTTTGGTGTGTGGTTAGGGAAAGCCTCAACAAGAAGGTGGGTTCTCTACATGAAAGACATGCAAAGGGTGAATCTGATGTAGAATGCATATATATTGTATAATTGAGTCTCCTTGACTCTATTAAACCCAAATAAATTGAAATGGAGGTAGAGTCTTCACCTTAAGGAGCTATAGCTTGGGGAAGAAGGTGCTTCTAAAGAGAAAGATGTACAAAGGAAGAAGGAGAAGATGGATGGTGACTATTACTATTACATGAGAGGTTTCAAAGCTTTGTTTGTAACTCCAATTTGAGGTGGTGTGCAGATGAGGAGTGGTTCCAATGAAAACACAGAGGGAAAGATGGGGAGAGACATTGGGTTCCTCCTTTTAATCAAAATTTTCCTGAATTTTACATGCAAGCCCAACATTTTTGGGAAAATTATAGTTTAGATCAAATGGACATCAATTGGGCCAAGATGGGTCTGAATCAAGTTGAGCCTAACATGAAAGACGATCTACACAAAGAATTACACAAGATGCAACTAATGAGGTATCAATATGATGCAAGGACAATTACAAAAGGGTCCTTAACTACCTAAGTAAGGTTCGAACCTGACCCGACTACCTATTCATGACCCAAGCCCAAAGGGTTTGAGTTAAATTAGCCTAAATACATTTTAATTAATATAAAACAAGATTAATTAATATAAATCGAGGTTAGTTGGGATCGGGACCTTACAGAGGACATACCCATTTTCTTCTCTTTTTTATTAAGGCAAGTAGATTTACATTCTCTTATAATGAAACGCATGTTTTATTATTGATTTTAGTATTAATGCTGCCATTTAGATAGTTTGCCCTTTTAAAATGAAAAATGGATATAAATGCTCTATGTAGGTGTGATTTTGATGGATGTTTGAATGGAGTGATTTAAAGTGGTTTATGGATGGAAATGGAGAGGGCAAGCCCCTGCTTTTATGCAGGTACAACGGGGAAGAATATATGGGAAGAGATCCCCAAGATTGATGAAACAGGGGACTCCTTGTTGGATTAGTCCTAGGCCCGATCGATTAGAACTGGAACCAGTCGGGGTTAGAACCATGGTCCGATCAATCCGGATCGATTGGATTAGGGTTTTGCCTCGGGGTGGTTTTTGGGTTGTGGGCCAATGCAATATTAATCAATGGGTTCCTTGGGACCCATATTTATCCTACTTGTGTATTATAGTCTTATTTCAATTATGGGATCGCCTTTGAACCGCGTTTTGATAAACCCACCTAAATCACTATGTAAAATATGTATTTAGGACAACGTCCTCTTATGGATCACTTGATTAGTGTACGATGGACAATCTACCTTGCACTTGGTTGAAATGGGAGCTGGGGCTACACATCTTGGATATTTGACTTTAAATACCTCAAAATTACTTTAATCTTAGTTCAAGTGAAAGATGTCACGTACGTGAATGGTGACGGATTAACTAAGAATTGATTGGTATATGCTCCTTGGTCTTTAGGTTGCATTTTCGCATGTTCTCGTAAGGTACACTCAATGTGCATGTCCTTAGATTGCACCTTTGCATTTGGATTTGGACCATTTAGAGGCTTAGCATTGTGGGTACTCGGTTACTAAAGGATTACTTTTATTGTTTATGTTCGAATTATGATTCAAGAGCAACTCCTCATTTATTGATCTTGTGTGTGTTTGTAAGAAGCCAGCCCCTTTCACTTTGACTTAGGATTTAAGTTAGAACGCCTTTGAGTTTTGGTCTATAAATATACATATGTATTTCAAGGTCTATTGACTACTGCAGCAGATTGATATTAAATGGGTGATCTCCATAATTGACGGATTACTTGGCATTCGATATATATTGACAGGTTCCACCAGATGTGACAGGATTGACCCTGTGAATTGACATTGGAATGTTTTCGATGAATTAAAAGGTCGACCGCCCTATGGGTTGAATTTATGTGCTTACTCATGTAGAATAGATTAAGATTCCTTTCTTCTTCCTTATTATTTATTGTCTCTTCTTTTCATGATCACACTATTTTTACTCACTTTCATACCATATGTTTATTATGGATTATGTTTATCTTGTTGTTGATTCGTTGTAGTCTGATGATCCTACATTTGGTGCATGGGAGCCGAGTATGCTTCTCCCTAAGGTGTTTCGATGGAGATACATTATGCGGCTGAGCCTATTGTTGTTGAGCACATGTGATTTGAAGACGAAATCTTCAATCCATCGTATCGCACATAAGCAACTTTATAATCGTAAGGTAGTAGTTTATATATTTCTATTATGCCTAGGTGTTTAGTTGTGGCATTTAATAAATATATATTTTAATTGTTCACTTTAACTTTAGAAATGAATTTACATGCTTACTCTAAAATGTTTATTGTACCCTTTGTTTTTATTAGAATTTTCGTTGTATTGATTGCTGTATTAACCAATACAAAATCTTTCTATGGACCATGATCCATTGCAGTACCATGATTGGGGACCATGTGTTGTATTAAACATGAATGGTTTATTGGTTATTATTGAGAAAAATTTTAATTAGCCTCTAATCTCATGTTTAACCCCGGATTACAATCTGGGGGCGTGACAATCTTTGATGCCCTTTTTGAGGAAGTAAAGGCTTGGCAAGGGCGAGCTAGCCAAGGTCCATCTAGTTTTTATCAAAGGGCGGTGCTTGACAAGAAAAGAGTTCTTGAACGAGAAGTACTGAAGCTTAAGCAACCAAGAGTGGGAGATTTTCCTAAGGAGAGCTTTTTCAAGAAACCATTGTCGTAACTCAAGAGGCAGATTGACCTAGCTGAGAAGAGGTTAGCTGATCTTTGTACGTCCTATGACAATGAAAAAGTAGTTCATGCAGTGGTTATTGAGAAGCTACAGGGTACCAACGATAAGTTAATTGCCAGGAGAAGCTGAGCTAAACAACCTAGTTTGATCTATTGAGGAGATTCTTGAAATGAAGATTGATGAGGCTACTCCTGATCTGCTTCTTAGGCTTATATGGCTCGCCTCAATCAGTAGACTACCGCAAGACTTCTCAGAACAGATCAAGCATTTTTTTATGTAGTGGGTTTTTAATGTAACAAAGATTTTTTGAAATGAATAGATGAGGATTTTTATGGATATTTCTATCTACCCTTTCTCTTTTTTTACCTGAATTCAAGTAATTTGGTATGTATGACCAAAACATAATTGGACTTTGGCTAGGGTTCGAGTGTATGACTTTATCTAGGGTCCGTGAATGGTGTCTTAGTGTATGACTTTGTCTGGGGTCTTTGACTACTCCTTTTGAGCCACTAGGAGGAGTCAGCTATATGGACGTTTGCCTGTGTCTTGGTGTATGACTTTTCTCGGGCTTCTCAACTTACTCCCTTAACTGAATATCACGGAGAATCCGCACATTTTTCTTCAAGGACTCTTGTGGTTTCACAGTGTTTTTGCAACTAGTACTTCTTAAAGAATTTTCCATTGAACGGCATCATACAACGGTCTCCTTTTAAGGAGAGGATGGTGTAGGCACCGTTGGAGTAGACCTTGTCGATGAAGAATGGCCTCTCTCGTTTTCACTCGAACTTTCGTTTTGACTTGTGAGTTGGAGTGATTGGTCTTTTAAGGGTTAGAACTAAGTTGCCCTTTTCAAATACCTTACTAAGTTGCCCTTTTCAAATACCTTTCTTTCACCTTTTTGTTGGGATGCCAATTGTTTTTCATCGAGACTCTTGAGTTCTTCAAGTCTTAACTTTGCATTCCCTTCTTTTGTAAGCTTTTCTATGATAGTCACATGAAAGGAAAGAAGTGTTATTTTGAGGGGTACCACTATTTCATAGCCATATACCAAGGAGTATGGTTTAGACTTAGTGGGACCGTGAACGGTAGTCGGTAGGCCCACATGCCTCGGGCAATTTCGTGCTCAATGACTTTTTGTTATCTGAGAACATTCTTTTTAGTATTTTAAAATTCATCTTATTAAATGCTTCTATCATGCCGTTTGCTGTAGGATTATAGGTGATGGGCAATACTAAATCCCATATTTGTCACAAACCTATCAAAATTTATCAAAATTGAATTGTGGTATGTTGTCAAGGTATAACCATTTTGGTACCTCGACCTTACAAATGATGTTTGCTTTCACAAAATTGATAACCGTGCTTGGTTTGACTTCAGTTAAGGGTGCTGCTTCAGCCCACTTGGAGAAATAATCCATAGCAGCTAGGATGAAATGATGTCTTCGATGTGATGGCGGGTGAATTTTTTGATATTTCCATTCTCCAAGCCTTTAAATGGCCAAGAAATGGAAGTTGGGTGCAAGTTTTCCATAGGCACATGAATGTAGTCTCCATGAATTTGGCAGTTCCTGCACCTTTTTGCAAATTTTATAGCATCAGAGACCATTGTAGACCAGTAGCAGCCTAGCCTCTGAATTTGATTATTTACTTTTAGTCCCGACAAATGTGGCCCACATAGGCCTGCATGTACCTCCTTTAGGGGTTTTTCCGCCTCCTTTTTGAGATAGACAACGAAGGAGTACCTTGTTGTAGGATTTTCAATACAGCATTTTTGATGGCATATCCAAGTGGAATTTGAGAGCTCGCCTATGAATGCTCGCACTATCCTTAGAATTTTCTAATAGGACCTTGTACAATATATAATTGATAAATAGTTCCCGCTAGTCCCAAAAAGAATCTTCAAAAGAGGAGATTCGGCTTCTAGTTATTCTAAATCATTTTACTGGAGTTGAGAAAGTTTCCAAAGGAGGTAGAAACTGCCATTCAATGATTGAAATTTTAACTTGATCGCCTTTCGGTTCTGCTATCGATGCGGCTTGACTAGCTAGTAAGTCTGCCTTGTCATTTTGATATCACGGAACATGATTGAAATCCACCAAGGTGAATTGTTCTCTTAATTGTTAGTCCTGTTGTGGTATGGCAACAAACTTGGTGTCTTTACTTCATATTCTAATTTCATTTAATTGATGACAAGTTTAGAATCCCCGTGGACTTCAACGATATCAATGCTGTTTTCCAAACCGGGCTCCAATTCGATAATTAGGGCTACATATTCTACTTCATTGTTGGAAAACCCCTTGGTTATTGAGGAGTGTGATATATATGTCTTTTCTAGGCTATATAATACTATTCTGGTTTTTGCTACAAGTTGATGACGCAACATGTTCCAGTGAATATCTAGATCTATTTCCATTATGGGTTCTTCCACAAGGAATGCAGGTTCATCGGGTAGTTCCACTTCAAATTCAAGGCCTTCCAATAGCAGGTAATTTGCGAGGAATTCGGCTAAGGCTTGCTCTTTGATAGCGTTTCTGGAACACATCTGAGGTTATATTGTGTTAACAGGATGGACCATTTTTCTAGTCGATCACTTAGATCTCCGGCTTTTGAGACTAGCACTTTTACCAAATTTATGTGGGAAATCAGGTATATCGTCTGAGATAGTATATAGTGCCGTAGCATTTAGATGACAAACATGAGCGAAGTGTTCTTTCCTAAGTGGAGAATATTTTTGTTTTGTTCCTACCATCATCCGAGAAAAGTAGTATATAGCAACTTGTTTTCCTTCATTGTTCTCTTGAGCGAGTAATACCCCCGTGAGTGTTCTAGGGCCCTTTATAAAGGATGAAAGGTCTTCCGGATACTGGTGCTATGAGGACAGTTGAGTTGGTGAAATACCTTTTAATACTTTGGAAGGCATCATTGCATTTTTTGTTCCATATGAACTCAACTCTTTTCTTCATCAATTTGGAGAATAGTTGGCATTTTCCTAATAGATTCGAGATGAATCTGCTGATGTTTACTAGCCTTCCCTGCAATCCTCTGAGTTGTTTTAGCATTTGAGGCGGAGGCATTTCTAATATAGCCTTAATTTTGCTAGGGTTGAGTTCAAATCCACCTTTTCGAATAATGACCCCTAGGAATTTTCAGAGGAAGCTCCAAAGAAGCATTTCAAAGGGTTCATATAGAGTTTAAATTTTCACAGCCGCTCGAAGACCTTGTGAAGGTCCGTCAGATGATCGGTTGCTTTTTTGCTTTTGAAGGCCAAGTCGTTGACGTAGCATTTAATAGTCTTATGCTGTATATCTTTAAAAATGTTCATCATGACCCTCTGATAGGTGGCTCCAACATTTTTGAGTCCATAGGGCATGACAGTGTAGTAATAGATTTCAAATGGCATCCGGAAAGACATACGCTTTCCATCTTTCGGATGCATCTTTATCTGATTGTGCCCCAAGAACTCATCAATGAATGACATCCTTTCATATCTGGATGTATTATTTATCATGAGTTTTGGAATGGGTAGTGAGAAGCAATCTTTTGGGCATCCTTTTTTCAGGTCCCTGAAGTCGATGTAGACCTTGATCTGACCATTTTTCTTTATGACTGAGACTATGTTTGCTATCCAATCTAGGTGTTGTTTGATGAGTCCTTATTAATTCAAAAGAGCTTCATTTATAGAGAAATCATGATTTTATGTATTTTGGAGTCATTGTATCATTTTCTTGCATAATTTGCTTAAAATTCACACTTCTTGCATAAATTCATGAAAGCTGCTATTTTTGGAAAGTTTTTTCAAATGTGTTTTTTTAATGAAATGAAATAATATTTTTATCATCATTAATTTATTTGAGTCAAATCATATGAAATGATGTGCATTCATATCATCATTTCACGATAGATGGGCCTGATTCATACATTTGTGATCTTAGGGTTAAAATTATCTTTTCACATGAATTTCACTCTTTTGCTTATAGGACATTGAAGAAATGGGCTCCATTTGAAAGAATTGAGCAAAGAAAACTATTTAGAAGAAATGAGAAAAAAAAAAGAGAAGAAAAATTCAAAAAATTGTGAAAAATAGCTTCATGGGTCCCACACACATGAACATGTGCAAGTTACTCGTGGGATGGCCATGGGTGTCCACCCTTCTTACGTGCCCAATTTTAAATGCCTTGGTGGCTGTGTTATGCTTGATGATCATGTTGTTATTGCGATGGACACCCAAGGGAGGTATTTATAGTGTCCAAGAGCCTTCTTTGGCCCACCATTTGAATCATGCTAATTAGCTTAAATTCAACTAGAAATGATTTCACCAGTCTAGCTCAGCTACTTGATGATATGTCAAAATTTATAACTGTCCGCCAGTCAATTTCCTTTGTTAGCCACTATACCATCAACCGCTGACTTGTTCAGTCGACTGATTGTGTACTTGGCCACTATCTGGTGTAGTTAGGTAGTGCACATGTTTTAGTTTTTGAAGTGTTTTGTCTAGTTTTCATTTCCAAACTTCAAAGGCTCCTTTTGGTCTTTGTCCTTGAGCTATTTGGGATTTTTTTGGCTAAGCCTAAGCCATGTTTGAATCTTGACTCTAACTTGCATAATTGAAGTGCTTGTGGATTTTATATGTCAACAGATTGAATTTCGTAGTAGAATTCTAATGGTTTCACATGTCAAAAGAACAAAATAAAATTCATTGTGTGAACCTGCTTTGATACCACATGAGAGAATTAGAACTGCCAAGGATTCAGGTCTCAATAGATTTCTAGTATCTAGTGCCAATAGCTTAACCAGTAATTATGAGAACTAAATCAAACCAAACTCCTCACAAGAAGACACTAGATTTTTTACGTGGAAAACCCCTAGAAGGGAGATATCCATGAGACCGATGCCCTGGTCTAAGGAAAACCAAGCACTATAAGAAATTGAACAATTATAAGATCTACTCATAGGCCCTCTTTGGTGAACCAAACCTAAGGACTATAATTCTTCTTGTTGATGAGACGTCGTTCACCATCCGCCCATGCTTCAACAACTTCCCTTGATGCCTCTCAAGCGCATAGATCTTCTATAAAAGAGTAGAAAATTATACTCTAGAAGCAGTATCTTTGAACTCTAGTTGAACAATTCAGAATTTCTCTAGAGAGAAAAGAAATGTCACACCTAGAACCCGAGAATTGAGGATTAGGGTGGATCCTGAGGTGGGGCATACATAACCCGTGGCAATTTGTGATATGCCAAGACATGTATGAACTGCCACAAGGGTGATTCCACAGGGAACATGTGAGGATGATTCATAAACATGTATTTTATATTTTAAATCATAAAGTAGAAGCCTGTGAAGTACACCTGTAATAATTATAAGTAACAATAATAATATTGATTAGTTTCCAAAAGCTAAAGTTTGTTAATTTGTCCATCCACATGCACATAATAATGAGGATGCATAAACATAAACCTAATTCAGAATAACATGTCCATCAATGGTGACTCTAAAATGATATGATGATGATGGCATGGTCTACTACAAGCCAAATCATGGCTATACAATAATAATGTCCAAAAGAACCATGTGGCGTGCTACGTGGGATGGTTAATAGAAGACATCATCCTTGTTCCACTCCTTTATACCCTAAGGTACAGCTGTGGTTCCCTTTGGGGCTGTGTTGATTGCCGGATTGGTATTGGGTTCCATACCTGTAACACTAAGTGTAGCACTATTAATACGACGGTTAAGCAAATATGAGTGTATATAAAACTATCATATTATATTAATTGAATTTAGAAACATACAGATTAAATGAGAGCAATAACAGAAACTAGGCATGTTATGCATGTGATTAAGTATGAATAAAGAATCATAAATAGAATACAATAACATACTAGTAGGCATTCACATGGTTAACTTCTTTCCTATGGTAGAGCACATATCATATGGTGAGAAATCACTAGTGGTCGGGTCATGATCCGTCTAGCTACCCTAAGAGTGCCGACCAAGTCTTCACATAAAACTACTGTTGTGAGTAACAGATGGAAGACCCTCATTCGGTCCCATCGAACTTCTTATGGGTATAAGTTAAGTCGTACAGACTCAATGTGCCAAAACCAATCGAGATTCATAATTTCCATACTTGTCATACGTAGCAATCATCTCATTTTTATATAGAAGCATGTATCGGTCTTGACGTATGAATTATATAATTGAAGTTGAACAGTAATTCTGACTAATTATACCATGCATACATTAAATAAGCTAATAGTCCTCGAATCTTCTCAACCTTAGTTACTCCTATCTTGGCTCACGGGCTCACACTTAATAGAAGTTTCGTTTCCGATATTGCCTCAAGATTCACCAGGAAGAATGAGTATATGATTAAACCATATTGAGGGCAAAGCTTATCTTAACAAGATGAATGCAATTGAATTGAGAAGTTAACAAGGATGTTTACTAGCCAACCCTATGCAAAGATAATCCATGTTTCCTTAGTCATTTAATATAGTACATTCATAAAAGTCAATGTGCTTCCAAAATCTTAGTATTACATTATATAGGCAATGGACACCTCTTCTTATGCCAATCTTATACCAATGTCCATGAGATGACATTGGAAACTATCCGAAAAATCAAGAGGGAATGAGTGATAGCTCTACGCTCTTCCTTCTTAGTATTAATTGCCATTAGGTTAATGTGTTTGAGTAAAGGTACCACTTGTAAGGCCCTATATGGTCTTTGAATTAATTTTAATGTCCTAAGAGTAAGATTAACTTAAGTCATCTTTCTAAGGTCTTAAAAGAAGGTTAGAAATAATTCGAAGTAATTTATTCAAGTTGGCAGGGCCCGCTTAAGTGCGTCTTTAGGCACACATAAGTGCCCTCGCTTCTGTTCCAATTAAAATTTTAATTGAAGAAATTTTGATTAGTGCTTTACCCACACAGTCGAGCGTAGCCCAGGCTCACTCGAGCGCATTCATCTCTGTCTCTGGATAAAAACTGTTGATGCGTTTTTGGTTAGGAAAATGCATGCGTGCTCGTGCTCCAGAATTCCACTTCGGAGTTCTATTGCATGCACTCTTCTCCATTTCTGTACCTGCATGGAACCTCTGTTCCTCCATCCATTTGAGATCCATTCTACACTTCTTTAACATCATCCATTACAATTATTCACTTGTAATTACCTTCATTAGCATTTAAACCATCTACATTCTCAAAATCAAAAGTAGAATAGTTGTAGGTTGACATTCATAGAGAGTTCACCAAGAATCATGATCATAAACCATACATGTAGTAATTATATACACTTATACCTACCTTAACCTGATGCTTTACCCAAAATCAGATCTCCTTTGGCTTAATGGTGGAGAAAGCCTCAATAGAAGATGGTTTTACTACATGCAAAAGAGGAAATGGGTGTGGAGTGAATGCATGTTGCCTTACTGAGTCTCCTTAACTCTATTGAACCTAAAGAACCCAAAGAATTGAAGAGATGATAGAGATCTTACCCTAGAGAGCTGTAGAGAAGATGAGGGATTGCAATTGGAGGTTCCAAGGAAGGAGATGCATAAGAGGATGAAGAAAGAGGAGGATGAAACCTAGTAGGAGCACATGAAAGGTTTCAAGATTCAATTTCCAGCTCCAAGCTTGAAGAAGAGATGAGGAAGAGTGAGAAGAATAAGCTTCGACAGAGGTTTAGAGAGGATAGAGAGGGTTAGCTGTTTTAAATTAAGATCTCCTGGAAGTTGTAAGAAAGTCTACTGTTTTTGAGAGAATTACAGTTTGAGTCAATTGGACTTTAGTTAGGCCAAGATGAATCCGGATTAAGTTGGGCTAAACATGGAAGATGACCCACAAGATGAAATACACATGATGCAATTAACATGATGCTAATATGATTCAACCTTGGCTATCTAAGTAAGGTTCGAACTCGACCTAACTACCCATTCATGACCTAAATTAAGGTGTTTGGGGTTGAATTAACCTAATTATGTATTAATTAAAGTGAAAAATGGTTAATTATTGTAACTTAAGATTAACTCGGGTTTGGGTCTTCTAAGAAATTCTCCACTATGTGTTCTAAGTTTAGAATTGGGAGAATGAATGCTTAGGGTTCACAAGAGATGGCTTTAAAGAACCTTGGGTTAGTGGCTAAAAATGAAAGTCGAATTAGGGCTCGAAGAGGTAATCACAAGAGGAATAGGAATGGTAACTTGGTTGGTTTAGCAACTAACTTCACAAGGCTCAGTTGATCGAGGAGAAGTTTGGGTCGACCGAGGTGAGTTTCTGTTTATGGGTCTTTTAGACCAGGCAGTCTTTGTCGATCGAGGTCATTTTTGGATCGACCAAATTGATGTTTTGCCCCTAGTTATTTAAATCACATTCTGTCTTTGATTTCTTTACTTCATTTGATCTAATGACGAATTCTATAGTTCAAATCTAAAAATATTAAATTACAACTCAATTTAGACTCGAGTTTTTGTTTAAAACCTAAGAATTGCCAACACTCAAAATCCTAACAGGCCTTGATTATGATAAACTGACAAATGATGGGACGCATCTGAATTGCCTTCGTCTTTGATTATAATATTTAAAGCTGTATTTAGAGATGATAAAGGACTTATCACCTTACCTCTAAAAATAAATTTATTTCTACTTTTCCATAATGCCCAAAAAGAGCCAAAACCAAGGCTTTGGAGGGTGTTGAAGCACTTATCTCTATAAAAGATTTCCACCACTGTAATATTGAGATTAGGGAGGGCATTAGCAAGAAAATGAAGATTAGAACCAAATCAAGCAGCTCTTGCATGATCACACTGAAAAAGAACATGTTCGCCAATGTCTTCCATTTTGTCACAAAAAGGGCACTTAACATTATTGAAAATAGATTTGTTGTACACAGCATTTCGAACTTGAATAGCATTGTGTAAACACTTCCACACAAAGAAACAAACCCTTTGAGGGATCAAAAGTTGCCAAATACTCTTCCATTTAAATGAATGAAGGACCATACTATTGTTATTCTTGAAACAAACATTATAAGTAGATTTAGTAGATAGCTCTCCATTCTTAGTGTATGGCCAAATTTTACTATCTTTATTGTTATTTTGAGGTATATATATTTTCAAAATGCAATCAAAATCATCTTTATTGTTCAAAGCATTCCTAAGCAGATTTATATTCTAATTATTATTCTAATCAATTAGGTCCTTTACAACTATTTCTCAATTAGAAATATCAGAAATGGGTTTTCTAAGGCCTCCTTCACAAGCAATCCAATTGCACTTCCAAACAGAAATGTGTTCTCCATCACCAAAGATCCACCCTACATTATCATTGATGAAATAAGTAGCATCCACAAATCTCTTCCAAACATAGTTTCCCAAAGGGATTTATTTGGACAATACTTAGCTTTTAGGATTTTAGAACTTAAAAGATTTTCATTAACCATACACTTCCTGCAGGTTTTGGCGAAAAAGGGCTAAATTTTTAGTTTTATTATCTCTAATGCCCAAACCCCCTATCATCAATAGACTTGCAAATCTCATCCCATTTAATTATATGTAGTTTTTTTTTAATCTAGAGTGTCCCCAAAAAAATCTCCTAAACATTTTATCCAAAGTGTCAATGGTCTTTAGAACGGAGTTGGAGCACTATCATATTATAAATTGGGATAGTAGAAGCAATTGATTTAATATGAGTACTTTTCCCTCCTTAAGAGAGCAGTTGGGCTTGCCAGGACATTATTCTACGTTTAATCTTAGAAACTGAACTTGAAAATTATTATTCTAGTTTTTATTCATAACAATAGGATTCCCTAAATATTTACCATTATCATTTAGAATGCATAGTACTCCTAAGGTTCCGGTCAATTCTATACCTCTTATATGACAAGTACCTTCTTTAAAATACATCGTAGATTTATCAAAATTAACAATTTGCTAAGATAATGGGCAATAATGTTCAAGGATGTCCTTTATCTCTCTAACCTCAGAAAAAAAGCATTGTAGAAAAGAAAACTATCCTTAGCAAAGAATGAAAGAGAAATACTAGTAGCATTTCTAACCACTTGTAACATTATGAATCAGTCTCTTTTCCTTTGCTCTAATTGGGGGAGCTTTTTGCATGAGCTTGTACTTGTAAAGATTGAACAAGATTAATAAGTGTGGCTCACCAAAAGTTGACAAGATAAGCTCGAGCTCGACTCACAGCTATTTTCTGCTATGTTGAGCTTGATTTTAATTTTGGAACATAGCTCGAGTTGAAACGATCAGATCTTTGTTTTTACAACTGTGGGGGGATAAAAATGGAGTGCACCTTGGGTTGAGGAGAGTACTAGTTAGCTCAGGGAGCACCCATGACCGAGCTAAGTGGGAAAACAATAAAACCACCGAATTACATCAATGACCTGCTAACTAAGGCTGGTCAAAACGGCATGGGACAGCTGGCTTCGTCTACTTAGGTTGAGGCCGTGGCAGAAGGGGCACCATTCCTCAGAATTAGGAGGCAAGATCAGATCATGGCTAAAGATGGGGGGTTCGTGCCGTCAGGCCTCCCCAAGAGGAAGAATACATGCGAGGTTGATCCTATATTTGAGGAGTTTACACCAATCATCAACAGCTATAAAAGGGGAACTTGGTAAAGACATAGAGGTATGTGCGAAAACCTGGTCTTGCTAGATTCTATTTTCTAAAAAAGATTATCCTCCAGGTTAACCATCAGAGGGCCAACGGTCGAACCCACCTGACCATTTTTCCTTTGATGTTTTACTTCTTCACTTGATCCAGGTTGCTTGGTACACTTAAAGCTAGTAGCCAACCGGCCAACCTTTCCAAAATTGAAACTAGCATTACATTTCCACTTACAAATCAATGCAGGTCTATCAACATCCAACCTGACCATTAAATTTGACCTGACAAATGGCGTTGATTGTGGGAAGTGAAAGTAGAATCCACTGATGCTTCATCGAGTTGAGAAAGATGTCTGGTAAAAATTAGGTTCCTAGTTTTTCACACCTAGTTAGGTAACCCTCATCTTCGGCAAGGGGAGATTATGAAATCCATCACTTACACCCAGGGAAGGAGCCCCTGGTGATTTGCTCCGAAGATGAGGAATATGATTATGTTCCTCACGTGGAAAGCAACCGAGTAACCCCATCAACGAGTAGATGGGGGCGTGTTCGATCAAAAATACACCGACACAAACCTAGCCGCCTGGAAAGGTCACCCTCTATGATTGAACTACAAAGTAGTGCGCAACAGGGATGGGATCCTAGATCCTTAGATCATAGACCTCCGCACAACACCTATGCGCAACTCAAATGCACTTGTAAAGATGCTGTTTGGGATCTAGCAGAAGGAGTGAGGCAATAGCAAGAAAAAATCAATCGGCCACTAGATGCACTAAAAGCCGAGACAGGAAAACATGAGGACTTCAAGCAAGAAAAGAAGGCAAATCAAAAGAGCACTGAACTAAAGTGTCGGGGTTGATCTCCGACTCATATGATAGGTGGCTAGAGCCCCGACCAAAAGAAAGAGGGTCACCCATCGAGAGCTCACTGATCCCAAAGAAAGTCGGAGATGGGCGATGAAGGTAATAGGGCATCCCAACCTTAGAAGGAGATAAAAGGCAGCGAAGGCCAAGGGTAGTGCAGTAGAGAAATGGTGTCTCTAATGGGGCACAAAAGGAAATAACACCTACGTGAGTGCTCACTGAAGGTGATATCCAAGCCCTCATAGAGAAAGCACTCATAAAAAGGGATCGCCTGCTTCCACTCGAGAACCCCATCAGGGAGAGGTGTTGGAAAAGGGTTCAAAGCTTCATGTCTCCGTTTTAGAAGAAGATCGAGAAAGTAGAGCCTCCTCGGCATTTCAGCATGATGAAGCCGAGACTCTACAATGGCACCTCAGACCGTACTGGCCACATTCAGCGCTTCCAGTACTCTATGGCGCTATGGGTGGGGAATGAGCAACTAATATGTAAAGTCTTCCCCATCAAGTTTAGGAGACTTGGCTTTGAAGTGGTTTTCCCAATTGAGGGCGAGGTCCATTGGCAGTTTCAGAGAACTTGTAAGTTCCATTGTGACATGATTTGTCACAAACTTTAAGCAGCCAAAGGACATTGGGGCACTGCTTGGCCTTAGGAAACATAGTTCGGAAAGCCTGAAAGAGTACAACACCCGCTATTGGCACTTGTACAATGAACTTAAAGGAAGCAACGAGCATGTGGTGATTGCTACCTACAAGCTCGGGCTTTTGAGGGAAAGCCAGCTTCGGCAATCTCTGACCAAGTGACCTCTGGTCACATAACAGGATTTAATGCAACGAGCAGAAGAATTCATAAAGCTGGAGGAGGATATGGGGCCGCCGGAGTATAAATGGCCCCATCAGGAGGAAGGAAGCTCTCACCAAAATAGAAAAAAAAATTTGAAGAGAGGCAAAGTAGAAGGTTAGGTTGTACTGAACTCGCCCGAACAACCTACGAAGGGGTCCATCTTCAAGGATCCTATCTACAAGATCCTGACTCAAATTAAGGATAAGCCTTATTTTAAGAGGCCTCCTAAGATGGTGAGCGATCTTGAGAGGAGAAACCCAAACCTCTGGTATTCATATCATCGTGAAAATGGACACCTCATAGAGAATTACTGGATGCTCAAGTGACATCTTGAGGATCTGGTGAAATAGGGCTATCTGAAGGAATTTGTAGAAGGAAACTAGGCATAGAGATCATCAAAGAGCTCGAAGAGGAGAAACCATAGGCCTGCCATCGAGGAGAAAGCCCCGATGGGGATTATAGATGTAGTCCATGGAGCAGTAAGCCTAGGAGAAGTAATAGCATTAGCAGTTAGGATTTAACGAAAAATGGCGACCCATTTGAAAGAAGTTTACTAGGTGAGCACACACCCGAGCATCATCAGTAAGCTGGGGCAAACTAGAAGTGAGATTTCATTCTTAGATGAGGACCACAAGACATAGTTTTTCTCCATAATGATGCTTTGGTGCTCACCTTGTGAGTTAAGGAGTTCGATGTTTGACGAATGCTCGTTGATTTGGGCAGTTTGTCAGAAATCATGTATGTTGAACTCTTCGATAAAATTGGACTTAGAAGGATTGATCTATGGACATCTTCTATACTATTCTTCCAATTCAGTGGCCAAGAAGTGTAGCCTTTGGGACTAATCACTATACTGGTTGTCGCAGGCCCGATCAGCCTTCAGGTGGAATTACTGGTGGTGGATGTACCATCCTCCTATAATGCCATTATGGGTCGGACGTGGATCCACTGTATGAGGGCAATCCCATCCACCTATCATCAGAGGATCAGATTCTCGACAACGAATGGAGTTATGGAGATTAGTGGTGATCAGGAAAAAAGAGTTGCCTAGTCGCGGCCATTAAGGAAAAATACAAAAAAGACGATGATGTTGTAGGCTCGCAAGTCAAAAGCGATCAGAAATAGTAACTACAGCTTCGTTGGCTACGTTCAGAACATCTAGTACATATCTGGCTGATAAAGCTGAGGAAGAGCTGCAAAAGATGCCTATCATTGAAGGAGACTTAGCAAAGCACTTTATGGTCGATACCTCCTTGGAAAAAGGTGAGCTGAGCGAGTTAATCCAATTTCTTATTCAGAATTTGGACATCTTTGTTTCAACTCCATATGAGATGCTAGGAGTCGACCCAAAGATCATTTGCCACTGGCTCGGTGTAAATCCAAATGCTAAGCTTGTTGTTCAAAAGTAAAGAAAACTCGCTCCTAAACGCTGAGTAGCCGTATGCGAGGAGGTAGACAAATTGATGGAGGCCGATGCTATATGGGAGGTTTATTACCCAGAGTGATTGTCAAACACTGTTGTCATACTAAAGAAAGACAAGCAGTGGAGGGAATGAGTTGATTTCACTTATTTAAATAAATCTTGCCCAAATGATAGTTTCCCTCTACCCAAAATCTCTACAATGGGCCATGAAATAATGAGCTTCCTGGGTGCCTACTGTGGTTACTGCCAGATAGTAATGGAGGAAGCTGATCAATATAAAACGTCATTCATAACTCCAAAAGGCACCTTTTGCTATAAAGCATGCCTTTTGGACTTAAGAATGCAGGGGTAACTTATCCGTGGTTGGTAACTAGGATGTTCCAAGGACTAATCAAGAGGACTGTGGAAGTTTACATTGATGACATGGTCATCAAAAGCAGGGAAAGAGCTAGCCATTTAGAAGATTTGAAAGAGGTATTAAACATCCTGAGGAGATATAAATTAAAACTCAAAATGCCCATTTGGGGTCAGCTTGGGCAAATCACTTGGCTTTATTGTAACGCAGAGGGGTATAGAGGCAAATCCCGCGCAGATCTAAGCCATTCAGAAGTTGGAATGGCCCAGTTCAAAAAGAGATGTCCATAAGTTGACAAGGATGCTTGTAGCTCTTAACTGCTTTGGTGCCAGAAGCTTAGATAAATGTTGACCACTACGCTTTAAAAAAGAGGGCAGAGAAGGTTTGGGACGAGTAGTGTGATTTGTCATTGGTAAAGATTAAGTAGTATTTGAGTACACCTCTTATTTTGTCTATTTTGAGGGCAGGGGAAGAATTAATTATGTACCTGGTAGTATCTGAGCATGCAATCAGTTTAGCCTTGATGATGGAGGAATGAAAGCACCACCTTCCAATCTATTTCGTCAGTAAACTTTTGCTTGATGCAGAAACAAGGTACCTCCCTTTGGAAAAATTTACCTTGGCTTTAGTATGTGTAACTCAGAAGCTCAGACATTACTTTCAAGCTCATATCGTGAGACTCCTGATTGAACACCCGCTGAGAGATGTCTTAGAAAAGGTAGATTTATTAGGAAGGATGGTTAAATGGGCAATCGAGCTAAGGCAATATGATATAAAAATCATCCCCAGGAATGCCATCAAGGGTCAAGTCGTAGTGGACTTCATTGTAGAATTCACCCCAAGGGAAGGGGTCGAGCAATGGCAAAGACAAACTGAGCACTTTGATACTGCAGATAATGGTACAAAAGGAGAAAAAAAGAATGGCAACTATATGTGGACGAGGTGGCAAACAGCTAAGGCTCTAGTGCTGGGATGGTACTCTTCACACTAGAAGGAGCGGTAATTGAAAAAGTAGTATCCTTGGGTTTCCCACATCAAACGAGGCAGAATATGAAGCTTTACTATTAGGATTTTGAATGGCTGAGGAGCTGAAGATTAAATGGTTGGTCGTTTTTGGTGACTCACAGTTGGTAATCGACCAGTTAAATGGCAAATATGCTGCTCGGGATGATAAAAAGGCTGCATATTTGGAGGAAGCTCGTCGGGCAATCTAGAGGATTGGTAATGTCACCATCACAAAGATCGCTCGGGATGGAGATGCACATGCTGAAAACTTGGCATGTGTTGGCCACGGCTATTAAAACTTAGTTAAGAAGAGAAATCACTATCGACTTCCAAGTAATACCCAGCGTGGAAGGTCAACGGATCATGTGCTTGGAGGAAATGGAGGAAGAAGTGAGTTGGATGACACCGTTATTGAACTACTTGAAAAATGATGAACTCTTGGCGGATGCAAAGGAAGTTGGAAGATCAAGAGGAGGTCGGCTCGATACTAGCTATCACCTGAAGGAAGGTTGTACCAGCATTTATACTCGGTGTGTTTTCTAAGATTTGTTCATTTGACAGAGGTTGAAGACCTATTATGGGAAATCCATGAAGGATGTTGTGGGGGACACATCGGAGGTCAGAGCTTGGCTCATTGAGCTATGTCGCAAGGATACTGGTGGCCCTACATGCAAAACGATGCATTGCAATTCGTACAAAAGTGTGAGAAGTGTAAGCAATTCGGAAGGGACATTCATTAGCTGACCGAGAAGTTGAATTCAATAAACAATCCATGGCCTTTTGACCAATAGGGGATAGACATCGTTGGACCAATGCCCAAGTCAGCGGGGAATTTTAGGTTCGACTATTTCACCAAATGGGTACAAGAGGAACTATTGGTCCACATCAGAGACGTTGATGTAGAAATATTTGTCTGGAAGAATATTATTACCAGATTCAGGATTCCCTGAGCAATGGTTACAGACAATGGCAAACAATTCGAAGGAAAAGGATTTAGAAGTATGTGTGAAGGTTCGACATCAAGCATTACTTCTCAACGCCGGTGTACCCGCAAAGCAATGGTTAAGCTAAAAGCTCCAACAAGACTTTTCTGGATGGCATAAAGAAAAGACTGGATGATGCCAAAGGATGTTGGGTGAATGAACTCCCTTGTATCTTATGGGCTTAGATAACCATCCCATGCAGGTCGACCGAAGAAACTCCCTTTTCTTTGGCATATAGAATGGAAGTGGTAATCCTTGTGGAGATTTGTCTGCCAACTATGCGAACAGAGTCTTACAATCAAGAGGAAAACGAGGAAAGAATCGCCAAGCAGCTGGAGTTGGTGGAGGAGCGAAGGGAGCATGTGCTAATCAAGTTGGCAGCATACCAACAACAACTTGCTTGGTGCTTTGAGAAAAAGGCAAGAGGAGGGGAGTTTCAGGTCAACGAATTAGTTCTAAGAAAGATTCTTCCAAATACGAAGAATCCCGACCATGGTAAATTGGGAACAAATTGGGAAGGTCCTTATAGAGTCACTTCCGCAGGTGGAACAAGCACTTATCACTTCCACGATTATAAATTCTTGTGCCAAGAATATCTGTAATCTTCATACCAAAGAGTTGGATTTGGGTTCTTGTACCAAGAATTAGATTCAATTAAAAGAAAGTATATTTGCCACATGATGTTTTTATGGTTAATCGTTTAGCAATCCTCGACTCCTAGAATAATACCTAGATTCCCGACTAGATAGGACGGGATAGGGGACGGTGATTTAGAAGTTTGAGTTAAATCTCGTTAGCGGGTACTCAGATTCGGCCACTAGCTAGGACCAAGGTTTGGGGGAAGGGATCACATAGATAATCCCATACTTCGTACTGAAGGATAAAAACCTAACAGGGAACTCATCCTAAACTAGTTACATTGTCCTGATCTCTTTTGACTAATAGTTGGTTAGAGACAAAATCGAGTCCAGAAAAAGGTCAAATAGTGGCAGTGGAAAAGCTAAAAATGCTATTTTACTGAGATAGGCCTATACCAGGGGCAAGGATTACATATATACAAAAAGGAAAAAGATTTCAAAGCCCATAGCTCAGGCACACATACAAAAACAAAAACAAAATCACACTAGAAGAGCTAGAATTGTCATAACTTCAAATGTTGGGGAAATTGTGACAGGGAACTCGGGAGCAACCAAATCAGCATCCTATTGCACCTCAGCTGGGGGGACCTCGACAACAGAATGATCAAAAGTAGGCAGACTTCTATCCATAAGAGGCTCAGAAGTGACTTCTATGACTGGAGGCCTAGGGTATCTTGGTCGATATAAGGTGAGGGAGAATGGTGGTCAAATATGGGCGGGCCAGAATACCTTCCTCGGCTTGGGCGGCCGGGGGGGGGGGGGGGGGGGGGGGGGGGGGTGGTGAGAATTCTTCAAAACGCTAGCTTCATCCAAACTGGTATCATCACCACTCTTAAAGAGAATGGCATGGATCTCCTCAACCTGTTTTGAATATACGGCTTTGGCTTCATCATAGCCTTTATCCTTATCTCGCTCCACAGCTGCCCTTATCTCCACCTTGAGCTCTATGTTCTGAGGTCGAGAGCTTTCTAGTTCAAGCTCCTTCATTACTAAGGCACTCTCTGCACTAATAGCTCGAGCGGTGGCTGACCTAACCTTGGCCTTTGCCAGTTTCAAGGCATTTTTGAGAAAGGCTGAGCTGGTTTTTCAGAGATGACATCTTGTTATCTAGTTCCCCCAGGCGCTTCCTACCCTCTTCAAGTCGATCAAAAGCAACCAACCATTGTTGAACCCCCTGTTTTACACAGAAATAGACCCATATAATTAGAGCTAACAAAAGGTCATGTAAATCCAAGCACAAAATAGAGAAAAGGATATCAGTAGATGCTTCTACATCCCGGAAGACATGAGCTCAAAATCCATCAACGAATTATGCAGTTTAATGTTAGAAGGAAGCAGGGAAGGTGAGACCATATGATAGGCCAAGGCAAGGGATTTAGATATACCCTTCTTTTGGTTAGAAGAACCTTCTTGGGCAGGAATCTTCTTGGCCAAAGGCGGGCACTACTTGGGAGGCAAATTAGGAACGTCATCATTCGACCAAAGGGTAAAGCTCCTAGCCTCTTCCTAGGATGACCTCTGCCTTTTCACCGTCGACTCTTGTGGAGAGCTGCCCAAGGGCCATTTCGAGAGCTGTTGTGATGAAGTCGAAAGGCGATCAGGAGGAGAGCTTATCTCGGAGGACCTTCCTAGCTTAGCCAAAAGATTCTTTGGTTTGCGCTTTGAAATGATCAGCGAATGGGAGATTTGTCCGAAGTTGTGGTAGGACTTACTATCTAAGACTATGAGCACAGGATCATGTTCAGGAAGAGAGGAGGAGTCACTCAAAGCGCTTGGAAGAATTGAGGCTTCTTGAGGACGAGTGACACACATCTTGTGTCGAGGTTTTTGAAAAGGAGAAGTAAGGCCCGCTGCGTTGAAGGAGGAGGGAGAGTGGGCACTTAAGGCATCACTGGTACTGGCGCAGGCCGATTGTTTGGTAGCTTAACTAGTTTTTTTCGAGGCTGTTCAGCTATACCAGTGATATTGTCCTAGATCGGGATAGTAGAAAAGCTGTTGTATGTGCGCTTGTATCCAAGCATGATATGTGCAACTTGACCCAACCATCAAGTTTTGGAGGACCTCATTACGTAAAAGCCTTCTTGAGATCCTCTTGATTAACGTCGGCTGAATTTATGCGGCTAATCTGTTTATCTGTAAAGGAACACCAAGGTAAGGTTTACAAAACAAAAAACAGAGAGAAGAAACAGATTGAGCAGGAATTCAAAGGCCCGATTTGGTTCACTTGGGGCTGGAGGAACTATATGTCTCACTCCCCCCCAGGTGGTCGGTATCTCCCAAGTCCCACCAACCACCACAATGTTGCCCTTGTTGGCTTTGTTGGTGTTAGGGAGATAGTGGAGCAGAAGTCTGCTAAGGTCCCGAACTTTGATATAGAAGATTTCTCTCTTGATATTCAAGGGGATTATATAGTAGCAGGAGAGAATATCTAAGACACTTAGATTTGTTCCAAGCAGGCTTTTGATCTTCGTAACCCCCATAATGATGCAAAACACGTTGGGGGCCCATTGGAGAGGAAGAAGAGTTGCATAGGAAAGAAATCAAATGAGAAGGGGGCATAAAGGAAAACGGACACCACCCTCGACAATGGCAATGGTTGGGAGGGCATCCTTTTCTTGGAACACACGAGGAAAGATTCCTTTGAATTTGAAAGCCGTATTTGAACATCCGAAGGTATCCCAAACCTATCCCTAAACTCTGCAACTTGTCCAACAGATTTCAATAGTTTCTTGAGATTACCCATTCTAAAATAAAAAAAAATGAAAGGAAATGGCTGGAAGAGGGAACTTATAGCAAGAAAGGTGGGACAACCAGAGGAAAGAAGAAGCTGCACAAATAGGGAAATGAAGACGAATGACTGAGGAAGACAAGGATTTAAAGAAGGATGATCGATCGTGGAAGCTGTTCACTCATCGCAGTTGGGCCTGCTGCGATGTGCAAGGGAAGGTGAAGCGCTGAAATGCGAATCGGCCACCGAATCCGGAAATTAAATGCATAATAGCTAGGAAGATGGAACTAATAGCAGTTTGAAATTTGAAAAAACAAGCGACATAGGCATACGTTGACACGTGATCCCGGGAACTTGGCCAAAAGCTTTGCCTAACTTCATGTATACTGAAGATAAAACCAAAGCTTGGGAGCTTGGGGGCAGTTGCGGGGGGATAAAACAGAGTGCACCTTGGGCTGAGGAGAGCACTAGTTAGCTCAGGGAGCACCCATGACTGAGCTAAGTGGGAAAACAATAAAACCACTGAATTGCACCAATGACCCGCTGACTAAGGCTGGTCAAAACAACCTGAGACAGTTGGCTTCATCTACTCAGGTTGAGGCCGTAACAGAAGGGGTACCATTCCTCAGAATCAGGAGGCAAGATTAGATCATGGCTAAAGATGGGAGGTTCGTGTCGTCAAGCCTCCTTGGGTGGAAGGATATGTGCAAGGTGGATCCTATATTTGAGGAGTTTACACTAATCATTGATAGCTATAAAAGGGAAACTTGGTAAAGACGTAAAGGTATGTGCAAAAAGTTTGATCTTGCTGGATTCTATTCTCCAAAAAAGATTATCCTCTAACCAAACTTTATGGTTGGACCCACCGGACCGTTTCTTCTTGGACGGTTTCTCTCTTCACTTGATCTCGGTTGCTTGGTACACTCAGAGCTAGCAGCCGACCAGCCAACCTTTCCAGAATTGAAACCAGTATCACATTTCCACTTACAAATCAATCTAGGTTTATCAACATTAGACCTTACTTGCGAAATTAGACCTTATAACAACCACCGATAATGAGTCTACTAACAACCCATGAATCAAATGAGCATGATAATTTTTCTCCATTTGGAATTTGGGCTCACTTGGGAGGAAAAAAACAACAAATTTTCTCTAAAGGCTTTCTGCATACATGAAGTAGGATAAATGATTTTCAACTCATTTAAGATATTGAAATAACCGCTCTCTAATAAGATTTATTTTATTTAATAGTGATGTATAACCTTTTAATATTTTTCTATGAAGGTTTCAAAATGGCTTTCTTTAGTTAGAATTTTCTTTTCAAACACATTAGAGGATCACTGCTAAAAAAAGTGATTTACTCTTTTTTTTTTTTTCCTGAGTTGGCTCAGTGTCCAAGGGTGGGAAAGGATTGGATCCCTGGTGTGTGCTATGGGAATGAGTTTCCTAACCACTAGGACAACCCTTTTGTCCCATACATATATATATATATTGGGAGTACTATACAACGCCTTAAAAACCGCTCCTCTTAGTTAGGGCCTACTGAGATGCATAATGATCATGGAAGTTCATTTGATGTGAAGAGCAATACGAGGCCCTGCCCATATGAAAAACTTGGAGTCCATATGATCGTCATAGCCTTTTAATCCATAGCACTAAAATTTAATGGTTTAGAAGTATCATTTAATTGCAATTTCAATCCAAGGATGACTGAGAATTTCTCTCTCTTTCTATATATATAATTTACTTTACCTATTGCTTCTTAGGTCAAGGTTTCGTACAAGCAGATTGTAGTGAGGAAACTAAAGAATTATTGGTGGCAGGAGAAGTTTGGGAAATGCAATGTGTAGAGACACATACAACTTATACATGCAAGATACTTGGGACTTGTATGTGTCAGAAAATACAATATAATTTGCACATGTGAGGTAATACAACTCACATATGGAAAGAGGGTGGAGGTGAGGATTGAACTCAAAACCTCTTAATGAGGAGCAACACTTCTTACCACTAAGATAAGAAGCTGGTCTTGCTCCAAAGACTTTTTAATCTTTTGTTTTAAGGCACCTTTGTATACTGCTTTTTCTTTAAAAGTAATCGAACAGAAAAGCACAATTTTTTTATATATATTAGGGCATGTTTGTCTAGCCGATTCTTCACTAAAAAATTATATATTACAAAAATGGTTTTATATGCTACAGTAAAATTTATATTTAGTGTAGCTGCTTAGCCTCGTCGAAAATAATAAAATGGGTTCAATTATGATTTTCTACAATTCCTCAAAAAATAATTTCAGGGATGGGGGGATCAAACTTTTTTGGGAGGGGGAGGGGGAGGGGGAGGGGGAGGGGGAGGGGTTAAATCTGCTTCTAATTGGATGGATTAGGGATTCACCAGTCCACTTGGGATGCACAAATCATTACGCTGTACCGCGTGTAACTTGCACATGTGAAGCATGTAAAAATGCAATTGTGATCGTCTTCCTGTGCTTTGGCCTGGCTTGGATTTTGACCATATGGGTGAAAACCCATAATCATCATGACCACCACCATCACCACCACCGCGATGATGTCATCATGGCCATCAACCCAATCATTGTTATCACCGTTAAGATCATTGTATAATCACCACCACAATGTCATCAGCAACAGCATCGCCTCATCATCACCATCACCACTTAGCACCATCACATCACACCATCACATCCGCATTGTTATTAATTAGCACAACAGCAACCATGAGAATCATCAGCAACACCTTCACATCACTTACATCATCAACACCGCCAGCACTGTCACTAGAAAAGGCCCACCATCGTGAAAGGCAAAAGGTTCCCGTGAATGATTTTTGAAGTTGCATTTTGAAAGATTTTTATATTCTAAAAACTTCCAACAAGAATAGCTATTAAAAATATTAAACTTTATAAAATAAGAAATGCTATTTTATTTTTACCTTTTTTGGGTTGCCAAAAAAATTATATTCTCTTACTTTGAGATTACCATTAATATTGGATGAAAAGGTTGAGATTGGATGATTTGAACTCTTTTCCAATCAAAATAAGAACTATAAAACCTAGGAAATAAAAACCTTTTTTTTTAACTTTCCACTGGGACTATGCTGTGATAATATTGCTATCTGATTGCGATAATGCGATCAATTCAACTATATTGAGAATTTTGAGTTTATTTCCATATTTATCGGAAAAATATCATCTGAATTTATAAACTCAAATAATGGGGATAATTATTGTACCAATCCCTTAGTAATGAGCCTTTGACGTTAACTGCCTGTCCCTTATCAATTGAGTACTCTTTAGCAGCCTCAATCAAAAGGACCTATTGCGGCTTGCGTTTCTAAGATGATATAATCATGGATTAGGCCTCTCTAACATGAACCTCCCTTCCTAGGCCAAGTGGCCGTGGACAGCTCTGAGAAGCCCAAATGATGACCTGGCATTCGGTCGTTGGCTATCACAGTGACACATCATCATTCTTATATATAATCATGGTTGTAAACTTGATCTTTGTTTCCTTTGGTTTTCCTTTGGTTTTCTTTTCTTTTCTTCTTCAGTTTCCTCGGATGTTTGAGGCATAACGAAGGTCAATGATACAATCTGCAACGAGAGAGAGAGAGAGAGAGAGAGAGAGAGAGAGAGAAATTCTCAAAAATTTTTTATTTTAAAAATTTTCCATTTTACTGCCCTATATTTTTCTCACAATGAACCCATCTTAAGCTAATCCAATCAATTTACACATATTACCTCTATAAATTGATATATAAAAAGAAATCTAAATATAGCACTCATCCAACTTTTACTCACTGTTGAATTGAAATTATAAGAAAGCGATACCTCTAAAACTAATATACTTTTAAGGTTATGTATAAAAGGGTTATGATAATTTAATGGAGTTGAAAAGTTTCATATATATGGATCTCATCTAGATTATGCCATATAGTGGCATTTCTTGGTTGGCATACACCATAATGGGCCTAACTGGGAGGGGCATGTTTTCAAAGAAAAAAAAGCTCCGCAAAAGTTTTCTAGCAATCCGGCCTTCACTTTCTATCATGGGTGATAAAGGGATTAAATTATTAAAGCGAAAATCTCCAATAATTGCACATGGGTTTAATTGAAAATTCCTTATCACTAGGTTGAGTGGCGACACTAGAAATTGATTGATGCATAATGTTTTAATTGTTATGTTACCGAGTATGATTTGGGCTCCAAGGCACATGCTTACAGTTCGAGCACTGTAATTGTATAAAGAAAAATTACATTTACACCACATCAAAAGTTAGGGTGATTATTGATGTTGTCATCATCATCATTGTCATTATTATTTGGAAACTAAACTACGAAGAAGTGTTGAAATAATTGTGATTTGAAGAACCAATCGGCAGATTCAAATGTGTAATCAAAATGTGACCATGCTGTGACAGGAACTTTCAGATGTGAAAACTGTTAAGTGTTCATATTGTAGAACCATGTGACAAATACAATGGACACTAATGAAAACGCCATTTGGGGTCATGTAAGAAACATGATCATGCATTGAACATTACAACAGATTTAGATTGATTTCACATGATTTGATTGTTCATTAAAAATGGAAATGACACTGGGAATAGAGATTGAAAGAAAAAAGCTAGAAGGGAAAGAAAGGGACAAAGAAAAGAGAGGAATTAAAGTGGAAGCAAGGAAGAACCACCAAACCTGTTTTCATATGTGAACATTGAAACTTGTTTTGATTTGAATTAGAAGACAACAAATCCTAGTTAGCTGAATTCATTGCCCTTTTCCTGTTAGCATTAACCTCGGTTTGCACATCAGCTTTATTCATGCACTTAGGAATGAAGTTCCCAATTTATAAATTTTTCTATTCGGTTCTTGCACCGCTATGCACTCAATTCATCCACAATTCACTGGACCCAAGACAGCTAGAGTTCTTACTATATCTCATAGCTGTCTTGGGTGGAGTGAGTTGTTGGCGAAAGACATGCTGGTTTCGGGGTTGGTCAGTAGTCTACCTCAAACCAGATCCGAAGTATTCAAAAAGGATCACTTATCTATGCTAATATTTGTAGAGCAATGCTACACTTACACCTTCATTTACTTTCTCAATTACTCTCTAAATGTGATATGGGCCGTATCCAAAATAAATGTGAACTACAAAAAGCACTTGTACCACAAAAAGCACGAGGGAGTCACATCTTGGATAGATGTGAATCACAAAACGAACTAGGGAGTAACTGAGGTGTAAGTTTTGCATTTCTCATAGTTGAATACAAATTAAAGATCAAATCTAGACCAAGACAAGAATAATTCACTACACAAAGTGTAAGTTTTGGAGTAGTTCTAAACCAAGATCTACAGACAATTTTTATAGAAAGTAGTCATATAGGAAGGTCCCCCCTTGAGAATTTTTTCACAATGGTTCCCCCAAGGCTTATATGTTGGACATGCCCTTGCCTGATGTTTTTGATCCAAGAAGACTATTCCAGTGGTGCTCACTAATCTCACACAAATGCACACCAAGCAAATTTGGATGGTTTCAAACACAAGATATGAGGAGACAACCCATGCCTTATGACACCCCCACCAACTCCCATGTGGGATTGATTGGCCATTGAGTTGAAATTAAAAAAAGAAGATTTGATGCATTCTAAAATATTAAAATTTAGAGGTCAAAGATCAAGGTGTTAGGATGGTTTGATGGACTTGGAATTTTGCGTGTAAGTGGGTCACATCTATATCTTTTGATCCCACCTTCCTATGAATTTACATCACTCAAAGTAGGCTCCACAAGATTGCTCAAATTGCTTAGACAAGAATGTGATTCCTTGAAATGGAATGGACTTGAACCCAAATCTAAGCCTGAATAAAAATGGTCCAAATATTGACTCATAACTGATTTGCGTGATTTTGGGACTCAACTTTGTACAGGTATTGTACCTTCTTGTGTGAAAAGTCAAAGCTTATTCGTCAATTAGAGCACATTATAGTCTTCAAAGCATTCAAGAGTAGGATGGAGAACCATAGCTTAAAGATTGTATTTGTTAGAATTATGAGTGTTGGCTAATTGATGGGTTGGACAAAACTCTAGGTCCACTAAGTTTTAATTTTCTATTTCTTTTAGAATGGACTATGATGTGAGTCGTCAGAGAAGTTGAAGTGTTCTTCTCAGGACTACATGGATTAAAATGATCATATCTCATAGTCCAAGTGTCAGATCGGGAAAACTACCTACTGTTGGAAAGCTCTTTTCGAGTAATATCTGTAAGTTTAAAGATAACGTCAGTCAGAACTAAAATGACAAAGTTGTGGCCTCGGAAAGTTTGCCTGCTAGACGCTCAATCGATCGGATGATGGGAAAAAATTTAGTTTCTTGCGTAGATCACTTTTCTTTTTGTACTAGGACTACCTATTTCAATTCTATATAGAGTATAACATTAGGGCACAAAAATTGGGTTTCTTAAAGGGTTCCTCTATCAACCCTAAGTATCCATCTCATATTCTAAGACTAAAAATACACATTGGAGATATCCTTTCTTTTCTAGAGCATCCATTAAAGAGATTGTGTTGAAGCTTTGAGTGCTAGAAAATATTGCTTTTACTTCCTTATAGAAGATTGTCTTCTTTCATAGAAGATTGTTGGATCAAGCGAGGAGAGCAGTGAATGGCGAGGAGTTGTAACAACAAGGAGTTGTGTAAGAAATACTACAGTCCTTAGGTTGAGGAGATTGAGAAAGGGACTTATGAGTATATCTCATAATTGCTCGTTATTAGTGCTTAGTTTTCTGTTGGTTCGAGGAAGACTTGTGGTTTTTCCTAAGGAGGATTTCCATGAAAATATCATGTGCCCCTTGTTTGTATGGTTGATTGATTTGCTTGTTCTTTTATTTTCTGTCATAATTAATTGAATTGCAGTCTATATATCTAATTTGGGGCAATGAATCTTGGTGATTCTAAAATCTTTAATTGGTATTAGAGCAAATTACACAAATCTATTTCGTGTTGATCGATTGTAATTTCTATAATGGAATTCAACTGCGATGGCATGGTTACTACCAAGCCACCTTTGTTGGATAGTTCTAACTATGGCTATTGAAAGGTTAAAATGATTACCTTTCTTAAGTTCGTTGATGATGTTCGCTGGGATATTGTGTAGACTGGTTATGACAAACCAATGGTTGTGTTTGAAAGGAAATCTATTCCTAAACCTAAAGCACAAAGGACTAAAGAGGAAAAGCATAACTCCAATTGTAATAACAAGGCTATTAATCCTCTCTAAAATGGAGTGTTTGCATCTGAGTTCCTTAGGATCTCTATTTGCAAATCTGCTAAGGAAGTATGGGATATCTTGCAAACTGTGCATGAGGTTACAGATACTGTTAAGCAGTTTAAACTATAGAAATTGACCACAACCTTTGAAACCATTAAGATGGAAGATGATGAGACCTTTGGTGAATTTTATGCCAAATTGGGTGATGTTTTCAATTCTTATTTCAATTTGGGTGAGGAGATTCCTATAAATAAGATTGTCAAGAAGACTCTGAGGTCCCTACCTGAATGGTTTGATTCAAAGGTTATAACTATTGAAGAAAATAGAGAACTTGACACCCTTAAGGTCGATTAGTTGGTTGGTAATCTTCATACCTTTGAGGCAAATCATAGGGTAAGGAAAAATCAAAAGGATTTGCCCTAAAAGTTTCCAAAGAATCAGACAAAGCTATTAAAGATGATTCGGATTTATATTTTGAGGAAGTTGATCTCTAAGAAGCTGTTCTATTTATGAAAACATTCAAGCAATATATGAAGGAGAATAAATCTGACTTGAAGATTTCAAAATCTGAGAGGAAAAAGTCTTCAAAAGGTATGCAATGCTGTGAATACGAAGGAATTGGTCATGTTACTAGTGATTGTGAAAACAAAAAATCGAAGACCAAGCGTAAGGTTTTCATAGTGAAGACATGGGATGATTTTTCTAATGAAAAGAAGGAAAAAACTGAGAATAAGAGTTCTGCTCTTGACACGGCCAATGCTAAATTTGTTGTTTTAATGGCCAGGTCTAATATTGGCTCCTCTTAGGGTTATTCTGACAATGATTTTGAAATGGTGATGTTGATGATAAATTGTCAGATATAGAACATGATTGAGAAGAGAAGTATAGTATTATGTTCAAAGATTGTGTCAGGCTAACCAACTTCACCTATAAGATCACAATCAAGTGGAAAGTTTCAGAAGAACAAATCTATCACTCAATGATGAATTGGTAAATTCACTTGCAATGGTATGTCTCTAGGAAAGTAATAAAAAACACTACAGCTAACTCATCGACTGATGAAAGTTAGAAGTATGAATTACTATATGATGATTTTGATAAGTCTGAACAAGAGATTGAATCCTTGAAAGAAGAGTAGGTTATTTGCAAAAATGAGAAAGATGATTTGAATGGTAAGTTGAAGATGGCTTTGTTAGAGCTGATAGTTACAAAAGCTTCATTGAACAAGATGATATGATCATGGTGCATCTACGGTGAAGGTTAAAGGTAAAACAATGTTTGTTAAAAGTTCTAATGTTTTTAAACCTATTTGTAATACATAGTTGCAAGTACTTCAAAGAAGAAGAATGTGTCATGTCCTGTATTCACACGCACATGTCCCCATTGTGGAGTCAAAGGACACATTCAATTCCATTGCAATAATCTTAGAGGTTAACAAAAAATAAGCAATGGAGGAAGCTGATGTCTGAGCAAAACATCAGGACAAAAGCCAACTGGGTCAGAAAATCTAACTTGCCTACTGAATTGGTATTTACTGAAAGCTTCAAATTCACAAGTGTGAGTACCTAAGTCAAGCCCTTGATCAAGGAGATCAAGCGCCCGCCCCTAGCTGCTATGAAGATCAAATTAAAGAGGAGTCACAATTAAGGGGAATTATAGAGATTGACAAATATGCTGCATAGTTATCATTATTTTTGTCAATTATGGACAAAAAGGGGACTATGAGGTAGTTATGTAAGTAAATTTTTTCATGCAAATATTCAATGTAATTTTGGGATTATCTTTAAGTTTTTTATGCAAATATTCAATGTAATATTGGGATTATCTTCTGGGTAGAATATTTGTATATTTAGGGAGTTTTGTCCATTAATTTCCAAAGGGAGAGATTGTTAGAATTATGAGTGTTGGCTAATTCATGGGTTGGAAAAACTCTTGGTCCACTAAGTTGTAATTTTCTATTTCTTTTAGAATGGATTGTGGTATGAGTCGTGAGAAGAGTGAAGTATTCTTCTCAAGACAGCATAGATTAAAACGATCATATCTCACAAATCGAGTGTTGGATCAGGATGACTACCTACCGTTGGAAAGCTCTTTTCAAGTAAATATCTATAGGTTTCAAGATTGCTTTAATCAAAGCTAAAATGACAAAGTAACGGCCTTAGGAAGTTTTCCACCTAGATGCCCGATCGATCGGACCTTATAGGATTTGAAAGATATTCATTAGACAGAATTGATATCCTCTCGATTAGCTATATTGCCTGATCGATCAAATGACAGAAAAAACCTTAGTTTCCTGCGTAGATCACTTTCCTTTTTGTTCCAGGACTGCCTGTTTCAATTATATGTGGAAATTGCATAAATTAAAGGGTTCCTCCCAAGTCTAAGTATCCATCTCCTATTCTAAGATTAAGAACACACATCGGAAATACCCTTTGCCTCTCTAAAGCATCCATTAAAGAGATTATGTTAAAGCTTTGAGTGTTAGAAAATACTACTTCTATTTCCTTGGAGAAGATTGTTTTCTCTCGTAGAAGATTGGTTGGATCAAGCATGGAGAACAGTGTATGGCGGAAAGTTGCAACAACAAAGAGTTGTGCAAGAAGAACTACTGTCCTTAGTTTGAGGAGATTGAGAAATGGATTTGTGAGTATATCTTGCAATTACTAGTTACTAGTGCTTGGTTTTCTATTGGTCCAAGGAGGACTCGTGGTTTTTGTCAAGGAGGATTTCCATAAAAAAAATCGTGTGCCTTTTCTCTTTGGGTGGTTGATTGATTTGCTTGTTCTTTTATTTTCTGCCATAATTAATTAAACTGCAATCTAGAAATCTAATTCAGGGCCTTGAATTTGTTGGTTTTAAAACCTTCATTATTATGTTGAATTTTGAGGGTTTCGATTTTACAATTATTATAATTTTCTTTAGCAAGTTCTTGTGAAGATTCCTTAGCTAGCCATTCCTACTAAAACCCTCAAGTTAGGCAACATAAACTATATCCTTTTGGTAAACTCTCTTTTCAACACTCCTCCTTAGTTGGGAATCAGTTGGCTCACTTTCAGTGATATTCTCTTTTTTTAATGGCAAGTTGTTTTTCCTAGAATTCAAACTAATGACCAGTTAGCTTTGATATTATATTAAATTTTCTTAGGTAAGCATCTAACCAAAAGCTAAAGCCCTAGTTAAAGTAGCATAAATACTTTTCAATACTTTCCCTTCTATGCCTCACTCTTCAATAGTAATTCCTCTTAAGTGGAACATAGTTGACACACTTTCTAGTGACATTTTCTCAGCTGCAAGTCATTCATCTTGGTAATTTGGACTGACAACCATATAACTCTGATGGCAGAATAAGTTTCCTTAGGTAAAAAATGTGTGTCACCAAAAGTGAACTAATCGAGTTCCACTTAAGGCTAGGGAGTGTTGAGAGCAAGGTGCCACCTAAGGGGTAATATTGAAAAGTTCTTATGTTGCCTCTACTATCAGCTCAAGGTTTTGGTAGGAATGGTTATCTAAGGAAACTTAATATGGCATAAGAGTCAACTAGACGTAAGTTTGAATCATAAAAGAAATGACTCAACATTAAAGAAATGTATCTCATCAAAAATGCGCTGACCGAGTTACATGTGAGGACTCACCCCTTTATTTTCTATGATTATTTGTTATTATGCTAGTTAAGTTGTGTTTAGGCTTTGATTTGAAGATTAGAGGGGTTAGATATAATTAGCATAATAATAGAAGGTTATAGAAGTGCATTTGAGTGAGATTTGGTTTAACTAGGGGTACTTGGGAGAAAAATCTAATAGCTAACTTTAGTTAAACTCCATGTTGCCCTTAAGATATCTTATCTCTTCAATTCATTACCCATGGGTGTTTTGGTCATTCTACCCTAACCTTCTTAAAAAGACCAAAGGCCTATTCATGCGTAGTTATTGTAACTATTCACTTGAGGAAAATATAGACCTTTTACAAGACCCTACTCTATATAAGCTTCAATTCCAGAAAATTCTCATTTCAAACCCTCTTCTTCCGAAGGTCTCTCTCTCTCTCTCTCTCTCTCCCTTTGTCCCTAATCTCTTTTCATCTCCTCCTAATCTCCTTAAGTTAGAGCTAAATACTTAAGCTTCTTCCATGGACCCATCTCTACGAAGCTAGATCTTGAAGGAGCAAGCCATTAATCTTCCAATCAAGCCCCATAGACTGATAGACCTCTCTCTACATCGATTCAAGATAAGATTTCCTACAATCCTATCAATTCCCCTTCTTTTTTTATCTTTTACTTCAATTATAGTCTAATCTTCTTTCTCTCCCTTGGATTGTTTAGTTTTGTGGTTATAGAATTAGATCTTTGGGTTTTTTTGAGTTAGAGTGCTTTAGAGTTGGATTAGAAGTTGGTTTTGGCTTTTGGAGGAGGATTAACCTTAATTGAGTCAAGTATAGCATGCTTTGAACTCTTATACATAAAAATCACCTTGATTGCTTATAACAAGTTTGATGAAATGCTTCTTAAAGTTCCTATTTAACTAAGGTCATGTCGATGATTAGATTTCAAGGTGCAAACCCCATTGTAATGGCCCTAATTGATATAGAATGATGGATAAAAAAAAAAAAAAAAAGGATGGCTATACTTATGAATGAATATGCCTATCTTTATAATTACTCTATTGATGATGAAATGGATGGAATGAATGGCATGGATTATGTTGTCTTGATGGAGGATGTGGGTGATTGATGGGGCCCACAGGAGGTGAAGGTATGATTTATCATGCTCAAATGAATGTGTACAGGCTGATGGAAGGATGGAAATTAAAGGAAATGGGAGAACACAAATTCTCAATTCGGGCAAGAATTCCTAGAAAGGTGTGCTCGAGCAGGCTTTGAGAACTTTATGTTATCTGACAAAAGTTATAGCTTATTTTCAAATAGAGGCGAGTGCGCTCAAGCACGAGCTCATTTATACATGAGCGGACTACCGTATTTGAGCACGTGCTTATCTGCGCTAGAGCGCGATGTGCAGTGAAGTCCATTATTTTTAAAATCTAGATTTTAACCTTGGACCTTGCACGCCACTTGGATTACATTTAACCTCTTTACTGAACCTTAAATCATGTCTATGTGGATTAAGAGTGTGAGCTTTGCCTTTATCCACCAGTTGTAGTAAAGTAAAGTATGTGAGAAGGAAATCCGTTCCAACAGATAGATGTCTAGATCTTTGATGAGGCCTAACCATTGTAGCACCCACTACGAATATTGTCATGCCCCCAAAACTGGGCCGGATCCAAACCCAGTTCTAGGGGCATGAGAATTAGGGCCAACGAAAATTTTTCCTTAAATAACCACATGAGCCCTAATTTTAGGTGGATTGAAGTCTTTCGTGAGACTATTCTTGGTGATCAAACAACCATAATTACACGCGAAACTAAAATCCATAATTTGCGCAGTTAAGTATTATATACCAACCATATAACAAATCTCAATAATAATAAAAATCAAGGTCAAGTCTTCGAGGCACGATAATTAAAGTTGTAATTCCAAAATAAATAATTTAATGAATAAACTAATGGGCCCAAACATGGCCTTATTACATAACTTAATGTTTCGATCTCATCACCAACACTAGGACACCTCAGATGATTTTATCGGCCTCCACTCAACAACTCCACCATCTGGCGGAATCTCCTACGTTGTCTGACCCTCTGGTTTGGCACCAGTAATAGAACCTAGACACCAAAAATAGTGGGTCAGATTGACATAATTTTGTAAGAGGGTAAACTGCAAATAATGACATTAATCAATTGAATTAAAATATATTTTACATTCTGCCTCAAAACATATCGAATGCAAACCTAATGGCATGAGTGCACAAAAACGGGTATTCCCGCAGATACAATACACCAAAAATGGGTATTCCCACAGATATAATATACAAAAAAGGTATTCCCGCGAATACAATATACAAAAACGGGTATTTTGGCTAATACAATATACAAAAATGGGTATTCCCACCTATACAATATACAAAAATGGTTAATCCCGCTAGATATAACAAATGGTACAGTTGCATACTATATTTCACAGTACACGCTGATCTGATGGCGTACGTCTACCTCCGAACTGTAGTCGGTTATATATATATAAATATATTTATGCAAATACATACGTCTGTTAATGCATAATGAACTATGCTATGAAACCCTTAATTCATAGTATTCAACCCAATATCAATTTAAGTACTTAGATTACTTAATTTAAAAAGTGGATTATGATCGTGTGTCAATTCAAGTCTCTGAGGGTAAGTGCTAATCCACATAAAGATCATAGTTAGTTAAATATGCATATGAGAACCAACCCTTTTTCACAATGAGAATGAGAGTCCATATGCCATTATCCTACTTTCAGTGTCTATCATGTTATGCATCCCGACTCTCACATTCCTATTCTAAATTAAGTCAAATTCTCATGTGAACATTCAACCAGCTTTTCTAAAAAGAAAAGAATCCATCTAATCCAATTATGTATAGTTAGTATGTTTTACAAATTGGGTAAAAAGGTATTCATATTCCAAATCAAACTTAATCAAATAATGATAAAAAGGCGGGAACAATTAAGTTCTTAATCTTCAGTGTTGTATATAAAAACATTGATTATTTTATATAAAATAAAAGATCCAAATCTTGAATTCAAATTCGAAATCTAAACTTAAATTAAAATCCAAATTAGAATCCTAAATACATTCTAATTAAAGTTTAATCATTCCCAATTACATCCTAATTACATTCTAATCGAATTAAATAAAATATTAATCACAAGTAATTAAACTCCAATTAAAATTATAAGTAAATCTAATTAAAATTCTAATCACACCTAATTAATAATTAATTAATTCAAATCAAGTCACCATTAAACCTTAAACAATATTTTAATTCATTTATAATTAATATACTAAATTCTAGCCCAGTCGCGACCCGGCCCAGCCCAACTATGGCTGGGCTTAGCAGCAGCCTGGCCCGGGCACTGCTAGGCCCAGTAGCAGCCAGGCCTGCTGTCACAACCCGAGCCCAGGGAACGGGGGTCAGAGGAACTCTAACCAATGACACACGTACTCCCGTGCATGCACACCTAGACCCTATCCAGGCATACACACACAAGGGATCAATCACACGTGCAAACCACTGTACGCGGAAGCTGTACGTATCAAGGCATACCACAATATACCAAAAGACAATGGGAGATTACAAAATAACATGAACTGGCAATAAGAACCAATACAAGCACGTATGACAATATAGCGGGCTTACAATGAACAAAACATAAAATACAGATATCACTCGAAGCCCACGCTACAAATACAGAAAAATCCCCTCAATACACTCAGACTCAAAGAATGGGGAAAACAAAATGATGCAAACCGTACTCTGGAGGATGGATCAAGTCCACTCCTCTAGGCCAGAGGGGGCCTCGCGAGCCTCTCCTGCAGTCGGGTCGACCGACGCAGGATCGGAAGAGGGATCTGAGCCTGCAACACACAAAGACAACTAATAAGTACAACGACTTAGCAAAGTATAAGCCAACAAGAAGATAACACGAATTGTGTCGAATACTGAATAATACTGAACAATGATCATAATGCAATATCCATAGAAATTATAACTGTATACTCGCATGCTATCAGAATCATAAACACACTAAGATAGAGACAATGCCCTGAGAGACAAAGCTCGGAGAGACAATGCTCTGATACCATACAATACGTATGTCACAACCCGAGCCCAGGGAACGGGGGTCAGAGGAACTCTAACCAATGACACACGTACTCCCGTGCATGCACACCTAGACCCTATCCAGGCATACACACACAAGGGATCAATCACACGTGCAAACCACTGTACGCGGAAGCTGTACGTATCAAGGCATACCACAATATACCAAAAGACAATGGGAGATTACAAAATAACATGAACTGGCAATAAGAACCAATACAAGCACGTATGACAATATAGCGGGCTTACAATGAACAAAACATAAAATACAGATATCATTCGAAGCCCACGCTACAAATACAGAAAAATCCCCTCAATACACTCAGACTCAAAGAATGGGGAAAACAAAATGATGCAAACCGTACTCTGGAGGATGGATCAAGTCCACTCCTCTAGGCCAGAGGGGGCCTCGCGAGCCTCTCCTGCAGTCGGGTCGACCGACGCAGGATCGGAAGAGGGATCTGAGCCTGCAACACACAAAGACAACTAATAAGTACAACGACTTAGCAAAGTATAAGCCAACAAGAAGATAACACGAATTGTGTCGAATACTGAATAATACTGAACAATGATCATAATGCAATATCCATAGAAATTATAACTGTATACTCGCATGCTATCAGAATCATAAACAGGTAACAATCAAGTGGCTACTACATTGGCCATTTTCTCCCTTACGAGAGCAATCAGGATGAGAACACCAGCGACCGGGCCAGGGTACGCATGGGTCTCTAGTTCCCGGGGTCCGGAGTCCCAGGACAATTCACTCTGCAGAGGCAAACACTTAAACTAAACCAAAGTTAACCCCGTCGGGTATCCTAAGGCTGAGGCTCAGTAGTGCCAAGACCAATCACAATCAATCGGATGATGCACCTCAATCAATCAATCAATCAGGTCATATCACATACCACATACAGATCTCATATATCATGCTATACAATAGGAAGTGCATCACATATACTGATACTGAGCAATAAGCTGATACTGAACAATAAGCTGATACGGAATGCAATTAAGCCATAAAAGGGGTACTGATAAACTCAATAACAATAAGCACTGATGCAAATACTCCAATGGAGCAACGGTAAAACACAATACACAATAATAGAATGGTCCCGCCCGGGCTTCGCTCTGGGGTTGCTGCATTTCCCACAGAATCGAGAGGTCCAGCGCAGAACACATAAGAGGGCATAACCGTAATCAATATGCTGTACAAATCAAACAAATCAAGTACTTATACGAATCAAGGATCAATTACAAGCCAATCATATACTAATTATCCAGTGCTTCTAACCGTGCATGTTGATGTAGTTTTAAGTTGTCCGATGCACCATTGTCTAGTGTTGCAGTGTCTGGAGTGTCCACCGAAGTCCCTTAAACCAACACCCATGTGGAGGTGCTAAACAACTGGATAACAAGCATGAATGATTCACAGCCTATGAGATCATTCATGTCACTCAACATTCCATTGGGCATGTCCAGGTTAACTACATTCTAACATGAAAGTCATATACGGTCCTTTACTTAACCTAGTCCCTTTTCATTCAATTCTCAGGGTCTCACGGTGCAGCCGTAGGTAACCTTACGGCTTAGCCGTGGCATCTTACGGCTTGGCCGTACTATGCACTGCGGCTGAGCTGAGGTTCCCTAATATCCCTTCGGATTTACGGCTTAACCGTATTTTGCTCTACGGCTCAACCGTATCCTGGTCCACGGCTTAGCCGTAAGACAATGTACGGCTGAGATCAGGCTGGGCCGTAGAAGAATGGCGAATTGCCAACATCCAGTTATTTTCAGCTAACAGTCTGTACTGTTCTACGGTTTGGGTTACGGTTGGGTCTCGGCTTAGCCGTAAGCCATTTTACGGCTTAGCCGTAGCACATTTCACGGCGTAGCCGTGAGTGCACGGACTCATTTTCCTGAACTTGTTACAGTCATACAGAAAATGTGCAAAGCGGCTGGAAACAGCAAGATAACAGTGAAATGAGTTCAATAGGGCTGTCTATCACTGAGATACACACTGAAGAATCAAAACACAACAATCAAATCACTATCAATCGGTGTTCACACATCTTGGGCTTATACTTGCCTCACGGACGAAATCCACACGCGGATTGGCTCAGTCCACCGGGAAACACACGCGAACAAGCTCCTTCCTTCCTCCCACAAGCAATCGAAACAGAGGTGGAGAAGAGAGAAAGAGAGCTGACGAGAGAGAGAGAGAGACGAGCTGGGGAGAGTGAGCTGAGAGACGATCGAGAGAACAAGAGAGTTGGTGGGGATATTTATAACTTAATTTGAGTCCAAATTGCACTTAGGTCCAAGCAGTTTACACCAATGTCAGTTCGAGTCAAATGACGGTCCAACGAGAACAAACGAACTCATTCGGATCCAAGACAGTTACGAAAAACGACAAACTCAACGAAATACACGCGCTGACGTCAAAATGACGCAAAACTGACAAGGTCTATCAAAAGCCAGAATTACGAAAAAGGGCTCGATCTACTTAGACCAAGTCAAACTCAACCCAAACAATCTCTCTACGACTCAAGGTCAAAAATCAACAAAACCCAAAACACACTTAACGCTCAATTCACACGAACTTACCCACTACTCCGGATCAACTCGGGTCGGAGTGTTACACCTGCCCCGGCTACCTAGGCAGTGGCGAACTTATATATATTTTTAATATCTCTTTTATATGCATATTATATATTTCAATTAGAAAAATTGAATCTTTATTATTAAACCTTAATCAAGATATTAAACCCAATCGAAGAAATCATATATAAACCATGTTATTCAACAAGCAACTAAAAGATAATGTAAGTAACCAAAAGATATTGTTTATAATTATCAACTCACTTAGATTTCGATACCAAAAACAAATCTGAATATCAAACCTTGGATCCTTTGAAGAATTGTTAGGGCTTGGTTACAGAGGAAAGGAAGAGTACGGGAGAATGGGCAAAACCTTTAGGGTTATAATATGCAAAGGTTTTTCTAAATTATAAAAAAAGGCTCTTTGCTTTCTAGTGAGTTTTACAAAATTTCAGAAAAGGGCTTTTGGCTTAAAATGGTCAAATAACTCAGGCACAAGGCCCAAGAGTGTTTAAACAGACCATCTAAGCCCTCTCAACCTGACTTAAACTTGACAAACCGGTTCAACCCAAAATTAAAATTCGGGCCTGACATCTCATTCCGCTTAAAGGACATTTGGTCTTCCGAATGACTAACATACCTCAAGAAGAAGGTGTGGATACAGTCTCTTCATTTCGTCTCTGAGCTCCCACATTGCTTCCTCTGGGCGATGATGACTCCATTGAACCTTCACCTAATGGTTGACGCGGTTCTTTAATACCTGCTTTTTGGTGTTGACAATCCCCATTAGTTGCTCAGTGTAGGTCGTATCATCATGTACTTGCAACTGTTCATATTGTAACATGTGCGAAGAGTGTGTTACATACTTCCTCAGCATAGAAACATGGAAGACATTATGAACACCTGATAGCTCTGGTGGCAATGCTAATCGATAAGCTACCTCATTGACCTTGCTGATAATCTGGAACGGTCCCACATATCTTTTGGAGAGTTTTCCTTTCTACCTAAACTGAAAGGTACCACGCGTAGGTGACACCTTTAGAAACACATGGTCACTAATCTCAAACTTCAGCTCTCTCTTCTTTTTATCTACATAACTCTTTTGGAGAATGCGGGCAACCTTTAGCCTTTCCCGAATCTGTTTTACCTTGTCACTAGACTCTCCAACCACAAATAGTCCATGAAAACTGCGAGCTCCAAAGTCGACCAACATAGAGGAGTTCGGCATCTTCTCCTGTACAAGGCTTCAAAAGGTGCCATACTAATGCTAGAGTGGTAACTATTGTTGTACGCGAATTCACATAGAGCCAAGCTTTCATCCCAATTGGTCTTGAAATGCAAGACACGCCTTTAACATATCCTCCAATGTCTAGTTTGTATGCTCTGTTTGTTCGTCTGTTTAGGGATAATAGGCTGTACTAAAACTCAGCCTAGTTTTTAAGGCTTCTTATAGTGATACCCAAAACCAAGATATGAACTTACTATCCCGGTCAGAGATAATAGAGACTGGCGCTCCATGCAATCTCACCACTTTTTTGAAATACAAATCTACCATCTTCTCCATTCCTTGACCTGTATTAAACGGTACAAAGTGGGTTGATTTAGTTAAACGGTTCACTATCACCCAAATCGCATCAAAGCCTTCTGGGTATTAGGCAATCCTAACACAAAGTCCATAGTGATGTGCTCCCACTTCCACTGAGGAATCTCCAACCGATGTAAAAGACTTGGGGTTCTTCTATAACCTGCCTTAATCTACTGGCAAACCAAACATTTTCCAAAAAATTTTGCGATATCCTCCTTTATATTCTTCCACCAGTAGTGATCCTTCAGATCTTGATACATCTTGGTACCGCCTAGATGGATAGTACACCGAGTATGGTGTGCTTCTACCGTGATTTCATCCTTCAAGTCTGGAAAATCAAGCACCCAAATTCTGTCTTTATAATATAAAATATCATCTTCCAACTTAAAATTAGGCCTTTCATCCATTTGATCTTTGATCCTTGTTATCTCGGGGTTTAGTAATTGGTGTTCATTGATCCTCGGAGGTAGTTTGGGTTCCCACGAGATTATACTAGCCAACACCGCTTGCTCACTGATAAGCTGGAAATAAACATCCATATCTTCCAAACATCGAATCCAGAAGTATTCTACAATTAATCTTCCAGTGAATGTTGCTTTTTACTTAGAGCATCTGCCACTATATTAGCCTTTTTAGATGGTACTTTAACAAAAAATCGTAATCCTTAATATACTCCATCCATCCCCTCTATCTCATGTTCAAATCACCCGGCGTAAAGAGATACTGGAGGCTCTTATGGTCTGAATGCACTTCAAAAGTGGCTCCATAAAGATAATGTCTCCACTTCTTCAAAACAAAGACCACTATTGCTAGCTTTAAGTCATGGGTTGCATACTTCTGTTCATATTCCTTTAACTGTTTGGACCCATTTGCTACCACCTCCTCATGTTGCGTGAGAACACAACCAAGTCCAACTCAGGATGCATCGGCGAAAATCACAAAACCATTATTGCCAACAGGTAGGCTCGGTATAGGGGTTGTGGTCAACCTTCTTTTCAACTTCTAAAAACTCAGTTCACAATCCTTATTCCACACAAAAGGAACTTCCTTACGAGTTAATCTCGACAATGGTGTTGCTATTATGGAAAATCCTTCCACGAATCTGTGGTAATAACCTGTGAGACTTGGAAACCTTGGATCTCTGACACTGTTTTCGGTCTTTCCCACTTTACTACTGCTTTAATATTTGCTGAGTCCATCACTAAACCTTCCCTGGAGATGATATGACCAAGGAATCCTACCTGTTCCAACCAAAATTTACACTTACTTGCCTTAGCATACAATTAATATTCCTTCAATAGTTGTAATGATGTGCAAAAATACTGAGCATTCTCTTCCTCACTCTTTGAATATACAAGCACAGCGTCGATAAATACCACCACAAACTAGTCCAAGTGCTACACAAAAACCCTATTCGTCATAGCTATAAAAGCTGCAGGTGCATTTGTCAACCCAAAAGATACCACCAAAAATTTGTAGTGACCATATCTAGTTCTAAAGACAGTCTTTGGAATCTCCTAATCTTGTACCTCAACTGATGATATCCTGACCTTAGATTGATCTTGGGAAAACATTGAGCACCCTGCAATTAATCAAATAATTCATTGATTCTAAGTAAAAGGTACTTGTTTTTGATGGTCACTTTATTAAGTTGTCTGTAGTCAATACACATTCTCATAGAACTATCCTTCTTTTAACAAATAAAATTGGAGCCCCCCAAGGAGAGACACTCGGTCTAATAAAACCCTTGCTCAACAGCTCCTGCAATTGCACTTTGAGTTCTTTTAACTTAGCTGGGGCCATCCTATAAGGGGCTTTCAAGATCAGAGCTGTGTTTAGCACAAACTAAATTGCGAAGTCAATCTCACGGACTGACGGCAATCCAAGAATGTCATCGGGAAAAACATCTAGAAACTCAGATACCACTGGTGCCTCCTCCACCACTTTAGTCCGTTTATCCTCCGTGATAAACACTATATATCCCTCAAAACCTTTCATCAACAACTTCGTAACCTTAATAGCTGAGATCATACTAGTAACAACCTTTTTCTTAGATCCTACAAATTACTTCTTGTTGCCTTTATCAGCTATTAACTTAAATATCTTAGCATGGCAGTCCATCACTGCATTATAAATAGCAAGCTAATCCATTCCCAAAATAGCATCAAAGTCATCCATCATCAGCTGTATTAAATTAGCCTTTAACACAACACCACTTATCATCAATTTGCAATCAGGGTAGTATTTTAAACAACTAACCCTTTTACCCATCGGGATAGCCATAATTAAATCAAATGGCAGCTTAACTGCTCTAACACCAATCTTTAAGGCAAAACTAGGGGAGATATAAGAATTGGTAGAGTCAGGATTAAATAAAGCTTTAGCATTATTATCATCGATAGAAATAATACCTTCCACAATGTTCTCTGCAGCATTAGCTTGTTCCTGGGTCATGGCATACACTCTGTTTGCTTGCTGGGGCCTTGGTTACTATCTTTTAGGCCCTTGGGGTCGCTGAGGCCCTATCTAAGGTTAGGGCTGCTGGGGAGGTTAGTAGAATTGTATTTGTTGCTATGGTGCTCGAGGTCGTTGTTACTGCGAGGGAGCTGGTGCTATCTGTCTTAGCGGTTGTGCGTGAATAGGGGTCTCCTGTGTAGATGTCTGCCAATACCAATGGCCTTTCTTCTTAGGGCAATCCTTGACCTGATTACTAGTGTCTCCACAGTGAAAACACTCCCCTGTCTGTCTGCAACACTTAGATGTTGGGTGGTTATTACCACAAATGCCTCAAGACTCCCTTTTTGCTTCTTGAATTAGTGCTGTGGGCTCGGAGATGGAGTAATTTTCTTCTTAGGTTGGCTCGGAGGGGCTATACAACCAATCACATCCTCGGCCCAGTATGCCTTATCCAAGTATTCCAGGTAAGTATTCAGAACTTGTGACTTGGCATGCAGTAGTATATCTGGGAAAAGACCATCAAGGAACTGTCGAATCCTTTTGCTTTTTGGAGTAATGAGAGTTGGTACGAAACGAGAGAGATGGGCAAACTATAGCTTATACTCACGAATAGACAAATTCCTTTGCTTTAGCCTATCAAACTCTATCCTCTTTGGAATAGGAACATGCTCTGCTACATACTTCTCGCGAAACTGATTACAAAAAGTAGTCTACGCCACCTTTTTAATGATCCCCTCATATGTTTCCTTAATGGAAGTGCACCACCTGTCTGCTACATCTCGAAACATAGAAGCTGCCAACTTAACCTTTTGTATCCCCGTGCAGACTAGGTTCTCAAATATCTTTTCAACCTGGACGAGAAATTCTTCTGCTACAATTGGATCTTTACCCCTGCTGAACTCTGGCGGACCCTTCTTCTTAAACTTTTCAAAGATATCATTTGGATCCTAGGGTTTGGGGGCAACAACAATCTGAGGCTGCCTAATCCTTTGCAAAGCCTCGAGTACACTAATTTGAAATGCTGCCTGATCTGCTACCTGAGGCCGTACCCCAAACGTTGGTTGCGGCATTATTGGTGGCTGAGTTGCATGTGTCGTATGAGGTTGATTCATCCTCTGGACAACTTCCAACAACTGTGCCATCTGTTGATCCTGCCGTTACTGATGGGCTAACATAGCTTAGAGCAGAGTTTCTATCGGATCATTAGCTGTACCACTAGGCTCACCTGACTCCGAACTGGATGTGTTGGTATTTGTTTTCCTTGTTCTAGGTGCCATGTCTGCAAAACAACCATTCGTTAAAGACTGAGAGACTAAAAATGCAGAAAGTAATAAACTCCTGTAACCTTTAAACGATGTTAAAGTTCATATACGGTTATATGCATCAAAACCCCAACATTCTCACTTAAAATTTTCTAATCCTCACATCAAACCTACGTTTTAGCATCTTTTAGAACTTCTAGAACTTGACCTCTCTGATATCATCTGTCACACCCCCAAAATTGGGTCGGATCCAAACCCGATTATAAGGGTGTGAGAATTAGGGCCAATTAAAAATTTTTTTAAATAACCACATGAGCCCTAATTCAAGGTGGATCGAAGTCTTTCATGAGGTTATGCTTGGTGATCAAGCAACCATAATTACATGCGAAACTAAAATCCATAATCTATGTAGCTGAGTATCATATCCAACCATATAACAAATATCAATAATAAAAAAAATCAAGGTCAAGTGCTTCGAAGCATAATAATTAAAGTTATAATTCTAAGACAAATAAATTTAATGAATAAACTAATGGGCCCAAACATGGCCTTATTACATAGTCTAATGTTTTGATCTTAGCACCAACACTAAGACACCTCAGATGATGTCATCGGCGCTCCACTCAACAACTTTGCCATCTGACGAAATCTCCTGCGTCGTTTGACCTTCTGGTTTGGCACTAGTAATGGAACCTAGACACCAAAAGTAGTGGTCAGATTGACGTAATCTGGCAAGAGTGTAAACTGCAAACAATGATGTTAATCAATTGAATTAAAACATTTTTTACATTCTGCCTCAAAACATACCGAATGCAAATCCAATGGCATGAGTACCCAAAAATGGGTATTCCCGCAGATACAATATACTAAAAATGAGTACTCCCGCAGATATAATATACAAAAACGGGTATTCCCACTAATACAATATATAAAAATGGGTATTCCCACCTATACAATATACAAAAACGGTTAATCCCGCTAGATATAACAAATGGCACAACTGTGTACTATATTTCACAGTACACGTTGACCTGATGACATACATTTACCTCCGAATTGCAGTCAGTCATATATATATATATATGCAAATACATACGTCTACTAATGCATAATGAACCATGCTTTGAAACCCTTAATTCATAGTATTCAACCCAATATCAATTTAAGTACTTAGATTACTTAATTTAATAGTGGATTATGATCGTGTGTCAATTCAAGTTTCTGAGGGTAAGCGCTAATCCACCTAAAGATCATAGTTAGTTAAATATGCATATGAGAACCAACCCTCTTTCACAATGGGAATGAGAGTCCACAATGCCAAGATCCTACTTTCAGTGTGTATCATGTTATGCATCCCGACTCTCACATTCCTATTTTGAATTTAGTCCAATTCTCATGTGAACATTCAACCAGCTTTTCTAAAAGGAAAAGAATCCATCTAATCCAATTATGTATAGTTGGTGTGTTTTGCAAATTGGGTAAAAATGTATTCATATTCCAAATCCAAACTTAATCAAATACTGATAAAAAGGCGGAAACAATTAAGTTCTTAATCTTCATTGTTGTATGTAAAAACATTGATTATTTTATATAAAATAAAAGATCCAAATCTTGAATTCAAATTCAAAATCTAAACTTAAATTAAAATCCAAATACATTCTAATTAAGGTTTAATCATTCCTAATTACATCCTAATTACATTCTAATCGAACTAAATAAAATATTAATCACAAGTAATTAAAATCCAATTAAAATTATAAATAAACCTAATTAAAATTCTAATCACACCTAATTAATAATTAATTAATTCAAATCAAGTCACCATTAAACCTTAAACAATATTCTAATTCATTTATAATTAATATACTAATTCTAAATAATATTTTAATAAATGGGCCCAGCCCGCTGGCTCAGCAGTAGCCCAGCTAGGGCATTGTCAGGCCCAGCAGCAGCTAGGCCCGCCCTGGCTACCTAGGCAGCGGCAAACTTACATATATATTTTTAATATCTTTTTTATATGTATATTATATATTTCAATTAGAAAAATTGAATCTTTATTATTAAACCTTAATCAAGATATTAAACCCAATCAAGGAAATCATATATAAAGCATGTTACTCAATAAGCAACCAAAAGAGATTGTTGACAGTTATTCAATTGCTCGGATCTCGATCCCAAAAGCAAATTTGAAGATCAAACCTTTGATCCCTTGGAGAACTGCTAGGGCTTGGTTGCAGAGGAAAGGAAGAGGACAGAAGAATGGGGAAAACCTTTAGGATTATATTATGTAAAGGTTTTTCTAAATTACAAGGAAGGGCTCCTTGCTTTCTAGTGAGTTTTACAAAATTTCAGAAAAGGGCTTTGGGTTTAAAAGGGTCAAATAACTCAGGCCCAAGGCTCAAGAGTATTTAATCAGACCATCTAGCCCAACTTAAACTGACAAACCGATTCGACCCAAAATTAGAATTTGAGGCCTGACAAATACAAAAGCCCACTAGTCTAGAAGGCCCATCATATGGTCGGTTGAAGTCCTTTATGCTTGGAATGCATAACTTAACTTAAGTTTGGTTACTTTCCAATGCATTCATTAATGGATGATTTATATGGATCATAGTTAGTAATTGTCATTATTCTCTTTATTCCATGGATGGTTATATTATGCTTTTTTTCTTTAAATATATAAGTGCATAATTGGATATTGACCTAGGGTATACTTAGTGGAGACTCAGGAATGGGAATGGAGACATAAGATGGTGTCTGTGCCTAGGCGGACCATTCAATGGTTATGTAAATGGGATTACATAGTTAACAAAGTAGATGGATGAATTATGATGGTATGAAAACCCCCCTTTGTAAACATGAATGGTACACAACATGGTATATTATTGTTATTGATGAATTGTGTTATTAATGGACTAATGGATTGTATAGATTGGACATTGAATTGGTTGACATACTTGCTTATGCAAGGAGCCTAGCCAGACATGGACCTTACATTATTGATTTAGTACTATTGGCACTTGCATCCACTCAATTGACTTTCGCTTAGCCTTGGGTTGGCCAACCCTTGGTTGGAGCTCATTTTATCGACTCCATGGTTGGCTTGATTATGGAGTTCGATGAGGCTATTATGAGTCTAATGTGCATAATCCGGCTGATTCTATGGTATCAAATCTATTGGCCAAGTGTTCGAAACTACTTTATGGAGTCTTTCGGGCTATTTATGGAGTCATTTGGGGTTATTATTGGCTGGTTTATCATACCGTGCAGTAGCCTATGTGGATATGGCTCTTGTATAGGTGATGGATGGTATAGATGTCTACTACTTCATTTGATTTAGACTTATCGATTTGTGATAGTATATCCTTTGATATTATTAGCTCTGACCTCATTGATTATATCACTTCTCTTATTCTATCTTGACTATCTATGGTGTTACTTGCATGCTGCATAAGTCTTTTAGGATTTGACCCTTGTTATTTGGGTGTTGTAGACTGTGAGCCCGCTTCCCATATCTCAGAGGGCAAGGCATCGGAGGAGACTGCAGAGTTACCTGAAGTAGACCAGCTCGCTTGGGCAACTGGAATTGAGGGGGTTTAGATGTGCATCTGGAGATTCTTTTCATCATCATAGAGGTTGTCCATTTGAGGACAGTTATTCAGTTTTGTTTAGTTGAGCAGTTTTGAGGGAGTTGTAATAAATTCTAGTAATTCTAGACTACTTGAACCTTATAGTTGTAGACTTATGCTTTTTGCATCTTATAATGATTTGACATATGTGTTTGATACCAATTGCTTTATGAATCACGGTTATATTGCTTCGGCAGTTTTATATAAATGTTTCCGTTATTTGTTAAACATGGAATGAATGTTCAAAAAGTTTTAAATTGGTCCTCATTATGGACTAAAGATCATGTATGTCCGTAATCCAAGTTCGGATTTCCATCTTATTCTGGGTTTGGGGGCGTGACAATGCACCTGAGGGGGAGTATTTAGAATTATGCTCCACCCAAAAAAGAGATTAAAAAGTATATATTTATGATGCCTCTACTAAAGCCTCACAGTTTTGGTAGCAATGGTTCGCTATAAAAACACAGTAGTTCTTACTTTCTCAGAAGGACTCAAACTCAACCACTCTTGCTCTCATTAGAGGCACTTGTGTCCGCACAACCTAAGATAAACCAAAGGAGCCTGAATCCCATACTCAGTGATGTAAAATCAAAATATGTTTTTATTATCTTACTATATATAATGATGTTAATCTAATATGTGATTAATATGTATATCCCATAAAATGTAGTATATGTTATATATCATACGCACGGGTTAATATGATATCAACCCACATAGCCGTCACATATCAGTTATAATCTTGGCGTTTTTGAAATTAAAAAGCATTATTCTAAACCATGACATCATCCCACATGATAGGAATCTAAATATTCCTCCTAGGGATGGCAATGGGGTGGATTTGGGGCAGGTTGTGGTAAACCCAAACCCACCCCATCTCAATTTTTGTCTCATCCAAACTTAACCTGCTCCGTGATAGATCATTGGTTTGTGATAACAAACCTACCATTTTCGGGTAGGGGTTAAGTTAAATTTAAAGCTTAAAAAATTTAAAACATATAAATGCATTGGAAATATCGCGATAGAATACGAACACACAATATTATCTTCACACATGCCTTAATTAATGCCCTAGCTACTAGATCCTAGTTAGGGCAAAAACACACAGCACACAAGGAAGAAGAAGACAAGTAATCTACGACAAACAAATTTTTGTGGTTCGGCAAGATTGGCTACGTCTAATGGCTATGAAGATTTTACTATGAAGAATTAAGGTAACTCGTTACAAGGATTTTAAACCCTCTAACACTTAGCTTACTCTTCCTTCGTAGGTCTTAATCTCTCTCGCATTGACCCGCTTGCAAGTTCGTCCCCGTTACAAGTTCTCTATGTGTTCCCTTTGTTCTCTTGTTTGATTCAAGATATTTGTCATCTTCCACTACTACAAACCGAAGTTGAATCTTCCAACAAATTTCAATTCAAATTTGATACTTACTGCAATAGAAGTTCCCTTTGTGGCTATTGTAAATCTAAAGATGCTTCCAAATCACTAAAATTTTTACTAGAGAAGTTCCCTTTGTTCTAAATGTGAGCATCTTCATCCTTTCTTTGATATCAATTGTTGTGGCTCTAATGTCACATGTTAGATAGGATTTAAAGGAAACACATCAACATCCACCACACACATAAAGAAAAAGAAAAGCATGAAACCATGACACAGAGATTTTTATGTGGTTCAACAAGATTGCTTATGTCCATGGGTTATGAGATCTATTCGATTTTACTATGAAGAAATTAGGTGATTCATTACAAGGACTCCCAACCCTCTAACACTTAGCCTACTCACTATTCATAGGTCTCACAACCCCCCTGCCACATGTGGGAAGTCATTCTCTGAGCACCGCGGGGGAGAGAGCTCTGGCCATATATAGTTAGTCACCACAAGGAAGAGAGCTCTCACCTCTCATACACAGTATCTAAGGTTATATTACATGAATATATAATCTATGCTTTCTTGGCCCTTAAGAAAGCCCTAGTTGTCACAACCTAAGCCCATAAATCGGGAGTTAGTAAAAAACCTAACCAGTGACACACGTACTCCGGTACACGTACACTTAGACCTGGCCTAAGTGTACGCATATAATGGATATTCACACGTGCAAACAAGGTGTACGCGGAACTTGTAAGTCAACCATAAGCTAGTTATCCAATGTTTCTAATCGTGCATGATGATGTAGTTTTAAGTTATTCGATACACAGTTGTTCAGTTCGTTAGTGTTGCAATGTATCAATAAATGTGTATCGAAGTCCTTTAAACCAACACCCATGGGAAGGTGCTTAACAAATGGACAACACACATGAATGAGTTACAGTCCAAGAGACCATTCATGTGCTTCTTACATTCCATTGGGTAAGTTCAGGTTACCTACATTCTAGAGCGAAGGCCCTACCAGGTCTTTTATCAACCCTATCCTTTTTATTCATTTCTCTCAGGGGTTGTATGGTTTAGCTGTAGGTGAACGTCCGGCTTAGCTGTAGGTATCTTATGTCTTAGCCATAACATGCACTGCGGCTCAGTTGCGGTTCCCTTTATGGCTCAACTCTGTTTTGTTCTACGGTTAGGGTACCGCTTAGCCGTAGCACATATCACGGTTTGGATAGGGCTGGATCGTAGAAGGTCTTCTGCATTTCTACTATCTGGAAATCCAGCCGTAAATTGACCTACGACTAGGTCACGGCTAGGTTAAGACTTAGCCATAGCCTCACCGTAGTGTAAAAGCTGATTTTTCAGCTCTCGGGACATTGAGCCGTAAAACCTTACGGCTTAGCCATAAGTTTCAAACACTGAACTTCTGAACTTGTTACAGAAAACTGAAAATTGGGATACAAATAGAAATACAATAGCAGTGGGTGCAAACTGACATACATGAGGGCTATAAAACCATCAAACCATGCAAGAGTAAGAAGAATAAAACAATCAAAGCAATATCAACAAGTGTTCATCCATATTGAGCTTACACTTGCCTCAGTTGGGATCAAACATGCGAACAGTTGTTCTAAGGCTCAAATCCACCGACTACTGGCCTTCCTATCACCATGCATGTAAGAAGAAAAAGAGAGAGACGTTGTGAAAATGCCATGCAAGGGGAAAGAACTGTAAGCTACATAGATGGAGAGTATCAAGTCTCAAACCCTACCTTTCAACTTACAAGAGAGGATTTTAATGAATGGATGCCATGAATTCTCCCATTCTTGACTTGGCTCGAAGAAAAAGAAAGGGAAAAACGAAGAACAGAGAAGAGAAAGAGAAGAAGAAACGTTGAGAAATGAGGCGGTGCATGCATCGTATATGTTTATAAAGAAGATAAGGATTAACCAAATTAGAAGAACGTCCACAAGTTCCAATTAATTACAAGTTGAGTCAAATAACTGTCTAACGGAAACAAACGAAGTTGTTTGCATGCGAGTTAGTTACTAGAGTTAATGAGCTCGATGAGATACACCTGTTGACACTAAGATGATGCATGTCTGACAACATTCGACAAAATCAAAAATTACGAAAAAGGGCTCAAGTCTACTTAATCCTGGTTAAACTCAATACAACTACCTATCCATGACCCGAAACAGAATTCAAAATAATAAAACAACATCCATGAAACTAATCCACTGAAAATAACCACAAAGAGGGTTAATTAAACATTAAACCAGGTTAAGCTGGGCCAGAGTGTCACACTAGTACAGTGACCAAAATATGCATGACCTTAAACCTAAGCATTGGCCAAACCAATGAACCAATCCGGTCAAACCAGACTAGAAGACATAAACCCAACACCAACACCACTTGCACCATATGAATTGTGTTCATGGTTTTAGTAATATATATATTATATGGGGCGGGGTGGGTTAGATCAACAAAATCCAAACTTAAATTTTGCGCTAGTTTTTTTTAGAAGGGTGACTTCATATGACAACAAATAACCTGGAGAACAAAACCTACAAAAGAAAACATCAAACCCAATAACAAAAGCATACCCGACATTATAAGGACATAACCCAAATAAGGTTCATGTTCAAGTAGCTCATTTTAGCCAGCAAATGTGCAACTCCATTCAAATTTCTAGTGACTAAAATAAAATTGGCATGCTCAAAACTAGAAACTAGGAAATTAAGATCCAAATTAATTGAATTAATAGCACAATCATATGCTCTATTAATGGCCTGCACCACCTCCTTGCCATATAAAAATACGCATGCCCGACCAAAGCCTCTTTTTTTTTGCCTTCATCAACGCGAGGAGGGCTGCCCTCGCATTGGCCTCCTTAGAAAAGAGAGTCTTTGGTCTTTGAAGGGCACCTACACACAGTATTTCCTTTAAAATTCAACATAAACCCGAAGGAAGCTTTACCACCAATTGCTCTAAAAGCAGCATTTGAGAAGACTAACCAATCATTCTTATCAAAGGGCATTAGGGGAACCTTCCTCTTCTTTTGGTTAGTACACTTAAGGGAGGACGCATCCTCCTTCGGTGATTTCCAGAAGGATCGAATGATATTGGTGGGATTTAGGGGGCCCCTTTGTATATGAAGTCATTCCTTGATTTTTAAATCATCCACTTTTTCTATTCATCACTAAGTATAGGAGTCAGTTGTTCATGCCCACAAAAAATGCTACCACCAATCTAACATTAACAGGCTAAGATGAGAGCCAAACCAAGACACTCTCGCATGCAGTCATTGAAATGAGCATGACTAACTGATCCCTCCGTCTTTTCGTATATGGGAAAAGAAGTGTCTACCATGCTAATTTTAGAGTTAATAGAAGTTTTTGCCATAATGGTATTCTTGAGACATTTCCATCTGAGGAGGAGAATTCTATGTGGAAGATGAATTTGCCAGAAGGCTTTTCTTCCTATATGTGTAGGCTGCCTTCCCACATATTCATGGACTTTCTTCACACATGTATGGGCTCCTTTCCCACTTCCATGGTCTGGTTCTTGTGTGTCCAAGCTTTCTCTTGAATCCCAACCTAGGTTACCCAAAAAAAAAAAAAAGGAATAAAAACCAACACTAGTGTTCGATGGTACGTCCAGTATACTCAATGTTACCCAATTACCTAACATGTCTATCAAAATTGTGCTAAACCCACGCATAATATGTCCATGCCTTCAAATGTGAAATTCCCATCTTATTAAAAATGAATTTGATGCCTCATCATCCACCTATTATCATTTAACTCATTTAAAAAAAACAAAAAAGAAAAATAAAATAAAAATGTGACTTAAAGATATGAAATTAAAATCAGCATATGCTCATTGGCTAAAAATTCCCTCCAAGATGGTTCTTGTGGGCCCTGCTTTCATTAATAGCGAATGTGATAGAAGGCCTTCTTGTGGGATGCTTTTAGTAATGGTTGTCTTGATCTAGTTCTGATACCAATTTACCATGGTGCAAAACTTTCACTTGCCACTCTGTAGACAGGGACAAAACTCGAAATACCATTGTCTCACTCCAAGCAGTTAACAAAGAAAAGAACACAGAGATATGCTTATGCGGTATTTAATCAAAAAAGCTGTTCAGCTACCTCCTTTCAATTCCAAAGCATGAGGGGCATGAAGTGTTGTATCATGCAAAATGATGATGCTTGCTCTCTATATCGAAATAGAGCGGATATATGCTGACTAGCATGTAAAGCAAAGCAACAGCACCTTCTCAGCTCTTTGGATATGATGTCTCCATTTTAGTTCATTCCTTAAAGATGATAAAACCTTCAAACGTGGACGTCTATGCAAATTATGGTATCAGGTATGGGTGTAAAAGGCTGTGATGACCTGTGCACAATGAGCAGATTAGAAGTCTCAGTACCTCTTGCATGTTGCCGACCATGGGTTGGGGAGCCAATAAACTATGTTAGAATTATGTGTGTTAGCTAATTCATGAGTTTGACAAAACTCAGGGTCACCATTGAGTTGTAATTTTATATTTTTATGTTTTATTTTAGAATGAATTGTAGCGTTTGTCGTCGAAAGAATAGAAGTGAAGAAAGTGAAAAAAATGCTAAATTCGTGAAGAAAAAATAACTGAGGATAGAATGAAAGTGGTACCTATTCGAATGGAGGGACCCCGGTCAATCGTGACCCCTACCGCAGTCGACCGAGACCCCAACCCCGGTCGACTGCGGGGTTGTAAGCTGAAAGAGTTGCAGACTAGAACATGGTTTGTTCGAACTAAGATAAGTTTGTTCGAATGAACGATGAACAAAAACCTAGTTTTCTATTCAATTAACTTTCCTTTTTATGCTAGGACTACCTATTTTAGTTCTACATGGACTCCAACCTTAGGGTATGAAAATTGTGTTATTGAAAGGGTCCGCTCTCAACCCTAAGACACTACATCTCGATATTCTGATTTCAGAAAACCATCGAAGATATCTTTTTTTCTCTAGAGCATCAATTGGAAAGTTTGTTAAAGGTCTAAGCTTAAAGAGATTGTTGCTTCTACTTGCGTGCACATTCGCTCGCCTTGTGGATTCAAGGCCTAGTTGATTCAAGTAAGAGGAATGGCGAACGGCATAGTCGTCGACAAGTGATAGTACTATAGTCCTTAGGGTTTGGCAAACTGGGAAGGGATTGTTAGTATCTTGTAACTATTCAATTTTATAGTGCTTGGTTTCCATTGGTCTGGGTGGTAGAACTTGCGGTTTTTTCCCGTGTTGGATTTCCACGTCCAAATCATGTGTCACTTCTTATGGTTGATTGATTTACAGTTCCTTTTATTTTTCTGCCATTGTTAATTGGGTTGCACTCTAGAAATCAGATTGGGACCTTTAACCCTTCACTTTTGGAGGTTCTAAAAAACCCTCAATTGGTATCAGAATGGAAGATGATGAGATCTTTGATGATTTTTATGCCAAATTGAGTGATATTGCCAATTTTTTTTTCAATTTGGGTGAGCCAGTTCCTAAATATAAGATTATCAAAAAGATTATGAGGTCTGTACCAAAAAGGTTTGATACAAAGGTAGTCATAATTGAAGAAAATAAAGATCTTAATGCCCTCAAGGTAGATCAGTTAGCAATTTTTAGACTTTTGAGGCAAACCATAGGGCTTAGGAGAAATCTAAGGGGATTGCCTTATAATTTTTTAAAGAATTAGAAAAGGTTACTCAAGAAGATTAAGATTCAGATTCTAAGGAAGTCAAATTTCAAGCTGCAAAGAAATTCATGAAGAAATTTGAGAAATACATGAAAAGAAAAAAATTTGGCTTGAAGATTTCTAAATCTGAGAAGAAGGCTTTTAAATCTATTCATTGCTTTGAATGTCAAGGGTTTTGTTATGTTTCTAATCAGTGTGTTAAAAGAAAATTGAAGACTAAGATAAAAGCTCTAACAACAACATGGGATGATTCTTCTGATTCTGGAGTGGAAAATACGAAGAATGAGACTGTTGCCCCTGACACTGCCAAGTCTAAGCTTATTTCTTTCATGACCAGAACTAACTCTTCATAGGGCAAATTTGACAATGATTTTGATAATGATAATGACTAAGTGTCAGATATTGAACATGATTGGGAGGAGCATAAAACATCGTGTTGAAGGATTGTGTAAAGATAACCAAGTTTAACAAGAAGATCACCATGAGTGGAAAGTTGCAAAAGATCAAATTTCCTTCTTGAAGAAAGAATTAAATGAAGCACTTTGAAAGATAAAACGTTTGGAAGCTCAAAACGGTACTATGTCTAATGATCTGACTAATGCAGAATGCAAATATGAATTGTTTTTTGAGCAAGCTAAAAAGTCTACAAAAGAGCTGGAAGTTTTTAAGAAAGAGTTGCAAACATCTCATGAGGAAAAATATGATTTGAATGGAAAACAAAATATGGTTATGTCAAGGCCGACCATTACAAAAGCTTCACTGAATAAGAATAAACACTGGATTGAAGAAACTTGGTAACATCTTGTGCAATTAGAAGTTGCCAGGTGACAAACATGGCATTGGTTATGGTCATGGTGCATCAACCTCAAAGGCCAAAGGTAAAATTGTCTTTGTTATAAGTTCTGCTTCAAAACCTACTTATGCTATTAATGTTGCTATTACTTTGAAGAAGAATGCGTCATGTCCTGCATTCATTCCCACATTCCATCATTGTGGTATAAAAGGAGATATTCAACCCTATTGCAATAAGTTGAGAAGTCTATCAAGAAATAAGCAATGAAAGAAATAGTTGTCTCTACCTAAGATTAAGACAAGAGCCATCTGGGTCAGAAAATCTAATTTACATGATAATGTGGTACACACTATGCCGAAAGATCTAAACTCACAAGTGTGGCTACCAAAGTTCAACCCCTGACAAAGAAGGTCATGCCCCTACCCCCAAGCTGCAAAGAGACGATGACATTAAGGGGTCAATTAAGGGAGAGTTGCAAAAGGTGATTGACATTTATGCTACATGATGATCCTTAGTTTGGTCAATTATGGACAAAAAGGGGGAGAATGAAAGATTTGCATGGTTTATGTGTGTGTGTGTGTGTATTGCAAATATTTAATGTAATCTTAGGATTATTTTTCAGGTAAAATACTTGTATGTCTAGGGAGTTTTGTCTAGGAATTGCCCACGGGGGAGAACATTAGGATTATGAATGTTGGTTAATTCATGTGTTGGACAAAACTCAGGGTCTATTGAGTTGTAATTATATATTTTCTTTTAGAATGGACTGTAACATTTGTCGCTGGAAGAACAACAGTGAAGAAATCGAAGAAAATGCTAAATTTGTGAAGAAAAAGCAACCTGGGACTAAAAGAAAGTTTGTTCCAATGGAAGTGGTACCCGTTTGAAGGAAGGGCCCCCAGTTGACATGGTGCGTTTGAACCAAGATAAGTTCATTCAAATGAATGACGAACAGAAATCCAGTCTTCTACGCAATTCAGTTTCCTTTTTGTGCCAAGATTGTTTGTTTTAGTTCTACATGGACTCTAACCCTGGGGCATGAAACTTGGTTATTTAAAGGGTTTCTCCTTAACCCTAAGAAACCACATCTCCCTATTCTGAGTTTAGAAAACCATTAGAGGTACACTTTCTTCTCTAGAGCATCCATTGGAGAGTTTGCTGAAGATCTAAGCTTATAGAGTTTGCTGCTTCTACTTACGCGGAAGATTCATTAGCCTTGTGGATTCAAGGTGTGGTTGTAAGCAAGTGATAGTACTACAGTGCTTAGGTTGTGGCAAACTTGTCACGCCCCGATCCCGAGAATTGGGGTTAGGATGGCCCCACGGGGTGTGCATATGTAATCCCGTAGTAATCTGTGCATGTAATCATACACACACAAATCACTACAAGGGAGATTGCACAGGAACGTGTAGAGAAGTTCCTCCAACACGTAAATTACATTCAACAGTGAACGGAAGCCTGTGTAATATATCTGTAATAATCATAAGCAATAACAACGGAATTATCATAACATTCATAAATAAGTCTGTACTTAACCATTCTCTTTTACATGATAACAAGTAATTAAGCATGAACAAAATCTTAATGTGTAAACAGGCCTATCCAAACTTAGACACTCAGTAAGTATCCCTTTGTCGCTCTTCGTACGATGACTAACAGAAGGTGTCATCTGCATTACACTCATCTAGTCCCCGAGGTTTAGTACCTGTAACACCAAGGGTAGCACTGTTAACACGACAGTTAAGCAAGTATATAGAGGTACATAAGACCATCATGCCGTATCAAATGAAGTAAGAGTATATATTGATTAAAAGCAGGCAAAAATCGTACACTAGGCATGTCGTGCATGAGTAAGCATGAGTAACAAATCATAAACAGACTATCATACAAACTTATTGGCAACTACGTGGCCGTATTCTCCCAAGAGAGAGCATATCATCTAGAGGGAGCGTGCAGATTCTAGGGGATCAACCTAGCTTATTGAGAAGCGCCGACAACTCCTCCAAGGATTACTGCAGTAGCGACATAACATATCATACCCAAAATGGTCCCGTCGAACCTAATAAGGGCGTAGCTAAGTGGTGCCGACTTAACGTATTAAGACCGACTCAAATTCATATCTTTTATGCATCTTGGTTATACTTGTCATATCATACATACTAGGAGTTCGGTCTTGAGATTACATTCATTCATTCATTCATATCTGATAATCACTGATAATCGCTTCATGCATACTTAATAGAGTTACATATGTTGAGGGCATGGTTTCTTAACAATATGGATGCATTTAGATTGCGTAGGCATCAAAGATAATTACTAGCCAACCCTATGCTAGATAATCCGTAATCCCGAGGGCATTCAATACGATGTATTCATAAAACGTCCGGTGTCATTGTGTTACCAATCTTGGCATTACATTGTGTATACAAATGACACCTTTTCTTATGCCAACACCCATGACGTGACATCAGAAATTCGTCCGGAAAATCAAAAGGGATGAGTGAGAGCTCTACACTTGTCCACCTTTCATTTGATCACCATTGGGCTAATTTGGTTAGGAAGTAGGTGCCATATCTAGAGCCTTACAAGGTCATTGAAGGTTCCTCACATCCTACATTCACTGCGTTCTTATGGCTTAGCCGTATACAAGGCTACGGCTTAGCCGAGTGGTTCAGGTTTCCCTCTTAATTCAATACGCATTTACGGCTTGGCCGTATATTAGCCTACGGCTTAGCCGTGCTAAGCCTATGGCTAGGGTTACGGCTTGGGTATGGCGTGGCCGTAGCAGAGCTGACGGCGTAGCCGTGTGTGAGCCGTAGAGAAATTATGGGTTTGGGGCTCTCTGGAAGGTTCGCCGTAGAATATCCTACGGCTTGGTCAGGGGGAGGTTACGGCTTAGCCGTAGTTCATTCCACGGCTTAGCCGAGTGTCAGCCCTAGTGTAATTTGACTCTCTGGATTCTGGACCGTAGAGACTTACGGCTTAGCCGTGGGCTTCACCGTAAGCTTCAGAATTTCTAAAACTGATTCTGCAGCTCGGGTTCAAGTGCAGAACTCTACCATTTGGGTTCCAAAGAGTTCTATATGCTTCCAAACTCCATAATAGGTCTTAAATTGTTCAATATCATTACTATTGCTCAGCTATACTCATTATCACCTAATTACATACCTGTGTGTGTTTATTTAAGGGGAAATGAGCTGTAAGTTGAACATTAAATGAGCAATCCAAGAATCAATCAATTTAAACATACATGCAGTACCATATATACTCCAGTACTTGCCTTAACACAGTGCTTGTCCCTACTCAACTCCTCCTTGGTGTGTATGGTTAGGGAAAATCCTTAATGGAAGGTGGGTTCTCTACATAGAAGACCTGCAATTGATGAATAAGGTGTAAAAATGCATGCATGTTGCATGATGGAGTCCCCTTGACTCCAACAAACCCAAAAATGTGAAATGAGAGTAGATTCTTCACCTTAGAGTGGCTTGAATGAGATCGAGAATGGGTTGATTCCAGTGAAAGAGTTACCCAAATCTTGAAAGAGAAGAGAAGTGGAGTCTAATCCTTCCGCATGCAAGACTTCAAATCCATTACTCCTAGCTTCAAGTGGAGATGGAGAGGAGGAAAGTTGAACAGGAGAGTTGCTTCAATGAGTACAGAAGAAAACAAAGGGAGGAAGAGAAGTTGGGTTCTCTTATAAACCCAATTTCCTACAGCTTTTGCATAAAAGCCCACAGTTTCTAGAAATTCACAGTTTAGGTCATATGGACCTCAACTAGGCCAAAATGGATCCGAATCAAGTTGAGCCCAACATGAAAGTTGACCCACGAGATGAAATGCACATAATGCAACTGATGAGATGTCCATATGGTGCAAGATTAATTACAAAAAGGCCCTTGACTACCTATGTAAAGTTCGAACCTAATTACCTATTCAACTGAAATCCACTAATAATTAAAAGCAAGGTGAATTAAGACTAAAATATACATATTAATAGGAAAATCAAGCTTAATTAGTATAAATTATAATTAAGTCGGTTCGGGACCTTACATCTCACCCTACTCAAGATCATTTGGTCCTCCGAATGAAATAAACTAATAAAACCGAAAACTAAAACAACCCAGGAATACTTTCCGAATCTAATTATTGCATGGATAGTACTAAAAAGTTGCTCTACATGCGTTGCATCTGGTTCCACCTGGTCTCCCCATATTCAAGGATATGAAACGGTTCTAGAATCATCTCAAGAAGCCTCGTCACATAAAAGATATCAAGAATTCCTACGAATTCTTTCTCAAGATAGATTTCCTTCCTTACAAAACCTTTATGACTACTCTATCATCAGTCTGCAATTCGAGAACATTTTATGATTGTCAGTGAAATTTCTTAGCTTGGAATGTCATTCGTTGACTCTTGGACTTCATGTGTTGACTCCACTTCATTAATGACGATCAAAACTTAAGGAACCAATAGATCCACTTCTTCTCAATTACGAAGACGCCCACTTCATGCCTTTAAAATTTTGGATGGAAGGTCTGATTAGACATCTAATTTTGGCGGGTACTCTTATGTTGAAACTAACACTCGCCACTAACTAATGCAAAACACTAGTCACGACAGAAAGGCAACCTTCTAACCCAAGCGGACATTAATCTTACCTAGGGAGTAGTAGCCTAATCACCATACGATCTAAGATCTTTATTAAATCACTAACGATCAATAGTCATCTGACTTATTTCACCAAACAGGCCGTTAGGTTTAAATATCTTGCGGACGTTCCATGAGTGAAATGAAATCTGCATGCTTGAATTGAATTCCTCTCATACCCAACGTTCCGTAAATGATTTTAATACATCAAAATATCATTAAATGAATCGACCACCAAATAAATAGCCAAGAATCTATAATCCTCCTTTCTAGTTAGGACATAGCTTCCATCACATAGCTTTAGATGCTAAATTGATATCAACTGAACCTCAATTAATTGAAATAATATCCCTTACACGTTAATTTGATTAGGCAAATCATCAATGTTGACTGTGAGCGATTGTTCTTGCTAGTCACATAAGTCACATAACCCAACCATTCTTGTTTATATGCCTTTGAATAATATGAATTCCTTTTTTTTTTTCAATCACCATCAAGAGAAACTTGAAATCCCATCTAGGATATGCTCTCAGTAACTCCCAAGACATGAGTCTAGATAACAGTCTTATCGATTATGTACTCAAAAACTTTAATCAAATCTGAACCCTTAACTATCTGATTATATCTATTGGATCAATTCTAAGATTGCATCATCTGATTATATCTATTGGATCAATTCTAAGATTGCATCATCACACATATCCACTAATTCATAATTTCACAGGACTTAGAAGTTGTCCTCACATCGATCTATTCACACAAAGAATTATTCCTCTCAATTAATGAACGAAACTATGATTCCGGAATTATCTCACAATTCTATGATAACATCTTGTAAGACCACAATGAGTATAGAATATAGGTAACTAACCTCGAACTTCGCAAACTGATAATAATCTCAAATTTTCTAGATCATTTTTCATTTAACTTAAGATATAATATGACTTAAGGCCACAACTTGGTCAACTAGAAGTTACATCTCGGCATTAGCAAGATTAGTCAATCCTCAAGGGATAAAGAAAAATCCCAAAAGGATTATCTCGAACACTAACAAATTGGAACACAACTAGATGTGGATGATAACTGTAATCCACAACTAATCTATGTACGAATAAGAATTCTATTCCTTATCTCACAATTTGATCTTAAGAGTTGATCTTCGAGCCTAAAATTGGAATAACCTATCCTCATTCATTTGGACACTATCTTGCACCCTGAAACTAATGGAATAGCTCATCAATATAAGGCAGCAATCACTTACACTCAATAACCACCGATTTAATTGCCTTGATTATTTTACCTCTGAAGGTGTCAAGTATATCTCAATAAATAATACCAAACATCTTCATAGAGTCACTAAGGGAAAAGTTTTGGAATCTCACTTAAAAACTCATATGCAACAGGTATCGCGGAAACTATCCTAGATAGTTAATCATATAGACTGCTCATCACATCTATAAGTAAAAGATCAATAGAGAATGAGGGTAGTAAATAAAGATCACCTTTGCTGATGCTGCCTATCACTTGATTCTAATGAGGTTGCTCGACTGATTGTTGCTTCTGGCACGCTAGGGCTTCGCTAGTGTTTTTATTCCTTGGGCATTTTGCCAGTCGATGCTCTATCGAACCACAACCAAAACATGCTCCAGTCTTTCTCCAGCATCTATTCGTCTCATGACCCTTACCATATAAATCACACATTGGTTTTCTGGAACTATGAGCCTTGGTCTTCTGTTTCTTCCGCTGCCCAGGGTGCTCTTCAGAGGGTGATGCATCCCTCTCGGATTTCTTTTTCAGAATATCATGCAAACTATCCTCTATTATTGCCAAATTCCGTTGCAGTTGAGTTTGTTTTTCCATTATCCTTGCTATCTGCGTTTGTATTACAGCTTGATTCTCACTAATCTTTGTGACTTGTCCTATCATCGTAACTAACGTGCTCTGCATCATCAAAAGGGATTGATTATCCATAGTCGAAGAAGGTGGAGGCATGTGATCCAAGCTCTTAACAGGAATGTTCTCTAAGTCATCACTCTTGGTGTTGCTCGAGGAACCGTGACGAGTATTCTTAACTCTCGGAGTCGGGGCCATTATCTGTAAGAAACTATCATTATTTCAAAGCAAGGTAATAGAAAACTTAAAACATCATATGCACCCTATACAACCCGGATCCCAACGCACCTATCGTATCCTCACCACGTTTCTTAGGTTCCTAAATCTTTTATTTCAGACTTATTTATGCCACAACAACAGCCTTTGAATGCATATTTTCCAAGATCCATGCTCTGATACCATTACTTACGTATGTCACGCCTCGATCCCGGGAATTGGGGTTAGGATGACCCCACGGGGTGTGCATACGTAATCCCGTAGTAATCTGTGCATGTAATCATACACACACAAATCATTACAAGGGAGATTGCACAGGAACGTGTAGAGAAGTTCCTCCAACACGTAAATTACATTCAACAATGAACAGAAGCCTGTGTAATACATCTGTAATAATCATAAGCAATAACAACGGAATTATCATAACATTCATAAATAAGTCTGTACTTAACCATTCTCTTTTACATGATAACAAGTAATTAAGCATGAACAAAATCTTAATGTGTAAACAGGCCTATCCAAACTTAGACACTCAGTAAGTATCCCTTTGTCGCTCTTCGTACGATGACTAACAGAAGGCGTCATCTGCATTACACTCATCTAGTCCCCGAGGTTTAGTACCTGTAACACCAAGGGTAGCACTGTTAACACGACAGTTAAGCAAGTATATAGAGGTACATAAGACCATCATGCCGTATCAAATGAAGTAAGAGTATATATTGATTAAAAGCAGGCAAAAATCGTACACTAGGCATGTCGTGCATGAGTAAGCATGAGTAACAAATCATAAACAGACTATCATACAAACTTATTAGCAACTACGTGGCCGTATTCTCCCAAGAGAGAGCATATCATCTAGAGGGAGCGTGCAGATTCTAGGGGATCAACCTAGCTTATTGAGAAGCGCCGACAACTCCTCCAAGGATTACTGCAGTAGCGACATAACGTATCATACCCAAAATGGTCCCGTCGAACCTAATAAGGGCGTAGCTAAGTGGTGCCGACTTAACGTATTAAGACCGACTCAAATTCATATCTTTTATGCATCTTGGTTATACTTGTCATATCATACATACTAGGAGTTCGGTCTTGAGATTACATTCATTCATTCATTCATATCTGATAATCACTGATAATCGCTTCATGCATACTTAATAGAGTTACATATGTTGAGGGCATGGTTTCTTAACAATATGGATGCATTTAGATTGCGTAGGCATCAAAGATAATTACTAGCCAACCCTATGCTAGATAATCCGTAATCCCGAGGGCATTCAATACGATGTATTCATAAAACGTCCGGTGTCATTGTGTTACCAATCTTGGCATTACATTGTGTATACAAATGACACCTTTCTTATGCCAACACCCATGACGTGATATCGGAATTCGTCCGGAAAATCAAAGGGGATGAGTGAGAGCTCTACACTTGTCCACCTTTCATTTGATCACCATTGGGCTAATTTGGTTAGGAAGTAGGTGCCATATCTAGAGCCCTACAAGGTCATTGAAGGTTCCTTACATCCTACATTCACTGGGTTCTTACGGCTTAGCCGTATACAAGGCTACGGCTTAGCCGAGTGATTCAGGTTTCCCTCTTAATTCAATACGCATTTACGGCTTCGCCGTATATTGGCCTACGGCTTAGCCGTGCTAAGCCTATGGCTAGGGTTACGGCTTGGGTACGGCGTGGCCGTAGTAGAGCTGACGGCGTAGCCGTGTGTGAGCGGTAGAGAAATTCTGGGTTTGGGGCTCTCTGGAAGGTTCGCCGTAGAATATCCTACGGCTTGGTCATGGGGAGGTTACGGCTTAGCCGTAGTTCATTCCACGGCTTAGCCGAGTGTTAGCCGTAGTGTAATTTGGCTCTCTGGATTCTGGACCGTAGAAACTTACGGCTTAGCCGTGGGCTTCACCGTAAGCTTCAGAATTTCTAAAACTGAATCTACAGCTCAGGTTCAAGTGCAGAACTCTACCATTTGGGTTCCAAAGAGTTCTATATGCTTCCAAACTCCATAATAGGTCTTAAATTGTTCAATATCATTACTATTGCTCAGCTATACTCATTATCACCTAATTACATACCTATGTGTGCTTATTTAAGGGGAAATGAGCTGTAAGTTGAACATTAAATGAGCAATCCAAGAATCAATCAATTTAAACATACATGCAGTACCATATATACTCCAGTACTTGCCTTAACACAGTGCTTGTCCCTACTCAACTCCTCTTTGGTATGTGTGGTTAGGGAAAATCCTCAATGGAAGGTGGGTTCTCTACATAGAAGACATGCAATTGATGAATAAGGTGTAAAAATGCATGCATGTTGCATGATGGAGTCCCCTTGACTCCAACAAACCCAAAAATGTGAAATGAGAGTAGATTCTTCACCTTAGAGTGGCTTGAAAGAGATCGAGAATGGGTTGATTCCAGTGAAAGAGTTACCCAAATCTTGAAGGAGAAGAGAAGTGGAGTCTAATCCTTCCGCATGCAAGACTTCAAATCCATTACTCCTAGCTTTAAGTGGAGATGGAGAGGAGGAAAGTTGAACAGGAGAGTGGCTTCAATGAGTAAAGAAGAAAACAGAGGGAGGAAGAGACGTTGGGTTTTCTTATAAACCCAATTTCCTATAGCTTTTGCAGACAAGCCTACAGTTTCTAGAAATTTACAGTTTAGGTCATATGGACCTCAACTAGGCCAAAATGGATTCGAATCAAGTTGAGCCCAACATGAAAGTTGACCCACGAGATGAAATGCACATAATGCAACTAATGAGATGTCCATATGGTGCAAGATTAATTACAAAAAGGCCCTTGACTACCTACGTAAAGTTCGAACCTAATTACCTATCCAACTGAAACCCACTAATAATTAAAAGCAAGGTGAATTAAGACTAAAATATACATATTAATAGGAAAATCAAGCTTAATTAGTGTAAATTATAATTAAGTCGGTTCGGGACCTTACAAAACCAGGGAAGGATTGTGAGTATTTTGTAATTGTTCAATTTCATAGTACATGGTTTCCGTTGGTCAAGTTGATAGGACTCGTGGTTTTTTCCATATTGGGTTTCCACGTAAAAATTGTGTGTCTCTTCTTCTTGTGGTTGATTGATTTAGAGTTCCTTTTATTTTTCTGCCATTGTTAATTGGGCTGCACTTCAGAAATTAGATTGAGGCCTTGAACCCTTCACTTTCAGAAGTTCTAAAAAACCCTCAAACTACTTTTGCTTGTATTCTCAATCTCTCTCCTCCCTTCCCCCTCAACACTATTGCATGAGAATATTCTGACCAAGTTGAACTATTATGTGATAAGAATTTATTAGAAATACCTCCTTATATTATGCCAGCCTTTTATCTTTTCATGCAAAGGCTACCTGCGATGAATCCAATTCCTTCACATACATCTATTGTACTCAATTAACACCTTATAAAATTGACTTTAATGAACAACATTTATTGTTGGATATTACCACAAAAGATCTGCATGGTATAAAGCCATTATTATATATGAAGCCAATTGGCTTCAATTTCCAAATTAGTGGATTATAGCAATTTGATTTTGACCAACTATTCAAACTCCCTCTCACCAGTTTGGGCCATTAAACATAATAAAATTGGTCTTTAACTCTCACTTACGATTGGCTCTGTTACACTATTTCACTAATAAGTAATAACTCATCCATCACAGCGTTTCTTCTCTTTTTAGTTTTTACCCCAACTTCTCGTCATTTCATGGAGAGGATTTCAAATGTCTCTTGTTTTTTAAAGGTTACAATAATTGTATTGCAGGTTTGAGAATGAGACCTCTCCTCTATTTTTTTCCCCTCCTCTCTTCATCTATCCTCTGCTTCCAACATAAACCCACCACATCAACCACCAACAATATCTTCTGGCTCTACTTTGGTTATCCAATTCCAATTTCATTACTGCTGAGATTGGATTTTTAGTCTTTTGATTTGAAATTTTTGTCTTTTGATTTGATCTTCTTTCACATGACCAGAATATGCATATGGTAAACATACCCATCAGAGATGATTTCTAGTGTTCTTGATTTCTACCTTGTGATTTCTGGATATGAATGATAATCTTTTTCTTATAGTTGTGAGACAATGGCTCTCTCTCATTCAAGTATTAGAGGCCTAACAATTTTGTGTACATCGTCAATTGCTACCACAAAAAAGAAATAACAACTATGGTCTCAAAAGAGTCTCCACTACCTTTTGATTCTAAGAGCAATATGCTTATATTGACAGTTGGGTTCTTGATCAGAGGACCTATTACATTTGATTATGTCAACATTAACTATTTAAGTAGTTTCTAATTTCACCATATGAAATCAAACAACGAGCAATCAAAAGCAATGCTCTTATACACTAAGGCTGCAATGTATCAGGTGGGTTTGAGCCAATTTGGCAATGAATTTAGCATCATATGTATGTATATGTTGGAATTTTTTTTCCATTTTCACAAATTATAAGTTGATCATTAAGTTCCTTTTATTTTTAACTATTGAGGTCTTATACCTATGTATATCGGTATATGATGCCGTTGTTTTTTTAAGTGTTTGATTAAAAGTCCAATAGAAATTGATTATGCTTTATATGAGGTTTTCTAATTTTGGTTATTTTAGGATATCTATATGGTTTCTATTTGTTTTTTGGATCACCTATAGGCTGAATTACCGTTTCTTTGCAAGTTATGGTGGACTTTTATAGTAATTTGTGAACTTTGATTATGAAAAAATTGGGCCGCTTTGAGCATCAACGTCCGTGGTCATCATTGTTAAAATTCTACATTGATGCTTTTATTAACTACTGTCATATGAAAAAGTTAGATGATATGCTAAAGTTGCATGATGTAGAAAAAAACTGTCAAATGTGCCATCCATCAATCATGAACCAATGTTAATAGCAAATGCTTCATCCCAAATTCCAATCCCAAATCTGCAAGTACTCCCTGTTTGGGAGAAACATTATTTAGTTCATGAACATGTACATCTGCATAGGATTCATCACAAAAAAATTTAGAACACACAAACTTTGCTCTCTCCTTTTTTTTTTTTTTTTATCATCATTGATGCTTCCAACCTTACATGAACCTTTTTCTTTCATAATTGTATATTGGCTTTTGTTGGTTTCACCTTGCTTGATGTAATAATTTTAGGGGGGTTCATTGAGCTCTTGTATATCTTTCCCCTTTCCCTTTTAATACAATTGCCCTTAAAGCAATAAATAAAAATAGCCTGTGTCATGACTTCTACAATTATGATAATGTCTTTTATTCTTCATTTTAAGCTTTTATAGGTATGGTGGAATGAAGACTATGATTTTGATATGGAAACTCTCGTGTCCTTGGATTTACCCTTCAAATGTTGATTTGAATTAATAGTTTTAATGCAACTAATCTGAGGTCAATGCATCCGGTCTGATTCATATATGTCTTGGCCCAATGCATTTCTTTTTCTATGAGGAATCATTGTAGAAGAACATCATTTTTGCAATAATTTCTACTTTGGTTTTTTAATTACATTTGCACCTTACTAAATTAGGTGTTCTTAGAAAGAAAGTTTGATGTTTTTTTTCTAATGTGTCCAGGCCATATCATGGGGCGTTGAGAGACTCTGGGGGTACTTTTGGGTCTTATTTGAAATAATTTTCTATCTTTTTAAGCTGCAATTTTTATGATTGACATGTCAATAGAACATTGTAAAAATAGATGATCCTAAGCTTTACCATACCAGTATAATCCTTCCTTAATGGAGCATCCATAAACTGTAACATCAAAATTTGAAATCAAATATGATGAAAGCCTTGCTTTGGACCTTTGCCACCATTGACAAACACTCAGATCTTTTAGTTCCTCACTTACAATTCTGTTGTCTGTTGTAATAGATATTATGCTAGATAATTTGAAAGCTTCTTTTACGATGACTATTGCAGTTTCAAAGAAGTCAACCTTAGCAACAGTTCCAGGCCAAACTATGATATTTGAGTAGTCCTTCAAAACCCACAGTAGATGTCATTTTAATTGAATGAAGGAGATTCCCACCACCTAAAGAGAACAAGTTCTTGGCTATGCCAACTGAAGCAGGAATGTCCCAAGATGCAACCAGCTTATCAATTATGTTCAAGCATAAAAATGTTGTTCTTACTTTGATCTGCCCAGGCACTTCTTTGCAAATCATTTCCCATTGTCGATTCTTACTTTTAAAGAATCCTTTCTCTCTTTTTCATTTTCTTTCTTTCTTTCTTGTCTTTTTTTTTTAACGTTGAATTTCTTTCTTTCCGAATCTTCCATGTAAATTGTTGGTGTTACCGTCTTTTGCTTTGTCACAGCTATATAGGATGTTGGAGTTGTAGCCTTTAATGTAGTCTGAAACATTAATAATCTACATTAATTGAATTTTTCAGGGTCATGACATCCATGTTAGAATATATGCGAATATCAATGGACATGTCTATCACATTTTTAATTTTCCATATGTTCTATCTCTCTCTCAATTTCTTCAGATTTTTATGAAACAAATGTTAATCTTAAGAAAACCTTTAGCCAACTCAACATACGTGAAATCTTCTTTTGATGATGATAGTAATCAATTTGTTTAGGGAGAGAAATTTGGTTGGTCCAATGACTTAGCTTGATAAAGGTGAAAATACTTAAACTGTAGAAAGTACTAAATAGGAGACATTTGCAACAAGGTACTGGTGTCAATGGTGTCCTCTGGCTTTCAGCTTGATGCATTTGAAAACCTTGGTTATTCAATATTCAACATAAATTTTAGAAGTTTCTTTGGCTCATATAAATTGAAAAAAATGACATGGTCATTTCTTTGTATTTTAGTTGTTTCTTTTCAATATTTGTTGTCATTTGTTTGTCAAAGCTATTTTTTGGCTTAGTTTTTCAATTTTCTGAAGGAATAAATTTTAAAATTTTTAGAAAAAGGTCATTATGTTCATGCAATGCTAAAAGTCCTAGGCTGTCATGTGTAATGATATTCTAAAACAATGACAAGGCCCATGCCAATGCATTGAAGTATTGACAAAGTCCAAACATCTGCAAAATAAGATCATCTTACATTTTAGCTCAAAGTTAAAAGTAGCACAAGTAACAATAATAGTGAAGTTTTTTTTTCTTTTTTTCTTATTTGAAGAATTCTATTACACTAATAATTTAGTCTTATTTGAATGTTTATATTTCATTTCTAGCTTCCTTCAAACTCTAAAGTGATGATTTCATCTAGGTAATCAGCTTGATCAAAGTTAACTGATCTTTTTTGGAGATTTATATAAGAATTTGTAAGAAAAATGGCAACAATCATGTCCATGCAATGGAAATTCAACGTCTCAGTAGATTAGTTTGCACGGGCTTAAGTTCATCAAATCTTTTTCTTAAACATCACAAGTGGGCTTGATCAATTGCTAGCCTGTCATTAGCACGGGCATCCTTTGCTAGTTATAATATATGAAGCTGATTGATTTCAATTAAGAAATCAATACCAATTGATTATGACCGGGCAATTTATGTTGACCAATAAGCCAATTTTCTAACTTGTCAGATTGTCAACTTATGAGTAAAACATTGTCTCTCCCCTCATTTATCGTACCAACAAAGAGAGACAGAAACAGTCCTCTCTCCAAATTAAATTATTCAGTTATTTTCATTTAATATCATATAGTCTTGTCAAATAATCTCCTTACAATTGAATGATGAAATGGAGCTGCACATGTGCGCACATTTTCATCCTCAACGTTGAAGCAGGGAGGGAAGAAAGCAAATGTGAATTGGAAACGGCATCACATGTATTAAGAAAGAAAAGTGAATTGGAAAAGGCTTGAGAAAGAAACGCGTAATGTTTGAAGAATAATGATTTATTGTGAAATGGACCTTAAAAGCTCCTCATCTATAAATTATACGAATGTGCTAAATGAAGAATACAAGAAACATCTTAAAAGGCTTCTGCACAATCACTTGGCGATAGGAAGAAAAAGCAGATTGTTAAGAAATTTGTATAAGGCGTTGGAGACTTATGGAAACACCAATTCAGGATTCTCATTTTCTTGTACTTTCGATGAGGACTGAGCCGTATTTGGTTTTTGGAAACCTTGGAATTGACCAAGGAGAAGAAGAGTAATAAAACACTACAGCTCCATGCACCTTTAAGATGCGGCCTCCATTGCCTGCCTCAACAGCCACAAATCCAATGAAATAATACAAAAGACTTGATTGTAACAAAGGATCGCTCAAGCCTTCTTTAAGGAAATCTCTTGGGTGTTATCCTTTTTTTATTTCTTCATGCGTATCCAACTTAGATGGGTTGGATACATTATTCGTGCTTAAAATTTCTCATTTAGTGGCCACTTTTACTCGAGTAAAACAAGAAAAAAAAAAGCTAATTTTTTTGTGATTCCACGAAGAACCATTTCCAATGAATGGAAGTCAAAAAAGGTTTTCCATGAAAAATGATTTTTGCACTTTTGATTTCCTCTCTTTGGAAATTCTTTTTTTTTAATAATAAATATTAAACATGAACTCTAATTTGAATTCACATGGTAAATTTTTTAAAATAAAGATATATATCATTAAAATTAAATTTCATAAATAGGTAGAAATATATAGCTAATTAGATATCCAACTATAGCCTAACTAAGTGGCAAAGGAGATCCGTAAGGTAGTTGGACTATATAATTGTTTTCTTTTTAGGACATCTCTAAATTATGTGTATATATCATGGGGAAAGAGTTGTTCTTTCTTGCTTTTTTTCAAATCATGGACCCTAGGAAAATGGACTTTCAAGTCATTTAAGAGGCTTGTTCTTTAAGTATAAATATTGTTAGGGACATGGAGACAACATGGATGGCTTCTTCATGTGCTATAATAAATTGCTTTTTACCATGTGAATGAATATATATTTATATATATAGAGGAAACGGTCCTTACGGTCCTTATGGACTATTTTTCAATGTTTTGGATAATTTGGCCTACGTTGTGAGCTCTCCAAATGAATCACATGCATTACTCTCTTAAATTGCACTTGTATATAAATTTTTGTTCCCATCCGAATAGATTGAACTGTTGGATTGACTGCACATCCATCTGAATAGACTTTATAAATATTTATCTATATATACATGAGTGTGTAGTCGATCCAACGGTCCAATCTATTTGGATAAAACCTAAAATTAGTGGACATGTGCAATACACGGGAGTAATGTGTGTGAACCATTTGGATGGCTCGCAATGTGGACCGCACTATTTGAAACGGCAAAAAATAGTCCATAAGGATTGTAAGGATGGTTCTTACAGGACCATTTCTCTCTCTCTCTCTCTCTCTTTATATATATATATATATACATATATATAAGGGTGGTCCTGATTTTACATGGACTTGCTTCCTTAGAATTGAGTACGACATGTCCACTGTGATGATAAAGGTTGGCCAACTATTGGAGGTCCATGAGAGCTATAAAATTATGTAATGATTTGATATCCATTAGACAAATCATGAAGTTCATATATAAGTTCAATTTGTTTGAAAAAAATATTATTATTATTTTGTTAGGATTTGTTCCATATTTCAAATTATTAATTAATTTTTACCCAAAAAATCAAAATGCATGAAATTTTATAAAATCAAAATTCAAGTTGGAATAAGCCAATTTAGCATCGGGTTATACCTAACCCATGTGTATAGTGCCCAACCTACTAGAACAGGCTATAATAGGATAGTTGTAGGTTTGACGAGAGGAACACCAGGTTGGAGATTGAAGGAAGTATTCACAAGGTACCAGTGACATTCAGATTCGGGGAGGTCTTCAGTTTTATCTTGATAAATGGAAATTAGGTTTATTCTGCTACAAGGATGCATGCAAAGATGGCAAGAATTGGAGGTACTTTGGAGGTTCAAGACATGGTGGTTAGGTCAAAGGAAGTAACTGTGGGAAGTCTAAAGTTGTTTTGGACTTGATTAACACTAGATAAGGATGAGATTGTTTGTGTATCCGGGCTAGGGGTTGCAGAAGACACGCTTGGTCATAGTGTGTGCTGAGGGGTACCTTTCATCGAGGTACATGAAGTACTTGTTCAATATATTAGAGTGTTGAAGAAAGAAGACTGTGCTGTTGGGGCAGTGACGTACTATTCAACAAAGTATATGAAGACATTACTGGGTATCTCAAGACGGTTCTGAGGATTTAAGGAATCTAAACTAAGGTGGAGATTATTGAGTTTTGTCTTATGTTCTGATTTAACTGAATTGGTCGTCGGGCTTAGCTAAAATCGAGGTTCAGAGTTAGGGGTATTTTAGTAATTATGTACAAATTTTCTTGTTGGCCAAGAGAGTGAGAACGATATATATTGATGTATTGTCACCTTAGATTATAGGGGATTGAGATGCGATCATGATAAATGAATTCTCTCTTAGGAGGTGGATGTAGGCAAGGATGTTGTCAAACCACGTAAAAATTATTATATTCATGTGTGTGATTGCCTGATCGTGTGATTGTAGTATTCATTGTGTTTGATCCGTCGATCGTGGGTAGTTTCTGTTGCACCGCTTTTCCCAACACCCATGCCCACAAATCTTTTTTTTTTCTAGGTTGGCCTAGTGACAAGGAGTTGGTCACAAGTAATACCACCGATTGGAATCAATCCTTAAGCATGTCTGTGATACTGAAGTACCAACACCAGTCAATCATGAATGTATTGGCAGCCCCACAAATCAGTTGATCTGTGCTTTGGCCTTTTTTTCAGACCAATAGTTGAATGGCTGGGCAGCCAGTGGCACCCACCAAGATAAATGCAAATCGGGGGAATTAAGACATGGGAAAGCACTATGCCTGTATGTGTTCTGACATGGCTGACGAGTCAAATACGTAATTTTGTATGTGTTTTCTATTTTTTTTATAAATCCAAATGATAGATAGACATCTGACAATTGACAAATCCTTGTCTATTGTCGAAGGGGGTGGATTGGTTCTAGGTGGCACGTCACCTAGGCGTGCACAAAATGTTCAGGATGACCTCCCTCAACAGAATCTTCCTTCGAACAACTGTGAAGGATTTTTTCCATGATACTGGTTATGGGTCCAACATAGATTTCTTATTTATAGTTAAATAAATAATTAATTTAAGTTAAAAAGCAATAAACCACAAGAGATAACGACATGATTTTTATATGAAAACTATAAGCGAAAAAGAAACCACAGAACTTAATACCAGTTCACATTCAGATCAAGCAGTATGTAAGAGAGGTTATAACATTTATTTACTACCGTTGTCCAGTTGAACACAACCTACATGACTGCAATTCTTTTTGCCGATGCACATGCCATTTGCCTTCTTCAAACTTGGTCTAACAGATCTTGATGTCACTCAAGATGAATACACCTTTGATAAAAAAGAAGATAATCTTCTATAAAAGTGTAAAAGCAATGTTCTCTAGAAGTCAACAACTTTAGTATAGCTATCCAATAAATGCTCTAAAGAAGAAAAGAATCTCCAATATAAAATCTCAACTTAGAATATGAAGATTAATGCCTTAGTATCGAGAGAAAATCCCTTTTTATAGCCCAAATTTCATTATTTATAATAATAATTCAATTAAAAGAGGAATTGACACAAAACAGGAAAGTCCCACTTAAAATAGAAATCGGAATTCGCACAATGGCAGTTTTGTAATTTCAAACATCATAATGTTTGCAAACTTCCCGAGTATATAACTTTGTCATTTTAGCTCCGATTAATGAAATCTTGTAGCCTACGGATATCAACTCGAAATGAGCTTTCTAACAATAAGTTGATTGTTTATATCCGACACTCGATTTATGAGATATGACATTTTTAATTTAGATACCATTATTCCAACTTTTCTAGGACTTTCTAACCTCTTCAAACTCCTAGTATAAAATGAAAATATAACTTCGACTAGAACTAGAGTGTTGTTAAATCTATGAATTTAGCCAACATACTAAAATCTTTACAAATTGTACACCTAATAAATCTTACAAAAGCTGCCAGCAACACACTCATTTAGTAAAGCACGGCCTCTTACCATAGTGGTAAAAGGCACACGCTAGAGTTCGAAGCTGGGCAAACACCTTTTTCCCAGATTTGAAACTGGGGACTATTCTACCTCAACCGAGGTCTATCTCCATCAGTAGAAGGCTCCCCACCTCACCTGAGGTTACTCCCATCACATGAGGGTAGGGGTCCTAGCCCCCCCTAAGCTAGGGTACCAAAATAATAATAATAATAATAATAATAATAATAATAATAATAGAACGCTCGTTCAGTAGTGTTCGTATCACACACATGCAGGGGATTGATCCTAGGGTTCCTGTGTTCTCAAATTTAAATATCAGAAGACCTTGCGAAAGCTCTATACATTCGCTTAACTTGCAAGCATGTCCTACTGTCGATAGGTGGGATTGAGGAAGAAGATGGACTCAATATAAAAAGTAAAATGGACCTGGCGATGCTTTTGCCCGACCTCATCCGATACATGTCCAACCATGAATGCCCAGATGCATCCACAACAATTCACAATAGCTTATATGATAAATCATCCATCAATAATAAATCTTATGCTGATATAATTCCATTTTATATATTTACAGTGAAGCTCTATAATTTCCAATATTGCTCCCTCTCAATTTGTGTATCTGATATTCTTCTTGGGCAAAATTTTCCCCTACCAAGGGCACGTCCGCAAACTGTCTCAATGCCACCCTCAAAGAGGAAGAGGGACATCTCGCAGGAGATATTTCCTCAAAGCTCTTCTCCCACACTTATATCCTTGTGATCTGGCACCATGCCCAGTGTGCTCATCAAGTATTTACTCACTGTTGGATTGAATCTAATAATATTCCAAACAACAATAACAATAATAATAATCTATTATTAAAATACTACTAAATTTTACATGTGTTAAATTAAAGACTAGGATAATTTGAAAGAGCTATTTTTTCATAACACTTATCCATAAATAAATTTTTCCATCCATCCAATCTCCAATGATAGGAAAGCATCCAAGTGGCCCCACAAGGCTGCATATTATCCACTTGCAGCCTGCTTGTAGGAAACTAAGTCCCAACATCATCAATATCAGCAGCAGCAGCCACAACAGCATTCAAGCTTAAGCTGTTCTCATAAATATCATTCTAGAAATTAAAATTCTCAGAAAAAATTAGAATCATTTCAAAATTGGAGTTTCATTAGGATATTGCCAATCAATGTTTAAAAATTAAAGTCTAGGATAAATAAAAATAATAACAGATACAATATGGATACCAAACACTCGTTGAAAAAACTACTTTTGTAGATTCTTCAAAACTTGTCCAATTTTTATTTCGATGTTATTGCAGTTTTATTGCAATGTTTTAAATTCTAAAATTGATCTGAGCATATTAAGCCATCATAAAAAAAAATATATCATTTAGAAAAATTAAATATTGCCTATTGCAGAAAATCACCACTCGCCAATCAGTAGAGCAGTAGCACCAACAATAACTAGGTGAAAAATATTTTCAGGATCCAAGCCCAGACCATCCAGTCACAAGGTCTAATATCTAACAAAGGATCCAGTCAGGGATCTGGAAGTTAGCCCCAGGTAAGGATAAAAACTGGCCCCCAAATAAATGAATACCTGAACAATTCGGATTTAAAAAGTCAGGTCAGGGTCCAATAATCAGACCAAATTTAGTTCAGCCCCAAGTTTGGGTCCCATGTCCATGGGTTACATCCCCAAGGACTTGAAATGGAACGAGGATCATCAAGGGATCCAACCCCACAATCCGCATCTAAATAACCCAAAACTGGTCATGACAACTATACAGAATTACCTTGCCTGAAGAAACCTTGATAGACAGACAAAATCTATCTCCACATATGACACAGCTTCAATATGAGCTATATGCAGAGTGCAAATACTGACCATAACAGCTACTTGAGACAGACAAAATCTAGCTCCACATATGACACGGCTTCAATATGAGCTATATGCAGAGTGCAAATACTGACCATAAAAGCTACTGGAGACAAATCTGGTCTCCTAATAGTAGGAAAACAGCCTCTGAATAGGAGGAATAGCCACAAGCCCTCCATCATCAAACAGAACTCTTTGTTCAACTTGTGATACCCAGATTGCTTGTGAACTTCAAAAGATAAAAAACATACTTCGTGACAAAAGATGGCATGATGCACCTTCCGGACACCCAATACCAAGAACATTCTTTCGAGTGGCCTAGGCCCTCATATCAAGACTGGTCCAAGATAAGCTTTCCAATTATGCTATGATGGTAAGATCATTCCAGGTCCCAATTGAATCCATCAACAGAAACACTCAAAATGAAATCCTTTTCCCAAAAAAGATAATGATCTGTGCTATGCCTTAAGAATCAATACAAAGGAGATGCACTAAGCATTCCAAAACAAGCTATTGAGGATTGCTTCAATCAGTATTTGGCTTCTTTTCAATCAACAGATGCTTCTCCCTTAATGAAAAAAGCCAAGAAAAGACAGCTTTCTAACTTCTCCAATTAAAACTACAAGGAAAACATTCAACACATCAAAGTTTGAGGAAGATAGTAACACAGATTAGCAGCAACAGATATAACAACTTTGACTAAAACTCTGTTTCTCTAGAGCAAGATTTTCAATGTAATCGTCACCATGACTTGAATGAAGTATTGCCCACTAAAACCGCCTTGTGTCACTCGACGCCACCATCTATATGGCACTTCAATACAAACACTAGTCTACATCCCACCAGACAGTTCCTTGGAGGAACAGCAGTCCTCACATTATTCTCCTCTTTGTTGCTTTTGACGGCAGAAATTGATCAATGCCTCAACAGAAGAGGGAAAAATTTTTGAAGGAAGGAAGTAAGGAAAGACCGTATGAGATGGCAAAAGAGAATGATAGGACACAAACTTAGAATTGGATGTGTAAGTAACCATTCTTCCCTTTTCAAGAAGAAATAGGCAACTCTTACAGAACTAAGAGAAGAATCAACACTGATAGGCAATAAAGGATCAGATAAATCTACAGAACTAGACACTAGAGGATTGAAAGAAATATCATTACTTGCTTCTTAAGCAGCATGATCTGTTGCAGTCTGAGGAAAGACTAGGTTACATATCTGTGTACTCCAATGTACCTGCAAGAAATTATCTGTAGATTTGGAAAACAGAACATTCCTTGTGGCATTAGCCATAGGACACATAACTTGCCCATCAAATCCAAGAGGATATGGCGAGGCCCAGCATGTTTCTAGTCAATGTATCCATGCTCGAGACTGCAAGAGAAATCACAAGGTCCACTTATAATCATACACATGTACTGAATTTAATGACAAGAGAATTTAAACATAAGAGATTTATGGCCTGTTAGTTTGCATTAAAATACATAGGAACTGAATACATATGATGGGTAAAAATGAAGATCAAAATGTTTTTTGATGCTCATTTTTGGAAATTCACTTTGATATTCTTTTTAACCACCCTACTTATCCAATTCCTATGTATTTTAATGCAAACAAACAGGGAAATAATTTCCACAGTCATCACATGATTAGCTAAAAATTTTATTAGTTTACGATGCCTGTTTAAATTCAGAAAAGAACTTAGGCAAATGTGGACTGGTACTACTAGAGTTGAATCTAATTATTAAAGTGCCTCAATTGAAATGGAGATAACTGACATCGTACTTGATAATATATTTTAGAAGAAAGTTGAGCATATATTTAAAGGAAATGAATCTTTGATGATGGTTCATAATCCAGTTGATAGTGAAGACAAGTCTGGTATGGGTTATGTATACAAGGCAATAGATGGAGTGAAGGAAGCTATTCAAAAGAGGATTGAGAGTAAAAAATTAAAAAAAAAAGGAAAACTACATGCCACAATGAAGAGTTATTGATCGCAGGTAGAACAGTCAACTACAAAATGCAACACACTGCAACATACTACTTGAATTCGACGTTTTTCTTTTTTCTTTAGTCATACTTTAGCCATATATATTCTTGAGTATAACAAAGTCACCAAGGGTTTAAATAATCTCATGTAGAAATTAATACCTAATTTCATACTTGAGGTAATAATGAGAGCAAGTTTTTTTCTAAATTAGAATTAGATTTAATTGAGATATATAAGGCTCGTATTATGATGTCACAAGAGTTTCCTATTTTCGTATGACTAAGTTTCCTAATATGCTCATGATTAGGTTTCCTAGTTTGAGTGAAAATCTTTGTTAGTAATTTATAAAATAGACATTTTCCATTTACAATAACATATATAAAAGAATTCTTTTTTTTTAGTAAACCATATAAAAGAACTCATATCACAGAATTAGGGCCCTCTGCCATTGCATGCAGTTCTTCTAACTTGCGCATACATCAGTCCCGGTCGACAGTAGGCTCTACAAGTTGTGAATTCTCTGATGGCAAATGGTGGGACCAATGATGTTGAAGGCCTGAGGAAGGGTGCCAACTGCCAAGATGTTGAAGGTCATAGGGAGAAAAATTCTTGTTTGTAGCGTAATACTGCTCTCTGATGGACATGACACTTACATTGCTTCTGGCAGTGGTGGGGATAACCCACAACTTTATTATCAACCCCTTCTTCCATTATCAATCTGTGGTGGTATGGCGCTCATGTACTTGAGCTGATGATTTAGAAAAGGGAGCACATTGTAAACGCCCCATCAGCAATTTTCATCATCAAAACCTTGTCCCAAATATATTGGGGTTGGCTATATGAACTATGTTTCTCCATCCCGATCTATTTTGAGCCACTTACCTTAGATTTATTATTTCTACTTCCATCCACATTCTCCTCGGCCTACCCTTCCCCTTAAGGGCATCAGCTTGAATAGAAAAACCATTCCACAATGACATTGCTGGTAGCTTATGTTGCACATGCCTAAACCATTTTAAACGAGTTTTTTCTAAACCATCTTAAATGGGTCTTTTCTTATTTTATCATGTATTGATGATTACCCCCTTATGCTCCCAAAGGCACTCATTTATAATTCTTTCTTTTCTAGTTTTACTATATATCCACCTCAATGTTCTCATCACTGCTACACTCATTTTATGCATGTGTTACCTTTTAATGACCAACATTTTGATTCATAAATCATAACCGGTCTAATCACTGTTATGTAAAATTTTTTTCTTCTTTCTTTGTTGGTACACACTCATCACAAAGCATTCTAGAAGCAAGTATCCAATTCAACCATCTCAATCTTACCTTATGTTAAACATCTTTCTCAATCTCTCCATCCTTACTAATTACTGTATTATATAAACAAGACAATAGGTTTGATTAAGTACTCAAAATGATATAGATACTGGTACTGCCCTTATATCATTTTTCTGTTCCATTTAACATGACTTAAACCATTACGTTCATGGTTATGACAATAAGCACCTTCAACCCAGAAGCTTGGAATATATTCCAACAATATGGAAGAAGACCTTGCAATTCAAAACAGACAGGCTACAGTGCCCTGAAAGAAAATTCCTTCATTACATACATGTGCAGGAAACTTCTATATTACATTTAATGTTGAAACTGTATACAAAAATACAGAACAAAATCATGGTTATTGATACACTAGAGAGAGAAAGAGGGCGGTGGGAGTTCGTTTTAGATAAAATGTGCATATCTAATGAGGGCAGCAGTGATCTACAAACAGTCAAAAGGAGCAGCATTTTCAATTGCAAAGAGTTCCTACAGACCCTTTGAGCGATAATGCGTGCTGCAAGAGGTTTTCTCCAACATACCACATCGAAGCAATAAGACATTCTTTCAACTCGATGCTGTTACCAAATTCTACTCCTGCATTAAAGCAATGAAAAAAAGATATTAATATCTTATATGATACCTGGCATAATCCTTCAAGATGCTAGGTTGAAATCTTTTTACCTTGGAGCCATTCGAGTTGGTGTTTGTCTCCAGTGACACATCTGAACCCCTTGCCTCTGATTTCTCATTTGAATAACTGGCAATAGGATGGTATGAGATCAGTTAGAACCTATGAAACTCATGATAGGGTTAAGCACAGCAGTGGAGCATTAGATACACTTACACTCAAGTGTTAAAAAAACAATATATGAATACATGATCATGAAAATGTTGATATTTGTAGTACAAAATCAGCAGAAAAACTGCGAGTTCAGTGAAAGAGTAATATGAATTCTTCAATATCATAATCATTTGTCACAATATGATTAATAGGGATGGCAACGGGGTGGCTTGGGGGTCTCAACTGTCAAGTTTGTCTCATCCAAACCCAACCTGCCCTGTGACGGGCCACTGGTTGTAATACCAAACCCGCCCTGTTTGGGCAAGGGTCAGTTCAAATTTAAAGCTTAAAAATTTTAAAATATATTAATGCATGGAAAAAAAAAGCAGTAGAGTTCAAACACACAATCTTATATTCACACATGCCTCAACCAAATGCCCCAAGGCCACTTGCACCATATGAATTTTGTTAACACTTTCAGTAATAAATAAATACATGTTATATATACGAGGTAGGGCAGGTTATGTCAACAAAACCCAAACCCACCACATTCCAAAAAAACCCACTACGAAACCCACCCCTAATAGGAGAGGGTCGGGGTAGGTCTCCATTTAAACCCGACCCATTGCCATTGTTAGTGATTGATTCCAACATCTGGAAACAACTTGAGAATAAAATGAAGGGTAATCATCAAACTAAACTAAACTAAACATTATCGAGGGATTAAAGAGGATATCACACAGAAGCTGCAAGAAAGGCAATGGGGAGACAAGAAAGTGAAGTGTGAATGTTAGAGCACAGCTTCAATCCAAGGGACATTGCAATAATGCATCAATTAGACAACTGTAAAAGTTACTTGGGCTACAAAGAACAACATGATAAGATACATGCGAGCAGATGTGAACATTAAGATGGATTTGATAGAGTAAAAATAAAACTATGGCTGAATGAAAGAGAAAATCAAAGGATGCCATCTGATATGGTTTGGGCAAGCAAGCATATCAGGAAGCCCCAATATAAAGAATTGAAGTGCTCAATAATACAGTGAGAAATGAAACAATATATTCTAGTAATGAAGCATTCACCATTGAAATGTTGCAAGGTGAAACAAAAAAAAAAAAAAAAAGTTTTTAAATAGAGATGACTAGAAAAGTAGAAATTACAAAGCCAACCTCAAATTGATGGAATAGGGCATTGATGATCATGATGATGATGATGATATATTTGTGTGGGTAACAAACCTCCAAAATAGATTATTAACATACTTAGAAATATGTAAATAGAATATGAATAGTACCACCCAAAATTTAGTTAAAGCATGATGGATATCCACACTGCTCATTATGGTTATTGAAGTACTTGACTAGAATCTAAATTGTGTTGATTATACAACATGTAATCAAGTTTCTATTGTTTGTTTTCAAGTGTTGCAGACAAGTAAGAGACTAAACAGTCTTAAGAAGGGTAAGGTGATCTCTCTATTGAGTACTATTTAGTTAAATGATTTGAAAAATCCTATGGTGATGCACTTGGGCAATGCATTTGGAATGCTCAAGCAGTGAACCTTTTCACTCGCAGATAACCAGAAGATGAGAATAACAAATCATTGTTTATTTTCAAGTGTTGTGGACAAGTAAAAGACTAAACAGTCTTTAGAAGGGTTAGGTGGTATCTCTGTTGAGTATGATTTAGTAAATGATTTGAAAAATCCTATGGTAATGCACTTGGGCAATGCATTTGGACTGCTGAAGCAGCGGACCACCTTTCCACTCAATGGATAAGCCAAGGATGAGAACACAAAATCATGAATTGCTCCAATAAACTTTATAACATTGACCTAGAAAAAGTAATAAATCAAAGGGAAAAAACAACCAGTCCGTGGGATTCTCATAAACAAACAGTCCAAAAGGTAACCTCTCCACTGTTGGATAGAATGATCTGATTATTTGCTATTCTTTACAGTTATTGGGTGGAAATCAATTTGTTAATGGTACCCAAGTGATGCTGGATCTGGTCGTTTTCATTTTTGACTAGAGTAAACTTTCCACAGGAACCATTTGGCATCTTGAAAACCTACACTTCTGTCCCAGTACCCAGGGGCAGAGCTGTTGTGATTTTCTGAACAATCACCCGTTGTGCGCATCCACGGAATCACAAGATCAACACGAACAAGCCACAGATGAAGAGACACCGAGATTTACGTGGTTCACCCAAATAGGGCTACATCCACGGGCACAGGAGGACGAACATCTTCACTATGACAAGTAAAGCATACAAGAGCTTCCCACACTCTCACCTCATCTCTCCTACGTGGTGTGGGAGCACCACGGGCAACTGATGCCGCCGCCGCAAGGTCTAGGGTTACAGACTATACAATATATAATCTCCGCTTTCTTGGCCACCAAGAAAGCCCCGGTACAATTACCAAAATACTCTTGACCTTAAACCAGTCCCTGGCTAATCCAGTGACTCATCTGGCTAAACCGGAATACAAGACATAAACCTAACAATCTCCACCTTGGCTTGAATTCCGTACAACTCGAGCTACTAGGAGATAAAACCAGCAATGTCTTCACGTACCCTGCTGAATGGCACGTCACTGCACCAGGGATGCAGTCTTCTTCAACACTTTGACATGTTGAACCAGCACATGAACTTTGAGCAAAGTTCATACCCTCGTCAAACTCCACCTCGAACTAAAAGCTCGAAACCATTGACGAATCTGAGTGATATCTGAATCACTCACCATCCTGCCCCATCTTCAACATCACTATTAAGATCCAATCACCACAAGCATGCAAGCAAACAGATCGGGAATACAAGTCCAGATGACTCCATTGCAGAACAACCTCTGCCTCCGAGCAGTCAAAAAACTCCATTTGACCGGGCCTCCGATCAACTGCTGATACATCAGCTCCTCCTTGCTGCTTTTCCGGCTTGGCTCTGGCAAGATGAATATCATCACATGCGATCATGTGAACCCCAAATGAACAACTTCGTTTGAATCAGTAAACCCTTTGCAACTAGGCCGGCGACTCCTATTATTGGGTTTGCAACAACAATCAGGTCGAGTAGACCCGATTCTAGCCTGAATCCACATCTGTTCAGGTCTCCTCCAGATTTCTGCATCAAGTTAAAGATCTCGTCACCACGAGCACGCTGGAAGAAACGGATCCGAAATCCGACTCAGGATAGCTCCGATATCGCAGAAACAAGTTTCTACGCTCCAATCAGTCAAGCCTCCTCCTTGACTGTCAAACAGCCAATCGACCTCTTCCACTGCGTAGATCTGCTCGAAACGAGTCCGTAGGCGCAAACGGATCTCCGATCGGACATCGAACGATCAAGATATCGTAGAAACAATTTCAGCCACAAATCTGGTCAAACCTGCCTGTTGACCGATGCTGACATCACTGCTGACGTCACTGCTGACGTCCCTGCACAGTCGGCTGGGCTTCTGGAGCGGACCCGGGTCGGGTTCGCCTGACCCGGAACTGAACTGCCCGTTTGCGCTGGGCTGGACCGACTGCAGACAGGTCGGGTCGAACCTGACCTGACCCGGCCTGTATTTGCTGACTGGGCTGGACTGAAATCAGGTCGGGTCGCACCTGACCTGACCCGAACCCGCTGTTGCTGCTCTGGGCTGGACTGGATGTAGACGGGGCGGGTTGAACCCGATCTGACCTGACCCGTAGCCCGTTTCCGTCAATGGGCTTCTGCACGAACGGGTTCAGGTCGAACTGCGACCTGACCCGGACCTGGACCCGACCCCTTCTTCTCCTTCTTCCTTCCTTCTCTATTTCTGCAACTTGCAGAGACCGCCTCGTACCCGAACCGTTCGTTCTCGGCGACGGCAGCGGGGTGGCAGCGGTTGATGGCGTTTTCTCCGGCGACAAGGACGGCGAGGATCCCGGCGAAGATCTCGGCAGCGACTGCGACGATTTGGGGCCCGCGATTTTCGGATCTTCTGCGCAGTCAGGCAGCCTCTCGTCGGCTGTATCTCGGTTGAATCTGGGCGGAGCAGCAGCGGCAGACGATGAGGAAGCAGCGGTGGCGGCAGGCCGGGGAGGAGAAAGAAGAACAGGGAACAGAGGTGTTGCCGGTTTTGATTTTTTTTTTTTTTTTTCTCCAAATCTCTTCTCTCTGCAACAGGAACCGGTGTGTGGCCCAAACATAGATCACCCATGATCTTTGATTTTTCTGCACCAAGAATCGCAGAACTCCGGATCCTCCACGAAGATCCGATCCGTTGATCCTTACATCACAACTGCTGCGATCTAACTCCGAGATCTGAACAACCTGGGAATCCCTTTTCCTCCGATCCTATCCAAATCGAAGAACCAATCTCGTCTTCATCTTCTCCAATGGTGGCCCAACCAGAAATCATGAACCTGATCTTTCTTCATGCGCACGACCTCTAAGCCATCGAGCGATCTCCACCTCGCTCAGAAACCCGAGGAACACCAACCTCGGCTTTGATACCAATTGTTGTGGCTCTGATACCAATTGTTGTGATTTTCTGAACAATCACCCGTTGTGCGCATCCACGGAATCACAAGATCAACACGAACAAGCCACAGAAGAAGAGACACCGAGATTTACGTGGTTCACCCAAACAGGGCTACATCCACGGGCACAGGAGGACGAACATCTTCACTATGACAAGTAAAGCATACAAGAGCTTCCCACACTCTCACCTCATCTCTCCTACGTGGTGTGGGAGCACCACGGGCAACTGATGCCGCCGCCTCAAGGTCTAGGGTTACAGACTATACAATATATAATCTCCGCTTTCTTGGCCACCAAGAAAGCCCCGGTACAATTACCAAAATACCCTTGACCTTAAACCAGTCCCTGGCTAATCCAGTGACTCATCCGGCTAAACCGGAATACAAGACATAAACCTAACAAGAGCCACATACCAGGGCCTGGGGGTTTCAGCCCCTATGGCTTGAGAAAAGACTCTTTAGTGCTATATGAACTATCTGGCCCAGCCCCCATAGAAGCCAACCAATCAACCACTCTCTCTCTCTCTCTCTCACAATATATATATATCCCAATGGAAATTGCCAGCAATGGATAATACCCTCTGACATCTGCATCAGTGGATTGCACTCTCTAGAAGGTATTCTTCTCTCTCTTGATCCCTCTCTCTCAATCAAGCCCTCTCTATCTCTCCCTCAGTCCCTCTCTCCCCCTTTCTCTCAATCGAGCCCTCTCTATCTCTCCCTCAGTCCCTCTCTCCCCCTTTCCATCGATCCTTCTCTCTCATTCTCTCTACCTCTCCCTCTGCCAAGTGACAACACCCTAACATATTCCTTTCTCTCCCTCTCTCTGTGCCTAAACCCTAACATATCCCTTTCATGTTGTTTCCAATCTCTACGAAGATGTGATGGTGATTGGAGCCCCATGTAGGTTTATAATACAGTAATCTCAAAAGCCTTTCTTTTCAGTTTGAACTGGCTTAGATCTTCTTCATTAAGTATATGATTGCTCGATTGTTACTTCCCAATAACATTGCTTGTAGTTATGTAATATGCAATTTTTTTTCCTTTGAATTTCATGGGTTGTAAATAATGCCTTGGTTTGGTATCTCTACTCCTATTAGGACTTCTGTAAAGTGGGTTGAGGGTAGAATTGTGAGCCAAACACTCTTATTTTCCAAACTTCTACCCACTTTAGACATTTGGACAAGGTTTGAAATAGAGATGCCAAACATGCACTAATTTTACACTTCCATTCTCTATTCACCTTTCACTTTCCCTAGCCAGCAGTTTGAGTGATGTAACATGTCAATTGCTCAAGCACGATTCACAAAGTCACTAAGCAAGTGGAATTAACAATTTCAGCAAGAAGATAACCAGAATCAGTTGTATACCAAATTACTTCTCCTGAAATATATTCAAAAGAAGTTCTCTGCTCCAACCCAATGGAAAGGAATTCCCCCCGTTGATCACTTCCTTGCAGACCCTTTAGCATAACTTTAAATTATTAACATTTTCAATTGACCATCGCCAGCACCCCTCAAAAGAAAATCCTGAGTCCACCACTGCCAAAACCCAAACACCCAGGGCTGACTATCAGTAACTTGTATCGTTGAATATGATGAGCACAGGATAGGCTTCAATAATATATCTCCCAAAATTGAATGTTAACAACCTTCATTCAGCTAGCCCCCAACTAGCTTGTTAGAAAGGAAAACTCTTGACCAGTACATAAGAATCAAATAATAGGAGTCATCTCCAAATGTCCGATATTCAACCCCCCCCCCCCCCCCCCCCCCCCCAACAAAAAAAAAAAAAAAAAAAAAACAATATCTGCATATCTGCTGTCTAGCACACATGATGCTAACACTAAAAATCAATGATGCATGGAGTCCAATGTGTCGTAAATGAAAGACACAGATCAAAGTAATATATGCTTCTTAACAGTCCGCATATCATCATCATCAAAGCCTTATCCCAACTATGTTGAGGTCGGCTACATGAATTCTGTTTCTTCATTCCGTTCTATTTTAAGCCAAATCCTTAAATAAGTTGAACTTCATCAAATCTGATTTAATGACCTCCATCAATGTTTTCTTCGGCCTACCCCTGCCTCTTGATGGGCCATCTACATGAATAGCCAAACTTTTCCTCACCGATGCCATAACCGGCTTACGCTCAATATACCCAAACTATCTTAAACGGGTTTTCTTGAATCTTATCCCCTATTGGCAATACTCCTAAACGCTCTCGAAAGAGCTCATTTCTAATTATATCTTTCATAATTTTACTATACATCCACCTAAGCATTCTCATCTCTACCACAACCATCTTATGTATATGCGTCTTCTTAATTGTCGAACATTCTGCTCCATATATCATAGCTAGTCTAACCATTGTCCTGTAAAATTTGCCCTTCAATTTCGTTGGCATTCATCTATCACAAAGCACTCCAGAAGATAGTCTCCACTTCAGCCATTCAGCTTTTATCCTATGCTTAACATCTTCATCAATTTCCCTATCATTACTAATCATCGAGCCCAGATACCGAAAAGAATCTCTACGTAAAATCTCATAGGTTTTAATTGACAGTGGTTAACAATTTGCATATGTCTACTGAAATTGCAATCCATATATTCTATCCTTATATAACTTATTGTAAAGCCTCTAGATTTTAATGCCCTCCGCCATCTCTCGAGTTTTGCATTTATACCATCTCTTGATTCATCCACCAATACTATATCATTTGCAAACAATATACACCATGGTACTTCTTCTTGAATAAGTACAGTTAACTCATCCATAATCAATGCAAAGAGATAAGGGCTTAAGGTTGATCTTTGATGCAAACCTATAGTCACGGGAAATCCACCTGTTTCTCCACATGTGGTTCTCACATTTGTTATTGCTCCTTCATACATATCCTTAAAAATTTCAATGTAACAACTAGAGACATTCCTTTTCTTCAAAACCTACCAAATTAAATCATTCGGTATCCTATCATAGGCTTTTCTAAATTGATAAAGACCATGTGTAGATTTTTCCTTTTTGCTCGATTTTTTCCATTAATTGCCTAAGTAAAAAGATAGCTTCCATAGTTGACCTCCCTAACATAAAATCATATTGATTTTCAGCAATCTTGGTCTTCTGTCTAAGTCTTTGCTCCATTATTCTCTCCCATAACTTCATGGTATAACTCATAAGTTTAATCCCTTGATAGTTGGTACAATTTTGTATATCTCCCTTATTCTCATATATAGGTAACATTTCTTCTCTATTCATCCGGCATTTTTTTTATTACAAGTATCTTATTGAAGAGTCTAAATAACCAACTCACCCCAACCTTTCCTAAGCATTTCCATACCTCTATCAGAATATCATCTGGGCCTATTGCCTTTCCTGTTATCATTTGCCTCAATGCTTCCTTCATTTCTACCCATTTAATTCTACGAAGAAAAGTATGCTTTGCTAATGAAGTATTGTCCCTAGTTTTGTATCCCCCATATGTTTTTCATTTAAAAGTTTACTAAAATATTCCTTCCACCTTTCTTTAATAACGTTGTCCTTCACCATAACATTTTCTCCATTGTCCTTCATACATTTGACATTATCTAAGTCCCTACTTTTCTTTTTTCTTATTTTTACGAGCTTAAAAATATCCTTCTCTTCTTTTCTTTTTTTCAACCTATTATAGAGGTCATCGTATACTTTGAACTTTGCATTACTTACTACTTTCTTAGCTTTTTTCTTTATCGTCTCATATAGCTCAAAATTTTTTATACTCTTAGTCCTCTGCCAAACTTTGTACCAATGTCTTTTCTCTTGAATAACTTCCCGAACCTCCACACTCCACCACCATGTTTTTTTATTAACATGTCTCTTTCCTTTTGGTTCTCTAAGTACCTCCTTTGCAACCTTCCTAATACAATTAGCCATTTGATTCCACATTACTATAGTTCATCCTTCAATATTCCATTCTTCCTTCTCAATCATTTTGTCCTTAAATATATTTGCTCTTTTCCCCTTCAAATCTCTCTACCTTATTTTAAGGCTCATTTTATTTACTACTACTCTCTTTCTACTTCTAAAGCAAATAACTAAAACTACGAGCCTATATTGCGTGGTCAAACTGTCTCCTAGGATAACCTTGCAATTTTTACAAGCCAATCGCTCCTGTTTTCTAACTAGAAAAAAGTCTATCTGACTCTTATTACTCCCACTATTATAGGTAATTAAATGCTCATATCTCTTTTTAAAGTAAGTGTTTACTATTACAAGATCAAATGCCATTGCAAAATCCAATATAGTGTTTCCGAATTCATTCTTTTCTCCCAATCCTTGCCTCCATAAACTTTCTCGTATCCTCTATTATTTCTTCCTATGTGCCCGTTTAAATCCCCTTCAATGAAGATTTTATCATTATTTGGGATTTCTCGCAACACATCATCCATCTCCTTCCAAAATTGTCTTTTCACACTTTTCTCTAGTCCTACTTGCAGAGCATATGCACTGATGATATGGATTATATCTTCATCTAGAATTAGTTTAATTGCTATAATTCTATCACCAAACCTCTTTACCCCCACAATTTTCTCTTTCAAATCCTTATCTACAACTATACCTACTCCATTTCTTGTACTACTCTTTCTTTCATAAAAAAGCTTATCCCCATCCGTGAGCTCCATAGCATTATTCCCTTTCCACCTTATCTCTTGTATACTAGCCACACTAATTCTTCTTCTTTTCATACCTCGACTAACTCCATGCTTTTGCCTGTCGAGGTTCCTATATTCCTAGTAGTAAGTCTAATTTTCCTATTCCTCCTCTTTTCTCATGGACTAACTTCTTTAACTGCATTAGCCCAGAGTCATGCGGTAGCCCTTGCACACTTTTCACTGCAACCAGGCAACGCTGCAACGCGTCGCTTAAAATGGGGAGCACCCTAGCCATATCGCAAAATATTGTTATCTCAAAATTCATGTTTAGGTTGTGACAAAGTTTTACATTGGCTGTCAACTTACCTAATGCAACCCTCCTCCTTTACCCGTGCTTGAGACCGGTAGTAAAAGCTGGGGAAGTTTTCTTAACGGTCCACAGCCTATAGTAAAAATCAATGAAATCAACAAAATATCCTTCTTAAGTTGGATGCTAACACTTAAAAACAATGAAACATGGACCCCCCCTATGGGTCATACAAGAATGAAGCAACAGATCACAGTGGACCCTATAGCTAATTTTGACCTATTTATGAGAGCCTGTAACTGGATGTTGAGTGTGTCAAAAATGAACATGCAAAGTCATGATAGATACTTACGTTGACAGTATAGTAACCCAAACAAGCTCCACACAGTCCACCCAGAGAAGCCTTTGCTCGACTGGGATAACACCATAAGTAATCAGGTGAGCAAATGGCCAAAGTTTCCACCCTGCCTGTCAGGCCAAACAGATTCACATTAGTCTATGAGCAACAAAGATATAATAGCAAACCTAGGAGAACTGCCAAACAGGTAAAATAGAGATTCAGCTTTCAAGCACTCTCCCATAAATTTGCAAACTCTGCTGATTCAATTCGGTCTTGCTGGAGTCCGAAAAAATATAATAAGTTGCCAAATAAATAACTTAGACAACTATTTCATATGCAAAACCATTTAATGCTCAACGATACACAGTATTTTTTAGCCTTGACCACGAAAGTAAAAAAAAAACAGCTCAGTTAATCCTGACTGTTGACCTTGCAGGCATTCATGTGGATAGATCACGCCCAAAAGGCCAAGTGGCTCATTAGTTGGCTAATCCTCCATTGAACAATTCTTATCTGTCAAATGACAGCCAGTGAAAAAATGGCAAAGAATTACAGCAGAGGTCCACATTCAAGATGGTAAAGGAAGAATCATTAGCAATAATCTCCCAATCTGAATAACATTAAGGGTGAGGCCATGAATTCCAGTAGTTCATAGTCAAGGCACCAGGATACCGTGGAGGGTTGATGATCATTCCCTTCTTTCTTTCTTTTAACTTTTTTTTTTTCGGATTGGTGATCATTAATTTCTTATCTAGTGGTATTATATAATTTGCTTTCTTTATGATGAGGCCTATATTAAATCAGAAATCAGAAGCCTAAAGTGCAAAGTCCAGCCGCAACCCAAGTTTTCAAGCCTTAAGATATGTTCGGCTGAGAAGAAAAAGGTGGGAGAAAACTCTCCACAATTCCAAACAAGAAAAGAATAATTCAAGCAATATGGTGATCCATTGAATCCTCGCCTTGTTTTCTTGTGATTCAAATTATTCATTAAGAGACACAAACTAAAAGGTCAGCAGACAAAAATATTGCAAATAAACAAATCGCAGCACCACTTTCTATAATCAACAAACTTGGGAACTTCTAAAACATGAAACTCGAAGATTCATTCCCAGTTTTAGGTGTCATGAGCTCAAACATGAAGAGCCCATGTTCAGTTAAAGCTTCACATATGACAATTGGAGGAGAAAAATAGTACTAAAAAGTGAGGGAACATTTCTTACAGTTAGCATAGGCCAAAATGTTGCCTTCAGCTCGCCTAAAATGTTGGCTGGAGATTCAAAACGTAAAAAGCCCAAGAGAACATAGTAGATACTATTCCACACTGCTGCCCAAACCGTTTGGTCGAACACAACTTTAGCGGGAACTACCCACCAATCCTGAAATGGAAATAGAGCCTGGAATACATAGAAACATTTCAGCCTTCTGCAGTAAAATATAAGTAATAAAAAAAATGAAAGCATCAACCAAATTACAACTAAATTCACCTCACAGAGCTGGTAAATATAATGAGAAAGAGACCCATGAAGAGAAAACCCAACAATGCCAGATCTGAACATGCGAGTCCTATCAAATTCAAATAGTGGTTTTCCTTCATAGCACTGTGAAAAGGATGATACAATTATAAGAAAACTGTGTATAACAAATTCTAATGTTCATGAAGCAAAATCAGTAATTGCTTTGCAACATACAATGGTTAATCAATTCTTACCTGTGCAATCCAATCTCCTATTGAATAAACCACCCCACTTATCACCATTTTGGCAAGAACAGGGTTTGCTTTGAGAGCTTCTTCATATGCACTCCAGTTGTGTTGGGGTGCATATCTCAATATCTCATAAAGGGTCCATCCCTGCTTATAGATAAAAAGAAATGAGGCTCTAGCAGTCAAACCATGCAAGAAACTTTAAGTGAAAAAGATGGAACAAAGACAAGGACTATCCTCCTGATGATCAATGTTAGAACCACTGTCACCAAAAACAGTCAATTTCAATAGAGAGCTCTGATTCTCCAATGAAAAACAGATCATATAGACCAGCACTGTATTTCAAGAACCAAGAACAGCATTTCACAAATAAAATTAACATGACAAAATCTAAAGAGAAGTGCCAATTGTAGAATGCTCAGGAACAGGCAGGGAATCCATCATTATCAGTAGTAATGTTTCAACACAATACAAGGTTTCACAAATTTACTTTCAAAATTCCAGTAGCAGAATCTTTTTCCCACGGCAGAGGGGAGGCGGAGGTCAGTCTCTAGAGGAATAATCCAGGATGCATAACTATAACATGATCATATCATTGCATCAATATATTTAATAGACCCATAAAAACACAGAACCATAGTTGTAAGATAATCAGACTCATGAAGAATCTATTCCTAAATCTGAGTTAAAAGGAAAACAAGTAGTTAAAAAATATTGTGAAATTAGTACTAACAGAATGATTTAATACAAGAGGCAGTCTATGTAAAACACAGGTCTGTTTGTTCGCATTGAAATACATAGGCATTCATGCTGAAATGAGCTCTACCAAAGAATTATTGAAGCTCAGGTGGAGATTTCAATAGTCCTCCACTTTCACTTTCCGATATATTGAATTATCAGGGTGATGGCTGATATTCATTTTAATCTTATTTTGATTCTATTTGCCTGACAGGAAAGGTTATTTGATGCTCACTTTTCGAAATCCATGTTTGATCTATTTTTCTCTTAAATGCTTACAATATGAATCCTCTGCATTCAATTCCTGCATATTCTAATGCAAACAAACAGACCTGAAATATTTAGAAGAAAAAGTCGGGTCATTTGAGCTAGTAGTCTTCCCTCAAAGCAATTGTACAAAAAAAAAAAAAAAATAGCAATCATAAAATTACTTGCCTTCCCGCAACCCACAAAATACCCAACCAAAACAATTCACTCCAACACAAATCAAAGAAACAGGATAAAGATTCCAAATCCCGAAAATCCCACGACACCCCAGAACCATAAACTTCAAATTCAACCAAAAAACCAAAGACCCAGATCGAATTACTCACATGCCAATAATCTCTATCGATGGTGAGCAACTTGGTGATGGCAAAAGTACCAGCAGCAAGAACAATCGCCGCATTGATCGCCCGATCCATCAGCTTCTCCACATCCTCCTCTGCTCCCTTCTCCATAGAAGCAGCAGAAGAGAACCCCTGAAAATCCCCAGCAACCCCACCCTCAAAAGAGAATCGCCCCTCGTTCGCAAACCCCCCAACCTGATTAACACCCTCGATTTCCCGTTCTCTCTCGATGAGAGTCACGGCCCCCCCTTCCTGCTGGTCCGTCGAGTCGCTGCTCTGCACGGGAATCACATCAAGCTCGTCTGCAACAGACCCAGCCGCCCAATCTCTCGCTCTCCTCCTCGCGCTAAAAAAACTGGATTTTGAAGCTTTCAAGGACCTGCAGGAGCAGTGGAGAGACGACCCAGAGAGACCCTTTACGAAAAACCCGAACTTGGGTTTTGTTTCTATGATGGATCTTGCTATGGGGAGGAATTGCTGGGCTGTTATGCTGTTTACAGATGCCATTGCTGTGAGATCTCTGCAAAGAGAGAGATAGAGAGAGAGAAATCGATGTGGGGTCTTGTTTCTTTTATCAGCAAAGGAGAGGAGAGAGAGGAATTGGTGTTTATCTGTGAATGTCAATGGTTCTGGTGGGGGAATTCAGTCCACATAATAATGAGAGATGATGGGTTTTTGGGGGGGCACTGAACAGAACTTGTGATTCTGCTTTTCTTGAATTGATGTGTTTGTTCGACTTAGGAATTTCAACTTCTTTCACTGTACGTTTTCACCGGGTCTGAGTTACATGCACTCAACAGAAGTGTTGGCTAGTGATACGAAAAGGTGAAACGTTCAAGGTCCCAGCATTGAATTCTGGTTTGTTCTGTGATTCAATCCTGTTTTTATGACCTTGGGCCTACTTTCAAGATGGTAAGTGTTAACCATCAGCATTAAAGCCTTGTTGTCCCTGATGTGCTCACGGACTAAGCTTTTTCAAATGGACATGAAATTTTAAGGAGGATTTTATTAAAGCCACGTGGGCACTAAACTAAAAAGGTCTCTTTAGTTTTTACAAGCACCTAAGTAGTTATCTTGGACCATTATTGATTGTTTTTTTTTTTTTTGAACTTAGTGGGACTAAGCGTCAAATTCAAAGCTCACATTTACTGGACAAGGGTTGAATTCGAGGCTAATATATACTAGACAAGCGTCAAATTCAACGTTGGTGCCAGACAAAGGCAAAAAGATCTACATTGGATTCGATGCTCATGAATGCTAGACAAGCGTTGAATTCGATGGTCATATATACTAGACGAGGGTCGAGCTAGACATTGGTGCCTAACAGAAGAGGCATACCAGTGTCAGCATTGGTGCCTTAAAAGAACACACTAACATCAAATTCGATGCTTGTGCCTTCATTTCTTTTGAAACTGGTAGTCTAATGATAGCAACAGCATTTTATTCCAATACAATTGAACATTACATTCCATTTAAAAAATATTTCAATTCATTCCATTCACAACCATTGAACATTTACACATAAATATATATATGACTATTTTAATCCATTACAACATTCCCTTTGAATATTCCATTCATTCCATAAAGTACCATTCCATTCCAATTCAACATAAAGCATTTCCATTCATTGGTGAATGACAAAAATGGTTGAGATGAACAACATACACATTAAAAACGTGAAAGTAAAACACAAAATTCAAGATCTTCCATACATCTGAACAATAACAAACCCCATATACAATTTTAAAAAAAAATATTGAAGATTTTGGGGTGCTCAGATTTCTAAATTGCAAGTCAAATAATATGCAGCAGAAAAAATAAAACAAACATGCAAGTAAATCAATCAACCACACAAGAAGAAGGCACAAAATTTTTAACACAGAAAACTTTAATGGTAAAAAAACTACGAATCCAACAATAATTAACTATCAAACAATGGCAAACAGTTATAAGATATACTCACAACCTTTATCCAGTTACTCCTTCGACCTAAGGACCGAGCTCTTCTTGTGCAACTCGTTCTGTCACAACTCTCCTTCATCGTGCACTGTTCTCTACTTGATAAACTCAAACCTTGAACACGCAAGATGGCCTCAATTTTATACAAGAGATGTAGAAGCAATATTCTTAGTCCAAAGTTTCAGCTTAATTTCTCAATGAAATCTCTAAAGAAAAGGAAAGAATCTCCAATGTAAAACTCAACTCAGATTATAGAGATTTATAGCTTAAGGTTGAGAGATGAACCCTTTTTATAACCCATAATTCATGCCTCATAAGGATACTTCTTGTATAACTCAACTTATAAATCCTAGCACAAATAGGAAATAATTTTGTACAAGGTCGGTGGGATCTTTTCCTCTATTTGATTGATCGGCCAAACACTCAATCGATTTGGTATCGCCTTTGCCTCAAATCCAATCAATTGGGGAATGATAAGATCGATAGAGCACTCTGGTTTTCTGATTTCTTCACTTCAGCTTTTAGCGACATGAACCATAGTCCATTTTATAAGAAATATAAAATACAACTCAATGTGCTTAAAGTTTTGTCCAACCCATGAATTAGCTAAACACATATAAAACCCTAACAATTTCTCCTTTCAGCAATTTATAGACAAACTTCCTAAACATTACATATTACCAAAAATAAAAAATAAAAAAATTGCATTGAGTAGATTGCAATACACACACACACCACACCATCAGTAGGACCATTAGATAAATTGTATGTCTAGTTTGAAACAAAACTCTAGTCTTCTTATCTTCAACTGTCTTCATACTCTCCCCTTTTGTTCATAATTGACAAAAATAATAATGTCAGGATGTTGCATATCTGTCAAGTACGATCTAGCAGTAGCTCCCCCTCAATATTAACTCCCCCTTAATGGTATCTTCGTATCAAGGGGAGGTAGGAGGTTGATCTCATTGATCAAGGATGATTAGACTTTGGTACCCACCCTTGCGAATTTAAACATTTCAATATAATGTGTACTAATGCAGTAGGAAAATTAGCTTTCTTGACCCAAATGATTTTGTTCTTAATCTTTGGCTTAAACAATTGCTTCTTCCATTACTTGTTCTTTGGTAAAGCTCTCAGTTTGTTGCAATGGGGTCGAATATGTCCTTTAATTCCACAATAATGATATGTGGGTGTGACTTTAGGACTTAACATGTGGAGTAGCAGGTGTTATAAAATTTAAAGTAAAACTTTTAACAGAAACAACATTTAGCCTTTGAAGTGGATACACCATGATCATACTTAAGACTGCGTTTGCCATTAGGCCTTTTTTAACTGTTCTAGATATCGTCAAGAGTCATTGATTCATTATTCTTCTTGTTCACCAAGTCTTTTGTAGCATCTAGCTCAAATAATGCTATCTTCAATTTGTCATTCAAATAATTTTTTTCAACTTGACAAGTCTGCAACTCTTTCTTCAAGGTCTCAACATCTTGTTCATAATTTTGACTCGGAATTTTTTTTCTAATTTTCTAAGAGTTTGACCTTTGAAAGTCCTTCCTCCAATTTAGCCTTGAGAGAAATTATATGTTCTTGTGAAACTTTCCACTCAAGTATAATCTTATTCCCATACTTTAGCAACTTAGCACAATCTTTAAACAAACTATTATATTTCCCTTCCCAATCAGATTATTCATCTAACACTTTATTTTCAAAACCATTGTTAGAAGCAACCTATAAAGATCTAGTATGAAAGCCATAAGCTTTTCTTTGCTAGGAGCAAGATTCTCAGTCTCAAGTTTTTGCTCTTTTCCATCAAAAGAATCATCATTCCAAGTTAAATTGAATGCCTTTTTCTTCGCCTTCATTTTCATATTTCCACAATCACATGTAACATGACTGTAGCCTTGGCACTCAAAGCACTTAACCCCTTTTGAAGATTTCTTTAAAAATTTTGGAATCTTTATATCACTTTTCTTTTTCATGAGCTTCTTAAAAGTCTTCATGAACAAAACATCTTCTTTTCTATCTACTTCCTCAGAATCACAATTTGAATCACTTTCAACTATTTTTATTGATTCCTGGAAAACTTTTAAGGTCAATCCTTTTGATTTTATGATCCGATCAGCAATGAAGTTTGCCTCAAAAGTTTAAAGATTTCCTACCAACTCATCAACCTTAATATTATTCAATTTATTAGTTTCAGCAATTGCTACTACTTTGGCATAATAACTATCAGGGAGAGATCAAATAATTTTTCAAACAATCTTATCCTTGGAAATTGGTTCCCCAGATTAAAACATGAGTTCACTACATCACTTAGCTTGGCATAAAAGTTATCGAACTTTTCATCATCAATCATTCTATGAGTCTCCAAAGCAATAATCAAATTCTGCAACTTAGTTTCTTTCATCGAATTAGTTCCCTCATGCACTATTTGTAAGATGACCCATGCATCTTGCGCATTCATATAAGTGGAAATCTTACGAAATTCAGATGATGATACTCCATTGTAGATTTCATTGATAACCTTGTTATTGTAGTTGCAGGCATGCTTTTCATCTTTAAACCACTCACCCATAAGCTTTTCAATGGTTTTTCCTTCAGCAATAAGCATTGGTGAGAGTATCCTTTCACAACAATCTATCATACATCTTCATCTATGGATTTCAGAAAAGCCATCATCCTAACTTACCAATAGACATAGTTATTAGATCCATCAAATAAAAGGGGCTTGTATGTAGATAAGTCTTCCCGGTTGTTGAATGCAGTTCTAGAAATTGCAAAGATTCAACACAGAAAATTATTGTAACCCACTTTAATAACAGTTGAAAATTTTTGGGCATCCTACATTTCTAAATTTCAAGTCAAATAATATACAGTGAAAGAAATAAAACAAACTTGTAAGTAAATCAATCAACCACATAAGAAGAAGGCATGCAGATTTTTTAATATGAAAAACCCCAACGAGTAAAAAACCACGAATCCAACAAGGATCAACTATCAAGCAATAGAAGACAGTTATAAGATATACTGACAACCCTTATCTAGTCAATCCTTTGACCTAAAGACCGACTTTTTCTTGCACAACTCCTTCTGCCACAACTTTCTTTAATCGTGCATTACTCTCTTCTTGATTAACTCACACCTTGAGCACATAAGATGGGTTCAGTCTTCTACAAAAGATGTAGAAGCAATATTCTCTAAACCAAAGTTTCATCACAATCCCTCAATAAAAACTCTGAAGAAAAGGAATGAATCTCTAATGTAAAATCTCAACTCAAATTATAGAGATCTGTACCTTAAGGTTGAGAGAGAAACCCATTTCATAACTTACAAGTCATTTCTCATATGAATACTCCTTATAGAATTCAACTTACTAATCCTAACACAAATTAAAAATAATTCCACATAAAGTTGGTGGGATTTTTTCGGTCATCTAATCGATCAGCCAAATACTTGATCGATTGAGCTCAGCCTCAAATCCAATCGATCAGGCAATGAACGGTTTGATCAGGCACCCTGTTTTATGATTTCTTTACTTCAGCTTTAGGCAAAACGAACCACAATCCATTCTATGAGAAATATGAAATACAATTCAATGGACCAAAAGTTTTTTCTAACCTATGAATTATCCAAAAACATAAGAAAAACCTAACAACTACATCATTTTCAGTTGAATAAACTTGCACCAAGGGATTGCAACAATGTCCTCAACTCTTAGACTTACCATCGACATGTTGTTGCTACATAGAGAAAGTCATCAATGTTGTATTAGCAACAGGTAGATGGTTTTTACATAATAATGATGGAATACATGTAAAGAAATCAATATTGACCAAAACGGTTGGTTAAACACTCCCATAAGCAATTGTGCTTCTACAATGTTAAGAGAAAGAAAAATTATTTAAATTATGTATAATGCATTGCATGACCTTCATATACTTTACATTCATCTAGGGTCTAAACATATTCAAATGGAGCTTCTCAAGAAAATTATGACATTCATGGCAAAATCACAAATTATTGTGTCGTACATGTTGAATATAAACAAAGAGGAAGAACCCACTAATGTTCTTACATTTTCCTTGTAATAATAATTTTTAACAATTGGTTACACATGTTCTTCCAACACATAACATGCTACCCTGTACATCTCCATTTACAAAGAACAAATCTCATCCATGGAGCATTCATAAAGAGCTTCTCAAGAAATTTATGACATTCATTCAAAATTACCAATTTTGAAGAACTCACTAACCAAACAAACAAAATAATGTACAAAAGTGAGGAAAGAACCACTAACAAAATAATGTGAAGATATCCAACAAAGAAATAGAGTAACACAAAAATAAAAAAAACACTTCATGCAACATTGAAAGAAAATTGACAAGAAATAAAAAACACAACCAAACAAATCCAAACATGAGGCTGATAGAGGTGAAGATGACAGGGGAAAAACATCACCTTCAATAATACTTCAAAAATGAAATGGAAATGCTTTTGGGGACCAAACAAAGCAATAGAGAAGCACCTTCAACGCCCTAGTATGAAGATTCAAGAGTAGGCAGCAAGACGGTCAGATTCATCGTTGAAGGGTGGAAGAAGAAGAAGGAAGGGTTTTTGCGATATAAAGTGTGACAGAGGAGGTCAAGTTCGACCCTCCTCTGTTAAAATGAGCATCGAATTCAATGCACATTCCCATTCCATTAAAAAAAACCATGACCACTTCTATGTCTATCAAGCTAAGGGGGCCTTTTTGGTTTAGTTCTCACTTAAGATGATTTTTCGGGTAAAATACCAAATTTTAAAACAATTAAGCAATCCTTTTTAATATTTTATTATATAAGTTTGTCCATATAACTTTTACAATGTGATAAATTTATTTTCCCTACTTTACTTTTTGATAAATTTGTCTATGCTATTGATATTATATGAAAATTTGGCTCACATGATTTTACCAAACAATTTATCTATAAAGAGCACAATTGAAATAGCTCTATTTCAAGTAGAATAATTTCATCAAGCTCTATTTTAATTTGATAAAACTTGGCAAATAGTCCTAAGTTTTTTGAGTACTTAATAGTTCAACTGAGCCATGAATGAATTATATGTATATTGTTGTTCTATCTCTCCTCTTTTTGTTACTAGAAAAATCTTTATTATACAACTACTTTACCAATACAACTTTTATTATATTGCAACTCGGCTTTCGTTAATTGAATCACAAACCCACACCCACACAATCTATTTGTAACAATATCTAACTTGAATCGTCAACAACCCCACCCCCCCCCCCCCCGCCCCATTCTCTCTCTTTGACTTTCACGCAAGAGGATAAAAAATTAGTGCAAATATATTTCTAGTTTTGCCTTTCCTCATTTTATTTTTAATTCATAAAAGAGGGAAATTCTCTAAAAAAACTAGGTTTTTTCTTTATCATTTTCTTCTCTCTAAAAGATATGGCAACTTAACATATCTATCCCTTAATTCCCTCCCTCAATCTTTTGAATTTGTCCCTCATCAAACATGAATCAAGAGCAAGAAGCTCCCCCATGGAGACCCCCTTAATGAAAACTTTGTTGAAAAGTTGAGTTGTTTTAAATCAACATATTCTAATGGGGCTTAACAAGTCTTTAGGAGCTAGTCTCACCTTAAAATTAAGCATATGACTAATAATATGATTAATGTGGTCCAAGGAATGAGTCTAGTGGAGTAAATTTTGGTGATATCTTATAGATTAGATCCTCTTGCGCTCTGGATAGGATTTTGTGAGGGCCTTGAGTGGGGTCCAATCATGGGAATTTCTTGATGCTCTTGAGTGTGGCCATCGCCTACCCCCTTTGAAAGAAAATTCTAACTCTGCTGCTGCTTGAAATTGCTTTATCTAAATTGGAAGAGACTTGATAGTCACATAATAGTCCTACATCTGAATTGGCTGTCATGGTATGTTGGTTATGTTATTGTTATTTTTTAGATCAAGAATATTGAATTCATCCTAATAGCATGTAGAATTGAAAAAACTTTTATTATTATTATTTTTGTTAGGGTAAGTACCCACCCACCAATACACACACTGTCATGCCTCGAGCTTGAGATTCTGCGATTAGGGCAACTCTCGAGGCGCGGCATACGTAATCTTGTGGCAATCCATGCGGTATTAAAACACACACGAACCACCAGAAGGGAAAAACGTATATAACTCTTGTATGAGGATTGACATGTAACACATGTCTATTTAAAACATTTGCAGAAGCCTGTATTTTTTCACCTATACTTAATAATATCCTATACAATTTATATTTTGAGATATGATATTAAATATAAATTGGGTCTATTAAATTGAAAATTGTAAGCCAAAGATATAGAATTTAAAATAGTCTCTTGTATGAAATATGTTCCCATGCATAGACTAACATATCCAATATACAAATGTCTATATAAATGATCTAAAATATGAATACGTGGTGTGACCAAATGCATAAAGCCTAAGTACAATCTAAAAAAGAAACATACATGTCCATCAAAATCAGGTGATATAATACAATATGACATAATGGCATGATGCACAAACATAGCCATACCAATGGCATATTCTAACATGTCCCAAAATATATACGAGACGCTTTGTGACATAGATAACTGGAGAATGTTGTCAAGTTCACATTACTATACTATATCTTGGGAAGTCTCTGGAAGCTCCTTTACAAATATGTCAAAAGTGGAATATGTACTTAGACCTGTTTGTAACACCAAAGATAGCATTGTAAACACAACGGTTTAACAAATATAGGTGCATATAAAACTAACATATTGTATTAATTGAATTAGAGAAATATTAATTAAAAGAGAGTAATAACCATAAGCTAGGTATGTTGTGCATATAAATACAACATGAATAAGGAATCATAATTAGAGATATAGTAACATATTAGTTGGCATCTACAAGATTATATTCTCTCTAAGGAGAGTATATAACATACAGAGGAAAATATTGCTAGAGGATTAGTCTAGCTACCTGAGGAGCGCCGACTAACACCTCCATAAACTATTGCAGTAGTAACATAAAGGATACCCGAATTAGTCCCGTCGAACTTAATAAGGGTATAAGCTAAATGGTGCTGACTCAACATATTAAGACCGTCCCGAATTCAAATTATTCATACTTTTCATCAGTTGTAATGATCGTCTTATATTCATACATAATCATTCATACTAATCATTGATTGTAACGATCATCTCATATTTGTACATAATCATTCATACTTATCATCGATCGTAACAATTGTCTCATAGTCATATATAATCATTCATACTTATTATCGATCGTAACGATCGTCTCATATTTATATATAAAGGGTGTACCGGTCTTGAAATCACATTTAGTCATAAAAATAGAAATTAAACAAAGTAACAGACAATAGACAATGCATACTTAAATGAGCGAGCTTAAACACTTTTAATCTTAGCTACACCTATTTTTGCTCATGTGCCCACACTCAGAAAAAGCTCCGTCTTTGATTTTGCCTAAAGATTCGCCAGGAAGAATGGATACATAATTTAATTATGTTGAGGGCAAAGTTTACTTGAACAATAAGAATGCATTGAATTGAAAAATTATCAAGGTTATTTACTAGCCAACCATATGCTAAGATAATCTGTGTTTCCATAGTCATTCAATACGGTGTATTAAAAAACGTCCGGTATCAATGTGCTATTAAAATCTTGGTGTTATCTCATATCAAAGATGGACAACTCTTCTTATACCAATACCCATGACATAACGTTGAAAAACAATTTGGAAAATCAAAGGGGATAAGTGGCAGCTCTACACTCTTCCTCCTTATTATCTGACTACTATTGAGCTAATTTAATTGGGGTAAAGGTGTCATATCTAAAGCCTTACAAGGTCTTGCAAATTCCTAATTTTCAAATTTCACTGTGTTCTTATAGCTTAGCCATGTATAGGTCATGGCTTAGCCATGTGTCATGAGTTTTCTCGTAATTTTACCTGCATTTATGGCTTATTCATATGCTGATCTTCGGCTTAGCCGTTTAAAGCCTATGGCTAAGCCACTGCTTGGCTACAGTTTAGCCGTAGTGTATTTCACGGCTTAACCGTGGGGTCAACCGTAGAACAAGTCAGGTTTTTAGGTTTCTGGAATGCTGGCCATAAAATGTCTACGGTTTAGCTACAACTTGGATACGACTTAGCTGTAGTTCATTTCATAGCTTGGCCATGGGTTAGCCGTAGAAAAAATGCATAATTTTTGGTCTTTGGATTCTTGGCCGCATTGTATTTACAATTTAGTTGTAAGCTTCAGAATTCCTAAAGATGGGTTAATGAAGAGGTTTAACTCTTGATGGAAATTCTTTCATTCAATTCTACTATCATTTTCTTTGTTCAAACTATTATCACACATTTTCAAAACCCACATTTTATCATTATTTCATAAGCATACTCATTATCATTTAAATAATCATATATTCTTAATTAAGAGGGTAAAAGAGCTGTAAGTTTGGCATCAGTAAATAATTCATTAAGAATCAATATAATAAACCATGCATGTAGTAAATATATACAGTTATACTTGCCTTTAATACAGTGCTTGACCTAAATCAACTTCTTTTTTTGATTTGATGGTGGAGAAAGCCTTAATAGAAAATAATCTAAGACATGCATTGAAGAAATGAGCATGAGATGCATGCATGGTATAAGATTTAGTCTCCTTGACTCTTTTGAACTCAAAGAAATGGAGGGATGATGGAGTTCTTACCTTAAGGAGCTATAACGAAGAAGAAGAGATAAAATGGAGAGATTCCAATGGAGAAGACAAGCAAGAAGATGATGATGAAGGCAATGAGAGTCGTGGCTCCAACATGCAAAAGCTCCAAGCTTAGATTTAATGAGGAGAGTGAAAGAGAAAGAGAAGCTAGAGCTCCAGTAAAGGGATTAGGGGAGAAATGAAAAGGGAACAATGATTTGCTCCTCTTTCAGTCAAATTTTCTGAAATTTTTGCATGCAAGTCCATTTGATTTGAGGAAATTACATTTTAAGTCAATTAGACTTCAATTGGGCTAAGTTGGTTTCGAATTGAGTTGAGCTAAACATGAAAGTTGACCTACAAAATGAAATGCATATGATGCAACTAATATGGTGCTAAGATGATGTATAAATGATGTGCCCAATGAATGCATGACTCAATATATGAAAGGTACCAAAATGAGACATAATTCCTACAGAGTTTGGTCAAATCCAACTACCTATCCAACCAAGACCCAATAAACATTAAGAACAATATAAATTAAGGTCAAAATACATTAATTAATAGGAAATCAAGTTTAATTAATATAAATTACAATTAAGTCCGATCGGGACCTCACACACACTCTCATAAGTTTGTCCTTATTGACTATGTAAATGTGGGTCGTGCCGGCCTGTGCAAATTCACAGGCCATGTTGTGCCGGCCTAAGTGCTCAGGGAGCATGCCTAGAACGGCCCTAGATGTGTCGTGCTGGACCCAGCCCATGTAGTTGCCCACAAGGCCACCGCCAGCCCATATTTATGTTTAAAAAAATTAAAAAGATTGAGAATATAAATTGGTGAAAATTTTAACAATGACTTTTTAAAGATTTCATCTTGAAATAAAATTAAAACTAATAATATAAAAGCACATAAGTATTGACAAAAACAAAAACTAATTATTTTTTCTAATTTGCTTTAAATAAGATTTAAGCATATATGATTGTAAGTGTCCACAATGGTTACTAGCGCTACATTGAAATTGTAAGCCCATTACAAAATATGCATTGCACATTCTCAATAGTTTTTCCAGTGTTATTACTAATTGAAACTATTTGCAAATAACTCCAAATATTACAAATCATTATTCTATTCTTTTTCTCTAGAGAAGAAGAACGTTCAGTTTGCCTTGCATCAATGTTGAACGGCTGCGCTGGCTTAGCCATTTTTTAGAGCTTGAAGAGAGTTACTGGTTCCTTATAAAATATTACCAAGAGAAAGAGAGCTAACAGTTAAGGCCTTAGAGAGCTATAAGCGAAAGAAAAGATTTTTAGTGGAATGTAAGTATATGTTGAGAAATGAAGGGAAGTAGGTGTTTTAGATTTAGAAAAGGGTGAAATGACACAAAATTCCCCTCATATGACCGTTATTTGGCAGTTGAGAAAAGGAAGAAAGTGAAAAAAGACACAAATACCCTACCTCAAATGGCTGTTTTATTTTTTTCTTTTATGGGGAGGGTGATATATTAAATTTAGCTATGGACTCAACTGTGCTGTGCCACAGCCCAGAGCCCTCGGCCCAGCTCGGTGCAAGATTTTTATAGGTCGGCCCCTTGATTGCGGTCAAGGGGTTGGGCCTGCCCATGGTACGAAAAATATGCTTGGGTCATTTCGACCTTGGGTGGCCCTGCCCATATTTACATTGTTACTATTGGTGCTTCAGTAAAAATTGATTCCTTGTTTTTATACAAGAGAGGTGCCTCACATCTAAGCTACAGTTCACATAGTTGACATTTTTTTTACTTTCGATCTTTTTTTCCATTAACTTGTGACTGTGTTTTTTAGGTCATGTGCATGCTACTGTGATTAGGAGTGTACAAAAAATTCGTCGATCCGTAAAACCAAACCAATCCGATCCCATTGGCGGTTTTAACCGATCCAATGGTTAATGGTTTGGTGATTGATTGAAAAAAATTATAATCCATTAGTAATGATTTGGTGATGGATTTTATTCTTAATCCACCGATTTACACCGATCCAAACTGTTGAAATAAGAAATATATATTTTTTTCATATAAAAAATATTAAAAATCAACATTTGAGCCATTCATCATTTAACTTTTAATCTTAGCCATTTACTCTTTATATAAAATAGTGAGGAAATAGTTGGCACAATCATTAACAAATTGAATGGTTTTAATCGAATTGAATCGTTGATCCATGGATCAACAGTTCAATTTGGTTTGATTTTTCATGGGTAACGAATTGGCTATGGATTACAAAATATCAATCCGTAGGTAACGGATTAGTGACATATTAGGTTCAATCCAATCCAATTTAAACTGTATACATCTCTAACTGTGATGCCCTGAGCATGCAAATATTTGAGTAATAAAGAAGAGAAAAGATCTAACAAGACTCATGATCCACAAAGAAGCTCTCACATGTCCTTTTAAAAAAATATATAATTATTTTATATAGGTCTACACATGTGATTCTCAAGATCATTAGAGAGAAAAAGACAAAAAAAAAAAAAAAAAAAAAAAACAAGGAAAAGATTACACATCTTGGTGACGCATCTATTCGCCTACCAAGTGGAGTCTGTATGAAGGTTTCCAGCCCCTGGGCATCTAGATTCGACTCACAAGTGTCGAGTGTTGATACATGTAGGCTCTCAGTTGCAGAGTCAAATAAAATTTAATAATGCATCATGAAGAGACACGTTTTAACATCCTAAAAGTTGAGATTGAATTGTGAATTAAAAAATAAAAATTTAGATTCAACTAGCCTTTGCCTATTGGTGACATGGTGGACTGTGATAGATCCATCCACCATCATCGTAAGTGAATACTCAGAGGATTCGAACTCAAAAAATAGCTCTCTTTAGTGGAGCTTGATGGGAGGGGCTATTTAATTAAAAAGCATAGCTAGCACACTTACCTTTTCTTTTAAACGTAATAATAATAATTTGAAATTACCCATAGCGAAGGAGAGGGAGAGGATGGAAGGGAGAGAGAAAAAAGAGGGAGGGGATGGGGGAGAGGCAAGAAATAGAGGAGAAGGAGAGGAAGAGGAAGGAGGGGAGGGCTAGAAAGAGAAAAGAAGAGGAAGAGGGAGGGAACCATCCCCCTTTGTTGGAGCCAGAGATCGTCACCGAGAGGGGGAGGTAGAGAAGGGGAGAGAGGGACAAAGAGGGGAAGGAGAGAAAAAAAGAGAGGGGGCATTTGGGTAATTTCATATATATTTGAAAAAGGGTGAGTGTATTGACTCTTTTTTTCTAGTTCAGATAGCCCCTCCCGAGCTTAATTTTGTCAACATAAATGCTAGGGAGAGACAAAGGCCCTTCTAAAATGAACCAATCATGTCAACATTAAATGCAGCATGGATGAGTGTTAAGTATATTATTTGTCATAATTCTAGCACCTAGACATTTTTGTTGTAATGGTTAGCAACTCTTGACATTGTACCCGAGACACTACATGTCTTGGGCTTGGGTTTGAATCCACGCTGTCGTTTTTTTATAGTGGCAATTTTCAGATTCCGCCGCTAAAGGTCTTCATCAGCAGCACACTCCGCTATTTGCCACTGCAAGTTAAAAATTTACATCTATACAGCAGCATAAAAAAATATTTGCCGCTAAAGTTTCGTTTTACTCATTGCTTGGTATTAATATTTAGTGTATATAGCAGCAGACAGTATTGTATGTTGCTATAGTAGTGAAAAATTAATATATACAGCAGCAGGCAATAATGTTTGCTGCTATAAAGGCATATGGTTAGAATTTTAACTAGTGGTTGCCTATTGAATAGTATAGTATTGAATTATTTTTTCTGCACTAGGAGGTATTTGAAATTTGTATCATTTCATTTTAAAAAACAAAAAAAGCCAAGGCTCGTATACAAGATTTTCCGATAGGGTCCAGATTGGTTTTGGATCTCATGTTTTGGCTTGGATCGCTAGTCAAATTGCTTGCACAAATGTCCATCATCAGATTAACGACTCTAATTTCTTTACACCATTAAATAATGGCTCCGCATTAACAAAACTCTCACTTTCTCTCATGTATTCAGGTTCCTCTCGCTTCCTCTTGGCTCCAATTAAGTATCGACCTCCTAGTGGGGGCCACATGAGGGTCTCTCCATATATAAGGATCCATTTGTTAATGATCACGTACCTTCATTTGTACCCATCCAAATCCATTTTTTTTATAAAAACCATTTTAGCTGCAAAAAAAATGCCACTAAAACTGCTTAAAAAAACACTATCCAATAAAAAACAAAACCTTTTAGTGGCACATGTTAATATTAACAGGGGCATTTGTTTAACTGCTGCTATTTCCTTATTTTTAGCAGCAGACATTTGTCCACCGCAAAAAGGTGGTGAGAAATAGCGATAGAGGGTATTAGTGACAGACAATAAAGTTTTAGTGGCAGATTTTATCTTTTAGTGGCAGAAAAAACTGCCGCTATATATGTCTTTTTTTGTAGTGCATTGTACCCGAGACACTACATGTCTTGGGCTTGGGTTTGAATCCACGCTATCGTTTTTTTGGTATTATGTTGTGGAAACGTGCTTTGGTATTATGTTGTGGAAATGTGCTTTAAGTCTCTGGGAGGCGTCCCGCTCCTTTCATATATCTCATTATTTTTTAAGGGCTAGGACCTAGGAAAGAGTCTGCACACCTAGAAAGAACAATTAAGAGCTAAGGTACAGTTCTCATTGTGATTGTCATTTGTCATCATCATTTAACCTTACTTTATAAATTTGGGTAGAATTAAAAAGTTTGAATGAGGTTAGAAAAAATATACTATGGCCTTTTGTATTCTTTCCCTAAACTAGAATTCGAGTCCTTTGGCCATATCAATACTCTTTTAACAGTTCAGTTATGATTATCTGGCTTTTGTGGATGGCCTTCAGTTTGCAAGGCAAGACTCACAGAAAGCCGCAGTTCCTGGTGACTCCGCAGGACCCATATTACTGTTTTACATAGCCATGCCTAGCCCATTTGTTTCTTTTTTCTCATGGGCTTTTGGGTCCTTCCAGTTATCTTGTACAGCTCCACAGCAGAATCCTCTTGGAGTATACAAGGTAGTCATAGGACCGAGTCCAATCCTCTGGGCTTAGACTCAAAAAATTTGTGAGGCTGCATGGTTGCACTCATCCATTAAAAGATCTAAATCACTCCATTCCTCCTCATATCTGTTCTAAGAAGCATCATTTACGAACCTAAGCAGGGGCATGTAGAAGGGAAGAGCACAATCATCTTGACTGGTTTAAAGTTTTAATAAGTAAATGCTCTTCTTTTGGATTGCTGAAATAAATAGTGGAGTGTAGAGCTTTATGAATTCACCAAGGGACCACTATCTCTCATGCTAGAGCATCTGTCAATAATTTTGCATTCACACTCTTAAAAATAGTGAGTTGCTGCCACAGCAGTGCTTTTTTGTCTAATATTGCCTTTGACTCTTTTTTAAAAAATAGTCTGTTGCTGCCAATATAAACAAGTGATCTTTCAAGGACGGTGAGCTTTTGATCCAAATGACATCCATGCTGAGCCAATCCAACCTCAACCCAATTTTTGTCTCAGGTTGGGTCCATACATGTTCAACCTGTAAACCTGAATCGGACCAAACCTAACTGACTTGTAATTTTTTGCAGCCAACCAACTCAGCCTGACAATCAAGGTTCATGCTGACATTCCAAAGCTGAGTAATAACTGGATTTGGTTTGTTTCAGGCCCACACCATTATTTTCACAGATCAATTCCACCCTACTAATTGCCACATGTCGTGTAACATCCACTGTGTCATGTGTAGCTGATGTAAAGATGTGGGCCCATGTGTAGTTGACATATATGGAGTTAAGGGCTGCCCCCAATCCCCATGCCCTCACAGAATTTCTTAGCCTCCGAAGTTTTGGACTTTCAAATGGTTTCTATGGGCAGAGGAAGAGAATTTATGTGAGCCAGTCACAAATTTCAGCCCACAGTTTTGATGCAAGGATTCTCTCATCCATTGCCTTGCCACTTGTGTCCTCCCTTGTTGTCTTCTGCTTGATAATGGGGAGAGTCATTATCTGATTGCAGACTGATAGATAATGCCAAGGGGCAGTTGACAAAGACAAATGGTTGCTAGCCACATACACAATTGTTTCAAATTCCTTTGTATCTTACGTAGTTGAACAGACCTGTGTAATGGGCCCACTCCGATTGCTTGTAGCTCTTGATTACACCCTTCGTCACTAGGTCGATTTCTTGTAGCTCTTGATAACACCCTTCTTCACTAGGTTGGCAAATTGGGTCGATCCAACTAGATTGTGACACTGGTTGGGCTTGTAACTGAAATTTTCAATTTCACTTGGGTCAGTCTGGGCTTCAAATTGACACTAGTTGGTTTTTTTTTTTTTTTTTGGATGAAAAAAGGTTAATTTATGGTGAAGTCCGACGTAAATTGAATTTAGGCAACTCAATCCATGTTGAGAAACTGGCAGCATGGGATAGGGTCAGGTTGGCCCTATAGTATTTCAGTTGCGGTTTAGTTGGTCCAAAGCCTCTCATTCTGCCAAACTTTCACCGCGACTCCTCAATAGGCTTGCTCTTGAACTGGGCCCGCATGGGATGATTTTTAGCCTGAAATACATTTTTCTCGGTAGAACATGGATGCGTATATGCATCTAAGTTACAGGGTTCATTAGTCAACCATTTAGGGGATGGTCCTTTGTATACGTAATGGCCACGTTGCCCGACTTATTTAGCACAAAGAGCTAGCGCATGGTTTTGCAACTGAATTGGATTCAGACCTAATGTGATGTAGGCCTGAGCATGAATAGGCCGGCCCATTGGGCCTAATCATAGGCCCAATATGAAATCTTTTTAATTAAGAGTTTTGGCTATTTATGAGTCTTAATTAAGTATTTTTATTTATCTAGGAATCTTTAAATTAGGAGTTTATTTGATTAGAGATTTAATTTCTTCTTTTAATTAGGCTTCTTTAATTATTAGAAAAGTCTTGATCGAAGTAAGATGTTAATCCTTCATATATATAAAGGATATGCCTCAATTGTAATAAAATGCTTATTACCAATTAAATCAAAGTTTTATCTTTTATAAGGTTTTTATCTTCAGTAATGGTATTCTCTTTTCTTATGAGGATGCCCTAGTGGCTGAATCCATCCTTGGATTTAATCAATCATTCGGTAGATTGATCTATATATCGATCGTGGATTTGAGCCTGCATCAATTGGTACCAAAGTGGAAGAGCAATTGCTAGGAAGATAGTAGTCCTTCTTGGATTTCTATCCCATCATCTGTCATGCCTCAAACCCGAAAATTGGGGATTAAAGTGGACCCGAAAGCACGACACACGTAACTTGTAGCAATCCGTGTTATATCAAGAAATATACAAACTGCCACAAGGGTGATTCTACAGGTACGTGTGAAGAAGATCAATAAAGAAGTATCAATTAATTGAATAATAAAGCGGAAACTTGTAAATTACACCTGTAATCATCATAAACACTAATAAAACATTCATTCATTAAAATTGCCAATTTTGTTAAGTAGTCCAACAAAATGCACATGATATACACAAGAAACATAAACATATATAAAATACAAAATAATATGTCCATAAATCTATGATTCCAAAAATAGCATAATAATGATGGCATGATTTATCCACAAGTTCAAACATGGCTACTCCCGATGTAATTCAAAATAAACCCCATGACGCATTATGTAGGATGATTAGTAGGAGATGTTATCCTCATTTCACTCATCTACACCCTGAGATACCATCATGGATCCATCTGGGGCCTCATTGACTGCCGTGTCAGTAATGGGTTTTATACTTGTAATGCCAAGAGTAGCACTGTTAAGATGATGGTTAACCAAATATAATAATACATAAAACTATCATGACGTATCAATTGAATTTAAAGACATATTAATTGAAATAGAACAATTACGGAAGCTAGTCATATTATGTATAAGAAAAAGTATAAATAAAGAATCATAAATGGAATACAGTAACATATTAGTAGGCATCTACATGGTTATCTTCTCTCAAAGGGAGAGCACATATCATACGGTGGGAAATCACTAACAGTTGGGCAAAGATCCGTCTAGCTACCCAAAGAGCGCCAACCAACTATTCACATAACTACTGCAGTAGGTGATAGATGGAACACCTTATGTCGGTCCAGTCGAACATCCTATGGGTATAAGTTAAGTGGTGCCGACTCAATATATCAAAACTGATTGAGATTTATAACTTTATATTTATTATACGTAGCGATCGTCTCTTACTTATACAGAAGCATATATCAGTCTTGAAATAGTAGATAGTGATAAAATTAGGATTCAATAGAGTAACTGATAATCAAATGATGTATACTCAAGTGAGCTAATAGTGCTCGAACACTTTCAAGCTTAGTTACCCCTCTTTTGGCTCACGGGTTCATGCTTAGTAAAAGCTTTCTCTCCGATTTTACCTTAAGGTTCACCTAGGAAGAATAAGCACATGATTTAAATTATGTTGAGGATAAGGTTTACATTAACAATATGAATGCATTTGATTTGAGAGGTTGACAATGATATTCACTAGCCAACCCTAACTAAGATAATTTGTGTTTCCTTAGTCATTCAACACAATGTATTCATAAAACATCCGTGTCAATGTGTTACCAAAATCTTAGTATTGCATTGTATAAGTAATGGACACCACTTCTTATACTAAAACCTATGATGTGACGTAGGGAAAACAATCGGAAATCAAGAGGGAATGAGTGACAGCTCCACACTCTTCCTTCTTAGTATTTAATTATCATTGGGCTAATTTGTTTTTGGTAAAAGTATCATTTTTAAAGCCCTACATGATCTTTGATTACACTTAATGTCCTAAGGGTAATATTGACTTTAAACATGTCTCTAGGGTCTTAATAGAAGGCAAAGATAGCCCCTAATTGATCCCTATTTAAAATAAAAACAAATAAAGTTTTGTTACAAAAAAGTTGTACCCGATCGATCGAATTCCCACCTAGGGAAGCAATTTGATTGATCAGACAGATTAGCCCTATAGCCATTGGCTTAGGCAGATTCAGTTTCAAAACCGATTCTTCTCTCTTTCCCTTAGCTTCTTCCACTTCAATTCACAAATTAAACCTTCAATGCATTCTTAATACCCATCTACACGACAATTGGGTTTCTCCTTCGTCTATTCCCATCATTCAATCTTAATTACACTCATTAGCACATAAACCATCTACATTATTAAGATTAAGAGTAGAAGAACTGTAAATTGACATTAGTGGAGAGTTCATTTAGAATCAACATAGCTAGCCACACATGCAATACATATATACACTTATACTTGCCTTTAGCTCAATACTTTGCTGAAATCAAGCTTTTCCTTAGTTTAATGGTGGAGAAAGCCTTAATATTAGAACCAATCCTAAGGCATGCAATTGATGAAATGAGTATGAGATACATGCATATCACAAAATTGAGTTTCCTTGACTCTATTGAACCCAAAAAACTGAAGTGGTGATCAAATCCTTACCATAGAGAGTTGTAGGGAAGAAGAGGAGGTGTAATTGTAGCTTCCAAGGGAAGAAGATGAGCAAGAAGGTGATTGGGAAGAAGATGGTAGCCTTGGCTCTTGCATCTAAGAGCTCAAGATCCAAATTCTAACACCATGCTTGAAGAGGAGAATGAGAAAAGAGGAGGCTCTAGCAAAGAATTAGAGAGAGTGAAGAGGGAATGAGGTGGTTAGCTGTTTTAATTCAAAATCTCTTGGGAATTACAAGTAAGTCTAATTGGACTCTAGTTGGGCTAAGATGGATCCGGATTGAGTTAGGCCAAACATGAAAGATGACCCACAAGATGAAATACACATGATGCAATTAATATGATGTTAATATGATGCAAAACCATGCAAGTCTAGATTACAAGAATGTCTTTGACTACCTAAGTAAGGTTCGAACCCGACCTAACTACCTATCCATAACTTAATCTCAAGGGATTTTCATTGAACTAGCCCAAATAGGTATTAATTAAGGTGAAACAAGATTAGTTATAGAGTAAATTATGATTAGTTCGAGTTTGGAATGTACATCATCATCCTTCCATCTAGCATCATCACCATCACTGAAACTCATCCCATCATCATCCTCCCATCCATCATCATCACCGTCACCAGAGCTAATCCCATCATCATCCTCCCATCCATCATCATCACCATCGCCAAAACCCATCTCCACCGAAAACCACTTCAGAAGCCATCCCATCCACCTCCTCGAGTTCTAAACCCTCCACCCTTTCCTTTCTTTCATTCTTTTGTAGCAATAAGGGAGAAAAGTCTCCCTATCACGTGCCAATCACCTGACTTATGCTAGATTGCCAGAGTCTAGAGTCTATTATGTTCCATTAGGGCCCAAGTTTAGGTCTCACCCAAACCCAAACTGACCAATCAGGTAAAAGAAAAAACAAAGTTGTTGACACAGTCCATAGGATGTTAAGCCAAACCAAAGCATAGTTTTTCTTCATGATCGATCTCAATTGCTGATTCTAAAAGGGGTGACTCTTGGCCATTTGACCTCCGAACTTTGATCCATCTTCAGAAACATGTTATTGTCCTTCTTTAAAAGCAAGTTAAGTATATTCTTCAAAAGGAGTAAAATATTATTGTTCTTGCATCCAAGTCACCATTAAATTTGCTTGATACTCAATTGAACAAAAAAGAAGCTTATATTAGCACACATATAAAAATTGGTATTTTAAGAGTTAGTTTTATTTTGAGAAATTTCTTAATTTAAAGCAAAAAAGTTTGAATGTCAATGACTGCACCCATCAATTTTGAGAGTTGTAATATATATGTAAATTAGATAAGAATGAGATACATTATTTGGTTTGGTTCATTATGTCCAAGGGTTAAGATCAGACATTGTGGAGAATATGGATTACTGTAAGACCATTAAAGAGGCATACTTAGACACACTCCATGTTGAGCATATGCTTAGACGGTCTCATGTGCAACAATCTAAGTTCCAAAAACTTGTGGAACCTACTCTTTAAAGAGAATTTTCTAATGAGTTGCCATAATTGATACATACCACGATGAGGAAGGAGAGCCATTAGATATCAATTGTAAGATATTTGTGGATCATCAACAAAGAGAGTCAATGAGGGAGGAAAATAATGTTGAACCGGAAGATGAACTTGTACCTATCATGAATGTCATAGGCATGCAAGATTAATATAAAGTTGATCACCATCCATAAAAACTTGAAGACGAACAAGGACAAGAAAAAAACGATGACTTTGATTGAGGAAGCAAGGAGATTGAACATCCAGTGGATCATATTGTAATGCCCTTTATAGAGAATCCATTTGGATCACTGAAAACCAAATCAATTATTTCAGTGATTTCTGAAGAAGATCAAGTAGTAAAAACCACTCTCATCGAATTTATCTCCGGGGAGTCACCAATGGATATTTGCGAATTGTGATTAGTTGGCATGGCAACACTTAAGACATCTAGTGGTCAGATTGCACATCCAAATTAAATGCAGACATCAAAAGATCCAACACATCTAGTCTACTTCCACATGGAGAAAATGGGCGCATCACACATCTAAGGCATGCACAAAAAATGAAGATCGAAAGAAAAATCATTAGTTTGTGCGATTGATTTTTGATCCAGGAGGACTCTGAAACAACTCGAGGGCAAGTTTTCTCAAAGATAGGGAGAGCTGATGTAGGCCAACCCATGAGTCGGTTAGCCCATTGGGCTTAATCCGTAGGCCCAACTTGCCATCTCATTAATTAAAAGTTTGGGCTATTTAGGAGTTTTAATTAATTATTTTTATTTATTTAGAAGTTTTTAAATTAGGAGTTTATTTGATTAGAGGTTTAGTTTCCTATGTCAATTAAGCTTCTTTAATTAGTTGGAAAGTTTGGGTAAGTAAGAAAGATATTAATCCTCTATATATATAGGACATGCCTCAATTGTAATAAAATGTTTATTATCAATTAAATTAGAGTTGTCTCTTTTATGAGGTGTTTTTTTGTAGTACCGGTATTTTCTCCTCTTATGAGAGTGCCCTAGTGGTTGAATCTATTCTTGAATTTGATTAATCCTTCGAGAGATTGATCTACACATTGATTGTGGATCCGGGACTACGTCATGATGCTCCCACTATAAGAGGGGTTTACTAATGCTTTAGCAAAACGGCTTTTTTGTGTTTTTATTCAACTCTTCTATGTTTGCATATAACCCCAGAAAGTTTTATTCCATAAAGAATAAACTAGTGTAGCATCCATAGAAATGGAAGTAATAAAAAAATAAGTTGAAAGAAAAGATTAGTATAAAAGGGATAGAGAAAGGTAGAAGAAGAGAAGAAAAAGAATTGCAAAGAAAGTTTTCATTTGATGATGAGTCTCAGATAACCTTGTAGAATATTAGGGCTCTCTTTATCTAGGCTAGAGGCATCGGTTCCATCTCTCAACTAATTACAGTTATACTAAACTTTGTTAATAACAAATAGAATATCTAAAGTAATGAATCTATCATTCCTAACTCAATGAGTCAACAAGTGTTATGACTCTATTAGTATGAACTTAAGTTTCTCAGTAGTCTCCCTTAAGCTATAGAGAGAGGCTCCACCTGATGGGGAGTTTTGAAAAGTATTTATGTAACCTCTGCCGACTCCTAGAGGTTTGGATATAAATGGTTAGCAAATGAAATTTATTATGGTATCAAAGCTAATCGGTCGTAAGTTCGAATATGAGGAAAAACGACTCGCCACTAAAAAGATGAGTGTCAACAAAAGTGTACCGACTAGGTTCCACCTGAGGGGGAGTATTGAGGAGTGCGATCCACCTGATTGGGAATATTGAAAAGTATTTCCATTGCCTTTACTAACTCCTTGAGGCATCGACCGGGTTCCACCTGAGGAGGAGTATTGAGGAGTGGGCTCCACTCAATGGGGAGTACTGGAAAGTATTTCCTCTACCTATACTAACACCTTGAGGTTTTGGTAGAAATAATTGGCTAAAAAATTTTAATATAGTATCAGAGCCAACTAATCAAAAGTTGAATCTCAGGAGGAATGAATCGGTGCTAAAAAAATGTTTGTTGCCGAAAATCTCAGAGATGTTGTCACACCATAACTCCAAACACTTTGGAAGGAAGACATACAAGTCTCTTAATAATGTTCGAATGCATATGTTGACAATACTTGATTCACTACAAACACCAAAATTGGTCTAGTTAATGTTAGATATTGCAATGCACCTACAACACTTCTATAAAAGATGGGATCATCCAAAATCTCTGCAAAAGGAGTACTAAAGGATAACTTATTTTAACAACTAAAGATTAAGTAGTTATAGAGATGTTATAACTTTAGAGATTGACATTTTAACAACTAAGGGCATGTTTGGCATTGGTCTGCACTAGGGAATTCTCCAGCTTTTTTGCTTGTATGTAGATCTTCCACATTTCATTGAGTATGGATTTTGAGAGAAATGACATTAAAGATAGGTGGATGCAAATGTTTATGGGATTAGAAACCCACCCCCACCCCCCCCCCCCCCCCCCCCCCCCCACCCACCCACCCAAAAGTTCGATTCTCATAACTCTATGAGAGGGAAGAAAGGTGAAAATATAGCGAAATAGAAAATAAGTTAGGGGTTACTTGTTTTTACTTCGAAAACTTACTTTTGGATCCCATAATCAAGATCCAAACTTCTAATCACGTCTAAAAGCTCCAAAAGGACTATTTGATTAAATCTCAATTGTTGATTCCTCATAGATCTCAAGATATTTGCAAAGAAGTCCAAGCCATTGTATTGTGATTTCTAGAATTCTATGGGCCTCATTTGCAACATCCAAATTGTCTCGTCTATTCAAAAGTGCTAAAATGGTTGTGTCAAAATTTCAGAGCTTGATATATGATGGATAATGGGAAATTGCCCAAAAACTTCTAACCGTTGATTTCATATAGTCTATAAAACAGGATGAAAAATTAGAACTTTTTTCATTTTTTTTTGGCTTTTGTGGGCCACAAAATAATGATTTGAACTGTGAATTATTTTTGGAAGGTCAAACACGGTTAGTTGATCAAATTTCTGCCATTGATCCTTACTAAATTTTGAGATATTTGTAAAAAAATCCAGGTTCTAAAATATTATTTGTTTTTACTTTAGCAGGCCCCCTTTGAACTATCTGAACCATTCAAATTCTCTAAATGGCTGAAGAAGGCTTTGAGGCGAAAGCTAAGGTATGGATTTGTTTATGGATTTTGAGAAATTCTTAAAAAACTTTCAGCCATTGGACCATATTTTCTACAAACAGTAATGCCACTCTTATTTGAAATCCTATATGTGGATATATTGGTTCCAGGAAATTTATCAAAATGTGAATTGATATGAATTTTAATTCAAAATGGAAGGAGCAATGAAAAATGGGGTGGTGTTTGGTTCTTCTATGCCAATAATCCCCCAAAATCAAAATTTTCAATTTCCATTGACACGGGTACACAGACTTTAGTAGCAACATATTGATTTGAAAGTATAGACAAAGGCAGATGTTGATTCAAAATTTCAAACTTGGGAGTCAGAATTAGGCCAATCTCCTCAAATTTGAAGAATATTTCAAAACAATGGGTTTCCTTAATTCTAGGAAGTTTATGGAACTCAAGACTTGGATGGGCAAATTTTTTAAGATTGAGTTCATCTAGTTGAACATTCATTGCTACATTATTCTCCACAAATACATATATTTCATTTTCAAGAACATTCAAAATTGGATCATCCTTTAGTGGCTCATAAGGAACCTCGTAGTTTGGGCAGTTTATTGAAGAATCTAACAAATCATTATTTCGAAGGGACTCATTGTTTTCATTGAGGAAATCTGGATTCTTTTTATAGATTTGGTTAAATTGTGTAATTATTAGGGGCATAAGCTTATATGGGTCAGAGTCAGGTTCAACCATCACACCAACATCCACAAGCTCATTGTCATTTTCTTATATCTAAATTGTATTTGTGTGATTCATATATGTATGATATTCAATGAATGTTGAATCATCTCTTTGAAATTCTATTTCACTTTAAGGACTTAATTTTTCTTTGAGTAGACTAACCGAGTTTACTCTTTCTAGGGCTTGCATTTTTAGGCTTTCCATGGCTTGGATGTTGGTTTACATGGATTGTGTGTTTTGCCTAATTGTAGAAATAAGATTCTCCACAAATTCTTCTGGGGATGGTGGTTCATATGACTATTTGGGTGGAAAAGGGGTTAAGTAGTGCATATGACCAGGAAGATGGCAGTTCATATGGCATATCCTGGGAGGGATACTCATATGACCCACCCGGACTAAATTCATAGGGGTAGTACTCAAGATCCATAATGGGTCATATGAGTATCCCTCCTTGGATATGAGTTTTAGCCTATAAAGGAGTGAGTTTTAGCCGATATGAGTTTTCTATTTCACAAGGTCCTTGATTTGCATTTGAGTTTTCCATCATTTTTTGATTTTCCTTTTAAGGAATGTAATATTGGCTAATTCATGGGTTGGACGAAACTCGGGTTTACAAGAGTTGTAATTTTAAATTTTTAGATGGACTAAAGTTTGTGTCAAAGTTGCGGATCAAAAGTGAAAATTTAAAGGCTTGAAAAATAATTTCTACAAGGCTCGATCGATCGGATGGATGCAGGATTGATCAGATGATTGCATAAGAATTCTATAGAAAATGAAAACCAGACAGAACATTAATTCGATCAATTGGAGGGATGCCCAATCGATCGGACCTATGCTAGATCAATAGGATGGGTGGTAGATTTTAAATCCGAACTTTCGGATCTATTTTCTTTGTGAACAATACTTCCAGATTTCCTTTGGAAACTACCCCTAATAGAATCTCATGAATATTGGACTATGTATACATCATCTCTTTTAGCCCAAATTACTTATCTTATAATTATAATGCTAGAATACCTTTTAAGAGATCTCTTTCTTATCAGGAGCAACTCTTCCCTACTGTGTTGAAGCTTAGAGTTCTTGAGATATATCTTCTCCTACTCTTCCTTGAGATTCGTCTTGAGTGGCTTCAAGGTATGTTAGATCAAGTGTGAAGAAGGTGAATGACATGTGAAGCGGCAAGAAGAACTTCAAATCCTCTAGTTTGTGTTCAACTAGACAAGAGTAGTAAGTAGATCTTATAACCTCTCTTGCATAATGCTTGTTCTTATAGACCGATGGTAAGTCGTGTCGTTTTTCCCATTTAGATTTTCATGTAAAAAACACTATGTCCATCTCTTATTGTTGCTTGCTTTTTAACTTAGGTTATTTGTTTGTTTATCTACATATAAGAAATCTATGTTAGGACCTTAACCTGTGTCAAGGTTACAATCCTATAAGTAGTATCAGAGATTGGTGAGGTTGTGGGTTTGAGTCTCCTCTCGACCTTAAGCACTAGCATTCAGTGATGCCATAATGCCTCCTAACACAACTAATAAGCATATAAAACCATTGATTCTACCCTTCTTACAACCTTAAGGTATTGGGATAAGTGGGAGCTCAATGGGGTCTAAGATCCTACAAGCAATGTCAGGTCCTTAGTACAACCTTCAGGCACCAGTGTGAAGTGATCCTCGAATGCCTCCTAAGACAACCAATAAGACTATAAAACCATTGATTCTACCCTTCTTACAACCTTAAGGTTTTGAGTTAAGTGGTAACTTAATGAAATCTGAGATCTTACAAGTGGTATCAGAGCGGGTTCAAACAAGCCTTTCGTGTGAAGATCAAATTAGATTTATGATATGGAGATTCCTAGAAATGGTACTACAATTAACAAAACCCTTTATCTAAATGGAACTAACTATGCTTGTTGAAAAGTTAAATTGGTTGTTTTTCTTTAATCTTGTGATCTAGGTGTTTGGTTAGCTATTAGTACTACTTATATTCTTCTTGCTATTGTGTCTGATGAGCACATTGCAATTTTAAAACCTATGGCCCAATGGACCAAAGAAGATAAAATTGCATTCATCACCAATAGTAAGGCAATTAATGCTATTTTTACCTACAAAGTTTCATCGGATCTCCAAATGTATGATTGCTAAGGAGGCTTGGAGTATTTAGGAGACTATTCATGAAGGCACTAGTAGGGTGAAACAGTCAAAACTCCAAAAATTAGCATCTACTTTTGAAACATTGATGATGGAGGACAACGAAACCTTTGATGAGTTTTATGCAAAACTCAATGATGCTGTCAATTCAACCTTTAATTTGGGTGAGACAATTCTTGAACACAAACTTATCCAAAAGATCTTATGGTCTTTACTGGAAAGTTTGATTCCAAAGTTGTAGCAATTGAGGAAAGCAATGACATAGATACACTTGAAGTTGATCAGTTGGTTAAATAATTTACATACCTTTGAGGCAAATCTTAGGTCAACCAGAAAGTCTAAAGGTATGGCACTTGTGTTTTCAAAGTCAACTAATAATAGTGATGATTCTGAGCTAGACTCCAATGATCCTGAGTTTAAAAGCATTATTAGTGAAAAAATTTTTATAAAAGTCCTTAGAATTCAGACAAAAGAATTCAGACAAAAAGGATTATAAAAGGTTATAAGAACAAAACGGCACATAAAAAGTCTAATTTTACATCAAATTTCAAGTCTAATTCTAACTCTTTGTCCAAGCCTAAAAAAATAGTTCTAAGATCCCCTAAAGCCCACATAATGCTATGAATGCAAGGGGTTTGGTCATTATGCTTCCTAATGTATTAACAGGACCTTCAGAGTTCAAGAAAATCAAGGTAAAGTATTAAATGTCACGTGGGATAATGATTCAGATGAAGAAAATCACAATACTGAACCTGAATCCACTGATAGTAGTAAATTCATAGCTTTTATTGTGAATCTAATAGCTCTATTATCAAGGATACTTCTGATGCAGGTTTTAGTTCTGATAATGATAGTGATGACTCTTTTGACGATATGCCACAATTTGAAAAGGCGTTTATGGAAGTTCATGATAAATTGCGAAAAGACTCTAGAAGAATCATAATGGTTAATGATGCCCTGGAAATGAAATTGGAGTCCATTAAAAAAGTGATCATTTCACTTAAGAAAGAGCTAAAAGAAACTCAAGGTAAGATATTGTTATTGGATTCACAACGAGCTACTTTGTCTAACAAATTGACTGGTGTAGGTAACAATTGGAATTTGTTGCATGGACAATTTGTGAAATCTATGAAAGAGCTAGAGGCTTTAAAGGAAGAACTCAATGGTTGTAAGGCAGAAAATACTAATTTAAGCAGAAAATTGCACATGGCTATCAGAGAGTAAGCTACTGCCAAAACTGATCTGACGAGGATCAACACTAGATCTAAAAAATTAGAAGAAATTTCGGGTGTTCAAAAGAATGTCACTAACAGACATGGTCTTGGCTACGAGTATGGATCAACAACAAAGAATACCGGTAAGTTCATCAAAGGTACGACCTTCATCTCGATGACACCTACTGCTAATGAACCCAATAAAGTGAACTCTACACCACCATATGCTCCCATATTACATAACTCTATACATAACAACAATATTGCTAGTACTTTAGAAAGAATCATGTTTCGCCCTACTTTTGTTCCAATATGTCATTTTTGTGGGATTAAAGGGCATATTAGACCACATTATAACAAACTACAAAATCAATATAGAAATCAACAGAGGAAGAAGTTCTAATCTCCTCAACAAGTCAAGATCGAGTCCATTTGGTTTTGTAAGTCTGACTTTCACTGCAATGTGGTCTTTACAATATTAAGAGCACAGAATTCACATGTATGCTACTTGAACAGTGATTGCTTTAGACATATGTCAAGAGACAAATCATTGTTTACTTCTTTTGAGAAGTGCAACAGTGGTAGTGTTCCATTTGGTGATAATAACAAGTCCAAAGTCATAGATAAAGGCACTGTCAACATTCCAGGTATGACTTCTCCTCTAATGTTTTCCTTCTTGATGGTCTTAAGGTAAATCTTTTGAGTACTAGTCCACTTTATGAATCTTATCATGAAGTACATTTTTCTTTGAATGATTGTATCATTGTGGATAAACAAGGAAAACATGTAGTCCATGGTAAGAAAAATTGTGATAATTGTCCTATTGTTGCCATTTTTGATGGTTTCACTTGTCACTCAATTACGATTGACACGGTTGATTTGTGGCATCACTGTATGTGAACCAGAGTGAGCATGAACTCTTGTCGAAACAAGAATTGGTTCGAGGGTTGCCCAAACTTCGAAAGCCCTTAAACACTGTTTGTGACCCATGTCAAATTGTTAAGCAAGTTAGATAAGCATATAAGAAGCTTAACTAATTGACTACAAAGAGACCATTGGAATTGTTGCATATGGATCTCATGGGTCCGTCTCAAATTCAAAGCATCGGAGGTAAAAAGTACATTTTTCTTACTGTTGGAGATTTTTCTCGCTTCACATTGGTTTGTTATTTGAGAGAAAAATTGAAAATGTTTGATGCTTTTCAGTACTTATGGTTGCCTCTAATTGCAGATAAAGGCAACATGTTTGGTGTAGTTTCCAGAATTAGATTTGATCATGGAAAAAAGTTTGAAAATTCCTTCCTTTAATCTTTTTGCGATGAAAATGGCATCCAATATAAATTTTTGGCTTTAAAAAATTCACAACAAAATGGAATTGTTGAATAGAAAAACTGAGTTATTCAAGAAATGGCTCATGTTATGCTTCAAAGTAAAAATATTCCTAGAAAGTTTTGGACTGAGGCAATTCATGTGATAAATCGAGTCTATCTCAGGTTCGGGACTAAGATCACTCCATATGAAATTTGGAATGGTTATAAACTTACTGTTAAATACTGTAGGACTTTTGTCAGTAACTGTCACATTCTGAAAGATCAAGAACATCTAAGTAAATTTAACTCTCGAAGTGACAATAGTGTGTTTCTTGGATATTCATTGGACAATAAAGCATATTGAGTATTTAACTTGAGAATTCTACTATGATGGAGTCTTTTAATGTTGTTGTTGATGATGTTGGGTCTCACTTTTCTACTGGCGACGATGAAGTGACTTTTTCACCTCTTTGTTCGCAAGAGAATGACATTGAGGAAGTCTAAAAGGATGAGTTCAAGGAGACAAAGAAGGAAACAGAAGAACCAAAGACACTAGCTGCTACAAAGAATTCATCTTTTGAATTTCTTGTTCCTTACTCACCCACTGAGGATGATCATCAGCAAACATTGTTCAGAATAAATCCAAAAGCAAGAGCTTGGAAGCTTCATTCTCTAGCTGACATCATTGGAGAAGAAAATGAGCCTACACAAACTCACCAACAGGTAAGTGATAAGGTAAGTTCTCTATGTTACATTTCTACTGTTGAGCCAAATAATATATCTGAAGCACCTAAAGATATCTCATAAATAAATGTCATGCATGAGGAATTGAAACAATTTGAAAGAGACAAGGTATGGGAGCTTGTTCCTAGACTAACACATACTAATGTCATCGGTATGAAATGGACTTTCAAAAACAAAACTGATAAACTTGGTTAAGTCATTAGGAACAAAGGTAGGCTTGTTGTATAGGGATATACCCAAGTTGAGGGTACTGATTTTGATGAAACTTTTGCCCTTATTACTAGACTTTAATCCATTCAGATACTATTTGCTATTACATGTGGTTTGAACTTCAAACCTTTTCAAATGGATGTTAAAAGTGCATTCTTAATGTATTTTTGAATGAAGAGGTTTATGTTGAGCAACCAAAATGTTTTAAAGATCAACAGTCTGCCGATCATTTTTACAATCTCAACAAGACTTTGTATGATTTGAAATAAGCCCCTCATACTTGGTATGAATGGTTAACTACCTTCTTGATTGAGAATGGTTTTAAAAGGGGTGGTTGTGACAAAACATTTTTTTTTTTTATCAAAAACGAGAATAAGGATATTTTCATAGCACAAGAATATGTTAATGATATAGTGTTTGGGTCAACTTCACAGTAATTGACAAATATGTTTTTTGAAATCATGGCTAATGGATTGAAATGAGTATGATTGGTGAATTAGCGTTCTTTTTGGAATTGTAAATCAAGTAGAGTAGTGATGGTATTTTTATATCACAATCCAAATATGCCAATTTCTTACTAAAGAAGTTTGGAATGAAGACATCTAAACATGAAAGAATCCTCATGAGTTTTCTGTTAAGACTGGCATGGATCTAGAAGGACAAGATGTTAATGACACATTGTATCGCAATATGATTGGAAGTCTATTTTATCTTACGGTAAATAGACTTGATATCGCATTTAGTATTGGTGTATATGCGAGGTACGAATCCAAACCAAAGGAATCTCATATTAAAGCTCTTAAGAGGACTATGAAGTATGCGAGTGGGACAACGGAGTATGGTATTTGGTTGTCTCAAAACACCAATACAACACTAGTTGGCTATTTTGATGTTGACTGGATTGGATGTGTGGTTAATAGGAAGAGTACGTCTGTTGGATGCTTCTGCATTAGCAACAATTTAGTTACGTGGCACAATAGAAGACGAGTGTCAACCTCATTTTCTACTATTGAGGCTGAGTATATTGCTGCTGGAAGTTGTTATACGTAATTTTTGTGGATGAAACAGATGTCAGATTACTGGATTAAACAAGGGCTCATGACAGTGTATTTTAATAACAAGAGTGCTATAAATATCTCCAAGAACCTTGTTCAACACTCTCTAATGAAGCACATTAATGTAAGGCACCATTTGATTCAAGATTTGGCTCAGGAGAAAGTGTTAGTTTTAGAGCATATTGTTGCTGAAAATCAATTAGCTGACATTTTCACAAACCTTTTGAGCCTCTTAGATTTGAATTCCTCTACAAGTCCCTAGGCATTGTCCTACATCCCTAAGATTTCTCATTCATCTTTTATTTTGCACAAGCATGCTTTTCAAGGTGATTTTATGATCATTTGGCATGTGATACACTTTGATTTGCATTATTTATTAAGTTGATTATCTTGGTACACTATTTAAGTCTTTACTTATGTCAAATGTACACGATAACTCTCTTGGACAGTCATTTAGAGTTGAAATGACACTAGGATTAGTAGGACTCATTGTCTTAGCAGGTTTATACTTTTTCGGAGCATCAACTTTAATATTCCCCATTCCCTTATGCTCTCTTCTTACTGATTTATTTTTTTTTTTTTGAGCTAACAAGATAAAATCTACTGTAAAATCACTCCAACACTAAAAGGTCGCTATCATGTTTCACTGATGGTGATAGTCTTCTATGCTATTTTGATTAGCAGTATTTCCACTTATTGTCTTGAATATGGAGGAAAAGGCTACCTAGGCAAAAGCAATAAAAAGTAGATAGCTACCTAGCATGCAGAAGCCAATGAAGGTTCTTAATATTATGCTCAAGCAATAAAAAATCATAGATTGCCACATTAAGGGGTATCTTCCTGGTCATCTTGATCAGGTCACTTATTTCTGTTAAAGTGTAAATCTCATGTTGTACCTGATGAATGATAATCTCTGATCGATCACTAAAGTGTAATTTCTTGATATTATGAACGTATCTCTCAAACACATATTTCATACACATCAAAATTCCCAAAGTATGTGTTGCCTCTATCTACTTGGATTTTAAATTTTGCATATTAATATGTTTAATTGTCAAGGATTTTCATGATTTTAGTATGATTAAGATTTTGTATTGTTGCATCTTAAGGGTTTTTTTGAGTAATTCAGGAAACTTAGTTATCTCTTATTTTTGTTGCTAAAATCATGACGTTAGTCGGTCAACAAAATCAGTTAAAAAAAAAACCTGATTTTTGGCCCAACTTTTGTTGCTCACAAAACTGGAATCCAATCAATTTGGTCTTGATATGATCGATCGAGCATTGGCCTTTTTTTTTAATAACTGGGCCATGAGTTTTTGTTTCATTTCACTATTTCTTTTTAGCCCTATCCGATTTTCTTCTCTTCCAACTTTCGTTCATCCTCTCCAACTTGCTCCTCTAAGATAAATTCTTCTCTCCTCTTCCTCATTTTCAAATTTCATTTAAAGATCAAGGTAAATCTCATTTGAAGATCAAGGTTACATATTTTCTACATCTTTTGTGCTTTTCATACATTGTGCTTAGATTGTGGGGTTTATTGAGGTGGTTGGATTTGTGGAGATGAATGTTCTTCTTCTTGATAGAGTTTTTGTGCAAATGATGATTTCCTTCTGCATGTTGAAGTTCTTGTAGCACATGGTTTATTTTCAAGAGTAGATATGCATGTTTACATGGTTGGTATAATATGTGCTCACAAGGTGTTTGTCAATTGTCCTCATGATCTCATGTTATTCATTTGTGCTCTCCACATGTTTGATGAAATGTCAAGGGATGTTTCTTAATAAATATCATGTTCTTTTGACTAAGAGATTGTTGTGATGCTCTTATCGGATTTTTAGTTCTTCTTTTAAGTGATTGTCAATGGTTCCTAAGAAGATACCTGTCACTAAGAAGAAGGGTGTAGCTCATGGTTCTTCCTCTTCTAACTTTGATACTTATAAGTTTAAGAATGAGGATAGGGCGACATATTATGATAAGATATTCACTAAAAGAGTAGTTATCTATGAACAACTAGTGCATGCTTGTGAGTAATCATTCCTTTTGGAGGATGGCGTGCACACCTTCAGTGGTACTCCTTATATCACTTTCAAACAAAAATCTTTCCCGATTTGGTATGAGAATTTTATAACAATATGTATGACAAGCTTGGAGGAGCTTTTAAGACTTATGTTCGTTGAAAGGATATTTCCATCACTCCTAATTTGTTAAGCAAATTTTTGGAAATTCTTATACTTCAAATCCTAAGTATCCAGTTCTCGACATTAATTCGAATGATATGGATGATGATTTGGAGGAGATAGATTATAATGAGGTCAAACTAAGCTTTGTGGTCATGAACGATCATGGCCATTTGGAAAGCTTTTGAAGCAAAAAAAGGTCACTAACTCTTATAGATTGCTCAATGTATTTGTCTCCCACAACATTGAACCTAAGGGGCATCAAAGGGAAATCAATCGAGAGGGTCAGCATTTATTGTTTGTGATTGGAAGAAGTCTTTCTAATGACCTTCCTAAGGTCATTTATGATTCCATGTTTTAGGCTCAATTGGCTGCAAGGAATGCTTCTTTGCCATTTGGGATATCCTCTCGAAATTTTTGATTGACTAAGGAGTGCTTCTTGAGGCTCATGAAGTGACTGTGGCCATACCAAGTCTCATTTTTTTGAGCATTTTGATGCAATCTCGCTCACATGTGCGCCACCGGGATGTTCATAGAGTCCAAGCTCCTGCACCTGTAGCCACGAAAGATAAAGATGAGCTTAAACAAGCAACCTTGCATTAGAGGTTGCATATCTTGATGTCATCCATGATCAAGTTCAAACCTTGAGTGGCAGGTTTAATTAGATGGATTTGAAGCATGATTCCATCTTAGAACATCTTCTTCGACAGTGACTCATATGCTTCACTTATATTATGCCTCTTTCTTGTTTTTAACTACATAGTTACTCATTCCCTCTGCTATTATTTTAATTCCAATTTTTGTTATGGCCTATATCTTTACAGCTATTAATGGAATTAACTTTTGTTCGGTTATTTTTACCTTTGTCAATTTATGGAAAAAAGGGGGACTAGTGTGTAGTTGTCTATATCTTATTTCATGACCGCTTTAACTTGATCTTTTGTCGAAGAAGTAATGATAGGTATTACAGGCTCAAAGGTGCACAGTTGTTGATTCGAAGAAGTTGAAAGTTTTTTGATTTGTCTGGTTATATTGTATTGTCTAGTAAGTTTTGTTCATGAATTGCCAAAGGGGGAGATTGTAAAGAATGTGAGCTTGACTAATTCATGGGTTGGACAAAACTTGGGTTTGTAAGAGTTGTAATTTTACATTTTTAGATGGATTAAAGTTCGTTTCAAAGTTGCAGATCAAAAGTGAAGATTTAAAGGCTTGGAAAAGAATTTTTACGAGGCCCGATTAATCAGATGGATGCTTGATTGATCGGATGATTGTATAAGAATTTCACAAAAAAGACACCTAGACAGAACATCGATCAATCGGAGGGATGCCTAATCAATTGGACCTATGATCAATCGACCAGACATTTAGACAATCGATCGGATGAGCAGCATATCTTAAATCCGAACTTTTTGATTTGTTTCCTTCATGAACAATACTTCCTAATTTCCTTTGGAAATTGCCCCTAATAGCATCCCATGAATATTAGGCTATATGTACATCATCCCTCTTAGCCCAAATTAACTCTCTCATAATTACAAATGTTAGAATACCTTTTGAGAGATCCCTTTCTTCTTTGGAGCAATGCTTCCTTGCTTCCTGAGATACATCTTCTCCTACTCTTCCTAGAGATTTGTCTTGAGTGGCTTCAGGCATGTTGGATCAAGTGTGAAGAAGGCAAACGACATGTACCTCTACAAGAAGAACTTCACGCCCCTTAGGTTTTGTTCAACTGGATAAAAGTAGTAACTAGATTTTGTAACTTATTTTGCATAGTATTTGCTATTGTGGACTAGTGGTAGGTCTTGTGGTTTTTTTTATTTGAGTTTTCCATGTAAAAAATATTGCATCCATCTCTTGTGGTTGATTGCTTTTTAACTTAGGTTATTTGTTTGTTTTTCTATTTATAAGAAATCTGTGTTGAGATTTTAACTTGTATCAAGGTTAGAATCCTTCAGTTCCTCCTCTTGTTTTTTGAGCACCTTCACGATATCTTCTAATGTCATATGTGGGTCCTACATGTCCAAACTAGGAGAAGTCAGTGACTGTGTGGGGTATGAGTAATCATGTGGGACCCTCATCGATTGATCACTACCAATTTCTTGCTTAGTGGATTGCCCATTATATCCAAGACATCCAGCCATATGATTCCATCGATGATCACAATTATTGGGGCCCCCCATGTTCACGTATTCGCATTGGTTAATTATGTAAGAGGAAGGGTTGGCAAAAAATTATTATTATTATTATTTTAACAAAAGGACCCAATTAAATTTAATCTATATGCAGGGTCCTAATGGTCATAGTATGATGCACAAGCAACCACGTATAATCGTTGAGCACAAGAGAGGCCATATGATTAGCCTAGATCACTAGACACTTCTAACTAGTGAAGAGAACATGTGGGCCTCTAATTCGGTTTTATGAAACCTTAGCTGACCAGATCAACCACTAGGGAGTGGTGGGGATAAACCTAGTTAAGAACAATGTCCTGAATAAATTGTAACACATTCAGGAGCAAAGGCTTTTCTTAGGGTTCAACTTTGGTCAAAGAGCGCAATTGGTGTAACCATCAGTGATCTTCATCCTATTGAGCTCGAATCCTATGGTCTCATTCCTACTTGATTTAAATTAAGGCTAAGTTTCTATGTGAGAGATGATTAGACCTAGGTGGGCAAGGATCTGGGGGTGAATTGCCTTTATCTAAGTGTGTAGGTCCAATTTTAAGTTTGTTTAGCAAGTAATAACAGTTTTGGAGAAATTAAACAATCAAGCCCACCAATAGCTAAAAGAGTTGTGGGTTAAGGATGAAAATTCTCATAGCAATCCTTATTCTGTGTAAGCTTATCTTGTTATTTTTTTTATAGCAATTTTTGCAATTTTGCAAGTAATTTTAGCAATTCAGTAGTTCCCAGTTTAAATAAGCCACCTATACAAGTCTCCTCCTTTGAAAAGAAACCTATGAAAAAGAAAGTTTTATCAGTGAATCCTAATTAAAGTCAAACTCTATCTAAAAAAGATGCTTCTTATCCTAATCTAAAAAGAGATGAAATAGAAAAATTCTTAAGCTAACCAGATTAATTAAAACTCTATCAAAGATAAAATCTAAGTTAGTGGGAAAATCAAAACTCCATCTGAAAAAAATCAAAAATCATAAATTATCCAATTAAGAGTTTACACATGGTTAGAGTTTTCAAAAAGTGTCCACTTATCAAGTCTTATCTTATCCAATCAACTTTAAGATTTCAAAACTCCAATTAATCTAAAAAACTTAAAGGATAGAATTTGAAATTCTCACTAATCTAAGTTAAGAACTCAATGGTTAGCAAGCTAATCTAAACACTTGAATAAAATTCAAATTTTTTGTTTCCTTTTGTGTGATTATCTAATGAAAATAAAAAAAATCCTAAAAGTTTAGAACTATTCTAATCAAACTCTAAAATTAACAAAGATCAGTTTATTCTTTTTTTACTGAATTTTTACTTATTGAAATTTGTAATGTTTTTTATTATTTCAAAATTCCAAGAATTTAATTAAATAAGAAAAATATCTAAAAAAATCATAAAAAAATTTTTCTTGTTTTTTTTTAAATCAGAGAAGGAAATTAACCAGAGATTAATGATGCAAACACAACTATATGAAAGATGCAAATTAATATGCTTATGAACATAAATATGACTAAAATACTAAAAAAATAGATTTAAAAAAATTTCAAAATTGCCTCCCTGGCAACGGCGCCAAAAACTTGATATAAATTTTAATTCAACTCCATATATAACTGCAAGTGCATAGTTCTCTTTATGAGACAGTGAAAAATACAGGTCAATCCCATAAAGAACACCACTAAGTAAAAAATAAAAATCTAAATTTTTTCAACTAAGTAGAAATTGATGTGATGTAAAATTAGTAATATAAAAAACTTGTCAATTGAAAGTAATGAAAAATTAATGGAGAAAATAGACTAAAACATCTAGAATCCACTAGCAAGATAATTAATCCAATCATGCAATTATTCTATTCTTATCTCAAAATAATTCAGATTAGAAAAAAATTAATGTTTTTGATCTAGAGATTTGTCATTTGCACAAACCAATTTTCAATAAATAAAATAAAATCAGCGCCCAAGACCTCCTTCACCTCATAATAGAATAAAAAATGATAAGCATAACTTATTAAACTAAGCATAAACTATTAATAGACCTCAACCCTAAGTTTGATCTATCAAAATAAGCATAAATCATCAAACTATTTTCATTAGAAATCGAAACAGAGGCTGCCTAAGGTATGCATATAGATCTATTATTCTAATAAAGCATTCATTTAAAAGAGACAAGAAAGAAAGAATAACTACATGAGTTAAAAATTAAAATTTACTTAATTTCAACTGTGTGCTCTAATTCAAAGGACTAGTTAATTTCAACTGTGTGCTCTAATTCAAAGGACTAGCCAGACATTGCCAAGATCTTCATCACAAATTTCATTAGAATACTCAAATGATGCAGAAAATGAGTATAAAATGCTAATATTCTAATTTCAAGGTGAAAATACATGAAATAATGAAGTTCAATAAAAATTACTGCATTAAATTTAATTGATTCCATAATTATTCTAAAATAAGGTTTAAATGATGCAAATTCATGGACTTAAGATGCATTGGTAAAATAAAAAAATTATTTTTTAAGAATTTTTTTATAATTCTAAATTTTATAAAAAATCACCTTAGGTGACCAAAAAAAAAAAAGTCCCTCTAAGTAGTGGGTGCATCGGAGTGGTCCTAAGTGTCTACCTCGGCGTTTCTTTTTAATGTAAGTGGGAAGCATCAAATTCGATGCAGGTGTTTTTGATGCTCCCCTATTTCTTTCAAACACGAAGAAACCGTAGTTGCTTCATCTTCTTCCTTTTCTTTGTGCTTGAAATTGATGCTCCCTTCTTCCCACCATAATGGACGTCCAGCCAAACCACCACCATAACCCCCACTTGAACATCACAAGGCAAAGGGCACATGGCTCCTCAACCCCAACGTAATTGATGACTACAAATGTGCCCCTAGCCCCAATTGATGACTCCAATGGAGAGTTCAAATGAATATTCTAAAAGGGGAATTGGGTTTTCTATTGATTGAGAGTGGGGTGGGGATGAAAGAAAGCACATCGAATCAGATCTCCTGATCTCCACATTTTCCACATCCACATGATAGAGAAAAGGAGAAAGCACCATTGTCGTGACATGGAAATCAAGTCTCTCATGACACGTTACTCACACCATTGTTGTGACATGAAAATTAAGTCTCTCCATTACTCGCCTTTATCTTCTTTTCACATTCAGTTTCAGGAAAAAAAACACTAGAGTCTGAACACGTATATGAGGAGCATTACCATCCAAATCCAAGTGATCTATAGCCCATCACTAGATTTAAACCATCAAACACAAAGAACTTGGCTATGAAGACATGGGATTTAAATTTTGGATTTGTGGTTTGAATATGAAGTTGAATTTTGAATGTGAGAGTGTTGCATGGGATAGAATCTAAACAAAATAAATAAATAAATAAATAAATGCATTGATGTCTGTAGAATTTATTGAAAGTCAATAATAAGTTGGGTTTTGAATGTGGGTTTTAGCTTGATGCCCATCCCCTCCCCACTCCCCAACAATAGAAATTGAGCATGAAAAAGAGAAAAGATGAATCAACTAGGGATTTTTCCTGTTTTAAGGAAACATGGAGCATTGAAGTTTTAAGGAAACATGGAGCATTGAATTTGATGCTGGTGTACAACACGTGCATCGAATTCGATGCAGGAGATGCTCCCCCTTTCATAAAAATAAAAAAAATAAAAAAATGTAGAAGTGGTCACTTGGGACCACTTCGGTGCACCCACTACATTGGTGCCTTCTTTGGTTTGGGGTTACCTAATGTGATTTTTTTTTTTTTGATAAAATCCTCTTCTAAATTTTATAAAAAAAATTTTGGATAAAAAAATTATTTCATGAGGATTTTACCAAAAAACTCTGTTGTTTTTTTCTTTTATCATATACTGGCGGCAAGTTTGATGCCCCCCTATTACTTTTAAAACCTGAAAAACCCCACATCTTTTTCATTTTTTTTCTTGCATAAACGTAGAGCTATTGTTGGAGATTATACATATGCTACATTAGAATGTTGATCTATCGAGCTATTCTTCTTTCTCAAGTGATTAAGATACTCCCTAGATTTAAGATCTCTAGTGATTAAGATCTAATCACTCCATGTTTCCAACACCAATACCAAGTGGTGTCACTACAGTGTTTGATTGTGAACACATGCCCCACTGATATATGTCACTCATGTAGCTTCTAACTTCCATTATTTTCTACCGAAAAAAGAAAAACTTCCATTCTTATCATCTAATGTATAATCTCCCAAAATTCCGAGCCGAAATTTATGCTCGGCTTCTCTGCCCTTGCCGACTCTGGATACAGCGCTACAGTAACATATGATTTACCATCATTCAAAATTTCAACATTCGGATTCTGATGTTGCATCTGAACCATCAATTGATTTGATACAGAGTCTAGTTTAGAGACATTCAAGGCTTCACAAGGATCCGGATTGGAAAGAGCAAGGATTGAGAGACATCTATAGATCTTCTGAGTTAGAAGAAGATCCCTCTGGTGTAAAAGTAACTCTTGAGAAAGAAGAACAGCTCATTTATAATCTCCAAAAATAGCTCTACTTTTATGAAAGGAAGAAGATGAAAAGATGTGAGTTTTTCGAATTTTAAAGGTAAAACACATTCATGCTCTCCAACTGGGGCTTGTTTAGTAAGTTTACTCTTTTTCTTAGAAACATTTCAAAATAGAGCCATTAAAAAAAGAGCAATGAGAAAAAGAGGTTAGAATAAAAGTATGTGTTTGATAATGCATTGATTTATTTTAAATAGACGTTTTAAAGCAATGGTTGAAAGTTTTTTTACAAATTTCTCAAGATCTATATTGTATCAAGTTTTGAAATTTAACCGTATAGCCATATTCATTTTTTCAAATAGATTTAACAGTTTGGATCTTGTGTTTGAGTTCATATTTTAAAAAGTAATATTCAATAATTTACGTTTATAACAAATATCTCGATATTGGTAATAATCCAGTAGCTAGAATTTGATCTCATAGTGAACATTGACCTTTTAAATAGTTTTAACGGTTTGGATCGAGATTTATTTCCAAAAAATAAATAATAATAAAGAAAAAAGGGATTATTAGTGGACTAAGTTAAAATTGAGCATGTGTAATCAATGGTTGAACTTTTTTACAAATTTCTTGAGATCCACAAGGCAGAAAGTCCTGAAAATTGACTTTATATCTGTGTTCATCCTTTCAAACATTTTCAATGATTTGGATCTTGTATTTGGAGCTCACAGAATTTAGAAAATAATATTCAATAGATCACTTTTTTGTACATATGTCGATATTTGTGCAGATCCAACAGCTAAAATTTGATGTCGTAGTTGTGTTTAATCTTCTAAACATTTTCAATAGTTTTGATCTTGATTTTCTTTCTCGGATTTTGAGAAAAAAACTAAAAAAAGATCGATCTAGGCGTGATCCACTGCGAATTATTATAGTTCTGCCTCTTATTTTAAACCCCCACTTTTCATATGCATCCTAAATAATACAGAGAATATCGGCTTCCGTGTGGACTTGGCTGATCGAAACGGGCGATCGAAGGTGGAGCTCTGGCGATGGGAAGCTTCGACGAAGGCGGTGATGAAGCTGAAGAGGACGCGTTGGCTGCACGATGAAGGCGATGGCAGGTACCGTTCGCTGCACCATCTCTCTCTTTTCTGCTCTTTCTTCTTCCTCGATCTGCTCTGCTTCTTTCTGCGTTTTTTTTTTCTTTTTTGTCTCTGGTTCGGGTTGGAAGATGTCGTAGGCTTTCGAGATTTCGATGACTGATGGATTTGAGGGGCTTCGATTAGGGTCGGTTGATAGAGATGGGCTCTGGGGTTTAGGAAGTAGATTCCGGATGGAGATGGATGATGAGATGATGTAGGGTAGATTCGGAACCAATGTTAGGGTTCTGGGTTTCTGGGATGAGTGTGGTTGGGGAGCGGGTAGTTGGGGGTTGGTTCGACTGGAATGGGTTTTGGGATTTGGCAGCGAAAGAGTGGGAATGGGTCTCCAGTGGTTAGATTCGGGTTCTTTGATGGGAGTTGGGGTCGGCAGGGAAGGATGGTGTTGTTACGGAATGGATGATGGAAAGATGGATCACACCAATTTTTCACGAGGATCATCCGGCTCCGATACCAATTTACGCAGGTCCTAACACTACTCGAAGAGGACAGTTGAGAAAATTTATTTGTATGGTTGTATTTTTGGTGATATTACTTACTTTACTGTAGGCCACCCCAGCATCAGCATAGTTGGAATAAGGCTTTGGTGATGATTACGACGAGGATCACTTAACTTTATTGTGATATCACATAAAATTGCCTTGGAAAATGGAGAAATAACTGAGGCAGTTGTATGTGATATCGTGTGTTAGTAAGGAGAACGTCTTTCTCAACTTTCTCACAATGCAGGGCTATGCATGACTAGTGGTGGCCGTACTGGAAAAATCCCTTCCAAATTCTATTAATCAACTCTGAGAATTTCCACTCAAGACTATCTATGGAACACACTTACAATATGCTTGAGTACACACTCTCTATGCACCAGTCACCCTCATCACAGCCAAACTACTCACTCACAATTGCCACTTCCTCTCACTACCCTAGACTACACTAACCACACCATGCTACACTCAGGCAATCCTCTCTTGCACACTTCACTAGTATGGTTTTTTCTACAGGCGAATTTACATTAGATTCTATTGTTAATAGTTTGCATGTTCATCTTTTCATTTATTATTATTATTATTTTTTGGTTGGCAAATTTTTATTACAACAGATTCAACCCAAAAGCTATAGAACCATTTTGAGTATCAAACACACATTTAATATCCTGTGAAACTGGCTTTTGAGTTATTTTTGGTTGAGACATGTTTGCTTTGTTTTCAAACAGGTAAACTCAAGCGCATGATGAAAACAAGAGCTCTCTCTCTTTCCACCCCAGTCCCCCACATCTCAAAATCTGCCTTTCTACACCTCATTCACTTCCAGTTTGCTACTTCTGCAGCTGAGCGTGCCTTCTCGGACTCAGATGCTTGGGAAGAAGGTGAAGAAGGTGACCCTTCCCCCATCATCCAAGAACAAGACCTTCTCCGGCGAAGCAAGAACTCACCCACAAGCCTTCATGTTCTTGACCTTATTGATCGTGGCTCAATTGATGCTGACCCTGAAATCTACAACCGGTTGCTAAAGAGGGCTACCCAGATGAAGAAACTGAAAGAGGGAAGCCTTGTCCATGCCCACTTCCTTGGATCAAAATTCAAATCTGATCTCTTTATACAGAACACCATCATCAATATGTATGCAAAATGCGGCAGCTTGTCTGACGCACAGAAGGCGTTTGATGAAATGCGCCTGAAGGATATGGTTACATGGACTGCCTTGATTACTGGGTATGCGCAGAATGATCGAGCAGAGGAAGCGATCAGATTGTTTCCACAAATGCTTGGGCAAGGATTGAAACCGAACCAATTCACTTTCGCGAGCCTTTTGAAGGCCTCTGGGGCTGCTGAAACCAATGACCAAGGGAGACAAGTACATGCATTCTGTGTTAAGTATGGTTGTGATTTGAATGTTTATGTTGGCAGTTCGCTTTTGGATATGTATGCTAGATATGGGAACATGAAGGAGGCCAATTTGGTATTTGACGGGCTGTCCTGCAAGAATGAGGTTTCTTGCAATGCTTTGATTGCAGGGTATGCTCGAAAGGGTGAGGGAGAGGAGGCTCTTAAGCAATTTTGGAAGATGCAAAGAGCAGGTTTTGAAGCTACCCACTTCACTTACTCTAGTGTTTTTAGTGCATGTGCGAGTATTGGTGCCTTGGAGCAAGGGAAATGGGTCCATGCCCACATGGTAAAATCAGGGTGTAAGCTTGTTGCTTTTGTTGGCAATACTCTTCTTGACATGTATGCAAAGGCAGGTAGTATTGAGGATGCAAGGAAAGTCTTTGATCGATTGGATAGAAGTGATGTAGTTTCTTGGAATTCAATGCTTACTGGGTGCGCCCAACATGGGCTTGGGAAGGAAACCATACAACGGTTTGAAGAAATGCTGAGGATCGGCATTGAACCGAATGAAATTACTTTCCTTTGTGTTCTTACTGCTTGTAGTCACAATGGACTTTTGAATGAGGGACAGTTTTATTTTGAATTGATGAAGAGGTACAATGTGGAGCCTAAGGTTGAACATTATGTGACTATTGTTGATCTTCTTGGCAGGGCAGGGCTGTTGGATCAAGCGCAAAGGTACATAAATGACATGCCGATTGAACCGACAGCAGCTGTTTGGGGTGCTTTGCTTGGTGCGTGTAGAATGTATCGGAATATGGAGTTGGGGGTATATGCTGCAGAGCGTGTGTTTGAGCTTGATCCTTATGATTCTGGCCCTCACGTGCTGCTCTCTAACATATATGCCTCTGCGGGAAGATGGAGTGATGCTGCAAGAGTGAGAAAGATGATGAGAGACAGTGGAGTGAAAAAAGAACCTGCTTGCAGTTGGGTGGAGATTGAAAATTCAGTTCACATGTTTGTGGCTAATGATGATTCACATCCACAGCTTAAACAGATACATGAGATGTGGGAGAAGATAAGTGCGAAAATCAAGGAAGTTGGGTATGTCCCAGATACAAATTATGTGTTGATGTTTGTGGATCAGCAGGAAAAGGAAGCAAAGTTGCAGTACCATAGTGAGAAACTCGCTGTTGCATTCGCACTTCTCAACACTCCTCCTGCGGCTACCATTCGAATCAAGAAGAACATCAGGATGTGTGGTGATTGTCATTCAGCAATTAAGTTTGTGTCAATGGTAATGGAGAGGGAGATTGTTGTTAGAGACACCAATCGTTTTCACCATTTTAGTAATGGCTTTTGTTCATGTGGGGACTACTGGTAATGCCTGTGATATGACATCAGTTACTTGTGATCGTTTTCAGCAGTCATTATATACAGCAATCATTTTCACCAAATCAGTAATGCCTCTTGTGCATGTGGGGACTACTGGTGATGCTAATGATATGACATCATGTTCATTATATGAAATGATTTACTGAATGCATGGGCATTATTATTACAGAGGGAGTGTTGGATCCTCAAACAGCAAGTTGCATGTTGGTCGGATACCTCCTATTCGAGGAGCTGGTCCTGCAATATGCATTGCGAGGACTGTAGTAGTTTCAGTCTTGCCTGAAACAATAATGTCATAACCAAAGAGAAAAGGAGTGATCACCTGAGATGTATTCAGCCTGTAACTCAAGTATAGATTTTGATCATGTGTTATTGTTTGCCCGCTAAAGTTATATTGATTAGAAGAAGAGGATTATTGCCTGACAGCTTACCTCATATTAATTAGATGAAGATTTCTAAGAATGCTGGTTCAGGTGATTCGTTAGTTTGTCATCTTGTTTGATTTGTGTTGAACTTTGGGGCGTCTTCCAAATGCTTTCATGAGATGCTTGTAACAGGATCATCTGTGGGTTAGGAAGTGCAATATTAGAAAGGAGCAACAAATTGCTTCTTGGGATTGAAAGCAGGAGATAGGATTCGAGAATTCTACTTGTCCGTTGAAACAATCTCAAACTTCAGTTACTGAGAATCTGAGCAGCATTCACTGGGATGGGATATGAAGATCTTCAGTTGCTTTCCATGAATAAATGGATTGTTATGCTCTTTCCGCGAAAATTAAGCATTTACACCAGCCACAACTTTTGAACTGCCGGTTTTCTCTTATTATATCATAAAAGAAACTCTAGAGTTACAATCTCTTTTATTACACTCATGAGAAAGTAACAGGTGTTGGAACCTGAGATGTGAATTGTATTCCAAGTAAACACATGACTGCTGAAGGTTGGAGCTGCAATTTGCTTCCAATTTTCTTTTCTTTCTTTGATAATGCATTTTCTGTACAATCTCTTATACAAAACTTATGGTAATTACAGCTGAAGCTCATAGAAAGTGCTCCTTTCATGCTGAAGTCAAGTGATTGGTGGTGGAATCAAGTTCTCAAGACTAAAATTGTATCGTCCATTGAACTTGTTATTTTTGCCATCTAAAGCAAATTTGAGATGAATGGTCTGGATTACAAAGTGGGCTCTAAAGGGGTCTTCTTGTTCCCATGTAGTGCCCGCGGCAGAGGATCCGACTTACTATGGAGTATGGACTGAAAGAAAAGAGACCAAAAACCCTTGAAAACCCTGGAAAGGGGGCATTCTGCCCCTTTCAGAAAGACTGTTAAAAGAGCATAGAAGTGGAGAGGAGAGAAGAACCAGTAGCAGGCACAAGTGCTCCGGGTACGTACCTCCCTCGTCTTCCTCTCTCTTGTGTTTCTCTCTCTATCTGATCAAAATGGGATCTTCATCAGAAGTGATGCAGCATAGTGAAATCTTTCTTGAGCAAATAAAGAATCTCTTTATACATTTCTGACTGATATATTTCATCACGCAAATGGGGAGAAACAGCCACAGAGAAAGAATTGTCCCTTGTCAAAATCTTATGCTTATTTTGTATCCTATGACCCATATTGTGTCTGTATATAATTTAGGAGTTTTCCATTCTATAAGAGTAAGGATGTAATTTTTTGTAGTGACTTGGATAAAGAAGCAGTGGATCATTTAGGGATGAAACAGCTTTTAAATGCCGAAACTTGAAAAATGAATGCAGGTGACACAATTATGGTTGAGTGGTGTTGGCACTTTAGTCTCACGCAAATGCTCAGGGATCGATCCTTGGGCGCTGATGTTAAATAAAAATGGTAATGCCCCAAAACCGTGATTCACCAAATGTTGTTAACATTCATAATAAATTTAGGTCGTACTCATAATGGAGAACTGAATAGATCCTACCTGGTTCTATAGATTAGCCTTACTGTGTGCCAGTTGGTCATATTTTCTATATAATTGGGTGCATAAGGGCATCATGGCTGTAGAAACCCAGATCCCAACTGCCATCCTGGAGCCTCCTACAATGGTGCCTGGTGGTCATCTCTACCTTCCACTGCTAATTCGACACTTCTTCAACCTCCTCTACCCAATGTTGCCCCAAGTCTTCCTATACCTCCACCCCCACTTGTCTGTCTTCTTACAACACAAATTCTCCCTAGTGTTTCTCCCATTGCACCCATTCCATCTCCTCCTCCCTCTATTATCCATCCACTAGCATTGCTTCCCATCTGCCCCCGCAGTGGGCAGTGGTGCTTCCACCACCCTTGCCAACCAAAAATGCTGAAGCCAATGGTTCTGACTCGGGATCGGACCATGAGGGTTCAGCTGCTCCCTCCTCAACTTTGGAGTATGATATCATAGAGGCGAGCAGAATTGTTTGAGAGCGGCATGAGAAGGCATTGCAGGACCTCTTAACTAAGCGCCGGTTTTACGCACTGGCTGTGCTTGCCAATGATTCAGCTGTCCGTGCCTGTCTTTGTTGCGTTGGCGAGCGAATCACACTCTTTAGATAGAGGGTGATATTCTCATAGTGATGCTTGATGCTGAAGGGTAGCTGGAGAAGTTCTTGAAAGCTCATGAAGATGAGGAAGCTGTAGCAGGCACTACTGGGGAAGAGGGTGATGAAGGTCCTCAATCATATCCTTTCTATACTGAAGATTTAGATGCTGAGATGGATTGTGTTTTGAAACGGGCCGGGGATTTCACTCTCAACTGTAGTGAATTTGGAGATGACAGACCACTTTCAGGGTGTCCATTCTTCAATGACAGGAAGCTGCTTGCCACCAGGTATTTTTGCCTATCTATCCTGTTTCGGTTCACGTTTATATTTGTTTTATTGATTTCATATAACAAATTTGATTGACCAGTAGAAATGTGAAATTTATGCTAAGCCTTCTATTTTTGCCTTTATTTATTATTTATTTTTGACAGAGTGATCTGTCATTCATAAGCGGACATGCAAAAAGGGTTTTTTAAAAGGATGTCCCCCCGCCTGTCATTGATATTTTACTGCTGCCCCTGTGATATCCAGAATTAGACTTAAGCAGCCCTTTTATTGTTGAGACAATTCCTTTTATCCTGTCTGACTGTTGGTCAGCTGACTTCCATTAGAGAAAATCTTGTGGTTTAAGAATTAAGATGACTACTAAAATGACTATTCTACCCTTGATTAAATCTTACCCTAGGGAATCTTGATGCAATGCTGGGTGGTTTCTCTTTTGGTTGCTTATATGGTTTTGGGAGAAGTTGAGAGCTTATTTTAATTACAGGGATGTTCATTTTTTCTAGGGTCCATTTTGACTGTGTGGTTTGGCAGGGGCAGGGGGTGTGGGGAGGGAGATTTGGAGGTTGTTGTGGGGTGGGGGGTCGGTACTTTCATCTTTCTTTAATTAATTAATCAATTCATTTCTTTTGCTGGAATGACCATTTCTGTGAATCTGTAGTTTCACTGTCGCAAAAGAAGATTCTAAAATTGTAAGGAATCTTGAGGGCTGCAGTCCAATTCCATATAATTTAGGGGCTGCAGTACTAAATCTCACGGAACTCGGCCATGTTAATTGCTTTCTTGTGGAATGTATCTATCTGGTTTATGGCTTTAAAATGGGAAATTACATCAAATGGACGGAAAAATAACACAGTATATCCACCTTTGTTATATTGGAGCACCTCATCTCCCATCATTTTAAATAGTGTGGATCACTAAAAAGTTTTGGTCTACATTTATTATCAAGTTAAATAATATCTTTATTGTCATTGTCAAATTAAACAATATTCATTGTCATTTGTGCTAGCCTTTATCAGTGTTTAACTTTTGTAGTATGCTTTAGATGTTGTTTCAAATTTCCAAGGGGATTTTGGATAAACGCATAACATAATATCAATATATTTAAATATTATAAGATTTCATTATGATAGAGCAAAATAGTATCATATCATTATATTGTGTCAATTATGGCGTTTGGCAATTTCTGTAAATTTCAATATACCTTTGAAGTGTTTGGAGATTTATAAAAAAAACTCTTAATATGATATAACGAACAAGAAATCAAGAGAAAGTAATCAATTCATCCTTCTCTTTTGTTTAATGTATTTCAGTTAACGATAAAAAAGGTTATCAATTAACCCAACGTAGGACCTACTAATTAATAATTACACAATTACATGTGTTAAAATAATCATGGTAGGACCCATCAATTGTTAAAACAATCATGGGATTAAATGTTAAAACAATGAGATCTAAGCAAGGTTCTTTAATTAAGGTGAGTCCACCAAATATTAGTAACCATAGTGCAATACACTAATGGTTATTATTGCAAATGGCCCTACCTTTTTCTCTCTCTCTTTTTTTTTTTCGTTTTTGGTAAAACCTTATCCAATGCCAGAGGTTGTTGATGAATCCATTTATGAGAAATCATTATGGCACCCATTTGATGTTGATAGTCATATTTAACACTAAGGGAATTATAAAATAGTGGGACCCATTTAATGATGGCAAATTGACAATTACAATCATAGAATTTAGTCTTGGTATGGCCCAGCTATTTTTGATAGTATGGGATCCACCCATTGTTGGTAATCACGACGAAAGCCCCATAGTGTGACATTTGTAGAACCCACCTGATATTGATAATGAATTAGGGCCATGTAATCGTGATATGACTATAGGACCCCACATTTAATTTGTAGGCACCGTGGGGCAATTTAATATTAGGAGTCATAGTTGCACTTCTATAAAAATCTTTGATGTTAAAAATTATAGTGGGCCACTATAATTACTAGTTGCTCATGAACTCTCAAATGGTTTTTACTAAAATTTGAGTTCCTTTTTTTTAAACAAAAGATTAGTGTATACAACATATCTTTGAATAATTTAATATGAAGGTTTTTAAAAGAAAGTAAGAATTGTAAGATACTTTCAAAGTTATCTAAACATCTCTATATTTGGGTGAATAGATTATATTCTAAATTAATAGGCCACCTAATTGAAAAGATAAAATATTAGTTTTTTCGTTCTATCAAATTTGAATTGTGAAGCAAGCATGGTTTGCATTTGAGGCTTTCTCATTTTTGTTCTCAAGTTCTTGGAGTGGATCCATTAAATTATGCAGCATGCCTTAAGAAAGTAAAGTTGCCACCTTAAAAGGTCACGGAGTGTGCTACTGATGTGGCATTTTCTCCTATGCAAAACCATCTGGCGACTGCCTCTGCAGACTGGACTGCAAAACTCTGGAATGAATGCTAAAGGGTCACTTCTAAAATCATTTGATGGCCACTTGGATTGACTTGTCGTGTTGCATTTCATCCATCTGGGAAGTCCTTAGGAACTGCTCCCTTTGACAAAACATGGAGACTGGGGGATTTTAATACCGGGGATGAGTTGCTCCTTCAAGAAGGCCACAGTAGAAGCATTTATGGTATCTGCTTCCATCGTGTTGGATGCACTTGCTTATGTCTGGGATCTTCGTACTGGAAGAAGCAAACTTGCATTGGAAGGCCATCTTAAGCTGGTATTGCAATCGAACACTCCTTGTATTGTTTCTTCAGCAGGATTTTTTCATGCTAAAAGCTAGGTAGCTTTTCTAGCACCCGTGGGAACCCATGATCAATTCTACACCCTCACAGCCCCCCTGCACTCACTTTAATTTGACAGTACTTCTAATTATACTCGCCGTTGAATTGGATTTCATAAAAATAAAACTTTAGAAATCATCAAAATTTAAAGCCATTAAATCAATGGCTGTGATGATCTGATTGAGCTGAATTTTGCCTAAAATCATATCCACAATAGGATCTTTCCATCTCACTATCCTCGCATTATTGACATGTATCCAAGTAAATCCCACAAAGTGCCTAGATTTTTGCCTCTAACACAAGCCGTGGGGGGTACCACTTAGCAGAGTGCAACCTACATCAGTATATGGAAAAATCTAATGATTTTGCATGGGAGCATGATGAAATTGGGTTGGCCATTGCCATTGATCTGATGGGACCCAACTTGACTGGAACTGGCATCAAAGATGTCCCAGATGGGACTGACCTAAGACTTCAAACAATATCCTGCATGAGGTAGTTAGAATACTTATTTGGAAAAGTCAAATTATTCGATGGCTAGAATTTTTTAGGTGATGATTGGTTCATGGTATCCATCAGATTGAAAGTCTTACTCACCAAAAGATTCCCCAGCCTCTCAAACTTGGTGACATGATGATCCAATACGTCATCAGCTTAGGTATCATATTTGTAGTAATTTTTTGTGCATCATCTGGTGATGCAGGACAGACCTATGGTCCCCATGGGTTGCCCGGCCAACAGGCCCAGCACACTTATATTGACCAAGTTCTTTGGGCCTAGTCCATCTATTTTTATGTTTTAACTTATTAGAGTTTTATTTTATGCTATTATATGGTCATTATTGGATGTTTTAATCTTGACCATCAATTTGTTTGGATGGTCCTAATTAGTTTTAGGTTTTTATTTTCCTATATAATGATGTATAGCCACCTTCACTATTCAGTTAATGATTAATGAAATGTTTATATAGAGTTATTTGCATTTTTCAAGTTTCTTCTTCTTCCTTGCCTGCAATGAAGAGTTTGGCATGAGACTAATTTTTTAGGCGAAAGCATAATCCATCTCGTTTGCCTTCTATCTCTCATCTCTCCATCTCTGCCCGCCTCGCACGTAATAATCCTACTCTCCACCGACGATCTTCTTTAACTATATTTGATGGCCACTGGTATGTTTATAAATCATCTGTTCAACTTGGTTTTTGGGCTGAAGCCATCCACAGTGGGGTCCTAATGTTGATGGTATGTAAATTGACTAAAGGTTCCTCTGTCATTGATATAAAGGTTCCACTGGCATTGATATGGCCACTAAATTATGTAACCAATAAATCACATGCAGGTGGTATATTGCCTGCAAAGAGAACAATATATTATTGCTATGGAATTAGGCTGTCAATCAGGCCCTTAAGGGAGTTACCTGGACTGGCTCGACCATTAAAGAGTCCACATAATAAGGGCTTTCCATTTTCTTTTCTTTTCTTTTCTTTTCTTTTTTTAAATGCCGGAGGATGATACAATCTAAGCCCCAAAGTGGTCACATTCAAATCTAATTAAATTAGGATAATATTATATTATTAATAACTTTATAATTGCTAAAAAAGTTTCTATTAATAGATTATAATTTACTTATACATTAAATTTGCTTTTATTATATATATAGTATTGTAGAAAATAATTTTTTAAAAACTTTGATTGTTGGATAGAATTATAAGTTTTAACCTCGAGAAACATCATGTGACACGTGCTCTGGCACACTAATTAAGCTTCAACCCTAGGCCTAAATCACTATAGAACCAGAGGGCCCCTTCATGAAATCACCGCCGACCATCATGAGTTACGGAACCCACCACAGATCATTCTATCTGAACCCATTGTAACCCAACGCACCGCTGAAACCCCCAGACCGTCTGAGATTCCATTCTACGCGGGCCCTCCTTTTCCATCCCCATCGGCAATCGACCCCCGCCGGGCCCTCCTCCTACCAGAAGCGCCTACCCCAACCCCCGCGCCACCCAGACTCCTGAATCATCCATTTTCTTAATTCCCTTAACCCATCTGCATCTGAAATCCAAAACCCTATTCTCACCTCTCAATCCATCCATCTTCTTCCGGAGAACCAAAAAAAAAAAAAAAAAAAGTTCCCAACCCAGACGTCCGACACCCCACCCAAATCCCATTCCTCCTCTATCCATCCAACTCCTCTACCGAATTAGCCCCACTGCTCATCTAAGAGAGTCTGAGAACCTTTGGGGGAAAAAAATGAAAAGAAACCAAAAAGCGTAAGAAGAAGAGGAGCAGCAATGCAGGGAGAGAAAGGCGTACCTGATTCTGCCGCCTCCTTGCACTGCTGCACCTTCTTCGCTATCATGGAAGCCGTCGTCTACTCTGCCAAACGTCCACCTCCAACCTTATAGCCATCATCGTTGTACTTTTGTTGTTTTAGTGTCATCGTCGTCCCTCTGCAAAGGTCGAAATTTCCTTCTTCCACCTTCTTCGTCATGCAGAAAGAAGGAGGATTCAAACTGCAAACCCTTCTTTCGAAACATGGTTTCAAAGGAGAAGTCACACATGACATTTTAATTAGTGCTGCGCCCAAGTATGTTGGGCTAAGTCCGGGTGAGTTCGGGTTCAGGTCAGCTTTGATCTGTTAGCAAGAATAGGTGAGCAGCAACAAAATATTGCTGACATCTTCTATGCATTAGCCTATTCTTAGTCTCAGGCTAATAGCAGATTTGACAAAATCAAACGCCAGAAATTGTTTTTGCTATATCAGACACGTCTCCCATTAGATTTCAAATCCGTTTTCTCCAACGTATTTTGTGGAGTACAAATCTACAAATCAGGTCAGTTCGATTTTAATTTTCCATAAAAAAAGGTCTCCTAATAAGTGCATGTTTGGCAAGTCTAAAATTTAGGCTCTAAATGTCTAAATGTCTAAAATTTATAGAGTTAGAAAAATAGAGGCGTTTGGCATGCATTTTTAGCTCTATTTAATTTAGACAATAAGAGGTAAAAGCTCTATTTTGAAGAGGAGGGGTTGTGATGCATTTCCAAATCAGAGGGAAAAAAAAAGAGGCGCCCAGCTACAGTGAAAATGAGGGATCACGCCCAGTACGGTTTTTGCGATTTTTCTCGAAATCCGGGCTCCTAAATCTACATCCAAACCGTTGAAAATGTTCACATGATCAATTACGGCCACCCATCCAAATTTCAGCCGTTAATTCATCCTGAATCTCGAGATATGTGCAAAAAAGCGTGAGCCATTGGATACTATTTTTTGAATTTTGTGGGGCCCAAACACAAGATCCAAACCATTGGAAATGTTGGGAAGACTAAAAACGGCTATGGGGTCAATTTTCAAGGATTGATTCCTTGTGGATCTCAAGATATTTGTAAAAAACTTTCAACCATTGAATTTAATATGCTGAATTTGTACTAGTCCACAGGCAGCCCCTTTTTTTATTTTTTATTATTATTTCTGGGACAGTAAATAACAATCCAAACCATTGAAAATGTGTAGAAGGTCAATGACCATTATGAGACCAAATTTCAGCCGTTGGATCATCACCAAACTTGAGATATTTATGTAAAAACGTGAATTATTAAATATTTTTTTTAAAAAATTGGGGGCCTCAATCACAAAATCCAAACCGTTAGATCTCTTTGGGAGGCCAAACGTGGTTATGAAGTAAAATTTCAAGGCTTAATACCTACTAGATCTCAATATATTTGTGAAAAATTTTCAACTATTGATTTAAAATGGTCTATTTAAAATAGATGCTTTCATTGCCAAACACATATTTTAAATCTAGCCTCTTTTTTTTATAGCTCTTTTTTTAATAGCTCTATTTTAGATGATCTATAAAAATAAGACTAGACCTACCAAACAAGCCCTAAGTAATTGGATGTTGAATCTTCATCTTTTTCAATAGAAGATTTAACTAATGCCATTAGAGATTTAACTGCAACAGTTGCCATCATGCAAACCTCTATGCAACAATTGAAAATTAAGATGACAACTTTGGAGAATAATCAGCGTGTGGATCACAATCGTGGTGATGGATAAAATATTCAGAATTAACGGGATCCACCGGTCAATAATCCTAATCAAGATTTACGGATTAACGTGTGATTCCCGAATATGATAGTAAATTAAAGCTCATTAAATTCATGGATTAGTTAGTGTGTGTGGAGAATATTTTGCATACAGCCCAATGAATGAGCACTACTAAGTTACGTTGGTTGACACTTGCTTGCATAATTATGCTGCAACTTGGTGAGTAGATTCGTAAAGAAAGAGGATGAATCGGAAAATGGATTCTGTTGAAACTTGGATTGAGATAAAAAAATATTTTGAAGCAAAAATTCCTCTCCATCAATTATTTAAGAGATTTGCATGCAAGTTTTCAGAACTTGAAACAAAAAACAAAAATTTAAGACGGATGTTGAATACCCTAAAGAATTTCTAAATTTGCAAGCTCATTGTCAGTTGAATAAAGATGATGTGTTAGTTGATAGATGTTTCAATGGGTTGAGGTTAGGCATTTAGCACATCCTAGTATTTTAATATTTTGACAATGTCAATGAGCTCATCTAACTTGCCATCAAAGCTGGGAGTATTGCCAATCATCAAGACAAAAATTTAATGCATCCAAATGGGCTTCGCGAAAGAATTTTATCTTTCCAAGATGCTAAATCCAAAGGTTCATAGGAAAAATTTGTCTTCAAGCCTGAAGATCATAACAAGGTCACATATTTTCATTGCAAACAAAAATGACATTACTCCTTTAAATCTTCCAAATGAGTGAAACTAATGGAAGGCATATATGATAAACCAATTGCATAGGATGATCCACTAGACAAAGAAGAAATAGAGAAATAGAGGAAGCATTAGATTATAAAGCAGACAAAGATGGTGAAACTCTCATAATCATCAAAGCGCCCATTGTTGAAAAGAAATGATTGCAAAAAAATATTTTTTGTTCCACAAGTACCATTCATGGATAGAATTGCATAGTTGTAGTGGATGGCAGAAGTGAAGAAAATATCATGTCTCAATCTCTTGTTGATCGCCTCAAGTTAAATGTTTACAAGCATAATTGGCTTTATTTTGTCAAATGGTTGATGACAGTTTTGAGAATTTATACTAAAAGCATACTTTTATGTATTTATCTTTAACTTATTTATTTATTAATAAAGTTTGTATTTTCATCTTAATGAGAATTTGTATGGGAAAATAGTTGCATCGTTTTTAATTATGCATATATGTGTCTTTTGGTCTATAACGTAGGCATGTTGGTATGTAGAGTTCAACTTACATACAAAAGATTTGTTTATCGGTTCTTATAGAATATAAGTTATTGTTGTTCACAATCTAGATAGAGTTAGATACACCATTGGCACGATTGTAGCATAATATTTTAGCAAGCTTGTCTTGACTGCAGGAAACAGTATAGTTTTGACTCGTTATGCTAGTACGCTTTGTATATATTGAACATGATCGTTTTTAGGTTTATTGTCTTTATATTGACTATAAAAGATGATTAACATCCAAATGCTTACACTACCACAATTTATATTTTTAGCTACGAAAATTTTCGTTGCAAAAATACACTAAAACGTCAGTAACAACATTTACCGATGAAAAAATTGCATCGGTTGATCGTCGACAAAAATCCATGGGGAAAAAATCTTATTGCTAAAATTAGGTTTTCGCTGACAATAATTTTATGTTGCCAATGGTTTTTTACGTCGGCAATATCATTTCCTTTTTTTTAATTTCCAATTTTACTTTATCAACCCTAAAAGACGTCGGTAAAATTATTTAATCTTTTTTTTAAATTTTCAATTGACTTTTACCAACGTTATTTAATGTCAGTAAAATCGTTTCCTCTTTTTCTTTTAAAAAATTTTCAATTAACTTTTATCGACGTTTTTTTAGCATCGATGAAATCATTTCCTCTTTTTTTTAATTTTCAATTAACTTTTACTGACTTTTTTTAATGTCGGTAAAATCATTTCCTCTTTTTTTAAAATTTTCAATTAGCTTTTATCGATTTTTATTAATGTTGGAAAAATCATTACCTTTTTTTTAAAATTTTAAATTAACTTTTACCAACTTTTTCAAAGTTGGTAAAATTATTTCCTCTTTTTTTAAATTTTAAATTAACTTTTACAAAATTTAACAAATATCGGGAAAATTATTTCCTCTTTTTTTAAAAAGATTTCAATTAAATTTTACTGATGTTTTTTGACGCCGGCAAAATCATTTGCTTTTTTTGTTATTTTCAATTGATTTTTACAAACGTTAATAAATGTCGGTAAAATAATAAATTTTTTAAAGAAAAAATTTAATAAATGTTTACCAATGGTAAAAAATGTTAGTAAAGGTAAATATTTGTCCGCAAAAGACATTTCTTACAAATAATATGACATTTATTTTTTTAATATAATTTTCCGTAACCCTGTATATACACTAATATCTAATATAAACTTGTTCATGTACCTGTATCCAACATAACAAATACATATATACAAGAGTTTCTAATAAACAAATATCTACTGTTAGTTTCATCGAGTCATTCATCTCATATAACAAATGTTACAATCAATAATAAAGTTCCATATAAATGTCCGAGATACAAATACAAATACACTAAGAACTGCCAAAACACCATTACAAATCTGCAACCAACCCCAAAGTGTCCATCAATTGACAATGACAATAACAATATTAGAATCTTTTCAATGAATTAAATTACAAATGTAAAATAAACATGTATTTATATAGAATCTTTTACTAGGTTTTTTTAACGACCTATTTTTGAGCCTAAGTGTTGAGAATCTTACATTTGTAGGTTTAATTCATTAACTAGGAGTCCAATTCATGAACCGTCAGTTCCTACAAGATACTTTGGCCTCGAGCGAGGTGCTCATGTCGGTTTTTGATCTTTTAAGGATCATTTCTCACTTTGGACCCTCGATGGCTTGTTTTAAAGCTTAAGTCAGGAAAATCCTTTGTTTTTTGCATCTAATTCTCTAATGGGAGTCCAATTCTGGAGTCGTTAGCTCCTGCAAGTTACTTTGGCATCAAACGAGGTCCTCATCCTGGTTTCGAGCCCATTCGGTGGCCGTTTCCCTTTTTTGACCTCTAGCAGCCTGTTTTTGAGCTTAGGTGTTGAGAATCCTACTTTTTTAGGTCTAATTCGTTAACCAGGAGTCTAATTTGCGAGTTGTCAGTTCCTACAAGTTACTTTGGCATCAAGCGAGGTACTTGTATTGGTTTTCTGGCCATCTAGTGGCTGTTTCCCCTTTTCAACCTTCGACGGCCTATTTTCAAACCTAATGTTGAAAATCCTACGTTTTCATGTCTAATTCGTTAACCGGGAGTCCTATTTGCGAGCCGTCAGTTCCTACAAGTTACTTTGGCCTCAAGCGAGGTGCTCGTATAGTTTTAGATTTTTTTGGGGGCCATTTCCCATTTTGGGCCCCAAGTGGCTTGCTTTCAAGCCTAAGTCAGGAAAATCCTTGTCATTTTCCAACCAAGAGTCCAATTTGCAAGCCATCAGTTCTTACAAATTACTTTTGCATCGAGTGATGTACTCGTCCCTATTTTCGGGTAGTCCGATAACCGTTTCCCCTTTTTGACCTTTAGTGGCCTATTATCGAGCCTAAATGTTGAGAATCATACGCTTTTAGGTCTAATTTGTTAATCGAGAGTTTGATTTGCGAACCGTCTGTTCCTATAAGTTGCTTTGGCCTCAAACAAGGAGCTTATGCTGCTTTTCAATTTTTTTAGGGGCCGTTTCCCACTTTTGACCCCTGGTGGCCTGTTTTTAAGCCTAAGTCAGGAAAATCATTGCTTTTTGCATCTAATTTTCTAACCAGGAGTCAAATTCATAAGCTGTTAGTTCCTATAAGTTACTTTGGCATCGAGTGAGGTACTCGTTGTGATTTCCTGGCTATTTGGTGGCTGTTTCCCCTTTTCTACCTCCAACGGCCTGTTTTCGAACCTATGTGTTGAGAATTCTATGTTTTTAGGTTTAATTTGTGAACTGGGAGCTTGATTCGTGAGTTGTCAGTTCCTATAAGTTACTTTGGCCTTAAATGAGGTGCTTGTGCTAGTTTTTGATTTTTTTTTTTTTTGGATGTTTCCCACTTTGGGACCTTCAATGACCTGTTTTTGAGCATAAGTTAGGAAAATCCTAACTTTTTGCGTCTAATTCCCTAATCAGGAGTCTGATTTGCTAGCCTTTAGTTTTTACAAGTTACTTTGGTATTGACCAAGGTACTAGTGCCAGTTTCTAGGCCATCTGGTGGGTGTTTCCCATTTTTTACCTCCGGCAGCCTATTTTGAAGCCTAATTGTTGATAATCCTGCGTTTTCAAGTCTAATTCATTAACTAGGAGTTTGATTCATGAGCTATCAATTTCTACAAGTTACTTTCGCCTCGAGTGAGGTGCTCGTGCTGGTTAAGATTTTTTCAAAGACCATTTCCCATTTTGGACCCCCGATGGCTTATTTTCAAGCCTAAGTCAGGAAAATCCTTACGTTTTGCATTTAATTCTCTAATCAGGAGTTTGATTCAAGAGCCATTAGTTCCTACGAGGTACTCGTGTCAGTTTCCAGGCTGTTCGGTGGCCGTTTCCTATTTTCGACCTTTGGCGGCCTATTGTCGAACCTAAATATTGAGAATCAACGTTTTTAGGTCAATTCTTAACTGAGAGTCCAATTTGTAAACCGTTAGTTCCTACAAGTTACTTAGGCCTCAAACAAGGTGCATGTGCTGGTTTCCAATTTTTTCAGGGGCTGTTTTCCACTTTGGACCCCCGGTGGCCTGTTTTTGAGCATAAGTTAGGAAAATCCTTGCTTTTTGTGTCTAATTCTCTAACTAGGAATCTAATTCGTGAACCATCAGTTCCTATAAGTTACTTTGACATAGAGCCATCTAGTTTTCTAGAGTTATGTGGTCTTTTCATATTCTTTCCAAACTTTATTGGTGCTAGTTCTTCTAGCTAGTCTAGTACCTTTGCATTGGTAAATCCAAAGAATTTTTTCACGCTATGGTTGATTGTGAAGGCATTGTTTCTGCGGTGTTGGTGATTCTCTTCTAGTTATTTTCGATGGCCAATATACCTAATCTTATATTTCAAGTTCACCCCTAAAGAGTTGTTGTTACATGAGGGACAAGCCTTATAATCTTTTGTGCTGCACCCAGACAAGTTGTCATACGCAAGGAAGTCATTTATAGTCCACATTGCAGCCGCATGTATCTAAAAGGTCTGTTTAGTGGAGGCATCAGATGTGAATACTCCATTATCCCATAACTCCTTTAATTCATCAATCAAGGATCTCAGGTATACATCGATCTCATTTCCCGGTGAGCTTGATTTTGGAATAAGTAAGGACATCATGAAAAATGGTTACTTCATGTACGTCCATGGTGGCAAATTGTAGAGCATAAGTATGATAAGCTACATGTTGTAAGAAGTGCTCATGTTCCTGAAAGGGTTGAATCTATCGGTGACTAACCCCAACCTTACATTATGTGTCTCCGGGGCAAACTCTGGATATTTCTTATCAAATTCTTTTTATTCTACGGAGTCAGTCGGATGCCTCCCTATCCCATCATCAACGCGCTTATTACTGTGCCATCTCATCTATATGGTTGTCTTCCTTGACATATACAATTTGCACAACTTCAGTGTCAATGGGAAGTAACGGAGCACCATATGAGGGATCTTCTTTCACTTTCCATCGTTGACCTTATACTTAGGCTCTTCACATTTTAGACATTTATCCAATTGAGCATTTTCCTTCTAAAACAACACATAATCGTGTTTGCAGGCATTTATGTTCTTGTATCCAATGCCCAAGTCATGAAATAATTTCTTTACCTTGTAAACTAAGGCTGGAACCACGAGACCTTCAGGTAAGAAGTCCTTAAAAACCTGCAGAACCTTGTCGAACAACTTATTGTTACACCTACTTTCTACTTTTACATGCAATATTTTGATGACAAACGCTAACCGAGTATTTGAGTTTTTGTAGCAATGGGAAGCCTGAAGTTGATATAGGCCACGTTAGGAAGCCTTCAACAAAATTTTAAAATCCTGCACATCATCCCTCTTTTGAGTATCTTCCTCCATGTAAGTTCCCCTACAATGGTCCTTTATCAACTCAATACAGTTATCCTGATTCTCTTCTGATTCATCTGCGCTTTCATCCGAATCATTGAGTTGAGCTATAGGTTCCTGATGGTGTATCCACCATTGGTATGAGACCATTATTCCTCCAATGTGCAAGTAATTTCTCACAGTTCTATAGTCATGCTTCAAACAGTTATAGCAATCGCCATACGGGCACTTAATCACCGTTACCCCACTTGAATTTGCCTTTGCAAAATCAATAAATGAGTTTACCTTGGCCGTGTACTCCACACTGAATCCGCTCTCATAATGTAATATCCTACTCCTATCCATATATGACTTAATGACATGCAATTAGAAATTAGAAATTACTCTGCATGTGATATCTTTAACAGGAGGTTTCATTTAATGATGAAGGTCTAATCTTTGACTTGATCAACCAGTTCTTATCTTGATGGTTGGATGAATGTGTAAAGCAAAATCACATGTCTTACAAGATATGCATCATGTTTATGGTTGGATGAATGATGCATATCTTATAAGATATCTTACAAGATATGCACCATGTTTATCGTATGACAAACAACTTGGCACTAATGTGCAAAGTAAAATCACATGTCAATATATGATATTTGGGCCCAGTAATATCGAAGTAACTGACAAAGTGGAGCTATTTGCCATTTGGCAATGCTATAATGCATGAAAAGAGGTTGGAGACCTTACATAATCTATTGTAGGACTACAAATATTTAAAAAACTAACTATAATCAAATGCTGGAATTACGTCACCTGTGTCTTGCTCATGTGCATGTAACTAACTAAAAATCTTGGCCTTCTACCCTTAAAAAGGTTAGGTTCTATTTGGGTTTTTGCAACTCATTTTCCTTGAAACAAATCAAGCTTAAGATTATTCAAAGAACAAGGAACCTTTATTTAAGGCCCATGTTTGATGGGCTTTGAGTTCCCTTTCCAAAGAGTATAGGAGAACGTTCAAAAGAGTGCTATAAAATAGCTGCTTCTTTTAGAAATGATTATAAAAATAACAAATTTGTGACTTGTGATTTGTCAACAACCAAAACCAAATTTGCTATAGCACTTTCCAAGGTATAGACATCCAAATCTATTCAAAATCACCCAAATTGGTTTCCTTTCCAAACAATCTCAAGCTCCATTCGCTAGCAAAACATAGAATCATTGATTTTTGAGATTTTTTTAAAAATTTTTTGAAGGTGGGGGTATTGTTGAGGTTCTAGTTATAAGGATTTATGGCTCAACTTTGGCGGACAGAAGACATGCCTGCATGTTCATAGGGTATGTCTGTTGGTGAAATTCGGCTACGGTTTTGTTGGGGGTATTTTTAATTGTCATTAATAAGTATCATTGGTTTGTTTATCTTTAAAAGGATTTGAGGAATTGATATAGTCATATAGAAAGAAGATTAAGCTATTTGGGCTACTAAATATGTTGTTGTTTAAAGAGATCAGTGATTGTTGTCATGGGCATGATGGTTGACATGCCATTGTGCACACAGGTTTGTTTCCTCACTTTGAGTAAATACTGGACTCTATAAATACCCGACTTCTTTTTTCCTTCATGAGTGACTCGCATTAGCTATAGCAATAGTTGGGGTATCTGGCCTGGTGGTGGGAGAAGTTTCTAGGACTTGGTTCTTCTCTGTCTAGGAGGACATGGAAACTATGTGATTGATGATAGAATCTTCCTAGGAGATGAGATTGGAAATCTTGTGTGTACAATGAAACTCTAGTTATGCTAAGATATTTTCAATGTACTTTACCTCTTTGTTTTGCTATGATGACTTGTTGGCAGAATTTATTCCTTTTTGGTACACAGGCACCCTAGACTTTTCCCCTGATAACAGTCATCAGGTGTAAAACCTCCAAAGTTTTCTCCTTTAGCTAATAGTGGTTCACAAGCTTCAAGTACTTCATAGTTGGGATCTCAAACTCATGCTAAAGGTATTCCATAATCTCTTTTTATGTTCAATTTTAGCCCATGGGTAACCGTAACTATCTTTCTTTGTACTAACATGTTACTTATTTACTATTTCATAATTAAGATTCATTTAGTTGTACAAATTCATGGATGTTTTATATGAAACTTTGTAGAAGTCATATGTCGATATGTAGAACTGGCTAAAGCTATGTGGAACTTGCTAAAGCTTTGATGTAATAAAAAACTCTGTTCTTTCACAAATTATAGTGCTTGTTCCATAAGCTGGAGATCAAAAGGAATACTCTAGGATGATGGAGACACTTCAATAGGTTGTTTGTTAAACATGAAGTATATAATAAATTGGGAATTAGGATTGTAATCATTCATAGACAAATTTTCTCTCCTCACATTGGTACCTTGCAAACTATAAATATTTCTAGTAATCATTATAAACTGATACATTATAAAAATGATGGACTAATTTTTTGTTCTTGACCAATTGAAAGATTTTTTTTAATTGTAGATAGGCTTGCACTGGAATTGCTCCCATATGCTCATCAATTTTAGGCTTTTTTGGCTGATCCAGGAGTAAAAATATTTGCAAAATAAATCTATAACAAAAAACTCTAATAAATTTACACCTATGTTTAGGAGAAATTTGCATGATGATGACATAGATGCCTTTTGTTATTCCTATAGACTAGCATACCTTTGAGGATCACATTATCTATAAGACTATTACCTATAATAATCTATTTGGAATAATCAGTTTCAAATTACCCTACTAATAGGAATAATCCTGACTGTAATTGATACACAGTTGTTGTATCTCATATGATGATTATATAAAGGGATGACATCTTATATAAAAGCATCTAATTTTTCCACCAAAATTACTCATCTTTCCATCTATAATTCATAGTTGACTCATGATCTCTCATGCCAATAATCTTATAAAAATAAATAAAAAATGCATTTGGGGATTTACATGTTCATAACCCTAGCCGGATCTCACAAAAAAAAATATTAAATAGGGAGAGTAGAGATATTAAAAATATTAGAGCTCACATTAATAGAGAAAATCCAAGAAAAAAAAAGGAGAAAAGAGAAAAAAAAAGGAGAAAAGAGGAAAACACATACACATGAAAATTAAAGATGATGGAAGGCCGGATTTTTGTTTCCTAGTTTGCTGTTCCTTTCTCTTTCTTCTTTCTTTTCTCCTTCCTCTTCTTGGTAGGCGAAATGTAGAGGTAGCCGACTAAAAACCCTAACAGTGCAAAGGCTGCAACGACATAGAAGGGAGAGGGAGAGAGTGGTGCATTGAGAGGAGAAGAGAAGAGTGATGGAGCATACAAGAGAATAGAAGAGGGAAGCGATTGGAGTGAGAGAGGGAGAGAATTGGGGAGGGAGGCGAGCGAGAGAGGGAGAGAGCAAAGAGAGTAAAGGGAGGTGAGCGAGAGAGGGAGACAGTAGAGAGACCAGAGGGAGAGGATTTTTAGAAATTAGGGGGCGGGGCAATGAAATAGGGATTTCCCTCTTGGGCGAACATTTAGAAGACCTTCATCAACAAGTTATTTTGGTCTCAAAAAGTTAAACATTTGTCAGCAAAAATTTTTTTATTTTAATTTTTTTTTTCTAAAACTTAGTTAAAAAGTGCATACCTTTACTGACACATTTTTCTTTTACGTTAGTAAAAATATTACTTTTGCCGATGTTTAAATTAATATGTTGGTAATTATAACTACCGATGACTAATTTTGTCGTTAAAAGTAACAAATCCAACGGCAAGAATTTACTTTATAACTAATTTTTCCTAAAAAATTAGTTATAAAGTACTAACATTTACCGACATTTTAATTTAAATGTCAGTAATTATGTTTACCGATGACTAATTTCATCATAAAAAGTAAACAATTCATCGGCAATAATTTATTTTATTTTAATTTTTTCTAACAATTAGTTATAAAGTACTAATATTTACTGATGCTTTTTCCATTTACGTTGGTAAAAATACAATTTTAAAATTATATTTACCAACATTTAATTTAAAACGTCTATCATTGCATTTACTGATGATATTTTTTGCCACATAAAGTTAAATATTTGTCGGCAATAATTTACTTTATTTTAATTTTTTCTAAAATATAAGTTAGAATGTCCTAACCTTTGTCGACGAAATTTTCTTTTTACGTCAGTAAAAAGTTGGGTTTTAAAGATGTTTTATGAGAAACATCGGTAATTATCTGTGTTTTGCCAACGTTTTATATGAAACATCGGTAAATAATTACATTTCAATGTTCATGGCCGACGTTATATTGATTACATCAGTAAAATGTGACTATTACTAGAAAAATTATAAACTCATTGCTAAAAAATGTCACCAAAAGTGCTTCTTCTTATAATGTTATTATGAGTGCTTGTACTTTTAGTCCTAATTTAAATAATAGAAACATATATTTAGTGTTTGGCATTTTGATTTACAAAGGCGTTAGACCATTTATGGGTCGGTAATCTCAATAAATTAGATGATTTCACTACATGTATGGTAGATATTAGCTTATTAATGGAATTCACATCCCGTAATAGGGATTGATGATATTCCCTTGATCTTATAAATTTTGATTATATCAAACCCTACAGGTGGATTCTGTATCCGACATATCAAATAAGTTAAGTGCAAGTTCTTAAGTAATTATATAGATATTAATTAAATATAAATGTCAGTGATTATTTAATTGATGGATATATGAAATCTAACAATGGGGAGATTAATAAGTATTTAATAATAAGTAGTTTGAAATATAATTTTGAGAATAAGGACATGAGTACAATTATAATTCTTTAGTGGACTGAATTGTAATTTATAGAACTAAAATTCTAATTTGGGTCAAATTAGTATTTTCTATTTCCATAAGAAATTTATTCCTTGTTTCCTTCTTAAGGTCCCTATTGTGGTATATAAATATGCGCTATTGCTCTCTAGGAAAAAAATAAGAAAAATCTCATTTTTTAGAGCAAATAGAATTTGTAGAAAATGCTCATTCCTCAGTGCCAGTTCGAGCATAAAGAAATACATTAGAAGGTCTTGAGATTTTTAGGTTGCTATAAGACTAAGATCAAATCATAGAGATTTCGCAGATATGGTTCTTGAATCATCATCATCTAAAATTATTTCTGTAGTAATATGTTCAAAATACTTAGCGATCTCAGTAGTTCCCTCCAATGGATAGGTGCTCAAGCGCATGTACATCACACATGAAAAGTTACGTTTGATATTAGTGATGATTACAAAGATACAATTTAGTGTGGTATGCCACCTATAGATAGTGGTGATATCTTATTCAGCCACCCATAAATGTATGACAAAAATGGAACTCATGGTATGCACAACAACTTAAATATATTTATGTATGGTGGAAAGTAAGTTACTCTTCATCTCAAGAAACCAGAGCCGCCGAAGAACAGTTTTCTAGTAGTTGCAATAAAGGAAGTCCTTCATGTTCATCACATTTACAGAGATAATCTGAAGAAAACTAGAGTTCAAGGATGAACTCTTTTTTCAACCTAGGGAAGATGATGCAATCTAGGCCCCACAAGTGGTCTCATTCAAATCTAATTAGATTAGGACTATATTATTTTATTAGTAACTTTCTAATTGCATTATTAGGAAAGTTTCTATTAATAGATTAGGGTTTGCTTAGGCATTAAGTTTGCTTTTGTCATATATATATATATTATAGGGAAGAATTTCTCAAAGACTTTGATTATGAATAGAAATGTGGGTTTATCCTTGGAGATGCGTTTTCATGTGTTTGAAGTTTTCTTGACAATTTGAAGTGTTCTTGGACACGTGCTCCGGCACACTAAGCAAGCTCTAACCTTAGGGCTAACATCGGTAGGATAGGATAAAATTCTTGTACACTTGTCAGTTTGAGTGCCGGGACAGAACAATGCTTGGCATGGACCTCTTGTATTTGTTATTATGATATATATACTTCTATAAATATATTAATGTGTATTACATAATTATAAAAATACCCCTTTTCACACCTTTACATGTTTAATCTACAACATTTGTTTTAACTACATGAGTTAAAACAAACAAACAAACCCATTTGACAATGAGTTTCTATGTATTCCAATTCCATTCAGATAAACATAGTCATTTGAATCAATTACTTCCTATGCATCCTACTTTCACATAAACAAACTTGCCCATGCATGTTTGAATTATGAAATATGTATTCCTATTCCATCAAACAAGTAGGTCCATTGGACATTTTGCAATGACTTTGTATGTATTCTGATTTAGGGGTGTCAAATATGTTGTGCTGTGTCGACATGGCATGCTGTATGAGCTGTGCTGTGCTAGCTATTGGTAAGGTTCAGCCTAGCACTACTCACTATCACGGCACGCCTCACGTCGTTCTTGGGTTGGGAGTGCCAAACGTGCCGTGCTGTCGTACTACTGTTTAGTGCCAAACATGCCGTGCCTTTGTACTACTATTTTGATGTTCTATGCTTCCATTGTTTTAAGATCTTAGGCCAAAAAAATTAAAAGATATACACAAAGAAGATACACGAATGTAAGTGGTTTGGTTAAACTTGACCTACTCCATTGGAAAAAGATTTTTTTGAATTTTTTTTATCCTTGAAGGTTCTTCAATAAGATTACCTTCGAAACTTTGGTAATTTTTATAGATAATAAAAAATACAAAGTTGAGGACTACATTTTTGATGTATATACTAAAGAGAAAAGAAAATATAGACTACATAAAAATATGAAATAGGCTATTATGAGGTGAAATGGGCCGTGTCGTGTCATGCCAGGAGTCATGTAGTGCCATTCCTTGTTTGCAACCTTGGCATCCTTGGCCCTGCACGGCCCGTGTGACTATACCATTATACACGGACCGTGCCAAGTTGACTCTCATACTGGGCCAGGATGCCCGTTTCACACCCCTGTTCCGGTCCTATGCTAATAAACATGCCTATTTGTGTCAATTACTTCCTACACAAAGGGCCTACTGGAATCAAATAGTTTCCATGTATTTCAATTCTTGTGAGCAACATGCCTATTTAACAAGGACTTTGTATGTATTTTAATTCCAGGCAAACAAATAAGCCCAATTGAATCAATATATTCCTATGAACTACAATTCCTTGATAAAAAAAAATAGCCCATTTGTATCAATTACTTAGTGGAAAAAAATGCCCGTGCAACTAATGACATTTGCAGTAAGAAGTTTGTAAAGAGAGATTGACAGAGAAGATGATAGTGCATACTTTAGATTGATATTGATAAATTTTTTTAGTGATATTACACAAGCTGACAAAAGAGATGGATGTCAAGAAATATGAAGTAACAAAACAAATTGAACCATATCCTCGTCCCAAATATGTGCTCCTTCCCTTATCTTGTTTATACGGAGCATATTGATCCACAAACCATATTCCCTTATCTCGTATATACAAAGCATATTGTTTTACAAATCATATGTGATAACTTGTGCACAAGATATGATCGAATGAGTTGAGTCTCACGGACTAAATGAATCAAAACGATGCACAATATGATATAATTCACAACTGCATAAAGGTTTAATTTATGATAATTATTCAAGAAGTTCATATAATTTCTAGATCAAGTGGATTTTAAGGGGTACGACTTAATCCTTCAAGGTTCTCCAAATATACTAAATTTATACTTGTATAACCACAATAAAACCCAAATAAATAAAAAAGCAAAGTAAAAAAGGGGGTCAATGTATCTGATATGTGCGTTGGACAACATTGCAATAGGTTATCACACTTTGCACATCTTCCAATTTTTTTTTGTTAATACCCATCTTCCAATGAGCTCTTTTCCTTGTTTTCTTTTTTTGATTTGATATCTATCTTTATTCCTAATACATGCTTAATAATTTAGAAGTATACTGAGAGAGCTAGACGTGCCAACTCAAAGTGTTGCGCAGCTGCTCTTTGTCGTCTTTTTTATCAAATATTGGTGTCCATTAAGTGAAATTCAAGGTGGGCCATGTCCACAAGCTGATCTTATTGAGTAAGAAACTAGCGTTAGTTTAATAGAGTCTTTTTTTTAATTTAAATTGGTGTCATTAGTATTTTTTGTTTCAAAAAAAATTTCTACAAACCAAATAATTCATCGAGGATGCGCCATGGTAACTCATACTGAATTGCTCTGATCGTCCATCTACTCATGGATGATTTGGAAACTAACAACACGTGGAGAGAGAAAGAAATGGTTGGGGGGGGTGGGGGTCGTTTTGGGTACTTTTTTACTGTATAAAAGAAGTTATAAAAGGCAGACGGAAAGTCAAAATCAATTTGAGATGCTTTCAATTTGAAACCAATTCGCTTCATATTATATAATTGTGCATTCCATTTTGAATCAGTTATTTTGAATTCAAATTCTGATGTTCCTTCATTGAATATACCCTTCTTTATTATTTGTACCCAGTAAATATTTTTTACGTCATTGGCCAATCTGTTAAAAATTAAAAATTGTCAGTCTTAAGCTCAATAAAGGAGGAAGGTTTAGTTGACTTGGTGATCTATGCCTGTAGGAAAAAAAAAAAAAAGAAAAATTCATCCCTTTAAGCCTGGAGATCAGCTCTAGCCTACCAGGTCCTCAAAGGGCTAGTTTGACTACATGTGTAACTGTATGAAATTATTATATTAGTAAATATTTTTCATTTACATGTGTATTCAATTTTATGCAAACAAACAAATGACTGTATGTGTAATTGTATGAAATTATTATATTAAAATAAATGTTTTTCATCAACATATGTACTCCAATTCTATGTAAACAAATAAATCTATTTGGCAATGAATTCCTATGTATTCCAATTCCATTCAAATAAACATGGTCATTTTAATCAATTACTTCCTGTGGATCCTACTTCCACACAAACGTACATGCCCAAGCATATTTGAATCAATAACTTCATATGTATTCCTACAAGTAGGTGCATTGGACATGTGGCAATGACTTCATATGTATCCTGGTTCTATGCTGATAAACATGCCTAGTTGGGTCAATTACATACTATGTGTTCCAATTCCATGCAAACCATTTGACAATTCGAATTCTATGCAAACAAAGAGGCCTAACTAGAATCAACTAGTTTCTATGCATTTCCAATTCTTGTGAACAACATGCCCATTTAACAATGACTTCATATGTATTCCAATTCCAGGCAAACAAATAGGCCTAATTGAATGAATCAATTCCTATGTACTCCAATTCCTTGATAACAAACTAGCTAGCCCATTTGAATCAATACCTTATTGTGCATTCCATTTTGAATCAGTTACTTATATTGTATTCCAATTCTTATGCTCTGCTTCATTGAATGCACATTTCTACACTTCTTTATTATTTTTACCCAATAAATAATTTTATTTACTTCATTGTTCAACCTGTGAAAAAAAAGTATTGTCAGTCTCAAGCCCGATAATGGAGGAGGGTGTTGTCGCACTCGGAGCTCTATGCTGGTGTAAGGGAAAAAAAAAAAAAAAATCATCTCTTTAATCCTGGGGATCGGCCCTGGCCTACAAGGAGATTGTAAGGTCCTAGGACGTGCCCCGGCCTGGTCCTTCTACAGCCCTGCTATGGATATAAGAAATAACTTCCAATTGTATAGTTAGCCATCACAAGATATTCTTGTAGGCATCAAATATCAGTTCTTCAGTTGTGTTACTTGCTTAGACACAGCCGTTAGTGTTATGTGATAGTGTAACAGTCTATTTAAAACCATTTTTAACATGCATGTATATGGCAGATGAGTTGGCTCTGATTTATTTTTGAAAACTAACATGGAGTCTAGTTTCAAATTTCATACAGGCGAAGCAGGAACCAGACTTACAAGTATAAATAATCGTGCATCTGTGGTTACCGTTGGCCACTGGCAGTGAAGATTATACATGTCGAATTTGGGATTTAAGGAAAAAGAAATCTTTGTATATTATACCAGCTCACTCACACCTGATATCACAAGTCAAGTTTGAGCCCCAGGAGGGATATTTTCTTGCAACTGCATCATCTGACACTACCGCGAAGGTATTCGTCTTAGATTTGAGACCAACTATTAGGGGGCTGTTTTGCTACATGGTGTTGGGAAATGGTGGATTTTCATTCAAAAACTGCCAACTGTATTTCCTGAGAAATAGATTTTTCTTTGGCACATAGAGAAGTTGTCTAGGTATGCTGAGGTGCAGTAGAGATTTTTAGCAATTTGTTTTGCATATAATTTGATAAGCATGTTGAGGTAGACTGGTATATGTGTTATTTTTTTGTCCAAATGGCGAACTCATTAAGCCAGTCCCGTATAGATGAGATAAGGGCTTAAGATGATGGTGGTGGTTTTTATAAATCCTAACCAAACACTTAACAACCAACTGTATGCTCTCTAACACATTATATGCATTAATCACTGTTTTTTAAGGACTACACGCTGGTTGTAGTAATCGTCTAAGCTTTATGGCATATATGCCATCCTGTTGCATTTAAAATGAGAGGATATATCGGTATCTTCAGCATCTCTGCCACAACAGCATGGAAAATCTGAGACTCCTCTTGAGCTCTGGAATCAATTTGTAGGCAGCTGGTAAGGATTCCAAGCTTTCAGCAAGGACTTTCACCGACCATCTGGCATATCATTGCATCCCCAGTTTTGGCATCAGCCTCTTTTCCGGCCTGACAAATAACTGGACGCTTTTTAAGGTTGATGAGCTGAGGACATCGTGGTGCAGGGTAGGAATGCAACTCAGGCGCGTTGGGTTGCAGCAGATTTTGTTCGACTGAGGCCCAACCCAAATTTTACGCAGGGAACCAACCTGAGGCGACCAAATTGAAACCCATATATATTGAACCGGAGCCAGAACTGTATAGTAAATTTCTTCACCTAGTACAATTTGTGTTCGAACAGGTTGACTTTGGTCAGTTGGGTACCCAAAATTTTGGGGTTCGCATTGCTCTTTGAATTAGTTATAAAATTCATAGATGTATATATGTTGTAAATATTACAATCTTATTGGTTCAAAAGGATATGAATGGATGTAGTAAAAATAGATTTGAACAAGTACAAATTATTTTAGAATTTAGCTCAAGATAGATTGAAATGGAGCGATAGTATTCATGTAGCCGACCTAATGCAGGCTAGACTATTGGTCTCCACTTGAAGGTTTATACCTAGCGGTTCAAGTCCAACAAGGCTCAGTAAATTATTATCCAACGACAGTGTCTTCCTATTTTTATTTTTTTTTTAAGTTTTCTAGGATTTCCTTATTTTTAGTAGTGGCTAAGATTTAGGGCTAAATTAAAATTTTTTATTTTTTCTATGAATTGTTTTCCAAGTTAGAGAATAGATTATTCTATGCAAAGAAATGTAATCCCTTCTCATGGGATACATTACAATTGAATTGAAAAGAGAGTTTTCCCTGTTGTGAGTTTCTTTTTGGTTTTAGTGAGACCAAGACATCTTATCCTAAGTTCTTTTGGCTTGAAGACTAGTCCATTAGCTATTCTCTCTTCCCTGCTCTGTACAATGACCTCAACATAGTTGGGACACAATGCTTTGATTATAATGATGATGATGAGCAAGATATCTAGACAGTAAAAACCTCCGACTTGTAGGCTTTGGTTAATGATTTTAAACTCGGAATCCTAAATTTCTAGTTCGGGTTTTTGGGTTTTGAAGTTTTGGACATTAGAGATTTTGATATAAGTTGACTCTTTTTATTTTTTATAATTTTGTTTTATTTTCTTAACATTTGGATTGGGCATTTTGTGTTGGAGATTGCAGAATTGAAAGATTTGGCATAAAGCTTGGGAATTCAGTTTGTAGTTTGGGGTTTTGAATTTGGACGCTGTAAGTTATGGTTTGGTGGTTTTTTTTTTCTTTAATATTCTGAATTGGGATTTCGAACTAAGATTGGAGGTAGGGATGCTCATGGGCTAGGTTGGCCCGAGCTTGGACCTGGCCCAGCAGGCTTTTGCCCAGGCTTGGATTAAAATTTTGGGCCCATTTGTTACATGGGCCGGGCTTGGGCTAGTCATAGAAAGCTTGAAGCCTGGCCCGACTTGCCATGAATAGGTGGGTTAAGTTGCAAATTTCCTTTCTTATGTTTCTAATGTTGTATGCAAATCTTTAATGATAGAAATTTTAAAAATTACTTATAAAAAAAATTATTTAAGATGTAGACAATGCTTATTCTAATTGTTTTGTGCTAGATAAAGATCTTTTAGTTACACCAAGACAGCTTTGTTTTTTAATGAGTCATGCTTTTATTGAAAGAAAGAGACAACATCAACTCAAATAGTAGTAAATATAATTTTATATGAAAATTTTAATTACTTTTAATAAATTTTTTTTTTTTTTTGCATTTAGATAGATTCATTTGGATATGACCATGCTTATAAAAAGGAATTGGTGCATGATTGTCATGTTGGCCCTACTAGAGACCAACTTAAGGGTGATTAATAATTGGGCCTGTGTAGAGCTAGGCTAGATTAATATATGGGTTGGGCTTTGGCTTAATAGAATTTATATGGGTTGGGCTCGAGCTAGCCACTTATGGCTCAAGTCAGGCTTAGGCTAGGTTTGGGCTTAAGGATTTTAATTTAGGTTGGGCCTGGGCTTTACTTAGCCCGGCCCAACCCAGTCTATGAGCACCCCTAATTGGAGGAACTAGAAATTTAGGATGTGTGAGTGATATTTGGGTTTCGAAATTATCTTCCTGAAATTCTAACATTTCTTTTTGAGAAGTCTGGGACGATGTATAGAATTGAAGAAATATTTGATTTTGTAGTGTGAAACTTAAAAGTCATGTTTCTTTGTATTTAAGAGGGTCGTTGGTAGTGCGTTTCCTCTCATTCTCTTGCTGTTTTTTTTAGATTCCTTTCCTTTTTTTTTTTTTCGATTCCTTTTTTTTCCCTTGAATTTGATTATATTCAGAAGAATATATCTATTTCTCCTTTCTTTGAGTAGTGTTTCCCTCCAAGGGTTTTGGCCCGTCTCGTGGTGGCTCCCATTTATTAAGGGTAGGCTAGAGGCAACACCCAGCCCTCTGACGATAACTAAACAGGCTATGATTAGGCATCTTCAACTAAGGGATGTCAAAAGAAAGGCAAGGCTTTGAAATGCTAGAGTTACTGAAAATACAAGATTTTAGAAAAATATCAAAAGAAAAAAAATGTTTATATGATCTTCATCGATCCAAAAAACTCGATGAATACCTCAAATTCGCATTGGTTAGTTCTAGACAGAAGTAATCTTCTAAAAATTATATTATATCATTAAAGACATGGATGGGATAGCAGTAACGGGCTTGAGAACTATGTATGTGGGATACGTAAATTTTTGGTGACCCTAGATTTATATTATATTTCAGTTTTAAGCTCTTATATTTTTAAAGTAATTACCCATATTCAAGAGGAGATACCTTAGTGTATGTTATTTGAAGGTGATATATGCTGGTGAATGAATTGAGAGATGCCGTGAACATAAAACTCGAGAGATGTTGCGAGGCTTTGAAATATTAGAAATTTAAAATAAGTCGTATAAATATAGATTAGATAAATTGCAACTTCACTGATGATATGTGAAGAGATGTTACTCCTATAAGAATTGAAGTTAAAGGGATGCCACAAAATGATTTTTTCAAATACATTATAATTAGTGAGAAACGAGAGATGTGTGAATGTTGGGATGAAGTCCAAACATAGAATATGAGCTAGATGATTGGAGTGAAGAGTTAAGTGTTGGAGTGCTTTGTTATCAGTATATATTAACAAAGATTGAAGGAAAAATCATATCAGACAGGATTAGACAATGTATGATGTATGGGATCCAAAGTATGAAAAAAATGAGTATAACAAATGTGAGAATGTTGAGATGGATGTAGCGTATGGAGCAGTATTTAGGAATAATATCAAAAGGTGAAAAAATTAAAAGAGCCTCTTTTGAGATAATTTGGATATATATAAGATAGCCAACATTGATGCCAATGCAAAAAGCTATTCTATCTAGGTTGATGGCTCCTCAAAGTGAAGAGAGGTGGATGAGATGTTATGCATGTACACAATAAAAGTAGATCTGAAAAAGAGTGGCCTTTATGAAGATTTGGCCAATTGTAGAATGGAATGGCAATACATAATTCATTTAGTTGACTCCCACATAGCTCAAACGTGATTTTGATGACGACCGTGACAATGATAATAACATAAATGCTATTAATATTTAAGATCTTTCCAAATATAATTTCATTGGAGTGTACTATTACATATGTTTAAATGTTGGGAGCTCCTCTTCTAAGCTTAAGCTTAAGATAAGGTAAGCTCAAGTGCGTGTCTCGTACCTATGGGGCCTACTTGGGGACTCACATGGGGATGGGCATAAGAGGGATTTGAAGGACTCCCTAAAACCCTCATCTTTGCAAAAAATTAGCCACAACAATAATTTCTATTATTTCCATATAGGCCCCAAAAATTTTATAGTCAACAATTTATTCGGATTGATGCGTAATCGATCCAACGGTCTAGTAAATTTGGATTTGACAAAAAAATAGTAAATATCTGCAATTCAGGGGGTTCGTTTGTTTGGTACATTTGGATGGACCAAAGGTGGGCTCCAAGGGCTCGAACTTATTGAATTTCTTATATAAGCTTGAGCTTAGCAGATGCTTGCCAATGTTTAAAATACCTTACATTAAACTTTAGCTCATTTATGACTCTAGAATAATAGCTCAATATGGTTAATTAGAAGTGATAATCTACATATCGTTTACTACTCTAGAATAATAGCCCAATGAGATTAATCAGAAGTGATAATCTACATACTTAAAATGAAATTATCGGACTTTATTAACCACTTAAAATCTATATAAATGGGAAAATCTCAGTGCCTTTCATGGTTTCTATGGCGGGTAATTATTTTAGCCCACTGTGTGGCATATAAATTTATGCAATCCATGGGAGGTTGATGAAAGGTCTTACAGTGGATTTAGAATTTTGAACAAAAAATAAAAAAAATAAAATCAACCTGGTTATATCATGAGAAATCTTTATTTATTATAAACCTAGGCTCAACATTTAATGGTGTACTAAGTTACATTTTTCCCTTTGGAGGATAAAAGACCCTATGTTGGATGGATGTGATTAGAGGAATGTGGAGAAATTGGAAAGTGTGGATGTGATTACAGGAAAGTGGAGAAATTGGAAAGTGAGAAAATTTTATTAAGTTAAAAGGTCCCACCGAGATTTGAACCCAGGTTACTGGATTCAGAGTCCAATGTCCTGACCACTAACCTTGTAGAGTAAAATTGTAATATTATTTATGATGACTGAAAGTTCTTATGAAACAAATAATAGGCTCAACGGCTGAATTTATCTTCAATACATACAAAAATGACAGCGTATTTTGGGGAGCTGTTTCACCAGCAGGAAGTTAGCATCCAGCCATGTAAATCTTTTACAAGCTGTTTGTCCTTCATGGATATGGTAGGTAAATGAGATTTACGTATGTAAAATTTACACATGTGATACACACTACATGTTTGTTTGATTATTTATTTACATGAGTAAATGTTAAACTATTCAAATTATATCTGTAAAATCTTCATCTCAAAATATAGAAATATCTAATATATGAAACTAAAAATTTTGAAGTTACTGTGCCAATAAAAGATCTAACTAATTCTATTTAATTGGGACTTCGGTCATAGGTCCCTACGTACTTTCTCATGCTCAAATAGGTTCAGGGACTAAATTTTTGCTACATTAGGCCAATGACTTAAAAAAACCAGTATACATTAACAAAAATTAACGGAGAAGATGACAAGGACCCCTTAATTTCCTCGTTGCCGTACTGCCTTTTCTTCTTCAATGACGACACACTAGTCCGGTGATGGAAGGCAAGGTGGCAGTGGCGATCGGCGAGGCGATGAGGCTGCTCTGACAAGGCGGCGGATATTAAGAATTTGCCTCTAAATATCCCTAATTTTAATTCTTGAGGCTTGTTGGTAACCCAATATTATGCTGCCTTAGATATATGAAGAAGCCCAGGACTTGGGATAAGCCAAGCCAAAGCTTGCCCAACCCAAGGGAAAGGAACAGTGCTCTAGTCCATGGGAGAGCCTCAAATGTTGAGAATTCCTACTAAAAGTATACTTTTATGTATTTGTCTTTGACTGATTTATTTATTAGAAATTTTTATCTTAATGAGAATTTGCATAGGCAAATGGTTGTATTGTTTTTTTATTTTACATGTGCATGTCTTTTATTTTGTAAAGTAGACAAGTTGGTATATAGAGTTCAGCTTACATGAGGAAGATTTATTTGTCAGTTCTTATAAAATATAAGTTATTATTGTTCATAATTTAGATGGAGTTAGACACACTATCGGTATGAGTGTAGCATGATTTTTCAACAAGCTTGTCTTCGTTGAAGGAAAATAGTATAGCTTCAACTTGTTATGCTACTACGCTTTGTGTGTGTTGAACATGACTGCTTTTGAGTTTATTGTCTTTATATTGACTATATAAGACGATTAACATGCAGATGATTATAATGAGTACTTGTACTCTTAATCCCGATATAAATAATAGACACATACATTTAGTGTTTCGCATTTTATTTTACAAAGGAGTGACACCTTTTATGGATTAATAATCTTAGTAAATTGGATGAATACACTATATGTATAGTGGATATTACTTTATTGACGAAATCCACATCCGTAATAGGGATTGATGCTTAAAAGTTTTGATTATGTCGAACCATGCAGGTGGATTTTGTGTCCGACATATTAAACAAGTTAAGTGTAAAGTCTCAAAAAATTATATAGATATAGATTAAATATAGATGTCAGTAATTATTTAATCGATGTATATCTGAAATCTTAACATGGGGAGATTAATAAGCATTTAATAACAATAAGCTTGAAATATAATTTTGAGAATAAGGATAGGAGTATAACTATAATTCGCTAGTGGATTGAATTATAATTTATGAAATTAGGATTGTAGTTTGGGTTGAATTAAGGTTTCCTATTTTCATAAAAAACCTATTCCTTATTTCCTTCTTAAAGTCCTTATTGAAGCTTATAAATATGCATGATTTTGTCTTGTTGGGCAAGTTGGAGAGAATATTTTTTGGCATCAATTTGAATTGATATAAGATGAGATAAGAACTTCTAGAAACCTTAGTTGATCTTCAGATGGGGTCCCATCTTGGATTTAATTGTAATCATATCAAAAAATATACATAAAGCTTTTCAGACCCATAACTTGGTCAATTCACCTCCATTTTACACGATCTTGCGTTGCATGGAATCTACTCTAAAAGACCTTTCTAATGGATAGTCAATTGTAATATTCCAACAGTCAGATTGAACGTTATGACTTGTTTAAAATAGGGTATCCTTAGAAAAATAGGAATGACTTTTGAATTTCAAATTGTAATGAATCCTATCTCTGCACAACTTTTAGAATTGAAAGGGGATCATTTGTGGTTGATTCAAACTCTTCATCTTTTATCTCCGTCCACAATTATCTTCATTGAATTACCCTAAAAATAATTTAGATAATTTCCAATCTACAACCATTGTGGACCCTACTAGGTGGGATAACTCCTTTGTTTGAATAGTGGGGCGAATAAGACGTCTTCTACTATAATTAGGACTCTTGGCAAACATGATGAGTAGACCTCCTCTGATTGATCTTCACATGTGTGTATGTGGGGTCCTCTTAGTAAATTCTTTAACTTGCTTCCTTGCTACGGTGTCGTAATGTGAGAGTCCTGGGTCAGAGTATAGATGCAACAAGGATTCTTCTTAAAATCCTTCCTAGGGTTCTGTAGGTCCTATTAATTTTCATTTCTAGCACAATCTATCTCAACATGATCTCCCAGGGACGCCTCCAAATAAAGTTCTTATCCAACTAAGATTTTTTAAAAAATGAAAAATTGCATAAAATATTAAAATGATGGCGAAAATATGTATGAAATGCTTGAATTCCAGTTTCAAGTTGAAAATGAATGAAATGATGAGAGTAGGCATAATAGGTGTCATGGTTGACACATTTTAACCTTGAATGTAAAGACGTTTACCTTTGGTCTTGCAGGATGAAGTATTATGGTCAAAACCTATTCTAAGTTGTGAATGGTTCATCATTAAGGATTTCATTTAATTTCTTTAACCCTGTGTTCATGTAGTTCAAGGAGGCTTTAGCAATAATAAGATCACCACACTTCTAATTTTCCTTTAAGATTAGACTTTTCACCCTTAAGATTTACTATTTCTTTCCTAAGAATCTTTAGTTTAGTTTTCACTTCTTCACTATGCTTAGTAGAAAGAGAGATCTTGGCACTTGCATCAATGAGTTGGTTAGACAACTTAGCACATTGTGTTTTTAAATGTTTTACACAGAATGAGAGTTGTCCAACTCAGATTGTAAGGACAAAGTTTGAGATTTTAATAGTTTGATCAGGATTCCCATCTAGTCATTTACTTCACTCAATTGATTTTTGTAATTGGTTTCAAGATCCTATTCTTAATCAAACAATTCTGTGAGACTAAGATTCTCAACTGACTTTGAATCATTTTCAAACGATCCTTGCACAGAAAGAGTATTAGATTTTTTTTGACATAAAGGCTATGAATTTTCTGAAGCCATAAGTGGGAGACTCAGATTCAATATTATCATTCTCAAAGTCATCATCCTAAGTGACATTCATGGCTTTGCTTATCTGGTTCTCAACTCGATTAGCACACTTAGTAGCTATGTAACCATATCCCTAACATTCAAATCACTGAATTTGCTTAGAAGTGTTTTTTCCACTAGTTTTGTCAGGTCTAGGTACATAGTTGCCTCTATTTTGAGTCTTGTTTTTCTGAAAATCATTTTGGAATCCACCTTTCTTCTTATGTAGAAAATTTATAAACTTTTTAACAAACAAAGCTTCAAAGTCATCATTATTAGAATTATTTTCTGACCCCTCATTAGAATCTACCTCAACAGATTTTGTGGATGCAAGGGCAATTCCCTTAGACTTTGTTGTTGGATGATGATTTGGTTCAAATGTTTGTAAATTTCCTACTAGCTGATCAACTCAAAGGGCATTTAGATCTTTGTTCTCCTCAATTGCCACCACTTCAGCATGAAATCTTTCGGGTAACGACAACAAAATTTTCTCAACAATTTTGTTCTCCGGAATGGATTTACCCAAATTGAACCTAGAGTTGACAATGCCACTTAGTGTCATAAGACAATCAATAAAACTTCTAGAATCTGTCATTTTGATAATTTTAAATGCAGTGGTGAGATTTTGGAGTTTGGTCTATTTTACTGTGTCTGTCCCCTTATGGACTCTTTGAAGGATGTCTCAAGCATCCTTTCCAGTGGTGAAAGTGGAAATTTGATGAAATTCAGAGGCATCAACGACATTAAAAATAGAATTGATTACCTTGTTGCAATTTGAGGTCCTCTTTTCCTTAGGTATCCATTGACCTTTTGGTTTAGGAATAAGTTGACTGTCTACAAAATCCATGGGTCTGGTGTATCCATCTTCAACACTATCCCAAACTTCATAATCAATAAATCAAAGGAAGGCAATCATCCTGACCTTCCAATAGGCATGATTTGATCCATCAAGTAGAGGTGGTTTTGTTATAGAGGTACCTTCTTTGTTAAATTCCATAAGAAAGGTCGGATCAAAGGAAATGAAAGATTAATTCACATAATAGATTAGTGTGACCGCTCTGATACTAATTGAAGATTTTTAACCCCCCTACAAGGGTTAAGAATTCATACCAAATCTTTTATAAGCAATTCAATAAGCCACTATTAACAATAATAACAATCAAACACACCCATAAACAATAACACAATCATACACGTGGAAAACCATTTCAAGGAAAAAAAAAACCATGGATCTTGGAACTCTCTCTAGGAAAGAGCTAAGCACTATTAATCAAAGATTACAAGAGTTACTTGCAACACTTTCCTAATTGCATCCAACCTAAGGGACTGTAGAACCTCTTGCCAACTACTCATCGTGATCTTCTCCCATGCTTGAAACACCATGTTCCACCTTGAAGCCACTTCAAGACGAGTCTACCCATGAAACATAATTGAAGACAGATCTCTAGAGAAGCTTTCAACTCATCTTAGTAGAAGGAAAACTCTAGAGAGGGAGATAGGTTGCTCTCATGGGATTTGAATATTTTCCTCTTTTGCTCTTTCTATTCTTGGGTGGTTGGAGAGCTAACTAGGGCAAGAGAATTAGAGTATATATATGATGTTGTTCATGGACCTTCCAAATGAGAATTGACCCAGGGTAGGAAAAGAGTCCGAACTGAAAAGATCCACCACGCAGTTGAATGAGTGCCACACATGTTCAAACGTTTGACCACATTTGTCTTTTCTGCACCCCTGGACACAATGGTGTTCGAACTCTCAACTAGACGTTCAACGTTTACAACTCTGTCAATGACTAACTTGAAAAAGTCCTGCCACAACGTTCGATTGTGCATTGTCCGTGTTCGACTGTCGAAGCTCTCTGGATAACTGACTTGAAAAAGCCCAGCCACAACGTTCGACCAAGGATTCTCTGCGTTCGACCATTGAAGCTCGCTAGAAGTGGACTGGTCTCAACATATTATCACGTTCAACCGTGCATAACATGAGTTAGACCGTTGAGCCTCCCTGGAAGTAGACTTCTCTCAATACATTATCAGATTTGACTGTGCATAACTTGACTACGTCCGTTGAGCCTCTCTGGAAGTAGACTTTTCAGATATAAAACTCCACGTTCGATTGTGCGTTCGAGCAACCCCTGAATACTTATAGCAAACTCACTGAATCAGTCTTCACTTTTGCTTAAAGAGGAAGATACAATCCGTTCTAAAGAACATAAAAAATACAATATTAATTCAAAACCCGAGTTTTATCCATTCCCATGAATATGCCTAACTTACTCATACCTTACATGGATGTTTTGTCCATTCACAAGCGTTGAATAATGTCTCAGCCGAAAAAATCACGGTACATGCCCATCAAATGGAATTGAGATCCTATGGGTGTTTGCTCGGGTGAACCACTCAAATGAGAACGCAAGATAGCCCAAGTGGCAGCGTCTCATTTCAATTATGTCGGCGATCAACCCTTGGCACAGACAGAGCACGTGTAGCGTACTCTGGATACCACAGTTGCAAAAGATTGTTAAGTGTCAGAAAAGTATGAGAAGAAGGCAGGCAGCACATGGAGTAAACAGTGAAGATCCTGAGGTGATTTATCTCTAGATGCGTCGCTGTGAAAATGAAAATAGTGTTGGTGAATATAGTCAAGTGAGATGCAGATTCACATCCATAGAAGGGTCTCTTACTAACCCTGGTGATCTCAGATCATTGACTGACCCCATCCGTTATCCTGATGGCCCATGTAACGGCCTCAATGGTGACCGAAGAACCCTAGCCCCACACCATTGGCACATGTTCACCCGTGGCTGATGGTAGTCTCTCCTATTCATATGCAAAGTGGTCCCTGTGCTTGTGATTTCTTTTTTACCTCTTAAATGCTGAAGCCACAGGCCCCAGACAGGCAGATTTTACTTGAGGGAAAGGCCAAGTGGCCGATTTATAGTGAATTTTACACTGCCTTCAGTGGACCCCACAGTATGCCATCAAAGCAGAAAGGTATTTAATTATTAAAGAAAGAATCCACTGACAATTAGATGCAAGGAACGGTCCTTTCCAGTGCATTTTTAACATTTTTTGGGCTGAAGGAAATCTTGAAACAGGACAATAGAAGAGTGGAAGCACAAAAACAGATATTCTACAATATGAATATGGTTACTAACCAAACTATAGGGCAAAAACATTGACAATGAGATTTTGGCTCCAAAAACAGAGTCTAAGAGCATTCGTGATTGGAATAAATCATTCATGATTTTTTTAGTTCAATAATGTTCGCTTGAGATTTCTGGCCAAATGTTGATAATCATCTTTGTAAGGATGTGTTCATGCAAGGAGAGAATTTTGGGCTCTATATATTTTCATTTTCATTTAAGCTGATTTTCCTCTCTATTAAAAGGAAACCTTTTGATGCATGTTTTGTAGATTTTTTTTCTGTAGAAGAGAGAGATCGAGTGTTCCTACCTCTCCAATAGAATTCAAAATCCTCTTTACTAAGAAATGTAATCTCATACTTTTTATTTTCATAAGATTGCAACAAATTTCAAAACAGTGAGTCGCATGAAAAATCACGTCAACTTTTCCATCAAATACTGTCATTGCACAACCGTATCTCAAATATCACCGAATCCTCATGGATACTTTCTTGGAGAATTTTGATTTGGATGCCTCTCTATTTGGGAAAAGATGGTCTGCATTGTGTTAAAAGTACAAATTTAAGAAAGCTGGAGGTAACAACTGTCTCAATTGCATGTACGGTAGATATATTAAAAAGGAATCGGGATTGTATAAGGCATTCTGTCCGGCTGAGCGCTGGTGGGGAAATCACAGTCTGCACACCAACTTGCCTGTCTTAAATGGGAGCCCTGAATGTCCATGTGAATTGCAGGCTTCCAACATGGATGTGGGTGCTGTGCTTGGGCAACTCTCATTCAGCATGGGAAAACTGAGCCGATCCGTACGTACTCAGTAAAAAGCAGTTGTGTATTGGGGACGTGCACCTTTGAAGGTAGGCTGTCTGTTTATCTTGTGCTCTCCGGATTCTTTCTACATATGCTATGCCTTGCATCTGCCAGTTTCTAAGTGGATTGAGATCAAGCATAAAAGCTTGCCAAATTTTATTCCTAGTTAACATTGAAAAAACAAATTAAGGTGGTTATTTAGCCTTCCTCAGTTCGACAAAAAATGACTTCCATTTGGTAATAAACTAGAAGTGAAAGAAGCAATTTCATTTCAATTATTCCTTTAACAGATCTAAATATCACATAGCGAACCTATATAGGGGAAAGATCATAGCCAAGATTAGTTTTAATTTGAAGACCTAGCCATCTCTTTTTTATTGTGAGGTTGTAGTTAGTATTTGGGGAACTGTATTAGGAGATGTGGTGTTGCTTGGTGCTATTCAAAGATTATTGTGAAGGCAGTCGATACTTGGCATGGAGTTTACTTCTATGGTTGTAGTCAAATCTTATGGACGATAATTCCATTTGCAATCCTGTGGTCTATTTGGAAGGAAAGAAACAATAGAATTTTTAGAGACTTTTCATCTCCGATAGCAGTTTTGATTTCTAAAGTAACCTTAAGGATTGCAAAGTGAGCTTTAATATGGAAGGAGTTCTCAAATTTCAACCTAAATGATTTTATCTTCAATTGGGAAATTTGTATTGTGTGGACCTCTTAAAGAGAGGAGATTAGTCCATTGGTCTGCCCTCCTTCTGCGGTTTTTAAAATCAATGTTGATGGAGTTTCCACGGGCAAGCCAATCCGACAAAAATTGGAGGTATGCTTCAAAATTGCAAGGGTGAGGTCTTACTTATGCTGTCCAAGAATGTGAAAGTTTGTGATTCAAATGAAATAGAGGTCTTAGCAATCTTGGAAGGTCTAAGTTTGTTTTCAAGTAGAATTTTTGGCTTTCTTTTGGTAGAAAGTGATAAGAACCAACACCTTTTCTTTGTCTTCTTCTTCACGTCACTGGTTTCTACAAACCAGAGGAATCGAGGAACCACTCGGCCAAGGAGGAGATAGTAGTGGCTCAATTCGGCACCGATCCGGTGATGGCTGTGGCGTCGGGTGGTGCAGTGAGTCCGGTGATGACGAGCATGCAATAGGTGGCACGACGGAGACAGCAAGAACCCGGCAACAAATTTCAGTAAGAATTTGGAGTACTTTTTTTTTTAATAGCATTTTTTTTCTTTTCTCTAAATCTGCAACAGAAGGACCGTTTCAAATCGCTTCTTCAATTTCTACTATGGTAACCTAATGACAGCAGCAGTGCCGTGGTGGCGCACGATGACTAGCTTCATCAACCCTCGATTTCTCCAATCGTCTACAACAAGTTGCAGCAGATGCAGTGGCTCACCGAGATCAAACCGATCTCTCTCTCCTCTGACTATGCCCACAATAGAGATCGCTGTTAATCTCTTCTCCTGTTACTACCAACAAGACGCCGATCCTCTTCTTTTGATCTAATATCGAACACCGTCGATCACAATTACAGTAATCAATTTTGAGATCTGAACATCTATGCTCTGATACCAATTGTTGAGAAAAAAAGAAAAACAAGAACCATACAATCACCACAATGAACACGAGATTTACGTGGTTCACCCGATGTGGGCTACGTCCACGAAGATTCAAACCTGTTCATTATTTTGAAGATCAACACATAAGAAGAACAATTCTCTTCTTATGATTACAAGAGTACAAAACTCTCTTAGGGTTATTCTGCTGAGGAACTACCCTATATCTCTCTTAGGATTATTCTGCTGAGCAACTACCCTATATCTTTCTCTCACCACTCAGAATAATACAAAAGCTCTAATTAATATTACTTAGGCATTTATAACCGTCGCATTTGACCTTATAACAAAGGGTCCAAATTAAACTGACAGATTACATATTTACCCCAAAAAATACTGAATATACTCAGATCAGGCTTCATCAACCCATCATAACCATCCATGATTCGAACACCACCACCCTTTCAATCCCTAGTCTCCATAGCCGAACCCCTAATTCCCATACTGTCTCAACCATAACCTCACACAGCCGTCTCCCATCATAGTTAGGAAAAAAAGAAGAAATAGGAAAAAAAAAGGAAGAGACATAGAGGTGAAATACCTAAGAAGAAGAAGGGGATGGGTTTTTTGTACCTCTATTGCCACTGGAGAAGGAGGGAGTTTCGCCAACCTCCGCTGATAGTGGTAGTGGGTTCTCCATCTGTTGCTGCTATGTGCTAGATCAGATAGGGAGTTTGCCAATCTTTGCCAATGGTGGTAGTGGGTTCTCTGGTGCTTGGTGTTGCATAGATTTGAGAACGTCGATGGATTTTTCACCGTTGCCAGATAGGGAGTAGTCTCCCATTGTTGGTATCCGCCGGTCTCCCACCTTCGTTAGCCACTGCAGGATAGGAGACAGAGGAAACTATCATTTTTTGAGAGGAAGAAGGACTAGGGTTCCTGTTGCATAATTGAGCATCAAATCGAATGCTAGAAGAAAAAAATGAGCATGGATCCGATGCTCGTCCACAACGTTAAAAGAATAAACCGGAGTGGTCATATTTGACCACTCTAGTACAGCCACTCCAAATATTGTTTTCTCTACTTAAGGGGTCACTTATGATAACTTGTCTGATAAAATCCTCTATTTTATTTTTTTTTATTTTTTTGTTATGGTTTAATTGAACTAGACTAGATGGTTGAATTACATTTGACCAAACCTCCATTGAACCACATGATTCCAATCTTTGCATATCTTTGTGTTTTTTTTTTTTTTTAACTCTAGCCAAGGTGAATGGGGCCCAAGAAAAAGCCCATACATGTGGAAAGACAAGCCACTCATATGGGAAAGGAGCCCGCACACATGGGAAGAAAGACTGCACAAGTGCGGAGGGTTCCCACACACATGGAAAGATCAAAGTGGTGTGCCCAAGGGTCAAACCCTCGAGGCCAAGTGAGAATTGCCACTCCTTACCACTCAGCAAGGAGCCATTCTTTGCAAATTTTCTATTTCAATGGAAGAGAGGAACCCTTTATATCAGGTAATCAAAATCCTCTCTGTTGAGAGAAATCATTTTAATTTTTTCCTTTTGCATGAGATAATGTGTCTTACCAAAAAACAATGTGTCTTACCAAAAAACTGAGCAAAGGGCTGAACAAAAGTTCATGAATATTTTCAATTCTATTGCAAGAGCTTCTGGTCGCACAAATGTAGCCTAGCTATGTGTTAACAATTCATATGATTTGGGTTTTTCACTTATGCTTCCCACAAGTTAGATATAAAACTTGCTATTGGGGACCCACTTGTACACCGTCTAATAAGAGTTGGTCCCAAAGTAATATTGATCACAAGATTGCTAATGTCTCAAACATGATTTTTTTATATTTTATTCATGTTCTTTTCATGCCCCGAAAACTGGGCCGGTTCCAAACCCGGTCTTAGAGGGAGTGAGACTTAGGGCCAATTTAAAGCTCTCTTGAATAATAAAGCAAGCCCTAATTTTGGGTGGATCGAAGGCCTTTGTGAGGCTATACTTGTTAATCAAGCAACCACATTCACATGCGAAACTAAAATCCATATTCTGCTCAACTATTCTGCTCAACTAAGTATCATTTTCAAACCACATAAATAAATTACAATAGTAATTAAATAACTAGTCAAGAATTCTAAAGCATAATAATTAAAGTTATAATTTCCAAAGCAAATAAATTGAAAGACTAAACTAATGGCCTCAAACATGGCCTTATTATAAAAATCTAATGTTCTGATTTAAACACCACCATTAAGACAGCTTAGACGATGTCATCGGCGCTCCACTTAACAACTTTGCCATTTGGCAAAATCTCCTGTGTCTCCTGACCCTCCAGTTCGGCATTAGTATCAGGACCTAGACACAAAAAATAGTGGGTTAGATTGATGTAATCTGGTAAGAGATAAACTGAAAGTAATGATGTTAGCCAATTGAATTAAATTATATTTTACATTCTACCCAAATAAGCTGAATACAAACCCAGTGAAATGAATACACAAACATAGGTATTCCCGCCCTATATAACAAACATCACAGCTATGTACTATTTCACATAGTATATGCTGGCCAATGGCGTAAACCACCTCTAACTACAGTCAGTCTAATATATGAATATAAGTACATACTGCATACATATGCTTAATGAAATCATTTCGTGAACCCTTAACTCACAATACTCATACCATTACAATCGAAAGTATTTAGATTGCATGATTTAAAAGTACAGTATGCTAATGTGGTATTTTCCAATTTACCGAGGGTAAGTTCTACACCATCTAATAGTTATAGATAGTTACGTATACACATGGGGACAAACCTTCCTTCACAATGACAATGAGAGACCATGATGCCATTATCCTTTTTTTGGTGTCCATCTTGTGTTACATCCCGAATTTGTATTCCCATTCCGAGTCTAGCCTAATTCCCATGTGTACAATTAGCTAACTTTCTGTAACACTCCGATCCCCTTTGAGCCGGATTAGTGGCTCATTGGTGCGTGTTTTGTTTTGTTTTAGTCTTTTGGACTTGGTTTTGGGCCTTGAATAGGTAGTTGAGTGACCTTTGACCTGGATTAGGTAGTTCTAAGCCCCTTTTCGTAATTTCGCTTTTGCTTTGCTCATATCATATTTGCATCATCTTGGGGTCAGCACGCGTATTTCGTTGAGCTCGACAATTTCCGTAACTGTGTCAGATCCGTTTGAAGTCAATTGGAAAAGTTAGACCTTCGTGTGACTTGAACTGTAAATAGCTTAAACCCATTGGATCTTGTTTTAAACTTCCAACCATATATAAATGAGTCATGTTCCAGATGTCCAATTCCTTGCCCATTTGTCTTCATCGACTGCATGCAATTCCAGGAGACTCCAGGAGAAGCTCTCCACGTTCTCTCTCTCTCTCTCTCTCTCTCCTTTGCTTCTCTTGATCGATTGATGTTGGATTCTCATTTTGATTTGGATTTCTTCCTTCTTTCTCATCTCCATCTGTAGCTTGGTAAGTGGGTTCTTTGTGTTTCTTCTCCAAATTGGATCTCTCATTCTCTGATTGCTATGTCTTCATCTCATGCATGGGTATCTCTTTGCTTTGCTTGGATTCTAGTGGATTTGGAGCTTGTTTCAGAGGATTTGTCAGATTTGAGGCAAGTATAAGTACAGGCTTGTATAACACATATGGGTGCTCTGTTTGAATGCTTTGATTTCCATCTTCTTTAGTGTATCTAATGTTTACAGCCAATGCTTGTGAATTTGGAACCTCTGTAGCTTGTTTGGAGATGTTTCTGTGTCAAATTTCAGTTTCTGTACTCAGCCCGAATTCATCTCTGTATTATACGGCTAAGCCGTGAACTTCTACGGCTTGATCTCCAGAAGACTCGAAATTTTGAGTTTTGTTCTACGGCTAGGCTACGGCTAAGCCGTAATTTGTCCTACGGCTGAGCCGTAAGCTAGCCGTGACCCAAACCGTAACTCAGCCGCGAATTAAATCTCTGATCAGTCGAAACTTTTCCAACACAGGACTCCCACGGTGTGGACTACGGCTAAGCCGTGAAATGCTACGGCCAAGCCGTGGATTGGCTACGGCTAAGCCGTATACTGACTGTAGCTCAGCCGAAAGAGGCATCAGATCAGAGGTGAAAGATGACCAGTTTAGCTGTGTTTTGAATGGAACCAAGGTGAAGCCGTAGTGCATATTACGACGAGCGCGTGAGATGTCTTCGGCTTAACCATAGGTCCCTCATGGCTAAACCGTTAGGCATGGCAATTCTGAAACATAACTTAGGATAATGGTGAGACTTATAGGGCTCAAATACAGGTTAACCACCCGTGTAAACCGACCCAATGGATTCCTTGGATCACATGAATAGTCTGTTAGGCTGTGACTTATGCATGTGAGTGTTGATCACTGTTAAGCACCTCCCCATGGGTGTTGGTTTAAGGGACGTCGGTGCACGCAAAGATTACGCAACACTTTGATGGCAACGGTGCATTGACTAACTTAAAACTACATCAACATGCACGGTTAGTGACAGTGAACAACTAGCTTAGGACTGGCTTGTAATGAACCTTGACTCCGTATTAATCTGAGATGCATTGCATATTGTTTATGGTTTTGCCCTCTGTTCTGTTAATCTATGTTTATGCATTCCGTAGTCATTTTTGTTTTCGTCCTGTATATCTGTTCTATGCTTCGTTCCGCACTATGCTTTGATCTATGCTGTGCTTTGGATTTATATCTATGCTCTGCTGGCTTTGTTTATCTCTGAGTTTGGGTATTCCCTGGTGGCTCTGCCCAGAGGTTAATACGTGAGGATAAGATCCGGTCTTTGTCATCGGTGAGTCCAAAGCGGATAATTCCCTTTCTATGGATTTGATTTGATTGGTATTGGTCTGGCTCTACTCAGCCTCAGCCCTAGGATGCCCGACGGGGTTACCTCCGGCTTAGATCTCTGTATCTCTGTATAACTGCAGTGTTGCTTTGTCTTGGGACCCCGGAACCCAGGAAACCGAGACCCGCTAGTACCTTTGGCCTGGACAGCGGTGTTCTCCTCTGCTCTGCTCTGCTCTCTATTGGAGAGAACATGGTTAACGTAGTAGCCAACTAGTTCAGTATTCTATGTTTTGATTCACATATCATGTTTTATTTCTATGCACGATTCACTTAGTTTCCTAATATGGAACTCTGTATTTAATCTTCTGTCATTATTATATCCTCTTTGATACTATGCGTGTTTCACCCCTGTTACTTGTATTTGCTGGATCGTTGTATTCATTTGTGTTGTCTGTGGTGTTGCAGGCACAGATACCTTGCCCAGCTCCCCGGCGGTCGAGGAGGCTGCAGGGGCGAGTGTAGAGGCACCCTCAGGTTTGGCAGAGTGGGCCTGATCATCTCTGCCGAGTGCGTTCATGCATACTTCCAGTGGCCTTTGTTTTGGGATTTTGAGTTTTGGTTTCAGGGGACTTGTATTTGGACTTTGGATCTTTGGACTTGGGACTTGTATTCTGTATATTTTGTGTATATTGTTTTGGTGTGTATTTGGGTTTATTTCAGTGTATTTGTCTTTGTAGTTTCCGTTTCGTATTTGTTTTGGCTTCCGCTATTTTCTTTGTTGCTTGCTATGATATCTACAGCTTCCGCGTTCGTCTGTTTCGCACGTGTTAGATCCCTTGTGTGCGTGCATCTGGACTGGGTTTGGGTGCACGTGCACGGGAGTACGTGTGTCACCGGTTTGGCTTTTCGCTAACCCCCGATTTCTGGGCCCGGGTCGTGACACTTTCCTTAAGGATGGAACTCATCTTAATTCCATACCTAAGTAATATACTAATTTATTTATAAATTAACCGTTGGGCATGATATAGCATTAAGTGATCCTACACCCTAGAAGTCACTTACTTGGGATCACTTACCTGTAGAGCAATCCATGCTGCTAAATCCTTCACTCATGGTTATCAATTCTAACTTACCAAACTACCAATTAACTAAGGTTTCTAGGCACACATGGCATAGCTATGGAAGTCTTACAACTTAGCCATAGTTAATATTATAGCTCAGTTTGCCGGTATTACGGCTTAGCAGTAAGGCTTACCGTAGTAGAGTCTCACCCAAAACAGCTCACTAGAGAGTGAGCTGTAGCATAGCCATAGACTGACCTATGGTTTAGGTGTAGGTGTGTACGAATTCGTCCCTTTTGGGGGCTTTCTTCTGAAACCCATCTTACACATACCAATACCTTACACATACTCATACGAATCTAAGAGTTTCCCAGCAGATTACCAAAACATCTAATCCTTAATTATAACCTTAATTAACATTAAACAAAGAGAAACAAGTAATTAAATCAATAGTTGTAGTTATCCACTTGCCTTGATGCCAATGCTCAAAATCAAATCTAAAGATGCAAAAAGGTTGATCTGGACATGAATCCTCACTCTAAACCAAAACTACTAATCAAACCCCCCTACAATCCCACATGCAATACAACAATCCTAATTTATTAATGTATGCCCTAATGAAACAAGCGGATCTAATGGTAGTATAAAGACAGATACTTGCTGGAGTTATAGATTATCAAATCAAACAAGAGAGGGGAAGAAGATGAAAAGATGATGATGGTAAATGAACCTCCTTTCTTTTTAAGAACCTGGTCCTTTAAAGATGGCTAATGGTTGTTGTAGAAATGAGGTAGGGAAAAGGAACCAAAGAAAAGTGTGCACAAAGAGAAAACGATTGAAGGTTTTTAGCGTTGGGTTTACGTAATGGTTTATCTAAATTACAAAAAAGTGCTCCCTGCTCTTTAATGAGTTTTATTAAATTTGGGAAAAGGACTTTTGGCTCACAAAGGTCCAATAGCTTGGGTTGAAGGCCTAACTAGGGTTTTACCAGCCCATCTCCAATCCAATGGGCCCTACACAAAAAGCTATGAATGCCATGATCCAACTTCTAAAATATCAAACATCCATCTAATCCTCTCAACTAGACTCAAACCTGATGAACCAACTCGACCCCTGATTAAAAGATTCAGGCTGACAATTCTTTTACTTGCTCAACCTTATGCAAAAACTTGTGCCTAGACTATCTCTTATGAAGAAAAAATCAGAAACATCTCATTTAAAAGGAAGCTGCTCTCTTTGTGCAGCTCAAACTTCAAATAAGTGGGCCTAACTGTGGGGGTCTACTTCTCTCACTAAGGAAGAGTTAGATATTGAGATGATCCGGATTCACATGTTAAATAAAACCAGAAAGGCCATCAGCTATGCAACGTGGCCTCATCAATCATTTTCTCAACAAGAAGGGCTCATTATCTAAGTGGCAAGGAGGAGACCAATTTAAGTGCATTGCCTTCCCAGATGTGCGATGTGCAGTCTCACTTGTGGGTACCAGCAGCCAACCCCTTGGCATGGGATAAAAAAACAACTTTGTCCCCACAAGCATCAGGCTTTTCACCATGCATATGAGTCCAATCTCTACTATTGATATGTTATTAACACCATGTGTTCCTCTTTACCCAAAATTAAAAGAGGCATACACTATCATGAGTTCTGTAGTCATTTTTACAGAAAAAAGGAATAAGAAAAAGAGTTCCTTAGTCATAGTAGAGAACTGTAAATACGGACATTTTGATCTCCCCTCATGGGAGGCAACGCAAAATAGCTAGAGTTGGATCCAAGTCTTTATTCAAGAGATATCCCTAGTTGACCAAGTAACTCTTTAGTGGGGTATAGCTAGTGAAGACCCAACTTTCAAGTCAAACACCCTCGTATACTGCATATTACCATCATCATCATCATCATCAAAGCCTTATCCCAACCATGTTGGGGTCGACTACATGAATTCTGTTTTTCCATTCCGTTCTATTTTGAGCTAAATTTTTTGATAAGTTAAACTTCTTCAAATCTAAATCAATGACCTCCATTAATGTTTTCTTCGGCCTATACCTACCTCTTGATGGGCCATCCACCTATATAGCCAAACTTTATCACTGGTGCCATTACCGGCCTACACTCAACATGCCCAAACTAGCTTAAACGGTTTTCTCTAATCTTATCCCCTATTGGTGCTACCCCTAAATGCTCTCGAAAGCACTCATTTCTAATTTTATCTTTCCTAGTTTGACCACACATCCACCTAAGCATTCTCATTTCCACTACATCCATCTTATGAATATGCATCTTCTTAATTGGCTAACATTCTACTCCATATGTCATAGCTGATCTAACCATTGTCCTGTAAAATTTGCCCTTCAATTTCATTGGCATTCGTTTGTCACAAAGCACTCTAGAAGCTAGTCTTCACTTCAGCTATCTAGCTTTCATCCTATGCTCCACATCTTCATCAATCTCCCCATCTTTACTAATCATTGAGCCTAAGTACCGAAAAGAATCTCTACATGGTATCTCATGATATCATGATATCTTTAAATTTCATCTCAATAAGATTTGGTCCCACCCTAAGATCAGCCAGTTGGTAGAACAACATGATTATAAACAAGCGTATACAATATTTTTTTTTGTTATTTCTTTTCTTATAAAAATAGTCAATCTTATGATATGCCGGGATAGTGAAGGGTATCTATCTTGGCTAGCTAAAATTTTCTAACACTAACCCTATTATATAGGTTCACCACTTAAACTTAGGATTTCTCTAAGCCAAAGCCTCATAAAATTTTGACCTACCATGATCTTCCAAACAACTAGTTGGCTCGAATCAACCACAGTCTACCACTACACTCATGGTTGAATGGTATATTGGCACCTCAGTAACACATGCCTTAGGATCAATCCCCCTTTGAGGCTGTCGTTACTCCAGGCCATTAGGCCAACCTAACTTATCTTAAATTAGCCCTTGATAGGCTTGGGCTTGTGGGCTCACTTTTCCCCATAACCACCACAAAGAGTTTGCAAAAAAGGAAGTTAAAAAGGAAAAAGAAAAAAAGACTCTGCAAAAGGAAGTTCTTTAGATCTGGTTTTATTGGAGCGCCTCTTGTTCTCCAGAGAAAAAAGAGCAAAGAAGAGACAAGAGAATACAAAAAAATGTAGGAAAATTGGGGGAAGAAAAAGATTGATGTTTGCATGTTTATTAGGGACTAGTACCTAAGAGATAAGTAGTCTATACTGATAAGTCCTTAAAAATACATCATATTATATTCAATTTCTGGAATTTTAAGGACTTATACATTGAAAGTATCTTCATTTAGTTGGAAATCAAGCTTTTATTTTAGATTTTTCAAGCAAAACTCATTGAAAATCATCAATTTTTCATAAAATCATGACGCTTTCCATTTTTGGATTTCTATTTGTAGAAGGTTTTTCAAATTCATGATTTTTACATAAAAGATGAAATTTCTCATCATCATTAGTTACTTCAAGATAAATCATGATCAATGATGTCCATTTATGGTGTCATTTTATGTAAATTGTGCCCATATTAGTGCAATTATGACCTTACGTTAAAATTATTATTTCTAATAAAAAAATCATTTGTGAAGTAGGGAAAATTCAAAAAAGGGACCTGCATCAAAGATTAGAAGCCAAGGAATTAGTGGTGAAGAAATCCAAGAAAGAATTGAAGTGAAATTGAAGGGATGAAATTTGATCATCAAGTTAACCCCACCAACATGTGCATTAATTCACATAAGCCATGCCCAGGAAGGAGGGTCCCACATGCTTTTTGGTTGCAATTGATTTAAGGAAAGAACTCTCCAAATTGGATTTGAATTTGACTGAGAAAAAACAAAAAGAAGGAAAAAAAGAAAAAAAAATGAAAGTCAAGTTTGAAAAAATTGCATGTAATGTCTTTGGCTGGTCTCAATTTATGGGACAGGGCAACCATTATTTGGTGGGCTCCACTCCATCAAAATTCAAGAAAATGGAAGGCAATGAAAAAGCACTACATGAAGACAAATAATTCATTAGTGGGCCAATCTCTTCATGATTTACAAGGATTTCAAATTTAGAAAGTATGTGTTGGCAAAGATAACCAAATTGGAAAGCACACCCATCTTCACCATAAAGCTCTCTCTTATATATATCCCACCATACTACACGTCCAATCTAAAAGTAGGTCTCCAGAGCATGAAAGGATATGAAAGTTGGAGATTCTGCCGGTTGATGAGCCTTTTAGGTTGGAAATGATTCTCATATGAAGAAATCTTTGTTGCTACAAATGGTTTCCATGCAGAGAATCTAGTTTGAAAAGGTGGTTATGCAGAGGTTTACAGGGGCATGATAAAAGAAGGATGGCTTGACATCTTAGTAGTCTTGAAGTCGGTTAACTTAGAAAGGACTATAGCCAAATAAGGAAGCAAGTCAATGTGGCAAGGAAAGTCTCCTATCAAACATGTGAATGGAAAGTCTTGGAAGAAAAGAAATAGCAAACTCTATTTATAAGAACCGTTCCACACATCTTACTGATCCATCTTTCCAATATCATGTCCAACATATCTCTCCCCTACCCATCAATTTTCTAGCAAAAGTGGGGTTTGGCTAAGCCCACTTTTGGATCCACTCTATCCATTCCATCTTCCTTCGCTCATCTACTCCTCCCTTGGTGTGAAACTTGAAGATTGGAGCACGGATTATGCCAAGTCTCATCTCTTTCTTGATGTCTTGATCTAGGGTAGGGAGAGATTTCTTTTTCTAGTTTTAATTATTTTTGGGTATTATTGGTTGTATTGGTTCATCTTAATTTAAAAGATACAATTAGTGAAGTCAAGATGTCCTGCCTTGAATCGGCATTATGTGTTTGTGTGTGGTGACAGCATGCACTTGATGCGGTGTTTTTGTGGTCTTTTATTAGTCTGCCAATATGATGTTTTAATTTCCCATAATAAAAGAAACTAGAATTCTTTTTATTTTATTTTTTCATCCATTATATTTGAATGATGTATTTCTGATTTTTAATTTGGTGTATAGTTTATTTATTCTTTTACATTGGTGGTTTGATTTAGTTTCTTGTTTTGCAATTTAGTAGTTTAGGTTATTCTTTTAGTTTAGGTTTTTTAAACTAGGTCTAATTTGTGATTTGTGATTTAATTTTCAGATTTGGGATTGTACTTTAAATTTAATTTTCAAATTTAGCAGTTGCATATTTTTATAGATTTTTTTAAGGTTAGTATTTGTTTTTCAATTAGGATATGTTTTCTGCAAATACTAGCTCCATGTGGATATGATCCCAGACTCACCAAGGAAAGCTACAATTGTGGCCTTGCACTTGGGGCCATCGATCATATACCGACCTTGTAATTGTATTTCTTTCCTCCTATTTGATAGTGGAAAATGTTCCCATTTATTGGCCATTGATGTTTTTCCAAGTTTTTGGATTTTTCCATGTTAGAAAAAACTTGTGCCAATTGGTATGATTGTGATTTTTTTTTGTAATCTTGGAAATACACAGATTCATTTGATTTGTACTTTGAGGATCCATATAGACAAAGCATTTTGGTATCAGATCCTAGTTTTATCTATCTATATATGGTCTCAAAGATGTAAGGAGAAGAAAGTTGTTCTAATAAACTTTCTTAATGGGTAACTGATATGAAAAAAAAAATTCTACTATCAAATAGGTGGAGAGAAATATAATTATAAGAATTAGTAAAGACCACTTACATCTTGAGTACTAGTCCCTAAGAAACACTCAAACATTCATCTTCTTCCCCCAATTTTTTTTTGCATTTTCCTTGCATTTTTATGTATTTTCTTATCTATCCTTTTCTCTCTCTCTCTCTCTCTCTCTCTCTCTCTCTCTCTCTCTCTCTCTTTTGAGAATTTCACGGAAAAATCCCTTAGTTGACCACTAAATGCAATTAGTCTTAGGTTAATTTTGTGCACTGATTGGGCCCCCTGGGCGTGAATTCATGAAAAAATTATTATTATTTATTATGTAGGGATGAATGATGCTAGCATCACTCATCCCTACCTTTAAAACCCTTGAAATCCCTCTTTTGTATTCCTTCTTTTTTTCTTCCTCCTTCCCAATGACAATTCTGTTTCTCCTTGTCTTTTCCAGTTTGCAATCCCTCCTTATTTTGAGTGGAATATCCAATGTCATCACTATTTTGGTATTTTCTTCCTTGTGGTTATCTCCCACATGGATTGGCTTCTTCTCCTTCTTCTTCTTCATGCTCTCTAAAGTGTCAACGCTCTTACAATATCGCATCTATCCAGAAAGGTATATTATCTCCCATCCATGTATTTCAATCATAATTAAGCACTAAACTTGATTTATCTTTATATGGTATTTTCTGCTAAATGGACGGTTCATTCATCCTTATAGAATGACATGAAAATTATTTTTCTTCAACTTTATATTTTTAGTTAATCATTTACAATTGAGAATTTGAAATTTTGGTTTATCATTTATCATTTTAGTCTATTTTAACATTGTATTTGTGTACTAAACTTGAAAGTTTGGTTTATCATTTACTTGTTAGTCTGTATTTGTCTCTTCTTTTTCAATATTGTTTTTGTTATAAGTAGATGGGAATGAATATCTATTCAACTTGAGCTTATATGTGAATGTAGGAACATGAATATGAATGTAGTTGTCATGAATGTAAGAAGATGAATGTGAATGTAGTTGTGAATGTAGGAAGATGAAAGTGTATGTAGGAAGAAATGTAGTTGGGAATGTTGGAAGATGAATTTGAATGTAGGTTGGATCTTTTCCAATTGTTCATTGTTTATTGTAGGACATTGTATTGGTCTTTGTAACACATTGAGGTGATTTTTCATATTTACATATTTTAACCTGTTTTTGCATGATTGCTTTGCATTTAAATGCTATTGTTTACTAAACTCCTTCTAGTAAAAGAATGTTAGACAGTGAGATATTTTTTTTATTTCACTATGATGGGGAGCTTAAATTTCATGATCAACATCCAGTAAACAAAGGTGGAAAAAAGAAGACGAGGTCCATATCAAATTAACCAGTGATGATATTAACATCTATTATTTACACCAAATTGGTCGTGTATTATCATTGATTGAAATTGAAGATGATGATGATGATGTCAATTGTATGGTAAAATTAATGTGGGAAGTTATGGATGAGATATATTTATATATCAACAAAAGAGCATCCTATGCCGTGAACCGTAGTAAAAATCAATCAAGGTTTGTAAAATGGTTTTTTCATAAATTTATTAAGATTAGATAGAATATATTTGTAAATAATCATTTATCCATTACTAATATTCTTTTCATGCTTTATTGAAGACCATATAGAATGGAGATGCATCCAACCCACCATGATAAAGTAGCAAGGTCAAGTACAAGCTACAATGTGGAGAAGAAAATTCATCATATGCATGGTTCGGAATATCCTACTGTTAATCTTTGTGAATACATTGATATGCAATTTGCAGTTATACCCAGTAGTCATTCATCTAAAAGCAGTTTAGAAAGTGATTTTGTTGATATAGACATTGTGGAAGGAGTAGACATTGACAATTACATTGTCATTGGTGATGTAGATATTAGTAGTGTGAGAACACCTTATGTTGCTCCATTCCTCAATGATATACAATCTCTGGATGTTTTTGAAGACAATATATTTCTTGTTGAGTCTACTACTGACTTGGGATATCAATCTGCATGGGAGATGTGGTTAGGCTATGAATTTCTAATTTGTGAAAGTTTCAGAAGCACTCTAGCCAAGTTTTTTATATATAACGATTTCACTCTTGAACACTTGAAGACCAACAATGAGATGGAATGGAACATGTTTTGTATGCGTTTAGTGTAAACCCATCAACCAATTGATCACAGAAGGATCTGTGTTGAGATTTTAATATATGAGTGGCACTAGTGTCACTTAAATGTTCAATTAATTGAACATAGAGCCTAACAGTTGTGACACTAGCATTACCTAATTGCTTAGTTAACTAAATATAGATCTTTACAAGTGTGATGCTAGTGTCACCATTGTTAGTAAAATGGTCAGTTAATCGAGCACTCATGTGACACTAGCATCACTCAAGTAAAGCATGATGTTCACAAATCCTTCTGTGAACAACTAGTTGGTTTTCAACCAACAAGAAATTCCATCCCACCTACAAGAACATCAAATAAGATGCAATCATATACTTTGATACACATTAATCTCTTCACAAACATCTTTCCATACCATCCCACCTATGCATTCATAAACTTTAATTCACTTCATTCTCTTCATAAAAGCATCCTTCCGTTCAACACAAACTCATTCCATTCAACACTTTAATATACTTATCCAATTCAACATCAAACTCCTTTTATTCAATACAAACTCCTTCCATTCAAATCCAAATTAAACTCCATGCATTTAGTGAACACACAAACACCCTTCACATTCATTCAACTAAAAGGTAAAAGCACTCAAATTGCATTCAAATTACACCCTTCACACAAACACCCTTCACATTCATTCACTAAAATGTAAAAGCATTCAAATTACATCCAAATAGTACAAAATTTACAAACAACATTGAATTACAAGTTCTCAACTGATGAGAACAAATGTCTATTCGATAAACTACAACATCTATAATATACTACTTGTTCATATACAACATTCAAACAACAACTAGTTAGCTCTCATAATACAACTTCACTCAGTTACAGGGTCAACTAGAAAACGATGAGAATTTTCCACCCAATTCTTTTTGTACATGGCAACTATGATCTTTGAGCAATAGTAGCGGATGTCCTGTAATACTGTCATCCTAATTAAGTATATTTTGTATCTAATTAAGTAAGTTATCACCTAATTAACATAGAATTAACCTAAATCATGATGTTTAATGTTTAATTAGGCTAGACGTAGTTAATTTTTGTCTTATTAAACCTTATGGGTCATGTTTAACTCATGGATAGGTAGCTGGGTTTAGTTTAACCTTAACTAGGTAGATGAAAACCCTTTTTCATAATTTTAGATTTTTTTGGTTGTACGTCATACACGCATCATATTAAGATCATCGCATTTTTCTCGTTGCGTTCGCTAACCTTTGTACTTGACTTGAATGCATTGGACTTCGTTTGAATTCATTGGAACCTCATTTGACTTAAATTGAAAATACCTCAAGACATGGATTTTCTTATAAACCCCAGAGAGTTGAGATTTAAAGGGAGCCAAACCCATTTTATTTGATCTTTTCTCTGCTCTCTGTTACTCTCCCTCTTTTAGTACTTTTCTTCCTTCATCTCTTCATAATCATTTTTGTTGACAACCAAAGGTCTTATAGCTTGCACGTGTGATATGGAGTTATCATCTCCCATTCCCATTATCTTCTAGCTCTCTTCACTCTGTGAAGTGAAGGACTCAAGCACCTTTTCTTTTTAATCAATCTTTTAGGTAAGATCTCCTTCAATTATAGCTCTCCTAGGTTAAGACTAAAGTCAAGAAGACTCCTTGATCAAGCATGCAATCATCTCCTTCCTCATTTCTTATGTGCATGGCATTTCGGTTCCAAAATTAGGTGTTTATTCTTAAGTTAAGCCAAGAGAAGGAAAAGTGATTTGAACCTAAAGTCAAGGCAAGTATAAGCTAATTAATGTTGAATGCATATTGGTATGTTATAAATCTTATAAGTTCATTTTATCTTTAATCTGCATTCAACCCCTATATCTTCGTTTTTCTAAACTTCTACTATATCATAAAGTGTCGTTAACAGATGATAAACTGTGAATCAAATTGGGAACTTGAGAATGAAAAATGTATGACAATAATAGAAACTAGAGTAGCATAGAGTTACAAGAATTCTGTGCCGAACTATACTTCAATACAGAAACAGCTTCAGCAAATATGAAGCTTGCGGCTAAGCCATAAGCATGTTGCGGTTAGAAATCTAGAGAGCTAAAATTTAAGAATTCTTTTATGGTTAAGCCGTAGGCTAGCCGTGACTCAGCCGTAGTGTCATACGGCTAAGCAATAGGCTATTCCACAGTTCAGCCGTAAAAACGGGTGAATAGAACTAAAACGATGGCTCAGCTGTGGTGTAATCTTCGGCTAAGCCGTAGGGAACCCACGGCTAAGCTGTAAGGCATACATAGCTAAGCCAAAAGAACCTTGAAACTCCAGGTTCAATTAAGGACACTCTAAAGACATTGCAGGACCTTAGTTCTTGAATCCCTTTGCCATACTCATTGGCCTAATGGAACAACTAAGCACCATAAAGGGTTTTGAGGGCTGAGACTCTTTCATGGGGTGTTGTCCATTTGGTTAGCAACTCTCCATGGATGTTGGTTTAAGGGACTTTGATACATATTCTTTACATAATGTGACTTCAAAAGGAAGCAACCGTGTATCGGATAACTTAAAACTATATCATCATGCATGGTTAGAAACAAGGGATGACTTGATTAGGGTTGGTTTGTAAATTACCTTGATTCTTTTAATTTGAATTGCATACCATATCGGATTATCGTTATTGCCTTCTATTATTTGAAGGATTTTGAATTGAACGTATAATGTATGATTCTTAATAAACGTATGCATGGTTCTCAGTGAAACGAATTGTACGATTTACTCAAATTCAATTGTATAAATCGAAATGGTCTGACTCTACTTAAGTTTAGCATTATGATAACCGGAGGGGTTGACTTTAATGTAGTAAATGGAATGGTGCCACTGCAGTGTGCCTATGGAGCTTCCGAACTCCATGTACTTAGAGAGCCAATCAAACCTTTGGCCGGGTCGTTGGTGTTCTCAATACAAAGATCCTTAAAGGGAGGATATATCAAATATAGTAGCTAAATAGTAAAGTATTTTTGTTAATTGGTTCCTACATCATGCTTATTTTAATGCACAACATGCCTAGTATACTAAATTGACTTCTATAATCACTTGTTAACAATTCTTATAGATACAACGTGTGTTACTTTAATTATGCTTATACTTTGTTGAATAGTTATATTCACTTGTTGTCTAGTGGTGTTATAGGTTCAGATCCCAATCCTCATCTTATGAAGATCGAGGAGGCATTGGAGGACATCGACAAGGTCCCTTTAGGCCTCGATGATTGGATGGCGGAAGAACTCTGACTGATCCCTCACACAGAGAGCGAAATAACAAATTTGAGTCATTATTTTGGGGCTTACGATTTCATGACTTTGCCTTAGTATCATTTTGTATCATAGATCATGATTTCTGGTTTTCGAGACATGTATATCATTTTGTTCATATCAATAAACTTTATCTTGGTTATATACAATTCATTTTATAAACTGCGTATAAACTTTTATCTAAATATGTCATGTAGTTATCTTTTATGCATTGTTTCATGAATTGATATCTTGGGAATAGTGTTACCTTTGAGAAAAGCAAAACTTTATGTGTAATATTGATAGGCTTTTTCGTATTGAATGCTTGGACAAATGTCCGTTTAAAACATCTCACATATTTAAGTATGTGAATGTCCTTTGTGTAATTTTATCTTGACCCTTGTCCAAATGTGAATTACACAGGAGTATGTATGTCACACCTTGGGATTAACCCTAAACCATGATTCTTCAGCTCGGGTCGTGACATGCCTTTTAGCTTAAATTTGAGGGGACGTCGTTCGCATATTGCTCTGGGTATGCCAAAGAAAATACCCCACAATTGTAGTCATTCTCTTGGTATGGAATATCTGTCTTCACTATAATTTTCCACATATTGGTGTCATACAATCATAATTCAAGAATTGACCACTAATGAAATCAGTCTGCAGAGCCATTAAACATAACTCATTAGATTCCTGTGAGAAAAAACTAACTTACAAAAATTTCGACAAACACAATTGAAATAACTTACAAAATTTTGGCAAACTAAAAATGAATCATGATCGGTCACCATGCTATTGAAGAATTCCCATGTTATTTCACATGTATAACTGTCCAACAATGTAAAGTGTGATTTGTGCCATAACATGAAGATTAGTGTCTTTTTCTTTTTAGCTTTCCATACTTTAGTTTCATTTTCACTAAACGCATCTTCCTCTAGTGCCCTTTAATTGTTTTCCTTCTACCATGACTGCCAAATATCAAATATATGTTGTCAAAATGTATTCAAATGTTGTCAACATGTTTTCAAATGTTATTGAAACTTACACAGATCATAGGATCATAGAATATCTAGCAACATTCTTTCATCACTTTGAACCATTAATATATAATATTGATGTCAAACCATGTCGTCACATCAAGTGCTTTCTCAAACCATTAGTTGTTACAAATGTACAATATACATCAAGCTTGGCTTTCCTGTGAATACAAAAACAACTCTATTATAACTATAAAATAATGAAGCTGCATTCAAATATAAAGGGTATGAAATATTACTCACTTGCCTTTATAGAATCCTAAAGATCCTTCCAATAAAGTTTTTTCCAGTTCACATCTATTAAGTCACCACAAAGTCATAAGCAAAATCATCAAATATTTTGAGATCTTCCTTTCATAGTGTAATGGTTTGATCTGAAAATAATGAATGTTAATGGTGGACTTGGGTGCATTCATTTCAAAATGGGATGAACATAGGACTATGGGTTTAGAGAGGACATCTTCCATTGCTAGCATTGAAGGAGAAGCAAATCTAGTAGCGGGAAAAGGTGAAGAAGTAGGTGACTCTACTTCAATCATTTCAGAAAAATCTAACTTCCATGCAGTTGGAGTGTCAACTTCTTTTCTCTTCCTCACCTTCCTCACTGCTATTTTTCTCCTTTTTCCTGTTGAATCCTACACCACAATGAAAGCGTACAATAATTCCTTCGACCAATTCGGGTAAACCATAATACAAGACAAAACCCAACAATCTCCACCTTGGCCAGATTCTGCAAATCCTCAGAGCCACCTTGAGATACCCGATAATGTCTTCACTCACCTTGTTGAATGGTACGTCACTACACCGATGGTGCAATTTTCTCTCTTCAACACCCTAACATGTTGAACCAGCACTTCACACACCTCGCTAAAAGGTACGCCTCCGCACACGTTATTACCAAGCGTGACACCTGCACCCCCTAGCCTGGATGCACAGACAATCTCAGTATTGTCTAGTGTCGATCAAGTCTAAATCAACTTGAGACTTCTCACAATTGCCTCCTTTGACCTCAACACCATCTGCCTTGAATGTCCAAAGTGCTCTCCATTTGTTGCAACATGCATCCATCCTTGCAACACAATGAACCTAACTCCTATCCGTCAAGACAAAACTAAAGATCTCCCCGAATCTGGATCTCACTGGTACCTTGTGAATTCTCCTTCTGTCTCCATTCTGGTGTTCCTCCCGTCAAACCTGCAACTGTCCTATTCTAGTCTGTTCTGGTGGGTTAGGCACAATACATGCGGGTTAGGTATGACCCGATGTTTAAACTAGCTTACTCCGACCTGAACTAGACTACCTTTTCCCGAGAAAATCATATCTGTTCAGGTCTTCCTAGATTTCCACTAGATAATATCATGAAAGACCCATCAATCCATCTTCTGATAATTCGTTACATCTAACTCCGCTTAAACCATAGATTTCCTTCCCTGTTATTTGATATCTCTTTCACTGCTCCACTTGAAAAAGCATCCCCTATCAACCTGTAGAGATGTTTGACCATCTCACCCTCCATGATGACTAATGTTCCCTTTTTCACCTTCATAACTCCACCCGCTATAATGCACTTGTAGCCTTTGAAGTCTAAGGCACCCAAAGAAATCCAATTTCTTTGTGAATCTAGAACATAGGTCACATCCGTTAGGGTTTGAATAACATCATCATACACCTGGATCTCTATCGCTCTTATCTCAAATGCTCATCAGTTGCATTCTCCCCCATAAGAACAAATCCATCAACAATGAGAGTTATTTACGTCAACCAATCTCTAAACGAACACATGATAGGAAGAATTTAAATCCCAATTCCATGAATCATCGACCCAATCAATACCTGTAATGTCCGAAAGTGATTCCCCGTCAACCAAATATGAGCTTTCTTGCACACTACCAGTTTTGTCTTGTATTCTGGTTTAACCGAATCAGTCATTTGGTTTAGCTAGAACTGAGGCTTAGGGTTATGGGTATTTTAGTTATTATGTATAGGTTTTCTTGTTAGCCAAGAAAGTAATAACTATATATATTAATGTACTATAACCCTAAATCTTGAGGAGATTAAAATGGGATCATGATGGATGAGTTCTCTCCTCCGTGGACGTAGGTAAGGTTGCTAAACTACGTAAAATTATTGTGTTCATGTGTGTGATTGTTGTGTGTTCATCATAATTGATCCGTTGATAACGGGTATTTCCATTGCGCTGTTTTTCCCAGCGTTTCTTTTATTTAGCCATGATAGAGGACTGGAGAACAGTGGCAGAAGCAGCACGGACAGCAGTACACCGGCGGCTCCGCCGATCTCGATGAACGATGGCATCAGCCACAACATGGCAACCCCTGTTTCCCTCTGCTTTTTCTCGTCTGCAAAACTGAGAATCCAATCTCTTTTTGTAACAATTCGCTCCGCACTATCGAGGTATTGTCTGCTTTGGACTCCTAGGAGGTCACCCATCTTGAAATTGCTCTGACTCGAGTACGCTTAACTTTACAGTTTTTATGGAAGTCCTCACGGTTTTATCCCCAAAAGGCGCCTCGATAGTTTAGAACAGATTATTACTTATATTCTTTCATTCAAATGTACTTTGGGATTGGGTCGTTACACTTCTCTACTCCAATCAAGTAAGAATCTAATCAGTGGATAACCAATCAGAAATCAAACCACTTTGATCTCTTCTTCCATTTTTTTTTTTGCAGCAAGAAATCCCAAGAGCCCTCTATTCTCTATGATCAAAACCCACTGATCTTAGACCTTTTGCAACTTTGAGCACCATCACTAATGAAAGATGGATCCAGATGGGACGTATTGATCCTCTTCTTCCATGCACATCCGACACGATCCGTCAATCACAAAACCCGCGAGCAATCTCCACCTTGCTCTGATACCACTTGTTGGGAAAAGTGGTGCAATGGAAATAACCGACAATCAATGGATCAACCACGATGAACACAAGCAATCACACCATCAAGCAATCACACACATGAACACAACAATTTTACATGGTTAGGCAACCTTGCCTATGTCCACAGAGGAGAGAACTCATCTATCATGATCCTATCTTAATCCCCTCAGGATTTAGGGTTACAGTAAAACAAGATATATAGTTTCTACTTTCTTGGCCAACAAGAAAACCCATACATAATGACTAAAATACCCTTAACCCTGAGTCTTAGTTCTGGCTAAACTAGATGACCAATCTGACTAAACCAGAATACAAGACAAAACTCAACGTTTTTCTGAGGAATTTATTGGTGGGTTTTCATTTGAGGATGTCCACCATATTGCATTGAAGCAGAAGAATGATTATTTCGGAATAAATGATCTAGACTAAGTTGATGTTGAAAGATGATTTTTCACATTGCCAATGTACAATGATGTCATTATCCCAACACATTTATTATCATCATCTGTGGTCAAAATCCCTTGACTAAGGTTATAATGGTTTGATGGCCAATCCATTTGCTAAGGCAAGTAAATCCAAACTTTTTTGTCTCTAATGTCAAATGTGAAAAGATGATCACTTTATGTCATTATTTGTGCGGAAGCAAATGCATACAGGGATGATTCAACTAATATGACCTTGGCCTGACAATACTTCATGCAAAGCCGAAGCAATGTCCAACACGAAATTTTTATTGAGCTTTTTACAAAAACGTTAGCATATTTCAACACAACCTCTCAAAGGCCCCTACGTATTATATTCTTACAAAAATGCCTCTGCTTTACTGTAGAACATGTGATTGTTAGTTTTTCTGATAGATAGCAAAAATATCCTTTACTAAATGCATGGTGACCAAGGAAGGCAAGTGATGAAATGCTGGATGTAGATTAGGAAAATAGGTACCATGAAGCCATTCAAATGATCCTAACATTTGGTTTTAGGCCTTAAAAGTTTAGCGGCAAATTTGTCCTTTTTCTTTTAACTCGAGAAATAAGTTATTTGATTTTTTTCCCTTTAAGTGTAAATCAGTCAAAAATAAAAATTGAACTGTCAAGTTAGTTTTTATACTGTGAAACCCTTAGTTAAGAGATGCTTTAGTAAAAATATAAAATATAGGAGCTTTTTAAGGTTTTTGTGAAAATAGAGATGCTTTTTTTTTTTTTTGTAAAATTTTAAGCGCTATGTAGGAGCCTCGTGCACTGGCCGTCCTTTTTTAGATGGTAGGAAAAGATTGCAAAAAAAAAAAAAAAAATGAAAAACCAACCTTATCTAAAGGATTTCGCTCAAAATAGATCAAAATAGAGAAAGAGAATTCATGTAGCCAACTTAACGTAATTGGGACAAGGCTTTGATGATGATGATGATGAAAGAAAGATTGCAAATCCATTTCTAAATCAAGATTTATGTGGGAAGTGGGGGTGATATTTTGGTCAATGGCCATTATGGATATGGTCACAGATGTTCATTTCTTTAGCAAGGCATATCAAGGCCTCCCAAGAAATTTGTATCATATGGTCTACAAAGATGTAGATCTCATTCAATGTTGATTGGTTGTCACTTGATTGTTATATCATTAACGTCCATGGCTTTTGTATAGCCAGCATAGTTTTTTTTTTTTTTGGACCGATACGTTATTAAGAGTAATGGTGGACCTCCTCTGTTTTACTTTTTCAGATTTAACATAAAAAACCCAAAAAAAAAAAAGGAAAACAAGGGCAGTGTTTAACAAAAGCCTTTTTATCCTAGTTCCTTCATCTCCATCTGCCCATGGTTTGTATTTCTTTTCGAAAGTTAACTGTTGGATGGGACTTGGGAGTATGTCTCTATTAAGAGAGAGAGAGAGAGAGAAGCGTAGAGGGAGAAAGAGAGAAACTTTTTTCTTAGAATCTTATGTGTACATAGTAAAGGAGGAAGAGGATCTTATTTATAAAATAAGATTGCTTCCTCCCCAACCAACCAAATATAGCAAGACTCTAACCCTAAGTACTTTCTTTATCTAATGTGGGCTTCAATATGGTCATTCACTTATGATAATATCTCTTATAACACTCTCCCTTGGATGATGACCATTCAATAACAGTTGTCTTATTAAAACCTTACAAAAGAAAAACCCAATGGGATAAAAACCAAAGTGAAGGAAAAAGAGTACAACATTCTCCAAAATTATTGAAGTGGTGTTGATGTGCATAATGCTACCTTGTTAAAGCCTTAAATAGGAAAACCTAGTGGGATAAAACCTAAAGAAGGAAAAAAAAGTTTAGTGCACATATGTCCTGAGTAGAATGTTTCAGGATGTCTACCTCTGATTAGTGCTCTCCCTGACAACAATAGCCTTTATATTGTTTGATGGTAGACTCTACACATGCCGATTTCATGTACAAGCTTCTGGATTATTGACTTTGGTAATGACTTGGTAAACAAATTAGCTAGGTTGTTGCTTGAATGAACTTGCTTGACTTCAATCTCATTGTTCTTCTGAAGCTCATTTGTGAAAAAGAACTTTTGTGCAATGTGCTTTGCTTGTCACCTTTAATGTATATTTCTTTAATTTATTGAATACATGTCGCATTGTCTTCGTAGATAACGCTTGGAATGCCTATACTAAAAAGCAATTGATAAAAACTACAAATATGCTGAACTAAAGATTTTAGACACACACATTCCCTATTGGCTTCATAGAGGGCTAAAATTTTAGCATAGTTAAAAGAAGTATCTAGTAAAGTCTTAGTAAAGTACCAAGAAATAGCATCATTACCACTAAGAAATACATATACCTGTCTGTGATAGACCCTTATGAGGATCAGAAAGATGTCCTTAATCTCTATATCCTACAAATTTAGAATCTTTAAAATAAAAGAGTCCTAAGTCAATTGTACCATGTAAATAGCATAAGATATGTTTGATACCAGTCCAGTGCCTTTGTGTTGGTGCTAAACTATTTTTGGCAAGTAGATTCACTAAGAATGAAATGTCTTGTCTAGTGCATTGTGCTAAATACATTAAAGCACCAATAGCACTTAGGCATGGTACTTCAGGACCTAATGCCTTTTTATTTTCCTCAATTAGATTATGGATCTTTGTTTGTATCTAACAATTGAAGAACCATGAGAATACTTAGTGGATGTGTTTTGCCTAAACCAATGTGTTTCAACACATTCTTGGTGTAATTAGACTGATGTACTATTATCCCATTAGAACTTTTCTCAATCTGCAAGTATTGAGAGAATTTTGTTTTTCCAAAATCTTTCATTTCAGACTCTCTTTTCAAATAGTCAGTAGTTATTTTGAGCTCTTTTGGAGTCTCAATCAGATTTATGTTATTGATGTAAATTGCCACTATTGCAAACCCTTTTATGGTTTTCTTTATGAAGAAACTTAGACAAATGGGATTGTTCTTATATCCTTCCTTAGACAAATGTTTACTAAGACGATTGTACCATATTCTTCCTTAATACTTCAGGCCGTACAATAATCGTCTCAGTTGTATTCAGTATGTACTCTTGGGCTTTGCATCAGGCAGAGTAAATCTTTCTAGGAAATTCATATGAATTTTTATGTCTAAGTCCCCATACAAGTAAGCAGTTACAATATCCATAAGTCTCATGTCTAAATTTTCAGTAATCGCTAAACTTATAAGACATCTGAATGTTGTTATATCCATAAAGGGGTAGTATATTTCCTTATAATCAATCCTAAATTTTTGTAGGAAACCTTGTGCCATAAGTCTTGCCCTGTAGCTAGTAATTTCACTCATTTCATTTCCTTTCTTTATAAACACCCACTTGTAACCTACTAGGTTAACACCTTTTAGGGTTTATGCTATAGGTCCGAATACATCACGTCTGTTGAAGACTCTAACTTTGCTGTAATCACACTTTTCCATTTTAGCCAATCTTTTCTTTATTGACATTCATTTATAGTATGTGGTTTTGTATTTCAAACATCATTCTCATGTTTCTTTGACATTTGTGTACCTTTCGTCATCGATGAAAATTTTCTATCCCATATCTCTTTTGAATAATTATAAAGTATAGAGATCTCTTCATTATCCAATACCGGTGCGACTTAAGGGACTTTATAGTCTTATTAGGGACTTACGTTATTCTAGAGAAAGCGGATTTTGTCAGAACCGCTTTAGGAGTGTTAAGTGTATCTTTGGGAGGACATTATGATGATTGCACATTCCTCCTTTCTACGGGGCTGTGTCCTTTGAACCTATAGGTCTATCATGCTTTTGGCGTATTGCAGATTCTTTTGTCGCCACTTTCCAGCTTTGTCCTACCAGGACATTAATTCTAGTAGGTGCATTAATAACTGGCACATGTGACTTGGTTACCTTTGCTGTATTGTTGATGGGTTCTTAAAACACTACAAGAAAAAGGGTTTTGCCAACGCATCCACCACGTCAGCCATTTAAACAAGCACATTGGCAAAAGATTTTCTGGTGCACTACACTGCGTCAGCATCACGTCAGCTACCAAATGCAGGCAAATGAATTCCCAATGCAATAACGTTTTGCATCGGGAATAAGAAGCCCATTCACCGATGCAATAGTGCGTCGGTGACAACATTGGCAATGCCACAACATCGCCAAAAGACTAAAAAAAGTGTTCTACCACAACTCATTGCTGATGCAGTATAGCGTCGAGAATACCTTTCTAACACAACCAACAACGTCGCTAAAAGGATTTGACAACGCATTTGCGTGTTAGGATTTAAAATTAAGGCTTTTATAATCTATTACCCTCTATTTTGGCAACACATAAAGTGCATCGGTAATAAATATACTAACATATATAAGCGTTGAGGAATATCTTTAATGATGCAAGCCTAAACGTCATGCATTTATAAATAAAATTTTACCTTCCCTTTTTGGCAATGTATATAGTACATTAGGAAGTAGGTTTTCTTATTAATTAAATAAAATAATTGTAAAAATAAAAAAAATTCCTGTTTAAATCTGAATTTAACATTGCACAACCATAAACATATATAAACAAAAAACCACACATTCATCGTGCAACAATAAAACATAAGCAGTTATTAACCAATTAAAACCAACCATAAACAAATCATACCATAAAAAATAATATCTTATTATCAAAAGAAGTAATCTAAAATAAATCCTAAATAAAGTCCTTCCATCATCAAACATCCAAAATACACCATGAAACATGGCCACTCAACAACAAAATGAATTGGTTAGAGGGAAGGCTCATGCCAATCACAAATCTCTAGTTTTCGGAGGAGCCCAAACCGTCTATACTGACCCCTTGAAGCAGCATGTTAATCTAACTCTACATCTAAACCTGTGTAGCTGCCTGATTTTGCAGTTGCTTTTGCGACTCTTCATGCTGTCATCGCAACTCTTCTTGTGCTCTCAACAAATCTTCTAACTGTTGTCGTAGGCCAATCATCTCAGACCCCATTGAAATACCGTAGGAAGATGATGATGGGCCCCTCGAGCGGTACCCTTCCCTCTTCGCAACCCTTTTCCCTAGCAGATCCTCGATCACCTGTTGCTTAGCCACTGGAGAGTTAATTTCAGACTATGATAGTGCCACCTCCATTCTTCACTGCATTCTCAAAGCATTCATACATGTCATGTAATATATGTTAAGAAACTGAAATAAACAATGACATACAATATCGAATATTCAATAGCTCACATGTGTCTCCTCAACATGATATGTGATCCATCGGTCTTTCTTCATGCTGTAGTGTCGATGCCGATATAAATCAGGCTCAAAAGGAGGAGTATGCTGCTCATCTACATGGATAAGAGATAACCGAGCTACAAATGATTGAGAGCCATATGTATGAGTGGTCCCCAATTTGCTTCGGCTCTTTGAACTCCTCTTTGACTTACACTGAAAATTGCAAGGAATAGACAATGTAGTTAGCTTAATTAAAATAATAAGTAATGGACAAAAGATTATATTTTAGAAGAAAGCATACTAAAAAATTCATTAAGCTTTACCTACATTTCAAATTAGGACAAAAACAAAAGAACAAAAAAAAATTGAATTTGAAAATAGGATTAAATTTTCCATATGAGTTTCAAATTAGGATAGCCGGTCAAAAAAATGATTTTCCAGCCACTTTCTTCTCCGCCTTTTTTTTTAAATACCCTCCTCTTGCTTCTTCTTCCCTTCCAATTTACATCTCTAAAACCTCACCTTCCAATCTTCCTTACCAAACATCTCATCGTTATCACATCTTCCCTTCCAATTGAATTTTAAATTGGGGAAGTCTAAATGAATGCCATCCCAGTAACATCTGCCATTTAAGAAGACTTGTTTGAAAAATATAGTTACATGCAGTAAATGTAAAACCAGGAAAAAAGTAACTGAGAAGCCCAAAAAAAAAAAAAAACTCCCCGCTGTTAGGTAAACACACCCACCCAAACTAGGAATAATCTGAAGATAATTCAAAGAATTATCCGGTGTATCAAGATACAATAGACCAGTAGCGTATCCTCCATAAGTCTCCATGTTCGAGATGAGCCACGTGAGCTCAACACCAGACACATCTGCAATTGGTTTTTGGCTCCGTATTGTTGGTCAAATTTTGGTGAAACCCAATCAAAGATGGATTCCACTATTTAGAACAATGGGACCAGCACTCCTTAAAAATGTATCAACCACTCCAATTCCTGGCAATTCTAGCTATCTCTAAACAAGAGAGTTAAAAAACCACGTCACAGTGTTGGTGCCAACAAAAGTTATCATAAACTAGGGACCAAAGACAAAGGCAACAGGTCAAACATGAAATATACATATAAATGAATTTCATCCCCAAAGAAGATAGCAAGAGTACGAAAGGAGAGGAAAGAAATATATATATATATATATATATATATATATAAAGAGAGGAGAAAGCACAACTACACCACCCACTTTCACTTCACTGCACACAGCTTCAACCCACATAAATTGAAGAGAAACATACAGCCCACCATCACACAACCAATAGCCACTGCAACCACTCCACTACATTCATCAGTTGACACCCTTCACCTCACGTATCCACAAACTTCATCACTGACTTCACCATCATCCACACAACTCACATCTTCCCCACTTCCAACAACACCCCTTCACAAATATTAGAAACATAGCCGACACCACTTAAAAAGAGCTACCCAGGCATCAATGATGCTAGTTAGATTATGAGGCATGCTGTTCAATTCTCCCTAATTTTATTGACTTGCTGAGACATTCTTATTGATTCACACGTGGGAAAATCAACAGTAGCTGATAGCACATTCAGAATTATACTCTCTTTGGGGTAATATATTCCATAATTATGTCAGAAATTTGTTTATATATGTTTTCAGGTTGGCCGTGAACCGGAACACGTGTGATTCTAGGCAAATCAACCATAGTGAGATATGGGACACCTTTCTTTTGCACAGCAAGAGTGAGGGAAGTGTTAGAGATTCCTTTTCCATCACCTATAGTCTTTTCAGTGGCTGAATTACTGGCATCAGCAATCTGATGCTGCTGATACTCCAGTTGCAACTTTTGCTCATTTGAGGAATTGTCCTGCAAGCGCATTATGAGTGGCACCCGGGTGCAGATGCCCTGGCTGCGAGGCAAGCTGATATTAGAAAGAGAACAGTTAGTGATTCCATTTTCCAACAAGGTGAGCTTTCTTCTTACATAGAATCATTGGCCGGCTGGCTCCATCCATACAAAATTTGACCTTTTCTGCTGAGATTTCAACTTTGTTAGGTCATTCTTCACATTGTCTATTAGTGGAACACCACTTGTACAATCCAGGGGACTTTGTATGATACAGAAATTGAGCATCAGATCAAAGAACATGAGAATCAAAGTAGCACTAGTATCCTGGGTGTCACTTGTCACTGAGCTAGGCTGTGCTGGATTGGGACTTCGCAAGATTTCAACCGTGACAATTACACCTCACCCCACTTCATTTGCTTTGTTGGACATTGTCAGGTGCTAGCGGATCAATTAGCAGGGCTTGGTTAAACCTGGGGCTGAGCCTGTTAAGCCCATGAATGTCTCTTCAAGTATGCATTTATAATTCAAGGTCAGATTCAGCCCAAGCAGATAAACTTATGATAGAAAAACCAATAGGTGCGCATTTTTATAGGTTCAACAGATGTCACAAGGCAGAATGGTTCTTTTTTTTCTCGTTCCAAGTCTTTTTTCGTTTTACCAATACAAAAGTTTTTCTTGTTCTCATTCCAAGTCTTTCTTTGTTTTACCAAAACAAAAGTGTTTGTTTGTTTCTATACATAAATTGAAGAACAAACAATGATATAGAAATTATCAATAGATCCACTCTACAACAAGCATTTACACCATCAAGAAGTCATCAATTGTAATTTACAAACATGGGGTTCAAAATAAAAAAGAAAGAAAAAGGGACTAAAAACATCATTTGTGTTCACAAGCAAAACCTATCTAGAAATTCAACAAAGAAATAATAAAATATCCAAATAAACAAGAAAAATCAGCACATAAGTATTTCAAATAACAGCCACCAGAATAGAGACAAAAGATATAAAAAAAACAAATGTGACAAGAACACCCACACTTTATATAATTTAGTTACCTTCCACTCATGTGTCTCCCATTTGTTCTCTATCAGCCATATCCACTGAGTCGCCCTTTACGTATCATATGGGTACTGCTTCGGATCATGCCCTTTGTCCAACAACTTCTTATATGCTTTGTGTAGCTCGGCCCTGAACTCCTTATAAATATGCATCACTAGTATCCTGACGGCAACTGCCACATGTACATCGGTGTTCCAGTCACCAAAGTCATACTTTTGCTATCAATTCAAAACCATAAGTGGGACAAGTAAACAATAAAGCCTATGAATATAGTTAGAAAGTAAAAGATTGTTTTATTACTACTACTGTAGTTATGATTGCCTCCTTGCACCCATCATCAATAGCTCCCCATGTTTCTTTGTGCAAAGGTGCAAACCTGCGAATATGACTCCCTAGGTCGACTGCAAATGTGGAGGCATTTACACCCTCGAATGCCCCCAATAGTGCACCTAACGGAACAGACATCTTACTACCAAGAATCCTCATCCTCCTCTCTGACTTATGGCCCACCACCCCTCCCTGCACACGTCTAGAGGATGATACTACAACCACCACAGATAAATATGAGTTATTAAACATCAAAAAAATAAAATATATGATAAGTTTGGAAAAAACATAATAGGGTCCAATATTTCTTACCAACGCTACTGCCCGTAGTAGGTGGGTTAGACATAGCGGGCTGGTTGCCACCGATCTCGAGTTGACTAGCAACACCATCTAGGATCGTGGCCTGAGTGTCTGCACTGCATTGGCTATGGTTTCTCAAGCCCATGTGCGTCACTTGAATAACACAATAAGTGAGTATAAAATCAAGAAGTATCATAAGTGTCTAACATTTGATGTTAAATATAATAACCTCATCTTTTAACTCTTCTTCATCACAAGAACACAACTCTTCTTCAAGTGAGAGTTGACATCGAGATGGAATGTGAAGCGCTTGTTCCAACTGTTGCTCTGATACCAAAATGGGACGGAAGGGTGGAGGGTGTATGGGAAGAGATGGATGGACTGAATTTTGGGATAGGACTGGTTTCCAACTGTTTCCTTGACAAGCAGCTGGACATGTCTATTTATAGTATGTTCAAACTGAATTTACATTTCATTACAACATAATTTTGTCTGTATATACATTTCATTTACTGTATGCTGGTAAGCTGCTACATGTGGTATTATTACTGGATTCCATGTGTCTGGATTGAATCATCAAGATGGCATACGTGTTATGTTTCCGTACTGGTATGGATATACATGTTATCACTAGTAGAGATCCAAACTTGTTTTTATTGGATAACCTTTTTGATGCATAGTAGCAAGCCGCATTTGTTGACTTTTTCTTTTTCAAAGAACCTTTGAACCGTGGTAAGCTTCTCATCTTCATGAATAGGGATGTCCTTGTTTTGTACTTTCTAGATAAAGACGCTTTATGGCAATGGTGGTGATGGAAATTTAGATAAGTGCACCGCATGACTACGTGGTCTTCTTCTGGAAGCTTTGTGATAAGGATGCAGTAATTATTTCACTGGATAACAGGTGTCAATATCGGAAGCTTTATTCGGGCACGGATTCTTTCATTTATTCATCCTCTTTATCTTCATCTTTATCTTCATCAGTCCAATTATTATTTTGCATTTCTCCATGAAATAACTGGATTAATGCTTCAAGAGACTTTTCAGAAATGTCAAAAGAAATATCTTCATAGGCATTGAGGATTTGATTTAATTCATTATGTCCAGATTTAGAAGGATGCTGTATGACTGTAGTTTGTTCTGCAAGATCGTCAGCAATGCAAACTACTCGCCGACCGTCACACCAAACATATCGATATGTGCTTGCAAATTCAAGATGTCCTCTTAGATTGAGAAATCTTTGATACTGATCAGAGGCTGGATTATATTGCTGGAGACGTTCTAGGCTATATGCTCTTGTAGCAACTTCATGAGATTCATACCATTGAGGTGGATAATTAAAAAGAAGATGTTCATGATCATGTAAAGAAGAACTGCATTTCTTGCAAATTAAATCTCCTTCTTCAAACTGCATGATGCTCCATAATTGATAAGGCTGATAAAACCGTATTGCAGATCTTTCTCCCAAACTTGATGAAATTGTGATAAGAAGCTGTCTGTTTGTGACTCCAAGACTGCGAAGGGCATGGCGCACAATTGCAGAGAGCTGCTGTATTAATTCAAAATCATCGCTGGATAAAGAAAATCTTTGGACTAGGCCTTGCTCGATATAAGAGATGTCTACTGCATGTGATGGCAGGAACAACTTCGGAAAACCTGGTTGCCCAGCTGATATATTGCGCTTTGAACATTAAGCGCTCCTTGATTTGACAAGAAAGAGTTTTTTCCCTTATCCTTGCAGCAAGATCATCTGGAAGGGTTGTGTTAACCTTTTCCAGGAGGTTGATTCTAGATGCTTTTTTATCAGCATAAGTAGATAACAGTGCTCTTTAATGGATGTTATGACACATTAGAATTGGGTTTCTAAATCCTTGATATGGGTTACAATTTTGGATAAGGTTTTTCTAGTATTTTTTCTTTTATTGGAAAGGATAGCACTCTAATGAGCATTGATAAGTTCTTGAGAGGTGATGGATACTCCTGGATTGAAAAAAGGAATGGATATTTGTTGGGATGTTGGTCTAGAGGAAGAGCTGGATTCAAGAAGAGGGGCTTTGCTTTTGCTAGAGCTTGATGCCATAATGACAAAGGAAACCTGGATAAGAATGTGAACTAAAACTGAAAATCTGGATTACATGGCAAAATTTGAAATGAAGTCATCAGAGGGATGATGTATTTTATTTGAGACTGGATTTAATTATTTAAATTCAAGAATTAATTCTTTATTATTTATGATAGTTTTAAGGCCTGTAGAATCAATTTGAAAAGGCTGTAACCTTTGTAGAAAAGGATTTCCAAGGATAACATCATTGTTTAAATCCTTTCCTAGAAAGAAATTTGTCTTTATGTGTATTTCATTTTTACAGACATAAACATCATTTAATTTGTATTTGATAAGGAGTTTTTTATTAGCCGTAGCTAGATTGAGTTTATTTTTTGTTTTTAGATAACATTTTCTCGGGATTAATCCTTCTCTTATTACATTGACATCTGCGCCACTATCAAGTAAGCACAGGGTCTTAATAGAGAATTTTTTGATCTGAATTGTGACTTGGGTTTTCCATTTTTGAAATGGATTTCTGGATAAAGAATTTATAAAAATTTTTTAAACTGACATCAAAGTTTTTTTTATTTTTAATGTCATTATAGTCTTCATCATTTTCAATTTTTCCATTATTTTCTTGATAAGTTTTTAGTATGTGAAATTCAAGATTCTCAACTCTTTGTTTGAGGTCTTGAAGTTTTATTAAGTTTTGTTTTAAGAAATTTATTTCTTGCCTTTGATTAATAATTTCTTTATGAAGGTCTGGAATTGTCAGGTGAGGAGGAACATTTTGTTCTCTTAATCTGTCTAAAACAGTTTTAATACTAAATTGTTTAGGGAGAGTATGTATGGTAGCTTTTCCTTTTTTATTGCCTTTATTTATGGTCTGGATTTTTTCAAAATATTTATTTTTTAGTTCTTCGTCTTTAAGATCTTTAAACATTTTTAATACCAATTCTTCTGGGGCAGAGAGCATGTTTAAGGATAAAGAAGAAGAAGCGGATTCATACTGAATTTCACTATTAAATATTTTGCAATGACATGTATCAGAAGAATTGTCTGAATCTGATGTTACTGAGGATCATTTTAAAATAGTTTTTAATTCTTTTTCGGTTTTAACCTTTAATTGTGGGCAATCAGGGGCTATATGGCCTTTTTCTTTGCAATTATAACACTGTATTTCTTTTTGTTTTTGTTTATGGTAAGAAGAAGATGGTTTTTCTTTTGTAAAAGATTTGTTTGTTTGTTTATAAGGATTGCGATGAAAGGATTTTTTATGATATCTTCGCGAGGGCTTGTTCTTTTTCTTTTGGCTCGAAGGACTAATTAAAGGTTCCATGCCAAATTGATAACAAAAATCTCCAAGTTCATATTTGCTAATACTTTTTTGATTTTCAATTTGCCGTTTGAGTTTGATTTCATTGCATAATGAAAATCCAACTTTATTCATTTTTTGGATTAAATCTCCATATGTACACATAGCATAATTCAAATTTCCATAATTTTTGGATATCAATTCGTCTCTAACCTTTTCTACAAAAAGTTTAGGAAGACCTGAAATAAATTTTTCCTTCCAGAATTCTGAATTGTTTGAATTAATTGTATAAAGTTTTGATAAGAAAACATCTTTATACCAACGAAAATCAGCTAAGGTTGGGCATGATAAATTAATTAATTGAGTTTTTAATTTTTCTTCTACATTCATATAATTTCCAACAAAATGTTTAATTACATTGCTAATAAGCATATAAACGGAATCCGGGATCATTTGTCCTATAGGAGTAATGATAGGGTTTCCAGATGGATCTCTTTTTATGGCATTTAGAATAGCTTGTCTTTCTATATCTGATAAATATTTTTCCCACCAACCATTTAATTGTCCAGTAAATCCAAGGACAACTGCATTTGCTGCATGTTTGTGATCATTACCGGCAGCTATGATAGTAGAAGCATATATCATCATTTGCTGGCATACTTGGATGATTTGATATTCAGATAATCCGTCTACACTCCATTCATATATTGATGAGCTTTCAAATTTAAGACCATTTAAAGTAGCTTGTTCTTCGAATTGAAGATCAACTGGAGTCGGTCGTGGATAATAATTTCTTGTTTTAGCTGTAGTAACAATTGGTTTTTGTCTTTTAAATATTTTATTGAGTTGTAGAGAGTCTTGATGGTTTTGATCATCTTGATGTTCCTCTTGAGAATGTTCTTCAGAATCTATGGCTTCAGAATCGGAGCTAGAATTAGAGTTTTTAGAAGTTGAGCCTAAAACATTTATAGATTTTTCAGCTTTTTGATCTTTATTTTCTTGAAGTTTTATGTTAGTAAAACTGTGTGATAATTGATTAATGAGTTCATCAAAAAATTTTAAAGGTTTCTTTTCTAACTTTATATCCCTTAGGATTTCACCATGAAAACCTAAAGTTTGTGTTTTAATTACTTTTTGAGAAGAGGATGCTTCATGGATTTTGAAAATCGTTTCTAGTTTATCTTCAATTCCATTGGTTTGTTGACCAATAGTATGAAGGTTGATATTTGTATAATTATTTTGTTCTAGAACATGACATAAGTCTGATTTGTAAACAAAGTCAGATTTTCCTTTATCTCCTTAGGTTTTTGCAACATCTTTTAGGGGTACGGCTGAGGTGTCTTTATAAATAATTTGATGTAGGGGTGGATGTATAGATTCTTCAGTTCTTTGGGGAGAAGAACTGGTTGAAGCTATAATCTATGATGAACTTAATTTTGTTATCATATTTATGGATAAATCTTCAATATTATATCTTTTCTTCATGGCTAATTTAAGCCAATCAAAGAAATAAATGTTTCTTTCATTAGCACACATATATTTATACTACTTTTCTTTTAAAAAGTCTTTATGTTCTGGAGAAATATTTTTAAAGAAAGCTTTTGTCAAAGGATGAGCGGCTAAATTCTTTTTTAACATTTCTTTATCAATTTCAAAACTTTCAATAACATTTATATTGAAATCAACTTTTGAGGGATTGTATGTATGAGATGGAGAAGCTTGATAAGAAGGATAAACAAGTCCTGTAGGCCTCAAATTTATATAAGGTGGTTCCTGTATGGAAGATCCTACAACAGAAGGAGGATGAGAATAAGACTTTTTAGAGGGTTGATAAACTGTAGGAGTTGTATTCCGAAAATTTGTTTGGAAATTTATTTCAACACTTCCATCTTCATGTTCAATTATGTTTTCAATGTCTTGATTTTCTTTAGGTTTTTCTGGTTGAGCATTTTCTAAAAGCCATTTACTGGATCAATTAATATCATTCCATTGGATGAGTTTGGGAATATTAACTTTATTTTTTAAATTGGTTTAGAATAAGGTAGTCATACCTCTGGCTTGATTAGAATAGGCTATGCATGGAGCAACTGAATTCATGAGTTTATAATAAACTCTATAAACGAGGGCGAGATTTTGATTATGAGGATTCATATCAAAAACTTTTGTCTGGATAGCTAAAGTGAGGGCTTCATGTGCACCTGGATCTGTAAGAGAAACAGAGAAATTGGAAAAACAGTTGAAGAAAGTAGGGCCATTAGCCAAACTTGATTCAACCATTCCTATTAATGAATCACTGAATTTTTTATGTCTTGTATCTTGAACATATATGAGAGCTTCTGTTATCAGTCCAAGTCTTGTTAGAGGCTTTAGAGCAATTTACACCAAGCCAAAATGGATATAATTATATGTTTTAGCATATTCTTGTATTTCTTGGGGCTTAATTAAAGAAAGATGCTGAATATTGTTAGTAATGGATTCAGTTCGTTCAATAGTTTTTATTTTATAACTTGATTTTAATTGAAAACTTCTCATTTTATAAACTTCATGTTTTTGAACAGTTGGAATTGTCCAGTCACAAATAATTTGATCTAAATCATCATAGCTAATTTCTTCACTATTTTTAATAGACATGGAAGATAAGGAATTTGATGATGAGGAAGAAGAAAGTACAAGCTTCTTAATAAGCTTAGCCATAATTTGTATTACCGAGTTATTTTAACCAAATCCACCACGAGTATCTAACGCTTTGAGGATTTACACACCAACAACACGCCTTAAAACGCCTTCACACGGCTTAACAACGGCGATAACAATGGCTACCTCTATGCTCCGGGCGGAATATGATTAAAATTTCTCAATAATAACAAACACACAACTAAGTATTAAGACTTTTGACTCTCTTACTTCTGAATCAGCAATTTTGGAAAAAAATAATAGGGTCCAATATTTCTTACCAACGCTACTGCCTGTAGTAAGTGGGTTAGACATAGCGGGCTGGTTGCCATCGATCTTGAGCTGACTAGCAACACCATCTAGGATCGTGGCCTGAGTGTCTGCACTGCATTGGCTACGGTTTCTCAAGCCCATGTGCGTCACTTGAATAACACAATAAGTGAGTATAAAATCAAGAAATATCATAAGTGTCTAACATTTGATGTTAAATATAATAACCTCATCTTTTAACTCTTCTTCATCACAAGAACACAACTCTTCTTCAAGTGAGAGTTGACATCGAGATGGAATGTGAAGCACTTGTTCCAACTGTCGTGCACCCATCTCACTTGTTCGGGGTATATTCCTTTCAATATTCTTATTTTTAGCTGACTCATAAGCATTCTTCTTCCGGGTCAATGCTCCAGGTTTGACATAAGCTTTTCTTTTGTTTGGCATTTTTTCCGCTATAATCAATAAATTAATATAAAATCACCACATATTAAAAAAGAAGAAACAAACATAGTCATTAGCCGATTGAAAGATAAATTAATGGTTACATTGTATTAAAATATTTGTCCATATACATGAAAAAAAGGATTTTACATATCATAATTCCATATCAGGGTCAGATTGATCTGTTTCATCTTCATCTATGTAGTCTGCCAATGTTTCATCCTCGTCATCACCATCGTCGGCAATTGGTTCATCACCATTGGCCGTTGGTTCATTATCCTCAAGGATAATCTCTGGTTCAATGTCATCCCTAGTGTAACAAAAGAAAAATCCTCATCAACAGGGATTGAAATAGTTTCAGTGGCTTCTTCCTGTTGATACACCTCATTTATGACAGTTTGGCCTCTTTCTTCATCTCGTCCTTACACATCCTAAATCCCCCGATGCTCAACCCATTCCACAATTTTCCAATTTGGGCCTAATTTAGTATCATTGACGTAGAACACTTGATTTACCTGATTTGGCAAGGCAAAAGGATCCTCCTCATACCACCGATCCTTAACGTAAATTCTTGTCACATGTGCATCAATACGTATTTTAGATTTATGACCAGTATGATACCATTCACATTTGGACAAAACCACTTCAGAACCATTAATGTATGACAATTCAAAAATATTGGTCATGTAACCAAAAAAGTCAAAATTTCCCCATTGTGGTCCCCCTCGACAACCAACCCACTATTTTATCTCTTGTGACGGTTGTCGCAGTCTCTAGTGAAAAACCGGATGCCATTAACCCTACATCCTAAATATTGATGCACCAGACAATTAGGGCAATTTGCCAATGCCCATAGTTTATCAGTTGCTTCTAGAGACCCATGAGACCTTAGTTGATTCACCTACTTTAACATAAAAATTAGACACGTCAGTGCTTAATGTTTCTGGTTAATAACATTTATTGTGCATATATTTTACGTACACAATCTTTGAACCATCTAGAAAATTCTTCCCGTTGTATATTAGTGATGTTGTGTCCCTTGGGCTCATTCATTTGCCTCTTATGCTCACTACTCATGGGATTAGTGATACATAAATTAGTGTGACACATAAGAAGATCATAAAGTTTAAATGTAATGCATACAATTAGATAAACTGAACCACTTACTTTAGATAAGTATGACTCAGAGTATTATACAACACAAACCAATGGGCCATGTGACATTCCTATCAAACACATTGGGAGCCCTCGTGATAGGTGCAAAGGGATAAATGCAATATGTGAAGACACCTAACCCTTGACCTCGTTTGCCCCCATCATCATTCCATTCTTCAGGAACTTCTCTCTTTAGGTACATTTTGATAAAATTAACTCTCTTTGGCAATATATGCCTTGGCAATCGAACTTTCTGGCCGAACTTGATTGGTGACGTAGCCCTTCAAGGTTCCTAGAAACCTTTAAACACACAAAACAACAAGATCAGAAAATAAAATATGACACTAATCAACAATATAAAGATGGTAAATACAATCACCTCTCAATTGGATACATCCATCGATATTGTACCGGTCCAGCAAGCATAGCCTCACGTGGTAAATGAACTGCCAAATGGACCATCACATCAAAGAATGCCGGATGAAAAATCCTCACTTACATAGTATAAGGACTATCTTCTTCTCCAATTCTTTCAAGCGGCTCAATTCCAATGTCTTCAAACAAATGTCCTCGAAAAAGCTACCCAGCTCAAATAGTGTTATGCATATCTCTTTGTTCACGTACCCACACATACCAATTGGAAAAAGACGCTACAGAAGAATATGACAGTCATGGATTTTTAGGCCCGCTAATCTCCCATTCTTCGAGGTCACACACCTCGAGAGGTTTGCAGCGTAGCCATTTGGGTACTTGATCAATTTTAGATATTAACAAAAACCATCTTTCTCCTTCAGACCTAATGTGTAGGATGCACGGGGCTTCTCAAGGGTTCCATTGCTTCTCTTGCGTAGATGCAATTCAGGCCTAATATTCATATCTTCCAAATCTCGATGAGCATGCTCTGTGTCCTTGCTCCTTTTGTCTATGCCCACCAATGTACAGAGGTGATTTTCACATATATTCTTCTCTACGTGCATGACATCAATGTTATGTCAAAGCTTTAGTTTTTTAAAATACGATAGCTCATAAAAAATGCTTTTCTTCATCTAGTTCAAGTCTTCAGGGTCACAGGGTCTTTTCTTGTCACTAGAGTGCTTCGCAAACCTTGTGTCTAGCAACTGCTCCAATTTTTCTTGTACCTTTTCCACTGATGGCAACTCCAATGACTTCACTCGATTCTCATACTTACCATTAAAGTCCTTACTACGTTGTCAAGTGTGCCGCTTAGGCAAGTAAGCTCTATGGCCCGTGTAAGCAAGCTTCCTTCTTAACCTGACCGATAATGAATCTTTATTATAAGTGGGACAAGCCTCATAGCTTTTGGTGATCCACCCAGACAAGTTACCATATGCAGGGAAGTCATTTATGGTCCACAACACAGCCACACGCATTTTGAAGCTATGTTTGGTAGAGGCATCGTAAGTTTCAACACCATTATCCTACAACTCCTTCAACTCATCAATTAAGGGTCGAAGATAAACATCAATATCATTTCCAGGTTGATGTGGTGTAAGGTCCCGAACCCCCACTAATTTTAGTTACGTTAATTAACTTTGTTTGTTATTGATTAAGACTTGTTGAGGATTAATTTAAAGTAAAACTATTGGGTTTGGGCCTCGGATAGGTAGTTGGGCAGAGTTTGGGCCCTACTTAAGTAGTCAAGGGTCTTTTTGTAAATTGTTTCGCATAATCGTTTGCGTAGATCATCTTTCGTGTTGGGCCCGAGTTGATCCGGGCTTATCTTGGTCCAATTGAGGTGCATTTGGACTAAATTGAATTTCTTAGAAAAAGGGGGGACTTGCCTGTAATTTCAGGAAAGTTATGTTTAAAAAGGAAGCTTCATGTAACTCCTCCTTCTTCTCTCGTTCAACTGATTGGAGCTCTCCTTTCTTCTGGGTTTCTTCTCCTCTTCTTCTTGCAATCGAAGTGCTCGGGAATTTTGGGAGTGTGCATGCATAGAGAGTGGTCTCCTGCCACCTTCTTCTTCCTTGATCTCCCTTTCCTTTACACTTTCTGTATAGAGTGCTGTATAGAGTGCTCTTCCCTCCAAGCGACAGCAATATAAGGTGAAGAATGAGTTCCTGTTTCATTCTCTTAGGTTTATTAGGGTCATAAAGACTCCATTACTAGACATGCATGTGAATCTAAACCCCATTTTTTATCATTGCATGTTCTATTGTAGAGAACCCATTTCAATTTGGAGTTTTCCCTCCACCCACATGACAAGGAGAACTAAGGAGGGCTAGCACTGGTGAAAAGGCAAGTACTAGAGTCATGTGTGCTATATATGTTATTAAGTCCTGAATTATTGAGTTAGTTTCTTACCCACTTCCATTTTAGTCACTTTTTCTTGTTTTAACTGAGCATAAATGAGGTTGGGCTGAGTTAGGATGATCGAAATGGAATAGGAGGGTGTGTGAGTGTTGAAAAACCTTAGGGACAATTCAACTAAGTCAAGAACACCTTCCCTAAGTTAAGTTCTGAATGACTCCCGAACTGGACTGAGTTACAGAATCAAATTCACGTTTCTGAAGCTTACGGTGAAGCTACGACTAAGTCGTGAGTACTTATGGCTCAAAGTCCAGAGAGCAGCAAAACCTGATTTTGAACTACGACTCATCCACGGCTGCACCGTGAAATGTAATACGGCTACGCAGTGACCAGCCCGTACCCAAGCCGTAGTCTTCCTACGGCGAGCTTTCCAGAGAGCTTAGGGAACCTAGTTTCTTCTATAGCTTGCACATGGCTACACCATGGAATACACTACGGCTACATCGCAACCTCCCTGTAACGTAGCCGTAGGCTTAGCACGGCAAAGCCGTAGGCCAACATACAGTTGGGCTGTAATTGCGCCAGAAAATCCAGAAGGAATTTGACCCACTCGGCTAAGCTGTAGCCTTGTACACGGCCAAGCCGTAAGAACCCAGTAAAACAGGATGTTAGAGACTCTTAATGATTTTGTAGGACCTTAGTATTGGCACCTTCTATTCCACTATAGAGGCCCAATGGTAAGTACATGTTGGGGAGAATGAATGATTCCCGGAGGGTCTCCCAATGGCAAGTCATGGATGTTGGCATAAGAAGGGTGTCCCGTATGCACAAGGCAATACCAAGACACGGTAACACAACGACATCGAACGTCTTATGTGTACATCGTGTTGAATGCCCTTGGGGAATATAGGTTACTTATTTGGGGTGAAGGTAGTAATTCCATCCATATTGTTATGATATACCACCTTCAATATGAATTACTTCTTTTAGCAAAACCCTGAGGCAATTCAGACCTGAGCTTCTAATGAGTGCGTGTCTGACAAGCCAGAGCTTTTAATGAGTGCGAGCTTGGTAGCCAAGGGTATGATATGACTGATACGATTGGATATGAGTTGGCACCACTCAGCTTACACCCTTTTGGGTATATGTTATGTATGTCACCACTGCAGTAGGTTTACGAAGGAGTAGTCGACGCTCCTCGGGAAGCTAGCTTGATCCCCTAGCGACTCATGTGATATGTGTATACTCCCTTTTAGGAAAATAGAGCGTTGTGGTTGCCAATTAGTATGTATGACATTTAAGTTGTAATTTCTCACTCATGCATCATGTTCAGTGATTATTCTTATTGATATATTATGTTATACTTGTTTCATATGCCTCAGTACTTGCTTAACCATCATGTTAATAGTGTTACCCTTGGTATTGCAGGTCCAGCACCCCGTCCCAACGCGGACACTGACGCGCCCCCGGAGGGTACCCCAACGGTACCTCGAGGTGTAGACAAGTGGAAAGATGGAGACGTCTTTTACTAGCCATCCTACGGAGCGCGTTATTCTTGGGAGATATCATTGTTATGCTTGGGACCTTTTGTATCACACTCCTAATTAGTATTTTGGAATGTAATTGAAGACTTCAACACTATCATATGTATATATATGTTTACTTTTAAAAGTTAACAGACTATGAACTTCATGTGCTCTTGATAATTACTGAGTATTTCGCAGGATTTCGTTTATGATAAGTTATGTTTATATGTGTGTCAGCATACCTCATACATTCCTGTGGAATCTCCCTTGTAGGAATTCGTGCATAATTCTTCAGGGCACGGATTTCTACGGGATTACGTATCCATGCCATGGGGGCCCACTCAAATCCCCAAATTCCCGGGATCGGGGCGTGACATGTGGTCCAGGAATAAGCAATGACATCATGAAGAATGGCTCTTTCATGAACATCCTGGGTGGTAAGTTGTACGGTATAAGTATAACAGGCCACATACTGTAGCACATGCTCATGTCCCCGAAACGGTTAAACCCATCAGAAGCTAGCCCCAGCCTTATATTACAGGTCTCCCCTGCAAAATCGGGATGCTCCTTACCAAAATCCTTCCATTCCTCACAATCAGCCAGATGGCTACCTATCCCATCATCTTTGCATTTTTCACTATGCCATCTCATGTGTGTGGTAGTTTTTCTGGACATGTAAAGTCTCCGCAACTTCGGTATCAATGGGAAGTAACATAAAGCCTTATGAGGGATCTTCTTACCTTTCCCATCATTTAGCTTGTATCCGGACTCTCTGCATGCCGAGCATTTATCTAAAACTTGTTCTCCTTCCAAAACAAGGCACAATCATTTTGACAAGCATCAATGTGCTCATATCCTAGTCCCAAGCACGTAGTATCTTCTTCATTACGTAAATTAAATCAGGAACAAGATTATCGTCTGGCAGGAGTGCCCTCTATATTTTCATCACATTGTTAAATGACTTGTTGCTCCACTTTCCATCCACCTTTTGCTCTATCATCTTAACAATAAAATCTAGCAGAGTGTTATCTAGAGAGCAACCCGGGTAAAGAGGGCACTGAGAAGTATCAAAATCCTTTCAAAGTGATGTATCGCAGTACTTTAGATGAGCTCAGCATTGGAGTGAGTTCCAATTTAATGGTCTTCCATCATTTCTGAATATTCATCCTGATCCTCATAATCATTCTCAGCCCCATGTTCCAATTCGACAACTTCATCCATAGGAGGTATTGTTTCTCTGTGGTAAATCCAGGTCTTGTAGGATAGTTGTATACCCCAACGGCAAATATAAAAGTTCACAATTTCATAATCATACCTACGATTGTTCTTGCAAACCCTACATGGGCACTAAATCTCAGTAGCATCATACGCATTCACCATTGCAAATTCAATAAATGACTTCACCCCCTCATGATACTCCCAACTAATTCTCACCTTGGGATCTTGACTATCCAGTATTATCCAAGTCTTGTCCATATCTTAACAAGGGTTAATCAATAAGCTAATCATATTCAAGATTACCCCATCACCCACCTGCCCTTATATGAAACTGCTTTCATCTCCTATCATCATAATATCTAAAAAAAAAAAAAGAACTATCACTTTGTGCATCAAACATCCTAAACATAAACAAGATAGTAACATGTTAATTGAAAATAACAGAGAAGCTAAAAAAGATTTCAGACTTACCAAGATAATGGTCATAAAAATAGTTCTCTTAATTTAAATATTTTTAGAAGAAGTATGATTTAGTCATTTTTTTTATTTTAAACTCATGCCAAAGGTAGGAGGTTATGCCCATCTCAATGGAATTTAACAGCTACTGTCTAATTCTTGAACCAAATCCAACTACAGTAACAACCCAAGAAAATGGTGATTCAGTGATTTCCACGAATCTAAAGCCCAAGGGGCAAAAATTAGGAAAATCCATTCAATTTTAAAAAGAAGTTAAAAAAACAAAAAAAACATATCTCACTGGCTTTAGGAATGTTAAACTTCCCCTCTTGCCCCAAGTTTTCGTAGGTCACCTACTCGAGCATTAAATGCCAACAAGAAAACTAGTCATTATGTTTAATTGGTTTCTTTTTTTCAATGGATCTACTATGCATAAAATAAATCTTTTCGAACTGACACATTTTCAAAGAGCCGTCGTCTAAGTTCAACTTACTAGTAGAAAGTCTTCATTGCTTCTCTTTTTGTTCTCCTTTTGGTATACTAAATGTGTTAATAAATCTTAATCTGATTTTCACTTGTCTTTCCTTTTAAATAAAATTTTGTAATTATCCTATAAAAGAAATAGGAAAAGATGTACTACAGCCTATTAATTCATTAATCACAATCTTTAGATCATTCCATGGGAGAGGTGCTGGCTAAGCTAAAAGAGCAATACAAAATTCAACTAGCATACACTGCCTCTTAAGCATGGCATGTAAATTGATTTCTGTATCACCTTATTCAAACCTTTTCATTTTTTTTCTCAGCTCTTATAAGAATATGAGATTTCAAGAAAACTATAAGAGCTCAAGGGGAGCTCATTAATGCTCTATTTGATATGCGGAAATCCTAAAATAGAGTATGTCTATATATTTTTTTGTGAAGTTAAGAATATAAATTTTCTACTTTTCAAAAAGAATTTAGAATGTAGAATTTAGAGTTTCTCTTTTGAGTTTGGAATTTAAAGGAATTCCACTTATGGGCATCAAAACTGAAAAAACCAACCAAAAAAAAAGCTTTAGAAGAAAAAAGTAAAACCTAATAATCAAAACACCCAAACACAAAGTTGGAGAAAGAGAAAAAGAAATGGAACTCACAAGAGCAATGGAGGAAAGAAAGAAGAAGATGTCGACCTGCAACAGAGTCCACTCATTGAGCTCATCCAAGTTTGTTTCTGCCGTATGTCTACTCCCTCTTTGCTACTGAACTCTTCTTTGTCTTCTTCTATTTTTTTTTCCTTTTTTTGTTCAATTGGGTTTAGTGCTTGGTGAAAGAAATCAAAGTGGGTCGGACAGTTGGCTGGGTTGGGGTTTTAGCAACGACGATTAGGGCTTGGGGTGGGAAAAGGGTGGGTGGTTAGGCAATCGGGATTTGGTTTTGGCATGGAGAGGGTCTTTACTTACATTTGTTTTGGTTTGACAGATGGTGGATGGGATGGAGGGTGGTGGCGTCGGAATGGTGTGGAGGGGTTTCGGATGGGTCAAATGTGTTCAGGGTTTAACAGTGGTCATGGGGCTTCAAAAGATGAAAAGGGGTCTAGATTGTGGGTAGGGCAAGGGTCTTGCAAAAGTGGGCTTTTAGGTTATGGGTAGGGCAGGGGTCGAGACTGAGACTATGGAGGCTAGGGATGGGTTTATTTCAAGTTTGGGAAGGGTAAGGGTCGCTATGCTGGCCGTGGATGGTTTGTGGGAAAGGGATGGTTGTTGCGGTGGTAGATGGCGGAGATGGGCAGATGGATTTATGATGGTGGAGATTGGTTTGTTCTGACAGTGAGAAGAAACAAAGGGGAGATGGGTTTGTGCTATTTATAAGGATAGATTTGAGATCCACAAAATGGTGCTGATCGATAATGGCAATAGGGCTAGGTTGAATGTCAACCTGGGTGGGAGGTATGGATAGATGTTCCTGGGTTGGCTGTGGCTCGCCTCTGTCTTACATGTTCATTTCAATTTTGAACGCCAAAGGCAATACAAGACCATGGGCCTTTGCTTGACCTGAGAAGAGTGATAGCTAGTAGGTATTAATAGGGTGTGGAGATGGGTTTGTGTTGACGGTGAGGAGAAACAAAGGGGCTGGATGTGGAGATGGGTTTACTCGGCGATGAGGAGGAACAAAGGGCACAGACTGAGATACGAGAGAAAATAGGGTATATTTGTTTTAAGATGTTCCTCAATGCACATATCCAATGCACTTGTCATTAGAAGCATTCTCCAATGCAATCCCAACATTGGCAAATATGTTTTGATAATGGCCGATGCATTCAGAGCGTTGTTTTAATTAATACTATTTCCCAACATTGTAATGTGTTGGTAAAAAGTAATTTCATGTTGGGAAAATTTTCCCTCCAAAAACCAAATGGTGCCATCCTGTTTATTGACAAAATATTTTGACTTTTGTAAGAGAGCATCGAGGAAACCTTTGCCAACGCTGTGATACATCGGCTAAACACATTTTTTGCAACGTGTTTAGACTGCGTCGACAAATTTAGTTGGCAAATCTGCATTTTGTTGTAGTAAACTTCAAATTGAAAAAGAAAAATAGGGTACAAATGCTGAGATTGCGTGGAAACAAAGAAAGGTCCGGAACCCACTATATTCATGCCGGTTGCTCCATTTCCACAACGTTTGACCCACTCTAAGAAGAAAATTCCAAACCAAAAATTTTAGAGGTATTTAAGGAGGTTAAAATCAATATTTCTCTACTGGATGCAATTAAGAAAGTCCTAACTTACCCTAAAATTTTGAAAGATCTCTGTACTGCTAAGCATAAGATAAATGTTCCAAAGAAAGCTTTTCTGACTGAGCATGTAAGCATAAGCTTTTCTAACTGAGCATGTAAGCATGCTGCTAAATCAAACTATGCCACCCAAGTATAGAGATCGATGATTACCCACTATTTCATGTGTTATTGGAAACATCCAAATAGGCCTGGCATTGCTGGACCTGGGAGCAAGTGTAAACCTCTTACCTTACTCTGTTTATGAGCAACTAGGGCTGGGCAAGTTAAAACTGACTTGAACTACCCTTCAACTCACCAATCGATCTATCAAGAAACCGAGAGGTTTAATCGAAGATGTATTGGCTCAAATCGAGCATTTTTACTTTCCAGTTAATTTCTTCATAACAGATACTAAACCAGTACATAATGAAAAAGGTGAAATTTCTATATTTTGGGTAAACCATTCTTGGCTATGTCTAATGCATTAATAAATTACCGAAATGGGTGGACCAGGCTTTCTTTTGGTGACATGACCTTGGACCTAGACATTTTTAATATATGCAAATAGCCTAGGGATAATGAAGCTGACCATTATGATGTGGATTTCATTGACACCCTGGTTGAGGATGATCTGGAAGAGTGTGTTAACCCTCACATGGCACTGTTATTAAATGAGGACTTGAACTTTCCTGAGGAATTGGAGGAGGATGAGACTCTTAAAGAGGTCTAGGCAGTATAGGAACCCCAGTTTGAGGAGCTTGTGCCAACTAGTACATCAATCATTCCTTCTTAGGTTAAACCTCCAAAACCTAAATTGAAACCCCTCCCATCGAATCTACAATATACATACCTTGGAGATGAGGAAACCTTTCCTGTAGTACTTTCTTCCTCACTGACTGAGGACCAAAAGTCTTAATTACTGACCATTCTCAAACCTCATAAAAACGCTATAACCTGGAATGTGACTGATATAAAAGGAATAAGCCCTTTAGTGTGTACACATCAAATCTATTTGAAAGAAGATGCTAAACCAACTAGACAAATGCAACGTCAGCCTAACCCCACCATGCAAGAAGTGGTTAGGGCTAAAGTTTTCAAACTTTTAAAAGTGGGTATCAATTATCTGATCTCAGATAGCCAATGGGTCAACCCCTGCCCATGTTGTTCCTAAGAAAGCCGGTATAACTATAGTCAAGAATGCAAAGGATGAACTCATTCAACTCAAGTACCCACAGGTTGGAGGGCATGTATTGACTACAGAAAATTGAATGCGGTCACATGAAAGGATCATTTTCCTTTACCTTTCATGGAGCAAATTTTGGAAAGGGTAGTGGGCCACAGTTATTTCTACTTTCGGAATGGTTATTCTGGCTATAATCAAATTGAAATAGCTTCAGAAGACAAAGAGAAAATCACATTTACATGCCCCTTTAGAACTTTTGCTTACCGGCAGATGCCTTTCAGGTTTTGTAATGCTCCTACAACATTTCAATGTTGCATGCTTAGTATTTTTAGTGATATGGTTGAGCAGTTTCTCGAAATATCCATAAGTGACTTTTCAAGTTTTGGAGGATTGTTTAAGAAATGTTTGATCAACTTGGAAAAGGTCCTCATGAGTTGTGAAGAAATGAACCTTGTGCTAAACTGAGAAAAATTTCATTTTATGGTTCTCCAAGGGATTGTCATTGGACACATTGTTTCTGAAAAGGACTTGAAGTCGATAAAGTTAAGATAGATTTGATTGCCAACCTACCCAACCCCAAAACCGTGCAAGACATAAGGTCATTTTTAGGGCCCGTAGGCTTTTATAGATGGTTCATTAAGGAATTTAGTTCTAAATCTCGACCTTTCTATAACCTGCCTACCAAGGAGGCAAAATTCCAATGGACTGAAGCATGCCAAGAATCATTTGATAAATTAAAAGGCAAGATTACATCTACACCGATCATGCAGCCTTTAGACTAAAATTTGCCCTTTGAAATCCTGTGTAATGCTAGTGACTATGCGGTTGGGGCAGTGCTTGGGCAACGTAAGGACAAAAAGCCTTATGTCATTTATTATGCAAGTAGGAGCTTAAACAGTGCGTAGATTAATTACTCAACCACTGAAAAGGAGCTTTTGGATTTAGCCTTTGCATTGGATAAGTTCAGACCCTACTTGATAGGATCCAAAATAATATTTTCACTGATCACTCTGTGCGCAAGTACCTTCTCACCAAGAAGGATGCTAAGCCCAGTCTCATACAATGGATCCTACTACTCTAAGAATTTAATTTAGAAATTAAGGATAAGAAAGGAGTAGAAAATGTTGTGGCTGATCATCTATCTAGGTTAGTCCTCTCTGACTCCCCTGAGTCACCACTAATTAAGGACAATCTCCCAGATGAGCACCTGTTGGTTGTCACTAAACCCCCTTGGTATGCAGATATTGCAAATTATCTTACTACAAGAAACACTCCCGATTACTGGTCAAAACAAGATGAAGATCTTGTCTTTTATCATCCGCAGACTAGTGGGCAAGTGGACGCCTCAAATCTAGAAATCAAGAAAATTTTGGAGACAATGGTGAGCCCTAATCAGAAAGATTGGTCTATTCGATTAACGGATGCACTATGGGCTTACCGAATTGCTTACAAAACTCCCATCGGAATGTCTCCATACCAGCTCATCTATGGGAAAGCTTGCCACCTTCTGGTGGAATTGGAACATAAAGCTTTTTGGGCCGTAAAACAGTTTAATTTTGAAATGGATGAAGCTAGTAATAAGAGAAAACTTCAGCTAAATGAATTAGAGGAAATTAGTAGGGAAGCCTATGTAAATTCTAAGATTTACAAAGAAAGAACAAAAATCTTTCATGACAAGCACATTTTGTGGAAAACTTTTCATCCTCGGCAAAAAATCCTTCTCTTTAATTCTAGGCTCTGCTTATTCCCTGGAAAACCGAGTTCTCATTGGACTGGACCATATATTGAGAAAGAAGTATTCCCATATGGCGCCGTAGAACTTACTGATCCCAAGAATGGCCAAACGTTCAAGATTAATGGTCAGAGATTGAAACCATTTTTAGAATTTAATATTCCTCATGAGGAGGAAATTTCTCTTGATGATCCTATTTATTAGGATTGACAAGCTTTGGATCTTATAAAAGCCTACTAATATGTATACTATTAGTTTAGGATTTTCTTTACTGCTTTGTCTAACCTTGGACAGGGATCAACATGTGAAAGCCTTCAGGTGACTTCTTACCTTTTACCCCCTGAATTTTACTTTCCCCATGTTATATTCTTCATTTTGCTACATTACATGCATGACATCGAGGATGCTGTCTAAATGAGGTCGGGGTGGGAACAAGTACGATTGTCCAATTTTAGGCAAATTTTTTTTTCTTTTCAATATTTTTGCTATTTTTAGTTAATTTCTCAAATTCTTAAGCCTTTATTTTAGAACTTTACTTCTTTCTCTATTAAAAAAAAATCTTCTTTTCTTGAGAAAAATTTCAAAGGAATTGACATGATTTGAAGATATCCAAAATTTCAAGATTTTTGGAAGGGAGTAAAATGAAGGATTCTATCTAAGGATAACCAAGCTTTATTTTTCATAAAAGCACATGTGTATCTTTCAAGAATTTAGGTAGGAAGCTTTAATGTCGGTTTCAGAGTTTTCCAGAAAAATAGGATGACTCTTTTGAAATTTAGATTTGCAAGTTTTTTTAGCACACTTAGGTGAACTTAATCTGGTAAACGTTTATGTGTTAATTGGGGTGAACTAAAGGTGGTTACCTATTGTTTGCTTTTTGAAAAAAAAAAGAGTAACATTTTGTGACTAGTTTGGGTTCGTAGCCTTTTTTTACTCGGGCTAGTAAGCCCATAGGAGTATATCTATACTTGGTACCCTAAGGCCACCTGGTTTGGAAGTCACTGGCCTAATGCTCATTACATGGGTTAATTAGAAAGCTTAAGGGACCTAGACATTGCACAGTTACAAAAAGTTTGGTTAACAAAAAAAGAGAGAATAATGTTGAATTATGGCCCAACAAGTGTCCGTAGAAATTCTCAAGGGATATGTGTAAGAATGAATAAGGACTAGGTTTGCTCCCTAGATCCCAACTTTTGTTATATCATATGAACTTAGAAATTTCTGCATCGGAAAAAGTGAGTGAGGGAAATTTTGAGTCGAACCGGAGGAGAAGGCTACCCCAAAGTATGTGTGAAAACTACCAATGAAGGTTCGAATTTTCAGAATAAAGAGAGGCCTTTTCGGAGTAAACAATAGCATAAAAGCCATCATACTAGCATGGAGAGAAGACTTCTAAGCACCTAAATCTATGGAGGTCTGAGTATTTGAAAGAGGATTCTATCCTCAACATTATTGTGGAATGTCTAAAGGATTGACTTGATGCATACACTTGCACAAGGCATGCAAAACTCAATATGATTCATGAGAAAGTTTTTTAAATTAGAAAGGTGAACCTAGTATTGAGAAGCCTAAGATTTTAACTATTCTGGAGGTCAAAAATATTCAATTTGACTTGATGTTCTTTTGAAAGTTTTCTCCTAAAGTTTTTATTTATTTTTTTTATTTTTAGAAGAGAATTTTGTGGGTATATTCACTACAAATTCTCACAAGGCACAACTTGTCTACTAGGGGAAACCTAGGGGTTTAAAGGCTTGCTGCATACACTAAATGAAGTCGAGAGTGCCAACGAAAGTGGTGTTGCATTTATTTTTCGTTTCATTGAATTGTATTAGTTTAAGGTTAGATTAGATCAAGATGGAAGCTTCATATTTTTTGCAGTTTTTAACAGGGTCTAACAAAACACTGGTTAGGGAGTGTGATGAGTCCTTAAAACTTCATTTTTTTAATGTATAATTTCATATATTTTAAGGACTTATTTATTATAAAATGCAACAATTAGGGTAGAATCATGATTAGTGCACTTGAAATACATTTATCATGTTTTAATGCATAATTCTCTCAAAAATCATCATTTTAGCACAAAATGAACAAAACTGCTTTTTATGAAACATTAATTTCTCAAAATATTTGTCAAACCTTGATTTTTCATGAAATGATTTGAAATTCCTTCATCATTAGTTTATTTAAGTGAAAACATTTGCAATGAGGCATCTTATACTATCATTTCATGTGAAACGAGTTCGCATTCATGCTTCTGTGACTTCAGGGGTAAAACTACCATTTCATATAAAATGCCACAGTTTCATGCATGAAACCGCTAGAACCATCATTCGTTACAATATTTCTCATGTTTCATATCATTTCTCAAAATTTTAGAGGAATCCTAGTTGAATCAAGACTATTTGAAAAGAGTCTCAGTTGGACTAAAACTTTACTAATTCTTATCATTTGAACCTTTTTTTTAGGTACTGTAAAAGCTGAGACCCACTAGATGTCAATTGGATACCCTTCCTAGATGAAGAATTTTATTGACATCATGATTCTTGCTGAGACCCACACGCAGCTCAGAAAATCATATTTGGTCTGTGGTGAAGATTAGAGCTAAAAAGGTGCTGATTGAAAAAGAACAGAGAAGAATTAAAGGTAGTGGACACCGCAAACAATCACACATGTGAAGACCGCATACATGTGCCATGGGTAAAAGCGGGGTCTACTCATTCCACTTGAATTGTCCCTACAGCCTTTTCAGGAAAGTTCAAAAAAATTCCACGATGATGTAGTAATTAAAGAAATAGCCCAATAAAGAGTTTGTAAAGCCACAAGGGGACCCACACACAAGCATGAAGATCCAAGCCTCCTATATTTTCATATTTGGATCACACTTAAACTCTCTTAAATTATCTCCCCATTATTTATGCAAAATATGATAAAGAAAGGAGATAATCCATGAGAGAAAAGAGAGTTTTGTGGGAAAAGGATAAGCCACCAAAGGAAATAGAGCCCTATTTTTTCAAGCAGTGTTTTGTACACCTGAAAAGGCCCTCCCTCAACCTTGGACGTCCAGCCAAGGAGGTGGACCTTACTCCACTTGAAATTGAAGTAAAACTAAAGAAAACTAGGCCATTCTATGTATTTCTGCATTCTACTTCAAGTGGGCCCTCATGCCATTGCTTTTGGATCAAATTCAAGGATAATTTCAACAACAGAACTCCTCCTTATCTTATCCTTATCAAACTTGGAGATTAAGAAGCAAAGAGAAACTGATAATTGAGAAAAAGAAGAGTCTTATTAGAAGGAGGAAAATCAATCTCATTTTTTTTAGAACAGCTTGGATTAAAATGATCATATTTCTCAAACTGTAGATTGGATTGGGTCAATTTTGGTATCATTGGAAAGCTCTTTCCGAGTGGATGTCCATGGAGCCCAAGATTATACAATTTGAAGCTAAAATGAGAAAGTTATGACCCCAAGAAGATGGTTGTGATTTTTCTACTTGGGATTAAGAGTGTCTCATCAAAGGTGGACCATATCCTTTGATAAGTTTTAGCTAAAATCTAAATGGTGGGTGCACTTAGAAGTTCAGTAAGATAAGGCATTTTACTTCATCTCAAACTTGGAGGATAAGCAACAAATTTCTCAAAATTTGAAGGCATTTTATTTCATCTCAAACTTGGAGGATAAGCAACAAATTTCTCAAAATTTGAATAAGACTCTATCTACACAAAGGAGTCTAAATTCAATGCATCAAGGGAGGCTTAAAATCATAAATAGGACCCCCCCCCCCCCCCCCCCCCCCCCCCTTGCACGTCCCAAAGCATGGAGAAACTCCCTCTTAGCCACCAGACACTCCTCTCTCTCCCTCTTTCTTCCTCCATTGAAGTCTTCTTCCACTGATTCAACTAGAAGAAAAGTCCTCCATTCTAGTGTAAGTAGATCTTGTATTTTAATCGTTTCTATCTTATGTAAGAGACTACTTTACTATTAAAAACAAGTTCCTTTAGATCTTTCTTTTACAATGATTTGTCTTTTTATTTCTATGCTCATGAATGTGCTTGGATTGACAACCCAAGTTTATGATGTTGTGGATGAATCTTGTGAATGAATGAATTTTAAGAAACAAATGCACTACTTGAATACATGAACTACTTGAACCATTTTTATTACATTTAAATCCAAGTCCTCTACTTTTCAATTTCATTTCTACTACTGTGATTTTATTTTCTGCAACACCACTTTTAAATTCCTCGCACAAATTGCTGTTATTTTTCTGCACTTTTTTTTTTTTTGCCTTATTTATTTTCAATTTTCTGCACAGCTTTTTCTGGTTTTGTTTACTGCTGAAAGTGCTTTAGGTTTCATGCATATTTTCATTCTTAGTAACATGTTTAGCAGCATCATTAATGGCAAACTTAGAAATCAAATTTGAAGTGTGATGTATTAAGTGTTTTCAGGGTAAAAACAATCCATAATTGGGCTTAAATCTGAAACTGTTTTTGGCCAAGCTATACTATCGATGGTGAATGTTTTTTAATTGCTGTACAGGTCTGAACCGCATTAAGAACTTGAAATTCAGATTTAAACATTAAGTGAATATGTCCAAAATTTGTGCAGGAATCATCTTTGAAATAGGTTCACGTTGGACGAGTCCAACATACAGATTTGTGTATGTTAAACGTTGAATGTTTGAAATAGTTTTTAACTTTGAAACCAGACTTGAATATCATACATTCTTAATTCAGATTTGGTATTTTAATAGTTGTGAAATTAGATGTGAGTTCACAATCGCATTGGCCAAAATGTACAACGAATGGCCTAATGAACTTGAAGATTGGTTAAAATAAGTTTATATTTGATTTCCTGCACATAAAATTAACGAAATTCAGTTCAGAACTTGATATGATTCAACCCCTAAAAAACCTGATTTCTGATTTGTTCTTAGGACATGCATACAATTAGTATCATGTTAGGATTTAAGCTTAGGTTTCATATTAGAATTAGAATTTTAATTTTTTATCGCATATTTTAATTTGATTAAAAGTCTAGTTTTCATAAATGGTTTAAATAGTTTGGACAACTTGCATATAAGATAGTTTAGAGTTGTATTTTTACTAATTTTTAGGATTTTCCAGACTTTTAACTCTTTTGGAATGAATGTTAAGATAGGGTTTTAGTTTTAAAGAGTTTTCAAAAACTTGGCAAATAAGAGGATTAGAAAAGAAAGAGTCTAAGTTGCAAAACTTCAAAAAAATTCTAGAGTTTTTCTCAATTTGAACTTATTTGAATATCTTAGGATAATTGAGAAGCTTAAAGTCCTAGGTTGATATGAAGTTCTAAATTAGGTTAGGATTTTAAATCTTATTGGTAACTTAGCTTTCTTAATTTTTTAAATACTTAATTTTTATATTGTCTTAAGTGATATTTTCAGTTGGAAAGTAATTTTGATTTTATTTGCTCCCTATGGATTTGACCTTGTACTTATTGGGATATAACTACATCGAACAACTCTGCACTTGGAGTTTTGTGATCAATCGTTAAATGCATCAGGTAATTGATTTTCAATTTCTTATAAGTACACAATTCTTCGTACTTCATTTTCATATTGTGAAGTACATGGGTTCAGATGAAACAAATTGGAAGTATTCCACATTAATTTACACCATTCTTCAGGAATGGGTTGTTTTACAGGAACAATACATTCTTTATGAAATCTTTTATCTCCCCCTAATGGCGGGAATTTTGTCTCATAGAATTGACAATCAGCAAAACGGGCAATAAAAACATCTCTTGTTTTAAAAATCAAATAATCGAAGGAGAGTCATAACCTACGTAGATTCCCAACCTACGTTATAGTCCCATCTTAGTATGCTAATAGGGTGGTATAGGAACTAAAACTGCACAACCAAACTTGAGCAAATGGGAGATATTAGGTTAATGTCCTGATATAAGTTGTGTAGGGGAGTATTAATAGTAGGTTGCGGGTCAGAGTTTAATAAGCATTGATGCATGTAACAGAGCACGTCCCCAAGCACTAATATGTAATTTGAACTGCATCAGTATAGTCCTAGAAAAAAGTTGAACGCTCTTAATCGGGGATTTAGCTAAGCCAGTATGAGTATGGATATGAGGGACATGATATTCGACAACAATGCCGAAAGATAAACAGGAGTCATCAAAGGCCTATGATAGAAATTCACCTGCATTATCAAGTCATAGAAACTTAATAGGATAATCAGTGAAGTAAGCCCTAAGTTTAATGATTTGGGTTAATAGGCGGGCAAAGGCTATATTTCTAGTTAAAAGTAGGTAAACATACAACCAACAGGTGGAAGCCTCAATCAAAACCTAAAAGGCCCAGTAGGTGGATTTATTGGTCCACTGATGTCTCCTTGTATCATTTACAGAAAGTATGGGGATTCTAATGCAATCTTAACAAAGGAAGGTCGAGTGATTAGTTTTTCCTGTGATATGGGATACATAGATACCCATTAGGTATGGTCAATTTGTGGTTTTCTAAGGAGTGCCCAACAGAGTTATTAACTATTTTCTTTAAAATGGTACCCCAGGGTGTCCTAACCTATCATGTGAAAGCAATAAATTTTGTGGGTTGCTAAGCTTCGGGCTTAGTTAAAGCTTTGGGCTTAACGGTATCATTTTGCTCAGAATCAAATGTGATTTGACAATAGATATTGTTGTATAGTATAAGCCTGAAGAGAGTGTGCTTATTGTTTCTAGTATTGGAAGGTATTTGCTTTTAGTTTCCAATGCTAATTAAGATTAAGTAACATTTCCCTGTTATCTTGATTAGTAGTCTCAATATGGTATCCATTTATTCTAATGTCTTTGAAACCGAGCAAGTTTCTTCGGGAACTATTGAAGAACAAGGCATCTTTAATGAATAAACGAGTACCATTAGGTAACGTCATGTGGGCTCTTTAGGAGCCTTCAATTATTTGTACGGGTCCAACTATGCTGGATACCTTTCATGGATTGAAAACTAATTTTGAGAAAAACTTCTGGTTTTTCAGAATGGTGTGTGTTATGTCACTATTTACATGACAGTGAGTATCCTTAGTTCCATGATCCCTACCTTTAAACAAAGATAATAAAATAATGTAACTAAGCAATCACAAAAAATAAGAAAAAAGCAATCACAAAAAATAAGAAAAAATCATTAAATTTCCATCAAATTAACAAACTGAAAATAATAAATCATCCATCATAAATATTCATGAAAAATAAATATCTAAAAACATCATTTTAAATAGAGATTCTGCAAAAATAATAATAATAAAATTTGTTTAATCTTTTAGACCATGCTAGGAAGAGTCCCGATCTTAGCATGACATACCTCATTGCTCAGAGTTGGGCCATTCTTGTCTTCAAAAAACTCTTTAGTCTCTTAGTTTTTTATTTCTAATTGATAAAAATCATTTTGTAAGACTATGTCCCAATCCCAATTTTCTAGATCATTTGACTCTGCAGAATGAATAGAGGCCTTATATGCTTTATATTGTTTTAACACTTCTTTTGATACACGACAATTTCGTAACCAATGCCCATTCCTTCCACATTTGTAGCAAGGTTCATTGGAATGATGGGTAGGTTTGTTCGTTGAATTCTAATTTTGATCCTAATTTTGCTTTTTTTAAGGATCAAACCACTTCTAGTGGTTTTTAAATTTTTGAGGGGGGGACCTCGAAATCATCCTCGTCTAGAGTCTACCTCTTCTGGAGGGATTCTTTCTCCCACGCTCCCTTTCTCTGCCTCTATTGGAATTGAAATTGGCATTTGAGTCAGGCATTGCCATAAATCTAGTTGATCTGGAGTTGTGGTTCTTTATCAAGACTTTGTTATTTTACTCAGCAACGAGGAGGTAAGAAATTAGTCCTGAGTATTTAGAAAAATGCTATTCATGATACTGCTGCTGCAGGATTACAGTCAATGAGTAAAAGGTGGATAGCATTTTCTCTAACATCTGCTTTTTCGTAATTTTTTTCCAACACAATCTTAACTGGAAAACATTGTTCAAAAGAGCAAAGTTGTACTCAGATACTGATTTGTAGTCCTAAAATCTCAGGTTTAGCCATTTGTTCTTAGTTGCTGGTTATATGACTATCTCCTGGTGATCATATCTATCCTTCAGAGATTTCCAAAGACCTGCTGGGTCCTTCTCAATGAGGTATTTGCTCTTGAGGTCATTATATATATGATGATGCAAGAAGATAAGTGCTAATGCCTTCTTTTCCGGAGACTATTACACTTTACTATAGTCTCTCTAAGTTTCTTGAATTGCAAGTGTATTTTGCATCCAAATACCAGGATAAGTAGTTATCCCCGGTAATATTAAGAGCTTTAAGTTCAAGTTTGACTAAATTTGACATTATGCAAAAGCTGTAAAAATCTATATAATCATTGATATGCATAAGATTATAAAATATTAAATAACAAAACTTTAAAACATCTACAATAAAATAAGGGGTAAGTCATGTCAGATCAAGCTAGCTAATTTAAAGTTGAAACGTCAGGTTATCAACTTTAATAATTAGAAACAGCAGGTTTTAGCAAGGCTTCTGACTTCATTTAAAATTTCAAGTTCTTGATTTAGAACTTCAAGTACTTGAATTAAAACTTCAGGTTCTATCATGACTTCAGCTTGATTTTATGGCCTCATATTAATTGATTTCTTTTTTTTTTTTTTTTTTTTGTTGCATCTAAACATCACACTTCAGGTTTGATTTGGGATATGAATCTCCGAATTCATATTGTGGATCTAAGAACTTCTGGTTCCAGATTTAAATAATTCACGGATCTTCTGATCTGGATTTAGAAAGAATTTCTAGTTCGTACGGAACTTTAGGTCTGAATTAATATAGAACTTCTATTTCTTATTTATGATCCATCTATTTTGATCTCCCCCTTTTAAAAAAATAAATAAATAAACCATTCATCTTCAAATAATAGTCTAATTAAAAAAGAATTAGAATAAGAGCACATGTATATATAGTTATTAAACTAATAGAAGATTATAAATAACAAAAAAATTAATTTTACCATTAGATCTTCCTCCTTTTTCTTTCAACGTGTAGATATGCTCGAGAGATTTTTGTAGGATCGTTGCTCAGATTCTAGATGCACGAGATATTGTGGGTCAAAGTTTTAAGCATGATCTTTGACTAAAGGCTCTTTTGCATTAAATTTGCATCATCAGTAATGTGACATCGGCATCCGACTTTACCAGCGCTCGGGCTTAGGTCTAAGATAGGTTAGGTTTGTCTTACCCGACTTGGATTGTGCTTTGAAAAAATAGGATCTATGTTTAGTTGCTGCGCACATCCCGACACTATAATGATAACAACTGATGGTGACTTGTTGCTTAACTTGCCTTTATACGCTTTCCTAGGCAAACTAGAATATGAAAAATGCATGTTATGGTGTTAGTTTCAATTGCAAAATAGAAAAGGTAGAGGATGGGTGGACTTTGCACACAGCCTTTTTTTTTTTTTGGTTGCACATTGCTCAAGGTAAAAATAGAGAGGGCTGTACTTTTGCACGCACGTCAAGGATGAGTAGGGGAGAGGTTTTGCTCGTGCTGATTACATATTGAAAGGGAGAAAAAAGTAGAGGGAGAAGAAGAGAAATCTTCTTCTTAGAATGTGATGTGTACATAATAAGGAGGAGGAGGGTCTTATTTATAGAATAAAATTGCTTCCTCCCCATGCTACCTAATATGGCAGGACTCTAACCTAAGCACTTTCCTTATCTAATGTGGGCTCCAATGTGGGCATCTACTTATGACAATATCTCTTATAATAGTCTCAAGTATTTTAACGATAATAATTTTATCCAATAAACTTTTGAATATCTAATGAGTCTCCAAATGTTGTGGGCAGGGAAAGGTTTGGATTAGTTTTTGAAGTTTTTAATTATTAACCTGTAAGTGTGAAACTAACATATCTTTAATTGAATCTACACAATAATAGGATATATTTGAATAACATAAGTAAATCTGACAATGGATACATACTTACTCCATTGCATGTTCCTATCTAATTGGCTATTTTTGGTTGGGGGTATACTACACTCCAATACTATCTATTAGTGTGATTTTGATGGGCCAAATCAATGTATTAGTGTAGAGAAGAGTTATAATCCTAAGTCATTTATATAAATATATCCTTCCTAAAGATTACTCCCTTCCACTGTGTAGTCTTAATTAAATTAGGATTTAGATTCATCTTTTAGGTTAGAAACTTTTCTAAAATAGCAAAGATACTCAAATAAAAAGTCCTAATAATGATGAAGTCTTAAAAGTGATTGGGTCGTCCAATTAAGGGGTGTTTGTGGACTTGTGGTCATTAGGCCACACAAGCCCAATATTTCTAACATTACCTCCTTGTACGTAGATAGTAGACTAGTTACATGCTCCCAGTGTGGTAGACGGCCCTAGGTGCAAGGCCTCAATTGTAGTTTTATCCGATAAGCACAAAATCGAATCCATAGGGAGCTATGATTATCATAACCTGTCTTACTAAAAACCTAGAAGTATCCTAAGAAAATCTATACAAAATATTACTACTAAACTAAAAATTAAATTAAACTTAAACACCAATGTCCGGAATTAAATTAAAAATCAAATTTAAAACCTAATCTAAAAAGCAATCTAAAGTAAAAACTGCAACCACAAATAACAACATCAAACCACCAATGTAATAAAGTGAAATAAATAAAAGAAAATTCTAGAAAATAAAAGAAAAGGAATGATGGGCTTTAGAATTTCAATTTCTAATTTTCAAACTCCATGCTTAGGGTCAAAGGACAACTTAGAACTACAATGTCAAATATGGTCTGTCACTCCACATAAATACACTGCATTGATCTCATAAATTAAATTATTAAACTCATAAATCCTTGTTTAATCATTTGCACATCACTACTAATCATGAATAAGCAAATAGAAAAAAGAAAATCCAAATAACTCACTTCTACTCTAGATACATGAAATGCCAAGTCAAGGGAGCATCCACCATGCAAACTACATCATCTCTTGAAGATCTTAACCAACATGCAGTAAGGGAAGAGAGCTGGAGGAAGAAGATGAAGAGTGGTGATGAAGGATGTATGGATCCAAAGGGGGTTGGCCAATCCTACCCTTGGATTGGAATTTGGTGGAATGATAAGAGATGGAGAGAATGAATGTTATTAGATGGTGGTGTGGGACATGAAGAGTGGGGATGGAGAAAGTAGTTGGCGTGAATGGAGATAAGGAGGGGAGGTTTGGAATGTCTCCCACCTTAGGCTCCTTATGTAATTTTTTTTTTTCACCTCCTTTGGGTTCCTTCTTTTTAGCACAAGAGATTTTCCAAGAAGCATTCTTCAATAGAATTTAGCAACTTTCTTCTACTTGAGCTCCAAGCTTACAAATTAATAGGAAGTAGCATGAGAAATTGTAGCTTTCCAATTTTGAATATTCTTTGCCAACACATACTTTCCAAATTTGAAATCCAAATAAATCATCAAAAAAAAATTAGCCCACTGATGAATTATTAGTCTTCATGTAGTGCTCTTTCATTACCTTCCATTTTCTTGAATTTTGATGGAGTGGGGCCCACCACTCAATGGTGGTCATCATCATCATCATCATCAAAGCCTTATCCCAACCATGTTGGTGTCGGCTACATGAGTTCTATTTCTCCATTCCATTCTATTTTGAGCTAAATCTTTCGATAAGTGCAACTTCTTCAAATCTGAATTAATGACTTTCATCCATATTTTCTTCGGCCTACCCTTACCTCTTGATGGACCCTCTACCTGTATATCCAAACTTTTTCTCACCGGTGCCATTACTGGCCTACGCTCAACATGCCCAAACCATCTTAAACGAATTTCTCTAATCTTATCTCCTATTGGTGCTACCCCTAAATGTTCTCGAAAGCGTTCATTTCTAATTTTATCTTTCCTAGTTTTACCACACATCCACCTAAGCATTCTCATTTCCGCTACATCCATCTTATGAATATGTGTCTTCTTAATTGGCCAACATTCTGCTCCATATATCAGAGCTGGTCTAACCACTGTCCTGTAAAATTTTCCCTTGAATTTTGTTGGCATTTGTCTATCACAAAGTACTCCCGAAGCTAGTTTCTACTTCAACCATCCAGCTCTTATCCTATGCTCCACATCTTTATCAATCTCCCCATCCTTACTAATCATCGAGCCTAGGTACCGAAAAGAATCTTTACGTGGTATCTCATGGGTTTCAATTTTGACAGTGGTTTCAACACTTTGTATATGTCCACTGAAATTGCAATCCATATATTCTATCTTTGTACGACTTATTTTAAAGCCTCTAGATTCTAATTTATGTTTAGGTTGTGACAAAGTTTTACGCTGGCTGTCACCTACCTAACGCAACTCTCCTCCTTTACTCGGGCTTGGGACCGGCAGTAAAACTGGCAGAGACCAGCCAAAGATGTTCCATGTAATGCATGGATGTCTTCTTTCCTCTTCTTTGTTTTCCATCTTGACTTTCTTTTTTTTTCTTTTTTCATTGTTTTTTTCTCATTCAAATTCAAGTCCAATTTGGGGAGATATTTCCTTAAATCAATTACAACCAAAAAGCATGTGGGACCCTCCCTTTTGGGCATGGCTTGACTTGTGTGAATCAATGCACATGTTGGTGGGGTTCACTTGATGATCAAATTTCATCTCTTCAATTTCACTTCAATTCTTTCTTGGACTATTTCAACAACTGATTCTTTGGCTTCAAATCTTAATTATGTGGGTTCCTTCTTCTTGAATTTTCCTACACATAAAGTGTGACATTTCATTAAAAATAATAATTTTGACCTAAAGTCACAATTATACTAATGCAAGCTCAATTTATATAAAACGACACAATAAATTCACATCATTGATCATGATTTGTCTTGAATTAACTAATGATGATGACAAATTATATAATAGAAGTAAGATTTTGAAAAACCTTCTAATAATAGAAATCCAAAAATGGAAAGTTTTATGATTTTATGAGAAAATGATGATTTTTCACAGAAATTTTTGTGAACATAAAACAATGATGCTCAAAACCATAACAATACGATTTCTAACTAAATGGAAAGATTTCTAATGAATAAGTCCTTAAAATTGCAAAAAATAAATATAAAATGATGAATTTTTAAGGACTTATCACTCCATATCCAATTAAATGAATAAAAGTTCGGTGTCTATCAGGCATGCTCGAGCAAGGGTATCTATGCTCTTATGCGGATCCTTCTGTCAAGTGTGCTCGAGCAAGCTCCCCGATTAGACCCAATTAGAGGGGAGAACCCTAACTTAATGTGATTCAACCTGGCCCAGGGGGGTAAGTGGTCCATAAAGGACCGACTAAGGCTCTAGTTCTACAAATGTGGCTTTTGGATAATAAGACCCATAACCTTAGGATTATCGCCTTGGACTCAAATAACTTGCTAAAATAATGGTCCATATGAGATCAGGGTAAATGACCTTAGACTCCCTTGGTTAACCAGATGCACACTATGTATACGCTTACTCTAAGCTCGAAATGGTGATCTAGAACCCGAGGATGTTTCACATGATAGTTAGCAAATGGGCATAACTCCACATCACGGGCTTGGATGGCCATTGTGATGATAGAGTGACTTAAGGAGTATGTATATTGGTTTGCTGAGACCATAGGATGATATAGAACCAACCTTAAAACCAATTAGCCTAGACCATAGGATGATATAGGACCAACCCTTAACCTTAGTAACACCAAGTGGCATAGCTTAGTATAGATTCGGGCTAGGGCAAATTATACATTATCATATAATTCAATTATAGAATATGCCTCATTTTCATATTATTTCTTTTAATTAAAACAAACTTTGTAATCATATAATATTATCCTACCACAGTTTAGGACCTCTACCTGTGGATAGGCTTTGACATACATTTATACCGACTGTAGTTGGAGTTGGACGTACGTCACTGGGCCAACATTTATTGTGTTATTCAATATGCAGTTGAGCTAAGTGGGTACACTTGTGTCTGTGCATTATGTGTAACTTGTTCGCCTATTTTTGTGCATCATGATTAATGGGTTTGCCCATGTTTGTGCATTATTATATACTTTACACTTATTTTATTAAATACAATAACACTTGGACATCTATTATCAATAAGCACAATTAATTACTTTGAACATCTATTATGCTCATGACCTATAACCATCTATTTGCCAGATTATTACAATTTGATATTGTCTGATCATTTGGTGTCTAGGTTCTGATCCCACAATTGAATTGGAGGGTTAAGAGACGTTGGAGATTTCGCCAAATGGCAGAGTTGTTGAGTGGATTACAGACGACGTAATTTGAGTTGTCATAGATTATTTGTTGAATTGAGATATTAGTATTTGTTTTGTAAGGACATAGTTATTGGGCTTGAGTTTGATGCACTTAACTTATTTAATTTCCACATTTGAACCTAAACTATGAAACTTCTATGATTTGACCAATTTTCTATTTAATGATATAAGTATTTGTGATGACTTATTGGTGTTGACCTATAAAAAAAAATTTTTGCAAATACTGCAGCGAAGATACCTCATCTCAGCTTAATCTAGGCTACAGAGGTTATTTGCCAGATCCTGGGGAATCACTGTGAGAATTGGCATTCCTACATGTCAAAGTGATGATATACTATGCTCCGTGGATCCTTGTGCAGAGTGATATCCCATGGAGATCAAGGTAGCTGGAACTCTCGAAGGAAGTTCAAATAATGCCCAAGACAGGCCTTACAAAATTTCGGGTTGAACAGACATCATCAAACCCAAAAGCCACAAGCATGTCAGCCTGAGGTCAGTTCCCCTCTAAGCCATGGGGTCACTAACCAAAGTCCTGCTTCCCGATGTCCAAAATTGATGAAATTTGAGCGCGAAGCTTCAGTCATGCTCAGAAGATACTTTGCAAATTTTCAAGTCGAAAAGACTTCGTTTGGTCTAAATTTCATTACATGTCAGCTTAGAGGACAATAATCTCGAAATTGGGGGTCACCAGCTAAGATCTTACTTCCAGAAAGCCAAAGCAGATAAAATTTGGAATGAATGCTCAAAGAATGCCCCAAGTTTCGAGTCAAGTGGAGGCTATTCGGATAGAAAACAGGCTAACTATCTCAATGCGGAGTGAATAGTGACCTAATGCATGCAATGAATAGGCCACTGTTTGAAATCCTACTTCCTCAAATCCAAACTGCATGAAATTTGGATGAATACTCCAAGATGTTCTTGATGTCAGTCCCTCCAAGTTTCAAATCAAACCGAGGTCATTTGGGCTTCAAACAGTTGAAACAAGTGCCCACTGTCATAAAAAAAAGTCAACTAGATAGTTGACCAAGTTCAGGCGGTCAAATAGAGTTGGAACTTCTGTGACACACTCAAAATAGTGTCAAGAAGCATTCCTCCAAGTTTCGTGGCGATTGGACACCGTTTGGGCCCCGAACAAGCGGAAATAAGCTACATATGCAAAAGTTCAAGAATGGGCATCGGGAGTGACCGGGGCCCACAAACAAAAGGAGTTGACCAAGTTTAAGTGGTCAAACAGAATTGAAACTTCTGTGACACACTCAAAATAGTGTCAAGAAGCATTCCTCCAAGCTTCGTGGCGATTGGACACCGTTTGGGTCCCAAGCAGATGGAAACAAGCCACATATGCAAAAGTTCAAGAATGGGACTTGGGAGTGACCGGGGCCCACAAACAAAAAGAGTTGACCATGTTCAAGTGGTCAAACAGAGTTGAAACTTCTGTGACACACTCAAAATAGTTTCAAGAAGCATTCCTCCAAGTTTTGTGGTGATTGGACACCGTTTGGGCCCCGAACAGATGGAAACAAGCCACATATGCAAAAGTTCAAGAATGGGCCTTGGGAGTGACCGGGGCCCACAAACAAAAGGAGTTGACCATGTTCAGGTGGTCAAACAGAGCTGAAACTTCTATGAAACACTTAGAATAGTGTCAAGCAACATCTCTCCAAGTTTCGTGATGATTGGACATCATTCGGGCATCAAACAATGGAAAATAGACCGCATATGCAATGTTCCAAAAGTGGGCCTTGTTCGTGACCGGGGCCTAATTAATGAAAAAGTTGACCAACTTCCTGAATTCAAAACGGGCTGAAATTTTTATGACATGCATAAAATAGTGTCAGAAGCATCCCTCCAAGTTTCATGGCAGTCGGACTTCGTTTGAGCCCAAAATAGATGAAAATGGGCCACATACGCGAAAACCCGAAATTGGGCCTCGTCCGTGACCCAGCCTGCGGTCACGGACCTTCAAAAGATGTTTCCCACGATTTTGGGCAATTTCCCTCCACTCCTCTGCGAAATCCAACTCCCCACAACTGCTATTAACTCTCCAAAACTACACAAAACTGATTGGGAGTCTATAAAAGCTTCAAATTTTGAAGGAAATAAAAGGGACACATACACAAAGAAGAAAAGAGAAGAAATCAAAGAAAGAAGCACTTAAAGCAGCAACAAAGAAGCAAACTCCAGCAGCACTTCCATGACCATTCCCACCTTCTTTTCTCAGTTTTGAAGGTGAGGAAGAAAATTCAGAAGAAGAGAAGGAAGTGGAATGGCCAAAGTTCATGTTATGTTCATACGTCGGCAATTTCTGAGAGGATGACATTGTCACCTCTATTTCTCTTATTCGTAGGGCCTCTTAGCCATCGCAAGAGTTGTAAAAGAAGTCTCTCTAGGACTCATTTTGTTCCTTAAAAATGATAGGTTCAAAATGACACAACTCCGGCTTCATATTTGCCCATTTCGGACTTGAAACAAAAACGCAGTCTGTAAGCACGAATGATGAGTTACAGAGGTTTCGATTGATTCCATGGTTAAATGTGATCTTCTTGATGGTTGTCCACCACTCCAATGTCATGAAAATAGAGTTCCAACACTTGAAAGAAGTTCCAAGAAATAACCAGTGCAAACAGCACAAAAAATGGAGCAAACAGTGGCTTCACGGCCACTGTCTGCTAGTGACCGTGACCCACGGTCACTGGCAGGTTCCAGTGACCGTGGGTGAGTCATGGTCACTGGAAGGCCCCAGTGACCATGGGTGAGTCACGGTCACTGGAATGGGGCAGTGACCGCGGGTCACGGTCACCCCCCAATTTTTCCTCTTTTTCATTTTTTTTTCACCTTATGTACATTTTCTTGTAATTTCCAAATTAAGATCACATCTAAGACTTGAGGAGGGGTTGTTAATTTCAAAATGCATGTAAACAACCTGCATCCCCGCGGTCAGGGCAATTGAACCCATGTAAACAAAGGGAAATTAATGATGATTTGTAATTATTTCACATTCTTCTTAACGCTTGAAGTGCGTGAATGTCGGACCTTGATTCCGTAATTCATTTTCCACGCCTACTTTTTAAGTGCGATCAGAAGATTGGCGCCGTCTGTGGGAATATATGCCCTAATTTGTGATCAAATTTGGTGAAAAATGCATGAAAGTGCTGAAAATTGCTGAAAAGTGCTGCTGTTGCACTGAAAACTGCCGCTGTTGTGCTGGAAACTCCTGCTATTGCGCTGTAACTGCTGCTGCTGCACTGAAAGTGCCGCTGTTGCACTGAAAGTGCTGCTGTTGTGCTGAAACTGCTGCTATTGCGCTGAAACTGCTGCTATTGCGCTGTAATTGCTGCTGTTGCACTGAAAGTGCCGCTATTGTACTATAACTGCTGCTGTTGTGCTGGAAACTGCTGCTATTGCGCTGTAACTGCTGCTGTTGCACTGAAAGTGCCGCTGTTGCACTATAACTGCTGCTGTTGCACTGAAAATGCTGCTGTTGTGCTGGAAACTGCTGCTATTGCGCTGTAACTGCTGCTGTTGCACTGAAAGTGCCGCTGTTGCACTGTAATTGCTGCTGTTGCACTGAAAGTGCTGCTGTTTCACTGAAAACTGCTGCTAAAAGCCTGTGACAGGGGCACACGGTCACTCACCTATTTTTTATGATGACAAAGGCTTATTTAACCTTCAATTACACCCACACAAAACCTTTGATGTCTGCAATTGGTTTGAAAATATCATTAAATGACTTTTGCACCTTGAAGTGCATATTGTCCATACAAATGAAGGCATTGGGCACCTTGATGCGCATACACTTACCATTTAATTGGAAGAATTTGCACCTTGATGTACATGACTTGATTGAATGAATTCGTACTTTGATGTACATACACTTGTCATTTGATTGGAAGAATTTGCACCTTGATGTGCATGGACCAAATCATCATCCTTTTCACTTTAGAAGAGTGATGATTCAGTTCAAATGGCTTCTGACCCATATAAAATGTTTATTAAATCAGTGATAAGACCAACGACATTGTAATTATGCATTGTCCGGCGTTAACTACTGATGGATCTTGTGTGGTCATTGTGATAGTGGTGCAGGCTTAATCTTGTGGGCCCTATCCCTTTGATTGATCCAACCCTCTTGCTTATAAGTCTGACATAGATAGTCCTGAAATGCTGTTGAAATTTTGGTAGCCAGGTCTAATCAGTATAGCATGCTTTTAAGCCTGACTCGATAAACCTGAAATGCTGCAGAAATTATGACAGCAGGAATAGTCAGCATAGCATAATGAGATGGGATTTATGCCTATATCTAACCATTCCGATTCAAAACCATGTTCGGTTTAGATGGCATCTATAAACTATTCCGGCTAGCCTAAGAGACAACCATGTTGGTTATACCACTAATATAGTCCTGTGGGCTTACTTTTTACAGAGACATCATGGGTTCCCTGATCATCACTTTTGATGAGGCCAAGGAGAGGCTCTCTAAAATATCCATGACCCAAAACAAACCAACTGTAAGAGCATCAAAAAAGGCTCGAATGGACTTTACTGCCCCTATGTCAAGAGTCTCAGTATTTTAAAAACTCTCTATTCCAACAGGCTCTATAACTTCGGCTGATTCAAATGGGTCATCAATGACCCTTAAATTCATTAAGAAGACTAAAACTCATAAATCTTGGGTTTCCAAATACGCCCAGAATCTGTTTGGAGTTTTCAACAAAGTTCAGAAGGAACCAAATTACAAACTGAAGTCCGAAGGCAGCAATCTTCATATCACCAAGCCTCGTCTGGGGGCAAGGCAGGTCCGGTCCACGGATCATAAATCAGTGGTACTTAACAAGTCACATTCAGTGACTGCTCAATGTTTAAAGTCACCATCTACTAGGCCCAAACAACGGGTCATTACCAAGCAAACACCAAAGGACCTCCGGCAGTTCCTAACTCGTAAGAAGGTCCAGAAGGGTGCATCCATCCCCAGATACAGCACGTGGTCACCTCAACTACACACTCCAAAATCCAATAAGACTGAGAACAAACCCTTGTTTACACTTGAAGAGAATACTTTTTACCCTCTGACTCAAAAAGAAGGGCGGAGGTCCGGCAGGAGGCATCTACCTTCTATCATAGTGGCACCTTCTCCGCTATCTTCACCCCAGGGCTTATTACATAGCGCTAAAGATAAAAAGCAAGCTAAGCGATTGGTCATCAATAATTCGACTAATTTCACTCGTTTCAAGAATTCACTCCAACAGAAGAAGCGGCAAAAGAAAAAGAACAAGAGGTGTGTTATTGATATCCTTTCACTTTCCAGTGCCGACTCTATGGATTGGGAACGAGTGACAAGCACTTCCAGGCCGTTGGTTGCCAAGTTTAAAGATCAGACCTCAACAGCCAGGATGGCTAACCAACTTAAGAAGAAATTTTTAGCCCATTACAAGGACCAAACTCAGAAGCTGTCACAGTGCAAGATCACTCAAAAATGGGTGGTTAAAGAAGATGATCCGGATTTGACCTCGTCTTACATGGTTGAGCCGGGTTCAATTCAAAGAATTACTCGGAGTATGACTCGAACTCAATCACAAGGGTCTGATTCAGACTCCCATTCAAGCAATACTTCGGAAGGTCATATCGAAACTGATTCTGACGATGATCCTATCACTATCTTGAATGCAAAAGATAGTCAATGCACTCCTCAAGCATTAACATCATCTTATCCTCATCAGTACACTGTGTTTATGGCTGAAGGGAGTGGAACTAGCAAAGATGGAAATGACGTTGCTAGTAGAAGTAAAGATGCTGATGAAAAAGATGCTAGTGAAAATGAAAATGACAATGTCAGTGATGTTGTCAAACAACAAGGAGCTATGATCGACCACTTAACTGCGCAAGTAAAAATCTTAACAGATCAGCTAGGTGGTCCAGTTGGAGCTCAAATAAATCCTCTGTTCGCCAACAGAAGAGAACAAGCAATGATCATGGAGAATGCCACTAAAATTGACCTTTTCATAGCCCAATTTAAGTCCCTAACAGACAAGGTAATAGCTATAGGTTTTACTGGTGGTGATCATTCATCAATCCTTGGTCTTCATGCAAATCCTGAAAAACATGTAACCTTCAAAGAAGTTGAAGAGATACTGACAAAATCAAAAGTGGAGACCAGAATGAAAAAGAAAGGCATTATGCCCAAGTATCCCCCGGAATTTGATCTGGTTCCATTTCCACCAGATTATAAACTTCCGACTTTCCAACTATACCTTGGGAAAGGGTCAGCATATCAGCATATTGTGCATTTCAAATCACTCTTAGGAAATCTGCCAGAGTTAGATGCACTAAAAATAAGAATATTCGTCGGCACATTGAAAGGAGTCACCTTCTATTGGTATAAGCAGTTGCCAGAACTCTCCTTCATGACATGGCCGATCACAGAAGAGAAGTTCTTACTCCATTTTCAGGAGGAGAATCAAACAGTCACCTTTGCTATGCTCAGCAACACAAGGTAGGGAGACAACGAAACTGCACAGGCCTTTATCAATAGATGGAGAGCATTATCCTATAAATGCTTGGAACAACCATCTCAAAGGGCAACGATCAAAATGTGCAAAACCAATTTGCGACCAGAAATCAAGGCTATCATACTTAGTCATAAAACTAAGTCTTTGGCCCGATTGGTTGAAGTTGCCACTGATGCAAAACTAACTTTCAAAGAGATCAGTCAAAGTCAAAGCTATATTGAAGATGGCTTCTCTGAGAACTCTTAAATAACTCAAGGGATTACAGGGAAAACTTGCCTACATTTGCAGGTTCATCTCAAACTTATCTGAGAAGCGTAGAGCATTATCCAAACTCATGAAGAAAGGAATTGCATTTGTATGGGATAAAGCTTGTGAAAATATCAAGCCGTATCTCATAAACCCACTAATCCTTTCAGCCTCAACTCCAGGCAAACCTCTCATCCTCTACATTCGAGCTCTTGATCACCCTCTGGGGGCATTGCTAGCTCAAAAGAAAAACGAGGAAACTACACCACTATATTATTTCCAATGAAATGTATTTGGTTTCCAACACTAATCCACTGAAGGCATTTGTGACAAAAGCTGGTGCACTGGGTGATCATCTATCCAAATGATCTATTATTTTCTCTTAATATAAACTGCTGTAAAGAATCCAATGCTATCCCTCCATGGCATAGAACACTGCAGCTAATGGACTTGTTGAAGCTTTCAACAAGACTATTTGCAAAATTTTGAAGAAAATGGTCTCTCGCAACAAAAGGTTGGAGTACCAAACTTCCTAAAGCATTGTGGGCATACAAAATTAATGTTCGTAGTCCGACCAAATCAACACCATATTCCTTGGTTTATGGTTGTGAAACTATGATACCCTTATAAATTCAACTTCCTTCTCTTTGGGTAGCTATGATGAAAAAACTACACTGGAGAAAAGAATACCAATCTCAGACTCCAAGAGCTAAAGAGTCTTGATGAGAAAAGGCTTGCTGCTCAACAAAGCATCGAATTGTATCAAGCTCGTATGGCTGGATCTTTCGACAAGAAAGTCAAAATACATAGCTTACAAGAAAGGAGACTTAGTTTTTGCGGTCAAAAGGTAGATGTTCTCCACACACATGTCAAAAGGCAAACTTGAAGTCAAATGGGAGGACCTTTTATTGTCAACAAGGTTTACTCCAATGGTGCACACGCACTCCTTGCACTCGAAGGAGATAGATGCATGATGTTTATCAATGGAAAACTTCTTATGAAATATATACTTAAATATCATTGGTATACCCAAACCATGTACAATGTACCCAAACCATGTACAGTGTACATTCTCACTCCTAACCAAAATCAAAATCCTCTGGTTTCGAGCCTCACAACCTATGATTCCCAACCAAAATCAAAATCCTTTGGTTTCGAGCCTTACAGCCTATGACTCGTATAAAATGACTGCGAGGATCAAGTCCTTTGACCCCTCTAGTCAAACCTTTATTACTTGGATAATGTCCTTACAAGACCCCTTGTAACATCCTACTATATAGATTAAGTCTTTTTGCAGACCCTGTATAGCAAACTCAGCTATGTGGAATAAGTCTTTTTGCAGACCCCATATAGCTAATCCTTTGTTGTATAGAACAAGTCTTTTTGCAGACCCTATATGACTACCTTCGGTTATATAGAACAAGTCTTTTTGCAGACCCTGTATAACCAAAATCTAAACAAAAACCAAAACCAAATCTTTGTCCTAAGGAATAAGTCAAGGATCTCGGAGAAAGCCTCACAAATGGGCACGGGATAACATCCATTTGTTTGACCCCTTTTGACACCAAGAAGATCAAGTCATGGACCTTGGAGAAAGCCTCATACATGGGCACCGGATAATGTCCACCTATATGACTCCCTTATTTTCAGTTTGTGGATCCAAAAGATCGCAAATCACACCTTCATACAAATCTGAGAAAATCAAACCAAACAAACCATCCATACAAACCACCATAAACATCCACACAAAATCAAATCAAACACCTATACCAATGACAAAAATAGAAAGAAAAACCTTTTCCATTGAAATCCATCAAAAAGTTTGAATACAAGCAGTGAAGTCAATGTACACATGGCCCTCAGGGCTAATAAAAAAAAAAGCAAAACCATCAAATGGAAGGTGCAGCAGAGAATCTCAGTCCAGGAACTTCTCCAGTTTCCCCTTGGCATTCAGTACTTCTGCCATAAGAATGCACCCTTTGTAGCTTGCATAAGCTGGGATAGCAGTACTAATGTCAATCTCATCCAGCTTACACCAATACAAATACCAGTTTCTCGATGACAAAGCCTTAGCTATCTGGAGCCACAAGTTGACATCAGATGCTTCATTTGGGTCTTTCGGACCAGGCTCTCTTGTGGTCTTACCCTTGGCACGACTTTTAGGTGCCCCAGCAATGGCAGTTGCAGGTGCTTTACCCCTTTCTATCTGCAAAACAAATCAAAAGAAAGAAAAGATGGGTATTAGTACCAATGTTTCAAAAAAAAAAAAAATCGGCAGCATCTCCCCTTAGTATAAGGCCAAAAGGAGAAGGCAATACTCAGTTTTGAGACCAAGAATTGGCATCAAAGAGTCTCAGAACAAAGGCTCCTGGTCCAAACAGATGTTCAAGCACCTTAAGACCTTTTCAGGGGGCAGCTGGTTCGTGTTCAAGCACGAAAATGGCATCTGTGAATAGCATATAAAGCATGAACAAATGCAAGCATGTATGAACGAACAATATTTAAAAATGCATGACAAGTTTCCAACAACACTGACACAGTGTAACATTCATTTCAAGATTGAAAGATTTTCACATTCCTAATCTTAGCAAACGAGGCCCCAGGCGATGATCTGCTATGATGAGACCATTAGACATTCTTGTAGCATCTTCAGTTACTTTGCAAAGCCAATTTTAGTGATCATCAACCGTCGTCAATGATCAGAAGTGCAGTGAAGAACAGATCATCTTTGGAAGTTATAGTAGAAAAAGACAATGTAAAACGTCTTACTCAAGGCTACATTCAACAGTGTGATCAATGTTTCTTCATGTTTGGAAGTTATAGTAGAAAAAAAAAGACAATGTAAAATGTCTTATTCAAAACTACATTCGACCGTGTGATCAATGGATCTTTAAGGTCACATTCAACCGTATATTCGGTGGTTCAAACAGTTCATTCAAGACTACATTCAATTTTGGTGTCGATGCGAGGATCTGCCCTATTTTCATCAGTCTCCTTCATTAGCCATTCATATTCGAGGTAGTTTATGCTTCTTATGCTTATTGAGACTTAAGGGGAGTAACCTTCTCATCAAACGCAGAGAGAACCCACCTTGTGATGATTCAGTTATTTCAGTTAGCTTTTTGTTGATCATCTTCATTAACCACTCATATTCAGGGTGGTTTATGCTTCTCATGTTTGGTGAGAATTAAGAGGAGTAGCCTTCTCTTCAAAAGCAAGAAGAATTCCCCTAATGGCTACCTGGTCTGAGGATCCAGGCTACAATTCTTACAAAGATTATGGCGGTCAAGCTTGTATGGATTCATATCACTGACTGAGCAAATCTCCACAATCCAATCTTCTGTAATCCCCATAGAGACTATGATGATTCAATTTGTATTTTCACTGTAAGAAGGTTGTTATCCCGAGTCCCTTTACACTTCTCACAAATCACCGAAGGCTAGGTGTGTGCTCAGCAGTGTTGGTATTCAAACACAGGAGGATATTCCTTCACTAAGTTCAATAGTGAAGGGCGGAGCTTAATTGAAGCATGTCCATTCTCCAAGTAAAGCTGATGCATTTTAGATCTCTTGAAGAATGAATGAACAAGAACCCTTTGGGGTTCATGACCTCATGGGCTACCCTAGATGGTGAACATGGATTCTCCCAAACAAAGCTTGTTCATACAAGTTTGTTACCATGAAGAGAGTTCAAACAAGAGTCCTACCTTATGGAATGAAACAGATGAAGTGAAATGGAGATCATGATCATGATAAATAGATCCTCAACTTATGGAGATCATGATAAATAGAGCTCAAACAAAACTCTTAAGAGGCAGTTAAGAGCATGAAACCAATAAAAGAAAAAAGAAAAAAAAAGAGAGACAAGAAAGGGGATCACAAACTGCCACCAAACAAAAGGATAATGACCATGAAATGTTCTACACAGTCAGTTTATCACAAATACCGTGGGCTGCCCCCAACACCTAGGATTCATTCTTCAAGATTTGGAATTCATGGAATGCATACAAGCTCAAAAAGAGGCGAGTTGCAGCAAGTGGTAACACCCATCAAACAAAAAGTGACGGTGAATGTGTTTATATTAACAGAAGAGAAAGAAGGAATAGGTCTCGGCGATGACCGTGGGTTCCCCATAGCCTATACACTTGAATATAGAGGTTGTCTGGTCTTAAACCTCCCCATTGCTTGGTTTGAAGCATTCAAAACAAATGACAATTCCAAGCACATCAGTTACCATGAAAGAAGATGACATTATATGAATGGCCTATAATTGTGGGCATGCCTAGATAACGGTGGTCCAGTGTGGACATTGGGATGATATTTGTAAGCCATCAAGTTATGAACCGGAGTTAGAACAGTGGGTCTTCTATGAGCCAACTCTCAGAGAGAAAAGGAAGAAGAATACAAATGGTCATCAAACAAGAGGTGACCATGGGCATGATTGAGTAATGCTTCACCCCAGCTTGAACACAAACGTCAGAAGAAAAGAAAAAGTCTGTGCAAACAACCGTGGACTACAATAGTGGTTTTCGCAATGGGTTTGCTCAATGTGGACTCCACCAGAGAATGAAATTCAAGGCTCCATCATGTGCCAAGAAAATTTGTTGAATCCAGCCAAAAAAAAATATTTCTTTTCAAACAAATAATTTGACAAACAGTTGGTGACCGTGGCCATCACCATGGATTCATAAGGGCTGGCTGTATTTCGGGTCTGGGAGACCGACACCAGAACTCCCTTACAAGTTCTGAATAGAAAAAAGTCTTGAAAGATGCAAGAAGCACAGCCATGGTGATCTCCAGTCAATAAATCTGCAGCAAAATAAAGCAGAGGAATAGATGCATGTGGGTCCTTGGAGTTTCGGCTTGCCTCTTCTTCTCCCAATTAGTCTTTTCTCTCTCTCCCGGTTTCTCTTTCTTTTCTCTCTCTCCCGGTCTCTCTCTCTTTGCTTCTCTCTTTCCTGGTCTCTCTCTCTTTTTCCTTCCTCCCGGTTTCTCTCTCTCCCGGTCTCTCTCTCTCTCGGTCTTTCTCTCCCTCTCTCGGTTTCTTTCTTTTTTCTCTCGGTTTCTCTCTCACTCTCGGTCTTTCTCTCCCTCTCTCTGTTTTTTCTCTAGGTCTCTCTCCCTTTTTCTCTTTTTCTTCTCTCTCCCAATTTCTCTCTCTCTCTCTCGGTCTCTCTCTCTTTCCCGGTCTCTCTTTTTTCTCTCTCTCCCGGTTTCTCTCTCTCCCGGTCTCTCTCTCTTTTTCTTCTTTCTCTCGGTCTCTCTCTTTCTTTTCCCTATCTCCCGGTCTCTATTTTTTTTCCCTCTCTCCTGACTTTTCCTCTCTCTCTCTCCCAGTCTCTCTCTCTCTCTCGGTCTCTTTTCCCTCTCTCTCGGTCTCTATTTTTCTCCCTCTCTCCTGATTTTTCTCTCTCTCTCTCTCGGTGTCTCTCTTTTTCTTCTCTCTCCCGATTTCTCTCTCTCGGTCTCTCTCCCTCTTTCTCGATCCTTCTCTCCCTTTCTCCAAATTTCTCTCTTTCTCTCTGTCTCTCTCCCTTTTTCTTAGTTAAAAAAAAAGATGTTGGGTTTTAAATGCCCACGGTCTCTTCCCTGTTTGGCCTCCTTCCCACAAATACAATTTGGTTAAAATCAGTGGAGTCTAAGATCAAGTCTCGATGGATTCCTCCTTCTTCATCTACGATCTCTGTGATCTTTTGCAAGTCCTATGAGGGGTCCACTTGGGGTAATTTACAAATGAAATAATCCTATTTTTGAGTATTTTGAAGGAAATTATACAAAAAAAGAGATGCGAAGTCTCTTTCCAAATCAACTTTGGGTCAAAATTTGATTTCAAACCAATGTCTCAAATTGTTTTTCATCAAAACCCATAAAAGCCAATCTCTTTCAAAATTACGTCTCATTTTGTCAAAATTGCATCTCATTTTAAATCATGTCAAGCCAAGTCAAAACCCAAACTTTGATCTTTGAAAATGAACCAAAAATCCATGAAGATCCAAACCCAAATCCATTTTTACTAAAACTTTTGATTTTCTTAGAACCTTAGGGATTCTTTTTGTGGGTGTTCCCCACATCCCCATAGAGACGCCACTCTGGATATCTGTGAAAAATAGGTTAAAAGAAAATCAAATTCATTTCCAAAATCCAAACAAAATTCATAAAGTTCTGAATTTTCTAAATACCTAATGGATTCCTTTGTGGGTGTTCCCCACAGTCCCCACGGAGATGCTACTTTTGATATCCGTGAAAATAGGGCAAAGAAATTCAAATTTCTTATGTCTTTTCAAAATTCCGTCATCAAACCCTTAATGGTTTTTTTTATCAAAATTTTCAAATCTCAAGTTTAGGCTTACAACCTACCTTGACAAACTGTCTTTTCATCAAGCCATCCATCATTCCCACAGATTGGCTATTTCGAGGCACAATGATTATTATACTATAATCATTGCACCTCGAGGGGGCACTTATTAACCTATAAAAAATATTTTTTGCAAATACTGCAACAAAGATACCTCATCTCAGCTTAATCTAGGCTACAGAGGTTATTTGCCAAATCCTGGGGAATCACTGTGAGAATTGGCATTCCTACATGTCAAAGTGATGATATACTATACTCTGTGGATCCTTGTGCAGAGTGATATCCCATGGAGATCAAGGTAGCTGGAACTCTCGAAGGAAGTTCAAATAATGCCCAAGACAGGCCTTACAAAATTTCGGGTTGAACAGACATCATCAAACCCAAAAGCCACAAGCATGTCAGCCTGAGGTCAGTTCCCCTCCAAGCCATGGGGTCACTAACCAAAGTCCTGCTTCCCGATGTCCAAAATTGATGAAATTTGAGCGCGAAGCTTCAGTCATGCTCAGAAGATACTTTGCAAATTTTCAAGTCGAAAAGACTTCGTTTGGTCTAAATTTCATTACATGTCAGCTTAGAGGACAATAATCTCAAATTTGGGGGTCACCAGCTAAGATCTTACTTCCAAAAAGCCAAAGCAGATAAAATTTGGAACGAATGCTCAAAGAATACCCTAAGTTTCCAGTCAAGTGGAGGCTATTCGGATAGAAAACAGGCTAACTATCTCAATGCGGAGTGAATAGTGACCTAACGCATGCAATGAATAGGCCACTGTTTGAAATCCTACTTCCTCAAATCCAAACTACATGAAATTTGGATGAATACTCCAAGATGTTCTTGATGTTAGTCCCTCCAAGTTTCAAATCAAACCGAGGTCATTTGGGCTTCAAACAGCTAAAACAAGTGTCCACTGTCATAAAAAAAAGTCAACCGGATAGTTGACCAAGTTCAGGTGGTCAAACAGAGTTGGAACTTCTGTGACACACTCAAAATAGTGTCAAGAAGCATTCCTCCAAGCTTCGTGGCGATTGGACACCGTTTGGGCCCCGAACAAGCGGAAACAAGCCACATAAGCAAAAGTTCAAAAATAGACCTTGGGAGTGACCGGGGCCCACAAATAAAAGGAGTTGACCATGTTCAATTGGTCAAACAGAGCTGAAACTTCTGTGACACACTCAAAATAGTGTCAAGAAGCATTCCTCTAAGTTTCGTGGTGATTAGACACCGTTTGGGCCCTGAACAGATGGAAACAAGCCACATATGCAAAAGTTTAAGAATGGGCCTTGGGAGTGACCGGGGCCCACAAACAAAAGGAGTTGACCATGTTCAGCTGGTCAAACAGAGCTGAAACTTCTATGAAACACTTAAAATAGTGTCAAGCAACATCTCTCCAAGTTTCGTGATGATTGGACATCATTCGGGCCTCAAACAATGGAAAATAGACCGCATATGCAATGGTCCAAAAGTGGGCCTTGTCCGTGATCGGGGCCCAATTAATAAAAAAGTTGACCAACTTCCTGAATTCAAAACGGGCTGAAATTTTTATGGCATGCACAAAATAGTGTCGAGAAGCATCCCTCCAAGTTTCGTGGCAATCGGACTTCGTTTGAGCCCAAAATTGATGAAAATGGGCCACATACACGAAAACCCGAAATTGGGCCTCATCCATGACCCAGCCTGTGGTCACGGACCTTCAAAAGATGTTTCCCACGATTTTGGGCAGTTTCCCTCCACTCCTCTCCAAAATCCAACTCCCCACAACTGCTATTAACTCTCCAAAACTGCACAAAACTGATTGGGAGTCTATAAAAGCTTCAAATTTTAAAGGAAATAAAAGGGACACATACACAAAGAAGAAAAGAAAAAAAATCAAAGAAAGAAGCACTTAAAGCAGCAACAAAGAAGCAAACTCTAGCAGCACTTCCATGACCATTCCCACCTTCTTTTCTCTATTTTGAAGGTGAGGAAGAAAATTCAAAAGAAGAAAAGGAAGTGGAATGGCCAAAGTTCATGCTATGTTTATACGTCGGCAATTTCTGAGAGGATGACATTGTCACCTCTATTTCTCTTATTCGTAGGGCCTCTTAGCCATCGCAAGAGTTGTGAAAGAAGTCTCTATAGGCCTCATTTTATTCCTTGAAAATGATAGGTTCAAAATGACACAACTCCATCTTCATATTTGCCCATTTCGGACTTGAAACAAAAACGCAGTCCGTAAGCACAAATGATGAGTTACAGAGGTTTCGATTGATTCCATGGTTAAATGTGATCTTCTTGATGGTTGTCCACCACTCCAATGTCATGAAAATGGAGTTCCAACACTTGAAAGAAGTTCCAAGAAAGAACCAGAGCGAACAGCACAAAAAACGGAGGCAAACAGTGGCTTCACGGCCACTGTCTGCCAGTGACCGTGACTTACGGTCACTGGAAGGCCCCAGTGACTGTGGGTGAGTCACGGTCACTGGAATGGGGCAGTGACCGCGGGTCACGGTCACCCCCCAATTTTTCCTCTTTTTCACATTTTTTTCACCTTATGTACATTTTCTTGTAATTTCCAAATTAAGATCACATTTAAGACTTGAGGGAGGGGTTGTAAATTTTTAAAATGCATGTAAACAACCTGCATCCCCGCGGTCAGGGCACTTGAACCCATGTAAACAAAGGAAAATTAATGATGAACTGTAATTATTTCTCATTCTTCTTAACGCTTGAAGTGCTGAATGTCGGACCTTGATTCCGTAATTCATTTTCCACGCCTACTTTTTAAGCGCGATCAATTGGTGCGGAGATTTTGCTAATGAAAGCCCATGAAAGCATGCATTTTATCATGCACTTTCATCCCCTTAGGTTGAAAAATATGACTAATCAACATGTCTCCTTTTGCACCTGTTTGTGTGGAGATATTTTTTAATAAAATTGTGTGTGATGGAATTTTGAAGTTTCACTTTTGTGGAATTTTACAAACCACCATATATAAAAATCACTTTTAACTTAGTAAACTATCAAATTTTAAGCATTCAAATCGTTGAATTGTACTTGAGCAATTTGAATTCTATTTGAGAGGCAATATTTGGTGAATTCTAAATTTTATTGGATAATAATTATAGAATTTCTACAAAATAAATATTTATTGAATGGTCAATGAGCCTCGTTAATATGACATGTGTCCTTTATTTACAAAATCTTTAAGGGATCCCAATCCTCTCCTTTACTTCAATATAAATGCACTGTGAGGTTTCTTCTTTAGTAAGTGCTTCAACATGCGGATGTCAGTGTAGTTGCCTTTAATTAAAGGTTTTCTGGAGCAAGTATAAAGTAGTCAATTTCAAAGAGAGAAGAACAAAGATGTGCAAGAACAACAGCCAAACTAAACTATTTGAAAAGATGTTTCTCATTGATGTTTGGGTAAGATATAGGAGAAAACGAACTAGGGTTCACATCTTGATAGATTTTTAGCAGTAGTTCAAACAACTTACATAGAAAATAAAAGAACTAAATCAAATCAATCACGACATAGAGAAGACACAAAATTTTTTACTTAGAAATTCCTAAAAGAAAAAATACCAAGAGACCTATACCCCGGTCCAAGAAAAACAAAGCACTATGAAAAACTAAACAGTTACTAGATATACTCATAGACCCTCCTCAGTTGAACTCAACCTATGGACTGCAGGTATCCTTATTGACAACTCGATGTTCACCATTCGCCCGTGCTTGAATCAATTTGCTTTTATGCCTCTCAAGATGCACAAATCACCTAGAAGAGAGTAAAAGAATAAACATTAGAAGGAGTAGCTTTGAAACTTCAGTTGAACCCTTCAAGAAGACTGTTCTAGAGTGAAAAGTGTTGAGGCTATGATGCCACCTTTTAGATAGGAAATAGGGCAAACACATCAACAAGCACCACATATATAGAGATAAAGATAACTATGCAATCATGACATAGATTTTAAATGGTTCGGCAAGATTACCTATGTCCATGGGTTATGAGCATCTGCTCAATTTTACCATGAAGAGATTGGGCAATTCGTTACAAGAATTATCACTCCTCTAACACTAAGCCTACTTACTCTTCAGAGATCTCAATCTTGCTCTTACAGCCATTTACCATATGTGGTGGGTCAACCTTCGAATACCATGGGGAAGAAAGCTCTCACCTCTCTCACACCTACATAGCCATACGTTATTGGCAAACTAGGGAAGAGAGATCTCATTTCTCCTGTACAAGAGTTTAGCGTTAGCCTAATCTTTGCCTTCTTAGCCCCCAAGAAATCCCTAGTACAAAGACCTTAATACCCTTGACCTTAAACCTGGTAATTGGCTTGACCAATGAACAAATCCTGCTAAATTAGAACACAAGATATAAACCTAACAATTTCCACGTTGGCTAGAATTTTAGACAATTTGAGCCACCTTAAAGATATTCGGCTATGTCTTAGTCTTCCAGTACCTTTCTGAATGGTACACCATTGAATTGATGGTGCAAACTTCATTCTTTTCATCGAACTCCACCTTGAGCCAAAGGTTCAAATCCATTGAGTAGAGTAATGTTGATTTTTGAATCACTTGCAAACTTTCCCAATTTTAGCACCACTGTTAAGATCTAGTCATCACGAGAACCCTAAAAAAAATGGATTTAAAATCCGACTATGATTGGCTTCAATATCATATATATAATTTTTTTTCCTTCAAATGAGTCAAACATCCATATTGACTATTGAACTGCCAATCTCTTTCTATAACTGTGTAGATCTGCTCTCAATGAGTCCGTAAGTGCAAACAAATCTCTGATTAGACACCGAATGATCAAGATATCGTAGAAATAAAATCTGTCATTCGATCTCCAGTCAAACTCTTCGACCATATTGCTGACTTAGTTGTTTGCATCAGCCGGAAACCATGTTCTTCTTTATTAGTGCTGGGCTCTTTCTGCACTAGGGTCAAAATTGACCCAACTTAACCTGAATTGGACTACTTGCTAGGCTTCTTTTGTTTTGGGTTAGGTCCAACCTAGACATAAACTTTCTAGGATTCTTTGAGAATGGGTCAAGTCCAAAGTGACCCGAACCAAACTTGGATTGCACTTTGCTGAGCTCCTATGAACTGGTCAAATTGACCCAACCTAGAATTGGCCCAAAATGGAAACTTCTTCCTTTTCGATTCTAGTTCTATAACTAGAACCGGAAACCATGACCAAGGGTGGGGGCCAATTAAATATATATGTTATTTAAAGTTTATCTAAAGCAACCCCCACATAAAAAATCATCTATTTTCCCAAACTCTCTCAATCTAAAAAAATTCTAAATTGGAAGAGACTCACAAACTGCACTCGGTATGGATACCTTACTATGCCCATTTAGAATAGATTAACTTTTGATACATTTGAAAAACATAGTCCCCCACTAATCGTACCTAAATCCTAATGAGTAATGAGTGAATATTATGTTTTCAACATGACTTTCCTTCTAAATTATTAGGCTTTCAATAGAATATGATTAAGCTCAGAAGGTCACACTAGCAACATTTCCATGCTTGATTTTAACTCAAATTGAAGTCTATATAGATTTAAACATATTTTATTTTTATTATTATAAAGTAACTTAAATTAAAATGGATTTGAATATTGGTCGCAAATCTAATCTAATTTTATTTATTTAAGTACTTTAGTTAGGCCTATAGTTCAACCCTATTGGTTAACACCTTTCTTTTGGCCATTTTTTTTATTTTTATTTAGTTATATACAATTGCTAAGAAGAACATGTCAATATTCGTTTCTCACGTTCATTCATTTCTAGAAGAATATAAGAATGAGAATAGAGAACATTATATAGTGTTGGCTCTTTCTCTCAAAAGGAATTATGAAAAGTTAGTATGATTTTTTTAATAGTTCTTAAAACTCAACCAACACGTATTAGTCTAGCCGTCACTAAAATTAATCTTCCAAGTTATCATTTTAAATAAAAAATTATTATTTTTCATGCCCCATCAAATGAAAATCTTGGGGTCCGCCATTAATCAAGACGACCCTTTCTTCCTTCTTTCCTTAGTAATAACGACTAGTTTCGACTGGTGGGGGTGACAGACGGTTGATGCATGGACAGCGGCAACTGGCAAGGAAGCATGGTGGACTCTGGCAGGTGGCGAAAAGTCCAGCGAGAATCTTGGGTTTCTGTAACTAGGTAAGGCAAGAGCAGTCTCCTCCTCGATAAGCGGCGACGGCAAGGCAGTACAAAGATAGCTACGAAAAGCACAAAGGGCAAAGATGCCCTTATGGGAAAGAAGACATGTACGCAGTGAGAACAATAAAGGTAAAGAGATGAGTGTCTTTCTTTCTTTCTTTCAATCGTTCTATGACGAGAGATGAATGAAAAGGAGGAAAAGGACAAGCTTGAAATAGAGAGCACTGAAGAGAGGAGAGCACAGGCCGAAAGCGATGACAAAGATGAAAACCGACTTCTTTTATTTTTCTTTTTCACATACTGAAACTGAAACTATCCGAAATGACACCGGCTAGTACTGTAATAAATAGGAAGGAGGAGAGAGTGGAAAGGGGTAGATAGAGAAAAACGGTTTCAAACATTTGGAAGTCCGAATCCTCTTTTGTAGCTCTGATTTGATCCATGCAGTGGCCTCTTCTTTGAGACCGACAAAGCTTTGAGCCCAGTAAACTTAGAACCACTGACCCTGCCCTTTTTTCTCTTTTTGTGAGAAAGATATAACCACCAATTGTGCAACAAAACTTCACCCTAGGAAGTCTGAGTGATGTACACCTCTTTGGAAGATCTCAAACTTTGCTCTATGAACCTATGAATATTCAACCTATATGTGCACTGAGGATTTCAACCCAACCTCTAAAACCCAAGGATCTTCAACCTTTCTGTGCAACTTAACGATCTAATCTAATGATCTCAACATGAGGATCACTACCTCGCTCTGCACCCGAGGATCTCAACCTTTTTCTGATACCAATTGTTTTACACATGTGGAAGCTCTAATACCAATTGTTATGGCTATGATGCTAATTGTAAGATAGGGCCAGGGCAAAGACATAAATGTCAACCGTACACATAAAGAAAAAGATAACCATGCAACCATGACACACATATTTTACATGGTTTGACAAGATTGCCTACATCTACAGGCTATAAACATTTGCTAGATTTCACTATAAAGAAATGAGGCAATTCGTTATAAGGATTCTCACTCCTCTAACACCTTCCCCACTCTTCAAAGATCTCGATCTTGCTCTCACAGCCCCCCGCCATACGTAGCGGGTCAAACTCCGAATACCATGAGGAAGAGAGCTCCCACCTCTCCTATATAGAGTCTAGAGTTAGATTACATGTATATATAATCTTTATTTTCTTGGCTCCCAAGAAAGCCTCGATATAAAAACCATAATACCCTTGACCCTAAGCCTGGTCATTATCTAGACTAATGAACCAATTTAGCTAAACAACAATACAAAACATAAAACCAACAATAAAAGATCTCCACTATGTATTCTACATTTAGAATTAGGAGAAGGCATGGTTAGGGTAAGATGCTTTTAAATAAGCCAAGGTTCGTCACATAAGATGGAAGTCCAATTAGGGCTCAAATAGGTAATCACATATGAATTAGGAAAAGTATGTTCGTTTGGCGGAAAACAAAATTCACGAGGTTGGGTCAACACAAAAAAGGTTGGGCTCACTGAGCTTCCATTTTGTAAACCTCCAATTTTTTGACTGCTACAAAGTTGGATTGACCAAACTCGTATTCTACCTCCAGTTTCTGCTCTGCACAATTTTTGGCTTGAATTTCTTCACATCAGGTGTCCTGATGATGAAACATGATATAGTCCAAATTTAATGTATAAAAACAACTCTATTTGGACTTGAGTTCTTGTCCTTAACCCAAGAATTACCAACACACAAAATCCTAAGAGTATACAGTTTGGGACCACCAATGATCTTGGGTCAACACTATGTCCTTTATCTGCCTGATGACTGGCAATACACTCGTCTATTTAGATATGTGGTGTAATGAAGTGGGGCGAGGTGAAGCCTCAAATCAAGAAAATAAAATATGATGGGGTCAAATTATAATATGATGACTTTTGGTTTTTAGCGGCTTGAGAATAAATCTTTTTTACTTTTTGTGTAAACAATGAATGGTTTTTTTATCATTTAGTAGCTTAAGAATGTTGTTTTTAACTTTTTTATAAAAAAAAAGGGTAATTTTGAATTTTTATACTTTTGATATCACTTCCACATCAAATGATGTATGTGAAATGGAGGCTCCACTTCACTCCACTTTACTTCTTATGCAAACATGCATAAGAAAAATACTCATAATGTTAATTGGATCTAGATGGATCACAAGTCCTATGTTTATATGATCTTTTTCAAAGGAACCTCCAAACTTATGGTTGTTCTATATGTTGGGAAACGTAGAGCAACGAAAACTACCCGCGATCAACGGATCAATCACAATGAACACACGGCAATCACACCATCAAGCAATCACACACATGAACACGGCAATTTTACGTGGTTCGGCAACCTTGCCTACATCCACAGGAGGAGAGAACTCATCTACTATGATTCCATCTCTATCCCCTCAGGATCTAAAGTTACAGTACATCAATATATATAATTTCCGCTTTCTTGGCCAACAAGAAAACCCATACACAATGACTAAAATACCGCTAACCCTGAGCTTCGGTTTTGGCTAAACCAGACGACCAATCCGGCTAAACCGGAATACAAGACAAAACCCAACAATCTCCACCTTGGCTTGGATTCCGTAAATCTTCAGAGCCACCTTGAGATACCTGGTAATGTCTTTACGCACCTGCTGAAGGGTACCTCACTACACCAATGGCGCAGTCTTCTCTCTTCAACACTCAACGTGCTGAACCAGCACTTCACATACCTCGCTAAAAGGTACACCTCCGTACACGCTACAACTTAGCATGCCACAGTTGCCTCCTTTGACCTCAACACCACCGTCTTGAACCTTCGAAGTGCTCTCCATTTGTTGCCACATACATGCATTCTTGCAACACAATGAACCTAACTTCCGTCCATCAAGACAAAACTAAAGACCTCCCTGAATCTGGATCTCACTGGTACCTTGTGAATCCTTCCTTCTGTCTTCATCCCAGTGTTCTTTCCGTCAAACCTGCAACTGTCCTGTTAAAACCTGTTTTGGTGGGTTGGGCACAGACACTTGATGAGCCTAAGCAGTAGGAGAAAGCCATATACATGTTGTTATACTGAAGCGAAAGACCACAAAAAAGAAAGGCACATCAAAATGCGTCCAATTCTATTTGAAGGACTGCAAAGAGACTGTAAGGCTCTTGAATCCCAAGCAGTTTCAATGCCAATGAAAGAACTATAGTGGAACAAGGCACCTTGTCTCAAAGAGTCTGAGGCTATCGCAAGAGATCACCAGAGGGAGAAGGATAATATATTGAACTCAAGTGTATAAGAGCCAAGTCAGAGATGATCTCTGACTCTGGGTTTCTAATTAAGAAAACTAAGGACCATACAACAAGAACTCCTGGTGTGCAAGAAGTGAAATAGGTCGAGTGTGAGAGAGGAGAGATGTGTGAAAATGGACAGAGTGGAACCACCCTTTTGCGCCCAAATGTGATTTTTGGTATTTTATGGATATATTCTACCACATTTTCTGAAATCTTCAAATTAGGATAACTTTTGATTCATCTGTTTGATTTTCGCATTTATATAAACTCTTGCCAAATATGTATCCATGAACTTCAAAATTGTCTAGATTCAAGATGTATTCAGGGAGATATGGCCCTGGGAAAGTTGTTTCCATCTTTTGTGGGGAAATGAAGTCAACTGTGTACCCCAAGTAGGGATTTGGGCACGTGGGTGTCTCCCTTGCACTCAAATCTGGTATTGGGCGCAAAGGGGCTCATTTTTCTTCGAATTTCTTGAAAATTTCAAACTATAATAACTTATAGTCCGATTGGATTTTGACGTTTTATATACGGTTTGAAAAGATCCTTTTGAGTAACTGTGTAGAGTTTAAGATTGCCTTGATTTGAGCTATATAGAAGGAGATAATGACCCTAAGAAGGCTACTTTTTTTGGAAAATTGAACTCCTTCCCCCTTTTGAATTTTGGGCACAGGTGTTCTTCCCTTCTGCCGAACTTTGGATTTGGGCAGGGGGGGGGGGGGGGGGGGGGGGGGGGTTGTGGTTGCTCATTTATCTTTTGGCTAATTTCTAATTCCTTGAAATCTTCAATATGTGATAAATTTTGATCTGACTGTCAAATTTCCATTCAAAAGCTATTTTCAAATAGATATTTTTAAAGTCTAATATTTTCTCATTTGAACTGTATTAGAGATATTGTCTTGGAAATTAAGATTGCCATCTACACTTGTTGGAAGGGAAAACTATGTTGCACCTTTGAAATGGTCTTTAACGTAGATTTCTTGGATCTTGGGTGGTGGGGGTGCATCACCGTGCATGCCCACAACCAGTTTAGAACTTTTTGTCCATCTTTGTCTCTTTGGCAATTTTGGCTAGGAGTGTCCCTCCCGCGTCAAACCACCGTATTTTCAACCTATCCGCGGTCTTCCCAGCTCTGATTTTACTGCACTTAGCTCATTTTCTTCCTTTCCGAGCCGTGGACTTATTTAAGAGGAACTCTTTATCTGAGAAAGTTAATTTTTCCTAATTTTCTCCTTTCATGATGTCTTCAGTATTCCATGAAATCCATTTCAGTGGTTTTGGGGAATCTTTTCCTGGATCTCTCTGTCAAATTTGTACATAGTGGTGAACGTTTCCCACATAGGCCTTCACCTTAGTTGTTCCCTCATGTTTTTGTTGTCATGTGGTGGATCAATCCAAGAGCAAGGAAGGGGTTGTATTATTGAGCTGATTGGACTTAAGAAGGCGGGGGCCTCTCTCAGGGGACTGATAATGATCATACTCCCCTACACGGTTTCAATGTCATTTTTTTATTTTGGCAGAGCTGTCCAAGCCACCACTTTCGGTCCCATGCACGTTCCTTGCCATCTTGACAAGAATCTCGATTGGCAAACAGATAAGCTTATATTGTGGTTGTCATTCCATCGTACCTTGTGGAGAGAGAAGCTGATATAGACATTCCACTAAAAGCAGACCAGACATGGGACCTCCAATCTTAACAAGATATTAGACACAGAGTGACTCAAAGATTTTCGGTTTAGTTTTGTGCCTTATTCCCAGCAGAAAAAGCAGATTTTCGGCAGGGTGATTAGCTTTTGAGAAAGATTTGGTTCTAGATTTTTGTCACGGAGAGAGAGAGAGAGAGAGAGTGAGAGAGAGGTCATTGATTTGGGTATTTGTTTATGTGGGTGTGAGAGACAGAGACCCACCAAAAGAACCCTTTTTCTTCCCTAGGAAAGTCTCTTATCTTCTACTAAACTCGACCACTTCTATCAATCAAACAAGCTATGGACAACAACAGAAACGAAGATGAGAAGATCATTAGCTGGTTTGAGGATGTAGCGTTCAAAGCTGCCAGTGTTCAGACCCACACTCTCCTTCGGATTCTAGAGCAGAATTTTGGCGTGGAGTATCTTAAAAAATGGCTTGGAGACCTGAATATCCAGGACATGGAGCCATGTGCACTTGAATCTCTGTACACTTCCTTGGTACCGCTCGTATCCCATGCAGATTTGGAGCCTTACATCCAGAGGATTGCAGATGGAGACCAATCTCCCCTCCTCACTCAGGAGCCCATCATCACTTTCTCACTCAGGTTTCCTTTTACTTCATCGTTCTCCTTAAATGCTCGTAATCCCATTAATAAAAGGCAGATGCCTCTTATCTTCTTCTCTTTTTCTATTTGTGGTCAATGTGCAAGGAAGCACCCACTGAGAAATTTAATGGGAATCTCTCTCCTAACTGCACTTTTTTTTCAGTACCCCATTTTTATCATATGTTGGTACTGAATAGGGCTCAATAGGATCTCTTCTTAAGAGTTTTCTTTCATCCATTCCATTTCAACTTGGGGAAAGTTTCATGAATCAAATGGTTTGAAGATTTGGTTGGTTAAGCCAAACAGTTCCTACTTGTCTGAAGTGTTTTCTTAGCTCTCTCATCAATGGTAAAGAACCAGTAAAGAAAATGAATGGTATCTACCTCTTTTCTCCTGTTTCACTGATTATGGGTCAGTTGCAATTTAAGAGAGGAGTATGGAAGTTTGAACATTTCCCTAAGATAGCTGTTTACTTTCTTTGCCACTTTTCCTGGTCACATGCATGGACAAGCTGCAAATTGTTCAGTGAGGAAAAAACAAAGGGTAGGAGGAGAAGAATATTTCTCCCAGTATAGTATGCTTTAGTCGTCTTTCTCCCACTTCTATGTGACAGATAAGGTGCATGAGAAAAGGAAAATGCAACTTATAAAAACCATTGGACTACATATATTATATAGTTATTTCGAAAGAATCAGTAGAATATTTTTTTTGCCTTTCCCCTTGTCCTCATGTTAAGTAAAAAGGGCAATAAAATTATATTTTATTGTCCTCTTCTTCTATCTCTGACACAGTGAACTATATTTTGCAGTTCAGGAACCACAAATGGAAGACCCAAGTATGTTCCTTTTACTCACCATAGTGCACAAAGCACTCTTCAGATTTTCAGGCTGTCAGCTGCATTCAGATCAAGGTCTACCACTCAAATCTCTGAAAACAGTTATTCAATATTCACAATGCTATTTTTCCAATTTCACAAACTACTTTTATGGTATTTGGGCTTTCGATTTATTCTTTCTATTAACACTGTTTTACCTCCTAAAATCCCCAAGGTTTGGGACAATGGGTTGTGTTGTCTACTTAGATCTGTACTTAATGGAATTATCATACACTGTTTGGGTTGTAACATTGGGCTCCATCTACTAATTTGTCTCTTTCTTCTTGGGTCACAGAGCTTTTCCAATAAGACCAGGCGGGAGGATCCTTGAATTCATCTACAGCAGCAAACAGTTTCAAACTAGGGGAGGATTGACTGTGGGAACTGCAACAACCCACTACTATGCTAGTGAAGAGTTCAAGATCAAGCAAAAGACAACCAGAGCATTCACTTGCAGCCCGCCTGAAGTTATCTCAAATGGAGACTACAACCAGTCCACTTATTGCCATCTCCTCCTTGGCCTCATCTTCTCTGAGCAAGTAGAGTTTGTAGCTTCCACTTTTGCCTACAGCATAGTTCAGGCCTTCACAGCATTTGAAGAGCTATGGGAGGAAATATGTGAGGATATCCAAAAAGGGACTCTCAGTGAGAGAATAACCTCACCCAAGATGAGAAAAGCTGTTTTGGGTTTTCTTTCTCCAAACCCACTTCTGGGTTTCGAAATTGAAGAGAAATGCAGGGAGCTGAAGGGTTTGAATTGGTTGTGTGTGATTCCAAAGCTATGGCCTAACTGCAAGTATGTATATTCAATAATGACAGGGTCGATGCAGCCTTATGTGAGGAAGCTAATGCATTATTCTGGGAATTTGGCATTGATAAGTGCTGATTATGGTTCTACAGAGAGCTGGATAGGGGTGAATGTGGATCCTGCCTCTCCTCCAGAGAAGGCAACATTTACTGTGATACCCACATTGTCTTACTTCGAGTTTATTCCTCTGTATAGGCAGCAGCAGAAGCATAACTGCTTGGCAGTTGATGACTTTCTTGAGGCTGAGCCAGTGCCACTCTCTCAGGTTAAAGTGGGTCAGGAATATGAGGTTGTTCTCACAACTTTTACAGGTTCTCTCTCTCTCTCTCTCTCTCTCTCTCTCTCTCTCTCTCTCTCTCTCTCTCTCTGTGTCTCTGTCTCTGTCTCTGTCTCTGGGCCGCCCCAACACCACCACCACACCACCACCCCCCCAAAACAACTGGCAAACAAGTGCTTTTCATTGCTTTTGCTTTGTCTTTTTACCTTTATAGTATTACAGAGCCTCGTACTGGGGTTAGGCTCTCTGCAGTTGGAATTCCTGGGCATTGAGAGTGGGGTGGACGTTAAGCAAACTTCCCCACCGAGGATTTTGGGGTGCTTTGCTGCGATTGTGCGGAAAACCCAGGTTTCATAAATAGAGGAACAGTCTACAGAGGATTCTTTTCGTTGGTGAATGTGCTTATTTAAAGGATCTGACCTCCATCCGCCGGAAAGCAAAAATCCCATACGCTAGTGGATTTTGGTCGTCACCAGTAAATTTCATTAATATTGGACAGTCTGTTTTCTTTTATTTTTACTTTTGTGTCCCATGTCGATGATCCAAATCGCTAATCATGCTTAAAATCTCCAAAACGGCTCATATGTTAGATACCAGCCGCTGATTATTCTTATAGTTTTAGATATTTATAAAAAGTCCAAACAATTGAATCAATCTATCTAGACTTTTGTGGGCCCCTTCCGTAAAATCCAGACAATTAGATGTGATCAAGAGATCAAAAAGGGCGACGGGACTAAATTTAGGAACGTAATTCATTATGGATCATGAGATATTAGCAAAAAACTCTTAGCCGTTTACTATATCAGTGTAAAAAAAAAGTCATTATTTTGGTAGTCTGGTTTTTAAAATTTTTTGACAATTATGGGCTTCAAGATAATGATCCAAACCGTCAATCATTAAGAGGAAATCATACACAACTCGGAGATCAAATTTCAGCCATAGATTCCTCTTGGATTTTGAGATATTTGTAAAAAGTCCATACTCTAAAATATTGGTTTTTTTCTTTAATTTCTATGGGCCTCCTTTGCATGATCCCGAACTGTTCAAATCCTCTAGAAGTCTAAAAATAATTATCCTTTTAAAGCTCAGCCTTTGATATTTCATGGATTATGAGAAATTTTCAAAATCTTTAGAATAGTTGGATCACACAAAGCAAGATTGTGGGATTTCTCTCTTTTATCAAACTTAGATCTTTCTAAATAGAGGATGACTTGATTCGACTAGAACAAAGGAATCATCTAAAACAAGGATTCTCCTCCACAACATGGATGTTTGCCAAACGTGCCATATACAAGTAGCAGTTTTCTATACCATATGAAAGAATGATTGAACATATGAAAAGTAATGCCATTAACATAATCGTATGGATCATTAATGATGGCCATGACCGTTTCCCAAAAGTGCCAGTGGGATTTCACTTCCGTGGGTCCACCAATTGAAGGGCTTGGTATCATGTGTGGACAAGGAAGAAGAAAGGAGACAAACTTGTGATTAATGAATTGCAAAAGGGCATTGGCAACAACTTTACTAAATCAGTCATTGATTGATCCGTTTTTAGGGGTGTATACAATTCGGATTAAGCTTAATCCACCACCAAATCATTTCCTATAGATTGAAAGTTTTCTAATCCATAGCCAATCTAATGCCTATTAAAAACCAAATAACCAAATCATGGATCAATGATTCAGTTCAGTTAAAACCGTTCAATCCATTAGGTAACAGAAAAATAAAATAAAATAAAACAAGCCATAAACTACTATATATTTGATCCCTTAAATTAAGAAGAAAATCAAAAACTCAAGTACTCAAATGGTTACCAATCAAGAGGCATATTCCATACAATTTCTATACAGAACACTAAATGAACAAGTTAGAAATAGAGAGAAATAGAGTTCCTAAAGAAAGCAATCTTCCTAGAAGATTAAATTCAAAACAATCCAAATCCAACCACGTGAAAACAACATTAACCCATTTTTCTACTATTAGAAAAGCGCCTAATTCATCAACGATCTACATAACCCAGATTGGCGAAATTTAAATTGCAAAGTGCGGGGGTATGCAAGCAAGTTCCTTAATCGAAGGGGATTTGCTTTGGGTTGGGTGATTTGATTGGGAAAGCAATGGGTCGAGTGAGAATCATGGAGCTTAGCATAGAGTCTATTTTGGGCCGCTTCAGCGATGAGATAGATTCCAAAGGTGACAACGCCGGTCCCAGGTCTTGGAAGGGCATGCCTAAACTGGTTGCTCAGCATCAGATGCTTCCTCCATTCGTCTCTCCTCTTGAAGAAGTCCCTAGCTTGGAAGAGTGAGAAGAAGAAGAGTAAGAAGAGAAACCCTAGGTCGCCCCAAATCGCAGTGAGATGATATTTTCTTGTCTTTAGCTCAAGTCTTTTTATGTTGCGGACTTTTAGTGGGTTGCGAAAAGATAGTTCAATTGATGTTTTGGGTCAAAATATATATATATTATATTATATTATATGTCAACGGTTTGATTCAGATTCAATCCATAGACAAAGGGTAAAATCCGTCACCAAACTATTACTAATGGATTGAGATTTTTCCAATCTACCACCAAAGAAATAACTATTGGTTAGGTTAAAAAACAACGGATTGAATCGGTTCAGTTCTACGGATCAACGAATTTTTTGTACACCCCTAATCTTTGTATTAGTTTAGTTACCTTTTCGCCATCCATTAAGAATAAAAAAAAAAGGATAATTTGAAAGACTTCAAGAAGATGACAATTATTTGAACTTCAGACTTCTATTTGAAATGCAGGATTTGACTTTTCACTTAAAAGCTTTGTCAGTTTGTTGGAAATCCTGCTAAGCGGGACTGTCCTTTTATTTGGATTTTCTTTAATTGTTAATTTTTCTGTTGTCTAGATCCTTTGTATTTCACCTCACGATGATTGTGGAGGAACCTATCATGGCATGCCACACTACCAAGGGGCAGCCTGCTGCTCGTGTGCATGGCAAGCTGCTCCTTGGTGATGTGACAGATCGTAATAGGTCCTCTCATAGTCACCATGGGGCAAAACCTGATATCATCTCATGAAAAATGGCTAAGAACGTAGAAGGGCTGCAAAGTGCTTTTTGTCTCCTATAGATTGTCAGATTTGTTAGGTATATGTCTTGTATTTCGTTTTAGTCGGATGAGTCCACTGGGTTAGCCAGGGACTGGTTTAAAGTCAAGGGTATTTTGGTAATTGTACCGGGGCTTTCTTGGTGGCCAAGAAAGCAGAGACTATATATGTATAGTCTGTAACCCTAGATCTTGCGCGCTGAAGAGAGGTGAGAGCTCTCTTGCTCGTGGTGTTCCCACACCACGTAGGTGAGACGATGTGAGAGAACGTGTGTCTCTGTGTACTTTACTTGTGATAGTGAAGATGATCGTCTCTGTGCCCGTGGACGTAGCCCTGTTTGGGTGAACCACGTAAATCTCGTGTCTCTTCTTATATGTGGCTTGTTCTTGTTGATCTTGTAATTCATGGATGCGTACAACAGGTGATGTCAAAATCACAACAATTGGTATCAAAGCTGACGTTGGTGTTCCTTGGGTTTCTGAGCGAGGTGGAGATGGCTTGGTGACTTGGAGGTTATGCGCATGAAGATCAACTGATTAAATCATTGTCGAAGGGTTCGGATTTTTGTTTTCGAAACAGAGGAAGAGAGATCAGCTTCGTGATTTCTGGTTGGGCCACCATCGGAGAAGAAGAAGACGAGATTGGGTTCTTCGGTCTCACTGGATCGGAGGACAAAGGATTCACATGTTTTTAGATCTCGGAGTCAATCGCGGCCGGTTAGATTTTAGACCAGAGCATGTTGATCTCTGATGGGCCATTGGAGAAACTCACTTTTCTTTGTTACAGTAACAGAGAACTCGGAATGAAGAAGACGTAACAAACAAATCAGAATTTGAAGAAGACAGAGAAGTTGGGTTTGGATTCCTGTTCCCAACACAGAGGATCATTGTAACCCCGACACTAAAATCGATTTCTGGCGAATCCGGTGAAATCTTCCCCATCAGCGTCGGAGAAGAAGACTGGATCTCCATCGCCAGCCGCCGCTGCTGCCTCCAGTCGCCAATCGTCGCTGCTGCGTGTCCTCCACCGCCGTCGCCGCGGAAGACGATTCGGGAAAAAAGGTTCTGTTGACTGCACATCGTCGCCAGATCAATTAGAGAGAAATTGCAGAGGATTTCTCGGACCAGGGTGTCTAAAACTGGGTGTTGGCCGGTTTTTTTGAATAGTTTCTGTTTACAGAAACTTGGAGCAAAAAAAAAAAAAAGAAAAAAAACAAATCACAGGCACGTTCGCCTGGATTCTCGCCGTCTCCGTCGCCTTTGCCGGCCTTCCAGTCGTCGTCGTCGCCGCTGCTAGCCGTCGCTGGCAGCTGGAGCCAGAGCAAAAGACCCAACTGCAACCCGGTTGCAGTCGTTGTAGTCGCTGTTGCAGAACAGCACCTGGGAGGTTGAAGACGACCCAAGCCGTTTGGGTCTCGGGTTGGGTCGGTTTGACCTAACCGGTGATGAATCAGCCCAGGTCCTCAAGGTTTCAGGTTGGTTCGGATTTCGGGTTAGGTCCGCCCAACCGATGGTCCAAGCCCAGAGCAGTGGAGCAAATTTCAGTTCAGGGTCGGGTCGGGTAGCAATCGACCTGACCTGTTAGCAGCTAAGCCAGTGCAGCAAGCCCAGCAACAGCAGTTCCAAGTCGGTTCTGGGTCGGGTCAGACCTGACAGGTGTATGCAGAGTCCAGCGCAGCAGAACAGCAAGCCGTGACATCATCAGTGACGTCAACAGTATGGTCAAACTAGTTTGACCAGATCAACGACTAGAAATTATTTCTGCGATATCTTAATCGTCTGATGTCCGATCGGAGATCCGTTTGCGCCTACGGGCTCGTTTCGAGCAGATCTACGCAGTGGAAGAGGGTGATTGGCTGTTTGACAGTCAAGGAGGAGGTTTGACCGATTGGAGCGTAGAAACTTGTTTCTACGATATCGGAGCCATTCTGAGTCGGATTTTAGATCCGTTTCTTCCAGCGTGCTCGTGGTGACGAGATCTATAACTTGATAGAGAAATCTGGAGGAGATTTGAACAGATGTGGATTCAGCCTTGAATCGGGTCTACTCGACCTGGTTGTTGTTGCAAACCCAATAATAGGAGTCGTCGGCCTAGTTGCAAAGGGTTTGCTATTTCAAACGAAGTTATTCGTTTGGGGTTCACATGCTTTTCGGATCGCATGTGATGTTATTCATCTTGCCAGAGCAAGGCCGGAAAAGCAACAAGGAGGAGCTGATGTGTCAGCAGTTGTCAAACATTTGTTTGATTGATCGGAGGCCCGGTCAAATGGAGTTTTTGACCGTTCGGAGGCAGAGGTTTCTACAATTGTAAAGTCATCTGGACTTGTATTCCCGATCTATTTTGCTTGCATGCTTGTGGTGATTGGATCTTCAAAGTGATGTTAAAGATGGGACAAGATGGTGAGTGATTCACAATATCACTCAGATTCGTCAATGGTTTCGAGCTTTAAGTTCGAGGTGGAATTTGACGAGATGAACTTTGCTCAAACTTCATGTGTTGGTTCAACAAATCAAAATGTTGAAGAAGACTGTATCGTTGGTGCAGTGACGTACCATTCAGCAAGGTAAGTGAAGACATTTCCGGTTTTATCTCCTGGTAGCTCGAGTTGTACGGAATTCAAGCCAAGGTGGAGATTGTTAGGTATATGTCTTGTATTCCGGTTTAGTCAGATGAGTCCACTGGGTTAGCCACGGACTGGTTTAAGGTCAAGGGTATTTTGGTAATTGTACCGGGGCTTTCTTGGTGGCCAAGAAAGCGGAGACTATATATGTATAGTCTGTAACCCTAGATCTTGCGCGCTGAAGAGAGGTGAGAGCTCTCTTGCCCGTGGTGTTCCCACACCACGTAGGTGAGACGATGTGAGAGAACGTGTGTCTCTGTGTACTTTACTTGTGATAGTGAAGATGATCGTTTCTGTGCCCGTGGATATAGCTCTGTTTGGGTGAACCACGTAAATCTCGTGTCTCTTCCTGTGGTTGCTTGTTCTTGTTTGATCTTGTGATTGATGTATGCGAACAACAGGTGATGTCTAAATCACAACAAGATTAATGATCTACGAAGGTGATTGTCATGTAAATTAAAAAGGGCCCAGGTTTCAAGTGTCCATATAGAACCCTTCTGTGTAGGTTATATCATCAATAACTATCAATGACTCGGCCTATTTGACTTTTTCTTTCTTTGGTAAAATGGAAAGTAATTAAAACAAACCCCTTTAAAAGTTTAGCATACTTTTAACCTACTATTTCCTAGCGTACATCATACTGATCCTCTTTCTTAAAATTATTTTGTAAGTTTGGGCCCAGTGTCATCTTGATCTTGTTTCGCATGTATCCTTCTGTAATGGAATTCTATCCTATCGCAACTAAAATGGGCCAAGATATTTTGACTGGAAGAGATGAATCATCTTGTGTGTTGTATTAGTTATATAGAGATTACAAAATATCTTACATAATTTAAGGAGGTTTCTTCCTGTATGAGTTGTATAGACATATTGGAAAAATGAAAGATTGCACATCGTCAACCTGTACATATGGTTTTAGCAAAGGATGGTAAGAGGGTGATTGTGAATATATAATTGATTTCATTTTGAATCTCCTTGTGGCTGCATTTTTAATTTATTACACCCCCTTAAGATCAATGACAAGGATTTAACATTGACCTTCGTCTAAAGCTTGTTGAAATGGACGATTGATAATCCTTTAATGAAAACGTCCATGAAGGTCTTTCCGAACCACTTTTTTGCGGATAAAGTGATAGTCCACCTCCACATTCTTGGTTTAAGCATGAAAGTTTGGACTTGCTGATAGATGAAAAGCGCTAATATTATCACACTAGGAGGACTTTCTTCTCTCTCTCTTTTTTTTTTTTTTTTTGATACCTAGGGTATCCTTTGCTAGTCCAGCCTTTGGACTTGGACTTCAGCTTGGAGGTTACACAATTTTGACGAGCAAAGACTATTCCTGAAGGGATACATATATGACCACACACATAATACTCGGATAGTGAGATCTTTAAGGAGACTACAAATCCAAGATACTTGCGCAGCAGTGATAACAAAAGAGTGATACTCGGCTTCTATTAAAAATTTGGCAACCATCGGTTGTTTCTTAGCACTCTAGGAGATAAGATTATCACTAATATGGCAACCGTCGGAGTTTTAGATATTTACATTAGAAGTAGAAAGAGAACAGTAGTAAACAAAATATACCCAAAACAAGGTGGAGAGATTTGAAGGGGGAAAGAGCAAATATATTTAAGGACAAAATGATTGAGAAAGGAAAATGGAATATTGAAGGAGGTACTACAGTAGTGTGGAATCAAATGGCTAATTGCATTAGGAATGTTGCAAATGAGATACTTGGAGAATCTAAAGGAAAGAGACATATTAATAAAGAAACATGGTAGTGGAGTGTGGAGGTTCAGGAAGTTATCTGACAAAAAAGACATCGCTACAAAGTTTGGCAGGAGACTACGAGTATGGAAAATTTTGAATTGTACAAGAAGGCAAAAAAAAAATCTAAGAAAGTAGGAAAGTAGTAAGTAGTGCAAAGTACAAAGCATACAATGACTTCTATAATAGGTTGGGAGCAAGAGAAGGAGAAAAAGATATTTTTAAGCTCACAAAAATAAGAGAAAAGAAAAGTAGAGACTTAGATCATGTCAAATATATCAAGAACAATGAGGAAAATATTCTGATGAAGGACAATGATATTAAAAAAAGGTGGAAGGAATATTTTAACAAACTTCTAAATGAAGAATATTTGGGCAATACTTGAGTTAAAGAGGATATTTCATCACTAGAGTATACTTTTTTCCGTAGAATTAGAGGGGTGGAAATGAAGGAAGCATTGAAACGAATGAAGATAAGAAAGGCAACAAGCCTAGATGGTATTCCGATAGAGATATTAAAATGCTTAGGAGAGGTTAGGGTGAGTTGGTTATGTAGACTATTTAATAAGATACTTGTGACAAAGAAAATGCCGGATGAATGAAGAAGAAGCATTGTAGTACCTATATATAAGAATAAGGGAGATATACAAAATTGTACCACCTATCGAGGGATTAAACTTATGAGTCATACTAAGAAGTTATGGGAGAGAATAATGGAGCAAAGACCGAGATGAAAGGCCAAGATCTCTGAAAATCAATTTAGTTTTATGCCAGGGAGATCAACTATGGAAGCTATCTTTTCACTTAGTCAATTAATGAAAAAATATCAAATAAAGAGAAAAATTCTACACATGGTCTTTATCAATTTGGATAAAGCCTATGATAGGGTACCGAGGAATTTAATTTGGTAGATTTTAAAAAAAAGGAATGTCCCCAGAAGTTACATTGAAAATTTTAAGGATATGTATGAAGGAGCAGTGACAATTGTAAAAACCACATGTAGAGAAACAGATGGATTCCCCGTAATTATAGGTTTACATCAGGGATCAACCTTAAGTCCTTATCTCTTTGCATTAATTATGGATGATTTAATTGTGCATATTCAAGAAGAAGTACCATGGTATATATTATTTGCAGATAATATAGTATTAGTGGATGAATCAAGAGATGGTGTCAATGCAAAACTTGAGAGATAGTGGGGGGCATTAGAATCTAGAGGCTATAAAATAAGTAGTATAAAGACAAAACATATGGATTACAACTTCAGTAAATATATACAAAGTGTCAAAACCACACTCCCCATCTCACAACTCATCTCACAACTGTCCTATGTGGCATATCTAACTAATTTATTTTGCTTTTAACATTGTAGAGATGATAGAGGAAAATTGCCACATAGAACAATTGTGAAATGAATTGTGAGATAGGGAGTGTGGCTAGCATTTCTCGTTATATTGAGATCACAAAATATATTACATAATTTAAGGAGGTTTGTCTCCATGTATGAGTTGTATAGACATATTGCAAAATGAAAGATAGCACGTGGTCAACCTTCGCTGGACACATGGTTTTAGCAAAGGATGCTAGGAGAGTGATTGTGAGGATACGATTGATATCAATTTGAATCACTGTGATTTTCTCTCTTGATTGCATTTTTTTCTTTATTAAATACGACATTATTGCAGCTATCACTATCATCTATAAAAAGCCTTATTTTCTCCAAATAATTAAAAAAAGAACATGTGGCATGCTTGCTATGGGACGCATGTTGGATTCAGCATGTTGCTAAGATTATAGGTGAATCTTCTAATTAGGTTTTAATCTGTGACCGTAGAAGCTTGAATTGAGATCAGACGCGGGTAAAAAGTCTTGGATCGACTTCTTAGATGTGACTAATTTCTCTCACTTGTCAGGTAATGTGGGATTCCAAAAGAGGTAGCAATAGTGGTGACTCCTTGGAATTGCTCTAAATGAAGGAGATGAGAACCCTTGGTTGATCATCCATAAGATGAGTGTATGCATTCACAACAAATGCACAGGATCTAACATAGGAACGTACAAAGTTCTCGAGAGTTCGGATCCAGCACCCATCTGAAACTGATTGTTCCGACACTAAATAGTTAAAAGTGGTACAAGGGGTGCATGGGTAGATTTTTTTTTTATTTTTATTTTAAGATAGCCCATCCTAATAATTTTCTTAGCAAATTTATAGGATTAATCTAGAGTTAATAATTGGATCAGTGTCCTAGTGCTGGCAGTCCTAAGATGAATGCGTCATGTGCACCTCATATCCTTAGAGTCATCCTTTTTTACTGTTTTTTGTTAAAACTGCCAATAAGTGAAATCTAGAAAATACATTGATTCAATGAAATCTTATTCTTCTTTCAGGGCTGTACAGATGCAGGCTTGGAGATGTGGTACAAGTTTCTGGGTTTTATGGGGAGACCCCAAAACTAACTTTCATCTGCAGGAGAAAGCTAATCTTAACCATAAACATTGACAAAAACACTGAAAGAGACCTTCAGTTCGCTGTGGAAAGAGGGTCCCGGCCCCTCTCCAGAGCAAAATTTGAGCTTGTTGATTTCACTAGCCATGCAAGTGTGACCCATCAACCAGGTCACTACATAATTTACTGGGAGATCAAGGGTGAAGGCGACGAAGATATTCTCGCGGAATGTTGTCGAGAGATCGATCAGTCATTTGTTGACTATGGCTACATTGTCTCAAGGAAGTCGAATTCAATTGGGCCATTAGAGCTCCGCATTGTTGAGAACGGGACCTTCAAGAAGATTTTGGACTACTTCATCGCTAACGGAGCAGCAATGAGCCAATTTAAGACACCTAGGTGCACAAACAACCCCGATCTACTCACTATTCTTGACCATTGCACCACTAGGCGATTTCTGAGCACAGCTTTCGGGTAAAAGGTTTTTCATGCTATGTTTAAGCCCTCAAGAAATCTTAATGCTCTAATTAGAAGTTAAACATGTTTGAGATTTCATGGGTTACAGTTATGGACTGAAGGAGACATTGAATATGATGGTTGATCAAGTTACTAACCAGGTAGATGAAACATGGGAATCAAAGAAGAACTTTCAGGATAAAAACCTACATTGCGGAGTATATTACATCCATAGAGAGAGAAATAAGGGTGTGTCTGGCCGCTCAAGAAGAGTCTCGAGAGAGAGAGAGAGAGAGAGAGAGAGAGAGAGAGAGAGAGAGGGCATACGAATTACATGGATTGGATGGAATCTCTCATCTTACGAGATATGTCATGGTTGATAAGTTGGTGAGTTTATACCTTTTATGCGACGGTAAGTTTATGAGAGTAATTTTCAAGTCAATTTTCTCAATCAATATTGGCTGTAGCTACATCATCATTAATGTCTTGTCCAATTATTATGAGGTTAGCTACATAAATTCAATTTCTCCATTGCAAACTATCTTCAGCGCTACTAATTTTCTTATAGTGGACACAAAATTTGGTTTGATATTTTTTAATGGCTAATGGTCCCTTTGACATCAACTCTCCAGCTTTTGGGATTTAAACAGTATCTCAAACAATTTTCTAGTTGGTCATAAATAAAGTATAGGAAGTTAGGGTTGGGGGAAATACCATAAAATGATTCTTTACAATTATAAGTGTTGATGATACAATAATGGAATATTGGATGAGTTCTAGCTTTGAGTCATCACAAAGTCCTAAAAGCCTGATTTGAAAACTTTGGATCATTCGACACTAACTAGTCGATTATGGTTAGTAGGGTTCATTGATGGGTTGGGCCAGGCTCTTCATATCCAGGCACAATTCAACCTGAAGTTGAATCTTGTATCTAGCCAAAGCCCGACACAACCGTAAGTATTAAGCTTGAGCCAGCCCATTTAGTCAATCGGGCTAGGTTGAATTGGGCTTGTATTAGTTGTTTGAGCTGTTTGGCCGTTCTTAGGACAAATTGATCAATAAATTACTTGCGAGCTGGGCTGGGCCAAGCTTTGGACTTTTTATCACTCAATCTAAGCTTGACAGAAATATTAACCGGGACTAGACTTTACATCTCTGCCCGGCCTAGAGCGGGTTGTGCCCAAATTGGGCTCTTGCTGGCCCAGCTCATGAGGACCAGTATTTGTGGTGTCTCTAGTGAGTATAAATATAGCAATGTTATTCAACCCAGAAAAGAAAGAAAAATGAGAAAGAAAAATGCAATTTTCAGCATTTTGTTAGAAAATTAATCTTACTTTTGTATTTTTTTTCCAACTTTAAGTTTTGGGATTTTTATCAAAAAATAAAGCATAAACCTGAATTAACCGAATTGATTAAGGAATATATGAAAATATCGGATTAGGGTGTTGTACACATGGAAAAAAGACAATTTTACCCCTAATGATATCGTTAGGCATCCTTCATTATGCTCACATCCATCTCCGGACGACATCATTAGGTGTTGGGGTTTTTTTCTTCTCTTTCCATCTTCTTCCTTTATTTTCCATCTTGTTCCTCTATCTTTAGTGCTCTTGTTTTCCATTTTCAATCTCTTGTTCTATGCATTGTAAGGACATCATTTTTCAATCATTGTGAGATTCTTATCTCTATTGTTTTCTCCTCCATTACCTATTTTTTCAACTCTAAAACCCAAATGCTTGGGCGCACTTTCCACCTTTAGAATCTATTGCAGTAACAATTAAGGGTTTGATTCAGGTGCCGATAGTATGAATCCTTATTTTTCCATTTCATCTTGATGGGGTTTTGGGTCTGAATTTATCTTCATGCTTTCAAGATGTGTTTTTCTTTTCATGGGTTCTTTGTGTTTTGTTATTTTTTTGGCTTTTGAGGTGTGCATTGTACTATATCTTGGAACTTGGATATCTTAGTTTTGGGAATTAAAGAAAAGATTAGTACTTTCAATAAACAATTCATATTTTAGTTAATTTTTTCCTTTAGAATTTTTAACATGCATCTATTGGGTGATGGGTTTGTGAAACAAATTGGTTCAAACATCTGAAAGAGAACCATTCCTTGGTATTTTGTTAAAAATTTTTTTGCGTTTTCTCATTTCTCAACTGTCTTATTGTTGGGTGAATCTTTCATTTAAGGGGTTGGTTGTTTTCAAAGGAGCTAAATTGAATAGCCATTGTTATTAGAAAACAGTTATGTTGGTTATCTTGTATGGAGTCGAATGTTCGGTGAAAAGAAATAAGAGGACCATCCAGTTGAGATGCGCATTCTAATTCCAGCCTGAGATTTAGCTTAGAACACACCCAAACGACAACCAAATCTGACACAAGCAACTTAAAAAAAAAAGGGCTCAGCACACTCCCAAAAAGAAGGAATCTCACAAAAAATTTTGGAAGTATAGAATTGGGAAATCTTTGTTAAGGGAAACAAATAGCACTCAAGCTATCTAGTGGCGAAATAGAATTGAAATGACTTGAGTACTTCTGCTTTCCATTGAGCCCTCAAGCTTCCTTATGTACTATGTTTCCCTTTAAGTTGTGACATCCTCAGTTCTTGCAAAAAAAAAAAAAAAACAAAATCATAAAGGTCTAGGTGTCTAATATTATGATTCTCACCTAATAAAGGAAATGGGCATACTTCTTTAAAAATAGAGAATTGCAAGGATTTTCTTCAAATTATTGTTTTGGAAATTGCAATTTATCTTCTATACTCTTATTGGTATTTCAAGTCAAATATGGGAGGTAATGTTTAAACTACAGGACACATTACCATGTGCCATTAACTGCCTAACTTAATCTAAATTATTTCTCTTATTTAGCAAAAGAAAATCAACAAGAGTTAAATGAGGGGGAGAAAGTGAGGTTGGCATGAAGATCTCATGTGAGGAGCCCCATGTGTTAACCCATATGCACCATCCTTCCAATATGTCATTGCGATGCCCCTTATTCTCCCATACACGTTCTTGTATCATTCTTTTAATCCTCTATTTTATTTTTTATTTTTAATAGAATTTGGTATCAACCTACTTTATTATATATTATTGAAAGTTTCAAAATTTTACAGCATATATATATATATGTATTTCTTACATATCCCAATTGTACTTACCAACAAGATTGTGAGGTACTAGTGATATTCTACTTTGGTGGAGCTTTTGTTTAGGATAATAGAAATTTAGTCTATAATGGAGGTTACACAAAGATGGTGTTCTTGAGAAGGTCCATAACATATTTCCAATTGGTTGAAAGAAGCCCACTCCTTGAAGATCTCAAACTAAAAGTGCATCATCTATGGAAGCAAAACATTTATGTTGTTATAAAAGCATGTCAAGAAATAATCAAAATCCATGCTGTGAAATAAAATTACAAAGGGATGTTTGTCACCAACCCAATTGTTCATCCAATCACCCTTAAGCAAACCCTTTATGATTTCTGGTGTTGTAGGTGTCATCAATTTCCTAACTGTACTCTTCCTATAATTAAAATTAAAAAGCCTAGTGTGAAACATTAGCTAATCAGGGGATGCTAATAATGAATCCATAAATGTGAATGAATGTTTCCAAATACCTTTCATCTCTTCCCCACTCATTTCGAAATATGTAGACAATTTCGATCTCCTCTGGGGTAAACTAGTACAGTGGATTCTTCCCCCATACTCCACCAATGTCATATTCAGCCATCCATGGTGGAGACTCTTTGGATCCGTAAAACATGGAGGGAATCTTGCTCAAAGGTGATTTACCTAACACTGATTTAGATGGTCTTGGAGATGGTGTATTAAAAAGTCCATGAACTAGATGTGGGATAGAAGAAAATGGACTCATGTGAGTTTTTGCGGGAGTGCTTGGACTTTTTTGGGATTGAGTTAATCTTGGACTTCTGCAGGTTGGACTACCAATTTCACATGATGATCGTTTGGATTTAAATCAATCTATTGGACTTTTGGATAAGTTTGGAAGTTGGCAGTTTTTTTCCTTAACTATTTGGATTTTAGAGGGAGTTTGGATTTTTTTGGGTGCTTCGATTTTTGTGGACAAAGGTGAGTGGGTTTTCCTTCACTTGTGGGCTTGGGTTTTTTGGATGAATGAGATGCCAGAGAAATTATATGGTGAGGATGGGATGTTTGCTTATTTGCTAACTCCCCTTCATTTCTCTGTTTAAAATATGAAACATTAGTTGGACATGTCACAAGTATGAAGCCATGCTATTAGGTTGATATGTGCAATACCTTTAGGGGGTCCTCTAGGCATGACAAACAATCCTATAAGTTGAATCCCTCAAAATCTGATAAACATGCTGCTCTAAATTTTGTAGCTTTACATCTGAGAATGTCAACGAACTTTGTAAACACAACTGATTTATCTTCTACTTTATCAACTTCGTCACATGATGCTAATATATTCTCAGTGAACCCCTAAGTCTGCAAGAGACGGAATTATACCATTCAGAAATTAAATGTAATTATAAAAAGGATGAAACTAACGTATAAGTAATGTTATGAATATGAGACAAAAGGATGCACATGAGAGGAAATGACATTTGGTCTATCTTTGTTGCCAGATATAGGACGGCCAATGCATAGCCTCGTAATACCTCTATACCATTTAAAATAATCTTCAGTGTGTGGGCCAGCATTGCCCTCTTCTCCATAAATAATCCTATCCATCCTACTATTCCAAACTTTGTGATAAATGACATTCTTCTTATCCAGAATGTATTCGATATTGGGATCTTTTCATTGCGCATGTATGGCCTTAAGAAAGTAGGTGGCATAATTTGAACCAATCCAAACTATTTCATGACCCGCTTGGGACAGTGCCGCTCTACATTATAATAACATATCAATGCCGTGGAAAACAGAAAAAGAAGTACATCAGCATCTTCAAAATAATGCGAGAAGTCTCCATAGTCTTGGTATGGTAGCAAATTAAGGTACAAAAAAATATTACATAAATAAATTATTTACAAACAGAATTGTACAAAATGATTTTTAAGTACAAGATGATGCAAACAACATCGTATACGTAATAATATGTTGTTGATTTCCTAAATATTAAATACTCACAGCATCAACTTCCATATTATCAAGTTGTCTTCTGGCTTCCCCAATATTCATGAGATAATGATGATACCTTAATCTCTTATACCATGTTTGGAATAAAGGAAACTCAAAATCTTTGTCCCAGTCAGAAAATTGCCGAATGAGCCTATTGATTGTCATATGCGAGTATGGCCAAATCTGACATTTGTGCAAAAAGAATATTAAATAAAAATTTTGCACTTTAAATGCTAAAACAACAATTATGAACATGTTTTATATTATGTCAATTACCTGCAATAGTTTAAGAGGACTTGTTATAGTCTTTACAAATTTTCCTTTATTTGAGCAACTGGATACGTTGGCAAGGCTCCTATAAAGATTTACAAGGCATACAGGTCCCTATACACGCCTTTCAAACGTTTTAAATAATTATAGAATGTAGGCTAGAGCATTACTACCTGATGAGGTACAAAAAATCTGACCCGCAACTAGACAAAATAAAAAGGCATGAGTACGCCTCTCATCTTGATCCTTAGGTTTACTCATGGGAGATCTTGAAAAATTTTCTCTAAACCATGTAAACTTAATCTGCACCTTATACCGGTCAAGTATAGATCAGGTGCCATTTTCAACAATTCATTACATAATGTGACCATAGCAATTGGGGAGGAGAATGTCTGGCTACTGACTAAAAAGCCATCAATGAGGAGGCCATAGATGTCAGTAACATCCTCTAATGCTACAGTGGCCTCCTCACTATTGAGATAGAAGGTATTGTTTCAAGCCTCCACCTCTCCACTGAACCCATTATTAGGGCATGATCAAGTTCAATCCTTTTAATTTTTGCTAAGTGCTCTAGCCCACTTTTGCATATAAGCTCCAACATATGGTCATTTATTTCCCAAGTATCATAATTTGAGGTGGGAATGCATCTTAAGGGGCATTTCTCTTGCATTTAAATAGTGATACACCAAGTTAACCTAGTGTATTGTCAGAGCATAAGTAAAAAAAAAAAAAAAATACATTACTACACTTATCATCCAAAATAAATTTATAACTTTTCATTCCAGACCCGTTGTAAGATATGATTTTCTTGGTCATATAAAACAAAACATCATTATTCATTGGACCAGGATGAAACTCTATTATATTACAAATGTCTTTGCAGAAATGGAAATTCCACTAATGAAAACAAAGAACTAAGAAGTTAGAAAGAATTTTTAAGTAATACTGCAGATTTAGGAAGTGTAGAATGAACATGTGTTAAAATGGACAACTTATTGAACAAAGGTAGTACCTCTTCGCCAAGTGAATGTATTGACCTTATATATACTTGGAAAATGCCTCATTTCTAATGCCATTTCCCAAGGTCCATGCCTTACTTCACTAATGTTTTGTCATCCTACATGAGGTGAAATAGCCACTGTAAGGGTCTCTCATGGAACATTGCTTATGAAAAATGTCCAAGGCTAGAAATGGGCTAACCACAATTAACACTCAGTAGCTACAAAGTCACATGTGGAAAAAAGGATCAAGTAACTGATCCATTGATCCATTTAGCACACATTTTCATATAGAGCCATGGCCAAGTTATAAAAAAAAGTTACTTGTTTTGGAAAATTAGAAACAGATGTAGCATATCAGCCATTCTTTACATCCTAGCTAGCTCTTGAGTTGGCATTTGGAGTCTTAACTGAAGGGGAAAACCCATTTGTAAATTAATAGAGTTTGTAAAGTCACACACTCATGGGTTCTTGGATTGAGATGCTTGGAATTCAAGCTATGTACTATGCCTTTTATGTACCCAACTTATGAAATGAGATCAAAATCAAAATGAGCACTCAAATGAAATTGTACCCAGATTCCAAAATCCATCTATTTATGGTTATAAGCTGATACAAAATCAAATACCACTAAGAAATAATAGTCAAACCAAATTAGAAAAACCATTGAAATGGTCACTTAAATGAAAACAACCACATAATCAAAATAACCCCAAAGCATCAGATTAGTCCAAATAATATAATCAGATGATCTTTCTATTCTATTTAATATGGCCTTTTCAATAATTATATTAATTTCCAAAAATAAATTTATCAATAGGGTAAATTTAAGACATATTTGTGCATATACTGAAGTCCTCTAAAAAAATCAAAGCATGACTGCATGAGTCAAGGACACTAGTTCTCAAGTTTTAGTCTACTTGTTTTGAAGCTAGGCATGCTCAAAACAGTCCAACAAAAGCACATTAGAACCTACATTGATTAGAAAAAAAACATGATAATGATAGACAGAGGATCTAACTCAATCCTACAACGAAAGGGTTTCTTGAGAATGAAATCTATGACACTTTAAGGTAATTTTTCTTCTATCTTCTTTCTTTTTGTTTTTTGTTTTTTCTCAAATTAGTTTCTTCAACTTTCATCACAACCAAACCCAACCCCATCACCATACCATCCACGCTAAAATCTTGTGAATCCTCTGGCTATGAAATCCTCATTACTTTTAATAACAAGCTCCATCTCTTCACTTGAAAAAAAAATAAAAATAAAAACTTCCGAAACCTTACTCTTCAGATCAAGCCATTCATACCCATCTAGGAAACATCCCTATCGACTCACATCCCAAAACACAATGAACTAATCATTTGATACATTGAGTTGGAAAAAAAAATCATCTTTATCATCCATTTGATAATACCCCAAACAGTCTCAAAGAAGAAAAGAAAATAGATAAATATAAGAAGAATAACTTGCCGGAGAAGAAGACTAACATGGAGACTGACTACTAATGTTGCACGGAGAAAAGAGATGACCTGAGCATGGATGTCGATGTTGCACTGTGAGAAGAGATGCTTACCCTAATGATGTCGCAAGGATGGAGAAGAGGAGAGAAGAGGAACGATGTCGCAAGGATGGAGAAGAGGAGGGAAGATGTTTAGAGCCCCTAACAATATCGTCTGAACAAAGCCCTAAGGCTATATTTCTCCTTTTACTAAGTACGAACTCTAAATTAGATTTTTTTTCATTTATTTCTTAATCAATTCTTTTAATCAGGGTTTCTGCTTAATTTTTTGGTAAAAATCCCTTAAATGTTTTTATTATGAAATAACATTTTGATAGTTGTCATCCAATCATAGTTTTTTCTATTCAATTGCAATATGATCCTTAGGCTATTATTATATATATGAAGTGAATAGGTTTCAAATTAAAACCAACTAGAATTAGCTTCAATTAATTTTATCCATCCTACAATTTTGACGTCATGACCATCAATTCCATTTCCACCAATTCTCATACTCAAATGATATAATGATATAATTACCATTAATTCTAATACTGTCCATTTCAATACCCAGTTGCTTTTTAATCTCATAGCTTTATATCTCCTCCCCACGTCTCTCTTACCAAGCAATTGCAATAACTCCCAAATGCTCTCACAATCAACCCTAGCCTTCCTATTCCTATCCTCTTCATTTCTCTATGTGTAACATGCGACGCCTGCGACCCCTTCGTTTTTCTCGACGCCTTCATCATCATCTCCACAGTTAACTGCTTCTTTGTTGTTGTGCCCTTCAGTTTCTTTTGCTTATTTCACATCTTAGGCTGCAAAGCAGACGACTTCACTACTGCTCGCCATTAATTGCTCTGTTGTCATCATCTCAAGAATACCCAATCAAGGTACTGTCGATTTCGTTTGAATCGAATACACCCTAGAGGTTCTTTTTTTTTTTTTTTTTTTGGGCGGGGGGTGTGGGGTGGGGGGGTGGGGGTGGAAGCTCTTCTTCATTGTTTCTCTCTTTTTTTCAATTTGATCTTTCAGTCTTCAACTTAATGTTTTTTTCTTTTTTTTGGGAGCAAATGATTGTACAAATGAATTAAAAAACTCATGGTTTTTCTTTATGATAATTCAGCCTTAGAGGCCTTGGTTGGAAATCAATAATTTATACTGCTACTTGCTATAAAGAGAGGACTAGAGGGTGGACAATTGTTATTGCTAATATGTTGCCTAAAATTTACAAATGTGAACACGCACACAACACAACTTATTGATAATATCAAGCAGCTATGAGGTTTATGTCTTATATTCCGGTTTAGCCGGATTGGTTCATTAGTCTAGCCAATGACCAGGTTAGGGTCAAGGGTAATTTGCCTTTGTACCAGGGCTTTCTTAGTGGCAAAAAAAGCATACATTATATATTCATGTAATGTAACCCCAAACTCTATGTAGAAGATGTGGCAGATCTTTTCCCCGTGATATAAATCACGTAGAACCATGTAGGGTGTAGAAAGGTGTGAGCTCTCTTCCCCGTAGTGTTGGCACACCATGTATGGCAAGGTACTATGAGAACAAGATTAAGACCTGTGAGGATTGAGGAGCTAAGTATTAAAGGAGCGGGAGTCCTTGTAATAAATTGCCCAGTATCTTTTATAGTAAAATTGAGCAAGATGTTCACAACTCGTGGAGGTAGCCTTTATGGTGAATCACATAAAATCTGTGTGTCATGATTGCATGGTTTTCTTCTTCTCTTTGTGTGTGATGATGTTGACGTATTTACCCTTGATCCAATCTAACTGCAACTCTAGTAATAATGCTTCCGCATGTGCATAATAGCAGCTTCCATGGATATATGAGGACATGATTATGATTGTACTCAAGAGCACCATCAAACACACCTGCCTCATTTTATTTCTTTTTTTTTTCCCTTTTTTGTACATCGGTAGGATATGTGTGTGCAAAGATTAGTTGACATATCCTCTTCCTTCATGGCTCGATCTTCTTTTTCATTTAGAAAGTAAGGGCCTATTTGCCAATATTGTAATCATGTTGTTTCCAATTTTGTGTTCAGATCAGATTAAGTTGAGATCGAGTTGCATTGAGACTAGACTCTACAGAACTTATTTGGTAATATTATATTAAAATACTCTACTAAGACTAAGCCATACGGAATTTATTTGGAAACGGTGTAAGATTTTCTTCCCAACAAACGGAAGCGGGAGAATCATAAGATCTAAAATATGGGACCCACTTTTTAAATGTTTACGGTACTCTATTATTGGCATACATGGGACCTACCTATAGAAGTTACAATTTAGTAACCGCTTTTAAAAATAAAAACATCGGGCTCATATTCATAGGATTTATAAGGTGGGCCTGCTTTTATAGGAATTGTACTGTGGGCCCACCTTTTTTTAAATGCAAATATGGGACCCATCTTTATAAAATATAGAATGGTACACACATTCAGAAATTAGAATATTAGCCCACATTCATAGAATTTATAATGTAGGTCCACATTTTGTGATTGTAAATACACTACCCTCATTAGGAATCACAAAAAGGAGCCACATTTTTGTGATTTTGTACATAGACCCACATTTAAAAATATTAATGTGGTGCCCACTTTTAGAAATTATAATAGAATATAATGTAGAGCCATCTTATTTGTTGATTGTGAACTTGAGACCCACTTTAAAAAAATAAATTATGTGGCACTGACCTTTAGAAATTAGAACATGGGCCACATTCAAAGGATTGACAATGTGAGCCCATATTCATAAGAATTATATGTGGCTCCACTGTAACCACATAACCTACATTTAGAACTAGACCATGGGGCCCACACTCAAAATGTGGTCTTACCATTATAAGAAATTAGAAATTACAATATGGGCCCACTTTTTGTGATTGTTACGACACTACAAGATGATGCATTTCAGCGACATTTTTCAATGGCGAGTGTCTAATTGTGTCAACAATGGTGACCGTATTACCAATGTAATGCTTCCAACGTCAGCCATGAATTTGGGATTTGAATTATTTGCTGTCGCATATACATTTCATCAATGAAACTAGATATTTCCTGCCGGTTTTTTAGAAGCATTTGTAAAAGTCACATTTTTACCGACGTAAAATAAATATTCATCGGCAAATGTTAGTCCCTTTTAACTTTCTTTTTACAAAAAATTAAAATAAAAAAGTTATGGCCTATGAAGTTTTGGATTTTTTCTACAAAGTTATTGTCTGTAATTATTATTATTACCGACATTTTTTAAAAAACATCAGTAAAATTCATATTTTACTGACGTAAAATAAATATTTATCAGCAAAGGTTAGTCCCTTTTCACTTTTTTTACAAAAAAAATTAAAACAAATAAAGTTTTGGCCAATGAAGTTTTGGATTTTTGTGACGAAAATAATTGTCAGTAATTATTATTACTAACAATTAATTTTAAACGTCGATAAATTTTTTATTTATACCGATGTAATGGTGAGTGGGCAAATGCAATGAGTTATAACTTATTCTTAGAGAAAATTGAAATAAAATAAATTTTTACTAACAAATTTTGGACTTTTGGCGACGAAAATAAGTCGTCGGTGAATGTCTACTTTTTATTGGCGTTAATTGGAACCCCTTTTTCACTCCCCTGCCACCAAACCCTTTTTTCTCCCTCTCTACTCTATGATCTTGCCCTCTCTCCTCGCGTTCTTTGATCTCCATCTCTCCTCAAGTTCTCTGCTTTCCCTGTCTCTTCAAGTTCTCTGCTCATCGACGTTCTTTGCTTACTGGCGTTCTTTGCTCTCTCTTTCTCTCCTTGCCTCTCTACTCTCCCCCTCTCTATAATGGCATCTCTTCTCTACGAGCCGGCGTTCTCTGCTCACTAGCATTGTCTAATCTCTCCCTCTCTATAACTGCGTCTGCTCTTTTCTGCGAGTTGGCGTTCTCTAATCACTGGCGTTGTCTGCTCTCTCCCTCTCTATCTCTCCTTCTCCTCTCTTCCTCCCTCCCTCCCTCTCTACTCTCTTCTCTCTTCTAATCTGCGCGAAAAGGTTAAAAAGTGAAAACCCCAATTTTTACTCTGTCCTCGCTGCTAACCTTTACCATGCTCGCCGTGCATTTTCTTCTCTGCCGTGCTCCCAAACTTCTTCCTTTGCTGCTCGTTCTCTCTGCTCTCTCGCTCTTCTTTGTCGTGCTTTCTCCTCGCTTCTGATCTCTCTCATTTGCTCCCTCCCCACTTCTCTATCATGCTACCGTGCTTCCTCTGCTGCATGTCCTCCCTTTTCCTCCTCTTTTTCTTTGAGTATGTTTGTATGGCATGCCAAAAACCCTATCCATTTTGCTCCACAAAAAAAAAAAAAAACAAACCGTATCCAATTTGCTCCTGTTTTCATTGTATTTGTAGACTTTCTTTTTTTTTTTTTTTGGTGTGTGTGTGTAGTTTTTTATCCTTTCATTGTATTTGTAGGCCTCTTTTTTGTTTTAGGGGGGGGGGGGGGGGGGTGTGGGTTTGATTGTCAATTTATATATGGAAGTGACCACACGCACAATTGTGATTGGTTTGGTATGAATCTTAGCCTGATTAAAAAACACGCATAAGTTGCTCTCTTGGATTTTGGAGAATGAAGAGTATAGAAATTTGAGAATGTAAGAGATTTCTTTGATACCAGCTTAATTTTTACTATGAAAAAAACCGCCATTATCAACAGATCAAGAACAAACCAAGAAATTTTAAAAGAGAATCACCCCAACCAATGCAAAAAGGAAAATATCACTCACATACAAGTGGTTGTTGGCCAAGTGGGTCCAGACCAAATGCTTTATAAAACACAAGTAAAGCTGTGCAAAAGTGTATTAAATACAGTTCAAGACAATTCCTCTCTGAATCTATGGCATAAGAGGCTTGGTCATGTGAGTGAGAAAGGCCTGTAGATGTTGGCAAAAAAAGATTTAATTCCTTGCTCCAAAGGTATATCCCTTGACCCTTATGATTATTTTTTGTATAACAAACAACATAGGGTTGCTTTCTCTTCGACATCAAAATTGAAATCAAATATGTTGGATTTTGTATATTCTGATGTTTGTGGTCTTATTAAGGTAGAATCATTGGGTGACAATAAGTTCTTTGTCACATTCATCAATGATGCATCCAGGAAAGTCTAAGTTTATCCGTTGAAATCAAAGGATCAAGTGTTCCAGATTTTTCAACAGTTTCATATCAAGGTTGAAAGAGAAACAGGTAAACTCTTGAAGTGTCTCCGCACAGATAATGGGAGTGAGTACACATCTAACCAGTTCAGAAGCTATTGCTTGAAGCATGGCATACGAAATGAAAAGACAATTCCCGGTACTCCACAGCACAATGGTGTGGCAGAGAGAATAAACCGCACCATTCTTGAGAAAATGAGATGCATGATGAGATTAGCACGGTTACCTAAGTCATTATGGGGTGAAGCCGTTTTGACTGCCGGTTATTTGATTAACAGATCTTTCTCAGTTCTTTTGAATTTTGATCTTCCAGAGAGAAGATGGACAGGTAAAAATGTCTCCTATTCATACTTGAAGGTGTTTGGGTGTAAGGCATTTGTACATGTACCAAAGGAGTAACGTTCTAAGTTGGAAGATAAGGCAGTGAGCTGCATCTATTTTGGCTATGGTGGAGATGAGTTTGGCTACAGGTTATGGGATCCAAAAAAGAGGAAAATTATCAGAAGTAGGGATGTGGTTTTCCATGAAGACCAGTTCTTTGGAGATGTTGAGAAGATTGATAAGTCTTCTGAGACAGTTGATGGAGTGGTTAATCTCACATCGACTCCTTCTCCGGTGCAAACTACAAGTGGAGAAGGTGGACAAAATGATCCGGATCATGATGAGGCACAGAGGTTGCCAGATGATAAAGGTGTTGAGCAGGGGGAGCTGCAGTCTCCTCGGTTGGAAACTACGGAACCTCAAGTTTGGAGGTCTACACGAGAGCGTCAACCATCAACTAAGTATCCTACATCCGAATATGTTTTGCTTACTGATGAGGGGGAGCTTGAGAGTTTCCGAGAAGCAATGACTCATGCTGATAAAGATGAGTGGATGAAGGCTTTGCAAGATGAGATGAGTTCTTTAAAAAAAAAAAACAAGACATATGAAATGGTACAACTTCCTAAAGATAGGAATATTCTAAAAAACAGATGGGTGTTCAAGTTGAAAAAGGATGAAAATGGAAAATTGGTGAAGCATAAAGCACGGTTAGTTGTAAAAAGCTTTGCACATATGAAGGGTATCAACTTCAGTGATGTTTTCTCTCCTGTTGTGAAAATGACTTCTGTTATAGTCATCTTGGGTGTAGCCGCCAGCATGGGCCTTGAGCTTGAACAAATGGACGTGAAGACCACATTTCTTCATGGTGACTAGAAAGAAGAGATCTACATGACTCAACCAGAGAGGTTTGAGGTAAAAGGAAAAGAACAGATGGTTTACAAGTTAAAAAAGAGTCTCTACGGGCTGAAGCAATCACCGAGACAGTGGTACAAGAAGTTTGATTCATTCATGTTGAGTCATGAGTACCGGAGGACAGCTGTAGATCATTTTGTCTATGTTTGTCGATTTATCAATGGTAGGTTCATCATCCTTCTTTTATATATAGATGATATGCTGATAGTTAGACAGGATAGCAAGTTGATTGACAAGTTAAAAAAGGAGATGTTAAAGTCGTTTGACATGAAAGACTTAAGTCCAGCACAAACGATATTAGGCATGTAAATATGTTATGACAGGAGGTCCAAGTAGCTGTAGTTGTCATAGGAGAAATATATTGAACGAGTACTCAAGTGGTTCAACATAAAGAATACTAAGCCAGTTAGCATACCTCTAACTAGTCACTTTAAACTACATAAGCGCTTGTGTCCTACTACAGATAATGAAAATGAACGGATGGCATGTGTTCCTTACTCCTCTGCTGTGGGGAGTCTTATGTATGGCATGACTTATACACAACCAGACATTGCTCATGCTATGAGTTTAGTGAGTAGATTTCTTTCTAACCCTGGAAAAAAGCATTGGGAAGCAGTGAAGTGGATCTTTAAGTATTTGAGAGGTACTTCTAAAGTGTGATTGTGTTTCGAAGGTTCAAAACCAATGGTGAAAGGTTATACTGATACTAATTTTGCAAGCGATCTTGATCGTCGGTTGACGACTTCTAATTATTTGTTTACTTTCGTAGGGAGATCTATCTACTGGCAATCGAAGTTGCAGAAGTATACAGCACAGTCTACAACTGAAGCGGAATACATTGCTGCTAATGAAGTAAGGAGATATGCTTTGGTTGAAGAGATTCCTTCAAGAACTAGGTTTGAAACAAGAAGAATATGTAGTCTACTGTGATAGTCAGAATGCTATGGATTTCAGTGGGAATGCTACATATCATGGTCGCATGAAGCACGTTGATATTAAGTACATTGGATTTGTGAGGTGATCGAGAAGAACTTCATGAAGCCTGAAAAGATTCACTCGGACAAGAATCCTTCGGACATGATGACAAAGATTGTGTCTAAGGGAAAGTTGGAGCTGTATTCAGAGTTGGCAGAGCTAAACTCTTAGTAAGGGGTTCAGGGCGTCTTCCCCATGGCCTGGAGGGGGAGATTGTTGGCCAAGTTGGTCCAGACCAATTGAGTTTAGTATCTTGGGTGATTTCCCTAATTATATTAGGAATTTCCTGTTTGATTAAACAGTAATTTTCCAATAGGATTAGGACTTTCCTTTTTTCTAAAATAAAGTTCTTGGGGGATAAGGAAGTAATGATTATATATATAATGTAATCTGTAACATTGGATAGAGGCTGAGATTCCAAGGCTATGGTTTCACAGATTGGAGGAGAACCCAGTGGAAATTGGTTTCCCGTGGACGTAGGCATCTTTGCTGAACTATGTAAATCTCTTGTCTCCTTGTGTGGTGATTGTTGATCTTGGTTGCTTTCGCACACACGCGCACAACAATAGTCACCTGATGATGAGTGGTGGGATGAAAAAGGACAGCTGAGTGAGGGAGGAAGAAAAAGAGGAAGAGAAAAGGTAAAATTAAAAAATTAAAAAAAGAAAAGAAAATAAAAAGAAGACAAAAAAAAGTTTGTAGTAAAGTAAAATGGGGTAGGGGCCCTTCCATCTCTGCAGCAGACAGATGTTAGTTTGTAGCTGATAAACATATTCCCAAACAACCATAGACAGCTTTAGATTCAAAGACTGAAATATATAGTTACAGCATCAGAAAACCTAGCCCAAAGCATGCAGCAAAATGACCAGGAATAGAGAAATGATGATCACAATTGGCTGAGCTCTGCTTGCAAGTTCTATTTGTCAAATGATTATGTCATTTTCAAGAAAAAGAAGCGTTGAGAAGGAAAATTGCCTGATCATACCCAAAAAAAAATAAAAAAGCAAGTAAATGACAGTAATGAATGAATTTGCATCACAATGTCCGTTGGCTAGAGTTTCCAGACCCTGTTTAACCACTGAAACCATAATGGCATCTAACAGCTCCAAAACACTTCAGAGACGTGGTTTTTAATTAACCTTGAAACCTTTCCAACTTCATATAAGAGAGATGGCCAATGAATTCCCTCAGCATCATGATAAAGAAACGAAGTACCAGCTGCTGGCATCATCCCCAGCAGAAACCTATCTGCAGAGACTTGTACTGTCATTCTCCCAGAATACAGTTCAACCTGCATTCATCTCTCCAAGTGAAGTAATACTGTTTAATCTTCTCTATAACCATTTACTTGCAACTATGGTGATTCCCTACCAAACCTTCTGTCTCTATGGTTGCAAGCTTAGATGCATCCTAGAGAGGTCAAGAGTTCAAAGATTGGTAGACACCCCCTTTTCTTCATAAAAAGCAATGATGATACTCGCACATCAGCGCTAAATATTCTTAAGTCCCTACTACAGTGCTGCCACCTACACTATCCAGACATTTTCCTTTCATACACTATCCAATCCAATGGTTAGTGATTATTTCTGTCACGCTTACGGTTTGGGTTTTCTAACAAGCATAGAAAGTAAAAAATAAAAAATAAATAGAAGAGATTAGAGAAATTAACCGTTGCATGCACCAGACATGCATATTCCGAGGGATAAGAGAATTCCACATGCAAATTGAAAAACATTGAAATATAAGGTCCAAGTAACCAAATAATTAAGAGAAAAGTAACTCAATACAGATCCCACTACTTTAATCCAATGACTACCATGATTTAGTCAGGCACATATCACATGCTTAGATTCAGGACAAAGTGCTTTTAGCTACACAATCAGTTTGTTGCTCTGTTTGGTTGGAGGGATAAGGGCAGAATACACAAGCATGTATCTCTAAGTTAATGTGATTGTTTTTGTGTTTCATTTATGCAACATGTGTTATGTTTGACTTGTATAATATTGTAAAGGCTCCATTCAATAAACTGAGAGGAAAATTGGAAGCACAATATATTGATCTTGTTATGAATTGAAGACTGCTAAGATAAATAACATATTTATCTTCATTGGAAACAAGAATTGATCTAGGCCCAATGAGCTAGACCTCATAAATGCATGCAATCTGCTCAATATTGGTGAGCAGATTATTTTTAATTTTTTGATAGAGAGTTTTCATTATCTAAGTGCTTGATTCTTTTTCTCTCTTGTCCAGAGTGTTTTTTGGTTTTTCATTAATTTTTTTTTCTTTCTTAATGACTTGTGTTTGACGTATAGATATTTGAGATTTCTAACCGGAATTTTGGTTATTCAGAACTATGTCCTGAACAATGCCATTTTTGGGTTCTAAAAATTATATTTGGATAAAGAGGGAGGGTTACGTCCATCGTAAATGAGTTCATAGTTCAAACACGAATGCACTTAATAAATATGAGAAAGTAATGGTCTTCTTCTCAGAATTTTTGGCTATTGGGTTTTGGATTTTCGTTTCCTCTTTTAGAGTTAATATTTTTTTGATAAAGTTTCAAGAGATTAGACCTTCCATTATTAAATGAAATCCCCTGTCAAAGATATCACACATTGAGCAATTTCTAATTTCTAATTGCATGTGATTAGGTCAGATATGGATAGGAGTTGGATATGAGTTGGATATTACATTATCAGAACCAATTCAGTGTAGAGTACACGACCGGGGTGAAGTCATTTATTGATTTTACAAAGGCGAATTCGGGCGGGATAGGGGTAATTAAGTTCCCGTGTGGCGAGTACTGTAACCGCTTGAAGCATGACTATGGAACTGTGAGAAATCATTTGCACATTGATGGAATAATAGTCTTATACCAATAGTGGATACACCACGAGGAACCTATAGCTCAACCAGATGATTCGGATGAGAGCGAAAATGGATTAAAAAAGAATCAGGATGAATACGATTACTTGATAGAGGACTATCGTAAGGGAACTTACATGGAGGAAGATACTTAAGAGAGGGATGAAGTGTAGGATTTTGAAAATTTATTGAAGCCTTTCTAGTGTGGTGTGTATCCAGGCTGCAAAAGCTCAGATACTCTGTTAGCGTTTGTCATCAAGATACTGCATGTGAAGGTAGAAAGTGGGTGTAGTAATAAGTTGTTCAACAAAGTTTTGCAGATTTTTAAGGACTTCTTACCCGAAAGTTATGTGGTGCCAACCTCAGTTTACGATGTGAAGAAATTATTAGGTGACTTGGGCATGGGATGCAATAACATAGATGCCTACAAATACGATTGTATGTTGTTTTGAAAGGAGAATGCTCAATTGGATAAATGTCCAGAATGTGAAGAACCAAGGTACAAGGTTGATGACAAACGAAAGAAGATCCCTCATAAGGTGCTCTGTTTTTTCCCATTGACACCAAGGTTGCACAGATTGTATATGTCAAGGAAGACAATCACATAAATGAGATGGCACAGTGATAAGCATGTTGATGATGGAATAAGGATGCATCCAGCTAACTCCATGGAATGGAAAGAATTTGATAAGAAATATTTAGAGTTTGCCCAAGAGATACATAATGTGAGGTTGGGGTTAGCCACCGATGGATTCAACCATTTTGGTAACATGAGCACCTGTTATAGTATGTGGTTGTCATACTTATGCCCTACAATTTGCCACCATGGATGTGCATGAAGTAGCCATTTTTCATGATATCATTACTTATTCCAAAACGACTTCGGTAACCAGCACAAACACTTTGCTTGAGGCAAAGTAACTTATAGGAATTGACGGTTAGCAAATCAGACTCCTGGTTAGAGAATTAGACGCAAAAAATCTAGGATTTTCAACACTTAGTCTAAAAAACTGACAACTGGGGGTCCAAAATGGGAAACAGCTCCCAAAAAAATCAAAAACTAGCATGGGCATCTCGCTCAAGGCAAAACTAACTTGTAGGAATTGACGGTTCACAAATTAGAATCCCGGTTCGAGAATTAGACACAAAAACCAAGGATTGTTAACACTTAGGCTCTAAAATTGGCCATCGGGAGTAAAAAATGGGAAACGGCTCTTGAAAAAATCTAAAATTAGCATGAGCACCTTGCTCAAGGCTAAAGTAACTTACAGGAGCTGACGACTCACCAATCAAACTCCGAATAGAGAATTAGAAACAAAAACTAATGATTTTTAACACTTAAGTTCGAAAATAGGCCACCGAAGGTCGAAAATGGGAAACAGCCCCCAAGAAAATTAAAAACCATCACAAACACCTCATTTGAGGCCCAAGTAACTTGTAAGAACTAATGGCTCATGAATCAGACTACCGGTTAGAGAATTAGACCCAAAAACCATAGTTTTTCAACACTTTTGCTCGAAAACAGGCCACCGGAGGTTGAAAATGGGAAACTGCCCCTAAAAAAAACAGAAATCGGCACAACACCTCTCTTGAAGCTAAAGGAGCCTGTAGGAACTGATGGCTCGTGAATCGGCCTCATGGTTAGAGAATTAAATGCAAAAACCAAGGTTTCTCAGCACTTAGGTTCAAAAATAGGCCACTGGAGATTGAAAACGGGAAACAGCCCTCGAAAAAATCAGAAACCAGCACGAGCACCTCATTCGAGGCCAAAGTAACTTGTAGGAACTAACAGCTCGTGAATCGGACTGCTGGATAGAGAATTAGACTAAAAAACCAAGTTTTATTAACACTTAGGCTCAAAAACAGGCCGTCGATGGTCGAAAATGTGAAACGGCCCCAAAAAAAATTGGAAACTGGTAGAAGCACCTCGTTCAAGGCCAATGTAACTTGTAGGAACTAATAGCTTGTAAATTGGACTCCCAAATAAAGAGTTAGATGCAAAAACCAAGGTTTTTCGACATAGGCTCAAAAACCAGCCGCCGGAGGTTCAAAACGGGAAACAGCCCCCAAAAAATTCAGAAACTGGCATGAGTACCGTGCTCGAGGCCAAAGTAATTTGTAAGAACTGAGAGTTCATAAATTGGACTCCCAGTTTACGAATTAGACTAAAAAACCTAGGATTTTCAACTCTTAAGCTTGAAAACCAGCCACTGGAGCTCCAAAACAAGAAACGGCCCCCGAAAAAATAGAAAACGGGCACGAGCACTGTGTTCAAAGCCAAAGTAACATATAGAAACTGACGGTTCACAAATCAAACTCTCAGTTAGAGAATTAGATGCAAAAAGCCTTGGATTTTCAACACTTAGGCTTGAGAACTTGCCACCGGAGGTCGACAATTGGAAATGGCCCCCAAAGAAGTTGAAAACTAGCACAAACACTTCGCTCAAGGTCCAAGTAACTTGTAAGAATTGAAAGTTTATATATCGGACTCTCAATTAGAGAATTAGACCCAAAAAACCAATGACACTTTGGCTTGAGAACTGGCCACCGATGGTCCAAAATGAGAAACGGCCCTTGAAAAAATAAAAAACCAGCACGAGCACCTCTTTTGAGGTCAAAGAGATTAGTAGGAATTGATGGTTTGCAAAATGAACTCCTAGTTAGAGAATTAGATACAAAAACCAAGGATTTTCAACAATTAAGCTCGAGAACTAGCCACCAAAGGTCGAAAATGGGAAACGGCAACCGAAAAAATTGAAAACTAGTATGAGCACCTCGTTTGATGCCAAAGTAACTTGTAGGAACTGACAGCTAGTAAATTGAACTCTCGAGTAGAGAATTGACCCAAAAACCAAGGATTTTCAACACTTAGGTTCTAAAACAAGCCATTGGAGGTTGAAAATGGGAAACGGCTCCCAAAAAATTTAAAAATGGAATGACCACCTCACTTGAGACCAAATTAACCTATAGGAACTGATAACTTGTGAATTGGACTACCAGTTAGAGAATTAGATACAACAGCCAAAGTTTTTCAACACTTAGGTTCTAAAGTGGGCCATCGGAGGTCGAAAATGGGAAACAGCCTCCAAATAAATTAGAAACCTTCACGAGCACCTCGTTCAAAGCCAAAGTAATTTGTAGGAACTGACTGCTCGTGAATTGGACTCCCGGATAGAGGATTAGACTGAAAAACCAAGTTTTTTCAACACGTAGGCTCGAAAAATCGACAGCCAGAGGTCGAAAATGAGAAATGGCCCACAAAAAAATCAAAAACAAGCACAAGCACCTCGCTAGAGGCCAAAGTAACTTGTAGGAACTAATGGCTCATGAATCGGGCTCCCGATTAGAGAATTAGAAGCAAAAACAAAGGTTTTTCAACACTTAGGCTCAAAAACTAGCCATTGAAGGTCAAAATTGGGAAACGGCCCCCCAAAAAATGGAAGTCTGTATGAGCACCTTGCTCAAGGCAAAAGTAACCTGTAGGAACTAATGGCTCATGAATCAGACTCCTAGTTAGAGAATTAGATGCAAAAACCAAGGTTTTTTAACACTTAGGCTCAAAAACAGGCCACCAGAGTTCGAAAATGGGAGATGGCTCCTAAAAAAATTGGAAACTAGCACAAGTACTTCGCTCTAGACCAAAGTAACTTGTAGGAACTAACGGCTCACAAATTGGACTCCCGATTATAGAATTAGACTAAAACACCAAGGTTTTTCAACACTTAGGCTCAAAAATTAGCCACCGGAGGTTGAAAATGGGAAATGGCCACAAAAAAAATCAAAAACCAGCATGAGCACCTTGGTCAAGACCAAAGTAACTTGTAGGAACTAACAGCACTCTAACGGACTCTCGGTTAGAGAACTAAATACAAAAAGCAAGGTTTTTCAACAGTTAGGCTAAAAAACAGGCCACCGGAAGTCAAAAATGGGAAATGGCCCCTGAAAAGATCAAAAACCAGTACTAGCACCTCGCGCGAGGCCAAAGTAACTTGGAGGAATTGATAGCTCATGAATCGGACTCCCAGATAGAGAATTAGACTAAAAACCAAGATCTTTCAACACTTAGGCTTGAAAACTGGCCGTCGGAGCTCAAAAATGGGAAACAACCCCCAAAAAAATTAGAAACCTACATGTGAACCTCATTCGAGGCCAAAGTAACTTGTAGGAACTAATAGTTCGCAAATCGGACTCCCAATTAATGAATTAGACCTAAAAACGTAGGATTCTCAACACTTTGGCTCAAAAACTGATGAATGGAGGTCTAAAAAGGGAAACAGCCCCCAAAAAATTGGAAACCAACACGATTACCTTGCTCGAGGCCAAAGTAACTTGTCAGAACTAACAGCTCACAAATCAGACTCCCACATAACGAATTAGAAGCAAAAAATGTTGGATTCTCAACATTTAGGCTATAAAACAAGCCGCCGAACAAACCTAAGAAAAGATTCTATATATATACATATTTATCTTACATTTCTAATTTAATTCATTGAAAAGATTCTAATGTTGTTCTTGTCATTGCAGATTGATGGGTGCTTTGGAGTCGGTTTGCAGACTTGTAGAGTTGTTTTGTTTTCTTCTTAGTTTATTTGTATTTTTATATTGGACATTTATATGAGACTATATCATTGATTGTAATATTTGTTATATGAGATGAATGTCTTAATGTAAAATAGCAACTGTTCTTTGTTTATTTAGCAACTCTTGTATGTATGCATTTGTTATATTGAAAATAGGTACATGAACAGGTGTATTAATAGGTTTACAAGAAAATTATATTGAAAAAATAAATCGTACGTTTTTTATAAAAAAAAAGTATTTTACAGACGAAAATAGATATTTACTGACGTTTTTACGTAGGTGAAGATTTACTAAATTTTCTTTAATTATAAATATTTCACCGACTTAAAAAAACATCACTAAAGATTTATTAAACTTTTTTTTACAAATGTAATGATTTTTACCAACGTAAAAAAACATCGGTAAATATTTACTAAATCTTTTTTAAAATTATAAATATCATTTTTTAAAACTATAAATATTTTTACTTACGACAAAAAAAAACATAGGTAAATATGTATTTAATTTTTTTTTTGAATTTATAAATATTTATACTGACACAAAAAAATGTAGGTAAATATTTATTAATTTTTTTATAAATATTTTTACCGATGGTTTTTAATGTCGATAACAATGAATTGAAATTTTAAAAAGGGAAATAATTTTACAGGCATTTTTTGATGTCAGTAAAAGTAAATTGAGAATTAAAAAAATAAAATAACTTTACAGATGTTTGTTAACGTCAGTAAAAGTAGATTGAAAATTAATGATTTTACTGACGTGAAAAAAAAAGTCGTTAAATGTAAATTGAAAATCTTCGAAAAAATGAAATGATTTTACCCACGTTTAAAAACGTCAATAAACATAAACTAAAAATTTTAAAAAAATGAAATGATTTTATCAACTTGAAAAAGCGTAGGTAAATTGTAAATTATTGTCGGTAAAAATGTAATTTTGGCTGACGGAATTTAATTCCATCAGTAATATGTTTCCCCCATGGATTTTTACCGACAATTGGCCAACGCAACGTTTTTCGTTGGTAAATGTATTTACAGAAGTTTTAGCTCTTTTGGTGATGAAAATTTTCATAGCTAAAAATATAAATTGTTGTAGTGCGATGTGACCGACTTTAGGAATTAGGTAGTGGAGTCACTACCTTTGAGATAAGGCAAAAGATAAGTAGGAAATAATTGTGCCAATAAGTTGTTTTTTAAAACAAACAAAGTTTTTTTGTTATAAGTTTCTTATGCCAATGGGTTAAGACTTTGAAATTCCTTCCAATGAGACCAAAATTGGAAACGGTAATTTTCACATACCAAATATGTTTTCTACAGGCTTATCTCATGGGAATATGGAAATATCCCATTGGCATGATACCAAACGCACCCGAAGCTATCTTTTCTGCTCAAAAAGGTTTCCTCTTAACAAAAGGATTAAATTTTGTCTGCTTGTGCATATCAGTAGGTGATCTGAATTCATTTCCACAAAATATTCATTGACATGAGAATGGTTGTTTGTATTCTAATTTGCTGGGGTGCAGCAAAAATAGTTTGTAATTTTACTCTCTTTTGCCTATACGTTTTTACGCTCATGGCTATTTAAACACGTTGTGATGCAATGTTTCAATTTAATATCTATGCAATAGATCCATCAAATATTGTATAAGCTTTTGGCAATACCTACAATTAAATCGAGCATAGTTATAGGTGGTGTCATGAGTAAATAGAAAAGGAAAAGATGAAAGCTTTCCATTTGGTAGCACTGAAAATATTGCAGTTACATGTTAAGTAACTGTTACAATGCATGCATAACACAAGCTAATAAATTCACAAAATAAATATAAACTATAGTCCATGACACAGTGATAACAGAGGAAAAATCAAAAAAAAAAAAACTTCGTACGGGCGTAAAAATGTAGAAACAAATTAATGGTTCTGATGTACTTGTGATACATGGGTTCTTTAGAATCCTTCTATAGTGGAATTTTGTCATCTACGTATTGGAATCTTTCTAATACTGTTGAGTCAACTGGTGTCTTTTTAGATATTTCATATATCGATTATGGTACTTGACAATGGTTAGGTTCTTTTTTTAAGATGGATAAGGCCAATTAGGCTTGGAATTAAATGATCATTAAATGCCTTCTAAATTGTTTCTACGAAAAAAGCCTTTATTTCATGTGAAAACTTTATGACGTTCTCGAGACAAATATTTTTCTTTTATCTCTCTCCAAATATCTCAGCAACTGTGAGCTTTCGATGAGGGCAATCTAAGCAACAAGAAGTAAATGCTTTATTCCTTCTAACTTTCAAGTCCCATGAGTTTTTTCTTATACATTTTCTATTCTGATCTAAATTGATCAAATCCAAAAACAATTGAATTCCTGACTACTCTCCGAAACTCTCATCCAACTGCCAACTAAGGTTGTTTTCCTTAATAATTTCGTTTTCTTATATATCTCATTATTTTACTATTTTCTTTGGAGAATATATTGCATTATATAATATTTTCATTCTTCCTTTTCTATGGATCTTAGAAACGCTTAGTTGTAGGTTGTTTTTCTTTCCCTTTTCTTTTCTTTTTTATGTGTGTGTGTGCGCAGACTTTTAGGGTTGTTAATGTTCAAATGTTTTAACTTACTATAACATTGACAAATATTTTAGCTTCCTATAACATTGATTGGGCTACAACTTCTATCCCAATTCAACAACTTCTTAGTTGAAAAATAACCAAAAACAGTTGAAGTGTTAATTACTTATTTGAACATATACGACTCATGGATTATCCATCTTGCCCATCACCCACCCCACCAGCCATATTTTAGAACTGATGTTGAATAGCTCGAGGCAGGGCTAATCAACTCATCTCAAGGGCCATCAAGCTTGATATAATCCAATGAGTCTTCATAGTTACTTGGCTTGATAATCTCATATACACGTTTTCAAAAACAAGTAATAGGGTAGAGGAGTACATACCAGTGTTCAAAGTTACTTGGCTTGATAATCTCATATACACGTCTTCAAAAACAAGTAATAGGGTAGAGGAATACATACCAGTAAGAGTAACAATTACATTTTTTTAAAACATTATGAGAAGGATGGAATATGGAATGTTATGGAGAATTTTTAAGAAGGAATATGCATCAACTCAATACTCGATTATCATATATGGCTCCCCTAAAGGATTTTTTTTTTTCTTCTTTTTTTAGATTCTCAGAGGGTACTTTGTTATTATGACTAGCTTTCTCTCTATCATCTTTTTTTTTTCTCAGAGGCCACCTAAAGTAGTATCTTTTGCTGGATAGATATATTCTCAATTAATTATTTGCAATTTACAGTATAAACTTTTATTTTTTCTGATTTGTTGATAAAATAAAATCTGGTGGGGGAAGAAGGCTATATCCTCAGATTGTTTTAAGCCTATTTTCACCTTCAGTGACTGGACTTTGATTTTTCACTTATATGGGTCTTCCTTGCGTGTCAAACAGGCGGTGGAAAAGGATGGAGATAAAGTTGATTGCTTAAAGGTTTGACATTCCTAGACAAAGTACTAAAGCTGCTGTTGTCCATTTGTCCTTCTGTTTAACAGGTTTAATGATGTATTTTCTTTTTTTCAGTGTCTTTTCTTCCTTTTGGTTGGTCCTGCTTTTTTCTTCCTCTCATTATTAAATTTAATGTTATATGAAAATAATAAAAAGAGAATTTTACCAAAAAAATTATTTAAGGAGACCACCAAACCATAAAACTCACCCTAGGTGTGGATGTTGTGTGCATGTGTGCGTAAGCAACCAAGATCAATAGTCAAACACACAAGAAGACAAGAGATTTGCGTGGTTCGACAAATATGCCTATGTCCATGGGAAACTAATTTCCAGTAGGTTCTCCTTCAATCTGTGAAACCACAGCCTTGGAATCTCAGCCTCTGTCCAGGGTTACAGATTGCATCATATATATAATCATTACTTCCTAATCCCCCAAGAACTTTATCTTAGAAAAAAAAAAAAGAAAAGTCCTAGTCCTATTAAGAAACTACTGTTTAATAAACAGGAAATTCCTAATATAATTAGGAAAACCATCCAAGATACTGAACCCAATTGGTCTGAACCCACTTGGCCAACAATGTCCCCCTCCAAACCATGGGGAAGACACTCTGAACCCCTTATTGGGAGTTCAGCCTTGCCAACTTTGAACACAGCTCCAACTTTCCCGTAAACATAACCTTTGTCATCATGTCCGAAGGATTCTTGTCCGAGTGAATCTTTTTCAGTTTCATGAAGTTCTTCTCGATCACCTCACGAATCCAATGGGACTTGATATCAACGTGCTTTATGCGATCATGATATGTAGCATTCTCACTGAAATCCATAATACTCTAACCATCACAGTAAACTACATATTCTTCTTACTTCAAACTTAGTTCTTGAAGGAATCTTTTAAACCAAAGCATTTCTCTCCCTGCTTCATTGCAGCAATGTATTCTGCTTTAGTTGTAGACTATGATGTATACTTCTGCAACTTCAATTGCCAAGAGATAGCTCCCCTTACGAAAGTAAACAAATAGCCAAAAGTCGACAACTAACGATCAAAATCGCCTGCAAAATCAACATCAATATAACCTTCCACCACTGGTTTTGAGCCTCCGAAACACAAGCACACCTTGGAAGTACCTCTCAAATACCTAAAGATCTACTTCACTGATTCCCAATGCTCTTTTCCAGGGTTAGAGAGAAATCTACTCACTAAACTCACAGCATGAGCAATGTCTAGCCGTGTACAAACCATGGCATACATGAGACTTCCCATAGCAAAGGAGTAAGGAACAAATGTCATCCGTATCTTTTCATCATCTGTAGTAGGATACAAGCGCTTGCGTAGTTTAAAGTGACTAGCTAGAAGTATGCTAACTGGCTTAGTATTTTTCATGTTGAACCGCTCGAGTACTCATTCAACATATTTCTCATGTGACAACTACAGCTGCTTAGAACTCTTCTCACGATATATTTGCATGCCCAATATTGTTCGTGCTGGACCCAAGTCTTTCATGTCAAATGACTTTGACATCTCCTCTTTTAACTTGCCAATCAACTTGCTATCTTATCCAACTATCAGCATATCATCTACATATAAAAGAAGGATGATAAACCTATCATCGATAAATTGACGAATATAGATACAATGATCGGCAGCTGTCTTCCAATACCCATGACTCAATATGAATGAATCAAGCTTCTTGTACCACTGTCTTGGTGCTTGCTTCAGCCCATAAAGACTCTTTTTTAGTTTGCAAACCATCTGTTCTTTTCCTTCTACCTCAAACCCCTCTGGCTGAGTCATGTAGATCTCTTCTTTCAAGTCACCATAAAGAAACACGGTCTTCACGTCCATTTGTTCAAGCTCAAGGTCCATATTGGCAACTAGACCCAAGACGACTCTGACAGAAGTCATTTCACAACAGAAGAGAAAACATCAATGAAGTCGATACCTTTCGTCTGTGCGAAGCGTTTTACAAAAAATTGTGCTTTGTGCTTAGCCTTCATCCACTCATCTTTATCAACATGAGTCATTGCTTCTCGAAAGCTCTCTAGCTCCCCCTCATAAGTAAGCAAAACATATTCGGATGTAGGATACTTAGTTGATGGTTGACGCTCTCGTGTAGACCTCCTAACTTGAGGTTCCGTGGTTTCCAACAGAAGAGACTGCAGCTCCCCCTGCTTAACACCCTCATCATCTAGTAACCCCTGTGCCTCATCACGATCCGGATTGTTTTGTTCACCTTCTCCACCTATAGTCTACACCAGAGAAGGAGTCGGTGTGAGATCAACCACTCCATCAACTGTCTCAGAAGACTTATCAATCTTCTCAACATCTCCAAAGAACTGGTCTTCATGGAAAACCACATCCCTACTTCTGATAATTTTCCTTTTCTTTGGATCCCGTAACCTATAGCCAAACTCATCTCCACCATAGCCAATAAAAATGCAACTCACTGCCTTATCATCCAACTTGGAACACTGCTCCTTTGGTATATGTGCAAACGCCTTATACCCAAACACCTTCAAGTGTGAATAGGAAGCATTTTTACCTATCCATCTTCTTTCTGGAAGATCATAATTCAAAGGAACTGAGAAAGATCTGTTAATCAAATAACCGGTGTCAAAATGGCTTCACTCTATAATGACTTAGGCAACCGTGCTAATCTCATCATGCATCTCATCTTCTCAAGAATAGTGTGGTTCATTCTCTCTGACACACCATTGAGCTGTGGAGTACCAAGAACTGTCTTTTCTTTTCATGTCGTATGCCATGCTTTAAGCAATAGCTTCTGAATTGGTTGGATGTGTGCTCACCCCCATTATATGTGCGGAGACACTTTAAGAGTTTACCTGTTTATCTTTCAACCTTAACATGAAACTGTTAAAAAATATGAAACACTTAATCCTTTGACTTTAACGAATAAACCCAAACTTTTCTGAATGCATCATCGATGAACGTGATAAAGAACTTATTGCCACCCAATGATTCTACCTCCATGGGACCACAAACATCAAAATATACCACATCCAACACATTAGATTTCAATTTAGATGTCGAAGAGAAAGCAACCCTATGCTGTTTTCCATACAAACAATAATCACAAGGGTCAAGGGATATAACTTTGGAACAAGGAATTAAATCTTTCTTTGCCAACATCTGCAGGCCTTTCTCACTCATATTACCAAGACTCTTATGCCACAAATTCAGAGAGGAACTGTCTTAAACTAGATTCAATACACCTTTGTACAGCTTCACATATGTTTTATAAAGCATATTACCCGCTTTTCCTCTCGTAATAACAAGAGACCCTTTAGTGAGCTTCTATCTGCCATTTCCGCAGTAATTCTCATAACCTGCACGATCCAATGCAGTCCTAGAAATCAGATTCAACCACAGATCAAGAACATGTCACACATCTTTCAGCGTCATTGTGCAATCAATATCAGTTGTATTATAGACATCACCGATACCAACAATCTCTGAATGACTCGTGTTGCCCATCTTCACAGTACCAAAGTCACATGCTTTGTACATCGTGAACATCTCCCTGCAGGGAATGGCATGATAGGATGCTGCTGTGTCAACAACCTATTCAACCTTATCATCTGCAACACTCAAACATTTATCATCATCGCTGGCGAGCACCACTACTTCATCTCCCAAAGTAGCTGTAGTGTTATCACTATCATTCTTCTTCTCATTGTTGGATCCTTTCTGTTCCTTTTAGGCAAAACAATCTTTACTAATGTGGCCTATCTTGCCACAGAAAAAACATTTCACAGACTTTTTCTTGGTCTGTGATTCATCGCTACACTTGGCCTATGATTTACCTCTTGACTTGCCACGACCCCCGTTTGGTCCTATGCTCTTACTCTTCCCCCTGTTCTCAGTAACAAAGGCATATGCATTATCTGTCCCTACAGATTTCCTTCTAATTTTTTTCATTCTGTAGACTACTGGTAACCTGACTCATGGACAACATACCATCTGGAGTAGAGTTGCTCACGGAAACAACTAATGTCTCCCATGTATCTAGCAAAGAACTCAAAAACAACAAAGCTTGCATTTCATCATCAAGGACCATCTTCATAGTAGCTAACTGATTTATCACACTTTAGAACTCATTAATGTGATCTTCGATCTGACCACCATCCTTGAATTTCATGTTTACAAGCTTTCTGATCAAAAAGATTTTGTTCACTGTGGTCTTTTTATCATACATTGGTTCTAACTTTTTTCAAAGGGTATTCGCATTGATTTCATTAGACACGTAATGAAATATATTGTTATCAACCCACTATCTGATATGACCAATCACTTTTCTATGCAACTTGTTCCATTCAGTATCTTGCATATCTTTTGGTCGGGCACTATCCCCCTCAACAGGATCATGAAAGTCTTTACAATAAAGAATATCTTCCATCTTTGGTTTCAAGATCAACCAAGTGGAATGGTTGAGCTTAACCATGGTAGTGTTGATAGTGTTGTTCTCTATTTTAATTAAATTAAACAATAGGAAAAAACAAATAACTAACACTGACCTTAACTCTTTCACCAAGCTGTAGATCTCGTCAAGACGAGCACGCTGGAAGAAACGGATCTGAAATCCGATTCCGGATGGCTTCGATATCGCAAAAACGACTTTCTGCACTCCGATTTGGTCAAACTCCTTGTTGACCATCAAACATCCAATCTTCTTCCACAAACACGTAGTTCTGCTCGAAACCAATCCGTAGGCACAAACGGATCTCCACTCGGACGTCGAATGATCAATATATCGCAGAAATAAAATTCTGCCGTCAATCTGGTCAACTCTGGTCTTTGACCATTAGTCCGATAACGTGGGCTGACGTCAGCCTGGTGATGTCACTCTGCTGAAGTCGTCAATGACTAATAGGCTGGAGAGACGGTAAACGGGTTTAGGTTGACCTGACCCAAGCCGTAAACTGCACTATGCTGCTGGGTTTCTCACCACGGATTAGGTTGAAACGACCCGACCCGAAACCCGAAACCTGAAACTAACCTAGGTCTAACCCAGTTTCTATTGTCTTCAACCCCTATCCCTGTTATCTGCAAACAAGAACAGCTTTTTCGTCCTCGACTATAGCAGATTGGTCTGATGACCAACGGCGGGATCGTGGCTAGTCCAATGACGACGATGCTATTGACGGCGGCGACCGGCGGCTGGCAATGACGGAAACAACAGCGAATGATCGACAATGCAGTTTCTTTTTCTTTTTTTTCGGTCTTCTTCTCAGAAATCTGGCACCCAAAATGTTTTTTCGACGAAGATCTCATGCAACACCCGAGAACCCACTATTTCATCTTCCGATCTGTGTGTGTCCAACGAGGATCGTAGCACTTTCTTCTTTTCTGTTTCTGAAAAAAGAAAGCTCTTCGTACAGTCGATCTTCCACCCACAACCTCCAAGCCTAAGAGACCCTAGCCAGGCTTTGATGCTACTTGTTGTGTGTGTGTGTGTGTGCATAAGCAATCAAGATCAACAATCAACCACACAAGAAGACAAGAGATTTACATAGTTCGGCAAAGATGCATACATCCACGAGAAACCAATTTCCACTAGATTCTCCTCAAATCTGTGAAACCACAGCCTTGGAATCCCAGCCTCTGTCTAAGGTAACAGATTACATCATATATATAATCATCACTTCCTAATCCTCTAAGAACTTTATTTTAGAAAAAAAGAAAAGTCGCAATCCTATTAAGAAACCACTGTTTAACAAACAGGAAATTCCTAATATAATTAGGGAAACCACCGAAAATACTGAACCCAATTGGTCTGGATCCATTTAGCCAATAGTGGATACACGTGAGTGGTCACCCTCTGGTTAATTTTTTTCTCTAGTTAGAAGTGTCGATATCGCCACTGGTTTTTTACACCAGCGGCAAAATCAATGTTCATATGTTTTCATTTAAACCAGTGAAATCCCTATGCCTTCTTCTTCTTCCTTCCATGAAAGAGTGGTTTCAAGGCTTTTCATGTTCCTCCTTCCATGAAAGAGTGGTTCTAAGACATACTTAACAAGCACACTAAATATCTTTAAAGACCTTAAACATCCAAAGGAGTCAATGCATGTAAGTCTACTGCAGCCTATAGAAAATGGGCAACAACTTCCTCTAAACTTGTCATAGTTGCAATATATGGCTTGTTGAATAATCCAAGACATTTAACTCATGAATATTGAATACAGCCTTCAACCATATATAAGCTATCAAAATTTCATAGACGGCTTTCTATACAACCAAGGTGACTTAAATGGTTGACCTTTTGATTGCCACAATGAGCACCTTCATACTTGCTTCATGATATTATAAAGATTATTCCTCAATGGTATACGGTAAATTTTTGTTTGTTTTAGAGACTTTCCAGAAAGTGTATGTGTTTCCAAAACTCTAACCAACCTTAAATCAGCATTCTGAGGGCCATTTTCATCCAGTTTGACCTTCAAATAAAAAACACCTCTCATGAATCACACAATTTGCCAATTCACTACTCAGGTCATAGCAATGTTCTCACGTGTTATGTGATCTTTCTCACACAAAAGATTTTCAAAAAAAATTAGTGAAATCAGATATGCAATTCACATATGAGATTTCGATTCAATGTTCTAGATTTCATCTAGCCCACATTTACAGAGATACAGTTTTAAAAAAGAATTAAGATGAAAAGCCTTGCAAATCGTTGTTCATAAAAGGAGGAAGATGAAAAGTCTTGAAACCACTCTTTTATGAAAGGAAGAAGAAGAAGAACAGGAAGTGTTTCTCGGATTTAAATGGAAACTGGAGAACATCGATTTTGCCGCTAGTGTAAAAGACCAGCGGCGATGACAACACTCTCCAATTAGATGAAAAAAATGAATTGGAGTTGTCATGTGTGACCACTCCAGTGCACCCATAGTTAGGGTGAGTTTTATTTTTTGTTGGTCCCCTTAGATGACTTTTTTTTGTAAAATCTTCTAAGAAAAAAGAATAGAGAAGATTCAATGAGCTCATTCGTGGAAAGTAATGTAGGAAAAGAAAGTTTCATCTGATTTTTTGGCAGGTGAATTCTCAATGGAAGTCGGAGCAAATCAATCGAGCTTTGTTGTGCAAATGGTTGTGTATGTGTTTAGATATTGTAGGAGAGAGTGCTTTTGTGCAGTATATAATGTTTGAAGAGATAAATGGGACTATTATTAAAGCAAGTGATAGATTCTTGCAGTTGGGGACGAGTATGGAGCACAATTGGATTTACTAAGTAATATTTAAGTTAAGGGTAAACATGGGATGTAATTCATAAAGAAAATATATTATATTTTTAATTTCTTATCATCATCAAACCCTTGGCCCAACCATGTTGGGTCGGCTACATTTATTTTGTTTTTGTTCTAATCCTCCTTGAACCAAAGTCTCGGATAGCTAGCACTTGTGCGGATCCAACCTTATTGCCAAAAATATTCTTTTCATGAATTTTCAAAATTCTATTTTATATTATGAATTCTTAGCATGGGCATGTTTTGCTAGTATAAACTGAAAGTGTAAAAAATGAAGTTCCAAGGTTTCATTTTCCACAATAAATGAAATTGCATTCAAATAGAAAAATGAAAATGACTTGCCACTGCAATGGCGAAAGATTCTCTATTGCTTCCTATTAACATTTGTCACAGATTGAGTTCTCTAAGATGGAGATATTTTCTTTAGTATTTGTAAAAAATTAAATTTGGAATCAAAAGGTGGAAAATTTTTTTCGATATTGTTATCTAATCGTGGAAATTATTTTGTCGCAATCAAAGCAAAATTATTGGGATGAAAGCTGATTGTACCCGACTCAAATTCTTGTATCCCATATTTATGCTCGCTTGCACCAACGCAGATTGTGCGTAGGCTAATGCAAACTACGTGCCAATTGGAGTGAAACATGATCGTAACCAAAAAGAGCACGACTTATTTACCAAAAAAAAGTAATAGTAAAGAGCATGACTAAATATTGTAAATTTCCTCTCTGTGTGCAATTTAAGTTACGGAAACAAAAAAAAAAAAAAAAACGTTTTGATCATTTTTCAGTAGGTCCATTCGATTGGACTGTTTTGGACCCGTGGCTACATCAACATCACAAGACCTGCCCTCTCCACATAACCCTCTTTTATCTTAAATAATTTCAGGAGGATTTCAATGAGCAGCTTTGTTGTTGGGTTTCTATATTATTGTTAAAATCCGTAGAGACTAATTGTTAAAAAAAAAAAACTCTATTGTAATTTAGAAATGAGTTTCGAGTAGGATTCAACTTTTATGGATGATTAATTTACAACTGTTCGTATTTATACATATGTTTTTTTCACATATTTTGTTTAACCGGATCTGTAATTATTATGTAATTTGAAATGAAACTCAATTGATGCCTTACTTATAAAAAAGAATAAATATATTTTATTTTCCTTAGCCAGTTAATAGAAAATATTAACTGGCAATTTGGGTGCTTCATGAGCCAGCCCTATTAGGGTATGCAAGAGAGGAGCCCTGATCATACATCAAAACCCTCTCCTCATCAATGTAGAAACACCCAATCACTTGACAATGGGCTCATTGTTATCCCACGGTAGTGAGAAAAAGAAAACCGTAGAAAGGGAATGGAATTTTGATTGCCCAATGGATGTTTGTCAAACTGCCTATGAGGTGGTTTTTTTTTTTTTTTTTTTAGCTTCTTTGGATTGATTTTGGTTGCTTTCAATTTTTTTTGAGATTTTTTTTAATTGGGTTTCGAATTAATTCACAAGAGAGGATGAAGACTGCAGTGCTTTGGAGGACCTGTAACTGTAGGGGTTTTTCCTCATATATAATCTCAATTGCTTAAAAAGAGAATGGTAATTAGTTTAGGAATGAAGCGTTACAAAGAGACTTGGGCTTGAAAAGGGATGTGCCCTCTTTCGGTCTCAGGCTTGTGATTTCATCTCCTCCCCAGAAGCAAAGACCAACAGCCCTTTTCTCTTTCTTTCCTTTTCTGTTTCTTTCCTCTTCAGCTACCGTTGTTGCTGTTGTTGTTGCTGCTACTGTTGCTGCATCTCCATCTCTTGTTCATCCATCCATCCATCCATCCATCTATCTATTTATCTATCTTTCTTTTCTGTAAGAGGCAGTGATGATGTTAATATGGTTATTCTTTTGCTTTTGAATCCAAACAGATGTGGGTGGTGGCACGTGTCTTGTCTCTTGCACATCTTGAGTCTTGACTCGTGTGTAATGATCTTCGCAAATCATTAGCTTCTAATGCCATTCGCAAATCATTAGATCTCTCTAACATTTCCCATAGTAGGCATCTATCTATCTATCTGTAATATGAGGATTTGGCAAAGCCCTCACAGCAAACATGGCATAGAGATGGAACTGGGGGAGAAGGAGAGAACCCCAAGTTCCCAAATGCCTAGATGAGAGATGGAGGTTGTGAGGAGTTTGGATAGGAAAGGAAGGAAAAAGTGCTTTTAGCTACAGAAAAACACACAGGCAGCTTTATTGCTCTGTTTTGTTGGAGAGATAACGGCAGAATTGTTGGAAACTAGGAATACTGCAGTTTACGGGGACTACTAATTCTCTGGACTTGAATAGGTCAAGGTTTAGAGATGATTCAGTCCATCATAAGGCCGAATCACAATGAACATGCACCACATACACATGGGAACAAAGAAGAGAATCAATCGATGGAGATAAATTTAGTGAAGAAAATCTCTTTATTCAAATGGGTTAGTGTTGATTGTAACTCTATTATTAGCTCAATTGTGGGATTTTCACACTGTATTTCGTAGTTTGCATCAGTACCACATTTTAAACCCATGACTTGATGATTTTGACCCAAGTTTTAAACCATCAAGCTAACCAACAGATTGGCAATTCCTATGACATTTAAGCAATGCTTTTCAGTTAAAGGGGCAAAGCATAGTCCTCCCTTCTGTGATATGAAACTATTATTCACTGATCACTCATCACCCCAGTAAATCAAAATTCAAGGCTAGTGATGGTCCCATCCAAAACTCCACCGTAGACAATTAACTCTTCATCTCCTCACTACTATTTTTAGGGAGGGAAACTATATTTTAATATGAATTCCTAGGAACTCAATACAAAGTACCCTTAGCTAAACAAAGCATTATGCGAAGTGGAACGACTACGTATCACCAACGTCTACAGTTGAAGAATAATGGCAGCCAAAAATTTTTCAACAACAATAATCATCAGATAAATGTCTCTACTGAAATTTAATGCAGCTTTGATAAGATGGAATATGTTTTGGCTAGAAGAATCAAAATGAAGAATGATGGGAAAGGAAAAGGGTTGTAGAGACATCTCATTTGAAGGAATTTTCAATAGTAGATCTAAATGAAGACATAGATGGGCACTTCTCAGGTGGATATAATGATAGGACTACTGAATATGAAATGGAGATACCAAATTTTAGGACTAAAAATGAAATCGATGGATTTGAACCAGTTGATATAGTTTGTGGTGAAATAGTTGCAAATTTAGATGATATTCAGATATCAAAAGTTACGGCAAGTGCCTCAGTTAATGAGTTAGTAATATTAAAAGGGGTGTTTGAACCTTTGTCTTTGGATGAAATGGTTCCTACAAAATATTTAACTGACTTAGGAAAAGATTTATCAAAGAAACTTTGGTTAGATCATGGGTATTCGTATTGTGAAGCTTTAGAACAGCTCTATCGAAGATTTCCATATACAATAGCTTCACCTTGAGGCACCTTCGAACAAATATCGATAAAGTCGTGGCCCATTGCAAAGAGGATAACAATCCCCACAATGTATACATGCTTCTATGGTTGAGTCGAGACCGATATTCAAAGTCCAATCATATAATCCCATACATCGATGGTTGAAGCCAATGATAGGAATTTCTCATAATAAGGTGACTTCTAGGCTCATTGCAGAATTTAATGAGGAGAGAGTTAGAATGAATATCAATATGCGACCAAAAGAAATTATGAACGAATATCAAATGGAATTTGGAACTCGTGTTACATATAGAAAGGCTCATGTGGCTAAATAGTTGGCTTTGTGTAAAGTTCGTGGATCATACGAGGAATCTTTCCAATTACTACCACTTTATTGTTTTGAGTTGAAAACGACTAATCTAGGCACATGCACAAACATGGACATTATGACCAATGATCGGTTCAGACATTTCTTTCAAGCATTTGGTGCTTACATTCAAGCTTTCCAGAGTTCATTGAAGCCAATGGTAGCAATTGATAGTTCACACGAACATGGAAAATTTCCTAGTGTCTTACTTGTGGCTATGACATACGATGCAAATCATCAATTGTTTCCAATAGCATTGGTTTTACAGAAGCTAAGCATCGTGATAACTAAGAGTGGTTCCTTACAAATTTATCAATGGTATTAGGTGAGCTAATAATTTGACTATTGTTTCCGATTGCTAAAAGGGTCTTGTTCAGCAATCCAAACTATTATTCCTAGCACACATCATTGCTATTTTTGTCATCATATTATAGAAGACATAAAAGCAGCATTCAAAGATGATGCAATCCTACGATAGTTTTGGCGAGCAGTAAAAGAATTCAAACTATGTGACTACAAAGCTTAAATAAATGATAACAAGGCCTCTTTGAAACTGTTAACCTTCTTGGCCAAGGATGGTGTGAATTGTTCAAGCCCTATTTTTTTCTCAAGGCCTTCTCTTTTAATCTATTGATGTGGTCAAACAATTCCATAATTTGTATAACATGTACACGTCAATTATTATACAATTAGATTAAAAATTAATCATTAAATTAACATTAAAATATTCATACCCTTTCTTCCAGAATGCAATGTTCATAGGTTTCATGCTCTTTTCCTTTTCCTTTCTTCTTAATTTTCTCCTGTTCTTCTACCTCTTCACGGCTGATGTGCATGATGGTATTCGCATAATACCAAAACATATACTTATCTCAGTGCTCTACTTTCTTATCCATTTTTGCTTTAAGCACATTATTGAAATGATTCTCCCACAATAGCTTGTTCACTTGCATTATGATTGTCGTATTCAATAACGACTCTTTCAATTCTTTCTTCCCATTTGTAAAGCCACATGAATGGGGGAGGTACTACTTGTAGTAGTCCAAATTCCTTCATAACTCTCTCCAGATTATGCCTTTCAAAATCCAATAAAAGTTCAATACTATAGATGAAGTAAACAAAGTCTTATCGATTTTTAAAACCTCTCGTGCAAAATTTTTTCCCAGTTTTCTATATGGTTGCCAATCAAACTGCAAACAATAATAAAAAATAAAAAGGAAATGAGATCTCAATTAATGCATTACATTAGCTACAATTTTCAAGTTTGAGGCAACAAAAGCAAGAAGTTAGATCAACATTTGTCAAATTGTTGAGTTGACTTCGAACTTGCTTCATCTTTGTTAGGTGTGTTATTTCTCTCAACCTGTTCTCCCACATCCTAAAAAGTGGGAACATCAAATTTGCTTTTAAATAACAACTAAGCTTTAAGGATCACTCTATAGCCATCCTCGGGTATGCCCAACCTATCAACAACCAAAAACAAATACATATAAGCATGTAAGCTTTTAAAACTTTCCAAAGAAACAATGTGTGACAAACTAGATGATACCAAAACGACATATAATGGGACCATAATTTTTCTTGTCTTCTTTGCCAAAAAATCATCATCCTTATCTTCAGTGGCCTGTACTTTCGACAAATCTTCTTCATCTAACTTCAACCAAGCCACTCCCCTAGACAATATTCGGTACAAGTTCTCAAGACAAGCAAGACACCAAACGTAGGACTTCAATTCTCTGAACAATTCCAATAAATACATTAGGCCCCTTGTAACGGATGAATTGTTCATAATTTGGCTCAAAATAAAACAACAATAAGTATGTCCTCGTGGCATATATCTCTTCTTGTTTAGTCAAAACCTTCTTCTTCCTTTTCTTTTTCTTCTTCTTTTTACCCTCTTCCTCATCTGATTCACTAGGGTTGAAATGCTTTTTCAACCATGTGAATGTAAGTCCTATTCCGGTAGTATCAATGGTCGGTCAAGGACGTATGCCAAACAACTCTCCACAAACGTCATCCACTATGTGAAGTGGGAAGGTACATCCCGTGACCACGAAACTATCAATTGGTAGCTCATAAATGTAGGCCACATCGTCCAATGTAATATTGACCTCACCAATGGGCAAATGAAATATATTTGTCTCCGGTCTCCACCATTTTGCTAGACCGATTATGAAGGCCCAATCAATCATCATTTCTTCCATTTTGGCCATTCAATGTAGACCCGTGCGTCTGATGCACTCTATTTGTCTCTCATTTAGTTGCCACTTTTGTGATGTATTTATGGGGGATACATCTATATCTCCCTAATTCTTGTCAATAAAATTACAAATGCATTTTAGATAAATACCTATTCAATTCAATTCATAGTAATGTAGACACTAGGTGGTTAAGAATTCATCGCTCCTTTAGCAATAACGGATGATATGTGATGATCAGTATTCAACAAGAGAGGTAGCTCACGACCTTCATGTGAGTGAGGAGACATTTGAAATAGACATAGTATCCTCTCAAATATAATCAACATGTGAATATTTATAAAAACCTAAAGCTTTTAAGGCATATGAAATATACTCACAACTCACAACTACATGCGACAACACAATTTTTATAACATTAATTTCCACGAATGTATCATAAGATAGTTGAGCAACATCTATCACTTATAAAAATAACTAATACATCATTCCACCAATTTCTTATCAAATTCAATCAACTACTGTATGTTTTCTCATAAACAAAACCAAAGCATGATGCCACTATTTTTCTATGTTGAGAGACATCAATACATGAAGAAATATAGTAATGTTAAGACACATCCATACATACCAAAATCTTTGCGAAAATATTCATATGAACTTAAGGAATGTAATACAACTTGAATATAGACAATTGGTCAAACACATTGTAGGCATCAACTAGGAATGAATCAATTATGGAAAATGGAAACATGAATGGGAAGAAAACATGAAGAAATGTTGAATCATTGCAACAAATGAGATATAGGAAAAAGGTTGACAATAAACATGTGGGACATTCATCAAAACACCAAGAAGAAGACATGGTTCAAAGACCTATCAAAATCGTTTAAAAAAAAAAAAAAAGAAGACAAAGAGAGAAGCTTTTACCTTCACCAACGGTCCAAATCCACATGATTGTCACTTGTCAAGATGAGGGAGAGGCAAGGGGCCACAAGGGGGACTGACATTAATAGGAGAAGGAAGAAGATAGGCGATTCAAAGTGGAAAAAACGAGAAAAGTTTTGCGGTTTTAAGGAGAATAGGGAAGCATCAAACTCGCCACTAGTATAAAAACTCTGTGGTGATTCGATGCTCTTCAATTAAGTGCAAAAGTAAAAAAAACTAGAGTGCTCACTCCAAGGAACCCACACCTTGGGTGAGGTTTAGTGTTTAGGGGTCAACTTAGATTATTTTTATGATAAAATCCTCTAAAGATTAGGTTTAGAAAGTTTAGATTTAGATTTGTATTTATTTTTAGAAACTTCATTTGGCATGTTAGTTTAGTTGCATTCATAAATTTAGAAAACTTGCATTGTTTAGAGTTCACTAACTTTAGGATTTTGTAATTTGTTTCTAACTTTAAATTTAGTTCTAATTTTAATTGTAGGTTTTATTTTTAATATGTTTTATTTTTAGTAAGATTTTAGGAAGTTCTAACCTATGTTTTATTTTACAGTAATTTGAGAATCTTTTATAAAATTAGGGATTTTATTTTATTGGTTCATAATTATTTAATTTAATTTTGGCAAGTATGAATGAATGCAACTCGTAGTTTTCAATTTATGCTAGTCTTAGATTTTAATTAGGGAAAGTACAAGTTGAAAAGGCCTTCAACACATTGCCCCCCATAGGTCAATCTAGTCTCACCAATTTTATTACTACATCCTGGCTTTGCACTTGGAGCTTACGATAAAAAAAATACGAGCCCTTCTGGACTAGCAAATCTAAGCACTAATTTCGAATAGTTAAAGATATAGTCACAATCCTTTCCAATTAGTTCCTCGACCTGGGATGTAGATCTTCTTATAAGAATCCACAACATGACTAGCCTTGCATGCCCTGCTCTCTGCACTTCATCCAATCACCTTAATTCCACAAGATGAGTAATCTTCTATAAGAAAGTAGAAGCAGCAAACTCAAAAACTCAAAGCTTCAGCAAAGTCTCTCCAATGAAAACTCTAGAGAAGAAAGATGATCTCCAACGTATAATTTCCACTTAGAATAATGAGATATCTATCTTAAAGTTGAGAAAGGAATCCTTTAAATAACCTACAATTCGTGCCTCATAGGAATAGTCCTAGTAGAACTCAACTTACTAATCCTGGCATAAATAGGAAAATATTTCGCATAAGGTCTATGGGTTCTTATATGCCATTCAATCGATCAGACAGATACTCGATCGATCAAGTATCACCTTTGCCTCTAAATCTATCGATCAAGCACCCTATTTTTCCTGATTTTTCTAATTTCTTCTCTTCTTGCGACCTGAACCTATGTCCAATCTATAATAAATATAAAATATAACTTAAAGGACCCAAGTTTTGTCCAAGTATAAATTAGCCAATTACGTAAATCCTTACAATCGCCCCTTTGACAAGTCATGGCAAAACTTCCTATATAATTAATCTACCTAAAATTCACATTGAGTAAATTGCAACAAAAAAAATTTGTACCTTTAGCTTTCAATGAGTCTTCATATTGTTTTGTACTCTCCCTTTTTGTCCAGAATTATTAAAAATAATGATGGCAGCATGCAGCATATCTATCAATCAGGTTCCAGCATAGCTCCCTTTCAATTATAACTCCTCTTTAATGATATCCTCATAGCAGTTGAGGGTGTGAACTTGATCGTCTTAATCAAGGGCTTTTGGATTTTGGCACCCATACTTACGAATTTAGAAATTTCAACACAGTGCATACTAATACATTGGGCAGATCATCTTTCTTGACCCATAGGCTTTTGTCTTGACTGTTGGCCTAGACAATTACTTCATCCATTGTGTATTCTTTGGTAAAGCTCTTAGCTTGTTACAATATAGTCTAATGTGTCCTTTAATTCCACATTGATAACATATGGGTGTAGTTTTAGAACTTGACACATTTTCTTCTTTGAAATACTCACCATATGATTTGTTCTTGAAGCATATATAGCAGTTTGTATTAAAGAATTTAATGCAAAAATTTTAAGAAAAGTAATTTTACCTTTTGTCTTTGAAGTAGATGCACCTTAATCATATCCAAGATCACGTGTGTTATTAATTAGGCCTTTTTCTAAATGCGGTGATGTCATTAAGTGTTGCAGAACCAGTATTCTGTCAAGCAATTCTTTTGAAGTGGTCAGCTCTAATATTGTCATCTTTAACTTCCATTCAAGTCACAATTTTTCAGTTTGACAAGTTTACAGCTTTTTGTTTAATTCTTTCATCTCTTTAGTAGAATTCTCATGATCAATAATCAATAATTCATATTTTTGTTCTAGAGCAGTCAACTTATTAGCCAAATTATATTTATGATTATCGAAGAATTTCACCTTAGCATCAGCTTTAGCTAATTCAACTTTTAGTGAAAAAATCTGTTCTTCTACAATTTGCCAATTTATTGCAACCTTCTAATTCATCTTGGCGATCTTCATTGTTTTGTCAAACAAAAAATGATATTATGTCTTCCAATCAACTCAACCTCTAACTCACTAGTTTCATCATCAAAATCAACTTTAGATGAGATAAAAAAAAGACATAGAATTAGTCCTAACCATAAAAGCTATAAATTTGCCATTCACAATATGAGATGAGTTAGGCTCGGGCTTTTTGTCCTCTTCCTTCTCTTCTTCATAAGAATCATCATCCCAAGTTGTATTGAGAGCCTTTATTTGCATCTTCTTTTTTTTGTTTTCATAGTCATTGGCAACATGTCCATACCCTTGACATTCATAACACTGAATGCCTTTAAAAGACTTCCTCACTCTAGATTTTAGCATTTTAAAATCAGTTTTCTTCTCCTTCATAAATTGTATAAATTGCATTATAAACTGGTCAGCCACTTGCAAATTTATTTTCTCCAAATCAAAATCTGAATCGCTTTCAACAACCTTGACTAATTCTTTGGTTGCTTTCAATTCCTTTTGACTTAACTTTCCAATTAGCAATGAAGTTTGCTCCAAAAGTCTAAAGGTTTCCTACCAAATCATCAATATTGATAGTTTTTAATCTACAATTTTTAGCGTATAATTTTTACTGATTGCTACTACCTTGACATGATTACTATCTAGGAGAAATCAAAGAATTTTTCTAAAAATCTTATTTTCAGGAATTGGTTTCCTCATATTGAAACACGAATGCATAATGTCACTTAACTTGGCATAAAAGTTATCAAACATTTCATTATTAGCCACTCTAAAGGTTTCCAAGGTTGTAGTGAGGCTTTGCAACTAATCTCTTTAACCAAATCAGTTCCCTCATAAACTCTTTGCAAGATGTCCCATGCCTCTTTTGTAGTCATGCACATTGAGATCATATGAAATTCAGATAAGGATATTCCATTGTAGTTTGAATTAATAGCCTTATTATTGCAATTGTAGGCATATTTTTCCTCATTAGTCCACTCCTCAATCAGTTTTTCACTAGATATTCCAACAGCAACAACCATGAGTAAAGGGTAGCCTGTAACAACAATACACTAGACTTTTTCATCTATGAATCTACAAAAACCAATTCTAATATGCATAATTACTGGATCCATTCAAAAGAAAATGATTGTTTGTAGATGTACCTTCCCAGTTGAATTTCATTCTTGAAATCTCAAAGGATCAAAACACAACAGATTTGTAGGAACCCTCTTTGGTACCAATTGAAAGTTTTTGGAATTCCATATTTCTAAATTGCAAGTCAAATACTATGCAGAGGAATAAATAAACAAAACTGTAAATAAAAGCAATTAACCATACAAGTAAAAGACAAGCAAATTTTTAACATGGAAAACCCCAATAGGAAAAACCACAAAACCTGCATGACTAGCAAAGCTAAGCATTAATTTTGAACAATTACAAGATATATTTGCAACCCTTTCCAGTCAATTCCTTGACCTAGGGTGTCATCCTTCTTATAAAAATCAGCAACACAACTAACCTTGCGTGTTCTGCTCTCCACGCTTCATCCAATCACCTTAATTCCACCAGATACACAATCTTCTACAAAGAAGTAAAAGCAACAAACTCTGGAACCCAGAGCTTTAGCAAAGTCTCCCAATGAAAGCTTTAAAGAAGAAGAATGATGTCCAAAGTGTAATTTTCATTGAAGGCTTGTTTGACATCTCTACTCTTTTTATTATAGACCTATCCAAAATAGAAGCATTAAGAAAGTGCCATAAAAAAAGAGGCAACAATCAAAATGCGTGTTTGGTAATATAAGGATCTATTTTAAATAGGTTTTTTTAAATCAATGGTTGAAAGTTTTTCACAAATTTCTCAAGATCTACATAAGATCTAAAAATATTCGACCCCATAGCCATGTTCATCATTCCAATGGGATCTAATGGTTTACATCTTGTGTTTGAGGCCCATAAATTTTTTTAAAATAGCAAATAATTTATGTTTTTTTAGCAAATATCTCAATTTTGGCTATGATCCAATGGCTGAAATTCAGTCTCCTAATGATCAATGACGTTATAAACATTCTTAACAGTTTGGATCATGATTTTTTGTCTCAAAAAAATAATAATAAAGAAAAAAGAGACTGCGTGTGGACTAATCCAAAATTGGACATGTTACATTAATGGTTCAAAGTTTGTCATAAATTTCTCAAGATCCACATGGAATCAATACATGAAAATTAACCCCATAGCCATTTTGAACTTCTAAACATTTCCAATGGTTTGGATCTTGTATTTTGGGCCCACAGAAATTAGAAAAAAAAATATCCGATGGCTCACTTTTTTACACATATCTCGAGATTGGTGATCATCCAACTATTGAAATTTGGATTCATAGCCGTGCTTGATCTTATGCACATTTCCAAAAGTTAGTGATAAAAAAATGGTACTAGGCGTGATGACCTCAAAAATACTGTAGCAACGCTTCTTATTTTTTGCCTCTTATTTTGAGAAACTCAGATTTAGGACATTTGGTTTGAAGAGGTTTTGCCTCTATTTGTCCAAAGTTAGTAAAGGATAAAATCAAATGCCAAACACTCTTTTTTCCCTCAAAACTTTATCCATTTTATACATTTAGACAAATACAAGCAAAAAGTAGTGATGTCAATCATAGGCTTAGAATAATTAGATTGGTGTCTTAAGGTTGAGAGGAACCATTTAAATAACCTACAATTCGTACCTCATAAGGATAGTCCTTATAGAACTCAACTTACTAATCCCGACACCAATAAAAAACAATTCCACATAAGGTTGGTAGGTATCTATACGCCATCCGATCGATCAGATAGATACTCAATCAGTCGGATATCACCTCTACCTCCAAATATATTGATCGGGCTCCTTGCTCTTCCTTATTTTTGTAATTTCTTCTCTTCAGTTCTTCTAGTGATCCAAATCTCAATCCAATCTATAAGAAATATAAAAGACAACTTAATAGACCTAAGTTTTGTCCAACACATAAATTAGCCAATTACATAAATCCTTACAGAACATTCATTGCTTGGTCTTAATAGTATCATTCCACAAAAGAGCTGAAGCTACTTCATTGAAGTTAAGAATCTCTTTTTTTAATATTAGAGTCGTAACAAGGTGATTATATGATGGGGCAATGAAAATAAAAGGAGTGTTTTGTCTTCTTTCTCGATTTTTATATTAAGGCTCAACAACTAACTAACAGTCAAGTTAAACTTGTTGAGATTATAGTAAACCTATTATCATCTTAGGAGAGTACATATGTTTCTTCAAAAATAACTTGTTCCTTCAGGACTTGTCTATGTATATGCTTTAAGCTTTGCCCATAATCCTTGATTTTGTAGTTCTTGATTGAGCCGTTGGATGACATCATGAATGAAACTTGTGTTTACATGAATATCATATTTCTAAACCATTAAAACACACTGGCGTTCTTTCCATTGGACAGATCTCATCTTCAAGAGGCAAAAACCGATCTGAAATCTGAGTTTGAATGACTCCAGAAAGTGTGAAATAATGCTAACCTTTTATCCGGTCAACTTTCCATATCGACTAAGCTAATGACATTTGCATTCTTGGCTTGCTAAGCTTTGTATGTGGATTATGTGTATCCGAACCAAACCCAACCCAAAATCAACTTGCTTGGAAATAGGCTCAAATCTATAACGCAGAGCATCGGGACAGTCAGTGTCAATCCAACGGTTGCATCTGGAAGCCAGATGAGTAACATCTGTCTCATCTGCCAAGTGGCTGATAAAATTTGGCTGTCGATGTGGCTTTACCCAATTGGTAGCTTTATTCTTTCAATCAAGCAATCACAAATTTTTGTGGTTCGGCAAGTGCATCCAAAGAGAACTCCAGTCTGTACTCTTCTTTTCCTTCCTATATTTGGGTTAAGGTTGCAATTCATAATTCGCATCTCTGAATAGATTTAAGTCCTAAAAAATCGCAGCCTTCCATCTCATAGATATGATGTGTTCATGTAGAACTCTCTCTTGTTATAAGATGTTATTATCATAGGTGGATGCCCACATTGGGACCCACATGAGATAAAGGGATTACTAAGGTTTTGGGTTTTTCCTTATTAGGTTGCTTGGGGAGGAAGCAATCTTATTCTATAAATAAGATCCTCCTCCCCCTTGATGTACACACCGATCTCATTAATAAGAGCTCTCTCTCTCCCTCCCTATACTCTTATGTTTTCTATTCTAATACGTTATCAGCACGAGGCTCTCTTCTTCTTCTTCCTCCTCTTTTCCCATCTCCTCTTCACCAAGTACTTCACGGGGTACTGCCACACGAACTTCACCAAGTGCTTCACGGGGAGGTTCTGGGCGGACGACCGGTTCTCTGGGACCTTCTCCGGCCGGAGGCCCTGCTACTTCAACACCAGTGTGATGGTGATAGATCTGGTGAAGTGACGGCGATTCGGATACACGAAACGGATCGAGCGGTGGATGGAGATCCAGAAGAGCGATCGGATTTACGAGCTCGGCTCGTTGCCACCGTTCCTCCTGGTCTTCGCTGGACATGTGGTGCCCATCGAGCACAGGTGGAACCAGCACGGTCTTGGCGGGGATAACGTGTAGGGCAGCTGCCGGGATCTGCATCCGGGTCCCATTAGTCTCCTGCATTGGAGCGGGAGCGGTCGAGATCTTCGATGACGATGAGCAATCTGCCGGTCATCTGTAGGAGGAGCGACCGGAGATCGGAGTCGCCGTCAACGCAGGAGAGATCGATGCTCTCCTGCGTAGACGTCGTAGCAGAGGAACCTCGCCATGGCGGCAACGAAGCTGGTATTCCCAGTGCTGGCGGGGCCGTAGAGGAGGTAGCTCTGCTTCTAGACACGGCCGAGGCGGTGGTAGTACTGCTTCGCCTTGACGAACGATTCGAGATCGGATCGGACCTTGTTCTTGAGGTCGGAGTCCATGGTGACGGTCTCGATCATCGCTGGATGCGTGAAGGGGACGGATCTCCACCGTCCGATCCCTCCCTTCTCCGGGCCGGCGTTGGTGAAGAGCCGCACCTCCCGCTTCTTGGTCTCGATCTCGTCGGCGACCGTCTGGATGTGGTGGAGATACAGGCGAAGGATGCGGCGCTTGTCGTCCTTTCTGATCTTGAGGACGAAGGTGCCGCAGCGAGTGGGCTCGCTCGTCCAGGGGATCCTGGCATCGACCTGACCCGACCCGTTTGTAAAGGCATGATTTTTAAAAGCCCAGTGCCTGATGTCATCCAGGTGACGTCAGCCTGCTGACGTTAGCGAGTCGTACGGTCAAAGGCAAATTTGACCGGATCGATGGCAAAAATTTGTTTTTGTGATATCTTGATGATCCGGAGTCCGATTTGAGATCCGTTTGTACCTACGGAAAGCTCGCGAGCAGATCTACATATTGGCACTAAAAGGAGGACGATTCAAAAGTTAAGTAATTTCTCCTTATTTTATGATCTCTTATTAGCTTGCATTTATCTTTATTCTTTTAGATCTGCAAATATTTATCATTTGATCCTTGTGATGATTATTCATTTTCTTTTATCGAAAAGGAGATCATGATAAAATTGAAAATCATGGATCATAAATAGAACCAGAAGTTCTATGCAAGAAATTGGAACCCGAAGTTCCATACGATATTTAGAACCAGAAGTTCTATATGGAATCAATAATTCGGACTCGAAGTTCCGTAAATTATTTTAATCTATGAACCAAAAGTTTTTTCAAATTCGGACCAGAAGATCCGTTGGTTATTTTACTCTGAAACCAGAAGTTTTCAGATCTACAATATGTACTCAAAGTTTCATCTGATACTTAGAACTAGAAGTTCTATATCGAATAAATAATCTGAACCTGCAGTTCTGTATGTTATTCTAATTTAAAACCAGAAGTTCTAACTCGGACCTGAAGATCCATGAATTATCCTAACCTAGAACCTGAAGTTCTAACTCGTACTGAAAGATCCATGAACTATTCTAATTTAGAACCAGAAGTTCTGATTCTTAAGCTGAGAACCCGATGTTCTAAACTTCAATTTCTAAATTCTTCATCACATTTTTATGATTATCTTTGATTGGATGTTAAGAACCTGAAGTTCTACATTTTATTTTCTGTTTCTCATATACATTTATTTTTATATTCTTTAACATTATACTGCATGCTTGATATAATTCCTTCGGTATAATTATCACTAATGATTATCTGAAACTTTAGTTTTGATGAATTTATTATTGCCAGAAGCAGTAGTTCCAAATAATAGAACCTGAAGTTCTATATCCAATGAATAATCTGGACCCGAAGATCCATACATTATCTAGAACCAGAAGTTCTGAGATTTAGAATATGAACCCGAAGATTCATATTCATAATCAAACTTGGAGCTTTGATTTCTAAAGATTCAAAGTAGTGTAGATTGATACAACGGTCATGAAATCAAACCTGAAGTTTTGATAGAACCAGAAGTTGTGATTCAAACCTGAAGCTTTGATAGAACCAGTAGTTCTAAGAACCTGAAGTTCTATCACTAGCCTGAAGTATTGACAGAACTAGAAGTTCTGATTCATCAGTTAAGAACCCGAAGTTCTAACTTTCTGATTGGCCAATTCTTCATTATATTTTGTCATCGGATATTGAGAACCCGAAGTTCTATTTTTGTTTGATTGTTATTAGTAAATCGATCTTAACACACTCTAAAAGGCTTGGTGATACTATCAAAGTCGGAAATAAAATATCTCTGAAGGATATGGCATACGCTCTTATTTTCCGCGCCATTATATCCCCATTAGACAGGGATGATCACCAGCAGATGGTCATACACCCAATGCTTGAAATAAATGCCAGATTAGTCAATTAAAATCCCTCCAGAAGAGGTAGATATAATATGTTCTCCCGTAGAGATGAAATAAACCACCCCAGGAGAGGTGATTGAGAAGGCATTTTGTTTGGAAATTGGGCGAACCACCAAGCATGGTCTGGAAGACCTACAACTACTTTTATGAGTTTGAACATTGAGTTCAGTTCTTAGATATTTTGTTGAATGCTAGGACTTATTTTTAATCCCCCGTATATTATGTTATATTTGCTTTGAATGCTGAATTGTTTAGTTGTTCTTACTTTTATTTTTGCAATGCGATTACCTAGTTATGTGAGTTTATTATTACTTGCTCTATGACTCATGGAATGCATGAAATTGAGGATAATATCTGTCCAATAGACAGTGCAACAAAACACACTACATTGAAAAAACCAGAAGTTTTTCTCTGAATTAGTGTTTCATTCGTGCACGGCATCGATCATAGCTGTATTCGTACAAATACTTGAATGCTCCGGAAGAGTCTACATAATGGTATTTGTACATCATTACTAGTATTGACAGCCAGAAGCTGATACTAGAAAAGCTAAGTGCATTCTCCTTATATTTCAAGGCTATATTACAAGACAATCTTTAAAAATCGAATCATATTCGATTATGAGCAAAACGACAAAGTTAAGCCAGAAGCTTATTATTCTAGGGGTCCTATGCTCTGGTAAATTATTGATACTTCTGTTACGTACTCCTTAGAGTACCATCTATTGACCATCCTTTTCGCAAAGGGTATAGTGTGACATTAGTGAACTCATCAAATCCTGCCTATTAGCACAAATTATTACACTTAGGGTACACTTCCTTGGGCATATTTTTTTTATAATTTTATAAGACTTGATAGCGTAGGTTTGTGACCTACATGAACTCAGAACGTAGACTCTATGTTGGTTATACTTCACCCTAATTAATGGATATCTAGACCCAATGACAGGAGATATATTCATTGTTCGTTTTTGCTAATTGTCATCTTGATAAGACAGTCTTCTCGCCGTTAGGGGGAGATAAGAGAGTTCCTGAAGAACACCTTGTTCCTGAAGAACAATCCGTTCCTGAAGAACGGCGAGAATTAATATGGAATACTTCCACTCAATCTCATCTAGATTTATGTACTTTACAATGTGAGAATGAAGTACGGAGAATTGCGCACTTAATTACAAATGAATTCCCTGAGGCTTTTAATGATGCAGCAAAAGTGACTAGGTCACATGTATCGGCTATAAACACACAAGCACGAATTAATGTCCCTGTAGGACAAGTACGAATTAATGTTCCTGAAGAACAAAGTCCAAATATGGCAGCAAATGAATCTACACATGCCAGAAGCATGGTAAACTTATAGGTTTCAAGGACTCAGCTCCCCAGAAGAGGAGAAATGAGCAATCATATCCCAATCATACTCCAGAAGAGGTATACTCCAGAAGAGTTTATGACAAAATCCACTCTCTCTAAAAGTCCTAAAGAAATTGATGTCCTGGAAGTGACACGAGTCCCAGAAGAGACTCTAGAAGCCCCTGAAGAGGCAATGGGTACCCAATAAATAAAGAGATCTCTATACTTTATAATTATTCAAGAGAGAGATGGGATAGAAATGAAATTATCATCGATGACGCATTTGTATATACGGTAGCTACTCAAATATCAAGGGAAAATGCGAATGATAATTGGGATACTAAACCACGTTCTATAAATGAATGTCGACAAAGAACATATTGGCCAAAAATAAAGAGATACCATTAAGGAATTACAATCTCTAAATAGACGTGGTATATATGAACCTATAGTACAAACTCCAAAAGGTGTTAACCCTGTAGGTTACAAATGGGTGTTTGTAAGGCAAATGAACGAAAGGCAAACTTGTGATACAAGGTTTCCTGTAGAAACTTGGGATTGAAAACATACACAGTTATATATATGAAAATCCCAGAAGGATTTGCTTTGCCTGAAGCAAAGTCAGAGAGTACGTACTCAATATAAGTAAGACGTTCATTGTACAGCCTGAACATTCCAGAAGAATATGGTACAATCGTCTTAGCAAATGTCTATATAAGGAAGAGTATGAAACCAATCCCATTTGCCTGTTTATCTTTGTACAATCCTTAAATGGATTTATAATTGTAGAAGTTTATGTTATTTACATAAATAACATAAATCTAATCGAGACTCCAGAAGAGCTCGAGAAAACTATTGACTATTTTATCTCGACCCGCAGATCGAGAGAAGTTCTAATGAGATTTTTATTCTTTATAAATATGCTTCTCATATATAGTTTTGCACCAAGGCTTTGGATTGGTATTAAACAAATGCTATGATATCTATGTCTGTTTTATGGTTGAAACCAAATTTTGTAGGATATACAAATTCAGGATATATCCCTGATCCTCATAAGGATCGATTATAGACATGTTATATGTTTCTTCATGTCAATATCATTATTTTTGGTGTTCTACTAAATTGACTATTGATAGCTACTTATTCTAACCACGCTGAGATTTTTAAGCCAGTGGGGAATGTGTATGGCAAAAAATATTTAACTCAGCATAGATGTAGTTCTTGTCAATTACCTCTTAGTACAGGTACTCCGAGCATCATTTGCAAAGACAATGGGGCATGTATTCAACAGATTAAAGAATGACACATTAAAGATGACAAGATGAAACACATTATACCAAAGTTCTTCTTCACTCATGAGCTTCAAAAGAATAACAAGATTGAAGTCAAGCAAGTTCGTTCAAGCAACAACCTGGCTGATCAGTTTACGAAGTTCTTGTCAAAACTCAGTATTTTAGAAATTATATACGAGATTGACATGCTTAATTATGTACAAAGATGTTATCATCAGGGGGAGTAGTCAATCAAGGGGAGGCATCCTGAAGTATGCTACCCAGGACATATGTGCGATGTACTCTTTTTCCTTCTCTAGGTTTTGTCCCACTGGGTTTTCCTAGTTAAGGTTTTAACGAGGCAGCATTATGCACGTCCAACACCAAGTCAATGATCCTGTAGAACGTTGTACTTTTTTTCCTTCGCTTTGGTTTTTATCCCACTGGGTTTTTCCTTTGCAAGGTTTTAATGAGGCAACTGTCATTGAATGGTGGTCATCCAAGGGGGAGTGTTATAAGATGTTATTATCATAGGTGGATGCCCACATTGGGACCCACATGAGATAAAGGGATTACTAAGGTTTTGGGTTTTTCCTTATTAGGTTGCTTGGGGAGGAAGCAATCTTATTCTATAAATAAGATCCTCCTCCCCCTTGATGTACACACCGATCTCATTAATAAGAGCTCTCTCTCTCCCTCCCTATACTCTTATGTTTTCTATTCTAATATCTCTCTCTTTTTTTTTTTTTTTTTCTTTTGCTATCGAAGGGTATTATAGCCCTTCGGGTTAGACTAATGCCTTTGAGTGCGGAAAGATCCGAATAAATCTCCTAGGGCCCTATATAGTGGCGCAGCTTAAATCTACAACCACCGAGGGCAAACCATAGTCCTTGGCTAGCTGAGATACCCCTTGGGGTTATATTCACATGGAACTGACATGCATATATTCATAATATATCTAGTTAATTTTGTTTGTTGTTTCTAATTGTAGTTTTTGTTGAATAAAATCCTCCTTTTAGCCAAAAAAAGAAGTAGCGGATTTTCCAAAAAAAAATCATCTAAGGGGACCACCAAACTATAAAACTAACCCTACGTATGGGTACACTAGAGTTTTATCTAATTGGCAAGCAACGATATTGCCGTGGTTTTTTACACCAACGGCGAAATCGATGCTCTATTATTTTCATTTAAATGCTTGAAAGCCCTATTTCGTCTATAAAAGAGTGGTTCTAAAGCTTTTTATCTTTCTCCTTCCACGAACAACGATTTACAGAGCTTTTCATCTTAGTTCATTTTTAAAAATATATCTTTGTAAATGTGAGCTGGATGAAATCTAGAACTTTAATTAAAATCTCATATGTGAATTTTGGAACGCGTCCTTCATTTCTCTGCTACGTGATCTGCTGGGTACTGTTTTGAGGTGAGGGTAGATGTTATGAATTATTCTTTGTGATGTATCTCTGATATTATGATGCTGGAAGTTTGGAATGCCACAAAATTGATTTTTGCAGTAAAGAATGGGCCATGGCTATGAGTGTTGTTCCTTGTTGGTAACTGCTTTCTCTTTGCAGCTACAAAGGGAGATTGTTTCTGGAGACTAACCTTGATATCTTATGCTGATTCAGGTTGAAGAGGTATGGCACAGTCCATCGAAGTTCAACCAGGCTCAGATGTATACACTGAATCGGGTCCGGCTCCACCATGTTCTTTGGTCTAATTCTTTTATATTGGAGTTTTGCCAATCTAATTTACATGGTATATATATTTTTTCTCTTTCTTTTTAATATAAACCAGCCATCACATATTTATCCCGATCTTCATTTACTCATTAGATTTTGTTTAATCAAATTCGAGCAGAAAACTCAATAGATTTTGTAGGTGAAAGAGATGTACAAATTTGGTCTTTGTTTTTTTTTGGCTGGAAGACCATGGAGGTTCTTGTAAGCATTCACTAGAGCATGTTTTATGTATGGCATAGATTCCTTGTGGTCATGCTGAAACCAATCAGATGTGTTGGGCAGATTTGAATTGCCCATTACACATGTTTTTGTTGTTTTTGGTATTCATTTTCAAAGTTTTAGATTTGTAAAAGGCTTTGGATCTTTTGGATGTTTTAGGTCTTTAAAGATATTTACTGTGCCTAGTTTAGTAAGTCTTGGAACCACTCTTTTATGCAAGGAGGAAGATGAAAAACCATGGAACTACTTTTTTATGAAAGGAAGAAGAAGAAAAAATAAGAGTTTTTTGTATTTAAATGGAAACAGGAGAGCGTTGATTACGCCGATGGCATCGAAAACTGCTGGCAATATCGATGCTCGCCAATTAAATAAAAAAAATAAACCAAAGTAGTCTCTAGTGCACCCACACCAAGGGTAAATTTTATGATTTGGTGGTCCCGTTAGATGATTTTTTTTTTATAAAACCTTTAAAAAAAAAACATCATACAAAAACTAAAGTAATCCTAAATCTTATATTTGGATGAGACTAATCCAGATTAATTGATTTTTTGTGTTGATGGTGCCGTCTCTCAATCCTTAGACATGTCGGTGCAAACCACCGGCTTAAACTATCCTAACAGGGCAGAGGTCGGCAGATCCTTGGATTAATTGATGCTATTGACCACTTTTATCTGTTAAAAGGTCTCTATTGAGCTGAAATCCAAGGCACAGCCCAACAAAAGTCTGGACCCCACGGCTGCGCGTCTGATGCACTCCCTTGTATGCCGCGTGGGCAGGAGCGCGTGACGATAGGCTTCTGACTATTAATGTGAACCCATTCGACCCCCAAAGTCTTCGATTGCATCTCGTTGAGACAGGAACCATCTTTTCTAACAAAACCGACACTCTTCAAGTTCTCTTTCTTCATCAAACAAAACAGGCATGCAGTGTTCTTCTTCTTCTTCTTCTTCCTCCTCCTCCTATTTCGATTTGGGTTTTCTTTTTTTGTTTGGGAGTTCTTCTTTCTTCTTTCAAGATTTGATTTGCCTGAATATTCTGGTATGGGGTCTTTTTCTTTCTTGATTTCTATTGGTATTTTTGTTGATTCCATTTCATGGTTTCTTTTGATTGTGTAAGTTTCTGATCAATGATCATTGATTGGTTGAAGATGATTGAAAACTATTTCATTTTTTTGTAACTAGTGATTGTGCTTTTTGGGTGTTTTTAGTTAACTGTTTCTGAGTTATTGGACCCCAGATCACATGGATGGGGTACTTTGATGGGCTGAAATTTTTTATGTGCTTTTTCAAATCCCTGCCATTGATTCATGTAGCTCCCACAAATCTTCACCGCACTGTTACACCATGAAAGGGTCCGGTCCTGATGGGTATTCCAGATTGTGGATCCCATGCGCCTTTCAGTTGTTGATGGTGAGGCCTACCTCCGAGCCGTTGGATCCCGTCATCCAAATGCAAGCGTTCTAATGCAAGTCTGTGAAATCACTTTTGATCGGATGAAAACATATAATAAAAAAGGGCTGTTTATTTATTTATTTATTTATTTTATTAATTTGAAGTGGAATGCAGTTGAATTTGATTGTTGTGAATGAGTGTTGCTCCGATTAAAGTGACATCGTGTAATCAGAAGATTCAATTGAATTTAGGTGATCAAACAGATGGGTGGGAGCTGGGAGCCCAACCAGGAGATCTGTGCTTGGTACACTATATTGTCCATTTTCAAATTGGACTGTGGGCTTACTTTTGATGGTGGCTGATCAGTGGATATGAACCTTTCCTTTTTGTCTGTAATGGGTCAGATATTGGATTGATGGGAGTCAATATCAGCACATCTCTTAGGATAATTCATTCATTTTGATTGTATCACCCCTCTTAGCATGATGCTAATGCCTGTTACCAATCAACAGGGGAGGCTCATATCAACAATTTGTTATTGTTAGAGGTTCAAAATAGCCGTGTATGCCACTGTTCAGAAAGATATGATCTGCTGAGATGTATCAGCTTTTGGTTCTAATTTTTATTAGCGGTAACAATTCTAGGAACACATCATCGTCATCATCAAACCTTTGTCCCTATTATGTTAGGGTCGGCTATATGAATTTTATTTCTCCATTCTGATCTATCATGAGTCAAATCCTTCAAATCTAATTTTACCACATTCATACACTTTCTCTTCGGCCTACCCTTTCCCTCTAGTGGCTATCAACTTGCATTGTCAAACTTTGCCTTACCGGCATCGTTGTCGACCTACGGTGGACATGCCTAAATTATCTTATTAAAATTTAAAAGTTTTGGAAATACATCTGGAAAATGAGAGTTTAGCTATGAAGCACAGGTACTTCCAAAATGTACACGTACCAGTACAAGGTACTTCCAAAATGTACACGTACCCGTACAGGGTACTTATCCGTACATGTACCGGGTATGGGTACTGCAAAAAACATACAGATACAATCAAACGTACCCGGTATGTTTTGACTTGTGGGTACGGGATAGTTACATTTGTGGATACGGGATGAGTACATTCCTGATACTTTTGTAAGAGGTTTTTTTGTTTTTGTAAAAACTTTCGTAAGAGTTTGAAAAAACTAAAAATACAATTTTTAACTTTAACCCTAACCCTTTTCAACGAACTTAAAAAGAAAAATTTTTTAGTCCTAACCCATCTCCAATCCCCTCATTTCCAATGAAAAAAAAAAACAAAGAAAATGGAAAGGTGGAAGAAGAAAAAGAAGGAAAGAATGCTGGATTATGAAATATAAAAACTAATACTGTTGTTGCTCTTTTTTTTTCATTAGGTTGAATTTGTGATAGTATTAAGTCATTGTTGGATTGTTGCATCTAAGAATTCTAACCTATTTTAATTATTAGCATATTGCGTTATTAAAATTTAAAAAAATATAATTATTTAATGGACGTACCGCAGCTGAACCTGTATCCTGTTTTTTAAGGATTTTGCCATATCGGCGTACCCGTACCATACCCATATCGGTACTCGTACCAGTACCCGTGCTTCTTAGGAGTTTAGTAACCGCTGCTCAAGCATTGATTTATGGGTCAACTCACACAGATCTGAGCCACTCCTAACCATTACATGCTAATCTAAGTTTTAAAAACAAATCCATATTTAATATTTGACATTGGAAAAAAGTGAATATGATTAAAAAAGACATGAAATCAAATAGATCTAAGTTATTCATTGCCGTAACTTGCTAAGATGTTGAGTATCCCATTTTTCCTTAGTAAAAAGCCATTCAAAATCCTATTCATGGAAAGTAATTGCTAGGCATCACTTATATTTACACTACTTGATATATTAAATGTCTTTAATGGTCGATATTGTTAACCTTTGTTTGCAAAAATAAGGTGTTCATTGTTGTAGCTTGAGGTTGCATGTTTGAAATGTTACCTATATGAATGATTAGTTTTGGAGAAAATTTGAAAATTTAATAAACATAAAATAAAAAACCTGTTAGCCATTGATATAGGTACTATCAAATTATCAGCAATATTGGGGCTACTCGGATGCTTTTCTGAGGTTGAGTGTTGCACTGTTTTTATCATAATGGGGTGGGCCAAACCAGTTTACCCTCCTATATGCATCTTATCATCTGATATTTAATTCATGCACAGGATCACTAGACCAGCTATCATCCTAGGAAAATGTAAGCCTAGAATTAGATATATCATACATGATAACTATTGGGGGTGTGCCAAATATCACTCTATCCATTTGATCACCACCCTTGCATTTTTGGGCGCAGTTTTATGATTTAAAGTGTGCAATTTTTATCATGATCAAATCTAATGTGGATCAAGGTAGAATAAGCGCCCAATTGTGGTGAGTGCAATCCACTTGCAAAGTGAAGGGGTGTGCATTAAGATTGTTTTGGCGTGTGGTTAGGGACTAGGAACAGTCCCTAATTGAAGAACTGAAGTGTTGCATGTATAAGGCATTAAGAAAACTGGGAGGCCAATACAGACTTAGGAGGTAGTAGATTGAAGGTAGATGTTTTTTTTATGATATGACAGAACTTGTTCCAAAAAAAGTGAGTGGAGATGTAATAGTCACAAAGTCGGCCCTATATAGATAGGATAATGCTTCAATGATGACGATGATTGTGATATTTTTTTCTTTTCTTTTTCCAAACTCCAAAGTCAAAATGTGGTCAGAGTCTGTGGTCAGCCCCAACATTGACAGTTTGGCATTAATATTCATTTGATATGCGAGTCATGTTGAGGATAAAGTGCTTTTGAGGAAGAAATATTGAAGGTAGCCTTTTAAGAAAAGGGGTAAAAGTAAAATAGAAATATTGTAAGTATCAATGGAGATCAGTGATGACAAAGAATAAATGGACATTTTTCTGTCTCTCCTTTTTCCTCCAAGCGCTGGACATTAGAAAGCCTAAGTCCATGTATATGTGATATGTGTGCATGTGTGTGTTCTAAGGTTTTTGCCAAAGAGGTAGATTGAATTTCTGATGTAATTCTGTATTTGTATATGACATAAACTATCCAGTTTGAGAGGGGCGTTTTGTGTGTGACTCATGGATTTCTAAGATACCAAAGAGGTAGATTGAATTTGTGACCTAATTCTATATTTGTATATAACATTAACCACCCAGTTTGAGAGCACAGGAGCTACAAGTTCGGCAAGGATTGCTTTACAATGTCAAATGCAAAAGCTTTATTATATTGCTTGTGGAGTGTTGGTCCTTACTAGTTCCCCTCACCAACAAGCTTTTGTCTTATCCATTTGGGTTGAAACAATTCATTTGGGCCTAGCTACATTAAGGGAAATGAATACAAATGATCCAAACAACATGCACTCGCCCAGAAGACACAGGTAAAAAAAAAAAATAAAGCCCACAAAACTAGGCGCAATGCCCCAAGTTGGATTTGTCATACATAATATGCCAAGTTCAGATTCTACTATATGCTACACAAAAGGGGTAAAACAATCTTGCTCTAGAAAAACCCAATAAGAATCTTAGACCAGGAAATGGATTTGAACATGCCTCTGATCATCATTTTTAATCCAAGTGCTGATACTGAATTCAAATGTTTTATGTGATAATGTAGTGACAAGTGCATCCATTCGTGATCCATGGCCCAAAAACAAAGGATTTTGTGAAAGATTTATATGGAAAAGGCTTATGCCTTTGTCGATTGCCAAGTTTGGATTAGAGCGTGCTTCTTGGCAAAAGCACTCTTAGCTACTCAGTCACATTCTTCTTTTTCTAATAGGAACCTCCTGATGCCTATGCTGTGGTGATCTGCCATCTCTCAATAGATCTCTGCATAAATGAGATAGTTTAGACTTCATGGCCTCAAATTTTTATAATGAGTTTGCTTATTCAATTTCCTTTAACTTGATTGGAAGAACTTTTTTTGTTGCAGGATTTATTTATGAATCATTTGGTTAGGAATTGGCAAGAACTGTGAGTGCCCCCAACGAGAGAGCAGAGGAGTTATATTTTTTGTCTTGAGCAGGTACCCTTGACTTTTTGTTGATTTGTTGGTTTTATTCATACACTAAGGATACATTTGTGCGACAAGAGCATTCTGTGATAGAGAGGAAAATGGTTTTGATTTTTCATGCAGCCCACACTTTAGTTTTTCGATGCAAGACATTTTCCTCTTGTAAAAGAAAAAAATCGATCTGATTTTCCTCAATAAAGAGGATTTTAATTTCCTATAGGAGGGATAGGAATGCACTAGATGTAGGATTTGGCTTTCCTGCTGAACTGGAAATTAGTAGAGCATGGAAACCTCTCATTTGCAGTAGTTTTGAGTAGATTTGAGATTACTACCTTTTGCATGCTATTTTTGATTGATTAAGGATGATTTTGTATCTAAAAAGTGAACTGAATAAGATGGAGATATATATATATATATAGAGGAAATAACCCTATGAGAACTAGTTCTCATCACTGTTTTGTGAGAAGTCTAGGTGGGCCTCATATATCACCCAATCTAATTCTTGCAACACAAGGACACACCCCCACCTTCCCCCCTTCCCTTATAGTCACACACCATAAATATTGTTCCAATCCAAATTTACTGAACCATTGGATCGACTGTGCATCAATTTGAAATGATTGAATTTGTGGACCACGGATGACGGGGTTAGGGACATGTGATTGGGGCCAAATTTGATATTAAAGATAGTCCCACATAGATCTTTTCATCCCCCCAAGCCCCCAAGTCCCATCCCCAAATGGGACCCACAAGTAGGCCCCATAAAAAGTTCTCACGTAGGTGTGTGAAAATACTTCTCATAGGATTAAAGCCCTATATATATAGGCTCCTATATCTTTGTGTGTATGTCTATATATAGAGAGAGGCAAAGTTGAAAATGCCCATTTTTGCAACAAATAGGAGATAAGAAAATTTTAATAATAGAGAGAAACAATTAATGTTACTTTTAAAAATGAGAAAGAGACTTGTCCCTCATTGGAGGATGGAAAGGGGGCATAAACTCCCCTTTTTAAATGGGGTATTCCTGAGAATTTTTCATATATGTACACAGAGAGAGAGGGAGAATTGAAAATTTGATTTAGAAGGAGCTAATTTTTTTCCAAAATGCATTGGCATCTTATTTACTCTTACAAAATAAGAAGGATCCGATGATTCTTACCATCATAAATTGTAATCTTAGATTTAACTTTATCCCATGCACGAAAGCCTTTCTAGTGTCTAGAAGTCGTTCTTTCCAGAGCATATACAAACTTAATTATGATTGAATCTTTCCTTGATTCAGTTGAGAATAGATGATATGAGGTCAGGGCCCCTTCATATCTAGTTTCTTGGAGAATGATAATGATCATGAGTCTAGGTGTCTAACATCATGTCCACAACAAGGTTAACATGTTTTAATATGTGAACTTTTTTTGCTTGGTCTGTTTATTTCATTTCAGTCTCCTTTCTTCTTTGCTTCAGTAAACATATTTATGATATTTCCAGTCTGGAGATCAGATCGTGGTTAAGTCCTGTATATTCTTGGTCCTTATGTACGTACATAAATCTCTAACCATCTAATCACAGGTGGTATTGTTTTGAAAGCCATTGTCCAATCTCTAGCAGTTTGATAAAAGTCATATGAGTGCTAAAATTTTGCATGATCAATTGTGGGGTGGTTTGTTGGTGAGGCGGGGTGGGGCTTGGGTTTTGGTTGAGGGGGGGGGGGGGGGGGGGGGGGGGTGTGTCTGCAGAAATCGTATGTGTCAGTGGCAATTTGGATAAAGGCTGACAGGCTAGATTGTTCCTGAAGATACACACACACATCATATAATATTGTTTCCCTTCTTCAAGATTACAGAAATTGGACTAACTTGATAAATGATACCGACTGATGAATTGCAAACTTTCCCATTCCCATGAAGGTGAAGGAAGTTACATTTCATGGCTGGTTTGCCATTAGCTACTGCTGAAGTTTGTGATGCCAACTCGCACCTTATCTCCAGTGGTGACCTGCGTGCACTCCAGCCAGTTTTTCAGATATATGGTAGGCGCCAAGTCTTCTCTGGCCCCATTGTGACTCTGAAGGTTTTCGAAGATAATGTCCTTGTGCGATCATTTCTGGAGGAGAAGGGCAATGGCAGGGTTTTGGTTGTCGATGGTGGTGGGAGCAAGCGCTGTGCGATATTAGGAGGCAACCCAGTTCAGCAGGCTCAGAACAATGGGTGGGCTGGTATAGTGGTCAATGGATGTATAAGGGATGTCGATGAGATCAATGGGTGTGATATTGGTGTCAGAGCTCTGGCATCTCATCCTATGAAATCCAATAAAAAAGGTACTGGAGAGAAACATGTGCCTATAACCATTGCTGGAACACGAATATGTGATGGCGAATGGCTGTATGCAGACACTGATGGCATACTGGTATCACAGACAGAGTTATCAGTCTGAGGATCTCTTCTGAAGATTTAAGCATTGCTACTATTTTATGCTAGCAGTAGTGGACTAGTGGTTCACTCAAAGAGCATCTTAGTTGCCATTTTGCTGCTTTGTGGCAGACTAACATTATGTCATCTCCATAGTGATGGTGATTACTGTTTTCTGTGTTTGGAAAAAGCAGTCCTTTGTGTTGGTTTATGATGCGAAGTATAAGTAGTCTTTGCTTGTTGTCCTTCCTTTATTTCTTTTATTTTTACAAATATTTTACTAATTCTGATGTGTATCTCTATCAGAATACAGTTTGCATGCTGCAGGTGATTGAAATGCTACAGACAATAAACCTATTACTGGTATTCCTGATCTATGCTTTCTCTTGACAAGCTCACCTACAAAATAACTGTATCAGATGTCCACTAGGTCTGTTATTTTGATTATGATTTGAGTTTCTAGGTACATATAGCCATTGAGTCATGGACGATTTCTCAATTTAAGTCGGTAATGCGACCTAGATGGAAGGTTTCACAGTTGATACACGGGGTTTTTTTTTCCCCTTTCTTTTGTTATCCCAGCTAAGTCTCTGCCATGTGGGATTCACACATGTGAGGTGATGGAACTTGCATATGCGAGGAGACACAACTCACACGAGAGGTGATGGGAATTCACACGTGCAAGGAAACACTTTTCACATGTGTGAGGTAATAGCGACTCACATATGCAACGAGGGAGCAGGTCAAGTTCAAAGCCTAGCTCTCCAGTGACAACTGTCACTCCCTACCACTGGGGTAAAGCCATTCCCAATACACGAGTTAAAATGCAGACTTCCAAACTGGTATCTAAGATTGGCATGGGCCAATTTGGTCGACACCTGCTCATTTACTTCAAAAGTATCCACCTTATCCAAATCACCCATTTTGTACTTGGGCTTCGTTAACCTGAATACCTCCATTTATCCACATCTTTTTACTCATATTCAACCTGTGTCTTCAACCTCATCTTCCAAGCAACAATGACATCTAAAGGCAGGCTTTTCCAATCCTTGCATTGCCTTGTCTCCTATTTCTTTTCATTTTCTTTTTTCCCTTAATGAATGATCAGGGGGTGGAATGTCAGTAATTTTAAGATATGATGCCCAAATACAGCATAGATACTGCTAGGACATGCCATGGACATAGATTTTACGTACAAAAAGCGAAGTATCGGATTTGATACATTGCCCATACATTGCCCATTTTAAAGAATCTGGGCATCAAAGATTTTAAGGTATCTTGTGTGGATTTGATGACGGTGTGAAGCCAAGAGTGTGATGGTCTACTTTGTGGTTTTAGTTTCCATGTCCTGGTATAAATTAGGGGCATGGGTGGGGCCAGTTTTTATTGAATATGATCAATGAAGTTGGAGTTTTAACTGATTCATTGTTCAACCTATTTATTGTGAAATGGTGGATGAATTTGGACTCTAGAAGGTTCAAATTTATGAAAACCATACTTTGAAGGGGTTTTTAACTTCATGAAAATTAGCAAACACAAATGATCCAAGTTGGGGATTCAACCCTGGTGGGTTGGTCCAGTGGTGCTGGAGGATGATTGTTGGATTGGTAGCATTTGGGGTTGACTCCTTCCCCACATAGTGAGCTGTAGACCTCCACTCCCAATTGTGTTCTCATGCACTTTAGCGGTGAAAAACTATCAATAATCAGTATATAATCATTGTTATTGTTCAAAAATTGAGGATTCAGAAGCTCCCACAACAGCCATAGTTTTATATTGTTGAGATTTTTGTTCAATTTCATGCTAAATTTTAACCACACTTGTACGCTGCCATAAAAAAAGGGGGGGCATTTGAAAGAAAATTGCAAGTGGGGTGCTTTCCACCATTCTCAGGAGTCATGAAAAATATGCAAGAGGAACAAAAGTGCATCTTTTTCCACCAGTTCTTCCGTATTTTTTCACAAAATAGCATCATGTACTTGCAGTTGTTTACTTTTGCATTCACAAACCCGTCTCCATTTGCAAGGGACTGAAAAGGACCTTGGTTTTTTGCCCCATTGGAGATTGAAATTAAAAAACACAAATATTTGCACAGGCTTTGGTTAAAATTCGAAATTTTGGCCTGTTTTGGATTTACACAAATTTGAAGTTGAAACTTCGATTTATATTGAGCAAACCCAAATTTCGGACCTAGTGTTTGGTGCGGTATTGTTTGGTTTGGTACACTAACTATGCCACAGAGATCAAAAAAATTGGACTTCATTTGCGCCACCCACCCACCCCCAAAAGACAAATTACGGACCTAGTATTTGGTGCGGATTGGCATCTTGATCCATGAGAAAAAAATAAATCATTGATGGTAATGGCTGAGCTACACTGTCAGTTTGGTAGAAGTGTGGAAAACACAAATACTTTGACCTTTTGAAGGTAAAAATAGTGCCCATAATTTTTAGATTACATCACATTTAACAGACTTAGAGGAATGAGTCTTCTGATGTTTTCTTCTCACCCATTTCGATCTCCAATCCCCATAAACATGCTTTGGTTGGAATTTGGTTTTCCTTTTTTTTTTTTTTTTTGGTTTTTTCTGAAACTCCTGTTTTGCAAATGTCAGAAATGGGATTCAAATACAGGTTTAACCAATCACTGCCAACTGTTCCAAGTTCAAAGCATACTTGGGGAATGTTTGGAAACTCTAAAAACCACCTCTTATTTTATGGTTGACAGCTTGTTTACATATTAAAGCATTTGATAAAGCTCTAATTATATTTTTAATTTTTTTCTTATTTACAATTACAGCTTTTGCCTCTAATAAAAATAACCTAAGGGGGCTGCTTTTCTTTTGGGCTTTTTGAGTTTAACTAAATGAAGGTGGACAATGCAAAATCTTCAAGTATTTTACCTAAAGTGGGCCCCAATTACCTCATGAACTAAGAGATTTTTCTTAAAATTTAACCATATAAATTAATTGGAAATTAAAACTTAAAAAATAGAGCTTTTATTATAAACCTAAATCTAATTAGCTCTTATAAATTACACTAGAGTTATCAAATGGTAGTAATTTCTTTATCCTTTATCTTTAAACAGTCATCCCTTTTTATCTTTTTTATTGCAATTTCCGACATAATGTATGAGTGACTTGCATTATTTGATAATACGTGGATTCTTACAATCCACAGAGCTCTAAAGATGGGATTCTGAACATGGAGCTGTTTCTACTTGCATGGGAATAAACCTTTGGCACATGTCAGTTGTATGCATCCGACATCCTTGGGAAAGACCAAAAACCAAAATGCAATTGTTTAATGATTTTTAAAGACTAGACTAGAAAGCATAGGAGTGTGTGTGAGTACATTTAAATCTTGCCTAGTACTAAAAGCCTAAATGCCCATTATTTATTCGTCGCTGAATTCCTAAGAATTTAATATAATGGAAGTTGTGAAGAAGAAAATTTAAAATGGTGAGAAGTAAAGGATATATATAATGAAAAATATTTAAGTGGATTTATCCCTCACCAAAATGGTGAGGGACACCCCTTTTTTTATAAGTATTAATATGCTAAAAGATAAAAAGAGACACATATTTAACCTTTGATAGGTTAAAAAAGGAAATCTCCCTCACCAAAATGATGAGGTATGGATGCACTTGAATATTCTCCATATGTAATATATAAGAAACATATATAAATGCAGATTTACTTTCCTACGATTTAATTTATCTGAGTAATGGATGGATAATCAATTTCCACTAATGAGAGACTATTTGTTGAATGTTAGCCCATTTCACAGAGAATCATTTCTTAGGATCCTAGGAATTCAATGTGGACCAAAGAGTCGAGCCCTACGTCTTCCATGTAAAACAGAACATTATTTTACAAGAAAAGATTACTTATGAGTTTTATTCTCTGATTCAAGGTTCTCTTGAATCCCTTTTTTTTTTCAGGAAACAATAGGCTAATGACCAACATCACTATGTCATCACAACAGTACCCTCTAAAAATGATCCAGGGAAAACAGTTCTTCAGAGATGGAAGGATCAAAACTAAGGGTGCAATGCTCTTAAACGAGTGTAACCCATACCCACTCCTATGATTTAAAGCACGAATCCTCTACCCCCTGTACTGGCAACGAAGTGCAAAATAGGCCTGTGGTTATTTCATGGAATTTTTTTTTCTAAATTCCATACTACAGCACTCAAGTTTTTAGACATCTTTGTCCCTGGCCCCCATACATACCAGACATCTTATCTGACCCCAATATAATGGAAAAAGCAAAAAAAAAAAAAAGGAGGAAAAACTACTACACCAACTTACTTGTGGTAGGGCGGGGAGAATTGGAATAGGTAAGCAATAGACTACAAAAAGAAGCACTAGTAATAGCTCCTTACCATTAATTTGAATTACCAACATTAGCAAAGAAGATAACAAACCAACTTAAAATAGTCTCAAGTAACCCATTCCTCTTGATTCTAAAGTGGTTTCACTTCACCCGCACAACAAAAATATTTGTGCATAAATGATTTGAAGGAAAGTTCTGAGCTTCAATGGGGTGGAAAGCATCAGTTTCCTCTCCGAATTCACTACAGCCATCATCGAAGTTGAGGGCGTAGCTAGAGGGATCATAATAGAATGTGATCCTCTGTTTGCTCCCCCTGTTCTTTGTAACAGCCTTCTTCATCTCTGCTCTCATTCTTAAGAAAAGACTTCTGCAATGCTTCTTGGTGCAGCTCACCCATGCCAGTCCAACAACCCAGCCCATTCTAACAAGTAGTAGAATTAGTAGGAGGCACTTCAATGTTGGAGACAGCTTACAGTGGATGCTCCAAATGCAGATTTCATTCACTCATTGGGGTATTTTGGGTTGGTTGTTTTTATAATAATAGCACCTTGTGTTAGAAAGACCAACTACATTTCCATTTTCCTTGAATTGTGTTGCAAGCACCAAAACAGTTGAGTCTAAGCTTTCTTTATTTTAGAAATTGAAAAGACCCCAGCAAACATCTGCAATCTGTCTGTGATTTCAAGAAGAGAAACCCAACATACCACTCACAACTTCCAAAACCAATGAAAACTTGATGTACCCAGAAGACACTTGAATGTTTTCCTTCTGAAAATGGCTTTTCATCAACACCTAAAAAATCCATAAAGCATTTGAAATTGTCTTGGCTTCCGAGCTGCTAGAGGAATAAGAAAAACCCGAAAACATTTCCAATCTTCTTGAATTGTTGTAACCATTAAAAGTAAAGAAGACACAGAAACACTTGCAGTTTGCTAAGCTTTTAAGAAACTGATACAGACCCAGAGAACTTCTGTAAATCTGTTTGGGAGTTCTACAAGAGAAACCCAGGAGACAACTTGCGACTGCCAAGACTAATAGAAGCTCAAATGACCCAAAAGACAATTGAATGTATCCTTTCTGGAAATGGCTGTGGATTCAGAAGAGACTTGCAATTTTACCAAGGTGTCAAAGAGTCAGAACGATTTGTTGGTGACAGCTGAAGCAGACGCGGTTTAGTGTGTTATCACAGGGGGCAGTAAAAGTCAATAGGAGAGAGAGAGAGAGAGAGAGAGAGAGAGAGAGATGCTGCTTTTGTCGTATCTCTTTTGGATCTTCTTCATCTTTTGGTAGTCTGTCCGATCAATCTATTCCTAGGCACTTTTGAAGAAATACAGGAGATTCAAGCCAGGCCAGATGAAGGCCCTAGTATGACTAATCGTTTACATTTTTTTTAATTATTAAGGTATTAATTCTATATCATCATTATCATCATCATTATTTCTTATCCTAACTATCATATTGGGTCATACAGATTTTATATATAACACACAAATACATATAATATGTTAAATTGATAGAATTGCCCTAAGTTTGACATTTGCTCTACAAAAGATTAAATTTAAATAATTTTTGCAGAGCTATTCATACAATAATTGTGCGATATCGAACAGCCTTTGGATATTGCATGGTCCAATGTGTGCGATATCGCATGATCCTAAAATATCGCACAAACAATTCTATGGATAATACTTAAACTTCGACAATTCATGTGTGAATGGTAGGTCTAAAGACCACTTTATGAACATTATCCGTGTGCTCTCATCTGTTGCTTGCACAAATTAAAAGAGAAAATATTAGGGTAATAATTGATAAATACAAGACATTTTGCATGCAGGTGAGGCCCATAAGTCTAATTAGATGAAGGAGAGTTTCACTTATTAGCTGTGAATCCATATCTTTCATATTTATGGTTTCCGTTTATTTCCTTTCGTTGTACAATTATTATAGATGAAACCTATTGATTTTGACTATTCAAACTTTAATTTTGACTACTTTCTCAATTTTGAATTTGAATAGGAAACACACAGCATGCATTTTTTTTGGTAAACCATATTCATTAATGAAAGAAGAAAAACATGACAGCCAAACAACAAAGCGTGCATCTTATTCTTAAGTATTATGATAAATATTACATATTCATTATGTACTAGGATCTGAACCTAAAACCTCTTACTTCGTAATTCTTTTAAGGTCTACTAAAGAATAGTTGAGGTAGTTAAAAGGGTTGGACCAAGCCATGAGCTGTCCTTATCCTACCCTTAACATATACAGGGTGGGCATAGGGTGCACCAAGGCTCTCAAGCGGCATTCACTACATAGGTCCTTAACCTAGCCTTTGAGCCACAATTGAGCTTAGGGCCTAAATTGAAGAAAATAAATTTTTTTTGCTAGCCATCGAGTATTGATTTCTAACTAGATGTTAACCTCTTTCTTTATCTGGACTTGAAGCAATAATGGAATAAGTAACATTAAAAAGTTAACAAAAAGTAAAATGAATTTAGCTGAGCAGCTAATGGCGAAATAGATTACAGTCCAGAAATTGGAATAAAGCAATATAGAAATGTAGATCAATAAAACATCATAAAAAACCATAGTATATATGAAGTAATTGATTCATTGAGCATGTTTGTTTGCATGAGATTGGAGTACGTAGGAAGCAATTTATTTAAATGGGCCCTTTTTTTCATAGAATTAGAAAACATAAGAAGTAATTGATTAAATGGGCATTATTCATTTGCATGGAATTGAAATACTTATGAAGTCGTCATCAAACTGACTCATTTGTTTACATAGAATAGGAAAACATAGAAAGGCATTATCAAATGGGCTTGCTGTTTGTACTAAATTGGAATTCACAGGAAATAATTGGTTCAAATGAGCTTGTTTATGTGTATAGAATTGGAATAATAGGAAGTCATTAGCCAATGAACTTGTTTGTGGGCAGGTAATTGGAATAATTCTAAGCAATTGATTGAAATGGGCTTATTTTTTTGCATGAAATTGGAATAGAAACTTTGACAATGGACTTATTCGTTTGGATAAAATTGAAATACATAGGAATTCATTATCAAACAGGCTACTTGTTGGAGTGGAATTGGAATATGTAAGTTAATTTCCAGTGGATTCTTTCATTCATTTGGAATATATAATATTATTATGTATCCTTCTCTCACCATGTGATAAAAGACAATGATGTGGCTTTCATTCTTTACTTATGAAGATTCTTCGCCACATGGTAAAGAAAAGATGCATAATAATATTCTCCATGCATGCATATATATGATAAGTTTTCATATGTATTTATTTGGGCTTCATTTTACGGATTTCTCGTATGAAAGACCATACAAGATTGCCTATGGAGCCCACAAAGGCCAACCAATTATGGTTGAATTGGGCATCAAAAGATTTAGATGGGACCAACCCATATATATTCAAGTCAAGTCCACCATCCTAACCACTCAATTTGTGCCATTCAAATTAAACAATGTTAAAATGTATGTTTTTCATATGTAAAATTCTCAAAAATTCCCAACTTTAAAAATGCCCCCTTTTCCGTCCACTATAAGAAAATGCAACATCTGCGATAGGAAATAGCGACAAATAAACTTATTCGTCGCTATATCTTACCTTTTGCTCAATGAACATAAGAATTCGTTGCCCAATGCGGTCCCTAATGAATTTCTGCCCTAAGCTCAAATTTGGGCAAAGTATTTTTATTAGCGACAAAGGCAATTCATTGCTGAAAGAATAATAACATTGCACGACGAGCTATTATTCATCGGTAAACCTCAAAATCGTTGGCGCTTGTCTTTGGTGCTGAAATCAAATATGTTTTTACCTTGGGCAATGAATAAGTGCCTTCAGGCAAAGGTTAAATACATAAAGCACATTCTCTCTTCCTTGTTAGTGTCATTGGACAAACCTTTCTCTATTTCTCTCCTCATTCTTAGTGGGCTCTCTGCCCTTCTCGTTCTTCCTCCCTTGGCCATGTTCCTCCTCCTCATAAGTCACACCGATCGACTCGGCCTTATTTTCCTCCCTCATCCTTCGGCCAGCGCCATTCGCCTCTATTTCCTCATCATCTTCAAGTAAGTTTTAAAAATAAATGTTTTGATATTGCGGATTTTGTTATCTTTATCTGGTGATTTGTTGTTTTCTTGGATATCAATTTGGAAATGGTTAAGGTGATTTAGGGTACATGTAATCCAATCCTGATATTTTTGTTAACTTCAACGAAAAGACTTCTTTGTTGAATATGAGGCACAAAATGCCAATCATTTGGGTGTTAAGGGTGTTTGTGACATAGAACAGGGCCAATTGCCATTTGGATACAGTAGCTAGTGAAGAAATGATGCGGCTTTTAAAGATGAAGAAGAGTACCTAAACCCACCCATGGATTAAAATATATGCCGATTACTATATCTATCAGCTAATGAGTTCCAATATCTGCCCAAGCTGAACTAATAATTTGGACACTAGTGGTCCTTGTTTTGGATAGGAAAAGATTGGCCAAAATATCGGTTGACAAATCTAAATGCCCCAGACTCTCATTCTCTACTATTTCAACTAAATTGTGCTGCAAAAGGGGCTATTTCATCTTCTCCAGCCTTCCTTGTCACTTTTATCTATAACCCTTATATAAACGTGAAGATGTGACCTGCTTCTTCCTCAACATTTTTTCTCTACATAGCTCCCTTGTGGGCCCCAATTGCATGTATCTGTGCTCTGGTGAAGGACATGTGGTTTCATTGGTGTTCATCTGGTGAAGGACATGTGGTTCCTTGGTGCCCCATGAGTAAGATTTTTGACTTCCCCTTAAACATTTGTTTTGAAATCAAACCAAAAATGAGGAAAGAGAATAGCATTTGGGATTTCCGCTTGCCAGAGACTACCGGTTTCATCTCCGACTTTGGATTTCATTGCCTTTCTTTTTTTAGGAATTTTGATTTCATCTTCTCTTTTTAAATTTTGAACAGTATGATGGTGGTTGCCCGGTGCCAATTCCTCTTTGGTATTAATTTGATTGCTCATGGGCTTTATTCTTAATTTGTTTCTTTTTAATTATTATGAACAACAATTGTATGATGAAATGCTTAACTAACTTTTTTTTTTCCTTTTTGAGGAGTATGCTTACCTAATTCCTTTAAATTCTGTAAAGTTGAGCTATTGATTCAGTTGCTTTGCCTTTTTGTTCCCTAATTGCAGAGATGTATCCTTGACATCAATGTTCAAGGAGCTACATCTGTTAAGGCCAGCTCTCTTGAAGTGGTATCCATCTTTGTCTCTCCACCATCATTTGAGGAGCTTGAGTAGCGCCTCTATGCACGATAAATTAGGCTTCGGACCTATGGCCTATGTATATGTCTTGGTTACCTGCCAATTGTGTGAATAGGATTCTTTTCACCCCAGAACTATTGACTACTTGATTTAGGCCTTACTTAAAACAAGTCTGCTGTCGGTTTTAGCAGAAAGGAAAAAGAGGTGGAAGCCCATATAATGTAGTTTTCACTTCTGCATAAGCATAAACACCTTCACAGATTTATCCATTAATTTCACACTTATTTAACTAGCAGCTTCACCTAGTTACTGCCAGAAAGCTATCTGGTGGTGCATCAAATACACCCAACATACTGTGGCAGCTTAAATTAACACCTTTTCAATAAAAGGCAATGAGTTGATCTGAATGTGCTTGTTACTGTTGACAAGGGAACTGAGACAAGGGAACAACTACAAAAATGTCTCAGAAATGCAAAAGTAGAGCTTCAACAAGAGAAGTCCTCAGGCATCTTTGACCACATCTTGGGACTTGTTGAATGATGACCTTGAAACATGCTATGCAAATCTCAAGGTGTGTAAAGCTTCTAAAGCCAATTAGAATCCCAAATAATGTAATGATTTGCTTAGTTTATTGTAGAAAACCCTCCATCTCATTGGGAGCACTAATGCTGTGTGCCAACCATGTAAGTTCTATACTCTGTTTCATGGCACACTTTCATAAATGCATTGCTCTGTTTTCTTTGAAAAAAAGCCATGAAAACCATAAATTATCATTAAGCTAAGAGCATCATGCTTCCAGTGGAATATTCAGTATCAAAAATGAATCAAAAGGTTTTGACACATTGTGGAACAAATGAAGAAGGGAGTGCCTCAAATAGCTTGCAAGTCCTGTTCCTGATCTCTTTGCTTTGGTATTATCAGATACTCTGTAAGAAAAGATTAAAGAATTTGGGATCTGCATTTTTGGGATCTGCGTTTCCTTGTTTTACATGAAAATTACCCATTGGATGCTTACCTTTTATTTGTTTCTATTTCATCCTCATTGGTTATTGAGGTTCCTTAGCAGAACTCACCAAGGGATAAGAAGAGGGAAAACAGAGACGGGTCTTGCTTGAACTCTACTAAGTCCAAGGTATAACATTTGATGGGAAGAAAAAAGAAATTAAAAATTAGTGTTTGTGAGCAGTTTTTATCATAGAGTTGTTGAATGCATTGAACTCTATAGTTGGTCGGACTTTTGATGTGGCTTAATTGATTCTATATAGCTTGGTTGGTGTTCAAAGCTTTTACACCCTAAAAAATAAAAAAAAAATTTGTGACATATTAAAAAATCCTCTTATATTATAGGAATAACACCATCTTATCTCCAAATTACATTTATAATATAGGCCTTTTGGGCCTTTTGAGCCGGCCATGTCTCGTAATAGGTTGATTAGCTCTAACACAACCTGATGAAAGTTTGAACTTGCACTCTTACCTATGTAATAAAGGTTGTCTTACCACTTTCCAAAGTGGAGGGAGACTAAACTATTGGTAGCTTGCAAAACACCAAAACATAGAGCTGCACATTCATGCAATTAGAAATTTTGGGTTATGATCAATCCATGACCAACTTATTTTCTCTTTGACTCTTTAAAAGTTAAATTTCAACTTAGAGGAAAAATATCAACATTCTATAGGTTCAGTACATTTAATGATTAAAGAATGTGAAGTGCTCACTCTTGAAGTTGTAGTTTATAGTGATGATTGCGGCATTTTCTTTTGTTAAAAATGCAGGAGTTGTATATGTATTGAAGCTTGAATGTATGCAGGAGGTACTTTTTCTTATTGATATGAAGTATTTGGATAGTTTGCCTATGCTTATGTTTCTGAATTTGATCAAGTCTCGTCTCAATGTGCAGTTTAACTCTGTTAATTGATTGCATCTGCAGCAATGAGTTCTATTGCTTTAAAGTTGTGCTGGTTTGATTGTGATAAGAGATTCGATTTCTACCATATCTGGGGTTCTTAGTTAAAAAAGGAAAAGAAACAATATGCTTTGCAAACTAAAAACTATCACACCCTTTACGCAATTTCACATGTTCATGAATTGCCTTGCTCGGTTATTTTCATAGTGGTTCATAGTTGATGCCTTTTTACCTAGAAATATTGAGTAGTGGCAATTTTTCTTCCTGGTATGTAAACTGTGGAGGCCTCTGATTTGAACTTGTCAACTTTCTCATCAGAATAGCAAGAGGATCATGGATATTACATGTTCTACTTTATTTTGTTTGAATACTAAACTAATTTAAGTACCTTTGAGTTTAACCTTGACATGCCTTTACACCATATGTCATATGTTGATCAGCTTTTGAGAAGAAGGTGAAGTGTGCACTGCAATATCCTGTGCACTTCCATTAGAGATGAATGATTTTCTTTGTACTAATAGAGATTGTGAATGGAACATGGTGGGTATCAGCTTGAAATATTTTTTTTTCTTTTACCTTCCCCTGTACTGTTAACTATATATTTTAACCAAATGATCATAGGTTCCCGCAATTGTAATTTTCTATGGTAAAGAACAATGGTAATGGGCCCCAAATTGTTTGGAAATTGATTAAGATCGAATATTTCTTAGATTGGGCTTAGTCCTATGCAATTCCTTATTGAAATGATGGCTTTGTTAATCGGGTGTCCATTTGACAATATGTGCCTTTGTCATCTGGACTACTACTATGACACTCGTTGAAGATAAAAATTAAGATGGATTAATCCAAAAGGATTAGCTACATGCTCCATCTATCCAAGGTTATATCATTCGGTGGTCCCCCTTGCTTTTCCCCATTTTGTTCTCTTTTATTCCCACAGGTAGAAAAGTTGTGGACAAGGAACATGTGATTTTGCTTGCAGCAAGAGCATCAAGGATTGAAAATCAGGATGCTATTGATGCTGCCATTATTGGGATGCTTGCTGATTCCAATGAGGTATGCTCTGTTCTTCATTAGCTCATATGTCTAAAAGTTATTTAGGGTCACCTTAGGAAAGATATTTAGCTCATATAATGAACCACAGAAGCGTATTAGTAGTAGGGCTATTTTCCAGAGGATGAAAAACTACATGGTTGCTTCTAACAATCCATGCATCTTGTCCAGAGATGGGTTTCTTCTCCATCATCATCATAAACAGAGGAAGAAAGGAAGTCAGTGCAATCCTTGAATGAATGCATGACCTAAAACTACATCGTGTTATGTTATGTATTGTATCATTCTAAAAAAAATTGTAAGTCTGGAAATACCATTCTACAGTCCCAAAGTTGATGATGTATGCTCCTAATTGAATCCATCCTAAAGCTATTTTTTATGGCTGGGATTGAAACTAAAACGATGCAAGAATCAAACGAAAAAAAAAAAAACAAAAATGAAAGCGAAAAATGACTTAAAACGAAAAAGTTATGCATGCCTAAATATGAGGTATTGGAAATTCTGCTAAAATTTCTGCATAGTAATTGACTACTGGGCTACTTTCACGCCCCTGAAAACCCAACTTACCCAATTCCTTTTGGGGTGAAATTTTGGGGTTTAAAATAACACTTGTCGAAGTTTTATTTCCTCAAATTTCAAGTTAGAAAAGTAAGATTTGGCTGGGTTTCAAATCGGATGCTTTTGAACAAAAACTATGCTGAATTTCCTGAAACTATGTGCTGAATTCTTAAATTGGGTGCAGAAGTTTTAGATTTAGGTTGCTGTAGTATGAATTTTAAGATCTAAATTCATGTATTTCCAGCAACTAAATCATGTAAAAATAATGACAAACTAATTATGTATGCAAGTGTTAAACATTGCTCAAATGCAATGTAATGTAGAAATTCTATCTCTCACTCAACATCTATAGTGGGAAGAACTAATTGTACTTTGGAATTGATCAACTCTTGTAGCGCGTAGGAACTTTGTTCTACTGTTTGCATCATAAACATGGCCCATGTGTATGATGTTCCAAACCATTAGTTCGGTTATGGGTCTTCCATTTAAAAAGCCTAAACAAACACCTTCTTTAGCTTTGGATCCCATCTATGTAAACTTGTCATCACCCGCTTCCTATTCATCTTTATTTTTTCCTATGTTTGTTTTCTACTGTTTTAATGGGTTAACAAAAGATACAACTAGAATTGGTTCTGCCAGGGTTGTTAGGCTTCAAGCGGTTGACATCTCTCCTCTTAGGCGTGTTAACCAGGCAATATATTTCCTTTCAACTGGTGCTTGAAAGTGACTTTAGGAATAATAAAACCATTGTGATGAACTCACTGATGCTGTAATGGGGTCTTCAAATATGAAACACATTATGTTTTAGGTGTTACTTGTGACCTTTGTGGTTTTTACATTTTTTTTTTTTTTTTTGTGTCTATTGGTTTTTACAATTTAATTGTTTTTAACATACAGCTATAATTCTAAGTGATAAAGCTTATTGCCAAAGCCAACCATTAAACGCTTTTTAGAACTTATAAATTTTATTTGTTGCTTATTTTTATCATCCTATTAAAAGCTTTGTACCTCAAGTTTTCCTTGCCATTGAAGGAATAGTAACGTAATGAAACTAGCGTGAATAGCATCTCATATCATCTCAGTTTTCAGGAAAAAAGAGCAGCTTTCATATATTCATCCTTTCCCTGTTGTTCTCTGCTTCTTCTTATAACTAGAGAAAAGAAAGATAAAATAAAAGAAGAAAATGTCTTGTCTATTGAACTTTGTTTTACTGTCCTATAAATGTAGTTGTATAGCATTTAAAAGTATTGAATCTATTGATAACAGGTTGTATTTTTGGAGTTACATGGACAGTATTTTTATAACATATCATTCATGATTGAGGTCAATGGTATCTACAAATTTCAAAGTCGTATACATATTACCTAAACTTCATGTAGGTAATACTTTTTATAACACACAAATTTTTTTTGTTTTTACTTTGTTTACATATTGACGATGGAGCAGGCATGGACAATTGTTGATGAGGGCTTTTTTTTGTTAGTATTTGGATGGATATTCAAATTAGTGTTTGGACATTTGTTATGTATTAGTTTTTATATTTGGATAGATACTTGGATGGATATTTGGATGACTGTATTATTTTTATTTTGTGATGATGTCTATGTGAATGGTTGTGGATATGATGTAAATACAAATTGTTGTGGGTATGATGTGAATCAGAATTGTTGTTGCTAATTGTCTATTTTTAGCAACAATTCCATCATCGTTGAATGGTAAATCACGTTCTTCAAATGCTTGATGACCACTATATAGGGTGACGAATAAATTTGTGCCCAAAGAATGGACATTTAGGGACAAATCCTTCATTGATTAACTGTTTTTTGAGGATGAATAATTTCATGTCTAAAGGTTGGACTTTTGGGAACAAATATTTACTCGTTGCTGATTATCTATTTTTGGTGACGAATACATTCATGCCAAAAGATTATATATTTGGCGACAAACACCATAAGGCGACGAATGAATTTGTGCCTAAAGGTTGGATATTAGGGGACCTCAGGTAGGACATTTGGCGTCGAATACCATAAGGCGATGAATAAAATGCGTACCTAAAGGTCGACATTTGGGGACAAATAGATATTTGTCGCTGAATATATTTCCAAACGGGGTTTCTGCGACAATGTGGAGAGAAATTTTTATTCGTGGCTAAAAGGTTTTTTGTGACGAATTTTACTCATTTGGTGACGAATTGTTTTCATCGCTAAAAACCTTTTTTCTTGTAGTGGTCCCTCCTATTTTTGGTCATGGGGCTTATGTTGAGTCAAATTAGTCTTTTCATATGCAATACCACCTTATGTATGGTCACATATCCAAATTTGACAATCATTCAACTTTTCCCCATCATTAGATTGAAATCATAAAAAAATGATACCTCTAAACAATTAACTTTTACGGTCATATGAATCTTCCCATCCAATGGACTTCAATGGTCATCATGGATCCCAATGGCCCAACTAGGAGGGGCGTTTTCTCCTAAAAAATGCTTGGATGCTCTGCAGCACTCCCCTATTTATATTTCAACCCAACCATCTAGCCCATTTGGATAAATGTAAAACACATTGGACCCATAACATATAATTGGGGGGAAGTTAGGATGATGGGCTCATATCAATATATTATATGTATTAAGTATAAAGCCTCCTTCAAAAATGTTCACCCATTCATGTGCAAGAAATAACTAAGTCAATGGAGCTTGTTTGAAAGCATGGCAATCATGGGTCAGGGTTGGAAAGGTTTTCAATTGACTTACTTTTCCATAAGACTAGAAAGAAGATTTTACAAGAAAAATCTCCCAAGGTGACACTTATACAAAAAAGAATCTCGTTGTCCGTATCATACGATGTAGGCCCTCTTGCCAAAAAAATACTTCTTTTTTTAGAAATTCGACAAGTGACAATAGTGAAGCTTTCATTGTCTTCAACCTTTTTCATTATCCGCTTTTGGTTCTTTCAACTTTTGCTCTAAAGCTCGATCTACTAGCTTTGTTATCCTTTCTCTTAGTTACTTGAAGTTCATTGTAACAAGAGGTTCTTGGGCTCCATTAATCATGCTGATGCACTTTTTTTGTTTATAAAATGCATTTTTAGCAATGAGTTGGGTTTGGGGATAGTTGATTATTTACTTCTAATAAACTATTGTTTATTCTAAGATTATTAATGCATGGTTGCTTAACTTTAGCATTTATAAATATTTTGGTATTATTATACGATGTATACCATCTCACATGCATAGTTTACTTTAGTTTTTAATATTTTATATTCTTATGAAATTTCATCCTACTGTGCTTTAACATGTTCTAACATACTTTATATATAAATAGAATGCCAAGTGGTAAGTTAATATTTTAATATTTGTATTTCATTATGATAGGGAGTTCGAGTTTGATATTATTTGTCCTGTGTATAAAGGTAGTAAACAAAAACCGAGGTTAGTCCGTAAAGACATAACATTCAATTTATTGGTTGGTTAATTAGTATAACTCTTGAGTATCAAATTGGGAGATAACTGCTAAAAATATAGGCATTAAATATCTTCATCACAGTAGTCATGTATTTCCATTGATAAGCATTGAAGATGATAGTGATAATAGGTGTATGTTAAAATTATCAAGAGATGCTCCAACTGAAATTTTTTTATACATCAGTGGAGGAGAGTTCAATGCTGAAGAGATCATATTAGAAAACAATCCAGGCAAAATGAGAATTGAGGGTTTGTTGGGCAACGATTAGGTTTTCAATGCTTGGCCGATCGACACTAGTAACTTCAAAAATTATAAAATTACATGAAAAAGGACTCAAATGACCTATTTTGTGCGTTACGAACTAAGGGTCCTTTTTTGTATATGTGCCATATAAGGAGATTTCCCCTGTAAAATCTTTGGTTAAAACTTGTTTGATCAAGTAATTAGTGCTTTGGTAATTGATGGCCTTAAGTTGTCAAAATCATTTTTCCAAAACCACATTCATTAACGAAGGGAAAATAACAACAAGAAAGATCCAAACATCTAACAACCAAACCAGAACAACAAAAAGGAACCCCTTAGCCCAAACTGTCCCCATCTCAAAGAAGTCCAAATTTATATAGAAGTTTCAAAATCCAATCAATTAGATACCACTTGATTTTGGCTAGAATCTAAATGATTAATCAGAAAGACTTACAAAGACTGGATTGGTTTCTTCCTCCCAAATGAACATCCAAACACTTGGATAGGATATATCATATATGAAAGACAAATGTTAAGAATTCCCCCAGTTTCAATCGGTTCAACATTGGCTCGGGATCCAATACCAAATAGGTTAAATAGAAGCTTACCATCCGCATCTTGAACCCAGAAGACAGAGATCATCACCATAACTAGTTGTCAACTGGGTCCAAGACAAAGGGACGCCTCGTGATGGATGGCTACAATTCACTGTCCAGACAAGTGGGACCCACCAAAATGTGGACGTGACAACCAATTCTCAAACTTGACAGGAGACAAAAAGATGTTGATGAATTGGTTTGAGACAAATAATAAGACAAGAAATTTTAATGGAGAATGTAAAGACAAGAGCGGAAGAACATAGAGGGAAGAGAGTGGGAAATGGCGATGGACGGGACAATCAAAGCTGATGGTTTGATTGATCATGACAGAATTCCTCTTCAATACCAAGGTCGCACTTAGTAGAGTCTTATTGTTTTCCTCTCTATAGAATTGGTATGGTCTCATTTTTCTTTCACTTGTTTCTATTTTTTGTAATAGGGAATTTTACTGAGGATAATTATAAAAAATTGGCCACAAATGTCTTAAAATCCTCAAAAAATAAATTGAAAAACATGATACAAACTGGTCTTCATATAATTTTTTTTTTTCTGTACTCACGCATGCAAGTATTTGGTGTATAAGTCGAGGGTGTGTGTACCAAGATCACCATATATTTGCGAATATCTGAGGCTTGTTTTGGCAATTGTCCCTTTTTACTAGAAGAATTAAACTTTAAACTTTAGAAAATAGAGTGCTTAAAGAAATTTAAAAATCATAAGCGAAGTGCTTGATGTCAATTTCATTTTTTGAAAAAAATGTTTAGTCGTAATATTTGGAGTACAGTCACCCTTTTTTTTTTTTGTAAATTTGCAACTGTCTTTATTTGAACTAAAACATTTCAATCTCTTGTATAATCTGTGACAAATATAAAGGTGAAAATGAGGGTGAGAGACGAAAAGGTTAGGCAAAGAGGAAAAACCCATCTTCTCTAAGTGGAATTCATCTTCACAATCTCCAAAAATCTCATTTCACAATCTAAAAAAAAATCTTCACAAACTATTACTAAGCAGAACCCATCTCTCTCTCCACATAAAACCCATATGCACACTCTCCAAAATCTATCATCTTTACAATTTCAAAAATAAATAATTAAATTCTTCGTCATCAATCCATTGCAAGAGAGAGAGAGAGAAAAGAATTCATCCTCACCTTCATTTTCACCCTTGTATTTGTGAAAAATGACACATGAAATTGAAAATGCTTGAGTTAACAAAAGAGAGAGTGGTTGGTTTCCAAAGAAAAATAACTACACTCAGTCACTCACTATATTCTGACTCACTCCCAATATTACGACTGAGGGTATTTGTGTTAAAAACAGTGCTGACATTACATAAGAAGCACTATGCCAATGATTTTTAAGATTTCTCCTTGAATAAGGCATTCATATTGGAAGCGTGATATGCACTCGCCAAATTTCATCAAGATGAGGAATGTAGACCACAAAAAAAATCAAATTTCTCTTTTTTTGAAGAATATTTATTATTATGAAAACTAGAGAAGTGCCAATATTCAATAAATAGGCCTGTTGATTAGACATAACCTGTTTCATAAAGGCCAATGCAGCCCTACTTGGATGGCAGTTTAGCAATATGATGAAGCTCCCCTACACACCCTTGCCACTTGCCAGCCAATGCATCCTCCCACCACAGAATATAGTAAAACCTTATCAACAAAGTGCTGGGCCAAATAAGTAGACAAGGGTTGATGTGTTAAAAAACAGGCCAAAGATTGTCCAAGTTTTGGGCTCATCCCTTTGGGAGTAAGTAAGGTCCATTGGTAATGATTATCATCAGGAGTCCAGAACCATTCCAATTAGTTAATGGAAGCAAACATAAAGCCTAAGACCATTCAGCTATGCGATTGCAGACCCAGACAGGTAGTTGGGTTTTTGGATAAATCAAAAGTTTTCATCTGGGCTTTGTGGGTGGACCCAGGACTCTTCATGTGGGTTTCGGAAGTGGACCGGCCCAGAAATTTCAAGTGAGTTTGGAAGCATACCCACATCCGATGGGGGAGACTGCCCAAATACCATGTATGTAGCTATGCCCTGAACCAGCCCATGAACCTATTAACTTTTCCAAGTGTATACCAAGTTGGGCTAGCTAGCACACTTGGTATTGTATTTAAAATACAAAACCAAGATTAAGATGGTGATTGATGATCCTTTTCGAGATAAGCGTCCAAAAGTGAGATAGGTTCATGAGGTGGATCCATCCTTTGCATGTTACATGGGTCGGCCCCACCTGATTTGAAGAACCCAAAAGTGGCATGGGCCTTATGGCCATGCCCCTGTTGAAAATCATTCCCGACCCCTTTTACAAAAACCTTAATCTTCCTTCCCTGCTCTTCCTTCAGATTGCAATGACAGGAGCTAAGCCTATTCAATTCTCCAATATCTGTTTTTTCTTTTCGAGGTTTTGAATCTTCTATTCTGTAACATGAAACATATTATTTGCTGAAACACTGAACCATATCTGCCCACAATTGTGTTAGTTAATTTATGCTTCTAATTAGTTGGAACTGTTTGTCTTAAGGTGAAGATTTTCCTAAACTTTATGAAAGTTTAATTTGTATTTGAGGTTTTACCAATGATCAACCCTAAAGGGGGTCGGCAAATTCCCTCATTACAAAAAAAATATATAAATATATACAAAAAAATTCACTTTATTGGAGTTGAATCAATTTTTGTTTCATGTTAAGAAAAAAGAGCTGCTTTCACTTTTTCCTCTGACAGAAGGCTCCAATCCAGAAAACAAAACATCAACTGATGTCATTATTGCTCTACTGATACATGATAAGGTAAGTGAGACTATGCAGCCCATGAGTGAGATTTGGGACTGTAGCAGACAGCTGTATAATTTCTCTTACAAGTTAAAACGTTTGATCCGTTGAGATGTATAGCAAGTCGTTATTGGATATGTTTATTCGTTGAAAATGCGTATTGTTCTAATTGCTGAATGTTAATGGAGATGTTCATCACATGATAGGGTGACCTTGTACTGCTATTTGCTAAGTTGCAATTTGCAATGCCTACGGTGGTCGGTGGTCAAAATTGATTCATTTGCTGCTTTTCGCTTTATGTGGATGCTTGTGATTTAGGGCTTTCTGCGAATTGATTTCATCTTTTTATTTTGTTTTGGTCAATCCATTTTATGCTAATTTTTTTCTCCTTCATTTCACTTATGTTAGGATTTATGTACTATTATTTATGATTTCTTTTTTTATCATGCTTATTCATACGCACAACATGCCTAGTCTACGCTTATTAATCTCTTTTAACTCTTCTGTTATTTACTTCCATTGATACAACATCCTATATTCTATATTTGTTTATTTTTGATAAAGCATCAAGTTTACAGTGATACTCTTCGTGCTACAGGTTTAGACACCATGTCATTGACCCACACACCCTCAGTGGAGGTTCCAAAGACTTCCTAGGATATAGTAGAGTGGACTTCCGACTACATCTTCAAGTTGTCTTCTTTCGTGGAGGGCCATGGGTTACTTTGGTTATGCTTAGGATTTAGTCATATAGAGTGACTTGTTTATACATCATGCCATCACATTTTATTCTTGTTATGTCACACATCATGGATGGTTCTATATCTCATCTTTTAGACGTATATCTGGATTATTGTCATGTGTTCGGATATTTTCTCAAACTTGTGCATTTATTATACTTTACATTTATAAACATGCACTTCTAATCACTGTTCATTTAGACATGTATGTGTTGGATATGTAGGTTTATGCATGGGTTCTTGTTAATAAAAGACTTTGATTAACTAGGCCTTTTTCATGGTTGAATTAATTACTACTTATTTATGATCAATACCATCATGCTTGGTTAGGCAATGCATGTGATTCACTATGCTTCCACAGATTGATTTTAAATGGAACACATGTTTTACAGATCTTCCTCACACATGAACCCTATAGAATTTTCCCTATGGCAGTCTGTACATGCCTCGATACGCCATGAATTGCTACTGGATTACATATGCCACGCCTCAGGAATAGCCTAACTGCAAATCGCAAAAATCTCGGGCTCGGGGCTTGACATACATAAGTAATGGTATAAGAGACCTAAATAAATCTAAGATAAAAGACTTAGCAACTTAAGGAATGTTGTGTGGACAAGATAGGTATGATGGGATATGAGTTGTATAGGTTGCTTTGAGCATATTAATATCTAACTTTGAGCTAACCAGGTTCTATTGCAGTCAAATGGCTCCTACACAATGAGATTGGAATGTTCGTCCTGTTCCTCGAGCAACAACAAGAGTGACAACTTGGAGGATGTTCTCATTGAGAACATGGCTTACATGCCTCCACTTCCTTCGTCTATATATGATTGATTTTTTCTGATGATGCAAAGTATATAAATATTGATGGGATAAGTAGCAAAAATATGTGAGAATCAAGCCACGATTCAGGCATAATTAGCCATGACAATAAGGCTAGCTTGTAGTCTGTGTGGCAAGGGCCATGAGACTAATGATTGTTGGAAAGCTTCAAGTGCATGCTTCGATTGTGGTTCGATGGAGCATCAACGAATGAAGTGCCCAAAAAAGAGGGATGACAACAAAGCTCAGCAATGTCAGCAACATCAACAGGTACAGCCACAAGCTACTACAGCACTTCCAACTCCTCCTATACGTCCCACTGTGCCAGCCCCTCCTCGTCAACCACAACAGCTAGCCAAGTAAGGTCTTAAAAGGCAGGCTCAGCAGCTAGAGTCTACTCATTAGCAGAAGCAACATTAGTTACGATGTGTGTTGACTTGGACTCATGGAGTTGGAGAGATTCTCGATAGCATCAAGGAAGGTAAGCTCTCCGTTTGTAATCTAGATTTTTAATTGCCTTTTTGCTTGTATTGATTTGTTGCTTAAGCTAGTTTCTTTGATATCTTTTTTATGTGAGTTTCCGGATGAGATTCTGAAGTATCTTTAGCCTAGTGTTTTCTATGAGCCATTTTGATGTCAAGTGTTGAGAAGGTAAAAGGCACCCTCCGGATGTGTACAAATTTTAAGCAGTAGAATCATATGTTAATTTATGACAAATATCCATTACCACATATTGATGAGTTGTTCAATCAACTTTAGGGTGCATGTTAATTCTCTAATATAGACTTTTGGTCTTGTTATCTTCTACTAAAGTTCGAGGGTAAAATGTTTTGAAGTCAGTTTCTAGGATGAAATTTAAGCATTATGGATTTAGTTAAATCTTTTGGGTTGATGAATGTTTCAAATGTAATCGTGGCCTTGAGGATAGAATCTTTGTTCCATTCGTAGATCAGTTTGTGCTCATGATTATCATTGATATCTTGATGTTCCCAATCTATAGATGAGCACGCTGGTCATTTGAGGACTTTTCTTCAGCTTTCAAGGATTAATCAACTATATGTCAATTGGAGAAATGTGATTCCGAATTAGAGAAAATTGAATTCTTAAGTCATATATTGTATCTTGTGATGAATTTCAGTAATCAACTGTAATTGATGCTATTGTCAGTTGTTAGAGTTCGAAGTTAGTTGCAGAGATTCGGAGCTCTCTGGATCTTACAGGATGTTGTTTCAAAATTGTAAAGATATTTCAAGAATCTCTGCTACAATTATTAAGGAGGCTTAGAAGAATGCTTCTTTTGCATGGGTAGATCAATGAGTCTAGTTTCTAAGGTTTGTGATTTTTTCCGATGCTCTGAGAGTCAGTAGAGCTATATGATTGATGCAGAATTGCAGAGTTGATTCAATAGATTTAATCAAACAAATTGAAGAATATAGATTTGATTAGAGCTAGTGGTCATATTTGTTCAAAGGTTTGATTTTAGATTAGTTGATATTGTTATACATTTTGGAGACAGATTATGTGTGCCAGTTATCAAGGATTTGAAGGACTTGATCAATGATCATGTTTGAGATTCATCTTATTAGGTAACCCACGCAACCTGCGAGCACTCAAATGTACTGAATCAACAGGCAGGTTTTGGTGGAATGATATCATGAAGGAAATTGTTGGATTATTCTCAATATTCACCTACCAGAATGTAAGAAGTAAATATATAAAGCGTCTCAGTTTATTATCTCCTTTGCAGATTCCTAAGTGGATCATGAGCACAATTCTATAGAATTTGCTTTAGGGCTATGTGATGAATAAATGCAGCAATGTAAGTCGGGTCATGATTGATTGATTGATTGGCAAATCAACATTCTTGTGCCATTTGGGAGAGAGATGAGTCTAGTGTCTTAGAAAGAGATCCCCGTTCTTGTGGCGATTAGACTCAGGCTTTTAGGTTTGATAGTGTCGGATTGAGTTAGTGGGTCGCCTTACATTTCCAATTGATGTTTCAATAGTTATTAGAGATGATGCTCAGCTTCAACACAATGTTCCAACAGTGGTCGGTCGGCTAGTCAGAGCATCCATCCAGATCTTGAAGGCATGTAGCGCGCGTGTGTCCTCGTCTTCAAAGAGAAGTGGATTTAGAAGCTTCCATATGCTTTTGATCATCGATAATTCTCTGGAGTTAGTGAGAAGTTCAAGAAGATTGAAAATCATTGTTGCGAGCAGAAAAGCTTCGCTATCAATCTCAGAAGTGACCTCGATTTCCATATTGATGTTAGAGTATTCCTAAAGGCTTCATCAAGGAAAGGCACAATCCGTTATGGGCAGAGTTTACAAGAATTCTCCAAGTCTTAAAAATGTCATAGCTCCGCAAACTTATCTCAGATTCATCTCGCGTCATAAAACATCAAAGGATCCAGGTGAAGCTAGCTTGTAGCGCATAATGAGTGGTCTTTTTGCTAATTAATCGTATGTTATATTAATTAATAATGTTTATGCTTAGCATGATAATTTGGTTCTAATTTATTTGTTTTGTTTTGTTTGGGTCAGGATTAGGTAGTTAAGTTGGACCTGAACCTTGATTAGATAGCTTAGAGGCTCGATTTATAATTGGAATAATCATAGTATTTCATCATTCATCATTATCTTAGTTGCATCATTTGCATTTCATCTAAGAACATTATCTTCCATTAAGGGCCCAACTTGATTTGAGTCCTTTTAAGCCCAAGTAAAACCATTTGCCCCAATTTGCAAAACACCTAAACTAATGGACCTAGTTGTAATTCTAGGAAAATCCCTAAGTATAAAAAGGAGCAACCATTTCAAGTGCAAAACCTTAGCCTCCTCCTCTTGCCTCCATCTCCCATGCCTCCTTACAAACAAGAGGAAAACCCTCGCTTCTAGCCATTTGAGAGCATTATATTGTTCTTCCCCTTCTCTTCTTTACCACTTTTAAACCTGATTGGTTGGAAACCCTTATTATCTCTTCTCTATAACTTCCCATGCCAAGAGAGACTTGTATGCCAAAGGGGGGCACTCCATCTTCTTCCCTAAGCTCTTCTTCATCATCTTCAACCCTTGGATCTTGAAAATACATCTTCTTCTTCTCTCTACAAATCTCTACAAGTAAATGCTTCATCCCCATTTCATTTCTTTGGGTTCAAATGAGTCAAGGGGACTCTTAGACACCACATGCATTCATTTTCATTATTTCTTTCTTCTTTATGCATTTTCATGTATAGGGTTGTTGGCTAGAGCTTGAGATTTGGGGATTTCCACTTTATTGACTAAGGATTTAGGTTTAAGCACTACAAGAGGCAAGTATAAGCAAGTGTAATTCTGTGTGTATGTTTATAGTACTTGATTTTACATAAATTATGTGTGTATGTTTATAATACTTGATTCCACATTAAATGCCATGCTTAATGCTTAATTCAGCTCATTCTCTCAAGTTATATTAATGGAAAGGGGCTTATGTTAAAGGATTTATGATATTGATGATGGTTTGGTGAACCCAATTCATGAGAGGTGATTGGGGGTTAAATATGAATGACGTTGTGTTTTATGATGGAGTATTGCAGGTGAAAAAAGGGGAAATGAATGAATGAAAGGAATGAAAAATGGAGAATCCCGGGTGCAAAAATCGTTAGGTGTGCTCCAGCGCACCTAGGGTCCACTATAGTAGACCTGCAATAATTGTAAGTTTTTTTGTAAAACTTGAGCAAACCACGAACCCGCTTTGAGTGGCCTGCTCAACCATGCATCCATGCCCGCTCGAGAGAGCATGGCTTGAGTTGCTTTTCCTTTATTTTAGATACAATTCAACCAAGGTTCAATTGATTCTCTAGACTTTCTCTTAGTCCACATTGGGCTTGACCCAATATCTTAGGATATTAAGTGAGCCCATATGACAAGATAGGGCCCTATCCATAGAACCCCTTACCTTTATAATTGTCCAATGGTGATTAATGAGCAAAAAGAGAAATGTAGAACTATCATTTGTCCCTTTTGGATGTTCCATCTTAGTTTCAATGCCACATCATGGGTGTTCACGTAAAGAGCCCGATGTCCATTTCATACACAATGAACTACCAAGAGATAAATAGCACATTGACATGGGAATCCCTTATAATGATTACATCGTGTTGAATGGTTAGGGACAATGGGTTATCATAGAATAGAGTTGGCTAGTAAATGTCTTTCATTCCCTTAAATAATTTAAATGAATTTATATTGCTAGGTCAAGCCATGCTCTAAACATAATTTAGTCATGTCTCTCACAAGTTATGGATAAGTCCATTTTCATTTGTTGCCTAGTTTGATTATTGTAAATACCTTAGATGAATATTGTCTTTGGTTCAATGATGTATAAAACTTAATTGTTTCAATCCTCTTTATATATAATCGGTTGATACGTTATTGATACAATGATTTGCAAAGGTAATCTGTTATCACTGAATAACATCAAAAGATAATGAATGTAAGTAAGGAAAGGATCCCGTTCATTCATTGAATTGGTAGGGATCGGCACACTCAGCTTCTGCCCATATAAGGCTCAACGGGACTAAGTAGTGACATAATTATGTATTCACGATACCTTCCTGCAGCAGGTCATGTTATGTTTATTTTGAAGTTGATCAGCACTCCAAGTAAAAGGGAGGCCTAGCCACCCATTTTGAGATACGACACCCCTTGATGGTATATGACACTCTCTTCGAGAGTATATGATGCCCTCTTTTTAGAGTACATGTATCACACTCTCTTCGGGGAAAACAAAGCCAATGTGGTTACAAACTAGTAAGTTATGTAGTGTTATTTATGATTCCTCTTTTTATCATTCTCATTTATCACAACATGAATAGTATATGCTTATTGATTTCTTTTAACCCACCTGTTATTTTCTTCCATTAATACAACATGCTATATTCTATATTTGTTTATTCTTGTTAAACTATCGTGTTTTTAGTACTACTGTTGGTGCTACAGGTTTAGACACCATGCCACCGACCCATGCACCATCAGTGGAGGTTCTAGAGACTTTCCAAGGTATAGTAGAGTAGACTTCCAATGACATCTTCTAGTCGTCTTTTTCGTAGAGCGCCATGGGTTATTTTAGGCATGCTTAGGATTTAGTCACATGGAGTGACTTGTTTGTGCATCATGCCATCACATTTTATTATTGTTACATCACACATTATGGATGGTTCTGTGTCTCGTCTTTTATACATATATCCCGACTACTATCATGTATTTGGATGTTTCCTCAAACTCATGCATTTATTATACTTTACATTTGTGGCCATACATTTCTAATCACCGGTCATTTAGACATGTATCTATTGGACATATAGGTTTATGCATGGGTTTATGGTTTATGCATGGGTTTATGTTATTGAAAGACTTTAATTAACTAGGCCTTTATCATGGTTAAATTAATTAGGACTTTTTTATAATTAATACCATCATAGGTTAGGCAATGCATGTGATTCACACATGCTTCCGTAGATTAATTTTAAATGGAATATGTGTTTTATGGATCTTTCTCACATGTGAACTCTATAGAATTTCCCTTATAATAATCCGTACATGCCTCGGTATGTCAGGAATTGCCACCGGATTACGTATGTCGTGCCTCGAGGTTAGCCTAATCGCAAATCAGAAAAATCTTGGTCTCAAGGCATGACACTTTTCAGTGAAGATTTGTGTTTCTACCAAAAAATAAAAACAAAGAAAAATAACACTTAATTCATAGAGAGAATTAATAAAGGGGACAAGATAGCACTTGAGCAATATGGTCAAGCTCCTACAAGCCTTGCCAAACAATGTGGCCTCCTATTAAAAAGTAAAATATAATAAAGCTTAAGGGTGTTTGGATAAACACAGAATAAAATATTACCATATTTGAATATTGTAAGATTTCATTATCATAGAATAAAATAGTATCATATTATAATATTGTGTCACTAATAGTGTTTGGCAATTTATTTTCATTTCAATATACTTTTAAGATTGTTTTATACAGCATCTACTTGAATATTTTATTATGAAGGCTTTTACAAGAAAGAGAGATATTGTAAAATATCTTCTTAAATACTTAAAACACCTATTTCCTATGTGTCTAGATTATATTCTATACTAGGATATAATATAGCAAAATCTTTTAAAATATAAGCTCTCCAAACACTCCCACCAAAACTGCTGAGCAAGATTTGTAGAAACGCGTTGCAAATGTGTTGGAAAACAAACCAACACTTGCACAAGTCTTGGGCCCATCCCATTTGTGAACCATAATGTCCATTGATCATGGATATCACGGGAGTCCTGAACCATCCCAACCATTTGATAGGGCAAATATAAGGCCTACAGCAGCTTGTGGAGCTAATAACTTTGCCCAATGCAATATAACTTGGGCTGGATGGCCGACTTGGGAATGTATTGAAAACAATACTAGAAGATGGTGATCAATATGGCTTTTTGACATGGGTCAATGTGATATCGGACCTTGAAAGGATACTGGAACAAATTCAAGTAGGCCAAAACATGTGTAAAGAAAACAGAATAGCATTGAACTGTTTGGCAGTAAGGTTAGAGTGTTCGCGTCGCTAGATCTATAAGAATAGTAGGGAAAACGGAATAGCACAGAACATCTATAAGAAGTTCAAGCTTTACCAGGGGCACTTGGCTAAAGGTCTGCCTAGTTAAGTTTGAGCCCTTACAATTACAAATTTGTCAGTGTATAAAGTTTCATAGTTAATAAGATGAATGTATTTTACAAACACTGCAATCTCCAAGCTAGGGGCTAGGGCTTACAAACCTTATGTTCCTCAGCTATAGAACTCATAATGTTTGTAGGTTGGCTCACGCTGGCCTACTTAAGCCAAGTTCCACTTTAATGGCAAACATGAGCACGCATTTTGGGCCAGGATGTCAAAGGACCCAAATGACATGGTTACACTTTTAGACTCCATTGTTACTTGGATCCAGGTCTAGTCAGGTCCAGACACCAATGCCAAAGATAATGATGTTTCCACCACTTGCTGAGTCAAATCTATGGAAGCAGTGTCTTGGTAAACCAAAACCTTTTCAGAGATAGGTGAATTTTAAGCTTATCCATTTACATCCCTTTTATAGGCCCAATTCCTAAATGGTGTTAGGCTGAACTCAACTTGCGGAAATACAAAACTCACCTGAATCCATCATTTATAACCTTAAGCTCGACTTGATTAAGAAAGCTACCACGAGTCAATTTAAAGACTCTTGAGTTAAAGGGTCATGCTAGCCACACTCTTTATCTCACAACTCATCTCACAATCGTCCTATGTGTCACTTTCCCTCACCCTCATCTCTACAATTTTAAAATAAAACAAATGAAGTTAGGTCTGCTACATAGGACAGTTGTAAAATGAGTTGTGAAATTGGGAGTGTGGCTAGTATTATTCTAAGTGTTAAAATGTTAAGCACTCGGTCTGTACACGTAGAAGAATAAAATATAAAAACAATTTCTATTAAATTTGATTTCTCTTTGGCACCTAGCCAAGGAGGCTACAACCCATTAGCGAACGCAACCCCAATAGCTAGTAACTACAGGAAACTTTGGATCACTAGAAATCATTTCTGAGGTGCTAAGATTGGGTTGTAATGAGATTAGATTGTGCCGAAACTATGCTCTGTTTGGCAGCATCATATGTCAAATTCTAATGTTGAGACTATTGTGTGGAACTTGTTTGGTGACATTAGAACATTTTTGTTCCAAATGTTAATGAATTTTAATCTACTATAAATATTTATGAATTCATAACATAATTAAAAGTATAAAAATTAATTTATTAAAAATATTCATGAATCCATCTTGTAATTTTTGCTTATTAAGAAATAATAGAATGACCCTTTGATCCTCAATCCACTATCCCCCATCCACTACCCATTTCCTAAACCAATGGCCACCAGTAGAAAAAATAAAAGGAAACTGCACAATCAATTATCACTCAGAGTAAATTCATCTTATTTTCAATCAATTATCACTCAGAGTAAATTCATCTTATTTTCAATCAATTATCACTCAAAGTAAATTCATCTTCTCAAGCAAATAAGCAGGAAAAATAAAAGAAAGGCTGCGAGAGAGAGAGAGAGAGAGAGAGAGCAATTTCCAATTTTAAGAACTTGAAATTAGGCACAGAAACTAGTAACATGGTGATGAAATTTCATTAGGCCATATGGTACAGAAAGACAAACATAAACAACTCAAGGACATAATGATTTTAGTTAATACCTAATGCAGGAAGGTGAGCCTCTCCCAGATATAACACCCAATTCAACACGCTACAAACGGTGTGATTCCTAGGACTACAGGGTTGTCTTGGTGGATAGGACACCCGTTCGCAAATTGCCCACTAGGGTTCAATCCCCTGGTGGGCGCCCTGTCCTTTCCCACTCATAGCTACTGGGCCAAATTAGCCAAAAAAAAATTTTTTTTTGTGATCCTTAGAGACTAAGCTGAGTGTAGGAAATTATTTGGCCTACATACCACGGGTCCCACGTCAAATCAATCAAGGCCTTGCCAATAGAAATTACAATCTCACTTAATTATAATATTTGATCCGAGCTTCATAATAAGACTCCCAATAGGATTAGTAGATGTGAGTTTCCCGTGAAAAAAGCCTCCAGTAAGTGTAACTCTTAGGGACTTGTCTTATAAGGATAAAGGAGCCTTGAACACTCTCCATTCCCACAGGAAATACAAGAGGCGCAGAGATCCGCAGAACTTTCTAATCACCATTTCGTCAATTTGAATTTTGGAGAAAAGCCCTGGATTGGAGTAGATCTGGGGTTTTCTACCAAGCCCTGGGTCTTGGTTTGGTTTCTCCTCTACAACTCAAACGAAGGAAGAAGACTAAGTGAGTTTCGTTGTTTGAGCACAAAAATTGAGGCATCCTAAGTTGAGAAAAGGGATTTTTTTTCCCTTTGCCTTAACTTGCAAGATAGCAAGTTGTCATTTCCTGTAAGTTCACTACCCAATTCGAGCCTTAAGCAGTGGGCTAAAAGCCAAAAAATAAAAATAAAAACTCAAAATTGTGGAGCTATATCTGAGCTAACTCAAGAGATAAGAAGATAGAGATAGCAAGCGATGTCGCCTACCATAGCCCACATGCGAAGAAGGGCAAAAGTCCACCCACCTTCGCTCACTCCTTAATCTGCAATAGGTTGGGTTAGGTGAACCCAACCCGACCCAACCTTATCCAGCTCAGATCCACATTGTTGTCATAGCACTAATGCTAGTGGCGACATCAATAATGACACAAAGACCGTACAGCTAAAGCAAGCAGAAATGCAGATCACCGTCAAATCTTCAAATTGCAAAATCTTGGCCATTAGAGTAAGATTGACAATTTGTTTGTGCCTACGAAATTTTTGCTAGCCAATCTATGCATTGGTATTAAAAGGAAGATGATTCAGTAGGTCAGATAAAAGGGTGGTATTTTGCTCTTATACGGTCATTGGTATCTAAACCTTCTTTAAATGAAAGGTAAAATTCATGTCTTCCAAATCAGCCTTACATGATCTTGTAAAGGTTGATATTTTTAATGGCAAGAACTTAGCAATGTGGACGCGTTGGATGAACGTATTGTTGAAATTTTGATGGACTAACTTATGTGATTGAATCTGATCCAATTCTTAAGCCTACTGATGATGCCCCAAAGCAGGACAATGAAATATTTGAGCAATGGCTGTTTGATAATAAATCAGTGAGGCATCTAGTAATCAAATTCATATCCAGTGTTTTGGTGAAGTAGTTTGAGCACTTTATCACAACGAAAGGAATCTATGACTATATTATGGACAAGTATAACAAAATTTCTAAATATCATCTGATAGGGGCATTTAGAGCATATGTCAATCATAAGATGTCAAAGGGGTCATTTATAAGGGATCACATTGAGAAAATGTCAGTCCGACGTAGCAACCTCGCAGCCTTGGGAAAAGATAAGGACAAGGATTTTGAGATCCCGCACTTGCTTTTGAGTCTTCAACCTTCGTGGGAAAATGTATCTTAGACCCTTAGCCTCCAAAAGGGTGTAACTTTTAGTAAGGTTGAAGCTAAATTACTTACTGAAGGACAAATGCAAACTGCCCATGGTATAACACCTATAAATTATGATATAATTACTGGAACTAAGAACTATAGCAGTGCGTTATCTGTCAATGTTAAAAATAAAAAGAAGTTTAAAAGCAATCCAAAACAAAAGGGGCCCAAGAATAGTGTTTGCTTTAATTATGGGAAGCATGGACACTTTAGAAATAATAAGGTGATTATGTTGAGATGGTCACAAAACCCATGATAGTAAACACCAATGACAAAATTGGTAGATAGATTCTAGAGCTACTAAACACATATCAAGGACCAAGGCTAGATTTATTGAATTCAAAAAGATGAAATCCGGAGGGCAGAGTATTTACATAGCGAATGAAACATTCTGTGATGTATTAGGGATAGGAAAAGTCAAAATCCCATTACCAACTGGAAAGTCACTTTATCTCTCTGATATTTGCTTTGCTTCAGCTATGAAGAGGAGCGTCATTTCTGTAAGCCAATTGGCTATGAATGGATTTGAAATAAGGTTCAAAGACAATGAAGTTACTATTGCAATGCGCGATTAAGTTTTAGCCCATGGATTTCTTTCTGAAACATTGTATTTGTTAGATATTCTTAATAATGAGAAAAAGCCGATTTCTAATTATTCTATGTGTGTGAATGTATGCAATGATGCTTTGGCAATGTTATGACATTTGAGATTAGGTCATATTAATAAAAATAGAATTGGTAAAATGGTAAATATAGACTTTTACCAGACTTAGGTAAAATAAAGTACCCCATATGTGAACTAGGTATAAGTGGAAAAATGGTAAAGAAACCATTTCCAAAAGGAACTAGAAGTTCAGAAATATTGATCATGATTCACTTAGATATATTTGGACCACTGAATGTACACAATTTCACAGAAGAGGACAATTTCATCACATTCATTGATTATTACAACAGATATGGTTATGTGTACTTGATTTGATATAAACATAAGGCCTTAAAAATGTTCCAAACCATTGAAGTCCAAAATCAAAATAGTAAGAAAATAAAACGATTAGATCCAATAGGTGGTGAATATACTTCAAAACTGTTTAAAATATATTGTGCATGTGAGGGACTAATTTATGCATATTCAATTCTATATACCCCATAACAAAATGGCATGGATGAGAGGAGGAATAGGACTTAATGGATATGGTAAGGTCAATGATCAGCCACGCGATTCTTCCGCTATATTTATGGGGAGAAGAATTAAACATTGCACAATATATTTTTAACAGAGTACCTTTCAAGAGTGTGCCCAAAACCCCATACGAATTATGGACTAGTGCCAAACCAAAATTAAAACATATAACAAGTTGGGGCTGCCCTATACACCTCCTGTTACCACTACAAGAAATGTATAAACTACAAGCAAAAACAAAAAAAAAAAAATTGTTATTTCGTTAACTACCCATCACATTCTAAATGCTGTCATGTGGATGATCATGATAATAAGAGTAATTATGGAATACTGAGATGTATTTTTCCTTGAGGATTGATAGTCAGTCTTGGATTATGACTATGGTGTGTAGAATTGTATGGAATCTCTAAGAGCAAGGGGGTTCAAGTAAGTGGGGGTTCCAACGAAGAGGACGTTGGACATAGAATTCCTAGTCAGAGCCCATTTGAGGTGATTAAAGAACCCAATGAGCCGGTTGGCGGGCTGATTTAAGCAAGAAAACAAACGGCATGTTTAAATGATTATTGCAACTTATTGAAAACCATGCAAGACTTAGATCCAACCTCCTACCCTCAAGTGGTCAAAGCACAAGATCTGTAATATTGGCTAAATGCTATGAGAGAGGAGATGGAATCAATTGAAAAGAACCAAGTATGCAAATTGGTTGATCTACCTGTTGATCGAAAAACCATTGGATGTAAATAGGTTCTTAGAAAGAAATCTAAGAATGATGGATCCTTAGATAAATATAGAGCACGGTTAGTAGCTAAGAGATTCATGCAAGTGGAATAAACAGATTACGATGAAACGTTTTCTCTGGTGGTAAAATTCCAATCCATGTGAGCTTTAGTAGCATTGGTAACATGTCTTGACCTTGAATTGCACCAGATGAATGTAAAAATTGCATTATTCTTGAACAGTGAATTAGAAGAAGAAATTTTTAAAAAACAACCCGAGGGTTTTGTAGTGCAAGGGTCACGAGGACAAAGTGTAAAAACTCAAAAGAGCATTGTCTGGATTAAAACAAGCATGCAAACAATAGTATAGAAAATTCCATCATGCCATATGTGAAATTGGATTTATCCCCAATAGTGTAGACACATATTTCTATATTAAACGCAGTAGGAGTTAATATTTATATTTGTCATTATATTTGGATGATAATTTGATCACAAGTAATAAATTAAAAGCAATAAATGAAATCAAACAATGGTTAAAGTCAAGATTTGAGATGAAAGACATGGGTGAAGTCGAGTATATTCTTAGCATTAAAATAACCTGTGATTGTCCGAATTGGCTATTTATTACAGAGATCCTATTTGAAAACTGTGTTGAAAATGTTTAATATGGCTATGTGTAAACCAATTGACACTCCTATTTGTAAGAGTACAAAATTGTCAAGCGATCATATGCCCATAAATTAGCATGATAGGGAAATAATTAGAATAAAACCTTATGCTCAAATTGTAGCTAGCATCACGTATACGTTGTTGTGTACAAGACTAAACCTCGCATTCATCATGGGTCTCGTAAACATATTCCTAAATAACCTAGAATTACAGCAGTGATATGCGGTTAAGAGGATTCTACTGAATATCAAAGGAACAGTGAATCATCACCTATGTTATCAAGGTGAAGTCCTAGAACTACGTGGCTATCAGATGCAAATTGGGCTAATGATTTAGACTAAAGAAAGTCAATGACTAGCTATGTGTTTACTCTTATTGGATAAGCAATTTCTTTGGGTAGCAAAAAATAGACTCCCACAGCTATATCGACAGCCAAAGTTGAGTATATAGCTTTTAGTACAGCAGTCCAAGAGGTTTTTTGGTTAAAATACTTCTTGTGTAATTTGAAAATAATAAGTGAGAAAGAATCTATCCCAATAAGCATAGACAGTATGTCAACCATTTCTATGTTGAATGAGCAAAAGATTAACAGTCGATCAAAACATATTAAAATAAAGCAACACTTTTTTTTTTATAAAGAAAGATGAAAAGAATGATATAGAGATTTTCTATATACAATCAGAAGAATTGGTGGTTGATGCTCTCGCTAAGGCTTTGCTTGCAGAGATATTTGCAAAGCATATAATACGCATGAGACTGAGATATGTTTGATGTACATGGCATTTGTACCAAGTGGGAGATTGTAAAAAGTCGTGTGAACCGCATGCCACAGGTCCCACATCAAATCGAGCAGCCAGATGCCAACAAAGATTACAATCATACTTAATTGTAAGACTTGATTTGGGCCCTACAATAAGTCCTAATAGGATCAGTTGATGTGGTTTTCTAGTGGAATAAGTCTTTAGTAAACGTGACTCTTTCAGACTTATCTATATCTTTCAGACTTATCTATATAAAAATAAGGGAGCCCTAGGGTTCTCCATTCCCGCAAGAAAGATAAAGGCAAAGAGATCCACAGAACTTCCCAATTACCGACACACACATAGATCTTCAGCCGCTTAATGGAGTCTCGGCATCCAAATCCATGACTAAGAAGCGGGGTTCCAACTTAGTTGGCAATCCCTGTTCTCATATTCAGATTGGGCATTTATTGCCAAGTCTTTACCCAGTTTTTTTTTAAGTGAATCAAGTGTCCAGGAGTTAACTTGAGTCTAGTCAAAGCTCACAAAGGACAGTGTTCCTCACCCAGTTTTCATTTTTCTACCGAGCCAAGCAACTCGGCTAAGTTCTACGAGTCCCACCGAATTTAGAATCATGGTTGCAACTGACAACACTTCCCATTTTGACACCCATCTACTAATATCCCTAGGGAGATTGACAAGAGCAAAACCAAGAGAAGAAAAATATTGATTCCCTTCTAGAGAGGTGAACAAGGAAACCAACAGAAGAATAGTATCCATTCCTCGAATTCCTCATTAGCAGCGTTGTTTTTTGCCAAAACCGACAAACAATGGAACAATTCATGTCCATGTCAAATTAAAATTTAAGTTAAATTGTACACTCGAGACATCAGAAGATCCAAAACCTAAGAAAACATCATAGAATGCTCCTCCCAACTCAAAGCCCGACTTCTGCTTCTTAGTCGATGCCCTCCAACAATGCTTGCGTGGTGTTAACTCCGCCACCTTCCCCATATCAAGCACTCTTCTATGATCACAATTCCCCTTGACACCTATTATAATCACCCTCTAAACTACTCATCCATAGGCTCCAGCATGGGTTCATTGCCATCACCCCCACCGCCGCCAACATCGCCAGAAAACTCCACATCCGAGTACCGGGTGTTTGTTTCTTTTTGCTCAAGAGCACCGGGGTCGTCGGAGTCTAATATATCAAATTGGATAGATTGTTATAATCCCTCAGACAACACATGGCATTGCATAGGGACCATTCCGGGTCTGGCCGGGGACCATGTCCTCAAGGACTTCGCTATGGTGGCCGTCGGGGGCTCAATTTATATAATTGGCGGTCGGTTATGCCTGAAGAAGGGCGGTGGTGATGGCAACGAGGTGGTGGAAGTGGACCATGAGGTCCTCCCAAATGTTTGGAGATACAATGTGATTAATGATGAGTGGTGCCAATGTGCACCACTTGGCACTCCCCGGTTCGACTTTGCCTGCACAGTCAGCGATGACAAGATCTACGTGGCAGGCGGGCAGTGCATAATAGGCAGTGCGAGGGGGATTTCTTCTGCTGAGGTGTATGACCCTGCGCTTGATGAGTGGAATGCACTGCCTAACATGAGTACCTTGAGGTACAAGTGCGTGGGTGTGACATGGCAAGGGAAGATCTACGTCGTAGGAGGCTTTGCCGAGAGGGAGGACTCTGATAGGTCAGTGCTGTTCCGCATGGAGATGAGCTCCGCTGAGGTGTTCGACACGTGGCGGGGGGAGTGGGACCTCAAGCAAGGGATGTGGCAGTTAGAAGTTCCACCAAATCAAATCGTGGCCGTCGATGACAAGCTATACAGTTCAGGGGACTGCCTTAACACATGGAAAGGCCACATTGAGGCTTATGATGGAAAGCTCAACATATGGAATGTCGTCGATGGGTCCAATTTGAGGGACTTCTCGTCCCCTTTTGCTACATCAGATTCCACCAATGCGATCACACCTTCCATTCAAAGGATCTACCTGACCATGGCCCCTATTGAGAAAAAATTATACTTCTTAGCTGGCTATCGCCTTCCCGGCGAGCTGTTCAGATTCATGTCTGCTGTCCACACATTCAACACATCACCAGGAGATGGCTGGAGGAGCTTTGAGCCCATGGAGGAGGAGAGGGACAAAGAGCTGTGTGGCCATTGCTGTGTTGTTCGAGTCTCATTGCCTTCAAGGAACCCTAGTGACTCACCGGAATCAACAAGCACAAAACATCACTAAGATAAATGGGGGTTATAAGCAGGGCATTTTCCGAAATTAGAGGTAAAGAACTGGCCAAATACGAGTACTACAAATGTATAACTATGCTAAGGTAAACGTTGTACCTTGATCAAGACCTTTGACTCACTTTGTGTCTGCTTTGCATGGATTAGAATATATATTTGGTGTATTCATTGCAATTTCTCTACTCTATATGATTTTTCAAAGTGGGATGCGTTTGTTGTAACTGTGTTTTTAGTAGTGGCGATTTGATTGAGTTAATCTGAATTATAAAGGTAATGGGGCATTAACATTATTTTAAATCCAGACCGAAGCTCGCAATCAGACCTAATTTACCTGCAAGTGATAACCTTTGAGCCGTTACATCCAAGCTAAACACTTCCGCTTATCAAAACCCAGTAAAGACTAATTAAAAGGAGAAAAAAAAACTACAATTGAAGTGGTATGAATGGAATAACAGATTTTAATTTATTTTAACATTATTTTGTTCATCATCAATTATTTATGAAAATATTATAGGGTCATGACCAGATCCAGTTGCACCCGCGCCTGAACCAATTTTGACCGAACTGTCCACTCCGGTGGTTTGAACTCTTATTCAGTTCTCCTGACACTAGCTACTCATTAGTAGTAAAATATTGTAGGCATTGGCCTAAAATAAGATTCTAGCACATTCTGGAGTGGATAGTGGGCTGAGAAACGTTTTCATCTTGTGCTAGCGCAATGCATATTTCAGCAAAAAAGGAAACATAGGGTACTCATGGACCATATGATCAGGCCCACTAGAACAAGATTGACTCTTTAGTCTAGTGGAACAGGCCAGGAACAAATACTAATAAAGGACAGTCCATTCCAAGGCCCATGACCTTACTGGGCCTGGCCCAAATCTCCTCTCTCTCTCTCTCTCTCTCTCTCTCTCTCTCTCTAAGTATAAAATAATTCAGATGGTGGCTAGATTTTTTTTTTCCCCCTTTTTTTAGTCCCTCTGCAAAGATGTGGAGAAGCCCATACAAATTAGAAGAGGAAGTGCATGTTTGGCAAGTCTAAAATTTCCCCTCTTATTGTCTAAATGTCTAAAATTTATAGAGTTAATAAAATAGAGGCGTTTGGCATGCATTTTTAGCTCTATTTAATTTAGACAATAAGAGGTAAAAACTCTATTTTGAAGAGGAGGGGCTGTGATGCATTTCCAAATCAGAGGGAAAAAAAAAGAGGCGCCCAGCTACAGTATTTTGAGGGATCACGCCCAGTACGTTTTTTCAATTTTTCTTGAAATCCGTGCCCCTAAATCTACATCCAAACCGTTGAAAATGTTCACATGATCAATTACGGCCACCCATCCAAATTTCAGCCGTTAATTCATCCGGAATCTCGAGATATGTGCAAGAAAGCGTGAGCCATTGGATACTAGTTTTTGAATTTTATGGGGCCCAAACACAAGATCCAAACCATTGGAAATGTTGGGAAGACTAAAAACGGCTATGGGGTCAATTTTCAAGTATTGATTCCTTGTGGATCTCAAGATATTTGTAAAAAACTTTCAACCATTGAATTTAATATGCTGAATTTGTACTAGTCCACAGGCAGCCCCTTTTTTTATTTTTTATTATTATTTCTGGGATAGTAAATAACAATCCAAACCATTGAAAATGTGTAGAAGGTCAATGACCATTATGAGACCAAATTTCAGCCGTTGGATCATCACCAAACGTGAGATATTTATGTAAAAATGTGAATTATTAAATATTTTTTTTAAAAAATTGGGGGCCTCAAACACAAAATCCAAACCGTTAGATCTCTTTGGGAGGCCAAACGTAGTTATAAAGTAAAATTTCAAGGCTTAATATCTACTAGATCTCAATATATTTGTGAAAAATTTTCAACTATTGATTTAAAATGGTCTATTTAAAATAGATGCTTTCATTGCCAAACACATATTTTAAATCTAGCATCTTTTTTTTATAGCTCTTTTTTTAATAGCTCTATTTTAGATGGTCTATAAAAATAAGACTAGACCTACCAAACAAGCCCGAAGAGCCCTTGCCCACAGATAGGAAGCGTAGCATTCCTAGAGAATAATCCCTAGGTACACAAGTAACATTCAAGGTTGTCAACTAACTTAGCAACATCATATTGTTAGGTAGTTAGATTGGGTGACGACAAAGTCAATATCTAACCCAAATAACATGTCACAAGCTTGAACTTGATTTCTACCAAAAAAAAAAAGGCTTGAGTGTGAGTCTAGATATGAATGAAACCGCAATTCTTACATGAAAGAGTAAGGGCTTCTTTCTTTACTAGAATTCCAATAACTCATTTATGGAGAATTTCAATATTCAAAAGTTGTCCATTAGAGTGGAATTTTTAAATCTTCCCCTTGGGCAGAGCATTTGAAACTCCAACAAAATGTAAAGAGATTGGAATTTCCATTTTTTCAAAATGTAAGTTGAGAATTTTTAGAATATATAGCTAGAATTTGAAATTCATTCTTTAATTTGGAATTTGGAATTCTTTTTTTTTTTTTTTTTGAGGGTTTTGGAATTTGGGATTCTCCTAAAAAGAACAATTACAAGAATTTCTATCTAAAAAATTTCAAGTTCTCCAAAAGCTATCCCCTAAGGTAGAATTCCTAAGTCCTCTTAGATGGAGCATTCTGAAATCCAAGAAAAACGCAAAGAGATTGGAATCCTAAAAATTCCAAAACATTATTTGAGACTTTTAGGGGACTAGAATTTGAAATTCTATTAAAATAAATATGGCATTTCAAATGTTAAGGAAGAGTCATAACATAATATCCTAAAAGCCCCAACATACCAAGTTCTTATCAAAAGTTCTAGAAAAGAAACAAGCCCTAAGTTAGGCAATGGTTTTCTATCTACCTCCATCTCTCATATTTAAGTATTCTATTGAAAGCTGTACCTGTTCTGTTTTCCTAAGTTGTTTGGTTGTTTGATAGATGATTGGTCTATCGTGAATTCTTGAAGAATTTTGTTGTGTATCTTATATATCACAGTTTTTTTTCTTTTTTCACTTTTTAGTTATTAATCATGTTTAGAGCTGCCCATTTCTTTAAACTGCATTGACATTTCTTTTGATCTGATCAACTATTATTTTCGAGATTCTCGTTCTCCATGATTTTGATGGTTATGATGAGCTTAAGTTGGTTTCAAATTTTGATATTAAAAGGCTGTATGCTCGCATCATCTTCACAAATAAAAAGCCATGATTATTATAAAATGTGAGCTCTTGAAATCTATAAAATTTGTATGCTTTATCCACATTTATATGCAAGTATATGCCTACAGCCCAAAATTTTAAATATATATAGGGGAAAACCTCCGTCGAACATGGTGTTCACCTTATCATGAGCACTGTTTTTCAAAACACCTAATGGGGCATAATTTATAATCTATCTAAGTGGACCATAAAACAACTACCTCCCTTTATAGTTACATACGCCCAGTTTAGCACTCATTCAATTTGATTAAACTATTAGATCGGCTTGCACTTATTTTAGATTGTTAAAATTTGTCGGCCATTAATCAATGAGTTAAGATGATAAATTCACCCTCCATCACAATACATGAGTATATGGAATGGAGATCTTTCAATCCCCCTGGTCCCATCCCCTAAGTGAGGCCACTAATGGGCCACACTAAAAAAAAAAGTAGTGCTTAGTATAGGAGCTCCATCTCTCTCTCTCTCTCTCTCTCTATATATATATATATATGAATGAAAGGGCCTTTTCGTATGCATCCTTCCCATCACAGACTTTTCATACACATATATGAAATATATACATATACAATATATATACTGTGGACTCTTGGTGGGGCCACCAAGAGTCCACAGTATATATACTTTATATATACAAGTATATGCCTACATGTTTTTTAATTTTATATATATTTCATATATTGTTTATACATATATATATGAAATTATTCATGTGCATCCACTCTAAGAAATTGAACTATGTCTAATCTTGTTAAATAAAATTACTTTTTATTAGGTACAGTTCTTTGCATGGCCTACTCCACAGTTGTGTTTTGTTTTAATTGTAAATTAACATATATGACATTCTAAAAGTCATTATTTAACACACACACACACACAAGAGAGAGAGAGAGAGAGAGAGAGAGAGAGAGAATCGCTGGTTTGGTAAACTCACTTTATTAGTAACTTAAAGTGATGCGTCATTTCAAGTAATACTAAACTAAATAGAATCACATCAAAATACCACATTTTAAAAAATTCTTCTACATTTTTATACTAAAATATTATAAAATTACTTTTTTATACAACTAAATGATAAAAAAACATTTACTTTTAACAAAATAAAAAGTCAAAAAGTCACATTCTCTTTTCACTAAAAAGACAAAATATCATCATTTTCTAATTTAACTCCTCTTATATTTTTATCTTTTAAAATGAGCGTTCACCTCACTCTGCACTAGAAGTAAAATTACCAAACGGACCCACTAAAAAATATTCCTAGGGCGGAGCATGAAAGAAAAAACTTGAGGAGACCAAATGTAAAAAGACCACAAAATCAGTACAAAGGGAATTTCTTTTTTTGGAAAATCATAAAAGACAATTGATATGAAAAAAAAAAAAGAGACACCAATAGCCAAGCAACAAGAAAAGAAAATCACAATTGTCACCAAACAACTTTCAAATCAATGGAAGTAAAGATTCAAGTTTTGTTGATCATATTATCCCTTAAATCTTTTATTTTTTTAAAGTAGATTCAATGTGATTGGCCTCATGGGCATGTTTCTTTAAAGGCATTTCTTATAAAAATTCCTCATGTTGGGAACTTTTGATAGTATTATGATGGTAGTCCGCTTATCAGTTCAAAATGTCATGTTTTCTTAGTTAGAAATCTAAATTCCAGCATAGCAGAAAAGTCACAAATGACCCTTAAAATTCTTAGAATTCCATACCTGTAGGGCCTATTTAGTCGATGTTATTTATGACGAAGAATAGGGTATGTTGGGAATTTCTAACAATATTTCTGATTGTGTCCCCTGAGCATTCCAAATGCCCAATTTGGTTTTAGACTTCTTAGAATTATTAACACTGGCTCACTTGAAAAGCTATTTTTAGCCTTTTAACTTCTTAGAATTCCAACGCTCTAAATGCTAGAGTGGAGTTTGACGGTTGGAATCGCGCTTGGGCGACGACATTAGGAAAACTTAGAATTCTTCTATACACTTATAACCAAAATAAGGCTTGTTTGGTTAGTGGCATTTATGAACAAAAATTGGGAGTGTTGGGAATTTTTGAAAAAGCACTTCAGATCATGTCACTTTAGCATTCGAAATTCTTTGTTTGACTCTTAGAATTCTCAAAATTTTGAATACAAATCCTTATGAAAAGTCACTTTTAGCCTTTTTGAGTTCTTATAATTCCAAAATTTTACATGTAAAAGTGGAGTTTAACATGTAGAATTTGGCTAAGGGGAACAAAATTTGGAGAATTTGAATTCTCTCAAGAAAGTTTTCAAAACAAGGCTTAAGTTTTGGAAATTTTCAAACTAGGACAAACAAAACATAATTTTTCATCTTAGGACTTGAATATTCCAATGGATTCTCAATTAAGGACATTCGGCCAAATTTCCTGTTACTCAAAATGCTCTCCTCATATTTGTTTTCTAAATCCACTAAATGCTCCCCTTCCCCCCAAAACCAACGAGTAATTCCGTTCTCCCTTCAATAAAGTTCCATGTTATTTTCGACCTCTCTCCTCATACTAAGGTCCAGATCTGTTATATATGTTGATAATATGATGGCTACACATTGGATGATGCGCTGGGCTAATCAAAGAAAATTCTCAATTTTTAAGAGTCCTGGAACTTGAATTGTTGGATGGAATGGATTAATAAACAAAATACCGCAACATTGTGAAAATTATTTACGAAAAATGTGCAATCGGAAAAAAAAATAAGTAGAATAAATAATTAGTGAATAATATTAAATGTGGAAAATTGAATAAGAAAGCAAAAGAAAATGGGCAAAGTACACCAACTAAGATACTTTTTTAAAGACAAAATTTTTTCACATGCAGATGGATCTAATAAATTATGTCTCTAAGATACAATGTCCAACTCTGATTCGAAGTTTGCACTCTAGAATAAAAAATATGACATTCCCCTTAAAAATCAAAAAATAATAATACATGAGAAAACTCTATAATATCTATGTTTTTTAATGTAAAAATTTTGAAAATAACTGAAATTTATAGAGCTAGGAATAACTTGTGAAAGTGAGTCACATCCACTCAGATGGGCCCAAGAGACACATTCATCTGGGAGGCACTAAAACATTTTTTGAAAAGACACAAATCTTAAAATTTTCAAAAGACATCAACTCTCAAGGCCCTCTTGAGATTTTTTTTACTTGTTTTAATTTTTTTTTAGAAAACATCCAACATGGCTACGATCTTATAGTTTAGTATTTTTCACCATTTTATGGTCATATTGCAATGGTGTGGAAACTGATTCTAGGTTCATGTTACAAGTTACAGCAAACTAATGAAGAAATTAAATTGTTTTTTAAAGAGAGGCAGAGTATTAATACTGTAATATATATAACCTCTTCCGTTTTATCAATGCCTTCCACAAGGGCTACTGGAACTTGGGGTATGGATTATTGAAATTCTTGTGAATGTTGAAAAATAATTATAGTATAATATCATAATAAATCATCAAAAATAAAAACTACTATAAAATCATTTGTATTGTAAATTTCTTTACTATTTATACCATATAACATTATTATATTTTTCACATGACATTTACAATAATATTATAAAAAAATAAAATTTTACAAAAAAAATTCTTTAAATTTGCATTAAACATGATTATGCTCAATTTGTCAATATCTACGAATTGTCTTAATAGTTATCAAATTTGTGAAAAAAAAATTTTTTTGCATATGTAATTGTAACTGAGCGTTATTCAGCTGTACATAAAAAAAAAAAAAAAAAGTGCGCAGAAAAGAAAAGAGGAGAAAGGAAATAGAGAGGAAAAAAAAAAAGGAAGGAGAAGATAGGAAAAACGAAAAGAGAAAGGAAGAAAGAGGAGGGAAGAGCGGGGTAATATCCGAACAATCGATGAGCACTCTCTTTCCAAGAATAAATATTCGTGTCAATGGTACCAAACCATGAAACTACACAAAGTCAAAAAAGATCAATCCCTGGTCAGCACCCATTCAGCACGCTCGAGCCCCGTCCCGAGCGACGTTTCCACGCAACCCGAGAAAAAAAAAAGTAAGGAAAAGGGGATACAATTTCACGTGACCCCTCGTTCCAGACATGCATGCATGCCCACCTGACCCACCTGACAACCTACTCACCTCTTCCCCTGACCTCCTTCCACACGGCACCGCACGTGAGACCTCAGACACGTGCGTACATGCAACGTGTCCTGCACGCGCGATCGTGACAGCCCGAAGAGGGGGTCATGCTGACCATTCGATCCGGGACCTCTCTTGGACGGCTGTGATTACGTCTAGGGTGGAGATCAGATGTGGACCGTTGGATTTGTTTGCAGAGGCGCAAAAGTCGAGACCTGTTTTGTCCACTTGCGGACGGAGAGAGAGAGAGAGAGAGAGAGAGAGCATAGAAAAGGCCGACACGGGAGGCTGACATGTCGGTGTTGTTGTGGGGACGTTACAGAACAGTTTGTCTTTAATGCCCTTTTCATTCCGAACCGTACCAGCTCAAGGCCACGTGTCCAGTTGGTCACCTGCCCTCCTACTACGACACGTGGTCAGATAGGGACCACAACTTGGGTCGTTGGGGACACGGCGCATGTGGTGGTTAATGAGGTTCGTTGATGACGTGGGAGTCATGTTCCTCGAGAGTCCCTTCAGATCGCAGAAGTGGGCCCATGAAGGTGGCTGATTAGGGGGTGCCATCGCTGAGAAAAGTTATACTTCATCAAGTTGGTGTCTCTTGGTAAGTTTTCCAAATTCTCTGTGAGATGGTAATATTCAATCTGCATGCAGCATTGAGGATGTTAGAATTTGAAGATTTTGAAAGTCTGAAATCACATTTGAAAATAATGAATTCTCAAAGTCTTAGCAATTAGCAGTTCAATTCTAAGAATTTCATAAACAACAACTAAGAGTATTATTAATTTTTGTTAGAAAAATTTTTTTTTCACCGGTAACAAAAACTTTAATTAAAAGAAGTTTCAATGCCAATGTCTATGAGCTTAATGCCCATTCAGAAAAAAGCAATTTTTTAGAGTTTTTGTCAAATGTAACGTCTCAATGGGATACTAGAAATTCTTGCAAAAAAGTTTTCCTTTAATGGAAATTAAATAAGTGAAGGTAAGGAACAAATACCTAACCATCACCTAGTGATTCAAATCAAGCAAAAGGCTAAGATATCATTTATGTTTTATCTTATTGTCTTTAACTTTCAACTTTAACTCCTCGCTCTTCACCTCTTTAAAAAATTTTTTTGTACGAGCTCATGTGACAATAAATTTTTATGTATTCAATCTCTATGTATTGTATTAAAAAAAAACTTCAAAGGTAGGCACATTTGTATACACACGCAAAAAATTACTTCCACAGATGATCTCATCTTTCAAAAAATAAAAAATAAAAAACACCCAACCACCTCTCATGGGATTTTTTTCTTTTTTTTTTTTTTTTGAGAAATATCCGAAAACGTAGCCCAATTTTATATTTTTCCACAAGAAGAAGTGCTCACCGCAACAAATATAGATTTTGCTACCGGATAGATAAATTTCCTCAATCCTTACCTTTTTTTTTTTTTTTTGTGACATATACTCTATAGCTTTCAAATGCTCTATTTTGAAAGACTAAAATTTTCCAAAGGGCAATGGAGACATATACTCTATAGCTTTCAAATGCTCTATTTTGAAAGACTAAAATTTTCCAAAGGGCTATGGAGTCAGCTGACATAATTGACTGACTCTCTTAAGTCTCACCACATGAACTAAGTAACAAAGTTCACATAGCTACAGCCAACAAGGCCTTGAATTAACAAGTGTTCTCAACCATGGCTTGAAGCCTCTACAATCACATGCCGACTAAGAAACAAGGCCGGTAATATTTGTCTTGTCCCATGAAATTTGTGCGGCATTTTCGGTTCATAGTCGTTGAAATCTGCGGCTTTCTGTTGGTGGGAACAAACATCTATCATGTTTGTGCCATCACCTGTGAATCAAACTACAGAAATGCCCATCCTTTCTCAAAAGGTGTGTGCGTGATCTTTACTTGGGTTTGTAAATTAGCTGGAAATCTGGTTTTAGAGATTTGTTGTTTGGTGGACCATGGATTTGGGAGATGCAATGCTGCAGAAGGAAAGTAGAATATCAATTATGAGATAACAACATAGGTCATAGGGTGCCGGATTAGAGGATCTTACTTTACTAAAATATTGTGATAATGTTTCTGGTTGAGTAATCATACATACAAGAAGCCAACATTATATTTAGTAAAATTTAGAACGGTAATGTGACTATGTGAAGCTGGATAAACTCAGTCCTGCAAGGTTACATAATTTTATTGATCCCGATCCATTGGTTGAAGTGCGACATCATGGGTAGTGATGATAAAATCAATGTCAAATTAAAAACCATATTAATGAAAAGAAAATATGGGTTCGTTGCAATGGTAAATCACCAAGAATTTGGACCATGGAAATCTCTCAGAGATAAATGGAGTTGATTCCCTCAACACATGCCTTGGCATGTATTCCCTCAACTCTAAAACAATGCAATGGGTAACTATCAGAAAATACATATATACTCTTAAATATGGTTCCACAATATTTTGTAATGTTTAGGTATCTTCTTCTAGTGGAGTTTGTGTTTTAGATAGTGATATATAATGAATTAGGCCGATTTCAAGTCTATTTCAATTGATTTTGACCATCTTACATAATTATGACCAAACGACCCTCATCAATTCAAATACACAATTCTCCTTTATTTTTATCTAATTCAATTCAATACAAATGTCCTTTATTGATTGACATTCATTGCTACAATGAATGATAATGTGTGATTAGATCTATGATGCCTAAGGCAGACACAAGTATTATGATGCAAAATTCTTAAATATATCATAATTTATTTTTAAACTATGAGCAATTAATGAATAATCTCATGGTATAGATCAGCATCCAACTCAACCAATTATATTATTTTAGAAATAATATCATATCTTTTCAGCATAAAGTTTGTCGCGAAGAAAGATAAATGATGAGGATTTTATTAATTTTTTTAATGCGAAAGCGAGTCAAATAAAATAAAATCTAAGTTTTTCTTGAAACTTGCTCAAGTCAAAGTCCAAAAACTCATACCTACCCTAAACCCAACCAATTCACTCCCAAACCCACTTCTAATTCATATTTTAACTTTCTTATAAATTTTTCCCATCTCAATATAATTTGTTACAAACCCATATTTCAAGTTTCTAGTAAATTTTTAAATTTTAGTTATTAAGTATTTATTTAAATTTTCAATTGTTTGATTTTTGTGAAACACTATTATTTTGTGTTTTATGATTAAGACATAGGACATAGCATCTTTTCTAGCAGTGACAATAGTTTTCAGCTTATAACTTCTTATTTTTGTGAAATACCTCTAGTTTAGATTTTTTTTTTATATGCATACGAAATCTAAACTAATTTTTTTATTTTATATCATAAAATTAAACGATATTTTCTGTATGACCTTAATTGCTTTGCTAGTTACATACATGAGCCCCTAATCTCCAACAAACCTCAAAAATTTTACCATCTATGTTTTTGAAAAGAGTAGCAAAGCTTCCACTGCAAAAGCCGTGAGGGAGATGGACTCCTCTCCTCCCCTTCTCTCTTCATCTTTGGCACATGTAATTCGATCTGTATGAATATTGGAAAGACCATATATAAGAGGATTTATCATCGCCCATTTCCATTTCCACTTCTTTGTAGAATGTAGAATTTAAAGCAATGGTGCAGAAAAAAGTTACCTGACAAAATGGTCAAAAATGGCAAACTGATGTGATCTTTAACAATCAGTCTATGGGACATAACGTTGGTTCTTCAGTGGATTGCTTTTCTTCCACGGGATACAGATGCCCAATAGCTCAAGATAAAAACAACCATTGGAACGGCAGAATCCCGAATCTTGTGATTTTTACTGGCCTCTCCTTGAGTCCCAATGCATAAAAACATAAAAATTAATTTTTTAAGATTTTTTACTATACTGCCATCGAGCATTAATAAATTATTTATGTAACTGTAGTTAATGCTGTGCAAAACTTAGATAATATTGATTGATCATCAATATTTGTCAAGAAATGTACTTTTAGATGTGGCTAAAAGGAAAGAAACAAATGCAAAAACCCACAAGTCACCATCAAATATTCTTCTCTTCAATGGAAAATAAATTAAAGATGGATGGAAGAATAAATAACCAGCAATCACCTTAATAAAATCAAAGAAAAGTGACAGTCCAGACTAAACCTTCACATTAATTTCTTTACCTTTCACTTCTTTAATAATTTTAATTTATAAATCATTTCACCGTGAATACCTAGAAATTCAACCGATATGTAGTGATGCAACTAAACTAGCACTTTGATATCATGTGCTCCTCTTTGTCTAGGAAATTACCAAAAATTCATGCAAATCAATACATGTATGTGATCAATTTAGACGTGTGTATTGCCTTTTTGTCCGTGTGTATATTGATTTTGTGAAAGTAAAATTTGGCCTACCTGTTATCACTACAAGAACAGTGACAATGAGCGTATATATGAAGTCTTCTTTCTTTAATTGTATACATGAAGTGGTGCACGGCATAAACAGCTTAAATCAAACCAATAGGACCCGATTCTAGCAACTTGTCACCATAGATAGACTCTTCAATTCCTGGTGCACAACATTTTATATACCAGCAATGTTTTTGCATGGCCATAGCAGATGCATCCGCAGAAGAGACGAAATATCGGCTGAATCGATGTCAAATATTTCAGAAGATCTCATTATGGATTAAGCGGGGATGACACATGAGCACAATTTGATGACTGTAGCCATTGGTTAAACATCTGACCCTTAAATAGATGGAACGATCTATATATAGATGAACATTATCAAGTTGTGTGTGCCCCATGCGGAGCCCACCTCTAGTTCATAATGCAACTTCAAAGCCCCTTGCCTAGAGATATTTGACATTAACCGAGAGGTGGTCCTCATGACTAGGGCTGTCAATCTAGCCCTATAGAGAGAGGGCCCGGCCCGGCCCGGCCTGCAAAAGCCCTCAAAACGAGGGCTTATTTTTTTCATTTAAAGCCAGAGGGTAGGGTAAGGCTCTATTTTTAAAAGCTCGCATCTAGAGGGCTGAGCTTAGGCTTGACTAATTAGGCCCAAGGGGTCCCGGCCCGGCCCGTTGTTTATTAAATTTTAATATAAAATATATAATATCCACAATGACTTTGACGATGATTTGGTTTATGATGCACCTACTAAAACATTGTCAAATGTGGATAAAGTTGATTTGGTAAAGAAATCTAATGAGTTTGAAGATGATTTTTTAGCTTTTGAGGAACAAATAACTCTGATAGTTGTAGAGGAAAAATCGGAATTAGATTGTTATTTAGAGGAGCCAAGGGATAAATCTGAAAATTTCAATATATTGGATTGGTGGAAAGTTAATTCAACAAAATATCCAGTTATCTCTAGAATGGCTTATGACATTTTAGCAATTCATATTTCTACAGTTGCTTCTGAATCAACATTTAATACGGGAGGAAGAGTATTTGATCAATATAGGACTTGTTTAAAATATGATACTGTAAAAGTCTTAATTTACACACAAGATTGGATACGTACGCAACAACACAATGATGTAATACATTCGATAGTCTTTTAAATATTCTAAAAGTAGATTAAATAATTAAATAAAGAATTATTGTTATTTGTTATATATTTATTATCATTTATATAATAATTATTATTCACATTATGTTTTATATTGTAAAAATAATTTCATCCCACCGCCAATGCCTTAAAAAAAAAGTTTTTAACTCCGCCATGCTGCCTTTTGCATTGCATTCCCGATCCCTAGCCTGGGCAAAGGAGGAGGGTTTGTATAAAGTTGGTTGGTGATGATGGCATAGGTTGTTGCATATAAAAAATTTATTTCCATTAAAGAAAAAAATTTTCTCTTTCTTTTGGCCCTGGCTCGGCCCTGGCCCAGCCCTAACCCTTGAGGGTTCGGTAAGGGCCTAAAAATTATAGGCCCGCCGTAAAAGTCGAGGGCTTTTGCTCAGTTAGGTCCGGCCCGCACATGTGAGGGTAGGATAAAGGCTTACCTAAGCCCGGTCCGGGCCCGGCCCTTTGACAGCCCTACTCATGACCAAATTCAAGACTCACAGAGTTATGACTGTTTATTTTGTCTAGCTGATCATTCCTCCTTAAAATGGAAGACCCATCCTAGATCTCACTGAGCCAACTTAGAGGCAAGAAGATTTTTACCGGAGAGACCTACAAAATTTTGATGAAAGTTACATTGAGCTGCCCCTCGGTGACCTGGTGGACTGTGAGTGGTCCACCCATGGTCCTCATGGCGCAAATACTCAGGACAATCTTGATTTGGTCAAATTTACCACGGGGTAATTCAATTAGGGAATGAGAGTGTTTTGCGATGGGCATGAGAATTTTAAGCCATAGCTTGGAGACCAAGTGGCCCCCATGAAATCAGTGGCCATTCTCAAATATTTTGGATATATGTATATATAGGCCCCTCACCTAAAATTCTCACAAAAAAAAAGTGGTAAACGACGGATGCGTATCAAGACTCTCCATATATATATATATATGTATATGTATGGGTGTGCTAAAGAGCGCCTAGGCGTTTTCCTTGTAAAAATGCCCCTATCTCTATCGAATAGGAAACATCCACCTTATAGCATCATTTAATATAGGTTGCATTTCATCTTAATTCAAAACATTACACCAGTTTTAGAGGAGAGAAATTTAGATGACAACCCATCCTCGTAATAACCAATTTGTGGAATTTCTCATCCACTAAAGAAACAAAGTTAACACTCATCTAAATTTTCTCCTTGGGTATCTCCTAATTTTTTCTCCCTATCAATTCAAAATTTTGACATTTTTTTCAAAGTTTCAAAAACACGTTCTTAATTTGGGATTAACGACAACTATGTTATGATGAGTCTGCCCCACTTAGAAAACATTCAAAACAATCAAAGTAAATAGCACTTTGATTTTACCAAAATTTGATTTATTGTGGGTTGTCCCACCACTATATTAATAACTAATAAAACTTGAGATTTCATAATGGAACAGTAGGCAAGAAATCCATAATGCTTCTTAAGTGGGACCCAATAGAAAAACACAAAAGTGACCAAAACAAATGGCCCAACTGGTGGGACCATCATGGATGACTTATTTTCACCAATCTATTTATACAAGAATGTGCAAGGAAGATCAATTCCCTTTAACTCGGATCTTTTCAGCATACCTCTAAATTTTTCCTTATAAATGGGCCTTATTATTTTTGTGATTGAATCAATGATGATTTGTGTTGATTAATATCAAGTTAACGCCAATTTTTGGGGTCGGGAATCCATCAGTGGGGCATTTTAATTTTTATGATTTTTTATAGTCTCTAACATTTATGATTGAATTCAATAAAAGACAATAGTCTCATTGGCGTAAAATTATAAATAATACCAATACATAAGTGGTGGATGAATGTGAATGTGCATATTTGATGTGAAGCACTTGGCTTAATCCAAATGTGAGCCCCACTATGCAAAAGAAAGAAGGGCTAAAATATCATGTACAAATATCAGCAACTCCAAAGAGTTTCTCACGAATTCAAATCTCCTACTTTCTCTCCTACACACTCTTCTATAATAAAGGCTAGGAGTATATACAGTTTGAATTGAATTGGATTGAGCCTAATTCGTCACCAATTCATTACCAATGGATTGACAGCTTTGTAATCTATAGCCAATTCAATACCTATTAAAGACCAAACCAAATCGAACCATGGATCAATGGTTTGATTCGGTTAACACTGTTCAATCAGTTAGATAACAAAATAGACATAGAAATCAAACCCCATGGAAAAAATATATAAATATATATTTTATATCAATAGTTCGGTTTGGTTTCAATCAGCAGATGAAGAGTAAAATTCATCACCAAACTGATACTAATTGATTAGAATTTTTTCAATCAATCCCCAAACTATTAATCATCGGTTTGGTTAAAAAACTGAAAATTAGATCGATTCGGTTCAATTTATGGATTGACAGATTTTTTGTACATAGAGTAAGTAAATAAAAGTTTGTGGAGTGGAAGAGCTCCAATGTAAATGCCTCCATCATTGGCTCTGACATAAGGGCAGAATTGCCGCCTTTGAGAGGAGTCATTTTGTAAAATTCTTCTTCTTGTGCGTACGTGTGTGTTAGTGTGAAAAGTCAATTGATTCAGGGTAATTTAGGGGATCTTATGTGTGTGGATGGTTTAGCTAATTCATAACGTGGGCACACTATGTCGTCCCTCACCATGTCTCATTACAACATGGTGAGGGACATTTGTATGGTTTTTTCTCTCTGCACATGAATATTCCCCTTATACGTGCATGTACAGACATACAAACCATTGAAATTTTATTTAGGGATGTTTGTTTCGTTTAATTGATTTCCTTGAAATTTTAAGATTTTTTTTCCATTAGTGGTTAAAAATGAAGAATATAGTTGAATACCCAAATTTGACAACCCTCCAGAAACTTCTTCTTCTCCCATCAAAAGAAAATAAATAAATTTCTCCTTTTGTTAAAACATGGGAATATGAAAGATGCATATGACCCTAGCCATCACCCTAATAATTTAAATACCGTTAAGAGTGGAAATTTCACCTCTATTCTTCACCCCTTCTCTTCTTTTATTGATCCTTGACCTGGGTTCATTTTACCATAAATTCCCATATTTTTTTATGCAAACAAGAAACAAGAAGCCCTCGCATTCAAATATGAAATATCCAAGGGCCAAGGTCACTGGACCCAATTTTATTTGACCGAACGCAACCTGAGCCACAGTAAGGAATGGGTCTTTAGATATTCAGATGTTCCAGGTACTGTGAATTGAGAATTCAGAATTGATAGACCCCTTTACCCCCATTGACCAATATGGTGGACCCTTTGTGTAGTAGAAGTGCTGAGGCAGAAAATAATGGTAAAAGCTCAGGTATTCTGTACCTGGGAACAGTTCTGTGCCCTACATTTAATAATCCTGCCTAGCTATCCAAAAGCACTCTTTCCCAATCTTTCGGCCCCCTGTGTCACCTATACACAGCAGATCACATGTCCCCCTTCTTTGAAAATGACCCTATTGAGACCCGTCATTGTCCCCACACTCGGTCTCCTGACCTATTTCACAGGGCTTTTTGGCTCTGGGGATCACTTGAATTTGTGTCTCTCACAGATATCCTTACTGCTTCAAATGGTGTGAAGCACCGCTTTTGAACTCAATTTGGACTTCGACTCAGACATTAAACAAGGCATTGGAGCTTAAGCCATGGTTTGACTTTTCAAATCTCAATTTTTATTTAATGCTGCAGTTAAGTGAAGCCTGGCTCAAAATATTTATTTTATTGTCTACTTTTGTAGAAGATGGCAATTCATGATTGAGTCATTTGAAAAATGTTCTCCAGCGGGCAACTGCACAGTCTAAGGTTGCCTACCATTGTGAGGCCCACTTTGGTCAGCCTTTTATTAATTCAACCTCTTTGATCTTCTTTACCACATGATCTAACATCATACTTATTTTTGCACTCAATAAACCTTCACTCATGCTTGGATTAAATCTCAAAAAACATTATGTTTAAGATGTCATTAATTTTAGATTGTTAAATCAATAGCTAGTGGGGCTGAATTTTTGGATCCCCCTTGTCTAACCAGGGACCATCAACTCATTAATAAACTTACATCCACAGGGCCTCACAAGTTGAATTGCATATAAGCTATATATCTTGTGGTTGTAGGAAAACTTTGCCCTTCCAACCTTATCTTCATTGACTATTTTAGGATTTGGGCTCACTCTTTTTTCCTTTGATCTTTTGGTGTTGAAATATCCGTCCTGAATAATAAATGGTTGTGTTTATGTTGGGTCCACCGTTGTTATTTTAAATGCTAACCCAACACAAACCTTACTCAAAACTAAAATAAATGCATTTGCCAATGCAAACTAACCCCCTATTAAATGAGGTTTTCGATGACTCTAGCATTTGGAAAGCATATAATAAGTGGGATGAATTAGAATTGAGCTTGCTTTTTTATTTTTTATCTTTTATTTTTAAACCAGCATTCGAGGCAAGGACCTTAGCTCTTTGATGAGGGAAGAAAATTTCGGATGAGCTAAGAGAGTCCTCTGGGAGGGAAGAAAACCTAGGAGGAGGTAGAATAATTTCAAGTGAGGAAAAAACAACTGCTTAAGTTTGAACCCTCGGCAGTAAAGTAAGAACTGACCCTTCTTACTAGTGAGATAAAAGGCTGTTTTTGAGATTGAGCTTGCATGTTACCCATGGTGCTTAACCTCTTGAACCATACACACCATATTTTAAATGTATTATCATCATCAACCTGTTGTTGAGCACAGAAAGTTTCCCTCGAATAAGTTACGAGCATGTTATATAAAAGAAGAAAAGAAACAAAAATACAAGCATTTGAGGCTGCCTTATATAATGGAAAAAGGGAATTTTAAGAATTTGGGTGTGTCAGCAGGAATTTTTGGGCACGATGGAAAAGGAAGCATGCTCTCACAAAGAAAAGGAACTCAAGATTTAGGCAGTGAGATGAGAAATAAAGTACCAAACCAAGTGGAACCCCGTTCTTCTCCTGGTATCATAACTTACCATCAGGTTTAACAGTTTTATCTTTTATTTGCTCACATAGTTTGGTTAGATTAAATTAAGATGATAAGATTAAATTAAGATGATAGCATCATCGGCATCGTCATCTGGTTAACCTAATCCAACCAATTTTGGTTCTAATATCAAAACAAATGGTATATAATTATGTGCAAGAGAAATAGAAGTTAGGTTTCAAAAGGATAAGCTGTACATTTCCATGTGCTGCTCCTAGTGATGGACAAAATTTTATGTCAAGAAGGTTAAATATATCATGATAATAATAAATTGATACTTCAAAAGAACGAGCACCATATCAAATGAAGTTTTGGATATAATCAATTTTCTATTTTAATAGACATTACATCTTCCCTAGGTGGCTCTTGCATAATAATAAGTTGATCATCCAATTGCAGGGAGAGCATAACCCTCCATTGATATTGACTGGTGATGTCCTAAAGGCAGCAAGGACATTTTGTTCGCCCAACCTTTTTTTGTGGCTGGGCTTAGAGCTCACCTTGTTGGGATTCATTGGACCCCTGCTCCAGTGAAAAAGTTTGGACGCTATTTGAAAGTCATTAATGACCGCCATCTCGGATGAAGAATTTGTCACCATGACAATTGCCAAAATGGTCTTTGATTCCAAATATGTCCATTATTTTGTAACTTTAAACCATATAAAAAAAAAGGCGGTCTAATGCATGAGTCTCTCGCATCTCGCATAGTGGGGTCTGAGGAGAACAAAATATACGCAGCCGTACCTTCATTTTGAAGAGACTGTTTCCGTCCTCAGGACGCTGCCGATAAGCCTTTAACGTTAAACCATATAATAAGATTAAAACAAATGTAAAGTATATAATACTAGGCACTTGTTACACATGAAATATGAGATGTAGAAAAATTGGTTCGGTGTCTTCATCATTGGCCCATATGATTAATTCAAACGAATCCCACTTCTAAGAGGGTTGGGAAGAAAATTCCTACATCCCATTGCTTGGGAAGAAATTTTTCTATAATATATACTAGTTTGCTAACTTTTTTAGAGTTTTAGAAAAACAAAAATTCTCATTATCTGTGAGCACTCCTCCAGATCATCCCCAAAAGTGGACCCTTGTTGAAATTCATGAAACCCATGATGGCCAACGTCGATCGCAATGTACTAAAAAGTATTAGGAGCACAGGTCATTCCACGTTTCAGTGGTCCACTCTTGGTTGAGTCTGGGTGTGCATTTTCGTGTTTATGGATGTACTCTTTGGAGGATAATCCTTTTGATATTTTATGATCTATTTACAAGAAAAAAAGAAAAAAAATAATTTTTAGAGGCACTACCTTTTTTTTAGTTAACCTAATTGATTATTTTTCTCTAAAAATTGCAAAATAGGCTTTCGTTAGTAATGAGTTTTCTAATTTCTCTTTTAATGATATTCTTATTAATTGGGAAGCTTATATGGTGTGTAGCCCATACAAGGTGAGAATATTTGATATATGGTGTGTAGCCCATAAAAGGTGAGAAGATTTGATCTCCGGTTTCCCCATTTTATAGGTGTGCTCAAATTTAATGTTGATGGAGTTGCAAGGGATAAGTTGGGTCTGGCAGGTGTTGGAGGGGTGTTTCGCAATAACAAATGTAAGGTTTTGTTCATATTTTTATAAGTATGTGGATGCTTGTGATTTAAATGAAGTTGAGGTGTTGGCTATCCTAGAAGCTCTCCGTCATTTCTCTAGACATTTTCATGGTAACTTTTTTGTAAAAAGTGACTCTTCTAATGTGATATCTTGAGCGCCCAATAGAAAGGCGAATCCTTGGAAATTCCAATTCATTTTAATGAAATCAAAAAATTTCTTTCTTTGATGGACGTATCTTTTTGTTATGAGTTTAGATCAGTAAACTTAAATAACAAATATAGAGGGAGAGATCGTTGGCCAAGTAGGTTCAGACCAAGTGGGTTTAATGTCTTGGATAATTTCCCTATTTGTATTATGACTTTTCTATTTACTAATAGTAATCTCCTAATTGTATTACGACTTTCTTTTTACTAAAAATAGAATTTTTAAGGGCTAAGGAAGTAGAGATTATATGTATAATGTAATCTATAGCCCTAGATATATGCTGAGATTCTAAGGCTGTGGATTCACAAATTAAATAGAAATATACTGGAATTTGGTTTTCCGTGGACATAGTCATCTTTATCAAATCACGTAAATCTCTTGTGTTCTTGTATGGTTGATTGTCGATCTTGGTTACTCATGCACACATTCGCACAAACGGTAGTGTAATATCCACAACAAGATACTCTTACCAAATAAGGGGTTGAGAGGAGTACTCTATGAGAGGAATTGTAATGTAATTGTGTGATGTGTAGTAGGGTACATTGTTCTTGTACCTTATTCATTTTTTTTTGGTTCCATCTCTTGTATTTCTGATTCCTTTTAATTAAACTTTTGTTACCGTTTCAAAAAAAAAAAAGATGCTTCACTCTTTGAAAACATCCATAATAGTTCTGCTGACATGATCATAAATATAGTGGCGAGAAAGAAAAAAAATTACTTCAATTAGAGTTGTTTTTTTTTTGGAAAAGACTTCAATTAGAGTTACAATCACCATTAGATGGATCCCATCTAAAATAAAAACTGACTCCAATAGAATAAATAGTGCTTTAATGTATTATCAACCCAAAAGTAAAGCAAGTACTTTAATTTATATGAATAATTGCCAATTCATTTAGGGATTGTTTGTTTACATTACAACACATAGGATTTGTGCAAAAAGTGGTTAAAAATGAAACTAAAGGTGAATTTTCATAAAAGAGCATCAAATAACCCTTTTCCTATGGAAATTGAATTACACAAAGATGAAAATTTAATAACTAAGAGTGCAGGGTATTTTATATTTCATCTTTCTTTGATTTTATTTTTATGAAAGAAAATGTTATTTGATTTTCATTCTTATAAATTAGCCTTTAGTTTTTATTTTAACTACTCATAACAAAAGTCTTATATCTTCAACTTTTATAAAGTTTAATGAAAACAAACAGGCACTTTAAAACAATTAAATATATGACATAACTAGAATGGATTTATTAACGGCCTATTTGCTTATTGGAATTCATATAATTTGTGTTTGGAGAATTTTGAAATTCTCAAACCTGATGGAATTTTTGAATATTCTCTTGTACTTGAGCATCCATAAATTCCATCAATTGGAAGTCATTACTTTATTAGAATTCAAATAATTCATGCCTGGGTGAATTTAGAATTCTCTAAGTTGTTCCCTTGAGGTAGAACTCTAAATCTCTCCTTCTTATGGAGCATTTGAAACTCCAATAAAAAACAAAGAGACTAAACTCCCAAGAATCCTAATGGGCTTGTTTCGATACAAGAATTTTGAGAAATCTTGTCTCGGAGAATTATGAAAATTCGAAATGCCCCCCCCCCCCCCCCCCCACTAAAGTAGATTTCCAAATGCCTAACCCCCTCAAACATTTGGAATGTTAGAATTCAGGAAATTCATAAGGCTAAAAATGGGTGAATAGAGGGCTAACTTTGTAGATAAGGTGGCCACCTTTATAGCTCCCACTAGGTTTCAAACATTGGTAGAAGCCCTTTACTTCCTATGTCTCAATCACTGGGTTAAAAAATAAATAAATAAATAAAATATAGATAGGTTTAAAAAGGCTAAAAGTGGCTTTTCATGTGGCTTAGAATTTTGAACTCTTGTAGCTTAGGGGACAAAAGCTAAAAGCATATTAGAAAATTTTAACATCTTATTAGAAATTCTGGTAATCAAATAGGCTCAAAGGTTAACATTTCAAAGTCGAAGGGACAACACATCATTCATGTCAAAAAAATCTCAACATCCCAAATTTTAATAATAAATTTGGATAAAAAAATGTTCAAAAGGCAAAGGGACCAGAATTCTTAAAATTGAGGAGGTCATTCAAGACCTTTTTTGTGATTAAAATATTAAAAGCCATGGGAAGAAAGATGAGATTTACTATTGCAAGGGATAAAATGTCAAGTCATGTAAAAAAAAACTTTTACGCATTGGATATTTTTTAAATGATATGGTAGTTTGTATTTTGACATTTGCAAATGTCATATTTTCACAAGAATTTGAGATTTTCAATCACAAAAAAAGTTTCAAATTCCCTAAAAAAAATTTGAGATTCTAGCCCTTTTGCTTTAGAGTGAAATTCTGTGGATGCTTATGTACAAAAAAGTATTTAAAAATTCTCCTATGTCTATAAATTTAGAAATTTTAATAATCACCCCCATCATATATTATTCTTTTTAATTTCAAATTTATTCTAATCCACATTCAAACACAGCCGGAATATAATATGGTAACACCATATAAAGCTTCTGAAAACCATAAAAATATAAAAAGATGACAGACAAAAAACTCAACTTTGCATGTCAAATCAGCAACTGCTAGGGGCAGCCATTTAGGCTACACGACACTGCAAGTACAGACAAATGCATGCCCACCGATTTCATGTGGTCCTCCACGCTCTTCCTCTACGCCCATAGTGGCAAAACCGTCATTTCACCCCTCATGGTCCCATAAAGCTCGAAGCTCACATCATTCCATCAACACCCACCCTCCATCCCATCATGCAAACCACAGAAACAGCACATCACAGTTCACAACTTCAGACCTCCCTCTTCTCCTTCTTCCCCTTCTAGGTCTAGCTAGCCCTCCTCTAAAATAATCTTTCCAGTAAAGGAGGAATAAGAAGGATAAGAAGAAGAAGAAAGAAAGAAAGAAGCTTGTTCTAGTTTGGTGGGGTTTTCAGTTTTGTTAGTAGAGAAGAGAAATGGGAGAGAATGTGGGGTTGGGAGGAGTTTCTCCATCTGGGGTGCCATCACTGATGATGGAGAGGGAAGAGGAGAGGTGGAGGCATTTTGACAACTCTGTCAATGCTGTTTCTTTTGGATTTGTTGCCACTGCCATCTTGATTTCCATGTTCCTGGTGATGGCCATCTTTGAGAGGTTTCTACGGCCCAGATCGACTGCCGATGGAAGAGGAGGGAGGAATGGGTCTGCTGGGGATATGGAGGCTGGGATCAGGGCCTCTTCCAAAGTTGGCAACCAGTCCCCCATTGTAAGTCTCTCTCTCTCTCTCTCTCTCTCTCTCTCTCTAGAGTGGCTGACATTTCCCAAAAAAAAAAAAGTGCGACCCACAAAGATTGACCCATACCATCTAACACGCACAACTTTCAATTAACATTGGTCCGACCATTTTCCATAGTTGGATTTGCTTGTTACAGAATTTGCACTTAGGGGGACCGTTGATCTTTGACGCTTGCATTTGGCTCTTGAACAAACAATAAATACCGCTGATCAGGACCGTGTATTCCGTCCTACTTTCATCTCATTGCCGAGCAAGACAGTTTCACATAGAGGCTGGCCCAGATTAACTGTGGAGCTTTATTAGGGTTATGATCGGAACCATCCATTTTGGAAGGTACGGGTGATGGTGAAGTGTTCATTTTTCTGTGGTTTCTGGTTTGTTGGCCTCTGAGAAGTGGGAAGTGAATCTGAGCGGATTGGACTGTGGACTGAGTTGGTCATGTCTCATGTGGATGGTCCAAAGTGCCATAATGCAACTGGGAGTGAAGTGGGGATTGTCATGTAATAATGGAAAAGAGTATAGGTGAAACTAATCATTTAATGTTCTTTTGCTGATATTACTTTTCCCATGTTGCAATGTCCAATTGAGGCTATAAGGCCCACCTTTAATGGAGTTAGATTTGCTAATGGGACTGATATTTTTCCACCATTGGATTGATTCATCCCAAGAGGGTGGCATTCAGTCTAACCAACGGCTCATAATTCAGACTGAAGATTGTATCACTTCATTCTCACATTTGGGGCTATTACCCCAAAAGATTAAAAAAAGGTGGGCCACACAATGCGTATCATGATGGGTATAAGTTATAGCTGGCTACATATGATCTCTATTTTTTTTTGTATTACTAGAGACCTATTCTTTATAAAGTGTAGTATAGCTTTTCTTGAGTGGTTTAGTTTACCTTTGCTTTTCCTTTTTCTTTTGCCCCCCTTTTCGAATCTCTTGGATCTGAAAGGAAATTTATCAATTGCTAAATAATGGCTCTTCCTCATTATTCTTTTTCTTGTGTTATTGTATTCTGTAAAAATGGTTTACGTAGTTTTAATGGCCGTGGACATTGTTTTATCTGTTAATTTTGTTTTAAGCTGGTTGGTGCACATTTTCTAGAGAAACTTTCTTCTTTTTCTACTTTGTCCATGTAGCTTTAGTGCAGTTTGTGGGTTCGAGCCTACCACCCTGGGCCACATGCGATTTACCTGGCTCCCTTGGGCCCAGTGGCGGACCTATGAGTCAAAAGGTTGTTAGATTTTTTGGGCAAACATAGTATTTTCGTGCAAGTTTTGAGGGGAGACTTTGAAATTTCATCTGCGTTTTAGTGGCAGGCCCAAAGATTTCATGCTAGTTATGGATATCGGCCCAAATCCAACTGGGCAACTGCCCCCATACCGATGTATGTGGTTCCCTTCTACCTGGCCAAAGGAATTAGTCCCGCCTAAAGAGTTTGGACACCCTTCATTATAAAAAAAAAAAAAAAAAGAAGAAAGAAACTACACAAAGTTTACATATGATCTTAAGGTTTGGAAAGGGAAAAAAATGAATGCATGCATTTTTTTTTTTACTGCGTTGCGACTTGGATTTACAGTATGATTTTTTCCCCTTATCTTTTCAGTGAACATTTTTGCAGACTTCGATAAACAATACTAATTATAAGAGAAACACAGTTGATTTCAGCCGCCGCCACCACCACCACCACCACCACCATCATACTAATAATAATAATAATAATAGTTATAATAGTGATAATAATAATAATCTGTTGGGTGGATAATCTAACCTAAAAAACGAATGCATGCATTTTTTTTTTTACTGCGATGCAACTTGGATTTGATAGTATGATTTATTCCCCTTATCTTTTCAGTAGACATTTTTGTAGACTTAGATAAACAATACTGATTATAACAGAAACACAGTTGATTTCAGCCATCATCATCATCATCATAATAATAATAATATTAATAATAATAATAATAGTAATAATAGTAATAATAATCTGTTGGGTGGATAATCTAACCTGCCACTTGAGGCCCATGCCAAGTTGTGTCGGGGGCTAATTTTGGGATCCTTTGATCTGGTTGGTTCTGAGTTGACACAAGATCCCCAGCACTGTTCTAGAATGAACTAGTAGTTATTTTGGGTATCATGGCACCTCCTTTTAGTTTTTTTACAATATGATCTTCACATGCTATGTTTTAAGATTGGAGGGCAGGCCAGTTGTTTGCTCTCGAAACCAACAGGTTATGGATCTTTTAGTCAAGTATTTTTATATTGACAGGCTTATCCGTTATTGGGGTGTATTGGGTGGGTTGCTCTTTTAGCCAATTGGGTTGGGTCTTGGTGTAAGAGATGTTTAACTAATCACAGTTATCTGGGTATTCTCTACCTCAAATCTGTCCTAGAACCGACCAGTGAACCACTTTCGGCCAGCACTAAGCAATAATGCTGACTTTTTACTGATGCTTATAATCCTTTCTATGTGCGCTTGTGTATCCCATACACTTTCAAATAGGCGAAGCATCCTTATTGTATCATATTCGATACTCATTGATGTTTAATATCTATATCCATGTCATATGCATTCGATGTGTCTGCAATTTTTATTGTTGTTGCTGTTGTGTGATTTGTAATACAAGAAATGCTCATTCATGATTCAAAAGCATACAAACATGTGTGAACAGGGCACATGTGCAAACAGGGCACTTGTGCATGAGATTTACAGCTGCTATGATTGGCGAACCACCTATTCTTCCAAAGTTGCATCTTTTGTAGCATTACTCACTAAAACTTTCAAGGACTGCATCATCATAAATCGACTGTGTTCCTTTTTCACAAATCTAAAGTCTGTACTTATAATTTAGCGATCGAGATAGAAAAAAAGACAACTTATTTCAAAATCTAATTCACACCTATTTCGGATCACCTTTTCTCTAGATATATCTTATCATATCTAAATACCCTCACACAATAGTGCAGTCCTTCTTTGAGGATGATTCCATACATTACATTAGCATTAAAATACAACCCCTTGATCTTGGTTGATGACTTGTCAAAATCTCCATCACGCTTTGCTAGTGATCATCACCTGTCTGTTGTCTACTCTGATGCATTCCATTCGTTTGGAGCGGAGGACCCTGTTTCTGTCTGTCATTGATCAGTCACACATGTGCTTTGTTTCAATGTGCTTTTTAAAATAATGCGAAGTCTATGATTGTACAACTGCAATGATCCCTGTAAGTGTTGATATTCTCATCATTGCTATTTGTCATTTTGTTTTCAATAAGGTTTATGCCATGCATGATTTACCTATGAACTCTATTCTCATTATATTTTGTGATCATGGTGCAGATGTCGATTTATGCCAGAGGGGTGTCCGTTTTGATGCCTGGCCAAGATGTACCTACATTTATTGCACACCCAGCTCCTGTACCATGCCCTCCAGAGCGGATCTCATGGCCTCTTCATCAACAGAATCCTTTCAGCAACCACACTTCGAATTAGGGAAATCATATCAGCAGTACCTATAAGAGCAACTCCACCTCTACTTACCTGAACATCAGTTTGACTGCATACTATTTAATGGTGTTCTGAATTTGGATGCTACTGCATATTGCCAACAGTATTAACATTTTGGCAGAGAGGTTGGTCATCCTTCTATTGTGTTCGGGTTGGTGCAGTAATCGGAAGCTGCAACTGGTAAGACACTGTTTATTCTCCTTTTCTGCCTAAGCTCCAATAAATATTTTATGCAGAAGAGTTATAGGGAGAAGTACACTAAAAGTGTTTCCTATTTATATTGCACCCCCAATTCACAGAGACAAATAACCATCCACTCTGCCAAAATTGTTCAAAACCCTTTATCATTTCGGCACATCCAAACAGGCCCTAAAAGTGCATCAACTAGAGCCCATTTGCATTCCAAATTTTAGTCTGAAACCAACGTGCACTGCCCTTGCAGCATCTCAATCTTGAGTGCTTTCCGCAGCTAGTGCATACCCATTCATCAACAGAAACTAGCACCAATTCTGCATAAAACTCATGTTTGAAATTATCAAGATTACCCATTCATATCCACTAGAATTCAATTCGTAGGCAAAACCAAGTTGCCATCTCAACCTCATGAAGGGTGTACCCCACTGCAGGAAGGTCTCACAAGTAGTGCCAATGGGTGGCTACTTTTTCTACTATAAACTCGTTTGCCATGAACATTGGAAGCCACATTTGGAGGTATACTGTCCCTTGACTTCTTTGCATTGTTGATATTAACTACCTGTAGTAAAAATAAAGGCAAAATAGGCTAAAAAACGGCACATGGCCTAAGTTGGCATCCACTTTCCCAATCCTCCCAAACTCAATTACAGATGATCACCGTTCCAAGAAAATAGGCCCTTGGGTTATGTTGTAAAACATAGTTACTGTAACCATTCAGCAACTCCTTTCATGTGCATGCCTCAGCAGAACTGAGCTGGCAACCTGTTGTGGCTCTTCTCATGTGCATTGAAGTTGCATTGTTAGCACATTCTGTTTCTTCAGCTGTCTTGCTTTTGATCGCCGGTTGAACTTTACGACGCTGCAATTACTTTCACCGTGAGCTTCTGAAGTCGGCGGGTTGTTCGAATTGGGCAGGGTGGGGTTATTCACCCTTCCGGTTTGCAAGGCCGGGTTCTTATGTAGAGATTGGAGGATTGTAATTGAACATCTGAAAGGAGACACCAGTGTATATCTATAATCGTCTTTGTAGTCAATTTTGTTAAAGTACTAAGTAGATTTTGAGTTGTGAAATTATAACAAATGGGCTTTGTAGCGTTCAATTGAGGCGTTTGATCTCTGTTTAATCTTGTAGACCCATCAGCAGCCTAGTACATTCTGTTGAGGGCTACCCGTGTCCAAGTGCCTTGGGTTGAGTGTAACAATGCATTATTTTCACATGCCATTGCCTCGGGCCATTGTAAACTCTTCGCCTGAGAGTAGCAAGTGGGCTCACAAAATTTGTGAAAGTGAGTAAAGCATTGGCTAACTGGTGGCCAACCATGCTTTTGGTTTCTAGATGCCACTCTTGGATCGAGTCTATAGGATCGACAGTCACTGGTAGGTTGGATTAAAAGAGAAACTGGGTGATGGCGGTGGGTCAGGCACAGAAGCAGACATTTAAGTAACTTCTGTGTTAGGCTTGATTTATGGCAGGCCACGTTTAGGTTGGTAGGGCTCGGTTTGGGTCAGAACACTATTAGGTGGGCTCATGTGAGTAGCAGTGGTATTCAAAGGTATTAAGGGTGGTTGTGGGCGTGGGGTATGGACACTTGGGGTGTGTCTGACCTCGCCCTATTCATATGTAGATGTTTATATGTTTTCGGAAGGGTGAAAAAAAATATATTTAGTACGTGCAAATCATAGTTTCAAATCGTGATCTCTCACTAGAAAGTGAGAGAATTTTAAAATCTTAAGCCATTGGCATAAGTTGGAATAAAAATTTTTATTTATTTTTAATAAACAACCAGCTAGCACACTTTTTTTTTTAAAACTTATTTCATACCTTTATATCAAATGATGTGGCTTCACTTCATAATTTTTAAATGTGGATTAAATGGTTACAATTGTAAAAGGTGGGCTCGTATTGTAATTTTTAATATCATATAATGGTGGGACCATAAGAATGTGGGCCCCAAGTTCTAATTTATAAATGTGGGCATTACATTTTAATTTGTAAAGATGGGTCTTATGTTCTTAATCATAGAAAAGGTGACTCTATTTTATAAATCTTAAAGGTAGATCATATGGTCACAATCATAAAAGGTGAAACCATATTATACTTTTTGATGAATGCGGGCGCACGTTGTGAATTCTATGAATATAGCCTCATATTTTAATTCTAAGATAGGTGCAATGAAAATTTTAAAGGTGAGTCTTATATTCACAATTAACAAAAAAGATAGCCCCACCTTATAATTCTTATAAAGGTAGGCCGATATTGTAAATCCTATGAATATGTTTCCATGTTCTAATTTCTAAAGGTAGATATTATACTGTAATTTTTAAAGGTGTATCCTATATACACAATCACAAAATATGTGACTTGATTTTGTAATTCCTAGATATAGGTCGCATGGTCACAATCACAGATTGGCGGGCATTGTAAATTCTATAAATATGTCTTTATGTTCTAATTTCTAATTGTGGATACCATACTGTAATTTTCAAAGGTGTATCCTATATACACAATCGCAAAAAATGTGACTTTATTTTGTAATTCCCAAATATAGGTTGCATGGTCACAATCACAAAAGGTTGACTCACATTGTAAATTATATGAATGTGGGCTTTATATCTTAATTTCTAATGGTATGTATTACGTTGTAATTTTTAAGAATGGATCTCATATTTGCTTTCATACAAATATAGCCAATATAATTCCTATAAAGGTATGTCCACGTTGCAAATCCTATAAATATGGGTCTATATTCTAATTTTTAAAAATGGGTACCGCATTTTAATTTCTATATGTGGGTCTTATGTACTAGATCCTACATTGTAAATCCTATAATGATTCTCTTAAGTTCGTTGGAGCAAAACTTTTATAATTTATCAAACAAGTTTGGTACAACACATTCTCACCAAAGTAATTTAATAGAGCATTGCCAGAAAAGTTTTGTATAGTATAGTCTCCATGCAGTTTTATCTCCGCACAATCTAATCTAAGCACAAGATTAAAAAAATTACAAGAACGATGCGATACATGCCCTAGTGGAGAGGGTCTACTTCTTAGAATTGACAGGGCTCTTATCCATTTCAGCGAATGGGGAACATTTGTGCATAAAAAATAACATTCTGTGATAAATATACGCGATCATTTCAAGGATCTAAACATTGATAACCTTGATGATTGAGACTATAATCAATGAACACGCAATGTTTGGATTAAAAATCTATTTTGGTAGAAATATATGGACGAAGGCAAAGATAGCACAGCCAAAACATTATAATTGAGTATAACTTGGGCTAATTTTGTACAATTTTTGATATGGCGACACATTCCCAAGTGTCTATGTAGGCAATCAATTGATTTGAAACACGTAAGTGGAAAATGCATCAAGCCAATGGCGGTTGGGCAGTTGGGAATGTGTTATAAGAGTGAGGGCCATATTGACAATGTGACGGTATTTCCTTTCAGTAAGCACATTTTTTTTTTTTTTTTTTTTGACTTAGCCCACCTGGAGTGGAAAGGACAAGCTGCCCACCAGGAATCGATCTTGGTGGGCGCCATGGGAGTGGGTGTCTTATCTGAATTATTTGGGTGGGCCTTTAGAATGGATCAATGCAATCAACTCAATCATATATGTACAAGCAACCAACCACGCAACAGAAAATAAATCAATTAAACACAAAAGCGCATACCAAAAGAAGACATGCAGTTTTCTAATGTGGAAAACCCCAACCGGGTCAAAAACCATGAATCCAATAAAAATCAACTATCAAGTAATTTGAACAGTTACAAGATGTACTCATATCCTTTTTGTACCCTAAGGACTGAGTTCTTCTTGAGTAACTTCTTCTACTACAGGACTCTCCTTCGCCGTGTACTACTCTCTACTTGATTAACTCATGCCTTGAACATGCAAGATGATTTTAACATTTTTACAAGAGATATAGAAGCAACATCTCTCTAGAAAAAAGCTTCAGCACTTCAATTCTCAATAAAAACTTTAGAGAAGATGATCTCCAATAAATATTCTCTACTTAGGTTAATGAGATCTGCGTCTAAGGTTGAGAGAAAGCCCCTTTTCATGGCCCCAATTTCATGCCTCATATTAGTATTTTAATTATAATAGGAATTGGCATAAACCGTGAAAGTGACACTTAAAAAAAATAATAAAATCCCGCAAGTTGGTGAGGGGTTTTTTCGTCGCCCGATCGATTGTATACTTTATCAGATCAATCGGGTATTCGTATCTAATTGATCAAGTACCTATCCAATTGATTGGGTACCTATTCTGTTTGGGTTATTTTTCGAATTTTACCTGTTTAGCTGTAACTCTTTCTAGATTCAATCAATTCAAGTTTTATCCAATCGATCAAATGGAGTCTTTCAAGTTTTCTTTAATTCTTCTCTGAAGCTCCTTTAGACGACTCGAACCATTGTCCATATAAAAGAATATCATATACAACTTAATGGATTTAGAGCTTTGTCCAACCCATGTATTAGCCAACATACAAAAATCCTCTTAATCTCCCCCTTTGGCAATTCATGGACAAAACTCTTTATACATTCAATCTATCTAAAAGTTAAACCAAATTACAATGAGTATATTGAATTACAAAAAAAATTAAAAAAAAAACCATCTAGCACCATCTTCATATCTCCCACTGAATTGAACTTTTTCCCCCTTTTTGTCTATAATTAACAAATAGAATGATGTCAACTTGCAACATATCTATCAATTAGAATCCAATTATAACATCCCCTCAATTGCAATTCCTCCTTAATTATATCTTCGTAGCAGCACTGGGGGTGAGAGATTGATCATTTTGTTCAGAATTTTTTGCATGTAGCCACCCACACTTGTGTAGCTTGATCTTTTAGTACCGTGTGAGCAACTATTTTAGGCAAATTGGACTTTCTAACCTAAACAACTCTTGTCATGATGTTTGGCTCAGATAGTTGTTTCCACAATTGCTTATACTTTGAAAAAATATGCAGTTTCTTGCAATGGGGACGAATGTGTCTTATAACTCTATAATGATGACAAGTGGATTTAAGTGCAGATCGTGACACATTCTACTTCTTTGTAGTGCTCCCAACACAATTAACGTGTAGCATGTGGTGTAGCAGGTTCTATAGAATTAAAAGTAAAACTTATAACAAAAGTAGTTTTATCTTTTGTTTTCGAAGCAGATGCACCATTATTGAAACCAATACATCAATCATTTGGTAGCTTTTGAATACGCAAGATGTCTTCAAAAATTTTTGAACCAGTATGCATCTTGTTTAGTAAAGCTTTGTATAATTCACCTTCAACAATACAATTTTCAGTTTGCTAGTCAAGTATTTCTTTTTAGCCTTTATAGTCTTTAATGTTATTTTCAAGGTCTCAACTTATTGCCTAAACTTCTCAAAATCGTAGTTCAACAACTCATATTTATGACTTTCGGTAGTCAAATTATTAGCCAAGGTTTCGTTTTCTCTTTCGAAGAGATTAAATTCAACAAAAGATTTTGCCAATTTTTTCTTAAGAGATAAATTCTCAGATTCCCACTTAAGAGCATCTTTCTCATACAACTTATTTTCTTCATAGATTTCTTCATTAAAATTTGATATTTAGCTTCCCAACTATTAGAGACTCCACTATCATCATTATCGAAATCACAATCATAAGAACCATGTGAATTTCTAGCCATGAAAGTTATATACTTTTCATTAACCATGTTAGATTGATCAAGCTCAGGATTTTTTCTCTTTTTCTCTTCTTCAGAAGAATTATCATCCTAGGTCAAATTGAATGCCCTTTTATTTGACTTTGTTTTTAGATTTCCATAGTCAGCTCAAAATGACCATAGCCTTGGCATTAAAAAACTTGGGCCTTTTTAAAGATGACGTTTTCTTAGACTTTGATCCCTTCCATTTAGCTTTCTCAACTTTCATGAAATTTTGAAACTGCTTCATAAACTCACCCATATAATCTTCAGACGCTGAGTTAGTCTCAATTTTTTTTCAGGTCTATTTAGCAATTCTCTGAAAGCCCTCAATGAAAGTGCAATAACTAGATCTCACCAAGTCCTAGAGGGGGGGTGAATAGGACTATTAAAAATTTCTTTTCAAAACTTAGATGTTATTAAAGAACAATCTGAAAGATTATTAAAATTGAGAGAGATAATCAGAGTTGTGAGTGTCTAGAAATGCAACTAGAGCAATAGAGATGTAGCATATAAAAGATCATCAACTCAAGTGACAAGAAAGCAAGGCAACATCCACACACAACAAACAATAAATACAATGATTTATAGTGGTTCGGTCCTAGACCTACATCCACTCTCAAGAGCAATCTCTCTTGGTTCCACTAAATAAGAGGTACTTACATAACATACACCTCTTGCAACAGTTTTTTGATACGGTGGTTTGTCTTCCACCAATTAGAGTTTTTGATCAGGTGGTTGATCCTTGATCTAGTCCACCAATTACAACAATTTTTGATGCGGTGGTTTGTCTTCCACCAAATACAGCTATATGAATTGAAATGTTAAAGAACACCTAAACAAGGAATTGAATACCTTGGTTTTGAGTGGTGCTCTTGATGCTTGAAGACTACCTCCAAGCTTTGGCCTCTTGTTCTTGCTCCTTGGAGATGAAGATCTTCAGATGTGAGCTAAGCCAAGGGAAGAGGTTCCAAGAGGGTTTGGAAGGCTAAGGTATTCTCTCAGATTTGAAGAAGCCTTTCCTAAGTCACCAACTACTCTACTTGTAACAATAATGGCACTCTTTGATGTTGGAGAGTAGGTGGTTGTGGGAGCTTTGAAGATGATTTTAATGGAGGTGCAAAGGCTCAGCTATACTAGTGATTTTCTCAGCAATAAATTCAGTGGTTGGAGCAAGGGAGAGGTCCTCTTTAAATACAGATGAGCTCCAACGGATAGTTCTACGGCTTAGAACAGAATGGTCTACGGCTTAGCCGTAAGTTCTGACACCAGATTCAGCACAAATTCCTTCTTACGGTTAGGCCTACGGCTTAGCCGTAAATTCTTATACGGCTTAGCCGTGAGCACCTTTCGGCCTAGCCGTGGGTCAGCCGTAAGCTCAAATTTCCCAGAAACAGCTCTCTGGAGAGTGGCCCGTAATCTTTACGGCTTAGCCGTGAATAACCTTACGGCTTAGCCGTGAAGGCCTTTCGGCTTGGCCGTAAGGTCAACCGTAAGCATAATATGGCCAAGTACACTCTCTGGATTGTGACCCGTAGATTTTACGGCTTAGCCGTGAAACCCACTACGGTTTAGCCGTAACATTTTTCGGTGTAGCCGTAGGGTCAGCCGTAGAACAAAAAGGCTTCAAAATACACTCTCTGGAAAGTGAGCCATAGGATCTACGGCTTAGCCGTGGTCCAAGCCGTAGAACAAAACAGGGTGTTTGAAAAACCTAATTTTCTAGTTTATTTCCATGGACACTTAGGGATCACAGATACCTTATCCCTTGGCACTCACAGATGATCTTCTTAATGTTGAACTTCTTTGCTTAGTCTTCATTGATAGGTTTTCCTTGAATGGTTTTGAACTAGCTTGAACTTCTTTGAACTTGACTTGATCTTCAATGAACTTTCGAGGTGAACTACATCGTTCTTGAATCGAACTACACTTTGGTCACGTAATTGATAACACACTCTTACAATGACACTAACAATCTCCCCCTTTGTCAATTTCGTGACAAAATTACATAAAGTTAAGAAGATACAACATATGAGCTCAACATTTGAGATACAACAAAGTATTACATTAGTGAATACACCGTAAGCACCCACATCTACATACTTTGAAACTCCCCCTTTGACGATGCTTAATCTACAAAAGGCTGCAAAAACAATCTACTAGAAAGGTGGGAGGTTAGAAGGCTCCCCCTAAACCCCCCTAAACACATGCATACAATTCTCCCCCTTTTTGGCACAAGATTGACAAAGAGATAAAGCATAATTGAGAACAGAAATGCACACAAAGAGAAACAATGGCTATATTAGATGTAGAAAGGAAGTACAACCATAGCAAAACAATACATCACCCATAAGCATACATGAGATAACAAGTAAGACGAACAGGTGAGGTACAACCATTTCTCAAAAAACAAAACAACAAGAATAGTCATCAATCCGAAGGAGGAGAAGGGGAAGGAATCGCCACATCGTCGCGCCGGCAGCTCTTGGAAATCTTAGACAAATACTGAAATGATTTCTTCAAGAGCTTCTCCATCTTAGTTTGCCTCTGTTCGAGGGCGGCCAAACGAGCTTCAAACGAAGACGAGGAAGAAGCCGGGGGAGGAACCGGAACAGGGGAAGTGGCAGAGGGTGCTGCAGAAGGAGACGCAACGGGTGAATCGTCTTCGTCGTCGGAGTCAGGAAGGCGGGGAGCAGCTGCCCGCTGTTTGGAGAAGCGCATGTTCTGGATGTTAACGGTCCCAAAGGTGGGGTGAGACTCAGAAGCCTCATCGGTAGGTAAAGTGACCCCACAGTGAGAGGCGAGGCGAGTCATGAGATACCCAAAGACACATTCATTGGTGCCTCTGCCTGGGCATTGCCAAAAACGAATAATGGTGGCACAGATGAGCGATGGAAGACATACTCTGACCCCTATGTGGACGGAATAGAGGACATTCACCATGAACGGGGTGAGGTCAGAGAAGTTCCCCCTCCGAGGGTAGATGTTATAGGTGAAGATGGCATGGAGGATCCGATAGTGAGGAAGCAAAGAGACGGCAGGAAGAAACCCCTTGGCCTTCCATGGTATGGAGGCGCCACATAGGGCGAAAGTGGCAGTGTGTCTCTCCTCTTCGGATAGAGAATCCGAGATGACCGAAGGAGAATCAGAGAGAGGCACACATAACAGAGAGGAGATGACGGCAGGGGTGATGGTGTTCGTGCCATCACTGAACCCAATGTCAAAGGACATGGTGTCGATCGATGCATGGGAGATAGATGCATACATGGTACGTACAATGGAGGGGAAGCCAGGACCACCCCACTTCAGAATGTTTTCCCACCCAACATGAGTGAGAAGAGTGTGTACTCCGTATGCCTCAACAGCTAGGATGTTAACATCCCGCTCGACGGTGATGGGTCTCGAAAAGAAAGACCGATCACTAGTGGGTTCCCGTGGAACCAAGACCCGGGGAGAAGGTGGAGAGGGCTGTCGAGCCCGGGAGGAGCTACCGGAGGCACGAGGCCTCTTACCGGGAGGGTATGCATTCTTGGAGCGCGGAGGCATAGTGAGACACAGAGAGAAGGTCACACACCACAGACAGGAGAAAATAAATGCACACAGTGAGGGAATGAAACAGAGCACAGTAACCGAATGTAACAGTGAGGGAAAAGAGAGAAAAAAACAAACAGAGAAAAGGAGAACAAGACAGAGATCAAACAGAGAGGAGAACGCCGGATCCGGGCGTGGAGGCCGTGGAGACCAAGGATTCGGGCGTGGAGACCGAGGACTTGGCCGCGGATGTGGGCGGTGAGGCCGTGGAGACGAGGAAGACAGAGAAAGAAAGGAAGATGAGGACACGGGAGGAGGAAGGCCGGAGGAGGAAGACGCACGCCGGAGAAGGAGGGCCGGAGAAGAGGTACGCCGGAGAAGGAAGAAGGAGGAAGGCTGGAGGAGGAGGGAAGCCGAGAGAGGAAGCGAGGGCAGAAGGAAATCAAACGGGCGAGCAGCGTGAAAAGGAAGAGGAACAGACGGATTAAAAAGATCTCGGCGCGCAGAACGAGAGGACGTACGGCTTAGCCGTAGAGTGTTTTACGGCTCAGCCGTAAACACGTACGGCTTAGCCGTAGAGTGTTTTACGGCTCAGCCGTAAACACGTACGGCTTAGCCGTAAAGTGGTGTACGGCTTAGCCGTAGACCCTGGGCAAAAACACAAGTTAATACAAACAACAAACACCAATAGATTTCCTTAAATTTTCAAATTTTAACACATCAAGAGGTTTAGTTAAGATGTCTGCAAGTTGTTTTTCAGTCTGAATATATTCGAGCTCAATGATTCCTTCTTCAACCAATTCTCTAATGAAATGATGTCGAATATCAATGTGTTTGGTGCGAGAGTGCTGGACCGGATTTTTAGAAATGTGTATGGCACTCGTGTTATCACAATACAAGCTCATTATTCCTTGTGTAATGCCATAGTCCATAAGCATCTGCTTCATCCACAAGAGTTGAGAACAACAGCTTCTGGCAGCTATGTATTCAGCCTCGGCAGTGGAGAGAGATATCGAATTTTGCTTTTTACTATGCCAAGCTACTAGACAATTTCCAACATAAAAACAGCCGCCACTTGTGGATTTTCTATCATTTAAGTTTCCTGCCCAATCAGCATCTGAGTATCCAGCAATGGAGGATGAGGAGTCATGAGGATACCACAGACCATATTCAGTTGTATCGGCAATGTACTTAATGATTCTTTTTACAGCAGTTAGATGAGATTCTTTGGGATCCGCTTGATATCGAGCACATGCTCCCACGCTAAATGCTATGTCTGGCCTACTTGCAGTAAGGTACAACAGGCTACCAATCATACTTCTATACAGGCTAGAGTCAACCCCTTTCCCATTTGCATCTTTAGTAAGTTTGATGGTTGTACTCATGGGGGTTTTGACATGTTTCCCAGTCATTAGACCAAATCGTTTCACCAGTTCTTTAGCATACTTGGTCTGGGAAATGAAGATGCCATCACGTAATTGTTTGACTTGTAGGCCTAAGAAGAAATTCAATTCGCCAACCATACTCATTTCAAATTCAGATCGCATTAGATTAGCGAACTGAGTAGTCAAGTCATTAGATGTGGAACCAAAGATGATATCATCTACATATATTTGCGCTATTAATACTGACTTTCTTGTCTTTTGAATAAAAAGGGTTTTATCAACACTACCTCTTTGAAAATCATTGTCTAACAAGAATTTTGTCAACCTTTCATACCAAGCACGTGGAGCTTGCTTAAGACCATACAAAGCTTTCTTCAGTCTAAACACATGACCGGGGAATTTTGAGTCGATAAAACCTTTAGGTTGTTCAACATATACTTCCTCATTCAAAATTCCATTTAGAAAAGCACTCTTAACATCCATTTGAAACAATTTGAACTTCAAAAAACAAGCAATAGATAGTAAGATTCTAATTGATTCTAAACGAGCAACTGGAGCAAAGGTCTCGTCAAAGTCAATACCTTCAATTTGAGAAAATCCCTGAGCTACCAACCTAGCTTTGTTCCTAACAATAACTCCATTTTCATCAAGTTTATTTTTAAAGATCCATTTAGTGCCTATCACATTTTTATCCTTTGGTTTGGGCACTAGGTACCAAACATCACTTCTTGTAAACTGATTCAATTCTTCTTGCATAGCTTTTATCCAATCATTGTCTGAAAAAGCTTTATCAACGCTGGTAGGTTCTAAAATGGAAGTAAAGCACAAGTGGCTCATAATGTTCTCCAATTGTTTCCTAGTTTTTACACCTGTTAGAGGATCACCAATAATCTGATCTATAGGATGATCTTTTACATTCACCAAATTTTCAGTAGTGATAGGTGCATCAGTTTTTATTGTGGATCGTGTGGGTTCAATCATTGAGGGCACTTCCACTTCATCAACATTGTCGGACATTGTGGATTCATCATCTATAATGACATTTATTGACTCTTGAATGACTCCGGTTCTCATATTTAGAACACGATAGGCTCGACTCCTTGTTGAATAGCCTAAAAATATACCTTCATCACTTTTTGAGTCAAATTTACTCAGTTGTTCTCTATCCTTCAAGATGTAACATTTGCTTCCAAAGACCTTAAAATATTTTACATTTGGTTTCTTCCCATGCCACAATTCATAAGCTGTCTGATTTGTACCAGTCCTAAGATAAACTCGGTTGATGATGTAGCAGCTAGTATTAACAGCTTCGGCCCACAAGTCTCTAGGAAGATTCTTACTATGAAGCATGACTGTGGCCATGTCTTGGAGAACTCTATTTTTCCTTTCAGCCACCCCATTTTGTTGTGGAGTTTTGGGTGCTGAGTATTCATGATGAATCCCATATTTCTCACAAAATTTGTCAAATTGATCATTCTCAAATTCTCCACCATGATCATTTCTGATTCGGGCTACTGAAGTACCTTTTTCAGTCTGAATTTGTTTTGCAATCCTTTTGAATTCTCCAAAGGCTTCAGATTTTTCTCTCAAGAATGCAACCCAAGTGAATCTAGAGAAATCATCTACCATAACAAGAAAGTACCTTTTCTTACCTCGACTCTCTCTTTTAGTTGGTCCAACCAAGTCCATATGAATAAGTTCTAGCGGTCGAGTAGTTTTCATAGCATTCACCATTTTATGGGCACTTCTAATTTGTTTTCCTTGAAGGCACTCTCCACAGATCATCTTTTCTTGACTACTGATCTTGGGCAGTCCTTCAACATATTTGTTTAGATGGGATAAGTCTCTGTAGTTTACATGCCCAAGTCTTTGATGCCACAACTTAGCTTCATCAATACTAGTTAGTAGGCACGAAGCAGAGGATGAAGCATTTGTTTTTCCTACCACATAACAGTTATCAGTAGTTCTAAGACCTCTCAATATTATTTTTCCATTCCTTGAGATCTCACAACTATGACTACTAAAGTTTACGGCATAATCTTTATCACAGATTTGAGATATGCTAAGTAAATTATGTTTTAACCCATCAACGCACAAAACATTCTCAAAAGGTGGTAAGTTTGGAACATTTAAAGTTCCTTTCCCAATAATTTTCGTAGTACTGCCATCACCAAAAGTAACTGTGCCTCCATCGAATTCAATCATTTTAGATAAACAAGATTTATCACCAGTCATATGTTTTGAGCATCCACTATCCAGATACCATCTTGATTGTTCTGCAGCTTTAAAAGCTGTGTGAACCACTAGATTCTTGTTTTTGGGTATCCATTTAAGTGTACTAGTAGTAGGGGTCACAGTTGATTTTTGGTGTTTCACTTGAAAAGTTTTATGTTGGGGAATAGGAATGTTTGCTCCATTCTTTTTGTATATTTCAAATTGTTTTCTTAACTTATGGACTTCTTTTAATAAATTATTCATCTTTTGGTTTAAGGGAAATGTATTTATCTGAGACTTTTGTTTTATGTTTTCAGGTTCCACTTTCTTCGTGGTGTTTTTCTCAATTTTCTGACTGATGTTACAATGAATTTTTCTTAATTTGCACTCCATTTTGAAATGACCTCTTTTTCCACAATAATGACAGAGAACATTTGATGAAACTGTATGAGTACTAGTAGATGCCTTATCCACAGTGTTTTGAGCACTAATATCTTCATCCTTTAAAGCACTTTTGACAAACACAGTTCCGGAACTTGGAGGCTGATTAGCATTTTTGTCATATCCAAGACCAGTCATGTCTTTATAAGCTTTCCCAATTTGGAATAGTCTAATGTATTTCTCATCATTTTGAGTAAATCTGTACTCATACTTTTCTTTATACCGTTTCAGAATAGTCACTTCATTGTGGAGAGCATTATTTTCATCTTTTATTTTTAAAAGGGATTTTTCATGTTCTCTTAATTTGAGTACATTTTCTCTTTCAGTTGATAATTGAATTTTTACACTTTCGAGTTCTTTGAGCAATTCTTCCTTTTCAGCATTAATACTATCAACCTTTTCCTTTAAATTTTTAATTTTGTTTTGTTGATTGCTTACAGTTTCAACGAGCCTACATGTTCCCTCATAGAGTAGTTCATAGGAATCCGTGGTGTTGTCATTATCCTCATCATCTGAATTTTCATACTCACTCTCTGACTCACTGCCTGAGATTTCTTCATTCGATATTTTAATCATTTCTTCAGAAAGATTTAAGGTGGCAGTGGTAGCCATCAGAACTGTATATTTGTCTGATTTATTTTGATGTGATTCATCTGAGTCAGAATCTGATTCAGATGAATCGTCCCAAGTGGCTACAAGGTTCTTCTTTTTGTATTTTCCTTTTTGAGGACAATCGGTAGATATGTGTCCAATTTTCTTGCATCTGTAACACATAGGTTCCTTATGTTTACTTCTAGAGAGGGAACTTGACCGACCTTTGTATTTATCATTTGTGGTTTCATTTTTATACTCTTTCACCCTCTTTTTCTTAAATTGTTTCAAAAATTTTTTAGCCAAAAGGGCCACATCTTCATCCTCATCATTACTAGTTACTCCTAAGTCATCTTTAGAGGAAGATGTGTTATAAAAGGTGATAAGAGTGATTGATTTCTTTTTGTCATTATTGAATTTGAGTTCAAAGGTCTGGAGGGATCCCACTAAATCTTCAATTTTCATTTGTTCCGAATCCTTGTGTTCTTCTATAGAGGTTACCTTAGGATGGAATCTTTCCGGAAGTGATCTCAAGATTTTACTACAAATTTTACCTTCCGGAAGAGTTTCCCCAAGAGCCCACATTTCATTTACAATTTTCATGAGCTTAGTATCGAAGTCAGTAAACATTTCATTTTCTTCCATGCGAATGTTTTCGAACTGACTTGTGAGCATCTGGAATTTAGATCTTTTGACAACTGAGGTACCCTCATAAGTTACTTCAAGGATTCTCCATGCCTGTTTTGCATTAGTGGTTGTCATGATCTTTTTAAACTCTTCTTGATTCATGGCACACACTATAGCATTGTACGTTCTAGCATTATTTTGTCTAAGATTTAGCTGAGCTTAAGACCATTTGGCTGGATCTAATGGTTTAGTAGTTATGACACCATTTGTAGACACATCTTCAGTGGGTTCCGTCCAACCATTCTCTATAGCCTCCCAAACAGCCCAGTCCATGGATTTTAAGAATGCTGTCATCCGGGCTTTCCAAAATGCATAATTTGTTCCATCGAAGAAAGGTGGACGGGTGATAGAACTTCCTTCAGGATTCATGGTGAATCTAGCAAAAGATGGATCTCCTTCAGGTTATTACACCCTTACGAAGTAACCCGCTCTGATACCAATTGAAAGTGCAATAACTAGATCTCACCAAGTCCTAGAGGGGGGGTGAATAGGACTATTAAAAATTTCTTTTCAAAACTTAGATGTTATTAAAGAACAATCTGAAAGATTATTAAAATTGAGAGAGATAATCAGAGTTGTGAGTGTCTAGAAATGCAACTAGAGCAATAGAGATGTAGCATATAAAAGATCATCAACTCAAGTGACAAGAAAGCAAGGCAACATCCACACACAACAAACAATAAATACAATGATTTATAGTGGTTCGGTCCTAGACCTACATCCACTCTCAAGAGCAATCTCTCTTGGTTCCACTAAATAAGAGGTACTTACATAACATACACCTCTTGCAACAGTTTTTTGATACGGTGGTTTGTCTTCCACCAATTAGAGTTTTTGATCAGGTGGTTGATCCTTGATCTAGTCCACCAATTACAACAATTTTTGATGCGGTGGTTTGTCTTCCACCAAATATAGCTATATGAATTGAAATGTTAAAGAACACCTAAACAAGGAATTGAATACCTTGGTTTTGAGTGGTGCTCTTGATGCTTGAAGACTACTTCCAAGCTTTGGCCTCTTGTTCTTGCTCCTTGGAGATGAAGATCTTCAGATGTGAGCTAAGCCAAGGGAAGAGGTTCCAAGAGGGTTTGGAAGGCTAAGGTATTCTCTCAGATTTGAAGAAGCCTTTCCTAAGTCACCAACTACTCTACTTGTAACAATAATGGCACTCTTTGATGTTGGAGAGTAGGTGGTTGTGGGAGCTTTGAAGATGATTTTAATGGAGGTGCAAAGGCTCAGCTATACTAGTGATTTTCTCAGCAATAAATTCAGTGGTTGGAGCAAGGGAGAGGTCCTCTTTAAATACAGATGAGCTCCAACGGATAGTTCTACGGCTTAGAACAGAATGGTCTACGGCTTAGCCGTAAGTTCTGACAACATCCAACGGCTAGTTTGACCAGATTCAGCACAAATTCCTTCTTATGGTTAGGCCTACGGCTTAGCCGTAAATTCTTATACGGCTTAGCCGTGAGCACCTTTCGGCCTAGCCGTGGGTCAGCCGTAAGCTCAAATTTCCCAGAAACAGCTCTCTGGAGAGTGGCCCGTAATCTTTACGGCTTAGCCGTGAATAACCTTACGGCTTAGCCGTGAAGGCCTTTCGGCTTGGCCGTAAGGTCAACCGTAAGCATAATATGGCCAAGTACACTCTCTGGATTGTGACCCGTAGATTTTACGGCTTAGCCGTGAAACCCACTACGGCTTAGCCGTAACATTTTTCGGTGTAGCCGTAGGGTCAGCCGTAGAACAAAAAGGCTTCAAAATACACTCTCTGGAAAGTGAGCCGTAGGATCTACGGCTTAGCCGTGGTCCAAGCCGTAGAACAAAACAGGGTGTTTGAAAAACCTAATTTTCTAGTTTATTTCCATGGACACTTAGGGATCACAGATACCTTATCCCTTAGCACTCACAGATGATCTTCTTGATGTTGAACTTCTTTGCTTAGTCTTCATTGATAGGTTTTCCTTGAATGGTTTTGAACTAGCTTGAACTTCTTTGAACTTGACTTGATCTTCAATGAACTTCCGAGGTGAACTACATCGTTCTTGAATCGAACTACACTTTGGTCACGTAATTGACAACACACTCTTACAATGACACTCTTTTTAAAGACGACGTTTTCTTAGACTTTGATCCCTTCCATTTAGCTTTCTCAACTTTCATGAAATTTTGAAACTGCTTCATAAACTCACCCATATAATCTTCAGACGCTGAGTTAGTCTCAATTTTTTTTCAGGTCTATTTAGCAATTCTCTGAAAGCCCTCAAAACAATACTATTATTCTTAGATTTTCCCTTATCCAAACCGTCTACTTTGAATGTTTAAAGATTTCCAACCAACTAGTTAACTTCGAGGGTGTCTAAATCCTTGTTTTCTTCAATACCATCAACGTTTAAAACAAACCTTATAGGAAAAGACCTTAGAATCTTCTTGATAATTTTATTTTCTGGGATTTCTTCACCTAAGTTGAAAATAGAATTGATGATATCCTTCATCTTTGCATAAAACTCATTATAGGACTCATCTTCTTCCATCACAATAGTTTCAAAGGATTTATTCAGTCTCTATAATTTTGTTTGTTTCATAGTATTTGTACTCACATATGCAATTTACAAGACATCCCCTGCTTCTTTTGTAGTCTTAATTACATGTGAAAATCCTATGAAGCTCATCAGCAATCACTCCATTATAAATGTCATTCAAGGCCCTTTTATTATAATTGGAGAGATGCTTCTCATCTTTAGTCTAATTGGTTTTTAGTTTAGGAACAGTTTGCCCATTATTTGTAATTATAGGTTTGGCATAACTATCCTCAACAATATCCCAGACATCATTATAAATGGACTAGAGAAAGCAAGTCATCCTCTCCTTCCAATATGCATAATTTGATTCATCAAACAAGGGAGGCTTAGCAGTAGATGTGCCTTCTTGATTGAGTATCATTCTAGACATCTCTTAGGATCAACACAGCAAGTTAGTGCAACCCACTCTGATACCAATTGAAGGTTATGGGCAGGCCTCTAGAATGGATCAACGCAATCAACTCAATAATATGTGTACAAATAATCAACTACGTAGTGGAAAATAAATCAATCAAACACAAAAGCATACTCCACAAAAGACACGTTTTTTAATGTGAAAAACTCCAACCGGGTAAAAAACTATGAATCTAACAAGAATCAACTATTAAGCAAATTTAAACAGTTACAAGGTATACTTACACTCTTTTCGTACCCTAAGGATTGAATTTTTCTTGCACCATTCCTTCTACCACACGACTCTCCTTCGCCGTGTACTACTCTCTACTTGATCAACTTGCACCTTGAATACGCAAGATGACCTCAACACTTTTACAAGAAATGTAGATGCAATAATTTTCTAGAACAAAGCTTCAACACTTAAACTCGTATTGAAAGGTCTAGAGAAGATGATCTCTAATAAGTAATCTCCACCTAGGTTAATGAGATTTGTATCTAAGGTTGAGAGATAACCCCTTTTTATAATCCCAATTTCGTGACTCATATTTTAACTAGGATAGGAATTGCCATGAAACAAAAGAGTCCCACTTGTAGGTCGGTGGGGTGTTTTTTTCTGTCGTTTAATCGATAGGGTACCGTGTCTGATTGATCGGGTATCTATCGATCGATCGGATACCTATTCTGTCTGAGTACTTTTTTTAAATTTCGCCTGTTTAACTATAACTCTTTCTAGATCCAATCGATCTGAACTTTATCTAATCGATTGGATAGAGTTTTCCTTGTTTTCTTCAACTCTTCTCTTCAGTTCCTTTTGGTAATTCAAACTATAGTCTATCTAAAAGAATATCAAGTACAATTTAATGGACACAAAGTTTTGTTCAACTCATGAATTAGCTAACATTCAAAATTCCTTTCACTATCCACTGGGACAACCCACTAGTCCCCTTGGTAAGCACATTTTCTTCTAGCCTATATAGGTAAGAAATGCAATCAGAAATTCCACTAGAAGCTAAGAAATGATTAAAGACATGACAAGTGTATTCTCCACCACCATCTCTTTGGATGTATTTAATTTCAATGATTAAACATAGTTTCCCCGAATGATTTGAAAGTAATAATCACTGAAAAAGCTTGAGATTTATATTGTGAGGGAAACATCCAACAATAAAAGCTAAAATCATCAACAAAAATAATGTAATACTTAACATCCCTTATTGAATAATTATAAAAGTCTGCAAATGTATAAATGTATCAATTCTAAAGGTGATTAATTGAGAAAGGAGATGATGGAAAGGGAAGTTAGAAAGTCTTTTCAATTTTGTATAAGGCACCAATGATGATGGAATGCATTGATACTTAGATGGATAGTATTGAAGGCAGCGTTTGTAGAGTTTAAAGGGTGGATGTCCCATGTGGTGATGCCAAAGAAGACTATTAACCCATGAATTGAAGAAGGTAGGGGGAGAGACTATCATCTTTTTTGTGTGATGTAGATCTAGTTGAAATGGATATAGACCATCAGGGTGTTGCCCATGGAAGAGTGTCTTCCTGCATAGTTGTCCTTCAGAAAAAGAAAGTGTTAGTGAATATGAAATGACAATTTTTCTTTTCATGAGTCAATTGTCTCAAGGATTTTTTTTTTTTTTGCACATGAAGAGTATTGTTAAAATTTAATTGTAAGACTCATGAGTGAAAGAGGTAGACCAAATATTAGAGATTAGTTGTTCATTACCATTTCTAACTACTGCAGTATTCACACCTTAATAGTTGGAGTGAAGATTCATATTGTCAGGTTTGCTATCACATGATTGGTAGCCCCCATATTAGGATGCCAAATGTTGTCTTGTTGTTTTTGAGCTATCATTGTATGAAGATTTTTTAGAGGTTGTTTGCCTTGAAATGACAAGTCCAATTGATGAAAACAATCCAAAGATACATTATGGACCCAATTACAAACTTGACAATTGGTTCCTTTGAGCCTTTGTTTGTGACATTCATGTTTGAATTCCCATGACAATTGTCATGTCCCCAAAATTGGGTAAGATTCAAACCCGATTCTAGGGCTATGAGAATTAGGGGCAATTTAAAATTTTCTTAAATATACAACACAGGCCCCAATTTCGGATGAATCGAAGTTCTTCGTGAGGCTATGCTTGTTGATCAGGTAATCATAATTACACGTGGAACTAAAAATACATATGCTGCGCAGCTGAGTATCTTATTCAAACCATATAACAAATCACAATAATAATTAAATAATGGCCAAGTACTCCAAAGCATATCAATTAAAGTTATAATTCCAAAACACATGAATTCAATGCCTACAACTATGGTTTCCAAACCGTGGTCTTTTTACAAAAGTCTAATACTTTGAATTAATCATCATCACTAAGACATCTTAGATGATGTCATTTGTGCTCCACTTAGTAACTCCGTCATCTAACGGAATCTCCTGCGTCTTCTGACCCTCTTGTTTGGTACCAATATTGGGATGTAAATACAAAAAATAGTGGGTAAGATTGACGTAATTTGGCAAGAGGTAAACTATAAGAAATGAGATTAGATAACTAAGATAAATTACATTTTATAACATAAACCAATATACCGAATGCCAAACCAATGCGATAGATGCACAAACATGGGTATTTCCACCAAATACAATATACAGACACGGGTATTTTTGCCAGATATTACAAATAATACAACTATATATTATATCACACAGTACACATTGACCCGATGACATACAACCACCTCCAACTATAGTCAGTCAGATATAGTTATGTATGATTGCAAATGTATACCAATGCTGAATCAAATTATGTTATAAAACCCTCAACTTACAACACTTAAACCATTGCTAGTTTAAAGTCTTAAGGTTGCATAACTCAAAAGTATATTATACTCATGTGGTATTTTCAATTCTTTAAAGGTAAATACTACACCACCTACTAGTTATAGTTAGATAGGTATACAAATTGAATCAAACCTTTCTTCAAAATGACAATGTAAGTCACAATGCTATTGATCTACTTTCGGTGTTTATTATGAGATGCATTCCGAAACTCACATTCCCATTCCGAGTCCAAATCCATTCAATGTGTACATTTAGCTAAACCTCCTTAAGAATGGAACTTGTCTTATTTTTAGACCCAAGTCATATACTAGTTTATTTGTGAATTATCGATTGGGCATGATATAGGGAATGTGATCCTACACCCTTAGAAGTTACCTACTTATAGTGCAGTCCATGTGGTTGAATTCTTAAATTATGGTCATCATTTCTACATTACCAAATTAATTAGGGTTTCTAGGTACTCACGGCTTAGCCGTGGACGTCTTACGGTTTAACTGTAGTTAATATTACTGCTTAGTTAATCGGTCTTACGGCTTAGCCATAAGGCTCGCTCTAGGACAATCCCAGCCAAAGTGGCTCATTGGAGAGTAGCCTAGCCGTAGGCTATCCTACGGTTTAGCCATAGGTGCATACGAGTTTGCCCCTTTTTAGGGTTTTCTTTTAAAACCAATCTTATACATACGAATTTGAATCTATGAGTTTCCCAATAGATTACCAACACATCTGATCATCAATAATACCTCTAATCAACATTAAACAAAAGGAAATGAATAATTGAATCACTAGTTGTAGTTATCCATTTGCCTTGATGCCTATGCTCAAAATCAAATCTGAAGATGCAAAAAAGTTGATCTCAATGCAAATCCCCACTCCAAATCTAACTTACTGATCGAAACCTTCCTACGATCCCACATGCAACACAATAATCCTAATTTATGAATATATGCCTTATAAAACAAAGGGATCTAATGGAGGTTTAAGGATAGATATTTATCGGGATTGCATACTATAACATAGGCCAAGAGAGAGAGAGAGAGAGAGAGAGGTAATGGTATTATCTTTAAGCTCCTGAATGAAGCCTTAGTTTCCTCTAAGAGTTGCTAGGTTTGGTTGCAAAAGAAAGGCGGGGAAGAGGAATGGTTTCCAAAGAGAAAATGATCCAAGGTTTTAAGGTTGGATTAACTTAAAAGTTTATCTAAATTATAAGGAAAGGCTCCCTGTTCTTTAGTGAGTTTTAGGTAATTTGAAAAAAAAGGCTTTTGTCTCACAAAGGTCTAATAACTTGGATCTAAGGCTCGAGAAGGTTTGACCAGCCCATCTCTAATAGGCCCTACACAACATGCCATGCATGCAGCGATTCAAACCTCTAAAATGGCCTATCAAACATCCATCTAACCCTCTAAACTCGACTTGAGCCAGATAAATCGACCCAACCCACAATTAAAAGATTTGGGGCTTGTTAATGACCACTACCATTCTAATGGCCTACCTTGGCCATGGCATGGAGTAGACCTGGCTCCACCATGTTTAGGTTAAGAAGAATATGGCCTTTTTTGAGTAAAGAATGCAGTACATGGATGTTCTACACGTTGAGGCTATGAATGGCCTTCAGGGCTCATTTCAAATGTAAGAAATTGACAAAAATTTCATCCAATGTGATTTGTAATTCATGATTATCAACTAAAGTAATAACTGGTGCATATTCTTGTGGGAGCCCATTAAGGACTAGAATATTAAGTTCTTCTTCCAAGTTCTATTGATCAATTGTTGCCAATGCATAGCAAGACTTCCATTTTATCCAAATATTTAATAATGGTGTACCTCCCATTTTGAGAAATTGAATTTTTTTATTGCAGTTGTAAATGATGTAATTGTGATTGAATCATATGCAGCTGTTCCAAGTAAAGCGACACTTCACTTGTAATTGTGATTGAATTATGTGTAGCTGTTCCAAGTTGATCCAACATAAGATTAATGAGTCCTATTTCATCCACAAATTGTATGCCAGATTGATAGTGGTTGTGGGATTCCCATTACGTAAACAATGAGATTTCTTAGGAGATGGATTCATCCTGTCAATGTAACCTAAGAGATCATTGGTGCATGGGATTGGAATAGTTTGACTATGTCATACAAGATAATTTTCTTGTGTGAGTTTGAAGGATATAAAATGAGTAATGTGTGGAGTAGTGTTGCATTAATTTTTTCAGTTGAGCAAAAGAGGAAGCCATTGATAGTATGTATGAAAAAACAAGTAGGGAATATCAACTAAAATTAGGTTTGTAAGAAATTCGTGCATTCCTAAAGATGCTAAAATCATTGAAATTTGGTCATACAACTACTGAAATTGTTTGGATCTGAATGTTACTTCATGACCTCTTCATTTTCCTGAACTCACCACCGGTCATCTATTGTTATAATCTTGGCTTTATCTCTTTGGCATCCAATCCTGTTCGCCATGCTCGCACTAAAATGTTAAGGTGGACCATTACTTTGTGAGAGAAAAGGTGATTTGTTGCAGATGTCTTTACTAAAGGCTTCACATCTGACTGATTTCACTAGTTGACTTTCAAGCTTTGTATCACTAATGTACTACTATCAACCTTAAGGGGGTGTATTAGCCAATCTAAGGGTGGTTCATCCAACTAATCATAGATTGAGTTAGGCTCATCACATACTAGGTCTAAATTTTAGTAAGACTCATTGAACCCTACAAGGCATATGCAATGTCCAATGGAATACACCCTTCTGTGAAGGCACTTAGAACATAAGTACTGGCAATTCTTCTTCTTCATAAAAAGTATTTGACAATTCTTACTTGTAGTTTAACAAATAATACCATACTTCATTACTTACAGATAAAGACCCTATCAAAGCTCTAATGTGATGTGTAGTGCTATTCTCTGCTATGAAGTGCAATTGTGAAAACATGGATAGAATGCATGCTTCAAAGCCTTTCATAACTCAACTTTTTTTTTTACTAGCATGAAAGACAAACTACTAAGGAAAGTAATGAAAATCATATTAAAACAACAAATGTAGGCGTTTCCTTTCCAAAAAGAAAAATATAAGTGTTGGCTCTTTGCTTTCTAACTTGAAAGTGCATCTCATTTTTTTAAAAAATATTTCTATCTAAAATGATTCAAAGATACATGTTTCTTTACTTTCGAATGAAAACTGTACAAATCAAAAAATACTACATGTTGAGATTTCATAAATAGAGAATCCATTTCAAAAAAAGAGTGCCAATAATAGTTTTAGAATTTGGGTTTGTGTATGACTAACTTCCATTGCACTAAAGAATTCATTCCAAAAGGTTATTCGGATGTCTGAAACTTAGTTGTTTAACAGTCACTTCACCTTTCACTCTCTTTATTTATGTAAAACTACTACTCATCCTAAAGAGCAAAATAACTGTGATTTACATCCAGCAGAGTGCTCCAAACATATGCTTACCATGCAAACCTTGTCTAGTTTAGATACACTTTACAAACACTAATCTACTTAAAAGAATTTTATCATGTTACAGTATCTAAAATTGACATTGAGTTTAGGTCTGAAAAATTATACAAACCAGTATAAAATGGTAAAACTACAAAAGTTTGCTATTATCAAAATATACGATCTCAATTGGGACAAATTCCCCCCTCTATGTAAGGAATCCTTTTCCCAAACGGTCATTGATGTATCCATTACAAGATATCAATACATTTACCATAATCCCATATTACTAATTCGCCAACATTGCACCAAATATGGCCACCTAGATCCATCTAGAAATAAGATACCACGTTCCGAGAAGGAGGGCACACACAAAAAAGTAAACGGAAGTCGATATTTGCCTTTGATCACTCAATAACAAGTTCTATCAGAAGACCCACAAAAACTCTTTGCAAGAGAGAGGATGATATAAGAAGACCAACTATTTTCTATAGACTCATTTAATGGAATGACCAGTTCCATCGTGTTTTTTATTTGTATATTAGTTCTCTTAGTAGTTATAAGTCCCTGAGATCAAAGGCACACAGTTGTATTAACATTATTTAAATGGGTTATCCCATCAAATGAAAGATAACACATTTAACAAAGATCATTTTAAAATGCTACATCTCTCTTCATCTTTTGGAATACCATATTGCTATTGCCATCACCATTTGAAATATCGTGCAATATAATTATTGCTACTATAGCCATTAGTACCAGCCCCGCATCGCTAGCTGTTATGTTTTTTGCTGCCATATAGTTTTAGCTATATTCAGATTCCTTTTTTTTTTTTTTTTTGTATCTCACGATCATAACATCTAGCACTATTTTCTATCATTTGTTTTGACAATTCTTTATGGCTGCAAATGAGGAGAAAGATGTTGCATCTTCAAAATTACCCTCTGAAAATGATGAAACTAGCCCATTTTACTTAGACAACCATACAACTGTTCTTGTTTCTCCGTCTCTTACCAAAGATAACTATTACACTTAGGTATGCACTATGTGTATGTTCCTTCATTCTAACAGTAAGTTAGGATTTGTCATAGGAGATATTTTTAAGCCTCCCTCTCTTACCCAAATCCCTTAATGGGAAAGATGTAATGACCTTGTCATTTCTTAGATTTGGAAATACTGCCAAAGACGTTTGGGATGTTTTATCTGATTGATTCCATTAACTCAATGCCCATGGCTTTTCCAAATTAAACAACAAATCTTCTCTCTGTGCCAAGATAAGCTTTCTGTCTCTACTTATTTCATTCGTCTCAAGGCCTTATGGGATAAACAATCATCTCTAACATCACTCCTCTTAGCTTGAAGGGCCATACGCATAGCATGAACCCAAGTGCTATAGTTATCTCCAAAAAGAGACGGAGAATTGAGAATAGCCATGGGGTTGTCTGAGTGATGAATGTAAAGTTGGTTGTTTTCATCATTGTTAAAGGGTAATTTGGAAGATGCATCATCTTTCTCCTTATTTATAGCCATAAAAAAATTGCCAAAACAAATAATAGAAAAAGGTGCTGGATGTCATGTAAAATCCCGTTCCCCACTTTAGGGTTGATGTGCTAATTCTTCATGATTTGTATTAATTGATTGTGTTTTAGTATTAATTGGATCTTTGGTAGGTAAGATGGGTGGGACCAGAACTTCGATTAGGTAGTTTATAGGCTAATTTGTGATCTTAATTAAGTTAATCATGCAACATCGTACATTCATTCATTACATTATATACATTTTATCATAGGTATCCAAGTTATGAAGTGGACCCTTTCCATTAGACTCGCATATGTAGGACCCTTTAGGACCTTCCTTGAAAATACTCCTAATCAAAGGACTTACTAGTAAATACCCAAACTATTGGAGCAATCCTAGTTCTATATAAAGGTACACATCCCATAGCTATAAGCTCTTATACTTTCTAGACAAAAACATAGCCTCTAAACTCATCTTTACTCTATCTTCATACCATTCCATGTTAAGAGTATGTGAGTGAAAGATCTCTAAGCCACATTAAGCTTCTACCACCTTCTTTTCCACATTTCCTTTACTCATTGAGTGTTAGGTTCGAAGGAAAAGCCCCATTTTACCATTTGGCACATTCCCTAAGCTGAGCGACTCATTTTTTATTGAAGTTTGAGCTATTAAATAGTATAATAATGGATTTTCTCGAGCGTAACTTCATTTATTCATCATTTTATGGCATCCATCTAGTGTTTTCTTCTTCTTTTGATGTCATTTCATTAATAGGCATTGTGTTAACTAAGAGATTTGGGGATTCTACTATTTTGGCTTTGGTATTAGTTTTAGGAGCACCATAAATAAATATAAGCAAGTAATAACATTTATGTGTGTTATTATGGATGATTTTTTATTATTCTATACTCTATTGCATTGTACAACTTATCCTCTTCATGTTTCATTAACGGAGGATATCTTTGTGGGTGAAAATGATGTTTATGAAGGTTTGAATGAATGAAGTGAAGAAGGGATTAAATGGAAGTGAAATAGCATCTCATATGCTTGATTTTGTGCAATAAATGATGGAAAATATGTTAATAGAGTTTGGAAGGAACAGGGGAAGGTTCGAACCTAAGTATCCCGAAAAGGGCAAAAATGCACAGGTCTGATCCATTAGGCGGGTGTCTGATCAATCGAATTACCTCTGAGTTAGGTCCAATCGAGCGGACCCATGCCCAATTGATCGGGCAGACTCTATTTTTTCAGAAAGATTTATTTATTTACTTTATCTATTTAAAAACCCTTTCTATATGTTTCTTTTCAAGATTAATGTAACATGACTCGATGAGGTCAAGTATACTTAGGGAATCTTAAGTTTGATTGCGGGGTCAAGTAATATGGTAGCATACTAGTGAACATAGATTAAAATATCAACTGATACCGATTTGTATCGACCGATACATACCGGTATCAGCCTTGATCGAACTGATAAGTGTGCACTTATCGGTATCGGTACCAAAACCCCTAAATATCACTAATAATATTGGCAGTTTCAACTGATATTTCAATATATCAGGAAAATATCGGTATCAGCTGATATTTTTTTAATCCAAACCATTTGTTTTTTGTGATGAACTAAGGAAGCAGAGAAAAGTAAAAAGAAAAAAAATCAAAAGAAGCAGAGAGAGGAGGAAGGAGACAAAGGCAAGCGTACCAGTTTCCATCTCGCCTCACTGTTGGAGTAGTCTCCTCTCCTCGTTTCCCGCCGCACCTGTTGCCGTTCCAACCTCTGCCTGCCGTTGCACTAGCCACTATTCCTCTTCTTCTTTTCCTTCTCTTCTTCGCTTTTGTTTCTCTATTCTTCTCCTCTTCTCTCCTCCTCCTCTTTCTCTTCCATTCCGTTTTCCCCCCTGTTCTGTCCATGTGAAATGAAAAGGTTTTACTTTGGAAGGGCCAAAAGTCAAGGCCCTTTATGTTTGTTCTTTTTTTTAATTATTTTTTATTTTGTATATATGATATACATGGCGCAAAATGTGGGGCCCATAGTAGGCTGCACAGTAAACCACTAGTATTTTCGTTGGTTCCGAGACGAATTTCGTTTCAATTGGGGATTGGCCCACTTTTTTAATTGGCCAGATTCTTTTCTTTTTCAGTCAAATTTAATTGATCAAACAATGGGTCAATTTTCAATTAGAATGAAATGAAATTGAGACCGATAAAGACTAATTAGTTTGAGGGGTTTGGATTTTTCATTTGCATGCCTCATTTTCTAGACTTTTTTATTTTTCTTATTTTCTTTTTAATTGTAACTATCTAGTGCATTTCACTTGTAAAAGTTAGTGGCCCTATATTTTAAATGGGCCTTTAATAAATTTGTGTGGCAACCAAGCGCTATAAAATAGCCCATTTAACAATTGCTTAAGTTATATAATATTGAAATATATGATGATCATATTAGAGGAGGGATTTATTTTGATCATTATTTTGAGTGGCTTGGATTTATACAAAGGCCACATTGATGGATTTATAAATTATGAAACTGGTGAAAAATTAAATACTATTAAAGTTTGCACAATTAAAAGAAAAACATTAAACAACGATATAGGATGTTTTGACTTAGGAGGATCAATATTTTGCTTTATAGGTGTTACTAGAAAGAATAGTGTTTTCTAGCATTTTACAATATTATAAATTTTTTGAATATTTTTCTAAATTTTTTTGAGGTAAAAATAAATCACATCGCGATGATCGTGACTAACCACAAACCGCGACTAATATATCAATATTATATCAGTTTTTTGGGTCGTTGGCTGATATCGTGACCAATACCGCGATTTTGATCTATGCTGGTGAATCATATGACTTTGTAGGACTTTGACTCTTGGAATCACTATACCTCAAACCTTGTCCAACGAAATCAAATTGGGTATATAAGGAATGTGTTAGCTATCATCCATCCTTGTTAGATGTTCTGGTTAGTCTTAATGTTATACCCTTTGCTTGTGGGTATAGGAGTCTAATGTCCATATTCATACACAATACAACACCAAAAAATTCGATAACACATGACATTGGATGACCTATGGTTGCACCGAAGTGGAAAGCTAAAATACAGACATTTTATAATAGTTTGGTTTGTAAAACATCCTTGTCTCTTAATAATTGAAAGCTTACGTATATAATTATGATTTCCTTATTTTTCGCTTACTCTTATGCCATTAGTTTGATTATGTTTTTCTATCTCCTTTATATTTATTATTATTACTGTTACCCTTATTTGACCTCATGATACCTTAAGTTAATGCAAAAGATACATATGAGAATCCTGATAAATAAGCAACTAAGAATGCACGATTGTGCTATTTATGTCCTCTTTATTGATTTATAAAGTCGGTACCACTGAACTTGACTCTATAAAGCCCGACGGGGCTGAGTATGAGTTTGAGATATATACCGCTGCAATTAGTTTTCCCATGGAGTGAGTTGACACTCCTTTTAGGTAAATGGATTAGCTACTTGGTTCCCTATCTGTCCTAATAAACGCTCTCCTTTGGGGAGGATACTAGTAATATGGTTGCCAATTTTGCAAATATATTTCTGTTATATTGATCCTCTTCTACATATGCTCATTATGAATGCGAACATGCTTAATGAAATGTTATTGACCTCTTATAAATTGATCATGTCTTTATTTCCTTATTGAAAACCATGTGTTTAGAGTACTACTTGTCTATCCTTGTTGAGCTGTCATGCTTAGGGTGTTGCCCTTAGTGCTACAGGATTCGATCTCGGTACAGACTTGATTATCGATGTGCTGCTGGAGGTTGTCACAGTTGTAACTGTATGATTAGATAAGTGGGGGCCGGATAACATCTTTTACTAGTCATCTATCCGTAGACCGACATGGGTCTCATTGGTCATTTAGGATTTGAACTATGATAACTCACTTTCTTACATTATCATGACTATAGACTTCGCTTATGCTTTTTTTATTTTGAGGATATGTATTATACTTTGGAACTATGACCATTATGCATTTTCGTATTTTATCACTTTATATACATTTAAACATTTAGTATTATACATGAGTTGTGTTCATTTTAATAACTTTTTAAGTAGTTTAATTATGGAATATTTAAATAGTTATTCATGTATGTTCTCTACTATCACTAGTGGTGTGATTGGGTGCGTAATGCACTAATGTTTTCACAGATTAATAAATACTTATACGCTTGTAGATCTTCCTTGCACATTAAGGCATATGAATTGAGAAAAATTCCTTAGTGGAAATTCGTATTTGCCTAAATGTAGTATGGATTACCACAGGATTACATGTGGCACATCATGGGCCTAACCGAATTCCCATAATCTTGGGCCTAGGACGTGACAAGTTATGATCATGAGATACAAAACAAGGAACCTGAATATAGCTGCAACTATATGGTAGCAAGAAACATAACAATTGGCGATGTGGGGCCAATATCATGGCTATAGTGGCAACATGATAGTGCAAATGGTGATGGCAGCAACAATATGGTGTTTCAAAAGATGTGTAGAGACATAGCATAACTCTGATACCATTTTAAAGTCTTGTACATTTGGAACAACCAAGTTTGCCTCTGACCTCATCTAACAAGACCGAGTAATGCAATTTCTCTAGAGACTGCATAAGTCTTTCCCCACATTTCATAGTTACATTCTGCTTATTGAAACCATTCTCCTCTATTAACAAGGTTTATGCACTTGTCTTTGAAATAGAGCGAACTATCTATATCTCAATTACCCTCCACAAATGTTGCCACTTTAGCTGCTAAGAAAGTTATTAGGTATGAAGCACATTGTCGGACCAGTAATGTCTTTTATATTCCCTTTTTTTAAAATACAATTTAGCATCTATGATTCGACTTATCTTATAATTGTCTTGTTATTTTTTCTAACTCCCATTGTCTTTTTCAGGACCTCACCACGAAGAGGACGATTGCACTAAGTGCATGACTGACTATATTTTCTTCAACCCTCCCATGCATTACTTGTTGCTCTCTTATTCGATCTCTAGCATTTGTAGTTGGGCCACTTAGCTGATACACGATTAGTAGATTCTAAAGAATCTCCTTTTATTAATGCTTCAAAGAAATGCAAATATACTTACTGTTTGTCCTCTTGCAAAGAAATCATGTTTACCATTTTACTTTATTTTAAATAAAACTTCTGTACCTTTTGAATTAATCCATTGTGATATATGGGGCTGTTTTAACCTCCCTTCTCTATGTGAATTTTTTAACAATAGTTGATGATTACTTTGGTTGAGCTTGGTTTTTTTGTTTTTGTTTTTGTTTTTTTAATGAAATACAAATCTGAAACCAAGGATTACCTTGAATCCTTTTTTGCGTTAGTCACAACTCAATTCAATCACAAAATTAAACAACTTCATTCCAACAACGGGGGTTGAATTTTTTTCAAATGATATGCAGTTGTTTTCAAAGATAATGGAATTATTTGTCAATGTAGTTGTATTTACAATCCCCACCAAAATGGAGTGGTTGTAAGAAAGCATTGCCATTTGCTTTACGTTGCTCATGCCTTTTATTTTCTAGCGAACTTACCTCTCACCTTTTGGGGAGAATGTATTTTAATGGCTGCATATCTCATTAATAAAATCCCGACTCTTAGTTTGTCAAATCATTCTCCCAATGAATTGCTTCTCCAATCAAAGCCCCATTATTATCCCTAGCGGTGTAAATGGTTCAAATTGGTATAAATTGAGCCTAATCTGCCACCAAACTGTCATTAACCATTTTTTTAATTTTACTATCCGTAATTGAATTGTTGATTATTCAAAACCAAACTGCAAATAAATAGATTGGATCTATTAAGAACCGAATAATCCACATTTCGTTTGGAAAACAAAATCTCAAACTTGAGATCATTGCAAAGGTCCATACCAAAAATCAACATAATAAAGCCCCAATGCAACTAGGAGGCTGGCTTTATAGAAGATGAGAAAAATATGTTTTTTTATCATCAACCGATGTGAGATAAGGTCCCTTCCTCTTTAAAACTGAACAACATGTCAGGCATTTCACCAATCTCACATCGAGTGTTAAAACTTCTCTCACCGTCTTTTGTCTTCTATAATTATAGTTTACCATACTATGTCAAATACAAAAATTACATTATATGTAATGTTTAACCAACCAATAATATATTTTATGTCAACGGTTTGGTTTGGTTTAAATCCGTAGATAAAGGGTAAAATCCATCACCGAACCATTACTAATAGATTATGATTTTTTTAATCCATGATCAAACTATCAATCATCAGCTCAGTTAAAAATCCCAATATCAGATTGGTATGATTTGATTTGGTTTTACGGATCGACGGATTTTTTATATACCCCTAATTCTACCATTCGAGTTTTCGATTGTCTTTGTTTTGCTCGTAATACTGACCCAACTCGATAAGAATCTAATCCTTGCACTAGACGTGGGGTTTTTGTTGGATATCCATATGCCCCAAAAGGATATCATATGTGTGATCTCACCTCAATAAGAATTTACGCTTCCCCACATGATGTTGTTTTTTAGAGCACATTTTCATTCAAAGATGCTGCCCTTCACTCTCACAATTTCTCTTCCAACCCGTACTTCCATTAGACCTTCCTGATATAGAGCTTCCACCCACCTTGGGTTCTTAATTTGACCATCTCACACCTCCATCTGACCAACCAATTTCGTCTTCTGGATCCATTGTTCTAGACAATGCCCCTATTCCCATCTCAGACGCTGCCCATCCACCCTTGGTCCCTGCCATATGCAAAAGCCACGCGTCCCAGCTTAACCATTTCCCCTGTGAACCCAGTCTGTAACACCAACCCAACCCTTGTTACATGCCCTACAACTTGCACTAACCTCAACAATACCCTTACACTATACGTCCCAACACTCACCCCAGGTTTTAATCCCACAGATCCAACCACTTGACTAGTACTTGGTCCCACCACTGGTTCCATTCCTGATCTCAAAGTGCCAAACTTTACTTCTGATCTGATTCCATTGTCTAGCCTATTAGGCACGGTTCTAGCATTTAAAGCATCCACACAATGTAACCCCTACCTACTGAGTCCACCGGTCCAACTCATAAGCGTCAAAAACTGCGCCACCTTTAGGATTATATTTGTTTATCAGTCATTCATGCACCAAACCCGGTTCCATCTCTTGTTTCTACATTTGGTACAAATTTCTCATTACATAATTTCATTTCATATGCAAATTCTCGCATACTCACAAATCATTTCTAGTATCTCTTGATTCCACCTATGAACCCAAAACGTTTTCTCAGGATATGAAATTCCCTCATTCGCATGATGCCATGCCATAGAAATCAAAGCCCTTGAACTCAACAACACTTGCGCTTTAACCCCCTTGCCGTTGAACAAGAAACCCATTTGTTGCAAATGGGTTTACAAAATAAAATTTGAGGCAGATAGTAAGTACCATTGAGTACTAAAAACCACGCCTCATTGCTAAAGACTACACTCAAACGAAAGGATTAGACTACCTTGAGCCATTCACCTCAGTTGGAAAGATAGATACTATACGATCTCTTAGCCAATTCTGCCATCAAATGATTACCCATTCATCAATTTGATGTTAATAATGCCTTCTTACATGGTGATTTACATGAAGAGGTCTATATGTACATTCCATCAGGGATCTCTAGAGAAGTGGAGATGCAGGTCTGCAAACTTTAGAAATCGTTATATGGCCTCAAACAAGCTTTGTGAGATTAGCTTTTCAAGTTATATAATGCCCTTCAGGCAGCCAATCTTTCTCACTTGAAAGCTGATTCTTCTCTTTTTACCACTATTACAAAGGCATCTTCCACATTTATGTTAGTAAATGATGATGATTTTCTCATCACCAGGAATAATCCTAATTAGGCAATTACTTCTTTGAAAGTCTTCTTAGACACTTCCTTTCATATCAAAGATCTGAGCCTACTAAAATACTTTCTTGGCATCGAAGTAGCTAGATCACAACATGGACTCTTTCTCTGCCAACGAAACTATACTTTGGATCTTTTACATGATATGGGCATGCTTGGTGCTCGAACCTTGACTTTTCCCATGGAACAACATCTTAAACTTGGGCCATTATATAGCTGGAGATTTACTTGAAGATCCTTCTCAATATCGGCGATTGATTGACCGTCTTGTTTACCTTACGATCACCAGTGTAGATATTCTTAACCATGTTCATGTTTTTAAGTAAACTTATGCAGACTTTGCGACGCCCACAACATGATGTGACATTAAGAGTGCTTTGCTATTTATAGGGCTCTCCAGGGAGTGGTATATTGCTTTATTATGATAACTCCATGAATTTCAATGCCTATTGTGATGCTGATTAAGCAAGTTGTTCCAACACATGTCGTTCCACAATTGGTTATTGTATGTTTCTAGGCTCGAGTGCCCCATCTTCGAGAACTAAGAAACAAGATATAGTTTCTCACTCTTCAATAGAAGCAGAATATGGTGCTATGGCCCAAACATCTTGTGAACTACAATGGCTAAGTTATCTTCTTCATTGTCTTGGCATTCCGCATTCCCAACCTATGACCCTACATTGTGATAACCAAGCTACTATTTATATCGCCGCGAACCCCGTGTTCCACGAAAGGACGAAACACATAGAGATCAATTGTCATTTTGTATGTAAGAAACTATTATTTGAACTTCTTCGAATAGATTTAGTCCATTTTATGTAGCAATTAGCCGATGTGTTTACCAAGGCTTTGAGTAAAGAACAGTTTTACAATTTAATTTGCAAGTTGGGTGTTCTTGATCTCCCCGCTCCAACTTGAGGGGAGTATTGACTCATTCTACGGAATGACCCGTTCCATCGTTTTTGTTCCTTATATATGGGTTCTTATCTTACTAGTTATAACAGTCCCTAAGATCAAGGGCCCAGAATTGTATTAACATTATTTAAATGGGTTATCCCATCAAATGAATAATAACACACTTAAGGAATCAAGTAAAACAAGGGATACAATGTTGAAGAGGTGTTGACTCAAAGACCATGGCAAGGTTGGCATAAGTTAAAAACACAAGAGCCTTTTACTTCCCCATTAGATTACCTAGGGTTGGCTGAAAAATTCACTCCACTCAAAGAATGAAGTGGGGGCTTGTGTCTCGGCAATATTGAGAATACGAACAGGGCTTTATTGGCTAAATGATGGTGGAGAGTTGGGGAGGAAAGGAAGGCATTGTGGAGAAGAGTCATTATTTCTAAATATGGGGAGGACAAGTAGGGCTGGTGGCCTCTTGCTGGTCCTAGGTATCATAGGTCAAGGTTATGGAGTGGTATTGCTTTTGTTGGGGATGTGTCTGCTATGTGGAGAAAAACATTATCCAAAAGGGGGGATATGTGGTAGGGGATAGGAGAGTTGCTAGGTTTTGGTTGGATGATTGAATAGGAGTGTGCCCTTTGTGTGGATTATTTGCTAGAATTTTTACATTGTCTTTTAGTAAGGAGTTTGTTGTTAGTGAATGCTTTGAGGATAGAGATTGTTGTATTTTATGGAGTGTGTCTTTTAGAAGAAGTCTTCGTCCTTTGGAGTAGGTCTAATATAGGGAGTTGTTGAATCTTCTTTCTAACGTATTTTTATGTAGGGACTTTAAGGATTCTAGGATTTAGAAGCCATCCATATCTTGGGAATTCTCGACAAAAGCTTTTTTGTTGAATTGATCGAGTTTTTATTTACAATGGATTGGACCATTGGATTGATGATTACACTTTTCTTTAATACGAAGTCATTAAGTTTGTATACAACTGATGAAGGGTTAGAGGCATGGAATTGACCGCAAACTTGATATATGAGCCCATCAAGATGTAAGTTCCCATCCCTCCAAATCCTATGATCAATGGGGGCCCTAGATCACCTACATCAAATTGTCCCCCACCATATGGTAAATGAAGGAAGATGGATGCATGTGAATATTTTTTATACATCTTGGGCCTTACTAATTACAAGACTAGGGGAATGGAAAAAGACATTTTAGTTGGGCTAAAATATCAATTATGCGGGGTTAATTATATCTCTCTATCCCTTTTATCCATGGCCCACAAGTTTAATGATTTTTTCTTAAAGAAAAAAAATTGAATCTATATCCAACGGTCGAGTCCATTCAAGTCAATGAAAATTCAATGGTTCAATGTAATTCAAGGGGTCTAGCGTGTGTGGATGGTAATTTGAATAGATCATAAAGTTGACTCCATCATGTTGCTTCACTATGTCCCCTTTACCCTTTGTTGTGGGATGGATTCACATGAGCATTAACTTTTCTTCTTTTAATTTTGGCAACTTTCATATTTAATTTTTATTAATTTCCTATTTCACATAAAAGTTTACGTTGCATGGGATAAGAAGTGGTTATTAGTGCTTTGGATAATGGGATAAAGTGGATAGCTGCAAGGGATAAGAAATGGGAATGGTTGCGTGAGATAATTGCGGAGAAAAGATTTTAAAAAAATGACCGTCAAAATTAAAGCCAAAACCCTTGGCTTTAATATAGTATAATGGATCAAATAGAAGGGCAGAGTTATGGTGGAAACTTCACAAATGAGATAGAATTTTCTCCTATGAGCAAGCTACATGCATATTCCAACTAGAGGGGCCTACTTAAGCCCACCTTTGATGAGTATAGCTCATTTCATACATTTATTCCACCATATCATGATATGCACCATGCTTAATTTTATCCTTATCGAACTTTTATTGACTATTGGATTAAGTTTGAAAGAAATATATAGCTAAAAGACAGTTAACTAGATTGTTAATTCAGAGCCATATAATAAGATGGCAATGTTTTTTAATTTTTTGCATCACCCTTATCCGTAAAACACCTTACTGTTGTATAATAGATGTAGTTGTATTTTTCCAAAAAAAAAAAAAATGTAGTTGTATATCTTGTGTTTTCATTTTTCACTTTTTTAGCAATTTTTTTCTAATATTGACTCATAAGTATTTTCAGTTCAAAAATATTCTAATATTCCTCCTTTATATCAGCAATATTGTTTCTGGAACAATATTAATTTGCAACATTGGGCCATCCAATATGGTAGGCGCCATATGCACTTTTCCTTCAGGGTTCATATCTTCTCTGGACCATCCAACTTGTCCGGCTGAAGCCATCCACCAATGAACCATAGTTGTTGGAGGACAGAAGAACACCACTTCTTGTTAGATGGGACTTATGTTATAGTTTGCATCACATAGCAATCCTCAGAGGTGGTAAGTGGTAACTGATCCGACATTTTAGGCGTATTTGTTTGCACAGAATGTACCGAAATTCATTATTAAATAAAAGATTGTTAGAGGCCAGAGGTGAAAATATAGTAGTGCGGCAGATGGGACTTGACATTCTGAGTGATTGTTGGCTAATTATTTTTTTCCTCTTTCTTGATTCAATTTTCATAAAAGGAAGGTCAGGTGATGGTTTTTTTTATTATCTATTAATGTTTAACCTTCTATCTTTATTTGAGTTTTTTTGGTTTATACCCCCAAAGGTTTGGAATTCCTAAATGGGGCCTTGTGGTTTGAGTATTTACTGATACATTCTGATTTTTCATTTTAATAGCTTTCATATATCCCAAAATAATAGTTGTAACAAGAATGGGAATGGGCAAAAAAAAAAAAAAAGAATTTTTGTGCTGAATTTTTATAGAAATGGGGAACAAAAATAATAGCTGAGTTATTGTGCTCAGTTTTTATAGAAATGAGAGCTATGCCCCTATATTCATTAAACAAAAATGATTATGCCATTATTAATAAAGAGAAATATCATTATTTTATCCCAAGTCTGATTAGCCTCTTTTTCAATAACTGCCTCGTGCACATTGAATCTAATCATATATTTTGAAACTTTCATTAATACAAGGGTGGGTCATGCATTGATTGGTCCATTATAACCAATTATAAGTAGGGATGTTAATTATCATTATAATTGTTTCAGATTTAATAAAGTGAGCCCTATATTGACAAAAACAAATTTACGAAAAATTACTCTCTAGCATTAAATGTACTAACTTATGTTGACTATTATAAGTTTTAGAAGAAAACAAATATATAATTCCAAGCTTTTAAAATCATACTTATAGTTAAAAAGAGATTGCAAAAGTGTCATTTCACTCAAAAACTAGGCTATTGATTTTCAGGACATAAATGGTGTAAAAATAAAAGAGTGATGCTTAATGAACTCAAAATCCATCTCAATACACTCACCTCTTTCAAAGAACAAAAAACAAAGAAATGAAAAATTATGAAATTACCTAAATGCCCCTCCTTTATCTCCACACACGCCTTCCTCTCTTCTCTCCTTCCCTTCCCCACCTCCTCCTCCTAGCGATAATTGCTGGCTTCGGGTAAGGTAGCCTACCAATCTTCCTGTCTCTTCCTTTTGTCTTCCTCCTTCCTTTCTCTGTCCCTCTTCCTTTCTCTCCCTGCCCCTCTCTGCCTAATGGCGACTGGGAGGCTGGGGAAGAAGGAGAGGGAGTTCGGCCAACTCCTATCGCTGGAGCCAGCGATCATGGCCAGGAGGTCGAGAGGGGAGGTGGGGAAGGAGTGGAAAGAGAAAGGGAGAGGTGAGTGTAAAGAGAAGGAGGGGCATTTGGTTATTTCTTTTGTTTTTTTTTTTCTTGGAAAAGGACTAAGGGGTCGTTTGTTTTTTTTCATTTACACATGTAACCATTACACATGTGAAATGGTTACATACATTTTATGTTTGTTTTCAAAATTTACACATGTGGTGTGTAAATCAGGTATGATTTTAATGTGTAAATGTAATGTAAAAGAGAGTCCTCATTTTCACACCTCAACAGATGGGAAAGAGTTACACAGCAGATTTGAAAGGGCGGAGCTACAGTAAATCACGCCCAGGACGGTTTTTATTTTTTTTTTAATTTTGTGGGACCCCCAATCATGATCTGAACCGTTGAACATATTAAACATGTCAAAAACAGCTATCATAAAAAATTTCAACCGTTGGATCATCATAGATCTTGAGATATTTACGAAAACATTCTGGCCGTTAATCTTTATTTCTAGAACTTTTTGGGCCCCATTTGCACGATCCAAACCGTTCATCTCGTTCAAAACGCCATTTCCAGATAGGATGTCAAATTTCAGCTACTAATTCAAAATATATCTTGAGATATCTTCAAAAAACATATCAACCGTTCGATGCATTCAATATAGTTGAACAGGCAGTCTATTTTTTTTCAAATTTGCGGATAATCTGAACCTCAAAGGAGAGATCTGAACCGTTGAAACTCTTTATTAGGCCAAACATAGTTAGTGTACCAAATTTCAACCGTTGATCATTTATGGATTGTGATATTTTTACAAAAAATACTAAACCATTTTCACATTTGAAGAGGTGTGAAAATAGTAAACAAAAATTATGTTTCACATGTGAGTCATTTACATATGTAAATGACTCGCATATGAGTCATTTACGTATGTAAATCATTTTCATATCATATGTGAAAAAAACAAACGACCCCTAAGTGCCGTGAGTCCCATTGTGTATTCATTTAGCAAGTCTCAAAATAAAAAAGTACAGATGTATCACTTAACACTAAACTACAAGGGTACTATTCACAAACCCTATACTTTAAGGGGTCTCAAAGAAAACTCTTCTCCTCTTCAACTACTTGCAAAAGCTTTTATCCCATGGGTGGGGGAGGAGGGGCTTCACATGCCTGGGAAAATAGTTGTCATTCATCTGGATATATAAAAATATATATATATATATATATAGTTATGGGAATACAGTCTTAAAATTCATACTAATTTAATCATATGAAAAAAAAAAAAAAAACAAGGCCCTCCAACTTCAAGGAAGGTGAACTATATCATTAAGCAGTGAGAGGCGCAATCGCATCAGCACCTTCCAAAACCCGTCGTTGATGAAAACACGCCTCACCAAGTATACTATCTACGAAGAATGTTTCATGGAGGAGTGGGATTGATAGTTCTCTTTTCAACTGCCTGATGTAGCCCACGTTGCACCCTTTTTTAACCATTAAAAATAGACCCTTAAACAAAGAATCATGATCATCGCATGGCCCATCTGAGACTCATCTATGTCCAAATGGCCCTTTCATACCCTAGCTGACATAGACAAAAGTGGGCCCCACCACTATGCTCTCGCGAAGAGACGTTACCGATGTCTCAATGCAACAGACATAAAATTTCTGAAATTTGAAAATCTTGACTAACCTCGCCACCCAAAAATGGCCAAGAATAAAGACGATTTAGGAATCCAGGAAAAGGATAGCCTCTGGGTGGGGCCACTTGATGAACGGCCCAGACGGTCCTACCGTTACTCCGGATCAAGCGGGACACAATTTCAATTAGTCCTTTTTGTCTGCTCCCTGTAAATCACCCTCCCATTTATACTCTCTCTCTCTCTGGCTCAAATCTCCAAAATCTCTGCCATCAAAGAAAACCCAGCAATGCCTCTGCAAAACCCACATTGGAGAAACAACAAAACCTAGAAATCTCAATCCATGTAACCTGGTTTCTAGAGAGATGGGTAGCTGTTTCAGTAAGAAAGAACAAAGCCCCGCTTCTTCTTCCTCCGCCAAACGCCATCTTCCCGATGAAAACCCCCCGAGAAGACGTTCTCCTCCGCCCCTCGATGAAGAAGAGACTGTGAAGGAAGTGCTTTCAATCTCAGAGACCCCCAAAAACCCCCCTCCCAAAATCCACCCAAAACCCGCTTTTCCAGCTCCAGAAACCCCCAGAGCCTCGGCTGTGAAGGAAGAAGTCCCAATTCCAGAGACCCCCAAAAACCCCATTCCTGAGATCGACCCAAAGCCTTTTTATGCAATCCATGAAACCCCCAAGTTCTCTTTTGTAGAAAGACAAGCAAAACGCTCTCTTCCCAAGGCGCAAGAAGTAGAAAAGGAGGAAAAGACCCCGACTTTTATCAGCGCTGATGAAGCCTCGGAGTTCTCAGAGATCTGCAGCGTAAGCGAGACGATTTCAACGGCGACGGTTGCGGAGAAAAGAGATGGGGAAGAGAACGGTGGCGAGGAGGTCGAAATGAGGCCGAAGGAGCTCGCATCTCCGGCCAAGATACGAAGAAAACGGTCATTTTCCGGCGACTCTGCTGGGAGGATAGAGAGGAAAGCCAAATCTCCGGCGAGGAGATCCGACCCGTCTCCGGCAAGGAGGGCGCCGGCCCGAGAAATGGGTCGGACGAATAGGTCCCGGACTCCGACTGGAAGCACGGGATTCCGGAGAGATACGGCTGAGAGGAGATCAAGGTCTCCTGCGACTCGGAGAGAGATGGGCCGGAGCCCGTCAGGGAGGAGGACCGACCGGTCTCCCCGCCGGCGCCCCGTTGAGGCGGCGGAGGGTGGTGGTCAGAAGGTAAAGGAAGGAGCTGCTACCGCTGCTGCTGATGCGGCCCATCCGTCGCCTAAGGAGTCGTTGGAAAACCCTCTTGTTTCTTTGGAGTGCTTTATCTTTCTGTAAGTGGTAGTCCTTCTAGGGTTTTAGGGGTTTGGGGGGTTCATCTTTGCATGTGATTTCAGAAGCTTAAGAGTTTTTCCTTTTGGTTGAACTCCCATAAACCTACTTTAGAAGTAATTATGTTTTAACTTAGCATCAAAAGGATTAAAGAAAGAAACTACCAGTTTCTTCCCAGTTCACGTGATCACATAAATCTCTGATCTTTAGAGAGAGCTTAGAGAATAGCTTTCTAGGAAAAGGGGTTCTGTGTAGGGACTGATTTGAAAAGAAATGCAGAAATGTAGCCGTTGTGGTTTGTTTCTTGAATGTGTTTGCACATGAGAGGAGGGAAGAGTAAGACAGAAAATAGATTTTACTTGTTGGTGTGGGAACTTTCTTTTTGACTTTGTCTGGTCTCTGAATTTTCTGTATATTCCTCGTTTTCTGTGAGATCTGGGGTCACCTCTTCCTGATTCTTCTTCTTTTTCGTCCCTTGCCTGGATTGATTTCCTGCATCTTAGCCATGTGTGCGTCTTTCACAGTTTGACATAATAAAATAGTTGGACTTCTCTACAGTGAAGTTGAGGCCCAGCCACTGGGGCAAAATGTTCTGTGCCTGTCCGTGCTCCGGGGACCCTCAGAGTTGATATCAGCAGGTGGGTCCTGTTGGTTTAATGGTCGGTTCCCATTGGAGCAGCTGGACCACTCTTTTTTGGTCCGGCTGTAAAGATTGACCATTTGATTAGAAATTGATTAATGACATTTTTAGATCATGTTAATCACGCTTTGAGTCAGATAGTCAATCTTAGTGCAGCAAGCACATGGAGTCGGAGAGGCAATTTATTTTTGGAGTCCGGATCTTTTGTTGCAGCTCAATTGTGGGGCCTAAATAGAAATGATACAGTGTGTTCAGGATGCATCACCATCTCTGGAAGTGCCTATTCTTTAAATTTAAGCTCAAAATGAGTGGGTCCCGTTCCACTGAGCACGTGATGGAACAGTAAGACCATGTCAGCAAAGATTTCCAGTCTGTGCATAGTCACTTTCATGTGATCTATTCATTCTGAGCTTAAAATTGATGTTACAACGCTGTAGGAGATGAAATCCATTTTGAATGGAATGGAATTCCACCACAAAGAACCCAAACTTCTTGTTGGATGAATCCAGATCTTATGAAGTGGGCCACGAGTGGATCATTTCCAGACCGCTATGTCGGCATGGGGCAGCCAAGTCTATGGATGGGATGTCCCGGGCTCACTTAACAGTGACATGGTGGACCGTGAGTCATTCACTCACGGCCACTATAGAGGCAAAAACTCAAAGGATACAAACTCAAATAACTTGGATTTTAATAAATGGGCCCCATTAGGGGCGAGGCTGGGAGAGTTATGTTAAAAGGACACGTATTATTATTATTATGACTAACAAAAATTTAAACTTTTTTCTTTATTTAGAAAAAGAGATACTTTCAAATTGGGGTCAAGTGTCTCTTTAGTTTTTAATTTTGAGGATCTTGGATTGTTTTAACAAGTGGGCCTATTCGGGTCCTTGACTTGGGAATTTTGTTCAAAGGACGTATATCCTTATTTTAAATAAGCAAGAATTTCAAATAAGGTCTTAAGTTTTCCTTTATTTTATAAAACTTTTCAAATTCGATTTTAAGCATTCCAATTAGTCTTCAATTAAGGATATTCATTCATCCGTTTAAAGGTAGTTTTTAGCGATTTTTTTTCTCAAATTCTCAAATTTCCAAATTACAATTTATTGTATCAAAATTCAAAGCCCTTTAGTTTCTCTATTTTCTCTTCCTTCATCGGCTTTGATAGTAGCTAGCATCCCCACGGTAATACACCGGCATCGAGTGCGGATGCAAGAAGCATGTCATGGCTTTAAATAAAGGTAAATTAAGTATTTAAAAAAATTGGGATAAAAAGTTATCCGAAAATACCTTTCGATGGCAAGATGTTCATTTTTTGTTTTTGGAAATATGGTATAAACTTTTAAGGTCTTATTAAAAATTTTTTTTCTTTTAAGTAGCCAGAGGTGGCCCAGCCCATTTACTTTTGAGGTTGAATCTTCAAAATCAGATTTAGCTGATGTTGAAGACTATGTAGAAGCCGCTGTGGCCCATTGTCTAAGAAACCGAGTCCTTATAAGCTTAAGTTGATGTTTGATGTGGGATAAGAATTAGTATGGACGGTTTAACCGAAAACTCCCAAAATTTAATCTTATTGGACGTTTTGTGGCTAAAATGATGGTTCATCAAGAAAATTAGTCGCTAGTAGAGAGTTAGATATGTTTTGTTGCAGCCCGTTTTATTGGAGATAAAAGGGAAAGAGGACTGTTGTAGATTGGAATTTTTAAGAGAGAGTCTTGGAAAGAAAAACATACTGTGGTCTTTTAATTTTTATGCTTTTGGGGCTATATGATTTTGTTGATCAAAGTTGGGGCATGGGATCTACACTGGGCAAATTCATTCTCAATTTGAGTTGATTAGAAAACCCAAAATGCATCTATTTACTCCAGAAAGATAAAATTTCCTTGATAGAACTTTATGTCTTAAATTTTAGGTGATAACAGGGAAAGGCTAATGCAGCAACTTAATTGGAGTTAAAGCCCTCAACTAATCTACATGGGGTTGGTTCTAAGAAAGTTTCATATCACTCACTAGCTTTCAGTTAAAGTTAAGGTTGCCGTTAGACCAATCCAGGTGCTCAATTGTAAAAATAGAAATAACAGGTCGGTATTTGTATTTATCACAGAAAATAGTGATAGCATGTAAAGTTTCCTTTGCATATTGGATGCGATCATAAAATAGTGATAGCATGTTAATCTATTGAATGAAATTTGTGCCATATCCTTAACCTATGGATAGAGGGTTGAATCACTACCATAAATTTTCCCTGCATCCAAGAGGGCACCCAACAGCAGGCTGGTACTAGGTTGAGGGAACTCATAAATGAAGGCACAGGTGATCATTGCAAGACGGTGGGAGTGGGGACTGACACCTAACATGTGTTGTGGTCCTCTGACCGAAGAAAAAGACAAACAGTCAGTTGGTGAAGCTATACAGGTACCTGAAGAGAAAAAAAAAACATGTGTGAAGGTAACTCGTGAAATGCATACTAACTCAATTTCAATTCTATGCAAATCTATGTGATTAAAGGGGCCCAAACAAAGTCCCACATCATAGGTCTGTAAGCTTGAATCCTTGATGTAGCAAGGGCCGGTAATGGACTGAAACTTGGGTAAACTTTTATAACAAATCTGGACGTGCAAGTCCCTCAACACTATATCAGGTACTTAAGCTGCAGTCGCCTCTCCAAAAAAAAACAGTCCATACTCAACACATCAAGGCTTCAGCTTTGGCCCTTTGAGCGATAGCATCCAAAAAAGTGTTTTAACATGTTATGTATAATTTTAAATAGTGAACCTCAGTTATGATAACACTTTAAAATCTGGATATAATCTGGGTATTTTTCAGAATTATCTCCTTGGAAATTAATTAATAGCGCCCACCTTTTCTTATGAATATGAACGGTGCATGCAAATTTGGGTCCGCAGAAGGCATCAACAATGGGTCCCATCAGCCTAAACTAAAATGGGAGCCAATGATTCCAGTCTATAAGATCAATACAGCTACAAGAGAAACAATTATTCATTCGGAAACATCAATGATGTGGGCTTTAGCCTCCAGCTCCCATCCACAACCATTAAGAATAAGGTTATCAGTACGATAATAATTAATCAAGAGCAACTAAATTGGGTAGCTAAACAAATTACAACAAGATGCTCACCATTGATTTATTCCCATCGCTTGTATAGTACCCTTTTTTTTTTTGTGCGTGCGTTGCAGGAAGGGATTACCCATTTGTACGCCCGTAACCCATCCAACCGTCACTAACCACTAGTGCAAATACCCCGTAAATTTACACTCACTCTAATTTGACACTAATCTATCAGATTTCATTAAAAAGGAAAAAAAAACAAACATCTAGCATTTGAACAGTAGTAAAATTTAACAGCTAGAGGGCAGAATGGCAAAGAATTACAATAGTTCTTTACCCAAACAATGAAAACAAAAGGAATAAAAGGAAGAAAATTCATGTTCACTGCAAATTATTGGATCGTATGCTCTACACTAGTCAAGAACACTTTGTGACAGCTAATCTGATATGGACCCCACAGAACAAAGTCCAGAACTGACTGGCATCTAGGATAGGATAGCAGATAAAACAACCAAAATAAAGGCCCCATTTCTAAGTTGTAAAATCCGCATTGCTGTAGTACCTAGGGGCTAGGGATGAAAAGTAAATGTATATTTTTACATGAATTCTTATTGGAGGGAGCATTCTATATTGCGGTATGGATTCTTATTTTGTACAGGCAGGGTCGTACAATTTTAATGACCCAAAACGCCAAAACTTTTGACATGCGGGGACCATCCACAACCTAAGGTCCACACATACAGGCATTCACTTTCTCAGATGGTAAATTTTAACATATGCTGCATCTTCTCAAAAAATTGACCCATCCAAATTTCTGCACATGGCCCATACTAAAAGATTGGATCCCAAATTATTAGATTCAACATGGACGAATTGAACCAAAAAAAAAAAAAAAAAAAAAAAAACCACCCATACAAATTATACACATTTACAGCCCGAGGGTTGCAGTCTCTCATCAGAACAAATGCGGGTCAGAGTATAACACACAGGAAGGGGGAAAATCACCCTTTTTCCTTTTTCTTTTTTTCTTTTTATATTTTATTTTAATTCAGCACATCAATTATTCAAAGGCAACATAATGAATTGCAAATTAGAGGAAGAGCATGCGGTAGGACTGACACAATAATGAAAAAGGTGCAAACTCATCATTTTCACCTTAAGAAGAGAGCAGCAAGGGAGAGACATAAATAGAAGATCTAAGCGTAGACACTGCAATAATATTCCACCTCAGGAGACAGAGATCTGAGGAGCTGCGGCTCTATCAGATTCAATCATGGATTTGATATAAAATTCACCTGCTTTGTAGGATGACCTCACCATGGGTCCGGATGCAACATACCGAAATCCCTGACAAGAGTAAAAAACATATTAATAACATGTATGAAGTCCTCAGTTCATGTTAATAATCGAAAGCGCATAGTAGCTTGATAAAGACCTAACACATGAGCTAACTAAACAGAAGATGGAAGGAACCAGCAACCCAGAAGAATAAAATAAAGTGTCTGAAAGAACTGTCATTGACAGCTTGCTCAAATCTGGTGGTAGGTAACAGGCTAAAAACTGAGTTGTGCCTTGCAGCAAATATACAGTTTGCTCCACCTAGCTATTACTCCCATTCCATAAATGCAGGACCAGTAGTTTGGTGGTTCAGAACACTGCTACAATTTCTTTCAGGACATGAATAAATGCGGGATCAATAGTTGTGTGGACAAATAGTGGCCACAATGAAGTTGCAAAAAGGACCCAAAAGTCAAGTACTTCAAAGTTCAATTCTTCACACCGGCTTTTCGGCAGCATCAGTCCCTGGAATTATTGAGAAAACTTAATGGGTAGTTCAAAACTATAAATTGAAGATGGAGACAGAGAGTTGATGGAAAATGGATTAGCAGGCTTAATTTTAATTGGGTAAGAATTGGGATGGTAAGATGGGATTCTAGAAGACAAAAAGGGGAAGTAGAAGAAATATCACAGCCTGAAAGTGTTGCTGCACTAATGGAGAAATATATGGGGTTCTTGCCATATCCATTAAGGTTGAGGTTTTATTGATTTCAATCACATGCTGTCCACATGCCACTCATTCCTTCAGTCATCCTGTCAAAACTATTGGTTGAGTCTCGCATGTACCAATCATGAAAAAGACAACATAATCTATGAAATCAAGGAAATTGAAGGAAAAACACGAGATAATCGTAGCCAACCAAAAGCAATCAGATGAGATATCTGGCAAGAGGCTCAAATTGTTGAAGGATCTTCAACAACAAGATAATGCATAGAACAGAAGCAATTGTACACATCAAGAAGAGTTAGTTTTCAAGAGATTATCTTCACAGCATATAGCACAAGCTGCAAAGAGCATCAAGGCAATGATGACATCATCATCAAGGTCTGAGTAAATGTTTTTGAATCCTACAAAAAGCTGAACTTCAACTAATTCTGCGATTGGTTTGCCGCGCATGAGGAATGTTTCAACTGGTCCACATTAATAGTGAACTCCACAATAGCTTTGCCAAGATGAAGCTAAAGTGACGTATTTGCATCTGGTGGCCGATGCAATACGGACTTGGCCCAAGATGGCAACTAGACCCAAACATTAACCCACTACAGCATACATGATGGTTTCTTATTAAAGGGTACAAAACTTTACCTTACCGGCAAATTCTCTTAGGTAGCGTTTGGCTCGCTGGAATGAAGGTCGGAATGGAATTGTCATTCCGTTGGAGTGACCATTCCCACGTTTGGTTCGTGAAAAAGTAGTGGAATGACCATTACTTCAGGAATCACCATTCCTTTATACAGGGGAATCACCATTCCTTTGGGGGGGTAGAGGAATGGCCATTCCATTCCTTTGTAATTTTCCCTTGAGTCCAAAAAGCCCCTTTCATCAAACAAAACCTGAGATGCCCGATCATAAGCCCTAGCCTCCTTCCTCTTCGTCTCTGACCTCTCTCTTCTTCTGTGATTCGTCGCCGACCGACCATAAGGCATGTTCTGTGACACCCCCTTCTCGCCATTAGTTGATTGGAACCCGCCGCAGAGGGAGATGGTTGGGACAGAGAGAAGGAAAGGGGTTGGGTGAGAAAGGGAGAGAGGGCTGTGACAGAGAGAGAATGAGAGGGGGCTGGGCGACAGAGGGAGAGGGTTGGAATGGAGAGAGAGAGGGAGAGAGGGCCGGGAATAGAGAGAGGGCTTGGCGAGAGAGGGAGATTTTGGCAAAAAAAAATTTTAAGGGGTATTTTTGTCAATTTTATGTAATTTTCATTCCATTCCTGGCATCATTCACGCATGCCAAACACAGGAACTGGAATGAGAATCCTATTACTGGATTGATTCCTTTGTCCAACCAAACGTTGAAATGGGAATTACTATTCCTGCCTCATTCCATTGCAGACTCATTCCAGTCTCCATTCCATTCCTGCCAAAAATCATTCCAGCGAACCAAACGCTACCTTAGAGAGCATGTTGTTTGTGACTTACATTCCAAAGGTTATAGTAGTCACTTGGACATGACAAGACACTAGCTCGTGGATGATCGTTGTTACCAGCCACGCATGAAGCTCAATGTTATCAATATCTGTGAAAGATGTCGCACCTGTCAGTTGTCTAAGGGTAACAAAAAGAATACAAGGTTATATCAGCCATTATCAATTCTTAATGTTCCTTGGGAAGATATAAGTATGGATTTTGTATTAAGCATGCCCAAGGCTGCCCACAAAGTGGACTCAATCTTCATTGTTGTGGATCGCTTCTCAAAAAATGGCTCATTTTATCCCTTGCAACACAACTACCGATGCTTACAAAGTACCTCAATTATTCTTCAAAGAAATTGCTCGTCTTCATGGACTTTCGAAGATAATAGTTTCAGATCGTGACACCAAATTCATGAGTTACTTTTGGAAGACTTTGTGGATGACAACGAAAACAAAACTCCATTTTCTACTGCTTATCATCCTCAGGCTGATGGATAGACCGAAGTCGTCAATCATAGTCTTGGTCAATTATTAAGGTGTCTTGTTCGCAACAATACTTTTACTTGGGATCAAATTCGATCCATGGCAGAGTTTGCTTACAATAATTCAGTCAACTGCTCTATAGGCATCTCTTTGTTTGAAGCAATCACAATTGTTTATCCGCGCTTACCTATTGATATTGTTCCATTACCTCTTGAAGTGTGCCCAAGTGCAAAAGCAAATAACTTTATAAAACACATGCAACAAATATATGATAAAGTTAGATGCCATATCACTACTAGCAACGAAAGCTCATGCGGACAAGCATCACCATTTCCTTGAGTGTTCTGAACTTGGCTATGGTTCGTATCCATCCAAAAAGGTTACCACCTGGAGCAATAAGAAACCACATCCCCGGAATGCTGGACCATTCAAAGTTTTGAAGAAGCTCAGTTCTAATGCCTACAAGTTGGAATTACCACCAGATCTTGGCATCAGTCCAACGTTCAATGTTGCAAACTGCACACCCTACCATAGGCATGATAATGAGAGTCTGAAAAATATGCAATTGTTTTACCAGCTCCTCCATCACTTAAAAATAAAATTGTTGATGTTCTCGATGATCAGCTTGTTTCTATATATCAAGGAGGACATCAGAAATTTCTTGTTCGATGGCAAAACCGCCCCTCTCTAATGCTATTTAGATTACTGCATTTGACTTTTTGCTCCTGAATCCAGATCCTTATGAACATTATCAAGCTATTAACTCGCCGGAGTCGAGTATTTTCAAGACAGAGAGAGTTGATGCAATACAGACTTGGCCCAAGAAGGCAGCTGGGCCCAAACATTGACCCACGGGTCAACCTAGTCCATTGGGTTCAGCCATAGGCCTAATTGGATGAGAGCTACTGTGACATCTTCGATATTTATCCTACTACTAATTATTTCTTGCTTAATTAGGATTAAAAAGTTTCTTGTTTTAATTAGTAAGTCTTAGTTGCCAAGAATTAGGTTCGCTACTCTATAAATAAGAGAGACCTCATTGTAATTGTCATGCTTATTTAATTAATCAAAATTCTCGTTGGTTTTCCCTCCAAATATGGGTTGTTTCATGGTTATGATTGTGCCATAGGGTTAGAATACTTTTGGATTCGATCAATCCTTAAGGAAATTGATCTATATTTCTCAATCATGAATAGTGGCTCTGCCCGCACAAAATCAAAGAGTCTTGAAAGGCTTTGTTGTCATCCCATTGCAACTTGGATGACAAAATAAACAACTCCTCAAGAAGTATTACTGGAGAACACCTTCAATCAACTAGTCACCTTTCAACAAGGGACGCTATAGAAGAATATGTCAAGAAATGAAATGACCTCACGGTAAGGTGCCATATCATTAATGACAAGCAACTGACCCTCTATCATCTCAAAGCCAGTTTGCATGCCAAGATATGGCATGGGATAACAAGATTGTGGCTACAAAATGTTGAAGCTGAATGTCAAATGGCCCTTAAAATTGAATAGCAATGAAGGTAATCAGCGATGAGCTGATTTGACAATTAGTGAGGAACTCCCCAGCCCAGAAGATGACTGGAAGTCCAGTAAGACTACTCAAGCAAACAAACAACCAGACTGTCAGGATAACTCAGCCTCCGAAGTTGATGAAGTATCGTAGATGAAGATAATATGCCTTAGAAGATGATTGTGATGAGATGGAACCTGCGAACAAAGGCCCCTATTTGTAGTTTGATGACTACTTGCTGTCACAGATAAAGAGGAAAAATCTGAGGATTGTACCAATGTCTTCCATGAGCTTGTTTGGGGTAGATATTGGATTTTCATCCGATTATTGACAGTGCAAATGCAAGTCTCAAAGGAGGTCATCAACAAGCTACAGATCCCCTCAAATCACACACACACACACCACCACCACCACCACCACCCACCCCCCCCCCCCCCCCCCCCCCCCCCCCCCCAACCCAAAAAAAAAAAAGGGAAAAAACCGCTACAGATCCCTGTTGAGAAGAACCCACAACCTTATATATAAGATTGCATGGGTGAGGGAATGGCCATCTCAGTCAAAGATGAGCTTGGTACTATTCACCTAAGATGCTATGGAGACTCAATTTGGCATGACATCCTCACCATGGTCATATTCACCTGAGATGCTATGGAGACTCAATTTGGCATGACATCCTCACCATGGTCATCGGCCATATTCTCTTAAGACATCTACAATTAATGTCGAGAGGTCTACAATGACAAAGACAAACACCCCCTCTCCTTCAGAGGTAATACTATGAAGTTTATGAAGTTCTCAGGTGCAGCCCAGTAGAAATGCAAGTCGCTTTGAAGCAGGTTTGCATAGATATAAACCCAAATTGACCCAACTGGAAGGAAGCCCCATGGTCGAGGCTGAGAAGCCTTTGTGAGCATGCCTGATCCAAAACAGCATTGCAATTTTATTTATGCTAGGGCTCTTTATTTGAAACAAGCTATTCCTACTAGGCTAAGATTAGGATTAGTTTTTTTTTTTTTTTAATTTTGGAATTTATTTGGTTAGTTTGATAGAACGGAATGGAAAAACAAAATTCATATAGCCGACCCCAACATAGTTGGGATAAGACTTTGATGATGATGATATTTGGTTAGTTTGGTAGGATTAAAATTACTTTCCTCAAAATATGGCTAAGATTCGGTAGATTTGTTTTTCATTTGCATTTATAAAGAGATGTCAGTTGAAATGGATAGAGAAGATGGAATAAAGTTGATTTCGTTAGGGAAGTTTCTTTGAGCATTGGCCCGTTCCCTGATTTCATTGATCTGATCAGATCCGAGCATAAAGCAGCTCACTACTCCAGGTCGATTTTCATTACAAACAATCCATTAGCATCTTTTCCATCATCATTAGATATTGAGAGATGGATGTTTGTATCAAATTGGTATTAAAGCATACAAATTTGCATCAGATTTGACATCAGTGTAAGTATAGATCCTATCGAAATGAGGAAAAATTAAACTTTTTGCTCCCAATTGCGAGAATCCACCCACGGAGCATACATTAGAATCATCAAACGAACAAATCCAACTGTTCAATTGGTTGGAAGAGGATTATCTTGTAATAGAAGAAATATTTGAAGAGATCAGTGATTGAGGAGTGAAGGAAATGCAGTTAGGCAGCTGATCATTATCAGGTTGATAAAGCCTTTGAAGCATTGAATCAGAAGATTCTAATAAAGATAAGTGAAAAGATGATAACTACTTGGAAGGAGTCTGATACAAAAGTGCAAGATGGTACAATGATAAACCATAATTCCGATTCATTAGCAAAAGAACATACATCTGTACTTATAAAGTTAAATCACTCCATGGGAAATTCAAATCAGTAAAACAGTGTCTAATCTTTAATTCCAAATGAGTTAACCAAGCTTGACTTCATCATCAGCAATCACACATAGCATTCCAATGAAAATCAAATGGCTATATTGGAATATATATTACATCTGATCGTAAGACTCTGTCAACAGCCAATAGCCCAAAACCAACCATTCATCATCACACTACAATACTATCATTGGATGGAAGATCCTATCACTGCTCAAAGGAAAAGTAGCTACAACATCGTGTTATTATTCAACTAGCAGCTGATCAAAGAGGAAATTAGATCGACTTACAAGCTCGGGGGTGAGCTTTTTACAAGCGGGCCAAAATGACGCAGATTTGCATAGACCTAAATCTAACCTAAACCAACCCAAAGGACGTCCAGAACATTGTCCAACTTGAGAAGACTTTGCAAGCATGTCTGATTCAAAACAACATCACGATTTATTTACTTTATTTTAGAACTTTTATTTGAAATTTGTTAGGTTAGAAGTTGGAATTTAACTTTTAAGGTTAGTTTGATTAAGATTAAATTTTATTTCCTTAAATATGGCTAAGATTCGGTAGATTCTTCTTTTTTCTGTGTCCATAAAGATAAGTAAGTTGAAATGGGTAGAGAAGATGGAATAAAGTTATTTTCATTTGGAAAGTTTCTTTAAGCATTAGCTTCCCCAAAGCCAAGGGCCTGCTTTTATTGATCTGGTGGTGATCAAATCCAGGCATGAATCAGCTCATTACTCTAGGCCATGGTTGTCAAAATCATACAATTTGTACTGAATCCCAAGGAGAACGATTCATATTTATGCAACAAATCTCATTCACAAGTGAAACTTAGGATTCAAACATAGATCTTATGATTTGATACTTGTTTCATTTAATCTAATGATTCAACTGATTGAGTTAGCAAAAATAGCCATAGCCAAGAGGTTAATATTAAAAGTCTTTTTACTCTTTCTTTCTTTCTGTTATTGTTCTATATTTACAAGGTTATTCTTTAGAAATTTCAGAGTTTTTGGAAGGTTTTAGAGATGAATAAGGAACAAGCATTTGATTCTACATATGGGATTTGGTGATATATCCTAATGTTGGGTTAGCTACATGAACTCTGTTTCGCCATTCCAATCTATTTGGGCCAAATTCTTCAATAGGTTGCACTTCTTAAGATTTATCTTTACTATTTTTTTAAAGTATTGTCAATTTTTTATTCATTAACACTATTTTAACTTCAGGAGACTTCCTAATTAGTATGATTGATTTAGTATTTTTTTCAAGATAAAAAAGAAGACTTATTGAAACTTGTTTCTTTTTCTTAGTCACAATGATATCTTAAACATATTTATCATTCATGATATATTACTAGATGTCAATGATGTTCTTCGTTTGATTGTATCATAATTATAGTTGTGATTGTATTTATGTCGGTATGTTGAAAAATGGATGGATTATAATAACTACTTTTTCCTTTTCTCAGTTTTAGAAAAAAAAAAAAAAAAAACCCTACAATTCACCATACCATTCGACTCATCCTCTTGAACAATTTGTGATACAAAAAACAACTCTGATTTTCAGAACAATTCTCCCGCCTATTTCTTGTTATTAAACACCATCCATTTGCATCTTGACCACCTGCTTTTATCAGATTTTGTATCAGAGCATACTGATCAATGTCACTATAGATCCAAAATATGCCAACATTCTCACCATGCAGCTATTCGAGAACAAAGCAAAGGTGTTGCCATGCACAGTAATTGGATAAGTTAAGAAGAAAACCAAATGGATTGGAAAGAATAAATGAAGTCAAATGTGTCCAAACTCTTATTCTAAAGACTTGGTCCATGAAGAGTTACCAACGATTTAATGATCAAAATAGACTTTTATGAAGGCCTAAATATGGGACCTCAGCCTATCCCCGGGTGAAGTGTGTAGCCTCCCTCCCTCCCTCCCTACCTCTCTCCCACACACTCATGCAAACACAAATGAAAAACAAGCAACTTGGCCAAGTCAACTCAGAATTGCACTCGGCTTGGCTCAGGCCAATATGAGTCTGAGTCTTCAGTGGCAGACCTAGGACTTTTATCTGGGTGGGGCTAACTTTTGCTTGATTTTGCTACAATTTTTTTCCATTAACAATACCAAAAGAGAAAATGTATTGCATTTAAAATACAAAATATTTAACTATATCAACTAACATACATTTTTCTCATCAAAAGTCAACTCCAAGGGCACGTTTGGAAAACATCCATGCGGTGGAGGAGAATCCTCTTTCTAAATGATTCCATTGTTCTAGTGGAATCAAGCCATCCTCCATGTAGAGAGATCCAAGTTTAGCAAAAGAGAAGAACCTCACAATCTATGCTTTGTGTTATCCAACAATTTTAGAGATTTTGAAAGTTTCTTATAATCCATGAAATATCAAGGACTGAGCTTTCAATGGATAGTTATTTTTAGCTTTCCAAATGATTTGAATAGTTCAGACCATGCAAAGGTGGCCCATAGAAATCAATAATAATAATAATAATAATAATAATAATAATAATATTTTAGAGTATAAACTTTTTGCAAATATCTCAAAATCCAGGAGGAATCTACGGTTGAAATTTGATCCCCTAGCCATGTCTGATCTCCTCTTAATAATTGATGGTTCGGATCACTATTTCGAGGCCCATAATTGTTAGAAAATTTTGAAAAATGGACTGCTTTAATAATCCCTTTTTTGTTTTCACTATGCACAATCAACGGCTGATAGTATTTTGCAAATATCTAATGATCCATGATGATTCACCTTCCCATGGCTGTTTTCAGCCTCTTGATCACATCTAACAGTTCAGATTTTGAAAAAGGGGCCCACAAAAGTTCAAATAGATTGATCCAACGGTTTGGACTTCTTTTGCAAATATCTAAAAATATATGAATAATCAATGGCTGATATTTGACATATTGGCCGTTGTGATGATTTTAAAAAAGATTAGCAGTTCAAATCATCTTCATGGGACCTACAAAAATAAAAAAGAAAAAAGAACAACGGGCTGCCCAATATTAACGCCAAATCCACTGTAGATGTGCAAATCCTCTACCATGCGGATTTCTACTTTCCGATGGGGGGAGGTCGGATCCAGCAAATAATCGTATTTGTGGACATGCGGAATCCTCTGTACACTGTTTCTCTGTTTGCCTACCGTGGGTTTTCCACACTAGCATGGAAAATCACCCAGAAATCTTTTGCGAGGAAGTTTGCCAAACGTGCCCTAAAACAAACTTTTTACAATTGCCCTCAATGGTTCTCTATGTTTTTAAAGTGTTCCATGATTGTCTCATCATCAATGGTATTAAATATGTTCTTGTCGGTATATGCCCAATGGTGATTTAGTCATCTTTGGACTTGTAGATATGCTTAGATTTGGTGATTTGGGGCTTAGATTTGGTGATATTGGACTCAGGGTTTGGATTAGGATTTTGGGATTTAGGGTTTGAAATTAGGATTTGAAGATTAAGTGTTCACATTTAGGTAGAGAGATTAGGATTATAGTACAATTAAGAAGGGAGGGAGGTTGCTTTATTTAGGGTTATTTAGAGTAAAAGAGAGGGAAAAAGACTAACCACGAGAGGACCAACAATGAAAAGCTCGATTGGCAAGAAGAGAATCCCAGACTCTCAATAGAAAGAAGATGTCAATGAGAATGAAGCAAAGAGGATTTGATACTCTCGGTGGGAAGATGCTAAAAGAGAAGATAAGTGTTTCACCAAGGTTTTGTTATGTGGGGCAATCACAGGATTTATAAGTGGGGCAACTGTTTAGTAGATATACATAGGACAAATTCAGGCCCATTTGAATATGGCAATTTCAAAATTCACCTGGGGCACCTGTGTAAATCCGCGCCTAGGAATCATCCTTTTTAAACTCTGCTATAGCCTCTCTGGTAAGCCAAGGCAGACCTTTGACTACAATGAATGATTGAATACTTCAAGTTAGCACTGAGGAACAAATGTTGAAGTAGGAAGTGGTGGTGTCAACTTTTAGTCATAATGAAGATAATATGCAATTCTCCATAACAAGATTTCTAGAAAAATATCACAAAGTTGATAAATTAAATAAGGGGTATGAAAGGAGATGCCAAAGCTTCAAAACCTTCATGCCTCATTTATTAATTACATCAGTATGGATTTAAGAAGGAAGACGCCCATTCTTACTGTTGAATAATCTATGCAGGGAGATCACAGTCATTCTAGGCGATTGGGGTTAGTAGTGTGGGTATTGATGAGTTGGTCTTGGGGGTGGGGGTTCTTTACAAATAGCAAAGATGTTTCATTGCAGCTGATGGGCCAGGGTTGGTCCTTCTGTCTTACTGTGGCTGTTTTGTGGTGGAATAAATTTACAGTTTACCAATTGAAAGAAAAGGTCCAATTCTCCTGAAGCTTTTCTTTTCGTTTTCTGTTCACACTTGGCAAATTGTGGCCCAGCTCTTCTTTTCTTTCTTTTTCTTCTTTATGTATATACCTCATCACCTTGTTTAGCCAAACCAACATAGTTGGGACAAGGCTTTGATGATAGTGACCTCATCACCTCTGGTCATATTTCTTTTTCTTATTAATAAATCATGTTCTTTCAAGAGAATACAAATAAAACATCAAATAAAGCTTTTGTAAAGATGTTTAACAAGTTTTCAAATCTTGCAAAATTTAATTGCCTGACATAACTGCATAAAAGACTAAAGCTAAAAGTATGCTCTTCTTCTAAGTTGTACCTTTCGACCTTTCCGTCACTGATATAAAAAAGGACTAAATCTAGAAGAATATGTAAATAAAACATATGGTAACTCACCATTTCCATGCCGAGGGATCGGTACTTTTCAAAGGCTTCAGGAGTAACGTATTCAGAGACTGGCATGTGCCGCTTTGTTGGTCTCATATACTGACCAAATGTCATGACATCAACTCCTGCAGCCTTCACCTTCTCCATTGTTCTCACTACTTGATCAGGAGTTTCCCCACAGCCCAACATAACTGATGTCTTTGTAAGAGTGCCAGTAGGAGCATAATCTTTTGCCATTTTTAGAACGTCAATAGATTGCTTGAAATTTGCACGATGATCACGTACAGCACTCTGAAGCTCTTCAACTGTCTCAATATTGTGAGCAAAAACATCTAATCCTGACTTAGCTACTTTCTCAACACAGCCGGGGTCTCCACGAAAATCAGGAACTGCACTATTGTTAAAAGAATGCAAATATATGTTAATAATGACAATGACAAGGACACTGATGCTTTCAATGTAACAATTGTAATGAAATTTAAGTCTTGACACAAGCTCAGAGTGAACAAATAAACTAAGGAATTCAACAGGATAATTTAACCAATCATACTTCCAGTATGTAACTGCAGTGACATTTAAGTTTTGATGCAGTTTTCTAGGTATATCACCACAAAAACAAACATGAAAGGTTCACTTAATACCAAAAAACGAGAAATCAAGGAGCAGGAATGATGACCCAAAGCATAACCGACCAAAACAATTGTGAGCAGGGAGACTCAGGAGACAAAATCCTGTTGGGACAACAAGCTGTATGGCCGGTAAAAAGAACTGAGTGAATGGAAAATGTGGAAGTAATATGGAAGAAATAAAAAAGCCAAGAAAAAGCAGAGCTAGAGGAAGGGTCTACAAATGCGATTAAACAAAGATAAAGGGCTCACTTGTATGGAAGGAGGTAAGGGCTCGTCAATGACATTGCAATCCAATCTACAAGGTACCCTCTACCTCATTTCTTCAATCCAACCTACAAAATGCCAATGATGTAAAACAGCAGATGCTCTCCCCATTTGATAGCTGAAATAAAATCTCCTTCAATTTTACTAGTTTAGCCAACAATCTCCAATGCTCCTAGCATCCTGCCAACAAAGCAACAACCTCTGCCTCTAGGAATGGAAATGGGTTGGGCTTAAATAAAGACCCACCTCTACCAGCTCCTCTTACGGCTGAGTCTAGACGTATCAACAGGTACAGTTCGGTGACTTGCTTCCTATGATTCCTATCCTTCTCAGATCCGGCATTTCTTCTGTCAATGATGCTAAAATGCTTACTTAAGATGGGTCTGTTTGGGTAATTAACTTGTAAAATGAATTCAAGTAAAGGGTCAATTTAAGAGACAAGAAAAGAAGAGGGATCTTATCAAAAAGTACAAATTGCAAAAATCACCTCTTCTTTTCCTAGAAAAGGTCAAAGTCAATCTCTTATTCCACAAAAAGACAAAAAGGCCTCTTCTTTTCATCTTGAAAAGTCAAAAAAGTTCCTTCACATGCCACAAAATGACAAAAAGTCCAGAAGGTGGATTTTGAAATTTTGTACTTTGTAATAAGAACCCTCTTCTTTTACTGTCTCTTAAAGTAACCCTTAACTTGAATTAACTTTACAAGTGAATTACATGACAGACTGGGTCTCTACAATATCATTGTGGAGGGTAACTATTTCTTCTGTTCATTGGACTTTGAGGTCTTCTAAGTGCTCTGGTGGTTGGGGAAGTGGCAAGGAAGTTTTTACAGTTGGCTTCGATCATTAATGTTTCTTTCATCCACGTCAATCACAATGCTACCGGGGAGGCAGATTCCTTGACCAAGGAGGGAATCAGGCGTCCAGCTTTGTTCATACATTAGCAATCTTCCTAGTTGTTTATTTGAATTTTGATTCTATGCATGGATATAAATATCGGCTGATACGTAGCGTATCGGCCGATAAATCAGGCGTAGCGCCAATGGGCGCTACGCTTTTTTAAAAAAATCGCCATTCACATGTGTATCGGCCGATACAGGCCGATACAAAGTGTATCGGCCGATACGTATCGGCTGGGGGGTTTAAAACCTCCCAACCAATTTTTCTACCCACCTTTCCCTTTCAACATTTATCTTCTCCCCTCTCTTCTCCCCTCTTCACAGCTCCAAGCCCTTTTCCTTGCCTCCATTTTTCAAATCATCTCAAAAAAACATCAAAATCATCAATAAAAACATCAAAAACATCTAAATATTAAGGTGGCATTTAAGATTCAAGCATCAATCTCAAAAAAGGTGAGTTTTGAAGCTTTTTTTTTTCTACTTTGTGCTCTTTAAGTAGATTAGTATATTGTTTTTTTATAAAGTTTGAACATAGTTTATCTTTCATTCTTGAATGAATCTTGATGAAATTTGTTTATAACATTTTTTTTATATGTCTTAAGTTACTATTTAAGTTGACATAAATAAACAACATGAATTCATATGAAAAACATTTATTATTCATATTCTTTTCTATTGATACAGCGATACAGGATCTAATGCAATGAGGGGACCGCTACATACTCATATACTAGTTGCTTTTGCAAAACAAACACATATTCCATCATTTTCCAATATTTTGGATTTTCTGGAATTTTTTCGGATTTTTTTGAAGACTTTTTTAAATCACACCACTACGCCGCTACGTATCGCCGCTACCGCTACGTATCGTTTTGGCGACGGGCCGCTATGCCCGCCGCAACCGCTATTTGCATCCTTGGTTCTATGGGTGTTTCTCCTAGTCTATTTCTGCTTTTTCAACAGTTTACTTCTGTATCTCTTCATTATATGCCTCTTATGCAGGCTAGCTTCTAATAAAATTACCATTACTATTCAACAAAATATAAAATAATAAAAAATTTATGGTTGGGTTTGGCAGTGTGCTAGTCGAGTTTCAGCATATCAGTTTAAAATTTCTGACCTGAGTTGGGTTTGGGTTTTGGCCTCACCCTTTTTTTTTATTCATTTATATAACTCAATAAATTTTATATAGACAACTGCACAAGCACAAGTGGCAATGAGCAGTGGCATACTACTAAGGGTCATGGATTCAACTCCTACAGTTCACAAGATTTCTATTGAATCTTTTAAAATACAATAAAGCAATTAGTATAAAACCTGACCCAACCTGGAAGAATCATGGGGCAGGTTCAGTATCATGGCACCAAACCCATCAAGGTCAGGTTTACAAGGCAACTCGTGTGTCAGTTGGGTATGGGGCAAGTCATCTGTCAATTAGGGCAAGTCATGTGTCGTTTGCAATCCCTATCTGCCTCATTTTAGTCAGAAATGGTGCTGGGCCTAAAAAAATATGTAGGCTTGTTCCATTGTGGTTCCACATTACACTATCCCAGCAGTTTACTTCTTCCCCACAAAGTTACCATTAAAATACAACTTCCAAACCTCCTCAGATCGAGATAGCCAAGCTAGCAGGCTAACAGAAGATAAAGCCACCACCAATTCACACCTTGTAATTCTCCTTCTCGTAGAATTCTTTTTACTATAACATATTCTTTCATTTTTAAATGTTTAGATGAAAAACATAACAGCTGTGAAGTGTGAGCCTTCTTGATGCTTAACTGCATATTCTTCTCAATTTAGATCACACGTCCTTGAGATTCATGATTTTTTGTCTTCGGATTTGCAATTTGACTTGATGTGAGGGATTTGCAATAATTGAGTTTATCAAAAGAATATACTACAAAAAAGAAAAGAGCTATTAAATGATCTAATCCCCACTTATTACAACATGAAGCTTCAAGCAATATTTAATTTCAGGTTTTCATCAATTCCATTTATGTTGTAGCTTCAACCGTTTATACCTGCAGGAGATTAATTAATATTATAGTCTCTAATTCATGCTATCTGTAGAGACCTTAAATAAGGGACAGATATTTTTTCCTCTTTTCCTTTTTTTTTTTTTTTTTTTTGGCGCTGATGGAAGAGTTCTTTTATGAACACCATCAGGCTCAACAACATTGACATTATGTGAGACTTTGACATTATGGACTAGAACAATTTGCCTGATAGCAGTTATCAGCATTGTTAGAAGTGTATGCCTCAAGGCTCACCTCAGGGAAGGGCTTCCCAAAAATTCCACATGCCTCAAGTTACCCTCATCCTTTGAAAACCAAATACAGCATGGATATAGCAAAACATGCCATGGATATCAGGGACACTAATTTTACACAAAATGTAAAGCATCAGATACAATACAACACGATACATTGCCAATTTTGACATATTAGAGCATGATAGCCTAGCCCTTGATTGATTGATTATCAATCAAGTCCAAAAAGAGAGTCCATCTCCAGTTTTTTTTTTTTTTTTTTTTTTTTTTTTTGTGGTCTGGTCCTTTGGGTAATTGGGTAATCATAGTGCTAATTTACTCAAAATAGCATAATATCATCAATCAAGAAAATGGGGTAATAATTAATACAGGATGGGCATAATTTATACCAAGTGCTTCAATTAACATTTTTGGCTTTAGCATTTTCAACTTCTGCACTGTTTCTGCAAAATGGCCGCTTCCCTGATCTGACATATCATCTCGATCAACACTAGTAATCACCACATAATCTAGACCCCATGATGCAATTGCCTCAGCCACATTAGAGGGTTCATTTGGATCTGGGGGTGGAGGAGTACGTGATGTCTTCACATTGCAAAATCTGTGAAGTGTAGACCAAACAGACGATCAAAAATTGCATAATCCAAAAACCTGACAATAGAAAAGATTCATCCTTTAATTTTAAAAAATAATAATGATAATAATAAAACAAAAAGAATTCATCCTTCGATATCTTCAAATGCATTCAACATGCGTAACTATTACAAACTTATCAATAACAACATCAACACATTTGAGTTTTAAAGTGTAATTGAAATGCAATACAGAGTAAACAAAATGTAGGTTGTTACATTTGATATGTGATTCAAAGACTTAGATATCCATGATAAAACAAAACTCTTCTACTTCACAGGGGATGGTCTGTTGCGCAATTCGAGGCATTCTTGGGTGTTTAGGAGTCAATATGTTAGCCTTCTACGCATAGGATATGAAAATGAATTCTACATATGTAAGAGGTTCATATGTAACTTTTTCAAATGCAAATGTCACATATGTGAAATGCATTCCCATGTTTGTTCGGAAGCACCATCCTCACCTTAGTAAATGCGCACATCCAATGTTTTTAGAAGGGTTAGTATTGACTTTTTCACAAATTTCTCAAAATCTATGAAGATTTAAGCTATGAAACTAAATGTCATTTTGCTTATCATCAATATGAGAACATTGCACGGCTTGAATCATGAATTGGCACCCACAAAAGTGCAGAAAACCGGATCCATAGGTTGGGATTTTTTCACAAATTTCAATAAGTCTATAAAAATAAAAAATATGGAACTAAACGTTGAAGGGATTATTAGACTAACAAAGAAGAAGAATGGTTTGAAATCGAATTACCAATCTCGGGCCACATAAATGAAAATAATAATAATAATAATAATAGGACAGCCCAGTGCACGAGGCTCCCACATAGCGGGTCTGCGGAGGGCAAGATGTACGCAAACTTACCTTCATTTTGAAGAGGCTGATTCCATGACTTGGACCCGCGTCCTGGGACGCTACCGGTAAGCCTTTACCAATTGGCCAAGCCGCCTTTCTAAATGCAAATAATAATAATAATAATAATAATAATAATAATAATAATAATAAATGTGGTTGAAGGGTTTCAATCCCACACCCTAACATAAAAACACATCAAATTATCAAGCCAAATTAACAACCACCCAAGTGTCCAATGAAGAAAACACTAAAAAATCCCTCCATTCTTTAATGCAAAACAACCCAACAAAGAAAACAACATCAAAACACATCATTCATCGACTCTCATGTAAAATCAACCGAAATCCTAACAACCCAAATCCTCAAAACCCCAAACTTTCTCGCAGCTCAAACAACAACCAAAACGAGAATTAACAAGAAAAAGGCAATTGATGACTCGCCTGCACCCGCGAGTGCAGGTGTCGCCGAGGATCATGATGGTGGCGGTGGCGGTGCCGGTCTCGCCACCGGACCAACACTCTCCGAGATTGGGGCAGCGGGCCTCTTCGCAGACGGTGTGGAGGTTGAGATCCCTGAGCTTCTTCTTGATCATGGCGTATTTGGAGCCGCCGGGGATGGTTTCCTTCATCCATTTGGGCTTTGGGAGGGGCTTCTTCTTCGATCCGACCTCCACCGAGTACTCGTCGTTGGCTCGGAGGCGGATGAAGTCGGCCAGGGAGGGAGATTCGACGGCGAGGCGGGCTCGGAGATCTGCTAGGGTTTTAGGGTTTTGGAGAGAGGAGGAAGGAGAAGTAGAGGTGGTGGTAGAGAAGGCCTTTTTGAAAGGAGAAGAAGGTTTGGAGCCTTTGAAACATCTTGCAAGGGAAATGAGATGAGGATACATGATGCTCTCTCTCTCTCTTTCTCTCTCTCTGCTTTGTGAAGATGATTCGATTTGATTTGTGTGTTTGGTGGTGACCGGTGAAGAGGGAAGGATTTTTGCGAAAATACCTTATGTGGGACCCACCATGGATCCAACAGTTGGTTGTTGTGTTTTTTTTGTTTTTGTTTTTTTTGGAAGGGGTGGGGGTTTAGATTTTAGAAGGAAGGTCTCTGTGCTTATGAATTATGATCCAAGTGGGTCTACAATAAAATAAGGACTGTTCTTTTCTTTTACTTAAAAAAAAAAGCCCCAGAGTACAGTAAGACCAAAATTTTTTAGGCCCACTAATTTAAGGGCCAGATTAGAACAATATCAATGTCAGCCTTTAACATATATATTATATAATTATTACAATTTCTATGTATTGTGATTCCATGCAAACAAGCAAGGTAAGGTAGACTAGGTGCATCTTATGTATTTGGATTGTATTCAAACGAACAGGCTCATTGGATAGGACTCTTTTTTTTTTTAAGGTTAGTGTTCCATTTATTTCAAAAGAATAAATAATACAAGAAGCCACAAAAACAAAAACAAATCAAAAAATTAGGCTACACCCACAACCGGATGCAGAGCCCAAAAAAGATCCAACAGGCTTGGATCAGTAGCCATCTAAAAGAGAAACATTCATGAGAATCTAAAATCGTAGGAGGTGAATAAAGCAGCTGCACAAATTAATGGTGGATTTCTATGTATTTCTATTTCTTTCAAATAAATGAGAAAATTTAATGACGAATTCCTTTATATTCTTATCCAAGTGAACAAGCAGACAGCTTTGATAATGGAATTCACTGCATTATAATTTAATGCAAATAAAATAGGCTCATTTAAATTAATTACTTCATATGTATTCTAACTCCGTGCAATACAACAAGCTCATTTTACAATGACTTCTATGTACTTCAATTCCATGTAACTAAACAAGCTCATTCAAATCAATTACTTCCTATGCATTCTAACTTCATATGACCTCAATTGATTATATTTAGTAGTAATTAATTGTGTTTAGTATCTAAGCGAGTTAGCTTAACTATTAGGTTAGTGGTTTGGTGGTTTTGGTAGCTTTTAGAGAGAATTTAATAATTATAAAGAATTAGTTTGCTATTTTAGAAAACTTTGAGGGCCAAAACTTAATTTCAGAAATTTTCAATTTTGATACCATTTGGTAAAAGACTTATTTCTAGAAAGCTTTTGTTTAGAACCTGAGCCCCATTGGACAATTTAGTCAACAGGCCGAGAAAGGTATAGACCCATTCAACAACTTGTAGCCCCTCGTTTTCCATTAATTGTTCACGAATGAGTGAATGACCTATTTGTAGATTCCTAAAAGTTCACCCAACATATAAATATAAAAGGATTGATCCCTTGGCAACCACTTTCCCATTTCTTCCTCTTCATTCCTTCCTTCCTTCCTTCTCCTTTTCCATTTTCCTTTTTCTTCTTTCACCCTCCTTGTAATCAATTGACTAAAAGCTCCAAACCGTCAACCATCATCCCAAGCTTTTAGCAAGTGTTTCTCACACCATTTCCCACGTCATTCTGTCAAATCTCCATCCTAGGTGAGGGTTTTCTCTTCTATTTTTCTTGTAGTTTTGACTATTTTTAGCTAGGGAGGTTACATGCAAGCCTAATTCTTCCTATCCTCTTGGTTTTTTTTTAGGGTTTGAAAGTTGGGCTCTTAGAGGGTCATAACTTGGGCGCCTTAATTTCAAATGTTTCTTTCGTTTAACTTAAGGCAAGTTAACAAATGTATTTAATCTGGTATCTAGGTCATTTGGATGCCAATTCTTGCATATATTCTCTTCTAGCTATCCTTGGTGAAGCTTATTTAAGTTTTAAGGTGAAATATCGATGAGATGTGGCTTTTCATTTTAATGGCTTTAATGAAGATGATGATGGAGTTTAAGGAAGGCATTAAGGCCATAGTATTGATGTTGGCCAAAGGGGTTTATTGAATGGGAGAATTCCCACAAAATCAAACTAGATTCAGGACTCCCTTGTTGCAAGGCCTAAACAGTGATATCGGGCACCTGATCTGGTGCCTAGACACAACTTGTAACCACCTATTCTTACCTGATAAGTTTGTCACTTGATTTTAGGACTTAGGCTCCTAAAGGGGCTTTTTGGTAGTCTAAGTCGTCGGAGCTCAGTGGCCTGAAAAGAAATTTCAATGGCCCAAGGTAGCCATTCGGTTAAAATTGATGGATCGACCAGGAAACCTAAATTTTTAGCCTCAGTTATATGCTTAGTTGAGACCCTAAGTGGGCCGAATAGATTGCCCAATTGTCACAACCCGAGCCCAGGGTTCGGGGGTTAGCAAAAGCCAAACCTAGTGACACACGTACTTCCGTGCCTGTACACGTAGACCGAGTCTAAATGCACACGCACAAGGGAACATTCACACGTGCCAAACTTGTACGCGGAAGCTGTAAATATCAGAAACACAAACTAACAGTACAAGAAGAGGATACAACGAAAGAACTGACATAATTACATATGAAAGGTTTACAAAAAGAACAAAAGAATATATACAATAATGACATGTCATGACATATACAAGTCTGGAAATCCACAAAATAAGACTCCAATGATGCATGCCAAGAACGCTCTCCCGTGGAGTGTTCACATCCACTCCTCTAGGCCTGATGGGGCCTCGGGGGTCTCGACTGGAGCCTGGCCGACCTGCGGGGGTTCGGCAGGGGGATCTGGGCCTACAACACCAAAAACAACTGTGAATACGAAGATTCAGCAAAGTATAAACCATAGCAAGTTAACACACGCTGTGTCTAACAGAATAAGAACATCATGTGATTAAAGAAGGCATTTTCGTATACTAGGCTGTCATGCAAGAAGGAATTATGCTAAGTGAATCAATGAATACATGCTGTGTACATACTAGTGGCTACTACATTACCATATGCTCCCAAAAGAGGGATCTTATAATATGCAAAGAACACCATTGTCCGGGCCAGGGTACAATAGGTCTCGGTTTCCTGGGGTCCGGTTCCCCAAGACATATCCATATTGCAGCAGGCCATATAAACTATACCAAATTCACCCCGTCGGGATCCTAAGGCTGAGGCTAAGTAGTGCCTGACTATACAGAGTCAATCATGAAAACCCTGAGTAGATCGTGACAACATATCGTACGTGCATATCTGAGAGTGAACACATCATACATGCATACTCAAGGTAAGGAACCACAATGTGAATATAACTGAACACAGTAAACATGTTAGAGAGTTGAGATCACTGATCGAATGCAATATGTTGTGCAACAAATCATGCGAAATCGAATTATCTGTATTTACAAGCCAATTCTAATCTAATTACCCGGTGTTTCTAACCGTGCATGATGATGTAGTTTTAAGTTATTCGATGCACCGTTGTCTAGTGTTGCATTGAATCGGCGGTGCACGAAGTCCCTTAAACCAACACCCATGGAGAGGTGCTTAACATCCGGATAACGAACATGAATGATTCGCAGCCCTCGAGAGCATTCACGCGTTGTATCATATTCCATTGGGCAGGTCTGGTGCTCTACATTCTATTATGAAAGCCCTATCGGTCTTCCCTTACACCTATCCTTGTCCTTTAGCATTCAGGTGTGCATACGGCTTAGCCGTAGTTGAATGTGCGGCTTAGCCGTGTGTGGTCTACGGTTTAGCCGTAGTTGAGCGTATGGCTTAGCCGTGTGTGGTCTACGGCTTAGCCGTGGCTGGGCCGTAGAAGGTCGGTCAGTTGCTGACTCTCAGTTATTCTAGAAAATGCACCCTGTATTAATCTACGGCTAGGCCACGGCTGAGCTTCGGCTTAGCCGTAGGGCAATCCACGGCTTAGCCGTGCCCTAGCCGTAGAGGAAAACTGGGTTTTTCTCCTCTCTGGACTTTGAGCCGTAAGGGTCATACGGCTTAGCCGTACCTGTACGAAGTCAATAATCTGAGACATGTACAGAATGTCTAGGAAAGCATCAGAATTTCAATTCTCCAATGGAGATAGACAAAGTAGTAAGCAATTGGGCTGTAAACACATTTTTCCATACACATTAATGTGAGCTAACCAAGATCAAAATCATACCAACATGGGTTCTCACAAGATATGGTTATACTTGCCTCAATTTGGAAATCAATTGCACAATTCGTTGTCCTCAAGCCCAAACACAACCTAACACACACAAAACAACATGCATGTATGAAGAGTGGAAGGAAAACTAAGACACAGACACACCGTGCAAATGAGAAACAAGAAGGAAAAGAGATAGAGAAAGGAGATGAGAGGAATGGAAAGACTTCCACTCACCTCACATGCAAGAACCTTCTTCCTCAATTTGAACTTGATCGATGGAGGTCGATGATCGAGAATTCAAGAGAGAAGAGAGAGCTCCACGTGCAGTTGAGGAAGAAAATGAGAGAAAACAAGAGAGAAAGAACCAACTTGTCGATCATAAGAAGTGGATGAAGTTATATAAGCAATGGGTTGTTCAAATTACAATGAAGGCCAAGTGAGAATACTAATTTCAGTTTGAGTCGAATCAGGGTCCAATCGAATCACACGACCTCGGTTGCAAATGACATAGTTACGAAAGTTAATGAGCTCAACGAAAGACACGCGTTGACATCAAGATGATGCAAAAATGACCATGTCTAAGAAAAGCTAAAATTACGAAAAAGGGCTTGGTCTACTTAATCCAGGTCAAACTCAACCCAACTACCTATCCATGACCCGTAACGAAAATAAAACACGAACAAAACACGATTAGCAACGAAAATAAGATTAACTAGCCACTGAACGAGGTCAAGCTGGGTCGGAGTGTTACATCCTCCCTTACTTGAGAATCATTCCGTCCTCGGAATGCACACTAACTCACTCATACCTGGGAAAATAAATCGGGGTACTGTCGTGCCATCTGCTCTTCTAATTCCCAAGTAGCCTCATCGGGACTGTGATGCTCCCAAAGCACTTTGACCCATCGAATTGTCCTGGTGCGGAGTATCTGTTCTCGGGTTCCCACGATACGGAGCGGTCGCTCAACGTATGCAGCATTCTGCTGAATCTGAACCTCGTCGTAACGGATGACATGTGAGGGATCATGAACATATTTCCGAAGCATCGAAACGTGGAAAACGTTGTGCACTCCTGAAAACATCTCGGGAAGCTCTAATCGATAGGCCAAATCACCAATTCGACTCTTGATCTCGAACGGTCCGACGTAGCGTGGAGCTAACTTGCCTTTCTGGCCGAAACGGATTGTACCCTTCATCGGTGAGACCTTCAGAAATACCCACTCACCAACTTGAAACTCTAAGGGTCGTCTGCGGGTGTCTGCATAACTCTTCTGTCTCGACCGAGCAACTTTCAAGTTCTCAATGGCTTTCTGTACCTTCTCCGTAGTCTCGGCAATGATCGTCGGTCCGTGAAAACTTCGAGTTCCAACTTCTTCCCAACAAACTGGACTTCTACACTTCTTCCCGTACAATGCTTCATATGGTGCCATCCCAATGCTCTCGTGGAAGCTGTTATTGTAAGCAAACTCGCACAACGATAAGTGAAGATCCCATTCTTTCTCGTAGCTCAACACGCTGGCTCGCAACATATCCTCTAAAGTCTGGATAGTCTGCTCTGATTGTCCATCCGTCTGTGGGTGGTATGCTGTGCTGAAGCTTAACTTCGTACCCAAAGCCTCTTGGAAAGCTCTCCAGAAAGATGAAACAAAACGGCTGTCACGATTGGATACAATCGACACGGGGTACCATGGAGCCTGACAATCTCATCCACGAACTTCCTAGCCATCTCTGAAAATGTCATACCCTTCCGAAAAGGAATGAAATGGGCTGACTTCGTCAATCGATCTACAATCACCCAAATGGCGTTATTCTTCCTGCTCGTCGGCGGTAATCCGGAAACGAAGTCCATGGTGATGTGTTCCCACTTCCACTGCGGTATGTGCAAAGGATGCAACGAGCCTGGCGGTTTCTGATGATCTGCCTTCACCTTGTGGCACGTCAAACAGCGAGCAACAAAGCCTGCTACTTCTCTCTTCATGTTGTTCCACCAGAAGCGATCTTTGAGATTCCGAAACATCTTTGTGCTGCCTGGGTGCATCGCGTATCGAGCGTAATGCGCTTCGTTCATCAGTTTCTCCTTGAAATCATCAACTGCTGGCACGCACAACCTACTCCGAAAGTAGAGTACACCATCCTCGAGTCTGAAATCGGGTCTGTCTCCAATGTGGTCTCGAATGCGCTTCAAGGTTAGATCTTCAAACTGCCTGTCCTTAATCTGCTGAATCATCTCAGGCTGAAACACTAGCGTACTAGCCAAAGTCATGCACTCATCCACTAGTTTAACTTCAACAGGGAGACCATGGAACTCTAAGAGGAAACTGCTCAAAAGCCGCACTGACTCTGCTTTCCTGCTGAGCGCATCTGCCACCACATTCCCCTTGCCTGGCTGATATTTGATCGGGAAGTCATAATCCTTAATAAGCTCAAGCCATCTCCGCTGTCTCATGTTCAGCTCCTGCTGCGTGAATAGGTACTGCAAACTGTGGTGGTCAGAACGAACCTCAAACTGCACACCATGCAGATAATGTCTCCACAACTTCAATGCAAACACGATGGCTGCTAATTCCAAATCATGGGTGGCGTAATTCTTCTCATGTTCTCGCAACTGTCTCGATCCATATGCAATAACCTTCCCGTGCTGCATCAACACACAACCTAGACTAACTCGAGAAGCGTCTGAATAAACCACGAATCCTTCACTACCATCTGGCAAGGCTAACACTGGGACCGTAGTCAACTTCTCTTTCAAAGTCTGGAAACTGGCTTCACACTCCTCAGTCCAATCAAATGGCACATTCTTCCTGGTCAACTTCGTCAAAGGAGAAGAGATCTTAGCAAAGTCCTGAACAAATCGACGATAGTAACCCGCTAGACCAAGGAAACTGCGAACTTCTGTCACTGTCTTAGGGCTAGGCCAACTCACCACTGCCTCTACTTTAGATGGATCAACTGCCAATCCCTCTCGTGAAATGATATGACCCAAAAATGCCACCTGCTCAAGCCAAAAATCACATTTCGACAGCTTAGCAAACAATTGATGTTCTCTCAACAACGACAAGGTTTTCCTCAAGTGCTCCATATGCTCCTCTGCTGACTTAGAGTATATCAATATATCATTAATAAAAACAACTACGAACTGGTCCAAGAAAGGAGCAAAGATCTGATTCATCAATGCCATAAACGCTGCAGGTGCGTTGGTTAGTCCAAAAGGCATCACGAGGAATTCATAATATCCATAACGAGTCCTGAAGGCAGTCTTAGGAATGTCATCTTCTTTGACCCTCAACTGGTGATATCCAGATCTCAAATCAATCTTTGAAAAATATGCTACACCCTGAAGTTGATCAAACAACTCATCAATCCTGGGTAGGGGATACTTGTTCTTGATAGTCACTTTGTTCAGCTGTCGGTAGTCTATGCACATCCGAAAAGTACCATCCTTCTTCTTGACAAACAAGACTGGCGCTCCCCAAGGTGAGATGCTTGGGCGAATGTCAAACCCTTGTCTAAAAGCTCCTGCAATTGCTTCTTCAACTCTGACAATTCGGCTGGGGCCATGCGATACGGAGCCTTGCTGATCGGTGCCGTGCCGGGAACAAGCTCAATGGCGAACTCCACATCTCGAACCGGGGGTAAGTCTGGCACATCGTCTGGGAAAATATCGGGAAAGTCACAGACCACCTGGATCTCTCCTAACTGCTTCGTCTCTTTCTTCGCTGAGATAAAGGCAATGAAGCCTTCACACCCTCCGCGGATCAAGTGATCTGCCTTACACGCCGAAATCACACGTCTGGGGCATCTCTACTGACTGCCCTCGAAACGGAAACCCTTGCCTAAATCGAAGAAGATCGTCCTGTTGTAACAATTAACACAGGCACGATATCGAGTGAGCCAATCCATACCAAGGATCACGTCGAAGTCTAGCATCGACAACAAGATCAAATCAACAGGTAACTAATGACCTGCAATCTGCACGTCGCAATGGGGGTAGTATACACTACACTCCACTCGCTTACCAACTAGGGTGGATACAACCAGCACATATGGCAACGGCTTAGACGGCTGATGTAACCGCTCGGCGAAATGAGGTGCTACGTATGACCGTGTAGACCCCGAATCGAACAATGCTAATGCCTCGACGTGCGAAATCAAAACAGTACCTTCAACCACCTGTGGATCCTAGGCACTCTCATGGGTAGCAGCGTATGCACAGGCTGTCTGACGAGGCTGTCTCAAGCCTGGACGAGCTGACTGTGACTTGCTCGGAGCTGTAGATGCACTGGGTCTGCCAGGAGCTGCATCGGAGGTAGTACCAGATGGAAGGGGCTGGGAGGCTCTATATCGAGGACAATTGGCTATCATATGCTCCCTCGAACCGCAGATAAAACAAGCACCTGCCTTCCTCCAACAAGCTTCAGTCGCGTGGTTCTTGCCACAATATCCACAAGTCACTCCGGCTGAACTGGAAGTGCTCTGCTGGCCTTTGGTCTTCTTCTGTACTTGCCCTCGTGCACTGAAAGGCGGCTGTCGCTTAGGCTCAACGACTCTCGCAGCTTGGTGGATGGCCTCAGCTGAATAGGCCCTGTCCACTACATCATCAAACGTAGCCGGACGCTGAAACGCTGTCACGTGATGCATGTACCGGGCGTGCAAACCCTCGACAAACCTGTTCACCTTCCTTTCCTCAGTACTGATCATGTCCGGAGCAAAATGCGACAACTGCATAAACTTGTTCACATATTCTGCTACTGTCATTTGCTGCTGGCGGAGGGTTAAGAACTCAACCTCCTTGGCTCGAAACACATGAGCCGGGATGAACTTCCTCCTGAATTGTTGCTTGAACATTTCCCACACCGTCGCACTAGGAATATCTCTGTAGGAGTCTTTCACGCTTTTCCACCAAGTTTTTGCGACGTCTCTCAACATAGAAGTGGCTAGCCCGACCTTCTGTCGGTTCGTGCACACGACGGTCTCAAAGACATCCTCCGTCTGTTCCAACCACTGTTCTGCCTTTAATGGCTCTTCTGTTCCATACAACTCAATGGCTCCTCGCTTGCGAAATTTACCGTAGAGGGCATTCGGGTCATTCTCTCGAGGCTGTAAGACCACCTGTTGGTCTATATGTGACTGAGTTGGGGCTTGGCTTTGTCGGTCTAACATGGTTGTCACTTGGGCTTGTAAATTTTGCATTGCTTGCGATTGTGCCTGTAGAGACTGAAATAGCATGAGGATGCGTTCATCTGTATTTTGTGTCTGTGGGGACGGTGCGGATCCGCTTTCATTATTTCCGGCATTCTGCTGAGAACCCGAACCTGACGCCATCCTGTAACATGGAAAGAGTCAGACACAACACAAAACAATTGCGCCCAACAATCCCCAGAATCTAGAAAGAGCACAAAGAAAGAATCGTATCCTCACCACGATCCTACATGCCTACATGCTTATCATCTATAACAAGGAATGAGCAAGGAATGCTCTGATACCATACAATACGTATGTCACAACCCGAGCCCAGGGTTCGGGGGTTAGCAAAAGCCAAACCTAGTGACACACGTACTTCCGTGCCTGTACACGTAGACCGAGTCTAAATGCACACGCACAAGGGAACATTCACACGTGCCAAACTTGTACACGGAAGCTGTAAATATCAGAAACACAAACTAACAGTACAAGAAGAGGATACAACGAAAGAACTGACATAATTACATATGAAAGGTTTACAAAAAGAACAAAAGAATATATACAATAATGACATGTCATGACATATACAAGTCTGGAAATCCACAAAATAAGACTCCAATGATGCATGCCAAAAACGCTCTCCCGTGGAGTGTTCACATCCACTCCTCTAGGCCTGAGGGGGCCTCGGGGGTCTCGACTGGAGCCTGGCCGACCTGCGGGGGTTCGGCAGGGGGATCTGGGCCTACAACACCAAAAACAACTGTGAATACGAAGATTCAGCAAAGTATAAACCATAGCAAGTTAACACACGCTGTGTCTAACAGAATAAGAACATCATGTGATTGAAGAAGGCATTTTCGTATACTAGGCTGTCATGCAAGAAGGAATTATGCTAAGTGAATCAATGAATACATGCTGTGTACATACTAGTGGCTACTACATTACCATATGCTCCCAAAAGAGGGATCTTATAATATGCAAAGAACACCATTGTCCGGGCCAGGGTACAATGGGTCTCGGTTTCCTGGGGTCCGGTTCCCCAAGACATATCCATACTGCAGCAGGCCATATAAACTATACCAAATTCACCCCGTCGGGATCCTAAGGCTAAGGCTAAGTAGTGCCTGACTATACAGAGTCAATCATGAAAACCCTGAGTAGATCGTGACAACATATCGTACGTGCATATCTGAGAGTGAACACATCATACATGCATACTCAAGGTAAGGAACCACAATGTGAATATAACTGAACACAGTAAACATGTTAGAGAGTTGAGATCACTGATCGAATGCAATATGTTGTGCAACAAATCATGCGAAATCGAATTATCTGTATTTACAAGCCAATTCTAATCTAATTACCCGGTGTTTCTAACCGTGCATGATGATGTAGTTTTAAGTTATTCGATGCACCGTTGTCTAGTGTTGCATTGAATCGGCGGTGCACGAAGTCCCTTAAACCAACACCCATGGAGAGGTGCTTAACATCCGGATAACGAACATGAATGATTCGCAGCCCTCGAGAGCATTCACGCGTTGTATCATATTCCATTGGGCAGGTCTGGTGCTCTACATTCTATTATGAAAGCCTTATCGGTCTTCCCTTACACCTATCCTTGTCCTTTAGCATTCAGGTGTGCATACGGCTTAGCCGTAGTTGAATGTGCGGCTTAGCCGTGTGTGGTCTACGGTTTAGCCGTAGTTGAGCGTATGGCTTAGCCGTGTGTGGTCTACGGCTTAGCCGTGGTTGGGCCGTAGAAGGTCGGTTAGTTGCTGACTCTCAGTTATTCCAAAAAATGCACCCTGTATTGATCTACGGCTGGGCCACGGCTGAGCTTCGGCTTAGCCACGGCTGAGCTTCGGCTTAACCGTAGGGCAATCCACGGCTTAGCCGTGCCCTAGCCGTAGAGGAAAACTGGGTTTTTCTCCTCTCTGGACTTTGAGCCGTAAGGGTCATACGGCTTAGCCGTACCTGTACGAAGTCAATAATCTGAGACATGTACAGAATGTCTAGGAAAGCATCAGAATTTCAATTCTCCAATGGAGATAGACAAAGTAGTAAGCAATTGGGCTGTAAACACATTTTTCCATACACATTAATGTGAGCTAACCAAGATCAAAATCATACCAACATGGGTTCTCACAAGATATGGTTATACTTGCCTCAATTTGGAAATCAATTGCACAATTCGTTGTCCTCAAGCCCAAACACAACCTAACACACACAAAACAACATGCATGTATGAAGAGTGGAAGGAAAACTAAGACACAGACACACCGTGCAAATGAGAAACAAGAAGGAAAAGAGATAGAGAAAGGAGATGAGAGGAATGGAAAGACTTCCACTCACCTCACATGCAAGAACCTTCTTCCTCAATTTGAACTTGATCGATGGAGGTCGATGATCAAGAATTCAAGAGAGAAAAGAGAGCTCCACGTGCAGTTGAGGAAGAAAATGAGAGAAAACAAGAGAGAAAGAACCAACTTGTCGATCATAAGAAGTGGATGAAGTTATATAAGCAATGGGTTGTTCAAATTACAATGAAGGCCAAGTGAGAATACTAATTTCAGTTTGAGTCGAATCAGGGTCCAATCGAATCACACGACCTCGGTTGCAAATGACGTAGTTACGAAAGTTAACGAGCTCAACGAAAGACACGCGTTGACATCAAGATGATGCAAAAATGACCATGTCTAAGAAAAGCTAAAATTACGAAAAAGGGCTTGGTCTACTTAATCCAGGTCAAACTCAACCCAACTACCTATCCATGACCCGTAACGAAAATAAAACACGAACCAAACACGATTAGCAACAAAAATAAGATTAACTAGCCACTAAACGAGGTCAAGCTGGGTCAGAGTGTTACACCAATCGTTCAAATGCCCCCAATTAGTGGACTAATGAGAAACCATGGTCACTTAATGAATCTAGGTTCTATGTTTAAAGGGCCACCTAGGACCTCAAGATTAGTTTTGGGACCCTTAGCCTTGCCTATGTACGACTAATTATGAGATAAATAATAAGGGATGTTTTAGCTTAGCATCTCTCTGTGGATTATCCAAGAAGCATATATGGGACGCCACCTATCAAAAGTGTAATGATCTCGGGGATATTAATGCCAACTACCATAAGAGGCACCAAGGTATGCTGCTAGGGACATCAAGGGCTTCATGATTGCCTAGAATTGAATGGTATTGTATTTCGCATGTGAATAGCAATCTAGGACCTAGGCTTGGATTGAAAAGATTCCTTGAGTAATTGGTATAAGTCTTCCTCCATAGTGGTGCACCCAGGATTTTTGTTTGAGTAAAGCTAAACGTTTTTTTAACTTAGCTAAACTTTTTTTCACATTAAAAATATTAAAAGATATAATGTATTACATTTAAATATACACAAAATGCTTAATTGCACCAACCAACATACATAACTCTTATGAAAACTCATCTCAACTCTAAAATAAAATTTTTTACAATTGCCCTTGAAAGTTCTTCATATTTTGAAAGCGTTGCATGATTGCCTCATCGTCTATGCCACTAAAACTTTCCTTCTCAATATATATAAGAAAATAATCATTCAGCCATTCCTCTTGCATTTAATTGCATAGGCAATTGGTAGGTTTAGCATTAATTTCAAAAGAAAATAAACTAGAGGACCTAGAATGTTCTTTTTTATTTCAGCCATTTTCTAAGCAAGATCACTAATTCCTTCCACTTTTGAGAACTCACTATTGGTGCACATATTAATAATATAAGTTGCAAGCTGATTACCAAGTCTCACTCAATCTAAACTTGAAAAGCCATCTGGATAAAACTGAGAAAGGCAGATTAGTCTTTCATTATCAAAATTAATCCCTTGGATCTAAGCATACCATACAAAAAAGTAACTAAGCTTTTACCACATTAAGGCGGCGGTTGATCTCCTAAAGTTGGTGAACAATAGCAGTATAGAATATCTCAACCTGAAAATAATGTAGGTTTGTTAATTCAGATTTGCATTGTGATCACTTTCGTTCAATAAATATATCAACCATATTGGGAATGATCATTTCATATTTACCACAATGAATGAACTTCAAAGAGAAGAGAATCCCACCCATCGTCTCTTGTTATTTGCAGTCATTGCTTCAATAGTCTCACCAATTCCATGGCACCAACAGTATTTTGATCTTTTCGCAACAATGCCTTAAACAATTCATCCGTGATCCCTAATAAATCTCTCATCAAATGCATTTTAAATGCAAAATAAAAATCTTCCAATACATGCAATAATTTAGTCACAAATACCCTGTGTTAGCTTGTAATCTCATCTAAAATAATCTCACCCACCTCAACCATAGTGAAAAACACGAGAACCAAGTTCAACAATGTATCATAATGACAGCACCAACCTATAACACATGGCCTTTTGAAGCTTGTCTCTTGATTCAAACCACGTCCACTTTCAAGTTCATTGGTATTGAGAGCATCAATGACTTTAGCAACTGAAATGTTTAGGAGCATGTCATGGCATTTGCAAGAGCCTCCACGTTAACGTCTACATGACTTTTCTTCAAGGATGATGGAACTTGATCACTATTATGAGTTGAAGACAGTAGGTTAGGAGTTTATTTTGTTTTGTAATAATTTTCCATATCCAATTCAAAGATAAAATTTTTTTTCTCAAAATCAATGACCGGCTAACCCATGACTTAGTTGGAATGCATATCTTAGTTAGAATATATAACTTAATTGGAACACATATATTAGTTGGAACATATAACTCAACTATAGTTAGTAAGGTTAGAACACACTACACAATCGCAATCGCTTTGATCTTAATTCTAAACCCATTTGTTTGTAGTCCTCCAAGATTTATAGGAATATATCAAGTAAACTTTATTAGTCATGACTACTCTATGCAATGCAAACCATGTCCATCAAATTAAACACCATGAACCACATAAATATAAACTTTGGTAAATCAAATTGCAAAGACATAATTAATGGCATTAAAACTCTACCGCAAATCTATAATTGAAATAATCTTGAAAATGATATCAAATTAAAAATAGAGAAAAAGAGTGGATGCTTGCATTATGCTGCCAAGGAGGAAAAGAGAGGAGGCTCACCAATGGAAGTTGTAAAATTGTTAGATAATGTGCTCTAGATCGACAGTTGAACTGCTCTCATGTGTTCATGGACAGTAGATAGTACAAAAAAAATGAAATAATTTTCTTGGCTCATTTGTTTATCAAAGAAAATAGTAGCAGAGGTCAAAATTTGTTAGACAATGGATTGTTCTACATTTCCATGTATTTATGTCTATATTTCTATATATTCCTTTACACTTCCTCTTATCAGTCCAAAAAAAAGGGAACAATATTACAAGATTTCTACCTTTCAAGAAATATTATGGCATTGATATGTTTCACTAATGCTGTTGTTGCCATTATTAATCAACGTTCAGTCAAAATGTATAATCTTTAAATAGTTTATAATTACAATATTTAGTAGGAATCAATTTTTGAACCTTGTAATATTTTACCTATGGAATTTGTGTAGCTACAACCCTCTATAGGCTACAATTGGTCCCGACCTCAAATAGGCCTTATAAGGGTTGTGGGCTTACAGAAAGGCTAAAATAACTCCTACAGCAAATCACAAATGTGCAATTTAGAGACTTCAGGACCCACAATCCAAGAAATTGTAGCCAAGAACCCAATCTCAATCCCAATCCATGACATAAAAGCCAAACAATATCCCATCACAAAGAGCAAAATCACCAAAATCATATTAAAAAAAAAGGCCAATCTCCAAAATTCCAAAATACTCATTATTTACAAGGACACCACCACCACCTCAATAATAATATAATAAATAATTCCAACACCCAAAAAAATAGCACAAGCCAACAAAACAAGACTTTAAAGGAATAAAATCAAAATAACCCAAGAAAATACTAGCGATGACATGCTTTCCATTAGAAGGAGAATAGTGAATAGTGTCTCTAAGTTTGTGGAATCCATGCTTGAAAACCCCAAACCCAAACAACAAACCTATCAAAACCACCACCATAATCAAGCATGTGCATATCCTGCACAGTTCACATGGTCCCCCTACAACACATATTCTTCTTTGAATGAACCAAAACAATTTGATTCTAATCAAACAAGTTGAGTGTAAATGTAAAAATGCTGAAAAATGGAAAAATACAGAAAAGATCTAACCTAATATGAGGGTTTTGGGTGGGTTTGCAGAAGAGTCAAGGGAGGATGCATCATGAGACCGATGATTTGTACTTTTCATGCAGAGGCAACATATTTCATCCAGAATCCAAAGGCAAATGGGGGAAGAAAGTTGCTTCATTGTTTAGCCTAGTTTTTAAGACAAGGAGGGCTGGAGCAATGGCGGACCTCGGATTTTCGTGTAAGTGGGGCGAAGGATGTCAAATTGAAAATGTCAAAATCATCACGAACTACCAATTATTAACACCAACGATGAATAATCTTCACTAATTGAATGGTTTAAATAAATATATATTTTTAACAAATTAAGTATAAAGAACTCAATTCCTGTAAAAGTTTTTTAGCTACAATAGCCAATGCCTCAAGAAATTAGTAAATGAGCATTACAAAATGCTTACTAATTTTTCATTGTTAAAACCCTGCAGCAATTTGTCATTACATGCAATAGGTCCTACTTTGCAATGAGATATTCTTAGGGTTATATATCTAAATTAGAAGCCATAACATAAAACATAGTGATTATAAATGTGTCATCCCTTTAATATTGAAGATTTAACCGATGCCACAACATAATCGGACCTTGGGTGGTCAGAGATGAAAGATGTGTCATCCTCTAAATATTGGATATACCAAATACAACAATATAATTTGGTGGCCCCAAGTACTCTCAGTGCCGGTCCACCAGTGGGTGGAGTTTAGAGCAAATACAAAGACACCACTGCCACCAATTTGATCCTTCTCTAAAAGACTAAGATGGTGATGGTGGAGATTGGAAACAAAGGGGGTGTTGATGGAGAGAAGAAAAGGTGATTTAAATGGAGAGAATGAAAAGGATTTTCGATTTGGGTGTTTCAATCGAAGATGAAATGGTGCTTCTCTGACTCTAAGAGATTGAGACGGTGAAGATGGAGATTGGAAATAAAGGGGGTTTTGATGGAGAGAACGAAAGGGGGTTTTCAAGGAGAGAGGGAAAAGGTTTTTCAATTTGGGGGGCTTCAATGGAGGATGAAATGGATTTTCAAAAGGCATAGGGCATGGTGCGCTGTACGATGGGGCCTAGGGTGGGATTGATTTTTAACTAGGGCTTGGGAGATATGGCCCATTGCCCTCTTAATAAAAATTCTAGAGAACCTAGGGCAATTGCATCCACATGGTAAGATGTAGGTCCACCCACGCTCCTCAATATATCATCTATATGAACTAAGCATGTATCACTTTCTTTGTTATCCTTCCTTGTACTAGTACACATGTTGAGGACTTAAAATGGACTTAGGATTTTCCATTGCATCTTGTTGATGCGCTATCCTTTAAGCCGTCTTGTAACAGATGATGGCGTTTCTAGTAGTTTCTAAGGCTAGGAGGCATGAAGGGAGAATGTTCTAGGTATGGACTACTCAAGGAATATTCTTCATGGAAGGATCTTGATAGACTTGATGGTATTGTAGCAGTTTCTCGGTGAAAATGATCTTATTTGCGCTAGAGAAAGCCTATTCAAATGCTATACTCTTGTCATTCTCAAGTAATGCACCACTTCACTGATTGAGTTTACCACAATGTGGGACCCTTTGTGGCAATGACTATTTGATATTGCAATATCTATATTATATGTATATTCAATTTTTTTCAAGTGAGACCAGCTCACATAACCATCACGAGAAGTCTCATCCTAACAGTTGGATTGTAAAAATGAAAAAAAAAATCCCATGGGCCAGCCCTTTGTTTCATTCCATTCTCCCATATATAAAAAAAATCTCCAAATCTCCCATCTTCATCCTTTTCTCCTGTTTCCCCTTCGTTGCTCCAAACTCTCATTCTATCTCCCCTACAAATTGTCACACCCCGAGTCCAAGAGTTGGAGATTGGGGTAGATTCCAAGGCGCGGCACATGTAACCTATGGCAATCCGAGCCATGTTGAGACACTTATGAATTGCTATAAGGGGTGATTCCACCTGAACATGTGAGGAACATCTGTAAATATGTATCAAACACTAAAAAAAAATGCGGACACCTGTGAAGTACACTTGTAATCATCATATACATCAATAACATTTATTCTTTCGAGTACAAAAGTATCTTAATTAAACCATCCACATAAATATGTATTCCTATGATAAAGTCCAAGTATAATAAAGTAGTATGCCTATATTGACGAAATGCATGTACAAGTATGAAGTATCTTTCAATGCATTATATGATGAACAAAAATCACATAAATATATACAAAATGACACAAAAACCATACATGAAAATGATGGCATGATGCATGCAGAAGCTAATCCATGGCTAACCCTAAATGATCCCAAAATAACCCCTGTAATGTGCGCTACGTAGGATTACCAGTATAAGATATCATCCTCATTCCATTCATTTGATCCTTGAGGTACCGTTATGGTCTCCTCTGGAAGCGTTTGGATTGCCTAGTCGGCAATGGATTTTATACGTGTAATTCTAAGGGTAACAATGTTAAATACAACAGTGTAGCAAATATAAGTGTATATGAAATTAACTTGTTGTATCAAATGAATTTAGAGACAAATTAATTATAAAAGGGCAATTACAGAAGCTAAGCATGTTGTGCGTATAATATACATGAATGACGAATTATACATGAAAATACAATGACATACTAGTTGGCACTCTACAAGGCTTTATTTTTTCAATGAGAGCATGTATCATATGGTGGAAAATCACTAACGGTCTCGCTAAAGAACCGTCTAATTATCCGAAGAGTGCCAACCAACCCCTTACATTACTACTACAATAAGTAATAAATGGAATACCTTAATTCGATCCTATCAAACCTTCTATGAGTACAAGCTAAGTAGTGTTGACTCAGTGCGTCAAGACTGACCATAATTCATAACTCTAATACTTATTTATTATATGTAGCAATTATCTCATACTAATACAGAGTGAATATTGTTCTTGCGATCATTTATAATTCATAGAACTGAAGTTGAATATGTGTTTTGAATAGTGCATACTTAAATGAGCAAATCATGCTCGACCCCAATCAACCCTGGTTACCCTTTCTTGACTCACAGGCTCACACAATGCACAAGTGTTGGGTCGAATCTTGTTTTAAGGTTCAACTAGGAAGTATGGGTACATGATTTAAATCATGTTGAGGTCATGACTTATTCAATAATATAAATGCAATTGAATTAGGAGGTTAACAATAATATATTTACTAGCCAGCACTAGCTAAGATAATCCATATTTCCTTAATCATTTAATACAATAGTAATAAGACGTCCGATGTCAATGTGTACCAAAGTCTTAGTATTACATTGTGTCACAACTCGAGCCCAGGGTTCGGGGGTTAGCAAAAGCCAAACCTAATGACACACGTACTCCCGTGTCTGTACATGTAGATCGGGTCTAAATGCACACGCACAAGGGAACATTCACACGTGCCAAACATGTACGCGGAAGCTATAAATATCAGAAACATTCACACGTGCCAAACATGTACGCGGAAGCTATAAATATCAGAAACATCAAACTAACAGTGCAAAAAGAGAATACGAAGAAAGAACTGACATAATTACATGTGAAGGTCTTACAAAATGAACAAAATAATAGATACAATCATGACATATACAAGTGTGAAGATCCTCAAAAAAAAAAAAAAAAAAAAAACAAGACTCCAATGCCATGCATGCCAAGAACGCTCTCCTGTGGAGTGATCACATCCACTTCTCTAGGCCTGATGGGGCCTCGGGGGTCTCATCTGGAGTCTGGCCGATCGGCGAGGGGTCGACAGGGGTATCTGGGCCTGCAACACCAAAAACAACTGTGAATACGACGATTCAGCAAAGTATAAATCATAACAAGTTAACACACGCTGTGTCTAATAGAATAAAGAACATTATGTAAATTAAACAATGTATACTATGCGAATCAATGTATACATGCAGTGTACATAACTAGTGGCTCCTACATTGCCATATGCTCCCAAAAGAGGGATCTTGTATCGTGCAAAGAACACCATTGTTCGGGCCAGGGTACAATGGGTCTCGGTTTCCTAGGGTCCGGTTCCCCAAGACGTTTCCTTACTGCAGCAAGGCCATGTAAACTATACCAAATTCACCCCGTCGGGATCCTAAGGCTGAGGCTAAGTAGTGCCTGACCATACAAAATCAATCATGAAAACCCTGAGTAGATTGTGACAACATATCATACTTGCATATCTGTGAACATATTTTATACGTGAAATTATACATGCATACTCAAGGTCAAGAACCACAATGTGAATGTAACGGAACACAAGTAATCATATCAGAGAGTAGAGATCAATGATCGAATGCAATATGTTATGCAACAAATCATACGAAATCGGATCATCTTTATTTACAAGCCAATTCTAATCTAATTATCCGGTGTTTCTAACCGTGCATGATGATGTAGTTTTAAGTTATTCGATGTACCGTTGTCTAGTGTTGCATTGAATCGGATGGTGCACCGAAGTTCCTTAAACCAACACCCATGGGGAGGCGCTTAACATCCGGATAACGAACATGAATGATTCGCAGCCTCGAGATCATTCACGCATTGTATCACATTCCGTTGGGCAGGTCTAGGTGCTCTACATTCTATCATGAATGCCATATCGGTCTTTCCCTTACACCTATCCTTGACCTTCATTATTCTAGTGTTGATACGGCTTAGCCGTAGGTGAACGTACGGCTTAGCCGTAGGCATCTTACGGCATAGCCGTAATATGCACTGCGGCTCCATCGCGGTTCCCTTTACTGTTCATCCGCAGTTACGGTTCACCCGTATTTTGTTCTACGGCTTAGCCGTGGCTGGGCCGTAAAAGGTCTGACAAATTGATTGCTCTCAGTTAATCCAGAAAAAGCACCCTGTATTGATCTACGGCTGGGCCACGGCTGAGGTTCGGCTTAGCTGTAGTGCAATACACGGCTTAGCCGTGCCCTAGCCGTAGAGGAAAACTGGGTTTTTACCCTCTCTGGACTTTAAGCCGTAGGTGACATACGGCTTAGCCGTACATGCACGAAGTCAAGTTCTGAATCAAGTACAGAAAACCTGTGAAATCATCAGAATTGCAAATATCTAATAGAGATAGATAAAGTACTAATCAATTGGGCTGTAAACACTTTTTTTCCATACAAATTCATGTGAACTAACCAAAATCAAATGCATACCAACATGGGTTCTTACAGGTTATGGTTATACTTGCCTCAATTGAATTCAATTACACGACTGCTGTCCTTGGGTCCAAACACAACCTAACACCAACCAAACAACATGCATGCATGAGAAATAGAAAGAATCTCAAAACCTATTGTGCACTCATGGAAACAAGAAGGAGAAGAATAAGAATGAGATGAGGGAGATGGAAGAGAACCCCAGCTCACCTCAATCAACACACCAGTGACTAAAAGAACCAAAAGCCCTCAAATCAGCTTGATCGATGGAGGAGAGACTCAGTAGGGAGAGAGAAAGAATTCCACGTGAACAGTGAGAGGAAAATGAGAGAGAACGAGCTTTAGTCGATGGTCTGAAGTATATATAAGATAAGGGGATGTCCAAATTGCAATGAAGTCCAAGTCATAATTCTATTTTCAGTTTGAGTCAAATCCGGGTCCAATGGGATCACACGACATCGTTTGCAAACGACGTAGTTCCGAAAGTTGACGAGCTCAACGAAAGACACGTGTTGACATCAAGATGATGCAAAAATGACCATGTCTTAGAAAAGCTAAAATTACGAAAAAGGGCTTGGTCTACTTAATCCAGGTCAAACTCAACCCAACTGCCTATCCATGACCCGCAACGAAAACAAAACACAAACAAAACACAATTAGCAACGAAAACAAGATTAATTAACCGCTAAACGAGGTCAAGCTGGGTCGGAGTGTTACATCCTCCCCTACTTGAGAATCATTCCGTCCTTGGAATGAACACTCACTCACTCATACCTGTGAAAACAGATCGGGATATTGTCGTGCCATCTGCTCTTCTAACTCCCAAGTAGCCTCATCGGGACTGTGATACTCCCATAGCACTTTGACCCATCGAATTGTCCTGGTGCGGAGTATTTGTTCTCGGGTTCCCACGATATGGAGCGGTCGCTCAACGTATGCAGCATTCGGCTGAATCTGAACCTCGTCATAACGAATGACATGGGAGGGATCATTAACATATTTCCGAAGCATCGAAACGTGGAAAACGGTGTGTACTCCTGAAAACATCTTGGGAAGATCTAATCGATAGGCCAAGTCACCAATCCGACTCTTGATCTCGAACGGTCTGACATATCGTGGAGCTAACTTGCCTTTCTGGCCTAAACGGATGGTACCCTTCATCGGTGAGACCTTCAGAAAAACCCAGTCACCAACTTGAAACTCTAATGGCCGTCTGCGAGTGTCTGCATAACTCTTCTGCCTCGACCGAGCAACTTTTAAGTTCTCAATTGCTTTCTGTACTTTCTTCGTAGTCTCGGCGATGATCGTCGGTCCGTGAAAACTCCGAGTTCCAACTTCTTCCCAACATACCGGATTTCTACATTTCTTCCCGTACAATGCTTCATATGGCGCCATCCCAATACTCTCGTGGAAGCTGTTATTGTAGGCGAATTCGCACAACGATAGGTGAAGATCCCATTCTTTCTCGTAGCTCAACACGCTAGCTCGCAACATATCCTCCAAAGTCTGAATAGTCCGCTCTGATTGCCCATCTGTCTGTGGGTGGTATGCCGTGCTGAAGCTTAACTTCGTACCCATAGCCTCTTGGAAGGCTCTCCAGAAAAATGAAACGAAACGGCTGTCACGATCAGATACAATCGAAACTGGGGTACCATGGAGCCTGACGATCTCATCCACGAACTTCCTCGCCATCTCTGAAAACGTCATACCCTTCCGGAAAGGGATGAAATGGGCTGACTTCGTCAAGCGATCTACTATCACCTAAATGGCGTTGTTCTTCCTGCTCGTCGACGGTAATCCGGAAACGAAGTCCATGGTGATGTGTTCCCACTTCCACTGCGGTATATGCAAAGGATGCAACGAGCCTGGCGATCTCTGATGATCTGCTTGCACCTTCTGGCATGTCAAACATCGAGCAACAAATCCTACTACTTCTCTCTTCATATTGTTCCACCAGAAGCGATCTTTGAGATTCCGATATATCTTTGTGCTGCCTGGGTGTACCGCATATCGAGCGTAATGTGCTTCGTTCATCAGTTTCTCCTTGAAATCATCAACTGCTGGCACGCACAACCTACTCCGGAAGTAGAGTACACCGTCCTCTAGTCTGAAATCGGGTCTGTCTCCAATGTGGTCTCGAATGCGCTTCAAGGTTAGATCTTCAAATTGCCTGTCTTTCATCTGCTGAATCATCTCAGGCTGAAACACTAGCGTACTAGCCAAAGTCACGCACTCATCCACTTGTTTCACTTCCACAGGGAGACCATGGAATTCTAAGAGGAAATTGCTCAACATCTGCACAGACTCTGCTTTCCTACTGAGTGCATCTGCCACCACATTTCCCTTGCCTGGCTGATATTTGATCGGAAAGTCATAATCTTTGATAAGCTCAAGCCATCTCCGCTGTCTCATGTTCAGCTTCTGCTGCGTGAATAGGTACTGCAAACTGTGGTGGTCAGAGTGAACCTCAAATCGCACACCATACAGATAATATCTCCACACCTTCAATGCAAACACGATGGCTGCCAATTCCAAATCATGGGTGGCGTAATTCTTCTCATGTTCTCGTAACTGACGCGATCCATATGCTATAACCTTCCCGTGCTGCATCAACACACAGCCTAGACCAACTCGAGAAGCGTCTGAATATACCACGAATCCTTCACTACCATCTGGCAAAGCTAACACTGGGACCGTAGTCAACTTCTCTTTCAAAGTCCGGAAACTGGCTTCACACTCCTCAGTCCAATCAAATGGCACATTCTTCCTGGTCAACTTCGTCAAAGGAGAAGAGATCTTAGCAAAGTCCTGAACAAATCGACGATAGTAACCCGCTAGACCAAGGAAACTGCGAACTTCTGTCACTGTCTTAGGGCTAGGCCAACTCACCACTGCCTCTACTTTAGATGGATCAACTGCCAATCCCTCTCGTGAAATGATATGACCCAAAAATGCCACCTGCTCAAGCCAAAAATCACATTTCGACAGCTTAGCAAACAATTGATGTTCTCTCAACAACGACAAGGTTTTCCTCAAGTGCTCCCTATGCTCCTCTGCTGACTTAGAGTATATCAATATATCATCAATAAAAACAACTATGAACTGGTCCAAGAAAGGAGCAAAGATCTGATTCATCAATGCCATAAACGCTGCAGGTGCATTGGTTAGTCCAAAAGGCATCACGAGGAATTCATAATATCCATAACGAGTCCTGAAGGCAGTCTTAGGAATGTCATCTTCTTTGACCCTCAACTGGTGATATCCAGATCTCAAATCAATCTTTGAAAAATATGCTACACCCTGAAGTTAATCAAACAACTCATCAATCCTGGGTAGGGGATACTTGTTCTTGATAGTCACTTTGTTCAGCTGTCGGTAGTCTATGCACATCCGAAAAGTACCATCCTTCTTCTTGACAAACAAGACTGGCGCTCCCCAAGGTGAGATGCTCGGGCGAATGTCAAACCCTTGTCTAAAAGCTCCTGCAATTGCTTCTTCAACTCTGACAATTCGGCTGGGGCCATGCGATACGGAGCCTTGCTGATCGGTGCCGTGCCGGGAACAAGCTCAATGGCGAACTCCACATCTCGAACCGGGGGTAAGTCTGGCACATCGTCTGGGAAAATATCGGGAAAGTCACAGACCACCTGGATCTCTCCTAACTGCTTCGTCTCTTTCTTCGCTGAGATAAAGGCAATGAAGCCTTCACACCCTCTGCGGATCAAGTGATCTGCCTTACACGCCGAAATCACACATCTGGGGCATCTCTGCTGACTGCCTTTGAAACGGAAACCCTTGCCTAAATCGAAGAAGATTGTCCTGTTGTAACAATTAACACAGGCACGATATCGAGTGAGCCAATCCATACCAAGGATCACGTCGAAGTCCAGCATCGACAACAAGATCAAATCAACAGGTAACTGATGACCTGCAATCTGCACGTCGCAATGGGGGTAGTATACACTACACTCCACTCGCTTACCAACTAGGGTGGATACAACCAGCACATATGGCAACGGCTTAGACGGCTGATGTAACCGCTCGGCGAAATGAGGTGCTACGTATGACCGTGTAGACCCCGAATCGAACAATGCTAATGCCTCGACGTGCGAAATCAAAACAGTACCTTCAACCACCTGTGGATCCTAGGCACTCTCATGGGTAGCAGCGTATGCACGGGCTGTCTGACGAGGCTGTCTCAAGCCTGGACGAGCTGACTGTGACTTGCTCGGAGCTGTAGATGCACTGGGTCTGCCAGGAGCTGCATCGGAGGTAGTACCAGATGGAGGGGGCTGGGAGGCTCTATATCGAGGACAATTGGCTATCATATGCTCCCTCGAACCACAGATGAAACAAGCACCTGCCTTCCTTCAACAAGCTTCAGTCGTGTGGCTTTTGCCACAATGCCCACAAGTCACTCCGGCAGAACTGGAAGTACTCTGCTGGCCTTTGTCTTCTTCTGTACTTATCCTCGTGCACTGAAAGGCGGCCGTCGCTTAGGCTCAACGGCTCTCGCAGCTTGGTGGATGGCCTCAGCAGAATAGGCCCTATCCACTGCATCATCAAACGTAACCAGACGCTGAAACGCCGTCACGTGGTGCATGTACCAGGGATGCAGACCTTCAACGAACCGATTCACCTTCCTCTCTTCGGTACTGATCATGTCCGGAGCAAAGTGCGACAACTGCGTAAACTTGTTCACATATTCTGCCACGGTCATCTGTTGTTGACGGAGAGATAAAAACTCAACCTCCTTGGCTCGAAACACATGAACCGGGATGAACTTCCTCCTGAATTGTTGCTTGAACATCTCCCAAACCGTCACACTAGGAATGTCTCTGTATGAGTCTTTCACGCTTTTCCACCAAGTTTTTGCGACATCTCTAAACATGGAGGTTGCTAGTCCGACTTTCTGCCGGTTCGTGCACACGACGGTCTCAAAGACATCCTCCGTCTGCTCCAACCACTGTTCTGCCTTCAGTGGCTCTTCTGTCCCATAGAACTCAATAGCTCATCGCTTGCGAAATTTATCGTAGAGGGCATTCGGGTCGTTCTCTCGAGGCTGAAAGACCACCTGCCGGTCTATATGTGACGGAGCTTGGCCTTGGCTTTGTCGGTCTAATATGGTTGTCACTTGTGCTTGTAAGTTTTGCATTGCCTGCGATTGTGCCTGTAGGGACTGAAATAACATGAGGATGCATTCATCTGTGTTCTGTATCTGCGGTGATGGTGCGGATCCGCTTTCATTGTTTCCGGCGTTCTGCTGAGAACCTGAACCTGACGCCATCCTGTAAAATGGAAAGAGTCAGACACAAACACAAAACAATCTTGCCTAACAAGCCCCAAAATCTAGAAAAACCACAAAGAAATAATTATATCCTCACCACGATCCTACATGCCTACATGCTTATCATCTAGAACAAGGAATGCTCTGATACCATACAATACGTATGTCACAACTCGAGCCCAGGGTTCGGGGGTTAGCAAAAGCCAAACCTAATGACACACGTACTCCCGTGCCTGTACACGTAGACCGGGTCTAAATGCACACGCACAAGGAAACATTCACACGTGCCAAACATGTACGTGGATGCTATAAATATCAGAAACATCAAACTAACAGTGCAAAAAGAGAATACGAAGAAAGAACTGACATAATTACATGTGAAGGTCTTACAAAATGAACAAAATAATATATACAATCATGACATATCCAAGTGTGAAGATCCTAAAAAAAAAAAAAAAAAAAAAAAAAAAAAAAAAAACAAGACTCCAATGCCATGCATGCCAAGAACGCTCTCCCGTGGAGTGATTACATCCACTCCTCTAGGCCTGATGGGGCCTCGGGGGTCTCATCTGGAGTCTGGCCGACCGGCGAGGGGTCGACAGGGGTATCTGGGCCTGCAACACCAAAAACAACTGTGAATACGACGATTCAGCAAAGTATAAACCATAACAAGTTAACACACGCTGTATCTAATAGAATAAAGAACATTATGTAAATTAAACAATGTATACTATGCGAATCAATGTATATATGCAGTGTACATAACTAGTGGCTCCTACATTGCCATATGCTCCCAAAAGAGGGATCTTGTATCGTGCAAAGAACACCATTGTCCGGGGCAGGGTACAATGGGTCTCGGTTTCCTGGGGTCCGGTTCCCCAAGACATTTCCTTACTGCAGCAAGGCCATGTAAACTATACCAAATTCACCCCGTCGGGATCCTAAGGCTGAGGCTAAGTAGTGCCTGACCATACAGAATCAATCATGAAAACCCTGAGTAGATCGTGATAACATATCATACTTGCATATCTGTGAACATATTTTATACGTGAAATTATACATGCATACTCAAGGTCAAGAACCACAATGTGAATGGAACGGAACACAAGTAATCATATCAGAGAGTAGAGATCAATGATCGAATGCAATATGTTATGCAACAAATCATGCGAAATCGGATCATCTTTATTTACAAGCCAATTCTAATCTAATTATCCGGTGTTTCTAACCGTGCATGATGATGTAGTTTTAAGTTATTCGATGTACCGTTGTCTAGTGTTGCATTGAATCGGATGGTGCACCGAAGTTCCTTAAACCAACACCCATGGGGAGGTGCTTAACATCCGGATAACGAACATAAATGATTCGCAGCCCTCGAGATCATTCAAGCATTGTATCACATTCCGTTGGGCAGGTCTAGGTGCTCTACATTCTATCATGAAGGCCATATCGGTCTTTCCCTTACACCTATCCTTGTCCTTCATTATTCTAGTGTTGATACGGCTTAGCCGTAGGTGAACGTACGGCTTAGCCGTAGGCATCTTTCGGCATAGCCATAATATGCACTGCGGCTCCACTGCGGTTCCCTTTACTGTTCATCCGCAGTTACGGTTCACCCGTATTTTGTTCTACGGCTTAGCCGTGTGTGTTTTACGGCTTAGCCGTGGCTGGGCCATAGAAGGTCTGACAAATTGATTGCTCAGTTAATCCAGAAAAAGCACCCTGTATTGATCTACGGCTGGGCCATGGCTGAGGTTCGGCTTAGCCGTAGTGCAATACACGGCTTAGCCGTGTCCTAGCCGTAGAGGAAAACTGGGCTTTTACCCTCTCTGGACTTTAAGCCGTAGGTGACATACGGCTTAGCCGTACATGCACGAAGTCAAGTTCTGAATCAAGTACAGAAAACCTGTGAAATCATCAGAATTGCAAATATCTAATAGAGATAGATAAAGTACTAATCAATTGGGCTGTAAACACTTTTTTCCATACAAATTCATGTGAACTAACCAAAATCAAATGCATACCAACATGGGTTCTTACAGGTTATGGTTATACTTGCCTCAATTGAATTCAATTACACGACTGCTGTCCTTGGGTTTAAACACAACCTAACACCAACCAAACAACATGCATGCATGAGAAATAGAAAGAATCTCAAAACCTATCGTGCACTCATGGAAACAAGAAGGAGAAGAATAAGAATGAGATGAGGGAGATGGAAGAGAACCCCAGCTCACCTCAATCAACACACCAGTGACTAAAAGAACCAAAAGCCCTCAAATCAGCTTGATCGATGTAGGAGAGACTCAGTAGGGAGAGAGAAAGAATTCCACGTGAACAGTGAGAGGAAAATGAGAGAGAACGAGCTTTAGTCGATGGTCTGAAGTATATATAAGATAAGGGGATGTCCAAATTGCAATGAAGTCCAAGTCATAATTCTATTTTCAGTTTGAGTCAAATCCGGGTCCAATGGGATCACACGACATCGTTTGCAAACGACATAGTTCCGAAAGTTGACGAGCTCAACGAAAGACACGTGTTGACATCAAGATGATGCAAAAATGACCATGTCTTAGAAAAGCTAAAATTACGAAAAAGGGCTTGGTCTACTTAATCCAGGTCAAACTCAACCCAACTACCTATCCATGACCCGTAACGAAAACAAAACACAAACAAAACATAATTAGCAACGAAAACAAGATTAATTAACCGCTAAATGAGCTCAAGCTGGATTGGAGTGTTACACATTGTTTAAGTGATAGACACCACTTCTTATGCCAACACCCATGATGTAATGTTGGAAATTAATCGAAAAATTAAGAATGAATGAGTGACAGCTCCACGCTCTTCCTTCTTAGGGTTTATTCACCATTATGCTAATTAGATAAAATAGGGTGCCAATCATAAGGTCCTACAAGATCTTTGGATAAACCTAATGTCCTAAAGGTAAGATTGGCTCTAGGTATCTCCATATGGGCTTAAGAGATAGCTAGGACAATTCCCAAATGACCTAATTCAAAATAAAGAATTAAAATTTTAATCAAAATTCCAGTACCCAATCGATCAGGCCCTTGTCCGATAGATCGGGCACCATCCATTGATGGTTCTCTTGCCCAGTCGATCGGCCTTAAAGCACTTGGCTCTAGGATAAATCGGTTTTAAACTAATTCTTTTCTTTCTTTTTTGGCATCCCTACACCCTCCAACATCCTAAAACATTTCCAAAAACACAAAGGAAACCATTCCCTATGTTTCAAAACTCCAATTCCATTCTTATTCTTAAAAGTAATCCAAATCCATTCATTAATATGTTATTTAGGCAATTGAGCTGTAAAAAGAGATCATATATGAGATTTATTGAAGAATCAAAGTAATCAAACATACATGCAACCTTTTTACCCACTTATACTTGCCTTGTTCAAAGCTTTACCCAAATCCAAAGCCTCCTTGGCTCAGTAAGGAAAAAAACCTCAAATAAAAGTAAACCCTACACATGCAAATGCATTAAAAAGATGAGAATGAGGTGCATGCTACGAATTTGAGTCCTTCTCAACTAAATGGAAACGAAGGAGCTAAAGGGGCTAGCACTTCTCACCTCCCAACTGAAATAAAGAAAGGAATGAGGAAAGGGGAAGTTCTATAGCAAAAGGGTAAGAGAATGGAGGCTGATGGAAATGACCAAGTCACAAATGGCACATGCAATCTCTCATTCACTTGAATTTGTAAGGAGAGAAAAAGTAGAGGAAGAAGATGATGATCCAGTAGGAATTTGAGAAAGAGAGAAGAAAAGATCGAATGGGTTTGGCTTGTTTTAGGTTTTTTGGAAATTACAAGTAAGTCCAATAGTTTGTGTATTTTTACAATTTGAGTCACTTGGACTCTAGTTAGGCCAAGATGGATCCAAATTGAGTTAGGCCATTTATGAAAGATAACCCACATGTTGAAATACACATGATGCAACTAAAATAATATAATTATGATGTAAAACCATAAAAATCTAAATTACAAGAAGGTCCTTGACTACCTAAGTAAGGTTCAAACCCGACCCGACTACCTATTCATGACCCAATCAAAGAGAGTTTGGATTAAATTAGCATAGTTAAGTATCATTTGAAGTAAAACAAGATTAATTATAGTTAATTATAATTAACTCAGGTTTGGACTTTACAGAAATCGATTGCAGAAATCATCTCCGAAGGAAGACCTCTCTCTATTTCTCTACCATCTCTCCCTCACTCTGTAGTCTCCCATCTTCCCTCCCTCTTTTGCCCTCCTAGTTCTTACTCTCATCTCTCCTCCACAGAAAAATCACTACATCAAAATTGCAAAAATGTCTCTTCTCCTCTCCCTCTCTCACCCTAGTCTCTCCCCTATCTCTACTTAACACAAAAAACCCCAAATCGAGATTGCAGAAAAATATTGGAGCCCCTAATGGATGGTGAAGAACGATTTCACGATATACATCTCGATTTATAACTATGGCTTCTCGGAGATTAAAAGCCTTTGACGGCATCATAGCTCCCGGCTGCTCCTCAGTTTTCAAATTCTTCATAGTTAACAACATCCATCTTGAGCTCCTTCCAAGTTGGACTTTCTCCCTAAATTTAATTTCAAAAATTTATGTGTTTTGTAAATAGGATTGATTGACCTATGCTTTAAATATAAGTTTGATTTGGAAGCATTTTAACTTTAACCTTATTTTTATCTCTAAGTAGAGTCAATTGGTAGTTTGGAATGGGAAAACATCTTTGGGTTAATGGCTTATAATTTCTACTTTATTTTGCAACAGATTTCATATGGGGTTTTAAATGAAGGTTGTAAGAAAGAAAAATTTGGTGATGAAATTATAAAGTAAAGATGGACCTCGGTTACGTAAGAACATTGTGGCCATACACTTAAATTTAAAAAAATCAAAGAGGAGCAGTGGATGACATTTAAAATTGTTGTGAACCATTCTTACTTATTTAGTACCCCTCAAAAAACTCACATGCCACGGTCACACCGCAGAATTAGTACTCCTAAAAAAATTGATAGATACTTATGCAGCTGCTGATATAATGTCAAATAAAAAAAATGAGACTATTAATTTTGCGGCCGGGGGAGCAGGGGAGGAGATAAAGTTGGTTTCATTGAAATAAACTTTTAAAATCAAATTAGAGACAAAAGGGAAGAAGCAAAGGATAATGATGGTAAAGTATTTTATGAATGCTTCATACAAAAGGAAAGAGAATTGTCCAAGATACTTTTCTTCTATCTATTGAAAAAATGATGAGGACTACATAAAACATGTATTTTGGTTTGATTATTATTTTTTAAAAGTCATATGAAGAATTCAATGATGTTGTCTCATTTGATATAGTGCACAATACGAATAGATATGGTCTAATTTTTTGGCCGTTCACCAAAATTAATAACCACAATCGTTTAATACTATTTGAATGTTCCGTAATATCAAATGAGACTTTTGATACATTTGTTTTGGTTTTCAAGAATGGATTGAAGTAATGCCAGGTGATCCACCAAAGGCACTATTGATAGACCAAAATCCTGAAATGAAGAAAACAATTAGATCCAATTTTCCCACCACAAGTCACCATTATTGTTTGGGGCATATCATAAAAAATCTACAAAAGAATTTAGGTAGAGTTGTGATACATAAAGGGAGCTTGATCCCAACTATTAAAAAAATCTCATTAAACTTTATCACAAGTAAAGGCTGAATTGGAATAATATCATATGATGTTGCAAGCAATAATTGATTAAATGTGATGTACTATATTCGTCACATTAGGTATAAATTTATATGAGACACTTATTTTTGGAGGGATGTCTACAACTAAAAGAAGTGAAAGTATCAATGCCTTCTTGAAGAAATACATGACAAAAAAAAAAAAAAAAGAGATTTGTGTGATTTTCTGTTTCGGTTTGAACAAGGCATTGCAATTCAAAAATAGCGTTTTTTGAAGGAAACCATAACACTACTAATGGAATGCCAAAATTGATGATAGATTTGCCAATGGAGCAAAAAATATCGGAAATATATACAAAGAAGATGTTCTATATATTCCAAGGTCAGTTCAAATATATATATATATATATATATAAAACATCCGACATTGTTGAGTTTGTAAAAGATGACATGGAACAACAAATTAAAAAATGACAATGAAACTTAGCGAACTGTCATTTTCAAAATGGAAGACAAAGAAACAAAATGTTCTTCTCAATTTTTTGAGTTTCAAGATTTATGTGAAAGGGTTCTACAAGATCTTAAAAAGGGTATTTGCGAGTTGAATGAAAAGAAAGTAACGACAGAAGATGACCATAAGAGAAAAGATAAAAGTGCTTATCATTGAGAGAGATATATTACACTAAATCATGCCATTACAAAGGGCTATCCAAAGAGATTGAAGTCCTTTAAGAAAAAAATTGAAAAAAAAAAGAATGTTTTGCAACAGATGTGGGAAACATGGTGTTGCACTTAACATGCAAAATATTAAGTCCATGAAATTGCATTATAAACTCATCATTTCATATAGAATTATTAACTTAATTAGGTTAAATGCATTATTTTTCATTGAATTTCATCATTTCATGCATTTTTACTTCAAAAATGAGATTTCAAGCAATTGATACACATTCTCTACTCATTGAATCATTTTATGCAAATTTTAAAATTTTCAAAGAACCCTTGTTGGTTCAGAACTTTTTTTGGAGGACTACCAATTCGACCAGGACTATTCACTACTTCATTAGTTGAGCTAATTTGCGGAGAGAATGAGAATTTTAGGACCTGCAGAACCCTAAAGACGAGTTCGAGAATAGTCCTTGTTGCATCAAGAATTTGACACGGGACAAACTTCGGAGCACAAATAGTCATTTTGGAACCCATATTGCTGAATTGAAGTTGAGAAAGAAGCCAATTGAAGAACTCACCAAGTGGACCCCATAGATACAAACAGGTGAAGGTGGACCAGAGGGAGGGTCCACTTATCTTGCACAAGTTCAAATAATTTCAAGAATTCTAATTAAAGTAAAAGACTTCTTATGGAGCTCACCATTCAAGCAGAGGAGATGTCCCACATGACAGGGTCCACATTGGATGCAGCTTTTGAATTATTTTGAATTATCTCTTAAATAATTCAATGAAGATAATTTTTATGAGCGATAAATACTGAGGAGTTTGGATGAGAAACTATTTAATCCCCTTTTTTTGGATTCAAATTCAGAATTTGTGTATAGATAGAGTCCACTGCAATTCAAGATTTAAAAATCAATTTCATTTTTCTCAAAATATCATAACTTTAAATAGTTATAATTCTTTGAGCATCGGATCGGCACAATCTACCTACCATTGGAAAGTTCTTTCATAGTAGGTATCTATGGACTGTAAGATTGTATAATTTAGAACCAAATTGATAAAGTTATGGCTTTAGGAAGTTAACTATTATGTTTTTGGATGGGATTGCAAACAAATCCACACCACTGAAGATTATCTATTGCACATCCCTTATGGGACCATCCGAAGATTAACCAAGCCTCTCCAAAACTTCCACCTCATCTTATCCTCATCTCATTCAAGCTAAGAAGAATAAGATATCCCTCTCATCTCAAGCGATAACCCCAATCCACAAGCAATAGAAAAAAGCTCAGATTCAATAAACCTGAGGAGTCACAAAACTATAAAAGGAGGCCACCATAGGACCCTCATTCCCAGCCAAATATGGACATACCATATATTTTTCTCTCTTCCTCTCTTCTTCACTTCTCTTTCTTGCATATTTTCTAATTTTATCTTAAGGTATTTTGAAGCCTTAGTCCAGAAACTAAGATCTAGAAGAGAGATTTCTGAGAGAACATTATACAAAAGCATATTTTTAATAAAGATCATTCTGATGTTCTTTGCAATGGAGGGTTGAGTTTTTGATCGAAGCGAAGAAAAAAGCTATGTAGTCTTTTGTTTGGTTTTATGTTGGTTGTTTCTTATTCTTTTCATTTATCTCTTTTTAATCGGCTTTTTAAAAGAAACATAAATTTGTCTTCATGCCAAAGGGCAGGGATGCTAAGGGCTGGGTTGGCCAGAGCCATCCCACTTTTGCTCGGGCTTGGGCCTTAGGTGTAAGTCATTGGGCTGAGCTTGGATTAAAATTTTAGGCCCATTTGTTATATTGGTCAAGCTTTGGCTTATGATATCAAGCCCAAAGCCCGGCCCCGCCAGAATAGGTGGATTAAGTTGCAATTTTTCCTTTTAAGTTGCAATTTTTCCTTCTTACATTTCTGATGTTGCATGCAAATCTTCTATGGTAGAAATTTTAAAAATTATTTTTCAAAGAATATTATTTAAAAGCAAACAATATTCGTTCTAATTGATTTGTACTAGACAAAGACCTCTTAGTTGTACTCATGCAGTTTTATTTTATTAATCAGTCATACGCTTTTATTAAAGAAAGGGGTAACATCAGCTTAAAGAGCAGAAAAGATAGCTTTATATGAAAATTACGTTCACTTTTAATAAAGACTTTTTTGCATTTTTGATGGATTTTGTTAAGTTCACAAATTTACATATTTATGCAACATTTTGAGATGAATTATGGGTTTAATTAGGTGAATAACATCATTATTCATTTAAAATCTTCAGTCTATGAATTTTCACCCAGGAACTTGAATTTTCAGAAATTTTCACACATTTTCTGCATTATTTAAGAATTTTTGTAATTTTTCTCTGAAGAGCCCTAGTTGGAGTAGAACTCTTTTTGAACGGATCCCGCTTCAAGTGGGCTCTCATTATTTGACAGGTTTAATAAAAATGTGCAGGAGATGATGGCCTAGAAAACTACAGGAAAATTCAAAAGCAATTAGGTCCCATTCACTTTTGGGCAGCCAAAGGGGGTCCACTCGTCTTTGCATTTTCATTCACATTTTCTTTGTTGATAATTCTAAGCATTTCGAAGAAATTTTCAAGAAATTCAAGATTTAAAGAAATTGTGAAGATAAAAGATTTTCACCATTGGCAAAGGGACCTCACACATGCACATGTGTAAGTTCAGACATGTGGGATAGCCAAGTGGGGTCCACTCTACTTGTTGCACACTTCAGATTATTGTTAAGATAATTTTAAAAAGATTTGAAGGAACCTCAAGATGTTTCATAGAAGGAAGGTCAATTTTGAAGATCATTTGCTTAAGAAGCAAAAATGCTCAAATTGGAAAAAAGCATATGAAGATGGCTAGACGTTCTTTGAGGTTTACTTTTTTTTTTAAATCAAAATCAGTTGTTGAGATTGAAGATATTATACATCCTAAAGATTCCTCAAATATTCAAAGTCAATGGGGGATATTTCAAAAAGGAAAGATGAAGTATACATGGAGAAAAAATAAGAAAGAAAAAGGGAAGAGACCATGCATGTGGAAGGGCATGCAACCCAGCCACCTCACTTCACCTTTAGAGGCAAGATATGAAGGCCCCACCTTTCTCAAATAAATTCAAATTGTAGATTCCATCAAGGCAATAAAAAAAAAGGCAACTTCGGTATAGAAAAAATATAAATAACCCACCATGGGACATCTTTGGAAGACACCACACGTCCACAGCAACCATCTCCATCTCTCTCACGTCCCTCACTACCATCCATCTCTATGCTCCCTCTTTCTACTTCTCTTTCCTCTCTCCTTTCTTTTCTTCTATTTCTCTAGTAAAAAAAAAAAGAAGAGAATATCTGTTTGGAGCCCTATTCCAGAACTAGGTTAGAAGAGTATGAGAGAAAATTGTAATTGCTATGAAGTTCTCAATGAAAATCACATCTTTTGTAATTGAGGAGTATATCCTTGGATCAGAGTGTTAGATGAAGTTAAGTGTTACTCATCGTTATTCTATGTCATTTCATTCAAATATTTTTGTCTCATGCATGTTTATTATAAAAATAAATCTACATTTTTGTCATTAACAACCTATGTTATTCAAATTTTTATTTGAACAATGCTTTAATCATAAATGTTTTCTTAATAGGTTTTCCTTAGATTGAAATTCATTGATAATCTATCTTTGATTAATATGTAATAATTAGTTAAGGTCATAATTTCATTAGGTGAAGGGACTTTTGCCTTAAATAAATTGTAAAAAATTGTGCTCTTGATAGACAAATTATCTGAAGCAGACACATTGATTTGTTTCCGATTTGAAGGTTTTTTTGGACAAATTATATTATCAGTTGCATAAAATGATGGTGGGACTACTTAATAGATTCATGACATTTTGATCTGTATTTATGTACTTTAGATCTAGAATTTTTCAATCTTATTATTGTTTAATTTTTTTTTATCTCTCTTGTCATTGTCATTGAAAAAAGAAAAAAAAATCATGTTTTAGTAAAAAAAGATTTCAATAGTGCTCCCTGTGGGTTCGACTTATCCTTGCCATTGTCTCAAAAGGACAACTGTGCACTTATAGTTTTAAGTAAATTGATTAAATTCACATCAAGATTTTGACATTGTTGCATTTTTCATTCATCACATTGAGGACAATGCTAAGTCTATGTTGGAGGGTGCGCGAGTCTGAGAATCAGATTTTTCTCTTTACAACTTTCAAGCACAAAGGACAAATGATGTATGCACTTCTCAAAAGAATTGCCAAAGACCGAAAAATCATCCATAAAAACCTCAATGAATCTCTCCACTATGTGAAAAAGTATGTTCATCATGCCCCTTTAAAAGGTGCCCGATACATTGCATAGCCCAAAGGGCACGTGCCTGTAAACAAATGTGCCAAATGGACAAGTGAAGGTGGTCTTTTTTTGGTCCTCGGGTGCAATTGGAATTTGATTATTACCAGAATAACCATCAAGAAAATAGTAATATGCATGACCAGTTAATCTTTCAAACATTTTATCCATGAATAAGAGAGGAAAATGATCTTTTCGGGTTACTGAAATCAACTTCCTATAATCGATGCAGACTCTCCATTTAGTCTGTATTATAGTGGATACTAATTCATTGCCCTAATTTTGAACCACTGCTATTCCAAATTTCTTTGATACCACTTGTACCGGGCTCACTCATGCACTATCAAAGATGGGATATATCACCCCTGCATCAAGTAATTTCAAGACTTCTGACCTAACCACTTCCTTCATTGCAGGGTTTAGTTGCCTCTGTGGTTCAAGAGAAGTTTTTGCATTTTCTTTCAGATGGATTCTATGTTGAACAACAGATGGGCTTATTCTTTTAATGTCTGCTATAGACTACTTTATAGCTTCCTTATGTTCATCCAGAATTTTCACAAGTTTTTCCTCTTGGACTGTGTCCAAGTCTGAAGCTATAATCACTGTGGTTTGGGGGGGGGGGGGGGGGGTTCTAGTGGGCCTAAAAACACATATTTCAAGGTATCTGGCAACTGCTTGAGTTCTAGCTTAAGGGGCTCTACAACAGATGGGACATATGGGGAAACAAATGAAGTCAGAATTTCATACTTCGGTTGTCACCTGGTATAGTTCGTGACTGGGGTTGAGTCTAACAGAGCATTGACTTCCTCAATTTATCCATCTATGTCAAAATCACTTCCACAGTGAGCCAAACAAGCCTCTAGTGGGTTTTCAAGATTTAAATGACGTAAGTGATTTTCCACTAATTCATGAATGCATCTGACTTCAAAAACCCCATCATCCTCATCAAGAGTTTGCTTCTGACATTAAAAATGTTCATCTGAACGATCATGGTCCCAAAGGAAATTTGCATCACTCCATTCCTATAATTGATCAAGGCATTTGAGGTGGCTAGGAATGGTCTCTCTAAGATCATTGGTTTTTTGTGTTTAACCCTATATGCGTGTTTTGTAAGACAACAAAATTGATGGAAAACACAATGTATCCAACTTTGATTAGAACGTCTTTGACTACCCCCTTGGGGTACCAAATTGATGTATCAACCAATTGCTAGGTCACATGACTCTTTTTCAACTCCTCCAAATCTAATTCTTCATAAACATAGTACAGAAGAAGGTTCACACTTACACCCAAATCTATCAAAGCTTTTTTTATGTAATGGTCCCCTATCTGGCAAGAAATGATAGGACACCCTAAGTCCTTGTATTTGATCGAGGTTAGATGGGAAATGATTGAGCTACCTTGTTAAGTTGAAAAGCCTTCTTGGGAACATTGGTAGTCCTTTCAAAAGTACAAAGGTTCTTCGGAAATTGTGCATAGGCTAAAATCTGTTAGATAGCATCAAGTAGTGGAATGCTAATTCTCACTTATTTAAACACTTCTAACATTTTATCCAACTGGGCAGTTGATTTTCCTAGTCGTAGCCTCTGGGGTTATGGTGCCTGTCAAGTCATGAATTTTTATATTGGGTCATACCGGTTTGTCGGGTTTGAGTTGGGTTAAGAGGGTCAAATAGATCGGTTTAACACATTTGGGCCTGAGTTAATGGACCCTTTTTGGGCCAGAGGACTCTTTTTGTAATTTCTTAAAACCCACTAGAAAGCAGGAGGCCCTTCTTTGTAATTTAGAAAAACCCCCTCTTTTATATAAACTCTACTCTTAGGGTTTTCCCCATTCTTCCATCTTCTTCCTCTCTTCTGCAACCAAGCTCTAGAAGTTCTCCAGGGGGAAACCAAGGTTGGGTCTTCTGCTCTTCAGATTTGCTTTTGGCTTCTAGATCCAGGCAAGTGGATAGCTATAAACAATGGCTTTTGATGACCTGCAATATTTATTAGTTACTTGTTGGATATCATGCCTTTTGTTGGATTCTTTTCGTTTAGGTGTAAATTTACGATTTTTCTTTCTTTTGATACCGGATTTGGATTAACAAATAGAGGTTAGATTTTTTGTCTTCTTACACAAAATAAAATTCAGTATATATTCATATATTGAGTTTTTATTATATATGTATATATAAAAAAAAAATGCGCCCGCAGCGCGCTGCCCGCGCTGGCAGGCAGCATGTGCTGCCTGCCAGCCAGGCGGCCTGGCTGGAGCCGGGCCAGCAGCGCCCAGCTCGGGATGCTGCTGGCCCAGCTGCGGCTGGGCCGGGTGCGTGGGTTTGGGCCAGCTCTGTTGGGCTGGCCCAGTTTAAATAAAAAAAATATTTTATACTTATATAAATAAAATTAATGAGAATTTTGGAATAGTGATTATGATGTTTAGAGGGTTATAAATTTAGTTAAAGGACTAGTATACTAATAAAGATTTGATTCTATTAAATTAAGTTACGTTCATGTTATTAGAAATTTGGTTAGGGTTATTTATATATTTAATTGAGGATTATGTAATTTTGATTAATGTTTATTTAGATTGATTTAAAATTAACTAAGATGTTTTTGGTAAATATTAAATCTTAATTAGATTGTATTTCTAATTCTAACTTGGATTTCTAATTTGAGTTAGATTTCGAATTGGGGTTTGAGATTTGTATCTTTTGTTTTGTATAAAATAAAAATGTCTATTAATACACAACAATGATATTAAGGAATTAATTATTCCCTTCTCCTTTTTTATCGTGACTTGATTTAACTTTGGATTCAAAAATTGAATATCTTTTACCTAATTTGTAAAACACACTAATTATATATAATTGGATTAGATGAATTATGTCTTTTAGGAATATTAGTTGAATGTTCACATGAGAATTATACTAAATACAGAATGGGAATGTGAGGTTCGGGATGCACCACATGATAGGCACCAAAAGTAGTATATCGGCATCGTGGACTCATATTTCCATTGTGACAGAGAGTTAGTTCTCATGTGCATATTTATCTAACTTGACCGTTGGTGGATTAGTGCTTACCCTCAATAATTTGAATAGACACACGTTCATAATACACTTTCAAAATTAAGTACTCAAAATACTCAAATGGTATTGGATTGAATGTTGGGATTGAGGGTTTCATATCATGGTTCATTCTGCATCGATATACGTATGTATTTGTAAATAAGTATATTTGTATATATGTATCTGATCGACTGCAGTTCGGAGGTGGACGTACGCCATCGGGTCAGCGTATACTATGGATAATAGTATACAGCTATGCCTTCTGTTATTATTTGCGGGAGTACCCGTTTCTGTTATTATCTGCGGGATTACCCGTTTCTGTTATTATTTGCGGGATTACCCGTTTCTGTTATTATCTGCGGGATTACCCATTTCTGTTATTATCTGCGGGACTACCCGTTTCTGTTATCTGTATACAAGATTTACCCGTTTCTGTATATTTATCTGCGGGAATACCCGTTTCTGTGCATTCATACCATTGGAGTTTGCATCTGATTTATTTTGGTTCATAATGAACATATCATTTAATTCAGTTGATTAATCCATTGTTGCAGCTTACCCTCTTGCCAGATTATGTCAATCTGACCCACTACTTTTTATGTCTAGGTTCCGTTACCGGTGCCGAACCGGAGGGTCAGGTTACGCAGGAAATTCCGCCGGATGGCGGAGTTGTTGAGTGGAGCACCGATGACATCACCTGAGGTGTCTCAGTGCTGTGCAGAGTTCGAAAACTTTAGATTATGTAATAAGGCCATTTTTGGGCCATTAGTTTATTTAATTAAATTTATTTGTTTTGACATTATAACTTTAATTGTTATGCTTCGAAGCACTTGACCTTGATTTTATTATTAATGAGATTTGTTACATGGTTGTTATGTGATATCCGTCTGCGATGAGTATGGATTTCAGTTCCGTGTGTGATTATGGTTGCTTGATCACCAAGCATAGCCTCACGAAGGACTTCGATCCACCCGGAATTGGGGCTCGTATTGTATATGTTAGAAAAATTTTAATTAGCCCCAATTCTCACACCCCTGGAACTGGGTTTGGATCCGGCCCAGTTTTGGGGGTGTGACAGTGCCTCGGAATGTAAGTTCGAGGAGTTGGCTCACTGATGATAGTTCAGCTATGATTGGATTCTCCTTGATTGGCTCTGGTTCTACCATAGGTTCAACATTGAAATTTGGTTCCTTAGTTTCCACATCTTCACTTGATTTTTCCTCATGTTTCTTGGGTACTTCCACCTTGTTATCAGCCTGTGTACCCAACCTAGGAGTGATTATCAATTTGACTTGCTCTTAAACTTTTCCTTTATTATTACAACTTGGCCCTTGGAATTAGGTTCAGGTTGATTAGGAAAAGTTCCCTTGTCTTTGGCACTCATCGAATTGGCCATTGCCCTTTTGATATTCCAATTTTACAAGGGTCTAAGTATGGCCATTTAAAATTTGAGTAATGGTCTGCTGGAATTGAGCAGTATTCTGAGACATGAGTTTCATGGCCTCTTTCAATGGAGCTACCCTTTGGTTTAGTGGACTAGTGTTGAAATTAGGCTTTTAGAAACTGGGTGGGGGCCTTGGCCTGTGATTAAATGGGCTGAAATTGATTGGCCTATGATGGGCCACCCAGAATTGGACCCTTGGTCTAAAAAAAGTTCGGATTGTCCCTCCAACTTGGATTATATGTGTTGGAGTATAGGTCATACCTCTACCGATTATCAAAATGAGTGTTTTGATAAAGTGTGTTCACCTCCTCAACAGATGCGGCCTGACCCAAAGTTATTGGGTCAATTTCACCATTCAAGACTTGATTATACTTCAATGACTCTAAAGTATTTAGAGTGGACGTTTGGTTCAATTTTAAGGCCTCTATCATCCTCATCAATGTGGCCAATTTGGCCTCTGCCTCAACCTCAATTTTGGCTTCTATCTTGAACATCCCCCCTTTCTCAAGAATGGAGGGTTTGGTGGGCTCCCTCTTGACAGGGGCCCACTGCAGTGTATTATCAGCGGTTTGTTCCAACATTGTCCATGCTTCATCCGCCATTTTTTGTGTAAAATTCCCACCATAAAAGGATTCCATCATTTGCTTAGTTGGGTAATCCATGCCCTTATACACAATCTGGACTAATTAGATCTTTTCAGATCCATGGTGGAGACACTGAATCAAGAGGTTCTTAAACCATTCCAAATAATTGTAAAGTGTCTCCCCATCTATCTAATAAAACCCATTGATGGCCTCTCTAATCGAAGTAGTCTTTTGTTTGGTATAGAATTGCTGGTACAATTCTTCAACTAGCTTAGCCCATGTAATGATGGACTCGGCCTGTAAGGCATAAAACCAGTCTTTAGCCTTTTCTTTCAAGGAGAAAGGGATTAATCTAAGCTTAAGGGCATCTTCCATCATATGATTTATTCTCATTGTCCCACAAATGTCCTCGAGTTTCCTAACATGTTGATATGGGTTCTCTTGGTCTACCCCACTGAACACTAGGAGCATTTGGATCATGCCAGATTTCAACTTAAAGGTGGCATTAGTATGAGGTAGGGTGATGCACGATGGTTGAGTTGTCTTGGTGGGGTACATGTAGTCCCTCAAAGTCATCGGTGGGTCTACTTGCTCTCTGTTAGCCATTTAATCTTCAAAAAGTGATGAACTACCTACAATGGTTAAAGCTAACTTGGGCTCTATCCTAGCTCTATCCTGATCAACCTACGGTTTTTGTTTTCTCACAATATCTTCCTCTCAGGTTTAGATCGCATGTACTAGGTTCAGCTCTAAAAAAATGTTAACCTAATATATGCAAGGTCCTAATGATCCTAATATAATGCACAAATCAAGCAGTCAAGCATAAGGATTGAGCACAAAAAAGGTCATAGGATTAACCTAAACACTAGACAGCTCCTAACTGGTGAATAGAATACTTGGGCCTCTAATTTGATCCTATGAAACCTTAGTTAACCAGGCAGCCACCAAGGCTATTGGGATGTGGTTGTTACATGTCTATGTGGGATATGACATGTTTTTATTTTTCTTTTGTTTTGTAGGGATGCTTTCCTTAAATTTCGTTTTATAGGTGTTAAAGATATTTTACCTAAATGTATTGTTCATGATGATGTATGTAGACTATTTGTGATTATCAACGGAAATGAACTGATGCTTTTCTATGTTGTTCTTCTATAATTTTTGTTTGGATTCTATGACATTTTGTTGGATGTACATGGGTTTGGTGATGGTGATATTGATGATCATGATTTGATACTCTCCTAATAGTGTTTTTTCAAGAGAACTTGTTCTTAATTTTCCATGTTCATCCCATATTTACCGCCATCGTGTGTGACCCATGCAAGTCAGATATGGGATGTACATCTGGTATGAACATTTCAACGAGTGATTCAAGAATTTTACCCAAATGAAGTCTCGGAATGAAAAAAAATGGAGGATTTTATCAAAAAATTCATCTAAGGTAATATCAAACCATAAAACTCACCCTAAGTGTGGGTGCATCGTGACCACACCGGTTCATTTTTTACCTAATTGGTGAGCATTGATATGGCCACAAGTTTTTTACACCAGCCTTGAAATCAATGCTCCCTTGTTTCCATTTAAACTCATGGAACATCTATTTCTTCTTCTTCTTTCTTCCATGAAAGAGTGGTTCTCAGGACTTTCATCTTTCTCCTTCCATGAAGAATGTCACCACTTGTAAGAGATATGATTTGGATTTCAAAGTAGGAAAGGGACCGCATCATGAATTTCCATCAATGGTCTACCTCATTTTGTTTACTGTGCACTACTTATCAAACCCAACTGATCAGAGTGGGAATTGAGTTGCATGTATCCAAGATGTTATGACACAACGCTGGGTTCGATAATATTACTATGGGGCTGTGAGCTTACATCCTGTCTTTTCCGAGCTGGGTACTTCCAACGGCAAAACTTTTCATATTAAAATTATGTGGTGATGTGTTAGTGGTTAGTTGTGCCACTTGTTTTCTACATTTATGTTGCTCGCTATTCAGTTTCCCTCGATATTTATTTTTGTGGTTGAACTTATAGTCGAAGTTGGTTCAATGTGTTATTACAATGGGATGCAGGTTCAATTGCTGCATTCCCACTTAATATAGATGATAGTAGCCCTAGTCTAGGTAGCCATAGTCTGTATCTTGTAGGCTAGGCATCAATCATCAGAAAAAAAAAAAAGTTGGCAAAGCTGTATCTCAATTCTATTGTTGTTATTCCTTCCACCCAAATTTCATTAATATTATAGCACAGCAGTTGAGGGCTTTATGCTGTAAAACTATTAAAATGAACTTTATGCTGTTAAAAATCATAGGCATTTTAAACGGATAGAAATTCATGCATCATGTATCTTTAACATATATGGGGCTCAGTTGTTCGTAGGTCATCTAACAAAATGTTGCAAATCATACAAACGCATTGTACTGACAAGCACATAACATGCTTCTTTTGCATATATGAATAAAGAAGATTTCAATGACCATGTAGATTCATCGACATTAATATTTGTTTTAATGAAAATTTAGAAATGCTTATCCATTCATCATGTTTCTTGTGCTTGATTGAAAACAGGGGAGAGCATTTATTTCACTGCTGGTGTAAAATACTTGCAATGATACCGATGCTCACCAATAAAATGAAAAAAATGAGCGAGAGTAGTCTTGTGTGACCACTCTAGTGCATCAAAACTTAGGGTGAGTTTTATGATTTAGTAGTCCCCTTAGATGATTTTTTTAGTAAAATTTTCAAAAAAATTAAGAACAAAAGTGATGCCAACTACTTTACCCAATTAAGTTTACCCAAACAAAAGTGATGCCGAACGAGTTATTCATAGCTATTCTTATACAAACAACATATGACAAGTTGGAGAGATAAAAAAATCTTGGGCTCTTCATGTCTGTGATCAAAATGTGATGTGACTATGGATTTTTCATTTGAATTAGGAGGTATTGTAACCCATTGGAAAATTTTCAAAAACCTCTGTTGAGTGTAACAGCTGAGAGGCAGGCATTGGAATATGTTCATTTGTTCTTCAAATAACATCCATTCATCATCCAAATATCCACCATCCATTCAAGCTAGAAATCAAAATATGCAACACATATGTCCACGCGGCCTCGTGGTGCTCTTAAAAGACATACAGTTTACCACATTATTTTCAATATGTAAACCACACTCATAATACAATATAAATGCATCACTACACAATTTAATTTATTTTTACTTTTTCCTTTATTTGGACGCATGTTTCATTTCTTCAACCGTTGTCCATAGAATTTCAATATGCCTGTCCATTGTCTTCTTTATATCTTCAATTACCATGCTACTAAATTCTTTTCATCATACATTTCATCTTTCCATTTGAATTTACCATAACATTGTTCATCCTGCTAAAGGAAGGTAAAAATTCATTACAAATAAGTTTTAGTCAGTTCAATAAATTATTGTGGCTAAGTTTAAAATTTTGGAGCACTACCTTCTCAATTAGGACACCTCCAAAAACTTTCCATTTGTATTAAACCTTGTCTCCACATGAGCATTTTGGTGCCAATTCACTGAAATTAGAATTGGACGATGAGTGCTTCTATTTGCAATCCAAAAATTTCTATTCATGCTCCGTCATTTTTTAAAAAAACATAAAATTACTGAAATGCCCCTACCCTCCTTTGCCCTATATCTCCCCTTCCCCACCTAACCCTCTTCCTCCGACTCCGGCGATGATTGGCATGGCAACAGAGGGGGACTAACCCCTCCTTCACTCTCCTCCCGTCTCCATCCCCTTCCCCACCTCCTGTCTCTCTCCCTCTCCCTCTTCCTTTCCCCTCTCTGTTCTCTCTCCCCCCCACGCCCTCCCCACCCCTCCGGCGCCCGTCTCTCTCTCTCCCCTTCTCTGTTCTTTCTCTCACCTGCCCCGTTGTTCCGCCCCTCCCTCTCTTGTGGAGAAAGGGGGAGGGAGAGGGAGGAGAAGAATGTGGGGGCATTTTGGTAATTATATATATTTAATGTAGTTTTTCCAAATCTTGTGATTTAGTTGAGTTTTGGTAGAAAGAGTGGTTGGTGGAGTTCAATAAGCCTCTCACCTTACCATGTTTGTGTTTAAAAAAGAGGAATGAAGAAAAAATAAGGTTTTACGAAAAAAGTCGTTTGCCAGCTGATCTTTTTGAAATAAATCGGCCCATATATGGGTCTGGACCATTGAGCATGCATCTAACTGGGTCCCACAATAGTATGATTTTGGATGAAATTGCTCAAGGTCCAGACCGTTTTGGCATGGTCCACCAAAAAGACCGAGTTTGGAAATTTCTAGCAAATCAGAATCATGGCAACAATTTGTGCAAAATATCATCGCGATACCGACCAATACCAATTCATAGAGGCCAATATGAAGCAGTATTTGCTGATATTTTGAGCCATGGATGTAACTCACTGCATATTATCATAACAAGTAATCATTCAAAAAAAATAATTATCATAATAAGTACACTCCATTCATCCATCGTATAATCATTTATATAAGCATCAAACATGTGCCCATGGAAAATGGTAATCTCTACTTTGTGGAACATCGATGCATTCACATGCCATGTTTCGCGTCCGCTGAATCATGCAAAACACAATAGTGGGCATAGGAATTCAGTGTTGCACCTGCTCACACGAAATGAATGGTCCATATAAGTCGGCCATCAGTAAACCCCCTCATGCACAGATGCAAAATACTCTCGTGAGAGAGGCCTCCCACAGAAGACAACTGTTCTTTTTTAGCCACCCGATGGGACAATGTAACCCTTTGTGTTTGACCCAAGCCTCTCACACTCATTAACCCTATGAATTAGTACTCATAATTTTTGACACTAATCCAAATTATACTCACCAATGAATTAATTTCGTAAGAAATATAAAATAAGAAACCTTTAAACTTGCATCTAAATCACTAGTTGTGATAATCTAATCGAAATAATGTCACCCAAAATCATACCATACCGTATTGGCACACATCTAACTGGGTCCACAGCGGACTTAAATTTCTGGACCTCACACAAACCCTGGTAGACATCTTAGGAGCAGGTGGCCCTTGGCGTTGATCAAGATTGGAAAGGAGGTCATTTTTGGTATTTGAAAAAAAAGAGTTGAGAAGTTGCCGGAGAACTCATGTTATCGCCGAAAGTCCTTACTTGAAACCTAGATGGAAAACTTAAGGCTTGTTTTCACATGTCAAATTTATTTTATCCTGATTTGAAATCTGACCAAAACTTGAACCATATTGTGAAAATTTCCCTCGAATAAAACATGAAACTTTCCTGTCGTAATCAGTTTGCCAATTCTTCGTGACCCTCTGGACTTTTAAATTGCAGTTTCCTTACCATGTCTTTCCTCATATGGTGTTTTGGCAAAGTTATAGTGTAATAATGGCAAGAGTCCACCAAATTCTAAAGTGCTCTAATTCCCAGCAACACCAGCTCTTACCCAGGACAACATATTTTTGTACAAGCTAAACTACAACAGGAGCAACAGTATATAGACTGGCAAAAAGAGAGAGATGAAAGTGTACAAATTAGAAGACCTTATCAATTATCAAGAAGAGCCTGCGGCACAATGGTGAGTGCTTACTATTGATTTGAGGCATGTTGGTATGTTACCATAACAACAAAAGGCCAAAAAAATAAAACGGAAAAAGCGAAGAAGAAATTGGAAGGCCTTATAAGTTACAATCCCTGTAAATGTACACGTTCATATTCAAGATCCCATGCTCAACAACTGATTTCTTCACTGTGAATTTGCATTACTCCTGTTGAGAACTCCATTCGCTGCAAAGCAAGAAGTAAATTCAAGTAGTCACCTGTATAAAAAATCAAAAAGCATAAATTAAGAACCCAAGTTTTATTTCTACTCATTGTGCACTTTCTGAATTGGAGGCCAAAAAGGGTGATAGTCTTTCTCCATACCTTGGTTAAAATGCTAGTATAGAAGAGCAACCACTTCAAATTTAGTATTTGATCACATGATGCCGTAACCAGAGATCATACATGACCATGTGGAAAGCATCGAATTTGATTGGAGGTGAATGCCACATAAAGTGCTTTTGGACCTAATTGCATACACCAGAAGTTACCAAGAGGACAAAAATTCAGGCAGATTGCAAATGAAAATAAAAAAAAACTTCACTACAGGATAGATATTCAAGCAAAAGTCTATCATAAAACCCCAACATATGCTATTAGTACTGGCCTGACTTCAAATGACTGTCATAATAATGGTTGTGGAAAGGAAGACTGCAAATTTTCAAATGGAACTATGGAATCCACTGAAATTCTAGAATGTTGTAAAAGACTAAAACCATTCATATTTCATGGAAGGCCTGAAACACTCTGAAATTAATCATATGAGGATTAAATGAGATTTGATTCATCTGAAGCAGTTGAATGACTTCGATATTCAGATGGATCACACTGGTTTTTTCTGTCATTTCATATAATGGTTTCAGTAATCAAATAACATTTCATTAGCTAAATTATCATAGTCATCGTCGTCATCCTCATCATCATCATCATCAAAGCCTCGTCCCAACTATATTGGGGATAGCTATATGAATTTGTTTCTCCATTCCATTCCAGAGTCTATCTTGGGCTAAATCCTTTGACAAGTTGCACTTCTTCATATCTATCCTTACCACCTCCATCCATGTACTATTCGGCCTACCCCCTCTTTCCTTAGGCCACAACCTACATAGAAATTTTTTTCCTCACCAAACCAATGCACATTCGATGTCCAAACCATTTCAAATGAGTTTAATACTACCCTTAAATGCTCACAAATGCACTCATTCCTAATTATATCTTTCCTATCTTAATCACACACCCATCTCAACATTCTCATCTTTGTTATACTTATTTTCTGCACGTTTTGTTTTCTGATTGGCCAACATTTAGCTCTATAGGTCTAGCCTGATATAATTGTTGTATTGGAAAACTTTTCCTTTAACATTATTGGTATGTGCCCATCAACAAAGCACTCCAAAAGCAAGTCTCCATTAGTCCACTTCAATCATCTAGCTCCTATCCTATGTTCTTACTAATTATAGAATCAGGGTATCAAAGGAATCTCTTTTCATTTTGTTAAAGTTCATACCAAGGTTGCAACAAAAGTTATAGATAGGTTGTCAAACAACATCATGAAACCTCCTTTACCCAAGTTTGGGACCGACGTAACGCAACCCTCCTTTATCTGGGAGGGGAGGGCGGTTTGGGTTTCGGTTACAACCAGTTACCTGATTCGTAGTTCGGTTGATTTGAATTTGAGTTAGGGAATTCACAGTTTGACATTTGCTTAAATCTGAAAATTCAATGGGGTAGCTTATTTAGTTCATTTTTCAATTTGCTAGATTCGCAATTTGAGTTGGATGAGTTCGACATACTAATTCCAAAGCCCAATTTGTTAAATACAAATATTATATCTTTAGATACTTCAATAAATATATAAATAATGATATTTCATAAAGAATATTATACAAATAAATATTTCAAAACCATCTCATTAACATAAATCTTAATGATATCCCATATACTTAGAGGGAGATTGTCATAAATGGTTCTGTAAGGACCCAATTCTTAGATTTCCTCCTTAATTTAATGATGACCATAATTTGATCATTCATGGACCTCACCCATTCATTAGATATATTTCACTAAAATTAGCTCTCTTGCAAATTATTTCATATCTTGGTGTGGGACCCAAACTAAATGATAGAGATCTAGATTTCAAGATATTCGGTTTTATAAGGGGATTAGACCTAATTCAAATTTGAATTTCATGATTTGGTAGGAGGAACCCATGTTGTCCCTCTAGCACACTCTCTCTCCTCCTTAGAAAAGGGGATCATCTTGCACAATCTTCACTCTCCCACCGTAACTGATCTTTGGAGGAAACCCAGGATATTCATCTCTCTCTCCCACTAAAACTCTCTCCCCTCACATGAAGGGACCCTATTTGCATGGATCTCTTTCCCACAACACCTTTACAACTCTCTCTCATATGAATTTCCTCCTTCACAAAAGCTCTCCTTCCCCTCCTAGGTAATTACCATATCCCCTTTCTCTGTTATTTTCTTGCTTACTATAATTTACTTATGATTTCCGGCTTATGTTTATTTCCGGTTAAAGTTCCTGCAAGTACCTCATACATCTCTGTTTCATTCCTTTCCTTTTCGCCATATCTTTTACTCCTTTCATGTTTAATTGTTATTATCTTTTCTGCTCTGTTTTTACTTTACTAGCAGCATCACCCCTCGAGTTAGACCAACCTTTTCCACCCACTTCCAGACAAGTCTTCTCACTCTAAACAAAAGGCTATCATTGTCATACTAAGTCCGTCAGGCACCATTACTGTGCATCTAAGCTTCACATTGCGATGCTACTAGATCTAGTACTAGTACCCACTCTTCCATCATATTTAACTATCTCCACTGAAACCCACATGCTCCTCATTGTCTTCATAACCAAACCCCATGCAGGACGAGATCATGCATAATTGGGACTACTAAACCAACTCAAAGAGGCCCCATGAATCCCCATCTTCACCGTAATTGTGGTCTTATTGCGGCCAATTTGTTGATCCCACACTGTCACAATATGCATCAACAACCCATGCACACTTCCTTTTTGCTCCACGCTCCACTCATCTCCAGTGCACATCATCCTCGACCATTTCAATCTCAACTTACCATCATCACCACTAACCTAAAACCAACCTGCGCACCCACCCGGGTACCCATTTTCTCTATTTCCAAACCACCTACATCACCATGACAATCATCCTTATTCATGGACACAAACCAGAGAACCCACTTCTGGAAATCATCTCCACCTTGCAAAACCCAACTCATCTCTTCACCATTTCCCATCTCGGACAATCACATTCACCTCCATCACCCTTAGCAATAGAGAAAATGGGTACCCGGGTAGGTGCGCAGGTGCAGGTTAGTTTTAGGCCAATGGTGATGGTAAGTTGAGATTAAAATGGTCAAGGATGATGGGCACTGGAGATGAGTGGAACATGGAACAAAGAGGAAGTGTGACAGCGTAGGATCAACAAAGGGGCCACACTTTCCATGAATAAATATGTATTCGTTGTGGTATGGCAGGTATGTACATTGTTGATTTAGCTTGTGATATGAAATGAAGATGAAGACCACAATTACAGTCAAGATGGGGATTCATGGGGCCCGTTTGAGTTGGTTTATTTGTGCCAATTATGCATGATCTCATCCTGCATGAGGTTCGATTATGAAGACAATGAGGAGCAGGTGGGTTTCAAAGGAGATGGTTAACTGCGATGAAAAAGTGGCTACTAGACCTTGGTTCTAGTGGTGTCGCGATGTGAAGCTCGAATGCACAATAATGGTGCTCGACTTGACCGAGCATGATAGAGATAGCCTTTGGTTTAGAAGAGAAGAAATGTCCCGAAGTGGGTGGAAAAGGTAATAATGGTGCTCGACTTGACTTAGCATGACGGAGATAGCCTTTGGTTTAGAAGAGAAGAAATGTCTCAAAGTGAGTGGAAAAGGTTGGTCTAAGTCTAGGGGTGATGGTGCTGATAAAGTAAAAACAGAGCATAAAATATAATAATAAATTAAACATGAAAGAAGTAAAAAAGAAAGGGGCAAGAAATCAAACAGAGATGTATGAGGTGCAGTGGGGAAGAGGGTCGACCAAATAGGGTCCCTTTATATGAGCAGAGAGAGTTTTAGTGGGAGAGAGATATGAATATCGTGGGGTTCTTTCTAGGATCAATTAGGGTGGTAGGAAGAAGATCGTGCAAGATGGTCCCTTTATTTAAGGAGCAGAGAGAAATGCCAGAGGGACAATGTACCAAATCATGAAAATCAAATTTAAATTAGGTCTAATCCCCTTATAAAACCGAATATCTTGAAATCTAATCTCTATCATTAGTTTGGGTCCCACCCCAAGATAAGAAATAATTAACAAGAGAGCTAGTTTTAGTGTGAAATATATATAATGAATAGGTGGGGTCCATGCATGATCAAATCTATGGTCATCATTATGTCAAAAAGGAAATCTAAGAATTGGGTCCTTGCAGGTTCAAATTGTAATATAGGCCCAATGGTGGGTTTACTTTTTCTCAACTCAAGATTTCAACAGGTTAATTAAAGCTGAGAATCTCAAGTCGTGAGAGAGAGAAAGGGAGGGAGACATGCAAATTTCAATGCTACTTTTTCTCTTGCTATTAAAAATTATTTTTTTATATTGTCAATGCTACTTTTTCTCTTTTAATTAAAAAATTAGAAAGACAACTATTAAACAATTACTTTTTATATGGATTAGAAATTACAGATGGGAATGCGAGTATTCAAAATATTAATTTTTTCTCTATTGATGGAATGAGGCTAGGACGATGGGACATTCCTTTTTCAACTTTTCATCTCCTTCTCCCCACTTCTCACTATTCATCATCATCACTCTCCATCCCTTCTCTGCAATACTAAAATCATGAATAAGGAAATACTGGACTCTCACAAATTGCAACATATCAAACCTCCAAATCCCCCCGAACCGAATTCCGAATTATTCAATTCTAACAATTGGGATTCGGAGCATAGGTGAGTGAATCAGGTAACTATGGTTACAACAACTGGAGGAGTTAATATGAATTCTAAAATAGTGATTAATAATTATGGTGGTGAAACATCATTGTTAATTAAAAGTGGCATTCCATTGGGGCAGTAATTGTTGCAAATCCGAAAGGCCTTTTTTTCTCCTAATGATGCATACTTCATGCCAAGGATTAAAACAACGATAGTGGTTGACAAGCGGCCGGCTGCCAAAATGCTACATAGCAATAGCAGCAGAAAGCAGTGCGATTCAAAAATATTGTCAAAAAACCCAAAAAAAATTCAAAAAAAAAAAATCAGAAAAGCTAGAATGTGTCTTTTTCGGCAAAAGTAACTAAGATAGGGGGGCATTGCAGTCCCCTTACTATGTGTGTGTCGTCTTTTTTTTTTTTTTTTTTTAGTGTTAGGGATCCAACTTAGAGAGAAACTGTGGTAAAAATGGAAGAAGGGAGGTAAAAGGAGAGAAAGGGGAACCTTTGAAGTGGTTGGTTGAGTTTTATAACTCTGCCGCTATGCAACAGCGCCAAGATTCAAATAGCATAGCGGCCCCTACCGCTACGGCTACTACGTTAATCCATGCTCCATGCTAAAAAGAAGAAAAAAAAAATCTCACTTCCCATTTCTTGTTGCAGTAGTGGACAAGTGCCATAGTTATGTTTATCAACGTGGAAACATTTATTCTAACTCTTTTCTATGTCAATGGTGTCAATACATACATATCCTAGTAATGTGCTTTGTGCTCATCGATATATCATAACACCTTTTTTAAGTTGTAGGAAACCTCTTGAAAGCCACATAAATAGATATAAAAATATGGAGAGAGAGAGAGAGATCTGCCCTACTTAGAATGTACTGCCTTGCTTTCTTTCAATGAAAAGTTATCATTAAAATATATATATATATATATATCCACAAACATGCATATAGTTTTTGCCTGTAAGGACTTTACCTCAACTAATCTCTTATGCAATGCAATGAATTCATCATCTGACACAGCCTTGAGAATAGATTTCAGCTGGTAGACATCATCCTCCTTAAGTATGAGAGAAAATTTTCGCCAATCAAGAATGTCGTTGAATGGCAAGTCATAGTAATTAGACAAAATTACTGCAAAAAAAAAAAGGAAGAAGGAAAACAAAAACCTACTTAGGAAGAATATATTACAAAACAAGGAAAGGATACCAAATCAACACAATGATACATATGGGGAAAGGTTTATTTGTAATTATAAGTTCCACTATGAGTTCTTTGAAATTTTAGAGCCCAGCAGCCCATTTATCTCAAATGTTAAAAGGCCTAAAAAATACTCACCAGGAACACATCCATAATGGATTGAATCTGTTATACGAGCACTATTGACCTGGGAACCACCGGGGCATATGCAGAATTTAGTCCGGTAAAATGTTTTCTGATAAACAAGCTCCCCAATAGCCCTATTTATGCGGTTGTTGCTAATAGCAAGCTCTGTGTCATTCTCCCAAACACGCGCTAAGATAACTCTAATCCTGGAATTCCGATGACCAGCCCAGAAGCCCAGTATTGTCCTGTGATATATTCTTGTTAATGTTAGTATTGAGTAGCTCAAGACAAGAATCCAAGCAGCTGTTTTAAACTATGGATGTAATTTTCCACAGTGGCATACATTAATGAACTACAAACTTAGGCATACAACTCAAACAGATAATAAATGCCCAGTCAGAATTCTGTATTTTGATAGACAGGAAACACAATATATAGACTATTCTGACTATATATAATATTCTAACCTGTTTCCAATATCATTTCCTCCAGCTGGCAAAGCAAAAGGTTGCAAAACTTGAGGGAGAGCCACATCCTTGTGTGGAATGTATCCAACATCATAGCTCGGGGAACATACAACACGGATGGAATTTTTGATGAGAAATGGAAGTCCTTCAGTTGCCCTCACACCAACATCATGGCAAGTAACGAAAAAATGATCAGCACCCAGGGTCCTATTCCAATAAGGGTACTTGCTTATTAAGCTTTCAACATAGTTCCGCACGATCACAGTCATGTTCTCATAAGTTGTTCCCTACAATCATTTAAACATACCACATACCAAATAAGATATAAATCATGCAGCACATAAAGGCCGTTGAGTCCAGATAAAGGAGATGAAATGAAGTGGGGAAATTTTCCAGTCACTGCTTTCCCACCGATTTTTTCCTCTTTTCTACATCCAAAAAACCACATAATAAACACAGCATAATTTTCATGTCAGTCAGAATTCAGTAAAACTGATCCTTGCATCACTCTACAATGTCAATTGATACCCATTTACTCCCTAATATTCAACCATTGTGTAAGCTCATCTAAATGTGTAAATCAGCAGTACATGAAGGCATGCATATGCACCAGTAAAGCACTCGCACATATATGAAGATCGAAAATGAATTTCAGATGAATATACACAGTGAAACTGTTGGGAATGAAATTCAAGTGCAACCAAGCTCATCAAAACATACAGCTGCTGATAATATCTCTTAGAACTAAGTAATGAAGTGTATGACTTAGTGGCAAGCATTTTGGACTCCGAATCCAGCTACCCAGTTCCAGCCTTGCTTGTTTTACTTTATAGAAGAAATCAATTTTAAAGGTTGGCAAGTTTTTACAGGCTACTTCTGTTCTGAAACAATCTTAACCTACGCGAACACAAGACCAGCACATGGCAAAGCAACCACCACTTAGCTTATTTCCAACTTTTAGGAGAACAAAAGTTGATAAATAAATAATCATATCAGAGCTTTATTAGCCTGCATTATGGTATATTGCCAAGAAATTGCATAGCAGTATCAAACCACCTGTAATTCAACTGAGAATATCATTTCCTCTTTAGATCAAATGATGCAGTCTAGGCCCTAAAAGCAGCCCCTCTTCAAATTAGATTAGAATTATATTATTTTTATTAGTGAATTTCTAATTAAATTGTTATTAGGGAAATTTCTATTAATTGCATAGGGTTTTCTGAGACATTAAGTTTGCTTTTACTATATATATATATGTGGCATTGTAGAGAATAAATACAATTTCGAAGTGTCTCCGGATACATGCTTGGGCACCCCTACACAAGCCCTAACCCTAAGGCCTGCATCTGTTTGGTATCGGAGACCGAACGATTTCCTACACTATTAATAGAAACTTTCCTAAGAACAATTTTATTAAAAATTTACTAATAAAAATAATATAATCCTAATCTAATTTGAAGAGGGGCTGCTTGTGGGGCCTAGCCTGCATCATCCATATTTTACAATCTTGTGGGGCAACTTATACAATCAATTACTTCTTTCTATTCGCTTAATCACGCATAGAAATAACAGTTTGGGTCCAATTCCTATACAAATGTTAGGGTGGGGTGTCATGAAATCAATTCTCGATTCCAGAATGCCAAAATACAAGTCATTATCATTATCATTATTATCACCATACCTGCCCTCTCATCTTGTGACAAGAGATTGGAATGAAGAAGAGATGCGCGCGGTCGGGATCGTCCGTCCGAAACTTACTCTCCCTGATGTTCTGAAAGAAATAGCCCTCGCTCGCGTACTTGCCCGTGAGCTTCCTCGGCGTCTGGTAGAAGGTGTTGGGGTCTCCGTCTGGGTATATGAAAACCTTGAAATCCCTCTCCATCTCCTCGTAGTTCCTCCGAAAGACCTCCGGAGAGTGATACACCGAAGAAGAAGAAGACAAACCCAAATGCTCGGCGTCTCCATCTCCGCCTCTTGTTGGGTATGCGTCTGCATGGACCTTCAGATCAGATCAAAACCTGCGTCATGAATTAGGGGGTCCCTGTGGAGGAGAAATCTGAAGGAGAGGAGGAGGGAGAGGAGAGGAGAGGAGTACCTGAGGAGGAGGAGGAGGAGGAGGAGGAGGAGGATTTATGGAGAGAGCAGAGGAGTGGTATTGGAGGAGAGGGTGGAGGGATCTGAGGGAGAGGAAGATGTAGAAGATGAGGGTGAGGGATGCGAGAGCGAGGAGAATGCGTTGCAGAGAGCACAAGGTATGGAGAGTGGAAGGTGGGGGTTTCACTGGGAGCATCGTGGGCGTATATCTTGGGGAGATAGGTCTTTTTAATGGCTGGGATTTGAAGGAGAAGGGGAAAGGAAAAGGAGAGCGCGAGGCAAGAATAAGAGCTGGAAGGGAGAGTTTGCGTGAGAGGGAGCAAGGGGGACTTAATGATTCAATTAGAGGGGACACGTCTCAGATCTATACGCGTCTTAAGAAAGTAGCGCTGAGCGCTTATTGTAGCTGAAGTATAGGGAGGGTCTGGGAATCTTGCAATTGTTCATTCTCTTATAGCGCTTAGCGATTAGTCTCACAGTATTTTCCCTTCTAGGGTTTTCCATGTAAAAAAATTGATGTCTTCCTTTTTGGTGTTTGTTTTGATTTAGTTCTCTAATTATTGTTTTAGTTATCTGAATTACATACTAGAAATCTATGGGGACATGAACCCTCATCGTTTTTAACTCTCAATTGGTATCAGAGTCGGTTCACACAAGAACTCTCTTTTTATTCTTGTGACGTGTGAATTCATTTGATTTCAATTATGGATCAATTAAATTGAGAAGGCGCACCCACCACCCAAGCACTTATACTAGATAGCACAAAACTATGCCTACTAGAAAGTTCATGTGACTGCTTTTCTTCAATCCATTGATGAAGATGTCTTGAACTCCATAGAGTTCGGATATACTAGACTTGCTGTCGAGTTTGAAGGAAAAACCATTTCAAAATCTAGGGATAAATGGTCTAAGGAAGAAAAACATGCTTCTAATTACAATCGCAAGGCTATCAATGCTATTTTCAATTGTGTTTCTTGTTCTGAGTTTTGCAACATTTCTACTTGTGTGTTTGCAAAACAAGCATGAGATGTTTTATAAATTACTCTCGAGGGTACTTTGACGGTGAAACAATTTAAGCTTCAAAGACTTGCTATGGCCTTTGAAACACTCAGGATGGATGACGATGAATCCTTTGATGATTTCTATACACAACTGAGTGACATTGCCAACTCTAGCTTTAAACTAAGTGAAGTAATACTTGAGAATCATATAGTTCACAAAATTCTTAGATCTCTACACAAAATGTTTCATGCAAATGTTGTAGCAATAGAGAAGAATACAATTTTGGATACACTCAAAGTTAACCATCTTGTGCAAAACTTATAAACTTTTGAGACAAACCAGCATTCTAATGGGAAATCTTAGGGAATGGCCTTAAAGACTGCTAAGGAATTAGAAGAGGATGCGGATGCAGATTTTGATTCTAATGAAAATGATTTTCAAGTTGCTACACTTTTTGTAAAACAATTTAAAAAATTGATCAAAGGTAAAAGACCTGGCTTGAAAAAATACTTTCAGAATAATAAGGCCCCTAACAGATCCAATGCTTTGCCCAAAACTAAGAAAAAATTCTACAAAGATAAATTTTCAATCTATTCAATGCTATGAGTGCAAATGATTTGGCCATGTCTTTTCTCAATGTGAAGATAGGAACTTCAAGAACAAAGGCAATGTTCTAACTGTCACTTGGGATGATGAGTATGATGATGAAAGTAATGAACTTGATACTTCATCTCTTGGCAATGACAGTTCGATGTTTATTGTGTTTATGGCTAGATTTGACTTTTCATCTTTGTAGGATGCATCTGAAAAAGATTCAAAACCCGATGCTGAAACTATTGATTGTCTCAGGTTTGATGGTGTGCAAGATGATGAACAAGATTGGAAAGAGTTTTATAAATCCCTATGGAAAGATTGTACAAAGATGATTAAATTAAATGACAAGATGACGATGAACTGGAAAAGAACCAAAAATTAGATTTCCTCTCTTGAATCGAAATTAGAAGAAGCTCTTAAAAAGGTAAATTAATTGGAAACTTAGCGTAATCTGATGTCTGAAAATCTTATTGATGCAGATAAGAAGTGAAATCTTCTAATTGAGGAAGCCAAAAAATCTATAAAAGAGATTGAGTCATTGAGGAAAGAGTTTCATACATGTCACAGAGAAAAAGAGAATTTGGACAGAAACACCAAGATGATCTCATCAGCGCCGATGGCCACAAAAGCATTGCTATATCGTAGGATGAACACTGGATTAAAAAAAAAAGAAGAAAAGTGGATGACATCATGTGTAATAAAAAATCGGGAACTGACTGACATGGGATTGCCTACATCGATGGTACATCTACTTATTTTGTTCTACACATTGTACTAGTGAATCTTGTTGCCAGTACACTTCACATAAATGCGTCACATCCTAAATTCGTTCCCAAATGTTACTTTTGTGGGATTAAAGGACACATTCGACTACACTGTAATAAATTGAGAAATCACAATAAAAATCAGTGAAGAAAGAAGTAGCCTTCTCCCTAAACGGTCAAAATCAGAGCCATTTTGGTAAGAAAATCCGACCTACATTGTTGTGTGGTCTATATTGCACTAAAGGCAAAAAAATCGCAAGTATGGTTACCCAAGCTTCAAAAGCCTTTGAACAATGTGTGTTACTCATGTCCAATTGGTAAGCAACTAAGATCATGGCATAATAAAGTAGAATATTTTGCCACCAAGAGACTACTTGAAGGCATTTGCCTTCTTCCTTGATTTTGTCTAAATTCATAAACTCATATGCCAATGCTTTCTTTTACAAGTACTTTATATGAAATTAGGCCATGGATGCAAGAGATTTGCTTAGTTTTTGAATAATCTATCTTAGTGCATGTTTTAAGGATTTTTTATTATGTTTAACAGTACACATTAATTTATATGGATATTTACTTTGAATTATGAAAAACTAGAGTTGATGTGATGCATAATTTATTGCACTCCTTCCTTTGATGTCCTATTTTTTTAAAAAAAATTAAATGCAAAGGCCAAGGCTACTTAAGAGCATGTGTGATAGCTTCCGGAGAGGGCTATCATACTCATTAGTGTGAAAGCCACAAATGAAGGTTCAATATTTATATATATAAAAAAAAAAGCAAAGCAAAGGGGGGGGGGGGGGGGGGGGGGGGGGATGTGGAAGTGAAATGGGAAAAGAAAAAAAAACAAAAATTATGTGGCATTAAGGGGGAGCACCTTAATAATTTTTATTGGGTTTGGTTTTGCCTATTTGGTGTATATCACGCATAAAACCTGATGAATGTTAATTTTTTGTTGATCATTGATCTCATTGTAATGTTCCATGTAAGTTATCCTTCGCAAACTCACACACATGTCAAAACCCTGAAAAACATGTTACTTTGATTATTTGGTTTTTTTAAATTTACAAATTCTAAGCATTCATGAAAAATCTTCATATATATCTTTACATGTGTGTATGTTGTTATCTCTTGAGGTCATCATTGATTAATTTTGTTGTTGGTTTGTTACTTATGCTGAACTTGTTTAATTTATGCTTTGATTCCTAGTTATTTAATCTATGCTTGCTTACTTCCATTTTCATATTCATTGATTCACTTTGTCAGTTCTAAACAAAAAAAAGGGAGTAGCATACATTTTCTTATTTGGTAATAATATGATCTTTGTCAAAGCATGGTTCATTTCATGTATTTTTGTAGGTGCATATTTTAATTTTTGGAAAGGTAAAGGTTTATGTAAAGCTTTTTGGTTTTCTTGCTAGGATTAGATTCTCTATAAATTTAAAGAATTTTGTCCATGAATTGTCAAATGGGGAGATTGTTATGCTTTTTAGTATTGCTAATTCTTGGGTTAAGGACAATAGCTCGAGTCCAAATAGAGTTGTAATTTTACTTCTTTAGATTTGGATTGTAGCGTTCTTTATTAAGTCACTTAAAGTGAAGAAATTTGAGGCAGAACATGAAGTGTTGAAATTGGAAGCGAAATGTGAGTTTAATCGATCTAACTTAATTTTGGTTGACCTAACTTTGCAAGAGTTGGAAAGTTGGAGGCAGAACATGATTTCATGTTTCAATCTTAATTGGATCCTCATCTTAAGCCATGAACCTAAGGCTATTTAATGCCATCTCTTGTGAACCCTAACCATGCCTTCCCCCTATTATAAATGTAGAATACCTGTTAGAAAACTCCTCTTTCTGGAGCAATCAACTTGAAGGGTTCCACAGTGTTTTAATTCTTTTGCTTATGGAGGACTTGCTTCTACTCTCTTAAAGAAGATTGGAGCGTCTTGAGAGGCATCAAGGCAAGTTGACTCAAGCATGGCAAATGGTGAATGATGAGTCATTGGCAAGAAGAACTATAATCCTTTGATTGAGTTCAACTAGGGAGGGTTTGTGAGTAGATCTTGCAACTGTTCATTATTTTATAGTGCTAAGCTTTCCCTTAGATGAGGGGATTGGTCTCCTTGTCTTTTCCTTTTTAGGTTTTTCCACATAAAAGTTTTGGTGTCTTCTTTTGTGGTGTTTGCTTTGATTTAGTTCTTTTAATTGCTATTTTAGTTATTGAACTGCATACTAAAAATCTATCGACACCTGAACCCTCATTGGTTCCAACTATCAGGACTCGAAGAAGCCATATTTCTTTAGAGCATGTTTGTGTAGAGCCGTTACCGTAAAAACCTGTGATGCTTATTTTTCTTTTATTTGACTATAGTTGTTCAGTGTAAGAAGGATGCTATAAAGAATAAAAAAAATAGTCAAATTTCTCTTATTAGCATAGAAATTAGAGTTCAACCCTTTCTTATGGAAATTGTGTTTTTGTAGAAGAGGAAGCCTGGTTTTCCGCTTTGGGTGACGTACAAAAGAACATCCTTAATAAAAATCAAAGTTTTAGTCATGTAAAAAGTTTTATTTTGAAATTCTTAGAATTCCAACCATTTTGGCATTTGTAATCCTTTATCCAAGATGAAGAATTACAAATTCCACCAATGGGAACAATTTTTGGGGAATTGAAAATTTCCCAAGACATGAATTATTTGAATTCTTCTTTTTTTAAAAAAGAGGATTTTACCAAAACAGTTATCTAAGTTGAATCTAAACACAAAACCTCTTCTAAGGTGTGGGTGCCTTGGTTATTTTTTAGCACCTAAGTGAGTAGCATCGAATTCACTACAGGGTTTTTACATCAGTGGTAAGTTTGATGTTCATTCCATGAACATAGAGCTCTGAGTTTATTCATCCTAATAAGAATATCACTTACAAGGATTGTGCTTCCATCAACATATTTGAAAGATTTGTGAAGGTTATGATTTATTTTCTCCTATTAAGCTTTTCTTTTGCTCCTTTGTTTGTTTCTATCTAATATTCTTACCGACTCTGTTCTGATATCATATAAACTCTTTCATTTTGTCTTGTATATTTCAAAATCTTTCATATTGGATTTTTTGTGCTAGTTTCATATTGGTATTTGCAACTATAGATTTATATGGTAGTAGAGTAGTGATTGTTCCTCTTGTTTTAGAAATAAGTATAAATGGTTACTGTAGTAGGATGTTGACATTGGCAATTGTTTTAACAAACTCTATAGATGGTTATGTAGAGTGTTTTGTTTCAATTTGCATAAAATCATTCACATTTGTATGGTTAATTATATTGGTGATGTCTATAATGATATTTTATTTTTGTTGTTGTATATGTTGTGAAAGCATGTTAGGCAGTGGCTTTTAATTGTATTTCATTATGATGGTGAGATTGAATTTGATAAAAAAAAAAGTCAGCAATATAAGGGTGGGAGTCAAATGATTAGGTATCTATCAAATGACGTTACATATAAGTCATTGGTTGACATTGCACTTGAAATATCAAAATGGGACATAAGTGTTGAATGCAAGGGTATAAAGTTCTTTCTTTGTAAACAGGATTTTGCTTTGTTGATAATTATACTTGATGATAGCGACAAACAGGTCATGTTCAAGGCTTTTGAAAATATCTACCTCTAATTTCTTTATTTATCACAAGAAATGACAATGAGGCACATTTATATCATAAATATAATAGTAGGTGCATAATGACTTTGCTTTATTCTACTTTAACTTCAATATAATAGATGATTTTCTCATATGTGTTAAATTTGATGTTAACGCAGCTTTGATAAGAAGGAATGTATTTCGGATAAGAAGAGCAAAATGAAAAGTGATTAGAAAGGAAAAGGGTTGTTAGAGATATCTCATTTAAAAGAATTTATAATAGTGGATCTAAATGAAGACATAGATGTGTACTTCTCAAGTGAATTTAATGATGTAACTCCTGAATATGAAATGGAGATGCAAAAATTTAGGACTAAAAATGAAATCAATAGATTTGAACTAATTAATATAGTTTGTGGTGAAACAATTATAAATTCAAATGCTATTCAAATATCAAAGGGTATCGCAAGTGTCTTAGTTAATGAGTTAGTAATATCAAAAGGGGTGTTTGAGCCTTCGTCTTTAGATGGTATGGTTCCTACAGAATATATAACTGACTTGGGATGATTCATCAAAGGAATTTTGGTTAGCTTGTGAGTTTTTGGACCATGAAGCTTTTAAAACAACTCTATCGAAATTTGCCGTACACAACAACTTCATCTTGCTGCACCTTCAAACAAATATGAATAAAGTTACGGCCCATTAAATAGAGGATAACTATCCATGGCGTATACATGCTTCTATGGTTGAGTCAAGATCCATATCTAAAGTCTGGACGTAGAGACCCATACATTATTTCTTGAAGCCAATGATTGGAACTTCTCATTCTCATGCGACTACCAAACTCTTTATAGAATTTATTGAGAAGAGACTAGAAATAAATATCAATATGTAATCAAAAGAAATTATAAATGAATATCAAATGGAATTTAGAACTCGTGTCACATACAGAAAGGCACATATGGCTAAGGAGTTGGCTTTGTGTAAAGTTTATAGATCATATGAAGAATCTTTCCAATTACTACTGTTTTAATGCATTAAGTTGGAAATGACTAATCCGATCACACACACAAACATGGACATTACGATTGATGATTGGTTTAGACATTTCTTTTGAGTGTTTGGTGCTTGCATGTGAGCTTTCCAGAGTTCATTGAGGCTAATGGTAGTAATTGATGACTCACACCTATGTGGAAAATATCTAGGTGTCCTACTTATGGCTATAACTTATGATGCAAATCATCAATTGTTTTGCAAAATACCACAACATATACTCATCTCAGTGCTTTGCTTTTTCCTCATTTTTTGCTTTAAGCACATTATTGAAACAATTCTCCCACAATGCTTGTTTGCTTTTATTGTGATTATTGTATTCAATAATAACTCTTTTAATCATTTCCTTCCGCTTATAAGGCCACATGAATGGGGAATATACTACTTGTGGTAGTCCAAATTGCTTCATCACTATTTCTGGATTATGCATTTGAAAAATCCAATAAAAGATCAACATTGTAGATAAAGATAACAAAGTCTAATCGACTTTTGGAACCTCCTGTGCGATTTCTTTGCCTCGTTTTCTATATGGTTGCCAATCAAACTGCAAACAATAATGAAAAAGGTAATGAAATCTCAAATAATGTATAACACTATATATAATTTTCAAGTTTGAGGAAACAAAAGCAAGAAGTTACATATGCATTTGTCATATTGTTGAGTTGTCTCGGACTTGCTTCACCTATGTTAGGTACGTTATTCCTCTCAACCTATTCCCACGTCCTAACAAGTGGGAACATCAAATCTACATTTGAATGATGGCTAAGTTTCAGGGATCGCCTTATAGCTCTCCTCATGTATGCGCAAACCTATCAACAAGCAAAGACAAATGCATATTAGCATTATGCTTTTAAGACTTTCCAAAGGAACAATGTGCGACAAATTAGATGATACTTGAAGGAGTTGCAATGTGCCTATCATTGCTCTTGTCTTCTTTGCCAAGAAACCTCTCATCCTTATCTTCAGTGGCCTCTACTTTCGGTAAATCTTCTTTATTTGACTTTGACCAAGCCACTCCCCTAGACAACATCCGGTACAAGTTTATAAGACAAACATGACCCCAAGCGTAGGACTTGAATTCTTTAAATAATTTCAATAAATACATGGAGCCCCTTGTACCTGATGAAATATTAAAAATTTAGCCTGAAACTAAGAACAATAAGTATGCTCATCAGATTTAACAATAAATACGTTGGGCCCCTTCTTCTTTTTAACCTTCTCCTCATCAGATTCACTAAGGTTGAAATGCTCCTCCAACTATGTGAATTTAAGTCTTATTCTAGTAGTACCAATGGCTGGTCGAGGACGTATGCCAAGCAACTTCTCACAAACCCCATCCATTGTGTGAAGTAGAAAGGTACATCCCGTAACAACGAGACCATCAATTGGTAGCCCATAAATATAGGCCACATCCTCCAATATAACAGTAACCTTACTAATGGGCAAATGAAATGTATTGGTCTCTAGCCTCCACCTTTTCACCAAACCAGTTATTAAGGCCCAATCAATCATCATTTCTTCCATTTTGGTCATTTGGTGTAGACTTGTTAATCTGACGTACTCCATTTGTCTCCTATGTAGTTGTCATTTTTGTGATGGATTTATGGGGATACATCTATATCTCTCTAATTCTTGTAAATAATAATTACAAGTGCATTTTAGCTAAACACATATTCAATTCAGCACATCGTAATGTAGAAACTAGGTGGTTAAGAAATTACCACTCCTCTAGCAACAGTAGATGATATGTGATAATCATTATCAAATAAGAAAAAGTAGTTCACGACCTTCATGTGAGGGAGCAGACATCTGCAATATACATGGATTCCTCACAAATATAGTCAACATGTGAATATTTATCAAAACTTAAAGCTTTTAAGCATATGAAATATACTCATAACACGCAACTCCCAACTTAATGCCACAACACAATTTCTAATAATGTTTATCGAAAAATCATTTGTCACAAATGTATCATAAGATAGTTAAACAACATTTACCACTTATATGAATAACTTATACATCATTCCACCAATTTCTCATTAAATTCAATCATCAACTATTATATGTTTTCTTATAAACAAAATCAAACTATGATGCTACCAATTTTCTATGTTAAGAGACATCAATACATGAAGAAATGCAGCACTATTAAAATACATCCAGACGTGCCCAAATTTTCGTGAAAATATTCATATGAACTTAAGGAATGTAATAAAATTTGAATCTAGATAATTGGTCAAACACATTGTAGGCATCAACTAGGAATGAATCAATTGTGGAAAATGGAAACATGAATGGGAAGAAACATATGCAGAAATGTTGAATCAATGCAACGAATGAGATATTGGAAGAAGGTTGACAATAAACATGTGGGACATTCATCAAAATCACCAAGAATAAGATAAGTTTCAAAGACCAATCAAAATCGCATGAAAACAAAAAAAAAAAAAAAAAAGAAGATGACAAAGGGAGAAGCTTGTACCTTTGCAAACAGTCCAAATCCACATAACTGTTGCTTATGGGGATGAAAGAGAGGCAAAGGGACTACAAGAGTTATGCTGGTGGGGCCAAATTTTGTGTCTCTCAGCTAGCTGTGGGACGTGTCATTTGTCCTAGTTAGTATAATATTTGGCCACATTATGAAAAAAGGAAGGGGGATATTTTAAGAAGTGGCCCACTGGTAGGATTCCTTAGCTGTGGATGAGAAAGATACCTCAAACAAGTATATCGTTTGATTGAAGTTAGCAGGTTCATGTGCCAAAGCTTATTCAATCCTAGTTCATTTAGATATTGGGCCTAATATTTAGGCGAAGATCCAGCCAACGGGGCTTAAAAATCAAGGGCAATCTTGGCCCAACAATTGTCTGAATATGTTGGACTGGGGTGGACCTTTAAGGATATAAAGGTAAGGGGTGAGGTCCGTAAAGAACAGGTGCGTTTTATGTTTGGGCCAGATAATTAGGCCATTGTACAGCCTAACATAAGCAATGTTCAGGCCAATGTGGGCTGGGCTCAGGCTGGTTGCCTTATACAGGGCACCTTTGCAAGTTAAGATTGCCACTAGGTTGGTTTAGGTTTGGTTCATTGCTGTTAGAGCTGGCAAAATCCAGCTAGACCCACCAACTAGGCCCGGTTCTAACTTGCCAAACCTAGCCTGTTTAAAATACGGGTTAGCTTAGGGTAAGGGCTTACCAACCTGTATAAAAATGGATCGGGTTAGAGTTAACTCTCCAAATCCGTTTAACCTATTTAGATTTTACTAATTTACCATGACTTTTCAATTTTCATGTGACTTTTCTTGTTCATATGGGCCATAAATTGTGTACTCTTAGTCTCATGTGGAGGAGTTATACAAAATTTTGATATTTAAAATATAAAACTTATTTTTTATTTGACAATATATTGTTTTTGTAGTTGAAATATTGATATATGTCTTTTATTTTTCTGTTAACATAGAAATTTATCTCTAAAATATAATATGAATGGAATAAAAGAGTATTGATGAGTCTTATACTCATGCTCAAATATGGAATTATAATATTGAAAAAAAATTGAAGAGAGATTATCTCAATAAATGGGCTAGAAAATATTTATGGATTATGGTCATATTTTTTACACCTTAAAAATTGATAAATTATAAATTCATGTTCAATGCAATATTTTAAATGAATTTAGATGTAAGGAGAGCTTTACAAATAAAATTGGGTCACATAAAATGAGTTAGACCATACATAAAATGGAAATTAAATAGGCTTTGTCGGATCAACCCAACCAAACCTGCATCACATTTGGTTTAGGAGGATCGGATTGCGTTGACCTGCCACATGTGTGGGTTGAAGGTTTTCAACCCGTTTTAAAAATGGATCAAGTTAGGTTGGAACCAATAAATTCGGACTCGAGTTGACCTGATCGAATTTAGTCAACTTGACCTGTTTGCCAGGTCTAAATTTGCTATTTACTTTTCACATTAATGAATGTGCTCAATCCGAAACCCATCCATTTGGTTTAGTGGGTTGGGAATGTGGTTGGGTCAGCATGGGTGACGTTGACAAGGCTTGTCTATAGTTTGAAGTTTAACTTGTATTTGGCCTGTTTTTTCAGTGGTTTAACTAGACCCAACCTATATAATCTTAATCCAAATCCAATGGCCTCTCTCTCTCTTTCTCTCTCTTAATTTAACTCTTGATTTTATTTCATTTCACCTCTCATACAAACAAACATGCCTAAAAGCAGTACCAGCAGGGGGTGAGATTTAAAATTTTCAAAATTTTAAAAAACACTATTATGTTTTTAATATTTTATAATTCTTTTTACTTATAGCCCTCCAAAATTTTTAGAAAACTCCTTACATATTTTGAAAACTATACTTATTTTTTATATGTACCCTATCCAAAACAAATTTTTAGATAGTAGCCCCCTCAAGGAAAAATTCTTTGGTCCGCCCCGGTGGCTGCAGCCACGTGATATTTACCTCGAGTGCAAGGATAGAATGTCCATATCATTAGTAATATGATTTGTTGCACCAAATTCTGTGTACCAGGTTTGATCAGAACTACGGTTGCAAGTTGTTGCCAAAGACGCAAGCTGAGCAGGAGGGTGTTTTCCTTGGCAAAAGTAGTTCATCCAAGAGCAGTGTGCCCTGTTCTGTTGTAGATTTTGGCAGCAAGGGCTAGAGTTTTGAGAAGATGACGAGCCACAGCCTTTGTTGTTATTCCGGTCTCCATAGCCTTGCCCACAACTGCCATTTCTGCCATTATCTTGATTATTGGAGCTGCACCCATTACTAGGTTTGCTGTTGTCTTTAGGGGCAGGCCCAGGTGTGGCTGCAGTTGCACCTGTCAAACCATGGTGCGCTTCCGAAATCTATATAAAAATTCTAAGTGCACTTCAAAAAATCATTGTCCATCTTCAAAACCTCTTGAAAATCCTCGGTTTGGCCCCAAAACAAAACCACCTATTAAGGTCTGCAGCCCTCAGAATAAAATCCTGGGTCTACCACAGGTTGCCTTTGGAAGCGACTGAGGCTGTTGAGGATTAATCAGGACTGGTTTGCTGGGAGCCATTAATATTCATTTCTCCAAATATTAACGGAACATGGAGTTCCACGAGATTGATTGGGAAAGACCGAGTTCAAATGAGATGTCTTGATTCATCAGGTGGTAAACCATTTATTGTGTGGTTTATTAAATTCTAATTATCAATAGGCCAAGATGCCACTGCTAAACTATTTGAAATATGCCTTATTTTCTGAATATAATCTGAGATGGACAAGGAGCCTTTCTCGATAGATTGCAGTTGTGTTTTGAGTTGACTGAAATGAGAACGAGATAGAGAAGCAAATTGTCTAAGCCTAGCCATGCTTCATGAGAAGAATTGAATCCAACCACATGAGAGAGAAATGGCTCTGAGAGTGTTGCATTGATCCAACACAAGAAGGTTTGGTCTTGTTCCATCCCGGTCTGGTAATTCGGATTGAGTTCTTTGGAAACATTTACATTAGAATCAATCAGGAACTCAGGAAATAAATGCCATCAAAAAAATCTAATGAGGCCATGAGCTCACAAAACACGGATGAACTGGGATTTCTGGAGCAAAAAATTGTTGTGTTCTAATTTTACTGAAACCAAATTTCCGATTTTTGAAATGAAAAAGGTTGGAGCATGACTCGCAGAAAAACCACCAGACACACGTTAGTTAGAATCTACAAATAACTATGTTATTAATTAGAATCTACAACTAACTCTGTTAACAATATTCTATTGAAACAGAACCTACAACAGATACATTACAGACAATAACTGTCAAAGTCCAGTTAACCACCCAGACTCTAAACTCAGTGGTTCAATACGTGGTTTTCTAATACTGCAGGCCACGTTTGTGTAACATTTAAAGTAGTGTGATAACTCAAAAAGTGCAAAAATTTCATGGTTTGGTACAACCCTCTTCTGTGCAGGAGAGAGAGAGAGAGAGAGAGAGAGAGAGAGAGAGAAGCTTGGTAAGACTATATTTTGATTCCTAAGAAAAATAATACAACAAAAACCAATCCGCTTTGATGGGATAAGATATTAGTGATGATAAGCCAAACAAAATATCATCGTTGCACCTCACATTATTGAAATCACGATGTTTGACAAGAGAGTTACCCTGGTCAGAGCAACAAACCGGCTCTGACACCACCATTTGCAACTTCTCTGTCGGTTGCAATACTGCTTCTTCTACATAACTCTGATTTTCACTTCCATGAGTTTTGGTCCAGATTACAGGTAGCCATCATATCAACAACTCGAAGTCCTAGACCAACCTGCCCATACAGCCATACTCAAAAATTTAAAAGAACAAGTTGTGCAGTAGGACTTCTATTAGTAGGTATAAAGAAGTACTATTAATTTATTATCATATGCATACTGAACCTTTTCCATTAGCAGACCACATGGGAAAGTCCAACTCCTCTTTGGAAAATCATAGGTTCTGTTTTGTGAGGCTGATTTTTATGGAAATGTACTTTATTTTTAGTAAATGGGAAAAGGAAGGCAATGTCTCAATTTTTTACAGCTGTACTTTCTATATGAAATTGTACTCTATTTTTGGATACTAAAAGAAGGAACATTACCACAAAAATCCATCCAAGCAGACCCCTAGTTGCAGAAAGTGTTCCTTTTTAGGTTCAATTATAGAACACTGCAAGGATAAAAAGAGCTGCAAATGGAAAATAGCTTGTGAAATTCACAATCACTATGAACAATAGAATCCGTTTGTTTGACTGTTTCTATTTACAAATCAGCAAATGGACCATTTGAATCCAACCTTTACAACAGTAAGTATTTCCTGTTCTTTTCATCTTCTTCTTCTCTTTGAATCACTTAGAGTAGTTTCGATTGTTACGTACAATATTTCAAAACCACCCCAATTTCTCATGCATTCATAAAAAGCAGTTCAAAAAAAAAAAAAATCAAGCCTCAACAAACTCTACAAGCAATAGGAGCAAAGTTATGGTAGTAGAATGCAAACATGTAAATGGGAGGGGGAAAAACAATGCTCATAAAGAAGACTTCGACACTAGATAATGCCACACAGCCAAGTACTCCAATACTGAACTGAGGACCAAGCAACCTGGAGATGTGTACAGAGACTCTACGCAGCCTTCAATTCCATTTGCAATTTCTTGGAATGCAGAGAAATTACCTTGTTCTGGCCTCCAGTCTTAATAACAGTTGAATTTTATCATCCCAGATGTTGATCTCCAGTAATTTTGATTTTGAGTCCCCTGAAATGATATAGCAAATCATTGTATTAATGGTGTACGGATAGAGAGGGAACAGTTTTCAACTGTTCTTGAGTCTAGACCATTGTAAGATAATGAAATCTGCAAGCTATGGTTGAGCATGGTACTTGGAAATGTTACATCCCAGCATCTAAAATAAGAAGAGAGCTAATCATGGTACAAGATATGCAAATGCTGTAGCTATTCTATCCTTTTTTTCTTTCTTTTTTTCTTTTTTTTTCTACTGATTAATGCAAAAGCACTCCAAGGCCACCAAAAAAGAAAGAAAAAATGAACATGCTAGAAACCACGACAGATGCGGAGCCAAGAAGGAAAGTCTATTGGCACAAAAAATGGTTTATATTTCTGGCTGGTAAGCATACAACACAACACCCAGCCTATTAAAAAGACAATAACTCTACCGTCCCATGGTTCAATGATTCAAACTGTTGCTATGACAAATGGATGGCCCATACGTGGAGAATGTCCAACACTCAAAAATCTTTGGCCTAGATCACTGTAAATGTGGACACTTGCTGCATTTTCTTTCTCAAGTCTATTTCCTGGCGATCATTTAGAAGAAACATGCATTCTTTATTTTTGGCCACTTGAGTATTAATCGGGCACTGGGGACAACCATATTTGTAACATATTTGTAATCTATCTTTAAAGTTGGGGATCACCTTATTTGTAATGTATTTTTAGGGATCATAATGATATCCCAATTAAGGAAAATTGCCCAAATTAAGGGAATGTGATTGATGTATACTTGTTGTAATTAGTTGAGAGATTTTTACAAGATAGGGGGACTGATCACATTGTGAGGACCCATTTTCACTGAAAAAAATGCTCTTTTCAATTCTTTTTGTTCTGTCATGGTATCAGTGCTGCTCAGCATCTAAGAAGTCTAGTTAGTTTCTTCATTCAGATCAAATGTCTATTCTTCATTGATCAGGCAATGGATTGGATCCTTGTTTGTCTTCATCAGGAAAAGAGAGTATTTTTAGTGCTTTTTCGATGACTGTTGAAGTTAAACTTGATAAGGTTTCAATCTGTGTCCCACCTGCAATCATCAGAGATCTAGAGTTTGGAATTGGGTCGTCTTAGAGGATCACTCATTCAAAAGTGTTTTTGTAGAAGGAAGAAATAGTTTCAAAATAGTTGGAGAATTTGCGGCTTTATTGAAGGGGCTCTGCTATGGATATCACTTGTGAGTTTGATCACAAATCAACACCAGACCTTCACAATTTGGTTCATCCACATTTTTTTTTCTGAATGGTGGCTCAACCACATTTATACTGGATTCCTGGATTTTTTTTTCTCTAGAACTTTTGGACTACGAGAGTTATGTCATTCACAGATTTTTCACTTTCAGCAGTTTCATCAAATCTGTTGAAACCTCTCATTGGATTCCCAAATCTAGCAAAATTAGTTGCTTGAAGCTATGACGCACGGATACTTCAAAATGGGTGACGTATCGTATCGTATCATATCCAATACTTCAGTTTTTACATGTAAAACCTGTGTCCCTATAGTCTCTGTGGCATGTCTCGCTGTATCCATGCCGTATCTGGGCATCATAGGCTTGAAGTAGATTAAAGAATTGTTTTTCTGAATTTAAGGGTTAATCATTCATTGTTCTTCAAATAGAACATGTTATTGGGATTCTTCTCCAAGTTTTTGAGGTCCCCTGGACCATTTTTTATCCTGTGTTTTTGCTCTTTTATCTTGTTTGGCTAAATCTATGTGAAACTGTGGCTGAAAAAACTGAAATTTTGCCCATTCATCTTGACAAGAACTATTTCTCCAGGGAACTTCAGTCCCACAAGTTTGTCAAAGGGAAAGAATTGTGAGGCAAAACCAACAAATGAAAATAAATTGACTCAATGGGAAAATCAGGGATGCCAAGATCATCTTGTGGCCCTATAAGATGAACTTGATTTGCATGTCAGACTCGACAAAGAAAAAATATGTTGATACTTTCTAGGAAGGGATCCAATGGTGAAATCTATTGCAAATTGAGTTGCAGGTCGACATAGAGTGCAGCAGTCCATCATTGAAGCTGAACCATGACACTTGCCTATAAGTTCAGGTGCATTTAAAGATTCAAGTATGTCCAACATGTGATAAATAGTGCCATGGAGGTGGAAGCAGAATAGAAAATGGGAAAGCAAGCAGTGTATAAGGATGCATACTAGAGGTCAAGTCTTTTTCAAGTGGAAGAGTTTGACGCATGAGCAGATGGCTTGGTTTAGTGGATCGAATGATTTATCAGGCCATTGATTATTTAGATATATTTGATCATCCAAATGACCTTTTGAAGCATCTCAATCAGGGCCAACTAAAGGAAAAGGGGTCAAAACTCTAAAATCAAATTGGACAATCCAAATGGATCTAGATCATATCTAGAATATGTTGAATTAAAAGAAGTTCCAAAGCAGTCAATGATAACCCATGTGGGCTAGCACAATAGTCTGAACAAGGTCCATATGCATCAAGCATATTCTATGGTTGGTCCATAGCATCCCCCACGTGGACCACATCCCCAACAATTTATCACATAAAGAAGTTGGTTGGTTTTGCTTCTTCATTATTATTATTTTTTTCCATTCCCTTAAGCCTAATTATGACTCTTTATCAAAAAAATTTTAGGATGACAAGGAAAGTGAATTACTTCCCAAGAATAGCAAGTGGAGCAGCATCTCTAAAAGCCCTCAACTCCAAAATTTGCTATGGAGGCTCTTCTTTTGCTACCGTTGTTTGACTCAGTATCTTTCCTTCTTATGTTATGTTTATTAGGACTCTTAATTTTATGATTTCTATGTATTTTGAGGTTAAGATGTATGGCTTAGATTTGTTAGGGACCTATAGAAATAAGAGGCTATACATCCATTGTAAGGAATGATCAATTCAGTCTTGTATTTTTTTTTTTTATGAAAGTTGAATGAAGTTGCAAATTTTGCAATTTTTTAGATTTACTATCTCTTGGTTGACCATCTCTCCTTGGATTGAAGGCATTGATGGTAGATCTAGTGACCATTGGTAAGCGGATTAATGTAATTCTCCTAGTTTAATGATTGATTTACTGTTTACTGAAAATCAGCTCACAATCAATCGAATTTGACTTCCCTTGATTGTGTATGATTTAAGAAATTTCTTCCAATGATTTACAAACCTTTTATAAATTACTTCTCAAATATAATGAAACTTTCAAACAAAAAAACTCATGGACGTCTATGTTTTTGTGAGAATGGGCTTCTATATAGAAAGAGATAAAATCAATATTAACAAAACTTTTCATATCAAACACTTAAGGGTCTCACAGAATACAAAACACATATTAAGCAACAAAATGTAAACTATCAAAAAAATGATTACCTTTGGCTGACATAATGTGAGTTTTCAAGCAACAGCTTGCTCTTTTGTTCCCATCCCAGTCCTTCACAATTCTCATAGGTGACTAGATATCTCCTGAACGAAATGAAATCCTTCATTTCCATTTCTAAGTATACTGAAAGTTTGCTTTAGAAAATTTCAGTCTTCCTCAAGTGTCTCTAACCTCTCATTCACATGTGAAATTTGTTTCCAGATAGAAACAACATTATTTTCAGCAAAGGCTGTGGAATAAACGTCTTTCATATCACTTCCTACATGTGATTCCATTTGAGGATACCCGCAATTTCCGGCTAGATTATCTGCAGATAAAGGCTGGTCTTGATCTTCACTGAACACATGAAGTGTCAGATCCACACATTTGTCATCAGGAGAGCCAGCTCTCTCTGAGTCAAGTTCAAATGAGTCAACATGAACCCCATTATCAGAGAATCGAAGCTTATTCTCCAAGCTCTTCAAGCATTTCGAAATATAGAACTTTTCACCTTCAAAATCTAGCAACGTGTCCTTTTGGGTGCCCATTTTGTATGCTTTGTAGTCGGTGTTATTTTCATGAAGGACAGCTCTCGTTTCTGTCCCTTTTGAATCATTTATCAGTGCAGATGTTTTCTCTCCCCATAAATCACTTGGATACCTTTTCCTATAAGTTTCAAGTTCCTCTTTGAGATCTTGTATTTCTTTTTCTCTATCAGTGAGGAGATCATTTGCTTCCTGGAGTGCTCTTTGGTCATAGTCCGTTTGTTCTTCCATCATTCTTTGGTACTGGAATGCCTCCATCTGCACTGCTGCTCTCTCCTCCTGCAAGCGACTAATCATGGCCATTGCTTGATTCACAGCAATTGCAGAAGCATTTCTTTCTTCCTCCAATTCCTTGTACAAATTATTCATGGACTTATGGTCCATCTCAATTTGTTGTTTCAGCATGTCAACTGCACTGTCTCCTTCAATTTTACAGACAAGGCTTCCATCCAATGGCTCAAGCCCTGACTCATTTCTTTCGATTGAGCATCTCTTGGGAAGCATCTGCAATCCAGTAACAGTGAAAGTGTCGGTCATCTTAGAATCATCACTATGTTTATTGACTCTGGGACTCTTATCACCGCATGAAAGTTCAAGACCTTGAATAGCTACAGCTTGTGACAGCAATAACTTCAAATCATCACCATAAATGGCGGCAGAATCCTTTGTACTCTGCAGTTCTGTCAATGTAGCAGATGGTTGACTTCCCTTAATACCAAGAGCTACCTTGTGAGCATTATTTATATCCATACTGATACAACTAGGCATAGATGAACCAGGATCAATCACAGTATGGTTTATTTGCACACTTGAATTGGTGGAAATTGACCCACTGCCTTGCTTTGACACTTCCATGTTCTCTGTGTGACATAAGCAAACTGTATCCCCGATGGCCACAACATCTGCTCCTCAGAAAAAAAAAAAAAAAAGGTTCCATCACCACTTCGTAAACTAGAAAGGTAAAAGCCCATATAACTTAAGTGTTGCCACTCCTGCTTGGGACCAAAATCTCAACTAGGATCAAAATCTATATTTTAGTAAGAGTCTAAGTCATACATGGTCCTCTTCAAGTCAAGTCCAAATGTTTCCAAGTTTTAGACAACCTAATTAGAGTCTGAGTCCAAATATGGTTCTGACTGGGGCTAGAAGTCTAACGAGCCAAAAACAAGGTTATTATTCTATTCTGGCTTGATAAGGAATCCAGACCCAAGAGCAGGATATATCCAGAATTTAAACCTCATCATAGGAGATACATAATTTACATCCTTACCCCAAAAATAACATTTGCTCCGTAATCCAAAACTGGAAATGCGTTCACTTTTGGTAATTTGTACTATTATTGTGATAGTTCCATGGTAAATGAAAGATAAGAAAAAAATCCTAATTGGATGATCCTAACCACCCAATTTAGTCCTTAATAAATGTGGACCATTGGCGGAATTTGTCACTTTTGCCATCCCATCATTCAGAATTTCAGATTACTGGGAATCAAATAAGGGATTTATGAAGATATGGCCAATCAGAGTATGGGTGACACCAGATTAATCACTAAGGTGGGCGTCCCGAACCATTAGATGTAAAACATAAGAGAGACTGGCACACAATTGAGCATCATAAAGTGTTCTGATATAAAAACATCAGAAAAATAATGTACTCACGTTTCTCTTTGTTTCCTTCAGCTGGTGATTCTATGACATTGTTTGACGAGGAAGATTTGTCTAATGAGATGGGTAGGGATACTGCAGGAGAATTGCCCCATGATTCATCTTGGTTGCAGTTCTCGTTCAGCTTATTGCCAATAGCAGCAGCAGAAGCTATCAATGTAGAATCAGATGAATCACTTGTGTGAGATTTCTCTAGTGGAACTGAAAGTGAATGCTGAGGCATAAAAGTCTGATAATTTACTTTGTCCAAGATCGAATCTGAAAACAGGGTTTTAGGTAAAATGTCTGCCCCCATGCAGTCAATATCAGGCTGTAGACATTGAGCAACAGATTCTTCCATCAGATAATTACTAGTACATACCAGATTGCTTTTATCATCATCATCATCATCATCATCATCTGAGATCAGGACTTCTGACTCAGAATCAGAAGAAATTTTGAGCTCAGTGTATCCAATATATGGCAAACGATCAAACCCTTGGTTCCCCAAATAAGATCCCAATGTTGACCCAGATAGTTTTTCCCTTCTCTTCTTGAAACCATCTTTACAGTGTAAATTGTCATGTACCATTATACCTGACGTGGGACAATCAAGTTCAATATCCCCATCACCAATTGATTTGGTCCTGAGCAACCTTTGGGTTTTACTCCATGGCTCCGTGGAACATGAACAAAGCCCCGCGCTTGATGCCCCGAGTGTCGGAACCTTGAGTAAAGGGTCTTTAAGTATTTTCTTTTGATGAAGCCTTATCTGTGCACTGTAACCATCTATGACTGCAGTTGATTTCAGACAAATGCTATGGTCATCTTCAACACAATATTCAATATATCGCTCCGATTTACTTGCTGATGACTTGTTTGTACCACCATCAGATTTCTTATCTGTAGTAATTGAAGATATGCAATCCTTACACATCCCATGTCCATCAGTAGGTTTTTCATGATTATAATCATAAACCAACTTTGATATTTCCAGTTTATGAGCATGACATATCAGATCACTATAAAAACCTGGCTTTTCACTGCCAAGAACATGATCGAGCCTCGAGCATAACAGACATGGAGTTTGCAATTCACAGACATGGGCGAATTTCGTCACCAGGTATGAGAAAAAAGCATCAAGTAACAACATAAATATTAGACACCATTCAAGAACAGCAGAAGCTAAAACTGATGTGAACCTACTAGAATTCTTCCCTACTCCTGCCGAAGTCCTCGTAGCCATGCCAATAAGGATTATTTGGGTCAGTGTAAAATGCCACACAGATTCACCGAATAGGAACAAATTCCAGTCCTCCCAAATTTAAGAAGTTGGAAACCTAAGCTGAAATTCAGCACAAGTGAAAATCAACAAGCAAAATTAAGGGTTAAAACAGTAATCAGAACAATGTAACAAAAACAATAAGAAAAAAAAAACCAAAATGCAGGAAAAAATTTTATAAGAATGGAACATCAAGAAACAATCAGCAACAATCAACAGTGAAATTATTGTCTTTCTCTGATAAAAGACAATTTTTATAATAACTAAAATTTTGAACAACCAAAATGACCATTCCAGTGAAAAAACCCATTTCACTAAAATGATCAAATACCCTAAATCCGCACCAAAAGAACAGTCAGATAAGAAAAAAAAAAAAAAAAAAAGCTAACCCCATTTCGGTAAAATGATAAAAAAAAAAAAAAAACCCAGAATATGCCCCAACAGAACAATCAGATTATGTGTTCTGCAAACAAAGTCCAAAAGCAAGAAGGCAAAATTGTCTTCAATAAAGTTTTGAAGAAACAAATCAACCCACTTTACCTGAATGAGAATAAAGAACAAAATCCCATTAAAGACACCTCAGTTTAATAAAATGAGAATAACTTACTCATTAAACAACCATCAAATTACAATCAGAACAAAGCAATCAACCCAAAGGGGCAGAATGATTTAAAGAAACATTCCACTCACAATCACAAGCAAACCAATAAGAAAAAAAAAAAACTAACCAGCCTACTCATCTCATGGAACAAACTTAACCTTTATTTACTATAAAAAGAATATTTTTCATTAGAAAAAAAAGAAGAAACAGAAACAGATGAGCAAAGCTACCTCCTTTTGGCCGTTCTGATTCAGCAGCAGCAGTTCCAGGGAGATGTTCGTTGAAAAGAAACAAACCCAACAAAAAAGAGTGAGAATTTACACCGGATCTGAAGTTAACTTCCAGAAACCAGACGACAACAAAACGAACCGAGGAAAACGCCAGTCCAACAGCAGAAGAGGACGAAAACAGAAAGATGACAGAAGCAAACAGCAGGAAACAGAAAAAAGGGGGTGTTTGGAGTCTGGGAATTGCTGAAATGATCAGAAAAATCAGAACAAGAGACGTTGAAACGGTGAAAAACGAGTGCTTGGGTTGTTGTGGTTTTCTGCAAACATGCTGGGGATCATCAAGAGTGGGGAGGAAAAGAGGAGAATTTGGAGGTAGCTTTTGACGTAAATCATCATCAATGTGAAAGGTGAAACGGAGAAAAGATAAAGAGAGAAAAGAGAATTATGCTAACGTCCTTCTCTTTAAATTCTATGGACGTTTGATCTCAACGGTGCTTCACTTGGGACTTTGACTAAAATGCCCCTTGTGGACCCCATCAAGGGTATCAGTAACAATCAAGTGTCTTTTATATATATTTAAAAAAAATGAAAGTGTCTTTCACGTAACATGAGGGACATATGTATACTAATTTCGTCCATATATATATATTAAAATTTTATTAAACTTCAGCTTTTTTTTTTTTTAGCAAATATCATCTCCGTGAAAGTCATTTTGTCAAAAATTTCTTCCTTTATCGTCGTCACCAACATCGATAAAGCCTTGGGCTCAAAACACATTCATGAAAAAAATATGAAAAACAGCAGCCCAGGACCTGAAGAGTTGGGAGAGATAGCTGAGAGTCTGCAGCCCAAGACTTCAAGAGTTAAGAGAGATGTCTGATGGTTTGGACCATCATCATGACTCATTCTTGTCCACAAGTGTAATGATCCAGTCAAGAGACCCAATGAAGACGGTCAAACGCAACTTGGGAAGTCGAAGTGACTCCTTCTATGCATATCCAAAAGCAAAAATGGGGTATTTTAACATAAAAGAACCATTTGCATGATTATTTGTATTTATATTTTTTCTTTAAAAAAAGTATTAAAAACTGGTAATTATTTTTTGTGAATCCACATAAAAGTATTTTTGATAGGAGGGGAGTTGGAAAGGAAACTTAATAAAAATTAATGTTTAAATAATTAATGATGAATTAACTAGTTCAATTGCTGGTTTTAGTGATTGACTGATCTTTATTAGGCCTTCGATCTTACTAAGAGCCTATTTGTTTACATTGAATACATAGAAATTGAATACGTAGGAATTCAATGTTAACTAAGCTTCATGGAATGATTATTATAGGGGATTATTTGCCTTTTATGCATGAGATATGAAAATAAAATTTATATATGTAATATTTGCATATGTGGATTACATAAGAAAATCTTTATGTATTTCAAAATCTATGAATATTTTAGAGATGAAACTAAACCTTTTGGGGTTTAGCGGGTCAATAAAAATTTAATGGTTCAAATTAAAATCTTGGGCTTTGCAATAGTAAACAAAAAAAAAAAAAAAAAAGGATCTGATACTATAACCTAACCCAAACATCCTTTCCTGGCACCTTCTTAGCCAAGGAGGTGCATAATCACTTTGTATCTTTTCTAATGTAAAAATTTTCATATGGAAATGACTTTATTTATGTATTATTTTCACATCTCATTTACAAGAGCAGATACAATGCGTAAATGTCAATAATTACGCATGTAAATAGGTGGAAACAAATAATGTGAATGACATAAGGTGAGGAGTGAAGAATATAAGGTATTGATCAAAGCTATCTTATGGTTAGGCCTTGGCCACTATAATGTTTCAGTTACCATTCAAAAAAAAAAAAAAAAGGTCAAGCCAAGGCCAAGTCAAAATCTGCCCTTAAACTACCCTTACATCAGCAATTCAAGCCTAGGTTAAGCTAAATTAAGCCCTTAGTGGGCTTGCACTAGCTAGACCCTAATTAGGAGTCCTTTGTTTGCAATCATTTATGTACTTATGTTAATGATTCACGTGTGCAATGGTTATGCATTATCACATTTGTTTGCACTTCAGTGAAAATGATATGTAAAATAAGGCCATTTGCACAACAAATGTTTCATACCTAAATATGTATTCACTTTTACACGTCTTGCAAAAAGGAGAGACTAAAATTTTTATGTGGTAATTGCATTCTTAGGGGCCACATCAACTATCTTTATTTTTTAATTTTTATGGGCAGCAAATCATAATTCGAACTGTTCAATGTATTTATTAATAAACCCAAGACCTTCATCCTTGAATCTTCATAGATTTTTGAGAATTTGTGAAAAAATCCAAACTGTAGATCTAATTTTATGCACTTTTATGGGCATTTAATTCATCATTTGAACCAATTAATATTCTTGTTTTAATGACAAGCATCAAGATGTTTGATTTTATATCTTAAACAATCATTGATTTTGAGAGATTTGTTAAAACCATCCGAAACATCCAAATATATCTCACTTATATAAAAATGGTAATTTTGACAAACACAGTAATATGTTTTACATGTGTTACATTTGTATATTTAACATTTAAATATAACCCATCTCCTATCCCATGCAAGAAAGGGAAACCAATCCTTAGCTTACCCTTTGGGGCCAAGATTAAAAGAAAAGAAATGTTTTGTTTTTAAGATTTTTACACCAACCCAAGTAATGGTAAAAAAAAAAAAACCCTAGCATTTTCTTTTAAAAATGTCCACTTTTAGTGGAGGTCACCTAGGTGCATGAAAATAATTATAATAAAGGCATGGTAGTAGAAAAAGGTTTGGATGAGGGTTACGTAATATGAGTTATCAAGCCATTTATATGATCCTAGATTCTAGTTTTAAGTCTTCAATGTTAATGACAATAATTTATGAAAGGAGCATTTGATTAAAGGGTTTTGAATGTCATAAGATGAAGTTAATTACAACGTTTCAAATAGTATGTATAAATTTACAAAATCAACCCAAAAGATTACCGAGCAGGAGAGAAGCAAACAAGCATCCAAGCCTTCAGTTATCCAGAGGTTTGACCTACAAAAATGGGGTTTGATACTTCTGTTTAGGTTTCGATTCATAAATGAGTCAAGATCTAAAACCTAATTTAGGTTCCATTTAATAAATGGGTTTAGTTCTAAGTCCATGTAGGTTAGGCAGATGGACTCGAAATCTGACATACGAGTCTTTAATATTACAAACTATAACTCAAAATCCACTTTTGTAAGAATTTTTATGTTTAATCTTGAGGATAGTAGATTTGATGCAGTGTTGTAAGTTGAATGATATTTTTATTTTAAGAAAAAAAATGAAAAGAAATTATAATTAGTTTTGGAACTAGATTCTGTTCCTCTAGTTGGGCCTAGTTTTGGAATTGGATCTAGGGCCGAATCTAGATCTGGAACGAGGACCGTTACAATTTTCTGCACTTGATCAATTAGTAAAACTTTCCTATTAACCATTGAACTGCTAATCTTCTTCCACAATTGTATAGATCTTCTTGCATTGAGTGTAACCCTTCCCTCCTTACCTTGATTAGTGTCTAATTAATTATGATTAGGTATTAAATGAATTATTTTGTCTATTAATGATCAAGGTTAGATAGATTTATAGGATTTTGACCTTCACTAGGTAGACTAGGGACCTTTCGTAATTTAGGTTTATGGTCTGCATTGGGTTGCGTGTGCAATTTCTATGTGATTTTGGGTGCATCATGTAGAGCATCTCATTTGCATTATTTCTCATGTTTCGACTCAAGTTATTTAAGCCATCTACACCCATTTAGAAGCCGAAAGCCCTTTTTCCAAAATAAACAAAACTTATGGACCTCAATGCAAAACCCAGGATAAACCTTTTTAAAACAAAAACCCTAAACCTCCCCTCTCATTCTTATCTCTAACCCAACTTAGCTCCTCTCCCCTTCTCATCTCCTCTCCAAGCACTCAAATCTAGCTAGGAGATCATTGCTAGTGGAGGATTGCAAGAGCACTTTTGATGTAATGAGGTATGAAGAAATATAGCACATCATCTTCTTAATGATGCGGTTGCTTAGTTGGTGCCCTGTCACTACCATGTGGGTGTCTTTGCACTATGAGATCCTTGGTGCCACATTGGAAGTTTTGAGAATAAGGCTGCCTATCTTAGAACTTATGATCTCTTATAATCAGTTTTCATAAGTTGTATACGTTTTAATTTTGAGACTGGTTGTTAGTGAATCTCAATAAATATTAAGTGTAGGTAGGTGTGTTGGAATTGATAGCAGTCAATCTAATAAGATGTAATTTTGACTATAACAACATTAGAAATCAAGCATGTATTCATAGCAAGAGTGCTATATATTGTAAGAGTCAATAAAGAAGGAGAGATGTTTGGAAGATTATGTTTGTTAATTAATTCAGCAGTGAGATTGATTTTTTGTTTTATCCCTTACTATTGTGTTCATATCTTTGAACCTAAGTATTATGTTAAGCAAACTATAATATACAGTAATGAAACCTTTGTATTTCAGGTTTGAACCTCAGTGTTTCGAGTGATTCCTCATCATTTGATATCAAAGCACCTTAGTATTTTAGTGCTTCCCTCATCAATATTTGGTCTTAGAGCTTTTGAAATGCACATGGATTGATTCCCCATCTATCATATTCCTTCATGGAGGCTAGAAGAGGTCGTGGTGGATGTGGTTATCGTATGATGGGAGATGCTAGAGATGAAGAACTACATGTGCTTTGGACATGAGTTGAACGGCTGACCCAATGCGTGGAAGCATTTGGAGTGGCCAAATCTTCTCAAAAGATTTTAACGATGAAATGGATGCCGATGAATTTATCAATCCACTCCATAGTTGGTTTTCGTTAAGAAGACAACAACTTATGGAATGTCATGAAAACAATGGTCATCATGAAGATTTTATTGATGAATCAGAGGATAATGAGTTTGATATGGATGAAGCCATATATGCTGGTGATGATGATTCATTTTATGAAGATAAGTTGGATGATAATAGTGATGTTAAATTTTATGGCAACAGTGGCTAGTCAATGTCATGACCCGAGCCCAAGAAATCGGGCATTAGGATTAAACTCAATCAGTGACACATGTACTCTCGTGTACATATGCTTAGACCCAGTTCTAAGTACATACACATAAGGGAAAATCACGTGTGCAAGTGCTATTTCCAAGCATTCATACACGGAAGCTGTCGATATCAGCATAAAACAAGAGGACGCATAACATATCTACGTCTGGTAATGAGAAGGAAACATATCTTTACAAAACATCAGAAGGTTACAAAAGAAAAGGTGCATAAAGATAGTGTACAAGGTATGTGGAAACATAGCCCATGTCCTAACAACAAAATGAAATATTATGCAAAAGCTCAAATACAACCCAGTTGCGCTCTGGGTGGATCGGTCAGTCGTGACCTGACATCCATTCGTCTAATCTGGAGGGACCCTTGAAGAACTCCTCCGAAGGCTCGCTGACTTTCGACGGATCGGGAGCAAGATCTGAGCCTGTAACACCAGAGGACAACAAGTGAATAAGATTATTCAGCAGAGCATAAGCAACATAAAGGTAATACGCATTGTATCTAAAAGAAATAATGACATATAGTCATTAGAGGTCAAGGTAGTACACTAGGCATTTCATGCATTTGAAATAAGCATGCTATAAGGATCAATAAGTGAAATACATATTATTTAGTTACTACATTTGCCATATCCTCCCTTTAGGGATCTATGCATTGAGAACACCATCGTCAGGGCCTAGGTAAGCATGGGTCTCGAGCTCCTGGAGTTCAAAAGCCCCAAGACAAGAGCACACTGCAGTGGCAACAAACATACTATGCCAAAGTCAACCCCACCAAATATCATAAGGCTGAGGCTGAGTAGAGCCAGACCATTTCGATTCATTCATATACTTGAACTTGAGTAAAATATTCAATTCATTCATTTAGTGAGAATAATACCAAATCGTATACGTTTAATTCATTCGTGCTATACGTTCTTACTCAAGTCAATGTAAATTGAATATCAAGAATATCAAAGATATATCAAGTAGATCCAATGCATTCAATATTAGAAGATTAGAAGTCAAGACATACGATAATGATTCAATTCCATTCATAAGAGTGGAGGACAATAACCGTCGTCCAATATGTCATGTAATTCAATTAAATAGAATCAAGGCAGTTTTACAGGCCAACCCTAATTTAGTCATCCATTGTTTCTAAATATGCATGATGATGTAATTTTACGTTATCCGATACATAATTATCTTTCTTTTGGTATCACATTGTATCAGGAAGGTGTATCGAAGTCTCTTAAACCAGCACCCATGGAAAGGCGCTTAAAAATTAAACAGCACACATGAATGAGTCCCAGCCCTCAAGACCATTCATGATATTCAATTATTCCATTGGACAAGTTAATAGGATAGGGGATCCAAGAATTAAGGCCCTACAAGGTCTTCGAATAGTATCAAATTTATCCCTAGGTTTTAGGGCCTTACGGCTTAGCCGTGGGTGACTTACAGTTTAGCTGTAGGCATCTTATAGCTTAGCTGTAATATGCACTACGGCTCAGCCATAGTTCCCTAAAATTGCCCCTGCAAATACGGTAAGTCACGTTTGAACCGTGCTTCTTCTTACGGCTTAGCCGTATTTGGTCTATAGTTGAGCCACGGTTTGGCTACGGCTTAGCCGTAGCTCAGTATACGGCTTAGCCGTAGAAAGATCACAAATTTTCCTGTTCTCGGGTCTTTCAGCCTTCAAATGACTTACGGCTAGACCACGACTAGGTTACGGCTTAGCCGTAGTGTATTCTATGGCTTAGCAGTAGCTTGGCTGTTGTACAAATCCAATGTTTCTGCTCTCTGGAGTTTGAGCCATGGAAGATCTACGACATAGCCATAAGCTTTAAAATTTCTGAAACTCAGACTGTCTAGAACTTCCTAATTCATTTAGAAATATACAATAACAGATGAAAGAACAGATGAAAGAAACAACAAAAGGGCTGTAATAACCTGGGCAACTTAAACAATTTAGAAGAATTATACAATCAAGATATACCAACATATATTCATCCAACAGTTGCTTATACTTGCCTCAATTAAGCTTTTCAAATGATGACTTGAAAGAAAGAGATGCAGAGTGCTCAACGAGGTGAAAGTGAAATAGAGAAGAAGAAGAAGAAAAAGAAGACGACGACGACGACAACTTGAGGAAGACTTGCATGCAGAAGATAAGCTCGATGGGTTAGGTGAGATATATATATCTTGAGGTTTACAAGGAAGTCCAACTTCTAAAGGTTAATTACAATTTAAGTTAAATGAACGACCAACGACTTCAAACAGCTTCGGATGCATTCGAGTTAGTTACAACAGTTAACAGGCTTGACGAGACACATGTGATGACACCAAGATGATGCATGAATGGCAAACTCGTACAAAGTAAAAAATTACGAAAAAGGGCTCGTGTCTACCTATCCAAGCTAAAATCAACCCAACTACCTATCCATGACCGAAAACAAAACGTAAAATAACAAAACATCGTTGACAAGGCTAACTTTATGGAAAGTCACTAAGAACTTAATTCATTAGGTACTAAACAGGCTTAAGTAGGGGTCGGAGTGTTACAATTAGTGACATCGATGGAAGTTGATTGGTCTACGCCTCCGGTATTTGATGACAACTCAGATGAAGTGTGTACTACAATATCAGATTCCACTACAATGCTCTTAAAACAAAAATTCAAGGTATCAAAAAGCATATGGATTCTTCATTTAGCAAAGATGGAGGAAATGATGTGCATTATTTTGAAGATGCATTTGATGAAATCCATTCATACTGATGTAACGGTCCATTCATCCAAGATATGATTATATATCATTGGATTAAGAAATATTGGATTGATTGGATCGACGTGATACGTGGAGTGTGCCAAGACACCATTCGGTGACAACCACAACAATAGAGATCTTTTACAAGATTTGTGGAATTACACAGTTCTTCTACATGATCAAGATGGCATTCGTATTGGTAAACAAATTCCTTTTCAAGAGGGGGAGTATGATGTAGTGAGGTATGAAGAAATAGGGCACATTTTCTTCTCAATGATGTGGTTGCTTAGTTGGTGCTCTGTCACTGCCATGTGGGCGTCTTTGTCATGTGGGCTCCTTGCTGCAACATTGAAAGTTTTGAGGATTGGACTGACTATCTTTAGACTTATAGCATTTATGCTCTCTTGTAATCAGTTTTTGTAAGTTGTATATGTTTTGGGTCACTATTGGTTGTCAATAAATCTCAATATTAAGTGTAGGTACGTGTGATGGAATTGATAGCAATTAGTTTAGTAACATGTTTTGAATGTAACAACCTTGGGATCAAGCATGTATTCATGGGGGAAGAGTGCTATATATTGTAAGAGTACAATGGAGAAAGGGAGATATTTTGAAGATTATTTTTGTTAATTAATTCAACAGTGAGATTGATTCTTTGTTTTATCCTTTATTACTGTGTTCATATCTCTAAACCTGAGTATTCTATTAAGTAAACCATAGTTTACAGAATTGAAACCTTAGTATTTTAGGATTGAATCTTAGTAGTTTGGGTGGTCTCTCATCATTTGGTATCAGAGCACCTTAGTATCTTGGTGCTTCCCTTATCAATCTTCATCCTCTTCTTCAACTCCACCTTCCTAGAGCCCTCATCACCATTTCATCATCCCCATCTTCTTTCTGCTTGAGCCTAAGGTAAGGAAACCACTCCATTGACTTCTCTTAGGATAAATTCAGATTGAGCATCTCGAATTTGTAGTGTGCATGCATATTTACCCCCATTTCATCTATTTATCATTTTAGGGTTTTGCTTGAGCTAGTGTACTTGGGGATTCTAGAGTTGGAGGTTTGCTTGGGTACTGCTAAGCTTGGACTTAGTGGGATTTGAGTTGAGTAGCATCCTAAGGCAAGTAGAACACTCACAGATTCATGTATGTGTGCTTGTTTATCTTGACTTTTTGATTTCTTACATGATAGTAACCCTAATAGCTCATTACTTATGCCTTTTTGTGTATTCTTGGAATGGCAATGTAAATGCATGTTTTAAAGGTGTTGGAGACCTCAAATGAGTGTAAGAAAGAGTTCTAAATGCCATTCAGGCAATGGAAGAAAACCCTCACCTGAAGCCAGCTTAAGCTTCAGATTTTTGAAGCTCTTTATTAGCCAAGGGGTTCCACTTCGATGACCCTCGGCAGCTTTTCCAAAACAGGTGAATTCTAGGGTTGTTCTTCGGTGAGTGTCCTTGCGAATTGAGGACTACACTTCGCTAGCCAAGGAGCCCACCAAGAGCTTGTTGAAGATACACTGGGAATTTCCTAGATTTTTGTTCTTTGGCTTGCCAAAGAAGGCTTGGAGATTTAGGGTTTTAGGTGGACCATGAGACTCTTAGTTTGGACCTTAGCTTATGGAACCCTAAACCCTAGACAAGGACCAATGGCTTTTACCCACATAAATGAATGGATGAGATTCATTCACCGTTGATGATCACTTGATAAATTGGTTTAATCCTTGTCAAACAATAGGTGTTAGCCTAGGGTACTTGACACCCATTTTCACTAAGTAACACCAAGATTATGGTAACACCTTGACATTGAGGATGCTATGATTACATCAAAATGGTTGGCATGGCCAATGAGTGATCATGGAACTTAGGATTGGCTAATAAATTACATTGTCTCTAAATTTAATATTTATGCATTCATCTCATACTATGTTCCTCATACTCACATGACTATTCATGTAATCTTTACACCTTCTATTGACTATTCCTATGCATATTGACAATATTGTTAGTCTTCATGTCATTGCTTATATACATGTCCTTGTTTATATTTTATGTTCTTGTTACTCGTATATTGTTCAAGCTCGTACATGTTAGGGCACTCCGCATACTGGTTCACATTATGCTTATGCTAGTATATAGTGGAGTAGTCCCCTATGCCCGTACATATATTCAGTTATACTTGTTCATTATGAGTCACATGTGTCGACACCACATAGCTTTGACCCTATCCAAGCCCAACGAGGTGAAGTGTGGGTTTAGACTTATTGTACTTAGCTATAGTCTAGCATATTCTTAAGAGTTGATCGATACTCTAGGTCCACGATGAAGGGTCTTGGGCCCTTTGCCGTCTAGTGGCACGACCTCGTTGCACGTACACATGCTCACTTCTTGTGCCATGGGTTTCAACAAAGGGGGAGAATATAACCAAGTGGCTTTTTTAATTAGTGTAATGTTTTCAACATTTTTTTATATGATTCCATTTTTACATGCTTAATTCATGCAATAAATGCCTAGTATATTTTCATTTGACCTCACATAACTATATACAAGTCTTTGATCTAATTGTGCTACATTCTCATGCTTCTATGACCGTTTATCTTAATGGATTATTATATCTTACAGTGCTGCCTTTGATGTTACAGGTAAGGACACCATTACCCTTATTGAAGAGACTAAGGAGGTCGAAAAAATGCCTTAGGAGTCAGATGAATGGACAGCAAATGACGTCTTTTAGATGTCCCGACCTAGGGGAGTATGATGTGCGGTTGATATGAGGAATTGGGCCCAGATGGCTTGGTTATGATACCTTTGGGACTCTAGACTTTTATTGATGATGGAATTGTAAGATGTAATTAACTTGCTACTTGATAATTGTTTCCTCTAGTGCTTTCTTATACAACTTAAACCTAATATTATGCCATGGAATTGATTATGCTCTAATGCTACCTCATTTGGGCGATGTTAAGTGGATGAATGCACATATGCTACATATTGAATAAGCAGAAGCTTCCGCATTCGCAAAAAAAAATTTATGTACCCTAATTACAAGGTGTTAAGATGGTAACCTCACATGTGGAATCCTATGGGAACTTGCACGTGAGGACCAAATACATGAGTCTATGACTCAATTCCCTAAAGAAATTGTGTGCCTCACACATTGGGGGTTGTGCTACTTATGACCTTGGGCTCGGTGTGAGTCATTGAGTTAGGTGCAATCGAATCCCAATTAGATACCGGATGATGAATATATCCACAAAACAAGCTTCTAATTTTGGTCAATCTGCCTTTCATCATACCTACTGACATTATCACTGATGTTAGTGCGTCAATGTTGACGAGCTTCTGCTTTACGGGTTAGGCCAAACTCGACCCAAACTGACCTGTCCTGGCTTGAGAAAAACCTAGGCCCTTTCTTCTCATCGATTTTTCTCTGCAGCTAGAGACATAACCCAAGCTTCTTCTTCCTAAAGCGACGACTGAAGGAGACAAATGGGTGGTGAGAGAGTGATGACAGCAGGCAAACCGTCTCCTACAATCTCTAGACCTTCTCTTCCTCGATGTCTTCTCCAATTCCTATGAATGTGAACTAGGAGCCTCTTTTCTCAAAAAATCAAACTCACATGCATTTGCATCCTTTGCATCTCTGTCTTCCTCTAGGTGGGAGGATCAAACAAAGCCCAGGTCCTCTGTCTCTCTTCTTCCCAGCCCAAACCCCTTGGGCGATGGCGATCAAAAGAGAAAAGATCAAGACAAATCCCAAATTGGGGATCTGAGCTCTTTTAATAACAGAGACCCCAATCAACTCTCTTTGTTATGGGAAACCAACCAATCCCAGTCTTAAGATCAGGAATTTGAGCTGTTGATCACGCACAACACAACTCCCTCCCTAGGTAAAACCTAGGCAAATTCCGAACAATCTCCACCGAGTGCACCTCACTCTAAAAGCCAAGAATCTCAAACTTCGCTCCTTGTTACCAACAACTTCCTGCTTTGATACCACTTATTTTGTGTGTGTGTGTGTGAAAGTGTGAACAACCAATGATCAACAATTAACCAGTTACACAAAAAGAGAAAATCACACATAAAAATTGATGTGGTTAGACAAACTCACCTACATCACAGGAAAGAAATACTTTCATCCATTCAGAACTACATGGTTTGGAAAACTCCGACACTCAGTGACGAGGAAAGCTCGCACCTTTTGTCTCATGGAGTCTAGGGTTACAAATCACGTTAATATATAATTTTTACTTTCTTGGCCTCCAAATAAGCTCCGTACAATTACCAAAATACTCAGTCCTAAATCTGATCATTAGCCAGCCAACTCAATGAACCAACACAGTCAAACTGAATACAATATACAAAACTAACAAATGAAACACTAACTTTTTTGGGTTTTTAATTTATTTAGTAATGACTACGAATTCCTTACCATCTAAACTATTTCATCTTCCATCAAAAGAAACATTTTGTTAAGAGCGAGTATCAAAGGTGAATAAAAAGAATACATTGGAAAATAAACTAATGCTGCCACTTCAGTAACAACTAGATGCAACGCACGTACCCATCACTAGCCCATATATAAAAGCGGCAGTTTCACCCCCTTCCTTTGTATTTGACGTGGTCTCCTCCCTATCGATTACCTTACGAAGAAGTGTTGTGCTTCTTGTTCTGCTTGATGAAACACATTGTGATACCCACTTAGATGTCAAATGGAGGTCACATGAGAAAAAAAACAAAAAATGATCTCAAGTTTTCCTTTCTTCTCCATATCCTTCTCTGCATTGCCTTACAAGTTGTTTACAATTTTGGATATATATATTTTTTGTTTTTCTTTGTTATGTTTCCAATCGATGCCGGAATCAGGACCTCGGAACCGTCTTGTCGGTGTCTTATTTTCTGTCACCTTTTGGCTTTGACACTTACGCCCTTATTTCTTGGGAAAAATATTCTCCATTGCATGGTCCATGGAACCACGCGTAGGAGCCGTTGAAATGAATGGGGGCCACCCATGTTAGCCTCTTATCATTGCCTCTGTGCACTTTTCATGGGAGGCTCTTATTATCTCCATGTGCTTTACTAGATACAACGGAATAAGTATTGGTCCTCCATTCTGTATACTTGAGAAATGCTAAAAAAATATTGGTAAAAAGATGATTCATTAAAAAGACACAAAACAAATAATAACGACAACAATGATGAAGACGACAAAACAAAAACAGCTAGCTAGCAATAAAAGCAAGTCACACACACCACTCAATATTGGCCCCAGAAGCAAATCCATATTTAACTAAGCTGTGGGCCGGTTCATAAGCCTCCTAGGGATATGGCAAAAACTAATGCTAACAAAGTTACTGGCATAATCCATAATGTCCAACACAACAGAGATAATGGACCAATCTATGCCCTCTTTAGACTTCAATTACGTGTTTTCTTAACCCAGCAAAGCAGGCTAGAATCCAATTGAGAGCATGTACATAGAAAAAAAGTTCACTCACATGTGGAAAAGAAATCCGCAGACATGGAAAGAAAGCCCACAGTGGAATACGCAGGGTCCGAAACCTGAGCAGTTACTTCTTTGGCATCTAAGAGTTCATGCATTTTAAAGGAATCCTCTATCCTTTGCATGGATCAGTAACTTCTTTGCCAACATCTCTTTTGATTCAGTCTCTTTGGACATGAAAACTTCTGTCCTCTGAAAGCCCAAAAGACAAGATAGGATAGTTAAGAATAAAATCATAAGCTGACCTACTGCTACCAGGAGATTTGAAGACATCATTTGTTAAAATTAGAGCAACATCTTTCAGCTTTGTCCATTTAAAATATTCAATTGTGAAAGATTTACTATTATCCGGCTCCGTCTTCAAGGGATTAAAGGAATTAACTATGCAATGGCGTAAAATACAACTTTATCAGGATTAATGATAATATCTCGAAAGATATGATCATTTTTAGTTGTCTAGGTTTTTCATCACAAAACTAAGATCAAATCTTTGGATAGTTCATTGTTAAATCCAATGGTGATTTGTTAGGACCGCAACATTCGTTTCACTAGTCCAAAAAACCATTTTCTGGGACAAATGAGATAAAGCAAAGTGAGATTTGATCTCAATGGCTCTAGCAAAATTACAGTGGAAGAGAGCATGCTCAACTGAGTCCACTTGTCCACCTCGTTTTCATATATGTACACCAGGCTCATTAATACCAACAATTTTAGATTTAAGAAGAGATTCTTCCTGAATGGCCCTCCTCAAACAATTCCAACCAATAAGAGTAATTCTTTTTGGAATAGGATGTTTCCATAAAGCTTTCCAATTAATACAAGAGTTAATCATACTGCTATTTTTAGTACAGTCCAAATCCTTTTATTATTTTTAACAAAATGAGGAATAGCATGGAGTAGGGTGTTTGTTAACTTAACGAATTTGCACATTTATACATCATTTTATGGTGGATTAATGACTTAGCTAGGTTAAATGCATTATTATAATTCAATTTCATCATTTCATGCATTTTCACTTTGCAAATCGGAATTTGCACCATTTTTACACATTACTGATTGAATTAGAATGTGTAGAAAATAAAATTTATCAAACCCACGGGACCCTAGGGATGATTCAATCCCACTGCTTAAAGGATTCGGAAGATCAACACCAATAAAGTTCATCTGCCTGTAGACTCCACCTGAAGATCAGTTAAGGCATTTAGAAACTCTTATCTCATCATATTTGTGTCAAGGAATATTCCTCTAACTTGGTTAACAAGTTACAAAGAGATAGAGTCCCTTACAATTCAAAATTTAAAATTTAATCTCATTTTTCATAAGACAGCCTATCTTAAAATGGCCTTAACTCTCAAACTGTAGGTTCAATCGACGTAAATTATCTATCGTTGGAAAGCTTATTCAAAGTAAATGTCTGTAGAGCCCAAGATTATGCAAGTCGGAGCTAAGATGAGAAAGTTATTGCTTTAGAAACTTTCATGTACATTTTTAGGCGAGATTGCAATTGAATCCACAACGTTGATAATCCATGGTTGCATATCTTGTGTGGGACCACTTCTAAAGATTAGTCAAGCTATTCAGAGGTTTCTAGAAGCTATTTTCTCATTAAATTAAAAAAGCATAAGAGATTAACCTCATCAAAGAAGATCAACCTCTAGATTTTGTTCAAGTTTTTAGATTAGTTTGCTAACCTCTGATCTTTTAATTTAGATTAGTTAGAATTTTTAAATTCTATCCTTTAAGTTGTTTATATTAATTAGAGTTTTAAAATCTAAAAATTGAATTGGATAAGATTGGATTTCTAATAATTGGAAATTTTTTGAAAACTCTAACCATATCTGAACTCTTAATTGGATAATTTAGGATTTTTTTTTTTTTGAGATAGAGTTTTGATTTTCTCAATAATGTAGATTTTACCTATGATTTAGTTTTATCTAATTTGGTTAACTTTAGAATTTCTTTATTTTATCTCTTTTCTAGATTAGGATAAGATAGAAATCTATTTAGATAGATTTTGGTTTTGTTTTATTAACTTAAGATTTACTAACAAAAGTTTCCTTTTTATAAGTTTCTTTGCAAAGAATGAGAGTTGCACAGGTGGCTTGCTTAAATAAGGAACTACTGAATCGATAAAATTGCTAAAAAAATAAAAAAACAAGATAAGCTTGCACATGATAAGGATTGCATGGATCTACTGTAAGATCTTCTATCCTTAACCAATGAATCTTTTATTTGCAAGTGGGCTTGGTTGTTTAATTTTGCAAAATTATGATTGCTTGCTTGGCATGCAAATTAAATTGGACACACACATACACATAAACACTTAAATAAGGGCAATCTACCCCAACAAGATAAAGAATGAATTTTATCACCAAATCCTTGCCTACCTAGGTCTAATTATCTCTCACATAGGAATCTCGCTATTAAGTAAAATCAAGTAGAAATGAGACCATAGGATTTAAGGTCAATAAGATGAAGAACACTAATGGTTCCACCAGTTGTGCTCTTTGACCAAAGTTGATGTCAAAGAAAAGCCTTTGCTCCTGGGAGTGTGACGGCTTGTTTGTTCAGGATATTGGTCCTTAAGTAGGTTCATCTCCACCACTCCTTGGTGGCTTATCTGGTCAATTGAGGTGTCATAAGACTGAATTGGAGGCCCACGTATATTCTCTTCAACCGGTTAGAAGTTGTCTAGTTATCTAGGCTAACTCTAAGACTATTTCTTGTGCTCAATCCGTGTGCTTGATTGCTTGTGCATCATACTAGGACCAGTAGGCCCTTTCATATAAATTATGTTAACATTACCTTAGGGTTGAACTCAGTGCATGCAAACAAAGAAAAACTGACCTAAGAGAAGTATATTGTGGGAACGTAAGAAGAAAAGGCTAGCCAGGATTAAACCTGACCTACCTTTCACTATTGTAGGAAATTCTTTGATTTTTAAAGAATTTGAATAACAAATGGCATAAGTAGACTAAGTGGACTGTCATGCCCCAAACACTAGAGTTGGGGATTAGGGTGAATCTTGAGATGCGGCACATCTAATCCGTGGCAATCTGTTTGATGTCGAGATATGTACGAACTAACACAAGGGTGATTTCACAGGAATGTGTGAGGAAGATCCATAAAACATGTGTTAATCTTTTCAATTATGCAGGGGAAACTTTTGAAGTATGCCTGTAATTGTTGTATACAGTAATAAAAACATTCATGCATTCATATACCAAAGTTTCTTTAGCATCCCACCAATGTGCACAGATAAACAAAAGACACGTAAACATATATATAAAGATCAAAATAGCATGTCCACAATCTATAACTCCAAAAACTGCATGATGATGATCTAGAAACAAGTCAAAACATGGCTACACCCTAGGTAACCCAAAATAATCCTTATGACACGCTACGCAGAATGACTAGTAGTAGATGTCCTCATCATTCCACTCATCTACACCCCGAGGTACCATTGTGGCCTCGTCGACTACCTCGTCGACAATGGATTTTGTACCTGTAACACCAAGAGTAGCACCATTAATGTCACACCTTGAACCCGAGAATTGGGGATTTATTGTGGATTCCGAGGCCCGACATACGTACTCGTGACAATTCGTTCCATAACAAGACACATACGAACTGTCACAAGGGTGATCCCACAAGTACGTGTGAGAAAGATCCGTAAACACGTATTAATAAGTACAATTTAATTAAGCGGACACCTAGAGAATTCACCTGTACATATCATAGGCATCAATCGAACATTAACTTCAATCCGTTAATTGAACAAAGTTTGTTAATTATCCTGACTACATGCATAGGTAAGAAAATCCATGAATAATACAAAATATCAAGATGAACCCTAAGCCAATCCATGGCTAAGCTAAGTCTTCCCAAAATAACCATGTTTCGCGCTATTGAGGAGGATCAAGAAAAGATATATTCCTCATTCCACTTGTTCACATCCCGAGAAAACGCTGGGGTTCCCTCCACGCGCACGCTCAGTGCCGGACTGGCAACGGGTTCCGTACCCATAACACCATGGTAACTTTGTTAATACAATGGTTAAGCCAAGATAAGGATACATGAGCTTAACATGATAGATCAATTGAATTAGAATGACATAATGATTAAAAGAGAGCAATATCGAAATTTAAGCACTTATGCATATGAGTAAGCATGAATAAGGAATCATAAATAGGAGAACATCATACCAAATGGCAACCACATTGCTATCTCCTCTCTCTAGTAAGAGAGTAAACTGATCCGTGGGAAATCACTAGCGATCGGGCCAGGACCGACTAGCTACCCTAAGAGCGTCGACTCGCTCTTCTGATAACTACTGCGGTAGACAACTGATAAAATACTCCCATTTGGTCCCGTCGAACCTCCTATGGGGTATAAGCTAAGTGGCGCCGACTCTCAGCATGTCGGAATTAATCTGATACCCATGTTCAACGTATACTGATTTGTTTATACTTATTCAGAAATGTATTTCAATCTCGATAGAAATATCAATAATAGAATCACAACTAAGTAGAGTACTGATCATCAATAATGCATATTGATATAAGCTATCATGTTGAGGTCAAGGTTGCTATCAATATGAATGCAATTAAATTGAGAGGTTATCAAGGATGGTTACTAGCTAATCCTATGCTAGATAATCTGGGTTTCCAAGGTCATTCATTACGGTGTATTCATAAGACATTCGGTGTCATTGTATTACCATTCTCGGTGTTACCTCATGTATATGAAAAACACTTCGTCTTATGCTAACACCCATGACGTGACATTGAAAACTAATCGGAGAATCAAGAGGGAAACAGTGACAACTCAACACTCTTTCTTTTCCACGTTCAGTTACCGTTGGGCTGGTTGGTGTAACAAAGGATCCACTTCTATGGTTATAAATGGTCTTGGGATAAACCTACAATCCTATGGTAAGGGTGGGTGGATACCTTGGTCTCTTTCTAGGGTAAAAAGGGTGTAACCCCTCACTAGGCTACTCTGTAGACTTTAGAAAGTCCATAGTCAGGCATGAAATCCATTTTTGGAACACATTTCTATAAACTACGGGTTAGGCTTACCCGACCAATCGGGTATGGGTCCGACCGATCGGACCTTGTCCAGGAGGGAAATTCTACCAGTCGGGCTGAGTGGCCGACCGGTCGGACTACCCGCAAGGCAATTCGATCGATCTAGCTTCGGGACCGACCGGTCGGCCCTGAAGCACTCTGCTACGGGTGTGTTTAGTCTCCAATGGGTTTTGTCTTCCAATCCATCATTCCACCTGCAATCAAACCAACTTAAAAACTTTCATTCCACATTCTTAGATTCCTCCGAGGACCACTATCATTTTCTTCATCCAAATCATTAAAATCATGAATCGATTGCATGCATTATCCATTGAGCTGTAAAAGGGGTAATTCACAAGAATCCATCAAGAATTAAAGAATAAAGCCATGCATGTAAAGAAAATGTATCCTTATACTTGGCTTAGGCTTGGTGCTTCGCTCAAATCGATTTGCCCCTTCATTAGATGATGGAGGAGGCTTCACTAATGAAGAATCTAACACATGCATGGAGAAGAATAAGAATGTGATCCATGCATGCTAATAGATGGAATCTCTTGACCCTGATTGAACTCAATAACTCAAATGGAGATGGGTTTCCATACCTCAAGTCTATGTAAGCTCAAGAGAAGAGGATGGGACTGCAAATCGTTGGAAGGAGAACAAAGAGAAGAAAGAGATTGTAGAAGAAGTAGAAGGCACTCGAATTTCCCTTGCATGCAACAACCCAAGCTTCCAAACACAGCAAGATGAGGAAGAGAATGAGAGCTTGGAAGAAGAAGAGGAGAAAGCTACAGCAACTGAGAGGGAAGAAGGAGAGGAACGGTGGGTTGGGTCCTTTTAAGTGAGTGAAGTTTCTGGAATTGCAAGTAAGCCCTTCTGGTTTCTATATATATCCAGTTTAAATCAATTGGGCTTAAATGGGCTGGAATAAATCCAAATGGAATTGGGCCAAATATAAAAGATGTCCCACAAGATGAAACTCACCGAAGGCCACCAATATGATGCATTATTGATACAATATCATGAAAATGCTAAAATACAAAAAGTCTTGGACTACCTAATAAGGTTCGAACTCGACCCAACTACCTATCCATGACCTAAACCTCTTGAAATTTGGGCTTAACTAGCCTAATTAAGATAAAACAAGATTAATTAGAATAAATCGTAATTAACTCGGGTTTGGACCTTACATCCTTCCCCTCTAAAAGAGCATTCAGTCCTCCGAATGCAACATACCTCTGGCAAAAGTCCTGGATACTTCTCGCGAAATTGCTTTTCAAGCTCCCACGTAGCTTCTTCGGGTCCATGATGCTCCCAAAGGATCTTGACCACTTGATCATCCAGGTATGAAGCATTTGATCTTTGGTGTCAATGACATGAAGAGGTCGTTCTTCATAGCTCGCATCCGACTTCACTTGAATGTCGTCCATCACGAAAACATGAGAGGGGTTTGGAAGATATTTCCTAAGCATCGATACGTGGAACACGTTATGGACTCCGGCAAGTTGAGGCAGTAGCTCCAACCGATACGCCAAATCTCCAACTCTACTCTAAATCTCGAATTGACCAATAAATCGTGGAGCAAGCTTGCCTTTCTGACCAAACCTGATGGTGCCCTTCATTGGAGAAACTTTCAGAAAAACCTTATCTCCTACCTGGAACTCAAAAGGTCTTCGACGATTGTCTGCATAGCTCTTCTGACGAGACCTTACAATCTTCAATCTATCTTGAACTTTTCGCACCTTCTCCACTGTATCTACAATAATAGAAGGTCCATGAAAACTCCTAACTCCAACTTCTTCCCAACACACCGGTGTACGACACTTGTGTCCATACAAAGCTTCAAATGGAGCCATTCTGATGCTCGCATGATAGCTGTTATTATATGCAAATTCGCACAAAGAGAGGTGTTCGTCCCACTCATTTCCAAAGTCTAGCACACTGGCTCGAAGCATATACTCCAAAGTCTGTATCGTACGCTCCGATTGTCCATCGGTCTAAGGATGGTACACTGTGCTGAAGTTGAGTTGGGTACCCATGGATTCCTGAAAAGATCACCAAAAGAGGAAACAAATCTACTATCTCAGTCTGCAACTATAGACACTAGGGTGCCATGTAACTGCGTAATCTCATCGATGAATATCTTGGCCATCTCATGAAATTTCATCCCCTTCATAAAAGGACTAAAATGGGCTGATTTCGTCAATTAGTCAACAATCACCCAAATAGCATCATGACGTCTACTCATCCGAGGTAACCCTAAAACAAAATCCATCGAAATGTTCTCCCATTTCCACTCAGGAATATGTAGGGGATGTAACAAACCAGGAGGCTTCTTATGTTCAGCCTTCACACGCTGGCTAGATAAGACATTTAGCCACAAAACCTGTAATGTCTCTCTTCATATTGTTCCACCAAAACCTGCCATTCAAATTCCGATACATCTTAGTACTCCCGGGATGCATGGAATATCTAGAATGATGTGCTTCAGCCATGATCGCTTCCTTTAGATTTTGGACTGCTGGAACACATAATCTATCTCGGAAATACAGCACACCATCAACCAATCTAAAATTTGGCCTTAGAGTTATATGCTCTCGGATCTTGACAAACTCTAGGTCCTCAAACTGTCTCTCTTTAATCTGTTGAATCAGAGTTGGTTAAAGACAGACATAGCTACTACCATAACCTTATCATCCAAGAGTTCGACTTCTGCATCCAAATCTCGAAATTCTTTTACTAAAGACCACTCACCAAATAATGCGGCCATCTCAACTGTCGATTTCCTACTCAAAGCATCAGCCACCACGTTGCACTTCCCCGAAAGGTACTTGATTGGAAAGTCATAGTCCTTTATAAACTCTAACCACCGACGCTGTCTCATATTAAGATCATGTTGAGAGAATAAGTATTGAAGACTGCGACGGTCGCTATGAACCTCAAATCTCTCTCCATATAAGTAATGTCTCCATAACTTCAAGGCAAAGGCAACAACGGCTAATTCCAAATCATGGGTGGCATAGTTCTTCTTATGCTCCCTTAGCTACTGAGATCCATATGCTATAACCTTTCCATCTGCATCAAGACACATCCCAATCCAATCCTAGAAGCATCTGTATATATAACAAATCCACCACTGCCTTCTAGTAAAGATAGGATTGGGGCCGAGATTAGCTTTTCCTTAAGTAATCGAAAACTCGACTCGCATTCATCCGACTAAACGAATGGTTCATTCTTCCGAGTCAACTTAGTTAATAGGATTGCAATCTTGGAAAAGTCTTTAACAAATCTCCGGTAATAACCTGCAAGACTGACAAAGCTTTTAACTTCAGCAATTGTTTTTGGGCTTTGCCAACTGGTTATCGCCTCAATCTTGGCTGGGTCTATTGCAAGTCCATCCTTTGAAATAATATGTCTTAAGAAAACAACTTGTCTCAGCCAAAAATCACACTTGTCCAATTTGGCATACAATCGATGGTCTCTCAATAACTGAAGTGAAGTCCTCAAATGCCCAGCATGTTCATCTCTGGTCTTGGAATATACCAATACATCATCAATGAAAATCACCACAAATCGGTCAAGATAGGGAGAAAAGATTCTGTTCATCAAAGCCATGAATGCAGCATGGGCATTGGTTAACCCAAATGGCATAACTAAAAACTCATAATGCCCATATCTAGTTCTGAAAGCTGTTTTAGGTGTATCTTGATCTCTAACTCACAATTGGTGATACCCAGACTTTAAGTCAATCTTAGAGAAATATGTTGCACCCTGCAATTGATCAAACAACTCATCTATTTGAGGCAGTGGACATTGGTTCTTGATTGTCACCTGGTTCAACACCCTGTAATCAATATACATCCTAAGGGTGCCATCTTTCTTCTTCACAAATAAAACTGGAGCTCCCCATGGCGATGTACTATGACGAATAAATCCCTTGTCCAATAAATCTTACAACTGCACCTTAAGCTCACGTAGTTCTGCAGGTGCCATTCTATACGGGGCTCTAGAAATAGGGGCTGTACCGGGCACAAGCTCTATAGAGAAATCTACTTCCCTAACTGGAGGAAGACTGGGAACTTCGTCTGGAAACGCATCTAGAAACTCGCAGACTACCGGAATCTCTTCTAACTTCATAGGTGGCCTCTTCTCAACAATAAAAGTAATGTATCCCTCACAACCACTATGAATTAGCCTCTCTACTCAGAGTGCAGAAATTATCCTGGTGTTTGAACTCTTTTTCTCACCTTGGAAAACAACACTTGGATCGGCTTCATTAACCCTCATAGTAACGGTCTTACGGAAACAATCCAAATAGGCTATATACTTGTTCAACCAGTCCATGCCTAAGATCACATTGAAATCATGCATAGGTAACACAATGAATTCTGCTTGAAATGACATCTCACCAATCAAGACCTTACAACTAGGGTAGTGTACCTCACAAATCACCTTCTTGTCTACAGGGGTGAAAACATGCAACTCATACGGTAGCTGTGCTGGTGCCTCCCGTATTCTAATAGAAAACTAAGGTGAAATAAATGAATGCGATGATCCTGAATCAAACAGCACCTTAGCCATGGACAAAGACCTTACCTACAACCGTATGATATGCCACTTCAGCTTCCTCTGAAGTAACTGCATATGCATGGCCCTGTCATTGAGGTTGGTTAGATTGTCCTTGCTTCGATTGGCCTTGTCTCGGTTGGCTCTGTCCTAATTGTGATTGCCCTTGACTCAGCTTTGTAGGTGCTTGCTGTCATGAAGGAGCAGATGGTGCAGTCCTAGAAGACTGCGAAGACTACTGCTGTTGTGAAGCTTGTTCTGCACTCCTCTTCCTTGGGCATTCGGATCTTTGATGACCCATAGAGCCACAAATGTAGCACGCTCCTATCACTCTCTAACACTTGTTGGTCTTATGGTTCTTCCCACACACATTACAAACTGGCCTTGAAGGACCACTGATAGTTCCTTTCTGCTTCTTGGAGTATTGTTGGTTCTTTCCCAAATGTGGGGCACTTTTCCTTGGTTCACTTAAGAACAAGCTCCTTTCAATCTCTTCTGCTGCATAGGCCCTCTTTACAACATCATCATACTCTACCGAACGCTGGAAGGTCGTAGCGTGTCCCATAATGGCTGGCCTCAATCCTTCAAGGAACCTTTTAACTCTCTTTCCTTCGGTATCGATCAAATCCACAGCAAACCGAGAAAGCTGACTAAAGATATGCACATACTCCGCTAGCGTCATGGTACCTTGCTGCAAAGAGAGGAATTCTGCCTTCTTATTGTAAGTGACATGCTCAAGAATAAACTTCTTCTTGAATTGCTTTTTGAAGGAGTCCCAAATTGTCGCTTCAGGCATAGCCTTGATGTGATCACAAACAGTCTTCCACCAAACATCCGCCACATCTCTAAACATAGAGGCTGTCAATATTACTTACTGTGCTCTTGTACAAGTAAACGATTCGAAGACATTTTCTATGTGCTCAAGCCATTTCATCCGCTTACAATGGATCTTCTCTTCCCGTAAATTTAGTGGCTCCTTTCTTTCTGAACTTCTCGTATAGAGAGTTTGGGTTTCCCACTTGATTTTGTTTTTCTAACAAGGCTGCTAGCTACATTTGCATCGCTACTCGGTTGGCATTACTCGCCCCCAACTGATGCATCATCATTATGAAGCGTTCCTCTGTTGCATATGTAGGACGAGGTGGTGGAGGTGGTGGAGGATTAACACCCTCTATCTCTACATTATCACATTCATTGTCTCCCATATTATTACCAAACCCTAATCCGGAAGCCATTTATCTGCAACTATAATAGTAATTAGTCTCAGTCAATGCTAATATAGAGGGTACACTATAAATTCTTATGCAAAAATCTATTCCCCAACTAAATCTATCGTATCCTTACCACGTTTCCTAGGGTTGCTAAGTCTTTTAACTGACTTATCAATGCTCTGATACCATACTTACCTATGTCACACCCCGAACCCGAGAATTGGGGATTTATTATGGATTCCGAGGCCCGACACACGTACTCGTGACAATTCGTTCCATAACAAGACACATACGAACTGTCACAAGGGTGATCCCACAAGTACGTGTGAGAAAGATCCGTAAACACGTATTAATAAGTACAATTTAATTAAGCGGACACCTAGAGAATTCACCTGTACATATCATAGGCATCAATCGAACATTAACTTCAGTCCGTTAATTGAACAAAGTTTGTTAATTATCCTGACTACATGCATAGGTAAGAAAATCCATGAATAATACAAAATATCAAGATGAACCCTAAGCCAATCCATGGCTAAGCTAAGTCTTCCCAAAATAACCATGTTTCGCGCTATTGAGGAGGATCAAGAAAAGATATATTCCTCATTCCACTTGTTCACATCCCGAGATAACGCTGGGGTTCCCTCCACGCGCACGCTCAGTGCCGGACTGGCAACGGGTTCCGTACCCATAACACCATGGTAACTTTGTTAACACAATGGTTAAGCCAAGATAAGGATACATGAGCTTAACATGATAGATCAATTGAATTAGAATGACATAATGATTAAAAGAGAGCAATATCGAAATTTAAGCACTTATGCATATGAGTAAGCATGAATAAGGAATCATAAATAGGAGAACATCATACCAAATGGCAACCACATTGCTATCTCCTCTTTCTAGTAAGAGAGTAAACTGATCCGTGGGAAATCACTAGCGATCGGGCCAGGACCGACTAGCTACCCTAAGAGCGTCGACTCGCTCTTCTGATAACTACTGCGGTAGACAACTGATAAAATACTCCCATTTGGTCCCGTCGAACCTCCTATGGGGTATAAGCTAAGTGGCGCCGACTCTCAGCATGTCGGAATTAATCTGATACCCATGTTCAACGTATACTGATCTGTTTATACTTATTCAGAAATGTATTTCAATCTCGATAGAAATATCAATAATAGAATCACAACTAAGTAGAGTACTGATCATCAATAATGCATACTAATATAAGCTATCATGTTGAGGTCAAGGTTGCTATCAATATGAATGCAATTAAATTGAGAGGTTATCAAGGATGGTTACTAGCTAATCCTATGCTAGATAATCCAGGTTTCCAAGGTCATTCATTACGGTGTATTTATAAGACATTCGGTGTCATTGTATTACCATTCTCGGTGTTACCTCATGTATATGAAAAATACTTCATCTTATGCCAACACCCATGACGTGACATTGAAAACTAATCGGAGAATCAAGAGGGAAAGAGTGACAGCTCAATACTCTTTCTTCTCCACGTTCAATTATCGTTGGGCTGGTTGGTGTAACAAAGGATCCACTTCTATGGTTATAAATGGTCTTGGGATAAACCTACAATCCTATGGTAAGGGTGGGTGGATACCTTGGTCTCTTTCTAGGGTAAAAAGGGTGTAACCCCTCACTAAGCTACTCTGTAGACTTTAGAAAGTCCATAGTTAAGCATGAAATCCATTTTTGGAACACATTTCTATAAACTGCAGGTTAGGCTTACCCGACCAATCGGGTATGGGTCCGACCGATCGGACCTTGTCCAGGAGGGAAATTCGACTGGTTGGGCTGAGTGGCAGACCGGCCGGACTACCCACAAGGCAATTCAACCGATCTAGTTTCAGGACCGACCGGTCGGCCCTGAAGCACTCTGCTACATGCGTATTTAGTCTCCAATGGGTTTTGTCTTCCAATTTATCATTCCACCTACAATCAAACCAACTTAAAAACTTTCATTCCACATTCTTAGATTCCCCCAAGGACCACTATCATTTTATTCATCCAAATCATTAAAATCATGAATCGATTGCATGCATTATCCATTGAGCTGTAAAAGGGGTAATTCACAAGAATCCATCAAGAATTAAAGAATAAAGCCATGCATGTAAAGAAAATGCATCCTTATACTTGGCTTAGGCTTGGTGCTTTGCTCAAATCGATTTGCCCCTTCGTTAGATGATGGAGGAGGCTTCACTAATGAAGAATCTAACACATGCATGGAGAAGAATAAGAATGTGATGCATGCATTCTAATAGATGGAATCTCTTGACCCTGATTGAACTCAATAACTCAAATGGAGATGGGTGTCCATACCTCAAGTCTATGTAAGCTCAAGAGAAGAGGATGGGACTGCAAATTGTTGGAAGGAGAACAGAGAGGAGAAAGAGATTAAAGAAGAAGTAGAAGGCACTCGAATTTCCCTTGCATGTAACAACCCAAGCTTCCAAACACAGCAAGATGAGGAAGAGAATGAGAGCTTGGAAGAAGAAGCGGAGAAAGCTACAGCAACTGAGAGGGAAGAAGGAGAGGAACGGTGGGTTGGGTCCTTTTAAGTGAGTGAAGTTTTTGGAATTGCAAGTAAGCCCTTCTGGTTTCTATATATATCCAGTTTAAATCAATTGGGCTTAAATGGGCTGGAATAAATCCAAATGGAATTGGGCCAAATATAAAAAATGTCTCACAAGATGAAACTCACCCAATGCCACCAATATGATGCATTATTGATATAATATCATGAAAATGCTAAAATACAAAAGGTCCTGGACTACCTAATAAGGTTCGAACTCGACCCAACTACCTATCCATGACCCAAACCTCTTGAGATTTGGGCTCAATTAGCCTAATTAAGATAGAACAAGATTAATTAGAATAAATCATAATTAATTCGGGTTTGGACCTTACAATTAATATGACAGTTAAGCAAATATAAGAGTACATAAGACTATTATGATGTATCAATTGAATTTAAAGATATATTTTTGAAAAAGAGAATTTACGGAAGCTAAGCATGTTGTGCATATGAATAAGCATGAATAAAAAATCATAAATGAAATATAATAACATACTAGTTGGCATCCACATGGCTATCTTCTTTCAAAAGGAAGAGCATCTATCATACAAAGGGAAATCACTAGTGGTTAAACCAAGATCTAGTCTAGCTACCTGAAGAGCACCGACCAACCTTTCATCTAACTACTACAGTAGGTGACTGATGGAACACCTTAAGATTCAATTTATCAAGATTGATCAAGATTCATGACTTTTATACTTATCATACGTAGCAATTATCTCATACTTATAGGTTACCCCTTTCTTGGCTCATGGGTTTACGCTCCATAGAAGCTTTATCTTCGATGTTGCCTCAAAGTTCACTCAGGACGAATGGGTACATGATTTAATCATGTTGAGGGCAATGATTATCTTAACAATATAAATGCATTTGAATTGAGAGGTTAACAAGGATATTTATGAGCCAACCCTAGCTAAGATAATCCGTGTTTCCTTAGTCATTCAATGCGGTATATTCATAAAACTTTCAGTGTCTATGTGTTACCAAAGTCTTAGTGTTAGATTGTAATAGTGATGGACATCACTTCTTATGCCAACACCAATGACATAACTTCAAAAACTAACTAGAAAATCAAGAAGGAATGAGTGACAACCCACACTCTTCCTTCTTAGTATTTAATTACCATTAGGCTAATTTGTTTGAGGTGAAAGTACCATTTCTAAGGCTCTATATGAACTTTAATTGTACTTAATGTCTTAAAGGTAAGATTGGCTTTAAATATATATCTAAGGTCTCAGTAGAAGGCTAGATAGCTCTTAATTAATCCCCATTTAAAAATAAAAAAATAAAGTTCTATTACAAAAAGGGGTACCTGATCGATCAGGTAGGTGTCCGATCGATCAAACACCTCCTAGAACTAGAATTCGATCAATTAGACCCTTGTCAAATTGATCGAACCTAGAGCTTTTAGTTCCGGCAAAATCAATTCTAAACCAATCCCTCTTTCCTTTCCTTCGCTTTTTCCACTCCAATTCACCAACTAAACCATTTCAATACCTATTAACGCCCTTCTTCACTACAGTTAGGTTTCTCCTTCATCCAATACCATCTTTCATTTCATAATCACATTCATTATCACTTAAACTAACTTACATTATTGAAATTAAATAGTAAAAGAGCTGTAACTTGGCATTGACATGGATTTCATCAAGAATCAACATAATTAAGCATATATGTAGTAAAATATACACTTATAGTTGCCTTAAGCTCAGTACTTTACCAAAATCAAGCTTCTCCCTTAGCTTAATAGTGGAGAAAACCTTAATATAGACAATCCTAAGACATGTGAGAGATAGAATGGGCATGAGGTGAATGCATATTACAGGTTTGAGTCTCCTTGACTCATTAGAGTTCAAAGAAGTAAAATGCTAATGGAGTCCTTACCTTTGAGAGCTATAGAGAAGAAAAGGAGGTGAAATTATGAGTTCCAAAAGAACTAAATGAATGAGGAGATGATGAGGAAGAAAATGGGAGCCTTGGCTTTTGCATGCAAGAGCCCAGCTGATGTAGAGGAGAATGAGAGAAGAGGAGCTGTTCCAACAGGTGGTAAAGAGAGTGAATAGGGAAATGAGCAGAAATGGGTCCTAAGTTGGGTTTTGAATCAAATTTTCTTCAAATTTACAAGCAAGTCTAGTTTGAATTGAGAGATTTACAATTTGAGTCAAAACGACTCTAGTTAAGAAAGTTACAAGCAAGTCTAGTTCGAATTTAGAGATTTACAATTTAAGTCAAAGGGACTCTAGTTGGGCCAAGATGAGTCCGAATTGAGCTGAGCCAGACATGAAGGATGACCTATAAGATGAAATACGCTTGATGCAATTAATATGATGCTATTATGATACAAAACCATGCAACTCTAGATTACGAGAAGGTCCTTGACTACCTACGGTTGGAATCCGACATGACTATCTATCCATGACCCATACCAAAGGGATTTGGATTGAATTAGCCAAAGCAAGTATTAATTAGGGTAAAATAAGATTAATTATAGTAAATTATGATTAGTTCGGGTTTGGGCCATACATAGACCCACCCATGACTTTGAAGGATTAAATGTACCCCACCAAGACAACCTAACCGTCCTCTATTATGGCACCTCACACCAACGCTACCTTTGATACCAAATCTGACATGATCTAAATGCTCCCAGTCTTTCATGGGATAGACCAAGAGAACCCATGCCAATATGTTAGGGAATTTGAAGATATTTGTGGAACCATGAGAATAACTAAAATGGCTGAGGAAATCCTAAAACTTAGGTTATTTCCTTTTTCCCTAAAAGAGAAAACAAAGTCATGGCTTTATGCCTTATAGGCCCGGTCCATCACTATAAGGGCTAACCTAGTTGAAGAATTTTACAAAAAATTCTAATTCAAGAAGACAACCTCTTCAATTAGGCATGCCATTAATGGGTTCTATCACATGGAAAGGGAGACACTTTTATTTGGAACGGTTCAAGGACCTATTGATTCAGTGTCCCCACTATGGATTTGAAAAAATCCAATTAGTACAAATTGTGTATGAAGGCATGCATTACCCAACTAAGAAAATGGTGAAATCTTTTTATGGTGGTAATTTTATACAGAAAACAGCGAATGAAACATGGACATTTTTTTAAAAATATTGCTAAAAATACATTGCAATAGGCCCATATTAGGAGGGAGCCACTAAAACCACTATTTCGAAGAAGAGGGAGGATGTTCAAACTTGAACCAAAATTTGAGGAAAAGGCCAAAATGGCCACATTGATGAAGAGAATAGAGGCCATAAAGTTAAGCCAAGGAGTCCAGAAGCCCACTACAAGCAGTTCGGAGTCACTAAAATATAGTTAAACTATAAGTGGAGGGATTGACCCAACAACTTTGCGCCAAAGCCGAATTGTTGAGGAAATAAATGCTCTTTATCAAAACACCCATTTAGATAATCGTCAAAGGCATGACCTATATTCCAATACCTACAATCTAAGTTGGAGGTACAACTCGAACTTTTCTTGGACCAAGAGTTCAATTTAGGGTAACCCATGATAGGCCAATCAATTTCAGCCCATTCAATCTTAAGCCAATGCCCCACCTATTTTCCAAAAGCCTAACCTCAACTCCAGTCCACTGACCCAAAGGGTAGCTTCTTTAAAAGAGGCCATGAAACTCATGTCGATCCCAGACCACAGTCCAATTGCAACAAAGTATTGCTCAATTTTAACAGACGACTACTCAACTTTTGAATGTCCATACCCAGTCCCTTGCAAAACTGGCCAATTCCTTGAGTGTTAGAACAAGGGAAACTTTCCTACTCCTCCAGAATCCAATCCAAAGGGACAAATATTCATGATATAGAAGGAAAAAGCCTGGAGCAAGTTAACTCTATAACCATACTTTGATCAAGAAAACAGGTTGATAAAAAGGTTGAGCTCCCAAAGGACATTAAGGAAAATAAATCCTTAAGGGAAAACCAAGGGAGGATGTAGAAATCTAGGAACAAAGTGTCAGCAATGCTGAACGTAAGGTAGAACAAAAGCCAATCAAAGAGAATCTAATCATAAGTGATTCATCACCTAGTGAGCCATCTCATAGGACTTACATTCCCAAGGCACCATATCCCTAGAGGCTAGACCCAGGCAAGTCAACTGCCTAGTTGGATAAACTGTTAGAAGTGTTTAAACAAGTGAATATCAACATCCCACCACTTGATGCTATCCAACAGATTTTGGTCTATGCCAAATTCTTAAAGGACCTTTGTACCTTTAAAAGAACTACCAATGTGCCCAAAAAATCTATGCTTATCTCAACAAGTTAGCTTGATCATTTTCAGTCCCACCTCGATCAAATACAAGGACCCAGGGTGTCCTACCATTTCATGTCAGATGGGGGACCGTCATATTAAGCATGCTTTGTTAGATTTGGCCACGAGTGTCAGTTTGTTTCCTTACTCAGTTTATGAACAAATGGGCTTAGGTGAGCTAAAACCTAATTGTCAAAATGGGCCCATGAAATTTCTTTTGGCAACATGACTGTAGAAATTCAAGTTTTCAATGTTGAAAACTAAGGTAGAGACATTGACACTGATGAAGTCAATTTTTTATGGGCCATCCTTGAGGATCAATTTCTTGATTTTTTGAAAATCGATCCCCTAGAGCCTTTGGAATAAATATATAGCCCAATAGTTTGATGATACACAACCAAGGGACATAGCGAATGCACTTAATGACACCCAAATAATAGAGCAAAATTGGGACAATTATCCTATTCTTTAGATTTCAGAATCCAATAATTTAGAGTCTTTAGATTCCTGTATTGAATGTTTCATGAATTTTGATAATCCAAGTCTTTGAGAAATTGCTCATGCATTTATTAGGCCCAATTACTGTTCTTAGAAATTTTCAGTATCAGTGAAAAATGGCCATCCTCTGACATCAGAGTCTGACACCTTAGATCCTGCATGGTGCCTTTTACCAATTCATATTCTAACATTGACAATGCATATCCTGTGCCCATGCCAAAGATTTTGGAAATTAATGGCACAAGAAGACCATGAATCACAAATCACATAGTTTTGAGCTGACCTATCTCCCTTTAAAATTCAAAGATCTATTTATAATCAAGGAAGAGATTTTCATTGTAGTCACAAACTCACCATATAAAAAAAAACAAGGACCACTCATTCACTAGGCATAATGATTTCCTTGCTAACTCTGTATAGTTACTCTTTGATGCATATATAGAGGAAAACTTTGTTTGGATCCAACGAAATTCAAAGTTTTGGATCCAGTAGTGTATATTTTTCTTTTTAGCATAAATAATTTTTTTCATATTAGTAGAATAGCTTCTTTTCTTTTCTTTACGTGCTTAATTTTGCATTTCCCACCATTATATAATTATTCTTCCTATTGTTTCATTCATTTAGTTGTTGCATTCCATACATATTATTAAGGACAACGTTTAGTTTAAGTTGGGGGTGGGAATAAGCACACTCCTTCATTTTTAGGGAAACATTTTTCACTTTTTCTTTTTATTCTTAGTCTTTAGGAAAAATTTTTAATTTTTTTTTGGAATTTTGTTTTGATTTTCCAAAAAAAAAAAACAAGAGAGAGAGAGACAGAGGGAAAGTTTGGACCTCATCAATTAAGGAAAAAAGAAAACTATTGATTCAGGAACTGTTGAGTAAGACTAAAGAAATCTAGTTTGAGACGAGTTACATCAGTAAGCAATTAAATGATTTTTTGCTAAGGTGAGTAACTCGTCTAGGAATTTGATATTAAAAGACTCCCATGTCAATCCGGGGTGGACAAAATGTAGGCTGCATTTTTTTCATTTTGTTTTTTATTTTTTTTAGAAAAATGAAGTTTTCAATGGAATTGAAGTAAATTGAAAAATATATAAGAAACCTAGAATTTTCAAAATTTTAGAAGGAAATAAAAAGAAAGCCCATTTTTTCTGAATGACGAAAACTATCAGAGGATTACCTAAACTTGTCCTCACTCTACACACTTTACATTTCTCTAAGTTTGGATAGCTATAATTATCGCTTTTAAAATTTCTCTGAAGGATACAATGAGAACCCAAGATTTAGTTTATAAATATTTTTCTCTCCTGGTTCTTCTGTCAGAGTTAAAAAAAAATGTTATTACCAAGTAGGCCGTAAGTGAGAAGTTTTGGAAATAATAATATTTTATAATTAGTTTGGGTTCGTAGCTTTTTTAACTCGAGCTTCTAATTCTATAAGGGTATGTCCATATCTAGTGCCCTAAAGCTATCTTGTTTGGGAGTCATTGGCATAATACTCATTACATAGGTTAATTAAAAAGCTTAAGGGACCTAGGCATTGCACAGTCATATGTAATTAAAAAAATGTGTGTGTATTTAAAAGAAAAAAAAAAGAAGGAGATGAATGGGGAAGTTTTCCGGCCTTTAACAGCAGTGTAAAGCCATCATAGTAGCCTTGAGAAAAGAAGATTTATTTTAGTTGGATTTTGGGGAGGATCAAACAATTTAAAGGAAAATTTGTTTAAGTGGCATTAGTGTGGAATATTTAAAACTGGTAGTGATGAATATATTTCTCACTATACATGTAAGTCTTGATATGAATATGTGAAAATTTTTGAAAATAGAATAGTGGACTAGATTTTGAAAAATCTGAATTTCTATCATTTTGGATTTTGAAAGTATCTAATAGGAATAGATTTTCTTTTGAAAAATCTCTTTTACATTTGCTACTTTTGAAAAAAGAATTTTGGGGGTAAATTCATTGCAAATCCTTACAAGGCACAATTTGTCTACTAGGAGGAACCTAAAGGTTTAAGGGCTTATTGCATACGCTAAATGCAACCAAGAATACCAGTGAAAGTGATTTTGTTTTTATTTTTGCTTGTTCTCGTAAAGTAGGTAAAACTTTCATTTGGAACTCTTGCTAAGGGACTAGCCAAATGCTGGTTTGAGGTGTATAAAGTTCATAAATTTGGACATTTATGTATCATTTTAGGGTAGATTAGAGACTTAACTACATTAAATGCATTATTATTCATTTAATTTCATCATTTCATGCATTTTCACTTTGCAAATCGGAATTTGCACCATTTTTACATATTTTCTGCATTAAAAAAGAATGTTTGCAATTTTTTTCCGAAGAGTCCCAGTTGGAGTAGAACTTTATCTAGATGGGTCCTACTTCCATGTAAGCTCTTTAGTATTTTACTGGTTGAATTAGAATGTGCAGAAAGTGAAATTTGTAGGATCCATAGAACTCCAGGGATGATTCGAGTCCTATTGCCTGAAGAATTTGGAAGATTCACACCCTTAGAATTTATCTGCCTGTAGACCCCACCTAAAGATCAAGGTTTCTAGAAGCTCTTATCTCATCATATTTGTGCCAAAGAATATTCTTTTGACTTGGCTAACAAGTTACAGAGAGATAGAGTCCCTTCCAAATTAAAATTCAAATTTTAATTTCATTTTTCTCAGGAGAGCCTATCTTAAAATAGCCTAACTCTCAAACCGTAGGTTTGATTGGCACAAATTACCCATCGTTGGAAATCTTATTCAAAGTACATATCTGCGGAGGTCAAGATTATGCAAATCGGAGCTAAAATCAGAAAGTTATTGACTCTGAAGGTTTCATGTTGATTTTTAGGTAGGATTGCAATCAAATTCACATTGCTGATAATCCATGGTTGTACATCTTGTGTGGGACCCCTTCTGAAGACTAGTCAAGCCATTCAAAGGTTTCTAAAAGCTATTATATCATTCAAATTGAAAAAGGATAAGAGGTTAACCTCACCACGAAGATGTTTAATGTATTTGTAGGACAACTGAAGAAATAAAAGGAGCACCAAAGGAGGTGTTGACCAGGCTTTCCCCCTCCTACCTTGGGACATCCTCATCTCTCTCTCTCTCTCTCTCTCTCTCTTTCCTTTTTTCATTTATTTATTGTAGAAAAAATTAGAAAAAAAAAATTAGGTATTCTAGGGCCTTGTTCCAAAAATTAGGATTAGAAGAGAGAAATTTGTGAGCTTTCATTATAAAATCTAGAGATATCAATAAAAAAATTTAGAAGTTCTTATGCTATGAATGAGTTGACCACCAAGATTAGGATATTTGATGAAATTAAGTAGCTAATTTAATATTTTTCTGCAATTCAGTCTACTAGTTTAATTTTCTTTGTTTAATGGATGCTTAATGATCTTAATAAATCTGTCTTCATGTCTATGACGAACATCTAATTTTCGCTCTATTGAATCAATCTTTAATCATGTATAGATTATACTTAGATATAAATTCTTTAATAGTCTATGTTTACTTGATATATGATGCTTAAAAGTTTTAATCTTTTATGAGGTAGAAGTTTGAAAAAAAAAAATTGGTCTTTTGATAGTCAAATTACCTTGATTAGGACATTGAGTTGTTTATGATCTATTTTCATTATCACTGTCATTAATCTTTTCCTCATTTGTTTTATTTTAATTTCTCATTCATATCTCATTTATCTTTGTTTCTTGTTATTTTCTAAATTAAAAATAAGATTTTTAATTAAACAAATTAAAAGTGTTCCCAGTGAGATCGACTTGTATTTGTCACCATTTCAACAAGACAACTGTGCACTTACAGTTTTAAGTGGATTGATTAAATCCACATCAAGTTTTTTGCACCAATGTCAAGGAGCCAATTTTGAATTTTTATTTTGTTTAAATCTGATTTTTTTAGTATTTTAATCATATTTAGGTTCATGAGCATATGTAGGTTGTATTAGTTTACATCATCCATATAATTATGTTTTACATTATTAGTTTTTATTTAGTTTTCTTCTTTGATTGAAAAAAAAATAGAGAAATTTTTTTAATTTTTTCATATTTTTCATTTTTTATTATTTCATTGAATTTTTGAAAATTTTAATTTAAAAAAAAATTTTAGATTTCTTTTAATTCTGATTTTCAATAAGTTAAGAAAATAATCATCTTATTAATTTTGAGTTTGATGAGATTAGTTTTGAATTCATAGGATTCCATTTTATTTTCATTAGATAATAAAAAAAACTGATAGACTCTATTTATTGACATTGAAGCAAACTTTATTGGAGCAGACCCATATACTACCAATGATAGAAGTGTCCATTGGTCTTGGCACCAACTCCTTAGTATTGTTTTCTTCATGAACGAGTAATTCATCTGCCATTGCATTTTGCTAGTATGGTTTATTAGCAGCCCATGAATAAGAATTTGATACAAGGATAAGATTTGATGAAGTAACCAGTATGGGAAATCCATATCTGTTTAGTGGACTGAGATATGACTAGAACGTCTTTAGAGAGGTCCATGAGCATTACCTTCAGTAGAAGTAGCATCAGCAAGAGGATCCGACAAGGGCGGTGAATTGGAAGGAGAAGCAATAGGGGATGGTTGTATTGGACAACAAGTATAAACCTATGTAATTGTCAAAGAAAAATTAAGTGTTAAAAATGAGGGTGATAGGAGACTTAGATATCAGGCGTGTGGAAAGAAGGAGAATGAAAGGGAACATATTCCGAAAAAAAAAAAAAAAACAGTCTGTGAGATCTATAGGCTTCATTCCTTGGGATAATAACACTGAAAACCTTTGAGTTCATCACAATAGCCAAGAAAGATGCATCAAGATGCTTGAGATGACAGATTGTTCCTCTCCAAAGATTAGAGGTGTACAAAATATAGACATCCAATTACCCACAAATGTGAGTAGGATGGAGTATGACCGAACAAGCACTCATAAGGAGAGACTTTACCCAAGTAAGAACTAGGTAGTCTGGTAATGATGCGGATTGCTGCATGTGCTACTTCACACCAAAACTTAGGAAAGACTAGATATTCCAAATGTAAAGACCAAATAGTTTCTAATAGATGTCGATTCTTTGTTAGACAATGCCATTTTTTTGTGGTGTGTGTGGGCGTGATTTTTTATGAATGATTCTTTTATTTGCCAAAAAAGTGTTAAATTCAATGGATGTATACTCTCCCCCTAAGTCTAAACGTAGGATCTTAATGGATTTTTGAAATTGATTGGAAACCATTTAGAGAAATTTTGAAGCAAGGAAAAAACTTTAGATTTAGATTTCAAGAAATATATCTATGTGTAACAACAATGATCATCTATAAAGGTGACATAGTACTTATTTTTAAGCCTACTCAAATGAGGGGCAATCCCTTGAACATCTGTATGAATGACTTCAATAGGGGCAGTGGAACGTGAATAATAAATGGGAAAAGGAAACACATGGCTTTTGCTTAAGCAACAAGACTCACATTTTGATTTTTCAAAAGTAGAAACCATAGAACTAGAAATAGATTTATACAAATATCAAAGTTGAAACAAAGACATCAAATTATCATTATTCAAACAACAAAGGCTTTTATACCAAGTGGTCCACACATTGTTTAGAACACTCATAGAATAAGCAAAAATCAATTTATTTTCATTGTCTAGGATAAATATACTACAATGTTTACTCCACAATCTGATCACCTTCGTAGTTTGTCGTTCCTATATGATATAACCAAATGTAGAAAAGTTAATAAGATAATCACTATCAATAAGCTAGCCAATGCAAATGAGATTTGTTGCTAAATTGGGAACAAAATAGACGTTGGGAAGAGTAAGAGTCCCAATGGAGATGGTTCCTATACTAGAAATTGACAATTGATGACCATTTGCAGGAGTAATAGAGTCATGGCCGTGATAAAGTGTATGGCTTTGCAAGTGTTGGGCCACAGATGTCATGTGGTTTGAGGCCCTCGAATTTGGGAATCATGTGGTGGGTTTGATAGATGAAGATTGTGAAGTGGATGAGTGAAAGGCAGTGAATGTAGTAGTGGAGAAAGACATACCGCTAGTACCCATGGGAGTAAATGTAGAAGCCACATAAGAATTGATCAGTTTCCAAATTTGAGCAGTAATCAATATGACAGACCCCATGTCAAAGGAAGTTGAGTCAAGCTGAGTGCTAGTTTGAGCTTGAAGGGTAGTTGGAATGAGCCTCTGAGATTGGTCTGCTTTCTTGTCAGGCCTTTTGGTGTAGTTGGAAATGATATGTCCATTGCACTTGCAATAATTGCTAAATAATTTTTTCCTGCAGTCATGAGCCACATGTCCATATTTCTTACATTCAAAGAATTGTGGTTTCTATCCTCGGAAAGTGAAGAGAGCCGTGTCATCAACTGTTGATGATCCTAATGGTGTAAGAAGTGCCTTCGATTCTTCAAGGAATGAATGATAAGATAAAAGTTGGGTTTCCTCTAAAAAGACATCTTGGACCTATATATCCAGATCGGGTGAGATTTCCCTATGCATGAGTGAAGCTCATACACGCTCAAATTTAGGATGAAGATTCATTAGAAATTGTCTCACATGTAGTTCCTGTTGGAGCGTCAGAGCCTAGGGAAAGAAACCCTTCGAGATGGATTAGAAGAGCATTTGATCTTTTTCTGTTCATAAGGCTAGAAAACCATTATAATATTCCTGCATAGACTTGTCATTTTGACAGTATTTGGCCAATTCTAAGTCAAGATGATATCTCCGGGCCTTGTTTTGTTAGTGATAGATTTTCTTCATATGTACCCACATGTCAGAAGCCTTTGTAAGATCTTGTAGTTCCATGGGGAAGGAAGGTTCAATAGAGTTGAGAATCCAAATGAATACCTTAGCATTACATTAGTGATGCAGGCCGATCTTAGATCCAGCCCAAATCACAGGCCCGCAGGCTAATTGATTGATCATTAATCTCCTCAAGGATTCTTATCCTTAGTTAGATAGTTATTTACTTCCTATTTTATGTTGAGTTGAGATTAGAACTTGATTAATTTACTTTTAGCAAGCCATGCTTATTTAAAGTTAGTCCTTCCTACTTTAAAAACAATCACTCCTATATAAGGAGGAATTATTCATTATAGTAGATATGCTTTTATCAATTAAATTCAATTTACTGTGAAATTTCTTTTTCTTGATGATGTTCATCGTGAGATAGAATGTGCTCTAAAGCTTGAATCCTTCTTTGGATTCGAACAATCCTTCGGAAGATTGTTCTACGATCGATTGGAGATCCGGGGCTGCGCCAGATTGGTATCAAAGCCCCAGATCTAGTCGCCGAGGAGACATTTGTCCTCTCCTGATTTCATCCGTCCACCCATCTCATCTCATCATTTTGCCCACCATCGCCTACAATCCCACTCAAAAGCTTCCTCCACTCCCTGTTCCTACCGAACCCTTCCACCATCCCAAACCCTTTCTCGTCTGCCATTCACGAAACCCATCAACCCATTCGCTTCAACCACCCCTCACCCCTCGGCTTTTGTTTCAACTCCCAATCGTAGCCATCCAAGCCATTAATACCCACCCCAGAGGAAAAACAAAACAAAGAAAGAGAAAAAGCAGCAGACAAAGAAGAAGAAGGACAAAGTGCAGAGAGAAACAGAAACGTGCAATGACAAAGAAGAAGAAGGACGAAGTGCAGAGAGAGATAGAAACGTGCTATGCACCATCATCTGCCAAGGCTCGATCCTTGGGACCCCATCGCAGTGTCGTCATTGTCCTAATGCTGTCACTGCCATTTCACCTTGTCGCTGCCAACGTCCTCCTTGCAATCATCGTCGACGGTCGAGGATCTCCAAAGCCATAAACTCCTCCCTTTCCTTTCTCTCCCTTTGTTTGCTACAGAAGAAGCCCTTTCTTTTTCTGTAAGTTAACCATCATTGAGACAGAGAAAAGAAAAAGCCATCTGCACAAATCTCGAGCAGCTGTTCGAAGTTGCCTTGGGCCTATTTAATTGGCCTGGAATTTAGGCCCAACCCAACCTAAATCCTTTTCCAACAAAAAAAAAAAAGCTACCATGCCTAGAAAGGGTGATGATATCCAGCATTGGATGACATACCGACAGAGGGATGAAACCATCCTTAAATTAAGTCAAGAATTAAAAGATGTCACAGGACGTCTCAAAATCGCAGAAACTGCTATTGCTAAGCTATAAAAAAAGCAATTTGTCAGTCAAGAAGGATCATCCAATGTGTCTATGGTATACACGCCCACCCAACTAGAAAGACCTACAAATCAAGAATCTATTTTGTGATTCTATGTAATGCCTTCTAGCTAAATGAGACAACCAAGGTCCCCCTATTACACCCCTACCTGATGATATCATAAGAAAAGTCAAAATTAATACTGCTAACTTTAGTAGTGATGTCACAACTTGAGCCCAAAAATCGGGGGTTAGTGAGAATCTAACCAGTGACACACGTACACCCGTGCACGCACACCTAGACCTAGTCTAAGTGCACACACACAAGGGATATTTACACGTGCAAACCAAGTGTACGTGGATGCTGTACGTATCATAGCATGACAAAAGGAAAACTCGAATAGGAACAGTAATTGTAAAGCTAATATTAATTTCCATAATATATAACAACATGGGAAATAGTTACTTAGAGACAATTACAAGCTAACGTGTAGATCATCCCAAAAACAGAACCCTAGTACACAATGGAATATAGGAGACGGATGCAATACAAAGTCGCTCTCCAATGGAGGGATTACATCCACTCCTCTAGCCCTGACTGGGCCTCGTGAGTCTCTCCTGAAGCGGGGCTGACCGGCGAGGGGTCGGTAGAGGGATTTGGGCCTGCAACACCAAGAACAACCAATGAGTACAACGACTCAGCAAAGCATAAGCAGCAATCAGTTAACACATGTTGTATCTAGCAGAATAGTTAACATATAACTATTATCCATGCATAGAGATCATGTGCGTATATGAGGCAGATCGTGCATATCCATAATCATGCTTTCAGAATCATGAAACAAATAAACTGGCTAGGTGGCTACTACATTTTCCATATTCTCCCTATCAACAGCGGTCAGGACGAGAGCACCATCGACCGAGCCAGGGTACAAATGGGTCTCTGGTTCCCGGGTTCGAAATCCCAGGACCGGAGCACTCTGTAGAGGCAACAAATAGTCTATACCAAAGTCAACCCCGTCGGGTATCCTAAGTTTGAGGCTGAGTAGAGCCAGACAGACAAGATCAGTCGTGTCATGTGATGCACGTAAATCAATATCAGTCGGTCGGTTAGGCAATGCAGTACAATACAGTACAAGTATCAGGTCATATCATAAGCAAGCAATACAATACGTGCATCACACGAAAATCAATCACTAAACTTAAGTCTTGCAATATCAAACAAAGGAACAATCACAAGTCAAATAAGAATAAGAGCATGGGAAGCAATAATCGAAATTAATATGCAATGCAAGTCAAGTAATTACTGTGAATCAAGATTGTTTACTAGCCAACCCTAAGCTAGTTGTCCAATGTTTCTAACCGTGTATGATGATGTAGTTTTAAGTTATTCGATACACAGTTATTCATTTCGTGGGTGTTGCACCGTATCGATAAACGTGTATCGAAGTCCCTTAAACTAACACCCATGGAGAGGTGCTTAACAATTGGACAATACACATGAATGTGTCACAGCTTGCAAGACTATTCATGCTTTCTAAGGTAGTCCGTTGGGCAAGTTATGGGGTTGAGAAGTTCCAGGTGAAGGTCCTAAAGGTCTCAGCATTAACCTTATCTGTTCTCCAATTCATTAAAGAGCAAGGAGACCAAACAGTAGCATAACCAAGTCCTCTAAGGGTCAAGGACGCAAGAGAAAAGAAATGAGCATAACTAGGATTGTTGAACACTGAATCTCACAGGGCAACAGTGCTTTAGGGCCGACCGGTCGACTCTAAAGCCCGATCGATTGGATTTCGGTTCTGGGAGTGCCCGATCGGTCGGACCCCAGGCCCGATCGGTCAGGTAACAGGGTTCTGTACAGAGCAGAACGACTATACTACAGTCTTTCCATTCATAAAAATAACATGTATCACGATTATACAATTCTAGAGGGCCGTTAAAACACAACATACTTAAAAGAAAGAGTAGAAAAACACAACAATCAATGTGTACCAACATGTGTTCATGCGTACTGTGCTTATACTTGCCTTAAACATGCTCTTTCCTTAACTTAGCTGTTCTTGGGCCCAAACGATTTCGGAGGTGCAATCCTAACACCATGCATGCCAAGAGTATGCAAGAGAAAATGGGTGCATGCAGTGCAATCCCTCGAACGCACAGAGAAGAGCATGACTTCCAAGTTTATCGGAGAACACACAGTAGGCGAAGAAGAAGAGAAGTAGGAGGGGAACAAAGGAAGAAACAGGGAAAACACATCAACATGGGCAAAAATCCTCTCTTACCTACGAGTGCCCTACGAAGCCGGAAGAAGAACCGAAGATGGAAGTTGCTGCACAAACTGTTCCCCTTTGTTTTCTTTCCGTTGATCACGAAGAAAAAGAAAAAGAAGAGGATGAGCCCAAGAACAGAGAAGAGAAGAGAAGAGAATGAGAGAAAGAAAGAAAGAGCTGGCGTGGGAAGAAAGAGAGATGAAACTAAAGGAGAGAGAGTTGGTGGCTTACTCCTTATATAAGATAAGGATTTGCAAAGTTTATATGAAAGTCCAACAGTTCAAGAAAATTATAGTTTGAATCAAAAAACGGCCCAACTAAAGCAAACACATACGAGTCAGTTACGGAAGTTAACAAGCTCGATGAAAGACACGTGTTAATACCAAGATGATACATGAATGACGAACTCGTGCAAAATTAAAAATTACGAAAAAGTGCTCATGACTACTTAAACCATGTTAAACTCAACCCAACTACCTATCCATGACTTGAAACAAATTTCAAAAAAACACAACCTCAAGCATAAAATGCATTTACTCGAAGATAACTCAAAACCACATTAACTAGCCGTTAAACCGGATTAAGCTAGGCCGGAATGTTACAAGTGATGCGAGCCCGAAAATTTTTATCAATTGGCTTAATTCTCTGGAGGACTATTTTGCTTGGTATGGTATGAATGATGCATAGCAGATCGCCTTTACCAAGGTTAAACTTAAGGGTCCTGCTCGAATTTGGTGGTATGGCGTTGAGAATAGTGAGCTTGCGATGGGCCAGTCTATTCTCCGATGGAATATCATAAAAGATAAGCTTAAGAGCAATTTTCTTCCTTTTGATTAAATGGATACACTCCACCAATAGTATCTAAGTCTCCAGCAAGGCACCATGACTGTGGAAGAAAACACCAACAAGTTTTGTGAATATATTGTTTGCTGTAACTTGAAGACAGATGATCGTCTGACTATCACCAGATACAGAGACAACCTGCGTACTGATATCAGACAAAATGTAGCAATGTTTGATTATGCCACAGTGGATGAAATCTTCAATAAAACCCAAAAAGCCCAACATGAAATTCAATTGCGGAAGCGTAACACTTTTCAAGCAGGGAGTCTTCCCCCTAACCCTATTTATAATAGCATTCAAGTACCAGTTTATAGGCCTCCTCCTCGGTGACCAACTCAACAAACCCCTCAGAATCCTCGGCCAAGTATACAACAATGACAGGTTATTCCCCAACAGAATCAGCGGTTCCCACAAAACCAGAATGATAATCATGCTTATGGAAGAATGATACAAGGGATATTATTTGTCATGCCTGCAAGCAACGAGGACATTATGTCAATGAATGCCCTCATCGAAATCTATACACTTCCAATGAGCCTGACAGTGATGTCCAGCATGATGAGCATGTCGAATCAGGGCAAGTTGATATAGATCCTCCTTATGAGAATCCAGCAGATCAGTTAAATTATGCAGACGCTGATGATGGTTTTCCACTTTTTTTCTCGATCATCATTTATTAGTAGCAAATGCAAAAGAGAAGAAGATCGAATCATGCTTCTATTTTTTGGTTCCATGTAAACTGTATCGGCAAATCATGCAATATAATTATTGATGGTGGCAGTGCAATGAATGTCATTTCTCAAGAAGTTGTAGATAAGCTTAGACTTCCCACTGTGAAACATCTAAGGCCATATAAAGTTACATAGGTTGGCAATTATTCCATTCTTGTTAATCAACAATGCTTTATTCCTTTTAAGATTGGCAAAAACAAGGATACTGTTCTATGTGACGTCATCCCAATGAACGTTACGTATATCCCTTTTGGACGGCCATGGCTACAGAAGCTTAAAGTTTTCAAGGATCATGAACACAATACCTATACTTTCAAATGGAAAGGTGGAAGAATCATGTTGCGTCCTTTGCAGACTCCACCGTCCTCACCTTCCTCTTCTCTTGCCGTCACTTCTCCTATATTGCACATTTTAACAATGCGGAGATTTGAAGTTGAAAGTAAAGGGCAAGGTGTCATGTATGCCTTAGTTATCAAACAAGTTGCTAATGATTCTCCTGCCATGTTCATTCCTTAGGAAGTGAAGCCACTATTGAATAAATTTACTGATTTAGTTCCTGATGAATCACCTAAGGAACTATCTCCACTAAAAAACATTCAGCATGCCATTGATCTTATTCCAGGAGCTTCTTTACCTAATTTATCTGTTTATCGGATGAGTCCAACAGAACATGCGGAGTTAAAAAGGCAAGTTGATGATCTACTTATGAAAGGCTATATATGAGAAAGTCTTAGTCCGTGTGGTGTTCCTACACTTCTCACTCCAAAGAAAGATGGAAGCTGGCGAATATGTGTAGACAATCATGCCAATAATAAAATCACGGTAAAATATCATTTCCCTATCCCTCGATTGGATGATATGTTAGATATGATAACTGGTGCATGCATATTTTTAAAAATTAACTTACGGAGTGGTTATCATCAAATCTGCATAAGACCAAGAGATGAATGGAAAACCACCTTTAAAATAAAAGATGGTCTTTTTGAATGGATGGTTATGCCATTCGGTTTAACCAATGTTCTTAGTACTTTTATGCGGGTTATGACGTAGTTGTTGCAGCCTTTTATTGAAAAATTTACTGTCGTTTACTTCGACAATATTCTGATTTACAGCAAATCAAAAGAAAATCATTTTCAACATCTAGATAAAGTCTGCCAACTTCTCCACCGGGAGCATTTCTACATTAATCTAAAGAAATGCACCTTCATGAGTGATTCTGTTGTTTTCTTGGGATATGTGGTGTTTGCACAAGGTATTAAGATGGATCCTGAAAAGGCGAGTGCAATTCTTGATTGGCTTATTCTTATTAGCCTTACTGAAGTTCACAGTTTTCATGGTCTTGCCAATTTCTTCAAAAGGTTTATCAAAATTTTCAGTACTATTATGGCTCCTGTTACTGATTGTATGAGGAAGGGTGAATTCAAATGGATCAACGCAGCCACCAGGGCTTTCGAAAAGATCAAGCAAAAGATTACTAAAGCTCCCGTCCTACAGGTTCTTGATTTTAACAAATTATTTGAACTTGCTTGTGATGCCTCGAATGTTGGCATTGGTGGTGTTCTTAGCCAGGAAGGACATCAAGTTGCATTATTTAGTGAGAAACTTTCTAATGCCAAGCGAAAGTATTCTACGTATGATTTGGAATTCTATGCTCTTGTCCAAACACTTTATCACTGGAGACATTATTTGATTGCTAATAATTTTGTGCTCTATTCTGATAATGATGTTTTGCAACATCTATATTCTCAGCAGAAAATCAGCGCTAACCGTGCTAAATGGAGTGCATATATACAGGAGTTCAAATTTAGCATTTGACATAAAGTTGAAAAGGATAATATGATAGTGGATGCATTAAGCCGGCGGAAACATCTTTTAACCGTCATGTCTGTTAATATGCCTGGTTTTGAGCAAATTAAACAGGATTATGCAACTAACAAAGATTTTGGTTCTATTTATGTGAATCTCCTTAATGGTGATCATATTTAACATCCTCATTATAGTATTCATAATGGTTTCTTATTCAAAGGTACGTAATTCTGTCTTCCAGCTACTTCTATTCGTAAATATGTTGTGCGAGAGTTGCATACAGAAGGATGTAGTGGACGTTTGGGTCCCGACAAAACACTTGCTCTTGTAAGCGAAAAATATTATTAGCCTCGCATGAAGACCAATGTGATTCATATTTGTAAGAGATGTAGGACATGTCAGCTTCCTAAAGGAAACAAGAAGAACATTGGATTATATCAGCCTTTGCCTGTTCCTTACATTCCTTGGGAAGACATTAGCATAGACTTTGTACTAGGTTTACCCACACTGCCAGAAAGGTTGATTCTATCTTCGTTGTTGTTGACCGTTTTTTAAAGATGGCACACTTTATTCCTTGTACTGCAACTGCTGATGCTTACAAGGTAGCTAAATTGTTCTTCAAAGAAGTTGTTCGGCTACATGGACTTCCAAAGATTATTGTTTCCGACTGTGGTACAAAATTTATGAGCTACTTCTGGAAGATATTGTGGATGTTGTCCAATATCAAGCTTAACTCTCCACTACTTATCATCCTTAATTTGATGGACAAATAGAAATGGTAAACAAAAGTATTGGACAATTGTTACGCGGTCTTGTACGTGACCGTATCACAAATTGGGATCAAGTACTACCTATTGCAAAATTTGTATACAATAATTCTGTCAATCAATCAACTGGAATTTCACCATTTAAAGCTATTACAAGAGTTTGTCCATGACTCCATGTTGATCTTGTACTGTTGCCAGTTGATACAAGAGTTAGTGCAGATGCTAAACATTTTTTCCAGCACATATAGCAAGTGCATAATGAGGTACGTCGCCAAATATCTGCCAGCAAGTATGGCAATTTCTGCCATACTGAGGCATGGACGAACGACCATAAAAAAAAACCCCATAGGATTCACGTGTGAGGACTGATGTACAACACGTGTCCATTCACATATTGCAGAAGCATGTCTATTTCACCTATACTAATCAAACCTATACATCTAATAATCATGGGATATGGATTTAAGCATAAATGGAGTCTTCAATTAATTACAGTTTTTTAAACATATGACATAGAAAGCAAAACAGTCATTTATATGAAATATGAACCTGTGCATTTCTATCATGTCCAAATACATGTGTCTATATGACCAGTTCAAATATAAAGACATGATATGCTTTGATGTGTAGAACTTGTGAACCATTCAAATGACCAAAACACATATCCATCATAAATAAATAATAGGATAACAATATGAAAATTATGGCATGATGCATAAACGACCCACCATGTAACAATCCTATCATAAACCAAAACATCCCAAAAAGTACCCAAGACGTTCTATGAATCAAACGACTGGTCGTCGTCAGTCGCCTCTTCTATACCTTAAAGGAGTCACTAGAACATCCTTTGAGAGTGCGACAGATGTTTGCTCAGTGTCTAAACCTGTAACACCAAGATAGCATTGTAAATACTACGATTTAGCAAAAATAAGTAAACATAAAACATGGATTGCTGTATCAAATAGAATTAAAAGACATGTTGATTAAAAGGAGGGAGATTAATGTATACTAAGCAGATTGTGCATATAAAGAATAAACATGATAGAAGAATCATAAATAAATGTACATAACTTACTAGTTAGGAACCAGTTCACTATATTTGTCTCGAAGGGAGTATATGCACGGGCGGGTACCAAGAGGCTTACCTGGATACTCGATGCAGCGCCAACCAACTCCTAGATAACCTACTGTAGCTAGGGTTGTTAGCTCTAACTCATACTCAACCTCGTCAAGCCTCAAAAGGACGGAAGTTGAGTGGTGCCAACTCATACAAATCAATAATTAACCAATGATCATATCTTACATTCGTACTTATCATTCGTGGTCATTCGTGGTCACTAGGTATCTTAATAATTGATAACAGATTACCTTTGCAAATCCTGGCTATCCTCTCTTGACTCACGGGCACATGCACACTGGCTTTGTCTTGAATCTTGTCTTAAGGTTTGCTCAGGAAGAATGGGAATTGAAACAAGATGCTTGGTACAACATTGAACCACACCGGTACATACAACACTAGCTCTGTCTTGAATCTTGTCTCAAGGTTCGCCCAAGAAGAATGGGAATTGAAACAGGACACTTGTTACAACATTGAACCAAACCGGTATGTATAGAGGATATAACAATCCTCAAATCTAGGCCACAGACTAATCTAGACTAATGCGTATGGTGTGAAGAACATAATTAAATTATGTTGAGAGCATGGCCTTGACTTATCAGTGTGAATGGACTTAAATCATTAAAGGGGGACTCAAGAATATTTACTAACCAATCCCATTCTATAATAACCCATTGCCCCTAGCCATCCAACACAATGTAATCATAAGGTATCCTTATGTCAATGTGCTACCATTTACTTGGTGCCACATTATGTATGAAATGGGCATCGGACTCCTTATGCTACCACATATGGCATAGTGTTAGAACTAAATCGGGACATTGAAGAGATGAGTAACAACTTAACACTTTCCTTTTTATACAAATTATTTATCATTAGATAGGTTATAAAAGGTGAAGGTTATGTAACTAAGGCCCTACATAGTCCTCGAGTCCGCCTAACCCTTTAGTCTCAGTTAACCCCATGGTCAACCCCAAGGTTACCTAGAGAAGATCTGGTCCATCCAAATCAACCAAAATTGATTTTTAAAATGGAATAAAAAAGGTTCATGCAGAGGGGTTATCCGCTCGAGCAAAGCCCCTCCCCGCTGACATCCCTTGCTTGATTGAGGATTGAGGTGCCCCAAAGCTACAAGGAAATGTACAAGTTTGAGAAAATTGTGTGCACAAATGCAAACTTGTGGAATTATAGCATGTAGCATAATCTTGTTGGGTTTTATAATGCATCAATGTTTCTAATGCAAGTAAAACATTAAATATACATAAACTGGGGTTTTTCGAACGTTTTCTTTTTACAAATTACTCAGAATTTATGAAAATTTAAAATAGTAATTTAAAGGTCTTGAGATTTATTGGTTCAATAAATAAATCAAATCATTTGAATGACAAATGTGGGGCCCACGAAGTGAAAAAAAAAACGAAAGTGATTGATGGATTTCATTTCTTAACAAATTGCACAAACCAAACGCAGCCAATCATTTGCATCGATGCCTTTCGGCAAGAGTGTGATTAATTTGTTGTGAGAATGACCTTATTTGCACACTATATTTACAGTTTATTTATAAATATATTGTATAGATAAGCTTGAACAAACATGATGATACACAGTAATTACCCTGGTAAATCGTTCACATATGTAACGATGGCTGGATTTAATGTCAAAGCGATGTATACGAGCTAAAAGGGAGTCACTTGAGAGCATCCACATGTCTTTCTAACGTTAACCAACAATAAACTACTGTCCTTTACTTATTCTACTCTTTGAAAACAAAGCTTATTACCTGTTGCTGATCCCACACTTGCTGCATGCAGTTGTAAGGCATGCAATGCAAGGAGATCCCCCAGAATGAAGACGTACTGATCTGAAATCATATAGGTTGGAATTGCATAGCCAAGGCATACAAGTGAGCCCAAAAAGTGCAAAAAATCAAATTCATTGGTTGGAGAAATTTTTTTTGTCACTGTTCATAATTTTTTAAAAACTACATGATGGTTAAGATATGAAACTTGTGTGTACTTAAAACCGTACCATTATATTTATAATTTTTTTTCTCTTTTGGCATCTTTAAATATATAGCCATGCACAAACACAATAAGGAATCAATGCCCAGGTTTTTTTTTTTTTTTTTTTTAGTCAGGGGTGTTCATGGACTAGGCTAGACCGAACACAAGCCCAGCCCATCCCAGCCCGGTTTGGTTAAGATTTAGTAGTCAGGCCATGCTTGGATCATATACTTTGGCTCATTTAACAAATGGGCTGGATATTTCTCAGCCCGGCATATCCCAGCCCATTAAAACCCATATTTGAGTCGGAGATTGCTGGCCCCAATGTTAACATTGTCACAACAATGGCAAAACATAAAAATAAAATCTGAACCCACTTGAGCTTGGCACTGCTAGTTGGGAGGTTAGAAATTAGGATTGTAAATTGAACCCTGATTTTTCGTTTGCCAAAGGTTCCAACCCTTTAATAAATGGGTCTGAATACTTATCTAGGTCCCAATAAGTAAAATGAATTCGGCTTTGGATCCTATTTTTGGACCCGTAAACTACACGGTTGCAAGTCTGATTCCAACTTGGTTCCAACCCGTGGACCAGAGACCCGACATATTACCTCAATTTTTAAAAAATTTTCCTAAAATTTAGCTTTTTCTAAAACATTATTTACATAGAACTGGATCCACCCCATACATGGGGCCGGTTCCGATTCTGATCCATCCTCTCGGTAATGGTTTCGATTCCGAATCCAAAAAACTAAATTGATAATAAAATATATTTTTATTTTAAACGGCTTTAATTTTATGAGAAGTTTTTTTATACACCAATGATGAGAACTTTTTATATGGCCCCACTTGTGCCCCATTTAGGAATGAGACTAGGGAAAATGAAAAAATCTATGTGAAACCATCCCAAATATCAAATTTAACCTATCACATGTCTCTAACCTGATCCAACGGTCCAACAAATTTAAATTTGACTAAAACTTGAGAACTTATAACTATTAGAAAAATCCTTATCTATTGTAAGATTTGGATTAAGTGATAAATGAGCTCCACCTACACTTCTAAAACAAAAAAGTAGTAAAAACTAGTTCTCATAGAATTATTTTCCTATTTTAAATTACTTACTAGTTGTCCTCTATTATTTCACTTCTTCAAAAGAGACATTAATAAGGTAGAATGTCAAAATTGGGTTTAAGTTTCTAGCACATGATTAAACAAGTTAGATCTTAAAATAACTTTAATATTTTTCATTTTTCTTTCAAATGAGGAAGACAGCCGCACACAGACGGACCCGCCATCATCTTTGAAAAACCCAAAAATGCCCTCATATCACAAGGTTTTTTTTTTTTTTTTTTTTTTTTGGCCGGTAAAGCCAAGGGATATGAAATAAGGCACCCCCACCAATACCAATACCAATACCAATACCAATACCACAGGTCCCTAACCCCTGAGCAAGCAAGATTAGTTGAGAGACGTGAAAGATGTGAGCATCCACACCTTTGTCTCTATTCAAAATCACTAACCTGGGGTCCAGGAGCCCTCACTAATGTTACTTTTTCAAACCAAACCTAATGAGTTCCTCCTGATTCAACATTTGCTGCAGAGCACTAAGCATATTACACAAAATTCCCCAAATGGTCCCCAATTGAATTTGTACAGTACTTACAGATTTACCATCAGGAGACACAGCTCAATCTCTTAGTAGAAAAAGGGTTATCCTTTTCCAAATTGTATCAATTCATCACTCCTCCATGTACATATTCAAAACAAAAGACCCAGACAGACAATCTACACTTGTTCTACAGTCCACATACATCTATAACATTTATATATATATATATATTTTGTAGCTTTAGCTTCAGCTTCTTATCATCATCATCATCTTCTAAAATATGAACATGAGAAAAGTAAAGAAGAAGAAGAAGAAGAAGACACATTACTGTCTGGATTGGCTTCGTCTCCCCAGACATTGACACGACCAACCAACTCAATTGCTCCTTTCCATTCAAAGGAAATTCCAAAGAGAGGAAAAGTTACCCCCACTGAATGTTTCCATGTCCCGCGATCCACCTCAACAGATGCTCCCCCTCCAGTCCAGCGCCTCCGCCCCGGCCGTCCCCTCCCTCGGCTTCCGAAACGACACGATCTGGCTGCTCACCATATACGCTGTGACCCGTTCCGACACCCGAATCTCCTCCATCCGCAGCTCCCTCAGCCGCTCCACGTACTCCGGCACGCACACCAGGTCCCACAACACCCCCACCCCACCCGGCTTCAGCACCCGCACCACCTCCCCCACCACCTTCCCCCTCTCCGCAGCCGCCGCCGCCGACCGGTGCCCGTACTCCTTCCCCACCGTGTGCAGATAAACCCCCGACACCACCACGTCGAAGTAGCCGTCGGCGAACGGCAACCGCCGCGGATCGCCCTCCCGGCACGTCACATACTCCTGGACCCCCTCAATCCCTGCCGTCCGCAGCGTCGCCAGGGTCGTCTTCCTCCGCCGGTCGAGGCCAACGACGCGGCCGGAGCTCCCCTGCTTCTTCAGCATTAGCGCGACGGAGTTGAGGAGGATCCCCCGGCCACAGCCGACGTCGAGCGCGGTGCGGACGGTGGACCAGTCCGTCACCGAAGCCAGCATCCGCTGCGCCATGTCCCAGTGGAGCGACACGGCGGAGTGGAAGATGTTGCCGGAGGCGAAGAGGAGGCAGGCGGCGGAGATCGCCGTCAGCGACCCGAAGAACCCCGCGACGAAGCGCGAGAAGGCGGCAGGGAGAGAGGTAAAAATGTAAGAGTGGAGTAAACCAGAGAGAGGCGTAAAGTAAAGGAAGAGTAAAACAGAGAGGAAAGCGAAGAGAATCGCATGGAAAAGCAGAAACATGAGCGTTTGCCATTCATCCATGCCATAAATGGCATAGATCTGCATCCAATGCCGAGATGATTTGCTTGCCATCTTCGACGGCGATGATGGGTACGCGGCTGAGCTGAACGAGAGAGATGTATGCAGCGGATTCAAATTCGATCGGTGATTCATGCTTTCTTATATGAAGATCTATTCAAAGAAGAAGAATTTTTTCTTTTTTTTTTCTAGAGTAAGTTACAGATCTGGGGATTTCAGTGAAAGGAGAGTGGGTCAGACAGACTATAAAGGAACTGACATCTTTTTGAAAGGGGAAATGGAATGAGAAGGAGTGGGAAATGAGATTACAGAGAATCTACTTACAGTGAGGAAAGATTAGAAGAAGAGAAACGAAATAGTATATGCTTCAGTTCAGATCCATGAATTGCTGTGCATTCCCCTCGATTTTCTCTTTCATTCGATGGTTTCGGGTGGGGGATCTGGTGATTCATCAGTCGGTTTTGGACTGATGTAAAGGGTTAGAGAGAGAGAGATTTTGCTTTGGCTGTGGTGACGGTGTGTGTGTGTGTGTTTTTTTATAGTGGGAGGAGTGAGGAGGAGCCGGTACGCGTAGAGTAGAATTGGAAATTATGGAGAGTATTGAAAGGGAGATGCGTTTTGCTTTCATTGGTTTTTTTTGGGGAACCGGCGGTAAATCTGGTTGGGTGAGGGACCGTTTCTCAGCTGGTTTTGGAAGGTAGTGGGAATGAGTTTTTAGCTGGGACAGCTCCTCTCAGTGATTCTTTCTGTCGAAATCTAGACCGTTGAAGTCATGGCCCAGCGATGATCAGAATCACACCTTACTTGTCTTTTTTTAAGCATTTTTCTGCCTGAAACTTTTAAATTTGTTTCCATTTTTAGGGGTTTTTCCTTTTTTTGGAAAAGTTTGCATTTTAAAAGTTTATATTGGGGATTTAAGAACTTTTGTAGATCACACAATTTAAGAACTTTTAAGGCATACCCCATGCTCCTCACTGGCGTGGATTTATATATATGGATTTAGAGGGAGCGACCAAGGAGGGTCAAAAGAGGATCACGCGGAAGAGATTATTTTCTGTTTTGTGGAAGGTGAAAAATGCATGAAAAATCCTTAGAAAGGAGGGTTTCACACAGTCTTGGAGTTTGGAACTCTTCATGAAGGGTTTGTATTTGTAGGATTTTACATAAATGCTGTAAGAACTTTTGTTTTATGACTAATTCATGGGTTAGATAAAACTCTAGAGTCCTTTAAATTGTATTTTATATTTCTTTTATATGGATAGTGGTTTACGTTGCTAAAAAAACTGTAGTGTATAGATCAAAAAAAATAGGCAAAGGTGATACTCAATTGATCAGATGTTTGCTCGATTGATCGGATAGCGAATAAAAACTCACAGACATGCACAAATTTATTTTTTATTTGTACAAAGATTAATAAGTTATGGTCTACAAGGAGTATCATAAAATTTATAAGGCACGAATTATAAGTTATAAAACGGATTCATCTCTCAATCTTAAAATATAAATCTCATTATTGTTAGTAAAAATTACACATTTGGGATGCTTTTCTTCTTTAAAGTTTTCATTAGAGATTTTAGAGCTAAAGTTTTGTTCTAGAGAGATATTTCTTCTATATATGTTATAGAAGATCATAATCTTCTTGCATAGAAGATTGTGGAATGAAATAAGGTGCAGATCTAGAGCGGTTAACAATGCAAAGTCATTATAGTGGGAGCCTACACAAAGAGATTTACAATTCTTAGGTTGCGAAAACTGAAAATAGTTTGTGAGTATCTTGTAACTATGTGATTTATAGTAGTTGATTATTGGTCCCATTTGGAATCATGGTTTTTTCCTGATTTGAGCTTTCAGATAAATATCGATCTTCTTATAATAGTTGCTTATTTACTTTATGTTTAGTTTTCATTGCATATGGTCTATTTGTTCACAATCTAAAAAATCACATACTTGAAATAGTCCCAAAACTTTCAAACCCATGCATGTAGCTCAGAAAAATTGATATCGATACATAATATTTAGGATCTTTAAGTTGTACGGAAAGGGTTGAGTCTAAAATTCATTAGAAAAATTATTTTTTTAAGTCCAAATTTTTAAAAATTTATAATTGCCAAATGTGAATTTTCTACATTCTCATAAAATAAATTAAACGATTAATCCTTCTGAGAAAAAAAATCTTGAATTGACATCATATTGTATCGAAAAAATATATATATTAAATAAATAAATGTTGGCGTGCATGCTCATGGCCCCTCCCTCGAACGGAGGTAGATGCAATTTGAAGCAACATCCGATATTTTCCCGGTACTAGAATGAGTGCTAAAAGATTTTGTAGTAAAAAGCGAAGTCATACTTACAGGGCTATCTAATTACAGGGCTATCTAATCAAAAGGTCAGTAAAAACATTTAACAATTCTGATTATCATGATGAGACCTTCTCAATCTCTCCAGCCACAACTTATTATGTTTGTCAAATGAGTTACCTTTGAGAAATTCAAACCACAATATGGGACACTAAAGACAAATTTAATCCATTTGTACTCGGTAACCTTACCAATGGGAACTTATTGGAGGATTGGATTTGTTTAGACAGATTGAATTAGAATTTTGAATAAATCTGAAGTAATGGTTGAATTAGATTTTAAATAAGCTTTGATAATTGTGAAATAAACTGAATAAGTTTCTCAAAATTTGTGAACTCGCATTACTATAAATTCTACTTATCATAACTGCAAATTTGATGTATCTCATGTGGGCCACATAGGAAGAAAGCACTTTATAAAAAGTGCAGCTAGATTCACACAAACACGACATATCATGTTATACCCAAAAAAAAAAAAAAAACTAAAAATATATGTAAAAGCAAACTTATTGGTCGTCTAGTAGGGTGGGTGGAACCAGTGAAGGCCCATTTGGGGCAATGGGTTATCATATAGATAAGGAAAGACTAAAAGCGGCTCGCTTGGAAAAGGGCTTAGAACATTGAAGATTTAACCAAAACAATTATAGTAGGGATTCTTAAACCATAAATTTCACCCAAGGCCTAGGGGAATGACAGTGGACACTTTTAACCACTGTTGTATATATTTTTTTTTTTACATCTAATAGAAGCATTAAACTCTCTTCCCTGACCCTCCATTGAGCAGTAAATTCGATGCTTCCCAATGTGATGGAAAAAATATATATGGCATTGGTATAATCATTGCTATGCACCTACACTTAGACCTTTGGGTTTTAGGTGAGGTTTATGGTTTGTGGGTACCCTTATATAATTTTTTTTTTATAAAACCCTCTAAAATATTTTAGCTTCATTGCATATGTGGATACAAAATGTTTGAAAACTACATTATTTGTTAACCTGTGACTTTTCAAACCATTTTCCAATGGAGCCCACAAAATTGATGAACTGAATTTTATAGAGCCTCTAGTCAAGTTGGCCCTTTGAACCCATTCATTTTCCAAGGACCCATTGCTCCGAGAGGTCAATAAGGAATGCAACATTTCAAACCCGTCATATCATCATCAAGCAAACCCTTCATCTATGCTCTCAAGTTTCAAGTTTCATAATTAGAAGATGCCTCATTTGTCATATGCAATCCAACTGTGAATGACGGTTGGATAGTCCAATTTGAGCTAGTGGTAATTATAGGGTGCCTTTGTACAACAAGAGCATTCCACTCCCATCAGATTTCCATTTCTACGATAAAAAAAAGTAATGCATTCATGTCCCTCACATGGTAAATAAAAATTCTCTCTATCCAAAAAAATTAATTCATTTTTTTCTTTTTTTATATGAAAAAAAATGCATACCGCATGATAGAAGAATAGACACAAAAATATTGAAGAACATTTTTCCTCTCTATGATGAATTCCACTCATGACTCTAGTCTCCAGCTCTCCCTTTCTTTTAATAGATCTCTTTTGTTTCTCTCTCTATATTCCTAATTTCCTATACAATGCCTACCTATATTTAATAAAATCTCTTCACACACCCAATTTCTCTACATGCAAATCAAATAATTCAAGAAATGCCTTCACAGGTAGTCAAAATTTAAAATTGATATAGCATGTTATCCGTTGATACAAAGTATTCCTAAGATCCCCACTAGTCATTGCTGTTGAAGTTGGAATAGGTTCGATTACTTGTGGAAGCCTATCTAATGAAATCCAATGGGGACTATGTCTTTGCTTGCCTCCTTTAATTTAATTTAATCATCTTTAATCTTGCATCCATCCAGCTGGGGTCCACAGGAGGGGTTGTGTTTTGACGGAGAGGATTACTGAAAAGGTCTTTGCATGACCCTCTAGAGAAAGTCTTTGATATGTATACTGCAATATGCAAAGTGACTGAAAAAATGAGGAGATGAAGAGAGCGACAGCTGAAACAGGTGGAGAATATCAATTGAAAGGTAAAAGCTAAAAAGCCTGATATTTTGAGTCTTTAGATCTCTGGTTGTCATCACCGTGCTAGTCTTCATCATTGTCACCATGGTCCCCCTGTTACATCTGTTTGAAGAGGCCTGTCTATGTCTATAATCTGTAATCCCCAAAAGCTCAAGGTGCTGCCGGTCTCTCCATTCTCAACCTGCCTTGATTTTGCATTCGTCAATCTCCCATCTCATGATGCTTAACCGATTTGTGTGGCCCACCTGAATAAATGGTAGTTACAATGCAACGATCAGTGGGGCCTATCTTGATTGATGCCCGTGATTTGATGTGTTCCACCATTCACAGTAGACTTGGGAAGCATTACCGTATGTGTTTCTCACTTTTTCACTCCATCTCCTTGCGTAAAAGACCGCAACAATGATCTGGTCCTTTGATTCTATGAACCTCATTACCATTGCCTAGACTTTGATGAGATCTTTTACAAGATAAAACATAGGATACAAAGAGATAATCACGGTGGATCTAGACCCGGACCGGTTAGGTTCCAAATGCAGATCTAGATCCCACAAAAGATACTATTTGTTTGATATTTGTAATAAGACGTAGAGTGCATTAACTTAATTGGATGAGAGAGCTCTAATTTTTTTTAATATATAACTTTAACTAAATAGAGTTTCAAATACTATGTAAGGCTTTAAAAAAATGCTCTTAAAGCCTATGTATAAAGTATTTGAAAGCAATTGTTCTACATATGGACCCTCCGGTCGGAACATATAAGGATTTGGTCAAGATCTAAATTTTCTCACTCCTAATTTCTCTTAGATCCAAGGAAAAATAAAAAAGAAGAAGAAGAAAAGAAAAAGAAAAGGATCCATGCTCGTTATCTTTGGAATGGAGACTTCGGATACTTGGATGCCCATTTACAACCCTAATCAACCAGCTATGGATATCATCTTTAGGATATTACCCGCACCTGCTTGATGAAGGAGGTAACTGGATTTCAATTTGGTGGAGGAGGTAACTGGATTTCAATTTGCGACATATGATCCATCGGATTGTTGATGGGCCCAAGCATCATGTTCTATGGGTTAAATTGAGTAACAGATTAGGCCTCCTGCTGTCGTCCGATCTAATGTCGACCATCACTTTTAAATGGGCCATATTTAACCATTGCATTTCACATATGCATTTCTCTTTTTAGAGGCCTCCATTAAAAAGGGACCCATTAAATCAGGACGTGCAATACAGGGGTAAGTGCAAAGCTGTAGATTAGGCATTGCATGTGGGACCCAACAAAAACAGACCTCTCATTGGTAGTGTACTTTGCAGAGCCAGCTATAGCCGTTAAAATGACATGCATCATGTGAATGGGCCCTTACACAAGCAAAAGTGCGTCCATAAGAGTAAATGGGAATGATTGGCCTTGACCTAGAAATTTAAGCCCTTCTGCAAAGGCCGCTCATGGGGTGGGGCATTGGTGTCAGGTTAATTTGATACAAACCGTTGGCTCTTTGATTATAACTGTCCCACTTTGCTATACACCTTTGGCCCATAGTGTGTTAGGCCATGAATATTTTATTAGGATCTGATTCATATCATGGGCCTTATATTTGCTTTTAGTTGGATTACGTTTTTGGTTTTTGATTTTGGGCTTGTTACATTTTTGAGGTTTTTTTTTTATTCTCTATATATGCTCACACACTCACTCTACCCTAAGTCCTATCCAACATTTTCACGATTTGTAGGGATGTTTTTCGTTTTTTTCTTCTTCTTCTTTTTTCTTTCTTTCTTTTTTTTTTTTTTTTTTTTTTTTTTGGTAGAACCACTTATGCCTAATGCAAATTTCAACACTATGGCAAATATGCTACTATTAATTTTTTTTTATTCCTATTAGAAAAGGGTTATGCTTTCCTAAAAGAACTATGATTATAGACAATCTTGTTAGACAAGTTTTTGGGCCCTATTTGTAGCCAATTCCAAGCATTGGGAGGTGGAGGTGGAGGTGGAGGTGGAGGTGGAAAGATCTCATTAAAATCTAGGGATGTGCAAATTACCAATCCAAGCAGATTATCCTAATCCCTTTGTCAATGGCCTTCAAGTTTAATAATTTTGACGGATATTTTAGAATTTCCATCGAATAGTGAGTAAAAATTGGATGTGTGTCAAATTCTAGTGTCAATTAGAGTGCGAGAATATGTTGGAAAAAATTATAGTTTTCTTTTTTCTCCTTTGTTATTCAACTGTGGAGTCTATTTATAAAAATTCAAATCACTCAACATCAAGAGCATCTAATGCATTGGTGTCAAAGTCATATTTCACTCTAATGTAAGTTAATCAAATTATTAGATTGATTGTTGGGTTATATTTTATATTCTTAGTTCATCGGATTGGTCCATTGGGTTTGCTAATGATCGGGTTTTGGGTCAAGTGTGCTTTGGTCTTTGCATCAGCTTTTTTAGAGGCTAAGGAAATGAGAGTTTTATATATGATGGAACTTATAATCAAATAGAAGAGTGTAGTAAAAGAATATAGTTCTTTTTTAGCTGTTAATATAGATATATCGTCAAACCACGTAAATTTCTCATATGTGCTCTTGTGTACTCTTCTTGTGTATAGCTTAATTGGTGATCGCAGGTTATGCGCTTCCACATGTATACAACATTGATCAATAGTTTCAAATGATTAAACTACAAAAATCAAAAGTAGTAAAATGATAATGTTTTTTTACTTATAATAAATCTAATGGTGAGCCAACATCAATTGGAGCGGACTTTCTCTTTGAACCAACAAAGTATTTCTTAATTCCAAGAGGTTTGATTATATTGTACTAAGAGATACCTCTTATGAATCTCATTACAAAAAAAAACTAAAATGCCTTTGTACAATGGTACAATCCACTTGAATGCATGCCCATCGTAAAAAAAAAAAAAAAAAGTAGTGTAAAACTTTTCTTCTATATCAAATTAATTAAAAAATTATATGGTATTTGATAGCGCAAAGTTAATTACATTTTTGTCCAAAAAAAGCTGAAATGATCCTATGGGAATCTTTTTCCAACTTTAGCCGGTGGGTGAGGTTATTAATGGCTAAAAGTTACCCTACATGCAAAACACCTATTGTATTTTTGAACCTAACTTTTCAAAATGCTACCTTATGCTTTATCAAACTAAGCAGAATTTGTAATACCCCAAATATAGGAAATCTCATAAGACAAAGGCTTATCATCTTACAGAACTAGCCATGGATGAATTCCTGAGAAGGTCTGTTAGGTTGTCCCACTCATAAAGAGACGGCCATAGGCTGTAAAAGATTATAAAAAAAAACAAAAGCATCAATCTTTCTTTGACCTGCACCGTACATAGCGACGGATAGTTTAGATTTCCGTAGAACGTTGGAATGGATCACAGAATCCGTGCCGTCTGACGACGCGCATTTGAGAGTTAATTTTGTCCCTTGTATGCATTTTTGCGTCTTTGACTTTTGACAGCAATTTTCAGTTAAGTGGCAGTGAACAAAACAATGAGTGGCATACGGGCATTGGATTGTCTGACGGACTCGCTCTTCCGTACAAGTCGGCAGTCTTCACATGACTCGTGACCAGAGTTAAGACTCTCCTTGGATTACAGAGTCTTTCGACCCTGGGGGCCTTTTTGCCTACGCCTATACGTGTCGGTACACAAGGTCGGTGACGAAAATGCCAATATGTTTCCGATCTTCTACCGTTGCTGCTTTGCACTTGGCTAGATTTTATTAATACAAAAGCAAACCTAAAATTTATGTAGCCACCTTACTTGTCCTGGATGCCCCTTTTTGTTTTTTTAATTTTTTTTGTTATTCTGCAGCTCGCATATACAAGTAAAAATATTTTCACTCGCCTTTTTTCCTTCTTCTCCATGTTCTTATTTTTCCCTCCACCTTCTCCTCCTTCCTCCAATTCTTTTCACTTTTACCAATTAAATACATACCCACACAGCATTTTCTTTTATAATATGATCACCTAAATGGTCATGGACTTGAGCACATGTGAGAGGCTTTTATCAAAACACTCCAATATCACGTACTCATCTAGATCCATCATCTTCTTCATCTCTCTTTCTCCTACATCCTAAATAAACTCATCAAGACCCATTCATTTTCTTTTAACAAAACAAATGAAACATTATCCTCATCTCAAAGATTTTTCCTTCTCTCTCTTGAACCCATCTTTTCCTCTCTTCTTTCTTTTATTTTTCTTTTTCTTTGTTACCATTCCATTTTTATTCTCTAGAACCCACCTTTCTCAACATCTTTTTTTTATCTCCCTGCATAACCAATATGTTCATTTCCAAACTACCTCTACCACATCATAATCTCATTGCATTCCCTCTTCATCTCCTTTCACTACCAATTCCGATTCACAATTCATAAACCAACTCCTACTTATTACTAAGACTCACCTCTCACATTTTTCTTTCACCATTATCTTCAACTTCACTCATCACATCTAGCCTCAATGCAAGGATCATTCATGGGAACAAATTTTTTTTTTTTTAATTTGACTCAGGCAAGGATATCGCCACTTTACTATGAAGAAGAAAAAAAAATGAGTAAAGATATCCCACTTGTGTATACAGGTGCAAAAAATGAATAAGGATATCCCGCTAGTATATACAAGTAAGCGGGAACTTCGCCGTTCGGCAAGAGAACAAAAAAATGAACCAAAAAGGGCCCTTGTGACTACTATGGTGGATGCATATCATTTAGGTCCTTTTTTATGTAAAGTAAATATAATGATATTTTTTTGGTAAAATCCTCTTTATTTTAAGTAGACCAGTTTTTTCTTTTTTTTTATTTTTCTAATTGAGTATTGCTGGGTTCAAAAAACAAATCTCAAAGTGGAGCCTACTAAAGCCACATTGAATAAATCTAGGGCTGTTCATAATATAAATTGTGGAAAGAATGCCACTCAAGGAACGGGAGGGGAACCCCCCACCCCCCCCAAAAAAAAAACAAAAAACCCCCCTTTATTTTTTTTTAAATTAAAATTTTTTTTTACATATATTCTCCTCAAAATTTTTTTAAAAGCTCTTACATATTTTGAGAACTACAATTATTTTTTATATGTGGCTCTCCTTGAATTCTTTTCTCAAATAGTGGCCCTCTTAAGGAAGAAATTTTGGCTCCGCCCTAGACCAAACTCGACATATACATAAGTTGAAAACCACATTTGTTTTTTATATGTGGCTCTCCTAAATTTTTTTCTTCAAAATAGTGGCCCTCTTAAGAAAAAATTTTTAAGTCCACTCTAAGAGCAAACTCAAACCTTATTCCACTCCACCAACTTCCGAATAAATGAAATGAGTAACTAGACCACGGTTAAAATAACTCAACTCTTTCTTCTTCCGTGAAGAACTCTACAAATGAGGAGTGGATGAAGGACGTCACGATAAGAGAGCGTCATCGAGATAAAGTAAGGAAAACACTCACGGTGACTGTGGTGGGACCAATTAGGTCCCACCACGTCACCATGGGCAGCCTAGCATGCACTATGTGGGTGTATGGTAGGTTTCCCACTGGTGATGTAGCGAGACCTTATTAGTCCCGCTATGGTCACTTTGGGGTTTTTAATAAGAGGATCCGGACTCTAAATTATAGACTCTTGCCTTCTGCCTAATTATACCATTCATGAATCTTTCCTTTTAAGTTTTCATCTTTTTTTACCTTTTTTAAATGAAAAGATTCTCAAAATATATTATAGAGATACTAACTCTGAATTAACAAGTACATGTTGTTTAATCATGTCTAGTGTTGAATGTCACCAGACTGCTATATCACTATATACTTAGCATGCCTAGCTAACTTATTAACAACAGCGGTTCCTTCTCTTCTTATATAATGCACCTCAAACTTGTTAAAATGATTCAATAAAACTTTAATCTCCTCAATCAAAAGTTTCTGTTTAGACAAATTGGAAGCAAAAGAATTCAGAGCCTCACCTGTCCACATAGAATCTCCTTTAAAAATAACACCGCTCACTTTGATATGAATGATCATTTGAAGCATTTTTAGAGCTGCTAAGGCTTCAACATCTTCAACCTTCTCTACCTTATTTTCTATCTTGCTTAATGTCATGATCACGTTGCTCAATTTATCTCTAAGAACTGCACCTACACCTGCCTTCCGAACCTCATTAAAAACTGCACCATTTACATTTAGCTTTACCATACCCATAGATGGACGCCTCTAATGGAAGATCTTCTCCTTTTGAAATTCTTCTAATGAGAACAAGTAGTTTTAAAATTTTGAATTCATTCAAAAGCTGCTTTTGGGGAGAGTGATATATTTTTTTAATACTTGACAGGAGAGAGTTATATATTTTTAAAATCTTTGACTTCCTTAAGAAATTTTTTCCAATGAATAGGATGACTATTTGAGGGAGGAATTTGAGGTGGAATTTATTGACCCATTCAACCAAACCCAAGTAAAAAGTTTTAAGATTTGGGTTGGATTTTTTTTAATTTTGACTTTGGGTTGACATTTTTAACCCAGTGAGTAAATATATTGGATATGTGTTGTTCATTCTCATTGATCTACAATCCTGCCCTACTCTGCATACATGATTAATTGCCTTGTGAACTGTCTAACTCAACTCGATTAATTACATCATGAACCATCTAATCAGTCCTAACTTGATTTGTTTTAGGCAATGTAACACTCCGATCCCCTTTGAGTCGGATTAGTGGCTCATTAGTGTGTTTTTTTTTTTTTTTTTTTTTTTTTTGCATTGTTTAGTTCTTTTGGACTTGGTTTTGGGTCATGGATAGGTAATTGGGTAGTCTTTGACCTGGTATAGGTAGTGCTAAGCCCTTTTTCGTAATTTTGCTTTTGCTTTAAATGCATCATAATTGCATCATCTTGGTGTCAGCACATGTATTTTATTGAGCTCGTCAAATGCCGTAACTGTCTCAGACTCATTCGGAGTTAATTGGAGAAGTTAGACCCTCGTGTGACTTGTCTTGTAATTAGCTTAAACTCAGCGGACTTTGTTTTAAACTCCAAAGCTATATATGAGTCATCAATCCAGATGTCTCATTTCCTTCGACGTTTGCATGCACAGCACTGGGAGAGCTCCACGTCCATACTCTCTTCTCTTTTCCTCTTCACTTCACTTCTCTTCCTTGATGATTGGGTTCCCATCGATTGGGTTCTCTCTCCCTCTTTCTCTGTCTGTGCTTTGAGGTAAGTGGGTTTTGATTTCTTCTTCTCCAATTGGATTCCTTCTCCAAGCTCTGCATCTCATACATCTCATGCATGTGTTGTTTCTTTGATTTGCTTGGGTTTTAGTTGGATTGGAGCTTGAACTAAGTGGATTTGCCAAAGCTTTGAGGCAAGTATAAGTACAGGATTGTATAACACATATGGGTATTTTGTTTGATTGCTTTGATTTCATCTTCTTCCATGTACAGGATGTTTTACAGCCAATTTCTAAGGTATTAGGATCTATTGAGTCTATTTTGATCAGTTTCTGTATCAGATTCCAGTTTCTGTAACTCAGCTCGTTTTCGTTTCTGCATTGTACGGCTAAGCCGTAACTTGGTACGGTTCAAACTCCAGAGACGTAAATTTTGAACTTTGTTCTACGGCTAGGATACGGCTGAACCGTAAATTGTCTTACGGCTGAGTCGTAATCTAGCCGTGACCCAACCGTGAACCAACCGTGAATTAAATCTCTGATCAGTCGAAACTTTCTAATTTCAGTCTTCTTACGGTGAAGCTACGGCTAAGCCGTGGACTCCACCGTAGCTCAGCCGTGAAATGTATCAGATCAGAAGTGGAAGATGACTGGATTAGCCGTGTTTTGAAGGGAACCACGGCTAAGCTGTAGTGCATGTTACGGCTAGGCCGTAAGATGTCTTCGGCTAAGCCGTAGGTCACTCATGGCTAAACCGTAAGACCTGGGAAATCTGAAATTAAATTTAGGATAATGGTGTGACTCTGTAGGGCTAAATGACAGGTTGACCGCACATGTAGACCGGGCCAATGGATTCTTTGGACCGCATGAATAGTCTGTTAGGCTGTGACTTATTCATGTGAACGTTGATTTATTGTTAAGCACCTCTCCATGGGTGTTGGTTTAAGGGACTTCAGTGCACGTGATAATTACATGGCACCACTTTGATGGCAACGATGCATTGAATAACTTAAAACTACACCAACATGCACGGTTAGTGACGGTGAACAACTAGAATAGAGTTGGCTCGTAATCAACCTTGATACTGCGTTAATCTGAGATGCATTGCATATTGAGTACAGTTTTGTCCTCTGTTCTGCTGATCTATATTTATGCATTACGAGATCCTTTTGCTTTCGTTCTGTATATCTGCTTTATTCTTCGCTCTGTATGATGCTTTGATCTATGCTATGCGTTGACTTAATTCCGCTATGCTCTGTATTTCTCTGACTTTGAACTTTCTGCTTCAGTAGGTATTCCCTGGTGGCTCTGCCCAGAGATTAATTCATGAGGATAAGATCCGGTCTTTGCCATCGGTGAGTCCAAAGTCGATAATCTCCTTTCTCCTTAGATTTGATTTGATTGGTATCAGTCTGGCTCTACTCAGCCTCAGCCTAGGATACCCGACGGGGTTACCTCTGGCTTGGTTCTCTGTGCTTTGTATCGCTGTAACGTAGCTTTGTCTTGGGACCCCGGAACTCAGGAAACCGAGACCCATTTGTACCTTTGGCCAGGTCAGTGGTGTTCTCATCTGTCTGCTCTGCTCTCTATGTGAGAGAATATGGCCAACGTAGTAGCCACCTAGTTTAGTATTTCTATGCTTTGATTCATTTATCATGCTTTACTTCTATGCACGATTTGCTTAGCATACTAAGATGAACTCTGTATTTAATCTTTGTCATTTTTCTATTTGATACTATGAGTGTTACGTCTCTGTCACTTATATTTGCTGAATCATTGTATTCATTGTGTTGTCTGTGGTGTTACAGGTGCAGATCTCTTGCCCAGCTCCCCGGCGGTCGAGGAGGTTGCAAGGCAGAGCTTAGAGACACCCTCCGGCCTGGCAGAGTGGGCTTGATCGCCTCTGCCGAGTGCGTATCTGCATTTCATTATGGTTTTGGTTTTTAGAGACCAGTATTTTGTACTTTGGACTTTGTCACTCTTGTGGATATTTTGTATATCTTGATTTTAGTCTCTTTTGGTGTGTATTCAGACTCGTCTTTGGTTTTACCATGTATGTTATCTTCGTCTCTTCTTATTGTCGATTGGTTTTCCGCTCGTTTTCTTTGTTTTGACTTCCGCTATTGCTTTTGTTGTTTGCTATGATATCTACAGCTTCCGCGTACGCTTAGTCCGCACGTGTTGGATCCCTTGTGTGTGTGCATCTGGACGGGGTTTGGTTGCACGTACACGAGAGTACGTATGTCACTGGTTTGGCTTTTCGTTAACCCCGATTTTCTGGGCTCGGGTTGTGACAGGCAATGAACTGAGTGTGAACAAAAGTTTTAGAGGAAATGCATGTACAAATGAATTGAACATTTAAAAATGATTGCAATGGCACTAGACTCTAAAATGCTCAGATGGAAATAAATAAAAAAATTAAGGATTTTTAATCTACTTTATATGATTTTAAAAGGTGTAAAATCAAATGTTCGGTGAAATACCAATAGTATTGAACCTTTTGTGTAGAATATGTTGTTGGAATATATTTAAGTGTAGATTATAACAGTACAAAGATTAATACACCCAACAACAATACAAAGTATTCAACTAATTCTCATTTCCTCTTTTTAACCTTGGCTATATTTTTCTACTTGTATATCAAGCTTTTTAATATTATATATAATTAGAAAGCCCTTTTCTAGAATATCATAATTCTATAGAATATAATACTACTATCAATTTTCTTTATAGGTTCAAATCCACTTCAATAATTATATAGAAAAGAACTTGCAGTACTTCACAGTAATTCCTGGGTATTTTGATGGTCTATAGGTTTTAGTATCCACTAACCATGACTTCTGCGACCTAAACAAACTTGACCTTGGATGAAAATGTCAAACCAAACCTAACATGTAAGTTAGAAGGACCTAGAAGTGTCATTACATACCCATAACAAACAAGTTGGGTTCATGTTGCGCTGGCTTGATGTCATGATGCAACAGCCGTCGGGTTCAAGGCTAAAATCTTAGATGGGATTCAATGTAAACCCAATCTATTTTACTAATCCGCTAGAAATGTTAAATTCAACTGAATTAAGAAAACAAAATGCAGGTTGTGGATTTGAATTGCATTTTCACATTAGAGCCACAGGGAATTTATCTAGCTCCCCAAGGCATAAAGGGTTGGGACACCCACCATTCAGAAAAAAAAAAAAACTAAGAAAATAATAAGGATTAATTCAAACTCAATTATCAAGTGAAGTCCAGAATACTTTCAATATTCTCAATTTGGCCAACCAAACGCTTATATAATGTCCACTTCCATGACCATGCTTTCGAATGTTGGAGACAAATGGGACTAGAGAACTTTACAAAAAAACATTTCTTTTAAAGTCACTCTATACCAAAAAGGACTCCAAAAATATAATTCCACAATAGTTGTCACATGGATCCTTTTTTGTTTAAGTTTTTAAAATCTGAGTTGGGCAGAGATATCCCCACTCAACCATCTACACTAGTGGTGATATCCCAATTCATTTTCTTCTTCTTCCTCTTTTTTTCTCCTTTGCTCTGATAGTTCTTTCTTCTTCTTCCTCCTTCTTTCTCTCTCTTTCCTATTTCCTAAACCTCAACCTAAGATGAAAACCTCATTTCAGTGCAGCCTGATGTGAATTTAGTCAATTTACTTAAAACTGCAAGTACATAGTTGTCTTATAGAGATAATAGTAAATATAAGTCAATCCCACAGAGAACACTTTTAAACTTTTAATTAAAAATTTGAAATTTCTTTTAAAAGCAATATTAAAGGAGAGATGAATGATATGTAAATCAGAAACTAAATGATAGTGATGGTGGAAATAAATTATAAAATCAATATTCCATTAAGCAAAAAAATTAACTAATTTTTATGCAGTCAATCTAAGACTTTGTCTCAATTAATCTCATATCAGAGACGAATCAATATTCGGATTTGGGTGATTTGACTATCAAAAGAATAAAATTTTAAATTTAATTAAAAAGCCAAAACCTCCTTCACCTCATAAAAGATTGAAAACATCCAAGCATATAGTGTCAAGTAAACATAAACTCTCAAAGAAATTTAAATCATAAGCATAGTTTATTAAACAAGTATACACAATCAAAGTACAATAAATAGAAATCTAAGTAGAGGTTCGTCATGAACAAGAAGGCATATTTATTTGTATACCTACACATGCATATCATATAGACAATCAATGGAATAAATCAATTGCATAAAGATGGTAAGCTAGCTACTTAACTTCATCAAAATACTCGGATCCAAAGCACTGCTCCTCCATACCAAAAAAAATTCTAAACTTTATTATGTTCTCCATGTGAATAGAATAATACCCTCAATTTTCTCTTCTAATCCTAGTTTTTGGAACAAGACTCCAAAATACCCTACAATATTTTTCTATAATCTCTTCATTAAAGGAGAAGAGAAGAAGCAAGAGATTAGTAGGGAGAGAGAATGGAGAAGAAAGCATGCGAGAAGAATGAAGTGGGTTGTGCTAGAGGAGGGACTCATTCTATCGGGAAAGTGGTCATCCATGGCTTTTTTTAAATAAGGCATAGGATGCCCTTTTTTCTCTTTCTAGATCTTACTTTGTAACTAGCCCATATCTTAATAATATAGGCTTTCTTTTCTTGTCTCCTTTATTTTATTTATTTATTTATTTATTTTTTGTAATAGCTTTGTAGCTTCCTTTCTCTTTTTAAAGAATTTTTTTTAACCTTTGAACGTTTGAGAGAATTTTGAAATGAGAGAATCTTGTGATGAGGTGGCACAACTTTGGATTTATATCAAGATGATAGGGAGGTCCTATCCATGCCAGCAAACCTTCTAATTTTTCCATTATTTGACTTATGTGCAAAGAATCGTCTCATGTGGCCTTCTTTTCTTGAAAGTATCTTAGATTTTTTTAAATCTTCTTCAGTTATTTATGGTGGACCCCACTTTGATCCTCAATGTATTTCATTTGAAGAGAGATGGACCCCACCCAAAGGTTTGTAACATGGAGAAAGCTTTCAATCTTTTTGCAATCCAATCTAAAAATACACAACCAATTTTTTGAGGCTATAACTTTGTTGTTTCAGCTCCAATTGATCCAATCTTCGATCCTACAAACATTTACTTGAAAAGAACTTTTCAATGGTAGGTAGATTATCCAATTCTAACACTTGGTTTGAAAGTTATGACCATTTAAATCTATATTGTTCAAAGAAAAATAGGATTGACTTTTCATTTTTGAATTCCTCTTTTATAACTTCCTTTTTCTTGAATTCTCTTCACCTTGGCTTTCTTTTTTTAATTGAAATTTAAATTCTTTTAACAATTGGAGAGTGGAACCCCTCTTTGACCATCCAAGCATATGTGTAAATGTATGTGGGGGTCCTTATGAAACCAATTTTCTAAATTTCTTGTATGGTGTGCCTCACATAATCTACTTAGAGAAGAGGTGGTCCTTAGTGTTTGAATTATTTGCATTAGAGTGAAGTGGGCCTTATATCTTCTTGTACATTCTAAGCAAACTCATAAAATACTGAAAAGCCCATATTAAAGTGGAACCTTGTCCAGATAGAATTTTATTCCAATTGGGACTCCTTGGAGAAAATTTTCAAATTTCTAAATTAATGCAGAAGGTGTGTGAAAAATGTGAAAATTCAAGTTTTAGGTGAAAATGCATGAAATAATGAAATTTGATGAATAATGGTGTAAGTCACTTAATTAAACCCATAATCTATCTTAAAATGATGCATAAATATGCAAATTCATGAACTTAACGCAGTCTATCCAATCCAATCTCCACCCTGCATTAGTTTTTCACATCACAACCACAACCACAACAACCGCCCCTACCCTAGGACCACCACTTTCTGTATTAGACTCCTCACGGTCGGCGTCCGCATTATCTACGCCGAAGGCATCCTTGGTCTCTTCTTCAGCGTTTCCTTTGCCATAGGGCTGAAAAGAGGCTCAAAACAAAATGGTTTTTTTTTTTTTACCTTCATTTGGATTTAAAGTGGAATCTGAAAATTAAAATGGGGTTTTTTTGCTTTGGAATGTTGCCTACAAAATGAGTTTTTCTATGAAGATTTTAAAATGAAGTTTGGAAACAAGTTCTTTTTTTTTTTTTCTTCTAAAGATATGATGGAAGTGTGTTTGCTGTGTTTCAAATAAAGGGAAAAAGAATCAAGCAATGGATGAAGGAAGATGAGGAAGAAGAATAACACACGAGTGTGGATATTCCTGCTTGTGTAATTGGGTGAGCAGGGATATCTCTGCCCAACTTAAATTTGAAAAAATTAAATAAAAATGGAATCCTGAGACCATTATGGTGGAATCATATTTTTAGGGATCTTTTTGGTATAGAGTGACTATAAGAGGATTTTTTTGGCAAAATCCTCAAATGACTAATATTTCACATGGATGGGATTTTTTTTTTTGAGTTTCGTTTTAAATGGTTGCATAAATAAACTATGGAGTTCGGAACTAGGAAGTGATTCTCAATACTATTGGACCTTCAAGATAATAACAGCATAATGAAGAGTTTATAAATAATCTTGCATCAAATTATTTAGATATTCTGTTGCGTAAAAATATGGCACAATCTCTGTAAAAATAGAAGTACCAAGGCAATGTGTGAATTTTTATTTTCATGAAACATGATGTTTTTTATTTCATAAGAAATACCTAAAAAGTAATACATTACAAAATATAATATTTCATTTTCTAATGAAAATTTTGTATGTTCCGTAATACTATAAAAATATAAAGAAAATATCATTTTCTTTATTATAAAAAAAACTCAAACCCTTTTTTACAGCTCCTTAGAGATTTTTTTTTGATCGGTGATGCAAATATATACTAAAAGGGAAGAGCAATACGGAAGAAAGCAAATAATGAGGATATGTATAAAAGCCTTAAACCAAACCCCATTCAACGAAAAGGGAAAGACGAAACAAACATTACAAACCTCAAATACTTAGAAAGGGACCATCCCTGTTAACTCCTTGCTTGGCTAGCGAATCCACGCTGTCATTTCCTAAACGGAGAATATGCTTGAAGATCATCCACATGAATGAAAGCAAAGCTTTTATTTCATTAAGAATGTATAAAAATTTTCAGGGAGCTTTTCCTTAGAGAACTTTTTACAATATAAAAATCATTCAAAATGAGATTTACAAAGTTGTATAGTAAAGTAGAGACTTTACTTCACCAAATCTATAATGATGTACTTGTTTAAATGTATGGTAAAGTAAAGTAAAGGTAAACATCACATCAAGATAAATGTGAGATAAAATATTTGTGGTGAAATAAAGTGGGAAAAGTAGTAAAACAGTTTCTTTTTTTTTAACTTTATTGTATCACATTTTTACCGTAGTTTTATATTATATAGAAAAGGTGACCTGTGATAAAATATTTGGTAAAAAATTAGCCGCTAGACTTTACTTTGCCACACTACTTTTTGTTTTTATCTAAATATGGTGGATGGATATTATGTCACATCTAGGTCAGGCATGTTTGTTTACATGTATGGTAAAGTAAGATGAAGCTTGATATCACATCTTGATAAAAGGTGAAGAAAAGTAAGGTGAGATGAAGTATGCGGTGAACAAAATGAGAGAAAGAATAGCAAATAGTTGCCTTTTGAATTGAAACTTTACTTTAACATAGTATATTAGGACTTTGTCATGTGATAAAGCAAAGTGGCTTATAGTTTATTATGGCTTTATCATGTGATAAAACAAGGTAGTAGTTGAACTTTACTGTATGGTCAATAACATTAATTTATTATTATCTTGAATTTATTTTAAATATATTAAAATTGTAGCACCTTCCAAATACCTTAATTTAAACTTTGTAATATTCTTCAAAAATTACAATATTTTTATATTAAACTAATCTAATATCTATTATTTTAATCTTTTAATATTTTAATCTATAAGCATTTTATTTCATAAATATCCAAATGGACCCTGAAATCAAGTAAATTTTCATACTAAAAGGTAAATTAAAGAGACAAGGAGCCGGCATGAAAAGAGAAATGTTTTTCACGTGAAAATGGGCATCCAAACACCACTACTTGTCATTACTTGAAGAAAAAATATATTTCCAAAACAGAGCCCTAACTTTCTATTGCAATCAAATGCTCTTTCATTTTGTCATGAACCTATGAGCCTGAGTTGTGTCTTGTCGTCAAAATCTTGGATTGTCAATATGCGCTTACGTTTTCCTCACTAGAATAATTAATCTTGGTTCACCAAAGGAAGGGGTGACAACAGAATGTCAGTACCTGTATGGCCAAATGCGACAACAGAATGTCATTACTTGTATGGTCAAATGCAAATGGTCAAATGGAATAGAAGTGGACATTAAATACAAGATAAATATTGAATACTTGGAAAACATTATTTTCATATTGATTAAAGTAGAATAGATGAGGCAAAAGAAGAAAGAGAAATAGAAATAGAAGCAGAGTCTGGAGTACTTGTTTTTTTAAAGTTGATTTTGGTTTAAATTTGGGTACAAGAGGCATTATCCTTTTTGGTGAATAACAAATCAATTGTTTAATAGTCCTACGCAGCCCTTTTACTATCTTTATGAAAAGCCCAACTTGAGTCTTTTAAGTTTTTTTTGGGTAACAAAGCTATGGAGATGAGGAACTATTGAACCCAGGAGAGCCCTCAAATGAGTGAAAGAGACATCGGGTGAGATAAAGACAGATATAAGAGCCCTCGGATGAAAAAAAAAAGCACTTACCTAAGCATAGATAGCATGTTTGGGATTCAAACTTTGGACTTGCAGTTGATAACTTACACTTCTTACACAAAGGTAAGAGGCCATCCTCAAATCTGGAAGTTAAATTCTTTCTATTTTGTTCTTGGCTTTGGATGTTTTGGGATGCCCTTGATTTAATAGAGGTGTTAGTCCAACCACAGATGAAAAAATAATGGAGGTGTTAGTAAGGGAGGATGCATTCTATCGGACATGCTAATGACCCCTTCTTTAGGGGTTTTGTTTTGTTTTAGTTTAAAGACCCTTCCCTTGGATGACTTTTTTGGCAAGAAAATAGTTTGAGAATCTTCTCCATGATAAAACAAGCCATTGCCTTGGCCTGCGTGCCCAGTAATGGGTAGGTCCCTAGTGCACTCGTGTGCCAACAACCAGGCAACGACATTGGACACCCCATATGTGCAGTTTGATGCATGTGTTTTAATCCATAAATAAGGATTTTATATGCGTTACCAAAAACACATTGTGTTGAAGGACCCTCCCGATTTGAAAAGCTCTTGGGGATTAGATCATAGTGTTGAAAGACCCTCCCGATTTGAAGTAATTTGAATGCCAAAGATTATAAAATGCTTTTGTCTCTTTTGACCCTTTTATCTTCCTAAGTTGATATCTCTTGATCACTTTGGACTCTTTATTTCTTTTTAGATTACTAAAAATATGCTAATGAAAATATCATTAGAATTTCGTTTTGCAGTTTCATTATTGAAATAAAGTGTGAGAGTGTGAGAGGAGAATCACAAGAAAGCTTTGTAACCCTATTTCTCTAAAATGATAGTGAACGCTCGATTTCACCTGAGTATTGGCAAATCTCTAAATCATTTTTTTTATTTTTTGAGTTTTCGCATTTTTAATATCAGCATTAGGCCCTAGGTCACAACAATCTAAAATCATATAATTGGGTAGACACCTAAAATAAAATCTGACAAGTAATAAGGATCATTTGTATAAATCTATAAAAAAAAATCATCAATTTCACTTTTATATCATGAGACTAATGCACCAGGCTGCTTGCCAGGTATTTTATTCTTGTCCCAAATCTAACATCAGTTTCATTACACTGACAATATTTTTTTATAACAAAATTTCAAAGGTCATCCATTGAGTGTCATTTTCTCAATTAAAGAAAGAAGGACAGAGAGAAAGACTTAAAATTTGTGGTTCCACATTTCCTATTCTGATATTAAGTCCTTAAATAGTTGCTACTGATTTTTAATTTACTTTCACATTTCATTCCACTTTTTGTCATTCTATTTCCACCATTCCAATTCCTTATTTATCTTCAAACAAAAATTGATACATCCATTTTCATGCTCTCTAATTTAACCATTTCAAATGCAATCAGGTTAATATTCTCTGAAATTTTGATTTTTTTAAATTTTTCGACTTTTAGTTTGCAAAGTACATTCCTTAATTTTACTTGATAATTAAATATAAATCTACCCATGCATGTTAAACATTTAATCCTAGCATCCACTTAGGAGTTGGTGGAGTGGTATAAAGCAGGGTTTTACCTTACACATCTTGTCTTTCAAACCATTTTAAATTTTTTCAGTGTGCATTTATATGGGTTTAATAGGCAATACTTTAGGAACCAAGTCAAAGGCCTTAAAATACCAATGTCATAAAAAAAACCCATAGTAATATAAAAAAACATGGAGTAAATTTTCAATTATATATATTGCAATTATCTTACTATATTTAAAATTTTCACTATAGTAAAAACTGGTTAACTTGTTCGGTTATTTATCAATGTTTTCATTTATATAAAAACTATGTCTTAAGTCTTAATTAACTCGCTGAGTCGCTGACTCGACACCACTTTCCGTCTTGCCGAGTGGAGCCCGAGTGACACGTCGGGCTATTTATGGAGAGAGAATTGCCATTAATTACGGGTGGTCCCAAACGCTTTGAAGGGACTGAAATTGGGGCCCAAAGCTGAGTTGACAAACGCGTGAGTGACGTAAGCGAGCAGACTCGGGCGTTCTTTTCATACCTTCTTCCTACCCATGCCGTCACAGGGGCGGCGATGGCAACCTTTGACAAATTGAGCTCCGATCAAAATGATCACTGTTATGTGGGGCCCACCATCATGGATGACTTCATTCACTGTGAGCATGGACCGTACACGAGACTAAATGCATGATTTGGGCCCCACGTAATTGGTATGCACTTGTAGGAAATTTCCATGCTTTTTTATTATTCCTTCTTCACGATTGTCGACCAGCACCTATGGTACCCATTTAAATGAATGTCAATCAAATGATGTAAGGGATACATAGACTTGATGTGGATTAGGGTAGGCTAATTATATAGTTAATTAATTGATTTCAACTCTTAATTGCAGTTCTTCAAATTTAGATGATTATATATGGTGTAAAATTATTGTGATAAATTTTAATGATAACGAACATTTTGATAGGGACAAAGGTAAACCAATGCCAATTTGAGGGAGGGAAGTCTATATGAAGGGAATTAAATTGTTCAAGGTCAAAATATAGAAGGAGAAGGAAAGTTTCTTATTTTTCTTTTACAGTGCAAATGACAATGATGAGAGTAAAATAAAAAGTTTATAGACTACCTCCTATAAACCTCCATTCCTTTTGTTTAAATAGGTTATCTTTTCTCTTAGATATGCTTTCTTCTCGGGTGTGTCGGACTATCCTTCGATCTTAATCTCTTTAGCTCGGCCATCAATAAAATAAAATAAAATACAATAAAACATAAAGATTTTACAGTGTCACATAAGGTCGACCCTATGTATATCAATTAATAACCTAGCTAGCCAAGTAAATATGGTCTGATGGTCTGAAAACACTCATACCTCCATGTTTAACAAATTGGGACGGGTTTTAGGTTGACCCAATTATAAATGTTCTGTGCTAGTGTTGATGTTGAATCCCAAAGTTTTTTCTTGGGCCTAACCATGTTATTATACTCGACCTCGCACATTTGTAACCATGGCTGCTCCTGTCGATCCATCATTTTCTTCGGAGTGCTTTTGGGCCTATTTTTTTGCACATAATGAACATGATTTATGGCCAACTAAGATTCACTTAAGGTTTATCATAACAAGCAGGGGAGAGAACATTATGTGAGAGATGAAAATTTTGCAATGTATATAAGACCTTTCATTCCATAGAATTTGAATTACTTGAGTGAGTATTGATTTTCCCTCTTTCCACCATTCAATTCTTTTTATATTCACATTTGCTTCTTCATTTTTACCTAATCATTTATTCCTTGTAAATTATTATCTGCCAATGTCTACAGAAAGTATAGTCTCTTGTGCCAAAAATTCTTGTAAGTACATCATGGAAAATAGCTCAAAAAGAATTGTGAGGAATGTGAGGTTAGACCTCTGTCTTTTTTCCCGTCAATGCACCACACAAAACTAAGAATCTTTTAAATTCTGAAAATCATGAAATCCTGATTATTTCCAAACTGGCCATATCTGACCATAAAAGCTAAGCATCAGCCCTTTGATGGAAGGAAAGAGCATGCACTCATTGTAGAAAAGGTAGACACACAATTCGATCATACATGATGGGCACATTTCAGATTTCACTCCAATACGAGGCCAATATTAAGTCACCTTTTGATTAATCAAATAAAATAAATGTGTTTTTCATCTGATCAGTGCACCATTAATCATACTTTGAGTAAAGTGAAAATTGAAGCAAGCTTATTAAATGGGTATGATACATAAGTAGTGTCCATTTTATGCAATTCAAGGAAATTTTCAAACAAATCATTTAGTCTTTGAGAACTTTTAGCAAATAAAAATACCATCTAGTTATTCATTACACTTTTCAATTATATCCTTTCTATTAAACTGACCTTTTTTGGGCATTCTTATATATATATATATATAACAAAAAATCAAAGTTCTCTAGACTTAACTTGTACCCACACTTAATTGTACCTATACTTAAATTGTATTTACACTTAAATTATTACTTACACTTAAATTGTTTGAGTGATTAGAAAACCCATTGATCTGCAAGTCCCTGCTTTAAAACTATTTGAAGCCTCATCCGATATACATTACTCATATATAGTATTTCCTATCTAGGATTTTACCCATGTTCAACCCCACAATAAAGGGGTTTGCAAGTTACTCAAATAAAAATAAAAATAAAAATAAAAATAAAAAACGTGTACATCATTTTTCAAACCAAAAGATTCCTATCTTCCTACGACTACTCAACAAAAGCCATATTTCCACCAACTTCTTCCATTTATTCAGCCAGAAAGAACAGTTCAAACGGTAGCGGTCAATCTTGCCTTGTCCTGTATTGGATTGACATTTAATGCAAGTTTAGAAAAATGGAAGTGGACTAATATCAACTATCTAGTTTCAAGATTTGTACTTGTCTAATTAGGTGCTGAAACTGTATCGTTGGTGATTTACACCCATGAAAGACGCAGGAGTTGTACGGCCGTATCTCATCTCTATCTACTTAGTCAAAAGAAACCTATCTTCACTTTAGCCCTCTACATTTCAAAAGTATTCCCACCGTTTTCTTTCCCACCTTTCACTGTAACACCACAATGCATTCCTTTCCACGTAATTTTGTATCCATTGGTTCCCACTGCCCACCCCCTAAAAATTGATTTTCACATGCAATCGATTCGACCTCCTCACACTGACCTTTCTTAATTTGATTTTGATCCCCACCTTTGAATTTAGGGCTTCTGACCATATGGTCACCTTAAATCCTCACATTAACCTTTCTCGATTTGATTTTGTTCCTTTCCCTTTGAATTTAGGGCTTTTGACCACATGGTCACCCACAAATAAACACACACGCACACACAATCATGAGAATAACATTTTTACAGTCTGAATGGTTTAATCAAGTCTACATCATCAATGTTGATTGGATCATGGCAACTTGTATCAACCATATTTTTGCAAGCTTCAGTCAAAAGTAGTATTCTTCAAATGTATTGCCATTGTCATTTTCAGCATAATTTTTTATTGAATCATGAATCTTATTCACAAAAAAAGTAAGTGAACCCAGTTACAGGTAGGGCTGGGTAAGACCAGGTTCGGCATAAGCTTGCCTAAATTTTATGTTGTAGGTAGATCCGGGCTTACTTACCGGCCTGATATTAATTGGACCGGGCCAGGGTCTCTAAATTTTCTAGTGAACCAAATAGCCTGACATTTTAGCACAAAGGAACACAAATATTATGCAAATAAGCTTAACATGTGTTTAAGCAGTGCTCTGTATATAGGTCCAAAATTAGGACAAATAAATAATGGCCCACAGGTCTTGTTTCATCTCAAAATAACCAGAGCCCACAGTTTATGCCTCTTACCTTATCCCTTGGGAGCCTATTTATTTAGATAGAATATATAGGAATTGAAGACATTTGGTGAGAGGTGAAGGATTGGGTGCGCGCGCACACATATATATTATATATAAGTATTAGGATTACTTTGTAAGTCTTTGAATTGCTAGGTTGATAGCTAGGTATTCATTTTTCATCTTCCCTTCATTCTGTAACAAAAAAAAATGTTATTTGTTGCTCATTTTCAATATTTACTTTTCTTTTCATTTTTAACACTTACGACGTGAATTTCTATGTATTCAAATCTTTATGAATTCTTTGCATGGCCCTAAGTTGTAATCAAGGGATCTCATGTTGATGATATAATTGAGGATTTAACTTAAGATGGATTGGCAAGACATATTTCATGTAGCTGATTCAATATAGTTAGAATAAGGTTTGATGATGATGATGATAAATGGTGGACTCTCCATTGGTTAAATTAAATTGAAGGCAGAATGGAATCTCTCTTTCCACTGACCTGCATCATATGGTGTACAAACTAGACAGACCATAGAATCTGAGTCTGTTCATCAATAATTCAAAGTCAATGAAAACTAAAGTAACAAATTAAATACAACTTGGCCAGTAATTTACAATGAAATATGCCCACAATGACTGGGGGAGGCGTTTGAGGTTTAGACTAAGAAATATACATAAAATAGAGTTAGACAGAGTCATAGACAGATTCTATTGCTTTGATTAAGTCCTGGATTAGATCTCCAAAGAAATGCTTACTCGTTCATATGTTTAATTACTTCACGACAACAGTTAAAGAATATAGTTTATAGACTATTTCTGGCTTATTTTAATATATCTGATGATGCCGTCTGTACTCTTTAAGTATTATATAATATTATTCATTTCCTTATAATGATTTAAACAAGGACGTGGTTAAACACACCATATGGGCTAGTCTCAGCAGAGATTATGTCTAAAATTGCTGATATAAGCTGACCATGTCATTGTAATCTGCCAGGGCAGATCGTGGGTCTCCAGATGCCAAAGAGTTGAGCTACTTAAAAATTGGGTATGGGTCTAGGATTTGGACCCAATTTAAATATGGGTCCAGTTCTTCGTCCAGTCCACATGGACCTGAATAAAATTTGGGTTTGCGACTGGATCCATGGGATAAACTCCCAAGGACTTGGAAAGAAGAATATCTTAGGTAGCGTTTGGTTCGCTGGAATGATTGCTGAGAGGAATGGAATGGAGGCTGGAATGAGCCTGGAATGGAATGAGGCAGGAATGGTAATTCTCATTCCAACGTTTGGTTGGACAAATGAATCAATCCAGCAATAGGATTTTCATTCTAGTTCCTGTGTTTGGCATGCTCGAATGATGCTAGGAATGGAATAAAAATTACATAAAATTGACCAAAATACCCCTATAAAAATTATATAAAATTGACCAAAATACCCCTAGAATGAGAGGTTAGAGACGAAGAGGAAGGAGGCTAGGTCTTATGATTGGACATCTCAGGTCATGCTTAAATGATGCTAGGAATGGAATAAAACTTATATAAAATTGATCAAAATACCCCTAAAAAATTACATAAAATTGACCAAAATACCCCTAAAAAAATTACATAAAATTGACCAAAATACCCCTAGAATGAGAGGTCAGAGACGAAGAGGAAGGAGACTAGGTCTTATGATTGGACATCTAAAGGTTTTGTTTGATGAAAGGGGCATTTTGGACTCAAAGGAAAATTACAATGGAATGGAATGACCATTCCTCTACCCCCCCCAAAGGAATGGTGATTCCCTTGTATAAAGGAATGGTGATTCCTGAAGTAATGGTCATTCCGCCGCTTTTTCACGAACCAAACGTGGGAATGGTCATTCCAACGGAATGACCATTCCATTCCGACCTTCATTCCGGCGAACCAAACACTACCTTATTATTTCTATTTTCTAATTGCTCCTATATAAATAGCATTTTAAATATGAAAATACCTCAGGTGAGAACCAGTGCCTAAATACCTAGCAGGGCACATCTAGTGATCCATCCAAGTGGACAACAAAACATGGAACGCCCTTGGGCCCTACACTCCAACCTGCCAAATAATTATTGATCTCGGGTTTGGCATTCATCCGAATAAATTTGACTATTGGATAGACTATGTAGTTGCTTTGAATGGTGTAAACTTATTGGTTGTTTATTAAGTGGTTGGGAAAGATGATGGTTCGAGCCTCTATCGCTAGCGGGCCAGGGGTGTCCCATCCCCATGTGGGCCCCACAAGCAAAGGTGATTAGTTGATGGAGGCCCTTTAAGTACATTGTGTATAGTTAATTAACTACAAAAGATAGTGAATATTAAGTATAAACAAATGATAGGTATGTATAGAAAAATATAGCATGGGCTTAGCTTTAGGTCCTTCAATGAGCCAAGCCGGCTCTTGGTCAGTTCAATTGGCCTTCGCTTGAGCTCAATTCAAAAGCAAAACAAGCCAAGCTTGAGTTCAGGAGTCGTTCAGCTCATATCGATCGAGTTGAAGATTTTTTTAGGGGAGTTCAGCCATAGGCCCACGTATATTTTCGCACAATACCATAGATCCAATGACATAATTTTTGTTACATTAAGTCCCTAAGTTCAAAAAGCCAATGTAAATTGAAAAAAATGACCCTCCTTGCTTATTAAGTCCCTCACTTGAAACTTAATGTTTTAAAACCACATATACATTGCCATTGCATCAAATGTGAGTACAAGGTAGATGTCAGCGTTGGAACTTCTCTTGTTGACATGTATATGAAATTCAACAATGCTCATTATAGGAAGAAAGTATTTGATAAAATGCCAGAGAAAAATGTTGTCACGTGGCCTTCGATGCTAACGGGTTTTACGCATAATGGACTGTCAATTCTTGTGTTGAAGCTCTTCATTCATGCAAAGTGAGGGCGTTAAGCTGAACCCATTTATTGTTCAATTTTATCTACTTGTTGTTCACGGTGGTGCTTCTTGTCATTTGCACTTGTACTTATGTCAAGATGCAGTTCCCAACCATCCTCGAACAAAGAACTGGATTTGTAATTGGCCATCATCTGATCGTCTCTCATCATCTGTTCTTATGTCTTGCATTTTTTTTTCTAGGGCTGGGTTTGGGTTGAATTTGTTGATGAATTCCATCTGTTTGTGAAAATGTTAGTGAGAACTTAGTCAGTATTTTGTATGAATTATATATGTTGCATTTAATAAATTTTATCTATTACGTTTAACAAATTTTATCTATTGCGTTTAACCAATTTTGTTTGCCTTTTTTGTCCACAGAAGATTTTATCTGTTGAATTTAATAGATTTTATTTTTTTGGTATTTTATGTTGGCTCAAACAAATTTTATTTATTATGTTTAATAGATTTTCTTTGCCTTTCTTGTCCACAAAAAATTTTATCTATTGTGTTTAATAGATTTTATTTGTTTGGTATTCCATGTTTGCCCATCCGTGATGAATCTTAAAACTTGCTAGATCACCAAATGATGAAGAAGTTCCACTTGATTGTGAATGCTTGAGCGCTCTCACTGGAATACTCCCAGATCGAAGTCTTTTTTCACATGTTTCATTTGGCCGAATGCCACTGATTTGTGAGAGTTCTGATTTCTAATCAGGTTCGCACTTTCTTCCATGACTGACTCATACAACCTCCAACTTAAATGACGGGTTGAGTGAGAATTTTATCACCACGCGTAGGGAATTCAATGCCCCTGTGCTGGCTGGATCTACAATTCAACATGGGAGCACTGATGGGTCTGCTAATGGTGTGGGACCAATTTGGCTAGATTGGTGAGGAGCTTGAAAAGATTAACCCATTAGCAACTGTACCATATTCCAATCAATTCAACCAATCACCTTCTCCTTCTCCTTCTCCAATAGTCCGAATCGAAGATTATGGCGTGGCAGAACGCGCAGATTGCTAAGATTAATAAGAGGTTTAAGAAAGATTAATAACAGGTTTAAGAGAGGATGCGGTCATCAATGTGTAGGAAGGTGAGTAGGTGCAGAAGGCTACCACTTAGTTCAAGAGAGTTGAGGTTGATATAAATATTATTCCTACAATAAAATGTGTGGGACTGTTTTTGTCATCACAGATTTGGTCAACAATGTTTAGGTGGGTTGATTTTGTTTGAGTAGATCGACTTTTTTCATGGGGAAGTGATGTTTTATCAGTTTTAACAGGTTGTGGGATATAGTTTTAGTATCACTGATGTCTTGTTGAAAGTGGGGGTTTAGGTTCAAAAGGGAATTTTATTGCCCCTATTTGTATATTTCTTTTCTCACCTGGGGTGTGTATCTGGAACAAGAGGATTATGTGATGTAATAGCCAAAAAAAAATTTAATAAGAAACAAAATTGGTCTAATTTAACAAATTTTATTTGTTTTGTATTCCATGTTGGTTCAAACAGATATTATCTGTTGCGTTTAACAGATTTTGTTTACTTTTCTTGTCCACAGAAGATTTTCTCTGTTCAGTTAATAGATTTTATCTGTTTGGTATTTCATGCTGGTCGAAACAGATTCTATTTGTTATATTTAAAAGATTTTGTTTGCTTTTTTTGTCTATAGAAGATTTTATTTGTTGAGTTTAATAGATATTATTTGTTTGGTATTCCATGTTGGCCCAAACAAATTTTATTTGTTGAGTTTATCTATTACTTTCAACAGAAATATACCAAACAGATAAAATCTTTTTTTTTAAAAATCTATTTGAAGAGACCAACAGATAAAATTAATATGTTCACAAGTAATGGATAAAATTTTATATTTGTAGAAAAGGACACTTTTTGTAGGAAACCTTGATAAGCATGGAAAATATCGACCCTTAAATATCATATAATTTTACCTGTTCATAGGCTATTTGTGTACTTTTTTCTTTTCGCAGATCAAGGCATTATATCATGTGATTGGTCAGTATAATTTATTTGTTTATATTTAGAGCCATGTATTTTATCTATTCATAGGCTATTTTTGTTCATTATCTGGGCACACAAATCAAAAGAGGTCATAGGCTGTGAATTTGTGTACATGAACAAATGGTCATAGGCTTGTGCATGAACAAACAGTCATAGGCAATGCAATTGGATTGACCTAACAATTTCTCGCATGTAATCTTTAGGCATACAGTGGCCTACAACTAGCCTATTTAATTTGTGTGTATATAATATCATACTAAGAAAAACTATAAACTCTAAATCCTATGAACAGATAAAATTGTGCTCTCTATATCCTCTTCTTTCTTTAATTCCAATAGGTAAATTTTATATGTTGCTTTCAATTAATTTTATCTGTTGCTTTTAATAGAAATATACTAAAGAGATAAATTTTTTTCTCAAAGTTAAATAAACAATATAGATCTTGTTTTGTAGATCTTGAAGAAAGGATTCTAAATATATAAATTTTATTGCAAAATGATAAATGTAGTAAAAGTTAAAGAATTTTAAAGTTCATAAAACAGAAAAAATACAAGTGACATCATTGTTCGTGAAGGTCAATACAATTATAACAAAAGGAAAATTTTCATCCAATATTTGTCCTTATCACTAATTAAAGGACCTAATACAATATCAAAATATTTTGGCTAAACTTGGTGGATTAAGAAAATGGTACTAGATCTAATATAGTAGGATATTATTTATAGGGACCAACCTCTAAATATGCCCTTTTTTTTATTTTATCACCCCAACTCCAACTTCAAGCCCAAGTTCATCTAGTTAATGTTCATAAACATAAAAGAGAAAGATAAGCCAATCCCAAGCTCAAGCTCAGTTCATCTAATCAGGTTTGGCTCGTTTACTTTCCTACTCGGTTTTAGGTCGGTTATAAGTACGGTATTCATTTACAAGGTTAATTCAGGTACGGGTATCTTGCAACGTATACCAACATGATTCCATTTAGGGTCGTGTATATTAGAATCTAGGGTATTTACCCAAGAAGCTTGGCTCTCAACGAAGTATTAGCATTTAATAATTGAACTCCCATTGCACGGCCCATCAACAAACTCTAAGGATCCATTACATTTGTGCCACAAGTATGTATGTAATTTTTTTTTTTATCATGCGTGCCATATCCAAAAGTGGAGCTGAGCTAGTGTGATGCTAATCTGTTAATTTTGCGACTTATATCCAGGCCTTGGTACAGCTTTCAGGCGTTGATGTGGGCTATTTTGTAGATTATACATTCGCATACGCCCGGAGAGAGGAGCCCTTGCTACTGGATCAAAGATTGGCGTCAAGATCAGATCAATGGAGACCAGATCATTTGCTCCCTCATTTGTCGAACCAACCAATGAGTGGGGTCACCTTCTTTTCCTGTAAATGACCCGAGTTGGGCCCACTACCTAAGGTTATCAATCTGGTGATGGTAATGCTCCGAACACAACTGATCCACCTGACGTTAGTCACTAGGTTCTGTACAACATCTAATTTTATAATGGGCCTAAGATCCACTCAAGTTCTCCAATACAAAGGCCATGTTTAAATGTGTGGAGAGATAAAGACCAATAAAAAAAAAGTATGCTCAAAAGAAACATGACTTTCTATCACAATAATCGACCTAACATTATATCCAAGAGACATCTAAGAATTGCATTTATAACAACATTCTTTTGATTAAACAAATTACACAACCTCATACCAAATGAAAGTTCTAACATGCACGATTAATTACCCCCGCTTAAATTGTTCTAGTGGTTAGAAAGTTGAGCAATAAACTAGAGGTTTGATATATAGTGCTAGTAGGAGGTGTTGTGTAACCAAGATTTTAGCAATGATCAATCGTAAGGGGTTAGAGGGTTCCACATCATTGAAACAAAAAAATAGAAAGGATTAAACCCAAGATACGTAATCATATGATAATGAAATGTGAAATGATCTAAACCATCAATCATATGCCCTGTGCTCCCATTAGATTGCTATCAAGTGAGACTTCATGTCTCGGCCGACGTCTGGATCTGGCCTATGCTACTTGACATTTTTTTTTTAACAAACTCACAGAAAATCGATGATATTGATGGGCATGAGCAAGTAGGGAAAAGGACAGGGATCTAAGAAGAGTATTTATAATTAAGGACATGCTTTTTCATGTTCCTCGGTGCAACTGACAAGCCTCTGATTTTCCACTTGTGTCATTTATCTTTTTCTTCTTCGTCCTATTTATTATTATTATTTTTTTTTTGGCATTGAGCCCAAGGGACATTTGGTTTTTGATGGCTATGAACTAATTCTTTGGAGATGCATGTAAACTCTCTTATCCACATGCACTGTGTGAAACTATGGGAAGTCGCTAAGGGAGTTAAGTGTTGAACACAATACCCCTCTCCGCTTCCTCAGGCACAGAGTGCAAATTGAGGTACCGCTCATTCATATCCAAAAGAGGAGATTTTTCATTGAATCTCTTATTAGGAATAAAATCCACTTAGTTGCATTAATGTTTCAGTTGACCTTTTAAGGTTTTTCTGGGTTGTGTTCAGGTTGAGATTTGAGTAAATGAATTGGATTAGGGTTGATACCATTCTTGCAAAATTTACACCAAAATCTTATCCACTTGCCGTGGAATTTACATGCATCTAAGTACGCTCCATATAATGAGGTTTTTTTTTTTAAATCTCACAAAGTGGCCATTCTTGACCTGACCTGCCAGCACAACCCATATCCTCCTAGTAATTTAGAGTTCAGGTTGACATTCTAACCTAATTAACAAAATATGATTTTATAACGATTCTTTATCCAGTGGTAATGAGTGGCAATTCTCACTTTAGTGTTTAAGGATCAACCTTGGGCAGGCCCACCTTCTCTTACCCGGAGCAAGGGCTCTTCACCTCACCCAAGTTTTTTTTCCCTCGCCCGAAGGCTCCCTTACTTCACCTAAGATCTCCTTTCCTCACTTGAGGACTTAATGGGGTTCCAATCCCTCTTTGCTGGGGTACCAAAACAATAAAATAAATAAGTAATAAATAAATAAATAGTGTTTGGGTTAAGAACATTCTTGCCACTGACCTACCACCCGTCCTAAAACTAGCCTAATTGAACAATCAATTGCAAAGTCAACACACAGCCCACCTGTTAGGTAAGGGTTAGAGACTTACGGTTGACCAGTTGAGCGTATCAAACCGATAAATTGAGTGAGATTCGGGGTGATCTAATTTCATGTTGCACGACCTGGACTAGATCCATTAACGTGGAAAAGGTGCACAACCATTTGAAGATGACCTGGGACACATATAGTCAATCCAAACAAATTCGTTTATTTAGCTGCGCGCGGAAGTTCATATGGACTGTCGAACTTTTGACTGTACATTTATTTTCATCACATCTCCAAGTGGCCCACATTTTAGTGGTTTAGATATAGTCAACAAATTCCAGCTGTGTCCCCTTCCTTGAAACTTCTTTTTTTTAAAAAAAAAAAAAAAGAAAAGAAAAGAAAAGAAAAGAATGGCACCTTTTGAATGGACTTTTAGCCGTGGTCTGCCTAGGATTAGGCCTAGAAATGAATGGTCCCAGACTTGTAGGGTGGGATCTTCAAGCTGTTGCACTCATTGTGAAAAAATACAGAAAAATCTTGTGTAAGGTTGAAGACCTGGCTTGAAAAAAGACTTCCAGAATAATAAGGCTCCCAACAAATCCAATAATTTGCCCAAGTTTGAGAAAAACTCTGCTATGATAAGTTCACAATTTGTTCATTGCTATGAGTGCTAAGGATTTAGCCATGTCACGTCGCGATGTGCAAACAGGAAGATGAAAAATTAAGGTAAAATTTTAACTATCACTTGGGATGATGAGTCTGATGATGAAGGTACTGAACTCGAAACCTCTGCTCTTGGCAATGACAGTTCTAAGTTTGTTGCATTTATGGCTAACTCTAACTCTTCGTCTTCACAGGGTGCATATGACAAGGCTTCTAAATTTGATGATGATATTGTTGATAATCTCAGGTTTGACAGTTTGTCAGATGATGAATAGGATTGGGCGGAAACCTATAAATCCCTGTTGAAAGGCTGAATAAAGATGACCAAATTGAATTACAAGATCATCATGAAGTGAAAAAGTGCAAAAAATCCGATTGCATATTTCAAACTAGAATTAGAAGATGCTTTTTGCTAAGGTAAATCAATTAGAAACATAGCGTAATCTAATGTTTGAAAATCTTATTGATGCAAATTGGAAATATAATATGCTAACCGTGGAAGTTGAGAAATCCACAAAAGAGATTGAGTCATTGAGGAAAGAGTTGCATACATGTCAAGGAGAAAGAGTAAATTTGGAAGGAAAGATCTAGATGATCTCGTTAGATCTGGCTATTACCAAAGCATCGCTGAACATGATGAATACTGGATCTAAGAAGCTAGATGATATTATTAGCAATAAAAAACTAGGCACCGGCAAATATGGGACTGTTTACATCGATGGTGCTTCTACATTTTAAAAATCCAGGTAAATCTATATTTGTTTAAAGACTTACATTGTTTTCTACAAAATCCACTGTTTAACACACTGCACTGGTGAATCTAGTTGCTAGTAAATCTCAAAAGAATGTGTCCCGTTCTAAATTTGTTTCCATATATTACTTTTATGGAATTAAAAGACACATTCAAACACATTGTAATAAATTAAGAAATCAAATTAGAAACCAGCAAAGGAGGAAACAACCTTCTCCTCAAAAGGTTAAAACCAAAGCAATTTGGGTGAGAAAATCTGGCCTACACTATTATGTGGTCCATACTGCTCTGAAGGCACAGCAAGTGTGGTTACCCAGACTTTAAAAGCCCTTGAACAGAGTGTCTGGCCCATTTCAAATTGGTAGGCAAATAAGATTATCGCATAAGAAAGTAGAACATCTTACCACCAAGAGACCACTTGAAGGCATTTGCCTTCTCCCTTGATTTTTCCTTGATTTATGAACTCATATGCACATACTTTCTTTTACAAGTACTTTATATAAAAATTTAAACATGTGATGCAAAGAATTTGCTTAGTTTTTTAATTAACTTTCTTGCTCCATGTTTTAAGGATTCTTTTTTTTTTATCATATCTATCTATGCACCTTAACTTATATAGATATTTACTTTAACTTAATGAAAGATTGGAGTTGATGTGATTCATGACTTACTGCATTTTCTCATGATTTAGGACATTAACTTTTACTTTCCCCATTTCCGTTAAGCTCCTTCCTTTAATATTCAAAAAAAAAAATAAAAAAGAAGAATTTTGGTTTTGAACGTGGAGGACTGGGCTACCTAAGAGTATGTGTGATAGCTTCCAAGTGAAAATACATGGTGTAAGGTCCAACCCCGAGCTAATCTTGATTCACTATAATTAATACTTATTTAGATTAATTCAACAAAATGCTTTTGGTTTGGGTCATGAATAGGTAGTTGGGTCAAGTTTGAACCTTTCTTGGTAGTCAAGGACTTTCTCATAATTAGAGTTGCTTGGTTTTGCATTATAGTAGCATTATGTTAATTGCATCATGAATATTTAATTATATGGGTTATCTTTTATGTTTGGTTCAGTTCAATTCGAAGTCACCTTGGCCCAACTGGGGTCTAATTGACTCAAAGTGTTATTCTCTCAAACAAGTGGACTTGTTAGCAAAGTTCCAAAATATTTGAATTAAAAAGAGCTTAACCCATCTCTTCCCTTTTCATTCTCTCTAAACTTCTGCTAGAGGAACATCTTCTTCTCCCATTTTACTTTCCCTCCCACATCCTCAAAGAGCAGCTGGAGCCTTGCAGGTAGGAGCACAAGGTTTTATGTTCCTCTTTCTTCATCATCCTTTGTTTCTTCTCCATTAGAACCTGCAATTGCATCTTCTCTTTTTCCCTACAGCTCTCTAAGGTAAGGATTCCATCACCACTTTGGTTCTTTAGGTTCAATAGAGTCAAGGAGACTCAATTTTGTGACATGCATGCATCTCATACCCATTTCATCAAGTGTATTTCTTAGGATTAGTTCTATTGAGGCTTTCTCTACCATTAAACCAAAGGAAAAGCTTGGTTTAGGTAAAGCATTGAGTTAAGGCAACTATAAGTACACATTATTGCATGTGTGATTTGTTATGTTGATTCTTGATGAACTCTCCATTGATGCCAAGTTATAGCTATGCTACTCTTTAATTTTTAGAATATAGATGATTTATGTGTTAATGAATGTAATTAAGAGTGAATGATGGTAATGGATGAAGGAGCAACCCAATTGTGGTGTAGAAGAGTGTTAAAAAGGTGTTGAAGGATTTACTTGGTAAATTGAAGTGGAGGAAGCCGGGGAAAAGAGAGAAGAGTCAGTTTGACCCTGAGCTAAGAGGCCTGGGATAGATTCTGCTTTTGGATTGTGTTCGATCAATTGGAAACATACCCGATTGATCGGGTGCCCCTTTTTCATTTTAAAACTTTATTTATTTTATTTCAAATAGAGACCAATTGGGAGTTGTTCTAGCCTTCTTTTGAGACTTTAGAGATATGTTTTGAGCAAATCCTATCTTTACGACATTAAGTACAAATAAAGACCATGTAGAGCCTTAGAAATGGTACCTTTATCTCAAATAAAGTAGCCCAACTTTAATTAAATACTAAGAATGAAGAGTGTGGAGCTACACTCATTCCCTCTTGATTTTTTGATTATATTTTCGATATCACATTATGGGTATCGACATAAGAAGTGGTGTCCATCACTTATACAATATAACACTAAGACTTTAGTAATATATAGATACCGAACACTTTATGAATAGACCATATTGAATGACTAAAGAAATACAGATTATCTTAACTAGGTTGGCTAGTAAGTATCCTTGTTAACCTCTCAATTCAAATGCATTTGTATTGTTAAGGTAATCCTTGTCCTCATCAAGATTCAAATCATGTACCCATTCTTCCTAGGTGAATCTTTAGGGAAAATCAAAGATAGAGTTTTTACTAAGCATGATTTAATAGAGGGGAAACCCAAGTTGAGAGGGTTTGAGCAATCTCATTTAAATATACAACGCTTGATTATTAGTTACTCTGTTAAATCCTGATTACATGATTGTATACGATCTCAAGACCGATATACGCTTTTGTACAAGTATGAGACAATCACAACGTAGCTTAAGTATGAAAGTTATGAATCTCAGTCGGTCTTGGTACATTGAGTCGGCACCACTTAACTTATACACATAAAAGGTTGGACGAGACCGACTTAGGGAGTTCCACCTGTTACATACTATAGTAGTTATAAGAAGAGTGCGTCGGCACTCTTCGGGTAGCTAGAAGGATTTTGGCCCGATAGCTAGTGATTTCCACCGTATGATATGTGCTCTCCCTTTAAGAGAAAATAACCATGTGGATGTAAACTAGCTCGTTACTGTATTCTATTTATGATTATTTATTCATGCTTATTCTTATGCACAATATGCCTAACTTCCGTAATTGCTCTCTTTCAATTAATTTGTCTTTACATTAAATTGATACATCATGATAGTTTTATATGCTCTTCTACTTGCTTAACTATTGTGTTAATAGTGCTACCTCTTGGTGTTATAGATATAGAACCCATTGCTGACACGACAGTCGACGTGGCTTCGGAGGAAACCACAGCGGTATCTCGGGATAGAGATGAGTGGAATGAGGATGACATCTATTACTAGTCATCCTACGTAGTGCGTCATGGGGCTTATTTTGTATTACATCAGCAGTAGCCATGTTTAGATTTGTGGATAGATATGCCATCATTATTATGCTATTTTGGAGTCATAGATTGATGGATATGTTATTTTGTATTTTGTATATATTTATGTATCTTGTGTATATCTTGAGGACTATTTAAGAAACTCTAATATATCTATATATATATAGTAATGAATGAACGTTTTTAATAGTGTTTATGACAAATTACAGGCGTACTTCACATGCTTGCGCTTCGTATTAACATGTGTTTTATGGATTTTCCTTACATATACTTGTGGAATCACTCTTGTGGTAGTTCGTACATATCTTGGCATGGCACGGATTCCACGGGTTACATCTGTCGTATCTTAGGATCCACTTTAATCCCTAATTCTTGGGGTTCAAGGTGTGACATATGAAGAGGGTTACCAGTGACATATGAAGAGGGTTACCATACTTATTAATATGAAAGCCATCTATGAAGGTTCAATGTTTCCAAAGAAAAAAAGGTGTGTTGAGCGGGGTGGGGGATGGGATAGTGTGACACTAAGGGGGAGCATCCCAATAAACTTGTCAAATTTGATTTCACCTATTTGGTTTTAATTATGCATAAAGTCTTATGAATGTTAATTTCTGGTAGCTCATTGATCTCATTGTAAGGTTCATATAGGTTATCGTCACACAAGCATGCAAAAAATAACCTCCATATATCTCATTGCCCTTGATTTAATGGCATTAAAGTTCACTAGTCTTTTAATCATATATTTTCTTTTATTTGTATTTTTGTTAAATTCAATCCAATGGTTAGTAATGATTCAATGAGCATAAAAAATTAACTATGGTACGAGATCATGGAAGGATAAACATGTGAAAGATGCTACACTAATCAAAAGTAGGCCCAGATGAGATCCATAGAGCTAGACTGCACATGTAATCCTATGGTAGGAGAAAATTCTCTTATGTCATAGTCAGTTAAGGAAAATGCCGAACACTTCATACAAGTAATTTGTGTAAAAAAAAAACAATTAGAGCCTCATATATGAGGTCCAACCATAGGTTGAGTGAAATGGAAATCATCAACATCATTGTGATGAAAGCCTTGTCCCAGCTATGTTGGGATCAGGGATGGACCTATACTATGTCATGTGGGTGTGGTCGCACTCATTGGATTTGGAGAACTCCGACAATTAGCTGTTGGCAGTATGACCGATGCCCAACCTTCAACATAGATTTTGCCCCACCTTTGAGGTCGAGAGAGAAATGGAGAGGAAAAGAGAGGATGAGAGGAGAAAGAGAAAAGAAGAAGAAGAATAAGAAAGAGGAGAAGAAATTGTTGGGTTTTATGAGGTTTCAAAATTAAGTTTTATACTTGAGTGGTTTGTGGTTTTCAAAAGTCCCACATTGGAAAAGTACACATCCTTTGAAGCACTATATATGTATTCCTTCTCCTTTTCACTTCAAGTTATTTTGGGCTTTTTTGCTATAAGCCCTATGCGCACGCACGAGCCGGGCTTGGCCCGAGGACCTCGATCCGGAAAGTATTTAATCGGGTGCGCCTGCGTGATTATCGCGCGCAGGGGGGTGCAAATCCCAGCCGATCTTCCTTGGGGGACCCATATTGTGATATAGAAATTGCATGCTTTTGCAAAAAATTATAAATTAGTTTCTTTATTAATGAGTTGATTATTTAATAGGACGTTTAACATTCAAAATTTAAATTCTTTAACGTTTTTTAATGGATTTTTATTATTGAAAAACCTTTTTTAATTGGGCTATTAATGGTAATTTTAAATACCCAACGTTCATTTTTACTATAAAAAGGGCACGTGGGTTCGAACGAAAAGTACAGAATTTTCTTTCTCCCTCTCTCATCTCCAAGGTTTTCTTTCCTACGAGCATTCTCTGTTGGAGTCCGGTTGGTCTGGACTTGGTGTGCGACCAGGGGAGATCATACTGTGGAGGCCGTTGTCTCCTGGGGGCGATTCCTGTTGGGAACCTCATCGCACCTGGGTTCATCCCGAGAGGCGGAATTCGTCCTAAAGAAAGCGTCTACTGACGTGCCTTGGCCAACAATTGCTGTTCATGCTTTCACAGATTTAAGCCATCACGACAACCCTCTACAGCGCTGCAACTAACTCGGTACTATTGTTTCAGTTATTTGTATTTTAACAGTATTTTGTAGCTTTCATTTCAACAACAGAAATAGGAGGACCCAGGGTCGAGAGGATAAGAGATGGAGGAAGAAGGAAAAAGGGAAGTGAAGAAGGAATAGAAAGGAGAAGGAAAAGGGAGAAAAAAAAAACTAGGGATCCAAGAGAAATGGGTTTGGGGTTTTTGTATATGCAGTCCACATTTAGTAATTAGGACCATAGATGAGATGAGTGAGAGTAAGAGTGAAAGGGAGATGATGAGGGTAGTGACAAAAATGGTTTTTGATTTGGTGGTGATAAGGAGGAATCTGATTTTCTTTTATAGCTATTATATGTGAACTTATAAGTCTCTAGAAATCTATCATGGAACCCAGAAAATGATCATCCTCACTGTTCAAAATGAATACCAACGCTTCCGCTGTCATTTTCTAAAATTTTATTTTAATAGAAGTGGGTCACACACTTTCATTGAGCATATGATAGAAATGTGATTAACTCTATGTTAGGTTAAAAAACTTTATGTTAAGAACGAATTGGCCAAGACTCCATCGTGAGGCCCACTTAGAGATATTATACATGGCTCAGAATGAATACCATATCATTTGGGGGTCTTAAAATTTCATAACAGTAGGTGTGGGGCCTACTGCCCGATTGAACATACGAATGATTGAAAATTTTAATTGATCTTTAACCACACCACCCAAACTAAATTTCTAGGTAGCCAGTGGTTTAGACTGCGACATGAATTGTGTCAAATGGAAATGGACCCACAAAATGGTCCAGATATTTTTTATTTTTAATTTTATGTCTAGGGCCTCTATATTCGAGAAAGCTGAGCCACATACGTGGATATCTTGGGATTTTGACCCAACTATTGAAGAATGTTAGGAATTTGATTTTTTCTTTGGTTGCAAAAGGAATTCACTTCTTTTCTCGGCAAACAAGCGAGAACATCGCGGTCCCACAAAAGGTTGAATCCCAAAGGAATATCAGGAAAAAAAAGATGTCCAATTACATATATTCCCTCTTCTCCGTTTAACATACTCTGCAATTCCCACCTGCATGAATGAAAATGCGAAAGGATGAAAATGGCTTGGAGGTCCTGAATCAAGTCAATTCAATATAGTAATAATGTTAGCCATTCACTTTAGTTTTAATGATGATGTTTTGCAAATTTAACATAATACATTTCATTTTTATCTAAAATATGAATTAGTGCCAATTAAGTGGGTAGGTGTACATGAAGAAATTGAATTGATCATAAGTTTTGATCATAAATTTGCCATGTCTCTAAAACTAAAATGAAAAAAATGTCATTTCAAACAATTTTTCATGATTGTAGATACCAATATCTGATTGGCATGCCCCAAATTGATGTGTTTTGCTACTTGTGTTTGTATCTTAATGTTTACAGTATCATAAAAAAAAAAAAAAGGAAAATAGGAATGTATAACATTATTCTATTTCGTACTATTTTGTTATTTACAAAATTTATTCTATAAACATCCAAATGGGCCTAAGCACTTTTACTTACTCAATCTATCCTTTGAAAGTGACCACATTTTTATGTACCCAAATGCACTTTACGTTCATTAGGTCTGACATGTGGTTGAGTAAGGTCAGTTCACATTATACATGTCCGATTGATTTTGTGAAAATTTAAAGCATTCGAAGGTTGTGTCAGTCTATATCTACTTTATATTGTTCATGATTTGCCCAACAATCAGAGACTCAGGGCTACATTTTAATTTTCTTTTTAGAAAATGCAGTTAAATCACAAAACTAATCACATCTTCTTGATTGTTCTTGCAATCCCACTAGGATTCCATGGATCCAAACCATAAATGCAGTCCTCCATGATTGGCGCATACCTTATATTTCAAGTCAACCAAAGTCAAAGTTGTCATTGAATTGCACATAATGTGGACAAATTGTACTCAACCAATCCACCAACAAATATTACTCTCATTAGACTAACGATTCAGACCTCTAATTGGTGGGCTTCATTATCGGAAAAAAGAAAAAAAGAAAAAAAAAGAACTTACTAATAAACCTTTATTTGTTTTATTATTATTATTATTATTATTATTATTATTATTATTATTATCATAATGGAGGGTGTCCCAATACTTTGGGTCAGACTACACCATTTGAATAAATCCATGGAGCGCTAGTGTGGTAACGTAGTAATAAATCTTTATGCATTAGAGCTAACTTGGATCTTTCATTTTCCAACTGTTGATGCTGAATGTTCATTTATTTTGAGAAAAGCTAAAACATTCTACTCAATAGATTAGATCTTGAAAAGGGAGATCTCATATATGTGAATTTATTTTGAACTTTCTCTACCATACGACCATACTATGTGTACTATATCTCTTTTGTCTTGTGCTTGTAAATTGTCAAAAGTTCAAATTTAATACTCATCAAATTATTATTTTAGATGGAATTGAAATCAAGTAAACTTCATGGCCATAGATCAAAGAGTTACAATGATTTGTTAGTGTTGATATTTTGCATACACTTAGATCTCATTGATATCTCACTAATCTCTATCCAAGTATCCTCTGTCTCTTCCAAGAATACTTCAACCATGCCCTGCCCCCCTCCACACGGAGGGGATGAATTCTCCCATTAATAAAACTCTAGATGAGACCAGATTTTAATCATGATCATGATTATTGTACAATTAAGATCATACTAGGCATACCATGCCAAAATCTTAATTAGGACACAAAACTAATAAATATTGGGATCATTAGATCATCTTTATTATCATAATCATGAAAATTGATTCATTGAGTGGCAGTCCAAGTAGTTCCAGCCAAATGCAGGACTCTTCTTATTTCCAATCATATCTAGCGGTTGCTTAGACATAAAACAACCCAAAAGAACCAGGATCCAGGATTAGAGTTATAGAAAAGGTGAAACGAGGTGACCATCAAATCTACATATTCTCTCTCTTTCTCTATCTCTCTCGTACATGTGACATCTGCTTTTCTCGAAGTCGTCGCAGAAATGGGTACGAATTTCTATTGCCCTTTTCTTCCTCCTTTGATTCTCTTTCCATCAATCTTTTCTTTTTTTCTCTTTTTCATGATTCTCTGGTTTCCATTCCACCCCCCGCCAAGTTTCCAATACCAGAGAGAAAACTGGATCTGCCAATCATGTTTGATTTTTCGAACAATCTGCCTTCTTTCACATACCTGACTTTGTGGGATTTTCTCGAGTTTGTTTGGGGATTAGTTTCATGTATAATTCATATTGGGGTGCAAATAAAAGTGATGATTTTTCTCTTGAATGGGGTTTTTTATTCTTGGGTTGTCGTTTTACAAGGTTCTAAACTGTCCATGAATGCTATTGGGGGAAAAACTGAACTGGGGTTGCTTCTATATCCCTCAGCGTTTCATTTGTGTGGGTATCTTAATGCTGCAGCTTAGTTTTGTTGTAGCTAGTTGGAATCTTTTTGTTGGAGAGAAGTTGCTGAATTATTCGTGATGTTTAGTTGTGATTCTTTAGGTCCCTTTTGGATGTAGAGAAAAGAAGAGTGGAGAATCCCCCACTAGCTGTAGCTGGAGAAATGAGGAGAAAATTAGGAGTTGAGAATCTCTTGTGGAGAACTTTTTTTTTTTTTTTTTGGTAGTGATTCTCTGTTGTGTTGGAGAAACCATTTAAAAAACATTTTATATAGAAATGCAAATGATAGAGTAGTTAGATGTTAGTTTTTATTAATTAGAATTTTAATTTTAGTAGAAAGAACGGAGTTTTCTCCACCCTTAACAGGAGCAAAGCTTTTGTCTCGCTTTTGTGAGAGTTCGTTAGGAGGGGATTTAATTTTCTTCCTAAGTAGATCCAAGTAGGAGGAAATGTAATTTACTAGAGAAAAGAATTTTGCCTCTCTACTTTTCTCTGCATTTAACTGGGGTCTTACAGACATGGGAAGGGCTAGTACAGAATCATTTGAGAGATATGCTGCTATGGATGGCTCCTACTATTTGGGTTGTGGGTGCGCTTAATATTGATGCCTTAGGTAATGTTTGAATGTGGGGGGACAAAATTCCCATGTTTCAAATCATCATCAATAGCCTTAGGTAGTCAGAGTGACAATCTATAGCATGTATTACTCACTGGGAAGAGAGAATTTCGCTTTCTTACATGGACAAGCATGTGCGCCCACACACTAAGAGAGAGGAAAAGAGGGGGGGGGGGGGGGGGGGGGGTGTTCATGTTTGCAGTTTCTTTCTAGGTTTTGTGGCTGTAGCCTTTTTTTCTTTTCCTTTCTTTTTTTTTCATTTTATTGAAAATGTATTTAGTACCCCAACATAGTTGAGTCAAGGCTTTGATGATGATGATGATGATGATGATGATGATGATGAAAAGTTATTTAGTAGAACTGTTTTTGTAGTTTCACTCTTTCCACACAACCCCATTTGCAGCTGTAATCCATGATGTTTATTTCTTCATTATCCGCTGTAATTTTGTCATGTCCTGGCCCCAAGCTCTGGTAAGGGAGGAGGTTGCATCGGATACATAATTGGCTGTAAAAGCTTGCCTCACTTAAATGAGTTTTGCTTCTAGATTTTTTTTTCCAAAAGAATATGTTGAAAATTTTTGGTCCTGCAGTGAATTCTACTTTGTCTATTTATAGGGTTAGAGTGGGGCTGGCAATGGGCTTAAAAAAAAAAAAAAATTCTTGCTGAACTAAATTAGCTTTACTCATAGTAGAGGCAGTACTATCTATTCCACATTGTTCGGAATTGATAATGAGAAATGATGATATTGCATTGTGATATATTTTATCTCACTTTTATTGGATCTGCACACCTTTTGACACAGCCATGGATCTGTGAATGGGAAGAAGGACCAATTCCATCCATAGTCTTGATAGAATCCATGAAGGATTCAATGAGGGACCAATCTCCGAATAGGCTTCGCCGAATCTTGAGAGAGATTCAATACTCTAGTATTCTCAAACCGAGAAAAAACTCAAACAACCATAATAATTTCCCTCTTCACTATCAATTCACTTTGATGCATGGATACTTCAAAACAACAAATGTATTGTGTTGTATTGTATCTGGTACTTTACATTTTTATGTGTAAAGTCTGTTTCCCTATGTGTCCACTATGTGTCCATGGCGTCCCTGCTGTATCTGGGTATCACAGTCAATTCAATAACCAAAAGTTGTTTCTCCCAATAGAGAGGTTACATTTTTTTAGCAAAAGAATGAGATTCCACAACTGCCCATCTTTCTGCGCTCTTCCTTGAGATTCTCTCTCTCTCTCTCTCTCTCTCTCTCTCTCTCTCTCTCTCATATTTGAGATTTCGAAGAAATGTTTCACATTTCTGTAGTAGGGTGAAATTACCAACTATGAGAAAGATAAATTTTAATTTCTCCTCTTTCTACTCAAATTCTTATTTCTGCTTACCAACCATATATCCTTTAGTAGTCCTTTTTTTTTTTTTCTTGAAGTTTTGGTGTTTTGTGACCGAAAGTTATGGTTTTGAACCTTATTGGTTTTTTTTAAAGGTATATACTTGTTCCTAAGAAACCAGTTGGAAAGGGAAGAGCTTTCTTTCTTTTTATTCTTCTTTCTTCTGATTATCTTTTAGTCTTATTGAATTGTGGCAATATTTGGAAGATCTTCATGTTCTTCTCATAGAAAATGTTTTCTTTTTATGGGCAGTTCCTCTGAATGCTTTTCTGTCGATTCAAGCCCTTGGGCTACTAAATTGTCCCATGTTCTCTGTTTTTCTGATTAATGGAAAAAGATGAAGTCCTCCTGCTAGTTTACATGAAATAGATAAACTCTGTCTCTCTCTGGAGATTTTCTTTTGTCTTTCCTCGTTTGTTTCCTTACTTCTTGATCTTTGGACTGGTTTGACTGGATTTTTATTTTTATAATTATTTTGATTTCTTATTTATAAAAATTTAGTTTTGATTGCATTGATTTTACCTCAGAATGTCATGTTCACCTGTTAAAAATTTTAATTTTTAGGGCTCTGTGGTCTTGTTGTGTGTGTGCGTGAGCCTCCTCAAATAATGTATAGTTATTGCTGTTGTTTTTCTCTTTGCTTGCCTGAAAATTGTATGGGAAGCCACCCTTTAATCTCATTTCTGAAGCCTGTTGTTGCTGTGTTTGTGTTTCCATTTCCCTCTTTTAACTGCATATGTACTCTAGTAGGTTGGTATTTGCTTGGATTGAGATTCATCATTATTTTCATTTTTTCATGAAGGACTGGTTTCCATTGCATATTTCATGACAATATTTTATAGTCACTGATTAAAACCTTTAATATTTAAAGTTCTGTGCCCTTGTTGTTTGTGTGCGTGTGTTTTCTCAAAGGATGTATTATTTGGGGTTACCTTCAAATGTGTTGAAACCCATCAAAGAGCTCATTTCTTGAAATTGATAGCTGTATATTTGCTGTTTGTGTGTTTTTTTCTTCTTTTCACAACACCAATAGGTTGGTTTTGGCTGGAGATTCACCTTTAAATGTGATTGAAACGAAATATCTTTTCCTATTAAGTTCTGATATTTATTTTCCTTTATTTTTGTCATATTTATGAAGTGTTGTTGAATTGATGTTATTGAGATATCTTACAAATCATGATAAGCCCCGAAAAAAATTTATTATTTTAAAAGTGTAATCAATCCTTTGTTTGTTTTTATTTTCTGTTTGTCTTTACAGGGTTGGTTTTGATCTGATTCAGTTCCATCTGAAAATGGAGGGAGACACATTATCAGGCCTTGGCAATGGAACTCAAGTAGATAACAAGGTCTTACAGGCATTCCAGAGGAGCTTTGGACAGGTACAAAACATCTTGGACCAGAACAGACTGCTGATCAATGAGATTAACCAGAACCATGAGTCAAAGATCCCCGACAATCTTAGTCGCAACGTGGGACTGATCAGAGAGCTCAATAACAACATTAGAAGAGTCGTTGATCTCTATGCTGACCTGTCCAGCTCTTTTACAAAATCAATGGAAGCTTCATCAGAGGGGGATTCTGCAGGAACCTTGAGGTCCGATGGCAAGGCTGGTCAGAAGAGAATAAGACCTGGATAGAGTCTTCAAAACTGCAGTGGTGCCTTACGGCAATGGGGAAAAGAATTATGGTAAGGATGTTAATGTTGCTATCAGAGGTCATTTTGATCATATGTAACTTTGTATCAGTAGAACCGTACTCTCATTCCTCTGTCAGTAAGTTCCATTTTGTTAAAGATACCCAGCAGTTGGGAATAATAGGTGATTTCTTGCATTGTAATTTCATCTTTAACTGTCTTTTCTTACTGAAATCAAGGTTGTTTGTGCTTCTTAACACGCTGTCATCCTATGATGAAATGTACTATGATGAAATGTCAGTGTTTGAAAAGGCTAAATGTATGTTATCCCATCAATTTGGTTTTTGTTTTCTATTCTTTCCCAAACCGCGTGTTAAAATGGTTTGAGAGTCTATTCTACCAAGAAAATATTAAACTTCTCTTGCACTCTTGTGTATCCACTTTAATGTATTTATGTGGATCATGTCATCATTTGTATGATAGAATTGATAGTTTTCAAATGATCTAATACTAATTTAGTTAGTTTTGCTTCATGAAAGAAATCCTAACTGCTTACAGTTTGGAGTACATCTAAACGAACCCTTTATCCATTTAATTTGGGGTGCATCTAAACGAACCCTTTTTCCATTGAATGTTTTACTAATAATTCAGTGGTTTAGTGTACTTTTTTGAATCAATGGTTGATAAATAAGCCAATGAAAACAAATGCAAATTGATTATCTTTTATGTGAACATTATAAGTGATTGAGCTTTTCAATTCCCCTCTACTCTTGGTAGACAAGGTTGAAATCTGGTTTTGGGTCTCATCATTTTCTCCATCAATAGCTTTTATCACCACCACCACCACCATCATCATACTCTTCCTATTAAAAATCATCATCCTAGCAAATTTTTTGACTGTATTGTTTGATCCTTTTTTGTTCATTGCCCCATGAAGACCTTTAGGTGGTGTCTGGTTTGCATGAATGATTTTGGGCTGGAATGAAATGGAGGCTGAAATGGTTCTGGAATGGAATGACATGGGAATGGTCATTCTATTCCAATATTTGGATTTGTCTTTAAAATGGTGGGTGGAATGGAATTTCTATTTCTATCCCCATGTTTGGTATGCATGAATCAAAGCATAAATGAAATAAAAACTCAGTATTTTTACCAAAATATCTCTGTTTTCCCCTTTATTTTTTGGTTGTGGAGGTGGGTGGCGGTGGTGGCAGCGGTGGTTGGGGGGTGGTGGTGGCAGCAATGGTTGGTTGATTGGTGGCAGCGGTGGCGGTGGTTGGTTGGTGGCAATGGTGGCGGTGGTTGGGCGGGTGGCAGTGGTAGTGGGTAGAGGCATTTTTGTCTCAATAAAAAATAAGTCTGGAATGGAATGGTTATTCCTTATCTCCCTTGATGGAATGACCATTCACTCATGTAGGGGAATAGTGATTCCTTTTAGAATGAGCATTTCGCCCATTTTGGACGAACCAAACGCAAGAATAGGCATTCTGACGGAATGATCATTCCATTCCAGCTCCCATTCAAGTGAGCCAAACGCTACCTTAAAGATGTTGATATTCAGGCCCTCTCCCTTAGAATGGACCCGCTTAATTTGGCTGCAGTTCGATTCATTTTTGGATTCCCTGCTGATTATACAATAGGAATCCACAAATTCATTGGTAGGTCCCATTATTGTCCACGCATGGCAATCCAAAGACTATTTGGTCTTTTATGTTGAGAAACTATGAACAATGAAGTGAGCCACTTTCTTTTTGTTTTAGTACCCCAGCTAGGGGGACTGGGACCAATAAAGAAAGAAAGCTCACACATGTGGAAAGGAGACTACAAGCACAAGAAGAGGCAGCAAACTTAGGATTCGAGCGCTAGAGAGCTATGTGAGAATTAGTGCTCCTTACCACATGATTTAGGTGCTGTTCTTGAAGAGAACCACTTAAGTAGGTCTGTCTGCAGACTAGGAGGCTCTTAAGACTCCCATGTTGGGGACCTGGTCCACACGTGGGAAGCTTCCATCACTTTGTGCCTATGAGAATCCGCTGAACACTGACCTCTTTTACCTTAATGAAAGGGGAAAATATCTCAATAATTCTTTTCCTTTCTCGCCTTCCCACTGATTCTCTTGATATGAGGACATACATGCCTCTGGTAAAAAATGCCCTCTAAAGCTAGTCCCTAAAGATAAAGCAATCCTATCTTTTTCATTCAAATCACACACCACAAGGGCAAAACTTATGAGATGATTACCTCACATGGCCCTGATCCCGAAACAATACATTGTCCAAGGGCCTGTTTGTTTACTTAGAATATATAGAAATTCATGATGTAAGTAGTTAAAAACAAAGAGCAAATGTGCAAAAATGACCGTCAACTAATTCTCCTATAATGGAAAGTGAGTGAGGGAAAATGGGAAATGAACACCCATTTATCACCTAATAATTCATATAGTAGAAAAGTGAATTTCCTAGTTATTCATATGCTTCACACCCATCATTCATAATCCTTCGTGAATTTTATTTGATTATGATATTCTAATGCAAATAAACAAGCCAAGGACAGCAGATTAGATAGTAGTCTAAGCTCCAAAAGACAGGCAAATCACTAAAATTCTGAAGCCACAGATATTTTTGAACGGTCTCCCAATATCAGGACTAGGTTCCCACCAACCTCCCAGAAACCCCAAAAAGAAAGCGTTTCTTATTGGTGCTACTTCAACTTTATCTTCTTATTACTATTTGTTCTTTCCTTTTTCACTAAACTAAACTTACTATTCATAACATATCTTATTATTATATGTTCTTTTCTTTTTCTCTAAACTAACTTACTATTCATAACATATGCTATATAGTGAATGCATTATTCAGTTAATGTCTGTAAGGTTGGACCACGTGCACTACTGAGGTCAGAACCATTCAGGATGTAGGTCATTCCATGGCAGTTATCAGTTTCTCTTAAAACGACAGAAGTGTTAAAATATTAATTAACAATAAGAAAGAGGAGTAGAGGGAAAAAGAGAGGTTTTATTATTGAGAGATTTGTGTGTACATAATAGAAGGAGGAGAATCTTTTTTATAGGATGAAAAAACTTCCTCTCCAAATAACATGCTACGATAGGACTCTTATTCGATGTAAGCTCTTTATCTTACGTGAGTCCCAATGTGGGCATTCTCCCTATAATATTTATATTATAATACTTTTCCTTAAATGATTACCATTCAATGACAGTTGTCTCATTAAAACCTTATAAATGCAAAATCCAATGGAAAAACCCCAAAGTGAAGGAAAAGGAATATAACATTATTCAGGATTATTAAATTAGGTGTTGGATATGCATAATGTTGCATCGTTAAAACTTTTACTAGAAAAACCTAGTGGGATAAAACCTAGAAAAGAAAAAAAAGTATAATGCACATATGTTCTAGGTAGCATATTTCAAGATGCCTCTCCCTAATAACAACAACCTTTACATTGTTTGATGATAGACTTTATGCATGCTAATTTCTTATACAAACTTATAGAATGTTGATTTTGGAAATGACTTGGTGAAAAGATTAGTTAGGTTGTGACTGGAATGAATTTACTGGACTTCTATCTCTTTGTTCTTCTAAAACTCATGTGTTAAAAAGAATTTTGGTGTAATGTGCTTTGTTTTGTCTCCCTTGATGTAACATTTCTTGAATCTGTTATATACATCCTTTGTTGTCTTCATATATAATGCTTGGGGTATTTGGAGTAGGAGATAATTGACAAGAACTACAAATATGTTGAATTACAGGTTTTAGCCATACGCATTCACGACTAACTTCATAAAGAGATAGAATTTCAATGTGATTAGAGGAAGTAGCTACTAAAGTTTGTTTAGTTAAATGCCAAGAAATGGAGGTGTTACTACCAAAAAATACATAACCTATATAAGATCAACCCTTATGAGGATCGGAGAGGTGTTTTGAATCTGTATAACCTACAAACTTTGAATTTTTGCAACTATAAAAATGAAACAGACTTAAGTCAATAATTTTATGCAAATATGGTAGGATATGTTTGATACTAATCTAGCGCCTTTGAGATGGTCAGAGCTACATTAGCAAGTAGATTCATTGATAATGAAATATCCGGTTTACTACGTTGTGCCAATTACAATAGCGCACCAAATAGCACTTAAGTATGGTACTTTAGGACCCAATACTTCTTTATTCTTCTCTTTTGGATGATATGGATCTTTCTTTATAGCTAATGACTGGACGACCATGACGGTATTTAGTGGATGTGCATTGTCCATATCAAAACATTTCAAAACTTTCTTTGTATAATTAGATTGATGGACAAATATTCCACTAGAATTTTTCTTGTCTGCAAGCTAAAACATAATCTTGTTTTCCCAAGGTATTTCATTTCAAATTCTCTTTTCAAATAGTTAGCATTTTCTCAAGCTCTTCTGGTGTACTGATTAACTTTATGTCATCTATATAAATTGACATTATTGCAAATCCCTTCAAGATTTTCATACCTTTCTTTAGACAAGTATTTATTAAGACGTTTGTACCACATTCTTCTAGATTGCTGTAAGCCGTACAATGATCATCTTAATTGGATTGAGTACATATTCCTTGACTTTTCTTCAAGCAAAGTAAATCCTTCTAGAATTTTCATATAATCTTTTTGTCTAAGCCTCTGTATAAATAAGCAGTTACAACATTCATAAGTCTTATATCTAGATTTTAAGAGACTGCTAAACTTATGAGAAATCTAAATGTTGTTATATCTATAATAGGGGACTATGTTTCTTCATAATCAATCCCAAGTTTCTGCAGGAAATTTTGTCATGCCCAAACCTGAGAATTGGAAATCAGAGTGGGCTCCGGGGTGTGCATACATAATCCCATAGCAACCCGTGCAAAGCAAAGACACGTATGAATCACTACAAGGGAGATTTCACAGGAACGTATGAAGAAGTTTCACAAACACATATATCAAGATTCAATTAATAAAGCGAAAATCTGTGAAATATATCAGTAATGATTATAAGCAACAATAAAACATTATTCATTTATAATTATACATAAAGTTTGTTAATTAACCATTCACCATTATAAGACAACAAAATATTAAGACACAGTTATACAAATCCAAGCAACATGTTTATCTAACCCTGATTCCAAAATAACCATAAGTCTAGATAGGTCTAATCCTAATAACCCAGTTGAAAACCCGATGACGCTCTACGTAAAACGACTAATAGAATACGTCATCTTTAGTCCACTCGTCTACTCCATGAGGTACCATTGGGGTTCCCTCTGGGGGCACGTCGTCCGCCATACCGGCATCGGGTTCTGTACCTGTAACACCAAGGGCAGCACTGTTAACATGACGGTTAAGCAAATATAGAGATATATAAGACCATTAGGATGTATCAAATGAATTAGAGATTATATTGATTAAAAGAAATCAAAATCATAAGCTAGGCATATTGTACATGAAGTAAGCATGAATAACGAATCATGAACAAAGTATCATAACATAATAGTTGGCATCCACGATACTATATTTTCTCTAAGGAGAGCGTATAACATACAAAAGGGAATATTTCTAAGGGATCAGTCTAGCTCCCAAGGAGCGCTGACCTTTTCCATCATAAACTACTGCAATATTGACAAAAAGGATAACCAAATTGGTCTTGTTGAACCTAATAAGGGTATAAGCTAAGTGGTGCCGACTCAAAATATTAAGACCGTCCCGAATTTATATCAGATATACTTATCATTGATCATAATGATTATCACATACTCGTGCATACTCATTTAAACTTATCATAATATCAACATATAAGAGTTTCGGTCTTGAGATCATATGCACTCATAAGATTCGGAATTAACAAAGTAACTGATAATCGAACAATGTATACTTACATGAGCTAATAGGGCTCGAACCCTATTAACCTTAGCTACACCTATTTTGGATCATAGGCACAACTCAGTGGAAACTCCGGCACTGATTTTCCCTCAAGGTTTGCTAGGAATGAGGGGTACATGATTGGATCATGTTGAGGGCAAGGTTGCTTAACGATATGAATGCATTTAGATTGAGTACGTATTAAGGTTATTTACTACCCATCCCTATGCTAGATAATTCGTGATTTCGAGGTCATTCCATAAGATGTATTCATAAAACGTATGGTGTTATTGTGTTACAGTCTCAATGTGGTACCCATTCATTCTGATGTCCTTGAAACTAATCAACTTTCTTTGGAAACTACTTGATAACAATGCATCTTTAATGAAAAGATCAGTACCATTAGATAACATCATATGGGTTCTTCTGGAACCTTTAATTATTTGTACAGGTCCAGTTATGGTGGATACCTTTCATGAATTGAATACCAATTCTGAAAAAAACTTCTGATTTTTCGTAATGGTATGTGTTACGACACTGTCTACCAGACAGAGATTATCCTCAATTCCATGATCCATACCTTAACCAAATAATAAAATAATATAACTAGACAATTACATGATAAAAATTAAACTGAAATAATCAAACCATTCACCATAGAATATTCATGAAATAAAGATCCTAACATAAACCATATGCTTTAAAAAAATTCGTCTAAAAGTGACTCAAAAATAAATTTGTGAAGTTTAAAAAATTATTGATCTTCTAAAGCATGTTAGGGGGTGCTTCCACTTTAGCATGAAATGCCTCATTACTCGAAGGTTGGCCATCCTCATTTGTAAAGAAGTGTCGAGCCTACAAGTTTATAATATCAAGTTGAGGCTCCTTTGGTGTCATTGTATCCACAGCTTCCTTTGATGCACGACAAGTGTGTGACCAATGTCCACTCTTTCCACAACTTTGGCACCTGTCATTAGGATGATAGGTAGGATTAGCCGGTGGATTCTAATTCTAATTATTTTTTTATTGGGGAGCAGATCACTTATGGTGATTTTTTGATTTTTTTTTGGAGGGACCTTTAAAACCACCCTGAAAGAGTTGTTTCTTCAACCTTCACTGGATGAATTATCTCTCCCACACCCTATTTCTCTGCCTTCTGTTTGAACTGAAATTGACATTTGCTTCAAGAATTGCCAAAGATCTGGTTGGTCTAGAATTATGGTTTTTCATCAACATTTTGCGATTTTGTTCAGCAACTAAGAGACAAGAGATGAGGTCTGAGTATTTGGAGAAACATGGCTCTCAATGCTGCTGTTGTAGGAGCACATTTGAGACATGAAAAGTGGACAATTTTTTCTCTAACATCTACTCTTCCATAACCTTTTCACCACACAATCTTAAGGAAAACAATATTGAAGATGGCAGAGTTATATTCAGACACTATTTTATATCATGGAAATTCAGGTTTCGCCATTCACTCAAAGCAGTTGGTAATATGACCATCGTCTGGTGATCATACCTATCCTTTAGTGACTTTCAGAGACTTGTTGGGTTTTCCTTACTACAGTATTCATTTTTTAGGTCATCATGTATATAATGGCCTAAGAAGATGAAGGCTGATACCTTGTCCTTCGAGGACATCTTATTACCTTCTTTTATAGCCTTTCCAAGCTTTTTGGATTACAAATGGATTTTTACATCCAGTTGCCAGGATAAGTAATTGTCTCCATTAATATTAAGTGCTTTAAAATAGGTTTTGCTAGGTTGGACATCATGGAAGAACTATAATAAAGATATATAAAATTAATGGTATGTACATAATTAACAAAATTAAAAAAAACATGACACCTTAACATCCAAAATAAAATGAGGAAGAAATTAATCACGACAAATAAGTTGGCCAATGAAAGTTGGAATGTTAGGTTCTTGACTTTAAGAATCAGAACTATTGGTTCTGTCAAGACTTTGAGCTTGATTTAGAGATTCAGGTTCATAACACATAAATTAGAACTGTAGGTTTTGTCATTTTTTTTTTGTGGTTTGACGAAAGACGTCTAGTTAACATAGATCAAAAATTCTGGTTATTTCAAACCTTCCTGCTTAATTTCATGGCCTCTTCATAAGATCTAGTTTATTTGGATATGAATCAAAGACTTCAAACTTTGATTTATGGATGTGAATCTATAGGTTCATATCATTATTCACAACTTTTAGGATTGCTGGCCTAGATATAGAACTTTAGGTTTTAGGTTAGAATAAATCACGGATCTTCAAGTTCGGATTAGAACTTCTAGTTTTATATTTAAAAAAAGTACAGAACTTCGAGTCCCGGTTATTTACTAGATATAGAACTTCTGGTTCTATTTATGATCCATGATTTACAATTCTATTATAATTTCTCTTTGATGAGAGAAATAAATCATTCACCATGCAATGTAAAATTCTAAATATTTGCATATCTCAAAAAGAGTAAAGATAAAGACATGTATGTAATTATCAAACTAATAAAAGATCTAAAATAAGAAAAAAATTATTTAACAAGTGAATCTTCCTCCTTTTGCTTCCAACATGTAGATTTGCTCGCGAGTTTTCCGAAAGTGTAAATGGATTGTCAATCAAACTTTGGACGACCAAGATATTGCCATTTGAAGTTTTACAGACGAAAATCATTTTACCTACATCAGTGCTGTAGTGCGGCTAGTGGCTGCTCTTTTTTTTTCTTTTTTTTTAAACTAAAAATAAAGAAGAATAAGAAAAAGAGCCTCTTTGTGTTGATAATGTGTTAAAATATTAAATAAGAAGAGAGAGGAGTAGAGGGAGAAAGAGAGAGATTTTATTAATGAGAGATTTATGTGCACATAATAGAAGGAGGAGATTCTTATTTATAGGATGAGAAGATTTTTTCTCCAAGTAACATGCTAGAATAGGACTCTTATCCCATGTAAGTTCTTTATGTTATGTAGGTTCCAATGTGGACATCTATCCTATGATATTTATATTATAACAATAAGTAATTTAGTTATGTTAAAACTCTCTTAATGGTCGACTATGTATTTCCTGAGTAGTGGTCGATACTAATAACCTAACTCGTAGACGACTAATGGCATCAGCGTTACATATAGCCTTTAGGAGATGTTTTTTTAATGACCACTCTTTTGTCCACAATGTTTGTGCAGTTTAGTTTGCCTTTAGGTGGAGAATCACAACTTGATTTTCTAAAATATGGAGAAACACCCCACTTAGTTAATTTATTGAAAAGTAATAAGTTTTTTGTCTGAATTTGAATTATGTAATGTGTCTTTTGTTGGAAAAAGTGTACCTACGATCGATGGATCAATTATGATGAACAAATACAATGATACCATCAAGCAATCACATATATGGCCACAATAATTTTATGTGGTTCGATAAAATTGCCTATGTTCACGGGAAAGAGAAATATTGTCTATTATTCTCTCCTTTGAATTTCAAGGGAGTTAGGATTACAATACATCAATATATATATATAGTTTCCGCTTTCTTGGCCCTAAGAAACCTATATATAATAACTAAAATACCTTTAATCCTAAACCTCGGTCCTGGATTAGTCAGACGAACTGACCTGGCTAAATCGAAAAACAAGTCAAAATTCAACAACTTTTACAATCAAATAATTCTAGGATCATAAGAATTAAGTGCAACAAATCTTTCAGAGATGCTACCCATTGTTACTAGCGTCTGGAAATTTTGCTCGAGTGTTGGTATGCAACCTACAAGTTAAATGAAGGAACATAGCCTTTGTCCTCATTTTTTTTTTCCCAAGGAAGATTATTCTTTTCCTTATTGAAGGTACTACTGTAGAGGATTTCTTGCTGAAAATATTGTAGGCCACATATGAATGGTTGGAGTCTTGCCTATTTTAGAAACTTTTAGGTTGTTCCCATGATCCCCACCCACACTAGGGTCCAGTACTGGATGAAAGCATTAAGGTACATAGGCCCCACATAGAAGGGACAGGGTGCCTCAACAAATGTCAACGATGTTTTCAAAAGTAATTTTTTACATTTTTTATGAGAAAATGTAAGTCATTGTAATTGAGAAGTAGAATGGGAAAAAAAAAAAAGAAAAGATAACAGCATTTTTGTGATACCTTCACAATATTTACCTAAAATTTCTAGTTTTCTAGCTTTTAGAATTTTCAACAATCTGTCATCGTCATGCAAGCCTCATTCAATTTAGCTCGTTTTAGCATATCTTTCAGTTTATTTATTGTTTTCTCTGTTTTCTCATTTTGGCTTAAAGGAAGATTTATGACACTGTATAAGAAGACTATACATTAGATAAGGCAATGGACCTAAAAAATAATGGTAATGAACAATCAACAATCACGAGCATATTTGTTTCCATTAAAATACATAAAAATTTATGGTCAAAATAAGCTTCACCTAGGAATTTGTTAAAGAGGTGAGCTGTAAATGATATAATGTGAGGGACGAAGGATATAAGGCAGTATAGATGAGAAGTTAAACTTTTTAGGATGAGAATTACTAGGATAATGGCTAGGTATCCATTGTTTATCTTTTCTTAATTCAATTTCTAATAGAGTATAGGTTTGATTGGTTATTTAAAGGTATTTTTGCATATTTACATTAAACCTTCGTTTTTAACCACTTAAAATATTAATTTCTATGTACTCTGTGGAAACATCAGGCTCAAAGAATAATTAGTGGGATACTCCACCCATTTTGTCCAATTTTGATGAGCTTGTTTTATTCATAAAATACTTGCTGGCTGTTTTGGGAGCCAAAAAGATGGCTGAATAAACCACTTGCCGGCTGTTTTGCGAGCCGAAAAGATGGCTGGATGTGAAATGTCACTAGATCAATCTGTTAACACAACTTTTGATGTACAAAAAAGTAAAAGGAGCGATCACCAGATCATTAGTTTATAATAACTTTTAAATGCTTTGTTAAGGAAACCCAAAGTGGTGAAGAATGCCGTAAGAAGACTTTTTATATGTAAGAGAATCTTTTGCAGAGGAATGCATGCAATGTGAGAAACTTGGAATCCACTTTCCATCCTTTTCTCTTTCCTGAGTCATTGCACTGTCAATTTATGGATTAAAGAAGGTTATCTGAGCCATGGATAACTAAACATTAATGAACGCAGATATTTATATCTTCGGAAGGTTACATATAAGCTACCTGTGGTTTTAATATTTACAAACAGGCCCCTGTAGTTTTGGCTTTTACATACAATTACAAGTACTGGTATCACAATATTCGTCCAGTGGTCAGGGATGGCATCAAAATATTTCCTTCCTAATTTTAGAAGGAGTCAATAATGTCTTTATCTTTTGGGGCCGTCTATTTGTATAGAATGAGCTCTTAGGAATTCATAGGAAAATATAGGTTCCATCAAAGGAATAGTAAACAGTTAAGAGGTGAACGATATAAGGTTTTTTTTTTTTTTTAATGGTTAGTGGCTCCATATATTCAAAAGGAAAGAGCCAGAGGATTTTCAAACCCACAAGGGACCAAAAAGAACAAAAAAAGCTCAAACAGATAAGCAAGGCTGCTACAACCCAAAAAAAATAAAAAAACAGCAGCAAAAGGAAAGAAGCTAACTAAGACTGATTAACGTCTAGCAGAGCATTACGATCATGGGAATCCAGGTAAGTGGGGTGGGTAGGGGGGGTGGCGCGCATCATCTTCATCTTCCTAGCGAGCCTCTTTGCTGAAAAAGATACAGTAGAAAGCTTGTAAGAGACTAACTGTTGCAAAAGGTTGATGACCTTTTTGTAGACAAAACGAACCCTCCAAGGAGAGAAATTTGGCTTATTTCAAAGCATCACTAAGAGTTCCTTCTACCTCCACACTGACAAGAGAAAAGAAGTGCATCCCAACAGATTGAAGAATCTCCAAACACCCTTGAGGGAATTGATCGTTAGACTTCATGATGGTTGAAATAGGACACGGGGATGGGTTCCAAACAATCCCGATGATGCAAACCTGTAGTTGAAGTAGAAAGAGCCTCCAACTAAAGGTAATGGTAGGCTAAGGGTGGCCATGATGGGACTAAAAAAGAGGAGCTGGAGGAAGGTTCCACCACTGATGGTAGGGGGGATGAAGTTGGGAATACAAGAACAGAATCCTTTTCTGAATTTGCTGGAGAATATTGTGCAGGACTTGGGAAGGACTCTGAGATCTCTAATGGAAAATTCTCAAATTTCTTTCTTTCTAGAGAGTCCTAACAAAAGCAGGAAACAGGAGGTGAGCTAAGCAATCCACACCATCAGAAACTCCTTGAAGGGCAGTGATGTAAGCAATTAGTCTATTCATCAAGGGGCTGGGGTAAAAGGGGTGTAATCCCACTTTTAACAGAGCCCACTCCAAATTTCTTGAGAACAAGGGCAGAGGAGTAGCAGGTGTTCCGAGTCTTCCCTGCCCCTATTACATAAGACACAGTGAGTGGGACAAAGAACACCTCTAGCCTGAAAAAAAGTTCTTATTTAAGCCCCCCCTGAGAGACAACCATGTAGAGATGGAGTGCTTGGGGATATGCCCTCTAAACTAGATGAATTTATCCCAAACAATGTTAGGCAGATCAGTAGAAGAGGTGGCCAACTGAAGAGCTGAAGAGAAAAAATAGGAGCTCGAGTCTATACAAGTCCACACCACTTCATCATTAAAAGAAACTTCAGGTGGAGGCAACTGAAGAATACTCTGGCTAAGAGAAGCCAAGGACTGTGGAATAGGTTGAGGAAGAGACCAACCATTGCCGCCCACAAATTGCTTAACTCTTATAGTTCTACTGAGACCTAGCTTTGAAACAGCTCCGAAGTTAAAAGGCTAATAGCCTGACTAGTAGGTAGGTGTCATGACCCGAGCCCAGGCGATTGGGGATTAAGGTTAAAGCTAATCAATTATACACATACTCTAGTGTGCCCACACGTAGACCCCGTCTAAATGCACATGCACGAGGGAAGTTCACACGTGTCAATACATGTATGCGGCAACTGTAAGTATCATTGCATAACAATAGGAGAGATATGTAAAGCAAAATCTTATCTACAAAAAATTACATGAATTGCAGGATATATGAGAGGGAGTCAAGATACAAAAGGTGGAGATCAACTAACTCCAAGTTACAAAATCAATTACATCCCACCCATGCACCAAAAAAGACTTATATGCATGTCATGTCGCTCTTCGGCGAAGTGATCACATTCACTCCTCTAGCCCTGATGGGGCGTCTACGGTCTCTTCTGGAGTTTGGCTGATCAATGAGGGGTCGGTAGTGGGATCTAAGCCTGCAACACAAAGGACAACTCATGAATACAACGATTCAGCAAAGTATAAGCAACAATAAGTTAACACATATTGTATCTATTAGAATAAGTAATAACTGATAATTCATAAAGCTCCAACTTAGTATACTAGGTAAGTGGTGTAGTCAAATAAAGCATGCTATAAGAATCAAGGTATACATGTTATGTACTTGACTATGTGGCTACTACATTTACCATATTCTCCCTCTAGGGATCTTTACATAATAAGAACACCATTGACCAGGCCAGGGTACAATGGATCTCAGGTTCTTGGAGTCCGAAAGCCCCAAGACATAAACACACTGCAGTGGTACCATACATACTACGCCAAAGTCAACCCCGCCGAGTATCATAAGGCTGAGGCTGAGTAGTGCCTGACCGTGTTGATTCAATAATATCATTGGACTTAAGGAGTTCCATTCATTACATTCGTAATAATACTCAAACACAAGTACATATCAATGGATATCAGTAATTCATGTCAGGAGTATGTCAAACAATGTGAAGGCATATCCCATACAATATCGACAAGACATATGTTGAACTTTCAATGCATACGTAAGAATGGAGGGCAATTATCGTCATCCAATATGCTATGCAATTCAATTTGAGCGAATCAAAACATATTACTTGCTAACCCTAATCTAGTCATCCAGTGTTTCTAACAGTGCCTGATGATGTAGTTTTAAGTTATCCGATATACAGTTATCTTTTTTATCATGTTGCATTGTGTCGGGAGGGTGTATCAAAGTCCCTTAAACTAACACCCATGGGGAGGTGTTTAACAACTGGACAACACACATAAATGAGTCACAACCCTCAACACCATTCATGCGATTCTCGTATTTCCATTGGTCAAGTTAAAGTTGCCTACATTTTAACTCAAAAGCCTTACAAGGTCTCTTCAATACCTACCTTTCCTTAATGCTTATTGGTCTCACGGCTTAGCCAGGGGTGACCTACGGTGTAACTGTAGGCATCTTATTGCTTAGCCGTATTATGCACTATGGCTCTGCCATGGTTCCCCAGACAATTCATCCACATTTTCGGCGAGTCACTGCTAATCCATTTTCCTCTTACAGCTTGATCATATTTGTTCTACGGCTCAGCCACAGTTGGGTACAGCTTAACAGTACCACACCGCACGACTTAGTCATGACTGGACTATAGAAGGTTTTCTCAATTTTCTGCTATCTGGAAATTAAGCCGTAGCTTAACTTATAGTTGGGTCACGGCTAGCCTACGGCTTAGCTGTAGTATATTCTACGGCTTAGTCGTAGCCTTATCGTAGAGTACATTCAGGTTTTGTGGCTCTCTGAAACTTGAGCTGTGACGCTCTACGGCTTAGCTGTAAGCTTCAAGAAGTCACATTTATTACCTATTACAGAACGAACTGAATTGGGACAAAAGTGGAAACTGAGATAACAAACATATAGAATTTGATCCAAAAAGGGCTATACAACACCAAATCATGTAAGAGACATGAGAGTAAAAGCAATCATAAGTTACCAATCGGTTTTCACCCCAATCGTGCTTATACTTGCCTCAAATGAGTTGTGTCAAGTTAATGGCTGTCCTTTAGCTCAAATTCAATGTCTAGATGAAGCCTAGTTCTATGCATGCAAAAAGAAAAGGAAGCTCAGTGCATGTACATGCATGAAGAGAGTGCGTGTAGTGCACAAGAAGAATTCTAGCCTCATAGAGGTTATTAAGAACTCAAGACTTACCTTAGCCCACTTAAAAGATGGATTTGAAAACTGAGTGCACAAGAGTCTCTTGCTTGAGAGCCGATGAAAAGGATGGAAGAAAGAGGAGAAGCAACGACTCAGTTGAGGAAACGAAGGAGAAAATGGAAAGGTCGGTGCATGCATTCTCTTTTATAAAGATAAGTATTAAACAATTTATAGAAAAGTCTGATGGTCAACAAGAATTACAGTTTAAGTCAAATAATGATCCTCCAACGGAAACAAATGACATCATTTGCATGCGAATCAGTTACGGAAATTAATAAGCTTGACAAAATACTCGTGATGACACCAAGATGATGCATGAATGACAAAAGATTATAAAATCTAAAATTACAAAAAAGGGCTCATGTCTACCTAAGTCAGTTAAACTCAACCCAACTACCTATCCATGACCCGGAATAAAACAAAACAGAACCAAAACACATACAACAACTAATTTGCTCTTGATTTGTCGCTAAACCAGATTAAGTTGGGTCGAATTGTTACAGTAGACAAGGATCATATTAGAAGGAAGTTTTTGCACCATCCCCTATCAGATGCCTAATATGAGGCAGGGCTAGATTCCTTAGATGAATAATGGATTTCCATCCCCATGAGGTAGCCTTAGGGATAAGGGCCTCCTAGAAGGGCCGATGCTTTAGGTACTTAATAATCACCTAACGAGACCAACAACTATCTTTGAAGGCAGCAATGTTCCAAAGTTGGCGAAAAAGGGCTGCCTCATTGAGCTTCCTTAAATTGAAAATACCCAAGCCCCCCTTAACCTTAGGCAAGTAAATGGAATCCCAGGCAATGGGGCCAAAGAGGTTTGTATCCCATTCATTAAAAAAAAATCTCCTTGTGAGCTGTTGAACCACATCAAGCAGAGAAACAGACAGCTGAAAAACACTTGCCTAATGCAATAGGACCGAAGACAACGTTGATTTGATGAGCCCAGGATGGCAAGCATAAAATAGCAGTTTAGCTCTCTAGCCTGATAACTTTCTATGGAATTCTTCCAAAAGTTCAGCATATTTGTGAAAGGAGAGTTTCTTCATGGACAAAGGAACCCCCAGATACTGAAAAGGGAGCTCTCCTTCAACCACTTGGAGGGTATCCATTATAGGTTGCTTTACTTTGGAGGACGTATTGGAAAAAAGGATGAAGTTTTTATTTCGATTTACTCTCAAACCAGACATTTTCCGAAACTCCTCAAGAAAGCCTCTAATGCTATTTGAGACTTGAAGGCTGCTTAGACTGAAAAGAATCACATCATCTACAAAAAAAAGATGGGAGATACACTGCCTGGCCTTGTGATAGGCGGAGGGGATAACCTTTGTTCTTGCAAGAGCATCTATCTGAATGGAGAAAAGCTCCATGACCAAGGTGAATAAGAAAAGAGAGAGAGGACAGCCTTGTTTAAGACCCCTCTGACCTTAGAAGAACCCTTCTTCCTGGCCATTAACCATAACCGAATATTAGGGGGTTTGAACACAGGCCATGAATAGATTTATGAAAGAATCAGGAAAACAAAACATCTTCAGAGCCTTATACAAAAAATCCCACCTAACAGTTTCATAGGCTTTAGCTAAATCCAACTTGAGACGCATGCAAGACTTACCTCTGTTCATATGAAACTTGTTGAGAAGGTCTTGAGCCAACAAGATATTATCAGTTATGGATCTCCTAGGGATGAAAGCAGATTGAGCAGGCCCCACAACCTTGGCCATACGAGGCTTCCTCCTCCTCATCAAAATCCGAGTGATGATTTTGTAGAGCTCATTGGTGAAGAAGATAGGTCTGTATCTGTCTGGGGTGACAACATTCTCCATCTTAGGAACAAGGACATTGAAAGTATGCTTTAATTAACCCAAGAGCTTTGAAGAGGTGAAGAAGTTCTTAACAGCAAGGCAAACATCTTTCACAATAATTGGCCAGCACACTTTGAAGAAATGGGCGCTGAATCCATTAGGGCCCGGAGCCTTGAGGGGGTTACCAAGCTTAACAGCAATCTTTATTTCTTCCACTATCAAGGGAAGGCCTAGCTGAAGAATGTCATTCATAGAGAGGTGACGAGGAGGCCGAATGTGGGAGACAGAAGATTCCTCTAAGAGCTGATTTCCGAGCATATTCTGAAAGTAATCCACAAAGACCTTAGCAGTGGCATTTGATTCCTGGTGTTGCCCACCATTTGCATCCATGACAGAGGTAATGAGGGAGGAAGCCTGACGTTTCCTTATGAGGCCACAAAAATATTTACTGTTGCTGTCCTCAAGGTTTATAGCCTAGTCTCTGGATTTTTGCTTGAGTATACTCTCCTCCATTGTTAATATCCTCTCCAAGGAGTTTTCTTTTTGCTTCCTTTTGTTCTCCTGAAGACTAGTGTTACTAGGGTCCTAGTTTAGCTGACTCTGGATAGACTCTAGTTGCATTTGGGCAGTCCAGACTCTAGTGGCCATAGAATGGTGATCTTTTATCCACTCCTTTTGCTTTACCTTAACTCTCTTTAACTTGGTAACCACCCTAAACATAGGGGTACCTGAAACCTCCAGAGTCTAAGCTTCCCTAACAATATTAAAGAAACCATCCATCTTTGCCTGTTAGTTGAAGTATCTGAAAGGGCCCTTTCATTGCCAAGAAGCTTGAGGATTAAAAAGTAAGGGATAATAATCAGATAACCCCGTTGGGAGAGCTTCACCAGCGAAAGGTTTCAACTAAAAAAAAGCAGAGTTCCCCATTCCCCTATCTAGCTTGCTATAAATTTCGAAGATCCTATAGAGCAATCTGTCCAAGTGAAGGAGTGGCCGGTGAAAGGAATATCCTGCAGCCCTGCACTATCTACACAAGAGTTAAACTCCATGATATTAGGCAATCTAGGGGCAGCTTTTCCCAATTTTTCAGAAGACTACCTAATTTGATTGAAATCCCCTCCAACAATATGAGGGACATTGTCAGGGATAGAATTGGAGTAATGAATGATTTTGCTCCAGAGGTCTCTATGTATAATAGAGGAAGTAGCCCCATAGCTAATGGCAAGGTAAAAATCTCCTTTAGTGGAAGAAAGATAACAGTGGATTGCCTGGTAAGAAGAGTCAATCACTTTGAAATAGTAAACCTTCGGGTCCCAAAGAATCCATATCCTCTTAGTAGCCCCAAACTCCAAGTTAGAGACTTCCAGCTAGTTTTTTGGAGCCACTTAATGAATAACCTCTTAGCTCGAAGAAGGCTTGATTTTTGTTTCAAGTAAACCTACTAAAGAAAGATGCAAAAACTTAATTTTATTGTGAATATCTATCTACATGGGAGATCTATTCATCCCCCTAACGTTCCACAAAAGGAAACTCATTTATTCACCTGAGTAGAGGACAGGCGACCCCTTTTCTCAAATCCTCATTTAGGCAAATGAACCTTGCTCTTTGAAGAAAAAGAAAGACTAGTTTTTCCTCCTGAAAGCTCTAGAGTGGCAGTTTTCAGACCTAAGGACCCTGAATCATATTTCTCCTGGATTAAGGAAGGAGACTCTTCCTGATGAAGTTAGACAGGCTCGGGTCTCGCTGTTGATGTGCAATTGTCAGTCTCAGCGGGGGGGGGGGGGGGGTGGTGTGTGGGCAGTAATCCCCTCCAAGTTTGACATGCACTCAAATTTGTTCCTGTGAGCTGGTTGAGGGACACTATGTAGACCATTCTTAGAAACTGTATGAGTCTGATCTTCATTATCTTTAGTTTTCTCTGTTTCATGACTCACTACATCAGTTGCAGGCATTGCAGAGTTATTTTGCTTTGGAACCCACACCTGCTTCACCTTAGTTTAAAAAGCACAATTGATATCAAAGTGATTGAAGGTTCTACACTTCTTGCAAGGGGAAGGCTTCTAGTCATACTCAACCCTCTGTTGAAAACATTCCCCTTTAAATTCAATTAAGATATCCATAAAGAGAGTAGGGTGGACACCCACCTCGACAGACTCCTGCATTGGATAGTCTAGTCCCTTCAGCTGTAGCTTTGTCCATGTATAAAGGCTTGCCAATGAGGCTGGCTATCTTGCTCAAGCCTACCTTAGACCGGAAGCAGAAATTTAAGTTTGGCAGTTTTATCTACAGGGGGATAGCCTCAAATTCACTTTTATGCATGGAGACCGCAATACTCCATCATTTTAGGATGAGAGAATGGCCACAGACCACCCAAGGGCCATTTTCCAAAATCTACTAACTTTGTTCATAGGATGAAATTTGAGTAGGAAGAAGCCATCTTCCATAGAGTGGGCCTGAAACTTGCATTGTTTTCTAGCTTTTCCAAGGGCTGTTTGAACTGCAAAATAGCTTGGGCGTTTGCTTATAAAGTATCCAACAAGGGAGTTCTGCCACACCTTGGAAGCTTCATTTACATCCTCTTCTTTGAAGGCGGCCTTTTGCTCCCTTGGTTTGCCATCGGGATATCATTCGGGGATCTATCTGTGGCTTTAATAGGGGTAAAGAGGGATGACCAAGAGAGAGGTCCAGGGTCTTGATCCTCAAGGGATACTGAGGTGTGGTCAGCATGGCCAGCATGGTCAAGATGGTCAATTTTAGGGCAGACTTTGGAGAGGCTGCCTTAGGACTAGAAGGCTCACCCTAAGGCAATAGCAGATTAGTGGACTGGGGAGGATCCTTAGGAGGGGGACAAAGACCCCGATCAAAGAAAACTGGGAGATAGGTATATCATAGAGACTCCTAGCAAAGAAAGCATCCTTCTCTAAAGGAGGAAATCGAAGGCAGAGTAGACAGGCCTAATCTCGTCTTCAGTGTCAGCTCCAGTAACTGGAGCAGGTTCATCACGGTGGGGCATGACCACTATCAAGATCACCAACACAATTTCTTTGCTTTGCTAGCTTAGATTTAGCTTCTCGAAGGATATCCTCAGGGGGGGGCGATTCGATTCTTGGTTTTTCTTTAGAGCCATAGGCAGGATGGTTATCTTTCCTACACGATCTTCAGCAAGATCTAGCAGCTCTTTAAGGTTAGATCTAGAGCAATCATGGGAGATATCTGGTCGCTTGTGCTTTGGCGATCACTTCTTCCTACCAACCATGGAAACGACAATGGGGATGAATCTCCTAGAATTTGACTTATTAGGGATGTCTGGATAATCATTCTTCACTAAAGGGTTATTATTTTATGCCAAATTTGACTTTTGTTTCTTCAATTTTAGTCATGTTACATTTTTTAAAATCCACAGGAGTTTAATTCCATTAAACTCTCCCTCCTCTATTTTTTTCAAATCCTTTCATTTTAGCTCCATTTTAATCAAATCCTTGCTGCCAAAGAATGGTTCACACAATGCATACGTAACGTATGCAATTAATACGTAATCGATCATGTATAAGCATACGACAAATGATGTAAATGTTTGATATCCAAGTATTGGCTCATGATGACACCATTGTGTAATATAATCATGTTTAGATATCGCTTCATGGACTGGATAGTTTCTGCATGAAAGATTGACAAGGTTGCTTCCTATCAGGGTGCAAGGAAGCAGGAAACAATAACAAAAAGCAGAATGTAAGGCATGTAATTCGAGTCAGTGAAAGTTCTAAGGTCTTTGACTATGTTTTTGATTAATTCAAGCTCTAACATAATGCCCTACTCGAGCTCTTTTGGGCTTGAACACGATATCCAAAGTTGAAGCCGTCCACTCCAGCTAGTTTGGGACCTAGCACAACGCGAGTGACATAAGGATATAAATGTAGGCCGTGTCGTGCCGGCCTGTGTATTAGCATGTAAGTATATGCCGTGCCGTGCCCGCCAGTGTAAATACACAGCCGGGCTGCGCCGGGCCTAGGCCCCTAGGGGGCCAGCTCAACATGGCCCAGGGCAGTTCTGGGGGCTGTACTGTGTTGGACCGTGCCCCACATGGGCTGGGCTGTGCTGGCCACAGGCTAGTTGCTGGCCCATCTTTATTATTATTATTATTTTATTTAGTGGAAAGGAAAAAAAATAGGAGAAAAAACTTAACAATAACATTAAAATAAGATGGCCAAACAACTTATCCATGATTGAAGAAACAAATAAATTATATTTTATGTCCTCAAATGAAGTTTATAATTACTTTGATGATAATGTACAATAACTTTAAATAAAATTTACAAATTATTGATAGTTTCAACTTGATAAAGTCCTAATAAGAAAAATGATTACAATTATAAAAATTTTGTGAATCACAAGTACAAAAATGTCACTCTAAATCTCCAACGTTTTAACTTGAATGAAATTCTAGGAATTCAAGTATTACAATTTTGTGAATAATTTGAACTATGGTAATGAAGATATGTTTAAAGCTGAGAATTCATCTTCTAATTCTTCATCTTCCATTCTATTTTGCTTCTTCTTCTCCGCTAGAAACCAACCTCTCAAGCATGTGCATGTTTCTATTGTTCCATTTATTAGCATCATTATTTTGCTGTCGATCGATTAGTCTACGACAATTGTAGACATTGGAACTATTAGTAAATCACAGGCCATGGTAGAAAGCACCGGAAATCTTAATTCACTTGCTTTCCAGTAGGCTAAAAGATTGAAATAGGTTTCATTGTCTGGGACTTCAACTAGAGGCATTTGTAAATATAATGCCAATTCATTGATAGATTGATAGGATCTGCTTTCACTCCCAACTTAATTTTTAATAAGGCTCCATATAGCTTTCTTATTCCCTTTTTGTTGTTAGGGGAGGGACCATAGGGGTAGAGTTTGTTTCAAATCTTCCCATTTCAATATAATATTCAATATAAAATTGCTCTAAATGAGATTTAATTATAGATATATGATTTACATTAGTAGTATTCATATTAATATTTATTGCTTCAAGTAAAGTTTCTAAACCAACTATTCTTAACCTAAGATCTAATATAGTAGTGAAAAAAAAGCAACTGGAGCATTCTTCTAGTATTGTGAAAACTTTATTTCCATTGCTCAACACATATGAGAAAAACTCGGTATATTTCTATATTTAAAAAAAGAATACTAATTTCATGAAAGTAGTTTAAAGCTTGAGAATATGTGGGATAATAGACCCCACAAAAAATAAGGTTGCATCATAGAAAAATTTTAAAAAATCTCTTATTATTTCAAGTATTTGCCAACTATAAACATATTTGTATATGACAAATGTATAGCACAATATTAATTAATTACACTTTTGTAAGTTATTTTTTCTTTTAACATTTGATATGTATAATTTTACCTATGTTTTACATTGGGTTGTATTTATTTGGAGTTTTATTTAGATTTTTACAAATTTCCTTGCAAGCTTGTTTTCTAGAAGAAGATGAAAAATATAATGTACAATAGATTTAATTACATCTACCATAGGATTAATAAACCCTAAGCTCTCTTGTACTATAGGATTTAAGATATGACATGCACATCTATTGTGAAAAATCATCCCATTCAAACTAAGTTTAAGCTCTGATGGTAACTTGTCAACTACGACATTATTGCTTGTATTATCTAAAGTTATTGGAATTATTTTATATACTATATTAAAATCTCTTTGTTTTTCTAGGATAATAGCCTCTATCCTACACCAAAATGTGGGTATTCAAGTAAAAAGAATTATATCATTCTCTTCTGTGTAATCTAATCAGAATCAATATAATGCATATGTATTGCAATATACCCAGCATTTTATTTCGATGTCCATAAATCAAAAGTTGACGTTACTTTTCCAATTATCTTTTGAAGACTATCTTTTACATTTTTCTTTTTTTTAAAACATTTTTACTGCATCATTTCGTGTTGTATTTCTAGAAGTTGCTTTAAATGAAGGGGCAAATGCCTCATTTATAAATTCTTGTAAAGTTTCAATTTCAGCAATTGAAAATGGTAATTAATTAATTTCTATAAATTTTACAAGTTGATATCTTAGATTATTAAGGTCATAATTAAAAACTCCTAATTACCTCTAGAAGAAGTTTGGGATAGTTGAGTTTGCACTCCACTACCCATTGCCCCTGGATTACCTCCAGTATGTTTAGGTATACACGGTTTATAATATCTAATAAGATAGCCAGTGCCACTTGATGACTTACAACTATAACGTTCTTTATAAAATTTGCATTGTGTCTTTTCCACTAAATTTCTAGTGAGGTCCATGACTTTTAAAATATCAAAATAATCTCAAACTCCAGAAGTTTTTTTTTTTTTTTGTTTTTTTCTTTCTTTCTTTTCTTCAACTAGTTGTACATTGAGTTTGAAATATATTTGGAGTATTTCTTTCTACATTTTCTTCTTTTATCATTTAAGCTAAAGTCCAGGTTGATGTTTTCTGAAGGTCCATCCATTTTTCCAAAAATAAAGTTTTCAAATAAAAAATAAGTAATTATAAATATTGTGTTTGTTGTGATAGTTTATTTAAGAAAGGGGAGAAGATGAGACTTATTGTATAATATTAATATTTAGTACATGCTAATTAAAAATAGAAATTTAAATTAATAAATATCTCAAGAGAAGAGCTTAGAGAGAGAGAGAGAGAGAGAGAGAGAGAGAGAGAGTAAGATCTTTCAAGAAATCGCTTCTAGTCCAGGCTCCATTCTAAATTAAGAGTTGTAAAGTGAGCTCAGAGAACTTAGGGAGAGCTTCAAAAGAGATTACAAAAGGGTAAAAATGACACTAAATACCCCTCATTTGACCATTGTTTCATAGTTAGGGAGGGAAATATTTATAAAAAGGTGAAAATGACATAAATAACCCCCAAAATTTCCATTTTCTTTTATGGTTTTTTTTTTGGCTGGTGGCCAGGGTGGGTGGGGGGGTGTTTTAAATGGTCAAAACACGCCCCATATTTGTGTCATGCCGTGGCCCAACCACCTTAGCCCAACACGGCATGGCTTCCACCTGGGCCGAGAATTGCCTAGGCAGGAGCTCGTGTTGAGCTGGCCCACGGACCATAAAAAAAGGGGCTAGGCAACCTGCCTACATTTCCATGCTTAGAACCCACTCAGAATCATCTTTAGGAACGATTTGGAGGCATTTCAGAATCTTTTTTTTAGCAATTCAAAATTATTGTTAAATGTTTCTTTAATGTCTTTATAACAGTTTCAAAATCATTCTAAAATCATTTGGAACTATTCCAAAATACATTTACAAATAGTTCTTGTTGACATGCAAAAAGTTCAAAAGAAATCCACAAGCATCTCAGCAATCAAAAGGATACAAAGACTCAAACCTAGCTCAAACACAACAAAACAAGGCATAAACATCTCAAAGACCAAGCCTAAGAAGACACCTTAAAGTTTGAAGAAGAAAACAAGTCAAAACACTCCAAATAGTGGAAAAAGTCTAAATTGGCTGATTGAACAAATCAGTGGCTGAATGAACGTTGGTTTACTGAACAAATCAGTGGCCGAATGAACACTAGCCGAATGAACAAATTAGTAGCTGAATGAACACTAGCCGACTGAACAAATTAGTGATCGAGTGTACACTAGCTAACAGAAGAATGTGACTGGTTGACAACTAAAATTTTGATAGCTCATTCAGTAGCCGATTGAGATCTGGTCAAATCATTCAGAGCTAGTTTCAAGCTAATTAGCATGATCCAAGGACAAGGACCTGGTTTCCACCTCATAAAGATGATTATGGGAGGGTAGCAGACCATACAAATAATTGGTCGGATAGCCCCCTTGTGAAATAAAATTTTCTCAATCTTATCCCCGCCACAAATGATTAGAGGAGACTCTTGGATGCAATAAATACCCCCTTAGGCTCCCAATCCAAGGAAAAAAAAAGGCAAACAAGATAAGAAAAATATAGGCAAAATTCCTTAAATTCCGTTTAAGAAAACTCCAACGCTTCGACTTCTCTAAAGTTCATACTTTGACTCTCGTACACCATAAGGTATTCGATTTTCTAAAAGCAATCAGAAGAATAGTGCCTTGATTCAAAAGGATCTCCGAAGAAGATAAGTCTTTCGAGACTTTCTTCGTTCCACTTAGGAGTTGAAGGTGATACGGGTACAACCATTGCCAACTTATTGGTATAACGCAATAAGCGATCCATGGGGGCAACAATGATCGTAGAAGCTTTATTCCTGATTCTCTTTGAATTCTAAAAACAAGCGATAGGCTATGAAGATTGCTCGATCTATTTGAAATACAAGCAGGTAGCTCATATTTCCAGATTAGTCTCCTTTACTATACTTTTTTTATGTAAAATATTATTTTATTTCCCTTTTGTAAAAGTGTTAATCATTCAAGACCCCGCGCGGGGGGGGGGGGGGGGGGGGGGGGGGGGGGGGGGGCGCGGCGGGGAGCTGTAAAAGAAATACTTGTAAACAACCTACACCTAGGAGGTCAAAACACAAAAGAACCCACAAAAATAAACTAGGAATCAGAAAGAGTCGAAAAGTTCGACACTCCTTGTTTTTTTTCTATTCTGTGTTTTTTCCTCGCTCTTTAAAAAGGGACGAACAAAGAAGATTATTGTCGTCTATGTTATAATTTGATCAACATTTGAAGGAAAACAATGCCGACCCATGCATGGATCGATTACCCTCCTAAAAAAATGGAAGAAAGGGATCTTCTCTCATAGTCACAAATTTAATGCAATCCTCTTAGGTGGCTATGAACTGCCTCTAAGTCTAACCAAGTGGCATGGTAAACACTGATTCGTTGTAGTCCTTGGAACAGACAAGATCCATGGGGCAAGTTGAAAGTGGTTGCGCTAAATGCTGCTCTTCGGTTAAACTATGCCAAATCTAATCCTTCTCTCCCACTTCAAGACCAATCCCTCCACATCCAACAGATGTGAAAGAGGTTAAGAAAAGAGAAAGAGAGAAGCATTATCATTAGTCTAACCAAGTGGCGTGGTGAACAGTCATTCGCTATAGTCTTTAGATTAGACGGAGTCCACATGACTAGTTCATGCCGATTGTGTTAAGCTATTACACATAGGTAGAACCAAGTCAAACCCAACCCTTTCTCTTTTAACTAAGGGACCACTCCTTTCGTGTAAAAACGTGAATGGGTGGAACAAAGAGAAGGGGGAAATGTTAAAATACTCACATGGTCAACTTGCTTTGTAGGACAAATGACCACCTTCATCATCATCTTTGATGAGGCAAAGGAATGTTCGTTCTAACTTTCCATCACCCATGCATAGTCTACGCCAAGCAGACTCAACGATGGCATGGCTAGGATACTGGTTAACAATGTAACCTAGGTCTTAGCCACTTAGTCAGGGTTCCGATCTTTAAGGAATTTGCACCATTTGCAGACAGCATGGCATTATCAAGACCCTGCATTCCAAAGAGCACGGGCTAGACAACTATACCGAAGGTTGCCAAGTACACCCGAAACCCTTTTGGAATCCACTTCTAGCCCAAGAAGCAAGTCACAACCTGAGTCCAAGAAATTGGGTATTAGGGTTAACCCAAATAGTGATGCACATACTCCCGTGTAATACCCACCTGGACCCTAAGTTTAAGCGAAATTACACAAGGGATATTTACATGCTCACACGTGTGAGGTGCTTTAACACGGACATTTGTCCAAGTATTCAATACACAAAAGCTTGTCAATATCATTATAACATTTTTTGTTTTAAAGGTTCTTTAGTTCCAAGATTTCATTTCATGAAACAAGTCACCATAACATCAAACTAATATACATCTATATGATATGTTATGTACAAGAGTTGAAATGGGACATATCGTTACCAAAAGGAAAAAAAGTTTGTGAACAGTCAAGAAGATTTACATAGCTTCAAATTACAAAGGATTATGAATCAGGAATGACAAAATAAAACTAATGCGAGTCATGAAACCCTAAGTGCATTTATATCCCAAAATAAGGTCTAAACATGCTCTTGATGCACTCCATGGTGGATTAATCAGAGAGTATCTACTGTCCACTCCTTTAAGCTTGATGGGATCTCGAAGGCCTCCTCTAAAGTCTCCTCGATCTTCACAAGATCGAAACTGGGATCTAAACCTGTAACACTATAAACAATTAATGAATAAGACTATTCAACAAAATATAAGCACAATTAAGGTAATACACGTTGTATTAAAAATAATTAATGAAAATTGATCAAAAGAAGTCAATTCATTACATTAGGCATGTTGTGCATTGAATTAAGCATGTTATAAGAATCAATAAGATGAAATACTTTGCTAATTGGCTACTACAATTGCCATATCCTCTATCTAGGGATCTTTACATTAAGAACACCATTGACCGAGTACACCCGAATGTGTTTTTGAATGAGTCTTTTTACACATGGAGTCCAGAAGTTTCAAAAACACATTGCAGCGGCATCGTTCGTTATTACACCAAAGTCAACCCCGTCGGGTATTATAAGGCTAAGGCTAAGTAGAGCTAGACTATTTCGATTCATCTATACAATTGGACTTGAGTATTTTGTATAATTCATTCATTGAGAACGATACAAAACAGTATATATTCAATTCAATTATTCCATTCGTTCTTTCTCAATTCAATGACAATGTCAATATAAAATTTATATCAAGAAACAATTCAAATAGAATCACTTTATACATGATCATTTCAATTCAAAATTATTATTGGGATAATAGAAAGCAATAACAGTAAATCAATATACTATGCAATTCAATTTAATAGAATCAAGGTAGTTTTACAAACCAAATCTAATATAGTCATCCATTTTTTCTAACCATGTTTGATGATGTAGTTTTAAGTTGTCCAATACATAGTTGTCTCCTTTTGGTGTCACATTATTTGGGAAAGTATATCAAAGTCCCTTAAACCAACACTTATGGAGAGGTACTTAACAAATGGACATCACATGAATGAGTCACAACCCTCAAGACTTTTCATGGTATTTAATTATTCCATTGGCCAGTGCATAGGGTATAGGGATCCAGAAGCTACGGCCTACAAAGTCTTGTAACAAAACCTACTTAACCTTAAGTTTCAATGGCTTTACGGCTTAGTCGTGGGTAACTTATGACTTAGACATAAATGACCTAGCTTAGCAATAAAATGCACTATGGCTTAGCCATGGTGACCTCGACTTTTCCTCCGTATTCACGGTTGAACCGTATTTTGTCCTATGGCTTAGCCATACTTAATCTACGACTAAGCCACAGCTTGGCTACAGCTTAGTCGTAGTAGATTCTACGATTTAGCCATAAAAGAATTCTTGAATTTTAGCTCTTTGGATTTCGAGCAGTAGCATGCTTACGATTTAACCGTAAGCTTCAGATTTTCTGAAGCAGAATTCAACACAGGTTCAGTTTCTCTTCATAACCTTTTAACTTGGCCTCACTATGATGTACCTACCTACTTCATTTAGTCATCTACACTTCTACTCCAAAATGGCTTTTCATCAAACTTTAAAGATACATTATCATGCATTCTAGGTAACTAAAATAAAGGTATAAGTAAGGGCTGAAAAATACATTAGAACCCAATAGATTTCTAGGAATCATAATATACCAACATGATTTCTAGGAATCATGATATACCAACATGCATTAAACTAAAAGTTACTAATTGCATTAGATTAACCTTTCAACTCACTAATGCTTCTCTTGGCTCAATAGAGAAGAAACACCCGATTCTTGAACCTAAATGCCATGCATGTAAATAATGAGGAAACAGATGAGTGCATGCTTATAGGAAGAGTCTTCTTCACTCCTTAAACCTAAAACTTGTGAAAAGGAAAAGGGGTCTTACCTTAGAGATCGATTAAAAGGAAAAGATGCTTGAATCCTTCCTTTCACAAAATATGATGGGAATAAAAGACACTGGAGCTTGTGATAGAAGCCTTCGATCACACATGCAAACTTCTAGTCTCTTGATTTGATGAGAAATGGTAATGGAGGGAATAAAGGATGAGAGTCTTAGAGCAGGGAGAGTATTAGGGAGAGAAGAGATTGAATGGTAACAGCTAGGCTCTTTTATACAAAATAATTTCTGAAGTTATATAAGAAAGTTCATATTTCTTGAGGTAATTTCAGTTTAATTCAAATGAGGATTCAACTATCACAAACAAAGTCAAATGTGTTTGAGTCATGTACAAGAGTTGACGAGCTTGACGAGACACATGTGACGATGTCAATATGATGTATGAATGACATAAACTTATAAAGTCTAAAATTACAAAAAAAGGCTTTTATCTACCTAATTAAGGCTAATCTCATCCCAAACTACCTATTCTTGACCCAAACTTAATTTATTGGTCTGAATAAGACAAAAGTAAACTAAATCTAACCTAATTAAACACTAAACATCATTATTTAAGCTAATTCTATGGTAATTAGCTAGTAACTTACTTTATTAGTTGTTAAACATGCTTAATTAGAATCAAAGTGTTACAAAGCAGCTTGCCAAAAGACGGACAGCCACACTACAAAACAGTAACTCCACTAGCCTCCACATCTCCAAAGAGGCGTGTAAAGCCAAAACAACCAAATTCACCCTATAGAAAACATGGGGACAAAAGAGAAACCAATAGGAGTTCATAGTGCCCAGATGCAGTACTTGGTCTCCCATACCTCGGATGACCCAAAGGATTTTGCCAGCTGAAGAAACCTTAGGAAGGCCTGAGGATAACTCCTTCTATCCTCTTGCCTTAAAAGGAGTACAGCCGAGGTCCCAAGGGACAAACCTAGTTGCTCATCACAAAAGCTGGGTGCAATGAAGAAGGAACCATAAGAATAATGATGCAATTGCTAAAATTCTATCACTATCATGCTGGTTAAATTCCAAATAGGAGATGGAAGACCAAAGTTGGTAGTACCCTCTCCAGCCCTCAAGTGGTCTAGAAATGGATCATAAAAGAAGTTGACCCCATGTCAACCACCGAATATAGTCTGACCCGAGTGTACACGGTGAGTCACAAGAAGCATGGCTAAAAAACGAACCTACCAACTACCCACCTGCTTAGAAGAGACTTCGAAAGGACATGTCCAAATAGACTACAGCTCGAATGATGACACCGATGCAGGTGAAAGCATCACCACTCAATCGTCTCCTCAACTGAACCCCACCAGCATATGGCAGAAGGATGTGGGACAAATTTTGTGAAATGCAGAGCAAAATGAATGGGCCTTTGACAATGATGAAGCTGAAGAGGTTGACCTCAGTCATCTAGTCAAGAAACAAGGGGAGCGGATCGACTAGATAGCTATTCTATTACAAGTCCTAGTAGAAAGGACAATGGCATCTGTGATCGTGCTTAAAATGATGATGAATGCAACAGAATCAAGTCTAACATCCACACATTCAAATGTGTAGGAGAATGGGAAAATAACTACAAATTGTTATTAAATTCTCTTTGTTTATATGAGTTCAATGCTCTGACCTCAGAGATGTAGGTTGTTTACAAGTGTCAAAAAAAATTACAACCCCTTCTTCTGGTCTCAGATGTGATCCAAACTAGGAAAAATACATAAAAAGTGGAAAAGTGCAGAAAAAGTGAGGACAAGGGGTAGTAACAGCGGCTCACGCCATGGTCACTGTAGACAATGGCTGTTTTGGCCACTATTTGTCCCTATTTCGCCTATGTTTGCTTCTGTATTGTCTTCTGGTTTTGGGAGTACGGAATGACCACCAATAGTACCAAACTCGATCTTAGAATCATCTATGATCTTTGGTAGTCACCACTTTGATTTCATTAATCGCATTTATACAAATCCCAAAGGGTTGCTTTTGTGCAAGCAATTGTGGCCGAAGTTGTGTTATTCTAACTCTATTGTTGTCAAGGGGCAAAATGGAGCCTAAAAAGGTTTGTTCATAACTTAGGAGATGACCAAAAACTCTTCAAATAGGAGAATCAAAGAAAATAGTTTCATCCCATTGAACATCTTTGACACTTATTATCCTTGAAGTTTGGTTTCCATGGGCATTGGCAAGATGTATCTTCTTCTCCATAACCATTTCTCACCTTTGGAAAACATTTATGCTAGGGCAGAAAACCCTCCATCTAGGGGATTTCTTACTTTCCCTATATGATCATATTCTCAATGAGGAATTTTTTTAGACAATTGCAGGTTTGGCAAACACAAAGAATCAGATTATTTACTTATAATATATCTAACGATCATACGATTTTTATCATTTTCTCTCAATCCATAATGAATCAAGCTCCAAAATTTGAGTCCCTCACTGTCTTTAGGCTTCTAGAACTGGTGGACGGGTCAGATATTGCAAATGGGACTTACAAAAATTAAAATATTATGTTTCAGGATGTGTTTTTTTTTTTACAAATATCTCAAAATCTATGAAATATCAATGGTTGGAGACTTGTCGCTTGACTTTTATTTTGTCCTTTAAATGATTGATGGTTCAGATCTTGAAAATGAGACCCATTAGATAGGTTTCTACAACAAAAATTTACACCAAAAGAGTATCATGTTTGTACTACATTAATTCTTGTTCATCCGCTATTTCAACATTCATAGGCAAGAAGATATCCAACGGTTTTGAAGTTTTTTAAAATTTTATCATGATCCATAATGAATCAGGTTACCAATTTTGGTCTTTTAGCTTATTCAAGCCTCTTAAGGAATTTGAACGGTTTGGATTTAGCAAAAGAGGCCCATAGAAGTCAGAAATGATAATCCAACGGTTTGGAAGTTTTTTTTGTTAATATCTTAATACATATGAGGAATCAATAGCTGATATTTTGTCAATCAACCATTCTAGATCACCTTCTTAAAAATATGATTGTGGGACCTATGAGGTAGGTTTACACAATAAAAACCAATAAGCCCTATACTATAGTTAAAACATTGTGGCATCACTGAAGCACCACCTTTCTTTGGTTACGTGGAGATAAAAATTAAGAAGGGGGGAGGTCTCATTCAGCCTTTCGTTGGAATCAAAGATTTTTTAGTCTTTAATAGAATCCTTCTATATGGTTTGACGCTTTACCAAACTTGGAATCCTTTGGCTGCCTGTTGCTCATCACGAATCGCTCAACGAATGACTCAGCTAGCTCCCTAAAGCTCCAAATTGACCCTTGGCTCTAGCTGACAAAACCATTTAATGGCGAGGTCCCAAAGGCTGGATGGGAAGATTTTGCACATCAAAGGGTCATTCTCAATCCATAGTGCCATTGAGTATTGGTAGTGCTATACATGATCAGTTAGATATGAGGTTCCGTCATAGATCTTTAGCTTTGGGGTTGAGAGGAGCCGAGGTGGCTTTGCCCTGTCGATTTCCTTTGAAAATGGCGAAATGAATTTTTACTGCAAAGCTTTTCTATTTCTCTCCTTAGTGGTGCCCTCAGCTAGCAGTATTCAGCCAATGAGTGCCTTCTCTATCAGTGCTTGGACGTTCCCCTCTCTTAGGGCTTTGTTGGGATATTATTCTGCCTCGTCTTCCCTTGGAGAATGATGTGTCTACCTGCTAGGCTCCGCTCGATACCTTGTTCTTCCAAATTATTGAGATTGGTTGTTAACCAACCCATGCCTCCCCCAAGCTCGGCTGCTTGACATTTGGCACCTGACATGTCTTGATGATTACCTCTTGTGCCTAGAGCCAGCACCAAGCTCTGTGTATTGAGTCTAAGTTTTCGGGCGGGTAAGCATCCAAGCTTTTCTGCAAGACGACAACGTGGATTCCTATCCTCCTACATGGAAGGCGGAATGTTTTTTCTTCTTGCGGCTTGATCCTCTCTTGCCCTCAATTCCTTGAGGAGACAGTTGATCTCCACTTGTTGCTGCTTCATTTTTTTTGCCCATTCTTACATGCTTACCTCATATGCATGTTTCAATTGTCCATGGGACCTAACAACATGGTTTACTCCCTAGCAAAGCACTTTAGATCTCATGTAACCCTACTTGTTTGCTTAAAGGATTCCAAGGTAATCCTCGATCGCTGGTACCTACTCTTTTTTTTCATATTTAGAGTAGCCAACCAATGGCTCCTTTTGGTAATGGGGCACCCAGTCCAATTATTCCTCATCCATGGACGAAGGTGAACAATGGACTTGGAGTGAAGACCCCATACTTCGACTTCTTACAGACATCTTTTTCTTCTTCTTTCGTGGTAACTTTGTGGGTTGGGCTTTCATTCCCACAGACAAAGCCAAAGTTAGAGGGTCAAATTTTAAAAGAAAGGTAGGATGAGTTTGAACTGGACAGAGTGTAGAGTTTATTAGGAATTTAGCTATTGGGTCGAGCTGAATATAACAACCCTGCTGAAGATATGGGTCAACCTAAATATGAGGGCCATGCTAGAGATTTGGGCAGAGTAGGATATAGGGGCCTTGCTAGAGATGCAGGCCGAGCTGGATATGAAGGCTATCCTAGAGATGCGGGTGATCTCGGTCCTGCAGAAGGACAAAAGTGAAAGACCACCGGCCAAAAGTACTTTGACCAATGCTCCTCCAATGCCTAAGTCAAAGAGGTAATATCAGTGAATAAGTGGAAGGAAAAATGTTTTTGCGTAGTCAAAAGTCCCCTTTTGCCTCAATATTGTAGTGCTTTTATACGTATAGAAAGTTGTTCCCGAGGAAGGTTGAATGGGCGACATCTGTCCTCCTTAGCTACTGTTCTTGTAGCTGTCCAAGTAATGGGCAGTTACCATTCCCCTACTCTTCATTAACTGTTGTCTCTGGAACGGTTCGAGCAGTAACTGTTTAAGTAATGGGCAATTACCATTCCTCCTTAACTACTTGTCGCCTTACATTCTAGTAACCACCTGATCTCTGCACAGCAGGACGTGGGAACTTAGTGCCTTAGCATGTGGCTTGTACTGGTCCGAGGTTCATTGTTTGTTATCATCTGAGCTCAAACAGGTGTCTTCAATTATATGGATAGCTACGAGCAATCTCATTATCATCTGAGCTCAGACAAGTGTCTTCGATTGCTCAGACAGCTCAAGAAAGCTCATTATCATTTGAGCTTGACCAGTTGTCTTTGTTTGCTCGGACAACTCCGAGTAAGCTCAATGATTCGAGATGAACTCATTGCTCAGATAGCTCCAAGCAAACTCCCTGAGCTGCACTCATCTTGGTCGGACTTTGTCCATCAAAGAGCTGCGATGGTTAACCCTAGCCTCGACTACTTCGGCCTTATTCTTCGCAGGTCATTTGGACTTTAATTCATTGACCAATTGGTCTAGGTTCAACCGATCTTGAAACCTCTGGCCCTCACGGGCTTAGAGGAATTACCACCCATAGATACTATGGGCATCCTATTTTTTAAATAAAAATTCATATTAAAAGTTTCAAACTAGTATTTTGTGGGTAAGGATGAGTGAGCTAAGAGTGAGAGCCCAGTTTTAGCAATGTGCTTATGTTTAGCCACATTGTTTTTCTCAGTTGTGTGTGGGCACAAGAATTGATGAACAATCTTAAATGATGTACTTGTAAATCCACCACCACCATAGGAATTACCATCCATAGATACTATGCGCATCCTATATATTAAATAAAAAGTCATATTAATAGCTTCAAGTTGGTATTTTGTAGGTAAAGATGAGTGAGCTAAGAGTGAAAGCCTAGTTTCAACAATGCAATGGTGCTTGCATTCTACCACACTATTTTGCTCAGGTGTGTGTTGGCATAAGAGTTAATGAACAATCTTAACTGACGTGCTTCTAAATCCACCAACACCATCCGATCTAAACACTTTAATTTTGGATTCAGGAAATCGTTCAATATAAGTTTTGAATGTCAAAAAAGTTTGAAAGACATCTGATTTAAGATATAATGGATAAATCCAATAATATCGAATACAATCATTAACAAAAAGGACAAACTATCTATAGCCGCTTACTGAACTAAGTGGAGACGGACCCCATACATCACAATGAATGAGATCTAAAGGTTTATGAAAAAAAAAAAAAAAGAAAAGGAAAATGTAAGCTTTGAGCTTTCACTTAAACGACAGCACGAACACACTGTCTGCACTTGTCTAATGGAAAAAGAGAAAGTGGAGTGAATAGCCCGCTGAAGAGTAGATGAAGGATGTCTAAGGAGACTATGCTAGATATCACTAGAGACAATGGCTAAGAAGAGATATCTTGACATGCTTACTCAAAACAACCGATGAAGGAAGGGCAGAATGAACAGGGTGGAGCCCATGTTCAATTGGAACATGGAAGAGCATTTTCCTTAAAGCTTTGTCTTTCATAAAAAAGTCATTGCCATCAAAACAAAAGAAACAATGATTATCACAAAAAAAAATTGCAAAACACATAATAGATAAACAAAAGACTAAGGATAATGTAAAACATTACAAAGAGGAAGCTTAGACAATGGTGTGCATAAAGTAACAGTACCGGTAATAGAAATAGTAAGTTTGGTCCCCTTACCAACTTGGATAGTGTAAGGTTTATGATATGAAGCATGGAGGAAGAGATTATCCAAATTGAAGCTAACATGGTGCATGGCACTAGTATAGGAATACCAAGGTTAAGAAAAGTTGGCCAGATGAGAGGCAACTATGGCAGCTAGGCGTTGAAGGGGATGACATCCCAGATATGAAAAATACATGTGATGGAAGCAATCAATAACAATGACACAATTTACCACAGATCTAATAGTTTAGGTGTGGTTGGGAAGCACTAGGACCTGTACTTTATGGCAATTACTGTTAGCCGGAAGCATTTGAGCAATAGTATGGCATTGTTGGGGCTCCAAAAATAATGAGTGGAGGAACGAGGGGGTTTGTGTTGATGCTGATTTGGAGTGACAATGTGTTGACCCTGGGCAGAGGAAGCTTTGTTTGCAATGAAAGCAGTGGACTAGACAACAACATTGTTTGTAAGACAAAGCTCCTCACAAACAAGGAGTGCATGGAGCTCCTCCAATGAAACTAAGTCATGTTGTGATCTAGTGCAAATAGGTGTCTGAAATGGATGATAAACAGATGAAAGACTTGACAAGGTAGAAAGAAGGAGGTATTCCTCACTAACCAGAGCACTGCATGTTACAGTTGATCGGCGATGACCTTAATTTGGTGAAGATATTCTTGCATTGTAAAATAGCTCTTCTTCATGTACTAAAGATGCTTCTTAAGCTCAATAACATGAGAGTAGAGAGGGAACCATAATGATGCTAGGACCTCCACTCATCTTTTGCAGTCTCTTTGTCAATGATATAAGGATTCAAAATCTGAGAGTGTAATAATGATCCAAGAGAGAAGGGTTTAATAGCATTAAAACCAGTTAGAAAAGGCTTGATGTGGAGAGGAATTTCCATCCGAATCAATGATTTCCAGAGGCGGGATAGTTTTTGAGATGTTAATGAAATGTTTCAGATGATTACTGCACAGGTTGGGTTAGACCAAGGATTTCCACAGTAAAAGGTTAGCACTATCCATCTGGATGAAAGTAAGGTTTGTAGTATTTCAAATGACAAGATTGAGTGTCGTTGAAAAGGAGGATGAGGTCATGACAGTGGAAGAGGATGATGCAAAAGAAGTCATAGATAATGCTTTTAGTGAAACGTTGGAAGGAAAGTGAAGTGAAGAAAACGATAATAAGAAAAAAATACCCAATCAATTTACAATGCATGGACCTAAAGATAGTTTTAGGGCCATGCATTGTAAATTGATTAGGTATTTTGTTCTTATCAATCGCTACCCACTTTACCAAGCCTACAAGATTGTTTCCAATAGTTTCTCATTATTTCAACTATAAGATAGTATATAAATATATATATAGGAGAATATTCATGTGCATATGTCCCTCACCATTTTGGTGAGGGACACTCCTTTTTTGGAAATCATTAATATGCAAGAGGACAAAACTTCACACCTTTTTAAACTTGAAAAGTCCAAAAAAGGAAGTGTCCCTCACCAAAATGGTGAGGGACATATGCACATGAAGACTCCTCATATATGCAATACACTTATCCAAACCAAGCAAGCTGAGGTGGATTTCTATCAAAGCCTCTTAAGTTTATGGTATCAGAGAACATCGATTCTATGCGATATTTCTACAACTAATCACTATCTCATATCACTATCTCATATAATATTGTTGCCACATATCCATTCCAGTGCCCACCATCCTCTACATTCCATCCAACGTTTCATCAATAGCATTATCTATGGCTTCTTCTACATCACCCTCACCCACTTCCACTGTCATGACCTTGTCATCCTCTTCAACTACACCCAATCTTGTCATTTCAAATATTGTAAACCTTATGCCCATCAAGCTGGACCGTACCAACTTTTTTTTTTTTGGTGGGATTTCATTCCGACCCATCCCAAGCAACCATCCTTTGTAACATTTCATTGTTGGCTCCAAAACTGCCTCACCTCGAGAAATCGTTGATTCGGATAGCAGATCCTCTTCACATCAAGCCTTCTCTGATTGATTTGAATGCAATCAAAACCTTCTCTTCTGAATCAATGCTAAACTCTGAGATTCTACTCTCCCTTATATCTCAGTAGGAGGCTGCAAAAGATGCATGTAGTTTTTGAAGCATCGTTATGGTTCCCTCTCCTACTCTTACATTATTGAGCTTAAGAAGTGTCTTCAGCATGTGAAGAAGGGCTATTTTACAATGTAGGAATATCTTCATCAAATCAAGGTCATCCTCGATCAACTTGCAATGTGTGGTGCTCCGGTCAATGAGGAAACCTTCATCTTTATGCCCTGTTAGGTCTTTCATTTGTTTTTCATCCATTTTAAATATCTATTTGCACCAGATCATGGCAGGACCTAGTTTCATTAGAGAAGGTTCATACTCTTCTTGTTTTTGGGGAGCATAATCTTGCAGACGATGTTATTGTGAGTCCTTCATCGCCTTCACTACCAACAAAACTTCCTCTGCCTAAGATTGACCTACTGCCACTCCAAATCAGCATCAATGCAAACCCCTTGGTTCCTCCACTCATTCATTTCAGAGCCTTAGCAATTGCCAATCTATTTCCTCATATGCATCTAGCTAGTGACAATTACCACAAGGTACATATCCTGGCGCTTCTCGACCATTGCCCAACTACCAACTCTGTGGGAGACTATGTCATATTACTATTGAATGTTTCTATTGCATGGATTTTGCAAATTAGAGATGCCGTCCTCCGCAACGCCTAGCCGGCATCTTTGCCTCTCATTAGTTGCCTCTCATTAGCCCAACTTATCTCAACCTTGATATTCCGATACCGGTGCCACGCACCAAGTTACATTTGATTTAGATAATTTCTCCCTCCATGCTCTATGTTATAGATCTGACACTGTCCAAGTTGGTAATGTGATCAAGCATTTTATCTCTAATACCGGTATTGCTACTTTACACACACCATTGTCTAAGTTTTCTCTTTATAATGTTTTACACTATCCTCAGGCTTCTATTAATCAATTATTTGTTCCATAATTTTCTTGTGTTAACCATTGTTAATTAATTTTGTTTTGATGACAATGCCTTTTTTAAGATGGACAAAGCTTCAATGAAAATGCTCTTCCAAAGTCCACTTGAACATAGGCTCTACCCCATTCATTCTGCTCTTCCTTTATCAATCACTTTAAATAAGCATGTGAAGATATCTCTTCTTAGCAATCATGTCTCCAATGACATCAAATAAAATTTATATTAACTAAAATTTGAACAATCCCAAACTTATTGGAAAATAATCCTTATTAAGGCAACTTTACAAGCACCATGTCAGTGACATATTTCTTAAATGCTTTTGGCACCAATGCCTTGGTCTAATGATATGTAATCATGAGATATGTAGAGATTTTGATATATTTCTATTTCAAGTATAATAGATGCTTCGCCCATGTCTTTTATATCAAAATTCTCCTCAAGATATATTTTAGTTTCATGCAAAATTGCGAGTTATTTCTAGTTAGAAAAATATCATCTACATATAGTACTAAAGATATATACATTGATCAACAATGTTTTCCACAAATCCGATGGAGGTAATGATTTCATTAAACTTTAAATACCTTTGCTTCTTTAATTTTCAAACTAGTCTTTCATTTCCTTATTTAACAAAGCCTCAGGTTGCTTCATGTAGACCTCTTCTTCTAGATTCCCATTTCAAACGTAGTTTTAAGTCCATTTGATGTAGTCATCTTGGACGATCTTCCACTCTTTAGCGAGTTATTTTCCTCACTTTCTCTTCTTCTATTAGAAGAGGGCAAATAGTGTGTTCTTCCTATCGTTGGGGCAAAAGCTCAAATCTTCCATTTTCTTTATCTTCTTTTTCTCATAAACCTTTAGATCTAATTCATTGTGATGTATGGGGTCCAGCATCAGTTAGTTCAATAAGCAGCTATAGATATTTTGTCCTTCTTGTTTTGTCCTTTTTGTTGATGATTGCACTCGGTATTACTGGATTTATCCATTATATCTTAAATCTGAAGTTTTTCAAACCTTTTTTACATTTAAAACCTATATTGAATGGTTTCTTGAATCCAAATTAAAGTATTTAGATTGGATGGAGGTGGTGAATTTACGAGTACATCATCTAAGCATTTATTTTTCTCCACTGGAATTGTTCATCAATTCTCATGCCTATCGAATCTAAATGTGATATTTAATATTTGTACATCGAAAATGAGAAATTTGACTACCCTTAAAATTGACGGAATCACGATCATCAATCTTGGTTACGGCCATAACTTTGTTCTTTAACAAATGCCAAGTAAATAAGTGAAGAAAATGAAGTGGGTTCTCTCTCATCTAATGTGCTATCGGCAACAAACAATGGTTTTTCTTTCACTTAATTTGGGTCTCGTCAAATGGGTCACAATATGGGTCATAATATGGGTCTCATTATAAGATCTAGATAGGGGGATAATCCATATTCAAAATATATGAATTAAAATAAAATTCAAGTAGAGTACAATAAATGAAAATAAAATAAAGTAAGAAGGCGGAAGGTGCAAACTATTTTAAGAAGAGGAGCGGTCCAATACTGGGTACCCCCTTCAAATTCCTAGGCAGAAAGAGGGTTTAAAGGTCAATTTTCAAATAAAAAATAATGATTCAAATAAGGTATCATGTGTGATTTAAATTTAAATGAAAACAGAAAAAAGAAAAATTATTGCCGAAGGGCTGATTTGATTAAGGATGACCACATTTGCGTCAATTGAGGGGCAACCGCATTCGACTCTATTGCTTAATTGATTGAAAGAGGGGGTTGAGATCACAAATTAGCCTTATGATTATCATTGATCCAATTTTTAAATCATCTTTATTTCATTTTATGATCATTAAGCGCTTTAAAATATCTAGCACTGGAGGTGGAGGAAAAGAGAAGAAAATATTTTTTGGTTGACTTTATGTGTTTTATAGTTTTTTTTTTTTTGGATTTTTAATATATGGGGCTAAAAGGGCCTAACTAAGGGATTCTTATTTGAATTTAATTTAATTGAATTATTCTGTATTAATCATCGAATTCCTACTCTATCCTAAGGTCCTAAACTGGCCACTTCTGCTCTCCCAATCCCTGAACGGAACAGAAAAGAGGTGATGAGCCCAGCCTATTATCTAATTTATGGATTACTTGGATTAATTGGCTTAGTGATTTTGCAAATTGATTTTTAATTAAGATTTCACTTAGGAGGCTGGTCCACTTAATCTTACCTGTGTAATTACTAATATTTTTCAGAGATTTTATGACATCTTTTACTTTCTTTTTGTTCTTAGTACTTATTTATGTATTAATTGTAGATTATGCGGATGAAAAGGAAAAGAGAAATGAGATTTTTTTTTTGGTTGAAATTTTATGTTTTTTTCTTGTTCTTTATCTATATATGTATATATAGAGATATAGATATAGATATATATTTTGTTATGCAATTTTAATATCTATAGATGTAACCAATATAGAGTGGATGGGCATGTTATATGATGATTCTAATGTAGGACATTAAACTAAGTGTGAAATAAAAGAAAATAATTAATTTCAGATGGAATTAAACTAAATGCAAATCCTAATGATGAGAAGATGTGCATGAGCATATGGGAGAGCAATTTTAACCATAGACTTAGCCATTCAAACGACCACACAAGCTAAGTTAAATTTTTGAAAAAAAAAAGTAAAAGGAACAAAGGAGCGTCCACTTTTATCTTTACTTTTGTTTTTTTTTTTTTTCAATGGAGGCTGGTTATATGTGAGCATGAATGGGGTGTTGTGGCTCTTGGATGAGCGCGGGTCCAAGCCTAAGTTGGTCTTGACTCGGTCAACTGGGTTGATGAGGGAAATGGGTCTAATTAGTTGTTTAATAAATGGGTTAAATAATGGGTCAGTGGGTGATGTGGGGATAAGCGAAGGGGAATGTGGTGATGGTGCAGTTGTGGTGGTGGTAGTGCAGGTGCTGTGTACGGGTGGCGTTGGTGAAGTAATGGTGAGGTGCAGCTGGTGGGTGCAGAAAGGTGGTCTCAGTGAAGTTAAAAGAAGATGGGGAGCAGGAATTGGGCTGTGATGGTTTTTGGTTTGCTCTGGTGGTGATGGTGTGATGTGGTGTGGAGTTTGTATGGTTGGTGGGTGGCTGCCTTTTGCTGCATGTGGAGAAAGATGGTGGTGGTAAATGAGAGGTGAGAGGGCAGTGATGATGGGTGTGTGATGAGGGTGTTACGTGATGTGGAGATGGGTTCAGTGAAGGTGAAGGCAGGGCCGTGAGATGGAGATGAATATGGTGAAGGGCTGTGAAGAGGTGTTGGAAGTGGGGAAGGAGGAGACTTGTGTGGCTGTGGGGAGAGATAGTGAAGTGCTGGGATCGTAAGTCGTGTATGGAGCGGGAGAGTGTGCGGCAGTGAGGTGTGGAGGGGGTGTGATGATAGTGAGGATGGTGCGATGGGTGGTGATGTATGTTTGGTGATGTCGGTGGAGTGCAACGTTGGTGGCGAAAATGGATAGGTGGGATAGAGAAGAAAAGACTAGAAAAAAACAGAGTTATGGAAGGCAAGGAACAGAGAGGAAATAAAAGAAAAGGATAGGACAACAGTCTATCCGTCTTACTTGAACGAATCACACTCAGTTCCTCCCCTTCTCCCTTCTGTGTTTTTCCAGACCCCTTCCCGTCTTTTTCTTTTCTTTGTAGTCTCCGGATGGGGACGAGGAATTGGATAGAGAATGGGGAATTGAAAAGCTTAAAAATCCCCATCAGATTGAGGTGGGTTTAAATGTTGAGTTTGATGGGTTTGCGAAGGATGGGATTGAATGAGGAGAAGATGAGGTGCGGATAAGGAGGGAGTTAGATGATAAGGTGGCGATGATGAGTCCGGATACTTTGAGTGGATCCCCTATGGAAACCAATTAAAATCCTCGTACGCAGTGTCAGTAGTTACCCACTGATGATGTGGGGTGTTGGTAACCCCACCGTCACCATGGGGTTTTTCCTTATATAATCTCAATTCAGTGATGAGATGGGTATTGTATTAGCTCAAGCTTGGTAGTTCTAAATTTCAATGGTTGGGTGAGCTAATGGGGTAGAGGGCTGGTGGGTTGGATATGGGTCGAGGGGTAGAGTTGTGTTGATGGGTCAATGATTCAGGTCGGGTTTAGAGTTGGGTTGATAGGTCGAGGACCCAGGCCTAGCCTTAGAGTTGATTTGGTGAGTCAAGGACCAGGTCGGCTTTGGATTTGGACTCATGGGTCAAGGACCCAAGTTGGGTTGATCTCATGAGTGGATCCATGTGGGGCTAGTCATACCTATGCATTCTATAATGAACATTGGGGACTCTCATATAATGAACTAGAATGAGTGATAATAATGATTATGAGGGTAACAGAAATAATGATGATCACGATGATGATGATGATGATGGTAGTAGTAATAATAATTAATAATAATAACATGATGATGCTAATAATAATAATAATAATGACAATGATAATAATGTCGTTATGTGATGATGACAATGATCAAGATGATGATGATAAAATGGATGATAATGTCAATAATAATAATGAAGATGATAGTAATAATAATAGTAGTAATAGTAGTGATGATGATGATGACAATGATGATGATACCAATGGCAATGGTTTATGAAAATGATAATGATAATGATAATGACAATAATAGTGATAGTATTGATGATGATAATGATTATCATGACAATGATGATTATTATAATGATGATGATAATAGTGATGGTAATGATGGAATGAAGGGTCCCAGGTGCCAGAGCATCAAGGTGGAGCTCACCAAATAGCCTAGGCTGAACCCTAGGTTCAGAAGATGAGTTATTTGGAGGTCAGGAAGGTATAGGGTAGGAGATGTGCATTTGAGGATGAGAGGGTCCTCCATGCTCAATTTGTGATGAGAGAGTTGCATTCTAGCATTTGGAAGTAAGATTAAATTGAAAAAAAGATTTTCTACAAGTGGGCCCCTCAGAGTCCGAGTTAAAGTTTTATGAGCCCCAAGTCTTGTAGATTTTGATCCATTTGTCCAATTTTTGAGTTCGATATACCATTGGAAAACTCTTGACAAGTAAATCAAAATAGTCTACTCACCTTGACGATCAGTGGTCGGAGAAAAGTGATGAAAATTTGAGTGAGTGCTATTGACCTTAATCTCCATCATTTTTAATCTTGGATTTTCTTTGTTATTATTGATAATTTGGACAACCTAAGTATAGGCAATGGTCTTAGGCTATCCTTAGAGTTGTGGGAACTCATGTTGATAATTTTTTTTATTTTTCACACTATTTTCTTTTATTTTTTATTCATATTATAATTTCCCTAATATTTTTATTCCAATGATGTGCATGATATGACATCAATAATCTATTCATAAACATTTTAGTAATCATTGTCCTTTCAAATTAATTTGAATCATGCTAAAAACATTAAATTTGGGATAAAATGAGGGCATCGGTATTTATGATAAAGGGTTTGGGTCTACTTAGGGTGCCTAATGAGGAGTCTATATTGCCCAGACACATCTAACCAAAAATGGTGTGGCTAAACGCGAGCACCGTTACATTGTCGAAACTTAGCTTTCCCTCTTAGCCCACTCATTCTTACATTGTTTAAACTGAGCTTTCCCTCTTATGTCACTCATCTTTACGCACTAAATACTAGTTTGAAGCTTTTAATACAACTGTTTATTTTAATAAATAAGATGCCTATCGTATCTGTTTCACAAATTCCCCCATATGAGGCCTCATTTCATGTAGTCCCGACTACACTTCTCTCCGCATGTTGTTCGTGTTGTCCATGGCTATACAGCCTTATCAGCCCCATAAACTTGATTTTAAATCAATTAAATTTGTTTTTCTTGGTTATAATCTTGATCATAAAGGCAATCGTTGCATGGACCCCTCTATTGGCTGTATCTATATTTCTCGGCATGTTTTTGACGAACATTCCTTCCCATTTCACGCGGCTCAATCTAAATCTCTCTCTTCTTCTGTTCTTGAAATCCTGGCGATTTTCGGTCCTATTCACCAATGGTTCCCAACAAATTCACTCCCCCACTTTCCTCCTCAGGTCGCCCCCAACCCATGGCCTACCCAGCCTAGCCCAAGCTTTTCCTAAGCCGAGCCTAACCCAAGTATCATGTGGCCAAGGCGGAGCCCAGCCCAGATATTTTTTACATCTATCATGGGGCCCACTTAAGAAAATTCCCAAAACACAGAGGGACCCCTCTCACATGGAGTCTATTCATAAACTCAAGAACTGAGGCCATCCCCTACCTTCAAGTGATCCGGATGCTTCATATGTGGCAGTGGAACCACCCCAGAGAACAACCGTAACTGCCTAATCAGAGGCTTGACTTGAGTGACTTCAAATTGAATAATTGAGGTTCCCGTCCACATTCGATGGGATATATATATCTCATGAGCATGATGATATGTTGATTCATAGAATTTTAAGGACTTGAGTTTTTCAATTTTTTTCTCTTCCATTATTTTGTTGCGCTTTCTATTTCGCTCTGTCACTCGGTTGCCTCTTATATTTCTATTTTATTCAGTGAAGTTTTATCGTTTTACTCTTTCTTCTGTTTCAATGAAATTTCTCATTATTGCATATCAAAAGAAAAAAAAAAAAATCGTTTGTGCAAAGACACACATCGCCCAAAAGTTAGTATCAATATGCATTTCCTCCAGCCAAACCCAGAAATCTGTTACTGACCACTGCAAATTGTATTTTCTTTTCATACTAGAACACTCTCAAGTAACATATACCTTCACAGCTGAAAACCCTCTAAGTTTAAACCCTAATTACAGAAAAATAGCAAACATTCTGAATCAACCAAGTCAGAATAACACAAGGCACTAAACACATTCACAACAATATCATCTCTGTATCTTATACACTGCAGGAAAAACCGGCAAGACCCCCCATTTTTACATTTTTTCTTTTTCCCCAGCCACTCCTTTTTTATTGTCCTCATCCACCCTGCCTTTTTTTTGCCACAACTAATCTCAGTTATTCGGGTTCTTTTGTTTTATTTCTCAATGATCCAATCCTTTTCTGATGGATGATTCGATCACTCATATCTCTAAAACTCAATCGATTGATCCCTCCTAACAAGAAGAATCGTTCGATTTTGAATGGGTTGCAATTTTGTTGTGGTTTGTTTTGATGTGTTTTTTTTCCCCCTTAACATCAGAAGAAAATGTTGGGAAAAGCGGCGCAATGGAAACAACCCGCGATCAACGGATCTATCACGATCTACGCAAGCAATCACACCATCAAGCAATCACACACATGACACAGCAGTTTTACGTGGTTCGGCAACCATGCCTACGTCCACGGGAGGAGAGAACTCATCTACTATGATCCCATCTCAATCCCCTCCAGATCTAGGGTTACAGTACATCAATATATATAGTTTCCGCTTTCTTGGCCACCAAGAAAACCCATACATAATGACTAAAATACCCATAACCCTGAGTCTCGGTTCTGGCTAACCCAGACGACCGATCCGGCTAAACCGGAATACAAGACATAACCCAACAATCTCCACCTTGGCTTGGATTCCACAAATCCTCAGAGCCACCTTGAGATACCCGGTAATGTCTTCACGCACCTTGATGAAAGGTACGCCTCCGCACACGCTATGACCTAGCGTGGCCACAGTTGCCTCCTTTGACCTCAACACCACAGTCTTGAACCTTCGAAGCGCTCTCCATTTGTTGCCACATGCATGCATCCTTGCAACACAATGAACCTAACTTCCGTCCGTCAAGACAAAACTAAAGACTTCCCTAAATCCGGATCTCACTGGTACCTTGTGAATCCTTCCTTCTGTCTCCATCCCGGTGTTCTTTCTGTCAAACCTGCAACTGTCTTGATCTATCCTACTCTGGTGGGTTGGGCACAGTACATGCGGGTTAGGTATGACCCGATGCTTAAACCGGCTTACTCCGACCTGAACAAGACTACCTTTTTTGAGAAAATCATCTCTGTTCAGGGCTTCCTGGATTTCCGCTAGATGATATCATCGAAGATCCATCAATCCATCTTCCGATGATCCGTCGCATCTAACTCCACCTGAACCACAGATTTCCTCCCCTGTTATTTGATGTCTTCTTCACTGCTCCACCTGAAAAAGCATACCCTATCAACCTGTAGAGATTGCTGACCATCTCACCCTCCATGATGACCAATGTTCCCTTTTCCACCTTCGTAACTCCACCCGCTACAGTGCACTTGCAGCCTTTGAAGTATAAGGCACCCAAAGAAATTTTATTTCTTCGTCAACCCGGAACATATATCACAGTCGTTAGGGGTTGAATAACATCATCATACACCTGGATCTCTACCGTTCTTATCTCAAATGCTCATCCATTTGCATTCTCCCCCATAAGAACAAATCCATCAACAATGAGAGTTATTTGCATCAAACCAATCTCTACGTAAACATATAATAGACAGAATCTGAATCCCAATACCATGAATCAACAACCGGATCCATACCTGTAGCGACCAAAACTGATTCCTTGTCAACTGAATCCGCACTTTCTTACACACTACCTCTTTCCGATTCTGATTCTTTTGCTTTTTCCTTCCACTTTGGCATGTCGCTCCTTCCCGATCCCGTCAACGCAGATCTGAGCTTTCCATCAAAGTACTTGGAGCAATCTACCGTTGACGACATCAAGTAACACTTTTCAATCATTGCTGTGTCATGGAGTCTAACACTCTATCCTGCTAATCTCTGAAGTAGTTTCTCCATCAAACACTTCAATCTGGCCCGTGATGCTTGAATCCATTACTATCATCGTGAATCTGTCAGTTTCTTCAGTCCCCCAATTTTCTGCCCATCAAACTGCCAATATCTTTTATCAACCTCGTAGATCTCGTCACCGTGAGCACGCTGGAAGAAACGGATCTGAAATCCGACTCCGGATGGCTTCGATATCGCAGAATTAATTCTCTACACTCCAATTGGTCAAACATCCATGTTGACCGTTGACCAGCCCATCTTCTTCCACAAACGCGTAGATCTCCTCACAACGAGTCCGTAGGCGGAAACGGATCTCCGATCCGACATCGGACGATCAAGATATCGCAGAAACAATTTCAGCCGTTGAATATGGTCAAACCTGCCTGTTGACCGAGCTGACGTCACTGCTGACGTCACAGCTTGCTGGCAAACTGGGCTTCTGAAACGGATCCGGGTCAGGTTCACCGGACTCGGAACTGAACTAAACTGCTTGCTCTGCTGCTATTGGGTCGGGTCGAACTGACTTGACCCGGCTTGAACCTGTTCTGCTGGAAACTGCGCTCTGCAGAATGGATCAGGTCCAACCTGACCTGACCTGACCTGCACTGGACTTGACCTGGAATCTGCTGCTGTAACCAGGTCAGATCTAACCCGACCTGGACCCGAACCTGGAGCCTGGGTTCACCTCAAGCGGGTCAGGTCAACCCGCGTGACCCGAGCTAGAACCTGAACTGTTCTGCCGGGCTTGTCACCATGGGTTGGGTCGGACCCAACCCGCACAAGGAACCGACTGGGATTTGTCTCCACGGGTCAGGTCAAACTAACCCAACCCGAAACCCAACTGACCCGGAACTTAGGTCGTCTTCAACCTCTGTTTGCTGCAGAAACCGGAAACAGGGGATGATACCCATGCGGTTTTCCTCTGCACACCGCCCTCACCGACAGCGGCGGACGGCGTACCGGCCGAAGGTGGTCCGGTGACGTTACACGACAGCGGCGACGACGAAGGAGACTGCGACGACCGGCGGTTGCAGTTTTCCTTCTGTTTTTTTTTTCTTTCTCAAATCCGACAACAAGAAAGGAAGAAAAAACAAAAACCTCCTGCTCCGGCAACTTCCAGCAACCAAATCCTCTTCTCGTCTTCTTCTTCTCAGCGATGATGGCCCACAAGGATCATGGCTGTGATCTCTTCTCCTCTAATTAATCTTCTTCTCCACACAGACCGATCTGTGTGGCCCACTTTTAACCAAAAGATCAGTACGATCTTGTCTTCTCAAAAAACCAGCCTTTCCTCTGTGAACCACAGAAACCGTTCTCTAGCCTTCTTACAAGTTTCAGTCGAGCACCATCGCCAATGACAGATGGGTCCGGACACGACGTGTCGATCCTCTTCTTCCACGCACATTCGACACTATCCGTCAATCGCAAAACCACGAGCGATCTCAACATGGCTCTGATACCACTTGTTGGGAAAAGCGGCGCAATGGAAACAACCCGTGATCAACGGATCTATCACGATCTACGCAAGCAATCACACTATCAAGCAATCACACACATGACACAGCAGTTTTACGTGGTTCGGCAACCATGCCTACGTCCACGGGAGGAGAGAACTATCTACTATGATCCCATCTCAATCCCCTCCGGATCTAGGGTTACAGTACATCAATATATATAGTTTCCGCTTGCTTGGCCACCAAGAAAACCCATACATAATGACTAAAATACCCCTAACCCTGAGTTTCGGTTCTGGCTAACCCAGACGACCGATCCGGCTAAACCGGAATACAAGACATAACCCAACAGAAAAACCATGAATCTTGATGGGGAAGTATTTTATTTTGGGAAGTCCGAGTATAATTTCTTTATAGAATTTCTTCCTCCCTCTTTTTTTTAATATTTTAAAATATTACTGTTATTTATTCTGACTGCTGATTCCCAATGATTAATATTAACTGCTATAATATAATTTGTTGACCTTAATTGGTTTCTTTTATGCATTGGTCTCTCTGTCTCTTTTTTAATTGTTGAGAATAATAACTTGTTTTAGGATTAGATAAATTTAGACAATACAATCTATGAGACAAATATGTAGGAGAGTTTGAAAGATTCTCAATTTTGTTCTTCAACCATTGTCATCTTATTATTTCTGAGTTGATGCTCTAGGCAGTCGCAAGTAAACTGAAACTGTATAAAGTAGCACACTGGCCAGGCCATGAACAAACTAGCTAGACCTTTGAAAGATGTCAACCATTCCACATGGGTAGTTAAAACCAAGCCAAAGCATTCAAAATGCCAATAATTTATATGATTGTTTATAACTTATAAAAACTAAGGCTTGACCAGGCCACTCTTTGGGATTTATCAGTAAATGTGTATTGGATAACAGCTGAATCTTTGTCTTGGTTTACCGATTGTGCAATATATATGTAGGATATGTTACTTATGGATGCATTATATAACAATGCCATGCAAATTATACAACAGTACTTTATACCTTGCAAATTATTCATTTTCACTCACCACATTGTTTGGTCAGTACATGATAATGAATTATTTTTAAATCATGGTAATCTTATTTTATTGGACCTCGATCCAGGATGAGGAGCTCATTGAACTAATGTTAGATCAGCAAAGATGTACGTGGTATTAAGGGTGGATTCACATGTGAAGGTTGGAACCTTCTAACATGGAACATGAAGAATGAGTTTGGTGCATTGTTTAGTAATGATAAATTAAAGAATGGATTTTAGGCTATGAAGAAGACATGTAAATATAAAAGCCATTTAGAACTCAATAGATTTGATTGCAATGAGACTAGAAAAATGACAACTACTGAACCCACAGTTTGGAGGCAGTATTTGGTGGTGAGTCATATTCCATACATTTAATATAAGTTTTTTTTATTAACATAATGATGCATAAATTTATTAAAACTAAAGTGTATTAATAATTATTGATAAGTACTTAAAAGGACATATTTGTATACATTATAGACCATTTTAAGGACTTATCAAGCTAAGAGCCCCTCATTTAGTGTAATATAATGGTTTCATACATTTTAAATTCATTGTAGTATTTTTCCTACACAAGTTGCCCAAAAGCACACTTTCTGCAAAAAAATCATGAAACTACCATTTGTGGAAAACTATTTTTGGAAAATCATGCCAAAATTATCTTTCTCATGAAATGAAGTAATTTTTAATCATCATTTATTTATTTAAATAAAGTCATGCTCAATGATGTCATTATACATTGTCATTTCATGAGAGATGGGCCCATAATCATGCACTTGTAATCTAACAGTAAATTTGTCTTTTCGTATAAAATTCAATTTACTTGCAGATAAATGAGGAAAAGGGTCCACAATCAAGGAATGATAGCGAAGAATGCAATTGAGGAAAAAAAAAAAGGAAAGAGAGAAGAAAAGGAATTTTCAAGAAATTGTAAAAAATTGCACAAGGGGCCCGTACACATACACATGTGGGGCGGCCAAGAAAAGCCCACTATCTTTGCTTCCATAATTCGAGATTATCTTTTGATATTTCAAAGATAATCTCAAGAAATCTCCAAAGAAAATTCAAAAAAGGAAGTCCAATGTAGAGAAGACATTTGCCAAAGGTAAATAAAAAATTGCAAGGAAGCCAACACACCATGTAATGTCCAGCACTATGGTGTAGCTCTTGGATATTAGACCCAACAAAGGAGATATTACAATTCCAACAAAGGAGATATTACGATTGAGGAAAGTTGACTATACAATGCAACAAAAGGTGAAATCTGGGATTGCATGAGACATCTAAGTGGCTGGTTGCACAATCAACCACATCATGTGGGCCCCATTTGATTCCAAGTGAAGAATTTTCTCTCTAATTTATCTCTTAAAGAATCCCAATTCAAGAAGATGACCATTACAAGAATAGAAATAAGCATCAATTTGCAGAGATGAACATCCAATCACAACCAACCATGGAAGACATCTCACGGCTAGGCAAATCAAGTGAGCCTCACTTCTCTCAAATCCAACCAAATTGAAGATCTCATAAAGGGAAGAAAAAAAGGAAATTTTGGTTTGGAAAAAATATAAATAGTTCACCCCATGGGACATCCAATGCATGAAAAAAAGACCTCCTCTCTCTAGCTCTCTTTCTCTCTCCACTCTCTCCATATCTTGCTACTCCATAATTTTTCTCTCTTCAAGAAGGCTCTCCCAAACTTGAATCTTCCACTAACAGAGGATCTTTCATCCAAGATCATGCAATGTTTTTAAATTCTATCTTTTATGTAAAAACATTCATATATAGTAAAAGTATATTTATTGTTTTCTCTATTTACTTCTTTTTATTCTTTGATAATGAATGCTTGATATTTTGTTTTTAACTTTGTTGTTTTTGAATTGACAACCCAAAGAGCCTAAGAACCTGATTCGAACAAACATGAATCTGGTTTAAAAGAAGAGTTTAAAAAAAATAATACACTTTCACACTTTTTTTTCATTGTTTTTCACATATTTAAATTACTGTCTTTTCACACATTTATTGTTATTGCACAATCCACATATTTAGTTTCTTGTAATCCAGACATTTAATTTTCTGTACTCTTTTTATTCTCTATCTCTGCTTATGTTTCTCTCTCTCTCTCTCTCTCTCTCTCTCTCTCTCTCTCTCTCTCTCTCTCTCTCTCTCTCTCTTTGTGTTTATAGTTTATCAAAAGTTTGGTGGTTGAATGAGTTGTAGATTTTAGTTTCAACATGTTTATGGCATTGAAATTTTCAAGTTTTAGAGCCATTAACTAATTAGAGACTCAGATCCAACATATGTTGTGGACGCCGACCTTTACATATTGCAGAATTTCTCTTGTTAAAAAAAAAAAAAAGCAGTGCACATTGGTGTATGCCTCACATGTTAATATGGATGGAATGATTTTGTTCAGAGTATTGAGGGCAGTTAGGAAACATTTGTTTGCATGACGTTTTGAAGCGAAAACTAATAACGAAAATGGAGTTTGAAAATTGAATTTAAAACACACAGTGAAACGTACCAAACAGTCCACTACTTGGAGGCTTTTGAGGCAGAACTCAATCCACAATTGAGTACATTCAGTTGGGTTCTGCTTATGATAAATTGTGGATTTTATTTGAATATTTAAAAGCTCTGAAAGATCATGATTTGACGTGGTGTTTTGAACAAGTTAAATTACTAAAAACAGTATTTAGTAGCATCCAAAATAGAAATTCAGCACATGCAGTTTGGCAACCAAACATGTTAAGTTCGATGGGGAGCATACATAGTTTTGATTGGAAAGTTGGTAGGCCACAGGAGTTGTTGGAAACATTTGCTAAAACTGAGTTTTTTTTTTTATCTCAGTAGTACCTAAAAATAATGAGTTTTCAGGCGTGTAAACAGGTCCATAAACAGTCTCACATGAATATAAAATTTTGGCCACATACTTCATATATCATGCATATCTCTCTTGTTCTTAAATTTTTTCTTGTTGTTTTTTTAAATTGAATTCATGCATTCATTAAGGGTGCTTTCTAATTTAGGTTTTCGATGTGATTGGCCTAGTTTGATTCTAACTAGTTTGATTCTAACTTAGGTTTGTTTGATGATTTGTTTCTATTTTTAGTTTGTTAATTTGATTTGAATGAACTTGATTTGAATGTTTTATTTTTGGTAGGTTTTAATTATAGAATGTTTCAAATTTAATGTATTTATGTGTTATTTTAAAGTGATTTGAGATTTTTTTTTCCCCTTTTTTTTAGATTAGGATTTTTTGTTTTAGAATTTCTTTACTTTGGTAATGTATTTAATTTTAATTATAGTAGGAATGAATGTAATTAGTTTTTCTTAAGCTAGTTTTAGATTTTTCTTAAGACAAATGTTGAAATTACCTTAAACACAAAATTTTCTCATGGATTGACCTGGTCTTACCAGTCTAGTACTACATTGCGGCTCTACACTTAGAGCTCACAATCAATTATTTGCATACACATCCTAAAGCCATTCAATATACTGGCAAAAGCATGTCGTATTGGGCATCCTCGGCAATCATTTTTGGGGATAGTGTTGCAAATGAGAAGGATGGGTTTACAAGCAATGATCATGAGCAGGTGGAAGCAAACGTTGATGATGACATAGGGTTTACACAAGTTGATGAAATGGATAATGCTTTGGAAAATTAAGATAAATATAATGAATTATCTGTAGGCAATGCGAGAAAATACTGTAATAATTCTTCTTCAACCTCTCGTCATACAGCAAAAACCTGTAGTAATATGGGTCAAGAGCTTATTAATACAGTTGATAAGATCGAAAATACAATGTCTGAATATGTCAACAAGCGATCTAAAGAAGGTTGAAAGTTCGGGGAATCCCAAATTTTTAGATTGCATGTTCAATAATATGCAGTGGAAGAAATATACCAAACTTGCAAGTAAATCAATCAACTACACTAAGATAAGGCATGCAAAGTCTTGACACAAAAAACCCAAATGGGAAAAAACCATATCTGAAAAACCAATCATATAACCTTTCTAGTCTTCCCAACCTAAGGATTGTATTTATTCTTGCACAACTCTTTGTTGCAACAACTCCCCGCTGTTCACAACTCTCCCTAATTTATACAACACCACCTTGAATCAGAAGATGAATGATCTTCTATGAAGAAGTCGAAGCCACAAAGTCTAAAACTCAAAGCCTCAACATAATCTCTCCAATGGAAGCTATAAAGAAGAAAGGTGATCTCCAATATATAATCTCCACTTAGAATAATAGACCTATACATTAAGGTTGAGAGAGGATCCATTTTTATATCCCACATTTCGTGACTCATAAGGATAGTCTTTGTAAAACTCAAAATACTAATTATGGCACAAACAAGAAAGAATTCATTACAGGTCAAGGGGTTTCTGTACTCCATCTAATTGATCGAGTAAGTGTCTGATCAATCGGGTATCGCCTTTGCCTCAGGTCTAATCGATCGGGTAAAAGCGGATCGATCGAATAACCCTGTTCCTTGTTTTCTTGATTTTTTTCACTTCAACTCTTTGGAAGACACAAATCACACTCCATTCAATAAGAACTATAAAATACAACTCAATAGAATAACAGTTTTGTCCAACCTAAGAATTAGCCAATGACAGAAAACCTAACAATATCCTCCTTTGAAAATTTATGGACAAAACTTTCGAGACATACAATTTATCCAAAAATAAATTACATTGAGTAAATTGCTCTAATAAAAATTTTGTACCATTAACTTCAGCTGTCTTCGTACTCTTTTTACTTCCCATCTTTGTCCATAATTAACAAAAGTTATGATATCAACATGTAGTATATCTATCAATTAGGATCCAACAGTAACTTCCCCTCAAATTTAACTCTCTCTTAATGGTATTTTTGTAGCAACTAGGGGTGAGAAGTTGATCTCCTTGGCGAAGGGCTTCTAAATATTGGTACTTACACTTGCGAATTTCAATATTTCAATGTAGTGTGTACCAACACAATAGTTAAATCAACTTTCTTGACACAAATGGTTCCAGTCTGATCTCTGGCTCAAACAGTTGTTTCTTCAAATGCTTGTTCTTAGGTAAAGCTTTCAGCTTGTTGCAATTGGGTTGATGTATTATTTAATTCCACAGTGATGACATTGTTGGGAGGCAGCCGCCAAGATCCATAGATATTACATACATATTACTACAGACATATCTTTAAACGATGATAATTAAAGAACCATACCAGTGAAATCTCTCTGATTTGATTTCGGTCTCACAGCAACTCAAAAATCTCAAGACCTTATACTATATTCCTCTATGCTCGAACTCACATTGGGGTGTGGGCCTCTTCTGCAAATTTTTTTTGTCTTAAAACGAGATTTCTCCTGTTATTTTTCCTAGAGAGAGATAGTGAATATTTATAAGCTACAATAGGGACCTTAAGAAGAAAATAAGGAATAAGCTTCTTATGAAAATTGGAAAACCTAATTCGACCCAAATTAAAATCTTAGTTCCATAAATTATAATTCAGTCCACTAAAGAATTATAATTGCACTCATGTCCTTATTCTCAAAAATATTTTGAGCTTTTTATTATTTAATGCTTATTAAACTCTCCACATTAAGATTTTAAATATCCATCGATTAAATAATTAATGATACCTATATTTAATTGATATCTTTGTGATTCCTCGAGACCTTACACTTAACTTATTGGATATGTCAAAAGCAAAGTCCACCTGCAGGGTTTGACATAATCAAAACTTATTAACTTCATCAAGGGGATATCATCAATCTCTATTATAGAACGTGGATTCTATCAACAAACTAATATCCACCATACATGTCGCGTAGTCATCCAATTTATTGATATTATTGACTTATAAAAGGTTTTACTCCTTTGTAAATCAAAATGCCAAATACTAAATGTATATGTCCATTATTTATATCGGGATTAAAAGTACAAGCACTTATAATAACCATTTTGATGTTAATTATCTTATATAGTCAATACAAAAACAGTAAATCCAAAAGCGGTTCTATTCAATACACACAAAATATACTAGCATAATAAGTCGAAACTATACCGTTTCTCACAACCAAGACAAGCCTGCTAAAATATCATGCTATAATCGTACCGATAGAGTGTCTAACACAGTCGAGATTGTGAACAACAACTTATATTCTATAAGGACTGACAAATAATTCTTCCGTGTGTAAGTTGAACTCTACACATTAACTTATATACTTTATAGAATAAAAGACACGCACATGCATAATAAATAACAATGTAACCATTTGCCCATACAAATTTTCATTAAGATGAAAAGACAAATTTTACTAATAAATAAATTAGTCAAAGAAAAATACATAAAAATATGCTTTTAGTATAAATTTCCAACAGACATGTGGTTGTCGCTTTAGAATATGACACATTCTTCTTCTTTGTACTATTAACAACATGATTTGTACTTGCAGTATGTTGAGTTGCAGGTGTTATAGAATTCAAATCAAAACTTTCAATAAAAAAAAGTTTTACCTTTAGCCTTTGAAGTGGATGCATATTTATCATAACCAAGACCGCGCTTGTCATTAGGCCTTTTTTTTACTATTCCAAATGTCATCAAGAGTCATTGATTGATGTGAATTTAATCAATCTATTTAAAACTGTAATTGCATAGTCGTCTTGTTGGGACAGTGGTAAATACATTTTGATCCCACAGTGAGCACTTTTGAACTTTTAAATTAAAAATCTGATTTTTTTTCAAAGGAAAACAATAATGAAAAAGGTGTGATATGCAAATTAGAACCTAAATAAGTTTCTAAAGTTAATAACAATGATACACTAAGTTATTCAAAAGTCCAATTTATACAATTAATTTACCCTTTTTGTCTCAATTATTACTGAGATTAGAAATAAATCAATGTTTCTGAACCAGATGATTTGACTATTATAAAAATAAATTTTTAATTAAAAAAACAAAATCAATACCCAAGATCTCCTTCACCTCATAAAAGAATGAACATCCGAAACATCACCTATCAAACTAGGCATAAACTATCAAAGATAACTACAAATCTAAGCATAATTTATCAAAGTAAATATAAATAATCAAAATTAATTCATTACCAATATAAATCAGAGGTCTGCCTTGCCTTTAACATGAAGACAGATCTAGTATTCTAATAAAGCATTCATTTAAAAAAGATAATAAAATAATAGAAAAATCACATAAATTAAATTAAAGATCTAATTAGCTTCATCTGTGTGCTCCAATCCAAAGATCTAACCAGCCATTGAAAAGAACTCCATGAATATTTTCATTAAAATCATTAAATCCTTACAATGATTCTCTTAAACATCTTCTCTTCTATGCCTAACTTCTTGAAAGAAATGCCCTAAAAATAATAATAATAAATAATGGAGGGAAAAGTGCTGGAAAAGGGAGGGAAAGAGAGGGTAGAGGAGAGAGAAGTTTCTCTCTTAGAGGGGGTGATAGTCTTGGACGTCCAACATGGGTTCTTTAAATAGGAATTGGAGCCCCTTATTGCCTTTTTTTTTTTTCCTTTTTTGTAGCTTGTAAAGTCTTCCTTTTGCAATGGTCTCTTCGCTTAGCCTCTAAATTAGCAAAAACTTAGCAATTGTGGATAGACCCTTTCTTGTTTTCCTTTGAAAACCAATCTCTATACAAACTTTTCATATTTAAAAGATTCTCCACTCATATGAAAATAAATCTTCTAAGGAAGCTTTTCTTATTGAAATTTCTTGAGGATTTTTTTCAAATCTTCTTGAATTATCTTTAAAAAATTAATCCAGGTGAGAATGGTGGACGTTACTTTGATCTTCAATATACTTCACTTGAGTAGAGATGGACCCCTCCCAAAGTTGTGGTGTAATATAAAGAAAGTTTCCAATCTTTTTACAATTCCTCCTAAAATTAGATAGCCAACTTTCTGAAGCTATAACTTTGTCATTTCAGTTCATATAGACATCTACTCGAAAAAAGCTTTCCAACGGTAGGTAGATTGTCCAATTCCGACGCTCGATTTGAAAGTCATGACTATTTTAGTCCATATCATCCAAAGAAAAATGGAATTGACTTTTCACTTTTGAATTCCTCTTCTTTGACTTTCCTTTTTTTAGATTCTCTTCTTTGACTTGTCATTTACATATGTAAATTACTTACATGTGAAATACAATTTTTGTTTGTTATTTTCACACTCTTTCAAATGTGAATCTTAATTACACCAATGGTTGATATGTATTTTAAAAATATCTCAAGATCCATGTTGAATCAACACTTGAAATTTAACTTTCTAACTAAAAGTGACCTTTTGAATAAGATTAACGGTTCGGATCATGAAAATGAGGCCCACAAAATCCCAGAAATTAAGGTCAACGGCCTAAATTGTTTTATAAATATCTCATAACATAAGATGATCCAACAGTTGAAATTTTGTACCATGGCTGTTATCATCATTTCAAACATTTTGGACGGTTCAGATCTTGCATTTGAAGAATACAAGATGCAAAAATTAAGAAAAACCGGGCTGGCAGTATGCATCTACTGGCTGAAACATTCTTTTTAAGATATCTCAAGATCTATGATGAATGAAGATCTGAAATTTGGTTTCTTAGCTGAAAATGGCTTTCTGAATAAGATTAACGATTCAGATTGTGATAACAGAGCCCACAAAATCCCAGAATTAAAGATCAACGGCCTGATTTGTGGCTTAAAGATCTCATAATGTTAGTTGATCCAACGGCTGATTTTTTACACCATAGCCATTTTTGGCATTTCAAATAACTTGGACGGTTCTGATCATGACTTTGGTGGCCGAAAAATAAAAAATGTGCTGGGCGTGAAACACTGTTCACGCCCTATAACGGCGCCATTTGTGTGCTAGGTGGGAATCATTTTCACACCTACTGAGGTGTAAAAAGTTTCTACTCTTTTTGCTTTTGATTTACACACCAAAATCATATGGAATTTACACACCACATGTGTAAAATATAGAAACAAATATGAATGTGTGAAACCATTTCACACGAGTAATGTTTACATATGTAAATGGCAAAAAACAAATAAACCCATAGTGTATTGGGCTGGCTGAAAACTCATGCCCTTGCATGTCGGAATTCCTTCCACTTTGACTCTACAAGAAATGTTACCTACCTTTCTTTCCATATGCTCTTTTTGACAAAGTTCTTTGAGGGATACTTGGTAAATAGTTTCCTTGATTCAAGCAAAAATACATCTTTCAAATCCATGAGATGGCTGGACATGACTTGATTCTCTCCTTTTAATCTTTGTGCATAATTTTCTTTTTATTAAAAGAAATATCCTTTTTTGACTTAGGCACTCCAAGAGATAATGTAGAAATATTATCTCTTAAGTATTTTATCACAAATTTAGCCAAAATCTTGGCTGGCAGAGGACATCCTTGGTTGTGAAATTCACTTTCCCAATTTGTGAGTTTTGCTCCCTTTTTATCTCTTGTGAAGATTTCTCCAAATTGCACTTTCCTTTGGCCTCCTCTTAGTAAATTCTTAGAAATTTCCTTGTATTATCTCAAAAGATAATCTAGATTCTGTGCCAACATGGATGATGGGCCCTCTTAGACATCCCACACATGTGGGCACTTTCATATGTGCACCTGAGGTCCACTTGATCATTTTTGCATTTTTCTTCAAAAATTCTTGCTCTCTTCTTTTCTTTCCAAATTTGTATTCCTTACCTCAATCCTTTGTCGTGGGACCCTTGTTATCATTTTTCTACAAAAAATATATGAAATTCATGTGAAATGACAATTCTACCCTCAGGTCACAAATGCTTGAATGTAGGCTCACCTCTCATGAAATGATAGCATATGATGACATCAATGTGCATGATTTTAATTGAATAAATTAATAATAATGAAAATTTATTTTATTTTATGAGAATATAAATTTTCACAAAACTTCCCAAAATTAGAATTCTAAAAATAGTAAGCATCATGAATTTATGCAAAAAGTGTGATTTTTGAGCAAAATGTGTAGGAAACACTACAATGAATTTAAAATGTATGGAAACATGATATTACACTAAATGAAGCTCACTTGGCTTGATAATTCCTTAAAATTTTCAAAAATAACCCTGAAAAAGTACGCTTTTTTAAGACTTATCAATCTGTACATTAGGGTTGAGGTTCTTTCATGGATTTGCAATTTTTTTAACTTTGGGATGTCAATTTTTGGAATTCGTTTAACTTTGATAATTTTTTTTGGAAATGGTCTAACTTTGAGATTATTGTTTATGGATGTGAAAATGTTTTAACTTTGATATGCCAATCTAAGAATGTTTTAACTTTGAAATGCCAATACTATTTATAGATGTAAGAATGCTTTATCTTTAAGATGTCATTGTTGTTTATGGATGTGGGAATGTGAATGTTTTAACTTTGAGAAATCATTATTTTTTATGGATGTGATAATGTTTTATTATTGAGATGTTATTGTTACTTATATTAGCTTTATTTTTTTTATGAATGTGAAAATTTTTATTATTGAGATGTTATTGTTATTTATATTAGCTTTATTCTATATGGTATTGCAAATCCTAATTTTGTTTCAAAATGGATAAGAATATAGAATTCATTTTTTTTCTTCTTTTTCTTTTTCTTTTTTATTTTATTTTATTTTATTTTATTTTTGTGCCTAGTCAGTTGCTCTTATTTGTGTACTTGGATATTATTATTCATACGGTTATATAGATAGGGTCCACAAATCTATCTTTAGCAGGTCCACAAATCTATCTTTAGTGGTGATTCTTTAGTGAGTGAATTATTGATTGGAAATGAGTGCAACTACTTTGATTTATCACGGGTGAGCAAGGGATGTTATATGACCTTATCTCATGCGTCTAGTAGACTTACGAAATGTTAAAAAGGAGGAACAGGTTACAATATTTTTGTTCACCATAACTTACAATGAGCGTTATATGCATGAAAAAATTCCAACGCTTTGATGAGATTATTAGTAGGTACTTCAACAAGGTCTTGAGTTCAATTTTGTGGCTTTCTCCTCATTATATTAAGCCCTGTAGATGAATCATATGTTATACCCTTACTTCGAGGTAAACTTTATTATCATTTAAATTTGGTTCATCTCTTATAATAGGTTTATAATAACTTGTTTACCATTAGGATCATATCAGAGTAATTGACAAAACACATACATTGGCATGGGCTGGTTTGAAAGACCAAGTGCATTACCGAAACGTGAAAGGCTTCCTATCACAAAATGTTATGGTTGTTGTATCCTTTAACATGCAATTTCAATATATATTTTCTGGGTAGGAAGGTTCGACTTTTAACTCTAGAATCTTGTAAGATGCATTTTGGAGGCCAAATAATAACCTTCAAGTCCCAACGGATTAATGTCAATCCATATGTAGTATAAATAAATAATATTTTGGAGAGAATATTTTTTATAGGTAAATATTACGTGGTGGATGCGGGTTATGAAAACACTTGTGGATTTGTTACACCTTATCGAGGGGTATGATATCATCTAAAAGAGTGGTCAACCACACAAGCAGCACAAACACTGCATGAACTCTTCAATTTATGGCATTGTACATTATGCAATTTAGTGGACTGCACTTTTGTCATATTGAAGGAACGCTTTCCAATCTTATAAATAGTACCACTATATCCTATTGAGACACAAGAGAAGATTGTAGTGGTTTGTTGTATTATGCACAACTATATCAAACAATGGAACTATAATGATAAGTTTGAGGACAATCATGTGCAAGAGACGGACATTGATGAAGTCATAAATTTCAAAGAAGATAAGGAAATTGGATCCGTTGCGAGGGATCCAAACACTCGATTTCCATGTGTGCTTTGAGCTGTAATTTCCCAACAAATGTGGAATGATTATTAATATTTAATACGTATTTTAAAGTATGAAGTTTTTCCACTTTTTTAAGAACAATGGTATCCCTTGATGTCAAGTATTTGTTTGGAATTTAGGTAGATGGAACAGTGAATATGGTTGCCAATGGTTTCATGTTGAATGTGATTCCTCCACACATATTCTAATCTCTCAACCAACAAAAACTCACACAAATAGTTTGAAGGAAATTAGAGAAGCCACAGGAGAGAAAATAACCTATGAATGTATGAATTCTAAAGAGGTAGAGGATTCCATTTCCTTATATAAATATACCTGTATGCTTGTTCCAGTTGAGATTGAAAAAAATTAGCCCTTTCCCTCCTTGACAACTGATATGGTCCTTGGCCATTTAAAATTCACATGCAGTGCCATGGGCTATGGTGAATAGGTTTCAATAACAAGGTCAAGGAACCACTCCCCTCACTAGTATTGATATGATGGGGCATGCCTTCAAAGATCTACACCATACAACCATCCTTGTTTTATCCTTTTTCCTTTATCTTGTGGAGGAGGCTTCCTGTATAATCAAGTCATAGGAAGAGAAAAAGTAGAAGCAAGAGAAAATGTAAGGGAAAGTTGTATCTTTGCATGGTCTTGTTACAAGCACTAAATCTTGAGACATAATCTGATGCAGCATACTTATGAACTCAAATTCATGTAGTTTCTCTTTGCCAGTGAAAGCCAGTATTTGGCTAGTATGGGTTCTATTTTGCTATATTGTAGGAGAAGTTCTTGTTTGTAGGTTATGTTGTTGTTTGGTCCTGTTGGCCCTGTATTGTTTAGTTGCTTTGTTGTCATGTGGTTGTCCTGGGTTTGTTGTATCTATCTCTCGTCTAAGCCCAAAAAAAGAAAAATCCTCATGATTTGATATGCTCTGATTCTTCACTGTCAAGGTTTTATCTATATTTACCACAGCCAGCCAGGTTTACAAGTCTCATTAAAGGGGGTAAGTGGTATGGCTGACCTTAGTGAACAACTCTGGAGCATTGCTTCTTGTTCTAATTTTTAAAAAAAATTACATCCAAGTAACTTTTACCATAGAAAAAAAAAACTATCCTACTAACTCATGGTTTCCATCAAGCCTTTTAACTTTCAAGCTACTATTTGTAGTCCAATTAATATGTCTTCAAGTAATTAATTATTTATTTATTTATTTTTTTCTAAATATGCTTTCAATTTAGTTATCGCTTTCTATAGTCAGTATTTTTCTGTGGAAAACTATTGCACCAACCGAAAGAAATGCACTTTTCAATAAGAAAACCACAGCCACACCAAACAATATTATATGAAAAACAGTATTTTGCACCAAACATAAATTTCAAACTTCCATGGAACTCCTTGCCTGAGGTTTCCAATTACCATGAAAATTGCTGACGTATCAATTTCCTTTTTCTGCTAAAGTTCTAGCAAACATAGGACCCACTAATCTAAAACAAATAATTCCCAAATTTTAAATAGCATCAATTAACAAAAGAAAAATAAACACAAATGGGTCCATCAAATCAAAGGCCGAATTTATTGTAATTAAAAATCAAAATTTGGGTCACTACGTTCTTCCCACCTTAGGGCACGTTTGTATACACACCATTTCTGCAGAAAGAAAATTGCCATATCAACAAAGTTCATAGAAATGAGTTCCATAGGAAAAGAGTTTCGCAAAAGTACAAAAGTTGATATTTGGTGCAAAATACTTTTCCTTGGTGAATTGGAGATAATGTTGTTTAGTGCAATTGTGAAATATTTGATGAAAATCATACAAAAAAGGGCAAAAAGTTGGGTTGAGGGTATAAAGAAGGATAGAGAGTATATAAATAGGAAAAGAGGGAAGGGACATCATAGTATAGAAAGAGAAAAGAGCCCGAATAAGGGGGTGTAACCCACAGTAAAATGAAAAGAGGGCGAACATTTCTGCGAAAACGGAAGTCTGATAGCCCCCATAGAAACTTTGTTTCCAACCTTATCAAGGAAAAGTTTGACGTAGCAAAAAGGTGATTTCGAGGAATTGTGCTACACCAAATGCATTAACAACGAATTTTTCAAAAAAAAAAAAAAAACCATCCACTTTTCTGCAGAAAAATATTACACAAACATGCCCTTAAGGAATTTAGTCCTCCAAATTCTACTCATTTAGTAACAATTAATTAGAGAGGAACCTAGTTGGGGTGTTACAAAAAAAGAGAAGGAGAAATTCATAAGAAGCCCACGAAGAGTGACCTTTACTCTCGAAGTCGAGAACAGCGAGACCATCAACAATTGAAAACCCAAGATTTAGGTTTTGTCTCCAATCTTTTCTATCTTCAACATCTTGGGTACTTCTGCAACTAATCATTATCTCCTATACTATTATTGTCATACATCTGCCCATTGTCCCTTACATTTCACTTTCCTTCCAACATTTCATCAATAGCATTATCTATGGCTTTTTCTGCATCACCCTCTTCCACTGTCATGACCTCAACATCCTCTTCAACCACACCTAATCTTTTCATATCAAATATTACAAACTTTATTCCCATCAAGCTGAATAGTACTAACTTTTTCCTATAAAAATCCCTATTCCGACCCATCCTATGTAGCCATCATCTAGAACATTTCATTGACTCCTCTAAAATTGCCCCACCTTGGGAAATTGTTGATTCGGATGGAAAATCCTCTCCACATCAAGTCTTCTCTACTTGGTTTGAACGCAATCAAACCCCTCCTAGATCAATGCTACACCTTAGATTCAACCTCTATATCATCGGCAAGGAGACAACAAAATATGCATGGGAGTCCTTGGAGCATTATTATAGTTCTATCTCCTGCGGTCACATTATTGAGCTTAAGAATCATCTTCAATATGTCAAGAATGCCTATTCTACAATGCAAGAATATCTCCATCAAATCAAGGTGATCGCCAATCAACTTGTAACTTGCGGTGCTTCGGTCAATGAGGAAGATCTCCTTCTTTATACCCTATCAAGTCTTCCATCCATTTATCATCTGTTTTAAACTTCTATTCACACCAGATCACGACATGACCTAATTTCATTGGAGGAGCAACATACTCTACTTGTTTGTGAGGAGTTCAGTGTTGTAGACGATGTTGTTATAGAGTCCTCCACTACCTTCATTGCTAACAAAACTTCATCTACTCAAAGTTGACTCACTACAGGTCCAAATTAGCATCATTGCAAACCCCCATGGTTCCTCCACTCAATCATTTCATAGCCCCAGCAATTGTTAAACTATTCCCTCAGATGCTCCAGGCCAACGACAATTTCCACTAGGTATTGCTGGATTTATCCATTATATCTTTGCACAAATCAACATTAATTATTTGTTATGATTGCACTCAGTATTGCTAAATTTATTCATTTGATCTTAAATTAGATATCTTTAAAACTCTCTGCGCATTTAAAAACTATATTAAAAGGTTTCTTGAATCCAAAATTAAAGTGTGTAAATCAGATGGAGGTGATTTACAAGGACATCATTTAAGCATTTATTTTCTTCCACTCGTATTGTTCATCAACTCTTGTCCCTATTGACATGCAAAAGAGTCCGAAAGAAATCAACAAGCAGTTCAACAAAGCAAAGTTGGGCCAAGACTCAAACATGACTCAACAAAGCATAAGCAGCTCAAGGACAAAGCCTAAAAAGACACCATGAAGTCTAAAAAAAAAAAAAAACAAGTCAAAATACTTCAAAAAGTGAGAAAAGGTATACACGAGTTGACTGAACAAGTCAATGGCTTATGGCATAGTAGCCAACAGAAGAAAGTGATTAGCCGACAATTATAACTTGTAGCTGAGCTAGATTTGTTCAAGTCATTCTAAGCATATTTCAAGCTAATTAACATGATTCAAGTGATAAAGATCTGGCTACCACCACACATGATTGACTATGAACATCCCTACCCACTTATACAGGTAGGTTGCAATATCACCACTTAGCAAAACAACGAAAAAGAATGAGCACGGATATCCCTATTACTAGTATTTCTGTCGATATTGAAGTTTGTGGACTTTTTTTATCTTCACAAACTATAAGGGAACTCTTATTTTATTTCTACTTGTATCATAACTAGAGTAGCAAACCATGCCCGAACTTAGCACGAGCAATATATAATTAATAATATTTAAAATTATAAAAACATTAAATAATATCTAGTATAAATTAAATCTAAACTCAACTCATCTATGCAGCTAAATAGTCTAAGACCGGCCCAAGTACTCAAACTTAAAGTCCAAGCCCATGCTAAAGCAAGCTGGGCCAGATAGGGACTCAAGCTGTAAATGTATTATGTTAGGCTCTACTTTAATAAAATGACTAATAGTTTAAGATAAGAGATTCGGATTAGTAGAAGTGTAGATAAAAATAGATTCTTTCATAAAATAATTAATATTTTAAAATAAGAGATTTCCGTCATTAGAAATTTAGTTAAGGATAGGTTCCAAAAATTTCTCTCCAATTCAAAATCGAAGCAAAATCAAAATCTCAATTGAGGCTTAATTTTTGGATCAATTAAGAAATTGGAGCTCAATTGGAAAATCAAATCATATCCAGTTCATATATAATAATGGGTAAATTCCCACACTTTGAAAAGTCACTAGCATTTTGCCATCACATGTACCTTATATCTTTTTTTTTTATAAGAAAAGTTTCATTTGCAGAAATATCAAGAATAGTAAATAGCATCATAAGAAAAGTTTCATTTGTAGAAATATCAAGAATAGTAAATAGCATCCACTAAAACATTTTGCCAGAATGATTTTGAAATCATTCTAGCAACAAGTACCTTATATCTCAAAAAGCTAAAACTACGAATACTTTGTTACTAGATTATAGTCAATATAGTTTGGATAAGGTTTTAGCCATAGTTAAACCACGGTTAGATGGAATAAATTGATAACATTTGGTTAATATCTTGGGAGCTTCGGCCATAGCTCCCTAAATATTTTACCACACCACATTACATCCAGGAAATTTCCCTTTGCCATATTAGGTTGCTCATTAAAAATAGATCCTGATAAATGACAACAATAAACCTCCTTTCATATGAAGACAATGGAGGCCTGCTTTTCCCATTTCTGTTTCTAGTTGCAGCCAGAGAAGAAATGAAGAAGGAGAAGGGATCAAGTCCCATGTCTCGGCCTCCGTCTACGAACTGGTAGCGGCGATAGAATTAGGAGCAGTAGCGAGAAGCAGCGACGGCGCAACGATGCACTCCAGCGAAGGCAAATGCAAAGCGTTGTGCAGATCATTACTAAGAAGAAGCCCATCAACCAAACAAAACATTGGTGCAGCGTGCCAAGACAAGGCTCCTTGTTTTTGTGGTCTTAGCCAAACAAATTTAATTGACACAAATAAAATATGTGTGTAATTGAAATAGATTAAATCTTTGTGTTAATGGAAACAAATTTAATCTGTTTGGCTAGGCTTTGCACACACAGATTAAATATATGTGTTAGTTTCAATTAAATTAAGATTTATCTGGTATTTTGACTTCAATATGTTATTTCAATCTATTTTTTAAATCAATCTTTTTATTTCAATCTGTTCTTTTATAATCTATTTTTTATTTCAATTTGTTTTTTTCTATTTTGAATTTTGAATTAGTTTTGTATTAATTCCAAAAAAAGATTTTACCTATTCACCCTCTCGAACAAATAAATTTCATCTCATCCATTTTCAAGACACGGATTTTATCCATTTAAGGATGCCCACATATAGAATTTATCTATTTGAGGAAGTCAACATAAAAAAAATCTCTTTTTTTTAATATTTCCCTTATCTTTGGATTCCAATGCATAAATTTTATCTGTTTTTTTTTTTTTTGTGGGGTTCAATCTCTCTTTATATATCTTCTCCCTTTTATTTCCAACAAATGAAATCTTATCAAATAGAAAAAACATGTTGGTATTTAATCTGTTGAGTTCAATAGAAAAATGCCAAAACAAATAGATTTTATCAATTTAAGGAAGCCAATAAGTAAAATCTTTATTTGTAAGGAAGCCAATAGATAAAATTTGTTTAAGAAAGTCAATAGATAAAATTTTTATTTGTAAGGAAGACAACAAATAAAATCTTTTTTTTTCAGTATTTCACCTCTATTTTGATTCCAACATATTTCAAGAAATTTATCTCTTGAGCAATTTTATCTGTTGGGTCATTTCCATCTATTTTTATTCCAACATATCAATGTTGACTGTTTGTCATAATGAACAGATCAATTTTATCCATTCCCCATTGTTTCTATTCCAATAGATAGATTTTATTTGTTTGAGGAACCAACAAATAAAATCTCTTTCAATTGTGTAATTTATCATATGAGAATTTGTATTCAAGATTTCATTTTGTCCTATTTAATTGATTTGCGATGATGATGACGAACTCATTTCTTGATACTAAATTTTTTTCCATCGATTGAGACCACGGGCAAATGTATGCCTATTTCTGATGATTATTATTTGTACATGTCTAAGTCTCTCTCTATCATTGTATTTCCCTTTTTTTTTGTTTTTTTAAAAAGAAATATTGTTTGTAGTTGAATGGCATTGACACCTTTAAAGACAGAATTTTCCTTCAGTTTTAAATGCCTAGACATTTAGCTGGAACTAGCCAAACTGAGTTTTGGAGCCACAATTTAGTCAAGTCCATATCAGCATCCAAGTCTAGTTTAATTTTTTAGGGAGGATAAACAAACTTGACTATGGGCTAAATCTCATCCTTACTCATTGTCACTTTAAAACTCTGCGTAGGATGAGTTTTGTCATGCCTCGGAATCCGAGATCCTTGGGACCCGCAAATCACGAGACACGACGGATCTATAATAACTAAAGTAAAAGAAAATTTAATTAATAAATCTTATTGAACAATAAGTACATGAGCAAATAAACTTCTACACATGCTACTAATGTTTAATGCGAACTTCTCACAACTCATTCCTCAATCTCAATCCCGCATGCAAGCTTGGTGTCCTCCATGTCGAGCTCAACAGCGAAATCTGGGAAAAAACAAAAGGGGTGAGTACAACTCTACAAATAGACCCACTATGAAACTATAGCAAACGGGTAACAATCAAGGTATCAAATTTAGAAGCCATGGTCTCGAACAAATCAACAAGGAGCAGAATATAGCAATCTCAAAGGTGATAAAGTCGAATAATAAGATCAAATTAAATATAAATTAGCAAAATCAAATTTCAGCAGAGTTTATATAAGACAGAGGAGATAAGCAAGATAATCCAACAATTAATCAAAATTATATAAATTGAGTTACGGAGTATGAATTAAGATTTTCAAGTGTAATTTCACAATTGTTTAAACCGTGGTAACAAGAGAAACAGTTCAAATCAAAATATCAATACTAAAGTGGTAATTAATACAAATGTGAAATAAATCATGAGCCAAAGTCATTAACTTAGGAGAGTCATATCTTTAGCATAATTAAAAACAAATTTAACAAGAATGAAAATGTACAATCTCCAAAGCAACAAAGAGAGTTAATCAAAACATCACAATTTAGAAGCAACATCCTAAAACCAATTTAAAGATAAAGCATCTCCGCAGTAAACAAAATATCAAAGTGTACTCGCTAGAATTAACCCTGTGCCAAGTATAAAGAATCCGCTAAATACAAGCCATTTTCATATCCAAAGCTGGCATGAGGCCTAAGATACCAGTAATCTTTACAAAACAAAGTGGGTCTAGCTGCAGATTAGGAATATCGCACAAAGGGTCCCAATCCCAATGTTATACCCAAAAGAACTAAAATCCACGTGTGAGTGTCCCCACGGTACGTTGCCCATACTTTAGAGAATGCATTCGAGATCAATAGTATACAAATAACAAAATCCAAAAATCCATGAATTTCCAATTCACGATTTCGAATGCACAAATAGGATGAGGGTTGGGAATGCAAATTAATCCAATGATATCAAGTTTTCATCAAAATTCTATTATTCCCAAATCAAATCACAAATCACTGATAATAATATACAAATCAATTTAATTTATAACAAGATGATGTCAACGGAAACAATATCAAGTCTAGCAAATTTCAAACAAATCAAAGGCAGCAATAATCCTCGAAAATCCTATGATTATTTCAATAAAACCCAAAATTACGATTTAAAGAAAAATCGAGACAAGGATTAAGAGACTCAATACTAAGGTACATAGTAAGACCACTTGCCTGGATCGACGGTGATTAGCTAATCTGACCTGACCTGGATGTCAAGTGTCTCAGAATGGGCTCCTGATAATAATGTTTAACAAATAAATTTAGCGATTGGGCTCAATGATTAGGTTCATGCACTAATTACTAGACTTGGGTTAGGCTTGAATGAAAGTCACGAACTTAGGCTTACATCATGAATAAAACCTATAGGTTAGGTTCGAGTACAGTTTTGATGCAGGTAGATTTGGCCCTAGGTTGGATAATACAAGTGAGTCAAAATAATTTGGTCATGCCTATATGTAAGTAAATTGAGTTGAACCTAGCCAATGACTAGTGAACGAGTTGAGGATTTAGGTTAAACAGATTTATCTAGTGGGTCAAGGACAGTGGGCTTCAAAGGTTCAGCTAAGTGGGCTTCGGATAACAAGGTGGTTAAGACACCATACTTAGTTTAAGTAGGTGGGTTTAGAAAATCACTAAGTGGGGTAAGAAACTTGAATTTAAACAAATACATCAGATGGGTCCTAACTGGGCTCGTCTTTGAATGGGTTAGTTTAGGTGGATTCTACATGTGTTGGTTATATATAAAGTCATAGGAAAGAGGGAGGTGAAACCGGGTTTAGCAATGGGTAGATCATTGGAGCAGAATGTGATAGAAAAGAGTTGCAGGTAGTAGAACAAGAAAAGAAGGTGAAAGAAGACGAAGAAGAAGGCAGTAGTTGCAATAGAGAAAGAAGTAAGAGGAGAAGATGATGATGAACCCGAGGTCTGGGTGCTGGTTCAAGTAAGTGCAAAGGAGAAGAAAGAAACAACAAGGAAAAAAAAAACAGAAGTGAACGAGTAGAAGTAAAAGATGAATGTATGTCCTTACCTCAGTCACTGGTCTGACTTGAGATGAGAATTTGAAGATGGTTACTTCTCTGTTGTAGAGGTGGGCACGGTGGCAGGGAAGAAGAAAAGCAAACTAGAGAAGGAAGGAAAAGAAAAAGAAGAAGAAGATGGGTTGTGCTCAGTTCAGGAACAGGGGAAGAAAAGAAAGGAGAAGAAGAAGGAAAGAAAGAAGGAAAGGAAGAAACAAGAAGGAGAAGATGGCTTGCAGAGATGAAACAAAGGGAAAGAGAATAGCAACAATCAGAAGAAGAAGAAAGTAAGCGGAAGTAAGAAGAGAAGAAACAAGGGAGGAAGAAAGCAGAAAAGAAGATGAACTCGTGGCCTGATGACGGAAAAAAGAGAATAAAACAGAGATGAAGAAGATTGCAGAAGAAGAAGAATATAGAGATGGGTTCTTGGTCTGGTGGGCCTCAACCCATCAAAAGGACTCATGCAAGGTAAAGGTGCAAGCTCTATATATATAAACACATTCACTTTCCTCTCTATAGGAGATGTGGGACTCGAGGATGTTACAATCCACGCCCCTTAGGGCTACACGTCTCTATGCAGTAGCTAGTTGAGAGTTAACTCTGATAACATTTGTCACGCCCTACCCTACACACATGAATGATATTATCCGCTTTGGCCTATGGGCCTTATGGTTTTGCTTCTGATGGGCTTCAACCCATCAAAAGGCCTCATACAAGGTAAGAGTGCAAGCTCTATAAATAAACCAATTCACTTTCCTCTCTATAGTCAATGTGGGACTCGAGGATGTTACAGTTTCGACTACTGGTTCGGGTGAGTTGGTTTCAGTCTTTCAGAACATATTAATGGAGTGATGAGTAAGGGAAGAAGGAAGATGCAGAAGAAGGAAAAACAAGAACGAAGAAGAGGATGACCGGTGTTGTGTTGCGCGGCTGGGTGATGAACGGTGCAAGTGAAGAAGAGGAAGAAAGAAAAGAAAGCAAAGAAGGAGGAAACAGAGAAGAAGGAAGAAAACTGGGAAAAAGAAGAAGGAAAAAAAAAGAAAAAGAAAAAAAAAACAGAACAGATGAAAAAGAATAAGGATGATGATGATGCCAAGGAGTTTGGTTTTTCCTAGGTTGTTGGTCATAATAAGAAGTGGAGAGAATGGTTGCAGGTGGGTGGAAGAAGGCGTGAACTACAGATCATGCAGTGGACGATATTGATTCTAGATCAAGTGAGTGGTGGTAACTCCCTTAACCCCAATTCTTGGGTTCAGGGCATGACACAGATGACGTCACTTTTCATTAATGTAAATACAATTACAATAGAAGAGGGGCATTTTCATTACTTTTGTCCTAAATGCTAACTAAAAAACCTAATGCAATGCTAAATTATTTCAGCTAGACTTGGTAGGTTAAGCAAAATATAATTGGAACTAATCTAGTATGAAATTATTTATAGGGACCGGCCTCTAAATATCCCTAATATCTTTATATCTTCTAGATATGTACATCATAAGGTGCTCATGGACTGGCCTTGGCCGAGTTGAGTAGAGCTTGGGCCCGGCTTGGATTAAAATCCTTAAGCCCAGCTCGGTTCGGGCCATAAGTGGCTGACCCCGCCCAGGCCATATAATGTCTATTAAACCCGAGCCCAGCCCAATAATATCTATTAAGCCCGAGCCCAAACCATATATTAATTGGGCCTAGTGCTATTTGGGCCCGATTATTAAGCATCCTTAACTTGGTCTCTTGTGGAGGCAACATAGCTATCTTGCACCAATTCCTATTTATACACACAATCAAGTCCGTATGAATCCTTCTAAAATGCAAAATATATATATATATATTAAAAGTGATTGCAATTTTCATGTAAAGCTATCTTTTCTGCTCTTTAAGTTAATGTTTCCTCTTTTTTTAATAAAAGCATATAACTCATTAACAAAACAAAACTGCATTGGTGCAACCAAGAAATCTTTATCTAGTACAAACCAATTAAAATGAACATTCTCTGCCTTTTGAATAATGTTCTTTGATAGATAATTTTTAAAATTTTTACTATGGCAGATTTGCATATAACATAAGCAACGTAACAGAAAGTTGTAACTTAATCCACCAATTTGGGCTAAGCCGAACTTCGGGATTGCTACCACTCACCCCAAGCCAGGCCCAATAACTTATACCTAAGGCCCAAACCCGGGCAAAAGTAAGCTTGGCCCAAGCCAACACAGCTCGTGAGCATCCCTCAGTACATGGGCACATCCACGGTCATATGTGGAACTCAGGGAAGTTTTTTTTTTCTAAATAATCAAAAGTTCCAATGCCTTTTTGGTCCACATGTTTGTATCTTTTTTACGTGGGATATGCCGTTGGAAAATGATACTCATTAGAAACTGACTATATTTGACGTATCCACGTAATAACAAGACTAAATAAATTATCAACCCATCCACCAATAGTGCCAATCTACATTGGACTCGCTAAGGGCATGTTTGGCAATAGTCCTCGGAGCAGATTCTCAACATGTGGAAAACCCCCTTGTTTGCCTACAGTGAGGAAAGGGAAAAGATGCCTTCCGCTCTCCGCCCTTAAGTGGAAATCCACGGTCGTACCCCCACCCCCCCACCCCACAAATAGGAGCCCGCACCCAAAAGGCAAATGAACAATGATTTTGGCATGCCTTTTCTTCATTGAATTAGTGAGTGGGCGTCCCATTGATGATCTAGACTAGTAGATGTGAGGAGGACCCCCAAAATAGCTATGGGACCATGTTTCATCCATTGATTCTTCTTAGATGTGATAATATTTTTAAAAAGGTAATCACAAGCATAGATTTGGACTTCTGTGGGCCCCTTTTGAAAAATCCAAACCATTAGATATAATCTAAAGGTCAAGAATGGCTATAGAACTAAGTTTTATAATGAATGAGGCTTAGTGGATCATAATATATTGGCCACAATGTTTAAAGTCATTGATTTTTTAAAGGTCACTTCCTTAGAAATCCTCTCTTTTGCCAAACTTGGTTTTTTTAAAAGAGGAGGGGTTGGTTCCAGGGATCAAGAGGAATTCTTTGAAACTATAGAATCCCTTCATCCCAGCAAAACGTTGCCAAATGTGTCCTAAAAGTCCAATCGGTCCATCTATCTACGTGGAACCTAATACATAAAGATATACTCATCTATGGATAATACCTAGTAGATAAAAATCATCCCTATCTGACCTTTATCTATATGGGACCACTAGATAAAGAATCAACTAGATGAAAGACCCAACCATACCCATCCTATATATCATGACCGTTTATATGTGACCCAATTCATCCACCCATCTACATCGGATACCCTAGATGTGATATAATACCCATGTACCCATCTTACCCAAAAGAACCATTTACCCATCTCTATGTGGGACCAACTAGACGAAGATCATATACTTCTTAAGAGCTTACCTAATTGGAAAACCCAACCCAACCCCGCCCCCCTCAACCCGTCCACCCTTCTAGGTGGAACCCCAGCACTTGGTAGATTTTAGTTATTTTTAGTGGGTCGCATATAGATAAATAGATCAGTGGGATCTAATAGTTCTCATTCTGCATTTGGTAGATTTTAGTTAGTTTTAGTGGATGGCATATAGATAAAGAGATCAACGGGATCTAATAGTTCTGATGTGAAAACCACATAAAAAGGTAGAGTGGGGTTTAACCGGTTCATTGGCAAGCCCACATATCACCTACTAAAAATCGATCAAACCAGGGTATGCCACTATTTCCACATTTGTGGGCTCCTCTTGTGCTTAATATATGGCCTTCTACATTGGGTCCCAACCAAACCCAGTTTACTTGTGTACCAAAGAGAGAGAGAATAGTACATCATTTTTTTATTATTTAATTTAATTTAATTTTTTTATACGTCAGTATCCCTAGGGTTCTTTTCTCATTACTTATGTAATTACAATAAACATGATTCTATAGTAAGCCTTGGTAATTTTAAAATGATTTTTTTGCATGTATCCCCCTAGGCCTTATAGAATTTATAAATAGCTCCTTGTGGTTTGGGTAGTTAGTGTGATATAACCCTGCTTTTTTATTTTAATACATTCCATGCATCCAAATCAATAGTTCTAATGAATATAGGCAACCACCATTAGATTTGTCTTGAATTTTTATATAATATATATGTCATAATCATTTACACAAATACTAAATATTTTGTCCCAAATTCCAACGATCTTTGTCGCAATAACTCTCTCTTGCATATTAAGCCTAATCATGTATTTTAAATTTTTGTCAATCCAACTGTGGATCGTGCTACATGAATCAACTATAATTAATTATAAGTACATGTGTTGAGGATCATTCCAATCAAAACGGATTCAATGAAATGGTCCACGCATCGATAAAAAATGGATATACAAAGGGTTACTTTCTCTTAATAAATGGAATTTAGTAACTATCAATGTCATAAGCTTTAGAGAGAAATAAATTCACCCTTTTGAAAGTATAGAAATAAAAAGATTGGCAAAAGTGTCACTTCACTCTAATAACTTAGGGAAATTTTCATATAAGGCTTTAAGTTTTGCTTTATTTCAAAAAAAGACACAAGTTTTAAAACTTTTCAAATTAGGGCCTAAGTTCTTTAATAAATCTTTAATTAAGGACATCCTGCAATTTTAAGGTATATTATGGCGACTTTTCCCTCAATTTTCTCAAAATACCAAAAATGCCAATCATTTAAAGCTATGACATAGGTTAAGCTGCTATTACAAGCAACCAATCAGCATGAGGATGCTAATTGTTCTTGATTATCGTGAGGATGCAGAGTAAGAAATGTGGAGAACATGGTGGATTTGATTGAAGAATTTATTTCAATGAAGGGTAATTTAGGTATTTTAAAAATATCCTTAATTAATGAATGTCCTTAATTAAGAACTTATTGAAAAACTTAGAGACTAATTTGAAAATCTTTAAAACTTGTGTCCTTTTTTTAAATAAGTCAAATACTTAAGGCCTTGTTGAAAATTCTCCCAAAAACTTATTATAGTTGCAAGAACTGTTAAAGGAGAAAGAGAGGAGTGGAGGCAGAAAGAGAGAGATCTTTTTATTAGAATTGGATGTGTACATAATAAGGGGGAAAGAAAGTCTTATTTATAAAATAAAATTGCTTCCTCTCCAAACAACCTAATATGACAAAACACTAACCCTAGTGCTTTCTTTATCTAATGTGGGAATCCATCTATGATAATACCTCTTATAACACTCTCCCTTGGATAACCACTATTCAATAACAGTTACCTTATTAAAACCTTATAAAGGAAAAACCCAGTGGGATTAAAACCAAAGCGAAAGAAAAATAGTATAACTTCCTACCAAATCATTTAAATTGGTGTTGAACGTGTATAATGCTACCTCATTAAATCCTTACATGGAAAAACCAAGTGGGACAAAACCTAGAAAAGGAAAAAGAGTACATTGCACATATATCCTAGGTAGTATGCTTTAATATGCCTACCTCTGATCAATTACTCCCTCTAATAATAATAACCTTTACATTGTTTGATGATAGGCTTTACTCATGCCGATCTCATGTACAAGCTTCTGGAATGTTGACTTTAATAATGACTTGGTAAACAAATCAGCCAAATTGTTGCTTGAACGAACTTATTTGACTTTAATCTCATTGTTCTTTTAAAGCTCATGTGTGAAGAAGAACTTTGGTGCAATGTGCTTCATCCTGTCACATTTAATGTATCATTTTTTAATTTGTTGAATACATGCCTCATTGTCTTCGTAGATAACGCTCGGAGTAACTGTACTATAAAAGGCAATTAACAAGAACTACGAATATGCTAAATTAAAAAATTTAGCCATATACGTTCCCTACTAGCTTCATAGAGAGCTAAAATCTCAGCAAGATTAGAAGAAATAGCTATCAAAGTCTATTTACTAGAGCGCCAAAAAATAACAGCATTACCATTAAAAAATACATAACTAGTCTATAATCGACCCTTATGAGGATCAAAGAAATATCCTGAATCTACATATCCTACAAACTTGGAATCTTTAAAATAAAAAAGTCTTAAATCAATTATACCATGTAAATAGCATAGGATATGTTTGATACCAATCTAGTACCTTTAAATTAGTGTAGAACTATATCTAGCAAGTAGATTCACTGAGAATGAAATGTCCAATCTAGTACACTATGCTAAATACATTAAAGCAACAATAGCACTTATATATGGAACTTCAAAACCTAATACCTTTTCATTTTCCTCAATTAGTCGACATGGATTTTTTTTATATCTAAAGACCGAACAACCATGGGAGTACTTAGTTGTCACAACCTGGGCCCAAGAAACCGGAGATTAGGATCTTCCCAATCAGGAACACGCGTACTCCCGTGTACCTGCCCCTAAACCTGATCTAGATGCACATACACAAGAAAACATTCACACATGCAATCACATTGTGCGCGGAAGCTATAAGTATCATTACATTATTCTAAATCAAAAGAACCAGAGAAAAAGACAATAATATAAGCAAAATTATATATACAGTATATACATTAGAGTCATAGTACAAAACAGAACAAAATGAGTGACAAAACAAAAGGTGAGGCAATGATATGCAATGGAAGCAAGATGCACAAAAACGCTAACGAGCGGCTCTTCGGAGGGGATCACTCATTCCCACTCATCTAGCTCAGAAAGGGTCCCTACAATCTCTTCCGAAGTCTGACTAACCTTCGTAGGATCAGAGATAGAACTAAAGCCTAAAACACCAAGAACAACAAGTAAATACAACGACTCAGCAAATATAAACAATCGATAGGTAACACGCATTGTATCTAACAGGAATTTATTACAGGAGAATTTAATAGAGGTCATGTTAGTATACTAGGCAATCATGCAAATGAATAAAACATACCAGTGGGAATCAATAATAAGCATACTAAACTAGGTAGCTACTTCATTTTGCCCATTCTCCTTATGAGGAGCAATCGGTAGTGAAAACAACATCGGCCAAATGGCTCTCGGTTTCCTGGGGTCCGGAATCCCCAAAACAATAGCACACTGCAGCGGCAACAATCAATAATACACCGAATGTCAACCCCGTTGGGTATCGTAATGCAGAAGCTGAGTAGAGCCAAGCACGATCAATCACTCAATCGATAAATCAATCAATCTCTGACTGGATGTGGGACTTCGGTCCCCCCTCGTAATCGAGTAGTGAGATATCGAGAGGTTCCCAAGGGGCCCCATACCCCTCCATCCAACTGATATCCAAGCTAAAGCTCAAATAAGCGTATATTAAGACATAAAGAATAATAAAGAAAACAGGACAAGATATGCAATCGTTACACAAGTACGAACATCCATGCAACTCAATGTCCATGTCAATGGCAAGATATTCGAAGTAACCCGAAACATGTCAAGACTTATTCCATACGATACACAATACACAAGATTTGAGGGCAAGAGCCGTGTGTCAATATGCTATGCAGTTTGATTAGATGGAATCAAGGTCATTTACTAGCCAACTTCTAATTTAGTTATCCTTTGTCACTAACCATGCATGATGATGTAGTTTTAAGTTATCTAATACTCGGTTCTTCCTTTGGTGCCTCATTGTAAGAGAAAAGAGTATCGAAGTCCCTTAAACCAACACCCATGAGGAGGTGCTTAACAAATAGATAACACTCATGAATAAATCTCAACCCTCAAGACTATTCATGATATGCCCATAGTCAATCATTAGGGTGGTCCCTTCGTAGGTCTCCAAGTAGTCTATGGTCGGTCAAGGAAGTCATTTCCATGAAGTTCCTACAGTGCTACAATGTGTTTACCTGACCAATCAAGTAAGAGTCCGACTAGTCGGATACCAGCCAGAACCAAAATTCGACCGGTCGAGGCTTCAGGACTGACCGGTCGGCCTTGAAGCAGGTGGATGCGAACAAAAGCAGTTCAAAACTATTTTTCAATTAACAAATGAAGGCATAAACACAAAAAGAGCTGTTACACCATGTATATACTAAGCATAAATGAAGTAAATCATAGCCATCATAGTGTACCAACATGTATTCATCCAATCGTTGCTTATACTTGCCTTAAACGACAATTGCCAAACTTTTACATATTTCTAGACTCGAATCACGCAGAACTGGTAGAGGGTATCATGGCCGGACACTACTGGGAAGAGGCGACTAAGAACGAAGACTTGAATGAACGAATAAGAAGAAAGAAAGAAGAAAACGGAAGAGAGAAACAGAAATGAAGAAACGGATAAGGATGAACAGGTTCGGTTATATATATATATATAGTTTAGCCATTTGCAACCAGGTTCGAAAGTTATACAAATTACAATTCGAATCAAACGGACACTTAAACACATCAAATGACTCCGGATGCTCTCGGGGCAATTACAACAATTGACAAGCATGACGAAAGACACGCGATGACATTAAAAGGACATCAAAACGACGAACTCAGATAATTAAGAAAATTACGAAAAAGGGCCTGAAGCTACCTAATCCAGGTTAAACTTAACCCAATTACCTAACCAAGACCCCAAACATAACCCAGAAAAGGTCAGACACAATGGCCTAACAGTAGCCTCTAGCAAGACACTAATCATGTAAGTAAACAACCTCTAACCTACTCGTTTGGCATCTAGGTGTTACATTAGTGGATGTGCTTTGTCCATACCAAAGCGTTTCAAAACATTCTTGGATAATTAGACCGATGGACTAATATTCCACTAGAATTTCTCTCGATTTGCAGGCCAAGAAAAAATTTAGTTTTCCTAAGGTTTTCATTTTGAACTCTCTTTTCAAATAATTTGCAGTTATTTAGAGATCTCCTAGAGTCCCAATCAAATTTATGTCATCTACATAAACTACCACTATTGTAAATTCTTTTAAGGATTTATTTATAAAGATATATGGGCAAATAAGATTGTTTTCAGACCCTTCTTTAGATAAATATTTACTGAGATAATTAGACCACATTCTTCCGAATTGTTTTAAGCCGTATAACGATCGTCACAATTGTATTGAGTATGTACTTTTAGGCTTTACATCAAACAAAGTAAATCCTTCTGAGATTTTCATATAAATTCCTATGTGTAAGTCCCCATACAAGTAAGCGGTTACAACATCCATAAGTCTCATATCTAAATTTTCAAGATCACTAAACTTTTTAGATATCTGAATATTGTTATATCCATAACGAGGGAGTATATTTCCTCATAATCAATCTCAAGTTTCTGCAGGACACCTTGTGTCACAAGTCTTGCCTCGTATCTAGTAATTTCATTTATTTCATTCATTTTCCTTACAAGCACCCATTGGTAACCTACAGGGTTAACACCTTTTAAAGTTTATGCTATAGGTTCAAATACATCACTTCTATTGAGAGACTCTAATTCTACTATAACGGCACTTTCCCATTTTGGCCAATCTTTCCTTTGTCGACATTCATTTATAGTGTGTAGTTTTGTATCCCAATCATCCTCATGTTCCCTGGTATTTATATAGTAACCGCATATGCAAATGCATCTTCGATGACAATTTTCTTTCTATCCCATCTCTCTTTTGAATAATTATAAAATATATAGATCTTTTTATTATCCAATATTGGTCCCTCTTTAAGGGCTTTTATAGTCTCATTAGAAACTTTTGTTATTCTAGAGAGTGCGAATTTTGTCATAACCTCTTCGGCACCATTATGTACTTCTTCAAGAGGAGCCTCTTCAAAAGTGTTAAGTGTATCTTTGGAAGAGGATGATGAAAATTATACATTTTTTCTTTTCCACCTAGCTATATCCTTTAAACCTTTAGATCTACCACGTTTCTAGTGTATTGTAGATTCTTTTGTCGCCACTTTCTGGCTTAGTCCTATAGGGACATTAATTATAGCAGGTGCATTCATAGCCGATACATGTGACTTGGTTACTTTTGCTACATCATTAAATGCATTAAGTAATCTATTTGCAAGTTCTTATAAGTGCACAATTCTATGTATTTCATTTTTACATTGTGACATATGTGGGTCTAGATGAGATAAAGTGGAAGTATTCTACGTTAATTCATGCAATTCTTCAAGAATAAGTTGTTCTGCAGGAACAATGCATTTTTCATGAACGATTTTATCTCCCCATAACGAAGGGAATTTTGTCTCATCAAATTGACAATCAGCAAAACGAGCAGTAAAGACATCTCCTATCATTGGTTTTAAAATTGGAATAATCAAAGGAGAGTCACAACCTACATAGATTCCCAACCAACGTTGTGGTCCCATCTTAGTATGCTAATGGGGTGGTATAGGGACTAGAACTACACATGCAAAATTGCACAAGTGGGAGATTTTAGGTTGATGTCTCGATATAAGTTGGGTAGGGCAATTGATGGTAGGCTGTGGGTCGCAGTCTAATCAGCATTGATGCATGCAACACAACATATCCCTAGGCACTAACTGGTAATTTGGACTATATCAATATAGTCCTAGAAATCAGTTGAATGTGCTTAATCACGAATTCAGTTAAGTCATTTTGGGTGTGAACGTGAAGGCAGGATGTTCTACTACAATGCTGAGAGATAAACAGTAGTCATCGAAAGCCTGTATTGTAAGTTCGCCAGCATTATCAAGCCGTATAGACTTAATAGGATGATCAGGGAAGTGAGCCGTAAGTTTAATGATTTGGGTCAATAGGCAGGTAAAAGCTATATTCTTAGTTGAAAGTAAGCAAGCATCCGACCAACTGGTGGAAGCATCAATCAAAACCATAAAATACCCAAAAAGTCTACTAGGTGGATTTATTGGTCTACAGATGTCTCCTTGTATCCTTTGCAGAAAGGATGGAGATTCTAATGCAATCTTAACAAAAGAAGGTTAAGCGATTAGTTTTCTTGTGAACATGGGACACATAGATACCATTAGGTATGGTTAATTTGTGGTTTTCTTACAAGTACCCAACAAAATAATCAACGATTTTTCTTTAACATGATAACCCTAGGATGTCCTAACCTATCATGCAAAAGCAATACAGTTTGAGGGTAGCTAAGTTTTGAGCTTAATGACATCATTTTACTCATAATCGAATGTAATTTAACGATAGATATTGTCGTAAAATATAACCCTAAAGAGAGTACACTTAATATTTCTAGTATATGCTTCTGGCTTCTAATACAAGTAACGATAAATAACATTTCCTTGTTACCTTGATTAGCAGTCTCAATATAATATCCATTTATTTTGATATCTTTTAAAACTGAGTAAATTTCTTCGGGAACTGGTGGAGAACAATGCATCTTTAATGAATAGATGGGTACCATTAGGTAATGTCATGTGGGCTCTTCAGAGCCTTTAATTATTTGTACAGGTCTAGTTATGATGGATACCTTTTATAGATTGCATATTAATTCTGAAAAAAACTTCTAGTTTTTCAGAATAGTGTGTTGTGGGCATTATCTACAAGACAGTGAGTATCCGCAGTTCCGTGATCCATACCTTTAAAAAAAGATAATAAAGTAATGTAACTAAGCAATCACATGATATAAAAAAAATCATAAAATTTTCATCAAATTAACAAATTGAAAAATAATAAATCATCCATCATAAATATCCATGAAAATAAATAACTTAAAAACATACTTCTAAAATTAACTAAGTAAAATTCTACAAGAATAAAAAAAAAAAAAAAAACTTGTTTGATCTTCTAGACCATGCCAAGGGGGCTCCAATCTTAGCATGAAACGCTTCATTACTCAAAGGTTGGCCATTTTCGTCTTAAAAAAACTCTCTAGTCTCCAAGTTTGTAATATCCAACTGATAATCATCATTTTGTAAGACTGTATCCCAATCTCAATCTTCTAGATCATTTGACTCTGCAAATGAATAGAGGTCTTGCGTGCTTTATATTGTTCCACCACTTCTTTTAGTGCCCGACAATTTCATGACCAATGCCCATTCCTTCCACATCTGTAACAAGGATCATCAAAACGGTAGGTAGATTTATTTGGTGGATTCTAATTTTAATCATGATTTTGCTTTGTCTGAAGATTAAACCACTTTTGGTGGTTTTTAAATTTTGTGGGCCGGGGGGGGGGGGGGGTGAGGGAACCTTGAAATCCTCCTCTTCTGGTGGAGTTGTTTCTTCCACCTCTTCTGGAGGGATTGTGTCTTCCATGTCTCCTTCCCCTGCCTCTATTGGAATTGAAATTGACATTTACTTCAAGCATTACCGTAGATCCAACTGATCTGGAATTGTGATTATTTATCAAGACTTATCTATTTTGCTCAGCAACAAAGAGACAATAAATTAGTTCTGAGTATTTAAAGAAACGTCGTTCATGATACTATTGCTGCAGTATTACATTTGATGCATAAAAAGTGGACAGTATGTTCTCTAACATCTGCTTTTTCATAACTTTTTTTCCACACAATCTTAACCAAAAATAATATTGAAAAGAGCAGAGTTGTACCCAAATACTGATTTTTAGTCCTGAAATATTAAGGTTAGCCATTCGTTATGAGCAGCTAGTAATATGACCATCTTCTGGTGATCATATTTATCCTTGAAGGATTTCCAAAGACATACTTGGTCTTCTCCTCAGTGAGGTATTTATTCTTAAGGTCATCATGTATGTGATGACGCAAAAAAATAAATGCCAACACCTTGTTTTTCGAGGACTCCTTAGTACCCTATACTATTATCTTTCTAAGTTTCTTGGATTGCAAGTGTATTTTTGCATTCAAAAACCAAGATAAGTAGTTATCCCCGGTAATGTTAAGAGCTTTGAATTCAAGTTTGGCTAAATTTGATATTGTGCAGGAGCTATAAAAATTATATTTATATAATCACTGATATGTAGAGAAAGATAACTAATGAAACTTTAAAGCATTTAGAATAAAGTAAGGGGTGAGTTATGTCAAATCAGGTGGGCCATTTTAAAGTTGAAAAAACGTCAAGTTATCAACTTTAGTAATCAGAACAGTAGTTCTCACAAGGCTTTTGGCTTGATTTAGGACTTCAGGTTCTTGAATTAGAATTTCATGTTCTATCAATTAGAACTTCAGGTTTTATCAAAACTTCAAGCTTGATTTTATGGCCTGATATTGATTGATTTTATGTTTTGGATCTAAACATCAAACTTCAGGTTTGATTAGGGATATGAATCTCCAAGTTCAGACTATGAATCTGAAAACTTCTGGTTTCAGATTTAAATAACCCATGAATCTTTTAGTATGGAAAAAAACTTCTGATTCGTACGAAACTTCAGGTATGGATTAATGTAGAACTTTAGGTTTTATTTATGATCCATTTATCTTGATCTCCCCTTTTAAAAAAATAAATAAACCATTCATTTCCAAAAAATAGTCTAATTAAAGAGGGATTAGGATAAAAGTATATGTATACATAGTTATTCAACTAAGAGAAGATTAGAAATAACAAAAATTATTATTATCGTTGGATCTTTTTCCTTTTGTTTTCGGTGTGTAGATTAATTCACAAGCTTCTTTCAAGTTCAAGCGGATTGCCGATCTAATTCGGAATGGTTAAGATATCACGATATAAAGTTCTGATGATGATCTGTACTTTTGCTTGCATCCCTGCTGATGTTAGCACCCGTGACAGTGCTGTGGTTGGTTTCACCTAGTTGGGTCAAGTCCAAATCGTGCTAAGTCAGTCTTGGTCAGGTTGTGTCCTGGCCATCCCACGTTGGTGCAAAAAAAGAGGAAAAACATAGGAATCTTGTACTCCTTAGGAATGCACGCAGGCTGAGGTCAAGAACGGTACAAGCACTTGCAATCCCTTTGTTTTTATTCTATTGCTCTTCTTGTTTGCCCTTTTTTTCACGTTGGTCGAGGCAGGAAAAGGCCAAAAAAAAAAAGAAATAATGGGTGCTTGTGTTTTCTTGCCCGTTCATAGGCCAAGGCGCAGGAAAGGTATGCTGGGAGTTTCTTTTTTGTTTTTTTTTACATAGGCTGAGCAACATGAAAAAGGGTGGCGTGCGTTCTTACATGTGGACAGAGGAGCAGTGCTGATCATGTGTTAAAAGGAGAGAGAGAAAAGTAGAGGGAGAAAAAGAGAGAACTTCTTAGTGTATGTTTGGCATGTCTAATTTTTAGACTTTTATTGTCTAAATGTCTAAAATTTTTTGAGTTGAAAAAATAGAGGCGTTTGCCATGTATATTTAGCTCTATTTAATTTAGACAATAAGAGGTAAAAGCTCTATTTTGAAGAGGAGGCCATGTGATGCATTTCCAAATAAGAGGGGAAAAAAAAAAGGCGCTCAGCTATAGTGTTTTCATGGATCATGCCCAGTATGTTTTTTCAATTTTTCTCGAAATCTAACCCTAAATCTACATCCAAACCGTTGAAAATGTTCACATGATCAATTACGGCCATCCATCCAAATTTCAGCCGTTAATTCATCTTGAATCTCGAGATATGTGCAAGAAAGCTTGAGCCATTGGATATTAGTTTTTGAATTCTGTCGGGCCCAAACACAAGATCCAAACCATTGGAAATGTTGGGAAGACTAAAAACGGCTATGGGGTCGATTTTCAAAGATTGATTCCTTGTGGATCTCAAGATATTTGTGAAAAACTTTCAACCATTGAATTTAATATGCTGAATTTGTAACTAGTCCACAGGCAGCCCCTTTTTTATTTTTTTTATTATTTCTGGGATAGTAAATAACAATCCAAACCATTGAAAATGTGTAGAAGGTCAATGACCATTGTGAGACCAAACTTCAACCGTTGGATCATCACCAAACTTGAGATATTTATGTAAAAATGTGAATTATTAAATATTTTTTAAAAAATTAGGGGCCTGAAACACAAGATCCAAACCATTAGATTTCTTTGGGAGGCCAAACATGGTTATGAAGTAAAACTTCAAGGCTCGATACCTAATAGATCTTAATATATTTGTGAAAAGCTTTTAACTATTTATTTAAAATGGTCTATTTAAAATAGATGATTCCATTGCCAAACACATATTTTAATTCTAACCTCTTTTTTTTTAGCTCTTTTTTTAATGGTTCTATTTTGAATTATCTATAAAAATAAAATTAGACCTACCAAACAAGCCCTTATTATAATAAGATGTGTACATAAGGGGAAGGTGGGAGAGAATCTTATTTGTAGAATAAGATTGCTTCCTCTCCAAGCAATTTAATATGACAAGACTCTAACTCTAAATGCTTTCCTTATCTAATGTGGGCATCCACCAATAATAATGCCTCTTATAACTAGAATAATGATTTTGAAAAAAAATGAAAGGTATTAAAATGAAAAAGCAATGATGTATCACTAAATAACAAAACTATAGGACTTATTTGCAAGTCCTAAAAACCTTAGGGGAATATATACAAAACCCTTACAAAATTTAAATTGAAAATCTCCTGTTTATTGAAAAAAAGAATCAGGTAAAATATTTTTTTATTAGTTGTATCCCTTCTCACCCTCACAAAAGGGGTTAAGGTGGAGGGTAAAGTTAGGCTAAAAAAAGGTACTTTTGTCAATCTATTAGAAAATTTGGTGGATTTGATTTGACTATCGGACAAGTGACATGTTTGTTAAAGCTAAGATCAGATGGTTATCTTTATTGGTAGAAAATGGGGAGGCATGAGTGGTACCGTACTCCGGGTCTAACCCTGCAGGGTTCGAACCACTAATCTATTAAGTGGTGAATTGAGATTATATATGAGTGTTTGTCTCACTGTGAATGTGGGTGAGCCACTTAAGGTCTGCGGTGTCACCCAGAGGCAACCTGCGTGGTCCACCCACGGACGTTTAAGTGGCTGGGCAGTTTCTCCATGCTTTTTGGTTCTTCTTGTCCTTTGTTTTGTGTTTTGTAATCTCCAGTAAAGCGGAGACATTTCGGTGATATGACATGAAAGATGCCTTTGATTAGTGGAATCCAAACAGAAGATAACGATTAAATGCAGGAAAGAAATGTAGATGAACAATGGGTGAGACTTACTGGAAAGTGATTCCCACAATTCAGCGGCGTTCGAACGACACTTTCCTTATCCTAAATCACTTTTAGCCTTTTCAAATTATATATATAAAGAGCTAGAGAGAGTGAAATGGTCTTTAATGTCCTTACCGACCATTTCTAACCATTTTGGATAATGTGGCACACATTACGAGCTATTCAAATAGATAAATATATGTAAAGTCTATTTAGATGGATGTGCAGTCGATCAAACGGTCCAATCTATATGGATAGAAATTAAAATTGATTGATGTGTGCAATTCACTGGGATAATGCGTGTGATTCATCTGGATGGCCCACAACGTAGGCCACACTAATTAAAACGGTGAGAAATGTTCTATAAGGGCCATTCTTACAAGACCGTTTCTCTCACATATATATATATATATTTTTAATCTTAAGCCCTTCCAATTGGAGTGAATGGAATGATTTTGGTCTGGCACACGTGTACTTGACCTGGATCCGAATTAGTAAAACTGGGCTTGACACAACTCAGGGTGTGAACCTAGGAGCAACTAGCTGACCCAATCTGGGTTTAGCTAGGCGAGCTTGGCCAAGCTGAAGCTTGAATTAAGCAATCAAAGTTTGAGCTCAGCTACAGATAATCGCATTGACAAGCATGATTTGAGCTTGGCTATTATCTAATATTGGAATAATATGCACAATCATTTCAAACATAATGAGCTAAGCGAGTTCAACTCAAGCTAGGCCCTCTCGAGCTGAGATCAAGATGAGCTAAGGTGAACATACTCTAGCTTGAGCTTTCATTTTGGAGCTAATCAATCTCGCTCAAAATAAGATTGATTAGCCCACAAGACAAGCTCGAGCCAAAGCTCGACATCCCTACTGTAGTATGTCTAAATTTAAATTAAAGACCTTCATTTGGACAAACCCAAACAAAGGGCTCAGACTAAAAACCAAATTGACACCCAAGTACTTACATATGTAATATACATATGTACATAGAAGGTATCAAAACCATGGATTAAAATATTAACCGATACTGGTTCATACCTTGAGCGAATAGATAAGTGTGCACTTATCTAAATCGGTACCAGTACCCTTAAATATTGCCAATAATATCGGTGGAATCGGCTAATATTTCAATATATCAGCCAAATATCGGTGTCGGCGATATTTTCCCAATCCAAACTGTTAGTTTTTTGTGATGCAGGTTAGATATGAAAATAAAAAAGAAGAAGAACTAAGGAAGCAGAGCAAAGTTTAAAAAAAAAAATTCAAAAGAAGCAGAGAGAGGAGGAAGTAGGAGACAGAGGAGAGCATACCAGTTTCTGTCTCTCCTCACCGCTAGAGCAGTCTTGCCTCGCCGTTCCCGCCGCACCTCTGCCACTGCTGCTACACCTGCCACTATTCCTCCTCTTCTTCTCTTTCTCTCCTTCCCATTTATTTCTCTCTTCTTCTTCTCCTCTTCTCCTCCTCTTCCTCCTTCTCTTCCATTCCGGTTTTTTCCCCACTTTTTTCTCCCCTCTCTTCCATTCAGTTCCCGCCCGCCCCCCCCAACAAAACACACCTTTTTTTGCCCCCTATTCTGTCCATGTGAAATGAAAAGGTTTCGAAACCTCTCGAAGGGCCAAAAGTCGAGGCCCTTTATGTTTGTTCTTTTAAAAAAAATTTGTATATCCTATATACATGGTGCAAAATGTGGGGCCCATGGTAGGCCACACAATAAGCCACTAGTGTTTTCTTTAGGTTCGAAATGAATTTCATTTTAATTGGGATTGGCCTACTTTCTTTATTGGCCAAATTCTTTTTTATGTCAGTCAAATTTAATTGATCAAACAATGGGTCAATTTTCAATTCGAATGAAATAAGGTTGAGACCCATAAAAAAACTAATTAGTTTCAGCGGTTTGGATTTTTCATTTGCGTGCCTCATTTTTTGGAATTTTTATTTGTCCTATTTTCTTTTTAATTGTAACCATCTAGTGCATTTCACTCGTAAATGCCAACAGTCCTATATTTGAATGGGCCTTTAATAAATTTATATGACAATCAAGCGCTATAAAATAGTCCATTTAACAATTGCTTAATTTATATAAAATTGAAATATACGATGATCATATTAGATGAGGCATTTATTTTGACCATTATTTTTGAGTAGCTTGGATTTATGCACATGCCACATTGATGGATTTATAAATTATAAAACTATCAAAAAAAATTAGACACTATTAAAGTTTGCACATTTAAAAGTAAAACATTAAATAGCGATACAACATGTTTTGACTTAGGGAGACCAATATTTTGCTTTATAGTTGTTACTAATGAAAAGAAATAGTGTTTTCTAGCATTTCACAATATTCTAAATTTTTTGGATATTTTTCTAAATTTTTTTGGGGTAAAAAAAAAAATCACACTGCGATGGACCGCGAACCGCGACTGGCCGATACCGATATTGTATCGGTTTTTTGGGTCGGCTAATACCGCAACCTATACTGCGATTTGATCCATAGTCAAAACCTGACTCGACTTGTTAACGCAACTCATGTCAGACCCAACCTAACCCCAAATGAACCCAACTTGTGGTTCGGGTGTAAACAAACCCTAACTTAGGCTTTAGATTGGCGTGTCTTCTTTTTATTTATATTCATCAACAAGCCGAGCTGGAGCTTGAACTTGGGTCTCATTTCTCATAGAATGTAAACTTGCTCTAGCTGAGTTAATGCCAGGCCCTGAATTCAATCATACTTATGCTAAGACAATAGAAACAAGCCTTAAGTCAAGCTCGACTTGTGAGCTTTCACAAGTTGAGCTCGATCCAAGCCCAACTGAGTAAGCTCGAGCTAGCTAATCTGGTTTAGAGCCCTACCCACAGTATCCGTGTGTCACTCACAGGTGTTAAACAGGTTAGGTTAAGGTTAACTAGCCTAATTTGCGGAACGTGCTTACGTTATTCCCAATACAGTTTTTTTCATCTAATAAATAAAATAGTATAATACAAAAAGTCTTTATAAAGTATAATAATTCTGATAAACTACTCTTATTGTTCTTAACATGTAATTTAAATTTAAGTTTTTTGTAATTCATTTGCCATTTAGGCATATTAGTGTGTAAACCAAAATGTATATGTAACTGTGTTTGAGATACTCGGTTTATAATGCTTGACCTGGTTGACCTATTTAAATCCGAGTTGGCTTGACTGGCCCATAGATGGATCAGATCCACCCATACAAATTGAGATGTGAACACCCCTTATATCCCGGTCCAACCCTTTAGCCAACCCTATGGTGGTGTTTGGATGCAGGATAAGGAGGGGATAAGTGGGGGGATAAGTAACTTTTTCATCCCAATCCCACTTATCCCTTGTTTGTTTGGGTTTTTAGTGCATGGTATTAAACTATCATACTCCTAAAGCTACAGTAATTTAGTACCCAGTATTGGGGTTAAATAATCCCACCGGGAGATGGGATAATTTGGGTGGGATTTAAGTGAGCCTAGGATTATATTTTTTAGGTCAGTTTTACCCTCAACACTATTTCCAAATGACGTTACTGCCATCTAAAACCCTACAAATCCCTTGTCCCTCATTTATCTAGACGCAACCAAACATGGGATTAAATTCATCTCTAGAATAAATGAAATCCCATCCCATGCAATAATACCATTGGATAGGCTTAGATGATATTACCTATCCAATCCCACCCAAAATTTATTCTGCTTCCAAACACACCCAACATGTATTCCGCTTCCAAACACACCCTATATGTATAATACAAAGTGATATATAGCACTGACCTGAGCTCATATTTGATTTCTCTTTTTTTTTTTTTTTTTTTTTGGGTACCTAGCCCCATGAGACCCCAGCCATGGGAATCCTGTAGGAATGAGAGACCCCGCATGAGGAAAGAAGCCTACTCCTACGGGGAAAAGCAATCCAAATTCAGGATGGAAAAAGAAGCCCTCTCTCTTTGAGGAAGAGTCATTGAGATTTGTATACGTCTTTTACCATTCTTGGTTCTTCGGGCATTCAGGTATTTTTCAACCTATGTTCATCCCTGCATTCTGGTGGACAATCTGAATTGGAGAGCAATAACTCAACATTTACCAGACAATTTGTTCCGTGGCTTCTACCCGTCCTTTAGCAGACATAGGCACAGCCCCAGTCATCGATAAAATTGGTCAAAAAATTCCAGAGTCAGTCCAACCAAACTTTGAATGGTCAGACCATATCCAGCCCATAGTGGGCTGCTTTTGTCCAACCCTTCGATTCGCATATCATCAGATTCATTGCGGAAAAAGATAATCATTGTAACGAGAAAGGAGGTATCTTCATTTGGCATCTTCAATGTAAGCTAACAAAAAAAGCCCTGAATTCATGAGGAGAAACCTAGAGAAAATATAAAGAAGAGTTGATTTCTTATTCACCATCCACTAGCAACATAACAATGTCTTACCTAAAATCCCAAAGATCTAACTTTCTCTAAATAGTAAAAATTATGAATAAAAAAAAAGGATCCCAGAAGGGGCCTATGAGTCACTTGCCTTTTATGCTTGAGATAGGGAAACGAGCTTTATGTCTGTAAATGATATATATGAAATGTTATGAATGCAAATGTTATTCATTGGAAAACATATTACATGTTTGTTAAAACCACCATTTCACATGAATAATTGACTCCAATCCACGATTTTATGAGTGTATGGGTGTTTTGGACATTTTATAAAAATTTCTCAAACTTTGGAATTTAAAGATTTGGAACTAAATGTTCAGATGCTTAATTAGAATATTGAACAATTTAGATCATGAATTGAAGGCTCACTAAAGTACAAAAAATTAAATCTATAGTTTAAAACTTTTTAGCCGTTTTTCATAAAATACTCAAAATCTATAATGATTTAAGATAATCGGCTTAAAATTTTATTAATTCAAGGAGGATTTTAAGGGAAAAAAACCCTAGTTGGACAGTGCACGAAATTAGTCTTAAATAAACTTAATACAAAAAATGAGTCCCTTGGGACTAATTCCCACAAAAAAAAAAAAAGAATAATTTTTTTTTCTTTTTTTATTAGTAAGTGGGGAGGAGCGATGCTTCTCCCCCTTCTTTCTTCATCCTCTTCGTTCTCTTTCTTCATGTCCATTTCCTCTTTCACGGGGTTAACTGGCCTAAGGAGTTTTGGTGATAATGATTATGATGAGATTAATGCTTCTACCATGCTGTGTATTTGATGTAGATATTCATTTAGAAAATAACTCAATCAATTACTATTACTATAAAACATGTTGTTTATTCCTGTCAAAGAAAATCAAGTTCAGATACAAGGGTGGGTAAAGGCTTCATTGATCATGTGCTCCCAACAAAACTTGTGTCTATTTGTCTGCATTTCATATTCTTAAATGTGGACCATGTTGAACACATCGCAAGAAGTGCTGAATTAAAAAAAATTAGAAACACTGCATGCGCTCAAGTTGGCCTCCTCACACGCTCGAGTGGCTAGATAGAAACGATCGCACTCAAGACTAACAAGAAAAATTGCAAATAACTAGATGCACATCACACTTGCTCGAGTGGGTAATCACACGCACTCGACCACCTAGTGGCAAAAGACCACCGCACTGCACGAATTTCTTTCATATTTGTACCAGACTTGCTTGTTTCACTTGAATTTGGTTTCTAAACCTAAGACATGAATTTTGGGCTACTTAAAAGGATTATCTCTCAACCCTAAGGATATAACACATAGAACTCTCATTGTTCTAAATTGGGATTGCCATTAGAGAGACTTTCATGAGAGATTGGGATGAAGTTTTCAAGTTATAAAGTCGATGCACGAATTTCTTTTTTATATGTGCCAAACTTACTTGTTTCACTTAGATTTGGCTTCTAAACCTAAGGCATGAATTTTGGGCTACTTAAAAGAGTTATCTCTCAATCCTAAGGTTATAACATATAGAACTCTCATTGTTCTAAATTGGGATTACCATTAGAGAGATGATCTAGAGTTTCCATAAGCAATTGAGCTAAAGGTTTCAAATTCTAGAGTTAATACTTCTACTACCTTGTAGAAGATTGTTCTCTAAGCATAAAGATCATTCGTTGTAAGGATCAAGCCATCAATAGAGGAGCACCGAGGGACTACGCGCCATGGAGATCCATCAAGAATAACTACAATACATTGTGTTGAAGGATTGACCGTAGGGTTGTGAATATATTTTTTACCGCAAAAGTTAGTGATTGATTTTGTCTACTTTGGACTCGTGGTTTTTTCCCATTTGGGTTTCCACGTTAAAATTGTATTGTCTTCTTTGTGTAGTTGACTGCTTTTATTATTCTACTACATAGAAGTAATAATAGAAGCACAATCTAAAATAAATCCCAAGCATTCTAAACTTTCACAACAAAAGCCAGGGAGAACCTAGTAGAGAAATCTGGTTGTTCATTATGGTATGCCTTGGACTGGACACCCCCACATTTTAAAACAAGGCCAAAACCCAAACACATGTTGAATCAAAACATTTGGTTATGAATTCTTAATGGAGCAAATCCTCCACCAAGAAGCAAATAACACACACCTACCATCTACGATGATAAGGCTAGAGAAGTGCTAAAAAGGGGATGGGTGAATAAGAGACTTGAGAAATGAGGGAGATGCGGGCAATATTGGGAGATCGGACGGCCCCAATGACAATAAAGAAAAGCCTAGAACGCCTTCTAACTTCACCGCAAAGGATAAAACTTCAATGATGGGGATTCTACCGTAGAAAATGCCACTTTTCATCAACACTAGAAATAAAGAGGCAAATCAGGAAACCACCTGTCACAACCCTAGCCCAAGAATTCGGGTATTAGGATTTAAACTCAAAAGTGACACACGTAGTCTCATGTAATATAGACCTGGACCTGAGTCTAAGCGATATTCACAAGGAATAGTCACATTACTTACACGTGTGAGATGCTTTTAACGGACATCTGTCCAAGTATTCAATACGCAGAAGCCTGACAACATCATTTTATGAAACATACACTATAACACCAAACTAATATACATCTATATGACATGTGATGTATAAGAGTAGTAATGAAACATGTCTTTATAAAAGAAAAGAAAGGTCATAAACAATAAAAAGGAGTGGTATAGTTTCAAAATATAAGAAATCATGAATCATGCATGGCAAAATAAAACTAATGCATGTCATGAAACTCTAAATGCAGTTACTTCTCAAAAGGGGGCCTAGGCTTGCTCTTTGACGCACTCCGTGGTGGATCAATTAAAGATGATCTGCTGTCCACTCATCTAGGTTGGAGGGGTTCACGAAAGCCTCTAAAGTCTTCTTGATCTTCGCAAGATCAAAATTGAGATCTGTGCCTAAAACACCATAGACAACTAGTAAATAAGACTATTCAGAAAAAGTAATAATGAGACATGTCTTTACAAAAGAAAAGAAAGGTCATGAACAATAAAAAGGAGTTGTATAGTTTCAAAATATAAGGAATCATGAATCATGCAAGGCAAAATAAAACTAATGCATGGCATGAAACCCTAAATGCAGTTACATCCCAAAAGGAGGCTTAGACTTGCTCTTTGATACACTCTGTCGTGGATCAATCAGAGATGATCTGTTGTCCACTCATCCAGGCTAAAGGGGTTCTCGAAGAACTCTGAAGTCTTCTCAATCTTCGCAAGATCAGAATTGGGGTCTAGGCCTGTAACACCATAGATAACTAGTAAATAAGACTATTCAATAAAGTATAAACATAATTAATATGAATTGTCTCTAATATAATTAATGACAATCGATCAATAGAAGTTAATTCAGTACACTGACATATTGTACATTGAATAAAGCATGCTATAAGAATCAATAAGATAAAATACTTTGCTAATTGGCTACTACATTTGCCATATCCTATCTTTAGGAATCTTTACGTTAAGAACACCATCGACCAGGCCAGGATACAATTGGATCTTTTCATACATGGAGTCCAAAAGCTCTAAAGGCACACTGCAATGGCGCCGTTCGTGCTATACCAAAGTCAACTCCACCGGGTATCATAAGGATAAAGCTAAGTAGAGCCAGACCATTTTGATTCATTCATATAATTGAACTTGCATAAATCATACAATTCATTCATTGAGAACAATATCAAACCATATACATCCAATTCATTGTCAATGTCAATATAGGATATATATCAAGAAACAATTCGAATAAAATCAATTTAGACATGATTAGTTCAATCCAGAATTTATTACTAGAATAATATAAGGCAATAATAGTAATCTAATATGCTATGCAATTCAATTTAATAGAATCAAGGTAGCTTTACTAGCCAACCCTAATCTAGTCATCTATTGTTTTTAACCGTGCATGATGTTGTAGTTTTAAGTTATCTGATACACAGTTGTCTCCTTTTGATATGACATTGTGTCAGAAAAGTGTATCGAAGTCCTTTAAACCAACACCCATGGAGAGGTGCTTAACAAATAGATAACACCACATGAATGAGATACAGCATTTAAGAGATACAGCCCTTAAGACCCTTCATAATGTTCATTTACTCTATTGGGGAGTTTATAAGGTAAAGGGATTCAGAAGATAAGGTCCTACAAGGTCTTACAACATCCCTAATTAACTCTAAGTTTTAATAGTTTACAGCTTAGCCGTGGGTGGCCTACAGCTTAGTCGTGAGCAGCTTATGACTTAATCGTAAAATGCACTACGGCTTAACCATGGTTACTCCGATTTTCATTCCACATTCACAGTTTAACCGCACTTTTTCCTACGGGTTAACCGTACTTGATCTACGACTAAGCTATGGCTTAGCCATAGCACATTATATGGCTTAGCCGTGGCTTTGCCGTAAAAGAGTTCTCAATTTTTGGCTCTCTGGATACCTAGCCATAACATGGCTGTAAGCTTTAGATTTTCTGAAGCAATGTTCATTTCGCTTTAGAACTTTGCAACTTAGTTTCCCATTGTCATGTACGTACATTATTCAATCATTCTACTCCAAATTTAATTTTCATAAAACCTTTAAAGATACCTTAGCATACATTCCAAGTAAGTAGGATAAAGGTACAAATAGGGGTTGCAAAAACGCATTAAAAATGAATAGATTTGCAAGAATCATGATATACCAACATGTCTTTAACTAAAATTTGCTTATACTTACCTTAGATTATAAATTCAATACACTATTCCTATTTTGGTTTAGTGGAGTCGTCAACCCGGTTCTTGAACCTATAGTGACATACATGTTACATATGATGGAGAGGATAAGTGCATTTGAAGATGAGAGTTTTCTTAACTCCATTGGTTCTTTTAACTAAAAATTCCACCATTGGATAAGGGATCTTGCGTTAGACCACAATGAGGGAGTTGTAGGGAGAGTTGTAAATCACTATCTTCAATTTCAGAAGAGAATGAAGGTAGAGAAAAGATTAAATGATGGAATGGGTGCTCGCAATCTTACATGCAAGACCTATCTTGCTCCCTTAGATGCAGAAGAAAAAGAAGAAGAATGAAAGAAGGAGAAAGACGTTGCTGTAGTTGGAAAGGTACGAACTAAGCAAAATGGGTATTGAAACCCATTTAAAGACATATATATAACTCTAACTTTATAAGAAAGTCCTTTCACAAAAGATTATTACAACTTGAGTCATTTGAGGGTCTAACTATTTCAAGCGAAGACGAACGTGTTCAAGTCAAGTAAGAAGGTTGACGAGCTTAACAAGACAATTGCAATGATATCAATATGATGCATATATGATATAAAATCATGTAATTGAAAATTATGCAAAAGAGCTTTCATTTACCTAGTTAAAATTAAACTCGACCCAACTACCTATGTATAGCCTAAACACGACCCATTAAGACAAAACAGTTCACTTTATCCTAATGGCAAGTTAAACATCATTATTTCGGCTAATTATATGGTCATTAGCTTATAACTTACTTAATTAGCCACTAAACATGCTTAATTGGGATTGGAGTGTTACATCACAAATCGGAGTGTTACATCACCCTACAAATCAACACAAATGAAAAAAAAAAAGAGGCCCCTTCCCCACTTACACCACTTTCCATCAATACTAGATGGCCCCTTATCCCCTGTGAATTGTGAATTATCACACCCTAAACCTCTTATGAAAGAAGAGATGGAGATGGAGAAAATGGAGAAAGAAGATGAATAAAGAATGTGAAGAAAAAAGGAGTGACGCTAGCATCGCTCCTCCTCACTTAGATTTTTTTTATTTTTTTGTTATTTTTATTTTTATTTTTTATTTTTGCATGTAATCAATCCCAAGGGACCATATTAAATTTATGTGTGACTAATTTTGTGCATTATCCAATTAGGAGATTTTTTCCTCGTAAAATCCTATAGTTCAAAATACAAACCAAAAGGTGGTTTGGATTAGAGATATGGAGCCAATGAAAAAAAAATAAAAATTGTTGATGAGATTTGCTTTGATATTTAATTACATAATCAAATGCAATCACCATGTCAAAAGTGGGAGATGTGAAAACTTTAATGCAAAGATGGATTTATTTACACATTGTTTTCACATGTCATTTACACATCACATATATGTAAACAAAATAAGTACAAATATGATGATGATTAATGTCAATGATTCACCTATGTAAAATATCTATTTAGATGCGAAAAGTTTAGTACAAAAATGGCCTTTCATGCTCATTATTTTCACACCCCATATTATAAATGAAAATGTAAACAACATAATCATTTAGTACATTAATCATTTACATGTGCAAAATAAAGACCCACCCTAAATTCTTACACATCTTGCAAATTGGGTTGACATCACGTGACCCTCCTGCAAAATGGGATAATAATTTGGAGCTCTTGGGGCTTGAATGATGAAATTTAAAGCTGAAGATGAGACTTGTTATACTTCATACTTGTTATTCTCGTGTCAGCTGGAATTAACATGTTAGTAATCTTCATCTTCCCCTAACAGCTGTAAACTAACTGCGGAAGAAAAGTCTCACCAAGCCTTACCAAAGCAATAAAAGTTAAAACCCCACACATTCTACTTTTAACTCCTAGATCTTCTAACCAAGAAAGACAAAGCTCCTAGCTCACATGCACTATCTGACAGCAAATAATCAGTTCCATTTCCCAATAAAATTCAGAGTAATTTGGGCCTAAGTCTACTTTTTAAAAGTTATTGGGCTTCTAGTCTAGTAGCTTTGTTTTTCATGGATTCGGTGCAGCAGTGTTAACTGTTTTAGTTGTTAAAGTCCATTCTTTTTTTTTAAAGTTTTTAATTGACGAGTTTGCCCCAGTATAATATATTTGCCCTATTTTTATTGTTTTTTATGAATCAGTTTTGCAACCATATATTTTTGTTTGTGCTTTGCAAAATATTGTAACTAGCGTGTTCTTTGATTTTAGAAGTTCTTTAATGCAATGGGATCAAGCACTGCCGCAACAATGTCTTGTGAATCAGTTGCAAGATCTAACTCGTAAGAGGACTCGTGTGAAAATGGCTCTGGAGAAGAGGATGATGATGATGATAACTATGGGGATGTCGATCTACAAGAGTTAGGCAGGGCACTATCCAAAGCTGCTTCCTTGGCTTCTTATTTGAAGAAACAAAATGGAAGTATACATCGTAAAGAAGTGGTTGCAAATGATTTTCCAATAAAACCAAGCATGATAGTAAAAGATGCTTACATACCAGGCAGAGTTGTCCTTTATTCGGAATTGACGAGGTCTTAATGCACATTGAGTTATACACCAAGGTAGAATCAATTTGAATGCTTGCTAGAATGAATAGTTTTCAATTCCACTATGTTCAAGCTTTTGAGGTGGCATGGGAGTTAGAAATACATTAGTAGCACAGTAATGATTTGGAGCAGAGGAGAGAAAAGGCATCTACCACTGTGGCAATGATTTGTATCCCAAACACACAGGAGAATGGAAAATCAAGCAAATTGTGTGAATGTGAAACAAGAACATAAAGAACATCAAATAAGAATATGATAATATGAACATGGAGAATATCAAACAGGAACATAGAGCATATACATAAGAATATGAAGGATATACACAGGGATAATTTAAAATGAGCATGAAATTGTGTGAGTGCAAAATAGGAATATTGAGAACATCAAACAAGAACATGCAAATATGAACATGGGGAGCATCAAACATGAACATGGAGCATATATACAATGACACTTTAAAATGAGAATGAAATTATGTGAATGTGAAAAGAAGCATGGAGAACATCAAATAAGAACATGCAAACATGAACATAGGGAGCATCAAACAGTAACATGGAGTATGCAGCGACACTTGAAAATGAGAATGAAATTGTGTGAGAGTAAAATAGCAATATAGAGAACATCAAACAAAAACATGCAAACATGAATATGGAGAATATCAAGTAGGAACATGTAACATATATAGAGGGACAATTTAAAATGAGAATGACATGATGTGAATATGGAATAGGAATATGGAGAATATTAAACAGGAATGTGCAAACTTGAATATGGAAAACATCAAATACGAACATAGAGCATATATACAACAACACTTTAAGATGAGAATGAAATTGTGTGAAAGTAAAATAGGAATATAGAGAACATCAAATAGAAACATACAAACATGAATTTGGAAAACGTCAAAGATATAGAGGGACAATTTCAAATGTGGATGACATTATGTAACTGTGAAATACGAACATGGAGAATATGAAACAAGAACATGCAAACATGAATATAGAGAACATAAAATAGAAACATGTAGCGTATATAAAAGGATAATTTAAAATGAGAATGACATTATATGAATGTGAAACAGGAGCACAAAGACTATCAAAAAGGAACATGGAACATATAAACAGGAACATGAAGCATATATACAGGGATAATTTAAAATGACATAAAATTATGTGAATGTGAAACAATAACATGGAAAACATCAAACAGGAACATGGAAATATAAACATGGAGAGCATCAAACAGGAGCATGGAGCATATATGTAGCAACACTTTAAAATGAAAATGAAATTATGTAAATGTAAAACAGAAACATGAAGAACATCAAACTGGAACATGCAAATCAGAAAATGGGAAGCATCAAACAGGAACATGTATCATATATATAGGTACAATTTAAAATGAGAATGAAATTGTGTAAAAGTAAAACAGGAACATGGAGCACATCAAACAGGAGCATGCAAATAGGAACACAAAGAGCATCAAACAAGAACATATAGCATATATACATGGACAATTTAAAATGAAAATGAAATTGTGTGAAAGTGAAACAGAAACATGTAAAACATCAAATAGGAACATGCAAATAGGAACATGTGGAGCATCAAACAAGAACATGTAACTTATATACAAGGACAATTTAAAATGAGAATGAAATTGTGTAAAAATGAAATAGGAACATGGAGAACATCAAACAGAAACATGCAAACAGAAACATGGGGAGCACCAAACAGGAATATGGAGCTTTTTCGTGCTGTGCTCCCTCCACATCATGGATTTCCTTAAACAGGAGCATGCAAACAAAAACATAGAGAATATCAAATAGAAACATACATGAAGGAACATGCAAATCAAAGTAGTTTAATTGTTTCAGAAAGTTAAATCCAAACACGAGGTTCAACATTTACTCAAATCCAAAACTATAGTTACTCCAATGTAGTTCTAACCTTTTTTGGAGGCTATTTTATTCAAATTTGTTGTTGAAACCCTAGTTTCTTTCTTCTTAACAAGAAGAGTTGGAACAGAGTTCGCTTCACAAGATAAAGAGATGGAATAACAACTATTTTGTTCCTAATTTCTTACTTCGCAAGAAGAAAAAATCGAAGAGAAATTGCTTGGTGATTATTTTCTTACTTTGGAAGAAGAAAAGATGAAGAGAAATTTCTTTTAGTATCGATCTGTTTGCCAAAAAACGTACTGGAAGTGTGTCAAAAGAGTTCACGTGCTTTTTATTATATAAAGGGCACAATTGCCTTTTCATGTCAAACTGGACTAGAATAGTCAAAATGTTGGCGCTTGGACTTATGTCACAACCCGAGCCCAGGAGATCGAGGGTTAAGATTAAACCTAACCAGTGATACACGTACTTCCGTGCCTATACACTTAGACCTTGTCTAAATGCACACGCATAAAGGAATTTCACACGTGTCGATACATGTACGCAGAAGCTGTAAGTATCATTGAATAACAAAAAAAAGACATACGGAGCAAAATAACATATACACAATGAGTACACAAAGTCCAGAGTCACACAAAATGAGATGGAATACAACTTATAAAGATTACAAATCAACACCAAAACCAAAAGAGATCCCACAATAGTGCAGACATAGATGCATATCAATATCGCGCTCCAGCGAAGTGATTACATCCACTCCTTTAGCCCCGCGGGGAATCTGGGGTCTCTCCTGGAGTCTGGTTGACCGACAAGGGGTCAGTTGAGGCATTTGAGCCTGCAACACCAAGGATAACTCATTAATACAATGATTCAGCAAAGTATAAACAGCCGCAAGTTAACGCATGTTGTATCTAACAGAATAAGTAACAATGAATAAATCATAGAGTTTCAATTTCGTATACTAGGCAGTCGTGCAGTCAGATAAAACATGCTATCAGAATCAATGTATACATGATGTGAACATAACTAGGTAACTACTACATGTGTCATATGCTCCTAGGAAAGGGATCTTACATACATACTGAGAACACCATCGACCGGGCCAGAGTATGAATGGCTCTCGGGTTCTTAGGGTCCGGAAGCCCAAAGACATAAACTCACTGCAGTGGTGCCATACATACTACGCCAAATTCAACCCCATCGGGTATCCTAAAGCTGAGGCTAAGTAGTGCCTGACCATATAGAGTCAATGAAATACTAGAACTCGAGTAAAGTGTGCATATCATATCAAATATATATCATACGTTCCAAGCATACATTCAACTCATACGTACAAAGCTTAAGATGTCATACTGGACATATCAAACATAATGGAAACATAGTAAATATATCAAACAAATCAAATTTATCATGGCAAATGGGCATATCGAAGCTAGACAAACTATACAAAAGAGTGGAGGGCAATAAACGTAAATCAAGATGTCATGCAATTCATTTTTGCTCGAATCAAGAACATTTACTAGCCACCCTAATCTAGTTATCCAGTGTTTCTAACCGTGCATGATGATGTAGCTTTAAGTTATCCGATACACAGTTGTCTTTCGCAAATGTTACATGATAGCAAGAAAGTGTATCGAAATCCCTTAAACCAACACCCATGGGGAGGCACTTAACAACTGGATAACTTATATGAATGAGTCGTAGCCCTCGCAATCATTCATGCAATTCTCGTGTTCCATTGGGCGAGTTAAAGGTTCCTATTGTTCTAATATGAAGGCCATATAAGGTCCTTTTCATACCTACCCTTTATTGGAGGCCTCTGGCAAGACTTCCTTACATAATTCACGAGCTACGAGGCTTGGAAAAATAGCCTAAAAGGTTCCTTGGTTACCGTGGAAGGTAAGAGGATAGAAATGAACACAAGGATTTTTAGTGTACAGACTTAATCTCCTGAAGCAGAACACTTTAAGACTGATCGGTCGGTTAGGAAGCCCAACCGGTTGAATTTCGATTCTGGGAGTGTCCGATCAGTCGGCTCTGAAACCCGATCGGTTAGAGAGCTTGCCCTGTTACAGAACGGTTGAACTGAATTGAGCATTCGCATTCACGAGAACAATAAATATTAAGACGATACAAAGGCAAAGGGCTGTAATTCACACCACACATGCACAAGTGGAAATGGAACTAAAAGCAATCACCATATACCAACATGTGTGCAATCAAGTCATGCTTATACTTGCCTCAATTGAGTTTTAATATGTAAATGGTTGTCCTTGGGCTCAAATTTGACGTCCGAACACGATTCTAATCTATCATGCATGAGAGAAAAAAAAAGAGAGACAGTAAGCACATGTCGTGGCTGACTAGAAGAAGAAGAGGAAGAAGAAAACCAAAAACCCAAGCGTACCTTAAGCCACACGAGAAAGAAATGAAGACAAAGTGCACAAAATCCTCTTTACTTGGCTTAATCAAGAAGAAGAGAACCAAGAAAAAAAGAAACGAAGAGAAGGGGAAAGAGAGAGAACCCAATGTGAATAGAGAAGAGAATGAGAGAGAATTAGTGGATATATATGTATATATAAGATAAGATAAGAATGAAGCAAAAATTAGAGAAAAGTCCAATAAGTTAGACAATTTACAATTCAAGTCGAATAAAGGTCCAACGGAAGCAAACGAAGTCATTCACATACAAGTAAGTTACGGAAGTTGATGAGCTCGACGAAAGACTCGTGTTGATGCCAAGATGATGCATGAATGACGACGTCTATCAAAATCTAAAATTATGAAAAAGGGCTCATGCCTACCTAATACAGGTTAAACTCAACCCAACTACCTATCCATGACTCGAAACAAAACAAAAACAAAGCCAACATACAATTAACAACTAATTCGTCATTAATTAGTTGCTAAACCTGATTAAGTTGGGTCGGAGTGTTACAACTTATTGTCACGCAAGCCCAAGTCCATTAGGCTCATTTAATGTCACGCAAGCCCAAGTCCATTAGGCTCATTTATTGTACCTTTTTTGTTACTTAATTTGTAGCTTTAGTTTAGGATTTAAGATTTGTAATTGATTGTAATTAGGGACTTAATTTGTGGCTTCAGTTTAGGATCTAAGATTTTTAATTGATTGTAATTAGGGAATTAAACCCTTATATAAGAACAGTCGATCCTCAAAGGAGGCACGACATTCATCTCTCTTATGTTCTGTATTTCATCTCTCTCTAAATATCATGGTATCAGAGCTCGATCATCTGTGATCTTCTCCTACATCATCTTCCAAACATTGGAAGCCAGTATATGATCATCTGTGATCATTCTCTTCAGCCAGATCATCCTGATCATCTCAGATCCGACGTGGCCCACCTGTGATTCTCACCAACTCATTAGCGGCATCCTACCATCTTGGTCGCCTGAAGCTTCCAGGATTTATGAAGAATTTGTTTCTGATTTATTGATCATCAGAGTCATCTTCCAAGATCTGGAAGCCTTGATCATCCCTGTTCATCTCAGATCTGAAGTGGCCCACCTGTGATCATCATCGCCATTCAGCTGGACCAGCCCATCTTGGTCGTCTGGATTTCTACATTTTTTTGAAGATTTTCTCACCATTTATGGATCATCTGAGGTAGGCCATCTACCCTTTATTGTAGAAATTCTGTTTTGTCCATTTCTTTTCATCTCGGCCATCCAAAAGATATTGTTTTGCCAATATCCTTTCCGGACTGCTTTGTGCGGGTTTCTTCCTTCTCTTTAGTCATGGACAAACATGAGATTGCCCTGATTCGCTTTGATGGTACAAATTATACCTCCTGGGCCTTCCAATTTCAAATTTATTTGGAAGGAAAAGAACTCTGGGGACACATTGATGGATCTGAACCTCAACCTGCAGAAGATGATAAGAAAATTTTAGCTTGGAAAACAAAGGATGCTAAAATCAAGACCTGGTTGCTGGGCTCTGTTGAGTCACATTTTATTCTCAACCTCAAACCCTGCCACACTGCCGTGCAATGTGGGAGTATCTTCAGAAAATTTACCAACAGGGCAATGCTGCTCGCCAGTTTCAATTAGAGCTTGAAATCTCGCAATTCACTCAAGGCACCCAGTCTATTCAGGAGTATTATAATGGCTTCCGCAGACTGTGGTCCGAATATGATGCGATTAAGTTTGCCTCGGTATCTGCAGCTCTTCTCCAGGAATTACTTCCATTACAGCAATGTAGTCATCGGGATCAGTTTCTTATGAAACTTCGTCTCGAGTTTGAGACAGTTCGATCTAACTTAATGAGCAGGGCTTCTCTTCCTAGCTTGGATGATTGTCTTCAGGAACTTCTACTGGAAGAACAACGTCGGGTCACTCAAACTACACTGGAACAACAGAGATCTGTTGAGACTCCCCTTGCATATGTTGCTACAACTAGACCACCTTCTAGGGACATCAGTAAAGTTCAGTGCCATACCTGCAAGAAATATGGTCACTATGCAAATCAATGTAAGGCAAAAATCTGCCGATATTGTAAGGCCACTGGTCATGTTCTTGAAGAGTGCCGGAAGAAGAATCGCACTTCTCTTTCCCGCAACTATGTGCAGCCAGCCCCTGGTACTTACAGCGTGCAGTCAGCTCCTAGTGCTTACACTGTGACTACTCCACCATATGCTTCACCTGACTTCAGTGGTTCTCTGCAGTCTGATTCTTCATCCCAATCTACGTCACCAACTCCTCTCACCCCTGAGATGGTAAACCAAATGATCATCAATGCCTTAGCTTCCATGCACATCGCAGGTACTGCTTCCTCTCTTTCCAATACCTGGTACTTAGATTCTGGTGCAAGTAACCATATGACCACTTCAGCCCTAAAATTACACAATGTTGTTCCTTACACTGGTCCTCTTACTGTCCAAGCTGCCAATGGAGATCATCTTCCTATCACCTCTGTTGGTGATATCCCTAGCCCCTTACCATTAACCAATGTTTTAGTTTCTCCTCATCTTGCTACCAATTTGGTTTCTGTGGGTCAACTTGTTGAAAATAACTGCAATGTTTTGTTTTCTCCTTCTGGTTGTGTTGTGCAGGACCGGGAGTCGGGGGAAGTGATCGCGAGGGGGCCTAAGCGTGGAAGACTTTTTTCCTTACCAGTGTCTTCATTTATTCCTGATAAAACTTTACATCAGTTATTTTGTTTTTTTCTTAAGAATAATTCTCGGTTGTGGCATAATAGACTAGGTCATCCGACTGCTTCTACAATGTCTACTTTATTTCAATCTGGATTAATAAATAAACCTGTTGATTCTGCTTCTTTTGACTGTGATGCTTGTAAATTAGGGAAGAGTCACACTTTACCCTTTCCAACTTCTAACACACGGAGCACTACATGTTTTGACTTAATTCACAGTGATGTTTGGGGCATTGCTCCGACCATTTCACATAGTCATTTCAAGTACTTTGTAACATTCATTGATGACTACAGCAGATTTACTTGGATTTATTTATTACATTCAAAGTCTGATGTTCTTAATGCGTTTAAATTTTTTGTTCAATATGTTAAAAACCAATTCTCTAAATGCATTAAAATGTTGTGCTCAGACTCAGGGGGGGAGTATGTTTCCGAGGATTTTCAATCATTTTTAAACAATAATGGAATCATTTCCCAACGTACCTGTCCATATACTCCACAACAAAATGGAGTCGCGGAACGGAAAAACAGACATCTTCTTGCTGTCACTAGAACTCTTCTGATTGAAGCATCCGTTCCCCCTCGTTTTTGGACTGAAGCTCTCACCACAGCTGTCTATCTCATAAACCGCCTTCCATCACATACCATCGCTCATTTAACGCCTCATTTTAAATTGTTTGGTCATCATCCTGTGTTTGATCACTTACATACCTTTGGCTGTGTTTGCTTTGTTCATTTACCTCCCACAGAAAGAACGAAACTAACAGCACAATCTCGCAGGTGTGCTTTTTTGGGTTATGCCACTAATCAAAAAGGTTTTGTTTGTTATGATCCCATTGGTCGTCGTATCAGGGTTTCTCGGAATGTTATTTTCTTTGAAAATCAATATTTCTTCCCCACTCACATGGACAGTCCTCATCCCTCTTCCCCAGCTCTCTTACCAGGTTTTTCGGATCAAACCTCTGTTACTCGGTTTCATCCTGCTTTTGTATACCACCGTCAGGAGAAACCTCCCACTGCGGATGGTCCTCCCCCTGATCCTCCACCGACACATGGTCCAATACCTACTCCTCCCTTACGTCGCTCCTCCAGAACTTCTAGACCGCCTGATAGGTATGGATTTACCCATACTTCCTTGATGACCACTCTCTCTTCTATCTCTATCCCAAGTTCTTATTTGCAGGCTGTCCAACAAGATTGCTGGAACCAGGCTATGAAGGAGGAATTGGATGCATTGGATCAGAATCACACTTGGGATATTGTGGATTGTCCTTCCGGAGTTAAACCCATCGGTTGCAAATGGATCTACTCGATCAAGCTTAAATCTGATGGGTCATTGGATAGACACAAAGCTAGACTTGTAGCACTCGGAAACAGACAAGAGTATGGCATTGACTATGAGGAAACGTTTGCACCTGTGGCAAAAATGACATCTGTTCGGTTACTTCTCGCCATTGCTGCCTCTAAATCCTGGCCTTTATACCAAATGGATGTCAAAAATGCATTTCTCCATGGGGACCTGCACGAAGAAGTCTATATGCGGATACCACAAGGCGTCTCCTCTCCCTTCAAGAGGTCTGTCTGTCGCCTGCGCAAATCGCTTTATGGTTTAAAGCAAGCTCCTCGCGCTTGGTTTGAAACCTTCAAGGCTCGCTTATGCGAGAGTGGCTTTACCCAGAGTCCTTCTGATCCATCTCTCTTTTTATGCCGCACATCTACTGGTGTTACTGTGCTTCTCGTCTATGTTGACGATATTATTATCACTGGCACGGATGATCGTATGATCAAATCTCTCCAAGCTTCTCTCAGGGATTCCTTCCGTATGAAGGATTTGGGTCCTTTGCATTATTTCTTGGGCCTCGAGGTGCATCAATCTCCAAAAGGTTTATTTGTTAATCAGCACAAATACACATCAGATCTTATCGAGTTGGCTGACCTCAATGATTCTTCACCTGTTGATACGCCTGTAGAGGTCAATCTCAAGTTGAGTAAAGATGATGGCGATCTTCTTCCTGATCCTCATACCTACCGGCGTCTGGTGGGAAGTCTTGTCTATCTCACCATCACTAGACCTAACATCTCATATGCTGTTCATCTTGTGAGCCAATTCATGACAGCTCCTTGACACCTTCATTTGACAGCTGTAAAGCGCATTATCCGTTATCTGCTCAAAACTGTCCCTCGTGGTTTATATTATCCAAAGGATAATCCTCTTCATCTGACCGCTTATGCAGATGCTGACTGGGCTGGCTGTCAAGACACACGCCGTTCTACTACTGGTTGGTGCATGTACCTTGGAACATCTCTCGTTTCTTGGAAATGCAAGAAACAAGAACGGGTGTCCCGCTCTTCCATGGAAGCTGAATATAGGGCTATGTCTTCTGCTTGTTCTGAGATCTTATGGTTACGGGGACTTCTTTCGGAACTCGGGTTTTCTCAAACCTCTCCTACTCCATTGCATGCCGATAATACTAGGGCTATCCGAATCACTGAAAATCCTGTCTTCCATGAACGCACCAAACATATCGAAGTTGACTGCCACTTTATTCGCGATGAATATAAGCGTGGTGTCATTACTCTTCCTCATGTTCCTACAGCATTTCAGTTTGCCGATATCTTCACAAAGGGACTTCCTCGTCCTCGACATCAATTTCTTGTTTCCAAATTGCTGCTTTATGACTCCCCAGCATCAATTTGAGGGGGGGTGTCACGCAAGCCCAAGTCCATTAGGCTCATTTAATGTCACGCAAGCCCAAGTCCATTAGGCTCATTTATTGTACCTTTTTTGTTACTTAATTTGTGGCTTTAGTTTAGGATCTAAGATTTGTAATTGATTGTAATTAGGGACTTAATTTGTGGCTTCAGTTTAGGATCTAAGATTTGTAATTGATTGTAATTAGGGAATTAAACCCTTATATAAGAACAGTCGATCCTCAAAGGAGGCACGATATTCATCTCTCTTATGTTCTGTATTTTATCTCTCTCTAAATATCACTTATAACGATATAAACTTTAAAAATTAGAGTTCTACATGTCACGCCCCGATCCCGGGAATTTGGGGATTCGAGTGGGCCCCCAGGGCGTGGATACGTAATCCCATAGAATTTCGTGCCCTGAAGAATTATGCATGAATTCCTACAAGGGAGATTTCATAGGAACGTGTGAGGTAAACCAACACACGTATGGACATAACTCATCATAAGTGAATTCATGTGAAATACTCAATAATAATCAAGAGCAAGTAAAAAAAAAAACATATCCATTGTCATTCATAGATAAACATATAGATATATGTATATAGCAGTGCTTAAGTTCCAATTATATTTCATACAATTCAACATTTACTTAAAGGGGTTAGGTACATAAAGGCCAATTTGCGTTTCCCAGAATAGACCAAAAAGTGACCGTAACATCTCTAGAACTAACGCACTCCGTAGGATGACTAATAAAAGACGCTGTCATCCTTCCAATCGTTTATACCCCGAGGTACCATTAGGGCACTCTCCAGGGGCGCGTCAACACCCAAATTGGGATCGGGTTCCGTACCTGCAATATCAAGGGCAACACTGTTAACACGACGGCTAAACAAGTACTGAGGCATATGAAGCAAATATAACAATACATATCAACTGAACTTAACAGTATACACTGATTTAAAGAGGGCAAGGGTAGTTACTAGACATATAATGCATGAGTGGCAATAAATGAGGTATTACGATTAAAACATATTACGTACTGATTGGCAACCATGATGCTCTATTCTCCCAAAATGGGAGCATACCTACATACATATGGGTCGATAGGAGATTAAGCTAGCTTCCCGAGGAGTGCCGACATCTCCTCCGTAAACTACTGCAGTAGTGACATACATATACCAAAAGGGCACAAGCTAAGTGGTGCTGACTCGGATTCAATCATACTAGTCATAACATACATAAGGAATAGTTAACCATGAGGTAGACGAATAATTAAGCAAAGCATATGCATATGAGCTACAAAGCCCAAACCTTAGCTATACCCTTGGCTAGCAAGTACACACTCAGTAGAAGCTCTAGCTTGTCAGACACGCACTCAATAGAAGCTCAGGTTTGAGTTGCCTCGGGGTTTGATAGAGGAAGTGAATCCGATAACAAATCATGTTGAAGGTAACGTATTTTAGCAAGATGCATGCATTCGGATTAAGAAAGTACCCAAAAAATCATTACTTACCCTTTTATTAAGTAACCCATGATTCCCAAGGACATTCAACACGATGTACTCATAAGAGGTCCGGTGTTGTTGTGTTACCGCGTCTTGGTATCACCTTATATGCATACGGGACACCCCTTCTTATGCCAACATCCATGACTTGCCATTGGGAGATCATCCAGAATTCATTCATCCTTTCCAACATGTGATTACCAGTGGGCCAATGTAGAGGTGTGGAAGGTGCCAATACTAAGGCCCTACAAGTTCATTGAGAGTTCCTCACATCCTACATTCACTAGGTTCTTATGGCTTAGCCGTATATAAGGCTACGGCTTAGCCGAGTGGTTCATGCTCCTTTTTAAATTTCAGGCGCATTTACGGCTTAACCGTATGTTGGCCTACGGCTTAGCAGTGCTAAGCCTACGACTAGGCTACGATTGGGTTACAGCTTAGCCGTAGTTTATTTTACGGTGCAGCCGCAGGTACACCGTAGAAGGAACTGGGTTTCATGAGCTCTCTGGAAAACTCACCGTAGAAAGACCTACAGCTTGGGTACGGGCTGGACATAGCTTACCCGTAGTGAAATTCACGGTGCAGCCGTGGGTAAGCCGCAGTACAAAAAACAGTTTTATTGCTCTCGGGACTTGAGCCGTAAATATGTACGGCTTAACTGTAGCTTCACCGTAAGCTTCAGAAACCTGAATCAGTTCTGTAGCTCAATTTTTGGTACGAGATCAATACAGAACTGACTTGTGGGGTAATTCTAAGGCTCAATTAGAGTGTCCTTGAGAGTGTTTTATACTCACACAGCCTCCTGTTCCATTCTTATAATTCTAACTCACTCCATACCCCTTTTGCACACAATTAAACAGTGAAATGGACTGCAATTGAAGAATTAAAGGAACTAACTCAATGGTCAATGAAATAATCACACATGCACTGCATACAAACTCAAGTACTTGCCTCTTAACAGTGTTTGCCCTTCCTAAACCTTCTTGTTGTGCTGTTGGGGAAGAAAATCTCTAAATTGAAATGGGTTCTATACAAGTAAAACATGAAATGCAGAAAAAAAAGAGAAAGGGCTTAGATTCACATGCATGTCGTGTAGTTGAGTCCTTATGACTCTAATAACTCCAAATGGATCAAATAGAGGTGGGTCTTCACCTTACGCAGCTAGCTTGAAAAAGAGAACACTTTTGCAGAAAAGTGCTCAGGGAAAGAGAAGAGGAAGAAGAAAATTCTCCCACCGTTACATGCAAGCTCACCCTAAGCCTAGTAGCTCCCCAAATCTTAAAGAGAAGATGAAGATTGCAGAAGAGAAAACAACTCCAGTGGCCCACGTGAGGAGGAAAGAAGAGAAAGAGAAGTGTAAGGTCCCAACCCTAGATAATTATAATTTATAATAATTAAGTTGGTTGTACTCTAATTAAGATGAGTGATTAGGTTAATTGAGCCTAAGTCCCAAGAGGTTGGGTCATGGATAGATAGTTGGGTCGGGCTCGAACCTTTATTAGGTAGTTCAAGGCCTTTTCATTTAGTATTTTCATGATTTGGCATCATTAAAGTATCATATTGGTTGCATTGGGTAAGTTTCATCTTGTTGAACATCTTTTACGTTTGGCCCAAATCCATTTGGACCCATCTTAGCCCATTTTAAGCACATTGACTTTAATTGGAAATATATAGAAACCAAGAGGGCTTGCTTGCAATTTCCAGAAACTTCATTTATATAAAATTCCTAACCCACCAACTACCACCGATATTTTTCTCCTCCATCTTCCTCTCTCTCGCACGTGCAGCCGGTTCTTCTTCTCCTCCCATCATCGCCTCCCTCATTCAGCCCTTATTCTTGGTGATTGAAGTTGCATGCATCAAGCTTGAGCTTCCTTCTTCTTCCTCTCCATCCCTCTTGCCCTCTTTCTACAGATCAAGCACCATTTTCACCCTGTCGCTTGTGGAAGAGTCGAGGTTCCATATTCTCCATTTAGACAAAGGGCAAATCGGTTTAAGTGAAGCACCGTACCTAAGGCAAGTATAAAGATGTATAATCTTACGTGTATAGCTTGATTTCTTTGATTATTGACGGATCGTGTGATTTTACCAAATTTACAAATTTGTGGGAATTCATGGATTAAATGGTGATTTGGTGGAATAAGGATGTTATTGGCCTTTAGGGAACTCAAGGGTGTAGAATGGAAGCTTTTGGAGTGGTTTCATTGCTGGTAAATTGGGGTTTTGGAAAAGAAACGCATTTGGGAAGAAAACCTACCTGCAACAGCATGCTTTAGGGCCGACCGATCGGTCCTAAAGCTCAATTGGTCAATTGCCCCATCAGGTAGTCCGACCGGTCGGCTACCAAGCCCGACCGGTCGAATTCCACTTCTGGAAGGGTTCGACCGGTCGGACCTTCACCCGATCGGTCGGGTAAGTCTGACTAATAATTTATCGGAAGGTGTTCAAAAAAAATGAATTCTAAGCTTGACTATGGACTTTCTATAGTCTATGGCCTAGTGATGGGTTACTCCCTTAAACCACAGAAAAGAGACCTTAGTTTTCAATTTCAAGTCACGGGTGTGGGCATAAGGTGTTGTGTCACTGCATACACATGTGGTAACACCAAGAATAGTAACACCGGGACACTGAACGCCTTATAAATACACCGAGTTAAATGACCTTTGAAACCCGAATTATCTAATATAAAATTGATAGAAATTGTCCTTGATAACCTATAATCTAATAGCATTAGGTTATATTAATATGCATTGCATAATCAGCATTTTATTAGTTGTGATTCTATGATAGACATCTCCAATGTGAGAGGTGGGTGTGGACCTCTTGAATAGGTATTCACGGGGTGCTCTACCTAGCAAAGTCCCGCATTGCTTAAGAGAGTGTCTGGTTCTGGCCATATAAATTCATGCGGGTACTCCCTGGGGGCTCTGCCCAAAAGACATAACGCATTTTGGATATTCCGTAGCGGCTTTGCCCAGAAGTAAAACTGTGCGGGTACTCCTGGGGGCTCTGCCCAAAGCGGACAATATCACAGTGGGAGAAGGAGGAGAACGTTACCCCTTAGTCCTATTCCTCATAAGAGGTTCGGTTACCAATTGAGTCTGATGATTCAACAGTATAAGTTCCTAAATTACAATATTAATTTCCTCTAATTGTTGTGCCACTCTAATTTAGTTAATCTATCATGTTAAGTTTATGTACCCTTATCTTGTATAACCGTTGTGTTAACTGAGTTGCTATGGTGTCACAGGTGCGGAACCAGCTGCTAACCCGACAGTCAACGCGATCCCGGAGGCAACCCCAACGTTACCTCGGGACGTGAACGAGTGGAACGATGGGGACATCTTCTCGTGATCTCTCTGCACAGTGCGCAACAGGGACACATGAGAATAGGCTTAGGATTCATTTTGGCAATTATATCTTTTGTATTATATATGGATATTCATGTAAAAGCATGTACGTGCATTAAATTGACAAACTTGTTTGCTTAATGAATGGAACAAATGAATGTTCATGAATGCTCATGATATAATTACAGGTGAAATCTCCAGGTTTCCGCTTAAATTCCTTATATGGATAATACGTGTTCGTGGATTTTCCTCACGCATACCAGTGGAATCACCCTTGTGACAGTTCGTACGTGTTCAATCATGGCACGAATTGTCACGGGTACGTGTGTCATTCCTTGGAACCTACAGTTAATCCCCAATTCTCGAGTTTGGGGCGTGACAAGAAGGGACGTGGAGTTCCTTGTTTTTAAAAGATAATTTCCTACCTTGCATGCAAACTCATCTTTTTTAGGGTATTTACAGTATAGGTCATGGGGTCTAGGTTGGCCCGAAATGAATCCAGATCAAATTGAGCCCAACACGAGAGACGGTCTACATGAAAAATTACACAAAAGGCAATGGACGAGGTGTCCATAAGGGGTAAGAGCAATTTACAAAAAGGTCTTTGACTACTTAAGTATAGTCCGAACTCTGCCCAACTACTTATCCAAGGCCCAACCCAATAGTTTTACGTTAAATTATCCTCATCAAGGCTTAATTAATATAAAACAAGATTAATTAACGTAACTAAGATTAGTGGGATTTAGGACCTTACACTACATAAAGACAATTGTTATAAAATATATTATCATAGACAGATGCCCACATTAGGATCCACATGATGTGATAAGATCACTTAGGGTTAATTTCATATTATATTAGGTTGCTTGGGGAGAAAGCAATCTTACTTTATAAATAAGACTCTCCTCCCATTTACTATGTACACAAAACTCTCAATAATAAGATCTCTCTCCCTTTGCTCTTTATTTTTCTCTCTCTGGCTCTTTCTTATTTTCTAATACGTTATCAGCACGAGTTCTATAAAAAAAGACCTTATTTTTTTTTTTAGAGGATTCGGATAGAAAAAGAGATCGGATCTTTGTCTCTTAGTAGGCCACGAAGATGGGAAGGCCAAATCAATCATATGTCCGTGACTCTGGTTACAAAGGAGAAAGAGCGAAAAGTTCTCTCTATAGCCATCTGTGTAAAATCATCATCATCATCATCATTAAAGCCTTATCCCAACCATGTTGGGGTCGGTTGCATGAATTCTATTTCTCCATTTCGTTCTATTTTTAGCTAAATCTTTCGATAAGTGCAACTTTTTCAAATCTAAATTAATGACTTTCATCCATGTTTTCTTCAGCCTACTCCTACCTCTTGATGGACCCTCCACCTGTATATCCAAACTTTTTCTCACCGATGCCATTACTGGCCTACGCTCCACATGCCCAAACCATCTTAAATGAGTTTCCCTAATCTTATCTCCTATAGGTGCTACCCCTAAATGTTCTCGAAAGCGCTCATTTCTAATTTTATCTTTCCTAGTTTTACCACACATCCACCTAAGCATTCTCATTTCCGCTACATCCATCGTATGAATATGTGTCTTCTTAATTGGCCAACATTCTGCTCCATATGTCATAGCCGGTCTAACCACTGTCCTGTAAAATTTTCCCTTCAATTTTGTTAGCATTTGTCTATCACAAAGTACTCCCGAAGCTAGTCTCCACTTCAGCCATCCAGCTCTTATCCTATGCTCCACATCTTCATCAATCTCCCCATCCTTACTAATCATCGAGCCTAGGTACCAAAAAGAATCTTTACTGGTATCTCATGGGTTTCAATTTTGACAGTGGTTTCAACACTTTGTATATGTCCACTGAAATTGCAATCCATATATTCTGTCTTTGTACGACTTATTTTAAAGCCTCTAGATTATAATGCCCTCCGCCATCTCTCAAGCTTTACATTTACACCTTCTCTTGATTCATCCACCAATACTATATCATCTGCGAACAACATACACCATGGTACTTCTTCTTGAATATGCACAGTTAACTCATCCATAATTAATGCAAAGAGATAAGGGTTTAAGGATGATCCCTGATGTAAGCCTATAGTCACAGGAAATCCACCCCTTTCTCCACATGTGATTTTCACATTTGTTATTGCACCTTCGTACATATTCTTTAAAATTTCAATGTAACCTCTTGGGACATTCCTTTTCTTTAAGACCCACCAAATTAAATTCTTCGATACCCTATCGTAGGCTTTTTCCAAATCGATAAAGACGATATGTAGATTTTTCTTTTTTGTTCGGTATTTTTCCATTAATTGTCTAAGTGAAAAGATAGCTTCCATAGTTGATCTCCCTGGCATAAAACCAAATTGATTTTCTGAAATCTTAGTCTTGTTTCTTAGTCTTTGCTCTATTATCCTCTCCCATAACTTCATAGTGTGACTCATAAGTTTAATCCCTCGATAGTTGGTACAATTTTGTATATCTCCTTTATTCTTATATATAGGTACTACAATGCTTCTTCTCCATTCATCCGGCATTTTCTTTGTCACAAGTATCTTATTGAATAGTCTACATAACCAACTTACTCCAACCTCTCCTAAGCATTTCCATACCTCTATCGGAATACCATCTGGGCCTGTTGCCTTTCCTGTCTTCATTCATTTCAATGCTTCCTTCACTTCCACCCCTCTAATTCTACGGAGAAAAGTATACTCTTGTAATGAAGTATCATCCTCCACTCTTGTATCGCCCAAATATTCTTCATTTAAAAGTTTACTAAAATATTCTTTCCACCTTTCTATAATATCGTTGTCCTTCACCAAAATATTTTCCTCATTGTCCTTGATATATTTGACATGATCTAAGTCCCTACTTTTCTTTTCTCTTATTTTTGCAAGCTTAAAAATATCATTTTCTCCTTCTCTTGTTCCCAACCTATTATAGAGGTCATCGTATGCTTTGAACTTTGCACTACTTACTACTTTCTTAGCTTCTTTCTTTGCCTTCTTAAACAACTCAAAATTTTCTATACTCTTAGTCCCCTGCCAAACTTTGTAGCAATGTTTTTTTTGTCAAATAACTTCCTGAACCTCCATACTCCACCACCATGTTTCTTTATTAATATGTCTCTTTCCTTTTGATTCTCCAAGTACCTCCTTTGTAACATTCCTAATGCAATTAGCCATTTGATTCCACATTACTGTAGTTTCTCCTTCAATATTCTATTCTCATTTCTCAATCATTTTGTCCTTAAATATATTTGCTCTTTCCCCCTTCAAATCTCTCCACCTTGTTTTAGGGTTCATTTTGTTTACTACTGCTCTCTTTTTACTTCTAATGCAAATATCTAAAACTCCAAGCCTATGTTGCGTAGTCAAACTCTCTCCTGGGATAATCTTACAATCTTTACAAGCCAATCGGTCCTGTTTTCTAACTAGAAAAAAGTCTATCTGACTCCTATTACTCCCACTTTTATATGTAATTAAATGCTCATCTCTCTTTTTAAAGTAAGTATTTGCTACTATAAGATCAAATGCCACTGCAAAGTCCAATATAGTGTTTCCGAATTCATTCTTTTCTCCAAATCCATGCCCTCCATGCATTCTCTCATATCTTCTATTATCTCTTCCTATATGCCCATTTAAATCCCCTCCAAGGAAAATTTTATCACTATTTGGGATTTCTCGCATTAAATCATCCATCTCCTTCCAAAATTGTCTTTTCACACTTTCTTCTAGTCCTACTTGAGGAGCATATGCACTAATGATATGAATTATGTCTTCCTCTAGTACTAGTTTAATTGCTATAATTCTATCACCAAACCTCTTTACCCCCACAATTTTCTCTTTTAAATCCTTATCTATAATTATACCCACTCCATTTTTTGTATTACTCTTTCCTGCATAGAAAAGCTTATACCCATCCATGAGCTCCTTAGCTTTATTCCCTTTCCACCTTGTCTCCTGTATACAAGCCACACTAATTCTTCTTCTTTTCATTACCTCAACCAACTCCATGCTCTTGCCTGTCAAGATTCCTATATTCCAAGTAGCAAGTCTAATTTTCCTATTCCTCATCTTCTTCTCATGGACTAACTTCTTTAACCGCATTAGCCCAAAGTCATGTGGTAGCCCTTGCACACTTTTCACTGCAGTCGGGCGATGCTGCAATGCTTCGCTTAAAGCGGGAACGCCCTAACCTTATCGTGAAATATCATTTGTTCAGAATTCATGTTTGAGTTGTGATAAAGTTTTACGCTGGCTGTCACCTACCTAACGCAACCCTCCTCCTTTTACCCTGGCTTGGGACCGGCAGCAAAACTGGCGGAGTTAGCCATCTGTGTAAAAGTGAATTAAAAAAAAACAAAGGATATTTTGTCTTTATTGTCTTGTTGTTTTTACAAGTGGGGAGATTGAAAATAAAAAAATAATAATAGTTGTTGCTACTTGTCTACTGTTTCAGAACAAAGACGATTCAGCACATGCACCACTGTTCTCCACTGCAACAGCGGGAGCAACGCTACTGCTGCCTCCGTCCGACCACCTTTCGTCGCCTTCAGGGTTTCTTGTTGGCAATGTCCCCGTCGCTTGATGCCGAACCTGAGATTTTCTCTGCCTCATGTTCTAGTTGTAGAAATTGAAAGGGAAGAAGAGACTTCGTTTAAGGCCGGTTGGGTTTGGGTTGGGTCAGATTGACCTAATCTGTTGTAGCAATCCCAGTCAGTTCAAGCAGGTGCAGTTCAGGTTGGGTCAGGTCGACCCGAACCTATTTGCAGCAATCCAGCCCCAACAGCAGCTGACATCAGCATAATTCAACAGGTCATACGGTCAAAGGTAGATTTGAGCGGATCAACATTTTAAACTTGTTTCCGCAATATCTTAATCATTTGACGTCATATCGGAGATCCATTTGGGCCTACAGAAAGCTCACGAGTAGATCTACACAATGACAGCAAAAGGAGGACAATTTAACGGTGAAGAAATTTATCCTTATTTATGATGTTTATTGGTTTGATATTTACATATATGAGTTTATCTTTTTTTATATAGATCATCATGTATTTCGAATATTATTTGGAGATGAACAGTTTATATCTCCTATTAAAGGGAGATCAAGGTAAGATCGATGGATTATGAATAGAACCAGAAGTTCTATATTTCCTGGACCTGAAGTTCTGTACATTAACTCAAAAACCAGAAGTTCTTTTTAATTCGGACCAAAAGATCTGTGGGTTATTCTAATCTAAAACCAGAAGTTCTAAGAATTGGATATAAACGCGAAGATTCATATTCATAATCAAACATGAAGCTTTGATTTCTAAAGATCCAATAAATCGATACGGAGGCCATAAATTCAAACTTGAAATTTTAATGGAACCGGAAGTTCTAATTCAAACCAGAAGTTTTGCCAGAACCGAAAGTTCTGATTCAAACGTGAAACTTTAATAGAACTAGTAGTTTTAAGAACCTAAAATTCTAGCCTAAAGTCTTGACAGATTCAGAAATTCTAATTCATCAGTTAAGAACTTGAAGTTCTAACTTTTTAATTGGCCGACTCTTTATTATATTTTGTCATTTGAGAACCCAAAGTTCTAATTTTTATTTTTGTTAAATCAATCTTTACAAATTCGAAAAGGCTTGGTGATGCTATCAAAGAGAGAAATAAGATATCTCCAGAGGATATGAAATAAACCCTCATTTTCAATGCCATTATATTCTTGATGGACATGTATAATCACCAAAAGATGGTCATACTACTAAAAAAGGTAGAAATAATAGTTTCTCCAGTAGAGATGAAAATAACCACCCTAGGAGAGGTAATTAACAAGCATTTTTCTAAATTGGGAGAACCACAAAGCATGGTCTAGAAGACATACAACTATTGTTATGAATTTGAATATTGAGTTTGATTTTTAGATATTTGGTTGGATGGTAGGACTTATTCTTTTATCTCTAGTATCTTGTATTTGCACATTATATTTGCTTTGAATGATGAATCGTTTAGCTATTCTCAATTTTTATTTTTGTAATGTGATTGAATAGTTATGTGAGTTTATTATTTATTACGATATGAATCATGAAATGCATGAAACTGAGAATAATATCTGTACAGTAGACTGTGCTACAAAGCACACTATATTGAAAACTAGATGTTTTTTTTTCAGAGTTAGTGTTTAATTCATACAAGGTATCAATCATAGCTGGATTGGCATAAATACTTAAATGCTTCGAAAGAATTCACATAATGTGACCAAATGGTATCCATATATACATTAAGGATGCATTATTTTTTTTAGTAGTTCCCAAAGAAACTACCACAAATAGACACTATAAATGAAGGTGACACAAAATATTTATACATTATTACTAAAAAAGTTATGTACATTCTCCTCAGATCTCAAGACTATATTACAGAATAGTCTTTAATATCGAATCACATTCGATAAATGAGCAAAACGACAAAGTCAAGCCAGAACCTTAAACTAAACTTGACGCTTAGTGACCATAAAGCTTTAATGTTTTAGCATGATACATTAAGTCACCCCTGGGGCTACTATGTTAAGGCAAATTTTTTATAACTCTTATGGGCTTTCCTTAGAATATCATCAATTAATCATCTTTTATTCAAAGGATACAAAGTGACATTTGTGAACCCCCTAAATGCCTTTTGATTAATTCCTAGTGGACCTCTTTAGGTATATTTATGATTTTGATTAATGCCTTTACTCGTTGGTTAGATATTTGTTTATTTTTTTTAGCTTGTGCCAGTTTATTAGCACAAATTATTAAACTTAGTGTACACTCTTCCAAGCATCATATTAAGTCTATAAGGCTTGATATCACAGGTTCGTGACATGCATGAACCCACAACATAGATTGGAAATCTATGTTTCACCTCTAATTATTAGATATCTCCAACCAATGATAGGATATGTATTTCACTGTTTGTTTTGTCGATTGTCATCTTGATAAGACAGTCTTTCTGCTGTTAGGGAAGATAAGAGAGTTCCTGAAAAACACCTTATTCCTATGGAACAATCCGTTCCTAAAGAACGGTGAGAATTAATATGAAATACCTCCACTCAGTCTCATTTAGATCTATGTACTTCACAATGTGAGAATGAAATATAGAGAATTATGCACTTATTTACGAATGAATTCCTTGATGCTTTTAATGATGTAACAAAAGTGACTAGGTCACATATACCAGCTATAAACACATAAGCACGAATTAATGTCCATGTAAGACAAACATGAACTAGTGTCCCTGTAGTACAAAATTAGAAATATGGCAGCAAATGAATCTGTTATACGTCAAAAGCGTGGCAAACTTATAGGTTCCAAAGACTTAGCTCCTTAGAAGAGGAAAAATGAGCAATTAGGTCCCCAATTATACTCTCGAAGAGGTTATGACAAATTGTACACTCCTGATGAGGCATACCATTTCACTTAATAAGAGGTTATGAAAAAATTGACTCTCTCTAAAATTTCTGAAGAAATTAATATCCTGGAAGAAATACGAGTCTTAGAAGAGACACGAGTCTCGAAAGTCTTGAAGCCCCTGAAGAGGCAATAAGTACCCAATAATAAAGAGATCTTTATATTTTATAATTATTCAAACGATGGATGGGATAAAAAGAAAATTATCATCAATGACGCATTTGTATATGAGGTAGCTACACAAATATCAAGAGAGCATAAGAATGATTATTGGGATACAGAACCATGTTCTCTAAATGAAAGTCAATAAAGAACAAATTAGCCAAAATAGAGAGATGCCATCAAGGCGGAATTACAGTCTTTTAATAAACGTGATGTATTTGGACTTATAGTACAAACTTCAATAAATTTTAACCCTATAGGTTACAAATGAGTGTTTGTAAGAAAAATGAATAAAATTACTAGATACAAGTCATAACTTGTGGTACAAGGTTTCTTGCAAAAACCTGGGATTGAAAACATTCGCAGACATATATATGAAAATCCCAAAAGGATTTTCTTTGCCTGAAGTAAAGTCAAAGAGTATGTACTCAATACAATTAAGACATTCATTTCAGAAGAATATGGTACAATCGTCTTAGTGGATATTTATTTGAAGAAGGATATGAAAACAATCTCATTTGCTGATATATTTTTATAAAATCTTTATAATGATTTACAATAGTAGAGGTTTATATAGATGATATAAATCTAATTGGAACTCTAGAAGAGTTCGAGGAAATCATTGACTATTTATAAGAGAATCTTATCTCGACCTGCAGATCGAGAGAAGTTCTAATGAGTTTTTTCATTTTTTATAAATATGCTTGACACATATAGTTTTCCACCAAGGCTTTGGATTTCTGCAAATCGAGAGAAGTTCTAATGAGTTTTTTCATTTTTTATAAATATGCTTAACACATATAGTTTTCCACCAAGACTTTGGATTAGTATCAAACAAATGCTATGATATTTATGTCTATTTTATTCTTATAGTTGTAAAGATTACAACTTTGTAGGATATGCAAATTTAGGATATCTCTTTAATCCTCATAAGGGTCGATCACAAACAAATTATGTGTTTCTTAGTGATAATACTGTCATTTCTTGGCGTTCTATTAAACAGATTTTGGTAGCTACTTTTTTAACCATGCTGAGATTTTAGCCTTCTATGAAGCCAGTAAGGAAGGTGTATTGCTAAAATCTTTAACTTAGCATATTCGTAATTCTTGTCAATTGCCTCTTAGTACAGGTGCCCCAAGTGCTATCTACAAAGATAATGAGGCATGTATTCAACAGATTAAATAATGATACATTAAAGATGACAAGACGAAGCATATTACACCAAAGTTCTTCTTCACTCAAAAGTTTCAGAAAAATAATAAAATTGAAGTCAAGTAAGTTCGTTCAAACAACAACTTGGCTGATCAATTTACGAAGTCTTTGCCAAAATCAGTATTCTAGAAACTTGTACACGAGATTGACATGCCTAACTATGTGAAAGGTTGTTATCATCAGGGAAAGTAGTCAATCAGAGGAAGGCATCCTAAAGTATGCTACTCAGGAAATCTGTGCGCTATATTCTTTTTCTTTTTCTAGGTGTTATCTCATTGGGCTTTTCTAGTTAAGATTTTAATGAGACGGCATTATGTACGTTCAAAACCAAGTTAATGATGCTGTAGAACGTTGTACTCTTTTTCTTTCACTTTGGTTTTTATCTCACTGGGTTTTTCCTTTACAAGATTTTAATAAGGCAACTGTCATTAAATAGTGGTCATCCAAGGGGAAGTGTTATAAAATGTATTATCATAGGTGGATGCCTACATTGGGACCCACATGAGATAATTAGATTACTTAGGGTTAGAATCTTACTATATTAGGTTGCTTAGGGAGAAAGCAGTCTTACTCTATAAATAAGACTCTCTTCCCCTTTATTATATATACACAACTCTCAATAATAAGATCTCTCTGCCCTTTCTCTTTATTTTTCTCTCTCTGGCTCTTTCTTATTTTCTAACAACAATGTAATTGTCATGTCCATAATAATGCAAACCTATTCGCTAATGCCGGGCTGTGTGGAATTGAGACTCATTGGGAAAAAACCTCACATTGACCGGGTCCACCACATCACCATTAGCCAGTCTTGCATGTGATATGGTGGGATCTAATTAGTCTCACCATGATTGCCACAAGGTTTTTGACAGAAGATTCGGACTCAACTATATGATGACCAATGGTCTTATTGATGCCCAATTGTCTGAATGGGTCCAAGTTAGGTAGCCACATGAATCACAACCTTAGTTAAAGTTGGTGAAGAGTCAATAGAGTTGACTTGTCAAGACTCAATTGATTAGTTTAAAAATATTTATATCAATTTTAAACATGGATGAAAATAATAAAAATAGACATGAGAAGGTGCCACTTATATAAGAATTTGGCTCAAAATAAATTAGAATGGAGAAATAGAATTCATGTTGCTGACCTCAAACATAAATGGACAAGACTTTAATGATGGTGATCATACCAATCTTCTAGTTAGATCACTAGATCAATATTCTATAGATGCATGCAACAGATGATTTTTAGGTTATACGTAAAGTGGAGAGAAGAAAGTGCATTGTCATAGATATATATATATATATGTATAATTTTTCATAAGACATGCAACAAAACGCTGGGTATTTTTGAAAAAAAAGAAAGCTTATTTTCATTATTTTAAGGTTTGTTTCTTTACCAAAATTCCTTATGGGAATTTGGTATGTTGGGGTTTCTTGGACATTATGTGACATCTTATCTGTTGGAATTTAGTATTTTGAAGTTTCTTGGACACGATGTGACATCTTATCTCCTCAAAATTGAAATGCAGTGTTTCTTTCACCAGAATTCCAAACCCCAGCCACCTAAGAGGTCATAAGGGCACTTTTTCTTTATTAGAATTTCAAGAATTTATGTCTGAAAGAATTTCAAATTCTCCAAAAGTTGTCCCCTTCAAGTGGAATTTCAAATCCCTTCCTTGGGTAGAGCATTTGAAATTCCAATCAAATGTATACAAAATGAAATTTCATAAATTCGAGAGGGTTATTTGAAACCTTTCATGTGGTTGGGATTTGAAATTCTAGTGAAAAAAATATCGCATTTCAAATTCTGATGGGACAAAATGTCACATTATATCCAAGAAACCCCAATATCCCATTTAGCGGATAAAAAAAAATCTCTCATTGAGTTAAAGCAGAGAGTCAAGAAAATCCAAATGTATTTTAAAACAAGTCAAGTACTTATAACATATTAATTTACATTACTCTGCATGCATTCATGCTAATAAATTCAAATTAATAAATTTATAAATCGTGATAAATCCTATAATAAGTAAAATAAAAGAAAAAACATTGCATATTACATAATTCGTTGGTTTAATATCGAATATAAAAAATCAAATATAAGTTTCAAATGATATTCCGGTCATCATTTTTAAATTGCTAATTCCAAATCTCGTGCATAACTACTTAAAAATATACATTAATCATGTTTAAAATCAAATATACCTATCAAATGATTTAGAATGCAAATAATTTATTGAAATGAGGTGATTCGGCCAAGTCACCTCTATATTTGACTCTATAGTTTCTTAAACCAAAACGACTTTGGAGACTTAAGGGTCAAGCGATTTTTCCAAATTTGTTAAAAAAAAGAAACGAAAAAGACATTCAGAGGTCTTCTCAATGGGGTCAAGTTTTCCAAATTAAGAAGTAGTTGGGAGTCCCCCGTGGGAGCAGACGACTTGAAACTTGAAAGACTTTACAAGACTTGCCGCAATCAGAATTCTCGAACATCGGGGGACCCACAGTATTACTAAATTGCCAAAACGCCCTGCCTTCATGATCAAGTCACACCAGTCAATTAAATGTGAATACCTATCTATCTATCTATCTACAAAGAAACGTCTCATTATCTGAAAACGCTGCTTAGGCAAACGACCAATAGCGTCGCTAGCGCACACTAACGACCAACCAGGAATGGACACTTCTATTGCCACTGAAATGGCCATATTACCCTTCTTCTCATTATAGTTTGGGCAATCTGCGGGCTAAACAACATGGATTTGCATCTTGTCTCATCTATTTCACCTCATAACCAGGATAGGATGGAGAGGGACGGCAATGGACCTCGCCAGTGGACCTCCAATTACTTATCTCAAAAAATGGGTATGGACCCATTTATTTGACATAAGTCATATTCATAATCATACCCCAATGTGGGTCCACATTTCAGTTCTTTTTTATAATTATGTCTCATCAGCGCCCAAATATAGGGAATCGTATATTATATATGAACAACCTCTTACAATAATAATAAGAGGCGTCAATTTTACCTGCACGAGCACTAGGTTGATAGGCACTTTTCTTGGTTTGCCAACCTCATCTGAAGATGTGTTATCTCACTAGAGACCTTCTTCCCTCATTCCCTAACCTCACGCAAGAATGATATTATTATATCTTATATCAAATATTGCAATAATATATTGACACTAATTAGATTAACATTGTTACAATATATATATAGAAGTAACATACTTTGAATTTAAATTGATTCGCTCGGATCGGGTCTTGTTCCATAGTACAGTTGGTTTCAGGTCCCTTACATTAGACACATGTTGGGTTCAAGTACATAAAAAACTGATTAGGTATGGATTCATCATGGACCCATGCAAACAAGGCCTATTGGACAAGTTTGTGCTAGTTGGAAAAGCGGCACGTTTGGTTTAAAGCTGCATGGAGTGGTTCATGGCCCATTCATACACTTATTAATCAGCAAAAACCGACTCCTCCTATACCAGCCACTATTTGGCTTCCCATGTCCGAGTTTGGATCCACTGAGGCTTTGACTTAAATATAAATCACCAATGGAATAGAACTCCATGGGCCCATCCATTGGAAATCCAAGTTGCACAAACAGAAGTCTCCAAGTGTACGAAGGTATCCTCCAAGTTTAACCCCAATGGGTGTTAATTCCACTGAAAGATTTGAACAATGTGTAAGATTATTTTCATTACATTTCTTCTCAAATGGTCTGTCCTACAAATGGACTAATCCACTAATTCCTATTAAGGTAAAATTTGAGGATACTTCAAAATTGGGAGGGTGAAGTGATTTAAATTTTCAATAGATAGGCCCCACTATAGAGTTTTCCTACTCCAACTCAAGATTTTGTGAAGTTAATTCCTCGGCGAATCTAGATTCCCCATATCCTAAACAGGTCCCCAGCCCAGGTCGAGTAACGGACGGTGCATGTGCAAGAATGGCATTAATTTATCATTCCCATTGTTAGGGCATGTTTGAATAATGTAATATAAAGTAAATATCAAATTAATGAAAAACATAATATTGTTGCAAGATAAAATTACTCTCTAGTAAGTGAAAAATGCATTTGTTTCAAGACGTATAAGTAATCTAAAAAAATCAGGAGTCAACAAGTGGTATAGTAACCACTTGTATTTTATGAACAAAATTTTTTTAAGCCCTCATAAAATAAAACAAATTTTTTAGGTAGCTGAGACTTTGCTTTCCCACTTATTGTGATCTAAACATAGGTGAAGTAAAATTTCTGATAGCTTGGATTGCTTTACCACGTATTTCCCTTTATCACATGCAAAATAAATATTGACTAGGTCAAATAGTGACTCATTTATTTATTGCTAGATGAGTGAGTGATACAAAACCTATGATATGACTTACTTGCCCATGGAACAATCTCAGGGCAGCTTTATGAGATGTGACATGTCTAAAACAAGGGTTCAGTGCGTGGGGTGGCTTTTTTTTTTTTTTTTTTTTCCGGAGGGAGGGGGCGATAGATGGGCCATGAAAGGTAATTAAAAGAGAAGAAGAAGAAAATACTTCCTATAAATTAGTGTCATTTGACTAGTGTACTTATTTTCATTAAAAATAATAAATATTTGAATTCGGTACATTGATTTGGAAAAGTTTGTGTAATTTAATCAGTTTTAAGACCTTTTACCTCCTTTTTAGAAAAAAAGTAAGTGAACATAATTTTTTTTTCAAAAAGATATGAGTGTCTAAAGCAATCGACACATTTTGTTTTATTTAGGAAAAGTTTCTCTATATTACTTTCATAATATGATAAGTTTGCATGTGATACTTTTTACTTATAACAATTTATATATTACTTTCACTATATGACAAATTAGCCGGTATAACTTTTACATCATAACTATAGTTTGTTTTTTCCATCTAAATTAGAAATATAGGGTATGCTTGGCAAGACTTACTTGCCTCAAATAGATATGTCTAAAATAGAACTATTTCAATTAAACTATTACAAAGAAACTATCAAGTCTGATTCAATTCAGAAAAAAATTGTCACACCGTGAAAGTTATATCACCAAAGTTATCATGTAGTAAAAGTAAATAGACAAATTGTTAGAACAAAAAGTAGTAGGAAAACTTATTATGTTATAAAAATTTTATGGCAAACTTGTAAATATATATATAGAAAAAAGTAATCATTATTTTTTAAAAAAATTATGTCTGATTTTTTTTTAAAAGAATAGGCATAAAGTCTTAAAGTTTATTCAATTGAACACAGTGCAAAAGGTTTGTCAAATCATCTAGAGTACTAAAACATCTATTTAAGTTAGCTTGAGATCAAGTAAACACAAAAATAGTTCTGCCAAATGACAGTTAATAGAATGCTAAAGATGTTGAAGATTTCAAGAACTATGGTTACGGCGTTGTTTAAAAGTTCAAAGCCAAGAAACCTGAATATGGATCCTATTTTTGGGCCCAATTAATGATTGGATTTTAGATCAAATATTTTTCCAATTAATATGATAGGATGATGGGCTTGCTTATTTGCATGGAAATTCTTGGTAAAATGGATCTCAAGGAATGAATATTGAAGAGGTGAAAAGGCAAAGGGCACAAGGTGAATGTACATAAGACCGTAACTTTCCAAGTATTTTGATTTACAGGATTACAATTAGTATTAATCGTTTTTAAAAGCACAAGGAGATTCCTTGATGGCTAATTATCAGTCTTCACCTTCATTTCTTTGATTTTAACAGCTTAGTTATTCTCCTAAAACTCATAAGGGCACATTTGTGTATGCTTGCTGATTAGAGGTTCATTCCCTCAATTCCATGGAAGATTTTCTTTTACATGGAAAAAAAAAACTCTTGACCCTCCTACTAATAGGAAAGGCTTCTTCCAAGTATTTACATAATTTTATTTCATTTTTCCTTGTGGAAATGCAACCGCACAAAATGCAGACTATTTAGTGGTACTTCAAATTTGGCATCCCAATGCCACATGCCACATCACATTTGGCATTTTCTTTGGAAAAACTTTAGATGGCTTACTACATAGGTGGAACTACCATATAGCATTTGACATATTCGTTGGAGATATCAAATTTCATTGGAAGGCAATTTTAATGTTTGAAATTTAGCATCTCCAAAATCATGAACTCCAACCAATAGGTCAAACTTATTAATTTATTATACTTTTGTCTTTTGACTTCTTTTATTTTACTATATATATTTTTTTAAAAGCTTTTGCATTGCTAAAAAATTTAAAATATATATTTGGTATTTGCTTTTTCATATGTTTAATTTGGCATCCATCCTTCCGTGCCAAATCCACATAAGATTAGACATTTAGGTTGGAGAAGCTTTATATGCCTTTTATTAGGAATGCCATGTAGCATATCTCCATCTCCGTTGGAGATGCTTGGCAAATGCTATGTCAAATGCTAGGATAAGCCATCAGCATGTTAAAAACATTAACATAACAAATTCTTGTTAAGAAATTCCACCACTAGCGGGACAAGTCCAAACGTAAACATGTTCGTCTGTCAAATGCAAAGACTGGCCAAGTTTACAAACTAGGCTGCAGTCCGCTCTTCAGTCAGAGTCACCCATTTGCAGGCTCAAATGCGGATATCTGAACCAACGTCTTTGTCTAATGGCCATAGTAGGCACCTCCAAAACAAATTGTTAACCATCCAAAATCATCAGATTACATGCCTCGGATTTCAGTCATTTTTATTCCGTGCTCATTGATTCCCAATCCATGGTAGGTCCCATGACTTCAACAGGTCAGATTGACCCACACCACATGGAATGTGAAATGGATGACTCCTCTAAAATTGTTGGCGGGCCCATCATTTTTATTTCAGGGGGTTGACTCAAACATGTATTTGGATTTTGCGGGCGGATTTGGGGTTTTTATGTGAGTCTTAAAATCTTCATATGGGTTTAAGAGGTGGACTCAAAAATTTTCAAATTAGTTTTGGACGCTGACCCAGGTCAATGGGCTGTAGCCCCTTAACCCCACATGTGGCCATGCCCATTGAGTTACATAGGAAAAGCATATTTAATGCATTGAGAAGTCCCTTCTTAATTGTGTGCATTTAATGTCCAAATGTCATCCCCTCAATTGAGAGAACGTGATACACAACAACAGTGGTTGGCTAATTATTTTTGGGGAACATATACAACCGCACGTACAGTACTCGAATAATGCAAAGGGTAAGAGTTAACTTCGAGACCTTAACAAGCAAATTTAAGGTTCAAACCAATTGAAACACCGTGTTCACAAAGCAAATCTAAAATTTTTATATAGGCTTTTGAAAGTAGACTAATAATTTTTCAAATTAGCCTTGGACGCTGACCCAAGTCTGATGGGCGGCTGCCCCTTTAACCTCACATGTGGGCATGCCCATCGAGTTACATAGGAAAAGCAGATATAATTTTCTTTTAAATTTCCTGGGGAAGTCCCTTCCCAATTGCGTGCGTTCAACGTCCAAATGTTATCCATCCCATCTTAACTTCCAATTCCTATCTAAAAGCATGGAGTGTTTCGTAAATTACCAGACAGCAATGAATAACCTGAGATTGAGAGACCGTGACACACGACGGCAGTGGTTGGATATCCCTGTTGTTATTAAGCCGCATCCTCTGTCCTCTTTCCTGTCGTCTTCTTTTCTATGTAAATTTGAAAATTGAGCATTCCTTTTCTAAAGGCGTTTTAATCTTTTGGTAGCTTTTTACCCTGAGAAAGTGCTAACTGTAGGGCCTTTTCCTCAAGACTTGTACGTTACTTTGTGTGACAGGCATATATATTACAAAAGCCTTTGTGCATTGGGCATTGGGCATTGGGCATTGGTTGGACTTTGATTGCATGATCAATATATTTCAGGTATAATATATCTTGGGTCCTTTCAAGTGGGTCGCTTGGATTTGGGCACGTTTGTGTAAACACCTTGAAGCGGATGATATGTGACAGCTCTAATGTTACAATAAAAATCACATTTGATTTGAGTTCGTTGTAATTTGGTGAAAAATCAGTGCTTGTGAGAGGGTGTAAGAATGGATTCACAAACCTGCCGGCAGCCCAAATGTGCCCAGGCAGGACCATCTTTGTAGCACTGGCACATGTGAACCGCGCGCGTCATGACAAGAGTGGGTGATAACGATAACTAACCGACTTAGTGAGGAAGCATTTTGCGTCATGTACTCCTTTCCCCATCCCCTAGCACTAGACATAATTACGTCCAATCTCTGAAGAGCTGCGTGCTCTTACCCGTTTGGAAAACGCACTTCCAATGATAAATTAAAGTGATGTGTCATTTCATGATATAATAAATTGAAAAGAGTTACATAAAAAATATTTTATTTAAAAAATCTTTTTTACCTTTTATACTAAAAAGTTAAAAATTACTTTTTCATACCACTAAATTACAACAATTATATATTTTTAATAAAAATCAAAAAATTATATTCTATTTTCACTAAAACACATAATGCCATCATGTTTTTATATAACTCCTCTTACTTTTTTATATTTTAAAATGATCATCCACCTCACTTCACTTTATAAATAAAATTACTAAACGACAATCCAATTGTGTTGTAAAATGATGCAAGGCCCCGTCTTCAATTCGTAGTGGGTCGACCTTCTCAAAATCCAAGCCTATCATAAGCCCTAAAATCCTTTATAATGAATAACGTATAAATTGTTATTTAAATACATAAGAGGGCCACCATTAGATTATACTTTATCTAAAGTACGTGATGAATTTACCTTACTTTTCTCTTGTTGAGATAGAAACGGATGGAATCCCTCATTTGTGATCAATCTAATAGTTGATCCACTAAAAGTTTCTTTGAAAACTTAGATAGAACTAATATTTTGAGGGTGAGTCCTAGGGTTGATGATCGGATCGGATTTTGAAAAGATGGCCCCAACTTGCAGTGGAAATGAGCATTGCACCATACTATAATGCAACAACATTGAATGTAGCCCACCCAGTCATAAGTGGGAACTTTCACAAGTAAGGTTCTTGAATAATCTACAAGATCTGGTGAGGGTCTCTCTAATGCATGCCGATAGGACAAGAGAATAAAAAAGGCTCGCAGCAGTGGATAATGGTCCGCGAAAAAGAAAAGAAAATGGACACTACCATCAAATTATTTAGGTTTTTGGGCAATTGGTTATCTTTTACGCCCGACATTTAACCCAAGTTTAATAAATTCTTGTAAAATGGCTCGTACAACAAATGTGCAGTACCATGTAAATGCAGGATACTACATGCATGTGTAATGTTGCACAGCCCTAAAATAACATTAAACCACGCTATGAAAATTTGTGAACAATCAATTGTGGATGGGCAAATTTCTGATCTCAAGGTAACCAGATAGGCAAAGTCTCCATTGTCTCCGTATTTATTTATTGAATTTTTTCTGCGCAGCCACTGACTAGAAGTGACATTTTAAACTTGAAGTGGCATACCAAGATGGCTTGGGTATATATCTAAAACTAAGGGCTTGTTTGGTAGGTCTAGTCTTATTTTTATAGACCATCTAAAATAGAGCTATTAAAAAAAAGCTATAAAAAAAAGAGGCTAGATTTAAAATATGTGTTTGGCAATGAAAGCATCTATTATAAATAGACCATTTTAAATCAATAGTTGAAAATTTTTCACAAATATATTGAGATCTAGTAGGTATTAAGCCTTGAAATTTTACTTCATAACCACGTTTGGCCTCCCAAAGAGATCTAACGGTTTGGATTTTGTGTTTGAGGCCCCTAATTTTTTAAAAAAATATTTAATAATTCACGTTTTTACATAAATATCTCAAGTTTGGTGATGATCCAACGGCTGAAATTTGGTCTCATAATGGTCATTGACCTTCTACACATTTTCAATGGTTTGGATTGTTATTTACTGTCCCAGAAATAATAATAAAAAATAAAAAAGGGGCTGCCTGTGGACTAGTACAAATTCAGCATATTAAATTCAATGGTTGAAAGTTTTTTACAAATATCTTGAGATCCATAAGGAATCAATCCTTGAAAATTGACCCCATAGCCGTTTTTAGTCTTCCCAACATTTCCAATGGTTTGGATCTTGTGTTTGGGCCCCACAAAATTCAAAAACTAGTATCCAATGGCTCACGCTTTCTTGCACATATCTCGAGATTCCGGATGAATTAACGGCTGAAATTTGGATGGGTGGCCGTAATTGATCATGTGAACATTTTCAACGGTTTGGATGTAGATTTAGGGGCTCGGATTTCGAGAAAAATCGAAAAAACCTGGGCGTGATCCCTCAAAATACTGTAGCTGGCGCCTCTTTTTTTTTCCCTCTTATTTGGAAATGCATCACAGCCCCTCCTCTTCAAAATAGAGCTTTTACCTTTTATTGTCTAAATTAAATAGAGCTAAAAATGCATGCCAAACGCCTCTATTTTGTTAACTCTATAAATTTTAGACATTTAGACAATAAGAGGGGAAATTTTAGACTTGCCAAACATGCACTAAATGCCAAATGACAAATAAATGTTCCATTAGTGGCCAGCTGTACGGATGCCTAATCTGGAGATGGCGGCAAGTTTGAAGGTGATGTACACTGACTGTAGGTAAACACAAGAGTGAGATGGACAGCACTTGCAATCTATTTTGAAGGAAAGAAAATTTTCTATATGAAGGCAAAGTTTAAAACGGAAGCCCATGACTTGGCTTTGCAAACAACCTGAGTCATTTACGGACATTGGCGAGATAAGAATGTGAGATAAGAATTGTTCCGAGATAAGAAGGTGAGATAAGAATTGTGGACATGGTAAGAATATGCTACCGGTCAATGTCGCTTGCCGCAAAGGAGTTTGAATTTCCACTATGTCATCATGTGATGAGAAAAATTATTGATGTGCTGGCCCACCTTATATTCTTTAGATTTGCTGCTGGCAAAGAACCTATCTACTGTAGGGTCCCCAAGAAAACAAAAGGAAAAAAAAGAGAAAGAAATAAAGAATGTGGCTGGCTATTTAAAATCTCATAATTCAATTATTTTGACCTGCGATGCCCCAATCAAATTTTACGCATGAAAATTACTCTCCACATTTGTTGTTGGAGGGTCCACCATGTAGGTGAAAATGTTGTAAGTTTCCATGCATGAAGTCTATTGCCGACATCTGAGCAGAAAATTTCGCTCCATAGAAACGTATGGATAGGGAAAGGTTAGCTGGTTTGAGGCTTTATTTTTATTTTAAAATACTTTTTTCCGTATAAACCAGCGTCCAGGGTTTATAGGGTTTGTAAGCATAATCCTATGGTTTCGGCATTTAGTCATACATCACTACTTTTTTTTTATGCCTTTTATATCCCCAATATGAGTACCTTCCAACAACTATAAATTTTTGTAGTGACTTGAAGTGACACTTTTGTATATCTTCTTATAGTATTGACAATTAGAATGGTAAATTTAAGTAGGTGAGAGCAACCCTACATAAATTTGTTTTTTTCAACACATTGCACATTTACTAAACTCTAAGTGGATTATAATGAATTAACAACTATACTTACAATTGGTCATAATTGACTCAATTCTTGCATGACTCAATGTTGGATTGATGAGAGTTCTTAAACACATAATCAAGCTTCACATGCATGAGAAAGTTATTTGCGAGAGAGCATTTGGAGTTGGGTGAAAACATTGGGCATTATTGGAAATAATGATATACTCAATTTTGTTCAATGAATATAAGGCCAAAACTATGAATTTTAAAAATTTTCAATATAAACCTCATGATGGTTGCCCATACTTGTTAGAACAACTGATTCTGAGAGAATTAAAAGTACTAAAATGAAAAAGCTATCAATAAATACTCAAATTGCAAGAGTTTATTTGTAAATTCTATTGACCTTTGGGGGTTGTATATATAAAAAAAACTCTGTATTTATCTTTCCACGTCCTCAAGCTTCCAATGACGGCCCGGTAAAGGCACACATGTATCAGGCTTGAAGCAGCTGAGGATGAGATGACTTAAAAACAGAAGTTAAGTATAAGATATTGATGGGCCTTGGCCTTGTGAAGGATCACATTTTGTGGTTTGATTTAATGATATAAAAACAAAAGAAAGCATCCCTGTCCCCACAACCGTTCACTGGAATAGAACCCCACCCAAGGTGGGACCCACCAGGAATGACCCGTACGCGTTCACTGCACCGACCGAATGGAATCGGGGGTGGGACCCACGGAAAGGAGCTGGCCATCTTAAGTGTTAATGAGGCAGATTTAGGATGTGGGTCCCGCTCAAGACAAGGGCCAAAACACATCTACATAAATGTGACACTTGACGCACTATTCTCTGACCAGCCACGTCGTAGAGACCGTGAGCGGCCCCTGCTGAGCTCTTTGTCAGCACACTCAAACGGAATTTGCTTTTTAGTAGGGGAGCTCAGGCTGTGATGATATTTCCTTCCAAGCATCTTCCTCTGTATCTCCCTTTCTCGTTTCTCTCTCCTTTTGGAGCCTTTTGGTGCCTCCTTTTTAACCACTTCTCCTTTCTCTCCATTCCTCCATTTCCCTTGCAAATCCTACCCCCCTCCCAACACCCCCCACCCCCTATTTCAGGGATTAATGTGGGTTCTGTTTCTCTGCAACAGGCAAAAATCTCTTTAACAGATTTCAAAAAAGTTGTTTGCTTTTTCTGAAAACCTTGGGGTCTGTTCAGGTGAGTGATTCTGTTTGCTGGGATTTGGTGGATGATGTGAGATCTCTTGAGTTTTTTGAGCTTTTCTGCAACTGATTTCTTCTGGGGTTTTGAGATTTTTTTTTAAAAACTTGTCTTTGGTACTTGTATGGGTTTCACCTGTGTTTTTGGTTTCTGGGGGAATAGCAGAAACATGGAGCTGTTTGTGGGGGAGTTTTTTGATAAAAAAAACTAACTTTTTTTTACATGCTTTCATTTTGGGTTATTTTATTTTAGTTTTATGTTTGAGTTTTCAGCATTTGCCTGTCTGTATAAGTGGACTGTTGAGAGATTTGGTTGTAATTAAGTGGAGATCGGTAGTGAGGAAGTTGAGCCTACATGGTTGTATTTTAAGAAGTTTTGGTTCTTTTCATGCTTCTTTTGGTTTTGAGGAGACGTGGGGTTGAGTATGATAGCATTTTGGACTTTCTCTTTTTGGCTTAGAAGTAAAGTTTGATTGGAGCTGTGGGTTTTGTGATAATGTGAGATTATATTCTACTTGTTGCCAGAAAGTGCTGAAACCTTTAAATTATTGGGGTATAAGTTGGATTTTGGTAACATGAATTGTGATAATGAGTACCATGAATTTAGTAGCTTTCCTGCCTTCTTTATCATCATCCTCTTTGCTATTATTACTGCTACTACTATTGTTATTGGTTTGTTCTTTTCTTGAAAATACAAAAATAATAGTTTTCTTTTTCAGATGGTTAAATATTTGGAATTTTGGTTTCAGGAATGGAACAACTTTTAATTAATTGTGAACAGATTATTTGGGGTTTGAAGGCGAAGGGTTGCGCAATGGAAACCTTAACCTGGACCTTTGATTTTTCCCTGCTGATTTCCACCAGGAGTGATTTTATTTTGCTTAATCTGGTTCTGAACATTTGTTGCAGAATATTTGTAAATGTACAAACCATCCAGTATAATTATTAAAAAGCTGGAGAAGGATGAGGCAGACATTATTGTCATTGAACAATTTCAAAATTCTCTTTTTTGAGCTCTACTGTTTCAAGAAGTTTTAATGCATATCAGTAATTACAGTAATTATGGTTCATAACATGTTGAGAATTTAGGAACCGATCATATATCATGTTTGGAAAATACTTGCTTGCTAATCTCCCATTCTTAAGGCAAGAAGAACTGAATTACACGGTTTGCTCTGTAGTTTCATTTTTGCTATGGTTACTGTCTCTTGGTTGTGGAATATTGAAGTTTATTTTTCAAAGTTTTCTAATACTATGCATGATTAATTCCATGTCCCATTTCCACGATTTCCACGCGAGCAGATGTTATATGTCTGTGCCAGTTTTAAGCAATGCACCAATTGGGGCCAATGGTGGAGATCACCTGACCTAAAATTTCACCCCAATTCTTTCTTTTGGCATGTCCCTGATGTACTTTTCTTTATAGACACTAGCCAAGTACATTTCAATTTTCGTTCATGCTTCAAAACTTGGCCTTTTATTCCTCTTTTTTTGCAAGAGGCATCTATATGGTAGAGATGCTATCCGGAGGGCAAGGTTCTTGCAAACTTATGCTGCTTAGGCATATTCAGCTGTGTGGAAAACATAAACATGATATTCATATGAGAAAATCTCATGGTCAAGTGTTAATTTTATTGGAGTTTTAAGTTTAAATACTTCTTCCTTTTTTTTCTTCCAGGGTTAGCCAGGAATTTTGATTTTTCGAGGCATAGCTGTTAAGAGACTGGTGATGGGTGAAGAAAATTCAAAAATCTGTGCTCTGTTTGTAACAAGCTTGTTGGTGATCTTTGTTGTACCATTTTCACATGGATTGACGAACGAACAAGATGGTAAAATTGAAACATCCAACATTTTTTAGTGCATGATCTAGAAATATGAGCAGGAATTGTAATTGTGGTATATGTTATTTCTCTTTTAGTGAAAGTTCTTATTTTTATGCAGTAAAAAAGAGTGAGTCTGTAAAACGAAAATAAGTTACACCTCTCAGCAAAGGGATAGTCTTTTAAGTATGGGCCACGGCGAGGTATAAGTTCACTTTTTGATAGGGGCTTCAGCCATAGTTGCAAATTTTGGTTTGTTTCATCCACAATCCTCAGTGGTTTGATCAATCGTGCCTGCATAAAAGTTTACAATCTAGTCAGGATCCCTGAGATAACAATTCTAGGATATTTTACAATCTCTTAAGATATTAGACAATCTATTTTACAATATTGTTCTATGTGATTAAACTGTATAACCCTTCTTGACACCTCCAACCTCCACATCGAAGTCAAAAGCACCCAGTAGCCTTGAATCCTATGGGAGTAATCTGAAGCCAAGGAGGAGTTGCAGAATTTCTAAGAACAGCAACTCTATATTGAGATGGATCAAGACATCATTCGCTCAATTAATCTTATCTAAATATCCTTGAGCTTGGTCTGACGCATGATCCTTGGCGATTAGGTCAATCTTCCTGCAAATAAAAAATTACAATCTAATTAGGATCCCTATGATAACAGCTCTAGTATATTTTACAATCTTTTTAAGATACTATACAATTTATTTTACGGTATTGTTCTACATGCATTTAACTGTATAACCCCTCTTGACACTTTCAAGCTTCACATTGGAGAAGGAAAGTATTGTGCGTGGTTATATATGTTTTTCCCGTCATTGTTTCTGTTTGAGTTGCATTGTGATGGGCTGGTTTCATTGGATTTTGCACCCATTCTTGTTCCTGTTATTGAGTTGTCAGTATTTGAAACTGAAACCGGGGCTGGGATTCCTAAATGAATTCCATGACAATTTGGAATCCATCTTGGAAGGCTTGTTTTGTTAGTCCTTGCATGTGTTTTCTTGTTTGAACATATGTTACTCTTTAGTGCGTACTTTGTATTCCAACTCATCTTGTATTCTGGTTGCTTACTCTGGTGAAAAAATTGTGTCGAAGCAAGACCCATATTTGTCCTAATTGGTATTTAGGTAGACTAATCTTTCGGGGAACTGCTCTAGTTGCAAGATGCTGTCGAAACTTGCAGCACAAGAAGAGGTAATGGAAGTACTTCAAACAATTTGAAGTCCTTGATGATAAGATGGATCAAGTCATATGTTACTTTTTTATTTTTATGTCCTAATTGTTATTTAAGTCCATATCTGCAGAAATTTCTATTCTCCACTGTTGGTTTCTTCTCTTGCCCTAACATACTGTTGAAGACGTTTGCAATGAATGATCATAAATGTATAACTAGTTTGGAATTGTAACTAATGTAGATCTGTAAACAATTAGTATGGTTTCATGTAACCACTTAATGTATCATGTTATAGATGGCATGTTGGTTATTCCAAGCTCACTGATTGTTTTTTGTTTTCTGTTTCCTGTTTTATGTGTAATCTCTAAATGATACTGCTTTCATTGTCAGTTTATGCCATAAATAGCTTGTATATTGCATTGGGTTCGCCTGCACTTCCTGGATGGCTTTCAACTGGAGGTGATCCTTGCGTGGAGCACTGGCAAGGAGTACAATGCATCGGCTCAAACATTAGCACAATGTGTGTTGATCTTGTCAGGTTTCCTGTCCTGTGTTTTTGTTTTCATAATATTGAACTCAGGCCTTCTAATAGATACTTTTTTTGGCAGAGTTATCAATGCAGCAAATTTAGGAGGACAACTGGGTGATCAATTAATGAATTTTTCATCCATAATAACAATGTAAGTGATTTTTTATTTTTGTTTTCTTAGCTTGTTTGGTACACAGTTTGCAAATGAATCACTGCAAGAGAGAGAGAGAGAGAGAGAGAGAGAGAGAGAGAGAGAAGGGGGGGATGGAATGATGTGAATTAGATTTTTTTTATTTAAAAAAAACTGTATTCATAATTGTTTAGATGAATAATTTGATTAAGTTATATCATCATTTTTTTATTGGTGATTAAGTTATATTATTCATAATTGCAGTGAAGTTTGATGAACTTCCATATTCATTTTCCAATTTTTTGTTTGTTAATTGTTACTTTACAATAAAATATAGGATCACCCGAATCAAAAGAATGACTTGAACAAGGCATGCATTCAACTCTTTTGTCTTATTCAGATTGAAGAGTTTAGTTAGTAATGATATTGAAAGTTTTATAAGGTCCCGGATTTCTAGATTGTAAGCCAAACAATATGCAGCGGGAAAAATAAAGCAAACTTGCAAGCAAAGAGCAATTAACTACACAAGTAGAAGACACGTAGATTTTTAAATGGAAACCCCATCGAGGAAAAACCATGAATCACACTAGACTAGTTAAGCACTAATTTCGAGCAATTATAAGATATACTCACAACCTTATATGGTCAATCCCTAGACACAGGATGTAGTTCTTCTTGTAAGAATCCATGACACGACTCGACTCTGTGTGCCCTGCTCTCCGCGCTTGATCTAAAGACCTTAATTCCATAAGAAGACCAATCTCCTATGAGGAAGTAGAAGCAGCAAGACTCTAGAACTCAAAGTTTCAGCCACTCTCTCCAATGTAAACTCTAAAGAAGAAGGATGATTTCGAAAAAGTATTATCAACTTAGAATTATGAGATCTGTACGTTAGGGTTCGGAGAGAAACCCTTTTTATAACCCACAATTCTTGCCTCATTAAGATAGCCCTTGTAGAACCCTATTTACTAATATTGGCACTAATAACAAATATTTCCACAGAAAGTCGGTAGGTTTATTTCCACCATCTAATTGGTTGGACAGATGCTCAATCGATCGAGCACCGCCTCTGCCTTCAATTCGATCGATCGGGTAGCCTTTTTTCTATTTTTTTGAATTTCTTCTCTTCAGTTCTTCTGGCGACCCGAACTTTAGTTCAAACTATATGAAACATAAAATACAACACCAATGGACTTGAGTTTTGCCCAACCCATGAATTAGCCAAGACAAAAATCCTTACAGATATTATCAAATAACTAATGATGGTGATGGACTAAATATTTTTATTCCTTATTTTTCTCTTTTCTAGCAGTGGAAGTTTATTATACTACAGCACTATGCTTTGATTTATCTGGGTGCATTTCTGAGTGATGTCTTGTTGTGTTGATGCAGAGATCTAAGCAACAACCACATTGGAGGTAGTATTCCTAATAATCTGCCAACCACCATTAAAACACTGTATGTTCCAGAGTCCAGGCCTGAATCTTCTTTGATTGAGCTCTTATATTTTTACATGTTTGGTCAACTTCTTTTTCTAGGGTTTACTCTTTTAAGGTAATAATAATATTTATCTTTATTTTTATAAATATGCAGTTTTCTTTCGGCCAACCAATTCACAGGAAGTATCCCGGATTCCTTATCAACACTAACACTTTTGACGGCCTTGTAAGTAGGCAAATAGCTCAGAACTTATCTTTGCGCTCTTCTGTAACTACATTCTTATGAACTATTCTATATTTTGTTTTGTTAATGATTTTTGTTGTTCATGGACCACAGGTCCCTCAATGACAATTTGTTAACCGGAGAATTACCTGATGCCTTTCAGTCACTGACTGGTCTTATTAATTTGTAAGAATCTCCTTATAATTGCAACCTTTCCATTTTCCAGTTGCAGATGGATAAATTACTGCTTTTTTTTATAATAGATAGATGACTTATATTTTGGTGTAGTGATCTGTCATCTAACAATTTGAGTGGACAACTGCCACGCTCTTTACAGAGCTTATCATCTCTGACTACCTTGTGAGTATCTTTTTTTGCATGAATGTTTAATTTCTGTGTGTTTTTTCCCTTACTGATTTCGACCAAATCTCTTCATTAATAGGCATGTGCAGAATAATCAACTAACTGGAACCCTTGATGTTCTACAAGATCTTCCCCTTAAAGATTTGTACTTTTCAAACTGACATTCTTTCAATTCATACCTTTTTCTTAAAGAAAATGGTTGATTAGTGATTGCTGATTGGTGATGTTCCTTTGTTAAATAGGAACATTGAAAACAACTTGTTCTTCGGACCTGTGCCTGATAAGATGTTGAGCATCCCAAATTTCAAGTAAGTCTCTTACTATTTGTGCTTTCTTCATTTAGTCTTTTTACTGGAAGACTGTTATTTCTAGTTGGGAATCTTATGAGTGGACTTTGTTCATAATGTGGACATTGTTAATAGTTATAGTTGGTGTTTCCCAAATGACCACCCACCCATGTAGGTTGGCCCACTCAGACGACCAAGCACTCTAGGTTTTCCTTGAATTTAAGGCTCCTTAATGGAGTATCTTTAGTGCTTTAAGATTGTGGCTAACCTTTGAAATTTTTAATTGCTAAGATGGTTTTTAATAGCTAATACAACTAGGTCTCCATGATGGAAAGAGATTTACATCAGAAAGCCTCTGAATAGGGTTTTAGGAGTACAAGTTCTCAATCAATAGATTATTCCATCCTTGGTCGCTTATTAAAGAGAAAAAGAGGAGTGCAGTAAATCCTCGTTAATCCTTGGTCTTAGGGGAAGCTGATTTGATCAAAGGATTCGTGAAGATCTGGTGTTTTTGAGGGAATCAAGTACACGTTTATGTTTCCATCATCTTTATTGTGTTATTCAAATCTAATCCTATATTTGTGTATATCTGATTGAGGTTATGTTGATAAAAGACTGTAGGACTACCCGTATACGTCATAAATGTTAGATATGCTCGAGCTTATACAACTTGACATTGTAATTGATATAATACACAGGTAGGAAGAGTAACTTTTTTCTCTTTTGGAATGAATAGCTGGAGGATAGCTAACAATATTGGTATGATAGTTAGAAAATGGGACAAAAAACTACATGCTATATTCAAATTCTGTATTTGCCCTATCTTCATCAAAATATGTCTTCCTATAATTGGAAGGGAAATTTTGAAAAGAGCGTTAGATAACCGATGGTCACCTCTTTCATGGTGGTAGTGTGTGGCATTTGATGAGGCCACATAATACATGATGGGGTTGAAGTTGATGAGATTATCACAACATTTTGCATTTAGTAGTTCCAAGTCGCTGATAAATTATTGCGACAGTTGTCTTGTTTCTGAAAGAACAAGAATTCCAAAATGATGAGATTTTGTTGTTGAAGTGAAGCTTACAAAATCTATTGTCTATTGTGGACATCATTTTAGATCTTGTGATCAAGGATCAAAATAGCGGTAGCGGATAGCGTCGTGGCCGGTCGTCAAAATGCTATGTAGTGGGCGCTACATAGCGGTAGTGGGCCTACATAGCGACGTTACGGTGTGATTCAAAAAAATTATCAAAAAATTTTGAAAAAATTCCAGAAAATCCAGAAAATTATAAAGAGCTAAAATATGTGTTTGTTTTGCAAAAAAACCTAAAATAAGGGGGCGTAGTGGTCCCCTAAATGCATGGTGTCTTGTATTGCTGTATAATTAAAAAATAATAGTATCAATCTTATTTTTCACATGATATCAAGAATCAAGATTCAACACTCAAAGTCAAGACTCAAGAGTTAAGAATTTAAGACTTAGAGAGATTAGTCACTAGAGTCGGTAACTCAACAATCAACATTCAACACAATAAATAATATAATAAATAATAACTTCATAAATAACATTGTACTTAAAGAGTTGAGACATGAGAGTTAATATAAAGTTGAGATTTAAGAAATGATTAGAGGAATACCTCTACCACCAAAATGAATGTCTAGCAGGATATATGGCATTGACATTGCTGTCTCCATCGCCATAGTTGCTATCATTGGCACCACTCCCACTGGTTCCAACATACTGTAACTCCCCTCCATATTGGTGGGCATTGGGATCCTCAAATACAAAGAAATGGGATGGACTTGGATTTGGATGAGAAAGTTGATCAAACGACTTTGATTCTGAATATTGTTGTGAGGATGATTCCGCTTGACCATGTGTGTAGTCTGGTAGGACATACGGTCAGTACCAAGAATATGGATCATGGAAAAAAGAGTACAAGTTTGTTGTTTGTTGCCCTCTAACATTTGCACTCCCACCATCATTTCCTTGTTTATCATGGGGTTTTTGGCATACATAAACATGACCTGGCTTCATACGAGATGGATCTGGAAATTCATCCACAGTTTGAATGGGAGCATTTACTTCATCGTTATGGTGAGAACTACTTGACTTGGCCCCGCTACCTCCTCCAGATGGAGAGTCACTACTTGGAACGATGCTTGAACTCGAACTATTACAGCTCATTGTAGATACTACATGAGAAGGCTCAAGTTCAATGGCCCTTGATGTTCCAGTTTCTGTAGGTGGCTGAGGCTCACTTTCTCCATCTCTTTCGTCTTCTTCCATTATTCCTCGTATATCCTGGTGTAAATTCTTATCTCCATCTAGCAATGAATCTTCTATATTAGCTAGCCATGGAAATAAGGGATCATCTTCCTGAAAGATATTATCCAAATTTATAGGGCAATAATTCGGATCATCCCTTTCCCTCCTTTGTCTATTTCTGACTCTCAACTTTAAATTGTAGTGACAATACACTAACTTGTTCAACTTTTGCATTGCTATTCGATTTCTTAATTTTGTGTAAATTAATAAGAAAGTACTCCAATTTCTTTCACAATTCGATGAAGACATTGTTTGGCTAAGGACCCGAATGGCAGCAATTCTCAAGTGTGGAGCACTTTCTCCAAAATTGATCCACCACTCGGCTGAAATTGGAAAAAAAAATGAACATAAAAAGTTAGTCATCCAGGATCCACATTCCATAGCAGATAACATAGATAAACTTAAAATTAATACGTGACTAGGTTAAAACTATTTATACCAGGATATAAGTTGGTTATTGATCTAATTGCCAACGGGTCTGCAAAACTCCCTTGTTTCATTGTGTATATAGAAATCTACTATATGCAAAGTACAAATCATTTGAAATTTGTCACAACTCACAACTTTGGTAAAAATCACAATACATTTAAAATATAATAAATGTTATATCATATGTCACTTCTTTTAAAGTTAAAACTTATTCATTGTGATTGGGAATTACTTTCTTCAACACCTCCTTCAATCTTACTCGCGACTCGGTATCAATTGCTTTTGTATGTTGTTTCTCATTCAAATAGTACAATTGAGGGTTTAAAAAATATCCTACAATTCAAATGTTAAATTTGCATAAGTACATCTCTATCCAATACAAAATAAAAGTGAAACTATTGTAAAATCATAGACCAATAGGGTAAACATTTATTTCACCTGCAGCATGCAATGGATGGTGCAGTTGATCATTCAATCGGGCATCAATTATTTGTAAGAATTCTTGATAATACCTGCAATTTTCTTGTATTGCTAGTTTTGCTCGATCCATTGCCTTATAAATATAGCCCATTGTCGGCTTATCATCATTACCTATAAGCCACAATACTTTCACTAAGGGCTTAAAAACCTTCAAAATATTTTTAACTTTGAACTAAAATTTATTATCTCTAACAAGATTGGGGATATCAAAGCCAGGACCACTCGTTGCTGTTCTCCATTTTGAATTAAGCCATTATTCTGATGCAAACATCTGAGTCAACTCATTTCTATGTTGCACAAGGCTATCCATGGCAATGAAATGGGTGGCAAACCTTGTTGCAGCTAGACGCACCAAGGCTCTTCCATTTGTGAATGTCTTCATTAATGCTAACAACCACGAGTGATCATAGATAATTATCGTGATGCTTCTGCAAGGCATGATGATAGTTTTTACATTTTTCCTATTTCCGATGTCCTCCAACATTAAACCTATATACTGTGCCGCACATGGGGTCCAAAACAAGTTATTTCTCTTTTCCATTAACACCTGCCTAGCTTTCTTGAAATTGACACCATTATTTGTAACAATTTGTAAACATTTCCTCACCAACACTTTCAACAACTTTATCCATAAGGCGGTAAATATATTTTGCAGTCCGTATCTGTTCGGATACATCAACAGACTTAACAAAGACGGTCCCAGCGGCAGAGTACACTAAAACATTTATTAACTGTGTTTGTGTGCTGCTCGTTCCATCCATTACACATAATTGTGACTCCCCCGCTCCTCCCATATACCATTAAAAGTAGCTACCCAACTCTTTATGTCTTCATACTCAATTTCTAAATACTTGGTCCCCACGTCATAGACAGAAGGTGCTGTTATACTGGGACCAGCGGTAGCTGCAACCATGGATGTAAATATCGGCCGCTACGAAGTGTAGCGGCCGATATATCGGCCGTAGCGCCCAAGGGCGCTACGCTTTTTGAGAAATAGCGGCGCTCACAAGCGTGGCGGTCCGTAGCGGCCGATACCGCTACGGCCGCTATATTGTCGTAGCGGCCGCTATGTATCGGCCTGGTTAAATCAGGGCCCCTCTTCCCTCTTTCTGCTTCTTCTCTTTTGCTCAACTGGTAGATTAACAACAAAAAAAAAGTAGAAAAAGAGGAAGAAAGGGAAAAGAAAAAAAAAAGAAAGAGAAAGAGATAGAGTGGGACGAGTTGCAGAGGACATACCTGATGCGGCGGCGGCGGCGGCAGCAGCAGGCGGCAGCGGCAGCGGCAGGCAGGCAGCAGCGGCAGCAGCAAGCGGCGGCGACAGCAGCAGCAGCAAGCGGCGGCGGCAGCAGGCGGCGGCGGCGGCAGCAGGCGGCGGCGGCGGCAGCAGGCGGCGGCGGCGGCAGCAGGCGGCGGCGGCGGCAGCAGGCGGCGGCGGCGGCAGCAGCAGCAGCAAGCAGCGGCAGCGGTAGCAGCAGGCGGCAGCAGCAGGCGGTAGGCAGCGGAAGCAGCAAAACCCAGCGGTAGGACTTCTTCTTCTTTTTGTTCTTCTTCTTCTCCTCCTTCTCCTGCTTCTGCTGCTGCTCCTCCTCCTCCTCCTTCTCCTTCTCCTTCTCCTTCTCCTGCTTCTCCTTCTCCTTCTCCCGCTTCTCCTTCTCCTTCGTCTATTTTGGGTGAAATTAGGGCAAATCGGCAACGAAGACCCATCGTGCCCTATTTTATTTTGTTAACGGGTCCGGGTCGGTTATTTTGTTAACGGGTCGGTTATGGCCCACGATGGCCCATCTGATGAAATGTTGAGATAAAAATTAAATGGGTCATTCAAAAACATTAAAAACCATTAAAAACATTTAAAAAAATTAAGTGGGTTCATCCAAAACAATAAAACCTAAAGAACCTATTGTAACCATTGGTGGGCTCCACAATGAGGCAACAATGTTAAAATTAAAAAAGTCATATATGAGCCAAATATTACTAAATTGAAATTGGCACTTTCTCAAATTTCACTCAAATTGGAAATATGGTCATAGCCAACTTCCAGACTTACTTTTTACAGTTATATATAAAAAAAATTCTACACCTACTAAAAATAAAGGACATCCAAATTTCACACTAATTGAACATAGGTTATTTAATAAGACACAGGGCCCAACCAAAGTTTACTCTAATTAATAGGAAATAGGCCCTAACCAAATAACACCCCAATAGAAAATGGACCCTTTTCAATTTTCAATTTAATAAAAAATTCCCTTTCACATATATATAAATATATATATTTCAAAATATAACTATGAAATGACCATTAAAAAAACTAATCCAAACAATTTTACTCTAATAAAAAATAGGGCTCTAATCAAATTTTACTTTAATAGAAAAACTTTCTCCATATATATATATATGTGTGTGTGTGTGTGTAGTTCAAAATAAAATTATGAAATGTTATATTCTAAGCATGACTAAACAACATTAATTCATATGAAAAAAATTTATCATTCCTATTTTTTTCCATTCATACAGCGATATAGGACCTCATGCAATGAGGGGACCGCTACATACCCCTATACTAGTTACTTTTGCAAAACAAACACATATTCTATCATTTTCCAATATTCTGGATTTTCTGGAATTTTTTCAAATTTTTTTGAATACTTTTTTAAATCACATCGCTACGCCGCTACGTATCGCCCGCTACGTATCGTTTTGGCGAAGGGTCGCTACGTCCGCCGCAACCGCTATTTGCATCCTTGGCTGCAACATCTAGTATAGTTTGGAAGTAAGGGGAATCTACAGCTTGAGGGGGTATGTTCTTACGAATTTGCCACTTTACTGTAGCTGAGGCTAATTTGTCTCTTGTACTTTTCAAGGCCCCCTTGAACAACTTTGATATTTTAGGCTGTTTAGCTGACTCATTTCTATATGCTAGAGGATCAATGGGCCGAGTATAGCACTACTAGGAGTCTGTAATCCTTTACGAGAAGATATAATCTCAATATCATCCTCCTGTTGTTGAGTGCCGAATGCTCAATGCATTGCTCCGGCCATACCTTTGCCCCTAGATGAGCCCCCTCCCCTAGATTAGCCCCCAAATTCAAAGTGTCTACCAGTACTTCTTCGCATTTCATCCATTTGTGCCGTCATAAATGACTCTCTTCTTGCAGCTTCCATTTCTAGGTCATCACCGTCATCATCAAAATCAGAAAGAATTTGCTCCCCAAACACCTCATAATGGGCATCATCATCATCTTGACTTCCCTTTTCTTTGATCTCTACTTTTCTTTCTTTTCCTTTATTTAGAAATTTTTTTCATCTCTTCTCTAAGCTCTTTTGGTGCAACTGTACATCCCACCACATTTTGAAACATGAGCCAAGTACTGCTTGAATCTTATAATGCCCTCATTTGTGATTGTACCACACAAAATATGTTTTATTTTTGACTTATTTCCATCAACTGTTATACCGTGTGCTCATGTAGGATCTACATCGCGCACCATCTTAATTCTTAGCAAATCACAAATGATGAGAGAAGTTGAACTTTGAGGCACAGAATAAATACTTGCATATATGATTTAGTTGACCACATTTAAATATTTTTTTTCAAAAAATCCTATTAATGTGGCTTATGAAGTATGAACTATGAACATAAAAAATTAAATAAATTCAAAAAAAAAAAAAGAAGAAAGAAAGAAAGAAAGTGTGAATGTGTGATTCATCCATGGGATTCATAGATCTAACACTTGGGAGTGATTTTCAAGTAATTGGTTGATGTTTCTTCAAGATAAAATTTTTTAAAAAAATAAAAAAATTTTGAGAATAAAAAATAATAAATAAATACATAACCCATCAAAATGGGGGTTTGATCTATGACAATTGTAGATCTAGCTACTTGGGAGTGATTTTAAGTGATTTCATTAACCACATTTAAATAAAAAAATTTTTTTTTTCAAAAAATCCTATTAATATGGACATAAAAAATTAAATAAATTCAAAAGAACAAGAAAGAAATTGTGATTCATTCATGGGATTCATAGATTTAACACTTGGGAGTGGTTTTCAAGCAATTTTGTTGGTGCTTCTTAAAGAAATTTTTTTTAAAAAAAATTTTAAATACGAGAATAATAAATAAAAAATAAATATGAAATCCAAAAAAATGGGGGTTTGATCTCTGAGAATGATAAAGCTAGGCTACTTGGGAGTGATTTTAAGTGATTTAGTTGGCCAAATTTAAATAAAATTTATTTTTTTTCAAAAATTCCTATTAATATGAACACAAAAAAATTAAATAAATTCAAATAAACAAAAAAGAAAGTGTGATTCATTCATGGGATTCATAGATCTAATACTTTGGAGTAATTTTCAAGTGATTTGGTTGGTGCTTCTTCAAGAAAATTTTTTTTTCAAAAAATAAAAAAATTTTGAGAATAAAAAATAAATAATAAATAAATAAACCATAGAAAATAGAGGGTTTGATCTATGGGAAACATAGATCTATCACGTACAAGCCATTTCCAAGATATTCATGAAGGAGAAAAAAGGAATAGAGCCATAGATCTAAAAAAATCACATAAAAAATACCTTTTGAGAAATGCCTTTTGACTCTAAAGAAGATGAATGATCTAGATTTGTAGATCTTGCTGTGTTTTTTTACCCTTTTTGCCTTTGATTTGAAGGAGGAGGGAGGTATGACCAAAAACAGTGGAAAGGGAAAGGGAAAGATGGAGATAGGAGTGAAAAATGTAGAAGATGGGCGTCAGGGGCATTTAAATAAGCCTAGCCCGCAGCGGCTACTATGCACTGCTACGAGTGTTAGCGGCACTAACACCTTTATATGGTAGCCGGGCTGGCTACTACGGCCGATATAAGCGTAGCGGCCGCTATTTTATTCCTTGCTCGTGATTGCTCATCCTATAACAAGGCATTGGTGCCAAAACCTCATAAAAAGGATATGTTCAAGATATAGATTAAAATGAGTGACCTTAATAAGGATTAATCATGTGACCTATACTATTAAGATTGATCATGATAAGTTGATATAACGTGGATGATTTTGTCTTCTTGTTTATTTATTATTGCTTTATGTACATGTGATGATGGCTAATGAAGTAAGATATGACAATTTCAAAGTAACTAATTAAATAGGATGGTCAAGAAATGGATCCTATTACCTAAATTGAAGACTTGGTCAAGTAGGGATTGTTGATGAGTATAATACATAGAAGGAACAATGTTGCTATAATAATATCTAACAACCATGATATGCATTGGTACTTGGTAGTTTTTCATTTGATCACAATATAAAAGATTAGCACTATTAAGATTGATTAGTTGCGTTTTAGGGATGTCACTAGCCAAAGAATTATGGCATAGTGCATCTCCCCATCTGGACCAAGTGGCAGAATACTTATGGTCGGTATTGCCCACATGGCCACACAAACATGTCAGTGTGCCTAGTTGGACGACCAAGTACTTTAAGCTTTTCCATTAATTTAAGACTCCTTAATAGAGTATCTTTGGTGATTTAAGAAAGTGACTAATAGGGTTTCCTACTGCTAAGTGGGTGTCTACAACCTTTCTTTGGTAATGTAAGGAAGTGTGATGTAAGGAATTGGCTAACCCGCTATTCGTTTGCCATGGAATATAATAAAAATAGAGTGAAATAAAATCTAACGGTTATAATTTTTTTTTTTTTTACTAAAAGATGAGTTTGCCGAGATTGGAAGTGATAGGTAACGATAGCTTGGCCAATAAGCTATCCGTACCCATCGCCTGTAATCTCCATAAGCACGCTTTTGAGTAAACAGAAAATGTAACCGTTAGATTTTATTTCACTCTATTTTTATTTTATTCCATGGCAAACAAATAGGTTGAATCTTTCCTACTACTGAGATGGTGTCTACAAGCCCAATAAAACTATGACTCTATGATGGGAAGGGAGTTGTCAAACAAATTCTTTAAATAGGGTTTTAGGGATTACAACTTCTCACTTTGTCAATAGGTGATTATCTCATCCTTTGATTGCTTATTATGGAGAAGAAGAAGAGTGCAATGAATGGCAATGTCTAGATTGGCATGAAAAGTGTTGTACCTCTTTGAGGATTCAAAGGGCTTAAAGGGAGGATATTGACAAGGGTAATTTAGGAACAACTGATTTACAGCTAGTTATCTAGAAGGACTGTAATTTGTAGAGATATCATAGTCCACTGGTGTACTGGAGTTGGTACTTCCTTCACACTCACCCTCAAATTGAGGTAGATCATCAATATTCAAGAAGCATCAATTTGGACACCAAGAAACTATGATGATTGTGAAACATCTTTTTGCTAAACAGATCACTGGTTTGCAGCTAGAATGAGACATGTGGGATTATAATGGTTTCATCTCCATACTGTTTACAAATAAAATGAAGATCAACCTTATGTTTTGTCCATTCAAGAGATTTTGGTTTTGCCACAAGTCTAGCATTCTTGTTGTCTGCATAGAGAGAAGTATTGAGACAGATACATTAAGTTCTTCAAGTAAACATCATAGCCAAAAGATTTCAGAGCACCTGGAGGAGATGGATTGATATTCAACTTTTCTAGATGATTTGGAGATGCTATGATGTTTGTTGAATTTTGATCTCCACACCATACTTTGGAACAACCCCATAGGCAGAGGCTAAGCTCACACCTCGACATATGTTAGGCATGCGTTCAGGTCCATTAGAAAGGGTTTAATGTGATCCAATTGGTGCCCAAGGCCCATGGTCCAAAAATCCAGCTTTAATTTAACATTTTGGGCTCTGTCGGTGAGCCTGTCGGTTAGCCAAGGGGAAGTTGTCGGCTAGCTGAAGGGAATAGGGTCTGCGAGCCAAGAAATCCTTGGCGACAATTCCAAAAGGGTGCATTTTCCAGTTGTCTTCCATGAGTCTCTCAGCTAACAGACTAGGTCGTTGAGGGACCCATTCGGCTAATCGAGAGGCTTGTTGAGAGGTTCCCGAGCCTGTTTTCTTGCGCAGTTTCGGCTCACCCACCGAGACAGGGAATGGGCTGGCCAAGGTTCGCTTGGCTCCAACCCCAAATTCCCATTATCCAACTCCATGTCCAACAATTCTTCATCCAATTTCCATCCAAATTCAATACAAACATCTCCATATTATGCCATTCTATAATCCTCATCATAATTCATCATTAAACATCATTAAGCATAATAATTAGGGCCTTTTGCAAGAGAATTGGGTTTCCATAAAGAGAAAATGATGTAGACATGAGCTTATAAACAGGGTAATCTAATCAAAGATTTCATCAAACACATATAGGCTTGAATCAAGGTGAAACACATGAATAACATGCTAAAGCATGTTGCACTTGCCTCTAGTCTCTTAGATCTTCCTCCTTAGAGGCCAAAACCTCTAGATCCAAGCCTCTCCATGCACTAGCAACCTAAGATCCCTCTAATGGTAGATCTAAGCCATTATACCAAAGATCCATTGGAACAGAAGGGATTAGTGGCTGGAATTCACAAGAAGGACCAAAAGAAATGGAGAATTGGGGAGATTGGGGAGAAATTTGCCTTGATAGAGGGAGAAGGAAATGATCTAGCTTGTTGGAGAGATGGAAGAAGAAGATAATGGCTGGATTCTCTAGGATCTTCTTGGAGAAGAGATGAAGGAAGCCATTGATCTTAGCTTGGAAATCCTAGATCTAGAGAGAATTTGAGAGAAATTTGGGAGGGAAGTGGAGGGAAAGAGAGAGGGAAATGAGAGAGAAGAGAAAGGTCTTGTTGAAATGAAATGGAAATGAGAGAGTTAGTTATATAGGTTGGTTTAGGGAGGGAAAGGACTGATTTGCCCTTTTAGTTGGAGATGGGACAAAGGATGCTTAAAGGCAATTTGTACAATTCAAGATTAGTTAAGAAAAAGTCCCCCAAAGACCTTCCTAAATGTTGAAATCTCATCTAAAGGCCTCTCTACGCTCTCACCTATTTACAATTAACCCCCTAAACTCTCCCTACATTCTAAATTAACCCTCTAAAATCCCCAAATCAAATTAAATAAGCATAATCACATAGAAATTAGGGGAAATCATGGCAGGGATGTTACAGTATCTGGGCATCATAAGTTTTGATTATCTTTATTGTGTGATTCAAATCTATCTTATATTTGTGTAGATCCGATTGAGGTTATGTTGATCAAATATCAACAGGCATTTGTAATTGCTACCTTCAAAAACTTCTAGAAATTTGACATTTTAGCAAGTGAAGAATGATGCTGTGACTGTCAACACTATTGAAAGGTGTGGTCAACAAGTTAGAGTCCTTAAGAGCAAATAATATAGGTAGTCGTTAGAAATTTATGCCTGAATATAGTTGAATGTGTACAAGGGACAGTTGAAATTTAATAGTTAGTTCTTTCAAACTTACCTTGGATAGGGGAATAAGGGGCAACTCAAGGCTAACAGTTGTCGAGTTTTTCCAAGTTGTATTTGTGATGTTTACACTCAAGTTTGATAGGAGTTGCATTCTTCTAATTTAACGTTATTGGTAACCAATAATTATGGTATTATATGCTTGTGCTTCTGACCCTACCTGCAGAAGGGATGGAAATCCATTCAATACAACTGTTGCTTCATCACCATCACCTCTAACATCACCTCCTAGTAGTTCTGAAGGACCGACAGCAACAACAAAACCAGGAAAGTCAGCAAATGGCCCGTCCAATCAAAATGGTTCTCAATCTAAGGGATCCAGAAAATCCAGGAAAACAACACTAATTGTGGCATTGGTGGCAATAGGAGTGATATCAAGCATTGTAGGTGTACTACTAGTGGCTATGGTTTTAATAAGATGTTCTAAAAAACAATCAAAGGCTGAGAGAACTGCTATGAGGCCAGAAATTGGTGGATACAAAGGCACCAAAGAGAAGCCTAAAGGCAATAACTCTTTGATTGAACATACCACTGAAACAAAGAAAGGTAACTATCTCCTCCTGTTATATTTGTGTGGCCTTTTTCTTTACATTTAATTGTTGCTTTGCTGCTATAAAGTATCTGTGAATGTTGTAAACAGTTCCAGTTCCGCAAGAGGTAGTCCAGAAACCGAAGAAAGAAAGCCAGATAGATACGGTGGGAATGGAGAATGTATCGCAGAAGCCTTCACATGAGATGGATACAGCACAAATGGGGATGATTGCAGTAACTCCACCAGCTGAAAAAGTTACTGGGAATGCCATAGTTCCAGCTGAATTGCCTAGAGATCCAACTTCTTTAGCATCTTTCACTGTTGGGTCCCTTCAACAGTATACTAATAGTTTTGGTCCAGAAAATCTTATTGGTGTTGGTATGTTGGGCAGTGTTTATCGCGCAGAGCTCCCAGATGGACAGGTAAGGTTTTCTTGGTTTTACATTTAATATTGGAGTGGCTCTACCACATTAGGAGATTTTTTTTTCTCTCTTTTTTTTTTCAGAATCTTTTATGTCCATTGATTAATAATAATTTTTCTGTTGAAGTTCATGAATTATATAAAGAATGGCGGATATATTTTCAGGCTTTCAGCTGCAAGTCCTAGTATCTCTTATGATGTATGCCATAGCAATAAATATGCTATTTTGTTGCTGCTTGCAAAATCCCTTTATGTAACACCACTCATGTTTGAGTGGTGTTGGCACCTTGGTTTCACACAGATGCCCATGGATCGATCCTTTAGTCTTCAAGTTAAAGTATTACTGTTGGACTAGTAGCTCGATGCAGCCCAAAAAAATAAAAAAAATAAAAAAATAAAAAAAAGAAAAACCTATAGTAATTAAAATTTTCATGCATTTTTAAATTTTCTTTTAACTTTTCAAATGAGTACTTCCACTGATGTTACCCAGTAACTGCAAATTTAGATCAGAAATTGGGTCTAGGCCTTCAGAAGCAGAATCTTCATCAAAATAATCGTAAATTCTATCTGCAACAGAGAAATGAATAACTGTCCACGCAGTTATGAATATACAATTAATTTTATCTCTTCTTTCTTGACTTTGTGATAGAATTGATCTCTAAATTCTATTCTCTTATCCCACTGTTCAGCCCCACCCCACCCCACCCCACGGGCCAAAAAAAAAAAACCCACACGCACACACACAATTTTAAAAAACCAAAAATCTAGAAAAAATAAATTCAATCCTTCACGCAACCTGTATAAATTTTGCTGAATCTTTTGGTTATTAATACATTTTCCATGATTTGATTGTATTTTGTGACTCACTACTATTTTGTTGTTATCAAGTATCAACATTTAAGTTTTCATTAATAGTTACAGTTAATTTGGGTTTTTCAGTACTGTGCGACTTGATCAATTCGCCTGAGTCAAATGGGACTCAGCAAAGCCCCTCTACGACTCTCCCAAGTTGTACTCCAGGACGTGGCTGAGTCCATGGGACCTAACTTGGTCAGGGCCATGCCTGAGTGGACTCATACTCGAATGAGTTTTTAATCCTTGCTTTACTCACCAAACTTGTGCCTACCCCAGTCCCTAATTAGAAATTAGAAGTTTCAGCCACTTTAGTTTTTGTGCAAGTTTGTTCTCATCCAACCCGCTGGCCCCAATGTAGTTGCGAGAAGACAAATTAGCTCTCCCATCAATTTCTTTGATTTGGCCATGGAAACCACATTAGCTCACAGTGAAATGGTGCTACGTGTCCCAATTTCCCACTGTTTTGACTTTAAGGATTGGTAAGTTATTTGATGCCATGGCAATTCTAATTCCATTTAAATGAGATATGATATCTGGCTTCTTGCATTAAAGTGGAATTTCAGCATTTTTTAGATCGGCAAATGATGTGGTGGATTATGGATTGGTTTGAAAGAATTGAATAGTGAATACTCCCCCATTACTCCTATTTTGTTGATTTCATCTTTTATTTATCAGTAACAGAATATCTGGAGAGATTACAAAGCTAATGCAAAGCGAAAGAGAAAGGAACATTGCATATATATGAGAGTATTATACCAAGACTGAAAAAATAACATTGCAGAGTTGGAACAACCAGTGGAATAGACCTATCAACCCCTTGCTTTTCTAATGCATCCACCATAATATTAGTGGATCTACCCACATGCTTGAATGAAAATTGAAGAGAAGCTAGAAATCTAATTGCATTGATATAGAAATGGCATATCTGAGGACTCCTAACCGGAGAACTTGTTCATTAAATGGGATATGATGAGTTGCTTTTTACAATTAAGCTCTCTTAAAATAGTGACTTAAAGGATCCTTAAAGCCTTAGCATTTACTTCCACTTCGTTTGAATCGTTGATGCAAATGTGTTGGAAAGAAAAATTAGATTCCCTCCTTGTTGCGAAGACCCCACTAATCCCCGCTCATCATGGCTTACCTCTAGCTGCCTCGTTGACGTTAAAATTTTAAACACTCTGTAGAGGGTGATCAACACTCCAGTATTTTCATTTTAATGGGCCTGCACAACATCCAAGCTTTCCATTTTGGAGGATACTATCAGAATTCACTTTCAACTCCTTTCGTAGGATGGTCCATTTTGCTACCCACAACATCAAAGAAAATAAGAGTTTCGAAAGACCTGCGTCCTATTAAAAATCCTATCATTTCCTTTCTTTCTCTCCAAATGAACCAGAGAAGAGCAAAGGGGCAATCCTCCAAAGCACTAGGCCACATCTATGAAAAAGGAACACCTCCCACCCTCCATCACTTTGCATAAAAATCCTTGAACCTTGTAAACTGCACTGACTGAAGAAATGACTCCACAGACTGCAAGCCATGTCACGAATTAGGAAAAGATGATTACTCAATTCCTTCTCTTTCCAACTAAACTAACATATATCTGAAAGTCTCTTCCATCATGCCTCCAGTAAAGATTTTCCACCATCGAAATCTTTCGAGCAACTTCTAGCTAACTAAGCACCTCCACACTCGCCAAATCTGCGAATAAGGAAAATCAGCTACTGATGAAGAGTCTGCAGGTATATAAAACGACTTTGACGAACTTCATCAAAGGTTGTTTATGTTTCCCATTGTTTGTAGTGCGCGAGGGTTGGGTATAATGCTCTTATGCCCTCATCTGTTGCTATTCTTTTTGTTGTCTCTTTTGTATTGTGTTGTCATTCTCCTATTTCATGAGTAAAATTTATAAGTTATCAATAAAAAAAAGTTACTTAGATGTCAGCTTGGAAGCATTTAACTGGCAGACTTTCAGGTTATAGAGTTGGCCCACTCCCCAAAGATAGACGTGGGTGGAGGGTTCTAATGGTTTTGAAGACATGCAACAGTTAAAAACCTCTCATGAGGGAATCTTATCACTGTAAAACCCTTCCCGCTCTAATACCATATCAACAGCCACTTACCTCTAAAAACTTAAGCCGATAGAGAACGGTGTAACAATGCATATTAAGGTTACAACAGTACGTCCTCCACACCCCTCCCCATCTCCCAAATGGCCTGAACGAAGGCAAGTTCTCTTTAAAACTTTAGCAAAGCTGATGATTATTTGGGCATACAGTGATGCGATTATCCATTCCTTGTTTATCTCCAACTCCTCTATAATTCCATGAGACCAAAACCTGATCCTCCCACTGGTCTTCGGCAGCAACTTCGCTGGCATCCCACTGTAGGAATGGCAATGGGACAGGTTTAAACCAGGTTTGGTAGAGGGTTGGTTGGGTTTGGGGCAAGTGTGACTTTCTAGATTCTGACCCTGATCATGTTTGGGGTGGGTTTGGATTTTCGTTGTGTTTGGTACACCTCTCCCCATGAATAAATACTCAAAAGTGGAATTCCCACATGAGATGATTCTCGCTGTTGAAACAGACAGGCTTTGTAAATTGTAAAATCTTACCAACTAAAATATAATTCTCAATACTTCAGGGACTGGAGGATAATTAGGCCAGAAGTCAGGGACTGCAGAACAGATTCCCAAAACAGAAAAAGGAACAAAGAAAACCCTTCTAAAGAGAAATCAAGTTTCATGAAGTTATATGCTCTAAGTTTCTTGGTGACAATCATTTAGACTTTATCTTTTTTGTTTTATTTTTATTTTTTAATCATTAACTATTTCATTGTTTTCCATTGGTATGAGAGCTTTGTTGATCAATAGTTAGTTGGAATGTCAACTTTTCTTCCTAATAGCCTGAGAAAGTCATTAGAATGTGTTTCTGATATAAAAATTTAAAATCAGAAATGTACTTGTCACATAGGTTGCAGTGAATTTTTATTGTATTATTCCACTTATGATATTCTGAAAGTAATTAAGTGTAGACAGTGTACTCCATGTTCTAGATTTTCCTGTATTCAATAGAAAGGAATGGGGAAGTGTTTTTAACTCATGAATCAGGCACCTAATACTTTTCATCTTCATGTTTCCAGCGTTTGGCAGTCAAGAAGCTGGACAGTTCTCTGCCACAAGATGAGGAATCTTTTCTTGACCTGGTGTCAAGTATCTCTAAACTTCAACATGCCAATGTTGTCAAGCTTGTGGGTTACTGTGTGGAGCATAAGCAGCAGCTACTTGTCTATGAATATTGTAGTGGTGGGACCCTAAATGATATCCTCCACTCTGGTGATGAACTCAACCAGAAACTAACCTGGAATGCTCGCATCTGGATAGCCCTTGGAGCTGCAAGAGCTTTAGAGTAAGTGACATCGAAGAATAGTCTTCAATTTATGTTCCAGTAGAAGTATGATACATCATGCTGAAAAGGAAAGAGAGAGCACACTTTTCTACTGGCATACACAATATACAAACACTTGTAACTTCGCTGAAACAGCTCTACTTGATTCATCAAGTTCATTGATCTAATATTAAAAAATGAAAACAATAACAGTGACACTAGATAAAGGGCTGACTTTATGGGTATCTCATGCATCCAATTTACTGAAAACATTTTAGTGTTGCCTCCATTGTTTGTGTGCATCATGAAGGTATGAGACACCTGTTGCCTATCGATTAATGTAATCAATAATATGTAGCACGATTTAAAGCTTGCCAAGTTCCGAGCATTGGATAGAAACTTTGATCTTATAAAATCTCAGCTGAAGAATTTATGGACATGCTTCATTTTGTGCAGTAGGGGGATTTTTCGTTTGAGTTAGTCTTAGGAAATTATTATTATTATTATTATTTTGTTAGAATAAAAGCTTTTGAACATCTTTGATCGCTTGAAGAGTTAGATTTGTGTCTTTTTTTTATCCATGATATAGATATCTCCATGAGGTTTGTCAACCACCTGTTGTACATCGGAATTTCAAGTCTGCCAATATTCTCCTTGACAATGAGTTGCTCACTGTGCGTGCCTCCGATTGTGGTTTGGCACCACTAATTTCGTTGGGATCTGTAATACAGGTAGCTGAATTATTTTATGGTTTGAAAAAGCTGTTTGTTTCTTGTTCTAGATACTTTAGCTCTGAATGTTTCATCTCTTTTCAGTTGTCGGGAAGTATGCTTTCTGCATTGGGTTATGGGGCCCCAGAATTCATTCAGTCAGGAGTATATACTTGGCAGAGCGATGTTTACAGCTATGGTGTTGTAATGTTGGAACTCCTTACAGGAAGAAAATCCCACGACAGGTCAGAAATTTAGCAAGCATTCATTATTTATTTATTTATTCTTTTGTCTGGATGTTTACTGTGTCATATGTAGTTCACGACCTCGAGGAGAGCAACACCTAGTTAGATGGGCAGTCAAGCAGCTTCATGACATTGCTTCATTGTCAAGAATGGTTGATCCTTCACTCAACGGAAGATATCCAGTGAAGTCATTATCACAATTTGCAGACATTATTTCTCTGTGCATTCAGGTAAATTGCTGTGTTTCTTGATATTACAACAGTTGCGCAGTTATACTAATGTTAGTTTGAGTTCTAGGTTTATCATCTACTTTTGTGATCATTCTTCAGGTCGTTGGTGCCCGTTGCTCCATAACAATTAAAAAAAAAAAATAAAAGGACATGTGTTTCTAGGGACAGAATATCTTTTTATTATCCTGGCAGCAAAACTGACTGAGCTGCCACTCTAGTATTTATCAGTCGAATCCACGTCCAAATTGGTCTGTGTACATAGGGGTGCCCCATTGACTTAATAAAATGCACCTTTGCGTTTTTGAAAATTGAAACTATGGTTCATTATCATATGCCTTCTCGTGGAGGTGAACACTAAGCTCCCCATTCTAATTACGAAACAACCTGGCTGGAAAATGAGGAGCACAATTCATTACCAATGGATGAGGTTATGGGGCCCAGCATTATTATATACTCAGTGTCTGAATATTTAGCATTTATCTTGCACGTTGCATGTGTTGTAACCAAGTAGATGTAGAAGCGTACTTTTTAACATCATGTAACCTGCACAGCTCTCTTGTAATAATAGTTTAAAAGTATTGCCCAATGCAAAATGCATTTTCAAGTTATCATCAAAGCCTTATTATCCTAACTATATTGAGAATGGCGACATGAATTATGTTTCTCCATTCTGTTCTATTTTGGGCCAAATCTTTGGATTAGTTATATTTCTTTATATCCAACCTTACTATTTCCATCCACTTCCTTTTCGTGCTATCCCTTTTTTCTTGGTGGGCCGTCAACTTATATAGAACAATATGTATTTTTACTGATTTTTAAAAACTAAATGAAGTTGATGTTGAGAAGTACGTATTGCCTAGTCATTCTCTTTGAGAGGAGAAGAAATTTCTCTCAATCTATTCTATTTCATTGTTACAGCCACGCAAAAAAAAAATTTTTTTTGGGTTAATTGAATTTTCCTTTTTCATTTCAAAATGTAAGGGCAGATTTACAAGTTTGAATGTGCAGATTCACTTATTATTTCAAATGCTGTCTTGCAGACAGAGCCGGAATTCCGGCCACCTATGTCTGCGATCGTAAAAGATCTCTTACGAATGATGCCAAGGGAACCCATAGGCAGGATTTCAAATCGTGATTCTTCTTCAAATTCAAGTTAGAAGTCAATGGAACGTATTCAACGGTGAACTTAAGCTGGGAATAAGTGCACTTGGGAGGCTGGTGGTGATCAATGGTCTGAGTGAGCTGGAGCTGTCGAATGGTAGTTACCTCGAACCCATTGCCTCTGATTAACGTAACCATTTTCCATAGTTATCTTATTTATCTTTGATGAAATTTCAGCTGATTCTTTCACTTGGTTATCAATGATTCTTGTCATTGATTTAGTTTGGATTAGGATACGATGTAATTTGTAAAAAGTGATGATTGAATTATTGTAATTTTTGCCAATCTACTGCTGCTTAGTGGTGAGGAACCTACCTGTCCGTAGGGGCAGTCGAGATCCTGGTTGTAGTGCTAATGGCTAAGGGACTTGGGGGTTAGGGCATGTGAGTATCTACGATAGCCCAAAAAATGGGAAAAATAAGAAAAGTAATTATTGTAATTGTCGTTTTATGTGTCTAATGAAGCATGAAGAGGTTTTCCAGATTTTTTGTCTGTTAATTATTCGCGGAAGGGCCAATTATGTGAGGGATGCATGGTTCATGAGATTAGTTTCACTTTTTATTGCACAATGATGTAGGACAGACAATATTCAGTTATTGTTATGAAGCATGAAGTTCGGAATTTGGATCCATTTGGTTAAGTGAGTTTTTCATCCTAAAGCCAATAGTTTTTGCCAGGAGATGGCACACTGAAGACCTGTAGAAAAATCTACTTTTGAAGAAGACGTCAATTTTTAAGTGCCATTGTTCCCAAGAAAAAAAGTATAACTTTTTGTTACTTAGTTTTTTTTTTTTTTTTTGAAATGACCATTTAGCTCATTTCAATTAGCAAAAATTTTTGTCACTCAATCATCACACTAGTTTTGTCAATTTTTTCTCTAAATCTCTTAATAGGATCTTCAACTTTTCCAAATCTTAATTTATTCAATTTAAGTCTTTAGCTATTAATCAAAGAATAGTAATAATTTATCCCTATTAATCTCATTACAAAATTTCCATTGGTCTCTCCAACTTTATTTTCACATTCCTTGTCCCACCCAGAAGGAGCATAAATATCACTTCCCAAAATCTTAATCTCCATTCAATGTTGTCTACAACTTTGTCTAATCTCCCTTTAACATAAGCCAACCCTTTCCTCCTATTCGTCTAAGTAGAGACCTAGACCAGTAATCATCATTCTTTCTATGAACTCAAAGAATCTAGCTTTTGAGAAGCGAAAGCCTTGCCACCTTCCATTAAAAAAAAAAAAAAGCCTTCCTACCCCATTTTTCATTTTTGTCAATTAACTCATTATAAATTCTTCCACAGCCACCCAATCTCCATGACAACTTTTTTCCACTGAGTATGAGGAACTTGTATGAATGTAATATACAAACAATTTTCTATGTTGACTTCATTCACTACAAAATGAATAGAATTTCTATTTTCCTTTAACACCCTGAGATTAATTCATCCTTCCAAAAAAGAACTAACGCCTCCTGCAAAATCCTCCAGAGAACTCTTATCTAAATGATTGAATCTTAAGTTTTCTAACCAGGATGTTAATTTCTTTCCCACTTGCTTTGGTTTCGAACTCCGGACAAATTTCTTTAGTTTTAATTGCCTTACAATTCCAAACAATTTAACCTCATGTACCTTCTTAATGAAACTCTCATTCAAGTGAAAATGGGAACAATCACTACCATCCTTATGCCAAAGTTTCTCATTAATTAAGTTTAGGGTGCGTTTAGGGTGCTTACCTCAATGCAACCCTTTTGAAACATGGAGCCTCAAACTTTGCAATGTCTTTCCTTGGCTTGATTGAAGTGCAAGTGATGAAACTTGGTTCCATTCACAGCCCAGCGGAGTCAGAGAATACACTGCTGGATTCAAGCCTTTCTTTCTTGTACCGTAAGAGTAGTTAACCATCATAAGCACATTCTTCCCATCCACTCCATCTTCGCCACTGTTGATCATGCATGAAAGGGTGAACAGGAGCAGCTTCCTCTTTAGAAGATTCGTTGAAAGCTTTTGGACCTGGGTTGGCCCCGTTTCACTAATCACTACAGACGCCTCACCAGGATGCTATTGCCAGCTCCCCCCAAGACTATAGATGAAATGTTTTCAAAAATACAGATTAGAAGGGGGGCTTTCCTTAAACAAATCTTTGTATATAGGATTTAAAGCTTCTTTCTTGCTTGTGTAGTTGTATTTCATGCTCTCCAATTGGTTTGTTGCCTTTTAAAAAAGACAAACACAAAAAATGTGCAATTTGTTGGGGTCGGAAATCCAACGATATCTCTCTAAATCATCTTCATCATACTTGCCTATGACCACAATTTGCTTTTGGGAGTTGTGGGTCTGAGCTCAGCTCAGCTACTACAGTGGTGACAAAGGGGCTTTACTCGGCTCCCCAAGGCCCGAAGAGATTAGTCCTCTCAAAAGAGCCAGGACACCCTCCGTCTGGAAAAAAAAAAGTCATCTCCATAATAATGTTGACACTCAGCAAACTCTAGCAAACATCTCCTAAAAAAACAACGACAAAAGCTCCAACCCCTTGCAGGACCACTCTTTCTAAAGCCTATTTCTCTCACTTATCAGCAAAAGAGAGCATGATGCAACAAGATGATCAGGCATGATTCACTCAAGTATCAACACGTAGTTCTTTCTACTCTAAGTCAAAGATTCTTGTAACAAAATCTTGACAAAATTAAAAGTCTTAGATTAAAAAATACTATAGCTGTATTTGAAAAAATAAAAAATGCTAAATTTATAGCTGTATTCGAAAAAATAAAAAAAGCATTTTAAGAGTCTAGAAAGCTTGCATCTTATTATTGTTGTTTTTATTGTTTGAGAGTTAACAAACATGGTTCAAACCTCACCTCTCCCTCCTAGTATATGCGAATTTTATCATCTTACTGAAAGTGTAATAACTAGATCTCACCAAGTCCTAGAGGGGGGGTGAATAGGACTATTAAAAATTTCTTTTCAAAACTTAGATATTATTAAAGAACAATCTGAAGGATTATTAAAATTGAGAGAGATAATCAGAGTTGTGAGTGTCTGGAAATGTAACTAGAGCAATAGAGATGTAGCATATAAAAGATCATCAACTCAAGTGACAAGAAAGCAAGGCAACATCCACACACAACAAACAATAAACACAATGATTTATAGTGGTTCGGTCCTAGACCTACATCCACTCTCAAGAGCAAACTCTCTTGGTTCCACTAAATAAGAGGTACTCACATAACATACACCTCTTGCAACAATTTTTGATGCGGTGGTTTGTCTTCCACCAATTAGAGTTTTTGATCAGGTGGTTGATCCTTGATCTAGTCCACCAATTACAACACTTTTTGATGCGGTGGTTTGTCTTCCATCAAATACAGCAATATGAATTGAAATATTAAGAACACCTAAACAAAGAATTGAATACCTTGGTTTTGAGTGGTGCTCTTGAAGCTTGAAGACTACCTCCAAGCTTTGGCCTCTTGTTCTTGCTCCTTGGAGATGAAGATCTTCAGATGTGAGCTCAACCAAGGGAAGAGGTTCCAAGAGGGTTTGGAAGGCTAAGGTATTCTCTCATATTTGAAGAAGCCTTTCCTAAGTCACCAACTACTTTACTTGCAACAATAATGGCACTCTTTGATGTTGGAGAGTAGGTGGTTGTGGGAGCTTTGAAGATGGTTTTAATGGAGGTGCAAAGGCTCAGCAATACTAGTGTTTTTCTCAGCAATAAATTCAGTGGTTGGAGCAAGGGAGAGGTCCTCTTTAAATACAGATGAGCTCCAACGGACAGTTCTACGGCTTAGAACAGAATGGTCTACGGCTTAGCCGTAAGTTCTGACAACATCCAACGGCTAGTTTGACCAGATTCAGCACAAATTCCTTCTTACGGTTAGGCCTACGGCTTAGCCGTAAATCCTTCTACGGCTTAGCCGTGAGCACCTTTCGGCCTAGCCGTGGGTCAGCCGTAAGCTCAAATTTTCCAGAAACAACTCTCTGGAGAGTGGCCCGTAATCTTTACGGCTTAGCCGTGAATAACCTTACGGCTTAGCCGTGAAGGCCTTTCGGCTTGGCCGTAAGGTCAACCGTAAGCATGATTTGGCCAAGTACACTCTCTGGATTGTGGCCCGTAGATTTTACGGCTTAGCCGTGAAACCCACTACGGCTTAGCCGTAACATTTTTCGGTGTAGCCGTAGGGTCAGCCGTAGAACAAAAAGGCTTCAAAATACACTCTCTGGAAAGTGAGCCGTAGGATCTACGGCTTAGCCGTGGTCCAAGCCGTAGAACAAAACAGGGTGTTTGAAAAAACTAGTTTTCTAGTTTGTTTCCATGGACACTTAGGGATCACAGATACCTTATCCCTTGGCACTCACAGATGATCTTCTTTGACGTTGAACTTCTTTGCTTAGTCTTCATTGATAGATTTTCCTTGAATGGTCTTGAACTAGCTTGAACTTCTTTGAACTAGACTTGATCTTCAATGACTTTCGAGGTGAACTACATCGTTCTAAAATCGAGCTACACTTTGGTCACGTAATTGACAACATACTCTTACAATGACACTAACACTTACATGTGTGAATTGTTGTCTGTTTTCTTACACATGCGAGTCCCCGTTACCTCCCATGTGTGAGTTGTGTGCCCCTCACATGTGTGAGTTCCCATTATCCCACATATATGAGTTGAGTGTGTGTCCCTTATTTGTGCAAATCCCCATTACCTCGCACGTGTGAGTTGACGTCCTGTTGGTGTCTGTATACGGGTCTTAGCCCCTCAGGTGGGTTTAAAAAAAACCAAAAAAAAAAAAAAAACAAGCTGAGATCACATTGTTGGTTTAAGAGCCTTAGGTTTACTGAATAAATTTTGAGATCCATGGATCCAAGTATACTCGCTCATCTAAGTACCGATATGAAAAAATAAAGTAATCTTATATAAGTATACTGCTCGTATCGTATCTAGATCTGGATTTGGGTCCCGAATGGCATTTCTCTTGTTGGATGCAGGCCCAATATGTGGGACCCATGTCAGATCCAGATACCAAAGTGCACCACCCTCATTCAAAAAGTGAGGTGGATCCATTTATATCATGGAACGCAACCCAACCCGACCTTTTAAAATCCTTGAATTTTATGGCCCAACTATCAGCAATCCCCCACCTGGGACCCTTTATGTCGTTCTCCCAAATGAGATGGGCCCGTTATGACCTAACATTCAAATTTCTCAGCTGCCTGTGGCCTAATGTAGGCACGAATAAGATAACTAAAGATGGCTGGGTCCTGGTGACTTTGGTCCTGGCTTGACCCGGCCCATGCTACATTTATTTTGGCCATCAAGTGGCAACTAATCCATCTTAAAAAAGAAAAGAAGACAGAACCCACCTACCCCAAAATGTCTACCATATGGAATTTAGGATGGTAAAATCCATCTAATCTATGCAACATAAACTATCCTTAAACTATCCTTTGCTCTTTAGGGCTTGAGACTGTAGCTCTTGCTTCTTTTCGGAGGAGTTTGATGTTCATTATCAACATGTCTTATGCGGATAGACTGATTAGATCAAGCAGAAGTTCAAACCAGATATATGCTTCATTGCCCACATTGCTCAGTTTAAACCATTTGATCAATTTCTTCCCATGAATGAATGGGGATTTCCTCTATTATCACTGCATCAAATTAACTTTCACAATTCATCAAATTATCACATTCATCAGAGTGAAATTGTTGTCACTCTGACAATGAGTGTAACCTCCGTCGATTGGTTATTTCTTTGTGTCTCCTTTGGTGGGAAAGAAATACATCAAGCAAAGTGAGTCCATACTAGTACAAGTGTTCATGGGCCAGCCTGAGGCAAAGCTTGTCCAACCAGGCACAGTTGCTTATCATGCCTCATATTCACATGGATCCAACTCAGCGTGCTCAACATTAGGCCCAAGTGCAGTCTATTTGCATTATATGTAGTATTGAATTGTAAAAATGGGTCAGATCTTTAAACAAAGCCCCACGAAAATTAGGCTCGGTACAGCCCACATACCTAAAAACACGCGGGCTGAGTCTGGGCAAGTGTCCTTGGCCTATGGATCATTATATTATGAGCACTAATCCCTTATTCATAATAGGTAATCAAGGCATCTCCTTAGTCCTTCCTGGCATCCTAGTGTTTTCCCTCAAAATTCAGTGGGGCTCACCATAGTGCATGCAAATGAGAGACAGCAGAGGAAAGTTTTGGACATGCACTAATGGAATATGAGATATCGGCTTATCGAATGATCCTAATGGGTGTGTTTGGATATGAGGTAAAGTAAATTAGAATAAAGTTAAATATTTGAATTTCAAATTCTCCCCCCTCGTTTTAAAAAAAAAAACATAAAAAAAGCAACCATTAAATTACAAAAAACATCTACTTTTTATACAAAAAGTCAAAAAGATTCTTTATCAAACAACTAAAAACAAAAAGTCTTCATAACCACATCATATATTATTCTTTCTTGATTTTGGGTTTACTCTATTCTATTTTACTTTACCCCACATCCAAACAGGCCCGTAGGCGGGCACAGCTCAATGGCTAAATATCATTCGAAGTTGTTGTAATAAAATTCACCAATGACAATGTTTGGAATGTGATCATTTTGTGTGCAAAAGGATTGGATTTATCAAGAGTGGGACTCCTATATTAAATACCACCAGCAAAGGAGAAAGTACTGGATTACCTAGAGAATTATACATTATATATAATAATATATATTGATCCTGTAGCTTAGTCTAGAGCATAGAGACACATAGAAGGTGTTGGTGGTTCACCTAAACTGTGGCAGGAGTGAGGGACTAGATGGTCAACGACAACAATCAAAATGAGCACATGAATGTCAGCTGAGGAACAACATCACTATTAACTTGAAAACTTGCTTTGCAAGTGATGGTGTTCTCAAGACAAAAAATCCACTTGCTTAGTGCAAAAGCTGTTGCCTCTATGTCCCCTCGACTTCTACAGCACAATAAATTGCATTATTGGACCACTTGTGGCCTAGTTTCCCGACGTCTTGATTAATGAAAATCCACCATGGAAGGCATGGTTAAGTGACCCATGAAAACACACACAATTGGAACTCTTTAGTAATAAGAGTCTTTAGCATCAAATTTCCTCAACAAATGAATGATGGGGGTGAATAGGCAAATCTATTTGAAGTGACTACCAAACTACATAGAAGCAGAGATTATTTTTTTTATTAATCTTCTATTGAGAAGTCTTTTGAAGCTAAAAACTTAAAAATCAGCTTATACTTTTTTTTAACCCAATTGAGGGGCTGGAACCCATATACAAACACCAGCACACACCAACTCACACATGTGAGGTAAGGAGAACTCGCACATGTGAGGTGTAAGAAATCGTGTGGCCCGCATGCCACAGGTCCCACTTCAAATCAAGCAGGGCAGATGCCAATAGAAATTGCAATCCCAGTTTAGTGTAAGATTTGATCTAGGCCCCATAATAAGACTCCCAATAGGATTAGTGGATGTAAGCTTCTGGTGGAAGATGTCTCTAGTAAGTATGACTCATTGGAACTTATCTTTATAAGGATAAGGGAGCTCTAATGTTGGATTATTATTTTCCATTCCCATAAAAAAGACAAAAGGCGAAGAGATCCACGAAACTTCCCATTACCGAAACGCACATAGATCTCCGGCAGAGTGACGGAGTCTCCCCATCCAGATCCATCAGTTGGTATCAAAGCTTATGTTATCAAGGTGAAGTCCTGGAATTGCGCGGTCAAGTTTTACTTCATGGTTTTCTTTTTGAAAAATTGTATTTGCTAGATATTCTTAATAATGAAATAAAGTCTACTTCTGATTATTCTGTGTGTGTTAATGTATGCTTGAATGGTTTAACAATGTTATGGCATTTGAGATTAAGCCACATTAATAAAAATAGAATCAATAGAATGGTTAAGGGTGGACTTTTACCAGACCTACGTAAAATTGAGTACTCCATATGTGAACCGTGTATAAGTGGGAAGATGGTCAAGAAACCATTTCCAAAAGGAACTAGAAGTTTTGAAATATTGATCATAATTCATTCAAATATATGTAGACCATTAAATGTACATAATAGAACCGGAAAGGACTATTTCATTACATTCATTGATGATTAAAGCAGATATGGGTATATGTACCTAATTAAACATAAACATGAGGCCTTAAAAATGTTCCAAACATATACTGCTAAAGTCCAAAATAAAAAAGGCAAGAAAATAAAGTGAAGTAGATTTGATAGGGGGTGAATACACTTCAGAACTGTTTAAATAATAATGTGCACTTGAGAGAATAATTCATGAATATTCAATTCCATATACCCCACAGCAAAATGGCATGGCTGAGAAGAGGAATAAGACCTTAATGGATATGGTAAAGTCAATGATCAGCAACCCAAGTCTTCTGTTGTATTTGTAGGGAGAAGCATTAAACACTGCACAATATATTTTAAACAAAGTACCTTCCAAGAGTGTGCCCAAGATCCCGTATGAGTTATGGGCTGGTGCTAAACCAAAATTAGAACATGTGAGAGTTTGCGGCTGCCCTACATGTCCTGCTACCACCACAAGAGAGACATAAACTACAAGCAAAAATGAAGAAAAATTGTTCTTTTGTTGGCTACCTAACGCATTCTAAAGGATATCGTCTGTATGATCATGATAATAAGATAATCACGGAATGCCGAGATATGTTTTTCCTTGAGGATCCGATGGTCAATCCTAGAGTAAGACCATAGAGTGTGGAATTGTATGAAATCTCTATGGGTAAGGGAGTTCAAGTAAGTGAGGGTTCCAACGAAGAGGACGTTGGATATAGAATTCCTGGCCATGGCCCACTTGAGGTGATTGAACAATCCGATGAGCCAGTTGGTAGGCCGATTCGGGTGAAGAAACAACCAGCATATCTAGATGATTATTGCAGTTTATTGGAAACTGTGTGAGATTTGGATCCAACCTCCTATTCTCAAGCGGTCAAAGCGTAGGATGCGCAGTGTTGGCTAGAGGCTATAAGAGAGGAGATGAAATCAATTGAAAAAAACCAAGTATGGCAATTGGTTAATCTACCTAAAGATCGGAAAACCATTGGATATAAATGGGTTCTTAGAAAGAAATTTAAAAAGGATGGGTCTTTGAATAAATATAAAGTACGATTAGTAGCTAAAGGATTCACACAAGTGGAAAGAATAAATTACGTGAAAATATTTTCTCTAGTCATAAAATTCCAATCCATACGAAACTTAGTAGCATTGGTAGTATATTGTAACCTTAAATTGCACCAGATGGATGTGAAAACGGCATTCTTGAACGGCAACTTAGAAAAAGAAATTTATATGAAACAACTCAAGGGTTTTGTAGTGCAAGATCACGAGGACAAAGTGTACAAACTTAATAGGGCATTGTATAGATTAAAACAAACCTCGAGACTATAGTATAGAAAATTCCATCAAGCCATATGTGAAATTGGATTTGTCCCCAATAGTACAGACATATGTTTTTATATTAAACGTAGTGGGAGTTGTTATTTGTATTTGTCATTATATGTGGATGACATTTTGATCGCTAGTAATAAATTGGAAGCCATATATGAAATCAAATAATAGTTAAAATCAAGAATCGAGATGAAGGACATGGGTGAGGCAAAGTATGTTCTCGGCATTGAAATAACCCGTGATCATCTGAATAGGATATTGACTTTATCACATAAACCTTATTTGAAAACTGTGTTGAAAAGGTTTGATATGGCTAAGTGTAAACCACTTGATACTTCCATGTGCAAGAGTATAAAATTGTCAAGCGATCAAGGACTTACAAATGAGCATGATAGCAAAATGATGAAATTAAAACCTTATGCTCAAATTGTGGGCAGCATCATGTATGCGATGCTGTATACAAGACTAGACCTTGTATTCACCGTGGGTCTCGTAAGCAAATTCCCAAGTAACCCAGGATTATAGTATGCGGTTAAAAGGATTCTACGGTACATCAAAGGAATAGTAAATCTTTGCCTATGTTATCAAGGTGAAGTCCTGGAATTGCGTGGCTACTTAGATGCAGATTGGGCCGGTGATTTAGACTAGAGAAAATCAACAATCGACTATGTCTTTACCTTCGGAGGAGGTGCAATTTCTTGGGGTAGCAAGAAACAGACCTCCACGGCTATACTAACAGCCAAAGCAAAGTATATAGCTTGCAGTACAACCATCCAGGAGGCTCTTTGGTTAAAATACTTCCTGTATAATTTAGAGGTAATAAATGAAAAGGAGCCTATCTAAACGAGCATAGATGGTACGTCAACCATTTCTATAGTGAATAAGCAAAAAATTAACAGCCAATCAAAACATGTTGAAATAAAATATCACTTTGTTAGAGAGAAGGATGAAAAGAATAATATAGAGATTTTCTATATGCTTTCATAGGAATTAATGGCTGATGCTCTTACCAAGGCTTTACCTGCAAAGGTTTCTACAAGGCATATGATGCGTATAGGACTGAGAAATGTTTGATGCACATGGCATTCGTGCCGAGTGGGAAATTGTAAGAAATCGTATGGCTTACATGCCACGGGTCCCACGTCAGATCAAACAGGGCAAATTTCGACAAATATTGCAATCCCACTTTAGTGTAAGACTTGATCTGAGCCCCATAATAAGACTCCCAATAGGATCAGTGAATATGGGCTTCTAGTGAAAGATGTCTTTAGTAAGTGTGACTTTTTGAGACTTATCTATATAAGGATAAAGGAGCCCTAGGGTTGGATTATTATTCTCCATTCCCATAGGAAAGACAAGAAGTGAAGAGATCCACGGAGCTTCCCATCACCGGACCACACATAGATCTCCGGCCGAATGACGAAGTCTCTTCATCCGGATCCATCATGAGGGATATACACAATTCTCACATGCGGGATAATGGGACTACACACAAGTGAGGGATACACACAACTCACACATGCTGGATAATGGGACTACATGCTTGAGGGATACACACAGCTCATACATGCGAGAAAATGAGAATTCACATGAGTGAGAAAACACCACAAAACTCGAAAATGGTGATAAAACTCACATATGCAAAGAGGGAGTGGTGAAGATTAAACCCGAGACCACCCGGTAAGAACCAATGCTCCTTAGCACAAGTGACCAGTAAGAAAATTCTGCTCCTTAACACAAGTGACCAGTAAGAAAATTCAACTCATACTTAAAGGTCTCTGGGTTCAGTTTGTGATGGCCAGTTTAGTTTAGCTTAATTTCTATCATCAATATAAAAAAAATAAAGTACTAATGCATGGTTGTTAGAATCTACTCAATGATTGTGGAGCTAGTCACGAGTGATGACAACGATAGGTTGGTCACCTAACTCTACTTCTACAAATTCAAAACCCTACCAATGTAAACAACCACACCTCATTTGAATCCTTTTCTTCCTCCCAGGAAATAAAAAAAAATCAACAAATTTTATACATGAGAGTGGCAAGAGAGGGTTTGGTTATTTTTCTATTTAATCCAATTCACATGTGAATGACAGTAGGATTCCTGTCAGCTTGAAAATTAAAACAACTAATGTATGTAATTTAACCACATCACTTGGAAATTGTCCAAAGCATATGTGCTTCATGCAGCCAATCATGGACCTACATTGGTAAACATGGTTGTCTACATTTTTTCAATGGTTTAACGTCGTCAGAAAGTTCACTGCACATACGGATGGATTTTCCATCTATGAATAAACCACATGTTGCGTCATACATTCAGCACTGTCAGATCTCATTCTGACTCATCTGGTCATCTGACTTAAGACTGAGTTGAATCGGCTCAATGGGTCCCTAGCTTGGCGAGCCAAACAAGTCTAGCTGGGTAACTCAATCGTCATCACTTTGAGTGGAGTTGAGTTCACGTCTCATTAAATTAGAGTCACCCTTTGCCATCCTCTCTAGGCGAGGTTCATTTGTCATTATGCAGGCTTACCATTTAAGAATGGTTTGGAGATTTTTATTGGAAGGCCAAACCAAACACTTCAACAGTGTGCCAAAGACTTTGGTTTTCAAACATAGGATGCTTGCCAATGTAATAAAATAACATGCTTCGATATTGCAAAATTGTAGAAGTATCTTGGGAAGGTTTAAATCGTAACGAGGTTGGGTGCCTTGTGAAATTGGAATCTGATATAGAAAAATATTCTTTACAGGTCCTTTCCATTATGGTTTGATGTTCTACATTAATTTAATGGTGGCATAAATGTACAAGTGGAAGAACGTACCCTTCACCTAATCAAAATGGTTAAAGTAAGTTTTTGTTTTCTTTCTATCTTCTTTTATCTTCCACTTCTGCTATGAATAAACTGCATACTTCTCACATGGAGTCCAGCTCCATATGAGAAATCCTTCTCGAAGTGGCACACGTCGAATGAAAGAGATGGCTGTCTGTCGACTCTCAGGAAGGATTTCCTTTTTTTTTTTATGAGAGAAAAACAATAAAATTAAAGAGAAGCCAACTCTCAGTCAGCAAGAACATGTGGTTTAATCAAAGCTGGTTAAGAAAACCACCAGACCATTTAGAAAGGATTTTTATTTGTAGTTTAATGAGTCAAAACGCATGACACATTTTTAGGAGACTTTGCTTAAGTGGCTTTTTTTTTGGACGTATGATTGTAATTTCTTATTTTGTCTTATGCGTTTGCTTCATAATCAGAATTTCAGTCATCAAGGCCAAACAAAACAACAATTGAGTATGGGGAAGACAGAGCTTCACCCGAACGGGAGCAACATCATCCCAGCAAAATTTTTTTACCAAGCCAATAATAGCGTTCGCTAATTTGTGGACAGCCACATTAGAAGTCCAGAAATAAAATGGAAATCAGCAGAATGAAGACAATTATATTGATATTTAACGTCCAAAATAATGAGGTTGATGGTCCAATGCATTTTCCCATTGATGGTACCAACTACTTTCTTTACATCAGAAAAAAGCACAATCTTGAAAAAACTCTACTCAAAGCTTCCTTTAGAGCAAAGAGAATAGCCATTGTCTTTACTTCTTTAGAGAAAATGAGCTTTCACCCATAGTGGCCTGCTACATAAATATTATCAAATTTATCATAAATATAAATTCAAAAAAAGATTGATCATATCTATAGTGATAAGCCGCATCAGTGGAAATTACCAAAACATCATTAAAACTATCATCGGGATAACTTGAAATTTTGCGATGATAGGTCAACTTTCTTTATTCAATAACCCTTTACTATTCAAATTACGCATATTTTGTATCATGCAAATAATTTTTTGAGATTCAATGGCCACTCCTTCGGAAACAAAATTGCTTCTGCCTCTCCACAAAGCCCACCAAATAGTAAGAGCCAATGAAGAGATATTTGGATTCTTTTTTGTACCCAAGTCATGTCATTTAAAATCATGAGATTCTTACACCATTCCATTATATCTATAATTCCAAGAAAGTGAGCTAAGAAACTAAAATTGGATCTACTATGGTCACAGAGGAAGAGAGAATGTTTCACAGTTTCCTCCTCAAATTCACATATAGGAAAAATAGTGGTTCTTATGCTTGTTTTAGGACCTATCTATTTCCTAACACAAATGGGTCTACAAAGACATTTTCAACCAAATAGAAGGACCCTTTCAGGGCATGAGTTTTCTAGAAACTCTTCCACTTAAATAAAATCATTGTTACCATTAGTATCATAAATAGTTAAGGGTCTTATTGTTGAGGTATCCAATCTACCGAATCTATCGAGCAAGAAATCATTGACTGCATAGATTATGGAATTCATAAATTTCTCATATTCTCACAATCAGTGGGAGTTTGCCCATCTATTACAGCTAGTTTACCTTTGTTTTCAGTTTCTAAATCTTGAGAAGATCTCTCTCCAAATTTGTAATGAATGTACTCTATATAGATACATCTCCATTACACAATACAAACACAAGAGACATTTACACTAAAATCTTGTTCTCACATGGTATCAGAGAACCAGTCATCATCCAACTGATCTTACTTTATTATTTTTTGTCTGTCTCTATTTCTCATCCATTTTCAGCTTGGCTTCCTCAATTTCTTCCTCTGCTCTGCTTTCTACTCTTCCAAATATCTGTCAAGTTGCCATTAAACTTGACAGAAACAACTACATTTTGTGGAAGAGCCAGCTTTGTTCTATTCTATATAGAACGGACATGCTGACGATACTTCTACCAAACTTGCGGAGACAATCACAGCGGACTCCAAAGCTATCTTCATGCTACGTTGACACCACCAGTTTTTGCTTATGTTGTAAATTACAAAACTGCTTGTGCAACATAGGAAGCACTTGAACGTGCTTATACTTCCCAAACCAATGCTTGCTACTACCAGATCAAACATGAACTCTCTAACATCCACAAGGGCTTTTCAATAATGACCGAGTACATGGATAAGATCAAAATGCTCGCTGTTGAGCTTTCTCTTATCCAACATCCCATGACTGACAAGGACATCATTGGCTGTGTTCTTGATGGGCTGAATCTCGATTATGATGTTGTTATTAATAAAATCCAAGCTATGGCTGATCCTCCGGCTTTTGTAGATCTGTATCACATGGTGCTCAATCATGAAAAACGACTCTAGATCTATCACCAAACAAATCAATCCGGCTCCTCCAGCAGGGGCAGTGCTACATTGTTACCAGTGATGTCACTTGACAACTGAAATTTAAAATTTTTTTGTTTCCTACGTATAATTTTATTATTTTTGGGGAGTTTCTGAAATTCATCCAGTGATAATTTTGAAAAACAATAAAGATAGGGTCTTTCTAAAAATGTTTTTCCATATCAATTGACAATGGTATTGAATGACCCAACAGACTTAAATTCATGGCACCCTCATTGGCTCCACCACTGCTCTTTCCTATAAATGCTCGTGGCTCCACTAGTTCCAATTGCCATGGTCGCAACAATCAAGGACGGGGCCGTGGAAACAATAACAATCGAGGTGGATCCACTAGTGCAAATCGTGGCTCAAACACAACCAGACCAGGATCTCGTCCAAATACTGATACAGGCACAAATTCTTCTATAGTTTGCCAGATTTGCAACAAAGTTGGCCATAGTGCACTCAAATGCTGCCACCGCTGCAACTACTCCTATCAACCTGATGATCTACCAGCTGCATTTTCTGCCATGAATTTCCCTTCCGAGGTTGATGGTTCAACTTCGTTTCCTGACACGAGAAACAAATGACATGACTACTAATGCATCTGCACTGACCAATCGACGTGACTACAATGGTCCTGAGTAGGTTACAGTTGCAAATGGTAATACTTGCCTATTCATAGCATTGGTGATTTGCATTTGCCTACATCTTCTACTACTTTCTTGTTGAATGATATTTTTTATGTGCCAAATATTCCTATGTTTAGAGTTTCAAGTGCTCAATTCTAAATCACTTCTATTTTTTTTTTTTTTTTTTGTTTTTGAACTCACAAGAATTAATATTGAGAAAACTACGTCATAATCTCTTTTTTTTTTCTGATTTTCTTCATAAGTAAGTGGGAAAGAATTATTTTTTGTTTGCTAAAAATGGCAAGTTCATCTTGTTTGGAAGTGCAAAAGTGAAGATTTTCTTTCTTTTCTTTTACATTGAAAAGGAGCCTAGATTTTTATCCATAAGAAGGTGCTTCTCAATCTAGTAGCTTCCAAAGAAAAAACTTGTAATCTCTTTTCTCACTCTGTAGATTTGGATTCATATCTCTTAAACAGTGGTGAAGGCTTCCATTATATATATATATATATATATATAAGAAAGACTATTATGCATCATGATGGTTCTGTCTTTTTAATATTAATACTTTTAAAAAAATAGAAATGTCCTTCACCATAGTGTGCGAGATATATGGATAATAGTTATATCATATATATATCTATATATGACAAAGTTACTATATTATGTTTCATTTTCGTTTGAACTGTCCACCTATAGGATTGTGAACTTGTGGGGCACACCTGGGTCATTTTAACCATGGTGAGAGGGTGAAGTGGGGGACAACGGTAAAATCTAAATCATACATAGCAGTATACAAAAAATAAACTGATTAGATCATATCCTGATAATTAAGGCGGACCCAAGTATAGGCATGTGAGTGCAGTACACTTTCAAAACCTATATTGAAACTCTGAGTCCACTTTCAAAATTCAAATAAAATGATGCGCACCTCAAAATCCACATATATAAAAACTCTCAATTTGCCTTCAAACTCAAACTATCTATTAAGGTCTGCACCCTCAAATGAAAATCTTGGATCTGCCGCTTCTAATAATCTCTTGTTACCCTTCAGTTCAATCTACATCTTAAAAGGCATCATTTTCTTTTAAAATTCTAATCCAATGGCTGGAAGCAAATCAAATTAAAAAAAATCTAACTAGACCCAGCTGGAGTGATCAGCCCAGCTCAATCTGAATCAATTGGAGTGTAAGAATTTATATATCTAGTCATATTCAGATTGGTGTGTTTAGGTTCATGTCAATCCGGGTTTTGGTTTACCTTAATACAACTCCGATCTCCTTTTTTTAGTGGGGCTGGGTCCTCGCCTCCTGGGGGTGAACAGCCTGGTGAGAGAAGTTGACTTCTGGTGACCTAGGACAATCTGGCGTGAGGAAAGGTGCAGGCACAAATCTGAAACCTAGGCAAGTAAGAACCAGCGCTGTGGTTAAGAGGCCGAAAAGGGGAAAAAGATAAAACCCCTTTATAGGGTTGAGGCAATTAACAACTCGACTATTGCCAGTTGCACCATCATGTAAAAGTGGTGCTTGCTTTCCAGTATCACGGGTCTTGTCACGGTTTATACTGGAAAGAGAAGAAAAACAAAAACAAATTCATACCAAATGGATATTAATAATTGACATCATAGTGGTTGGACTCCATGACAAGGCTACAAAATTATCTCAAAATTTTTTTGATAATCTTGATGTCACCATCAAACTGGATACGGCCGAATCATACCCTTTCAAAAAAATAGCAGCCTGGTGACCATCTTTCGAATGGATTGAAAATTTAATTCATTTTAGAGTGTTTTAAGTAAGAAGAAAATTATTTAAAATGAGAAAAATGTTAATATGCGTTTGGGATCATCATGACGGGACTCCTAAAATAAAATAGGTTAATGAAAGGACGGGCCAAGAGATGGGATAATCTTTTTTAATATCAGCTTATTTGTGTCTGTTCTCTAACAGCCCATTGGATCGTTTGCTGAATTTTTATCAATTTAGTCTCTCGAGGATCTAGACACCCTAGCTGGTCCTTTATCAATTGAGTTTCTCGACGACCTAGGCACCTTAGCTCGTCCCCCACCCTTTTTTTGACTTTTCTTCATTTTTTTTTTCATGGAATTGAATATCTAGAAGTTCAAGGCAAAATGATTTTAACCAAGGGCCTAGAAACTTAGGAATTTGAGCTTTACTGAAGAACCATTATACTGGTGAAGGAAAAAAACTTGAGGTGAGACGTGAAGACCATAAGGTTGGAATGTACATAGATGGTGCAGATGTATGGTTGCATGGCAACTACAAATGCAATTGGAACATAGTTGGCTTAGATCAAATACTAGATGTAGAAAATTGTTAATGTCTACAAGAAAGAAGTCATATGGGCTTTGCTCTTTACAATAAAAAAATAAGGATGAATACCTTTGATGTAAAAAATAATGATGGATGGCTTAAATCTAAACTTTTTATATTTCTTATTATTAGTTATGAGTGTTGAGATGCTATGCAACGACCCTCTCATATGTATTTATAGCATTTTGTTTAATGGGTGATAAATTCCAATTCAAGTTTGAATAGAGGGATAAGATTAGAAAGTTAGATCAAATTCTCTTACATCCTTTCAAATTCAAATATTATCTTTGTGAGAGTTGACCATTTGTGTTCGGGCCCATCCACATGTAAACACAAGTAGGCTTCATCATAGATGCCAATAGATTGGACCCTGATTTCCTACAATTTCAATTACTATGGGATGGTTGGATTCTCATTTCTCATTTTCCATTGATTCAATTTCATTCAAGTGGTCATTTATTTGTAGACATTGACATATGTAAATAATGAACATGTATAATGGTTATGCATCTATCATATTTGTTTATGCTCATAGTGTAAAATTGGTGTGTAAATGAGCCCATTGGCACACTAAAATTTTCAAACCTTGTTTAGCGTAAAAATAGTTTATACCCACACATAAAAAAGGTGAGGGTACAATTTTTTTTAGTTGGAAAATTCATGTGACTACATGAGAGTAGGACCCATCAACTACATTTATTTTTGTGAACTTCGTAGTTAAAATCCAACTACCAAATTTGTTTATTGAACTAAAAAAGGTCAAGGTATTGAATCTAATTGTCTTAAATCTTTACAGCTTATGTGTACTTTGTAAAAAGTCATTATCTATAAATCTAATTTTTTGCGTCTATGCGGGGCTCTAAATTCATGATTCAAACTGTTCATCTTCTTTACATGGTAAAGATGGCTTAGAGGTAAAATTTCTTATCTTAATTCCCCGTAGATTTGATAAATTTGTGAAAAGGTTCAAGAAATCTATGTAACATTCAAAACTTTTAAATTTAGTCATTTACACAAGCAAAAATGGTGATTTTGACAAACATGAAAATGTGTTTCACATGTTGAGCGCTTGCATATGCAATATTTTGTATATGTAAATTTCATTTTCCTCTCACATACATAAAAAGACAAACAATCCTTAAAGGGGAGGTTATATGATGCTTCTTTCTTGGATATTAATATGGATTCTTCATTTCTTAGCAATTTATAAAAATAGAAAGTGTTAAAAACTCTTTAAACAAACTGAGAGCTCCTGTGAGAGTTAAACTCTCACCCCTTGATGGGGCCCACTTAGGGCCCCACTGATCATGGGACTATGGGTGGAAAAAACCATCTTTAATGGGTTGAGAAATTAATTTTAGCGTCACTCACATGCCTCAAACTCCTTGATCTGTGGCTTACAAGTTTAATAACTTGTATTAAAAACTTTTTTTACCGTTAATCCAACGATTCATTCTATTTATAAAGATATGGGTAAAGAATCTAAGAATCCAGTTAAGTTGATTACCTCATTAGAGAGCCTGATTAAGAGCCCTAGTTCCAAAATGGCTATTTATTCATTTTTTATTTCACTTTGATTATTTTTTTTTATAAACAAACCCCTAGGTTGGTTGTTAAAAATATAAAGGGGTAAAGAATGAAAGAGTTGGATTAGGCTAAGTACTAGCTAGGGTTGTCAATCCAAACCTTTGAGGAGTGGGCCCAACTTGGCTAGGTCCGCAAAAGCTCTTAGAGCTAGAGCTTTTCCTTTTTGCCTTAAAGCCCGAGGATAAGATAGGGCTCAATTTTGGAAAGCATGCAATATTGAAGGTTGAGCTAGGGCTTAACTTAATTGTCCCGAGGCCCTTTGTATATTAATGTATAAAATAAATAATATGCATAATATAATATAATATAATATATATACAAGCATATGAATTTTTATGAAAAAGTTATAAACAACTCCTCTAATTATCAATTAATAATAAAGACTTAATATTTTATCGAACAACAATCGCCAAAATTAGGTAAAACTTTTTATGGATTATAGATTTCAATATTGTATTTATGTTTAATTATATGTTTACTTTGGAATGGTATGAGTGATTTTACGTTTGCCTAACATGGACTTATCCTTTAATGAAAAGATAATCTAACTTGTCATTTTTTAGTTTGATTTTCACAAATGTAAACTATTGAAGTTTGAGAGTTTAGATAGATAGCCTTCAACATCATCCTTAAGTGAAAGTGAATTTTATCCACTAGCCATTAATTGGTACCAACATCTTTCTATTCCCTAACTTTCAAGAACATCATGTCATTCAAGTGGACCCCACATCTAAAATTAAAGTTTGCAACTCATACATTAAATCATTTTAGTCATTCATTTTTAGTAGTTAAAGTTTAGTTATTTTGTTATAAAATCTAATGGTGATGTTTCAAAGGATTACAACTTATAGTTAATGCTAACTTGAGAGTAGTCTAATGTGTATTTGAACTACACATACTAAACAATTTATTTGAAAAAAATTTAAACCTTATTTAAAGTAAATCTATTTGAATTATATGAAAATTTTCAAACATGATACGATGGTCCATATTATTGCTCTATAAAAACAAAAGTAGTATATCATCTAGTAAAAAAGAGTACAACTAGCAAAACCTTAACTACGATAATCTTACTAATAACCTAATGAAAAATAAAACTGAATATATTACTTAAACTATATAACTACTTCTAGTGTGCTAAGGTGTTTAATAATATTTTTCATGTCTAATTTCATGTCACAATACTATCAAATCAGCTTATTTCATTTAATCCTAAATAATATTTTTATATGAGGTTCATGCATTCTTTTAAAGGTTGCACAAAAATATTGACTTTTGTATTGCACAAGACCGTAGCTCAAATAAAAAAGAGTTAGTATCATAATATAAAATAATTAATATATATAGTAATATTTTAAAAAATCATTTCTTTTGGCCCTGGCCCTTGAAGGTAGGGTATGGGCTTAATATTGTAGGCCCACTAAGGAATCCTAGGCTTTTCTTGACCTAAGCCCAGCCCTCATTTATAAGCATAGGATAAGGGCTTACTCTGGTCCAGCCCATTGACAACACTACTGAGTGCCCTCATATGAGGACTTCATTGACGACCATAGTTCCAAAATGGCTTTGTATGCAATTTTCTTCTCCCTTAAATCCATTTTCCATAAAATGGAAGGCAAGTTGAGGTCTATCCTAAAACGTTCATACTGAACAAACCTTAAAAAAAGCTACAATATGATTTTTCCTTAAGCCACGTCAATAATGAATTGGAATGACCTTTTTTTAATTCATTCATAGCGTACTGGATAATCTTATTACATAGTCATAACATGCAATCTTCTTTAATCACCAAATAAAACATCTAAATAATTATAAATAAATTACCTTAAAGCTAAACAAATCTTTAAAAAGCAATAATCTGGCTTCTCCTTAAGCCATGTCAACGACGAGTTGCCTTCTAATCCATTCATATTATAATGCATAATCTTCTTTAATAGCCATATATATATATATAAAACATGTAGTTATGGATATTAGTCTTCTTTAATAGCCCAGTAAAATATATCTAAATAGTTAGAGGTAGAGCTGGCTAGCCATAATCCAAATCCGGCTCTATGCTTGACTCTGGTCACAATCTAGAAATCAAATATCCTACCAAAAACCCAAAAAAGTCACTATTAAACGTTCCTATCATAGGAGAAAGTTGAGGGGGGTCACTGTTTTAGCGTAACCTATTGTTTTGCTTACGTTGATCTCTAGAGCGAGACTAACACTGGGACAGTTTTGTGTGGCTCTATTGGAAGATCAATTGGTTGAGACATGGAGAGAGGAGATTACAAGGCTCACACATGATAAAAGTGATCCACAAATTAAGTTGACAAAAAAAAAATGATGTGGAGATATTACGGCCGCAGAGGCCCAACACTATTTTGAGTTTTCAAGGATAAAGAATATGGGGTAGAAATTGTTACAAGGTATCCAATTGGAAGTTGCACGAGAATTAGAAAAAGGCATCAAATTTATTTATTTTGAATTTTCAGACAAAAACCTTTTTTTGCAAATTATTCTATCATAATAGAAAATCTTAAAGCCTTTCTTATCAAGATTTTCATTTGGCAACCAAAATTCATTTTAGAAATAACAAAAGATTCGATATTGTGAAGTGAAGGATTCATTTTAATTTGAGAGTGAGATAAATGGTCAACCAATTATGAATTTGGCTGAAAATTAAAATTTTAGAAGTTTTTTTTGTGTTTGATGACGTCTTGAGTTCTTTGACTAAATAGAATTAACCCCCCGGCTATTTCAAAATCCGTGAAATACGATGGCCCTTTGGAAACTAACATCCATGGGTTGTCATAAATTTTGAAGTTGCTTTCTTAAAAAACGATGGCCTATTGTCATCCGACAAATCGCAAAAAAAAAAAAAAATGACGACAGCAGGCTCTAGAAGAATTTTCTGATGACTATAGGCCATCATTTTTTTAAAAAACGACACAAGGAGAAATCACGGCCGATGACCATTACGAAATTTTGATGTAGTGGTGGCTCCCACTAAGCCTAGAAAGATGCACACTAAGTAAATTTGACGTGCATTTTGAATATAAGATGTGGCAAGCAAATTCAAGCCCTATGCTACTCAATGAATTCCCATGTGGGTAGTTTTAGAAATTACTTGAAAGTTTAACAAAGGCAAATACTATAACAAACTCTTTCATTTTGGATTTTTTCAATTTTAAAAAAGAAGATTTGTACTTATTATTGCAGATTTGTTTAAATCATAATAGAAACTAATTAATACTTAATTTGTATATTAGTTTTAATTTATTAATCTATTTATAATATGAAGCTACATCACATGGGTTTTCATGCTAGTTTATATCTAATAGATGTATCCTTCAACCCTTGCCTTTCTAACTCCCTTTCTTCATTCCTCAATAATGAATTCATAAGCACACAGCCGAGCCAACGATCCATTGTATAAACCCGTTAGGAGAGCTCATCTCTGAAATTAAAACATCTACATTGACTTTGGTCCAAGTTCCTCTCATCTAAAACCTTGATTACAAGAAAAGCCAAATGAGTGAAATCATATATTTTATATATGATCAGTTTTATAGGGGCATAAACTTTGTTTGCGAGGAAAACTTGGGACTAATATTAGTAGTTAGAATTTTCAGTAGTGAGCCCTACTAATTTAATTCTTGAACTCTATAAGCTGCCCTTGTAGGATAATATTATAACATTATTTACAGTACAAAACACTAAATTGATCAGAGCATCTCTAATTTTTCGCCTGGCCTGGTGCTGTTAATTGTTTGTGACTGAACCTGGCTTTTGGTGAACTACAACGCCAAACTGCCCTCGTCCCCATGCAACTTATAATTGAGATTTCTTAAAATACTCCTTGTCTTTTCTGTGATCTTATTGAAAAGCCTTGAAGAATCTGAATTTTGATTGTAGCCCCTCTGCTTTTATGATAATTCACAGACAAGATGGTCTCATGTGAGTCTCACCATTAAATCCTCCTAAAACCTATATGAAAAGTTAGGATCTACTTCTAAAAAATGTAATGAAAATTATAAATTTACTCTCAAAATAAAAATGCAATTTTTTAAATTTATCCTTACAATCAAATTTATTACTACAGTTTACACCCCTTAAATAAAAATTCTAATTCCATCATTGTTCACAGAACTTTCCAACAAACAATTATTAGTGAGAAAACCGCTGCTTTCCATGTAGATGCAATCGGAGTAAAAATGGTAAAATATATAGCTTTCATGTAGTTTTTATTTTTTTCTTAATCCAATCAGGCGATCTCGAGTGGTTGACAACTATTTAATCCAAGCTCATTTAATGGATGTTTTTAATATAAATATTCTGCCATCAGCTCTAATAGGAGTGAAATTACTGTAGCTTATCCGAGCCAATCGATCAGGCAATTAAATAATAATCTAAATCTCACATGATTTCTAGTGGTAAAACCATTGAATTGATCCATGGCAAGATCCATGGCGGGGCACTTTCAGCAAGTGCCTACCGTGGGGTGGGGTTTTACGGGGAGAAGTTGTAATTTGTCTTGCTCGTGCAACGGATGAGGAAATAGTAGCCCAATGGATGTCACATCAGATGTCCCTTTCATGAAATAGTAATGGCATTGTTTTGGACGAATTTGATGCTTGTCTTTTGCCTCATGACAGGAGAGAAATTTTCACCCGCCAAATTTGTACAGCAGTGGCAGTTAGGATTTTTAGGTTCCACCGTCCACAAAAGCATATCTCTTGAATTAGAAGCTCTCATTAGTGATGAAGATTTTAAAGTTGGTTTTTCTCTTTGAAGATAATTAGGCCCACTCCAGTCCAGCTAATGCAACTCCGGGCATCTCCTGTCATGACCTCTCATCTGTATTTTGAAATTTATTAAAATGGTTTTAGTACTCTTAGGGTGGATATGGATGTAAGGGAGAATAAAATAAAATAGAATAAATTTAAAATAAAAAAAATAATATATGATGGGATTATGATCACTTTTTATTTTTAATTGTTTGATATAAAATCTTTTTTACTTTTTGTATCCGTATAAAAGATAGAATTTTTTTTATAATTTAGTGATGACTTTTTTTTATAAAAGAGAGAAAAAATTTTGAATATTTTTTAAAAGAGACAATTTTCTCTATTCTAATTTACCTCACATCCAAATAGACCCTTATACTTTCATTTTTATTTGTTTTAACTTGTTTATACAAATTATGTAAAGTAATAGGAATCCACACATAAAAGCAGGGCAGACCAAGGAACACTAGAATAGAGGCTGAAGCCCCATCGATTTTTTAAAATTACTAAAAAACCCCACATAACTAAAAAATTAATATGATTTTTTCTACATATTCACCTTTCTCCAATATGTCTTCCAAATAAAGCCCCACCAATTGAATTTTCTGGTCTGCCCCGGGGTCGACCCCTCGATGACGATTATGAACCCGTCAACAGTGGAGGGTGGGCTAGAGAAAAACTTCAACAAACAAATGCAGAAGGCCGTAGCTGCTGTCAAATTACAACAAAATCCAGGGACTGTTTACAAAGGATCACATATTAGATCAAACCTATAAATAGAGCACGCGTGCAGAGCCAGCTCGCCACAGAAAAAAACGCATGCAGGTGTCTGAACTCTTTCCTCAAAAGGAGGCTCGTTCGATACGTGTCCTCTCTCTCTCTCTCTCTCTCTCTCTCTCTATCGAAATCAACGTCAACAGCGAAGAAAGAGTCGATTGATTGAATCTTCACGGACTTCCCATCCGACCCTCGTCGGACAAACAAACCCTAGGATCCCACACCTCGTTCGGTAAGCACATCATCTAATCACCCTCCCAGATTTCCAGATTCCTCCCTCTACGCTGAATGCGTCTGGAAAGCTCCTTTTGCTCTGAAAACGACGATTTGCTGTGCTGGGTCTTGACTTTTCGGTGGAGATTGGGAGGTGGGCGCTGCGAAACGCGTCAAGAAACGAGCTTGGGGCGGAGGGTTCCTTCCATTTGATTGGAAATCGCGTTTTTTTTTTTGTTTTTTCGCGGGAAGAAAGGGGAGTGCTGTTTTGGCGGGAAGTTTGATGTTCTTCGGGGATTGCAATCTGGGAAAATCGCGTTTTCGGTGGAACAGAAAGTGAGGGTGTTTTGGTAATTTCATCGGTGAAGATTGCAGTTCGTGCTCGTGGGCGTCGTGTTTGCGGGGCACTTCAATTGACAGTTGGGTTGGGTTGGGTTCCGTTCCGTCCCGTTCCGTCACGCTTTTAATGGTGATTCCGTTACGTTTTTTTTAACCTCTTTGTTGTTTTCAGAAAAGAGGGGAAATGATTTTTGTCAGAGTCAAAATGTCTAAAATGGCGGAAAGAAGAGATCTTTAATGACTGTTTCTGCTCCAATTTGCCTCAATTTGTGTTCTTTTTATAGCTTATTTTTTGCACCTCTTTTTAATAAAAATAAAAAAAGGTGATGGGTTTTTTTTTTTTGAAAAAAAATTTGTATGAGATTTTTATTAATCTTGATTTGGGTAGAAACTGTCAATGAAAGTTGCATTTGTGGATAGTATTTACTTGACATTTAGCTTGTTTCCAATTTGGGTTTTTTTGTTTTGTTTTTTTTTAATTACACGTATTAAAGCATAGTTTTTTACTTTTTTTTTTTTGAAGGACTTTGAATCTCATGGGCGTGCTTATTGGGTTTGCTTTGCTATAATTAATAAATTGAGAGAGATTTAGAGCATATTTCACTGGTTTTCCCCTTCTTTTCACCCTTTGATTTTTTTTTTTTTTTGGTTAATTTTGTTTGCTGGGTTTGTTCATATCAGTGGGCCTGACCAGAGTGTTTCTGTTTGATAGGTGATTTTTTTAAAATTTTTTGTTTAGAGAAGCATATTTTTTTTACACCTATTTTAAGTTTGGAGCAGCTTGGATTTCATAGTTTCATATTAATCTTGAGTTTTGTGTTCTATTAAATAAAATCTCAGAGAGAGAGAGAGAGAGAGAGAGAGAGAGAGATTAACAAAATTAACAAGCATGGGACAAGCCCATCAGATTGTTTTAGTTATGTTCTTTGCTCTAGTAAGAAGATCCTTTCTAGTAGTTCTGGCTATTCTACTTTTTCAGTTTTCCAAGGGGGTTCAATTAAGTCGTTAAAATTTGGTAGAATGAATTTTTTTAAAATCCCATTCCAGCTGTTGTATTCATTCAAGATCTCTGTTCTATTGGTGGTGGTTTCTAGTGCTAATTGCCAAAGGAGAAGATTAATGGAAGGTTGTTTATAGTATTGGAGTCAGTGGGTGCTTTAAATGGACTTAAGCTGTTCCATGATTCTTTATTTGGAATTTTGAGCTGAATGGTTTTGCTATTTTTGTGGATGCCTTTATTTACTCTAGAAAGATGTTTGCATCTCCATGAATGCCAGAACTTGCAGGGTTTGGTAACTATCTTTTGCTTTCTCTCGTCTGGTTGAAGCAGAGGATGAAGAAGACAATAAGCAACCATTTCCAATGAAGGTCTTGAGATTGTGGCAATCACGATCAAGGACTCAGACTTTCTTATGGGATGGGGTGAAAATTCTGTTTCTTTATTCTATTTCCTTTTTAGACAATTTGGTTCCTGAGTTTGTGTAATTGAAAGAAGTAAAAAAATGCAGGCAATTGAGGGAGAGAAGATGAAGGCTCTCCAAATTATAGGAATATTGTGTACAATTATGCTATATGTTGTATATAGGACTACAGTATTTCAGCACCATCATGCAAAGGTACTTCTGCACAATCCCAAATTTGAGAGACTTTCTGAAACATTGTACTCTGTTTTTGTTTCTTGCTTCTTTTATTGCTGTTGCTGATGTGCTTGAAAGCTTTCAGATGGACGAAAGATTGCATCCCTTTGATACTGTAGAGGTAATTCTAATTCAGCATCTTCCATGCTTTCTCCTCCTTTGTTTCCTTTTATTTTAGTTGGCTTCCCTCTTTAGCAGTTCTTGTTAGTTGTTTCGCCTTTAACTTACCGACCTTAATTCCATAAAAAACAACAGCTGGGTAGTGACTGCTAACTCATTTTATATAATGTCTTGTTTTCCATTGTATTCTTTTTCTTAGAACTGTCTCTGTTTGTTCTGATTAGGAATTTCATGGGACTTCCATTAATGTGGATTTTTTGCCTCGTGGAATAGTACATTCAAGCTCTGATATGGAATTAAAGCCTTTATGGATGACAAGGGATGCAAAGTTAAAGGTTAGTATTAGGACAGTGTCCCATGTGAGATTACAGAGCTGGTTCGGGCTCTTTGGTGATGCCTCATAGATACCTACCCTGTTGACGTTGTTTTCATGAACTTATTCTTACTTTCTACCTTAGTACTGCATGTGTCCTGCTAGAGTTGATCTCAGCTCTCTATGTTGTTATTCTTAAGGATGCAATGCTAATACAGGTTAAATTTGAACTATAATATTCAGGGTTCATAGTAAACATGATCGTGTATGTTATATGTCAGTTTCTTATGGTCTTTATTTTGGATGAAGGATGGCTGTTTTGGCTAGTTTCGATTGAGAAAAATCAGCAAAAATCTTTTGACAATGGAACTTTACTTTATCCTTCCAATTTTTAGCATAAAGAAATGTTACCGCAAGATGCTTGACATTTACCTAGAGTTCTAGGCTTCCAGCCATTTTTTTAGGTCATGTTTGGCAACCAAATCTTTGGGAAAAATGATTTTCGCTTTCCACAAAGCTGTGGAGAACCACAAAGCTGTAGAGAACCATAGGATTTGGAAATCCTCACTTTTCTGAATCTGTGCACTAAAAAACCAATATATTCTCTGCTATATGCATCAATACGCACCAATATTGATGTGAAATCCTCTGCGAGGATTCCCTGTTCAAAGTGGAATGAGGATTCCTCATCTCTTAGCAAATGTGCTCTTAGGTTTCCTAAAATTTCAGTTTGCATCTGTTCCCCTTTTGGCTTCCTTTCATATGAATTCACAGCCCTTTCTGCCATCTAGAATGAAACCTTAGCCAAACAAGTCCTAGAAGTAGTGATGCAGTTTAGGCCCCAGCAGCCCCTCTTCAAATTAGATTAGGATTATTATTAGTAAAGTTCTAAGTAAATCAGCGGAGAGGATGGGTAGTCTGGGATAGCAACGGAGAGGATGAGATGAACAGTGGAGTAATCACGCCGGAAGTGACGACAGTGAGATGGGGTCTGGCCGGCTGATGAATAGGGGGGTAATCAAGCCGGAAGATCGGCCAGATCCTTCGGCTCTGATACCAATCTGATGTAGCCCTAGGGTTAGGGCTTGCGTGGAGGTGCCTAAGCACGTGTCCAAGGACACTTTGAACCGTCAAGATGACTTCACACACATACGAGGACGCACCTCTCTGGGAAAACCCAATTCTATTAATCAGCCAAATCTGAGAATTTCTTCTTTACAATGCCATATATATAGTAAAAGCAAACTTAATGTGTAAGAAAACCCTAGGCTAATAATGGAAATTTTCCTAATAACAGTTTACTTAGAACTTTAAAACTTAATGTGTAAGAAAACCCTAGGCTAATAATGGAAATTTTCCTAATAACAATTTACTTAGAATTTTACTAATAATAATCCTAATCTAATTTGAAGAGGGGCTGCTGGGGCTTAAACTGCATCAAGTAGCCTTTTTTTTTCCATTATCTGAACAATCTGGTGATTCAATTATTTTCACTTGATTGCTGTTCACTTGAGCAGAAAGGAGCACAGTAAAAGGCTGTCTCGATTTTTTTTTTTAAATCTTCCAATGATATTCTTTATTGGTGCACTACTCTCTTGGAAGTGTATAAATCTTTGTGATAGAAAACAATAATTATTACTGATGGTGATACATGGTGGCATTGCTCTAGGGGAATGTCCAGAATGTCCAGAGTAATCAGAACCTATTGGCAATACCTGCAGGCATCAAGCAGAAGCAAAACGTAGATGCCATTGTTAACAAGGTTTTTTTTTATTATTTATTCTTTGCAATATATATTATGCGTATAGTGCTTCATCTAATGTTTGTGAATTCAGTTTCTTTCAGAGAACTTTACAGTTATTCTATTCCACTATGATGGCAAGGTCAACGAGTGGCATGATCTCCAGTGGAGTGATAAGGCAATACATGTGCTTGCTTATAATCAGACTAAATGGTAATCTTCAGGAGATTTTGTCTCATCTAGATCAAGCTGATTTAATTGTGCAGACCCAGACTTTCTGATGTGATTATGTGAAACATACCAATGCAAACAATTTGTGGACACAACATTAGAACATTGCACTATGAGTTTTTTTGTATATTTTTTTTATTTAATATTTTTTCGTTGTCCAACCCCAAATTCTCCCTTTATCTGGGAAATGTAAACTTCTACCACCTATCTGAAAGGCGAAGATACATACAGGTTGTCATGGTTTTCCAATTTCTACCTATAGCGAAGATTTCAGGTCATAAGAATTTGAGAATGAAATCATAAAATTTTCAATCCCACAAAGTTCTCTGCCAAACATTGTCTTAGATAGCTAACGACCTTCAATATCTTATTTGAAATTGGGCTATTAACTGTTGAATTCTGATCTTGCCTAATGTTGCTTTATCTGCTTCAGGTGGTTTGCCAAGCGTTTTCTGCACCCAGATGTTGTGCACATTTATGATTATATATTTCTTTGGGATGAAGATTTGGGAGTAGAAAGTTTCCACCCAGGAAGGTAAATATTGAAGTTGTGCTGAAAATTCAGATACTATTTTTTCCAAAGCTGAAGTACTATCTTGAATTTCCATGCAGAGATGCTGTTTTTCCTTGATGAAAAAACTAAAAGACAACTTGTGCAACACACTGGCTATAATGGAAGCTTTGATAATAATAACAGTATAACATTAATATACATGGAAAAAAACCAAAAATGATAATGAGTCATAAATAATATAAAAGCTAGTGATCTAGATGTCAAATATCATAAAAAAAATAAAAAAAGGAAAAGAAAATTTTGTAATAAAATTATTTTATCAACATGTAATAGAATGAGAATATTATAACAGGACTTTACTCATGCTTGTACAGCGTTGCTTTATGAAGTACATAACAGTATCTGTTGTTCACACAAAGATTTTTTCCTGCCCAGATACTTGAAAATTATGAAATCGGAAGGACTGGAGATATCTCAGCCAGCTTTAGACCCCAGTCTGTCAGAAGTACATCACAAGATCACCATTCGCAAAAAGAATAGGAAGGTCCATAGGTGAATTGGGCAGCCTTCTGCTACTTGGTAATGAATGATTTAACGAGCCAACTTTGGAATTGCTAATGCTGTGACATGTTTTACTCTGTCATGCAGAAGAATATTTGACACTAGAGGCAGTGTAAAATGTTCAGATGCCAGTGATGGACCTCCATGCACTGGGTATATTTCCTTATCTTTTCATGAAAGGAGTCACTGTTGAAGTATTCTGTTTTTTAGTATAATCATTAGCTACTGCTGCACACATCTTAGGCATCTTCTTAAACATTATCAAGGTGATATAACATACAGAAGAAGAACTGCTATCTATCCTTTGCTTTGTGTGCAATGACATGAAGCATATATTGCAAAAGAAAAACTTTCTCTGTGGCCACAGCATGACTATAAGTATTTTTGTTGAACTATTGTGCTTTTTAGATGGGTGGAAGGGATGGCACCAGTATTTTCAAGATCTGCTTGGCGTTGTGCTTGGCACCTTATTCAGGTACAATGTGTTTCTTTCTATCAATTGAAAAAAAAAAAAAGAAAAGAACTTGGAAATATTCACTGTGGTAATTACGCTTTTTCCTGGTAGCAGTAAGATGTGTGAATGAATCTCATGCAATTGTTTGAGTTTTGGACGAACCGACTCTGCTGTGGTTTTGGGGTGGTACAGAAAGTCGAATCTTGCAAGATTCTGCACTGATTTTCTACTTTTCTTCCCTAAACAAAAACAAGGACAGTGCTGATAATGAGTTGGAAAGAATTGGTTGAGAGTCATTATCACCATATGTTCCCCAAAATATCAAATGGCTTGGAATTTGAGAATATCAACAAAGGACTTATCCCTTACCATCACTTATATGTCTTACCGTCACTTTTCTTACCATCACTTATATGTCTTACCGTCACTTATTTGTTTACCCTAACTCATATTTCGATGGTAGAGGCTCTGTTTGGTAACCTGGGGGTGTCCGCTTCGACTCCCGGCAGGGTGTGTTCCTCTGTGGGTTTTCAGGTGGTAAGAGGCTTCGGGTTTCGGATCGTGGTGTCTGGAGATACTATAGGTGGTGGTTGGAGGGGTTTCTAGGTGTTGTTCGGAGGGTTTTACTGGCTAACCCTGGGTTCCCCATCATTAGGACCAAGTCTGACAAGGTCTCCCTAGCTTACCTGGTGCGTGTGGTTTGCAGGCTAGTGTGTGCACTCAACCCAAAGGGGTGTTTCCAGAAAAGAAAAAAAAAAAAACAAAGGACTTTTCAATAGGTAATTGCAAATGGGTAGTATTCAGACTAAATTACAGGAGGATGGGTACTCATAGGAACCTATACTGGTATGAGGCAGATTTTGCAATCCCCTAAATTTTGGATTTTGGATTTGGGAAAATTTATATAAATTAATTTTACTAATTTAATTAATATGCTATGAAAGGTTCCACTTAAAAAGTATCGTACAAATGTTAAACTAAACTAATTGATGAACATCTCAATGTCTAATTTTAATTTCAAAATAATAAAATTAATAATATGTTTGCAAATATAAAACAATGTTAAAGCATAGTATGTGCGTCAACTTAGAAAGGATGTTGACAAATATTGCTAGATGAAACCAAGATGGGGTCCATGTTGACAATCTAATACATTGAGAAATGGACTTACTGGCAGTCATGTGACAAGGGTTACTGCATTTTCTTTTAAAAGAATTAAACATTGTTTGTAAGATTCTTGTGTGACAGTGAAGTGAACACCATGGTTTTAATTGGTTCAGTCCGTCATGGTTATGTCATACAAGGGGCACTCTATTTTCTGGGGAAAGAGATAAAAATTGGCAAAGTCGATGCACATCTTGGGCCCCAAAATGTCAGAACTGATGTTTTACCCCATTTTCATGTTGTCAGTAGATGTTGGAGGTTTCTTACATGTTTCTGCACTAACTTTGGAAGATCAAAACAATTTATCATAGAAGACTGAAATATTCGAAGTCTGGAGGTACTTGGCAAGAAAAAAAAGAACACAGACATCCACCATTACTACTAGAATTCATTTATGATAACTAAAACATATGTTTCTTAAAGTCCTCCATTTATAAGCTTAAGTCCTATATTCTTAAGCTTATCTGTTTTGCTTTGGGTGTTCCACGCCATTAGTGTATCTCTCTTGTATTGATGTGCTCTCAAAAGTTCTGTCACCATTCAAAAAAAAAAAAGTTAACCAGTTCTTACTTTCTAAATCTTTGTTTGCAATCACAAATTTTAAGGCCTACTGGGTCTAGCAATAAAGCACGGACACGGACACGAGACATAGATACGACACGATACGGATACGCCGACACGGCATTTCTCAAAAAGATAGGACACGGACACGTCAGGGGACACTTTAATAATATATATTAATATATATAATCATCTGCTAAAAAAATATCATTTTAACTTTTTTAATCAATTTAGCAATTAAAAAATAAAAATTCAAGTACCAACTAACAAACATATCAAATAATTAAATATCAATACAATACTAAAACATAATTCATAATCATTAAACATAGAATATCCACAGTTCCATAAAATCCATATAAAGAAAAGAGCAGATTAGCTCTTTTCCCTCTCTAAAAAAAAAAAGAGCAAAAAGAAGCCTATCCTGAGGCCTATTCTTTAGTGAAATATTTATTTGTCTTTAGCTTGTGATATGATTAATACTTACAATCATGCATTTTTCCATGATAAAAAATTGTCATATATAAAGTTTACAAGTTTTAACAACCACATGTTAACAAAGTTTCCATTGTTCAAGAGATATCAGCCACATGTTTATTTTTTAGTCATAGATACGGGCTAAGAATTGTAGGATGCATTGCAAAAAGAGTGTCGAACAAGTGTCCGAAATTAAGATTTTAAGTTCTTAATTATAGACACGGCTAAATAGTATCAGACACGTGTCCGAGAGTGTCCGAGGAGTGTCGGTGTCTGACACGTGTCCGACACGGACACGTCACTTTCTTAGAAGTGTCCGTGCTTTTTAGGGGTCTAGGGTGTGAATTGTTTTGAAGTGTCCATGAGACTCAAAGTCACTCAACCAAGCATACCTGTTGAAGGGGACCAAGTTGCCCCAAGTGTGAATTTTAAAACCTTGCTGGACACAAATAGATGCCTCTAATAGGTAAACAGCAACCTACTTTAACCTATATTATCATTTTAATGTAAGCTTAGATATTATGTAATAAATTTATTTTCTTGTCAATATGATTTTAGCAGGGAAATGAACTGCGATCTATTTTTCTGATATAGTGTTATTTTTTCTTAAAAATATTTGTTAACTCTTAGGATCTGAGTTCCTGAAATAATCTCATCCCATTTTCATGTCTGTGACAGACACCTATGTTTTGGTTTTAAGTAGCTGTTGGAAATATGAAATCAAGAATAACTCATTCGTGAAATGATGTTTTATGTGGTGCTCTAATTTCTATGGCATGCTTTGTTCTTTCTTTTCATTTTTATAAATCCTATGTAGTGACTAGTGAGTTAACCATGTCCAATAAATTATGCATGCAAGGAAATGCACATGTGTAATTATTAAACAATAATGCTGCTGATTATTTTTGTTGTTCTGTTGTGTTGATCCTTGTACTCTTGATTTGGACAGAATGATCTTGTTCATGGATGGGGATTGGATATGAAATTTGGGTATTGTGCTCAGGTAAGAATCCTTTGATGAGTACTAATTTATTTGCTAAACTGTCTCCAGTGGATTGTCTTTGTTTAATCACCTTAAAGAGTTTCTTGAGAAATATGCCCATCCACTTGTTTTTGTATGGGTATGAGTTTTTTTTTGCATGGTTAGTTGTGCATGCAAGACAAAGATGTACACCATGTTTCAAGATTTCTTTTTCTGCAAAGAATTTGTCTTCTCTTGCTCATTTCAAGGGAAGAAATGTAAGAAAGGTCCTTTCTTGTTGATGATTGCAAAAATCCACCTTGATGTTTTTTGTAATTACAAGCATTTCTTCAATTATCCTAACATCTGTGGAATTGTTTTACTAAATGAGATGATTACTTTGGTTGTTTGACAATCATTTCTCAAGTGAATCACACATTTGTGCATTTGTTGAAGTGGACCCCAGCATCCATGGAACTAAATTTACTAAATGATTATAAATTTTAAGCTAGGATGTTGGGAGCATTAACTCTGCTGAAAGAAAACATCTCTATGAGATGTTTACATACAATTCACTGTTAGGAGCATTATTTTCATTGCGGTCTTGAATATATGAACACTAAAATCTAACGGCATGGAAGCAGATTTCCTTCTTTCTTTTTCAAATGTAATGTGCTTGTTCCTTGTTTTTAGTGCTTTAAAAGAAATGTCTTTCTGAAGTAAAAATAAACAAGCCAATAATCTATTCCATTCTGCTGAAAAATATGCTATTTGACAATGTATTGCATCTTTCCATTGCTATACATGGTCCATTGAAAGCATCACAAAATAAGCAATTTTCACTAGTTCTAGATTTGCATTTTGTTAAAGTTAATATGAACTTATGTTTGTTTTGTTGATGTAGGGTGATCGAACAAAGAAGGTAGGGGTTATTGATAGTGAATTCATCATCCATCAAGGAATACAGTCTCTAGGAGGATCACACAAAAAACAGGTCATTTGATTTGTTAGTTTAACTTTATGCTGTAGCTTGCTTTCTGTATCTTTTTGTCATTCGCAATAACAAAGGTGCGTGCTTCTATATAACTAACTTTCAAGTCTTGCCCTTTTTTATTTTTAAATCAATAAGCTATTTTTTCATTAGAATTTCCTTGAAAGTAGTATATACAGGAATGGCTGAAAAAAACAATCATTTCCTTTCTATGTATGAATCAGAAGATAAAGCAACCGAAACAATCACCCTTTTTTGTTGGAAGCCCACTTTCTATCTCAATCGATGCAAGGGCATTGAATTGAAGGTTCTAGCTTCCTTAAAGCTAGACTACTTTCTCTTTCTTTTTTATTTATAACTTCCCACGCCCTCTTTTCCTCTATTTTCCCTTCATTGTACACACCTTTTTTTTTTTTATATATATTTGAAATAGAACACGCTTTTTGTTTTAGGGATGCTTTTTTTTTTTTTTCCATTTCAAGAGAAACCTTTATGTAGCCTGGAGCCGTGAACAAAAATAATACAAATCCCCACAAAGGGTTTTGGTCGAATCCACAAAGGATTCAATGATAGGGAGGACCTACTAGGTCTGAAGAGGCTTGGCCGAATCCCCATGGGATTCAACACATGAGCATATTCTTGAACTAGAGAAAAAAAAATCACAATCCAGAAGAAATTCTCATTAAAAAAATCAAAAGGTTTGTTTATCCTAATGGATGGATTGCAAATATATAGGAAAAGGATAGGTCAATAATAAAACTAAATCTTCTCTAATTAAAAAATTAAATCCCTAAAATATTGCTTGATAATCCAAATTAATCTAGATCTTTTAATTAATGACTGTTAAATAAATTAAAACTTCTAATTAAATGGATGATCCTATTGGCCGGTGGGTTGGGACCAACGGGCTGGCCGACCCATGGTTTGGCATGCATCAAACCTATCAGAGAGTTTTGTTTAGGAACTGACTCAGAGAAAGACAAGTAGAGGAATAATACTTTTGTTGGACTCAGTGGGATCCACATTGAGATCATCTTAAACCCCTCATCTATGACCCTCAAATTTAATGGTTTTAGGAGTCGTCAATTTATTTTTGGATTTCAATCCAGTGATGAGTAACAATTTGGATGTCTGTAAAAGTTGGGGTCGTGCTGATTCATGGGTAGTTAGTGTGAGGGGAGTTTGATTAACCATAAAGGGCCTCTCATGTGCTTGGAAAGGGAAATATGTGTCATTTCATGTACAATAATGCAGAGAAGAGTTTTGAGCAAATCTCCCTAAATAACAAACCAGATGTGAGATTATGGAAGCTAGAAGCTAAAGGTCAATTTTTTGTCAAGTCTTTTTATAATCCCGTGGTTGATTCAGGTTCTACTATGGAGGATTGGAAGAATTTTTGGTTTTCTATGGTGCCTCCTAGAGTTCTATCTTTCTATTGGGTAGTGAAACGACACAAAATTCTCACCATTGATAACCTATGACAAAGAAATCATTTTTTGTTAATGGTTGTCCAATGTGTTTAAAAAATGAGGAAACACTGCAGCATTTGTTTATTCATTGTCAATTTGCTTATAAAGTTTGGATGGATGTTATTAACTTGTTTGGAGTGGAGTGGGTTACGCCGAGTACAACCGAAGACCTTTTTTTCAATGGTGTCTAAGATGTTTTCCCCAGGCCGTAATTTTATCGAGGTCTATGTTGTATGCTATTTTGTGGAAGCTATGGTTGGAAAAGAACAATAGAGATTTTAGAAATCAAAGTAAAAATGTGGGGGAGGTTATTCAATCCATTGTTTGGAGGGTGTCGGAGTGGGTGTGTAGGAGTAAGGAGTTTAAAGGAGTCTCTTTGGATAATCTTAGTATGTCTTGGATAGCTTCTATAGAGGGTGGTTACTGTGTTAAAGTTAGGTGTATTGATTCTTGGAGGAATCCACCTCAAGGTCTCCTTAAGCTAAATTTTGATGGAAGATATTCATGTTTTATTTGTTGAGGTGGTGCTGAGGTGCCATTAGGGATTGGAACAGCTATGTATTCGAAAGCTATTAGTGTCCATTCAATGGATTGGATGCAAATGAAGCTGAAATCTTTGCTTTGCTTGTTGGTTGTAGGGAGTTGTTGAGATTGGATGCTTATAAGGCCATTATTTAAGGTGATTATTTTTTGGCAATTCAATGGGGTTTTGGAAAATCTTCTCATCTTTGGAGGATTGCGGATTGGGTAGAGGAGGTGCAGAACATTTCTTAGAAGCTAGATCATCAATTTGTTCATATTCAGAGAAAAGCAAATTTCCTTTTGGATTGGCTTGCGAGGGAGGAAGTTTCTCCCTCTTCTCTTTCCTTTGATGTTTAGTTCTTATTCTTTGTTCTTTGCTTAGTTTCATTGTTTTTCTTTTTCAAGTTGCCTTAGCTTTGTATGTTTTTTCTAGTTTTTTGAGCAATAAAATTTTTTATTGTTATTTAAGCAAAAGAAAATTGTCATTGGGAGTCTCCTCCCCTTTATAATGCTCAATTGCCTAATCAAGATTTCAATCAATCCTATGTACAGCTATAGAATCATGCAAAAAGAAAGGTGTGCATGTGATTACATCTTTGACTATGTAGATTTCATCAATATGATGGATCAAGGCCCATTTAGCATACATGGGCTATTATTTTACATGGACCAATATTAATATCCCCTCTCAAATTGATGTCATGACGTGGCCTAGGAAGGCCTTTAGGTTGGAGCTCAGTCGAGACATGTGGAAGCGTGATGATTTTGCGATCGTATTCATCTCGAATGAAGTGACAATCCACCTCGATATGCTTGGTTTGTTGATGAAAGATGGGATTTTCTTTGATACGAATTGCAATTATATTGTGAGACAGAGGGGTAGCTGGTGTCTGAGGACAATCAATGTCAGAAAGTAAGCCGTGTAGCCAAAGAATCTTTGAACAAGCCGAAGGCATAGCACGATACTCAAGACTCTGTGGAGGATTTAGAGACCTTATCCTGCTTCTTGCATTTCCACAAAATGAGAGATTCTCTCAAGTAAACACACCAGTTGGTCGTAGATCGATGAGATTTGAGGCATTTTGCCTAGTTTGCATTTGAATAAGCAGTAAAGAGTGAGAGGTGTGCCAATTAAAAAGAAGAGGCCACCTGTTGGAGAACAAAGGAGATAACGAATGATGCACTTCACAGTGGACAAATGCAGATGCCTTGATGCAGTCATAAATTGGCTTACCACATTAATTGCATTTGGCTTACCACATTAACTGCATAGGATATGTCAAGTCTAGTAATTTTCAAGTATAGCAAGTTCCCAACTAGGCAATGATTAGTAGTCAATCAGGAAGAGGATCTCCATCTTTATGGAGTTTAAAATTGACTTTGAGAGGTGTATCTGGAGGAGTTGAATATTGAAGGTTTGCTAGCTTAATAAGATCAATGATATATTTATGTTGGTGAAAAAACATTTTACTTTGTTGAGCTTCCAAGCCCAAGAAGTAGGTCAATGGGCCTAGATCTTTCATATGAAAAACCTCTAGCAGAGAAGATTGAAGCTTGCATATCATGTCACTATGAGTCCCTGCGATAATGATATCATCTGCATATGCTAAGAGTATGGTAGTTCCTTGGGTAGTAGTTTGTGTAAACATAAATGGATCAAAAGGATTTTTCAAAAAATTAAGTTCTCGCAGAGTAGTATGAAACTTTTTAAACAAAGTTTTGGTTGCCTGTAACCGAGCAACATCATTTTTAGAGGTAGATGTGCATCCTTATGGGAGATGCATATAAACCTCCTCTTTTAGATCTTCATGTAGAAACGCCTGTTTTACATCCATCTGATAAAGAGGCCACGATTGAGATGCAACGAGAACAAGAACTATGCTAACAATAATCATCTTGGCCACATGAGCAAAAGTCTCCTCATAATCAATTCTATACTCCTGCTGATTACCCAAGGCTATTAACCAAGCCTTATAGCGAGCCAACAAGTCATCAGGTTTAATTTGATAGAATAAACCCACTTGCATCCAATTGGTCGAACAGAAGAGGGACACGGCACAATATCTCAAGTGTAATTTTCTTTTAGAGCATCAAATTTTTCCTGCATAGCCTGTCGCCAACAATCGTGTTGAACTACTTACACATAAGAGTTTAAATTTGAATAGATGAGAGACTAGTTAATAATGAAGTATGAGTAAAGCCTAAACGATCAGGAGGTGGTGAGAGTCTTGATGACTAGCAAGGAGGAACCAGTTGGTCTTGTGGAGAAGTCAAAGTAGGATCAAGTGTCGAGTCAATAATAGTATTAGGTGGCTCCAATGCGGTGTCTCTTTTCAGTCTATGCTTTTCATGCACAATATTAGGTTTAAATCTTATGACATCAGGAGGAGTTGGATCAGAAAAGTTAGGAATAAATGAAAATGGAGGTGATTTAGCATTATCAACATGATTTTGGAAAAAATTGTGTTTACCAATGGATCATAACAAAGGAACCCTTTTTAGTCAGTAGCATATACTAAAAGGCACATCAAGATGATTGAGTAGAGAATTTGGTCCTCTCTTATGGAGAAAGTAGAACAAAGCACACATACCGAACGTGTGAGGGTGAGAATGTGGGTTGTCTTTGAAAAAGATGGAAATAAGGAGTTTGATTTTCAATGCTAGCAGATGGTAACCTGTTGATTAAATGGACTGTTGTTGATAGTGTCTCTAGCCAAAATCTGGTAGGAATAGAAGATTCCAAGAGAAGTGAATGAATAATATCCAGTAGATGCCGATATTTCCTTTCAAACACTATTTTGTTGTGGTGTGTAGGGACATGTTCTTTGGGGTATAATGCCTTTTTGTTGCAAGAATTGTTGAAATTCCTTAGACACATTCTCCTCCAGAATTTGAATGATGGATTTTAACGGAAGTGGAGAATTAGTTTTCAACATATGCTAAGAAAGCTTGAAAGGTTGCAGAAACTATTGATTTAGAGTAAAGTAAATAAATCCATGTAACCGACTATGGTCGTCAATAAAAGTGACAAAGTATTTAAAAAGAGAGCGAGAATGCACTAGTGCTATGCCCCATACAACACTGTGAACAAGATCAGAGCACTTTAGAGCTAAGGAATCCCGTTTTGGAAAAGGTAGGGATTTACTTGTCCCCATCTTACAACTAGTGCAATCAAAAGACACAGTATTGGAAGTAAATTTATTATCAACATTAAGCAAGGTAGTTAATAAAAATAGTAAAGTCTTAGAATTAGGATGCCATAATTTCTTGTGCCACAATTGGCTTTTATTGTTCCTAGAATCTCATAACAAAGCAATATCTGATTTATTCTTCTCATGTGTAGAGAGTTGTAGCAGAAAAAGGCATCCACACTTAGGCCCCTTTGCTATCACCTTCCTGACACTTGATCCTACACAACACAGTAAGAATGAGAAAAACAGATAGGGCAGTCATTATTGACAAGTTGTTTGACAAATAAAAGATTTGTAGTTAACTTAGGGGAGACAAACACATTGTTCAAAAGTAGTGAATGTGAGATATTACCAGTAACAATCATTAGAATGCTACCACCATTGGCGGTATGGATTCGGAGGTTTCTATCATATTTCTTTAAATTAGATAGATTGTTTGATGAAGACGTCATATGATTGGAAGCTCCCGAGCCAAAATCCAGGTGAATGAAGTTTTGGGTTTCCTGAAATTCCTAAGGCAGATTAGTGATTTACTATCATCTACTGGTCCAATTCAGGTGTGAGAGAGGTGGGAGATGAAGCAGGAGGCGCAGGCATAGATATGTTGGCAATAGAGATTGATGCAGAAGAGGAGTCGTGCATGTTTGCCAAATTGGCTTTTTGTGATTGATATTGGGGACGCCTTCGACATTCAGGAAGAACATGACCTTTGCTTTTGCAATAGGTGCAATATTTTTTATTGCATTGAGTAGAGACATGCCCATATTTTTGGCAGCTGTAACATTGAACCTTAGTCATGTCTCTACCTTGTGGTTTCCCTTGTGCAGCATATGCAATGTCTTGGGCTTTTCGTACAAGCGTGGTCTGAGTGGCGAAGCGTTGTTCTTCCTGCAGAAGTTCAGCCTAGCAAGTTTCTATAGAAGGTGAGGGCGCACGACTCATGAGGTTGGACTGTACAGTTTCAAACTCCGTCCATAGTTTTATTAAGAATTGATCCCTCCGACTTGTTTTATGAATTTTTTGAATAGTAGTCTGAGAGGCACCGGAAGGGTTCATATAAATGAGTTTAGTATAGTCAGTCCATAAACTAACAAAATGATAGTAGTGATCTTGAATTTACAGATTTCCTTTGAGTAAAGCTCTAAGTGAAATCTGCATGTGGAATTTTCCTGCTAGTAAATGGTTTTCAAGTAATTCCACATATCTTTTACAGTCTTGTAAGTATGGAGATGCAGAATAAATGAAGATTCCAGACCTTAAAATCCAACTCATTATTTGCACGTCTTTAGTTTCCCACTTGGTCAAGGCCTTTTCTTCATTGGAAGGCCCAGGAGGTATAATTTTTGCCATTAAATTTGATTATTTCAATTAAGTCTTATCCATAATCAATATAGCACCCCAGAGACGCGAGGCAGCAAAATGGAAGGATCATTTTAGCCAAAAAATAGAAGATAAGACTGTCAATAGTGTCTGACAGTTCCCAGAATGGTCGAAATCACAACCGAGAAGTGATTAAATTGCAGAAAAATTTAGATGGATCAACTAGAAGTTGAACTGTAAACCTGGATTCACCAAATGATGCTTCAGATTTCTTATATCTGTGACCAGATCACAGAATTGTTGCAATATAGGTCAGGCAACCTGCTGAAATGTGATCAGTTGATGATGTAGGGGCCCACAGCATTGTCCAAAGGTTGATCAGCACACAATACCTTCAAGGTATCTTAATGAAGACCCACTCAAACAATTTTCATGGAAAAATTTCGGAAGTCCTAGATTTTGGATGGATCTGATTAAAGCTATTGCAGAATATTCATAAACCATATATCACAGAAGATGGCCTACCTCTGATGATAAAAAATTCCCAGAAAAATCTTCAGAATTCCTAGAATATTCAGTCGACCAGCATGATGCCCTGTGTCTATCAACATGATCCAAGGTGGGACACAACTTTGATGATGACCCTGTTCTTGACGCTGAATCAGAGGATGCTTCCAACGGACTTCACTGCAGCTGTGAACATCTTCAGCTTTGATGAGTAGCAATTAGATGAGAGCAGTGGTCTTGCATGGGCTTTGATACGATGTCATTCCATATACTTTAATGTAGAGAAGAGTTTTGAGCAAGGGAAAATTGTCCTTGGGAGTCGATGGATCCTCCATTTTATAATTCTCAATTCCCTTAATTAAGGCTTCAATCAATCTAATTACAATCCCATGCACAGCTATAGAATCATACAAAAGCGGAAAGAAAGGTGTACATGTGATTACATCTTTGACTATGTAAATTCCATCTATATGATGGATCAATGCCCATTTAGAGTACACGGTCTACTATTTTACATGGACCAATGTTAACAATTTGGAGGTATTACCACCTAGTGGGACCCACTTTATGACCCATCCGAACAAATTGCAAACCACCCCCCCCCTCTCTCTCTCTCTCTCTCTCTCTTCTACAGCTAGTAATTGATCCCATGAATTTGCATGGATCTAAATGGATTTAGACCATAGGACCGGGGGTCAATTTTATTTTTATATAAGTTTGTTAAACTTGTGGACCACAAAAGAAGGATTTAGAAGCTTAGATTGACTTCAAATTTGATATCTAGGTGGTCCCACTTGGATCTTTTGATTCCTCAACCACCCCCCCCTCCCTCCAAACCACACAAAAAAAAAAAAAAAAAAAAAAAGACCCATCCACCCCCTAGTTCTTTGGGGTGACAAGTGGTCCCCAGCAGCTTATGTTACTGTAAGGATGTACCGTAAGAACATGCAATGGTGAGCCCATGATGTTCATTTTGGGTGGTGTGGGCAATGGTGGGGTGATGAAGTCAAATACTAAAATAGAATCTTTTATGGTCAAATTTAGGGAATTTCTCGAATCACATGGGTGCGACTGCACCCACATGCAAACAACCAGTGCCGCGCCCCCCCCCCCCCCCCCCCCTGCTCTCTGAGAATATGTAGATGATCATCTCTCTCTCTATATATGTATGTATGTCTATAGATAAGAGAGAGGGTTTTTTAAATGGAGAGTTTTTGAGAATTTCTCTATGGTGAGAAGCACTAGAGAATTTCTGGGGATTTAAACAAAAAAATTGCCCCTCCCAGTGTGCCCCACTATGATGCATGACAGCTATGGAATGTTGTTGGATGGAAAGATGTGTGGATAAGACCTTCCTATGTGCAAAATTTCAACTCCATTAATCATCCTAACCCTTTGATCTAAGGCCCTAAAGCTTACTAGTTTTAGAGGTGTCATTCTCTTAGGAAAATCAAATGGTGAGTAACAGTTGGATAGAGTGTCAAATTTGGATATGTGGAGCAGCATTGGAAAAAGAGAGGATGGGGGTGGTTGCGATTAGTTGGTTATGCATTGAAAAGATCTCAACTTTGGACTTTTGACAATTCATATGTGCATGTAGAAGATTGGATTGGCTCAGTCAAGATAGGTTCCACTGCCTAAAAAAAATAGAAGAGAAAATGGGAGTTTTTTTTTTTTTTTTTAACTTCACTGTCTCTCTATCTAATATATATGTAGAGAGAGTGAGTGGAGGTGATATAAATTGGATGAGAATTTTATAATTTAGAACATGGGAAAATGTTTTTAGCTGGCATGCACAGTGTTCAAGTGATGTCTCTGAGGTGATCACTCTCCAATTTAAGTGTGTATGATTGAAGGTGAACACTAACTATGTCAACATAATGATTTAATCCTTTAGTAAATTGATAACTTCTGTCATTTTTAAATGAAAAAAAATCCTTTTGTACAGTACTTTTTAAATTCAGATGTTGGTTTTGATCAAACGAAAATATTCTAATTCCTAATTAATAAATGTTTGCTTCTATCATGTACAACTAGTATTTTTAATGAAATGACTGCGTGTGTGTGTACCTGTGGAGGTATAATGGCTCAATCTTTGTGTGTGTACCTGTGGTGGTATAATGGCTCAATCCTAGTTGAATTTGGGATTGAGTGTGGGATACGACCCTCTTGCTGCAGCTTCTTTTTTCTTCCACTTGGTTATGAATTTGCTCAATCAGGGCATTTTTATATTGCCTAGAAATCACATTCTTTGTGCATGTCTTGTGTAGTGGTCTAGATTGATGAAATGCTCTGTCCATATAACAACTGTCCTCTTGCTGCAGCTTCTTCTTTCTTCCACTTGGTTATGAATTTGCTCAATCAGGGTGTATTTTTTTCTTTTGCCTAGAAATTAAATTCTTTGAGCATGTCATGTGTAGTGGACTAGATTGATGAAATGCTCTATATCCATATAACAACTGTTTTATGTTATCTTCAATTTTGCTATTCCTAGTGAGACCTGAGTTCTAAGGTAGCGTTTGGTTCACTGGAATGGTTCTTAACAGGAATGGAATGAAGGCTGGAATGAGCCTGGAATAGAATGGAGGCTGAAATAGTAATTCCCATTCCAACGTTTGGTTAGACAAAGGAATCAATCCAGTAATGAGATTTTCATTCCGATTCCTGTGTTTGGTATACTGGAATGATGATAGGAATGGAATAAAATTTATATAAACTGACCAATATACCCCTGTGATAAGAAAACTTAAACATGATTTACAATAGCAATAAACATCAACAAAATCTCCATATAACATGTTACTAAACTTAAACATCACATATATTATCTAAACCAAGTCATTTAAAAGTTTGAATTCATCAAACTTGTCCAAAATAACATCCATATAGTGCTTAAAACAAAGAGTACCAAATATAAAACAAATAGTGCATGCATCAAAGAGCTCCACTTAACAAAACCCTGACAAAGTCTTCTTTCTCATCATCTTCCAAAGTAAAAAAAACTACAGTCATCTCATGATCACGGCCTATAGTAATCAAGGCTCTATGGCGTTCCATCCTTGATAGATTTGGAAGCTTGCGAAGTTCTTCATTGATTTTATCTCTCTTCGTCGCTATATCCAAATCAACACCAATAGCTCTACTGAACTTCTCAGTAGCTTCATCAATCTTGTTGCCTATGATCATGGCTGCTTCTCGAAATCCATCCATATTATCCACGCTCCTTCTCCTCTTTCCTTTCTGACTAGTTCCTTCAGTATTGAATGAAGCTGTGGACATTTCCTCTAAATTCACAGGACAATTTTCTGTATCTTCATCCTCCTCTTTTCTAGTCAAATCATCCAAGATATCTTCAGTGGTAGCAGCTGCCCTTCCTGTGGCACGATCTCTACCGAAGATAGTGCAAAGCATTTCATAATGTGGAAAACTCCTAGTCCTCCACTGAGCTACACCCTTATGTGTTTACAAAAAAACATATAAAAAAGACAAATAAAGTAATATATTCGAAGGACAGATAAGAATACATCAAATAATTCCTCAAATAATAATACCTTCACATAACCATTCCAAACTTTATCTTCTGCAACCACCAAATTCTTTTCTGAATCCCATCCAAATCCACTGCAATTTACTCCATTAAGCATATCATACACAATACGGAAGTCTTTTTTCATTGTCTTAATTCTGGAATCAATGTGTGGCTTGGCTTTAATTCCACTTTGAGGTAACTTTTGCTTCAATACAGATTCAAGCACTCCAAGGAAGCCTGGCTTGAACCCATTGTCAGTTTTATGAGTTCCAGCATTAACCATATCAAACAATGCAAAAACTAACTCTCTGTCGTCAGCTTCTGTCCATTTCCTCTTATTCTTCCCTGGCCCCTTCTCATTGATGTTTATATCTTCGCTCATGTCCATGCCTATTAATATTGGAACAACCAATCCACCAATAACATGATATGTAATTAGCCATGAACCAACAACATAATATAGAAAAATGGCACAATGAATATGATGTATAAAAATAACATGATATAGCAATTTAAATTAACCATTACAAATAATCACTCCAATACAAGCAAATAAAAGTTGCAATCATTACAAACTTTGCCTTTAAAATACAAACAAATTCAAATAGTTTATCTCCACGCATTAAACATAGAAACAGCCATTTGTTGTCTAAATGAGGTCCATTCATTTGAAGTTTCTACAGTGCCAATTACATCCATGTCTCCTTCGTTGTCATCCTCGTTTAGTTCTATATCTTCATATGGGTCCACAAGTAACTCGTTCCTTATATAGTTATGAAGCAAACAACACACCAATATAATATGAACTTGAATATTAATGGGATAAAAGGCAGGACTCCTAAGAATTGCCCATCGTTTTTTCAATATCCCAAAGGCTCTTTCTATTACATTTCTAGCAATTGAATGCTTCATGTTAAAATATTCCTCCGCGCTCGTCGGTTGACGTCTATTACTCCACTCATTCAGATGATAATGTTGACCTCTCTACGGTGCAAGAAATCCTTCACCATTTGTATACCCAGCATCAACCAAATAGTAGGTACCTTCAACAAATTGAACATTTTTTTTATGTTAGTGATATAGTCTTTTCAAGAAATTAGTTTATTATTGATTTTGTAACAGTATTGTATCTTACCACGTGGAACAACTAAACCATGTCTTCTAGCAATTGCATCCCGTAACACTCGACCATCAGCGGCTGACCCCTCCCATCCAGGCAATACATAAGTAAATTGGAAATCTGGGTTACACGCTGCAAGGACATTAGTTGCAATGTGATTTTTTCTAGTTCGATACCTAGGTTTGTCAATAGCCGGCACATGGACCGGTATGTGTGTCCCATCTAAAGCTCCTAAACATCCGTACAAGACATTACAATGCATCAAAATATATTTACATATAGATGATAAATTACACAGCTATAATTTAAAACAAAATATGAATCATTTACCTTAAAACACTTCCATTTTTCATCTACCGAGTTTTCTGGTATTGGCTCAGGTTTCTTGTATAATTCTCCCTGTAATCTAATGACTGCAACCAAAAACCTTTTGAAATGCCTACTGATTGTCTCAGCTGAACGATTAAACTCACTCTGAATTACCCTATTTTTAACATGATGAGCAAGGATATGCAAGGAAATTGCAACTTGCTCATCAACTAACATGTGTCTGGTTGGTTCCAGCTTCCCAATTGTGCTAAGCAAGTGACATAACTTCACAAATGGTCGCCTAGTCATTTTAAAATTGTTCAAACATGTTTGATCACTCTTATACACCCAATTCCCAATTATTTCTCTATTGCCATAGTAATCTAATTGGTACCTAGATCTAACCCCATGCATGCATTGTTTTTCGAACGATTTATATGATAATTGTAGGAATAGCCCCAGAAGATATAGAATGTCCAACCACCATTGCATAACCAGTGCTAGTTTCTTCACTTTCAATTTTCTTTTCGTTAAACTAAGACGTGCCATAGCTGTCATCAAAGAAATATACATCAATTTAATATAAAATAGAAGAACCAAACATTTCAAAGTTGTGTTATAAAATAGAAGAAAGAACACTCATTCCCAGCCCCACTCTCATTCACACTCAGTCCCAGTACCCCACTCTCATTGTCCCTCAATCCCAATTCCCACTCTCACTGTCTCAGCCCAACCTTCCTCTCACTATCTCAGTCCCAGAACCCCCTCATCCCCAGCTGCCCTGTCACTGCCTCATTCCCAGCACCCCCCCTCTCACCTCCCTGGCTCCCAGCCCCCCTCTAAGTCTCCCTCATCCCTAGCTGCCCTGTCACTGCTTCAGTCCCAGCACCCCCCCTTTCACCTCCCTCAGTCCCAGCCCCCCTCTCAGTCTCCCTCATCCCCAGCTGCCCTGTCACTGCCTCAGTCCCAACACCCCCCCTCTCACCTCCATCAGTCCTAGCCCCCCTCTCACTTTCCCTCATTCCCACCCCCACTCTCATTCACACTCAGTCCCAGCACCCCACTCTCACTGTCCCTCAATCCCAATTCCCTCTCTCACTGTCTCAGCCCAACCCTCCTCTCACTGTCTCAGTCCCATACCCCCTCAGTCCCAGCCCCACCCTCACTGTCCCTCAGTCCCACCCCCCCTCTCACCTCCCCCAGTCCCAGCCCCCTCCCACTCTCCCTCAGTCCCAGCACCACTCTCACTCAATCTCTGCCCCACCCCCCTCTCACTCTCCCTCATCCCCAGCTGCCCTCTCACTATGTCTTAGTCCCACCACCCCCCTCACTGCCCCTCAGTCCCAGCCCCACCCTCACTGTCCCTCAGTCCCACCCCCCCTCTCACCTCCCTCAGTCCCAGCACCCTCCCACTCTCCCTCAGTCCTAGCACCACTCTCACTCAATCTCTGCCCCACCCCCCCTCTCACTCTCCTTCATCCCCAGCTGCCCTCTTACTATGTCTCAGTCCCAGCACCCCCCTCACTGCCCCTCAGTCCCAGCCCCACCCTCACTGTCCCTCAGTCCCACCCCCCTCTCACCTCCCTCAGTCCTAGCCCCCTCCCACTCTCCCTTAGTCCCAACACCACTCTCACTCAATCTCTGCCCCACCCCCCCTCTCACTCTCCCTCATCCCCAGCTGCCCTCTCACTATGTCTCAGTCCCAGCACCCCCCTCACTGCCCCTCAGTCCCAGCCCCACCCTCACTGGCCCTCAGTCCCACCCCCCTCTCACCTCCCTCAGTCCCAGCCCCCTCCCACTCTCCCTCAATCCCAGCACCACTCTCACTCAATCCCTGCCCCACCCCCCCTCACCCCCCCCTCACTGCCCTTCAGTCCCAGCCCCACCCTCACTGTCCCTCAGTCCCACCCCCCCTTTCGCCTTAATCAGTCCCAGCCCCCTCCCACTGTCCCTCAGTCCCAGCACCACTCTCACTCAATCTCTGCCCCACCCCCCTCTCACTCTCCCTAAGTCTCAGCACCCCCCCTCACCTCCCTCAGTCCCAGTCCCCTCTCACCTCCCTCATTCTCAGCCCAACCATCTCACTATGTCTCAGTCCCAACACCCCCCTCACTGCCCCTCAGTCCCAACCCCACCCTCACTGTCCCTCAGTCCCACCCCCCTCTCACCTTAATCAGTCCCAGCCCCTTCCCACTCTCCCTCAGTCCCAGCACCACTCTCACTCAATCTCTGCCCCACCCCCCTCTCACTCTCCCTCAGTCTCAGCACCCCCCCTCTCACCTCCCTTAGTCCCCGCCCCCTCTCACCTCCCTCATTCTTAGCCCAACCATCTCACTATGTCTTAGTCCCAACACCCCCCTCACTGCCCCTCAGTCCCAGCCCCACCCTCACTGTCCCTCAGTCCCACCCCCCCTCTAACCTCCCTCAGTCCCAGCCCCCTCCCACTCTCCCTCAGTCCCAGCACCACTCTCACTCAATCTCTGCCCCACCCCCCCTCTCACTCTCCCTCAGTCCCAGCACCCCCCTCTCACCTCCCTCAATCCCAGCCCCCTCTCACCTCCCTCATTCTCAGCCTAACCATCTCACTATGTCTCAATCCTAGCACCCCCCTCACTGCCCCTCAATCACAGACCCACCCTCATCGTCCCTCAGTCCCAGCTCCCTCTCTCTTTGTCTCATCCCACCCCCCTCACTGTCTCAACCAAGCATTCTCAATGTCCCTCAATCCTAGCCCCCTCTATCTCTGTCTCTCAATCCTAGCCACCTCTATCTCTGTCTCTCAATCCCAGCCCCCCTCTCCCTCTGTCTTAGACCCCCCCTCTCTGTCTCATCACACCCCCCACCCCCCTCCATTCTCTGTCTTACTCCTAGCCCCTTCTCACCGTCCCTCTGTCCCAGCCCTCCTCCTCCCTCGCCCAGCCCCCTTTCCCTTTCTCTGTCCCATCCCTGTTTTCCTTTCTCAGCCACCCCCATCCCCTTCTCCCTCTATCCCTATGTCCCTCTCGCCCAGCCCTCTCTCACCTCCCTCTGTCCCAGCACCCCTCCCACTATCCCTCTGTCCCAGCCCTCCTCCTCCCTCCCCTAGCCCTTTTCCACCATCCCTTTGACCCAGCCTCCCTCCTACTATCCATCTGTCCCAGCCCTCCTCCTCCCTCGCCCAGCCCCCTTTCCCTCTCTCTCTCCCATCCCTCTTTTCCTTTATCAGCTAGCCCCCTGTCCTTCTCCCTCTGTCCCTGTCGCCCAGCCCATCTCACTTTCCATCTGTCCCAGCCCCCCCTCCCTCTCTCTATCCAACTACCCTCCCTCTCTTTGTGCCCCCCTTCCTCTCCCTTCCTCTGTCCCTCTGTCCCTCTCACCGAGCCCTCTCACTCTCCCTATGTCCCACCCCCAAAAGTTAGGGTTCAAATGTAGGCAAAGAACTGTGTGTGCGTCTGTAGCAGTGTCTTCTAGAAAGAGAGGAGAACAAGAGAGAGTGAGAAAGAGAGATCAGTACCTGGTATGGATCGATGGCGTGCGATCGGCGATGACAGAGAAGCAAAGCCGGACCAAAGATGAAGATGGAGAAAGCGAGGGGGAGGGAGGTCGCAGCCGAGAATAGAGAAACCGACGGGGAGCGAGGCCGCAGACGAAGATGGAGAAAGTGAGGAGGAGAGAGGGCGCAGACGAAGATGGAGAAGGCCAAAGGGAGAGAGGCAAGAGACGGATATGGGTGAAGGATGGTGAGCGCTCGATCGGTAGGGTATTTTTGACTTCAGAAATGACCACAATGGAATGGAATGGCCATTCCTCTGCCCCCTTGATGGAATGGCCATTCCTCTGTCTAAAGGAATGGAAATTACTGCAAGAATGGTCATTCCCTTAGTTTTGAACGAACCAAACGTGGGAATGGTTATTCCAACGGAATGACCATTCCATTCCCTCCTTCATTCCTGCGAACCAAACGGCCCCTAAGGTGTTCATGACTGAATGGTAAATATGCACATGCTTGAGTTTCTTGTCTTCACTGTTATTTGTTCTGTTTTCACCTCACTCCAGTTCTAAAGTAATTCCACCTACATGTGCAGGTTTCCAATTCTTTTCCTTCAGATACTGTTCAGGTATACATCACGCAATCAGAAACTTATTTTCTTTGGAGAATGTACCAACTGAATAAACTTTTACCCCCTTTAAGGGCACATTTGTGTAATAATTTCACGGAAAAGCATTTCTGGGTTTTTTTTTTCTTTTCTTTTGGAACGTGAAAAGGTCTTCCACAGAACAAGAATGTTAACACAAATGTACCCTGAAATAATATTGATCTTGTACATGTGAGCAGGACTTCATGTGATAATTGCCATGCGTGGTTTCTGATTTTGACTGAATAGAACACTGAATCAAACACTTGACCTGTGAATCGGTAGGTTTGATTTGGTAGTTATTTTGGTCGACACATAAGTGAGACCAAAACAACTGTGAAGCTGGACTTGGATAGATGGCCAAAAGGAGCAAGTGACAAACTCAGAATCCCTGTTCCTTGAATAACTAGGTTTTCGCTGTCTATATTGGGCCACAAATGTGGCTGAAACTTTTGCTGTCTCTCCTCCTTGTGTACCGTGGGCTAGCCAAGGTAGGCAGTTTAGGTTTGTGGCTATGTGCAGCAGAGACAACAAATCAAGATTTGGCCTAAAAATATAGATATTTTGTTTTTAATACTTTATTTTCCATCTCCAGGGACGTCGTGGTGCACCCATCAATATACGCTCTGAGGTGAGATGTTGGCTTATTTATCTGCATTCTCTTCTTTTCTCTCACTGTACTTGAATCCACTAGTTATGTTTCTTCCGTTTTGTCTACTTAAATTAAAGGATTTTGATTGTGTGTATGACTATAATTCTTGTCAAGTTGGGTGAATGTTGAGCCTAAATTTCTCTCTGGATTTTTTTTTTCAATCAGATCCGTAGGCAGTCATCATCTGAGCTTGAAATTTTCCAGCAGAGGTGGAACCAGGCCGTAAGAGAAGACAAGCATTGGGTTTATCCTTTCCAACACCACACTAAAGAGAAAAAAAGGCAGCATCTTCCTTGATGTTTTGCTAGTTGGTGAACCACATGTTCCCTTCTTTTATCCCCCTTTATTCCTTGGTTCTTCCTTTGTAAAATATCATTCGATTCTTAACTTACAGAACACCAGTTTTAATTTAAAAATATTTGATTTTCATGTGGTCTTCTTAACTTGTTCTGGTGTTTATGAGGATGAAGTTGGATGTGAAGGTCATTTGTAACAATAAAATATATTTAAAATAAAGAAGTAATTACAAAGAGAGGGCCCTAAGACTAGCCAAGAAAGATCATTCCCCTGTACCCAGTTTAGCTCAAGCATGTGCCCATTAGCCATTCGCCCAACATGCCTGAACTTAAGTTGAATTGATGATGATAGAGCCTTTATTTCAAAAAAAAAAAACCCTCAAATCTCCAAGGGGCCGCAGTAGAAGATGACACTCAGGAGATTGCATTGAGATTTTCTTTCATTGAAAAAAAAAATGGAATCTCCAAGGGGCCACAGTAGAAGACTTGATATCTGAGTCAATCACTTTTCACCACCATTGCATTGAGTGAATCACTTTTCACCACCAATTTGCCTTCAAAAGACGAAGGAATGAAGCAATTGTAACATTTTTTTTTTTGATAATCCAAGGTAGCCCAGTAACTTTTGGCATTGAGTTTGAGGGCCACTCAATTTTGGACCCGCGAGAATTAATATTTAGAGGCATGTGCAAATTCTCCTATTGCATTGGGTAAAACTATGGGAGGGGGCCAATGAGGGAAGTGCTACCCAAATGGTTACAACCCATGCCTCATTAAAATTTTATGCAATCTACATGTCCACCATGATTAGATTTTATACAATCTACATGTTTGCTTTGTTAGATTTCATATAATCCACAAGTCTAGCAAACATCGCTAAGACAACCCCTTCATTGTTGTGAAGAAACTACCTCCAACTTCTACCGGACCAGGCTTTGTTCAGACTGCCCCTGCCCCGTCCACACTGACTTTAAAAACTCCTTCACTTGGAGGATTCCACTACACCCGCGCCCCCCCCCCCCCCCCCCCCCCCCCCCAAAAAAAAAACGTCACCACAAAGAATGAATACAAAGATGTCAGGGGTGTACTTGGTCCGTATATGAGGCATATGAGATCAATAAAGATAGTTTCACATGTGATGACGTATGTGGCCATTTTCTCTTACAAAATCTTACATTCAAACTCTAGATTGATGGGATGAGAATATGATGATAGTACTGTTGCAAAATGCACTGTATATGTTTATTGTGTGAAATAGTAAAATTCACATGGCAGAAGAATATGATGGTAAGTTTCAAATGCCGACATTCTGTGGAAAATGATTTTCTTGTTTAACATCATTCAATAGAACTCACCCAACAATGGTTAAGTCTTTTTATCATCCATTTTTACGGTTTTCCCTACCACAGAGTGGTACTTGGTTAGGGGCACCAAATAATTTACTAATGTAATATTTCCAGCATCATAAGCCAATTTCTTGTAGGCACGTTGGTCGGATAGTATCTACCCGATGTCTTTAAAATCTTGCAATGACTATATTTTCTTGAAATTACTATATTTAGAACTTCAATATATTTCTCGGATTTTCTCAGTCAAAAAATTTGAGACACTATTCATTATTTCTACCAAATAATCTCCTCTAAAATTTTGAGAGATGAAACCTTGAATCTAGTAGTGCTGGGGCCCTTACGAATCTGCTTGTGCCATACTTAGAACAACAGCAGAAGAATCATTGTGTTGGAGCAGCAAAAAATTTGAATTTTTAACAAAATTTGTGCCAATAGTATGACCCGATTTTAACAAAATTTGAAACCAGTCTGTAACCCGATTTTGAAAAAGTGATGCCAAATAAACCCAAGTTACTCGGTCAAGGGTTTTGTAGCAGGGAGAAGGGGATGGAGTGTTGAGTACAAAAATGAGGGTCCCTTTTTTCATTTTTGCAAAGGATATTGACGATTTCCTTAATAGTGTTGATGACATCACCAACTCAGTTGATGGTATCATCAATTGAAGTAATTTTATCAAAATAATTTGCACGAACAATTCACCTTTTTTTAGGTTTTCTTTGTAAATTCATTTAATTGAGGTTTAAGCGTAATTATTTTTGTAAAAAACCGAAAAAACAAACATTATCACCAAGGCTGCTTGTGGTTGTGAGTAGTCCAATCTCTTCACATTTAGTTAACCAATTCTAGATTTTATCACAATTAAGCACTAGAATCATTTGACTGGGTTGATGTTCGAAAATGCAATTGGGCCATAGGAGGTGAGAAAAAAAGGGAGCAGCTTTGTGGCGTGGCTCTATTTTTCAGAAGAGTTCATGTCTACGATCTATAGGACTATAAGTCCATCACTGAGTCATATCCAACAAAATCGAAGCTGCTCCAAAGAAAAATTTTCCTTATAAATTCATGCGTGAGACTAGGAGACTAGGGCATTAGTCCTATTGAGTCAAATATTACAAAAATACCCTTGTCACTTTTTTTTTCCTTAAAAAAAGTCTCCTTTGAGGCGTTTGACCTGGATCCATTATATCGAATTTGGCTGCTGGACCAAACTCACTTCAATATGCATCTTGTTTTGCAAGTGTTAAAGTAAAATATAGCATTTGTGTATGAAAAGAAAAAAAAAGTTGGAGTTGGCTTTTGTAATATAAAAAAAGTCAAGGGGTTATATGTAACTCTCCTAAAATTAGCACTTGATTGTACGATTTATTTTAAGGGATGACAAGTCACGACAGTAGCATCTCTTATCCATTACGTGACTATGAACTAGCCCAAACAATGATGATTCTTTCCCCTTATGTTAGCATTCACAAATAAACCCTCAAAATTAGTGTATTTTCCCATTATCATTCGAATTTAATTTGTATAATGCTAGATCTAAGAAAATAATTATTAACTTAGGATAAACAGAATGAATTTTATCAATTAATTGAAAATCAGCCTTTGACAAATGGTTAGAATTTTCTGGTGCATTGGTTAAAAGTAGGGGTGGACCTGAGTAGACTTGTCGGGGGTTGAAGTACACACTAGAAACTGAAATAGTCCAAAAAAACCCCCTCTAATTTTGAAAATTTAATTATATTGGCTCCCACTCCCAACTTTATACCAAGAGTGTCTGCATGGGAAAAGCTTTGGTGGCCCAAAACAAAAGAAAAAAAAAAAGAAAAAGAGGATAGTGAGAATTTGTTGGTCTACATTTTCAAATCAACATGGGTGCTTAGAAAAAATAAATAAATAAAAATGAAGGACTTTCTTATAATTATCAAATACCAACAGCCCTTGTTTTTAAATTTTTCTTCAAAGACCCTCCTCTTCCCTCTTCTTTCTTTAAAAACCACACAGGCAGAAAAGAAAAGAGCATTTACCGGAAAGTAAAGAGAGAATGCATGGTTTTCAATCAATCCATCTCACTCGAAACAGACACCAAACAACTAACAACCTCAAACAACCCTTTGCATTCTCAATCCAACGGCTCTTATCAAAAGCAGCCGCAGTGGGCCCCATCAATACATCTCTTGCCCCGCAACAGCAGCTGTTAAAAATACAAAAGAAGAAAAATGAAGACAAAAAAAAAAAGAAAAAAACCAAATGACTCCAAATCTCAATTCTCATTGTTCCCAGTCCTCTTCAATTCTTGTCTTCAGATCTTCGTTTTCTTCAATTTCTAGATAACCAGAGTCCATGGCGCAGCGCCACGACAGCAATCCATTCGACGAGGAGGACGTCAATCCCTTTGCGGTATGTTTGGATCAGATTTCGATATTGAGATCTTAAAAAAAAAAGAAATTTGTTCTTTGACATTTGATTTGATGGAATGCGGTGGATTTTGAATTTTGATAGTTTTTTGTATGACATTTGAAATTGTAATCTGTTTCCTTTCTTTGAGTGAGTTTTGGAGAAATGCCTAGGAATTTTTTTGAGCTTCTTTTGTTGTTGATTGGATAGCAGATGATTTAGAGAAATCGAAAGAGATCGATTTTCCGGGTTTGCGGTTTTCTCATGGGAATTCATAGATCTGTGCAACTTATTCTGTTTGGTTCTCCAATTTTCATTTGTTATAAGCTTTGTCGTAGCAGATCAACTTTGTCTGTGTGGAGGAGGATCATGTGACTGTTTTAGGATTGGGACTCAGCGCGTGTTAGGAACTATAAATTGGTCCATATGGCAATGGGTTTAGACTTCTTGACTGCATTGGCAAATATTGAGCATTATCAGTCAGAAAGTCCATGAAATATGTTGAGTTCAAGGTGATTTTAAAGCTTCCAGAATCCAAGATAAAACAAATGTTTAATGACATAAAAGTTTCCAAAATATGTTTTTGTTTGATAAATCTAGTCTTAACATAGACTGTAATCCCAGGAAAAGCTCTGAGTTTATTCTATTTGCAATCTCAATTTGACGATAATTTGGTATAATTCCAATGCCTAAAAAGAAAGTTTTTAATAATCGATAAACTTCACATATAAGCTTGAGGTTTATCTTTTTTTTTTAATTCTTTTTTCCTACATTTAATGATTCTCTTATGTAATTTGTGCAAAAATCTCTAGTTTTTTTTCCTGTAAATTCAATTTGATAGGTTATTGTTGGGTTTTGTCTTGTATTCTGGTTTAGCTAGATCGGTCATCTAGTTTAGCCAAAACTGAGGTTCAGGGTTAATGGTATTTTAGTCATTATGTGTGGGCTTTCTTATTGGCTAAGAAAGTGGAAACTATATATATTCATGTACTATAACCCTAGATCCCAGGGGATTGAGATGAGATCATGATAGATGAGTTCTTTCCTTCGTGGACATAGGCAAGATTGCTGTTGTGTTTATGTGTATGATTGCTTAATGGTATGATTGCATATGTTCATCGTGGTTGATCCATAGATCGTGGGTATATTCTGCTGCCCCGCTTTTTCTAACAAGTGGTATCAGAGCGAGGTGGAGACCGCTCGGGTTTGCGATTGACGAATCTATCCTCAAATCTCTGCAAAAGAAGAGGATCGGCGGATCGTGGCAGGATCCATTTGCTAGGTGGCAATAGCAAATCGGAAAGAGGGGCACGAGTGTTCTTGGGTGAAGACACCTTGGTGATTTGTTGCAGGTCGGTGATTGAGAAGAAGACTGAGGTCTTGGCCTTCCTATTTTATAGAATGTTAATAGAGCTTGGCAGTGCAAAGAAGACACGGGTAGCCGTGGTTGAAGATCATGTGCAAATCTTGAACTGGGCCACATGTCGAGGCCCTCATTGTTGCCAATAGTTGCTCTCAGAGTTGAGAGAGGCAGAGATCCGGTATAGTGTGCAGATATGCCGGAGGAAGAAGAAGGGGATTGAGATGGGATTATGATAGATGAGTTTTCTCCTCCGTGGGCGTAGGCAAGATTGCTAAACCATGTAAAATTATTGTGTTCATGTGTATGATTGCTTGATGGTATGATTGCGTATGTTCATCGTGGTTGATCCATAGATCGTAGATATATTCCGCTGCGCAGCTTTTCCCACCAATTATTGTGCAGGTAAGTTTACTTTGTGTCGTGTGATTAGTTTACTTTATGTCGTGTGATTCGGTCATCGAAGCTTTTGAAATTTGTCTAAGGATATAGTCATATATGCAAATTGTAGTTGTAAATTGTAAATTTTGTAAACATGGGAGCTTTCGTCGCTGTGTCGGTGCAGGGTAAAGACCCTCCCTTTGGAACTAGGGTTGGAGGTTTAACAACCTGTAGTAGGTTGCTCTTGTGCTCCATTAGGAAGTCCTTGTTAGGTTGTTACCACTAGGGTAGTGCAGGAAAATGAAGAAAGAAACATGGTGAGTTTACTATATTCAAGCAATCTTATATCTTTTTTCTTCTGCATCAGGATCAAACTGTTCGGGCAAATTCATCAGCTCAGCCAAGCTATGGTGGAGGTGCATTTTATACCACAGTAAGCATACCCTTTATTTGACCAGCCACTGTTTCTTATATACACTAGACATTTTATCTGTTCACAATTTGTCATTCAGACTTCTCTTCGTTTTGGTCTATATCGCACTTTGTGCAAGACCGGTTGACTTAAAAGTTGTGGATTGTTGCCAAAGTTGCACCTGTTGGGTCCTCGATTTTCCCCAGTTCTTGCTAGCTTTCCTTGAAGACAAATGATTGTGAAATGTCAGTGGGTTACTTCCCACTGCCGAATCTTCTGCTTTGATACCAAATGGTACAAGCCAAGACCCAGTTAACAACAACATAGGAATCCCAAAAATAAAAAATAAAAAATAAAATAAAAATAAAACTAAAAATGGAAAAAGAAAATATTGAATCAGATCATATGAAGATAGTTTCTAAAAAGAAACACAAGATAGAATATTTCATTACCAAAGGATAATAACAAAATATGGATGCCTTCCACTTACATTTTGGAGCCCTTAGACTAGTAATTAATGACACAGCCAAAAGGGTGAATCCCAATTAATTGGAAACAGAATTCCAATCCCTAACCTGAATCAATAGAAACTCAGACAAATACAAGGAGAAAAGTAGCAGAAATCTTACCTTAACCACTTGAATAGCCTTTAATACTTAGGACAACTCATTCTTAAACTAATGGAGTAGAAGAATAATTGCACAGTAACAAATATTGAAAAATAGAATAAGTGAAATCCAAACATGGATTGGACGTCCCATATGCCTATGATGTGACTTGAGAAAATTAAACCCTAAAGAGCACTTCTAATACTAGCTATCCATCACATCTAAACAAGTAAGAAAGGATACCAATGTACGAGTCCTTATACAATCCATCTATTAACTTTCTAAAAGGAGAAAGATTTAAAAGAAACAACTAGTTGAAACTTTCTCGCTTGGGCTTGATCGTTCAGTTTGAGGCTAGTTAATACCTATGATGTTTGGATACTTCAAAATGACAAAATATTGTGCTGCTTTGTGTCCAATACCTCACTTTTTATGTGTAAATACATTGACTCTAATTTGATAACCAACATTCCAACTATCTTTAACAAAATATAAAAAACTACGAAAGCAAACTGATACAAAAATGATGAAGAAGAAACTCTAGTTGCAATTGTGAAGCAACTTGACATACTAGATGGAGTAGATGTAGAAGATAATGTATTGAAGGGTGTGGATGTGAAATATCATATCTTGGAGGGTACAAAATACAAATGCACTGGATTTGCAGATAACAAATTTGATAGAGTCAAAATATGTTGATCTTTTCTCGAAAGGGATCTAACAATGAAATCTACCATAGATCAATTTGCAAGCCTAGATGGATCAATCGCTTAAGTCAATCTTACAAACCAAGTCATGGCAGAGCTCCATATTTTTAACTAGTGGCAACAAATTAAAAGCAGATGCAAAAGATGAAAAAAGAGGAAAAGGAAGAGGCAAATGGTTGATGTCAACTCTAGGTTGAGTTGTTTTCGAGCAAGGGATTCCGACAAAAGAGTGTAGGCTTGGATCCAATGGATCGTGTGATGGATCAACCTTGGATCATATTGATCGATTTGATCAATCAAATAGGACCTCGATCAATGTTACCAAGAGCTTAATAGAAAGGGGGAAATCACAAAATCAATTGTCAAGATGAATTCAAATCATATTTAAAGAGAGTTGCATGGAATGTGGGACTAAATATGAACTCAAATGGGCTATTTGGACCAACCCAAGTAACATGTTTGAGCCATATGGCCTAGCCGGTCAACTAGACCCATAGGCCAAGAAGGTAGGGCCTGTTAGAAAGTCACATGACCATAATCATGCCCATTCCTTAGAGTCTTTTGTTCGATTCACTTGAGTTGTTCCTCTCCTCATTTTAAATATAGTACTCCCTTGTGGAAAGGTTGTTAGGATGAGATTGGATTGCATGGATTCTCTACAAGAAAGGCTTGGGGGATCTATATCTCCTAAAAAAATCTCAACCAAGACTAGCAAGCCAAAAAACAATCACTTGTTATTATTACCATATTTCTTTTTGCTTTTTTTTTTTTTTTGGTTTTCTTTCTTTCCCTCTTTGAATGCAATAAGACTCTATTATCTAAATCTGCATTATTTTTTACATCTTGATGGATGGCTAGGATTTCATTTGGGTTTTAAAGAAGTTTTAAGCTTTATATATGTCATTATATGGCATGAGCAGCGGTTCTTGAATATTTTGTGAAATTGAATAAAAGTTGCTTTGAGCACTCTCTTCTTACTTCTCCCTTGGTTAAGCATCTCCCAATGGATTGAAGACTTGTATAGTGGATTTTTCATGATCAATGGTAAAATGTATCTCTATTTTTTTCCTTCTTTTGTGTTGATTTTTTGTTGGATTAAAGATTGGTCTTTATTGGGCCCATAATCAATTGTAATTATGCTCCCGAACTGTGGTACCTTTCCTTCAAGATGGATAATTGTGAAACCTTAGCAGGTTATCTCCCAAAGTTAAATGTTTGTGTTAGATACCGAATGGCACAAAACTAGTAGGCTTGGAAGATGGAAAAAGTTATGGATTGTTGCCAAAATTCCACCCATTGGGTACTCAAGTCTTCCACATTTCTCTTTCCTTGAAGATAAACAGTTGTGAAACCTTAGCAGGTTACCTCAGCAGGTTATCTCCTATAGTTGAATCTACCGCTTTGATACCAAATGGTGCAAAATCGATTGGCTTAAAGAAAAGCAAGACTCAGTTAGAAACAACTCCTTAAGAATCCAAAATAAGAATTTCACTGGATGATACGATGGTTTCTAAAAGGAAACACAATATGAGTATTTCATTACCAAAGGATAATCATTAATAACAAAAGAGTGATACCTAATGCTTACATTTTGGACCCCATCATACCCCTTTACATGGACTCAGGGACATAGCCTGCAATTACTAACTTGTAAGTTCCTATATAACTCAGATTTTTTTTTTTTGAATGGTTATATACCTCTAAGGGCATGTTTCTTTACTAGAATTCCTATCTAGAGAATTTTTGAAATTCTCTAGCATGGTAGAATTCCTGAATGAACCCTTGTACTTGAGCATTTAGAAATTTCACCAAAACGCAACGGGGTTAAAATTCCAAAGGTCATTTGAGACCTTTTAGGTAGCTAGAATTTTCGAATTCTCTTATAGAAACATGGCATTTGCAAATGCTAGGGGACAAGATGTCACATGATGTCCAAAAAACCCAACAAGTCAAATTTCTATTAGAAATTCTAGTAAAGAAACAAAACCTTAGACTTCCAATAATTTTAATTTATTAACAAAACAGTTCTTAGGTATGCAACTCTTAAACTTACAAGATCAGTAATTAATGCAACTCCTAGACTTTCATGGCTAGTAATTAAAGCAATCCCTAGAATTCCAAAATTAGCCATTACATTAAATCCAGTTTAATAACTAATATTTAAAATGAGTCATGTCTTGCAAGCTTATTAAAAAAAAAATTGTTAAGTCCCTAATATATCACCTTTTGTTAGTAACAATAAAAACTTATTGAAACGAAAACAAGTTCGAGAAACATAAAAGCATACATAAAGACAACTTATAGGTGATGTAAGGCCCCAGACCAGAAGCCACCCCACAAGACTTTGGTCTTAAGGGGGTGTAGCGTGTCAACCACGGGGTCTGACCTGTCGGACTATCGTCTCAAGGTCCGACATTGGTAAGGGGAGTGTTTGGATCTCTAGGCTTATAAGTCAAACCCCATCTTATTTGGTAGACTATCTTCTTAAGGTCCTATACAGGTAAGATAGCGTCCGGATCTTTGAGCTTATAAGTCAAACCCCGTCCTACTTGGCGGACTATGGTTTCAAGGTCCCACACCGGTAAGAGAGAGTCTGGATCTCTTAGGTTATAAGTCAAACTCTGTATTAACTCAACATGGCAGAAGAACTCCAAGTTAAGTGTGCTCGAGTGGGAGCTGTACCAGGATGGGTGACCTTCTAGGAAGTCTTTGCGAGCGCACGTGGGCTAAAGTTGACAATATCATGTTGAGTTGGACGGAGCTATGATAGGTAATCTAGTGCAGTGGACATGTACTAGCCATTGAACCCATCCCAACTATATTATAGGAACACTTATATTACATGATCGATCTACCCCATGCTTATCTAAAGAACCCATCATTGCATTTGCAGATCTGCTAATATGCTGAAATGTGACTTGCATCTTAGATACCAAAAGACGATTTCATTGAATAAGAATTGCACTTTCCAAGGACCTAACCATGATTTCACCCAGGATATAACATTGATTGAGTCAATCTCTACGATAAGATTATGGTGATAAAAGGAGTGATAAATATAGAGAGCTTCTAGAATTGCCAAAACTTTCACCATTAGAGCCTTTCATCCCTAAATGTTTAAAAAGCATAGACATTACTTCTCCTTTGTGAATTCTTAGAATGCCTCTGATGCTGACCAACCCCAGTTTTCCCTTAGATGTTCTATCAACAATAAACTTAAACACTCCAAAAGGTGGAGACAACCATGAAGCTTTTTTTTCTTCTTGGCTACTCCTATCTTCAAACAAGCTCTGAAACTTTACATAAGGTGATCTATCTTAATATATAAAAGTTCCTTTCTATCACTTGCCCATGCAGCGAACCTCAAAAGAGCAATTGTTAGAAGATCTCCCGAGTTGATTCTTATTTATTAAAACTCTATCATTTCTCTCTTTTCGAATTGACCAAAGAATGGAAATGAATGATCCTCCATAAGATCATAGAATTTCGAAACATTGGACTCCCACTCTAGGCCTCAAACACCAACTCTAGTGAACTTGGAAAGCACCAACTAACACCACATTCTTCAAGAAAAAACCCCCAAATAAATGAGGCTACATCACAATGAATGAACAAATGATCTATTGACTTTAACTCCTCTCAGAAAGGCTACAAATGTTAGAACTGGAATCAGACATTAACCCTTTTCTTAATGCATTTGCCTTCAAAATCTTGCTTGTCGTTACAAATCAATGAAAAAGCTCCACTCTAGAGGGGCAAGTCCTATCCAAACTAATGCACATGGAGACCAAACTTCGGTAAAAGGATCTATCTTCATATATGAAGGATCGCCCTTGATCTACTTTCTAGATTGCAATTCAATTTATATACTGCAGAAGAATAAAAGAACTAGCAAAACAAATCAATCACACTCACACAAGAATAAGGCATGTAGAATTTTATGTGGAAAACCCTACACGGGAAAAACCACGAGTCCTCCTCTAACCAATAAAAACCAAGCACTATTAATCGAGCAATTATAAGATATACTCACAATCCCTTTCGTAGTCTCCTTAACATAAGGACTATAGTTCTTCTTGCATAACTCTGCATTGTCATGACTCCCCACTGTTTACTGCTCTAGTTGCTTAATCCAGCCAATCTTCTATGAGGAAAAAAGCGGTCCAGTGCACGGGACTCCTGCATAGCGGGTTTAGGGAGGGTAAGATGTACACAGCCTTATCTTCATTTTGAAGAGATTATTTCCGTGACTTGAACCCGCATCCTTTAGGACGCTACCAGTAAGCCTTTACCATTAGGCCAAGCTTCCCTTCAATCTTCTACAAGGAAGTAGAAGCAATATTCTCTAGCACTTAAAACTTCAGCATAATCTTTCCAATGGATGCTCTAGAGAAAAAGGTATCTACAATAGGTATTCTAAACTTAGAATAGGATATGTGTTGCACTAGGGTTGAGAAAGAACCCTTATTTATAACCCACAATTCGTGCATAGGAGTTACGGTTTGCATAAAACACAAAACAGAAATCCTAACACAAACAGGAAATAACTCGCAAACTAGAAAGTGAGTTTTCCCGTCGTCCGCTTGAGCACGTGCAAGCATTTGTTCGAATGCATGAAGAAAATTTGCCGTTATTTGCAATTCTGTCAGGTCCGTTTGAGCGCATAAGAGGGTATGCTCGAGTGGGAAGAGCTTCTGTCCTAGTTTTATTTTCTTCCGAATTTTTGCTTTTTTTTTATTGTCTTCACTTGACCTCTTCCGACGATATATACCACAATCCATTCTAAAATAAATAGAAAATTACTACTCAATAGACCCAGAGTTTTGTTCAACTTATGAATTAGCCAACACTCAAATATTCTTACAGTATACACGGACCTTGAGGAAAACAATCCAGCAGAATCTGGCTTCCAAATGCAATAGTCCTCTGAATCCCCATATAAGAAAATGTTAATAGGAATACTCAATATTGAGTGATGCTCCACCAACTCCAAGTGTCGAAGGGATCTCCTAAAACTTATATCCCAAGACACCACATTCCCAACCCATGCAAAACACTCTTTGACTGAAGCCTCTTTGTTGGGCACTCAAGGAAATAGAACATTTGCAGGACCAACTCCCACCCAATTATCATACAAAAAACAGACATGACCTCATCCCCCACCTTGATATATCATTTTCAAAACCCAAATCAACATTGTTTTCATCAGCACTATTTGTAGTAAGATGGTTGCTTTTTATTTTTGTCAAAGGTTAACATCTAATTCTAGGGATGTAAGTGGGTTGGGTTCATGTTGGTCCATGGTTTGTCATTCCACATACCATAATGTAGTGATGAATACTAAGAAGTAAAAACTTACTTGGGAGTCGGTGAATCCTCCCTTTTATAATTCTTAATTGCCTTAATTAAGGGTTCAATCAATCTAATTACAATCCTATGTACAGCTATAGAGGCATACGAATGAGGAAACAAAGGTGTACACTTGATTACATCTTTGAGCACATAGATTCTATCAGTCCTATTTCGAGTACATGGGTTCCTTTACGGCATGGTCAACCCATGCCTACTACCTAGAGTCACGCTTGACATTGGTCTTATGTATAAGACCCCAAGTGTGTTATGTAAATTACAAGTTTTGTATATCAATGCCAACAAATCTATGGCTGTTGGGCTAGATCTGGCCAATTATTTGAAAGCCCATTCTGTAACAGCCCTCTCTTTGGCTGCATCACTATGTCCAAATGCCTTATTTATTATTATTATTATTTTGTAACCCAAAGTTCTGCATATTGCATTGCAAACTTACAAGATGGCAGAGAAAACATTTGCTTGGAAGTTGACACTTTGATTCTTTATGCTTGCTCTCTTGATATGCAATGGTTTAAAAAAATTTTATGCGAGGTGCCCTACTTATCTTGTTTCTAGACCTGTGCTATACAAAGTTATCTTTTTGCAAATATCCTTGTGATTATTGGGAAAAAGTCCCACATCCCACATCTCCCAAGTCATGGGTTTAACATGGCTTCATTTACCTATTTGGGCCTTTCATTATCATCTCGAGCTTTTAGTGATTCTGGTTATTAACATGGTATGAGAGCCGGGGGTCATGTGTTTGAATCTCTGAGGACGTGTTTCTGTCTACGTTGGCCATTTGGCATGTTTCTGTCCACGTGCAGAGCCCCAGATGTGAGGGGGGGTTCTCAGGACCCTTTGATATACATTATTCTGTCATTCACTAGCAAGTCGCATGTTCCATATCACCTAAGTAATGGGTTTGACATTGCTTCATATACCTGTTTGGGCCTTCCACCTATCAGCTTAAGTTTTTGGGTTGGTATATGTTATCTGACAGTGATATCATAGCATTCTTTTTTTATTATTTATTTATTTATTTATTTTTGTGCTTCAAATGAAGCTTATTCGTATTGCATAATTGCTTAATGGCTTCATGAAACATTTTTTGGGTTTGATTGTAATAATATCTCTTCCAGCGCCTTTCTTGTACCATCACAACCAATCTGTACATTTTGGCTGCTTCTGTTGGATTACATTAGTTTTGTTTTTCCTAGTTGCCTAAGTGGATTTTCCCCCCTCCTATTCAGCAGTTGGATTACATTAATTTTTTCAATCCTACTTGACCTTTCTAGAATCCTAGAAGTGTCCCTTCTGCAAATTCAAGGCTTTCTCCTCTTCCTCCTGAACCTGCAGATTTCAGCTATGATCGCAGTGCAACAATTGATATCCCTCTTGACAACACAAAGGTGGGTGGTGGACTTCAGTAGGTGAAAATATCATTTCATTTCTGAAATTTTTTCCTGCCTTGCATTGCAATAGAGATCAATTGTTTACAACTATTTTTCCCCTATATACAGGATCTCCTTAAAAAGAAAGAGATGGAACTAAAGGCGATGGAGGCAGAATTGGATAGGAGGGAACAGGTACCATTGATACTGTTACTTTATGCACAATGACTGCATAGCTATAACACCCTGTGGAATCATTTTTATGTTTTCTTTAAACAGTGCTTTTACCGAAGAAGCAGATGAATCATCCAAATTAAAAATGTAACTAGTTTTACTACCTCTGTAGCAATTCAGATTCTGAAAGTGTGAAAAACTGTTCTTAGATGGAAATGTTTAGTTGTTCATTCTTTAGCCGGTGGATGCTTTCTTTCACTTAAAGTTTAATATATTTGTTGTTTATTATAGTGTGTATTGTTTCCAGATATTTATTAACTCGACAATTATGTCCTCTTCTTTTCCATTGCATTTGTAGTTTCTTCAGTTAATCTGTGTTCTTAACCTTTCTTTCTTTTAGTTTTGTGCATGATTTTGAGATTATTACAGAGGTCATCTAATTAGTGACCCAATGAATGCATTATTGATGGTATTAGTCCCTTTGATCTCCTCTTTCATTGGTCTCAATCCTTTCATTTGGCCACCTTAAAAGTAGTCTCTTCTTTAACTGTCCATTATTTGATGGGCTTTTCTCCAAGCAAATATAGGGTGAACAGCCAGTAGATTGGAATCCATATGCCATGTTTTTGTTGTCCTACTTTATCCTGCCCTTTTTTTTGTGCCTTGGATTGTGCTTCTTCCAACTAGGGAAAAAGCAGTGTTTTTGTAATGGCTTGGGTTCAATTTGGCAGTTGGCGGTAAAAACTTGCCAAATCAAATTTCAAATCTACTTAGACATTGGCACTAGGTCTACATCAGTTTGATGGGAAAAGCCATTGAATGATGATTCATGCACCCATACCATTTTTGGCTTAGGTCGTAGTTCACTATTATCATTGTCTGAACCTTCAAGTTGTTTGTGCTGAACCAAAGTTTTGAACCTTCAAGTTGCTTCTGCTGTACCACGTATCTAACTTATGGAATAGGAATCTTCAGTTTACAGGCTTTCAAGGTTCTATTCTACCGTTCTGAACTTGCAAAATGTGTGACACGTTGCATTTACATGTTGAAAGGGGTGATAGTAGAATATAGTCCTAAATGGATGAGTGGAAAAGCACAGCTCACAAAACTGACAACAAATGGATGAAATAAGGCTTCTTTGATATGGCTGTAAATGTATTGCATGATATATGATGCTACACCAAAAGCCATATGTGCATATCTAAATCCTAACTGGAGATTAATGGTGTTGATCCAAACCAAGTCAATTTCAAACTCCAGAAGTTGTGATTGAGCAAGATCTAATATCGCTTCTTGTTACATATAATGAATGTTGATTTTTCTTGTTATTGTCATTCAGGAACTGAAACGGAAGGAGTTGGCTGCGGCACGAGGTACTTTCTTTATTTTTATCATCCTACTTTAAGTAGTTGTTAATCATATTGCTTTTCAAGGATTATATTCCCATGTGATTAGAAAGCACTTTTCTGTTTTGCAGCTGGGATTGTTATAGAGGATAAAAATTGGCCGCCATTCTTTCCTATTATTCATCATAATATTGCAAATGAAATCCCAATCCATTTGCAAAGGTTGCAGTATTTTGCATTCACAACGTTGTTAGGTATTTACTTCTTTATTTTGCGAATGTTATTATGTTAGAATTTTTTGTCAAGCGTTTGAAGCTTTTTAATTCTCATTGACCTGCTAAGATTTTCTCTTAGTTGAATTAAAAGTGTGTCATAAGATTCAGAACATAACTCATTGCTGTTTACAACAATAAGTCAAGGACCTGTGAACCTTACTCTTGATTGCATTTAGTTGGTAAATGAAAAAAACATGCAGTGATGAACTATGAATTTTTGCAGGTTTAGTATTATGTCTTTTGTGGAATCTTGTAGCTGCCACTGCAGCATGGATTAAAGGAGAAGGTCTGCTTAAAATGTTTGGCTGTATCTGTTACATGTTTCTTGTTTTTTTTTTTTTTTTGATACTTGTCTAGGTCCATTTCTAATCAGGATTGGTAGTCTATTACTTCATCTTCTGTTTTCTATAATCTTGACTGATTGAGCATGGTTTAACATGTAGGAGTTACAATCTGGCTCCTTGCTATTATCTACTTTATATCAGGTGTCCCAGGAGGCTATGTGTTGTGGTATCGCCCTCTCTATCATGCCATGAGGTACTACATTTTGTTTCTTTTTTTTCCTCCTAAAGTTGTTTTGAGTTTCTTTTTGCTGTATGTCCATAAAATTTTATCCTTATATGTTATTTGTGATGCCTCTGCATTCTACTCAGCAAGATTTGTCATTCTTAATCCAATTGTAAAACATTTTGTAGGACTGATAGCGCCTTGAAGTTTGGGTGGTTTTTCCTGTTTTACCTGGTAAACAAAGTTTATCTTTTTTTTTTTTTTCCTCCTCAGATCATCTTTTGCATATTAACTATCATATTTTTTTTCATACAGTGGAAGCATATTCCTAACTGCTGTGTTTCTCTCTATCTCTCTCTATCATTTTTTTAACAGCTCCACATCGGTTTCTGCATCTTTGCATCAGTTGCTCCTCCTATCATTTTCAAAGGGAAATCCTTGGCGTAAGTTTCAATTACAAAGTTTAAGATATATCATCTTCTACTTTTACGTTCATTTTCTGGATTGGTGTATGTGGATTACATTGTAATTTTTAGGTTTTATTGGTACAAAACTACTGCTTTTCGGTTGCATGACTACAGTGTTGTTCTTCTCATCCTACTAACCTCTTCAATCCCTCACTATAAGCTTTTCAACTCCACTGTAGAAAGTTTCATCAACTTTCCAAGAACTTTCATGTAACTCTGCTTTCCAGACAGATTCATTTGCAAAATCTCTTGGGGAGAAACCACTTTTATATTCTCATTCATATCAGTGGTACTGGTCTAGGCCAACAATGATTTTTGAAGAAAACTTTGAAAGCCTGTTTACTGAAACCCCTCCATAGATTCTTAAATTCCCATGCCTGCTGACCTAGTCTCTTCAGTCTTCACTCCTGCTGCTTCTGCGCAAGAATCTTGTAAGTTTCTGATTGATCAAAGAATTTGCAAGTTATAATTTGCAGGTAACTGGGTAAGTGATATTGATTATTAATTTTAAGCAACACCCGCATTGAGTTTGAGAGAAGGCTTAGCCTAGAAACGCTTTGTCAAGTCTAGGAATCTTTGCTAGGAGCTTCTGTGTATTTTCGTGTCTGTAGTCACCATTCCAGAAGCTTCATCAGAAGTCTCTGGGCTCTCTAATGTCATTTTGTTACAGTGGTCTAGTCATGGTTCTAAAACCCAGTTCTGGACATGGTATTGCCCAATGCCAAAACTTTTAAATGTAGGATGATATAGTGGTTCCTGACTGATAATCTTGATTGTTTCTGCAATTTTTTTCTTAAAGAAATAATGTATTTGAAATTTTCATGAAAATTTAAAAAAAATTAATCTTTGTTCTATATTGTTTTAGGGTGTTTTAGATGTAACTAAAATAACAAAATATAATCCAAAGGTGGCAGAATAACGTTCCAATACAAACTCTAATACATTTTTTTATTTCAGACTTGCAAATTTAAAATTGTTATTGATGATTGCAAAAACCTTAACATATCAGGCAAATTTGACTTGGTTTCGGCTGAGATTTACAAACCATGGGTTTAGTAGTTTCTGGTATCCCTCTATATAAAGCATGGTCTAGTCTTTCTTTAATGAGAAATATCCAATCATTGGTTGAAAACCTCAGTACAATGTAATTTAGAATTTAGTAAAGAATTTTGAAGCTGAATGATCCTTGCCAAGAATTTAGTGAGTTTCATAAGGTAATCAATTCCTAATTTTCAATTGATCAGGCAATACTTAGATTTGAACAGGGAGAAGCCTTTGTCACCACTGTTAGTGTCTGTAGCCAGCATTCTGGAAGCTTCATTAGAAGTAATTAAGCTTCTGAATGCCTCTTTACTATGGTGTTGTCTAGTAGAGTTTAGTATACCACCTACGATGCCCAGATACAGTAGGGACACGCCATAGACACGGCAAGGACATGGATTTTACACACAAAAAGTGAAGTATCGGATACGATATGACACAATATGTTGCCGCCTTTGAAGTATCCATGTATAATAGTACACCACATATGTACAGGTATGGGTCTCAAATGAAGGGTCCAATAATTGGTTTAGAACCTCTGGATGACTGTCAATTACGTGCTTGGAGCTGAATGCGATTCTCATTATCCTACGAATGAATCTCTAAAGTTTTTTACTTGCAATGATGGATGCTTCCAGGGCACAGGATACTCAAAAGTACATGTCCAACCTTTAGTAGCATCTTGATAATGATTATATATATTTATTTTTATTTTATTTTGTGAAACAGCGGTATCTTGCCAGCATTTGATGTCATTGGCGATAATGCTTTGGTTGGGGTAAGTATGATGCTTTGTGATTTTATTCTATTGTTAAAATCCTTCAGTTCATCTTAATGATGCTGAATTGCTGCTTTTCAGCTTATTTAAATAGTCGGACAGAAAATTTCTCCTTAGAAAACAGGCATCACACAGATACTACTAAAGGATCTGATCTCTAGTCCTAAATTTCCATATGGCTTTTGTGGTTTGCTTTATCACCGGAATATGTGTTTGCCTCTGTTTACTGATGAGAAGTCAAGGGCCTGGATATTATAAATTCATGATCTATCTAAATTTTCCAGAACTTGAAACCTGTCTTAGATTGTGAGGGTCCTATTAGTAAGTTGTGTGTGGTTTTTTTTTTTTTTTTTCATTTTTGGTCTGAGCCATCTGGTCATTTGACTTTGTGAGTTATCAGCATTGTGTTTGATAATTTTTATAGACTTATATTGATAATTTTATACTCAATTGGGTATCTGAATACTTTTCGTCTGTCTATTTTATCAAGAACTTATTAATACGAGGAACATGGTTCTAAAAATCGGCTGTGTCTGAGCTGACTTGGACAATAGCAAGTCAGTCATCGCCCATACACGTGTATGGGTTTCTTTCTCTGTTTTCTTAGGGAGGTGTGGGAGGTCTCTAACAAGGTTTTAAAGTGAGTTTCAAAGGTTAAAACAATAATTTTGCAAGATCCAATGATAAAAAGTCACGGTTATTATTTATCAGAAATTTGACAATTAACCTGAAAATGAAATTCAATGACCTATGGCTATAACTTCTTAATTTTGTTAAAAAGAAGAAACATACAAGTCCTTGACTTCTATAATTGTAGGGAATTTATATATAGAGTCTTATAACTATTTTAGACTTCTTTTTATGGTTTGGAGGCGATTTAGTCCCTCTCAGCTGTGTCCCATATGACTTGGCCTAATCGGGTCGACTCAACTCAAGGGTAACTGAGTCACTCTCCACAAGTTACTTCTAAACCCCTGACAAGGGAATACCTAGTTGCTGAACTTATAGAATATTGACCTCGTTGAATTGAACTTGTTTGTGGTGGACACTGTAGGTTTTTCTTGATCAACATGGATTTCCTAGTCATTAAAACAGAAGAAAAACATGGAGTTTTGTAATGATATTAGGTTTTCAGTTATCTTGTCCTTTTCAAAAGAGGTTCTGCTGGTCCACAGTATTGTAAAAATAGCTGTTACATGACTTCCATTAGAGGAAATCCAGACATCTCCCTATCATTCCTCTTTATGCACATTCTTTTGCTCTTCTAAATGGATGCAAGCTGAGTTGAGCACTAAAATTTCAGTGCTCGAGGAACCACACAAGATAGCTGACAATAAATAAAAAAAGGTCCTCAGCTGCACCTTATTCAGTAGGGACATGGTTTTTTTGGTGCGTAGACTATGTGAGATTAACTCCCCTATGTAGCCAAAACAAAGCTGACAAAAAAGCAGAAACATGTTCCACAAGTCATAGCTCAGTTTGATCTGACACAACATTGGCAGGCACCACACATGGTGCAAACTCAATTTGAGTGAATGCGAGGCTAGTTTTCTGTTGACTCCCTTAATTTTAGAAATGGATCTGTATCCAAGTCAAGTTTGAGATTGAACACTACTCCTACAATTCTGGACCACTATTGAAGCCTTGCCATTATCACCTGTTGATAGTCTACTGTTTATCTGACAGGTATTTTACTTCATTGGGTTTGGTTTATTCTGCCTTGAATCATTACTCAGTATTTGGGTTATTCAGGTTCTACTCTTCACTTAAAAACGTACTCTTGCTAGTTGCCATCTATCTCCTTCGCCTTTCTAACTTTACTGCTTCACATATTCAGCAAGTATTAATGTACTTCCGCGGGAGTGGTAAAGCTGCTGAGATGAAGCATGAGGCAGCACGAGGCGCCATGAGAGTAGGACTATGATATACTTCCTTAACATGCTGGTGCAATGGAGGGAAACATTGCAAATGCCTTTGGTATGGCGCAGACAAGCATTCTCTATTCAGTCATTGGGCAGAGGGCAGTCCATTTACCCATCTGTGTCTGCCACCATTGTCACATATCTTTTATGTTTGTATTATGTAGTATCCTTTCTGTTGGTTAGAGCATGAGTATATTATAGTGTTGTAGAGAACATTTTTTGTTTATTATTATTATTATTGCTATTATTTTTAGTTCTATCCTTGTATGTATTTTTGTAAACTTGTACTGAAGAGAGCACAGCATCTTTGATTTGCATTGTATTGATTCTTTTATTTGTTTTATTTATTTATTTATTTATTTATCTATCAATTTATTTTTTACAGCTTTCTTCTAACCGCTTGGATGTTGAAAGAGATGTCCTTTCAGCAGAAATTTGGTTGCCCTGCCCTCATCTTTCTGTGAATCCAATTAAATGCAACTCTGTTTAGATGCACTTCTTTGTAAAACAAAACAACCCTCACCTTCACACAGTTTGTAAAGATCCAAAGAAACCTATCACATCCATTCAGATGATTCAGATTCTGTGTACCTATTGTTTTTCTATCATCTTTCCTGCCAAATGATTGTTCACTGAGGGCCCATTTGCTTGCTTAGAGTTGAATTCATAGAAATTTGAAGAAATGTATTCATAGCAAAGTGGCAAAAATTCAATAAACTAGTCCCAGATGTAGCGTAACTGATTAGGGACTAGGGACTTATGGAGGGACATCAGGTGTGTGAGTCTGAGTATCTAGTAAAGCAAAAATAAATAAAACTGCGAAGGTGCACAGATGACCATTAAATAATCTCTCCACCCAGTTATCACTCTGCTAAATCAAATCCCAGGAAAGGCAGGGTCCCATGTACTGTCCCCTCAATTTCACACCCCACCTCTTTAATATTACATTGTTGGAACTTTTTTTTTTCTTTCTATGTTTGTAAAGATGAAATATATTTTTAAGAAGGTTAAGAAACTGGAAAACACAAAAGGCAGATAAGAAGCCATTTTCAGAATTGTGGTAGTTAGGATACAAGCACGTTGGGTTGGGTTGGATACATAGTGGACCCATCTTTAGGATCAGACCTGTTTAATCTGATTCAAACCTGTGCCCATCCCACAACTCAGCCTAACTTCTTACCTAAAAAAAAACAAACACAGTCACCGTGACTGCTTTTACTTTTGGAGGCCAGGACACTCAAGCCTTGCTTGCATGCCAAGGGAAGCTCCCAGAGTGAAATTTAGATAGGACTCATTTGTGTAAGGTGAAGATTGTCTCCCATATGCGGATTTATGTTTCCACGATAAAGACCAATTTAATAATATTCTTACCCCTCATGTACGAAGTTGGAAATAAACTCTAGAGCAGTTATACTATGGTGACATGGAATATTGACATAAAGTATTTGCATGTTGATGTGTTAATACTATAATTGGCCACCATTCTACTTAGTAAATGCTCAATTATTTACTTCAACCAATTATAGTGTTGACTCATCCTACATCTTTTGTGTCAACGCCTTACCAAGGTTAGATCTTTGGGCATGTTATATTTTTTGTGAACTCCTAGTTCACTTTTGTGGGCTTTTTTTTTTTTTTTTTGTGTATACATGCTTCTTTACTATATAAGCAGACTTTCTTGTAGTGTATATGCACTGTTTCTCGGATCTCAGCCCCCTTTGGCTGAATTAAAAAAAAAAAGAAAAACCTCAATATTGTAAGATCATTAGCTCCAAAATTCTCAAGGATCCACTTTGGCGGCCCCACTGTGGGGGCCCACAAGCGGTCTACAAAAATATATATATATCCTCTCTCCTCCTAAGAGCAGAGCGCATCAGACTCTCTCAGGGGAGTATAGATGATGATTCTTTGCTGGTGCTGAAGCTGAACTAGTGACACTTCAAAATGTCCACTCACCTTTTCAAAATCACCACTTCTCAAAGCTCCTTCCTTTCCTTCTTCTTTTTCCCACTCTCACCCCATAAAAATTAGGGTTTCTGTAGGGGTTAATTCTCCATTGCAATGGCAAAAAAAAAAAAAAATCATATTTTCTGAGAACCCCTTCAACAACATCTGCAAGAGTAAGAGTAGCTGAGAATCTTTCCTTGTGTTCTCACAATGTTTTCATAAGAAAGCTGCTCTACCCCATCACTGAAGCAGCAAGGGTGTACCAGAAGAAAGAGATATTGAGCTTCTTTGCGTGGAACTTTCTCATCTGTTAGAAAATGTCTGATAAAAGAACTGATTGTTTGGTTGGAAGGATTAGCTTTAAATAACAGATGGTATTTCTCAAACACTTCTTGTGATCAAAGATGTGACCTTTTCGTTTTTTGGGAGGGAAAAAAAGTAATGCACTTTAATGATGTTCTTTGGATTCTGAGAAAAACCGATCAAATGGGATGGGCTTTTAGATTTCTGGATTGAGATGGTGAAAGATGGTGTCTTTTTTATGAACAGTAGGTGAAATGCTGGTTTATGTCTAGGCGAAAAGGGGTCTGCTGAAAGAGGCCCTTTTCTAACTCGATCACATGAAAGCAAGGGGAACTTGGAATTTACTTGGATAAAGTGGTAGCAAATTGTTTCATTTGTGAAATTAAAGACCGTTGAATTTGTAATGCCCCACCCCCTATGACATTGTCTTCTCTTGTCCATAAGCCTTAACTCACCAAAAGGCCTCATACAAGGTAAGAATACAAGCTCTATATATAGGCTGAGTTACTTTGCTCTCTATAGTTGACGTGGGACTTCAGGATATTATAAAGTATTTAGGGATTTGCAGGTGGAATTGGAAGATTTTCATTTTGAATCGGTGATTTGAGATATGGGTTCAAGTCATGTTTAGTACAAATGAATTTTTGTTTATTGGTGTTTTTAAAGTTGGAAGTAGGACCCTATCTGGATATTTCATCAACATATGAAGAGATGGCTCCATTTGAAAGCCTTGTCTTGCTAATCACATACAACATAATGATTGATTCCTAGGATGACAGGTAGGCTGAGATATTCTTCAAATGCCTTTATGGAGGTGAAGTGTTGAGATTTGGTGGGGTACTTTTTACATTTATTTTTAGTACCATGCTATCCCTGTTTAGAGTCTTTTTAGTTGATATTGAAGTTTGAGGGCTTTTTTAGTCGTCACCAAATCTAAGAGGATTTTTCTCATGATATCCTATTACTATTATTATTATTATTATTTTAAATACTTGTACCTGACTCATGGTTGATCTAGAACCCATTCAAAATTGCTGTTTTGAGACATCCATCACAACCAATTTTAGTTACTATCCCGACCATTCATATTGGTAACCCCAATGTGGTGTTGGACTTAGGCAGCACCATCAAGACCCTAAAATTCTAAGATCTGAACCTCTCAATTCCAGAGTAAATTCTTGCCATGACCAGCACCAGCATTGTCATTGTCATCACCATTACAAAAACTAAAAAAAAAAAACATGAAATGAAGAATATTAAGGGACAGATTTGTCTTTGCATTTCGGAACAGCAAGGGAGAAAGATGCATCAATGCTCTTTCTTTTCTTGGTCTTCTTAACACAAGGATGGCAAAAATGTTGTTAATTTGAACGGCAGGTGAAACCTCTTGATAGATTGTTTTGGGGAGAGGAGAAACTGTTCATTGAGAGTGATCCTTCCTCCCAGTTTTGGTGTTTGCATGGAAACAGGGGCATCACCTGACATTGCAGTGTAAATGTTAGAAGAGCATGCATGTTAGGAACTATTAGAGATGTGTCATCTTGGATACAGGTCTCTGGAAACAGACAATATTAACCGGTCTTGACCCAAATTTTATCGGATCCACTGATATGGATCCAAACCAGACCTTAATTTAAACCCTGTCCAATCATATACGCTCACCTAACAGCCTGACACCTGCCTTTTTCAGGTTGGGTCCTTTGGGTATTCAGGGAGCTGTTTCACCAGTTGAAGAAACTGAAAGAGAAGAGAGGCCAATGGAGACAGAGAATGGAGTACTTAGAAGTGATTGCTGGAGTGACAGAAGAAATCTGAAAATAAAGGATGAGATCCAACCAAATTGATCCCTGATAAATAAGTCCCTGGTATTAGTTTTTGCATAAGATGTTTATGTTGTCTCCTATTAATTTGATTTTTAGTCATTTTAAAGCATTTCAACAATTGATAAGAACAACACTAATTATTAGATAACAAAAAATACACCACTACAATGGATTCATGCACCCAACTTAGAAACAGGAATTGCATCGTTCTCTGTTGTTTTCAAGTTGGAAGATCTGGCCAATTCTGGTACCTCTCCCCATTTTCTGCACTATCTTCTTGCAGCCCATATTCATACTAGTTTATACCTTAATTGATGGTCCTCCTAGAATTCACACAGTCCCTAGTGTGCACACCTGAACTAGTCTGTTCTCAAACTAATAACTAGAGCTATCAGACAAAGCAAATGAGCAATTAGATGATCCTTGCAAGACTAATTTCTTTGCAGCAGGTGAAGAAGCTACTACTTTTGCCTCGCCCTTCAACATATCATTCCCTGACCGCTGATCTACTTCTGCATGTCGGATCTCCATAAGCAATGCAACAACATCCTTCATGGATGGGCGGTCATCCGGCCGGGGGCTTATACATAGGACCGAAATTGAAGCAGCCTGAAACATTTCTTCCATCAGCGTGTCAGGTCGTCCTCGTAGCCTTGTGTCAAGGATATTGACTGGATCACGCTTGTTTTGCAAGTGGTCATGAACCCATTGCACTAAGTCCATGCCTCCTGGCAGTGATGGGTCCAGTGGGTGCCTACCTGTTAACACCTCTAGCATAAGCACGCCATAGCTGTAGACATCGCTCTTCTCTGTAATACGTTGCAGGGATGCGTACTCTGTAAATGCCACAATCATCATTGTTACGAAAAATAAATTAGGATGCACCAAACAAAAACGCATGCCACTTCTATGCAAATTTCATATATAAAGTTGATATACCTACAAGTTTCAACAGGCAAATTCCTTTGGAATTGCATGTGAAATTATCATATTAATTTTGTGATATAGTATATTTCAAGAAAATTTAGTCATTTGTTTTTACAGAATGACATCCATTGTGAAACAAGGAGAATGTATTTATAGGGGTGCGAATTGATGTACTCCAAATTGCAATTGTTTTGCATTTTCAATGAATTGATGAGTGATTACCAAGTTTGCAGTACATTTCAGGTGTCATGGTAATTTATATTTGAGGAGAGAGTATTTTTTCAGTTCTCCATTCCTATTCAATATTGGCAGTGATCATTAGGGTAAGGGTCCAGAGTCAAGACAATATTCAGCTACTGCACATTTTACTTTCTGCACCATTTCACACACTTAAAGGTATAATTGTCAAGCCAAAATATTCGAACCAATCACAATTAGTAGAACATCAAGACGGTCAGTCCATAATGTATAGATGAGGAGAATTTGAACAACAAAAACAGCTAATAAGAATATAAAGATTTAAAGGAAAGAAGAGTTACCTGGAGCCATGTATCCATAAGACCCCCCAATGCGACTAGACATTCTGTAATCCGACTTGGAAAATCCATCACCAGGACGGTTAACAGGCCTGGCTAAGCCAAAGTCAGCAAGGTATGGTTCGAACATGGGCCCTAACAGCACATTCATTGCCTTCACATCCCCATGAAGGATTGCAGGGACGCAGTCATGGTGCATGTAGGCAAGTGCGTGTCCCACCCCTAACATGATGTCATACCTCAGCTCCCACTCAACTGCAGATTTGCCACTGTCAGCTCTGTGAAGGAGCACTCTCAGGTTGCTGTTCGGGTGGTAGTCATAGAAGAGAAGCTTGGTGCACCTGTTTGAACCCCACCCAAGCAGGCGAATGATGTTCCGGTGACGGATTGATCCAAGTGCATGTACCTCAGACATGAATGCACCGGAGTCCTCTCCAGACCACATCTTCTTCACCGCAAGCATTGTCCCATCTGGGATCATGACCCTGTAGACCACCCCAGAGCTCCCTGTCCCAATCACATTGGAGGAATTCAGGTTCTTGATGATGTCATCGATTGAGAAATGGAGCTTCTGGTAGAGTGTTATCTCCCATGTTTCATCTGGTGGCTTGTCATGGCCTGCTTGTGCGCGTATTAACAGGTAGAGTGCCAGTAACAGTATTACAGCACTGACACTAACTAGGACGAACATAGCCAACTTAAGAGCAGATATAGTCTCAGCAGTGGCAACCACATGAACCATGGGCCCTGCTGCATGACCAGAGATGTAGAGTGCATGATTGCCTGCAAAGTCGCTAAGGGGGAGCTTTCGGAAGAATGGAGTGTCTGGCAATTCACCAGAGAAGTCATTGAAAGATATGTTGAGAGTCACCAGGTTCTGAAGCGCTCTGAGCACACTAACATTGCCTGAGAGCTCATTGTGAGACAAATCGAGGCTTCCGAGCTTGTCAAGGCCTGATATCTGGGTTGGGATCTCACCTGAGAGTCTGTTGCAGCTGAGATTCAGAGCAATTTCAAGCGCCAAAATCTGACCCAACTCCAATGGTATCTTGTCTGAGAAATTATTAGCGCCAAGGTCTAACAGCTGCAGCCTACTGCATGACCCAAGCTCTGCTGGAATTCTCCCGGAAAGTTTGTTCTTCCCAACAAGAAGTTTAGTCAATCGAGTCAGTGACCCAATACTTGGGGTCAGTGGACCAGAGAGTCTATTATCCGAAATGTCAATCAATTGTAGTGTTTTTGGTAGCATTTCAGGTATTGAACCTGTGATGGAATTTGAATGGAAGTCAAGGAACTCGAGATTATCACAACCAGAGATAGATGGTGGGATCTGTCCGACAAACCGGTTGCTGCTCAAATCAAGAAAATTCAAATTCTTCAACTTTCCGATTTCTTCAGGAAGTGTCCCTGTGAGCCTGTTGTTGTTTGACCGAAAACGGAACAGATTTGTGCAGTTCCCAATCTCAGGTGGCAGGAAACCAGATAAATCGTTCGACAGCAGCAGAAGCTTGGTGAGATTCTTCAACCCGAAAATTTGTTTGGGTATTGGTCCTGTGAGATTGTTGTAAGAAAGATCAAGAGCTTGGAGGTTTGAGCATGCCGCAATGCTCTCTGGGATATTTCCTGTAAGCTTATTCTGCCATGCAAAGAACAGAGTCAGGTTTTTCAGAGTACTGAAATCAATTGGAATTTCACCTGAAATGTCATTGTTGTCGACTTCTAGAAGAGTGAGAGAAGCGCAGTTTGACATTTCAGAGGGTATTGGACCTGATAACTGATTCATACTCAGTTGAAGTCCTTGAAGAGCTGTCATGTTTCCGAAACTGATTGGTATGCTGCCGGACAAGAGATTCGCTGATAGATCTAGTGTTTTAAGCTCTCTGCAGCTCCCTAGCTCAGATGGAATCATTCCCACCAAGCTATTTCCCCACAGGAGAAGATTCTGAAGCTTTTGGAGCTTCCCAAAGTGAATTGGAATCGAACCTGATATTGAGTTCTGATATAAAAACAAGTCCTTCAAGTCAGTGCAGTTTCCAAGCTCTTCTGGGATAGGACCTGTCAAAAGAGCAGTGTAAATTGCAATCGTTTGGATTCTTTTCAGCAATCCAATGAAGGAAGGAAGGACTCCTGAAATCCCTGTCTCAGCAAGACCCAGCTTCACTAAATTGCTGCAGTTTCCAATCTCGAATGGCAATTCGCCTTTGAGATATTGATTCCCACCAGCTCGGAAGACTTCAAGCTTGTGTAAGCTTCCAATGCTTTTTGGTATTTCACCATTCAGTTGATTATCATACAGTGTAAGATGGATTAGGCTTGAGAGATTTCCAATGCTGGAAGGAATCCCACCTTGGAGAAGGTTTGAATTGAGGTAGAGACTCTCCAGTTTGCTTAGCCTGCAAATCTCTGTTGGGATTTCACCTGAAATTGCATTGTTACTGAGATCAATGAATTCCAGTTTGCTGTACTCTCCGAATTCTTTTGGAATAGGCCCAGAAAGATTTGTAGCTGAGAGAACAAGTGACTTCAAATACTTCATTGACTGGAAATTTGAAGGAAGTGGGCCTTGTAAATCCATTGATCCTAAGCTTATTTCGGTGATTTCTGATTCTGAATTGCAGACAATTCCAACCCATTTGCAGCGATTCGGATCTCTATGGTTCCATGTTGCCAATGCTTCTGTAGAGCCCCTGAGACTATCCTTCCATGAAAGAAGAGCTTGGCCTTGTTCATCTATTGAGGAACAACAGATGAAAAGGACAGAGCTCAGAGAAAGAACGAAAACAGAGGAGAAACCATTGGGAACAGGGAACGGGTTCTCTGGTTTCGCAGGCATTGCTTAGGGAGGATAACAGATTATCTGTTTTGGGATTGTAGAGGGGAGAACCCCATGTTTTGTTTATAATAGAAAAGCAGGAGATCTGGATCCATGAGGAGCTTCCATTTTGTTTGTTTTTTTTTAAATTCTTACAAGTTGTCAAGTCAGAGATGCATATGGGCTTTGGTTTTTTCTGTTGTCCAGTGGTGGAAGGCTGATGGGTACTGGTTTGTATAGAAAATTTGGTAGGTTTGTCAATGGAGGTAATGAAATAGAAAATCTGGGCACTGAATAGTTTGCTGGATCTGTCATTTTTTATCATTTTGTTGTGTGTGTGTGTGTGTGTTTCATCAAGAGGAGATCATGATTTACTTTGTAGATCTGGGCATTTCTATCGATGGTTAATAGAAAGAGTAAAAGGGGGTTCGGTCATCATTGATTATGCTAGTTCTTTTCTTCCTTAGTTGAGGAGGATGAGGTTACTATTTATTACCATATTATACATTAAAAGAGGGAAGTTCAGCTGCAAGTTTCAAACACCATCTAAGTTGCAACTGCATCAAGAATAAGCCATAACACAAAAATAACAGCAATTGGTAGCTTTAAACCAATCAGATAATCAAACCTTTCAAGCTCAAAAAAGGGAATAATTGAGAATAGTTCCCACAAAAGCCCAAGGGAATGTTCTTCTACGAGAAGAATGAATACTTCTCATATGTAGTTCCAACTTGTGAGGATTCATACTTATAAGCGGGGTGGGGGTACATGGAAAGGTCTCTTTATGAATAAGAGTTAATAATAAAAATAGCCATATCAAATTGTCCTAACCCTTGATTAGCCATAAAGTTTGGTGGTATTTTAAATATGGATTTTTTTTTGTATCAGTCCAACTGGGGGTAAAGGTTTGATGAGAGTGAATTTGGGCATGGTGCCCTGTCATGAGGGGATGAGAGTGCAAAGGCCTACATTGATCAAAGCTGGGCTCTAGTGGCGCCAGCAAAGTTGGATTGTATTTATTGTTGCTTGTAGGAGAACATTTCCCTAAAAGCCCATTGATCTAGTGATTAGAAACTTCAAAGGCTACAAAGTTCTCTTAAGGCCCATTGATGGAATGGTCAAAAAGATCTAACAACTTAAAATTTCGTGTGATAAGCCTTTGGTTATCCTGGTGTACCCAAAACATTTTATAAGTTGCATGTTTGAGAAGGCCTTTTGATTATTTGTTTACACAGCCACATAGCCATATAATGATAAAGAAATTTGTGTTAGACCATCATGGTATTGAACTTTTGAATGCAAAAATTGCTTTTGAAAGAATTGTCTAATTTCTGTATGGTCCCTCCTTAAAAGAGTGTGCTAAATTGTGAATGTATTCATTCAATCCAACTTTATTCAACTCACCTGAAATTTTAAAAGGTGTGGGTTTGCTCCCCACATCTTGTGTTCAAAACTACCTTAAATTTGCCCGGTGTCCGTTTGTGTTGGTTTAGCTTGCACCACTCTTGAAATTAGTCATATTGAGTCAAAAACCTCTGATACTCCTGGCATTAAAAAAATTCCCACTTAATGTGATTTATAACAATCTAATCACACATTAGTGCAGGATAGTCTTCCAGCCTCGTTCATTTGCATGATAATTTCATTTATGTGGAAAATGGAAACTAAAGATTTTTGTTCTCTACAGCTTAAGTTTGATTGTTTGGTTCAACAAAATTGCCGTTAAATTTGAACTATACCACAAAAAGAGAAGAAAGAAAGAAAGAAATCATGAAAATGTAAACTCGAGAAAAGGAAAAAATATTTATCTTCATAAATTATTTTCATTTGTTCATGAAAAATACTCCCCTGCAAACATACCCAATGGCTATTTTCTAATCTAATATGACTATAGAGATGGGTATAGTTATACTACGTACAAGAATGGGTGTTTTGAGTATTATATTGTCATTAAGGTATTGATGGAGAAAGGTTATGGCTATTTTATATTGGGAAAGAAAAGGGTGAGGAATCTATTCTATAGTGCTCTTTGGCAGTGAAGTGCACATGCAAGAGAAGATTAATCTTAAAACAAAACAAAAAGAGGTTATAAACAATTGCAGATCTGGTCATTCTGTCGAGGTGCATTTGCTAGAAAGGAAGAGGAAAATGAGTAAAAGAGCAGGCAACATGTACATGGCCTTCAGTGGAAGGGACAACAGCAAAGACATGGCCTTTTCTTACTGGTTTAAGCACAAGCAATTGATTTATTTAAAACATCGGGACGGCATATCGAACCCTCATGTGGTCGAGAGTGAAAGGTGCTGAGGATGGTGACATCAAGGCCATGTTCACAGGCTAAACCCCTGAACTCCATTAGAAATGGAAAACGAAGAATTGATCATAATGATGAATCTAATGGAAAACGAAGAAATGATTATAATGATGAATGCATTGGAGTTTGACTTCAATTTAACTAGAGATATATGCACGGTTGGATTGATCATCATCCTGGAAGCCTTATTTCAACTATGTTGGTGTCCAAAACTTACAATAGAATGCAATGAGATTTCATCTGAATAGTTTTGGATGCTTTTAGATTTCATGGGGACTTCATCTTGATTGTTATGGGTTTTGGAAATTGTTTCGCACTCAATTGTGGTGAATATCACCCGGTGGCCATACTATTGCTGGGTTTATGTCTTGTATTCCGGTTTAGCCGGATGAGTTTACTGGGTTAGTCAGGGACTGGTTTAAGGTCAAGGGTGTTTTGGTAATTGTACCGGAGCTTTCTTGGTGGCCAAGAAAGTGGAGACTATATATGTGTGTAGTCTGCAATCCTAGATCTTGCGCGCTGAAGAGGGGTGAGAGCTCTTTGTGCTCGTGGATGTAGCCCTGTTTGGGTGAACCATATAAGTCTCGTGTCTCTTCTTGTGTGTGGTTGTTTCGTGTTGATCTTGTGATTGATATTTGTGCACAACGGTGATGTCAAAATCACAACAAGTGGTATCAGAGCCGAAGTGGTATTCCTTGGGTTTCTGAGCGAGGTGGAGATCGCTCAATGGCTTGATGGTTGTACGCATGAAGATCAACTGATTGAATCCTTGTCAAAGGGTTCGGATCTCTGTTTTCAAAACAAGGAAGAAGAGAGATCAGTTTCGTGATCTTTGGATGGGCCACCATCGGAGAAGAAGAAGACGAGATTGGGTTCTCTAGTTTGGGTGGGATCGAAGGAAAAAGGATTCATATGTTTTCAGATCTCGGAGTCAATTGCGGCTGGTTCGATTTCCTAGTTTTCTAGATCTGAGAAGGAGAAGACCAGAGCATGTTCATCTCTAATGGGCCACAAGAGAAAATCGATTTCTCAAAGAAATCGGTTTTACAGGCAGAGAAGCATTCTCGATTGTGCTGGCGTTTTCGATCAGTGGACGATCAATTGCCTGCTGGACATCTTCGCCGGAGTTTGGGTTGCCGGAGTTCTGAAGAAGAAGACCTGCTGGATTTGAGATTTTGGGCTATAAGATTTGAGGAGGAAGATCGGAAAAAGAAAAAGAAAAAGAAAAAAAATTTTCTCATCACCACCGGTCGCTGCTGCCAGCTGCCGTTCGTCGCCGGTCCCGCGCCGCTGTTGCCGGACCAGACAAGCCGGAGCCGAAGCATATGGCCCCCTGCAAGTTCCGTCTGCAACTGGGTTGCAAAACAAGGGCGCTTGAAGAAGATGACCCAGGCAGTTTGGGTCTTGGGTTAGGTCAGTTTGACCTGACCTGTGGAAAATCAGCCCAGGTCCGAGAGGTTTCAGGTTGGTTCAGGTTTCAGGTTGGGTCCAACCCAACCCATGGTAATAAGCCCAGGACAGTAGGTTCCGGGTTCTTGTTTCGGGTCGGGTCATGTCGTTTCACCCAACCCGCGGTGACAGCCCAGTCAAGCAGCGATTGAAAGTCGGGTCGGGTCAGGTCGACCTAGTCTATGTACAATAAGCCCAACCCAACAGTTCAATCCAGCAAGTCAGCCAATTCGGGTTGGGTAAGACCTGACCCGTGTGCACAGAGTCCAACCCAGCGCGCAGTTCAGTTCAATTCTGGGTCAGGTGAACTCGACCAGGGTCCGCTTCAAAAGCCCAGCAGACAGCAGCAGTGATGTTAGCAGTGATGTCAGTACGGTCAACAGGTAGATTTGACTAGATTCAACGGCTGAAATTATTTCTACGATATCTTAGTCGTCCGATGTCCGATCGGAGATCCGTTTGCGCTTACGAACTCGTTTCGAGCAGATCTACGCAGTGGAAGAGGGTGATGGGCCGTTTAGCGGTCAACAAGGAGTTTGACCAGATCGGAGCGTAGAAACTTGTTTCTACGATATCGGAGCCTCGTCCACAGGCACAAAGACAGTCATCTTCACCATAACAAGTAAAGTACAGAGACTCTCACTCTCTCACATCGTCTCACCTACGTGATGTGGGAACACATCGTCTCTTGTTATTGCGAGAGGAAAAGCAGGTAATACTCTTTATAAAACACAAGTAAAGCTGTGCAAAGATGTGTTGAATGCAGTTCAAGACAATTCCTCTCTGAATCTGTGGCATAAAAGGCTTGGTCATATGAGTGAGAAAGGCTTGCAGATGTTGGCAAAGAAGGATTTAATTCCTTGCTCCAAAGGTATATCCTTTGACCCTTGTGATTATTGTTTGTATGGCAAACAACATAGGGTTGCTTTCTCTTCAACATCAAAATTGAATTCAAATGTGTTGGATTTGGTATATTCTGATGTTTGTGGTCCCATGGAGGTATAATCATTGGGTAGCAATAAGTTCTTTGTCACGTTCATCGATGATGTATCCGGGAAAGTCTGGGTTTATCCGTTGAAATCAAAGGATCAAGTGTTCCAGAGTTTTCAACAGTTTCATGTTAAGGTTGAAAGAGAAACAGGTAAACTCTTGAAGTGTCTCCACATAGATAATGGGGGTGAGTATACATCCAACCAATTCAGAAGCTATTGCTTGAAGCATGGCATACGACATGAAAAGACAGTTCCTGGTAGTCCACAACACAATGATGTGGCAGAGAGAATGAACCGCACTATTCTTGAGAAGATGAGATGCATGATAAGATTAGCATAGTTGCTTAAGTCATTCTGGGTGAAGCTATTCTGACTGCCGTTTATCTGATTAACAGATCTTTCTTAGTTCCTTTGAATTATGATCTTCCAAAGAGAAGATGGACAGGTAAAAATGTTTCCTATTCACACTTGAAGGTGTTTGGGTGTAAAGCATTTATACATGTACCAAAGGAGTAGCGTTCCAAGTTGGACGATAAGGTAGTGAGTTGCATCTTTCTTGGCTATGGTGGAGATAAGTTTAGCTACAGGTTATGGGATCCAAAGAAAAGGAAAATTATCAGAAGTAGGGATGTGGTTTTTAATGAAGTCCAGTTCTTTGGAGATGTTGAGAAGATTAATAAGTCTTATGAGATAGTTGATGGAGTGGTTGATCTCACACTGACTCCTTCTCCGGTGCAGACTACAGGTGGAGAAGGTGGACAAAACGATCCGGATCGTGATGAGGCACAGGGGTTGCCAGATGATAAGGGTGTTGAGCAGGGGGAGCTGAAATCTCCTTGGTTGGAAGCCGCGGAACCTCAAGTTAGGAGGTCTACACGAGAGCGTCAACCATCAACTAGGTATCCTGCATCCAAATATATTTTGCTTACTCATGAGGGGGAGCCAGAGAGCTTCCGAGAAGCGATGACTCATGCTGATAAAGGATGAAGGCTATACAGGATGAGATGAGTTCTTTAAAGAAGAACAAGACATATGAGCTGGTGCAACTCCCTAAAGATAAGAATGTTCTGAAAACCAAATAGGTGTTCAAGCTGAAAAAGGGTGAGAATGTAAAACTAGTGAAGCACAAAGCACGGTTAGTGGTAAAAGGCTTCGCACAGATGAATGGCATCGACTTCAGTGATGTTTTTTCTCCTGTTGTGAAAATGACTTCTGTCAGAGTCGTCTTGGGTCTAGCCGCCAGCATGAACATTAAGCTTGAACAGATGGACGTGAAGACCGCATTTCTTCACGGTGACTTGAAAGAAAAGATCTACATGACTCAGCCATAGGGGTTTGAGGTAGAAGGAAAAGAATAGAAGGTTTGTAAGTTGAAGAAGAGTCTCTACGGGTTGAAGCAAGCACCGAGACAGTGGTACAAGAAGTTTGATTCATTCATGTTGAGTCATGGGTACCGGAGGACAGCTGCAGATCATTGTGTCTATGTTCGTCGATTTATCGATGGTAGGTTCATCATCCTTCTTTTATATGTAGATGATATGCTGATAATTGAACTGGATAGCAAGTTGATTAGCAAGTTAGAAGAGGAGATGTCAAAGTCATTTGACATGAAAGACTTGGGTCCAGCACGAACGATATTGGGCCTGCAAATACGTCGTGATAGGAGGTCCAAGCAGCTGTGGTTGTCACAGGAGAAATATGTTAAACGAGTACTCGAGCGGTTTAATATGAAGAATGCTAAGCTAGTTAGCATACCTCTAGCCAGTCACTTCAAACTAAGCAAACGCTTATGTCCTACTACAGGTGATGAAAAGGAACAAATGACATTTGCTCCTTACTCCTCTGTTGTGGGGAGTCTCATTATGCCATGGTTTGTACACGGCCAGACATTGCTCATGCTGTGAGTTTAGTGAGTAGATTTCTCTTTAACCCTAGAAAAGAGCATTGGGAAGCAGTGAAGTGGATCTTTAGGTATTTGAGAGGTACTTCCAAGGTGTGCTTGTGTTTCGGAGACTCAAAACCAGTGGTGGAAGGTTATGCTGATGCTGATTTTGTAGGCGACCTTGATCATCGGTTGTCAACTTCTGGTTATTTGTTTACTTTCGTAGGGGGAGCTATCTCCTGGCAATCGAACTTGCAGAAGTGTACAGCACAGTCTACAACTAAAGCAGAATACATAGCTACTAATGAAGCAGGGAGAGAGATGCTTTGGTTGAAGAGATTCCTTCAAGAACTAGGTTTGAAACAAGAAGAATATGTAGTTTACTGTGATAGTCAGAGTGCTATGGATTTCAGTGAAAATGCTACATATCATGGTCGCATGAAATACGTTGATATCAAGTACCATTGGATTCGTGAGGTGATTGAGAAGAATTTCATGAAGCTGGAAAAGATTCACTCGGACAAGAATCCCTCGGACATGATGACAAAAGTTGTGTCTAAGGGAAAGCTGGAGCTGTGTTCAGAGTTGGCAGGGCTGAACTCCCAGTAAGGGGTTTAGGGCATCTTCCCTATGGTCTGGAGGGGGAGATAGTTGGCCAAGTGGGTTCAGACCACAAGTGGGTTCTGTATTTGGGGTGATTTCCCTAATGATATTAGGAATTTCTTGTTTGATTGAACAGCAGTTTCATAATAGCTTAGGACTTTCCTTTTTCTAAGATAGAGTTCTTGGGGGATAAGGATGTAATGATTATATATATATATGACGTAATCTGTAACCCTGGAGAGAGAGTGTAGAAGAGGCTGAGATTCCAAGACTGTGGTTTCACAGATGCCGAACCACGTAAATTTTCTTGTCTTCTTGTGTGATTGATTGTTGATCTTGGTTGCTTACGCACACACGTGCACAACAACTAGTCCCTGAAATATAGATTAGAAATGAAAAATTAAGAAATGATCCCACGATGATGAGCGTAACGGAGTTCTGAATTCTATTGCTTGTTTTTTCCTACCATCTTATGTATGGACTGGTGGATTGATATTGCATGAAAAAAAAAAAATTGAATGATGTGATGAACTTTCGTTATTTTTATATCTTAATCAATCTGAAGGTGTTTGTTCCTTGGGGTGGTATGGTTTTCAGACAAGTAAGAGTAGCGCAGATCAAGCACTCCCATGTGAGTCAAGAAGTCATAAACCTCATCATCTGCATGTGATCATAGCTCTAGAAAAGAGGGCAAAGAAAAGAATAGGTCCAGTCATCTCACTACACAATAAATGTAACCTTCTATGTGGCTCAGTATAATATAACCATATACAAAAATTTTGGGCTGACATCTATACATTATAAATCAAGTATATATGAGATTATGACATTATTCAGCTGAAAACTAAAGTGAATAAGAATACATATACAACAAACTATATCAAAACTAAAACATCAATCATAAGGTCTATGAAAATAAAAGAGAATTAGTAAATGATGAGGAAGCTATAGATATAAGGGGGATGTGTTTTAAGGACAAAAGAAATACTAGTCATGTAAGGCATGGTGAGCCAAATAGTTAGGTCCAGTTAATCAAACAATTGGGCCAAAAAGTGAGGACTGGTCAACATAACAGGCCCGAAAGTAGAGAAGAACCTTTGATGATATATTATTTAGTTATTTATTAGAACTTAGGATTGGGTCCCGAGGCCGATAATTTGGGAAAACGATAAATAAAATTTGAATCCTTATTACTTATATGAGACATGTTAATTGTAGGAGAAGTGAGTGTGAAGACTATATATAGGAAGAGATACCCGGGTTCCTATCTTCCTAGCTGGAGTTGAATGACAAATACTTTAAACTTCTATTTATTCCCCTTAGATATAGACAAAGTCAAGGGAAAAAAATTAAAATAAAAAGAAAATGTAAAGGCATCTTTGAGATAGAGCAATATATAAGAGTACTGTTGGCAAGTCCATTTTTTGTGTTTATTTGATCCGTGATTGACTCAAATAGATGATTGAATGCTCTATATTCGATTAACTTTAAAATTTTTCGTCTATTTTTAAAAAAGTTGTTAAAAGATAATTTTTTCAAATAAATGTTGATGTTTAAAGGAAGCGGATAACCTTTTCAAATAGATGTTGATGTTTAAATGAAGCAGATACTTTATTTATTTACTTATTTATTTTTTATTGGTTTCCCATGTCAACTTTATAATATGACTAGTTAGTTACTTTTGCTCTAGGACCAATTTATGTTGTACTATTTTTTTAATGTAACAACATTACCCATATATATAACTATTATAATATGACCTGAGGCCAAACCCAAACCCAAGCCCAAGCCCAAGCTCAAGCCTAACGTCCAACTACTATCTTTATGGATCCTATGGAGCTAATGTGGCATGCTGATGGCCCCACTAATACTGGGCAACACTCTCATCATCCAGACAAACCATGAATCGTGGAGACAGAAACCCGTCTGTGACATGCAATCTCAATATTAAAATGAAGAGGGGACCACACGTATGTAGAATATCACCTCTCTCTCTCTCTCTCTCTCTCTCTCTCTCTCTCTCTCTCTCTCTCTCTCTTACTTGTTGAGGATCGATATAGGTAAGTCCTACAAACCTACTTTCTCATACCAATCATGTTTATGCGGGTGGTTCAATGATGTTCTCCCAAGAAGACATTTTCCTATAAGCAGATGACCAGAACTGATAATGGCCTAGTGTGGAATTGTAGCGGGTGAAGACCGCCAATACAACCCTGAGTTAAAATGCTTGTTTGTAGAGTGCACCAATTGGATTTCCTCTTCCTGTCTGAAACAAAATGTATTGATAGCGAAATGTGTGCGGAGTGCCAACGACGTGTAGAGTGCTGGTGGTATTGCATTACTTTGGCAAGACCTTTGTGACTTCCGAATATTGCAAATGAACAAAAAGATCCGAATATTGCAAATGAACAAAAGGATGGAGAGCCAACCAAAGCAATGGCAGACTCTAGATTTTAGTTTGGGTGGGGCGAATAAGGGTATGGGATTAAATCCGGCATATATTCCCCATTTCAATTTTAAGACCTGACAATCCAAATGTCAAACAAACCTTTTAGTTCTGTTTCAGTTAGACTGTTTGCTCTTTTACCAAAGAGAGAAAAACAAAAGATATTAGGTATGTCTCATTTATTATAAAAAAAATACTTATCATATGGTAAAAGTTAAATTTGCAAACTTGTAAAAGGAAAAACAAAACAGAAAAAATTAAATTGCTGTTCAATCATTCAGACATTGACGTCTATTGGGAAAAGTTTACTCTTTTGTTACTTGATGAAAGTGACAAAACAATCTTAAAGCTCATTTAACCAGAGGTCTTTATAAACTTTTTCAGACATTCTAAAGCAGTTAGTCATTTTTCAAAGTCAGTATTAAGTCAAATAGATCAAAAAATGAGAGTTCTAATTATGTTGTCTGTAGATTGTGTTTCTCCGAGAAAAAAGCAATCACATTAACGATGAGTTATAATAACTTAGGAAAAATGCCGTAGAGTCAAGTTGGTATAGCAAAGATATTCTATTTTGAACGAAGATTTAATGGATTGAGTGTAGGAAAGATGTGTAATAAAACTTGAAAATTGCTCAATAGCACAGTGTAATATACTTTGAATTCATGGGAGCAACTTTGAGCAAAACAAAAGTTTCAACATAACAAATGAGTAAGCTAGAGGCAAGTTAGTGGATTATTTTATGATCCATGAGTGACACTTCAAATAAAAGAGAAATTTCAATAAAGAATTTAACTTTGAGAAATCCTAACCTATCCACTCCATAGGGCGTACCTATTGAAAAGTGGAGATACTAAAAAATTAAAGCTTCTCAGCATATGGGGTTTTTTGAAATTTTATTCTAATAGAATTTGATTGATTTAATAAAAAATAGATAGCATAAAATACTATTAATCAAATGACTAATCTAAAGGCAACTAACTTCTATTGAGGTAAAATTCTAAAACACCTCATGCATTGGGAGGACTTTTATTTTGAGTAGTTGGGACATTTACTAGGTCAGCCCCATTGCCCGACTATTTTTTGTAAGTCAAAGCTCTTCCATAATATGACAATTAAGCTATCTATGTTGTATGATATGAAGCTGAATTCGAGGTGATGCAAAATAAGAAGCAATATAGATTTTGCAGAGATGTGCATCTTAGCTAAATATAATGATGGGGTTACATGAAAACAAGAAGGGATTTTATACGAAAACCCCTAGTAGATGATGCCTACACAGAAAATAACCTTATAGTTCGTACTCTATCAGAATGGGCTTTCATGGGCTCTAGCGCTGCTCTCCTAATCCTGAGCGTCGCTCCCTAAAAAAAGAGAGAACCAAAATGCTTTCTTCTTTGGTGGGGCACCGCAACAAGTAGCATGAGAACCACTTTGCAAATCAAAGAAAAACTGAGAATTTAAATCCCAAGCCTTTCTTCTCTAGGAAGGAAAGAACCACGAGAACTCAACTATGCAAGCCTTTCTTCTCTGATAAAAAACGAACCATGAGAACTCTACTTGATCTGCAAATTAGAAAAATCAAGAACCGAAATAGCAGCCTTGTTCTATGGCATGAAAAGAACCATGAGAACTTCACTTTACAAATTGAGAACCAAATCTCAAGCCTCTTTTCTCGGGTAAAAAAAGAACCATGAGAACCCCACTCTATAGATGGAGTGACACTAGCATCGTTAACCCTTTTATTGTTGTGAGCAACGCTAGCATTACCCCCAATTTATTACTAGTGAGCAACACCCTCTTTTATTACTGGCGAGGGATGCAATCTCCGTAAAACCCCTAGGCTCTCAACCTCCTCAATTCCACTAGTCCCCAATCATCTCTGTAAAACCCAACGTCTACACCTCTCTCTTGCAGACTTTGAATCCAATTTTGTGATTGGTAGCACTTTGATTGACACGTATGGGAGGAATTTTGAAGTGGGAGATGAATGGAAGGTGCTTAATGGTTGGAACTAGATATGATTTGTTGGACATTTGTTAGGATTATGTTTGCTGACTAATTCAGGAATTGGACAAAATTTTAGTTCTAGTTAGAGTTGTATTTCTTTTTATTTTAGACTAAGAGTTTGAAAGGGTTAAAGAGTCTCACAAGACCTAAATTGAAGTATTTTCTGAAGATATCATGGATTAAAAAGGTCATATTTTACAAACTGAGCATTAGATATGGACAAACAACTTATCATTCGAAAGCTCGTTTCGAGTAGATATCCATAAGTTTCAAAATTGTATCAATTGGATCTGAAACGATAAAGTTATGGCCTCAAGAAATTTAAAGAAATTATGATATCTTTAATTATGAAAATGCCATCATGCAAAACTTACTACAATTCCATTACACAGAAACCTTTCTTTTTTGTGCCAAGACTACTTGATTTGATTCTACATGGACTCTAATTATAAGGCATGAATTGGGGATTATGTAAAAGATATTTCTTTTAACCCTAAGGCATCTATTTTTATATTCAAAGTTGAGATTTCACTTTAGAGATTATTTTATTCTTTAGAGCATTTATTGAGAGGCTATGCTAAAGTTATTCCATTCTAAAGAATATCGCTTCTACTCTCCTATAAAAGATTATCTTTTCTTTTGTAGAAGGTTGTTCATCTTGAATGGCTTCAAGACGTGTTAGATCAATGTGAAAAAGGCGAACGGCCTGTGCGTGGCAAAAAGAACTTCAATCCTTTAGTTTGTATTCAACTGGATAAGGGTAGTAAGTAATGTCTTAACCTCTCTTGCATAGTGCTTGATCTAAATTTAGACCAGTATTAGGTCCCGTGGTTTTTACCCATTTGGGTTTTCTATGTAAAAAATACTGCGTCCATCTCTTGTGGTTGATTGCATTTTAACTTAGGTTAATTGTTTATTTATCTACATATAAGAAATCTGTGTTAGGACTTTAAACCTATGTCAAGGTTAGAATCCTTTAAGTGGTATCAAGGCAGATCAAACTAATCTATTGTGTGAATCGATCAAAAAATTTTTAAAATGGAATTCTACTGCAAAGGCACATCAAACATCAAGCTATTAATTTTGAAAGATAAAAAATCTAGCTTAATTATGCACAAATCTGAGAAAAACTCTAGAAAGAAAACATCATAGATCTATTCGATGTTTTGAATGCCAAGGGTTTGATCATGTTGCTTTTTAATGTGCAAATAGAAAGTTGAAAACCAACGATAAAGTTATTAAAGCAATATGGGATGATGATTTTGAAGATGTAAAAAACTCACTTTCCAACACTGCTAGTGCCAAATGTGTTATGTTCATGGCTAGATCTTAATAAATCACATCTGACAACAGTTCTAATTTTGATGATAATAGTGATGACTCTTTTGATGACATGCTTCAATTTGAAAAGGAATTGTTGAAAGCACATGCCAAAAGATTCAAAGAGAATGGTTTTGGTAAAGTCTGCTGCAAAAGAGATCACTTCTCTAAAAAAAGAATTAAAAGAAGCACTTGCTAAGGTATGTCTTTTGGAATGTCAAAAAAATACTATAGCTGATATAGTCTTTAAATTACTAAACAATGATGTTCATAAATTTGAACAAGAGAATAAATCCTTAAAAGAAGAGCTGAATAGTTGCAAAAAGGAGAAAGATGATTTTAATGAAAAATTGAAAATGGCTATGTCAGAGCTCATAATTCCAAAAGCTTCACTAAGCAAGATGAACAATGTTCCAAAGAAACTCGAAGACATCTTATGCAGTGAGAAGTTGTCAAGTGACAAACGAGGTCTTTATTACGATCATGGTGCAACTACTTCGAAGGCTAAAGGTAGAATTGTTTTTGTGAAAGTTCTAATAATTTAAAATCTATTTGTGATAAATATTCTGTAAGTATTTCGAAGAAGAAGAATGTGTCATGTCCTAAATCTATGCCCACATGTCATCATTATAGAATTAAAGGACACATTCTTCCTTCTTGCAACGGTTGAGATGTTTATAAAAAAAACAAGCAATCGAAGAAGCAATTATCTCTACCCAGGATCAAGACAAGAGTTGTCTAAGTCAGAAAGTCTAATTTACCTACTAAATTGGTATACACTATGTTAAAAGTTTTAAATTCGCAAATGTGAATACCAAAATCTAAAAAACTGTGATCAATAAGATCAAGCTCCCACCCCCAGTACTGAAAAGAAGATGACATTAAGGGGGTGTCACAATTGAGAGGGAGTTACTATTGGGTCCTGATTGACAGATATGCTGCATGTTAACATTATTATCTTTTTCAATTATGGATAAAAAGGGAGAGTATAAGATGTTCATGGAGAGATGTTCATCGTCAAGTTGCTGAAAGTTCAAAAATTCAAAGACAATACAGATCTATAAGAGCTGATAGTAAATTTTTATATTGCTAAAAATTCAATATAATTTTGGATTTTATTTTGGGTAGATTGTATGTGTGTTGTTATAGGTAAGTTTTGTCCATAAATTAGTAAAAGGGTAGATTGTTAGGATTATGTTTGTTGCTTAATTCATAGATTGGATAATACTCTAGTTCTAAATAAAGTTGTAGTTTTATTTATTTTAGAATAGGATCTCGAAGAGATTAAAAATTCTGAGAAAAGTTAAATTGAAGTGTTTTTCTAAGGATAATATAAATTAAAAGGTCATATCTCACAGATTGAGCATTGACTATGGGCAACCGACCTAGTATTGGAAAACTAGTTTCGAGTAGATATCTGTAAGTTCCAAGATTGCGTCAATTGGATCTGAAACAACAAATTTATGGCTTCGGGAAGTTTGCAAAAATTAGGTTATCTATAATTACGAAACTACCATCGCACGAAAATTACAACAAAGCCATTGCATGGAAACCTTTCTTTTTTGTGCCAAGACCGCCTATTTTGGTTCTACATAAACTCTAATCATAAGGTACGAATTGGTAGTTATTTAAAGGGTATTTCTTTAAACTCTAAGGCATCTATTTCTATATTCTGAGTTGAGATTTCACATTGGAGATTTTTTATTTCGCTAAAGTATTCATTGAGAGGCCGTATTGACGTTGTTATATTTTAAAAAATATGGCTTCTACTCTTTTGTAGAAAATTGTCATTTCTCTTGTAGAAAATTATTCACCTTGAGTAGCTTCAAGGTGTGCTGAATCATGCATCAGGAAGGTGAACGGCGTGTGCATTGGTAAGAAGAAATTTAGTCCTTTAGATTGTGTTCAACTGGACAAGGGAAGTAACTAGATCTCATAACCTATCTTGCATAGTATTTGATCTAAGTTTGAACCGATGTTAGGTCCCATTGTTTTTATCCGTTTGGGTTTTCCACATAAAACATACTACGTCCATCTACTGTGGTTGATTGCTTTTTAACTTACGTCAATTATTTGCTTATCTACATATAAGAAATCTGTGTCAGGTTGCTTTTTAACTTAGGTCAATTATTTGCTTATCTACATATAAGAAATCTGTGTTAGGGCCTTAACCTGTGTCAAGGTTAAAATCCTTCACATTTGTTATTTCAGCTCTTACATGGTGTAATCAGTTTGAGGAAGCACTAGGGTTTTTTTACTCAATGTAAAAGAATTGTGGCATATTTGCTAATGGGTTTACATTTGGAATTATGTTGACTGCTTCTTGTAATCTGGGGAGGTTGAAACAAGGTAAACAAGTGCATGATAAGGTCATTGCAATTGGAATTGGTGGGAATGTGGTTGTTGAGAGCAGCTTCACTGACATGTATGGGAAATGCAGGTCTGTGGATGATTCTCGTCGAGTTTGATAACGTCACTCGCTGGTAATTAAAAAGGGGTGTGACACTAGCGTCGCTTGCGAGTGATAAAACGGGAAGCATGTTGGGAAAGGAGAAGAACAAGAAGAACACACAATCCACGCAATAGACACCAGATTTACGTGGTTCACCCGATGTAGGCTACGTCCACGGAGATTCAAACTTGTTTCACTATTATTAGAGATCACCCACAAGAAGAACAATCCTCTTCTTATGATTACGAGAGTACACAACTCTCCTAGGGTTCTTCTCTGCAGAGAAACCGACTCTCTCTTTCTCACACCACTCAGAATAAAACAGAAGCCTTAATTTATAATAACCCTGAGCATTAACAACCGTCGGATCTGACCTTATAACAAAGGGTCCAGATTAAATCGACATATTACATAATAACCTCAAATCAGGCTTCACCAACCCATCAATCTCCCACTTGAAGACTGATCACACTGAATGGCAATGACAACAGCAACACACAGGTTCAAATCTCAACACCTTGTCTTTAAACAAAAAGTCCAACTGAAGCTGAGCACAGCTTCAGTTTCTCTATGTTCACCACCTTTGTAAACATATTTGCTGGATTCTGATTTGTGAGAATCTTGTCCAATTTCAACACCTTTTTTTCTAGAAGCCACCGTATGAAGTGATATCTTATCCGAATGTGTTTGGTTCTTGGATGAAAGGCTGAATTCTTCGCAAGATGAATGGCACTCTGACTATCACTGTACAGCTTGCTGTCCTCCTGCTTCTTACCCAACTCTTTCATTAACTCCTGTAACTAAATCATTTTCTTGCTAGCTTCTGTAGCAGGAACATATTCTGTTTTTGTAGTTGAAAGTGCAACAACATTCTGTAATTGTGATTTCCAACTGATTGCTGCACTACCCAAGGTGAAGATATATCCAGTAGTACTTCTATTTCTATCAAGATCTCCTGCTAAGTTTGATTCAACATAACCCTTCAGTTTGATTTTTGGTCCTCCAAAACACAATGCTACATTAGTAGTACCTCTCAGATATATGAGAATCCACTTAACTGCTTCCCAATGTGTTTTCCTAGGGTTACCCATGAATCTGCTTACAACCCCCACTGCATGAGCAATATTAGGTCTTGTGCTAACCATAGCATAAATTAAACTGCCAACAGCTGAAGCATATAGGATTTTGGACATGTCATCTTTCTCCTGTTCTGTCTTAAAAGACAACTCTTTTGAGAGTTTAAAATGGCTTGCTAGTGAAGTGCTAACTGGCTTAGCACCTTGCATGTTGAACCCATGTAAGACCTTTTCAACATATTCCGCTTGAGATAACTTCAGTGTATGATTTGTTCTGTCTCTAGTGATTCTCATGCTGAGAATTTGATTCGCAGCACCCAAATCCTTCATTTCAAACTCCTTTGACAATTGTTTCTTCAGATTATTTATTTCTTGCATGTTTGATCCTGCAACAAGCATGTTATCTACATACAAAAGGAGAATGATATAACAGTTATCGAAGTTTTTATAATAACAACAATGGTTTGCATGATATCGTTTATAACCTATGTTGCACATAAATCTGTCAAATTTGATATACCATTGTCTTAGGGCTTGCTTCAAACCATATAAACTCTTTTTAAGTTTACACACCATGTCCTCCTTTCCTGAGACAGCATATCTTAGTGGTTGATACATATAGATATTTTCTTCCAAGTCACCATGGAGAAATGTAGTTTTAATATCTAATTGATCAAGATGTAAATCTTCTACTGCCACAATGCTCAAAATACATCTGATTGTGTTTAATTTAACCACAGGAGAAAATAGTTCGGAATAATCAATACCTTTCTTCTGCTGGAAGCCTTTTGCAACTAATTTGACTTTGTATCTCTTACTACCATCATGTTCATCATTCAACCTGTATACCCACTTGTTGTGCAATGTTTTCTTTCCTTCAGACAACTGAACTAAGTCCCATGTCTGATTTGACAATAAAGATTGTATCTCATCTTCCATGGCTTACTCCCACTTAGCCCGAGTATCAACCTGCATTGCTTCTTCATAACATTCTGGCTCACCACCATCAGTTAACAACAAGTAATACATTGATGGTGCATAACGCTGTATAGGCTTAGGAATCCTAGATGACCTTCTTACTAGTGTAGGTATATGAGGATCCACCTGTGGGTTTACATTTTCATATGCTTCAGAAGCATCATTTTCAAGAATGTCCTCTACATCTAAGTACTCTGTATTGTCCTTTTGCACATTATCCTTATCCTTATGCAAGACTTTCTCATTAAATACAACATTTTTACTTCTGATGATTTTTCTATTTTCTTTATCCTAGAAGCAATAACCAAATTCATCAGAACCATATCCAATGAAAGTGCATTTCCTAGATTTAGGATCTAGCTTGTCCCTTTTCTCAGCATCAATATGAATATAAGAGATACAACCAAATACTTTTAAGTATGAAAAATTTACTTCTTTTCTACTCCAAGCTTCCTCTAGTAATCCACCATCCAAAGGTACTTAAGGCCCACGATTGATCAAGTATGCAGTAGTGTTCACTGCTTCTGCCCAAAACTGCTTTGGCAATCCAGCATGCAACCTCATGCTTCTAGCACGCTCTACAATGGTCCTGTTCATCCGCTCTGCCACACCATTTTGTTGTGGTGTATTAAAAATGGTCTTTTCTCGCTTTATCCCATTTGTGGAACAATACTCCTCAAATTCTTTGTTGCAGTACTCTTTCACATTATCAGACCTCAGGCATTTCAATTTTAGACCTGTTTCATTTTCAACCAAAGCTTTTCACTTTTTGAAAATACCAAACACATAATACTTGTGTTTTATTGGATAAACCTATAATTTTTTGGTAACATCATCAATGAATGTAAAAAAGTAAGAAGATCCACTAAGAGAAGGTACCTGTGTTAGTCCGCACACATCCGTCTGAACCAGTTCCAACCTTTCTGATTTTGGTTGCCTCCCCACTTTAGAGAAAGTAACTTTCTTCTGCTTTCAGAAAATACAGTCTTCACAGAAATCTAAGTCCAAAAACTTGAAATCTTGTAGCTTACCTTTCGAGTGAAGAATTTTCATTCCTTTCTCACTCATGTGCGCAAGTCTACAATGCCATGTGTTTGAGTCTGTGCCTTTATCTGTAACTACAATGGAATTAATATTGCTATTAGTCAGGTAAAGAGTACCTTTTTTCTTACCACGAGCAACAACCATACTCCCTTTTGTCACCTTCCATAAGTCACCTCCGAAGGTTGTGACATAACCAGAGCTTGCAAGCTAACTAACAGATATGAGGTTTCTTCTTAGGCTCGGTACATGTCTAACATCATTCAATTGCCATGTACCTCCGTTTGGCAATTTGATCTAAACATCTACTTTGCCAATTATGTCACAAGGTTCATCATTACCGAGATAGACTTTTCCGAAGTCACCTTTTACATAATTTTGGAGATATTTTTTATGTGCAGTGGCATGAAAGGACACACCAAAATCTATAACCCAAGATTCAGATTTATAATCAAAGGAAAGAATTAAAGCATCATGAACAGTATCACCTACAACATTTGCGGAAGCATTACTATCATTGTCATTGTTACCATTTCTTTGCTTGTTTTTCTTTGGTGGAGCTCTGCAATCATTTTTTACGTGTCCCTTTTTGTCACAATTCTAACATGTGATCTTGCCTTTTGACTATCTTGATTTGCTTCTCGATTTAGATCTTTCATGACTCTGGCCTCTCTCAGTTTTCCTTTCTCTGTTTTCCACATTTAAAGCGCTTCTTGATGATTCACCTGAGGATTTCCTGCGAAGTTCTTTATCGATGATAGCACTTACAACATTATCAAACTTCAGTTTATTTGATCTCAATGAATTACTCAGTGAAGTGACCATACCACTCCAACTATCTGGTAAAGAAGATAACAATAACAATGCCCAAATCTCATCATCAAAATGTACTTTTACCGATGACAATTGGCTCATGACTGTGTTGAACTCATTTACGTGTTCAGTGACAATCCCACCTTCAGCTATCTTCATGTTAAACAATCTTTTCATCAAATGTACCTTATTTGAGCAGATGGTTTTTCGTACATTCGTAAAAGGACAGCCATAATATATTCAGTAGTTTGCTCTTTTGAAATATTGAATGCAATATATTTTATTAAAGAGAATTTAATCGTACCTAAAGCTCTTCTGTCAAGCACCTCCCACTCTGGATCTGACATAGTTGTAGGCTTATTTACTTTTCCCCAAGTGGTAAGTAGAAATTTTTCTGGTAGAGAAGATCCTCTATCTGCATCTTCCAGAATGCGAAATTCTGGCCATTGAACTTTTCAATAGTTTGCTTTGTGTCGTCTGTCATTACTCTCACTCAAACCAAGCTCTATTTACTTGATAATTTTTCTATCAGTCAAACAGTCAATCTGTTCCGTCTATCTCGTAGATCTCGTCAGTACGAGTTCATAGAAAAAAACGGAGCATAATTTGGAGTTCGAATGACCTCAAAACTTGCAAAACAATTTTGGCAGTTGAATCTGGTCAAACCTGCTGTTGACCGGTGCTGACGTCACTACTGACATCATTGCTGTCAGTCTGCTGGGCTTCTGAAGCGGACCTGGGTCGGGTTCACCTGACCCGAAACTGAACTGAACTGTACGCTGGGCTGGACCGTCTACTAACGGGTCGGGTCGAACCTGATTTGACCCGGAACCGAACCTGCTGTTACTCGCTGGGCTTTGCTACAATCGGGTCGGGTCGAACCTGAAAGGACCCGACCTGGAAACGGATGGCTGGGCTGGACTGCAGCACTGGTTGGGGCTAACCCAACCAGAAACCCGGAACCTGTACCTGTGTGCTGGGCTTATTTTGCACGACGGGTCAGGTCAAACTGACCCGACTCGAACCTAGAACCTGGGGAGTCGTCTTCCTCATGACTCTGCTTCTGTCCTGCAACCCAACTTCTGGCAGATCCCATCTACTCGGCTCCAGCGACCAGCGACGGCTGGCAGCTGCAACGGCTACTGCAATGGCGACCAGCGGCGGGCTTGCGGCGACCGGTGGCTATAGCAACGACGATCCCGACGGCGGTGAAAACAGGGCGATGCACGCAGCGGTTAACTTTCTCTTCTCGACCGGCAGTGTCTCCTCCGGTAACGGCGAAAAGAAATTCGGTAGCCTTCTTCCTCCTTCCCCTTCAATTCGGGCAAGATCAAGGAAACCCAAAGGCACCAACCAAGCAGAACGACAAAACCCCTTCTTTTTCTAGTGGCCCAATTAGAGATCACCCGTGATCTCTGATTCTTCTCTGTTTCAAAAGGAGATCCAATGAGACAAGGATCCGATCCGTGGATCCTTTGATCACAACCGCAGCAATCGACTCCGAGATCTGAACCTTCTCTCTAATACCAATTGTTGGGAAAGGAGAAGAATAAGAAGAACACACAATCCACACAATAGATACCAGATTTATGTAGTTCACCTGATGTGGGCTACGTCCACGGAGATTTAAACCTGTTTCACTATTATTAGAAATTACCCACAAGAAGAACAATCATCTTCTTGTGATTACAAGAGTACACAACTCTCCTAGGGTTCTTCTCTGTAGAGAAACCAACTCTCTCTTCATACACCACTCAGAATAAACAGAAGCCCTAATTTATAATAACCCTTAGCATTAACAACCGTCGGATCTGACCTTATAATAAAGGGTCCAGATTAAATCGACATATTACATAATAATCTCAGATCAGGCTTCACCAACCCATCAAAGCAATGCTAGCGTTGCTCCATTTGCAGAGTGGGATTCTCGTGGTTCTTTTCTTACCTGAGAAGAAAGGTTTGGGATTTAGATTTTCAGTTTTGATTTGCAGAGTGGAGTTCTCCTGGTTCATTTCTTACCAAAGAAAAAAAGCTTATATAGTAGAGTTCTCATAGTTCTTTCTTATTGGCTTGGGATTTGGGTTCTTAGTTTTTGTACAGAGTGAAGTTCTTGTGGTTCTCGTGGTATTTGGTGTGTCACCACACCAAAGAAAAAAGTATTTTGATTTTTGTTTTTTCTAGTAATAAAAGAGGGTGCTAGTGTCACTCAATTTAATATTTTATTTTAACAAATTACATCGGAAAGCCCCTAGATGTACTTTCTAGTGGGGTACGAATTAATAAGTCCTTTTTAGTGTGGATATTATTTACTGAGGTTTTTCATGTAAAAACTCCAGACAAAATTGATAAAATTATTAAAATATATGGGTCTATATTAGTTCAAATCTTGCTCCAATGAAGACTACTATAAACCCATTTTTTCTCTAGACTTTATCAAATGTTGTACTCCACTAGTCTATTTCCTCCTATGGGCAATTAATTTTCACCCATGGCACTCCTGACTTATGGGAATTTTCAATCCATGCCTTTAATTCAAGGGAGTCTTGGTCCTACAATTGATGAGGATCAAATCTCTCACACTGTTCAGCATGCATGTAAGATATCCAACAAATTGTCCGTGGCGGTAGCTCAGCTACCAAAGTACATATGTGCAACTATCAGAATGAATGAGTTTGAATCCCCAATGTTTATTTAAAAAAAAAAAAAAACACCTGACCGCACTGTAATCTGGGCCAAAGCTGAAAATCAAGCAAAATTCTAACCAATCAATTGGAGCAAATTTGTGGACAGGTCAAACTTAGTTTTTGACCATCCACTTTTTCATCAGAAATTTATAATTGAAGCACTAGGAGTATTTTGATCAAAGCCGCGAATTTTGGGCCATGACCCCAGTTGTCGGACTTTATGAATGAATGGCTCAGATTCTAGTACGCGTTACTGAGAGATTAAAAAGAAAAAGGTTAGCCATAGAGTCCTTACCTGAGTTTCCTTTTACAAGTAAAAGATACAAAAGAGCAAAGAAGATATACTAGACAAAGGTTACATCAAAAGAATAGATAGACAGCAAAAGGGGAAGAAATCATAACGTGGAGAGTCCACCGAGAGTTCCCAACACACGAGAAATGAATCTACTGTTTTCGAACTCGAAAAGCCATTGGAGGTGACCTACCAAATCCTCCTTGCTTTTACCGGGCAATGTTCTCAGTAATGAACTTTTTTTTTTTTTTTTAAGTAAGATAGTAATGACTTTGGTGATGAACACATAACCATAAGTTCGGTTTTGTAGGAGGAATTTTGACAAATCTTGTCTTGGGTGAACTAGGAAATCTCCCAAGGGTGTGATTTCCGAAATGCTCAAATACAGTCCAACTTATAAGATGTCCGAATTCTTAGAATCCTAAAAGCCAAACTTGATAATTTAGGAAATTAATTTTCAGAATTCTAGCATTCAAATCAACAATATTAATGCTTATTTCTAGCATTATAGCATTCATGTTACCACTTCAAAAATAAATAAATAAATAAAATAGACAAATATTAATGCTTAGAGGACATGATTTAACATTGACATCAAAAATTTTCAACACTTGCAATTTTTAGGCCCTAGGATATGCCAACACACTTTTAGTTGAGTGATGATTTTTTTTTTTTTTTTTTTTTTTGCTGGCTCAATGGCCAGGAGAAGAAAAGACAAGACACTCACTAGGAAATCCCTGATTTGTGCAATGAGAATGGGTTGCATACCCAAGAGGCCAACCTGCCATTCCCTATTGGGTGATGACTTTATTATCACACATGTTTAGATTCTTTAATTTTATTGTTGATAGTACAACTCTTCCCTTGCAGGGGAATTAAAAAAAGGCCCAAAAGACATATCTTCCATCACAGAGGAAATTTGTCCGAGTGTAATCTTGTGTAGGCCTAGTTTAGACTCTCAATAGGTAGTCCTGGTGGTCATTAGCACACCAAGGAAAAAAGAAAGGGAAAAAACAACCTAAAAGCAAGAGTCCACTTGAACATCTGTTTGGCTTTTAAACAGGTAAGGAAAGATGGCAATGGCCTATTTTGGTACGAGCTAGGGTAAATCCAAAATCAGTCTGACTTACACTTTGCCGGTCCAAACTTAACTTGTGTTAGGACAAATCATTTTGAGGGCAAGGCTACAGTGCAATACTGTTGCATTGTAATATGGTGTAACATTTCATTTTAATGCATAGTGGGTCACACCTTTTTAAAATCTGAGCCATCCATCAGCCCTAAGACCTTGAATATTCTTTGCATCTAAGTTTTTAAAGAAACATTTAGCCATCCAATCATTTAGATTGATCATATATGAGTGCTTTCATCTATTTCTATTCCAACAAAAGAATAATAATGCAAGTTCCTCATGTACTTAAGATGGAGTTTAATGTAATGGTGGCAATGTTATATATTTGAATAATAAGTTTTAGGGTGATCATTACAAAGGATCTTAGAGTTGATGAATGGCTCAATTTTAAAAAGGTGGGCTCCACCATAAATTAAAAGTGGGGCATTAAACCATACTACAATCCAGCTGTGCTATACTATATAGCCTTGCCCTCATTTTTATGTTATGCAAAACCCACCCAACTTGTATGTAACATCAAATGCGCCTTAACATGTACATTTAGCTTTATATTGCTAAAATTTTATTTAATGAGCTAAGAAGGATTTAAACTCTCAACCTCACTGATTTGTATGGGAACACTGCCAGTTGAGCTACAAGTGTACATTATATTAATGATAATCTAAATTAATCATACATGGGGCAGGGGAGGGTGGGGAGTCAAAAGCCAAGCCCACTCGAGATTGGACCCCAAATCTACATTCACAAACCCATACCAGCCCCAAACTGGAAGAAAACCAATACCAAACCCACCCCAAGTAGAAGTGGGTCAGGCAGTTTACTTGTGTAACCCAACCCATTCCCATCCCTTCAATAATAATTGAGACTCTCGATCGGCATCCACTCATTCCGCTACATTTTTTTTTTCCGGTCAAAGCCTTTAAAGAGGATCCACGGTCTGGCAGATAGAAAAAGACATTGGTAGGCCGGTAGCAAAACCTAGAGACTTAAATAAAGTACAGAAACAGGTTTAACAACATTGTTGTGTTATGTCATATCACCCAAGTCACACTCTCATTAGATATTCTTGTCCCTCCATGACTCCATGTTATGTCCCAAAAAGTGATTAACATCAATTGAAGGGCCCCACGTCTACAAAAATAAATGCTTGGCCACAAGATGTTGTTGGTTCTTGTAGAATACAACAAAAATTATTTCTTATATTCTATATCCACCCATTTTTATGAACAAGGACATCTAGGGCTCAATGATATCGAATCCTGTTTAATACTTCATAATGAGGAGAACAAGAGAGATTAGGTCCTTTTCAATAGATTTCTATGGTTTAGATGTCTAACTATGCAGCAATAAAAGCCAAAACCGTTCCATTGTGGTTGTTGGATGATTGGAGTATCGTCTTAACCCTTTCTGTTGACCATATTCTTATTCTTATACAATCCATCACTGTAGGGTCCGAACTGCAAGGATGAAGCAGTTTTGAGACTCAGTAACTTAACCGACAGGAGTCCAGATCCTCTCAAGAATCAGATAAACTCTATGGGTAGGCCTATAAATGTGTAGTGGGTTTATAACCTTTAAAACCCAAACTACTCAAAATAACGTTATCCATGTGTTACATGTGGGCCAAGGCCCACTATATAGATTGATCACCTGTCAAACAAGTTATTTCACTTTTGTGTGTGTGTGTGTGTGTATGTGAACATGTTTTGTGAATAATTAATCTTATGGTGGGATGGACTCCTGTTAGTTTAACATTTGGTCCATAGCTAATAATACAAAGAGGGGTCATTTACTATTGATTGTTTGGATTTAGCAAGTGGACCTGATGATGAATTTATTGGCCTATCATAGAATTTCCATTTCAGGATGTACACTATTTTCTATCGTCTCTAAGCAGTGTATACCTATAAGTGATGAACGGGCCGATTTTACGCAAGTCCATGTTAGACTATACACTTTCATTTGAGGTCCTTATTGTTAATAGATGCATGGGTCATTGGGTCCAGGATGATCATATAAGATGTATATAATGTCTTAGGTGGGGTCTGCAGAACATCACCACCACCACCACCATTGTAGTGGTAATCAACCACAACAACACGAGCAGAGCCTTATCCCATCTATCTGTCAAGTTGGGTCCAGGCAGTCAACAACCCATGCGTTTTGGGCCTGATTCATATGGGATTTGGGTCCTTTTTTTTTTTTATTTTCATACTTCTTGATGACAGGATCATTCTATTTATCGTGTTTAACCGAGATTGTTACCCGATCTGGGCTGGGCTTAGTAGTTAGAAAACTGGAAATCCCCGGAGCTTTGTAATTTATGCTGACCCTTAAATGGCTGTTTAGGATCAAATGACTTCAATTTCCTCATTGCAGACTCATGTTTAAGTTTTTTCATCTCTTCCTTCGTTATTTGATGAATCATATCTGGTCACTCTCTTCAAGGATGCAAGTTGGGGTCAACCAAAATCCGAACTTACATGGCCCAACCCGATCAAAAGTGAAATTTGGGTTGGGCTTGTCGAACTTGGGCCATGAATTTGAAACACACAGAGAATTAGGCTACAGGGTTTAGGTCTGAACTTCGTGAGACAGAATCCAACTTCGTTGTCCAACTGCAAAAAACACATATGCTCAGAAAGGTTTTTGGACACACGGGGACGAGACTGGGCCACTCGACAGTTCAAGTAGACTAGGGAACCTAGCGAGCTGACTGGATGGGTCAGTTAATTAGTTTTAGACTATTTTTATTTTAGTTTTATATTAATATATAAAATTGTGCAAAAGTTTTACTAACAATCAAACAATATAACTACTATTTAAAGAGATTTTTTACAGCATACTTCATATTTTACATGGACTCAACGAATTAATCACAAAAGCGGTAAAAACCTCGCCAGCTTGACTCTCTTTTTTTTTATTTTTTATTTTAACCGTCTTACTCTAATATTAGATAATACTTACTAAACCCTAAAACATATTTCCCACTTTTCCCCTTCACATTTCTTTTTTCTTCCTTTCTTATTCTCTTGGCTTGTGGTTTTAATTTTCATGTGTTTTCTGCAAAATGGGATATGGGAAGCCAAAAAGAAGCAGAAGCAGAAGCAGAAAAAGAAGAAGAAGAAGAAGAAGCAATATATTGAAAAAAACCGATTTGACATATCTAAGTAGGGGTGTCAAATGGCCAGGCCTAGGGTGTCCTTGCCCTACCCTCAATATAAGCTAAGCCAGCCCTTGGTGGGCGAAAGCCCTCAGAAGGCCGACACTACTTAGGCCCTTACCCTCTCCCCAACAGTTAGGGCAGGGCTCATGGCCTCAAAAGAAGAGAACCATTATTTTTTCACATTATTACCAAGTATTGAGTGTCAACCGAGCATTAACTTGTCTAACCTCTATTGCGAAGGGATTACTAAGACAACGTTTAGAGAATAAAAGTTTTCTCTAAAAACTTTCTTTTATCTAATAAAATCATTCATGCTTTGGTGACTCAGGCTCTAGACATATGATCTTTTTTTCAAAGAAGGAAAATGATTAAAAAGTTTTCTATCTCACACCTTTTATAAAAATAATTTATGTACTAAATCAATTCAGCAGTCCTTACCATTCACCCACCTTTTCATTAATAAACATTACTTTCAATTTCACATTGATATGACTGTTAAGTGTTGTTGGAATTTTACTTTTTATTTTTTATTTTTATAACAAAGGGTGTCCTAACCCTTTAGGCTGCACTAATCTCTTTAGGCCCAAAGGGCACCATGTATATCTACGTGGCCCCAATGTGATAGCGGAGCCCAAAATCACAACTTTTGGGAGTAAACCATGGTTCTAGGCCAGCTGAGTTACCCTTGGGTTAAGTGTTATTGGATTTCAATCACATAAATAAATGCACTTTAAAACTCATTGTTATTTTATATTGTAAAAAGTTGAAAGCAATAATTATCTAATTAAAAAGATACTTGGATTACCCTATATTCTTGAAGTTTCATGCACATACAAATTACCTTACGAATTGGTTGGCGTCCCAAGTCACTCTATAAAGAAAAAAGCGTATCCTTATTAATAGGAATAAACCACGTTTTGCATTAGCAAGAATATATAAAAACATAAATAAAAAAATAACATAAGAAGAAGGGGATAGAAAGCAACCTGCAACACTTATGACTTATGCGTGAAGTATATTATATAACTTTAAGAATTAAATAGAGAAGAAATCAACCAAGAATGTGTGTGTTGATTTTTAAGGCATTTTGTAATGGGTATGAGGCTATGTAATTACCTTCATATCCCCATTTTATTGCTGCTAAGTGACTATTATAAGGCCATTTTAATATATATTTACAAATGTAAATATTTTATAAATTAAAGAAAAGCAGGAGGCAGGGCATTAGTAGGGTTGTAAACGGGTCGTTTTTTATTCAATTCAGGTTTATGATGGAACCGGAATGAGAACCATTTTAGAGGAACCAGAACTGAAACTTGTTCGGAATCAATTTCTTAGCTCCGGAACTAGTTCCGATAAAATTAACCGGAACTGGTTTTGGTTCCAGGTCTAACAAGCATAGGCATTAGTGCCCCCCCCCCCCCCCCCCCCCCCCCCCCCCCCCACAATCAGCTTAGGGCCAAATTGACTGGCGTATCTCCAAGTATTGATTTAAGGTCGATAAGGCTTAATGGTATTTTTATGTAAGTTTACATCTTTTTGGATAAACTTAAAGGTGAGTCCAGTTCACCCAGTGTCAAAGTGGTTACTGTGCTAATTCACTGTCTAGTGAATTTGAGTGAGTTGGATGATTGATTGTGGGTTAATTCTCCAAAGGTGGTGCATGCCAAGACCCCCATGGAGGGTGTCTATGACCAACCGAAAACATGACAATTATGGTAGGGGTGGGATTTTAAAAGGTCTCTTTATTACCTACTCTATAAAAACATAGTATGGAACTATCTTATTATAAAAGATTAATTTGTTGGCTTTAAAATTGTACAAGTACTTGCCGTTAGAAAGGTCAGATGGTTGTCAAATTTGCATGATGGATGTGAGTGGCTGCAAAACGTAGTTAATTGTTGAAATTGGGTGAATGCTATGAAGGATTTAGGGCTTGTTCTTTAATAAGAATTTCTCTAAGAATTTTGGTTGGTGGGGCTTTTGGTACATAATGTGACATCTTTATCCCCACAAATGTCATCTTTCTTTATAAGCATTTTAAGAAATCCATTAAATGACCTTTGAAATTTAGAAATTCCAACCCCTGCTTTTTTGTGGAATTCCTACATAGTCGAGTATAATTGAAAATTTTGAAATTTCACTTGGGAAATTTCAAAATTCTCTAGACAGGAATTTTTATGAATTCCACCAAAGAAACAGACCTTTATAAATTGATGATTGGAAGGGCAACGTCGTTAAAGTCAGGATCCCATGCTTTTCCCCGCAGTGACTGTGAGTGGTCCAATTACGGTCAACTATCTCACTGGGAAAAGCCTCCCATTCACATATGGAGTTGGTTGTTTTTGGTGATGTGGCAAACTATGATTGATCCACTCAAAACACCAAAAGATACAGATTAGCACAATTAAAGCAGCACAGCATAGGTGGTCTTAGGGAGTTGCTCGATGTTGCTTGACGTGAGGTATGACGATGGAATCTCTCGACGTCAGACGTGAGGAGTGGATTTGCTCAACACGGGCGACAAAAGAGAGGAAGCTCCATTCCACAGTTAGAAAATTAGAGCACTACTGTGTCATCACATTCATCATTTACTGATATTATATACAACTCCTTCCATGGCAATCACACATGACATGAAAGTGCTAAAAAGGATGCAACGAAAAGAAAAGGATCTTAACCAGCTGTGTAGGTGGGGCAATAGAGGAAGGAATTCTTGGGCCCAACAAGGTGGGCCAGGGTCGCTTGATCTTCCTATGTGGGTAATCCGGACGCTTGGGTTCATTGGCAACCGAATAGAGACCAATCGGCATCCCTAAAGGTGCAGTTGGTTATGGCCAAATCAAATCCCAAATATGCTAGCCCACATGTAAATCCACTTTGGACTCGCTCTGGTTTGAGCTCAAGCCTTGGGGACCTGAATCGGGCGTAGATAGTGGAATAACATAACTACTAAATATTATAAGTTTAATGTTCGTATATAGTATATAAAAATATTCGGAGTTTCCCTAGGGACTATGTCAATCTCATGATGGGCTTGGATAAGTCAACATTGGCATGCCCAAGTTGCACCCTTAGCCATGTAAAATAGGTGACTCAACTCCTACGCATCTGGCAAAGCAAGGGAAAAGCTTAGGATGTCGCCACCTACCTCTGGCTTTGGACAAATCACTAAAAACGGTAGAGATTACTTAATGAGTCGGTGTTATACAATGGGATGTTGAAGATTCTTTTACCTCGCTATTTCTATTTCTATTTTGACAATACGGCTGCCTTTTAGACGTGACATTTATCGAGAATGATTGCAGTTTGAATATTTTCTGTATAATTACCTCTATAATAGTGCGATATCACACGACTTTAAAATATTATATAATTTGTTATATATTATACTATACGGTCCTTCTATGTCATATGAGGGAAATAATTAAATTTTGATTGCATAATAGCAAATAACATGTCTTGGGCAGCTATATTGACAATATGCCTTCATTAATTCGTTACAAATTAAATAATTGTATGGGTAATCGGTAGGATCAAGGGTTTACCCCAGAAAGTTATTGTTGATGGGCTCACAATAAAAAAAATACTAAATGGGTCATTCGCCTTTCACACACGGAATAGGGAAATGAAATATACAAATGCTAATTAGCCATATCAAAATGTTACATATGTTAGACACAATATTATGTTTTTCGAAGTTATCATTTCACGTGAGTAAATAAATACATCCCATGTTTTTATACATATTTGATATTTTTTGGGAAATTTTTTTATAAATTTCTCAAAATCCTTGAAGAATTAGAATGTGGAATTATATGGCTTCATGGTTACCATTAAAACCAGAATATTAAATAGTTCATACATAAGTTGGGGGCCCACAAAGTGCAGGAATAAAATTTTTGGACATTTTCCTGAATTACTAAAAAACTGAATACTTAAGATAATCAACTTCAAAGTCTTTGGGCCTACATACAAGCTCAATTACAACAAATTGGATGGCTTGAATTACATATATGAGTCCACAAGAATTAAAAAAATGTTGGTTAATGGGGCCCACAAGGAAAAAAACCATGTTTTAGACTAGACTAGTACATTTTCAAGAGAACTTTGAATTTTGGTTCGTAAATAGCATTATTTACACACTATTTTCAGGTCTCATTTATGCACAATTGATATAAATCAACGCAAATAAACTTGACAATGGATAACCAAAACACATATTACATGTGTGAATCATTTACATATATATAAACGAGTCATAATAAATGATACCAAAAGTTCAAAAAATATTTGGAGGCTATTTGGTAAATGGGAAGATCAAAGAGCTATGCCATGAAACTGGGGATCTCTATTGAGTCTAATATTCAGGATTTCCTTTTTCTTTTTCTTTTTCTTTTAATTTTTTACTCCTCGTTAAGAGTGGGACTTTTAACTTGAGGAACCCAGTGTAACGTCCCAAACCCTAAGGATGTAATTAGTCTAACTAATTGTTTGTTATTCAGTCAAACTCGGTTAGATACTTAGAAAGTCCAGTTTATTGTTAGGATCGTGTGCATGAAGTTTCATTGAAATCCGAGTCCATTTGGGCACAATAGGGGCCTATTTTGCAATTTTAAAAAAAAATTGGAGGGTTTTTCCATAATTTCCATTTTCTCAATATTTCAAGTTCGTTGGTAGCTCACCTAATTTCACGAACATTGCCCTTCTACTGCGTTTCGATCCAACCCCTTGAAGACCCTAAAAACTCCTACCTAGTTGTCCTATGGACTATTTTAAAATATCCGAAAACTCATTCACCTTTATAACCCAGTGACAAATGACTATTCTTCTTATTTCACTTTTTCTCTTATTTCTCTCATTGCCTATTTCTTTTTCTCTCTCACTCCCTCTTGCTGCTCCGCCATCACCAAGGATCATCACCATCATCTCTAGCAGGGCCCTGCGAGCATCCCTACCCCATTTTCAATCTCTCCATCCACCGTTCTTAACCCTAGGTACCCTTTCCACTATAGAGATAAGGTTTTTTAATCCTTTAACATAGAAATGTGTTTGTTGAGCTTAGAATGGTCTTCTCTTGGTTTTGTGTCGGTCAATTTGGGTTTATTGGTTTTTCTCCAAGAATTTTTTAGTGGAGTTAGGGTTTCTTCCTCCCCAAATGTGTTTTCTACCCTAAGGCAAGTGGCTATTCATAAATTGTGTATAGATATGCATTATTTCATTGTCTTTAGGATGTATGGCTTGATTAGATTGACCAATGCTCATTGATATTGTTTGAATTAAAATTATGCTAGATTAGGGCTTAATATGGAATGTGAATGGAAATGTATGAAGGGAGGGCTAGTTATATGATGTTGGAGAGGGCTAGGCCTTGGTAATTGATGATGAAACAAGTGTAGAAAGAGAAGAGGGCTGGAATGCCTAGAAGTGCACTGGAACAGAGCTCCATTTTAAAGATTCTATAGGTTCTCGACTACCTAAAATAATCCTCTTGGGTAGTTAAAAGGCTTTGGGCCCATTTGTTAATTTCTCCTCATTGTAAAGTTAAAGTCATCTTTCATTTCAAAACACAACAACCTAAAAAGTCAAATCAAAATACTACATTTTAAAAAAAATTTTCTACCTTTTTACACAAAAGTCAAAAAGTTACTTTCTCATCCTACTAACTAACAAAAAAATATCTACTTTTAACACAAAAAGTCAAAAAGTAACATTCTCTCTTCACTAAAAAACAAAATCTTATCATTGGATTGATTTAACCCCTCTCATTTTTTTATCTTTTAAAATGACCATTCACCTCACTTCACTCTACCAATTAAATTAACAAACGGGCCCTTAGGCTTTAGTTCTGTGAACTGAAGTGATTGAAAAAATCCTTGAAATAAATTCTAAGTTTATTCATCAGTCACCTCTTGACAATCAGAGAAGTGATCGAGAAACTTCACTTTAGTTTGTAACAGAAGAGCCTAACGACCAATGCAAAGAAGGTCGATGCCCTCAGGCAATCTCTTGATGCAAACATGACATTAGTTACACACATTGTTCAAAGGCCTTTGAGATTTAAGCAACCACATTTGTAAATTATTTGCCTTTGGCACAGTATCAAACAAATAACTACTTAGGTCATATTTTGATACCCAGATTGCTCTTCTTTTTTTTTAATCTCTTGAGGAGAAATTTGCTTCTTCCATTAATGGTTTCTCACATGATTTCTTAGTTTATTGTAATGTGGTCGAATGAGTCTTATAATTCCACAAAAGTGACATGTGGGAACAAATTTGGGGCGTGACACATTTTTTTTAGAAGAACTGCCAACATTATTCTTTAGTGCAACATGTGAAATAGTGGGTGTTGTTAAAATCAATGTAGTGCCTTTTATACAAATTGCTATAAATTCTTTGAAGTAGAAACACCATTGACTTACTCAATTCCACATTTGTAAGTTGTCAATTTCTTACTGCATTAGCTTTTTCAATCTAATGTTTATCCTGCCTAGTGAAGCTTTGGTAATGGTCAATTTAGATGTGACTAGCTTGAACTTTCCATTCAAATCAGCATTTTCAGATTTAGAAGCTTCCTGCTCTTTTTTAAAGGATTTTAGCTCTTTTGAAGATTTTTCAGATTCCCAATCAGCAGATTATTCTTCCTACCTCCAGTAGTCACTTTATCAGACATTATTTGACGCTGTGTATCTAATTGATTTAGTTTAGCAAGCACGCCTTCTAATTCTTATTTCAGCAAGGAAATCCAATTTTCAACAATTTTCCACTTATTGGTGATTTGTCATTTAGCTTGGCCATTTTGATGTTATCCCTCAACAAGGTTCTATATGCTTCTCCCAAATCTTGTTCATCATTTGACACCTCTTTAGACCTAAAGCTATCAACAGTAATATCATCAAATTTAGAGTCAATGTTAGAAGGATGCGTAGATGAGAAGTTAGATCTAGCCATAAAAGTAATAAACTTAAAACTAACAGTATCAGGAGTCTAAGTTTCAAGTTCATTACCTTTGTCTTCAAAATCGTCATCCCAAATAACATTGAGAGCCTTACCTTTGAACTTCAATTTTATGTTTGCATGCTGAGATGCAACATGACCAAATCCCTCGGATTCATAGAAAATAGACTATGAACTAAGCTTTTCAAAATAGTTCTTCTCAAATTTGGAAGGGGCCTTAAAATTCTAGAAGTCTTTCTTCGAGCCAGATTTCCTTCCTTTCAGAAGTTTTTTGAAATTTTTAACAAAAATTGTAGTGGCTTGAAGATCTATTTCAGAATCAGAATCTGTGTCTTGATCAACATACTTTTCTAATTTCTTAAAAGACTTTAGGCCAATCTCCTTAGATTTTCTTTCTTAATGATGATTTGACTCAAAGGTTTACAAGTTTCGTACTAATTGATCAACCTTGAGGGTATCCAAATCTCTATTCTCTTCAATTGCTACAACCTTAATAGGAAACCTTTTAGGTAAAGGTCTTAGAATTTTCTTAACTACGTTATTCTTAGGAATAGGCTCACCCAAATTGGAACTTGAGTTGACAATGTCACTCAATTTAGCATTAAAGTCATCTAAGGCTTCATCTTCCTCCATTCTTAGGGTTTCAAAAGAAGTAGTCAATTTTTGGAGTATTGATTATTTAACCATGATGGTACCATGAGTAGTCTGCAAGATATCCCATGCTTGTTTTGCAAACACGCAGCAGAAATCCTATGAAACTCAAAAATAGAGACCCCATTGAAAATAACATTAATGGCCTTGCTATTGTAGTTAGCAAAGTACTTCTTTTCTCTAATCCACTTATCTGTAGGATTAAGAATAGTTTCTCCATTAGCCACAACAACAGGTCTGGTGTACCCGAATTCTATGGAGTTCCAAACATCCTTATCAATAAACTAAAGAAACATAATCATACGAACTTTCCATTAGGGATAGTTTTAGCCATCTAGCTTAGGGGCCTTGGTGGTGGATGTGCCTTATCAATTGATTTCTGTTCTTGAAATCTTATGGGTTCACATCTTAAAAAATCAAATTGTATGTGAGAATACGCCAAACAAGATAGGGTTCAAGGTCCAAACTAAGTTTCTAGTATGTAGTCCAATTAATTAAAGCGAAAAATGAAAAGACTATAGCAAATCAATCACCACATGAAAAATTCGATATTTTTATGTGAAAGAGCCAAACATGGGAAAAATCACGAGACCCATGTCCTCGATTCAAGGAAAACCAAGTACCAAAAATTAAATAGTTACAAAATATACTCACAACCCTTCCCCAGTTGACCATAACCTAAGGACTGCAGTTTTTCTTCCAGATGAACACGTAGTTCACTGTTCTTCACGCTTGACACAACCCACATTGTTGCTGCAAGAAGAACGATCTTCTATAAGGGTAGAAGCAGAGAATCTTTAGAAGCTCTTTAAGTTTAGCACAATCCTTCAATGGATACTCTAAAGAAGAAGAGGATCTCTAATAAGCATTCTATGTTTAGAACTAGGGGATGCATGGCATATGGGAGAGAGAAGCATTGTTTTTATAGGCCTTGGGTTGTGGCATAAAGGTAGGGTTTCAATTGAAGTGAAACAAGAGAGTAAGAATGAAATAAGAAAGTTGTTTCTACATTTGAACCAAGACTCTTTGTTGTCTGCCCGAGTGGATAAAGTGCTCATTCGAGCTTGCAGTAATTTTGTCTGGGGGGAGGGGGGGTCTGGGCTACGTTCGAGTCCAGTTGAGCGGACAATAGGTTTATTCGAGTAGGCATCGGCTCTATCTTCGGTGTTTTCTACTTCATGAATTTTCTTCTTGTTCCTCAATTGCCTCACCTCAACGTATCCTATGACACACTTTACAGTCCAAAACTAAAATGTGAAAATTACAACTCAATTGGACATGAGTTTTGTCCATAACCCATGAGTTTGCCAACACTCAAAATCTTAACAAAAGGATAGCCTAGCCCTCACTAAGTGTCTTAGGATTCTTGTGTGACACCACTAAGTTGTTAACATCCAACTTCTTTGTGGGAGGATAATTGATTGATTGCAACTACAGATCGATATTGTACAAATGACCATTGGGAATCTGCAAAGCAGAGGTTCTGATTGTTTGCCACCTTACGTGCCACCCCATTGATTTTTTCGAGGTAATAACATGATGTATTTTTCCGGTCTAAACCCCTATGTATTGATTGGGCAAGTTATTTTTCCATTGCGATTTCTCTACCACACTTAGTATAAGACGGGAGGGTAGCAACATTATATCTCGTGGTATATTAGCCTATGTGGAATGCATATGTTGTTAGGGTACTGTGATAGGCCGTTGTTTTCCTTGTATATTGTAATTATTATTTTCCCTTTGTGCTTAGAATCCTATCATGTACCTCACATGATCACATCGCCTTTACTTCACTTTGATATGAATATTTGTTATTGTTTATGTTTATCTACCTGCTAGCTCTTCATAGTTGATGGTGCTTTACTTAGTGCATAGGTATCGAGCTTATCACTACTAAGGAGCAGGAGGCGACGATTCAAGCGGATCAGCCTAATGGTTACCACGAGTGGTGTGCCGATGACATCTATTAAGTTATTATGACCAGCACATAAGAGCCTCCACATGGTTTAGATTTATTTTTTTTATCATTTTTTGTGGCCCAGGTTTTAGAGTAACCTTGTAATTAAAATTCTTCTATTATAAATTTCAACTTTATTTATAGAGGATTTTAAGGGAAAAAATCCCTTAGTTGACTACAAAATGAAAATTTTCCTAAGTTAGTGCACAAACTAGGCCCCATGAGCCTGATTTGGTGCAAAATTTATTTTTTTTGTAAGGTGGCATAGCTCTTGCCTACCTTTCAAAGCCGCAAAACCCTTTTTTTTCCCTTATTCTTCTCTTCTTCCTCCTTCTCTGCCCAGTGACAAAACCTGGCCTAAAGGCGAGCGACGGCTTCTACTTAGCCATCCATAGGTAGGAAATCTTGAAAGAACTGAGCCAAGGAGGAGAGAGAGCCAATATGTTTGCATGGGCTGTTGCCCGTTTGATGGCGTGGTAATGGGTGAAGTGGCTAATGACCCTGGCAGCCAAGGCTCGTTGTTGTAGCTCAAAAACCACATGATAATGAAAACATAATCTAGATATAAGTTAAGAAATGGCTATATCCTAGGTAAGCCCAAAATAAACCCCATGACGCACTGTGTAGGATAACTAATAACAAATGTCATCCTCATTTCACTCATCTACTCCTTGAGGTACTACTGTAGTCTCCTCCATGGATGCATCAACTGCCTAGCCAGTAATGGGTTTTGCACCTGTAATACCAAAGGTAGCACTATTAGATACGACGGTTTAGCAAATATAAGAGTATATAAGACTATCATACTGTATCAATTGAAGTTAAAGAAAGATTTGTTGAAAGTGAGCATTAACGGAAGCTAGGCATATTGTGCATATAATTAAGTATGAATTAAAGAATCATAAATGGAATACAATAACATACTACTAGTATCCACATAGCTATCTTCTCTTTAAGAAGAGAGCATATATCATTCGGTAAGAAATCATTAGCAGTAGAGCCAAGATCCGTCTAGCTACCCTAAGAGCGCCAACTAACTCTTCACATAACTAATACAGTAGGTGATAGATGAATTACCTTAATTTAGTCCCGTCAAACCTCCAATAAGTACAAGTTAAGTAGCGCCGACTCAATGTATCAAGACCGATCGAGATTCATAACCAATCAAGATTCATAACTTTCATACTTAACATACTTATACAGAAGCATATATCGGTCTTAAAGTCATGTACAATTCATAGAATCGGGATTAAACAGGATTCTAATAATTGACTAATACATACTTAGATGAGCTAATTGTCACACCCCGATCCTGGGAATTAGGAATTAGAATGGCCCCTAGGGTGTAGATACGTAATCCCGTAGCAATCTGTGCCATATGAAGATACGCACGAATCACTACAAAGGAGATTCCACAGGAACGTGTGAGAAATGTCCAGCAACATGTAGATTAAATTTCAAACATAAAGCAAAAACCTATGAAATACACCTGTAATGATCATAAGCAATGCATAGAAGGAATATTATACAATTATAAATAAACTTTAAGTCTTTTACTTAACCATTCCCAACACATATAACCATAATTCACTTAACCATGTTCAGTTATACAATGTCCATCAATCTAGTCCGAACATGACTAAACTTATCAATCAAATGAAAAACTCCTTTTCAACGCTCTTCGTAAGACAACTAGTAAAAGATGTCATCTTCTTTCCACTCTTCTATACCCCTAGATAACGTTAAGGTACCCTCCGGGGATGCGTCAATAGTCGTGTTGAGATTGGATTCCGTACCATAACACCATAGGTAGCATTGTTAACACGACGGTTAAGTAAATATAGAGATATATATGACCATCATAATGTATCAAATAAATTAAGGAATATATTGATTAAAAGAAGGCAATAATCATAAGTTAGGCATGTTGTGCATAAGTAAACATGATTAGCGAATCAATACGAAATATGAAACATAATAGTTGGCATTCACAAGGCTATATTCTCCCAAAAGAGAGCGTATCATCTAGAGAGAGCATATAACATACATATGGAAATTACGCTAGAGGATCAGGCTAGCTTATCAAGGAGCACAGATAACTCCTTCATAAACTACTGCGCAGTGACATAAAGGACATCCAAATTGGTCCCGTCAAACCTAATAAGGGTGCAAGCTAAGTGGTGCCAACTCAACGTATCAAGACCAACTCGAATTCCTATCTTTTATACTTGTGATCAATCGTAGTGATCGTGTCATATTCATACATATTCATTCATACTTATCATATCATACGCGAGAGAGTTTCAGTCTTGAGATCATATTCAATCATAGAAATCAAAGTTAACAAGTTTCTGATAATCAATTAATGCATACTTAATTGAGCTAATAGAGCTCGGACCCTCTCAACCTTAGTTACACCTATTTCAGTTCACGGATACACATTCAGTAGAAAATCTGGACCGATTGCCTCAAGGTTCTCCAAGAAGAATGGGAACATGACTACATTATGTTGAGGGCGAGATTTCTTAACAATATGAATGCATTTAAATTGGGAAGGTATCAAGAAAATTTACTAGCCAACCCTATGCTAAATAATTCGTGATCCCGAGGGCATTCACATGATATATTCATAAAACGTCCGGTGCCATTATGTTACCAATTTTGGCATTACATTGTGTATGCAAAGGACACCTCTACTTATGCCAACATCCATGGCATGACGACGGGAATTTATTCGGAAAATCGAAGGGAATAAGTGACAGCTCTACACTTGTCCTCTTTATCATTTAATCACCATTGGGCTACTTTAGTTCAGGAAAAGGTGCCATGTCTAAAACTCTACAAAGTCATTTGAAATCCCTGATATCTACTACAAAGTCATTTGAAGTCTCTAATATCCTAAGTTCAAAGTATTCTTACGACTTAGCCGTATATATGTTACGGCTTAACTAAATGGCTTAGTTTTTCCTCACGTTCATAAGTAGTTACGGCTTAGCCGTGTTAAGCCTATGGCTAAGCTACGGCTGGGCTACAGTTTAGCTGTAATACAATTCACGGCTTAGCCATGAATGAGGCATAGGGTAAAGCTGGGTTTTTCGGCTTTCGAAAGAGCTCGCCGTAAAATGACTTACAGCTTGGTCATAGGATGATTATGGCTTAGCCGTAGTTCATTCCACAGCTTAGCCGAGGGCTACCCGTAGTTCAAAAGTGGGTTTTTGTGCTCTTTAGATTTTGAGCCGTAAAGACTTATCGCTTAACCGTGGGTTTCACCGTAAGCTTCAAAATTTCTGAAAATAGTTCTGAAGCATGAGTTCAATACAAAACTCCTAATTCTTGGTTCCAATGGGATTCTTTATACTCTCAAATTTCTATAATAGGTCTTACATTGCCCAATATCGTTAATATTGCATAATTATACTTATTATCACCTAATCCAATATATATGTGTGCTTAATCATGTGTGAATGAGTTGTAACTTACATTTAGAGTGATCACTTCAAGAATCAACAAATTTAGACATACATATGGTAATATATAATCTAATACTTGCCTTTGATGTAGTGCTTGACCCTATCAACTTCTACTTGGTGTGTAGTTAGAGAAAGCCTCAATAGGAGATGGGTTCTCTACATGGAAGACATGCAATGGTAAATCTAGTATAAGATGCATGCATGTTGTTCTTTTGAGTCTACTTAACTCTATTAAACCCAAGGAAGTGAAATGGAGGTAGAGATTCCACTTTACAGAGTTGTAGCTTGAAAGAGACAGTGAAAGTGATGATTCGAACGAAAGAGATGCCCAAAAGAGGAAAAAGAAAAAGAATAGAGGCTATCTCTCTTGCATGCAAGGCTTCACGACCTTGTTTCCAACTCCAAGTTGAGGTGGATATGAAGAAGGGAGAAAAAGAAAAACAGTTCTAACAAGAATCAGAAAGATAAATGAAGGTGGACGTTAGGTTCATCCTTTTAACTCAATTTTCCTGAAGTTTTACATGCAAGTCCAATATATTTGGGAAAATTACAGTTTTGGTCAAATGGACCTCATTTGGGCCAAGATGAATTCGAATTAAGTTGAGTCCAACATGAAAAATGGTCTACACGATGAATTATTCAAGGTACAACTAACGAGGTGTCAATATGATCCAAGGACTCTAAATTACAAGAGGGCCCTTACTACCTAGGTAAAGTTTGAACCCGACCCAACTACCTAACCATGACCCAAGCCCAAAAGGTTGGAGTTAAATTAGCCTAAACAAATTTTAATTTGTATAAAACAGGGTCAATTAACATAAATCGAGGTTAGTTGGGATTAAGACCTTACACTAATCGTGCTCAAGCGCCCTAAACCTTAGCTACCCCTTTCTTAGCTCATGGGCTCACACTCGGAAAAAGTTCTAACCCCGATCTTTCCTCAAGGTTCACCTAGGAAGAATGGGTACATGATTTAATCATGTTGAGGGCAAGACTTACCTTAACAAGATGAATGCATTTAAATTAAGAGGTTAATAAGGATATTTACTAGCCCACCCTAACTAAAACAATCCATGTTTTCCTAGTCATTTAATACAGTATATTCATAAAACCTTCAATGTCAATGTACTACTATAATCGTAGTGTTATATTGTATAAACGGTGGACATCACTTCTTATGTCAACACCTATGATGTGACGTCAGAAATTGATAGGAAAATTAAGAGGGAATAAGTGACAGCTTCACACTCTTCGTCTCAGTATTTATTTACCATTGGGCCAATTTATTCGGGGTGTAGGTATCAATTCTTAAGCCCTACAAGGTCTTTGGATATACCTACTGTCTTAAGAGTTAGGTTAACTTAAAATGTCTCTCTAAGGCTTAAGGAGAGGCTAGGTTAACTCCCAATTGATCCCTCCTTCAAAATAAATTAAACAAGGTTTTATAACAAAAGGGGTTACCCGATCTATCGGACCCCCATCTTATCCATCGGATTCCCAACTCGAGGGATAATTGATCAATCAGGCAAAAGTCCAATCGATCAGCCCTATAGCAATTTTGGCTCGGGCAAAATCAGTTCCAGACTGCTTCCTTCCAAGTTCCTTGGGTCTCCTTTGTACCCAAGCATCAAGAAACCCCTTCTTACCACACAAGTGAGTTTCCTTCTCATCCATTGCCATCATTCTTTCATAATTATGTTCATATTAATCCTTAACAACAAAACCATCTTACATTCTTATAATTAAAGAGTAAAAGAGCTATAAATTGGCATTAGCATGGAATTCATCAAGGATCAACTTAGTTAAACATATAAGCAGTAATAATATACACTTATACTTACCTTTAGGTTCAGTGCTTCACTCAATCCCAAAACCACTTCGGCCCAAGAAGAAGGAATTCAAATCAAAAGCAAGCCTATGAATGCAAATGCACAAAAGAGATGCAAATGAGATGCATGTTACAGATTTACAATTTCCATACCCAAATAAAGCTAGGAACTGCTGTAGATGAGGGATTCTTACCTTTTGAAGTTGTATAGAGGAATGGGTGATGGAATTGAGACTTTCCAAAGAAGAAGACAAGCTTAGAGATGATAAAAAGAAGATCCTCCACTCCAAAAGAGCATGCAAGACCCTTAGGGTCTAATATGATGGAACAGAGAGTAAGGGAGGAAGAGAGTAGCAGGTGCAATAGTAGGTTGGAAGAATGAAGAGGGAATGAGCAGTTGGGTCCTAGGTTTGGTTTAAATTAGATTTTTTGCAAATTGCAAGTAGGTTCACTGGTTTGAGAGATTTACAGTTCAAGTCAATTGTTCTTTAGTTGGCCTAAGATGGATTCGAATTGAGTTAGGCCAAACATAAAAGATGACCTATTTGATGAAATACACATAATGAAATTAAAATGATGTCAATATGATACAAAACCATGCAAATCTAAATTACAAGAAAGTCTTTAATTACCTAAGTAAAGTTCAAACTCAAGCCAACTACCTATCCATGATCAAAACCCAAAGGATTTGAATTGTATTAGCTTAATTAAATATTAATTAGAATAAAATAAAAAAATTATAATAAATTATGATTAACTCAAGTTGGACCTCGTAGAAGTCCCCCAAATGCACCATCCAAAATGAAAATGAAAGTAAAACTTGGTGTGTAATGATGATCCTGTTAGTGGTGTATGGTGTGGAAGGAGCGTGACGTGTGGTATTTAAGATGTTTGGGCGGTTGATGGATGGAGAGATAAGACAGGTGGTGGGTGGGTGTGGTGACACGTTGAGTGAGTGATGAAAATGTGTAGCCACTGTATGGCATAAGAGGAGGGAGCGTTTGTGTGTTTCAAGGGGCGAAGGGCACTTGGGAGGGGAACAGCTGAGTCGTTCAAACAAGAGGCTATTTAAAGAAAGAACGCTTAGGAAATTCAAAGGATCAAGATTCCAAACTGATTCTGAAGAAGTTCAAAGGATCCAGTCTCCCTTACGCCTTGCCGTCATCGAAGAAGACAACCAGATTAGAAAGGTCCTACCACCGCTGCCGCCTTTAATTAAGCCTAGTTTCGTTGATGGGTAAATGAGGAAGAAGAGCAGAAGAAAGAAAAAGAAAGGGCTTTGCCCGTTCGAAAGGTGTCACTTCTTCCCACATTTTAAAAAATAAATATTGCACGAAATCAAGTTCAGAGGACCCAATCTATGCACTAATTTAACCTGGGACTAATTTCTATTAGTAGTCAACCAAAGAGTTTTTCCTCGTAAAATCCTTTTATTTATATATAGTTACTATAATGTTTGATGGTACTATTTGTTTTTAACGAAGCTTCAGCTATACTTCACTTTGATAGAGGAAACAATATATACCTCACCGCAGACTACTATCCATTGCGGGACCAAGATTAGGGACCACATTATGGGGTTGGTAAAGAAAATTTTTAATTGGCCCCTGACCTCATATATAATCTCTTTGCTCATCAGTGGAAGCGTAATACCCATGGTCAATTATTGGGCATGTGTATGAAATTAAGGTGCCAAATACCAACCCCCTTCAACTATGAGTGTGTAGATCTCTTTGATTAGAGAAAACCATATAAAATATTATCACAAGTCGATTTTCTCATAACTTACGAGAGGAAATCTCAAGTGCATGCTGTTTTTAGTAACTAAGTTGACTTAAGCATTAACGGTTCTTTTTGGGTAACATGTGTGAGCAACGTGCCAAAACAAATGTGTCTATTCTACCCGGTAATATACATTAGAGAATGCCCACTTTTTTCTTTCATATTAACGCAGGAAGTTTGGATTTACTTCATAAATTTAAAAATATATAGGGTTATCCTTTACGGGCACCATTAGTCGCCATTTTCAATGCCAAATGACCAAAGACAAAGTTGAGATATTTTTGCAAATATTCTCCATGCTGCTTAATTTTTGCGATATCACAAAATCTTATTAGATTATTAGAAATGGACGTTAAAATACAAAGAAAAAGGTTCAATTTTAGGCAATGGTGCATAATTTTATGAAATCACAATAAAATTCTGCAATATGGGAAAAATGGAGCAGTAATGAGAATTATGGGAAAGTATTTATATTTTGATCACCAAATGTAGACATCGATGGCTAATTGTGACTACACGGGAAAAAACTTTAAATTTTAATGGTAAAACTACTAAAACTAACTTCGAACTGCTATATATATTCATATAAAATTATGAGTGTAACGGTTAGTATACAAAATGTTACATCATTTGTTCGTATCGACACAAAATCTTAATACACATATTCACATATGATTATTAAAATTGTGTATTAAAATTCGCTTAGATAGAATGAAGGAAAAGCTATTATACATACCCTAAAGCTACAACACCAAGAAAATTGAACAACTACAAAAAGTATCTCTTAAACATTACTCTTTTTGCATTTTTAGAAGCAAAATTACTAATTAAAATTGCATAATTAAGTTTCTCTACTAAATCCTTCTCAATAGATAGCATAGCCAATCCATTCAATCTTTCTTATGACATGGTTGACCGAAGGTAAGATTTGATCAACTTCAACTTTGAAAAGCTTCTTTCTCCAGAGGCAACTATCAATTCTGTAAATAAATCTCTCAGCTTGTTTCTTACAAACAAAAAATTTATCTAGACTCCCCCCTTGAGATCGAATTAATTCTTGTACTTTTGGCTCTTTTCTCTTTTTTCATTTCCAAACTATACTTTCTAGGAAGCATGATCAATTACTCTTTAAATCCACAATCCAACAATCAACAACTCACTCAATCTAAGAGATAATTATCAAGTGAAGCAAATTCTAGAATGCTAGAAGTCTTCTTTTCAATTTGAAAGCATCCAGTAATTATCTTATTCAGATAACGAAAAACCAAGTTAGATTATGAAACCTAAAGATTAACTAAGATTAAAATTTCTTAATGAACCATAATTATTTGGCAACAAAAACCCTAATATAACTAAAATATTAAACTCATAACTTAATACTCACTTCTTATAAACAGACAAACAAGCTTTTTGAACTAGTTAACCGAAGAGAGAATCATCAACAACTATAGCCGGTGGCAACGGCAGGTCTAGATTAAAATGCGTCACTCGTCATGGCATTAAAAGCTTTCATAGTCTAGTTGCTTCTTTTCTTTTTTGTTTTTATTTTCTAAAATATCTCTTACTCCTAGGCTTGACCCACCCTTAGTTTCCGCAATATACCCCATCAAGTCCATCAATCTAATATATTTTCTTTGTGTAATTATGGGACGATTTGCTATCTTCAATTAGATTTAGGTGTTTTTTTGTCAAATAAGGAGGGCCCAAAGCTGTGGCTTTGTCATACTTTGCTCAGGGTTGGCCCTAGATATTGGAAGACAAAATATATTCTATGATTATGTCTATATCAATGGGTGCTTCCCACCTACCTGCCCGTGATAAAATCACACATCAATGGTTCATGTGAGAATGAAAATACATCACTCACGTGCAACCCATGTGTTGTGCCTTTTATAATATATACGTCTATAAAGTGGGTCTACATTCAACAGATGCAAGTTAAACCAATAAAATGGATCAAACATTTAGTTGCCTTAACGCTGTGCAATGACCCTTTAAACCATATCCCATCCATTTGAGTCACTTTCACAAGTAATATTTTTTTTAAAGAAAATCATTAAAATCAAAAGCTGGAAAATAGACACACAACCAAACTCCCACCAAAATGACTATAAAAAGAACCCACTTAGTAGCCTTCTTCTAAGAGCATTAGAGCCCTCTCCCGGTTTATACCCCACAAGTACTATTCATTTGGCAGCCTGTTTGATACAACTATCCTTTTTTTTTTTTTTGGTCCTAGTTGTATTAAGGAATCAAAGAACAATGAAATCTTCAATTTGCAGAGAAAAAAATGAAGTGAATTATTAAATGTATCTTTTTACAAGTTACATGGCTCAATAGTACATGGTTCTAGCATTTTCATTTTTTGGAGTACTCAACCACAGCGTACTGTTATTATCATCATCACTAAACAGTACATTACACTATAACAAACAGCTAGTCAAACTTTCGGATGAGGATGCCTTATCGAAGAGCATTGTTTCAATTGGAATCTCTTAGGTCCCCAGGTCCGGATAGCTATCCTGGTAGATTTTTAACTATGGGAAATGAGGACGGTTCTCACGGAACTTTTTTACTATTTTTCATAGTGGGGCTCACTTTATAATCCATTCAAATGGACCACACAAACGATCTCCCTGAATCCCACATGTCCACCAGTTATAGGTTCAATCCAATTTGAATGAACCATTAGATTGACTACATATATACACAAATATATATATTATCATCATCATCAAAGCCTTTTCCTAACAATATTGGGGTCAGCTATATGAATTCTGTTTCTCCATTCCGTTCTATTTTGAGCTAAATCCTTCGATAATACACAAATATATATATATATATGTATATATATTGTCACAACACAAGCCTAGGCTCCCCTTTTTTAAGATAATCTTCAAGGTGTGACACAAGTACTCCTGTAAAATTTCACTCATAGGAAAGAATCCACAAGAGATACTCACAACCTTCACACATGTGAAAATCACTCAATGACACTTGTCAAGGAGAAATTGATGTGGAAATTTGTATTTATCACCTATACAATCTAAAATCCACGTGGTATCATAGTATAAACAGTTCATAATTTAAAACATTCATTAATACACAAGTTAAGGATTTTCATTCATGTGAAGTAAAGAAACCCCAAGATACCGATACATGATATGTCTGTATGCATGCCAGGTCTATACAATGGAAACATGAGAATAACTAAAGACCATAGCTGCAAAATCCATATACAGCAACTACACATGTTCAAATATACAAAAACAAATACCAACTCTATATGCAAATAAAATATAATGCAAGAAATGGTATGATGTCGGTCTATCTCCCCGATAATAAACCCAAAAATGAACTTTGTGGCGCACTACATAGGCCAAGGACTAAAACACGTCCTCGGCTATCTACTCCTCTAGTCCTAGACGAACCTTTGGGGTCTGCTCTTGTAACTCTGCCGTCTATGCAAGACGGGGATTGGCATCTGGGCATGCAACATGAATTGGATAATTATAAATATAACATTTCATCCAAGTATAAGAATAGGTAAAGTAACACATGTCGTATCTCAAGCATATAAGAACTTATGACTAAAGAGTCTATTCAAAACAACTAAGCACAATGCAATATAGTTTAAATCATACCTCATGTGTTAATTATTGATAAAAAAAACTCATTATGTGGCTTATGCCTTAGTTGAGTATGTTCTTCTATGAGAGCTTAGACAAATAATGTGGGATATAACCAGTGTCCCAAGCCTAGGTACAATCTGGTTACCCAATTGGAGTTTTGAACACACCTATTATTCACTGCAGTGGCCAAATTTAGTCCATAATTCTTTAATTTCTAATCTCATTTAACTCTTCTTTTGTAACACTCCGGCCCAGCTTAACCTGGTTTAACATTTAATTAACCCTCTTTGTGGTTAGTTTAGTTCCGTGAATGTTGTTTTCTTGTTTTGAATTCTATTCCGGATTATGGATAGGTAGTTTGGTTGAGGTTAACCGAGATTAGGTACACTTGAGCCCTTTTTCGTAATTTTAGATTTTATAGGATGTTGTCAGACATGCATCATTTTAGTTCAACACGTGTCTTTCATTGAGCTCGTTAATTTCCGTAACTACTTCGCATGCTAGAGACGCTATTTGTTCACGTTGGACCGTCATTTGACTTGAACTGTAATTAGTGTTAACTAATGGACTTTCTTCTAACTTTCTTAATCCTTGTCTTGTATATATATATCCACCGACTCTCTCCCTCTTCTCTTTAATCACATTGGTTTCTCTCCTTCCTCTTCTCGTTGTTTCTTCTCTTCTTGTTTCTTCTTGTTAATCAAGTCTAAGAAAGGGAGATCTCGTGCACCTAGTGTGCAAACCCTTTTTCGTGTGGATTAAGGTAAGTTAGGTTCTTGGTTTTCTTCTTCTTCTCTTTCTTCTTCTCATCAGTTACTGCATGTGTTCAATGTTTTCTTCTTCTTTTGCATGCCTGGGTGTTAGAACAGTGGGTTGACGTCGAATTTGAGCCTTAGAACAACTGTTCGCATGTTTGATCCCAGTTGAGGCAAGTATAAGCATAATTTGGATGAACACTTGTTGATGATGATTTGATTGGTCTTATTCTTATTACTCTTGCATGGTTTGATGATTTTGCAGCCCTTGTAAGTTACTCTACTCTTGTTGTTATCTTATTTCAATCTTGTATCCAAATTTAAGTTTTATGCAACAGGTTCAGAAGTCTAGTTTCTGGAACTTACGGCTAAGCCGTAAGGTTTTACAGCTCAAGGTCCCAAGAGCTGAAAAATCAGCTCTTACACTACGGTAAGGCTACGACTAAGCCGTAGAATGCACTACAGCTAAGCGTAGGCTAGCCGTGACCTAGACGTAGGTCAGTTTACGGCTAGATTTCCCAAGAGTTAAAAATCCAGATGACCTTCTACGGTCCAGCCATGTCGAAACTATGAAATGTGCTACGGCTAAGCCATACCCTAGCCGTTGAATAAAACATGGCTGAGCCGTAGAACAAAAGACAGTTAAACCGTAAATGTGGATGAATAGTAAGGGGGACCACGGCTGAGCCGCAGTGCATATTACGGCTAACCCGTAAGATGTCTATAGCTAAGCCGTATGTTCACCTACGGCTGAGCCGTACAACCCTTGAGAAATGAATAAAAAGAGTAGGTTGAATAACAGACTTTGTAGGGCCTTCGACTTAGAATGTAGTAACCTGAACTTGTCCAATGGAATGTAAGAATCACATGAATGATCTTTAGTGCTGTGACTCATTCATGTACGTTGTCCATTCGTTAAGCACCTCCCCATGGGTATTGGTTTAAGGGACTTCGATACATGTTTATTGATACATTGTAACACTCACGAATTAAATAACTGTGTATCGAATAGCTTAAAACTACATCATCATGCACGGTTAGAAACATTTGACAACTAGCTTAGGGTTGGCTAATAAACAACCTTGATTCAGAATAATAACTTGACTTGCATTGCATATTTTTTCCAGTTATTACCTGTAACACTCCGATCCCCTTTGAGCCGGATTAGTGGCTCATTAGTGTGTGTTTTGTTTTATTTTATTCTTTTGGACTTGGTTTTGGGCCTTGGATAGGTAGTTGAGTGACCTTTGACCTGGAATAGGTAGTTCTAAGCCCTTTTTCGTAATTTTGCTTTTGTTTTGCTCATATCATCTTTGCATCATCTTGGTGTCAGCACGTGTATTTTGTTGAGCTCGTTATATTCCGTAACTGTGTCAGATCCGTTTGGAGTCAATTGGAGAAGTTGGACCCTCGTGTGACTCGATTTGTAAATAACCGAAACTTCCCGGACTTTGACTTAAACTCCAAAACCTTATATATATTAGGAGTCAGTTTCCAGATGTCCTCATTTCTGTGAATTTGGCTTCAACGTGCATGCAAGGAGAGCTCCACGTTTCTCTTCCACTCCTTCTCCCTTCTTCATTCTCTTCTTCGGTCTTGGTTGGTGTTGGGAGCTTGCATCTCGATTGGGTTCTTCTTCCTTCTTTCTCTCCCTGTCTTTGTTTTGGTAAGTGGGTTCTTCTCCAATTCTTTCTTCTTCTTCTCCAATTGCTTCTCCCATTCTCTGATTTCTTTGTCTTCATCTCATGCATGGTGTATCTCTTTGATTTGTTTTGGTTTTAGTTGCTTTGGAGCTTGAGGTTGTGGATTTGATAGAGCTTTGAGGCAAGTATAAGTACAGGCTTTGATAACACATATGGGTGTTTGTTTGATGGCTTTGATTCACTCTTATTCTTTGTCTAGCATGTTTTACAGCCACAATTTGTGAATTTGGAACCTCTGTAACTCATTTTATTCAGTTTCTGTATCAAATTTCAGTTTCTGTACTCAGCCCGAATTCATCTCTGTATTGTACGGCTAAGCCGTGAACTTCTACGGCTTGGTTTCCAGAGACTCGAAATTTGAGTTTTGTTCTACGGCTAGGCTACGGCTAAGCCGTAATTTGTTCTACGGCTGAGCCGTAAGCTAGCCGTGACCCAACCGTACCCCAGCCGTGAATTAAATCTCTGATCAGTCGAAACTTTTCTGATATCAGTACTCCTACGGTGAGGCTACGGCTAAGCCGTGGAATGCTACGGCCAAGCCGTGGATTGGTCTACGGCTAAGCCGTATACTGACTGTAGCTCAGCCGTGAGATATATCAGATCAGAGGTGGAAAAGCTGACAGTTTAGCCGTGTTCTGAAGGGAACCACGGCTAAGCCGTAGTGCATAATACGGCTACGCCGTAGGATGCCACGGCTAAGCCGTAGGTCACCCATGGCTAAACCGTAAGACCTGTAAAATAACACTTAAACGTAGGATAATGGTGTGACCTTGTAGGGCTCAAACACAGGTTAACCATACCCGTAAATCGGCCCAATGGATTCTTTGGATCGCATGAATAGTCTGTTAGGCTGTGACTTATTCATGTGAGCGTTGATCACTGTTAAGCACCTCCCCATGGGTGTTGGGTTAAGGGACTTCGATGCACTTGAGGATTATATTGCAACACTAGGATGACAACGGTGCATCGAATAACTTAAAACTACATCATCATGCACGGTTAGTGATAGTGGTGCAACTAGATTAGGCTTGGCTTGTAATTAACCTTGATTCCGTATTAATCTGAGATGCATTTCATATTGTTTATAGTTTTGCCCTCTGCTCTGTTAATCTATGTATGCATTTCCTCAGTCATTTTGCTTTCGTTCTGTATATCTGTATTATTCTTCGCTCTGTACTATGTTTTGATCTATGCTATGCTTTGTATATTCTCTGGCTTTGTATATCTCTGATTTTTGGGTATTCCCCGGTGGCTCTGCCCAGAGATTAAACGTGAGGACGAGATCCGGTCTTTGTCATCGGTGAGCCCAAAGCGGATAATCTCCCCTTTCTATGGATTTGATTTGATTGGTATTAGTCTGGCTCTACTCAGCCTCAGCCCTAGGATACCCGACGGGGTTACCTCTGGCGTAGATCTCTGTATCTCTGTTTTAACTGCAGTGTTGCTTTGTCTTGGGACCCCGGAACCCAGGAACCGAGACCCGCTTGTACCTTTGGCCTGGACAGCGGTGTTCTGCTCTGCTCTGCTCTGCTCTCTTTTGGAGAGAACATGGTTAACGTAGTAGCCAACTAGTTCAGTATTCTATGTTTTGATTCCATTATCATGTTTTACTCCTATGCACGATTTGCTTAGCATACTAAGATGGACTCTGTATTTAATCTTCTGTCCCTATTTCATTCGCTTTGATACTATGCGTGTTTCTTTCCTGTTACTTATATTTGCTGGATCGTTGTATTCATTTGTGTTGTCTGTGGTGTTGCAGGCACAGATACCTTGCCCAGCTCCCCGGCGGTCGAGGAGGCTGCAGGGGCGAGTGTAGAGGCACCCTCCGGTCTGGCAGAGTGGGCCTGATCACTTCTGCCAAGTGCGTGCATGCATACCAGTGGCTTTTATTTTGCGTTTTGGTTTTTGAGAGCTTGTATTTGGACTTTGGACTTTGGACTTGTATTCTGTATATTTTGTATATATTGATTTTGGTGTGTATTCGGTTTTATCTCAGTGTAATTGTCTTTGTCTTTTCCGTTTCGTATTTGCTTTGGCTTCCGCTATTTTATTTTCCTTTGTTGCTTGCTATGATATGTACAGCTTCCGCGTACGCTTAGTTCGCACGTGTTAGATCCCTTGTGTGCGTGCATCTGGACTGGGTTTGGGTGCACGTGCACGGGAGTACGTGTGTCACCGGTTTAGCTTTTCGCTAACCCCCGAATTCTGGGCTCGGGTCGTGACATACGTATTGTATGGTATCAGAGCATGCTAGTTATAAGCATGTAGGCATCTAAGATCGTGGTGAGATGACGATATCAACTATTTGACCCGAGGTCTCATATGTTGATTTGGGGTTTGACTAACTCAGGGCATGTTATATTTGTGTGTTGTGTTTCTTTTCCTTTTACAGGATGGCATCAGGATCAGGATCTCGAGATGAGAATCAACAGGGCCATAACGGTGATAGTGGATCAGTACCTCCACACATCAGTAGTGAGGAACGAATGATGATGATGATGCAGTCTATGCAATCATTACAGGCGCAGATGGCATCCATGGTAGATAGACAGAGTCAGGCTGCTGCAGTAGCATCACCTCGTATAGATCAGCAAGTGATTTTCCAGCCTAAGGAATCAGATCCGAATGCTCTTTTCGACAAGTTCCGTAAGCGAGGGGCGACCGAGTTTCATGGGATAGAGGATGCATTGCAGGCGGAGCAATGGTTGGAGCAGACTGAAGAGCTATTTGACACGATTGTGTGCAGTAACAAGCAGAAGGTAGTTCTCACAGCCTCTATGCTTCGGAGTGTAGCCAAGACATGGTGGAGGAGTGTTAAGACTTCATTTCAGACTATGCCCAGTGCCACAGTTTGGGAGACCTTCAAGCAGCAATTCCGTCGGAAGTTCATGCCTCTTCACATTCAGCGAGCTAAGGAAGTGGAATTCTTCAACCTCCAGCAGAGACAGATGTCAGTTGCAGATTATGTATACAGGTTTACCGAGTTGTCTCATTTTGCAGAGGACATGGTAAACACTGAGCAGAAGAAGGTGACTCGCTTCGTCAACGGCCTGAACCCGAGGCACAAACGCCACGTGGTTGCTTGTATGTGGCCGGCTACCTTGGATGACGCTATTGACAGGGCTTATGATGCAGAGGCCATCTTTGAGGAGGAGCGAACAGAGGCTAAGAGGGCAGCAGGTTTCAGTGGCAGAAGTCAGTTCCAGAAGAAGTTCAAGGGTAAACAGGGCAGTTCGAGCAGTTCTCAGATAGTTTGCGGTCACTGTGGGAAGGATCACCCCACAGACCGATGTTGGAGGAAGAGTGGGGCTTGTTTCGGGTGTGGCTCTACGGACCACAGGCGGGCCCAATGCCCGAAGTTTCAGTCCTCTCCACAGACGAGACAGACAGGACCTACCTCACAGGGCAGATCCCAGCCAGCTCGCCCAGGCCAGAAGCAGAACCGCCAGACAGCCCGAGCCTATGCTGCTACGCATGAGGGCGCGGAGGAGGCCACGGTCGTGGAAGGTAAAATTTTAATTTCCGATGCAGAAGCTTTAGCTTTATTTGACTCCGGGTCTACGCGTTCGTACGTAGCACCCCATTTTGCTGTGCAGCTTCGACAGCGACCTACACCACTTCCCTACTTGTTGTTAGTATCCACTCCGGTTGGTAAACGGGTGGAGTGCAGTGTTTTCTACCCTCAGTGTGATGTGCGGATAGCTGGTCATCAGCTCCCAGTAGACCTCGTGTTGCTCACGACACTGGATTTTGATGTGATCCTTGGTATGGACTGGCTTGCGAGATATCATGCGTGTATCAATTGCTACAGCAAGGCTATCTACTTTGGTTTGGGCAGCGGTTTCCGATTTGAGGGCAGCCAGACGAAGTGCCCAAGACGTGTGATCTCTGCTTGTAAAGCAGACAGGATGCTTCGTAGGGGATGTGAGGGATTTCTTGCATTCATTTCAGAGAAGAAAGATCAGCGACAGCTCAGTGAGATTCCAGTAGTCAGCGAGTTTCCGGATGTCTTTCCGGAGGATGTGCCAGAGTTGCCACCAGTTCGGGAGGTAGAATTTGCTATTGACGTGGTACCAGGTACAGCACCTATCAGTAGAGCTCCATATCGTATGGCACCTGCAGAGTTGTTGGAATTGAAGAAACAGTTGCAGGATCTGTTGGACAAAGGGTTCATACGCCCCAGTGTTTCACCTTGGGGAGCTCCTGTATTGTTTGTCAAGAAGAAGGATGGCAGTTTTCGGATGTGCATTGACTACAGGCAATTGAACAAAGTGACTATCAAGAACAAATACCCATTGCCTAGGATTGATGAGTTGTTCGATCAACTTCAGGGTGCAGCTTACTTCTCTAAGATTGACTTGAGGTCAGGATATCACCAGCTCAGGGTGAAGGATGAGGATGTTCCGAAGACAGCTTTCAGGACTCGATATGGACACTACGAGTTCCTTGTCATGCCATTTGGTTTGACTAACGCACCCGCAGCTTTTATGGCATTGATGAACAGGGTGTTTACTTCCTTCTTGGACCAGTTCGTTGTGGTTTTCATAGATGACATATTGGTCTATTCGAAGACAGCTGAGGAACATACAGACCATCTGAGGAAAGCATTGCAGCTGCTTAGAGATCACAAGTTGTATGCCAAGTTGTCCAAGTGTGATTTCTGGTTAGAGCAAGTTGCATTTCTGGGTCATAAGATTTCTAGAGATGGATTAATGGTGGATCCGGCTAAGATTGAGGCAGTAGTCCATTGGCCCCGTCCTAGATCAGTGACAGAGATTCGGAGTTTTCTGGGTTTGGCGGGATATTACCGCAGGTTCGTGCAGGACTTCTCGAAGATTTCAGCCCCGCTGACTCAGTTGACTCGGAAGAAGGTCCCGTATGAGTGGACAGAGAAGTGTGAGCGTAGTTTTCAGATGTTGAAAGAAAAGCTCACTACGGCGCCAGTGTTGACTCTCCCGGATGGTAGTGAGGGATTCGTGATTTATTCCGATGCTTCTCGAGTTGGACTAGGTTGTGTATTGATGCAGAATCAGAAGGTGATTGCATATGGATCCAGACAGCTGAAAGAGCATGAGAAGAACTATGCCACACATGACTTGGAGTTAGCAGCCATCGTATTTGCACTGAAGTTGTGGCGGCATTACCTGTACGGTGTGAAGTTCGAGGTTCATTCCGATCATCACAGTCTGCAGTACTTGTTTGACCAGCATGACTTGAATATGAGGCAGCGTAGATGGTTGGAGTTTATCAAAGACTATGACTTTCCGATCAAGTACCACCCAGGCAAAGGAAATGTAGTTGCAGATGCACTTAGCAGGAGGACAAACAGCCTTCAGGTGTTGGCAGGATTTTATATGCTTGTGCATGATCAGCCTGTAGAGGTTCGGATGGTAGGTGAATTGGTGACATTAGCTACTACCGTCGTATTTCAGCCTGAGGTGATTCAGCAGATTAAGGATCGCCAGTTTGAGGACCCCCTCCTGGTGAAGTTCAGAGATCGGATTGCAGATCGACCGGATTTCAGCTTGGTAGATGGAGTTTTGTACTTCAGGAATAGGTTGTGTGTTCCCGCTGTGGATGAGCTGAAAGATAAGTTGATGACAGATGCGCACGATGCCCGATATGCGATGCACCCAGGGAGTACGAAGATGTACCGGAACTTGAAGGACAGATTTTGGTGGAACAATATGAAGCGGGAGATCGCAGGGTTCGTAGCTCGATGTTTGACCTGTCAGAGGGTAAAAGCGGATCATCAGCGACCTCCAGGATCATTGCATCCATTGCACACTCCGCAGTGGAAGTGGGAGCACATTACGATGGATTTCGTCTCCGGTTTTCCGCCGACCAGTAGGAAGAATAATGCGATCTGGGTCATAGTGGACAGATTGACCAAGTCAGCACATTTCCTTCCGTTCAAGAAAGGGATGACATTCACGGAGATGGCCAGGAAGTTTGTTGACGAGATAGTCAGATTGCATGGCACCCCAGTATCGATTGTGTCAGATCGAGACAGTCGTTTTGTATCTTCATTCTGGAGAGCATTTCAGGAAGCTATGGGTACGAAGCTGAGTTTTAGTACGGCATACCACCCCCAGACTGATGGACAGTCGGAGCGTACCATTCAGACGTTGGAGGATATGCTCAGAGCTAGTGTGCTGAACTTTGAGAAGGAATGGGATATGCATTTGGCATTGTGTGAGTTTGCTTACAACAACAGCTTCCATGAGAGCATTGGTATGGCACCCTATGAGGCTCTATACGGACGCAAGTGCAGGACCCCGGTGTGCTGGGAAGAAGTTGGAACTAGAAGTTTCCATGGTCCGACAATCATTGCTGAGACGACAGAGAAGGTGCAGAAAGTGATAGAGAATCTGAAGATTGCTCGGTCCAGACAGAAGAGCTATGCGGATACTCGGAGGAGACCTTTGGCATTCCAAGTCGGAGATTGGGTATTTCTTAAAGTTTCTCCGATGAAGGGCACAGTTCGATTTGGTCAGAAGGGCAAGTTAGCTCCGAGATATGTAGGACCGTTTGAAGTCAAGAGCCGAGTTGGAGATTTAGCCTATCGGTTGGCGCTTCCAGTCGAGTTCTCCGGTGTTCACGATGTGTTCCATGTGTCGATGCTCCGTAAGTATGTGCCAGATCCGAGCCATGTGATTCGCTACGATGATATCCAGATTCAGCCTAATGCGACTTACGTTGAGCGTCCGCTTCGCATCGTTGGGACACGAGAGCAGATTCTCCGTACCAGGACTATCAGATGGGTTAAAGTGTTGTGGGAGCATCACGGTCCGGATGAGGCTACTTGGGAGCTAGAGGAGCAGCTAGCGCGCCAGTACCCCCAGCTCTTTGCGCAGGTAGGTAGTCATTCCGAGGACGGAATGATTCCTAGTGGGGGAGGATGTAACACTCCGATCCCCTTTGAGCCGGATTAGTGGCTCATTAGTGTGTGTTTTGTTTTATTTTATTCTTTTGGACTTGGTTTTGGGCCTTGGATAGGTAGTTGAGTGACCTTTGACCTGGAATAGGTAGTTCTAAGCCCTTTTTCGTAATTTTGCTTTTGTTTTGCTCATATCATCTTTGCATCATCTTGGTGTCAGCACGTGTATTTTGTTGAGCTCGTTATATTCCGTAACTGTGTCAGATCCGTTTGGAGTCAATTGGAGAAGTTGGACCCTCGTGTGACTCGATTTGTAAATAACCGAAACTTCCCGGACTTTGACTTAAACTCCAAAACCTTATATATATTAGGAGTCAGTTTCCAGATGTCCTCATTTCTGTGAATTTGGCTTCAACGTGCATGCAAGGAGAGCTCCACGTTTCTCTTCCACTCCTTCTCCCTTCTTCATTCTCTTCTTCGGTCTTGGTTGGTGTTGGGAGCTTGCATCTCGATTGGGTTCTTCTTCCTTCTTTCTCTCCCTGTCTTTGTTTTGGTAAGTGGGTTCTTCTCCAATTCTTTCTTCTTCTTCTCCAATTGCTTCTCCCATTCTCTGATTTCTTTGTCTTCATCTCATGCATGGTGTATCTCTTTGATTTGTTTTGGTTTTAGTTGCTTTGGAGCTTGAGGTTGTGGATTTGATAGAGCTTTGAGGCAAGTATAAGTACAGGCTTTGATAACACATATGGGTGTTTGTTTGATGGCTTTGATTCACTCTTATTCTTTGTCTAGCATGTTTTACAGCCACAATTTGTGAATTTGGAACCTCTGTAACTCATTTTATTCAGTTTCTGTATCAAATTTCAGTTTCTGTACTCAGCCCGAATTCATCTCTGTATTGTACGGCTAAGCCGTGAACTTCTACGGCTTGGTTTCCAGAGACTCGAAATTTGAGTTTTGTTCTACGGCTAGGCTACGGCTAAGCCGTAATTTGTTCTACGGCTGAGCCGTAAGCTAGCCGTGACCCAACCGTACCCCAGCCGTGAATTAAATCTCTGATCAGTCGAAACTTTTCTGATATCAGTACTCCTACGGTGAGGCTACGGCTAAGCCGTGGAATGCTACGGCCAAGCCGTGGATTGGTCTACGGCTAAGCCGTATACTGACTGTAGCTCAGCCGTGAGATATATCAGATCAGAGGTGGAAAAGCTGACAGTTTAGCCGTGTTCTGAAGGGAACCACGGCTAAGCCGTAGTGCATAATACGGCTACGCCGTAGGATGCCACGGCTAAGCCGTAGGTCACCCATGGCTAAACCGTAAGACCTGTAAAATAACACTTAAACGTAGGATAATGGTGTGACCTTGTAGGGCTCAAACACAGGTTAACCATACCCGTAAATCGGCCCAATGGATTCTTTGGATCGCATGAATAGTCTGTTAGGCTGTGACTTATTCATGTGAGCGTTGATCACTGTTAAGCACCTCCCCATGGGTGTTGGGTTAAGGGACTTCGATGCACTTGAGGATTATATTGCAACACTAGGATGACAACGGTGCATCGAATAACTTAAAACTACATCATCATGCACGGTTAGTGATAGTGGTGCAACTAGATTAGGCTTGGCTTGTAATTAACCTTGATTCCGTATTAATCTGAGATGCATTTCATATTGTTTATAGTTTTGCCCTCTGCTCTGTTAATCTATGTATGCATTTCCTCAGTCATTTTGCTTTCGTTCTGTATATCTGTATTATTCTTCGCTCTGTACTATGTTTTGATCTATGCTATGCTTTGTATATTCTCTGGCTTTGTATATCTCTGATTTTTGGGTATTCCCCGGTGGCTCTGCCCAGAGATTAAACGTGAGGACGAGATCCGGTCTTTGTCATCGGTGAGCCCAAAGCGGATAATCTCCCCTTTCTATGGATTTGATTTGATTGGTATTAGTCTGGCTCTACTCAGCCTCAGCCCTAGGATACCCGACGGGGTTACCTCTGGCGTAGATCTCTGTATCTCTGTTTTAACTGCAGTGTTGCTTTGTCTTGGGACCCCGGAACCCAGGAACCGAGACCCGCTTGTACCTTTGGCCTGGACAGCGGTGTTCTGCTCTGCTCTGCTCTGCTCTCTTTTGGAGAGAACATGGTTAACGTAGTAGCCAACTAGTTCAGTATTCTATGTTTTGATTCCATTATCATGTTTTACTCCTATGCACGATTTGCTTAGCATACTAAGATGGACTCTGTATTTAATCTTCTGTCCCTATTTCATTCGCTTTGATACTATGCGTGTTTCTTTCCTGTTACTTATATTTGCTGGATCGTTGTATTCATTTGTGTTGTCTGTGGTGTTGCAGGCACAGATACCTTGCCCAGCTCCCCGGCGGTCGAGGAGGCTGCAGGGGCGAGTGTAGAGGCACCCTCCGGTCTGGCAGAGTGGGCCTGATCACTTCTGCCAAGTGCGTGCATGCATACCAGTGGCTTTTATTTTGCGTTTTGGTTTTTGAGAGCTTGTATTTGGACTTTGGACTTTGGACTTGTATTCTGTATATTTTGTATATATTGATTTTGGTGTGTATTCGGTTTTATCTCAGTGTAATTGTCTTTGTCTTTTCCGTTTCGTATTTGCTTTGGCTTCCGCTATTTTATTTTCCTTTGTTGCTTGCTATGATATGTACAGCTTCCGCGTACGCTTAGTTCGCACGTGTTAGATCCCTTGTGTGCGTGCATCTGGACTGGGTTTGGGTGCACGTGCACGGGAGTACGTGTGTCACCGGTTTAGCTTTTCGCTAACCCCCGAATTCTGGGCTCGGGTCGTGGACATTACCTTCTATGCTTTTATTCTTGTTTGACTTGTAATTGTTCACTTGTAATGATACGGCAAGACTTGAGCTTACTGATTGTTTTTTTTTTTTTTTTTTTTGTGATGCACACACTGTATTGCTTACTGACATGTACTGCACCGTACTGTACTGCCTGACCGACTGACTGACATTGATTGACGTGCATCATACGATATGACCGATCCTGTCTATCTGGCTCTACTCAGCCTCAGCTTCAGTATACCTGACGGGGTTGACTTTGGCGTAAACTGTTTTTCCTTCTGCAGAGTGCTCCTGTTCTGGGATTCCGGACCCCAGGAACCAGAGACCCATTCGTACTCTGGCCCAGTCAATGGTGTTCTCGTCCTAACTGCTCTCGGTAGGGAGAATATGGCAAATATAGTAGCCACCTAACCAATATATCTATTTCATTGATTCCGAAGCATGCTTATTGTTATGCACGACCTGCCTAGTATACAAATGTGATCTCAATGCATGGTTAATTGTTATCTGTTAACTATTCTGCTAGAAACAATGTGTGTTAACTTATTGCTGCTTATGCCTTGCTGAGTCATCGTACTCATTAGTTGTTCTTGGTATTGCAGGCTCAGATCCCTCTACCAACCCCTTGTCGGTCGGACAGACTCCAGGAGAGGTCCGGGAGACCTAATCAGGGTTAAAGGAGTGGATTTGATCCCTCCCTTAGAAAGCGGTCTTGTATGGCATCAGTTTCTCATTTTATGCATATGGGGCCTGCATAAATTTCTGCACCAGGGTTTTTGGGTTTGTTTTATATTTTGCCCTTAGCAATTGTTCCCATTTTGTTTGTACATTTTGTAATTATTATAATCTTTTGTAGTTATGATTCCCTTTTGTATATGTTTGGTTATGCAATGATACTTACAGATTCCGCGTACACCTTGTTTGCACGTGTGAGTATCCCTTGTGTATATACACTTGGATCAAGTCTAAATATGCGTGCACCGGAGTACGTGTGTCACCGGTTAGGTTTTTTTTACTAACCCCCGATTTCTAGGCTCGAGTTGTGACATCTTTATTTAATTCAATTCAGTATTTTAAAAAGAAAGTATCGATAAATAAATGATAAACAACAAATAGTAAAACAAGAACTACCACTATATCATTTCATTGGAGAACAAAGATATTATAGCTCCAATATAATAACATTCGCAGGTTGATAAAATCAAGAAGAATTGCTAGCCAACCCTAAACTAAATACCAACCATCTCTAATCGTCCATTTCAATATAGTTTCAGGCTAACAAATGTAAAACTATCCTTCTTTGATGTTACATTGTATGTGAGTTTACTAGAATCCCATAAATCCACACCAATGGTTAGGCGCTTAGTTGACTGCATAATATACATGAGATATCTCTGCCTTTAAGGTTGCTCATGCATTCTATAATTTCTTGTGTCAGTGTTAAAGGGCTATGGTTCTATTACTAACACCCTACAAGGTCTTGGAAATCTGATGATCCTATTTGGTTAAAGGTTATACTAGAATTAGCTCCAAGGTGTCACAACCAGAGCCCAGGAGATCGGGGGTTAGCACAAACCCTAACCAGCGACACACGCACTCCCGTGCATATGCATTTAGACCCGGTCTAGATGCACACGCACAAGGGAAAAACACGTGCAAAACATGTATGTGGAAGCTGCAAAAATCAACATATAACATGAGACATACAAGAAACAAAAGAAATGATATCCAAAGGCTGATATAAAGGTCGGAACATACAAATTGGATCCAATCACAATGTATAGAACATGAGTACATCAATGACATGAAAAGAAAACAATATGCATGCATGCAGAGAACAGTCGCGTTCTGGTGGAGTGATAACACACACTCCGTGAACCTGAAGAGACAGCTGGAGTCTCCCCTGCAAACTGACGACCAACAAGAATACGGTCGAGGGTACCTAAGCCTGCAACACCAAGGACAACTCATGAATACGTCGATTCAGCAAAGTATAAGCAGTAACAAGTTAACACGTGTGGTCTCTAATAGAATAAAAGACATAAATAATCATAATATATCAATGAAGTAGACTAGGCAGTTGTGCATTCAAATTAACAGATGCTCTGTGAATCAATGTGTACGTAACATAACATGTACATACTAGGTGGCTACTACGTACGCCAAATGCTCCAAAAAATAAGGGATCTTATAAACGTGATGAGAACACCATGGGCCAGATGGGTCTCAGTTTCCTGGGGTCCGGATTCCCCAAGACGTGTCTTTCTGCAGTAAGGCAATACAAACTATACCAAAGTCACCCCGTCGGGATCCTAAGGCTAAGGCTCAGTAGTGTCGGACAATATCGAGTCAATCAATATAAGAACATGCATATCATAACGTGCATATCATTACGTGCATAGCTTAACATGTATATCTTGTCAAAATGTGACGTGCATGTCTTGTTAACCATATATCAAACAGATGCAAGAGCTCATACAAATGAAACAATCAAATATATCAAATCGAACAACCACATCAAACTGAACAGATCAAACGAACAATATAATGGATGCCAACAGAGTAGAAAGCATAAGGTTAACCAAAGATAAAGGCATCTCAACTCATGTGGAGAAATAGTAATATCGAACATGCAAGACCGTTGTTCTACCCGGGATTGACCATGGACAGAGTTAGGATATCCAATCGTTTTCCCCAGCGCAGAACGCGTATAAGAGGGCAAGAACCGAAGTCAATATACCACGCAATCGGATTTTCTTGTAAGGATCACGAGCTTTTACTAGCCAAACTTATTCTAGTTATCCAGTGTTTCTAACCGTGCATGATGATATACTTTTAAGTTGTCCGATGCACTGCAGTGTATCTGGAATGTGCACCGAAGTCCCCTAAACCAACACCCATAGGGAGGTGCTAAACAACTGGATAACGTGCATGAATGAATCGCAGCCCTTGAGATCATTCATGTCATACATTCATACCATTGGGCAAGTCTAAGTGCTCTACATTCTATCATGAAGGTCATATCAGTCTTTTCCTTACGCCTATCCTTGTTTTTCATTTTTCAGGGGTGGGACAGCTTAGCCGTAGGTGAACATACGGCTTAGCCGTAGGCATCTTACGGCCTCGCCGAAATCTGCACTGCAGCTCCACCGCGATTCCCTTTACTGTTCATCCGCAATTACGGTTCACCCGTATTTTGTTCTACGGCTTAGCCGTGTGCTGTTCTACGGCTTAGCCATAGCTGGGTCGTAGAAGGTCTATCAATTTCTGTAGAAGGTCTGTCAATTTATTACTTTCAGTTAATCCAGAAACAGGCACCTCGTACTGATCTACTGCTGGGTCACGGTTGAGATACAGCTTAGCCGTAGGACAATATACGGCTTAGCCGTGTCCTGGCCGTAGAAGAAAACTGGGTTTTTCCCTCTCTGGACTTTAAGCCGAAGGTGACTTACGGCTTAGTCGTGGTACACACAAAAGCATTTTCTGAACTGATACAGAATCACTGAAACATAGCCAAACTGACGAAATCACATGTAATAGAAGGAAATGATCACAAGATGGGCTATAAATATCATTCATAAGCAAGAATACACGACTTAATCTTAATCAAACACATACCCACATGGTTTAGCCAAGTTATGCTTATACTTGCCTCAAATGAGTTCAAACATGATCTCGTTGTCCTTGGGCTCAATTCGCACTGCCAACAAGCTTCTAATCGCCATGCATGCAAGGAAAGAAGAAAAGAGAGCCATGAGGAACAGTACCAATTGATCATGAGAACAAGAAGAAGAAGGAAGAGAAGAAACACTGCAAGAAACTCCAACTCACCTCGAAACACACGATGGATGCTCAAACGTGGACATGTACAACTTCCTTCCCCAGCTAGATCAACAAAAAGGAAGGAGGAACGAGAAGAAGAAGACTCGAGAAAGAGAGAGATAGAATAATGACAGAGAAGAAGAAAAAGGTCGGTGGAATTATAAGGATAAACATAAGGCAAATTTGCAATAAAGTCCAAGCATTCAGACTATTTCCAGTTTGAGTCATTGGCTGGTCTAATGGAAACAAGTGACATATTTGGCAAATGACGTAGTTACGGGAATCAACAAGCGTAACGAAAGACAGGCGTTGAAGCCAAGATGATGCATGAATGACGACATCTCACAAAATATAATATTACGAAAAAGGGCTTATGGCTACCTAAAGCAGGTTAAATTCAACCCAACTACCTATCCAGAACCTGAAACCAAACAAAAACAAGAACAAAATACAATTAGAAACCAAATCATCCGGGATTAGCAGCTAATCCGGATCAAATCGGGTCGGGGTGTTACACAAGGTTAATTATAAATAGGTCTTTTATATAAAAAAGATGATCAAAAATGGTTTAGGACCCTAAGTAGGACCCCAAACAAAAGAGTCAACCCGATCTATCGGGTCTGGGTCCAATCAATTGGACAGGCAACCCGAGAGCTAATCTATTGAACGGGTGTCGAGTCTGTTTGATCGGACCTAACACGAATTAACTTCAGTTTTTCTGAAGTTTTCCCCCCTCTTCTCATTTATACCAGCAAGGAACCACCAATTCCATCCTATAACACCATAATTCTTTTCATCAGGTGTGGCCTTCCAACACCACCACCATTCTTTATTCCAATTCTCATTTAATCAATTAAGTAACATTCATCCAACCACAAGAAAACTAGGATAAAGCAGTAATTCACACATAATAGAATTTAATTCATCAATTAATGGCATGCATTCCTCTAACAATGCTTGTACTGCTTAGAAGGTATTTGCACAAAGATTCCCCTTCATTTGAGCTCAATTATACTAAAAACCTCAATTCCACAAAACCCTAACTTTAAACAACATGAATTGAATGTGAGAATAAGTGCCTATCATCTAATTAAGCATCCCTAATCCATAATTCACTAAGATTTTAGAAGAGAAAAGGATTTTTAGCCAAAATCAGGAAGGACAGAATGGTAGTAGGAATTCCATCACCCAAAACCATAACAAGGTAGAGAAAGATATGGGGAAGATGATGATGCCATTAATCTCCACATGAAATCCATGCTATGAGTTGAATTTGAAGGAAGAGAATGAGAGAGGAAGATAGAATTTCCAGCAGTGAAGAAGAAGAAGAAAGAAAAATGAATCGAAGGTGGGTTTGTGGTTTTTTTTATAAAATAGTTTCTAGAATTGCATTTAGGTCCATCCTCTTTTATATATTTTTAATTTAGGTAATTTCAACACCCATTTGAATCAAATGAGGTCTAACAAGATGAAGCCCAATATGAAAGTCAACATACTTGATGAGAGGTACGTGGTGACGCCAATTTGTGATGCATATGATACAAAATCATAAAATCTAAAATTATGAAATGTTACTTAATTGACCAAATTACCTATCCATAACCTAAACTCGACCCAATTAAACACAACAAGATAAGCTAAAGTTAGTTTAGCATCATTTAATATCAAGCATGATTAATAGAGACAAAATCATAATTTAATTAATAGAAATTACGATTAAGTTTTGATAGGGTGTCACATATATAAAGTCCAATCAGATGAATGTATAGTCGATCAAAATGTCCAATCAAATATGCAGGGTCCAAAAATTGGTAGACGTGAGATTCAAGGGGTGTGTGTGGTACATTTGGATGGATTACAGAGTGGACCCCACTATGGAAAATAGTTAAAAAAGTTCCATGAGGACGGTCCTTATAGGATCATTTCCATATATATGTGGGAAAACTTCCATTGAGCATCGGTGCTTACGATAAAGTGAGCTCAGGGTGTCAAAACACCTAGTGGGGCCCAACTTATGATCCATAGATGTGGATCATAACATACGGACCCCCAATGCAGTGGCTCCCAATGTTGGCTCATTTGTTCAATGATTATTTAAAGATAAATTTCCTTCGGAAGAATTAAAAAAGGTTTTATAATCCTTATTATGGGGAAAAGACCCAATGACTTTAGGCTTATCATCTTACGTAACGATATCTATATAATAACATCCAAGGTGGTGGTTGATAAGTTAAAATTGGTCATTAGTAAAATTATGAGACCATTGTAGAGTACTTTCTTTAAAGGAAGACATACCTCAGATGAGTATGTATGTTATTGCTTAAGTCTTCATACTTTAAAAAAGTAGAAAAAGAAAAAGAAAAAATTAGCTACATATGTCTAAAGTCTACAATAGATGAATAAAGTGGCAAATATAAGACTTTATTAAAGAAACTCTGGATGATTTTGGCTTTCCTAAGTATTTTATACTGTAAGGATTTTAATACGTTTACTAAATTTATGGATTAGACAAAACTCTAGTTCTAATCAAAGTTGTATTTCTATTTATTTTAGATTAGGAGTTTGAAGAGGTTAAATAGTCCCAAAAGAGTTGGAATGAAAGTATCTGAATTTAAAATGCTATATCTCACAAACTAAACATTAGATTTGGGTAAACAACCTACCGTTGGAAAGATCGTTTCAAGTAGATATTCATAGATTCCAAAATCACATCAATTGGGGCTAAAATGATAAAGTTAAGGCGTCGGAAAATTTACAGAAATTGTACTATCCGAAATTACAAAACTGTCATTGCACGAATTTCTATTTCTATTTTAAGTGGAGCTTTTCTGTTTTGTATCAATTCCTATTCTATTTAGATTTTTATTATGAGGCATGAAATTAGGGCTATAAAAAAGAGTTCTCTCAAAATCCTAACATAGAGATCTCATTATTCTAAGTAAAAAATATATTTTGGAGATCATCTCCTTTAAAACTTTTATCGGAGAATTGAAAGCCTGAAGTTCTTCTCTAGAGATCATTGTCTTCTACATCTCTTTGCGAAAGATCATCTTCTAAGCATAGAAGATCTAAGGAGTCAAGCTAATAATTAAAAGGCATTTCATTGATTAGATTTGCAGTAGGCAATGACAGGCAGTCATTATAGAGCGATTCTTTACAAAAGGTTGATGCTACACAATCATGCGGATATTTGTAAGTGGCTTGTACCTGCGTGATAATTAATTGTGTTTGAATTATTGGTCCAGTTTGTACTTGTGGTTTTTTCCTGGGTTGGGTTTCCATGTAAAAAATCACATTTTCTTACGGTATGTGACTTTGTGTTGATTTGATTATTATTTTCGTTACGTAGTTGATTGTTTGCACACATATTTTTTAGCTTGATTATGTTAATCCATTCTAGAAGACCCACCCCCCTTCACCCAAAAAAAAAAAAAAGAAACTTTGAATTGGTATCAGAGCGGGTTGTACCAAGTTTCATGTGTTTTGATCCTAAGAGTTATCTAAAATGGTTCTCAATCAAGATGGCACATCCACTATAAAGCCTACATTATTTGATGGTTCAAATTATGCATTTTGGAAGCAAAGGATGATTGGTTTCCTTAAATCCTTTGATGATGATGTATGGGATATTGTTGAGAACAGTTATTCAAAACCCACAATTACTATTAATGGGCAAACAGTTACTATAAGTATAGCCCAATGGACTAAGGATGAAAAGCATGCCTCCAACTGTAATAATAAGGTTGTAAATAGTATTTATAATGGAGTGTCTACTAAAGAGTTTCATCAGATTTTCACATGCAAAACTGCAAAAGAAGTATGAAATGTTTTACAAATTATATATGAGGGAACTGATACTGTTAAGCAAGCTAAGTTGCAAAAGTTAAATAAATCCTTTGAAACTGTTATAATGGAAAAAGAGGAGACCTTCAATCAGTTCTATTCTAGGCTAAGTGACATTGTTAATTTTATTTTCAACTTGGGTGAAGAAATCCCTAAAAATAAATTTCTTAAGAAGATTCTGAAGTCTCTTACTTCAAAGTTCAATTCAAAAGTAGATGCTATTGAAGGGAATAAGGATTTAGAAACTCTCGCTATAAATTAGCTAGTTGTAAATCTTCAGACTTTTAAAGAAAAATGTTAAAATAAGGAAAAATTAGTAAAGAATAACGGTTTAGCTTTGAGAGCTTTCAGAGAATCAGCAAAGAAACTTGAATAGAAAATTGAGACTAATTCCTACTATGATGACGACATGACTGAGTTTATGAATCAGTTTTAAAAAATCATGGAGGCTAACAAAGCTAAGTGGAAAGGATTGAAGTCTGAGAAAAAGACAAGTATACCATGGACAAAGTGTTTTGAATGTCAAGGTTATGGTCACTTCGCTAATGAGTGTCCTCACCAAAGAAATAGTTTCAAGCATAAAGCACTTAAAACTTGTAATGATGATTCCTTGGAAGAAGAGAAAGATTTTGGAGCCTAATTCATCTCATATTGTGAATGGAAAGTTTATGGCTTTCACGGCTAAATCTTCTCTGTCTAATAATGGTTTTGATAAAGAAAATAACGCTAATAAAACCACAGACGAAGGGAATGATTAGGAAGCTGAATATGGAATTTTACTGAATAAATTTATGAAGATGAACAGGTTGTTTGAAAAAGATACTCTGAAGTGAAAAAAAGAGATTTTATCTCTTAAGAAAGAGTTAGAGGAAGCAAATTCAAAGGTTCATCTCATCGAAGGACAAAAGAACTGCATGGCTGATAAGTTGAAGACAGAAAGTCATCAACATGTGCCACTAAAGGATAATTTTAAGAAGTTAAAACAAGAGTTTAAGACCTTGAAGATAGACTTACGGATTGTAAAAGTTGAAAATGAAGACTTGGGTGGCAAAATGAAAATTGTGTTCACTAAGCTAGATTCAACAAAAGCTTCTCTTAACAAAATGAAAATTTATTCGAAGATTCTTAAAGACATCTTGTGTATTTAGAAGCTGCCTAATGACAACCATGGTCTTGGTTTCAATTATTGTGCATCTACGTCGAAGACAAAAGGTAAAAGTACTTTTGCTAAAAGTTTTACTTCTAATTCTATTGCACCTACTACTCCACATCCTACATATGTTTATTATGTTGGGAATACTTCAAAAAGGAAGAATTTGTCACATCCTGTACACACATCCACTTGTCATCACTGTGGAGTTAAAGGACACAGTTGTCCACATTATAAGAAGCTGCATGCTTTACCAAAGAATAAGCAATGGTGGAAATAATTGTCTGAGCTAAAGGTCAAGACAAAAGCTATTTAGGTTAAAAAGTCTGATCTACTCATTACAGTTGTTCATACTGCTCTGAAAGGTCAAACTATGTCAGTGTGGATGGCTGCATGCAATAACCCTTATCAACATGATAAAGCTCCCTCCCCTAATGCTGTTACGAAGATACAATTAAGGGGGAGTTTCAATTGAGGGGGGTACTACTGGATCCACGTTGACAAATCTACTACATGATGATTATTAGCATTATTAATTATGAACAAAAAAGAGGGCGAATATTGCATTCAGGAGGAGACATTCAGAGTCAAGTTGTCGAAGTTCAAATGTTCAAAGACAAATAAAGACAATAAAAATCTATAAATGCTGATGGTAAATTTTTATTTTTGCTGAAAACTCACTGTATTTTGAGTTTTGTTTCGAGTAAATCAAATTGTATTGTTCTTGGGAGTTTTGTTCATGAATTTTCAAAGGGGGAGATTATAAGGATTTTAATATATTGGCTAAATTCATGGATTAGACAAAACTCTAATTCTAGTCAAATTGTATTTCTTTTTTTTTTTAGAGTAGGAATTTAAAGAGGTTAAAGAGTCCTAAAAGAGTTGGAATAAAGGTATTTGGATTAAAAAAGTCATATCTCACAAACAGAGTGTCAAGTATGGGTAAGCCACCTATCGTTGAAAAGCTTATTTCGTGTTCATATCTGTAAGAGACCTCAAAATCTTTTTGACTATTTTGCTTTCAAGGATTTCTTCACTTATGTTGAAAATAAAATTAACAATGTTACTCAGCTCAGAATAAGATTGATTGAAGGTCTCATCTTCTTCCATTACAATATTTTAAAGGATTTATTTAACCTTTACAGTTTGGCTTACTTGACAATATCAGTATCCTTATATAAAGTTTGCAAAACATCCCATGCTTCTTTTACAGTTTGGCATGTGGAAATCCAAAACAACTCATTAACAGACACTCCATTATAAATATCATTCATGGCCTTATTATTACAGTTAAAAGCATGATTCTCACCCTTAGTCCATTGGGCTTTAAATTTAACAACTATTTGCCCATTAATAGTAATTATTGGTTTTGAATAACCATTCTCAAAACTATCCCACACATCATCATTAATTGACTTAAGGAAATCAATCATCCTTTGCTTCCCTGTATAATTTGAACCATCAAACAATAGAGACTTTACAGTAGATGTATTTTCTTGATTGAGCACCATTCTAAATAACTCCTTAGATCAAAACACACAAAAATGAGTACAACCTGCTCTAATACCAGTTGAAAGTGTTTTTTTTTTTTTTTTTGGGCGAGGGAGGGGGGGTTCTTCTAGAATGGATTAACGTAATTAATCTTAATAATATGTGTGTAAATAATCAATTCCGCAGTAGAAATAACAATCAAATCAACACAAAATCACACATCACAAGAAGACGTGATTTTTTTTATGTGGAAACCCAACCCGAGAAAAAACCACAAGTATGAACTAGACTAATAATTAAGCACTATGAATTATCACGTAGTTATAAATTACTTACAGACATCCGCATGACTCTATAGTATCAACCTCTTATAAAAAAACCACTTTACAATGACCGCCTGTCATTACCTGTTACAAATCTAATCAACTAAATGCCTTCTAGTTGTTAGTTTGACTCTTTATATCTTCTACACTTAGAAGATGATTCTCCACAAAGCAATATAAAAGACAAGGATCTATAGAGCAGAACTTCAATCCTTTAACTCTCTAATGAAAGCTTTGAAGGAGATGATCTCCAAACTATATTAACCATTGAGAACAATGAGATATCTGTCTTAGGGTTGAAAGACCCCTTTTTATAGCCTAATATCGTGCCTCATAATAGTAATCCAACCAAAATAGGAATTGGCACAAAACAGGAAAGTCCCAGTTAAAATAAAAATAGAAATTCGATCAATGACAGTTTCATAATTTCGAAAAGCACAATTTTTGCAAACTTTTTGAGACCATAACTTTGTCGTTTTAACCCCTATTGATGTAATCTTAGAACCTACGGGTATCTACTCGAAATGAGCTTTCTAACAATATGTCGCTTACCTATATTCGATATTCTGTTTGTAAGATATAACCTTTTAAATTCAAATACCTTCATTCCAATTCTTTTAAGACTCTTTAACATTTTCAAACTTCTAGTATAAAATAAATACAAATACAACTTTGTCTTGAACTAGAGTTCTATCCAATCCAAGAATTTAGCAAACATACTAAAATCCTTACAATCTACTCATTTGGTAATTCATGGGCAAAACTCCCTAGAACAATACAATTTAATCTACCTGAAACAAAACCCAAAATACATAAAAATTTTAAATTGTGGTGTGTGCTTTTGTGTTGATTTTCTTATTGTGATGTGTACTTTTATATTGATTTGCTTATTTTATTTCTGCTATGTAGTTGGTTATTTGCACACATATTATTTAGATTGATTGCATTAATCTATTCGAAAAGACCCCCCCAAAACCTTCATATACAATTTCTTATTTTGTGTTAGTTTCTTATCCAGTCTTCTTAAATGGATTCCCTTTTAGAATGACCATTTCATCTAGAAGCATTGAACAAGGGGACCCATTTTCATTGTACTTGTTTCCCTTGCTGAGCAAGGCCTATTGAAAATGTCCAATGGTAGAACCATGGTAGCATGATAGAAAGCATGTTGCATGGAAAATATTTTGATATAATAACTATCTAATCAAACTAACATGATAGAAACCATATGTTTCATGGGAAATGTTTTTGATGTGGTGATTATCTGATCAACTTAAGTTTAATGATATATTTCAATAAAAACTGCACAAAAATTACATGGGAAATCAAAGAAAATTTATAACTTCAGTTTTGAGTTGTAATTTGTGTTTATTTCCTGCAACATTTCCTCTTCTAAATAAATTTTGATATATAAAATTTTAAAAATGATTTTAATATTATATTTTGTTTATTCTAAATTTGTTTCTCCCTAATATTGTCTTAATGAAAGTTCCTAACTTTACATATAATATATTCAATGTATACAATTTGTGATGTTATTCACTATAAAAAATTTTTAATATAATATTAGTCTATTTTACAGCCTTTTCTACTGGTTTCTTTAAAACAATCCCTAATTGGTAAGTTCACATTACTAGTGAATTAGAGTAAAGCATTATTTCAAGAGACAATAAAAGCAACGAGGTCAAATACAAATATACCATATTTTAAAAAATTCCTTTACTTTTTGTCAAAAAAAAAAAAGGTCAAAAATTTACTTTTCCATACCAGTAAATGACAAAAACCCATCTTCATTAAAAAAAAAAAAAAAACCTACGTTCTCATCTCATGAAGGACAAAAAGCCATCACCTTTTGATTTGATCCCTCAATCTTCTTTTCTTGTTTCTTAATTTAACCTTCACCTTACTTCACTTTACTAGTGACGTTACCAAGCAGGCGAGAATAGTGATTCGTAGACAATGTATCCTTGAGGAAATACTAATCCAAATTCAATGCACTAACAATAGCGGACCCACGTTATGTGGACCTAGGGTGGTTGCCCCAGTTTGATTAGCAAAACCCCCAAACAGGATATGAGCTAGACCGCCATGCCCATTACTTGTTAGTCGTCGCCCCACATTCAACTCCCCAAAGGCAAAAACCTTATTCCTTCTCTATTTTTTATTTCTCCTTTAGCCTCCTACTTCCCCTCCGGCGGCATGGGCGCAACTATCCACCCTTGTTTAGGTCTCTCTCTCTCTCTCTCCAAATGGTGGCTATTCCTCTCTTTCAATCTATTCTCTCTTATCCCTTCTTTGATTGTCTCACTCTCTTCTCTGAAATCATTGCTTTGGTACAAGAAATAGACAGAAAATGGACAATTGTCAGATTTTTAGATGCCCTTATAGGCAGTCTGGTTTTGTTTAATTTTGATTTTTGGACTTTTAGATTTTGTTAATATTCTTGTCTTTGGTTTTTTTATATATTTATTTATTTTATGGGTTTTTAGAGCATGTGATTGTTGGGTACGAGTATAAGGCGCCTTCAAATCAAGATTTGAAATTGCAACTTTCGCTTAGACTCTTTAGTTGTTTGGATATTTTTAGATTGTTATTGGGCTTTCCCTAGATTAGATCTCCAAACTAGGACTCAGTATAGAAAAATGGCCATGTAAATCCTATCAGCTATTTTGTGCCTCTTTTATCTATCAAGGTCTCTATGTAAAATTCAGTTCCTATTTTTTAATTCTCAGAAAAATATTTTACAATTGATATTCTTACACCACATTATAGATCTCATCACCACAGGCAACGGATCTGAAATCCGACTCCAAATAGTTCTAATACCACTTGTTATGTGCACGTGTACGGAAGTGTAACCAAACCACTATTGACAATCAACAACCACACAAGAAAAGAAGATCACACACACAGATTTATGTAGTTCGACAAACTCGCCTACGTCTACGGAAAACTAAATCCCACTAATCAAACTAATATGGTGGTCAAACTCTGAGCACTACCACTACAAGGAAGAGAGCTCTCACCTTTCTTTCACATAGTCTAGGGTTACATATACATCAATATATAATCAACTCTTTCTTGGCCCCCAAAAAACCTAATTTTAGTTAGAAAGAAATTTCTAGTACAATCACCAAAATACCTATGACTCTGAACCTAGTCATTGGCCAACCTAATAATCAAACCGGTCAAATTGGAATACAAAACATAAACCCAACATTGTTAGAATAGTTTGAATTACCATTGTCAGCCCAACCTAAAGAAAATCCTCGGTCCGCCACCATCATTAATACACTTTTCTTGCAATAATACACTTCAATGCCTCTTTCTTGGCAATGCACCTAAGAGCTACCCGTTGACATGTCCCATTAGAATTGAGATTAATTATATGAAGGAAAACCTCACCATCACCATGGGCTAGGGGACCAATCAGGTTCCTTCACGTCACCAGTGGGCAACTTGTCCCACTACCCATGTACACCAAGCTGCCCACTAGTGACGTGGTGAGATTTGATTGGTCTCTCCACAGTCACCGTAGGGATTCCACTCAGAGGATCCATACTCATCCCACTAACACGATACTACTATACCTACATGCCCAGCACTATCACCTTTATTCTCTCTCCCCTATTGACACGCAAATAATGTTATGAATTAAGTGAAAATATTCATTGTTGCATATAAAGTGAAGAAAAATAATCCTATGAAAACTATTTCACTTTTTTTTTCATGAGAACTCTAGATGGGGTCTATCTATCACCCAATCCAAACCTTACAAGACACAAAGACTCCCCTGATAGTCACACGCCCCATGTTTCGGTCAAATCCGAATTTACTGAACCATTGTATCGACTGTGTACCAATACGAATGGATTGAATTTGTGGGTCACGGATGAAGAGGTTAGAGACACGTCATTAGTGCTAAACTTAATATTTGAGGTAGTCCCACATAGATCTTTTAATCTCCCCAGTCTCATCTCCAATTGAGACCTATAAGTGAGCACCATAAAAAGTTCTCGCAGGTATGTGAGAACAATTGTCACAAGGTCAGGATCAGAGCCCATATAAAAATATTGAGTTTTGCATACCTCTCACCTATGAGAAATCTCTCCCATTGTATTATATTAAAGTCAATGGTTTTGAAACTGATTTTGACCATAACTTCTAATTTGGCTAGGAGTGACATCCCTTTTCTCTAACTTACCTCTTTTACCTCCCTCCCCTCCTCACATTCAATCACTTAACATTTTCCCACTTTTGGTTCTTCTCAATAATTTTACTTCTATCCCAAATATTATGTATTCCTAATTGAATTTTTTTAAAAAAATGTACAACTATAATCCTCTTTTCTATTGTTCTGTGTCTGTAAATGTTTGTGGATATTTTTAATTGATATTTATGTATGTAGCTGCGAATTTTATTGATAAACATGCCTGCTCTTAACATAGGTTATTATGCTATTAATTCTTATAGCCAAATCAAGAATAAATGAAGAGTTATGGGTCTAGCCATATTTGTGAAAGACCCCGTACATTGAATGTGATCTTACACAATAAATCAGGCAGATCAAAGCTAAAATATACCTGATTTCTTGATTAGACTATACGCCTTTAAGGTTGAGGTACCATAAATAAAATAAATAAATAAGTCACACAAAATAACAAAACAATACACGGTCCACCATGGTCTCCTAATAACATTAAATCATCTGTAGAAGCATTTATATTACAACCCAAACATAAACACAAGAATAATCCCAAATTATATCACAACATTGGTTTGCCCACTGAGAATTGATTGTTGATTAAAAAATATGCAATAGTGTCAATCCTGAAAAACTCTTTTTTACGATATGGGTATTCCGGAGATATTTTCACCTAATAAAACTACTTTATCCAATAAAATTATTGATCATTAGTGAGACTTAAATAAAGATGTGATGAGCAAATCCAAATCCAGGCCTCCCCCTAGTGAAAAATACTTGTAAAAGTAATATATCCAATAGAGCGACCAGAATTTTCAATAGGTGCCTAGAGTTCTGTCAGTCTATCAGAGGACGTGGACTCCTCCACTAGGCAGCTTCTGTTACTCAATTGAATGTTGGGGACTAATCTTCCCGCTGGCATACATTTATGGTCAATTGCTCCACACATCAACGGCCACGATCACTGTCTATCCAAAAGCAATTACGGCAACAATACCTTTCCTGAAAACTACCTAATCCTCTGGTCACCTCAAAAGCCACGTCTCTCTCTTCCACAATTTGGAGGTAGTAGGGGAGATTTTAAAAAAGCCCTCTGTCTTCTTTTAATTTTAACGCAGCCCCTGGGAAATTTCTAAATCTAAAATCTTCCCTGGTAAAGTGGTAGACCAATAGTAGGACTGTTCGTTGTATTGGAATGAAGATACAGCCCCTCTAATTTATATGAAACCCAACTAAATCCAACCCAGAAAAGAAGCAATGTTGTATAGCCAGTTTTTGTTTTTTTAAGTTTTGCAGTCGTACCAACTTCGACAAAGAGGGGTAAATGTGGGTGATCCAAACAACTTAATGCCGAAATCAAAACTGGAGTTAAGTGAAAAAAAAAAAATGGGGAGAAGAAAGCTGGTTTGAAAAGGTTTGGATGGTGTCTTTAGGCACAATGCCTTGTTTCGAAAATTGCGAGCCTGTTTTTTCACTAAAATTTTTAATAAGAATTTGGTGCGTTGAAAATTGACATAATATAATAACTTTTCCTCTCACAATTACAAGTGTCCTATTTCTTTAAAAGAATTTTAAAATTTCTATTACCAAAGTGTCCAATGACCTTTGCAATCTCAATCGTTTTGCTTTCTACTGGAATTTGCAAGAATTCGAACCAATAAATAAAGACCGATCATCAAGTTCATTTATAAGCACCATTTTTACATGCGTAAATAATGTAAGGTGGAAAAAACAAGAGCCAGAAAAGATTTCTATCAGATTTTATATAATTAAGTTTGTGCTTCAAAACACTAAAACTTTACTACAGAGAAAATAGTATATATCAAAAATAATGACCGGTTCGATCCATGGATAACCAACGAATGTGTAAAAATTAGAAAGTATGGTTAATTCTTTTTTCCTTTCATCTCAAAATCCATGAGGATCAAAGAAATAAAACTATTGCGCATTGAGGGTTATCATATTTGCGAGACTAATGGATAGTGTGGATCAAGAATTATTGAAAGTCCACGAAAGTGCAATAATAAAAAAGCAGGATTTAAATGTTTGTGCTTTCCACGTGTCTGTAAAATTTTCCAAGGATGTAAGCTATGAAACTTTACATCTCGAGGTTTATCATTAGATAAGGATATTATACAGTCCAAAGCATGAATCGGGGCCCACAAAAAAATAGAAAATCAGCCTCCATGATTAGGTTTTTTCCTTTGTTATTCACAAATTTTTTTACAACTTCTACGAAGATCTAAATATGAAACTCAACATCTCCATGTTCATCGAACAGTATAGATTACCAATTTGGGGCCAACAGGACTATAAGAAACATAGAAGCCGGTTGATGAAATTTTATCTAGGGGAGGAATCAGGAATTTTTAGCTGAAGGGGCCAAAGTTTCTTTATCTATATATGGCGAATATAATTCCAATTGGATTAAAATTTTTTATAATAGTACAACATAATTAGAAAATAATTTCGAACAGGTTGGATTTCAATAATGAACCCAATTAATTGAAAAGACAAAGTGAAACATGGATGATTAGCATAATAAGAATTATAAATGAAAGGCAAAAGAAAACCATTCTTAAAGTGGGTTCATATTTATTTCCTCTAGTTTATACATACTTTTATATAAGAACCAAAACGTAATCTATTGTAATGACCTATATTTGAAATTCAAATCATTTGATCTATATGAATAATAAAATTTAAACATTATAAACCATCAGTTTAAAGTGTTCTTTTTTTACTAGTATAACATAAATAGAAAATAATTTTGGATGAGTTAGATTTCAAGTATGAGCTTCAAAACTGAAAAGAAAAAATGATGTATAAAAAATTAGTATGTCTATAATTATAAACACATGAAGTGAAAGAAAGATTGCTTTCTTCGGCCATTCTTCTTGCACTGAGATAAAGCAACAACAACCCTTCCAGAGGCACAAGGCCCAACAATCCAAACTCTCCACCTCTCTTCAATTAAATTATCACAATCTCATATCAAGACATGTAGGTGGCAAGAACAACTCTAAATTTGGTTATATAGTTTATAATCTATTCCTAATCCCTTCTTTTACTTGTTTTCTTTCTTCTATCCTTCTTTTCCTTTCATTTTTTCTTTCATCTGATTTGCCCCTAAAATTAGCTATTATTTAGTCCTTTATTTGGAAACCAAGATTAAATTGCTAGTATTTAGTTTTTGATAATGGTGGATGGCCCCTCATTAAGGGATTAATGTTAAAAGAAGAGACCAAAGGTGTGTGTGTATATATATATAAAAGAAAAGTTCACGTAAAAAAAGAAAAAGAAAAAAAATATACATGTGCTACGTAAAAAATGAGTGCAAACAAACACGTTCATGCATAAACATTATATAAATGTAACACACATAGATGTAGAATAACAACAAATAGATGACCACTAAGAAACAAAGATTCATAAGAATTAAGGAGGCTCATTGAAATGGTCCTTCCCCAAACCCTCCCAATAGTAAGAACAATTCTTTTGGCTTGACCGCTAAAAGTAAAAATTTATTGTATTGTACGGATACGGATACACTAACATGCAAAGATGACGGCAAATTAAAGAAATCGCTTCGTAAAAGTAAGAGTTATTTGTTGGTGGAGTTGGTGAAGAAAAGCCACAAGAAGTGTTTGGGCGTTCAGACCCAAAGATGGCAAATAGATAGAACTTCATGCGTTGTTTGGACTCCTCATTTTGACATAGTGGTCAAATGGTAGAGGGTGTAGACTCCACAAAATTTAAACAAAAAATAATAATTGTTGGGCTAATGTCTTGTATTCCACATTTCCACGATGAGTCTTTTAGGTCGATGAGGTTCTAAGGTCGATGTTCTCAAGCACATTGAACTTTATAACGAGCTTAGGGCTTCATGCGGAAAAAAATTATAGAATTGGCGTAACGTGTAGCCTTCACTCATCTATTTAAGTAAAATTGGGATCAAATTCCGAATAAAGAGAAACTCTGAGGGTTAAAAGCAAAAATCTATTAGAAGACAATCCTCTAGTCCTTCCCAAAACCAGAGTTTTAAGTCTAGATGGATCTATTAAAAAAACACTCTTGATGGTTCAGAATTTAAGATGTCACCATCCCAACAGAAACTCTCCGATTTAACATACATGAACAAATACTTTACTAAATAGCAGGATGTAGCAGCCCAACCATCGTTACCACGTGATGCAGCCCGTTGGGTACTTCAGAATTTATAACATCATCACAAAGGGGTCGGTGCAGATGGCTGGTGAGCAGTGTAGCCTAATGGAAATTTCTCATGATTAGCTATAAAACTATGGAAGAGCCTCACAGACATATTTAAAATACTTCTGGCTTCAGGCATGGTTTCAGAAAATACTTTTTTCAATTAAAAGTTCAAAGAAAATCCAAAAAGGTCCCCATCCATCATTTAATGGAAGAGGTTGCACCACTAGTACTGTGCCACTCATCCAATCTAGCCAAAAGAAAGAAAAAGAAAGCATATGAGTTTTTATTGCCTAAATAAATGAGGACCAGGCTTTGGTGTGTGTCTCATTAAGCGATTTGATTGATCATAACTGGGCCACAGAGGGTGGATGGGGAGAATTTAACACTACCAAAATCTCACTTCTAGTGAATCCCCAAAATAAAAATAACCAGCCCCACCTAGTGTGGCACAGCTGGATTGTCAGTACCATAGCAGAGGACTTAATGATTTTCAGATAAATGATCCCCAACCATTAATCCAGATGGACCCAGAACGGTGAATATCTGTTAAATGGCTCTCAAAGATATAAGCTAATTGAATTTGAGAAGGTGCAGATGGAGGGTCTAAAGACTGATCAAAGCTGGGCCACAATGCATAAATTGGCCGTTAAGTGAGCGATACATAGAGAATTAGTCTTTATTTATATGTATGTGAAAACTCTAAGCAACATCAAACCATCCCATAGTCAAAAACACATGCATCCATAATACAACACATAATACTAATACCATCTTCCTATACTGCATATGATGATGATATATAAAGTACCAATAGCAACACGGATACTACAAATACCTAAACGCTAACCGGTTTTCCGTCCACCGGAAAACCACCCATCTTCTAACAGTAGGCGACGCACTTCTTCTTGCAATCCATGGTGCAGCCTCCTCCGCCGCCCCCTCCGCCGTAGTTCTTTCCTGACCGGCTGTAGGACGAGAAGCACTTCTCCGGGCACGTCAGCTTCTTGTTGTAGCACGGCCCGTGGTCCGTGCAGGTCACCGTCGGCCGGACGACCCCTCCTCTCGAGTACCCGCCGGAAGGGCCCCCGTACCCGGCGCCGTATCCGCCGCCGATGATCCCGTTGCCGAAACCGGGTATGGTGCCGACCCCGGGTATGTTGAAACCGCCACCGTTTCCATAGGAGCCACCGCTGGTGGCGCCCTTGGACTTCTTCTTCAGCTCGGCGGAGAACGGAGAGGCGGAGTCGGGGCGGGCGGAGTCGGAGGCGGAAAGTGCTGTGAGGAGCAAAACCACTGCGAGGAAGGCAGTTGTGGTATTCATGTCTGGTATTTGGTTTGAGTGAGAATGAGTGAGGAATGAGATGGAGTGGAGGGGGGATGTTAAATAGGGAGGAAGGGAGGAGAATGGGGAAAAGGCAATAAAGGGTGTGGAGTTGGATGACAGTTGGGGCCTCTCTGACATGCCATTAGGTCAAATTGTCAAAAGCATTTATTGTGAAGGTCATGTTCATTCGGATCTTTTCTACGATGTGGATGGTGGAGATGGGTTGCAATTTTGGGTTGGGCCAAATCCGAGTTGAAGACCCCATCTTCTCTCTTGTCAAGAGGAAATTGTGTGGATTAGACATGATATGGACTAATTGATTTGCATCAAAGTGATTGAATAAATAAGATTTATGCTATAAGTGGTTAAAAATAAAGATAAAAATGTCAACCATTTTGACTCCATGACTAAGATTCTAATAAGATATGTTTAGGTTTTATTTAAATTGTATGAGGGTTTGGATCTACCTACATAGTAATTTTGATTGGGCCTGAGTAGTCGTTTGCATACCTTTGTTGTGAATTAATAGTAGTTATGATTGTAGCCGAGGAAGGACAACAAGTTGAGTTTCACTGGCGTTATCATCAAATGGAGGGAGGAGCTTCACAAAAGGCATCTATTTGGATCAGTCTAAGCCCACATTTGGCAACTTTATTTTCAATTTCTATTTATCTAATTGTTTAAAAGGGATAGAGGTTTATAAGATAAGAGCTGACATATAATTTTACTCTCTATCCACTTTTAAAAAGTAAATGCAAATTCTCTTAAAATAAAAGGCTTCATTTTTTAGCTTGCGGAAGGAAAGACCTTGATATCTTTTTTTATGATTCTATTTTGAATGTCACATGGAAATAAAAGTAGAAATACAAAACAAAGTCAAAAGTGATAATCTCTTACCATCTCATCTACTACAATAAAATGGACATAGACATGACGTCTGTCTTGATTGATTGAATGGTAGTCATCATTCTTATTGTTATCAATATGGATATAGATCATCAAAGGCTTTCTTTTTTTTTTTTTTAAAGATGCCTAATCAACAAAAGTCCTTCTACTTGGTGAGCCAATTTTTTCCAACCTTTTTTGTGTATTTTTTATGAAGTGTGTATCCATGAGGTCTTTAACCTAATTGAACTAATCTCGAACCTTGAGTGGCGCCTACTAAGTAGTAAATACACACATATGCACACTGGCAAATCTAAGTTGATTTTGACGACAAGATAAGAGGAGAAAACCAATGCCTTATGTAACTCCACTAAATTTTTTCCAACTTTATTAGATGTGGCTCCTCATTAGCTGACAATAGGTAAACTATTGAATAATGGGTATAAAGGATCCAAATTGATTGTATAGATAAATTTCTCATTTTATTAACCGTAGATATGTATGATTATGCACGCATGAGACAGCCTTGAAGGTATTGTTGCTTTTTATAACTTAAAATAATTGAATATGACCAATTAACCACCAAGTACTACCAAATTCAATTTATAAATTATTTTTAGGTATCGTGACTCAAAGTAACAACCTTATGGTTCTCAGCTGGCCAAATCTAGGAGAGAAGTTCTGCACCAATCTTTGTAAGGCACATTTAGATGCATGCTAATTTCAGGTTCAAAGGAGATGGCATGTCTTAATGAGTTTTTTCCTTTTTTAATTTTTAGGTACATCAGCCAAGGAGGTTGGGACCGAAAAGAGCCCACATCATGGGAAGAAAAGCCTATTAATATATGGAAAGAAAAGGCTACACAAGTGAGAATAAAAAAATTGAGTTGTGATTTATTTTAGGTTCGGATTCATAAGTGGATCTAGGTTCGAGTTCAAAAATCTAAATTAGGTTCTAATTGATAAATGGGTTCGGTTCTAAATCTTTACATGTTGAAACGTGTCGACTTGGGACCGGATGATTGAATCTTTAATGTTGTGAATTGTAGGTCAAAATGAACTTTAATTGGTCTTTTTTGGTTTAATGTTGGAAGTAGCAGATTTGATGCATGGGTATAAATTGAATGATATTTTTACTTTAAGCGAAAAAAAATAATTAAAAAAGTTAAAATCGGTTGTGGAACTGGATCCGGTCCTCTAATCGGAACAAGATCCGATTTATCTTGTCAAAGCGGACTCTGAAACTAATAAAATAAATTCCAGGCCAAGATCCACTTCAAAGCTACAACTGTAATTTATAAATTACTGTTTTCGGGTCTAGTATGCTTTCGCTTGGAATCAACCCATTTACATTCTTAGAGTGATCCGTGGCTAGTAGATAAGTGAGATATGGGGTAACCAATTGACTGGGCAACAACTTGTTCTCTGTCTTAACGAGTTGATGTGGATTAAAAATATGATGAATATAATTAAGATCACATCTTATTTCTTATTTTTAGGAAAATAAGTTTAACAATCCTATAGGAGTAGATTTTTCTTTGAATCCATATATGATGAGTCTTAGGCCTGTGCATGTGGCTAACCATGGGAGAAGGATAGGAAAGTGACCTCTTGTTTTTTATATCTTCTTCTTTTTTTAACAACGATCCATCTAATTGTGCCTTTATTTGTTGTCTAGATATTCCATGTGACACGTGATGGTCTAACTCATGATAAATGTGAAGTCATTAATCAAACCATTTAGACATTTGCTGACATGTGGTGGATGGGCAGATGAAAATTGTATGATGACTAATTACATATGAAATAAATTTTAGGTTGATTTGTTGTCCTCTCCATTGAATAAAAAAGGATTCTAAGCAAACCATTGGACCGACTATTGATAGGCTTTCCTTGAGATGTAAGAGGTGGCAAATGGGTCGGGTCGGGTTGGGCTAAATGGGTCAAGCCCATTTATTAAACAGTGATAAAATGCTGACCCGCAGTGGACCCATTTATCAAATGGGTAAGAAACTCCTAACTTGCATCCCTATGAGTCAATCCAACCCGGCCCACTTTAACCTCCATAACCATTGCAGGTTACTCTGGTTGATTGTCCCATGTAACTCATATCCATCAAGTGGATATATTGACCCCAATTATAATTTCCTACCTTACTTAAACTAACTTATAAGTTTAACCTAAGCTTAGTTTCATTTTAACAACCATTTTAAGGTGCAAAACTTAGCTTTCCAATGATAAAAAGTGAGTCCAAGATCAATTAACTTTTTTATTTTTCATACATTGAGCCAATTGGTGCAAACTCTAGCCCTTTTGTGAATGTTTTGACGAAACCCAACTTCGTTTCATAAATATGATGTTCGTTACTTAATTTTCCATCCATAAAAGTTCGAGTCCAACTGGCCAAAGTCCATTCATCATTTTCTATCCCATGGATTGAAATATTAATCTTTGCAATTTAATTTTAGCTCTTTTTTTGTTTATGCCATGTCTATTGTATCCATATCCTAAAAAAGAAGAGCATATTAAAATTCTTTTAACTTAGCTAACAGAAAGCATACTTGAAGTGAAAAAAAAAGATTATTTAAACCTTGAGTATAGCATTTATTTTTTAAATAATGACTGTTGAAATAGAATAGCAGAAATAATAATAATAATATTATTATTATTATTATTATTATTTTCATTAAAAATATAACACTATCAAAATATTATGCTACAAAATTAAATGATAAGTTTCAGTTGGATACAAGCGGCTACAATAGAAAGAGTGTAACATTTGGCTCATTTAGGTTTTTCTCTCTTTGGGATTTGAACTAATAATTAAAATGTAAAATAAAATTTAAACTAGTCATGTAGGTTATGTAGGTCAACTCGAATATGACCCATTTATACAAGGGTGAGAAAATCTTGGCCCGTGACCACCACACATATTATGAAGGTCATATGTGGGTCAAGTCGAGTTAAGTTGCCAGGTCGAATTGTATCTTTCTTTCTCGAGATGTATATAATAATCGCGAGAGTGTTACTATTTCTTCTTATGCAGACCTTCCTCTCTAAACACAAACACAAAAACTTACACATACAAGGGGTGCTACGGGTGCTTAAACATATTTCTAAACACATCCTTTGTCAATGTAAGATAAGTATGGGAGACATGACAATGAAGAGTTTTGGTTGTTGATGAGGTAAAAATGTGATGTCAGGCAAATTAAATGGGCATGTTATTGTAAGGGAGGGCAAGCTAGCTTGCAATGGTTGACCAATAATATTATATATATATATATATATTTGTTGATTATTATTTATAGTTTCAAATACAATTTATTTCAATATTTTTTTGTAATACAAAAAAATTGTTAATTTTAAATATTTAATATTTTATTAGACTTTACTTTTCCATAACTTTGTGAGGATACTAATTCTCGGTTTGCTTTTGTTGCCCTACAATAGGAAGTACAACTTAACACTTTGCTGGCTAAGATTTGGTGAGTGGAGGAGGTTTGGCAACAAGAGAGAAATCCTCTGTCCAATCCAACAGATTTTACTTTTTCATAACTTTGTGAGGATACTAATTCTCGGTTTGCATTTGTTACCCTACAATAGGAAGTATAACTTAACACTTTGCTAGCTAAGATTTAGTGAGTGGAGGCTTTTAAGGCAGGTTTAGCAACAAGAGAGAAATCCTCTGTCCAATCCAATAGATTCCTCTTATCTTCTTATATAGTGCTTTCTTTACAAAGGATTTCTCATGAACAATATTCGGTGCAACCAGGTTCGCAACACCATTTATTATGTAGATTTTCATATGTTATATCCAACCATCATAAGTCTTTTACTATTTTCTTGCCATCCTTACTTAATCAAGCTATAAATTTTAAACCTCTAGCCAATTCTGGCCTTCTATAGGTGATGGAAGGTTTGGATTTTCACTGTGGGTCCCACAAAGTTTTAAAAAGTTATTTTTGTGTGGACATCTTTTATAAATATCTCAGAATATATGTTGAATCAACGGCTGAAAATTGACCCCATAGCCATTTTATAACTTTTTAATAAGATTAACGGTCTAGATCTTTCAAGTGGGACCCATAACATCAGTTTCCATAGTGAAAACGGTAACAAAAAAGTGCTCATCCAATTACCGTTCCAAGGAACTCATTACTACTCACACCTTCATTACTGTTAATCCAAAGAGGATGAGAATATTGCATCAAATAGTCAATGGACAACCCTTTTTGTGATATTTCCATAGTAACATAATGAATTAGGGGGCCAAATTTGATCCTCCAGCCGTTTGAGGACTTTTGATCATAATTAACGGTTTGGATTTTTAAGATGGGTCCCATGAAGTCCAAAAATTATGATCAAATGGTTAGAACATATTTTTGGAGATATCTCAAATTATATGAGGAATCAACGGTTGATATCTGACTTACTTGCCGTTTTGACTTTACAAACATGATTAACGATTCAGATCATTATTGTGGGACCCATAAGGTGGGTTTCCAAAGCAAAAAGGGTAACTTTTGAGTTATCACCCATTTCACTATTCATCTACAAATCCATTATTGCCTGGATTGTTAGAATGCAATGGGGGAGGTCGGACATGCATTCTCTTCAATTTTGAGGATTTTTTTCGTATTTTCAAGATTCCTCTCATACGGTTGGCTTTGTTGCCAAACTTGGGATTTACACGCAAATGAGGACAAACTGCAAGGAATCTGCTGCGTGGATGCTTCCCTAACATGCCTTTAAAGTGAAAATACAGAGAGTAGGCATTTTGGGACTCATTAACCACATGAAGAAATTCAAATGCCAGAGGGATAATAGCTGACATTGATTTAAAGAATCCATAACTTATAAAAAAATTTCAATAAGAAACTACACCAAACATACAAGCCAAAAATATTAAAATAATAGGACTCACTACAATGAATCCAAACAACTCACAACAACCCTTTTAAATTTTCTCTAAATTGAGAATTATATTTCGCTTCAATCAAAATATCACCCATGTCGGATTGATTACATGTAAAACTAATTACTGAAGCTTCATTGATTAATTAGTTTTGATCGTTTAATGGGCTATGATACCTACTATACACATAGATAGTTGAAATGGCAGTGATGAAAGCTAATTCATCAAGTCTTGCAAGGTGATGTTCAAAGAAGTAAATGAGATGACAATGCAAAGAAAGTGCGGATACTCCTGATTGCCTCACAATTCACACGTGTTTTTATGCAAGCGAGGAAAATGAGATTCTATAGTGGAGCCCACCTAATAAAATGTAAACTGTTAAAAAAGAAGCGCATTGTCCTGAGGTGCAAATTTTATTTAAATAAAAATTAGTCACACCACAAAATGGAGCATAATATCAAATACTCATCATATGCTTGACCTTAAAATGAAATGAATTCCTATTATAGTCTACCTACAAGAAGAAAATGTTGGATTTGATGTGCATATGCTCCAACTTTAAATGTATGAGTTTTCTCTTCCTCTACTCCTCTTTAATAATATTTGTTCCACATCGATTATTTTCTACTTCTCTTAAGTGGTTTATTAATATTTTTTTCTCCAGCTTATGGTGTTAAGCTTTCTAGTGGATATTGTGGTGGTTATCACAAGTGCCCGCACGCATCTAGTCGTGGCCTACGTGTGAGGCAGGCCTGGGCTGTGCGGATCTAGTTAGGCCCACCCGTTTGCACTTGGCCTGCTTGTTGGGTCGCTCAGTTTGGCCCTAAGCATAACTCTCTATTGGTTGCCTCCTCAGAACCCCTATATAAAGAATTTGCTTTCTTCCTTGCTTCTTTTTCTATGAGAAACTTCTTTGATTTTATTCTTTACTTCTCTTATGTCATTCTTCTTTCTTTACTTCTCTGATGTCATTCTTCTTTCTCTTTTACTTTGGTTTTATTGCTGTTGTGAGTCTACAAAAGTGGTCTCTTTGGTATTCAAGTATACTTTAGTCGATCAATTACACGGTTGTTGGATATTCTAATTAGGGAAGCCATCTTATCTTGAGGGAGACGTCCGTGAGTCAATCTGCATTTATATAAAGGTAAAATTTGTCTAAAGAAAGTGTCTCCAAAGACGTGATTCAACTACGAATTGTTTTTGTGACTCCTAATCTTTTTTCCAATTATTTGTTTTTGTAGTTATTATCAGTAATCCGTATACACCAAAATCCAATTAAAAATATATTCATTTTGCGCGGTTTTAGTTTTCAATAAGCAAATTGGACTCCAGTGTGGAGTTCTTAGTCCCCCTCCTCATTTTGAGGGGGACATTGAGATGGACCAAACTCAATGCAAAATTTATCAGGACAAAAATTCATAGAAATTAGTAATATCTAAAATAATATACAATTTGGATTATCCCCAAATTGAGAGCCAGTGTATAAACAGATTATGTTGAACGCAGGTGGACTCCAAGTTCTGAGACTAAAAAGTGCGCTATCCAGACATTTTCACCGGTAGGCAGAGCCTCAAATATGAGTCCCGCAAGCCAAGCTGAACCGCAATAGTTGTGGTTCTTTCTGCCCATTAATTTGAGCATATCTTTCTCTCCACCCGCATGCATTTATACAAGGAGTGGCCCAGCAACTTTATTAATTGATATTATCACACATTGGTATCTGATGAATGGACATGAAGTTACATCTGGTGCACATTAAATGGAGAGCACGATATGGATCAGGTGCTCATAAATGTGTCCCATCTTCAGACGCGGGTTTTGCCTGAGGGCGAGAGAAACTGTCCCTAATAAGGGAGAAACGTCCACCACAGTCCAGAAGCTCAAAACCACAGTCCAATCCGAGTTTAAGAAGATTTAAGAATACCACGTGATCGCTGCAGCCTGCAGGCATGGCATATTTGACGAATTGGGATTTAGTGACGAAATCGTACCAGCTGGTAGATTTCGACTTGATTTTACAACTGTAACTCTAGTTCACGCTTTATAAAGGATATCTAACAATTTAAAAGCAGTTCCTAGGACTTTTTACTTTAATGGAGAATATTTATTTGCACATGTACCTTATCAAAAAATTTTTTATAAGAACACGTTTACCAATTTTTAATTAAATCTGAATTTATTAGACCATTGGATCAACTATGCACCTATTTGAATGGAATAAATTTATGGATAACAGATAAAGGGGTTAGAGACATGTGATTGGGGCTAAACTTGATGTGTAGGGTGGTCCCGCATGGATCTTTCCATCTCCCATAGTCTCATCCCTTGGTGGGATCCACCATGGGCCCCACATAGGAATATTCACTGTCCTTTGGTGAGAGATATATGCACATGAATATTTTCCTACTTTAACTTTTTTAAAATACCAAAGTTATTCTACTCATTGAGCCATGATAACGCTTTGACATTCATCAAAGACGCTAGTTGTTTTGGTCATTGTATCGATGTTAAAGAAGAAAATGAGGAGAATGCAGAAAAACTAAAAGAGGATTTTATTTCAATGAAGGTTAGTTTGGATATTTAAAAAAAATCAAGGAAAAAAGTGAGCGAAAATAACTTCATAAATGGTTGTCCTTGATTCAAAACTTCTAAAAAAACTTAAGAACTAATTTGAAAATTTTTTAAACCTATATCATTATTTTAAATAAGGTAAAAACTTACGCCTTATTTGAAAAATTCTCTTTTTTATATACCCCTAAGGTTCTTAAAATTTATAAGTAGGCCCATGTGATTTAAGCATATGTAAATAGCCCCCTATTTTTTATTTTAATACCTGCTATGTTTCCAAAATTAGTATTCCTAATGAGAATGAGTTAGTATGCCTTTTTTTAAAAAAAATAAAAATAACAACTTTGCTCTTATATCCATTAAACAAAGCTAAGTATATTATTACTTATGAAAATACTATTTTTTAATCATAAGTGCTAATGGCCTCTCTCTCAATAACTCTCTCGCATGAATATGAAGTCTAATTATGTATTTTAAAACTTTCATCAATCTAATGATGGGTCATACATGGATTGGATCAATTATAACTCATTATAAGTACATGTGTCGATTGTCTGCATGATCTATTTGGATTTAATGAAATGAACCCTCCATTGAGAAAATTGAGTTTATGTAAAGTGATTCGCTTACACTAATTGTACTTGTTAATGTTACAAGCTTTAGAGAAAAAAAAAGTAAATGATTTTTAAATTATGCATATATAGATAAAATAGATGGTCAAAGAATTGTTTCACTTAAAAAAAATTGTGGTGATTTGAAGGCTATTAATTTATGCAATATGGAAGGCATTAAAATGAAAAGGCATGGCCCTATTTACAAATACTAAAACCATAGGAGACTATTTGTGAATCTTAGAAACCTTAGGCGGTTACATCCAAAAAGCTCTTATATATATATATATATATATATTAAAACAAGCTTCATGAGTTTTCTTAGGGTTTTTCTTATATGGTTACTATTGGCTGGTAGTTTTCGTATTTAATTATTAAATTGTAGATATTTTCTCAAAAATTCTCCGTATGGCTCTATTTTTGTGAGATTGCAAAAATTTTATTAAATCATGCAATATCACATAAAACCACACCTTTTTCTTTGTATTTCAATGCCCATTTTCAATATTATAATGTTTTACGATATCATAAAAATTGAGAAATATGGAAAACGTTTGTAGATATATCTTGACTTTGGTCTTTGGTCGTGTAAATCAATGACTGGTGGTGTCCAATTAGTAAAAAACTCTTTTGCCTTTTTTTCTTTGAGAAAAAAAAATTCTCCAGATATGACGATGGGAAAAGAATCCTACTCCCCTGGGCAAAAAAACCCAATGGGAAAAAGAAGCTTACTCTGCTTTGTGCAAAAAAAGAAACTCATGAATCAAATCTTATGCTAGCTAAATGTGTTAGTACATATGTTAGCTAAGTTTTGTTATTTTGTTAGACAGGATGTAAATTGGGACATGGCCTCTGCTATTTTTAGGGCTTGGGGTTAAGTCTATTTTGCTCATTGTTGCTTTTGTTTCTAGTTTTAATGAAATGTTCATTTACCAAAAAAAAAAAAAAAGAAAAATAGAATCAAACCCTAAATAGTTAAGTGAGAAGTGAGATATCCAACTAGCTAATTGTGTAACCCCTTTTTCTCAACTCAGTTCCTCAGTTATGGGTATAGAACTCCAAGCAGAGCATATTTATTAGAATGGAATCATTAAAAAATGAACCCCACTCATCTTCATATGATGTCTCTAAATTTTAATTTAACCAGAGTTGGTCTCACTAAAAAACTTTAGTCTCACTATAAAATTGAATATTTGATTAATACATTTTCAAATGCATTTAGTTATATGATAAAATGTAAATGGGATAAACTATCATTGAAGTAAAATTTAAGGATATCTTATTCACGGAAAGGGTGTTTTCTATTGTTTTGTTTTATTTTTATTTTTATTCTACATTATTTTCTAATTATATATGTATCCCTATGGCCTTTTGCTCAATATGACTATTTTCTCAAGTGAAACCCGCGCAAATGCACATTGAGCAAATATAGGGCAAGTTTAAGAACAAGACGCTACTTTATGCAAAATATGCGATCATGTATTCGCCAAAAGATCAGCAGATTTACTAAAAGCCTCTCCCACCCAAATTACGCCCCATCGTCTATTGGAGAAAAGAAAAAAAAAAGTCAACCATTAAACTAAATGTACCAGACGTCTGGGGTCACAATCTTTTTGAAAGCAGGGAGAATCATTTGCTACCACGAGGTTTTCAGTTTTTGTTTGTTGATTGGAAGTGCACAACGGAGATGGGGTTAGCAAATTTGATGATCCATTTGGGATAACCTTTCAGCGTAAGATTTCATTTAGGCAGCCAAATCTTAGTTTTTATTTCTTTCTAATTTTTAGGTTCTTTGGTTCCATCTATGTTTATATGTTATTTAAGTCATTTTATAAATTTATTACCTATTTTCTTGTAGTTTGGAGTCTAGTTAGTCTGATTTTACTAACTTTATTTTACTTGGGTGTTTTTCTCATTTATAAGAAATTCGAACTCACACACCCATCCACGCGATATATTTTTAACCTGGAGAGCATCAGCGAGAGACAAACTTATATTACTTTTACCATGCTACATTCAAGTTCAGTTAGAAGTCTTTATTTTTTTAAAAAAAACATTGTACATGAAATTCAGAACCATTAGTCTTATTTTACTTTTCAAATATTTATCATTATTATTATTATTATTATTTTCTATACATGTAAGGAATTGTAAACTACCTTAGTCCGAACCTAGCTTACTCTATCAGCCGAAGGGTCAACCTACAGTACTCCGCCCGTTGCCGTGCTGTGCCCATGTTACTTTTCAATGGACTCCCCCGTGCTTGGCCACAGGACACTATTAATTGTGTTCCACTGGCATGGTAGTCGCGTAGGGCGAGCTAGGACGCCCCTTACCTTGGTTTTTGTATTCTCAGTCAGAACTGTAGGATCTACGGTATTGGGGGACGGTGATTTTGACTTTTTTGCATGCCGGCACTGACTAGCTTCTAACTGACAATAATTATTGCATCTTTCCTACTTCCCCAATAAGATTTATGTTTCGAGCAGCCGTTGTTGAGCCATGGGCCCTGTAAAATGAGGCTTGGGCCCAATCCTATCGGCCAACGTTAAGGGAAAATTCCAACTATTTGTGTGCTGCTTTTGCTCCCCCCCCCCCCCCCACCACACACACACAAAATGGTTGGGATGTCTGCTTTTCCTGCTATTTGGCATTAGTTGGAATCTCCAGTTTTATTTTAGGAGTCTACAGTTTTAGTACTCTTTGATTGCATTAATCTATATATGATGTTCATGGGTGGTATCATGTATGATGTTCATGGGTGGTATCATGTATTCGAGATCTTACGATTGGCCTTATAAGGTTTGTGAGGTGCGGTCCAAGAGTTCCATGCCATAAGGAAAAAAAAAAGGAACAAGAAAAGAAAACACCAATACAGACCACCCCGGACATGGAATTTATTGAATGAGAGGAGAGAAAAATTACTTCCCCAAAGTGGTTTCAATGTTGTAGATAAGTACTGCTTGTTGGATGATTTTGAATTATCATGATGAAAAGTTCCAATAACATGGATAATAGAACCCGCATGGATAAGTAATTAAGGTCACATTTCACAAAGAAATATTTCAGAAAAAGATTTTTGCTTTCCATGAATCATGGAAATCCAAGTTTGGCACTTGTAAAAAGCACATCATCGTTAGATTATGAATGGATTTCAAGGCTCCACCTGAATCATTTACCAAACCTCGTAAAAAACATGCAGCATCATTAGATTATTTTGTTTGTGCAAGGGTTGGAGTTTTAGGGTTTCATCATTTTAAAATGAGCCCATTACATTGAAACAAAAGAGAGAACATCTGTATGTATTCGAGTTGATTTTGATTTCCGCAATTTGATGTTATCTGCTCAATAAATACCTAAATCGTAGTATTATCTTCATCTAATACTATTTCTAGCATCTACATTTTCTTCATGATCGGATATGCAAAAAAGTCAAAAAGCAATCAAGTCCTATTTCTTGCAGTGCCATTCCTTTTTCTCACAGTGGCAGCGACACATTTACCCTGTGAATTCCTACCTATTTTAATTTCATATTGGTAAAGCATAATTCACCACCGGATTCAATCGCAGAGTTTTTTTTTTTTTTTTTTGGTTTTCTACTGCTAATCAATTACAGATTAGTTAGAATGATCCGATTAGAGTAATGCTTTATACACATCACTTACATTGTTTCGATCCTTGCGGTCCCAGACATGGAGATAAATTCCTAAGTTGAAGGATGGAACACAGAATGTGACCCACCTTTTGGAAATCCAAACCCTTCAAAATCAACACCCACACTGTTCATAGGATGACCCAAACTTCTAATCTAATAAGAGCTGCTACTGTTAAATTAATTATATAATAAATAATAGAGAAAATTACTAAAAAAATACCACCTTAGATGTTGAGTGCATAAAAAAGGTCCCCATACTTTCTCTCTAACAATGGAGGCCATCCTGCCTCATAGTTCCTCTCTAACAATAATGGCCATCCTGCCAATTTTCCCTTTTATTTAAATGACAATATCCTATGGTTTATACAACCATATGATTAGTTAATTAATTAATTAATTAATTAATATTTTTTTGATGGCCCAAGGTATCCTTCGTCATTCTAGCCTAGGAACTGTGGCATTTGACCTAGGGGTTACCTAATTCTGACGAGTAGAGACTATTTATTGAGGGGTATATATATAGCCACATACATAGTAGCCAGATAACGCAAGAGGTGTGAGTTAAACTTGAAACCTTGAGAAGTAAACCCAAGGCTTAAACCATTTATGATTAAATATTAATCAATTGTATAAAATGATTAAAGGATATTGACAATATAATTGGCCTTATACTTGACAATTGGCCCAAAATGGTCAAAATTTATATAATTTCAACAAAATTGTTCGTACACGAAATGACATTCTAGAAGTGATGATTTTACCCTTAAACGCTTCGATATCGTAAGGTAATATATTGAACCGTTCAATATCGCGGGGTTGTCGGATATCACACCATGTGATATTGCCCAACCATACGATATTGCATAATTTTCTCTTCCTACCTAGCCCCAAAATGCACATCTTCACCCTGAATTCAAAACTTGATTTTCTGTTTAACATTTCTACTTGTTGCGGGTTGCTAAATTAGAGCACTCACAATATTTACCTCAGACTCAATGAACTAGTTTTGACTGCTGTTGTTTTTCTCTATTTGCTGGAGAGCAACAATTGATTCTACTCTATTCAGTAGAAAGAAAGAAGGTGCAATATCCTTTAGACTTGGTATATTGCAGCATGTAATATCCTACAATCTCAGAATATAGCACAATTTAAGAGTAGAATTGGCAATTTCAAAACGTACCCAATTTCAACAATTTTTGAAGAATTATCAGATATAAGAGCAGTATGATAAATATCTCTTATTAAAAAAAATCATATATATATTATTAATCATATTAATTTATTAGTCGGCCTCCTCGGACAATGTCCTCTCAAAATCGAGGATGTTGAGAGGTAGCCGACAAGTGGACGCGGAGTATCAAGTGTGGGCCACTGCTCCATTTCTTTCATAGTTTTAGTTTATTTAATGCTGTGTGTGCATGGATGGATCAGGGATCCCACCCTGTACTCTACACCATCTTATTTAAATCAGCATTTATTAATTATTAGTGTCACTCCATTCTTGTAACAGTCCGCACCATCCTTCTCTTTTTTCTGTCCAGTTCTCTTGTAGACCGTCTTTGGAAATTATTAGTTCCATGAAAATGTCTTACTGACGAGTAAGGACTGTCTCATATCCCTTGTGACTTGTGAGATACAAGCATTTTTTCTACAAGATATTTTAAATTGGAGATCTTACTCTGGAAAACAAATATGATCTATATATATATATATAAAAATATTCATGTGCATATGTCCCTCATACAAATAGTGAAGGACACTTCATATTTATAAAGTATTAATACGCATATATCCCTTACCATTTTTTTGTGAGAACTTTACGTGAGACCTATGGTATGGTCCATTCAAATAGACCACACACACAATTCCCTTGAATCGAACCCGTTTACTAATTTTTGGTCAAATACAAATTTATTGGACCGTTGGATCAACTATGCACCCATTCGAATGGAATAAATTTGTGGGTCATGGATGAAGGGGTTAGGGACATGTGATTGGGGCTAAACTTGGTATCTAGGGTGGTCCCGCATGGATCTTTTCATTTCCCCCGGTCTCATTCCTTGGTGGGGTCCATCATGGGCCCCACAGAGGAGTATGCACAGTCCCTTGGTGAGGGACATATGCACATGAATATCCGGGGAATATTTATGTGTATATATTTCTCATCATTTTTTTGTGAGAACTCTAGATGGGACCCACTATATGGTCCATCTAAATGGACCATACATACGACCCCTTTGAATTGAATCCGTTTACCAATTTTTAGTCAAATTCGAATCCATTTGACCGTTGGATCGACTATGCACTCATTCAAATGGAATGAATTTGTGGGGTCATGGATGAAGGAATTAGGGACATGTAATTGGGGCCAAACTTGGTATCTAGGGCGGTCTCACATAAATCTTTCCATTCCTCTCTGTCTCATCCCTTGGTGGGGTTCACCACGGGCCCTACAAAAGAGTATGCACGGTCTTTTAGTGAGGGACATATGCACTTGAATATTCCCCATATATATTTGTGTGTAGTTTTTTTTTCCAAGTATGTATTATATTTGATAAATGTTATTGTAAGGCTAAAACATTTTAGAGGAAACTTTGGCTATACTCATACAAGAGTGCACTGCTAGGTTTCTTATAACCTCCAAAGATGAAGGGTTCAAGGTTGCAATTTGATTTTTTTAAAATGCAATATAATTAACAATTGTGGGGAGAAAAAAAAAAATCAAAGAACTGTAAATCAACCAACCGCAAAAAAAAAAGGTACATGATTTTTTACAGGAAAACCTAATACCAGAAAAAACTACGAGTTTTAAGGACTATTCAATTCCATAGCACTATGAAATTGAATAATTATAAGAAACTCACAAATACTTTCCAGCTACAACCTAAGGACTGTAGTACTCTCACTTACTAATGACCGCGCAATTCACCATTCATCCATTCCTCGTGCTCAAATCCACACACTTTGAATCTGCAAGGTGAACGAATCTTCCATATAAGTAAAAGCAACAATTCCTAGACGTTGAGAATTTCAGCAAACTCTCCAATGGATGCTTTAGAGAAGAAAGGTAATCTCCAAAATGTTTTTTGAATTTAGAATGAGGAGATTGGTGCCTTAGGGTTGAGAAAAAAACCCTTTAAATAACTCATAATCTGTGCCTAAGAGTTTGACTCTATGTAGAACTAAAACACGCAGTCTTCGCACAAAAAGGAAAGTGATCAGCACAGAAAACTGGAAAAAGTTCCTTGGTTCGTTCAAATGAATGCCTCTTGGTTCAAATGAACCAAGTCTTTGTTTGAGGGCTTTTTAGTTTACGTTAGGTTCGTCCGAATGAGCAGCTCTTGGTTCAAACAAGCCAAGTTTCTGTGCCCATAAGTGATCTTCACGATTCAAAGCGTCCAATGATGCACACTACAGTCTAGTCTAAAAATTTTAAAATCACAACTGAATTAAATATTGAGTTTTGTTCGACCTATGAATTAGCCAACTGTGCCCATAAGTGATCTTCACGATTTAAAGCTTCCAATGACGCACACTATAGTCCAATATAAAAATTTTAAAATTACAACTAAATTAAACCTTGAGTTTTGTTTGACCTATGAATTAGCAAACACGCATGATCCTAACAATCTCTCCCTTTGGCAATTTATAGACAAAACTCCCTAGACATTACAAATATTCTACCCATCAAATAAAACGAGAAATTACATTGTATATTTGAAACAAAACCAAAACAATTTGTTCCTGTAGCAAATCTAAAGATTATAGCTGACCTTATACCTATTTGTCTCCCCTTTTTGTCCATAATTGATAAAATAATAATAATAATCTTTGTGCAACATATTTGTCAATTATCTGTAATTGTTACTCCCCCTTATTGTCATCTTCTCTTTTCAGCTTGAGGGGTGGGGGCTTAACCTTAAAAATCAAGGGTTCTTAAATTTTGGTACCTACACTTGTGAATTTGGAGTATTCAATGCAGTGTGCACCGCATCATTAGGTAAGTCAGACTTCCTGACCCTGATGTCTTTAGTCTTGATATTTGGCAGAGACAACTACTTCTTCCATTACTGATTTCTTATTGAATTTCTCAGCTTATTGTAATGAGGATAAATGTATCCTTTGATTCCACAATGATGACATGTGAGAACGAATACAGGATATGACACATTCTTCTTCGAAGTACTGGCAACGGGATTAACAAATGTTGATTTTGTAACAATAGAACTTTAACAAAAACTGTTTTACCTTTGGCATTCGAAGTAGAAGCACCATGATCATAACCAATTCCATATCTGTCACTTGGTACCTTCTGATTGTACAAGATGTCATCATGTTTCTTCAATTTATTATTCATCTTGTTCAACGAAGCTTCTGTGATGATTAGCTCTTCAGACATCATTTTGATTTTGTCATTCAAATCAGCTTTTTCTGTCTTACCTGCCCGCAGCTTTATCTTTAAAGATTTCATCTCTTGTGCAAATTACTTAATATCATCATTCAACAATTTATATTTTTAATTTGCATTAGTCATCTTGTTAGCTACAATATTCTTCAAAATTTCTAAGAAATTCACCTTTGCAAGTGCTTTTTCTAATTCTTCCTTGAGAGAGAAATATGATGTTCTGCAGCTTTCCACTTGAGGGTTATCTTCTTGTTAAACTTGGTCATCTTCACATAGTCTCTCAACAAGGAGTTGTATACTTCCTCCCAATCCTTTTCAGTATTTAACACTACATTATTATCAACATCAAAACCATTGTCAGATGTGTCATGTGAAGAGAGAAAGGTAGATTTAGCATAAAAGCTGTAAACTTAGAACTAGCAGCGTCAGGGGCAAATTATCGATCTAAGTATTTTCTTTTTTTTCAGAAGAATCATCCCATGTTGCTGCTAGAACCTTACGTTTGGTCTTCAATTTTCTATTTACACATGGTTAACAACATGATCAAACCTTTAGCATTTAAAGCACTGAACAAATTTAGAAGCCTTATTCTCAAATTTAGAAAATTTCAAGTTAGATCTTTTCCCTTTCATATATTTCTCAAATTTCTTCATGAATTTATTTGCAAATTGAAAATCAATTTCCTTAAAATCAAAATCTGATTTCTCTTCAACATCCTTTACTGAGTCTTTGAAAAACTTTAAAGCAATGCCTTTATATTTTTTACTAGCCCTATAGTTTGCCTCAAAGGTTTAGAGACTTCCAACCAACTAATCTACCTTGAAGGCATTCAAATCCCTACTCTTCTCAATAGCCATAACCTTTACATCAAGCCTTTCAGTTAGGAACCTTAAAATTTTCTTAAAAATCTTATTTTCATGAATTGAATCACCTAAATTAAAACTAGAATTGACAATATCACTCAATTTGGCATAGAAATCATGAAAGGTCTCATCATCTTCCATTATCAAGGTTTCAAAGGAAGTAGTCAATTTTTGGAGTTTTGTTTGTTTAACAGTGATGATTCCCTCATGAAGAATCTGTAGAATGTCCCATGCTTCCTTAGTAGACATGCAGGTAAAGATCCTTCGGAACTCAGACGTCGAGACTCCATTATAGATTGCATTGATAATCTTATTGTTACAGTTAGAAGCTTACTTGTCCTCTTTAGTCCATTGTGCTTTAGATTTGGGAATTGCTTTCCTGTCAAACACAATCGTGGGTATGGTATAGCCAATTTTAATAGAGTCCCAGACCTTATATCAATGGATTTGAAAAAGACAATCATTCTAATTTTCCAGTAAGCATAATTTGATTTATCTAACAAAGGTGGCTTAGTGGTCAATGTCCATTAGTGGTTGAATTCCATTATAGAAATCTCAATAGATCTATATACAACAGATTTGTGTGATTGGCTCTAATACCACTTGAGGGTTTTTTAGAACCTCCAAAGATGAAAGGTTCAAGGTCCTAATTTGATTTTCTAGAATGAAGTCCAATTAGTAATGGTGGACAAATAAAAGAACTATAAATCAATCAATTGTAAGAAGAAGAAGCACACAATTTTTTACGTGGAAACCCAATATGGTAAAAAACCACGACTTGGGGCAATGGAAACCAAGCACTATGAAATTGAATAATTTCAAGATACTCACAATTCCTTTCCAGTTAACCATAACCTAAGGACTATAAAACTCTCATTTACTGATAACCACGCCATTCACCATTCCTCTATTCCTCGTGCTTGAATCAACATACTTTGAATCCGCAAGGTGAATGAATCTTCCACGCAAGTAGAAGCAGCAATCTTTAGAAGCGTAGAACTTCAGCAAACTCTCCAATGGATGTACTAGAGAAGAAGGGTAATCTCCAAAATGTTTTCTAAACTTGGAACAAAGAGATTGATGTCTTAGGGTTGAGAGAGAAACTATTTAAATAACCCACAATTCGTGCCTTAAGGTTAGAATCATGTAGAACTAAAATAGGCAGTCTTGGCAAAAAAGAAAAGTGAACTGCCCAGGAAATTGGAAAAAGTTCTGTGGTTCGCTCAAACAAACAGCTCTTGGTTAGAACAAACCAAGTCTTTGTTTGCCGGCTCTTCAGTTTACATTAGGTTCGTTTGAATGAGCAACTCTTAGTTCGAATGACCTAAGTTTATGTGTTCACATGTGATCTTTGCGATTCAGAGCTTTCGATTATGCACACAACAGTTCAATCTAAAACATTAAAAATTACAATTCAATTGAAACCCAAGTTTTGTCCAACCCATGAATTAGCCAATACTTATAATCATAACAACTATTTATTCGTGTTTTGGATTTTAAATAGGTGAGCTCCATGTGGGATAAGACATCATAATATTTTAGTTGAGTGTATTGCTTCTATTAAATCCTATAGTTGGGTGAAATCATAAAAGAGTCAAACTATGCACAAGGAGAGATTTATTTTGAGTGATTCATATTGAAAGTGGGTTTCCTCCTGTGTGGACACATGACCAAAGGAAATGAGATTGCTTTGGGAAGGGCTCAAATGGATTTCTAGATTTTGCAAGTGAATGATAGCAAGACGAAGGCTGTTTAACGAAGAAACGAACCACTAAAATAGCTACAATTATTTCTCTGTAAATACAATTTACTATTTTACACCTAGCATTTGTATGGGGCTGTTCATTGTATGGTTTTCAGCCCACTTGTATCAAATCACTAGGGTATGGAGATTAGAAGGCCACATCATTGAGCTAGAATGAGACCAATCTGATGGTGAAGGCCGTTGGATTGGAGACCCAAAGCATTAAGCGTCTCTCCACTATTGGTTGCAATTATCAGGCATGTGGGGATCGTTACTTATAACAATTGCTTAGAGATTTTCCAGGTATAAGGTGCTTGTGTCTCGGCTACTTTTCACATCATGTTTAGTAAATGTGATGGTATTCATTGGATAATGCCAACAACAAGCCATGCGAGCACGTATATGCAGCTGATATTCCTTGGAAAATGTGAAATTATGGAAATGCTTTTTCATGCTACAGTAAATCTACATTTTAGTTGGGAAAAGCGCAAAACTGAGCAAAATTTTTTGTGATTCCATAGAAAAACTTTTCCCATAAGGGGTTTGAAAAAAAATCGCGGAAGAGGAAAAACATCTGCAGAAATGATTTTCTATGGATGTAAAGGATTAGTATTTTGAATAACAGGTTTGGTAGTGAGATGTTCAATAAAAGGTAATGTACTTGGATTTGTGGATATGGTAAGGTAAAAGCTCAAAAGATACTGGAAAATAACGATGTTTTGGTAGTCTATTTCAACATAGAGAAAACAAGCGGAGAAGAAAGGCTGGTGAACACAGTGGATGCTATAAAAAAAAAACAAAGGACTATGGACAGTTTTCTTCGACTCCATTCCCTTTTCTCTACATCTAAAAGAGCTGTGAGAATTCTAGCTAACTATGGCGAGGAGGACTTTTGTAGAGCATGAAGTCATCAAACGCGTTATTGCATTATTCACTGCCCTACATATCGACATGTTGGGGTTGCAACTTGCCAGGCATGAACATCTATACTGCAGCTTAAAAAACCATGACCACATGCAATCACCAATACAACATGATTGATTTTTCCTGTTTTTTCTGACTGATGTGGGACTACTGGCAAAGCAAGTTTTCAACTTCCAAACTGAGGAGTATCTACACTAACGCAGGACCATGCGAGGGACCCTCAGAGGATCGCTGCTCAACCAAGTTGGCTTACAACAGGCAATGGATGAAGCTTTCATGCATCATAACGTTAAGAAAGGTTATGTAGCCCACGTGCTGTGGCAGCAAAATTTACTGATTGAGGCCTGAACTTTTTAATGTTGCGAGCCAAGCTGTGGAGAACAAGTCGGTTAATGCCAACTCCAGGGTAGAGACGGGGGGTGGTTCAAAGGGATATTGACAACTCTCGGCAGGGTGTTGAGAGGGTGTATCCTTGGGAAGGTTTCATTAATCATTTTTGTTAGTGTGGTACACTGCTCCTATACCACTTTTTATCTCTTTTTCTCTTCCTCTTTTAATGAAAGCTTTTGTTACCGATAAAACCGATATATATATATATATATATCAGCCTGATTTGCCTCAAAGTTTAATGGTACCTTTTTAGAATTTAGTCATTTAACACCATTACACTGGTGGAAGCTACTGTGTTCAAAGAGCTCAAATAGTGGTGTTTCCTCTGGAATTTGCTGTACCTAGCACCATGATTTAAGCACTGGTGAGTAAAAGCAGCAGATATTGGCTTTCTGCATTATCGATTGGTCAGGAAGTTAAGGGCCTATGGCTATGGGTCCAACAGTCCATTAAAGCCCAATCGGAGAAAAAAACTAATATATATACCACAGTTAAAAAAAAAAAAGCATTTTAAAATCAATTTCATACAGATATCCTATGTGTGGGGCTAAACTTGGAAATTTTACGTTTAAACAAAGCTCCAAAACAACACATAACAGAAACCTATCTTAATTATATGAAAACAATAAAATAACAAGTGTGTACCAGATTGCAGAAACAATAAAATAACCAGTGTGTGCCAGAATGCAGACCATCTCTTAAAATTTTTTTAATACGACGATGAGAGTCCGAATTTAATGTCAAAGCATTAACCATTGAAAGAAGTGGCATAATGACTTCATTTTTCATTAACTGTATTCACTGAAATGAAACTCCTGCTGAGCATAGACATACAGGTACTATAACCCAAAGTTTGAGCTTTGAGTACATTTTTCTTTGTCATATTTTCTTTGAGCAAATGGTTATACTGCCTCAACCTACCCCCAACACGTTTGATTGAAGAATCCCATGACTTTAACACACCAAATCATGACCTCAAATATGATTGCACTGGCTTGAGTATTGTATGAAGTAAAGCTTAGAAAAAGAAAAAATCTTTCTCAACTCCAGATTTAGGTTCTTGATACACAGATTATAGTTGGAGCATGATAATCAACCAATGAAACTCCATTGGAGTATAGTAGTGATACCTGAACCTCATCGAATTATGTTGTGCATGTGCGGAAGTATGTAATCTACAATAAACAAACAAGCCACGCACAAGAAGAGAATGCAGAGGAGATTTACGAGGTTCACCCAAACTAGGGCTATCTCTACGAGTACAGATACGATACCATCTTCATTATCACAAGCAAAGGCATATAGAGATACTCATGCTCTCATCGTCTCTCCTACATTGTGTGGAAACACCACGGGCAAGAGAGGGCACTCTCTTCAGTGTAAGATCTAAGGTTACATATTACATCATTATATAATCGTCGCTTTCTTAGCCTCCAAGAAAGCTCCAGTACAATTACCAAATTACCCATGACCTTAACCCAGTCCTTAGCTAACCCAATGGACCATCAAGTTTAAACCGGAATACAAGATATAAACCTAACAATCTCCACCTTGTCTTGGATTCTGCACAACTCGAGCCACTAGGAGATAAAACCGGCAATATCTTTACGTATTTAGATGACAAGTACGTCATTGCACCAATGGCGTAATCTTCTATCTAGTTTAAACCCAACAATCTCCACCTTAGCTTGAATTCCGAAACACGAGCCACCAAGAGATAAAACTGATAATGTCTTCACGTACGTTGCTGAATGGTTCGTCACTGCACCAATGGTGCAATTTTCTTCCTTCACCACTCTAACATGTTGAACCAGCAAATGAACTTTGAGCAAAGTTCACATTCTTGTAAAACTCCACTTCGAATTTGAAGCTTGAATCTATTGACAAATCCGAGTGATTTTTGGATCACTCACAAATTAGTCTTCAAATTGATTTAATTTCAGCACCACTGCGAAGATCTCATTACCATGAGTACGCTGGAAGCAACAGATCCGAAATCCGACTTCAAATGGCTCCGATATAGCAAAAAACAGTTTTTCGCGCTTCGATCGGTCAAACTCCTCCGTTGACCATTAAACAGTCAGTCTCCCTCTTCCACTTCGTTGATCTGCTCCAAACGAGTCCATAGGTAGAAATAGATCTTCGATCATACGTTGGATGATCAAGACATTGCAACGGAAAGTTTCAACCGTCATTCCCAGTCAAACTACCTTTGACCGTATGAATCTACTGACATGTGCTAACATTAGTGACTACTACTGGTGGCTGATGGACTAGGCTACAGAGACCAAACTTCTTGTTCTCAAAGAACGCAGCAACCAAGAAAGCCCCGGTATAATTATCAAAATACCCATGACCTTAACTTGGTCCTTGGCTAACCTTATGGACCATCCGGTTTAAACCGGAATACAAGACATAAACCCAACAGATTCAAATGAAGACAAAGTTAAAGAAATAACAGTAGTGGCATGGTGGCTTACTCCACAGGGAATTCTAAAGTTCATGTGTAGGCCTGAACTAGAAAGTCAAACCCCAAAACATCAGGAACCACCTTCCAAATCACATAATTGGGAAAAAAACTGCAATTAGCATATTTAAGTTTGAATGTGTGTGCATTTTTTTTATATGCCTAACAGACAATTGGGATATCATGCTGGTACTGGTACTTGCTAGTGCACCAATATTTGTGAGGTACAAGTTTAGCATATCCTATAATACAAAGTCGATCTATTGGAAATGTATGTAAGCAATGATATATTCATAAACTTAGAAATACTGAAGAAAAGAATCAATACTACATAAACTTAATATAATATGAAACTAATGTTATGGATGGGATAGACATATCCACATTCATGTCTTAGATTTCAGAAAGTGAGGAATTATATCTTGATCCTCATATCTGTTAGAGACAACAGTCGAAAGTAGCATAGCAAGAATAATTGCCAAGGCTCTCCTAAATAAGTAGCCTTTTCTATAGCAACTCTCACATGACGAGCTAAATTATATGTTGGCATTACCTTCATCAGGTGCCCCTTCCAGCAATCACTTTATCCACTGAATGCTCTGTTAAAATGGAAAAGAAGAAAGTTAATGAAGTGGTGAGCCACTAGGGTTGCAGTAGGACCAAGCCAGCATCAGATCACCCACTTCAGGTTGGATTGAGGGTTGAGGAGGCTTGCCATTGGCCAAAATTTGTAAAATCCTGACCAGCAGCTGCTTATTTTGCCTGAATGGCAGAAAGGCTGAACCAGCCAGCATAACTTTCTAAAAATAACATTGGAATTAGAAAGTGGCTAGCAGTTCAGGCCAAGGGTGGGGCCCTGAATCCTTATCTGGCAAGGCAGGCTGGATACAAGTCCAACTCTTTAGCGACCCAGCTAAACCGAATCCAGTTGCAACCCTACAAGAAAATCAGATGCCAAATGAGAAGTAAGCTTATTTTCATTCGTACTTGGTCTAACAATGTATAATGAATGTAGGTTCATATGCTCCGCTAACGCGTTAAGATCATACAGTATGACTCATAGATTAGAGGAATCCCAGCTATCATAAACTGCCTTGATGATCTTCTCATGAAGTATGGCTCCTGAGCAAGCAACTATACCTCGATCGAGGCCTTCAAGATATATACCTTTCGAAAAATCTAAGGGCCGCCCTCCAGCATCAGTAACCACACCTCCAGCCTCTTCTATGATCAGAACGCCAGCTGCATGATCCCATATCTTCTCTTTGTATCCTGCCCTTGCAAACTTCATGAATATCTCTGCATCTCCTCGAGCGATTGCTGCATACTTAACCATGCTGTAGACACGCAGTGGCTGCTTTCTAGAATTGGCCCATGAAAAGAAAAGATCAGCTAAGATCCTTATCCCACAAAACTCTATGTTGCACAAGCTTGTATTTTTTAAGTGCTACAGAATAATGTAATTATAAACATAAACTTCCACACTTGGTCAGGTTGTGAGACCAATAACATTGCAATGATGTGCTTAGTTGTCAATACCACTTCAATGGATGTTTTGTCTTTTGGAACAAATCTCTTGGTGATACAGGCATCTTATGTTCAGGAAATCACTTCTCTTAGTAAAATGAAAAAAAATGGATGCACTCTTTCAAACCCTAGAAATCACTTCTCTTTAAAATGAAACAAGAAAAAAACCCCCTAGAAATCACTTCTCCTAGTAAAATGAAAAAAATGGATGCACTCTTTCAAACCCTATGCTTTTTTTCCGCAATCCACTACGGGGCACACTCTTTTTTTTTTTTTTTTTAATAATTTTGGGGGGCTAATTATGGGAACAAATCCAGACTTGGTCAGGTTGTGAGACCAATAACATTGCAATGATGTGCTTAGTTGTCAATACCACTTCAATGGATGTTTTGTCTTTTGGAACAAATCTCTTGGTGATACAGGCATCTTATGTTCAGGAAATCAATCACTTCTCTTAGTAAAATGAAAAAAAATGGATGCACTCTTTCAAACCCTAGAAATCACTGCTCTTTAAAATGAAACAAAAAAAAAAAAAAAAAAACCCCCCTAGAAATCACTTCTCCTAGTAAAATGAAAAAAATGGATGCACTCTTTCAAACCCTATGCTTTTTTTCCACAATCCACTACGGGGCACACTCTTTTTTTTTTTTTTATAATTTTGGGGGGCTAATTATGGGAACAAATCCAGACTCCACCCGACTCAGACTCAACCATGGCTGATGAGCGCCAGTCCAATCTTTCAATCCGTCATCCCCTCCTATAAACTTCATTACTGATCAGAGTTTACTACTGAAGGGAATCTCTGATAATAACTTTAATGTAGTGGATATAATAATTTAAGAAAACATAAAACAGTTACAACCTGGATCAAAATAGTGGCTGCTATGCTACCTCAACCATTGCAGCCAACACCACGCTGATATTTAGGAAACAGAACTGCTCACTGCCCTTTTTTTTTTTTTTTTTTTGGTAAAGACACTGCTCACTTCCTTGGCAGTGTGTATAGCTCCACAGTGGCCATATGGCTGCCACATGGCAGTCATCTGATGACAATCTCATATCTCCTTTTCGTATTTATTCTATGGGAATTTAAGCCCTTCTTCTCTCCAACCAACCTTCTTCCAACTCTCTTCTGTCCTTTCCTACTTAACAAAAAAATCCAGAAAAACATGAGAACTCATTGGATTGAAGCCAATATGGCTGTATTGTTTTTCTGAAGGATAATTCTCTAGGTATCAAGACTTACAATTTTTATCAATATTATTTCGGTTATTTCACCTTTTCTATTCATGAAACACTGGAAAATGCATTATAAATATTACTTCGGTTATTTCTCCTTTTCTTGTCATGAAACACTTGAAAATGCATTAGCTGTTGAACTATATTCCCCATAGATCAATGTTATTATTTTATAATCATATATGTAATGGAGGGTCCTCTACATTGCCTACAATTCTTCTAACATTTTCCAATATTTTGGATTTTTTATAGTACATTTTCGATTACACCACTATGCTAAAAATGACTGCAACTACTACATAGATTGTTTACTGCCAACCGCTACTCCCACTGCAACCACTAAGAAAAAAAAATTTTCAATAGACTATCATAATTGCCTTCATTTGCTGCTTTGTCAGTTTAATGATTTACCATTTGTTGTTTCTGTATATAGGTTGACGGCTCCTCAAGGAAAATGGATAGGCCGAAGACAACATGAATGGAAGTAACAAGAATTTATCTGAAAAAGCGCAACCAATCATAGGATTTGGCCTAGAATAAATTACAATTAAACAGAATTCATGTGCTTGACCCCAACACAGTTAGGACAAAAGAAAAATGACATCAAGAGATAGACAAAACAGGGAGGTTTACCAAGCCAGTAAATTGAAGAAAGGCTATGATACACGGACTCGTCTAAAACCATGACGCACCCGCACCTGACACATATGCACCCACACTCGATACTTGTGCTGATACTTCATTTCTAAGGTATTTGACACGCTTTCTTGAGGCGCACCCGCACCCGATACGCACCCGCATCCGATACTAATGTCGAGTACGTGTAACATAGAAAATAGGCTTCAGAGAGTCACAAGGTTTGGTCTCTAGAGTTAAGAGGAGGAACAGTGACTGCAGGGTGAAATAACTCAGTGATAAATGAAGATTATGTCATCGAATGTTAAGAAGAACAGGGAGTGTGATTCAAAGGGCAATTATTAAAGAAAGCATTAGGAAGTTCAGAGCAGATATTGTTCTCTTGCAGGAGACAAAAGTTAGCTGTATGGAGGATAGAATTATTTGGGAATTTCTGAGCAGGAAATTTGTCAAATTTAATTCTCTTGGAGCCATAGGGGGTATCTGGTTAATGTGGAACAGCAACAACTTTTGCTATAATAGAGTGTTGGGCGGGTCAGTTTGCAATCCCCACTATAGTAGAAGACCTGGTAATCCACAAAGAATCGGCAATCACTGCTGTCTATGCTGTCTATGGGCCAATTGACTAAGACTTAGGCCTGATTTCTGGAGGGAGCTAAATGCTATAAGGACTAGGTGGTCAGATCCTTGGTGCATAGGAGGTGACTGAAGCGTAGTCAGATTTTTGTAGGACAGATTGGGAGAATGCAATATTTCACAGATAAGAGATTGTTTTCAGCCTGGACCAATTCCAAATCTTTGTTGGATTTGAGACTTAATGTTAACGGCAGTTCCTTCACATGGTCAAATCACCAATCCCCCACTTTGATGGCCAGGCTGGATAGATTTTTGTTTTCTGGAGAATGTGCAAACTTATATCCACATTCTTATCAGATAGCTCTTCCGAAGCCTATTTCTGATCATTGTCCTATTATGCTGGATTCGACAAATGAGAGATAGGAGCCACATCCATTCAGATTTAAATCCAGTTGGCTCCTCAAGGACCACTTCATGAAGATGATCAGAACTTGGTGGAAGGATATTACAGTGGATGGGTGGGCCGGCTACAGGCCTGCATTGAAATTTAAAAAGGTGAAGATCAGAATTAAAGAATGGTCAGTTCAGCACTACAGTAATGTGGAACAGAATAAGTTTAGGATTCTGCAAAACATCCAAGACTTAGATTGCAAGGAGGAACAGGCTCAGCTGTCTTCGGAAGAAATAAATCATAGATATCATCTCAAGATTCTCTTGCAAAGAAAGATTTAGGAAGAAGAAATAAAATGGAAGTAAAGATACAGATGTGTATGGCTCTCAGAGGGTGACAAAAACAAGAAATTTTTTCATAGTTCGGTGTCAGCAAGAAATAGGTTCAACAGCATTTCAGTTCTGATGGATGGAGATAGCCGTTTGGAAAACAGAGAAGAAATAGTCGTGCACATAGTTCGATTTTTAAAGCAGTTCATATTACAAAGAGGATTTGAAGAGCCCTGCCTTGGACAACCTGGAGTTTAGTATCTTGGATCCTCAGAAGGCTGATGAGCTGAAGCGTCCTTTTGCTGAGGAGGTTAAAGCGGCAGTCTTTGACCTAGGTGGATATAGAGCGCTAGGTCTAGATGGTTTCCTGATGCAGGACAAACCCTTTGTCCCCATGGGTCCAACCCTCCCTTGGGCCCAGCCCACCTATTCTTATCCTATTTAAAATTATTTTAATGTTTAATATCTTTTATTTATGTAAGTTAAGATGTTTTAATCTCAACTGAAGGGTTGATAGATGGTTGAGATTAGTCTTAATGTTGTCATTTCTCTATTTAAACATTCTAAAGCCTCTTTGGCTTATCCTGAATTGATTAATGAAATTTTTATCAAATGATTTTGGGTGTTCCGAGTTCCTCTTCTTGCTCACCCGTGATGGGGAGTTTGGCATGAGGCCAATTTTTTAGTTAGAAGCCTGACCAACCCCCTCTACCTTCCACCTCTAGCCTCTCCGTCTCTACCCGCCCTGCATTTGGTACCCCACTCCACATCATTTGGTCTCAAAGCGAAGATCGATCCATCTCGATTCAATAATCGACAATCCATCATCCCTCTCAGACTCAACATCCATCATCCCCTTTGGCACAGGTAATTCCTCACCATCACCTTTCCATCATTCACATTTCATCATCGTCCATCATCCCAAATCAAATTAACTAAACACCCAGACCAAAACCACACCCAAATTCCATCGAACCCTAAAGCCCAAATCCCAAAATCCCCATTCACCTTTTTTTTTTTCCAAAAGTGAGCTTCTTGGGGTTCAGATGACTTCTGATCAACTTAATAGGTTTGTGGACGTCAAGGGTTGCAAAGGTGGTTTTTTTTTTCCAACCTCATATTTGGGTTTACTTTCTTGCATGAGTGCAGCCTCAAAAAGATTGTGGAACCCCATCATTGCAATAGTTGAAACGAAATTAGCTACCTAGAAGGCAAATGATTTATCTTTAGTTGGTCGCATCACTCATATTATATCTGTCCTCTCCAACTTGCCAATTTACTTTGTCTATGTTCAAATGCCCCTTAGCGGTAGTTGATCGCATAGAAAGACTTTAGCAGGATTTCTTGTGGCATGGTTAGGAAGATAGAAAGAAATCTCATCTATTAAAGTGGAACAAGGTTTGCAAGCCTAAATCGAAGTATGACCTCAGTGTAAGACCCCTAAAAGAGACAAGCAAAGCTCCTCTTGGTAATTGGTTGTGGTGGTTGGGTGAAGACTGTGATGGTTTATGGAAGCAGATTTTAATGGCAAAGTAAGGTATTCTTAGAGGGAGGTTGGATCATCCCTTGCCTAGGCCTCACCATTTGAGTCAATGGAGAGGCGCTTTGTTTGTAAGAGATGATTTTAAATCATTTGTCAGATTTAGAGTTGGATGTGTGGATATAACTCATTTTTGGCTGGACCGTTGGGTGGGATCATCCCTTTGGCTTCACAGTTCCCTACTTCGTTTGGTTATGCCTCGGACAAGTTAGCTTTGGTTAGTTAGTGATTATCTTTCTTCTTCAGTTGGTTCAGACAGTCCTGGGTCCAGTTTGTAGAAGGAACCTTTTGTCAGGATGTGATCAAATTAGAAGCTTTGTTTTCCATTCTGTGCAAGTTCTAGATGAGGGGGTTGATAGAAGGGTGTGTGAAGGGTCAGTTGATGGTTCCTTTTCGGTGGCATCTTTCTTTTTGGCTCTTGGTGTCCTTTCCCAAGCTCTTCCGAGAGTTCTAGCTTTCGCTTGGCTAGCTATTTCTAGTTGCATCATTACCATGGTCAAACTTCGGAAGTGCCATTTGCTTGTTGTGGATGGGTGCTCAATGTGCCATAAGGAGGCTAAATCAGTAGATCACTTGATGGGTTCTTGTTCCTTCTCTTGCTCTTTATGGACTAATATTCTTACTTGGTTCAAATACAGTTGGGCCTTGCCAAATTCTTTGGCTTCTCTTTGTGAGGCTTGGAGACAAGGAGTGGGAGTGTCCAGGGGTTGGATCATGTGGAAAGCCTCTTTCTTTGCAGTTCTTTGGGTGATTTGGAAATCAAAAATTCGAAAGTGGTGTCCGCTACCAAGACAAAATTTTGCAGAAAGTCAAATTTCTAGTTGCCACTTGGGTGTCCTCTCTCCCTGAGTTTAAATGCATTTCAATGGAGTCAATGATGTCTAGGTGGAAAGCGGCTGCTTTTCATCTCCTTTTAGTCCTATCTTCCAATCATGGTCTCCTCCCCTTGTGGGTTCCTTCAAGCTTAAATTTGACGGAAGTGCAATTGGTAATCGACAACCTTTAGGCATTGGCAGACTCATTAGAGATAGTTCAGCAAGTTGCATTGTATCTTTCTCTGGTCCTTCTGGTCTTGGCTCCAGGAATGAGGTGGAATTGCCTGCTCTTAACAACGGGGCTTCGTCAAGCAGACAGATTGGAAGAATGGGGCTTTGGAATCTTCCAATCCGCCTTGGCAGATATTGCAGAGGAGGTCTTGGATCTAGCCTCAAAGGATTCTGTTTCCTTTGTGCATGTGACAAGGTCTACCAATGAGGTGGCGGATTCCCTGGTTAAAGAGGGGGTTGGGAGGCTGAGCTTGATCATTGAGAGATCTCCTTCTTAGTTGGTTTTTAGTGTCTTGTTTTTCTTCTCTTATTTTTTGGGTGGTTTCTTGTTGCTTCTCAGTATATGTCTTTTATGTCGCTTAGCATATATAAAATTCAGTTACCATTCAAAAAAAAAAAAAAAAAAAAAAAAGAACAATGACGAAGCTATCCTCTACTATTTTATGGCCTATGGTCTTGCATAGCTAACATTTATATTGGGAAAAACAACACCTTGTTACATTTAGGAGTGGTTGAAATAGATTGCAAATAGACTACTGCCAAGTTAGGTGAAAATAATAGTCAACACACAAAAATTGTGAAGGCATAGCAAGAGAGAGTCTCACAGCACAACATAAGCAATTGATTTTGGATATTATTGATGAGAGAACATATCGAAAAGGAATAGTATGAATATTAGGGTGGAAGAACATAAAAGACAAAACATTAACAACATTGAAAGGCTTTGAGGTAAGACAAATGGAACTAAGATACGATCTCTAATAAAGTGTGGGATTGTGTAGCAGCTGTCTCAAACAAGTCACCAAGAAGGGTCGTCCGTGCACTCATTTCTATATGTAAACATGCCTATGCATAATGGTTATGCATCATCAAAGAAGGGTTGTTTGTTTGCACTCATTTCTATATGTAAAAATGCTAATCATAATGGCTATGCATCATCACGATTGTTTGCCCTTATTTATGCATGCGGTGTAAATGAGGTCCAAAAATAAGCTCATGTTCACATGAAAGTTTCCACACTGAAATAAGTGTGAAACTCATTTTCACTTCTCCCACATGCAAAAAGGCACCAATATGGTCTTCATAGGGTGATTGGATTTGGTTATGCAATTGGTCATGGGATCAAATCTCATCAATCGCTTTCTTTTCATTTCCGTGGGCCCCATATTTGTAATCCAAATTGTTCAATTCGTTTATTGTACTAATAAACTCCAAGACCTTTAGTTTTATATCTCTATAGATTTAGATACACTTGGGGAGAAGTCCCAGAAATCCAAACCTACAGATCTAGTCTTTCCACTTTTCTGGGCTGCCAATTCATCATCCAAAGCATTCACTATTCTCATATTAATGATAAGTACCATGACGTCTAGTTTCATAACTGAAACCTTCATGGTTTGGGGAAACTTGTGAATAATATCCAAAAAATACAAGCACATCTAAAGCCGTTGGATGTACTCATTTACTTGTGTGAAAATGGCTATTTTAACAAAAATGATAATGTGATTCACATATGTAGCATTTACATACATAGAACCCATTCTCCTATCCCATGCATAAAAGAAAATGACTCGATAAACACGAGACACCATAGTGGCAAGGGTGTCTTATTTAACAAGTGCAAGGGATTGATCCCAGGGCAAGAAGGTAGTCTCAAAGGTTTTGTACCACTCACCCATCTAGCCAAAAAAAGTGGGGCAAACGACTCCAAAGGAAAGCAAGAATTGGATAAACAAGGAAACTTGGATGAACCCTAAACAATATGGTTGAAAAGAAAATACAAATTCAAAGGAGAAGCCTTAGAAAGGTACACTCTTGAGAGGAAAAAAAATTGCCTAGAGGACTGTTAGCAAAGCCAAGTATGGTGCATATGACAAAGGAAAGTGAACATATAAGCTTGAAAGGTCAAGGGAAATCTAGAGATCTTGGTCATATAAGATAAGATTAAAAGTATAAAACTCAAGGAGATAATAGGTTCTGAAAAACGAAAATGACATAGATAGAAGGAGGGCATATTTAAAAACCTTCTAAACATGGAGTATGAAAAGGAAGTATATGACAATTTAGAATCAAATCAAGGAGGTCAATTTAGAATCAAATGAAGAAGTGATTGATGAAATTTCAAGATTAGAGGTCAAGAACACCTTAGCTAGGATGAAGGAAAGACAGAATTTGGTCTGAATCACATAGTGGTAGATGCTTGGATTGTGATAGGGCAAAACTGGAATTAATTGGTTAATCAAAAGAAGCATCTAAATACACATTTTTTTTTTCTAAATACACACTTTTTTTTTTCTTTCCACTCCCTTTCTCTCTACACCCACCTTACTATTTGATAATTATTGATTTCTCTCTCCACACCCCCATTTTACCAAAACTACCCTCCACCCATTTCTCTGTGCACCCCCCCCCCCCCCCCCCCCCCCCCCCTCCAACCCCGAGGCATCAAACACATCAGTCCGCCTTATCTTGATTTGATCAGTGGGTGGGCCTTCCATCTATGATCTACACCGTTAGATGTGAGCAGCAACCCATAAACGGCTATAGGATATATTTTCAGCCGTTGATTCTTTTTAGATGTGATGATATTTTAAAAAAACGTGATCAACGTTCCATACATAGATTTGGACTTCTGTGAGCCCCTTTTGAACAATCCAGACCATTAGATCTAATCTAGAGGCCAAGAACGGCTATAAGACCAAATTTCATAATGTGGGGCCTTATGGATCATGATATATTGGGCAAAACATTCCAAGCCGTTGATTTCTTAAAGGTCTCTTCCCTGGAAATCCTCTGTTTTGCCAAACCTGGTTTTTTATTTACAGACGATGGGTTGATTCCAGACTTTAGGAGGAATTCTTTGAAACTATAGAATCACCTCATCACCGCAGATGTTTGCCAAACATGCCCTAAGGCATTAATGACAGCTATTTCTCCTTTTCAACTAGGGCCCGAACCTGGATACCTTGCCAACCCCTAAGGACTTTGAGGTCTTCCTTTACCATTTGAGACACCAACATGGTAATGTTCAAAGCTTTAACTACAAAAAGAATACCAAAATGAATGGATTAAGAGTATTCAGTCTCTTTTTTATAAGAATAAAGGAGATATTCAGAATGATGCAACCTATAAGTCAATCAAACGTATGAGGGATATGATAAAGCCTTTTGAGAAGCACACAATAAAGCAGTGCCTGAACTAAGAATCAGGTATTTCAGAGAATCAATTGGCTTTATGATTGGTAGATCTATTACATAAGTCATTTCCCTTCCAAGAAAACTCATGGAAAAGTTGAGAGAAGAGAAAAAGTTACAAATAGTCTTTTATTGATTTAGAAAGTGTACAATAGGAGGCCAAGGAAGATAATTTGGAGGACATTGAACAAAAAAGGATCATCAAATGGGTACATTGTAATAATACTAGACATGTATAAGGAAGCAGTTATAGGTGTCAGAATGGTGTATCATGATAACTCCAGGCCTAGACGGTTACCCTTTGGCATTCTTTCAACACTTCTGAAGTATCATGAAAGACAACATTGTGGCTTTTATGAGAGAATTTCACTCCAGGAATCCACTCCAAGCATTTGGGTACCTCTGTTATTGCTCTCATCCCAAAGAAACCAGGTGCATATAACATCAGAGATTATAAACCGATAAGTCAAAGTATTAGCCGGAAGGCTTCAGAAGGTGCTATCCCACCAATCATTTCCTTTTCTCACACTGTTTTGTGAATGGTAGACAGAATTTTGATAAGTTCTTGTAGCTAATGAATGCATCCATTCAAGATTTAGGGATAAAAGACCAGGTATCCCTTGCAAGTTGGATCTTGAAAAAATTTATCAGAGTGAGCTGGAATTTCTTACTCTACTTGCTCCGGAGAATGGGGTTTGGATCCAAAAGGATGGGTTGAATAAAGGAGCAGGTAAGTTCCTTTTGGTTCTCTATTTTGATGAATGGATCCCCTAAAGGCTACTTCCATGCTCATACGGGGTTGAGACAGGGGGATCCACTCTCTCCTTTCCTTTTTGGCATTGTTGGTGAAGCCTTTAGTTGCATGTTGACAGATGCGGGAGAAGCAAGACTGATTCAGGGGTTTAGACCAGCTCTACAGGCTCCCACAGTCTTCACCTCCAATTTGCAGATGATGCTATCACTTTCTGTGAGGCTCAAGAAGAAGAAATTATGATTGAGAAAGTCATTTTACTTTGTTATGAGGCAGTCCCAATTCTCAAGGTAAATGTTTTCAAAAGTGAATTTTTAGGGGTGATGGTTGATGAGCAACCACTTCTTCATCTTGCAAATAATTTGGGTTGCAAAGTTGGTTCATTCCCAGCTTCTTACCTTGGGTAACCACTTTGCATCGGGTAGTCTCCAAGGCCCATCTGGGGTTGTGTGATAAAAAGAATAGAGAAAAGATTGTCAGCATGGAAAGCAAATTATTTATCATTAGGTGTTAGGATCACCTAAGTTAAATTTGTGCTTTCTTGTTCTTTCCAACCTTCCACTGGATTTCATGTCATTGCTCAAGCGCTGGGTTACGATTGCTAACCATATTGAGAAGTTACAGTGCGATTTTCTATGGCAATGTAGAAGTTGCAATGGAAAATATCATTTGGTTGACTGGGCAACAGTTTGCAAGCCAAAAAAGGAAGGGGGTTTGGGTTTTACACCTAAAGTCAAATGAATCAAGCTCTCTCGGAAAAATGGTTGTGGAGGTTGGGGAAGATGGTGACTGCCTTTGGAAATGGGTGATATCGACCAAATACAGTGTTTCAAGGAATGGGTGGGAATGGGATACTCTTAATCCTAACTAACAGTAAAGTTTGGAGTAGTTATATCTGTGAAGGATTCCTTTAGTACCAACATCCGTTATTCTGTTAGATCTGGGAATAAGCTATGATGCCCGGATACAGCATAGATACGATAGGGAAACCACATGGATATGGAAGAGATACGGATTTTACACATAAAAAGTGAAGTATCGAATACGATACAATACGATACGTTGCCCATTTTGAAGTGTCTGTGCATCATAAGGGATAAGTTATTCTTCCAACTTGACACTTGGTTAGGTGACAGACCTTTAGCAGCTCAGTTTCCAAAATTGTTCAATTGTGCCATAGATAGTCAAGAGAAGATGGCAAACTACATGGAGAGAGTTGGTAACCAAGTGCAGTGGAGTCAGATTTTTAGAAGAAATCTGTTGGAAATGGAGGAGTCAAGCTTAATTTCCCTTTTGGGATCTCTTGTCACGTGTACATTCCACAGGAGGGAGAGGATAGCAGTGGTGTGGATGGCCTCCTGAGAGGGTGTCTTCTCGCCACCACTTTCTTTTCTGCCTTGGGGTTGTGATTTGCAGGCTCCAGACTCTATTCTTATTTATGGAGATTGAAGGCTCCTCCTAGGGTGCTAGCCTTTGTTTGGCTAGCTCTGAGAAGAAGGATTTTCACCCTCAATGATCTTCGCCGCCGTAAGAGGACCTACGTAAATGCTTGTCCCATGTGCCTTGAAGATGATGAAACAGTTGATCATCTCCTCTTGGGTTGCAAAGTGGCTAATGTGCTTTGGAATCCCATCCTCAACAAATTTGACTGCGGTTGGGTTTTCCCTCGTTCCATCTCAGGGCTCATGGAGGAATGGAAAATGGATTTTGGTTTGAAATAGGAAGAATTTTGTGGAAGACCTCTTTTTCTGTAGTTCTCCGGATTGTTTGGAAGGAGAGGAATTCCTAATGCTTTGAGAACAAAGCCTCCTGTGTGGAGATTTCGATAGACAAGCTATCATTTACTATTGCTAATTGGGTGTCGATTCTTCCCCAATTTCATGCATTCCAGTAGATTTGATTGTGCATAATTGGAGGGAGGTGGCCACCATGTTATTGTCTTCTTGTTCTATACTTTGTGTTTTGATTTTCATTTTTTTTTTTAAATGTTGATCAGTATAAAGTCCTCTTGTAGTGTCTTGCTCTCTTCTAATGATAGTAACCATTTTGAAGAAAGAAGGTATCAGAGTGGTGTGTGGGGCCACACTGGACTACTGGAGTTCCTTGCCGGAGTTGGTTTCCAACAAGGGTACACTTTGAGCTCCTATTCAGTTGACTTGACTATGAACAATATAACATAGTTAACCTGGATGGAGTTCCACAGCCTGCGTCGTTTGCAGATGTAGTATCATTTAGTCAAATAGGAAAACAAGTGAATAATATAAGTTAGAACTTTGGAGAAAGGGGAGTTAAAGAAATAATATGCAAAGTGCATGTTGAGTGGATCAGAGTGTGGAAAAGTTGAGATGGCTAAAAAGCGGTAAAGAAATAAATAAAAAAGAAAAAAAGAAAAACCGATACCTCAATGTGATAGATTTCAATACCCATGAGCTCTCGTAGGGAAAAAAAAAACACTAATAGGTCGAGTCATATATAACTAGTAGAATCAACACAAGGTCAGTGAAGGGGAGACAAGCTGGTGGTATCAGAATGCTATGAGATCGGTGAGTATCACTTATAGTAAGAGCCATCATATCTTACTGGAGAACCAGAGGCAACTAAACGTGTCCCAGTGAAGTTGTATCACTGTTTGTGTATTAAACCTGAAAGAAGAAATCTCTCAGACAAAGGTGCAAGAGATGTGTTGTAAAGCAGGTCAAATCACATTTTGCTTTATCCTGAAAGAACCCATACGAGTAAAGCAGGGGCTTTTTCTTCATGCATATGACCTTCAAATGGAGGCTAACAAAAGCATTAAGAAGGTCGATGGGAAATGATGAGGGCTCATAAGTCTGAGCTAGTTAGCCCCTTATTATCCACACAGCAACAAGAAATTGGGGATCAAAAAAGATCAACACCAGAAGAGCAATTTGGAAGGGTGTCCATGGTTACAGAGCTGGTGAAATGGGCTCAATGAGAGTATGAGACTAATTCAATAGTTGACTGGCTAACCTTGTTAAACCAGACAAATCTAGTAAGCCCAATTTCTTTTCCAGTCCACCGAGCTGGTTAAGGGTCAATCAAAAGCCTCTAATTGTCTTAATTTGGAATACAAGAGGGGAGCATCTATTCCCATGCAAGCCCAAGCAAGAAGTCCAGCTGTGCCACATCCTTTCGATGCAATTCCGGACATGGTATCTTGCCAAACAAAGCCCATAAATAGATGTGGGTTTGCTTCCAAGAGAGGGATAGCAAGTTCGCTATTAGCCCAACTGGAGATACCCAGCTAGTAGGAGTCCCCAGGGAGTAGCAAGAGTCTGCATTGAAATGCCCCCATCCCCGCATTTGGTACTGTCCAATCCTTCCAATTTAATAGTCAGTCTCAATCTTGCTACATGTAGTAAGGTGCAACAAGGTTGCTGTTCTGGTCAGAAAATGGCAGAGGATGAATAGAATTCCTGTAGGCAATAATGCTTCTTTAAGCCAATGTTCAAACAGTCATAAAATGGAAAAAATAATCCAGACTCAGACCACAAAAAGTTATCAAAGTCCATGGGCTCAAGTACCAAGCTTGAACTCAAATTTTGTACAAGTATACAAGAAATTATTAAATACGTTTGTTTGGTTACCATACTATCAAGCAAATCAGCATCTGTTGGCAATCAAGGCACACCCTTAACCACAATAGATGACATGCCCAAATATTCCTCAAATCAGTGGCATTCCCTGCCATATCACATGGCAGCTAATCACATGCTTTTATTGTAAAAACTAAGTGAGCAATTCTGCTCGTGCTCTTTTGGGTGATACTATCTTACTAGCAATACTCAAAACAGGGCATGGGCACCTCACCATGCACAATACATATTTTGTTTTCTTGCATAATAAGTCTTTTATAAGGGCGGCTTATCCCAATGGCAAAGGTTTACCGGTAGCGTCTTGGAGGACGTGGGTTTAAGTCACTGAAACAGCCTCTTCAAAATGAAGGTAAGGCTGCGTACATCTTGCCCCCCCCTAGACCCTTCTATGCGGCAGCCTTGTGCATTGTGCATAATAAGTCTTATAAGCAAGGATCAAAATAGTGGTTCTGGCAAGCGTAGCTGCTGGTGGCCAAAACATTATAGCAGCAATATGTAAAGGTAGTAGATAGTGCAGCGGTGTGAATAAAAAAAGTTGTAAAAAAATATTGAAAATATCCAAAAAATCCAGAATATTGGAAAATGTTAGAATTTGATTTTTTTTTCCTATGATAACTAAGATAGGGGGATGTAACGGTCCCTTTATTGCATTGAAGTTCTATATCGCTGAATGATGATAAATCAAGAGTATTGATCTAATTTTTCTCATGTATTTATGTTGGATAGCTATACTAAGTTAGAACTCATTATGCATTTCACAATTCAGATTTCAAATAAGTAATTTATTACAACTGTACACAAGAAAGGCTATATAATTTATAAAAGTAATGCTTAAAAAAGGTTGAAGTTCAAACCAAACAATAAATTAAGTTTATCAAAATAGACAAATGTATTTTTGTTGAGAGTAGAGAAAAGATTACCTCTATCAAAGGAGGTGTTTGCTAGGACATTACCTAGAGAAGAGCCCTTGCGATGAACTCTCTGCATCAGCTTCAATTCAACAAGATCTTCTGTGTTTTGGTGTTCTTTTAGGCATAGAAGGATATAAGAGTTGTGTAGAAATGTTATTTAGAGAGAAGAAAGAAAGAAATAAGCCTTAGCATGTAATTTAAAAAATTTTGGAAAGTAGCTACCAATCACACTTCCTAGCTGTCCATAGCGGACTGTATCGTCCGCTATGAATGCCTAAATGCCTTTTTCGCTTAGAGGAAAATTGTATTGAAGAAAAGAGAAAGGAAGAGCTAAAGAACAGCTCCAAAAAAAAAAAAAAACAAACAAACAAACAAACAGAAGGATCATAAAAGGAGATCCTCTCTCAATAGGCTTGAGAGGTGCCAAAAGGGGAAAAAGAAAGGAAAAATTACAAAGGAACATCTCCCAAAGTATTAATGATAGAGGAAAGAGGAGGGCAATGGAAAGGCTTTTGCGAAGGAGCCAAGTCTGAATTTCGCTAGATCCAAAAAAGCCTTCTGGATACACGTTGGGAAGGAGGTTTGTTCAGAAATCTAGTTTCATTCCTGGTTATCCAGATGACGTAAATGGTGGAGAAGAACACTACCATGATTCCCTGCTTGGCAAACTTGTTACAACCAGAGGAAAGAGAGGATTATAAGTGGATTGGGTTGAAATGAGTAGAATTGCAACCAGCAGCCTTGAGAATACACTACTAGAGTTCAGTAGCGTAGTGGCAGGCAAAAAAAAAAAAAAAAAGACTAATAGATTCACCATCCAAAATGCGAAGAGAAGAAATAGAGGAGAGGTTGACACCAATTTTTTGGGCCAATCATCAGTTGGGATTCTTCTATACAAGCAAGAGAGTCTAGGATTCATCAGGGGATGCCAAATTAGGTGCGCCCAAGGCTTGATATCTGATCTTGAATGAACTATATACCAAGCAAGCAACTGTCTATGAAAGCCCATCAGTGGGGGAGGAGGACAACAAAATAAAATCTGGAAGCAAGGGATTAATTTGGATTGTCATAGCCATAAAGAGGAATTTTGCAACTTCAGCAGGAAGGTCTTGGGGAAGACTCCAATCGTTCCCAGTAATGATATGAGAGACTCTAGATGCAGGAGAGGAGAGGAAACTTCTCAGCAGTAATTGTGTTGTCTAACCACCTGTCATACGACACACTAATAGAAGACCACTTGACAATTCCACTAACAGTTAAGATTGAGGAAAGGGAGCTTCCTTATGAATTTTTAAATGCAAGAGCGCAGTTTTTGGTATTATAATCCCATAAAGATGTGTGCTTGAAGTATCTGCTGCAGAACCAAGTAGCCCAGATGGACGAAGGAGTAATTGCATGCCATGCTAGCTTTAACATACTAGCTTCATTGACTTCAGCCAGCCTGCGCAAATCAAGACCTCCCCCTCTTTGGGGCAGGCAAACAATTTTCTAGTTGACCTTGATTTTCTTTTTTATCGCACCGCGAGCCCAAAGGAAGGATCTCATAAGCTGCTCACTGTCGGCGACCACCTTAGAAGGCATTGGAAAGGCCATTATGAACTGAAGGGGTATGGAACTCGGCACATGATTCAAGAGGATAAGCCTACCAACAAAAGAGAGCAATTTGTTCTTCCAACTACCAAGTCTCTTCCGGATGTTATCTATTAGGAAAGAGAAGTGAGTTCTTTTAGAAGCACCTAGGAAGATTGGACACCTAGGTACCTGCTGAAGTTAGAGGAGAGCTGAATGCCCAAGGTAGAAAAGATGAATCTCTTTTTTACCACTATTACTGTGGCCTGCAAAGATGCAACTTTTATCTAAATTGAAAATCTGGCCTGAGGCAGCCGGGTAAGACTCCATGAGAGACTTCAGAGATCTTAAGGATTTGGAATTGGCTTTCATGAAGACCAAAATGTCATCCGCATAAAGGAGGTGGCTGATAACAGGGTCAATATTGGAGATAGGCAAAATTTTTCCTTGAGAGACTAGGTTGGCTAAGTTGAGGCTTAAGATATCCTCAGCCAGAATGAATAGATATGGGGAGAGAGAGGGTCTCCTTGTCTAAGACCACAACCAGCCGGGCCTCCCTACCATTACGAATGCGAGCAGCGATAAATTCAACTTACTATGCTACATAGCAGCCGCTATTTTGATCCATGCTTATAAGTGATATGAAAGATGTGCTTGGCACTTGAAAGACCCAAGACAGTTCACAACATGTTCTTCTTGTGTCTATTATGACTATATTTATGCTTTGCCCAACAGGTAAGTACTTCCATTTTTTTATCTTTAAAATGGAAGCAATGTATGATACAAACGTTTATCTTCGCGATAGGTGGGCCCATTGTTTTAAAACACAATTCCAATGTCAGCCAAAGCCATTGAGGCCAGTTCATATCAGCTACACCAATGTATTCTATGGTTTGACCCTTTCTTACTAAAATATATAAATTCCAAAACTTAATGGAAAATAAATTGAAACTCTTTGGTTTTAATTGCTTTTAGGGTGTTGTAGATCTATATAAAATTTGAAAAAAAATACAAATAAAGGTGGTGAGAATTTAATTTCAAACACCTAAAGACAACAATCACAAACAATCGGTCTTGGTCATTGACCAAATCTTGAGAGAATAGGCAATAATTGACTCAGTTCAGGCTTTCAGCTGAGTTTTCAAACCAATTTGTGCAACCCTGAGTATGTAAAAGGCTCAACAGCAGTATTACATAATGATGTTCATGACGGTAGAACAGTTTCTATCTTGGTGTTAAGATTGCTTCAATTTCTATTAATGATGATATTTGTCAGTGTTATACACATTAATGGCTTAGTGTACAACATTTGATTGGATTTGAAATAAGAATAGAGGTGATGGAGAATGCACCTTAGCCCAACACTATGTGCAAGTCCTGCTGTGAAAGAATGGCTTGAATTAGCCTTTTCAACAGGTTCACAAAACGTTGCCAGCGCTGGCTCATCGATTGATGATACTCGAATTTCCCTGACTGAATTAGACTGCACAACTTTTTTTCCGTCATGGATTAGTGGTTGCATCCAAGCTTTCTGACTTCCCCTTTGTGCATATATCACGCAACCTTTGTCCCATGACTCAGCTGTGGGAGGTGACAGCTTAGACATGAATCGGTAATAGCGGTGGTGGTAATTGAGCCACTCCTTTTTCATTGGATAGTTTGGGCACCCAAGAACTCCAAGGACAACTTTGCCGTCCTCTATCATGGCAAGGGCTATTGCATATTGATCCCCACGTACAAATCCCAAGGTTCCATCAACAGGGTCAAGTACCCAATGCCTCCCTTTGGGGCCCCCATTTGAGTTACATCTTCCAATAGCTTCTAGAATCTCTTGAGTTCCCAGTGGTTTCTTCGGGCCTGCCAATCCAAAGACAGGTGCCTCGGCTAGGCACTCATTGACAGTGTTGACCACGGATTCCAATAAGCCAGCTGCATCAGCCTTGGAAAGTGTCTGAACATCTTCTTCGGCAACAATCGATGCATTTCTGCTTCCAAAACACTCAGCAAGTACCCAGCTAACGGTTGCTTGGACACTCCAATCTATCCACATTATGAAATACATGAGAATTGGCTAACTATAACAAGCACAAGGTAGAAGATCAGAATATGCAGTTCGGAAGATAGAGAACAAAACGAAATCAACCAGTCGGTTCAGAATATCAAATAATGACACACTAAAATGCTATAGAGGACTCCAACATATCCACATGAAGAAATACATGAGCATTAGCTAATCTATAACACGAAGAAGGTAGAAAATCAGAACATGCACTTTGGAAGATGAGCAGAGCACAAAATGAAATCGACTACTCAACTCGAGATATCAAACAGTGAGTAACAAAAATACCGTGTACCACTACAAAGATACAAATGGAACTCTTTCTCTCTCTCTATATATATATATATATCTGTGTGTAGGAATGTTCATGTGCATCCATCCCTCACCATAGGGTGAGGGATACAATAGTGGGGCCAACTTTATGATCCATCTTAACCATCCACACACACACAGGAACCCCTAATTTACACTGGATCCACTAGGTTTTCACCAATCTAAATGGACTAGACCATTGCATCAAAGGTTAAATTTTTTCTTTAATAAAAAGTCGTTAAACTTGTGGGCCACGGATGAAGGGTTAGAGGCATGTGACTAACCCCAAACTCGACATCTTAGCCCATCCAAATGTCTATTTCCATCCCCTTAGTCCTGTGATTAATGGGGCCCTAGGTGGGCCCCATCAAGGTTAATGTGAGGGACGGATGCACACACACACATATATATATAATTAGAAAAACCTGTTTGAGATGGTTTGGACATGTCCAATATAGATTGGCAACAGCGTCGGTAAGGAAAAGTTTGGCTATGCAAGTTGTTGGCCCACCAAGGGGAAGGAGTAGGCCGAAGACGACATAGATGGAGGTAGTAAAAACAAATTTAAAAAAGTGTAACTTATCTGAGCATTTGGTTCAAGATATATTGGAAAGGAGAAACAAAATTTATGTAACCGACCCCAACATAGTTGGGACAAGGCTTTGATAATGATAATGATATAAAGGGGAGCCCCTCTGCTGAGCGCCAGCGTTCATGTTACATTAGGGCCTAGCTGGGGATGGGAAAAGAAGAAAGGGAGTGGGGGGCAGTTGTGTATGGTGACAAAGGCTTGGCTCATCACCGAACCCACTGGATTCACAGTCCACAAGTTTTCATTGTCCAAAATGAGTGCACATTTGATCCAACGATCCAGTTCATTTGATTGGGTGCCAAACCCCGGGATCCATGACTATCGGGGGAAGCATCCTTGTTTATGGTCCAATTGGTTAGACCATAAAGTGGGCCCCACCATGTGTTTTGGAGCACCAGCACTCAGCAAACAAATATAAATATATGTGGAAACTTCTCAGTGGTAGCCAAATTCTCATTCCATTCAAGAGTAACTTTTGAAGTTAGAATATTGTGAGTTTGTGACTCTTAACTCTAGATAAACTAGAAAAATAAGGATGATCTCCTCTATTACAAAAAGAGGATGCAAGATGCAGGTTTTTCAAGTATATAGTTTTTCAACCATGCCAATACACGATTGCATGAGAAATGAATATATGAGAGGAACCTACAGCCTCAATGGGAGAAAATATCAAAGAATGTTTCATAACATGGTTATTGAAAGCACAATGGCTGACCAAGGGTTTTCTTGTAAATGGGGCAAGCAACAACAAAAAAAAATATTTTAGAGAAGATTTTATAAGAAAAAATCTCTTAGATGGCCTGTGCACAAAAAAGGACCTCATAGTCACAGAAAAGGCCCTCCAGCCAAATTTATTTTATTATTTTATTTTTTTATTTGAATTTTTTTTGAGTCACCTAAACGACAATATTATCACTCGTTTCAACTGAGCAACAATATTGTTCCTCGTGTTGTCATCTTTTTCAACTTTCCTCTTCTCCCTCCTCTTTCTCCATCTCTTCACTCCTTTTCTTGCCCAATCCATGACCCTTAACACCCATCAGAGCATATAGAGAAAGAGAAGGGTGCCTATGGACAAAATGAATTCACAACATGGGATTATTATCATAAAAAAAAAACCCCAATCTATACCCAAAAAAAAAAAATCCAATAAAAACATAGGATTCCAATCCTGGAAAGACCAAGTAATAAAACAAGACAATTCCCAATGATATCAGAACACAACACATGCAACACTCCGACTCTAATTAAGCTAGTTGAGTGACTAATTGGTTCCATTATTAGCGATTTTCCAGAGAATGCGTTACTAATGCTGTTTTGTCTTTGTTGAGTTACGTTTCGAGTCATAGATAGGTAGTTGAGTTGCGTTTAACCTGGCTTAAGCAGATGCGAGCCCTTTTTCGTAATTTTAGACTTTGTAAGATGTCGTCTTTCATGCATCAAATTGGCGTCATCACGTGTATTTCGTCGACCTTGTTGACTTTCGCACTTGACTCGCATACAAATAACTTCGTTTGTAAGAGTTGGACACTTCGTTGACTCAAACTGACATTACTTAGAAACAGTTGGACTTTCTTATAAATCCCAAACACCTTTGTCTTGTCTATATACAGAGCTCACCGACTCTTAACACCAACTCATCTCACTCTCTCATCTTCTCTCTCAATGAACATCTTCTCCTTTTTTCATTCTCTTCTTCTCTTCTCTCCTTCTCTTCTTCTGCTACCAAAGCAAAGGATCCTTCTTGCACCCATTCTACTTCTTGTGTGTCGTCTGAGGTAAGAATTGGTTTCATTATAATATCCTTGAGTCTAGAGTACTCTTGACTCACTCCATGCACTCATTCTTCTCTCAAATTCTTGCATGCATGGCTATTAGGTTTACGCATACCCAAGCTGAGCCAAAAGATAGATTTAAGAACTTGAAAAGCTTAATTGGAGCCAAGTATAAGCAAATTTTGGATGAACATATATTGGTATACTTTGATTGTTATGATTCTTGTTAATCTTGCACGTTTCATATGTTTTATAGCCCTTTTGTATACTTGCATATGTTCTTGTTTCATTATGTATGGAATTTTCCAGGCTTTGAACTGTACGTAGAATTCTAGATTTTCACAGTTTCTGAAACTTACGGCTAAGCCGTAGGTTTCCACGGCTCCAAGTCCAGAGAGCAGCAAAACTGGACATTGTACTACAGCCAAGCTACGGCTAAGCCCTAGGATGCGCTATGGCTGAGCCGTGACCTAGCCGTAACATAGCCATAAGCTATTGTAAGGTTTGATAACCCGAGAGTATGAAAAGTTAAAACTCTTCTACGGCTAAGCCACGGTCAAGTCGTATATTGTGTTTCGGCTAAGCCGTAAACACACCGTGGCTCAACCGTAGAATACATATGGCTAAACCGTAAGACAATCCACGGTTCAACCATAAATGCGGGAGCAACTGGATAACTATGGCTGAGCCGTAGTGCATAATACGGCTAAGCCATCAAATGCAGATGGCTAAGCCGTAAGTCACCCACGGCTAAGCCATGAGACCATTGAAAACCAAGGTTCAGTTACGCTAATACGAGACTGTGTAGAGCCTTAGTTATGGATTCCTTTATCCCTTACCTTGTTCAATGGAATAATTGAATATCAAGAATGGTCTCGAGGGCTAGGACTTATTCATGTGTGTTGTCCATTTGTTAAGCACCTCCCCATTGGTGTTGGTTTCAGAGACTTCGATACACATTCTCAATAAAATGTAACACCCACAGAAAGGCAACTGTGTATTGGATAACTTAAAACTGCATCAACATGCACGGTTAGAAACAATGAATGATTAGATTAGGGCTAGCTAGTAAACTATCGTGATTCCATAAATTTGAACTGAATTGCATAGCATGTTGAACACGGTTTTTGCCTCCTGCTCTTCTCTAATGATTTGAATTGAATGATCATTTTGTAATTGATCTTATTGTGATACTTTTGATGATATCTATGTTCAACTGATTTTCAATTGAATTACTCAAAGTTCACATATATGAAATGATTGAAATGGTCTGGCTCTACTTAGCCTCAGCCTTATGATACCCGGCGGGGTTAACTTTGGCATAGTATGTTTGTTGCCGTTGCAGTGTGCTTTGTATTGGGGCTTCCGGACTCCAAGAACTAGAGACCCATTCGTACCCTGGCCCGGTCAATGGTGTTCTTAATGCATAGATCCCTAGAGGGAGGATATGGCCAACTTAGTAGCCACCTAGTCAAGTAATTCTGTTCATTGAATCTTATAACATGCTCTATTCAAATGCACGATTTGCTTAGTATACGAATATGGAACTCTAGTTATAATCACCTGTTAGTAATTCTTATAGATACAATGCGTGTTACTGTAATTTTGCTTATGCTTTGCTGAATAGTCATATTCACTTGTTGTCCTTTGGTCTTATAGGCTCAGATCCCACTCCCGATCCCTTGAAGATTGGTGAGGCTAAGGAGGAGCTCTCTGAGAGTCCCTCAGTGTTAGACGAGTAGACTATAGTTCACAACTGACCATTCCACACAGAGTGCGGCTTGACCTTCTTTTAGCTTTTGGGTTGCATTAAGTTCATTTTGGTATAACATGGGCCATGATCCCCTGTATCTTTGGTACTAGACAAATACATCGTCTTGTTAGAAACTTTCTTTCTTAAAAACATGTTCCTTTTTTATTTTGTTACTAGTAGCTAGCTATGTTTTATTCATGGTGAGTCCTCTTATTTTCTATGACGATACTGACAGCTTCCGCGTATCAATGCTTGGACAAGGTCCACTAATAGCAATTGCACGTGAGTTTCCCTTGTGTGTGTGTGCACTTGGACTATGGTCTAAGTGGATATACAAAGGAGTATGTGTCACTGATGAGGTTCAATCCTAATCCCTGATTTCTTGGGCTCGGGTCGTGACAACATACACTCATCAAAGCAAATAGAAAAAGAAAGCATGCCTATCTCTGATATCCGGATACTTGTATAAGCCCAATGTATCTATATAGGACCAATACAATACTTATACTAGTACCTAATATTGCACCAATACTTCCAGGGTATAAGTTTAGTATATCCTACTTAGCAAGTCCATTATTTCATTTATTTCATTTATGTTTTCTTACTTTTAAACATAAAAAATATTAGAATTGAACATAAATAATGATAATTTTATTAGTTAAAACTTAATTTAAAAGAAAATTGAGGACACCCGTATCCGTATTAGTGTCCTATATTTTCCAAAGTGCAGAGTTTTATACCCGATCCCCATATCTGTGTCCATACCCATGTTCGTATCTAGGCATCATAGATGCCCATGATCATAGAACCTGTATTTTTGTGGCCATGAGCTTAGACTTCACGCTTGGTACTTGGTCTTTCAAGTGTCGAGGGGATAGAGAAGGGTTATGCTGATCATATAACCAACGACTCCTAATGTGGCCTCTGCAAGAGAATCAAGATCTATGCCCATGATTATCTCTTCAATCTCACAACCACCACAACAACAGTAGCAAAAGAAATAAGAGCCAGGGATGGAGGTGTTGTGCACAGTGGGTTAGGCAAGAAATGGAGTGGGGGAGATGGAAAAAGAAAAGGGAGAAAAGCAAGAAAAAAAGAGGAAGAATAAGGCACAAGCGACAATATCGTTGCTTAACTAAAATGAGACACAATATCACCGCTCAGTCAAGAAAGGGGAAAAAAAGTTAAAATTGGCGAGAGGGGCTTTTCTATGTAGTTAGAACTTTGAGGTCCTTTTTCGTGCATGGGCCATCTAAGGGGGTTTTTTCCCAATAAAATCCTCTATTTCATATTTATTAAGTTATTATCTAATTATTTAAATTAAAATTATTTTTACAAACTATTTAATAATATCTGCAGAAAAATCTTAAATTTGAAAATACCCCAAAAATTTTCAAAGCTGTGTGAGCAATTAAAATACGAAAAATTGTCGGCCTCACAATAATGACTCTAAATCGTTCAAAATAATAGTTTTCTCCTTGTTTTAGCATCGACAATCGTATCTCACTCTAATCAAAATAGAATTGGAGCAAAATTAATTACATGTAAACCAAAACACCCCAATTAATTAATGGCAATCCATGTAAACCAAACCATACCAATTAATTAATGGCAATCCATCGACTGGTTATTTGTGATTGTTTGATGGGACCATAATCTCGCGATAGTGGTGGATGGTTGACAGGGCAACATTTAAATCCATTGAAATTATGAAAAAATGAATAGTAAACAAGTGATATGATAATGCAAAGTAAAGAGCATGCACGGATTGTCTAAATGCCCCACTCACACTTCCTGGAAGGTTTGTGGAACTCCAATGTGGAGGCGGAGCTCACCTATTATATATCTGAACCACTCAAAATAAAACTCTCTCCTCTTAAATGTACTTTCCTCCAATAAGAGTTGGCCCTACCATAAAATTGAGCATACGAAATGTCATGTGTTCAATCTAATGCTTTTGAAGTCAATCAACTTTAGGCAATGGCCTTCATTTTTAGAGATTCAGATTGGCCTTCATTTTTAGAGATTCAGATTTTCAAGAAGTTGTCTCTACTATAGAATCCAATTTATCTCATGGTAACATGAGAAACACTCCCCTCTTTGACTACCTTTCCCTGCACCAATAGAAAAGATTAGAAACCTCTGGAAGTAGTACAAGTTCAAGGAATGCAGGATGGGGGAGACTAATAGAGATTACATTCCTTGAATGGAGTAATGTGCGAAGACATAATAGATAATGGAGTTTGAATAATATGTTTTTCAATATAGATTTGTAGAAAGTAGACCCCAAATGGATGGGACAAGGCTATGATGATCACAACGAGAATTGATAGACATTTATATGGCCCTGCATATCTTTTTAATGATCTTAAATTATGTAAATTTTATGTGTTTGTATGGATGTATCCGCATATTAAACATCTTTAAGTCACAATGTCCGGTAAACCACAAAATTTTGACACCACAGCTTAACTACATTCAGATTCTCATGCCTTTTATTCATCTCAGCTGTTGTCCTCAGCTGAATTCATCATGTTTTTCCATTCAGTACTTAGTTCCCTATAACTATGTCATGTGTCTTAGACTACTTATCGATGAAGTTGTGTTTCCTTTTTTCATGAGACCATCATTTTGTATTCTATCCATGCTTTTCTGCTATATGTATTTCAATTTAGAAACAATTAAGATCACTAAAAAATGTGAAGACACGCCTCGCCTTGCACTTATGCATTGGGTTTTAAATGCCCTTAGAGCCCTTGACTGCACCTTTGGACTAATTTGCCCCTAACTACAAGATGAGTGTGTTTTAGAAACATTACCTATTATCTGAAAAAGAAGAGTAAGCAACATATCCGATTTAATCACAGCTCTGCATTAGAAAAATGATAATTGGTGGGCATACGTTACATAGACTATCTCCATTTCTGTCTAAGCCTGCCATAAATATTTACAAAGCGATTGCGACAGAATAGGCATGAAGAACTGATCAACAACCATGGCATATTTGACCTACATACATAACATGAGTAGGAATTTGTCTGGAGTTTGGATATTCTTCAAGTTTTTTTTATTTTTTTATCAAGTACTTTTTTCTTTTGCCCTTGTTGTTGAGGCCTCTTGTCGTGCAGGCATTCACATAATTTTATCCAGATGTTTCATTTAAGCCAATTCAGTAAAGGGATTACCAATCAAATACAAAAATAACAGTAGAGGAATCCCATTGATTTTCCTATTTATTCTTCAACCCCCTACTCTTCACAACCTATAACTCTCAAGCTTGTAATAGTCAAAACCTAAAGTTAGAACAGATTTACTCGTGACAAGCTTAAAGACATGAACTTTTGAAAAACTAACCGACAATGTCCTACATTACCCACTTTTCTTAGCTCCCAAGAACACCCAAACCAAAGCAAAAGAACAAACATTTTCCCACCATAGATCATCACAAAACCTAAAAAGAAAAACCATCAATTACAAAAGGGACATCAACACGCATGCACACAAAATCATCTACCCTTCTTCCCTAAACACCCAAAAAGCAACAATGCAAAACCATGCCCAAGAAACAAAATCAGAACCAAAACAAAGAAACCCAATTGCAGAGTACAAACACAAAAGCCAACAACATATTCTAACTAGAATCATCTCCAAACCCAAAAGGAAAACCAACCCAGCATCAAATACCCAATTCAAAACGCACCCAAAAAAAAAAAAAGGAACCAAACACGCCCACAACAGCAAAACCTACAGAAACCCAATTCCACATTACCTGCAACAGTAACAGGAGAATCGTCCTCCTTGGATTTGATCAGACCATTGCTCCTCTGAATCAAGGTCTCCTGAACCCTCTGACAGATGCAGCATGCCATTTGAACGACTTTAACAGCAACATCCAATTCCTTGGAGTATTTCTCACCTTCAGAAGTCGAAATTCCCATCCGAGCGTCCGTCTGAGGCCTTTGGTACGAACCCAAAAATGGAGATGAGGTTTCTGAAATACCCAAGTTCTTGAAAGAGCTTAGATTGCCAGAAAAGACTGGAAATGCGACATCTTTGGGCCACGGCCGCTGGCAGCGCTTGGAAGCACTACTTGTAGGAATGCAAAGAGAAAGCCTGGTGGCGTGCGCTAGACAAGGGACATGCATTCTAGATTTGGAAGCTTGCCTTGATTTTATTTTTATTTATTTATTTATTTATTTATTTCGCTTTTGATTTTTCTTCAGTAAAGATGAAGAAAGAACATTCGGATGGTTGGACGTGTGAAAACTTGAAAAGTGGGTGACTAGCACTGCCGTTGCTGCAGCACACGTGGCATATATAGACCTATGAAGCCTGAGATCATGGGCCCCACCATGATGGGATGGCAATAGTTTGAATCGAAAGGGTGTGATTAGGGATGGCCAATTATTTGGGTGGCCTGGAATGTGATAACAATTGGATGTTTGGGACTTTGGGTATTGATTTATGGAGGGCTAGAAAAGGCTCTAATAATAATAATAAGAGAACATAAAAATGCAGTCAAAGAGGGGCATTGCCGCGTTAAAAGAGATCACACAAAGGCAAATTTTAAAAAAACATAGATGAGATTCCATGACCCATGTTTCTTTGAACGAGAATCAACAAGTTTAGAAAACAACGTCAGTAGAGGTGAACAAAATTGGTTCTTTGATACAGATTTGACAATTAGAACGCACTATTTGTAATGCTTAAAATATTACTTTTACAGAGAATAGCCTATTGTTTCCCTTTCCCTCACTCAAGTTTTTTAATCACCCCCAGCCAAGGGTCCGTCGGACAACTACACAAGCTGGAACAGAGAACCTATATATGTCCGAAAAGAAAATTATCGGGGGATTGATTCTGGGATTTGCTGTACAAACTCAAAAAGGAACTTGTACACTAACTCCTTTTTTTCAAAAAAAAAAAAAAAGAAATTAAAATTACCCAAATGCCTCCATTCTTTCTCAACTCACCTTCTCCTCTCTCTTTTCCTTTCCTATCTCCCCTTTTCGAGGACGATCTGCGGCTCCGGCAAAGGGAGTTGCCCAATCTCTCTTCCCTTCCACTCCCTCTTCCTCTTCTTGTTTTTCCCCTCTTTGCCCAATCTCCTAAGCGAATAAACCAATCCCCCTCGCTCCCTCCCTTTCACTCTCTTCGTCCCTCTTTTTCTCTATCCCTCCCCTCCTAATTGCAATCGTCGAGAGGAAGATCGGGTGGAAGTAGGGCCGCCACCCAACCCCCCTCCCTCCCTCTCTCTCTCTTCCCCCCTCCCCCTATATTCTCTCTCTCTAGTCTCCCTCCCTCTTTTTCTCTCTCCCTCTCCCTCCGAATCTTCGTTGCCATTATCAGCCGGGAGATCTGGCCTCGGCCCCTCCCTCCCTCCCTCCCTCTTCCTCTCTCGCTCTTCCTCCTTCCCTCCCCCTATTTTCTCTCTCCCCCCCTCTCCTTCCCAATCACCATTGACTAGGAGGCCGACTGGTAGCAATCATCGCTGGGAGAGGGAGGTGGGAAAGGGGAGGAGAGAAGAAGGGAAGGGGAGGAGAAAGGAGGGAAAGGTGAGTGGGGAGAGAAGGGGGCATTTAGGTAATTTTAACTTTTAAGAAAAAGGGTGATTGTACTGAATCCCATTTTTAGTTTGAATAGAAAATTCATTGATTGTGGGCACCTAAACGAGAGGCAGTGTTCCCAACCACTTCAGCAACCCCTTAGTTGTTGGATCAAATGTCAAATTGGAGTCCATGGTAATGAGGCAGGCACTCAAATGGAATATGTAAGAGGAGATATTACATTATAAAGTTGAATATATGCTAGAAAGATGAATGAGAGAAATAATTTGAACATGGTAGAAGAGAGGAGATTATATACTACAAGTATGTAAGTATGTTTGGTATTGTGACATTTGGATGTTACCATATTCCTGTAAGGTGAGACTATGGAGAACATGTTTTTTAATTGTAAATTATTATTCTAAATACTCATCTCATCACTGAATACTCGTCTCGTCGCTCCTAGCATGGGAAAAATGGAAAGAAAAAAGTTTATTTTTGTTAGGAAATAACTTGACAGAAAGAAAGAAAGAAAAAAAAATAAAAATAAAAAAGAAACTTTGGCATTAGTGGTTTCCTATTTACCCCCTGCCTTCTAAATAAACCCTATTTAAAGTGGACTTTAAATCATGTCATGCATACTAAATGTAGTTGCCATGTTCACAATCTCATAGTTGGCCCCACATCTAGGTCATATGGTCACAATCACAAAAGGAGGGCTCACAATATGATTCCAATAAAGGTAGGACCGCATTGTAAATCTTATGAATGTGGGCTCCAAGATCTAATTTCCAAAGGTGGGTACCGTTTTGTTATTCCTAAAGGTAGGTTCCATGTCTCTAATTATTAAAAAGGTAGCCCCACTTTGTAATTCCTAAGGGTGGGTCACATAGTTATAATCACAAAAGATGGACCCACATTGTAAATTATATGAATGTAAGCCTAAATTATAAATTATATGAATATGTGTCTCATGTTCTAATTTTTCTTAAAGTGAATCCCATGTAATTTCTAAAGATGGCTCCCGTGTTCACAATTACAAAAAAAGGTGGCCTCACATTATAATTTCTATAAAGGTGAGCCCATATTATAAATTCTATGAATGTTAGCCTCATGTTTTAATTTCTAAAGGTAAACACCACATTGTAATTTCTAAAGGTGAGTTTCGTGTCCACAATCACAATCACTGTGTAATTCCAAAACGTAGTCACATGGTCACTGTCACAAAAGGTGCATTTACATTTTAAATCCTATGAATGTGAGCCTCATATTCTAATTTAGATGTGGGTAGTAATTTCTAAAGTTGCATCACATATTCACAATCATAAAAAAGGTTAATTACTTTATAATTCCTATAAAGGTAGATCCACATTGTAAATTTTATGAATGTTTGCATCATGTTCTAATTTCAAAAGTGGGTGCTGTATCAAAATTTCTAAGAGTTCCGTGTTGACAAAAAAAAAAAAAAGGTGGCCCCACCTTTTAATTTCTAAAGATGAGTCACATGGTCATAATTACAAAAGATGGTTACCATTGTAAATTCTATGAATTTGTGCCCCATGTTCTAATTTATTAAAGTGAGTCCCACGACGTAATTTTAAAAGTGGGTTCCACGTATGACAATAATAGAGTACCGCAAACAATAAAAGGTGGGTTCCACATTGTAAATCTTATAATTCTTTTGTTTTTGTTTCTTAATACAAAATTTTTATAATGTTTCCAAACAAGTTCTGTACAATATATTCTCAGTAGAGTAGTTTTTTTTTTTTTTTTTTGGAAGAAAAGTTGAAAGCATTTTATTAAAAGGTAGAAATTACATCAACATTAAGTTGATTTATAATAAAAGTAGGTTGATCTTCAATCAAATATACTGACTATTCCTTTCAACCACACTTCTAAAAAGTAAATGAGCAACCATATTTCCTTCTCTCTTAGTATGTGGGATCTTTCTCTCTGAAAAGATTGGACTTGGTCCTTTGCCTCTTCCATAATATATCCAATGGGAGATAGATCTACGATATCATCTGCAAAGCTTGGATCACCTCAAGTAATCACCTTCCAAGATAATATGTTGCAGCTCTAACTCTTTAGCATAATGAGTAGCAATGGCAACAAAAAATGCTTCAACCTCATAAGCTTCACTCATCAAGTAATCTCTATATCTCATTGCAACTATAAAATTCCTCCGATCATCTCTAGCAACCACTCTTGTGCTTGTGGCATTTTGGTTTTCAAAAATTGCCTCATCAAAGTTAATTTTCAATAGAGTAGTTTGAAACTACATAATGTTGTCAAACAAGTTCTCCTTATGCTAATTAGACCCACTAATGTTTAAAACTAAACGATATTGGCACAACCTCATCTCAACACAACCTAATGTGAACACAAAATTGAGAACAACAAGAGAATGATGCCAAACGGACCTAAGGTTCCAATTGGATTAAGTCGGTCCATGCTCAGATATGGTCATACTAATCCTTGTTCTAACTAGACCTTCTACAAATTCTTAGGTAAGAAACAAAAGACCAACTATTTATCTACACATTTTCCCATAGCTTCTATCAGATGGTCAGATATTTTGTGAAATCTCATCCCGTTGTTTTCTCTTCTTTCCCCCCTCGCCAACTGATTTGCTTATACCCAACATTGATCGCCTTGGTGGAGCTTCTACTAGGATTCTTAGGTTTTACTTTTATTAGAGATTGTGAGTTTGTAGAACCTTAAATCGTCAAAGCCCTAATCTCTGTCTTCTTTTCCATTATCTTTGTCAAAGTTAACCACCAAGCTAACCATTTGCTTTCTGAAATGAAAGTTCTTTAAACTATCCATGCATTGCATCTATGGAACTAAATGGTAGTGTGCACTAATAACTGTATAATATAAGGTAGGGTTTAGTCTCTCTTTGGACTTACTACTTACGAAAAGAAAATCTAAACCTAAGACACTATAATGGCCCAAGTAGCTCACTGGCTCAATAACTTGACAAGCCTATGACGTAGCCCAAAATGCTTAAGCTTAAGTTACTACTAGTAACCTACATGGTTCATTATATACTAGATTTATATTTTATTCATAAGCGATGTGGGATGGGGTGTTACAATCTACTCCCCTTAAGGCCACACGTCCTCATGTGGATCCATCTAACTTCACCGGCGATGTGAGACCAAAGCATTCCACACCTGTGTCCCCAGCGGATTTCCCTATCTTGACCAATAGGCTCGCGCACTTTGGCTCGGTCCTGATCTTGCTCAAGGGCTTTCCCAGCAGGATTGGGAGTCCCACATTTCTGGTTGGTGATAGGCTCTTATTTGTAATAACCCGAGTAATCCACTGGCCAAATAACTTGGTAAGCCTGTCACATTGCCCAAAATGCTTAAGCCCAAGTTACTAGTAGTAACCTACATGATTCATTATATACTAGACTCATATTTTATTCATAAGCGATGTGGAATGGGGTGTTATAGAAACTAAGTTACTTTTGTAGTTTCTTTTCTCTTACTTACGAGGGAAAAAATGTCAAGGATTTTCCCTTTCTGCCAAAAAGAGACTTAACATATTTTTAGATTTTATCACTCAAATGTAGTATGGACCATGAGAAATCAAATATCATTTTCTTATTATGTTAAATGATGTATAAAAACAACAAACATTTTGACATGCACTCATAATGTATTGTAATTTTCTTATGAAACAAGATTGAAGTTGCTGGGTATCAAACCCACAACATTCCTTTCATTAAACAATGCAAATGCAAGAATTTTTCTATATGTTTCATTACCTAACAAAGGAGACTGAAGTAAAAATATGAAAGCCTAAAGCTCAAGATATTTAGTTCTTTGCCACCACCATTTCTACCACTGCTCTCTTCTTAACCCATTGCTCCATTTGTGAAAATTGGTTTGTTTGGGGTAATCTCATGTCTATTGTTGTTGTTTTGCCTTAAGGGAGGTGACTTTGTTCTTAAAAATTATAGATAGAATAAATCTGTATGGTCAAAGTTATACAGATATAGAATGGAGAGATTTTTTCCTATTTCAGCCACAGTTTGTCATCCAACTAGAAATGTTTTAATTACTGAAATAAACTAAGCCTAAAACTCAAGTCCAAAAGAAACGAAGAAGACTGAATAGTGTTAGTGTTAAGCTCCGAAATCCTACGTCCTTGGGACCCTCAAATCACGAGACATAACGGAGCCACAATAATTAAATTATAAAAAAAAATCCAAACTTTGTTAAATAATCTAAATAGAATATCATGATTAACATCTCAAGCTAAATAAATAAAATCAATCCACTTAAAATAATAATAAATAAATTTGAAGTGAAAGTGATTTTCATAAATTTCTTAAAATCTAATAAAGTCCTAAATTAATCTTCAAATCTAAAGCCGAAGTTTCGCAGCTCATCCCTTAGTCCTGATTCCATAAAACAAGCTATGTTTTTTCGGGTTTCGGATCAACTTTGAAATCTGTGGGGGAAAAACACAAGTGAGTAAAACTTAACAAGTACTACGAACCATAATAATATACGAAAAATAAATTTAGAGTCACGGTGTGCATATACAAAATATATCAAGTAAGGTAAGAGTAATATTGTGAATACAACAAGAAGGTAATGTGACCAAAATTCAAGGTATTTCAAATAGGTGAGCAAATAACCAAACCAACAAATAAAAGAAAGACATCTCTGTAGTAAACAAAATATCAAAGTATGCTCGCTAGAGTTAGGCTTGAACTAAGTACAAGGTACCCACTAAGTACAAACTGTTTTATATTTATACAAAGTTAGCACAAGGCCTGAGAATACCGATAATCTCCAAAACAAAGTGAGTACTAGTTGCAAACTGGTAATATCTCACAAAGGGGGTCCCAATCCTAATGTCATATCTAAAAGGGCTAAAATCCCAGTGTGAGCGTCCCCACGGTGCTTTGCCTATACTTTAGAGAATGCCTTGAAGGTACAAATAGAAAATTTACAAATACAAGCCTTTTCAATACGAATTTAACTAAGGGTTGAGATCGCAATTGAAGAACATATTATTAAGATTTCGCACAATTTTCAGCATTTTAAATTCAATGATAATTAACGATTAACAATAAATTTCATAAAAATTAATTATAGCATGATGGTGGCAAGGAAATATGACTAAATCTAGCATAACTAGAGTAAATTTAGCATAACCATTATGTATAAGCATGTCAAAGGTAATAATATATCATAATAATCTAGGATTATTTTAATAGTTTTCAAAATTTCATATTTTAAATCAAATTAAGGTAAGGACCAGAAAACTCTAGTACCAAGAAACCATGGTAAGACTACTTGCCTTGATTGTCAATGATTAGAGACTTGGGCTCGTCTAGTTGCGGAAGTGAAGTGTGAATTTCTGTTATGATAATTATATCAAGGTGTGAGAATATTAATTTATGTACAAATGAAGTCATATGAGTTGGGCCCGTGTCAATGAACAGCATTGATGGTTTCAATATGGGTCATAGTTGACTATAGTAAGAAGGTTTGCTCAGATAGGGAAAAAAAGAAATAATGAAAGAACACATAGCAAAGGGAATAAAGCGTGGAATGAGTACTACATAAAGTAAACTGGAGCAAAACAAGAACAGTGTAGTGAAGACAAAGATGGGCAATGGCAGATAAAGATATGCCTAAAAATGGGTGGTGGTTTGCATGGGTAGGCCAAATGTGTTGTTGAATCCTCTGCCCTTTTATTGTAGGATACACTCAGGTAACCAAATATATCAGTTTCCATTAGGAGACCATAGTTTTGAAAGTCAGAAACTTAACAGAATATGGAAGGTTACCATGACCCCATTCCATTTACCATTTTCCTACTTCACACTCCATATGCTCCATGATGATCTGGCCAGCTGCTGGTGTTGTGGTTCAAGGAAGAAGAGATGATTGGGTTACAGAAGATGGGCTGAACCAGTAAGGCTGTAATGTGCACAGGGATGAAGCAAGCAAGATGGAAGGGAAAGGGCTCTTGAGTTTCCACTATGGCAGCAGGGAAAGAGATTGGAACTGGGTTATGTAACAGAGAAAAGGAATAAGAAGAAGTGGATAAGAAGTGGACTGAGTTCTGGTAGGTACAGAGAAGAAGAAGAAATGGAAGAGAAAACGAAGAAAGAGAGGAAGAAAGAAGAGAAGAAAGCTAGAAGAAGAAAAACAGGACCAGAAGGAGAAGAAGAATGGGGAAAGAAAATGATGACCATGAGGAGTGGGCGCTGGCAGTGACTCTGGATCTGTTTGGGAGAAGAAGATAGGATGAAGGAAAAGGATACCGGGCTTCAATCTCAAGTGGATTCAAGTGCAGGTGTTCTGGTTTCGAGAATGGAGAAAGGAAGTAGAAAAGTGGAAGAAACAGAGGAAGAAGTCGGAGGAAGAAGAAGTTAGATGGCTTACTGTGGGTAGAGTGGGTCTGAGAGAGCGATGAGAGGAAGAATAAGGTTACAGTCAGAAACATAGGAAGAAACAAGCAGAGGAACGAAGAACAAGAAAAAATTAGAGGAGAACGATGAAGAAGAAGAAAGATGCAGAGAGGGAGTGTTGGGTATATGTCTTGTATTCCGGTTTAACCGGATGAGTCCACTGGTTTAGTCAGAGATTGGTTTAAGGTCAAGGGTATTTTGGTAATTGAACCGGGGCTTTCTTGGTGGCCAAGAAAGCGGAGACTATATATGTGTGTAGTCTGTAACCCTAGATCTTGTGCAGTTGAAGAGAGGTGAGAGCTCTTTTACTTGTGGTGTTCCCACACCACGTAGGTGAGACGATGTGAGAGAACGTGTGTCTTTGTGTACTTTACTTGTGATGGTGAAGATGATCGTCTCTGTGCCCGTGGACGTAGCCCTATTTGGGCGAACCACATAAATCTCGTGTCTCTTCTTGTGTGTGGCTTGTTCTTGTTGATCTTGTGATTAATGGATGTGCACAACGGGTGATGTCAAAATCACAACAATTAGTATCAGAGCCGAGGGTGGTGTTCCTCGGGTTTCTGAGCGAGGTGGAGATTACTTGGTGGCTTGGAGGTTGTGCACATGAAGATCAACTGATTGAATCCTTGTCAAAGGGTTCAGATCTCTGTTTTCGTAACAGAGGAAGAGAGATCAGTTTCGTGATCTCTGGTTGGGCCACCATCAAAGAAAAAGAAAACGAGATTGGGTTTTTTGGTCTGGTTGGGATCGGAGGAAAATGAATTCACATATGTTCAGATCTCGGAGTGATTGCGAGATCGGATTTCTGTTTGTCGTCACAGAAACAGGGGAGATCAGATCATGCCTGTTTCGGTTTTTTGCATCGTTGCCTCTGACAGGGAAGAGGAGAAGAAGACCGGAGGAGAATCATTTACACTGCTGTAAGAGAAGAAAAATCATCTATGAAGAAAAAAAAAATCACCAGAACGTTCGCCGGGATTTTCGCCGTCTCCGTCGCCCTCGCCGGATCTCTGCATCACCGGAATCACCGCTGCAATCACCGCCGTTCTCGCCAAGTAGCCACTGCCACTGCGATCGCCTCGCCGTAGTTCTCACCAAGCAGTAGCTGCCGCTGCGATCGCCTCCAGCCCGTTGCAGTTGGTCGTCACCGCTGCATCGTCATCGTCGCCATCGCCGAGAGTAGCCACTGTCATGGTTCCTCGCTGCCGTAGCCGAGGAAGACGATAGAGAGTTTTTCTTTCTTCCATCGTTGTTACAGAATCAAAAAATAGGGAAGAAGAGGAAGACGACATTGTGGGCTTGATCTTAGTTCCAAGTTGGGTGTGGGTTGGGTCAGTTCGACCTGACCCGTGGTGGACGAAGCCCAGGCAACGCAAACTGCAGGTTCGGGTCCAGGTCGGTTCGGACCTGGCCCGTGCAGCAGGAAACCCAGAGCTGGGTTAGTCCGGGTCATGTTGGACCTGACCTGGTTCTGCAGAGAGCCCAGTTCAGGTTTGGGCTAGGTCTGGTGGGTCAGGTCCGGATCTGACCTATTTATGCATAAAGCCCAGCAGCAGCAGTTCCAAGTTGGTTCCAGGTCAGGTGGACCCGTATCTGTTGTAGAAGCCTGGCAGAAAGCAAGCCGTGACGTCAGCAGTGATGTCAGCATCGGTCAACAGGCAGGTTTGACCAGATTTGTGGCTGAAATTGTTTCTGCGATATCTTGATCGTCCGATGTCCGATCGAAGATCCATTTGCTCCTACGGACTCGTTTCGAGCAGATCTACGCAGTGAAAGAGGATGATTGGCTGTTTGATTATCAATGTAGAGGTTTGACCGATTGGAGCGTAGAAACTTGTTTCTGCGATATCGGAGCAATCCGGAGTCGGATTTTAGATCCGTTTCTTCTAGCATGCTCGTGTTGACAAGATCTACAATTTGCTGCAGAAAATTGGAGGAGATCTGAACAGATGTGGATTCAGGCTAGAATCGGGTCTACTCGACCTGGTTGTTGTTGCAAACCTAATAATAGGAGTCGCCGGCCTAGTTGCAAAGGGTTTGCTGATTTAAACGAAGTTGTTCGTTTGGGGTTCACATGCTCTCTGGATCGCATGTAATGTAATTTATCTTGCTAGAGCGAAGCCAGAAAAGCAGCAAGGAGGAGCTGATGTGTCAGCAGTTGTCAAACATTTGTTTGATTGATCGGAGGCCCGGTCAAATGGAGTTTTTTTGACCACTCAGAGGCAGAGGTGTTTGCAATTGTGAAGTCACCTGGACTTGTATTCCCGATCTGTTTTACTTGTATGCTTGTGGTGATTGGATCTTCACAGTGATGTTGAAGATAGGGCAAGATGGTGAGTGATTCAAATAGATATCACTCAGATTCGTCAATGGTTTTGAGCTTTAAGTACAAGGTGGAGTTTGACGAGATGAACTTTGCTCAAAGTTCATGTTCTGGTTCAACAAATCAAAATGTTGAAGAAGACTGCATCGTTGGTGCAGTGACGTACTATTCAGCAAGGTATGTGAAGACATTGCCGGTTTTATCTCCTGGTGGTTCGAGTTGTGCGGAATTCAAGCCAAGGTGGAGATTGTTGGATATATGTCTTGTATTCCGGTTTAACCGGATGAGTCTACTGGGTTAGTCAGGGACTGATTTAAGGTCAAGGGTATTTTGGTAATTGTACAGGGGCTTTCTTGGTGGCCAAGAAAGCGGAGACTATATATGTGTGTAGTCTGTAACCCTAGATCTTGCGCAGTTGAAGAGAGGTGAGAGCTCTCTTGCCCGTGGTGTTCCCACACTACGCAGGTGAGACGATGTGAGAGAACGTGTGTCTCTGTGTACTTCACTTGTGATAGTGAAGATGATCATCTCTGTGCCCGTGGACGTAGCCCTGTTTGGGTGAACTACGTAAATCTCGTGTCTCTTCTTATGTGTGGTTTGTTCTTGTTGATCTTGTGATTAATGGATGTGCACAACGGGTGATGTCAAAATCACAACAGGGAGAAGAAACAAGGAAGAAGAGGTAAAGAAGAATAAAAAAAGGAAAAGGAGATGTAGGGAGATGGCTTGGTGATGAAAGTTGTCTTGGCCTAAGAGAAGAAGAAAAAGAACAGGAACAGGAAGGAAATAAGATAGAGAAGCAAGAAGAAGAAGATGAGCTCATGGCCTGACAATGGAAAAAAGAGAAGGAGATGATGGTGAATGCAGCGTTGGGAACCAACGTCTTTGATGGACAAGGGCAGCAGAGACATGGTGAACCAGAGGAGAAGAATGAAAGAAAAGAAAAGAAAAGAAAATAGAACAGAAAAAACGATGGCTCGTTTCTTGCACAACAGGGATGTTCATGGCTGGGTTGGGTTTGAGTCGAGCGTGCACGATCGGTACGTGTTTATAATGCTGTCCAATAAGAGAATAACAAGAGAAGAAGAAAAGGAGGGAGACAAGCAGAAAACGTGATGAAGGAGGAAGAAGAAGTGGAAGTAAAGTTAGAAAGAAGAAGAACTGCGCTCACGTTGCAGGAGGAGGTATGGGTATCATTAGTAGTAAAACTGGGTTGACGGCCCTGTAGTGATGTTGGGTGAGGACTGTTTGGTTCGAGGGGTGTGGATTGGTATAAACAGGTAACGAGTGTTAGTTTGGGCAGGAGAAAAAGATGGAAACGACGATGGGTTCTGGACTTCGGATGAGTCAGGCCGGACCCAGAGTCTTATGGGTTGGGTCAAGTTCGGTTAAGGAATGGTCTGGGTGTGGCTGGGCTAGGCTCAGTTGTAGTGGGGTCTGGGCTTATCAATGGTGTTCTCAATGTTGGTGTTGACTAATGGTGATGATGATGATGATGCTGGGTTTAGCATATGTTGATGCAAAGGGTTCGTGATCTTTCATGATCAAAATTATGTTTGATTAAAGGAACAAAATCACCATTCTACTACAAGAAGAATACTAAGATGCTTTGACTATATTGGTACCATGGAAAGGAAAGGAGAAAAAAAAAGAGAGGGCATACCTTAAGTAGAAAAGCCTTAAAAAGAAGGAGAGAAGAGAGGAAATTTAGATTTGTATGAGAGACTCGAGGGGATGATGTCTTTTTATAGCAAAATAAAGAGAGTCATAAAGGATATTGGTCCCAAACTAAGTTTAGCCAAGGAGAAGAATTTAGGTTGGACTCTAAATCACAAGTTGGAATTGAATACTAATTTTGTGGTGGAGTTGAGATGGGAAATATAACAACAAGGGACCTAATCAATTTGAGTATCTTGATTGAGCCAGACTCTCTAATAAGTCAAATTCTAACAAAACATGGTCCGACAAATAATTTCAAATTTTAAATAATACAAATGCATATGGGGTCCATCACAGATCAAATCAAAGGTTAAAATTAATTCTAATTAAAAATAAAAATTCAGGTTGTTATAGTTAAAGTTTAAAGAAAAAACTAACATACAAAATCACAAGTTCTTGCAATTTCACATAAACTAACTTACGATTTTTTGGATAAACTAGCTTGCAAAATCATAAGTTCTTGCGGTTTCGCTTAAAGTAATTTGTGATAGCATAAAGTAGCATTGCGATTTTTCAAAAATATTTGACCACTTGATAGAAGTTGTGGGAAAACATGTGGGTAAATAGCTGGTCTTTGATTAGGGCATAGGAAAATCCTTCTTCAATGGTGTCCATACGGAAAAAAACCCCTTCTATTTGTACTTTGTCATTGTCTTCTCATTAGCTCCTCGATTATTAATGGGTATTGGTAGCTTCATAATCTTAATAAATTTTGGTTTGCAATTTTGAAATCCAATATCCAGAATCGAGTCCATTTGAAGAACTAAATCTTAGAGTGCATGATAAGATGATTCAGCGATAAAGAGGAAATTATTTTCTTTTTTCATGTGGGTCAATGTTCTGTTATTTTGTGTGGCACATTTTATTTGAGAATTTTTAAAAAAAAAAAATTAAATGATTTTCCTATATAAAGGATGTAGTTGATTTCTCAAGGAAGTGTAGATATGCATAATTCTGCTATTTTGTGGAACAAAAGATCTGCTAAAAGTATAAACACTTATTTGACACCATTCACCCTCACCTACATACGCATTGTGGTGCAAGCAGTGAACTAGTTCAATTCCCAACTAATAACAGCTTAATATTCAAAGAATTATTCTTAGAGAACTTCTAAATGCACATGCTAAATTTCTTTCCACATCCCCTTTCTCTCTACACTCATTGTTATAATAATATATGAACAAAATAGCATTTGATTTTGCAATTGAGCTCTAATTTCACAATTAATTAAAAAATTGGAGCTCAATTTCAATGTTAATTTTGAATCAATTTTAACTTGATGGAGAGATTTTCAGAATTTGAGTGTTTTTTTAGCAATCTAAATAGAGAAGCCAATAAACAAAAGTTTTCCTTTTAAAGAGTCCAATCTTTCACTATCTTTAATCAATCTATCTATATTTAGATTTTTTTTTACATAAAGGTGTTCATGGATCAGGCTAGCTTGAGCCTGTATCCGGCTCAACTTGTTTTAGCCCGTGCTTAGACCTTAAACTTGACTATTCGCCCCATTTAATAGACGGGCCGGGCTTGGATTGAATGGTAGAGAGACCAAGCAAGGCCAACCCGACTATAAAAATAATTGTATTGTTTGTCTTTAGGCATTAGGTTGTTATGGATTTATTTGTTTCTTCTAAGTTACTTTTATTGTTGAATTGTCTATTGACTTTTGTTTTCATGTTGTATTTTTCAATTTTTTTTATTATGGATTTATTCTTCTAATTTCAAAAGAATGTTTGAAGTAAATTATTCAACCCATTTAAAGCAAATTAAAGTGCTTTCAATTTGGAATTTATCCATTATTTTTAATTGTTGTTATAGGTTTTAATTTTGACTGCAATTTTTACCGCCTTGAATACAATTTAGGCTATTATTTAAGATTTTTATTACTTTTAATATTCTAAATTATATATTGCCCGTGCTGAGCGTAGACATATTTTACTACTTCAGAAGTTCATATATCCCACATGATTTAGGGGCTAAAAACAATAGGTGAAAACCCTTGTTTATATTCTAGTGTTACCAATTGTTAAGGGAAATACCACACTATTTGGTGTGGGAAAAATTGTTGGAAAAAACAACAGTTATAGATTCTTGCTTAATTTGTTATTTACCACAGTTTTAGACATTTATTAAGTTGCCCTAGTACTTAAAAAAACTAAAGAATGTTAAAACACGAGTTAGTTTCGCACCCCTTTTCCCACATATTTCTTCCAACGAAAGCCAAGTCCTCTCCTTTACTCATATACCTCTCCTTCTCCCTCGTCTCTAGCAATCATCCACGCCCTCCCCAATGACTACATCCTCACCATCAACTGCCTCAAAGACCCCTCCTTCTCTCCCATGTGCCTCTACCTTGAGAAAGGTTTGTACAAACCCTTTTTATCTGTATCCTTTTCCCCCATCGTTAGATAGAGATCCTGCAGGTTCTTTGTTGAAAAAATGTGTGCGCCATGTGCATTTTAATAACTAGATTTAACATATTGCAATTTTGTTTTGCACATTTTTTTTATATGATCTTGATCCCGAGATCAACATATTTATAAACAAAGATTCTATTACTATTCATATGACAAGTGTTGACATATAGATCCCAACATATGCATATGCTATTGACGGTTGGCTTTCTGTAATCTATTCTAGCATTTGATAGTTTCATAGGTTAAATATGTTTACACATTTTTCATCATCTGCTGAAGATTTGATCACCAAAGGGGCCTTGGGACCATTAATGGCATTTACATTGATGGATCTAAACCCCGCTCTAGTTCAAATGATTTGAAAGAAGATTGGAGCTAAACCATATATGATCAACATGTTGACCATTTTTAATAAATAAATAAAAATAAAAAGGTATTTATAATGCCTGCAAACTATTTGATGTTCTATCAAATCAAAACAGGGCCCAACAAATGTTAGATCTCTGCAATAGTATGTTAATTTGTAAAACTTAGACAACCTTATTGTAGATGGAATATATTGCTACAGTAATGAGTGAGACTTTTTTTAAAATTTTTTTAAATTTTTTTAAATTTTTTCCGATGGAACATTTACAAAGGTCATCCCATTCTAGTAAGATGTAAAGGTGCAGTAGTGGAGTTGAGTGTAACCAACTTGAATGAGATGAATGGGGCTATGTGATGGGTCGATTGAAGTTCCACCATATATATAAGCATTTGCATAAGTGTATTGTTTATATTATGTTTAAGTTACGTATGATTTTTATAAATAATCTAAATTTTATATCTTCAATTATTTACAGTGACAAGAAAATTCAGATGAGGAGATTACTCGTACAAATGTGTTTTTAAGAACTCACACTACGATGGATGGATCAATTTTGAGGCTGAAAGTGGAGGGTACTTTTTTTACCTGACTATTTAAGTATGCACCTAACCTCATTGCGAATAAGGAGGATAAGATCGAACACTTCCTGGAGGGCTAGAGGGTCTACACCCTGATGTCGACATGATGATTGGGAACAATCAACATCCAAAGTACAAAGACAACGTTAAGAGTGCACACTGAGCTGATGGAGCAATTAATAAGAAAAGGATCGTCAAGCACTTCAGAGTCAGTTCAAGCAGTTTACTGGGCAACAGCAACATAAGAGATGGAAACAATAATAGCAAGGATAGAGCTCCGGGAGTCAAAAGTGTACGAGGTGTGGGAAGAACCATCCCACCGGGTAGTGTCATTGGTACATGGGTGCATGTTTCCATTGTGAGCAGCTAGGCATAAAGCCCGTGATTGTCGCAATAGTGAGAAGGAGCTTAAAGCAGCCCTAGTTGTAATACTTCACACTCCTACACCGCTATAGCAACGTTAGAGGGCGCAGCCTCCTAGGGCTACGCAGCAGCAGCAGCAGTATAGAGCACCTGCCCAATAGTAGTTTAGAAGAGGATCCCAACAAAGGTAGGGATAGTTTCAGGGCCAACGTCAACAAAGGTACTAGCAGAAGCAAAAAGGTCAGCAGAGTCTTTAGAGGCTAGTTCAAGGATAGCAGCAAAAGCCCCAGCAGGTGGGCATGGTCTTTACGGTCACCCACGAGGATGCTAATGCTTCTGAAGACGTAGTAGAATGTACCATTCTAATCTTCGATGTAGAAGCTAAAGTTATATTTGTCCTAGTTCTACGCACTCGTTTGTTTAATATGCATTTGTTAGATGTTTGAATAGGGAGGTAGTGAGACTAGATTTTGTCTTAGTGGTCAATAGACCTATGCGTAGTAAGGTTTGTTGCCAGTAGTACTTTTCGGGTACACAAGTTTAGATCAGAGAGTTCATCCTACCCATAGATTTGATCATCTTGACGGTGAATGACTTTGATGTCATTTTTGGTATGGATTAGTTATCTACATATCGGGTTGTGGTGAATTGTTTTAATACGACTATCAGACTGAGGCTTCATTTGGATGAAGTAGAGTTCGTGGGACAATGCAAGCAGATTCGTACAAGTAGGATTTGATCAATGAAAGCATCTAGTTTTTTGAGGAGTAGTTGTAAAGGATTTGTGGCGTTTATCTCAGAGGATAAACAGTTTAAAGTGGTGGAGGATATTGCAGTAGGATGTGAGTTTCCTGATATTTTTCTTGAGGAGATTTTAGGCTTACCACCAATTGAGGAGATCTTGAGGAGTTAGTTCAAGGGACAGATCCAATATCTAAGGCTCCATAAGGAACGGCTCCAGCAGAATTGATAGAATTGAAAGAGCAGTTGCAAGATTTGTTGGATAATGGGTTTGTGAGACTGAGCGTGTCACCGTGGGGAGCACTGGTTTTATTTGTAGAGAAAAAAGACGGCTCTATGAGGATGTGCATATATTACAGGTAGCTCAATCAAGTCACGGTCAAGAACAAGTATCCACTTCTAAGGATTGATGAATTGTTTGATCAGTTACAGGGGCAGAGTTCTTTTTGAAGATTGATTTGAGGTCAACGTACCATTAGCTCAGGGTTAGAGAGCAAGGTATTTAGAAGATAGCATTCGGGACCAAATATGGACATTATGAGTTCTTAGTGATGCCATTTGGATTGACGAATGCTCTAGGAGTCTTCATGGCTTTGATGAACAAGATTTTTACTTCATTTCTTGACCAATTCACAGTTGTATTTATAGATGATGTGTTAGACTATTATAAGTCTCAAGAATAACATCTGAGAACATCATTGTAGACTTTGAGGGATCATAAGCTCTATGCAAAACTAAATAAATGTGAGTTTTGGCTAGAGCAGGTGACATTCCTTAGTCATATTATCAGTAGAGAGGGTTTAGCAGTGGATCCAGCAAAGATAGAGGTAGTGGCTAATTGGAAGAGTCTACGTCAGTGCCGAAGGCTCATAGTTTTCTAGGTTTGGTAGGTTATTATAGGAGGTTTGTGAAAGGATTTTTTACGATTGTTGCTTTGTTGACGAGATTGAAATGGAAGGATGCACCTTTTACATGGGCTGAGGAGTGTGAGGCCAACTTATAGGAGTTGAAGACTAAACTGACTATGGCTCCCCCTACTCACATTGCCTATAAGGCATGACAGGTGTAACACTCCGACCCGAGTTGACCCGGATTAGTGGGTAATTGCGTGTGTTTTTATCGTTAAGTGTGTTTTGATTTTGTTTGTTTTTGGTTTGAGTTGTAGAGAGATCGTTTGGGTTGAGTTTGACTTGGTCTAAGGAGTTTGAGCCCTTTTTCGTAATTTTGGCTTTTGATTGACCTTGTCAGTTTTGCGTCATTCTGACGTCAGCGCGTGTACTTCGTTGAGCTTGTCATTTCTCGTAACTGTCTTGGATCCGAATGAGTTCGTTTGCTCTCGTTGGACCGTCATTTGACTCAAACTGACATTTGTGTAAGTGACTTGGACTTATCCGAAATTCTGGACTCATTTTAGTATAAAAATCCCACCTACCCTTTGTTTCTCCCGATCGTCTCTCAGCTCACTCTCTCGTTCTCTCCAGTTCGTCTCTCTCTCGACAGCTCTCTTTCTCTCCTTCTCCATCTCTGTTCTACTGCTTGAGGGAGGAAGAAAGGAGCCATTCGCGTGTGTGTTTCCAGCGGACTGAGCCAAGCAACGAGTGATTTCCATTTGTGAGGCAAGTATAAGCCCAAGATGTGTGAACACCGATTGATAGTGATTTGATTGTTGTGTTTCTATGCTTCATTGTGTTCTCAGTGTTAGACAGCCCTATTGAACTCATTTCACTGTTATCTTGCTGTTTCCAGCCGTTTTGCACAGTTTCTGTATGTCTGTAGTGATTTCAGGAAAATGACTCCGTGCACTCACGGCTACGCCGTGAAATGTGCTACGGCTAAGCCGTAAAATGGCTTACGGCTAAGCCGAGACCCCGCCGTAACCCAAACCGTAGAACAGCACAGACTGTTAGCTGAAAATAACTGGATGTTGGCAATTTGCCATTCTTCTACGGCCCAGCCTGATCTAAGCCGTACATTGTCTTACGGCTAAGCCGTGGACCAGGATACGGCTGAGCCGTAGAGCAAAATACGGTTGAGCCGTAAATCCGGATGGATATTTGGGAAACCTCAGCTCAGCCGCAGTGCATAGTACGGCTAAGCCGTAAGATGCCACGGCTAAGCCGTAAGGTTACCTACGGCTGCACCGTGAGACCCTGAGAATTGAATGAAAAGGGACTAGGTTTAAGCAAAAGACCGTATATGACTTTCATGTTAGAATGTAGCTAACCTGGACATGCCCAATGGAATGTTTGCATGACATGAATGATCTCATGGGCTGTGAATCATTCATGCTTGTTATCCAGTTGTTTAGCACCTCCCCATGGGTGTTGGTTTAAGGGACTTCGGTGCACACTCCTGACACTGCAACACTAGACAATGGTGCATCGAACAACTTAAAACTACATCAACATGCACGGTTAGAGACACTGGATAATTAGTGTAGGATTGGCTTGTAATGGACCCTTGATTCGTATAAGTACTAGATTGGTTTGAGTTGTACAGCATATTGATTACGGTTTATGCCCTCTTATGTGTTCTACGCTGGACCTCTCGATTCTGTGGGAAATGCAGCAACCCCAGAGCGAAGCCCGGGTGGAACCATTCTATTATTGTGTATTGTGTTATACCGTTGCTCCATTGGAGTACTTGCATTCGTTATGAGTCAGTGATTGTGATTAATACTCATTGTCAGCACTTCTTGTAATTGCTTATGTACTTTCCGTATCCGTATCAGTTTATGTACATTCAGTATCAGTATATGCGATGCACTTCCTATTGTTTGTTCAGCATGATATGTGAGATCTGCAAGTGATAAGTGACATGATATGATTGATTGATTGAGGTGCATCATCTAATTGACTGTGATTGGTCTTGGTACTACTGAGCCTCAGCCTTAGGATACCCGACGGGGTTAACTTTGGTTTAGTTTAAGTGTTTACCTCTGCAGAGTGTCTTGTCCTGGGACTCCGGACCCCGGGAACTAGAGACCCATGCGTACCCTGGCCCGGTCGCTGGTGTTCTCATCCTGATTGCTCTCGTAAGGGAGAAAATGACCAATGTAGTAGCCACTTGATTGTTATCTGTTTATGATTCTAATAGCATGCTTATTCATTTGCATAATTGTTTAGTTTATAGTTATAATTTCTACGGATATTGCATTATGATCATTGTTCAGTATTATTCAGTCTTAGACACAATCCGTGTTATCTTCTTGTTGGCTTATACTTTGCTAAGTCGTTGTACTTATGCGTTTGTCTTGTGTGTTGCAGGCTCAGATCCCTCTTCCGATCCTGCGTCGGTCGACCCGACTCCAGGAGAGGCTCGCGAGGCCCCCTCTGGCCTAGAGGAGTGGACTTGATCCATCCTCCAGAGTACGGTTTGCATCATTTTGTTTTCCCCATTCATTGAGTCTGAGTCTATTGAGGGGACTTTTTTCTGTAATTGTAATGTGGGCTTGAGTGATATCTGTATATTGATTTTTGATCATTGTAAGCTCGCTAAATGGTCATACGTTCTTGTAATTATTCTTGTCATCAGTGTAATATTGTTTTGTAATCTCCTATGTCATGTTGGTGTGTGGGTATATGCCTTGATACGTACAGCTTCCGCGTACAATTGTTTGCACGTGTGATTGATCCCTTGTGTGTGTATGCTTGGACGGGGTCTAGGTGTGCATGCACGGGAGTACGTGTGTCATTGGTTAGACTTTATCTGACCCCCGGTCCCTGGGCTCGGGTTGTGACATACGTATTGTATGGTATCAGAGCATTGTCTCTCCGAGCATTGTCTCTCAGGGCATTGTCTCTATCTTAGTGTGTAAGCATGTAGGCATATAGGACGTGGTGAGATTTCGTAGTCCAGTTTTGGACTGTTGTGTTTGGTCCCTTTGTCTTGTGAGTCTGTGTGAGTTACCGAGTGTGATAGCAGATTGACTTTTGTGTTTTGCAGGCTATGGCATCGGGATCCGGAACACACAACAACAATGATCAGGGAGATAACGAGAGTGGGTCAGCCGCTCCACAGCCACTCGTGAATTTCGACGAGCGCTTCTTGACTATGCTGCAGGCGATCCATTCTTTGCAAGCGCAGGTCGTTTCGATCGTAGACCGACAGAGTCAAACGCCAGTTCGGCCTGCAGAGCAGCCAGTGGTTTTCCAGCCTAGAGAGAGCGATCCGAATGCGTTGTACGACAAATTCAGGAAACGTGGAGCCACAGAATTCTATGGAAATGAAGATGCATTGAAGGCTGATCAGTGGCTAGAGCATACCGGAGATCTCTTCTCTACCATCGTTTGTGATGACCGGCAGAAAGTCATGCTTACGGCCTCGATGTTCCGAGAGGTAGCAAAGACGTGGTGGAAGAGTGTCAGTGCAGCCTATCTGACTATGCCTAGTGAAACAGTGTGGGAGACGTTCCAGAAACAGTTCAGAAGGAAGTTCATTCCTGCTCATGTTCGTCGTGTGAAGGAAGTTGAGTTTCTGGCCTTACAGCAGCAGCAGCTGACCGTTTCAGAGTATATTCACCGATTTACCCAGTTGTCCCATTTTGCTGAGGACATGATAAATACCGAGGAGAAGAAGGTGAATCGTTTTATTACTGGTCTGCATCCGAGATATGCGAATTTCGTGACTGCTTTTCAGAGACCAGCTACTTTTGACGATGCGGTCGATAGAGCACACGCTGCGGAAGCCAACCACCTAGCAGAGAGAGCTATGGACTTCAAGAGGAGTGCACCAGTGAGTTCCAGGGGACAGATTCAGAAGAAATGGAAAGGGAAGCAAGGAACTTCGAGTTTCTCCGGGAGCAGATGCGAGTTTTGTGGATTTGGACATCCGACGGAGAAGTGTTGGAAGAAGTCTGGAGCTTGTTTGAGTTGCGGATCTATGGAGCATAAGATAGCTCAGTGCCCGAAGACCAAGACTTTCCAGTCATCTAGATCTATGGGGTCATCCAAGTCTCTCAGTTCAGCAGCTTCGAACAGCCCCCAGCCGTCTCGCCAGAACCAGAAGCCACAGCGTCAGACTGCTCGTGTGTATGCAGCCTCCCATGATCATGCAGAAGATGCGAAAGTGGTGGAAGGTAAAGTTCTCATTGCCCGAGCTGAAGCACATACACTATTCGATTCGGGATCTACGCGTTCGTATGTTGCACCTCGTTTTGCGGAACAGTTACCGCAACCCCCTCAGCCGCTACCCTATGTGTTAGTAGTGTCCACTCCTGTGGGCAAGCGAGTGGAGTGTAGTGTATACTACCCTCAGTGCGACGTGGTGATTGAAGGTCGCCAGCTGCCAGTTGATTTGATTTTGTTGTCCATGTTGGATTTCGATGTGATCCTCGGAATGGACTGGCTAGCGCGGTATCGTGCCTGTGTTAACTGTTACAACAGGTCGATTTACTTCGATTTTGCGAAGGGGTTTCGTTTCGAGGGCAATCAGGAGAGATGCCCGAGGCATGTCATCTCCGCATGCAAGGCGGATCGTTTGATACGCAGAGGTTGTGCAGGATTTCTTGCCTTCGTCTCGGAGAAGAAGGAGGTGAAGCAGTTGAGCGATATTCCGGTAGTACGTGAGTTCCCGGATGTATTTCCGGAGGAAGTACCCGAGTTACCCCCTGTCCGAGATGTAGAGTTTGCGATTGATCTAGTGCCCGGTACAGCACCCATTAGCTTAGCTCCTTATCGTATGGCCCCTGCTGAGTTACTCGAATTGAAGACGCAATTGCAAGATCTTTTGGAGAAGGGTTTCGTACGGCCGAGTGTGTCACCGTGGGGAGCTCCAGTGCTGTTTGTGAAGAAGAAGGACGGTACCTTACGGATGTGCATAGATTACCGGCGATTGAACAAAGTCACGATCAAGAACAAATACCCATTGCCGCGTATTGATGAGTTGTTTGATCAACTTCAAGGTGCCGCTTATTTTTCCAAGATTGATCTGAGATCGGGGTATCACCAACTCCGGGTGAAGGAAGATGATATTGTGAAGACTGCTTTCAGGACACGGTATGGACATTTTGAGTTTCTCGTGATGCCATTTGGATTAACCAATGCACCTGCTGCCTTCATGGCTTTGATGAACAGGATCTTTGCTCCTTTCTTGGATCGATTTGTGGTGGTCTTTATTGATGATATTTTGGTGTATTCGAAGACCCCAGAGGAGCATGAGGAACATCTACGTCGAGCCCTACAGTTGTTGAAAGAGCATCGCTTATATGCCAAGTTGTCGAAGTGTGATTTTTGGCTCGAGCAGGTAGCTTTTCTTGGTCATACCATTTCACGAGATGGGTTGGCAGTGGATCAGATGAAAGTTGAGGCAGTGATGAATTGGCCCAGCCCAAAGACTGTGACGGAGATACGGAGTTTTCTTGGATTAGCTGGATATTATCGTCGCTTTATTCAAGATTTTGCCAAGATTTCAGCCCCGTTGACTCGATTGACCAGGAAGAATGTTCCATTTCATTGGACGGACGAGTGTGAGTACCATTTCTGGATGTTGAAAGAGAAGCTTACTTCGGCTCCAGTTTTGACGTTACCAGATGGGCATGAAGGATTTATGATTTACTCTGATGCTTCTCGAGTCGGTTTGGGATGTGTTTTGATGCAACATGGCAAAGTGATTGCCTATGGCTCGAGACAACTTCGAGAGCACGAGAAGAACTATGCTACACATGACTTAGAGTTGGCAGCCGTCGTTTTTGCGTTGAAGATGTGGAGACACTATTTGTATGGCGTGACATTTGAAGTGCATTCAGATCATCATAGTCTACAGTATCTCTTCACGCAGTCTGAGTTGAATATGAGGCAACGAAGGTGGCTTGAGTTGATTAAGGATTTTGACTTCCCCATCAAGTATCATCCAGGGAAAGGCAATGTTGTTGCAGATGCCTTGAGTAGGAAATCGGAGATTTTTCAGGCTTTGGACAGCCTTTATTTTGTGAGGCATGCACAGCCAGTGGAACTGCAATTGGTGGAGAACAGTTTGACACTTGCCAGTACAGTGAGCTTTCAGCCTGACATCATTCAGCGGATCAAAGACCAGCAGTTCGAAGATGCGATGTTGAAGCGAATTCGGGATAGCATTACAGGTCGACCAGACTTTCGTTTGGAGGGCGATGTCTTGTATTTCAGGAGTAGGTTATGTGTGCCAGCAGTAGATGCTTTAAAGGAGAGTTTGATGACCGAAGCACACCATGCACGTTATTCTATGCACCCTGGAAGTACGAAGATGTACCGAGCTCTCAAGGACAGATTCTGGTGGAACAACATGAAGAGAGAAATTGCTGGGTTTGTTGCCAGATGTTTGACTTGCCAAAAGGTGAAAGCTGACCATCAGAGACCTCCAGGGTCCTTACATCCTTTGCACATTCCCCAGTGGAAATGGGAGCACATTACGATGGACTTTGTTTCGGGACTACCCCTGACGAGCAAGAAGAACAGTGCCATTTGGGTGATCGTGGACAGACTGACGAAGACAGCCCATTTTCTTCCATTCAAGAAAGGCATGACATTTTCCGAGATGGCGAAGAAGTTCGTCGATGAGATAGTGAGACTACATGGTACGCCCGTGTCGATTGTGTCAGATCGAGATAGCCGCTTTGTTTCTTCGTTTTGGAGAGCATTTCAGGAGGCCATGGGAACGAAGTTGAGCTTCAGTACGGCGTATCACCCGCAGACTGATGGACAGTCCGAACGAACTATTCAGACGCTCGAGGACATGTTACGGGCCAGTGTGCTGAATTTCGAGAAAGAATGGGATTTGCATCTCTCGTTGTGCGAGTTTGCGTATAACAATAGTTTCCACGAGAGTATTGGAATAGCACCCTATGAAGCTCTGTATGGACGGAAATGTAGAAGTCCTGTTTGCTGGGAAGAAGTTGGAACAAGGAGTTTCCACGGACCGACAATCATTGCTGAGACTACAGAGAAAGTTCAGAAGGTCATTGATAATTTGAAGATTGCCCGATCGAGACAGAAGAGCTACGCAGATTCGAGAAGAAGAACCTTGACATTTCAGGTTGGAGATTGGGTATTCTTGAAGGTCTCACCGATGAAAGGTACAGTACGATTCGGGCAGAAGGGCAAGTTAGCGCCAAGGTATGTAGGTCCATTTGAGATTAAGAGCCGGATTGGAGATTTGGCGTACAGATTGATTCTACCCGTGGAATTTTCTGGAGTACACGATGTTTTTCATGTGTCTATGCTTCGCAAGTATGTTCGAGACCCGACGCATGTGATTCGATATAATGATATTCAGATGCAACCTAACGCGTCATACGTTGAGCGCCCGCTCCGTATTGTTGGGACCAGAGAACAGCTCTTGCGTACGAGGACTATTCGATGGGTCAAGGTACTTTGGGAACATCATGGACCTGATGAAGCCACGTGGGAATTGGAAGATCAGATGGCGCGTCAGTATCCTTATCTGTTTGCTCAGGTACGCTTTCATTCCGAGGACGGAATGATGTCCAAGTGGGGGAGGATGTAATACTCCGACCCGAGTTGACCCGGATTAGTGGGTAATTGCGTGTGTTTTTATCGTTAAGTGTGTTTTGATTTTGTTTGTTTTTGGTTTGAGTTGTAGAGAGATCGTTTGGGTTGAGTTTGACTTGGTCTAAGGAGTTTGAGCCCTTTTTCGTAATTTTGGCTTTTGATTGACCTTGTCAGTTTTGCGTCATTCTGACGTCAGCGCGTGTACTTCGTTGAGCTTGTCATTTCTCGTAACTGTCTTGGATCCGAATGAGTTCGTTTGCTCTCGTTGGACCGTCATTTGACTCAAACTGACATTTGTGTAAGTGACTTGGACTTATCCGAAATTCTGGACTCATTTTAGTATAAAAATCCCACCTACCCTTTGTTTCTCCCGATCGTCTCTCAGCTCACTCTCTCGTTCTCTCCAGTTCGTCTCTCTCTCGACAGCTCTCTTTCTCTCCTTCTCCATCTCTGTTCTACTGCTTGAGGGAGGAAGAAAGGAGCCATTCGCGTGTGTGTTTCCAGCGGACTGAGCCAAGCAACGAGTGATTTCCATTTGTGAGGCAAGTATAAGCCCAAGATGTGTGAACACCGATTGATAGTGATTTGATTGTTGTGTTTCTATGCTTCATTGTGTTCTCAGTGTTAGACAGCCCTATTGAACTCATTTCACTGTTATCTTGCTGTTTCCAGCCGTTTTGCACAGTTTCTGTATGTCTGTAGTGATTTCAGGAAAATGACTCCGTGCACTCACGGCTACGCCGTGAAATGTGCTACGGCTAAGCCGTAAAATGGCTTACGGCTAAGCCGAGACCCCGCCGTAACCCAAACCGTAGAACAGCACAGACTGTTAGCTAAAAATAACTGGATGTTGGCAATTTGCCATTCTTCTATGGCCCAGCCTGATCTAAGCCGTACATTGTCTTACGGCTAAGCCGTGGACCAGGATACGGCTGAGCCGTAGAGCAAAATACGGTTGAGCCGTAAATCCGGATGGATATTTGGGAAACCTCAGCTCAGCCGCAGTGCATAGTACGGCTAAGCCGTAAGATGCCACGGCTAAGCCGTAAGGTTACCTACGGCTGCACCGTGAGACCCTGAGAATTGAATGAAAAGGGACTAGGTTTAAGCAAAAGACCGTATATGACTTTCATGTTAGAATGTAGCTAACCTGGACATGCCCAATGGAATGTTTGCATGACATGAATGATCTCATGGGCTGTGAATCATTCATGCTTGTTATCCAGTTGTTTAGCACCTCCCCATGGGTGTTGGTTTAAGGGACTTCGGTGCACACTCCTGACACTGCAACACTAGACAATGGTGCATCGAACAACTTAAAACTACATCAACATGCACGGTTAGAGACACTGGATAATTAGTGTAGGATTGGCTTGTAATGGACCCTTGATTCGTATAAGTACTGGATTGGTTTGAGTTGTACAGCATATTGATTACGGTTTATGCCCTCTTATGTGTTCTACGCTGGACCTCTCGATTCTGTGGGAAATGCAGCAACCCCAGAGCGAAGCCCGGGTGGAACCATTCTATTATTGTGTATTGTGTTATACCGTTGCTCCATTGGAGTACTTGCATTCGTTATGAGTCAGTGATTGTGATTAATACTCATTGTCAGCACTTCTTGTAATTGCTTATGTACTTTCCGTATCCGTATCAGTTTATGTACATTCAGTATCAGTATATGCGATGCACTTCCTATTGTTTGTTCAGCATGATATGTGAGATCTGTAAGTGATAAGTGACATGATATGATTGATTGATTGAGGTGCATCATCTAATTGACTGTGATTGGTCTTGGTACTACTGAGCCTCAGCCTTAGGATACCCGACGGGGTTAACTTTGGTTTAGTTTAAGTGTTTACCTCTGCAGAGTGTCTTGTCCTGGGACTCCGGACCCCGGGAACTAGAGACCCATGCGTACCCTGGCCCGGTCGCTGGTGTTCTCATCCTGATTGCTCTCGTAAGGGAGAAAATGGCCAATGTAGTAGCCACTTGATTGTTATCTATTTATGATTCTAATAGCATGCTTATTCATTTGCATAATTGTTTAGTTTATAGTTATAATTTCTACGGATATTGCATTATGATCATTGTTCAGTATTATTCAGTCTTAGACACAATCCGTGTTATCTTCTTGTTGGCTTATACTTTGCTAAGTCGTTGTACTTATGCGTTTGTCTTGTGTGTTGCAGGCTCAGATCCCTCTTCCGATCCTGCGTCGGTCGACCCGACTCCAGGAGAGGCTCGCGAGGCCCCCTCTGGCCTAGAGGAGTGGACTTGATCCATCCTCCAGAGTACGGTTTGCATCATTTTGTTTTCCCCATTCATTGAGTCTGAGTCTATTGAGGGGACTTTTTTCTGTAATTGTAATGTGGGCTTGAGTGATATCTGTATATTGATTTTTGATCATTGTAAGCTCGCTAAATGGTCATACGTTCTTGTAATTATTCTTGTCATCAGTGTAATATTGTTTTGTAATCTCCTATGTCATGTTGGTGTGTGGGTATATGCCTTGATACGTACAGCTTCCGCGTACAGTTGTTTGCACGTGTGATTGATCCCTTGTGTGTGTATGCTTGGACGGGGTCTAGGTGTGCATGCACGGGAGTACGTGTGTCATTGGTTAGACTTTATCTGACCCCCGGTCCCTGGGCTCGGGTTGTGACAACAGGTTTATTATATTCACCGATGCTTTAGGGTTGGATTGGGATGCGTACTTCAGTAGGATGAGAAAGTTGTGCCCCATGGGTCAAGACAGCTACAAAAACATGAGAAAAAGTATCTTACCCATGGTTTGGAACTTGTAGTGGTGGTTTTAATGTTAAATATGTGGAGACACTACTTGTATGGCTAGAGATTCGAGGTTTATTCAGATCACTGTAGCTTTCAGTACTTGTGCATGTAGCTAGAGCTAAATATGAGGCAGACTCATTGAATGGAATACATCAAGGATTATGATTTTCTGATCAAATAACATCTCGGGAAAGCTAATATAGTGGCAGACACACTAAACAGGAGAGCAACTATGAATGCATATATGAGAGTAGAGTGGTCTTGGGTCGAGACTTTCCTCGATTTGGGAGTAGATTTGCAGCCAGTTGAGGACAAAGTTATGTTGGCTACTATGTTAGTTTGGGAGCCAGAGATATTGGGTAGAACTAAGAGCAGGGAAGCAAAGGATTCAATGCTGGTTAGAGTGATTGAGCAAATTATGAGCAGACTAGACTTCATATTATTGGAGGGTGTGTTGTATTATCAGGACAAATCATGTGTGCTAGACATTGCAGAGCTAAAGGATGCTATCTTGGCAGAGGCACATCATTCTCATTTCACCATTCACCCTGGTAGCATGAAGATGTATCAGGATATTCTTAGTCATTATTGGTAAAATAACATGAAAAAGGAGGTTTTAGGGTTTGTTTCTTTAATGTGTGAGCGAGTTAAGGTAGAACATAAGAGACACCTAGGTCTTCTAAGGCAGTTGGCAATTCCAGACTGGTAATTGGAGCACATCACGATGGATTTCATATTCGGGCTACCAATGATACACCATAAGGATAATATCTAGGTTATAATAGATAAATTGTCCAAGGTGGCACACTTTCTACCGATGAGCATGAAGACACTGAAGGATGAGTTGGCTATGATGTATATGGATGAGGTTGCCAGATTTCATGGTGGGGCTCTATCAATCATTTCAGACAGGGATCCGAGGTTTCTAGGAAAGTTTTGGACTCGACTTCAGGATGCCTTGGGCACGATATTGGACTTCAACACAATGTATTACCCTCAGATAGATGGGCGAAGAGAGAGGACCACTAGACGTTGGAGGATATGTTGCGTGCATGTGTGTTGGACTTTGGAAAGGATTCATAGAAAAGCCTTCCCTTATGTGAGTTGCATATAACAACAATTATCACTCCAGTATTGGCATGCTACCTTTCGAAGCTTTGTATAGGCCTAGATGCAGGACCCTAGTGTGATGGGAGGAGATAGGTGTCAGGAGTTTCCATGGTCCGTCCATTGTCAGTGACACCAGTAAGAAAGTGAAGTAGATTCACAACAAATTGCGAGTTGCTAGAAGCAGACAGAAAAGTTTTGCAGACTTGAAGAGGAGAGATCTTGAGTTTCTGAGGGCAAACATGTGTTCTTGAAAGTGTCACCAACAAGAGGTAAATTCTAATTTGGGCAGCAGGGCAAGTTGTTTTATAGATTTGTCTAGTTGTTTAACATACTTCAGAGGGTGGAAGATGTAGCCTATAGATTGACTTTGCCGGTAAAGTTGGCAGGGGTTCATGATGTCTTCCACATTTCGATGCTGAAGAAGTATATATCCAATCCTTCGCATGTACTATAGTATAAGCAGCTCGAACTTCAAGCAGATGCTACCAACATGGAGAGACCGATGCAGATCATAGACACGAAGGAACATTTTTTAGGATGCGGAACATTCACTAGGTGAAGGTTCAATGAAAGCACTACAGTCCAAGAGAGGCCACTTGGGGGTTTAGATACCAAATAAAGAAGTAGTACCTAGATCTTCTTCCAGAGGTACATTAGGCATTCGGAGGACCAAATGCCCTATGAAAGGAGGAATGTAACGTTCTATAACCTAATATAGGGCATTAGCCTAATTAAATTGTATTCTAGGTAATTAAGCTTTGTTTGAGGCTAAACGAGTCCGAATTACGTGTAGGATCATGCGTGCTAGATTTCATCAGATTCCAAGCTCGTTTGAGCATACTTTGGGGGGGTAGTGTGTAATTTTAAGAAAGTTAGAGGCCCTTTTTCGAAGTTTTCTGTTTTGCGAAGGACCTAATTCCAAGACTAAACCTCCTCATCACCAAACCAACCCGAACCCATCTTGATCACCAAATTCCCAAATCACCAAACATAAGCCCGCCTTTATAATTTTCCTTAACTAATGGCATTCTTATAATTTTTCCAAAACCCATTTCCCTTAAAACAGCCATCAATAGTAGCCTTTCCTTTTCTCCTTTTTCTTTTATTTCTTTCTTCGTCTCCCATTTTCTTCTTTTCCTCTCCATTGCCAAAGACCACCAGGCCACCACTAGACCACCGAGCTCGCCACTAGCCACTGTTTTCCACCTCCTCAAGCCACGACCAACCCAAGCACCCTTCTTTTCAAGCTTCTTCCTCTTCAACTAGATTTAGGTAAGCCCTAATCCTTGCCAAAGTTAGGTCATTTGGGTTTTAATCTAAAATTGGTTTAGATGTGCTTATTAGGTCCCCCTTTCCATTTTATAGGTGGGTTTTTCTTGAGAATGAGGTTTGTTTTCATTTGAGCTCCGATTAGGTGTGGTTGAGCTAGGGTTTCTCTCTTTTTCTATTTCTCTCATGAAAGGCAAGTGGTTATACATTGTTATGGTTATATGCTTTTGTTACTTGATTCTAGCATATTCACTATTTTGATTGGTTTTGATCATTGTTTTCCAATTTTCATTGAAACATGCTAAACTTAGGTTATGTGATGAATGTTGGCTTATTTGTAGATGGAATAGTGGGGCTGAGCCTCACTTTTATTGCTCTTAGCAGGTGGAAGAAATAGGGAATAAAATGGGTAGATTTTCCCTAAAACAACACAAAAAAGGAAATCCCCATTTCTGTATAGAAACGGTGCCCACAGGTTCTGCGAACATGGAGTTTCTCCAATTTGGGTGCTGTTGGGGGCCTTTGCCTTGGTTTGATGCATTCCATATTTCTTCCACCACTAACCCTATTTTGCTTGGAATTGATGATGGGACCCTCCATTGGACTTGGATTATGTGGACTACCCTTTTTACACTAAGTATGAGTGGTTTTTGGGCAAACACACTATTACGAGATGTATGGTTTGGGTATGTTGCACAACCTATGTGGAATCTGGTTTATGTGGGGATTAGGCCTATACACTGTGGTTGGTTTGAAAGGACGTTCCAACCTCAAATCACATGTGGTTCGAGTAATGATGTTGAGTATTCGAATTGTCGTCCTAACTTAGGAATTTGGCTTGTAATTCCTCATTGGCCTTTGGGCGTGCATTGTTTGCTTCATGTGTGTGTGTTTGTGTGTTCCTTAAGGGTTGTACCATCTTGCATCGTTTGGACCATGTTGTGGTTTGACAATCATTGTGATGCTCTAAGAGGACTGCTCGGTATATGTGTGGACCCAATAGGGGATTGAACGATGAATCTAAATAGGTCTTTAATGATTGGACCATTTGTATGGGAATGCTAATCCTTCACTTGACTTTGGATTTAATGTGTGTCAAATAGCACTTAGCTATAAGTCTAGCACTTGAGTGTTACCTTTGTGAAGGGGTTGTGTTTGTGTGGGATTATGGTCATATTGGACAACTGCAGATTGGTGAGTGGGCACGAAATGTACACCATGATATTGGATAGGGTGGTGATCACCTGCAGTAGGATTTATTCCGAGGTTGGACCGGCTTGACTAACCGGGTTTATTGGACGGAGTCTTGGACTCTATGAATAGTAGACAAGATGTCTAACATATGAAGATGGATTGATCCTTCGTAGTGTGGACAGGTGTTTACCTAAAGTTGAGCTAGTGTGGATTGTTCACTTGTTAGCACTGGATTAGGATGTTTTCCCTTTTTTCTTACATTAATGTTAATTTATCATACATTGTTTGATGTACTCTCACATGATCATCATTGTCTTCACTCGCTTTGGTATTGCATGTTTATTACGGATGATGTTTACCCACTTGCCACCACTTTTGTAGTATGATGTTGCTATCTTTGGTGCATAGGTACCAATCCTAGCTATCCCGAGGTGGAGGTGGAGGGTGAAGAGCTTCAATCGCCTAAGCCAATCAATGTGCTTGAGTGGGGTGCTGATGAAGGGTTAGAAGCCGCCTAAACACGCACCCGAGCGACTCACAGTCTCGGTTTATTTGGATTAGACATTATTTTTATAGCCTCAGTTTTGGTGGGCTTTTTTGTAATTAACTGCTTTTAATTGCTTGAAACCTAAACTTCTCCCTGTCTCCTTCTCCCTGTCTCCTTCTCCCTCATCCTCAACATGGTGTCACCTTTGTTATCATAAAGCTTCATTGTAGAACCCACCCATTAGTCTTCTTTCTTCTCTTCCATGTCTTCTTCCCTTTGGTACTTTTGATGTGACTCTTTTTAGTTTATTGTATCTTGAAATGACATTTCACTTCATTTAATTAGTGAAGTGAATTTTCCAAACACACCCTATATGACACTTTTGTGTAAAAATAAAATATTTCTAAAGTATTTAGATAGAGCAGGGATCCTAGCCACATAAGGTCTTATAACCTTTTTTGAACATTGATGTCAATTATGCTTTAATTAGGATATATTCATAAACTAATTATATTTTAGAATGTGGACCCTTATCAATATTGCAATTTTTTTAGTCTTTTAAAATATGAAAATCTAATTTATATATTTTTATGTTATTTATTTATGGGAAATATTCAAGTGAGAACTAGTTTTCTCACCTTGCTTCCATGAGAACGGTTGATGGGGCACACCAAGCAATCCATCCAAACAATGCGGAAACAAGGACCCCCTTTGATAGTTACTAATTTTGAAGTTTTGCACTCATCAGAATTGATTTGACCACCAGTGGAGGGTTGAATTTTTTTTTAATATAAAGCCATTAAACTTGTGAGCTATGGATGAAAGGATTATGGGCATGGGATTGGGACCAAATTTGATAGTTGTGGTGGTCCCACATAGATATTTCCATCTCACGGCTGCATCCTCAGATGAGACCTACAAGTGGACCACATAAAACATTCTCATAGTAACTCCGTGAGTTCACACTAAAATGGAGCCCGCTCTATATTTGTATCAATGTTACTAGCACAGTAGCCAATGCTTAGCACAGGAATTCATGCATTGCAGATAAAAATAATTTATACATTGAAATGGTTATATGAGTACTTGTTTTTATGATCCAAGAGCAAATGGCGTAGTGTGAAAATAGAGAAATTGGGGTAAAAGGGGAGCAAAAGAGGTGGGGTATAGAGAGGATTTCTGCACATAAAGGGTGAAGGTGAGTAGTTTGAAGAGTACTTGTTTTTATGATCCAAGAGCAAATGGCGTACTATGAAATAGAGAAATTGGGGTAAAAGGGGGAAAAAAGAGGTGAGGTATAAAGAGGATTTTATAAATAGAGGGTGAAGGTGTATAATTTGATGAGATAAAAGAGAAAAAGAATACGGTTGCAAGAGATGAATAGTGGGGAGAGAAGGTGAAACTTTAGAATAAAAAAAATAACTTCTAATCAAATTTATAACTAACTGTCAAAATTGGTTAAAAAAAAAAGACCTTTGAGCTTAATATAATATAGTTGGTGTAGCCCATATTAAAAGCATCAACATGAATCCTTGATCAACTGGTCTTCTTCTGGCTGCTTCACAGGTCATAGTCAATCAGTCACGTTGGGTCCATGTCACGTGAGGTTTAGCTGCGAAGGACAATTAGACTGGGAATTGGAAATTTAAGAATGGTCAACTGAAACCCAAAGTCACCGGGTAGGTTCGGATTATGTAGGCATTCTGGTTGGAATTGCCACCTGATGGTTACCCACCATTTGGCAATTTAATATTTGTCGGGCCGGCATTTCTAGTTGGTCAAAAATCTAAGATCCAAATCCTGCTTTAGATTTTGAAAGTAAATTCCACTTTGTTTTACTTGTTTGAGTTCATATCAATAGGTGTTTAGGAGGTTATAAATTTTTTACCAAGGATTGGGTGTGGCCAAAGATCAACCGAATTAGATGATGATCACTATACATTTTAATAAATCCAAAGTTTAATGGGTTATATGTGTAGATATTCATAGTAGCGAACAAGATTGGTATCAAATACCCAACCAATGGAAGTGTTAAACATGTATTTTTCCCCAAAATATTGGCCTAAATTTCACTTACCATGCAGCTTTAAATCAATCATGCATAAAGAAATATGATTACATTCTACAAAATATAAATGCTCAGTAAGACAGTGCATATCGTTTGGGCTGGGCTGAAACTTGGGTCATTGCCCAAACAAAGAGGATGCATGTGAAACAAGAGGCCTTGATGAAGCAAAGGTTGGCCCTAAGCACTTTAAATAAGGTGTATGCTGTCACCACAGAATAATTTCTCATTATAGATAACCAGTCCCTAAAATATCTAATCTTATTTTAATCATAGTGATGTTCTTTTAGTTACTTTTTAATAAAGCCATCTTTGCACGATGCAATGAACTCTCTTTTGCTTAAGTGGGTGAATATTTAATTACTTTCATCACATGCTTGGATTCGGGAGTGGATTCTACCATCCAAATTAAAATGGAAGTCACCACGAGCACAACGGTTTGGGTCTTCCTGAAATGACACTTCATTATATTCAATGCACCTAGTTTCAAATCCAGACTCCTGTCAAGTGGGTAGTATATTGAAAAAGAAGATGATGGGCACCATAAGCTAACTGACAAAACTTAATATTTTAAAACAAAAGCCTCATGACACGAGATAAAGTCTACGTTCGCTGCACGTAATTCAGACAATGACTTGAGTCAGGCAGCCATTCAATTTTAAGCTGAACCGGTTAGGAAACCTGTTAGCTCCAGTCTATCCCTCCAAACAAGGTTATGTTTGGGTAATTTGGGTGCCCTCATGGTTTCCACCATTAGCGGTGGTGGGCCCATCACAATTTCTCATAATATGAGTGGGCCCCTTACAAAATCACATATAGTGGGCCCTCTCAAAATAAGCAGGCTATGTTAAGGTTCTGCTACCAGCCACTTTTTTGTATGCATTGGGTCCATCAGGATATATTAGTGCTAATGAGTATCAATTGGTAGACTCATTCTAGAGCTCACTATCTTCACGGGCTGACCAAAGTGATCGTACTTACGAGATTTGAGAAACCCCTTATATAAGATTTAAAAAAAATTAATTCTTTGATTTAACTTCTTTAATTGACAATTGGCTGCACCATTAAAAGAAAAATTATGTATAAAAGCATGCCTTCCCATTTTCACTGCAGGCCACTAGTCCAACATAGCTTTAAAAAAAAAAAAAAGGTATTTCAAAAACAGCCTCATATCAGTTCCAACTTCAAATATGGGCAATACTTTTTTTTCCTAAAAAATATATTACCTCACCAAACATCTTCTCCTGTCACCAAAGATTTTTCAACTTCACCCAAAGTATCTCCCTTCACCAGAAGGCCACGGTCTCAACCGTCCTTATGGTAGGGTAATGAAAACAAAATAAAGAACTTCATAAATTTATATATTGTAAACTTTGATTAATTCAAATGCGCTGCAGTGAGATTGGTCAAAGTCCAATATATATATATATTTAAGTTTATAAATTGATTTCAAGATAAGATAATCAGCAGCCCCACGTGCGGCAGAGGCAGAGAGGATTGTATATTTGCTACGCTTATCGATAACTCCAACTCAACTCAGTGCCCCACGTCAGTGTAACGCAAATTCCCCATGTGACAAATATGAAATATCACATCACCCATTCCGGTCCATAAATCCCCCTGTCCAAGACGAACATTACCCAAATTGCCACTGTACACCCATCCTTGCCTATTTCATTATTACAACACCAATGGCATGCCTGCAAATCAAGAATAAAGCAGGGACATTTCCATGATTCTCCATCTATAAAGCACCCATCCACTACCAGACTACCTCAACACTTCCAAAACAGAAAAGAGATCAAAAGAGAGAAGAGATGGTTGGAAACACGGCGATGATGATGATGGCCGGAAAGCGTGAGAGGAAATCCGGCAGGCCGATTCCGAGGAGGGGTCAGGTGAAAGCTGCTATAGTAATCGGCTTAGCTCACTCCTTTGCCTCCCTCTTCTCTATTAGCCGGCGAGCCGCGCCCGCCCAAGCCGGCTAGACCGGGGACGAGAGCTACATGGAGTTATCTGATCCTATCTTGCACCCGGATACTATACTACTGTTTGTTTGTAAGAATTTGGTGCTCGGTTGGTTTTTTGGAGAGGGAGGGAGATGAAATCTGAGCCGTTCGCGGGAGAAGAAGTGTGTAGTCCTGTATGTATGTACATCAGAGCTGTTGTTGTACAGAATAGTGTTTGTAGAAAGTTGCAGATGACATGAAAGGGAATCTCTCTTCCAATTTACTTTTCTCTTTCCTTCTTGGGTTCTTTTGTGTGTGGAATCGGATGGGAACTCATCACCCGCGCATTTTAGCTAATTCAATGGGGTTTTGCTAATGTGTGCCGGGGAAAGGGGATTCTTTCTTTACTGGAATTTCCATATTAGACGACCTTTCTAGAAAAGTACAAGTATGTAAGTATTGTATGTGTGGTCCACTTGACGGCACCCACCATTATACATAAGATTTTGAAATTTTGCGAAAATTTCCCTGAGAAGGGAAAGAGTTGAGATTCCAAAAAATTTTATTGGCACATTTTAGATCTTTTAGGTGGCTGATATTTTAAAAGTTTTTATAAGAAATAATGGAATTTGGAAATAGGAAGAGCTAATCATATCAAGTCGGAAAAAAAAAAAAAATCCCGGCGTACAAATGTGCATGTGGCGCACTTTAGCAGAATCCCTCTTAAAATGGACTGGGGCATACAGTCGAATTACGCAGTGTAGTGTCTGCATTTTAGCGTGCTGATCCTCTGTGGCTTTTACTCCAGTGGGATTTGTCAGGGTCCTCATTGAGATACTGGAAAATAAATTAAACAAATGGATAATTTAGGTGGAAGTCCAATTATTCAAACTTAATTATGTAGAAGTTTACATCCCTTATAATTGCAAGAGTCCATTGGTGCTATAGTGTTTAATGCTTCCAGTTTATTCTATTTTACATATTTTGTGATAACAGCAATTATACTCCTAAAGTTTCTTTATTTATTTTTAGGGTTAATTTTTTTAGAGTTTATTTGTTTATTTTTGGAATCATCGGCTAGCAGTTGGCAAATTTTTTTTTTATCTTTTTTGGATGTCTCTCAGTCTACTTCAAGTAGCCATCATTACAACAACTTGCAGTTTTAGTGACGTTCATTACTGAAGTTTTTCAAATTTCGTCGCTAACGATTACTTTTTACCGACGTAAAATCTTTTCCGTAGGTAAAAATAAATTTTACCGGCGTTTTAAATAAAACGTCGGTAAAACAGTAACTTTTATCGACAAAAATTTAAGTTCGTCGGTAAATAACGAATTTTTAGCGACGAAAGTTTAGAAAACGTTGCTAAATTTAAATTTTGTAGATGTTTTCGAAAAACATGGAGAATGTTTCCGACGTTTATTAAAAACGTCGTTAAAAGTTAATTTCAGCCGACGACATTTTGTTTTTACGACGACAATTTATCGTCGGTAAAAATTTGAAAAATTTGCCGATTTTCGCGCCCCTCTCTTTCCCCTTTTCCTTCGCCCGCCCCTTCTTCTTTCCTCTTTTCCTTTGCCCGATCGCGCGCTTGTCTCTCTCTGTCCCGATCTGGTGCTTGGATTCTCCGCTGGCTTGCTCTCTCTCTCCGGCCGGCTCGCTGGGTTCTCTCTCTCTCCCGATCTACTCTGGTGCTGGGTGCTCAAGCTCGCTCACTCGCTTTCTCCGACCTGCTCTGATCTCTCTGATCTCTCGGTCGATCTCATCCTCTCTCGGTCCCTCTCTGCTCTTTCTCTCTCTCTCAGTCACTGTTTCTCTCTGCTCTCTGCTTTCTGACTTGTCTCTCGGTCTCTCTCTGATCTCTCCCTCTCTCGGTCTCTCTCTGCTCTCTCTCTCTTTCAGTCTGCTCTCTCTCTGCTCTCTGCTTTCTCTCTCTCTCACAGGTGATCTCACCCTCTCTTGGTCTCTCTCGCAGTCACTTTTCTCTCTGCTCTCTACTCTCTGATCTGCCCCTCGGTCTCTCCGATCTCTCCCTCTCTCGGCCTCTCTCTGATCTCTCCCTCTCTCAGTCTGCTCTCTCTCTCAGGCGATCTCACCCTCTCTTGGTCTCTCTCTCAGTCACTGTTTATCTCTGCTCTCTGATTTGCCTCTCGGTCTCTCTCTGATCTCTCCCTCTCTCGGTCTCTCTCTGCTATCTCTCTCTGTCGCTCTCTGCTCTGTCTCCCTCAGTCGATCTCACTGATCTGCTCTCTATCTCTCTCTGTCGCTCTCTGCTCTCTCTCTGCTCTCTCTCTCTCTGTCGCTCTCTGCTCTCTGCTATTTCTCTGCTCTCTGCTCTCTGCTCTTTCTCTGCTCTCTGCTCTCTCTCTGCTCTCTGCTCTCTCTCTCTTTACTCTCTCTTTGCTCTCTGCTCTCTCGGTCTCTCTCTGCTGTTGCTGCCAACCAAGGTAAGGCTTTTCTAGTTTTTTTTTTCTTAAAACCTTACAATTATTGGAGTCAACATAGAAGTAATGGGACTGTGAATATGAGAATTTGTGGGAATTTCTAAGTAAAACTGAAATTTTGAGAAAATTACGAATTTTAATTTCAGTTTAGTGCTTTAATTTATTTCAGTGCTTTAGATCTCAAATACTGTAACCAATTTGCAGAGTTTTGTCTCTTAGAAGTCAATATTTGTGGGCTTCTATGGGATTTGCTGATTTATGTCATTTTTTATTTTGTCCTTTTTTATTGATTTAGTTGCCTATCATTTTGAGCTCTATTCTGTCCAATATATCAATATTTTAGTCCCTGGGTTCTTGGTTGGAAGACTCATTACTTAAGATGTTTGACAACTTGCATACCCTACCATCACGAGCATGTATCATAGGATGGCTTTACCCCGCTCCTTTTTGCACCGAATCTTTGATTTCCTGTCTTATCTCACACAGATTTAGCTGTATTAATTAAGCTACAATTTCAAAATTATTGGTAATTTCTCTCACTATGACTGCGTGAAGTTTCTGTTTTGCTGCTAAGTTGAGCACACCTGACTAACAAAAACAAAACCAATTTTAGAAGTGAGATAATCCTATCCTCTTTCCAGATATCTAACGACCCTGTGTAGGGCTCATCATCTCTAGATCCAACCCACTCATTTCATTCCATCTTGAGTCATAGATAACAGTGGATTTTGGATTAATCATGTGAAAATGTAACTATTTTGTGACATGTGAATCTAATGATATATCTTACTCCCAATATGATGAAACTTGGGCCAGTGTCTATACATTGTCATTTGAAATTGAGTGGGTTGGATGTAACAAAGGTAAGCCCCAGAAGCTCAGCATGGTGGTGATCATTTCTCTTCAGAATTTTGTTTTTCATTAGATTGCTTGTGATGCATATATTTGATGAAGACAAAATTTCACTGGTTGAAAAATGCATGAGAGCATTTGACCGAGCCCATGGGATCCTAACCCATGTGTGAATGTCTAACCTGATTGGATCCAGAATAGCCTAAAATAATCCTGTTATTAAGGCAGTGAGTGATTGGTGGTGATGATGTTTGAGTTTACTGATATAATTAAGGAGTTTGAGCCCTAAATGTTATTCTTAATTGACAGTCAACAGCCAACAATGAGATTGATTGTTCCCTTTCCAATTTGATATCTAATTAGAGTCTATTATCATCTTATTAGTAGAAAGTAACTGTTGAACTGAGTAATTGAGGGGATTGATTGCTTAATTTAAGGCCTAAGAAAATCAATCGAACCAGTAGTCACTGGAATTTATTACTATATTAGAGGCGCTACACTTGGAGTTTTGCAAACAAATTTGTGGTGCCTTTTCCAGGGAGTGCTTAGTAAGGTCATTTTCTAACTTTCTTGGAATAGGTTAGTTTGCATTTTTAGAATTAGTAGGCGTATGCATAAATGGATTACCAACCAAATTGGAATTAGGATTTTGCATGGAATGCTAGAAGCTCACATGTTTTTAATTAACTCCGAAAGGGTATTAGTTTTCAAAAATTTTCTTTTTCTTTTTCTTGGAAAATTAGTTTACGTAAACTCTTTAAGAAAGCGATACAGCCGAGGCAATAAACTAGGTTCTTTGGTTGAGCTCAATGTCCGAAGAAAAGCCTTTGTCAATGATGCTAAACATTATCACACCGTGGTTAATAGTACCTATTGATAGTTTTGTTCTAAATATTTCTAATTGCTTGTGATTAGGTCAGCTATGGACAGGAGTTGGATATTACACTATCAAAACCGATTTAGTACGGAGTACATTGCCGGGGTGAACTCATTTATTGATTTTGCAAAAGCGAATTCGAATGGGGTAGCGGTCATTAGGTGTCCATGTAATGATTGTTGTAACCATCGGAGGCATGACTATGGAATCGTGAGAAGTCATTTGCACATTTATGGAATGATGGTCTCATACCAATGGTGGATAGCTCACGAGGAACCTATAGTTCAACCCAATGATGCGGACGAGAGCGAGGATGAATCGGAAGAGAGTCAGGATGAATACGATGAGTTGATAGAGGACCATCGTAGGGGAACTTACTTACACGAAGATACTCAAGAGGGGGATGATGTGCAAGATTTTGAAAAGTTGTTGCAAGCTTCCCAGCGTGGCTTGTACCCAGGATGCAAGAGCTCAAATACTCTGTTAGCGTTTGTTATCAGGATATTGCATGTGAAGGTCGAAAGTGGGTGTAGCAATAAGTCGTTCAACAAGGTCCTATAGATTTTTAAGGACTTCTTACCCGAAGGTCATGTGGTGCCAGCCTCAATTTACGAGGCGAAAAAATTATTACGTGACTTGGGCATGGGGTATAAGAACATAGATGCCTGCAAACATGATTGTGTGTTGTATTGGAATGAAAATGCTCAATTGGAAAAATGTTCAGAATGTCAAGAGCCTAGGTACAAGGTCAATGATGGCAAGCGAAAGAAGATCCCTTATAAGGTGCTCCGTTACTTCCCATTGACACCGAGGTTGCGCAGATTGTATATGTCAAGGAAGACAGCCATAGATATGAGATGGCACAGTGAGAAGCGTGTTGATGATGGGATAGCGAGGCATCCGGCTGACTCCGTGGAATGGAAAGAATTTGATAAGAAATATCCAGAGTTTGCTCGAGAGACACGTAATGTGAGGCTGGGGTTAGCTACCGATGGATTCAACCCTTTTGATAACTTGAGCACCTCTTATAGCATGTGGCCTGTCATACTTATGCCTTATATGATTATTCATTGTTCTTTATTCTATTAGACACAACATGTGTTACTGATTATTGCTTATACTTTGTTGAATTGTCATATTCACGAGTTGTCCTTGGTGTTGCAGGCTCAGGTACCCTGACTGATCCCTCGTCAGTCGATCAAACTCCAAGGGAGGCCCCCGATGTCCCATCCGGACTAGGGAGTGGATGTAGTCACTCCATTGGAGAGCGTCATGGACACATTTGCATATAGATCTTCCTTATTTTGAGATTGACTCGTTGGATACATTCATGATTTGTATATATGTATTTTGATTCATTTTGTAAAACTTTAATCTATATGTCATCTTTTGTCTATATACACTCTATTCTCGTATCTCTTTATTATGCATGATACGTACAGCTTCCGCATACATGTATGGCACATTTGAATCTTCCCTTGTGCGTGTGCATTTAGATCGGGTCTAAGTATATAGGCACGGGAGTACGTGTCATTGGTTAGGATTTGTGCTAACCCTCGATCTCCTGAGCTCGGGTTGTGACATAATGTTCCGATGTCAAGCCATTCTCTTGATAAGAGTTTATTCAACTTCTTTGGACCTGGGTTGATGCAACACTTCAATAGGTAGTCAAACCTGGACATTGCCAAATCATATTAGTGTAATATATATAAGAAATACTTTCCATTATTTTTTGGGCCAAATGTATGGTAGGTATTGTACCTTTCGTAACAATCATTCCAGAGCTCATCAACGACCTTTAACTCATCAGCAGTTAGTTTGTATTTGGTATTGTTGAGCCAATTAACCACTGAACTAAATCAAATGAACTTTACCATATCCTTGCTAGCATCATCGACTGGAATATATGTGGAGACTGCATTCTTAATTGGCAAATCCAGTGGAATGGGTTCTTCTTTGATTTTTTTTTTCATGGGAGGACTATCAACCATAGTTGGTTGGAGAGATAGTTTTAATCTAAGAGGCCATTGAAGGGACACTGAACCAGTTGGTTTAGTGAGAGTGTCATCACTTACAGTTTCTGGTATACTTTGGCCCTTCAAAGTAGGTGAACTAGATTGACGAAGAAGTTTTTTTTTTAACACCAACTTCTTCTTCTTACTAATTTTACTCTTGCCAGATTTGAAATCTTCAAAAACAGTCTCAAAAGAATCGTTGAAGATTTCCACCTTTTTGCGCACTACATGCAGTAGTTCCCTTGATGTCATCTCCTGAAATTTCCTCTTCTTCCAAGCCAGCGTTGACATCCGATCTTCCAAGAATAGGCGAACTTGGACCATTTTTAATTAAATATATCAACTAGCAAATTGTTGATCATGGTAAACGAATAACATTCAGTGCCTTGATTGAGTACGACTTACCAACTTTTTTTGAATTAATTGATCATCATAGGGACTGTTCAGCAATTCTTTCTTCACTCTCATCTCCACATTATTAACCTATTCCACATTCATAGGAGTACCAATGCTCAACCACATGACTGATGTGTACCACTTCATGTAAGTGCCATCATAAACAGTTCCAGTGACAGGTTCACCTTTTAAAACAAGGTCAACTCTTTCATCCCATATTGCAATGAATTCTTTCTTTGAGTTCGTGTAGTCCTCCGTAGGTTTCTTGACTTCATCTTTTCTAGTGAATGGCATGTTGAAAAGGACTGGAAACATTTGCTTTAAACCAAATTGCATCATCACCCTAACATTGTTGTGCCGTTCAACAATCCAGTAAAAAATCAATGTAGTGTTGGAACAAAATAGCAATCTCTCTCTCTCTCCTGTATAAAATTTGCCAATTTAGCCTGTACTTCTTTATATGGGGTCCATACAAATTGGTAAACAGAAATGTAAAAATGGAGATGAGTATTCCAAGTATTGTTTAAGTGTAAAACAGAATTATAATAGGCAAACAACATGACCAAAACTGATAATTCACTTCTACAACTTTCATATTGTCTAATTGGTCTCGGCGTTCTTTAAGACCCAATGACGGCCTATACTTTTATAGACTTTGAATCCATGGTTTATATAGTAGAAATTCAAAATCCAAGTCAATGTCTAGAAAATGACCCTGTGCTCACATGAATGGCAGTCTAGAATAGGCCCAAATTTATAAGTCAAAACAATAAGGATGAGAAACAATTAATTTTAATGTCTACTAAGTGAAAATCTCATGCACTGTAATTAACAACTTCTATTACCTATAGAATTTGCACCAGACTAGTCAAAAAATTAGAAGGTCTCGACAGCAACTTTTTCTCTTTTTTGGCTTTCGTATCTTTGTTTGAGTCGTTCGTATCTATAGACATTGATGCCTTAGTCAACATTCTATACAAGCTTGCTAGGCATGCAGGGCCCCATGCATATCACTTAATCTCTAAATAAGCTTAGCAACCAAGCCGTAGTAGATGAATTGCACGAGTTGTTGATGAGTTGACCTCCCACCAAGCAAAATAAGTATGCTCTTATGTTGCACTTCTTAACTTTCTTAGTTATTTTCTTCTTATTTTGGTTTCTTGCAAAATTTCATTTCATCCAACTGAAATTTATTCATGCACCGATGGTGTCTTGTTTAGGCATCGGTGCCTTGTGTAAAAGATCATTGCATAATTTTGCACACTCTTTTGCACTACTTATGGTATTACAGATCACAGGTGGGCCATCAACATAAAGACTGTAGATATAGGCCACATCCTTAAGTGTGATAGTGGCCTCCCTACATGGTAGGTGGAAGGTGTTTATTTCTAGCCTCCATCTCTCGACCAATGCCATAGTTAATGCATAATCCAATGGTATTCTAGACATTTTTGATAGATGCTCTAACGCAGAAATGCATATAAATTAATGTTGTCTCCTTGTGGGACACCTACTGTTTTTATCAAGTGGGGTTGCCATAATTCTGAAATTGCCTTTATCTTGTAAATATGTGAGAGTGGGCAGAAATTACTGTCACGCTCCATTTGTAAAGTAAAACTCAAACAAGAAGGAAGATAATGCAGTTGGTTATCAATTTCCAACTCATATAAACTATTGACAACTTATCATAAAGTTGTTTACTCTATCAAATGACTAATGACAATCAGGACGAATTTAGTATAAAGATGACATTTGGAGAAAGGTAGTGACACTTTGATCTCATTTATATGGAATAGACACACACCTCCCCGTTGCTTATCCCTTTTGTAATGTGGTCTTTCTGCGAGAATAGTAGTCTATGTTGTTCCTTTGCAAACTCGTCAACCATAAGTTACTTGGGACATTACAGAATAAAATAAAAATAATTTAGAGATAAGAATGTTTAAATGAACCTCAATGACATGAAGATTCTTTCCGTGTAAAACTTCCGTGTCATTTCCTAGACATAGGATATTTTCGTTGAAAGAGTATTTGGGTAATGGAGTGATCACATTTATTGACAAAACAAAAGAGAAGAATATATATATATATATATATATGAAATCTGTTGTTCGTGCTAGGTAACCTTGAGTTTTCAATTTGTGATTGGCAATGAGACATGTAGAAGAAACTGTAAAGCACATAACCAACATCAAGTATACAAAGTATATGTTAAGCACGCAAAATAGATGGCCTCAAGTATACATTGGCTATCACACCAATATTCTATGAAGTCGTAAAATTTTTTTTTTGACTAGATTAGGCTTGAATGTGCAACGGGGACCATGGTTAGCACATTTAACTATGAAGAACTTGAAGCGAAGGTTAGATTGAACATTTCAATTGCATTAGTTGTTGGTCCAAAAAGAATTGTCTCCGATTTTTTATATCTATTTGTTCCTTTTGATAGACACATCTAGGTTCATTTATAAAAAAATTTGCCTACATAACCAGGTGGCTTAAAATCAAGTGGCGACATTGGATAGAGTGATTGGTAGAGCACCTTCCACAGTTATCTTAGGAGCAGAAGTGAAAAGATTATGGTGGAATAATCATACAATGCAGGATGGAAAATGCATGACATCAATTAGGGATTTCAGCATGGTTTCTTCATTGTAACGATAATTTAATGAAATGGACAACCTAAGTTACTGATATTGGAAATGATGATGATGTTTTTGGGTGTTGACGAAGGCAAAAAGCCCCCGAACTTGAGCAAGCAAACGATGTTGGTCGACAGGAAGAAAGCGCCATCTTCAAGCCTACACAGCTGCATTTGGTGAGAGACTAGCACAAGTTCTTGAAGTGAACTTATGGAAGGAGTGGCGTGACCGTATGTAAGATTCTGGCCCAAATCAATAATTTAATTCAAATAAAAATAATTTACGAAATAAATAATGACATTTATCGAATTGGGGGAAATCAAACCACATTGAACAATTAAGGCAAAATTAGGGCACAAATGCGATTAGGACTTGATTTGGGAATTATAAGACATGCTGGTAATTTTTAGAAAATATGAGGGGTATTTCTATAATTTCAAAACATAGCCAAAATCGGGCTCATTGGATAGAGAATAATTAAGTATGAGCCTTTTCCTTAAGATACGAACTCTCCGGATTAATTTAGGGCCTAATTGAAAGAGATTTAGATAAACTCATTACTAGTGATGTGGGGACCACATGTTTGTCTCATCTTCAAAGAAGAGTGGCATTCACTATGGATCATGGTATGGTTTGGTTTGGATACAACAAGACTAGAGACCTATCCTAGGACTTTATATGGGGAAAAAAAGAATTCTATACTATCTTTACTTCCTAGTTTTACTATAAGTACCCATATTAAATTCTATGTATACAATTATTTGTATACAATTCTCCCCATTCCTCTCTCTCTAGCAACTCTCTCTCTCCTTAGTCTCTTTCAACTAGAAGGTCTGCAGCCTTAGGCTTAAGGATGTGAAAAGAAACTATAAAAGAGCTACTTCGAGGCTCTCTACAATTTAGGAATTTCGACAAAAATCAGTGATTAAGGCAAGTGCATAAACCCACTCTTATATTTCCTACCTGATGTTAGTATTATAAATAATATCTTTTGGAACCCAACGTTTAATCCAAACTTCATGTTTTCTTTGAATTAGTAACTCTACCTATATTAATCCGATTTAGTATATGGTGTGGTTATTATAGAAAATCTGATTTGATGTTAAGACCGAAAAAGAACAATAACCTCTTGCGGATTCTGTAGCATACCAACCGTTGACGACATGTACATCGTGCCAAGGAGATGATGGAAATCTACCTCTGTAGTCCTGGCATTCATAGCTATGTATTTTTAATTGCTAGATTGTATCGCTAGAAAACTATTAATACCAAGTTCATCAACAATCTGGGAGAAATCCAGTCTGCAAGTATGAAATACAGAATCCACGTCATGAATGTGCAGATTTTTTGGAACTACTTGTGGGGCCCACATACCCCACTTAACGGATGATCTAGTACGATCATCTTGTAGAACAACCATGGGTGACCATAGAGGACCTGGACCCATATGGATTGGGGTCCCACTGGGCCATCAATCCAGTTGATCAATTCTGCACACTAGATGGGAAGAAACTAACCAACTCTGAAGATAGCATCTGGACTTGCAAAGAAAATGTTCCACACTCTGTAAAACTATGCAAATCTACCTTGGTATGGTAGGATAATCCCTAGGTGCCATTGGCAATGCAGCCCAACCAGGAATTTGTGAGAGAAACCGTCTGAGAATAGGAGTACCCAAGACCAGGCGACTTGGAAGTGTTTTATTCGAGTGGGACTGTGGGGCCAGGTGGGCCACTTGATGCCGAATCTGAACCAGGGATCTAAGGCTAGACCCTTGGGTGACCATGGGGATCTAGTCCTTTTGTGACTGGGCCCACTAGGACCCACCATTTGTGAGCCTTGAAGGGTAGAGGCGTGAGACCCATTCTCATACCATGTTGCAAAAACAGTGCAAGCACTGTCCTGGCTTGTTTCTTTGTCTCACAAGTTTCTGGGAGTCTTGAACAAGCCTACCTCCTTGGATAAATTACTATGGGCCACCATCCTGTTGACCTTTGGAATTCAGCCCTTTGTAGACAAACCCACTTGGACCCACCATCCAAGAAGCCCAATAAGACGAGACGTTATTTAGAACCCTTCTGCACCCATGTTACCGAAATAGTGCATAAGCACACTGCTGGTTCCCTGTTTCTTAGCATTAAGATAGCTTCTAAGAATTGTAGACAGGCCCTTACACCATAGGTAAATACTACTGGGTCTCCATAGTTTTGTATTTAAACTTTTTCTCAAAAACTTAAGAATCTGATGTTTACAGTCATCCACTAATGTCTGACTTGTAATATGACCTATGTTTAACAAATTTTGAATTTCCTTTTTGGAAGCTTATAAGGTTTGACTAGAGCTTATGATCAGTTTACAGATCTTTTAATTAGTTGACTTATGAGGTATAATTAACAAGGGGAAATTCATTAAGAATTGAGGATTTTATTTAAATAAAAGGTCTTACTAAATCAAATATGAGCCGAGAATAAGTAATGCCATCATTATTTGATACCCACTCCGAATTATTTTGCAACACACCTAGGGTCATGGAAACGTAAGGGTATGATGTCATGGGCCCTCCAAACACCAACTACCTTCAGAAGTGCCAACTAAGAATAACCCAAATCTGAGGAGGAGGTCCTTACGATCATCCAAATTAGGTTTTGGGTAAGTATACCATGTTTGGAATCCCATGATATCATGGGGTTAAGCTAGCCTAGACCCGGTGTGCACAAAGTGACCCTACACTCAGTACAACCTGTAAAATCTGAATTTTGTATAATGAAATTTAATTATTTGGTTTTATGCTTTCAATTATATCTAATATGTACCTTGACATGATGAAATATATTTTTCTCTATTGTATGATTTATGGCATTTGGACATCACATTTGTCAACTTTGGAATCTGTTATATATAAATATATTATATTTTATGATTATTTATCTGTCTATCCGTATTTTGAATTAAGGCGATACCACTAGACTGCTTAAGTCTAGCATATTAGGGCATCATTATGTAGGGAGCTATACTTCTTAATGAATAGTATTATTCAAATCCATTCAGGAGTTTGTTGTCTACATCCAAATGCAGTTAAGTTAATACCCAAACTGCAAAGTGCACGAATATAGACAAGGTACCCATTTAGTAAAGCAGTTAAACCCACAGTGGACTATCAGTTATTTTCCCTGACATGATATAAAACCTATTTTATGACAAGAATTTGTGCTCTTGGGGATTCTAAAACATGATTTGATGGGTTGTTTACTGGCATTTTGAAATTTCATGTATCTTTATAAAAATTTCTAAATCACAGTCACTTGAAAGGACTCAAATGGCTTTGAGAATTTTAGAATTCCACTTCCTTTTGCTTTTGGAGGAATTTCTGGATGCTCAAATACAAGAAAGCATCCATGAGTTTCACATTGTCTGAGAATTTGAAAATTCTAGAAACATGAATTCTCTGCATTTTACTAAAGAAACAGGCCCTTAATACCCTATGAAAGTATGACCAAAAAGCAGAAAGAAGACTACATAGCCTTTGGTATACTCCCTATGGTGGGCGTAAGACTGCACAGAATTTGAGAGCAACGGCCGTCACGTTCAGAGAAGCTATGAATTTGCCCATTCAGACGACTCTTACGAGACGGTTACCTTTGAAGACTCAGCTGATTAGGGTGACATTTATTTAACAAGCCACACGGATTCACAACCGGGTGACATGGATAGAGCCAATATGTTTTTTATGATAGCTAGGTTATAAAACCATAAATAATGATAAAACAGATCCAAATAAGGGCCCCAATTTGAACCATATGGATTATCATTCTTATATTCCATGTGCCTTTGTCATGTGTCATCTAAGAAATGATAAGCCTTAATTATGACATGAACTTCTGGGATTCTCTATGGTTCTCCTGCAACGAGTAATACATGTTGCTTGATAGTGTTCAAGCAAAATGGACAAATTCATAGGTTTAATCTCATTCTTCAAAGCCCCAGCTACTTTAAGACATGCCTATGCTGCTACTAATAATAAAAAAAATAAAAGACTTGCCTCAATACATTATGAGTGATCCTCTCCTCCTTTTTTTAAGAATCCTTGTGGCTACTAAATATGGAGGTGTCCTGATATTAAATGGTGATGATCGAGGACACTAACTACTAGAAGTAAACTATGTCTACGGTAATGCATGGTATGTCCAACGATGGATATCCTACTAGGCAGATGTGGATAGCTGATGCAAAGCGTAGGGTTGTTGCAAAGTAATAAATAATAGTAAATCCTAGGTTTATCCACAAGGACTGGAAATAGTAACTAGCTTTGGCCTAACCTAATTAAAATTTAAATATATCCTGATTAAAATCTATACATCCAGTTGTCCATTAGTCAAAAATTAATTATTGAATGATACCCCATAAAAGCCTGATTAAACCTAGGAAAATAAACTCCATCAACCACACATAGAATAATCCAATCACCAATTTAAAATAAATAAAAGAAATCAGTAAAATTATCTAAGGATTAGGATCCACCCTTTTTGGTGATCTAAAATATGAATGACGTATGTCATCTCGCTAAAATCTATTCAAAGGGGAGAGTAAGGTTAATTTCCCACATTAACTGCCAAGGTTGGGATTCCTTTTCCTACCAGAAGATTCTAGGCATTCTCTATATCTAAAATAGAAAATAGAAAATCAATGAACATAAATAAAAAAGACAAACCAATAATTAATTGAAAAATAACATTTAATTAGACCATGTTCATCCACAGAATAAGTAAAAGAACAGAGCTTCTCCTTCTCCTTATATTACAAATCACCACTTCATTCAATCCATCTTGATTTTCTTCTCCATAAAAAAAATTACAGGGATTTAACCCGAAAAACCCAATAAATATGCCTTACACCAAAAAGGACTTTTTAGTTCTTACAGCACCGAAAAGCAAACATTGACGTCCCTCATTGCTCTTCAGGGTTTGATCGGTTGAAAATTTGAAAAAAGTGGAGATGTGACGTTAACTTTGTAGAATCAAATTTGGCTCAGCGATGTTAACGTCGTTGGGGTTTATGACCTCTCAACTTACCTTCCACCGAGAAAGAAATCCTTGATTTTATTGTTCCATCCAATGGTCTAATTCATCAAGAACTACATTTGCAAGAAACGGGTTCAAGATCATGTCGCTTGGAAGGGACGTTGATAAGAACCAAAATAGAAAGAAAGAGGCATTGGCATTTCACGAGGATGTTGATAGGAACCGAAACAGGTAGAAAAAGGCATCTTTTATAGGGTTTAAGCAATTCAAGGGTTTAAATGTGAATTGGATGAATTGGGGAGGGCAACGGGAATGTCTTAAAAACATGATACGGAGGACAGAGAGATGACGATGCATCTGGTGGCAGGGACTTGACTTTTAAGCAAGTTCATATCATTTTCACCAATATCTACAATGAATCAAAAATAGAAAAACAAACAAACAAATCAATGAAGCAATTGAAGTATGAAACCTCTAGAATCCAAACCTTAGCACAAAAATAGTAAAATAGATTTTCATGTTACAAAATGGTATAAATTGAAAATAGAAGGAACTGTTGGAAATTATCTTATAAATATAGAAATCAATACCTTTGTTTAAGTGAAGAAAAGTAGTCCGGAAAAACTAGGAATTGGAGCCGACTTGGATTAGACAACCACCTAGAGTAGGTGCTGCCATGCTACGATCGATGCAACCAACACCGCAGGTGGGAAGAAGATGAGAAAGGAGAGAGGATGGTGGCGTTTTTAGAGTTGGAGGTGGGTTGGAGAGAAGGAGAAGATGGAAAAGGGACGAGGGAGACCCGCTGAGGAAGGGTGGGGGAGAGATAGACAAGAGAGAGAGGGACGAGAGAGAGGGAAGAGAGAGACAGAAGGGAAGATTGTCATAAACGTATTGCGACATTAACGTCGCAGAAAACATAATATTCAGATTCAAAGACATGATGAGAAGAAGATTCGAATTTGGTCGGAGGTGTGCTTTTGGACGGAGGATTCATCAGCAGAGCAGCTAGCGGAGATCTGAGGAGGGGATGAGGAGGAAAGGATGGTGGAAGCATGGTCTTGAGCTTTAATCTGAAAATCCTCTTTCTCCTCTTTCTAACGTTACTCCTCCATTTCTTTGAAATTTTTAATCAATCAATCGACGGGAACAATGGGCGACGTCAACATTGGTGTTTGGTGCTGTCACAACTAAAAGTCTTTTTGGCGAAGGGCATGAGTGATAAGGGAAAATGAGAGAATCGGTGAAATGTAATGGGCTATGAAGCACGGGTATTGATATGGGTATCGATACGAGCACGGTACAGTTATGCTGATATGATAAAATCTTTAAAACATAAGGTAGATGTATAGTTGGTACGGTAAAAAATTTTAATAATGTAATATGCTAATAATTAAAATAGATTATAATCCTTAGATGCAACAAGCCAATAATTGCTTAATACCATTACAAATTCAACCTATAAATCATAATTTAATGTCAAAAGACATGTACAAACCAAAAGTTTAATGTCATCACAACAAAAACTACAAACGAAAGCACTAAAAATGAAATAAACATCAAAGCAAGTCCTATCAAGCTAAGAATCTTTGCGATTTACATCCAATCATTCATTAACTTCAACTTTATCGCCTTCATTAAATAATATAGCTTCCATGTCATACTCATTAAGTCAAAGATCTGCAATTTCAAGTAAGCCAGCACTATCCAATGAATCAAATGCATTTCCACCAATGCCCCACAACTTGCTCTCTCCTCCCTTGTATTGTTGACTCCTCCTTGATAGGAGACGAATATTGTTATGCAATAAGGACCAAGTCTTCACAATAATGTTGTTGGAAGTAGGTGGGTCTCGTGAATAGATTTTCAAAACTTTTGATCCACTTGACACAGGGATCAACTATACATAAGACCAAAACCCAATCCAGGATGCGTTACCCTCAATCTCGTGACCATGTACAGTAAAAATTCTACCAGCACTAAACATCCAAAATAACCTACGACATGCAAGAAGTAGATCATACCTTTGGAGACCCGCAGTGCTCTAATGGACTTCTTCAAGACCTCTTAGCCTTCCACGCTATGACCCCCGAATTGGATTTCTTTTCTCAAGAAGAACGGTGGAATCTTCAGGAGAAAATCCCAACTCGAGACTCCAAGGAACTAGAAGAAAGGAGAGGAGAGTAACTCGCGCAACTCTTGCACGAAAGGGTTTTTGGCGTGAGGGAGAGTCTTATTGGACGTCCAAGAGATTTTATAGACTTCCAAATTTCTCCCTTGTCTAATTGAAATAGAAGTCTTACGTCTAAAGCAATTAGCAACTTTCTCCCTTCCAAACTCTTATTTCTAGAGTCCAAGTCGGATTAGTGTTTTCCAATATCTTGGGCTAGCGTGGGGACCACTAGGGATTCCTTAGAAAGCTGGCTCCAACTGGAACACCGCGACCCCACATCTCATGTGCAATCCGGGCCCATAGTTAATTGCAAATAACACCACTATATAAATGCAATTGCACTCCAGTCTTATGAATAAATTACAATGAAGACCCTAAACTTCCCAATTACCACAAGTAGGCCCCTCTATCAATATCCGTGGATCAATTGGAATAAATCCATCTCTTCCAATCTAAGTTCCACATCTTATTATCCTTGAGCCCCAATTAATTAAGTAATCATCAGTACCATCCAATTAACTCTTAATTGAGATGGGTGCGCACTTACTAATGACAAATCCATTAATTGGCACAAGGGGATAATAGAGATAGATTCCATCTTGATCATTCAACGTTCCCACAGTTCTACTACCATATACCCAAGACACCGAGGTGTTAACCTATAGTCGGCCTCACTCATTGGTGACTCAAAGCAAATGAATAGATAGAAACTTGAGTTCGTCAATGTCTCAGGATTGAGAGCCTATTGCAAGGGAATTATGAGAGCATACCTTATTATTGAGACGGAATACCATAAGGTGCATCTCATGGTCCTTCAATACATCCAATGTACCAGCACCATTGATCCAGAATCTTACATTCTGATGATTGAGACAAATCACACTATCTCATAGTGATCAAAGTGCTGCAACCTTATCAAATGAGATGCCCAATCTCATTACTGGTTGTGAAGCTATTTTAAGTATAAGATTTGTGACATATATCTCCCGCGTGTGGATCTCATCCATGCACATATATCACATTTAATATACTAATGGGACCCGGTTCAACTCATGAACCATTATGTCATACGTATTGGTCATGTGCATGAAGTAGTAAAATAACATTCATCTCATGAAAGTAAAGCATGATTTTTTTGATAAATAAAGAAATTAATCAATTTATTACATCAACTGATGGATTGAGTCCACAAAAACTAACAATCTCCCACTTGGGCTCAATGCCAGTCAGGGTTGCATCTCATGCCCATCCCTTCTACGTGTTGCTCAAAAACTTTGGTAGTCAAAGGCTTAGTAAAGGGATCTGCCAAATTGTCTGCAGAGGCTATCTTGGTAATAGCAATATCACCTCTCTGCACAATTTCTCTGACTAAGTGATACTTCCTCTGTACATGCTTTTGGCTTTTATGGTTTCTGGGTTCCTTTGACTGAGCGACTGCGCCGCTGCTGTCACAGTAAACTGTGAGTGGCTGTCGTGCCAAAGGTACCACCCCAAGTTCCAAAAGGAATCTTTTAAGCCATACTGCTTCCTTAGCTGCTTCACAAGCTGCTACATATTCAGCTTCCGAGGTTGAATCAGCGGTACATTCTTGTTTTATACTCCTCTAGCTGATAGCTCCGCCTCCAAGCATAAATACATAACCAGAGGTGGATTTCCTAGAATCCTTATCTGACATAAAGTCAGAATCTGTGTATCCGACTGGAATCAACTCATCACTGCTATAAATCAACATGTAATCTCTAGTCCTTCTCAAGTATTTGAGAATACATTTTACAGCAGTCCAATGTTCAGGTCCTGGATTAGATTGATATCTGCTGACTAGGCCCACTACATAACAGATATCTGGTCTAGTACATAACATAGCATACATGAGGCTACCAACAGCCGAAGCATATGGTATCGACCTCATTTGCTCCTTTTCCTTAGGTGTCTTAGGACACTGATCCTTGGAAAGGTGCACTCCATGCCTGAAAGGTGTGATACCCTTCTTGGAGTCTTGCATTGCAAACCGTACTAGCACCTTATCTATGTATGCAGCTTGAGATAAGCCAATCATCCTATTTTTCCGGTCACGATAGAGTTTGATCCCTAGGATGTAGCTAGCTTCTCCCAAGTCCTTCATATCAAAAGTCTTGGCTAACCAAACTTTTACCGTTGACAACATTCCTATGTCTTTCCCGAGGAGAAGGATGTCATCGACATATAAAACCAGAAAAACTACTCTGTCACCTTCACTTTTCATGTACACACATGACTCATCCGGATTTTGACAAAAACCAAATGACTTGATTGCCTGGTCAAAACGGATATTCCAGCTTCGGGATGCCTGCTTCAGTCCATAAATAGACTTCTGCAGCTTGCAAACTTTTTGCTCCTGGTTTTTAGCTACAAAACCATCTGGCTGCACCATATAGATGTCTTCCTCAAGATGGCCGTTGAGAAAAGCCGTCTTGACATCCATTTGCCAGATCTCATAATCGAGATGAGCCGCAATGGATAAGAGTATCCGGATGGATTTGAGCATGGCTACTGGCGAGAAGGTTTCCTCATAATCGATCCCCTCTTTCTGAGTATATCCTTTCGCAACAAGCCTAGCCTTATAGGTCTCCACTCTTCCATCTGGTCCTCTTTTTCTCTTGTAGACCCACTTGCACCCAATAGGTTTAATATTGGCAGGCAAGTCCACAAGTGTCCAGACCTGATTTGAGTACATAGACTTCATCTCAGCTTTCATAGCATCTTGCCAGCGTCCCGAGTCTAAGTCATTGATTGCTTCATCATAGTTAGAGGGATCTTGTTCCGGCTCTTGTGGGATTGCCTCATAAGACTCTCCCAAGAATGAGAACCTGTCAGGGGGTCTGACAATCCTCCCACTACGACGAGGTACTGGTGTAATTACTGGGTCTGGTAAGGGCGGTTTTTCCTCAAGTCCGGTCATATTTGGATTTGTAATTGATTGCTCCTGAATCTCTTCCAAGATCACCTTTTCTAAAAATTTCCGGTCCATCATATAATCTTCTTCCAGAAAAACCGCATTGGTGCTGACCAGCACTTTTTGCTCTCTGGGATTATAGAATAACCAACCTTTAGTTCCTTTAGGATATCCTACAAATGTGCATACTTCCGACTTCGCTTCCAACTTATCCGTCTTAACCTTGAGCACGTGTGCTGGACAACCCCAAATGTGTAAATGTTGAAGACTAGGCTTTCGCCCAGACCACAATTCCCGGGGAGTCTTAGGTATAGACTTAGATGGTACGAGGTTTAGTATGTACATTGCAGTATCCAAATCATATCCCCAAAAGGATATAGGTAATCTTGAGAAACTCAGCATAGACCTAATCATATCTAAAAGAGTCCGGTTCCTTCTTTCTGCTACTCCATTCTGTTGAGGCATACCAGGAGCAGACAACTGGGATAGAATCCCATTTTCTGATAAGTAACCCATAAAATCAGCAGAGAGATATTCCCCTCCTCGATCTGATCGAAGAGTCTTGATACTCTTACCTAATTGCTTTTCCGCTTCCGCTCGAAATTCTTTGAACTTTTCAAAAGCTTCGGACTTACGGTGCATAAGGTATATGTAACCATATCTTGAGTAATCATCTGTGAAAGTGATGAAGTACTCATATCCTCCTATGGCCCTGACATTAATGGGTCCGCAGACATCAGTATGCACTAATTCCAATAAATCTTTGGCCCTATTACCCTTAGCTGAAAAGGGTCTTTTAGTCATTTTACCTTCCAAACAGGACTCACAGATAGGCATTGGTTCTACCACCAATGAAGGTAAGATACCATCTTTCACTAGCCTCTCAATCCTGTTAAGGTTTATATGACCTAGCCTCAGGTGCCAAAGTTTTGTTGGATTAGATGAAGGTGACTTTCTCTTTAATGATGATCTACTAATTGTTTCAGTATCATGTATCTCATACATCGTGGGAGTTAACAAATAAAGTCCATTGGTTACCTTGCCAGAACATATGAAAGTACCATTCCTCTTTATGACAACTTCAGTACCAAAAGTAATAGAATAACCTTTATTCACCAAACTAGAGACCGAAATTAAATTCCGCCTTAAAGACGGTACATATAATGTTTCTGACAAAACCAATTTCTTATTTGAAAAACATAAAGTAATGACTCCTACTGAAACAGCCTCCGCCTTAGCATCAGATCCTAGGTTGACAATGATTTCTCCATCACTTAGCCTCCTGGTTTCCCTGAACCCCTGCAACGTATTACATATGCGATTAGTTGCCCCGGAATCCACACACCAGGATTCTGAAGTACCAGTTGCAAAACTAACTTCAGATATAAGTGACTCAATCATACCTGGGGTCTTTTTCTTAGACAGATATTCTGGACAATTCCTCTTCCAATGTCCTGTCTTACCACAATGGAAACACTTTCCTTTTGTCCCTGAACCCTTAGCTTTAGCCACGCCACCAGTTGGACCATTCTCCACCTTAGGACCCTTTGGAACTGATTTCTTTTTGCCTTTCCGCCCTTTGCCTTTCGGCTTGGACTTGGCATCTGACTTTTCTGTCATTAAGGTAGTTGGTTTCTTCTTCATAATCCCTTCAGTTGCTACCAGCTGACTAGATAGCTCAGCTAGAGTCAGATTCATTTCATTCATATTATAATTGACCTTGAAATTGTTGAATGACTCTGGTAGTGACTCAAGGATTATGTCAATCTGCGATTCTGCATCAATCGCAGCTCCCAGTACATCTAACTCATTTAATGAGTCCATCATTTTCAACATGTGTTCCTGTACTGATGTACCTTCAGCCATCTTGGTGCTAATGAGCACCCTCATGGCTGCCTGCCTAGCAGGTCTGCCTTATTCTGCAAACATCTCCTTTAAGTTCGATATCATATCATATGCAGTCTTATAAGATTGATGTTGATGTTGTAGCACACTAGACATGGATGCCAGAATGTAACATCGGGCCATCTCATCGTCTTTGGCCCATTTGGTGTAAAGGTCCTTTTCTGCTTCTGATGCATCTGGGCCAGGCTCTTCAAGGGGGTTTTTGGTAAGGACATATTTATATCCTGAAGCTGTCAGGACAATATCCAGATTCCGTTTCCAGTCTACATAGTTGGATCCCACCAACTTATTCTGGTTGAGGATGGTCGCAAGTGGATTGAAAGTATTCGAATTCATACTTGTAATACTGTAGCACATAACCATACATTCAATTAATGAATTTAAATGACATTAGGGTTTAGTATTCTACCAAATTTATGTGGGAATCCTCATAACCACAAAATTCAGAATACATCGGAATCCCAATTCTGCGGGGTATGCCTCCTTGGGGAGTGCAAATACCTTCTAGAATGGTGCGGATCAAAGTTGGTCAAAATTTTGGATTAAGACTAACTATCTATGATCCCCTTCATTCATTACAATCTAGGTATCTTATACCAAATAATGTATGACTCCCGATTAGCTTTGGTTTCTAAAATACATGAGGCAAATCCTTAGGGATACTACATCATTATTTTAGTTAAGTGTGACCCACCAACTAGCATTGCATGACAACCGTTGTGGGTAGCTCCTCCTTGGGGAGTGGGCTCCCACCCCGTCTCATCAACACTATCCATAGGAGATCCATATCCAGTATCCAGATAAATACAAGCCCTCCGTGGGGAATGACCATTCTCAAAATGGCGCGGGGCTAATACTTTCCTTACAATGGACCTATGGTGGAAAACCATGGGGATTTTTATATATATAGAAATGCCCCGCTCCCACTTAATATTTTAGAGTTGAGGATTTCCTTATAGGTGTATGGGTCCATCAAATATAGGTATATATTCATCTCATGATAAGACCAATGATTGGTTCCAAGTCAAGTTATTTTAAGGAAAGTTCAGTTTCTATAATTAGTGTTACCAATAGATCCATCTCATGGGCCCACCAACTCTAATTAGAATTCTTTCCAAAAATTAATTTGATTTGACCAATTTTGGAATTTGCTATGTTTGGATCAGATATGGAAATACTCTAAAATAAGCATTCATCCATAAATAGAAAGTGCTATAACAAAAGACTAGTCCTCTCCTCCACATGACCCAGGCGGAAAAGACTTCTTGGACTTCTAGACTTTCCAAAACTTTGGGATTCCTCAAACTCTTTGGGCATCTCCAAAACACTTTTTGGTAATCTTCAAACTCTTTGATAAGGAGTCCAGTTTCTCTTTCCTTCTTTGTTTCGGACATCTCCAGAATTTACAAATTTTAAAAAAATACATAAATTCCTATGTCTCTATAATGAGACTTACATGGTAGTCTAAACATGGAAATAAAAGGGCTATAGGGAAATTCACCATGCCTTGCCCTTTCACGGGAAACCAAGGAGACCATGATGCCCTTTACACTTAGCCACAAATAAACCAATAATTAAAAGGAAAGAAAAACATGTGGGTCATATGGAGAGGACATTATCACCTGCAAGTTAGTATCTTATACAACAAAGCATCTCACAAAACTAGGTTGCCAAACCACAATAGAAAAACAAGATGCCAAATATTTTGCCACCACAATACAAGACCCCCTACGCAACGGGGTCCGGGGGCAGCGCCCCCGGCGGGGGTCGAGCTGCCCGGTTAGCTCGCGGGGTTCCAAGGGGCAGCGCCCCCGAAAAAAAAAAAAAAAAAAAAATTTTCAAAACCAAAAAATCCCAATTGTTGGAAGTAGGTGGGTCTCGTGAATAGATTTTCAAAACTTTTGATCCACTTGACACAGGGATCAACTATACATAAGACCAAAACCCAATCCAGGATGCGTTACCCTCAATCTCGTGACCATGTACAGTAAAAATTCTACCAGCACTAAACATCCAAAATAACCTACGACATGCAAGAAGTAGATCATACCTTTGGAGACCCGCAGTGCTCTAATGGACTTCTTCAAGACCTCTTAGCCTTCCACGCTATGACCCCCGAATTGGATTTCTTTTCTCAAGAAGAACGGTGGAATCTTCAGGAGAAAATCCCAACTCGAGACTCCAAGGAACTAGAAGAAAGGAGAGGAGAGTAACTCGCGCAACTCTTGCACGAAAGGGTTTTTGGCGTGAGGGAGAGTCTTATTGGACGTCCAAGAGATTTTATAGACTTCCAAATTTCTCCCTTGTCTAATTGAAATAGAAGTCTTACTTCTAAAGCAATTAGCAACTTTCTCCCTTCCAAACTCTTATTTCTAGAGTCCAAGTCGGATTAGTGTTTTCCAATATCTTGGGCTAGCGTGGGGACCACTAGGGATTCCTTAGAAAGCTGGCTCCAACTGGAACACCGCGACCCCACATCTCATGTGCAATCCGGGCCCATAGTTAATTGCAAATAACACCACTATATAAATGCAATTGCACTCCAGTCTTAGGAATAAATTACAATGAAGACCCTAAACTTCCCAATTACCACAAGTAGGCCCCTCTATCAATATCCGTGGATCAATTGGAATAAATCCATCTCTTCCAATTTAAGTTCCACATCTTATTATCCTTGAGCCCCAATTAATTAAGTAATCATCAGTACCATCCAATTAACTCTTAATTGAGATGGGTGCGCACTTACTAATGACAAATCCATTAATTGGCACAAGGGGATAATAGAGATAGATTCCATCTTGATCATTCAACGTTCCCACAGTTCTACTACCATATACCCAAGACACCGAGGTGTTAACCTATAGTCGGCCTCACTCATTGGTGACTCAAAGCAAATGAATAGATAGAAACTTGAGTTCGTCAATGTCTCAGGATTGAGAGCCTATTGCAAGGGAATTATGAGAGCATACCTTATTATTGAGACGGAATACCATAAGGTGCATCTCATGGTCCTTCAATACATCCAATGTACCAGCACCATTGATCCAGAATCTTACATTCTGATGATTGAGACAAATCACACTATCTCATAGTGATCAAAGTGCTGCAACCTTATCAAATGAGATGCCCAATCTCATTACTGGTTGTGAAGCTATTTTAAGTATAAGATTTGTGACATATATCTCCCGCGTGTGGATCTCATCCATGCACATATATCACATTTAATATACTAATGGGACCCGGTTCAACTCATGAACCATTATGTCATACGTATTGGTCATGTGCATGAAGTAGTAAAATAACATTCATCTCATGAAAGTAAAGCATGATTTTTTTGATAAATAAAGAAATTAATCAATTTATTACATCAACTGATGGATTGAGTCCACAAAAACTAACAGTTGTGGTGTCATTTTGTTCATTTTTATGGTGTAAACGAAGGAGTTAGTACTCCAATTCTTTTCACAAGATGATGAGGAACATGGCTAACTAAGTAATTTCAATACTGAAGATTGGAAAATAGGTGTAGAAGACCCATGTACACACCACCAAACAATTGGTACTATTACTCTTCTATCAAATTTTGAATCAGATTCTCCAAAAGTACCCATACCATGCCGGGTATGTACCCATGTTGTACCCAAAAAGTCAAATATATTGGGTAAGTTTGATTGTATTTGGTATGCATTTAACCATACTCATAGCCGTACTCGGTTTGGGTATGTACCTGGTACTGGTATGTGTACATTTTTGGAATACCCATGCTTCATAGGTTGTGAAATAGGAAGTGATGTCCAACACCCTGCTCTGTCTTTTTATCGATGTAGCAATGTTTTACCTAACTTTGGATAAGACTTAGAAAACTTGCTTGCTTGACTGGGGAGAGAAAAATAGGGAAAAGGAGCAAAACTAGGAGGAAGGGAGAGAAAGAGGGAATTGTAGAAGTTTTTTTCTAAAGTGGGTTCGTTGTTGCTCATGCTCTTGCCTTGGTGGGCTTGCCTTTCCATCTTTAAAGAAATTTTTATGCGATTTTGTCTGTAGTTTTCATGTTGATCAAGCCTTTCTTCTTTAAAATTCTTTGGATAGATGCAAGCTTCCAAGCATGTTTTTTCTCCAGGACTTTCTAAAGATAGTTTCCTTGCTTTCTTAGGAACTACCTCATAAAGTCTTCAAAGTTTTGGAAAGTCTTCATAAAAAAAATAAAAAAAGGTATTTGAGTTTTTGCAATTCTCTTGGGTCCCACACCTAGTTGGGCGTGCCACTTTGGGAATTAATCCCAACATGGGCCCCACATGGTGGTCTTCTGTTCTTCTCTACAATTTCTCTTCTCTTTTGAAATTCTTGAATTTCTTCTCTTGAGTTTCACTTCATCTAGGCCCCAATTTAGGAATTCCCTACATAAAAAATTAAATAATGAAAGAAGATAATTTCTAATTTAGAAAATCATCATGCTACACATCGAACCCAAATAGACATGTATGAATGCATGCAAATACACCATTTGACCCATTGTTAATGAAAATTCTAATGGTGCTTAGAAAATATATATGTGACTTTACGTGTTAATCAAAAGTTATTAAGGAGGATAATTCAATAATCAAGAAACATAATTTCAATAAAACATGCAATTTCATGAATTTAAACCAATTTTCTCATGAAATCAACTTTAAACACCTTGATGCATGATTTATAAAACTCAATTATTTTATCCTAAATAAAATGCAATTTTGTGTACTTATCGACACACCCAACTAGCATTTTGCGAGTTGTCAAGCAAAATATGTGGAAAAGGTGAAACCAAACTAACCTAATTTATCTAAAATAAAAGCAAATGAGCATCACTTTTGCTAAGACTTTCGACTACATTTACTGCATTCAGTAACACCTTAAATCACTAGGCTACCCAACGAGTTGTGCCTTGTGAGGGTTTGCGGTCAATATTCTAATAAAATTCTATTTTTTCATAAGAAAAATTAAATCCTAAATAAATTGAAAAAAACTTTTCAAAAGAGAATTAATAATCATAAGATACTTTCACTTTTTGGAATAATCAAAGTAAAAGATAAATTTTAAAACTCAGTTCACTGGTCTACTTTTAGAAAAGAATTTCAAAAACATATTAAACGTGAGTGCAAGGTGAACTGTGCGCATGGATAAGTGTCAAATGTTCAAATTAGATGCGATTTTGAAAAGCCTCCTTTAAATACTCAAGTCAACATAGGCTTGGCCAAAACATAGGTCAGCTCTCAAGGCAACTATAATGGCTTTTGCGCTGTTTTTCATAATGCCGTTTACCTCTTTCAATTTCTCAGCCTTTTGTCGTTTTCCCTTTTTCTTTTTTCATTTTTTTTCTTTTTCATTATTTATTTTTCAATCAACTATCCCTAATAATAGGAATTCCTTTTTCAACTCCCCTAAATTAATTCAATGGTTTGTGGCTTTGGAACCACCTAACCCAAATCAGACTAAGTTTTGGTCTCTCATCCTATTTTAAGTGATTTTTTTAAAAAAAATACTACAGTAACACATTTATAACTCTAAAAATGTATAATAGCTATGTAATGAAATGGTCAATTTTTAATGGTTTTTTGAAAAATAAAAATTGCCCCTAGATTAGTTAACCAAATTCATCTTTTTTGTCAAATACTTTGAAAATTATAAAATTCAATAAATCTTTCGATTACAGTTGTTCTTTTAAAAAAAAATCTTTCCCTAAAATAGCAATAAAAGAAAAGAAAACTACAAAATTTTGAAATTTTTTTCTAAAAACTAGAACTAAAGGGAAGAATAAAGCAAAAATTATGTAAAAATTTTGTTTAACAAAAGACAAGTGTACTTGTCCCCACCCCTAGCCGCAGATGAATACTATCCTCGATGTTTAAATGAATGTTTGTCCCCACCCTAGCTGAAGATGAACATTGTCCTCGATGCTTAAATGAATGCATGTAACGTAATATGAAGCATGAGGAATAAAAGGAAATGAAGGAGAATGGAAGAAAACACCTGATAGTGTTTAAAATTTTTTTCATAAACCTATCCAAAATCAGATAAACCACACAAAAAGAACAAGAAAACTACCCTTCCTAATGTATAAGAATGAATCCACCAGGATCTTAACTAAAATTTTCCTCTTCACAGTTAACAAGGGCTCTCTGAAAATTTTCATCGATGTATTCATTAAGTGCATTTAACGGCTAAAGCTCCTTGCGATTGTTGAACGGTGAAGAGATGACCATCACTAAACTCTCTTCCTCTCTTAAGTATGAATCTTTGAGGTCTAAAGGAAGAGGTTTGAGATATGGTTAGGTGTTCCATATGTAGTCCCTTTGCATTCAATTTCTCAAAACAACGTTTCTTTTCATTTTCTAGTACGGCCAAAGGTTTAGAAAGTCCATTGGCAATGTCTCTTAAAATTTATCATAAGAGTTTTTAAAAATTCTAGGTTTGAAAAAGGGCATCCTCCAAAAAGGTTTCAATGAGTGCTTCCTCGTGAGGTTCAGGCAGACTCTCTTGGTTGGGTTCAAAGAGTGTATTAGCTTTGTTCTAAGGATTTCATCTTTGGAGATTTAGAAATAGGCAATGCATCATTTCAATGTCTCTATAGAATAGGAATCAAAGGACTCAACAAGTGTGTCCTCAGCGAGGGTTTCAATCAGATCTACCCCGCAAAACTCATCATCAACAGTCCACTTGTTGGTGTAGACATTGAGTATATTCAACTCAAGCATCATGTTCCCAGAAGACAATTTCATGACCCAATTCCTACAATTAATTAGTGTCCTTGATGTTGCAGGGAAGGGACGACCCAAGATAACTGGAATTTGTGAGTTTGGGATCTTAATAGGCCGTGTTTCCAAGAATATTAAGTCCATTAGAAAGTAAAACTTGACAATTTGTAGAAGGACATCTTTTACTTCCCCATGTGGTTTCTTGATTGATCAATCGGCTAGTTAAAGTGCAACATTAGTAGGCTTCGGTCCTCTCAACCCTAATTGTTTGTACACCGTGTAAGGTAGAATACTAACACTTGCTTCAAGACCGAACAATGCTTGCTCAAAATAATAGTACTCAATTCTACATGTTATAGTTGGGCACCCTAGATCTTTGTACTTGGGGGGACCATTGTGACGTATGATAGCATTAGCGTTGTGACTACTTGAGGAAGCAACTTCATATCGTTCGAGTTAGGGTGAGGTTGGGTAAAAATATCCCTTTCTCCTTAGCTTGAAGGCTGGCATTCATTTGGTCATCTATTTTTGCCTTCAATCTTTCAATAGCTTGTTGTCTTGTTGGCCATCTCTTTTGGTCTTCGATCTTTAAATAACTTGTTATTTGGTTTGGTTAAAAACAATTTGAGGCACATATGGATTATTTTGTGGAGGGGATTTGGGTTGTTTTGGCTATTTGCAGTTAGTCCGTTTCACCAACTGAAATTCAGATGGTTCCTTCGACTAGGATTGTGTGTTTCTGTCGTGGCATTAGTGGAAGGCCTCTTGTATTGATACAAGGCATTGGCCTATTCATGCAACACTTATTGAAATGCCAGAAATTGTAGGACACTACAACAGTTTTCGTCATTGCCGGTGCAAAATATGTGCCGGTAAAGGTATATAAAACGCCGGCAAAACACATTTCCGGCGATATCTTATGCGCCGGCAATTCGCCGGGAAAAACTTGCCTCGGATACCTTTTACCGGCGATAAAATAGAAGCGCCGGTAAATCTTATACACTGCCGGCGAGAAGGAAAAACTTTTGCCGGCGTTTTATAGCGACGGTAAAAATTTTAAAATTTACGAAAAATTCTTTTTTCAAAATTATTTACCGGTGTTTTTTGTCGTCGGCAATAACTATTATATATTATTTTTAAGGTCTTTTGCTGGCGATTTATTTAGCCGGCAATGGTTTTTTGTTGCCAGCAATACCTATTATATATTAATTTTTAAGGTCTTTTGCCGGCGATTTATTTTGCCGGCAATGGTTTGTGTATTACACAATACCAGTGCAAAATTGCGCCGGCAATAATATTATTATTATCTTTTGTGTTTTTTTTATTTTTAACTTTCTTTCCCCTGTAGATACATTAATTTGTTACATATTCCAACCTCTCTTATTCGATTATCCTAGACCAGATTTATTACACACCTTATTTCCATTTTCATTCCAAAACCACAAAAAAATAAAACGAGAAAATTCATTCCACTTTATATTAATAATCAAACATCCTTTCAACATTCAAATACCATTTCAACATTGAAAGCACTTTATCATTACAGATTTAAAACCCATGATAACATCCTATTCCATACCAACATTCAAATACCAATGAAAATTTACATGTTCATATGATCATGTCATTGTTGCACCATTGCTTAAAACAACTTCCTGCATCTCATTTCAATACACAACAATTTGTTACTCTTCAAACTTGGCCTTCATGATGTGAAGCATCTTAGCTCCATGGACTCTTTCTTCACTTTTTACTCAATCTGCATGAGAAAAAGAACATAAACTAAGCTGGGTAGTTTGACTATAAATTCAAATAAAATATACATCATGAATGGTCCACGGGCCTGAATACACAAAGCTATGAAAATAAAATTTGTGTTAAGAGTGGTAATACATCCTTTTTCTGTACATGTTTTATTTATTGGGAAATATAATGAGAATTAGAAGTAGAAGGTTGACAATTTATGTATGTTTATATAAATTGTAGAGAGTAGGCCTAGGTTATATACCTTCCACTTATCATTATTCTCACACACATTCTCAATCATCCGCACCCAATCATCTGGTTTACAAGGAGGATTTTTAATACTCTTGAAGTTGACCACTCCCTCCTCCTTGAGCACAAGGTACCGCTTGTGCAAGATGCTTTTTCAATACTTCAATATTTTTTAACACCTTTTGTCAATGACGCTCCTCACCAACTCATTGTTTGTGTTGTCCCCAAAGCCAAAGGTTTGCTACAACTGGAAACAACAATATTACGTCAACTAAAATCATAAATAACATGTTGGGAACATATATATTATAGAAATTACTGAAACTCTCTAAATAATCAACTTCCTTAACCCACTATCAAGTTTTGCAAGCTTAATATCTTGGAGTGGTACAAAAGATCGAATTTATTCCCCAAGAGCACTCGCCAAGGAAGGGGCCCAATACCCCGTTATTTCCTTCTGCTTAAAGTCATCTCAACTGAAATGGCATGACCAAGTTGTTTCCTAAATTTATCCGCACTCAAACCCTAAAACGTGCCCCCATCTGTGTATTTTAGAATATTCTGGGACCGAGAAAAAAACAGAATTCAATAAAGAAAAGGAAACATGAGAGTTCAAGAAGTTGAAGTTCACCAATACAACGGCTCATTCTTACGAAGACATGCTTGTGGAAGCTTTATTTTAGCTAAGGATATCCCTACACAAATGAAATACCTGGCAACCAAGCATTTAGAAGAAAATACTAACAGAATTCAAATTACCATGAATGTTAGCCTCTATCTCCTTCTCCTTTATTTGTTCCTAAAAAAATTGTCTTACGAACAGAAGAAGTAAGCATGTCAAATGCTGGACATGACTCATTCTGTCAATCTCACTTATTTCTAGAGCTGAATTCTGCATGTGAGCAATGAAATAAGGATATCAAACTAGTTTACATAAAAGAAAATGCAATGGATACAACAATGCTGAAAATAGCAGCTAAAACAATGCAGCCTAGTAAAGCCTGGATGTGCATGACCTAATATACAGTGTAAGGACGCAAGGAATCAACTTTAGAATTCAAGAAACACCCACATCAGAAATCAATTTCATACATGACTGTATGTGAAGTGTGGAATTTTGTGAATGTATACAATTTGGAAGTTGTTGAACCAAATCAAAAATCAATTTTTTTACTCCTGAATGAATCGCATTCCAGAAACTTCTTCAAATTTTAGTCCAGAAAATCTAGTTTCAAATTGGTTTGAACAGTCCTCTAATACTCCACTGAATTCCATACACAATTCGGCCATGATATATTCTTATTTAGAACTGATTTTAGACACTTTTCCATCATCAAATATGGTCTTAATTCAACTGTGTTTTCAGATCTGACTTTAAGGTTTCTGAATTGCTTCAAACATTAAGCACAACAATGCCCAAAATAGCTTCACACTTAAGCTTAAAATTGGACTGTTTTTATGACATAATCACTCGACATGTAAATCTGATTTTTGAGTTTAAAATAATCACCATCCCTAATCATGTTCGAATTTCCTTCAAACTTGCCTCCTAAACCAAATCATACCTCCCCTCGAAATAATGCTGCATAACAAGAAAAGCCCACAAAAAATCCAATAGGAAAAAATCAAATTAGTTCAAGCAAATAGACCAGAAATGACAGAAGAAGAAAAAAAAATAGAATAGAAGAGGCCTCACCTCCCCAGGAGAAGGCTCATAGCCATTCCAGAAAACATAGGTCTAGATCACATCCAACCCACCATCCTTGGTCTTCTGAATAAGATCTGGCAACATCTAAAACCAGCCCAAATTGCATAGCCAACAAAGCCAGCTAAAGGAAAAAAAGGAGGAAAATGCAGAGAATTGAAAAAATAGAGATACCCATCATCCACATTTCCAAAAAAAAGCCATCTTTATTATCTCCTCTACCCATTTATGATTATAGCTCTATGGTCATATGAAACAGAACATGTAACTTTGGAAGAGCAAAATTATTCTCCAAATAATTGAGATCCATTCACAAGGTCTTTCTTTTTCATCTCAAATAATTAATTTTCACAAACGTGCACATATGAGCAACACCATGAGTTGGGCCAGCCTGATTTCTCATTCATGTCATGTAGACATTGGGCTGAAATGATGAATGCTCTGATCTTTCATTTTTTACGTATGCTAAGACAGCTACAATTATAAAGATATACCCCCCTGGTGTACATGGCAACCTCTAGTCTAGACTATTAGCAGCAGAATCCATCATAAAATGGAACCTGTTATCTAATAATAACTGCGTGATCACTAATAATTAAATTGCACTACTCACCTGTACCTTGTCCCTGCTCCTTCCACTCACTATAGCAATAGGAAAATATTTTGCCACTTCTTCAACTACTTCTCTCATCTGTCATTTTTCCATGAAATCACCTATCCCGAACTGCATTGTGCTATAGAAGGCCAGAAAATAGTAAACGATTTCAGAGGATTTTCTTTGCTCAAAGAGGTTCTGAATAAGAAGAAGAAGAAAAGATGAGCGTTTTAAAGCAGGCATAAGAAGTAGAAGAAGATGGAAATGACTAGACTATAGAAAAAAAAAATCTTTCTTTTTGGATCTGAATCTGATAACCACAACAAAAATGACTAGACATGAAACCATTCTCAACCATGGTCATGTCCTAGTTTAATCCCAAATAGAAGCATGATAACACCCAATCTAAGAATACAGATTAAGCAAAGCCCTAGAAACTCTGATTAGAGATTACAATATCAGAACCCCAAATATATATGTATAAAAGAGAGAGCTTTTACCAAGAGCACAACAAAGTGACCCACTTTGGCGATCGTGTTGTAGTGACGAGGAGGAGGGATGGATGTGAAGCGGCGGCTGCTGCTGTGCGAAGGTGAGCTTGACGCAACAATTATGGAAGTGGAGCTGCATTCGAATGGCACTAGGTACGTGCCTGATTTGATTATTTGTTGTCTTCTTTCTCTCTTGTTGTTGTTCTCCTCTTCTTCTATTTTTTTTTTCTCTGGTTTGGGGCTCGGTTGTGGAGATGGTGTGCAGAGGTGGGTTGGGGTTTAGGGTTTAATGAGGTACCTCGGCAGTTAAAAGGGTTTTTGGGCGATGGGTATTCGGTGGTTCTGGGGATTTTGACAGTGCGTGTAGGGAGGTGGATTGGTCTGTGAAATGGTTTTTTGGGCTACGACCATTTGGGTTTTGGGGTGTTGCCGTGGATTGGTTGGGTTTGAGAGGGGTAGAGATGGAGAAGGATTTGTGGCTTCTTGGGGTTTCAATAATGAGAGAATTCGATTGGGTTCAGGATTTCTCATGGTTAGGGTTGGGAGATTGTAACTTTAGAAAGGCTACTTCTGGATTTTGATCATTCATTCCGAGAGAAAGTAGAAGTTTAAAAAAATTTTTGATATTATCAAAGTATGCATGCTATGCCCGGCGCAAAGAAGCGCCGGCGAAAACAATTTCAAAAAATTCCACATGAAAAATCATAAAGAAAAGGCGCGAAGTGGAAAAGAGGTGAAATTTGCCGGCGATATAAATAATTCGTTGGTAAAAATATAACCTTTGCCGGCGAAAAAAACTATTCGCGGGGAAAAACCCATACTTTTGCCGGCATTTTATTGCACTGGAAAAAGTCAAACTATTGCCAACGAAATAAGTTTTTTCGCCAGAAAATGGTATTTTTTTCCAGCGTTTAAATTTTGCGCCGGGAAAAAATGACGGGGAAACTGCAATTTCTTGTAGTGACAGTCTTTTATATGATGAGTGCCACAATCACATATATCACACACAGAATCAACAGCTATTTATGCATTAGCAGCAGTTGCCTTTTGAAGTTTCATGGCCTCAATTTTTTGAGTCAGAGATGATATCTTAGTATTTATGTCCTCTTCCTCTCTCAAAAGGCACATGCCTCCTCCCCTACACCACATCAAAAGTGGGATTTAACGACTATAGGACTGCACCAAAAACGATGGACTTGGCTGTCATTCAATCCCCAGCGGCATTTGAATTGTCAATTTCGGCGTACAAAAGGGTGTAGTGTATTTGTATAAACACAATGGCTCCATGACCGTCATTTAATTTCTACAAGCCAAGCCTGACACTCACTCAACAAAGCCCACCCAAACTCTCTCTTTTATCATTCTTCCATACCCTAGATCTCTCCTAGGTTTTGGTCCACACAAGTTAGGTTTTAACTCTTCTTGGTGCTGATCTCTTCCTCTCAAGTTTCCCATTCATTCTTCTAGTTTACAGAAATCTTTCATCTTTCCATGAAATATTGCTGTTTTCGATTAGTTTCAAGATCTGATTCGATGGATCTGAGCATTTTCTCTTTGGATTTCACCGTTCTAGCTGTGTTTTCTTTTTCTAGACTGCTGGATCTGGATGCATGGACTATCTAGAAATAGATCCTTCTATCAATGGGTTCCATTTTTTTTTTTTAATGATTGGTACAGATCTGGTGTTTCAATAGCTTAATGTTGATTGTTATAGTTAGTTTTGGAGAAATTGGATGAGTTTGTGTAGTGTGCTTTCTATGATCAGTTTTGGAGCTTGGTGCAGATTTGGTGTCTCAGTAGCACATTTGTGCTGCTATTTATTGTCTCTTTGAAGTTGGTGTAATAGATCTGGTTGAGAATTGGATTGCAGTTGAGGTTTTACTCTTTCTCCTAGTTGGAAAGGGAATTCCAAGTATTTCCCATGTTTTTGAGATCCTCATTTTGAAAGATAAGAAGAAATTGTGATTGTACTGTTCATTTTAGATTTATTTGCACACATGCATTCTGCCCAACCCACTGTTTGCAATAGGCAAACTCATAAAACACACACCCACATCCACATCCCACGTGGAGTTTCATCATCATAGTTGTTTCTCTTCATGGAAACCACTTATGACTGATTAGTGTTCATTACTTTGTCATTTGCTTTAGCAATAATCACAATATTTTTTCAAGGTTTTTATCCAATCTAAATCTAAAATTCTATCCTACATATATATATATATATATATCCATTTCTTTAAGTTTTAATGGTATCCTCTTATGTTATCCAAGAATGTATCTACCCATATCACCATCCTAATGGATAACCCATTTCCAAAAGAGAATAAGTTCCCAACATCTACTAAACAGATACTAACTTATTTAACCACATATAATTGATCCATTAGTGATTTGGAGCACACCAAACAACCCAAAACCATTCTTTTAAAAACTCATTGACTCACCCAAGCCCAAAGAGTCACCTTTGCAAGGAGCCTTTTATCTAGCTACCTATCTACCAAGTTGTAATGAAAAAAAAAATTTATTTTCATTACTAGAAGGTAATTGTAATGAGACATAGCTAGCTGGTGTATTATTTACATTAACTTGGTACTCCATTTGGGTTCTAAGTTTTTATATATTTTACTTAATGTTAATTTTGCATTTGTTTTTAGGACAATCTTTATGACTTCCTTGTTTTTATCCTCTTATTTATTGGCAATGTAAAATGGTTAATCATTATTCAATGAATTTATGATTTGTGGTGCCAGGTTGCGATTTGTGAGCTTCAATTTCATCCAATCAGCTCAAAATCCATTGGAGGTGTAGGTGGAACGTAAGTTGATTTTAAACTACAAGTGTATATTGGCATTAGTTCCACCAGGTTTTAATAAATGTAGATAGCTTCTTGCATTAATTGTTTCATACTGTCATTATGCATATACTGTAATTACCAGTTAAAGAAATATAAGCATAAATAAAAATAAGATCATTCTCCCTTAACCGCCATGACAATAGACTAGAGGAGCATGAATTGTGAATTCTAAGCTTCTTTCATTACTTGTGTGGTATGCTGAAAGTATAGTTCAAGGGAATTGTGAAACATAAGAGTATTTTGTGCACACCTTTCTCTTCTCTTTGTAGTTCTTTTTTGCTTTTTTGTTTTTTTAATGAAAAACATGTGAATGGTTTTGGTTTGAAATTCCCTTAAATTCTTCTTGAATTAGAAGCTTTTGCTATTTCCTTGTATTTTGTTTTTTTCATGTGAATGAGGGCACTGGAGTAGTTGATCTCTATTTTTGTTTGGTTGTATTGTTATGGGGTTTTGTTGGTAACTGTTAATTTACAGCTTCAAGTTTATAATTTGTCACAACCCGAGCCCAAGAAATTGGGGATTAAGATCTACCCAATCAGTGACACACATACTCCCATATACATTCACCTGAACCACGTCCAGGTGCACATACATAAGGGAAACATTCACACTTGCAAACAGAATAAGCGGAAGCTGCAAGTATCATAATATGGACAAAAGAACAAGGGAAATACAACAAAACACATAATCATTGATAATTATACAAAAAATGCATTAGATACAAAAGAGATTTTATGATGTCATGCTACAATGCACGCAACAAGATGCGAAGAGGTTGAAGCCAAGATGCTCTCCGAAGAGGAACAATCATGTCCACTCATCTAGCCCAGATGGGGCCTCTACAATCTCCTCTGAAGTCTGGCCGACCTTCGAGGGATCGGGAATAGAATATGAGCCTAAAACACCAAGAAACAACGTGTGAATACAATGATTCAGCAAAACATAAGCAACATAGAAGTAATACGCGTTGTCTCTAAAAGAATTCATGACAAGCAGATTAAATAGAAGTGCAAGTTCGTATACTAAGCAAATTGTGCAATGAATAGTTAATGCATTAGATTCAAAGAGAGAAATACTATACTAGGTAGCTACTACATATGCTATATTCTCCCAAATTTGAGAGCGTGACGTGAGAGAACACCATTGACCGGGTCAGGGTACAAATAGGTCTCGGTTTCCTCGGGTTCGGAATCCCTAAGACGTGAGCATATTGCAGCGGTAATAAGCATGCTAGGCCAAATTCAACCCCGTCGAGTATTTTAAGACCGAGGTTGAGTAGAGCCAGACACAATCAATCAAGCATAGATCAGGACATTGCCTAAGAGGAAAGAAAACATACAACATATCATGACAGTATTCCAATGCAAACGTACCTGCAAGTCAATGTCCATATCAAGATCAAAATCTCGAGAAGAATAACACAAAACAAACCAATGCTTATTTATTTTCGAAATCAGGATTGAGGGCAAAAATAATACTGCAAGATGTTATGCACTTTAACTTAATAGAATCAAGGTTATTTACTAGCCAACCCTAGTCCAGTTATTCACCGTTACTAACCGTGCATGATGATGTAGTTTTAAGGTGTTCGATACTCAGTTATTCTTCTTTTGGTGTCTCATTGTAAGAGAAAGAGTACCGAAGTCCCTTAAACCTACACCTGTGGGGAGGTGCTTAACAAATGGATAACACTCATGAATAAATCTCAGCCCTCAAGACCATTCATGATATGCCCATAGTCAATCATTAGGGTGGTCACTTTTTAGGTATCAAGGCAGCCTATGGTCAGTCAAGGAAGTCATTTTCCATGAAGTTCCTATAGTCCTGCAATTTGCTTACCTGACCGATTGCTGAGATATCTGACCGGTCGGACACCTCCTAGAATTGAAATTCGACCAATCGGGGCTACATTGCCAATCTGTTGGCCCTGAAGCAAGCTGATGTGAACAAAATCAGTTTGAAATTGTTTCAAGAAATTATACACTCCAAGTCTACAAGGTCAAATGAACGAATAACCAAATAGGGGTTGTTATAACATGCATACACTAAGCATAACTGAAGTAAATCAAAGCCATCACTGTATACCAACATGTATTCATCTAATAGTTGTTTATACTTGCCTTTAATGATGAATTACCAAGCTTTCACTCGCTCTAGGCTCGAATTCCGGAAAAATTGGCACAAAAGATCGAGGCTTGGCATCGAGACAAGAACGACGAAAGAGAAGAGCGAAGAAAGAAGAAGAAGATGATGAAAAGAAAGAGAAATGAAAGAGATAAGGCGGTTAGGTAAGATATATATATAGTTTAGCCATTTGTAACAAAGTCCGAAAGTTATACAAATTACAATTCGAGTCAAATGAATGCTAACAATTTCGATTGGATTCCAAACACTTTCGAGACAATTACGGAAATTAACGAGCTCGACAAAAGATACGCGATGACGTCAAGATGACGCCCAAACAACAAACAAGAACAAAATCAAAAATTACAAAAAAGGGCTTACAATTACCTAATTCAGGTTAAGCTCAACCCGATTACCTATTCAAGGCCCTTAACATAACCTAAGGAGGACAAAACACAATGACCGGATAAAATCCTCGCATACTATGCTAAGTACACAATTAAACAATCTAAACCTGCTTATTTGGGGTCGGGGTGTTACATATTTTATTGATTTGACTTGGGAAGGGAGTTTAGGATATGGGTATTTCTTCATATTTGAAATGAAAATTACATGTAGTGATATTGTAGAAAAATGCCATAGCTAAAGGTTTATGCTCTGTTTTCTTCTGTAGGGGCTTTGGGGTTTGGACTATATTTAAATTTTTATTTATGTTTTTGTTAAGTATTATGCACATTGTCTTGCAAAGAAATCCAAATTGTTTTTGTTTTTGAGATATTCGAGGATGATTTGTTTCGTTTGATTTTTAAAAGAAGTTGTGCTTAATATACCTTATATGAGAGGTAAATTTACATGGTTGCCGCATCAATATCTTTTTGCAATGGGGTAACGTTAAGACAATGCTATTCCCAATTTCTTAGCCTTGCCCTATAGGAGTTTGTATTTCTATGTATGGTTTAAAATGAATTATGTAATGCAAACAAGCATCTCCTAAATGCATTCTTCTAGCAAACATTACAACTAGTTTCACTTTTGGCAACGCTCTTCGGCAATGCTTTTATAATTTTGTTGGTAAAGAGTAAGCTTTGACAACCATTTACCGACGCATATAATTACCGACGTTCCATATAATTATTGAGTCAAGGGAATTTTGTTTGAAATTCCCTTGACTTCTTCTTGAATTAGAGGCTTTTGCTATTTCCTTGTATTTTGTTTTTTCATGTGAATGAGGGCACTGGAGTAGTTGATCTCTATTTTTATTTGGTTGTATCGTTATGGGGTTTTGTTGGTAACTGCTAATTTATAGCTTCAAGTTTATATTTTATTGATTTGACTTAGGAAAGGAGTTTAGGACATGGGTATTTCTTTATATTTGAAAATGAAAATTACATGTAGTGATATTGTAGAAAAATGCTATAGCCAAAGGTTTGCACTATGTTTTCTTCTGTAGGGGCTTTGGGGTTTGGACTATATTTAAATTTTTATTTATGTTTTTGTTAAGTATTATGCACATTGTCTTGCAAAGAAATCCAAATTGCTTTGTTTTTGAGATATTCGAGGATAATTTGCTTCGTTTTGACTTTTGAAAGTAGTTGTGCTTGATATACCTTATATGAGAGGTAAATTCACATGGTTGCTGCATCAATATCTTTTTGCAATGGGGTAAGGTCAAGACAATGCCATTCCCAATTTCTTAGCCTTGCCCTGTAGGACTTTGTATTTCTATGTATGGTTTAAATTGAATTATGTAATGCAAACAAACATCTCCTAAATGTATTCTTCTAGTAAACACTACAACAAGCTGCACTTTTGGCGATGCTCTTCGGCGATGCTTTTATAATTTGATCGATAAAGAGTAAGCTTTGACGACCATTTACCGACGCATATAATTACTGACGTTTTTTGAAATTCATCGATAAAGGTTGGTATTGAATTAACTTCATTTTTAGAATAAAATAAAATAAAATAAATTACTACCGACGAATTTTTTTGTTTCAGCTACGAAAATAAGCGTCGGTGATTAATTTTACTGACATTTTTAAATTTGTCGGTAATACTATTATTTTACTGAAATAAAAATATAACGTCGGCCCAAAACCTAAAGAATAGTTTTTACGTCGATGAAAGTGTAATTTTACCGACATAAAATAGAGAAACGTCAGGAAAGTTACATGATTTTTTACTTATTTTTAGAAAAAATGAAAAAATGTTTACCGACAAATTGAAACGTCAGCAAAAGTAATTTTTACCGATGTTTTACCAAAAGTGTCGGTAAGAATATGATTTTACCGACGGAAAATAAAATATGTCGGTAAAGTTAAGAAAAAAATTTTAACTTATTTTGTAAAAAAATTTAAAAACATTTGCCAATGAAAGCATAAATTTTGGTGATGAAAATTAATCGTCGATAAAAGTTCGCGCCAAACTCCCTACCCTTTTTCACTCCCTCGCCCTAATTTCATTTCTCTCTATCGCTCTCTCTCTCTGTCGCCCCCGATTTCGTTTCTCTCTCCCTGCTCTCTCTCCCTCTCACTCTCTCTGATCTCTTGCTCTCTATCTGCTCTCTCTCTCGCTCTCTCCGATCTCTCTGCTCTCTCTCTCGCTCTTTCTCTGTAGCTCTCTCCGATCTCTCTGCTCATCTCTCTCTTTTGCTCTCTCTACTCTCTCTCTTTCTCTCTTGCTCTCTCTCTCTCTCGTTCTCTCCGATCTTTCTGCTCATCTCTCTCTTGCTCTCTCTACTCTCTCTCTTACTCTCTCTACTCTCTCTCTCGCTCTCTCTGCTCTCTCTTGCTTTCTCCGATATCTTTCTCTCTCTTCGATCTGCGACCTACTACCGCTGCTTCTGCAATCCGCTGCAACTGCCGCTACAATTTTCCGATCCTTGCTCTACTCCTCTCTTTCTCGGTCTGCAATCCGTTGACTATGCCTCTGCATTCCGCTGCCATTGCCTCTGCCTCTGTCGGCAAAGAGGAGGGAAGGAGAAAAGAAGGGAGAAAGAGAAAGGACCCTGCCTTTGCAAAAATCCGGCCTACTTTTTTTCAGGTTTGTGTGTTTTCAACAAAAATCTCACTATGCTTATCTCTTTACATTTTTTCTTATTTTTTTGGATTTTCTCTATTATTCGGCATTCAAGATTTTCTATGTGAGTTCATGTGGGGCTTGAATGCACTCGAGGCCCTCGTTCAACAGCTAGCAACTGCAGCAGGGATAGATTCGATGATCTACTTCAACATCTTTAAAGGGACCAATTCATGAGTATGCATTTCATATCTGGGAATGACAGGAAATTATGGGATGTGCTTGTTTTTTTTTTTTCCCTATTGAGATGAAGAGGTTTTAAACTCCCCCAGTATTTTGGAAGTTGGGTGATCTGCTTTGAGTGAAGCAAGAAGTTCCTACTCAAACTTGAAAATGGGGGACCATCCAATTAGAGGGCTCCAGATTAGATTTATTTAGAATTCAGTCCGGATTGTAAGGCCATGAAATGGGCAGGTGTTAGATTAAGGAAAAGTTTTTCTTTGAACGGCAAAGCGGTGGCCTTACATTTAGTGGCCGGAACTGTTTTGTGGGCTAAACTTTGATTTGTGCTCTAGTTACATGTGTTAACACACTAAGATGATTCCAGCCTCATAAGATGCTGATCAATTATCATCATTCATCATTGTCATCATCGTTGTTGTTGTTTTGATTCGTAAGATCAGTAAAACTCAAAACCTTGTGGGTGTGATGTTGGTAGCCGAGGGTGGTGGTCCAAATGACCACCACCCATTTCTGTAACCATTCACTCTCTCCTCCTTCACTGCATTTTACTGCACTTCAATCTATTTTCAGTTTCTCCCATGATGAATGTCCATGAATGCATTGCAGCAAAGCTCCATAATGACAGAGGAGCGTTGCAGCCATCGGTGATGGTCAGATGGCTATAAAAGCAGGGGAACTCCCTCATCTTCACTTACATACACATATACTGACTCAAAGGATAGAGCTTGGCATCACCATCGAGTTGCTGGCATCAAGAGAAGGCTGAGGGAATTGTAAGACCCATTTTGGCATCCGTTCTGTCTCCGTTAGCGATGGATTCAGGTATGCCCTAAAATTTTGGAGATCCATTTACGTTTAATCATACCATTGGTGTGTGAATCTAATCTGTTCAAAGGTCCCAGAATGGGCCATTTGGCTAACAATTGGTATCAAAGACCACAGTTAATGCGTTGACTCGATTAGAATTGCAGAAAAACGGAACCTCTATTTTTCCGCTTTCAGAACAGTCATAACAGAGAGCATCGCATAAAAAAAAACTTTTACAGTTGACCGTCGCCTAGGGCGACGGCCGGTTGGCAACAACCACTGCGCAGGCGTTGCGCAGCGGCCCAGGCGCAGGGCAGCGCCCTCGGCTTTACCGGTGCGCAGCGGCCCAGGCGCAGGGCAGCGCCCAGGAGGCAGCAACAGAACAAAAAAAAAAAAAAGGTTTTGCAGTCGCCGACCGGAGATGGGAAAGGGCCGGCCGTCCCTGCTGCAGCAGTAGCCGGCCCCGCGCCGGACCCCAGCCGCCGTCCGCGGCCCTGCCAGCGTGTCTGGGGACCGCGGCTATTCACCGTCTCTGTTGAAGGAGACGATGAATAGTCCCGGGTCATGTTTCGGGTCAGGCCGATGACTTGGAGACTAACCCGAATGAAATATGGGTCTGGGTTTTTTAGATGGGTCAACTTAGTGCAGGCCCGACCCGCTGACCTGACCCGACCCTCTGTTAACGACTCGGACCTTATGCGGGCCGGAGATTGCAAACCCGATTTGGATCCGACCTGACTTGCGGGTCAGGCTTGTAGTTTCAGTTTACAGGTCACACTCGACCCGACTGAGCCGGCTCAATTGGAATTAAAGAAGATTGGGCCTTGGATTGGGATTTCAGCCTGACCCGGGTAAACTGACCTGGCCCAGCCCAACATAATTGAATATATTAATGGCAGGTCAGGTTCGACCCAACCTAGTTTGAACTTAGCAGAGTTGGGCTTCCAGTTATCTAATAGGTCGGTTCCGACCCAGCCCAACCTGTCAAGCCCGACTGGACTGAACAGGTCAATTTATGACCTGGGTCTGACCCGACCCACTGGCCTGGCCTGATTTGAATAAAATATTATTATTTTGATAATTATATGTTTCTGAATAATTGGGTCATTATAAAAAAATGATCCGTTCCGATCAGAACCGTCCATTTGATGTATTTAAATGCTGTAATCATTCTCATGGAACTGGATCATTTAAATGTGATCAGATCAAGGCCAGATCAAGGAAAAAATGGACGATCAAAACCTTATTTTGATCATTACGGACACATATGATATCGAATTTTCGATCCGTTTCTTTCGTTGTGTTCCTTATGATGAGATCTACCATATTAGTGAATTTAATTCCTGATCCAATGGTTCAATGATAATATTATAAGGTTTTATGCATGTTTAACTCATTTAAATTCATGTTTTCCGCTTATTGTTTACATGATTAATGTTGTTTGAGTTATAATTTGTTACATGCATGAATGTTTGATGAATAAATTAGTGTCATAGGTTTCAATTTATTTAAATTATGAGTTAACTAGGTTGTCACTAAAGTGGCCCAGTTATGATGACACTCATATCTTAAATATTGAATTAGAGATATCATAAATGACACTTAAATTGCAACTTTATTTAAACGATAGATAATCAACCCAAAGGAGTTTATCTTTCGATTATTTGAAGATTGGATAAAACACATTAAAGATGTTTTGTGAATTCGTGCTGATCTATGCCCAAAGGTGAGATCTCACTTATTCACTTAATAAATTTTGGTTTTATCAAATAACCGAGAATAATAAAAATTAACATGTTGCATTTGACCCAAAGGTTATTTGTAATGATGTAAAATTATTATTTTTGTTGTAAGATTCCCTGTAAATTCAAAGCATTATAGAATTGTGAAAGTAATAGTTTATATCTTCTTTCTTTTACAGATCTTCCTCCAGATCATTGACTCTTCCCTCGTGCTTAGGAACAATTCCCTTATTAGATGGATCAAAATATCCTGAATGGTTAGACATGTTAGCATTGACCATAACTTTTCTCGACTTAGAAATGGCCTTAGATGAGCCCATGCCTCCTGCCCTCACTGAACAGAGTTCTGCACCTGAAAAGGCCAAACATGAACAGTGGCACAAATGTGATAAGAAATGCCAAAAGATCATTATGACTTCAGTTTCTAAGAGTATTAGGGGATCACTTGATTCAAGAAAACATGCCAAGGAACTCTTAGAACAGATCAAGTCACAATTTGAAGTGACTGACAAGGCATTAGGTGCCACATTAATGAACAAATTAACTAACATGCAGTATGATGGGACAAAGGGAGTTAGGGAACATATCCTACTCATGTCTAACCTAGTATCCAAGTTGAAGGATATAGACATGAGTATCTCAGATGGATATTTGATCTAATTCATTCTGGATTCCCTTCCCCCTGCATTTGGCCCATTTAAAGTAACATACAATCAGAGCTTTAGTCGTTGGACCATAACTGAGTTGATCGCGAGATGTGATCAAGAAGAGAGGAGGCTTAAGGCTGAGGGGCAACTTCAAGTAAACTTAGTCTCCCATGTTAAGGGCAGGAAAGTTTTTAGAAACCTCAAGAACAATGCCAACACGCCCAAGGTAGATCCGAAAGGTCAGAAACCGATGAAGAGAAAAGGGAAGAAAGGGTCCGAAAAATGTCACTTTTGTGGCAAGAAGGGACATTTCAAGAAGGACTGTATCAAAAGGAAAAATTGGTTTGAGAAAAGAGGTAAGCAAAGAAATTTATCTCTTGTATGTGAAACCAATATTGTTAATGTCCCATCTAATACATGGTGGGTAGACTTTGGTGTAACCGTTCACATTTCTGGTTGTATGCAGGGATTCCTTTCAACCTGGAGGCCAAGTGATGGGGAACGAACCATCGTTATGGGGAACCGGAAGGAGTCAAGAGTCGAGGCATTAGGCACATATAGGCTGGTGCTAGATACCGGATTCGTTCTGGATTTGCCGAACACCTTTTATGTTCCGAAAATTTCCTGAAATTTGGTTTCTATTTTAAAATTAGATGTGAAAGGATATGTATTTAATTTGATCGAGGATCTTTGAAACTATTTTACAATAATATAACGATTGGTAGTGGTTTATTGTGTGATGGTTTATATAAGTTACAGTTAGATACTTTATATACACAATCACTAACTACACACCATGTTTCTTGTGAGTCGAAAGTTGGCATGAAAAGAGGACTGATAAAAGAGAACTCCTCTATGTTGTGGCATAAACGGTTAGGACACATCTCGAAAGAGAGGATGTTGAGATTAGTGAAGGATGGGTTATTACCAACCCTTGATTTCACTAATTTCGGTGTCTGTGTTGACTGTATTAAAAGAAAACAAATACAAACAGTCAAGAAAACTACCACACGAAGTTCTAAACTCCTGCAGTTAATCCATACGGATGTTTGTGGAAAAATAGATTACCTTGTTTTATAGGAGTACAATATTTCATCACATTTATAGATGACTATTCACGTTTTGGTTATGTCTATCTCATTAAAGAAAAGTCTGATGCTTTGACTATGTTCAAAATATTCAAGGCAGAAGTAGAAAAGCAATTAGATAGGAAAATCAAAATTGTGAGATCAGATCGTAGTGGTGAATACTATGGTAGGTACACTGAAGCGGGCCGTAACCCTGGTCCGTTTGCAAGATTCCTAGAATCCGAAGGTATTGTTACCCAATACACAATGCCTGAAACTCCTCAGCAGAATGGAATTGTTGAAAGAAGGAATAGAACTCTTTTAGATATAGTTAGGAGTATGGTTAGTAATACTTCGTTACCCGAGTCTATGTGGGGTGAAGCACTAAAGACGGCCATGTATATTTTGAATAGGGTTCCTAGTAAAGCAGTTCCCAAAACTCCTTTCGAGTTGTGGACTGGTAGGAAACCCAGCTTAATCCACAAGAAAAGAAGTTAGACCCTAGAACTGTGAGCGGATATTTTATTGGTTATCTAGAAAGGTCTAAAGGGTATCGATTTTACTGTCTTAATCATTCACTAAGAATAGTTGAGTCCCATAATGCTAAGTTTTTGGAGAATCATGACAACAGTGGGAGTAGCAAGGCTAGAAACATTATATACAAGGAGATTAGAGATGAGCCTCAATCCTCTACTCAAGATGGATTAATGATTCCACTTGATATAAGGGCATTCCCAGAACGATCTGTTGATCCAATTCCTCAAGATACACAACCAACTCCTCCAGTACAACCAAACATTCCTGAAGAAAATTCGGAAATATTGAGAAGGTCGACTCGTATGAGAAGGCCTGCTATTTCGGATGATTATGTTGTGTATCTAGAAGAATCGGATATTGGAATTAAAGAAGATCCAAAAACTTTTAATGAAGCTATACACAGTGAAAATTCTGATAAATGGTTAGATGCTATGAAAGAAGAATTAGAATCCATGGCTGTAAATGACATTTGGGATCTCGTTGAACTACCTGAAGGGTCCAAGACCGTCGGTTGTAAATGGGTCTTTAAGACTAAAAAGGACTCTAAAGGTAAAGTTGAACGATTTAAAGCTCGACTAGTGGCTAAGGGATTCACTCAGAGAGAAGGTCTCTATTTTCACGAAACCTACTCTCCGGTATCTAAGAAAGACTCATTCAGAATTGTAATGGCCCTAGTAGCTCATTATGACTTAGAGCTATATCAGATGGATGTTAAAATAGCTTTCTTAAATGGGAATCTTGATGAAGAAGTGTACATGGAACAACCTAAAGGGTTTGTTCAACAAGGTAATAATCGAAGGCTGGTCTGGTCTGTAAGTTAAAGAAGTCGATATACGGGCTGAAACAAGCTTCCAGACAATGGTACTTAAAGTTTAATCATATAATTACATCTTTTGATTTTACCGAAAATCCAGTTGACCATTGTATTTACCTTAAGATCAGTGGGAGCAAGTTTATCATTTTAGTATCATTTTAGTCCTGTATGTAGATAATATTTTACTAGCTAGCAATGACCTTAGGATGATCCGAGAAACTAAGGTATACCTTGAGAATAATTTTGACATGAAAGATATGGGTGAAGTAACTTTTGTAATAGGAATCGAGATATTCAGAGATCGATCTTGAGGATTACTCGAGTTGTGTCAAGAAGCCTATTTGCAAAGTATTCTCAAACGTTTCCGAATGAAAAGGAGTAAACCACAAAATGCCCCAATGTCTAAGGGAGATAGGTTTAGTAAAGATCAAAGATCAATGCCCATGACTGACATAGAAAAGTTAGAAATGAATAAATACCCTTATGCGGCAGTAGTAGGAAGTCTAATGTATCTACAGACATGCACGAGGCCAGATATTAGTTTTGCAGTTGGGATGTTAAGTCGATATCAAAGTAATCCAGGCATACCTCACTGGGTAGCTGTCAAGAAAGTGATGCGTTATCTCAATGGCACTAAAAGATACATGCTCACATATCAGAGATCCAATACACTGGAGGTCATTGGATATTCAGATTCTGACTTTTCGGGTTGTCTCAATACTAGAAGGTCAACATCTGGTTACATCTTTCTGTTGGTTGGCGGAGCAGTGTCGTGGAGGAGTGCAAAGCAAACGCTAGTCACTCCATCCACATTTGATGCAGAGTATGTGGCGTGCTTTAAAGCTACGGGTCACGCATTATAGATGCGTAACTTCATCAAGGGACTTACAATTATGGGCAGTGTTTTTGAACCGCTAAAACTTTATTGCAGTAACAATGCTGCTCGACTTTTTGCGCAGAATGACAAGTGTTCCAGTAAATCAAAGTTTCTTGAAGTAAAGTACCTTGTTTTGAAAGAAAAAGTGCAAGATCGTTTAGTGTAAATTGTTGGAGCTCCATCGAAGCTCATGGTTGCTGATCATTGACAAAGGCATTGGCGCCAAATGATTTTAAAGACCATGTATTGAGTATGGGATTGAAAGATATGCCTTGTAGGAATCAATGATGTATGACACTATTCATTGATCAATTAAAGAAATGATTTTGCAATTCTTACTTTGTTATATATTCACATGTGATAATTATGCAATGAAGGAAGAATATAAAAGTGTTATGACATTATAGTTCCCATTAAAGTAGTTATATTAAAGTTAAGTTCTTGATTAGGAAATGATACTGGTGTTGTGATTGTGGAAGGAAATATATCGTAAAGATGTGTAACCGCCACAGTTCACATTAGTAAACTAACCTAATCACAGATTAAAGACCTTAGCATTACAGTTTTCATGGATGATGGGTGTTTTTCAAATGATGTGCATCAGTTAGAGTCGTTTTTTCAAAAATTCATTTGCAAAATAAAGTATTTTCTATATATATATATAAACTAAGTAGCTGTATGGTGGTCATATGGACCAAGTGGGAGATTGTTGGTAGCCGAGGGTGGTGGTCCAAATGACCACCGCCCATTTCTGAAACCGTTCACTCTCTCCTCCTTCACTGCATTTTACTGCACTTCAATCTATTTTCAGTTTCTCCCATGATGAATGTCCATGAATGCATTGCAGCAACGCTCCATAATGACAGAGGAGCGTTGCAGCCATCGGTGATGGTCAGATGGCTATAAAAGCAGGGGAACTCCCTCATCTTCACTTACATACACAGATATTGACTCAAAGGATAGAGCTTGGCATCACCATCGAGTTGCTGGCATCAAGAGAAGGCTGAGGGAGTTGTAAGACCCATTTTGGCATCCGTTCTGTCTCCGTTAGCGATGGATTCAGGTATGCTCTAAAATTTTGGAGATTCATTTACGTTTAATCATACCATTGGTGTGCGAATCTAATCCGTTCAAAGGTCCCAGAATGGGCCATTTTGGTTAACATGTGTTGCATACTGTATTCTAATTACTAGCTATATGATTAAGTCTACGTTTCCCCTCCACAATGTGTTGCTCTTGGGTATGGGCTGGTCCTAAGCTTTATAAACGTGGGTTGTGTCATATGGGAAGTCAGCTATAAAGAATTGTCACAAATCAGTTTATTAGTTCTACACACCAATCAGCATTATATTTATTATCTATGGACGTATAGATAGACATATGGTGGTAGCTGTACAGAACACTAGATTATATTTTAATTATAATTCTAATATCATAAATTGGAAAACTAGAAAGAAATCAAAGTTGCTAAACTTGCTTTTACCCTCACTTGTTCTCTCTTTCTGTGTATTTGAGAATATGCGCATTTTTATGTTGATCTTATACAATGCACTTTACTCTTTTAGATGTGGCTTCCCCATCAGCCTTCATGCTATCTGTCAACCCAATTCACAAATTGTTCTCTATCTTGAGAAATTCATAAGAGATGTAAATTCATATATATATATATATATATATATCTGTTCGTGTGTTCTAGACCTCTTACCTTTGACCTCCTACCTTTGCTTTCTAGTACACTATTCTAACTATCAAGCAGAAATAGTATTTTCTCTCAAATAATTCAGGACTACTTATGTATTCTTGTTTTCTCTGACACTACTCAAATATATTGTAGTTCCTGTTTCCACCAATTCAAAATTTTTCCATAAGCTTTGGTGTTTGAATATGGCCTAAAAATACATGTATATAAATTATTTCTCCAGCTGCAATGTTTGAATATGGCCTGAAAATTTGCTCATAATTTGGCAGAAATGATGAGTGATAGAAGCCCCTTGCGTTTGCAGTCTTTTGACCGCTTGTGTATATCTCTCTATTTTGGTAAGGACATGTTTCTTAACTATGATTTTGTTTATATCCCTCAAACTGTTTATTTATATATTTACACATACATGGATATTTGAACTTTTAGTAGTCTGAGATATGTGAAACATGGATTTGTTCTGTTTTAATTTTCATCAATTGTCAACCTGATTTGTTTCTAAGGCAGTTTCCCCATTTTGGCAGTTTCTGTCCTACAGGCTTCTACAGGCTCCTTTGGTGTTCTTGGTTGTGGTGTTACATTCCAATTGTTATGTCCTTGATAATAGCAGCTACATCTAAGATTTTGTATCCTTCAGTTTCATCTTAATTCGGGACAAATGCCACATAAAATGTTTTTGGTATGCTTGCTTAATCTGATTTATCAGTTTCCTTAAGACCTTAACCATAATTCAGACTGATTGGATTGGCCATGCCTTTGTACATGATGGACAGTTAATGATGCCACAATCTCTTACATTTTATTTACCCTTTTTATTCTGTATTTTTATTTTCAGTTGTGTATGTAATTGTTTCAGAAACTAGAATCAAGGTGCTGACAATCCTGGTTTCAGTTTTGTTCTGAATCTAGGCTATCTGATTGACGCCTGTTTCTTATGATGGCCAAGATTTCATGGTCACCATTCTTTCCCATTTAACAATTGAATGCTTTATGTTTAGGCAGAAACATATCCCAGTCATTGATAGTACATTGCCGAATAACTTTTATTTCCTTCTCTTTTGACAAATTATGAACTTTTAAAACACCAATTAGTTAATCTTGATTGGTAGTTCCCCAGTTAAAATGAAGCCCAGAAGATGTAGCAATACTTTTTTTCTGGATTCTCAAACTGATGTTGTTATCAGTTACTGATATTCTCATCACTTTCTTGCAGGATGCTGACATAGTTGTTCAATTTTGTAAGGATGTGGAGAGTAGATCACAAAAGGTATCGTGCTTTGTCATTTTCTGCTAGCTTTGTTCTCTCCCTCTCTCTCTCTCTCTCTCTCACACACACACACACACACATATATTAGTCTAGTGCACTTCTTCATTGTGACATTGCTGTAACATTGACCATTTGAGAAATAAAAAACTAATCAGAGACTTGCAATAACATTGGCTAGCCTTTCAGCGCAGGTTATCCCTTCATCTCTATTGTGAATGTATTTTTTCCCTTTTAGTTGAGGCATTTTGGCAAGATGAATTAGAGAATGGCCAAATGGGAAATGGCCCCCAGAAACCTAGGATTTTCAACACTTAAGCTAGAAAACTGCCTGTCGGGGGTCCAAAATGGGAAACGGCGTCCGAAAAACTCAAAAACTGGCATGAGCACTTTGCTCGAAGGTAGAGTAACTTGTAGGAACTGACAGTTTGCAAATCAGACTCCCTGTTACAGAATTAGGCACTAAAATCTTAGATTTTCAACACTTAGGCTTTAAAACTGGTAGCTAGAAGTCCAAAACGAGAAACGGCTCCCCAAAAAAATCTGAAATCGGCATAAGCACCTTGCTTTAGGCCAAATTAACTTGTGAAAACTAACTACTCGCAAATCGGACTCCTGGTTAACGAATTAGACCTAAAAACATTGGATTTCCAACACTTAGGTTCGAAATTAGGCCGTCGGAGGTCGAAATGAGAGATGGCCATTGGATGGCCCGGAAACTGGCACGAGTATCTAACTCTAGGCCAAAGTAACTTGTAGGAATTAACGGCTTGTGAATCGGACTCTCGGTTAATAAATTAAACACAAAAACTGCCTATTCTCAACACTTATGCTGGAATACAGGCTACCGAAAAATTTAGGAAATGATTATATATATATGTTTATCTTAGATTTGTAATTGAATTCATTGAAAAGAGATTTGTAATTTAATTCATTGAAAAGATTCTAATGTTGTTTTTGTTATTGTAGATTGATGGACGTTTTGGGGTTGGTTGCAAACTTGTAGGGGCATTTTATTTTCTTTTTAGCTTATTTATATTTGTATATTAGACATTTATATGGGACTGTATTATTGATTGTACTATTTGTTAAATGAGATAAATGATTTGATGAAAAATGGCGATGATTGTTTATTTATTTAACAACTCTTGTATGCATGCATTTCTTATGTTGAATACAGGTACATGAACAGGTTTAGATTTGATATAGGTATATAAATAGGTTTAAAGAAAATTATATAGAAAAATATTTTTTTAGAAAAGAATATTTTGCCGATGAAAAACCGTTTTACTGATTTTTTTTTGTTAGTAAAAGTGAAATGACAATTTTATAAAAATGAATTTACTTTTACCGACGTTATAAAAATGTTGGTAAAATTCAAGCAAGAATTTAAAAATAAATTTCTGAATTTACCGACTTTTTATTGACGTTGGTAAACTTAATCCAAATATTTCTTAAAAATGAAAATGATTTTACTGACGTTAAGAAAACGTCGGTAAAAGCATAAGAAAATTTAAAAACCTGAAATTAATTTGCTGACGTTTTTTAACGTAGGTAAAATAAAATTAAAAATTTTAAAAATAACAATAAATTTTTTACCGACGTTAAAAAACCTAGGTTAAAGTAAAAGCAAAATTGCCAAAAAATAAAATTACGTTGCCAATGTTTTTTAATGTCGGTAAACTGAAATTGAAAATTTAAAAAAATAGGGAATTTTTTACTGAAGTGAAAAAAGTCGGTAAAAGTGAAACTAAAGTTTTTAAAAAAATGAAATAATTTTATCGACGTTATAAAACATTGGTAAAATTATAAGTTATTGTCGGTGAAGATTTATCTTTTGCTGAAGTAAATAAATTTCGTCGGTAAAATCCTTTGTTGATGGCTTTTTATCGACATTCGCCCGACGTAAATATTTTCATCGATAAAGTATTATAATGAAGTTTTCATCTCTTTTGGCGATGAAAAATTTTATAGCTAAAAATGTAAATTGTCGTAGTAAAATCTGTTGACAGCAATTTGTATTTGGATTGAAATCAAAGTTTTCATAATGGAAACTCCAAGTAAGGAATGGATGATTGTTGGGAAAAGCGGCGCAACGAAAACAACCCGCGATCTACGGATCTACCACGATGAACATACAGCAATCACACCATCAAGCAATCACACACATGACACAGCAGTTTAACGTGGTTCGGCAACCATGCCTACGTCCACGGGAGGAGAGAACTCATCTACTATGATCCATCTCGATCCCCTCAGGATCTAGGGTTACAGTACATTAATATATAGTTCTCGCTTTCTTGGCCACCAAGAAAACCCATACATAATGACTAAAATACCCCTAACCTTGAGTCTCGATTCTGGCTAAACCAGACGACCGATCCGGCTAAACCGGAATACAAGACAAAACCCAAAAATGATAGCACCTAGGCTTTCTAATGAGTACTTGGAAGGGATCAAATTATTCTTTCAATATGTAAAGGCTAATACACATAAATTGTGGGGTGATGATTGGTATTGCTGTCTTTGTGTCAAATGTCATAATTCTCAAGGGAAGAAGACAAAAGAAGAAATTTAAACACATTTAATATGTAATGGAATAGATACATCTTAGACGACATGGATCTATCATGGAGAACTCTATCCCAAAAGTTATGTAAATGCAGGGGATAGTGCTAGTAATAATAATGCAGTCACTGGATTAGTCGATTTGGTGAATGATGTATCTCAAGACGAGGATAATGCTCCAACAAATGTTGAGGGTTGTGCACTTGCATCCAATGATGAAGATAATCATCAAGGGGATGGGGAAGGTTATGATGATAGACCAGAGAATGTCTTATACAAGAAGTTGATGGATAATGCCATGCAACCTTTATATCCCTCCTGTCAAATTGAGAATACAAAATTGTTGGTGACAGTTAAGTTGCTAAGCATGAGGGCTAAATATCAGTGGTCTAATAAGAGTTTCATGGAGTTGTTACATATGTTCAAAAAGATTTTGCTGGTCAAAAGTACCTTGCCAAGTAATACTTACAATGCCAAGAAAATGATCGAGTCTCTTCGGATGGATTGTATGATTATCCATGCATGCTGTAATGATTGCATACTGCTTTAGAGAGAGCATGAAAATAAGGATAGTTTTCTATGTGTGGTGAAAGCAAATGGAAACTGGTGAATGAATCGAAACCAAGAGGTTCACGTTTGCCATGGAAAAAGTAACGATACTTTCCATAACACCAAGGTTACAAAGATTGTACAATGTGCCATGGCTTGCGGAGAGTATGACATGGCATGTAATGGCAAGGTCAGTATCAAATGATTCAATGATGCACCATCCAATAGATTCTTCTTGTTGGAAGTAATTAAATCGCAAATGGACAAACTTTGTTGCCGAGTCACGTAATGTTCAACTGGGACTTGCAACAAATTGGTTCAATCCATTCGGTAATAAGAACAACCACTATAGTTTTGGCCTGTTATGTTGGTTGCTTACAATCTTCCTCCATCTTTATGCATGTGGGAGGAGTTTATTATGTTAACATTATTGAATCCTGGGAAGAAAAGTCCAGGGCATAACATTGATGTCTATTTGCAGCCTTAATCGTAGAGCTGAAGGAATTATGGTCCATTGGTACAGTAACATACAACTCTTGCAATAAGACTATGTTTACAATGAATGCAATTTTGTTATAGGCTATGCACGATTTCCCAGCATATAGCCATTTATTAGGTTATAAGATCCGAAGAAGTTTGGTTGTCTTGTGTACAGCGAAGGGATAGAGTCAATGCAACTAACAAACGGACATAAGTTCACTTACATGGGGCATAGAAAATTCTTGCCCATGACACATCCTTTCAGGAGGTAAAAATCACAATTTAATAGAAATGAAGAACATGAGATACATTCCAAGCGTTTGAATGGTCTTGAGGTATTAAGTAAAATGGAGACTATTCATACTATGTTCAAAAAAGAAGTAGTATTCAAGAAGAGGAAGAGGCCTGCAAACGAGAATAAGTCCACTGCTTGGTCGAAGAGATCGATCTGTTGACTTGCCATATTGGAAGGTGCATTATAATCTGTTTCTCAATATTAAAATAATGTAGTAACCTATGACTCTTACGTACTAACATAAATGAACCATATTTTTCTAGGATCTCTCGATTCGACACAATCTGGATGTGATGCACGTGGAAAAAAGATGTGGCAGAAAACCTACTTGCAACAATCATGAATGTGAAGGACAAGACTAAAGATGATTTTGAAGCCCGCAGAGACTTAAAGGATTTGAAAATTAAGAAAAATTTATGGGCTGTGGAAAAAAGCGGCAAGTCGACACTTCCAAAAGCTCCTTATTGGTTTTCTCAACATGAGAAAGAATTGATTTGTAAAATCTTGTGTCATGTAAAGGCTCCTATTGGGTACAACGTAAACTGGAAGCATAAGATGAACTTGGAGGACATGGAGCAAAAAAATCTTAAGTCACATGATTTTCACATCCTCATGCAACAACTACTGCCAATGTTGATGATGCATGCATTCGAGTCACATAAGCCATTTTGAGCCGCTATTCTACAGTTATGAATGTTTTTTAAGGTATTATGTTCGAAAACTATAAACCGTGAAGAACTTTTGAAGATTAAAGGATATATTGTGGAAACACTTTGTGTGTTTGAAAAGTACTCTCCGCCCTCCTTTTTTGCTCCTATGACACACCTTGTTATGCACTTGGCGGACGAGGCACAGATTAGCGGACTTGTTAGATATCGATGGATGTGTCCTTTTGAACAGTAAATAAAATTTTTTATTATATTTTTTAATTAATATGTTTTGTTGCAAATCTAACTTAAGGTATATGTACTAGGAAGATGAAAGCATTCAAGCGATATGTGATGAATTAGAGATATCCGAAGGGTTCCATTACAGAGCATTTTCTTATGGATGAATCAATGAGGTACGCCTTGAATTACATGCTCGATGGTGAAAATGGAAACCATAAGCAAGGAATTGGGATGTTCATGGATGTTGATGGTGACTGTTCCAACCTTATTAACAAAAAGGGGCAAGTCATACAACTTAATAACGTGCAATTCTAGTAAGCACGCAAATGGGTATTGTGCTACTCGGTTGAGAATGTTGAGTGGAGAAGGTAAGTGCATGTCTAATGTCAATGATAGTAAATACATTCTTGTAATATTGTAATATTGCGCATTCACTTTAAATTTGTGTATACCAAATATGAACTATATTTTCAAAGCCACATATCTAATGTTCAAAATCAAAGAGGCAATAAGCGTATAGAAAAGTCTATGGATTATATTCCTTGGCTTAGACAGCAATTAAAAGATGAAGAGAACGGTACCCTAAAGAGGCTTGCTGATGGCCCGAACTTCGAAGCCATTTCATATACTGCATATGCAGTAAATGGATATGTTTTTTACATTACAGATGCAAAAATGAATAAAATAACACAAAATAGCAGAGTCTTTATGAGGGCTATAACTAGTTTCAAGGCAAGTGCCATGGACAAGAACCTTATGGATAAAGAAGTGATTTATTACGACATCGTCAAACAAATTCTTGAGATGGATTACCATTACTTTAAAGTAATAGTATTTTATTGTGATTGGGTGCATACAGAAGACGCAAATGGATTAAAAGTTGATCCAGAAACAAACTTGATATCTGTTAATTTTAGGAAGTTAAAGAGAAATACAAAAGAAAAGGATGAGCCATTTATTCTTGCTCATCAAGAAACTCAAGTCTTTTATTGCAAGGATCATAGTAGGCCATCTGATTAGTGGTATGTTCTCTTAGATGTTCCAAAGAGACTGAATCATGATGTGGACTCTTATGAAGAATCCATTAGTCTTTGAAGTAAGAATGAATTAAAATACAATAACAGTAGCATTACAAGATGATATCATAGAAGAGGATATAAATGGTGATGATTAAGATTACTCTTAGTATTTCAAGTGAAGATTATTCAAATATGCAAATTCTATAAAATATTTTGATTGCTTTTGTTTGGATTTTTGTGATTTGTGGTTATGGAATTCATGATTGGTTTTCAGATGGTTTGGAGGAGATTTCTCTTGCAAGGTCTTTAAGCGATCCTTGTGGCGGAAAATCTGACGATCTTGTTGGTATTTCCTGCATAGGGGGGGGGAGAGAGAGAGAGAGAGAGAGAGAGAATTTGTCTATTTCTATAAATGGGTAAAAGCTATAAACTATATAGTGATGATATGTTGCTAGTTTTGTGTAAAGATTGCTCTTTCAAGTTTCAATCAGTACATTATGATGGACTTGTGTAAATATTGATTATCATCAACTATATATTGCTATATGAAACACTAACAAAGGCCAATCCTTTTTTTTATGTGTCCTTGGTATTGATTCATATATTCCATGACATCGGTCAATATTTTGGTAAGTTTGTGTTAAATATTTATATTAATTATATGTTCTTATTTATGATCTTCTAGATTAACATGACTATCACATTTACTATGTTTTCTAATGATTTTGTAGCGAAATAATAGAAAGTTTCTAAAATGTAATGAAACAGTAGAATTTAAAGATGAGTCAACTATAGAATAAAGGTTTATAATATTATTTTGCTTCATAATATTGAATTTCTTATTTTAAATATATGCAGTTGTAGGCTTTATGTCACAGTGTACGTCATCATCACCTTCCGCATGTACTGTTCAGGGTAGCTCTCATTAGCATATGTATTGCAACTGAATTAATTATAATAGTTATAATATTCCTTATTAAGATTTGCCTAATGGTGGCATATTTGTGATAGGTGTACTTCTCCTAATCATATTTGGGGAATATGGGCAGCCTATCAGAGACAACCCAGTGCAGTTGAGTACTAAGATAGGAAATGTTGTGACGACGCATGTGTCACCAATTTACACTAGCTGGATTGAAGTGCCTAATGAGCTTAAAGAGCTAGTCTGGGAGATTGTTAGTGTAAATTACAATTTTGAATTTGCAAACTAGAGAACACTAAGCACAATATTTACGTTATTATCGCTACATGGCTTAAGACGGTTATGTTGATCACACTAATCTGTCATGGCTGTTTTGATTCATGTTGATCATACTATGGCTTTTGTACCATACCGCATGTATAATGGTGCGACAATATGAATGGTGTTAATGGTACGCATAGTAGAATCCTTCTTGGTTCATGGCTGCTAATTCTTTCATCATTGCCTATAGCCCACTAACACACAAATAAGTTTTGTTTAGTGATGAATAAATTAAAAGAGATGAAGTTAGAATGTGTCAGACAAAATTTATAGTAGCACAGTATCAAGGTGTTATAAATATATATATATATCAGCTATCAAGGTCCTATTTTTTTTTAGAACTATTCTAATAATTAAATGAAGCAAATGACCAAGCACTTAAGTGTATGCTACTTGATTCTTCTTTTTGGCAGCACTTGTTTGATATTCCAAAATCCTTCAAAAAGTTCATATTCAAAGGAGCCAACATTTTATGGAAAGATTGGAAGTCCACTCTCCGGCCGAAAGTTTTAGACAAGTATGAAATGGATGCAGAGAGAAAGGCCAACATACCCAAGGGTGTCAAGAAGAAGATTGGGAGAGGTTTGTTGACATCAACTCGACACCTAAGGCCTAAGCTCTTAGGAAAAAGGGGAAGGCTACTAGGAAAGCGTTGAAGTGCCTACATACTTCTGGTAGGATAGAACAAGCATCGGTGGCAGTGAATTTGGTAAGTATTATTGACTTTAATTGATGTTACTTTTCTATTATATTATATTTTAGTCTTAATATTTTGTTCTTTCTTTTACAGTCGCAACAAAATCTTGACAGTTTGGTCACTTGAACGCAACTATATCTTGTCACTCATGCTGAGAAGGATGGTACTATTGAGAACCAATATTTGGTGAGAAAGTTTGCATGAGTTGTTTGAGGTTTTTATTATTATTATTATTATTATATGAATACATGCTTGTGAGGTTTTATGAATGTTGCCGTTTCCCCATATGATGTTTAGAGCCTTTGGTGCTTGTAAATTTCTTGGTTTACTTTAACCATGTGATGATCATCCTATTATTTTAAAAAAAAATTCAATCATATCATCCTTCGATCAAAACCATATCATTAAAAGAACAAATGCATTCAGAATTTATTTCTATACATGTATACACAAGATGGATCAAAGCTTAAGAAAAGCTTTGAAAGAGAAATTTGTGAAATAACTACTACGAGCTTTTGCAATTAGATCAATTGAAGTTTTTAAAACACTTTTGCCGATACCAAAGTATTTCAAGTTCAAGAACTACTACTCATATACCTGGTGTTTGACAATAGTTCACAAGAATATTCTTTTGTCTTAGTAGGAATATGAATAAGGGTTAAGAATACAACCACAATTTTTATTAACAAATTGTGAAGGCTCCAAGAATGATTGTTTAGTCTCTGTTATCATAGTGACTGTGAATTTATATGAAACACACACATATGATAAATCTTATTGTACCCTCTTTTACTGGAGATAAGTTTTTGCAGTGGATCGAGGATCTTCCTTTTTCAAAAGAGGGTTTTTTTCCCCCTCATTTCAATTTTCTATGGGGAATTTGGTTGAATACACTTGCTGACACTCATTATTTATCACTTTCTTTCTTCCTATAGATTGTTAATTTTCAGGATGATTGATTTGTTTGGAATAAAGATGCCAAGATTAATTTCACCACAAGATTTTATTACTTTGGAGGATGACATTCATAATCTGATTGATGATGACCCCACCATTGTGGAAAAAGACCTTGACCATGATCCGGTGGTATTGGTAGGTAAATTATCTTCTACTCTTTTATAGATTTCTTATAGATAATTAATATTTAGAAATCATGTAGTATCATGTTGTGAGTAGATGTTGATGTTATTCTCCTTTTTCATAGGCTCTTGGCCTTGATAATTGAGGCCGTGTACGAGGCATGGGTATGGGTGTCTCCAAAATTATGCTTCATCATTCTACTCCATACTAAAGATATGAGCAGGCATCACAGGCAACCATTGAAACTATTGTGGATGAGTTAAGGGAACAAAACATTCAGCTTAGGAAACAATTGGAAGAGGAATTTAAGGAACATAAGCGGATGGAGAAGCGGATCCTTTCATGCCTTTCCTAAGGTCGGATACAGATGTAACCGTCTAGTGATTACTGTGGTTCTTCTTAAGTAAAATTTTTTCTTTTGTATAAATAGTAGATACCTTAACTTATTTAAGTGTTTGGATCAAGAAATTACTAAATTCATGTATTTTTAATGTTTGTAGGTAAGGCATGACCTCCCACCTCAGACACGACACTGTAGATTGATGCATCTTACGTGGAAGTCTATAGGTATCGCTTATGGTAGAGTGATGGGTCTTTTGACTAAGGAGGAAGAATGTTATAAGTTTGTTGAGGGAAGCGTAGAGTTGATGGGCGGAGGGAAGAGACTTCAAGATCTTACTCCCGGTGATATTATTGATCGACCCATCTTTAGGAGCCCATTTATTTAGCTCTTGGTCTCCTATGCCCAAAACATTTACTCATGAGGCGAGTTTGAGAATCTTTTTTAACATTCCAAATCCTCTTTTCTTTTTCTTTCTTTCTTTTTTTAATGTTTTCTAGTTATGGCTGTTAGTTGTGTCTTTTTTTAAGACAAACGTCTAAGTAGAAAAACAAATGGTTGTGACCTTCCAATTAGTAATTGTGAAAAAGAAAATAAATGAGAGAGAATCAGATTATCAGAATATCCCTTTTACATGGTAGTTTCATGTCATATGTTGCATATAAGAAAAATTAGCCTAATAAGAGTCCATCAGGGGCAATCAGGGGCAATCAGGGGCTAATCAAGAAAACTTTGATGACAACTTAAAAAGTTTCATCAATTCGTTATCCCGAAACCCATTTCAAAAATGGAAAACCCAACTCACAATTCAGATTAAAAATTTCTCTATTAAAGCACTGTGCTTATTTGATAGTGGCGCAGATGTCAATGTAATAAGAGAATGATTAATCCTAAGAAAATATTATCTAAAAACTAAAAATAAACTCAATCTAGCTACTGCTAATAAAAAAACTCCATATCAGATACAAATTAAATAATGTTTATATCTGTAAAAATGAAATCTGCATAAAGACTAATTTCTTTTTAGGAAAGGATTTAAACAATGATGTTATCCTTGGAAATCCTTTTCTACAAATTTTACAGCCTTTTCAAATTGATTCAACAGGCCTAAAAACTGTCATAAATAATAAAGAATTAATTTTTGAAACTGTCATAAATAATAAAGAATTAATTTTTGAATTCGAATAATCAAATATCCAGTCTCAAATAAAATAAATTATCTCTCTGATGACTTCATTTCAAATGTTGCCATTTAATCCCATATCCAGATTTTTTAGTTCTACTCCTTATCCAGGGTCCCTTTGTCACTATGGCATCAAGTGCTAGCAAAAACAAAGCCCCTCTTCATGAAGCCAGCTCTTCCTCCATACCAACATCCCAACAAATGACCATTCCTTTTTTCAATCCAGGATTATCCATCACTTCTCAAGAACTTATCAATGCTCATTGGAGTGCTATCATTTCCGACAAAAGAAAAAATACTAGAAAAACCTTATCCAAAATTGTAACCCATATCAAGGATTTAGAGACCAAAATTCTGATATGTCATAACATCCATCAAAGATCACTGTTATCTACTTATGCTGATGAAAAAACATCAAGAATCAAGCTCCTGGAAAAGGTTAACACAACCCTTCCAGATGATATTGCTGCAAGAATTAGAGAAACAACTCTTTCTTGTTAGATTAAGGAGCGCTTAATGTTTAAAGTGCAATATATCAGCTGGGCAACTGGCTTTCCCAAGTTGTTCCTGCCATCACATGCAGTTGACATCTCTTATATCGAACAAGGCTTAGTCCAAAGATTTTCTTTATCCAGAGATGATTTTGAATTAATACAGCAGCTCCCTGCAATCGTGCGCCACGCCCTTCGCAGCCTTGGAGCTACAAACAGACAACTTCTTATCACAATTTCATCCAGCTTGGGAGAAAGATCTGAAATCCGATTTTATCAGCCGTATCAATTATGGAGCATCATGAATTTTGAAGAAGGAGATTTAATTTGCCAGAAATTCATTTCTTCTTTAAATGATTACGAACATCTCCTTTTTAATTATCCACCCCAATGGTATGAATCTCATGAAGTTGCTACAAAGGAATATAGCCTAGAACGTCTCCAGCAGTATGATCCAGCTTCTGATCAATATCAAAGATTTCTCAATTTAAGAGGACATCTCGAATTTGCAAGCACATATAGATATGTTTGGTGTGATGGTCGGAGAATAGTTTGCATTGCTAATGACCTTGCAGAACAAACTACAGTTATATAACATCCTTCTAAATCTGGACATACTGAATTAAATCAAATCCTCAATGCCTATGAAGGTATTTCTTTTGACATTTCTGAAAAGTCTCGTGAAGCATTAAGCCAGTTATTTCATGGAGAAATGCAAAATAATAACTGGACGGATGAAGATAAAGATGAAAATAAAGAGAAGGATGAATGAACGAAATGTATACACAGATGAAATTATGTTGTAATGAAATGTAAATTCAGTTTGAACATACTATAAATAGACATGACCAGCTGCTTGTCAAGGCAACAGTTGGAAACCAGTCCTATCCAAAATCCAGCCCAGCCATCTCTTCCCATACACCCTCCACCCTTCCGTCCCATTTAAAATGTAAATTCATTACAACATAATTTCATCTGTGTATACATTTCATTTCCTGTAGGCTGGTAAGTTGTTGTATGTGGCATTATTGCTGGATTCCATGTGTCTGGCACGACGGCATACGTGTTACATTTCCGTATAGTTATGGATATGTATGTTGGTATCAATAGTGGTTATTGGATAATTTTATAGAGCAAACCGCAATTATTGACTTGTGTTTATTGGATATCTTTATAGAGCAAGCCGTAATTGTTGACTTTTTTGTTGCATAGGAGCTTTTGAACCGTGGTAAGTTTATCATCTTCTTGAATAAGGATGTCCTTGTTTAGTACTTGCTAGATAAAGACGCTTTAGTGGTGATGGAACACCACGTGATGACGTGGTCTTCTTCTGGAAGCTTTGTGATCAGTATGTAGTAATTATGTCACTGGATAGTAGGTGTCAAATTGGAAGCTTTATCCGGGAATGGATTCTTTCGTTTATTCATCCTTCTCTTTATTTTCATCTTTATCTTCATCCGTCCAGTTATTATTTTGCATTTCTCCATGAAATAACTGGCTTAATGCTTCACGAGACTTTTCAGAAATGTCAAAAGAAATACCTTCATAGGCATTGAGGATTTGATTTAATTCAGTATGTCCAGATTTAGAAGGATGTTGTATAACTGTAGTTTGTTCTGCAAGGTCGTTAGCAATGCAAACTATTCTCCGACCATCACACTAAACATATCTATATGTGCTTGCAAATTCGAGATGTCCTCTTAAATTGAGAAATCTTTGATATTGATCAGAGGCTAGATCATACTGCTGGAGACGTTCTAGGCTATATTCCTTTGTACCAACTTCATGAGATTCATACCATTGGGGTGGATAATTAAAAAGGAGATGTTCGTAATCATTTAAAGAAGAAATGAATTTCTGACAAATTAAATCTCCTTCTTCAAAATTCATGATGCTCCATAATTGATACGGCTGATAAAATCGGATTTCAGATCTTTCTCCCAAGCTGGATGAAATTGTGATAAGAAGTTGTCTGTTTGTAGCTCCAAGGCTGCGAAGGGCGTGGCGCACGATTGCAGGGAGCTGCTGTATTAATTCAAAATCATCTCTGGATAAAGAAAATCTTTGGACTAAGCCTTGTTCGATATAAGAGATGTCAACTGCATGTGATGGCAGGAACAACTTGGGAAAGCCAGTTGCCCAGCTGATATATTGCACTTTAAACATTAAGCGCTCCTTAATCTGACAAGAAGGAGTTGTTTCTCTAATTCTTGCAGCAATATCATCTGGAAGGGTTGTGTTAACCTTTTCCAGGAGCTTGATTCTTGATGTTTTTTCATCAGCATAAGTAGATAACAGTGATCTTTGATGGATGTTATGACATATCAGAATTTGGGTCTCTAAATCCTTGATATGGGTTACAATTTTGGATAAGGTTTTTCTAGTATTTTTTCTTTTGTCGGAAATGATAGCACTCCAATGAGCATTGATAAGTTCTTGAGAAGTGATGGATAATCCTGGATTGAAAAAAGGAATGGTCATTTGTTGGGATGTTGGTATGGAGGAAGAGCTGGCTTCATGAAGAGGGGCTTTGCTTTTGCTAGCACTTGATGCCATAGTGACAAAGGGACCCTGGATAAGGAATAGAACTAAAAAATCTGGATATGGGATTAAATGGCAACATTTGAAATGAAGTCATCAGAGAGATAATTTATTTTATTTGAGACTGGATATTTGATTATTCGAATTCAAAAATTAATTCTTTATTATTTATGACAGTTTTTAGGCCTGTTGAATCAATTTGAAAAGGCTGTAAAATTTGTAGAAAAGGATTTCCAAGGATAACATCATTGTTTAAATCCTTTCCTAAAAAGAAATTAGTCTTTATGCAGATTTCATTTTTACAGATATAAACATTATTTAATTTGTATCTGATATGGAGTTTTTTTTATTAGCAGTAGCTAGATTGAGTTTATTTTTAGTTTTTAGATAATATTTTCTCGGGATTAATCCTTCTCTTATTACATTGACATCTACGCCACTATCAAATAAGCACAGTGCTTTAATAGAGAATTTTTTAATCTGAATTGTGAGTTGGGTTTTCCATTTTTGAAATGGGTTTCATGATAACGAATTGATGAAACTTTTTAAGTTGTCATCAAAGTTTTCTTGATTTTCGATGTCATTATAGTCTTCTTCATTTTCAATTTTATCATTATTTTCTTGATAAGTTTTTAGTATGTGAAATTCTAGATTCTCAACTCTTTGTTTGAGGTCTTGAAGTTCAATTAAGTTTTGTTTTAAAAAATTTATTTCCTGCCTTTGATTATTAATTTCTTTATGAAGGTCTGGAATTGACAAGTGAGGAGGAACATTTTGTTCTCTTAATCTGTGTAAGACAGTTTTAATGCTAAATTGTTCAGGTAAAGTATTTATAGTAGCTTTTCCTTTTTTGTTGCCTTTATTTATAGTCTGTATTTTTTCAAAATATTTATTTTTTAAGTCTTCATCTTTAAGATCTTTAAACATTTCTAGCACTAATTCTTCAGGAGCAGAAAGCATGTTTAAGGATAAGGAAGAAGAAGAAGCAGATTCATACTGAATGTCACTATCAAATATTTGGCAATGGCATGTATCAGAAGAATGGTCTATATCAGATGTTTCTGAGGGTCCTTTTAAAACTGTTTTTAGTTTTTTTTCTAATTTAACTTTTAATTTTGGGCAATCAGGGGCTATATGGCTTTTTTCTTTGCAATTATAACACTGTATTTCTTTTTGTTTTTGTTTAGGGTAGGAAGAAGATGGATTTCCTTTCGTATAAGATTTGTTTGATTCTTTATAAGGATTTTGATGAAAGGATTTTTTTATGAGATCTTCTTTTTCTTGAGGGCATGTAATATCGTGGTGTTGAAAATTGTTTAGATTTTCTTTTTTGATAATTTCTATTTAAATTTTGCTTTTTCTTTTGGCTAGAAGGACTAATTAATGTTTCCATGCCAAATTGATAACAGAAATTACCAAGTTCATATTTACTGATTCTTTTTTGATTTTCAATTTGCCGTTTGAGTTTGATTTCATTGCATAATGAAAAGCCAACTTTATTAATTTTTTGGATTAGATCTCCATATGTATACATGGCATAATTCAAATTTCCATAATTTTTAGATATCAATTCTTCTCTAACCTTTTCTGCAAAAAGTTTAGGAAGTCCTGATATAAAATTTTCTTTCCAGAATTCTGAATTGCTTGAATCAATTGTATAAAGTTTTGATAAGAAAACATCTTTATACCAACGAAAATCAGATAATGTTGGGCATGATAAATTGATTAATTGAGTTTTTAATTTTTCTTCTACATTCATATAATTTCCAACAAAATGTTTAATTATATTGCTTATAAGCATATAAACAGAATCAGGGATCATTTGTCCTTGAGGGGAAATGACAGGATTTCTGGATGGCTCTCTTTTTACTGCATTTAAAATAGCTTGTCTTTCTATATCAAATAAATGTTTTTCCCACCAACCATTTAATTGTCCAGTAAAGCCAAGGACGACTGCATTTGCTACATGTTTGTGATCATTACCGGCAGCTATGATAGTAGAAGCATATATCATCATCTGCTGGCATAATTGAAGGATTTGATATTCGGATAATCCGTCTACACTCCATTCATATATTGATGAGCTTTCAAATTTAAGGCCATTTAGAGTAGCTTGTGCTTCGAATTGGAGATCAACTGGAGTTGGTCTTGGATAATAATTTCTTGTTTTTGCTATAGTAACAATTGGTTTTTGTCTTTTAAATATTTTATTGAGTTGTAAAGATTCTTGATTGTTTTCGTCATCTTGATGTTCCTCTTGAGATGTTTTAGAATTTTCTTCAGAATCCACGGCATCCGAATCAGAGCCTGAATTAGTGTCTTTAGAATTTGAGACTAAAACATTTATAGATTTTTCTGCTTTTTGATCTCTATTTTCTTGAAGTTTTATGTTAGTAAAACTATGAGATAATTGATTAATGAGTTCATCAGAAAATTTTAAAGGTTTCTTTTCTAACTTTATATCCCTCAGGATTTCACCCTGAAAACCTAAAGTTTGTGTCTTAATTACTTTTTGAGAAGTAGATGCTTCGTGGATTTTATAAATAGTTTCTACTTTATCTTCAATTCTATTGGTTTGTTGGCCAATAGTATAAAGGTTGACATTTGTATAATTATTTTGTTCGAGAACATGGCATAAGTCTGTTTTATAAATAAAGTCAGATTTACCTTTATCTCCTTGAATTTTTGCCACATCTTTTATGGGTACGGCTGAAGTGTCTTTATAAATAATTTGCTGTAGAGGAGGATGTATAGATTCTTCAGTTCTTTGGGGAGAAGAACTGGTTGAAGCTATAATCCAAGATGAACTTAATTTTGTTATCATATTTATGGATATATCTTCACTATTATACCTTTTCTTCATGGCTAATTTAAGCCAATCAAAGAAATAAATGTTTCTTTCATTATCATACATATATTTGTACCATTTTTCTTTTAAGAAGTCTTTATGTTCTGGAGAAATATATTTAAAGAAGGATTTTGTCAAAGGATGAGCGGCTAAATTCTTTTTTAACATTTCTTTATCAACTTCAAAACTTTCAAGAACATTTATATTGAAATCGGATTCTGAAGGATTGTATGTATGAGAAGGAGAAGCTTGATAAGAAGGATAAACGAGTCCTGTAGGCCTCAAATCTGTATGAGGTGTAGAGTTAGCATGAGGTGGTTCCTTTATGGAAGATCTTACCACAGAGGAAGGATGCGAATAGGACTTTCTAGAGGGTTGATAGACTGCAGGAGTTGTATGTCTAGAATCTGTTTGGAAATTTATTTCAACACTTCCATCTTCATGTTCAATTATTATTTCTATGTCTTAATTTTCTTTAGATTTTTCCAGTTGAGCAGTTTCTAAAAGCCATTTACCTGATAAATTAATATTATTTCACTGTATGAGTTTGGGAATATTAACTTTATTTTTGAAATTGGTTTGGAATAAGGTAGTCATACCTTTTGCTTGATTAGAATAGGCTATGCCTGGAACAACTGAATTCATGAGCTTATAATAAACTCTATATACAAGGGCGAGATTTTGATTATGAGGATCCATATCAAAACCTTTTATCTGGATGGCTAAAGTGAGGGCTTCATGAGTACCTGGATCTGTTAGAGAAACAGAAAAATTTGGAAAACAGTTGAAGAAAGTAGGGCCATTAGCCAAACTTGATTCAACCATTCCGATTACTGAATCACTGAATTTTTTATGTCTTATATCTTGGACTAGATGAGAGCTTATGTTCTAAGTCCAAGTCTTGTTAAAGGCTTTAGAGCAACTTGCACCAAGCCAAAATGGATATAATTATATGTTTTTTTATATTCTTGTATTTCCTGAAGCTTAATTAAAGAAAGATGCTGAATATTACTAGTAATGGATTCAGTTCGTTCAATAGTTTTTATTTTATAACTTGATTTTAATTGAAAACTTCCCACTTTATAAACTTCATGTTTTTGAACAGTTGAAATTGTCCAGTCATAAATAACTTGATCTAAATCATCATAGCTAATTTCTTCACTATTTTTAATAGACATGAAAGATAAGGAATTTGATGATGAGGAAGAAGAAAGTACAAACTTCTTAATAAGCTTAGCCATAATTTGTATTACTGAGTTATTTTAACCAAATCCACCACGAGTATCTAACGCTTTGAGGATTTACACACCAACAACACGCCTTAAAACGCCTTCACACGGCTTACAACGGCGATAACAATGGCTACCTCTGCGCTCCGGGTGGAATATGATTAAGATTTCTCAATAATAACAAACACACAACTAAGTATTAAGACTTTTGACTCTCTTACTTCTGAATCAGCAATTCCTTAAACAACAACAGTAAAGCACAACATAACAAAGATAAGTGAAGAAATACTCACAAAGCTACTTTATTGATAACAATAAACTGATTACAAGTGGACTTGTATCATAGAGCAAGCCGCAACTATTGACTTCTTTGTTGCATAGGAGCTTTTGAACCGTGGTAAGCTTCTCATCTTCTTGAATAGGGACGTCCTTGTTTTGTACTTGCTAAATAAAGACGCTTTATGGCAATGGTGGTGATGGAAATAAGTGCACCACGTGACGACTTGATCTTCTTCTGGACGCTTTGTGATAAGGATGCATTTAACAATTATTCTTCTGAATAACTGTTAGAGATCTGCATAAGTGCATCAAGATACTTTGTGGAAAATTGAGTGGCTTGAGAAGGCGGATGTCTTATCGAGGCTTTATTTTTTTCCTTTTCTTCGGATAGAGATGAATCCTTCATTATCACTTTTTGTCTCTTCTGCATCTGTATCTGCTTCAGGAGCAATATTTTCAAAGGGATTATCATCAGCCCAAAGATGATGTAACTGTTGACCGAAGCTTAATGGCGAGTTTTCAGAGGAGTTTTCAGAGGAGCTTTCTTTTTGTATTTGTTCCATAATTTCTTTTTGGAGATCTTTTTTGAGCTGAAATAGATCTGCCGCGGCAAGAAGTGCAGAAGTGGAAGTTGAACATGAATTTTTTTGTTTGTCTGGATTGCTTGTTGGAGAAGGTCGTTCTTTCTCTTTTTATGGAGTTCTGAGAATTTCCGAAAAGGAAGGCTTTATAGCTTGATCAGTAGAATATTGTTGTAGGATTGTGGTATAATCAAATTGATGCCAAAATTTGATATACATGACTCTGGATAGAACCGGTGGACTGAAGTCCATTTCTTTATAAAAATTCCACTTCAGGATCCATGGGATTTCATGCTTGCAATAAAATTGCATGGTGATATAAGGTTCTGTTGCAAGCTATAGATATTGGTAGAGGTTTTTTTCTTCTGATTTGAGAGAGGCTTTATATGATATTGAATAGGATTCAAAAATAGGGAGAAGAGCTTGAGGAAGAAGATCTTTAGTGGCTCCGAATGGTATCTAGAATTGTGTAAAAAACCACATGGGTATTTTATGGAAGTTGGATTTAAACCGAATAAACCAGGAATGCTAGAAGGATGAATTTTGATAACATAGAATAGCTTCCCAGGCAGAAATATAGTCATGATAGTTAAAGATAAGGTCTGAATCGATCCGTTGAGGCATATAAAGAGGTTGTCCCCAGTCATCTGCAGATAGGATATGCATAATCTTGATTTTTGAATATAGGATGTTAATATGGGATGGTAAAGCGTTTAAATATGAGTTTTTAGAGCTATCGGTATGGTTGATAGTGCAGCTGCCAGTCCGGATAAGGATTTGTTCATAAGTTTTATAATCAAGAGGTTGAAAAAAGAAATGGTCTGGAGCGAATAGGGTCTAGATAATATGTTCCAAAGGAAAGGTGCCTGTATAAAAGGTGTCATCTAAAGTAAACATTCTCAATGGTGGTTTTGGGATAAAATATTGATTTTGAGAAGTTTGAGGTTTTCTGTATGCAGAGCTTGATGGGTTTTGAAATTGAGGAATATTGGAAGTATGGGTTGCTCCCCATCTTTCAAGATAATTGCCACTGGGTTTTCTGGATATAGGTGGATAGGCTTTATCCGTAGGGGACCTAAAGGGTCGAATCTGTTGAGGCTTCATTCTTTTGTCCCTGTAAAAACTCACGAGATAAAAAGTCAGGAAGGGAATTATTTTTGCCTGCAATATACTCAATGTCAAAATCAAATATAGCTAATAAAGCTTGCCAGCGAGCAAAGATTTGCTTAGCAGCCAGATTTTTAACATCTTTTTCTAAAATTTCTTTAGCAGATTTACAATCTATTCTTAATAAGAATTTTTTATTTAATAAATCACTTTGGAACTTCATTATACTATTTACTATAGAGAGGATTTCTTTTTTAATAGTTGAATAATTCTGTTGTGTGGATGTCCAAGTTCCAGAAGTGAAACGAATGATTTCTTCTATTCCAAGAGCATTTTGTTGGAGGAGAATTCCACCAAAACCTACGTCAGAGGCGTCGGTTTGAACTATTTTTAATAAATCTGGATGAGGGATAGTTAAACAAGGTAAATTTTGGACTTTTTGCTTGATAGTTTGGACAGCTTTTGTATGGGTAGGTGACCATTCTACCGGGTTTTTTACTAAACGGAGTTGTAATAATTTTCTTTCCTTGGCAAGATTTTTATAAAAATCAGAGATGTAATTAAGGCATCCAAGAAAACGTTGTAATTGTTCTTTATTGAGGATTTCATCAGGAAATTGAGAGGCAAACTCAATGACTCTTTGAACTGGAGAAATAGTTCCTGTTTTAATTATAAAACCAAGGAATTGAATTTCTGTTTGGAAAAGCTTCATTTTCTTTTGAGATAGAACGAGTCCATTTTTGATAATAATCTTTTTGAAAATATTTAAATGCTTCCAATGGTCACAAATAGATTTTGAAAACACAAGGATGTCATCGATATAAACGAGTGTAAAATCTTGATGGATTAAAAATATCATTCATAATTCTTTGAAATTCTGACGGAGCATTTTTCAAGCCAAATGGCATGACGTTCCATTCATAATGACCAAATAGGACTGTAAAAGCAGTTTTATATCTATCTTCTGGGGTAATTTGAATTTGCCAAAATCCGGATTTAAGATCAAATTTAGAAAAAAGGAAGGCATCAGCTAGACGATTAATTAGATCAGTTTTATTTGGCACTGGATATCTTATGGATTTCAAGACTTTATTTAAAGGCTTATAATTGATAACAAGACGGGGAACACCGCGTTCTTGTTCAAGCGCTTTATTTATATAAAACGCAGTACAACTCCAAGGGGATTGTGATTTTTGAATAAGCTTTTTCTCAAGAAGATCATTGATTTCTTTTGTACATAATTGGACAAGATCTTTATTCATCTGAATAGGACGAGCTTTGGTAGGAATTTGGGATTCATCAAAATTATCAATATATGGAAGAGAAACTGTGTGGTGTTTCCTGTGCCAAAAGGCAAAAGGAAGGTCAGAACAACATTCTTTTTCAAGAGATTTTTTAAATTATATTAAATCGTTTTGAAATTCTGGTTTTTGTATCCCTTCTTCTATTCTTAGAGAATTCAAATCTTCTTGGAGATGGGCAATTTGTTTTTCTTTATATGAGATTTGATTTTGTATAATATTGATTTGTTGCATGGGAGTTGACTCAACAAAATCAAAAAGTAAGTCTTTATTATCTTTCATAGTTTTAAGGCCTGCTGAATTAATTTGAAAAGGTTGTAGAAGTTGTAGAAAAGGATTTCCAAGGATAACATCATTATTTAAATTCTTTCCTAAAAGACAATTAGTTTTTATGCACGTTCCATTTTTACAGATATGAACATTATTTACTTTATAGTGAATATGAAGTTTATTATTAGCAGTTGCTAGGCTGAGTTTATTTTTGGTTTTTTTATAATATTTTGTTGGGATTAATCCTTCTCTGATTAAATTAACATCTGCGCCACTATCTAGCAAGCAAAGTGCTTTAATAGAGAAGTTCTTGATCTTAATTGTAATTTGAGTTTTCCACGGTTTGAGTGGATTTTTTGTTACAGAATTTACAAACTTTCCTTCAAAGTTTTCTTGTTCTATATTATCTTTATCCTTTTGAAATTCGAGTTGAAGTTCATTTAATTTTTTTTTAATTCTTTTATTTCTTACTTTTGATTATTAATTTCTTTATAAATATCTTGCAGCGATATAGGAGGAAGAGCTTTTTGCTTTCTTAATACATTTTTCATGTTAAGCTGTTTAGCTACACTTGGAATAGAAGATTTTTCTTTTTTATTTTCTTTGGTTATTTTTTGTATTTTCTCAAAATATTTATTTTTTAATTTTTTCTTTTTGAGGTCTTTAAACATTTCTAAAAGCATGTCTTCTTGGGCTGAAAGAGCGTTTAAGGAGAACAAAGGAGAAGAATATGTGTTATCAGACTGAAATGAGGAAGAAGAAGAATACGTGTTATCAGACTGAAATGAGGAATTTGTATGACATCAGATGGATCTCCTTTCACAGCATTTAGAATGGCTTGTCTTTTTAGATCTGATAATTTTTTCAACATCTTTTATGGGTACGGCTGAAGTGTCTTTATAAATAATTTGCTGTAGAGGAGGATGTATAGATTCTTCAGTTTTTTGGGGAGAAGAACTGGTTGAAGCTATAATCCAAGATGAACTTAATTTTGTTATCATATTTATGGATATATCTTCACTATTATACCTTTTCTTCATGGCTAATTTAAGCCAATCAAAGAAATAAATGTTTCTTTCATTATCATACATATATTTGTACCATTTTTCTTTTAAGAAGTCTTTATGTTCTGGAGAAATATATTTAAAGAAGGATTTTGTCAAAGGATGAGCGGCTAAATTCTTTTTTAACATTTCTTTATCAACTTCAAAACTTTCAAGAACATTTATATTGAAATCGGATTCTGACGGATTGTATGTATGAGAAGGAGAAGCTTGATAAGAAGGATAAACGAGTCCTGTAGGCCTCAAATCTGTATGAGGTGTAGAGTTAGCATGAGGTGGTTCCTTTATGGAAGATCCTACCACAGAGGGAGGATGCGAATAGAACTTTCTAGAGGGTTGATAGACTGCAGGGGTTGTATGTCTAGAATCTGTTTGGAAATTTATTTCAACACTTCCATCTTCATGTTCAATTATTATTTTTATGTCTTAATTTTCTTTAGATTTTTCCGGTTGAGCAGTTTCTAAAAGCCATTTACCTGATAAATTAATATTATTTCACTGTATGAGTTTGGGAATATTAACTTTATTTTTGAAATTGGTTTGGAATAAGGTAGTCATACCTTTTGCTTGATTAGAATAGGCTATGCCTGGAACAACTGAATTCATGAGCTTATAATAAACTCTATATACAAGGGCGAGATTTTGATTATGAGGATCCATATCAAAACCTTTTGTCTGGATGGCTAAAGTGAGGGCTTCATGAGCACCTGGATTTGTTAAATAAATAGAAAAATTTGGAAAACAGTTAAAGAAAGGAGGGCCATTAGCCAAACTTGATTCAACCATTCCAATTACTGAATCACTGAATTTTTTATGTCTTATATCTTGGACTAGATGAGAGCTTATGTTCTAAGTCCAAGTCTTGTTAAAGGCTTTAGAGCAACTTGCACCAAGCCAAAATGGATATAATTATATGTTTTTTTATATTCTTGTATTTCCTGAAGCTTAATTAAAGAAAGATGCTGAATATTACTAGTAATGGATTCAGTTCGTTCAATAGTTTTTATTTTATAACTTGATTTTAATTGAAAACTTCCCACTTTATAAACTTCATGTTTTTGAGAAGTTGGAATTGTCCAGTCACAAATAACTTGATCTAAATCATCATAGCTAATTTCTTCACTATTTTTAATAGACATGGAAGATAAGGAATTTGATGATGAGGAAGAAGAAAGTACAAACTTCTTAATAAGCTTAGCCATAATTTGTATTACTGCGATATTTTAACCAAATCCACCACGAGTATCTAATGCTTTGAGGATTTACACACCAACAACACGCCTTAAAATGCCTTCACATGGCTGACAACGGCGATAACAATGGCTACCTCTGTGCTCCGGGCAGAATATGATTAGGATTTCTCAATAATAACAAACACACAACTAAGTATTAAGACTTTTGACTCTCTTCCTTCTGAATCAGCAACTCTTTAAACAACAATCGTAAAGCATAACATAACAAAGATAAGTGAAGAAATACTTACAAAGCTACTTTATTGATAACAATAAACTGATTACAAGTGGACTTGATGATACACTCCCGGGGGCCAACTTGGCTCTGATACCAAAATGGGACGGAAGGGTGGAGGGTGTATGGGAAGAGATGGCTGGGCTGGATTTTGGATAGGACTAGTTTCTAACTGTTGCCTTGACAAGCAGCTGGTCATGTCTATTTATAGTATGTTCAAACTAAATTTACATTTCATTACAATATAATTTCATCTATGTATACATTTCATTACAATATAATTTCATCTATGTATACATTTCAGAGCCAAGTTGGCCCCCGGGAGTGTATCATCAAGTCCACTTGTAATCAGTTTATTGTTATCAATAAAGTAGCTTTGTGAGTATTTCTTCACTTATCTTTGTTATGTTGTGCTTTACGGTTGTTGTTTAAGGAGTTGCTGATTCAGAAGTAAGAGAGTCAAAAGTCTTAATACTTAGTTGTGTGTTTGTTATTATTGAGAAATCTTAATCATATTCCGCCCGGAGCGCAGAGGTAGCCATTATTATCGCTGTTGTCAGCTGTGTGAAGGCGTTTTAAGGCGTGTTGTTGGTGTGAAAATCCTCAAAGCATTAGATACTAGTGGTGGATTTGATTAAAATAACTCAGTAATACAAATTATGGCTAAACTTATTAAGAAGTTTGTACTTTCTTCTTCCTCATCATCAAATTCCTTATCTTCCATGTCTATTAAAAATAGTGAAGAAATTAGCTATGATGATTTAGATCAAGTTATTTGTGACTGGACAATTCCAACTGTTCAAAAACATGAAGTTTATAAAGTGGGAAGTTTTCAATTAAAATCAAGTTATAATATAAAAACTATTGAACGAACTAAATCCATTACTAGTAATATTCAGCATCTTTCTTTAATTAAGCTTCAGGAAATACAAGAATATAAAAAAATTTATAATTATATCCATTTTGGCTTGGTGCAAGTTGCTCTAAAGCCTTTAACAAGACTTGGACTTGGAACAGAAGCTGTCATCTATGTCCAAGATACAAGACATAAAAAATTCAGTGATTCATTAATTGGAATGGTTGAATCAAGTTTGGCTAATGGCCCTCCTTTCTTTAACTGTTTTCCAAATTTTTCTATTTATTTAACAAATCCAGGTGCTCATGAAGCCCTCACTTTAGCCATCCAGACAAAAGGTTTTGATATGGATCCTCATAATCAAAATCTCGCCCTTGTATATAGAGTTTATTATAAGCTCATGAATTCAGTTGTTCCAGGCATAACCTATTCTAATCAAGCAAAAGGTATGACTACCTTATTCCAAACCAATTTCAAAAATAAAGTTAATATTCCCAAACTCATACAGTGAAATAATATTAATTTATCAGGTAAATGGCTTTTAGAAACTGCTCAACCGGAAAAATCTAAAGAAAATTAAGACATAAAAATAATAATTGAACATGAAGATGGAAGTGTTGAAATAAATTTCCAAACAGATTCTAGACATACAACCCCTGCAGTCTATCAACCCTCTAGAAAGTTCTATTCGCATCCTCCCTCTATGGTAGGATCTTCCATAAAGGAACCACCTCATGCTAACTCTACACCTCATACAGATTTGAGGCCTACAGGACTCGTTTATCCTTCTTATCAAGCTTCTCCTTCTCATACATACAATCCGTCAGAATCCGATTTCAATATAAATGTTCTTGAAAGTTTTGAAGTTGATAAAGAAATGTTAAAAAAGAATTTAGCCGCTCATCCTTTGACAAAATCCTTCTTTAAATATATTTCTCCAGAACATAAAGACTTCTTAAAAGAAAAATGGTACAAATATATGTATGATAATAAAAGAAACATTTATTTCTTTGATTGGCTTAAATTAGCCATGAAGAAAAGGTATAATAGTGAAGATATATCCATAAATATGATAACAAAATTAAGTTCATCTTGGATTATAGCTTCAACCAGTTCTTCTCCCCAAAGAACTGAAGAATCTATACATTCTCCTCTACAGCAAATTATTTATAAAGATACTTCAGCCGTACCCATAAAAGATGTGACAAAAATTCAAGGAGATAAAGGTAAATCTGACTTTGTTTATAAAACAGACTTATGTCATGTTCTCAAACAAAATAATTATACAAATATCAACCTTTATACTATTGGCCAACAAACCAATAGAATTGAAGATAAAGTAGAAACTATTTTTAAAATCCATGAAGCATCCACTTCTTAAAAAGTAATTAAGACACAAACTTTAGGTTTTCAGGGTGAAATCCTAAGGATATAAAGTTTGAAAAGAAACCTTTAAAATTTTCTGATGAACTCATTAATCAATTATCTCATAGTTTTACTAACATAAAACTTCAAGAAAATAGAGATAAAAAAGCAGAAAAATCTATAATTGTTTTAGTCTCAAATTCTAAAGACACTAATTCAGGCTCCGATTCGGATGCCGTGGATTCTGAAGAAAATTCTAAAACATCTCAAGAGGAACATCAAGATGACCAAAACAATCAAGAATCTTTACAACTCAATAAAATATTTAAAAGACAAAAACCAATTGTTACTACAGCAAAAACAAGAAATTATTATCCAAGACCAACTCCAGTTGATCTCCAATTCGAAGAACAAGCTACTCTAAATGGCCTTAAATTTGAAAGCTCATCAATATATGAATGGAGTGTAGACGGATTATCCGAATATCAAATCCTTCAATTATGCCAGCAGATGATGATATATGCTTTTACTATCATAGCTGCCGGTAATGATCACAAACATGCAGCAAATGCAGTCGTCCTTGGCTTTACTGGACAATTAAATGGTTGGTGGGAAAAATATTTATCTGATATAGAAAGACAAGCTATTTTAAATGCAGTAAAAAGAGAGCCATTCGGAAATCCTGTCATTTCCCCTCAAGGACAAATGATCCCTGATTCTGTTTATATGCTTATCAACAATATAATTAAACATTTTGTTGGAAATTATATGAATGTAGAAGAAAAATTAAAAACTCAATTAATCAATTTATCATGCCCAACATTATTTGATTTTCGTTGGTATAAAGATGTTTTCTTATCAAAACTTTATACAACTGATTCAAGCAATTCAGAATTCTGGAAAGAAAAATTTATATCAGGACTTCCTAAACTTTTTGCAGAAAAGGTTAGAGAAGAATTGATATCTGAAAATTATGGAAATTTGAATTATGCCATGTATACATATGGAGATCTAATCCAAAAAATTAATAAAGTTGGCTTTTCATTATGCAATGAAATCAAACTCAAATGGCAAATTGAAAATCAAAAAAGAATCAGTAAATATGAACTTGGCGATTTCTGTTATCAATTTGGCATGGAAACATTAATTAGTCCTTCTAGCCAAAAGAAAAAGCAAAATTTAAATAGAAATTATCAAAAAAAAAATCTAAACAATTTTCAACACCACGATATTATCGCAAAATATAACGGCCAGCAGACTATCGGTAATTTCTTCAATTTACGATGGCCTTGGGGCCATGATGTAATGAAAACAACTTTGATTTGGTTTTTACGATGGCCCTATTGGTGATGTTGGCAGTAGTTTGTAAACAAAAATGATGGCTTAGGGTCGTCGTTTGTTAATAAAAATGACGGCTAGAGTTGGACATTGGTTTGGGCTTTTCATGACCATCAGTTGTGTCCCAAGATTATGCATTTTCTGCTAGGAGGTCTAAGTAATCCCTTGCTTCATTAGGATCATTATCCATAAATTCGCTATTGCATATCATTTCAACAAATTGCCGATTTGGAGAGGTCAACCGATCATAGAAAAAACTGATGACTCTCCATACCTCAAAGCCATGATATGGGTAGGCTAGAAGTAATTCCTGAAATCTATCTCCCGATTTGTGGAAAAAACTTTTTTTTTTTTTGGGTGGGAGGGGGTCATGATGTGCCTCCAACCTCCTAAGCGCATTATGTAATTTTGTGAGTGGGGAAAAATTTTTTCAAAAATTTCCAATTTATCTCACTCTATGAATCAATTGTCCTATCTCTAAGTGAGTGGAACCATGTCATATAGGCATGAAATTTCGAAAGTAATTATATTACCCTTGGTTTTATCAAAAAAGTTCCCGCCTTGCTTGGAAGTAACATGCACAAGGGAGTGCTCGCCCATATTGGTTGTCAATAGTCCCACAAAGTCCTAATTGGAGGCCGGTTGTTGATAGTAATGGGGCAAGATTAATAGGATTGATAGGATTGACCCCATTATTGCTATTTGTTGTCATGCTAGCAAGTATGTATGAGCCCCAAGATTTTGGTTTCTCTTGAAACACGTTAATTAGATTCCTAATGATTCTAGTTTCTCTTGAAACACGTTAATTAGATTCTTAATGACTGATGATTCTGAATCATCTTCACTCATATAATTTGCAATCTAAACCATCGGATCTTGAAGTGTTAATTTGAGTCATCCAATGTTACATTTGGACCATTTCTTTCTACATGAAAACCCTTGGAAATAATTGAGTACTTCACATAATCAGGTCTAAGATAATTAGGCTTTTAGCCCAAACTACGCCCTCAGTGGGCTAGGATTCAACAACTAGAGGTAAGACAATCATTTTTTTTTAAATTCCATTTTCTGATCTCCACCTCCTGTTAGATGGTTTAGAAGGGACTCTTTGAGGTCTGGTGTAGGTTGGGCCCTAATATGTATCTGAATGTGAAGATGTGAAGCCAGATGGAGTTGAACCCTCTTGCTTGGATCCAAATTCAAATGCATTAAACTGAATTGTACACCTTGATATGGATAACCTAAATAAAAGTTGTATTTTATATTTTACGATTAGTAAATGTAAATAGTGTGGACCTTGTGTTATTTTCAAGTCAAGTGGCCGAGATTGGAATATTGAGAATGCCGGATATGATCAATCTAAGGCACTTGTGCATTCACAATGTCAATAACTAGGGATCGCATATGCTCGACTGTAACGTCATTAGGTTGAGGTACAACTTCATAATATGTCCAATTAGCTAATGGGAAGGATGACAGCCCTTCGACTAGCACGTTTCTACACTTGGTCTTGGACTCTTGGGTACGACATTCATGAGGCCTGACTTGTCTTGGCCCGACCCCGTTTCCAATTCATGAGTTCCAGTCCAGGTCTGGATTGAACATGGGGCCTAGAGTAGGTTCCCATTCCACCTGTTGGAGAAATGGTCAGGCCAGGGCCGACCCATCTTAAGCTTATTAGTGGGCACTGATCCATAGATGTGTGAACGGGCAGGGCTGGGATGGGCTGAAGCATATCCAACCCAGCCCGTCTTTAGACTCACAAGCCTAAGCCTTGCCCAAGCTTGATCTAGTCCTCAACTACTTAAGCCTACCTAGCCCATATATAATATGAGGCCCGAGCTCGCTCTCTCTCTTTCCTAAGAAGATAGTTCAGTCTCTAACAATACCCATTTAATTGTAGTATACATCCCTAACATTTCTCTTTCTCTTAAATCTTATCCCTAAATTCTCTCTCTTCAAGTGCCTCTCTCTCTCTCTCTCTCTCTCTCTCTCTCTCTCTCTCAAATTTAACGCAATAGCATTCCTCCAACTGGCCGGGCCATGCTTTCAATCACTTAACAATGGACTGGCCTAAAAATTAAACAGTCTAAGAACCGAAATCCAGGCCCATTTCAAATAGAAGAATTGGGGCCAAATCCGGCCCAAATTGCATGGCCTGGCCCATAAATTTGGCCTTGAGATAGGGGTCTGGCTTGGCTGTCAAAAAGCCCTTAAAATGAAGTCTTCTATTTTTAAGGAAAAGCCCTTGGGCGGGGCTTGGACACCTTTTTGCAGGCCCTAAAATTTGAGGGCCGTGTATAGACAATACTAGCTTGCCCCAGCCCGACCCTCGCCCTACCTCTCCTACTTTTCTTTATTTTATATAATATATATTTTCACATGTTAGTATATACTGAAATTCCCTTTTAACAATTACTTAGAAATTGTAAATTGGGGTTATGAAGTTAATTTCATAGTAGCATACCCATTACGAAATATAATAAAAAAGAATACATATATATACATAGTTCATTTTCCCTCTATTTAAAAATTAAAGCTATCTATTATAAATGGCGGACTTAGGATTTCTTGGTGTGGGCTATGGTAAATTGAAGAGGTTAAATAATAAAATCAACTTTTTTATTGTCTAATATAAGGGGGCTTCTCGAATCACCCGGGTGCAATAGCAACTGTGTAAATGTATAAAGGATTTTCAATCCTTTTTAAACAATAAAGGAATCATTTCTCAACGTACCTGTCCGTATACTCCACAACAAAATGGAGTTGCGGAACGGAAAAACAGGCATCTTCTTGATGTCACTAGAACTCTTCTGATTGAAGCATCCGTTCCCCCTCGTTTTTGGACTAAAGCTCTCACCACGGCTGATCTCATAAACCGCCTTCCGTCCCCTACCATTGGCCATTTAACGCCTCATTTTGAATTGTTTGGTCATCATCCTATGTTTGATCACTTACATACCTTTGGCTGTGTTTGCTTTGTTCATTTACCTCCCACAGAAAGAACGAAACTAACAGCACAATCTCGCAGGTGTGCTTTTTTGGGTTATGCCACTAATCAAAAAGGTTTTGTTTGTTATGATCCCATTGGTTGTCGTATCAGGGTTTCTCGAAATGTTATTTTCTTTGAAAATCAATATTTCTTCCAAACTCACATGGACAGTCCTCATCCCTCTTCACCAGCTCTCTTACCAGGTTTTTCGGATCAAACCTCTGTTACTTAGTTTAATCCTGCTTTTGTATACCACCGTCGGGAGAAACCTCCCACTGCGGATGGCCCTCCCCCTGATCCTCCACCGACACATGGTTCCACAACTACTCCTCCCTTACGTCGCTCCTCCAGAACTTCTAGACCGCCTGATAGGTATGGATTTACCCATACTTCTTTGATGACCACTCTCTATTCTATCTCTATCCCAAGTTCTTATTTGCAGGCTGTCCAACAAGAATGCTGGATCCTGGCTATGAAAGAGGAATTGGATGCATTGGATCAGAATCACACCTGGGATATTGTGGATTGTCCTTCAGGAGTTAAACCCATCGGTTGCAAATGGATCTACTCGATCAAGCTTAAATCAGATGGGTCATTGGATAGACACAAAGCTAGACTTGTAGCACTCAGAAACAGACAAGAGTATGGCATTGACTATGAGGAAACGTTTGCACCTGTGCATTATAGTTAATGTATAAGCAATAAGTGTTTCACGGTTTCTTTCTATCCCTTTCCCTAGTTTTAATGTTCCTTATTTAGATTTTTTTTTATATTCCTACTCGTGAAAAGGGGGTGCACTCCTACTAATATGGGTATACTTTTTTTCTTTGCTAGAGTAACTTGAGATGCCAACCAGTTCTAAATCACATTTTGTATGTACATGAAACTTTAAGGTATAGGGTGATTCAAATATCCTTTTAATTAGATGATTATTACTCTCAATTTTTTTAATTAAAAAAATACTTAGTAGTCATGTCAGTGTTAAGTTGAAAGTAATGTCAATTAATAAAAGGTAAGTGAATGTGAATAGTTTAGATTTCTCAAAGATGAAACTATGCTCGATTGATTTGATACATTTAAGTTTTTGTTAAAGGTGAGAGATAGAATAAATTCTTTCATCATTTTTATTTTTGAAAAAAAATAATAAAATAAAATAAAATAAAATAGCATGTATGTCTAAAACCCAAGCAACCAAAGTATATATGCTTTTGCTCAAAGAAAGCTTTTAGAGACAGCATTCTATTCTTCAAATATTTTCTTAGTGATCCCTTTGCAATAGAAGTAAGACAAGATAACGCTTGGTTGAGACTTAACACTTGGTAACAATGCAAAAAACTATGGTTTTCTTGTTTTGAAGCCTTGAACCCTTGCTCTAGCCTTAGTAGTGTAGGCCCTCTGAAGGCTTTGGCCCCCGAGGGCCTAGCACTGCATATAACAAGGATAGGGTAAGGACAAACATAGGCCCGGCCTTTTGATACCTCAAGTGCCTGGTTTGGTCCTAGGCCAGCCCAACCCTTGAGCACCCTTACTGATCCAGGATTCAAGTATAAGTATGGATTAGAGGTCTAGAACAGAAAAGAAAGAAAGAGATTTTATGTGGTGCGTGCATGCTTCTTTTTTTTTATATATAATTTTATTTGGCCTTTTAGAAGTCAAGCAGGTTTGTGACCCTGAGCTCAGATCTGAGTGGAGCCCATCGCACCCAGAGATGTCCGAGTGTTGCCCATTGGACCAAGACGCACGCATGTTCGATGCCCACCAAAATGGAATCAGTTTATGTTTGATGCGAGCCTGGTTTAGACCCATTAACAGCCTTATTAGTTCATTCATTTACACATTTGTTTACTACTCAAATCTTTTTGTATGTGCAGGACACCCTAAGCTTGTTATTTGCAGTAGCACGCCATGAGTCTCCTCTGATGAGTTGAGTTGGGTTGTTGGGACCCGTACCGTACGATACCATGAGAAAGAGAAAGAAAGGAGAATAAAAGAGGCCCTTCATATTATTTATTTATTACATGTCCTAATTATTATCATTACGAACACCATAGTAGATAGTAGAGTAGTAGTTGTTGCTATTGTTTGCACATAACAAACGACCACAAGCAGCAGCAGTAGTGGGGGAGCAACGACAACAGTAGAATACAGTAGAGTAAGAGCGGCAGGGCCTCATTTTTGTAGGTAGCCTCCACTCATGGAAGGTATGCTTCAGCTCCAAGGTGTTTGAACTCGTCCACAAATGTGGGGAGCAAGTCTTCGTCCGCCAGAGAGTAAATGAAGGTGTCAACAGGGTTGTTACCCATTGGAGTACTGCGCCCGCCGACACGCTGGACAAGGTTGCGGATGTACCGTTTGGCGTAATTTTCGGAGGCATAATCTGTAGGCCCCGCTGTTGGCCACCCACTCACTGCGATTATGTCCACCCCCAATCCCTTCCCCCGCAGAGCACAACAAATGCTGTCGATCATGGCATCAAACGCCTCAGTGTACTTGTATTCCCCGTCTTGCATGTAGCTTTCAGCCGGATAGTTGAGAAGACAATTTCTTATGGGTACTTTTTTAGTGATCCTGAGGTAGGGCTTGATTCGGACGAAGAGGGTGATTGAAGTGCTGAGGCCAGAAAGGAAGCGAAGTACCTCCTGGGACTCTACAGTCAAGTTGCATTTGGAAGGAGGGGTGTGCGCTGTGTAAGATTCTCCAAGAAGGATTGTTGGGTTGACAATGGTGGACAACTTAATGGGTGGTTGGAGTAACTTTTGGAGTAAGTTTCCCAAGTTTTTCATGGCGTCCTTAATTGTTGGGAGAGAGAAATTAGCAGATTGAACCACATCGCCGATGCAAACGTGACTGATGATACTTACATTGTTGGTTACGTCTACATAGCTGGTTAAGTAAGTGTCAACCCAGTTTCTGGCATTGTCGTAGTTGGCAAGTGTCTGGAGATCTTTGTAATCGATGCAGAGGACAATTTTCATTTCGGAGCTGAGATTCTGGTCTTTGATCAGGTCAAGAATGGAGATAATATCTTCATTGGGCGGAGAAAAAGATGCCGGAGAAAGCCACATCTTTGAGATGCCGTGGCGCCTGTATTTTTCCAGAACCTGTTCAGCCGGCAGTCGTGCGTTTCTTTTCATTGTCCCGTAACAGAGACCATATGCAGCTTCTGTTGCAGTTGAGTTGCATTGTATTGCATTAGGTTTGAAACAGTACCAACTAGTAGGGGAAAAAAGAAAGAAAGAAAGAAACTACAAAGAAACTAGAGATGACAGACATACATGATTATCAGTAATAAGAACATATACACACATTCATTCCATATGATTTATATTTTACAAAATATTTCACAATGTTGTTTTTCTTTTTTTTTGAACCTTATTTGGGTTTTAATGGTTTTCTAGTTTTTTTTACTATTAATTGTGATATAGCATAAAAGGTGGTGAGAATAAATTAAATCCCAATACAAACTCTAGACGTACGTCTTTTTCTTTTGATGGTCTTTTTTGGCTTTTTAACAAAATGCTGTGTGTTTTCTATTTTAGTTCGTGGTCAGTTGGGTCGGTTTCTTTTGTAGAGTCCAGCTGCTCATTTTGCCTGTATATTTTGTCATGGGGACTTTTCAAAGCCTACTCTTTCATTCACTATACATATGCCTTTCGTGGGAAAAAAGAATTAAATCCATTAAAAGCTGGTATCTGTGATGTCCAAAACCCTCATGAATCAAGTGAAATGGACTCGGTTCAAGCGGCGTTTAAAAACCTTTCTTTTGACGTTATGAATTGCATTTGAATTTTTGTGGCCACCCTTCTTTAAACAAAACAAACAATAACCATCATCCATAAAATTAAAAATAAAGAAACCCATTAAATCCTCTTCGGACAACTTCTCAAGTCAGTCTGTACTTGAAGGAAGATCCAAATCCAGTCCTCAGATTACACGAACAATTAGAGTAAGATGGTTTGGGTAGCATGCTTTCTTTCATCTACTTTGATTTGTTCCAAGACAACATATAGCAGGGAGAATGGCAGATTTTTTGGTGTATCTATATCGGAGTGCATGGTTAACTCAATCCCAAAGCTCTATATTTGCAGATGCATTAATCTGACTGTCCAAGAGTCTAACTACAACTGTGTGTATGATAGAGAGAGAGTATAATTACGTTGAGCCAGGGAAGCTCCACCAGTTGCAGTTGTGAATGATGCCATTTCTAGTGCTCTTCGACTACGTCGTACACGGGCAATGAAATGATGACCGGTGAATGAAACAATCAGATCTTCTCGCCTTAAATAGAGAGAAAGGATGAGAAAGCTGTTGGATGTCATTTACAGTTGGGAGGTCATAGGAACGTCGGTTGGACGTGACGGATTGGTCGTCACCTGCTACTGGTAGCTGACATCATAATCAATTTGTGTTATCTCGCGAGAATGAATGCACTACCTCATTTTTCGTTTAAGATATTGACGAGAAGTACGGGGCCATCTGAGCAATCAATTCTGCTTTGTTAAAAATCCATATCTGTCATATCCTAACCTTCACATATCAAGCAATATCACTAATTCTCTTTTGAGTTTAAATCTACTTAAGGTAAGTGTGGAAGATTTTCATCCACAAGCAGACAGCATACTGTGTATGTATGCGGTCTAGTTTGTGGAACACAGTTTGATGTATCCTATCAATATTGCTGGTTGGACGATACAAGCATCTTTTTATGAATGACGATCATGCTAAAGTAAAAAAATAAAAATCAATTCCATCACCTTATCCTAGCTCATTATTTAAACAACAGAAAATCTTAAATTGTTTTTTTGTTTTTGTCATTTTTTTCTTTTTTGATATTCAATGTAATCGGAAATAGGGATTGATGAACATGAAATTGGACATTATTGCAGATCCAGAACGGAATTTTAGGAAAAATTTTTCCATATGAATTATTGTATTATCTTAAGCTTTTTAAAATAAATGTCTCTCAAAATTTCAGTTTGTTAAAAACTTAGCTAACCTCTATAATATTCATGATGTAAACCACTCTAGCCAATTTCCACGGTGGTGGATTTGGTCAAAACCATTCAAATGTGAAGTTTTCGAATGAGTTCTTGCCTCTTGAGTACTAGACTTGTGTAGTAAATGTCTCAAACGAGATATAGCTCAAATTACAGAGAAATGTGTAACACAAGGAGGCCATGTACTAAAAGTTGAGCATTGAGTAGGAATTATTTTAAGAAGAATCTACCCAACTGTTTCTAATAAAGATTCTTTAATTTCAAGTAATAACCTTCACGTGAAAACTAATTTTAAAGATCTACCTAACAGTTTCTAATTCTTAATTGTTTTTATTGAAACAGTTTCTAATTTTAAATATCCTGTTTTTGGGATATATAAATAAGCCTCTGTATAATACATTTGATGAACATGAAATTGAGCATTAATGAAAATCGAGATGGGAGTTTAGGAGTACTATGAAAGCTATTATTGCATTGATCAAAAGTAAGGCCAAGCAAGTCCCATAAGCTGGAATATGTTGCACCGCAATTAGCTATAGGAAACTTTTTTCCATATAAGTATTCTATTATAGAGGTTCTTCCCATCAATTTGCCTTGAGATGGTTTTTCCTTTTCCTTTATCAAAATTCTTAATTTTCCCAAGACCTTCTCCATGTTAGGAAAACGATAAAACTGCCTAAACTTTTATTTCTTGAGATCCTCTTTTCCTCTTCCTTTAACAAACTTTTGGTCATTGCAAACTGCGTGGCCCACCTTTGTGTGTGAAGGGAAATAAAGTCCAGGATTTGCAATTAACCACAGTACACACAAATCACACAATCAAGCAACCATGAAGAAGATGACACACAAGCAATTACGTAGTTCGGCAATCTTGCCTACGTCCACGGAGAAAATCATACGCTATTCCTTTCTCTCTTTGCTGTGTTCGACACAACTTCACCTCCTTAGGGTTTAGGGTTACACAACACATTAATATATAGATCCCGTTTTCTTGGCCACCAAGAAAACCCATACAAATGTCTAAAATACCCATAACCCTGAACTCCGGTTCTGGCTAACCCAAACGACCGATCTGGCTAAATCGGAATACAAGACAAAACCCAACAATCTCCACCTTGGCTTGGATTCTGCAAATCCCTAGAGCCACCTTGAGATACTCGGTAATGTCTTCGTCGTCCTATACCTTGTTGAAAGGTATGCCTCCGCACCTGCTACGATCAAGTGCTGTTCTGGCACCCCCTTAGCTAGGGGCGCACCCACATTCTTATCAACGTGGTGTGATGATCAAGTCCAAGCGTAGCTTGAACTTCTCCTTCGTCGACTTTCCAAACCCTATCTTAGGTTTCCGAAGTGATTCGGTCCATCTGTTGCCTTCCTTGCTAGCATCCTTGCAACACGATGACTTCTCACCTTCATCTGGTATAGCAAAGTAACCCTCCTTTTGATTGTACGTTTCTTTGGGCCTGCAGTATTGAAGATCTGCTGCACTTTGCCTTTAACCTAGTGTTCCTGCAGTTTGGTTCTCTGTTAATGGCCTTCTTAAAAATGTCTATTGCACCATCTTCCAATTTTCCACCTAACTCCACCCTAACTGACTTTTCCTTTTTCTTTACAGTTGCTCCACCTGCAACTATACATCCTGCTAACCTGTAGAGATCGTTGACCAAGTCACCCTTCATGACGACCATTGCTCCGTGAACCACCTTCATAACTCCACCTGCTACAATACACTTGCAGCCCTTGGAGTCTAAGGCCCCCAAAGAAATAAAATTTCTTCGTAAATCCGGAACATGCAGCACATTCGTCAAGGTTCGTATCATCCCATCAAACATCTTGACTTTCACTGTTCCAACTCTAATGCACTTGGATTTCACATTGTTTGCCATGAAAACAGATTTACCCTCACAAGATGTATAGGTGTCAAATAGATCTCTACTATAGCACATATGACAGTTACAACCAGAATCTAAAATTCAGGAACCCTCAGTGTGATCCATACCTTTGATGACCGAAGCAGATTCTACCAAACATACAGCCTCGCAGTCATCTGAACTTTTTGTCACACTCGTACTATATGAATCAGATTCTGCTTCCTTCTCCAAGTCCTTTTTCTGCTTTGGACAATCTTTCTTGATATGGCCTTCTTTAACACAGCAATAGCAAGTGATGACTTTGTCTTGGCCTTTCGACTTCGAGCGATTTTGATCTCCTGATCCTTTATTCCTCGATCTAGATCTTCCTCTTCTCCGGTTTGAACTTGATGCGACATTAATACTTTCTTCGCTAGATTTTTCACTGTTACTCTTCATGATCTCACTAGAGAGAAAAGCTGCAGTAATATCATTCATGCTCAAAGTGTCTTTCTCGTACATCAGCGTTGTCACCAAGTGCTCGTACGACTGGGGCAGTGAAGATAAAAACAACAGTGCTTTATCTTCTTTCTCGAGCTTAACCTCAATGCTCAATAGTTGTACCAGAAGCTTATTGAATTCATTGAGATGCTTCGATAACCGTGATCCTTCTGCCATCTTCAGAGAGTACAACTGTTTCTTCAAAGATAGTTTATTTGTCAAGGACTTAGACTTGTACAGGCTCCCTAACTCTTTCCATAATTCTAGATCAGTGTTAATCCCCATGACGTTTTAGAGAACATCATTGTAGAGGGTAAGACGAATTGCACTCACAGCCCTTTTGTCTAAATCCTTCCAATCATCATCGGACATCCTTTCAGGCTTCTTCGACTTACCATCTAAAGCCTTCTTCAGACCTTTCTGAATCAAGACATCCTTCATCCTCCGTTGCCAAAGACTGAAATTGTTCAACCCAGTGAACATCTCAATCTTATACTCATTGCTTGAAGTCATTGTGTATCCCAATTTGTATCTCCTAAATTGCTTCTTGTTTTCTGTCTGTCAAACAGTCAACCTCCTCTGTCTGTCTTGTAGATCTCGTCACCACGAGCGCACTGGAATAAACGGATATGAAATCTGACTTCGGATGGCTTCGATATCGCAGAAACAATTTTCTGCACTCTGATTAGTCAACCATCCCTGTTGACTGTCAAACTGCCAATCTTTTTCTACAGACACGTAGATCTCCTCGAAACGAGCTCACAGAATAAAACAGGACGCGAATCTAACTCCAGATGACCCCTAAATTCGCAAAACAATTCTGGCCGTCGATCCGGTCAAATCTGTCCTTTGACCGTACTTTTGCTGACGTCGGCTGACGTTAGCGATGTGCTGGCGGGCTGTTCCTGCTCTGTCGAACTGGGTACGGGTCCAACCTGACCCGGAACCAAACTTGCTGCGCTGGTAACTGGGCTTCTCTGTCGAACCGAGTTCGGGTGTGACCTGACTAGGAACCGAACTTGCTCTCTAGATCGGGCTTCATGGGTTAGGGCTTGACCCCAACCTGAACTTGATCCAATGCCCAAAAAACATGTGACCTTCTTCCCCGATCGTTCTGGTTCTGCGACAGGGGACGAATAGCCAGGCCTCGTCTTCCTTGACGTTGATCGGCCAATGGTGGATCGTCCGTGACAACGGTAGGAGCACGGCCGCGAGGCGATGACTCCGGCGATGCAGCAGGGCGGCAACCCGGGACGGCGACTGCAACGAATGGTGATAGCTTAGTAACTGCGGTGGCTGCAATAGGAAATCCGGTCGATCACAGCGGCGACGTTGCAATTGAAGATGCAGATGGCAGCCCTCGTCACGCTCTTCATCTGATCAGGCAAGGCAGAAGCGATGATGTTTCCTGTGTTTCCTGTTTGGTAAACCCAGAAGAGAAAACACAAAACCCAAATTCGCGGCGAACAGCAGTCTGAACCAACCCTCTCGGTCCAGATTCAATCCGAGCACAATCCTCTCGCCACACAAGCACCGAACTACCAAATCCTAGGCTCTGATACCACTTGAAGGGAAATAAAGCCTAGGATTTACGATTGACCACGGCATATGCAAATCACACAATCAAGCAACCATGAAGAAGATGACACACAAGCAATTACATCGTTCGGTAATCTTGCCTACGTCCACGGAGAAAATCACACTCTATTCCTTTCTCTCTTTGCTGTGTTCAACACAACTTCACCTCCTTAGGGTTTAGGGTTACACAATACATTAATATATAAATCCCGTTTTCTTGGCCACCAAGAAAACCCATAAATAATGTCTAAAATACCCATAACCCTGAACTCCGGTTCTGGCTAACCTAGACGACCAATCCGGTTAAACCGGAATACAAAACAAAACCCAACAGTGTGAACAATCCACCTTTACAGATTGAAGTAAAAAATTATATAATGACTATATTGGAAGTGGTTGTTCACAAGATCAACTTTGAACAATGAAGGTGGGCATCGAATAGGGTAAATAAATTATTTTTCTATTTATTTTTTAAAGAAAATTGGTCATTTTTCCATGATTTGAAAATGTACATTTTTAGAGTCCTAACACAAAAAATCACATTAATAGATGGTGAAGATAGAAGACTCATGAGATTTTAATTGCCCATCTTGCTTAGGGCCAGTTCGACTGCAAGAAAAATAATTGTTAAGAATTATAACAAACCACTTTAGTACTAATTTCTTGTCTTAAACATATACTAAGGTTTGTTTATTTGCATGGAATTAATTTATCAGGAATTTATAGGAATTAATTTATTATCATTAAAATATGATTGTGCGAGTCTATTAGTTGGCTCTAAAATTTTAAAATTTAAAGGAACCCACTATGCCATGAAAGATAAAACCTATTTATTCTTATGAAAATAAATTCCTACAAAATAAGGTGATTCAAGTGAATGGAGCAGAAAATGGAACAGGAGAGTAAGGTTAATAAAATAATGGCTAGAATTTCTTTTCAAAAAAAAAAAAAAACTATGTGAATAGAATACTGATGGATAAAAAAAGCTTGTGTCCTTAGTTTATTGTTTCCTTTTCTTCTTTGCTGGGAATAACCATACCCATCGTGGCTTACTCCTACAAATTTGGCTTAATAATTCCTGTTCCAATCTTTTTTTCATTGATTTTTATACAAAATAATGCCATACGATCAACTGCACAACAAATGTTTGGTTTAAGCAAGAAATCCATAGGTTTTACTGTCTAGCCACACCACCACCATTCCAAACACCCCCAAACATGCACTTTTCATATTTACATGATTCATCGATTTTGAGAGCCTTGAGAGTACTCATCCAACACCCAGTAATGCTGGAGCCAGAATGTGCAGATGATATGTTATACACTGTTCCGCCATACTTGTAAAATCCTATGGTGCAAATGGCAACATTCCTCAAGATAAGCTTCATCATATTTGTAATTCAAATAAAATTTAACAAAAATTTGCACCAGAAAGTTAAAATGTAAAAATAAAAATAAAACATTATTCGAACAAGGGAGAATGTATATCAAAGTAGTAACTTGCTCCAAATGTTCAACTAATTCTTGTTCTAGGAAAATATGATCAACCAGGATAGCACAAGCTCACAAATGCCACAATAACAGCCTGAGTAGTTTTTATTGACCCAAATTTCAAACTCATTCACAAGAAAGGATTTTTTTTTTCTTTTTTTCTTTTTTTTTTTTTTTTTTGCCATAGGCCAAACTATGGGTATTTTAGCCCTAGAATGTTGTAATAGTAGTTGTGGGTAAATATTTGAACTTTGGAAAGGAGGGAAAAATTATCTCTAGAAGTAAGCTATAGGGAAAAACCTCTCTATTATATTAAGTTGTGAAAAATAATTGTTTCGTATAGTCCGAGCTGCAAAATTTCTATCTGTCAAAAATAGGAATGGCAATGGTGCAGGTTTGGTATGGATTGGAGTAAACCCAAGCCTACCCCATCTCAAATTTATTTCGTCCAAACCTGCTCCGCCTCATTATTGGTCACTAGTTGTAATACCAAACCCATACAATTTCAGTGGGTCATGTCAAATTTAAAGTTTTAAAATATGTGAAAATGGATGAAAATGTATGTAGTAGTGTTTGAACATGTCACCTTTTTCTACTCATATGTCTTATGTTCAGGCCCAAAACTACCTCCACGATATACATTTTGTCGATTCTTTCAATAATAAGTATATAAATATTAAATATTCGGAAAGGAGAGGGTTAGGTTAATAAAACCCAAACCTGCCTCACATAAAAAATTCACTACCAAATTCGCCCTTAATAGAAATAGGGTGGGGTGAATCCGGTATATACCCAACCTATTGCCATCCCTAGTTAAAAACTAAGCTTACCTCTAAATTAAAGATGTAAAGCAATCTAGCCAATTTCCACGGTGGTGAATTTGGCCAAAATCATTCAAATGTGAAGTTTTCGAATGTGTTCTTGCCTCTGAGTACTAGACTTGTGTAGTAAATGTCTCAAACGAGATATAGCTCAAATTACAGAGAAACGTGTAACACACGGAGGCCATGTAGTAAAAGTTGAGCGTGGAGGAGGAATTATTTTAAGAAGCATCTACCCAACTGTCTCTAATAAAGATTCTTTAATTTGAAGTAACAACCTTCACATGAAAACAAGTTTTAATGATCAACCCAACCGTTTCTAACTTTAAGTATCCTGTTTTCGGGTTATATAATAAATTTCAATGGAATTATTTTAAGAAGCATCTACCCAACTGTTTCTAATAAAGATCATTTAATTTCAAGTAACAGCCTTCACATTAAAACTAATTTAAGGATCTACCCAACCGTTTCTAATTTTAAGTACCCTGTTTTCGGGTTATATAATAAATGAAACTTTTATCCCTATGTACATAATTAACAAAATTCTTAGTGCTTTTTTAATTATTTTTTTATCAAACAAAATTCTTAGATAATAGTAGAACATGCGCACATGTGTATTGTGTGACATGCAAATAGAGCGAAGCCAACCTCAAGCTTAAACCAAATCACTTGGCTATGTGTATTGTGTGACATGCAAATAGAGAGAAGCCAACCTCAAGCTTAAACCAAATCACTTGGCTATGTTTCGTTCAACTTATTTAAAGCCTGCAGTGCTTTTATACAAGTAACTTGCAAAAAGCTTATCTTTTGAAGGTAATTTTTTAAATGGGACAGCTGTTTCGTTAGCCCAAATTTTGCACTTACTTTTTATAATAAAATCCTCAAAACTAGTTTGGTTAGATATATATAAAATACACCTTTAGCATAAAACAATTAGCTAATAACACTTAACTTCATAACCGCTATATTAAACCATAAAGAGTAATTAACCTTGTAGCTAGGTGAATAGTATCACTAACATAAAATTAAAGATGTGCAATTTATATAGGCCCTCATACACACCACTTGATTTACAATCTCTATAAATATAAGTTCTAAAAAATTGAAATTTTAACATCCCCTCATCATGTCCTGATGTAATTACACTTGATGTCTAGGCGACAAATTGGAAGGAGGTAATTTTTTTGTTAAAATGATCTTATCAGTGTGGTGAGAAAAAGAAAAAGAAAGAAAAAAGCATTGATGAAAAGTAAGGTCTTGATTTTGTCCCCAAATGGATTGATTTTGAAGTTTAAATACTAATTCACGCTTGTTAACTTGAGCTGACCCCACAGTTTTCATATTTTCATTTTCATTTTTGCAACTTTATTTGTATTTAACTATCTATAATAAAGCATTTTCGAAAATTTTCCAAAATTCTTAACATCAATTAAGACGTGGTAGGTCCTAACATTAATCATATTGCATGCTGGAAAATAATGTTAACGATATAATGTATATAGGTTATGCGCACACATTAACTATGTACCTCAAATGCTTCAACAAAATAATATTGAAAAATTACATCAAATGAATAAATTATTTCTAAATATAATAATAGAAATTCCACCACCAAATTATGTGCAGCAAGGATTGCTTCTATACTGGCATCTCTCATTTCCCACACATTTTGTTGTCCTTGATATAACCATGTGCTTGGTTTTCCCCTTGATCACCATGCATTAGGTCTTCATCCGCTTCATTTTCATCATAATCATACACATCATCTCTAGTTACTCCCACATTAGTATATTCATTGAACAAGATATCAATTATTGCTTCTTGATGGATAAATATATGTACTGCCATCGCAGTGACAATTATATACATTTAAGTAGACAATGGGTCACTCCCTCAATATTGGGAAGCACGCCTTTAGCACTTCGGAGTAACTTTCGATTATATCCCAAAGTGTGGAAAGATGGAAATTGAAGAGCTCCTCTTTATCTCTAGGTCCAGTATGAAGGTCTTGAATATGATAACGATGATTGTTATAAGGCCTAAGGAAACCCCGTATATTAGGATAACCCACGTCAACTACATAATAGTCACCTACAAAATTATTTTCTAAAAAGTTGTACAAAAAAAAAGTAAGAAAACATAATCATAGAGCTAGTTTTCAATATCAAATTCACCTAGTGGAGCATAAGGAAAGTTCCACTTTGGATTATATGTAGTGTCTGCCGTAATACGTAAATCATTGGCTATACCCTCCTAACCAACAAATTATGAATATAAACCATATGTCAAAATCACATGCAACCATAACACTCTGAATGCATTCTCCTTTCCTATTAGATTGATACAGAATGTGTTTATCTTGTGGTATTTTATCAATTTATTAAGTTGGTTTACCATCTTTGCACCGACTCCTTTAGCATATATACCTTTTACTATTATGGAAAGATGAAGATGTGGGATCCATAAACCACTTCTTATTGACCTTCAATCTTCTCTGATCGTAGTCACTCACCTCCACTTCATGGTTAACATTATTCAAAGATGCTAATATTTCGTCAGGGCTCTAGGACTATGAGTCTAGGTCCCGATTTGGTTAGAAAATAGGTCTTAGGAATCTTAAGTGATGTTACTAACGTCCACAACATCATTATGAAGGACACAAGCGGATGATGCCCATTCATTGTCTCCAGTCACTATTGTTCCTTTAAAAATATTATCTAATTCATCATCAAACTCTAACGGTCAAGTGTAAAACTGTGAAGCTTTAGAATTTGCTTGTATCCAAGGAAAACTCATTACTTATTTGAAAAACTCCAATTATAGCAAGAATATATTATTATTTATTGTTAGGTTTATGTCTTGTATTCCGGTTTAGCCGGATGAGTCACTGGGTTAGCCAGGGACTGATTTAAGGTCAAGGGTATTTTGGTAATTGTACCGGGGCTTTCTTGGTGGCCAAGAAAGCGGAGATTATATATTTGTATAGTCTGTAACCCTAGACCTTGAGGCGGCGGCGGCATTAGTTGCCCGTGGTGCTCCCACACCAAGTAGGAGAGATGAGGTGAGAGTGTGGGAATCTCTTGTATGCTTTACTTGTCATAATGAAGATGTTCGTCCTCCTGTGCCCGTGGATGTAGCCCGGTTTGGGTGAACCACGTAAATCTCGGTGTCTCTTCTTGTGTGTGGTTGATTGTTTGATCTTATGATTCCGTGGATGCGCACAACGGTGAATGTCATATTCACAACAATTGGTATCAGAGACAGGTTGGTATTCCTTGGGTTTCTGAGCGAGGTGGAGATCGCTCAGTGACTTGGAGGTTGTGCGCATGAAGATTAACTGAGATCAGGTTCGTGATTTCTGGTTGGGCCACCATCGAAGAAGAAGAAGACGAGATTGGGTTCTCCGGTCTCGCTGGGATCGGAGGAAAAAAGATCCACATGTTTTTCAGATCTCGGAGAAAATCGTGGCTGGTTGGATTTCCGGGCTTTCAGATCTGAGAAGGCGAGAAATCAGTTTTGCTCAGTAGCTTTCAGATTTGAGAAGGAGAGAAACCAGATTACAGAAGCCGAAATCGATGGACCAGATTTGAGAAAAAAAAAAAAAAGGCTGCAGAGAATCCGGAAGCAGAGAGAGAAATTGCAGGGGCTGGTGGCGGTTGTTCAGAAGGTATACGATATGCGTGGGCCGCAGTCGTACGAGTTTTGACGAGTCTTGACAAGTTGAATGCCGGAGCCGAAGCCGAAGCCGACGCGAGGGAGATGCAGCACGGGATTTTCGCTCTCGGTCCAGAGGAAGACGGGAAGAAACAAAAAAGAAAAAAAAAAAAAAACTCGTCAGTCAACCGCCGGCGTTTGCTATGTCGCCGCCGGCAGCTGCTACCCGTCGCCGTGGGGCCGTCGCCGTGGAGCCGTCGCCGTGGGGCCGCTGCAACCCGCGGAGAGCTCGCCTGTTGCAGACCCAGACGCAAGCTTGCCTGCTGCAGACACCGGGTTGCAGACAGGGGTCGTTTGCAGAGACGACCCAGTCTTCTGGGTCTTGGGTCGGGTCGGGTCAGGTTGACCTGACCCGCGGAGAGAAGCCCAGGCAGTACAGCAGGTTCCGGGCCGGGTGCGGTTAGGTTTGACCCGACCCGCTAGCATCAAAGCCCAGCAGTTCAAAGCAAGTTCGGGTCCGGGTCAGGTCAGGTCCGACCCGACCCGTTAGCAGGCGGTCCAGCCCACCCAGCAGGTTCAGGCATGGTCAGGTCAGGTTTGACCCGACCTGTTTGCAGACGGTCCAGCCCAGCGCACGTGCAGTTCAGTTCCGGGTCAGGTGAACCCGACCCGAGTCAGCTCCAGAAGCCCAGCAGACAGTGCAGAGTGACGTCAGCAGTGACGTCAGCATCGGTCAACAGGCAGGTTTGACCAGATTTACGGCTGAAATTGTTTCTGCGATATCTTGATCGTCCGATGTCCAATCGGAGATCCGTTTGAACCTACGGACTCGTTTCGAGCAGATCTACGCAGTGGAAGAGGTTGATTGGCTGTTTGACAGTCAAGGAGGAGGTTTGATCGATTGGAGCGTAGAAACTTGTTTCTACGTTATCGGAGCCATCCTGAGTCGGATTTCAGATCCGTTTCTTCCAGCGTGCTCGTGGTGACGAGATCTATAGTTTGATGCAGAAATCTGGAGGAGATCTGAACAGATGTGGATTGAGGCTAGAATCGGGTCTATTGACCTGGTTGTTATTGCATACCCAATAATAGGAGTCGCCGGCCTAGTTGCAAAGGGTTTGCTGATCACATGATCGCATGTGATGTTATTCATCTTGCCAGAGCCAAGCCGGAAAAGCAGCAAGGAGGAGCTGATACGTCAGCAGTAGTCAAACAGTTGTTTGATTGGTTGATCGGAGGCCCGGTCAAATGGAGTTTTTTGACCGCTCGGAGGCAGAGGTTGTTCTGCAATGGAGTCATCTGGACTTGTATTCCCGATCTGTTTGCTTGCATGCTTGTGGCGATTGGATCTTCACAGGGATGTTGAAGATGGGGGCAAGATGGTGAGTGATTCAGATATCACTCAGATTCGTCAATGGTTTCGAGCTTTTAGTTCGAGGTGGAGTTTGACGAGGATATGAACTTTGCTCAAAGTTCATGTGCTGGTTCAACATGTCAAAGTGTTGAAGAAGACTGCATCCCTGGTGCAGTGACGTGCCATTCAGCAGGGTACGTGGAGACATTGCCGGTTTTATCTCCTAGTAGCTCGAGTTGTACGGAGTTGTACGGAATTCAAGCCAAGGTGGAGATTGTTAGGTTTATGTCTTGTATTTCGGTTTAGCCGGATGAGTCACTGGGTTAGCCAGGGACTGATTTAAGGTCAAGGGTATTTTGGTAATTATACCGGGGCTTTCTTGGTGGCCAAGAAAGCGGAGATTATATATTTGTATAGTCTGTAACCCTAGACCTTGCGGCGGCGGCGGCATAAGTTGCCCGTGGTGCTCCCACACCACGTAGGAGAGATGAGGTGAGAGTGTGGGAATCTCTTGTATGCTTTACTTGTCATAGTGAAGATGTTCGTCCTCATGTGCCCGTGGATGTAGCCCGGTTTGGGTGAACCACGTAAATCTCGGTGTCTCTTCTTGTGTGTGGTTGATTATTTGATCTTATGATTCCGTGGATGCGCACAACGGTGAATGTCATATTCACAACATTTATTAATTGCATAATAATATCAATTTACTTGGATACATGTTGTCCAAGCATTATTTGATGCAGTAATTGTGTAAAAAATAGGATCAAACCTGAGAGTAGGTTTAAACCACATAAGGTTAGGGTCTCAATCAAATTTCTAGTATGCAGTTCAAATACCTTAAACATGTAAAAATAGAACTAAACTAAGTCCATCACACCACAATAGAAGACACGAGATTTGTTGTGTGGAAAACCCTGAAAGAAAAAAAAAGCCACAAGACCAATCTCCTTGGTCCAAGGAAAATAAAGCACCAAGAAAATTGAATGGTTACAAGATGTACTCACAAACCCTCCCTAATCTAATACAACCTAATGATTGTAGTTCTTGCCGACAACTTGCCGTTCACTATTCGCCCATGCTTGATAGAACCTACCTTGATCCCTCTAAAGAAACAAGATCTCCTATGAGAGAGTAGAAGGAGGAACTCTATAATAGAAACATAAAATTCAAATCAATCCACCAATGGCTGCTCTAAAGAGAAGAAGATCTCCAAGGAATTCTAAGTTTAGAATAAGGAGAGACATCAGATCAAGATGAGTAGAGAAGCCTTTAAATAGTCCAAAGTTCAAGGCTAAGGGGTAGGGTTTCAATGAAACTCAAATAGGTAAGTGTAGAAGGAAAAAAAATAAAAAATAAAAATTTGTGCAAGTCGGTTAGGAAAAATGCATGGCTCACTCGACCGAAGAAGCATTGGATCGAACGAGTAGAGTTTCTGCCCAGGTTTTTGAAGAACTGGCAATCTCACTTGACTAAGGAGATGTTGGATCGAGTGAGCAATGTTTCTATCTTGGACTATTTTTGGGCTCATCAAGTTCACTCAATAAAAAAGCAATCGGATCGAGCGAAGAGAGTTAATGTCCACAAAACATAAGCTCATGTATTCTTCGATTCTATCCACAAAACATCTACTCTCCTATTCTTCAAATTCTTCACTTCAAGCGATCCTTTGATACAAGCTACAGTCCAAAACTAAAATATATAATTACAGCTCATTTGGACTTGAAGTTTTCTCCATAACCCAAGAATTTCCCAATACACAAAATCCTAACAATCTTCTCCTTTGACAATTCATGGACACAACTCCCTAAGTCTACAAGAAGCCTAATCTCAAAAAAAAAAAAAAAAAAAAAAAAAAAAAAAAACCCACCCTAAAGAAAGAATTTCCCAATACACACACTTTAGCTTTTTTACACACACAACCCATGTCCCAACCAAACTGAGTGCTAGCGAATGGACTTCAGTGGGAATCTGTGACAACATCATATATCCTTGCTTTTCCAAGTTTCATTATAATCTTAATGTCATTTCGAGACACCAGTGGGAATCTGTGACGACATTATATATGCTGGTTTTCTTCATTTTTCATTATGATCTTAATGTCATGTACTATCTTCCACAAAAATTCAGTATGATGATCCGTCCTGGACCCCTTGTGCCATTAATGGATCATAATATTAATCTTTTGGTTTAAGATACTTGTCAAAAATGTTAAAATTGTCCCTTTTGTTTTCTAGATGATCGTGCTTGCTGATTATTTTTTGGATAAGATAATTTTCCTCTGAAGGTTTTAAGTATAGCAGTGAATGTGATTAATTATGATATGTATAGTTGTTCTACTTTGGTATATTCAAATTTGGCGTAAATTGGTTGCTTCAACTGTTGTTTTCTTTTTCATTTAATACTTGACAATGACAAAACAGTGTAAAATAAAGCAGTGTGTACAGATCGCATAGAATGAAATTTACGATGGCATCTAACTATCTAAGATGGGAGCCGGGGCAGACCCAAGAATTTTTCCTTGGGGCAGCTCAATGTGCAAAGAAAATCTTGACAAGGGTGCAAATTAAAAAAAAAAAAGAACCCATTAATTCTCAGAATCCATAAGGGGTTTTTAGACATTTTTTAGGTGTGGCGGAGGCTTCAGCCCGGATAGCTTTCTCTACCTGGGTCCACCGGTACTAGGAGGCATTGCCCTTAGAACATAGTTTCACTTAAAGTTAACACTATGATTCGTCCACAAGGAAAACCATCCTTAATGGATCCTTTACAAACTTTTACGCTATTGCATTTGAAGACTCAACCTTCATAATAAATTTGCTCAAACAAGAACCCTTGGTAATGGAGGTTGCTGGTTTGAGTTCTCAATGTTTGACAACATATAAAAGACAATTTCTCACAACACCAAAAAAATAAAAGAAGAAGAAGAAGAAGAAGAAAAAAAAAAACACCAGTATTAATCTGTAGCCACTGCCTTCCAAGGTGAGTTTTGAATCATATAACATAAAATTGTCGTCATGGGTTGTGTCAAGGCGAGTTTGGGTTGACCCTAATATGTACCGAATCCAACCATTTATATGCCTATTCAAGATGTGTATGGTTGACTCACCCCGAGGAAGACAGAATGAAATTGGAATCAAAATCCGTCGTGCTTGAGTCAGCAGTGAAGGGGTAAATAGGGTGGGGTTGGATTAACCCTACCTGTAATAGATTCTACTTTGTCAACCTTATGCAGGAACAAGATGTGCATTGCAAACATGCGCCCTGTTTGGATCCTCATGTTTGATGTTTTTCTACTTGGCCAAAGTTCCATTCTTGTACCTTGTTTTTCACCTAACATTCTTTGATAGTTAAAGGGGAATGTTGTTTGAATTTACCTACTGATCTACTTACTACTGCCAAATTATATAACCTTTGACCTGAGAAAATGCATTTTGTTAACTCTTAATTTTGCATAGGGTTCTCATGTTTTAGTGATTCATACCACTGGTCTGATGTAGTGGTAGCATGCCTACAAGAAGGCCCAATTTGAATGACCAAAAACTCCATTATGTGGTCTATTTTTTTTTTTTTTGTGGTCTACTTAAAACACTTTTGACTGCTACTGTTTTTATTTCTTGAGTCACGATTTTGTATTATAAGGCTGTCTATTCTGGAGTTACCATTATCCAATGAGGAAGATTCTGTAGCAGGCTTTACTACAGTGAGACATATTGAATCCATGGAACTGAGTCCAAAACCATTCTTTACACTAGTATGCAATCGTGACTAGTGCATACGGCATTGTGTCAGCTCAAGGACGATTGAATTCATTATTGATAGTCTAGTTTAAATTATGCTCTACATGCCTCATTTTCAAAGTGATATGCTCTCTTGATTATCACATGCTTGTGTTGATGTTTTGGTCCAATTTGGCTGTAATTAACTTTTTTATTTTTATTTGTAAAAATCTGTCTTGGAGATTTGGATTCTCGGGGAAGAGCCTATAGTGTCGCTGTTGTCATTTATTCCCAGACTTCTTCTCCATGTTCCTACTAATTCAAAATTTGGCCTTCTTGATGTTTGCTGTCTCAAATTAAAGTTCAAAAGTGGTTTGTTTTTTAATATTGAGCTTCATTATGGCATAATGTGCCATATTTTCTAACCCATGCTGCAATCTTGTAAGATGATCTACAATTGATGCCTTGATTAGTTGTGTTTTAGAATTCTTTTTTGATAAGTTAATGCATGCTGCTTCTTGTTTTTGAGGGGAGAGTGTGTTATGACCTTTTTTTTTTTCCTCAAGATCAAACATATTCATTAGAGAATACATCAAGATATAAACATCATCCATCCAATGTGCACCTTATATCTAAATAATAAAAGGTTAAAACAAGATAGCACCATAGATTCAAATAATAAAAGGTTACAAAAACAAAAGGCCTCCGGACTAAGAGATGATTTAGCAAAGTACAGAAAAAGAAAAAACTCCACACAATTATACCAGAATAAATGAAAGTTCATAACATATGATTTGCAGAAGAAAGGGCACTAGGGATAGTGCAGTTGTATTTTTCATCACAGGCCATCACAAATCTCTTGTTAATAGAAGCCTATGAAAAACAAACATACACTACTATGGTCATGTATAGTTAAAATCAAGAGATTAGAATGATATTTACACAGCAAGTTGGTTGTTTTGGATCTGTTCTCTGTTTCAAGATTGCAAAAGGCAGAGGGTTCTGTTGGTTGTGATCTTCGTCGGAGAAGCGTTAAAGGGCTGCTGGAGTTCTGAGGAAGAAGAGAGCGCTGCCGGATTTGTGGAGAAAAAAAAATTTTGCACTCACCAGTCGTTGGCAGCCGTCGGTCGCTATCGATCGCCGCTGATCGTCACCGGGTGCCCGCCGTCTCCATCCCTGTCGCCGCGCTGTCGCTGGTCACCGGACCAAGCAGCCGGAGCCACTCTCTCCCTGCTTCATTAGCAGCTATGTATTCCGTTTCAGTTGTAGACTGTGCTGTACACTTCTGTAACTTCGATTTCCAGGAAATAGTTCCCCCTACAAAAGTAAACAAATAACCAGAAGTCGACAACCGACGATCAAGATTGCCTGCAAAATCAGCATCAGTATAACCTTCCATGACTGGTTTTGAACCTCCGAAACATAAGCACACCTTGGAAGTACCTCTCAAATACCTAAAGATCCACTTCACTGCTTCCCAATGCTCTTTTCCAGGGTTTGCGAGAAATCTACCCACTAAACTCACAGCATGAGCAATGTCTGGCCGTGTACAAACCATAGCATACATGAGACTCCCCACAGCAGAGGAGTAAGGAACACATGCCATCCATTCCTTTTCATCATCTGTAGTAGGACACAAGCGCTTGCTTAGTTTGAAGTGACTGGCTAGAGGTATGCTAACTGGCTTAGCATTCTTCATGTTGAACCGCTCGAGCACTTGTTCAACATATTTCTCCTGTGACAACCACAGTTGCTTGGAACTCCTATCACGATGTATTTGCATGCCCAATATCATTTGTGTGGGACCCAAGTCTTTCATGTCAAACGACTTTGACATCTCCTCTTTCAACTTGCCAATCAACTTGCTATCTTGTCCAACTATCAGCATAGCATCTACATATAAAAGAAGGATGATGAACCGGCCATCGATAAATCGACGAACATAGATACAATGATCTGCAGCTATCCTCCGGTGCCCATGACTCAACATGAATTAATCAAATTTCTTGTACCACTGTCTCGGTGCTTGCTTCAGCCCGTAAAGACTCTTCTTTAACTTACAAACCATCTGTTCTTTTCCTTCTACCTCAAACCCCTCTGGCTGAGTCATGTAGATCTCTTCTTTCAGGTCACCGTGAAGAAACGCGGTCTTTACGTCCATCTGTTCAAACTCAAGGTCCATGCTGGTGACTAAACCCAAAACGATTCTAACAGAAGTCATTTTCACAACAGGAGAAAAAACATCACTGAAGTCGATACCCTTCGTCTGTACGAAGCCTTTTACCATTAACTGTGCTTTGTGCTTCACCAGTTTTCCATTCTCATCCTTTTTCAGCTTGAACACCCGTTTGTTTTTCAGAACATTCCTATCTTTAGGAAGTTACACCAGCTCATATGTCTTGTTCTTCTTCAAAGAACTCATCTCATCCTGCATAGCCTTCATCCACTCATCTTTATCAGCATGAGTCATTGCTTATCGGAAGCTCTCTGGCTCCCCCTCATCAGTTAGCAACACATATTCATATGCAAGATACCTAGTTGATGGTTGACGCTCTCGGGTAGACCTCCTAACTTGAGGTTCCGTGGTTTCAATCCGAGGAGACTGCTGCTTCCCCTGCTCAACACCCTCATAATCTGGCAACCCCTGTGCCTCATCACGATCCGGATCGTTTTGTCCACCTTCTCCACCTATTGTATGCACCGGAGACGGAGTCGGTGTGAGATCAACCACTCCATCAACTTTCTCAGAAGACTTATCAATTTTCTCAACATCTCCAAAGAACTGGTCTTCATGGAAAACCACATCCCTACTTCTGATAAGTTTTCTCTTCACTGGATCCCATAATCTGTAGCCAAATTCATCTCTACCATAGCCAAGAAAGATGCAACTCACTGCCTTATTGTCCAACTTGGAATGCTGCTCCTTTGGTACATGTACAAATGCTTTACACCCAAACACCTTTAAGTGTGAATAGGAAACATTTTTACCTGTCCATCTTCTCTCTGGAAGATCATAATTCAAAGGAACTGAGAAAGATTTGTTAATCAGATAAATGGCAGTCAGAACAGCTTCACCCCAGAATGACTTAGGCAACCTTGCTAATCTTATCATACATCTCATTTTCTCAAGAATAGTGCGGTTCATTCTCTCTGCCACACCATTGTGCTGTGGAGTACCAGGAACTGTCTTTTCATGTCGAATGCCATGCTTCAAGCAATAGCCGCTAAACTGGCTGGATGTGTACTCACCCCCATTATCTGTGCGGAGACACTTCAAGAGTTTACCTGTTTCTCTTTCAACCTTGACATGAAACTGTTGAAACATCTGGAACACTTGATCCTTTGATTTCAACGAATAAACCCAAACTTTCCTAGATGCATCATCGATGAACGTGACAAAGAACTTATTGCCACCCAATGATTCTACCTCTATGGGACCACAAACATTAAAATATACCAAATCCAACACATTTGATTTTAATTTTGAGGTCGAAGAGAAAGCAACCCTATGCTGATTGCCATATAAACAATAATCAAAATGGCCAAGGGATATACCTTTGGAGCAAGGAATTAAATCCTTCTTTACCAACATCTGCAAGTCATTCTCATTCATATGACCAAGCCTCTTATGCCACAGATTCAGAGAGGAATTGTCTTGAACTGCATTCAACACATCTTTGCACAACTTTACTTGTGTTTTATAAAGAGTATTACCTGCTGTTCCTCTCGCAATAACAAGAGATCCTTTAGTGAGCTTCCATCTACCATTTCAGAAGTAATTCTCATAACCTGCACGGTCCAATACAGTCCCGGAAATCAGATTCAACCGCAGATCAGAAACATGTTGTACATCTTTCAGCATCATTGTGCAACCAATATCGGTTTTAATGCAAACATCACCGATACCAACTATATCTGAATGACTCATGTTGCCCATCTTCACAGTACCAAAGTCACCTGCTTTGTACGTCATGAACATCTCCTTGCAGGGAGTAGCATGGTAGGATGCTGCTGTGTCAACAACCCACTCAACCTGACCATCTACAACACTCAAACACTTATCATCATCGCCGGCGAGCACCACTACTTCCTGTTCCAAAGTAGCTATAGTGTTATCACTGTCATTCTTCTTATCATTGTTGGAGCCTTTCTGATCCTTCATGGCGAAACAATTTTTCCTGACGTGGCCGATCTTGCCACAGAAAAAGCATTTTACTGACTTTTTCTTACTCTGTGATTCACTGCTAGACTTGGCTTGTGATTCACCTCTAGACTTGCCACGACCCCCCTTTGGACCTCTACTCTTACTCCTCCCCCTGTTCTCAGTAACAAAGGCCTGTGCATTATACGTCTCTGCAGATGTCCTTCTAGTTTCTTCATTCTGTAGACTACTGGTAACCTGACTCATAGATAACACACCATCTGGAGTAGAATTGCTCAAGGAAACAACCAATGTCTCCCATGAATCTGGCAAAGAACTTAGAAACAACAAAGCTTGCATCTCATCATCAAGGATCATCTTCATAGTGGCTAACTGATTTGCCACACTTTGGAACTCATTGATGTGATATTCGATTTGACCACCATCCTTGAATTTCATGTTCACAAGCTTTCTGATCTAGAAAGTTTTATTCACTGTAGTCTTTTTATCATACATTGCTTATAGCTTTTTCCAAAAGGTATTTGCATTGGTTTCATTAGACACGTGGTGAAATATACTGTTATCAACCCACTGTCTGATGTGACCAATCGCTTTTCTATGCAATTTGTTCCATTCAGCATCTTGCATATCTTTCGATCGGGCATTATCCCCCCTCAACGGGATCATGGAGGTCTTTACAATAAAGAATATCCTCCATCTTTGGTTTCCAGATCAACCAATTGGAATTGTTGAGCTTAACCATGTTAGTGTTGATAGTATTGTTCTCCATCTTAATCAAATTAAGTAACAGGAAAAAACAAATAACTAACACTGACCTCAACTCCTGCACCAGGCTGTAGATCTCGTCAACACGAGCACGATGGAATAAACGGATCTGAAATCCGACTCCAAATGGCTCCGATATCGCAAAAAACGGTTTTCTGCGCTTCCGATTTAGTCAAACTCCTTGTTGACCATCAAATAGCCAATCTTCTTCCACTAACACGTAGATCTGCTCGAAACGAGTCCGTAGGCGCAAACGGATCTCCGATTGGACGTCGGATGATAAGATATCGCAGAAACAAACTTCTGCCGTCAATCTGGTCAACTCTGGCCGTTGACCGTCTGTCCGATGACGTGGGCTGACATTAGCCTGATGACGTCACGCTACTGACGTCTGCGCGGCGACAAACTACGTGCGGGTTCAGGTTAACCCGACCTGACCCGAAACTGCACCTCTGGGCTTCTGGGCTTCTTCCACGAGTTGGGTCTAACCCAACCTGAAAACCCGAACTGACCTCAAACAGCGCTTGGGCTTTCTCCAAGGCGGGTCAGCTCAAACTGACCCGACCCGAACCAAGACCCAAAAACCCAAAGCTGGGTCGTCTTCAAAAGGCAACACTGTGTCTCTGTCTGCAACCCAGTTGCAGACCCTGTCGGCCTCGGCTACGGCAAAGTGGACCGGCGACAGCGACAAGGCGCGGCGACGGCGCGGCGATGGCACGGCGACGGGGAACAGCTGCCAGCGGCGACGATAGCTAACGGCCAGCGGCTGACTGACGAGTTTTTTTTTTGTTTTTTTTTTTTGTTTTCTTTTTCTTCCGGTCTTCCTCGTCAGAACCGACAGCCAAGGAAAGAAAAAAAAACAAAAAAACTTGCCTTCCACAGAACAGAACATATCTGGGGATCTTCTCAAACGTAATAGAACCCACCTCTGTCTTCCCTGATCGTGCGGCCCAAGCAGAGATCGTAGCGGATCTCTTCTTTCGATGATCTTCCACGCACAACTTCGACGCTCTAATACCACTTGTTGTGCGCGTGTGTGCAAAGGTAACCAAGATCAACAATCACCACACACAAAGGCAAGGAGATTTACGTGGTTCGGCAAAGATGCCTATGTCCACGGGAAACCAATTTCCACTAGGTTCTCCTCCAATCTGTGAAACCACAGCCTTGGAATCTCAGCCACTCTAAGCCTCTCTCTAGGGTTACAGATTACATCATATATATAACCATTACATCCTTATCCCCCAAGAACTCTATCTCAAGAAAAAGGAAAGTCCTAACCTATTAGAAAACTGCTGTTTAACCAAACAGGAAATTCCTAATATCATTAGGGAAACTACCCCAGATACTGAACCCACTAATGGTCTGGACCCACATGACCAACAGTTTGCACATATCAATCAAACTGTTGGTTTTTAATACTAACCAAAAACGAACATAAACTACTCTAGTAATGTATGGTTATGATTTTATTTACATTACTCTTTTTTTCAAACACATGGTGTGCAACTCAAAACTAATATATATGAGTAGCAGATTGGAATCAATCACAAGATGGAAAAATCAAGTATGAAGGAAATCCAATTCAAATAACCCAATTTGATTCATCACAAATATCTTCACATAGTTCTCCCAATCACTTCATTACAATTGCTGTTTGGCGCCATCACGAAAAAGGCTTCTTATCCAAAGTGAAGTCGTCTCTCATGTCCTTCATTAGAAAGAACTTTTTTTTAACTTATACTTATTTTGAAGTCCTCCTAAAAGTATACTAACCAAACAATGTTATAATACAAAACAGAAGATTAGAGGGAGGAAGAGAGAGAGCTCTTATTAATAAGATCGGTGTGTGTACATAATAGGGGGGAGGAGGATCTTATTTATAGAATAGTATTGCTTCCTCCCCAAGCAACCTAATAGGAAAAAACCCTAAACCTTAGTAATCTATTTATCTCTTGTAGGTCCCAATATGGGCATCCACCTATGATAATAACATCTTATAACACTCCCCCTTGGATGACTACCATTCAACGACAGTTGCCTCATTAAAACCTTGCAAAGGAAACACCCAGTGGGATAAAAACCAAAGCGAAGGAAAAAGAGTACAACTTTCGACAGGATCATTGATTTGGTATTGGACGTGCATAATACTGCCTCGTTAAAACCTTAACTAGGAAAACCCAGTGGGACAAAACCTAGAGAAGGAAAAAGAGTACAGTGCACATATGTCCTGGGTAGCATACTTCAAGATGCCTCCCCCTGATGACTACTCCCCCTGATGATAACAACCTTGTACACGGTTAGGCATGTCCATCTCATATATAAATCTTTAGAATATTGATTTTGACAAGAACTTCGTAAACTGATCAGCCAGGTTGTTGCTTGAATGAACTTCCTTGACTTCAATCTTGTTATCCTTCTGAAGCTCATAAGTGAAGAAGAACTTTGGTGTAATGTGCTTCGTCTTGTCATCTTTAATGTATCATTCTTTAATCTATTGAATACATGCCCCATTGTCTTCGCAAATAATGCTCAAGGTACCTGTATCAAGAGGTAATTGACAAGAACTACATAGATGCTGAGTTAAATATTTTAGCTACACACATTCCCCACTGGCTTCATAGAGGGCTAAATCTCAACATGGTTAGCATAAGTAACTACCAAAGTCTATTTAGTTAAATACCAATCCAAAGCCTTGTTGCAAAACTATATATGGGAAGCATATTTATAAATAATGAAAATCTCATTAGAACTTCTCTCGATCTGCGGGTTGAGATAAAATAGTCAATAGTTTTCTCGAGCTCTTCTGGAGTCTCGATTAGATTTATGTTATTTACATAAACTTCTACTATTATAAATCCATTTAAGGATTGTATAAAGATAAACAGGCAAATGGGATTGTTTTCATACTCTTCCTTATATAGACATTTACTAAGACGATTGTACCATATTCTTCTGGAATGCTTCAGGCTGTACAATGAACGTCTTACTTATATTGAGTACGTACTCTCTTACTTTGCTTCAGGCAAAGCAAATCCTTCTGGGATTTTCATATATATATATATGTCTGTGTATGTTTTCAATCCCTTCTGGGATTTTCATATATATATATATGTTTGTGTATGTTTTCAATCCCAAGTTTCTATAGGAAACCTTATATCACAAGTTTGCCTTTCGTTCATTTTCCTTACAAACACCCATTTGTAACCTACAGGGTTAACATCGTTTGGGGTTTGTACTATAGGTTCATATATACCACGTCTATTTAGAGATTGTAATTCCTTAATGGTATCTCTTTATTTTGGCCAATATGTTCTTTGTCGACATTCATTTATAGAACGTGGTTTTGTATCCCAATCATCATTCGCATTTTCCCTTGATATTTGAGTAGATACCGCATATGCAAATGCATCATCGATGATAATTTCATTTTTGTCACATCTCTCTCTTGAATAATTATAAAGTATAGAGATCTCTTTATTTATTGGGTACCCATTGCCTCTTCAGGGGCTTCTAGAGTCTCTTCCGGGACTCGTGTCTCTTCCGGGACATTAATTTCTTCAGGAATTTTAGAGAGAGTGGATTTTGTCATAAACTTTTCGGGAGTATACTTCTTCTGGAGTATGATTGGGATATGATTGCTCATTTCTCCTCTTCTGGGGAACTAGAGTCCTTGAAACCTATAGTTCTAGCACGTTTCTGGCGTGTATAGATTCATTTGTTGCCATATTTGGACTTTGTTCTTCAGGAACACTAATTCGTAATTGTCCTACAAGGACATTAATTCGTGCTTGTGTATTCATAACTGATACATGTGACTTAGTCACTTTTGCTGCATCATTAAAAGCATCAAGGAATTCGTTTGTAATTAAGTGCATAATTCTCTGTACTTCATTCTCACATTGTGAAGTACATAAATCTAGATGAGATTGAGTGGAAGTATTCCACATTAATTCTCGCCGTTCTTCAGGAACGGATTGTTCTTCAGGAATAAGGTGTTCTTCAGGAACTCTCTTATCTCCCCCTAACGGCGAGAAGACTATCTCATCAAGATGACAATCAACAAAAACGAATAATGAATATATCTCCTGTCATTGGGTCTAGATATCCAATAATTGGGGTGAAGTATAACTAACATAGAGTCTACGTTCTGAGTTCATGCAGGTCACAAACCTACGCTATCAAGTCTTATAAAAGTAAAAAAAACATGCCCAAGGAAGTGTACCCTAAGTTTAATAATTTGTGCTAATAGGCAGGATTTAATGGATTCACTAATGTCATACTATATCCTTTGCGAAAAAGATGGTCAATAGATCGTACTCGAAGGAGTACTAATAGAATTATCAATAATTTGCCAAAGCATAGTCCCCCTAGGATAACCTAATCTATCCTGCCAAAGCATTAAAGCCTGATGGTCACTAAGTTGAGGGCTCGCTGTAAGCTTCTGGCTTAACTTTGTCGTTTTGGTCATAATCGAATATGATTCGATTTTTAAAGATTGTCTTGTAATATAGCCCTACGACCTGATGAGAATGCACGTAGCTTTTCTAGTATCAGCTTCTGGCTGTCAATACTAGCAATGATGTGCAAATACCATTAGGTAGACTGTTCCGGAACATTCAAGTATTTGTATGGATACAGCTATGATCGATGCCGTGCACGAATGAAACACTAACTCAGAGAAAAACTTCTGGTTTTTTCAATGTAGTGTGTTTTGTTGCACTGTCTACCGGACAAATATTATCTTCAGTTTCATACATTCCATGATTCATATAGCAAGTAATAATAAACTCACATAACTAGTTAATCGCATCATAAAAATAAAACAGGAGAACAGCAAAACAATTTACCATTCAAAACAAATATAACACGCAAACACGAGATACGGGGGATAAAATAATAAGTCTAACATCAAACAAAATATCGAAAATTGAACTAAATCTTAAACTCATAAAAGTAGTTGTTGGTCTTCTAAACCATGCTTGGTAATTCGCCTAATTTCCAAACAAAATGCCTTCTCAAGCACCTCTCCTGGGGTAGTTATTTTCATCTCTACTGGAAAACATATTATATTTACCTCTTCTGGAGGGATTTTGATTGACTAATCTAGCATTTATTTCAGGCATTGGGTGTATGATCATCTACTGGTGATCATCCATGTCTAATGGGGATATAATGGCTCAAAAAATAAGAGCATATGCCATATCCATCAGTGATATCTTATGTCCGACTTTGATAGCATCACCAAGCCTTTTAGACTGTGTAAAGATCGATTTAGCAATAACAATCAAACAAAAATAGAACTTCGGGTTCTCAATATCCGATGACAAAGTATAATGAAAAATTGGCCAATTAAAAAATGAGAACTTCGGGTTCTCAGAATTGCTGGTTCTATCAAAGCTTCAGGTTTGAATCACAACTTCCGGTTCTGTCAAAACTTCAGGTTTGATTCCATGACCTTCGTATCAATCTACACTACTTTGAATCAAAGCTCCAAGTTTGATTATGAATATAAATCTTCATGTTCATATTCCAAATCTTAGAACTTCTAGTTCTAGATAATTTATGGATCTTCAGGTCCAGGTTATTCAGTTGATATAGAACTTCAGGTTCTATTATATACAACTACTGTTTCTGGCAATAACAAATTCATCAAAACTAAAGTTTCATATAATCATATAGTGATAATTATACCGAAGTAATTATATCAAGCATGTGGTACAATGTTATAAAATATATAAAAATAAATGTATGTAAGAAACAGAAATAAAAGGTAGAACTTCAGGTTCTTAACGTCCAATTAAAGATAATAATAAAAATGTGATGAAGAATTGAGAAATTGAAGTTTAGAACATTGGGTTCTCAACTTAAGAATCAGAACTTCTGGTTCTAAATTAGAGTAGTTCATAAATCTTTCAATACAAATTAGAACTTCAGGTTCTAGATTAGGATAATTCATGGATCTTCAAGTTCGGGTTAAAACTTCTGGTTCTAAATTAAAATAACATACAGAACTGCAGGTTCAGGTTATTTATTCGATATAGAGCTTCTAGTTCTAAGTATCAAATGAAACTTCGAGTACATATTGTGGATTTGAAAACTTCTAGTTTTAGAGTAAAATAACCAACGGATCTTCTGGTCCGGATTCAAACGAACTTCTGGTTCATAGGCTAAAATAATTTACGGAATCTCGAGTCCTAGTTATTGATTTCATATAGAACTTTTAATTTTAAATATCATATGGAACTTCGGGTTCCAATTACTTGTATAGAACTTCTGGTTCTATTTATGATTCATGATTTTCAATATTATAATCTCCTTTTGATAAGAGAAAATAAATCATTTATCATAAGAATTAAAAATATAAATACTTGCAGATTTAAAAGTAATAAAGATAATTGCAGATTATCAAACTAATAAAAGGTCATAAAATAAGAAAAAAATACTTAACCTTTGAATTGTCCTCCTTTTGGTGCCGATGTGTAGATCTGCTTGCGAGCTTTCCATAGGTACAAACGGATCTCCGATCGGACTCCGAATCGTCAAGATATCGCAGAAACAAGTTTCTGCCATCGATCCTGTCAAATCTGCCTATAACCGTACCTAGATGCTTGCACTGCACTGTTTAACTGGTCTTTTGGAACCGAATCAGATCAGATCTGACCCAAACTAGGCCTGGTTGTACTGGATTTCATTGTAAAAAAAAAAACAGTTTGACTTGGGATCTTAATGCTGGATTGGGCTGCTTAAAACGGGTCAACTTGACTCGATTCGGACAGGACCTGGGTTAAAAAACAGGTAGACCTATCATCTTCCTCCCTGGATCTTGTGACAAAACCAAGCAAGAAAAAGGAAAAAAAATAGCCCCTCCTTTCCTCGAGTCTAGTGAGTGGTGGACGGCGAGGTGCACTCCGTCGATGAGGTTGGCCTTGGCAGGGTCGGAAACTATTCATTCTCTGACCAAAGCGAAGGTCAGATGCCTGGACTTGGCGCTCGCTTCGACGATGAATTTTCTGATGTAGCCGGTCCTGCCGATCGTATGGGCCACCACCACCGGTGAAAGGGGCTTCCAGAGCTCCAGATCCGTCTTTGGCGCCTCCACAATTTGCGTCGCCCATGAGATCAGCATCCGTCGCGAGCAAGAGCGTCAACGTGAGCCATGGGTAAGGTAAGGCGTTTAGGACCGTCATGTTGTAGATGTTGAACACCACATTCAAAGCCCACCACGTTGCGGAGTAGATCCTAATCATCACCTTCTTTGAGAATCTCTGTAGGCTCGGTAGAACCCAAGGAAAGGAAGAGAACAAGATGAGTTCTAAAGCCAGAAGAAGGGGGGGTGGCTCCTTTTGTACGTACACAAGGATGAAAAAAAGGGTTAATAGAGCATGCTGATAACGTGTTATAATACAAAACAGAAGAGTAGAGGGAGGGAGAGAGAGAGCTCTTATTAATGAGATCGGTGTGTGTACATAATAGGGGGGAGGAGGATCTTATTTATAGAATAGTATTGCTTCCTCCCCAAGCAACCTAATAGGAAAAAACCCTAAACCTTAGTGATCACGTTATCTCATGTGGGTCCCAATGTGGGATCCACCTATGATAATAACATCTTATAACAAACAACATATATTTTTAAAAAGCCCAAATAAATTCTTTTAGTCAGCCAAACCTAACAAGCCTTAACAAGTTAAGCTTTAGCTAAGTGAAGGCTAGCTTGAGCTTGACTCATGACATAATTATGTCGAGCCAATAAGCCCAATAGAACTAAGTCTGATAGTGGTGGTTTTGTCTTGCACCATATCTTTTTCAGAGCATTGGAAGATTAATATGTGGGTTAATAGATTTGCCACAAAAGGTAGATACAGAATTGCCCCATGTTATCTATTTTTATGATAGAGAAATGAATTTGTCATCTATTCGATTAACAAATTGTTGGCATGCGGGCTCATGACCCACATTTGATGGCTACAAAAGAGCCTCGTAAACTCATTAGAATAATATATTGACTCACTCTACAACTTTATGATTCAATTACACAGGAAGCTCTCATTCCATCATCATTGAAAATATATGGTAAAAGGATGTTTTCTTCATATGATTCATAGAGAAAAACACACCCACAAAGCAATCTGAAAAATTGAGCAATATTAGTGATTCCCAGCCTAGCGGCACCCTATTGTCTCTCATTTGCAACTTTCTTTCTTTTGTTTTCCGTCACTGGTATTAGAGTAGAAGAAGACCCGATTCCTGCTTTTTCCCCTACAAAGAAATGAAGAAACGAAGTTCATGCAAAGTTGCAAATAGGAGAAAGGAGAAGCAACATGGAGGGACAGCAATCCCGAGGGACACACGTTATAGCCTCATCCTCCACACCCCCCCCCCCAAACCCCCCGCCCCCAAACCCCCCGCCCCCCAACGAGTCATAATCACAATATAAAAAGGATTTTTCCTTCTCGGTGTTTGCACCAAGGAGCTAATTAGTCTTTTTTATTATATATATATACATATATTTTAATTTCTATATTACCTAGGGTAGTAGGTAGCAGTCACAGCAAAAGCATAATACCTAGGCTTATAGGTAGGACTGTCACAACAAAAGTGTAAAACAGTCCATAAATATATATATGGGGCCTTTTCCTGTGCATATGGCCCTCATAGACTTTTAATGCACACTCTTTGGTGGGGCCCACTGTGGACCCCACCAACGGATGAGACTGGGAGGTTTGGAAAGATCTATGTGAAAGCACCCTACATATCAAATTTGGTCTCAATCACATATTCCTAACCCCTTCATCCATGGCTCATAAATTAATTCCATTCGGATTGGTTTCTAGTCGATCCAACAGTCCAATAAATTCGGATCTGACCAAAAGTTGGGGCGAGTTGCTATCATGGGGTCGCATGTGTGTTGCAAGGTTTGGATTGAGTGATAGATGGGCCCCACTTAGATGTCACAACGAAAAAAATGGTGAGGGACGGATGCGTATGAAGATTCTCCTATATATATTTATTTAGTCTTATATTCTGGTATACCTCATCACAACCCAAATCCTGGACTAGTATTAACTAGCAAGACAAATTGCTGGACTACTACAGCTATTTGTTTCTTATACGCTGCTTGTCGGTTCCTATTACTATATTATTTACTTTTGCATATTACTTACTAATTTTAGGATTCCATATGCCCTAAAATTAGACAAACTCATATTAAGTAAAAATCTTACTATAGTTGAAATTAAGAAATTTGAAGATGATGAGATTGGACATAGTACCTTACTAACTTTCATGCAAAACGTTTTGATTAAGATTTTTGAAAAATATTCAACTACAAAAGAAATGATGGAGGCAATTGCAAAAAAATATGACGCTGCCTCTGACACTCACATACAATTTCTTTTAGAACAATATAACTCCTACAAAATGAATGAAGGGGAGAGGTTTTCTTCTTTTCCATCCTGGCGTATATTGTTCTTAATTTTATTTGACAATCTCTTTAAGTATTTTTACATGTTAATATAATGTTATTCTTCTTAAAATTGCTCTTCTTTTCTTATGGTTTGTCTGGATATTTTATTAACGTTTCTTGTGCTTGGATTGACAACCCAAGATACTAGGATCATATTTGAAGAAATCATGAACACGGTTTAAAAGAAAATTTTGAAAAGATAACTTTACTGACTTTACCGCCTTTACTACCTTTACTACATTTAAATTCCAGCACTACTACATTTAAATTTCTATTTTTCTACCTTTAAATTTCTGCACCTTTTTAAATTTTTCTGCACTTTTTTTTATTTTCTTTCACTTTTGTTATTTTTCTTGTTATGTTCATGTTGATTTTAAGTTTTATTTTTGCATAGTTTGATTGTTAGATTAGAATTCATTGCATGTTTTTCACATTATAGGATTTTGTGCATATTTAAGTTGTTGAAAATTAAGCTTTCAAATCTAAACCTAATGATTAAATTCGGACTCAATATACAAACAACATAACTCAACACAGTTTCAGCAAACTACAGAAATTGTTTTTGGCAAAAAGTTCGAAGTGGGTAGACCAGTCAAATCATAATATTTTTCTTTGAAACTTGCGAATATTAAAGTTTAGGATGTGGTCTTTTATTTCCTATTATTTTAGATCAAAATAATTTCGGCAAGTTTGTAAAACAGAGGCTTAAACTTTGCCAATCAGTCAACTCAGATTAGAATTTCTGCACAGAATTTTGTAAAGTTGTCATGTTCATGTGTTCATAACTTTTCTGTTTTAGATCATTTTTCACTTTTTTTTTTAGTTTCTTGCATCAGTAGAGCATTAGTTTCAACTATTAAACTTAGATTTATGATGTATTAGAATAGTTCAAATCATGAATAAAATTTGCATCAACATACTAGTTTCCCAGATTTAAAATTTTTCAGCATCTCATAACATGCATTGCTTTACTAAATTTACTAACTTTCTAATTTTAAATTTGTTTCTAGTTTTATGTTTTTAATTATTTTAGATAATTTCCAGAATTAAAATATCTTTATAAACTTGTTTTAATTGAAGATTTTAAATTGGAAAGTTTTCTAGTTTTGGAAATTCTAACGTATGAAAGTTTTTAATTTTAGGATTCTAATTTTAGAAAGTAAGTTTGTTTTCTAACTTTAATTGTTTATTACTAACTTTGCTTGATTGGTTTTTACTAATTTTGGTTTGTTTCTAATTTAGTTTAGTTTAGTTTCTACTTTAGTTGTTAATTTTATTTTGAGTAACTTGTTACTTTTGGAAGTTCTAACTTGTATGTTATTTTGTAGTAACCTAGCTTTTTTTTTTAGGAATTTTTAGATTTAGATTTTTAGTTTTAGGAAAGTTTCATTTTATTTGTTTGTAATTAATTTAATTTTGCAAGTAAGAATGGTTGTATTTGTTAGTTTTTTAAATTAGGCTAGTTTTAGATTTTCATTTAGGGCAGCTGCAAGTTGAAAAGGTAACCTTAAAACACATTGCTCCATGTGGATCAACCTGGTCTCACCAATTTATTATTGCATCGTGGTTCTGCACTTGGAACTCACGAACAACATCTTTCATTCCCCCAACATTTCTTATTATATAACCCTCCATGAAGAACCATTGAATAGGGGCATATTTGAGTTTTCAACTCCTTGTCTCGATCATGCCTTCAATCATAAAATTTATGAATTTATTGAAATAACCATAAAATTCTGAGGATATTTGCTACCTTTTCCTTTTTTTGATTTATGATAATTGCTAGAAATGATATTGTTTCCATTAACATAATCTTGCTATAAAATAAATTGTCTTGAGAATTATTGTCAAAGATTATGAAAGGTTGGATTTGTACAAAGACTCGATAATGTATGATTTGATTCGTGGATCTAACCTTCCCTCTATCAACCTTCCCCACATTTGCACATTTGAAATTGTGAGTTTTTTGGATTTTGTTACATGCACACCATTGACCTCAAGGCATTATCTAAAGTATGGGCAACGCAATGCGGTGACACTCAGATGCAAATATTTAGCCCTCTATTTTTTATATGACACTGAGATTGGAACCCTTTTGTGTGTTGTCACTAGACTACAACTTAGCCCATTTATGTGTCCTTACTGAAACTTTTGGGATTATGCCCAATAATGGTATGTTGCTGAAGCTCTTCAAATGATGCCCAACAGTAACAAAAATGCTTGAAATTGAATTATTGAAGTTATGGGTTAACATTCCATCAGTAACATTAAATGTGTGTTTGATTAATACTAAGGATATGCCTTCCTAGACTCATGATTTTGCCTTAAGATTTGTGTCACATCCGTATTTGGTATTTTGGCTGGATCTATTTCTCTTATTATTATAGTTTGAGTAATTATGCACTCACACTCCACACCATCCATAATTTATCATGCCATTTATTTGCTACTAGTTCTCTTGTTGCCATGATTTAAGAAATTATGGACTTACCCCTTCAAATGTTGCTATTCAAACTCTGTGACTTAAATTGTGATATTTTTTATTAGTTGCTTGATTATCGTGCTTATTGCTTCAATTTTGTACAATCCTATAACTTTTCTAAAATTTAAACTTTTGTCAATTCGTAGTGGATGTGATCCTATTATTTGAATTTATTGCCTCTAAAATTGTTCCTTTTTGTTTATTGTTACCTTGTTCGCACCTATGAACTGTGACTATAAGAACTTCTTTTGACTATTCTGCATTTGCTATGGTTTCTTAGTTTGTCTACTTGTTGATTTTACTTATTGTTTTTCCGCACATTTTGAGGTTGAGTTGAAAACTGAGAAAATTTAGCTTGCATCTAGGGACGGGACTATGATGAGTTGTGAGAACATCTGCATTAGTAAAACAAACAATGCTCAAAGTTTAACATGGTTCGGCTTATTGGCCTACGTCCACGTAGAAGTTTTCCCACACATTTAAATGTGGTGCTGTCCATTCTTATAGGAGCAGTTGTGTTACAAACAGAGAATCTCAAGGATTCTTTGTACATGCTTGAATTAACACAATCATGGATTTGCTTAGGTGTGATAGAGATAATGTAGGATCTGTGATCTGGTAGTTGACCAAGAGGATCAAAGATTGATCATGCTGACTAGACCATAGGGATAATGTAGGATCTTATGATCTTGATCCTCTAATACCCCCCTTCAAGATTATGGGCGATTGAGAACCTTCAGCCTTGATGTGAAAGTAGAATGCTTTTGAGATGACAACCCTTTAGTGAAGATGTCTGCAACCTGGTCCACAGTTGATAAATACTTCACTTGTATGGACTTCTGAGCAATCAGCTTTCAAACAAAATGAAAATCAAATTCTACATGCTTTATTTTTGAGTGAAAGACTAAATTTGCTGTGATAGATTACACTTAAATTATCACACTACAAAGGACTTCTATGGTGGCATTAGCTAAACCCTTATATTTAGCTTCAGTGCTTGATCGGGCAATTGTGGATTACTGCTTGGAACTCCAAGAAATGAGATTTGGACCAAGATACACTCCATATCCAGAAGTTGATCTACAATCATCAATGCAACCTACCCAGTTTGCATCTGTGAATGTGTGAAGAGTTGCAGTAGTGAAAGGTTGTACGAGCAAACCATACTAAATCATATGTTTGAGATAACAAAGAATTCTCTTTACGGCTACCCCATGATCACTTGTGGGGCAATGCATAGGCTGACATACTTTCTTTACTACAAAGACAACTCAGGCCTTGTTAGTGACAAATACTATAGATCACCCATAATGCTTCTATATTCTATTCCATCAATATGTATTGGTGTGCCTAAGTATTTTGATAGAGTATTCTTGCTTACAATTGGTATAAGACTTGGCTTTGCTCCATCCATGTTTTATCATAGTAACAAGTCTCGAATATATCTATTTGTGAAAGATGTAGATTTAGCCCATGTTTTATGACCTTTGCACCTAGAAAGTAATGTAATGGCCAAGGTCCTTGATGGCAAAGTCTTAATGAAGAGACTGCATTAAGCAATCAATATCTTCCTGATGGGACCCTACTAGGATGATATCATCTACATAAATTAGGATGAGAAAACCATGTTGCCCATATGCCAAATAAACAATGATAAGTCAATTTTTGTAAAGCCTAATTCTATCAGATGATTGCTCAAGCGAGTAAATCATGCTCATGGAGCTTGTTTGAGCTCATACAATGATTTCTAAATATTGATTATCATCAACTATATATTGCAATATGAAACACTAACAAAGGCCAATCCTTTTTTTTATTTGAGTATTTGGTATTGATTCATATATTCCATGACATAGGTCAATATTTTGGTAAGTTTGTGTTAAATATTTTATATTAATTATATGTTCTTATTTATGATCTTCTAGATTAACATTACTATCACATTTACTATGTTTTCTAATGATTTTGTAGCGAAATAATAAAAAGTTTGTAAAATGTAATGAAACAGTATAATTTAAAGATGAGTCAACTATAGAATAAAGGTTTATAATATTATTTTGCTTCATAATATTGAATTTCTTATTTTAAATATATGCAGTTGTAGGCATTATGTCACAGTGTACGTCATCATCACCTTCCGCATGTACTGTTCAGGGTAGCTCTCATTAGCATATATATTGCAACTGAATTAATTATAATAGTTATAATATTCCTCATTAAGATTTGCTAATGGTGGCATATTTGTGATAGGTGTACTTCCCCTAATCATATTTGGGGAATATGGGCAGCCTATCAGAGACAACCCAGTGCAGTTGAGTACTAAGATAGGAAATGTTGTGACGACGCATGTGTCACCAATTTACACTAGCTGGATTGAAGTGCCTAATGAGCTTAAAGAGCTAGTCTGGGAGATTGTTAGTGTAAATAATGATTTTGAATTTGCAAACTAGAGAACACTAAGCACAATATTTACGTTATTATCGCTACATGGCTTAAGACGGTTATGTTGATCACACTAATCTGTTATGGCTGTTTTGATTCATGTTGATCATACTATGGCTTTTGTACCATACCGCATGTATAATGGTGCGGCAATATGAATGGTGTTAATGGTATGCATAGTAGAATCCTTCTTGGTTCATGGCTGCTAATTCTTTCATCATTGCCCATAGCCCACTAACACACAAATCAGTTTTGTTTAGTGATGAATAAATTGAAAAAGATGAAGTTAGAATGTGTCACACAGAATTTATAGTGGCACAGTATCAAGGTTGTTATAAATATATAGATCTATATTAGCTATCAAGGTCCTATTTTTTTAGAACTATTCTAATAATTAAATGAAGCAAATGACCAAGAACTTAAGTGTATGCTATTTGATTCTTCTTTTTTGCAGCACTCGTTTGATATTCCAGAATCCTTCAAAAAGTTCATATTCAAAAGAGCCAACATTTTATGGAAAGATTGGAAGTCCACTCTCCGGCTGAAAGTTTTAGACAAGTATGAAACGGATGCAGAGAGAAAGGCCAACATACCCAAGGGTGTCAAGAAGAAGATTGGGAGAGGTTTGTTGACATCAACTCGACACCTAAGGCCTAAGCTCTTAGAAAAAGGGGGAAGGTTACTAGGAAAGCGGTGAAGTGCCTTACATACTTCTGGTAGGATAGAACAAGCATCGGTGGCAGTGAATTTGGTAAGTATTATTGACTTTAATTGATGTTACTTTACTATTATACTATATTTTAGTCTTAATATTTTGTTCTTTCTTTTACAGTCGCAACAAAATCTTGATGGTTTTGTCACTTGAACGCAACTATATCTTGTCACTCATGCTGAGAAGGATGGTACTATTGAGAACCAATATTTGGTGAGAAAGTCTGCATGAGTTGTTTGAGGTTTTTTTTATTATTATTATGTGTATACATGCTTGTGAGGTTTTATGAATGTTGTCGTTTCCCCATATGATGTTTAGAGCCTTTGGTGCTTGTAAATTTCTTGGTTTACTTTAACCATGTGATGATCATCCTATTATTTTAAAAAAAAATTCAATCATATCATCCTTCGATCAAAACCATATCATTAAAAGAACAAATGCATTCAGAATTTATTTCTATACATTTATACACAAGATGGATCAAAGCTTAAGAAAAGCTTTGAAAGAGAAATTTGTGAAATAACTACTACGAGCTTTTGCAATTAGATCAATTAAAGTTTTTAAAACACTTTTGCCAATACCAAAGTATTTCAAGTTAAAGAACTACTGCTCATATACCTGGTGTTTGACAATAGTTCACAAGAATATTCTTTTGTCTTAGTAGGAATATGAATAAGGGTTACGAATACAACCACAATTTTTATTAACAAATTGTGAAGGCTCCAAGAATGATTGTTTAGTCTCTGTTATCATAGTGACTGTGAATTTATATGAAACACACACATATGATAAATCTTATTGTACCCTCTTTTACTGGAGATAAGTTTTTATAGTGGATCAAGGATCTTCCTTTTTCAAAAGAGGGTTTTTTTCCCCCTCATTTCAATTTGCTATGGGGAATTTGGTTGAATACACTTGCTGACACTCATTATTTATCACTTTCTTTCTTCCTATAGATTGTTAATTTTCAGGATGATTGATTTGTTTGGAATAAATATGCCAAGATTAATTTCACCACAAGATTTTATTACTTTGTAGGATGACATTCATAATCTGATTGATGATGACCCCACCATTGTGGAAAAAGACCTTGACCATGATCCGGTGGTATTGGTAGGTGAATTATCTTCTATTCTTATATAGATTTCTTATAGATAATTAATATTTAGAAATCATGTAGTATCATGTTGTGAGTAGATGTTGACGTTATTCTCCTTTTTCATAGGCTCTTGGCCTTGATAATTGAGGCCGTGTGCGAGGCATGGGTATGGGTGTCTCCAAAACTATGCTCCATCATTCTACTCCATACTAAAGATATGAGCAGGCATCACAGGCAACCATTGAAGCTATTGTGGATGAGTTAAGGGAACAAAACATTCAGCTTAGGAAACAATTGGAAGAGGAATTTAAGGAACATAAGCGGATGGAGAAGCGGATCCTTTCATGCCTTTCCTAAGGTTGGATACAGATGTAACCGTCTAGTGATTACTGTGGTTCTTCTTAAGTAAAATTTTTTATTTTATATAAATAGTAGATACCTTAACTTATTTAAGTGTTTGAATCAAGAAATTACTAAATTCATGTATTTTTAATGTTTGTAGGTAAGGCATGACCTCCCACCTCAGACACGACACTGTAGATTGATGCATCTTACGCAGAAGTCTATAGGTATCGCTTATGGTAGAGTAATGGGTCTTTTGACTAAGGAGGAAGAATGTTATAAGTTTGTTGAGGGAAGCGTGGAGTTGATGGGCGGAGGCAAGAGACTTCAAGATCTTACTCCTGGTGATATTATTGATTGGCCCATCTTTAGGAGCCCATTTATTTAGCTCTTGGTCTCCTATGCCCAAAACATTTACTCATGAGGTGAGTTTGAGCATCTTTTTTAACATTCCAGATCCTCTTTTCTTTTTCTTTCTTTCTTTTTTTAATGTTTTCTAGTTATGGCTATTAGTTGTGTCTTTTTTTAAGACATACGTCAAAGTAGAAAAACAAATGGTTGTGACCTTCCAATTAGTAATTGTGAAAAAGAAAATAAATGAGAGAGAATCAGATTATCAGAATATCCCTTTTACATGGTAGTTTCATGTCATATGTTGCATATAAGAAAAATTAGCCTAATAAGAGTCCATCAGGGGATAATCTAGCTCGTTAAGGGTTTTGAAGCCTAAACATGGATCTTCTTTAGACAAGCTAACACTCTCTTTTAGCATATCATCTCAGACGATATTTCTTTGATATCTCTTTTATTGGAGCTGCCCTTGAATGTTTTTTCCTTTCTTCACATTTTTAAGCTACAACTATTATTAAAAAAATTCACATTATATGAGCTATGCAAGTGAGTCAAGGAGGACCCAGAACCAAAGGGACCTTGCAGAAAGAAAGGGTTAGACAACCTTATCAAGGCAGAATATGAAATGACCCATGGGAGGAACTGTATGAGAGCCATCTTTAGATTTTCTTTTATGGGCTGATTTCTGATTGTCTAGTGCTCCACATCAATGTTGGCATTTCCATCTTAAGTCACATGTATTTTCTCTCCTCATTTCTACCTAAATGAAATGACTTAAGATGTTGCCCATTTTGCTATGGGTGTGGTAAGAGCAGAAAAGCAGTAGCCTGCGCAGTGCAATTCCTATTTATTGTGCCATTAAGAACATAAGTGCTATCCTTTCTATCAGAAGTATAGGTTTGCTAGTGTTTTCATGATTAAGTGTTTAAGCAGTTCTTAGCTTTTGGTGTGAGTTCTTTTGAATAAGCCTCTTTTTTTTTTTTTGGGTAGAAGTACTTCTGAATAGTTGGTGTTTGCAACATTTAATGTGAATGATTGGACTACCTGAGTATGAGAAAATTAGGATTTATGCGTTGTTGATTTGAATCTAACATGCCAAAGGTTGACTTTAGATTCCAGCCTGTAGTTTATTAGTTATTTATTAACTTGGTTTTGGATTTTTCTAGGTGGGAATTGATATCAAGAAGGCACCCAAATAGGACAGCTGAAGAGGCAGAGAGATACGAAAAAAGTCACATGTTAGTGAGTACATGAGAGCAAAGCCATCTCTGAAGTTGGCAATGATATCTTAATCAATGGATAAATGTTGACTTTCTTTTGGGATTAGCGATAATTTCATATTATATTTCCATTTTCTTATCACAGTATTATGAGAGAACAAAAGAAGAAAGGAAAACATGGCCAATTTGCCATGTAGACAAATTGGTTGTTGGATCAAGATCTAAAGGGATAGGAGTTCAAATCAAACCATATGTTCCAAAAGATCATACATATTAGTGGATGAATCTATATAAGCTACCAGCAAATCTGATCATTTTTTCATTACAGGAGGTAGGAACAATTGAACTGGAGGCAGTGGAGAGACCAGAACGTGATCTGCCAATAGCTATAGTTTAGCTACACATCATGCTGGGGTTTAGAATTGATGACAGTTCTTTAACCAGGCTCATTAGGAGAAGGGGCCCAAGGACAACCCTAATGTTATGGCAAGAATATCCTCCACAGGGTCAATAATAAGCAATATTAGATGGCAACTCCCCCAATCACAAGGCCAGCTAATATCAGTGGCTCCTTCCTTCTTTTTACTTGAAGCCCATGTGGCATGTCCCATCACTCATGTATTTTTATCCTAGTAGCATTTTTTTTAAAAAAATCAAGGCTTTATTCGAAACCTTAATGGCATGTGAATATGTGAATATGTGATCCTTTACAAATGTGGCTATAGTTTATAATATTAATATTATTTATATTAATATGTATGGACTATGAGTTCGAATTTCAAAGTTAAAAAAGCATATGTCTAGCATCAACGATGTTAAGACTAAAAAAAACAAAACAACTGCTGTAGTTTATTAAGAATGATGGCCTAAAAGTCGTCATTAACAGTAAACTACAGTAAGTATTTCCATTGTAAGTTTTAATAAAAACAACGGCTATTTTTTTAATGTACGACGGCTCGAGCTATCGCAAAATATAACGGCCAGCAGACTATCGGTAATTTCTTCAATTTACGATGGCCTTGGGGCCATCATGTAATGAAAACGACTTTGATTTGGTTTTTACGATGGCCTTGTTGGTGATGTTGGCAGTCGTTTGTTAACAAAAATGATGGCTTAGGGTTGTCGTTTGTTAATAAAAATGACAGCTAGAGTTGGACATTGGTTTGGGCTTTTCATGACCATTAGTTGTGTCCCAAGATTGTGCATTTTCTGCTAGGAGGTCTAAGTAACCCCTTGCTTCATCAAGATCATTATCCATAAATTCGCTATTACATATCATTTCAACAAATTGCCGATTTGGAGAGGTCGGCCGATCATAGAAAAAACTGATGACTCTCTATACCTCAAAGCCATGATATGGGTAGGCTAGAAGTAATTCTTGAAATCTGTCTCCCGATTTATGAAAAATCTTTTTTTTCCTTTTTGGGTGGGACGGGGTATGACTCTCCATACCTCCTAAGCGCATTATGTAATTTTGTGAGTTGGGAAAAACTTTTTCAAGAATTTCCTATTTATCTCACTCTATGAATCAATTGTCCTATCTCTAAGTGAGTGGAACCATGTCATATAGGCATGAAGTTTCAAAAGTAATTATATTACCCTTGGTTTTATCAAAAAAGTGCTGCCTTGCTCAGAAGTAACATGGACAAGGGAGTGCTCACCCATATTGGTTGTCAATAGTCCCACAAAGTCCTAATTGGAGGCCGGTTGTTGATATTAATGGGGCAAGATTAATAGGATTGATAGAATTGACCCCATTATTGCTATTTGTCATCATGCTAGCAACTATGTATGAGCCCCAAGATTCTGGTTTCTCTTGAAACAAGTTAATCAGATTCCTAATGATTCTAGTTTCTCTTGAAACAGTTAATTAGATTCTTAATGACTGATGATTCTGAATCATCTTCACTCATATAATTTGCAATCTAAACCATTGGATCTTGAAGTGTTAATTTGAGTCATCCAATGTTACAGTTGGACCCTTTCTTTCTACATGAAAACCCTTGGAAATAATTGAGCACTTCACATAATCAGGTCTAAGATAATTAGGCTTTTAGCCCAAACTATGCCCTGAGTGGGCTAGGATTCAACAACTAGAGGTAACACAATCAGTTTTTTTTTTTAAATTCCATTTTCTGATGTCCACCTCCTGTTAGATGCTTTAGAAGGGACTCTTTGAGGTCTGGTGTAGTTTGGGCCCTAATATGTATCTGAATGTGAAGATGTGGAGGCAGATGGAGTTGAACCCTCTTGCTTGGACCCAAATTCAAATGCAATAAACTGAATTGTACACCTTGATATGGATAACCTAAAAAAAAGTTGTATTTTATATTTTACGATTAGTATAAATGTAAATAGTGTGGACCTTGTGTTATTTTCAAGTTAAGTGGCCGAGATTGGAATATCGAGAATGCCGGATATGATCAATCTAAGGCACTTGTGCATTCACAATGTCAATAACTAGGGATCGCATATGCTCGACTGTAAGGTCATTAGGTTGAGGTACGACTTCATAATAGGTCCAATTAGCTAATGGGAAGGATGACAGCCCTTCAACTAGCACGTTTCTACACTTGGTCTTGGACTCTTGGGTACGACATTCATGAGACCGGAGTTGTCCTGGCCCGACCCCGTTTCCAATTCATGAGTTCCAGTCCAGGTTTGGATTGAACATGGGGCCTAGAGTAGGTTCCCAGTCCACCTGTTGGAGAAATGGTCAGGCCAGGGCCGACCCATGTTAAGCTTATTAGTGGACACTGATCCATAGATGTGTGAACGGGCAGGGCTGGGATGGGCTGAAGCATATCCAACCCTGCCCGTCTTTAGACTCACAAGCCTAAGCCCTGCCCAAGCCTGATCTAGTCCTCAACTACTTAAGCCTACCTAGCCCATATATAATATGAGGCCCGAGCTCGCTCTCTTTCTTTCCGAAGAAGATAGTTCAGTCTCTAACAATACCCATTTAATTGTAGTATACATCCCTAACATTTCTCTTTCTCTTAAATCTTATCCCTAAATTCTCTCTCTTCAAGTGCCTCTCTCTCTATCTCTCTCTCTCTCCAATCACAAATTTAACGCAATAGAATTCATCCAACCGGCCGGGCCATGCTTTCAATCACTTAACATTGGACTGGCTCTCTCTCTCTCTCTCTCTCTCAAATTTAACGCAATAGCATTCCTCCAACTGGCCGGGCCATGCTTCCAATCACTTAACAATGGACTGGCCTAAAATTAAACAGTCTAAGAACCTAAATCTAGGCCCATTTCAAATAGAAGAATTGGGGCCAAATCCGGCCCAAATTGCATGGCTTGGCCCATCAATTTGGCCCTGAGATAGGGGTCTGGCTTGGCTGTCAAAAAGCCCTTAAAATGAAGTCTTTTATTTTTAAGGAAAAGCCCTTGGGCGGGGCTTGGACACCTTTTTGCAGGCCCTGAAATTTGAGGGCTGTGTATGGACAATACTAGCTTGCCCCAGCCCGACCCTTGCCCTACCTCTTCTACTTTTCTTTATTTTATATAATATATATTTTCACAGGTTAGTATATACTGAAATTCCCTCTTAACAATTACTTAGAAATTGTAAATTGGGGTTATGAAGTTAATTTCGTAGCAGTATACCCATTACGAAATATAATAAAAAAGAATACATATATATACATAGTTCATTTTCCCTCTATTTAAAAATTAAAGCTATCTATTATAAATGGTGGACTCAGGATTTCGTGGTGTGGGCTATGGTAAATTGAAGAGGTTAAATAATAAAATCAACTTTTTTATTGTCTAATATAAGGGGGCTTCTCGAATCACCCTAGTGCGATAGCAATTCTGCGACAATGCATGGGTCCTCCCCTGTGCATTATAGTTAATGTATAAGCAATAAGTGTTTCACGGTTTCTTTCTATCCCTTTCCCTAGTTTTAATGTTCCTTATTTAGATTTTTTTTTATATTCCTACTAGTGAAAAGGGGGTGCACTCCTATTAATATGGGTATACTTTTTTTCTTTGATAGAGTAACTTGAGATGCCAACCAGTTCTAAATCACAGTTTGTATGTACATGAAACTTTAAGGTATAGGGTGATTCAAATATCCTTTTAATTAGATGATTATTACTCTCAATTTTTTTAATTAAAAAAATACTTAGTAGTCATGTCAGTGTTAAGTTGAAAGTAATGTCAATTAATAAAAGGTAAGTGAATGTGAATAGTTTAGATTTCTCAAAGATGAAACTCTGCTCGATTGATTTGATACATTTAAGTTTTTGTTAAAGGTGAGAGATAGAATAAATTCTTTCATCATTTTTATTTTTGAAAAAAAATAATAAAATAAAATAAAATAAAATAACATGTATGTCTAAAATCCAAGCAACCAAAGTATATATGCTTTTGCTCAAAGAAAGCTTTTAGAGACAGCATTCTATTCTTCAAATATTTTCTTAGTGATCCCTTTGCAATAGAAGTAAGACAAGATAACGCTTGGTTGAGACTTAACACTTGGTAACAATGCAAAAAACTATGGTTTTCTTGTTTTGAAGCCTTGAACCCTTGCTCTAGCCTTAGTAGTGTAGGCCCTCTGAAGGCTTTGGCCCCCGAGGGCCTAGCACTGCATATAACAAGGATAGGGTAAGGACAAACATAGGCCCGGCCCTTTGATACCTCAAGTGCCTGGTTTGGTCCTAGGCCAGCCCAACCCTTGAGCACCCTTACTGATCCAGGATTCAAGTATAAGTATGGATTAGAGGTCTAGAACAGAAAAGAAAGAAAGAGATTTTATATGGTGCGTGCATGCTTCTTTTTTTTTATATATAATTTTATTTGGCCTTTTAGAAGTCAAGCAGGTTTGTGACCCTGAGCTCAGATCTGAGTGGAGCCCATCGCACCCAGAGATGTCCGAGTGTTGCCCATTGGACCAAGACGCACGCATGTTCGATGCCCACCAAAATGGAATCAGTTTATGTTTGATGCGAGCCTGGTTTAGACCCATTAACAGCCTTATTAGTTCATTCATTTACACATTTGTTTACTACTCAAATCTTTTTGTATGTGCAGGACACCCTAAGCTTGTTATTTGCAGTAGCACGCCATGAGTCTCCTCTGATGAGTTGAGTTGGGTTGTTGGGACCCGTACCGTACGATACCACGAGAAAGAGAAAGAAAGGAGAATAAAAGAGGCCCTTCATATTATTTATTTATTACATGTCCTAATTATTATCATTACGAACACCATAGTAGATAGTAGAGTAGTAGTTGTTGCTATTGTTTGCACATAACAAACGACCACAAGCAGCAGCAGTAGTGGGGGAGCAACGACAACAGTAGAATACAGTAGAGTAAGAGCGGCAGGGCCTCATTTTTGTAGGTGGTAGCCTCCACTCATGGAAGGTATGCTTCAGCTCCAAGGTGTTTGAACTCGTCCACAAATGTGGGGAGCAAGTCTTCGTCCGCCAGAGAGTAAATGAAGGTGTCAACAGGGTTGTTACCCATTGGAGTACTGCGCCCGCCGACACGCTGGACAAGGTTGCGGATGTACCGTTTGGCGTAATTTTCGGAGGCATAATCTGTAGGCCCCGCTGTTGGCCACCCACTCACTACGATTATGTCCACCCCCAATCCCTTCCCCCGCAGAGCACAACAAATGCTGTCGATCATGGCATCAAACGCCTCAGTGTACTTGTATTCCCCGTCTTGCATGTAGCTTTCAGCCGGATAGTTGAGAAAACAATTTCTTATGGGTACTTTTTTAGTGATCCTGAGGTAGGGCTTGATTCGGACGAAGAGGGTGATTGAAGTGCTGAGGCCAGAAAGGAAGCGAAGTACCTCCTGGGACTCTACAGTCAAGTTGCATTTGGAAGGAGGGGTGTGCGCTGTGTAAGATTCTCCAAGAAGGATTGTTGGGTTGACAATGGTGGACAACTTAATGGGTGGTTGGAGTAACTTTTGGAGTAAGTTTCCCAAGTTTTTCATGGCGTCCTTAATTGTTGGGAGAGAGAAATTAGCAGATTGAACCACATCGCCGATGCAAACGTGACTGATGATACTTACATTGTTGGTTACGTCTACATAGCTGGTTAAGTAAGTGTCAACCCAGTTTCTGGCATTGTCGTAGTTGGCAAGTGTCTGGAGATCTTTGTAATCGATGCAGAGGACAATTTTCATTTCGGAGCTGAGATTCTGGTCTTTGATCAGGTCAAGAATGGAGATAATATCTTCATTGGGCGGAGAAAAAGATGCCGGAGAAAGCCACATCTTTGAGATGCCGTGGCGCCTGTATTTTTCCAGAACCTGTTCAGCCGGCAGTCGTGCGTTTCTTTTCATTGTCCCGTAACAGAGACCATATGCAGCTTCTGTTGCAGTTGAGTTGCATTGTATTGCATTAGGTTTGAAACAGTACCAACTAGTAGGGGAAAAAAGAAAGAAAGAAAGAAACTACAAAGAAACTAGAGATGACAGACATACATGATTATCAGTAATAAGAACATATACACACATTCATTCCATATGATTTATATTTTACAAAATATTTCACAATGTTGTTTTTCTTTTTTTTTTTTTGAACCTTATTAGGGTTTTAATGGTTTTCTAGTTTTTTTTACTATTAATTGTGATATAGCATAAAAGGTGGTGAGAATAAATTAAATCCCAATACAAACTCTAGACGTACGTCTTTTTCTTTTGATGGTCTTTTTTGGCGTTTTAACAAAATGCTGTGTGTTTTCTATTTTAGTTCGTGGTCAGTTGGGTCGGTTTCTTTTGTAGAGTCCAGCTGCTCATTTTGCCTGTATATTTTGTCATGGGGACTTTTCAAAGCCTACTCTTTCATTCACTATACATATGCCTTTCGTGGGAAAAAAGAATTAAATCCATTAAAAGCTGGTATCTGTGATGTCCAAAACCCTCATGAATCAAGTGAAATGGACTCGGTTCAAGCGGCGTTTAAAAACCTTTCTTTTGACGTTATGAATTGCATTTGAATTTTTGTGGCCACCCTGCTTTGAACAAAACAAACAATAACCATCATCCATAAAATTAAAAATAAAGAAACCCATTAAATCCTCTTCGGACAACTTCTCAAGTCAGTCTGTACTTGAAGGAAGATCCAAATCCAGTCCTCAGATTACACAAACAATTAGAGTAAGATGGTTTGGGTAGCATGCTTTCTTTCATCTACTTTGATTTGTTCCAAGACAACATATAGCAGGGAGAATGGCAGATTTTTTGGTGTATCTATATCGGAGTGCATGGTTAACTCAATCCCAAAGCTCTATATTTGCAAATGCATTAATCTGACTGTCCAAGAGTCTAACTACAACTGTGTGTGTGATAGAGAGAGAGTATAATTACGTTGAGCCAGGGAAGCTCTACCAGTTGCAGTTGTGAATGATGCCATTTCTAGTGCTCTTCGACTACGTCGTACACAGGCAATGAAATGATGACCGGTGAATAAAACAATCAGATCTTCTCGCCTTAAATAGAGAGAAAGGATGAGAAAGCTGTTGGATATCATTTACAGTTGGGAGGTCATAGGAACGTCGGTTGGACGTGACGGATTGGTCGTCACCTGCTACTGGTAGCTGACATCATAATCCATTTGTGTTATCTCGCGAGAATGAATGCACTACCTCATTTTTCGTTTAAGAAATTCACGAGAAGTACGGGCCCACCTGAGCAATCAATTCTGCTTTGTTAAAAATCCATATCTGTCATATCCTAACCTTCACATATCAAGCAATATCACTAATTCTCTTTTGAGTTTAAATCTACATAAGGTAAGTGTGGAAGATTTTCACCCACAAGCAGACAGCATACTGTGTATGTATGCGGTCTAGTTTGTGGAACACAGTTTGATGTATCCTATCAATATTGCTGGTTGGACGATACAAGCGTCTTTTTATGAATGACGATCATGCTAAAGTAAAAAAATAAATATCAATTCCATCACCTTATCCTAGCTCATTATTTAAACAACAGAAAATCTTAAATTGTTTTTTTGTTTTTGTCATTTTTTTCTTTTTTGATATTCAATGTAATCAGAAATAGGGATTGATGAACATGAAATTGGACATTATTGCAGATCCAGAACGGAATTTTAGGAAAAATTTTTCCATATGAATTATTGTATGATATTAAGCTTTTTAAAATAAATGTCTCTCAAAATTTCAGTTTGTTAAAAACTTAGCTAACCTCTATAATATTCATGATGTAAACCACTCTAGCCAATTTCCACGGTGGTGGATTTGGTCAAAACCATTCAAATGTGAAGTTTTCGAATGAGTTCTTGCCTCTTGAGTACTAGACTTGTGTAGTAAATGTCTCAAACGAGATATAGCTCAAATTACAGAGAAATGTGTAACACAAGGAGGCCATGTACTAAAAGTTGAGCATTGAGTAGGAATTATTTTAAGAAGAATCTACCCAACTGTTTCTAATAAAGATTCTTTAATTTCAAGTAATAACCTTCACATGAAAACTAATTTTAAAGATCTACCTAACAGTTTCTAATTCTTAATTGTTTTTATTGAAACAGTTTCTAATTTTAAATATCCTGTTTTCGGGATATATAAATAAGCCTCGGTATAATACATTTGATGAACATGAAATTGAGCATTAATGAAAATCGAGATGGGAGTTTAGGAGTACTATGAAAGCTATTATTGCATTGATCAAAAGCAAGGCCAAGCAAGTCCCATAAGCTGGAATATATTGCACCGCAATTAGCTGTAGGAAACTTTTTTCCATATAAGTATTCTATTATAGAGGTTCTTCCCATCAGCTTGCCTTGAGATGGTTTTTCCTTTTCCTTTATCAAAATTCTTAATTTTCCCAAGACCTTCTCCATGTTAGAAAAACGACAAAACTGCCTAAACTTTTATTTCTTCAGATCCTCTTTTCCTCTTCCTTTACCAAACTTTTGGTCATTGCAACCTGTGTGGCCCACCTTTGTGTGAACAATCCACCTTTACAGATTGAAGTAAAAAAAAATGATATAATAACTATATTGGAAGTGGTTGTTCACAGGATCAACTTTGAACAAGGAAGGTGGGCATCGAATAGGGTAAATTAATTATTTTTCTATTTATTCTTTTTAAGAAAATTGGTCATTTTTCCATGATTTGAAAATGTACATTTTTAGAGTCCTAACACAAAAAATCACATTAATAGATGGTGAAGATAGAAGACTCATGAGATTTTAATTGCCCATCTGGGCCAGTTCGACTGCAAGAAAAATAATTGTTAAGAATTATAAGAAACCACTTTAGTACTAATTTCTTGTCTTAAACATATAATAAGGTTTGTTTATTTGCATGGAATTAATTTATCAGGGATTTATAGGAATTAATTCATTATCATTAAAATATGATTGTGCGAGTCTATTAATTGGCTCTAAAATTTTAAAATTTAAAGGAACCCACTATGCCATGAAAGATAAAACCTGTTTATTCTTATGAAAATAAATTCCTACAAAATAAGGTGATTCAAGTGAATGGAGGAGAAAGGAGAGTAAGGTTAATAAAATAATGGCTAGAATTTCTTTTCAGAAAAAAAAAACTATGTGAATAGAATACTAATGGATTAAAAAAAGCTTGTATCCTTAGTTTATTGTTTCCTTTTCTTCTTTGCTGGGAATAACTATACCCATTGTGGCTCACTCCCACAAATTTGGCTTAATAATTCCTCTCCCAATCTTTTTTTCATTGCTTTTTATACAAAATAATGCCATATGATCAAGTGCACAACAAATGTTTGGTTTAAGCAAGAAATCCATAGGTTTTACTGTCTAGCCACACCACCACCATTCCAAACACCCCCAAACATGCACTTTTCATATTTACATGATTCATGATTTTGAGAGCCTTGAGAGTACTCATCCAACACCTAGTAATGCTGGAGCCAGAATGTGCAGATGATATGTTATACACTGTTCCGCCATACTTGTAAAATCCTATGGTGCAAATGGCGACATTCCTCAAGATAAGCTTCATCATATTTGTAATTCAAATAAAATTTAACAAAAATTTGCACCAGAAAGTTAAAATGTAAAAATAAAAATAAAACATTATTCGAACAAGGGAGAATGTATATCAAAGTGTTGGGAAAAAGAGAAAGAAACCAGAAGAACAAACACTCCACACAAAAGACACAGATTTACGTGGTTCACCCAATGTGGGCTACGTCCACGGAGATTCAAACCTGTTTCATTATTGTTAGAGATCACCCACGAGAAGAACAGCCCTCTCCTCGTGATTACAAGAGCACACAACTCTCCTTTGGTTCTTCTCTGCAGAAAACCAACTCTCTCTTCTCACAACACACTCAGAATAATAAAAGCCCTAATAAATAGTAACCCTAAACAATCACAACCGTCGGATCTGCCCTCATAACAAAGGGTCCAGATTAAACCGACTTATTACACAGTTACCCTAGATCAGGCTTCACCGGACCCATCAATCTCCCACTTGAAGACTGATCATTCTGAATGGCAGTAACAACAACAGAACACAGGTTCAAATCTCATCACCTTGTCTTCAAACAAAAAGTCCAACTGAAGCTGAGCACAGCTTCAGTTTCTCGATGTGTACCACCTTTGTAAGCATGTCTGCTGGATTCTGACTTGTGGGAATCTTATCCAATTTCAACACGTTTTCTTCGAGAAGCCACCGAATGAAGTGATATCTAATCCGAATGTGTTTGGTTCTTGGATGAAAGGCCGAATTCTTCGCAAGATGAATGGCACTCTGACTATCACTGTACAGCTTGCTGTGCTCCTGCTTCTTACTCAACTCTTCCATTAGCTCCTGTAACCAAATCATTTCCTTGCTAGCTTCTGTAGCGGCGACATATTCTGCTTCTGTGGTAGAAAGTGCAACAACATCCTATAATTGTGATTTCCAACTGATTGCTGCATTACCCAAGGTGAAAACGTATCCAGTAGTACTCCTACTTCTATCAAGATCTCCTGCCAAGTCTGAATCAACATAACCCTCCAGTTTGAGTTTTGGTCCTCCAAAACACAATGCTACATTAGTAGTTCCTCTCAGATATCTGAGAATCCACTTAATTACTTCCCAATGTGTTTTTCCAGGGTTACCCATGAATCTGCTTACAACTCCCACTGCATGAGCAATATCAGGTCTTGTGCTAACCATAGCGTACATCAAACTGCCAACAGCTGAAGCATATGGGATCTTTGACATGTCATCTTTCTTCTGTTCTGTCTTAGGAGACAACTCGTTTGAGAGTTTGAAATGGCTTGCTAGTGGAGTGCTAACTGGCTTAGCACTTTGCATGTTGAATCTGTGTAGGACCTTTTCAACATATTCTGCCTGAGACAACTTCAGTGTACGAGTTGTTCTGTCTCTAGTGATTCTCATGCCGAGAATTTGATTCGCAGCCCCCAAATCCTTCATTTCAAACTCCGTTGACAACTGTTTCTTCAGATTATATATTTCTTGCATGTTTGAACCTGCAACAAGCATGTCATCCACATACAAAAGGAGAATGATATAACAGTTATCGAAGTTTTTATAATAGCAACAATGGTCTGCATGACATCGGTTATAACCTGTGTTGCACATAAACCTGTCAAATTTGATATACCATTGTCTTGGGGCCTGCTTCAAGCCATACAAACTCTTTTTGAGTTTACACACCATGTCCTCCTTTCCTGAGACAGCATATCCTTGTGGCTAATACATTTAGATATCCTCTTCCAAGTCACCATGGAGAAATGCAGTTTTGACATCTAATTGTTCAAGATGTAAATCTTCTACTGCCACAATGCTCAAAACACTTCTGATTGTGTTTAACTTAACCACAGGAGAAAACAATTCAGAATAATCAATACCTTTCTTCTGCTGGAAGCCCTTTGCAACTAATCTGGCCTTATATCTCTTACTGCCGTCATGTTCATCCTTCAACCTGTACACCCACTTGTTATGCAATGCTTTCTTTCCCTCAGGCAACTGAACTAAGTCCCATGTTTGATTTGACAGTAATGATTGCATCTCATTTTCCATGGCTTGCTCCCACTTAGCCCGAGTATCAACCTGCATTGCCTCTTCATAACATTCTGGTTCACCACCATCAGTTAACAACAAGTAATACATTGAAGGTGAATAACGTTGTGTAGGCTTATGAACCCTGGATGACCTTCTTACCGGTGTAGGTGTGTGAGGTTCCACCTGTGGGTTTACATTTTCATGTGATTCAGGTGCATCATTTTCAGGAACATCCTCAATGTCTAAGTACTCTTAATGATCCTTTTGCACATTATCCCGATCCTTATGCAAGACTTTCTCATTGAATACATCATTTCTGCTTCTGATGATCTTTCTATTTTCTTCATCCCAGAAGCGATAACCGAATTCATCAGAACCATATCCAATGAAAGTGCATTTTCTGGATTTAGGATCTAGTTTGTCCCTTTTCTCAGCATCAACATGAATATAAGAGATACAGCCAAATACTTTTAAGTGTGAAAGATTTACCTCTTTTCCACTCCAAGCTTCCTCTGGTAATCCACCATCCAAAAGGTACTGAGGGCCCACGATTGATCAAGTATACAGCAGTGCTCACTGCTTCTGCCCAAAACTGCTTTGGCAATCCAGCGTGCAGCCTCATGCTTCTGGCACGCTCTGCAATGGTCCTGTTCATACGCTCTGCCACACCATTTTGCTGTGGTGTATTAGGAATGGTCTTTTCTCGCTTTATTCCATTTGTGGAGCAATACTCCTCAAACTCTTTACTGCAGTACTCACCCCCATTATCAGATCTCAGGCATTTCAGTTTCAGACCTGTTTCATTTTCAACCAAAGCTCTCCACTTCTTGAAAATACCAAACACATCAGACTTGTGTTTCATAGGATAAACCCATAATTTTCTAATAGCATTATCAATGAATGTAACAAAGTAAGAAGATCCACCAAGAGAAGATACCTGTGTTGGTCCCCACACATCCGTGTGAACCAGCTCCAATCTTTCTGATTTTGGTTTCCTCCCTACTTTAGAGAAAGTGACTTTCTTCTGCTTACCGAAAACACAGTCTTCACAGAACTTTAAGTCCAAAGACTTGAGATCTTGTAGCTTACCTTTCGAGTGAAGGATTTTCATCCCTTTCTCACTCATGTGTCCGAGTCTACAATGCCATGTGTTTGTGTCTGTGCCTTTATCTGCAACATCAATGGAATTAGTACTGCTATGAGACAAGTAAAGAGTACCTTCTTTCTTACCGCGAGCAACAACCATACTCCCTTTTGTCACCTTCCAAGAGTCACCTCCGAAGGTTGTGACATAACCAGAACTTGCAAGTTGACCAACAGATATGAGGTTTCTTCTAAGGCTCGGTACATGCCTGACATCATTCAGTTACCATGTGCCTCTGTTTGGCAATTTGATCTGAACATCTCCTTTGCCAATTATATCACAAGGTTCATCATCACCGAGATAAACTTTTCCAAAGTCACCTTTCACATAATTTTGGAGATATTCTTTGTGTGCAGTGGCATGAAAGGACGCACCAGAATCTATGACCCAAGATTCAGATTTATAATCAAAGGAAAGAATTAAAGCATCATGAACAGTATCACCTGCAACATTTGCGGAAGCATCACTATCGCTGTCATTGTTACCATTCCTTTGCTTATTTTTCTTTGGGGCTCTGCAATCCTTTTTTAAGTGTCCCTTTTTGCCACAATTCCAGCATGTAATCTTGCCTTTTGACGATCTTGACTTGCTTCTCGATTTCGATCTTCCACGACTCTGACCTCTTTCTGTATGCCTTCCTCTGTTTTCTACATTCAATGCACTTCCTAATGATTCACCTGAGGATTTCCTGCGAAGTTCTTCATCGATGACAGCATTCACAACATCATCAAATTTCAGTTTACTTGATCCCGAGGAATTACTCAGTGAAGTAACCATACCACTCCAACTGTCTGGTAAAGATGATAACAATAGCAATGCCCATATCTCATCATCGAAATGTACTTGTACCGATGACAATTGGCTCATGACTGTGTTGAACTCATTTACATGTTCAGTGACAATCCCACCTTCAGTCATCTTCATGTTAAACAACCTTTTCATCAAATGTACTTTATTTGAAGCAGATGGTTTTTCGTACATTCGTGAAAGGGCAGCCATAACATCTTCAGTGGTTTGCTCTTTAGAAATATTGAATGCAACAGATTTACTCAAAGAGGGTCTGATCGTACCTAAAGCTTTTCTGTCAAGCACCTCCCACTCTGGATCGGGCATATTTGCAGGCTTCTTGGCTTTTCCTCCAAGTGGCAGGTAGAAATTTTTCTGATAAAGAAGATCCTCTATCTGCATCTTCCAATATGCGAAATTCTGACTATTGAATTTCTCAATTGTTTGCTTTGTATCGTCCGTCATTGCTCCCACTCAAATCAAGCTCTATTTACTTGATAATTTTTCTGTTGGTCAAACAGTCAATCTGTTCCGTCTATCTTGTAGATCTCGTCGCAACGAGTACACAGAAAAAAACGGAGCTCAATTTGAAGTCCGGATGACCTCGAAACTTGCAAAACAATTCTGGCCGTCGAATCTGGTCAAACCTGGCCGTTGACCGTTGCTGACGTCACTGCTGACGTCGCTGCGCTGTCGGCTGGGCTTCTGGAGCGGACCCGGGTTGGGTTCGCCTGACCCGGAACGGAACTGCCCGTTTGCGCTGGGCTGGGCCAACTGCAGACAGGTCGGGTCAAACCTGACCTGACCCGGCCTGTACTTGCTGACTGGGTTGGACTGAAATCGGGTCGGGTCGGACCTGACCTGACCCGAACCCGCTGTTGCTGCTCTGGGCTGGACTGGATGTAAACTGGGCGGGTCGAACCCGACCTGACCTGACCCGTAGCCTGTTTCTGTCAATGGGCTTCTGCACGAACGGGTTCAGGTCGAACTTGACCTGACCCGGATCTGGACCCGACCCCTGCTTCTCCTTCTTCCTTCCTCTATTTCTGCAACTTGCAGAGATCGCCTCGCGAACCCTTCGTTCTCGGCGACGGTCAGGCTGGGGTGGCAGCGGGTGAGGGCGTCTTCTCCGGCGACAAGGACGGCGAGGATCCCGGCGATGATCTCAGTGGTGACCGAGATGCGCGCGATTTTCGGATCCACGGCACTCGGCCTTTTCTCCGTCTGATCCGGGCAGGGCAGCAGGCGGTGGCGGCCGTCTGATCCGGGCGGGGCAGCAGGCGATGGCGGCAGGCAGGGAGGAGAGGAGAACACCGAGTTGGTTTTTTTTTTTTTTTCTTCTCCGGTCGTCTCCTCCGGTGACGGCGTGCGACAGTCGACGATCGAGCCCTGATCCAAGTTACTGTAAACAGAAACTCCACGATCCCACGATCTTAACCCCACGCTTTGATACCAGTTGTTGGGAAAAAGAGAAAGAAACCAGAAGAACAAACACTCCACACAAAAGACACAGATTTACGTGGTTCACCCGATGTGGGCTACGTCCACGGAGATTCAAACCTGTTTCACTATTGTTAGAGATCACCCACGAGAAGAACATCCCTCTTCTCGTGATTACAAGAGCACACAACTCTCCTTTGGTTCTTCTCTGCAGAAAACCAACTCTCTCTTCTCACCACCCACTCAGAATAATAAAAGCCCTAATAAATAGTAACCCTAAGCAATCACAACCGTCGGATCTGCCCTCATAACAAAGGGTCCAGATTAAACCGACTTATTACACAGTTACCCTAGATCAGGCTTCACCGGACCCATCATAAAGTAGTAACTTGCTCCAAATGTTCAACTAATTCTTGTTCTAGGAAAATATGATCAACCAGGATAGCACAAGCTCACAAATGCCACAATAAAAGCCTGAGTATTTTTTATTGACCCAAATTTCAAACTCATTGACAAGAAAGGATTTTTTTTTTTTTATGCCATAGGCCAAACTATGGGTATTTTAGCCCTAGAATGTTGTAATAGCAGTTATGGGTAAATAATTGAACTTTGGAAAGGAGGGAAAAATTATCTCTAAAGCTAAGCTATAGGGAAAAACCTCTCTATTATATTAAGTTGTGGAAAATAATTGTTTCGTATAGTCCGAGCTGCAAAATTTCTATCTGTCAAAAATAGGAATAGCAATGGCATGGGCTTGGTATGGATTGGAGTAAACCCAAGCCTACCCCATCTCAAAATTTGTTTCGTCCAAACCTGCCCCGCCTCATTATTAGCCACTAATTGTAATACCAAACCCATACAATTTCAGTGGGTCATGTCAAATTTAAAGTTTTAAAGTTTTAAAATATGTGAAAATGGATAAAAATGTATGTAGTAGTGTTTGAACATGTCACCTTTTTCTACTCATATGTCTTATGTTAAGGCCCAAAACCACCTCCACTATATACGTTTTGTCAATTCTTTCAATAATAGGTATATAAATATTAAATATTTGGAAGGGAGAGGGTTAGGTTAATAAAACCCAAACCTGCCTCACATAAAAAATTCACTACCAAATTTGCCCTTAATAGAAATAGGGTGGGGTGAATCTCATTTATACCCAACCTATTGCCATCCCTAGTTAAAAACTAAGCTTACCTCTAAATTAAAGATGTAAAGCAATCTAGCCAATTTCCACGGTGGTGAATTTGGCCAAAATCATTCAAATGTGAAGTTTTCGAATGTGTTCTTGCCTCTGAGTACTAGACTTGTGTAGTAAATGTATCAAACGAGATATAGCTCAAATTACAGAGAAACGAGTTAACACATGCAGGCCATGTAGTAAAAGTTGAGCGTGGAGGAGGAATTATTTTAAGAAGCATCTACCCAACTGTCTCTAATAAAGATTCTTTAATTTGAAGTAACAACCTTCACATGAAAACAAATTTTAATGATCAACCCAACCGTTTCTAACTTTAAGTATCCTGTTTTCGGGTTATATAATAAATTGCAATGGAATTATTTTAAGAAGCATCTACCCAACTGTTTCTAATAAAGATCATTTAATTTCAAGTAACAGCCTTCACATTAAAACTAATTTGAGGATCTACCCAACCGTTTCTAATTTTAAGTACCCTGTTTTCGGGTTATATAATAAATGAAACTTTTATCCCTATGTACATAATTAACAAAATTCTTAGTGCTTTTTTAATTATTTTTTCATCAAACAAAATTCTTAGATAATAGTATAACATGCGCACATGTGTGTATAGTGTGACACGCAAATAGAGCGAAGCCAACCTCAAGCTTAAACCAAATCACTTGGCTATGTGTATTGTGTGACACGCAAATAGAGCGAAGCCACCCTCAAGCTTAAACCAAATCACTTGGCTATGTTTGGTTCAACTTATTTAAAGCCTGCAGTGCTTTTATACAAGTAACTTGCAAAAAGCTTATCTTTTGAAGGTAATTTTTTAAATGGAACAGCTGTTTCGTTAGCCCAAATTTTGCACTTACTTTTTATAATAAAAGCCTCAAAACTAGTGTGGTAAGATATATATAAAATACACCTTTAGCATATAACAATTAGCTAATAACACTTAAGTTCATAACCGCTATATTAAACCATAAAGAGTAATTAACCTTGTAGCTAGGTGAATAGGATCACTAACATAAAATTAAAGATGTGCCAATTTATATTGGCCCTCATACACACCACTTGATTTACAATCTCTATAAATATAAGTTCTAAAAAATTAAAAGTTTAACATCCCCTCATCATGTCCTAATGTAATTACAAATGATGTCTGGGCGACAAATTGGAAGGAGGTAAGTTTTTTGTTAAAATGATCTTATCAGTGTGGTGAGAAAAAAGAAAAAGAAAGAAAAAAGCATTGATGAAAAGTAAGGTCTTGATTTTGTCCCCAAATGGATTGATTCTGAAGTTTAAATACTAATTCACGCTTGTTAACTTGAGCAGACCCCACATTTTTCATATTTTCATTTTCATTTTTGCAACTTTATTTGTATTTAACTATCTATAATAAAGCATTTTCCAAAATTTTCCAAAATTCTTAACATCAATTAAGACGTGGTTGGTCCTAACATTAATCATATTGCATGTTGGAAAATAATGTTAACGATATAATGTGTACAGGTTATGCACACACATTAACTATGTACCTCAAATGCTTCAACAAAATAATATTGAAAAATTACATCAAATGAATAATTTATTTCTAAATATCACCAAAGTATGTGCAGCAAGGATTGCTTCTATAATGGCATCTCTCATTTCCCACACATTTTGTTGTCCTTGATCACCATGTGCTTGGTTTTCCCCTTGACCACCATGCATTAGGTCTTCATCCGCTTCATTTTCATCATAATCATACACATCATCTCTAGTTACTCCCGCATTAGTGTATTCATTGAACAAGGTATCAATTATTGCTTCTTGATGGATAAATATATTTACTGCCATCGCAGTGACAATTATATACATTTAAGTAGACAATGGGTCACTCCCTCAATATTGGGAAGCACGCCTTTAGCACTTCGAAGTAACTTTCGATTACATCCCAAAGTGAGGAAAGATAGAAATTGAAGAGCTCCTCTTTATCTCTAGGTCCAGTATGAATGTCTTGAATATGATAACGACGATTACTATAGGGCCTAAGGAAAGCCTGTATAGTAGGATAACCCACGTCAACTACATAATAGTCACCTACAAAATTATTTTCTAAAAAGTTGTACAAAAAAAAGTAAGAAAACATAATCATAGAGCTAGATTTCAATATCAAATTCACCTAGTGGAGCATAAGGAAAGTTCCACTTTGGATTATATGTAGTGTCTGCCATAATACGTAAATCATTGGCTATACCCTCCCAACCAACAAATTATGAATATAAACCACATGTCAAAATCACATGCAACCATAACACTCTGAGTGCATTCTCCTTTTCTATTAGATTGATACAGAATGTGTTTATCTTGTGGTATTTTATCAATTTATTAAGTTGGTTTACCATCTTTGCACCGACTCCTTTAGCATATATACCTTTTACTATTATGGGAAGATGAAGATGTGGGATCCATCAACCACTTCTTATCGACCTTCAATCTTCTCTTATCGTAGTCACCCACCTCCACTTCATGGTTAACATTATTCAAAGATGCTAATATTTCGTCAGGGCTCTAGGAGTATGAGTCTAGGTCCCGATTTGGTTAGAAAATAGGTCTTAGGAATCTTAAATGATGTTACTAACGTCCACAACATCATTATGAAGGACACAAGCGGATGATGCCCATACATTGTCCCCAGTCACTATTGTTCCTTCAAAAATATTATCTAATTCATCATCAAACTCTAACGGTCAAGTGCAAAACTGTGAAGCTTTAGAATTTGCTTATATCCAAGGAAAACTCATTACTTATTTGAAAAGCTCCAATTATAAAAAGAATATATTATTATTTATTAATTTCATAATAATATCAATTTACTTGGATACATGTTGTCCAAGCATTATTTGACGCAGTAATTGTGTAAAGAATAGGATCATACCCAAGAGTAGGTTTAAACCACATAAGGTTAGGATCTCAATCAGATTTCTAGTATGCAGTTCAAATAGCTTAAACAAGTAAAAATAGAACTAAACTAAGTCCATCACACCACAATAGAAGACACGAGATTTGTTACGTGGAAAACCCTAAAAGAAAAAAAAAGCCACAAGACCAATCTCCTTAGTCCAAGGAAAATCAAGCACTAAGAAAATTGAATGGTTATAAGATATACTCACAAACCCTCCCTAATTTGATACAACCTAATGTTTGTAGTTCTTGTTGACGACTTGCCGTTCACTGTTCGCCCATGCTTGATAGAAACTTCCTTGATCCCTCTAAAGACACATGATCTCCTATGAGAGAGTAGAAGCAGGAACTCTATAATAGAAACATAAAATTCATATCAACCCACCAATGGCTGCTCTAAAGAGAAGAAGATCTCCAAGGAATTCTAGGTTTAGGATAAGTAGAGGCATCCGATTGGGATGAGTGGAGAAGCCTTTAAATAGTCCAAAGTTCAAGTCTAGGGGGTAGGGTTTCAATAAAACTCAAACAGGTAAGTGTAGAAGGAAAAAAAAAGAAAAAAAAAAGAAAAATTCATGCAAGTCTGCTAGGAAAAATGCATGGCTCACTCGCCCAAAGAAGCATTGGGTCAAACGAGTAGAGTTTCTACCTGGGTTTTTAAAGAACTGGCAAGCTTACTTGACCGAGGAGATGTTGGATCGAGTAAGCATTGTTTCTATATTGGACTATTTCTGGGCTCATCAAGTTCGCTCAATCGAAAAGCAATCAGGTTGAGCGAAGAGAGTTTATGTCCACAAAACATAAGCTCGCGTATTCTTCAATTCTATCCACAAAACATCTGCTCTCCTATTCTTCAAATTCTTCGCTTCAAGTGATCCTTTGATACAAGCTACAATCTAAAACTAAAAGATATAATTACAACTCATTTGGACTTGAAGTTTTCTCCATAACCAAAGAATTTCCCAACATACAAAATCCTAACAATGTTCTCCTTTGACAATTCATGGACATAACTCCCTAAGTCTACAAAAAGCCTAATCTCAACAAAACAAAACAAAACAAAACAAAACAAAAAAAAACCCTAAAGAAAGAATTTCCCAACACACACACTTTAGCTTTTCCACACACACAACCCATGTCTCAAACCATCTGAGTGCTAGGGAATGGACTCCAGTGGGAATCTGTGACAACATCATATATCCTTGCTTTTCCAAATTTCATTATAATCTTAATGTCATTTCGAGACACCAGTGGGAATCTGTGACAACGTCATATATGCTGGTTTTCTTCATTTTTCATTATGATCTTAATGTCATGTACTATCCTCCACAAAAATTCAGTCTGATGATCCATCCTGGACCCCTTGTGCCATTAATGGATCATAATATTAATCTTTTGGTTTAAGATACTTGTCAAAAATGTTAAAATTGTCCCTTTTGTTTCTAGATGATCATGCTTGCTGATTATTTTTTGGATAAGATAATTTTCCTCGAACGTTTTAAGTATAGCAGTGACTATGATTAATTATGATATGTATAGTTGTTCTACTTTGGTATATTCAATTTTGGCGTAAATTGGTTGCTTCAACTGTTGTTTTCTTTTTCATTTAATACTTGATAATGACAAAACAGTCTAAAATAAAGCAGTGTGTACAGATCGCATAGAATGAAATTTATGATGGCATCCAACGATCTAAGGTGGGAGCCGCCCTAAGGTGGGAGCCAGGGCGGACCCAGGGATTTTTTCCTTGGGGCGGCTCAATGTGCAAAGAAAATCTTTAAAAGGGGGCAAATTAAAAAAAAGAACCCATTAATTCTCAGAATCCATAAGGGGTTTTTAGACACTTTTTAGGTGTGGTGGAGGCTTCAACCCGCATAGCTTTCTCTACCTGGGTTCACCGGTACCAGGAGGCATTGCCCTTAGAACATAGTTTCACTTAAAGTTAACAATATGATTCATCCAAAAGGAAAACCATCCTTAATGGATCCTTTACAAACTTTTACGCTATTGCATATGAAGAGTCAGCCTTCATAATAAATTTACTCAAACAAGAACCCTTGGCCTTGGTAATGGAGGTTGCTGGTTCAAGTTCTCATTGTTTGACAACATATAAAAGACAATTTCTCACAACACTAAAAAAGAGAAAAAAAAAAAAAACAGTATCAATCTAAGCCACTGCCTTCCAAGGTGAGTTTTGAATCATATGACATAAACTTGTCGTCATGGATTGTGTCAAGGCGAGTTTGGGTTGACCCTAATATTTACCAAATCCAACCATTTATTTGCCTATTCAAGATGTGTATGGTGGACTCACCCCGAGGAAGACAACGAAATTGGAATCATAATCCGTCGTGCTTGAGTCACCAGTCAAGGGTTAAATAGGGTGGGGTTGGATTTAACATACCTGTAATAAATTCTACTTTGTCAACATTATGCAGGAACAGGATGTGCATTGCAAACATGCGCCCTGTTTGGATCCTCATGTTTGATGTTTTTCTACTTGTCCAAAGTGTTGGGAAAAGCGGCACAACGGAAACAACCCGCGATCAACGGATCTACCACGATGAACATACAGCAATCACACCCATCAAGCAATCACACACATGACACAGCAGTTTTACGTGGTTCGGCAACCATGCCTACGTCCACGGGAGGAGAGAATTCATCTACTATGATCCCATCTCAATCCCCTCAGGATCTAGGGTTACAATACATCAATATATATAGTTCCCGCTTTCTTGGCCACCAAGAAAACCCATACACAATGACTAAAATACCCCTAACCCTGAGCCTCGGTTCTGGCTAACCCAGACGACCGATCCGGCTAAACCGGAATACAAGACATAACCCAACAATCTCCACCTTGGCTTGGATTCCGCAAATCCTCAGAGCCATCTTGAGATACCTGGTAATGTCTTTCGTCCTCCCGTACCTCGCTGAAAGGTACGCCTCCGCACACGCTACGACCTAGCATGGCCACAGTTGCCTCCTTTGACCTTAACACCACCGTCTTGAACCTTCGAAGCGCTCTCCATTTGTTGCCACATGCATGCATCCGTGCAACACAATGAACCTAACTTCCATCCGTCAAGACAAAACTGAAGACCTCCCCGAATCCGGATCTCACTGGTACCTTGTGAATCCTTCCTTCTGTCTCCATCCCGGTGTTCTTTCCGTCAAACCTGCAACTGTCCTGTTCTAGTCTGTTCTGGTGGGTTGGGCACAGTACATGCGGGTTAAGTATGACCCGATGCTTAAACCGGCTTACTCCGACCTGAACAAAACTACCTTTTCCCGAGAAAATCATCTCCGTTCAGGGCTTCCTGGATTTCCACTAGATGATATCATTGAAGATCCATCAATCCATCTTCCAATGATCCGTCGCATCTAACTCCACCTGAACCACAGATTTCCTCTCATGTTATTTGATGTCTCCTTTACTGCTCCACCTGAAAAAGCATACCCTATCAACCTGTAGAGATTTCTGACCATCTCACCCTCCATGATGACCAATGTTCCCTTTTCCACCTTCGTAACTCCACCCGCTACAGTGCACTTGCAGCCTTTGAAGTATAAGGCACCCAAAGAAATCCAATTCTTCGTAATCTCGGAACATATATCACAACCGTTAGGGTTTGAATAACATCATTATACATCTGGATTTCTACCGTTCTTATCTCAAATGCTCATCAGTTGGCATTATCCCCCCATAAGAACAAATCCATCAACCATGATAGTTATTTGCATCAGACGAATCTCTACGCGAACATATAATAGAAAGAATCTGAATCCCAATACCATGAATCAACAACCGGATCCATACCTGTAGCGACCAAAACTGATTCCCTGTCAACCGAATCCGAGCTTTGTTGCACACTACCTCCTTCTGATTCTGATTCCTTTTGCTTTTTCTTCCACTTTGGCATGTCGCTCCTTCCTGATCCCTTCGACGCGGATCTAAGCTTTCCATCAAAGTTCTGGAGCAATCTACCATTCTTGACATCAAGTAACGCACTTTTCAATCATTGCTGTATCACGGAGTCTAACACTCTATCCTGCCAATCTCTGAAGTCGTTTCTCCATCAAACACTTCAATCTGGCCCGTGATGCTTGAATCCATTGCTATCATCGTGAATCTGTCAGTTTCTTCAGTCCCCCAATTTTCTGCCCATCAAACTGCCAATATCTTTTATCTGCCTCGTAGATCTCGTCACCGTGAGCACGCTGGAAGAAACGGATCTGAAATCCGACTCCGGATGGCTTCGATATCGCAGAATTAATTCTCTACACTCCAATTGGTCAAACATCCATGTTGACCGTTGACCAGCCCATCTTCTTCCACAAACGCGTAGATCTCCTCACAACGAGTCCGTAGGCGCAAACGGATCTCCGATCGGACATCGGACGATCAAGATATCGCAGAAACAATTTCAACCGTTGAATCTGGTCAAACCTGCCTGTTGACCGTGCTGACGTCACTGCTGACGTCACGGTTTGCTGGCAAACTGGGCTTCTGAAACGGATCCGGGTCGGGTTCACCTGACCCGGAACTGAACTGAACTGCGCTGCTCTGCTGGGCTTCTCTGGCGAACCGGGTCCGGGTCCGACCTGACCCGGAACCAAACTTCTCTGCTGCGCTGGGCTTCTCCTAACGGGTCGGGTTGAACTGACCCAACCCGGAACCCAAACCCGACCTGACAAGAACCGCTGGGCTTCTGCGCCAAAGCGGGTCAGTTGGAACTGACCCGAGCCGACCCAAACACTCAAGACCCAGAACGGTCGTCTTCTTCTCTGCGCCTGGATCTGCAACCGTGTTGCAGGCGGCGCAGAGATGCAGCGCCCGGTGCTGCTGGCGGTGCGGCTGCTGCGCGGGCGTGGCTGGTCCGGCGACCAGCGGCGCGGGACCGGCTGCTGACGGCGACGGCGTCGACTGCGGCGGCGGGGAACGGCAGGCGACGGTAAGTCCGACTGTTTTTTTTTCTTTTTCTCCGCAGTGACGAGAGTCTGCGCCGGTTCTCTTCCTCAGATCCGGCGGCCAATTGCAGCAGAACCCTTCTCCTTGTTCTTCTTCCAGCAACTGCACCAATTTCTCTGTAACAGAGAAATTCCGTCTCTCCCGATGCTTGTGTGGCCCAGCAAGAGATCAACCTTGATCTCTCCTCTTCCCGTTGATCTTCCACACACAATCAACCTGGATCCGTCAATCGCAAAACCCGAGCGATCTCAACCTCGCTCTGATACCACTTGTTGGGAAAAGCGGCACAACGGAAACAACCCGCGATCAACGGATCTACCACGATGAACATACAGCAATCACACCCATCAAGCAATCACACACATGACACAGCAGTTTTACGTGGTTCGGCAACCATGCCTACGTCCACGGGAGGAGAGAATTCATCTACTATGATCCCATCTCAATCCCCTCAGGATCTAGGGTTACAATACATCAATATATATAGTTCCCGCTTTCTTGGCCACCAAGAAAACCCATACACAATGACTAAAATACCCCTAACCCTGAGCCTCGGTTCTGGCTAACCCAGACGACCGATCCGGCTAAACCGGAATACAAGACATAACCCAACACAAAGTTCCATTCTTTTACCCTGTTTTTCACCAACCATTCTTTGATAGGTAAAGGGGAATGTTGTTTGAATTTACCTACTGATCTACTTACTACTGCCAAATTATATAACCTTTGACCTGAGAAAATGCATTTTGTTAACTCTTAATTCTGGATAGGGTTCTCATGTTTTAGTGATTCATAACATTGGTCTGATGTAGTGGTAGCATGCCTACAAGAAGGCCCAATTTGAATGACCAAAAACTCCACTATGTGGTCTTTTTTTTTTTTTTTTTGGTAAAAAATAAGTGGTCTACTTAAACACTTTTGACTCTTACTGCCTTTATTTCTTGAGTTACGATTTTGTAGTAGAAGGCTGTTTATTCTGGAGTTACCATTATCCAATGAGGAAGATTCTGTAGCAGGCTTTACTACAGTAAGACATATTGAATCCGTGGAACTGAGTCCAAAACCATTCTTTACACTAGTGTGTAATCGTGACTTATGGATACAGCATGGTGTCAGGTAAAGGTGTCAAGTCCCCAAAATAAAATTAGGGTTATGTGAAATTAGAAGTCAATTTATTTTTTTTATATATTTCTTTATAAATAAAACCATTAACTCCTAAATATTTTTCCTACAGGATCTTAGACCGTGGTGAGTTTAGGCCACTCTTATCCATTCCAAACCTGCGGAAGTATTTTCAACCAATATGTACCAATAGAAAGTAAAATTTGATAACAATAATGATATATTCAAATTGCAAACAAAATGAATAATAATTTATTACAATATTCCACTAAAGAATCAAGTCTCTAAGAATGATTTATTTGAATTAACTACAAACTAAATGAGTCACTCCTGTGCTTGGTTAGACGGCCCCGAAGTCATCATTTGCACTCCACTCAAGAACATCAGTTGGCTCAAGCGTTTGAAACGCTTCAACCTCTGCCTCCTCCTCAGTAAAGTTGGGCTCGGTACCTATGCATCAATTTTAGAAAACAAGGGTCAACTACAAAAGTTGCAACAAGTAAAATACACATAACTCATAATGAAATGCACTGCCAAAGTGATAATAAAACGAGAAAAATCATAAGAATATATGAATAATGTAGAATAAAGAATGCCATGCATAAAAGAAGAATCAGATCCTAAGTCCAACTCTACATCAAATGAACAATATCACATTCGCTGAGCAACACATCTGCCGATGCCCTTACGGGATTTATACCGTCTTCGGATGCCTCGCATCTTGTCCAGAAACGGTGGATCAAATCCGTCTTCAGATGCTTAGCATGCTGTCCAAAAATCACGGTGAAACCAACTGTGCATGAGTGGTAAGCTCATCTTCAGCCCTAAGTCTGGTAAAAATATCACAGTGTACATTGGTGTACCGATTGCAATCGTCCAATGACCAAATCCGCATAATAATCTCACACAGCCCTGCCCCTTCCTATGTCGAGACTCATAAGCATGGCTCAGTAATTGTTCGACAGACACATCCTACGGTAGTGTGAAGGGCTGGCCATAATAGGTATTCAAACACCATATAATAAAATATTATACCAATCAAATAATTTTCAACATAACATGAATACCTCCCAATTAAACACTGTATGGTCCAAGCCGCAATACGGTCCAAATCATCATAAAATAACGTGTATAAACTCTAATATGCATGCAACAAGGTAAAGGAACATAAGCTCAATGATCAAGGAATATCTCCACAAACCTTTCTAACACTGTGACCACAATTCACGCATGCGACGACTCCACATGAACCAAGATGAAGTAAGGTTGGCAATTTTTTTGAAAACCGGGGTGATACATAGCCCAATTCTCACTTCATCGCGGATGGTTCGTACCATCATCTGCAAACCATGAAATTTTTAAGGGGAAATTTGCTCGCATAACCCCTTATTTTGATGATGTGATGGACTTTATTTTATTAAATCAGATTCATTGGGCTCCAAGACCAACACAAGGGTCTTCCGGGGCATATAAACCATCCAAAGAAATCATAAATAAATGGTTAAATAAACATTTAAATAAATTATAGAGCCCAAGTCTACCATTCTCATGATCTCACACAAGGGATGGCCCAATCATCAACCCACATGTATTTACTACCATGGACCCACAAAGCGAAGGACCCACTTGCACCTGCTGCCTGAGGTCCCACCAATTGATGGCCTCACTTGGTAGCCAGGCCAGGGCCTCACCCATCTGCACTGCACCGGCCACACACACAGCCCAATAGTACCCTGCTGTGTACATAAGGACTGCAGTCCCTAGCAGAGACCGTTCATCTGCATACCCGCCCAGATCTGGGAGTTTTACTCCCAGACCCCATCTTTCTTTTTTTTTCTTTCTTTTTTTTTTTTTACATATATGCCAATGCCCAGGGGCCCACACGCCTACATGTGCAAGTGGGAGACGCACCCATGATCACTACCAGGCGCACTTATGCACCTGTGCAGTGATGCACAGGCGGTCTTCCGCTCGGCATAGTGTCCCCATACACGATCATTCTTTTATATATATATATTACATCAAAGGTGGGACTTTCTCTCCATCACATCATCAACTTACTCTATGCAATCCACCTATATCTACATCCATCTATCATCATCATTCACAATTTTAAGTGGGCATTTAATATACCATCTAAGCATGACAGAAACAAGGAAAAAGAGATGTAGATCATCAGAGATGTGTGTATCAACTTGCCTTTGATGAAGATTGATGAAAGAAAGATGATGATCCTAGATCTCTCTTGTGCACGCCCACCAAATCCAATGAAGAAGAAGAAGAAGAAAAGGAAGAAGAGATAATGTAGAAGATGAAGAAGATGGAGATGGCAACCCATGGATGGCTTGGATTGGCTTGGGCTTGGCCGATTAAGAGATGAAGAAGATGGAGAGGAAGGAGGACTGTAGAGATGGGAAGAAGGAGGCTACTCAACGTCTTATATAAATCGGTATTAGGGTTTTTAGGATAAATTTTGGTTTTTTATAAAAAGAACCCTGTTGTTTAAGTTAATTTATAAGTAAAGGCCTAGTTTGGGTTATTGGGTTTAATGGGTCCAAATGGGTCCGAATTGGGTCGGGTCAAACGTTGGATACTCACAGTCCTAAAACTACTATCCAATTAGCTCAAAACCCAAAAGAAATTTAAATAATTATAATGACCCTAATTAAGTAAAATACAAACAATTAAATAAAATTATATTTAAATTAAGTAAAATAAGCACTTGGGTTAGGAATGTTACACAAGGATGATTGAATTCATTATTGATAGTCTAGTTTAAATTATAATCTACATGCCTCATTTTCAAAGTGATCTGCTCTCTTGATTATCACATGCTTGTGTTGATATTTTCGTCTATTCTTTGGTTCAATTTGGCTGTAATTAAATTTTTTATTTTTATTTGCAAAAATCTGCCTTGGAGATCTGGATTCTCGGGGAAGAGCCTATAGTGTTGCGGTTGTCATTTATTCCCAGACTTCTTCTCCATGTTCCTACTAATTTAAAATTTGGCCTTCTTGATGTTTGCTGTCTCAAATTAAATTTCGAAAGAGGTTTTGTTTTTGAATATTGAGCTTCATTATGGCATTAAGTGTGCCATATTTTCCAACCCATGCTGCAATCTTGTAAGATGATCCACAATTGATGTCTTGATTAGTTGTTTTCTAAAATTCTTTTTTGGTAAGTTCATGCATGCTGCTTATTGTTTTTGAGGGGAGAGTGTGTTATGACCTTTTTTTTTTTTTTTTCCTGAAGATCAAACATATTCATTGGAGAATCCATCAAGATATAAACATCATCCATCCAATGTGCACCTTATATCCAAATAATAAAAATTTAAAAAAATATAGCACCAAAGGTTCAAATAATAAAAGGTTGAAAAAAAAGGCCTCCGGACCAAGAGGTGATTTAGCTGAGTATAGGAAAAGAAAAAAATCCACACAATTATACCAAAATAAATGAACGTTCATAGCATATGATTTGCAGAAGAAAGTGCACTAGGGAAAGTTTAGTTGGATTTTTCATCATAGGCAATCACAAATCTCATGTTAATAGAAGCCCATGCAAAAACAAACATACACTACTATGGTCATGTATAGTTAAAATCAAGAGATTAGAACGATATTTACACAGCAAGTAGGCTATTTGCATATATCAATCAAACAGTTAGTTTTTAATACTAACCAAAAACGAACATAAACTACTCTGGTAATGTATGGTTATGATTCTATTTACATCAGTCTTTTTTCCAAACACATGGTGTGCAACTCAAAACTAATATATATGAGCAGCAGGTTAGAATCAATCACAAGATGGAAAAATCAAGTATGAATGAAATCCAATTCAAATAACCCAATTTGATTCATCAAAAATATCTTCACATAGTTCTCCCAATCACTTCATTGCAATTCCCGTTTGGCGCCATCACAAAAAAGGCTTCTTATCCAAAGCGAAGTCGTCTCTCATATGCTTCATTCGAAAGAACTTTTTTAACTTATACTTATTTTAAAGTCCTTTTAAAAGTATACTAACCAAACAACATATATTTTTAAAAAGCCCAACTAAATTATTTTAGTCAGCCAAACCTCACAAGCCTTAACAAGTTAAGCTTTAGCTTAGTGAAGGCTAGCTTGAGCTTGACTCGTGACATAATTATGTCCAGCCGATAAGCCCAATAGAACTGAGTCCGATAGTGGTGGTTTTCGCACCATATCTTTTTCAGAGCATTGGAAGATTAATATGTGGGTTAACAGATTTTGCCACAAAAGGTAGATACAAAATTGCCCATGTTACCTATTTTTATCATAGAGAAATGAATTTGTTATCTACTCAATTAACAAATTGTTGGCATGTGGGCTCATGACCCACATTTGACGGCCACAAAAGAACCTCATAAACTCATTAAAATAATATGTTGACTCACTCTACGACTTTACGATCCACTTCCCAAGAAATCTCTCATTCCATCATTGAAAATATATGGTAAAAGGATGTTTTCTTCATATGATACATAGAGAAAATACACTCACAAAGCAATCTGAAAAATTGAGCAATCTTAGTGATTCCCAGCCTAGCAGCATCCTATTGTCTCCGATTTGCAACCTTCTTTCTTTTGTTTTCTGTCACTGGTATTAGAGTAGAAGAAGACCCGTTTCCTGCTCTTTCCTCTACAAAGAAATGAAGAAATGAAGTTCATGCAAAGTTGGAAATGGGAGAAAGGGGAAGCAACATGGAGGGACAGCAATATCGGGGGACACACCCTATAGCCTCATCCTCCCTCCCCAACAAGTCATAATCACAGTAAGAAAAGGATTTTCCTTCTCGGTCTTTGCACCAAGGAGCTAATTAGTCTTTCTTATTATATAGATAAACATATTTTAATTTCTATAATATCTAGGGCAGTAGGTAGCACTCACAGCAAAAGCATAATACCTAGGCTTATAGGTAGGACTGTCACAACAAAAGTGTAAAACAGTCCACAAATATATATATATATGTATTCTTATATTCTGGTCAATCTCATCACAACCCAAATCCTGGACTACTATTAACTAGCAAGACAAATTGCTAGACTACTACTGTTGTTTGTTTCTTATACATTGCTTGTCACTTCCTATTACTATATTACCTACTTTTGCATGTTACTAATTTTAGGTTCCATATGTCCTAAAATTAGACAAACCCATATTAAGTAAAAATCCTACTATAGTTGAAATTAAGAAAGTTGAAGAAGATGATCAGATTGAACATAGTACCTTACAAGCTTTCATGCAAAATGTTTTGATTAAAATTTTTGAAAAATATTCAACTATGTACAAAAAAAATGGAGGCAATTGCAAAAAAAATATGACATTACCTCTAACACTCACATACAATTTCTTTTAGAACAATATAACTCCTGCAAAATGAATGAAGGAGAGAGTGTTATAGACCATGTTAATAAAATGTTAGTAATGGCTCAAGATTTAGCTAAAGTTGGGAATATCATTTCTGAAAAGATGCAAAGTTAAACCATTCTAAATAGTCTTCCCTTTTCTTGGCATATGACAATTGTCTCCCTTAGGCTACATCCCCAAGTTATTAGCCTTTTAGAATTACCTATAAAACTTGCTCTTGCTAAAAAAACATAAGAAGAAGAATAAACAAATAGATTTTCCAAATAAACAATCTAATCCCTTATTAGCCAATGCTACTAAATACCCTAAAAAAATGATAACAAAAACTTTCCAAGAAAATTAAAAAGAAATAAACAAGAATTTAAAATTAAAGGTAGTAAGCCACATTTTCCAAGAAAAAAATTCTATTAACATACCAACTTGTTTTGTGTATGGCAAGGTTGGTCACATGAAGTCAGATTGTTGGCATAACAAAGATAAAGATCGGAGTATAGCATGTTTTGTTTGTGGCAAGACTAGACATGTGAGGGCAGAATGCTGGCATAATAAAGATAAATATCGAGATACAAATAGAAAAGAAAATCCACACCATGATGACAACACTTCAAAGGATCGCCGACAAGTTGTATGTGTCATTTTTGAATGCCTTTATGTTGATTTTGATCATTATAGATGGTGGATTGACTCTGGAGCAAATCACCACATTGCAAGCTCAAATAGTTGGTTTGAAGATTTTATAGAAATCCAACCCGGAGAAAAGAAAATAAAATAACTTCTATTCAGATGTATTGGGTGCAGGATCTTGCAGACTAATGTTGGATCTTTGGATCTCGTATTAATTGAAGTATATTATGTGCAAAATATGAGGAGAAATAATATCTAAGTCCCCTTACTTGTTCTAAAGCGTTTTGATATACGTTCCCAATCTAAGAAAGTAATTATCGGAAAACGGGGCAACATTCTAGATTGCTGTAATTTGGTTGAAGATCAAATTTTATTTATGTTAAATGTAACTCATCATGATAATAAAATGTCTTTTTCATCTTTTACTTATATTGAGCCTTCACCTTTTAGTTATTGTCTGCATGTTGATGCTTATCTATGGCACTTAAAATTAGAACATATAGGAAGAGACAAGATTAAGAGATTAATGACTATGGGGTTAATCCCAAAACTAAACAAAGTTGATTTTGAAATTTGTGAGCATTGTTTCTTGAGAAAGATGGCTAAGAAACCCTTCCCTAAAGGTAAAAGGGCAATGGAATTATTGGATGTAATACATTCAGATATTTGTGGACCTCAAGAAGTTAAGACTCATAAAGGAAAATAATATTTTATAACATTTATAGATAATTACCCTAGATATGGATATATCTATCTAATTGCCAAGAAGAATGGCTCAATATCAATATTTGATGAATATAGAAAAGAAGTAGAAAATCAGTTGGGAAGAAAAATAAAAGTACTAAGGACAGATAGAGGAGAGGAGTACATATATGTCAAATAAGTTTGATAAATATTGTAAAGAAAATGGAATTAGACACCAATTAACAATGGCTTAGACACCACAACAAAATGGTGTAGTTAAAAGACACAATAGAAAATTAATGGAAATGTGTCAATTTATGATGACTCACTTAAGTCTATCTAAAACTTTTTGGAGAGAAGCAATTAGAATTGCTACATATACACTTAATAGAGTCCCCACTAAAGCTACTGAACAAACACAGTATGAATTATGGACTAGTGGAAAACCAAATCTTGGATATTTTAGAAAATGGGGTTCTATAACTTATGTTTTAATCCCATACCAACTTAGAAGGAAACTTGACTACAAAACAGATATGTGTATGTTTATAAGATACCCTGACAAATCAAAAGGCTGGAGATTCTATCATAAAGATAAGGGCCTTATTGAAAGTAAAGACGCTGACTTCTTAGAAAGACTTAAACAAGATGGTACAAATGATAACTTGAAAATAGTAGGTGAAGTTTAGCAACCTTCTAATGAGATTGATCTAGCTTTATCACCCAAAAGAGATGAACAAAATTCTACTCTCAATGGTCATAAAAAAGAGAGAAGTCTCCAATTGTATCTAGATGAATTTTATGTATACATGAGTAAAGTGTTAGAAGATGTTTTAGACCCACATGAACTAGATGACCTTGTAATTATAAAGAAGCTATTAGTTCACCGAGTCTAATGAATGTCTAAAAGCCATGAATGAAGAAATGAATTCAATAAAGAAAAATAAAGTTTGGTAACTTAGTGATATACCTGAGAATAGAAAAGCCATTGATTGTCAATGGGTATTGAAAAGAAAACTTAAACAAGATGGTTAAATTGATAAATTTAATACTAGATTAGTAGCTAAAGGTTTTTCTCAAAAAAAAAAAAAAAAAAGAATTGATTATGTTAATACATGTTCTCCTGCAGTAAAATTCATCTCAATTTGAATTATGTTAGCCATAGTTGCTCACTTTAATTTAGAATTATACCAAATGGATGTTAAAACAACATTTTTGAATATTGGTGATTAAAAGAAACCATCTATATGCAACAACCGGAAGGATTCATAAATGAAGGGCAAGAAGATAAAGTGTATAAGTTGAAAAAGTCCTTATACAACTTAAAGCAATCTTCCCTCAATGGTATAAAACTTTTCATAATGCTATTCTACAATTTGGATATGTAGTGAATAAATTAAACCATTGTGTATATATCATGAAAAATGGGAGTACTTTTGTTATTTTGTCTCTTTATGTTGATGATATTCTTTTAGTTGGCAATAACTTAGATATGATACAAAAACAAAGTATTGGTTGAACTCAAAATTTGAAATAAAAGACATGGGGGAGGCATCCTATGTTTTAGGAATTAAAATAATAAAAGATAAAGAGCTTAAGAAATTGTGCTTAAGTTAATAGAGGTATCTTGACACTATTCTTAAAAGATTTAGAATGGAAAACTCCAAACCTGTCTCTACCCCAATTAAAAAAGGACTAAAACTATCTAAAAAGGATTTTCCAACTAATGATAAAGAAAAATTAAATATCCTTTATGCCCAACTTGTTAGTAGCCTTATGTATGCTATATTATGTATTAGACCGGATATTAGTTTTGTTGTGGGCTTGGTAAGTAGATACTAAAACTATCCTACTCTTAAACACTGGCACATAGTGAAAACAATATTCAGATATTTGAATGGCACAAAACACATAAATTATGTTTTCATGCTAATAATCTTGAAATTATATGATTTTCAAATGCTGATTTTGTTGAAGAGAGGGATGATTGTAAATCCACCTCGAGGCATGTTTTCCTCTTTGGAGGTGTTGCCATCTCTTGGTCAAGTGAGAAATAAACCAGTGTAGCCAGATATACCCAAGATGAGAAATATGTAGCATGTAGTATTGCCTCAACTTTTGCTATTTGGATAAAATGCTTTATAGATGATTTGGATCTCAATACAGCAAAAGGACCAATCCAAATGTACTGTGATAATGAATCAGCAATAAGACTCATAAAGAATGGGGCAGATAGTTCTAAGGGTAGGAACATTGACGTGCATTTTTACTATATTCAAGATGTAGTTGAGAAATAAGAAGTAACAGTGGATTACAAATCTTCTACCGAAATGGTAGCTGACCCTTTTAGCAAAGGGGATAAGTGCAGAATCATTTTCAAAGCATGTAAGCTTAATGAGACTTAGAGATGTCTAAGTCAATAAAATTCTTGTTCAATTGATTTTAGTCATAAATAAAAAAATTCGCAGAAAGTGTGAAAAACATCATGACAAGAGTAAGGATCGTGAGTGTTAAGTTTGCGTAAAGCATGAAAAGGACCTCAACGTAGTAATAAAAACAATGAGTACCAAGTCCGCGGAAAGTGTGAAAAGGACCTCATGATAGTGATGCAAATAATGGGTGTGAAATCCACAGAAAGTATGAAAAAGACCTCATAATGAAGCCTCCTAAGCAATAGAAAGTCATATTTACGATAGGCAAATAGAATCGTGGGTAGAATATGTATCTGTATAAATCCACAAAAGAGTGGGAGTGTTCAACCTATGTTTAATAAAAATAAAGTAGGTCAAAGCATTAAAGATACATGGCCCTAAGTAGGAGATGTTGGCATGTGGGCCCATGACCCATATTTGATGGCCATAAAAGAGCCTCATAAACTCATTAGAATAATATGTTGACTCACTCTACAACTTTACCCTTATCCTATGAGTAACATTACAATGAATCCGGAGATCCATTTCTCCAAAAAGCTCTCATTTGATCATTGAGGATATATGATAAAATGCTGTTTTCTTCATGTGATACATACAAAAAAACACACTCACAAAGCGATTTGAAAAAACTGACCAATCTTGGTGATTCCTAGCCTAGCGACACCCTATCATCTCCTATTCATAACCTTCTTTCTTTTTTTCATCACAAATCACGTGGGAACATTCCCTTGGAAAGTTCAAGGCTATCAAAATCATTGTAGACTCCATACAAGAGATGTGCCAAATGCTAACTGTATTGTTGTCTCCATATTTAAGTATGCATATACCTGGCATATCAATTCGTGCTTCAAAAGTGTTTGTTGGTCTTAGATCGTCATGAAAGCGTTATTTCGAATGCTATGAGTCCGCTACAATGCAGGGGGCCGATCCACGTGAAAGATGGGATCATATATTTATCAAGAGGCCATAATAGTTTTTTTTCTAAAAATATCCCCCCACTCAAATCACTCCTTATTCCTTAGGCTTAGAAATGGATGCTTGCTAAATGAGCTAATTGATAGATGAAGTGGATCCTCAAGAATAGTTACAAGGAAAGGAAGATGATTTTGGATCTATATCTGATGAGTCTTTAAAAATGCATATTTTCATATACATTTTGGACCATTTTAAGGACTTATTGAGTCAAAAGAGCCTCTTTTAGTGTGATATAGTAGTTTCAAGTATTTTAAATTCATTTTAGTATATTTTTGCATAATTTATTTAAAAATCACACTTTTTACATACATTCATGAAACCTGTTATTTTTAGGAATCTGTTTTTGGAAAGTTTTGTGAAAATTATTTTTCTCATGAATTAAATTCACATATAATTATGAAGAATGGTATACATTTTCATTGTCATTTCATGAGAGATAGACTCACAGCCATGCGTTTGTGATATTAGGATTAAAATTGTCTTTTCACATGAATTCACATTTGTTTTGTAAGAAATTGATGGTATGGGTCCTATTTTCAAAGAATTGAAGCAAAGAAATGATTTTCAAAAGAAATGAGAGAAGAATTGAAGAGAAAAAGAAGAAAGTAGAAATTTATAAAGTTGGCTTCATGGTCCCACACATATATTCATGTGTAGGGTACACTTGTCAGATTTCAAGAAAAGGGTCCCACTCTCCAATTGTTGCAAGAATTCAAAATTAATGTGAGAAAAGAAAGCCATGGTGGAGAGAATTCAAGTAAAGAAAAGTCAAAGAAGGGAATTCAAAAATAGAAAGTCAATCCCATTTTTCTTTGGACAACATATATTAAAATGATCATAACACTCAAACCGAGCATCAGATTTGGGCAATCTACCTACCGTTAGAAAGCTCTTTTCGAATAGATATTCGTAGAATTCAAAATTGCACCAATTAGCATTAAAACGATAAAGATATGACCTCGAAAACTTTGCTATAAATTTTTAGGAGGGATTGAGATTGTCTCATGAAAGGTGGGCCCTATCCTTTGGTAAGTGTTAACTAAGAAAGATGGATACATTTATAATTCCAACAAGAGAATGAATCTTATCTCATCTTAAACTTGGAAAATTTGTTGGCTAAGAAGAGGACTTACTAAAAGAAGAAAAACTAAATATGAAATCTTCCTTGCAAAGGAGTAAAAGAACAAAAAGTATAAATAGGGAACCCCTCTCTTATACTCTTCATAGAAAAAGAGCTCCTTCTCTAGATCTCTAAACTTCATCTTCTTCATCTCTATCTCCCTTTATCCTAGTCCTCAAGGAGGCTTAGCCCTAAGGTCACACTACACCGTTAAGAATTTCAACTATAAGAGGTTTTCTTCTTTTCCATCATAGCATGTATTGTTCTAAATTTTATTTGATAATCTCTTGTAAGGATTTTTACATGTTAGTATAATGTTATACTTCTTAAAATTTTTCTTCTTTTCTTATGGTGTGGATTTTTTATTAATGTTTCTTGTACTTGGATTGACAACCCAAGATATTAGGATCATATTTAAAGAAATTATGAACCCGGTTTAAAAGAAAATTTTAGAGAAGATAACTTTACTGCCTTTACCACTTTTAGTGCCTTTACTGCATTTAAATTCAAGCACTACTACATTTAAATTCCTATTTTACTACCTTTAAATTTCTGCACCTTTTTAAATTTTTTTGCACTTTTCTTTTATTTTTTGCACTTTTGTTATTTTTCTTGTTATGTTCATGTTGATTTTAAGTTTTGTTTTTGCATAGTTTGATGGTTAGATTATAATTTATTGTATGTTTGTCACATTATAGGATTTTGGGCATATTTCAGTTATTAAAAATTAATCTTCCAGATCTAAACCTAGTGATTAAATTCAGACTCAATATACAAACAGCATAACTCAACACAGTCTCAGCAAATTATAGAAGCAGCTTTTGGCGAAAAGTTCGAAATGGGAAGTCCAATTAAATCATAATATTTTTCTTTGAAACTTGAGAATATTAAAGTTTAGGATGTAGTATTTCATTCCCTAGAATTTCAGATCAAAATAATTTCAGAAAGTTTTTAAACCAGAGGCTTAAACTTTGCCAATCAATAAACTTGGATCAGAATTTCTGCACAGAATTTTGCAAAGTTGTCATGTTCATGCATTCATAACTTTTCGTTTGAAATCCTTTTTCACTTATGTTTTTTCTGTTAGTTTCTTGCATCAGTAGAGCATGATTTTCAGCCATTAAACTTAGATTTAGGATGTATTAGAATAGTTCAAATCATGAATAAAATTTGCATCAACATACTAGTTTTCCAGACTTAGAATTTTTCAGCATCTCATGGCATGCATTGCATTACTAACTTTACTAACTTTCTATTTTAAAATTTTTCTTCTAGTTTTATGTTTTTAATTGTTTTAGATAATTTTCAGAACTAAAATATCTTCATAAACTTGTTTTAATTGAAGATTTTAAATTGGAAAGTTTTCTAGTTTTGAAAATTCTAACTTAAAAAAGTTTTGAATTTTAGGATTCTAATTTTAGAAAGTAGGTTTGTTTTCTAACTTTAATTATTTATTACTAACTTTGCTTGATTGGTTTTTATTAATTTTTGTTTGTTTCTAATTTAGTTTAGTTTAGTTTCTACTTTAGTTGTTAATTTTATTTTTAGTAACTTGCTATTTTTGGAAGTTCTAACTTGTGTGTTATTTTGTAGTAACCTAGTTTTTTTTTTTATAGAAATTTTTAGATTTAGGTTTTTAGTTTTAGGAAAGTTTCACTTTATTTGTTTGTAATTAATTTAAATTTGGCAAGTAGGAATGGTTGTATTTGTTAGTTTTTTAAATTAAGCTAGTTTTAGATTTTCATTTGGGTCAAGTATAAGTTGAAAAAGAACCTTAAAATACATTACTCCATGTGGATTGACTTGGTCTCACCAGTCTATTACTATATTGCGGTTCTGCACTTGGAACTCATGAACAATATCTTTCATTCCCCCAACATTTCTTATTATATAACCCTCCATGAAGAACCATTGAATGGAGGCATATTTGAGTTTTCAACTCCTTATCTCGATCATGCCTTCAATCATAAAATTTATGATTTTATTGAAAGAATCATAGAATTCCGAGGATATTTACTACCTTTGATTTGTTTTAATTTATGATAATTGTTGGACTTGATATTGTTCCCATTAACATAATCTTGCTAGAAAATAAATTGTCTTGAGAATTATTGTCAGAGATTATGAAAGGTTGAATTTGTGCAAAGATTCGATAATGTATGATTTGATTCGTGGATCCAACCTTCCCTCTATCAACCTTCCCCATATTTGCGCATTTGAAATTATGAGTTTTTTGGATTTTGTTACATGTACACCATCGACCTCAAGGCATTATTTAAAGTATGGGCAACTCAATGCGGTGACACTCAAATGCAAATATTGAGCCCTCTATTTTTTGTATGACACTGGGATTGGAACACTTTTGTGCATTATCACTAGACTACAACTTAGCCCATTATTATGTCGTTATTGAAGCTTTTGGGATTATGCCCACTAATGGTGTGTTACTGAAGCTCTTCAGATGATGCCCAGTAGTAACAAAAATGCCTAAAAGTGAGTTATTGAAGTTATGGGTTAACATTCCATCAGTAACATTAAATGTGTGTTTAATTAATACTAAGGATATGCCTTCCTAGACTCATGATTTTGCCTCAAGATTTGTGTCACATCTATATTTGATATTTTGGCTCGATCTATTTCTCTTATTATTATAGTTTGAGTAATTATGCACTCACACTCCACACCATCTGTAATTTATCATGCCATTTATTTGCTACTAGGTCTCCTGTTATTATGATTTAAGAAATCATGGACTTACCCCTTGAAATGTCCCTACTCAAACTTCGTTACTTAAATTGTGATATTTTTTTTATCAGTTGCTTGATTATCCTACTTATTGCCTCAATTTTGTACAACCCTGTAACTTTTCTAAAATTTAAACTTTTGTCAATTTGTAGTGGATGTGATCCTATTATTTGAATTTATTGCCTCTAAAAAATTGTTCCTTTTTGTTTATTGTTACCTTGTTTGCACCTATGAATTGTGACTCTAAGAACTTCTTTTGACTATTATGCATTTGCTATGGTTTCATAGTTTGTCTACTTGTTGATTTTACTTATTGTTTTTTTGCACATTTTGAGGTTGAGCGGAAAACTGAGAAAATTTAGCTTGCATACAGGGACGGGACTGTGATGAGTTGTGAGAACATATGCATTAGTAAAACAAACAATGCTCAAGGTTTAACGTGGTTCAGCTTATTGGCCTACGTCCACGGTAGAAGTTTTCCCACACATTTAAATGTGGTGCTGTCCATTCTTATAAGAGCTGTTGTGTTACAAAGAGAGAATCTCAAGGATTCTTTGTACATGCTTGAATTAAGACAATCATGGATTTGCTTCCGTGTGATAGAGATAATGTAGGATCTTTGTAATCTGGTAGTTGAGCAAGAAGATCAAAGATTGATCGTGCTGACTAGACCATAGAGATAATGTAGGATCTTATGATCTTTATCCTCTAACATCCCCCTTCAAGATGATGGGCGATTGAGAACCTTCAGCCTTGATGTGAAAGTAGAATGCTTTTGAGATGACAACCCTTTAGTGAAGATGTCTGCAACCTGGTCCACAGTTGATAAATACTTCACTTGTATGGACTTCTGAGCAATCAGCTTTCAAACAAAATGAAAATCAAATTCTACAGTATTTTTGAGTGAAAGACTAGATTTGCTGTGATATAGATTACACTTAAATTATCACACCAAAAGGACTTCTATGGTGGCATTAGCTAAACCCTTATATTCAGCTTTAGTGCTTAATCGGGCAACTGTGGATTACTGCTTGGAGCTCCAAGAAATGAGATTTGGACCAAGATACACTCCATATTCAAAAGTTGATCTATAGTCATCAATGCATCCTACCCAGTTTGCATCTGTGAATGTGTGAAGAGTTGCAGTACTGAAAGGTTGTATGAGCAAACCATACTAAATCATATGTTTGACATAACAGAGAATTCTCTTTATGGCTACCCAATGATTACTTGTGGGGCAATGCATAAACTGACATACTTTCTTTACTACAAAGGCAATTCAGGCCTTGTTAGTGACAAATACTATAGATCACCCACAATGCTTCTATATTTTGTTCCATCATGTAGTGGTATGCCTAAGTATTTTGATAGGGTATTCTTGCTTGCAATTGGTGTAAGATTTGGCTTTGCTCCATCCATTTTTTACCATAGTAACAAGTCTCGAATATATTTATTTGTGAAAGATGCAGATTCGGCCCATGCTTTATGACCTTTACACTTAGAAAGTAATGTAATGGCCAAGGTCCTTGATGGCAAAGTCTTAATGAAGAGAGTGCATTAAGCAATCAATATCTTCCTGATGGGACCCTGCTAGGATGATATCATCTACATAAATTAGGGTGAGAAAACTATGTTGCCCATACGCCAAATAAACAAGGAGGAGTTAGTTTTTGACCCAGTAAAGCCTAAATCTATGAGATGATTGCTCAGGCGAGTAAATCATGCTCATGGAGCTTGTCTGAGCCCATACACTGATTTGCACAATTTGCATACATGTGTGGGGACAGATGGATCCAAAAATCCCCGTGGATGGTCCTCGTAGACTTCTTCACATAGAATGAGGCAAAAACATATTTTAAACATCGAGTTGTTTGATGATCCACTTGTTCATAAGAGCCAATGAGAGGACTAGGCGAATGGTTGTAGGTTTCACCACAGGGCAGCATGTTTTATCATAGTATATTCCTTCTTGTTGGTAACGGCCTTTTGCCACTAAACGGGGTTTGAATCTTTAAATGGAGCCATCTGCTCATTTTTTAACACGGAAGACCCACTTGCAACCTACAATGTTCATTGAAGGATGGCGCGGTTAAAGAGTCCATGTTCCATTTTAATGAGCGCATTGTATTCTTCTAACATGGCATAACGCCATTGTGGGTGTTTGTTGGCTTCGGTGCAGCACTTGGTTCAATAGGTTCATTTGAAACTAAGAGAGCCATTGGTAATGGGTGCTTGGTGGCCAACAAGGTGTGAGACTTAGCTAGACCAGTTTTTAGATAAGTAGCCATTTGATGAGTATTTGAAGAATTAGTTTGCTCGTAAATGGCTAACTGTCTCGGATGAGAAGATATTAAGGGTTTGGTTGTAATGGGTTCGGCAGTTGGAGCTTAAGTAATAGGTGTAGATGGGCCTAAAGTGGTGGGTGGTAATGGGCCTAAAGTGATAGTTTCAGTTGGGCTAGAAGTGGTGATTTCAGTTGGGCCTGAAGTGTGGGGGTTTCGGTGATAGCTGTGGGCTGCGGGTCATGTGATGATGGGGATTCTAGCATTTGTGCGTAGGATAAGGAAGGTTAGAGGATGTAGTTGATGTGGATGTTGTTATAAAAGGGAAATTACACTCATTAAAAAAAACATTGCGTGAGATAACAGTATGCCCAGGTTGCAAGTTTAGGCACCAGTACCCACGGTGTGAAGTACGATAACCCATAAAGACACATGTCTCAAAAAGAGATAGCATAGACACCCAAATATTCTTAGAATATTGTAACTGGGAGAACCATTATAAACAATTTGAAATGGACTCTCAGGGCCTTCAATTAGCAGTTGTTTTGCTAGGAAATTGGCCAAGGCTTGTCCTTTAAAGTCTTTTGTCACAACTTATCAAAGATCATATTGCATTAGCAAAATGGACCATTTTGCTAGCCAGTCACTTAGATCTCTGGCTTTCAAAACCAGTACTTTTATCGGATTTACTCGGAAGATTAAGTATATTGTGTGAGATACAGTAAGTAGAGACAGCATTTGGACGGCAAACTTGAGAGCCAAACACTCCTTCTCGATTGACAGATATTTGTGCTTTGCTTCAATCATCATTCTGGAGAGGTAGTAGAGAATGATTTCTTTCCCTCCGTTGTTTTCTTGGGCGAGTAATGCCCCCTATGAATGTTCTAAGGCCTATAATGATTTGATGAGATTTGGATTGGCTACTCAATGAGCCATCAGAATTTACAATGGTCTGCCAATCACTTTCCTTAGTCAGCCATTGCTCCCGGCCACTACTTTGTTCAGTCGGCTAGTGTTCCATTTAGTCACTGCCTTGTTTAGGCGGCCAATACACACTTTCTCTATTTTTTGAAGTCTTTGACTTATTTTTCTTTCCAAACCTCAAGGGGTCCTTTTGGACTTTGTCCTTTACCCATTTAGATTTTGTTTGGCTGAGCTTGAGCCATTGCTTTGGGTCTTGATTTTGACTTTCAATCACTAAGATGCTTGTAAATTTCTTCTGAACTTTTTTGCATGCCAATATGGCCCAAAACTGGTCCTAATGGTTTCAACCATTCCTGAAATGGGTGTTTCTAATTGTTACAAACTGTTAAAAACAATTCCAAAAAATTGTTCAGGAACTGCTTCAGGCCGTTTCAGACTTTATTTTTAGGAACAGTTCTAAACTATTCCTAATTTATTATCAATTTTATTAAAAATTAAAAACCTGCAAGCATTGTAAGCATTTTTTGAACCGTTCCAAATAGAATCTTTGAGGTTCATTTTAAACTTTATTTTGAATGGTTTGCAACCCTTCCTAACGTAAGAATTAAAAAAATAAATTTCAAAAAGAGGTTTCTAATCATCTGTATACTTACCATTGTCATCAATCTGCATCAAAGTCTCAATAAAACTTCATTACAAAATAAACTGAACCCAACAAAATTGGTGTTACAAAATGAACCAACTTTATAAGAAATAACAAATATAAACACCACTTCATATAAGCAATCCCAAGTTACATATAATTTGTTCGACTCCATTAGGTAGAAATCAACATAGTCACTCATTGCAATCATTTTCATTTTATCAGATGTAGGTGCAATCAATGCATTAGAAAGCTTCCTTGTCAAGATGGTCGAGAATCTAGTCACCATTCCTACAAAACAAAAAGCAAAAGTCAATCAATAAAAGTGTCTCATTTACCATAAATTCAGCTAAATCTTCGCATTCCAATGCATGATTCGAGACATATTTAACAATACTAAACTATGAACAATATGGAATAAAGATATAGCTAAATAGAGAATAAAACCATAACAAAGGAGTAATAATGTCCAAATATGAGTAAATTTGGATGTTCGCACAAATTGAATTGAGTCAAATCTGCATCAAATCATCATCAGCATGGCGCTCTTTTTAGTTGCTCGAATTCTTGCCTCTTTAATTGGGTGAAACCACATCCGACTGGACAAGAGCAACATCACCGAAGACGCCTTAATCTTGTTAATCAATTTGAATCACATTGGCACAAATTCACAGCTTACTAATTTGTTGCCAAACTAAAATGAAAGAAAAACCTTGAATTCTATAGAGCTCATTAAAACCCTAATTATGAATTCCAAACCAAATCTCATACTGCAAGTGTATATACAATTTCGGCTCAAAAAATAGAACACTGATCTATAAACCCCCAATAAGACATATCAGAATTTATCAAAGAACCAATTAATTATCGAATTTAGGAAAATAGAAATTTATTTTCAAAAAAAAAAGAACAACCCATGAATTGCATCATGAAGCCCAATTCTATCACGAGCTCAGGACTAAAAAAAAAAAAAAAAAACTATGAAGATTGAATTCTGGTTGAGAAATCTCACCTAATCTCCTTTGTTGGAATATATTTCTAGCATCTCCGGTTATCAGTGCAGTTACTAACATCACCTACGCAGAAATTGACAAGTAAATCCCACATGTAACATAAAAAGCCAATTGAGAACAAGATCTAGAAAAGTAGAACAAAAATCTACAAATTGAGTACAAAATCTATAAAAAACAAAACAGAAATCGAACTCCAAGAACTTGTAAAGCTAAAGTAATGAAAATGCCATGAATAGATGAAAGAACTACAAGAACCCAACACGTATTTCCAGGCCTTGATGTTTGATTCCTCAATCTCCCTAACACGTATTTCCAGGCCTTGATGTTTCCAGAAAAAGCTAGAAATGATTGCTGAAAAAGCACAAAAATTAAAATGCATATTTTCTGCAATGATATCATTCAACACACTAGTTAAGAAGATTGGTCTGAAATTTCAATCATTCTCCCTCAAATGTGCTTCTGAATAAGTATTGTTGTGCCATAAAGATAGACCCATTAGGTCTAGATTTATGAAAATTTTCTCAAACATAATCACTCCCACTGATAAACATAATCATTCCACATTGAATTTGAACCCCTAGAGCTGAATGGAATACATCAATAAAGTAAAAGATCATGACAAAACATATTGTTTAGCAGACTACCTTCCCTTCCCATAGTAGCACCAAAGTACATCTGCAAGTACAAATTCCAGCACATGCAATTGTAAAAGTAGTCAGAAATTAATCCAAATCATAGTACAAAAACCCGCAACTAGGGCTGGACTCTATTGACTTGAATTAGGGTATTTCATTCTCATAACTACAAAAAAGGAAAAGCATGAAATGGTATTGAAATTATCTGTGTGAAGTTTCTGTTTATATTCTTCACATTTGAAGAAAAAAATTTATATCATTGAACTTTTATTTTATTAAACCCGTTCCTGATAAATTGATCAAATTCTTTAATGATTGCTTGTTCTCATTCTTCCTCAACTCTCTGAGGTTCATGGTTGACATTGCCTTGATCAATAATATTTGTACCCATGAAATCAGCGTTGCCATTAACTTACTCTTCGATGACTTTTGTCTGTGCTTTTGGTGCAATCATTTCTTTTATTTCTTCTGTTTGCTCTTGCTGTGATTCTTCAACAAAAGGCGATGAGGTAGATGAATAGATGGTTATTGACAGCAATGGAACAAGTACAATTTGATTTCCATCCCACACAATTGAATATGTGTTCATCCTTCTATCATTGTGCACTTTCAAATCAAAAGGTCATGGTCGACCAAAAATAATATGAGCAATATTCATATGGATCACATCACACCAGATTTTGTCTTCATAATTTCCAATCTTGAATGATACCTAGCATTTGTGAGCAACTAGAATTACATAATCATTTGACCATGTGACTTGGTAGGGCTTATGAAGAGGCTCAATGGGTAATTGAAGCTTATCAATAACCTCTTAAGGAACAAAATTCATTACACTTTCATTGTCAACAATCAAATTAGTGACTCTATTGTTAATTCGTACCCGCATATGGAACTTTATGGACTGTCTCCATTCTTCTTCTTCCATCTTTTTCGTATTGAGGAGGAGGCGGATGACAATCGTGGGATTATCTTCGCCGGCGAAAAGTCTCTCCACAACATGAGCCCATTGTCGTTGTTGCATACGAGACCCTCTAAGCATGCGCTCAACACAAAAGGCTTCTAAGTATGCTTTATAAATGTTTTTGCAGTAATTCATATGCTCCAAGATGTACGGTTGCAATCCTCTGATAAAACAGGCCAAATCATGTATATTATTCTCCAGTAATGCACAAGTATCTTGCAAATCCCAAAACTGGCGGATATATTCATCAACTGTTAAGTGTTCTTGCTTCAAATTAAAAAATTGCTCAAAATAGAATTCATTCTCAAAATACCAATCTCCATATCCAAATCTATGAAAAATTGCTTGAAGTTCATTGGAGTTTCCAAAAATCTTCATGATAACGTAGGATGTAAGGGCAATAATTTATAACAACTTTTGAAAAGGGTTGACTTGCTAAACTGGGTCTCTCTCTTTTTTTTTATTTTTTTTATTTCTTTTGCTGTTGGTGGTCTAGACTCAAGTCAAGTCAGACCAAAGTTGTGGCCCAAGTGAACTTAACAGACTCTGGCTTGAAAGAAAAAAGTCAGCACGTGGGAGAAAATCTTCTCCTCTTCTTCTCAGGTTCTATGCAGACAAAAGTAAAGAAAAAAAAAAAGAAATTCTTAATGACTTATCTGGTGGCTGCAATGAAAGAAAGGATTGGGGTGATGCAGATGGCAAGGACCTTGGTTGAAGTCACTATTGTCGAGGGGGAGCAGAAGAGCCTTGCTGCTGATGGAGACAAGCCATGGTGCAACTGCTGTGCAACGAGGAGCTGCGTTGCTGCCACAATTCCCTGGTGGTAGGTAAATGTCGTTTCTCCTGCGCTATCTCTTCTTCTTCTTATTTTGCTTTTTTTCATTTTTTTTTAAATTTCTGATGCTGGGATTAAGTTCGACGAGTAAAGGGAGAAGGGGATACAGGGTTAGGGGCTTCAACAAGGGTGGGGTTGAGTTCGGTTGGAATTCGAGAAGCGCTGGGTTGATTCGAGGAGGGCTGCAGATGGATTGGTTAGGTAGGGTTGTGGCTAATGGGGTTGGGACTAGGTTTTTTGAAAAGGGATGGTTCAGTTGGGGTTGGGTCTGGAGTTAGGGAAGTTTGGGTTAGGGTTTGTGGAATGAGGATGGTATCAGGAAGGTTTTTTTTTTTTTTTTTTTTTTTTTGGTGGCTAAGAAGCAACTCCGCCAGTTTTTACTGCTGGTCCCAAGCCCGAGTAAAAGAGGAGGTTTGCATTAGGTAGGTTAACAGCCAGCGTAAAACTTTATCACAACCCAAACATGAATTCTGAGATAACAATATTTTGTAATAAGGCTAGGGCGTTCCCGCTTTAAGCGAAGCATTGTAGCATCGTTCGGCTGCAATGAAAAGTGTGCAAGGGCGGTTAAAGAAGCTAGTCCATGAGAAGAATAGGAGGAATAGGAAAATTAGGCTTACTACTTTGAATATAGGAACCTTGACAAGCAAGAGCATAGAGTTGGTTGAGATAATGAAAAGCAGGAGAATTAGTGTGGCTTATATACAGGAAACAAGGTGGAAAGAGAATAAAGCTAAGGAGCTCACAGATGGGTGTAAACTTTTCTATACAGGAAAGAGTAATACGAGGAATGAAGTGAGTATAGTTGTAGATAAGGATTTGAAAAAGAAAATTATGGGGGTAAAGAGATTTGGTGATAGAATTATAGCAATTAAATTAGTGTTAGAAGAAGACATAATTCATATCATCAGTGCATATGCTCCCCAAGTAGGACTAGAAAAAAGTGTGAAAAGATAATTTTTAGAGTAGATGGATGATTTAATGCATAAAATCTCAAATAGTGATAAGATTTTCCTTAAATGGATTTAAACAACATATAGGAAGAGATAATAGGGGATATGAGAAAATGCATGGAGGGCAAGGATTTAGAGAAAAGAATGAATTTGGAAACACAATATTAGACTTTCCAATGGTATTTGATCTTGTAATAGCAAAAATTTACTTTAAAAAGAGAGATAAGCATTTAATTACCTATAAAAGTGGGAGTAATAGAAGTCAAATAGACTTTTTTCTAGAAAGAAAATAGGACCGATTGGCTTGTAAAGATTGCAAGGTTATCTCATAAGAGAGTTTGACTACGCAACATAGGCTCGAAGTTTTAGATATTTGCATTAGAATTAAAAAGAGCGTGATAGTAAACAAAATGGACCCTAAAACAAGGTGGGGAGATTTGAAAGGGGAAAGAACAAATATATTTAAGGACAAAATGATTAAGAAAGGAAAAAGGATTATTGAAGGAGAAACTTCAGTAATGTGGAATCAAATGGTTACTTGCATTAGGATTATAGCAAAGGAGGTACTTGAGGAATCAAAAGGAAAGAGACATATTAATAAAGAAACATAGTGGTGGAGTGTGGAGATTCAGGAAGTTATTCGACAGAAAAGACATTACTACAAAATTTGGCAGGGGACTAAGAGTATGGAAAATTTTGAGCTGTATAAGAAGGCAAAGGAAAAAGCTAAGAAAGTAGTAAGTAGTACAAAGTTCAAAGAATACGATGACCTCTATAATAGTTTGGGAACAAGAGAAGGAGAAAAAGATAATTTTAAGCTCCCAAAAATAAGAGAAGAAAAAAATAGGGACTTAAATCATGTCAAATGTATCAAGGACAATGAGGAAAATGTTCTGGTGAAGGACAACGATATTAAAGAAAGGTAGAAGGAATATTTTAGCAAACTTTTAAATGAAGAATATTTGGAGGATACAAAAGTTAAGGAGGATATTTCATCACTAGAGCATACTTTTCTTCGTAGAATTAAAGAGGTGGAAGTGAATGAAGCATTGAAGCGAATGAAGAAAGAAAATGCTACAGGCCCAGATGGTGTTCCGATAGAGGTATGGAAATGCTTAGGAGATGTTGGGGTGAATTGGTTATGTAGACTATTCAATAAGACATTTGTGACAAAAAAAATGCCGGATGAATGGAGAAGAAGCATTATAGTACCTATATATAAAAATAAGGGAGATATACAAAATTGTACCAACTATCGAAGGATTAAACTTATGAGTCATACTATGAAGTTATGGGAGAGAATAATGGAGCAAAGACTGAGACGGAAGACTAAGATCGCTGAAAATCAATTTTGTTTTATGCCAGGGAAATTAACTATGGAAACTATCTTTTCACTTAAGCAATTAATGGAAAAATATCGAGCAAAGAGGAAAAATCTACACATGGTCTTTATCGATTTAGAAAAAGCCTATGTTAGGATACCAAAGAATTTAATTTGGTGGGTTTTGAAGAAAAGGAATGTTCCCAGAGGTTACATTGAAATTTTTAAAGATATATATGAAGGAGCAGTAACAAATGTGAGAATCACATGTAGAAAAACAGGTGGATTCCTTGTTACTATAGGTTTACATAAGGAATCAACCTTAAGCCCTCATCTCTTTGCATTAATTATGGATGAGTTAATTATGCATATTCAAGAAGACGTACCCTGGTGTATGTTATTTGTAGATGATATAGTATTGGTGGATGAATTAAGAAATGATGTAAATGCAAAACTTGAGAGATGGTGGGGCGCATTAGAATTTAGAGGCTTTAAAATAAGTCGTACAAAGATAGAATATATGGCTTGCAACTTCAGTGGACATATATAAAGTATTGAAACCATTGTCAAAATTGAAACCCATGAGATACCACGTAGAAATTCTTTTCTGTACCTAAGCTTGATGATTAGTAAGGATGGGGAGATTGACGAAGATGTAGAGCATAGGATAAAAGTTGGATGGCTGAAGTGGAAACTAACTTCTAGAGTGCTTTGTAACAGACGAATGCCAATGAAATTGAAAGGCAAATTTTACAGGATAGTGGTTAAACCAGTTATGACATATGGAGTAAAATGTTGGCCAATTAAGAGGATGCATATTCATAAGATAGATGTAACAGAGATAATGTTTAAGTGGATGTGTAGTAAAACTAGAAAAGATAAAATTAGAAAAAAGCATTTTTGAAAGCATTTAGGGATAGCACCAATAGAGGATAAGATTAGAGAAACCCGTTTAAAATAGTTTGGATATGTTGAGCGTAGGCCGGTAATGGCACCGGTGAGAAAAAGTTTGGCTATGCAGGTGGATGGCCCATTAAGAAGTAGAGGTAGGCCAAAGAAAACATTGATGGAGGTCATTGAATCAGCTTTGAAGAAGTTTAATTTATTTAAGGATTTGGTTCAAAATAAAACAGAATGGAGAAACAGAATTCATATAGCCGACCCAAATATGATTGGGATAAGGCTTTGATGATGATGATGATGGGTGGTTGAGAAACGACAGAAGTGATTTCAGATGGGTCGTTGGAGAGTTTAGTGTTGCAGTGGGAAAAGATGGGTCTAAGGTGGATTGCGGAAGTGTGTTAGGGTTTTGGGATGTATTCCAATGGTGGAGTTTGAGTATCAGAATTGGTTTGCTGGGAATTAGTTTTGGGTCGATTGGTTTGGCGGCTATGGTGGTTTTGTCAATGGTGTGAAAAGAAAAAGGATTCGATTGGTTGTGGGTGGTGTGAGACTAGTAGTATTGGGTTTAGGAAAACAGATGGGAAATTGGTTTTGACAGTGAGATGCTGATGATGGGTTTGAGATAGATGATGAGAAAAATCTGGGAAACATAGAAGTCTTCCCAGTAACTGATGTATCTAAGAATCCATGATTGAGAAAATAGACTAATCTCCTAAAGGATTGATCGAATCCTTCTAGATTTGGTCAATAGGGTACCCTCACAAGAGGAGCAAACACCATAAGAGATAACATTTTAAATCTGAAAAGAGAACTTTATCAATTTAAAACTGAGCATCTATAACAATGAGGCCTAACATCCTTATATAAAAGAGTTGACTTGATTCCTAAGAAACAAACTTAATAATATTAGAATAATCCTAAATATAATAAGAAACTCACTAATATTAACCCTAATACATTCAAACTACTAATAATATTGCTAAATAACTAGATGTCTAATTAGGCTTATAGACTGGGCCCAACAGGTTGGCCGACCTATGGTCTGTCCTGCATCAGTGTTGGATGACATTTGAGTTGAGGAAATAATGTACATTGATCACAACCTGCATACCCATCCCATACACATGTGAAAGAGAGTGGTGCTTTGATATATCTATATGAAAACAATCTGCATAAAGATCCATCCTAGAAAAAAAGTGCTTCAATTAAAGACCCATCACAGAAAACATCATCTAATCAACTGAAAGAAAAAGTAATTAACGCAAGAGCAGTAGACAAAATTAAATATATGTATACCATAAAAAAATGCTTACCCATATCTACGTATATCTACATCAAACATCCATCTTTCCCACACCATAAAATGTAAATTTCAAGATCACCCATCAAAGAAAACAAAACCTGGCTTGCTAATGAAAGTGAAAAAGAAATAGGAGATGGGCTAATATATATCATTGCAAATACCAAAATTCTACTTCCACATTGAATATGGAGAAGTTACAACCCAATACCAAAGTTGTTACAATTGAACCAGTTGCATTTATAGGTAGAGGGATCTAGTTCCATCATCCCAACACTTCTACACTCCTTTCAGAACTAAGAGAAACATCCAAATTCAAAAAATAAAGGGTCTTACCTTTAAAATATGGATGACTTTAATGAAGGCGATTTTTGTATTTGTTTTTTGCAATGAGAGATGTTGCTCGAATTCAATTTTCTTGTTAAGATTGATGATTTTGGGTTCATTCACCTTTACTTCTATCAAACAGAACACACTTTAAACAAGTGCCCCGCCTATATTGTGCAACCATCAATTCATAATCATACATGCCACTCATAAATGAATTGAGTGACATAGGTTTCAGCTTGTGAAGGCCGCCCATATATTTGATTTTTTTTTTAAATATTAGACTTATGAATACTACATAAAGCCTGCATGCCACTTTAACAGGACTAAGTTGCTACATGGCCTTATCTTGTGACAAATTCTCTTATTGAAACTTGTAAAATTTGAAAATAATGCATGCAAATATGCAATAGCAATACTAAACAAAGAAAATAAGAATGCCATGGTGTTTAGTTCAAATCCTTAAATTATTTTAATCATTTTAATCCAAATCACTTTTTTCATCTTCTTTTTTGAATGTTTTTCATTTTGATTAGTGTAATGGGTGAATTTGGCGGTACCCACCCCATATGTGAAATTCAGCTCTCACATGGGCATATTGTCAAATATCTTACACACATTGTTTTTTTTTTTTTTTTTAACAGCCCAGGGTATCTCTCGCCAACTTAACTTTTGAAACTTTAGCCTTCGGCCTGGGAATTACCCGATTCTGGCTATTAAAGACTAATCCCTAGGGGTACATACATGGCCATACACACAATACCCGAATAATGCAAAAGGTAGGGGTCACACTCAAGACTTTGGGGCACAAACCTAAGGCTCAAACCGCCCGAACCACTGCCTCTATGGCTCCCTTACACACATTGTAAAATGCATACAATAATAAAACTAAAAAACAAGTATCCAACCTAGATTCTACAACTATCATCTCATCTCATTCTTCCAAATCTCCACGCTGGGAAACTCACTTCAAAACCTCAAAGCCAACCTTTACAAGCACACCGAAACCCAACACAACCTCCAAGCCAAACAATCCATTCATCATCCCACCAGACACACCTTCAATCCGATCAAGGAAAAAAACAGTAACCATAAATGTTGGACTGTCTGCCATTTCTATCAGTTCATAGCATACACAACCCTTACGAATAAAAAAAAATCAGACATACAAACACACGTACAACCTAAATTTACAGAAACAAAAGAAAACAATTCATACCTTAAATGGTTGCAGAAAACATGAGCAGGAGAGGGTCTGCAGACCTGGGGAAGAAAAATAAGAAGAAAAGAAAGAAAAGAAATGGGGAATCGCCGCAATCCCTTGCAAGAGCAAGAGTGAGCACCGTTTTTCCCCAAATCAGAGAAGAAATTGAGCAATATATTTGCCAAAAACCAATAAAAAATTGAGATAGAAAGGGCAGACTAGACTGAGAGAGAATGAGAGAGAGAGAGAGAGAGAGAGAGAGAGAGAGAGAGCCCAAAGCAAAAGCAAGAGAGAGATAAGGGAAGAGCAGTGAGGAAGAGAGAGCACCAAGAGACAGAAGACCGCAACAGTGACTGGAAAACCTGTGACCCACAGTCAGCGAGAGGGTTGAGAGAGCAGCGTGCGGACTTTTAGAGCCCTAAGAGTTTAGGGCGTCCTCCAACATCTTCAAAACCCCCCTCAAAGATTCCAATGCACAAACCCTCTCCCTCTCTTCTACAACAATCCCAAACGTTGAAAACTCTAACCCCAACAAACCCCATTTTTAGGGTTCGTATCCAAAAACCACTCAGATGGAGTTGCAGAAGAAAACCGTAGGAGCGGAATTCGGTCTCTTAGGCCAATTTGGAAGAGCCCATGAAGAGAAATAGGGAAAAGAAGAGAAAACCCATATTTGATTCTTTAGATTCTGAGATCGTGAAGAAGAAAACACGCATCTTTGATGATGCGTGGGTTAAAAAAATCGACCAACAGAACGAGACTCGGAAGAAGGAGAAGAGGTAGAGGAATGAGATCGAGGAGGAATACGACACTCGGAAGCTGGGTAAAGCAATAAGAGGGTTCTGAAAAGAGAATGAAGATCTCATGCTCTGCTCTCTCTCTCTCTCTCTCTCTTCGAAGAGAGGCAATGGGAGAATCTAACCAGAGAAATGGGGAAAAAGAGGCGGGAGGAGAGATAGGAATTTTTTGGCCTCGGCCCGAAATGAAATGAGGGACGGCGGGATTTTTGTTAGCAATGATATCTGGCCCAACACAAGTTAAAGAATGGCCTTTTAATACTTGAACGGTTGAGGACCGCTCCAGTTTAGGAACGGCTCTTAAATTTGTTCCTAGTCGTTGTTCCTAACCTAGGATTGTGATGTAGTTTAAATAAATTTGACAGTAAAAAGTCAATTTGAAATTGCCAATTAGAATCAATCGGCTTCATTTTATATATATATATAATTGAAAAATTGGAGCTCAATTTCAATGTTACTTTTGAATCAATTTGAACTTGATAGAGATTTTTGAGGGATTTGATTGAAAATTTTGATTTTAGCCATCTAAATAAAGAGGTGAACTTAAAATGAGTTTCCTTTTAAAGAGTTCAATTTTTTGCAGTTTGTAATCAATCAATCTATATTTAATTTTCTTATATAACAGTGTTCATAGGTCAGGCCAGCCTGAGCCTATATCTGGCCCAGTCTGTTTTAGCTTGGGCTTGGATTTTAGCTTTGAGTATACAAACTAGGCTTGAATTATTTAGTTGGGCCCATTTTATAGATAGACTAGACTTGGATTGAATGGTAGAGATACAAAGTCCGGCAAAATTAATTGTAATTTTTGCTTTTAGGCAATAAGTTCTTATGGACTTATTTGTTTCTTTTAAGTTATTTTTATTATTGATAAGATGATGAAGACCTGGGGCTGAAAGTGAAACATTGGATGACATTGATGAAGGGGCCATCTCTGAATTCTTTATCTTGATTATTTTAATCAAAAGTGAATGATACCTGAGATTCTTTCCTTGATCAAGTACGTCAAGAGAGATGAAGTTCTCAATCTGATGCAGTCGACATAATCCCAATGTAAGCACAATCTACTGAGGGAATGAAGTGACTCGCTGGTTGAATGGGATGCAGTGACTGCTATAACAATGGTTTGTTTGAAGTTTAGAGAGACACCAGGACTTGGGGCTCTGAAACCATAAAGAAGTTATGAACACTCTGTGTTGTTTTTTTTTTTTTTTTTTTTTTTTTTTTTTTTTTTTTTTTTGAATGAACTGGCGATCACTGGTTACTAGTGTTGTGTCGCTGGTTGTGTATTTATAAGAGATTTAGAAAGGCATGTACAACTAGTTTACAACTGGTTTTCAATCTTCCAGCTAGTGTACAACTGAACCTCATACTTATTTTCAACATGCTTTTGTATATTGTTGACTAAATGTCGTGGCCTTGATCAATCTTCTCTCATTGTATATTATTTTGTTGACGTTGCTCAATTTTTCATTTAATGCTTGTAGAGCTAAGATGATCTTCTACTTGTTGATTGAAATCTTTCCTTGCAGGGGCTAGGACAATCTCTTTGTTGCCTAATGTCATAGGGAGGCTGTTGTGAACTGACAAGTCTTTTGTCAGACGCCAAGTTACAGAACTGAACTCAATTCTGGTTTCAGTTTTCAGAAGGGCCCAGTCAACCCTAACTCACCCTAGCCGACTGTGGTAACCCACCTAACAAAAACAACTTAAGAGTTCAACTCTCAGTTATCCAGTGTTTCGAGCTGACCGCGGTCAACTGCAATGACAACCGCGGTGTCCACCGTGACACCACAGTCGACCAAGACCCCCCTACCTACACCCTGTTTAACTGAGAACAACTGAAACCTGTTTTCAGCCGTATCGGTTGACCGAGGTCTCGACCGTGGACACCCACGGTTGACCAAAGGTTAGCCACGGAGCCAACCGTGCCCATCCAAGTTTTTAGGTGGTTTCCAGACCAAGTCCAAACCCCTGCTTGGTTACCCCCTAATCTCTAACAACTAATCTTTAACAAGGCTTAATGGGTTTACAAATGATTAAGTAAGATATGTTTTAAAATTGCATTTTCTTACTAGGGTATCCGGTTTGAGTCAATCAATTATATCAGGGGGATTGGCCTAGGGTACTCGCATCTTTGCATATGTAGTAACATCAACACTATGATAGCCCATTGACATTGAGGACCTTAGTAGTACACCAAATTGAATGGTGTGACACACCGGGTGACCCCATATTGAGGATTGGCTAGTAATTTACCTTGAATCCATGATAAACCATTATGCATACATCTTGAATTCACACTTCTTTCTTTCACATGATTAGTCATGTACACCATATTTGTTCACTTAAAATCTACTCCTCTACATGTTGAAATTATTGTCAATCATACATGCCATTGTTATATGTTAATTGTTCTTGTTCTTTCATGTGGGTACTCCATACACATGTTCACGTTATGCTATGCTCATATATTGTGGAGTAACCCTTATACTCGTACATACAGTTGATTACACTCATTTATGCATGATTCACACGTATTGAAACCACATAGCTTCAACCCTATCCAAACACGTTAGCGTGCAGTGTAGGTTACGAAACTTTTGGGGCTGCTCCCAAGTATGTGATTTTCTAGATTGCAAACAAACACACAATATGCAACGGAAAGTGAATATCAAGCAAACAAGCAAACACCACAAAAAAACACGATTTTTACGTGAAAACCCAAATCAAGAAAAAACCACGATTCTTGACTAATCTAATATCAAGCACTATGAATTAAGCAGTTACAAGATATGGTCATAATCATTATCTAGTTCTCATAACGTAAGAACCATAATTGTTCTTGCACAACTTCGTGTTGCAACAACTCAGCACCGTCCACTATTATATGCAACAAATCCAAACACCTAGAAACTGCTAGATGTTACGCTAGATCCTCACAATCATCTTTGAAAAAAGATAAACTTCTACAAGAGATGTAGAAGAAACAGTTCTTTAGAATAAAGCTTCAGCACTAAACTCTCTAATGGAAACTCTAGAGAAGAAAGCATCTCTTAATAAGATCTTTTGGACTTGGAATAATGGGAGAGGTTCTTTACGGTTGAGAGGGGACCCCTTTTTTTATAACCCACAATTTGTTCCTCATAAGGATGCTCCTATTTGAACACAACTTACTAATCCTGGTACAAATCGAAAAGAAATCCGTGCAAGTTAGTGGGTTATTTTTGCATCGCACTCGAGCGTAGCTGAGCACGCACTCGAGCATAACTGAGCACCCACTCGAGTGCTGTCTTCGTGCATGCTGTTATTTGATGATTCGATAGTCAGGCTTGAGTGCATATATCATGAGCTTGAGTGCATTCGCTCCTATCTAAGCCCGTTCAAGCACAAGCATGTTCGCTCTAGCGCATGCTCTATTTTTCTAGGTTTTAATACTTTAGCTCTTCTAACAATACGAACCACAGTCCATCTAAAAGAAAAAATAAATACAACTCAATGGACCCAAAGTTTTATCCAACTCATGAATTAGGTAACATACAAAAATCCTTACAATATCCCCCTTTGACAATGCATGGACAAAACTCCCTATACATCCAAATATTCTACCAAAAAAAAAAAAAAAAAAAGAAAGAACTAGAATACATCGATAGTTGTCAGAACATGTAGAATACTTTCATCACCTCTCTATACCAATTACCAATTGAATACATAAATCTTCAACTCCTTGAAACTTTATATCTCCCCCTTTGTACCTTATTCTCCTCCTACTCATTCTCCCCCTTGTAATCTATAATTAACAAAGTTATAGATAAACATGCAGCATATCTATCAATCAGGATCCAGCAAAGCTTTCCCTTAATTAAAACTCACCCTTAATTGTATTTTCGTCACAGCACTGGGGGTGAGAGCTTGATCTTCTTGATCAAGGTATTTCACATATAGTCACCCATACTTGTGTATTTTAACTTTTAGCACAATGTAAGTAGTTTCTTTTGGTAAATCAAACTTTCTAATCCAAATTGCAGTAGTCTTGGGTGGAGAAAAATTCTTCTCCCGTGCACTGTTTTTGGTAGACTTCTCAACATATTGCAATGGGGACAAATTTACCCATTAATTCCACAATAATGACAAGTGGACACACATATAGAATGTGATACATTCTTCTTTTTTGAGTTACTCCCGATATGATTTGTGCATGCAATATGGGGAACAATTGGTGCCAAACAATTTAAAGAAAAACTTTTAATAAAAGTAATCTTGCATTTAGTCTTCGAAGTAGATGCACCATGATTATAGCCAAGAGCACTTGTCATTAGGCCTTTTCTGACTAACCAGATATCTTTAAGAATTTTTGAACTAATGTTCATCTTGTTTAGAGAGGCCTTCGTTGATTCTATTTCAAACAACGCAAACTTCAGTTTGTCATTCAAATCTTCTTTTTATCTTGGCATGTCTTCAAGTTTGTCTTTAAGGTTTCAACCTCTTGTTCATAGTTTTGACTCTCAGTAGTCAACTTATCAACCATGGAGTTTTTCTGATCTTCCAAGAGTTTGACCTTTGCAAGAGCTTTTTCTAACTCTTCATTGAAAGATGAATTTTCTTTTTGAACAGATTTCCATTTAAAAGTATCTTTCAAAACAATCTATCTATCTTTAAAGATTTCTTCAATAAAATTTTGTGTTCTACTTCCCAATCATTCTCATCATTTGACACTCCATCATCATTATCATTAAAACAATTGTCAGATGTGACATGGGAAGACCACGCAATAAAATCAACATACTCAACACTAGCAATGTTAAGAAGTAGATTTTCTGCATCTTTAGAATTATCAATCTTACCATGTCTTCTTATCCTTTTTTTTGGACACTCAAATACTCTATGACTAAACTCTTTGCACTCAGAAAATCAAATAGATCTCAGGTTTTTCTTCTCATGCTCAAATTTAAGCATCTTCTTCAAGCCAAAATTTTTATCTTTCAAAACACATGGCTTCGATGTGCAATTGTGGTTAAATGCCATTCTAAAAATCACAAATAGATCTACACAGTAACTTTGTGCAACCCTCTCTAATATTAGTTGAAAGTTTTGGAGGTGCACCCATGTTTGTGATTTTCTAGATTGCAAACAAACACAAAATATACAAATAAAATAAATGTAAAGCAAACAAGCAACCACTACAATATGACATGATTTTTACATGGAAATCCAAATTGGGAAAAAGACCACGAGTCCTAACTAGACTAATATCAGGCACTATGAATCAAATATTTACAAGATACAGTCACTACCCCCTTATCTAATTCTCGCAACCTAAGGATTGTAGTTGTTCTTACACAACTCTGCATTACAATGACTCCGTGTCTCCCACTGTTATACGCAACTGATCCAAACACCTAGAAACCACTAGATGCTATGCCTGATCCTCATAATCTTCTATGAAAGAAGATGATCTTCTAGAAGAGATTTAGAAGAAATAGCTCTTTAGAACCAAGGTTCAGCACTAAACTCTTCAATGGAAGCCTTAGAGAAGAAATGATCTCTCAATAAGATGTTATGAACTCAAAATAATGAGAGAGATGATTTAGAATTAAGAGAGGACCCTTTTTATAACCAATTGCGCTCGAAAGATGTGAAAATGTGTAATGGATTTGAGTCCAACATTTATGCATTTCAAGCATTTAAGAAGAATGAGAATTAACTATGGTTCATCATTAATTTCCCTTTTGTTTATATGGGTTCAAATGCTCTGACCACAGAGATGCAGTTTATTTGCATATGTTTTAAAAGTTTACAACCCCTCCCTTAAGTCTACGATGTGATCCAAACTTGAAATTTGCAAGAAAATACATGGAAAGTGGCAAAAATGCAAAAAATACAAAATACAAGGAGAGTGAGCGTGACCTGCAATCACTGGCAGACAGTGGCCAATAGGCCACTGTTTGCATTCGGTCTTTTTTTGTTTCGCCTCTGTGACTTTCCAAGGTACTGAAACTTGTTTCTTCTGTTTTTTGGAGTGTTGAGTGACCATCAAGAGAGTTGAATTTGGCTATGGAATCGATCAAAAACTTTGGTGATCATCAATTTTTGTTATAGACTATTTTTGTACAAGTCCGAAAAGAGTGTTGTATACCAGTGAAATAAAACTAAAGTTTTGTCATTTTGAACCTATGATTTTCAAGGGTCAGAATGAAGCCTAGAAAGGCCTTTCATAATCTCTAAAATGACTCTAGAACCCTTCCAAGTGAGAAGAACAAAGGAATTGACTTTATCCCTTGCATGCTTGACAGCATTCGAGCACCATCTTTTCTAATCAATACACATGCTTCCCTCCCTTCTTTGAACTATTTTTCAGCTTAATTAGGTGAGAGGGAGAAGAAGAAGCGTATTAGGATTGCTTGAAGTGCTTCGTGAATAGCTTCAAATATGAGGAAGTTGCTATTGGAACTTAGAAAATTGTTTTTTCTGTCTCTATCCCCCACTCTGTATGTTAGACCTCCCTTTTTATAGACTTCAATAGTAGTTTGGGGAGTTAAAAGGAGTTACTGGAAGTTAATGATCAAAATAAAGTGGAGAAAGCCACCGAAATGGCAGGAACTGCTCCACAAGTGTTAGTGACCACAGCCACAGTCACTCCCACGGCCCATTTTTGGACTTTTACATATGTGACCCGTTTTCGCCTGTTTAGAGCTAGATTGACGTCCGATCTTTACGAAACTTGGAGGGATACTTTTTGACACTATTTTTAGTATGTTACAGAAATTTCAGCCTGTTTTGACCTTTGAAAGTTGGTCAACTATCCGTTGAAGATGGGCCGCAGTCACTCTCAAGGCCCATTTTTTGACTTTTGCATATGTAACCCATTTTCGCTTGTTTGTTGCAGGAATGATGTCTGATCCTTACAAAACTTGGAGGGATGCTTTTTGACACTATTTTGAGTGTGTCATAGAAATTTTAGCCCGTTTTGACCTTCTGAAGTTGGTCAACTCCCCGTTGAAGGTGGGCTGCAATGACTCCTAAGGCCATTTTTGGACTTTTGCATATGTAATTCGTTTTTGCCTGTTTCGGGCCTGAACGATGTCTGATCTTTACGAAACTTGGGGGGATGGTTTTTACACTATTTCAAGTGTGTCATAGATATTTCAGCCTGTTTTGATTTTCGGAAGTTGGTCGACTCCCCCATTGACTTTTCATGAAAATGGGCCCTTGTTTCAGCTATTGGAGGGGCAAATGAACTCGGTTTGGTTTGAAACTTAGAGGGATTGATGTTAAGAGTATCTTGGAGTGGCGATCCAAATTTCATTCATTTTGGAGTTGTAGAAGTAGGATTTCAAACAGTGACTCATTTGTTGCATGTTCTAATTCACTATTCACCTAACACTGTAGGTAGTTAGCTTGTTTTCTACACAAACGACATTCAATTGATTTTAAACTTTGGAAAGTACATTTTGAGCATATTTTGAATCTTTGTTCCAAGTTTTATTAGCTTTGGCTCCCTGGAAATGGGATTTTGGGTAGTGACCTCTATGACTTGAGGGGTCACTAACTTCTAAGCTAACATGCAGTAGAAGTAGGACTAAACGAAGTCCTCTTGACTTAAAAATTTGTAGATCTCCCTTGAGTATGACTGAAGACTTGTGCCTAAATTTCATCAATTTTGGATGTTGGGAAGCAGGACTTTGGTCAGTGACCCTATGACTTGGGGGTCACTGACCCAAAGTTGACATGTTTGTAGACTTTGAGTCAAATGGAATGAAGTCCATTTGACCTAAAATTTTGTAGAACGTCCCTTGAGCATAATTTAAGCTTCCTCCAGGAGTTTGGGCTAATTTGATCTTTGTGAGGTGTCATTTTACATAGTGACCCCATAGGTCTCAGTTGACAATCATCTGAACTAAATTTGAGTCCAAATGATGTTCAAATACTCTACAATTTCGAAGGATAATCTTTGCATGTACTTAAAGGCATTCCTCTGAGTTTGAGCTTGTTTTGATATGTGGAAGTATCAATTTCCATAGTAACTCTTAAGGAGCTGGCGAACAATCACTAAAGCTTGGTTTTGAGCTGAAATGAAGTCCAAATGCTTTGAAACTTTGAAATGTCATTCTCAAGTATGTTTTAGAGTTTCTATGAAAGTTTCAGCCACTTTAGTAACCCAGAACCTTGAGTAGGTTCAGTGACCCCTAGTTTTTGAACCAATGAACACTGAATTTGGTATTTGATGAGTTGAGTGACGAAATGAAGTCTAGTAACTATGAAATGCTGCATTTTGAGCTCATCTGAAGTCTTTTGATTGGATTACACTAACTTTAAATATCTGGATGCAGTACTTGACTGGCTATTCCACAATCCCAAGGTTCATGTATCCTTGGTTTGGACTTTTGCTTGTAATTTCTTTGCTACAACATTTGTAATTTTTTATGGATCAACAATAACCCACAATTTGTGCATCATAAGGATACTCCTTTTAGATCACAACTTACTAAATTCTGGCACAAATCGAAAAGACATCTGTGTAAGTTAGTGGTTTATTTCTGCATTGCGCTTGAGCGCAGGTGCCCACTTGAGTGTTGTCTCCGTGCATGCTATTATTTAATAATTCGTTAGTTAGGCATATTTTTCATTAAAATTAAGGGACTATTTTTCATTGAAATCAATTTCTACCATAAATTCAAGGCAAAAAGATTTCGGGAAGCCTGGTTTTTAATTAGTTAAACACACACTTGTTGAAAATTTTGTGTACAATAGGGCAATTTTTAGTCCAAAAGTTTGATAATGGTAGCCCTAGCAAATCGGTGAGTTTTTTTGTGAAAACTGCGAAAACTAAACTTTGATGAGTTAACTTCAAAACTACAGAGTTTTAGCTTAATAAGATTTCGAGAAGGTCAATTTCCAGAAGCATAAACTTGAGTTGCCTGCCAAACTGCATAACAGAATTTTTGTTTTGTTTTTTTTTTTTTTTTTTGTTTTGCTTTTGGCAACCGTCATTCATGCATAGTTTTTGCATTTTATAATATTTTCATATCTTTTTTTTTTTCAGTTCATGCATCAGTAGAGCATAATTTTCAACCATTAAATCTAATTTAAAATTGCATTAAATTAGATTTATACCTTATTTAAAGTTTTCCATTTCATTTAGGAAAGTTTGCATTAGTTTCACAAGGCATGCATAAGCATTGGGTAGTTTATTTTTACTAACTTTCTAACTTTAGGATAACTTTTGATTTTTTTCCTTGTTAGATTTAGGAGACTGTCCAGATTTAAATTGTCATTCTAAAAGTGTTAATTTGATGATCTTAAAATTGGAAATCTTAAGTTAGACTAGTTGCTAATTATTTTAACTTTCTAACTTTAACTCTTTCTAAGTTTGATTTGATTTGATTTGATTGACAATTTTTAGAAAGTCCATAATTTTAAGGATTTGGCTAACTTAATTATTAACTTAGGAAAGAGACTAATTGCAGTTAATTGATTGATTAAATTTACAATTTTTAGAAAATATTATATATACATACATGTTTATCTTACATTTGTAATTTAATTCATTAAAAAAGGTTCTAATGTTATTTTTGTCATTACAGATTGATGGACGACTTGGGTTCAGTTGCAGACTTGGAGGGGTGTTTTATTTTCATTTTCGTCTAATTGTATTTGTATATTAGATATTTATGTGGGACCATATCATTATAATATTTGTTAAATGAGATGAATGACTTGACAAAAAATAGTGATGGTTGTTTGTTTCTTTAACAATTCTTGTATGAATGGATTTCTTATATTAAATACAGGTACATGAATAGGTTTATATTTGATACAGGTATATAAACAGGTTTATTGGTAGACTATAATGAAAAAAAAAATTATATTTAAGAAAAAGATCTTTTACAGATGAAAAATAATATTTACCGACATCTTTTAAGGTCCGAAAAAGTAAAATAACGTTGTAAAAAATCATAAAACTTCTACAAAATGATATTGTAATTTTATAAATATGGATAAATATTATCGATGTTTAAAAATGTTGGTAAAATGAAAAAATAAAATATAAAAATTAATGACTTTACCGAAGTTAACAAACAATCGTCGGTAAAAGTGAAAGTTAAAATAGAAAATAAATGAATTGAATTTTACCGATGTTTTTTTATTGTCAGTAAATATCCAATCTAAAATGTAAAAAAAAACATAAATTTTTACCAACATCGGCAAAATGATATTGTAATTTTATAAATACGGATAAATATTACCGATGTTTAAAAACATCGGTAAAATGAAAAGATAAAATATAAAAATTGATGACTTTACAGACGTTAATAGACAATCGTCGGTAAAAGTGAAAATTAAAATAGAAAATAAATTAAATGAATTTTACTGATATTTTTTTATCATCAGTAAATATCATCATCATCATCATCATCATCAAAGCCTTATCCCAACCATGTTGAGGTCGGTGACATGAATTCTATTTCTCCATTTAGTTTTATTTTATGCCAAATCTTTCGATAAATTAAACTTCTTCAAATCTGAATTAATAACTTCCATCAATATTTTCTTCGTCATACCCCTGCCTCTTGATGGACCATCCGCCTTTATAGCCAAACTTTTTCTTACCAGTGCCATTACTGGCCTATGCTCCATACGCCCTAACCATCTTAAACGGGTTTCTCTAATCTTATCCCCTATTGGTGCTACCCGTAAATGCTCTCGAAAGTGCTTATTTCTAATTTTATCTTTCCTAGTTTTACCACACATTCGTCTACGCATTCTCATTTCCGCTACATCCATTTTATGAATATGCGTCTTCTTAATTGGCGAACATTCTGCTCCATATGTTATAGTTGGTCTAACCAATGTCCTATAAAATTTGTCCTTCAATTTCGTTGGCATTCGTCTGTCACAAAGCACTCCAGAAGCTAGTCTCCGCTTCAGTTATCCAGCTATTGTCCTATGCTGCACATCTTCGTTAATCTCCCCATCCTTGCTAATCATCGAGCTTAGGTACTGAAAAAAATCTGTACGTGGTATCTCATGGGTTTCAATTTTAATAGTGGTTTCAACACTTTGTATATATATACTAAAAATGCAATCCATATATTCTGTCTTTGTACGACTTATTTTAAAGCCTTTAGATTCTAATGCTCCCTACCATCTCTGAAGCTTGCATTTACACCATCTCTTGATTCATCCACCAATACTATATCATCCGCAAACAACATATACCATGGTACTTCTTCTTGAGTATGCATAGTTAACTCATCCCTAATTAATGCAAAGAGATAAGGGCTTAAGGTTGATCCCTGATATAAACCTATAGTCATGGGAATTCACATGTTTCTCCACATGTGGTTCTCATGTTTGTTACTGCTCCTTCATACATATCCTTAAAAATTTCAATGTAACCTCCGGGGACATTCCTTTTCTTTAAAACCTACTAAATTCAATTCATCGATACCTTATTGTAGGCTTTTTCCCAGTCAATAAACACCATATGTAGATTTTTCTTCTTTGCCCGATATTTTTCCATTAATTGCCTAAGTGAAAAGATAGCGTCCATAGTTGATCTTCTTGGCGTAAAACCAAATTGATTTTTAGAGATTTTGGTCTTCTTTCTCAGTCTTTTCTCCATTATTCTCTCCCATAACCTCATAGTATGACTCATAAGCTTAATCCCTCGATAGTTGGTATAATTTTGTATATCTCCTTTATTTTATATATAAGTACTACAACGTTTCTTCTGCATTCATCTGGCATTTTCTTTGTCACAAATATCTTATTGAATAGTCTACATAACTAACTCACCCCAACCTCTCCTAAGCATTTCCATGCCTCTATCGGAATACCATATGGGCTTGTTGCATTTCATGTCTTCATTCGCTTCAATGCTTCCTTCACTTCCACCCCTCTAATTCTACAGAGAAAAGTATGCTCTAGCGATGAAGTATTCTTCTTAACTCTTGTATCGCCCAAATGGTCTTCATTTAGAAGTTTGTTAAAATATTCATTCCACTTTTCTTTAATATCGTTGTCCTTCACCATAATATTTTTCTCATTGCCCTTGATACATTTGACATGATCTAAGTCCCTACTTTTCTTTTCTCTTATTTTTGTGAGCTTACAAATATCCTTTTCTCCTTCTTTTGTTCCCAACCTTTTATAGAGGTCATCATATACTTTGAACTTTACACTATTTACTACTTTCTTAGCTTTTTTCTTTGCTTTCCTATATAGCTCAAAACTTTTCATACTCTTAGTCCTCTACTAAACTTTGTAGCAATGTCTTTTATGTCGAATAACTTCCTGAACCTCCACACTCTACCACCATATTTCTTTATTAATATGTCTCTTTCCTTTTGATTCTCAAAGTAACTCATTTGCAACATTCCTAATGCAATTAGCTCTTTGATTCCACATTACTGTAGTTCCTCCTTCAATATTCCATTCTCCCTTCTCAATCATTTTGTCCTTAAATATATTTGCTCTTTTCCCCTTTAAATCTCTCTACCATATTTTATGGTCCATTTTGCTCACTACCGCTCCCTTTTTACTTCTAATGCAAATATCTAAAACTCCGAGCCTATGTTGCATAGTTAAACTCTCTCTTGGGATAACCTTGCAATCTTTTCAATTTAATCGGTTCTGTTTTCTAACTAGAAAAAAGTCTACCTGACTCTTATTACTCTCACCTTTATAGGTAATTAAATGCTTATCTTTCTTTTTAAAGTAAGTATTTGCTACTACAAGATCAAATGCCATTGCAAAGTCTAATATAGTGTTTCCAAATTCATTCTTTTCTCCAAATCCTTGCCCTCCATGCACTCTTTCATATCCTCTATTATCTCTTCCTATATGCCTATTTAAATCCCCTCCAAGGAAAATCTTATCACTATTTGAGATTTTTCGTATTAAATCATCCATCTCTTCCCAAAATTGTCTTTTAACACTTTCCTAGTCCTACCAGGGGAGCATATGCACTGATGATATGAATTATGTCTTCCTATAGCACTAGTTTAATTGTTATAATTTTATCACCAAACCTCTTTACCCCCACAAATTTCTCTTTCAAATCATTATCTACAACTATACCTACTCCATTTCTTATATTACTCTTTCTTGCATAGAAAAGCTTATACCCATCCGTGAGCTTCTTAGCTTTATTCCCTTTCACCTTATCTCCTGTATACAAGTCACACTAATTCTTCTTCTTTTCATTACCTCAACCAACTCCATGCTCTTGCCTGTCAAGGTTCCTATATTCCAAGTAGTAAGTCTAATTTTCTTATTCCTCCTCTTTTTTTCATAGACTAACTTCTTTAACCCACTACTAGAAAAATCACTTTTGGCAACAACAACAATCGTCGCTAAATCAATTACTTTCATTACTGAAAACTTTTAGCGATGGAAAAAAAGTCGTCACTACTTGGTCGTGGAAGCTTGGTTTGGGAAGTCCTATAGCGACGACTGTGTTTGTCATCGCGGAAACTTTCACTTTTCGCGACAGTCCTCATTGTCACAATTGGTGTCGCAATTCCTCCCTCTGTCACCAAATAGAGGACCAAAATATCCTTTAGCGACGACACTACTCATCGGAAATTATCAGTAAATGTCGCCAGTGGGAAGCACAAGGAAAATCTTCTGCGACGGCAGAACCGTCGCCAAAAACCTTTTGGGATGATTTTTAATCGTCACCACAAGTGCCTGCTATTTATCCTCACAAACCTTTTGGGACGAATTCTAATCGTAGCCAAAAATGCTCCGAAGTTTTAGCGACGAGATTGTTTGTGGCCAAATGTTCATTTTTTTTTCCAAATGACCAACCTATTTCCAATTCCATTCTACATAACCTATTTCTAATTCTATTCTGCATAGCTTGTTTCCAATTCCATTCTACATGAGCTGTTTTCAATTTAAAAACCATGAAGCTATCTAATTTCATCTCAACTAAACATCAACATCCAAAATCTAAAATTTAATCCAAAATAACAACCATTCAAATATATATACATAATAAAGTCTACCGTGCTACAAATGTCAATACATATACGTAAATGTCCAACTTAACATCCCCCAAAAGTCTATTGTGGTCAAACAATTCAACAAAATAGAAATAGCTAGCCCTGCAAATTAACTGCATCTTAATGATCCATATCCACCACTAATCTGCAAAAGAAATGAAACTTATATATCAAAAAAAGGAACATAACTAATATAGGCATTTTATAAAATAAACCATAATTGATATATAATTCATGCCTCATTGAAAATTACAACTGTTAGCATCAAACCATAAAAAAAATGATTGTCCTTTTCTAGTTTTAATCTCTTCTCTTAAGAATTACATGCGCGCTTAAATGCTGCATAAAAAGTACCACATGAATATGAAAACCAAGTTCACCTTTACTAGTTTAAATCTCTGTCTTGCAATCAACACCAACACAAAGACGATAAATCCATTGCTCATATCTATCCAAGCAAGTTAATTGTTTATTATAATGATCCAATCTATGCAAGTTACCAACAAACACCTCCTTAATATCACCTCCTCACACTTTCTTATTTATTATGTTTGAGAAGTACAACTTCACTGGCATATTTATTCAAATCCAAGCTGTGTTGATGTTATATGCTCAAGGTGTGTATACAGATAATGGAGGACTATAAATTGTTAATCTCCCCACTTTCTTCCTTAAGTTTCTTCTTAGTTCATACACACACACATACACGCAGAGGTGCACTTACAGTAGATGGGTTAGATGCCATATCTGCAATGTGCTAAGTCTAATTATTTTATTTTATTTTATTTTTGTTGTGTTAAAACTGTTTGCAAATTTTACAAATCACAATCTTGGTTTGAAAAAGACATACAAAATTCACTTTAAAAAACAAATATAATTTATTATGATCAATCTATAAAGTAAGATTCATTATATATCATTCAAATGGGTTCAATTCAATACCAAAGAGGAAGAAGAGAAATGAATACATAGAAAGGAAAAAATGAAAGAAGAAAGTTAAGAAGACTGCTTTAAGATAGTGATTATAGAAAGAACAATAGAAAGATAGCCATCAAAATCTCAGAGCCAAAGACTTATTAGTTGACTTTCATAAGGATTTGACACCTAAAATCTTAGCAATCTAAGAAGTGAATGAGTTACCACCTCCACATAAGCACTGGAAGAAACATGAGCTCACTCTTTTTTTCACCCTCTCCTTCCAACATATAACTAGTAGGCATATTCAGGTCTCACAATCTCTGTAGAAACCCATACTGAAGAAAATGATAAGGTTCAAAAAAGAACCAAAAGGATTAACAAGATTGAAAAATCTCAATAGAATCAGTAAAACAAAAGCAACCAAGTTGGGAAAGATGAGATTTTTAGGCAGACAATCGATTGAAGAAGAAACCCAGAAACCAAAGATGAGGGGAAAGAAAAACAGAAAATTCTCTGAGGCAGATCAGTGGTATAAGAGATAGCCCATAGAATTTTTTTTCCTACTCTCTAATTGAGTGAGACAAAGAACAGAATTTTGGTTCCATTTGAGTTCTAATATATGCAATCATACCATCTAGATTGAGTAAGATTTTGAGGAAACCAATGGGAATACATGATGTTGTGGCTGTGCTTGTGCCTCTGAGAGGATGAGAGGTGGAGAATGGTAATGGAGCAGGGACTGTGGGGTGGGGTTGGGGAGGGAGATGAGTGAAAGAGTAGATTTAGAGCTTCAGTATTTTTAGCCTCTACTCCTTTAAAATAGCATATTGGGCCTTGGTTCATGAATTCAACACCATAGATACAATCTTTACTGATCCCACGGATACAATCTTGCCTAGCCAGAGACTTGGCCTGTTAGGCACACTATCTTCCTGCGAATCAAAGACCAACTACTCAAGTGGAAAATCCAGACAAAGTTTACAGAGTGATGGTAATTTAGTGCTTGAGGAAGTAGCTCTCCCCAGTGACAATCCATATGGAGTTTATTAGAAAAGCAGCACTGCAAGAGATGGCACTCAGGTGGTGTTCAACTAGACAAGTTACATTTATTGCCTACTGTAGGCTTAATGGAAAGCAGCCTACTTGCTTGTGCCCAAATGAGTACACTTACGTGGATGCTAATAACACATACAAAGGATGCAAAGAGAACTTTGTCCTACAAAGTTGTGCAACTGATGATTCAGTAAAAGAGCCTCTGTTTGACATGGAGGAGATGACTAATATAGACTAGCCACTATCTAATTCACCTCCTGCTGTCCCACCAAGTTTGAGCAAGGGAAAGGAGGATAAAGGAACTTTGATCCTCATCATATCTGTGATTTTAGGGAGCTCTGGGTATCTCAACTTCCTTCTTTCAGAAATTCTATTGGCCATTTACTTTTCTTACTATAAGAAAGTGATCAAGCTGGCCTCAAATTCCAGTTTGACTGGAACAAATCTATGATCTTTTAGTTATGCAGAGCTAGAAGAGATTACAAATGGCTTCAAGGAAAAATTTTGTAGAGGTTCTGATGGCACAGTTTATAAAGGAATTTGAGCCTCAGCTTTTATAAATTTAGTAGCAATTAAGAAGTTAGACAGGGTAGTTAGAGAAGCAGAAAAAGAACTCAAAAACGAAGTGAGTGCAATTGGTAGGACCCAACATAAGAATCTAGTGCAACTGCTTGGATACTGTCATGAGGGACGAAACCTGCTTTTTGAATATGGTTTCATGAAAAATGGCTCTTTATCGAATTTCCTCTTTGGCAATTCAAGGCCACACAAGAACCAGCACACACAGATTGCATTTGGAATTATAAGAGGGCTTATGTATTTGCATGAAGAGTGTAGCATTCAGATTATCCATTGTGATATAAAACCCAAAAACATACTGTTAGATGAATGTTTTTCAACAAAGATATATGACTTTGGGTTGGCAAAGCTTTTGAAGACCAACCAGACTTGAACTACTACAAACATTAGGGGAACAAAAGGATATGTGGCACCAAAATGGTTCAGGAACATGGCAATAACAGCAAAGGTGGATGTTTACAGCTTTGGTGTCCTGTTACTGTAGATTATTTGTTGCAGGAAGAGCTTTGATTCAGATTTGTTGGATGAAGCCAACGTTGCACTGACAGATTAGGTTTGCGATTGTTACAAGGATGGGAAATTTCATGAGTTAGTGGAAGACGATCAAGAGGCATTGAATGATGCAAAGAGGCTGGAGAAGATGGAGATGGTGGCAATGTGGTGCATTCAAGAGGATTCATCCCTTAGGCTTTCAATGAAAAAGGTAACACAGATGCTAGAAGGAGCCGTTGAAGTTGCAGTGCCACCTGACCATCTGGGTAACAATCCAATGGTGGATTTATGTTGTCCTTGCGATCAATTTCAGGATATTGCTCATCCATCCAGATCAAAGCTTGATCCGTTGCCCTGTGCCTTCTTCTTTGATATACTTTGAATAAATTTGGGGAATTTGACATGATGTCCCCATCAAAGGGCCTTGGTCCCTACTCTCCCCATGGTAGTCCTGTCAAGAGCTTCATGGTGGGTATGTTTTCTCGATCCCCATTCATTACATCGTAGAGAAATGCATTAGTATACTTTATATGCTTACAAATTTTTCTATATTTTCTGTGGTGCAGATACCGAGGATCTCACAATGTACAAGAGATGTATATGTATGGAAATTTGTAGCAAATCATATCTTCAATAAAAATGAATAGTAACATGAGACATATATATTAGAGATAAACAGTTTCAAAAGATAACATTCATGTTAAGCAGTTAAATTGTAAACTAAACAAAAGTAAAGTCTTAGTTACAATCATCCCAAAATAAAGGCTAACAACGCCAAAACATATACAATATCTAAAAACAAAACACAACAATGCCCGACACTTCCCAAAGCATTAATGGCCTTTCAGGTGCAAAACTGGACATCTAGATGATGTCGTTAGCACACCATTCACCAAAGTCCTACGGCTCCTTAGCCACATGCATAGACTCCTCCTCAAGGGCAGCAGGGGTGATACGTATTGTCATAACCCGAAATCGCTAAGTGTGGTTAAGGGGGCCATGATGTATGCGTATAGTGTTAATGATGAGATTTGCGTGATATGCACACCCACCAGATTCCACTATGCGAGGTTTACCAAGCCCTTGGATCCTCAAGGGATGCATGGCGGAAGAATGCGAGCCAAAATCCTAACATTTACATAATAATAAACATCAACATAAACAACATGTTGATAATGAATACGCAGATTGGATAGCAGAATGAAATAGATTTCATTAATAAATTGAAGTTGTGAATTATAAAACAAAATCATAAGAGTTCATTTAATATTCTATGCAAAGGCCTTAAAAACATTAGGCCACTAAACAAAAATATTACAAAAGGTTACCCCAAACTGAAACCCAAAAGATGTGAATGGTGTCTCCTCTGGAGCCTCTAATGTCTAAATCACATCATCAGTATTCTACTCATGAAAAGCTGATGGATCTTATGGGACCACTTCAAAGAGCACTTCAAGGGCAAGGGGTTGTCACTTACATGGCACCAAGAGTTGGTCAAACATGCTGGCAAGGAATCGGTAATGGTCACTCACATGTATTAAATAGAGTAAAGACATGCTAGATTAAATGAGAGCAGAAACAAGGTTAATTAGGCTTGTTAGTGAAAAGCAAGTGAAGCATGTGATGAATCAATAACATAATATACCAATGTAAAGATGCATGATCATTCTGGCATTTATGTAGCATAATTCCACCAGACAACATGCGCACACTAATTGAGGCCCTGAGCACGTACGATAACATCGTGATACAATTGTATCCATGCGGCACACTATAGTGTAAACTCTAGCGAGGAATGCAATCATGAGAAAACATTGGTCATAATAATAATAACTTGTCATCCGTGGTACCAAGTGACACCCGAGTCACCATCATGCGTGCTAAATGTTGCAACAAGCGGAAAGCCTAGACCAAATTTTGACATGTGCAGGTTAGATAGGTGGAATTTCCTTTAAATCAGGTGAATTTAAATATCAAGAGTATATGGCCTCATTAGGCTTCAAATTGAATATTATTCCAACTTATCAAGTATTATCAAGTACTGAGTCGTTTTTTGAGTAAATACGGTGCTTCACACTGAAGAGAATTATGTACGCCAAAAACAAGAAGAGAGCGTGCTTATTGAGTCAAACTGAGATAGGGATACATGATACACCAAAATGGGGGTGAAATAAGGATTTCACCAAGAAGTGGCTAAAAACTGACGTGTTTTTGTCCTAAAAAATTAATAGTGCAAACAGGCAACATTTCAACTAGAAATGGAATGGGCGAAATTAGTAGAAAATAGTAACAAGCGGATTCAGAAAACAAGGGTGGTCATTCACATCTAGGTGCATAGACTGAGCCCAAGTAATCTTGATTGTGGATCCTTTCATCCAAAAGTGGTAACAATGATCAAGTGCATGTTCCATACTTAAGGAATGATTTATTTAGCCATCAATTGTTTTGGCAATGGTCACATTTGTTTGAATTACATGTGATCATGTTAGAAATTCATTTTGAATTACAAAATCTATGTACATACATAAATGTTATTCTTATTCCCAATAAAGGCCCCTCTCTTCCTATTACAAAGTAATGAAGTGCATCCATGAATTTAACTTACTTCAAAATATAAAAGAATAAATTCATTTTCTATTTCAATTCCATGCAAATAAACAAACTGATCCCATAAATTTCAATGATATTCTCATTCTTCAAAATCATGGAAAAAAAGTGTCCATCCATATAAAATATACATTTCAAAAAATGATTTACATCTACCTATAGAAAATATATACAATTCAAAAAAATTTTCAAAGTACCCATGCAAAATAGACTCCCATCATATTTCCAAAATGAAAATTTCTCCATATGCAAAAAAGTGAGAGAATTTCTACATTTCAATTCATCAAGCTCTCCTATTAGCATTCGCCTCCCACATCTCGTTGCTCTTGCATCTGTAGGCGATAAGCATATTGACTATCAGATTCTTCATTAATCACTTCATTTTGATGATCATTGTTGTTGTCCACATCAGAAAATATTCTTTCATGACGATGATGCTCGTAGAATTCAATCCCACTTGGACTTTTCATCATAATAAAGTTGTGTAAGACAGCACATGCATTTACAATCTTGACTTGTGACTTGATAGGATAATTACGAGGTATATGTGCCAAAATTGGAAATCGTTCCTTCTACAACCCAAATGTTCTTTCAATAACATTCCGCGGCTTTGCATGTCAAAGATTAAATAGCTCACTAGGCATCCTAGGAGCCAATGCTTGAGATCCAAATTCCTTCAGATGATATTGTGTCCCATGATATGGTCCAATAAAACCTCGCCTATGACCATAACCAGCATCAACAAGAAAATACTTTCCTATAATGATTAAATTTGACAAGTATCAATAATATTGTAATATCTTTAACTAGTAGACAAAAATTAATATTATTTCTTGACGTAAATATTTACCTTCTGGAACTTGAAAATTATGGGCGGCTCTATTTTGCATCATGTCGGAAAGAACTTTTTGATCATTAGCTGATCATTCAAAACTGGCACATACAAATTGAAACATCATGTCAAAAACCTACAATTGCCATTACATTTTGTGCAATAAAACCTTTTCTGCATCTATACCGTTGATGATCTTTAACTGATACTCATGCTAGAACGTAAGTACCATCAATGACACCGATGCAATCCTATCCCAATAATAATTTAAAGATGACTCATCAATAACAATTTGGTTAAAAAAATAAACAAATAAAATAAAAAACAATTTTAACATACATCTTAAAAACTAAAAAGTGCTATATTAAAAATATTGACTTACCTTGAAAAAGGGGCAAAATACTGGGTTCATTACAATCTGTGCTGGAGTAGGTGTTTTTGGTCCAAGAAGTTTAATATAATCAGGACAAATATAAAGAAGTGTGTCTAGAACAACATTGAAATACTTGCTAATTGTTTGGCCCGAATGCTGAAATTGAATTTGCCTTACTCATTTCCTCTGACTATGCCCTATAGTAGCTAGAAAGATGGCCACCTGTTCTTCTACAGAAACTCTTTTAGTTCCACGTAATAGCCCTTCTCTTTTTAATAAGTCACATAATTCTAAAAATACATTAGTCCTCATGCGTAGTAAATCATATGAATTAAGGGGATTACTCTAATGAGGTACTGAGTGAACTCATGGCCAAACAAAGACATCTCATGTACTCACTTTCTCTTTTTGACCTCTTCTGTCTACATTGATGTTCCCATAAAAGTAAAACTGTAATCATTATCATTGCTACCACATGTAAAAATACGATCTTCATCTTTGTATCCATTACTTTTGTACTGTTCGATAAATAATTGACAAATATTAGAACAAGGAACTAATATAGCATAACAAGACGATTTATAATATGAATTCTCAAAATAAAACATAAAGTCCATCCTAAACATATAACAAGACAATTTATAGAATGTCATCTCAAAATAAAACAAAACAAGAAATCAAAATCTAGTCCCATCTTAGAATTTTTTTAACAACCAACAGTCCTAGATAGAGCCGCTTAACTCCGCCATAAGCCACGCACGACGTCAATCCTTTGTTGAAAATGCAAGAAATTGACTAGCCACTTGTGGATCCTTCAGTAGTCTAAGAGCCCTCACTTCTAAAGTAAGGTCTAAATCTAACTCTTCAATAGCAGCAACTATATCAGCTTGGCTTGGCCTTGATTGAGTCATCTTATCAGCAAGGTAGATTAAAGTAGTCTTTACGTCCTTAATTGCATGTGCAAGATCATATTCGCTTTTAGTTTCATCCTGTACATTGCGTCGAGAAGTAGCTGTTGAGCGTTTCTTGGCACCTGGCAGTTTAGAGACACCCTCATCCCTTTTATCAGAGCCACTTGATTCTACTGCCACATCTTGGATGGACGCTTGGGGGGTTTCCATCGGATGTGGTGGACGTTGCTTAGTCAACATCACATCTTTTCCATTAGCAATTGAATCTCCATATATAATAGCAAACTTTTCATAGTTGACCACACTTCTTACTCGGTACATTCCAAATTTAGGATGTGCCTGAATTAATCAAATGAGAACAAAGTACTGTAATAATTATTGAGTTAACAATGATAGAATTAATTATTGACCTTGATATAATCGTCCCACACTTGGTCACTTGCTGTAACCCTTTTTGTAGTGTCATCCTGACCAAAGCCACTTAATCCCATTAGAGTCTTGATACAATTGTAATGACTCTTTATCGTTCTTAGTTGATTTCTAATTTTCTCCTTATCATATTCCACTCCATACTTTTCTTTCATTTTTCTTTCAATCTCTTTCTCCCTTCTGTAGTCCAGCTATTTCCATCCCTTCACCCAAGATGAATTTGTTCTATCAATATATTAGCTAATTGCTCATCTGTATCATCTGACCATGTCGTATTCTTTTTTTCACTCTTACCACGCTTTTTTTAGAGGACGAACCAATATCAATACACTCAACATCTCCATGACATTTTTCATTCTCCATTTCTATATAACATGAAGAAATTATTAAAATTTTGATAAGATTCAAAATCCATGATATCAATAATAGATGATGAAAAGGAGGCAAGTTACTTAAATATAAAAACAATAACTATGGGTTTTATACGGTTAAATATGATCATAAACGAGTGGCATATACATAAACCCATGTCAGGTTTGATTTCAAAATCAGGCTATCATCTACATGTACATAACAACTATAAGGATAGTGACTGATGATGATATCAACAAAATTCCCTTAGTTGATTTTTTATTTGGCAATTATAATGATCATGATTTTGTGTTTCTTTTATAGTGGTTATATAGGAATCTCCTACATGCGAGATAACTAATGTGTATATGCTTTTTTTTATACAATCACTAATCATTGATGCAGTTGTTTCTACTCATTAATGTGTATATGCTTTCTATGATGAAATCATTGTAGAGGGGATGAGAATGATTTTCACAAAAAATAAATAAAGATTGAGATGTTTAGACTCCATTGTAGAGTTATTTTCTAATGGACTAATTAGTATCAACTAGAGTTGAACTACAACTAATGTGAGTTTATTACTTACGTCTTTATAAGGCTCACCTAAATGCATTTTAACTACAGAATATAAAGGGATTTAAACTATTTCATTTGGATTAGGTACGACCCAAACATCATTGTAATCAAATGATCTTCACCCTTGACAAAATTTACAAATTCAAGCATTCTGGGAGGCATTAATGGAACTACAGCTCTCCCCACTTCTACTTTATGCCATAAGAAAATTAGGCTTGTTCATCTTCTTCCTTAGCACTCCTCCAACATATTAGCTATTTGTCTTTTTCTTTTCCTATTCTGTTGTTGCATGCTTCTTTTTTTTCTAGGTGTTTTGGTGGAATGGTAAGAAGAAAGTCACTAGGAGAGACTGAATGTGTGTGTAAAATGCATAAATATATAAGATTCCACTGAGAGATTCGAGTGATTTTGAAAGAGAATTTGTGGAATTTAGGTTAAATGAAATTTTCAGGCAGGAATTCCTTCTTTATATAATTTAGAGAAGTTCTTCGGAGTCTCATCTTCATCCCCTGTCCATTTGGCAGGGTTGGATTCTAACGAGTTTGGCTTTAGTTGAAATAGGGGAAATGGGTGAATGGGTGAATGGTTGAAAGGGGGAAAAGAGAGAGCAGAGGGGGAAAAGGAGGAACGATAGAGAAGAAAAGAAAGAGAAAGTGAGAAGGGCAAATAGATGAGATGGGTTTGATGGTTGAAAGGATGGAAAGAGAGGAGCAGAGAGGGAGAAGAGGGGGCAAAGTAGGAACGAGAGAGAAGAAGAGAGAGAGATAGGGAACGAGAAGGGGGGAGTGGTGAAATGGGTTCCGTCGTTGAGAGGGGGAAAAAAGAGGATCAGAGAGGGAGAAGAGGGGGGAAAAGAGGGAAGAAAAGAAAGACAGAGATTGGTGGGTGCCAGTTGTGATGGGCTTATGACGGTTGTGATGGGGTGGGCCACTTGCAGTGTGAGGGCGATCATGTTGAAATCAAATGGGTTCCATCGTTGAGAGGGGGAAAAAAGAGGATCAGAGAGGGAGAAAAGGGGGAAAAGAGGGAAGAATAGAAAGATAGAGATTGGTGGGTGTCGGCTGTGATGGGCTTGTGAGGGTTGTGATGGGGTGGGCCACTTACATTGTGAGGGCGATCATGTTGAAATCAAATGGGTTTCGTCGTTGAGAGGGGGAAAAAAGAGGATCAGAGAGGGAGAAGAGGGGAAAAGAGGGAAGAAGAGAAAGACAGAGATTGGTGGGTGTCGGCTGTGATGGGCTTGTGAGGGTTATGATGGGGTGCGCCACTTGCAATGTGAGGGCGATCATGTTGAAATCAAATGGTTTCAGTCGTTGAGAGGGGGAAAAAAGAGGATCAGAGAGGGAAAAGAGGGGGAAAAGAGGGAAGAAGAGAAAGACAAAGATTGGTGGGTGCCAGCTGTGATGGGCTTGTGAGGGTTGTGATGGGGTGGGCCACTTGCAGTGTGAGGGCGATCATGTTAAAATCAGGCTTGGACTGCAATATGGGAGGGGGAAAAAAGAGGAGCAGAGATGGAGAGAGGTCGATAGCGAAGAAGAAGAAGGAGAGCGATAGAGACAAGGAAAGAGAGAAGAAGAGGAAGGAAGGAGGGTGAGTGAGAGAAAGTGTGTGCAAGAGAAGGTGAGAGGGTGTCATACCTGGTTGGATGACGATCGTCTCCTTCTGTAGTTGCCGGTCTTGGAAGATTTCTGCTATAGGTTGCTGGGGAGGGAGATGAGGAGCAGGGCTTGAAAGAGAGGAGCAGAGTTTCCTATTTGATGGGGGAGTTCGACGTTGATCTTGCTTTTGTAATGTATGTTGTGATGGGCGAGTGGGGTTTCGAACGCGTCCCTTACGCATGACGGAATGCGCACGGTAAAATCGTCCTCCTTTTTGAAGTGAATCCGTTTCACATGCAAATGAGGTGGGTAACTTTTACCATCATGGGAGACGTGAAAGTTCCTATGTGAAAATGGCTATTTTTCACATCATTTTCATATGTATTTTACATAGTTGATGCGTAAATCAGTGTAAACAAACATGAAGGTATGTAACTGTTACATATGTAAGTCAATTATATATGTAAATGACACTAAACAAACGACCCTAAAAGTTTGCTTTTACTATATATATGACATTGTGGATAAGAGATTCTCAGATTTAATTGATTAATGGATTTGTGGATTTTATCCTGGAGGTACGTCCTCATGTGTGAAGTCTTCTAAATGATTCGAAGTATCCTTGGATATATGCTTCGACACCCCTACACAAGCCCTAACTCTAGGGCGTGATTACCTCTATCATCCCCTCTCCGTCATTCCCATCCCTTCCCATCATCTTGAACACCCGGCTTCCCCAAACGCAAATCCACACCACTCGAACCCCTCTCCATCTCAGACAAAACCCATCACCCCCACTACTTAGTCACCGGCCACATGCCCATTACCACTGCCTCACCATTGAAACCCAACCCCAGCCGGACTTTTGTCCTTTCCACAAACCAAATTCCCCTATTCCTATCATTATCATACCCTAATCTTCCATACCCCTTCCCACCACCGATCCACCCCTTGCTACAAAACCCTTGCCCACCTCTACCCTCACCAAACCCAGTCTCCCCAATCCTAATCCCAATCGACCCTCAAGAATACCTATCATCTCCCGTCACCATCCATCCCTAGAACCCCAAGCCATCAGGACCACTACCCAAACAAACACCCTTGTCACCAACTCCCTGTACCCCAAACGACCACCATGTCTCCTTGCCCCATCTCCACTATCGCAGCCCTAAACCCATCAGCCCCATTACCAGAAATCGAAAAAGAAAAAAAAAATGAACCCTCACCATAATCTTGGCACAAGTGGTTAGGCTCTCTCTAAGAAAACCCTTGGTAAAGAGTTCATCTACCTATCTTTTAAATTATGTGTGTTCCACATAATTCATCCCATAATAGGGCAGGTTAGGTAAGGTCGCTCCTGGAACGAGATCAATTGCATGCTAAATGTCATGCATGGTTGGGAGTTCGTTCGGTAAGCCTTCGGGAAAGACATCCTGAAATTCATGAATGACAAGTTCCACTGCACGTGGAACACTAGTGGCGAGATTTTTGGAAACTTTCATACAAAACTACAGCATAAACAATAGGGTCTTCCTTATAGCCCTTGCTAAACCTTTTGTCCAGAACAAGCTGGAACTCATTCGCACTCAGAATGTGCAAACCCTTGGTTTTGGAATTTGAAGTACTGGCACTGGGTTTTGCACTCTCTTTAGTGTTGTCCTTGTTTTTAGGACATAATGGATGTAATTTCACCTTTTTATCTTTAAAGTGGAAGATGCAAATGTTTATGCGCCCAAAGTTGGTGACATCTACATCATAAAGCCAAGGTCTCCCTAAAATGATATGTCCTACGTCCATAGGAACCACGTCACACCATAGCTGGTCCTGATAGGTAGACATGCTAATTGGGACCAGGCAACGTTGAGTAACAGGAATGGATGTAGAATCCACCCAAGAGATGCGATATAATTTGGGATGGGGTACCGGGGTCAACCCTAATCAAGAAAGTTATTGGTTGAAACCACATTGATAAAACTCCCGCTATCAATAATGATCTTCCAGTTCTTTTCATTGCACTTGACGTAGGTATGGAAGATGGAAGTTCTACGCCAATCCTCATTTTCTTGGATGGTCAATGCACATCTTACTACCATCATTCATGGTAGATCATTTTTCATTAAGGCTTGTGCATTTTCATTTTGATGATAAGAGGGTGCTAATTGAAAAAATGATACTCGATCCTCTAGGTTGTCACATTCATCATCATTGGCATAAATCCAAGATGAGGTATCTACTATTGGATCATTCTCATGATCCACATTTTCTACGTAGAGATTGAGATTGCGGGTGGAATATTTACTGGCGTAGTGTCCCAGACCATTGCATTTGTTACAGGTAAAAGGTTTAGGGTTGTGACCAATAATTCCTTGCCTTTATTATCCTTAAATGTATGCGGTGCATTTGTGGAATTACGGATAGAATGACCATCAGAATTAAATTTGTTACTTGCTAACTAAGGCTTAGAATCCATTCCCCAATAATTGCTGCTTCTAGCCTTCTTGGTTTTTCATGACTACCTCAAGGTTAAGCGTCACCTTGTAAATGTCCTCCAAACTAGCTGTTTTGACGGTGATTAATTTCTTTTCAAATTCGGGGTGAAGACATGTTTTGAATTTTGAGATTCGTTCGGAAAGTTCTTCTTGGGTATTACATCGTAAATTAAGTTCTTTGAACTTATTGATGTAATCGGTCATGGACATACTACCTCGCCTAAGGTTAGACTTTTGATCTAAAAGTCTATCTTGGTAAGATTGGGGCTAGTATTTGACTCGTAAATGTTCCTTCATCTCATCCCAAGTCTCAATGGGTGCCTCATGACGACATTGTAAACCCCGCTCAAGGTCAACCCAATACAAGTGCGCTTGACTCACCGACTTCATCTGGGTGAATCGAACCTTTCTCTCCTCAGGCATGTCATACCACTCAAAATAGCGGTCCATGTCGGATTCTCAGTCAGAGTAAACTCTCGGGTCGATGCCACCATCAAAGGTTGGGGCTTCAACCTTGACACTTTTCATGATCTACTCGTCGGGATTCCTTCTCCTACCATGGGGCCTACAGTCATCACCCACCTCAGATTCAAGGTCGGTATCATTATCACGCCTGCGACCCCTATTTCTCCATTGTGTCGATTCCGAGCATGCCAATGCACGTTATCATCATGTTGGGATCTCTTAATTTATTCGAAGCGTGCCTCGAGACGTACTGTGGCCTCTTGAAAATTAGTGTCAGATTATGCTTACATGGCAACCAGTCGGTCATTCATAACCATATTTTTTTTGCCAACGCCTCATCCAACAGTTTAGAAATTCGGGACAAATCCATCTTAAGGTGCTCAGTTTGGAAGTTGTTGCCACTCCTCGTGGGCATGCAAGGTGGGTACTAAGATGATGATTCGAATGATGTTGTGCAATGATAAAAATAATTTAAAATGTAATGCGATATGCTTTTAGACTACCCTAAGTGAACCTATTGGCTTTGATACCAAAATTGATATAGGACAATGTGAAATGTATTCTAATGCAATGCAATATTGCCATCAGGAATAAAATTAATTAACAAAGAAAATGCAGATCATGCCAAACATGAGGAGTTAATTAATTCAAAGAATGAATCAGCCTTAGATCCAAAGCCTTTTCATAGATCCCGCAGTAGTAATCCTCAGATTTAAAGGGTAGGATCTTAATGGAAGGTAGAGTTTTTAACACTTAGGGTTGTAATTTGTAAGAAAAGGATTTATGGAAAAATAAGGCCAAAATGTTCAACATCAAATTTGAGGGTATTGGCTTCACATTTTATTCAGCAGATCTAAAATCCTAATAGTTGTAGTAAAGCTCTACAAAAGGGAAAAGTAAAAGATATAGTGGTTACCTTTATTGGGATCTCATCAAACTCTAGTCACAGGAGGCATTAATGGCGGTTGACAAGAAAGGTGGCATGCAAACCCTAGAAGAAAAAGAAGAAATCCTCTTTTTCCATTTATTAATCAAGTTCATACATAGCATAAGGAAGAAAAGAAGCCCTAGATTTGAAATATGATAAGCCTTCCCACCAAAAAAGAAAAAAATATAACAAAACAAAAAAAGGAAAAAAAGAGGAGGGGGAATCCCCCTCGAGATTCATGTGCAGTTGCGCACAGTTCTGTGTGCAACAACTTGCGCACGGTTTTTTTTTTGTAAGTGGTGGTCCCCCTTTTTTCTTACTTATTACATAAGACTTAAACATGGGCCCCTCTTCTTTAATAGAGACTCTAACACAATAAAAAACATGGGACCAAATAAATTAACTAACACAAATTAAAATATGGGAGCAAACAAATTAACTAACATGGGACCCTTCAATTTTAAAAGACCTTTATTTCAACCCATGTGACACTTCCCTATGTGGGGCCTTCAATGAAATTGTGCACATGGGGTTTTCATTCCTCCACCGATATTATCATCCAAAATCCAACCGCTGGATCTCTTCTAGGTGATAATCCAATAGTGGCTTTATGCCTTCCTCGCAATCAAAACTTGGATATTGATCATCCATCCAGATCAAAGCTTGATCCACTGCCCTGCTCCTTTTTCTTCGATACATCTTGAATGGATTGGGAGAATTTGGCATGATGTCCCCATCAATTTTATGATAATAGTGTAAATATTTGAAATCCACGAGATCCACTAGTCAATAATCCTGATTGTGATTAAAGGATTAACCTCGTGATTTCTGAATATAATGGAAAATTGCAGCTTGCTAATATCACAGATGAGGGCACTACTGCTGATGCTTGCAATTGTGCTGAAAGTGACCTAACCCATACTCAAAGAGGCTTGACCTGGGCTTAGAAACTTGGGAGGTGAAAGAGGTGCTTGAAGAGTACTATCACACGATGGGGCAAAAGATAAACTTTAATAAATCTGCCATCACCTTCAGTAAGGGAGCTTATAAGAAAATATGTAAAGCCATTGCTTCGCTCTTGGGGGTAAGATCGTTGAACAATAACGAAGCGTATTTGGCAACCCTCTTTTTATTGGAAATAGTAAAATAAAGTCCTTTGAACACTTATGTCCCATGCTAGTAGAAAAACTCTTATCAAATTTGTTGTGTTAGCCTTACCAGTGTATAATATGTCTTTGTTAAGGCTTCCTAAGATGGTCTCAACGACTTTAGATGGGATTTGTAGTAAGTTCTAGTGGGGAGGCTAGGAAATAAGGAAAAAAAAATGTTTTTAATCAAATGGAAAGAATTATGTAGGCGCATTGAAGATGGGGCTTTGAGGGATTAGGGAATCTGATTGTAACAACATAGCTCTTTTGGCTAAAACATGTTGGAAATATCTAACTAATTCAGACTTTGTACTAAAATATTAAAAGCTAAATATTGACCAAATAAAGGCTTATGGGAGGTATCAAGTAGGGGAAAGAACTCTTGGTTTTGGAAAGGTTTTGTTGAAACCTTGAATTTTTATTAATGAAAATATCGGATGGATTAATGGGAGTCGAAATAAAATTTCATTGTGGAATTGTAATTGGATTCCTTGTGTGGAAGGCCTATGGAAACCATTCTTCCCTATCAATGGGTCAAATCTAATGGTCAAGGATCTTAGGAATTCAAGAGGGAATTGGGATCTCTTTAAGATCAACAACATCTTTAGCGATAAGAGAGATAGGAAGGACATCTTGAAAATTTTCCTCTCTCACTCTATGGGGGAGGATAGAAGAATATGGACAGCTACTAATAATGGCAATCTTTCTACTAAATCAGCTTATAAATGCATTCTTAAAAATTAAGCTTAATCACAATGACTCAAATATAAGTTGGAAATATTTTTAGAAGTGCCCACTACCTAAAAGAGTGTTACTAATTGGATGGAAATGTCTCAAGATGCCAATTCTAGTGAGATCCATCCTAAAATCAAGAATTGGATACCCTAATTTCAATTCTAATTGTCCTCTTTGTAAGAATGAAGAGGAAACGGTAGAGAACATCATGATTAAGTGTGACTTTGCTCAAGCTGTTCGGTTTGGATCGCACTTTGGTGCATTGACCCACAAGTTCCCTCACTATAGTATAAATGAATGGTGGAAATGGTGGACCAAGGATGTATCTTTAGAACAACATTCCTACATTGATTTAGAATCTCAAGCTCTCTCCACAAATGGTGGGCCATATGGAGAGTGAGAAACAATTCCCTTTTCAATGCTAAATTTCTTAACTCGATGTGGGCTATATCTATTGCTAATAGTATGATTATTCAGCCCAAAATGGCTAGTCACCTTTCTATGGATAATTTTCTAACTGTCTCATGTTCTATCTTATCTTCCTCAATTTGTGGATTTGAATTTTGAAAATACAAGTATTTTGTTTAGTGATGCAGCTTATAACTCCTCTTCTAGACAGTCAGTTTTTTGTTTTGCAATGTTTCACAATGGTTCACTTATAGCTGCAGGTGCCACCAAAGGACCAAGAGCCTTCTCTACTAAAGAGGCTAAAACGAGGTTGGCTCTTTTTGCACTAAAGGCAGTGAGAGGATGCGGGCTTTCGAGAATTTTTTTGTGCATGGATGCTTGGAAGTAGTAAAAGCTTTTAGAGGAGTTTTTGATTGGAGGATCTAGGTGATCATATAAGAGACATATACTTATTGTTTTGACTTTGTAAAAGTTTTTTACATCCCTAGGAATCTAAATATGGTGGCCTACTATCTTGCAAAATGGGGTCAAGCAGGTCTCAACTATATGTGGACTAGGGACCATATCGCATGGGTTAATTCTTGTGGGTGGTTTTTGAGTGGGTGGGACTGGTGTTTTGTTGTTGCTTGAGGTTCTCTGCTTGTGTTTTTGTATTTGCTTATGAAATCTCCTTTTGCCAATAATAATAATAATACTAATAATAATAATAATAATAATAAAAGTAGGTCCCAAATGGTGGGGGTGGTGGGCCATGAAGTGTCTAATGTTCAAGCCTTTAATGAGAGGGCTAAGCGTACCAAATCAAGCCACTAATCGCCAAGATCGCAAGTGGTAACAACGTCAAAAAGAGTGCATGGGTTTCAAACATCTAACGTTTGTGTGCAAGTGGCCCTATTTTAGTGTGTATAAATGGTCCAAGTGGGATCCATTGGGGTGGGTCCAAGGCCCCAAAGATGACCCACATGTTTCCCCCAAGGAGGCCCCCCAGCTGCCCCCAACAGGGGATCCCAATCTGCTGTGCAGGCCCCAAATGGGGCCTGTCCGGTCGCTACCTGCAGTGACCAAGCCCAAGCCGGTCACTGCATACAGTGGTGATTGCTGGCTCCCACTTTAACTTATGTTTTTTTTTCGTTTTTTTAAGCTTTTGAAGGGATCTTCCCCCTGGTTTCACACAGATTTAAGGGCCCGTTTCTTTACTAGAATTCCTGGAATTCATGTCTGGTGGCTGTCTGGAATTTCTAAATGCTGGAATTCTGAAATGCTACTGAATTCTGTCATTTATAAATTCCCTGTTACTTTCATGCCTGAATTCTTGCCTGAGAATCCCTGAATTCTTGGATTTTCTAAATTCTTTGTTTTATAGTTATACAAGGATTCATTACTTTCATCTGGTTTTTTTGTGCATTTGATAAGGACAAAAATTAATTAAGTGGAACCAAACTGTACAGGATGAAAATTTTCATCCTTTCCAATCCACCCCATCCAATATCAGTTTCAATTCAGATGTGTTTGGTTTTGATTAGAAGTATATGTTTTGACTGAGTATATTATATTGGATTTGTATGTTTTGACATATATGTGTATATATTTGAATTGGTATTGTTACTTATAACATGCATAAGATACTATTGTTTAATACCATTAGAAAAAGGAAGAAAAAGAAAAGAGACTGTCATTTAATTAAACTCAAAAAAAAAAAAAAAAAAAAAGAACCTGCACAAATAAAATGTTTATGCTGAAAACATGAAACTAAATCCCACTAGTATCTTTTAAACAGGGTGCCCATATCTATCCTCATCCTTGACTTTGATAAATGAGGTGCCTTTTTTATTTTCCTATATCCATATTTGTTCCTGTTTGTATATCAGTTCCTCATGGATTACAAGATCGTTTTACTACCGGGAGTGTGTCTCCTACTTTAGTACTGCTCCTACTTCCTGAGTGTTCACAGCTAGAGTTTTGAGAGTGCTACTGTTCTTATACGGCCCAGCCAGAGCTAAGCCGTCCACTGTGTTACGGCTAAGCTATAGAACAAAATACAGCTGAGCCGTAGAACAAATTACGGTTGAGCCGTAAATGCGGGTGAATAGTTTGGGAAACCTCGGCTCCGCCGCAGTGCATATTACGGCTACGCCTTTCACTGTTTTGATTCAAAAATAGGAAGAAGAGTCTCACCTGCTTCAAAGATTGAGGCCCACTATTGACCTCTATTAATAATGATCGGTATAGATTTTTAAATATGACCCCTTTGCGGAGCCCAAGAACGTGTGGTAGGGACTTGTTGATACAGCTGAAGTTTCTGCACAGCTTTCCTGAATTCTAGAATTCTGAAATCCTCCTGGAAGAGTTGGCATTCCAGAATTCCACTTTTTTAGCATTTGGAAATGCCAGAATTCCAGAATTCCCAGAATTCTTATAAAGAAACAATGAATTCCTGACAGGAATTCCAGAATTCTCAGACAACTGGAATTCCTGTCAGGAATTCCAGCAAAAGAACAGGCCCTAAGGGTCATTTTAAACTTTCGTTGAAGCAAATTAAACAAAAACACCTCATTAAAAAGTGAGCTTCAAAATTGGGTACAAACTACCATACTAAATGAGGATTAGAATTGAAATTTTTAAAGAAAGAAACACATAAGCACATCAAAACCAACCACTTGCCTTTTGGTAAATTTAATTCCCAAATCACGGACAGACACCCAAGAGAATTTCTCTAAACCTTTGGCCAAGCAACACCTAGAAACAAAAGCAAGAAACCTAAGAATTCCAAAAACTATTTAACATTTAGTGAAACTAAACTAAACTTCACAAAAGTGAAACGCCAAGTACACTAATCATTGTGCTAAGCTAATGAATGGAGTTTCTCACCTCTACACACGTTCTCCAAGCTTGCACGTATATGGGAGAGGGCTGCCTTCACTGCTGTTGGCGGAAAAGAGATGGAGAGGAAGAGAAGAAGGTGATGACCCTTTTTAACGGAGTGATTTTTGGTGAAAATGGCTCCAATCTTCACCTTGATCCAAGAGAGGCAAGAGGAAAACGGAGGGTGGCTGGTGTGAATGAAATGAAGCAAATGATTGTGCTGTGGGTTGGTTTGTTTATAAAGGAGAGGGTTTTCCATATTTACAAGTTTTCCATAAATGTGTAAATGCCCGGACGCAACGAAATGGCCATCGCCGAGCGCAAGAACTAAAATTGTAGGGAGTTAAATTATGTTTCTAGAAAAGGACGAATCAGAATTTTTGGAGGTTGCTTTGTCAAAATCAATTTTAGCCAAAAATACAATTGTGTCTGAAACGTCGAATTTAGGCTAAACAGAGGATTTGTACATGTGGAACGGACTCTAGGTGAACACAAAAGTTACAGGGTACATCGAAACCTAACTACTGAATTCATTTTCAGAATTTCATGAAATTTCAAAATTACTCCGATTCCTCAAAATTAGGGCAATTTCGAGTTGAGATACCTCAACTCATGGGCATTGGAAATTCCTTTTTTCTTTAGAGCAGTAATTGAAGAGCCGTTACTGAAGCATTGGGTTCTAGAGATTGTGGCTTTCACTTTGCACAAGATTTGTTCGCATTGCAGATTCAAGGTGGTTGGTTCCAGTATAGGGAGCGGTGAACAGCGAAGAGTCAGCAAGACACTACAGCCCTTAGGTTGAGTTACAACTCGAGAAGGGTTGTGACTATTACTTGTAATTACTAAATTTTATAGTGCTTGGTTTTGTTTGGTCTAGGTGATAGGACTTGTGGTTTTTCCCTATTATGTTTTCCATGTAAAAACTCTTGTGCCGTGGTTGATTGTTTTTCAATTCCTTTATATCTATAGTTAATTGAGCTACACTTTAGAAATCAGATTTGGGGATTTTTTCAATTGGCATCAAAGAAGGTCACACAAATCTACTGTGTTGATCAATTAAGATTTCTATAATGGAATTCAACCCAAAGGCACATCTACTATCAAGCCACCTTTGTTGAATGGATCTAATTATGTCTATGGGAAGTGAGGATGATTAGCTTTCTTAAGTCTATTAATGATGATGTATGGGGTTCTGTTATGGCTATACCAGACCCACTGTTGTGTCTAAAGGGAAAACTTTTCCAAAGCCTAAAGCACATGTGCAAAAGAGGAAAATCATGCCTCCAACTGTAATAATAAGGCTATTAATGCTATCTACAATGGAGTGTTTGCATTTGAGTTCCATAGGATTTATACTCGCAATACTACAAAGAAAGCATGAGATATTTTGCAGACTATATATGAGGGTACTGTTATTGTCAAGCAGTCTAAACTAAAAAAATTGAGTACGGCCTTTGAAACGCTTACAATGGCTAATGATTAATCTTTTTTTATGATTGTCATGCCAAGTTGAGCGACATTATCAATTCTAATTTCAATCTAGGTGAGCCAATTTTTGAGAATAAATTGTCAAGAAGATCTTGAGACCCCTCCTAGATAGGTTTCATGCAAAGGTTGTGGCCATTGAGGAAAATAGAGATTTTGACACCCTCTGGGTGGATCAACTAGTTGGCAATTTGCAGACTTCTAAGGTAAACCATAGAGCTGAAAAAAAAATCCAAAGGGATTGCCTTCAAAATTTCCAAGGAATCGACAAATTATGTTGAAAAGGATTCATATTCTAATTCCAAGGAAGCTAATTTCCAAGCTGTGATGAAATTCATGAAGAAACTTGAGAAATATATGAAAGGGAAAAAAATATGGCTTAAAGATTTTTAAACCTATTCAATGCTATGAATGTGAAAGGTATGGTCATGTTTCTGAAAGTGCAATAGCTAGATCTCACCAAGTCCTAGAGGGGGGTGAATAGGACTATTTAAAATTTCTTTCTAGGGATTAGATTTTATTAGTGTGCAATCTGAAGGATTACTTAAGATTGAGAGTCCCTAAGAAGATTTAGATAGATGTTCAGAGAAGTGAGTGCTGACAGTGTGTAGAAATGCAACTAGAATAACGAAAATGTAGCTTAAGAATGATGATCAACACAAGTGGCAAGAATACTAGGCAAACATCCATACACAACAAGCAATAAACACAGTGATTTATAGTGGTTCGGTCCTAGACCTACATCCACTCTCAAGAGCAAACTCTCTTGGTTCCACTAAATATGAGGTACTTACATAACATACACCTCTTGCAATAATTTTTGATTCGGTGGTTTGTCTTCCACCAACTAGGGTTTTTGATCAGGTGGTTGATCCTTGATCTAGTCTACCAACTACAACAATTTTTGATGCGGTGGTTTGTCTTCCACCAATTCAGCAAAGAGAATTGAAATATTAAAAAACACCTAAACAAGGAATTGTATACCTTAGTTTTGAGTGGTGCTCTTGATGCTTGAAGGACTACCTCCAAGCTTTGACCTCTTATTCTTGCTCCTTGGTGATGAAGATCTTCAGATGAGTGCTCAGCCAAGGGAAGAGGTTTAAAGAGGGTTTGGAAGGCTAAGATATTCTCTCAGATTCAATGGAGCCTTTCCTAAATGACCAACTACTCTTCTTGAAACAATAATGGCACTTTTAGTGTTAAGAGTAGGTGGTTGAGGGAGCTTTAAAGATGATTTTAATGGAGGTGCAAAGGCTCAGCTATACTGATAATTTTCTCAGTAATAAAGTCAGTGGTTGGAGCAAAGGAGAGGTCCTCTTTAAATACAGATAAGCTCCAACGGATAGATCTACGGCTAAGAAACAGAATGGTCTACGGCTTAGCCGTATGCTCTGACAACATCCAACGGCTAGTTTGACCAGATTTAACAAAAAATCCTTCTTACGGTTAATCTTACGGCTTAGCCGTAAATCCTTATACGGCTTAGCCGTGACCACCTTTCGGCCTAGCCGTGGGTCAGCCGTAGGCTGAAATCTCCTAAAACTGTTCTCTGGAAAGTGTCCCGTAAACTTTACGGCTTAACCGTGAAACACACTACGGCTTAGCCGTAACCCTTTTTCGGTGCAGCCGTAGGGTCAGCCGTAGAATAAAATGATTCAAAATATACTATCTGGAGAGTGAGCCGTAGGATCTACGACTTAGCCGTGGTCCAAGCCGTAGAGCAGAGACTGGGTGTTTGAAAACCCTAATTTCCTATTCTAATTATACGGGCACTAGGGGTCACAGATACCTTATCTCTTGGCACTCAAGAAGGATCTTCTTGAATGATTTTGAACTTCTTTGAGCTTGCTTAATTTTCATTGAAAAGTCTTTCTTGAATGGTCTTGAACTTCCTTGAAGTTGCTTGAACTTCTTTGAGCATGTCTTGATCTTCAATGAACTTGAGAGGTGAACTAGGTCTTTCTAGAACTGAACTACACTTTGGTCACGTAATTGACAACATGTTCTTACAGTGACACTAACAATCTCCCCCTTTGTCAATTTCGTGACAAAATTACATATAATGTAGAAGGTACAACATTTTAGTTCAACAAACAGGATACAACACGTATTACAATATGGAATACACCTTAGCCGAACATATCCAGATAAGTTTGAAGGTTCAACACATTGAAGCTCCCCCTTTGAAGATGCTGAACCTGCAAAAGGCTGCAAACACAATCTACTAGAGAGGTGGGAGGTTAGAGGGCTCCCCCTAAAGACATGCACACAATTCTCCCCCTTTTTGGCACAATATTGACAAAGAGATAAAGCATAAAGAAGAGCATAAGAGCACACAAAGATAAGCAATTGAAAAGAATGGCCATATTTCATTAGAAGTCAATAGCAGTACAAGGCACACACATTACAATATCCAAAACACATAAAGAGCGCATCACCACAATGACAAAACGAACAACATGACCCAGAAGGTGAAGCACAACTAATGTCAAAGATACATAAAAAATGCAGTGCCAATCAGATCATCTGAAATCATCAATCAGAAGGAGGAGATGGGGAAGGAATCGCCACATCGTCTCTCCGGCAGCTTTTGGAGATCTTCGACAGGTATTGAAAAGATTTCTTTAAGAGTTTCTCCATCTTGGTTTGCCGTTGTTCCAACGCTGCCAATCGAGCTTCAAACGAAGAAGAGGAAGAAGCCGGGGGAGGAACCGGAGCCGGTGAAGCAGTAGGGGGTGCTGCAGGAGGAGGCCCATCCGGTGAGTCGTCTTCATCCCCAGAGTCATGAAAGCGGGGACCAGCCGCTTGTTGCTTTGAGAACCGCATGTTTTGAATATTAACTGTGCCGAAGGTGGGGTGAGACTCAGGAGTTTCATCAGAAGGTAGAGTAACCCCACACTGAGAGGCAAGATGAGTCATCAGGTAACCAAAAATGCAGGCATTGGTGCCTCTGCCCGGACACAGCCAGAACCGAATGATGGTGGCACATATAAGAGATGGAAGACACACTCTGACCCCCATATGGACTGAGTAGAGGACATTTACCATGAACGGGGTTAGGTCAGAGAAATTGCCCCTCCTAGGATAGATGTTACAGGTGAATATAGCATGTAGGATCTGGTAGTGAGGAAGCAGGGAGGCTGCAGGGAGGAACCCCTTGTCCTTCCACGGGACGGTGGCTCCACAGAGAGCGAAGGTGGCAGTTTGTTTTTCATCTTCGGATAGAGAATCCTTGATGACCGAAGGGGGGGTATCTGCGAGAGGAACACACAAAAGGGCAGAAATGATCCCAAGGGTGATGGTATTGGTGCCATCAGTGAAATCAAGCTCAAAGGACATAGAATCTAACGATGCGCCCTTGATGGATGCATACATGGTGCGCACAATTGAGGGGAAGTCAGGACCACCCCATTTTAGGATGTTTTCCCACCCAACCTGTTGGAGAAGGGTATGAACTCCATAGGTTTCGACAGCGAGAATGTTGACATCACGTTCCACAGTAATGGGACGGGAAAAGAAGGACTGATCGCGGGTGGGTTCCCGTGGAACCAAAACTCGTGGAGAGGGTGGAGAGTTCTGTCGAGGCCGGGAGGAGCTACTCGAGGCCCGAGGCCGCTTACCAGGGGGGTAAGCGTTTTTGGTGCGGGGTGGCATAGTGATAGACAGAGGGAAAGGCCACACACCCAAAAATAAGAGGAAAAAACACACAGAGGCAATGAGCGCAGGAAAGCTAATGAAATAGTAAACAGTAAACAAGAAGGGAGAGAGAGAGAGAGGAGAACAGTACAGAGGAGGGAGAAGGTCGGAAGAGGACGACGCCAAGAATACCTTGCCGGAAGAGGAAGAAAGACGAAGGAGGAACGAGCAGAGACCTAGGGCAGAGCTTTCGTGCAGACGCAGAGGGAAAAAGAAATAAAGAGACGAAGTTAAGTAGTGATCGGCACGCAGAACGAGGACAGAAATAACACTTACGGCTTAGCCGTAGAGTATTTTACGGCTGAACCGTAACCCCTTACGGTTAGCCGTAGGGTAAATGTCTGCGCAAATACGGGTTAACCGTAAGAAGTTTACGGCTTAGCCGTAGGCCCTGGGCAAAACACAAATTAATCCAAACAGCAAACACCAATTGATTTCCTCAAATTTTCAAATTTTAACACATCAAGGGGTTTAGTCAAGATGTCTGTAAGTTGTTTTTCAGTCTGAATATATTCAAGCTCAATGATTCCTTCTTCGACCAATTCTCTAATGAAATGATGTCTGATATCAATGTGTTTGGTGCGAGAGTGCTGGACCGGATTTTTAGAAATGTGTATGGCACTCATGTTATCATAATACAAGCTCATTACTTCTTGTTTAATGCCATAGTCCATAAGCATTTGCTTCATCTACAAGAGTTGAGAACAGCAGCTTCCGGCAGCTATATATTCAGCCTCGGCAGTGGAAAAAGATATTGAATTTTGCTTTTTACTGTGCCAAGCTACTAGACAGTTTCCCACATAAAAACATCCGCCACTTGTCGATTTCCTATCATCTACATGTCCTGCCCAATCAGCATCTGAGTATCTAGCAATGGAAGATGATGAGTCATGAGGATACCACAGACCATATTCAGTTGTATCTGCAATGTACTTAATGATTCTTTTTACAGCAGTCAGATGGGATTCTTTCGGATCTGCTTGATATCGTGCACATGCTCCCACACTAAATGCTATGCCTGGCCTACTGGCAGTGAGGTACAACAGGTTACCGATCATGCTTCTATATAAGCTAGAATCAACCCCTTTACCATTTGCATCTTTAGTAAGTTTGATGGTTGTACTCATGGGGGTTTTGACATGTTTCCCAGTCATTAGACCAAATCTTTTTACCAGTTCTTTAGCATACTTGGACTGGGAAACGAAGATACCATCACGTAATTGTTTAACTTGCAAACCCAAGAAGAAATTCATTTCGCCAACCATACTCATTTCGAATTCAGATTGCATTAGATTAGCAAACTGAGCAGTCAATTCATTACACGTGGAGCCAAAGATGATATCATCTACATATATTTGCGCTATTAAAACTGACTTTCTTGTCTTTTGGATAAAAAGAGTTTTATCAACACTACCTCTTCGAAAATTATTGTCCAATAAGAATTTTGTCAACCTTTCGTACCAAGCACGTGGAGCTTGCTTTAGACCATACAGAGCTTTCTTCAATCTAAACACATGATTAGGGAATTTTGTGTCTATAAAACCTTTAGGTTGTTCAACATATACTTCCTCATTCAAAATTCCATTCAGAAAAGCACTCTTAACATCCATTTGATATAATTTGAACTTTAAAAAACAAACTATAGATAATAAAATTCTAATTGATTCTAAACGAGCAACTAGAGCAAAAGTTTCATCAAAGTCAATGTCACGACCCGAGCCCAGAATTCGGGGGTTAGCGAAAAGCTAAACCGGTGACACACGTACTCCCGCGCACGTGCACCCAAACCCAGTCCAGATGCACGCACACAAGGGATCTAACACGTGCGAAACAGACGAACGCGAAAGCTGTAGATATCATAGCAAGCAACAAAGAAAATAGCGGAAGCCAAAGCAGAAACAAATACGGAAGCGACAAAGACAATACACTGATATAAAACCAAATACACACCAAAACCGTATACACAAAATATACAGAATACAAGTCCAAAGTCCAAAGATCCACAGTCCAAATACAAGTCCCCTGAAACCAAACTCAAAATCCCAAAACGAAAAGCCACTGGAAGTATGCATGAACGCACTCGGCAGAGATGATCAGGCCCACTCTGCCAAACCTGAGGGTGCCTCTACACTCGCCCCTGCAGCCTCCTCGACCGCCGGGGAGCTGGGCAAGGTATCTGTGCCTGCAACACCACAGACAACACAAATGAATACAACGATCCAGCAAATATAAGTAACAGGGGTGTAACACTCATAGTATCAAAGTGAATAAATGACAGAATAATGATTTCAGAGTTTCATCTTAGTAAGCTAAGCAAATCGTGCATAGAAGTAAAGCATGATATGTGAATCAAACATAGAAATACTGACTAAGTGGCTACTACGTTAACCAAGTTCTCTCCAATAGAGAGCAGAGCAAAGCAGAGCAGATGAGAACACCACTGACCGGGCCAGGGTACAAGTGGGTCTCGGTTTCCTGGGTTCCGGGGTCCCAAGACAAAGCAACACTGCAGTTATACAGAGATACAGAGATCTAAGCCAAAGGTAACCCCGTCGGGCATCCTAGGGCTGAGGCTGAGTAGAGCCAGACTAATACCAATCAAATCAAATCCATAGAAAGGGAGATTATCCGCTTTGGACTCACCGATGACAAAGACCGGATCTTATCCTCACGTATTAACCTCTGGGCAGAGCCACCCGGGAATACCCAAACTCAGAGATAAACAAAGCCAGCAGAGCATAGATATAAATCCAAAGCACAGCATAGATCAAAGCATAGTGCAGAACGAAGCATAGAACAGAGATACAGGACGAAAACAAAAATGACTACGGAATGCATAAACTTAGATTAACAGAACAGAGGGCAAAATCATAAACAATATGCAATGCATCTCAGATTAATACGGAGTCAAGGTTCATTACAAGCCAGTCCTAAGCTAGTTGTTCACTGTCACTAACCGTGCATGTTGATGTAGTTTTAAGTTAGTCAATGCACCGTTGCCATCAAAGTGTTGCAATGTAATCTGTGCGTGCACCGACGTCCCTTAAACCAACACCCATGGGGAGGTGCTTAACAGTAAGTCAACACTCACATGAATAAGTCACAGCCTAACAGACTATTCATGCGATCCAAGAATCCATTGGGCCGGTTTACATGGGTGGTTAACCTGTATTTGAGTCCTACAAGTCTCACCATTATCCTAAGTTATGTTTCAGAATTGCCATGCCTAACGGTTTAGCTATGGGGGACCTATGGTTGAGCCGAAGACATCTTACGCGCTTGTCGTACTATGCACTACGGCTTCACCTTGGTTCCATTCAAAACACAGCTAAACGAATCATCTTTCACTTCTGATCTGATGCCTTTTTCGGCTGAGCTACAGTCAGTATACGGCTTAGCCGTAGACCAATCCACGGCTTAGCCGTAGCATTCCACGGCTTAGCCGTAGCCTCACCGTAGGAGTACTGTTATCAGAAAAGTTTCGACTGATCAGAGATTTAATTCACGGCTGGGGTACGGTTGGGTCACGGCTAGCTTACGGCTCAGCCGTAGGACAAATTACGGCTTAGCCGTAGCCTAGCCGTAGAACAAAAGTGAAATTTCAAGTCTCTGGATAGTGAGCCGTAGAAGTTCACGGCTTAGCCGTACAATACAGAGATGAATTCGGGCTGAGTACAGAAACTGAAATTTGACACAGAAACATCTCCAAACAAGCTACAGAGGTTCCAAATTCACAAGCATTGGCTGTAAACATCAAATACACTAAAGAAGATGGAAATCAAAGCATTCAAATAGAGCACCCATGTGTGTTATAAAAGTCTGTACTTATACTTGCCTCAAATCTGACAAATCCTCTGAATCAAGCTCCAAGGCAACTAAAACCAAAACAAATCAAAGCAATCACACATGCATGAGATGAAGACCTAGCAAGCAACAGAGAATGGGGGAAGCAATTGGAGAAGAAGAAGAAAGAATTGGAAGGAACCCACTTACCGAACCACAAAACATAAACAGAGAGAAGAGAAGAACCCAAATCCACTAAAGAACCCAATCCTCAAACGATCAAGAGAAGGAAGGAAGAGAGGGAAAGAAGGAGAGAGAGAACGTGGAGAGCTCCTCTGGAATTCCTTGCATGCAACGATCAAGTGAAATGAGAGAGAGAGAGACACCTGTAATGACTCATGTATATATAGTTTTGGAAGTTTAAGTCAAAGTCCAAAGAGTTTATACTAATTACAGTTTAAGTCACACGAGGGTCTAACTTCTCCAATTGACTCCGAACGGATCTGACACAGTTACGGAAATTGTCGAGCTCAACGAAATACACATGCTGACACCAAGATGATGCAAAGATGCTGTGAGCAAAGCAAAAGCAAAATTACGAAAAAGGGCTTAGAACTACCTATTCCAGGTCAAAGGTCACTCAACTACCTATCCAAGGCCCAAAACCAAGTCCAAAAGAATAAACAAAACAAAACACACACTAATGAGCCACTAATCCGGCTCAAAGGGGATCGGAGTGTTACATCCTCCCCCACTAGGAATCATTCCGTCCTCGGAATGACTACCTACCTGCGCAAAGAGCTGGGGGTACTGGCGCGCTAGCTGCTCCTCTAGCTCCCAAGTAGCCTCATCCGGACCGTGATGCTCCCACAACACTTTAACCCATCTGATAGTCCTGGTACGGAGAATCTGCTCTCGTGTGCCAACGATGCGAAGCGGACGCTCAACGTAAGTTGCATTAGGCTGAATCTGAATATCATCGTAGCGAATCACATGGCTCGGATCTGACACATACTTACGGAGCATCGACACATGGAAGACATCGTGCACACCGGAGAACTCAACTGGAAGCGTCAACCGATAAGCTAAATCTCCAACTCGGCTCTTGACTTCGAACGGTCCTACATATCTCGGAGCTAACTTACCCTTCTGACCAAATCGAACTGTGCCCTTCATCGGAGAAACTTTAAGGAACACCCAATCTCCGACTTGGAATGCCAAAGGTCTCCTCCGAGTATCAGCATAGCTCTTCTGCCTGGACCGAGCAATCTTCAAATTCTCTATCACTTTCTGCACTTTCTCGGTCGTCTCTGCTATGATCGTCGGACCATGAAAACTCCTTGCTCCTACCTCTTCCCAGCACACCGGGGTCCTGCACTTACGTCCGTAGAGAGCCTCATATGGTGCCATACCAATACTCTCGTGAAAGCTGTTGTTGTAAGCAAACTCACACAATGCCAAATGCATATCCCATTCCTTCTCAAAGTTCAGCACACTAGCTCTGAGCATATCCTCCAACGTCTGAATGGTACGCTCCGACTGTCCATCAGTCTGGGGGTGGTATGCCGTGCTAAAACTCAGCTTCGTGCCCATAGCTTCCTGAAATGCTCTCCAGAATGAAGATACAAAACGACTGTCTCGATCCGACACAATCGATACCGGGGTGCCATGCAATCTGACTACCTCGTCAACAAACTTCCTAGCCATCTCCGTGAATGTCATCCCTTTCTTGAACGGAAGGAAATGCGCTGACTTGGTCAATCTGTCCACTATGACCCAGATCGCATTGTTCTTTCTACTAGTCGGCGGAAAACCGGAGACGAAATCCATCGTAATGTGCTCCCACTTCCACTGCGGAGTGTGCAATGGATGTAATGATCCTGGAGGTCGCTGATGATCAGCTTTCACCCTCTGACAGGTCAAACATCGAGCTACGAACCCTGCGATCTCCCGCTTCATATTGTTCCACCAAAATCTGTCTTTCAAGTTCCGGTACATCTTCGTACTCCCTGGGTGCATCGCATATCGGGCATCGTGCGCCTCTGTCATCAACTTATCTTTCAGCTCATCCACAGCGGGAACACACAATCTATTCCTGAAGTACAAAACTCCATCCACCAAGCTAAAATCCGGTCGATCTGCAATCCGATCTCTGAACTTCACCAGGAGGGGGTCCTCAAACTGGCGATCCTTGATCTGCTGAATCACTTCAGGCTGAAATACGACGGTAGTAGCTAATGTCACAATTTCGCCTACCATCCGAACCTCTACGGGCTGATCATGCACAAGCATATAGAATCCTGCCAACGCCTGAAGACTGTCTGTTCTCCTGCTAAGTGCATCTGCAACCACATTCCCCTTGCCAGGGTGGTACTTGATCGGAAAGTCGTAGTCTTTGATAAACTCCAGCCATCTACGCTGCCTCATATTCAAGTCATGCTGATCAAACAAGTACTGCAGACTGTGATGATCGGAATGGACCTCGAACTTCACACCGTACAAGTAATGTCGCCACAACTTCAGTGCAAATACAATAGCTGCTAGCTCCAAGTCATGTGTGGCATAGTTCTTCTCATGCTCCTTCAGCTGTCTGGATCCATAGGCAATCACTTTCTGATTCTGCATCAGTACACAGCCTAATCCAACTCGAGAAGCATCGGAATAAATCACGAATCCCTCACTACCATCCGGGAGAGTCAACACTGGCGCCGTAGTGAGCTTTTCTTTCAACATCTGAAAACTACGCTCACACTTCTCTGTCCACTCATATGGAACCTTCTTCCGAGTCAACTGAGTCAGCGGTTCTGAAATCTTCGAAAAGTCCTGCACGAACCTGCGGTAGTATCCCGCCAAACCCAGAAAACTCCGAATCTCTGTCACTGATCTGGGACGGGGCCAATGGACTACTGCTTCAATCTTAGCCGGATCCACCATCAAACCATCTCTAGAAATCTTATGACCCAGAAATGCAACTTGCTCTAACCAGAAATCACACTTAGTCAACTTTGCATACAACTTGTGATCTCTAAGCAGCTGCAATGCTTTCCTCAGATGATCTGTATGTTCCTCAGCTGTCTTCGAATAGACCAATATGTCATCTATGAAAACCACAACGAACTGGTCCAAGAAGGAAGTAAACACCCTGTTCATTAGTGCCATAAAAGCTGCGGGTGCGTTTGTCAAACCAAATGGCATGACAAGGAACTCGTAGTGTCCATACCGAGTCCTGAAAGCTGTCTTAGGAACATCCTCATCCTTCACCCTGAGCTGGTGATATCCTGACCTCAAGTCAATCTTAGAGAAATAAGCTGCACCCTGAAGTTGATCGAACAACTCATCAATCCTAGGCAATGGATATTTGTTCTTGATAGTCACTTTGTTCAACTGCCTGTAGTCAATGCACATCCGGAAACTGCCATCCTTCTTCTTGACAAACAATACAGGAGCTCCCCAAGGTGAAACACTTGGGCGTATGAACCCTTTGTCCAACAGATCCTGCAACTGTTTCTTTAATTCCAACAACTCTGCAGGTGCCATACGGTATGGAGCTCTACTGATAGGTGCTGTACCTGGTACCACGTCAATAGCAAATTCTACCTCCCGAACTGGTGGCAACTCTGGCACATCCTCCGGAAAGACATCCGGAAACTCGCTGACTACTGGGATCTCACTGAGCGGTCGCTGATCTTTCTTCTCTGAAATGAATGCAAGAAATCCCTCACATCCCCTACGAAGCATCCTGTCTGCCTTACAAGCAGAGATCACACGTCTTGGGCACTTCATCTGGCTGCCCTCAAATCGGAATCCGCTGCCCAAATCAAAGTAGATAGCTTTGCTGTAGCAATTGATACACGCATGATATCTCGCAAGCCAGTCCATACCAAGAATCACATCAAAATCCAGTGTCGTGAGCAACACGAGGTCTACCGGGAGCTGATGACCAGCTATCCGCACATCACACTGAGGGTAGAAGACACTGCACTCCACCCGTTTACCAACCGGAGTGGATACTAACAACAAATATGGAAGTGGTGTGGGTCGCTGTCGAAGCTGCACAGCAAAATGGGGTGCTACGTACGAACGCGTAGACCCGGAGTCAAATAAAGCTAAAGCTTCTGCATCAGAAATTAAAATTTTACCTTCCACTACCGTGGCCTCCTCCGCGCCCTCATGCGTAGCAGCATATGCTCGGGCTGTCTGGCGGTTCGGCTTCTGGGCTAGGCGAGCTAGCTGAGATCTGCCCTGAGCGGTAGATCCTGCATGCCTCGTCTGTGGCGAGGACTGAAACTTCGGGCATTGGGCCCGCCTGTGATCCGTAGAGCCACAACCGAAACAAGCCCCAATCTTCCTCCAACATCTGTCTGTGGGGTGATCCTTCCCACAGTGACCGCATACCAACGGAGTGCTGCTCGAACTGCCCTGCTTACCCTTGAACCTTTTCTGAAACTGACTTCTGCCACTGGAACCTGCCGCCCTCTTAGCTTCTGTTCGCTCCTCCTCAAAGATGGCCTCTGCATCATAAGCCCTGTCAATAGCGTCGTCCAATGTAGCCGGCCACATACAAGCAACCACGTGGCGTTTGTGCCTCGGATTCAGGCCGTTGACGAAGCGAGTCACCTTCTTCTGCTCCGTGTTCACCATATCCTCTGCGAAGTGAGACAACTCTGTGAACCTGTGTACATAATCTGCGACTGACAGCTGTCTCTGCTGAAGGTTGAAGAATTCCACTTCCTTGGCTCGCTGAATGTGGAGAGGCATGAACTTACGACGGAATTGCTGCTTGAAGGTCTCCCAAACTGTGGCACTGGGCATAGTCTGAAATGAAGTCTTGACACTCCTCCACCATGTCTTGGCTACACTCCGAAGCATAGAGGCTGTGAGAACTACCTTCTGCTTGTTACTGCACACAATCGTATCAAAAAGCTCTTCAGTCTGCTCCAACCATTGCTCAGCCTGTAATGCATCTTCTATCCCATGAAACTCGGTCGCCCCTCGCTTACGGAACTTGTCGAAAAGAGCATTTGGATCTGATTCCTTGGGCTGGAAAATCACTTGCTGATCTATACGAGGTGATGCTACTGCAGCAGCCTGACTCTGCCTATCCACCATGGATGCCATCTGTGCCTGTAATGATTGCATAGACTGCATCATCATCATCATGCGTTCCTCACTACTGATATGTGGGGGTACTGATCCACTATCACCGTTATGGCCCTGTTGATTCTCATCCCGAGATCCTGATCCTGATGCCATCCTGAAAAAGAAAAAGAAACATAACACGCAAATATAAAATGCCCTGAGTTAGTCAAATCCCAGATCAACCTATGAGACTTCGAGTCAAATAGTTGATAGCGTTATCTCACCACGATCTTAGATGCCTACATGCTTATAACTAGCATGCTCTGATACCATACAATACGTATGTCACGACCCGAGCCCAGAATTCGGGGGTTAGCGAAAAGCTAAACCGGTGACACACGTACTCCCGCGCACGTGCACCCAAACCCAGTCCAGATGCACGCACACAAGGGATCTAACACGTGCGAAACAGACGAACGCGAAAGCTGTAGATATCATAGCAAGCAACAAAGAAAATAGCGGAAGCCAAAGCAGAAACAAATACGGAAGCGACAAAGACAATACACTGATATAAAACCAAATACACACCAAAACCGTATACACAAAATATACAGAATACAAGTCCAAAGTCCAAAGATCCACAGTCCAAATACAAGTCCCCTGAAACCAAACTCAAAATCCCAAAACGAAAAGCCACTGGAAGTATGCATGAACGCACTCGGCAGAGATGATCAGGCCCACTCTGCCAAACCTGAGGGTGCCTCTACACTCGCCCCTGCAGCCTCCTCGACCGCCGGGGAGCTGGGCAAGGTATCTGTGCCTGCAACACCACAGACAACACAAATGAATACAACGATCCAGCAAATATAAGTAACAGGGGTGTAACACTCATAGTATCAAAGTGAATAAATGACAGAATAATGATTTCAGAGTTTCATCTTAGTAAGCTAAGCAAATCGTGCATAGAAGTAAAGCATGATATGTGAATCAAACATAGAAATACTGACTAAGTGGCTACTACGTTAACCAAGTTCTCTCCAATAGAGAGCAGAGCAAAGCAGAGCAGATGAGAACACCACTGACCGGGCCAGGGTACAAGTGGGTCTCGGTTTCCTGGGTTCCGGGGTCCCAAGACAAAGCAACACTGCAGTTATACAGAGATACAGAGATCTAAGCCAAAGGTAACCCCGTCGGGCATCCTAGGGCTGAGGCTGAGTAGAGCCAGACTAATACCAATCAAATCAAATCCATAGAAAGGGAGATTATCCGCTTTGGACTCACCGATGACAAAGACCGGATCTTATCCTCACGTATTAACCTCTGGGCAGAGCCACCCGGGAATACCCAAACTCAGAGATAAACAAAGCCAGCAGAGCATAGATATAAATCCAAAGCACAGCATAGATCAAAGCATAGTGCAGAACGAAGCATAGAACAGAGATACAGGACGAAAACAAAAATGACTACGGAATGCATAAACTTAGATTAACAGAACAGAGGGCAAAATCATAAACAATATGCAATGCATCTCAGATTAATACGGAGTCAAGGTTCATTACAAGCCAGTCCTAAGCTAGTTGTTCACTGTCACTAACCGTGCATGTTGATGTAGTTTTAAGTTAGTCAATGCACCGTTGCCATCAAAGTGTTGCAATGTAATCTGTGCGTGCACCGACGTCCCTTAAACCAACACCCATGGGGAGGTGCTTAACAGTAAGTCAACACTCACATGAATAAGTCACAGCCTAACAGACTATTCATGCGATCCAAGAATCCATTGGGCCGGTTTACATGGGTGGTTAACCTGTATTTGAGTCCTACAAGTCTCACCATTATCCTAAGTTATGTTTCAGAATTGCCATGCCTAACGGTTTAGCTATGGGGGACCTATGGTTGAGCCGAAGACATCTTACGCGCTTGTCGTACTATGCACTACGGCTTCACCTTGGTTCCATTCAAAACACAGCTAAACGAATCATCTTTCACTTCTGATCTGATGCCTTTTTCGGCTGAGCTACAGTCAGTATACGGCTTAGCCGTAGACCAATCCACGGCTTAGCCGTAGCCTCACCGTAGGAGTACTGTTATCAGAAAAGTTTCGACTGATCAGAGATTTAATTCACGGCTGGGGTACGGTTGGGTCACGGCTAGCTTACGGCTCAGCCGTAGGACAAATTACGGCTTAGCCGTAGCCTAGCCGTAGAACAAAAGTGAAATTTCAAGTCTCTGGATAGTGAGCCGTAGAAGTTCACGGCTTAGCCGTACAATACAGAGATGAATTCGGGCTGAGTACAGAAACTGAAATTTGACACAGAAACATCTCCAAACAAGCTACAGAGGTTCCAAATTCACAAGCATTGGCTGTAAACATCAAATACACTAAAGAAGATGGAAATCAAAGCATTCAAATAGAGCACCCATGTGTGTTATAAAAGTCTGTACTTATACTTGCCTCAAATCTGACAAATCCTCTGAATCAAGCTCCAAGGCAACTAAAACCAAAACAAATCAAAGCAATCACACATGCATGAGATGAAGACCTAGCAAGCAACAGAGAATGGGGGAAGCAATTGGAGAAGAAGAAGAAAGAATTGGAAGGAACCCACTTACCGAACCACAAAACATAAACAGAGAGAAGAGAAGAACCCAAATCCACTAAAGAACCCAATCCTCAAACGATCAAGAGAAGGAAGGAAGAGAGGGAAAGAAGGAGAGAGAGAACGTGGAGAGCTCCTCTGGAATTCCTTGCATGCAACGATCAAGTGAAATGAGAGAGAGAGAGACACCTGTAATGACTCATGTATATATAGTTTTGGAAGTTTAAGTCAAAGTCCAAAGAGTTTATACTAATTACAGTTTAAGTCACACGAGGGTCTAACTTCTCCAATTGACTCCGAACGGATCTGACACAGTTACGGAAATTGTCGAGCTCAACGAAATACACATGCTGACACCAAGATGATGCAAAGATGCTGTGAGCAAAGCAAAAGCAAAATTACGAAAAAGGGCTTAGAACTACCTATTCCAGGTCAAAGGTCACTCAATTACCTATCCAAGGCCCAAAACCAAGTCCAAAAGAATAAACAAAACAAAACACACACTAATGAGCCACTAATCCGGCTCAAAGGGGATCGGAGTGTTACAGTCAATACCTTCAATTTGAGAGTATCCCTGTGCTACCAACCTATCTTTGTTCCTAACAATAACGCCATTTTCGTCAAGTTTATTTTTGAAGATCCATTTAGAGCCTATCACATTTTTATCCTTTGGTCTTGGAACTAGGTACCAAACATCACTTCTTGTAAATTGATTCAATTCTTCTTGCATAGCTTTTATCCAATCATCGTCTAAAAAGGCTTCATCAATGCAGGTAGGTTCTAAAACAGAAGTAAAGCACAGATGACTCATAATGTTTTCCAATTGTTTCCTAGTTTTTACACCTGTTAGAGGGTCACCAATAATCTGATCTATAGGATGATCTTTTACATTCACCAAATTTTCAGTGGAAATAGGTACATCAGTTTTTACTGTGGATTGTGTGGGTTCAGTTGAGGGATTATCCACTTCATCAACATCAACAGAAATTGTGGATTCATCATCGATAATAACATTTATTGACTCTTGGATGACTCCCGTTCTCATATTTAGAACACGATAGGCTCGACTCCGTGTTGAATAGCCTAAGAATATACCTTCATCACTTTTTGAGTCAAATTTATTCAGTTGTTCTCTATCCTTTAAGATGTAACATTTACTTCCAAAGACCTTAAAATATTTCACATTTGGTTTCTTCTCATGCCACAATTCATAAGCTGTCTGATTTGTACCAGTCCTAAGATACACTCGGTTGATGATATAGCAGCTGGTATTAACAGCTTCGGCCCACAAGTCTCTAGGAAGATTCTTACTATGAAGCATGACTGTGGCCATGTCTTGAAGAACTCGATTTTTCCTTTCAGCTACCCCATTTTGTTATAGAGTTTTCGGAGCTGAATATTCATGATGAATCCCATATTTCTCACAGAATTTGTCAAATTGATCATTTTCAAACTCTCCACCATGATCACTTCTAATTCGGGCTACTGAAGTCCCTTTTTCAATTTGAATTTGTTTTACAATCCTTTTAAATTCTCCAAAGGCTTCAGATTTTTCTCTCAAGAATGCAACCCAAGTAAATCTAGAGTAATCATCTACCATGACAAGAAAGTACCTTTTCTTACCTCAATTCTCTCTTTTAGTTGGTCCAACCAAGTCCATATGAATAAGTTCCAGAGGTCGAGAGGTTTTCATAGCATTTACCATTTTATGGGCACTTCTAATTTGTTTTCCTTGAAGGCACTCTCCACAGATCATCTTTTCTTGACTACTGATCTTGGGGAGTCCTTCAACATATTTGTTTAGATGGGATAAGTCCCTGTAGTTAACATGCCCAAGTCTTTGATGCCACAACTTAGCTTCATCAATACTAGTTAATAAGCAAGAAGCGGAGGATGAAGTATTTGTTTTTCCCACCACATAACAGTTATTGGTAGTTCTAAGACCTCTCAATATTATCTTTCCATTCCTTGAGATCTCACAACTATGACTATTAAAGTTTACGGCATAATCTTTATCACATATTTGAGATATGCTAAGTAAATTATGTTTCAACCCATCAACGCACAAAACATTCTCAAATGGTGGCAGGTTTGGAACATTTAAAGTTCCTTTCCCAATGATTTTTGCAGTACTGCCATCACCAAAAGTAACCGTGCCTCCATCGAATTCAGTCATTTTAGACAAACAAGATTTATCACCAGTCATATGTTTTGAGCATCCACTATCCAGAAATCATCTTGATTGTTCTGCAACTTTAAAAGCTATGTGGACCACTAGATTCTTGTTTTTAGGTATCCATTTAAGTGTACTAGTGATGGGGATCACTATTGGTTTTTGGTGTTTCACTTGAAAGGTTTTATTTTGGGGAATAAGAATGTTTGCTCCATCCTTTTTGTATATTTCAAATTGTTTTCTTAACTTTTGGACTTCTTTTAACAGATTATCCATCTTTTGGTTTAAAGGGAACTTGTTTGCTTGAGACTTCTGCTTTTTGTTTTCAAGTTCCACTTTCTTAGAGGTGTTTTTCTCAACTTTTTGACCAATGTTATAATGAATTTTTCTTAACTTGCACTCCATTTTGAAATGACCTCTTTTTCCACAATAATGACAGATGACATTTGATAAAACAGTATGAGTACTAGTAGATGCCTTATCCAAAGTGTTTTTAACACTGGTATCTTCCTTTAAAGCACTTTTGACAAAAACAGTTCCGGAACTTGGAGACTGATTAGCATTTTTGTCATATCCAAGACCGGTCATATCTTTATAAGCTTTCCCAATTTTGAATAGTCTAATGTATTTCTCATCATTTTGGGTAAATCTGTACTCATACTTTTCTTTATACCGTTTCAGAATAGTCACTTCATTTTGGAGAGCATTATTTTCATCTTTTATTTTGATTATATTTTCTCTTTCTGTTGATAATTGGGTTTTTACACTTTCGAGTTTTTTGATTAATTCTTCCTTTTTAGCATTAATACTATCAACCTTTTCTTTTAAATTCTTAATTTTGTTTTGTTGATTGCTTACAGTTTCAACGAGCCTACAGGTTCCCTCATAAAGTAGTTCATAGGAATCAGTGGTGTTGTCATTATCCTCATCATCTGAATTTTCATATTCACTCTCTGACTCACTTCCTGAGATTTCTCCATTTGATATTTTAATCATTTCCTCAGAGAGATTGAATGTTGCAGTGGTAGCCATTAGAACTGTATATTTGTCTGGTTCATTTTGATGTGATTCATCTGAGTCAGAATCTGATTCAGATGAATCGTCCCAAGTGGCTACAAGATTCTTCTTTTTGAATTTTCCTTTTAGTGGACAATCGGTGGATATGTGTCCAAATTTCTTACATCTGTAACACATAGTCTCCTTATGCTTACTTCTAGAGAGGGAACTTGACCGACCTTTATATTTATCATTAGTGTTTTCATTTTTATAATCTTTCACCCTCTTTTTCTTAAATTGTTTCAAAAATCTTTTAGCCAAAAGGGCCACATCTTCATCCTCGTCATTGCTAGTTATTCCTATGTCATCTTTAGAGGAAGATGTGTTATGAGAGGTGATTAGAGCAATTGATTTCTTTTTGTCATTGTTAAATTTGAGTTCAAAGGTCTGAAGGGATCCCACTAAATCTTCAATTTTCATTTGTTCCGAATCCTTGTGTTCTTCTATGGAAGTTACCTTAGGATGGAATCTTTCTGGAAGTGATCTCAAGATTTTACTACAAATTTTACCTTCCGGAAGGGTTTCCCCAAGAGCCCACATTTCATTTACAATTTTCATGAGCTTAGTATGGAAGTCAGTAAACATTTCATTTTCTTCCATGCGAATGTTTTCGAACTGACTTGTGAGCATTTGAAGTTTAGATCTTTTGACAACTGAGGTACCCTCATAAGTAACTTCAAGGATTCTCCAGGCCTGTTTTGCATTAGTGGTTGTCATGATCTTTTTAAACTCTTCTTGATTCATGGCACACACTATAGCATTGTAAGGTCTAGCATTATTTTGTCTAAGAAGTAGCTAAGCAGCAGACCATTTTGCTGGATCCAATGGTCTAGTGGTTATGACACCATTTGTGTTTACTTCTTCAGTGGGTTCCGTCCAGCCTTTCTCTATAGCCTCCCAAACAGCCTAGTCCATGGATTTCAGAAACACTGTCATTCGGGCTTTCCAGAAGGCATAATTTGTTCCATCAAAGAAAGGTGGCCGGGTGATAGAGCTTCCTTCAGGATTCATGGTGAATCTAGCAAAAGATGGATCTACTTTAGGTTATTACACCCTTACGAAGTAACCCGCTCTGATACCAATTGAAAGTGCAATAGCTAGATCTCACCAAGTCCTAGAGGGGGGGTGAATAGGACTATTTAAAATTTATTTCTAGGGAATAGATTTTATTAGTGTGCAATCTGAAGGATTACTTAAGATTGAGAGTCCCCAAGAAGATTTAGATAGATGTTCAGAGAAGTGAGTGCTGACAGTGTGTAGAAATGCAACTAGAATAACGAAAATGTAGCTTAAGAATGATGATCAACACAAGTGGCAAGAATACTAGGCAAACATCCATACACAACAAGCAATAAACATAGTGATTTATAGTGGTTCGGTCCTAGACCTACATCCACTCTCAAGAGCAAACTCTCTTGGTTCCACTAAATATGAGGTACTTACATAACATACACCTCTTGCAATAATTTTTGATTCGGTGGTTTGTCTTCCACCAACTAGGGTTTTTGATCAGGTGGTTGATCATTGATCTAGTCCACCAACTACAACAATTTTTGATGCGGTGGTTTGTCTTCCACCAATTCAGCAAAGAGAATTGAAATATTAAAAAACACCTAAACAAGGAATTGTATACCTTAGTTTTGAGTGGTGCTCTTGATGCTTGAAGGACTACCTCCAAGCTTTGACCTCTTGTTCTTGCTCCTTGGTGATGAAGATCTTCAGATGAGTGCTCAACCAAGGGAAGAGGTTTAAAGAGGGTTTGGAAGGCTAAGATATTCTCTCAGATTCAATGGAGCCTTTCCTAAATGACCAACTACTCTTCTTGAAACAATAATGGCACTTTTAGTGTTAAGAGTAGGTGGTTGAGGGAGCTTTAAAGATGATTTTAATGGAGGTGCAAAGGCTCAGCTATACTGATAATTTTCTCAGTAATAAAGTCAGTGGTTGGAGCAAAGGAGAGGTCCTTTTTAAATACAGATAAGCTCCAACGGATAGATCTACGGCTAAGAAACAGAATGGTCTACGGCTTAGCCGTATGCTCTGACAACATCCAACGGCTAGTTTGACCAGATTCAACAAAAAATCCTTCTTACGGTTAATCTTACGGCTTAGCCGTAAATCCTTATACGGCTTAGCCGTGACCACCTTTCGGCCTAGCCGTGGGTCAGCCGTAGGCTGAAATCTCCCAAAACTGTTCTCTGGAAAGTGTCCCGTAAACTTTACGGCTTAGCCGTGAAACACACTACGGCTTAGCCGTAACCCTTTTTCGGTGCAGCCGTAGGGTCAGCCGTAGAATAAAATGATTCAAAATATACTATCTGGAGAGTGAGCCGTAGGATCTACGACTTAGCCGTGGTCCAAGCCGTAGAGCAGAGACTGGGTGTTTGAAAACCCTAATTTCCTATTCTAATTGTACGGGCACTAGGGGTCACAGATACCTTATCCCTTGGCACTCAAGGAGAATCTTCTTGAATGATTTTGAATTTCTTTGAGCTTGCTTAATCTTCATTGAAAAGTCTTTCTTGAATGGTCTTGAAGTTCCTTGAACTTGCTTGAACTTCTTTGAGCTTGTCTTGATCTTCAATGAACTTGAGAGGTGAACTAGGTTTTTCTAGAACTGAACTACACTTTGGTCACGTAATTGACAACATGTTCTTACAGTGACACTAACAGTTTCTAGTGAGTGTGCTAATATAAAACTGAAGAGCAAGCGCCAGGTTCTAAAAGCAGCAACATGGGTTGATTCTTTTGAAAAAAAGGAGGAAAATACTAAGAATGAGAATTCAACCCCTAACTTTGCTAATGCTAAGTTTATTGCTTTCATAGCCAAATTTGATGTTATCTCTTCGTAGGATTTTTTTTTTTTTATGTTCGTTTGCATTTTGATGATAATCATGATGAAGAGTTAGATACTTAACAAAATTGGGAGGAAGCATATCACTCTATATTTAAAGATTGTGTGAGGCTGACTAAGTTTAACAAGAAGGTCATAGTCAAGTTAAAAAATTATTAAGATCAAATCTCCTCTTTGAAGCATAAGTTGGTAGAAGCACTTGCTAAGGTACGTCTCTCGGGAGATTAGAAGAATGATATAGTTGACAAGTTGACTGATTTAGGTCACAAGCACGAATTGATATATGATGACTTTGAGAAAACTGAACAAGAGATGGAGATCTTGAAGAAAGAGCAGCAAACATGTCAAACAGAAAAGGCTAATTTGAATGAAAAGCTGAAGATGGTTATGTTAGATCTGACAGCAACAAAAGCTTTGTTGAATAGGATCAATATTTACTCAAAGAAACTTGATAACATCTTGTGCAGTTAAAAGTTGCCTAATGACAAATGTGGACTTATTTTTTAGCATGGTGCATCAATTTTAAAAAGCAAAGGTAAAATTGTTTGTGGTGAAAAGTTCTATTGTTACAAAACCTATTTGTGCTCATATTGCTGCAAGTTCTTTTAAGAAGAAGAATGTGTCACGTCTTGCATTCACAATCACACGTTATCATTGTTGAATCAAAAAACACATTCGACCACATTGCAATAAGTTAAGAACTCTACTAAGAAACAAGCAATGCAAAAAGCAATTGTCCCCGCCAAAGATCAAGATTAAAGCTATCTAGGTCAGAAAGTCTAACTTGCCTAATGAGTTGGTACACACTATGCTAAAAGTTTCAAATTCACAAGTGTAGATACCAAAGTTCAACCCATGATTAAGAAGATCAAGCTCGCACCCCCAAAGCTAAAAGAGAAGATGACATTAAGAGGAAGTCACAATTTAGGGGGAGTTTCATAAATTGACAAGATATGCTGTACGATGATCATTATCTTTGTCAATTTTGGATGAAAAGGGGGAGACAAATGAAAGCATTACAGGTACAAAGGGAGACAGGAATTGCAAAGGCAATACAGGTAATTTGTATTCCTGTGGGTAGATTCATCGTATTGCCTAGGGTTTTTTGTCCATAAATTGCCAAATAAGGATAATGTTAGGATTATGAGCGTTGGCTAATTTATGGGTTGGAAAAGCTTTGGGTCCATTGAGTTGCATTGTTATATTTGTTTTAGAATGGATTGTTGTATATGTCATCGAAAAAGTTGAAGTGAAGGATTGCAAAAAACAGGATGAAATTTGGAAGAAAATCAAATCGGGACAAATAGAAATCCGTTTGAATGAACATGGTGCTTGTTTAAATGGAGGCTGGGAATTTTCACAAGCCAAAACCTGAGGCAATGTTTGTTCGAATGAAGGTGGTGTTTGTATGAACGAAGCATGAAACATTCCCATGTGCTAAAAAAAAACTGCCTCTTTTAGTTATGTTATTTATGATGGAACTACTCTTTTAGGGCACGAAAGTGCGATAATAAAAAAAGGTTCTTCTTTCAACCCTAGTGCATAAAATCTCCTATTCTGAGTTGGGAATACCAATTGGAGATACCTTTCTTCTCTAGAGTAGTCATTGGAGAGATTGTGCTGAAGTTTTGAGTTATAGAGATTGTATCTTCTACTTCTTAGGAGATCCGTTCGCCTTGCGGATTCAAGGCAGTTGGTTCAAGCATGGGGAGCCGTGAACGACTAGGAGTTGGCAATAAACTGTAGTCCTTAGATTGAGTTGTAAGTGGAGAATGGTATGTGACTATTGCTTGTGATTTCTTAATTTATAGTGCTTGGTTTCTGTTGGTCTAGGTGATAAGACTTGTGGCTTTTCCCTATTTGGTTTTTTACGTAAAAAATTGTGTGCCTTGTCTGCTTTGTGTGGTTAATTGTTTCTCAGTTCTTTTATTTTTCTGCCATAGTGATATGAATTGCACTCTAGAAATCGGATTTCGGGATTTTTTCAAATTCCTCTGACATTGCTTTGCACCAAGCAAGAGAATTTGAAGCTTCAACATAGCTGATTGGTTCAACATGTTGGAATAATTGGGTATTAAGTTTAGCCCAATGACCACATGCCAATGTAGGTTCCCCACTTTGGTAGACCACTGTCAATTAGGACTCCAATGTTGGTAAGTCTCCATAATGGAGATTACTTTGATGATTAGGTAAAGTTGCTAACCCTATAGTATTTCTTATGCCAAGAGAAATCTAAATCCTAATTGAAGTACGACTCCATGATAGAAATGAAGTTGTTTATGAAAACCTATATAAAGAGTTTAGGGGTTACAGCTATTCTCTGCACATTACATCGATGGTAATGTTAGTCTCAGAGTAACATGTGGTATTAAAGCTGTGTTGTGGAACGATAAATTAGATGATCTCTCAGTGCGTCACAAAGAAGTGAAAAGCTTAAGTTCTTATTTCCAGACCTCTACAGTAGAATAGAACAGAGAATCTCAAATCTGAGTTCGATCTGTTGGCTGGATCCTGTAGATTGGATTCAGTTCTATCCTCTTCGGAGAAGGAGATCTGAAAATCGGGGCTTCTGGATTCACTCGCTGCATGAGAACGTTCGGCCTGGGCCTCGCCGGAGCATAGGATCGCTGCTACCGCTCTTCACTGGAGTTCCCGCCGCAGTCGCGTGATGCTGCCGCCGATCACCGTCGCAGCCCGTGCAATGTTTGACTGTCAGCTCGACCGGTGATCAAAGCCCATCCCACCAGAAGTAGTAGTGTGAACGTCAGCACCGTGGCATCAGCAGATGAAGCCAACATTACATCAACAGTCATTCGGTTAAATGCAGTTTTGACCAGGGATCGACGGTAAAACTTGTATGTGCAATAACTTGATTATCCAATGTCCGATCAGAGATTTATTTGCGCCTACGAACTTGTTTCAAGTAAATCTATGCAGTGGAAGAGGAAGATAAAAAATTCAACGGTCAATAGAAAAGTTTGTCCAATCAGAGTATAGAAAACTATTTTTACAGTATCGGAGGCATTTGGTATCAAATTTCAGATCTTTTTCTTTTAGTGTGTTCGTAGCGACGAGCATTACGCAGTAGCAACCAAAGAAAGACAATCCAATGGTTAAAGGCAAATGGTTTTGATCAGCATTAATGGTTAGTATTTCGAAACTCTTTTTATTTAGAAAATGGATTTGTCTTATAAAATTATAGTGTATAATGATGCTACATATTGGATGTGCTAGACATACTCATCCAATGGGTCATTAATTAGGGCATAACTACATAGTGATTATTTTGGCTTTTGTGGGACCCTTTCCTTGATAATAGTGGATGAAATCATTAATAAATATAAGCCAATTTCAGTTCCTGATTTCATTCTTTATTATAGTATGCCCATATTAGTTTGAATCATTAGATGACTTAAAGGAAAAGCTATGTTGTGTTAGATTATCATATTTCAGTTTAGGAGATTAGATTTCGATTCAAAGGCACGAATTAAGGTTAAATCGAACCTATAATCTTATAAAGGACTAATCAATATATGAATAGTATGTTTGTTTGTGACATGTCATTGGGTTATCATCACGAATGGCCCAAATCAAAGTGCAAAGATAAAATAATTATCCATTGGGCCCTAAACAATTCATTACATCATGTAACAAACTTTTATTGATAAGCTATCAATGACATATTATATTATACTCGATGCTATTATATGTGTCAATTAAAATAATAATTTAGATTGGTTGTATAGCTGCCAAAGTAACCCAGTCATGATTAATTGTAGAATTTTTTTAACTAAAATAAATCTGTTACCACTGTATATAGTAGAATGGATAATAGCATTGAAATTGTGGGATCCAATTAGGAGATCAAGGATTGGCCCAAAGGTACGATCATCTTTTAATCACTTGGAGACTAGGATAAGGTGTCTTAATGCACACTTCCAAATTAACTGTAGATGTCTTGCCCAAAGGTAATTAATTTGCATATTATCTTTTGGGCCAAAGGAGAAAGATGATGAAGTAGGATTACTAAATATTGTAATTTATTTCTTCCCATTATTTTAAATTAAACTAAATTATAGATTATATGATTTAATTTAAAGCATATTTGATTAATGTGAGTTCATCAGTTGCCATTAATTTAACTTTACCTACTCAATTAGGGAGTAGTCTCACTTATTTTGTCGGAAATATCTCTGCTAATGTAAGGGTATGTTTTGTCTCACTTTAAGTTCTAATTTAAAAAAGGACTATTTGAGACATTCAGAATTGGTTTGAACATAGAGGAAATTTTTATGACTTATCTCTTTGTTTGTTTGGAAATCAATTCAATAGGAGTACCTTTCAATACTTGGTGGATGGTTTTCAATGCCATTGTTCATGTGTGTAATTGTGTGAATGACTTCGTTTCCAGCCAATCTCCAATTAATAAATAAAATTAGCAAAAATTACATCGACACCCCCTGTATTTTTTTGATATTATAAGACACTCCCTCGATTTTCTGAATTTACATCGACGCCCTTGTCAGACACCATCCCTGATGGAGATGATGGAAAAGGCTATTTTACCCTTTTAACCTTAATGGAATGTCATTTTTTAATTAAAATTTTCATTTTTTATATTGAGTTTACCATGTTAAGTCAAAGTGGGCCCCATTTCTTTCCTCCTCTTCTCGCACAAGATCCATCACTCATCATCACCCTCATCATTTGTCATCACCATTTTTGAGCCAGCAGATGGGTGGGCCCCACTGGTCCAAACTTCATGGAACCAAGACCACTAGGGCTGCCTAGGGATCAACTAACTAATCTATGGATCGGATCATCAATCAGGTTTTAGCCCAAGTTCATTTTTGCAACGGATTTCTCTGCAACAAAAGCCTTTATGACGAGAATAGTCCAGTTGACACTGCTACTCCTTCCTCAACCACGTCATCTATCTCCTCCGCCTCCTCCACTCCCCCCGCCACGTCTTTGTCACCACCTGCGCCCTCAATGGCCTCACCCTCCACTCCTCACCCGGCGTCGGCCTCGCCACCAACCCCAACCCCGACTCCTTCCTCCACAAAGTCTCTCGCAACCAACCCGCCTTCAAGTGGTGGCGCACCGCCAAGGCCTTCATCATGTTGGGTCCTATTGGGTGATGGATATTTGGTGGGTGGAATTGGTACCAAAACAAGGAAGGGACAAACAGAGGGGGTTGGTCCTAGTAGTGAATAAGGTTTTGTAGGAGAGGGAAAGGTACCAAGAATAGAAGTAGGAGTTACTATGCTTAGCCATTGAAAAGGTTAAACAAAGAAGATGCATTAGCTACTTTGGAGGTAGAAAATTAGGAAGTAGAGAAAGGGAAAAACTCCTCATTGAAAACAACATGTTGAGAAAGGTAAATGCAACATGTATCCATATCCAAGCACTTGTAACCCTTTTGATCCAGACTGTAGCCAAGGAAAAGACACCATCTCGATCGAGGTTCTAACTTATTATGATTGTAAGGTCGGAACCACCATGAATAGCATGCACTGCCAAATACTTGAAGTAAAGAGTAAACAGGTTTTTGATGAAAGAGCTTCTTCGAAGGGAAAATATTTTTTAATTGTTTCATTGGTAATCTGTTAATAAGGTAAGCAAAGTGGCAAAGGCATCTGCCTAAAACTTAAGTGGCATCCGACATTCAATAGTAGTGTGAGACCAATTTCAACTAAATGTCTACGTTTGCAACACACCCATTCTTTTTTGGTGTGTAAGTGCAAGAGACTTGATACATTTTACCACTGTTTCTAAACAATTTTTGAAGAAGTGAGCTCATGAACTCACTACCACCATCAAATCTAAACCATTTGATATTTAGGGAAATTAGATCTTCAGCATACAATTTGAAAGTAAGAAACACAGAGTAAGCATCTAACTTTCATACGAATGGATAAAACCATGTATATTTTGTAAAGTCATCCACAAACAATATGTAGTATTTAAAACCACTAGTAGACTCTACAGAGGTAAGTAGGTCCCCAGATATCACTATAAAGCAATTCTAGTAGTCTATGAGAAGTAGTAGCAAAAAGGTTATTTGCAACACTTTCCAAATCAACAAAATTCACAAAAACATAGAGCAATTGATCCTCAAACATAAAATGTAGGAAGGAGATTTTGTAGAATTGAGGTTGATGGATGTCAAGGCATTTATGCCAAACATTAAAGGATGTTGTTTGACTAGTGAGGGTGTAGGAGACGAGGAATTTGAAAAATATTTGACTGCAGTGAATGGATATAGTCCATTCCTAGTCAACCCAAGGATTTCATCTTTGAATTTCAGAAATAGGCAATGCATGATTTCAATGTCTCCATAAAATAGGAATCAGAGGACTCAAAAAGTGTGTCCTCAGTGAGGGTTTCTGTCAAATCTACCTCGTGAAACGCATCATCAACGTTCCAATTGTTGGTGCAAACATTGAATATATTTAGCTCAAATGTCAAGTTCCCGAAAAACAATTTCATGATCCCATTCCTGCAATTAATCAGTGTCTTTGATGTGGCAGGGAAGGGACGACCCAAGATAATTGGAATTTGTGAGCTTGGGTTCTTAACAGGCTGTATTTCCAAGAATATAAAGTTTATTAGAAAGTAAATTTTGTCAATTTGTAGAAGGACAACTTCGACTGTCCCATGCGGTGTCTTGACTGATCGATCGACTAGTTAAAGTGTAACATTGGTAGGTTTCTGTTCTCCCAAGTCTAATTGTTCATACACTATTTAAGGTAGAAGACTAACACTTGCTCCAAGATCAAACAATGCTTTCTCAATTCAATAGTACCCAATTTGATAGTACCCAATTATACAGGATATAGTTTGGCACCCCAAATCTTTGTACTTTTGGGGAGCATTGCGATGTATGATAGCATTAGTTTGTTCTGTTAGAAATGTTTTCTTATGCACATTTAATAGGCGTTTGATTGTGCATAAGTCATTTAGGAATTTTGTGTAAGATGGTATCTTCGTTATCATATCTAATAGAAAATTGTTGATTTAACTTGTTTAAATACATCTAAAATCTCATGAGGTAGTTGCTTAGGTGATTTAAAAAGTTGTGGAAAAGGAGCAACTCGTTTTATTTCTCCAAGTCAAACTGCTTCTCTTCAATTTTCTCCTCATCCTCAAATTCCCCTTTTTCTTCAATTGTTTTCCTTGGAGCTTTCTCATTTTTATCAATGTTTTCAACAAATTGAAACTTTTTTTATCATAAGTTTTTCCACTTCTGAGGGTGGTGATGGCTTTAACATGCTTTTGACTACTTGAGGAAGCAACTTCATGCACACCCTTTGAGTTAGAGATTGGGCTAAAAAGATCCCTTTCTCCTTATCTTAATGTTTGACATTCATTTCTCCAATCTTTAAATAGCTTGTTGCCTGTTTTGGTTGAAAAGTAGTTGAGGCGCATATGGACTATTTTGTGGGGAGAATTGGGATTATTTGGCTATTCGCAGTTGGTCCATTTCTCGAAATGAAATTCGGATGGTTTCTCCAACTAGGATTGTATATTTCTATCATTGGGTTAGTGAAAATGTGAAAGGTCTCTTGTATTGATTCAAGATATTGTCCTATTTAGGGAACACTTCTTGAAATGCCAAGAATTGTAGGACAATCTTTTGTATAATGAGTGTTATATAGTCACATATATCACACACAGAGTCAACAGTTGTTTATGTATTAGTAGAGTATTTACATTTTGAAGTTCTATGGCCTCAATTTTTTGAGTCAAAGACGATATCTTAGCATTTATGTCCTCTTCCTCTCTCAAAAGGTACATGCCTCCTCCCTTAGAGTTGGACATTGGTTTGGGCTTTTCATGACCAGCAATTGTGTCCCAAGATAATGCATTTTCTGCTAGGAGGTCTAAGTAATCCCATGCTTCATTGGAATCCTTAACCATAAATTTGAGATTGCACATCATTTCAATGAATTGGCAATTTGGAGACGTTAGCCCATCACATTAAAAAAAAAAAAAAAAAACTAATGACTCAATACATGAGAGCCATGATATGGGCAGTCTAAAAGTATTTCTTGGAATCCCTCCCAATTTTTGGAAAACGATTCATTTCCTTTTGCTAAAAAAGTCATGGTGTGCCTTCAGCCTCCTAGGCACATTATGTTTTGTGAGTGGGGAAATTGTTTTTTCAAGAATTCCCCACTCATCCCACTCCATGAACCAATTGTACCATCTCTATGTGAGTGGACCTATGTCGTATCTTTCTCTTTCAATGAGAAAGGAAACAATTTTGATTTGACTACACCTTCATTTTTGTTGTTGTAGCGCAATGTTGCACATACCTCATCAAACTCCTTAAAATGTAAGTAAGAACTCTCTAATTCAAGGCCATGAAATTTCAAAAGTAATTGAATCACTACTAATTTTATTTGAAAAGTTCCAGCATTGTTTGGAAGTAATATGCATGAGGGAGTGCTTGCCCATGTTGGTTGTAAATAGTCCCACAAAGTCCTAATTGGAAGCCGATTGTTGATATTAATGGGGTAGGATTAAAAGGATTGATAGGACTGACCCCATTATTGCTATTTTTCTTCATTCTAGCGACTGTGTCTGAGCCTGAAGATTCTAGGTTCTCTTGATACAAGTTAATTAGATTCCTAATGACTGATGATTCCAAATCATCTTCACTCATTTAATTTGAAATCTGATCCATCGGAATTTGAACTGTCATCCACTGTTGCATTTGGACCATTTCTTTCTATGTGAAAACCCTTAGAAATTATTGAGCCCTTAATATAATCAGATCTAAGCTAATTAGGCTTTTAGCCCAAACTAAGCTGTAAGAGGGCGAGGATTCAACAACTAGAGGTAACACATTCAATTTTTTTTTTAATTCCATAGTGTCTGGAATTAGGTTTAGTCTACATTCTGATGTCCATCTCCTTGTAGAGGCTTAAAAAGGGACTCTTTGAGGTCTGCTCTAGGTTGGGCCCTAATATGTATCTAAATGTGAAGATGTGAAGTGAGATGGAGATGAACCCCCTTGCTTGGACCCATATTCAAACCTAATAAAATTTAATTGTACAACTTGATGTGGATAACTTGAATAAAAGTTGTATTTTATACTTTACGATTAGTATAAATGTAAATAGTGTGGGCCCTGGGCATGTTCTTCTCAAGTCAAGTGAGATTGGAATATTGAGAATGCCGAATATGACCAATCTTAGGGGTCTTTGGGTACAAGCATAATAGAATATGTGTAGATTTAATTATTGATAGATTCTTTTATCATATATTATAAGGATTTTTACAAAATAATTAATTTTAAACTCTAATGAAACTATATTATGAAGAGAGATAGTAAAATGACTAGTTAGTGTTTGTACTTATTTTTTGATGAAAATATCCAAGTTGATATCTTCAACTATTGATGATATCATCAACTCAGATGATGATATCGTCAACTGGATTGACGATATTATTAAGTGCTTGTACTAAAAACCCAAGTGAAACATGAATTCTAACTATATTTCATCTTCTTTATGAAAAATTTTATTTTTTTGCTTTTTTTCTTAATTTTTATAGGTTATTTTCTTTTATTAATTTTCCATGAATCTAATTAGCAAAGCAAATTTTGAATATATATGTTTTTATTCTTTTTTTTTTCTTTCCATCTTTCTTAGGCCAAATTTAACTTCATTGTTTTACTCCCATCAAAATTAGTGCACGGTCATCATCCAAACTCAAACAAGCCAGCATATATCATCTTTACCTTTCATTCAAGATCACCTTCATCACCATTAAAACAACACATACTCATCCACAATTCAGTAAGAATTTACAATGCTCACAAAATGAAACATATATGTACCCATTTTACACTCTAACATCAGTGCCTCCATCTAAATCCCTTCATGGCCCAAGGCTTATTCAGACATTTCATCGGACACATGGTGTCTCATTATTCATGCGCCTTCATCATCCAAAGTCACACAAACAAGTGTACACTATTTTAATATTTCATTTGACATCACCTTCGTTACCATTAAAACAACACATACTCAACTACAATTCAATAAGAATTTATAATACTAACCAAAGGAAACATGTATGTACCCATTTCACACTCCAACATCAATGTTTTAATTCAAATCCTCTTCATGGTTCAAGGTTCATTCAGACATTTCATCGAACACATTATATCCCATGTTGGGGTCTTTTCCTAAGACCAAGTTGATGATATTATCAATAGTTGAAGATATCATCAACTAGAGTATTTTCGTCGAAAATAGGTACAAACCACAAACCAATTATTTTATTATCTTTCTTCATAATAGGGTTTAATTAGAGTTTAAAATTAATTATTTCGTAAAAATCCCTATATTATAATATTGATATATTATAATACTTCGTTATTTTTTGCGTTTGGTAGCTTTTGCAACTTTAAATTTTTAGTGTTTGGGAATTGTAGATTATATCTACATATTCTAAAATAATGCGATATTCACTATTTTTAACAAAAACCCCCATATTGTAATCTACAATATTCACCCCACTCTAAAGAAAGCAATATCCACTATTTCTAAAGAAAACCCCACATTGTAACTTAAAATCTACACTTTCCAAACAATACAAAATAAAATTGGAATATTTTTATCTATTACATTAAAAAACATTTTAAAATCTATATTTGTCTTTGGTCTCCAAACACCCCCAAGTTATATTGAGTTAAGTTGCAAGGGGAGGGTAAAAAAATTCAACACAAGCTTGACTCATTTCATATTAAGGCACTAGTGCATTCTCAATGTTAATGCCCGACTGTAAGGCCATTATGTTAGGGTGCGACTTCATAATAGGTCCAATTAGCGAATGGGAAGGATGACAGCCCCTCGCCTAGCACGTTTCCTCAATTGGTCTTGGGTAAAAGTGCATGAGGCTGGAGTTGTCCTGGCCTGACCCATTTCCAATTGATGAGTTCCAGTCTAGGTCTAAATTCAACATGGGCCCTGGAGTAGGTTCCAAGTCCACTTGTTGGTGAAAGGGCCAGGCCCAGGCACACCCATTTTAAGCTTATTAGTGGACACTGATCCAAAGAGGTGTTAATGGGCATGGCTGGGATGGGCTGAAGCATATATCCACGCTCAGCCCATCTTTAGACACACAAATCCAACCTCTGCCCAAGGCTAATCCACGCGTTAACTATTTAGCCCACCTAGCCCATAGATAATATGTGAGGCCCATGCGCGCCCTCTCTCTTGTCTAAAAACATAGCTCACTCTCTAACAATACCATATCAATGTAGTATACATCCCTAACTTCTCTATTTCTCTTAAATCTTATTCCTAGTTTTTTCTCTGTTCAGGTGCCTCACTATAAATCTCACACGTTCTCTCTCTATCCCTCTCAGTCTCCTCAATCACAAATTTAATGCAATAGCATTCCTCCGAGCAGGCCCGACCAGGCTTCCAATCACTTAACCCTGGCCTGACCCAAATGTTAAAAGGCTTAGAATCTAAATCGTAGCCATCTCAAATAGTAGAAATCAGGGGCCGAATCTGGCCCAAATCGAGTGGCAACTGGTAGGCCTATCAATTTGGCCCTGAATAGGGGGCTTGGCCAGGCCGTCAAGAAGCCCTTAAAATGAGGGCTTCTATTTTTTAGGGCAGAGCTTTGACAACTTTTCATAGGCACTGGAATTTGAGTGCCGGGCTTGGACAATCGAGCCCGATCCAACCCTCCTACTTTTCATTATTTTATATAATATATATTTTTATACGTAAGTACATACTAAGATTACCTTATAACAATCATTTAGAAATGGTAAAATGAGGATATGAAATTAATTTCATAGCCGCATACCCATTACATAATGTAGAAAAAACCAATATACATACATAGTTCATATTTCCTCTATTTAATTATTAAAGCTTGTATTATAGTTCATATTTCCTCTATTTAATTGTTAATGCTTGTATTATACTTAATATGTAAGCAATACGTGTTGAACAGTTGCTTTGCTATCCTTTTCCCTACTTTTATTGTTCCTTACTTAGATTTTTTATTTTTTTTATTTTCTTACTAGTGGAAAGGGCGTGCACTGCTATTAATAAGGGTATACTTTTTCCTTTATAGCATGGCTTGAGATGCCAACCAGTTCATAAAAGGTAGTTCATATGTACATGGAACTTCAAGGTATAGAGTGATTTAAATATCCTTTTAATTAGATGATTATAACTGCCATTTATTTAAAGTAAAAAATATTTAATAGTCATGTCAATGTTAAGTTGAAAGTAGTGTCAATTAATAAAAGGTAAGATATTGTGAATGGTTTAAATTTCTCAAAGATAAAACTCTGGTCGAATGATTTGATACTTGGAAGTTTTTGTAAAAGGTGTAAGATGGAATAAATTCTTTAACCATTTTCCTTTTTTGAAAAAAAAAACTGTATGTCTAAAACCCAAGTAAGTATGCTTTTTGTTCAATAAAAAAAAGCTTTTAGAGACAACTTTCCACTCTCCAAATGTTTTCTTAGTGATTCCTTCACAATAGAAGTTAGACAATATAAAGCTCGGTTGACACTTAATACTTGGTAATAGTGCCAAAAATTATGATTTTCTTGTTTTGAGGCCCTGAGGGCTTGCCCAGGCCCTTTTGCAAGGCCCTAGTTCATGGGTCGAGTTGGGTAGTCAAGCCTAGGTCGGCTTTGTTGGGTTTAGAGTTGGTTTCATAGGCTATTTTACAAATTAGGTCATTTCATTCGTGGCATATATGTGTGGACCCATCGATTATGGGTGACCCAAATTCATCATGGACCTTGGGTCTTAACCCATTAAACTATTAGATTTTGGCCTATAAGCCTTTTCTTGGAATTACCTAAACCCACTAAAGAGCAAAGAGCCCTTCTTGTAATTTATATAGACCCTTTCTATAACTCAACCCTAAAACCTTCCAATCGTCGCCTCTTTGATATCTCAAGAAACCCTCTTCATTTCGTTTTATTTCTCCACAACCACAACCTTAGCAGATTGCAACCAAGACATCCCAAAATCAGGAACTTCATGATCAACATCATCTCTTACGTCTTCCCTCTCCTCCACATCCATCGTAGGTAAGTCTTTCCTCCTCATCTTTTACGTAGATCTTTGTTTATGGTAGATCACGCATTCATTTAGAGATTTGGGTTATGTCCTTTTGATTATAAGTGAGGCTTTGGATTCGTGGGATCTCTTGGTGTTTTTGGGTTGTGGATTGGGAGACAAACCCCAGATCTCTGTTCAAGGGATCGTGTGCAAGGTTAACGGCAAGTAGACAGTTATACTTGGTGTCTTTGGTATTTGAAATGGGATTTATTATGAATAATGATTTGTTAATAAATGATCATAGTGGATTATATGTGTATTAATTTGTTACAGAATGTCAGGGTTAAATGATTATTAACAATGGTTGCCTAAGAATGGATGCATGAAATTACCTTAGGTGAGGGTTGAGAACCCTGTTGAGGTTGGGGAAGAACACCCCCTACCAGCCAAAGCGAATCCGTATGGATTTGTAATCCATCAGGCTCACTCGAGCACCGCTTGAGTGCACACCTCTTTGCATCCAATTAAATGCTAAATATTGAGGCTCTTGTTCAACGCGCTTTAGCACAATGCATAGGGTTCTCGTTCAGCTAAATTAAGGGTAGACCTTAACTTGATGCGATTCAATCCCACAAGAAAAAGTGGTCCATATAGGACTGACCATCGCTTGGTTCCAAAAGTGTGGCTTTTGGATAATATGACACCCTAGCCTTAGGCTTATGGCCTTGGACTCAAACAATCTATTAAGATGATGTCCATATGTGATCATGGAAAATAACCTTAAATTCCTTGGTTAACCAGTTGCATACTACTGGTTGTTTTGGTTCATGAGTGGTCATAGAGAATCTCAAGATACTTCACATAATAGACAACAAAAAGATGTAACACACATCGTGGGCTTGGATGGTCACTATGTAAACAAAGTGGCTTAGTGAGTATGTGTACCGGTTAACCTATACAATAGGTTGATGTAGGACCAATACGTAATCATAACAACATCAATGGGCATAGCTTAGCATGGATTAGGATTACGGCGGTTTACGCATTATCACAACTTTAGTTGCATAATATACCTTAGTTTAATAATACACATTGAATGAACAACCTTTGTAATAATGTAATTGGGTTTGATATTATCCTACTATGGTAGGCTATGGTTTGCATTAAAACCAATTGCAATTAGAAGGTGGACATACGTCATTGGCTTGTGCATCATATCTGACGGGATTACCTGTGTTTGTGCATTATGTCTGGCGGGTTCAGCTGTGTCTGCATTATCATGTATTATCCATTCATTTGATTATTGTTTCTTATACAACTGACACATGTTATTAATACGCATAATTGATTAGTTGCCAGATTATGTTAGTCATCTATTTGCCAGATAATATACAACTTTATGTTCACCATCTATAACCATCTATTTGCCAGATTATGTTAATCTATCGCTGTCTCATTTGGTGTCTAGGTATCAATGCCTCAGTCGAACCTGAGGGTCAAGAGGTGTAGGAGATTCTGCTAGATGGCGGAGTTCTTGGGTGGAGTGTCGACGAGATCATTTGAGCAGTCTTAGTTGTTGGAAATATTTACTACTTTAAATAAGGCCATGACTGTGGGCCAAGGATTTTAGAATGTGAGACTTTAATTCCTGGAATTGAATTGTTAATGTTTATGCTTCAATCACTTGACCATTTACTGTATTTTCTGATGACTCAGTACAACTGATTGAATAAATTGATTAGCTACACAGTGTTTGGTTTTGTTGCTTCCGCATGTGTTTATGATGTCCGATCAACAGATATAACCTCATGTAGGACTTCGATCTACCTAGAGTTGGGGCCCATGCAACCTTTTATGATAAAATTTTTAATTGACCTCAATTCTCATACCCCTAGACCTGGACTTGGATTGGGCCTAATTTTAAGGGCATGACACCTTTGAAGACTTTGGCGCACCAAGGCCGGGCTCTACATATATCGAGGGTAGGGTAAGGACAACCCTAGGCCCGGCCGTTTGATACCCTTTGTGCCTAGTTTGGTCCTGAGCTAGCCCGACCCATTAGCACCCCTATTGATCTGGAATTTAAGTAAAAGTATGGATTAGGAGTTGAGATCGAAAAAGAAAGAAAAAGCTTTATACATATGGTGCATTTACGCCTACTTTTTAATATATTTTTATTTGGCTATATAGAAGTCAAACAGTTGTGACCGTAGCCTCAGATCTGGCCATGCAACTGTGCAAGTACCATTTTCATACGCTAAACACATATCCAAGTGTAGCCCATTGGACCTAGAAGCATGTCGATGCCCACCTAAAAGGAATCAGACTCTGTTTGATGTGAGCCTAGTCTAGACCCATAATTAACAGCCTTATTAGTTCATTCATTCACACGTTTGTTTATTTCTCAAATTGTTATGTATTAGGAGACCCTCCATAAACTTGTCATTTGCAGTACTATGCCATGAGTGATGAGTCTCCTTTGTTGAGTTGAGTTGGGTTATCGGCTGTCACGTCTCCGGAACTGGGTCAGATTTTAATCTCAAGGGTATGAAAATTAGGGCTAATTCAAAATTTTCGCAATAACAAGTTTATGAGCCCCAATCTGGGGTGGATCGAAGTCCAAAATAAGGCAATGAATGCTGATTGGACATGATATACACTTGCGGATCCTACAATAATTTGCACTTTACCAGCATTTTTCCCTAACACAAAATTTAAACACCGAGTAAAGTAATCTTTTTAGGCGAAAAAACTTATTTTGCCAGCTGCAGTTGGACTTTTCCCAGTGAAATAAAACGCCGGCAAAAGTTTTGTATTTTCCTGGTGAATAGTTTTTTTTTTCAGCAAAGATTATATTTTAACCAATGAATTATTTAAATCGCTAGCAAATTGCACCCCTTTTTCAATTCACGTTTTTTTCTACAAATTTTCGTTGCCAAATTTTTGAAATTGTTTTTGCCGGCGCAAGGGGCCATGGCCATAGTAGGTAAGACGATTTTGTTTTTACCGGCTCATTTTTCATGCCCGACTAGTTAATTTTTTTTTTTTTTAGCTTCTTTAGACGACCATTAGTATGACATTCGGTAAAAATCATTTTATGATTGCGCTAATTCTTGGTGGGAATGTATTAAGTTTTTAGTGCTGAATTTGTAGTAGCAGCCAGTAGAGGTGAGGGTAAAAATTAATTTTAGCGACGGCTATTAAAATATTGGATGCTAAAACGTATATGTAGCATTAGTCAAAGTTAGGCCCCGGTGAAAGTTTGAGTATTTTTCACTTCTCAAGATAAGATGTTTTCTTTTTTTCTTTTTTGTAATAAAAAAAGTTAAGAAATCTTTTTCGCCAATTTTAGATTACAACTATCTTTTGGATAGTTGTTTATTAGATATGCATTACAAGGCCTCACAAAACAATACTGGTTCCATAAGGAAATAATGGGATATTTATATACTCTTCACTCAGCTCCTTTTGCACTTATTTATGTACTATATTTTCAAAAGGAAAGCTATATGGACTCGAATGAGTCATTGTCAAGTTACCTAGTTCATAATTCGACACATTCAGGTTCACAATTCATAATTCTAGACTTAACCTAATTTGAAAATATGGCGTGGTGTAGGTTTTTTGATTTCCTTAGATTTATGTAATCTAATTGCTTTGATTTATCTAATCTAAAGTTAGAGTTCAGAGTTTGAGATGAATTGAAAATTTTATGTTGTTGATTGAGTTGACTTTCATAGACAATAGATTGTTTGGTGTTTTTTCAACTTATATATTAATGTGAGTTAATTGACAAATCTGTGTAGTTGATATAATTCAAATTTAAGTTGAATTCAAAATTTGTTATGGCTGATTAAGTTGGTTTTGAGAATCTTTTCTATCAACAAAAAAAAAAAAAGAAAAGAAAAGTTGAATTGAAGATTTTGTGACAAGTGAGTTGGTATACGATGGATTATAATATTTTGATTTTTCACATTTTTAGGTGTTGTATTGTTGCTTTTTTTTTGAATTTTGAATATTTAAAGAATTCATATCTTAATGTCATGCTATGAATAAACCACCAACTGGGCCACTTCACCGAAACTCCATTTTCTCTGCCCCATAATTGTCTGAAACATACTTTCAATGCTTGTAACTCACCATGGGACCTGCCCACTGATGACCCTAACCGTTAAAATTGAATGCACATTCTCAGTTTTACCTTGCATGATGTCATCCTACTATAAAATTGATTACATAATAGATAACATGATGAGCACAATATTATGAGTTATTAATCCTCCACATCAGTTAAATTATCAATCATGCCTTCAATCTTTACAGTGTTCTAAATAAACCCTCTTAATTTTATTTTTAATTTTGATGAGGAACCCGCGATGCCAGATGGTTCAGATCACGAGCAAGTGGGCCCATGCTGAGTTTAGACAACCCACTCACAAGAAGCATCTAAATTTGGTCCCACCAACTTAGAGCCACACTATCAATCATGCCTACACAGGGTTCTCTTCTTATGTAAACGAATTAACTGGGGGATCGTCTCCACTTCACTTGCCCCCAAACGCCTATCTTCTCCACTTTCTCTATCTCTCGTAAGGAATACCCTCTCATTCATTTCTTCTTTCAATTTCTCACTGCAGTTCCTGAAAGATCCTCCTCGTTCATGGATGTTTATGTATTTATTTATTTAAGGTGGGCGGAGATTAAGATCGAAGACGAGATTTTGTTGACAGATTAAGATTAAGATCGCCAAGGTATTCTGTCTATCGATCTTTCTTCTTGCATTGACAGATGTTGTTTTTGGGGTTCTTGTTTATGGGTTCACATTACTTGAAATCGTGTAGAAACCTGAAATAGGGATTCATTTATTTATGAGAATTGCTTCATGTAGTCAAGGAACTGCAAAAGCAGCATTCTTGTCTAAATCCACTGAGGATGAGAAAGATGTGTGCAATGAATTGAGATTAAATGGAAGTTAAATGTAGCAAATGATGGTAGTTAAGGCATGGAAGGAGATAGTATCATTGGCAACTGGTGATCAGTAGCCTGTTGCTGCTGCCTTGGCCTAAACAGGTCCTGCATGAGCAAATTCTTGTCCTGTTTCAGCCTCTCAATTTCTTCCTCCAGCACAAACTTTCCCACCTCAACACATGTCCTGATTGATGCATTTTTATCTTGGGGCAGTTGAGGCTGAATATGCTCATGGGTGGGCTTCTGCCTAACAATAGTTTTCAGCAGGTGTTTCTGACCTCTTGGAAAGCCCTCGTTCATAAATTCCCACCGATCTGGAACAACCTTCCTGAAACCCTGCTCAAAAAAAGAAAAGCAAAAGATAACACAAAAATAATCTCAATCAGAGTAAATTAGGAAAACTACATTAGAAATAACAGTTGGAAAATGTAAGGTCAATGGTAAATTGATTCCGAATGAAGAAAAGAGTAACAAAATCTTATGATAGGATTTGATTGATGGGTTACAAACCATCAGAGGTATGCTTGCAGGACAACGCAAAGATTGTCAATGGAACAAATTATGTTTTTCAGATGTCGATAAAAGAGCTGAGACAAGGCTTGTCTTTGGGGGATAAAAAAGATGGAATGAATCTTTGAAGATGATGATGAATAAGGTTAGATGGCTAATGAGTGAGTTTTGAGAATATAGCCCATCCAACGCTAGCTCACCATGCCCAAAGTCTTTATCAGCTGGTATTCAGGCTTGAAGTAGATTGAAAGAGATTGAGGTTCTTATTATCATATTCTTCGGCAGGATGCATTACTGAGCATGAATTGATTTTCTTCCACTGGGAGAAAAAAACTGTGGTTTTGATGGTGTCTTTTGGGACCCTTCCAAAGTCTGATCCCGTAGTCTTTGTTTGGATCTGTTCAGTGCAAGTAACTTAATTTTAGTTCTTGCAATTGGATAGCCAGAATTACTCATAAGTCATAACTCTACCAGAGAGTAACAGCCAATGATATATCTCGTTCCATGCCTCAACTACTCTATATAGAATTCTCTCAATACTTTTGTGGCCCTCATATAAATGCTTTAGAACCTCAAACAGCCTTCGCCTTTGCAAGGCGTGCCTCTTTCATGGGACAGCCAGGGATCAAGGCAATAAGGTAAAAGAAAGGGAAAGATGACTGCAGGATCCCATCTGGAAAAATAATGAGAAAGAAAACTGAAATCATGTATTTCTTTTACTTCAAATCATGTATTTTTTTTACTGCACCTCTGCTATGTTTGGCACGAAGAGCTAGTTGAATGAATATATATATATATATAAATAAATATATATATATATATATTTGTCTTGATGGGTACTTCTGGTTAATGAATGCTAACTGCTGCATGCTAATGGGGTCCACAGCATGAGATCAAGTAAATTATAGTTACAATCATTCATTGCGACTCTAAAATCTCCTCTTGTACTATGCACTTTCTTCTTCTTAACATTCCATTCCATGGCATGGGGCCATTCCTATAAAATCCACTAAATATTTATTTACCATTGAGAATTGAGATGTTATCATATAAGAAACTATGTGAATTTCTATGAATTTCCCTTTTAGCTCTCTACTCACATTGGATTTGGATCTTTATAAGAGACAAGGTAAAACAAGTCCCAAGAGTAAAAATTCTTCATTGTCAAATATGTTTCACTAGACAATCATATTGACTAATAGAATAGATTATAAAGATAATCAGGCAAATAGGCACATGGCTGGCCCCTTCTTTTCTTAATGAGTTATTTGAGTGGCTGCAGATGCTCATTCCCTTTTGCAATAAGTTTTTTTTTATTGTAACTGAATATATCATCTCATATTTCTGATGCATTTTACTTACTCATCATATATTATCTTCAACAAAAATAGAGCACCAAGGAAACCGACCCACTGATTTTCTTTGGATTTCTTGCAACCAGGATGAGTCTCTTTGTTCTTCAATGCCGCCTCTGTTGTTTGATCTCATTTTTCTCTTCCTACCATTGAGCTGATCATCATAGTGGTATGTTTTGTAGCATGCTTTTTCTTTCTGTTGATGTTAGCTGAATGAAAATGAGTCTTATGCAGTCTTGATTGATTTTGTGCAGTTCAATGGAGATGGTTTTCGTGTTTTTCTTTAATCTTAATGATTTTTCTGGGTCAGATGATCGTTGGGTAACTTTATGTGTGATTCATTGAATTGGTTTGTATATTGTCAACTTATCACAATATTCTTTTAAAATTCTATTGAGGTTCTCAGTGGCATCTTTCATTGAATTTGAGGTAACCGTCGCCTTGCATATATGAACAGATATGGACAAGACTTGGATGTTACTGTATCAGAATAAATTCAGTTAGCTATATATAGACAGGATGAATTCTTTTATTAAATTCACAAAGGTGAATTTGGGCAGAAGTAGAGTGATTAAGTGCCTGTGTAACAACTGTTGTAACAGTTTTAAACAGGACTATGAGATTGTGAGAGACCATCTACTCAGACGTGGGATGCTGGTATCCTATGACACTTGGTTACAGCATGGGGAACTTGCACAATCTGATGAATCATATGATAGCGAGGATGAATCAGATGAAGATTTGGATGGATATGATGAGTTGCTAGAGGACCATGGAAGGGAGACTTACATGGTGGATGATACCCTAGGGATGGATGACGTACGGAATTTTGAAATTATGCTAGAGGCTTTCCAATGTGGTTTGTACTTTGGTTGTAAAGATTTTGAAACCTTGTTAACATTTATCATTAGGATGCTACATGTAAAGGTACAATATAGGTGGAGCAACAAATCGTTCGACAAGGTCTTGGAGATATAGGAACACCCTACAAGAAGGTAATGTGGTTCCGGCATCCATTTATGAGGCCAAGAAGATACTGTGTGACTTGGGCTTGTGGTACGAGCACATTGACGCATACAAGAATGATTGCGTACTATTTTGGAAGGAGAATTCTTACTTTGAGAAGTGTCCGGAATGTGGGGAGCCTACATACAAGGTCCTTGATTACAAGGGTAAGCGGATCGCTCATAAGATGCTGCGTTACTTTCCCTTGATAGCTAGGTTGCGGAGATTACACGTCTAAGATGACTGCCAAAGAATCACATGGATGGTGCTCTGGGAAGGCATCTGGTTGACTATAAGGAATTAAAGGAATTTGATTTGAAATTTCTAGAATTTACCCGAGAGATTCGCAATGTGAGGTTGGGATTTGCCACCAATGGTGATGCAAGCCCTAGGGTCAGGGCTACGTAGGGGTGTCGAAGCGCATGCCAGCAGACATTTCAAATCATCAAGAAGACTTCACACATGAGGACGCACCTTCAGGATAAAATCTACAAATCTATTTAATAATTAAAGTTTGAAGATTAATTCGCTACAATGCAATATAAATAAGAAAATAAACTTAGTGCCTAAGAAAACCTTAATTTATTAATAGAAACTTCCCTAATAACACAGTTAGAAAGCTATTAATAAAATAATATAGTTCTAATCTAATTAGATTTGAATGGGACCACTTATAGGGCGCAGACTGCATCATCCTTCCCTGGTTGAAAAAAGAGATCATCCTCGAACTCGAGTCCTCTTTAGATTGCTGTTGTAAATGTGATGGGCATGGAGGACTTCCTTAGTTGTAGTTTTCTAGAAATTCTTCTTTGGTGGTTTTGGTTTTTCGTGATGAAGAATAACTTGCTTTCCACCATGCATGAATGTATATGTGTTATCGCGCATACCATGAGTTCCATTTTTGTTATACATCCATGGATGACCTAATAAGATATCACCACTATCCATAGGGAGCACATCATACCAAATTGTATCTTTCTAATTCACACAAATGGCAAAGGTAACTTTGCAAGCATGTCGAACATACGTTTGATCACTTGTCATCAACCATTTGACAAAATAAAGGCAGTTGCGCTTGTAAACTTTCAAATTGAGGCGATCAACAAGAGCTTGAGAGATGAGATTTTCACTACTTCCACCATCAATAACAACTGTGCAATTTTGTCCATGAACTATATCCGCGGAATGGAAGATATTTTTTCTCAATCATTTATTCTCAACCATTGTGGAGCCTCTTTGATGACGATGAAAGCTTCACCTGTGGTATCTACATATGTTTCATCAATTTCTTCATTTTTAATACCCTTGGGATCAGTTTTAGTACTCTTAGGATCATCCGGGATATTTTTATCATCACCTTCAATTTCAATCAGATGTATGCACTTTGGACATTTGGCTGCGCAATGCCTCGGCTGTTGACAATGAAAACAAATTATCCTATTTTGACCTTCAGTCCTTATAAAAATCTATCTTAAGGAACTATTAGGTTTAGTATCTTGTAGAGATGAATTCTTTAGTGGAACTTATTTGGATTTTTGTACTTGATGATTTGCAATTCCCTTAGCTTTGACAGCATGTTGAATGAATTCATCAACATTATTAAAATTTCGAAATGCAAAGATAAGCTAAATTGCTATTCGCTATCCATTAAAAAAATCTATCAACAACCACATCATCATCTTCATTCAAACCACAATGAGCTTGCAAAGTTAGAAATTCCCAGAATAATTAACAACTATCTTAGATCTTTGTTTCAAGTTTTAAAAGCTTGGACATAGGTCTCTTGCATAGGTGATAGGGAAGAATTTTTGCTTCAAAATACTTTTCATCTCAGTCTATGTTTCAACATGATCTATGTTTTGATTTCTCCTTTTTCTTTGCAATTTAGCCCAACAAGTTGTAGCATAATTGCGAGATTCAGTGCTACCAATGTAACTTTGTGGTGCTTATTCATTGGTTTATGTGCAAATATATTTTCCGCATATATTGACCAATCCATGAATTCAGCGGGCAGCAGTTTTCATCATATTCGGGAATCACGAGTTTAATCCCTAAATCTCGATTAGGATTATGGATTGGTGGATCTTGTTGATTCCAAATATTTTCACCATCATCACGATTGCGGTTCATACGCTGATTATTTTCCAAAGATGTTACCCTAGTATCCAGTTGTTGCAGGGTGGTTTGCACGTTGTTAACTATGGTAGTTAAAGCTCTAATGACACCAACCAAATCTTCAATTGAAGAAGATGAAGATTCCACCTCAAGTTGCTTCTTAAAAGGCATTTTTTATGCAAAATTTAAAGTTGACTGACTTGATGTGTAGATCGACTCTCTTAAGATCACGTTAGTGAAGATGGATATGAAATCTGATGCTAGATGGTTCACAAATCATAGAACCAAATGCGGGCCTTTGATTGAATGTTGTTGATGTCGGGGATGAAGTCAGTTATATTTTGTCACTAGGCCTCTTTGGAACGAACTCGATCAAAATTCGATTGGGCTTAACACGTGACACCAGAAGAGAGCTAAAATGGGGAGAAAAAAAGGCTTGATTACAGGTGTTCGGTGAAAGAGGGCTCCCTTTGTTACTTCGCCGTTGACGAGAGGAGAGGATGGGAGCTCGGTGGTTGGCTGGTGTTAGGCTTCTAATGACAACTGCGAGCGGATAACAGTAAGCGGCATGGTAGGCGGTCCAGGTGGTGTAGCACTGGATCTCCAATCGATCGTAGAACATTCTCACGAAGGATTGTTCGAATCTAGAGATGGATTCCAGCCCCTAGGACACCCTCACAAGACGAAAAATACCATAAAAGATATAAACTTCAAAAGCAAACTTTATTTTATTAAAAAAATAAGCATGTCTATTACAATGAAAGACTTTTCCTTATATAGGAGTAACTGTTTCTAAAGTAGGAAAAACTAACTCTAAACAAGCATGGCTTACTAAAATAAATTAAGCAAGTTTTAATCTCAACTCAACATAAAATAAAAAATAATTAATTAATTAAAACTATCTAACTAAGGATAGGGATTCCTGATCTTGAGGAGATCATGGATCAAGTGGGGCCCATCAAAGTGGCCCATCAATGCCCGGCTGGATTTGGGATCTGGTCTGCATCAGCTCTCCTTGGCTTAGAAAAACTCGACTCCGACGAGTTTGCCAACATAAGAAATACTGGAAGAGTTTGACCACAAGGTGAGAAAAACATCCTTTGAGGTTGAAAATCAATCGCACAAACTTCTGCTTTTTCTATTAATCTACATTTAGATGACATGGTGTGAAAACTTGTTGCATTCTTTTCTTCCATGTAATAAAAGATTGGAATATTCTCGACTGTTGCTCTTCGCATGGAGCTCGGATGTGTGAACGGACTAGTAGATGCTTCAATTGTTGACTATCATAAATCCAAATGTGATCTTCGAAGATGACTCAATGTGGGGGACTTCAACAACTTGAACTGCTTGTGAGACAACTGAAACAATGGATATCACTGGTTGGGTGACAAAGGTGGCGCTGATGGAGGCCATGGTGATTGACGGGTGCCAAGTATACTCTTAAACTCAAAATCTTTCTCTCATTTTACTTCTTCTTCCTCTCTTACTCTTTTCTTTTTTTTTTTTGATAATAGAGGGGTGTTTGAGTTTCGGAGTGGGTTGATGTTGATCGGGATCGCCTGTGGGAAGGGTTGAGGGCCTCGATAGTTGGCTATAAGGTAGGAGGACTGAAATGGCCGGCTGGCTTTCTTAGGGTGATGGAAGGTGCTGCAGTGGAGGGGTTTAGATTTCGCGAGGGTCAGTGGGGAGGTGGTGATGTCTCGGTGGGTTTTATGGTGTCAACTGGGGTAAGAGGACGTGTGTTTGGCTACTAGGATGGGTTGGAGTTGGAAAGGGGGTTTCGGAATTGGGTTTGGATTCTTAGTGGGGTGGAATGGATGTAGAGAGTGGGTTTTAGTTGGCGATGGGGTTGATGGGTTTAGGTTTGCCGATGGAAATCAAAAGTCACTGAAAGGGACCGGCCTGGTTTGGATTTTGAGGGGTAGTGGTGCTTTTTGGGTTTTTTTTTTTTTTTTTTGCTCTAGGTTTTAGGGATCCCAAGAGAGATCGTAGGGCTTGGTTGAGGGTGAGAGGGTATTGAGTAATGGCAGAGGCATTGGTTGTGTTTCAATGGAGGTTTGGGAGCGGGATTGGGTAGTGGGTTTGGGACAGAGTCTATGGAGATGGTGAAGGACGATAGTTTCCGGAAGGGGTTTTTTGAGGCTCGAATGGGGCTACTTGTGATGGGAAAAAAGATTTTGCGAAAAGGGTATGGGTTTTGCATTATGCTTCAGGATGATGGTGGGGTGTCGGGTAGGGCTGCTGGGATTGTCTGCGTGTGGTGGAAACTAGCAGTTGATGATGATGAGATGAGATGGTGGATGGGTGAAATCCAGGAAGGACAGATGTCTTTCCCACGACCGAATCTGGGTTATGATACCAAACTGGCGTAGCTCCGGATCTTCAATTGCTCGCAGAACAATCTCCCGAAGGATTGTTCAAATCCAAATATGGATTTTAGCCCCTAAGGAACCCTCACAAGAGGAAAAATACCATAAAAGAGATAAATCTCAAAAGAAAACTTTAATTTATTGAAAAATAAGCATGTTTATTATAATGAAAGACTCCTCCTATATAGGAGTAACTGTTCTTAAAGTATGAAAGACTAAATCTAAACAATCATGGCTTATAAAATTAAATTAAGCAAGTTCTAACCTCAACTTAACATAAAATAGTGTAATAAATAATTAATTAAAACTATCTAACTAACGATCGGGTCCCTAATCTTGAGGAGATCATGGATCAAGTGGGGCCTATCAATACCGAGCTGGATCTTGGATCTGGCGTACATCAGTAGGGGTTAGAGTGGCTAGGCTGCTGTAAGGGTAGGGGCTTGGGTTGTGTAGGGCAATGGTGGGCTAGGGTATTGATGGCTGCGACTTGATGAGGATGGGGAAATGATGCAGGACCTAAGGGATGATGAATGAAATGCAAATAGAGGTCACATGCTCAAATAATATGCACACCAATTTGATGTAAAATAGGCACCAGCACAAAGACAAAATTACATTCAGCAAGGATTATTTTTTTGATCTGTCATGTAAATTGGTTTCACAAGTGATTTTTCCAAAGTAGAGAGATAGATCTTTAGGAATTAGAACTCCCAACCACTCTAGGATTCAAGTTCAATCAATTTTCATATCTGAAAATCAAGATTCAGATCTGAATGTGGTGACACAATGGAGTGTTTCCAATATGAAGAGGTCTAGGGTCCAAATCTAGGGTTCAAATCTATCCAATATGAATGATACTCAGATCTAAGGACTATTTGGGCTGTGCTCTATCAGATTTCAGATATGATTGCAGGGTTTATATTAGCCAAACGTTAAATCTAGAGCTGTTTTGACAACTTCCCTTGGTTAAGCCACAAGTGGGTTAGATCTAATAAGAAAGATTAGGGTTTTCTTGGGCTGAATGTAGAGATCTGAGTAGAAGGGCTAGGGTTTTTAACCAAAAGAAAGGGAAAGAAGGAGAATACCTTTTGAGAAGATGGATTTCTTGGTCTGACACCAAACTTTCTAACTAAAGCGAGGAAATCTGAAAATCTTGCAAGGAGAACTCCAAGAAGCTTTCAAGAAGAAGAGTTTTTTCTTATTCATCAATAATCCTCTCCAGTGATGGAGTTACAACTTATGAAAAAGAGAAACTCAACCCTAACGATGGATGGTTGAGATTAAAAGGAAGTTGCATGAGATAAAACCAAAAAGGAAAACATAAAGAAATAAAAATAAAAAAACAACAAAGAGTGGACGAATGGGAAAGGAGGACTTGCGCATGGGATTTCATGCGCAAGTCTCCCTTCTTGCATGCATGTCTTTGTGATTTTTAAGTTGTGGGCCCTCCTTGACACATTAAAATAAAACTTCATATTATGGGACCCTTACTTTATTACATAACTCTACTAAAACAGCTTGGGGCCCATATTTAAAATTAAATTATCTTTGATTTAGCAACAACTTCTCTCTCTTGGCACATTCCAATGTGGGGCCTTCTGCTTACATGCCTAGGGAGCTCTTTAATGGTGTTTCTTCCTTCCTATCACGATTTAACAGTGGATCTTGCAAACCATGATGGATTAGCCCCATGAAATGGTAATCCATCCACATCGGGATCATGTTACGTAATTTCCTCTTGCTCCTTGACTTGATGCACCCATCAGGAAGATTGGGTGGGGATGGGACATGCTCTGGTTGGTGACTAGAGGGTAAACGGAGTAATGTGGATCTTCGCTCTAATAGCAAACTGATGCAAGCCCTCGGGTTAGGGCTGTATAGGAGTACCAAAGCACATGTTTAGAGACACTTTGAATCGTCAAGAAGACTTTACACACGAGGACGTACCTCTAGGATAAAATCCACAATTCTAGTAAATAATCAAGGTCTGAAGATTAATTCACTACAATGCAATATAAATAAGAAAACAAACTTAGTGCTTAAGAAAACCCTAATATATTAATAGAAACTTCCCTAATAATGCAATTAGAAAGCTATTAATAAAATAACATAGCCTAGATTGCATCGGATGGGTTCAACTCATTCGGCAACATGAGCACTTCTTATAGCATATGACCATTCATACTAATGCCTTATAAATTTTCACCTTGGATGTGCATGAAGGATCTATTTTTCATCATGTCCTTACTTATTCCTGGGCCACAGGCACTTGAGAAGGAGATCTATGTGTACCTGAGGCTCTTGGTTGACGAGTTCAATGAGTTGTGGGAGAATGGTGTGCTGACTTACAATGCTCACAATGAACAGACCTTCTAGATGTAGGCGGCTATGATGTGGACCATAAATGATTTTCCCACATATGCTAACTTGTCTGGTTGGAGCATAAAAGTTTATAAGGCTTGTCTCACTTACAACGAAGATTCGTTATCGCATAGGTTAAAAAGCAACATTGGGCGGGTGCGACATGGGGCTTACTTGCCTAAGAACCACCACTAGAGAAGGAACAAGAAGTTCAACGGTTAGCAAGAGAATAAGATGAAATCCTTGGAGTTACTAGTGCAAAAGGTACTAGATTAATTGGATCGACTACCAGAAATTAGGTTTGGGAAGGGCCCCACCAACAGGAAAAGACCTCATGGGCTTGCACTATTAAATTGGACAAAGTAAAACATCTTGTACGAGCTACCATACTAGAAGAATCTGAACCTTAGGCATAACCTTGATGTCATGTAAGTAGAAAAGAACATATGTGAAAATGTTGTTGGGACAATGTTAGGCATGGATAAGAAAAACAAGGACATGAACCAAGCACTTGAGGATTTAGAAGGTATGGGCATCAGGCCAGAATTGCATCTGCAGAGGAATGAAAAAGGATCCCTTGTGAAACCCCAGGCATCCTACATTGGACCCGAAATAGAGGGAGGGTTTTTACGAATTCTTGAAATCAATCATGTACCTAGATGGTTATACAGCAAACCTCTCGAGGTGTGTGACCTCGAAAAATGGCAAATTAGCATATATGAAAAGTCATGACTGTCATATCCTCCTACAATGTCTTCTTTCGGATAGCTTGCGTGGTTATGTGGTCATAGACTTAAGGACAACTCTATTTCAGTTGGGTAGTGATGTAGGTTAGAGCCATGATTGGCCAACCCATTGGGTCCAAGCCCAGTGAAGAATTTTCAACTGCAATTATTATAGTATTTTTAGTTCTCTAGGATTTTGAGTTTATTAGGATTCTTTTATTTTTAGAAGTTCATATTATATTTAGTTTATGACTTTTTATTTGATTTGAATTGAGTTGTTTCCTTAATTAGAAAGTATTTTAGTTATAAATAAAGATGTAATCCTTCTTCATAGGATACAAAACATTCATCATCATCATTAAAGCCTTATCCCAACCATATTGGGGTCGGCTACATGAATTTTGTTTCTCCATTCCGTTCTATTTTGAGCTAAATCTTTCGATAAGTGAAACTTCTTCAAATCTAAATTAATTACTTCCATCCATGTTTTCTTTGACCTGCCCTTACCTCTTGATAGGCCTTCCACTTGTATAGCCAAACTTTTTCTCACAGGTGCCATTACTGGCCTACGCTTAATATGCCCAAACCATCTTAAACGGGTTTCTCTAATCTCATCCCCTATTGGTGCTACCCCTAAATATTCTCGAAAGTGCTCATTTCTAATTTTATCTTTCCTAGTTTTACCATACATCCATCTAAGCATTCTTATTTTCACTACATCCATCTTATGAATATGCGTCTTTTTAATTAGCCAACATTCTACTCTATATGTCATAACTGGTCTGATTACTGTCCTATAAAATTTGTCCTTCAATTTCGTTAGCATTCGTCTATCACAAAGCACTCCCGAAGCTAGTCTCCACTTCAGCCATCCGGCTTTTATCCTATGTTCCACATCTTCGTCAATCTCCCCATCCTTACTAATTATCGAGCCTAGGTACCGAAAAGAATCTCTACATGGTATCTCATGGGTTTCAATTTTGACAGTGGTTTCAACACTTTGTATATGTCCACTGAAGTTGCAATCCATATATTCTATCTTTGTACGACTTATTTTAAAACCTCTAGATTCTAATGCCCCCCGTCATCTCTCAAACTTTGCATTTACACCCTCTCTTGATTCATCCACCACTACTATATCATCTGCAAATAACATACACCATGGTACTTCTTCTTGAATATGCACAGTTAACTCATCCATAATTAATGGAAAGAGATAAGGGTTTAAGGTTGATCCCTAATGTAAACCTATAGTCACTGAGAATCCACTTGTTTCTCCACATGTGGTTTTCACATTGGTTATTGCTCCTTTGTACATATCCTTAAAAATTTCAATGTAATCTCTGGGGACATCCTTTTCTTTAAAACCCACCAAATTAAATTTCTCGGTACCCTAGCATAGGTTTTTTCCAAATCGATAAAAACCATATGTAGATTTTTCCTCTTTGCTCTGTATTTTTCCATTAATTGCCTAAGTGAAAAGATAGCTTCCATAGTTGATCTCCCTGGCATAAAACCAAATTGATTTTCATAAATCTTGGTCTTCTTTCTCAGTCTTTGCTCCATTATTCTCTCATAACTTCATAGTATGACTCATAAGTTTAATTCCTCGATAGTTGCTACAATTTTGTATATCTCCTTTATTTTTATATATAGGTACTATAATGCTTCTTCTCAATTCCTTCGGCATTTTCTTTATTACAAGTATTTTATTGAATAGTCTACATAACCAATTTACCCCAACCTCTCTTAAGCATTTCCATACCTCTATCGGAATACCATCTGGGCCTGTTGCTTTTCCTGTCTTCATTCGCTTCAATGCTTCATTCACTTTCACCCCTCTAATTCTACGAAGAAAAGTATGCTTTTGTGATGAAGTATTCTCTTTAACTATTGTATCGCCCAAATGTTCTTCATTTAGAAGTTTGTTAAAATATTCTTTTCACCTTTCTTTAATATCGTTGTCATTCATCAAAATATTTTCCTCATTGTCCTTGATACATTTGACATGATCTAAGTCCCTACTTTTCTTTTCTCTTATTTTTGCGAGCTTAAAAATATCCTTTTCTCCTTCTGTTGTTCTCAACCTATCATAGAAGTCATCATATGCTTTGAACTTTGCACTACTCAGTACTTTCTTAACTTCTTTTTTTGCCTTCTTATACAGCTCAAAATTTTCTATACTCTTAGTGCCCTTCCAAACTTTGTAGTAATGTTTTTTCTGTCGAATAACTTCCTGAACCTTCATACTCCACCACCATGTTTCTTTATTAATATGTCTCTTCCCTTTTGATTCTCTAAGTACCTCCTTTGCAATATTCCTAATGCAATTAGCCATTTGATTCTACATTACTGTAGTTTCTCATTCAAGATTCCATTCTCTTTTCTCAATCATTTTGTCTTTAAATATATTTGCTCTTTCCCCCTTTAAATCTGTCCAACTTGTTTTAGGGTCTATTTTGTTTACTACTGCTCTCTTTCTACTTCTAATGCAAATATCTAAAACTTCGAGCCTATGTTGCGTAGTCAAACTCTCTCCTGGGATAACCTTGTAATCTTTACAAGCCAATCAGTCCTGTTTTCTAACTAGAAAAAAGTCTATCTGACTCATATTACTCTCACTTTTATATGTAATTAAATGCTTATTTCTCTTTTTAAAGTAAGTATTTGCTACTACAAGATCAAATGCCACTGCAAAGTCCAATATAGTATTTTCGAATTCATTATTTTCTCTAAATCCATGCCCTCCATGCACTCTCTCATATCCTCTATTATTTCTTCCTATATGCCTGTTTAAATCCCTTCCAAGGAAAATCTTATCACTCTTTGGGATTTCTCGCATTAAATTATCCATCTCCTCCCAAAATTGTCTTTTCACACTTTCCTCTAATCCTACTTGGGGAGCATATGCACTGATGATATGAATTATGTCTTCTTCTAGCACTAGTTTAATTGCTATAATTCTATCACCAAACCTTTTTACCCCCACAATTTTCTCTTTCAAATCCTTATCTAAAACTATACCTACTCCATTTCTTGTATTACTCTTTCCTACATAGAAAAGCTTATACTCATCCATGAGCTCCTTAGCTTTATTCCCTTTCCACCTTGTCTCCTGTATACAAGCCACACTAATTCTTCTTTTTTTCATTACCTTAACCAACTCCATACTCTTGCTTATCAAGATTCCTATATTCCAAGTAGCAAGATAGGATACAAAACATTGATGTTGAATAATAATTTGAGCTAGTTCTCAGTTGAGAGTTGATTTGTTATCTTTGGTGAGAGACCCAGACATCCTATCCTTAAGCCTTTGACTTGGAGATTAGCCTGTTGGCTATTCTTCTTTTTTGCGCTGCTTCAATTGGTATCAGAACGAAGATCCGACCGCGAATCACCGTCCGTTTAATTGCCAATTGGTGGTAACACATCCCATTTCCCCACGGTCGTCATCTTCATCCTCTTAGTCACAACCCACCAATTCACTATCACCCCGAATCCCACCACAGAAACCGATCCTCCATTTTCCTCCAGAATCCACCCACCCTAGACGACCACCAAAATCCCCACTGAGACTCTATCCTTTCCCACAGCCCACAAACACCACCAAACCCATCCCTGTGTCACCGCACCACCTCTCGACCCCATGATGGCATCTAAACCCATTCCAAATCCCAAATTTCGAAACCCCAACCACAACTCTCCAACCCTACCCTACCTGAACCCAAGCCCACTGTTGTCAGCCAAACCCAAACCCACTGTTGTCAGCCAAACCCATCATCCGAAAGTCCATAGTCCTTTTCTAGAACCATCTCGGCCCCATTCAAACCCACTCGACCTCCCACCCTCTGTCGTAGAGCCTAAACTAAGAAAATAAAAAGAAGGAAAAAATAGAAAGAGAGCGATCTGTGCATCAGGCGTACCTCAGACCGCTTTAGCACCATCGCACCTCCCTCGGCCATCACACCAAAGCAACACCATAGTTGGTTATCATCATCAGCACCTAGTCCCTCGTCACACTCGAAACTAGATAAGGGTTCCTTTTTTCCCTTTTTTTTTCTTTCTTGTCTCTGTTTGGCATCTAAGGGACACAACTACATGTGGGTCCTCTTTTAAGTGGTTGCTTGGGCCTGAACTAAACCCGAGTTTGGCCTGACTCGACTTTGACTTGACCCGATACCTAACCAAAATAAATGCGTAGCTCCAAATCACAAATTTTCTCAGTGCTCAATTTCATTAGTTGATTCTCAAAAGGAGTGATATCTTGGCCATTAAAATTCCAATTCATGATCTGTCTTCAAGTGCTTAGTTTTTGTCAACAAGATCAAGCCATTAGGTCAGTTGCTTTTGAGAATTCAGAAGATTTTGAATTTCTTATAGTAAAGTCAATATGCAAATCTTTGGATCATCTGACGACTTTCAAAAAACAGTGTATGAATATCACTATAGAGATTGGTTTTATGCAAATAAGATCTACTTTGAACAGTTCCTCACTTTCAGACAGGCAGATTTTAGAGTTTATGAATATTTAAATCAATTTCAAGATTATACCAAATTTGTGACTTAGAACAGAATGAGCTACATGATTTGACTTGCTTTATCAGAGGTTTGAGGCCAAATATTCTTGAAAAGATAAAACTATGTAACAACGTTCATAAGCATATAAGGGAGCCCTTCGTGTTGAGCACGTGCTTCGACCGTCCCACCTGCAACAAGTTAAGTCTCAAAAAACACATTCTTGGCAACACACAACCTCTTCATCTACCTCAACACTGTCAATTGAAGAGACAAAAGATGAACACAAAGAAGAAACAAATAACAATGGTGATTTTGAGAAGCCTGTTCAAGAAACGAACGATCTCATGACAACTTCAAGTAAAGTAAGTTGTGAAACTTCCAAAATGGGTCATGTTTCCTCTGAACTTTAAGAGGAAGAAAATAAATCTATTTTAGGGACAATGTTGATCTATAGAAGCAAGTGCTGAAGCGAAATGACATATAAGCGGACATTAATCATCCAATGGATCTGATTGTCACATCGGGTGATAATTCAATTGCTATAATGGTTTTGCAAGAAGATGTGTCCACATTAATTGAAGTGCACCACATTGATATCATCTTCATAGATCCACTAATTCCAATAAACAATTATGCTATCCTATTACAGAGTCTACAATTAAAGCATATAATGGTTAGATTATACCGTCAAGATACAAGCAACCACCAGAAGATGCAATGGATCCTATCTATTTCTGAGTGGAATAGAAGATTCAGAAAGCATATCCTCAACATGACGCTCAACCAGCGACACAGAAGTTTGTTTAAATGATTTTCAACCTAGGTGGACAATTGCAGAACTCTAGGACAAGTTCTCCAAGAGGGAGAGAATTGATGTAGGCTAGATCCATGATTAACCAACCCATTGGGTCCAAGTCCAGTGAAGAATTTTCAACTGCAATTATTATAGGATTTTTCGTTCTCTAGGATTTTAAGTTCATTAGGACTTTTTTTATTTTTAGAAGTTCATAGTATGTTTGGTTTAGGACTCCTTATTTGATTTGGATTGAGTTGTTTCCTTAGTTAGAAAGTATGCCAGTTATAAATAAAGATGCAATTCTTCCTTATGGGATACAAAACGTTGATATTAAATAAGAATTTGAGTTATTTCTCAGTTGAGAGTTGATTTGTTGTTTTTTGTGAGGCATCTAAACATCATATCCTTGAGCCTTTTAGCCTGGAGATTAGCACGTTGGTTATTTTTCTTCCCTGCACTGCTTCAAGTAGTTTTTTCTAAGACCTCTGCTTAAAAATATTAAAGCAGAGTGATTTAGAAAAATTGGAGGAACAGGGAGTGCTCATATTTTGCAAGCTCGAGAGGAATTTTCCTCTAGCATTCTTCGATATAATGGTCCATTTGGCTATTTACTTGCCACGTGAGGCCATGCCTGCTGGACTAGTGCAATATCGGTGGATGTATCCCATTAAAAGGTAACTATTACCATCCCATGAAGTGATACTAAAGTATTAGTGTGATTTTCTTGCGTAAGTAACATTAATACTAATCATTTTTTGTTTGAAAGTTTCTCGGGACTTTAAAAGGTTATGTTACCAACCGAGCATGACTTGAAGGTTTGATCACTGAGGGTTACATTGTCAAAGAGTGTCTGACTTTCTGCTCAATGTGCCTAAAAGGGACTAAACGAAATGAACAAAATGATGATGGTGGTGTACGTGGTCCTAGGATGGAGATCTTTACGTAAAATGTCTATCCCTTTGCATCAATCACAAGGGCACCAAATCCTTCTTAGAATGAATGTGACATGGCTCATTGGTTTGTATTGCATAATAGTCCTGAGTTAGAGCTGTATCTTGAGTAAGTGGTTTGGTTTAAATACATGTGTGTATAAATTGAGAACTTGTTGATTTTTCCTCTACTTTTATTTGCTCATGAATTGCATTTCCTTAAGTAGGGAACACAGGAATACAATACAAAATCCAAGAGGGCATGACATCAGTCAAATATAGCGAGACACATTTCCAAAATGGTTCAAGCAACGTCTGAGATGTATGATGCCTTATCGACACGATAAACATTATCTAACTTGGCCTCAATTGACATTAACTCAATAAACTTGCCACATGTTGCTCATGTACATAAATGAATTATGAAATCTAAGGTCACTAAAAGCAACAGATGAAATGTGGTCGTTAGCAAATGGTCCTGGTTCGATAGTTTATCTGTATTCGGGGTGCATATTCAATGGTGTTCAATTCCACACTAGAGATCGCAAGAAACGGAGTAAGTGCCAAAATAGTGATTTGGTCGTGGCAGGGGAGCATAAAGGGAAGACAATTGACTTCGACGGGAACCTTTGCAAAGTCTGGGAATTAACAGACATGCATGGGGGTAGAATGATTTTGTTCCAATGTGAATGGTACAACATTGGTCCTAAAAACAAAATAAACACCAATTAATACGTAATATGCATTGATGTTATGGGTTGGTGGTATAAAGATGATCCATTTGTCCTTCCAAGTCAAGTAAAGCAAGTTTTCTATGTCAGTGATGCTATCAACAACTGGAGAGTCATAGAACAAGTTAAGCATCGGGGAGTGTGGAACATACCAAAACTGGATGATATGCCTAATGAGGCCTTTAGCATCAAGAAACCACCGATGTTGTCCGTATTGATGTCGAAGATTGTGATGTTCATTACTGTAGGGATGATATTCCATTAGAGATAGTTAATGGTGATGAGCCAATGGCGGAGCATAGTGATGACGAGGATGAAACTATGGCGAAGTATATAGATGATGATAAAGATGATCTGCTTAGCCGATCTGATCTAGATATAGATCCTGATATAGATTATGATGTGTAGTGTTTGATTTCTTATTTGTGTATGGAAAAATGTTCTAAATTAATGAAGTTGTTGGTTTACATTTCATGGCTCACTATATATATCTCATTTTATTTCATTTGGTTTCTTCATTTTCTTGTATGTCAAATATAGTTGTAAAAAATGCATAAGGAAGGTAAAACATATGTCAAGCCTGGCTGGGTGGCCAAGCAGGCAAAGTTGACAGAACACGAGAAGGTGAGATGTAAGAACATCATGGATAACGACACGAGATGTCGTGCTCTGAGGGTGAAGCACATCGTGAGTACCATTTTTGGATTGGGTCAAAAGGGTAGGAGGAAAAAGGGGAGGAATACAGAAAATCCGATGAAGATGATGACAACAAGGAATATATACCACCCTAGGGTGATGGAGGGATGGTTTATTAGGATGAAGATAAATGTGATGATGGGGATGATGAACCTTCTGGGTCTCAAGTGAATATGGTTTTGTGTGTCTAAAGCAAGTTATTTTCAATTATTGATTTCTGACAAGCCATACTAGTTGCAAACATCTTTCATTCAATTTAATTATGCATTTATGTAATAATAATTCATTGTTTTGCTGTGACATGTTACTTATATTACTCATATGAATTGAGGGAAGCAAAGTAGACATGCTCATGTTGTAGCAACTACACTAGCCCAAGCTACACCTGACAGCATCCAGTCACACAGTCTTCTCGTGCAGAGAGTATGCTTAAGAGGACAGCCCAGGCTACATTGGCACAGCCTTTCTTGTGCAACGAGCATGGCCGAGGGGGTGGCCTAGGCTGCACCGGGACAGCCTTTAGTCACACAATCTTCTCATGTGGGTAGTATGCCCGAGGTGGCAACCCATGCCAGACCAATGGATCCTACATAGGTTACCAATTCATTTGGCTATCCTGACTAGGTTTTGAGTCCACTACGGTTAGTAGTAGTGTTGGTGAGAAATTTATAACGATTTACTTATAAAATCTATCTTCTTTTAATGTTATATGCCTAGTTACTCAATTAATATTGCGGTTGTGATAGCATCAGCCTTAATCAAGGCTCGAGCCATGTACGGGGCAGTCCATGTGGGGGTGAAGATGGTAGCTTGGCCATGCCATCCTAGTTCTAGTCCCAGCTTGGAGCTAAGCGCCAATGGGCGAATTGCCATTACTTTGGCAAACCTTCTCGGGAAAGCTTTTCTAGATGAGGCACCCGTTTGGAAAGAAGGCTAGAAGTTTGTTCCTAAGGAGATCAAGAAGTTGGTGGTAAAGAGAGTTTAGGTAATTTCATTTAAAGTAACTTAATATAGATTCAATTAGACTCATTTATGTTTAATTGTTGACTCACATAATATGTTTATGTTTCTAATTGTAGCAAATTTTTGAGTTCGGGCACTATGTGAACAATCCAATCATCAAGGTTACTGTTGATGCAAAGTGTCAAAAGTTGTACAGGGACTGGAAGAGTGACTTAGATACCCACTATTTGTCTGTTTTGGAGGTGGGAGTGCCCGATCCAAAGAGCCACCCACTAAAGCCGTGTAAGGCAAATAACTGGGCGTAGATGATTGACAATTTGTGGGAGACTAAGGAGTGGAAGGTAACTGTTAATGGTTTTGTATATATATATATATATATGCATCAATTATTTATTAAGTTCATTGTATTAGTTATGATTTATTTTGGCAATATATTATTTTTTGTTCTTCTTTGTAGGAGAAGTCAAGGAAAACAAGAGATAACCGATCGAAGATGCTGTGTAATCATACAAGTGGCTTTAGATCGTTCTTAGCATCTAATTTAATAATCGTAAGTGCGGGTTTAGGAATTTTTTCTATTTGACTAAGTTAAGAAAATTTAATTTCTTATATTAACGAACTTTCTAATGTCATAACAGAGGGCACAAAATGCTAGATAGGCGTAGCCTTTTCTCGATTTATGCCACGACACCCACTATATGCACATGAATAATAAGTGGATAAACGAGGAGGCTTAGAAGATGTATATACATATGCCTAAGGCATTTTTGATAAATCGATATAAATATACTTTTGTACATATGTTAAACTCACTTTATTTGATTTTACGTGTTTAAAAATGGCTGGAGGAACTAGTACGAGTGACAGCCAAAAAGTCTCAACCCTTAATCACATCTCCGATGAGTGAGGAACAAATATCCATTAAGGTTCTTGGGGAAAGGTCAGGATACCTGAAGGGTTTTGGTATTTGCACGAAGTCCGCTTCATCTTCGACCTAGACTCGGACGAGCCTTGATTCTGAGGTGCTTGTTCTGCGGGAGCAGTTAGCTGAGCAGTCTAGGAAAACCAGTTTCCTTGAGGGCTTAGTCCTCCAGTTAGCAGAGTGTGCAAGCATAGATCCGAGTATCGTTGTTGGTAGGGAGGGCACCTCTAGTGGAGCTCGAGATGCAACTTCTCTAGGTTTGTATATGACTACTCTTATCAAAATGGTATTTATTTGTATGTTGAATTAAGTGGGAGAGGTAGCAATTCCTTCTCCCATCACCCCACCCAAAACATGCATAATGGAGGTGGTGGGGTCTATATGATTATTCCAACTCTGATCAACCACACCTTTTAAAATTGACCCTCAATCTAACAATCCAACCCATTGTGATGCGTGTAAAAAAACGTGGATAAGTAAGAGAGACTAATAAGAGGGTGCATGTGTGTGATCTATTAGGAGGGCATGAGGTGGACCTACTAGGAGGTGTGCATGGATAATTTTTGTCTACTCCTTTATTGTGTTTTTATTTTAAATTCAATACCAGATTTTGAAGAAACTGGGCCTATATTCTCTTTGAATCCTGCCTACCACAAAGATAGTATCGGTGGACAACTTTAACACCTTTTATTTTCTTTAAAGCATATAACAGGAATGTTGGTAGTTTCTTTGGAAACTTTAAAGGGAAACGGTTTAGTTCTATCATCAATTAAGTTTAGCACATCAGTCATTTAAGGCAATCAATTTGGGTTCTGGAGTTTTCAAGTTTTTAGGACTAGGAGCTTAAATTAGAACCATTGTTTGGAGTCAAAATTAACTAAATCTAGCATGGACTTTAATAAATTAGAAGCACAGAGAAGCAAAGTAACCGTTCTTTTCTTTCAATTTGCAGGATTGTAACAATCTTAAAGTATCAGTGTCAATAGTGCAACAGGTAAATTTTTCTTTGAATTCCCATCTTCACTTTATTTACCCTTTTTCTCCAGAGTTGGACATATTTAGATGTCGACCCTTTTTGTAGAATGCTTGATAGATGTTTCTTCTGCTTTGGGGCTTTATCCACTAGCCACCATCATAATTAAAATCCTTTTTCTTTTTCATTGAGATCTTCATCCTGTTCCGTTAGAATTTCGTTCAAAGTGCGATAGCTAGCTCAGATCCCACAAGAGAAGCCAGAAGGCCTTATTACACAAGGCACTCAGCTTGGCCTCGATTGGCCCCTTGGAAGAAAATGCCCCACAACATCTCTATCAGCCCTTAGCATTCTGCTTAAAGTCAAGGGTCGCCATCCTCATCTGGCCTAGTCAAGGGGTTATCAACCCATTTCTCCAAATGCAGAGTCAAGGCCAATGGAACTGCTAATACTCTAAAATTTTGGTACCTTTTATACTTACCAATGTGTTTACGGCATAGAACCAATTAATTGTTAGGGTGTCTATGGCAGTTTTTGAGTGTGAGTTAATTCTGTCAGTTTCTCTCTAAAGTAGATAAATCTTCTATCAATTTATTTGCCAATTTCCCCCCAAATAACTGTCACCTATGGTGTGTTTCTATCTATGGTGTGATTTAGTTCTGTATATTCAGTCATGTAAACAATCTTGCTTTTTTCTTATGTAGATTGAATAAAAAGTGAAGAAACTTTTTTGTTGAAAGAGTCCATGCAGCTAAGATATAGCCAACATAAAGGTCAAGCATGCAGAGTAATAGATTGTTGTGTATTAAAATGGGATGCAGGAAGTTGTTTTAAACAATGGTGAAACAATGATATGATCATATGAATATGTAAAGTTTCATTGGTATTTGAATGTTGGTACGGAATAGAATGATACCATAGGTTTTAATTTTGTAATGGTAAAGTGCTTTGAATGTTGAATGGTACTTGAATGTGGAAAGGATGTTTGAATATTAATTTGAAGTGGAATGAATTTCCTTATTTCATTTTTTTTATGGTTTTGGAATGAAAATGGAAGTTGTGTGTGTAATAGATCTAGTCTTAGATAATGGAATTAGCTGTTACAATTTATTCATATGAGACTAATGTATGTACAGGGATAGAATTAAAAATCAAAGAAATAAAAAAAAATTAATATTGATTGCACCGGCTATTGTCAACTTTTATCGGCAAGTTGAATGCTAGCAAAAAGATATAATACATTGCCAAAAAAATAAAATGCTGGCAAAAGGCTTCTAAAATAATTAGTTTTATAAACATAAACTATATTCTCGGTGACAAAACACACCAGTAAATAATTTTGAAAAAATATTAAATGTTTTACCGGTGCAAAAAAATGTAGGCAAAAGCTTTTCATCTCGCTGGCAATGTATAAGATTTACCGGTGCTTCCATTTTATTGTTGGTAAATGATATCCATGGCAAATTTTTCCAAGCAGCTTCCCGGTGCATAAGAAATCGCTGGAAATGAGTTTTGCCGGCATTTTGTGGACCTTTACTGGTGCGTATTTGGAGCAGGCAAAGATGAAAATTGTTGTACTTCACACTAAGTGATAGCATAAAATGACACCATCAAACATAATCCCTTTTTATTTGATTAATGGTTAAAAGAAAACATATCATTTATGTGTGAATAAAAAGTTACGAGCAATTTCTGACATTAAAAGCTAAAAGTGGAAAGTTTCATGCTTCTAGGCACAAGTTGTGATTTTTCCATGAAATTTGAGTGTAATACATACAATGGTGAATGAAAACATAAAATCATGATTCCTAATGAGAATGAAGTAACTTCTATTGAATAAGTCCTTAAAATATCAAAGATGATGATGATAGCATGCCTACAACTGGTTCAATTTAACTCATGTTATGGTGCTTTTAACGGAGTGTTGCCAATATTTTAATAATATTCCTTTGTTAGGATATAATGGGATATTTTCACAATATTGACTATTTAAAAAATATTTCCAGGTTTCACTTTAAAATTAACCAAAAATTGGTTAAAGATATTTCTAATTTCTCACTCTAATTTTTCTCCTTTCATCCATTTCTTAACACGAAAAATAGGTATTTCTATCCCCCAATTTCTCCTCACACCGCCTGTTTATCATCTCTGTTTTTCTTCACCCTTTTATTTAAATTTTTTTTAAAACTTTATTAAAGTAAATGATTATCTTACTGTATTAGAATGTTCTTTGTATCACAACATTTTGTATCCTACCTTATTAGAACACTTCCTCTCTAGTTATTTAGCAACCTTAATTTCAAGGTGATATTGCATAATTTCATTAATCTATTTTGCTTTCTTGATTGAATAATTATGACAGTAATGAGTAAGTAAACATATGAGATTGCAAGTATAAGATAATTATGATAAATAAATTCAATTTCCTCCTCTATCATATTTCTATGAATTTGGCATAGTTGGATACTTTGTGTGCTTTGGCTATAGTGGTCCCATAAGAGAAAGTGGAGGAGTTGAAGATGTTGCATATGCATTTGTAGTTCAAAACAAGAATAATCAAGAAGCACAATCTTGCAATTTACGAAATGCTAGCTTCCCATGATTGTAATCAAAAGGCAGGTGTCACTTGAATGAGGTGATACTTCAAATGGTGCTAGCCCCATATCTAGATAGATGAATAGATTAACGGTAATAGATTGTCAACATATAAACTAAGGGAATTGATATTTTAGTGAGTTTATAATATTCAAAAGTTTTTACGAAAATTCTACCGAAGATAAGATTTCACCATGGCTGCACCAGTTGAGTTGAAACAATGTGGTAGAAGTGAGGAGTGTTGGGAAAAAATGGCAAAACGGAACAACTCGCGATCAACAGATCAACCACGATGAACACACAGCAATCACATAATCAAGCAATCATATATATGAATACAACAATTTTAAGTGGTTCGGCAACCTTGCCTACGTCCACGGAAGAGAGAATTCATCTACTATGATCCCATCTCAATCCCCTCAAGATCTAAGGTTATAGTACATTAATATACATAGTTTTTGCTTTCTTGGCCAACAAGAAAACCCATACATAATGACTAAAATACCCCTAACCTTAAGCTTCGATTTTGGTTAAACCAGACAACTGATCCAGCTAAACCAGAATACAAAACAAAACCCAACAATCTCCACCTTGGCTTGGATTCCACAAATCTCAAAGCCACTTTGAGATACCTAGTAATGTCTTCACGCACCTTGCTGAAGGGTACGTCACTACACCGATGGCGCAGTCTTCTCTCTTCAACTTTCAACATGTTGAACGAGCACTTCATATACCTCGTTGAAGGTACGCCTCCGCACACGCTACGACTTAGCGTGGCACCTACACCCCTAGCCCAGACTCACAGATGATTTCAGTATTGTCTAATGTCTTCCCATAGTTGCCTTATTTGACCTTAACACTACCGTCTTGAACCTTTGAAGTGCTCTCATTTGTTGCCATATGTATGCATCCTTGTAACACAATGAACTAACTTCCATCTGTTAAGATAAAACTGAAGACCTCCGCAAACACGGATCTCACTGGTACCTTGTGAATCCTTCCTTTTGTCTCCATCCAGTGTTCTTTCCGTCAAACTTGCAACTGTCTTGTTCTAGCCTGTTCTAGTGGGTTGGGCACAGTATATGCGGGTTAGGTATGACCCGATACTTAAACTGGCTCACTCCAACTTGAACTGGATTACCTTTTTGGGAGAAAATCATCTCCGTTCAAGTCTTCCTAGATTTCCACTAAATGATATCAACGAAGACCCATCAATCCATCTTCCGATGATCTCGCCGCATCTAACTCCACCTGAACCATAGATTTCCTTCCCTATTTTTGATGTCTCATTCACTGCTCCACCTGAAAAAACATTCCCTACTAACCTGTAACACTCCAACCCGACTTAATCTGGTTTAACGACTAATTAATGACGCTTTAGTTGTTAATTATGTTCTGACGTCATTTTGGTTTTGTTCTAGGTCATGGATAGGTAGTTCGGTTGAGTTTCACCTTGATTAGGTAGACATAAGCCCTTTTTCATAATTTTAGATTTTATAAGACGTCATCATTTATGCATCATCTTGGCATCAACACATGTATTTCGTTGAGCTCGTCAACGTTTGTAACTGACTCATTGCTAAAGATGTCTCTTGCTTCCGTTGGACCATCATTTGACTTGAATTGCAATTCGTGTGAACATTTGAACTTTCTTACAATTTTCCCTTATCCTTATCTTATAAAAGGCTTAACCACTGACTCTCTCCTTCATTTCTTCTCCTCTCACATTGGCTCTCCCCCTCTCTCTCTTTCTCTCTCGATTTTTCTCTTCTTCTTCTCTTCTCCTTGATCAAGCCAAGCAAGAAGGGGGAATTAGTGCACTTTCCCTTCCCTTCATTCTTGTGTGACTTAGGTACGCTTGGTTTTCTTCTTCCCCTTCTTTTTCTCGTTAATCACGGTTCGTACTCATTAGTTCTCTCTTTCTTTCTCACGCATGGTAGCTTTGAATCATGTTTGGACATTGCCTTTGAGCCAAAGGACAACTGGTTGCCTATTAAACACCTTTGAGGCAAGTATAAGCATGATTTGATTGAGCACATGTTAGTTTTATATGATTGTTCTTAGTCTCTTGTTACTTGTGCATATGTGTAGTGAGAATTACAGCCTTTTGCCTTGATATTGTCTCGATATTGGTTGTGTTCGTGATTGCGAATGTTGAAGACAACACATCTATTCTATATCAGAACAGATTGTCCGACCGATCGGGCTTCAAAGCCGACCGATCTGGCACTCCCAGAACTGAAATTCGATCGGTCGGGCACTTCATCCGACTGATCGGTCCTGACGTGCACTGTTTCATGAGATTCAGCCTGTACACTTGGAACCTTGTGTTCATTTCATTTCTTCTATCTTCCACAACCACCAAGGAACCTTTTAGGCTATGTTCTCGGGCGCCGTGGCTCTTGAATTAGGTAAGGAAGTCTTCTAGAGACCTCCAATAAAAGGTAGGTATATACTGGACTTGATAGGGCCTTCACATTAGAAACTGGCTGTGACCTTTTGACTTGCCCGACGGATTGCATGAATGGTCTTAAGGGCTGTGACGCATTTATGTGTGAGTTGTTCAGTGTTAAGCACCTCCGCATAGGTATTGGTTTAAGGGACTTTGATGCACATTTACGATACAATGCAACACTAGACAACAGTGCATCGGATAACTTAAAACTACTACATCATGCACGGTTAGAAACACTGGATAACTAGAATATGGTTGGCTAGTAAAAATCGTGTTTCCTGCAAAATGATTTGATTTGCATTTGCATATTGACTTTGGTTTTGCCTTTTACGTGTTCTGTGCTAGGAAAAATGATTAAATATCCCTTGAGGGCTCTGTCCATGGTTAGTCGCGGGCGGAAATAGCGGACTCCCATGTTTAACGTTGTTCATTTGATGTATGATAAGTAAGTTTGCACGGATGACTATTGACTTCTATCCTTCGATATGATTTGTCTAGTACTTGTTATCCCATTTGATTTTGTAAGTTTGATTATCCGTATGATTTATCATAAGCAATATGCTACCCTGCATTATATGTATGAATTAACTATATGCATGTATGATATATGTTCGATATGATCTGATCTGATCTGCATGATCCGTTCAAAGTCTAGTATATGATTGACTTTATATTTATATGGTCAGGTACAACTCAGCATCAGCCTTAGGATGCCCGACGGGGTTGACTTTGGCGTAGTTTATATGGCCTCGCTGCAGTGAGTTTATGCCTTGGGGCTTCCGGACCCCAAGAACCCGAGACCCATTCATACCCTGGCCCGGTTGATGGTGTTCTCAGCACGGATATAAGATCCCTCTTTTGGGAGCATATGGCATATGTAGTAGCTACCTAGCTATATATGTATCACGTAAACATTGACTCGGATAACATGCTTCATTGAACACACAATTGCCTAGTATACGAATGTGAACTCTATAATTTATCCGTTGTTACTTTATTCTGTTGGATACAACATGCGTTAACTTGTTCTTGCTTATACTTTGCTGAATCGTTGTATTCATGAGTTGTCCTTGGTGTTGCAGGCTCAGATACCCCAACTAACCCTTGTCGGTCAATCAGACTCTAAAGAAGGCCCCTGATGTCCCATCCGGGCTAGAGGAGTGGATATGATCCCTCCGCCAGAGCGTGAAGATTTCATGCATGCATATTGGTCTCCTTCCTTTTGGGATCTTTTTGGGTTTTTGGGATTTAATGTATTCATATTGGTATATTTGTATTTTGATTCATTTTGTATAACTCTGATCTTATATAATCTCATATATCGTTATGTTTACGTATCTTCCTTGTATATTTGATACCTACAGGTTTCGCATACATGTATTGGCACGTGTGAATTTCCTTTGTGTGTATACGTTTAGGCTTGTTCTAAGTATATATACATGGGAGTACGTGTGTCACTAGTTAGGTTTTTACTAACCCCTAATCTCCTGGGCTCGAATTGTGATACAACCTGTAGAGATTTTTGACCATCTCACCCTCCATGATGACCAATGTTCCATTTTCTACCTTCATAACTCCACCCGCTACAGTGCACTTGCAACCTTTGAAGTCTAAGGCACCCAAAGAAATCCAGTTTCTTCATAAACCTGGAACATATATTACATCTGTTAGGGTTTGACTAATATAATCATATACCTGGATCTCTACTACTCTTATCTCAAATACTTATCAATTTGCATTCTCCCCCCTAAGAACAGATCCATCAACAATGAGAGTTATTTGCATCAAACCAATCTCTACTCAATCACATGATAGGAAGAATCTGAATTTCAATACCATGAATCATCAACCTGATCTATACCTGTAGTGACCAAAAGTGATTTCTTGTCAACCGAATCTGAGCTTTCTTACACACTACCTCTTTCCGATTCTGATTCTGTTGCTTTTTCTTCCACTTTAGCATGTCACTCCTTCCCAATCCATTTGACGCAGATTTAAGCTTTCCTCAAATTTCCGGAGCAATCTACTATTCATGACATTAAGTAACACTTTTCAATCATTGCTGTGTCATAGAGTTTATCACTCTTTCCTGCCAATCCTTGAAGTCATTTTTCTATCAAAACACTTCAATTTGGCTCATGATGCTTGAATCCATTGCTATCATTGTGAATCTGTCATGTTCTTCAGTCCCCCATTTTTCTGCCCATTAAACTGCCAATATCTTTTATTAGCCTCGTAGATCTTATCACCGCGAGTACGCTGGAAGAAACGGATCTAAAATCCAACTCTGGATGGCTTCGATATCGCAAAAATAGTTTTCTACACTCTAATTGGTCAAACATCTATGTTGACCGTTGAACAGCCAATCACCTTCTTCCACTACGTAGATCTGCTCAAAACGAGTCCGTAGGCTCATATGGATCTCTGATCGGACATCGGACGATCAAAATATCGTATAAACAATCTCAGCCATTGAATCTGGTCAAACCATCCTGTTGACTGACGTGGATGTCACTGCTTGCTGTTCTGCTGGGCTTCTAAAATGGACCCAGGTCGGGGTCATCTAACCCGGAAGTGAACTGAACTGCTTACTGGGCTGGACAGTGAGCACATCGGTCAGGTCTGACCCGACCAGAAACTGACGTCCTCTATTGTGCTGAACTTCTTTGGATAGTGGGTCAGGTCCCACCTGACTTGACCTGAGTTGGCCTAGACTTGACCTGGGCTGTTGCTGTATGGGCTAGGTCCGAACTGACCTGGACCGACCCGACCTGCAACCTTCAATGCTCCCTGGGCTACTGCTGTAACCAGGTCAGGTCTGAACGACCCAACCCGAGCCTCACCTGCAGAGATGTTACTGCTGGGCTTTCTGTATGAACAAGTCAAGTCCGAACTTGACCCGACCCAAACCTACATTGATGCTAGGGCTTCTCCACTACGGGTCAGGTTTGACCTACTCGGAACCAACCTTCTCTGTGATCTATTTGGGCTTTCTGCATGAAGAGGTCGGGTTCGAACTTGACCTAACCCAAACCTGAACCAGTCTTCTTCTACCTTCTTCCCTGTTCTGCAACAAGGAGCTGAGCACTGCCCCTTTCCTTCTTTGGCTACGGCGGACAGGTCCGGGACCAGTGGCGGTCGCGTGGTTGGTCTAGGCACAACGACGCTATGGATGGCGACAACCGAACATGGAGAAACGGTGACTTCCAACGAAGACCGGCAGTGCAACGCTGCCCCTTTCCCTCCTTTTTTTTTCTGTCTTCTCCGGCGACGGCGAAGAGAAATCCAGCAGCCAGCTTCCTCCTTCCTCTTCGATTCCGGTAAGATCAAGAGAACCTGAAATCCCTTCTTTTTGCAACTGTTCTCACTACTCGATGAGTTTGGCTGCACCAACCCAACACAAAACCTTCTTCCAGTGGCACAATTAAAGAACGGTCAATCCTTTTGCTTTTCTGTTTTTGAAAAATAGATCCGAATCCTTCACATGGATTCAACTTCATCGATCTTCATGCACAAACTTGCCTTGGAAAATCCAGACACTGAACGATGATCGCCGAGCGATTCCCACCTCACTGAGGAACACCACCTCATCTCTGATACCATTTGTTGGGGAAAGTGGCACAACAAAAACTACCCGCGATCAATGGATCAACCAGAATGAGCATACAGCAATTACATCATCAAGTAATCATACATATGAATACAGCAATTTTACGTAGTTCGACAACCTTGCCTATGTCCATAGAGGAGAGAATTCATTTACTATGATCTCATCTCAATCCTCTCAGGATCCAGGGTTATAGTACATCAATATATATAGTTTTTGCTTTATTAACCAATAAGAAAACTCATACATAATAACTAAAATACCCCTAACCTTAAGCTTCGGTTCTGGCTAAACCAATCGACCGATCCTTCTAAATTGGAATACAAGACAAAACCCAACAAGGAGTTGGAGAGTGGCCTTGCAACTTCCACCCACTCTCATGAACTAGTTTATATAGATAGGCTTATAGGCACATAGTAATAAATCTTGACATGGTTTCAGTATTACACTTATGGTGGAGTGGTGTTGGATCAATCCTAACCAGTAGCTCAAACTTAAAATAATAATAATAATAATAATAATATATTGTTGCTTCGAAAGGATTGCATTGATTCACTTGTCCCACCCATTTCTTTCATGATTAATCAACCTATTTTTCCTTGTAGATAGGATAAATAAAGAGAATGAAATAAAAGAATAAAATTCTAAGTGGCGTCGATCGATTTACTTCTCCCACCACAGGTGGACCGTACTTAAATCTCAATAATTGATGAGTATACCATGAAAAATAGCAGCTATATAGTACTTACATATATAAATCTTATTTTACTATCACATGTGTAAAGGGCAAATTACCCATATTAAAATAAAATCAACAAAAATCCGCACAGCAAACCTTAGAATGTGTTTGGAAGTGGGGTAAAGTTAAATCCCTATTAAAATAAAATCAACAAAAATCCATACAACAAACCTTAGGATGTGTTTGGATGTAAGATAGAGTTAAATGGAGTAGAGTAAATCCAAAATTAGGAAAGAATAATATATAATGGGGTTATAATGGATTTTTGTTTTTAGTTGCTTGATATGGAATTTTTTCAACATTTTGTATAAAGAGTAAAGATTTTTTATAATTTAGTGATGACTTATTGACCTTTTTTAAAAAAAGAATAAGAAAAATTTTTAATTTTTTTAAAAAAGGGAAAGAAATTTGAATTTTAAAAATTTTATTTTACTCTACTCTAATCTATCTCACATTCAAATATAAAAATATATTTGGAGGACTAATTTTACAAATGGGAAAAACTGCTTTTTTTTTGGTCAAGACAGCCCAAGGCAGAAAGATTCGGTAGAGTGGGGACATTACCATCATTTATCGTTACATGGTGATTTTGCTTTTGCTGTCAATTCACACCTTGACTTGATGGCATTGTTCCGTTCGCCATTGCATCTGTTAACCCCATATTTAAATTGCCGCCGTTCGGGAAATCGCCTGATGCCTCGATTGTCGGCTTGTTAGTAGGTCCAACATTTGTGTAGGAGCGTGGGTACGTCTCATAGACCTGTCTAACGCTCCCATAATAAATGGTGAATTGACATCTTTTATAGTGATGTGGCGGCGTCCGGGTCCCACCTACATAAGTTCAATCAAAATTCAAAACCACGTTTATATTGGCAATAAATCTAATCATTACAATGAGTCTGTTTTGCAGACCAAACTATTCATTGAAATAACCAGAATTTTGTGAGCCTTTTTTTTTTCTTTTTTCTTTTTTTTGCTAAAGGTCATTTGTATTAAAAGAAAAACAGCAAAAACAAGGCGGCCAGTCCATAAAACAGGACTATGGCTCCAAAAGTTAAAAAAAAAAAAAAAAAAAAGACCCATGAGCCAAGAAGAATCTGTACATGGCCAAAAAGAGAACATTACTGAGGCTAAAGACCTAAAATCCATGTGGAAAAGGAAAGAGCGGCAAGAACTATGCTCGACAAATGAACTTCAGTAGCTTAAACAACGGAATGAATGGATGGAGTTGCCGCCTTTGAATGCAATCTGGGAAGTTGTTGACCAACTCAATGATACGCTCGAAAAGCAAAAGATTTAACTGTAGGCGGGGAGGGGCTTGAATTGTTAAATTTAGAGTCATTACGAGTCAACCAAATAGTGAAGATGGGGTGGAAGAAGATTAAAGCTGCACCTGTTCTTCCTATGTTGTCTCCGTTTTTGGATAGATCTGACCATACAGAGCCTGCTGATAAAGTGGGTGGACATGAAGACACATTTAAAGAGAGAAGCCACTTTCAAGGATGAATAGCTATGTTGCATTCAAAGAAAATGTGGTAATCAGATTCCTCACGAGAGTGGCAGTTATGGCATCTCCATGCCAAGGAGAAACCTCTAGATTTTTCCGAACTTTCAATTGGAGATTTCCTACGCCAAATGATGCAAGAAAACCATGAGTGAACGAATGTGCTCCACACCAGTTTAGCCCAAGGAACCTCAGGAGCCCGAGAGTGAACTAGGTTCCAAACTTCCGAAAGGGCTAACTCGCATTCAGTGCTTCCTTTTCCTAGCCAAATCATTTTATCAAGAACTTGATCCACAATGCTTGGCAATTGGATAAGTTGATCACACTGTAAGAATTAGTGGAGGTTATTGGGATTTGGGAATGTGATGCGGAATGTGGCACGAGCCATCTTCAGAGATGACAGTAGAGACCTTATCTGGAGGAGAGAACCTGAAATCTGGAAATCTATAGGTAATAGGGTCATAGTTGTGACACCCTCGAATCCCACGTTGACTATAGAGATGAAAGTGATTTTGATTATATGTAAAGCTTTCATACTTACCTTGCATGAGGCCTTTTGGTGGGTTCAAAAGCAAAACCTTAGGGCTTACAGGCCAATGCCGATAATATCATATATCCTTGTAGGGTTGGGGCATGAAAATGGTCAATCCATCTACATATCAAGCCAAAGGCTTGTGAATTTACCACTTTCAACCAACCACATGCTCGCTCTTTGGATGATTGGATAGAGAAGATGAAACCATTTCACCATACCGAGTATTCAAAGAACACCATAGAGAGAAACATTTAAAGTACGTTGACTTGAACCAATTAGCCCTCATAGAGATGGAAGTAGCAGCTGTCCAACTGAGCTTCAACATACATGCATCATTGAACTCTTTGACCCTCCTCACCAAGGCCACCTTCACTCTTTGATTAGCAAGTTACATTTGATTCTATTTTGATATGCCGACCAGAGGAAATTTCTCATGACCTTTTTCAATTTTCAAACCAGGTTTTGCCGGAATAGTAGTTAAAAGGGAGATGTGTACAAACGAGCTAGACGAAACATGTTTTACTAAGATCAGGTTACTTATAAAGGATAAAGACTCCAGCTTACGTATAAAGGATAAAGATTTCTTCTTCCAACCAGAAAATTTAGCTCTCAACTTTTTCATAAGGTTTGAGAAGTGAAAATCCCGAGGAGCTCCAAAGAATATTGGAATGTCAAGGTAAGATGATGGGAGGCTAGCTTGGAGAATCTCACACATTTCAGCAATAGAGTTGTGTCTCCTGAGGATGCATTTCCCCACAAAAAGTTGGCTTTTCTGGAGGTTAAATCGTTGGCCTGATGCTTTTTGGTAATAATGAAAGTTTTATAGGTCCCAGATTTTTAAATTACAAATCAAACAATATGTAATGGAACAAAATAAAGTAAATTTATAAGCAAAAAGCAATCAACTACATAAGTAAAAGACATACAGATTTTTACGTGGAAACTCTTATGGGAAAAGACCACGAACCCAAACAGACTAATCAAACACTAATTTCAAGTAGTTACAAAATATATTCACAACCTTATACAGTCAACCCCTCGACGACAGAATGTATTTCTTTTTGCAAAAATCCATGTCACAACTCGACACTACATACCTTGCTCTCCGCATTTGATCCACAACACCTTCTCTTTCTAAGATGAACAATCTCCTACAATGAAGTAGAACTAGCAAAACTTTAGAACTAGAATCCTTCAACAAACTCTCCAATGGAAGCTTTAGAGGAAAAGGATGATCTCCAACGAGTATTGTCAACTTAGAATTGAGATCTATGTTTAGGGTTGAGAGAAAATCCGTTTTTATAACCCATAATTCGTGCTTTAGGGTTAGAGTACAAGTAGGAACAAAATAAGCAACTCTAGCACAAACAAGAAAGGTTTCGTGTAAGTCGATGGGTTTTTGCACAATGCCTGATCAATTGGATTAAGATACTGTCTTAGGTCGGATCGATCGGATGTCTGCCCGATTGATTTGATAAAATTTAAAACAAATTTTTGGAAACTTTCCGATACGATAACTTTGTTGTTTTTAGCTTCAATTGACGTAATCTTGGGCTCTACAGATATCTACTCAAAACAAGCTTTCCAACGGTAGGTAGTTTGCGTATATCCAACGCTCAATTTATGAGATATAACCTTTTAAAGCCATGTTATCATCAGAAAAACACATCAATTTATCTCTTTTTCTTCGATTTCTTTACTTTACTACATTTGGCGACTCATAGCACAATTCATACTAAAAGATATATAAAATATAACACCAATGGACTCAAGTTTTGTCCAACCCATGATTTAGCCAATACAAAAATCTTTAACTATTTCATCCTTTGGTAATTCATGGACAAAACTTTTTATACAATCAATCTACCCAGAAATAAAACCAATATTACATTGAATACATCAAACTAAAAAAAAAAGTTTTGAACTATCAACTCTGTACCAATTGCTAAAAATAAAAAAAAAAAGAAAAAAAATATTTGCATCTTTAACTCTATCTATCTTCAAATTCACCAAATATTTTTCATTCTCCCATTTTTTGCCCATAATTGACAACTTATGATGTCAGTATGCATTATATGTGTCAATTAGGATCTATCAGCAACGCCCCTTCAATTGTGAGGCCCCCTTAATGATATCCTCATAGCAGCTGGGGGTGAGAGCTTGATCTTTATGATTAGTGGTTTTGAGATGTTGGTACCCACACTTACGAATTTAAGAGTTTTAGCACATGTGTACTAATACATTGGGCATATCATCTTTCTTAACCCAAATTGCTTTAGTCTTGACCATTTGCTTAGTCATCTACTATCTCCATCGCTTATCCTTTAGTAAGGCTTTCAACTAGTTGCAATGGGGTCGCATGTGTCCTTTAATTCCACAGTAATGACATGTGGGGCGTAAATTTAGAAATTGACACATTCTTCTTCTTTGACCGACTCTCAATATTATTTATGTATGCAGTATGTAGAGCAGTTGGTGTTAAAAAATTTAAAGCAAAACTTATGACAAAAGTAGTTTTACCTTTACTCTTTGATGTCGAAGCATCTTGACCATATCCAACACCATGTGTGTCATTAGGCCTTTTCTGATTGCACAAGATGTCATCAAGTGTTGCAGACACAACATTTATCTTATCAATGAATTCCTTTGAAGTATTCAGCTCTAACAGTGTAATCTTCAGCTTGCTTTTCAAGTTAACATTTTCAGTTTGACAAGTGTAAAGCGTTTTCTTGAATTCTTCCGTCTTTTGAGTTGACCATCAATCAGCAAACTCATACTTTCTGTTCTTCTGATTATCAAAGAGTTTTACCTTATCACGAGCTTCAGCCAATTTAGCCTTTAGTGAAGTAATATGGTCTTTTACAGTTTGTCAATTGATTGCAACTTTCTGGTTAATCTTGCCCATCTTCATAGATTCGTGAAATAGAATCTGATATTCTTCTTTCCAATCTAATTCTTCCTTTAACTCATTAGTTTCATCTTTAGAATCAACTTTAGAGGAGACAAAAGAAGATATAGAGTTAGACCTAGCCATTAAAATTAGACATTTGACCTCAGGTTCGTTTTCATCTTTCTTCTCACCTTCAGAAGAATCATCATCCTACGTTAAATAGAATGCCTTTTTGTAAACCTTGTTTTCCTTGTTTCCATAGTCATTGACAGCGTGTCTATACCCTTTGTACTCATAGCACTGAACACCTTTAGAAGACAATTTCAATAAAGATTTTGGCACCTTAAAGTCAATGTTCTTTCCTTCAGAAATTGCATGAATTGCGTCATAAACTGAGTAGCCACTTGAGGATCAATTTTCAGAAAATCTAAATCTGAATCACTATCAATAGCTTTGACAGATTCTTTGGTAGCTTTCAAGGCAAATCCTTTTAACTTTGAATTCCGATTAGTAATGAAACTTGTCTCAAAAGTCTAAAGGTTTCCTACCAAATTATCAACCTTGATAGCCTTTATCCAATAGCTTTTAGCGATTGCCACCACCTTGGAATGAAAGCTATCTTAAAGTGATTGAAGAATTTTTCTAACAATCCTATCTTTAGGAATTGGTTCCCCAGATTCAAGAATTGATTCACAATGTCACTTTGCTTGGCATAAAAGTCATCAATCTTTTCATCTTCAACCATTCTAAGGGTTTCAAATGCAGTAGTAAAGCTTTGCAACTTAGTGTCTTTAACTAATTTAGTTCCTGAGTGTCTTTAAATCTAGGAGTGATTGAAGAATTCTTCTTACAATCCTATCTTCAGGAATTGGTTTCCCCATATTTAAGAATGAATTCACAATATCACCTAGCTTGGCGTAAAAGTCATCAATCTTTTCATCTTCAACCATTCTAAGGGTCTCAAACGCAGTAGTAAGGCTTTGCAACTTAGTGTCTTTAACTAATTCAGTTTCTTAGTATCTTTAACTAATTCAGTATCTTCATGAACTCTCTGCAAGATGTCTCATACCTCTTTTGCAGTTGAACAAATAGAGATCCCACGAAATTCAGATGGGGATACTCCATTGTACAATGAATTAATAGCCTTATAATTACAATTTACAAGCATGTTTTTCCACTTTGGTCTAGTCCTTAACAGGTTTTTCACTAGATATTCCATCAGTAACAACCATGGGTAAAAGGTAGCCTTTAAGAACAATACGCCAGACATCTTCATTAATGGATTTAAGAAGCTCAATCATTTTAACCTTTCAATATGTATAATTACTGACTCCATCCAAATAAGGAGGCTTGTGAGTAGATGTGCTTTCCTATGTGAGTAGATGTGCTTTCCTAGTTGAATTCCATTCTCGAAATCTCAAAAGAACTAACATAATAGATTAGTGCAACCCGCTTTGATACCAATTGAAAGTTTTATAAGTTTCTGGATTTCTAGATTGCAAGTTAAAACAATATGTAGTATAATAAAATAAAGCAAACTTAAAGCAAAAAGCAATCAACCATACAAGTAGAAGAAAAACAGATTTTTATGTGGTAACTCCTTTGAGAAAAGACCACGAGCCCCAACGGACTAATCAAGCACTAATTTCGAATAGTTACAAGATATACTCACAACTTTACACAGTTAGTCTTTCGACTACAGGACATAGTTTTTCTTCAAAGAATCTACAACATGACTTGACTTTGCATACCCTGCTCTCCGTGCTTGATCCACAACACTTTGTCTTTACAAGATGGACAATCTCCTATAAAGAAGAAGAACCAGTAAAACTCTAGAACTAAAAGCCTTTCGCAAACTGTCCAATAGAAGCTCTTGATAAAAAGGATGGTCTCTAAAGAGTATTCTCAACTTAGAATATGAGATCTGAGTTTAGGGTTGAGAGAAACCCTTTTTATAACCAACAATTCGTGTCTTATGGATAGAGTCTAAGTAGGAACAAAATAGGCAACTCTAGCATAAACAGAAAAGGTTTTGTGCATGTCGGTCTCTACACAATGCTTGATTGATAAGTCGAAGGTTAGATCAATCAAATTAAGCTACTGTCTTAGGTTGGATCGATCGGATGTCCGCCCAATTGATCGAATGAAATTCAGCACAAATTTTTACAAACTTTTCGAGGCCATAACTTTGTCATGTTAGTTCTAATTAACGCAATCTTAGGCTCTATAGATATCTACTCAAAACAAGATTTCCAACAGTAGAGAGCTTGCCCATATCCAAAGCTCAATTTGTGAGATATGACCTTTTTAAACCATATTATCCTTAGAAAAATACTTCAATTGGTCATTTTTTCTTCAATTTCTTCACTTCAGTACATCTGGTGATTCATAGCACAGTCCATACTGAAAGATATATAAACACTAATGGACTCAAGTTTTGTCCAACCCATGATTTAGCCAATACAAAATCCTTACAATCTCCGCCTTTGGTTTTTCATGGACAAAACTTTATATACAATCAATCAACACAAAAATAAAACCAAAATTATATTGAGTACATTAAATTATAAAAAAAAATTATGCCATCAGCTTTGCACCAATTGAAAAAAAAAAAAAGGTATCTTCAACATTATTTGTCTTCAAATTCCCTAAACATTTCTCATTCTCCCCCTTTTTGTCCATAATTGACAAACTTATGATGTCAGCATGCATCATATGTATCAATTAGGATCTAGCAGCGACAACTTCCCCTCAATTGTGAGTCCCCCTTAATGATATCCTTGAAACTTTGAAACACCTAGGGGGTGGGAGTTTGATTTCTTGATTAGGGGTTTTTGGATGTTGATACCCACACTTACGAATTTAAGAGTGTATGTACCAATATATTGGGTAGATCATCTGTCTTAACGTAGATTGTTTTTGTTTTGACCATTTGCTCAGTCATCTACTATCTCCATTGCTTATCCTTTGATAAGGCTTTCAACTTGTTGCAACGGCGTCGAATGTGTCCTTAATTCCATAGTATGACAAATGGATATGAATTTAGGACTTAACACATTCTTCTCTTTGACCTACTCCCAATATTATTTGTGCATGTAGTATGTGGAGTAGTTAGTGCTAAAGAATTTAAAGCAAAACTTTTAATAAAAATAATTTTACCTTTACTCTTTGATGTCGAAGCATCTTGATCATATCCAACACCATGTGTGTCATGAGGTCTTTTCTGATTGCATAAGATGTCATCAAGTGTTGCAGACACAACATTCATTTTATTAATCAATTCCTTGGAAGTATTCAGCTATGACATGTGTCAACTTCAACTTGCTTTTCAAGTCAACATTCTCAGTTTGACAAGTGTAAAGCGTTTTCTTCAATTCTTCCATCTCTTGAGTAGAATTCTTATGACCATCAATCAGCAACTCATACTTTTGATCTACAACAGCTAACTTGTTAGCCAAGCTGTTCTTCTGATTACCAAAGAGTTATACCTTATCACAAGCTTCTGCCAATTCAGCCTTCAGTGAAGTAATATGGCCTTTTACAGTTTGCCAACTAATTGTAACTTTCTGGTTCATCTAGCCTATCTTCATAGATTTGTGAAACAGAATCTGATATTCTTCCTTACAATCTAATTCTTCTTCTAACTCACTAGTTTCATCTTTAGAATCCACTTTAGAGGAGATAAAAGAAGATATAGAGTTAGACCTTGCCATTAAAATCAGACATTTGACCTCAGGTCCTTTTTCATCTTTCTTCTCACATTTAGAAGAATCATCATCCCACCTTAAATAGAATGCCTTCTTGTAAACTTTCTTTTCCTTATTGCCACAATCATGAACAACGTGTCCATACCCTTTGTACTCATAGCACTGAACACCTTTAGAAGACAATTTCAATAAAGATTTTGACACCTTAAAGTCAGTGTTCATTCCTTCAGAAATTGCATGAATTGCATCATAAATTGAGTAGCCACTTGAGGATCAATCTTCACAGAATCTGAATATGAATCAATATCAATAGCTTTGACAGATTCTTTGGTAGCTCTCAAGGCAAATCCTTTTAACTTTGAATTCCGATTAGTAATGAAACTTGCTTTAAAAGTCTGAAAGTTTCCTACCAAATTATCAACCTTGATAGCCTTTACCCTATAGCTTTCAGCAATTACCACCACCTTGGAATGAAAACTATCTGGGAGTGATTGAAGAATTTTTCTTACAATCCTATCTTCAAGAATTGGTTCCCTAAGATTCAAGAATGAATTCACAATGTCACTTAGCATGGCATAAAAGTCATTAAACTTTTTATCATCAGCCATTCTAAGAGTTTCAAAGGCAGTAATAAGGCTTTACAACTTAGTCTCTTTAACTAATTCAGTTCCTTACTGAACTTTCTGCAAGATTCCTATGCCTCTTTTGCAGCTGAACAAGTGAAAATCCTATGAAATTCAAATAGGCATACTCCATTATATAATGAATTAATAGCCTTATTATTGCAATTACAAGTATATTTTTCTACTTTAGTCTACTCCTCAACCGGTTTTTTACTAGATATTTCATCAGCAACAGCCGCGGGAAAAGAATAGCCTTTAAAAACAATATGCCAAATATCTTCATCAATAGATCTAAGAAACCCAATCATTCTAACCTTTCAGTATACATAATTACTGGCTCCATCCAAATAAGGAGGCTTGTTAATAGATGTGCTTTCCTAATTGAATTCTATTGTAGAAATCCCAAATGATCTAATACAGTAGATTAGTGTAACCTGCTTTGATACTAATTGAAAGTTTTATAAGATCCCGGATTTCTAGATTGCAAGTCAAACAATATGCAGCGAAATAAAATAAAGGAAGCTTGCAATAAAAAAACAATCAACCATATAAGCAGAAGATACAAAAATTTTTATGTGAAAATTCCTATGGGAAAAGACCAAGAGCCCTAATGAACTAATCAAGTACTAATTTCAAGTAGTTACAAGATTTACTCACAACCTTATATAATCAATCCATCGGCCATAGGATATAGTTCTTCTTGCAGTATTCCACGACATCAATTGACTCTACGTATCCTGCTCTCCGCACTTGATCCACAATACTTTGTTTTTACAAGATGAACAATCTCCTATAAGAAAGTAGAAGTAGCAAAACTTTTAAACTAAAAGCCTTCAGCAAACTCTCCAATGGAAGTTCTAGTGAAAAAGGATGATCACTAAAAAGTATTCTCAACTTAGAATATGAGATCTGTGTTTAGGATTGAGAGAAAACCTCTTTTTATAGCCCATAATTCAAGCCTTAGGTTAGAGTCCAAGCAAGAAGAAAACAAGCGACTTTGGCACAAGCAGGAAAGGTTTTCTTGTAAGTCAGTAGGTTTCTACACAATGCCCGATCGATCGATTGAAGGTCGAATTGAACGGATTAAGCTACTGTCTTAGGTTGGATCGATCAGATGTCTAGTCAACTAATCAATTGAAATTTAGCACAAATTTTTGTAAATTTCTTGAGGTCATAATTTTATTGTTTTAACCCCGATTGACACAATCTTGGGCTCTACGGATATCTACTCAAAATGAGCTTTCCAACGGTAGATAGCTTGCCCATATCCAACATTTAGTTTGTGAGATATGACATTTTTAATCCATTTTACCTGTAGAAAAACACTTCATCTTATCGCTCTTTCTTCGATTTCTTCACTTCAATGCATCCAGCAACTCAGAGTACAATCCATACTAAAAGATGTATAAAATACAACATTAATGGACTCAAGTTTTGTTCAACCCATGAATTAGCCAATACAAAAATGCTTACAAACTTGATAGAAGGGAACTGACACCCATCATCATCATCATCATCATCAACGCCTTTTTCTAACCATATTGGGGTTGGCTATATAAATTCTATTTCTCCATTCTGTTCTATTTTGAGCCAAATCTTTAGATAAGTTAAACTTCTTTAAATCCGATTTAATGACCTCCATTAGTGTTTCCTTTGGTCTATCCCTACCTCTTGATGGGCTATCTACCTGGATAGCCAACTTTTTCTCACCGGTGCCAAAACCAGCCCATGCTTAATATGCCCAAACAGGAGGGAACTGACACTAATGCCTTTTTAATAGGCTTTGAGAAAGATAAGGATGTTGTTTGGATACAATAGATGACATGAAGTATCTTAGATTGGGGAAATTGGCAAAAAGAGAGCTTGATTTTTGAGCCTCTACAATTGTCAGCTAAGGATTTTCTCCGCTCGATTAAAAGATATGGAGATAAAGGATCTCCCTAGCAAAGACCACATGAAACCTCAAAGAAGCCACATGGACTTTTGTTTATAAGAACTTGTAAGGATTTTGAGTGATGGCTAATTCATGGGTTGGATAAAACTTGTGGTCTATTGAATTATATTTTATATTTCTTTTAGATTGACTGAGGAACCCAATTTCCTATTTTAGCTTTGTTTCATGTTTGTGCCATAACAGGTAGTTGTTATTCAACAATGAGTATTATTTTAAGGAATTGGTAGTTCTTATTCTACAAAAAGTACTCTTTTAAGGCACAAATAGTGCATTGTAAAGGGGGTTCTCTCTTAACCCTAAAGCAAAGATCTCATTATTCAAGTGAAGATTTCCTATTGGAGATCATCTATTCTCTAGAGCATCCATTGGAGAGAGTTGGGTGTCTTGTGTTATAAAGTTACTGTTACTACATCTCTTGTATGTTCAAGGTGTGAGTTGATCTAGTAGAGAATAGTGCATGCGAAAGAGTATCATGGTAGAAGGAGTTGCACAAGAAGAACTTAGTTTTTAGGTCGAAGGAGTGACTGGATAAGGGTTATGAGTATATTTTGAAACTGTTCGTTATTGCTTGGTAGTTGTTCCTTAGTAGACTTGTGGTTTTTCCTAATTTGGTTTTCATCATTAAAAAATCTGTGTGCCTTCTTATGGTGCGATTGTTTGATTGGCTTTGATTTTCCCCTGCATTTTATTTAGTTGTTTGAAAACTAGAAATCATATGCTTGGGAGCCCCCACAAACATTCAGAACTGATCCCATATTCTTATAGATGAGCTCTTTAATCCAAGCTATCTATTAAGGGGTGAATTTAAAAACTTAAAGTACCTTGAAGAGGAAGGTCCAATGGAGTTTGTCAAATGCCTTGGGAATATCCAGTTTCATGTAAACTGCTCCACCACTAACCTTGGAGTTTTATTTTAGGAAAAGTTCATGAGCTAAGGTTGCATGCTCATGGATAGATCTTCCGTTCACAACAGCTGCCTAGTGGTTGGGGATGAGCAAGGGCAGGATGGTTGAGAGTGTAGTAGCTAAGATTTTGAAGATGACTTTATAGGTGAAGTTTTGAAGGCTAATTGGTAGAAAATCCGATGTCTTTAGGGAGTATGACTTAGGGATTAAGGCTAAAAATAAGAAGTTGGTTCCATGAAGGAGGTGGTTGGGAGAAAAGAAATGAGTAACAACAACAATAATGCCACGACTCATTATTTGTCAAATTGAGGTGAAGAAGATACTAGAGAAACCATGGTGCATCTCCGGATCTCCAATCGAATTGTAGACCAATCTCCCAAGGGATTGGTCAAATCTAGAGATGGATTCTAACCTTAGGACACAACCACACTCACGGTAACCACTATTGAGAGAAAACTCAGTTTATTAATAGAATAAAACATGGCAATTATAATGAGTGCTTCTCCATATATAGAGTAGGGAATTTCTAAATAACCAAAACATGCCAAAAATAAATTAAGCAAGTACTTAATCTCAATCCAACATAACATAAGAAATAAATCTATTAATTAGAAACTATGTAACTAAAGGACAAGGATCTTTGATAGATCAAGGATCAAGTGGGGCCCATCACTGTAGGTAGGCTTGTGATTTAGGTCGGATCTTGAATCGGCATACATCAACCCATCTAGCTCGGGGGAACTATTTTTCTTAAGCGCAAAGATAGCATCATGAATCTCTAAAGCAAGTGGGGATGGCAGTGAGGTACTTGTTCTGTTAAGGAGAAACCGAAGGGCCTACCAAGTCGAGCAGATGATTATCATCCACAGTTGGAAGGATTTGGAAGAAGGAGCAAAAGGCAATTTCTTTCTCCCTGATTTGAGCTTGATCTTCTAGAAGAATCTCATCTACATTGATCTTGTCAATATGGTTGAAGTTGCCCCTCAACATGGCAGAGAGATGAAAGAAGCATGGGTTTCTGTCTCCATCATTTAACCACTTGACTCTAGACTTTTGCTTCCAATCAGTGGCTTCAGTCATGAGCCAGTTGTGAAGACTAATCCTTGTAGTGTTAAGCTATGACATTCTTGAGTCCCATATCGACTATAAAGAGGAAAGTAACTCGACTTATATGTAGAGCTTGCACCCCTTACGTTGCATAAGACATTTTGGTGAGTTGAGGCCAACCAAAAGCAAAACCATGAGGCCCAAGAGCCAAAGCGGACAATATCATGCATGCGTGTGAGTTGGGGCATTTCAAATGGTATCAGAGCCAACTCTTGACTAGTTCAAGTATAAGTCATTGCCGTGGTCTGGTCCAAGTGGGCAGATTTCCATGTGGGCACAGAGATGTGCAGCCCTAAGGGGGTGAATTGTGATGTCCTAAAATCTCACATTGACTATAGAGATAAAAGTCACTTGGCTTATATGTAGAGCTGGCACCCTTACCTTGTATGAAGCCTTTTGGTAGGTTGAAGCCTATCAGAAGTAAATCGTAAGGCCTTTAAGCCAAAGCAGACAATATCATGTATGCATGTGGGTGGGGCATTACATCAGGTCTAATAGAAGTTGGTTTGAAGGGCAGGAGTTTGCATGCAAAGTGCCCGTTCCTTTGCAACAACAATGTTTAGCTTTAACTAGCCATAGATTGATTTGTTCCACACTTTCAACTTTTTCTTCAGATATTTTAGCTTATAAGAAATGACAAATTGAGGGCTTCCTTTAACATGGACATTTCAACTTGTCTTTATTAAACCGAGGTAAGAATTCATGGGCTAGCCACATCTCATCAAACTTAAAAAGGATATTGGATATAAGAAGTGCTAAGAAATGAACCCAGGAGCAAGAAAGTAATACAAGAAATTTTTAATGAATTGCTTGCCTTGGGAGATTGATCTTCATCCCCTTTTATAATCACAACTTGCCTTGTTTACAGCTTAAGTTATGCTAATCATAATAATTTACAGCAATCACTATCTAACACAAAAGGCATCTAATCACAACTTGCCTTGTTTACAGCTTAAGTTATGCTAATTATAATAATTTACAGCAATCACTATCTAACATAAAAGGCATCTAATTATGTACAATTGATTCTCTTGACTAAGTCTACCTACATGTGCTTAAATGTATATTGGGTCAAGGTCCATTAGATATTAACATCCCCCTCAAATTGATGTTGGTCAAACAACAACAATTTGCGCATCAAGAAGTCATGACGAGGTCGAGGAACACCTTTGGTGAAGATATCGGCAAGCTCTAGTTCAGTGGGAACATGGGGAAGAGTAATGACTTTTCGATCATATGCGTCACGAATAAAATGACAGTCAACCTCGATATGCTTTGTGCGTTCATGAAAGACAGGATTGGCAGTAATGCGGATGGCACTGGTATTATCAGCATAAAGGGGAGTAGGAGTTGACCACATAAAACCGATTTCAGAAAGCAAGCCACGAAGCCAAAGAATCTCAGAGCAAGCAGAAGACATGGCTCGATATTCGGCCTCAGTGGCTGATTTTGAGACTTTATCTTGTTTCTTGCATTTCCACGCAATGAGGGATTCGCCCAAATAAACACACCAACCGGTTGTGGAATGACGAGTGTCAGGACAGCCAGCCCAATCGGCATCTGAATAAGCAGTAAGTTGGATAGGAGTGCCAATGGAGTAAAATAGTCCACGAGCAGGAGAACCAAGAAGATAGTGAATAATACGCTTAACAGCCACCAAATGGAGATGTCGCGGAGCCATCATGAATTGACTAAGGACATTAACGGCATAGGCAATATCTGGTCTGGTAATAGTTATATAAACAAGACAATCGACAAGACGACGATAGAAGGTTAGATCTGGGAGAAAGTCACCATCGTGCTTATTTAACTTGACGTTCACCTCTAAAGGTGTGTCTACTGGAGTAGAATGTTGCAGACTAGCAAGAGCAATGAGATCGGAGACATATTTTTGTTGATGAAGGAAAATGCCCTTTTTAGTTTGCCGGACTTCCAATCCCAAGAAATAGGTCAATGGACCTAGATCTTTCATATGAAAGGCATCTTGGAGGGACATTTGGAGTTTGTGTATCATGGCACTATGTGTCCCTGTGATAATATGTCATCAACATAGACGAGAAGGATGGTAATGCCTTGAGCTGTCGAACGAGTGAACAGCGAGGGATCATAGGGGCTTTGGGCGAATTCGAGCTGCAGCATAGTAGTGCGAAATTTGTCAAACCATGCTCGTGGGGCTTGCTTAAGACCATATAAGGAACGACATAACTTAGCAACGTCTGTAGCCGAAGTGGAAGGGTAGCCAGGAGGAAGCCGCATATAAACTTCTTCTTGGAGGTCGCCATGAAGAAAAGCATTCTTAACATCCATCTGATAGAGAGGCCAGGACTGAGATGCGGCAATGGCCAGAATAGTGCGCACAGTGGTCATCTTAGCTACGAGAGCAAATGTTTCTTCATAGTCAATACCATACTCCTGTCGATTCCCCAAAGCCACTAATCGAGCTTTATAGCGATCCAATGAACCATCCTGCTTCAGTGTAATAGAGTAGACCCATTTAGATCCAATGGGTTTAATAGAAGATGGATAGGGTACAACATCCCAGGTGTGATTAGCTTGTAGTGCATCAAGTTCCTCCTGCATAGCTTGTAACCAACAATCATGTTGCACTACTTGGGAATAAGAGGTAGGAATGTGAACAGAGGAGAGGGTAGCAAGTAAGGAAGCATGAGTAAAGCCGAGACGATCTGGGGGACGGGAAGGTCTAGTGGACCTCCGAAGAGGAACAGGAGCAACTGTGCCGGGATCAACTGTGGAGTCTGTAATAGGTTGAGGAAGTCCCGATGTGGTGTCTTTATGCGACCGTCGCGTTCATACACAAGAAGAGGTTTAAGGTGGTCAGGTGGAGAAGAAGAAGGACTATCAAAGCTTGGAAGAAAAGAGATAGGAGTAGTATCCATGGACGAAACATGAGTCTGAAAGAAATATTATTTTTCGAAGAATATGACATGCCGAGAAACCCGTATTCTATTAACCTTTGGGTCAAAGCAAAGAAAGCCTTTTTGACCATTGGCATAGCCAAAAAAAACACACCGTGAAGATTGGGCGGATAGTTTTGTTCTTTCTGTGGGAGGAAGAAGAGGAAAACAAACACATCCAAAGGTGCGCAGGTGAAAGTAGGTGGGCTGGGTCTGAAACAGACGAAAATATGGTGTTTGATTACCAAGGCAAAGAGAAGGCAACAGATTTATCAAGTGGACAGCGGTGGAAATAGCTTCGGGCCAAAATTTGGCAGGGATAGAGGACTCCAATAAGAGAGAGCGAACTATGTCCCAGAGATGTCTGTTTTTCCATTCGGACACTCCATTTTGTTGGGGAGTGTAGGGACACGTTCGTTGGGATATAATCCCTTTAGCCTGTAAAAATTGTTGGAATTTTGTAGAGGTATATTTGCCTCTGGAGTTCGAGCGAAGGATTTTAATGGAGATAGAAAAGTGATTTTCAACGTAGGCAAGGAAAGTTTGAAAGGTGTGAAAAACTTCAGATTTAGAATGTAAAAAATATATCCAAGTAAAGCGACTGTAATCATCAACAAATGTAACAAAATATTTAAATTGAGAATGAGACAATACTGGTGCGATTCCCTAAACATCACTATGAATGATATCAAAACATTTTGAAGCAAGAGCATTATGCAATGGAAAAGGAAGAGCTTTACTTTTACCCATCTTACAACTAGTGCAATCAAACGACACATCAATAAGTGAAACTTTATTAGATTTGAACAACGGAGAAGTTAACAAAAACATCAAAGTCTTAGAATTGGGATGCCCCAATCTATTATGCCATAATTAGTGTTTATTGAAACCAGAAGCACACAAAAAAGCAGCCACAAACTTATTCCTATCTTGTGTTAAAAATTGAAGTAGAAAGAGACGTCCACACTTAGGTCCCTTCGCTATTACTTTCCCCGACAGTTGATCCTGTATAACACAACCAGAATGAGAAAATGAGATAGAGCAATTATTGTCTATAAGTTGGCCAACATATAACAGATTTGTGGTTAAGTTGGGAGCAAGCAACACATCTTGCAAAGGTAAAGAATGTGAAACAGTACCAATAGCAGTAATAGGAAGACTTCCCCTATCGGCGGTATTGATTCGGAGGCTTCCATCGTAAGGCCTTATGGTAGATAAATTGTCAGAGGAGAAGGTCATATGATTAGAGGCCCCCAAGTTAAGATACCAAGTAGAGGTTGAATGGGTATTACCTGAAACACCGAGAGCAGAAAATGCATTCACAATCATCTGTTGAACCATTTCAGGATTTAAGGAGGGAGTAGATGCAGATGCGTTGATCATAGCAGCTGAGGCATTGGAAGAGACGTCGGTGGTAGCAAGGTGAGCTGTCTGAGGCTGATGTTGAGGTCGCTTTCGACATTCTGGAAGAACATGGCCCTTTTTCTTGCAGTAGGTACAAAATTTTGTAGGACATTGAGTAGCAACATGACCATATTTCTGGCAACTATAACACTGCACTTTGCTCATATCCCGACCGGGGAAGTTTCCTCTGGCAACATAAGCAACATTGATGGGCCTTCGAGAGGTATTCTGTCCAAGTGAGATTTGAGTGGCAAGACGCTGCTCTTCCCGGAGAAGTTCACTCAGATATGTTTCGATTGTGGGTAAAGGCACCCGACTCATAAGATTGGATCGAATAGCTTCAAATTTGCCTCGCAATTTCATTAAAAACTGGTCCCGTTGACTCATCTTGTGGATTCCTTGAATGGTGACTAAAGAGGAGCCAGAAAGGTCAGCATAGATAATCTCAGAATAATCTGTCCATAAACTAATAAATTGGGAATAGTAATCTTGGACAGTCAGAGTCCCTCGTGTAAATTGGAAGATCTCATGTTCCAAGTGAAATCGGCGTGCGGCGTTTTCTTGCTGATAAATTAGTTTCAGATAATCCCACATTTTCTTGGCTGTTCTATAGGGTCTGAGATAAAGGATAAATTGGGAATCAACAGATCCCAGAATCCAACTCATAATTTGAGTATCCTTGGTCTCCCATTTTGAATCAGCCGTTGCCTCAGAAGGTCTAGCATCGGAGCCATCAATATGACCCCATAACGCTTTACCTTTAAGGTAAAGTTGGAGTCGAAAAGCCCAAGAAGAGTAGTTCTTTCCATTAAATTTAATCAAAGAAATATCACTCTTTTCCATTTCAGTAAGGCAAGAAACAGTATTGAAAGATATCAGTGTCTAACACTGAATGGCTAGCAAAACAGTGTGTTATGCACACGAGACACAAAAAAATGAGCCCATGCGACCACAAATTTTGTGGAAGAATGAAGATGAGTGACCCACTGATGCAGTAAACTGAGGATCAAGGCGAACAGTGATGCACGTATGAAAAATACCCTTCTAACAAAAGCAGTTTGAGCACAATCTATCTACAATCAAGAAATTCCGACAACTGTGATGAAATCAGAGGCACAAAACAAAAAAAACCACAAATCGGAATAATAGGCCTACCTCTGTATATCAAAAAAAATTCTGAAAAATTACCAAAATACTCAGGAATATCAGGCGACCATACTGGAGTATATACTAAGAATCATCCTAATGATCATAGGTGGGCCACAAGTGATCAGACGTGATTAGAAGAGGCTGTAACCTTCTAATTTGATCTGGAAGACTGAGAACAGATCCTGGATCTGTTAGACTTCACGAGAGTGCAAGCTACCACTCTAATCAGGTCTAAAATCCTTCCCTATCTCTGTCGACAAAGAAGGACTGATGAAGAAATCCTGCCACGTGAGAGATGATGAACGTTGGACTTAATACCATCCTAAGAAATGAACCCAAGAGCAAGAAAGTAATACAAGATATTTTGTAATGAATTGCTTGCCTTGGGATATTGATCTTCATCCCCTTTTATAATCACAACTTGCCTTGTTTACAGCTTAAGTTATGCTAATCATAATAATTTACAGCAATCACTATCTAACACAAAAGGCATCTAATTATGTACAATTGATTCTCTTGACTAAGTCTACCCACATGTGCTTAAATGTATATTGGATCAAGGCCCATTAGATATTAACAAGAAGCGTTGACCTCTTCTTGTGCCTTTAACAACTCTTATATAAGCATGTGTAACAGTCCTTGATTCTCTCTCTGTCAATCACTTGTACTCACTACAACAAAATGCAGATTTGCCAACGAAATTTGCCAACGCAGTCTAAACATGTCGTATAAAATGCGTTTAGCTGACACATCACCGCGTTGGCAAAGGATTCCTTGATGCTCTCATGTAAACGTCGGAATATGTCGTCGAGAAATAGGATGGCGCCATCTGGGTTTTGGAGGGAAACTTCTCCCAACATGAAATTACTTATTACCGATTCATTACAACGTCGGGAAATAAGTTTAATTAAGCTGACGCTGTGAATGCATCGTGCATTATGAAATCATATTTGCAGACGTTGTGATTGCGTTGGAGAATACACCCTAACGACAATTGCCGAGCTAGAGATGCGCATTGGGGAATGTCTTAAAAGAAATATATCCTATTTGCTCTCTCGTCTCAGTCTCTGCCCTTTGTTTCTCTATCTCATCTCTGTCCAAACCTTTTGTTTCTCCTCACCATCAACACAAGCCCATCTCCACATCCAGATGGCGCCATCCTCTTCTCCGACTAAGCATTCTTCTTCGACTAAGCAGAAGCCCCTAGTCTTGTGCTGCCTTTGATGTTCAAAATCGAAACGGAGAAGACAGAGGCGAGCCACAACCCTTTTGTCGTTATCAATCAGCACCGTTTATGGATCTCAATCCCTATTGTCGTTGTCGATCAGCACCGTCTGCGGATCTCAAACCCTATTGTCGTTGTCGATTAGCGCCGTTTGTCTATCAGCACTGTTTGTGGATCTCAAACGGCAGAAACTCAATCTCCTCTTTGTTTCTCCTCACCGTCAGAAGAAACCAATCTCCATCGTCATCCATCCATCTACCCATCTCCACCATCCACCACCGCCACAACCATCCCCTTCCCACAAACCAACCCCAGCCACCATAGTCTCATTCTCGACCCCTTCCCTACCCACAACCACGAAGCTCACTTCTGCAAGACCCCTTACCCTACCCATAATCCAGAGCCCTTTTCATCTTTTGAAGCCCCATGGCCACTGTTAAACTCTGAACACATTTGACCCATCGGAAACCCCATTGCTCTTGGACAAGAAACGAGTGGACTCTGTTGCAGGTTGACATCTTCTTCTTCCTCTCCTCCATCGCTCTTGTGAGTTCCATTTTTTTTCTCTTTCTTCAGCTTTCTGTTTGGGTGTTTTGAGCATTGGGTTTTACATGCTTGGTATGGGTTTTCTTCTATGATTTTGCCTTTTGGTTGATCTGGGGTACTTTGGATTTCTCTTCTTTTTCTCATATATTGATTGTTTTGAGGAGAAACTATCTCCTGAATCTTTCCTTATGTGAGATTCTGTCCGGTTTTTAATACTATAATGGTGTTTATCTGATATGTTGCTAATATATCTGTGCTTCAGCTCCAACATCAGATTGGGTCTGTTTAATTTCTTCTCCACAAGTGCAATTTCATCATATTTTCTTGGTTTTGTTCTAATAATCTAGGTATTGCAGGTAGTCATTGATCTCAATGGTTTCCGGCCTCGTTTAGCTGAAAACCATTTTCTAGTATTTATGAATTGCATCCTCCAAAGAATCCGTGTCTTCATCCAGTCATTTTCTGTTGTCTTCCTCCACTGGTTCTCTGTGTTTTCTTGAAAGAGCCTCTTCAGATTGAATTGATTTACTCATTGTAATAAGAAATTGTCATCAGCCCAAATTCACATTTCGCAATCTCATCCTAGAGTCATCAATGTCCCCAGCGATAAGGCAGCGCCCAAATTCCGGTTCCGATGAAGAAACTCAGCATCTGATGGATCAGAGGAAAGAGAGAAGGATGCTCTCCAATCGAGAATCTGCAAGGAGATCTAGGATAAAGAAGCAGAAGCACTTGGATGATCTCATAAACCAAGTCACTCTGCTGAAGGCTGAAAACAATCAGATCTTGACAAGGATTAATGTTATAATGGAGAATTATGATGCAATGGAAGCAGATAACTCAAATTTGAGGACCCAAGTGGAGGAGTTGACAGAGAGGCTGAAGTCTCTGAACTCTACTATTCATTTCTTAGAAGAGTTTAGTGGGATGGCCATGGATATTCCTGAAATACCAGATCCTTTGCTTAGGCTGTGTCAGCTTCCTTGCCCTTTAGAGACTATTATGTCTTCTGCAAACATGCTTGAGTGCTGAAAATTATCTATATTTTCTGGGGAGAACGACAATTTGGCGCCTTGTTTATTCCTCTCTTGGGCTCATCACTTGGTTTTTTTAGTATTGGGTGTTGGAGTACTTTCTATGTGTGTTGAGCTGAAAATGCATACAATTTGTTCCTTTTCTTCTTTATACTTTTTCATAATACTATTGTTTATGTAGTAGTTTATATGATTTATCTGTGCATGGTAGGAGTTCCCAAACTCTTTTGTGGTGTTTTTTTTATGCGTATTATGGAGTATTTCTGATTTTCTTATTGGCATTTTGACTCAACCTGTGTGATATGAACCTGAACGCCTTCAAGTTGTGCTGCCAATACTCAAATTCTTTTTGCAGAGTGTTAGTAATTAATTTGGCTTTATTCTCTTTCCTCAAATTGTTATATGGTATGTTAAGAAGAGGAGAGAGAGAGAGAGAGAGAGAGAGAGAGAGAGAGAGAGAGAGGGATTCTATGTTCCATGTATGGGGATTTTGGTCATGACTTGGTTCGAGTGTATAAATAGAACTCTTAAGTAATATTCTTTCCAAGATATTTTATAAAATTATGGTGTTCCCAACTGTATATATTTTTATAAAACTATGGTGTTTCCAACTGTATTTAAGGTGTGTATACTTTTGGGTTTCATAGTTATGTCCACTCTCTTAGCTAAAAAACAAAGTCCCACATGGGGCATTAGAGTGTGAGTTGTGTGAGTTACTTGGGTCGGCTGTTTACTCAAAAGCCATGTACACTTTGGGTTCCTCAGTTCATTTCTCTCTCTAAGTAAAATAAAAACCTGTAAATTCTAAATTCTATTTTCTTTATCTTTTTATTTTTTTTGGAAAGTTGAGAATTTATATTGTCAACTTCACAAAAAAATTATATATACATACTCTATTTTAGGATTTTCACTTATTAAATAGAGCATTAATGAGCTTCCCTTGAGCTCTTATAGTTTTTTTGAAATCTCATATTCTTATAAGGGCCGAAAAAAAAATGAAAAGCTTTGAAGGAGGTGCTACAAAAATCAATTTACTTGCCATGCTTTGGAGGCAATGTATGCTAGTTGAATTCTGTATTGCTCTTTCAAATCAGCCAGCACCTCTCCCATGGAATGATCTAGAGGTCGTGATTAATAAATTAATAGGTTGTAGTACATCTTTTTCTATTTCTTTTATAGCATAATTACAAAATTTTATTTAAAAGGAAAGACAGGTGAAAATCAAGTTATAAATTTATTTATGAATTAATAGGCTTTTTTTTCTAGTGTGCTTGCACTAGTTGTTAAAATCCATTGAGATGAGCTTAACCTCCTACCCTTGGCATTAGTTTAAAATTTAAAAATGACTGAATCATAGTTTTTCTAAAAATATTTAAATGAAGAGAACTAATTCTATGACTATTATCTTGGTAAGTCTGAAATCTTTTTTAGCTTTTCTGTTATTTTCAATTAACATGTTTCTAACTTGTTTATGTTTAGGATGTTTGATGCACAAAGTGATGTTTCTGTTTTTTAGATATTCTGATGAAAAGAGATGAGAGCAGTTTCATATAAGGGCAAGTGGGTGATGGGGTGATCTTGAATGTGATTAGCTTATTGATTAACCCTTGTTAAAATATGGACAAGGCTTGGACGACATTGGATAGTCAAGATCCCAAGGTGAGAATTGGTTGGGAGTATCATGAGGGGGTGAAATCATTTATTGAATTTGCAAAGGTAAATGCACGGGATGCTACTAAGATATGGTGCCCATGTAGGGTTTGCAAGAACAATCGTAGGTATGACTATGAAACTGTGAACTTTCATATCTGCCGTTGGGGTATGCAACAATCCTACAAGACCTGGATCTACCACGAAGAAACAATACCTCCTATAGATGAAGTTATTGAATTGGAACATGGGGCTGAGAGTGAATATGAGGATCAGGATGAATATCCAGAAATGATGGAAGACCATTACATGGGAACTCACACCAACGTTGAGGGCATCCAGAGTAACGCGATACATCACTTTGAAAGGATGTTGGATGCTTCTTAGCGCCCTCTTTACCCGGGTTGCTCTCCAAATAACACTTTGCTGGATTTTGTTGTTAAGATGATAGAGCAAAAGGTAGAGGGAAAATGGAGCAACAAGTCGTTTAACAATTTGATGCAGATACAGAGGGCAATCCTGCCAGACGGCAATCTTGTTCCTGAATCAATTTACGCAACGAAGAATATACTGCGTGATTTGGGATTGGGATATGAGCACATTGATGCTTGTCAAAATGATTGTGCTTTGTTTTGGAAGGAGAACGCAATTTTAGATAAATGCCCAGCATGCGGGGAGTCTAGATACAAGCTAAATGATGGGAAGGGCAAGAAGATCCCTCATAAAGTTTTATGTTACTTCCCATTGATACCGAGGTTACAGAGACTTTACATGTCCAGAAAGACTGCCACACACATGAGATGGCATAGTGAAAAACGCAAAGATGATGGGATAGGTAGGCATCCGGCTGATTGTGAGGAATGGAAGGATTTTGATAAAGAGCAACCCGATTTTGCAGGGGAGATTTTGCATCTGTAAGCCCTTCTCCACACCATCTGAAAATCAGTCCACAAAAAGTAGAATTTCAGTAACTTTTTTTCCACGCTTGCTGCTTCAAATAGCAAACCACCATGTCTACTAGAAGTGACCAAGCATATAAAGGCAAGATTTACTGATCAAATTGGGTATCCACATGAGAACGTTCAAGAAGAGCTAGCACATTCTCAGAAATAGTTACAAAGACCAGTATGATCCTTCAAGGAGGGTCTAGACGATTTCACAACGAAGATTGCTTTAATTTTTATGCCCACCAATCACAAAAGTTGGAGAGCATAGCCTATTCAATTGGTGTATGATTCAAAAGTTTGTGGGAGGCTACATTTATTGAATGTTAAGCGCCCTCACGATACTCCCAACCAAAACTACAGGGAATTATAAGGCTATTACCAGTCCATTAGTGTTCTTGAAGTAATGCCTCCACAGGGGCCTTCGTTTCTCCTGCCCACCTAAGCTCCCATACAGTGAATATGACTTTTTTATATTGAACCTTCTCTACATTGAAACCTACATAGCAGATGTAGAAAATTAAAAACACATTCATTTTGTAGTATGGAAAACATACATTTATATAGTATCATCATCAAAATCATTATCTCCCAACTATCTTGAGATGTCTGAAGTTAGCCATTAAAAAAAAATTTAGACAGAGGCATTGAGCAATGTTTTCAGACCTTCTTTTACATTCTCTTTTATGTTCTTTTATCTTCTATTTTAGACCATTTTTTGAAATTGTTGATAATGTTTGGTATTTATTTTTCTTATTCAAACTTCTAAAGAGGCCACACCTAAGCTTGTTCTTCAGCTCATGAATATGAGGGGACTAACAATTTTGCAGGTCAATAGCCGTCTTAAAGTTTACATTTCTACAGATGTTTTGACATATGAAGAGTGACTTTAACAGACAAAGAGGTCTATTCACAAAATTAAGAAGAGAAAGGTTGCCTTCTCTTTTTTTTTTCTTGTATTATTGTTTGCAAGCTATTGAGATTTGTTGACCTTGAAGCTATAGAAAGTAGCAATCTTCTTGGTAGTTGTCTTTCTCTTGGATTTCTTCTCTCAAAGGATTCCTTGGGCCACCTGAATGACTTCTAGAGTATCTCCTAGTGGCAGGTTAGTTTCAGTCCCTTGCTTGGCCATGCCTTTAAGAACCAAACCTTTAAGAACCTTTAAGAGTCCCCCAACAAAATCAGGTGATCGAGGATCTGCTAGGGAAGAGGGTTGCGAGGAGGCAAGGGTACCGCTCAAGGGGCCCATCATCATCTTCCTCCAGTATTTCGATGGGGTATGAGATGATTAGCCTACGACAACAGCTAGCCGGTTCGTTGAGAGCACATGAAAAGTTGCGGCGAAGGCATGAAGAGTCTCAGAAGCAACTGCAAGATCAGGTAACTACACAAGTTCAGATGCAGAGTCAGATTAAGATGCTGCTTTCACAGGTTGGTATAGACGATTTGGGCTCCTCCGAAAACTAGAAATTTGTTATTAGCATGGGCCCCTCCTCTGATCAATTTATTTTGTTGTTGAGTGACCATGTTTTATGGTCTATTTTGGATGTTTGATGATGACAGGACTTTGTTTAAGATTTATTTTACATTACCTCTTCTGATATAGGATTATTATTTTTTATGGTACGATTTGTTTGTGGTTGGTTTTAAATGGATAATGACTCCTTGTGTTTTATTGTTGCACAATGAGTGTGTGGTTGTTGGTTTATCAATGTTTATGGTTGTACAATGTTAAATTCATATTTGAACAAGATATTTTTTTAAATTATTTTATTTAATTAATAAGAAAACCTATTTCCCGATGAACTACATGTATCGCCAAAAAGGGAAGATAAAATTTTATTTATAAATGCCCGATGTTTTGGTTTGCATCATTCAAGATATTTCTTGATGCTTATATATGTTGGTATATTATTACCGATATACTTTATATGTCGCCAAAATGGAGGCTAATAGATTATAAATAACTTAATTTTAAATCCCGACTAGCAAGTGCGTCGTCAAACACATTTACCGACGCTGTTCATCACATTGGAAAACATATTCTCGACGCTATACTGCGTCGGCAATGACCTGCCGCAGAACGCTATTCTTTACTATTCTGCCGACGTGGTGGCATTGCCGATGTTGTCACCGACGCAGTGCTGCGTCGGTGAAAAGGCTTTTTATTCCCGACGCTAGACGTTATTGCGTTGGGAATTGATTTGCCGGCATCTAGTTCCCGATGTGGTGCCAACGCAGTGGTATGCGTCGGAAAAGTTGTTAACGACGCGGTTTTTTAAATGGCCAACGCAGTAGATGCGTCGGGAAAACCCCTTTTTCTTGTAGTGACTGCTTATCCACAAGCATATTATATGATAGACTCTTGCAGACAGTATGCAAGACAGTCTTCTTTTCACCTTCAAAATATTTTGCATGCTCCAAATATCTCTCATAATTTGTTATCCAGCAGTCAATTAACCAAGGATAATGATGTGTTCTTTGAATTTCATCGTGATAGTTTTTTTTTTTTTTTTTTTTGTCAAGGATCGGAGCATGGGTACCATCCTCCATCGTGGAATGATTAAAGACGGGCTTCATCTCAGAGAAACTGCAAAAGGGACTACGTCACCTTCATCATCAATTTTTGCATTCCATAGTTCAGTAGTTTCTTTGGATGTCTGGCATCAGAGGTTAGGCCATCCGGCCTCTCCTATTGTTTCCCGATTTTTAAAAAATAATGGTTTCCCATATACCAAGTTTGATTTTAATAATGTACATGTTTGCTCTGCGTGTCAACTAGGCAAGAGTCATAAATTGCCCTTTTTCCTATCTTTTTTCGTTTCTTTACTTTCTTTTTAATTGATACATTCTGATATATGTGGGGACCTGCCCCTGTTTCTTCTACCAATGGTTGACGCTATTATATTAATTTTATTGATGATTTGAGTAAATTTACATGGGTATTTCCTATGGTGAACAAATCTAATGCCTATGATGTGTGTATCTCATTCAAGATGCATGCTGAGAATGTCTTCGCTTGTAAAATTAATTTCTACAAATTGATGGTGCGTGAATATTTAAATCCTTTTTCATAAAATTTTCTATGCTCTAATGGCGTTGGTCATTGCTTCTCATGCCCCTACACTCTAGAATAGAACAAAGCTGTGGAACACAAGCATTGCCACATTGTTGAAATGGGGTTACTAAGGATGGCTCACGCTCCCGTTCCAATTCATTCTAGGGATTATGCCTTGAAACATCGGTTTATTTAATAAATCATTTACCCACTGAAGTCCTTAATTATAGTTCTCCATGGGAGTTTATTTTTCAACCAAAACCTAATTTTTCCTCTCTTTGTGTCTTTGGCTGCGCAAGTTATCCATGGCTACGACCTTACGCCTCTCACATGTTAGGTTTATGTCTTATATTCCGGTTTAGCCGGATCGGTCGTCTGGTTTAGCCAGAACCGAGACTCAGGGTTAGGGGTATTTTAGTCATTGTGTATGGGTTTTCTTGGTGGCCAAGAAAGCGGGAACTATATATATTGATGTATTGTAACCCTAGATCCTGAGGGGGATTGAGATGGGATCATAGTAGATGAGTTCTCTCCTCCCGTGGACGTAGGCATGGTTGCCGAACCACGTAAAACTGTTGTGTCATGTGTGTGATTGCTTGATGGTGTGATTGCTTGCGTAGATCGTGGTAGATCCGTGGATCGCGGGTAGTTTCGTTGCGCCACTCGTCCCAACATCACAAGCTTCATTTTCACTCTGCTAAATGTGTTTTTCTTGGCTACTGCCTTGGTTATCGTGGTTACCGCTGTTTTAAGTCTGTCTACTGGAAAAATTATTATCTCACGCCATGTTGTTTCCGACTCTGTCTTTCTCCTTTTCTCAAGTTTATCTCCAGCCCCGCCCTACTGTGCATGCTAATATTCCCATTGGTCTACCACCTCTGCTTCCCTTTTGGTCTTCATCTGCTATGCCTACCACACAAATGCCTCCGCGCAACCATACCATGTTGTCCTCCCTTTAAAGACTATCACAGCCAGCACCAAAACACATATGAAGCATCCCACATCCAATGAGCAGTCTCTTTATGTTGCTACCTCCTCGTCTGTTGTTCAGCAACTCCCTGCCATACAATAGACATATCCACTGCAGTCTCATTCACAACAACCTGATACAAGGTAGTCCTCCAAAACCTAGTTGGTCCCAATGTACACACCTGCTGCAATTGCTCCTCAGTCCACTGACGTTGCCACTGTTGCTTTGTGCTCAGATGTTGCTGCCTTGGGTACCTCCGCAGTTTAGAGACCTATTTCTGCTATACCCAAAACTTCATCACGTCTCATGATTACCTGATCCAAAGATGGCACTAGCAGACTACAGGCTTGTCATTGTACACAATACCCAATTATGGGTCTTTTTGATGCACATACTCCACTTGAACCAAGTTGTTTTCTTCACGCAAAGAAAGACCCACGTTGGCGATATGCCATGGCTGATGAATACAATGCTTTAATTTCTAATGGCACATGGGTTCTTGTTCCACCTCAGCCCCATCAAAATGTCGTTGGATGTGAATGGGCAGTTTGCATCAAACGCAAAGCTGAGGGCTCTATAGACTGTTACAAGTTTCCCCCTGTCACAAAAGGCAACAATCAACAAGGACTTGACTATGATGATACTCTTAGTCAAGTTGTAAAGCTGTTAAGGTTTGTCTGTTGTTATCTCTAGCTGTATGATCGTTTAATTGGCCAGTTAAGCAACTAGGTGTAAAGAATGCATTTCTTAATGGGATATTGCACAAAGATGTTTTTATGCAACAACCATCTGGGTTTGTGGATCCTTCTCTTCTGCATCAAGTGTGCAAGCTGCGCAAGACTATTAATGGTTTGAAACAGACCGTTCGGGCTTGGTATCAACGGTTTAGTTCCTTCATGAACTTGGCTTCCTGGGCTCCAAGGCTGATACATTATCATTTATTTATCGGCTTCATTCATCTCTGATTATCATTTTAGTCTATGTAGATTACATAATCTTAATAGGGAATGATACGGCTAAAATTGATTCTTTAATTGTCTCCTTAAACTATGAATTTGCAATGCCAGATCTAGGCACACTACACTACTTCCTTGGTATCCAAAGTTAAAAGGCTAGCTGGTGGTCTCTTCCTCTCGCAGTCCAAATATATTCTGGATTCTTCTAAAGAAAACTTCCATGGATGGTGCCAAGCCTATCCAAACACCTGTTGCATCTGGCTACAAACTCTCCTTGTTTGATGGCACTCCACTTAAAGATATCACAAGATATAGGCAAGTTGTGGGCGCACTTCAATACTTGGCCATGATCCAACCCGATAAATCCTTCGCTGCTAGTCAGGTGTGTCAATTCATGTATCTGCCAATGACAAGTCACTAGACCGCAGTCAAACGTGTCCTTCGATACCTCAAGGCAATCATCTCTTATGGAATTTTTCTACATCGATCATCATCTCTGCTTATCTCTGCATTCTTTGATGCTTATTGGTCTGGAAATCCAGATGATGGACACTCAACCAACAGTTAACTGCATTTTTCTTGGCCGAAACTTAATATCTTGGAGATCCAAAAAGCAACCCACAGTTGCTTGTTCAAGTACTGAATCAGAGTACAAAGGGTTGGCTAATACTATTGCTAAACTTTTGTGGATAAAGACTCTACTTGGGGAAATCGGCATCCTCTTGGACAATGCCCCAGTTCTATTGTGTGACAATTTAAGTGCAGTTTATCACACAGCAAATCCTATTTTTCATGTGAAGGTTTTTTGGAGGAGAGATCTTCTAAAATGGATTAATGTAATCAATCTCAATCAATCTCAATATTATGTGTGCAAACAATCAACCACGCAGCGAAAATAAATCAAACCATAAGCACACATCACAAGAAGACACAAATTTTACGTGGAAACCCAAACAGGAAAAAAACCACGATAAAAAATCAAGTACTATGAATCATACTACAGTTACAAGAGAATACTCACAACTCTTATCCAGTTGCTCCTCAACCTAAGGACCTTATGATTCCCTTGCACAGCTCCCTACTGCAACGACCCCCTGCCGTTCTCAGTGACAGATCCAAGACACCTAGATGCCTTCTAGATGTTGTACTTGACTCCCCAAAACAATCTTCTACACTCAGAGAAGTAGAAGACAATGATCTCCAGAGCAGAACTTCAGCCCTTCAACTCTACAATGGAAGAACTTTAGAGAAGGTGATCTCCAATAACAATCTTCTTCTTAGAATATTGAGATCTGTGTTCCTCACCTTAGGGTTGAGAGAGAACCCTCTTTTATAGCTCCAAATTCGTGCCTCATAAGTATAATACGATTAGGAAAGGAGTTGGCATCAAACAGGTAAGTTTCCTTTCAATTCGGACTAAAAAATCTCAAATCGGCGCACTTTCTGCACTTGCCCGACCAATCTAATAAATTGCCAGACTGGTCGGATTAAGGTTCTGTCTGGGTGCAAATTTCAGCATTTTTCTGCAGATTTCCGAAGGCCATAACTTTCTCGTTTCAGCTCCGATTGAGGCAATTTGGGCCTCCATGGAATCCTCTCAAAACGGCTTTCCAACGGTAGGTCGCATGCCCATATCCGATGCTCAGTTTGTGAGATATGACCTTTTTAATCCATGTTGTCAGTAGAAAACCACTTTAATTTGTTGCGTTTTCTTTTATTTCTTCACTTCAGTACATCCGGCGACTCAAACCATTATCCATACTCAATAATATGTAAAATACAACACTAATAGACTCAAGTTTTGTCCAACCCATGAATTTGCCAATACAAAAATACTTACATCATGTGCACACAAAACATGTAGAGGTAGACTTTCACTTCATTCGTGAACGTGCTGCTTAAAAAGAATTGGATGTTAGATTCATTTCCTCAAAGGATCAAATTGCTGATATATTGACAAAAGGATTATCCTCAATGCATTTTAAAGTTCTGTGTGACAAGTTGACCATCGTTTCACAACCGCTTAACTTGAGGGGGAATATTGGAGATAAGAAGTTTTAACCTGTTCTTGTGCCTTTAACAACTCTTATCTAACCCTATGTGACAATCCTTAATCCTCTCTATCTGAATCACTTGTAATGCTTATCCACATGCATCTAAATATATGATAGACTCTTGCATACTGTAAGCAAGAGAGTCTTCCAATTTAGAACTTTAAACTCTATTAGGGATGTTAAGCAAGATGGTTGGAGGCTTATGGGACAATAACAAAGGAGTGAGATTAGAAGACAATCTTGGAAGGTGAGTAACAATGGGATCCTCAAAACAATCAAACTAATGAGGGTTGCATAAAGCTACATAGGCTTGGCCTAATTTGTTAGTATCCCAAGTGTAATTACTGCGCTTGTATCTTAGGTCCTTGGGGCTAGCAGCTAGAACTAATTCATTGAAGTCCCTCACAGAAGTTAGGTAGGGGCGACGAAAGCTCACTTACTCATAGGCACTCAAAATTGCATTAAAGTCGCCAATCACAAGCCAAGGCCAATGGGTAGTAGAGGTTTGCACAAGTTCCAAAGTTCTCTCCTTATTCTATAGTTTTTGAGGCATATGAAGGTTTTGGGGTGGTCCCAGATTTCTAGATTGCAGTTCAATTTACATATATGCAACGGAAGAATAATCAAACTAGCAAACAAAATCAGTCAACCACACAAGTTGAAGACAAGTAGGTTTTTAACGTGGAAAACTCTAATGTGAAAACCACGAGCCCTCCCAGACTAGCAAAACCAATCACCAATTTCGAACAGTTACAAGATATACTCACAACCCTTTTCAATTACTCCCTTGACCGAAGGATGTAGTTTTCGTGCCATATCCTTGCCACGGCAGTCCCTCGTCGTCATTGCTCTCTGCACTTGATCCAATCACGTTGAATCCACACGATAAACAATTTTCCACGAAGAAGTAGAAGCACCAAACTCTATAACTCAAAGTTTCACAATCTCTCCATTGGAAGTTCTAGAGAAAAAGGTGATCTCCAAAGTGTAATCTCCACTTAAAATAATGAGATTTGTACCTTAGGGTTGAGGGAGGAACCCTTTAAATAATCCAAAATTCTTGCCTCATAAGGATAGTCATTGTAGAACTCAACTTACTAATCGTAACACAAATAGGAAATAATTCCATAACAGGAATGTGGGTTTCTGCCGCTAGCGCGCTTGAGTGTAAGTGAGCGCCCACTCAAGCATGGTTTTCATTCATCCAACTATTTTTTGATCCATCTATCAGGCTTGAGTGTGGTCTTTAGGGGCTTGAGTACAATCGCTTCTGTCTAGGCCCTCTCGAGCGCGTGAGGACTGTTTTCTGATTTTTTCAATTCACCTCTTTTTGCGACACAAACGATAGTCCATTATAAAGAAATCAAATACAATTTAATGTATCTAAAGTTTTGTCCAACCTATGAAATTGATAACACTCAAAATTCTTAGAATCTCCCCCTTTAGAAATTCATGAATAAAGCTTCCTATAGATTCAATTTACCTAAAAATAAAGCCAAAATTACAATAGGCACATTGAGTTGTAAAAAACTATATGTACCATCAGCTATGTATCAATTACTAATTGACTACATTAATCTTCAACTTTTTGAATCTTCATATTTCCCCCTGAATACCTCATTCTCCCCTTTTTTGTCCATAATTTACAAAGATAATGATGTTAAAATGCATCATATTTTCAATCAAGATCCAGTAGTATCTCCTCCTTAATTGTCACTTCCCCTTAATGATATCCTCGTAGCCGCTGGCGGTGGGAGCTTGATCACCTTGATCAGAGGTGTTTAGACTTTGGTACCCAAACTTTTGAATTCAAGAATTTCAAGATAGTGTGTACCAACACATTGGGTAAATCATCTTTCTCAACCCAAATAGCTTTTGTCTTGACTTATAGCTCAGACATTTACTTCCTCCATTATGTATTTTTTGGCAAAGCTCTCAACTTGTTACAATAAGGTCGAATGTGCCGTTTAATTCTACAATGATGACATGTGGGTCTAACTTTAGGACTTGACCTATTCTTCTTCATTATATTCCTCCCAATATTATTTATGTGTGCAGCATGTGGAGCAGTTGATGCCAAAAGATTTAAAGCAAAACTTTTAATAGAAGTAATTTTACCTTTAAATTTTGAAGTAAATGCACCATGGTCAAAGTTAATACCACGTTTGTCATCAGGCCTTTTTTGATTGCACCAGATGTCAATGAGTGTTATCGAACCAGTGTTCATCTTGTCAAGCAATTCCTTCAATGCGGTTAGCTCTGACATTATCATCTTCAACTTACCATTCAAATCAACATTCTCACTTTGACAAGTTTGCAATTTTTTTTTTCAACTCTTCCATCTCTTGTGTAAATTTCTCAAGATCAACAGTTAGAAACTCAAACTTTTGTTCTACAACAGTCAACTTGTTAGCAAAATCATTTTGTATGATTATCTAAGAGTCGTACCTTATCATGAGGTTCAGCCAAGTTAATCTTCACTGAAGAAGTCTATTCCTCTGCAACTTGCCATTTGATTGCTACCTTCTCATTTATCTTGACCATCTTCATAGTTTTGCCATACAAAATTTGATATTCTGCCTTCCAATTGTGCTCATCCTCTAACTCATTATTATCATCATCAGAATCAGCTTTAGAAGAGACCAGTAAAGACATAGAATTAGACCTGACCATGAAAGTTATAAAATTTTCTTAGCTAGGAGCATAATTTTTAGTTTCAGGTTTGTCCTCCTCTCCATCAGAAGAATCACCATCCAATGTTAGATTGAAAACCTTTTTCATCATCATCTTTTTGTTGTCACAGTCAGTAGTAATATGCCCATAGCCTTGACATTCAAAACACTGAATTCTTTTAGAAGACTTCTTCTTTATAGATTTTGGCATATTTAAATCAGTTTTCTTCTCATTCATAAATCGCATGAATTGCATCATAAATTAGACGGCCACTTGGGGATCAATTTTCTCAAAATCAAAACACCTTTATTTGATTCTTTGGTAACTTTTAAGATAACTCCTCTTGACTTTACTTTCCAATCAACAATAAAGTTTACCTCAAAAGTATAAAGGTTTCCTGCCAAATCATCAACTTCGAGAGTCTTCGATCTACTATTTTTAAAAATTGCTACTACCTTGACATGATAACTATCTGGGAGAGATCAAAGTATTATTCTAACAATTTTATCTTTAGAAATTAGTTCCTCTAGATTCAAATATAAATTCACGATGTCAATTAGCTTGGCATAAGAGTCATCAAACTTTTCATCATCATCCTTTCTAAGGGTTTCAAAGGCAATAGTCAGGCTTTGCAACTTAGTCTCTTTAACCAAATAAGTTCCCTCATGAAATATTTGCAAGATGTCCCATGCCTCTTTTGTAGTCATGCAAGTAGAGATCTAATGAAATTTGGATGGTAATACTCCATTGTAGATTGAATTGATAGCCTTATTATTACAGTTGCAGGCATGTTTTTCATTTTTAGACCACTCCCCACGGTTTTTCACAAGATATCCTATTAGCAATAGCCGTGGGTAAAGAGTGCCCATTAACAACAATACGCCATACATCTTCATCTATAGATCTAAGTAAACCAAACATTCTAACCTTCCAGTATACATAATTACGCGATCCATCCAAAAGAGGAGGCTTGGTTGTAGATGTGCTTTCCTGGTTAAATTCCATTCTAAAAATTTCAAAGGATCTAACACAATAGATTTGTATAACCCGCTCTGGTACCAATTGAGGGCTTTGGGGGCTTTCAAATTTCTAGATTGCAGTTCCAGATACGTACGTGAAGCATAAGAATAATCAAACTAGCAAAGAAACGTAATCAACCATATAGGTATATGAAACACAAGTCTTTTACGTGGAAAACCCCAACGGGAAAAACTATGAGCCCTTTCGCACTAATAAAACCAAGCACTAATTTTGAACAGTTACAAGATATACTCATAACCCTTTTCAATCACGCCCTCGACTAAAACGTAGTTCTTCTTGTACAAATCCTTGTCACAGTAGTCCCACGCCGTGCACCACTCTCCGTGCTTGATCCAATTACCTTAAATCTGCAACATGAACAACTTTTTCCAAAAAAATAGAAGCAATAAACTCTAGAACTTAAAGCTTCCCAATCTCCCTAATGGAAGTTCTAGAAAAAAAAGTGATCTCCAAACTTAGAATGAGATCTGTACCTTAGGGTTGAGGGAGGAACCCTTTAATAACTCACAATTCATGCCTTAGAAGGATAGTTCTTATAAAATTCAACTTACTAATCCTAACACAAATAGGAAACAATTCTGTAATAAGAATTTGGGTTTCTGCCGCTGGCGTGCTCGAGCGTAGGTGAGTGCCCATTCGAGCACGGTATTCACGCATCCAATTATTCTGTAATTCGTCTATCAGGTTTGAGCGTTGTCTTTAGGGGCTTGAGCATAGTAGCTTCTATCTAGGCCCACTAGAGCGCAGTCTTTGTTTTTTTATTTCTTTAAGTCAGCTCTTCTGGTGATGCGAATCACAGTCCATTCTAAAAAACATAAAATACAACTAAATGTATCCAAATTTTTATCCAACCCATGAATTTGCCAACACTCAAAATTCTTAAAGCATAAATCATTGTTATGAGGGAATAAGACATAGTAATTGAATTATTAATGGAGACTGTGATGTGTTGGGTAGGAAAAGTCTGTGAGGGAAAGAGAGAGGGTTAAAAAGCTTTTAAAGAAGCACCACAGAGAGCTAACTGCAAGGAGTGATTATTAGAGTAAAAGTAGTCAAAGCCAGATGTTTGAAGGGATAAAGAATGGAAACAGTGGAAATGAGCCATGGGTTTAGAGAGGTAGATGAAGTTGGGAGAATGTAGTGAAACCATATGGTGAAGTGTTCTAATGGTAAGGGTATTACTAATACCTCTGCAGTTCCAATAGAGGACTTCAAACATTGGGAGGTGTAGTGCACGTGTGGAACCGTGAAACTTACAATTGACTATCAAGCCACACAGAAGAAGAGAGAAAACCACACTGGCGCAACCACGATCTACGATCGAAAAGAATAGATCAATCTCTCAAAGATCGAATCTATAATGGATTCCTGCCCTAAGACTCAAGCATAACCAAGAAACACATCATTAATGATGGGAAAACCCAATTCGAATATTAATTAATTGTCAAAGCATGAGCATCTACAATGAAGTCTCTCTTATTTATAGGGTAGTAAACTAATTCTTAGCAATGAAGACTTACTAATTAAAACAAAGTAATTTATAATCCTATAAAGCAAGAAATCAAAAATAGTAATAGGATAATTATAGAATGTGCTATAATAGCTCTCAGTCAATTAGGGCTATGGCTGAACCCACGGACCGAATTGACCCGTGGGTCAATTTTGGGCCCAGCTACCTTCTTGGGCCGAGTCCTTACTGTATCAACTCTCCTTGTCTTGAAAAAACTCAATTCCAACGAGTTAATAGCTTGATAATGTTTATAAAGACCTAGATTCAGGTGCTAGAAATTGGATGCAATAATCCAAGTAGCATCGAAGAAAGGGCGGCTTGGTCATCGGACAAGAAATTTTTGATAGCCTCCTTGACGAGTAGAAACAAGTTGATTATTAAGAACATCAGCAATTTTATCTTCAGGTGAAGGAGGAGCTGGTGAAAAAATTACATGTTCTTCAAAGGCTTCATCATTGTCATGGCCATGGTAGAGTGTGAGGTTTGCAACATTGAACATTATACTGATACCAAGATCTGAAGGTAATTCCAATGTATAAGCATTAGAATTGAGCTTCTTCAAAACTTTCAATGGTCCAGCATTTAGGGGATGTAGTTTCTTATTTGCTCTAGGTGGTAGCCTTTTTAGATGGATACGAACCATAACCATTTCGCTTTCAGAAACTCGAGGAAACTGCGACGCTTATCTGCATGAGCTTTGTAACTTTCATTGCTAGCAGCAATATGGCATCGAACTTCATCATGTATTTGCTGCATGTGCTTAACGAAGTTATTTGGGCCTGCTTCAAGAGGTAATGGAACAAGATCAATAGGTAAGTGCGGATGAACACCTGTGACTGCTTCAAATGGAGAGATGGCTATGGAATAGTTGGCAGAATTATTATAAGCAAACTCAACCATGAGTAGAACTTGATCCCATGTAGAAGTATTGTCGCGAACAAGGCACCTTAATATTTGACCAAGACTCCGATTAACGACTTTGGTCTATCTAACAGTCTAAGGATGATATGCAGTAGAAAAATGGAGTTTTGTCTTCGCTGTCATCCACAAAGTCTTCCAAAAGTAACTCATGAATTTGGTGTCACAATCTGAAATGATTGTCTTTAGATATTCATGAAGACGAATAATTTCCTCGAAGAACAATTGAGATACTTTGTAAGCATCGGCCGTTGTGTTGCAAGGGATAAAATGAGCCATTTTTTAGAAGCGATCCACAACAACGAAGATTGAATCCAATTTGCAAGCAGTCTTGGGCAAGCCTAAAACAAAATTCATACTGATATCTTCCCAAGGAACATTAGGAATAGGTAATGGCTAATATAATCCTGTATTCTTTTTGTTACCCTTGGTCAACTAACAGGTGCAACATCTTTTACAAATATTGATAACATTGAGCTTCATGCGCAGCAAATAATAATGATCATTCACAAGAGCAAGTGTCTTGTCACGTCCCAAGTGACCACGACAACCTCCTGAATGCAATTCACGAACAACATGCTTTCTAATAGATATAGCAGGAAGGTAAAATTTTGTACCTCAAAATAAATGACAAAATTATTTCCCACTAAGGTCGCCAATGTCACAGTGCTTGTACCACTGTATAAAATTCCAAAGCATATATAGAATGTTTGCGTTTGGCATTGGGAAGCTTTTTACTAAAAAATGCTACTGGATGACCTTTTTGGCTAAGAACTCCGCCAATGCCAACATTGGAAGTACCACAAGCAATTTCAAAAACTTTGTCAAAATCTAAAAGGCGCAAAACGGGTGCTTCTTTGATCTTTTGTTTAATTTTCTCAAATGCTTTTGGTGCTGCAATGCAGATGTCCATTTAAAGTCACCTTTTTCCATATAGTCGGTGAATGGGGCCATAATGCTATGAAGTCACGAATGAATTTTTAATAAAAGTAGTGAGTCCACAAATGAATTTAACTCCGCCAGTTTTTACTGCCGGTCCGAAGCCCAGGTAAAGGAGGAGGGTTGCGTTAGGAAGGTTGATATCCAGCGTAAAACTTTATCACAACCCAAACATAAATTCTGAGATAACAATTTTTCGTGATAAGGCTAGGGCGTTCCCCACTTTAAAAGGCGCATTGCAGCATCACCCGGCTGTAGTGAAAAGTGTGCAAGGGCTACCGCATGATTCTGGGCTAGTGCGGTTAAAAAAGTTAGTCCATGAGAAGAAGATGAGGAATAGGAAAATTAGACTTGCTACTTGGAATATAGGAACCTTAACAAGCAAGAGCATGGAGTTGGTTGAGGTAATGAAAAGAAGAAAAATTAGTGTGGCTTGTATACAGGAGATAAAGTGAAAAAGGAATAAAGTTAAGGAACTCACGGATGGGTATAAGCTTTTCTATACAGGAAAGAGTAATATAAGAAATGGAGTGGGTATAGTTGTAGATAAGGATTTAAAAGAAAAAATTGTAGGGGTAAAAAGGTTTGGTGATAGAATTATAGCAATTAAACTAGTGATAGAGGAATACACAATTCATATCATTAGTGCATATGCTCCCCAAGTAGGACTAGAGGAAAGTGTTAAAAGATAATTTTGGGAGGAAATAAATGATTTAATGCGAGAAATCCCAAATAGTGATAAGATTTTCCTTGGAGGGGATTTAAACGGGCATATAGAAATAGATAATAGAGGATATGAGGGAGTGCATGGAGGGCAAGGATTTGGAGAAAAGAATGAATTCGGAAACACTATATTAGACTTTGCAGTGGCATTTGATCTTGTAATAGCAAATACTTACTTTAAAAAGAGATATGAGCATTTAATTACTTATAAAAGTGGGAGTAATAGGAGCCAGATAGACTTTTTTTTAGTTAGAAAATAGGACCAATTGGCTTGTAAAGATTGCAAGGCTATCTCAGGAGAGAGTTTGACTACGTAACATAAGTTCGGAGTTTTAAATATTTGCATTAGAAATAGAAAGAGAGCGGTAGTAAGCAAAATGGACTTTAAAACAAGGTGGAGAGATTTGAAGGGGAAAAAGCAAATATATTTAAGGATAAAATTATTAAAAAGGGAGAATGGAATTTTGAAGGAAAAACTACAGTAATGTGGAATCAAATGGCAAATTGCATTAGGAATGTTGCAAAACAGGTACTTGGAGAATCAAAAGGAAAGAGACATTAATAAAGAAACATGGTGATGGAGTGTAGAAGTTTAGGAAGTTATTCAACAGAAAAGACATCGTTATAAAATTTGGCAGGGGACTACGAGTATGGAAAATTTTGAGTTGTATAAGAAGGCAAAGAAAGAAGTTAGGAAAGTAGTAAGTAGTGCAAAGTTCAAAGCATATGATGACCTTTATAATAAGTTGGGAACAAGAAAAGGAGAAAAGGATATTTTTAAGCTCGCAAAAATAAGAGAAAAGAAAAGTGGTGACTTAGATCATGTCAAATGTATCAAGGACAATGAGGATAATGTTCTGGTGAAAGACAATGACATTAAAGAAAGATGGAAGGAACATTTTTGCAAACTTCTAAATGAAGAATAATTGGGGGATACAAGAGTTAAGGGGATACTTCATCACTAGAGCATACTTTTCTCCATAAAATTGGAGGGGTGAAAATAAAGGAAGCATTAAAATGAATGAAGACAAGAAAGGCAACAGGCCCATATGGTATTCCGAGAGAGGTATGGAAATGCTTAGGAGAGGTTGGGGTGAGTTGGTTATGTAGGCTATTCAATAAGATACTTGTAATAAAGAAAATGCCGGATGAATGGAGAAGAAGCATTGTAGTACCTATATATAAAAATAAAGGAGATATACAAAATTATACCAACTATTGAGGGATTAAACTTATGAGTCATACTATGAATTTATGGGAGAGAATAATGGAGCAAAGACTGAGACGGAAGACCAAAATCTCTGAAAATCAATTTAATTTTATGCCAGGGAGATTAACTATGGAAGCTATCTTTTCACTTAGGCAATTAATAAAAAATTATCGAGCAAAGAGGAAAAATCTATACATGGTCTTTATCGATTTAGAAAAAGCCTATAATAGGGTATCGAGGAATTTAATTTAGTGGGTTTTGAAGAAAAGGAATATCCCCAGAGACTACATTGGAATTTTTAAGGATATGTATGAAGGAGCAGTAACAAATGTGAGAACCACATGTGGAGAAACGGGTGCATTCCCCGTGACTATAGGTTTACATCAGGAATCGACCTTAAGCCCTTATCTCTTTGCATTAATTATGAATAAGTTAATTATGCATATTCAGGAATAAGTACCATGGTGTATGTTATTTGCCGATGATATAGTATTGATGGATGAATCAAGAGATGGTGTAAATGCAAAACTTGAGAAATGGCAGGGGACATTAGAATCTAGAGGCTTTAAAATAAGTCGTACAAAGAAAGAATATATAAATTACAACTTCAACGGACAAATACAAAGTGTTGAAACCACTGTCAAAATTGAAACCCATGAGATACCACGTAGAGATTCTTTTCGGTACTTAGGCTCAATGATTAGTAAGGATAATAAGGATAAGGAGATTGATGAAGATGTGGAGCATATGATAAAAGCTTGATGGCTGAAGTGGAGACTACCTTTTGGAGTGCTTTGTGACAGACGAATACCAATGAAATTGAAGGACAAATTTTACAAGATAGTGGTTAGACCAGCTATGACATAAGGAGCATAATGTTGGCCAATTAAGAAGGCGCATATTCATAAGATGGATGTAGTGGAAATGAGAATGCTTAGGTGGATGTGTGGTAAAACTAGAAAAGATAAAATTAGATATGAATGCTTTCGAGAGCATTTAGGGTTAGCACCAATAAGGGATAAGATTAGAGAAACCCGTTTAAGATGGCTTGGGCATGTTGAGCGTAGGCCGATAATAGCACCGGTGAGAGAAAGTTTGGCTATACAGGTGGATGGCCTATCAAGAGGTAGGGGTAGGCCGAAGAAAACATTAATGGAGGTCATTAATTCAGATTTGAAAAAGTTTAACTTATCGAAGGATTTAGCTCACAATAGAATGGAATGGAGAAACAAAATTCATGTAACCGACCCCAACATAGTTGGGATAAGGCTTTGATGATGATGATGATGATGATGATGATGATGATGAGTGAGTCCATGAAAACTATGAACTTCAGTTAGAGTAGTCAGAAAAGGCCAATCAAGAATAACTTATACTTTAGAAGGATCCATCGCAATGCCCTTTGAAGAAACAACGAAGCCTAGAAAAACCACAGAGTTGCTCATGAAAATGCATGTTTTCAAATTGATATAAAACCGTTCTTTGCGAAGAAGTTGAAGTATCCATAAATGATCAAGATACCCTTCTCATGATTTGCTTTAAATCAAGATATCATCAAAGTAGATAACCACGAACTTTCCAATGAAAGGTTTCAAAAATTGGTTCATCACATGCATGAAAGTACTAGGAGCATTAGACAGTCCGAAAGGCATTATTAACCATTCATAAAGGCCATCGGTAGTTTTGAAAACTATTTTCCACTCATCACCTAACCTAATTTTGATTTGATGGTAGCCACTGCGAAGATCAATTTTTGAAAAAATAGAAGCACTAGGCATAAGATAAAGCATATCACCAAGCCTAGGGATAAGGAAGCGATGCTTTATAGTGATTTTGTTGATGGCACGACTATCCATGCACATACGCCAGCTTCAATCATTCTTTGGAGTAAGGAGAGCGGGTACTGCACAAGGACTTAGGCTTTCCCGATTATATCCCCATTGTAATAAATCATCCACTTGCTTTTTGAGTTCAACATGTTTAGACGAGCTCATCCGATAAGCACGCAAATTAGGAAAAAATTGCTCCAAGAAGCAAATTAATGGCATGTTGAATATCGCGCATTGGTGGCAATTTATGTGGAAGCTCACTAGGAATTAAATAAAAAAAATCATTAAGTAATGGAGTTACCTCATGGGGAATAGATAGCTTTGAATATACAGGGAATCTAGCACTTGTTTAGCCACCAAAGCATACATCACACCTTATTTTTTACTATAACTTCAAATTTGCCCATTGTAAAGATATGGGGCGATGCTTGAGGAGTTGCCTTCAATGATGAAAATGGGACTGTGAGGGGCCGCCATTGCATACGTATGCCATTCCAATTAAAAGAATAAGTATTATGGATCATGGCTGGGAATGGGGTTTTATGGGTTTCAAGGGATTTAAAGATGGGATTGGCATCGATTGAATTGAGGGATGTGGGTGGTAGTGGGTTTTGGGGTCTCGGGATGATGGTGGTGTTGTCGAGAGGGTTTTGTGGAGGGGTGAGGAGGGTTGGATTTGATTTTGGGAGTGACATGGTGTTTCGATGAACTAAGATGGTCTTAAGGATGACGATTAGGACTAAGATGATTAATAGTGGGTTGGCAGTGAGATGGAAATGATGGATTAGGGATGGCTGGAGCTGGATGGAAAAAATCCAAGAAGGACAAATGTCTCCCGGATGATCGTTTTTCGTCTTTGATACCAATTGGCGCAGCTACGATCCCCAATCAAGAAGAATAGATCAATCTTTAGAAGGATTGATCGAATCCACAATAGATTCCTTCCCTAAGGCTCAAGCATAACTAAAAAACACACCATAATTGAAAGGAAAAACCAATCCGAATATTATTTAATTATCAAAGCATGAGTATCTACATTGAAGTTTCTCTTATTTTTAGGGTAGTAAACATAATTCTTGGCAATCAAGACTTACTAATTAAAGCAAAGTAATTCCTAATCCTATTAAGCAAAAAATAAAAATAATAATAGGATAATTATAGAAAGTGTCACAGTAGCTCTTAGTCAATTAGGCCTATGCTGAACCTAATGGGCCAAATTGACCTGTGGGTCAATGTTTGGGCACAACTGCCTTCTTGGGCTGTGTCCATATTGCATCACACATGAGAGCATACAAGAGAGATTTATATGGTTCGGCGATATGCTAGATCCACGACGAAAGAGAACTCATTATCTCTTTACTATCCACTCTTAGGTCTAGGTGTTACGAGTGACATGATGTATATAACACCCTCTTTCTTAGCCCTTAAGAAAGCTCGATATAATGACCAAAACACCCCTGACCCAAAGCACAGTCCTTGGCAAATTCAATGGACCAATCCAGTGAGCATGAAATATAAGACATAAACCCATCGGGAGGTACAGGGGGAAGGGTGGTACCTGAGCGGAGTTTCCTCTTGCAACAGCCTGAAGGTTTTGGCCTTAGTGAGTTAGCTATCCTTCCTTGCTCACGGGAGTCGACTTGAGATCCATTGAGATGGCATCGCTGCTGCTGATGATGGTTGGTAGACTTGATCTCTGTTTCTGGGTGAAGGATAGAAGGTTTTTGTTGGATTACTGGGTTGTCCAATATAGGAGGTTTTAACGGGTTTTGGCTGCAATCTTCCTTGGGTTGATGCTGCTGTTGTTCCTCCCTGATTGTAGCAACTTTGGACCGTCGCTCTGGGTTGGGAGCACCAAGGGATGGTGTGGATAAGGTTTCTATTAGGGAAGCAGGGATGTCACTCAAAGTTTCGGACATACCATCTTTGAGAAGGTTTGCATGAGCAGGGATGTTGCTCAAAGTTTCCAACACAACATCATTGGGTAGGTTTGCATGTCTAGTAGGTACGACTGCTGCTGTAGTTTCTTGACTTTGGAGAAGAGGCTTGGAGACTGAAGTGGAATCAGACCTAGGGATTGATGCAGAAGCTTGCTTAGTGCCAAGGGGCAAAGGCTCGGTGGCTGGAGTCAAAGCATTAAAAGCAGAGACAGAATCTTCTGAGAGAGGTTGCAGGGTATTATTCCCAGCACGGGGAGCTACCTGGGTGGAAACTTGGGCAATTGGAGTGTTGGAATCTAGATCCTTGTGGGGTCCTAGAACCAGATCTGAGCTTGGTTTAGCTTGGATAGAAGGAGGCTGGCCCAAGATTCCTTCTCTGTTCTGGACCTCTCGGGGGATTCCTTTTCTGGTTTGATTTGGGCAAATGCCATCAGGATGCCTTTTAGGATAACAGATAGAGCAGGGCACATTTTCGTATGAGACTGAGATTGAAATCTCAGACTCCCCCTCTAGGTCAACCAAGATTTGTTGAGGTTTGGGTGTAGAGAGATCTAGGTTTACCAGGATTCTTGCATACGTTAGGATCTTTTGGGATGCTGTAATGTCATCAAGTTCTAGAGGGAGTCCAATGGAGCTTGCAATGGAAAAAAGGATCTCACTGCTCCAACAATGATAGGGGATTCCTTCAAGTCTAATCCAAACAGGGGAGATGGCGGGCCATTCAAAAGATTCTTGACCTGGAGACCATGGAAGGAGCTGAAGCCATTTGTTAGCCACTGAGACGAGGGATTGAGATAGATAGAGGTCTCTGTCCTCTCTAGAGTTAAATCTAAATAGAAAGTAACCTTCTTTTGTTAGTGAGATGAGGCAAGGTCCTGAGAGGTTCCAAGAGGTTTCGGTACACCGTCGAAGGCATTCTACTGAGGGGAGGGGTTCGTCTAAGAATCGGCCAATGGCTGAGTTGGAGAAAGAGTTCCGGCTGAGTTCAATCATGTGGGAAGGAATCTTTATTGCTGGTACACCGTCTTTCGAAGTTGAAGGTGGGTAAGCCGATGGATGAATGGGCTGGCAGGCTGTGATCGGAGCTTTTGCTGGGCTCCCATGTTGGTCAGAGGAGGGAGATGGAAGTAAAGAAGAGGACAAGCCTGGTGGTTGCATGAGTGAGAGGGCGGTGGCAGAGCTGGAGGTGGAGATGGTAGCAGAAACGGCGGCAACTGCACCGGAGTTGGCAGCAGATTGGTCGTCCGGCTGGTTGGGCGCTGTTAAAGGGTTTGGAGGAGCAGCGTAGGGTCCCTCACAGCAGCTGGAAGTATTGGAAACAGAAACAGAAACTTCAGATTAAAGGAAAGTGCCATCGCCACTGGTGATTAAATTGAGATGGATTTAAAGGTGATAGTCGGATCAAGGAGTCAAAAGACTGGCCCCGTAGAAGTTTGTCACCCAAGAATTGGACCCCATATTAACATCAACCTCGTTGGCCATTATTTGGACATCCTTGATTTTCGGATTGTTCTGGGCTTTCACCTTTTCGAGGAGTTCTCACCAAATTGCTAGTTCTCCTATTGAAATATATAAGGATTTTAGTATATTGGCTAAATTCATAAATTTGGTAAAACTCCAGTTTTAGTAAAAGTTATATTTTTATTTATTTTCGACTAGGAGTTTGAAGAAGTTAAAGAATTCCAAAAGAGTTGGAATAAATATATCTGAATTAAAAATATCATATTACACAAACTAAGCGTCAGATATCAACAAGCAACTTACTGTTGAAAAACTCGTTTCAAATAGATACCTGTAAGTTCTAAGAGTACATCAATTGGGGCTAAAATGGCAAAGTTATGGCTTCGGGAAGTTTGCAGAAATTGTGCTATTTGAAATTATAAAAATGCCATTGTACGAATTTTTATTTCTATTTTAAGTGAGACTTTCATGCCTTGTGCAAATTCATATTTTATTTGGATTACCATTATAAGGCACGAAATTGGGGCTATAAAAAGAGGTTTTCTCTCGACCCTAAAGCATCCATATCCGTATTCTGAGTTGAAATTTAACATTGGGGATTCTTTTCTTCTCTAAAGCATTCATGGGGAACTGTGTTAAAGTTATTGAGTTCTAAAGAATATTATTTCTACTCTCCTGTAGAAGGTTATCTTTTCTCTTTAGAAGGTTTATTCATCTCAAGGAGCATTAAGACGTGTTGGATTAAGTTTTAAGAAGGCGAGCAGTGTGTGTGTTGATAAGAAGGACTTCAGTTCATTATGTTTGTGTAACTAGACAAGGGTAGTAAGTAGATCTTATAATATTTCATTTATAATGCTTGATCTGAATTTGGACCGATGTTAAGTCTAGTGGTTTTTTTTCCATTTGAGTTCTCCATATAAAAATCACGTGTCTATCTCTTGTAGTTGATTGTTGTTAATTTAGGCCAATTGCTTGCATATAGAAATCTATGTTGAGCCCTTAACTTGTGCCAAAGTTGGAATCTTTTCAAGTGGTATCAAAGTGGGTTCACATAAGTCCTTCATGTGAGATCAAATCAGATCTCTAATATGGTGATTGCTAGAGATGGTACTTCAATTACCAAGCCCCCTATGTTTGATGGATCTAACTATGATGATTGAAAAGTTAGAATGGTTGCTTTTCTTCAATCTTGTAATCTAGATGTTTGGTTAGCCATTAGTACTACTTATATTCCTCCTACTATTATGCTTAATGGGAAACTGTAATTCCAAAACAAAGGGCCCTGTGGATCAAAAAAGAAAAACAGGCATGCACCATTAACAATAGGGCACTTAAGGTTATTTTTAATAGAGTGATACCCACAGAGTTCCATCTGATATTTCCGTGTAAGATTGCCATGGATGCATGGGATATCTTGGAGATTGTTCATGAAGGTGCTACAGGCTAACACCTGTCAAATATTCGAGATAAAAGTTTGACCGAAGATATCTCCTGCATTTAAACTCCAATTGATGAACAGTTTGTTTCTATGAATTCGTGGCATTAAGAATTACATAGTAACAGTAAAAGAAAGAAAATCCCATAGTTAAAGAATAAAAGGAATTTTGACCGACAAGACAACTTAAGTCAAAAGAAGGCTTAGATGATAAACAGGATTGGGAAGAAGCATATTATATCTCAATAAAGACTTTCATCAATATTTTCAAATTGAATAATGAGATTAGAAAGAAGTGAAAACTGCAGAAAATCAAATTTTATATCTCAAGCAAGAATTAGAGGCCGCTCTTACAAATATGTCTTTTGGAAAATCAGAAGAATACTACTATGACTAATAATCTAACCGATGTAGACAAAAAATATGAATTGTTGTCTGAGAAATTTGAGAAAATTGCAAAAGAGATGGAAACTTTGAAAACAGAGTTGCAGACGTGTCAGGCTGAAAAATCTAGTTTAATTAGTAAGAAGGAGATGATCATGTTAGAGCTGACAGCTATAAAGGAATCATTGGATAACATAAACACTGGCTCGAAAAAATTTGATAACATTTTATGCGGTCAGAAGTTGCCAAGTAATAAAGGAGGTCTTTATTATGATCATGGTGCAATTACTTCGAAGGCTAAAAGTAAAATTGTTTTTAAGAAAAGTTCTAATGTTTTAAAGCATGGTTGTGCTAAACATGCTACAAGTATTTTGAAGAAGAAGAATGTGTTACGTTTTAAATCTATGCCCACATGTCATCATTGTGAAATCAAAAGACACATTTGTCCTCATTGTAAAATCAAAAGACACAATCGTCCTCATTGAAATAACTTGAGATATTTACCAAAAAATAAGTAATGGAAGAAGTAATCTTCTCCACCAAAAATCAAGACAAGAGAGTTATCTGAATTAGAAAGTCTGACTTGCCTACTGAATTGATATACACTATATTGAAAGTTCCAAATTTGCAAATATGGGTATCAAAATCTAAAAAACCCTGATTAAGAAAATCAAGCTCTCACCTCCAGTGTTGAAAAAAAGATGACATTAAGGGGGAGTCACAATTGAGGGAAAGCTACTGCTGGATCCTAATTGATAGATATGCTGCATGTTAATATCATTATCTTTATCAATTATGGACAAAAAATTGGACAATAAGAAAATCAGGGGGAGACATAAATATTTGAAGATTCAGAGCTGTTGAAGATACATGGTATTCAATTAGTAATTGATACAATGCTGAAAGTTCAGACATTTAGAGACAAACTGAGATAATAAAGATCTACAAGTGGTGAATAGTATATTTTTATTTTTGTTGAAAATTCAATGTATTTTAGGTTTTGTTTCGGGTAGATCAAATTGTATTATTATAAGGTGTTTTGTCCATGAATTGCTAAAGGGGGATATTGTAAGGATTTTAGTATGATGGCTAAATTCATAAATGTGATAAAATTCTAGTTCTAGTCAAATTTGTTTTTTTATTTATTTTAGACTAGGAGTTTGAAGAGATTAAAGAGTCCTGGAAGAGTTGAAATAAAGATATTTGAATTAAAAATGTTATATCAGACAAACCGAGCATGGATATCTGCAAGCAACCTACTGTTGGAAATATTGTTTCGAGTAGATATTCGTATGTTCCAAGATTATGTTAATCGGAGCTAAAACCATAAAGTTATGGCTTCAGAAAGTTTGCAAATATTGTATTATCTAAAATTAAAAAACTGTCATTACGTGAATTTTTATTTCTATTTTAAGTTGGACTTTCTTGTTTTGTGCCAATTTCTATTTTGATTAGATTACCATTATGAGGCATGAAATTGAGGCTATAAAAAGAGGTTTTCTCTCAATGTTAAGGCATCCATATCCATATTTTAAGTTGAGATTTAACATTGGGAATTCTTTATTTCTCTAGAGCATTCACTTGGAGGTTGTGCTAAAATTATTGAGTTCTAGAGAATATTGCTTTTACTCTCTTGTAGAAGATTATCTTTTTTCTTTAGAAGGTTTATTCATCTTGAGGAGCATCAAGATGTGTTGGATCAAATTTTAAGAAAGTGAATGACATGTAAATTGATAAGAAAACTTCAGTTCTTTAGGTTGTGTGCAACTAGACAAAGGTAGTAAGTATATCTTATAACATTTTATTCATAGTACTTGATCTTAATTTGGACCAGTGTTAGTTCTAATGGTTTTTTTTTTCGTTTGGGCTTTCTACATAAAAATCGCGTGTCTATCTCTTGTGGTTGATTGTTATAAACGTAGGTTAATTGCTTGCATATAAAAATCTGTGTTGGGACTGTAATTAAGGATAGAATCTTTCAAAATAGACAAAAGAAGAAAGAAACAAAGATGGTTTAGAAACTTCAAATTTCAGTGATATGATGATCAAATTGTCGATGAAAAATAGGAGAATTTTGTAACAAGTGTTAGGGTGTGTGTTTGGTATGTGGGAAAATGTTGGGGCACACCCATTAAGTAGAAAGAGAAACTTGAGATTATATGTGGGAGCGAGTACCATCAGTTTCTGGGGGTGATCCAAATACAAAGCGCAACATGGTTGCATGAGATTAAAGCTGAAATGGAGTGGAAGGTATTAGCTTGGTATTAGCTAGGATGACCAAGTTGGACACTGGCCTTGATGATCCCAGCTTTAATTAATGAAGCCGGGGATGGAGCTAAGAATTAGACTGACTTGGCATCCCACCAGGTCCAGGCCCTAACTTGGCTGGCAAAAAGGAGAAATTTCCCGTGTAGGATCCGGAGTCCCCACTAGAATTTGTTGGAAGAATTTGCCACGGGGAATCCATACTCTCTCTCGTATGTTTTTAGAAGTCACATGCAGCGCAAATCCAACCACTCTCACGCGGGTTAGTCGCAACCCGCGTCGTTCCAGAAGATTCCTCACATAGCACTTTTAAAATTCTAACTGTTGTATTTTTTAAGTTCTTCGCTTGACCTTGGGCTTGACCGCCTAAATAAAAATCCAGCATTTCACATTATTCACATGCCTACCGACTGGTACCGTTCCCATGTGACCATTTCCACCACGCCACAAGGGACGTAAATGAAGATGGTTGAATCTACGTTACCTCGATTATCAGGTCAAAATGAAAGAAAACCGTGGCCACCAATGGCATCAAATCAAATGAGATTTTGCGCGCCTTTCAGTTGGGCCTAACAATTCAATTATTCATACATTCATAGATAGGATATAGGATTGGACAAAGCAACATTAGTTTTTTTTTTTTCCAAAGATGTCGATGGCCCATCCTGGTTCCTCAGGTCAAAAGCATCACACTTTAGTTCTTAGCAATAGTAAATTAAAAATAAAAGAAAACCGTTCAGGTTGTTTTGGTACTCACGCATTGCTTCTGTCGTTTTCAAATGGCCTGCATCACAATGACTTTTAATAATGTCACTGCCCAATTCATCTCATCCATCCACCCTTAATCGTCGCCATCTCGAACATCATTTTGATTTTTTCTAAATAATTGAAGAAAATATACTGTGACGGATTCCAGCTTCAGTAAGATTTGAGACTTTGTCAAGTTTCTGATTGATATAATCTATGGGTGAATTCAATAGATGAGGCTGAACGGCCCACGGCAGTGCGACCAAAAGAGTGCAATTGATCTGATGAAGAAAGTTAATACTTCTGAAAGGATAGTGATTAGTGATTTTTACTTTTTTAGAATTAAGCGAAAGCACAAGGGTGTACACTGTTTGGATTTTTGTATTGGTTAATTCATGAGTTGGACAAACTTGGGTCTATTGAGTTGAATTTTATATTTAGAAAAAATGGACTGTAGTTGTGCACAGAATAAGCTTAATTGAAGATATCGCAAATTGCAGTATTTTACTAAGAATAACATAGATTAAAAAGGTTATATCTGACAAACTAAGCATCGAATGTGGGCAAGTTACTTACCATTGGAAAGTTTATTTCAAGTAAACATCCATAGAGCCCAAAATTATATAAATCGAAGCTAAACGAAAACGTTATGGCTTAGAGAAGTTTGCTGATGGGTGCAGAAATTTCAAGCGCACTTGAATGCCCATTTGATCAAGCTTAAGCACCCAAGATAGTAGCTAGCGTGCTTGAGTGCCCATTTAACTATGCTCTAGTATACTTGCAGCAGAAGCCCATCAACTTGCACAAAAACCTTTCCTATTTGTACTAGAGTTGTATGTTTTGTTCATACTTGGACTCTAACCCTAGGGCACGAATTGTGGACTATAAAAATAGTGTTTCTCTTAACCTTAAGCGACACAACACAAACCTTCTCCATAGTATGAGTTGAGAATTCATTTTTGAGAATTCATTTGAGATTCTTTCTAGAGCTTTTATGAGAGATTGGGCTGAAGGCTTCGAGTTCTAGAGTTGGTACTTATATTTCTTTGTAGGAGATTTGTGACTTCTATATCCTTGTAAAAGATTGCTCTATCCCTGTAGAGATTCGTTCGTAGTGGAGATAAAAGTGCTAGTAGCAAGGCATCGAGGGATTGCGTGTCAAGGATTCTAGTAAGAACAATTATAATGCCGTATGTCAAGGGAATGACTGTCCGGTTATGAGTATATCTTGTACTGTAGAAGTTAGTGATTGATTTTGTCCACTTTAGACTTGTGGTACTTTCAATTTGTTTCAGAGCGGCTCAATGGTCTAAAAATGAAATCTATGCCTGCAAATGTAATAATAAAGCTATGAATGCCATCTATAGTGGAGTATCAATGTCTGAATTGTAGAAGCATAGAAGGAACACGTCCACAAGGAATAGGTCCACCAAGCCCATTAGGCCCCTGAATATCAGTATCATCGTAAGGGATCTAGTTAACTCAGTATAGCTATATTATATAAACAACATTAATATTCTTTCCTTACTTGTTTATAATTAGATATCAATCAAAACAAATTCATCCTTTAATAAAGGCAATATACATTATAAATAGAGCAATGAATGCTCACTAAAGGGACACGACAGAATCTCCAATTTCTTTTGTTTTGTGTTCTTCTTCTTCTCCTATTCTAGTTAATATAAGGATCTACTGATCCTTACATGGTATCTGAGAGTACATTTTAGAGATTACATTCTCGTATTCTACTTGGCATCCATAATAGAGATTACATTCTCTGTCTCCTCCATCCTTGCATCACGGCATCAAGCATCGACTGCATCAGAACATTTCAGTAGTAGCTTACTCCCATCTCAAACATCAAATCTCAGGATCAGAACAAGGAGAGTAGTTTTGGTCCCTTTCCAATAATCAAGCGAGTTGATCATCTGATCAAGAAGTGGGCCCCACCTCAAATTGTGTAATTGTCAGTTTTTTCTGCACCAAGCTGGCTGTCCATTTATTATAGGAACTCTCCATTATTTTCTAGGATTTTATCATCACAACAGGTGTGGTTTACTACATCTTGGGTTCGATAGTTTTCCATGTACTGTTTTTTTATTTTCTCATCTGATTCATATTAAACCATTATATTTGAGAAATTCCTCTTCCATAAGCTGTGAAATTAGGCCCTTAATCTAACCTGAAAGGCTAATTAAAGAATAGTACATCCTGCAACAGGTCAATCGCCCTCCAGCTCTCTCTTTTTTAGATGCCTAGACCACCCTTTTACTGTATTTTTTATCTATTTTTTAACATAAATTCTCATTTTCTGTTTGGGTCCTCATTCCTCTTTATGCTAATTCATCTCCCTGCCTCAAATTGATAAGATCAACATCATTCTAGTCAAATTTAAAGGACTGTCCTGGTCCTTCTACCTCTAAACAAGTCTACCATGCCCATTAGGCCCATGAATATTACTCAACTCTGTATAGTTGTGTTATATAGACAACATTTATATTCTTTCCTTGTTTATTATTAGATACCAATCAGTGTAAATCCATTTTTTAATAAAGGCAATATACTTGATAAATAGAGTAGTCGATGCCTGTTAAAAGACGATAGAATCTCCAATTCCTCTTGTTTTGTGTTCTTATTATTCTCCTATTCTAGTTGATATAAGGATCTGTTGATCCTTATATGAATTTCGTAGGATCTCCACTTATAAGAATACAAAAGAGGCATGGGACATCTTTCAAATAGTTCATGAGAGAATTGAAAAATTAAAAGAAGGAAAGATGAAGATGTTTCATTTGCTGTTGATTGTTGAGGATGAATGATTAGGAGATGTTTGATGACGTTTATTCTATGTAAAGCAACAATGTCAATTCAAGCTACAACCTAGGGGAGTTAATTTCCGGAGAGAAGATTGTTAAAAAGATCCTTAGGTCTCTTCCAGCTAGTTTCAACCCCCAAGTTATTGCAATTACTAAGGCCAACAAACTGAAAATTTTGAAACTTGATGAGTTGGTTGAAAACTTGCAAACCTTTGAGACTAAATTTGTTAGTCGCCAGTCAAAACCTTTTAGATTTGCATTGAAAGATTTCAAACCTTACAAGTTTTCCAAGGGATTAGCGAAGAAAGTTGAAATTGCATCTGATTTTGATTATGAGGAAGGTGATATGCAATTGTGTTACGAGTTTGTGCAATAATTTAACAAACTTATGAAGTGAAGTATAATGGATTTAAAATAGTGTCAAGTGGAAAGAATAATTCTTCAAAGGGAGTTAAGTGCTTTGAATGTTAAGGTTATGGGCATATAGCTAATGATTGTGCTAATAAGAAGAAGCTCATACTAAGCAGCAATAAAGCTCTAAATATCACTTAGGATGTTGATAATTTTGTTGACAAGGAAGAATCCCGAAGCCTAATTTGACTGAAAGGGAAAGAAAAGTCTATTGCTTTCATGGCTAGATCTTCTCCATCTGAAGTCAATTCTAAAGATAGTAATGATGATGATGAAGAAAATGTTGACTGGGAAGCTTAGTACAAATTTCTGTATAGTCAAAGCAAAAAACTGTGCATGCATCATGAAAAACTTATGAAGTAAGTTAAAGTTTCTCATTCTGAAATTCTATCACTTAAGAAGAATTTAGAAGAAGCACATGCACAAATCATTTCTGCTAAAGGTCATAAAAGTCCTTTGCTTAAGAGTTTGATTTTTGAGAAACAAGAGAATGAATTTTTGAAAACAAAAGTATTGAAGAACCAGGGTGAGATTGATGATTTGAATGTAAAGTTGAGGATGGTATTCGGTTGGCACGCAATGAAGTTGTCTTCAGCAACTATCTTCCAACAGCTCACAGGGTTAAACTCCTAATTATCTATCGAATTCTAGAGTAACTTGGTAGCACTCAATCTACATATCTCAATGAAAGCATATCTCCCATGCTAATAGAGGCCTTAAATAAGCTAAAGTAGGAACTAGTATCTAGCTTCACACTTGTTAATCACATTTTGGTCTTGCTTCTTTTGGCTCACTTGAGCTTGTATTGTTCTTTTCGCTCTCTGGAGCTCTTGCCCAAGTTTCTTTTCTTCATTTAATACAATTTACCTTAAAGCAAAAAATGATGACATTGACAGCATTAGATGCTCCAAAAGCTATTTTGAATCAGATGCATGCTAGTTCAACTGTACTTGACCAAATCTTGAGTGTTTAGAAGCTATATCAAGATTGGTCTGGGTCACACTGATGATGCTTCAATATTAAAATCTACAAGTAAAGCTGTTTTTTTAAAGCACTGTAATTGCATCCATTGCACAACACACTGCATAGAAGAATCATGTTGATTATGCATCAAAGAGTGAGCCTTGTCCTAAAATGAGCACCAACATGTCATCATTATGGAATAAAATGACACATTTGTCCCTATTACAATAAGCTAAAAGGTTTGTAAAAAACATGCAATGGAGAACTCAGTTTTCTTCACTCACATCAAGTGCAATCTAGGTTAAGAAGGAAGCCTTGCGATTAATTTTGGTACACACTATGCTAAAGTTTTTCAATTCTCATATGAATACCAAAATCCAATAGCCCCGAATCATGAAGATGGAGGCCCTATCCTAGTGCTAATACAAGAATATCATTGAGGGGAAGTCACAATTCAGAGGGGGCTACTGCTAGATCATGATTAACAGATATGCTGCATGCATTCTAACACCATAAATTTGTCAATTATGAATAAGGAGGGGGAGGGTAAGGTATTAAGGGAAAGTTTTGAAAGTGCTGAAGATGTATTTTGATAGTACAGTTGTTCTTCAATTGGTTGCAGAGCTATTGATACATTTTTTTTTGCAATTCCAATTTACTCAATGCATTTTTGGATTTATTTTTGAGTATATTGAATGTATATGAAGTTTTATCAATGAATTTCCAAAGGGAGAGATTGTTGGGATTTTTGTATTGGCTAATTCATAGGTTAAACAAAACTTGGGTCCATTGAATTGCATTTTATATTTAGAGTTGACTGTGGTTGCACGCCGGATAAGCTAAATCAAAGGTATTGAAAATTGAATTGTTTTTCTAAGGATAGCTTGTATTAAAAAGATCATATCTCACAAACTAAGCATTGGATATAGACAAGCTACCTATCATTTGAAAGCTCATTTTGAGTAGATAACTGTAGAGCCCAAGATTGCATAAATTATTGGGGTTAAAACTAGAAAGTTATGGCCTCAAGAAATTTGCTGATGCATGTAGGAACTTCAACAGTGTTCGAACTCCCATCTGACGGAGCTTGAGCAACCAAGACATTAGTTAGCGCGATTGAGAGCCCATTTAACTGCGCTCAAGCGCACATGTAGCAGAAGCCTACTGACTTGCATGAAAACATTTCCTATTGTGCTAGAGTTGTATGTTTTGTTCCTAATTAGACTCTAACCCTAAGACATAAATTATGGGCTATAAAAGGGTGTTTTTCTCAACCCTAAGCGACATAACATGCACATTCTCCATAATTTGTTCTGAGAATTCATTGGAGATTATTTCTAGAGCTTTTGTGAAAGATTAGGTTTAAGATTTTAAGTTCTAGAGTTGGTGCTTTTACTTTTTTTGTAAGAGATTTGTGGCTTCTAATCCTTGTAAAAGATTGTTCTCTCGCAGTATGGATTTGTTTGTGGTGGAGATCAAAGCACGAATTATAAGGCACTGAGGGATTGCTTGTCAGGGATTCTAGCAAGAACAATTACAACACCTTTTGTTGAGGGATTGACTGTAGGGTTGTGAGTATATCTTGCATTATGGAAGTTAGTTATTGACTTTGTCCACTTTGGACTTGTGGTTTTTTCCCATTTGGATTTCTACATTATATTGTGTGTTGTTGATTTCTTTTATTTTTTTTATTGCATAGAACTAGTAATCAAATTGCAATTTAGAATACATTTTGGGCCTAAAAACTTTTATATACCTAATATACTAAAACCATTTTTCCAATCATCTTTGAGGAGAAATATTAAAAAATAATGGAAATGAAAATGAATATGAGAATGTCATGTATAAAAGAAAACATACGAGTTTCAAAATTCTTGAGGCCCATGGCCACTCCTTTGCCCTATTGATTTCCCCAATTCTCAGCTTCTCTTATATACTCTTTTATTCTTCCTCTCCAATATAATTGATTATTTTTATTGTGTTCGTTGACTATAAGCCACTCTTAGTTTGCTTTTCCTCTTTTTTCATTTTAAGGATCTTGGAGTGTTACTTATAATATACTAGAAAAACATGCCCGCACTTAACACCGACAAGAAATGCTATACTATAAATATAAATCATACACTTAAAAAACCTATAAGCTATAAAATATCACTAAAACTAGTAAGGTTTTAGGTGACAAAAAATTTTCGTCACCTAAACCCTTTATTTCGTCACCTATGGTATAGGCAACGAAAAATTTTCATCGCCACATTTATCAACCTAACTCCGTCAACTATGCTCTTTGGCGTTGAAAATTTAATTTCATCACCAGCTTGCGATGAAATAGTTTCGTTGCCATTGGATTACTACTTCGTCACCATATAGTATATTTTGTCGCAAAAATTAACCAAAGAGAGAATTAAAAAACTGATTAGCGAAGAAATTATTTCGTCACCAAAGGCTTGTTTTCGTCACTAAAAGTAATTTCAAAAATGATGAAAATACTTTTAGCAACAAAATAATTTCATCGCCAAAAGGAATTTTTTAAAAAAAATAATTTTTTAAAATTTATCCAACTCATTGTCCACAATTCATTACAATCACCACCACCATCAAATTATCATCAATTCTGTGATACAGTCTCTCCAAATATCTTTGTCATTAAAGATGTTTTTTTCCTAATTAACAAAAGTCACATCCACCATTTCACCAAAATTCGAAAAAAAAATTTCCAAAAGGGACTTTAATGTCATTTATCATCTACCTTTTCTTCCTTACCTAGCATTACCATTCAAATTGCTGCTTTTCCCACCCACACCCATCTGCCCATGATGGTAGACCACGTAAGAGCCATACAACTACCCATGATGATGACCCACGATGCTCTCCCCATAAACCCCACCATCCCCATCAAAACCCACCCTATGATTCCCAGAATTTACCCTATTGCCATTGTCCCCTTCCCTTGAAGAAGAACTTGTTGCACTCCTCTCTCCCACCACCTCTATAACACCCCGACTCCAAAGTAACAGATTCAGAGGTTGTTTAATTGTGTGTTTAGTGTATTATTCGAGGGTTTTACTTAGTTATTGTGTTTTGTCTTTCTTAGGTTATGTTGGGAGTCTTGGATAGGTAGTTGGGTGGAGTTTAGCCGAATTAAGTAACTTTGAGCCCTTTTTCGTAATTTTTGATTTTGATTGCATTTGTCACTTGGGCGTCCTCTTGACGTCATCGCGTGTCTTTTCTCGTGCTCGTTACTTTCCGGAGCTGACTCGAAAGTGTTTGGAAACCAATTGAGATTGTTAATGTTCATTTGACTCGAATTGCAATTGGTATAACTTTTGGACCTGGTTGCAAATGGCTAAACTATTTATTATATATATATGTCACCTAGCACCGTTTCATCCTTATCCCCCGTTTTTCTTTCGTTTCTCTTCTGTTCTTCTTCTTATTCCTTCGTTTCTCCACTTCGCCGGTGTGAAGCCTTGGTTTTCCATGCAAGTGTCTCTGGAAATTCAAGTTTAGAATGCGTGAATGTTTTGTAACTCCTAGTTAAGGCAAGTATAAGCAACTATTGGCTTAAGTACATGTTGGTATCTCGTGATGGTTGTGATTTTCCCTTGCTTATGTTGAGCATACTCATGGTATAACAACCCCTTCTTGTTTTTTCTTGGTTTCTTCTTTCATTTGGTATCAGGAAACACAATTTGGAACTGCCTCTATTCGTGTCTTTCTGCTTCAGGTCCAACCGGTTGGTCCTGAAGCCCCGACCGGTCAAATTTTAGTTCTGGGATGCGCGCGACCAGTCGGATACCTGGGCGATCGGTCGGCTGGGCAGCATTATGAGGTCATGGAAATTGCTGTAAATGCTACTTAGAAATTTAGAATGGACCAACCTAAGGGAAAATCTTGGACATATCATCAATAGTCTTGGGGCTGAGATGTATTCATGAGTGTTATCCATTGGTTAAGCACCTCCCCATGGGTGTTGGTTTAAGAAACTTCCATACTCTTTCTCTTGAGATGAGTCACCACAGGAAGAACAACCGAGTATGGTTACCTTAAAACTACATCATCATGCACGGTTAGTAACGGTGGATAACTAGACTAGGGTTGGCTAGTAATTAACCTTGCTCCTCCATTTACTTTAATTGCATAGCATCTTGTAGTATTATCCTTGCCCTCAACTCTTGAGTAAGTAAATGATAAGCCTTCGGTTCTCTTGTGTTGTCTTCTTTCCAAGATCCTGATATGGCTATGGACCCTGACTTGCACGTATGTTTATTGGATATGTTTAATGTACATTATATGCTTTTGTTATCATTATGCAATATCTGAATATACACTTGAATGGTTGTGTCTGACTCTACTACGCCTCGGTCTTAGGATACCCGACGGGGTTGAATTTGGCCTAGCATATTTGTTGCCGCTGCAGTGAGCTCACATCTTGGGGATTCCGGACCTAAGGAAATCGAGACCCATTCGTACCCTGGCCCGGTCGATCGTGTTCTCTCGCGTCACGCTCTCAACCATGGGAGAATATGGCATATGTAGTAGCCATCTAGTACAGTGTTTCTTAATCTTGAATCTAATGCATTCATTATTCATTGCACGACTTGCCAAGTATACGACGTTGTACTTCTTTTTAATCTGCTTGTTATGAATTCTTTTAGAAACAACACGTATTACCTTTATGTTGCTTGTGCTTGTTGAATCATCGTATTCACATGTTGTTTCTTGGTGTTTTAGGCTTAGATCCCATCCCCGACTCCTTGAAGATCGGCCAGACTTCAGAGGAGGTTATAGAGACCCCATCTGGACTAGATGAGTGGGCATGATGGAGCCACTCCAGAGTGCATCTTGGCATTAACCTGATGATATTTTGTCACATGACATTGTAGATTGACTGTATAAATCTATTTTGTATAATTACCAGTAATGCAGTCTTTTGTTGTCGTCTCTTATTCTTGCCCATGTTTGATACATACAGCTTCCACGTTTTCTGTCACAACCCGAGCCCAGAAATCGGGGGTTAGCGAAAAGCCAAACCTGTGACACACGTACTCCCGTGCGCGTGCATCCAAACCCAGTCCAGATGCACACACACAAGGGATCTAACACGTGCGAAACAAACGAACGCGGAAGTTATAGATATCATAGCAAGCAGCAAAGAAATAGCGGAAGCCAAAACAACTACGGAAAAAGATAAAGCTAAATACAATTCTGAGTACACGACAAAATCAAGATGTCCAAATATACAGAGTGACAAGTCCGAAGTACAAAATACATAACGCCAAAAACCAAAATCCAAAAATGCTAGAAAATATGCATGTACGCACTCGACAGAGGTGATCAGGCCCACTTTGCCAATCCGGAGGGTGCCTCTACGCTCTGCCCTGCAGCCTCCTCGACCGCCGGGGAGCCGGGCAAGGGATCTGTGCCTGCAACACCACAGATAACGCAGTGAATACAACGATCCAACAAATATAAGTAACAGGGATGAAACACTCATAGTATCAAATGAATAAGGACAGAATATTAATTACAGAGTTTCAGATTAGTATACTAAGCAAATCGGGCATAGAAGTAAAGCATGATATGTGAATCAAAGCATAGAAATACTGAACTAGGTGGCTACTACGTTAACCATATTCTCTCCAATACAGAGCAGAGCAGAGCAGATGAGAACACCATTGACCGGGCCAAGGGTACAAGTGGGTCTCGGTTTCCTGGGTTCCGGGGTCCTAAGACAAAGCGACACTGCAGTGATACAGAGATACAGAGATCTAAGCCAGAGGTAACCCCGTCGGGCATCCTAGGGCTGAGGCTGAGTAGAGCCAGACTAATACCAATCAAATCAAATCCAAAAGAAGGGAGATTATCCGCTTTGGACTCACCGGTGGCAAAGACCGGATCTTATCCTCACGTAGTAATCTCTGGGTAGAGCCACCAGGGAATACCCAATAAATCAGAGATATACAAAGCCAGAAATATACAGAGCATAGCCGAAATACAGATCATAGCATAGATTAAGTCAAAGCACAGCATAGATCAAAGCATAGTGCGGAACGAAGAATAAAACAAATATACAGGACGAAAGCAAAATGACCTCGTAATGCATAGACATAGGTTTGCAGAACAGAGGGCAAAATTGTAAACAATATGCAATGCATCTTAGATTAATATGGAATCAAGGATAATTACAAGCCAACACTAATCTAGTTGTTCACTGTCACTAACCGTGCATGATGATGTAGTTTTAAGCTATTCGATACACCGTTGCCATCCAAGTGTTGCAAGGTAATCCTTGCGTGCACCGAAGTCCCTTAAACCAACACCCATGGGGAGGTGCTTAACAGTGAATCAACGCTCAAATGAATAAGTCACAGCCTAACAGACTATTCATGTGATCCAAAGAATCCATTGGGCCGGTTTACATGTGTGGTTAACCTGTATTTTAGCCCTACAAGGTCACACCATTATCCTAAGTTTTTATTTCAGATTTTCCAGGTCTTACGGTTTAGCCATGGGTGACCTACGGCTTAGCCGTATACACTTTACGGCCTAGCCGTAACTTGCACTACGGCTTAACTGTGGTTCCCTTCAATACACAGCTAAACTGGTCATCTTCCACCTCTGATCTGATACATTTCACGGCTGAGCTACGGTGGAGTCCACGGCTTAGCCGTAGACCAATCCACGGCTTAGCCGTAGCTTCATCGTAAGAGTACTGATAGCAGAAAGTTTCGACTGATCAGGGTGATAATTCTCGGCTGGGTCATGGCTAGCTTACGGCTCAGCCGTAGAACAAGTTACGGTTCAGCCGTAGCCTAGCCGTAGAACAATTTACGAAAATTCAAGTCTTTGGAATCTGAGCCGTACAATGTTACAGTTTAGCCGTACAATACAGAATCGAATTCGGCTGAGTACAGAAACTGAAATTTGGTACAGAGACTTAGCAAAACAAGTTCCAGAGGTTCCAAAATCACAGAATTTGGCTGTAAAACACAACAGACATTCATAGGATGTATATAAAATGAAATCAAAGCAGTCAAACCAAAATACCCATATGTGTTATACAATCCTGTACTTATACTTGCCTCAAAGCTCTGTCAATCACTGAAGCCAAGCTCCAATCCGACTACAACCCAAGCAAAACAAAGAAACAACTCATGCATGAGATGAGGACATAGCAAAGGAGATGGAAATCCAAATTTGGAGAAGAAGAGTTGGAGAGAACCCACTTACCTCAAGCAAAGACAAAAATGAGATAGAAAAGAAAACCCAATCGAAAAAGATGGAAAATCCCAACATCAACCAAAGAGAGAGCAGAAGTGAAGAGGGGAAGAGAACGTGGGGACGTGGAGCTCTCCTGAAGTTGTTGCATGCAACGTTGAAGAAAAAGAGTAGAAATGAAGACATCTGTACAGGTGACTTATATATATAGGTTTTGGAGTTTAAATCAACAGGCAAAGAGTTTTAGCTATTTACAGTTTAAGTCACGCGAGGGTCCCACTTCTCCAATTGACTCCAAATGGGTTGAGGCAGTTACAGAAAACAACGAGCTCAACAAAATACACGTGTTGACACCAAGATGATGCAAAGATGATGCACTCAAAGCAAAAGCAAAATTACGAAAAAGGGCTTAGGACTACCTATTCCAGGTCAAAGGCTACTCAACTACCTATCCAAGACCCGAAACTAAGTCCAAAAGGATTAATTAACAGAAACGCACACTAATGAGCCACTAATCCGGCTCAAAGGGGATCGGAGTGCTACATTTTCTGTTTACACGTGTGAATGCTTCCCTTGTGTATGTGCATCTGAACTGGGTGCGGGTGTATGTGCACGGGAATACGTGTGTCATTGATTAGGTTGACCCCTAATCCCCGATTTCTTAGGCTCGGGTTGTGACATACGTATTGTATGATATTAGAGCTCTTGTGTAGGTGCTAAGCATGTAGGCATGTAGGACGTTGTGAGGCCACGTTAACCCTAGTGAATAGTCGACTTGATGGTTTGTTTTGGGCAACTTGTAGTAGGATTGTTGTTGGTATCTAGATTAACGTTGAATTTTGCAGGTCATGGCATCTGGATCTGGCACCAATGACAACAATGAAGGGCCCATGACTCCTCCAGGAGGGACCAATGAATCTGCTCCGCCACAACAGTCAACTGAAGATTGGCTTCTCACGATGATGCAGACTATGCAATCGTTACAGGCACAGATGGCTTCCATCGCTGAACGACAAAGCCAAGCATCAATACAGCCACATGTGGAGCAACAAGTAGTGTTCCAGCCCAAAGAGACAGATCCCAATACATTGTATGATAAGTTTAGGAAACGAGGCGCTACCGAATTTCACGAGAATGAGGATGCTCTTCAAGCTAACGAATGGTTGGAGCAGGCTGAGGATTTGTTTGACACTGTGGTATGTACGAACAAGCAGAAAGTTTTACTCACTGCATCAATGTTTCGGGGTGTGGCGAACACGTGGTGGAAAAACGTGAAGGATCGGTATAAAGATATGCCAAGTGCGACGGCATGGGAAACCTTTAGGACGCAATTTAAGAGGAAATTCATTCCAACTCATATACGACTAGCCAAGGAGAGGGAATTCTCGGCCCTACAACAGCAGCAATTGTCCATGGTAGAGTACGTACATACCTTTACTCGGCTCTCACGGTATGCAGAAGACATGATTAATACTGAGGAAAAGAAGGTGAATCGATTTATTACCGGCTTGAACTCCTTGTATACAAATTATGTGACAGCTTTCCAAAGGCCGCCACATTCGATGATGCTGTGGACTGAGCCTATGCCGCTGAGGCCAATCGAGAGAGAGAAGCGCTATTGAGTTCAAGAGAACCGCACCCTTTGGTGCGAAGGGCCAAGCATAGAAGAAAGCAAAGGATGGACGTGGTGCTCCCAGTCAAACATGTGTGACATGTGGGTATTGTGGCAAGGCTCATAAGACCGAGTTATGCTGGAAGAAAAAGGGAGTGTGCCTTGTGTGTGGATCGATGGAGCTTAAGTTAGCTCAGTGTCCTCAGTATAGGTCCCCTAGTAGAGTCGGCCTGTTGCTACCTTGACATCAAGCCAATCCGTACAAACTTAACTAAGTCAAAAGCCTCCACGTCACACCGCTCGAGCTTACGCTGCCACCTACGAGAGTGCAGAAGATGCGGTAGTAGTGACAAGTATGCTTTTGATTAAGAATGGTGAAGCGCAGGCTTTGTCTGATTCGGGGTCTATGCATTCGTACGTAGCGTCCCATTTTACTACGCTGTTACGGAAGCTGCCCTAGCAGCTACTGTATGTGTTGGTGGTGTCCACTCCTATCGGCAAGAGAGTGGAGTGTAGTGTATATTATCCCCAATGTGTTGTGCAGATCGAGCGCAATCAACTACCAGTTGATTTGATTTTGTTATCAATGTTAGACTTTGATGTCATTCTCAGAATGGATTGGTTGGCTCGATATCGTGCTTGTGTGAATTGTTACAACAGGACGATTTATTTCAATCTAAGGACTGGGTTTTGTTTTGCAGGAAGTCAGAAGGAGTGCCCTAAACAGGTGATCTCGGCATTCAAGGCGGATCGATTGATACGAAAAGGATGTGAAGGCTTCCTTGCCTTTGTGTCAGTGAAGAAGGAGCCGAAGAAACTTGAAGAGCTTCAGATAGTTCGTGATTTTCCTGATCTGTTCCCTGAAGAAGTTCTAGAGTTACCTCCAGTACGGGAAGTGGAGTCTTCTATCGAGCTTGCGCCCAGGACGACACCGATGAGTAAAGCCCCTTATCGTATGGCTCCTGCTAAATTATTAGAGTTGAAGAAGTAGTTGCAAGAACTGTTAGACAAGGGTTTCATTCGTCCGAGTGTGTCGCCATGGGATGCTCCCGTGCTGTTTGTTAAGAAAAAGGATGGCACGCTTCGATTGTGTATCGACTATCGGCAATTGAACAAGGTCACCATAAAGAACAAGTATCCCCTGCCACGTATTGATGAGTTGTTCGATCAACTCCAAGGTGCCGCGTACTTTTCCAAGATTGATTTGAGATCTGGATATCACCAGTTATGAGTCAAGGAAGATGATGTCCCGAAAACTGCTTTTTGAACGAGGTATGGCCACTTTGAGTTTCTTATGATGCCATTTGGATTGACGAATGCACCTGCTACTTTTATGGCTTTGATGAACCGTGTTTTTGCTCCTTTCTTGGATCATTTTGTGGTTGTTTTTATTGACGATATTTTGGTCTATTCGAAGACTGTTGAGGAGCATATGGATCACTTGCGGAAAGCATTACAATTATTAAGGGAACACCGCTTATATGCCAAGTTATCGAAGTGTGAGTTTTGGCTCGAGCAGGTAGCGTTTCTGGGTCATCTTATTTCCCGAAATGGCTTAGCAGTGGACCCAGCTAAAGTGGAAGCAGTTGTCAATTGGCCAAGACCAAAAACGGTGACAGAGGTGAGAAGTTTCCTTGGACTTGCTGGGTATTATAGGAGGTTTGTTCAGGATTTTGCCAAAGTTTCTTCTCCTTTGACCAAGTTAACCTGGAAGAATGTGCCATTCACTTGGACTGAAGAATGTGAAATGAGTTTTCAGACCCTAAAAGAAAAGTTAACGATTGCTCCTATACTTGCCCTACCTAATGGTAGTGAAGGGTTTGTGGTTTATTTTGATGCATCAGGAGTAGGCCTAGGGTGCGTTTTGATGCAACATGATAAGGTGATTGCTTATGGTTCTCGACAACTGAAGGAGCATGAAAAGAACTACGCTACCCATGATCTGGAGTTAGCAGTTGTTGTGTTCGCCTTGAAATTATGGAGACACTATCTATATGGAGTATAGTTCAAGGTACACTCAGATCACCACAGTTTGCAATATCTCTTTAAGCAGCCGGATTTGAATATGAGACAACGTAGATGGCTTGAGTTAATTAAGGATTATGATTTTCCTCTTAAGTACCAGCCGGGGAAAGGAAATGTTGTAGCAGATGCGCTCAGCGAAAAGTCGAACATCTCAGTGCTGTACTAGAGACCGGGTTGTTTCTCGTGGAAGACACCAAAGCTGGACCATTAGAAGTGAAAGCAGTAAGCAATTTGATGACCTTAGCCAGTACGGTTTCCTTCCAGCCAGAGATTATGCAACAGATTAAAGAAAAACAACTCGAAGATCCACACCTAGAGCAAATCAAAGCTCATATTGGAACTCGACCCGATTTTCGACTAGAGGGTGGTGTTCTTTATCTTAGAAATCGGCTGTGCGTGCGAGCAGTGAATGATTTGAAGGAGAACCTTATGACGGAGGCTCATTGTGCCCGTTATGCAATGCATCCAGGGAGTACAAAGATGTATAGGAACCTAAAGGATTGCTTTTGGTGGAATAACATGAAAAGAGAAATTGCAGGATTTGTCGCCTAGTGTCTCACATGTCAAAAGATAAAAGCTGATCATCAAAGACTCTCAGGTTCATTGCACCCATTGCATATACCTCAATGGAAGTGGGAACATATCACGATGGATTTTGTTTTTGGATTTCCTCCAACAAGCAAGAAGCACAATGCAATTTGGGTCATCGTGGATAGAATGACTAAATCAACTCATTTTATTCCTTTCAAGAAAGGTATGACATTTGCGGAGATGGCAAGAAAGTTTGTAGATGAGATTATATGACTCCATGGTGCTCCCGTTTCCATTGTCTCTGACTATGATAGTTGTTTCGTCTCTACTTTTTGGAAGGCTTTTCAAGAGGCTATGGGAACCAAGTTAACCTTTAGTACGGCGTATCACCCTCAGACAGATGGCCAATCAGAACCAACCATTCAAACTCTAGAAGACATGTTGAGAGCTAGTGTTCTCACTTTTGAGAAAGAATGGGATCGGCATCTTTCCTTGTGTGAATTTGCCTATAATAATAGTTTTCATGAGAGTATTGGAATGGCTCCATTTGAGGCGTTGTATGGACGAAGATGTCGAAGCCCAGTGTGTTGGGAGGAAGTCGGAACGAGAAGCTTTCATGGACCAACCATTATCGCTGAAACCACGAAGAAAGTACAAAAGGTAATTGAGAATCTGAAAGTTGCCCGGTCCAGACAGAAGAGTTATGTTGATACGCGCAGAAAACCATTAGAGTTCCAAACAGGTGACTGGGTTTTCCTAAAGGTCTCACCCATGAAAGGTACTATCCAGTTTGGTCAGAAAGGTAAGTTAGCTCCGAGGTTCATTGGCCCATTTGAGATTAAGAGCCGTATTGGGGATGTCGCATACAAACTAACACTTCCAGTGGAATTCTCCGGTGTTCATGATGTATTTCACGTGTCCATGCTCTGCAAATATGTTCACGATCCTAACCACATCATTCGGTATGATGACGTGCAGATTTGGCCGAATGCATCGTATGTCGAACATCCGCTCCGTCTTGTCAATACAAAAGAGCAAGTGTTGCGAACGAGAACGATTCGATCGGTTAAGGTACTTTTGGAACATCATGGGCCGGAAGAAGCCACATGGGAACTTGAAGTATAGATAGCACGACAATATCCTGACCTTTTCATGCAGGTATGTTAGTATCATTCAGAGGACTGAATGAGTCTTAGTGGGGGAGGATGTAACACCCCGACCCCAAAGTAACAGATTTAGAGGTTGTTTAATTGTGTGTTTAGTGTATTACTTGAGGGTTTTATTTGGTTATTGTGTTTTGTCTTTTTTGGGTTATGTTGGGAGTCTTGAATAGGTAGTTGGGTGGAGTTTAGCCGAATTAGGTAACTTTAAGCCCTTTTTCATAATTTTTGATTTTGTTCGCATTTGTCACTTGGGCATCCTCTTGACGTCATCGCGTGTCTTTTCTCGTGCTCGTTACTTTCCTGAACTGACTTGAAAGTGTTTGGAAACTAATTGAGATTTTTAATGTTCATTTGACTCGAATTGCAATTGGTATAACTTTTGGACCTGGTTGCAAATGGCTAAACTATTTATTATATATATGTCACCTAGCACCGTTTCATCCCTATCCCCCGTTTTTCTTTCGTTTCTTTTCCGTTCTTCTTCTTCTTCCTTCGTTTCTCCACTTCGCCGGTGTGAAGCCTTGGTCTTCCATGCGAGTGTCTCTGGAAATTCAAGTTTAGAATGCGTGAATGTTTTGTAACTCCTAGTTTAGGCAAGTATAAGCAACTATTTGCTTAAGTACATGTTGGTATCTCGTGATGGTTGTGATTTTCCCTTGCTTATGTTGAGCATACTCATGGTATAACAACCCCTTCTTGTTTCTTCTTGGTTTCTTCTTTCATTTGGTATCAGGAAACACAATTTAGAACTGCCTCTATTCGTGTCTTTCTGCTTCAGGTCCGACCGGTTGGTCCTGAAGCCCCGACCGATCAAATTTTGGTTCTGGGATGTGCCTGACCGGTCGGATACCTAGGCGATCGGTCGGCTGGGCAGCATTACGAGGTCATGGAAATTGCTGTAAATGCTACTTAGAAACTTAGAATGGACCACCCTAAGGGAAAATCTTGGACATATCATCAATAGTCTTGGGGCTGAGACGTATTCATGAGTGTTATCCATTGGTTAAGCACCTCCCCATGAGTGTTGGTTTAAGAAACTTCCATACTCTTTCTCTTGAGATGAGACACCACAGGAAGAATAACCGAGTATGGTTACCTTAAAACTACATCATCATGCACGTTTAGTAACGGTGGTTAACTAGACTAGGGTTGGCTAGTAATTAACCTTAGTCCTCCATTTAATTTGAATTGCATAGCATCTTGTAGTATTATCCTTGCCCTCAACTCTTGAGTAAGAAAATGATAAGCCTTCGGTTCTCTTGTGTTGTCTTCTTTCCGAGATCCTGATATGGCTATGGACCTTGACTTGCACGTATGTTTACTGGATATGTTTAATGTACATTATATGCTTTTGTTATCATTATGCAATGTCTTGATATACACTTGAATGGTTGTGTCTGGCTCTACTACGCCTCGGTCTTAGGATACCCGACGGGGTTGAATTTGGCCTAGCATATTTGTTGCCGCTGCAGTGAGCTCACGTCTTGGGGATTCCGGACCTCAGGAAACCGAGACCCATTCGTACCCTGGCCGGGTCAATGGTGTTCTCTCACGTCACGCTCTCAACCATGGGAGAATATGGCATATGTAGTAGCCATCTAGTACAGTGTTTCTCAATCTTGAATCTAATGCATTCATTATTCATTGCACGACTTGCTAAGTATACGACGTTGTACTTCTTTTTAATCTGCTTGTTATGAATTCTTTTAGAAACAACACGTATTACCTTTATGTTGCTTGTGCTTGTTGAATCGTCGTATTCACATGTTGTTTCTTGGTGTTTTAGGCTTAGATCCCATCCCTGACTCCTTGAAGATCGGCCAGACTTTAGAGGAGGTTATAGAGACCCCATCTGGACTAGATGAGTGGGCATGATGGAGCCACTCCATAGTGCATCTTGGCATTAACCTGATGATATTTTGTCACATGACATTGTAGATTGACTGTATAAATCTATTTTGTATAATTACCAGTAATGCAGTGTTTTGTTGTCCTCTCTTATTCTTGCCCATGTTTGATACATACAGCTTCCACGTTTTCTATTTACACGTGTGAATGCTTCCCTTGTGTACGTGCATCTGAACTGGGTGCGGGTGTATGTGCACGGGAATACGTGTGTCATTGATTAGGTTGACCCCTAATCCCCGATTTCTTAGGCTCGGGTTATGACAACCTCTTTGCACTTCTTAAACCCTAGGGTCATCGTGGCCTAGAGCACATGTCGTAGTTGATCGTTTTCCTCTGAGGTCTCCCCAGTGATGAAAACTAGTCCGACAAACAAAAAGAAGGAACTCTAAAAGGGCATTCTAAACCATCTCTAATCTAGAAACCCAAATAACCTAGCTAAGTGAAGAGAGGGGCTTACCTAGGGCCACTGAAATGGTTAAGGAGCTCGAGAATGGCATTTAGGAGATGATGGCGGGCTGGAGAAGATGAAGATGGTGGCTGGCGATGATGAGAGAATCTGGTTCCTCTAATGGCAGTAGTTAGGGTTGAGGGGGAAGAGGGAAGATGGAAAGACAAATAGGGAGAAAGGGAAAAGAAAGAAGGAAAAAAGGGGGAGAAATTGTTGGCGCCGAGAGGAAGAAGAAGGTGGAGGTGGTGGTGATCTGGTGTGCTTGGGGTGGCTAGCTTCCATGGTTGTAGCAATTGGGCAGGTGAGAAATTGAGAAAGGAAGAGGGAAAAAAGGAGTAATGGAAAGAAAGAAAAAATGAAATAAAGAGAGGGAGAGGGGACTGGTGGTTATCCGGCGGAGTAGGAGGTGGCCAGCAGTGCTTGGAGGTGGAGTTTGGATCCTTTGATGGCTTTGTTGGGAGGAAGAAACCCTAGAGAAATAGTGAAAGAGATAAAGGTAAGAATGAGACAAGGGAGAGGAAAGAAATAAGTGAAAGAAGCTTTAAAATTTTATGTTGTCTACTGTCCTTTATTGGTGACGAAATTTAAATTTCATCACCAATTTCAAAAAAAAAAAAAAAAAAAGACAAAGAAAAAATGGCACCATTATGCCTACCATTTTTGAACAAATAATGGCGCCACTTTTTTAAATTTTTTTTAGAAATTAGTGACAAAATCTAAATTTCATCACCAATAAAGGACTTTAATTTTGTCGCCTATTTTACACTTTGGGCCACGAAAATTTTTTACTCACCAAAATATATGTAATTTTTTTTAAATTGGCGACAATCTAGGTTTCGTCACTAACAAAGGACATTAGAAGACGAAATTAAACATTTTGTCACCTATTTTACACTTTAGGCGACAAAATTTTGTTTCCCACCAAAAAAATATATATATTTCAAAATTGGCTATGAAATTTTGATTTCGTTGCCAATAAATGACATTAGGCAACAAAATTTAATTTTTCTTTGCCTATTTTACACTTTTGGTGACGAGATTTTGTTCGTCGCCAAAATATCTGTAATTTTTTTCGAAATTGGCGACGAAATCTAAATTTTGTCGCCAATAAATGACATTAGGCAATGAAATTTAATTTTTCGTCACCTATTTCTCACTTTAGGCGACAAAATTTTGTTCCTTGCTGAAATATATGTATTTTTTTCGAAGTTGGCATTGAAATCTAAATTTCTTCACTAATAAATGATAAACTTCATAGCCAAATTTCCTTGCCAAAATGACATTTTGTTGTAGTGTATTTTTGTATGCCAACATTGAACCCATGTTAGTTTTTAGCATGAAAAATGTAATTACTTTGAATTTTTTTTTATTAAAGCTAAAATCAATCAATATTACACATTGAAATCTAAACCCCGCAATGTAGAAAAGATAATGTCCATCGAAAACATTATCTATCAATGGAGATAAAGTAGACATACCCAATTCTCTACCGCAAACATTCTCATCATTTGAGATCAAGATGAATTGAGCTCCTTTAGTTTGATGCATTGATCGCAAAACTCCAAGTGCAGAGTTATTTAATGTAGTAGTATCCCGGTGAGTACGGGGGTCGGATCCACAAAGAGCAAGATATGGTTAGATCCTTTCAAACTTAACAAAAGAAAATAAATAAAGGCTCTAATCGATGCAAATAAGAATGATACACGTGAAACAATGACTCTATTATGAATCCTAAAATTTTCCTACGTAAGAAATCTTGTAAACAACCCCTTTTCAAGATTCTGTTCGACTGACCTAATATGCTTTAAACCTAAATCTAATTTCTGGAAACAAGACTCCTAAAGCATATGAAACTAACAAAGAAAATGGTTCTAAAAATATTAAGAAAAAAAAATTATGGACTCCCAAAGACAATGTTACACATGAGCATGTTGTAGAATTCTGCAATTTTCCAGATTCGGGTCTCTATGCTTTAGCCCTTAAAAAATAAACTTCTCAAAATTAGTTTGGATGACATTTTTATGGATGAAAGTAGACTAAAAAAATTCATCCTCCCAGAATTTCAAAAGAAATAATTTCGTTTGATATGATTTTGAATTTAACACTTTTGCACCAAATCTGCTGGAATTGCAGATTTCTAATTAGGCAACAAAACTTAACATTTTTATGTGTAAACACCAACATTAAGATCTAATTTAGATATTTTCAGATCTGAAACTTAACTAAGACAATACCAAAAACATAAAAAAAACCTAATCTAATGCAACCTAATTCTAGCAAAAAGATTATGCAACCATTGTGAATGGACAACCAATTAACAGTAAACTAGCAAAATCATAAAGGTGGTAAGATAATTGAAAATAAAGTTGGTAAACAACTGAAAAGAAAGCTGGTAGATTACTTAGAAAGAAAAGTGGTATTTTGCAGAAAAATAAAATTGCTAAATAACTGAAAAGAAAGGTAGTGAATAACTAGAAAGAAATATGGTAATTTATGAAGAAAAATAAAGTTGGTAACAAAAATAAAATAACTTAGAAAGAGATGTCGAAAGAAACACCAAAGTTGGTAAGAGATTCATTCTCACATCTATTCTTTTCCTCAAATCAATAAAAAATCAGATCTAAAAAAAAAACCTTGACCTTCGTATCTTGGTCATCAATCTAGATCTAGATCGCACACCACATGGAATCAATCATTATGAAGATTCAGAAATTCACAAAAATAACAAGGAATAAGAAATAGAATAAAAGAGATGAATTCTTTTACTAATATGAATAATGAATTTGATTACAAAATAAATAAAACTTCTCAACTTATTACCATACTAGGACAAAACTAAGGAACATCCTTTTTCACGGATGGTTTCTTTAGATAGGTGGCTAGCCATCTTGAAGGAGGTATATGGGAAAGAGAGAGAGAGAGAGAGAGAGAGAGAGAGAGAGAGAGAGAGAGAGAGAGGACTCTAAGGGAAGAGGGGCTCTTGGCTTCATGCTTTGACCTTCATCAGCTCCACCCCACACCACCCCCCCACCCCAACCCACCCACAACAGCCCCCCCCCCCTTCCCCTTCCCCCCCCCCTTTTGGTATCCTTTTATAATTTTTTAATTTTCAACAAAATCCCATTGCAACAATTCTCTCCAGTCTCTCTAGAACTGCATCCTCAATGAAAGATAAATTCTTATTTCATCTTGAATTGAATATCTCAGCTCAAAAACAACTCTTATCCAATAGAATTTGAAAATAAAAACCTCTTAGAACTGGTCTTACTTGAAAATTTGGAGAAGCATTAAGGAAGGGCTCCACTTTCTAAGTTATATTGAATTTTCACACATGATGGGGTCCACTCTAGGGCTTGTACAACCAATGAGGGTACACGACTCTTATAGGGATGCATTTTTCTGATGTGGAACCATATCTTGACTTAACTTCCATTACTTGGCTACCAAGTCTTTTATCTTAGCAAAAATCTCTCCCTTTCTTAGATTATTCAAGAGATAAAATATTGCAGATAAACTCTAAAACTCCAAAAACCACTCACAACATCATTCAAAGAGGAAATGGGACGTGCAAGGGGAAGAGTATAGCCCTAGTGAGTTTGCAAAGTCCATCTCCTCATCTTTTTTTTATTATTATAAATCTTCTCTATCCCCTATATTTTCACACTTTTGGATGGATAAATAGAAGAGATGTTTTATGAACCTTCTGGAAACTTCAAACTTAACACAAAAGCATGTGTGGACGTGGCAGACAAGTGTTGGTCTATCTATGGCTGTTAAGACTCCTCTCTTATGGAAATTCTTTGTCTGTGTATATTAGGATATTTTCCTTAGATCTTTCTTTAGAATTTCATCAGAGTGGAAATTGATGAAAAAGACAAGAGTGGACCCCCTCTTTGACCATGGCACATGTGTGTGCATCCACGTGTGAATGTGTGTGGGGTCTATCAGCTTTTTTCTTCTTCCAGACAGTTTAATTTCTTCACTACGTGGCCATAATTGACCTTGTGTTCTGCATATGGGTCTCAAGCAATAATCCAACTGAGAATAGGGTTTTTACATATCTTCAATTGCCAAATTATGGGTCCTATGACCATAGTTCCTATAAAAATAGCTCAATATGGAAGAATAAGTAGAGTCCCAATTTAATTGAAATTCCTCACTATGAATCCAAACCTAAGTAGAATTCTTTGAAAATCTCAATAAATGAATGAATTTATGAGGGAAATCATTTGATGATGAATTTTAATAATTTCATGAAAAAACTGATGACATTTTATGTGAAATGACCATTTTACCCCTGAAGTCATAAATGAATGAATGCGGCCTTGATTCACATGAAATGATAGCACATACTAACAACATTGGCTATGATTTGACTTTAAGAAACTAATGATGTGCATGAACCATGTCATTCTTGATGAAAATGAAGTGTTTCGAAGCTTCTCCAAAGTTAGGGTTTTGAGAAATCATGATTTTATGCTCTTTAATGATGATTTAAAGAAAAATAAGCTTTAAAGCTCACACATTCATTTTCAACACATAAGACATGATCTTATAATAAAAACAATGAATTAACCCTAAATGAGTCTTAAAATGCCAAGAAATGATTGGAAAATAATGCATTTTTCAAGACTCATCATGCATATATGTGTCAAGAACTTTAGAAGCTATATCTAATGTTTCTTAAGTAGATTAAAAAACTTGAGTTATCCAATGAATAGTTACTTTTTGGATGACTTACCAAATAATTAATATCAAATGTGATATGCTAATAATTTCATGAAACAAAGTACTTTTTCTTGGGAGGTATAATCCGTTGGACATAAATTCAATTCTTTAATTTGTTTTTTATTCCTCAGGATTTTTTTCCATTCCTTGGTGGTATCAAGACGCCGCAATGCTAAGATATCTTATCTATCACTCCAAGAAAATAAATATGGCCATAAAAGAATTTTAGTTCAATCTTTTTTTATAAGTTTGGATTGCTTGAGGCTTTTCCCCATAGTGACCATGAGTGGACCTATCATGGTTAGCCATGTCACTGAATGGATGCAAGCCATTCACCTGGGAAACGGTGCCCCATCCAAGAAAACGCCTCTCTATAGTGACATGGTGAGCCATGATTGATCCACTCATGGTCACTATGGGTTAAAAGCCTTAGAGGATCCCGATTTTTTTTATCCCCTCACCTAGACCAATCCACCTACAACTTGTATTTAAAGTGATTTGCAAATCTACTCTATTATGCTGATGTTCGATACCATTATGGGAAAGAATCGGGTAAGTCATGCACAAAATCATCAAAGTAGTGCCCATGATAATCACCATTGATCTTAAAATGGGAAAAATACAAATAAAATCATAGGTAGTGAGTAAAAAAATTTTCAATGTAGTGCTATAGCTCTATCCGATTCCCCATATTTTCTTTTACATGACATCAACTAAAGGTTTAAAAAAGTTGGGTTATCAAAGTTAAAAAACAAAACTGAAAAAATAAAACAACAATATCAAAGGATTCAGTGGGAAATAGTTTTGATCACTGATTAGTGTGACAGGCCCCAATGTGCTTGAGTGTCATAATTTTAATAAAGGTTTGTAGTTTCTTAAGGTGAATTGAAATTTGTAATTTCTACATATGGGCTCGACGTACATCAAACTTCTGAGGTGGGCCTTAAATTCTAATTCAAAAATGGAAAGTGTTTTGATAAGAAATTTAAAATGGAAACTATTTAAATATAAAATGCATAGGAATCAAATACTAAAATAGATTTTAGGGAGAAATTGTAGGGTCACATGGATAGGATACTTTGTTATAATTATAATCCTTGAATGTTTAAGAGCCTTACATTAGGAAACACTATGTTGGCTTAAATATCAATCATTTGAATGGAATCAAGGGTCAAAATATGTTGTTCAATTGGAGCCGACTTTGCAATCAATTACAAAATTGAACTCCTGTAGCAAAACTGAATCATATTCATTTCATATATATATAAATGGTTTGCCTTCATTTTGTTTATTTACTTTACATCTTTTCTGTACCTCTCCATTTACATGAGAGACAACATAAATGACCTGTGACCCCTTTTCGGATTTAACATTCTCACTTTTTTACATTTTCTCTTTCTTTATTTTATCTTCTCTTTTGCGCAACATTGAAGGAATTGTGAGTTTGTTGTGGCTTACAATTTAGACCTTTAATTAATACATGCATTTGTCTTAAAGGGCTATCGATTTGTAGCTATTTACATATTTAAATGATTCACATGTATAAAGATTATAAATCATCATATTTGTCTCTGGTCATTCACACATGTCATGTGTAAATGATGCATGAAAATGGACAGGATTTTTGCAATAACATAGGTGTGAAAGTGGTTCACACCCCTCTTTGTAAAAAAGGCGACAGTGCACTTATTACATGTGATGGCATTCTTGTGGGGCATATTTACCTCCGTAATTGTTTTTACGGATTTGGGTCATACAATTTTCCAAAGACTTGACTCTTTCCTCTCAATGATTGAGATTTAAAAAAGAAATTACATACACAAGTATAGATGCAACAAAGGACATTATGAAAATTAAAATCTTACTTTTAAAATGTACAATATCCTACGATTGTAGGAAATATTGCATGCAAAATTTATTTTTCTACTAGTTCTTCAATCCCTACTTGCTATATAAGAATGAGTTTTACAACAATCCTTCTTTACTTCCCCTTCTCTCTCTTCATTTTCATCTTAACATCATAAGAAGAGGAAAAAAGATGTTCCCTAATAGATTTCACGAGTTGTGCAAAAATCTAGTTCTTTTTATGTGATTTTTCATTTTTCATCCATAAAAAGACACACAAAAAAGGTTTTTAATATCACATAAAACTCTTTTTGCTATGCCTTCAAAGGGTAAGATAGGGCCCACATACCTCTTGTGATGAGTGAGATGGATGAACTGTATAATAAGAGGTATTATTCTAAGAGCTTCAAGTTAAGCTTTTTACAACAATCGAGCATGATACAAAGAAAAATGAGGCAAAAAAGGTGGCTAAGATTTATAAAAAGATTATGATTTTGAAATTCATTATCCCCTTGGAAAAGTCAACATGGCAGTTGATGCCCTAAACAAAAAATTTCTAGGATTACTGGCAAGTTTGAAGTATTAAGAATGGCGATTGATTGAAGAATTCAAGGACCTAGACTTCAATGTGAAAATTAAGGGTGACAAGGTTTGTCTTGCAAGTATGACCATGAACCTACTTTGATCCAACAAATTAATTGAGAAACTGATGGATGACCTAGAGTTGGCTGACCTAGAGTTGGCTAAGTTAATAAAAAGAATGTCACAACCCCAAATCGACAACCTCAAATTGCTAAGTATGTGTATTGTGTTGGGTTTATGTCTTGTATTTCGGTTTAGCCGGATGAGTCCACTGGGTTAGCCAGGGACTGGTTTAAGGTCAAGAGTATTTTGGTAATTGTACCGGGGCTTTCTTGGTGGCTAAGAAAGCGGAGATTATATATATGTATAGTCTGTAATCCTAGACCTTGCGGCGGCAGTTGCCCGTAGTGTTCCCACACCACGTAAAAGAGATGAGGCGAGGGTGTGGGAATCTCTTGTACGCTTTACTTGTCATAGTGAAGATGTTCGTCCTCCTGTGCCCGTGGATGTAGCCCTATTTGGGTGAACCACGTAAATCTCGTGTCTCTTCTTGTGTGTGGCTTGCTTCGTGTTGATCTTGTGATTCATGTGTGCGCACAACGGGTGATGTCAGAATATCACAACAATTGGTATCAGAGCCACAACAATTGGTATTAAAGCGATTGATTGTGAATTGGTATCAAAGCTATGATACCAATTCATAAGCTATTGGTCACATCAGACAGTGGGTTGACAGTGGGTTGACAACAGTATATTTCACCACGTGTCTAATGAAACCAATGCGAATATCCTTTGGAAAAAGCTAGAAGCAATGTATGATAAAAAGACCTCAGTGAACAAAACCTTCTTGATCAAAAAGCTTGTGAACATGAAATTCAAAGATGGTGGTCAGATCGAAGATCACATCAATGAGTTCCAAAGTGTGGTAAATCAGTTAGCCACTATGAAGATGATCCTTGATGATGAGATGCAAGCTTTGTTGCTTCTGAGTTCTTTGCGAGATTCATGGGAGACATTGGTTGTTTCCTTGAGCAATTCTACTCCAGATGGTGTGTTATCTATGAGTCAGGTTACCAGTAGTCTACAGAATAAAGAAACAAGACGGAAATCTGCAGGGACAGATAATGCACAGGCTTTTGTTACTGAGAACAGGGGGAGGAGTAAGAGTAGAGGACCAAAGGGGGGTCGTGGCAAGTCTAGAGGTGACTCACAGTCTAAGTCTAGCAGTGAATCACAGAGCAAGAAAAAGTCTGTAAAGTGCTTTTTCTGTGGCAAGATGGGCCACATCAGGAAAAATTGTTTTGCCATGAAGGGACAGAAAGGATCCAACAATGAGAAGAAGAATGACAATGATAACACTACAGCTACTTTGGAACAGGAAGTAGTGGTGCTCGCCGGCGATGATGATAAGTGTTTGAGTGTTGCAGATGGTCAGGTTGAGTGGGTTGTTGACACAGCAGTATCCTACCATGCTACTCCCTGCAGGGAGATGTTCACGACGTACAAAGCAAGTGACTTTGGTACTGTGAAGATGGGCAACACGAGTCATTCAGATATTGTTGGTATCGGTGATGTCTGCATTAAAACCGATATTGGTTGCACAATGACGCTGAAAGATGTGCGACATGTTCCTGATCTGCGGTTGAGTCTGATTTCCGGGACTGCATTGGACCGTGCAAGATATGAGAATTACTTCGGAAATGGCAGATGGAAGCTCACTAAAGGGTCTCTTGTGATTCATGGATGCGCACAACGGGTGATTGTCAGAAAATCACAACAATTGGTATCAGACCCACAACATATTGGGCTATGACATGCACGTGTAATGATAGTGAGAAACAACTTCACACATTATTTCCCACAGGATTTCACTATGAGAGGTTTACTCTGCCCTCAATCCATGAGGGATTCATGGAGGAAGCCTGTGCAAGCCATTTATAAAACAATCATCTTGAACAATATAAAGATAAGGCACGTAAGACTGGACAGCAGGAAGGAGATTGTTTCAATTTATTATACTAAAGTTGTCGAATGAACAAAGGTAATTTATTACAATCCCAATGAGGCCTAACGAGAGCATTGGCCAATTATTAAAAGAACTAAATACTAATAATCCCAAAATAACTACATCATCGGTTGTCCGTTCCCTATCCTTTAGCACATCACTTGAAATGGATTTGGGTTTGGATTTTCATAGATTTTCCGTTTATTCTTAAAAAATCAAAGGTTAGGTTTTGATTTGGTTTGACATGAGTCAAAATAAGATGAAATTTTGAAAAAGATTGGCTCTATGGATTTTAATCCAAAACAATTTGAGATAATGGCTCAAAATCATATTTAACCCAAGATAAATTTGAAATTTGGATTGTGTTTGGAAAGAAAACCCCCCCCCCCCCCCCCCCCCCCCCCCTTTTGTTTGTTTGTTTGTTTTCTTTTTTTCTTTTTTTTTTTTTTTGAAAAAGAAATACTGCAAAGTGGGTTCACTCCATTGAGGGAAAACATTTTTTTTTGTTTCGGCCAAAATACCCAAAGTGGGTTCACCATGCTATGAGAATTCACTTTCTTCTTCTTTTTTTTTTTTTTTTTTTTTTTTTTGCAAAATACCTGAAGTGGGCCGCCATGTGGCGTGAGAATTTGCTGTTCACATTTGAGAGAGTGGACCACTAGCAGTGGGTACTACTATTCAAAATCATAGTGGCCACAGGTAAGGAAGGCAGTGTTCATGTGACTTTGGTTAAGGCTTGGACCCCACTGCTAAACAACTTGTGTCTGTGGGAAAGAGAGTGAAGCATCAATGACCATGGGCTTGAGAGGAACAGTGGTGTCTTTGAACAAGCGCGCTGTGGACTCCACTACTTCAATCGAGCTATGTCTGTGGGAGAAGGAAGCTACATGCCATGGACCCCAATGCTCATTCACTCATTAACCACGAGCAAGGGAGCTTGGGCCAACAAATTGTAGCCCTCTACTAAAACATGCTATGTGCGATGAAGTGGACCACTGAGATGGAGTGGACCACCAAACCGTGGACCCCATTGATGATTCCACGCAGTGACCATGGGCTCAGGAAAAGCTTCGTGTCCGGACACGAGTCCTATAAAGCTCGCATCTCTCTTTTCTTCTTCATTCCATTGTTTCAAAATTTTCTGAGTTGGAGCTGAGAGGAAAAGCAACTGCCAGTGATCTTCTTTTTTGATTTGCAAGTGGATTCCAAGCTTTCTTTCTTCTTCTTAAGAGAAATCCATTGCAGGTAAGCTTGCCAGACTTCGTCTTCTTCCACTTTACTGATGGCCGAGTGTATGCTTGAGATTTTTGCTCGATGTCTTTTGATAATTGTTTGTGATCTTTTGCCTTTTGGCCGAGTCAAAGTGATTTCCACACATTGCACTAATTCTTTTTCATAGACTTGTGCCAAGATTTGGAAAAGACCCCAAGATTATCCACGTTTTTTTTTGCTGTACACTCGATGAAGTCAAGCTGGGGGTGGTTCTGTTGTGGCGTTCCTCCCATGGTGCTCTTTTTTTTTTTTTTTTTGTTTTCTTTTCCTTCATGGAACTTGAGCTTTTCCCATGGTGGTTTTACTTAATTCTAAACCGGATCTGTTGGATTGGGCATTGTCCCAGTGTACCAATGGTCACGGCCAGAACAAACCATGAGGGGTTCACGGTCATCTGTTGTGATGATGATTTTTTTTTTTTTTTTTTGTTTAAAATGTATGATCTGATCTTCTGATGCAAGGTAACTCTTGTGACACCATCTCAAACTCATGGCACAATTAGAAGCAGGATGCCATGAAGTTTCACCTTGTCAACATACTTTTCAAGGCCAACCCATAGTGGTGGCGATGGTCACTACTTGTTCGATGGAATGCTTGACTGATTTTTTTTATTTTTTATTTTTTTGCTTTTGTGCTTTCATGCATAGACTAGTGTTAGCCTTTGACCACTGAACTTCACCTGTTTCATGTGTTGACATCGAAACACACCCTAAATTCTTAATGGATGCCCACAGTTTTGAGGGGTTTATATGTGATGAACTGGATTTCGGGTTTGACCCACCCGATCTTGATTTTTTTTAGTTCTCTTTTGCCATGAGATGCAGATTCTGCTTGAAATCTCTCTATGGTGGCTCGAGATTGAAATTTCCAAGTTAAGCCGGTCCACGGTCATTGATAGCACAGTCCAGGTATTTTCCATGGTCACTACTTGTTTGATGAAATATCCAAAAAAAAAAAAAGAGATTTTTTTTTTGTTTGAACTTGGAAACTGTAAGACTTTGTTGCTCCTTTCTGAACTTGAAACAAGATCACCACTACCATCATATACTGGGAATTCGCACTTCATTCACGGTCTTAGCCCTTTTCGTGGTTGTTTCTGGTTTTCCTCGCTTAATTTTTTTTGTATGCTTTCTTTAGAATAGTACCTGAGGCCTTGAACGTCGAAAAGTTTCATTGAGAATCCACTCTTTTCAACAAACTTGAAATGAAGAAGCCCCTTTTGGGGATTACATGACTTCTGCTCCTCACTGTTTTTTTTTTTTTTTTTGCCTTCTTTGGGAGAGCACCCGAGGCCTTGAATGTTGAAAAGTTTTGTAGAGAATTCACTCTTCAACAAACTTGAAATGAACAAGCTTCTTCTGGGGGAATGCATGACTTTGGTAGAACTTTAGGCTTCACGCTCTCACTATTGGACTGAATGAAGGAACACCCACTCATTCTGTTTGAATACTGGCATAGTCTGAACACACATCTTGGTTTTGCAATCCGTGGGGAAGTGTAGGGGGTTGAGAAGTGACAATTCACTCGTTCCTTTACATAGTGTAAGGATAAGTTAAGTCACCACAGCCTTTGTGAGAATTAAAGGGGATTCGTTTGTATTAGTTTGCTCGATCACTAGCATGATGTGAACACAGATTTGACCACCGGAGCTTCTGCGGGGACTCTTTTACGGTCAACAAACTAGATAGCCACAAGGCGCATTTCTTTTTGCTTTTGATGAGAAGGTTACTCCCCTTAGACCTCAATAAATATGAGAAGTAATCACCTGAATATGAGCGGCCGGTTAAAGAAATCGATGAAGATAGGAGTATCCTCCGGTCGAGTTCTCACATGTAGCTTTGAATAAGCCTTTTACAGTGTCTTTCTCAACCACAACCTCCACTGCTAATTCACCCTTCCTTGTCTTTTTTGGTTCTGACTCGAGGTATACTCTCTGTGTCAATTTGAGTGACACCAACCATCTTTGTGGAAAGGTAATGGATACAATATCACTTTCCGATCATTGATGATAGTTGCTAATTTTATTTTGAAATTAATTTTGCATAACAATATTTCCTTCATTAGCTATATATGCAATGAGAGTAGTGCACTTTCGAAATCCGACAAGAATTTTTAATGGTCCCATCATAGCAAATCATCACATGGAACTTTATTTTTTAGGATTTGTTGGAGATGTCGTCTTGGGAATGTAGAGATCCTTTGGTCAGTTTGAAATTTTAGTATGGAGAGTAAAATAGTCTCCAATAGTTGCAAGCAAGTCTGATGAAACCATGGGAAGTGACTAAAGGTGGTTGCCATTAGACCGACAACATTTACTTTTGTCTTCAATGATTTAAATTGATGTTGCTCTTTGTTGAAAACATGCTAAGCACCTTCACATGCTGTACTTTCATACATGTTGAACTTGTTTATGCTTTGTGTTTGCTGCTATCAAACTTTGCTTATGTCATGCATGCATTTCTTACGTTGGATATATACTACAAGCTTTGTGCTTGAACACAAATCAAATTGCCCTTTAAAAGTCTTAAGGTGCTTGAACACCTAGTTGGATTGGGAGCCTTAGTTCTGGGACTTAAGTGTGCTTTGATGTCAATTCTTGATTTCAGAACTAAGTATTATTTTCTCTTTTTGGCCTTTTGCTATGGGGAGATGCTACCGAAATTTTGGTAATATTCCATGCCTTAACCATTTTTGCTGTTACTAATGTTTTTTCTTTTTCTTTTTTTTTTCTTTTCAGATAGAAAAAGCAAAGCACCCGCGACCTCAACTTCTAGCACATCAAAGAACTATTCTAAGGGCCGAGCTGCAAGTAACCCTAATGCAAGAGACTCGAATGAAGTGTTTGCTGCTACTTTGAAGAACTAAAACTTTGGCTCTGAGGAACATTGCAACTATAGATCACCACATTACAACAACATCTTTTAGCCTTGGAAGATGATGCTCTAAAGCTTCGAGGCATCATAGATGGCTTGGAGGAGTCTAGTTTAGAGAACCAGGCCCACAAAGATAGCATTATCACCAAAGTAAAGGCAAAGCAGACAGCCTTGAATGGCTTTGTTCAATCCCTTAAGAGTGAAATGAGTATCAAACTAAATGAGACTGACATCAACACCATTGTACTTGCTTATGAAAGCTATAAAGGATGAGTCCTGACGGAAAGTGTTTTGAATGCAAGAGGGCAACTTGATACATTCTTGGACTAGAACTCTCTACTGCAGCTTTTGTTTGGCCTTTTTTTTTTTTTAATTTTGATTATCCCCGGTGTCCATGTACTTTTGACTTCATTCTTTGTATTTGAGCTTCAAATAAATATCAAAGGAAAATTTTTTTCTCATTTTGCTCCACCTTATCATTGGCATGGAATGTTTGGTTTAATTTTGTGTGGATGTTTGATGTGGTATATATGGATGTTTTGGATGTGTGAATGGTTTATTTTGTTTTGGTTTTTTAGACTTGTATGGGGGTGTGATTTGCAATCTTTTGGATCTACAAATCAACAAAGAAATGGAGTCATATTAGTAGACTTTATTTGGTGCCCTTATGTACGGCTTTCTCCAGAGTTTATGACTTGATCCTTTTGGTGTCAAAAGGGGTGAAACAAAGTGGATGTTTATCCGGTGCTCAAGTGTGAGGCTTTCTCCGGGGTCCTTGTCTTAATCCTTAGGACAGAGATTTGTTTTTTTTTTTTTTTTTTTTTTTTTTTTTTTTTTTTTTATGGGTTGTGTTTGGATTTTGGTTACAAGGGTTTTATAAAACAGACTTATTCCTCATAACGAAGGGTAGCCTTATAGGGTCTGCAAAAGGACTTGCTCTATACAACAAGATGTTACAAGGGGTCTTAGAGGGACATTATCCAATTAATGAAAGTTGATTAGAGGGGCCGATGGGCTTTGTCCTCGTAGTCATTTTGTACAAGTCTGAGGGACTTTGGTTAAGAGTCATAGGTTGTGAGGCTCGAAACCAAAGGATTTTGGGGTGAGAATGTACACTGTACATTGTTTGGATATGCCAATGATATTCAAGTATAGTATTTCTTTAAGAGTTTTCCATTGATAGGCATTATGCATCTGTTTCTTTCAAGTGTAAGGAGTGCGTAGGTACCATTGAAGTAGACCTTGTCGACGATGAAAGGTACTTCCCATTTGGATTCAAAATTTCCTTTTGACAGGTGTGTTGAGAACATGGGCCTCTTGACTACAAGGACTACTAAGTCTCCTTTCTTGTAAGCTTTGTATTTGACTTTTTTGTCAAAAGACTTGGCCATATGAGCTTGATATAACTCGATGCTTTGCCGAGTAGTAAGTCTTTTTCATCAAGGTTTTCTAACTCTTGAAGTCTAAGTTTGGCATTTTTTTCTTCAGTGTATGGCATTCTTTTATTCAGTGTATTTGTTTATCACAGCTACACGAAGAGAAGAAGTTGAATTCCCAAGGGTATCATAGCTTTGCAGCCACAAACCAAGGAATAGAGTGTTGATTTGGTTGGACCATGGACTGTAGTTCTGTAGGCCCATAAGGCTTTAGGAAATTTCGTACTCCAACTCTTTTTGTTGTCAAAAACCATTTTCTTCAGAATATTGTAAATGGTCTTGTTAAAAGCTTTAGCAAATCCATCAGCTGTAGGGTTGTGTACCACAGCAAGATAGCATTGGATTCTGTACTTATCACAAAATCTGTAGAATTTTTGATGTAAACGTTTAGGCACCCTAAAACGATAGATGATATGAGTCTTCAAGAAACTAAGGACTATATCTATTTTGACTTCTGCAAAGGGTACTGCTTTTGCCTATTTGGAGAAGTAATCCTTTGTGGCCAAAATGAATTGGTGACCACGTTTTTATGGCAGATTAATTTTTCCAACTATATCAATTTCCCAAGATTCAAATTGCCAAGAGGTGGATGTATGATGTAGATATTCAGGCGGTTGATGAATGTAGTCACTGTGAAGTTGGCATTCATTACATCTTTTTTAAACTTATGGTGTCAGACACTATGTAGGCTAGTAATAGCCTAACCTTCGGATCTGATCGTAAAGTTTTGATCCAGCTTGGTGAGCACAACATAGGCAAGAATAAACTTCTTTCTGTACTTGAGTTCTTTCTTTTGGTGACAAGCAACGGAGCAGAACTCCATCATATGACTTGTGTTAAAAAGTCTTTGAAGGTAAATAAAAGTGAAATTTTAGAGCTCGTCTTTGAATACTAGTTCTGTCTTTAGCATTCTCTGGCCAGACTCCATGAAGAATGTAATCAATGAGCTAGACTCCATGAAGAATGTAATCAATGAAAGGGTCTTTCCAATATCTGAATGAATTTTGGAAAGATGAAATCCGATTTTTGATCACGTTGAAGTAATCTGCTATTGCTTTATGAGTATTGAGTGGAGGAATAAACCTTTTTTCAACTACTTCTAGAACCATGTTGTCATTTTCAGGATTGACATTGATGTCTTGGAATGTGGTGAAACTCGATTAGCACAAACCTTTCCTTGAGTTCACAGGCATTGTTGAAGAAGGGAAGGAAGTCTGGTTTCTTCACTTCATATTCAAGATTCATTTGTTTGAATATAAGTTATGAATCTCTAAAGACTCCAAGAATATTTATGTTTGATTCCAAGGCTAGCTCGAGACCTATAATCAATGCTGTTTATTCCACCACATTATTTGAAATGGCTTGATCAATGAGAAGGAGTGAGTGACATAGAATTTTTCTGGGCTGTAAAAAATGATTCTAACCCCTAAAAATAGTTCTCCTAGCTCATTTGTTCTAGAAGCTTTATCAAAATGTATGATCCAATGTAAGTCTGGATCAATGGTGGTTTCAATATTTATTCAATGAAGAAGACTGTCTCATCAAGGAGATTGTCTCTAAATTTAGAATCTTCCGAGAGTGGGTGTCTTGCTAGAAAATCAACGAGAGCCTGTCCTTTTACTGCCTTTGTAAGGGTATATCTGATGTTGTATTTGTTGGAAATTTATACTAAAAGCATACTTTTATGTATTTTTCTTTGACTGATTTACTTATTAGTAAAGTTTGCTTTTTCCATCTTAATGAGAATTTATATTGGTAAATGGTTGCATTATTATTTACTGTGCATAGGTGCGTCTTTTATTTTATAAAGTAGACAAGTTGGTGTGTAGAGTTCAGCTTACGCACGGAAAACTTATTTGTCGGTTCTTATAGAATATAAGTTATTGTTGTTCACAATCTAGATGGAGCTGGACACACCATCGGTACGATTGTAGCATGATGTTTTAGTAGGCTTGTCTTGGCTACGGGAAACAGTATAGTTTCGACTCGTTATGCTAGTACACTTTGTGTATATTGAACAAGACCACTTTTGGGTTATTATCTTTATACTGACTATATAAGATTATTAACATCCAAATGGTTATTATGAGAGCTTGTACTCTTAATCCAGATATAAATAATAGACACGTGCATTTAGTGCTTGGCATTTTGATTTACAAAGGAGTGAGACCTTTTGTGGGTCAATAATCTCAGTAAATTGGATGACTACACTACGTGTATGGTGCATATTAGTTTATTGACGGAATCCACGTCCCGTAATAGGGATTGATGATATCCCCTTGATGAAGCTTATAAGTTTTGATTATGTCAAACCCTGCAAGTGGACTTAGTGTCCGACATATCAAATAAGTTAAGTGTAAGGTCTCAAGGAATTATAAAGATATCAATTAAATATAGGCGTCAGTAATTATTTAATTGATGGATGTCTGAAATCTTAATGTGGGGAGATTAATAAGCATTTAATAACAAGAAGCTCGAAATATTATTTTGAGAATAAGGACAGGAGTACAATTATAATTCTTTAGTGGACTGAATTGTAATTTATGGATCTAAGATTCTAATTTGGGTCGAATTAGGGTTTCCTATTTCTATAAGAAGCCTGTTCCTTGTTTCCTTCTTAAGATCCCTATTGTAGCCTATAAATATGCACTATTGCTCTCTAGAAAAGATATACAAGAGAAATCTCATTTTTGAGAGCAAGGAGAATTTATAGAAGAGGCCCACACCCCGGTGCGAGTTCGAGCATAGAGGAATACAGTAGAAGATCTTGAGATTTTCTGGCTGTTATAAGATCGAGATCAAATCAGAGAGATCTCGCAGGTATGGTTCTTGAATCATTATCGTTTAAACTTATTTCCGTAATGATCTGTGCGCGATATCAAAGGATCCTGGCGGCTGCCTCCTAACAGTATTGAGAGAAAAGAATAGACCACTTGGCTAGACGATCACTAAGTGCTCTGACTTTTGTCACAAGCACCTTCAATGGGTCGATGTTGGAAACTAAGTACACTACATTAGAAAGAATGTAGTGATGTAGGTTTTGCATTGCGACCATCAATGCAAGACATTATTTTTCCACTGGACTATAGTTATGCTCAACACCAACTAGCATCCTAAACAAATAATAAAAAGCTACCTCCTTTCCCTCATCATTCTTTTGAGCTAATAATGCCTCCAGAGGGTGATCAAGAGCTCTAATATAGACGATAAAAGGTTTACCTGGAATTAGAGCTGAAAGAACTGGTGAGCTTACGAGATATCGTTTAATATCTTGAAAGGCATCTTCATAAGTTTTATCCTACACAAAGTCCTTCTTTCATAAGTCCATTTTTTCAGCATCTTCAGAATCTGACTCAGAATCTAAGTCCTTGACCGTTGAAATGACATGCATTGGGCACGTCCGTCTAGACCTTCCACGCAGACGATAGAGTCTACTTCGAGAGATGAAACAATTCAAGACATCTAATCGAAGGTTTGAAACTCCATTGCCACGGTCAAGCTGCGAAGGGCCGGCCAAAAGCCTATCTAGCACAGATGGATCCATGCTAAGTAGTGTGGAGGATTATCATATCTTTTCACCAAATTAAGGCATTTATAAGATGACTCATCCCTGCGCTGTGATGTTAGCATGAGTTGACTGAAAGTGATAGGAAAATCAAGTCTCATTGGTGACATTCCCTTGACAAGAGGAGGTACATCATTACTTTTTTATTCAGAATTTGAGTTACCAACCTAGGAAATCGCATTTGTTGAATATGAGAACCTTCGCTGTCTTACAATAGGTGGTTCGCCATTCCTCAGTGACATTGTTGGATTCTGAGTAGGCGTTATATATATAGTCGGACTACATGTCTTACTTGTATGAATAACAATGCCTGTTTTCTTTGTCCTTGACAGTTTTGTGGATATGACCAAAGGTTGATCTGATTGTTTGATTTCAGACTTAACCTTGATCACCAAAGGAGCTTTGGTGTCCACAAATTTGACTACTGGTTATTTTATAGACTGAAAATTTTTAACGAGCTCAGATCCCTAGATAGGTTTTCTTTTATGTCGAGATGGTGAAGGGTTCTCCAGGATTATTATCCATGAGAGAGCTGCTTGTATCTAGCTTAGACTTTGTAGGTCTTTCTTAATACAAGCCTGCATCGATGAAGTAAACCTCCTTTTCTTGGAACGGCTTTTCATTTGTAAAGACTCGATGTACCTTACGCTCATCATTAATATATTTGAGGCATTGAAAAAGAGTAGAAGGTGCTATGGAGTAATCATGAAACCATCACCTTCCCAAGATGATGTTGTAGCAAGCACGCATCTTTACCACGTGCAAAGTGGCTTCTGAAGTTAGATCACCCAATTGGAACTAAATCCAAATCTTGTTAATCAGATCCTGGACTTCTCCATCATAGCCTAGGATCAAAGTTTTTGTAGCAGATAGCTTGCTCACCAGGATGTCAAGTTCCTAAAGAGTTGTAATTGTGATGAGATTCAGAGCTTATCCTGGGTCAACTTGAACTCTTTGAACAGGTAAATCCCTGATGTAAGCTGTAAAGCAAAGCGGCTTCGTGTGCTTCATGTTGCCTAAGAGGAGATCATCTTTGGTGATGGAAATGGCAGCCTTGGAATCATTGTGAAAGGAAAAACATTCCATATATTGCTTCTTAGGCTTCTTGGATTTTTCTTTTAGATAGTACTTTTCTATCGATGAACTTGCACCACATGAGTTTGATTGTTTGTATTCAAAGCTTGAAGAGCCAACAACATTGTACATGAATGGCTCTGGCGGCCTTTCATTAGCATTTGCATCTGAAGAAGTTACATTTATATTTGTATTATTCCCCAAAGGGTTTACATAAGAAAAAGAATAAGGTCTATCATAGTTAACTCTATAGTTGCAACCAAAACGAGTGCCATCATTAACTATATTGTTTCGGTTAACCTCTAGACGAGTATCTCTTCTTATGGCATTGATTTTTTCAAGTTCAGCAAGGAGCTGGCTGACTTCTTCTAAACCTGCCTCTTGACCTGCATTGTTAGAAGCAGCTTAAGATGTTTAGGGTTCGTTAGCAGAAGTGCTAATGACTGCCAAAGCAAGTGCTAATAGCATCTCTACTTCTGAGTTAGAGAGGTTATCCTGAACTTAGAAGACTTCCTGAGGTACAGTAGGACCGCCAATGTTGAGTTCATTGTGCTCCTCTTGTGACTCAAATTCACCATTTGCTTCAGGAACAATGGGTTGAGTGCTTAGTTCAAAGTTTGGCTTCAAAGAAATTGGCTCAACACTTGGTTCAGGAAAAGTGTTTGGTGTAGAGATTACTACTTATGAACCAGAAGACAATGCCTCCTGTTGTTGTGTTTCATCGAATTCGACCAATGGTAAAGGAGGATCGAACGACCAATCACTTACACTTAGTCCATGCAGATCATAAATAGTTATTGACAGTGTATTGAGACCATGTTTAATGTTGAGAGCACTTGTTTTAGGATCGAAAGTTTGTTCAAAACTCTCATCCTCATCAGAAGGGTATTCATCAACGAAGTAGTCATCAATCCATTGATCATCTTTAGAATCAGAATAGTCTGACCAATCCTCTTCATCATTTGAATTAGGAGGCATACCATCCCAAGATATTCTATTGCAATTGGATATTGGTGGTTCTTTCTCATCTTTTGGAATTGGAATGATGAAGTCAGCCAAAATAAAATGACCTCTGACTGGCTTGGAAGGTTCTTCTAAAATTAAAGCTTCGACCACCTTTTCCTTTTTCTTTTTAGCATGTTTTTCTTTTTTAATCTAGCGGTTTTGGGCAGCTTTTTGAAGGTTTTTAAGTTGCTTTTTAACCATCCTCCTTTCTGCAGGTGTGGGTTTCGTTTTAACCTTTTCCTAGCCTTTATCAATTACAAAGTCTAGGTGGACCCACATTTCTTCTCCTGAAGAGGTTTTGACTGGTATCAAACCTTATTCATTATGTATTGCATTGATAACACAGAATTCAACCATCATTGGCTTTAGTGGAAAAGACACCGCTACAGGTCCAAATTGTCCAAAGGAAATCATGTTGACTGGAGCAGAATCATACTTTCGATCAAAAGTTATTTCTCCATTTTTCCACATCTCATTGACCTTCTCATTCAGAATGAAGCTGTCTTTGAGATGATGCGACACCATCGGTGGTATGCACAGTGGTTTAGGTCATTGATGCGACCTGCTTGTTTAGGTTTCTTCATTAGTGGAAGTTTAATCTTGTTATTATCCATCAATGACTGAAAGATCACTTCAATATCCTTATTAAAAGGATATTTAGTTTTCTTCCTTTTTTCAATACTCCTCTTTCTTGATTTGATCAGTTTTTGCATTCTGAGGCTTTTGAGGAGGTTTGGATGTTTGCACATTGAAGACCTCTGGTTTCTTCTTAAGTTTTGCAGTAGAAGATGAAGACGACTCTCTTGTCAAGAACTTGCCTTATTTTGATTGATCTCCTTAAGGGTCAGCTCTGCATGAGTGGCAACTTCAACCAGTAGGGCTAGAACTTAGTTTTGTGACTAAGTATGATAACCCTGATCCCTAGTTGTAAATTGGTCTTTCACATTTCGATGGTTGCACTTTGAGATGGTTATTTAAAGCATCTGAAGGATAATGCTCTCCATCTATTGATAAAGGATTGTGTAGTTTCATTATCTCCCTGCTTTGTACTGCTTAGTATGGCGAAGGTGACTGTTTGATCCTCCTTTTGAAAGTGGAGTAAAAACTTCTCTTCTGTGATAGGCCATGTCTTGAAAGTAAGTTCTGGTAACTACTTGTACTAATCAAAAGCAACTCCTTTCAATGTGCCTATGAACAGCCTTATCTTTAGTGCATCCAACTCTCGCAAGCTTCCGAGAAATGATTTGAAATGCATAATATGTTGATAAGCTAACCCTTTCCCAAGGTATAGCTGGAAAGTTGGAAGCTTATAATCTGGTGGAAATGGAACCAGATCGGATTTTGGAGGATACTTTGGTTTGATATACTTCTTTTTTATCCTGGTCTCCACCTTTGACTTTGTCAATATCTCTTCAACTTCTTTGAAAGTTACATGTTTTTCAAGATTTGTGTGAAGACTCAGGATTGACAAATGACCCTAGAGGAACCTACAGATATCACCTTGTCTGCCAGGGATTTGATTTGAGCCATGAGTAGGTAAATTTTAGTTACATTCCTCCTGATCATCACATGTTCCCTTCTGTCAGCGAGTAGAGGATTCATTTGAGCTTCAGCTGGACCACTAGCTTGTTTGTTAAGATTTTCAGCTAGGCAGTCAAGTGATCGATTTTAGCTCCTTGTTGTTTGACAACGTCACTGACATCTTCATCTTGATTTCACCAACATCTTCACCAGCATCTTTATTTCCACCAGCATCATCATTTCCAATCTTACTAATTCCACTCCCCTCAACCATAAACACGGTGTACTGATGGTGATAAAAGGATGTCAATGTCTGAGGCGTGGACTAACTATTTTCTTTGTCTAAGATAATGATAGGATCCTCGTGAGAGTTTGCTTCAACATGACCTTCAGAAGTCCTGCTTGAATGAGAGTTTGAGTCAGACTCTTGTGATTGAGTCCGAGCCATAATCTGAGTAACTCTCTAAACCGAACCTGGTCCGACCATGCATGACGAGGTCAAGTTTGGATCAACTTCTTTAATCACCCATTTCTTAGTGATCTTGCACAGTGACAGTTTCTGGGTTCGATCGCTATAGCGAGCCAAAGCTTTCTTCTTTATTTGGTTTGCCAGCCTAGCTACTAAGGTTTGATCTAAATCTGCGACCAGTGGCCTAGACGTGCCAGCAACTCATTCCCAATCCATTGGATTGGAACTGGGAAGCACATGGATGTCAATGGCACATTTTTTTTCTTTTTCTTCTACTCCTTTTGTTGGAGCGAATCTTTGAAGTAAGCGAGATTGGTTGAATTGTTGATGACTAATTGTTCAACTTTCTTATGGTATTTAGCGGCATGTGATAGATGCTGAGGTGAAGATGGCAGGGTTGGTGCTACAATGATAGAGGGTGGACGCCTCCTACCGGACCTTCGTCCCTCCTTTTGAGTTAAAGGGTAGAAGATATTCTCTTCAAGTGAGGTTAAGAGTTTGTTCTTAGCCTCATCAGATTTTGAGGTGCATGGCTATGGTGACCATGTACTGCATCTTGGAATGGGCACATCTGTCTGGGCCTTCTTATGAGTTAAGAGCTATTGAAGGTCCTCTCGTACTTGATTGTTAATGACTTGCTATTTAGGTCGGGTGGATGATGATTTTAAGCCTTGGATAGTGATTGAATTGGGCTTGCCAAGTGTTATTAGCTTGTGATCCATGAATCAGACCTGTCTTGCCCCCATACAAGGCTTGATGATGTGAAGGTTGTTTCCTCCTGACTACGTCTTGCGTTTAGGTCCTCCTGAACCTTGGTGGAAATCCCAAATGGACTCTGGGCATATTCAGTTGGCAGAATTAAGAAAAATTACAGTCAATTTACAATCAAAGAATGAATCTACTTACTATTCTCTATTGGAGATCACAGGTGGTGGTCCACATGACCACCACTTGTTTGATTTTTTTCAACAACGGACGTCTTCCCCAGTTAAGGCATGTCCCTGAAAAGGCTCCATTCGTGCAATAGTGGGAATGCTTTACGTTGATAGGGAGGAAAGTGTAAACGTAGCCTATAAAAGCCTTGAGAACTCTCTCATCTTCACAGATACATTTGCTTGGCATTCCCATCAATCAGCTGGCATGAGGAAAAAAGTGAGAGAGTTAAAGTTATGTGGGTTATCATCTCTGTTTTTCCGATGGATTCAGGTACGCCCTTTAATTGATTGTCTTTCCTAATGCAAATTATACAGTTAAGATGCAAATCTGATTCGTTAAAGTCTTTCAAAAGGGGCCATTTTGGCTAACAATTGGTATTAGAGCCATCGGTTTCCATTGATAGGGTTGGACTTGCATATAAAACTGGAAGGAATTGAAATAGGTTTACTATGTTCGAAGAAAAAAAAAAAGAGGTCGGCCGTCGCCCTATTCCTGGCAAATAGAACAGCAGCGCCCAATAGGAAGCTGCGTGGCGGCGCAGTCAAGTGCTGCACAGAATAGTTTCTGCGCAACGCCAGTGGTAGAGACAAAAAAAAAAAAAAAAAATATTCTGGTCGCTATTGTAGAGGACAACTAGCGCTGGCGAGGAGGTAGTCACAAGCTAGCCGGTGTAGCACTTGTGCTGGTGGTTGCCGTTTCCAGTGGTGGTGCGGGAACACTCTGCACTAGTTACAAAGAAACACAAAAATATATATATTGCTGTTACCGAGAATGGACATGCTGGCAACTAGCAATGTCGGCGCCATGCGAATACTCAGCTTTCCACCGCAGCTGATGCCATCGCAAGCATTGGAGGAGGATCCCTAAAAAAGGGGCCCTCTGTTTTAGGAGGTTGAAGATGAAGTGCCGGGCCAGGTTGATTCGACCTAGCTTGACCCGACCCAATCCAATTCATATAAAAAAAATGGATTGGGTTGGCAGACCCGTTCCACCAACCTGACCTGTGCAGAATTGGGCTAATAATTTGGGTTAGGTTCTTCCTGAGTTGACCTAACCCAACATAAACTGAGCCCAACTGAACATTATAAATTGGGGGAACACACTTGGGTAAGACCTAACTCAACTGCCCGACCTGCCCCGATGACCCGACCTGAACTATTGACCCATTTCAGATTGGGCAGTTCAGCCAGGATAACTGACCTGGGTCTGACCCAACCCGCTGTCCAACCCATTTGTATAAAATAATAATATTAATGGGACAATTATGTGATTTATTTAATTGGATTATTATAGGACTGATCCAATCCAATCGGAGCCGTCCAACAGATAGATCAAAATATGTGTGATATTCTGGCAGTATTAATTAATTTCTAATTTGATCAGATCAAAGCCAGATCAAGGAAAATCAATGATTAGAAATTTATTTTGATCATTTTGGACACATCCGATATCGGATTAGCGATCCATTTTTTCTGTTATGTTTCTTATTATGAGATCTATCATATTAATGAATTTAATTACTCATCCAATGGTTCAATTTAGACATCATATGAATTTATGCATGTTTAGCTCATTTAAATTCATGTTTCCTCTTATTTGTTTACATGATTAATGTTGATTTGAATTATGATTGTTATATTCATGCATGATGATGTTTATTTTCGCATGAATTAACAGATGGATTAAGTTAAACTTAGAATTATGATAGATTGATTAAGGAATATAAAGTTGGGATAGGCTTTTCAATGGTCTGATTAATGTTATATTGGACCTATAATCTAAGGAATGCTCATCCTAACCATTAATAGTGTGATCTTAAATTTTAGGTCTCCCTTGAATGTACAGATCAACATAATTGAAGCTCAATTAAGATAGAAATTGAGTATTTAAATTGTTAATTAATTAGTATAAATTAAAATTAAAATCATAGGAGTTTAAGATCACAATAGTGTCATAGGTTTCAATCTAGAAAATTACAAATTAACTTGGTAGTCACCAAGGTGACCCAATTATGATGAAGGCTATATTTTCCATGACTGAATTATAAACACTATAAATGACACTAAAATTGCAACTTCACTTAAAAGATTGATAAGCAACCCAAAGGAGTTTATTTTTCAATTATTTGAAGATTGGGATAAGACATATTAAGATGTATTAGTAGATTTGTCATGATCTATGCTCAAATGTAAGATCTCACTTGTTTACTTCACATATTATGGTTTTATCAAATAAATGAGGGTAATTAAATTAACATATCACATTAAACCCAAAGGTTATTTATGATAATGTATAATAATTGCTCTAACCTTTAAGTTCCTTTTTTTTAATTCAAAGCATTATAGTTTTGTGAACGTAATAGTTATATTTTCTTTTTCAGCTTTTTCCTTTAGATCAATGTCACTTCCCTCGAGCTTGTGGTCCATTCCTATGTTAGATGGATCCAATTACCCTGATTAGTTAGACTTGCTGTCATTGACTATAACCTTTCTAGATTTAGACATGGCTTTAGAAGAAAATATGTCTCCTACACCCAACAACTAGAGTTCTGATTGTGATAGGGCCCACTATGAAAGTGACATAGATGTGATAAAGTATGTCGTAACATTATTTTGAACTCAATTTCTAATAGTATTAGAAGATCAATTGATCAAAACAAACACGCAAAAGAACTCTTAGAAATAACCAAGTCTTAATTTGAAGTCACCGATAAGGCATTAGGTGCCATGTTGATAAACAAATTGACCAATATGAAATACAATGGGACTAAGGGAATTAGAGAACACATCTGACTCATGTCCAATATCACATCTAAGTTAAAAGATGTAGATATGAGTGTTTCGGATGGATACTTGATCCAATTCATTCTGGATTTTCTCCCCCCTGTGTTTGGCCCATTTAAGGCGACTTACAATCATAGCTCTAGTCCGTGGACCCTGAACGAATTGATCGCAAGATGTGATCAAGAAGAAAGGAGGCTTAAGGCCGAGGGGCATTTGCTAGTGAATGTTATCTCTCATGTAAAGGGCAAGAAGGGTCCTAGATATTTTAAGAAAAATGCCAACACTCCAAAGGTGGATCTAAAGAATTAGAAACTGATGATGAAAAAGGAAAAGAAAGGGTCTGCAAATGTTGCTTTTGGGGCAAGAAAAGATATTTCAAGAAGGACTGCTTGAAATAAAAGAGTTTGTTCAAGAAAAGAGGTCAGCAAAAAAATTTATTTCTTGTATGTGAAACCAATATTATTGATGTCCCAACCAATACTTAGTGGATCGACTCTGGTGCAACCATTCACGTATCTGGTTGTATGCAGGGATTCCTTTCAACCTGAAGGCCAAGTGATCGGGAAAAGACCATTGTTATGGGGAACCGAAAGCAATCAAAAGTCGAGGTAGTTCGAACATACAGGCTAGTGCTGGACACAGGCTTCATTTTGGACTTGCCAAACACCTTTTATGTTCTCGATATTTCCATAAATCTGGTTTCTATTTCTAAGTTAAATATTGTTAGTTATGTATTTAACTTTGATCATGGATCATTAAAACTTTTTTATAATAATATGATGATTGGTAGTGGTTTATTATGTGATGGTTTGTATAAATTAAAGTTAGATCCTTTATACACACAATCAATCACCATACACCAAGTAACTTATGGTATGAATATTGGCATAAAAAGGGGAGTAGTAAAAAGGAACCCTTCTATGTTATGGCATAAAAGATTAGGATACATCTCAAAAGATAGGCTACTGAGATTGGTGAAAGATAGGTTGTTATCGAACCTTGACTTTACTAATTTCAAAGTTTGTGTTGACTATATAAAAGAAAAACAAACTAAAATAGTCAAGAAAACTGTTACGCAGAGTTTTAAACTCCTACAGTTAATCCATACGGACATTTGTGGTAAATTAGATATACCTTGTTTTACAGGAGAACAATATTTCATCACCTTTATAGAATACTACTCACGTTTTAGTTATATTTATCTTATTAAAGAAAAATCAGATGCCCTAAGTACCTTCAAAATATTTAAAGCAGAAGTGGAAAAACAATTAGATAGAAAAATCAAAATTGTGAGATCAGGTTAAGGTGGTGAATATTATGGTAGGTATATTAAAGCTGTCATGACCCTAAATATTTAAACCTAGGGTTTTGTGAGATTAGGGCCAATTAAAAATTAATTTTTTGCTTGTAATCATCCCGACACATGGCTCCTAATAAATTCCCCACAGGATTTTTAGTCCGCGTTGAGTTTAATATTTCACACCAACACAAATACCTGAGGAAGCAATATCTAGCAGTTGGCATAATCAAAATAATTAGAGTGTTGCACATCAAAAGGGGTGTAGAGTTTAGAGTTTGAGTTAGGATGCAAATCTGATCCATTAAAGTTTTTCAAAAGGGGCCATTTTTGCTAACAATATCAGTTTATCTAGAATCTCCTAAGATAGCATATAGATGTATTGACTCCATCCCCATCAATCGACCTACCATGAAGGAGATTGTTCAGGAGCTCTCTCTGATTTGAAACTTTCGAAATCAACGTGCTTTGAGAACAAAAAATAATTGTTCAAGAGCTCTTTCAAATTTGAAACTTTTAAATCATCGTGCTTTGTGCTTTGAGAACAAAACATATTGTATGCCTATTTCCAAAATCTAATAAACCAAGACTTGAAAGCATTAATCTTTCTAACACAAAAAAAAAAAAAAAAGGAAAAGGAAGAGTTACCTTTTGTGGATGGCTACCAATAAATCAAGATGGAATAGCATCAATCTTGCAAAATTTGATAATTGTGAATATAGTGTGGAGAAAAAATAGAAGATTTGGATATGATCATGTGGAGAATATAGTTGAGAGAAAATAGAAAATCAGGAGATACCATGCCACAACCAGGGTACAATGGCATGGTTAGAGCCATTTCCCAAAATAATATTTTTTTATTACTTATTTAAAAAACTAAGGCCGTTTTAAACTTATTTCCAAAACTACTACAAGACTCCGTTAGAAACAGAGTCTTCATAGAAAACGCTATTGCAAATAGCGTCTTCACTGAAGACGCCATCAGAAATGGCGTCTTTGTTATTTAATTTCTGAAAAAAAAATTAAAAATAAAATAGGAAACTTCAAAGACGAAGACTCCATTGCAAATGTAGTCTTCAGTGAAGACTCCATTCCCAATAGAGTCTTCATTGAAGACTCTATTGCTAATAGAGTCTTCGGCTTTTAATTTTAAAAAATAATTGAATATTTTAAAAAGACTGAATATCGAAAAGAAATTAAAAAATTATAGATTGGATTGGAAAAGGAGTGTTTACTGAAGACTCCATTGTGAATGGAGTTTTTATTGAAGACTCCATTTCCAATGGAGTTTTTAAGATGAAGACTCCATTCCTAATGGAGTCTTCAGTAAAAATACCCAAAAAATTTACATTATAGTCATTGCCAATGGAAACTACAAGACCCCCGATCCCTAAATTACATTAGTTAGTCCTAATTAGTTTGAGATTAATATAACAAGTGGGATTAGTCGTTAATTATACATATTCCACTTTTTCCATGTTTTTTATCTTTAAAAAATTAAAAAAAAACTGAGGGGCCTATCGTTTTACATAAATAGGATTGAGCCCTAATTCCCCTTCCATTGCTGTTTCTGTCTTCTTGTTGCTGTAGAAGAAAACAAAGAGGAGAAGCGCAGAAGAAAGCAGCGACGAGAAGAAGAGAAGAAAGCATCCTGAGATCAGCTTCCTCACTACAGTCGACTTCCTCAATTCGATCTTCTTGAGCGATCATGTTCCTCACTGTGAAGAAGAAGAAGAGGCTCAGCTGGAAATAAAGAAAAATGCAAGAGAGGCTCTGGAAGAAAAAAAAAACGAAGAAGAAGAAGGAGGAGGAGGAGGAGGAGGCGGCGTGTCTATTGCACTTGTTCTCCCACTGCAGCTGCACGTCAGCCACAGCTGCATATCGTCTTCCTTCTTTTTTTTTTTTTTACCTGATCTACTCTGCTCTACTGAAAAGGGTAAAATTCCTTCTTTCTTTTTTTTCTCCTTCTTTGTTCTACTAAAGAGGCTCTGCAGCTGCACGTCGGCCACAGTCGCATATAGTTAACGTTTACTGGTGTATTTTTTTTCTTTCTCTGTTCTACTGTTGCTCTGCGTTTGGTGCATTTTTTGTTTTTTTCTTTTTTGCTCTGCTCTTTATTTTCTTTTTCTTTTATTTTTTTCTACTCTGTCTTGCTGCTCTGCATTTGCTTTATTTATTTTTTTGCAATAGTGTTGAGTGCCCTGGGAAAGAGCAGTTGTCATGGCAAATATATTCGGATAATACCATTTCCAACATATTTGGAAATAGTTTTAAATTTTTTGTTTTCTTCCTCGAATATTATTTGGAAAGATTCATATGAAAATATCATGATGATATCACAATAAAAGTAAACTGATGATAAATTGAATTTGTTGCAATAACCCTGCAATTAGACATTTCCAAAGCCAAATATTGTGATGCTGTTGTGATAAGTTCAAAACATCAACAATGTTCGGTGGGTATTTCTAACATTTCATGTCTATCAAATTCCTTATTTGCTTGGTGGAGTTGTAAAAACACCTAGCTTTTGATTTGACACTTTGTTTTCCAAACGAGCATCATGGATGTTGGGCTGCCCAGGTGAGTTTGGAGGGCATAAACATGATCAATCATTGCAGTAGTTCTCTCAATTTTAACAATAAAACACCCCATTCAGGATAGTGCAGGGACAGGAACTAGATCACTCTAGACAATTTTCCCTAATTTAAAATTCTCCTGATTATTTAAAAAGATCTCCAATTGCCGGCCAATTTACCATTTTGAGGTTAGGAGAGGAAAAAGATGAGAATACCTATCATTTAAACTGAGAAATGTAAAGATTATTAGAAATGACAAGAACATTAAGAAGGGGCAGAAAAAAACAAAAAAATCTAATTCGGGGCAAAGCTTGCCATTGCAAAAAATTTAAAAATAGTACGATTGGAGAGATACTAGTAAAAATGCCATGAGACGGTCTTCAGATCAACTGGGGCATATCAGATTTTCATATCCCCTGCCTGTATCACAAAGACATACAAAAATAACAAAAGGAAACTGTATATGTGTAAACTCCCCACCGACATCAGTAGATCATGGCAGTTACTGTATGTCCATCCCCACCTTAACCACCACATTCCTCTTCTCTCTACCCATAGATGGTCACCCAATCCAGCCACTTACAGTACCCTATCTGTCCATCCCTCAAACTGAGGTTGAGGGAGTTAATGGGAAGGAAAGGAACTGCTCCACTAAAATGTTATCCAAGGCCATGATATCTCTCCTATATCATCTCGCTGATGGTGAAAAAAAAAAAGGAAACAATGACACATGAAAAAAGAAATTCCTGACCACTGAACAAAACATGCCATCTTATTGCTTGTTGGGTACCAAATTATTTCATGGCTTATTGTGCTTCTTAGATGATAAACGACTTGGGTTCTATAGCTGGTTAGTTGTTTGCTTCTGCTATGTAGTGATTAAGTTTTTATAGACTATTTTACTCAATTTATCGGATGGACTTTGGATCCTCTCTTTGTCTATTATTACTCTTGCAAAGGTGAAGCCTCCAATATGCATGAAATTCTCGTCAATTTATCATATATCAGACTAACAACAAAAAGACAATACCTTTAACATTTTTTAGATTCCAAATGTATGAAAGTTCCCTTACTCAAAAGGTGAATGTGAGACCAATGTATTATTTATGGGTGGGATTACAAATAGTTCCAACTCCATTTGATGCCGATGCCGCGAGGAAGTTGTTATGTGTTGGTCGCCATGTTTCAGTTCAACTATGCCTTATTAGAGAACTCTTTGAACCCAACAAAGTATATTTAGATTGGAATTTCATTGACCTTTTCACCGTTATTATGATGAAGGGATGAGAACCGTTAGTTGTTTGTTTTCATGCTTGTTTCTTCTAGTTGAACTATCGAATATTCCTTTCAGTTGGTTGTGTGAATTGATAATCTAAACAAATTTCTACTGTAAAATTTAGGAGGTGGATGTTTGTTTGAAGTTCATGAGTTCAACTCTTTAAGTTCATGGGAGTATATATCCCTTTTTTTTATATATGTTTTGTTGTTGTTGTGTTATTTCAGTGTTTTGACTTGGAGTTTGAATCTCAGTTGATGATTCCTAATTGATTTTTGGGGTGTAGATGTTGTAAGTTGAAAAGGGTGATCTATAACGGTTGTTCTTGTATTGGTATATTTGACATCTTTTGGCTTTGATTTTCTTTTTCATATTGGAGTTGATTTTGGTGTGATTTGGATAGATGAATGGGGTTCCTTTGTGGCATTTCCATATGGTTGTATGTATTTTGAGTGTGAGTTTTGTTTTAGAGAAACATGGGTCTTGTTTGGATAGTTGTTTTCATTGTTGTCTCATCAATCTCTATTTTTTATTTTTTTAGATGATTGGATCATTTATTTGGAAATTCTTTATCAGATAGACCTCTAGAGCTTTGGTCCATTCGTCTTGCTGCTTAATCTTTTGGTTTGATTTATTCTATTTTGTTTTGTAATTTTTTAATATATCATAGTTAAACCTGTTTTTATTTTGAAAGTTGATGAAATTCCTGGATAATTTGCATTTGGGTGGAATGGTTTTGAGACATTTTAATGGTTTTTTGGCTGCTACTTGGAAAGGGGTCCTCTTCATAAGCCTTGTCTTTATGGTGTATATTAATTGATATACGTAAGTTTGCTACTAAACATTTGTTTTGGTCATTGTTTTGTAGAAGGTGCGATCATGGCGAATATTCAAATGATGTTTTATTGGGGGAGAAGTATAGAGCAACACCCCAAGGTAGGTGTCTCGTACAGTGGATCTCCTAGGTGGGTTTATACGGTTCGTCGGCATACAAGACTAAATGAATTATTGTATATTCTTACACCTAGAGTAGTGGCAGATGGGGAACATGTTCGCTTGAAGTTAATATGTAGATTTCCGTTGGTTCACTGCAATCGACGAGGACTATAAAATATGTCGAAGTGCCAATCGATGATGACGCGGCATTGGATAGCGTGATGGATATCCCATTGAGTTTCCCTGGGATGCTTTGTGTCAAGGTTTACGTAGCGAAGGAGCCATTCTTCCAACCTCCAATTGAAGGCCCTAGGATGATGTTTGAAAGTGTTGGACCTTTCACATGGTTGTTAACACAGGGGTCCTACATCTATCATCCTTCGACTTCATCTATGTTGTCACCCTATTCTGGTTTTATAAACCATTACCAACATAACATGGGAGCTTCATCATCACAATCATTAGACAAGTCTCAGTCCGGTCCGTCCTTGCCAATTGCACCTTCATCTCGACCATAAGGTAGAACTTTCTCATCAAGCCCAGTGATGGATATGGATTCAACAGGACACACAGTACTACTTCATCATTCAACGAAGCTCGTGATGTAAATCCTGTAGAAAAGTTTGTTCGGAGTGTGGTTTTGGATGGCCTAATGGTGGAGATAACATGGATGGCCTGGCTGAGGAGTCAGAGTCTGATGAAGATGTTGATGTTGGACTGATGGTTGAGGAAGCAGCCAAAGACACCGTTGATGTAGGGCATGAAGTTCCATCTCTAGGTTGCATGCAAGAGATTCACACCCCAGTTCCATATTTTACCACGGTAGACTGGAAATCTGACCACTCCATAACCAGTAATGTAGATACTCCTTCATCTATGATATGGTCTGAACAGAATGCAACATTGAAGGTTGGGATGATTTTCAAGAATAAAGTTAGTTTGAAGGATGCAGTAAAGTTTTACCACATCAAACATAATTGAGAGTACGTGGTTAGTTTGTCTACTCCTAATGTTTGGGTCGTTCACTGCAAGCATGACTGTAGCTAGATGCTGCGTGCAACAATTAAAAAAAAGCACAAGATGTTTGAGATCACTAAGTACAATGGTGACCACCATTGTATGTACGCAAGAGATAATCGGGACCACTGCAATTTTAGTTCAAATCTTATTGCTAAGCTCATCATGGAACTAGTGCAGGTATTGATCCACTAAATTCCCATGTTTACTAAATAGAAATAATAATCATAATTCTATATGCATGACATGACTCCAAATGTGTTGTGCAGGAAGATCCGCGAATCAAGATCCGGGTTATCATAAAGGAGGTGGCTAGACATCAAAACTACTCCATTTCGTACAAGAAGGCATGGCTCGCAAGAACAAAAGCCATCGAGATTGTATTTGGGGATTGGGATGAGTCCTATAAGAAGCTGCCGAAGTTTATGCTTGCATTGCAAACACACAACCCAGGCACAGTAGTGGTTTAGGACTACTACCATGCAGTTACCCCTGGTTCGGTTGTCCTTAAAAAGGTATTCTGGGCGTTCAAACCATCGATTGAAGGTTTTGAGCATTGTAGGCCGGTTATATGCATCGATGGCACTCACCTTTATGGAAAATACAAGGGGAAGATGTTAATAGCAATGGGAACCACATTGAATTATAATATATTCCCACTTGCATTCGCTGTTGTTCCAGAGGAGGACGCAGAAAGCTGGACATGGTTCATCCAAAACCTCAGACTTCATATTGTCCCGAACTGAGAGGGAGTCACATTGATATCTGATCGTCACGCTGCCATTCAGATGGCCATTCAGAGAATCTGGAATAATGTTGAACAGGGACCTCATGGTTATCACCGGTACTGCCTTAGACATGTGCGCAGTAATTTCAATTCTAAATTCAAAGATGGCGTACTTAGGAAACTTGTTTGGAAAGCTAGGGTTGCTCATCAAATTCGAAAGTACAACCACATCATGGAAGAGATCGGAAAGATAAACCCTGATGCGAGAAGATGGTTGAGTGCTATCGAGAAGGAAAAGTGGACACTTGCACATGATGGTGGACGATGTTAGGGGATAACGACAACTAATCATGTGGAGATCTTCAACGGTGTACTTAAAGGTGCACAAATATGCCTATCACCGCTTGTGTCCAAGTCACCTTCTACCGTTTAGTGGAATACTTCGACAGGTATCGGGTCGAAGCAAGCAGACAGATGGCAAGTGATCGCAAGTTTACTGATCTTGTACAAAAAAAGATTGACTTGTATCAGCCCAAATCAAACATATTTGAGGTGAAATTTTTCAATAGGTGAGTGGCTTTACCATCATACCAGTTCATTCCTACTTGTTAACATATTAAAAATGTATAATTTATTCATGCGTAGGGAACGCGGCATTTATGAGGTGAAAACATCATCGCATTTAAAGGGGGGTCATATCACACACGTGGTTCGTATGGAAGATCCTAGTTGTGACTGCAATAAGTGGCAGACATACAAAATTCCTTGCTCTCACATGTTAGCCGTTTGCGCAGAAACTGGACAAGACTCTTTTAATTTGGTTGCACGGGAGTACATGATGGACGTCTACATCCGTGTTTGGGAGCCAATGTTCAACCCTCTGCCCCATGAAGATTATTGGCATGAGCCTAACATGCCGACCATGATCCCTGATCACCATACTCGGCGTTAAGTTAGACCGGGCTATCCAATTTCGACTCGTATTCACAATGAAATGGATTCATCCATCACACGAACCAAGAATCATTGTGGCCTATGTTCGGAGATAGGACACGATAGGCGAACATGTCCAAGTAAGTCTCATCATGTTTGAGATGTGTACTTGCCCCATGTGGTTTTTAGTAGGTTGTCTCATGCCCCATGTCAATAAAAGGCTTAGAATTTTCTGATATGCAGTTTGAACCATTATTAGAGATGGATACCTGAGCTAAAACTAAGAATGTAATCTATGAGTGGTTCTAATACAAGAGAAAAGAACAAAAAACACCTCAAATAGTGTTTCTATTGGAAGCTTAGAGTCATGAAACATTCTATGCATAGAAGAGTTAAAACTGGGAAATGAAAGAGTAATAAAGATTTATTAGTCTATGCAGTGAGAGAGAATATAGTTAAAGAGAGGGATAATAATTTTATTTTTAAAGAAAAAAAGTCTAATGATGATGATGTTGATGATGATACTGTGTTAAAATCAGGTATTTAGGCCTCACTTTGACTACAATTAACAGAATACTCCTTATTTCATTAGTTTTGTTGAAGACTATTGTTATTATTGTTATTTTTCAATCAAATTAATCCTTATTGCGCTAGAATCTCTTAAACAAAGTTAGAAACAAGCACAGACAAGATAATTTTGGTGAGATTCTCAGCTTTTAGCAAAACATTATTGGCTATATTGACCGAATTGTCACTTTTGGCTATATTGGCTATATAATTATTATAGTTTTTTTTTCATGGTATATATTTGTTTTGGGCTCTTCAATGCTACTCTGAACTCTTAAGTGTTTGCCTGAATATCATAGAAGTCGGAGGACAGACTTAGATGGTCGGGAGCTTCTTGAATTATAGAGAAACAATGATTTGAAAACTATGGAGTTATTTAGTTGAAGATGATGCATCCTAGCAGATAGAGGTTGAATGAACCTGACGGTTCAAATGTGTTCAGTTTATTGTTTAGTTTGTCATACTGTATATTGAAGTATGTCAGCAGACATAATATTCCAAAAGCATGAAACCCATGCCATTGGTCAAATAATTTAAGTGCTGGCTTTGTATTTTAGAGTTACTTATGGCTTGTATGTTTGTTGTGTAAGTGTACATATGTAATTACAGATATCCACTGTTAGTTTTGCATTTAATGCGCAAGATACAAATTTTACCTATACTTGACCTATCCCCAACCTAACCATGTGAGTTATCACACTCATTGTATTTTCAAGAAATATTAAATTTTAAAAAAACTTTTATGTTTCATGTATAATTTTCCTTTAATTCACTGGGTAAAGATTTGTACGGGAGGCATGAAACTATACCTGCACCGAATCAAACATGCTAGACTTGTACCCCACACGACCATGTGACTTATCATATTCATTGTATTTTCAACAAATATTACTATTTAATGAAAATCTTTACATTTCATCTTCATCCATTAATAAATATGTAATTAAGTCACAAACAAGGTGGAGAGGGTTGGGACAGTCAAATGAAATGTGACCCATAGACTTGTACCCCACAGTCAAATCTTTACATAGTCTTTTTCATTCAATATCAGTGAAATGTGCCATGGATGAGCACATAGGTGCTGTATCCTATCTATAAAATACCTTGCTTTTTACTTAGTACATTTTGTATCAAGTTGCTTGTATGGGAGTGGACATAGGTTCATTATCTACTTCACATGAATTGGTCAATACAGGCACTGGGCTGCCCTCCCACATGTGGCCCCATTAATAGTCTCATATACCAACATCTCCTACTTAGCCCATAGCAGACCTAAATGAAGTATTCATTGTATTTTGCAGAACCTCTTTTAGGTTCATAGCCAAAAAAGGAAAAAGATAATATAACAATAATAAAATCGGGGTCGGCCTATTGGCTTAGAAGGTAGTTTAATGCATATGTTAACAAACTAAAGGTCGTTTGAAGACTCCATCCGTTGGAAATGGAGTTTTCAATTACGTTTGAAGACTCCATTTGAAATGGAGTCTATTCTTTAGTTGAAGACTCTATTTCAAATGGAGCTTTCTACTGAGTGTGCTTCAGTTGAAGACTCTATTTCAAATGGAGTCTTCAACTGAGTGTTCTTTAATTGAAGACTCTATTTCCAATGGAGTCTGCAACTAAAGGATACAGCAGTAGACTCCATTTCTAATGGAGTCTTTAACTGAATAATATACTTTTTAATTTATTTTTCCACGAAAGTTGTACTTACATTACTCTACGAATGACATGTCACAATCGTATGGCAGCATTCATGGCGAGATAGGCGGGAGTAGGTGATATCATTCTCACTCTACAGTCGAGCATTGTTTAGAGGATGTATGGGCTGGTCAGGTTAGTATCAATACATAGAAGTTTTTTGTTATTTTATCATTGAAGTTTTTATATTTTGTGTAAATCTTGTACTAACAAAGATGTACACACGTTATTTTGGCAGGATGTAGGACCTCTGAGTTGTCGCCGCGTTGATTTAACATTCTGGAGTATAGGGGCACCCGATCCTTGGGTTATGCCATACATGATCCAGGCTGGATTTTACGGAGTGTACTGTGTAGGCTACATTCGCTTAGACCATGGATTGATCACCACTTTGGTTGAGCGATGGCGTGAGGAGACCCATACATTTCATCTCCCAGTCGGTGAGGCGACTGTCACTTTGCAGGATGTTGCTGTCTTGTGGGACCTACCTGTGGATGGTGAGCTAGTCACCGGTGTAGACGAGACACGTACTCGTCAGCAGTGGCAGGACATATATCAAGAGTTGTTAGGTAGGACGCCGGAGGATAGTCAGCGGACTGGTGCTCGACTACGGATTAGTTGGTTGACTACTCATTTTAGACAGATACCAGAGGGCGAAAATAACGCCGTAGTCATTGAATAGTACACCAGAGCATATATATTATCCATCCTCAGGGGTCATCTCCTAGGTGATACGTCCGACACATACGTGAGGCTTATGTACTTGCCTTTATTACGTGATTTGGGCGTAGCTAGCAGATTCAGTTGGGGTATGGCCATACTAGGGGCACTATATCGGGCATTGTGTCGGGCCGCTAGGAGTGGTGCATTGTCGATATTCGGGCTGCTTACTTTACTTCAGGTAACATAATATGTGGTGCACTACTTTAATGGTTTGATATAATAAGTTAATGCTTGACGGCTAACCTATTATTTTTTGTTCTTATCTCTTTACAGATGTGGGCATGTGAGTGACTCCCCTACGTTCGACCATCTTTACGTAATGCCGTCCCTGATGGATTTAGGCCTATTCCAAAGGTGGACCCACCTTTACCCCCTGGCCCAGGGGGATACAGGTATTAGACAATTTCATACCCTCATATATGATATTGTCAGTTGTTTAATGTTATTTAATTGTTTTAATCCCATTTTGTATTTATTAGGTGGACAGTAGTGAAGCATATGGACATGGTCGCCTTGTCGATCGTTCGAGTTGATCGCGATCAGTTTGATCAACTACGAGAGGGCGAGGTTTGTGCTTAAATTATTATTATCTCCTTATATATATACATTAGTATTATATATATTATGTCAGGCATGTTTATTTGGACTTTATTTTTCATTCTCAGTTCTTATGGGAGCCTTACGCGGAGGATGTTATAGCTGCTTTACTTGATTACTGTTTGATTGGCCGGGATGTCTGGTGCACATGGTCGCCCTTGGTCATCTTCCTGACCGTGTCGTACGACAGTTTGGGTTTAGGCAGCATGTACCCCCTCCAGTTGAGACAGGTCGCTTGCTCCATTAGATAGATAGCGTGGCACCAGGGGCACGACTAGAGCACTCACCATGCATGCTACATTGACTACTGGAGGAGGTGGCGCACTTATGTTGTGTCGGGCGTCATTGACCACACCCCTATGGCGTATGGGGATCCCTACATGGTGTGGTTCCATAGGATCACGCGATTGCTGATCGGCAACCTGAGGCACCCCCGACTAGTCATCGGTTACCATGGGTCAGGAGGTATCGCTGAGCAATTGGTACGACAAATTCGTTATTTTTATTATATTTATTTCCTAATATAATAATCGAATGTATGAGCATATGGTAAAATATTAATTTAATTGTACCTTAACCTCTTACATTTGTGGCACACAATTTTTTAGATGCAGCTAGTGACTGATATTTATTGTCGTGGCGTCGTGGCACCGAGGCTAGTGGGTCAGATGATCATAGGTGTGTGTCGACCAACGTGTTGTGCGATGTTATAGATGGATGTCGATATACTCTGCAGTGGATGGGTGAGCACTCTAGACTAGTGGTCCAGACTGGGATGGAGGTACCTGTCCCTGATGCCATCCTTATGCCTATGACCATTCCTCCTAGGAGGCCTCGTCGGGCTACACGAGATGGTCGTGTTGGTAGGGATCGTCCAATGCCTTCAGCCTCTGTACCATCTACAAGCGCATTAGTAGTGGATGTCCCATCGTCTACAGCTGCTCAGCATCCTTCGATTGTACCTACTCATGATGGCGCATCATCATCTATGCCAGAGACCATCATCATGCCCCCCCTGGCCACAGGAACAACAGTGGACGACATGCCGTCATCATCCCCACCACAATCCACTATGATACCCCCCACGGACACAGGAATAGCATTAGATGACATGTCATCTTCATCCCCCCCGCCCTCCACTATGACGGGTGCATCCCCTATTCTAGAGCATCATGATGTCACCATATCCACTTCGGTAGCTATGACAGGATGCTCACGGACACCCCAGTAGCTTGATGCCACCCTATCCACCTTAGTAGTTGTAATGGAAGACATTGAATCTGTGTTGGAGCCGCATGATGGTATAACACAGGGTTATAGTACCCCACCCACCATAGCAGTTCCAGCAGGAGCATCACCGACACAGTCATCCATCCTAGTTGTTGAGGCTGGCCCTTCTTTAGGGTCTGCATCGTATGCACAACTAGATCCATCCAGAGTTCTTTCCACTTTACCACACATTGCTGACACACTAGGGGATTCGATTCCAGAGGATAGATTCACTGAGGCAAAGGTAGGGCCAGAGGACATTAGTCATGGCAAAGGTAGGGGCAGAGCGACGGGCAGGGGTAGGGGCAGGGTCAGGGGCAGGGGTAGGGGCAGAGGTACAGGCGAGGGCAAAGGTCGAGTGAGTCAGGAGACTCAGGTTGAGGGAGTGAATCAGGAGACTCAGGTTGAGGGATTGAGTTAGGAGACTCAGGTTGAGGGAGTGACTCATGTGCCAGTGGTTGACGGACACGATGACGCGATATATCACCGGAAGAGGTTGAAGAGGGTTGTACGTCGGCCTCGATGTGGTACCTAGTTATGTTTAATTGACTTTGTTTGTATTATTTTGACTAGGATGCTCTTAGCACTATTGTATTTGTTGTACATATATGTAACTTGATGGCACTAAAGAAAAACACAGGTATCTTGATGAGCCATAGCATTTATGGCACTCACATTTTTCTCCATACCATTTATTACGATTCTCCATACCATTTATTACGAAATGAATCCATGTTAAAACAATAATTTACATGTTCTTAACACATGGATTAAAAGTGTTAAAGCCCATTCTTCATTTGAAATAAGATACTCATAAATATACACAATGATAGAAAGATTGGTCACTATGTAATAGCTCATTCTTCATCTGACATATAATAGTCAGATAGATATTTCTCATTGGTTAGGATGTTGTTACGCTTAGTGGTGGTAAGTTCCTTATCAGTTGCTTCGGCCATCTTGCCTGCTAGTTGGAGCATGAAAAACCGGCACCTCCGCATGAGCACCCTATTATTTTCCCTCTTAATTCTAGTTACCACTCTTTAATAATCATTCATGTCTCTTTTTGGCATGGTTAGTGAGAGGCGTCGGGGGATTGGTGCACCGAGGTTGTGTAGATCCATCAGCAATCCCTCTTGCTCGATCAACCTGAATTTCCACTCTTGTTTCAAATCAACATAATACTCTTTTGGATCTAAGTGTTTTTCAATCCAATAGTCATCGTGAAAAGGCGGTAGTAACTACACCTGAGCACGCTCACGACTAGTTGAACTCCCTGGGACTCCGCCTGCCATTAGGGATAAGGATTTGGTTTCTAAAATATAGGTGATTTGGTTTTAATTATGAGACTTTCTGTGAATATGGGTGGTTACATATAACCAAGCTCAATTGACCATATGCTTACGATGTCACACAATTCTTTATTCATGTATGAATTATAACAATCATTTGATGCATTAATTACTACATTGATTTTACTTGCCGAGGTATACTTATCAGATTTGTCATTTTATACATCATATGTCATGTCAAACTATCGATTATCTCTTATATGGAGCAGAAGAAAGAGAAAAAAAAAGGAACACTGCAGAACAAAGAGAATAAATAAATGAAACAAAGCAAAAAATAAAAAGAAAAAAAAGGAGAATGTTGTGCAATGTGAGGGAGTAGGAGGGATGAAATAAATAAATGAACAAAGTTAAAAAAAATAACAAAAAGGAAACGAAGAAGGCTGTATAAGAGTGACGGAGTACGACTATAGGAGGGTCGAAAGAAATAAATTTTGAAAATCATCTAGTCTTTTCATGGAAATCATGTACTTGTCAGGTTATTTGAATGTTTTTGTACCTTAGTGAACTATTACACTAATAAATTGTGGTTTTTACGGGGTTGTCTCAATGGTGTTTATTTGTTATGGTTATTATTATTTTTGCTGTTCTTCATTTTATCAACAGTGTTTCTTTTTTAAACAAATCAATAAATTTCAAGAAGAGTTTTCAAGGCAGGACAACCTCTGCTAATTTTATACACTAGGGTTTATGGGGGCCTATTTCAATAGTTTTTTTGCTCTGTGTTTTAAAATTTAACAATAGTATTTTAAAAAATAAAATTCAAGAAAATTTGAGAAGAGTTTTGATGGCGGGAAAACCTCTGCTTTACAAATTTTGTTTTTCAATTCAAATTCCTTATTAAGTAATGTTTCTTACCTTTTATCGACGATCAAGCAAAATACTAAAAACCAATAACTATCACGGACATTTTTCTCAAACCAAAAATAAAGTCTCAAAGCTTAATTTTTAGTTTATAAGAGGGTAGGAGTTTCTAACCAGCTTTTGCCTCAGTGACATACATCTTTGAAAACAATTTTTATTGAATTTATGGAATCCATTTGTAATATATTCCAGCTAATTAGCTAATATGCTATATATGTGATATATGTTTCTTTTTTCTTTCACATTTTATCTTACTTGTTTAACCAGATCAATCACATAGATTGGTCGTCCTCTATTGAAATTAACCTTTGATCATTAATCTTATGGTCATGCAATATTCATATTTTGGCGATCTATGAAATTTAATAAGTCAAACACCTTGTAAATTTGATTTGGATAGACTTTTAAAGGAATCCGATCAATTAAAATGGCTCAGTATATTTTATTGATTTAATTATTGATTAAGTGAAATCGTAATTGGGTCACGAAAATCTAATGAAGATTTGTTAAAGTTTCATATTTGATTTCCTATTTTGTTGTTATGTTGTCCAATAATTTTGGTAATTTCCTTAATTTTAATATTTTTGCTATCAATACCATATATATAAAGAAATAAAAGTGAGTGAGACTTAGTTTCTAAGACTCCTTTTTCAACGGAGTCTCCATTGGCGCCACCTACTATCCGACTTACTGGCAAGCATGTGGCCTGTAGAATAAAGGTCAATAGAAGACTCCATTTTTAATGGAGTCTTCCAGTTGAAGACTCCATTAGCAATGGAGTTTTCAACGTAAAACTACCCGTCTTTTACTTTTTTTAAAAAAAAAACTTTTTCCAATATTTATTACTTTTTTAAAATATACTTTTTCTATTTTATTTCCAGAAAATTAAAGACGAAGACTCTATTAGCAATAGAGTATTCAATGAAGACTCTATTGGGAATGGATTCTTCGTCTTTGAAATTTCCTCTTTTATTTTTAATTTTTTTTCTAGAAATTAAATAAGGCGTCTTCACTAAAGATGCTATTTGCAATAGCGTTTTCTATAAAAACTTTGTTTCTAACGAAGTTTTATAGTAGTTATGGAAATAAGTTTAAAACGGCCTTAGTTTTTTAAATAAATAATAAAAAAATATTATTTCGGAAAATGGCTCCGCATGGTTAGGCATGATCCCATTATCGGGGTGTCCAACTTCATCTACTTGAGCCGCGAGATAGAAACATGGGACCCCGCCTATTGACGTAAGGTTGGTGAAAAAGACATGAATGCCACAGGGGGCAGTAGTTCCCATAGGAAATTCTACATGTATATTACAGTGCGTGTGATGGAGGTGGTGTTGTGGCTGCGAGGGGTTTTTACATTGGAGATGGGATGGTGAACATCATCATCTATAACCCTTATATAAAAAAGGCACAAATCAGCGTGCTTGCTTTCAGCTTGACCCAGATGCATGGGTGCCAAGTGCAGGACATACGTTGATGTTTACAAAACCTAGCAAAACCCAATTGGACAAATGCCTTCCAGATAGAAGGATACCTCGTTCTTTTGTTTTGTTTTTTTTTTTTTTTTTTCTTCTTCTTCTTCTTCTCTTCTTCCCCACAACTTTTCAACTTCGTTTCTCTCTGCTCTTCCTACCCATTAGCCAAGACCACCTCTTTTTCAGATATTCTTCGTAAACCCTATTCCACTTTCTGTAGTTCTGAAATTCCTTCAGGCGATTGGGTTCTTCATCGGCTCGATGGCATGTAAATGGTGGAGTGGGAATGGTTGTTGAGAGACGTGGAAAGATATTTAGAATTGAAAGAGTAATGAGATAGGAGGTTTTTGGGTCATCTAAAAATTGAATTTTTGGATGATGTAGATGATGGCTTTATGGGTTGGGAATTATTTAGAGAAGGTGATCGGCACTGTTAGCTCAAAGCTTGGGTGGATTTGAATGATTTGTAGATGTAAAATCCCTACAATTAATGCCTTGGAGGGAGGATGTAGCCTACAATGCTGGTCGTGGAGATGCAGTCAAGGCGTTTGATGAAATCCACAGTGCACTGCTGCTCTGATACCAAATATAATGGCCCACTTCTAGCAAAAATAAAATAAAATGAAATTTGAATTGTTCCAGGGACTGGAAAACCTCATGTGTGATCACTTAAAGGAACTAAAACCTCCTATTTGATTTGTTCTCATATGAAATGCTTGGCATGAAGATATATTGTTGGCTCGAGTCTTTTTTCAGTTATTGTAGTAACCCTAGTCCACTAATCTAAAATGTTGATGTGGTGCTCAGCACTACGGAATACACGCATGTGCATTCATGCACTTCCATGTGGGTTTCTTGAGGCCACAGGTATCTCATTGATGAAACTCCACAAAATCTTGCACTTGATCACTCGATCTTTTGTGTTTAATGTTCATATCATCAAGTTGATGATTTTGCTCTTTCTAACCCATCAAGCTCTTTTTTTTAATTGCAAGAGATGCACAAGTTGGCCCAAAGGTCACTTCTCTGGATCCATCAACATTTGCCAGTGAGGTTTGGTATGGGAAGGAAAGTGGGAAGTACCTCTTTGTTCAACGAGGAACATCCACCACTTCTAATCAATTCTACCCATTTACTGGCCTTTTGAATATACAACATCCAGTTGTATCAATTCTACCCATTTCTTCCCTTGCTTAGTTTCTTATTATTTGTCAAGTAGAACTCTGTTCATTTAGCTCATTTGTTATATTGTCTAATATTAATGTGAACAAACAAATTTGAAAGATTTAGAAACAAAAGAAACCATGACAAGAAATTTAGGAAAAAAATTAGGATGAGGAAAATACAAGGGAGCCATACCACTAAAAAAAAAGGAATAAAGAATTTGTGAAATTTTCCTTATCAATTTCTACTTTCAAGGCCACCTTCATTAGTTAGCTCACCTGTATAGCTATTTGTATAATTATCACACGATTAGTATGTTGGGCTAACTCTAATTGGGGTAAAATTTGAGCATGATTTCTATAAGCAGATAAACTGTGATTTGAAGGGTTTGAGAATTATTGTGTTTGTTTTCCATCTCCACATTTTCTCGACATTCATGCAACACGAGATTAGTGGTACTGATTGGTGTAGGTATGAATGGAACTTTGGTAAATTATAGATTGTACACATTCTTGAAAAACAGTACTGTAGAAATGGTAGTGTTAAAGTGTTAATTGATGCAAGATGATAATATGTTTGCAGTCTATAATTTCTGCAAATGAATTGCATTTTTAGTTAATTTGTAGTCATTCTTGAAAAATAATTTCCTAGAATTGCTATAATTTTTCAAAATTTTCATCATGAAATGGGATGAAGTATAAATGTTGTGAGTTACAAGTGACATGTGGACAATTTTAGTGTGTTATTCATCTACTTTTGCCCCTTTCTTTGTCATATTCATGTGGAACTATGTAATATAAGATCTTTATAATGGGCTGACAAAAATTAGGCAATAAAATTTGCAGTAGAACTACTAATAACTTTGAGTTTATACAATTGGCATATACCCTTTTCCTCTAATGGTAAAGATTTGTGATATATCTTTTATATGCCTAATTATTTCATTTGCTTTTCCTGCATATCGTTGTTTTAGAAGATGCAAAGGAATATATATGTGATGCTCAAAAGGAGAAAATCGAAGCGTACAACGGCATTCCTTTGCTATTTTAGAAGTTGATCTCGAAACACGTAAACTATCCAGTCATTCAAATGATTGTGTGATCTTTTGATAATTTTTTAGATGATTGACATCTTAAATTTTGTTATCACTTTCATTTCATTTTTCTTTTGGTAGGTTATAGTGAATCCAAAGCTTAAGAAAAAGAATCAAGAAAACTGCATTGTCCTTTAAAGGATGTTTCAAGGTAACAATTGACAAGCAATATGCATATGAACTTTTATAAATTTTTTTAAGGAAAAAGCATTGGTAAATGATCCATTATTTTTTGAGCAAGGATGTAAATTACTTTTTCCCCAATTTTTTCCCTTAACCTTATATTCATTGTTATACTCTGACCTTACATAAGTACTCCTACTCTTGCCTCCTTAAACCAAAGACTATAATGGTGGGTCTGCTTTTCAAAATCCCTTACAAGATTACTTTTCATTTAACTTTTTTCTTATATCTTTTTTAAGTTGATGTTGTCTCACTTCCTCTGCTTTTGTTTCTTTTAGACAAATTTCATCATTTCCTAAGTGGGTTATTGAACTTAGTGATAAATGTGGAACTAAACAGATGCTTTTGTGTCTATAATCATTTCTTTCCAATGAATTTAGACCAATCATTCAGTAAGGCGGTTGTCAACAGCTGAGGTTGTGGGTTTCTTTGTTTTTTTATAATTTCAGTTTTGGGTGGGTTTTATCTTGCTTGTTTCATGGATGGCTTCTATTTTTTAATCTTTCAATTTATCTTTTCTTTTTTAATTTGGTTGATAGACTTTATTTATTTATTTTTGTAGCTTTTCTTTCAATATAATTTATTTTTTACTTTAAACGATGGTTAACTTGCCTTGCATGTTCTTTCTATAAATAATTTTCTAATTCTCTCATTTAAGTATGGTTTTATAGTATTCACGTAGTTGGTATTTTTTTTTTTTATTGCTTTGCTGCCTCTTTTTATGGTTCATTATTGCTTAATTTGGAAGCTGGTCGTTATACTTACATTGCCATGTATTTGATGCTTGCACAGATGCAAGACATTGAGTAACATGTATTTAGTGGAATTCAATTTTGCCACAGAAGCCAACACAAGTGGGAACCTACATCTTGTTGTGTCCTCCATTTTGCTGCAAGGGTTGTTCTTCTTTTTCCCATCGCCGGAATCGAAGAGGAAAGAGGCAGTGGGCTACCGGATTTCTACTAAGAAGCCCGCAGAAGAAGGGTTTAGCGGATTGCAAGAAACAAAGAAAAAAAAAAAAGAAAAAATTCACCGGAATTGTCGTTGGGGTTCCTGCTGTCAACGTCACCCTTCGCCGAACTTCCAGTCGTCGGCGGAGAGCCCTCCGCCGGCCACTGTCAACCACCGCTTCCGATCCGCCATTCCGATCACCACTGCTGCAGGAGACGACAGTTGAGCGGATCGGTTTCTGTTACAGAACAAGGACGAGAGAGGAAGAAGGAGGTCGTGTGGGCCTAGGTTATTGGCTCCAAGTCAGGTTGGGTTAGTTCGACTTGACCCGTGGTGGAGAAGCCCAGGCAGCAGTGCAGTTTTGGGTCGGGTTGGGTCGAGTCGCAATCGACCTGACCTATTAGCAACAACGCCCAGGGCGCAAAACAGGTTGCAAGCCAAGTCGGGTCGGGTCGACCTGGTCTATGTACTAGAAGCCCAACCCAGTAGTGCAATCTAGCAGTCCGTTTGGTAGTTTCGGGTTGGGTCAAACCTGACCCATGTGCGCAGAGTCTAGCCCAGTGCAGCATTGCATTGCTGACGTCATCATCCGTCAGCAGAGGAGGTCAAAGTCAGTTTGACCAGTTTCAACGGCTGAAATTGTTTCTGCGATATCTTGATCATCCGACGTCCGATCGAAGTATAGAAACTTGTTTCTGCAATATCGGAGTCATTCGAACTCTCATTTCAGATCCGTTTTTTCCAGCATGCTTGTGTTGATGAGATCTATAGTTTGGTACAGAAATATTGAAAAGAGAAGATTGTTGCTCCCCACTCGCCTAAATTGGAGAGATTTGAATCTACACTGCTAGAAGACATCCTGTCTTGATTATTGAAGGAAAAAGGAGTTTCAGGCAGCACCAACTTCTCTTGTGAAGGAGACCTGAATGGATGTGGGTTCAGGTTAGAATTAGGTCGACTAGGCTTGGTTGTTGTTGCAAACCCAATAGTAGGAATCGCCGGCCTAGTTGCAAAGGGTTTGCTGATTCAAACAAAGTTGTTCGTTTGGGATTCACATATTTTTCGAATCGCATGTGATGTTGTTTATCTTGTCAAAGCCAAGCCAATGAAGAAGCAGCAAGGAGGAACTGATACATGCTCATATCAACAGTTGTCAAACATGTGTTTAATTGATCGGAGGCCAGGTCAAATGGAGTTTTTAACCGCTCGGAGGCAGAGGTTGTTTTACAATTGTGGAGTCATCTGGACTTGTATTCCCGATCTGTTTTGCTTGCATTCTTATGATGATTGGATCTTTATAGTGATGTTGAAGATGGGGCAGGATGGTGAGTGATTCAGATATCGATATCACTCAGATTCGTCAATGAATTCGAGCTTTAAGTTCAAGGTGGAGTTTGATAAGAAGATGAATTTTGCTCAAAGTTCATGTGCTAGTTCAACATGTTAAAGTTTTGAAGGAAGAAATCTGCATCGTTGGTGCAGTGACGTATCATTCAGTAATGTACGTGAAGACATTGCCGGCTTTATCTCCTGGTGGCTTGAGTTGTGCGGAATCCAAGCCAAGGTGGAGATTGTTGGGTTTATGTCTTGTATTCCGGTTTAGCCGAATGAGTCCGTTGGGTTAGCCAGTGACTAGTTTAAGGTCAATGGTGTTTTGGTAATTGTACTGGGACTTTCTTGTTAGCCAAGAAAGCGGAGATTATATATGTGTATAGTTTGTAACCCTAGATCTTGCACTAAAGAGAGGTGAAAGTTCTTTTGCTCGTCGTGTTCCCACACCACGTAGGAGAGACGATGTGAGAGAGTGAGAGTCTCTGTATGCTTTATTTGTGATAGTGAAGATGATCGTCTCTGTGCCCTTGGATGTAACCCTGTTTGGGTGAACCACGTAAATTTTTGTCTTTTTTTGTCCGTAGTTGGTTCCTTGTTGATCTTGTGATTTATGTATGTGCATAACGGGTTATGTCAAAATCACAACACATCTATCATGGAAATGAAATCTCATTTTTGTTTAAAGGCTGAAGGTGAAATGTTTATTCAAGCCTATGTATAATCTAATGGTGCTTCTCTCTCTTTTTTTTTTTTAATGGGAATACTGTATGCTTTTTGAAATCAGTAAGGCATCAGCTTCTTGTTGTCACGAGTCTAATTGTACCGAGTACCCTAGATTAAGTTGGGTATTCCGGTTATGAAGCAATACCGAAAATTTGTATTACAATTAGCGCAATTGTTTTTCAAAATGACTTGGATTGCTTGCAACCAATTTTCACTTGTGGCCTTCTTTGGATTTTTATCTTTTATTTTTTTCATTTTATTGAAACCTATAGATCTGTTTAGTCTGTAGGATTTAGGAGGTTCAAATTTGTAAAATGCAAAATTCTTCATTTTAGAATTTAAAAAAATATATTTTTTAAAACAGAGATTTCTAAGTTCTCGGATAATACTCTTAGAATTTCCCACCATATAGAATTCTATAGAAAATTCCTTCACAAAAACAAGCCCAAAATCAAGAGAAAGATTTGTAAACCCATAACGCCCCTTTTGGTAATTTGAGGTGAATTTATTAGTTTCATTTGAACTAATTTGATAAGGTAATTTATAGTATGTTTCCGAGGAAGAAAGGAATTATTGAACTTTGTGAATACAATTAGAGATGTTAGTCTCTCTGTCTATTTAGAACTGGGCTTACAACTTATAGGCATCGTAAGTCATATAAAAAAGAATGCTATCGTGTTTAATATCATCTGCAACTGTTACACTACCATAGTCTACTCTGTCAAACACGACCTTTTCATTTATGTAAGTGCATGAAATACCCAAATCTGAATTTCTATCATTTAAAGCTTTAGTGTAATCTATTTTCACAAGTTTTTAAATGGACTTTTTTCTCAAATCGAAGCCGAGCTTTACAAGCATTGAGTTGTTCATGCAAAGTTGACTCACATTAGCTTCAGAAAAATATGGGACTCTCTAATTACAATGCTAAAGTGTTTATTCTGATCTACAATATCATCTGACACTCTAAAGATTAACAAGCTCTCTTGCTGTAAGTTGCAGCAAGTATACCATACAACTCATCTAAATTAGATTTTTACCCCCGAGAGTAGACCAAAGAAAGTACAGATAACACGACAATAGTGTTCTCAGGCCAGCAGTACCATGTCTCCATTTGTTGCAGACTATCACTTATACTTCTATTTAACACTGATTTTGTAGGCAATTTAGACATTCAAATGAATACAAGTTATTGTCAAAAGCATTCATAAACCAGGGGAGCAGTTTATTTGGAAGCCAATCCAGATTTGTTGTCCAAGTGTGTGGTAAGTTTCTAAGTCGCTTCTTAGAGTTGCCACTTGTATCTATCATGGCTTTGGTTATTCTTGTTATTCACGTTTCTTTTAGTCATTTTATATTGATGTTATGCATCTGTGATATCATTTTTCTAGTCCAGGATGTTAAGGGTCTCTCCATTTACCTTTTGGTTCCTAGCATGATGGTTAATGCTCGTGTACACTCAACACCTGAAAATGGGATCACTAAAAGAAAATGCATTTTTAGAGACTTTTTTCAGCGATGAGTTTATAATTTCATCGGTAATGGTCACCTTTTACCGACGTAATGGATATAACGTCAACCATGAATCTGGGGTTGGAATTATTTACCAATGCATCCAAATTTCGTTGGTGAATCCCTGGTAATTATTGACATTTTATAAAAAAAAATCGGTAAAAGGCACATTTTTACTGACGTAAAATAAATATTCATGGGCAAAAGGTTAGTACCCTTTAACTTATTTTTTAGAAGACATTAAAATAAAATAAATTATGGCTGATGAAGTTTTGGATTTTTGCGACGAAAATTATCGTTAGTAACAATTATGACTACCGACGTTTTATAAAAAAGTTCAGTAAAAAGCACTTTTTTACCGACATAAAATAAATATTCATCAGCAAAGGTTAGTACCTTTTAACTTATTTTTTAGAAAAAATTAAAAGAAAATAAATTATGGCCTGCAAAGTTTTGCATTTTAGCGATGAAAATTATCACCGGTAATGATTATGACTACTGACGCTTTATAAAAAATGTTAGTAAAAGGCACTTTTTTTACCAATGTAAAATAAATATTCATCGGCAAAGGTTAGAACCTTTTAACTTATTTTTTTAGAAAAAATTAAAATAAAATAAATTATGGCCTACGCAGTTTTGGATTTTTGCGACGAAATTATCATTGGTAATGATTATGATCGACATTTAATTTAAAACATTGGTAAAATTTATATTTATATTGATGTAATAATGCGTCAGCAAATGCTCGTACTTTATAACTTATTTTTTAGAAAAATTTAAACAAAATAAATAATAACTGAAGAATTTTTTACTTTTGGCGATGAAAATAAATCGTCGGTGAAGGTCTACTTTTTATTGGCGCCAAATGGAACCCCTTTTTCACTCCCCTGCCACCAAAAAAGCAAGAACTTTGCTCCTCGTGTTCTCTGCTCGCTTGCGATCTCTCTTAGCATTCTCTACTCACCTGCGATCTCTACTCACCTATCTCCTCGCCTCGCTGCTTGCCTCATTGCTCTTTCCTTCTCTCCTCAGCCTTCGATCGCCTCTCTACTCTCTCCCTCTCTGCACTGGCGTCTCCTTTTCTTTACAAGTAGACCCCTTTCTGCACACCGCTCTCTCCCCTCTCCTTTGCAAGTTTGAATCTGCCACCTTCTTCATCACCAAGGTTAGTTTTTTTTTTTTTTTTGGGAAGATGGGAACAGGAGATGAAAAAGCAAAGAATCAACCCCATTTCTTGTCTATGTCAAACTGATATCTCTCTTACTCAACCTTTGAAACTTTTTCTATCAAATTCATGTCGCTCTTGTAAGATTCTCAACACTTAGGCTTGAAAATAGGTTACCAGAGGTGGAAATTGGGAAATGACCACCAGATGGCCCAAAAACTAGCACGAATAGCTCGCTCAAGCCCAAAGTAACTTGTATGAACTGACGGCTCGTGAATTGGACCCTTAATTAGAGAATTAGACGTAAAAACCAAGGTTTTTCAACACTTAGGCTTGAAAACAGGCCACTGGAGGTCCAACATGGGAAACGGCCCTCGAAAAAATTGGAAACTAGTACGAGCACCTCGTTCAACGCCAAAGTAACTTATAGGAACTAATGGTTTGTGAATCAAGCTCCCGGTTGACGAATTAGACCTTGAAATATAGGATTCTCATCACTTAAGCTCGAAAACAGGTCGCAGGATGTCTAAAATGGGAAACGGCCACCGGACGGCCTAAAAGCCAGTACAAGTACCTCATTCGATGCCAAAGTTACTTGCAGGAACTAATGGTTTGCGAATTGGACTCTCGATTAGAGAATTATAGGTAAAAACCAAGGATTTTCCTTACTTGGGCTCAAAAAAGGCCATCGGAGGTTCAAAATGGGAAATGGCCACTAAAAAAATGGAAATTAGCATGAGCACCTTGTTCGAGGTCAAAGTAACTTGTAAGAGGAAGTGTTTTATAAATCGGACTCCCGGTTAGAAATTACACAAAAAACATAAGATTTTTAACACTTTAGGTCAAAAATAGGCCGCCAGAGCTCCAAAACGGGAAATGGCCACCGAACGGCTAGGAAACCAACACGGTACCTCATTCGACGCCAAAGTAACTTACAGAAACTAACGGTTCATAAATCAAATTCACGGTTAGAAAATTAGACACAAAAGCATATAATTTGCAATACTTAGGCTCAAAAACAAGCCATCGAAGCTCTAAAAAAGGAAACTGCAACTAGACGGCCTGGAAACTGGCATGGGGACCTCGTTCGAGGCCAAAGTAACTTGCAGGAACAAATGGTTTGTAAATCGGAATCTCGGTTAGAAATTTAGGCACAAAAACCTACGATTTTCAACACTTAAGCTCAAAAACAGGCCACCGAAGGTCCAAAGCGGGAAATAGCCACCAAATAGCCCGAAAACAGCTAGGGGCACCTCGCTCGAGGCTGAAGTAACTTGTAGAAACAAATGGTTTGTAAATTGGACTCTCGGTTAGAAAATTAGACAGAAAACCCTGCAATTTTCAATACTTAGACCCAAAAACAGGCCGCAGGAGGTCAAAGATGAGAAACGGCTAGTGGACGGCCTGGAAACTAGCACGAGCACCTCGTTCAAGGCCAAAGTAACTTGCAGGAATAGACGGTTCACGGATCAGACTCTCGGTTTGTGAGGTAGACAGAAAAACCTAGGATTCTCGAAACTTAGCCTTGAAAATAGGCCGCCGAAAAACCTATGAAAAGATTCTATATATATACAAGTTTATCTTATATTTTTAATTTAATTCATTGAAAAGATTCTCATATTGTTCTTGTCATTACAGATTAATGGACGTTTTGGGGTCAGTTGCTGACTTGTAATGGTATTTTCCCAGTTTTTAGTTTATTTGTATTTATATCTCAAACATTTGTATGGGACTATATAATTGATTGTAGCATTTGTCATATGAGATGAATGACTTGATGTATAAATTAAACAGTAGCTTGTTGATTAGAAATTGCTAAAATTAGTAGTGGTGGTTTGTTTATTAGCACATGTTGTATGAATGCATATGTTATGCTGGATATAGGTTTTAGTTGGGTGTATTAAAAAGGTTTAAAAACTTTATTTTGAAAAATAAAATATTACATAATTTTTTAAATAAGACCTTTGTCATTGAAAACAACCATTCACCGACATTTTTTAACGTTGAGAAAGTGTTTAAAAAATTCAAAATTTTGCTGACGATAAAAAACATTGTGAAAATTTTAAATCTTTTTAGAAAGAAAGAAAATACTTTCACTAATGTTCTTTAACGTAAGTAAGTTGTTACAAGAAATTTTAGAATAAATTATAATGTTTTTACTGATGATAAAAAACATCAGTAAAAGTAAACAAAAATTTTTCGAATTACCTTCGCCGACGTTAAAAAACATCAGTAAATATTTATAATAATGTTGGATTAAAAATTATAAAATAGCTCCCGTTGAAATAAAATGTCGGTAACATATTTTCTCACAATGTTTTTAGAGTTGGAAAAAAATTTACCGATGCAGTATATCGTTGGTGAATGCTTGATATTTACCGATGTAAGTTAATTCCATCGCTAAAAACTTTTTCCCATGGGGTTTTGCCGATCATCGACTGATGCAAATTATTTCATCGGCAAAGTTCTTTACTGATGATTTTCACACCTTTGGCGACGAATGTTTTCATAGCTAAAAATATAATTTGTTGTAGTGGATTATGCTATCTTTTCTTACTTTACTAGCACTGTAAGTCTCTATTTGTTATATATATATATATATATATATGTTTTTTTTTTGCGAGGACTCTATTTGGTATATTTTGTTGTTGACATCATAGACACTTCCATTTGGGTGGTCAAATTTAATTTTTATGAAGGTTTCCATCATGTTTGCTCATTTACTACTACTATGAAAATAGGAAGGTATTTAGTTTTCTTTGTGAAAATTTTCTGTTTTCTTTTTTTCAAATAGTTATAGGTTTTCATTATTTTCCTATTTTTTCTGTATGTTCTCTTTCTTTCTTTCTTTAAGAGGTAACAATTTAATTTTTTTAATAAAAGAAAGATATACAAACAATAACTTGCTCGAACTAGATGTTGAACTTTTTCACTGCGTCTCCCTTTTAACAATTCTAATAGCCACTCATTAGGTTGTTGGTGCTTCCTTTAGAATTATAGTTTTATGGAGAGTATTTATTTTTTCGGATTATTATTCTTTTACTTTTGCTTGTGTGTCTTACAAATTTTCACACACTTTGCTTTGCCAAAACTGTTTTCATTGTGTAGGTGAATGCTTGGATATTATTTATTGACCCATCAACAAGAGCTGTTGGTTTGACCAAGAATTCTCACCTTGTTCACAACAAAGCTCCTCCATCAGTAAGTGTTTATTGTGGTATTGTGGATTTTATTTGATCGCATAATTCTTGACATGCACATTGAGGTTCAAAGTGTCATAAATTAGAGTTTGGTTGTTGCCTTTTCTGCAAAATTATATTTTTATTTTTGTTGCTGCTTATTTGTATAGGTTACTAACAAGCAGTTATCTTACTGGTCATTTTATTGATATAGGAATTGCTCATTTTGAACCTTTTCTCATCTTTTGTTTAGCATGTTAAGACTGGAGATATCTATGATGGTTTCCGCATTGTCAGGGTTGATAAAGGATTTTAACTTCTACTTGAAATTCCCTTCACTCCGATCCTTACACCTGCATATGTCAGTGTATGTACATTCCATTAAGTTTTATTTTGTTGTTGGTACTGTTATTAGTTTCTTGGCTACGAGGGTTATATGTTTTTTTCTAGGATGTTATGACCCGTATTCATTCATCGGTTATATATAGTTCATTTAAGGTAATTGACTCTTTCCACCAAGTTCTATTACTAATGGAATCACAAAGAAGAGTTGAATTCTTTTGTTGCAGAGACCATTTTATCGCTTGATACTTGGCACTTTCTCCTTTTGTGTAACCATTTCTACTACCTGAAATAATTCACGTCCATGGATAATTATTAATCAATGAAATGTTAAACATAATAAAATTTTCTTATGGCTTATGGATAACTTCCATTAGGCACTAATACATTTACACCTTGCCTTGTCTTACAGGCAAGTGTTTTGGAAGTTCAAACTTCAACATATGTCAGAATTTGATATTGTGAAACCTGCAAAAAAAAAATTGAAGGTCATTTCATAACTTGATATTGCATTTATGCTGGTATTTATTTAACCATTTATTCCATGGTTTTGGTCATCTCTGAAGCTTAAAATTGTAATGTATTCCTTTTCTTCTATATCAGGTTATTAGCGTGCTTATCAATACCATATGAGCAGGAGCTCAAGGGTCCTCTCTTATTTAAATGTGTATAGATTACAGTGAAGTTGCTATTTCTGGTCCTGGGCTGCAAATCAAAGAGAATAATGGTTACACATAAGAAAACTTCAGTAATTTTTATTCTTGAGTTCTTCATTGATATTTGTTGGTTCAATACCATGACTATTTTGGCTAAGCAACTGGTCTTAATACAACGTATGAATTATATTTATCTCATTCTTAGGCAAACCATCTCATAGCAAAATTTTGAATGGATGATCTAGTGCTTTATTAATTTTTAATATAGTCTCTTCTAATTTATCTTAAGGCTAATTTAACTCTAAATTACCTTATTAGGCGATTTCAACTATTTTAGCTTTATAGGATGCAATGTGTAATGAATGACTAATGACACCTGATTGAGGATGTTGTGGTGATATTTGATGTTCCACCAGTGTACATTGAATGCGTTGTGGATAATGTGAATTGGTGTGGGTGAAAAGTCAACTCCATCCAATACTACTACCCTTATGATCTGGACTCGACTTATTTTTGCCATGGCAGATGTTTGTGATTGGATATCTATCGTTCACTTCCCATCCTCATGGTCCCCATCACATTCCTTGCTTTCGTTGAATAGGATCTACATAATAATGATTGCTCTAATCATCACACTTAATTGAAGCTATTAATGTAGGATTTCATGTGTGCATGCCCATGCACATGCGTGCGTGTTCTTATGCTTCTATTTTTAGCTTCCATCATAATAATATTTGTTAATTGTTAATTGTTTTGGAACACATCAAAATAGGTAATGCCTTGACATGTTTTTGCTGCTCTTAATCCAAATGTGAACATGTTTATTTATTTATTTATTTTTTGAGTTTGGTTAACTTGACTAACCTACAACCTCAAGGTTGCAAAAGTGAGCACCTTCTACTTTGCCACAGGCTCTTGTCATCTAATGGCAAGCATCACTTACATGACATTGCAATCTTGGGTGCTTGCCATCGGTGATTCAATCTTGGGTGCTTGCCATGGTGATTCAGACTGATTGTTTGAATCTATACTAGTAGGTCCCTTACAAATTTTTGTAAAGATCAAATGCACTTTTTGAATCTAAATCTAACCCTTTTGAAGCTCTCTCTCTCTTCTGGTATATGGATCTAACCATCTATGCATTTATGTCCTCTTCCTTGCACAAACAAATACATGTGCTCGTTCACATGAAAGTTTCATTGAGATGCTCATTACTTTGATGTCTTGGTGGTTGTATAATTCTATATATTTTCTTTGTTCTTTTAGGGCTACAATCCAATTTATCCAGTCATCACATTCTTCCTTGTAATCAAGATTTTTTTTAACAATTTGGTAATATTTATCCAAATGTGTTGAACAATAAAGTAAAATCGGGAGTAAAAGATCATTTTATCAAAAATTAAAGCTATGTGATCATCTCATCATCATCATTATCATCATCATAACTTATCCCATGGGTTGGTGAAACTGTGTAATAACTTTCTTATGCATAAATTTTGAACATGGGGTTTTTTTTCTTTTTCACTCTCGGTACCTCTTTATTTAACAGGAATCTATTGTCAAGTTTTTAGTTTTTTTAGATTGATACAGCATCTAATAATTTCAGCCAGGGTGCATTTCCTGTTTGTAGTTTTCAAATTTTAATGGCTTATTGTCATTACTTAAAAGTCTTCCAGAAAAAAAAATTGTCTCATTTGATGATCTCATGGTAATTGGAACGTACTCATTGTCACAACCACAAGGTTGCTGGTTCAAGTCAAATTACCAATATGCAACTCTCACTACAAAAAAAGACACATATAGTGGCAGTTTTTTTCTGCCATTAAAAGATAAAATCTGCCACTAAAACTTTATTGCGGCAGACATTTGTTTGCCACTATTTTTGTTACTAAAACTGTCTATCGCTATTTCTCACCACCTTTTTGCAGTAGACAAGCGTTTGCCGGTAAAAATAAGGAAATAGCTGCAGTTAGGCAACCGCCGCTAATAATATAAAATTGTGCCACTAAAAGTTTTTTTTATTGGATAGTGCTTTTTTAAGTAGTTTTAGCGGCATTTTTTTTCTGCCGCTAAAATGGTTCTTATAAAAAAAAATAATCACTACAAATGGTAAAAAGGGTTTTGAATTTTTTTTAAAACATCTACATACAATTAAAATACTCCACAATCACAATCCACAAATATAGTTAAAAAATTTTGGTAAGTTCTAAAATTTTATAAGCTATCATTAGTCACTCATGAAACTTGCTTGATTGTACCTCTCTTTCATTCTATGGATGACAAAAAAGTCTGCAACATGCATAGAGATTGACCTTTCTTATGCTCTTGAATATGGCAAGGCTATATATATATATATATTTTTGACAACAACACACATGTGACAGGGTAAAAATGGCCAAAGCTTTATGAGATCAAGGTGCACCCAGTGAAGAGCTTATTTGGGGGAGCAATAGAGGAACTTTGCTTGCCAAGAGCTGTTCCTAGAGTTCCAAGTTAGATGAACCTTTCTTATTCAACCCACCCGAGGGGCTTGATCAATGCTCCACTAGTTGATTGTTGTTCCTGAAAGGGGGAAAAAACAAAAAAGAAAAGAATTGTGGTCCCACCTAGATTTATAGCTACTAGGGTGCTCATCAATATATAAATACTAAAATATACAACAAAGAGGGATTCTCAAATCTTCAAATTAGAACTTGAAGGTCAGCTTTCAGATTTAGTTTTTTATGCAAGTGAGCAGTGAGAGCTAGAAAACATCAATATACAACAAGGGCCTTAATAACTGCATGTTGATGTAACCAAAAGAGGGGTGGGGGTTCCAGCTTCTTCAAATTTTAGTTTAGGGGATGTTCAGCATTATCATATGTTTAGATAGGAAAGCAGAGTGGTTGGACAGGAATAGAAGGTAGAATGAACAAAGGAGTATGACTAAAATGAAGACCATCAAATCTTCTCGCTTACAATGGGATTTGCTTTCATAAGGGAGTGGATGAGAAACTAATTTACCATCATAGGTCAAAATTTTGAGGTCCATTTCCATATAACTAACAACGACCCTTTACACATGGATCAGTGCCACTGCCCTTTGTAAACCACAGGAAGATGACAATGTTCCCCTTGTGACAATGAAGGGCTCAAAAAATTTCACAAAACTCCATTGGGGTCTTAAGATTTTAAATTATGTACCTAGCCTGGGATTTGGACACCAATACAGTGGTTGCAGGATTTGGAAATCCAAGTCCTAATGGCATTTTTCATATTGCGAATGTAGAATTTAGAACAACTTTAGCACACTATATACAATCATCATACCAAATATCAAAATTCAGATTAGGGCATAAATATATTGCAGTGACAATAGTACAAATTGTACAATGTAGAAAACCCCCAAGAATTGTACCCAGAATAGAATATGTTGTCCAGATCCAAAATATAGGTACTCAATTAAGGATGTAAAGCAGAATCCAATAAACATAGTTTGGAACAGTGGCCTGTAGCAATTCTGAAATCAGGAAAATCAAACACTTTAGACACAAAAAGAAAATAAAATCAGGATCTGCAACTTCTTGTAGATTGCATAAACCATAAAAGTCAAAGAGTCATGACTTTATAATTGAAAACCTCATAATCATACATGTGAAGATACAGGAAAATTCTTTAATTAGTCAAGACGACAATTGTCATGAATTTGATGGATCTATATTGATGGTCTGCCCAGCCATTGAATAAATTTGACTTGAAGCTTAAAAATTATGAAAAGGAAGCATTCGAATAACTCATTCACTAAAATGATCACAGGAAAACAGAAGCATTGAAGATTTTACGACAGATATCAAGATTCGTTAAAAATGAAAGGGAAAAAGATGTAAGTATGATACTTTATCAGCTGGGGATAACTAAACGACAACATGATTACTTCATTTTCATTACTGATATACTTTATTAATCAAGAAAACAAAGGTCATGAAGGCCTTAGCAAGAACTAAGACTTTTTATTTTTATTTATTCTTATTTTTATTTTTTAATTTTTGATATGTAATGCGTCTCAAACTTTATAATTTCGAAGATATGGAATCTACTCTGGTCAAATATAAAGACATCCATACATGGGTCTCACATAATCACAGAATGGAAAAGGCACAAGCTAGGCCTTTGTCTGAAACAACTATTGGGGATGCCAGATCTTTGGAATTCTGCACATCCCAAATGGTGGCAGGACTTGGAAATGCTTGATGGGTATGTGGGAATGCTGGAATACTGAGTTCTTGGAACTTTTAAAGAAACAAAGAATGTCTGATAGGACCTTTGAAATTCTAATTAGAAGTTCTTGTAAAGAAACATTCCCAAGGATTCAAGCCCATCTGCTTCTAAATGAAGCTCCCGAGAAAACTACCCCAAGTAGTTTAAGAGGCTTAACTTAACTGACAAATACAAAATCTTCAACTAGAAAATATAATTCATTATAATATATAAATTTCACACACACACACACTAGAAAATATAATTCATTATAATATATAAATTTCACACACACACACACATAGAGAGAGAGAGAGAGAGAGAGAGAGAGAGAGAGAGAGAGAGAATCCTAAACATGTATCAATGGTATAAAAAAATTCCAGCCTAGTTGGAAGGAATGCATTCACTTTACTTTAGGTGCTTACTTAAGGCAATTAGATTACTCAATTAAAACAATGAATACATTAAAGAAAAACTTAGTCTGAAAAGGAATTAGCGATAGAGAGGAGGAGGAGGAGGAGGAGGAGGAGGAGGAGGAGAAGAATTACTTTCATTATAGTTTGTATTATATGTTATCATATTTGTCTTATCATTTTCAAGGGCCTTCAGCTCACATCTAAATCAACAACACAAAGTTGAAAACTATATTAGCACTTTATTTTGTACTAAATCGGTTTTCTTTATTATTTAAATGTTATGTGGATCACACAAGTCATAGTATGAACATCAATCACATTTAGATCACATGCAAGATTGAAACAATCAAACTAACATCCAATTGAATCTACAACCTGCGATGTCACGTAGAGTAATGGCATCTGCATCCTGGGCCCCAGAAAAAGCTGGTGCACATGTGGCATGCCACGAGGTGATGTTGTCAAATTGAATACTAAACCTGCAAGAAAGCGTTGTCTAGGATTAAAATGGGAACAACTAATGAAAGTTACATAAAAGTTGTCATTATATAAAAGGTACAGGCAAAGTCTTCATACAATAAAAATTCAGATTTCATACTCCCATTAGCCCCATGCTCAATCCAACATCAAATCAGTTATAATTGTAGTTATCAAAAGAGACATCAATTGTAGAGAGGGAGATAACCTCTGAAAATGCTGGAGAGGTCAACCGACCTGCTGAATGTCATCGGGAGTAGTACCAAAAACTTATTACAAAAGAAATAGTGTTTTGAGTATGAATTTTAAAGGGAATTAAACACAAATATATCTATTTTTTAAAACTATGGTATGCTACACACAGCCTCAGATGAAGAAGACGAAGGGCCACTCCCAGTGAAGCTCTGGAACCATGCCATCACTTGGTTCAATTGGGTTTACACCTCGACCATTTCCTCTTTCAAGGCAATCACCATTTGCTCACTTGCTATCCTTTGAGCTCTCTCATTCTCTGTTATCCTTCGTGCTTTAGCAAGTGATGCCTGTGGACCATAGATATCAAAGGGAGTGACACCTAATCCAAATGTGCGAACCCAACCACGTCTATCTTCTCCCATCACTTAGGTGAAGATAGCATCTCGCGCTGTGCTGCTCTGTAAGTTCTCTGGCTGCTGCCTAATTCTTTCATTGATCTCTCTCTGCAATTGACAATCAAACACTATTTCATCCATAACATCCTCAGAGTTCATAGTAAGTGCATTCTAATAGGAATACTAAATAGTAAAAAACTGAATAAATCAGATGATATAGGTATGCTTTTCCAAAGAGTTGTCAAATAGCTTGAAATTGAATGATAATTTCTGTCAAAACACAAACTCTTCTGAGTGTGGGTCTATGTAGGAGTAGGCATTCAAAAACGTCTGCAACTGTTGAATTCCAAATCCTTGCTGAATATTAAGAACATAGTTGATGTAAGCAAGGAGAATTATAAAATCTGAAGCTGAGTGTAATATGAACAGAGTGATCAACTTTACTCTGTTAAAAATTTGAAATCTCTCAGAGCATGATCAGCTGCGTGCTTTTTACCAGTAAAGGAAATGACAAAGCTAGGAGACAGAAGTCTTTTGATAACAAGTAGACAGATTTATTTAGTATAATCAAGATGTGCTTGTAGAGTTAACTCAAAATCTCCTGGGCTGTGGATGCCTCACTACAATAAGCAAATTCTAAACTGCTTTTTATTCAATGACAAGAAATTAGCCCTTTGGATTTCTTGACTCTACGGGCAGAAGGATGCAACCTATGGTGATAAGTTTATGCTAGACTTTGACTCTACTGGCAGGAGAATGCAACCCAAGGTGATCAACTATTTTTTCCCAAGCCTCTCCTAGGCTGGGGCATGTTTTGTAGTTTTGCGATATCTCTTCCGGTTCTATTTTTGTGATATCTCTGTTGGTTCTTCTATTTGTGGGGTCAGGTCTGTAGTTGTTGCCTCTCTTTTGGTCTCTATTCTGCTTGTGTTTTGGTTGCTGTTGTTTCTGCTTCAATATGTCCTCCATTTCGGGAAAAAAAAAATAGTGTCACTTGACATGAAAGGTCATCGAGTCAAGTGACTCGGATGAGTCTTGGTCAGACTCATTCCACTCTTGCTCAGACTCATTCCATTTTATGGATTGGATTTAATTAAGTTTAGTGCTTTTCTTTGTGAGAAACAATATAAAAAATATCTTAAGAACTGCGTGCATCTTGTTTAGCTGGTTTTCTTTATTATCTTTGCGAAGGCACTTTTGTACAAAATTGTAGATGATTGGTCAGTTGGAATTGTGAATCTCATGACTGGTAGGTGATTGCATGTGGTTTTTTTCTCCTGTATCTTGATGTGCTCTCGCTTTTGATTGATGAAAACCAAGAGGCAGCCCATTCTCTACTCCTCGATTTGTCTCAATAAACAGGATTTGCATCAGTTTGGTAACAGAGCCAAAACTTCGCACTAGATTTCTTGCTAGAGATCTTGCCAGATACCCATAATATCATGTGTTTGCGGTCAAGAGGCCAAGGAAGAAGGTAGGAAGAAGAGGACAAATCAACAGCATTGATAACAAATGATGACGATTTTTGAAATGCAGCTTCAAATCATTACTCAACGACTTGCAGATCTAGACACAAGAAAGAGAACCATCAACCCAATGGCAATGGTCCGTTGGGAGCCTAATCAACCCATTTTCCAAGAGAGATCGTAGAGATGATCAGCACTGACAAGGGCAGATAGAAGAATGTGATGGAAGTTTGAGATGCCAAAGAATAATGGATGCTAAAGACAGGATGACTAGCATAAGTGGTTGGAAACCATCAAAAACTATATATTTTTATTATAAAGAGATCCCAGATGAAAGGAGGGAAAAGAAAAAACAAATGAACAAAGAGCTTCAACTTAGTGGAACTCAAGGCGATCCTGAATTGAAGCTGAAAATCTTGAGTCCAGAGTCAGGCAAAAATGAAGATTCTGTATGGATTATGGAAATCATTTGTGCCAGTGGACTATCTGCAGTCCTTGTTTTGGCAATTGCAACGTATTCACCAAGCGACAATTCAGCAGCCTGTTTCACCAACTGGTGGCTTGTGATGATCTTAAGGAATCTAAGGAGCACTAACTCACGTGGTTCTTTGATAGATTATAACTAGCAATAGCTGAACAGATGACAAAGTACAGAACACTGTGGCCAAAGGGGACTAAGGTTGGGGATCTCTATTATATAAACATGATTTGGATGCAAAATACCACTCACATCCAGATTGCAGGCCCTAAATGAGGGTACAATCACTCAATCCAAACTCCAAAGTAGTGGTAATGTCATAAGATTAAAATGCAAGAGCTTCGAAATTGTATGCTTCAAAACCAAACTGTGGGGAAGATTGCCAGATGCTGTCAAGAAGACAGAAGGCTGTAGCGTTAAAGGTGACCATTACTTAGTATACAATCCTAAGTTAAGAGTCAAGCTTAGACTTACCATTACTTCCACTGATGCTTGATCCACCGATCGTCCATCTCGGCGTGTATGAGTCAATTTGAACATCTCCGTCCGATCCAATGGCTGCCCATCAGGATTTCGTGCCCGCTATCAACATTTGAAAATAATTATATTAAAAAAGAATAAGCTGGATATCCAAATTATTATATAAACAACAATAATTTAAAGAATAAATTACCGCTTCCTTACGTATCCGAGAGAAGCTTTTCGTTCCTGCAGTATGACTTATTACTTGTGCAGCACGATTTTTTGAATTTCTTCTGCTTCGCGCCTAATTAATGCAAACATTAACTTTTCAAAGAACGAGAAAAATAAATTTGAAACTAAAACATTCGGCTTGTAAATCTTAAATTTCTTATTTATTCCATACAATCCCATTTAGAGACCCCAAAAACTCAACGAGCGACGCCCATTGGTCTGGATTAGCTCTCGGAGGACAATGCGGCAACCGCTCCCGAGTAGTGGGATATGGATCAAAATGTCTCTTTTTCAATGCGGTCTTCCAGTTCCTCCAACTGCAGCTTATTCCCTTGTAGATCCATTTCTTCACCTTCTCATTATTTTCAATAAGAAATTTTGACTGCAACAGATGCATAATAAATTCAACATTAGTATCAGTATGGATACAATATACACTATCATTATAATTGAATCAATTACATTAATACCTCCATAGCCTGCCACATATCCGTTTTCTGATGTGCAGGCATTTTCCTCCAATCTGTATAAGTAATGGGCGCCTTCTGCCCATCTCGTGCAATGACACCAAGGTACGAGGATAATACTCTCGCATTGCTTCCTGGTTGTTATCTTACATTGCTCAAACTAACTACAAACATACTAGACTCTAGCTTACTGGTTGTTATCTTACAGTAGTGTTAGATGAAGATTTATGTTATTCCAGGGCAGTCTAAAGGCTATTGTCAATTTTGAGTACACTTAAGCACAAGTTTTATGTGATAGAAATTGACTACTTTTTACACACACACATAGATACATACATACACATGTACATACATACATATATGGGTCAATCTGCAAGAACTATAAACCCCATGTGGGTAAGACTTGATGATGATGAACCAAGCCAATAGGTGACAGTGATTAATTAAAAAAATGATCATATCTGCTATAATTATATCTATCCTATCATGTCTCCACTAGGGGTCAATAACCAACTCAGATGCAAATAGAGCTGATCCAGGTGAGTAATTGAGGGATCAAGTTGAAAAATTCGGAGGGTACAATCCTTTGGATCAAAGAAACTGCCGATGCTGACCTTTGGATCAAAGAAAATGAAATTAGCACTGATGGGAATTCCTTTAGGAATCCACTTTCATAAAACATTGAGGAACAAATGGAAATGGAAAAAGGACTGATGATTAGCTTTCTCATAGCTCTCAGAGGTAGATGACAAATGTTGAGTATGAGTATTGATTGCTTCATTCTTTTTTTTTCCACACAAGAAAATATTTTGATATGACTGGAAGGTGAAATGAAGATCTCATGGTGGCTAGAGTGTAATCAAAATCACATATTCTTTCCTGTTGAGGACACACTCAGCATCTGAAAATAGGAGATCAAGTAAGAGGGGAAAATCAGTGGGAAAAAAAATGAAAAGCAAAAACCCACCAATCAAAATGCACTCTTTCTCCACTCCACTCAAACACACCAAGGCAGAAGCCACACAAGCAAAGAGGAGATGCTCAAAGAAAGCATACATGAAGAAGATAGGTAGAATGAAGCAAAAACATATTTTTGTAAGATTTTCTAGAAAAAAAAATGCAATTTTGGGTCGGAAGAGACTCGCTCACCTATCGGCAATGATGGTGAGGGATAGAGCATGAAGCTGAGGCCTGCCCATTCGGCGAATCAGAGGAGTAATCCCTCCCGAAGCAGCAGGAATGGCTAGACTTTAGGATTTGCAGAAGGGTTTTTGGATGAACCCATGAAAGAGGTTCATGGCAGAGAGAGGGCAATAATACATATAATGCTGTATTTTGGGATGAACCTTTTGCTTTGTGCTCTGATTCAAATCATGAATGGTGGTGTGCTGGAAATATGTCTCAAGGTATCACAACAAGCCATGAGTAGTCTTTGACTATAGATTGAACACCTTTGAGCCCTTAAAGTCCATGGTTAGATGAAATCCTAAGCTTAAGTAAATCAAATATATGTAATTACCTGAAGTAGATGTCTCAGGGCATGTCTGTGCTGATCGGTCTCCTCCTTGTGATGATGAAGATGTCATACCTAGCATGTGCACCAATGACTAGCAAAACATAACAACAACATGGTAGCATTGCATAACAAGTACACATCTCTATTCCATACCTATAGTAAGGCTGAAGATCCACATTTAACAATAAACAATGAAAATTAAGCAGACAGAAGACAGAATAATACAACGGTTTCTCCCATCTAGTGTAAGGCCATTAATATAAATTTCCTGTCCTGCATCTATGGTTTGTAGGGACAACACAAAAGTTACAATCAAGTATTCTATATTCCTTTGATATGGGACTTTTTGAAGTTTGAAAAGCAGACATCTAGACCAACCTCAAACAAAATGTTGAAGAAAGCTAAAGGTACCTTAAAATTTGATGAAAAAACAATAAGATTCCCAAAAGATTACCTGTGAGATAGAGCGATTGCCAGTTAAGAGTTTTGATTCACAACTTGAAATGGCTGTAAAAAAGATGATACTCAATAAAGGAATGAAAACAAGGAATTCTAGTTCATTGCATTAACTAGAGTTATCAAAAGAAGTTTCAATAAAACAGACAGCATTTCCATATTCCATATAATAGTAGACTGAAATTTAGAAAACTTCAACTGTTATTCAGTAGAGGAAGAAAAAAAAACTTGAATTCAATTACAAACAACACATCTACTCTGGAATTAAATTACATGTTAAAAAACTTGAGTCAATTCAAAACTCTGAGATGGAATCAGAATTGACAAACTCAGCATCATCAAATTCAAAATCATCTCCATAGTTTCTCCCCGCTTGGGTGCCTAGAGGTGTGTCAACAATTATCCAAGGCACATCTGCCCTCGCTTCACTAATATTCTCGACATCTATGCAAATTTCTTCTAACTGTTGAGCATTGTATGGCTCACTTTCCAAGTATATCTCCTCTTCATTTGCATTAACATCCCCATGCATGTCAAAAAAATCCCTTGGTTTTATCGTAATAGCGACATGCCAATCCGTTTCAACCGGGTCTTCCACATAAAATACTTGCAATGCTTGAGAGGCTAGTACAAATGGTTCATTGGTACTTAATAATCGCTTCAAATTTACAAGTGTGAACCCAAACTCATCTATTTTGACACCCCTGCCTTGGGACGTGACGTCAACCCAATCACATTTGAAAAAGACCACCTTTCGCTCTTCATAGTAATCTAGTTGTCTGATATCAGTCAAAACACAATAGCAGGTAACATCTCCTATAACAGGGTTCCTATCCTTAACACCTGCAAAGCTTGATATTTTTGCAGCAACCACGACTCCACTATTTTGAGTCTTACTTTTCTTACCAAAGTCTTTCGTGTGATACCTAAACCCATTTATCACAAACTTGGAGAAGCTACTGGCCACCTTACTAGGACCTCTTGCCAGCAAGATAAGGTCTGTAGTAACCCATTTGTCACCTTCTAATCGCAAGCGATCAACCTGTATGGATACCACATATTAGTAGAGCACCAAAATCATATTTATGAAAAATATATGCGTTTAGTTGTTATATATATGTATATATATAGTAAGAAACTCTTTTACTTACATGAGATTCAAACCATTTGAGAAATTGATAATTGTGCATGCGTGTTCTATCCATTAGTCGCTTGTGATGATTATTACTGTAGATTATTTGACGGTGTTCTCTACGTGCAAAAATGACCTTCAGTTAGAACACTAAGAATGATATTATTTTTGATTGCTTAAAATAAATAAATAACCAACATGAAGTAAGTATTTTACTCAAGAAATGGGATCACTTCGGCACAATTAAAGAGAATATACCGATGGATCTGCTCCCATGCATCGTGCATCAAATTTATTGGTGTCTCCTTCCGAAGTACACGGCTTGACCTCAAGAAAATTGATGACATTTGATTTGTTTCTCCTGGGCCATCATCATAATTCCTTGTTGCAAGAGTCGACCTTGTCTCCATATCATGCAAATACCTTGAACAGAATGTCAAACATTCTTCTGTTAGGTATCCCTCTGCTATTGAACCCTTGGGTCGACTTTTATTGCGCACATATGAATTGAGAGTAAACAAGTACCTATGAATAATTAGAAATAAGAAATTATAAGAATAGTTTTTACAAAAACAGTACAATTCCTAGATTGACATGTTGAAAAAAATGCAATGAAGTTAAACACACCTCTCAATTGGGTACATCCATCGCTATTGTACGGGTCCAGCAATCTTGGCCTCTCCTGCTAAGTGAATTGCCAAATGAACCATGATTCGAAGAAGTCTGTTGGAAAAATCATTTTAAGAGATGGCACAATGTTGTTGCAATTCGAAACTCTAGTCTATCAAGAACTTCAACTTTACCAGTTTTTTAGCATATTTCCCTAAAGAAATTGCTTAACTCAATTAATACTGCACTAATATTCTTTGGCAAGGCCCTTCGCATTGCTAATGGAAGCAATTGTTGCATTAAAATATGGTAGTCGTGACTCTTCAATCCAGATAATTTGAACTCTTTCAAGTGCACACAACGTGATATATTAGCCACATAACCATTTGGAACCTTCACCCGAGATAATACCTTGCAGAAAATATCTTTATCTTTCTGAGACATTGAGAAACATGCGGGAGGTAAATGTGTTTTGTTTCCTTTCTCATATGGATGAAGGGCAACCTAATGCCCATATGTTTTAGGTCTCGATGTGCCTTTACGGTGTCCTTTGTTTTTCTCTTAATATGTAACAATGTCCCAACTAGACTAGCATATATATTCTTTTCAATATGCATGACATTCAAGTTGTGGCGTAATAAAAGTTGCTCCCAATATGGTAATGTGAAGAATATACTCTTCTTCTTCCATCCACTCGTGTTATCATCCCGTTTTCTCTTCTTACTTTTCCCAAACGTGATGTTGATGTCACAACATTGTTGTAATAGCTCCGTCCCACTTCTTGACAAAGGAGCAGATCTGAATTTCATCTTTCCATCAAATTTTGATTTATTATGATGGAACCTGTAATTGGCATCCAAGAAACAGCGATGGCCCATATAACATAACTTTTGCCCATTAAACAAGAAGCAATGACAAGTGTCCTCATTACAATGAGGACAAGCAAAGCGACCTTTAGTGCTCCATCCTGAGAGGTTTGCATATGCAGGATAGTCATTAATTGTCCACAGCAATACTGCACGCATCAGGAAATTTTGATTGGTTGATGAATCCCAAGTGTGTAATCCATCCTCCCATAATTCCTTTAACTCATCTACCAATGGTTGCAAATATACATCAATATCATTCCCAGGTCCCTGTGGACCAGGAATAAGTAATGACATCATGAAAAAATGTTGCTTCATGCACATCCATGGTGGCAAGTTGTATGGCATTAAAATAACAGGCCATATGCTGTGGGCAATGCTCATTGTACCAAATGGGTTGAACCCATCACTTGCTAACCCAAGTCTAACATTATGAGGCTCTGTTGTGAAATCTGGGTATCGATCATCAAGACTTCGCCATGCTTGAGAGTCAGCAGGATGCCTCAAGACCCCATCATTGGTGCGACCCTCTGCATGCCATCTCCTGAATGAAGCTGTTTTATTCGACATGAAAAGCCTCTAAAGCCTTGGCTTCAAGGGAAAGTGACGCACAATCTTCGCAGGAATTCTTCGTTCATTGGAAGAAGAAGGTGATGCACCGTCATCATAGGATTTCCACCTTGAAGTGCCACATACGGAACAAGCAGATTCCTTAGCAGTTTGTTTCCAGTACAACATGCAATCATTAGGGCATGCATCAATCATATTGTAACCAAGGTCCAATTCTCCAATGATATTTTTGGTTTAATAGAAGGACTTTGGTAAAGTTTCCCCTTCAGAAAATGCTTCTTTCAACAATTCAAGCAACATAGTAAAAGACTTGTCGCTCCATCCACTCAGATACTTTAAGTGGTATAATCACACAACGAAAGCAAGCTTGGTGAAATTCTTGCATCCCGGGTACAACTCTTGCTCTGCATCTTCTACCAATTTGTAAAATTTCTTTGCTTCTGCATTAGGTCCATCTTCAAATCCTTGTGAACTAGATTTGGGATCTTGAATTCCAAATGCTGACCGCAACATTCCATGCATATCATCAACTTCATCTGGTACATCTTCATCCAAGGTTACATTACAAGACATTTGATGTGGTAGTGAAAATGTTTCCCTAGGGAAAACCCAAGCACCACGAGCATAACTCTGTTCAAATCCATCGCATATTAGATGTTCATGTACTTCATCGCGAGATCTATAGTATACATTATTGCAATTCTTACATGGACATTTGATCCTATCCCTTGATATTGCATTAACAAATGCAAAGTCATGGAATCGTTCAACCCCTTCTTCATATGCAGCGTTCACTCTTGACTTAAGAGTCCAACTCTTGTCCATAATGACTTTTCTGAACAAATGGACTGTCAAAACAGAGTAATCTTATTAGAGACTTTATTCAGAAACTTGATTGGGTAGGTTCATTTGATTCACTTTCTAGTTCATCTGATTTCCCTACCTAGTGACATAAACAATCAGAAAGATTACTATCATTTATATTTCACTATTAGATGGCATAGAACTTGAGGATTGATGCAAGCTAGAAACTCTAGCAGCCAACAAAAGATGAGCTTTTTAAGTTCATATAGAGTGGCATGTTTGGATATGAAAGTTCAAATCCCATGTGAGAAGATGATTAGTAATATCTACAGAGTTGGAATTCAAGTATAAAGCATGTCAGCAGAAAAAGAGTATGAAAAGAAGATAAAATTTCACATTTTCAAGCCAACACTCATTTTATTGAAAAAACCTTGCATTCTGAAAATGACCAATATAATTTTGAATAATGGAAGCTTAGTACAAGTTCTAATAAATTAATATTATGCATATTCACATTAGTGTGTACTCCAGAAACAAAGCAGCATGTGTGATTTCATTGCCAACCACTTACACATTGAAAGGCATGATAATGTCTAGAATGGGCAAAGGCAAGTTACTTGTTCTTTCAGAGTTGTCAACTGGTGATAATCTTACATTCCAATACTAAATGTCACCTAAATCTTGTACATCAGTTTACTAAATATCATAGATTATATTGTTGGGTGGAACAAAAAAAAATCTAAATGGATGCAAGCAGTACTAGTTCAAAGATGTAAAGGAAATGAAATAAAAGGCTATGAATTGGGAAAACAAAAGTATGAGTTTTACTTTACAAATTTATATATATGTGACATCATTTGGTTCAATAGGAGGAACTAGATGATGTCAAAGCTCGTGTGATTGATACTACAAAAATCAATGATTTTGCCTACTTCATCCCATTACCCAATTTGCTTTGTTCCATAGATTTTGCTATTCATAGACAACAGAGCATGAACTCTTTGACAAAGACAAATTGTGCATTAGAGTCACCCATTAAACCATCCCCTACCACCATTTTGATAATTTGGGAAGCAAAATCAGAAATGGTTATCAACATTTAGCAAAGGGCTTTGGGATCAAGCAGGGATTCATAAAAAAAAGAAACGAAAAATAATTAACATAGATTGAGAATTGCTAGGATTAAATATACAAGCTAAGATCATCACATGGACCACACAGTGGTTTCAGATCAGTTAGCAAGCCAAAATGTATCCCACATAGTAAGCCAAAATAACAAGATCCACAAAGAAAATACTGTGATGTAAAGAAACATTGCTGTCCAATTTCAGAAACAGTGGTTAATTTCACTGTTATCAAAGGTTCTATGGTTGATCCCCTCAGAAAGAAATGCATAAATACAATAACAATCACTTGAATCAATTCCTAATGAATTGATATTAGTAGATCTCTATAAATTTGCTGGATCAATCTCTTAAATCAATTTAGATATGGACAGATCTTCACAAAGAATCACCTTAAAACAATCTAAAACTACTCGAATCACCTAAAAGAATGGAAATCCCCAATTCAATAAAATGAGGATAGGGTTTACCAAATCTAGCTGAGGAAACCTAGCAATCTTTCGAAAAAAAGTTCAACAAACCACTTCTTCCAACTGCCGGTAACCAAACATAAGGTTTTTTCGAAGTAAAATCGCTACCAAACAGTAAATAATCAATAGCTAAGATGCATACATCTAATTTTAAGAACAAAGATCTGAAATAGTATATACTAGCAAATCTTACATTCTCAAATAGGCAAAGATCATAACAATGCAGATGATCAGATCAAAAGGAAGGAAGATGCAAGCAGATGTGAAGAAAAGGAGCAATCATTTCAATGGAACTAGACAAAACAAGTAGATCAAGCACATTGCAAAATGCACTAAAAAACCTAGCTATCGATGGAAATCCACTCGCATATGAATCAAATCGAAATCCACTTGCATATGAATCCACATATCACATCAAATTACGTGAAATCGCAAAATCTTACCAATGGAGAAGGTAGAGTCCCTTCTCTTGCTTCAGGAGCTCTTTTGCAGAGAGAGGATTAGGGTATCAAGAAGAGATTCAGTAGGAAATTTCGCAGAGGTAAGGGTTTCGCAGTGATTAGGGATTTGCAGAGGTTAGGGTTTTGCAGAAGATTAGGGATTCGCAAAGGTTTAGGGACTCGCAGAGGATTCGAGAGCTGTGTGAGAAATTGTGCGAGCAACCCTCTCTTGCTTCAGTCGCTTCAGGAGCTTATGGTAAGGGTTTAACCCCTCTTTCGCTTTAGGAGCTTCAAAGAAATCGTGCGACAGTTTCAAGCCAGAGTTATGCGATAATTAATGTAGGGCCATTGTTTAATAGTTCAAAGAAATTGTAGCCATTTAATCTGACAATGGACATTGTTTGATAGATTATTTCATTATACGAGTGATTGCTAACGATCCAAAGCAAAACACGAGATCCAACCCCATTGGAAACTTTTGTACACGAGCCCAAAATTGGGCTTTTTTGTTTTTGTAAATGACCATTTCCAGCCTGATGTTGCATATATTATTTTTCTAGTGCAAAAAATTAATTAAATAAGTCAATAGTGCACCGATAAAAATCAATAGTGCATCCACTAGTTAAAATTCTAACTATATAATTTATGCCTCTACATATAAATATCTAAACCTCTCTTGAGTAGTATATAATATATTATGCTGCTATATATAAGCATTTTCAAGTACTTATACAACACCTACCCATATATTATATACCTTTATAGCAGCAAACAATATTGTCTGCTGTTGTATATATTATTTTTCCACTACTATAGCAGCATACAATACTATCTGCTGCCATATACTCTAATATTATATATTTATAAGCAGCAAATACTGATTTATGAAACTTTAGTGGCAAATATTATTTTGTACTATTGGAGAGATGTATTGTTTTAACTTATAGTGGCAAATAGCAAATATGCTACTGATAAAGACATTTAGCGATGGAATCTCAATACCTACTTACCTATTATATACACCTACTTACCTATTACATATCTTTATAGCATCAAACAATATTGTCTGCTGTTGTATATATTAATTTTCCGCTACTATAACAGCATACAATACTGTTTGCTGCTATATACACTACAGGATAATGAGTTATGACGAAACTTTAGCGGCAAACATTTTTTTGTGCTACTGTAGAGATGTAAATTTTTAACTTACAGTGACAAATAGCAGAGTGTGTTGCTGATGAAGATATTTAGTGGCGGAATCTAAAAATTGCCGCTATAAAAGTGTAGCTAATTGTCATTTTTCTTGTAGTGTCTAAATTTCTGTAGACACACTCAACTGAAAATTTCATCACATCATTGATGTTTATCTTAGTGCATGTTCTCTTTGTCAAGGAACTCTGAATAGTACCATTTGTAAGAAAGGAGATTCCATTGTAGCTTGTTCTCATTGTTAAGCATGTTTCTAATTCCATTCATGCATGTTAGTGTTATTATTTTACTTTGTATACACACCATTACTATAGTCATACTATTTTCTTTTTGATATGGGTAGCGTGCATGTAGCATTTTCTTCATCCTTTTTTATGCTGTCATAGCTTTCTTCCCAATGAAATAAGCTAATGTTACCAGTGGATTAGTTACGCATGAATGGATTACCAAAATTGAAGACTAAGAGTGTTTTGTAAGATATTACAATGAAGTGCAAGGGTATATTACTCTTCTAGCCTTGTACTTTTGTTTGTCTAATTAATAAAGTTTTTGTTACCAATAAAAATAAAAATAAAAAGTGTAGGGGTTTTCCCACCGGTGCAAGTGCAAACTGTTTTCTCATGATTTAGAGTTTTCAAGCCATTTAAAACCACACCCCGCGCCCCGTGCCCCCCCACCCAACAGCCCAAACCAAATCCAATTGGGGGAAACCGCCTATGAAAGGACCAGATGGATTTATCCGTGGTTTATTTCTTATTTCTAAAATCTTATTTGAAACGAGAATAGGAAGAAAAAATTGAAACTTTTGTAGTTACTATTGTTTTATTGAATCTTAATTTCTGAAAAGAAAAGTAGGGTTTATAATTTTCTTTGTCATTATTTTATTTATTTTCATTTTATTTTAATTTTTTGGATAATATTTTAACTAGGTTTATTCTCTTTTAACTAATGGTCTGATTGTAGTTTTTTAACCCCTTTCATGGAATGGAAATCTATGTGCTTTTTTTTTTTGTGTTCTCTTGATATATAATTATATGAGTGCATTAACTTTGCCTTTCTACATATGTACATATACGAATACATATATATACACACACACATATACATATATTCAAAGGATAGTTTTTATTTTACTTTCCTGAATTTTTCAATTTAAAGGTCAAAATCTTAGTTATTGAAATGCTTAACGTTTATTTTCTTCTATGATCTTTTTTTTTTTATAAACCTAGACTTCTCGCTATACATCAGAGTGTAATTTTGACTTCTTTGCATCCATTTTTTACCCTATTTTCTTTTGATAGTAATCATGTAAATTTTAGGCATGTTGCCTAACATCTTACTCAATTGACACAGTTACCATGTTTTCTATGGGTCTTGCTGGTCTAGCATATCTTCTCGTCCCTACCATAACCTTTTGAGGAGTTTTAGAAGAGCTCATTCAGACTCTCATTCGGCATTCTATGAAAAAATAAGGCTAACTGGAGAATGGGATAATGAAAAGTGCAAGTGTAGAAGCTTACAATCGTGCAAAACTTAAAGGCAAGGGGCTCTGCTTGTTCTTTTTTTTTTTTAATTGGGATATTTCTTTTAGTGTCAAGTTAAACTAGTTATTTTTTGGCCCTCAAGTTATATGAAATTGACAGTCACATACTAGAATTTGTTACACTTCACTGAGTCTAATATTGTGATAACACAAATGTCAACTTTTATAATTATGTGTTGTGATTTGCTAAATCAAACCTTTCATTGTTGTGCTTTATTAATATTTTCATTCCTCCACAAACAATAGTGACATCTATCTGTTCTTTTTGTTTTCCCTGTCTCTATAAACACACTACACCAAAAGTGGAGATTGAAAACACTTTTTTAGAATGGTTTTGAGCCGTTTTAAAATACAAACGGTTCTACACCGTTCCAATATACAAAAACCGTTCCCAACATACAAAACCGTCTGGCCCAATGCTAAAACGTTCTGCCTTTCTCTTCTCCTTGTTTCCAACATACAAAATCGTCTGGCCCAACACTAAAACGTTCCGCCTTTCTCTTCTCCCTCAATCTCCGCAAGTTAGGGTTTTGTGTTTGATTGATCGAGATCTGCTTTCTTCACTATTGATTTTTGTTTTCGAGCAGGGGAATCTCGAATCTCGTGTTGATTCGGCTCTTGTTCTTGAATCACTGATCGCGATCGGGCATGAGATGAGCTGTTTCAGATCAGTGGTGGAGAGGGAGAGATCCAATTTCACTAATTCCTTTCATAAATCTGCAAAAAGGTACTCCTTTTCTCTCATTTGTGTTTTTCGTCTGTGTTGTCATCATCACTGCTGTGGATTTGGATTTGGGCTCTGTTTTAGTGATGAATTAGTGTTTGAATCGTCACTGAAAGAATTGGAGTTGAAATCCTTTGGATCGCTATGTTCTGCTCTGCTTAATCCGTTCGTTCTATTTTCTTTGGTGAATTTTGGTGATCTTCCTCGGATTCTTCGTGGACCTTTTTGCTCTCAGGGGGTTTGCGGATGAATGAACAGATTCTTTGATTTGAGAGCGGATGATGCATCCAAAAGGCTGTTTTGCTTTGGAGGAGTCGTCTCTTTGATGTTGAGAGCGGAGAAGATGGCAGTAGATCTCACCAGGTCTGGCCCTGCTGAAAGGGACGTCGAGCAGGTAATGGGTCTCTGCTGATCAGGAGATTACATTGGAATTTTTTTTTTCCTTGTTTTTGTTTAGTGTAAGGAGGTTTGGAAATGGGTGCACCATAGATTTGAATTTGTTGGAGAATGTGGCTGTGTCCCAATTGTAACCCCCTTGATTTGGGTATCTTTCTTCAATTTAGAAGAAATTGATTCCAGATTGCAGTTATAGTACTTTCAAATATATTATGTCTTTGTTATGAAGATCAGAGAGTGTGACCAGAGTTTGATCAGTTTCTCTCCAATGAACAATGAACTAAAGTGTTGTTATTCAATTAAGTAATGTACTAACTGATGCTGGTGCTTTTTTTTTTTTTATAAAATTTATGCTAATGAGACTGTTATACAAACTGTGGATAGAAAATGCTTAGAATTTATTTTTCTTATTATCTTTGTAAGATTTGTTATTGTGATGAATCATACCTATAAAGAAGTAGAGATCACAAAGCTGAACCTATGTTAGAAGGCATAAGGTTTCTATCATGACGGTGACTATGTTGAGAGAGAGAGAGAGAGTATTCAAAACTTTCTTCAAATATGCTACTCTATTCACTGCGTGCTTCTTAAAAAAGCTCTTTGTTTTATATTCGCTTTCGTTATTGTTATTTGTTCATTATATTCTCTTAAGTTACATAAATCTTCTGTGATAGGCCATTACTTACGGGCGTAGAGGAAAACCCAAATTTTGCCCATTCAAACTTGCAAATGTAAGTTATTTTGGTTGTTATTTTTTCATAGTATTCTATTTTTTTTTATTTTTCTACTTTTTATCTTGATTAAACCTATATCTTACATGTTACCTCTTTATTCATCGTTCTTGGGTTGGCCTAGCCTGTGTAGGACTTTATATTAGTTTGCAGTGTAGTTATGGCTGTCGTTTAATGACTAAGGATTGGGTAATCTTGATATTGCAGGATGAGAATCCTCTAATATGGTTCTCTGGCAAGGAGGAAAAGCACCTTAAATTAGCCCAGGTTTCAAGAATTATACCTGGACAACGTACTGTGAGTTCCATATATTAAGATGTCTTTGTTTTGTATAATGACCCTATGGGATTTATTTAAACTTTATGAAAATAAATTTTTTACATGTTATAGCCCTGCCATGAATCATAAATGCTAGATATCCTCATAAATCTTTGAAGATATTCTTGGCTGTAGAAAGGACTACAATTTCGGTTTCTTTAATTGTGGAACAAAATGGTCTATGCCATGATATGGAAAACCCAAACATTAGTGAAGTTGCGATTTTGTTGAATTTAAAACATAGGAAAGTTTGTTTCCCTGTGGCAGGTTTGTTTTCCTGTAGCAGGTTGTCATCTTTTTTTGTTTTTTGGTAGAAGTTGGTTGGCATCTTTATTCATCTGTTATAGAAAAATTTTTTTGTTTGAAACAAAGTGTCCTTGCTACATAGGATGCAGCATGTTTTATTGCATCTTTAACCTTTCCACTATTTTCAAAGTGTTCTTAGTTTACTTTACCTTTTTTCCCCTGTATTTCTGACTACTCTTTTGCTATTGATGATTCTTTGTAGCATCTGATGAGACCCAAAAATTACACAAACCAAGGCATCAGTCACATAGAACCACTGGATTGGCCCCTGGATTGGCTCATAAGGCCACAAGCTGATCCCATTCTTTTGATTCACAATCCAAGGGATTTGCATCACCTGCGCAGTTTGTAACAGTATGAAAAATTTCTTTTCCTCAATTTTCATGTCTACTAATATGTTTTTGAACATGTTTTGCAGTATTGAAGTGACCTTTGTTTCCTTCATTTAATGTTTCTAGCATTTGGTTCAGAAGGTTGACTTGAGCAAACTTGGAACACCAGCACTGTTGAGATATTCGCAATACTTCAATCTTGTGAGTTTATGTTTGCTATCAAAGTTGAAGTTAAGGGCATTAATAATGGAATGCTTAATCAATAGAGATACAAATTTTCGACCCTATAAATTGTATAGGTTGCCAACCCATAAGCTGTTGGTTATATGAGTCACTTTTTTTATTATTACCTGTTACATTCACCCAATTTGATAAATCCAAATGCATATTTCCAATAACACAGGAACCACCTACAAAACAACAATACTTCCTTCATGAACATTTTGCGTTGTACGTCATCCAAACCATCTCTCTCTCTCTCTCACACACACGCGCGCGCACACACACACACACACTTTTAAAATAATTCCAGTTGAAGCTTATTAATGCAGATCTCTTCAAAGGTCCTCTCATGCATCTTTTGAGGTGTTTTATCTTTACAATTCTCAACCCTAGTGCACATGTAGTTTCTTGGGCCTTATATCAAATTAATGACCATGGTTTGATGGCCAAGACCGTTGGTATGTCCCTTATAGTTTCTAAAAACTCCTAAAGTCCAGCTTAATGCAGGCTTGATGCTTGCAACCCCACTGATGATTCAATGGTGTGTGGACATTGGCACTCTTTGTTGGTCTCATGTTCTACACATTTTCACGATTCATTTCTTTTTGGACATGGAATTTGCTACACTAGAGATAGTTGTGGAGAACCTTTTGCAACATCATATCATTCAAAGTTTATGGGAACAGTTGATTATATCTGGTGATTTAATCATATTGTTAGAAGAAAATTTGTCATTTAATAATATTTTTGGAAGAAAAATTGTCAATGGCATTTTGATGGTTCTTATAGTTGATGCCCTATTATGATTCAATGCAGGCATTCTGAGGAGCTTGTTCCTGTGAAAGTAGTCGAAACGTCACCAGTCAGTCCCTAAAAAAAATTGCAAGGGCTCCCAAGTGAGGTATTTTATATCTTCCTTTCCCTTTCAACTCTCCACTGTAATTCCATTGGGAAGAAAAGTTGGATATCCATTTGAATGATTACAATCACTCTGAAATCTGAAAAGTTGGATATCTTAACAGCTTCTAGAGGTACAACAGTTCTGACCACAATATTTGATAGCTATGAACCATGGGCTGGGGAGATTAACACCCATGAGCAAGGCTCCTTGGTAACTTCTTTTTAATTCCCAAAATGTTGGGACATTCCTAATTTGAGACCAATAGACTACTGTAATAAAACATAAAAATATATGTGGTCATCGCTAAAATCACTGCTCCACACATATGACCTATACTAGAAAACTCGTCATTATCCCAAGTAGACTCTTGTAACTGGGAGGAACCATCAAGAGGATATCACAGTTGCTTTGAAAATTCTCTAACATGGGACAGAAGGACATAACCACACCACTTATGTTATACTCATACTATACTCAACTTTTACTTTCTTTCCTTTTTTCCCCTTAGAACCCCCCACTTAGCTGCGTTCTTTAGTGCTGCCTCAATAAATTTGACCTCTGGGTATTGGAGACACTACTCAAACCATACCATTGAAGCTTCAACCATTTCTCAGATTCTTGTCAATGGGATACCTAGATACCGCCGAGGTGACCCACTATCACCACACTTACATATATCCTGTGCTTGTATATGCTCAAGCCATCCAAGTGAGAATTGGTTTGAACCAACTCTCAGGGGTGCCATGACTTAGGGAAGGACCTGTATACCTCAGATTCAATTTGATCTTACTCTCATCGTATATATCAAATTGGCAAATGCCCTATACATGAGCTCCTCCAGACTTTTTAAGCAGAGATGTTTCAACGAAGCAGTGCTAGAAAAAGTCACAATTCAGGTGCCCCAGAATTCATGCACTACACCTCAATTCCCATCTGAAGCAAGCAATGAGCATCCATACTGCATTTGAGGAAACCACTTTTTTGGAACCAGACTATCTTTATATCGTTTCCCCTAATTGGATTTTTAATGACAAAAGCATTGGTGAAGGTTCAAGGTGTTCAAGCATCATTGTGATCCATTGCAGGTCAAGCCACCTTAACGAAGGATACCTTAAACCTAATAGTAATACCTAATTATTGGATGGCTCACCACGAAAAAAAAAACTCATCAAAATAAAGTTTCTAGGCTTATAAACAACTGATAGTAATTTGCACACCAGACATTAGGACAACTGATTGACTATTGTCAACCCAAGTTGACTGGTGGTTTAACACCTGCATACTGAAACGAACCTTTTGAGTTGACACATCCAAAAAGAGGGTGGTTGATCCAAGTTGTTCTCTTTTCTTTTGTCAAATTCTTGTATGGAATGGTGTTGATGTGTCTCTGCTGATACAGGCTATGATAATTCATTTGGTATATGGGCTTGGCATGACATCGATGCGTTTCAGCCCATTTTTTTTTTTTTTTTTGCGTAGACTAGCATTTAAACCTATTCTCATGTTAGAAGAGTGTTTGTTGTTTCCTTCCAAAAAAACGACAAAAAAACGAAAGTGTGTTTGTTGTTTGTTTCTGACTTCCTACATGTTCAGTTTGCAGGCACGTCTTGGGATGAACTTAAGCACATAAGACAGGCTGTGGGATTCTTGGTATAAAAACTATGTTCCTTATTTTGCCTAATATAATTGTTAATGTATCATTGAAATAAAAGAAAATTGCAGTTACGATGATTTGCCTCTTTGTTGCCTGTTGGGTTTTTCTTTTACTTTGAAAAAAAATTTTCACCAATCAACAATAAAATAAATATAACAGAAATTCAATTTTTTTGCACTATTTAGAGTGCTTGGTTTTTGGCTTGACTTCTGACGCATACTTGCTCTCTTGAATCGCTTAACTAAAGGCCTGTTTGATTGCTGGAATTGAGAGAATTTCTGCTGGGGAGTATTAAAAATTCTCCAAATGCTGTCCCCCAGCAAGATTTTAACATACTCAGGCACAACCTAGCATTCAGGTACTTTGGATTCAAAAGGCTTGATTTTAGGAATTTCACTAATCAGGCAGGGAAGTCCAAATGCTCGATAGGCAGTGGTGTTAGAAATAGAGCCCAAGATCTAAGATTAACCATGGCACACACTCCGATCACACAATCAAGCAACCATGAAGAAGATGACACACACGATTACGTGGCTCGGCAACCTTGCCTACGTCCACGGAATTAATCACTTCAACTCCTTAGGGTTTAGGGTTACACAACATATCAATATATAGATCCCGTTTTCTTGGCTACCAAGAAAACCCATACAAAATGTCTAAAATACCCCTAACCCTGGACTTCGGTTCTGGCTAACCCAGACGACCGATCCGGCTAAACCGGAATACAAGACATAAACCCAACAATCTCCACCTTGGCTTGGATTCCGCAAATCCTCAGAACCACCTTGAGATACCTGGGAATGTCTTCGTCCTCCCGTACCTCGCTGAAAGGTACGCCTCCGCACCCGCTACGATCGAGCGCGGTTCTTGCACCCCCTTAGCTAGGGGTGCACCCACATTCTTATCAATGTGGAGTGACGATCAAGTCCAAGCGTGGCTTGAACTTCTCCTTCATCGACTTGCCAAACACCATCTGAGTTTTCCGAAGTGATCCAGTCCTTCTGTTGCCATCCTTGCTAGCATCCTTGCAACACGATGACTTCTCACCTTCATCTGGTAAAGCAAAAGTAACCCTCCTTTCAACTGCACTTTTCTTTGGGCCCGCAGTATTGAGGATCTGCCGCACTTTGCCTTTAACCTGGTGTTCCTGCAGTTTCGGTTCTCTGTTAATGGCCTTCTTGGAAATGTCTGTTGCACCATCTTCCAATTTTCCACCTAACTCCACCTCAACTGACTTTTCCCTTTTCCTTGCAACTGCTCCACCTGTAACTGTACTTCCTACTAACTTGTAGAGACCGTTGACCAAGTCACCCTTCATGACGACCATTGCTCCGTTGACCACCTTCATAACTCCACCTGCTACAATACACTTGCAGCCCTTGGAGTCTAAGGCCCCCAAAGAAATAACATTTCTTCGTAAATCCGGAACATGCAGGACATTCGTCAAAGTCCGTATCATCCCATCAAACATCTTGACTTTCACTGTTCCAACTCCAATGCACTTGCATTCCGCATTGTTTGCCATGAAAACAGATTTACCCTCACAAGATGTATAGGTGTCAAACAGATCTCTACTATAGCACATATGACAATTACATCCAGAATCTAAAATCCAGGAACTTTCAGTGTGATCCATACCTTTGATGACCGAAGCAGACTCGACCAAACATACAGTCTCGCAGTCATCTGAACTTTCTGTCACACTCGCACTATCTGAATCAGATTCTGCTTCCTTCTCCAAGTCCTTTTTCTGCTTTGGACAGTCTTTCTTGATATGGCCTTCTTTATCACAGTAATAGCAGGTGATGACTTTGCCTTTGCCCTTCGACTTCGAGCGATTCTGATCTCCTGATCCTTTATTCCTCGATTTAGATCTCCCCCTTCTTCGGTTTGAACCAGATGCGACATTAATGCTTTCTCCATTAGATTTTTCACTGTCACCTTTCATAATCTCACTGGAGAGAAGAGCTGCAGTAACATCATCCATGCTCAAAGTATCTTTCCCGTACATCAGCGTTGTCACCAAGTGCTCGTACGACTTGGGCAATGAAGACAAAAACAACAATGCTTTGTCTTCTTCCTCGAGCTTGACCTCAATGCTCAATAGTTGTACCAGAAGCTTATTGAATTCATTGAGATGCTTCGACAACCGTGATCCTTCTGCCATCTTCAGGGAATGCAACTGTTTCTTCAAAAACAGTTTATTCGTCAAGGACTTAGACATGTATAGACTCTCTAACTTCTGCCATAATTCCAGAGCAGTGCTAATCCCCATGACATTGTAGAGAATATCATCGTGGAGGGTAAGACGAATTGCACTCACAGCCCTTTCGTCTAAATCCTCCCATTCATCACTGGACATCTTTTCCGGCTTCTTCGACTTACCATTTAAAGCCTTCTTCAAACCCTTCTGAATCAAGACATCCTGCATCCTCCGTTGCCAAAGACTGAAATTGTTCAACCCAGTGAACATCTCAATCTTATACTCATTGCTTGAAGTCATTGTGTATCCCAATTTGTGTCTCCTGAATTGCTCCCTGTTTGTTGCCTATCAAAGAGTCAACCTCCTCTATCTGTCTCGTAGATCTCGTCACCACGAGCACACTGGAAGAAACGGATCTAAAATCCGACTCCGGATGGCTTAGATATCGCAGAAACAAGTTTCTGCTCTCCGCTTAGTCAACCATCCCTGTTGACTGTCAAATTGCCAAACTTCTTCCACAGACGCGTAGATCTCCTCGAAACGAGCTCACAGAACAAAACAGGGTGCGAATCTGAGTCCGGATGACCCCGAAATTCGCAAAACAATTCTGGCCGTCGATCTGGTCAAATCTGATCTTTGACCTATCTGCTGACGTCGGCTGACGTCAGCGCTCTACTGGCGGGCTGGACCGGCTGCAAACGGGTCAGGTCAACCTGACTTGACCCGGAACCGAACCTGCAACGCTGGATCGGGCTTCACGGGTTAGGGCTTCAACCCAACCCGAACCTGATCCGAACCCTTGGGCTTCTGCCGCTACAAGTCAGGTCAGAACCCAAGCCTGACCTGTATCCGAGAAACCAGGCCTCTCCTTCCCGTTCGCTTCACTGGTTCGTTCGACAGGGAAGCAACCGACCTCTGCCCTCTCGTCTTCTTCCTCGGCAGCGAAGGCGGCGGCGAGGCAGCGGACGCTGCCGGACAGCGACGCTGCGCGAGGAGGCCGGTGGCGATTCAGGCAAGCGGCGCTCCGACGGCGGCAACGGCAGCAGCGGGTTCCCTTCTTCTCCTCGGTCCCTGGTTCTACAGCAGCGGCGGCGTCCGCGTGTCTTCGTTCTCGGCGACGGCAGCGGGGGTGGCAACGATGGATGGCACCCACTCCGGCGGCGACGGCGACCGCGGGAGTCGAACGCAGCGAGGCAAAGAGGAACGGCGCTCGAACTGCAATTACAGACAGGGGCGCTCGCAGAACGGCGGCCTCTGCGACGTCGCTGGTTCTGCAGCAGCAAGCTGTGATCGACAATGGGAGATCGGCGGCGCTGGCGATGGAGATCCGGTTACAGCAGAGGCATCACTTGCGAAACCCCTCTTTTCGCCGGTCTTCTTCTCTGGCGACGGCGTGCGTCTGCACGAACCCGGATCCAAGTTTCCGTAAACAGAAACTTTTCAATCCACAAATCCCTACGATCCACGGAACCCTGCTCTGATACCACTTGTTGGAAATAGAGCCCAAGATCTAAGATTAACCACGGCACACACTCCGATCACACAATCAAGCAACCATGAAGAAGATGACACACACGATTACGTGGTTCGGCAACCTTGCCTACGTCCACGGAATTAATCACTTCAACTCCTTAGGGTTTAGGGTTACACAACATATCAATATATAGATCCCGTTTTCTTGGCCACCAAGAAAACCCATACAAAATGTCTAAAATACCCCTAACCCTGGACTTCGGTTCTGGCTAACCCAGACGACCGATCCGGCTAAACCGGAATACAAGACATAAACCCAACAAGTGGCTGATATTGATCTCAGAAATTCCTAGCATTTGGAATTCCCATCAGAAATTCCCCCATACAAACAGTTTCTATGAAAGATGAGTCCCATGTACTAGAAATAAGTTGATGTGGGGGCACACAATGTCAATTGGTTGTTTATATGGGCTAGTTTGCCTTTGGATCTGATGGGTGACTCATGAGAAAAATGTATCATTCTTTATTGGCAGGTTCCAAACCCAAGGCAGTTCTTTTATAACATTTATACTAAGTTTAAACTTTCTCTTATTCATCGCAATGACAAGAGACATGATCATTGATCACTAAAAAGGCTGTCATCTAAATACGAGTAACCCATTATGGTCTTCTCTACAGGTTACACATAACAAGTCCAGGATTTCATATAATGAAATCACCAGTGACTTGTGCCCTGTAAGGCTCTTTCTATCTGTGTCTTTATTATTTGTGTGTGTGTGTGTGTGTACTGCTGTGTATAATATTCCTGCTGTCTCTGCAGACCCTCAGTGTCCAACAGCTTCATAGGATTTGCATGAATTACTGGGATGCCAGCTATGGAACTTCAAGTGTTAATTCATATGTAAGTAGTTTAAAAGACTGGAAATCCTCTTTCCTATGAGGGTGTAATTTGAATAAACTTGTGCATTGGAGCTGTTTTGTCATTTGGAAATACTGATTTAAGAAACTAAAGTAGTTTTTTTTGTAAAATTAACTACCAGTTACAAATAAAACAGGTGTCTTGCGTAGAGGAGAGGGAGAGATAGGCATATTGTTAAGATACTTATAGTGTAATTTATCGATTTGTATTTTTTTTAAAAAAATTCCTGAGAAGATATTACTGTAGGTCCTTACTATGGTCTAAGATCTTACTTCTGTCATTGGTATCTTTGATGCTTTTGAATTTCAATTTATACTTTGACTGTTTCTTCACAGCTCTAATTTTTTCTCTAAACATTGGTGGGAGTCTTCATTTTTGTGGTGATTACAAAATTGTTGCCGTCTCAAACTTAAATCTACTTGATTACATTTCTGCTGGTCATTTCCACCATAAGAATACTGATGATTGAAGAGTCCAATACTGCTATTAGCGATGCCTTCTTGCTGGAGGATGACTCCAGGTTTGAAAATTACCCTTACTGTATGATCATTATTATAAATCGGAGACTTGATCTTAATGCCCATCATGCCATGTTTTCAAATGCAGCATTCTGTTCTTGGTCGATGATCTGTCTAATTCTCTGCAAGAGAAGGATTTCTTAGATATCAAACCTGCGACTGAGCTTGTAGAGAATCTGGCCTTCCAATTTTTACAGGAGTGAGGCTGTGAAATTTCAAGCATTCTTTTTTGCATTAAACATCACCAGGGCTGCTTGGAGGTAGATGCAGACTAGCATCTCAGAATTGTAAATCCACCCATATTTATCCTGCGGTCCTCCATTTTTATGCCTCTTCAGCTGTAAAACTATTCTTTTGCAGTTGTGTAAAATCTCCTAGTGATAGTTGAAGGGGCAGGGTGCAGAATGGATTTTACCCTGCCCCCTAGTACGGTTTGTCTGTTTGTTTGTTTTTCCTTCTTTCTTTCTTTCTTTCTTTCTTCTCATTCTTTGTAGGCAGAGGTGTCAGCAGTGTGCAGTCCTTGTAATGTGGTGGAAGGAGCCTTTTGAATTTGTGTTTTCTTCGTCTTGGTGCCTTAAAGTATTGGATGGGTCTCCTTTATTCCATGTACGTACTTGAGTTTGGGAAGTGGATCCATATCATCTTTCTACCTATTTGTATGTGTATGTCCTTGCATCATATTAGTAAAATAAAATGAAACGTCACATTCAATTCCTGATATTTAATTTGTCTTCTGCTAAATCTTTTCAATAGGCTGAAGAGCTTTAGAAACAAATGGAACAGGGTTATGACATTGGGTAAGTCATGTTTTCCTATACAGCTTTGAGGAAAGTGTAGCAGAAGCTTTCAAAAAAGCAGCAGCAATGGGAGTAATAATGCATGATAGGCCTTATTGTCTACGGCAACCATGTGATGTAGAAACTTCTTCAATTACTGAAGGGGGATCCACTCACACAGTCGCTGCATCTTTTTAAACTGCATTTGAAGTTGACAAGGAAGTTGCAGCAGCTGTTAAAACAGCATTCATCCGACTTGCAAATTGCCACAATTCCTCAAACAAAGAGGACTTCCGTGACTTGCTTTGGAATATAAGTTAGAACCCAGATACAAGCGAAACAAATCAAGAAATATCAGAGATGCATTTAGAATGCGAGTCGGATACTGGGTCAGAGTATGAATCAGACCTAAATGCTGCTGGTTTTAGTTCTTCTACTAGTGACATAGCAGACAGAGAAATTGGATTGAGAAAGTGGAGAAACAGGTAGCTCGCAATAAATAATATTGCTACAAGCTCCAAATTATCAACAGGGCTTATTGATATGATGCTAGATAGGTTTAACTGTTTGTAAGAAGAAGAGCTGGCTTTTCTTGTCACCATAATAGCAACTTGTGGCCCGAAATTATTGAATGTAACATGAATTTTTAATGATTGTGTTAGAAAAGAATTTTAATGATTGCATTTGTATGAATGTGAATACCATAATTATTCTATTTTAGTTTTAAATATGTGATTAGTAGTGGTTTAAAAAACTTATGATTTAAAAAAATATTATTAAAACTGTTTTAAAAAAGTTCAAAAAAATGGCAAGAAAATACTAAGGAATAATTTGGAATGGTTTTGAACCGTTTCAGAATTAAAAATCTGGAACGGTTTTAAACCGTTCCAAAATTTCTGCGACACCTATTTTTGGAACGGTTTAAAACCGTTCCAGATTCATTTAGGAATAGTTTCAAACCGTTCCAAATGGACATTTTTGGTGTAGTGACAATTTTATTTGATCTCGTTGAATATCCTGATATCACTTGCTTTTAGAAAAAGCTTTAGAAGAGAGTTATCCTCTTACAAGTTGCTAAGATTTCTACCTTTATATGGCCAATAATAAACTATTGATTAGTAACACTACAATACATGGAGATTTGAAAGCCCCAAGATTGTTGGGCATATAGTCCTATTCAAGCCTAATAAGGTTTTTAGGGACTATAGATCTATCATGACTTTTATATGGATAAGAGATATACATGTATAGTTTTATATATTTGCAACAAGCTAAGTTCAATTACACTGTATTGTCTTCATAAATCATTATGAGATAAATGCTCTACTTTAGGGGTGTATACATGATTATCATTATTCCACAAAAATACTCGTCTTCTAACGAGTTTGGGGGAAACGGAAAGATCTCATTAGGCCTAACTTTCTTCAAAGCCAATTCTATCAAGTGTTTCTACCACCTTGATTTATGACCCTATAATATAATGATTTTAGAGTTCTGAATTGTTTTTATTTTCCTTAAATTTATTTAATCAAACAATCAAGGATGGCGTAATTTATAGCCCTATAATTTAATGATTTCAAAACTGTGTATTGTTTTTTTTTTCCCTTGAATTTACTCAATTAAATAGTAAGGGATGCCTTGACTTGGAGTAAGTGCTTATCCACAGGTTTAGTGAGGAGCCCAAAAATTGTTCATATATGTATGTATGTATAAAATCTTTCCCATCTTTTCACTTATTCGTTATCTAACAAGATATAGAGATAATTTGGAATCTCAACACCGTAAAACCAAAAAAATAGTGTTCAATAAAAAAAATAAACACATGTAGATGAGTTGGATATATTGGCTTTCTCTACTATCACTACAAAACTAATTTGCCTTAGAAAACACCAAATTGAGTGCTTCAACTTATGCAAAATTGAAACAGTGAGTTCCTTGCATGTGCCTTGCACGTGCAGGGCCCCACTAGTATATTGAAAAAGCAAGAGAGATATTCATGTTGCCCAACTGGACATCATCATAATCAAAATTTAATTAGGAATCTATCGAATCAGAGTTTTTGTTTTTTTTTTCTTCATAAATGGTCCATATACTTCCAAAAAAAAAAAAGGCCCTCAAAAGACCCTCCTTTATTCTGAATGTTTACTAAAGCACCCTAATCTGACGATAAAACAAGTAACTATTAGTCTTATTTGTAAATGACAGAAACACCATTACTGTAACTCCCCAAAATCCGAGGACCTTGGGATGCTCAAATTTTGAGGTGTTATGGTCCCACTTAACATAATATAAATCAGAGACAGCTACATTAAATTAATGCATTAATATTAAGTGGCTGGCAATGGAGATGAACCATAATGTCTAAATTAAGAACTATCTAATATAGCATAATCCGACTACTTCACTATGTGAAATAACCACTAAAAAGAAAAATGATGAGTCACTTCTCAAGCCTCGCCTATTCCCACATATAAGCTACAGTCCTTCATAATCGAGGTAAACCTCGATATCTGAAAAAAAATGAAAACAATACACATATGAGTAAAAAGCTACACAAGTAAACAAACTATGGAGCTATAGGAAATGGTTATTCAATCAAATGGTAGCAATTTGGGTACGATGTCTAAATACAGTTAATTCTAGAATATTCCATCAAAGTGATATGCTAAGAAATATTAACAGGATAACTTGGACAATGGTAACAAGATTAATATATGAAAAATGGCATGAATTATAGATCACATAATCTAATCTAAGAAAAAGGCATAACCTCCGTCACAATACACAAAAGTACTTGTAAGAATTAAGCCTTCACAAGGTACAAATATAGTCAACATATAAGGGCCCGAAGGTATAATCACACATATAACTGGCACAAAGCTAGCATTACCTGATGGAGTTATGCTCATCCTAGTAACTTAAATCAAATCCATATTAGAAGGGACTAGCTGCAATCTAGTTATCACGCACAAAGGGGATCCCAGTCGCCAACATCATACTCATAAGGTGGGCTACAATCCAAGTGTGAGCGTCCTCACGTTGCGTTGCCCATACGTCAGATAATGGCTTTGAGGTCAAAGGCTTATGATCAAGGGGGAACAATAAAGCTCAGAATTCAATCTCATAGCATAATATGTTTAGAACATTTTTACAACATAAGTGGAATCATATCATAGTATTGAAGTTCCAACCATAACTTAGAACATGATATAAATATTTTTAGTAAGGGTTAACATAAAAAATTATATATCTCAGGGTAGCATCAAATGAACATGGAACGAGTTCTATATTCAAAAGTTGGATTATTGATGAGCATACAAATTAATTCATAAGGTGTAATCATATCAATAAAGCAATGGTCATAATTAAGTTAAGATGCAAGGACTGGGCCCTGCATGAACAGCAAAATTAGATATCAATTTAACATATTGGAGGGCAAGGTTAAAAAACTCTAACTGCTAGAAGACCATAGTAAGGTTACTTGTCTTGATCAATAGTAGATAATGAATTGTGTGACGAAGCCCGCCCTAGTCTAAGCTCCTTTGTGAAGAAATGTAGGTCCCTATTAATGATGATAATTGCTTTATTTGCTAGTTTAACTAAGTGGAGATGATGAAAGTATGATTGGTTTTTTTTTATCCTATTCTTGAATTATGTTTGTTTTGGTAATTCTAGTACTTCCTAGTTGTTGGAGTGATTTAGCAGTTTGAGAGTTGCAAAAGCATTGAGCAACCTGTTTAATGGTTATCCTATCGGGCCCTTGTGGATTAAAGGGCAGGGAAATAGACTGTTGAATGAGTTCTGTGACTTTGATTTGTAGGTTTGATTTGTGTGGGATTTTGAGTGGAGCTTGGTGGGTGTCTTTTGGTTAGCTAGGGCTTTCTCCTTTTGTTCCCCAAATGTCATCAAGGAAAGTGGGTATAAACATTTCATTGAGGATGTGCATTTATCGTGATGATTCTTCATGATTTTACATTTTTATGTTTAATTTTCATTTACTTACTTTGATGGAAAATGCTAGTGATGGGTTTGATTTCTACTTTTCCTATTATTATTCTCTTTTGAACTTGTATGAAGGAGCTCAGTCAGTCATGTGATTTCCCTAACCTTAACCCTTATAACCCCCAATCTCCCAGATTTCTTCAATCTGAAGGTGTGCATTTCCTTTTCTCCTCCACTAAGCATCTCTTTCCACTACAACAAAATGCACCTTTGCCTATGTAGAAAATTTGTAGGTAAAGGACTAGATGCATAGGTAAAACTCTTTGCTTATGCAAAGACATGCATAGGTAAATCGTAGCCAAAAGGGTCGTGGGTTGCCCACCCATAAAATAGTGCATGAGCAAAAATTGAGTTTTTGGCTATGTTTGCTGATAGGGTAAGTATGTTGCTTTTGGCTACGTAAAATCTTTATAGCGAAAGGTTGTACTTTTGCCTAAGCCAACTTGTTGTCAGCAAAGGTACAACCTTTTGGTTATGAAGCTTTGCATAGGCAAATATACAACTTTTGGCTACGAAGATTTTGCGTAGGCAAATGTACAACTTTTGGCTACGAAGATTTTGTATAGACAAATGTACAAACTTTGGCTACGAAGATTTTTCGTGGGCAAATGTACGGTTTGTATAGCCAAATGTACAACCTTTAACTAAGAAGGTTTGCATAGCCAAAAGTTAAATATAATTTTTTCTAATTTTAATAAGCACTTTGCCTATGAAAAGTTCATAGGCAAAAGTAAAAAATATTATTATTTTATTATAAACATAACTTTTGCTGACACAATACACGTAGCCAAAACCTCCATCTATTCTTTACCTACATACATTGCATAGCCAAAAGATATGATGAAAAAAAATTTATTTATTTTTAACTTTTTTCAGCAACCAGTTTATACCAATCTCATCCAAACTAATTCAATAAACATACAAATATATTAAAATCCAACCAATTACGAATCCCAATGAAAAATGTTAAAAAAATACAAAATATCCATTACATATCATCCAAATAAGTCTCAAATATATTCAAATATCCAAAAACAATAAGATAATGTTCAACAAGTCCAAATTCTTATGATAAAAGAGAAAACAAGAGAAAATGCCATCTAGTTGTCAAGCTAAAGACGTCCTCCATCATCAACCTGCAACAAAAAATACAAAAAATTGTTAGCATTTTATCAATAAACTGACTTCAATTCTAATTATATGCTTGTGCTATCGTCGCTCTTTAAGTTGATCAGAAATTCAAAAGTTAGCAAATTACACTAACCATGCCCTTTGAAAATAAAGGAGTAGCATTTCCCCCTAAAAATATTACCCAAAATGTGTTTCAAAGCCACAACAATATTCTAAGGGCCTCATAGTGTCCATATTGTCAAAATGAATCATCACAAAGTTTGCCACAACAAACTTTGGCTTAAACAAATGAAATAATTTATTTACTTAGTTCTAAATACCTCTTTAAACTCAACCTTTAAGTCCAAACAATTCTCTAGAATTGAAAAAAAAATCTTGATTTACTAACCAAGGGAAGCCGCATCCTGTCCTCCACTCGATGTGCCATCTTCACCACCATTCTCTAGAACTTAGCTCGGGATGCTAGTTGGATCAACTAACCCTAGTACGTTGGCAGGATCTATCCCAATTTTTGTAGCCATTAGCTATAGTAAGCCCAGCCATGCGGCCAAGGTCTTATCTTGGTCAGCTGCAAAGCGATCACCTCAAGATTAGGCTCCTGAGACTGTGTGGAAGATGAAGCAATGCTACAGATCCCAAATCCCCTTGAGAAACCTGATCTGTTCCCAAGCACATCGATGGAAACTTGTACCTCGATTTGCGGATTCTCGACACCTGGCTGCGATTATGCAAGAATTTTCTCTTTTAACATAGCCTGTCATTTTTCATTATGTAAACCCATAGCATAAGTAAAAAATGTACATTTGATGATTTAAACAAATGAATTAGCTAGAACTTACATGATGTTGTTCAACATGGTCATTTATCCACATCCTACCATGCTGACCACGTTTGTGAGTTTGCTAAAAAATATCCAGGATAGACAGTCGAACACCACCATTCTTTGATGCCTATTGTTTATTAGATATTTTGGTCAGACTAACTAAATATTGAGATTTTATTAAGAGTGTAAAAATTTACAATCCCATACTTACATCGATAGTTGCTCGTGATGCATATGATCTTGAGCCACTCATATGATTGTATTTTTGGGTAACTCATGCCTTTTTCCCACTTTCAGTCTTTTTCTATGAGGACAAAATTAAAAAAAACAACAAAATAAGCTTAATTATCCCACATGCAGTTGATCTATTTCAATCTAGTAGAAGCCCAAACACCATATATATATGTATACAACACCAATAAGGAATACCTTAAAACTGTTGCTCTCCCATACATGCTCGATCATAAACTTTCAGTCATCCAATTAACAAGGACATAATGGATGGCTTTTGATGTCTGGCACCCCATCCTTTTTGAGCTTAAGATAGTGCTTGTACAATATGCGCTTCTAGTCTTTTATACATCCTAGTACTTATGGTCAATCATAAACTTGAGTACCAAATCTCTTTCGTAATCCCTGCCAAGGTCAAAGGTTAACTGCGATTGGTAACAATAAAATGCAATATGAATTAAACTCTCAGTTTAAGAAATCAATTGAATAACGTGTTAAACAATTTTCTTTTCATAAATCAATTGATATTACCCCAACTCTCATAACAATGGCTAGCTTGATCTCAAAATCAATGTCTACCCAATGAATGTCTCGGATTGGTGCATGATCTCGAATCTATTCCCCAAGAGTAGATGCTACAGAAGAGGCCCACGTCCCCTCTATTGCCCCTTCCTCACGATTGATATCAACAGGAATGGGATAACAAAGCACTTTCCTAAGTTTGTCCACTTTCTTCCTCCTAGTCGGGCCCCGTTTACCAGTTTTGCTAGAGACCGAAGCCGATGCTGTTAAGAACACAAATTTATTTATGTTAGTAGATATAAATCATTGAAGGAAGGTTAATTCTATTTATATGTACATGGTGAACATTTCTTACCCGCACTACTAGCAGCACTACGTGGACTGGTAAGTTGGTCAAGCCGTGTAAATGATGAGAAGTGAGCTTGGGTAGGCTGTGGTTGTGGATGTGGTTGTGGATCATGTTGTGGCAATGGATCATGAGTAGGCTGTGGAGATGGCATCGGTGTTGCTCGCTCAAGGGTCTGTGTAGCTTCTGAACGACTAGTAGCACCACCTCTCTTCCTAAGCCACGAGGCATATTTGTGACCTGACATAATAGTAAACTTAATTATTAGCAATCAATAATTGAAGTAATCAACAATCAAACATCAAACTAAGTAATACTATACAGAGTAATCATCATAATTATCATATAATAGTAATATGTATAAAATGGAGAAGTCAACAAAGTTACTATTACTAGTCAATGTTTTTAACCTTTGTAGCTTCTACGTATGAACAGAAAAATAAAGGTTATTACCATATTCGACTGGGCTTAGACTCATCATTCTCATCATTAAAGGAACTTTCATTGGAAGAACTCAATCCCTCCTCACCCTCAGGTGGAAGATAAGCCTCATCATTGTCACATCCACCCTCCTTTCTCTTTTTTCTTCATGGTTTTTTTCTTCATGGCCGTCTGACCCAATCCAAACAATGAATTTGCCTTATCCGGAACCCATAGAGCATGCATTCTTGTGGTATTCTCTTTAATCCTTTTATCTCTCTCCTCCTCGATAGGTAACTTATTCCTCTGCATTGCCAAAAACCCAGGCTTCACAAATAATTTGCCACCTTTTTGCAAATTTGGCAACTATATATGACAGACAATGAAATGAAAAGAAATATAAAATAATGCCAATAAATGGAATGACATGTGAAACAACAAAGCCATGATATGTAAATGAAAAATCTTATAAATTTATAACACTTGTCCATATAATCAAAAGCTACAAAAGTAGAAAACAAAAGCTACATATCATATTCTATATCAGGTTCTATATCATGATAGACATCAGGAATGGGTTGTCTTTGCTATTCATCTTCTTCATCATCTATATACTCCAAAATTGTGTCATCCTCGTCATTATCATCGGAACAATGCTCAGTCAATAATTCATTAACAGGAATGATCTTGAGATCCATATCATCTCTGCTGTAATATTGAATATCAGTATCTTGTTCGAGAATTGGGGTACCATTGGTTGATTTGTCTTATTGAAATGCATCATTGGACGCATCATCCCGCTCTGGTACATCCCATACTTCTCGATGATTGACCCGTTCTTCAACTCTCCAATTCTTGCCTTTATTGTTGTCATTGATATAGAATACTTGTCTAACATTACTTGGAACGACAAATGGATCATCTTTATATCAAAGCCCCCTATCATCAATGGTTTTGACATGTTCATCGGTTATATTCAACTTTTGTGAACGATGTCGTACCATTCACATTGAAATAGAACCATTCTACCTCCATGCAAGTATCTCAATTCCAATATTTTGCACAAATAAGCATAGAAGTCAATTTGCTTCCCTTTATGCTCCCCTTCTACGACCAACCCACTGTTTTGGCACCTCCGACGGCTCTCACGATCTCTACGGTGGAACCAGATACCATTGCAGCTGCAACCATCATAAAGATCAATTATCAGACCGGGACTTTGTGCTAATGACCACAATTCTTGGGTTGCTTCTGGTAACCGTTGATTTCGCAACTCATTCATCTATATAAACAAACATATTGTAAACATAAAAAGTTAATGTCAAATGAATTTAAGTTAGTTAGTGTTTACCAATAAGTCTAAGCTCTTTCAAATATATCTTACACGTTTTTCAAACCATTTTGGAAATTCTGTTTGCTGTATCAAAGCTATATCACATCCTTGATGATTCTAATTCTCTATAATATTCTTGTGTTCCCTATAAGCATCTTAAAATAGTGTTTTAATTAATAGGTTTATACATCTAATTTAACTGACCCACATACTTTAGATATGGTTCCATCTCGGCAGTATTTTACAGCATAAACCAATGAACCATTTCCCGCTCTTTCTGCGAAGGATCAGGAGCCCTTAAAATTGGTGAGAAGAGTTTGATATTTTGGGTAAAGATCTCCATTCCAGGGCCATAATCGCCACTTTCACAATTCCGTTCAGGTTTATTAGTCCCTTTTAGGCACATTGAGCAAAAATTGAGGCACTCTTTGGAAGTGTAAGCCTTGGCGATCAAACCTTGTGGACGTGCTTTGTTGGTGACATACCCTTTTAGAGTCTTAAGAAACCTTCAAATAAACAACAATCACAATAAGATTACATATGCAAGATAATTGCACTAGTAAATCAATAATTCACCATAGGATTGTAGCATTCATCTTTCGATTGGGTACATCCACCGATATTGCACAAGTCCACCAAGCATGGCCTCACGAGGCAAGTGCACAACTAGATGGACCATCACATCGAAAAAAGCTGGAGGAAAGATCATCTCCAGCTTACAGAGTAGAAGCACTATTCGTTCTTCCAATTTCTCCAAATCACTACGCCTTAATGACTTTGAGCAAAGTTCTTGAAAGAAACTACCCAACTCAAATAGTGCAGTACATATCTCTTTGTTCACAAAACCACGCATGCCTATTGGAAGAAGACGTTGAAGGAAGACATGATAGTTATGGCTTTTCATGCCCGATAACTTGCCATTTTTAGAGTTTATAGACCTTGGTATGTTAGCTGCATAGCCATCTAGAAAACAAATGGACTTCAAGAATTCACAAAAATCATCTATCTATTTCAAGCCCAATGTGTAGACTGCCCGAGGCTTCAATACAAATCCTTTGTCATTCTTCTGTAGATGCAATTTTGGCCTTATGCCCATTTTTTCCAAATCTGCACGTGCTTTTAGAGTGTCTTTTGTTCTTGCCTTCTATGGCCAACATTGTTCCATAGCAGTTTTCACCTATATTCTTCTCTATGTGCATGACATTAAGGTTGTGTCGGAGCTTCTATGACTTCCAGTATGGATTCTTCCATAAAATGCTTTTTTTTGTCCAGTTCAATTGTTCGTCGTCACGAGGACTTTTCCTTTTGGAATCACCCTTCCCGAACTTGGTCTCCTATAGCTTATCCAATTGAGCCATAACTTTGTCCATGGCTGGTATGTCCAAGGACCTTTTGTCAAGCTTGGGAAAACTGTTAAACTTATTGTCCTTCATCCAAATGTGCTTTTTAGGCAAGTAAGATTGATGTCCCACCCAACCGATCTTATTTGTCAATCTTATTGATAAATGATTATCGTTGTAAGTGGGACAAGCCAAATAACCTTTTGTACTACACCCGAACATGTCACCATATGCAGGGAAGTCATTTAAGGTCCACATTAAAGCTGCAAGCCTCTGAAAGTTCTCTTTAGTGGAGGCATCATAAGTCAGAACCCCTGTCTCCCATAGATCATTTAACTCGTTAATCAAGAGTCTCAGGTAGACATCAATGTTGGTCCCTAGTTAATTCGGTCCAGGAATAAGTAAGGACATCATGAAAAATGAGTCCTTCATGCATTTCTAGGGTGGTAAGGTGTAGGGCATAAGAATGACAGGCCATATGCTATAAGAAGTGCTCAAGTTTCCCGAAAGGGTTAAACCCTTCAGTGGCCAAGCCCAATCTGACATTGTGGGTCTCCTGCGCAAACTCTGGATAATTCCGATCAAATTGCTTCCACTCTTTAAAGTCTACGGGATGCCTTCCTACTCTGTCATCCAGACGCTTATCACTGTGCCATCTCAGGTCTTTGGCCGTCTTCCGGGACATGTACAATCTTTGCAACCTCGGTGTCAATGGGAAGTAACGTAGTATCTTGTGAGGGATCTTCTTACCCCTACTATCATTGATCTTATACCTGGATTCCTTACACATGGGACATTTTTCCAAGTGTACATTCTCCTTCCAGCATAATGCACAATCATTTCTACATTCATCAATGAGCTCATATCCCAATCCTAAGTCACGTATAACTTTTTGGACTCATAAATTGAACCCGAAACTTTGTATCCCTCTAGTAGGAACTACCTAAATATCTCTAAAACCTTGTTGAAAGATGTATTGCTCTGCCCATTCTCTACCTTCACATGTAACATCTGGATGATGAATGATAACAAAGTATCTATCTCTTTGCAGCCGGGGTACAAGCCACATTGGGACACCTCCAGTATTTTCTCAAAGTCTTGCACATCCTCCATCTCTAGGGTATCACCCTCGATGTAAGTTCCCATGTGATGGTCCTCTAATAATTGATCATATTCATCATGATCCTCATCATATTCATCATCTCCCTTATCCGGCTCATCACGTTATGGAAGTTCTCTGTGTCTGTCCCAAGTGGTGTAGGATGAATTTAAACAATATCATACTTATGCTTAAAGTAGTTACAACAACGGCTACACAGGCACTTAATCTTCGTAACTTCACCTGAATGTGCCTTTGCAAACTCAATAAATGACTTCATGCCATCTTTATATTGCTCACTGAATGTGTCATGAAGCAACAACCAACTTTTGTTCATATCTGAAATCATGCGATTCAGGGTGAAGTCAACAAATTAATGTTATGCATAGTAGTGAGTTCCATCGTTTCGAACTCTAAAAGGTTTTAAAAAATGTGCAAAGGCATAATCATGCGTTTTATCTTTTTGCATTTTTTACTTTTTTTTAATTTTTAAATATTTTTACAATTTTTAGTACAGTCACAATTGTATCGGTTCGGCATGGATGGTACAGATTAAGTTGATGGTTAGGTACATATTTTTCATCTCTTTCCTAAGTTTTTTGTCATTTATAAATCTTTACTCTTTTCTATTTCATTTTTTTAGTTAGAAACTTATGAATTTTTTTAGTTAGAAAATATGAAGAATTGAGGGATGTGCGAGTCAACTATACTCAGCCAATTTTTAAAACCATAATCCATCTCATGTTATGAAAAGTAAAATCTAGATTATTTTGAGTCATAGTGTATTAATTGTAGAGCCTATAATATCAATAAGATGGAATATAGATTGACTATAAAGGAATTGTACCTGCATGAAGTTACAAACCCCAAGAGGAAACTATGTTCTTCATATATTAAGGTCTAGATGATATATAATTGTTTGTGAAACCAACAGAAAGAAAGAAAAGCGACCTTATTATTATTATTATTCAAGGGAATTCAAGTCATTCAATTCCATTCAAACATATAGTCTTTGCATAGTTTTTTTCTCAAAATATTTTATTTGACTATAACTTGTAGTTTCCATTGTTTAAAAAAATGTCAAACTTACTTTTTTTAATGTAATAAAATGCAAATGTTATTCCTTGCCTTATGTTACATAGTATTTATTCATTTCTTATCATTAGTCTCTTGAAAAATGTCCCCAAATTGAGTATATTTTTATTTTTAGGCCCGAGCTAAGTGCGGGCCTATCACAATTTCTACTTGATTTTGACCATTCAATTTATTTAGACTCTCCCATCAATGCCATTTCACAACCTCGTTTCTTTTTCATCTCTTCCTCTTCCTCAACTTTTCTTATCCTTTTCAATCGTACAAAATAAAACTTCTCTTTTCCACTAATTCTATTTTAAGTTGTGACAATACTATTCTATGATGAAGCATTAAAATATATACATTGCCATGATTCCAACTCAGAAAAAGAAAAAGACAATCAAAGTCCCTATCAATCAATTAGTTATAATTTACAAGTTCCTCCAGAATCACTAAAAGAAATACACTAAAGATTAAAAAAAAAAAGGAACAAAGAAACAGCATTACCTGGAGGCTATAGTAGGGTAGCAGCATTTTAGAGATGTCTGCTGTTCACAGCAGCAACAGCAACAGCATTACCTGGACAGCAACGGCAACAACAACGGCATCAGCAATAGCAGCATACAGCAACACAGTAACACATCAATAGCAACACAGCGAGCGTGGGCAAAATGTCACCCGACCTGCTAACCCGACCTGCTTTAAGCCCATCTAACCCGACCTGCAATGAAAATGGGTTGGTTGCGGGTCACTATTTCCTGGCCTGTTAATAAACGGGTCGGGTTAGGGTTGACCCACTTAACCCGGTAAACCCGTTTAATTCAACTGATGAGTGATGACGATGACAGTTGTTTCCGTTTATATCTTTACAAATCTTTAAGGACTTTCCACTTTACAAATAATAGTTCCCATGATTAGCAGATCTCAATCTTGGTTAGAAATTAGAATCTTTTCTTGGTTAGAAATTTTAATAATTTTCCACTTTCCATGATTAGTAGATCTCAATCTTGGGTAGAAATGTAGAATCCGATCTCAGTTAGAAATTAGAATCCTACATGGGCCATGGCTACATTCCTACCGTATATAATGTCTTCTTCACCTGTAGAGGTTAGAGATCTGCAGAGTCTGCAATACTACAGTTCTACCGGCTATTCAGGATTTCAGTTTCTTCAAAATCAACTCATCGTCTCCACTCTCCAGTCCAAGCCTGCAAGTTTCTTTCAAACTTTTCAGCAACTACAGCCTAGAGGCTATAGGTTCCTTAGTTTTCCTAGAGTGTTTACCTTTGTACATGTTATTCTATCTTTTGTATAGGTTTTTTCTTTTTCTTTTTTTTTTTTTGGTCTTCCACAATGGCACAAATACTTTTCAAACTCCACCACCTCTTTTTAATGTATTTTTCACAACCTTCTTGCATGCATATCCTTCAGTCGAACCTGCTTCCGCTTAGATTGAACAGGAGCCCTACCAGAACTAGAACAGGTACGAGGGCATCAATTTGATCGACAGACCTTGACTGCCACAGATCAAGTCTTATACGCCCTATAGATGAGTAATAGGGAGCACCCTGCTTTTGGTCTTCCACAGGAACAGAGGGGTAAGCGAGCAGGTGTTCCCCATCTTTACCAAAGGCAAACAGCCCCCATGTTATTCAGCGTGAGGAGCCTGCATGACAGAAGCAGGCAGCAGGCATGGTGCATGGGACCAACCACTTCTTTTTCTTGCCACGCCAGCCACTTCATTCAATCATATGTTCTATTCCGGGACAATGGGTTCTGAACTGGGAAGCGAGTTTGTGGTAGTATAGAAGAAGAAGAAGAAGAAGAAGAAGAAGAAGAAGAAGAAGAAGAAGTGGGTTGTTACATTACTGGTTGTAGTAGAGTATTATGGAAGAAGAAGAAGAAGAAAAAGAAGTGGGTTGTTACACCAGTAGTAGTAGTAGAGTATTATGGAAGAAGAAGAAGAAAAAGAAGTGGGTTGTTACACCAGTAGTAGTAGTAGAGTATTATGGAAGAAGAAGAAGAAGTGGGTGTCGACGTTAGTAGTAGCAGTAGTAGAGTAATGAAGAAAAAGAAGACAAAGAAGAAGAGTGGGTTTTGACATGAGTAGTGGACTGGTAGTAGCAGGAGTAGTAGTAGTAGAAGAAGAAGAAGAGGAAGAAGAAGAAGTGGGTGTTGACAATAGTAGTAAGAGTTGTAGAGTAGTAAAGAAGAAAAAGAAGTGGGTGTTGACAATAGTAGTAAGAGATGTATAGTAGTAAAGAAGAAGAAGAAGAAGAAAAAGAAAAAGAAGAAGAAGAAGAAGAAGAAGAAAGAAATTGGTTTTGACATCAGTAGTAGTAGCAGTAGTAGTAGTAGTAGTAGTAGAAGAAGAAGAAGTTGGTTCTGACATTAGTAGGAGTAGTAGTAGTAGTAGAAGAAGAAGAAAAAGAAGAAGAAGTGGGTGTTGACAATAGTAGTAAGAGATGTACAGTAGTAAAGAAGAAGAAGAAGTGGGTGTTGACAATAGTAGTAAGAGATGTACAGTAGTAAAGAAGAAGAAGAAGAAAAAGAAGAAGAAGAAAAAGAAGAAGAAGAAGAAGAAGAAGAAGAAAGAAGTTGGTTTTGACATCAGTAGTGCAGTGGTAGAGTAATATAGAGAAGAAGAAGCCTTAGAGTTTTGCCTTAAAAAATTAAATTACACCAAACTTCCATGAAAAGCTTGTTCAACCACTCACATGGCACTAACGGAGTTATTGGAAACCAGCAATATATCAAATAAATTTCATATTAAATAATGAAACTAAAGTAATCAACATCAAACTAAAAACCAAGGAGAAAAAAGAACATATCAATGTGTCCAATCCAAGTTGTTGCCATTTTGTTCAAGTTTTCTACAAGTAACTGACGTTTAAACTTTAAACCTCCCATACAGCAGACGGAAACATCAATCCTTTATTAATCTTTGTAGCATGGAGTTTGTGCTGTTTGTATTCACAAGACTTTTTGTCGCATAGAGTGTGTGCCTTTTAGATTCACATTTGAATTTTATTTTTTTAGTATTTTTTATTTGAAAATTTAATCCATGGATCATACAAGGATTCTTACTTTACATGCTCTAGATGCTTTAAACATGTAACCAAATACACAGCAGATAATAGATTATTTTCAAACTGTGTAATTTTTCATAATTTTTATTAGAGAACTGTATGTGTTCTTCCACTGTAATACAATCATCCAACACAATGAAATTTGGCTAGTGAAAATTTGATTTGTTTTTATTGTTGGTAAAGAATTATTAATTCTTATGTTAATGGTTTTTGTGGATGTTCAGCGATTATTTTGACTTGAAGAGTTGTTTGAAACTTGTAATTAGAGAGAGATTTAAAATTCAATATTTAAGATATTACTACTTTGAATTACCTATTTTTGAAATGGGTGAATGACAGGTATAACTTACTTTATTTGTTGCAATTGGACTTTGGTTAAATATGTCATCGCCTGTTGATAATGAGTTTGACCACATTGATGAAATGAGTGATGACCATATTAATGTTTTAGAATCACAAGCTCCAGAAGTTAAAAGTAAACGTCAAAGAGAGTGCACGTCTTGGGTATGGGAGTTTTACGAGAAAATTACTAACAATGATGGAAAGTTAAAGGCTAATTGCAAAAGTGTGGTGCGAAATATCTTATTGATAGTAGAGAAATTGGGACATCAACCCTAAGTCGTCATTTAAAAAAATGTCCAAGAAACGAGACTCATGATGTGGGTCAGTTACTCTCATCTAAATCAGGTGAAGTTCATCCAAACAAAATAGAACAGGATGTCTTTTGTGAAAAAATAGCAATAGCTATTATTAGGCATGACTACCCATTTAATATCATAGAAAATGAGGGATTTCAATATCTATGCAGTTACTTAAATCCATATGCAAAGTCCATCTCTCGTAATACTGCAAAAGCCGATGTGTTGAAGTTGCATAGGAAGCATAAGGATAATCTCCATCAAAAGCTACTATTAATTCTTGGAAGAATATGTCTAACATCAAACTTGTGGACCTCTATCACCACTGATGGATATATCTGCCTTGCGGCACATTTTATTGATGAGGAGTGGATTTTGCAGAAACGGATATTGAATTTTAGTTATATGCCTCCTCCACCTCAGGTGTCGCAGTTGCTGAGAAATTGTCTGTGTTGTTAAATGAATGGGGAATTGAAAAGAAAATATTTTCAATCACACTTGATAATGCTTCAGTGAATGATGTATGTGTTCAAGTAATGAAAAACGAACTTAGTTTGAAAAATGCTCTTTTGAGTGATGGAAGATTTTTTCATGTGCGTTGTTGTGCTCACATATTAAACATAATTGTGCAAGAAGGATTAAGGTGTTAGGCAATGCGGTTTACAAGGTTCGAGAAACTATCAAATATCTTAAAGGTTCACAAATACGTAAGACTAAATTCTTAGATTGTGTTGCTCAAATGTCATTGAAAAGAAATAAGAGTCTATGTCAAGATGTCCCCACCAGATGGAACTCAACGTTTTTTATGCTTGAAAGTTTGATGCTTGAAAGTTGTTTATTATATCGTCCAGCATTTTGCCATCTACAACTGGTAGATAAAAATTACAAGAATTGTTCGACATCAAATGAATGGAAACAAATTGAAGGATTATCTTATTTTCTTAAAGTTTTTTATGATGTCACAAATATATTTTCAAGAACCAAATATCCAACTTCCAATTTATATTTCCATGGAGTTTGGAAAATACAAATGCATCTAAAAAAGGAGGGTGAAAGTGTAGACTAGTTTATCAGTAGCATTGTGCAACATATGCAGGGAAAGTTTGACAAATATTGGAAAGAATATAGTCCAGTATTAGGCATGGCAATTGCCTTTGATCCGCGCTATAAATTGCAGTTTGTAGAGTTTTGCTACAAAAAATGATATGGAGGAAATTTCAAAGTTGAGTTGGACCGTGTTAGAGGAAATTCAAATTCACTTTACAAGGAATACTCACGCCTTGGTTGATTGGCATCAGTGATAGTGTTACAGATGACATACAAGTAAGTACTTATTTAATTTTTAATGCAAATATTGGATATCTTACTTGTCACTTTTTATTTATATTTTGAAATCACTTTTTATTTATATTTTGAAATCACTTTTTATTTATATTTTGAAACTAACTATATTGCATTCATATCATATAGGAGTTTGCAAGCTTTGAGAGCCAAGAAACAGAAAATCAAATTCCACAAATGGATTTGTATTTGCAAGCACAAAAAGTTCCAATAACCCATGACTTGGAAATTTTAAAGTATTGCAAGAACAAGAAGTATCGATATCCTGAACTCTCTATTATGGCTCGTGATATTTTAACAATTCTAATATCAACGGTCGCATCAGAGTCTGCATTTAGCATTGGTGGTAAAGTTCTGGATCAATACCGTAGTTCTCTTGCCCCTGAGAATGTTGAAGCCTTAGTAACAACACGAGATTGGTTGTTTGGATCAGGAGGTGAATATTTCTTCTCATAGTTATATTTTTTTCAATGAAATATAATTGAACTAATTTTTTTTTACCATCAATTACAGTTGAAAATTTAGAGCTGGAGACAGAAGACATTGTTGAGGATATTTTAGGGAAAGAAGATGTGGGCTCTACTTCATGATTTAACAAGTTAATGATATTTGAACATCTTTCTTTTTAACAAAAGTTTCTGTAATTTAGTTTGTTATCCATCTTATACTTTCTAATTGAAGTTAATCATTTTTATTTTAGGTGGTGGCATTATGAGGAGAAGTGTGCAATAATTTGTTTCTTTGGATGGTTTAATATGTTAATGCTTAGAAGTTAGAATATATTTTTTATTTGATAGTTCAATAGTTTGGTGTTTAGATATTGATTTGTTAGTTCATAGAATCACAAACTTATAATTTTTTTTTAAATAGTGAATGTTAGACTTTCCTCAATCTTAGATTTATTTAAAATCTCATATATGTTACACTCGGATCTAGTGCTAAATGCTTTTTATGATGAATATTCTTCTATGATAGAATTGTGCATTCTACGTAAATGATTATTCTTTTAAATTTATTTTTAATGGCGATCTTCGAATTTGAATTGCTATCAATGGGCTAAATTGAAATTGGCCAAACCAGTATTGGCATCTCTTTTTTTCTATTTGCAAATGCAAAACTCAATCGGGTTTGCCTTTTTTCAACATTGTTATTCTCTCATAAATTATAACACATTGTTATTATTTTTCCTCTTTTTAATTTATTGTTTATTTTTTAAATCATTAATAATGATTATTTCAAAATTCGTTTTAAAGTATAATTAATTCTATAAATATATCATTGAAAACATTTGATGGTCAGTCAATGTTTAAAGTCATTTTAACTTTTAAAGGCTTGGGACTAGGGTAATTAATTCTATCATATTTTTAAATATTTTTAGATAAAATCTGACGGACATGGCTTGCATGGTCTATTGGTTAGATTGGGTTGATAACTCTTAAGTGATCAAGAGTTCAACATCCAACAAGATTCTTTTTACCAGCCTCCATAGCAACTAAGACACAAAAATACATGCGGTTCAGGCTAGCTCAAACCGACCTGACAGGCTGACACACATTAAAAGGGTTTACCGGGTTGGCCAGACCTGATGTATAGTAGACACGGGTTGCAATGCTGCAACCCGTCTATTAAACGGGTCGTTCACGGGTTGGACTCTAACATGGGAACCCCATGTTTGGCCTGACCCATTTAGGCCCGACTTGACCTATTTGCCAGCCCTAAACACAGCTACACAGCAACCGTAAGCGGACCAGGCCGATGCAAGCTAGCACGTACAGCAACAGTAGCGAAACGTTCTTCTTCTTCTTCTTCAATAGGAGGATGGCTCTTTTTCTTCTTCTTCTTTCTTTTTTTTATTTTTTTAGATGTAGGTTCTGGTATGCAGTTTCTAGTGGAGACATCTGCAAGTGTAGTTTATTTTTCTTCTTCTGCTTGTTGTTGTTGTTGTTGTTGTTGTTCTTCCTTTCTTTTCATTTTTCTTTTTCAGATGCAGATTGTGGCTGCAGCAGTGTTGTTTCTGGCTACAGCAATCTTCTTCTGCTTCTGCTGTTTCTTCTGCTTCTCCTTCTTCTTCTTCTTCTTTCTTTCTTTCTTTCTTTCTTTCTTTTAGTTTTTCTTTCTTAGATACAGGACGTGGCGTGGCCGCATCAGTACGATTTCTTGCAGCAGTCTTCTTCTTCTTCTTGTATTTTCTCAGCGGCAGCTGTTTCGTCAAGTTAATTAAGGGCGAATGAAATCAACTTAATTAGGGTTTTTACCTTAACCGTACACATCTGAACCATACACATGGAAGATGAAACGTATGATCGGCCAGTGATAAGAATACGACCTTTTGCTGGTGGGCCACACACAAAGCATCTCTTTCTATGATGAAATGCTTAATGATATCATTGGTTAAGAAGTGACTCATTTATTGAAAGATCTTGTTGTAGGTCTTGGAGAATGCTAGATTTTTTGTTTAAAGATGCATTACTTGATCTGTTGCGGCCATTTTGTTGATTTCACTATTTTTTGCCCCAATCTATTATAACAAATCTGATCATGAAATAATTAGAAAATAGTATGGTAGGTCTTTGGCTATGATATCATTAAACATAGACTTGGCCAAAACATAAGTCACCTCCCAAGGCAACTATGATGACTTTCGCACTATTTTTCATAATGCCAGTTACCTCTTTATATTTCTCAACCTTCTGTTGTTTTCCATTTTTTCCATTTTTTTCTTTTTCATTATTTATTTTTCAGTCAACGATCCCCAACAATGGGAAGTCCTTTTTAGCTCCCCTAAATTAATTCAATGGCTTGTGATAAGTCCTTAAAAATGCATATTTTCATATGGTTGGACCATTTTAAGCACTTATTAAGCCAAAAGAGGTTCATTTAGTGTGATATAATGGTTTCATGCATTTTAAATTTATTTTAGTATTTTTCTGCATAATTTTCTTAAAAATCATACTTTTTGCTTATATTCATGAGATCTGCCATTTTTAGAAGTTGATTTTTGGAAAGTTTTCTAAAATTATTTTTCACATGAAATGAAATGATATTTTGTCATCATTAGTTTATTTAACTCAAATCATATACAATGATGTCCATTCATATTATCATTTCATGTAAGATGGACCCGCATCCATGCATTTGTGAATTAGGGTTAAAATTGTCTTTTCACATGAATTCACATTTGTTTTGTAGGAAATTGATGACATGGGTCCCATTTTCAAGAATTGAGACAAGAAAGTTATTTTCAAAAGAAATGAGAGAAGAATTGAAGAGAGGAAAGAAATTAGAAGAAAACAATGCAAAATCGGATCCATGGTCATCCCACACACATTCATATATGTGAGGACACACTTGTGGGACGGCCAAGAGGGGTCCACCATCTTTTTCTGCATTATTGAAATTATCTTTTTGATAATTCAAATATAATTTCAAGAGATTTCAAGATAATTCATAAAAGAAAAGCCACATATGAGACCATCTTTGCAAAGGAGAGGAGTTGAAAAAAAAATTTTGGCAAGAAAGCATCCCACGCCCAATGAGATTTGAATTCAAATTTTGTTGCAAAAGAAAAAAAAGAAAAAACCAAGGAGAATTATCTTACAATATTTCTTTGATCTTGGAGCCAACAAGGAGAATCTTCTATGAACGGAAAGTTGACAACACAAAAGACAAAGGACGAAGTTTTACATCTTATGTGGGCCATGTTTGATTTCAAGTGAGAATTCTTCTCTCTAATTTATCTCTCAAAGAATCATAATACAAGGTGGCAATTACAAGAACAAAAAGAAGTATCAAAGAAGAACTTCCAAACAAAGAAAGAAATAAAGAAATAAAGAAAAGAAAAGAAAAAAGGAAAGCAAAGTGGAATTCACACCCAGTCTTGTCGTGGAGCCCAATTTTTTCACGTTTAAATTATTTTGAAGATTTTTTTTATATCAAGTGAAAAAGGAAATTTTGGGGCTTGAAAAACTATAAATAGGGCACTCCTTTGGACTTTCAAGGCATGGAAGAATTACTCACCTCCCACCTCTAGATCTCCTACATCCATCTCTCCTTCTCTTGTTTACACATCTCAAGTCATCAAAGAGGCTTAGGCCTAAAGCCACACCACCAACCTTGAGGGTTCAACTAGAAGGAGGAATTCTTTTCCATCCTAGTATGTATAATTTTTTTTTGTTTAATTTTTTTATCTTGGGTAAAGAATTGCCATGCTAGTTTGATGATAGTCATCTTGTTATTTTTCTCCTTCTTATGGTTATTCTTACTGCTTGATTTCTGCTTTCTTGATTGGATTGACGACCCAAGGCTAAGAGAGCATATTTAAAGTAATTTTTAGGCCTGAATTGAGGGAGAATTTTGAGAGAATATACATGCAAATTTATCCACCTTTAACTTCTGTTTTACCACCTTTAAATTTCTGTTTTTCACCACCTGAGTTCAAGTTCACCACCTTTGAATTTCAAGCTCACCACCTTTCAATTTCTGCACCGTTTTCTTATTTTCTTGCAAGTTTACTTTATTTTCTGCACTTTCATTTCAAATTTCTGCACACTTTATGTTTCTGTTCTTTCATAGTTTTGTTTAGTGCTGTTTACTACTGAAAGTTGAATTAGATTTCATGCATATGTCAATCATGTTTGATGGAGTTGGTCATGGAACTTTAGAAATTAGATTGAATGTCTGAATCTTATAAGCATTCCAGAAAATTGATCTGAGTCCGAAGTTATCTGGCCAAATTTTCTCAACCAGATTTATTCAAAAATTTTCAACTTGTATCTATCTGATGTTGGGCTGGTGCAGAAATCTGAAATCTGGTTTGCAGAACATTTTAATTCAGAAACTAGAATCTAATACCAAAACTGATTGAGCTGAAACTTCTATTCAGAGGAGTGCACGTTTAATGTTTTCTTTCCGTGCCAAGTTAGAAAATTAAAAATCAGAATTAAAACTCAGGAAAGAGTACAGGAATCAGATTTGAAACAAGTTACATTATGGCAAAACCATGTATGTAAATTGTGGACAGATTGGAATAAGTTTAAACTGATTTTCTGCACATGAAATATACAAGATTCAGTTCTGAAACGAGACTGTATCAGCACCATTCAAGCTGATCTCTGAAGTAAATTTGGCCACCTGCTACTCTCATGCATCATACCCTCACACACCCCACTCATTCATGGATATATTCCACCATGCTAGCTACTGTTTAATGATATTTTTTCATGATTTTTCATGCATTCTAGGACAGGTAAATTTAGCAGTAAATATTAGAATAGGTCATGTTATTTTCAGCTATGCATTAGAATAGGATTCATACATCACAACAGTCTTTCTACTAGACTAGTGCACATGTCTCAAACATCCTGTAGTATTATTATTATTTTTTTTTTGAAGTTTACATTATCATTATTCATACATCATGGATTAGTTTCAGATTTTTTTATTTTTTTAGAGAGATTATTGTGCATGATAGTTTAGGATAGATTTATTCATAATTTAGAAAGTTGCTTTGTTTAGTTGTATTGTATAGTTTTAAAAAATTGCTTAGCACTAGGAGGTTACTAATTTGATTTTAGGTTTTCATTAGGATTTCTTTCTAAAGTTAAAACTCTCTCTAATTTGAATTGATTTTTGACAATCTTTTATTTTTGGAAAGTGCATCGTTAGATTTTTAACTTAATTTAACTTTTAACTTAGGAAAGTTTTTAACTTTTGTTTAATTAGTTTCTAACTTTGTTTAGTTTTTATATTCTGTAAGCTTCTAATTTTAGTTTTCATTTTTGGAAGGTCTAACTTGTGTTTTGTTTTGCTGCAACTTAGATTATTATTTTCTAGTTTTTAGATTTAGGATTTCTAATTTAGGAATTTTTATTTTATTTATTTGGATTGTAAATATTGTTTTTGCAAATTAAGTTTGAATGTATTTGTTAGATTCTAAATTAGGTTAGTTTTTGAATTTTATTTAGGGCAGGTTACAAGTTGAAAACATTTTAAAAACATTGCTCCCTGTGAATTGACCTTGTCTCACTAGTTTTATTATTACATTCAACTCTGTACTTGGAGTTGACGAACAAGTTTTTGGCGGCATTGTCGGGGAGTGCCATTTAAGGTAACTTTTCTAACTTTCCCTATTTAAATTACTTTGTGGGTGTGATTTAATTTTGGCATCTTTCGAGAAATTAATCGGAGGACATGCATGGAATGATGAGCCGCCCTAAATTTAAGTAGGAAAGTGCATGGATTGTTAGACAACTTATGTCACTCTAATTTTTAGAAACTTTCTAAAATTGGAAAAAGTTATTGGTTTTCTACATGTCCAAACTCCTTTTGGAAGAAAGTAAATCAAAAGTGATCTAGTCTCTATCATTAATCTTCTCGGTGCCCAAGAAAGCCTTGCCCCTATAGTGCGTGACAGCTAGTCTATTTAGGAAACTAGTCCTTCAAATGGGTCCATCTATCACTCTGCTACTTCCTAGTGGCTAATCTGGTCAAGTTGTTTCATAGGACCGGATTGGAGAACTAAGGAAACATTTCAAATTTAGGGAGGTACTTAGTTGCTTGTATAATCTGGGTTTTTCTCATTTAAAAAAAATCTCAAATTTCCAAAAACAAAGGACAAGCCCTCTTGGCAAAAATGTTCAACACATAGATTAGAAAGGAAACAATCTCCTAGTCCTTCGAGATTGTCTCAATGGTGAGTGGGTTTGGTAATAATGATGACCAATTCAGGAATGGAAATAATAATGGGGATTGTAATGTTGTGGACATTAATCAGCCACTTAGGACTTTACGTGATTACGACACCCTCATGTATAGTGGTGCCTACAATTATGGGTCAATTTGAAATCAAACCTAATATGATTCAACTTCTACCTAAGTTTCATGGGCTTAACACTGAAAATGCATACTTACATTTAAAAGAATTTGATGAAGTATGTGCAACACTTCAGTTACAAAATGTAGTGCCGGATGAAATCAAAATCAAATTATTTCTGTTTTCTTGGAAAGATAAAGCAAAGTCTTGGCTCCATTCTCTTAGACTAAGTTCAATTAATACCTGGAAAGGCCTTGAGACTAAATTTTTGAAAAAATTCTTCTTATAACACAAAACCAACACTTTAAAAAGGGAGAGCATGTGTTTAGACAAAATCTCAAAGAACCTTATTATAAATGTTGCGAAAGATTTAACGAATTGATCCTTGCATGTCCTCACTACGGATATGAAATATATCGCCTCATTGAATTTTTATTGAGGGTTTAACTCCTGATCCCATCAATTTATTAAAATGATGTGCAATGGTCAATTTGATCAAAAGCAAATTGATGAAGCGTGGGAATGTTTTGAATTAATGGCCAAAATGCACAAAATTGGGCCTTGTCTGATGGGGCAGATCAATCTAGGTCATTCAATCAATCTAAAGGAGGAGGATTTTGTCACTTGAACAATTAAACTGAAATCCAAGCCAAGCTTGCAGCACTAACAAGAGAAATGGAAACCTTGAAACTTGGAAAGAATAATGATACAATTATGGTTTATGGTATTTGTGCTTGTGAAAATCACATATCAACAAATTGTCCAACTGGACCTACATTACAGGGAGCGATTCAAGAATAAGCTAACGTTTTTAACTCACACCAAAAGCCGTTCAATACAAAAACCATGGGCAACACGTATAATCCTTCATGGCGGAACCATCCAAATTTTAGCTGGAGGAATTGACTAAATGCTACACTTGAGTATAATCCAGAACGACCATCAAATTTTAGGGCATACATGCCCCCATAGCATAATACATCATATGCACCATAAGCTCAGAATAGGTCATTGGAGGAGTCGCTCAATATGCTAGTACAATCTCAACAATAGTTTATGCAAAGCCTGCATAATAATCAGTAGATTATTCAGAATAATCAATAAGCAATTCAAGATAATCGACAGGCTATCCAAAAATTAGAAACTTCTGTCAAATAAATCAAATGTAGCCTTTAAGTTCAAGGGAAAGGAACATTTCTAGCTCAACCTCTCCTGAACCCAAAAGGCCAACTTGAAGTGAATGACATAATTAACCCAAACTATTAGGAGCATGTTCAGGCTGTCACTCTACACAGTGGCAAAGAGCTTCAAGAGAATCCAAAAAAAGACAAACAACATGTTTCCTCGGGTTTGAATGAGAAGATTGAAAAGGATAGTGCTAATACAGAGACTGTTGTTAAAAATGAAAAAGGTCCTGACCATATGATTATCATGCCCGGCCATTGCCCCATTGCCACAGAGATTAACCCATCCCAGAAAGCCAATCCTAAGCTAGGAGATCTTAGACATTTTCAAGGAAGTTAAAGTCAATATTCCTCTATTGGATGCAATCAAATAAATCCCAGCCTATGCCAAGTTCCTTAAGGATCTTTGCATTGACAAGCATAAGATGAGTGTACAAGAGAAAGTTTTCTTCACTGAGCAAGTTAGTGCGCTCCTAAATGATAACATGCCCCATAAATATAAAGATCTGGGATGCCTTACTATATCGTGCACCAATGGAAATCGCCAGATTGGTCAGGCCTTGTTAGATTTGGAGGCCAGTGTTAATCTATTACCCTACTTGAAACCTACTAAGGTCACTCTACAACTTGTAGACCATTCGATAAAGAAACCAAGGGGGGTAATAGAGCACGTACTAGTGAAAATTGAAAAGTTTTATTTGCCTGCTAATTTTTAGGTACTGGACACTCAACTAGTACATAATAACAATGCTTAGATTCTAGTAATTCTGGGAAGACCACTTTTAACAACATCAAATGCATTAATCAATTACAGGAATGGAATGTTAAAACTTTCTTTTGGAAACATGGCCATTGAACTGAACATATTCAGTTTGTACTAACATCCTAAGGATATTGATGATGATCTCCTTGAAATGAACTTTGTAAAATTGTACTGGAGGATGATTTAGAGAAGTGCATTAACTCCCACATTGCATTGATGTTTGAGGCCAAAGAGGACATGGACTCTCTTGAGGAATTGGATGATGATACTATAGAAGAAGCCCATTCGGTACAGACACCCAAATTTGAGGAGCTTGTACCAACTGGTGCACCATTCCTTCCATCTCAGGTTGAACCACCCAAACCTAAGTTGAAGCCCCTGCCTTCTACCCTCAAATATGCTTGGTTTGGGGATCAAAAGACCTACCTAGTAGTCATTTTTTCACTTCTTACTAATAACCAAGAGGCCCAGCTATTAAGAGTGCTCAAATAACATAAGAATGCTATTAGTTAGAATGTGGCTGAAATCAAAGGAATTGATCCTTTACTGTGTACGCATCATATCTACCTTGAAGAAGATGCAAAACCATGTAGGTAGATGCAACGCCGGCTCAATCTTACCAAGCAGGAAGCGGTCATAGCTGAGGTGCTTAAACCTCTAGATGTGGGTTTAATCTATCCAATCTCTGATAACCAATGGGTTAGCCCTACCAAGGTCGTTCCGAAAAAAACTGGTGTCACTATAGTCAAGAATGATCAAAATGAACTTGTTCCTACTCGAGTCCCCATGGGATGGAGGGTATGCATAGACTACAAGAAACTCAATGTAGTCACACGTATGGACCATTTCTCTCTACCCTTCATGAACCAAATTTTGGAAAAGGTAGCTGCCCACCAATACTATTGTTTTCTTGATGGATATTCTGGGTTTGATCAAATCGAAATCTCACATGAAGATCAGGAGAAAACCATATTCACATGCCCCTTTGGTACTTTTACTTATCGGTGAATGCCTTTTGGGTTATGTAATCCTCCCGCCACGTTTCAGCATTATATGCTAAGTATATTCAGTGACATGGTGGAATGTGTTCTCGAGGTCTTCATGGATGATTTCTATGTGTTTAGTGATTCATTTGAGGACTGTTTGGGCAATCTCAAGATTATTCTTGCTAGATGCGAAGAAAAGAACCCGGTACTCAATTGGGTGAAGTGTCATTTCATGGTTCGCCAGGGAATTCTCCTTAGTCGTATTATGTCTGAAAAAGGTCCGAAAGTTGACAAGTCAAAAATTGACTTGATCACAATTTATTGACGCCCAAAACCATAAGGGATATAAGAACATTCTTAGGGCATGTCACAACCCGAGCCCAGGAGTTCGGGGGTTAGCAAAAGCCAAACCGGTGACACACGTACTCTCGTGCCTGTGCACGTAGACCCGGTCTAAATGCACACGCACAAGGGAACATACACACGTGCCAAACATGTACGCGGAAGCTGTAGATATCAAAACATCAACTAACCATGCAAGAAGAGAATACGAATACCGAACTGACATATACACATATAAAGGTTTTACAAAATGGACAAAATAACATGTACAGTCATGATGTATACAGGCGTGAAAATCCTCAAAAAGAAAGACTCCTATGCCATGCACATGAATGATTCAAGACGCTCTCCAAGGGAGTGATCACATCCACTCCTCTAGGCCTAACGGGGCCTCTGGGGTCTCGGCTGGAGTCTGGCCGACCGGCGAGGGGTCGGCCGGGGTATTTAGGCCTGCAACACCAAAAACAACTGTGAATACGACGATTCAGCAAAGTATAAACCATAACAAGTTAACACACGCTGTGTCTAACAGAGTAAAGAACATCATGTAAATTAAATAGGGCATATTCGTATACTAGGCTGTCATGCAAGAAAGAAACATGCTATGTGAATCAATGTATACATGCGCTGTACAAACTAGTTAGCGACTACATTGCCATATGCTCCCAAAAGAGAGATCTTATATCGTGCAAAGAACACCATTGTCCAGGCCAGGGTACAATGGGTCTCGGTTTCATGGGGTCTGGTTCCCCAGGACGTTTCCTTACGCAGCAAGGCCATGTAAACTACGCCGAATTCACCCCGTCGGGATCCTAAGGCTGAGGCTAAGTAGTGCCTGACCATACAGAGTCAATTATGAAAACCCTGAGTAGATCATGATAATATATCATACGTGCATATCTGTGAACATGTCTTATACGTGAAGTATACATGCATACTCAAGGTAAAGTACCACAATATGAAAGTAAATGGAACAAGTAATCATACTAGAGAATAGATATCAATAAGCGAATGCAATATGTTATGCAACAAATCATGCGAAATCGGATCACCTTTATTTACAAGCCAATTCTAATCTAATTATCCGGTGTTTCTAACCGTGCATGATGATATAGTTTTAAGTTATTCGATGCACCATTGTCTAGTGTTGCATTGAATCGGATGGTGCACCGAAGTCCCTTAAACCAACACCCATGGGGAGGTGCTTAACATCCGGATAATGAAAATGAATGATTCACAGCCCTCGAGATCATTCACGCATTGTATCACATTCCGTTGGGTAGGTTTAGGTGCTCTACATTCTATTATGAAGGCTATATCGGTCTTTCCCTTACGCCTATTCTTGTTATTCATCTTCCAGGGGTGATACGGCTTAGCCATAGGTGAACGTACGGCTTAGCCATAGGCATCTTACGGCGTAGCCGTAATATGCACTGCGGCTTCACCGCGGTTCCCTTTACTGTTTATCCACAATTACGGTTCACCCGTATTTTACTCTACGGTTTAGCCGTGTGTGTTCTACGGCTTAGCCGTGGCTGGGCCGTAGAAGGTCTATCAAGTTGATTGCTCTCAGTTAATCCAGAAGAAGGCACCCTATACTGATCTACGGCTGGGCCACGGCTGAGGTACGGCTTAGCCGTAGTGCAATACACGACTTAGCCGTGCCCTGGCCGTAGAAGAAAACTGGGTTTTTACCCTCTCTGGACATTAAGCCGTAGGCGACATATGGCTTAGCCGTACATGCACGAGGTCAAGTTCTGAATCAAGTATAGAAAACCTGTAAAGACATCAGAATTGCAATACTCCAACAGGGAAAGAGAGATTATGAACAAATTGGGCTGTAAACATGTTATCCATGCATTCTCATACGAATTTATCCAAAATCAAACAAATACCAACATGGGTTCTTGCATATTATGGTTATACTTGCCTTAATGGAGTTCAATTACACAACTGGCTATCCTTGGGCTCAAACACAACCAGACACCACCACTGTAAACATGCATGCATGAAGAAAAGAAAGAACATCAACACCTATCGTGCAATCATGGAAACAAGAAGGAGAAGAATAAGAATGAGATGAGGGAGATGGAAGAGAACCCAAACTCACCTCAATCCAATCACCAGAGAATGAAGGAGAATGAAAGGACAACAACCCTTCCAATTTGCTTGATCGATGATGGAGGAGAGAACTCAGGAGAGGGAGAGAGAACTTCACGTAAATAGTGAGAGAAAAGAGTAAGAGAGAACGTGAGTCGATGGGTTGAAGCTATATATATAAAATAAGTAGCTGTCCAAATTGCAATGAAGTCCAAGGTTTAGGAAATTTACATTTCGAGTCAAATCCGAGTCCAATGGAATCATACGACATCGGTTGCAAACGATGTAGTTACGAAAGTTAACGAGCTCAATAAAAGATACATGTTGACATCAAGATGATGCAAAAATGAGCATGTCTAAGAAAAGCTAAAATTACGAAAAAGAACTTGGTCTACTTAATCCAGGTCAAACTCAACTCAACTACCTATCCATGACCCACAACAAAAACAAGATTAATTAGTCGCTAAATGAGGTCAAGCTGGGTCAAAGTGTTACATCCTCCCCTACTTGAGAATCATTCCGTCCTCGGAATGAACACTCACTCACTCACTCATACCTGCGTAAACAAATCAGGATATTAACGCGCCATCTGCTCTTCTAACTCCCAAGTAGCTTCATCGGGACTGTGATGCTCCCAAAGCACTTTGACCCATCGGATTGTCCTGGTGCGGAGTGTCTGCTCTTGCGTTCCCACGACGCGGAGCGGTTGCTCAACGTATGCAGCATTCGGCTGAATCTGAACATCGTCGTAACGAATGACATGGGAAGGATCATGGATATATTTCCGAAGCATCGAAACGTGGAACATGTCGTGCACTCCTGAAAATGTCTCGGGAAGAGCTAATCGGTAGGCTAAATCTCCAATTCGACTCTTGATCTCGAACGGTCCGATATATCGTGGAGCTAACTTGCCTTTTTGGCCGAAACGGATCGTACCCTTCATCGGTGAGACCTTCAGAAAAACCCACTCACCAACTTGAAACTCTAATGGCCGTCTGCGACTGTCTGCATAACTCTTCTGTCTCGACCGAGCAACTTTCAAATTCTCAATTGCTTTCTGAACCTTCTCCGTAGTTTCGGTGATGGTTGTCGGTCCGTGAAAACTCCGAGTTCCAACTTTTTCCAAACAAACAGGGCTCCTACATTTGCGGCCGTACAATGCTTCATAAGGCGCCATCCCAATACTCTCGTGGAAGCTGTTATTGTAGGCAAATTTGCACAACGATAGATGAAGATCCCATTCTTTCTCATAACTCAACACGCTGGCTCGCAACATATCCTCCAAAGTCTGAATAGTCCGCTCTGATTGTCCATCTGTCTGTGGGTGATATGCCGTGCTGAAGCTCAACCTCGTACCCATAGCCTCTTGGAATGCTCTCCAGAATGATGAAACGAAACAGCTGTCACGATCGGATACAATTGACATGGGGGTACCATGGAGTCTAACGATCTCATCCACGAACTTTCTCGCCATCTCTGAAAACATCATACCCTTCCGAAAACGGATGAAATGGGCTGATTTCGTCAATCGATCTACAATCACCCAAATGGCGTTGTTCTTCCTGCTCGTCGGCGGTAATCCTGAAACAAAGTCCATGGTGATGTGTTCCCACTTCCACTGCGGTATATACAAAGGATGCAACGAGCTTGGAGGTCTCTGATGATCTGCTTTCACCTTCTGGCAGGTTAAGCATCGAGCAACAAACCCTGCTACTTCTCTCTTCATATTGTTCCACCAGAAGCGATCTTTGAGATTTCGATACATCTTCGTGCTGCCTGGGTGCATCGCATATCGAGCATAGTGTGCTTCGTTCATCAGTTTCTCCTTGAAATCACCAACTGCTGGCACACACAACCTACTCCGAAAGTAGAGCACACCGTCCTCCAATCTGAAATCGGGTCTGTCTCCAATGTGATCTCGAATGTGCTTCAAGGTTAGATCTTCGAATTGCCTGTCTTTCATCTGCTGAATCATCTCAGGCTGAAACACTAGCGTACTAACCAAAGTCACGAACTCATCCACTTGTTTCACTTCAACAGGTAGACCATGGAACTCCAAAAGGAAACTGCTCAACATCTGCACAGACTCTGCTTTCCTGCTGAGTGCATCTGCCACCACATTCCACTTTCCTGCCTGATATTTGATCGGGAAGTCATAGTCTTTGATAAGCTCAAGCCATCTGCGTTGTCTCATGTTCAGCTCCCGCTGCGTGAATAGATACTACAAACTGTGATGATCAGAATGGACCTCAAATCTCACACCATACAGATAATGTTTCCACAGCTTCAATGCAAACATGATGGCTGCCAATTCCAAATCATGGGTGGCGTAATTCTTCTCATGTTCTCGCAGCTGTCTCGATCCATATGCAATTACCTTCCCGTGCTGCATCAACACACACCCTAAACCAACTCGAAAAGCGTCTGAATATATCACGAACCCTTCACTACCATCTAGCAAGGCTAACACTGGGGTTGTAGTCAACTTCTCTTTCAAAGTCCGGAAACTGGCTTCACACTCCTCAGTCCAATCGAACAACACATTCTTCCTAGTCAACTTCGTCAAAGGAGAAGAGATCTTAGCAAAGTCCTGGACAAATCGACGATAGTAACCCACTAGACCAAGGAAACTTCGAACCTATATCATTGTCTTAAGGCTATGCCAATTCACCACTGCCTCTACTTTAGATGGATCAACTACCAATCCCTCTCGTGAATGATATGACCCAAAAATGCCACCTGCTCAAGCCAAAAATCACATTTCGACAACTTAGCAAACAATCGATGTTCTCTCAACAAAGACAAGGCTTTCCTTAAGTGCTCCCTATGCTCCTCTGCTGACTTAGAGTATATCAAAATATCATCAATGAAAACCACGACGAACTGGTCCAAGAAAGGAGCAAAGATTTGATTCATCAAGGCCATAAACGCTGTAGGTGCATTGGTTAGTCCAAAAGGCATCACAAGGAATTCATAATGTCCATAACGAGTTCTGAAGGCAGTCTTAAGAATGTCATCTTCTTTGACCCTCAACTGGTGGTATCCAGATCTCAAATCAATCTTTGAAAAATAAGCTGCACCATGAAGTTGATCAAACAACTCATCAATCCTGGGTAGGGGATACTTGTTCTTGATAGTCACTTTGTTCAGCTGCCGATAGTCTATGCACATCCGAAAAGTACCATCCTTCTTCTTGACAAACAAGACTGGTGCTCCCCAAGGTGAGACGCTCGGGCGAATGAAACCCTTATCCAAAAGCTCCTGCAATTGCTTCTTCAACTCGGACAATTCAGCTGGGGCCATGCGATACGGAGTTTTACTAATCGGTGCCGTGCCAGAACAAGCTCAATAGCGAACTCCACGTCTCGAACCGGGGGTAGGTCTGGTACATCGTCTGGTAAGACATCGGGAAAGTCACAGACCACCTGGATCTCACCTAGCTGCTTCGTCTCTTTCTTCGTCGAGATAAAGGCAATGAAACCTTCACACCCTTTATGGATCAAGCGATCTGCCTTACACACCGAAATCACACGCCTGGGCCATCTCTGCTGACTGCCCTCGAAACAAAAGCCCTTGCCTAAATAGAAAAAGGTCGTCCTGATGTAACAGTTAACACAGGCACGATATCGAGCGAGCCAATCCATACCAAGGATCACGTCGAAGTCCAGTGTCATGACCCGAGCCCAGAAATCGGGGGTTAGCGAAAAGCGAAACCAGTGACACACGTACTCCCGTGCACGTGCATCTAAACCCAGTCCAGATGCACACACACAAGGGATCTAACACGTGCGAACTAAGTGTACGAGGAAGCTGTACATATCATAGCAAGCAACAAAGGAAAAGCGAAAGCCAAAACAAATGCGGAACGGAAAAAGTCAAAGCTAAATACAATACACGAAAACCAGGTACAAGTCTGGGTACACGACAAAATAGCGATATACAAAATATACAGAGTACAAAGTCCAAAGTGCCCCAAATACAAATCTCCCAAAATCCAAAAAACCAAAACAGATGGCCGCACAAAGATATGCATATACGCACTCGGCAGAGATGATCAGGCCCACTCTGCCAAACCGGAGGGTGCCTCTAAACTCGGCCCTGCAGCCTCCTCGACCGCCGGGGAGCTGGGCAAGGGATCTGTGCCTGCAACACCACAGACAACACAGTGAATACAACGATCCAGCAAATACAAGTAACAGGGATGAAACACTCATAGTGTCAAGTTGAATAATGACAGAATAAAAGTTACAGAGTTTCAGCTTAGTATGCTAAGCAAATCATGCATAGAAGTAAAGCATGATAAGTGAATCAAAGCATAGAAATACTGAACTAGGTGGCTACTACATTAACCATATTCTCTCATATAGAGAGCAGAGCAGAGCAGATGAGAACACCACTGACCGGGCCAAGGGTACTAGTGGGTCTCGGTTTCCTGGGTTCCAGGGTCCCAAGACAAAGCGACACTGCAGTGATACAGAGAGACAGAGATCTAAGCCAGAGGTAACCCCGTCGGGCATCATAGGGCTGAGGCTGAGTAGAGCCAGTCTAATACCAATCGAATCAAATCCCAAAAGAAGGGAGATTATCCGCTTTGGACTCACCGATGGCAAAGACCGGATCTTATCCTCACGTATTAATCTCTGGGCAGAGCCACCAGGGAATACCCAATAAATCAGAGATATACAAAGCCAGAAATATACAGAGCATAGCCGAAATACAGATCATAGCATAGATTAAGTCAAAGCACAGCATAGATCAAAGCATAGTGCAGATCAAAGAATAAAATAGATATACAGGACGAAAACAAAATGACCTCGTAATGCATAGACATAGATTTGTAGAACAGAGGGCAAAACTTTAAACAATATGCAATGCATCTCAGCTTAATATGGAATCAAGGTTAATTACAAGCCAACACTAATCTAGTTGTTCACTGTCACTAACCATGCATGTTGGTGTAGTTTTAAGTTATTCGATGCACCGTTGTCATCCTAGTGTTGCAATGTAATCCTCACGTGCACCGAAGTCCCTTAAACCAACACCCATGGGGAGGTGCTTAACAGTAATTCAACGCTCACATGAATAAGTCACAGCCTAACAAACTAGTCATACGATCCAAAGAATCCATTGGGCCGGTTTACGTGTATGGTTCCTTGTATATAAGCCCTACAAAGTCACACCATTATCCTCAGTTTAATTCATATTTTACAGGTCTTATGGTTTAGCCATGGGTGACCTGCGGCTTAGCCGAAGACATCTTACGCGCTAGCCGTAACATGCACTACGGCTGAATCGTGGTTCCCTTCAAAACACAGCTAAACTGGTCATCTTCCACCTCTGATCGAATACCTTTTACGGCTGAGCTACGGTTCAGTATACGGCTTAGCCGTAGACCAATCCACGGCTTAGCCGTAGCCACACCGTAGGAGTATTGTATCGGGAAAGTTTCGACTGATCAGAGATTTAATTCACGGCTGGGTCACGGTTGGGTCACGGCTAGCTTACGGCTCAGCCGTAGGATAATCTACGGTTCAGCCGTAGCCTAGCCGTAGAACAAAACTCAAAATTTCAGGTCTCTGGAATGTGAGCCGTACAAGGTTACGGCTTAGCCGTACAATACAGAGAACCAATTCGGGTTGAGTACAAAGCTGGAATTTGGTACAAAAATGTCTCAAAACAAGCTTATTTGATCCTAACATCTTAGAAATTGGCTGTAAAACATGCTATACAAAGAATAAGAATGAATCAAAGCAATCAAACAAAACACCCATATGTGTTAAACAATCCTGTACTTATACTTGCCTCAAAACTCTGTCAATCAACTGAATCAAGCTCCAAATCAACTAAAATCAAAGCAAATCAAAGAACCACAACACACACAACCATGAGAATACAGAAAGAGAGAGAGAGAAAGAGATCCAATTGGAGAAGAAGAAGGGAAGAACCCACTTACCAAGCCACAGACAGAGATGAGAGAGGGAGAACCCACTCGGCAACAACTCCCACATCAAACAGGAGGGGAAAAGAAAGAGAATGAAGAGAAGAAAAGAAAACGTGGAGTGCTCTGGAGTTGCATGCAGTCGATCAACGAAATGAACAAGACATCTGGCTGATGACTCAACATATATAGGTTTTGGAGTTTAAAACAAAGTTCGAAGAGTGTAAACTATTTACAGTTCAAGTCACACGAAGGTCCAACTTCTCCAATTGACTTCAAATGGGTCTGAAACAGATACGGAAAATAACGAGCTCAACAAAATACACGTGCTGACACCAAGATGATGCAAATATGATGCACTCAAAGCAAAAGAAAAATTACGAAAAAGGGCTTAGAACTACCTATCTCAGGTCAAAGGTTACTCAACTACCTATCCACGACCCAAAACCAAGTCCGAAGAATTAAAACAACAGAAAAACACACTAATGAGCCACTAATCCGGCTCAAAGGGAACCGGAGTGTTACATCCAGCATCGACAACAAGATCAAATCAACAGGTAACTGATGACCTGCAATCTGCACGCCGCAATGGGGGTAGTATACACTACACTCCACTCACTTGCCAACTGGGGTGGATACAACCAACATGTATGGCAACGGCTTAGACGGCTGATGTAACCGCTAGGCGAAATGAGGTACTACATATGACCGCGTAGACCCCGAATCGAACAATGCTAACGCCTCAACTTGCGAAATCAGAACAGTACCTTCAACCACCTGTGGATCCTCAGCACTCTCATGGGTAGCGGCGTATGCACGAGCTGTTGAGAGGCGGTCTAGAGCCTGGACGAGCTGACTGTGACTTGTTAGGAGCTGTAGACGCACTGGGTCTACCAGAAGCTGCACCGGAGGTAGTACCGGATGGTGGAGGCTGGAAAGCCCTATATCGAGACAACTGGCTATCATATGCTCCCTCGAACCGCAGATGAAACAAGCGCCTCCCTTCCTCTAACAAGCTTTAGACTTGTGGCCTTTGCCACAGTGCTCACAGGTTACACTAGCAGAACTGGAAGTACTTTGCTGGCCTTTTGTCTTCTTCTGTACTTATCCTCGTGCACTGAAAGGCTGCTGTCACTTGGGCTCAACGGCTCTCGCGGCTTGGTGGATGGCCTCAGCAGAATAGGCTCTGTCCACTGCATCATCAAACGTAGCCGGACGCTGAAAAGCAGTCACATGGTGCATGTACCGAGGATGCAAACCTTCAACGAACCGATCCACCTTCCTCTCTTCGGTACTGATCATATCCGGAGCAAAATGCGACAACTATGTAAACTTGTTCACATACTTTGCCACTGTCATTTGCTGCTGGCGGAGAGCTAAAAACTCAACTTCTTTGGCTCGAAACACATGAGCCAGGATGAACTTCCTCTGAAACTGTTGCTTGAACGTCTCCCACACTGTAGCACTAGGAATGTCTCTGTACAAGTCCTTCACGCTCTTCCACCATGTCTTTGCGACATCTCTGAACATGGAGGCTGCTAATCCGATCCTCTGCCGGTTCGTGCACACTACAGTCTCAAAGACATCCTCCGTTTGCTCCAGCCACTGTTTTGCCTTCAATGGCTCTTTTGTCCCATAGAACTCAATAGCTCCTCGCTTGCGAAATTTGTCGTATAGGGCATTCAGGTCGTTCTCTCGTGGCTGAAAGACCACTTGCTGGTCTACATGCGACGGAGCTGGGGCTTGACTTTGTCTATCTAACATAGTGGCGACTTGGGCTTGTAAATTATGCATTGATTGTGATTGAGCCTGCAGGGATTGAAATAACATGAGGATGCGTTCGTCTGTGTTCTGTGCCTACGGTGATGGTGCAGATTCGCTTTCGTTGTTTCCAGCGTTGTGCTGAGAACCTGAACCTGATGCCATCCTATAAAATGAAAAGAGTCAGACACAGCACAAAACAATCTCAACCAACATTCCCTAAAAATCTAGAAAAACCTCAAAGAAATAATCGTATCCTCACCACGTTCCTACACGCCTACATGCTTATCATCTAAAGCAAGGAATGCTCTGATACCATACAATACGTATGTCACAACTCGAGACCAGGAGTTCGGGGGTTAGCAAAAGCCAAACCGGTGACACACGTACTCCCGTGCCTGTGCACGTAGACTCGGTCTAAATGCATACGCACAAGGGAACATACACATGTGCCAAACATGTACGGGAAAGCTGTAGATATCAAAACATCAACTAACCATGCAAGAAGAGAATACGAATACTGAACTGACATATACACATATAAAGGTTTTACAAAATGGACAAAATAACATGTACAGTCATGACGTATACAGGCGTGAAAATCCTCAAAAAGAAAGACTCCTATGCCATGCACATGAATGATTCAAGACGCTCTCCGAGGGAGTGATCACATCCACTCCTCTAGGCCTGACGGGGCCTCTGGGGTCTCGGCTGGAGTCTGGCCAACCGGCGAGGGGTCGGCCGGGGTATTTGGGCCTGCAACACTAAAAACAACTGTGAATAGACGATTCAGCAAAGTATAAACCATAACAAGTTAACACACGCTGTGTCTAACAGAGTAAAGAACATCATATAAATTAAACAGGACATATTCGTATACTAGGCTGTCATGCAAGAAAGAAACATGCTATGTGAATCAATGTATACATGCGGTGTACAAACTAGTTAGCGACTACATTGCCATATGCTCCCAAAAGAGGGATCTTATATCGTACAAAGAACACCATTGTCCAGGCCAGGGTACAATGGGTCTCGGTTTCCTGGGGTCCGGTTCCCCAAGACGTTTCCTTACTGCAGCAAGGCCATGTAAACTACACCGAATTCACCCCGTGGGGATCCTAAGGCTGAGGCTAAGTAGTGCCTGACCATACAGAGTCAATCATGAAAACCCTGAGTAGATCGTGACAATATATCATACGTGCATATCTGTGAACATGTCTTATACATGAAGTATACATGCATACTCATGGTAAAGAACCACCATATGAAAGTAACTGGAACAAGTAATCATACTAGAGAGTAGAGATCAATAAGCGAATGCAATATGTTATGCAACAAATCATGCGAAATCGAATCACCTTTATTTATAAGCCAATTCTAATCTAATTATCTGGTGTTTTTAACCGTGCATGATGATATAGTTTTAAGTTATTCGATGCACCGTTGTCTAGTGTTGCATTGAATCGGATGGTGCACCGAAGTCCCTTAAACCAACACCCATGGGGAGGTGTTTAACATCCGGATAACGAACATGAATGATTCACAGCCCTCGAGATCATTCACGCATTGTATCACAATCTGTTGGGCAGGTCTAGGTGCTCTATATTCTATCATGAAGGCCATATCGGTCTTTCCCTTACGCCTATTCTTGTTATTCATCTTCCAGGGGTGATACGGCTTAGCCATAGGTGAACGTACGGCTTAGCCGTAGGCATCTTACGGCGTAGCCGTAATATACACTGCGGCTCCACCGCGTTCCCCTTACTGTTCATCCGCAATTACAATTCACCCATATTTTACTCTACAGTTTAGCCGTGTGTGTTCTACGGCTTAGTCGTGGCTGGGCCGTAGAAGGTCTGTCAAGTTGATTGCTCTCAGTTAATCCATAAGAAGGCACCCTGTATTGATCTACGGCTGGGCCACGGCTGAGGTACGGCTTAGTCGTAGTGCAATATATGGCTTAGCCGTGCCCTGGCCGTAGAAGAAAACTGGGTTTTTACCCTCTCTGGACATTAAGCCATAGGCGACATACGGCTTAGCCGTACATGCACGGGGTCAAGTTTTGAATCAAGTACAGAAAACCTGTAAAGACATCTGAATTGCAATACTCCAACAGGGAAAGAGAGACTACGAACAAATTGGGCTGTAAACATGTTATCCATGCATTCTCATACGAATTTATCCAAAATCAAACAAATACCAACATGGGTTCTTGCATATTATGGTTATACTTGCCTTAATGGAGTTCAATTACACAACTGGCTATCCTTGGGCTCAAACACAACCAGACACCACCACTGTAAACATGCATGCATGAAGAAAAGAAAGAACATCAACACCTATCGTGCAATCATGGAAACAAGAAGGAGAAGAATAAGAATGAGATGAGGGAGATGGAAGAGAACCCAAACTCACCTCAATTCAATCACCAGAGAATGAAGGAGAATGAAAGGACAACAACCCTTCCAATTTGCTTGATCGATGATGGAGGAGAGAACTCAGGAGAGGGAGAAAGAACTTCACATAAACAGTGAGAGAAAAAAGTGAGAGAGAACGTGAGTCGATGGGCTGAAGCTATATATATAAAATAAGTAGCTGTCCAAATTGCAATGAAGTCCAAGGTTTAGGAAATTTACATTTTGAGTCAAATCCGAGTCCAATGGAATCATACGACATCGGTTGCAAACGACGTAGTTACGGAAGTTAACGAGCTAAATAAAAGACACATGTTGACGTCAAGATGATGCAAAAATGAGCATGTCTAAGAAAAGCTAAAATTACGAAAAAGGGCTTGGTCTACTTAATCCAAGTCAAACTCAACCCAACTACCTATCCATGACCGACAACGAAAACAAGATTAATTAGTCGCTAAATGAGGTCGAGCTGGGTCAGAGTGTTATAGGGCATCCAGGGTTCTACAAAAGGTTCATTAAAGATTTTAGTCTTATATCTCGCCCTTTCTGCGAACTGTTATCCAAGGATGCACAATTCTAATGGACTAAGGCATGCCAAGTAGCTTTTGAAAAATTGAAAGGCATGCTGACGTTGTTAGTTTTTGTGGACTCAATCCATCAGTTGATATAATAAATTGATTAATTTCTTTATTTATCAATAAAATCATGCTTTACTTTCATAGGATGAATGTTATTTTATTACTTTATGCACATGACCAATACATATGACATAATGGTTCATGAGTTGAACCGGATCCCATTAGTATATTAGATGTGATATATGTGCATGGATGAGATCCACACGCGGGAGATATATGTCACAAATCTTATACTTAAAATAACTTCACAACTAGTAATGAGATTGGGCATCTCATTTGATAAGGTTGCAACACTTTGATCACTATGAGATAGTGTGATTTATCTCAATCATCAGAAAGTAAGATTCTGGATCACGGTGCTGGTACATTGGATGTATTGAAGGACCATGAGATGCACCTTATGGAATTCCATCTCAATAATAAGGTATGCTCTCATAATTCCCTAGCAATAAGCTCTCAATCCTGAGACATTAACGAACTCAACTTTCTATCTATTCATTTGCTTTGAGTCACCAATGAGTGAGGCTGACTATAGGTTAACACCTCGGTGTCTTGGGTATGTGGTAGTAGAACTGTGGGAACGTTGAATGATCAAGATGGAATCTATCTCTATTACCCCCTTGTGCCAATTAATGGATTTGTCATTAGTAAGTGCGCACCCATCTCAATTAAGAGTTAATTGGATGGTACTGATGATTACTGTGATTAATTAGGGCTCAAGGATAATAAGATGTGGAACTTAGATTGGAAGAGACGGATTTATTCCAATTGATCCACGGATATTGATAGAGGGGCCTACTTGTGGTAATTGGAAAGTTTAGGGTCTTCATTGTAATTTATTCCTAATACTGGAGTGCAATTGCATTTATATAGTGGTGTTATTTGCAATTAACTATGGGCCTGGATTGCACATGAGATGTGGGGTCGCGGTGTTCCAGTTGGAGCCTGCTTTCTAAGGAATCCCTAGTGGTCCCCACGCTAGCCCAAGATATTGGAAAACACTAATCCGACTTGGACTCTAGAAATAAGAGTTTGGAAAGGAGAAAGCTGCTAATTGCTTTGGAAGTAAGACTTCTATTTCAATTTGACAAGGGAGAGATTTGAAAGTCTATAAAATCTCTTGGACGACCAATAAGACTCTCCCTCATGCCCAAAACCCTTTTGTGCAAGAGTTGCACGAGTTTCTCTCTCCTTCTCTCTTCTAGTTCCTTGGAGTTTCGAGTTGGGATTTCTCCTGAAGATTCCACCACTCTTCTTGAGAGAAGAAATCCAATTCGGGTCATAGCGTGGAAGGCTAAGAGGTGTTGAAGAAATCCATTAGAGCACTGCGGATCTCCAAAGGTATGATCTACTTCTTGCATGTCGTAGATTTTTATGGATGTTTAGTGCTGGTAGAATATTTACTGTATATGGTCACGAGATTGAGGATTATGCATCCTGGATTGGGTTTTGGTTTTATGGATAGTTGATCCCTGTGTCAAGTGGGTCAAAAGTTTTGAAAATCTATCCACGAGACCCACCTACTTCCAACAGACGTCTGCTCCAATTATGTGACCTCCGGATTGGAACCCACCCTTTGAACTCATGTGTGATGCCAGTGATTACGTGGTTGGGGCTGTTATGGGGCAACGTAAGGATAAGAAACCTTATGTGATTTACTATGCAAGTAAGAGCTTAAATAGTACAAAGAGAGCTTGAATAGTACACAAATCAACTATTTAACCACTAAGAAGGAATTGTTGGCAGTAGTCTTTGCACTTGACAAATTTTGTTCTTACTTGATTAGATCTAAGATTGAGGTGTTTACTGATCATTCCAAGATAAAGTATCTTCTTTCTAAAAAAGATGCTAAACCTAGACTGATCTAATGGATCCTCCTACTACAGGAATTTGACTTAGAAATCAAGGATAAAAAGGGGGTAGAAAATGTTGTGGCAGATCACCTTTCTAGACTTGTCATTTCTAACCCCATTGAGCCAACACCAATCTTGGAGAATTTCCCAAATGAATGCCTTTTTGCAATGTCCCAACCCCCTTGGTTTGCAGATATAGTAAATTATCTTGCTATGGACAACATTCCTAGCCATTTGACTAAGCAAGATAAAGATTTGTTCTTTTCTAAGGTTAAACAATTCTTCTAGGATGATCCATACTTGTTCAAATATTACCTAAATCAAATTATCAAGAAATGTCTGCCAGATAATGAGATTCCTAATGCCATCTCCTTTTGTCATTTATAGGCTTGTGGGGGCCATTTTTCTGTTAAAAAGACATCTTGCAAAATTCTGCAACGTGGTTTTCACTGCCCACACTTTTTAAGGATGTTCATAAATTTTGTAAGACCTGTGAGTGCTGCCAAAAATTGGGTAATATTTCAAAAAAGAACATGATGCCCCTGAACCCAATTTTGATAGTTGAACTTTTTGATGTATGGGGTATAGATTTTACGAGACCTTTTCCTCCTAGTTTCAGTTTCATTTATATCTTGGTTGTTGTTGATTATGTCTCAAAATGGATAGAAGCTACTCTCTGCCGAAATAATGGTGCTTAAATAGTGCAGTGATTTTTAAAGGAGAATGTGTTTTCATGATTTGGAACCCCTTGTGCGATCAGAAGTGATGGGGGATTACATTTTTGTAATAGAAATTTTGAGGCCCTTATAAAGCAATATGAAATAACTCACAAAGTGGCCACCCTTTATCACTCGCAAACCAGTGGGCAAGTAGAGGTATCAAATCGTGAAATCAAGTGGATTTTGGAGACTATCGTAAATCCTAATCGAATAGACTGGTCTATTTGACTGACCGATGCATTATGGGCTTATCGTACAGCAATTAAAACTCCCATCGGAATGTCTCCTTACCAGCTAATTTATAGGAAAGCTTGCCACTTGCCAGTGGAACTTAAGCATAAAGCGTATTGGGCTATTAAACAATTTAACCTTGATATAGATACGGCTGGATCTAATAGGAAATTGCAAATAAATGAATTAGAAGAGTTGCGCAGGGAAGCCTATGTAAATTCTAAAATTTACAAAGAGAGGACAAAGGTTGTTCATGATAATCACATTCTTAGGAAAAATTTCCACCTCGAACAAAAAGTCTTTTACAATTCTAGGCTTCGCTTATTTTCTACTCTTGATGGACTGGTCCTTACATTATCAAAATAGTGTTTCCATATGGTGCTGTTGAAATTTATAACCATAAGGATGGGTAGTCCTTCATAGTCAATGGCCAAAGATTAAAGCCATTCTTAAAGATCGCACCACCTAATAAGGAAGAAATTCCTCTTGATGATCCTGTCTACAAGGATTAATCGGGCCCTGGATCTGACAGAGGCCTTTTTCTAGTGTTATTATGTATATCATAAATTTTCCTTTTTTATTTTTGTTGTTTTGCCTAACCTTGGATAGGGAGCAGCACAGATGCACTTTCAGATGACTTTCTTTCTTTACTCTCCTTTTATTTCTGCTTCCTCATGTTACTATATTGTTTTATATTGCATGCGTAAACATCGAGGATGATGTTCATCTTAGGTTGGGGGTGGGAACAAGCATGCTTGTCCAATTTTATGCACTTTAGGCAAAATTTTAGGTACTTTAGGCAAATTTTTTGTTATTTTTGCCACCTTTTAGGAAAATCCTTCCAATTTTTCAATTTTAGATCCTTATTTTGGTTTTAGGACTTTGTGCAGGCATTTAGTTTTTAATTTTATTTTTAAAAAGAAAGTTTTCAACAGAATTGAAGCAATTTGAAGATATATAGAAATCTGGAATTTTTATACTTTTGGAAGGAAGTAAAAAGAAAGTTTGCATTTTCTAAAGGAGGAAACCTATCGAAAGAATACCAACATTTGCTTTCCACATGCATACATGTATACATTTTTTTGACATTTTGAATAAGAAGCTTTAATGCTGTTTTTGGAATTTTTCAGGAGAATAAGATGTGAATTTAAGATTTAATTTGTAGAATATTTTTGTTTCCTGGCTCATTTTTGGTGAATTGTATATATTAGAACCAAGATACATTAATTCGAGTGAAATGAGAAATGCCACTTAGTGTTTACTTTTGATTTGAAAACAAAAAAAGAAGAAGTGAGTTTGTGACAAGTTTAGGTTCGTAGCTTTTTTAACTCGAGCTAGTAAGCCTGGAGGAATATTTTTATATCTAGTGCCCTAAAGCCATCTGGTTTGGGAGTCATTGGCCTAGCGTTTGTTATAAAGGTAAATTATAAAGCTTAAGGGACCTTAACATTGCACAGTCACAAAAAAATGATTTGTTAGAAAAAAAAAGAAGAATGATGATGAATTGTGACCCAACAAGTAAACGTAGAAATTTTCAAGGGATATGTACAGAAACGCATAAGGACTAGGTTTGCTCCCTAGATCCTAACTTTTTTTTATATCAAATCAACGTGGAAAGTTTTACACTGGAAAAAGTAAATGAGTGAAGAGTGTTCGCAAGAGTTTGTAAAGGAGTATGTGTGGGGAAGAATAAGGACCATATTTGTTCTCTGGATTCTAACTTTTCTTATATCATGTGAACTCGGGAAATTTTGTGTAGGGAAAAGACAGTGAGAGAAAATAGGCCTATCAAAGTAAATAGTAATGTGGTAGCCATCTTAGTAGCTTTGAGAGAAAATTTCTTTTTGCTAAATTTCAGGTGATCAGAATATTTGAAGGAACAATTCTGTTTTTGCAGCATTATCGTAGAATATTTGAAATAAGTTTTTGATGTATACATTTTTCACCTTGCACTCAAGTTAGTTTGAATTTGAGAAATTTTTTGAAAATAGAACTGTGGACCGAACTATGAAAAGTCTGAGAGTGTAATTTTTCTAGATTTCATAAATATCCGATATGAGTGAATTTTCTTTTGAAAAATTTCTTTATCCTTTACTTTTGTTTATTTTCCCTTTAAAAAAAGAATTTTGTGGGTATATTCACCACAATTCCTCATGAAGCACAACTTGTCCACTAGGGGAACCTATGTTAGTGTCATTGTATGAATGTGTTGTCAATTACATGACCCAAGTCTAGTCTTGCTCTAAGGAAGATCAAGTTTCGTCGATGAAGATCAAGCTAGATCAAGGAAGCTCAAGGAAGATCAAGCAAGTCCAAGGAAGATCAATCAAGAAGATCATCTATGAGTGCCAAGGGATAAGGTAACATTGACCTTATTTGCCATAGAAATTGTATAGGAAAAAGGGTTTCTAAACACCTTGAATTTGTACTACGGCTTGGACTACGGCTAAGCCGTAGATCCTTCGGCTCACTCTCCAGAGAGTTTATTTTGAGTCTTTTTGTTCTACGGCTGACCCTACGGCTGCACCGAAAAAGGGATACGGCTAAGCCGTAGTATGATTCACGGCTAAGCCGTAAAATCTACGGGCCACAGTCCAGAGAGTGCTCTTGGCCATATAATGCCTACGGTTGACCTTACGGCCAAGCTGAAAGGCCTTCATGGCTAAGCCGTAGTGTGACTCATAGCTAAGCCGTAAAGTTTACGGGCCACTTTCCAGAGAGCAGTTTTGGGAGATTTCAGCTTACGGTTGACCCATGGCTAGGCCGAAAGGTGCTCACGGCTAAGCTGTATAAGGATTTACGGCTAAGCCGTAAGCTTAACCGTAAGAAGGAATATTGTTGAATCTAGTCAAACTAGCCGTTGGATGTTGTCAGAACATACGGCTAAGCCGTAGACCTTTTTGTTCTTAGCCATAGATCTAACCGTTGGAGCTTATCTGTATTTAAAGAGGACCTCTCTTTTGCTCTAACTACAGACTTTATACTGAGAAAATCTCCAGCATAGCTGAGCTCTTGCATCATTAGTAAAACCCTACTAAAAGCTCTCACAACCACCTACTCTTCAACTCTTAAAGTGCCATCATTGTTTCAAGAAGAGTAGTTGGTCATTTAGGAAAAGGCTTCATTAAATCTGAAAGAGTATCTTAGCTTTCCAAACCCTTTTGAAACCTCTTCGCTTGGCTGTACACTCATTTGAAGATCTTCATCACCAAGGAGCAAGAACAAGAGGAAAAAGCTTAGAGGTAATCTTTCAAGCATCAAGAGCATCACTCAAAACTAAGGTATACAATCCCTTGTTTAGGTGTTCTTTAATATTTCAATTCACTTTGCTGTATTTGGTGGAAGACAAACCACCGCATCAAAAATTGTTGTAGTTGGTGGACTAGATCAAGGATCAACCACCTGATCAAAAAACCCAGTTGGTGGAAGACAAACCACCGAATCAAAAATTGTTGCAAGAGGTGTATGTTATGTAAATACCTCATCTTTAGTGGAACCAAGAGAGATTGCTCTTGAGAGTGGATGTAGGTCTAGGACCGAACCACTATAAATTACTGTGTTTATTGCTTGTTGTGTGTGGTGGATGCCTTATATTCTCTTTACTTGTGTTGATCATTATTTTAAGCTATATCTTCCTTATTCTATTTGCATTTCTATACACTGTCAGCACACACAACTCTGAGCATCTTTCTTAATCTTCTTAGGGACTCTCAATCTTAATTAATCCTTCAGATTGCACATTAATAAAACCTCATTTTTGGAAAGAAATTTTTAATAGTCCTATTCACCCCCCCTCTAGGACATGGTGAGATCTAGCTATTGCACTTTCAACCTAAGGATTTAAAGGCTTGCTGCATACGTTAAATGTAGTTAAAAGTGCCAGCAAAAGTAACATTGCATTCAAGTTTACTTTTATTGCATTGCATTAGTTTTAGGTTAGATTAGGTTACAATGAATTCTTCATTTTCATTCACAGTTTTTGCGATAGACTAGCAAAACTCTAGTTGAGGGTGTGGTAAGTCCTTAAAAATGCATATTTTCATATACAGTTTGGACCATTTTAAGGACTTATTAAGCCAAAAGAATTTCATTTAGTGGGATATAATGGTTTCATGCATTTTAAATTCATTTTAATATTTTTCTGCATAATTTGCTTAAAAAACACACTTTTGCTTACATTCATGAAACCTACCGTTTTTAGAAGTTGATTTTGGAAAAGTTTTGCTAAAATTATTTTTCACATGAAATGAAATGATATTTTGTCATTATTAGTTTATTTAACTTAAATCATATACAATGATGTCCACTCATATTAGCATTTCACGTGAGATGGACCTGCATCCATGCATTGTGAATTAGGGTTAAAATTGTCTTTTCACATGAATTCACATTTGTTTTGTAGGAAATTGATGATATGGGTCCCATTTTCAAGAATTCAGGCAAGAAAGTTATTTTCAATAGAAGGGAGAGAAGAATTGAAAAGAGGAAAGAAATTAGAAGAAAACAATACGAAATTGGATTCATGGTCCCACGCACATTCACATATGTGAGGAGACACTTGTGGGATGGCCAAGAGGGGTCCACCATCTTTTTTTGCATCATCTAAATTATATTTTTGGTAATATAAATATAATTTCAAGTGTTCTCAAGATATTTCATGAAGAAAAAACACATGGGATCTTCTTTGCAAAGGAGTAGGAGTTGGAAAAAAAAAATTGGCAAGAAAGCATCCCATACCCAATGAGATTTGAATTCAGATTTTTTTGCAAAGGAAAAAGAGAAAAAGAAAAAACCAAGGAGAATTATCTTACAATATCTTTTTGATCTTGGAGTCAACAAAGAGAATCTTCCATGGAAGGAAAGTTGACAACACAAAATACAAAGGAGGAAGTTCTACACCTCATATGGGCCATGTTTGATTTCAAGTGAGGATTCTTCTTTTTAATTTATCTCTCAAATAATTAATCACAATACAAGGTGGCAATTATAAGAATAAAAGGAAGTATCAAAGAAGGACTTCCAAACAAAGAAAGAAAGAAAGAAAGAAAAGAAAAGAAAAAAAAAAGGAAAGCAAAGTTGAATTCACACCTAGCCTTGTGATGGAGCCCAATTTTTTCACATTTAAATTATTTTGAAGATTTTTTTAGATCAAGTAAGTAAGGAAATTTTGGGCTTGAAAAACTATAAATAGGTCACTCCTTTGGACTTTCAAGGTATGGAAGAATTATCCACCTCCCACCGCTAGATCTCCTACATATCCATCTCTCCCTCTCTTGTTTACACATCTCAAGTCATCAAGGAGGCTTAGCCCTAAAGCCACCCCACCAATCTTGAGGGTTCAACTAAAAGGAGGAAGTCTTTTCCATCCTGGTATGTGTAATTTCTTTATTTAATTTTTTTTTATCTTGTGTAAAGAATTGCAATGCTAGTTTAATGATATTAATCTTGTTATTCTTCTCATTCTTATGGTTATTCTTATTGCTTGATTTGTATTTTCTTGATTGGATTAATGACCCAAGTCTAAGAGAGCATATTTAAAGTAATTTTTAGGCTTGAATTGAGGGAGAATTTTGAGAGAATATACATGCAAATTTAACCACCTTTAACTTCGATTTCACCACCTTCAAATTTCTGTTTTTCACCACCTTTGACTTTAAGTTCACCACCTTTAAATTTCAAGCTCACCACCTTTCAATTTCTGCACTTTTTTGTTTATTTCCTTGCAAGTTTACTTTATTTTCTGCACTTTTATTTCATATTTCTGCACAATTTATGTTTTTGTTCTTTCATAGTTTTGTTTAGTGGTGTTTACTGCTGAAAGTTGAATTAGATTTCATGCATATTTCAATCATGTTTGAAGGAGTTGGTCATGAAATTTTAGAAATCAGATTCAACATCTGAATCTTATAAGCATTCCAGAAAATTGATCTGAATCTGAAGTTATCTAGCCAAATTTTCTCAACCATATTTGTTAAAAAATTTTCAACTTGTATCTATCTGATGTTTGGGCTAGTGCAGAAATCTGAAATTTGATTTGCAGAACATTTTAATTCAGTTCAAAACTAGAATCTCATTTCAAAACTGATTAAGTTGAAACTTCTATTCAATGCAGTGCATGTTTAATGTTTCCTTTCCATGCCAAGTTAGAAAATTAAAAATCCGAATTAAAACTCAGGAAAGAGTACAGGAATCAGATTTAAAACAAGTTACATTTTGGCTAAACCATGTATGTAAATTAATGTGGACAGATTGGAACAACTTTAAACTAATTTTCTGCACATGAAATTATACAAGATTCAGTTGTGAAACGAGACTGTATCAGCACTATTCAAGCTGATTTTTGAAGTAAATTTGGCCACTTGTTAATCTCATGCATCATACCCTCACACAACCCACTTATTCATGGATATATTCCACCATGTTAGGTACTGTTTAATGATATTTTTTTCATGATTTTTCATGCATTCTAGGACAGTTTAATTCAGCAGTAAATATTAGAATAGGTCATGTTATTTTCAGCTATGCATTAGAATAGGATTCATACATCACAACAGTCTTTGTACTAGACTAGTTCACATGTCTCAAACATCCTGTAGTATTATTATTATGATCTTTTTTGAAGTTTACATTATCATTATTCATACATCGTGGATTAATTTCAGATTTTTTTATTTTTGTTTTTAGAGAGATTCTTGTGCATGATAGTTTAGGATATATCTATTCATAATTTAGAAAGTTGCTTTGTTTAGTTGTATTGTACAATTTTTAAAAATTGTTTAGCACTAGGAGGTTACTAATTTGATTCTAGGCTTTCATTTAGATTTCTTTCTAAGGTTAAAACTCTCTCTAATTTGAATTGATTTTTGACAATCTTTTATTTTTAGAAAGTGCATTAGTTACATTCTTAATTTAATTTAACTTTTAACTTAGGAAAGTTTTTGACTTTTGTTTCATTAGTTTCCAACTTTGTTTAGTTTTTATTTTCAGTAATTTTCTAATTTTTAGTTTTCATTTTTGGAAGGTCTAATTTGTGTTTTGTTTTGCAGCAACTTAGATTATTGTTTAGTAGTTTTTCGATTTAGGATTTCTAATTTAGGAATTTTTATTTTATTCATTTGGATTGTAATTGTTGTTTTTGCAAATTAGGTTTGATTCAATTTGTTAGATTCTAAATTAGGTTAGTTTTAGAATTTTATTTAGGACAGCTTACAAGTTGAAAACATCTTAAAAACATTGCTACCTGTGGATCGATTTGGTCTCACTAGTTTTATTACTACATCGTAGCTCGGCACTTGGAGTTGACGAACAGTTTGTGGCTCTGGAACCACCTAGATGAACCAAATAACCTAAGTCAGACTAAGTTTTGGTCTCTCTTCCTATTTTAAGTGGTTTTTTAAAAGATACTACACTATCACATGCAAAACTCTAAAAATGTATACTAGCGATGTAGTGAAATGGTCAAATTTTTATGGTTTTCTGAAAAATTTTTGTCCCTAGATTAGTGAACCAAATTTATTCCTTTTTTTTTTCAAATACTTTGAAAATTATAAATATCAATAAATCTTTCGATTATAGTAGTTCTTTAAAAAAAACTCTTTCCCTAAAATAGCTATATAAAAAAGAAAACTATAAAATATTGAAATTTTTTTCTCAAAACTTAAACTAAAGGGAAGAAAAAAACAAAATTTTTGAAAAAATTTTGTTTAACAGAAGACAAGTGTACTTGTCCCCACCCCTAGCCTAAGATGAACGTTGTCCTTGATGTTTAATGAATATAAGCAGTGTTCTATGAAACATGAGGAATAAAAGTAAATGAAGGAAAATGGCAGAAAACACATGATAGTGTTTGAAACCTTTTCATAAACCTCCCCAAAATCAGACTAGCCACATAAAAAGAACAAGAAAACTATCTTTCCTAATGTATAAGGATGAATCCATCATGATCTTAACTAAAATTTCCCTCTTCATAGTTAACAAGGGCCCTTTGAAAATTTTCATCCAAGTGTTCATTGAGCGCATTTAACAGCTAAATTGTAATGTTTCGTATCCTAATATAAGGCATTAGCCCAATTAAGCTGTATGTTAGCTAAATAACTATGTTAGAATCTAAGCATGTCTGAATTAGTTGTAGGATCATGTGTACGAAGTTTTGTCGGATTTCGAGTTCGTTTGAGTGTAATAGGGGGTGGTTTGCAATTTTAGGAAAGTTAGAGGCCCTTTTTCGTAGTGTTTCGTTTTACGAGATTTTGGGCTTGCTCGGTAGAATACCAATCTTAAGACGTTTTCCTTCTTTACTCAGCCAAACCTATCTTGGTCTCCAAATCCTTAAAATCCCAAAATAATCCCTTTACTAATGATTTTCCTAAAACAAATGGCAGTTTTGTAAATAGTCAAAATTCTAACTCTTTCAAATCATGCCTAGAGTGATGTCATTAGAAAGCTAATTTTATTTCATGAATGATGGCACTTGTAGTGACTTGATCTGACCTATTGTTTGTAAAATTTGACCAAATCAAGTTTAAAGTAAACTTATAATGGGTGAGAACCACCTTTATGTTAGAATAGGGAGGGAGAGAGAGAGAGTTCTTATTCATTAGATCTCTGTGTGTGTACATAATGGGGGGAGGAGGATCTTATTTATAGAATAAGATTGCTTCCTCCCTAAGCAACCTAATAGGGAAAAACCCTAACCCTAAGTAATCCCCTTATCTCATGTGGGTCCCAATGTGGGCATCCACCTAGGATAATAACATCTTATAACACTCCCCCTTGGATGACCACCATTCAATGACAGTTGCCTCATTAAAACCTTGCAAAGGAAAAACCCAGTGGGATAAAAACCAAAGCGAAGGAAAAAGAGTACAACGTTCTACAGGATCATTGACTTGGTGTTGGACGTGCATAATGCTGCCTCGTTAAAACCTTAACTAGGAAAACCCAGTGGGACAAAACCTAGAGAAGGAAAAAGAGTACAGCGCACATATGTCCTGGGTAGCATACTTCAGGATGCCTCCCCCTGATTGACTACTCCCCCTGATGATAACATCTTTGTACATAATTCAGCATGTCAATCTCGTATACAATTTCTAAAATACTGAGTTTTGGCAAAACTTCGTAAACTGATCAGCCGGGTTGTTGCTTGAACGAACTTGCTTGACTTCAATCTTGTTATTCTTTTGAAGCTCATGAGGGAAGAAAAACTTCGGTGTAATGTGCTTCGTCTTGTCATCTTTAATGTATCATTCTTTAATCTGTTGAATACATGCCCCATTGTCTTCGCAAATGATGCTCGAGGTACCTGTATTAAGAGGCAATTGACAAGAACTACGAATATGCCGAGTTAAAGATTTTCGCCATACACATTCCCCACCGGCTTAAAAATCTCAGCATGGTTAGAATAAGTAGCTATCAATAGTCAATTTAGTAGAATATCAAAAATAATGATATTGACATGAAGAAACATATAACATGTCTATGATCGATCCTTATGAGGATCAGGGATATATCCTGAATCTGTATATCCTACAAAATTTGGTTTCAACCATAAAACAGACATAGATATCATAGCATTTGTTTAATACCAATCCAAAACCTTTGTGCAAAACTATATATGGGAAGCATATTTATAAAGAATAAAAATCTCATTAGAACTTCTCTCGATCTGCGGGTCGAGATAAAATAGTCAATAGTTTTCTCGAGCTCTTCTGGAGTCTCGATTAGATTTATGTTATTTATGTAAATAACATAAACTTCTACTATTATAAATCCATTTAAGGATTGTATAAAGATAAATAGGCAAATGGGATTGTTTTCATACTCTTCCTTATATAGACATTTATTAAGACGATTGTACCATATTCTTCTGGAATATTCAGGCTGTACAATAAACGTCTTACTTATATTGAGTACGTACTCTCTGACTTTGCTTCAGGCAAAGCAAATCCTTCTAGGATTTTCATATATATAACTGTGTATGTTTTCAATCCCAAGTAACCTTGTATCACAAGTTTGCCTTTCATTCATTTGCCTTACAAACACCCATTTGTAACCTACAGGGTTAACACCGTTTGGGGTTTGTACTATAGGTTCATATATACCACTTCTATTGAGAGACTGCAATTCCACAATGGCATCTCTCTATTTTGGCCAATATATTCTTTGTCGACATTCATTTATAGAACGTGGTTTTATATCCCAAACAACATTCTTAATTTCCATTGATATTTGAGTAGCTACCGCATATGCAAATGCGTCATCGATGATAATTTCATTTCTATCCCATCTCTCTCTTGAATAATTATAAAGTATAGAGATCTCTTTATTTATTGGGTACCCATTGCCTCTTCAGGGGCTTCCAGAGTCTCTTCTGGGACTCATGTCTCTTCCGGGACATTAATTTCTTCAGGAAATTTGGAGAGAGTGGATTTTATTATAAACTCTTCGGGAGTATACCTCTTCTGGAGTATGATTGGGATATAATTGCTCATTTCTCCTCTTCTGGGGAGCTGAGTCCTTGAAACCTATAAGTCTACCATGCTTCTGGCATGTGTAGATTCATTTGTTGCCATATTTGGACTTTGTTCTTCAGGAACACTAATTCGTACTTGTCCTACAGGGATATTAATTCGTGCTTGTGTGTTCATAGCCGATACATGTGACCTAGTCACTTTTGCTGCATCATTAAAAACATCAAGGAATTCGTTTGTAATTAAGTGCACAATTCTCCGTACTTCATTCTCACATTGTGAAGTACATAAATCTAGATGAGATTGAGTGGAAGTATTCCACATTAATTCTCGCCGTTTTTCAGGAACAAGGTGTTCTTCAGGAACTCTCTTATCTCCCCCTAACGGCGAGAAGACTGGCTCATCAAGATGACAATTATCAAAAACGAACAATGAATATATCTCCTGTCATTGGGTCTAGATATCCATTAATTAGGGTGAAGTATAACCAACATAGAGTCTACGTTGTAGGCTCATGCAAGTCACAAACTTACGCTATCAAGCCTTATAAAATTTAATAACATGCTTAAGGATGTGTATCCTAGGTGTAATAATATGTGCTAATGGACGGGATTAGATAGGTTTACAAATGTCACACAATATCCTTTGCGAAAAGGATGGTCAATAGATGGTACTCTAAGGAGTACGTAACAGAAGTATCAATAATTTACCAGAGCATAGGACCCCTAGAATAACAAGCTTCTGGCTTAACTTTGTCGTTTTGCTCATAATCGAATATGATTCGATTTTTAAAGATTGTCTTGTAATATAGCCTTGAAATATAAGGAGAATGCACTTAGCTTTTCTAGTATCAGCTTCTGGCTGTCAATACTAGTAATGATGTGCAAATACCATTAGGTAGACTCTTCAGGAGCATTTAAATATTTGTATGGATACAGCTATGATCGATGCCGTGCACGAATGAAACACTAATTCAGAGAAAAACTTCTGGTTTTTTCAATGTAATGTATTTTGTTGCACTGTCTACCGGACAGATATTATCCTCAGTAACCCTAACCCTAAGTAATCCCCTTATCTCATGTGGGTCCCAATGTGGGCATCCACCTAGGATAATAACATCTTATAACACTTTATTATTACTATACTTTTACCTCCCTACATTTCCTCTCTCCCCTCATTTCCCCACGTATCCTCCCCCCCCCCCATGGGTAAGTCTTTTTCTCTCTCCTCTCCCCAAGCACACAATTCCCTCTTACTATTGTAATGAAAGAATAGAGGGAGAGGGAGAGATTCTTATTAATGAGAAAAGTGTACATCATAATGGGGGGAGGAGAGTCTTATTTATAGAATAAGATTACTTCCTTTCCAAGCAAACTAATATGGCAGAACTCTAACCCTAAATGTTTTCCTTATCTAATATGGGCCCCAATGTGGCCATCCACCTATGCTAATATCTCTTATAACACTCCTCTTTTGATGACCATCATTCAATAATAGTTGCCTCATTAAAACCTTGTAAAGGAAAAACCTAGTGGGATAAAAACCAAAGTAAAGGAAAACGAGTACAACATTCTACAAGATTATTAAATTAGTGTTGGACATGCATAATGCTACTTCGTTAAAACTTTAACTAGGAAAACCCAGTGGGATAAAACCTAGAAAAGGAAAAACAGTACAGCGCACATAAGTCCTGGGTAACATGCTTCAAGAAGCCTACCTTTAATCAGTTACTTGCCCTAGCAACAATAACCTTAACATTGTTTGATGATAGACTCTACGCATGCCGATCTTATGTACAAACTTTTGGAATGTTGACTTTGGTAATTTTTTGGTAAATAAATTGGCCAAGTTGTAGCTTGAACAAGCTTGCTTGACTTCAAACTCATTGTTTTTCTAAAGCCTATGTGTGAAAAAGAACTTTTGGGCAATGTGTTTCGTTTTATCACCTTTAATGTATCCTTCTTTATTCTGTAGAATACATGTGTCATTGTTTTAGTTGGTAATGCTCGGGGTACTTGCACTATGAGGCAATTGCTAAGAACTACGAATGCGCTGAATTAAAGAGTTTAGCCACACACATTCCCCGCTGGTTTCATAGAGAGCTAAAAGCTCAGCATAGTTAAAAGAAAAAGCTATCAAAGTCTATATAGTAGAGTGCCAAGAAATAGCAGCATTACCACTAAGAAATACATAACCTATCGGTGATTGACCCTTATGAGGATCAGAGAGATATCCTGAATCTACATATCCTACAAACTTGGAATCTTTATGATCGTGAGCTCCAAGTGCAGAGCCGCGATCTAGTAATATCCCGGTAAGTATGGGGTCAAATCCACAGGGAGCTATGTATTTTAAGGTTCCTTTTCCAACTTGTACCTATCCTAAAATAAAAATCTAAAACTAGCCTAATTTAAAAATCTAACAAATACAAGCATCCTACTTGCCAAAATTAAGTTAATTACAAACCAATGAAAAGAAAAGAAACTTTCCTAAATCTAAAAAACCTAAATCTAAAATTTCCTAAACAAAACTAAAGTTGCTGCAAAATTAAAACACAAGTTAGAACTTCCAAAAATAAAAACTAAAATTAGAAACTAACTAAACTAAACAATGTTTGAAATAAAATAAACAAAAGTTAAAAACTTTCCTAAGTTAGAATTTCCAAAACTATAAAAATTTCCAATTTAAAATCTTCAATTAAAACAAATTTAGAAAGATATTTTAACTTTGGAAATTAATCTAAAACAATCAAAAACATAAAACTAGAAACAAGTTTAAAATTAAAAAGTTAGTAAAATTAGTAATGCAATGCATGCCATGAGATGTTGAAAAATTCTAAGTCCGAAAAACTAGTACGCTGATGCAAATTTTATGCATGATTTGAACTATTCTAATGCATCCTAAATTTAAGTTTTATGGCTGAAAATTATGCTCTACTGATGCAAGAAACTAACAAAAAAAAAAAAAAAAGAAGTTAAAAAGGATTTAAAACGAAAAAGTTATGAATGCATGAATATGACAACTTTGCAAAATTCTGTGCAAAAATTCTGATCCGAGTTGGTTGATTGGCAAAGTTTAAGCCTCTGGTTCATAAGCCTTCCGAAATTATTTTGATCTGAAATTCTGGGGAATGAAAGACCACATCCTAAACTTTAATTTTACCAAGTTTCAAAGAAACTATTATGATTTGACTGGTCTACCCACTTCGAACCTTTTGCCAAAAACTGTTTCTGTAGTTTGCTAAAACTGTTAAGTAATGCTGTTTATGTATTGAGTCCGAATTTAATCATTAGATTCAGATCTGAGGGCTTAATTTTCAACAACTTAAATATGCACAAAATCTTATGATATGAAAATATATGCAATGAACTTTAATCCAACCACCAAACTATGCAAAAATAAAACTTAAAATCAACATGAACATAACAAGAAAAATACCAAAAGTGCATAAAATAAAATAAAAGTGCAGGAAGTCGAAGGCAGTAGATTGTTCTTTCAATTTCTTACATCAATTTGGGCTCAAAAAGATTAGAAGTGTTGTCCTAGGGTCTTATTCTTCATCTTGGATCATCAATCTAAGTGAGAATAACAAATCTCCATTCAATTTAGAAATAAATTTCAGAATTAGCCTCTAATCTTTTTTCACTCAAACCCTTTAACTCCATCATGCATTGCCTCCAAACAACATTGTATCCGAAGAAACAAAGTATATTAAAAAGGTTACTAAGATAGGTTACTAGTTGTATTCCAATTCTATCCCAATATTTAAACAAGAATGAAAATTAACCCAATCACAAACAAGACTAAAATTATGAACACCACAAAATCAAAGACAAGAAAAATTGAAAAAAAAGACAAACTTTACTAGCATGAAATTGTTTTACAAAAGATTGAAAATAAAAAGCAAACAATTAAATACTAGGATGGATGAAAATTCGTCCTTCTAGTTGACACTTCAAGGTTGGTGGTGTGGCTTTAGGGCTAAGCCTCCTTAATAACTTAAGATGTAGAGAACAAGAGAGGGAGAGATGGAGTGTAGAAATCTAGAGGTGGGAGGTGGATAATTCTTCCATGAAGAATATGGGAGAGGGGTTCCCTATTTATACTTTTTTTCTTCTACTCCTTTTCAAAGAAAGTCTCATATGTGGCTTTCCTTCTCTAGACAAGTCCTCTTCTTGGCCAACAAGTCTTTCAAGTTTGAGATGAGATAAAATTTCTTCTTTTGCTAGAATTTTAAGTGTTTTCATCTTTGATGTTTTACAAGTATACCCCACACATATGCATGTGTGTGTAGGACCATGAAGCCAACTTTTTGCAATTTTCTTCCAATTTCTTTTTCTCTTCAATTGTTCTCTCCTTTCTCTTGAAAATCAATTCCTTGCCTCAATTCTTTATAAATGGGACCCATATAATCAATTTCCTAAAAAACAAATGTGATTTTATGTGAAAAGATAATTTTACCCTTAAGATCACAAATGCATGACTGTGGGCCCATCTCTCATGAAATAACAATGAAAATGCACACCATTTTTCATGATTTTATGTGAATGAACTAATGATGATTAAAACTCAATTTAATTCATGATAAAAATTATTTTCACAAAACTTTCTAAAAATAGACTTATCAAAAATGGCAAGTTTATGAATGTAAACAAAAAGTGTAATTTTTAAACAATTTATGTAAAAAAATATATATATAAATGAATTTAAAATGCATGAAACCATGATATCACACTAAATGAGACTCTTTCAAGTCAATAAGTCCTTAAAATAGTTCAAAATGTCTATGAAAATATGCATTTTTAGAGACTCATCACATTACAATAAAAAGAGTCCTAAATCAGTTGTTCCACGTAAATAGCAAATGATATGTTTGGTACTAGTCTAGTGCCTTTTGTGTTGGTGCAGAACTATATCTGGCAGGTAGATTCACTGAGAATGAAATGTTCGGTTAAGTGTATTGTGCAAAATACATTAAAGCACCAATAGCACTTAGGTATGGTACTTCAGGACCTAATACCTTTTCATGTTCCTCAATTGGACGATATGGATCTTTATGTATATTTAAAGACCGAACAACTATGGGAGTACTTAGTAGTTGTGAATTGTCCATGCCAAAGCATTTCAAGACATTTTTGATATAATTAGACTGATGGACTAATATTCCATTATAACTTTTCCTGATCTGCAGGTCAAGACAAAATTTTATTTTCCCAAGGTTTTTTTTATTTCAAACTCTTTTTTCAAATAATCAGCAGTTATTTTGAGCTCTTCTGGAGTCCCAATCAAACATATGCTATCGACATAAATAGCCACTATTGAAAATCCTTTTTAGGATTTCTTTATGAAGATACATGGGCAAATGGGATTGTTCTTATTTCCTTCTTTAGACAAGTATTTACTAAGATGATTGTATCACATTCTTTTGAATTGCTTCAGGCCGTACAATGATTGTCTCAGTTGTTTGAGTACGTACTCTTGGGCTTCGCATCAGGCAAAGTAAGTCCTTCTAGGAGTTTCATATGAATTTCTGTGTCTAAGTCCTCATATAAGTAAGCGGTCACAACATCCATAAGTCTCATGTCTAAATTTTCAAAAACCGCTAAACTTATCAAATTTCTGAATGTTGTTATATCCATAACAGGGGAGTACGTTTCCTCATAATCAATCTCAAGTTTCTGCAGGAAACTTTGTGCCACAAGTCTTACATTGTACTCTTAATTTTATTCATTTCACTCAGTTTCCTTACAAACACCTACTTGTAACCTACAGGGTTAACACCTATTGGGGTTTATATTATCTGTCTAAATGCACCACATCTATTAAGAGAATCTAACTCTGTTGTAATGGCACTTTCCCATTTTGGCCAATCTTTCCTTTATCAACATTCATTTATAGTATGTGGTTCTGTATCTGAATCATCATCATCATGTTCCCTTGATATTGGTGTAGGTACCATACAAGCAAACGCATCATCGATGACAATTTCTTTTCTATCTCATTTTTCTCTTGACTAATTATAAAGTAAAGAGATCTCTTCATTATCCAATACTGGTGCCTCTTCACGGGCTTTTATAGTCTCATTAGAGACTTCCATTATTTTAAAGAGAGTAGATTTTATCATAACCTCTTTTAGAGCATTCTATGCCTCTTTGGGAGGATCCTTTTCAGGAGTGTTAAGTGTATCTTTAGTAGGATTTGAAGATAATTGTACATTTCTCCTATTCCGTGCAGCTATATCCTTTGAACCTATAAGTCTACCACACTTCTAGCATATTATAGACTCTTTTGTTGCCATTTTCTAACTTTGTCCTGCAGGGACATTAATTCTAGAAGGTGCATTCATAGCTAGCACATGTGACTTAGTTACCTTTGTTGCATTGTTAAACGCATCAGGCAATCTATTTGCAATTTCTTGGAAGTGCACAATTCTACATGCTTCATTTTCACATTGTGAGGTACATGGGTCCAGATGAAACAAAGTGAAAGTATTCCACGTTAGTTCACATCATTCTTGAGGAATGGGTTGTTCTATAGGAATAATACGTTCTTCATGAACTATTTGATCTCCCCCTAATGGTGAAAATTTTGTTTCATCGAATTGACAATTAGCAAAATGAGCAATAAAAACAACATCTCCTGTCATTGGTTCTAAGAAGCAAATAATCGAAGAAGAGTCATAACCCGCATAGATTCCCAACCTACGTTGTGGTCCCATCGTAGTACGCTAAAGGAGTGGGATAGGAACTAGGACTGCGTAACCAAACTTACATAAATAGAAGATATTAGGTTGATGTCCCAATATAAGTTGTGTAAGGGAGTATTAATGGTAGCTGTGGGTTGAACTTTAACGAGCATTGATGCATGTAACACAATATGTCCCCAAGCAGTAACTGGTAATTTGGAGTGCATCAGTATAGTCCTAGAAATAAGTTGAATGTGCTTAATCAGGGATTCAGCTAAGCCATTTTGGATATGGATGTGAGGGACAAGATGTTCAATAACAATGCCAAGAGATGAACAGTAGTCATCGAAGGCTTGTGATGTAAACTTGCCCGTATTGTCAAGTCGCATAGACTTAATAGGATGATCAGGGAAGTGGGCCCTAAGTTTAATGATTTGGCTCAATAGGTGGGCAAAGGCTATATTCCTAGTTGAAAGTAGGCAAACATCTGACCAACAGGTGGAAGTATCAATCAAAACCATAAAATGCCTAAAAGGCCCACTAGGTGGATTTATCGATCCATAGATGCCTCCTTGTACCGTTTGCAGAAAAGATGGGGATTCTAATGCAATTTTAGCAAAGGGAGGTTGAGTGATTAGTTTTCCTCGTGAACATGGGATACATAGATACCTAGTAGATATGGTCAATCTATGGTTTTCTAAGGAGTGGCTAATAGAGTTATCAACAACTTTCTTTAACATGGTAACTCAATGGTATCCTATCCTATCATGCCAAAGCCATAAAGTCTGAGGGTTGCTAAGCTTCGGGTTCAGTTGTATCGTTTTGCTCAAAATCAAATGTGATTCAATGATAGATATTATCGTATAATATTAACCTATAGAGAGTGCACTTAACAATTCTAGCATTTGCTTTTGGCTTTTAATATTAGTAACGATAAGTAATATTTTCTTGTTACCTTGATTAGCAGTCTCAATATGATATCCATTTATTCTGATGTCTTTGAAATTGAGCAAGTTTCTTCGAACACTGCTGGAGAACAATGCATCTTTAATGAATAAATGGGTTCCATTAGGTAACGTCATGTGGGCTCTTCCAGAGCCTTTAATTATTTGCACTGGTTTGATCTTGAGTTTTAAGTGTAGAATCGCGATGTAGTAATATCCCGGTAAGTACAGGGTCGAATCTACAGGGAGCTATGTATTTTAAGGTTCCTTTTTCAACTTGTACTTGCTCCAAATAAAAATTTAAAACTAACATAGTTTAAAATCAAACAAATACAAGCATCCTACTTGCCAAAATTAAATAAATTACAAACCAATGAAAAGAAAAGAAACATTCCTAAGTCTAGAAAACGTAAATCTAAAATTTCCTAAAAATAAAAACTAAAATCTCTGCAAAAAAAAAAAAACACACACACACACATAAAACCTTCCAATAAAATAAAAACTAAAATTAGAAACTCATTGAAAATAAAAACTAAATAAAGTTAGAAAAAAATTAAACTAAATTAAAAGAAAACAAAAAAGAACTTTCTTAAATTAAAAGTTAAGTTAAGAATCTACGCTTTCTAAAAACAATAAAATGCAACTAAACAAAACAACTTTCTAAATTAAGAATGAATTTACCCTAAACTATCATGCATGAAAATCTTTCTAAAAATAACAACTAAAATCTGAAACTTAAGCTTTCCTAAACTAATCTTATGAATGAATGAATGCCAATCTAAAACTAAACTTTCCTAAAGTAATGTATGATGTATGAATGATGAAAATGCAAATAAAACAATATTAGAAGATGAATGTGAATGATAGGTGACTAGATTTACGGGAGAAATCAGATGTCCAAAAGCTTATTCAGTTTATGTTTCAGAACTGAATCTTCTTCTTTTCAATACAGAAATTTAGTCCTTAAAAAGTGATTTAATCAATTCACAAGAGCATCACACAATCACTTAAATAATGACCAACTTTCACTACAGTTTCAAAACTGTTTTTGGACTGTTTTCATTAAATTTTCAGTTCTGAATTCAGATTTAAAACAATTGGAAACATTAAGAAAAACATGTGCAAATCTAATTTAGAAGAAATGATCCAACATGTGACCCAATTGAGAATATTTTCTACACAAAAAAGAAAACATAAAATCTAGATGTTTTTCAATTCAGAATTGTGGAATTGTTAAAATTGAAAATCTGATTTTTAAACTTGTCATGATCATCACCATTAAACATGATTGAAAAGTGAAATATGCATGAATCTAATGCAACCTACGGCAGTAAATAATTTAAAAGAAAAAATTATGCAAGAACATAAAGCGCGCAAGAAAATAAAATAAAAAGTGCAGAAATTCAAATAAAGGTGTAGAAATTTAAAAGTGCAAAAATTTGAGATTAAAATTGCAGTAAAATAAAAAAAATATTGCAGGAAGTTAAAGGCGGTAGATTGCTCTTTTCAATTCCTTATCGTAATTTTTGCTCAACAAGATTAGAAGTATTGTGCTAAGGTCTTATTATTCATCTTGGGTAGTCAATCCAAGTGAGAATAACAAATCTCCATTCAATGTATAAATAAATTTCAGAATTGGCCTCTAATCTTTTTTCACTCAAACCTCTTTAACTCCATCTTGCATTGCCTCCAAACATACAATGTATCCAAAGAGACAAAGTATATTGAAAAGGATACTATGATGGGTTACTAGTTGTGATTCCAATTCTATCCCAATATTTAAACAAGAATGAAAATTAACCCAATCACAAACAAGACTAAAATTATGAACACCACAAAATCAAAGACAAGAACAATTGAAAAGAAACAAATTTTACTAGCATGAAATTATTTTACAAAAGATTGAAAATAAAAAGCAAACAATTACATACTAGGATGGATGAGAATTTCTCCTTCTAGTTGACACTTCAAGGTTGGTGGTGTGGCTTTAGAGCTAAGCCTCCTTAATGACTTAAGATGTATAGAACAAAAGAGGGAGAAATGGATGTAGAAATCTAGAGGTGGGAGTTGGGTAATTCTTCCATGAAGGATATGACAGAGGGATGCTCTATTTATACTGTTTCAAGTCCTACTCCTTCTCAAACTTTAAAATCTTAAAAATAATAAAAAAAATGAAAGAAAAAGGGTCCCAAACAATGCTTTGGATGTGACATATCTTTTGGGAATCTTTTTTTATTTTTTTTCTTTTCTTTCCTTCACTACAACAATTAACAATTTTAGCTACGAATAATTTCATCGCCAAAAAATCATAAAACGTCGGCCAAAAATTTTTCCGACAAAACATAAAACTTCGGTAAAAAATTGTTAGCGAAAATCATTGCCGTCGAAAAAAATTTTGTCGTGGAAAAAAATTTTCACTGATGTTATAATCGATATTTACCGACGAAAAATACCGTCGGTGACAAATATTATCGACGTAATCCTTACCGTCGTCGAAAACAAAAATTTCACCACTGTTATATATACCCATTTACCGACGTTTTTACACATCGAAAACAACTATTTTCGACGAAAAAAATTTCGTCGTTGAAAATTTATCACCGACGTTAAAATATTACATTTAGCGATGTAAATAACGTCGGAAAATATTATTACCAACGAAAATATTTCGGTGTAGAAAATATTTTCATCGACGTTATAGAATACATTTACCGATGTAATTAACGTCGGAAAAAATTATTGCGGACGAAAACATTTCATCGTCGAAATTAATGCTTACCGACGTTAAGATTGACATTATTGACGTAATTAACATCGGAAAAAAGAATTACCGATGAAAATGGTTTCGTCGTCGAAAATAATGCTTACCGATGTTAAAATTTTAATTATTTGCAAATTTAATTTACAGTTACCGATGTTCTAGAGACGTCGCAGAAAACAGGAAAATTTTAAAATCGAAATTTGCAGACGTTAATAGGTCGTCGATAAAGTAATCTGAATTTTTTTAATTTTTTGTTTTTCATTTACCAACGTTTTATAATGTCGGTAAATTCAACTCTTATTCTAGTTTTTCTTTTCTCCATTTTTATCGATGACGCAGAAACATCGGTAAGCTATCCATATGTCAAAACTTATTTTATTTTTACCGACGATAGTAAACGTCAGTAATTATATATTTTTAAAAAAATGGAAATTAGAATTGACTTTTGCCGACATTTTGTTTTTTCGTCGACAATAATTTTTTTTAAAAATGTACTCACTGTTTTTTCATTATAATCTTCCAATAAACCTTTTTATACCTGTATCAAATGTAAAGCTATTCATGCACCTGTATTTAACAAAAAGAAATCCATCCATACAAGAATTACTAAATAAACAAACAAATATCACCATTTCTCATCAAATCATTCATCTCATTTAGCAAATATTACAATAATACAGTCCCATATAAATATTCAATATACAAATACAGATTGACTAAATTGAAAAAACAAAAGTCCTCCATGTCTGCAACCGAACTGAACCGAACTCGTCCATCAATCTGTAATGACAAAAATAACATTAGAACTTTTTCAATGAATTAAAAAATTACAAATGTAACATCATTGAATACAATAAAATGAGAGATAAATGATATTAGATAAAGGCATGGAAATGGATACCTTTTGACCTTTTTTTTTAATAAAAGAAAAAAATAAACTCTTTATTTTCTGCACCACTAGCATTACTATATATAAATATGTTCTGCAAGATGATTATGCAGATAGAGAGGAAAATTATTCGAATTTTTTTTTTCTCCTTTCCTTTCTTTAGGCCACTATTCTAATGTTCATTACCCAAAAAAAAAAATGTATACAGTCAACCAACACCATTCAAAGATAGAACTCAATTGATGTTAATTAAATTCCAGAAACTTCATTGAAATATATATGATTGAAAATACCCGCGTGATTGCCAATAGTGAAAAATAGAAAGAAATGAAGACGCATATACAAGGCTCATTATCATATTCCAAATCTAAGTTAGTGTCATCTATAGACATCTGAAGGGAAATAAACAATGTCAATGGTACCCAAGTGAACGGAGAATGATGTGAAGCAATCTACACTAGACGAAATCAAAATTCCTGCCACCTCTCTAAGACCCTTAAAAGACTCCAAATAATCTCAAGGGCACGCTTGTGTAATATCCATTTTTTGTGGAAGTGCAAAGTAGAAAATTGTTTGCTTTTCTGCAATCATCCTTTATGTAGAATGATTTCCTCACACACGTGCGCATGCACACACACACACAAAACAAGGTTTTTCTGATAATGCCATGAAAAACCTAAATTTAACTCAAATCAGATAACCTCAAATCATGTTGGGCTCACCATATAGTCCTCTATGGAACAATATAGTTGTGAGCTTCTTCCTTTAAACAATTTTTACCCACCGTCCTCTATATGTCTCCATGGTTGTAAACTTGTTCTCCTTTCCTCATTCAATTCTAACAATTCTTACCCAAAAAAAAAAAAACAATCACCATAATAGGACCCTCTACCATAAGGGGTCTGTCCATGAGCCTCCTCTTGGTCTTTGTCCTCCATAATATAATTCTAACAATCATCACTGTTAGCCCCTAATACATAATGCACACCATCTGTACAAGCAAACAAGAGGAAAGACAAACCATTTGTAGCCAAAAACTATATTGATTCTCAATGATCTTAAAGAGAAAAAACCATTTGTAGCCAATAACTATATTGATTCCCAATGATCTTAATCATGATATTCAAATAACACCATGTGGAATGATCATTTCCCATTAATAAAAGGGCATACCGTTTTTTCATCTTTCTAAATGGCAAAGGCATACCAATTTTAAGGAATGCCATATCACAAGTAGAAAACAGTGCTAATAATGAGAATATATATAGATATATATATATATATAAACTTACTTCCGTCAAAGACTAGTGCATGTTCAAAACAAGACCATTGGAACGACTATTGAAAGATCAAGCACAAGTGCACAAACCAAACTATTAAGAAAAGGTTGCCGCAATGTCAAGTAATCATCCAATTTTGAAGCAACACAATGTCATTGATCAAAGCTTCATTTTGCAAAGCTATCCAAGAAAAAAATTTAGAATAGCAACATCCAGTCGATAAAACATTGTGAGAACTTTGTGAGAGGCCTATTTTTCAAAGTTTGCATTTGAGAATATTTGACATCAATTGAAGAGATGCATGCCATAAAATAAGATAAATAAAAATAAAATAACAGATTTCACCATCCCAAAAGGTTGTCCCATTGCAAGTGATAAGCTTCATTGTGCAAACACCATACAAAAAAAATGTTAGGATGGTAGCACCTGGTTAAAAAATATCCATGGGTTGAGAGATTTCAATGAAATTATGAAAACATTGTGAGAGGCCTATTGTTTAAACTTCAAATACTTCATTAAAAATCTTCAACGAGGATATGCAAATAAGAATAAACAAATGTCACCATCTCAAGGAAGAGAGCAAATAAGTTTATCGTGCATGAAATCCATAATACTAAAGATAGAAGAAAGTATCGGTATTATTGACTTTACACCCACCAAACAGAAGCCCATGAATGTTTAGCACTTGCCATCTCCTAGGAGTAATCACTGCAGTAGCTATGCCATCACCAAGAGAATATTATACTAACCAAGGGGTCGCATCATGCCCTGTAGTAGCTATGCCATCACCAGCAGAACTGGTCCCTCTAGAGATGTTGAAGCAGATTGTTGGATCTATCCCTGCCACAGCTGCCAGCTGTTGAACGAGGGCCTCGAGTGCAACTGTCCTCCTGTCCTGCTCAGCCTGCCACCTGTCCTGCTCAGCCTGCCTCCTAGCCTGCTCAGCTAGCTACTCGCGTAGGGCGATCACCTCAAGATGCTGTGCTCGAGACTGTGGGGAAGATGAAGAGGTCCTCGTGTATATACCATACCCATTCAAATAACCCGACCTCTTCCCAAGCACATCAACAGCAATTTGTTCCTTAGTCATCGGAGCAGTGATAGAGGGCTGTGACTGCTCCTCAGTCCGCTGCACCAAGGCCTCTTGCCATTTAATTCAATAAGGGATTTAGAATGCTTCTAACATAATTATTGATCAAAATTGAATTGAAGAGCAAACATACATATCTCTGTTGAGCCACGTCATTTACCTATGAATTACTCTTTTGCCTATAATGGGTGTTGTGGAAACACTGAATAATAGGAGGCACCTGACCAGCATTTTTTGCCATCTGTCATTTGAAATTAACTTGTATTAGACATGAACCTACATATTGATAAATTAATAAACTTAATCAAGTTTGTTCATATGAATATAATTAGTACCATCAGAGACATCTTCGATGCAAATGACCTGGAGCCATTAGTATGATTATATGGTAGTTTGGCTCGACTTTCTTGAGCCTTTTTCGACTTCGCCTACATAGAAGAGTAATAATACAATAGCTCTTTTTCATTGAATCATACCTAATAAAATTACGTTGCAATATAATTAACTATTGTAGACAACATCCAAATGTTATCCTCCACTGTGGTGATTCCCAACATTGCGAGATCATCAACTGTTAGTCGGCTGGATCACAGCCATCCGCTGAGTGGTCCTGGGGTCAGGGAACTCCCTGTTCCAACAGCTCGAGATAATGGCTATGCAGCTCATATTTCCAACTCCTGTACAAAATCCTGCACTGGCGATCAATGTCCACCCTGAGCTGCATATCACCCTCGTAGTCCCCAATATCAAATACTTGCTACAATTAAGAGAGAGCTATATAACGATTAGTAATAATAAAATATAATCCATACCTTCTACTAATGAGTACAACTATGATCAATTTGGTTGATAATTCTCATTATAGTTTACCTGAACTAATCCAATGACCGCAAGCTTGATCGCACTATCAAGCTTCTTCCAGCCATGAGGTTAGACTAGGGCCATCTCTTTAATGGCTAACCCAAGATAGTTAACCAATGATGGTGCATGTTCCTCCTCTAGCCTATGACTCGAACTGGGGATCGGAACTGGGATGTTATGACCCAACTCTTTCCTCAGCTTTGCCGCATTTTTCCCTCTCGTAACCCCCCTTACACGGCTCTGAACCTCTGAGAATAGGGCTGTTGCTGTTAAGAGGACAGTGCTAAATGAGTTAGTAAACAGAAAACATTAAATTGAAGTGAATCCAAGATTTTAAGAGGTCATAATTTTCTCACCAACACTGCTAGCAAATGTATGAGGACTCGGCGGAGTCAGGGATGGTGGAGATACCCTCGGCAATGGCTGTGTGGTAGGAGGCTGGGTCAATGAGGGCTGTGTGGTAGACGGCTGCAATGGTACATCCTGTGTAATCAGTGGCTGTATCGGCAACTGAGGCTGTGTCGCAGCCTCGGGTGTGCTCTCTGCACAAGCTAACCCAAGTGCAGCTGTGATACTCCAAGCACACCTAACCCTCTTCTGCCGAGGCATATCTGCAACCTAACTTAGAGCAAAGTAACAAGGAAAATAAATATTTATTAGCCCAAATCAATAATATTAGTAAAGTAAATGTCAACAATTTACATTCCATGGATATGAAAATCATTTTATCATGGGTGTTACTATCAAAAACTAATATTTTAAATCGCATGTCATAGACATTCACATAAAGATTACCTCATCCGATTTTGACGAAAATGTCTCGTCATCTACGTCATCATCCTTGTGGGGGACTGTAGTTCTCATTGTTATCATTCCCATTAACCATTTTCTTTTTGTTCCCATTTGTCCCTTTAGCCGAACCAAATATAGCACGTGCAGTCGACGGGAGCCCTAGAGAAACAAGTTTATCTGCATTCTGCTTAATTGTCCTTTTTTTCTTTAATAAATAAGTGAATGCTTGTACATGACGGGACAGCTCTCTTGGTTTGACCCATTTTTTCCCTCCGTTTGCCATCGTTTGCAACTATAATATATATAAATAAGCATAAAACGTATAATAAATGAAATGTTTTATCCATATATGAACAAATCACAAGAGAAAATGAACTTTCAGAAAATGTCATTTTGTAAGGTAAGATCTTTATTAATTTACATAATCATTATATGTGCAAAACTTGAATCACACACTACATGTCATATTCCATGTCAGAGTCAAACTGACTAAGTACATCATTAACTTCTTCATCTTCATACTCCACCAATGTTTCATCCTCGTCTTGGCCCTCCTCGTCTTCTGACTCATCACTGAGAACAATCTCAGGATCTATATCATCCCTAGAGTATTGGACATTAGTATCATCAAGAAGGATTGGGTCAAGGAGGATTGGGACAACATATGTCGTTTGGTCCTGCTGAAATGCATCATTACATGCATCATCATCGACATCATCATCCCGCTCAGTAGGTACATCCCATACTCCTCAATGCTTGACCCGTTCTACAACTCTCCAATTTTTTCCTCTAATGGTGTCATTGACGTAGAAGACTTGTGTCACCTGACTTGGTAGTACAAATGGATCATCCTTACACCAACGGCCCGTTATATCAATGCTTGTAACATGTTCTTCAATATTTATCTTGTGCTTGGTGCTAGTGTTGTACCATTCACATTCAAATAATACCACTCTACCCCCGTGCAAATAGGATAACTCCCAAATTTTGTGGATGTATCCATAATAGTCATGTTTCTCTCCTTCGTATTCCCCATTCATAACCAAACCACTACTCTGACTTCTACGACAATTCTCACGGTCTTTAGTGTGATATCGGACACCATGACTATCACACCCTTGATATAGATTCACTAGTGATCTAGGCCCATTTGCTAATGACCAAATCTCCTCAGTAGCTTCAGGTGACCCAGTAGTTCGTAATTGGTTCATAGATAAGCACATTAAGACAAATATATTACGCTATTGTAATTTGAAGTGTAATCCAATAATATATAGCAATTAAAATGATAATATTTTATATGTCTTACATGTTGTTTGAACCAATTGGCAAATTCTTTTCGCTGTACATGCTCGATTTCTCCACTGTGCCGATTTTGTACTAAATTCTTGTGGACCCTACTCAAGGCAGCTTTTAGTGAATAATTAAAAGTAGAGAATAAATCAAACAATTAACAAGCAATGCATAAATATAGTTAGATTGAAGCACGTACTGTAGATACGGCTCCACCTCAGGGGTATTATTCAGCACAAACCAATGAGCCATGTCATGCTCTTCCTGCGAAGGATCATGTGCCCTTGCCATCAGCCCGATTAGACTGACAATTTGTCTAAATACTGATATCCCCGGGCCACGTTCGCAGCCATCATCATAGCATTCAACTCGATTAATCTGCCTTAAATACATTGAACAAAAAATAAGACACTCTTTGACAATGTAAGCCTCGGCGATCGAACCTTCTGGCCGAGCTCGGTTGTGAACGTACCCTTTTAGGGTCTTCAGAAACCTTTAAACAACCAATGATATCATTTATGATTTTCAATGCAAGGCAATTGCAATAATAAATGAACAATTCATCAATGGTCATTAGCTATTACCTTTCTATCAGGTACATCCACCAATATTGCACCGGTCCACCAAGCATGGCCTCGCGCAGTAAGTGAACCAATAGATAAACCATTACATCAAAGAAAGCAGGAGGAAAAATCCTCTCCAACTTGCACAATATTAAAACAATATGCTCCTCTAATTTTTCAAATCATCGTGTCTCTGTGTTTTCGAGCAGAGGTCTTGGAAAAAAGAGCCTAACTCAAACAATGTTTTACAAATATCCTTATTCAGAAAGCCACGCATATCAATAGGAAGGATGCGTTGGATAAGGATATGGCAATCATGGCTCTTTAAATCAGATAAATTAGCATTTTTGGAGGTTACACACCTCGAGAGATTCGCCGCATAGCCGTCTGGATATTTAATCAACTTCAAGAATTCATAAAAGGCATCTCTCTGTTTTGATTCCAAAGTGTAAGAGGCATGCGGCTTCAAGCTAGATCCATTGCCCCTCTCCACTAGATGCAACTCTAGCCTGATGCCCATATTTTTCAAATCCTTACGCGCTTTCTCCATATCCTTGGTTTTGCCCTTTATGCCCACAATTGTTCCAACCAAAGCTACACAAATATTCTTCTCAGTGTGCATAGGATCAAGGTTGTGCTGAAGCCTTTTGCACTTCCAGTAGGGCCATTCATATAGGATGCTTTTCTTTGTCCAATTCAGTTCTCCAGAGTGACGCGATCTTTTCTTATTCTTGCTAAACTGGACCAGCGTTAGTTCTTTTAGCTGGTCTAATACCTTTTGCACCAGTAAATCCAAAGAATTTTTTTCATACTCAGGCTGACCGTTGAAGACCTTGCTTCTACGCCATTGGTGGTTCAGTTCCAAGTATTTTCGATGGACAATATACCTAATCTTATCTTTCAACTTCACCCCCAACGAGCTGTCGTTACATGAGGGGCAAGCGTTATATCCTTTTGTGCTCTACCCAGACAAGTTGCCAAACGCAGGAAAGTCATTTATAGTCCACATCACAGCCGCATGCATCTGAAAGGTCTGTTTAGTGGAGGCATCAAAAGTGGATACACCATTATCCCACAACTCCTTCAACTCATCAACCAAGGGCCTCAGATATACATCGATCTCATTTCCCAGTGAGCTTGGTCCGAGAATAAGTAATGACATCATAAAAAATGGCTCCTTCATGCACATCCATGGTGGCAAATTATAAGGCATAAGTATGACAGGCCACATGCTATAAGAGGTGCTCAAGTTACCAAAAGGGTTGAATCCATCAGTAGCTAACCCCAACCTCACATTACGTGTCTCTCGAGCAAACTCTGGATATTTCTTATCAAATTCTTTCCATTCCACGGAGTCAGCCGGATGCCTCGCTATCCCCTCATTAACACGCTTCTCACTATGCCATCTCATATCTGTGGCTGTCTTCCTTGACATATACAATCTGCGCAACCTCGGTGTCAATGGGAAGTAACGGAGCACCTTATGAGGGATCTTCTTTCACATGCCATCATTGACCTTGTACCTAGGCTCTTGACATTCTGGACATTTATCAATTGAGCATTTTCCTTCCAATACAACACACAATCATGTTTGCAGGCATCTATATTCTTGTACCCCATGCCCAAGTCATGTAATAATTTCTTCGCCTCGTAAATTGAGGCTGGCACCACATGACCATCGGGTAAGAAGTCCTTAAAAATCTGCAAGACCTTGTTGAATGACTTATTGCTACACCCACTTTCGACCTTCACATGCAATATCCTGATAACAAGCGCTAACAGAGCATCTGAGCTCTTGCATCCTGGGTACAAACCACGCTAGGAAGCTTGCAACAATCTTTCAAAATCTTGCACATCATCCCTCTCTTGAGTATCTTCCTATAGGTAAGTTCCCCTACGATGGTCCTCTATCAACTCATCGTATTCATCCTGATTCTCTTCCGATTAATCCTCGCTCTCATCTGCATCATTGGGTTGAACTATAGATTCCCTGTGAGCTATCCACCGTTGGTATGAGACCATCATTCCATAAATGTGCAAATGACTTCTCACGATCCCATAGTCATGCCTCCGATGGTTACAACAATCATTACATGGGCACCTAATGACCACTGCCCCATTCGAATTCGCCTTTGCAAAATCAATAAATGAGTTCACCCCGGCAATGTACTCCGTACTAAATCGGTTTTGATAGTGTAATATCCAACTCTTGTCCATATCTGACCCAATCACAAGCAATTAGAAATATTTAGAACAAAACTCTCAGTTTAAGAAATAGAAAGATGCTGTCCCCGGACACTTTAAGAACTCCGAACTAAAAGCTTATATGTCAGGACAAAACCCAACAACTTTTCCTGTTCTGTCAGTTTTCTTTTAACACAATGATCAAATGTAACCTTGTTCTGTAAAGCATTTTTATTCAACTTTAAGAGGACATTGGATAGTAAATTCAATCAAGGCTTTCAATTGTTTAAGAAGTGGTGAGATGAGAAAGGGTTCTGAATGAGCAGTGTGAAGAAGAAAGAGAGATGGACACAGAAGACGGTGTTACCATCAAAATCACTACGATAAGAAAACCCACCTGCATACAGAGCCACTCATCACGACCCACAGTACCCATCACTCTTAAACTAAACACTTCCCAATCAACCTAATAGCCTCATGGCCTGTCTTTCCATTAGCCAGTCACCTTACTGCAACCATTCCACTACCCATACCCTTTATATCACCATTTGTTTGCCTATACACTAATCAAACACCACACGCCCCTAGCCATTACTCACCATCACTGGTCAAACCTCCAAACATCTTCTCGTCACTTTAATACACGTGCAATGCATTCAACCCGTGGTCTATTAGCCCCACTTGTTAGTCAACCCAATCACAACCATCATCAACGGCCACAACAGCTCTCTTCCTCTCACCATTTCCTTAGTCATCTTCTCCACACCCAACACACCCATCTTCTTCTTTATCACATACACCACAAACCAACAAACCACCTCCATTCACTAACCTTCACAAATCCAATCAACAAACACTTTGACACCCAAGCTACCTTATAGAACATCTTCCTAGTTGTCTTCCCCAAACCCAACACACCTATCTTCTTCTTCGTCACACACACCACAAACCAACAAATCACCTCCATTCACCAATATTCACAAATCCAATCAACAAACTCTTTGATTCCCAAGTTACCTTATAGAACAAAGCCCCATACCTGCAACAGGCCCATTTCAAAGACCACCTTCTCCATATCCATCATCATTCCACTCCCTCTGCCTCATCACTGTTTTTGCCAATACCCAAATAAACAAGCCACCCTTTCTTCTCCCCTTCTCTCTCACATTCCTACCTCCATTCAACCCATAGAAACCCCCCACTCAAACATTCTCACATAGAGAAACACATCCTTTCTTTCCTCCGTCACTTCCATCCCCACAGCACCCATTCACAAATTGCATTTACTTGTCTCTCCCTCTCTGCCAGCTCTTGCACAATCTAAGCATCCTCCTACTAATCCAACAGAATTTGCTCTGTTTCCACCAACCAACGTGCTCACCTAATAACTTCCCAGATCACCCAATCATCAGCACCCCTTACTCACCAGAAGGGCAATATTGGAAACTAAAAAAAAGAAATACAAATACTTGCTGGTGGGAAAGATTTCTTACCGGATGTCCTAATTTGCAGTTTTTTTGGAAAACTTGAGGCCTATTTTGAAATGTGTTTTTAATTTAGTCTGTTTTGAAATGTCGCAAAGGATCGAAAGCAACCAATCAATCAGAAGAAGAAGCTAAAAAAAAAACCCAACAACACCTCATAGGCAATTCCACAAACATTAACTGGGCAATCAAATTTCATTTCTATTTATCTGAATTGATTCGTGCACGAGGAAGCTTGGATAGATATCTTATACCTGATAGCGTTGGATCGGCCACGGAGCTCGGGAGGAAGCTTGCGATTGTTAACGGCATCGATAACAGCGGATAGATGGTAAGAGATCTTCGTCCCGGGTTTGGACGCTTCAGGAGGAGGAGAACGATTGGATGAAGCCCATCTTGGCTTGATCCAGAGAGAGAGAACCCAGTGACCGAGAGTTCAGAGATCGGAGAGAGCGAGTGAACCAGCGAGAGAACCCAGCGACCAGAGCAGATCGGGAAAGAGAGAACCGAGCGAGCCCAAGAGAGCAAGCGAGCCAGCGGAGAATCCAAGGACCAGAGCAGATTGGGAGATAGAGAACCCTACGAGCCGGAGAGATCGAGTAAAAGGGGAAAACACTGCGAGCCAGCGGAGCAAAGGAAAAGGGGAAAGAAGACGGGGCGGACGAAGGAAAAGGGGAAAGAGAGGGGCGCGAAAATCAAAAATTTTTGGACTATTACCGACGATATATTTTCGTCGTCAAAACAAAATTTCGTTGGTAAAAAGATTACCGACATCTCTATTTTACCAACGAAAATATACGTCGGTCAAAATTATTTTTTAAAAAGCACAAAAAATATTTAATTTACCGACGCATAATTTTTGTCGGTGAAAATAACTTGTAATGACGTTTTTAATAAACGTTGGAAAAATTCTCTATATTTCCTGACGTTTGAACTAAACGTCGGCAAAATTTAAATTTAGTGACGTTTTCGAATAAATCATCGCTAAAAATTTGTTATTTACCGGTGAAAAAAAATTTCGTCAGTAAAAGGTAGTGTTTTTACTGACGAAAACGTTGGTAAAACTAAATTTTACTCACGAATATTTTTTTTCGTCGGTAAAAAGTATCCTTTAGTGACGAAATTTTGAAAACGTCGATAATGAACGTCGCCAAAACTGTAAATTGTTGTAGTGCTTGCTTACTTTGTTTGAAATTCCCTTTTGGATGCTTCTTTCCTTCTTTGTCTTGGACACCTTGCATTGAGATCTTTTGAAAGATAATTTAGGGATTAGAATCCTCTCTTGAAATCAAACTTGGCCCACATGAGGTGTAGAACTTCCCCTTTTATCTCTTTGCATTGTCAACTTTCCTTTTTTGGAAAGTTCTCCTTGTTGGCTCCAAACTTAAAGAGATCTCTAGAAAATTCTCCCTTGATTTTTTTTCCTTTAGTTTTTCAACCAAAATCTGATCCAAAATCCTCTTTTGGATGTGGAATGCTTGCTTGGATATCTTTTTCATTTTTTTTTCAATTAAATTTTTCCTTCTCCAGAAAGAACTCTTATGTGGCTTTCTTTGTCCATCTTTGATGAGATATTATTCAAAATCTCTTAAAAATGTGTAACAAATAAATGGACTCCATCTTGGATGTTTTACATGTGTACCCACATATGTGCATGTGTGTCTGGGACCATGAAGCCGACTTTTTGCAATTTTCTTCCAATTTCTTTTTTTCTTTTCAATTGTTCTCTCTTTTCTCTTGAAAATCAATTCCTTGCCCCAATTCTTTATAAATGGGACCCATATCATCAATTTCCTGTAAAACAAATGTGAATTCATGTGACAAGATAATTTTACCCCTAGATCACAAATGTAGGAATGCTAACCCATCTCTCATGAAATGACAATGAAAATGCACACCATTTTTCATAATTTTATATGAATGTACTAATGATGATGAAAATTGAATTTAATTCATGAGAAAACTAAATATTCACAAAATTTTCCAAAAATAGATTTTCCAAAAATGGCAGGTTTCATTAATGTATGTAAAAAGTGTGATTTTTAAACAATTATGCAGAGATATACTAAAATGAATTTAAGCTACTTGAAACCACTAGATCACACTAAATGAGGCTCTTTTAAGTCAATAAGTCCTTAAAATGGTCCAAAAGATGTATGAAAATATGTAGTTTTAGGAACTTATCACACCCACAACCCGCGTTTTGCTAGTCCCTAGCAAAAAATGCGATAAAGTATGAGGAATTCATCATAATCTAATCTAACCTAAAGCTAATTGAGTGCAAGAAAAATGAACATGAATGCAACATCACTTTCGCTAGCACTCTCGACTGCATTTAGAGTATGTAGTAAGCTCTTAAACCCCTTGGTTCCTTTTAGTGAACGAGTTGTGTCTCGCGAGGGTTTGTAGTGAATATAACCACAAATTCTTTTTTTTAAAGGAAAATAAACAAAACAAACAAAAGTAAAGGAGAAAAGAAATTTCCAAAAAGAATATTCACTCATATCGGATATTTTCGAAACCTGGAATAATTACACTTTCAAACTTTTCAAAGTCCAGTCCACAATTCTATTCTGAAAAGCTTTCTCAAATTCAAACCAACTTATGTGCATAGTGGGAAATTGTATACATCAAAAACCTATTTCAAATATTCCACAATAATACCATAAAAATAGAATTTTTCCTTCAAATAGTCTGATCCCCTAAAATTTATCAAAAAGAAATTTCCTCTTGAAGTTACTAAGATAGCTGCCACTTTATTATTTACTTCAATAGGCCTCTTTTTTTTCTCATAATCTTTTTCCCATGCGAGAGTTTCCAAGTTCATATGATATAAGAAAAGTTAGAATCCAGAGAGCAAATCTAGTCCCTATCCTTCCCTATACATACTTCCTTGCAAACTCTTACGGACACTCTTACTATCTTACTTTTTCCAACGTAGAAATTTCCAAGTTCATATGATATAGCAAAAGTTGGGAGCGAAGGAGTAAACTTAGTCCTTATGCTTTTCCGCACATATCCCTTTAACATTTTTAAGGACTCTCGTTGGGCCATAATTCATTTTTCTTTTTTTTTTTCTGTGACTGTGCAATGTTTAGGTATCTTAAGCTTTCTAATTAACTCATGTAGTGAGCATTAGGCCAATGACTCCCAAACCAGATGGCTTTAGGGCACTAGGTATGACAATACCCCTATGGGCTTACAAGCTCGAGTTAAAAAGGCTACGAACCCAAACTAGTCACAAACTGCTCATTAAATGCTCTTTTTTTCACTCTTTTTTTTTTCAAATCGAAAGTAAATACTAGGTGGCAATTATCATTTCACTCGAATTAATTCATCTTGGCTCTAATATATACAATTCACCAAAAATGAATCAGGAAACAAAATTATTCTACAAACTAAATTTCAAGTTCACATTTTATTCTCCAGAAAAATTCCATAAAAAAACAGCAATAAAGCTTCCTATCCAAAATGTCAAAAAATGTATACGTGTTTATATGTGAAAAACAAGTTTTGGTAATCTTTTGATAGGTTTCCTCCTTTTGAAAATGCAAACTTTCCTTTTACTTCCTTCCAAAAGTATCAAAATTCCAGATTTCTATATATCTTCAAATCGCTTCAATTCCTTTGAAAACTTTCTTTTCTAAAATGAAAAATAAATGCTAACAAAAAAAAAGGTCCTAATTTTTTGTTTAAAAAAATAAAATGATTAAAAATTGACTAAAATGATAAAAGTGACAGAAAAATCAAAAAATTTTTATCTAAAATTGGACAAACATGCTTGTTCCCACCCCCCAACCTAAGATGAACATCGTCCTCGATGTTTATACATGTAATGCAGAACTGTAAAAGTAACATGAAGAAACATAAATGTAAAGGAGGGTAGAGAAAAGAAGTCACCGAAGATGTGTCTGAGCTACTCCCTGTCCAAGGTTAGACAAAATAGAAAAACAAGAACAAAAAGACAAGAAGCGACGCTAAAAGAAAATATCTACTCTAAAAAGAAAAGAAACAAAAACCTACACTACTGGATTCGAAATCATGAGTCCACCCAGATCCCAAATGAAATTTTCCTCCACACAGTATACAAGAAGCATAGAAAGAGATGAAACCATGTCGGTAGTGGGCTCAATTAACATGAAGACTGCATTTTCTTGTACGCTATGTGAAAAATGGACCAAAAAGAAAATTTCTTCCTCTTCCCTTAAAAATGGATCTTTGAAAGATAGGAGAGGATGTAATGAGCAACTAGGTGGCCCTAGGTCCTCCCGTGCCACAAATTTCATTAGTTGAATTTCAGCATTTAGTTCAGACACGGGCTTAAAGGATTCCAAATTGTCAAGCTTGGGAGTCTGAGTGGGACCACTATTCTCCAATTCCACAAGCTTCTTTGAATAACATTGAGGGCCAAGAAATGCGGGGCAATTTCTCTAAGGGTTGGGTCATCAGATTTCATGAAGAAGTCAGTACATGATTCCAAAGATTCCAGATTATCCGACTCAGAAATCTGAAAAATGGGGTCATCCTCCCAATTGTAATCTTTCTTTTGAGGCTCATTAGGTTCATTTGCAATTTCCTCAATTGTAGGAACATCAAATTTGTGAAAGACTTCATGCCAAATTCATCAGAGGAATCTGAATCATAGAAAGAATTTATGTAAAAGGCCATAGATTCCTTTTTAATGAAGTGGAATAGCTGGTACTGAAGAAAAGTGGGGTACACAGGCTCATGTGATTCATCAATTGGTTCATGCATCGCACCATCATCTATGTCCTCATGTGCACCGTTGGTTATCCACTGTGTGTTTGTGTGATCCATATCGACAAGATCTTCAATGAATATAGGATCATCTTCAATTCCAAGGGTGGCATTTCGTTTTCTCATTTCAAGCCCTGTCTGATTAATCGAATCCATTTGGCTTTTCATGTGTTGTTCATTATTTTGTATGGTTTGCATGGCATTTTGTGTGAACTTAACCAATTTGGCTAAAGTATCCTCCAAAAAATTCTTCAGGGGTCGTGGTGGTTCATATGACCATTTAGGCGGTAAGGAATCATGAGGTGCATATGACCACGGAGAAGAAGGGGGTACATATGATGTATCCTATGAGGGATAATCATACAACCCGTCTAGAATAAATTCTTGGGAAGAAGAGACATGATCCATGTTGGGCCCATTATGCTAATTGTTTAGTGAGTGATCATCCTAATTTGGACTACACATGTTACCAATTTTTTTGTGGTAAAGCCATTGATTTGAATTTGATTCAGCTCGCCATTGAATTCCCACATCCATAGGAGTGAATGATTGTATGGGGTATAGGTAATCATGCGGGACGCTTATTGGTTGCTCATCTGATCTAATCATTCCATTAAACTTTTCCACAAATTCCTTATTGTAACAATGATCATAGTGATTAGCCCATTCCCATTCATAAGATCTAGTTGAACAATTTCTTTGATGTAACTTTGCAATTCTTTCTTGTTCACACAAGGCACGCCAGGACTTCGGTGGGCCATCAGTATTGATTCCATTCCCATTAGTTTGCCCATTGTTAAGTCCCCTCATGTTTGTGGATTCTCACCAATCCATTTTTTTAATCACTTGTTTTCTTTTTTTTTTTTTTTGAAAAATGATAAAAATCTAAGTTATACAAAAAACATCTAAGTAACTCTCTAAGGTTTAAAAGTTTCCTCTAGTTCTCCAATATGGTCCTATGAAATCAACTCGGCCAGGTTAGCCACCAAGAAGTGGTAGAGTCACAGATGGACCTGTTTGAAGGACCAGTTTCCTGAACAGACAAGCTGTCGTACACAACAGGGGCAAAGGCTTTCTTAGACACCGAGAAGATTAAGGACAGTGAGTAGATCACTTTTAGTGTACTTTTTTTTTCCAAAAGAAGTTATGACAAGTTGAAAATAGTAACTTTTTCCAATTTTAGAAAGTTTCTAAAAATAGCAGTGATGTGAGCTTTCTAACATTCCATGCACTTTCTTATTCCAATTAAGGGCGGTTCAACATTCTATATATGTCCTCCTATTTCTAGAAAGATGCCAAAATTAAGTCACACTCACAAAGCAATGTAAATAAGGAAAGTTAGAAAAGTTACCTTAAATGACGCTCCTCGGCAACGGCACCAAAAACTTGATCGTGAGTTCCAAGTGTAGAACTACGATATAGTAATATCGGTAAGTACGGGGTCGAATCCATAGGGAGCTATGTATTTTAAGGTTCCTTTTTCAACTTGTACCTATCCTAAATAAAAATCTAAAACTAGCCTAGTTTAAAATCGAACAAATACAAGCATCCTACTTGCAAAAATTAAATAAATTACAAACCAATGAAAAGAAAAGAAACTTTCCTAAGTCTAGAAAACCTAAATCTAAAATTTCCTAAAAAATAAAAACTAAAGTCTCTGCAAAACAAAACACACATTAGACCTTCCAATAAAATTAAAACTAAAATTAGAAACTTACTAAAATTAAAAAATAAACAAAGTTAGAAACAAATTAAACTAAATTAAAAGAAAACAAAAAAAACTTTCTTAAATTAAAAGTTAAGTTAAGAATCTAAACTTTCTAAAAACAATAAAATGCAACTAAACAAAACAACTTTCTAAATTAAGAATGAATTTATCCTAAACTATCATGCATGAAAATCTTTCTAAAAATAACAACTAAAATCTGAAACTTAAGCTTTCCTAAACTAATCTTATGAATGAATGAATGCAAATCTAAAGCTTAACTTTCCTAAAGTAATGTATGATGTATGAATGATGAAAATGCAAATAAAAAAATATTACAAGATGAATGTGAATGATAGGTGACTAGATTTACGGGAGAAATCAGATTTCCAAAAGCTTATTCAGTTTATGTTTTAGAACTGAATCTTCTTCTTTTCAATACAGAAATTCAGTCCTTAAAGAGTGATTTAAACAATTCACAAGAACATCACACAATCACTTGAATAATGACCAACTTTCACTACAGTTTCAAAACTATTTTTGGACTATTTTCATTAAATTTTCAGTTCTGAATTTAGATTTAAAAAAATTCGAAACATTAAGCAAAACATGTGCAAATCTGATTTAGAAGAAACCATCCAACATGTGACCCAATTGAGAATACTTTCTGCACAAAAAAAAGAAGAAAAGAAAAAAATCTAGACTATTTTTCAATTCAGAATTGTGGAATTGTTAAAACTGAAAATCTAATTTTTAAACTTGTCATGATCATCACCATTAAACATGATTGAAAAGTGAAATATGCATGAATCTAATGCAACCTACAACAGTAAATAATTTAAAAGAAAAAACTATGCAAGAACGTAAAGTGTGCAGGAAAATACAATAAAAAGTGCAGAAATTCAAATAAAGGTGCAGAAATTTAAAAGTGCAAAAATTTAAGATTAAAAGTGCAGTAAAATAAAAAAAATATTGCAAGAAGTCAAAGGCAATAAACAACGGAAGTCAAAGGCGGTAGATTGCTCATTTCAATTCCTTATCTTAATTTTTGCCCAAAAAGATTAGAAGTATTGTACTAAGGTCTTATTATTCATCTTGGGTTGTCAATCCAAGTGAGAATAACAAATCTTCATTCAATGTAAAAATAAATTTCAAAATTGGCCTCTAATATTTTTTCACTCAAACCTTTTTAACTCCATCTTGCATTGCCTCCAAACATACAATGTATCTAAAGAGACGAAGTATATTGAAAAGGTTACTAAGACGGGTTAATAATTGTGATTCCAATTCTATCGCAATATTTAAACAAGAATGAAGATTAACCCAATAAAAAAAGACTAAAATTATGAACACCATAAAATCAAAGACAAAGACAATTGAAAAGAAGCAAATTTTACTAGCATGAAATTATTTTACAAAAGATTGAAAAAAAAACAAACAATTACATACTAGGACGGATGAGAATTTCTTCTTCTAGTTGACACTTCAAGGTTGGTGGTGTGGCTTTAGGGCTAAGCCTCCTTGATGACTTAAGATGTAGAGAATAAGAGAGGGAGAGATGGATATAGAAATCTAGAGGTGGGAGGTGGGTAATTCTTCTATGAAAAATATGAGAGAGGGATGCCCTATTTATACTTTTTCAAGTCCTACTCCTTCTCAAACTTTAAAATGTTAAAAATAGTAAATCAAAATGAAAGAAAAAGGGTCCCAAACAATGCTTTGGACGTGACATATCTTTTGGGATTTTTTTTCTATTTTTTTTCTTTTCTTTCCTTACTTGCTTTGTTTGAAAGTCCCTCTTGGATGCTTCTTTTCTTTTTTGCCTTAGTCACCTTGCATTGAGATCTTTTGAGAGATAATTTAGGGATAAGAATCATCTTTTGGAATCAAACTTGGCCCACATGACGTGTAGAACTTCCCCTTTTATCTTTTTGCATTGTCAACTTTCCTTTTTTGGAAAGTTCTCCTTGTTGGCTCCAAACTTGAAGAGATCTTCTAAATAATTCTCCCTTGATTTTTCTCTTTAGTTTTTCAACCAAAATCTGACCCAAAATCCTATTTTGGATGTGGAATGCTTGCTTGGATATTTTTTTCATTTTTTTAATTAAATCTTTTCTTTTTCTAAAAAGACTCCTGTGTGGCTTTCCTTGTCCATCTTTGATGAGATATTCTTCAAATTCTCTTCAAAATCTCTTAAAAATGTGTAACAAATAAATGGATCCCATCTTGGATGTTTTACATGTGTACCCACACATGTGCATGTATGTGTGGGACCGTGAAGCTGACTTTTTACAATTTTTTCCTAATTTCTGTTTTTCTCTTCAATTCTTCTCTCTTTTCTCTTGAAAATCAATTCATTGCCCCAATTCTTTATAAATGGGACCCATATCATCAATTTCCTGTAAAACAAATGTGAATTCATGTGACAAGATAATTTTACCCCTAGATCACAACTGCAGGAATGCGACCTATCTCTCATGAAATGACAATGAAAATGCACACCATTTTTCATAATTTTATATGAATGAACTAATGATGATGAAAATTGAATCTAATTCATGCGAAAACTAAATATTCACAAAACTATCCAAAAATAGGTTTTTCGAAAATGGCAGGTTTCATGAATGTATGCAAAAACGTGTGATTTTTAAACAATTATGCAGAGAAATACTAAAATGAATTTAAGATGCTTGAAACCACTAGATCACACTAAATGAGGCTCTTTCAAGTTAATAAGTCCTTAAAATGGTCCAAAAGATGTATGAAAATATGCAGTTTTAAGAACTTATCATGGTCCAACTATGGTGGATACCTTTTGTAGATTGAATACAATTCTAAGAAAAACTTCTCGTTTTTCAGAATGGTGTGTGTTTTGGCACTATCTACAAGACAGTGAGTATCCCCATTATCGTGACCCATACCTTTAAACAAAAAAAAATAATAAAAGAATATAACTAAGCAATCACATGATATAAAAAATATATTCAGAAAAGTTTATCAAATTAATAAACTAAAAAATAATAAATCATCCATCATAAATATCCATGAAAATGTAAATATCTGAAAAACATCATTCTAAATATAGATTCAGCAAAAAGTAATAAAAAAAATGTGTTTGGTTTTCTAGACTATGCCAGGTGGGATTTCAATCTTAGCATTAAATGCATCATTGCTGAGAGGTTGGCCTTTCTTGCTTTTAAAAAATCTCTCGTCTCCAAGTTTATGATATCTAACTGGTAATTGTCATTTTGTAGGACTGTATCCCAATCCCAATCTTCCACACCATTTGATGCTGCAGAATAAATAGAGGCATTATATGCCCTATATTGGTCCACCACTTCTTTTGGTGAGTGACAATTGCATGACAATGCCCATTCCTTCCACATCTGTAGCCAGAATAGTGGGTAGATCTATTTGGTGGATTCTGGTTTTGATCCTAATTTTGCTTTTTCTGAGGATTAGACCACTTCTAGTGGTTTTTAAATTTTAACTTTTTTAGGGGGGGACCTTGAAATCCTCCTCGTTTGGAGGAGTTGTTTCTTTCACCTCTTTTGGAAGGATTGTTTCTCCCACACCCCCTTCCTCTACCTCTATTAGAGTTGAAATTTGCATTCGCTTCAGGTATATTGCCATAGATCTAGTTGGTCTAGAGTTATGATTTTTTATCAAGACTTTGCTATTTTGCTTAGCAATAAGGAGAGAAGAAATTAGTTCTGAGAATTTAAAGAAATGCCATGCACGGTACTATTATTGCAGGATTACATTTGACTTGTAGAAAGTGGACAACATTTTTTCTAACACTTGCTCTTCCGTAATCTTTTCCCCATACAAGCTCAACTGAGAAATAATGTTGAAAAGAGCAGAGTTGTACTCAGATACTGTTTTGGAGTCCTGAAATCTCATATTTAGTCATTTATTCTAAGTTGCTGGTAATATGATAATCTTATGGTGATCATATCTAACCTTTAAGGATTTCAAAAGACTTGCTGGTTCCTTCTCAAGGAGGTATTCGTTCTTGAGGTCATCATGTATATGATGATGCAAGAAGATAAGTGCCAACGTTTTGTTTTCCGAAGACTCTTTATTACCCTCTACTATTGTCTTTCCAAGTTTCTTGGATTGCAAGTGTAGTTTTGCATCTGAGTACTAGGATAAGTAATTGTCCCCGGTAATGTGAAGAGCTTTGAATTCAAGTTTGGCTAAATTCAACATTAAGCAAGAACTAGAATATATATATATATATGATTATTGACATGCAGAGAATGATAAAAGGTAAATAATTAACACTTTAAAACATTCATAATAAATCAAGGGGTGAGTCATTTCAAATCAAGTTAGCCAAACTTAAAATTGAAAGCATCGGATTATCAACTTTAATAATTCAAAACAATGGATTTAGGCAAGGCTTCTAGCTTGATTTGGAACTTTATGTTAGAACTTCAGGTTCTTTAATTAGAACTTCAAGTTCTATAGTTAGAACTTCATGTTCTATCAAGGCTTCAAGCTTGATAGTATGGCTATTGGTTTTATTTTTGGATCTAAATATCAAACTTTAGGTTTGATTAGGAATATAAATCTTCGAGTTCATATTGTGGATCTAAAAGCTTCTGGTTTCAGATTTTAATAGCCCACGAATCTTTTGGTTTGGATTAGAAAAGAACTTCTGGTTCGTACGGATCTACAAGTTCGTGTTAATATAAGACTTCAGGTTCTTATTTATGATCCATTCTTTCTTGATCTCCCCCTGTTAAAAGAAATGAACCATTCATCTTCAAATCCAAAAGGAAAAAATGAAAAAATTTTACGTGTATGTCTGTTAATCTAAGAAATATTGAAAAATATTGAAAAATAAAAAAAATTAATTTTACTGCTTTTAGCTTCCAATGTGTAGATCTGTTCATGAACTATTTGTAGGTTCCAATAGATCGTTGATCTGACTTTGTACAATCAAAATATGGCGATCTAAAGTTTTAAAGATGATCTGCGCTTTTGCCTATATTGTTACTAATGTTAGCGCTTGTGTCAATGTTGTGAAGTAAGGTGATGTTGTTTCTATTGTTGCTTTGTTTTCTTTTTTGCTTTGTATGTGGGTGTAAAAGCAGGTGGAAAGTTCACTTTTACTAAAGTATAAAATAAAAGAATAGACTTTTGTTACACAATGACTGTTGCACTATAGAAATAGTAAACAAGAAGGCTTTGTGCACATGAATCGAAGTGTAGAAGGAAGTAAAAAAAACAAAAAAAAAGGCGTCCCCTTCCTTACACTGGCCTAGGTGTGGGAAAAAAAAAGGAGGGAGGTCCTGTCCTATCGTGCAAGAGGGTTGAGGTGAGAAAAGAGAAGAGTTATTGTGTTGATAACGTATTGTAATGAAAGAGAGTAAAGGGAGAGAGAGAGAGATTCTTAGTAATGAGAGAGGTGTACATCATAAGGGAAGAGGAGGGTCTTATTTATAGAATAAGGTTGTTTCATCCCCAATCAAACTAATATGGCAGGACTCTAACCCTAAGTGTTTTCCTTATCTAATATGGGCCCAATGTGGGCATCCACCTATGATAATATATCTTATAACACTTACTTATTTCTTGTATTATTTTTTTTTCTCCCTATTCTCTCACTTCTCTTATTCCTCTTCACCGTCAGCAATCTCCCTCTCTCTCTCATTTCTTTCCATTCCAGTGGACAGAACCCATTTTTACTCTCCCTTTCTTTTCATTGCTGCCGGCGATATCCCGAGCCATCAGAGCATCATCTTCACATCCACACCACTCATCTTCTTCCCTATGATCTTCTCTTCCTCAAGATACCTCTCTTTAAGCCCACTTCTCTATTCTCTCTTTTCCTCATTTATCTCTTTATTTTACCATTTTCTCCTCATCCCTCACTCACCACACCTTGTCGACATAGGAAAATCCCGGTTGCTGCCGCCGGAGCTTCCTCTTCTCTCATCATCTTCCTCTCCAAGCTTCTCCTCTAGGTACGCTCTAACCTTCACCAAAGTTAGGTCTTAAAGATTTTGAGCATAGGATGTGTCTTGTATGCTCATTAGGTTCCTTCTCTTTCATTTTATAGGTGGGTTATGATTTGACTTTGAGGTTTGCTTCCTTGGAGCTTAGTGGCGCATTTTGGGAGCTAGGGCTTACACCCATTTTTCTATTTCCCATCATAAGGCAAGTGGGCATTGATCATATGGTTTATATGCTTTCAATGCTTGATTCTAACATTTTCATTATTATGATTTTGGTTTGGCCCATCTTACATGATTTTAATGAAAATGCTATTATGGTGTGTGGATTTTTGAAATGGATGAAATGAGGAATAAATGTGGATGTAATTTGGATGGAGTGGGCTAAGTCCCATTTTAATGTGTTTATAGGTGGAAGGAGAATGGAATAAAGAGGAGTGGTCCCCCCCCCCCCCCCAAAAAAAAAATATGTATGGTTAGGGGCCATTCCCTGGGGCCCTTTTGCCTTCCATCTTCCTACTTTAAACTCTATTGACTAGGGATTGATTGTGGGACCCTCCATTTGACCCAGATGAATTGGACCACCCTATTTACATTAAGTAAGAGTGATTTTTGGGTAGAATGACTCTTATGGGATGTGCGGTTTATGTATTGTACAACTTACATGGAACCCGATTGATGTGGAGATTGGACCTGTGCACCCATGTTTGTTTGATAGGACATGTAACTTCTCATCACTCGTGGTTCAAGTAGAATTGTTTGGTGCTCTAATTGTTGTCATGAATTAGAAGGATTGGTGTAACTTCTCCTTGGCCTTCAGGCATGCATTGTTTATATCGTGTGTTTGTGTGTTTCTTAGAGGTGACACCCTCTTTCATTGATTGGATCGTGTTGTGGTTTGGCGAGCAGTGTGATGCTCTAAAAGGACTATACTCGGCATGTATATGAACCCGGTTTGGGATTGAAGGATGAATTTGAGTAACTCCTTAATGATTGTACTATTGGTATGGGAATGAATGCCAACCCTTCACTTTACTTATGATATGTTGTGCGTCGAACACCACTAAGCTGTTAGTTTATCACAAGAGGGCACCTCTGTGTAGAGGCTGTGTGTGTTGTGTGGGGATCTGGGTCTTTTGGATGACTGTGCCGCTCGATATTGGTATAGTACCCTATTACTTTGGACAAGATATATATCATCCGAAGACGAATCGACACCCGTATTTGGATGGAGTCTTGGACTCTATGTTTTGGATAAGATGTGTGACATCCGAAGATAGAATGATCCACTGTATCTGGACAGGATGTGTATCATCCAAAGATGGGCTACACTTTGTAGGTTAGACAGGCGTATTCCTGAAATTCAGCTGGTGTGGGTTGTTCATTTGTGTAGTGTTGGACAGGATGTTTCCTTTCTTTCTTACTTTACTATTGTTTTTTCATGCACCGTTTGGTGTACTCTTCACATGATCATCCCTGTCTTTACTCGCTTTCTTATATTGCATATAATATAGATGATGTTTACCTACTTGCCATCACTTTTGTAGTCTGATGTTATTATCCTTGGTGCATAGGTACTGAGACCAGTTATACTGAGATGGAGGTGGAGGGTGAGGTGCTTCAAGCGCCTGAACCAACTGATGTGCCAGAGTGGGGTGCAGATGAAGGCTTTGGAACACCCACACCTGAGTGACCTAGTTTCGATTATTTTGATTACCATCTTTTGATGCTCGAGTTTTTGGATGGGCTTTATTTTGTAACTAACTACTTTTAATTACTTTGAGACTTGAATTTAAATCCAGTATCTTTTGATGTGCAAAACGCTAGCTATTAGTATAAGTGATACCAATTGCTAGAAAGTTGTGCTTCTGTAGGTATTAGTAAATTTGTTGTTATGGATTCACAGTAGTCCTATGATCCTATGTGGGACCTTGATTAGGAGCCATAGTGGTACTTTGCACGAAAAATTTCAAAATGGCCCTAATCTCACGTTAACCCGATTTCATTTTTGGGGACGTGACATAAACCTCTTTGCCCTTGTTGAATGGTGAAGAGATGACCATTAGTATAGTCTCTTCCTCTCTTAAGCATGAATCTTTGAGGCCGGAATGAAGAGGTTTCAGATATGATTGGAGTGTTCCATATGTAGTCCCTGTGCATTCAATTTCTCAAAACTACTTTTCCTTTCATTTTCTAGCACTGCTTAAGGTTCAAAAAATGCACTAGCAATGTCTTTTAAAATTTCATCATCAGAGTTTTTAAAAAGTTCCACAAAGGATTCTTATTAAGTTTGAATTTTCAGATTATAAGGTTTGAAGAAGGGGATCCTCTAAAAAAGTTTCAATGAGTACTTCCTTGTGAGGTTCAAACGAACTCTCTTGGTTGGTTTCAAAGAGTGTATTAGCTTTTTTTTTCTAAGGATTTCATCTTTGGAATTTCAGAAATAGGCAATGCATTATCTCAATGTCTCCTTAGAATAAGAATCAAAGCTCAACAAGTGTGTCCCCAGCGAGGGTTTCAATCAGATCTACCTCGCAAAACTCATCATTTACATTCCACTTGTTGGTGCAGACATTGAATATATTCAGCTCAATCATCATGTTCTCGGAAGACAATTTCATGACCTCATTCCTACAATTAATTAGTGTCTTTGATGTGGCAGGGAAGGGACGACCCAAAATAATTAGAATTTGTGAGCCTGGAATCTTAATAGGCCATGTATCTAAGAATATAAAGTCCATTAAAGAGCAAAACTTGTCAATTTGTAGAAGAACATCTTCGACTTCCCCACATGGTGTCTTGATTGATCGATTGGCTAGTTAAAGTGCCACCTTGATTGGTTTCAGTCCTCCCAACCCTAATTGTTCATACACCATGTAAGGTAGAATACTAACACTTGCTCCAAGATTGAACAATGCCTGCCCAACTCGATAGTACCCAATTATACATGTTATAGTTGGGCACCCTAGATCTTTTTATTTGGGGGGAGCGCTATGATGTATGATAGCATTTGCATTGTGACTACTTGAGGAAGCAACTTCATTCACACCCTTTGAGTTACGATGAGGTTGGGTGAAAAGATCCCTTTCTTTTTAGCTTGAAGGTTGGCATTCATTTGGCCATCTATTTTTGTCTTCAATCTTTCAGTAGCTCGTTGTCTGGTTTGGTTGAAAGCAATTTGAGGCACATATGGATTATTTTGTGGAGGGAATTTGGGTTGTTTTGGCTATTCATTGTTGGTCCATTTCCTCAATTGAAATTCAGTTGGTTCCTTCAACTAGGATTGAATGTTTCTATTGTGGTATTAGTGAAAGGCATTTTGTATTGATTCAAGGCATTAGCCTGTTCATGCAACACTTCTTGAAATGCTAGGAATTGTAGGACAATCTTTTATATGATGAGTGTCACAATCACATATATCACACACAAAATCAACAGTTGCCTTTTGAAGTTCCATGGCCTCAATTTTTTGAGTGAAACACGATATCTTAGATTTACGTCCTCTTCCTCTCTCAAAAGGTACATGCCTTCTCCCCTAGAGTTAGACATTGGTTTGGGCTCTTCATGACCATCAGTTGCATCCCAAGATTGTGCATTTTCTGCTAGGAGGTCTAAGTTATCCCTTGCTTTATCAGGATCGTTATCCATAAATTCGCTATTGCACATCATTTCAACAAATTGCTGATTTGGAGCTATCAGTCGATCATAGAAAAAACTGATGACTCTCAGTACCTCAAAGCCATGATATGGGTAGGATAAAAGTAATTCTTGAAATCTCTCCCGACTTGTGAAAAATGATTCTTTTTTCTTTTTTTTTTTTTGGAAAAGTCATGATGTGCCTCTAACCTCCTAAGCGCATTATGTTTTGTGAGGGGGGAAAATTTTTTTTAAGAATTTCCTACTTATCTCACTCTATGAATCAATTGTCCTATCTCTAAGTGAGTTGAACCATGTCATAGGCAAGAAATTTTGAAAGTAATTGTATCACTCTTGGTTTTATATCTAGTTCCCGCATTGTTTGGAAGTAACATGCACAAGGAAGTGCTCGCCCATATTGGGTTGTAAATTGTCCAACAAAGTCCTAATTGGAGGCAGGTTGTTTGAAAGTTAAGAAACCCTAGTTTCAAGTTAAAGTCCCAATCTCAGATTTTAATAGGCGACACAAATTAATTAAACTAAACTAATAAAACAATCACACAAAGACAGGCGCTCGTCAACTCCAAGTGTAGAGTTGCGATGTAGTAATAATACTGGTGAGACTAGGTCAATCCACAGAGAGCAATGTTTGAAAGAAGTTTTTAACTTGTCACCTGCCTAAATAAAAACTCTAAAACTATCCTAATTTAATATCTAACAAATACACACATTCCAAATTTAACATTTCCTAAATTAAAATTCCTAATTCTAAAACTTCCTAAAAATAAAATTAAAAAAATTCTGTGAAAGAAAACACACATTAGAACTTCCAATAAAACAAAGCCTAAAATTAGAAACTCACTAAAAAGAAAACTAAACAATGTTAGAAATTAAATAAACATAAGTGAAAGAAAACAAAAACTTTTCTAAGTTAGAAACTAAGTTAGGTTAAGAATCTACGATTTCTAAAAACAAAAGATTTCTAAATCCTATTCAAATTAGAAAGACTTTAATTTTAGAAAGAAATTTAAATGACAGCCTAAAATCAAGTTAGTGATCTTCTAAAGGTAAACACTTTCTAAAAATAACAACATACATTACAACTATTCAATAGCTTTCTAAATTAGAATGAATCTATCCTAAATTATCACACATGAGAATCTTTCTAAAAGAAAAAAAAACAAAAGTCTGAAAATAAACTTTCCTAAGTCAAATTCCTAAATTAAAGTTAGCAATTAATTTTAAAATTAGAAAGTGAGAAAACAAATTAACAATGTTATGCATGCCATGAAAACAACTAATGAAAACTTTCCTAATATGAGATGCAAAATTTGAACAAAATATGATCCTAATCTAATGCAAACCTAAACTAGATTTAATGGCTAAAAACACACTCAATGAATGCATGAATTCAATAAAAAAATCCAGCAAAGAAATAAAATTGAAAAACAAAAAAAATATGCGTGAATGAATGAACTAGTTACAAAAATTCTCCAGCATAGAATTTTACAGCATATATGGACTGTTCTTGCACTTTTTTTCATGTCTGAAACACCATTATTTTTTAGCATACCTGAGATGGAAATCTCAGTTTTTAGATGTGCTTCCAACAATATTTATTATCTATAAACTTTCCATATAAAATTATGCAATATTGGATGGAAGTTACTAAGGCATGCGTTGCAGAATTTTTTTTATATTGCTGTAATTTTAATTTCAGATTATATATTTCAAAATTTCATCTTCCAAATCACAAATTTTCAGATCTTTCAACTCCTCAAATCTGATCCAAAAGTTACCATAAGTGAAACCCAACTGAACACACTTAAATATGAACTGACTTTTTGCATCAAAATTTGCTACAAATATGGACTGTTTTATGACAGATTTGGGTACCCTACTACACATTCAAATCTGAATTTTAAATTCATTCAAAACATCTCTAAAACATGATTAGTTTGGCACGTTACACATGTGAAGAAACTCACCAATAAATAATGCATGCTATGACAAAACTTTCAGCCATTAAATATGCATTCAACAAAACATTAAAATATAAAGAACATTAAAAGAAGCAAAAAAAAATTCCAGGAATTTAAATGTAGTAGTGCTGAAAATTAAATGTAGTGTGTGCAGGAGGAAATTAAATTTAGTGCAGTAATCTTCTTAAAATTTTCTTTTAACTGGGTTCATGATTTCGTAAAGTATGATCCTAGTATCTTGGGTCATCAATCCAAGCACAAGAAACATTAATAAAATTTCCACACAAAACATAAGAAAAGATGAACAATTTATGAAGAATAACATTAAACTAACATGTGAAAATCCTTACAAAAGATTGTTAAATAAAAATCAAGAAAAATATAAGCTATGATGGAAAAGAAGAATCTCTTCTAGTTGAAATTTCCAAGGGTGTAATGTGGCCTTAGGGCTAAGCCTCCTTGAGGACTAGGAAGAAGGGAGAGAGAGATGAAGAAGATAAAGTGTAGAGATCAAGAGAAGGAGCTCTTTTTCCATAAAGAGTATGGGAGATGGGTGCCCTAATTGTTCTTTTTCAACTCCTACTCCTTCTCAAGCTTCAAAAATCTGAAAATTAATAAAAAAAATTGAAAAAAATGGGCTCCATACAAGCTGAATTCCATAACTGGAAATTTTTTTCTTTTTTTTCTTTTCTTTCTTTATTTGGTAGTCCTTCTTTGCTTCTTTCTTTTCTTGTATGTGCTACCTTGCATTGAGATCTCTTGAGAGAAAAACTAGGCATAAGAATCTTTTTTTAGAATCTAACTTGGCCCACATGATGTATAGAATCTTCCTCCTTTATCTCTTTCTTTGTCAACTTTCCTTTTTCGGAACATACTCCTTGTTTGCTCCAAACTCAAAAATATCTTCCAAAATAATTCTCTTGATCTTTTTTCCTTTTTTTCATCCAAAATCTGATCCAAATCTCCTTTTAGGCGTGGATCCTTCATGCCTATATTTTTTTTTCTTTTTTTTTTCAATTCCACTCCTTTTCAAAGAAGAACTCCGATGTGGTTTTCCTTCTCCATCTTTGATGAGATATCCTTCAAGTCCTCCTGAAAATATCTTGAAAATATGCACCAAATAAATGGACCCCATCTTTAATGTCCCATATGCATACCCCCCACACATATGTGAATGTGTGTGAGACAATGAAGCCAATTTTTGCATTTTTCTTCTAATTTCTTTCTCTCTTCAACTCTTTTCTCTTCTCTTTTGAAAATCAATTATTTTACATCAATTCTTTCAACATGGAACCAATATCATCAATTTCCTACAAAACAAATGTGAATGCATGTGAAAAGACAATTTGAACCCTAGGATAACAAATGCATGACTGTGGGTCTATCTCTCATGAAATGACAATGAAAATGCATACCATTTTTCATGATTTTATGTGAATGAACTAATGATGATGAAAATTTGATTTATTTCATGAGATATAAATTTTCACAAAACTTTCCAAAAATAGATTTTCCAAAAATGGCAGGTTTCATGAATTTAAGCAAAAAGTTTGATTTTTAAGAACATTATGCAGAAAAATACTAAAATGATGGATAAATGCATGAACCATGATATCACCCTAAATGAGCCTCTTTTGACTCAATAAGTCCTTAAAATGGTCCAAAATGTATATGAAAATATGTATTTTTAAAGACTTATTACACCCCCGAATCAGCGTTTTGCTAGTCCCTAGCAAAAAATGCAAATAAAAATGAGGCTTCCTCCATCCTAACCTAATCTAACAGAAAACTAATATAACATAAATGCAACGCCATTTTCGTTGGCACTTTTAACTGCATTTAGCATATGCAGCAAGCCTTATACCCCTAGGTTCCCCCTAGTGGACGAGTTGTGCCTTGTAAGGGTTTGTAGTGAATATACCACAAAATTCTCATTTTTTTATAAGGAAAATATAAAAAAATAAAATTGAAACGAAATTCCCCAAAAGAAAATTCATGCATATCGAATATTTTTGAAATCTGGAATAATTACAATTTTAGACTTTTCAAAGTCTAGTCCATAATTCTATTTTTGAAAACTTTTTCAAATTCAAACCAACTTGCATGCACTGTGGGAAATAGTATATATCAAAAACCTATTTCAAATATTCCATAATAATTCTGCAAAAAATAGAATTTTTCCTTCAAATAGTCTGATCCCCTGAAATTTAGCAAAAAGAAATTTCCTCTTAAAGTGACTAAGATGGCTGCCACATTATTGTTTACTTCGATTGGCCTGCTTTTTCTCACTATCTTTTTTCTGATGTAAGGATTTTCAAGTTCATATGACATAAGAAAAGCTAGAATCCAAAAAGTAAATCTGGTCCTTGTCATTCCCCACACATACTTCCTTGCAAACTCTTACGGACACTCCTCACTCACTTACTTTTTCCAACATAGAAATTTCCATGTTTATATGGTATAACAAAAGTTGGGATCTAAATAGCAAACTTAGTTCCTATGCATTTACGCACATATCCCTTGAAAATTTCTATGGACACTTGTCGAGCTATAATTTATTATCATTCTTCCTTTTTTTTTTTCATTGCTGTAACTGTGCAATAACTCTGCCAGTTTTTGCAGCCAGTCCTAAGCCTGGGTAAAGGAGGAGGGTTGCGTTAGGTAGGTTGATAGCCAGCGTAAAACTTTGTCACAACCCAAACATGAATTCTGAGATAACAATTTTTTGCGATAAGGCTAGGGCGTTCCCTACTTTAAGTGACGCATTGCAGCGTCGCCCGATTACAATGAAAAATGTGTTAGGGCTACCTTATGGCTCTGGGCTAGTGTGGTTAAAGAAGTTAGTCCATGAGAAGAAGAAGGGGAATAGGAAAATTAACTTATCGAAGGATTTGGCTCAAAATAGAATGGAATAGAGAAACAGAATTCATGTAGCCGACACCAACATGTTTGGGATAAGGCTTTGATGATGATGATGATGATGATGATGATATTGTGACTGTATAATGTTTAGGTCCCTTAAGCTTTCTAATTAACCCTTGTAGTGAGTGTTAGGCCAATGACTCCTAAACGAGATGGCTTTAGGGCACTAGATATAGAAATATCCCTCCGCACTTACTAGCTCGAGTTAAAAAGGCTACAAGCCCAAACTAGTTACAAACTTCTCACTATATGCTCTTTTTTTTTTTCAAATCAAAAGTAAACAACAAGTTGTAGTTCGCATTTCACTCGAATTAATTCATCTTGGTTCTAATATATACAATTCACCAAAAATGAACCAGGAAACAAAAATATTCTACAAACTAAATGCAAAATAGTAAAAGTAACATGAGGAAATAGAAATGTAAAGGAGGGTAAAGAGAAGAATGCACCTGAAGATATCTCTAAGCTGCTCTTTATCCAAGGTTAGACAAAACAAAAATAACAAAAGAAAATCCATAATATACATAATATACACAAAAAGAGACCTCTGTCAAATCCAGGGCCGGTTAATCCTAGTAGATAGGATCAACAACAGGAATTTCTTCCTCTGTAAGTGGTGTGATCGCTAAGAATGGCTTTAATCTTTGGCCATTGACTTTAAACATCTAGCCATCCTTGGGGTCATAAATCTTCACAGCACCATATGGGAATACTTCCTTTCCAACGAAGGGTCAAGTCCAACGGGAGCTCAATTTTCCGTGGAAATAAATGAAGCCAAGAATTATAAAGAAGGACGTTCTGTTCAGGGTGAACTGTTTTTTGTAGAATATTTATATCATGAAGATCTTGGTCCTTTCTTTATAAATTCACAAATTGGCATAAGCTTCCTGTAAGGTTCCGAATCCCACTAATTGTAATCTATGCTAATTAATCTCGTTCTATGTTAATTAAACCCTATTAAGGGTAATATAACACAGAAACTATTAGGTTTGGGCCTGGATAGGTAGTTGGGCGGAGTTTGAACCGTACTTCAGTAGTTGAGGCCTTTTTGTAAATTGATCTTGCATCTTATGGACACCTCGTTAATCACTTCTCGTGTAATTTTCCGTGTGGATCATCTTTCTTGTTGGACACAACTTGGTTTGGATCCATCTTGGGCTGAATAAGGTTACGTGATTTAAATCGTAAATATCCTTAAGAAAAGGGGCTTGCATGCAAGGATAGGAAAGTTGATTGTTTAAAAGAAGGAACTCACGTTCCCTTCTCTTCTCTTCCTTCTAGTGGCTGCTGGAGCTGCTTTCTTCCTCCCCTTACATCTCCAACTCCTTTCTAATTCTGTAGTGGAACTAGGTTGGGGGCCTTACATGCCTTAGGGAAGTCTTGACCCACCTTCTTCTTCATTATAGGAGTATCTTCTTCCTTGGGAAGAACCTCTTCCTCAAGCTACAACTCACTAAGGTGAGGGCTTTACTTCCTTTCCTTATATTAAAGTTTGTTGGAGTCTAGAAGACTCAAATCTATGACATGCATGCCATTCCATGTCCCATTCATCAATTGTATGTTTTACTTGTAGAGAACCCACTCTCATTTGGAGGTTTTCCATTGGCCACACAACCAGAAAGGGTTAGAGGGGGCAAACACTATTAAGAGGCAAGTATTAGAGTTTATATGTATTGCATGTGTGATTAAGTTATGGACTCATGGGTTAGGTCTCTAAATTCTCCATTTCAGTCATTTTCATTGTTTAATGGTGTACAAATGTGGGATGGATTGAGTTAGGGTAATAAAATGGGATAGAAGAGTTTGTGGGTATTGAACACCATCAAGTATACCATGATCAAGTCATGTAAACTCCTCACAGCCCAAATTCTATATTGATCCTACAATGAAACTGAGCTGCAGAATCGAGTTCAGATTTTTGAAGTGTATGGCGAAGCCATGGCTAAGCCGTACATGTTCACGGCTCAAAGTCCCGATAGCATCAAAATTGGCTTTTGTACTGCGGCTTACCCACGGCTGCACAGTAAAATAAGCTACGGCTAAGCCGTGCCCCAACCCGTGACCAAGCCGTAAGACTCTTTATGGCGGACTTTCCAGAGAGCTTGAAAACCCATTCTTTTCTACGGCTTGCACACGGCTACACTGTGAAATGCCTTACGGCTCAGCCGTAACCCCACCGTAACCTAGCCGTAGGCTTAACACGGCTAAGCTGTAGGCTAATATACGGCTGAATCGTAGATGCGCTTGAATTTTCAGAGGAAAACTGAGCCACTAGGCTAAGCCATAGCATTATACACGGCTAAGCCGTAAGAACCTAGTGAATTTAGAACATTAGGGATTTTTCATTGACCTTATAGGACCTTAGTATTGGCACTTTTCCTACCATCACATTAGCCAATGGCAAGTACATGTTAAGAGAATGATAAATTCCCGAATGATCTCCCAATGTCAAGTCATGGATGTTGGCATAAGAAGGGGTGCCTTTTATGTACACAAGGTAATACCAAGATGCGGTAACACAATGGCACCGGACGTTTTATGAGTACATCGTATTGAATTACCTTGGGGATCATGGGTTACATAATATAAGGTGAAATAGTGATTTCCTGGATACTTAATCAATCCGAAAGCATTCATATTGTTAAAAATACCTTGCCTTAACATGATTTGTTGTACATTCACTCACTTTCTAGACAAACCCTGGGGCAATTCAGACCTGAGCTTCTAATGAGCGTCTGTCTGACAAGCAAAAGCTTCTACTGAGTGAGTGCTTGCTAGCCCTAAGGGTATAGTCGAGGTTCAAGCCTTTCTAGCTCATATGCATAAGCTTCGTTTAATCATCCATATGCTTACATGATTAATTACACTTTTAGACTGACATTCCTTATGTATGCTATGACTAATATGATTGAATTCGAGTCGGCACCACTTAGCTTGTGCCTTTGAGTATATGTATGTCACTACTGCAGTAGTTTATGGAGGAGTTGTCGACACTCCTCGAGAAGCTAGCTTGATCTCCTAGCGACCCATATGTATGTATGTACGCTCCCTTCATACTGTCGAGTTCATTTGATACATTATGTCATACTAGTTTCCTATGCCTCGGTACTTACTTAACTGTCGTGTTAATAGTGTTACCCTTGATATTACAGGTACAGAACCCAGTCCCCACTCGGGTGTTGACGTGCCCCCGGAGAGTACCCCAACGGTACCTCGGGATATAGATGAATGGAAGGAGGGCGATGTTTTCTATTAGTCATCCTACGGAGTGTGCCCGGATTTGGAAGTGTTACAGTTGAAATTTTTGTTACCCTCGAAAATATGAAATTGGGACCTTTGTACTCGACTTGTACTCGACTTCTTTAAGTAGTAAATTGGACTGTATGAAAAAAAATGTTATTTAAAAGACTTAAATACCTATATCTATATATGTATGTTGTGGAACATGTTTCTCTAATTTCACTTTTGATCATTACAAAGTATTTTATAGGAGTTTGTTATGATGAGTTATATTCCTACGTGTGCTGGTATTCCTCACATGTTCTTATGGAATCTCCCTTGTAGGAATTCGTGCACAATTCATTAGGGCACGGATTACTACGGGATTACGTATCCACGCCCTAGGGGCCCACTTAAATCCCCAATTCTTGGGATCGGGGCATGACATATGTAAGTAATGGTATCAGAGCCACTGATAAGTCAATTGTCATTTTAAAAGACTTAGCAACATTAGGAAACGTGGTGAGGTTCCGATAGGTCCGTTTTAGGGTTGGGTTTCTGTTATGTATTATTACCTTCTGTAGAGTTGTGGTATATAGGTAAGTGTATATATGTATGTGTATGTGTTTAACAACCCTTGTAATTGCAAATCCATGGCGTCTAGGTCTGGTACAAACAATAGTTCGGGTGATAATGACCGCAATAATGTGGAGTTGGAAGGTGCGGACCCTCCACCTCAACCTCCTCCTCGTCCTACATACAACACGGAGGAACGGTTCATGATGATGATGCATCAATTAGCTGCTAGTAATGCTAATCAAGCTGCCATGCAATTATAGTTAGCCACCCTATTGAACAGGCAAGATCAACCCGGAGACCCCAATTCCTTGTATGAAAAGTTTACAAAGAGGGAGACACAGAGTTTACAAGACAAGAGGATCCGTTGCAATCAAACGAATGGCTTGTCCACACTGAGAATGTCTTTGATACACTAATCTGTACATCAAGGCAACAGGTAGTCCTCACAGCATCTATGTTCAGGGATATTGCAGATACATGGTGGAAGAGTATTCGGGACCATATTAGGGCCATGCCAAATGCTAAGCCTTTAAGAGGCAGTTTAGGAAGAAGTTTATTCCTAAACATGTAACCCGCAAAAGGAAGGCAGAGTTCCTCGCCTTACAGCAACACTCCCTGCCAGTTGTGGAGTACGTGCACATATTCAGCCAGCTCTCTCGATTTGCTTTAGATCTGATTGACACTGAGGAGAAGAAAGTAGAGAGGTTCCTTGAAGAGTTGAGGCCTACTATTAAGGGACATGCTACAGCCTTTCAACGACTAGTTCAATATGATGATGTGGTAGCAAGAGTGTATGCAGCTGAAGAAATCGAGAAAAGCTTATTTTTGGGAGAGTTTAGGAAAAGTGCCCCGCCATCAACGAAGGGCCAGCAGTATTCTAAGAAGCAAAAGGGAGTTGTTAGTGGAGTATCACAACTAATTTGCGGTGTGTGCGGGAAGGGTCACGAGACTATTAAATGCCGAAGGTTCACGGTAGCCTGTTTTGGTTGTGGCTTAATGGACCATCGCTTGTCAGAGTGTCCAAGAAAGAAGGATTCGAGTCGAGCCCCACCTCAACAGCAGTATCAGCAGTCTTCTAAAGTAATGCCACCAGCGCCTAACCGTTAACAACAGTAGGTGAGGCAAGGCCAAGGGCAGTCACGACAGGGTCAAGGACAACAGAAGCCAGGACAACAAAACCGACCCCAAAGGCAAGGCCGCACCTATGCGTTGACTCATGAAGAAGCAGAAGCAACGGAGCATGTGGTTGTAGGTAAGGTTTCTGTTTATGACATGGAAACTAAAGTGTTGTTTGATTCGGGATCTTCGCATTCTTTCATTTCACCCCGATTCTCTAGTGGGATACGGGAGCCGCCAGCATAGTTACCATATGTTTTGAGTGCTATCACTCCGGTTGGCAAGAGGGTAACTTGTGATGACTATTACCCAAGTTGTCGAGTTCTTATTGGAGAGATCCTTCTCCTAGCGGAACTTTTCGTTTTGCCCATGCACGACTTCGATGTAATCTTAGGCATGGATTGGTTGACCAAGTATATAGCCTGTCTAGACTATTTTCGTAAGACAGTAACTGTGAAAGTGAGTGAAGATGGCCCAAGTGTTGTGTTTCAAGGTGACAAGAAAAGTTCGAACATTAGATTAATTTCAGTACTTCGAGCGGAAAGACTAATTCATAGTGGTTGTGAGGGGTATATTGCTTTCATTGTGGAGAAGAAGCCACCTAAGAAGTTAGAAGAAATACCAGTGTTAGACTTGAATCCGTTATACACATTTCACCTATTTTTCAAGCGCGATTAGAAGATTAGCGCCGTCTGTGGGAAATTATTTGCCCTAATTTGTGATCAAATTTGGCCAAAAAACATGAAAATTGGCTAAAAGTGCTGAAAAGCGCCGCTGTTGTGTTGAAAAGTGCCGCTGTTGTGCTGAAAAGTGCTGCTGAAAGCCTTTGACCGCGGGGAACTATGTAAAATGTTCTGTGACTGCGGGAATCAGTGGAAAATGGGCAGTGACTGTGAGTCACGGTCACTGACCTGTTTTGTTGCTAAAATTGACTTGTTTGACCTTTGAAGATACCCATGCAAGACCTTGATATCTACGATGGGTTTGGAAACATTAATGAAGAAATTTTGCACCTTGAAGTGCATCCTTATATCATTCAAATGAAGGCATTAAGCACCTCGAAGTGCAGATTTTTGCCATTTAATTGGAGGATTTAATTGAAAAAAACTTGCACCTTGATGTGCATCGACCAAATCACACCCTTTCATGCTTTAGAAAAGTGATGATTCAGTCCAAGGGACTCTGACCCAAATAAAGGTTTTATTAAATCAGTGATAAAACCAACGACATTGCAATCATGCACTGTCCGGCGTCAAGTATTGATGGATCCTGTATAGTCATTATGGTAGTGGTGCAGGCTCGATCCTGTGGGCCCTATCCCTTTGATTAGATCGAACCCTCTCTTGCTTATATGACTGACACAGATGACCCTGAAATGCTGCCAAAATTGCTGTAGCCAGGTCTAGTCAATTTAGCATGCTTTTAAGTCTAACTATATGATTCCAAAATGCTATAGAAATTCTGACAACTAGGACAGTTAGTATAGGAAGATGAGATGGGACTTATGCGTATATCTAACCATTTCGGTTCAAAACTATGTTGGTTCAGATGGCATCTATAAACCATTCCAGCTATCTAGGGAAGCAGCTATGTTAGTTATCACACTAATATAATCCTATGGATTTGCTTTTTACAAATATCATGGGTTCTTAATCATCACCTCTGACGAAGCCAAGGAGAGGCTTTTCAAAATCTCCGTGACACAGAACAAATCATTTGCAAGAACACAAAAAAGGGCTCGAACGTACATTGTTACCCCTAGATCAAGAGTCTTTGTTTTCCAAAGGCTCTCTACTCTAACAGGCTCCATCACTTCAGCTCAGAACGGGTCACTAGTGACCCCAAAAATCATTAAGAAAGCTGAGACTCCTCAACCTTGGGTTTCCAAATATGCTTAGAACCTATTTGGAGTCTTCCACAAGGGTCACGAGGACCCAGAATATAAATCAAAGTCAGGAGGCAGCAGTCTTCGTGTCATCAAGCCTCAACTGGGGGCAAGACAAGTCCGGTACTTGGATCACAAATCAATGGCACTTGACAAGTTGCATCAAGCAGCTACTGAAGCTCCAAAACCATCATCTATTCAGCCCAAACAATGAGCTGTAACAAGGGACCTTTGGCAATTCATAACCCGCAGAAGGGTCCAAAAACATGCTATCATCACAAGCTGTAACATGTGGCCACCACAGCCACATATGCAAAAATCCAAAATGGCTGAGAACAAATCCTTGGCTTTGCTCGAAGAGAATACCTTCTACCCTTTGACTTAAAAGGAGGGGCGGAGGTTCAGCAGGAGGCATCTACCTTCAGTCATTGTAGTACCATCCACACTGTCTTCACCCCAGCATCCATCATATGGTACTAAAAATAAAAAGCAGGCTGAACGATTGGTCATCAATGATTCCACTGATCTTGTTCACTTCAAAGATTCACTCCGACAAAAGGAGTAGAAAAAAAAGATAAAAGAAGTACCATCGATGTTTTTTCATTTCCCGCTTCCGACCCTACGGATTAGAAACAAATCACTAGCACTTCTAAGCCACTAATTGCCAGGTTCAAAGATCAAACCTTGGCAACCAGATTGGTTAATGAAATGAAGAAAAAAGCTTTGGCTCGTTATAAAAAGCAAACTTGGAAGTAGTCACGGCATACAATCACTCAAAAATGGGTGATTAAAGAAGATAAGCCAAACCTGACCTCATCATATATGGTTGCACCAGGCCAAACCAGAAGAGTCACTCGGAGCATGGCTCGGGCTCAATCACAAGAGTTTGACTCTAATTCTGATTCGGGCATAAACTCTAAAGGACATGTTGAAATAGATTCTAATGAGGATCCAATTACCATCCTGGACACAGAAGATAGTCAGTCCACTCTTTCTACATCCTCCTACCCCCGTTAGTATGCCATATTCATGGCTGAAAGGAGTGGAACTGGAAATGATGGAAATGAAGGTGCCAGTGAGAGTAAAGATACTGGCGAAGAGAATGCTAGCAAAAATATAAAAAAAATGATGTCAATGATGTCATTAAAGAACAAGGAGCTAAAATTAATCACCTAACTGCTCAATTGAAAATCTTGGCAGACAAGTTAGGTGGTCCGACTGAAGCTCCAGTCAATCCCCTGTTTGCTGACAGGAGAGAGCAAGCAATGATCAAGAGGAATGCCACCAAAATTGACCTGCTCACAGCTCAAATCAAGTCTCTAACAGATAAGGTGATAGCTGCAGGTTCTGCTGGTAGCAATTATTCATCAATCCTTGGTCTTCATGCAGATCCAGAAAAGCATGTAACTTTTAAAGAAGTCGAAGAAATACTAACCGAATCAAAGGTGGAGAACAGGATGAAAAAGAAAGGTATTACACCCAAATATCCTCCAGAATTTGATTTAGTTCCATTTCAGCCAGATTACAAACTTCTGACTTTCCAGCCTTACCTGGGAAAGGGATCAGCCTATCAACATATAGTGCATTTTAAATCACTCTTTGGGAGCCTGTCAGAGTTGGATGCACTAAAAATAGGGTTGTTCGTTGGCACATTGAAAGGAGTTGCTTTTGATTGGTATAAACAATTACCAGAACTCTCCTTCACAACGTTGCCAATCACAGAAGAGAAATTCTTACTTCATTTTCAAGAGGAAGATCAAACAGTTACCTTCGTTATGCTTAGTAGCACGAAGTAAGGAGATAATGAAATTGCACAAGCCTTTATCAATAGATGGAGAGCATTGTCTTATAGATGCTTATAACAACCATCTCAAAGGGCTACCATTGAAATGTGCAAAACTAACTTGTGGTCATCAAACTAAGTCTTTGGCCCGATTGGTTGAGGTAACTACTAATGCAGAACTAACTCTCAAAGAAATCAGTCAAAAGAAGGTAAATTCCCGAAAAGCGGAATCATTGTCATCTTCTGCTCTAAAATCAACTACTCCGAGTTTGAAAACGAAACAAGAAGTATTCAATGTACAAATCTCTAAACCACCTCCTCAAAAGCCATAGAATGTCAAAACAGAGCAAACTAAAAAGGAGGAATATGAAAAGAGAAAGAAAACTAAATACCGTTTCGATGGGGATATTGAAATAATCTTTCAATCATTAATGGAAAATAACAAACTTGAGCTTCCACCAATGAAAAATCCGAAGCAAGCAAGTTGCATCAATGACCCAAATTATTGTGCATATCATCCAATGGTATCTCATCCTCTTAAAGACTGCTTCATCCTAAAAGAAAAAGTCAATGAGATATGGAAAAATGGAGTGATAACATTCGATCGGAAGTATGATGCTGCTCCAGTTAATATGATTTCTTTCGAGCAATTCGTACCCGTAGCAGTACCTGCTCCATCAAAACCACCGACTGTTGAATTCCGGGTCATCAATGCGATACATAATGAACAGGGATTGATATTGATCAAAACCTCTTCAGGGGAAGAAATGTGGGTTCACCTTGACTTAGTAAGTGATGAAGGCTGGGAGAAGGTGAAAACTAAACCCACACCTACAGAAATAAGAAAAGTTAAAAAGCAACTCAAAAATCTTCAAAAAGCTACCCAGAATTGCTTAGTTAAACAAGAAAAACAAGAAAAACAAGCTAAGTAGAGGAAGGAAAAGGTGGTTGAAGCCTCGATTTCAGAGCAACCTTCCAAATCGGCCAAAGGTCACTTTACGTTAGCTGACTACATCATTCTAATCCCAAAAGATGAGGAAGAACCATTGATATCCAGTTGTAATCGGATATCATGGGATGGCACACCCCTGAACTTAGATGATGAAGAGGATTGGTCAGATTACTCTGACCTTGAAGATGGTTGGTGGATTGATGATTACTTTGCTGATGAATACCCTTCCGACGAAGATGAAAGGTTTGAACAAACCTTTGATCCTGAGATGGGTACACTCAATATCAAGCATGGTCTTAACACACTCTTGGTGGTCCTGTATGATGCACATAGACCAAGCACAAGTGGCTAGTCGAATGAACCTCCTCCTTTTCCACTACCCCGAGAAATTCACCTAGACCCTTTGCCACCGATTGATCCTGATGAAGCATTACAACAACAGGCGGTACGCACAGTAATCCCTGCATCAGATGTTCTTTCTCGACCAAACTTGGAGCTGATTTCTCTGGATACAGATTCTAAACCAAGCACTCAGTTGGTCATGTCTGACTTTACAAATGAACCTGAATTCCCAAAAAGAGCATAATAACCTCAATATTGACAGCATTGCCGCACCTCAGGAAGTCTTTCAATTTCAGAATCAAGATAATGTCTCCGACTCTAAAGAAGAGATACCATTGGCTCCTACCTTAGTGATTTTGAGTGCTACTAATGAGTCCCAAGCATCTCAAGCTATTCCTGATAATACAAGTCAAGAAGCAGGCTTGGAAGAAATCAGTCAACCTTTTGAACTAGAAGAAGTTAATGACATAAGAAGAGATACTCATCTAAAAATCGACCGAAGCAACATGATTAACGACGGCACTCGTTCCGGTCGCAACTACAGGGTCATCTATGATAGACCCTCTTTTTCTTCTTCTTCTTATGTAAACCCTCCAAGGGACAACACCAATGTAAATGTAACTTCTTTAGAAGCAAATGTTAATGTAAGGCCACCAGAGCCATCCACGTATGATGTTGTTGAACACCTCAAACACATACCTGCATGACTTCACATTTTTGATCTCCTGCAGATGTCTAAGGAGACTCGTAACAACTTCATACGAGCTCTACAAGCTTTGAATACAGACAATCAGACTCATGTAGCACCAGTTCATCAGATAAAAAAGAACTACCTGAAGGCAAAATAAAAAAAGCCTCAAAAGCAGTGATAGAATGTCTTTTAATTCATAATGCTTCTAAAGCTACTAATTCTTTCACCAAAGATGATATCCTCTTAGGTGATATGAAACACGCAAGGCCACTTTATTTCACAGCCTACATCAAAGACATTACTGTTCCGAGAGTTCAGGTCAACCCAGGATCAGCTCTAAATCTCATCACAATTACAGCTCTTCAAGAACTTGACATCCCAGTAAGCAAGTTATCTACTACAAAGACTTCTATTCAAGGCTGTGATGGGGAAGTTTAGGATCCAATTCGTAAAATTCGAATCCGATTCCAGTTGGGAGATTTAACATCAGAAGCCACTCTGCATGTGGTTCAGACTCGTTCTTGCTATAACATCCTTTTGGGGAGGAGATGGCTTCATGATTATGTCATAGTACCTTCCACTCTCCATTAATGTCTCAAATATATTAATGATGAAGGTAAAGTGCATCGGGTCTTTGCGGATGAAAAAACCATTCAAAGGAAAAGAAGTCTACTTCACTGATGCAGCCATGTATCAAGAAAGACCTATAAAGTCTAAGCCAGATACAAAAAGCCCTCAACTGGATGATAATCTAGCAGAACCTTTCACTATTTTAGTAGAAAAATGAGCCCATCCAAGAGCTGGCTAACAATCCAATCCTCTCAGAAAGTTACAGCCTACAAAAAAGTTTGCGGCAAAATGTGTAGATACCAAAGCTCCTCTGGTGATCAAGGTAAAATCTGAAATCAAACAATTAGATCAACCTTTGGTTATATTCACAAAATCATCAAGGATAAAGGAAGCAGGACATCAAAAGACCTCATATTCGACAAATGCAGTTTCCTTAGTTGGCAACTTAGATTTTGACCAACAAAGCAATGATGTACCTCCTCCCGCCAGGGGAATTTCACATATGAGGCTAGGTTCTCTTATTACTTTCAGTCAGCTCGTGCTAACATCACAACAAAGAGGAGAACTATCCTACAGATATATTGATAGATGGCTCCATTTGGCTGAAAGATGTGAGAATCCCCTACACTACTCCACATGGATTCATTTATGCTGGATAGGTTTTCGACTAGTTCTTTGTAGCTTAACTATAGCAATGGAGTTTTAAACCTTTGATGAAATGTCTTGAATTATTTTATCTCTCGAAATAGCACTCTATTGTCTGCGTCAGAGGTCTAGACGGACGCACCTAATACATGTCATTTCAATGATCAAAGGTTCAGATTCTGAGCCGGACTCTGAGGACACCAAAATGATAGATGTCTCTGTGCACTCTAAGCGAACTGGGATCCTCCGCTTTTACTGTGGCCCACTCCATCTCATATCTATGATTTCGAATGTTCTTGCTTCTTAGTGCCTCCATCTAAGCAACATAATCATCCAATCATCTTCCATCGAGCTGAGGATGCTTCCCTTTTAGATCCTATTGACAAAATACTAATGATGGAAAAATATGGCTTGATATTTACAATCCCGTGGTCCGTAATATGATGAAGAATATGGGGTATAATCTCAAAAAGCCCACAGGCCTTGGATTGAATGCAAATGGGATACAGATTCCTTTGGACGTCTTCACCCAAGAAATGAGGGAAGATCTTGAAATGGGAAGTAGAATTGAACAGCTATGTCATTGCGTAGGATATGTTCCTTAGAGTAACATTCCTAAATTAAACCAAAATGTCAGAGTAAGACCCGTGGTCTTCACCGAAGGGTATGAATCAGATGACTCTTATGAAACTCTTGTCTTTTGAGATCCTGCTGATTGGGCCACTTTTCAACATCCTAAGGGAGCAAGTGATTATGATGATGCCATGTCACAAATCATTGATTATTGGCCACCTGAACTCAATGAAGAAATAAGCCCATCCCAACATATTCGCTGGGAATGTTTAGCCTTTGATGTAAAAGCTGAAGAGCCTAAAAAATCGAATCCATGGAAAGGGATCAGGCATTGGCTTAAACCTTAAATGAAACTCTAGAAGGCTTCACGAAGCTGGAAACTTCCAATAATACTGTGGAAGCGCCTTTTCTTGAGCCTGCAACTGAGGACCAAGTGTAAGAAATAAACTTGGGGACCCCAAAAAATCCCCGACCTACTTTTGTAAGTTCTCAAATCAAAGGAAACAAACTTAATGTGTATGTGAGTTTGCTTTGCATGGCCTACGCAGAAATGCCAAGTCTAGAACCAGAGATTTCTATACACAAATTGAATATAATAGATGATGCTAAACCCATAAAGAAAGACCAACGGAGGACAAAACCTAAAATCATGGATAAAATAGAAAAAGAAGTTCAGAAGCTCAGAGATGTCGGTTTCATCCGTGAAGAACAACACCCGAACTGGTTGGCTAATATAGTGCCAGTTACTAAAAAAATGGACAGATCAGAGCCTATCCTAAGGATGACTTCCCATTGCCTATACCAGCAATCATGATTGACAATACTTTTGGGTATGAAAGAATGTCATTCATGGATGGATTCTCAGGGTATAATCAAATCAAAATGTTCAAAGAGGACGAGAAACATACTTCCTTCAGAACTCCCTGCAGAACTCCCTTTGGCATATACTACTATATTGTCATGCCTTTTGGTCTCAAAAATGCTGGGGCCACATACCAAAGAGCAATAATGAAAATCTTCAAGGGCATACAACATAAGTCCATTGAATGCTACGTTGATGACTTGGCAGTCAAGAGCAAGCAGAAATCAGATCATCTAGCTGATCTTCGCACAGTTTTCAAAAGATTGCGGAAGTTCAATATTCGGATGAATACTTTGAAGTGTTTCTTTGGAGTCTTTTCTGGAAAGTTTCTAGGATTTGTGGTTCGAAAAGATGGTATCAAACTAGATTCAGTTAAAATCAAAGCCATATTGGAAATGCCTTCTCCAAGAACTCTAAAAGAATTAAAAGGATTACAAGGAAGACTCGCCTATATTCGTCGGTTCATTTCAAACTTACTTGGAAAATGCAGACTATTTTCCAAACTAATGAAAAAAGGAGTAGACTTTGTATGGGATAAAACTTATGAAGATGCATTTCAAGATATCAAATGGTATCTTACAAATCCGCTAGTTCTTTTAGCTCCAATTCCAGGCAAACCTTTCATTCTCTATATATGAGCTCTTGATCACTCTCTGGGGGCATTATTAGTTCAAAAGAATGATGAATGGAGAGAGGTGGCTCTTTACTACTTGTCAAGGATGTTGGTTGGTGCTGAACACAATTATCACCCAGTAGAAAAGGAATGTCTTGCACTAATGTTTGTAATACAAAAGCTACATCACTACATCCTCTCCAATGCAGTGTACTTAGTTTCTAACATCAATCCATTAAAGATACTGGTAACAAAGGCTGGGGCACTGAGCGAACGCTTGGCCAAATGGTCCATTCTTCTCTCTCAATATAATATCAGAAATACCCCTGCAAAGGCTATAAAAGTATAGGCTTTTGCTGATTTTTTGGCAGAACATCTGCTCTTGAAAGATTTTGAATTCATAGATAATCTCCCTGATGAACCAGTCTTTTTTGCTGAACAATTATGAAACCTACCATCGATCCATATTTGCATTGGATTATGCACTTTGATGGCGCTTCCAAAACCAATGAGCTAGGAGAGCCTGTTTTAGGAGTTGGCATTATTTTTTTGTAGTCCAGAAAGGTTCTACGTTCCTCACTCTTTCTCCTTAATCAAACCATGTTCAAATAATATAGCAGAATATATCGCATTGATTATGGGTCTTGAGTTAGCCATAGAATTAGGCATTAGTACACTTGGAGTCTATGGAGATTCACAACTCGTGATCAAGCAAATGAATCACGAGTATGAAGTAAAGAAACTTGATTTAGTTCCTTTCTTTAACAAAGCCTGTGAACTCAAGAAAAGATTCAGTTTAACTGAGTTTCACCATGTTCCGAGACATCAGAACGTCAAAGCAGATGCATTAGCAAGTTTGGTAGCTTCAATGTCAATTCCTGAAAATGACAAAATGGTGTTAGAAGTAGTTGAGAGAAGACTTCTACCTCCACTTGACACCAATAAGGCAGTAGCAGATAGTTTTACTGTGATTAATAATCGGATTTCATCTTTCCAAAATCCATTCAGAGACTGGAGAGATCCTTTTATTGATTACATTCGTCATGGGGTACTACCAGAGAATACTAAAGACAGAATTAGTATTCAAAGACGAGCTCTAAAATTTCACCTCGATTTGTCCTCAAAGACTCTTTATCGCAAATATGATGGAGTTCTTCTTCGTTACTTATCACTAAAAAAAGCAGAGCAAGTCCTCAAAGAAGTCCATTCTGGTCTGTGTGGTGCTCACCAAGCTGGTTAGGCTACTATTGGCCTTTTATGGTATCTAATGCCATCAATTTTGCTAAAAGATGTAATGAATGCCAAATTCATGGTGATTACATTCATCAACCTCCTGAATATCTACATCTTACATCCACCTCTTGGCCGTTTGAATCTTGGGGAATGGACATAGTTGGGAAAATCAGTCCACCATCAGAACGTGGTCATCAATTCATTTTGGCTGCGACAGATTACTTCTCCAAATGGGCAGAAGCAATACCCTTTACAGAAGTCAAAACAAATACAGTCGTCAGTTTCTTGAAAACTCATATCATTTGTCATTTTGGAGTGTCCAGACGTCTATATTATGACAATGGTCCTCAATTCAATAACGATAAATTTTATAGATTCTGTGATAAGTATGGGATCCAATGCTAACCATCTATGGCAATAACCTTGCAGCTAATGGACTTGTTGAAGCTTTCAACAAGATTATTTGCAAAATTTTGAAGAAAATGGTCTCTAACAACAAAAAAGGTTGGAGTACCAAACTTCTTGAAGCATTATGGGCTTACAGAATTATAGTTCGTGGTCCAACCAAATCAACACCATATTTCTTGGTATATGGCTGTGAGGCCGTAATACCCTTGGAAATACAACTTCCTTCTCTTCAGGTAGCCATGATAAACAAATATACTGAAGAAAAGAGTGCCAAACTTAGACTCCAAGAGTTGGAAAGTCTTGATGAGAAAAGGCTTGCTGTTCGACAAAGCATCAAATTATATCAAGCTGTATGGCTGGATCTTTCAATAAGAAGGTCAGATACAGAGCTTACAAGAAAGGAGACTTAGTCCTTGCAGTTAAAAGGCCCATGTTCTCCACACACTTGTCAAAAGGCAAGTTTGAATCTAAGTGGGATGGACCTTTTGTCATTGACAAAGTCTACTCCAACGGCGCTTACGCAGTTCTCACACTTCTAGATAGATGCATGATGCCTATCAATGGAAAACTTCTCAAGAAATACTATACTTGAATGTCATTGGTAAACCCAAACCATGTACAATGTATGTTCTCACTCCTAACCAAAATTGAATTCCTCTGGTTTCGAGCCTCACAACCTATGACTTTTAACCAAAATCCCTTAGACTTGTATAAAATGACTGCGAGGATCAAGTCCTTCAACCCCTCTAGTCAAACTTTCGTTACTTGGATAATGTCCTTACAAGACCCCTTGTAACATCCTGCTATATTAATTAAGTTTTTTTGCAAACCCTGTATAGCAAAACTCAGTTGTGTGGAATAAGTCTTTTGCAGACCCCATATGGCTAATCCTTAGTTGTATAGAACAAGTCTTTTTGTAAACCGATCAAGTTTTTTTGCAAACCCTGTATAACCAAAACCTAGAAAAAAAAAAAGACAACACCAAAACCAAATCTTTGTCCTAAGGAATAAGTCAAGGAACCCGGGGAAAGCCTCACACATGGGCATCGGATAATGTCCACTTTGTTTGACCCCTTTCGACACCAAAAAGATCAAGTCATAAACCCTGGAGAAAGCCACACACGTGGGCACCGGATAACGTCCACCTATATGACTCCCTTATTTTCAATTTGTGGATCCAAAAGATCACAAATCACACCCTCATACAGGTCTGAGAAAACCAAACCAAACGAATTATCCACATAAACCACATCAAATATCCACAAAAATCAAACCAAACACCCATACCAATGACAAAATGGAGGAAAAGAAAAGTTTTTCCATTGATATTCATTTGAAATTTAAGTGCAAAGAATGAAGTCAGTGTATACATGGCCCCCAAGGCTAATTAGAATATAAAAAGAAAAGAGAAGAAAAAAGAAAGGGGTTAGATAAGAGTTGCAACAAGGAATCCTAGCTCAGGAACTTCTCCAGTTGCCCCTTTGCATTCAGCACGCCTTCCATCAGGACACGTCTTTTGTAACTGGCATAGGCGGGTACAGTAGTAGTAATGTCAATCTCATACAGCTTGATATTCAATTCATTCTCCAGAGACTAAACAAAATCATCCAAGGCTGTACGCTTCGCCTCTGCTTGCATAAGAAGATCAAATCTGTGACGACTCCCCTCTGAAACAAATTCCTTCAAGCCGTTAATAGTATTCTCCATGGAAGATAACTGTTGTTGCAATACGGTGATCTGCCATTGTATATTTCCATGCTCAACCACACGCGCAACTAACTCCTGTGTCATCCTGGCTTGCTCTGTATTTACTACCCGTATTTCCTCCTCAGTACTCTCAATCTCCGTAGCCAGGTGAATTTTATGCCTTAGAACTTTATCTTGAAAAGCTTTGACATGATCGACATTTCTATCCCAAGCATCCTTTTCTTCAAGTTTGTTAAAGAAAAAGACAAAGGCATCACGAAGGCCACTCAAATCCATTCCAGCACTAGCAGATATCAACATGTCAGCCAAAGCTTTGGCACCTTGGATTTTCTCAAAAGTAAGCTCTCCTTGGAAAACGGTGGCCAAAATGCTGTGAATAGCCATCTTCATGGAAAAATTTATGGTGGATTAAGGCTTTAGATTGTCCCCAAACAAACTAGGTTCTTAGGAAGGTTTGATTCTCACTCTTGTGAATTTGATTGAGTCTGAGAACCTGAGCGATCATCCCCTTCCCTCTCAACATTTATATCCTCATTCCCATGAACAGCCAATGCCTCCTCACGAACAGAAGGTGAATCATGTGACCCATGTGAGGACAAAGTGGCTGAAGGATCCCTATTCGCAGGTGGTGTTACTGAATGCTTTTCGGGATCCTCCACCGTCAACAACAGAAGCCTCATCTGATATTTTTTGGACAATAGAGTCTTCAATAATTTTTATGGGCGATGATTGATTCACCCTAAAATAAACCCTCGGAGGAGTCATGGCTTTAGGAGGTATAAAACTACCAGTAGGTGGAGGTACACTGCTAGTAACAGGTGTTGCAGGAGCCTCTTTTTCCAAGGGATTTGCAGCTTCTAAAACCAATTTCCTTTGAGTAGGACCTGCTTTGATTATGATAGGTTCTGCTACAAGGGTCTCTTCAGCTGGGATCATTATAGTGCCTGCTTCTCTTTCTGTTTCGCCAATAGGTTCAACATTTTGTTCTGTCTGAATATTCATAGCTTCATCAACCCCTGGCTCAATATTAATAGGCAGTACAGCGGTGACTGATGATAATTCCATATTATTGTTGATGCTTTTGGTCAGCGAATCTGAAGATAAACTTTCCACGAAACGCTGCAGATCACTCTTTAGGGTGCTGCCTAGCTATGTCTCAAAGTAGCCACTATGAATTGAGATATCATCCAGGTCAATTGAAGCTTCGGCATTTTTCTTCTTTGCTTGCTCTTTGATGGGTGACTCAAAAGGTCTCCTTGCGGGGATAGGAAGTATGTTAGGAATACTCTCTCCTGTCTGAACACCTTAAAAGGGAATGAACAAAATCAAATCACAGACATTGGAACATTATTTTATTGATATTCATTACAAATTAAGGCAAAGATTACCTTCAGCAGTAACTAGGTTTTCTCCCATCTTTATTAAGGCTTCAACCTCAGGTTTTTCAACAATCTTAGAAGGAATCTTCTGTTGTTCAGCTGGAAGAGCAGCATTAATGGTAGAAACATCACCAACATCATCATTGGACTTCTCTGCAATGATGAATTCTGTCAGAATATCCACCGTGACCTTTCTTCCAGATTCAGGGTTTGTCATTTGATCAAATAAGTCCTTCTCAAAGTCGAACTCAATGTTGATGTCACTATCGGTTCGCTCCCCGATCGTGGGAGTATCAAAACTACTCTCTCCTCCACCCCTTTCATCAGAAGCATAATCTTCAGCAATTTCAGCCACTTGCCTTAAAGATCCTCCAACTATTGAGGTTTGAGCTGATAAACTAGCAAGGAAAAATATAAACGTCAACAACAAGAGGTAAAGAATTAATGAGAAGGTAATTACAAAGAAATATAGAAGTGTTACCAGTTTTTAGCCTTTGAGAATGTCGAGTACCCGAGCTTTTAGCCTTTCGCTTCTTTGAAGACATTTCTTTACTAATCGAGGCTCGGGTTACCAGTTTCAAGCGCATGGCTTTGAGCTTCTTATGCAGAACTGGGCCTGTTGAAGGTTGTGTAGGCATTGTAGCAGTAACAGTCTTTGACAAAGATTGCTAAGCAAGGTCTGCCTCAGCAGCTGCACGCATTATAGACTGTTCTTCTTCAAATTGTCTTGTTTGCTCTCCTACTGAAGCTTTAGTTCCGATAGAGCGGGAAGCAGATCCAAAGTCCAAAGCAACTCTGCCTAACTGCCTGATTTTAGTAAGACTCATGCTCCCCTATAAATTCTCATCTACAGCCCATTGCATTCTCTCTGCAAATACATTAGGTAGAGGCATGAATTTTTCATCTTCCTCACCTCTTAATGAACGGTGAGCTTGGCAAATATCAGACTCGGCCACTAAGCCAATTCGCCATTTATCACCATCATACAAACAATTCTCAAAATTCTCTATGATAAAATGATCTTTCTCTGCTCTTTCTTTCCTTTTAGAGGAAGCCAAAACATGGCTTTTAACCCGGGTATTGATCGTGTATGCCTATACAATGGCAATGGTGCTTTTGGCAAACCATTGGGCGAAGCCACTTATGTACCCAGGATTCGAAAGGCGGGGATAGCCGAAACGAGCTCCAATGTTAAGTGCTAATAAAATTCCCAAGCATTTCAAGCATCATGCAAAGAGTCGGTAGTGCCTTGAATTCGGACTGGTGCTCCCACAACAGCTTGATGAAAATCAAACGATCTGCAGAACCTAGCAGGTATATAAGGTTGAATGTTGATATATACATTCTTCCTATATACCAAATTTGTAGGCCTTAAGCTTAAGAACCAACTCTTCTCTTCATCTGATAAGTCAACATCTTGACCACCCTCTCCGACTTTGTCAATCGATGGTTCCACAGCGTTTCTCATGTGAGTTGGAACTTCAATGTTGGGTACAGCATCGCGGGAAGCAACATAATTGTTGAAGTTACGCAAATGTTGGCGCAAGTCAGCCATAGAATAGTTGTTAATCAAACAACTACCACCTACGACACCCTCCATGAAAATACTCCCTGGTGCACCACTATGTGAATGAAGACCATTGCAATGATATGTGAACCAGGTGTACAGCAGATATTCAACATAATACTAATTAAAAGGCTTCCCCTCTCTGACAGTAAATCTCGATAGCTTCAACTTGGTTAGCATATATGATACAAAGGTAGGACCCAAAGCAAGGCTATGTCCAAAGGCCATTCTGAGTGCTGGATATATGCAACCAAGCCTAAAGTCGCCTTTAGAACTTGGAAAGAGGATCTCAGAAAACCATGCTACCAGGAATGTAGCAAGCCAACATTTCCTTTTTAAGTCTGGATATTTAGCAAAAATATATGGTTGAAAATCCAGATCCGCATGACAGACAATTGTCAAATCCCTCTCAGGGTCTTCACTGGGGATCACCTTTTTCCATTTAAGATATCCACCTTGGTTTATGAAGAAAGGATCTGTAATGTTCTTCACTTGACTCATCCATTGAATGACTTTACCCCTATTGCGGCTAGCCGTTTGAATTAAATCTTCAAGTGCAAAAAGGAGATAATATGCAGCGTAGAATTCATCGTCCATGGTGGCTAATTCTTCATCAAGTACAACTGTTTCATCATAGATCTCACCATATGGTGCCAAACCAAAAATCTTCTTTATTCCCATAAGGAAAATCCCAATTCCATATTCGGGGTAATGAAAGTGCTAGTTGCTAGGTAAAACAATTCTAGAATGGCCCTGCAGATGTTCTTGTTCTCGCATGGGACTCTCTGTGTAGTAGCATTTACGGCATCAAAAATCCCAACCGCTTTCAAATCTTCGGCCTAATAATACTTGATTATAGTCACTCAGCCTTGCCAATCCCCAATACAATTAAACCATCTGCGGGACTGATGTCCTTCGCCAAGCTAGGCACTTCCGTCCCCTGTATGGATACCAAGCCCGATGGTCCTAAGTTGTGAGATCACAGTGCCTACTTCTAGATTCAAAGTGCATGGTTCTATGGCCTCAACTTCAGACCTTGGATACTTCGTAAAGTAGTACGGAGGCTAACGCATGAAGTTGCTAGTTTTGAAATGAATGTGGTGCCTTATCCACGAAAAGGATCACTCCTGGCCGGGATCGTTGGGGTCATCGACATTATTGTTGGATATTGCCGGATGGATCTGACAGAGGTTAGTTCGCATAAAACCCCCACTGAGTTTATATAACGATACTATATATTCTCGATAGGATGCTTCACAGTCTCTTTCGTGTCATCTCCAAATATATAATGTGGTTTGTTAAAGTTCACCTTGTCACTATTCTCCCAATTGGTGTTATTTGTCAAGCACCAATATGTATACCAATTTCTTTTTGATAGAGCTTTGGCCCTCTGACATTGCAAATTAACATCAGATACTTCATTTGGGTCCTTTGGATCAGAGTCCCTTGCGGTCTTACCTTTGGCACGATCTTTTGATGCCCCAACGGTTACAATTGCAGGTGCCTTACCTTTTCTGTCTGCAAGACAAACAAATAAGAAGAGGAAGAAAATATCAGCAACGATGATATGAAATTTTGCAAAAATTTCGACAGCATCTCCCCTTAACAGAAGGCCAAAAGGAGAAAATAAAACTCAAGTTCTGAGACTAAGAATTGGCATCAAGGCACACTTAAGTCCCAAAATTGAGGCTCCCGGTCCAAATAGGTGTTCGAGCACTTTAAGACCTTTCAGGGGGCAATGGATTCGTATTCAAGCACGAAAATTGTAATATCCAATGCTAGAAATGCATGCACAATACAAGCAACGCATGATGGCAGTTATATACAACATATAAGGCACAAAACATGTATGAAAGAACAGTACTTGAAAGTGCATGACATGTTTTCAGCAAGATCAACGAACTTTTCAATTATAGGCATAAAACATATATGCAATGCATGATGGCAGATTCTTTACAAACTTTTCAAAATCCAAAGCCTCTCGTACTAACATATATCAAAGAAGTCATGAGCAGCTCACTTTGGCAATATGACCCTGCTTTATAAAAAGAGAGAAAGATAGAAAAGAAGTCAACAGTAAAGATGGGCTTGGGCAGTATTAAAGATACAAGAATTCTATGAAATCCTACTCCCAACTGTGTCACTCACAATTCAATTGGTCTGGAATTGAATTGGGCACTTCAATTATAGACCAATTACTTCAAACAAAAAAATAGATATAGAAGTCACAAGTCGGCAGTGATTGTGGGCTTCCCACTGGTAGTGTTGGCAGTGACAGTGATTCTGCCCACTATTTAGATGTGGCCAAAAGCTTCACCATGCTCTGAGGTTCAAAGCACTACTATAGACTAAAGGGACTGATTGAGTCAAGCACTTGGAGTAAAGGGAAAACAAAGAAACAAAAATTCACTAAATGGGTTGTGACTGTGAAATTCTCCTGCAAAGTCATTCTATTGGCAGTGACCGTAGGCCTCCCATGGGTAACATGGCTATCCTTGCATATGTGCCCACTCCTTAGACATAGGAAAGACTTATTATATAAAGTCCAAAGCATTATTAGCCGTTAAAAAAAAGGCCAGCTGAGTCAAGAAAATTAGAATAAAAAAATTAGCCAGACAGTCACCACACAAACTGTGACCGTAGACCTCCATGGCAACATTGATAGTGGTAGTGGACTCCACCACACTATGCACAAGGGGTGAAGCTCGGAGCATCATCATGCATCAAAAAGAAGTCATTAGGTCAAGCATCAGAGTTTAAAAAAAAATTCAAACAGACATTGCATCAAGCAGGTTGTGACCGTGGGACTGGCATGACTACGCCGGCTATGACTACGGCATCTGTCTAGGCAATGCCCAGCATAGAGAAAACCTCTACAAGAAGATTACTCAAATATGACTCTTCCTCTTAACAACAACCGAAAAGAAACAAAAAAGAGGAAGAAGAAGAAAAAGGGGCCGAGCCCTGATTTTACTTCATCATGAGTCACTGTGAGCAAACGACCAAAATTCTGGGGCATGATGCAATGGAAATCCATCAAAAAAGAAATGGGTAATGATATATGAGGTGTTTCTGTTCTGTATCAGTCAAAATTTGGAGAAAAAACAAGCAAAACAAACAAAAAAAAAAGGAGGGAAAAGAGCAGCAGAAATCACATTCAGCCCTGACAAAGTTGGAAGGAGCCAAAAGGGAAGAACTCACCAGCCATTGCTGAATCTTGGGGAAGAAGAAGAAGCTCGAAGGGAGGGGCTTGTATTTCTGTGTTTCTCTTTGTATTGCTATGAGTTCTCGAAGCAGTTGCTGTACGTTCTTGAAGTGGTAAACAACGAGACGAAACAAAAAGAGGCCACGGTTGTATACGCCTGGGTTCTTCTTTGTCACGGTCACCAACCCAGTTTGGTTGAAATAGTGGGCACCACTATTTAATAGTCTACCCTTTTAGCCTACGGCTACACTCCTTGGTCCACAGTCACTGCTGGCTTCGGGTCCACGGTCACTGATGCTCTGCTTTCCATGCTCACGGACACAGCTCAGTTAATTAATGGGGTCTACAAGTGATGGCTGGTTAAAAAATGGGTTTTCCTTCTTGATAATTGCTTGTCACCCCTCCAACGGCCACAGCTTGGATGAAATACCATTGTTTGGAGACATGTTTTCCCAAAACTCATTGTCACTGTTGTCGTTCCTCATGCAATCCACGGTTACAGCATGGATGATTATAGGGGTTTACATCTTGGTAGCCCAAGCCTTCTTCTCCCATGGAAATTACTTGATCTAAGTGGTGAGGTCCACTGCTTGGAAGCAAACTCCTTCCATTATACTCAAAACTCAAGGCCTTCCCTCATTCCCATAGACACAAGAGGTCTTAATAGTGGGATTCATTCATTGTCTAAGTTCATAATCACTGCCTCTATCATCATTTTACCCTCACAATCACTATGATTTTGAGCAGTGGGGCCCACTGTTAGTAGGTCCACTTCCTCCAATGTGATGGTTCAAAATTCCCACTTTGGGTATTTTACAAAAGAAATTAATTTTCCATAGCATGATGAATCCACTTTGGATATGTTGCCCAAAACAAAACAAAATATGTGTTTTCCCCACAACGAAGTGAACCTATTTTGGGGTAAGGGGTTTTTTTTTCCAGAAAACCAACCCAAATTTCAAAATAACCTTGGGTCAAACTTGATTTTGAGCCATCATCTCAAATTTCTTTGGATCAAAATCCTTCAAAACTTGCATCTCATTTCGACTCATGTCAAGCCAAGTCAAAACGTAAACTTTGATTTTTGAAGATAAAAAAATCAATGAAAATTCCAAACCCAAATCCATTTTAAATTCAAACTCTGATTTTTCTTAAAACCTCAGGATTTCTTTTGTGGATGTTTTCCACAGTCCCCACGGAGATGCCACTTTGGATATCTGCAATAAATAAGTCATGGGAAAATCAAATCCATTTCCAAAATCCAAACAAAAATTCATAAACTTCTAAATTTTCTAAATACCTTAGGAATTCTTTTGTGGGTGTTCCCCACAATCCTCACAGATATGCAGCTTTTGATATCTATGAAATAGGGCAGAGAAATTCGGAATTCTGATGTTTTTGCCAAATTCCATCATCAAACCGTTCATGTTTTTTATCAAAATTTTCAAAATCCCAAGTTTATGCCTATAACCTATCTTGACAAACTGTATTTTCATCAAGCCATCCATCATTCTTACAGATTGGCTATTTCGAGGCACAATGATTATTATAATATAATCATTACACCTTGAGGGGGCACTTGTTGACCCATAGAAAATTACAAATATTGCAACGAAGACATTACAATCAATTTCCAAACCAAGGATACATAAACCTTTGGATTGTAGAATGGCAAGTCAAGTATTGCATCCAAATGTTCTGAGTTGGTGTAATCCATTCAGAAGACTTTAGATGAGCTCATAATGCAACATTTCAAACTTCAGAGTTAGTGGACTTCGTTTCGTCACTTAACTCACCAAATACCAAATTCAGGATTCATTGGCTCAAAAACTGGGGGTCACTAAACACACTCAAGGTTCTAGATCACCAAAGTGTATGAAAGTCACGTGGCAACTCTAAGGCATGCTTGGCAATAATGTTTCAAAATTTCAAAGCATTTAAACTTCATCTCAGCTCAAAACAAACTTCAGTGACTGTTTGTCAGCTCCTTGGGGGTCACCGTGGAAATTGACACTGTTACATGTCAAAACAAGTTCAAACTCAACAGAATGCCTTCAAATGCACCCAAAGACTATCTTTCAAAATTTCAGAGCATTTGGACATCATTTGAATCGAAACTCAATTCAGATGGCTATTTACTATACTCTGTGGGGTCACTATGCAAAGTCACACCTCATGAATATCAAATCAGCTGAAACTCCTGGAGGAAGCTCAAATTATTCTGAAGGGAAGTTCTATAAAATTTTAGGTCAAACAGACATCAATTAAACCAAAACTACAAACACGTCAACTTTGGGTCAATGACCCCCAAACCATAGGGTCATTGACCGAAGTCCTACTTCTCGATGTCCAAAATTGATGAAATTTAGACACAAAGCTTCAATCATGCTCAAAATATATTCTGTAAATTTTCAAGTCAAAAGAACATCGTTTGGTTTGACTTCCATTGCATGTCAACTTAAGACATAATGACCCCCGAGCCATTAAGGTCACTAGCCAAAATCCTACTTCTAAAAGGCCAAAACTGGTGAAATTCAGAATGAAGATGCAAAATATATTCAAAGTTAATTCCCCAAAGTTTCAAGTCAATTGAACATCTTTCGAATAGAAAACAAGCTAACTACCTACAGTGTGGTGTGAATAGTAACTTAAAACATGCAACAAATAGGTCACTGTAAGAAGTCCTATTTCTCTAAATCCAAAATGTGTGAAATTTGGATAGACACTCCAAGATGTTCCTAACATCAATCCCTCCAAGTTTCAAATTAAACTAAGGTCATTTGGGCCTCAAACAGCTGAAACAAGGGCCCATTTTCATGAAAAGTCAACGGGAGGGTTGACCCACTTCAGAAGGTCAAAAAGAGTTGAAATCTCTATGACACACTCAAACTAGTGTCAAAAAGCATCCCTCCTAGTTTGATGAAGATCGGACATCGTTTGGGCCCCAAACAAGCAAAAACGGGTCGCATACACAAAAGTTCGAAAAATGGACCCTGGCAGTGACTGCGGCTGCGGTCACTAACTTCCATCGAGAAGTTCTGTTGGTTTCAGGTAGTTTCTCCCACTTATTTCTGAAAATCAACCTCCCACAACCTCCCTGTAACCTCCTGTAACTCCCTACAACCACCTTGGCAGTCTATAAAAGGGGTTACATTCGAAGAAAGAGGGGGAAAAGGATACACAGAAAAAGCAAGAGCATTTCTACAAAAAGGTTCAAGCAAAGCATCCCTAGGCACTCCAACCCACTTTTTATTGTTCTTTTCAGTCATTCAAGGTGAGGAATGGTTCACAAAAGGAAGGAGAGTGTGGGTATTATGTAAAAAAAAAAAAAGCTATGGTAAGTCTTCGAGGGATGAAATCGTTTCCTTTGTTTTTCTCACTTTGGGGGTTTTCTAGCCATCATAGACGCTGTGAACAAGCCTTTTTAGGCTTCATTCTGTCCCTCGAAAATAATAGGTTCAGAATGACACAACATTCGCTTCATCAGCACCCTTTTTGGACTTGTACAAAAAATGGTCCGTAAACAACGGTGATGATCAACAAAGCTTTTGATCGATTCCATGGTTGAATTTAATCCCCTCGGTGGTCATTCAACACCCTAAGGATAAAAAAAAAGCAAGCTTCAGCACTTTGCAGAAGTCACAGAGATGGAACAGTGTAATTCACAAGGTAAAACAGTGACCCACGGTCACTCCCCCATTTTTTTTCTTCTCTTTTGCATTTTTTCCACTTTGTGTACACCTTCTTGTACTTTCCAAATTTGGATCACATCTGAGACTTGAGGGAGGGGTTATAAACTTTTCAAAACTATGTAAACAACCTGCATCCCCACGGTCAGAGCATTTGAACCCATGTAAACAAAAGGGAAATTAATTATGAATTGTAGTTAATTCCCATTTTTCTTAAACGCTTCAAGTGCGTGAATGTTGGACTCGAGTCCATGATACACATTTTACCCATTTTTCAAGCACGATCAGGGACCTATTTAAAGGCATCCAAAAGAGGGATATTAATTGTGACCTTTTTAAGAACATCCAAAATTTCTTGGTTTGAGATTTTCCATTTGGGACGGGTTAACATTAGAGGAAAAGGGCAACTGATTGAGGAATAGTGGGGTCCGGACTCTTTTCAATGTCAATAGCAGTGTTTGCATTAGTGCTATCCTTTTTAATCTTCCCACTCAAATCCAAGGAGTCATGTTGTTTATCCTTTTTCGGATTCTCTTGAAGCTCTTTGCCACTGCATAAAGTGACTGCCTAAACATGCTCCTGATAGTTTGGGTTAGTTATGTCGTTCACTTCAAACTGGCCTTTTAGGTTTGGGAGAGGTTACTCTAGAAAAGTTCCTTTCCTTTGAACTTTAAGGCTACACTTGATTTCTTCGACAGAAGCTTCTAACCTTTGGATAGCCTGTCGATTCTCTTGATTAGCCTACTGGTTATTCTGAATATTCTATTGATTATTGATGTGAGTTTAATCAATCTACTTAAAACTGCAAGTGCGCGGTTGTCTTTTTGAGACAGTGGCAAATACAGGTCGATCCCACAGAGAGCACTTTTGAACTTTTTAATTAAAATTTTGAATTTTTTTTCAAAAGGAAAACAATAATAAAAGAGAAGTGCGATATGCAAATCAGAAATTAAACAAAATAATAACAATGATAAGAAATAGATCAGACAGCCAGAATCTACTAAATTATTTAAAATCCAATTTATGTAATTAATTTACCCTTTTGTCTCAATTATTACTCAGATAAAAAACAAGTCAATGTTTCTGATCCGGATAATTTGACTATTGCAAAAACCAACTTTAATTAAGAAAAATAAAATAATACCCAAGACCTCCTTCACCTCATAAAAGAATGAACATCCCAATCATCACTTATCAAACTAAGCATAGACTATCAAAGATAACTATAGATCTAAGCATAATCTATCAAAGTAAGCATAAATGATCAAAATTTATTCATTAAGAACACAAATCAGAGGTTTGCCTTTGGCATGAAGACAGATCTATTATTATATTTTAAAAGCACATTAACAAGAGACAATCAGAAAAAAGTAAAATAATAAATATAAACTAGAACATTAAAATACTTAGCTTCATCTTTCGCTCTAATCAGAAACTCAGCCCACCATTGCAAAGAACATAAAAAATAACTTCATTGATTCCTTCTTCTTATACAATGGTCTCTCAGAATTCTCTCTTTTAGATCCTAGTTTCTGGAACAAGGTTTCAGAATACCTTTAAAATAAAAATAGAAATTAATGGAAGGGAGAGGTGGAGAAGAGAGAGAGAAAGAGATCTGGGACTTTCAGATCTGGGTGGGGATGAGGAAGAGCCTCTCATGGCCTCGTTTTATAGTTTTCTAGCTCCTCAGGTTCATTGAATTTGGACCTCTTTTTGGTGGATTGAGAGATAAGATCAGCTGTATGTTGATTGAGTTCATCTCCTTAGATGAGAGAGATTTTAGAGATAAGATGAAGTGGAAGCTTTAAGCATTCTTATCTGATCTTCTTATGGGCTCCACAGAGAAATGTGCAACAGTTATACTTCAATGGTGTAGATGCAATTGCAATCCCGCCGAAAAATGTACATGAAACTTCCTAGGCCCATAACTTTCTCATTTTAGCTCCGATTTATGTAATCTTGGGCTCCATGGACATCTACTCTGAAAGAGCTTTTCAACAGTGGGTCATTTGCACTGATCTGACATCTGGATTGAGAGTTATGGTCATTTTAAGATAGGCTAATTTGAGAAAAATGGGATTGTATTTTAATTTGCAATGGACTCTATCTCTAAGGATATTTCTTAGTACAATAGGATGAGATAAGATCTTCGAGAAGCCTTAGCTGATCTTCAGATGGGATCCACGGGCGGATGAACCCTAAGTGTACGGATCTTCAAGTAGTAGGACCCAAATCATCCCAGGGTTCTGTGGGCCCTACAAATTTCATTTTCTGCACATTCTAATTAAACACATAAAATACTGAAGAGCCCACATTGAAGTGGGACCCGTCCGGATAGAGTTCTACTCCAATTGGGGTTCTTTGGAGAAAAATTGCAAACATTCTTAATTAATGCATACAATGTGCAAAAATTGTACAAATTCCAATAATTAGGTGAAAATGCATGAAATGATGAAATTGAATGAATAATGTTGCATTTAACCTAATTAAGTCCCTAATCCAATCTAAAATGATGCTTAAATTGTGCAAATTCATGGACATAACAATTATTTTGCATGTTTTGCATAAACTGCAGTTGAGAATGTACTAATATGCTAAATGATTCTTCCAATGACCTATTATGAGCTTGTAGTGCATAAGATGTATTCTACTGTGGAGGCACATATGCACCAGAATTTTATGGTCTTTAGGGATTATACTGAAATGTAGCATTGGTTCCATTCCTCCAGCTAAAATTGAGGTAGTTCCGCCACGAAGGATTATATGTGTTCCCCATGGTATTTGTATTGAATAGCTTTTAAAAAAGAATTCAAAGTGTTAGCTTGTTCTTGGATTGATTCTTGTAATGCAGGTACAATTGGACAATTTGCTGATATGTGATTTTCAGAAGCACAAATACCACAAACCATGGCTGTATCCTTGCTCTTTCTAAGTTTCAGGGTTTCTATTTCTTTTGGAAGTGCAGCAAGCTTGGCTTGGATTTCAGTTTGAGTGTTTAGGTGATATATTCCTCCTCCCTTAGATTGGTTCAATGACTTGGATCGATCTGCCCCATTAGATGAGGCCCATTTTTGTGCATTTTTGGCTATTAATTCTAGAAATTCCCACACATCATCTATTTGCTTTTGATCAAATTGACTATTGCACATCATCTCAATAAATTGATGGGTATTAGGAGTTAAACCCTCAAAAAATTTTCGATGAGATGATATGTTTCAAATCTGTGATGAGGACATGCAAGAATTAATTCGTTAAATCTTTCCCAATGCTTATAATAGGGTTCCTTGAGATTTTGTATGAATATCATAATCGCCCTCTTTAAAGTGTTGGTCTTGTGTTGTGGGAAGAATTCATTTTTCAAAAACTCAGTCTCTAGGCCTTTCCTGGTATTGATTGAACTAGGTCTAAAAGAATAGAGCCAAGTCTTAGCTTTGTTTTTAAAAGAAAATGAAAATAATCTAAGTTTGATTACATCCAGCACTACATTCTGTAGCTGAAGAATTGAGCATACTTCATCAAATTCTTTTAAGTGCAGGTATGTATTTTTAGAGTTAAGCCCATGAAGCTCAAGCAAAAGTTGGATCATGCCCAGTTTGATTTCAAGCTGACCCGTAATTGGGGGCATCACTATACATCAGGGTGTGGTTTGACGTGTGGAGTTCAAGTAATCACGTAGGATCTTTTGGTGGCTAGTTAACCTCAACACCATTGTGGTTCCCATTACTATTCCCATTCCTGAGTTAGGCATCATTGTTACTGGACCCACTCGCCATTTGAGAAAATCTCGAAGGACTTGAAGGTCTAGAAGATTCTTTCCTTTCTAATCTGCGTGTTGATCCTCTTTGCCAAATTGACTAAAAGGGCTTGTCCATTCTTTTTGGAATTTTAGGATTTTTTCAAAATTAAGAAAAACCTAAGTTATGCAAGCAACTAAGTGACCCCCTAAGGTCGAAAAGTTCCCTTAAGTTCTCCAATATGGTCCTATGAAACCAACTCATACAGGTTAGCCACCAGGAAATGGTAAAGTCGCAGTTGGACCCAGTTTCCTAAACAAACAAGCTGCCACGAGCTACAGGGGCAAAGGCCTTCTTGGATCTCGAGAAGATCAAGGACAACGATTAAGTCACTTTTGGTGTACTTTCTTCCAAAAGAACTTATGGCAAGTTGAAAATAGTAACTTTTCCCAATTTTAGAAAGTTTTTAAAAACCAGAGTAATGTGTACTTTCTAACAATCCATGCACTTCCTATTCTAATTTAGGGCAGTTCATCATTCCATGCATGTCCTATTTCTAGAAAGATGCCAAAACTAAATCACACCCAAAAAGTAAAATAGGGAAAGTTAGAAAAGTTACCTTTAATAGCACTTCCCGGCAACAACGCCAAAAACTTGTTCGTCAACTCCAAGTGCAGAGTTGCGATATAGTAATAATACTGGTGAGACTTGTTTGATCCACAGGGAGCAATGTTTCAAAAAAGTTTTCAACTTGTCACCTGCCTAAATAAAAATTCTAAAACTATTCTAATTTAACATCTAACAAATACATACATTCCAAAATTAATAATTCCTAAATTAAAATTCCTAATTCTAAAACTTCCTAAAAATAAAAACTAAAAAATTTCTATGAAAGAGAACAGACATTTGAACTTCCAATAAAACAAAACCTAAAATTAGAAACTCACTAAAAAGAAAATTAAACAATGTTAGATACTAAATAAACATAAGTGAAAGAAAATGAATACTTTCCTAAATTAGAAACTAGGTTAGGTTAAGAATCTACACTTTCTAAAAACAAAAGATTTCTAAATCCTATTCAAATTAGAAAGAAGTTAATTTTAAAAAAAATCTAAATGACAGCCTAAAATCAAGTTAGTGATCTTCTAAAGCTAAACACTTTCTAAAAGTAACAACATACGTTACAACTATACAGTAACTTTCCAAATTAGAATGAATCTATCCTAAATTATCACACATGAGAACCTTTCTAAAATAAAAGCAAAAGTTGGAAAATAAACTTTCCTAAGTCAAATTCCCAAAATAAAGTTAGCAATGAATTCAAAAATTAGAAAGTGAGAAAACAAATTAACAATGTAATGCATGCAATGAAAACAACTAATGCAAACTTTCCTAATATGAGATGCAAAATTTGAACAAAATATGATCCTAATCTAATGCAAACCTAAACTAGATTTATTGGTTCAAAAACACACTAATTGAATGCATGAATTCAATAAAAAGAAAATAGCAAAAAAAAATTTGAAAAGCAAAAAAAAATATGCATGAATGAATGAACTAGTTACAAAAATTCTGCAGTGCAGAATTTTACAGCATATATGGACTGTTTTTGCAATTTTTTTTTTCATGTCTGAAACACCATGATTTTTTAGCATACCTAAGATGAAAGTCTCAGTTTTTAAATGTGCTTCCAACAATATTTATTATCCACAAAATTTCCATATAAAATTATGCAATATGGGATGGGTTTTCAACATGAAAAGTTACCAAGGAACATATTGCAGAATTTTTTTTATTGCTGTAATTTTAATTTCAGATTATGTATTTCAAAATTTCATCTTCCAATTCACAAATTTTCAGATCTTTCAACTCCTCAAATCTGATCCAAAATTTACCTTAAGTGAAACCCAACTGAACACACTTAAATACGATCTGATTTTTTGCATCAACATTTGTTACAAATACGGACTGTTTTTGGACAGATTTGGGTACCCTACTACATATTTAGATATGAATTTTAAATTCAGTCAAAATATCTCTAAAATATGATTACTTTGGCACCTTACATATGTGAAGAAACTCACCAATAAATAATGCATGCTATGACAAAACTTTCAGCCATTAAATTATTCATTGAACAAAACATTAAAACATAAAACATTAAAAGAAACAAAAAAAAATTTGTAGGAAATTAAATGTAGTAGTGCTGAAAATTAAATGTAGTGTGTGTTGGAAATTAAATGTAGTACAGTTATCTTCTTAAAATTTTCTTTTAATCGGGTTCATGATTTCTTAAAGTATGATCCTAGTATCTTGGGTTGTCAATCCAATCAAAAGAAACATTAATAAAATTTCCACACAAACCATAAGAAAAGAAGGACAATTTAAGATGAATAATTTTATACCAACAAGTAAAATCCTTACAAAAGATTGTCAAAGAAAATGAAGAAAAATACATGCTACGATGGAAAAGAAGAACCTCTTCTACTTGAAATCCCAAGGGTGTAGTGGGGCCATAGGGCTAAGCCTCTTTAAAGATTAGGATGAAAGGAGAGAGAGATGAAAAAGATGAAGTGTAGCTAGAAAAGAAGCTCTATTTCCATGAAGAGTATGGAAGAAGGGTGCCCTATTTATACTCTTTCAACTCCTACTACTTTTCAAACTTTAAAATCTTAAAAATAATAAAAACTTGAAAGAAATGGGCTCCATACAAGGCTTTGGGCGTGAATTCCATGGCTGGAATTTTTTTCTTATTTTTTTTCTTTTCTTTCTTTATTTAGCAGTCCCTCTTTACTTCTTTCTTTTCTTGTATGTGCCACCTTGCATTGAGATCTCTTGAGAGATAAATAAGGCATAAGAATCTTCTCTTAAAATCTAACTTGGCCTATAAGATGTGTAGAATCTTTCTCCTATATCTCTTACTTTGTCAACTTTCCTTTTTTGGAAGGTACTCATTGTTTGCTCCAAACTCAAAAATATCTTCTAGAATAATTCTCTTGATTTTTTTTTCCTTTTTTTTCAGCCAAAATCTGATCCAAATCTCCTTTTGGGCATGAATCCTTCATGCCTATATTTTTTTTCTTTTTTTCTTTTTTTTCAATTCCACTCCCTTTCAAAGAAGAACTCCTATGTGGCTTTCCTTCTCCATCTTTGATGGGATATTCTTCAAATTTTCTTGAAAATTTCTTGAAGATTTGCACCAAATAAATAGACCCTATCTTAGATATCCCACATGTGTACCCCCACACATATGTGAACGTGTGTGGGACTATGAAGCCATTTTTTGCATTTTTCTTCTAATTTCTTTCTCTCTTCAATTCTTCTCTCTTCTCGTTTGAAAATCAATTCCTTTGCATTAATTCTTTCAACATGGGACCATATCATCAATTTCCTACAAAACAAATGTGAATGCATGTGAAAGACAATTTTAACCCAAGGATCACAAACGCGTGACTGTGGGTCCATCTCTCATGAAATAACAATGAAAATGCACACCATTTTTCATTATTTTATGTGAATGAACTAACGATGATGAAAATTTGATTTATTTCATGAGAATATATATTTTCACAAAACTTTCCAAAAATAGATTTTCCAAAAAATGGCAGGTTTCATGAATTTAAGCAAAAAATGAGATTTTTAAGCAAATTATGCAGAAAAATAATAAAATGATATAAAAATGCATGAAACGATGATATCACCCTAAATGAGCCTCTTTTGACTTAATAAGTCCTTAAAATGGTCCAAAATGTATAATGAAAATATGCATTTTTAAATACTCATCAATAGAAGGCACAACTTTTTCGTGGAAAACCCTACTTGGGAAAAACCACTGGTCACCTTGACTAGGAGTAACAAGCACTATGTAAATTAAAGATTATAGGAAATACTCGCAGATCAACCTAGTTGCAACTTAGCCTAAGGACAACAACAATCTTGTCGATTCCTGATCGTGAGTTCCAAGTGCAGAACCGCGATGTAGTAATAAAACTGGTGGGACCAGGTCGATCCTCAGGGAGCAATGTGTTTAAGGTATTTTTTTTCAACTTGACTTGCCTTAAAATAAAAGTCTAAAACTAACCTAATTAAAATCTAACAAATACAAGTGTCCTACTTACCAAAATTAAATTAGTTACAAACCAATGAAAGAAACTTTCCTAAATCTAAAATTCCTAAAATAAAACTAAAGTTGCTGCAAAACTAAAACACAAGTTAGAACTTCCAAAAATAAAAACTAAAATTAGAATCTTACTAAACTAAACAATGTTAAAAACAAAATAATAAAAGCTAGAAACTTTCCTAGGTTAGAATTTCCAAAACTAGTAAACTTTCCAATTTAAAACCTTCAATTAAAACAAGTTTAGAAAGATATTTAATTCTGAAAATTAACTAAAACAATCAAAATCATAAAACTAGAAACAAATTTAAAATTAGAAAGTTAGTAAAATTAATAATGCAATGCATGCCATGAGATGTTGAAAAATTCTAAGTATGAAAAACTAGTATGTTGATGCAAATTTTATGCATGATTTGAACTATTATAATGCATCCTAAATCTAAATTTAATGGCTGAAATTTATGCTCTACTGATGCAAGAAACTAACAAAAAAAAAATAAAATTAAAAAAGGATCTAAAACGAAAAAGTTATGAATGCATGAATATGACAACTTTGCAAAATTCTGTGCAGGAATTTTGATTCGGGTTGACTGATTGGCAAAGTTTAAGCCTCTGGTTCACAAACCTTCCGAAATTATTTTGATCTGAAATTTTGGGGAATGAAAGACCACATTCTAAACTTTAATTTTCCTAAGTTTCAAAGAAAAATATTGTGATTTGACTGGTCTACCCACTTCGAACTTTTTATCAAAAACTATTTCTACAGTTTGCTGAAACTATCAAGTTATGCTGTTTATATATTGAGTCCAAATTTAATCATTAGATTCAGATCTGAAGGCTTAATTTTCATTAACTTAAATATGTACAAAATCTTATGATAAGAAAATAGATTCAATGATTCCTAATCCAACCATCAAACTATGCAAAAACAAAACTTAAAATCCATGTGAATATAATAAGAAAATAACAAAAGTGCAGAAAATAACATAAAATTGCAGGAAGTCAAAGGCGGTAATAACACAAAAGTCAAAGGCGGTAAACAACTGAAGTCAAAGGCGGTAATAACAAGAAGTCAAAGGCGGTAGATTGCTCTTTCCATTTCTTATCTTAATTTGGGCTAAAATAGATTAGCAGTGTTGTCTTAGGGTCTTATTCTTCATCTTAGGTCGTCAATCTAAGTGAGAATAACAAATTTCCATTCCATGTAGAAATAAATTTCAAAATTGGCCTCTAATCTTTTTCACTCAAACCTCTTTAACTCCATCTTGCATTGCCTCCAAACATACAATGTATCCAAAGAGACAAAGTATATTAAAAAGGTTACTAAGATGGGTTACTAGTTGTAATTCCAATTCGATCCCAATATTTAAACAAGAACAAAAATTGACCCAATCACAAACAAGACTAAAATTATGAACACCACAAAATCAAAGACAAGAACAATTGAAAAGAAACAAACTTTACTAGCATGAAATTGTTTTACAAAAGATTGGAAATAAAAAGCAAACAATTACATACTAGATGGATGAGAATTCCTCCTTCTAGTTGAGACTTCAAGGTTGGTGGTGTGGCTTTAGGGCTAAGCCTCCTTGATGACTTGAGATGTAGAGACAAGAGAGGGAGAGATGGATGAAGAAATCTAGAGGTGGGAGGTGGGTAATTCTTCTATGAAGAATATGGGAGAAGGGTACCCTATTTATACTTTTTCAAGTTCTACTCCTTCTCAGACTTTAAAATCTTAAAAATTATTTAAAAAATTGAAAGAAAAAGGGCTCCAAACAATGCTTTGGATGTGCAATATCCTTGGGGATTTTTTTTTCTTTTTCTTTTTCTCTTCTTTCCTTGCTTGCTTTGTCTAAAAGTCCCTCTTGGATGCTTCTTTCCTTCTTTGTCATTGCCACCTTGCATTAAAATCTTTTGAGAGATGAAATAGGGATAAGAATCCTCTCTTAGAATCAAACTTAGCCCACATGAGGTGTAGAACTTCCCCTTTTATCTCTTTGCATCGTCAACTTTCCTTTGTTGGAAAGTTCTCCTTGTTGGCTCCGAACTTGAAGAGATCTTCTAGATAATTCTCCCTTGATTTTTTTCCTTTACTTTTTCAATCAAAATCTTATCCAAAATCCTCTTTTGGACGTGGAATAGCTAGTTTGGATATTTTTTTATTTTTTTTCAATTAAATCTTCTCCTTCTCCAAAAAAAACTCCTATGTGGCTTTCCTTGTCAATCTTTGATGAGATATTCTTCAAATTCTCTTTAAAATCTCTTGAAAATGTGCAACAAATAAATGGACCCCATCTTGGATGTTTTACAAGTGTGCCCCACACATGTGCAAATATGTGTGGGACCATGAAGCCAACTTTTTACAATTTTCTTCCAATTTCCTTTTCTCTTCAATTCTGCTCTCCTTTCTCTGAAAAATCAATTCCTTGCCTCAATTCTTTACAAATGGGTCCCATATAATCAATTTCCTACAAAACAGATGTGAATTCATGTGAAAAGATAATTTTACCCCTAACATCACATATACATGACTGTGGGCCCATTTCTCATGAAATGATAATAAAAATGTACATCATTCTTCATGATTTTGTATGAATGAACTAATGATGAAGAGAATTCAATTTATTTCATGAGAAAAATTATTTTCACAAAACTTTCCAAAAATAGACTTTCTAAAAATAGCAGGTTTTATGAATTTATGCAAAAAGTGTGATTTTTAAGTAATTTATGCAGAAAAATATAAAAATGAATTTAAAATGAATTAACCCATTATATCACACTAAATGAGGCTCTTTCAAGTTAATAAGTCCTTAAAATTGGTCAAAATGTGTATAAAAATAAGCATTTTTAAAGACTCATCAATTCCTCACTGTTAATCTTCTGTGTGCTTGAAACAACTAACTTAAAAGACTCTTCAAGTTGAATCTACTTCGAGAGAGAGCAGATGAAAGATCTTGAGTAGCAACTACAGCACTTCAATTTTTCTTCAAGTTGCTTTAGAAAGATAACATAGATCTCCAATGGATTTTTGGGTTTTTCTTAGGGGAGATGGATAGCCATGAGAGGGAGAGAACAAGTATATTTAAAGGCGCCAATTTGTGGCTTTGGTTAAGGCTAAGATCTCCTCTGAAGATGGAAAGGATAGAGCAAAAATTCAGAAGTGCATCTAACATTGGAAACTGAAACCACATGACATGCTCAAGCAGATAAAAATAACTTATGTTATTTGTCCCTTGTCTATTAGGCTTAAGCGCATAAGAGATTGGCTTGAGTGCAAAAGGTTTTGTGTCAAGATTGAACATGCGTTCAAGTGGTTGGAAATATATGCTCGAGCGCACTTCACAAAAATTGATTTTCTTGAGAAATTTTGAATGGTCTTCACTTTATGTAGTTCAATCTATAAAATATATAAATAAAACTTTATTCTCTGTTTTGTCCATAACCCAATGAATTTACCAACACTCAAATGTCCTTACAATCTCCCCCTTTGCAATTCATGGACAAAACTCCTAATTGCATGAAAATGTACCCAAAAAGAGAAAATCAATGAAGAGTTATGACAGCCGAATAATCCTTCAGCTCAAAATCAATGTAAAGCAACCCTGTAAATCCTGCCACGAAAAATTAGACAAAAAGATCAAGTGAAACATCATGAAATAAAAATTAGGTAACTATCACTCCTCCTTTTTATCATGAATTGACAAAGAGAAAACCATAACATAAAACAATAAGAGGTCAATACGGTGAAGGAATAGAGAAAGTGAATTGAAGAAAATAGCAAAATGTCCACAAACATAAGATAGGAGTTCCAAAGCATAAAACAACAAAATAAGAGCTCCAAACATAAAAAATAAGTCCAATAATGTGACTATATATGGACCAAGCAATAAGGATCTATCACTGTTGACTAAGGCGAGTGATAAGTCCTTAAAAATGCATCATTCCATGTACATTCTATGGAATTTGAAGGACTTATGCATAAAAAATCTCTTTATTATTTGAAATCATGTTTTTGTAAATTTGGAATTTATTTTAGAGTTTTCCTGCAAAACTCATTCAAAAATCACAAATTTTCCATAAAATCAGAAAACATTCCATTCTTAGATTTTCATTTTTTGAAAAGATTTTCAAATTCATATTTTTATATGAAAGAATATATTTTTTTTATCATCATTGGTTAATTCAAGTCAAAACAAGAATAATGATGTGGTTTAAGGTTATCATTTTATGTGAATTGGGCCTACATTATCGCATTTATAACTTTTAGTCAAAAAAGTATTATTTAAAAAAATTCATTTTTTTATATAGGCGAATTGAAGAAAATGGACCCACATTGAAGATTTGAAGTCAAGGAATAAAATCTGAAGAAAGAAATAAAGAAGAAAATGAGCATGAAGAGGACCCCACACACATGTGCACAGGTGCACACATGATTGGATGTTAAAGGAGGGTGCCACTCTTCAATTGTTAATGAATCTAAATTTGGATTTCAAGAAATTAAATTTAAATGAAGAAAGAAAAGCCAAGGTGGAGAAAATTCAAGAAAAGGAAGTCAAAAAAGAAGAGATAAAAAATGGAAAGCCAATTTGACTTTTATTTGGATAGCATGGATCAAAACAGTCATAACTCTGAAACGGAGTGCCAAATCAAGGCAATCTAGGTACCGTTAGAAAGTCTTTTTGAATAGATATCTGTAGAACCTAAGATTGTGCCATTCAGATCTAAAACGATAAAGTTATAGCCTTGGGAAGTTGGATGTGTATTTTTAGGCGGGAATGCATCAAATTGAAGTTTTGTTTTGTTTATGATGCACATCTATTTGTGGAGTCCACTCAATTCTAAGTGAAGAAAATTATAGTCCAAGTTGGGTCTTACCATGTAATTCACCACAATAGTTTTCATCTTTGTCGGCGCAAAATATGCGTCGGTAAAGGTATAGAAAATGCCGGTAAAAGTCATTTCTGGCAATTTCTTATGCGCCGGCAATCCTCCAGGAAATATTCCTCTAGGGTACCATTTGCCAGAGATAAAATGAAAGTGTCGGTAAATCTTATACCTTGGTAGCGAGATGGAAAACTTTTGTCGGCGTGTTTTAACAACGGTAAAAAAATTAAATTTCAAGAATAGATATTTTTTCTAAATTATTTACTGGCATTTTTTGTTGCCGGAAGTATCTATTTTTTCATTTTTTGATCAGATTTTGTTGGCTTTTTATTTCGCAAGAAAATATTAATTTTTTTATTGGCGCTTAAATCGCTGGTAAAACTTTGCGATCATTATTTGGACTGGATTTTGCTGGCAAAGAATTTTTTTTTTACCGGTGCTCAAATCACTCGTAAAAGTTTGTCAATATTAAATTTTTTTGTTTTTATTTTATTTTTAATTTTCTTTCCCTGTACATACATTAATTCATTACATATTTCAACCTCTCTTATTCTATTATCCAAGGCCAGATTTATTACACACTTAACTTCCATTTTCATTCCAAAATCTTCAAAAAATGAAACAACATAAATCATTCCACTTCATATTAATATTCAAACATCCTTTCAACATTTAAATACCATTTCAACATTCAAATCACTTTACCATTAGAAAATTAAAACCCATGATAACATTCTATTCTATACCAACATTCAAATACCAATGAAAATTTACATATTCCTATGATCATGTCATTGTTGCACCATTGCTTAAAACAACTTTTTGCATCCCATTTTTATACATAGCAATCTTTTACTTTGCATACTTGGCCTACATGTGTGTTGCATCTTAGCTCCATGGACTCTTTCATCACTTTTTATTCAATCTGCATAAGAAAAAAGCAAGTGAAAAAAGGAATTAATAAAAAGAGAAGTTGACCTCTACTTAATGGGCTTAATTATCTTCAATCAAAGCTTTTACAAGGCCAAGTGCTATCATAAAGTCAACTGATTCTAGGTTGATAAAAGGTTGGTTAGAAATTTAGTTAGCAATTCATTGTTTTGATTCCAAAATTCATCACATGCATTAGTAGAAACACATACCCCCACCACACAGACTCTGATGCATTGCACTAATTTAATGGTGAATATTGATGATACCGAGCCAACCAACTACTACTCATTCCAATTGTTTTCTTAATGAAAGCGAGCACTAAAAACTTGCACTAGGCAGTATCAACATCTCCGAATATGAATTTCGAAATTCATATCACTGCAATCACGTTTTCCTTATGGTGCTGAAGTCAGATGGTGGGATTTACTTTTTTTTAAATGAAAATTGAGGATGAGGTTATCTTTAATAGTTAGAATTCTCTCGCTCTCTCTCTCTCTCTCTCTCTCTCTCTCTCTCTCTGTGTGACATGTGACATTCAGGATGGGAAAAGTGTTTCATAATTGAATGTAATGGCTGCTACAGAGAATCCAGACTCTATGGAAATGCAAAGAAAATCAGCCCATTGTCGTAATTTACAACCCAATGGTGTGCGCTTTACTTTTTTAGCAGATGTTGAAATGGTGCCAGCTCTTGTGATGATAGTAAACGTGAGGGACTACACTATCAACGGGACTCTTAGGTGGGCCTAGTGGACTACACATCTGTGTGCTTGCAGGAGAAAATTTCTCCTCCTTATTCTCTGATATGTGTGTTATAAGTTATGTCTCTAATATGATTTAGTTTATATGGCCCGTGCTGGACCCATACAACCAATGTATCTAGGATTGAGTCTCAGGCTCTCAGCCTTGAGGTTTTATATCAGATGCGACCTAATTATATTGAGGGTATCCCATGCACACTTCCTGTCAAAGGGATGGTTAGAAGAACTCTGCAATGGAGCCTACCTTTGATAATTCAAACCATTAAAAGTGATTGTCATTTCTTCTAGTAATATATTCAAAATGCTTGTCATTTCTTCTGGTAATTTATTCTCATCCAAACAACATGCTGTCTGTTGCGTTCTTTTGTGGATAGACTTTCCAGATCATGATTGAAAGAAGAGAACGATTTAGGAAAAAGTTAGCAAATCATCGTAACCTAGTCTGGAACTAGGGCCACTGCATGTGTCATTTAGTGCATTTCTACATTAGAGCTGTGAGGAAACAAAAGGAGAAAATATGATAGTTGAGATGGTCAGCATTGAAAACTTTTCAATACCACAAGATGATAGACATTGTTATCTAGGTGCAAGTTATGGGACAAAAGGGCTAGCTTGAGTTGGATATAGTAGATAACATTAGCACATGGTAAGAAAAAGATAGAAAATCTAGTAAGTTCTCTACGATTATCTAACTGTCATTTCAGATAAATGGGCATTTTTCTCAGATGGAAATGAGGCTTTCTATTTTGTATACAGTTGAATGTTGTGTCTCAAATAAAATAAGTTTAAATAGTACATGTAGTTGACAGGCATGGTAAAAATGATGTTGGAGTCCCAAAAACAAACGACACTGGGAATGAGTACATATCAGAAAAACTATGGATAGTTGCACTAAAAGAAACAATATATATATAAATATTTTGGGAGATGGTTTCACTGCGTTCATATAAAGCCAGAAAAGGTCCATGTAAGACCAGAAAAGGTCCATGTAAGACAAATTGAAGCATTATAAAATCAAGAAACTAGAACGGAAGACCAGTACAGACTTGGCTAAAGTATTGAGGAATAGCTTTTAAAAAGCATATTAGGTGGAGTTTTTTTGAAACAGAAGAATAATAGTAATAAGCAGGAATTTTTCCTTCAATAAGATAAAGTACCAATTAACATAGGAAGAATAACTAGAAAGAGAGAAAAAGAAAGACAAGAGAAAAAGAAAGACAAAAATCAAACACACCTGAAAAGAATGTGGAAATCAAGATGTTGTCTACAGTTTGAGATAATTTGGAAATAAAGAAGGCTTATATTTACACCTTTTTCACTTTTGGCAGTGACCGGTCGGGTTCCATTTTAGGTCATATTGCACTTGGATCCGGATCCTAATCTGATTGCTAATTGGCATTTAGTGTACACTTGGAACTCGACCTGCTGGACTCTATTGAACCTAGATCCAAATCATTTGTTATACTGATAAATAGCTACATGTTATTTGAGTGACATTGCATGACACTTTGCCGGGCTTATGCTGGAGATCATTCGAAGGTGGTGAAATAAATGTAGCCTTTGGCAACCGTCCCGTGACACTTTTTACTGCCAATTAATTCAACATGCAAATAAATGTTATTTTGACAAGAATAGTCATGTACAGACCTAGAGAAAATGCATCCCTAGCTCCACTAGAGGTGCCAACCCCACCAAAAGCGATACCTGGATCTATGCCCACACGCTTTGCTAACTAGAGGACTAAGCCCTCAAGGAAACTGGTTCTCTTGGCCTGCTCCGGTAAGTGCTCCCGCTAAGTAAGCACCTCAGGATCAGGGCTAGTCCGAGTTTAGGTCGAAGTTGAAGCGAATTTTGCGCGAATACCAAAACCCTTCAGATATCCCGACCTCTTCCCAAGAACCTTAACGAACATTTGTTCCTCGCTCATTGGAGATGTGATTGAGGGTTGAGTCTGCTCAGCTGTCACTCATACTGTAACACTCCGACCCAACTTGACCTCGTTAGTGGCTAATTAATCTTCTTTTCGTTGCTAATTGTGTTTTGTTTGTGTTTTGTTTTCGTTGCGGGTCATGGATAGGCAGTTGGGTTGAGTTTGACCTGGATTAAGTAGACCAAGCCCTTTTTCGTAATTTTAACTTTTCTAAGACATGGTCATTTTTGCATCATCTTGATGTCAACACGTGTCTTTCGTTGAGCTCGTCAACTTTCGTAATTACGTCATTCGCAAACGATGTCGTGTGATTCCATTGGACCCGGATTTGACTCAAACTGATAATAGAATTATGACATAGACTTCATTGTAAATTGACAACCCACTTATCTTATATATGCTTTAGACCATCGACCTAAGTCCTCTCTCTCACTGTTCACATGAAGAGCTTTCTCACCCTCTCCTGAATTCTCTCCTCCATCATCGATCAAGCCAAATGAGGGTTCTTTGCAAACTCTGTTGTGTTGATTGTGACGTGAGTTGGGGATTCTTCCATCTCTCTCATCTCCTTCTTCTATTTCTCCTCTTTCTTGTTTCCTTGTTGCCTGACGTGTCTGTATCTTGATATTCTTTCTGTTTCTCATGCATGCATGTTGTTGTGGTTGGTGTTAGGTTGTGTTTGGGCCCAAGGACAGCAAGTTGTGTAATTGAATTCAATTGAGGCAAGTATAACAATAATCTGTAGAACCCATGTTGGTATTTGTTTGGTTGTGGTTAATTTACATGAAATGGCATGGTAAACTTGTTTACAACCCTAAATTGTTAGTATTCTACCTTATCTCTATTGGATATTTGCAATTCTGATGGTTTCACAGGTTTTCTGTACGTGATTCATAACTTGACTTCGTGCATGTACGGCTAAGCCGTATGTCACTTACGGCTTAAAGTCTAGAGAGGGTAAAAACCCCATTTTCCTCTACGGCTAGGGCACGGTTAAGCCGTGTATTGCACTACGGCTAAGCCGAACCTCAGCCGTGGCCCAGCCGTAGATCAATACAGGGTGCTTTTTTCTGGATTAACTGAGAGCAATCAATTTGTTAGACCTTCTACGGCCCAGCCACGGCTAAGCCGTAGAACAAAATATGGGTGAACCGTAACTGCGGATGAATAGTAAAGGGAACCGCGGTGGAGCGGCAGTGCATATTACGGCTACGCCGTAAGATGCCTACGGCTAAACCTTACGTTCACCTACGGTCAAGCCGTATCAACACTAGAATAATGAAGAACAAGGATAGGTGTAAGGGAAAAACCGATATGGCCTTCATGATAGAATGTAGAGCACCTAGACCTGCCCAACTGAATGTGATACAATGCGTGAATGATCTCGAGGGCTGCGAATCATTCATGTTCGTTATCCGGATGTTAAGCACCTCCCCATGGGTGTTGGTTTAAGGGACTTCGGTGCACTATCTGATTTAATGCAACACTAGACAACGGTGCATCGAATAACTTAAAACTACATCATCATGCACGGTTAGAAACACCAGATAATTAGATTAGAATTGGCTTGTAAATAAAGATGATCCGATTTCCTATGATTTGTTGCATAACATACTGCATTCGATCATTGATCTCTATTCTCTGATATCTTGTTTTCCGTTACTTTCACATTGTGGTTCTTTACATTGAGTATGCATATATAATTTTACGTATAAGACATGTCCACAGATATGCACGTTGATATGTTGTCACGATCTACTCAGGGTTTTCATGATTGACTCTGTATGGTCAGGCACTACTTAGCCTCAGCCTTAGGATCCCGGTGGGGTGAATTTGGTGTAGTTTACATGGCCTTGCTGCAGTAAGGAAACGTCTTGGGGAACTGGACCCCAGGAAACCGAGACCCATTGTACCTTGGCCCGGACAATGGTGTTTTTTGCACGATACAAGATCCCTCTTTTGGGAGCATATGGCAATGTAGTAGCCACTAGTTATGTACACTGCATGTATCCCTTCATTCGCATAGCATATTTCTTTCTCGCATGACAGCCTAGAATACGAAAATGCCTTGTTTAATTTACATGATGTTCTTTATTCTATTAGACACAGCGTGTGTTAACTTGTTATGGTTTAGACTTTGCTGAATCGTCGTATTCATAGTTGTTTTTGGTGTTGCAGGCCCAGATACCCCTGCCGACCCCTCGCCGGTCGGCCAGACTCCAGATGAGACCCCCGAGGCCCCATCAGGCCTAGAAGAGTGGATGTGATCACTCCATGGGAGAGCGTTCTTGACATGCATGGCATTGGAGTCTTTTTTTTTTTTTTTTTTTGAGGATTTTCACACTTGTATATGTCATGATTGTATATCTTATTTTGTTCATTTTGAAAGACCTTCACATGTAATTATGTCCGTTCTTTATTCATATTCTCTTTTTGCATTGCTAGTTTGATGTTTCTGATATTTCCAGCTTCCGCGTACATGTTTGGCACCTGTGAATATTCCCTTGTGCGTGTGCATTTAGACTAGGTCTACGTGTACAGGCACGGAAATACGTGTGTCATTGGTTTGGCTTTTGCTAACCCCCGAACCCTGGGCTCAGGTTGTGACATACGTATTGTATGGTATCAGAGCATTCCTTGTTCTGGATGATAAGCATGCAGGCATGTAGGATCGTGGTAAGGATACGATTATTTCTTTGTGGTTTTTCTAGATTTGGGGCTTGTTGGGCGAGATTGTTTTCTGTTTGTGTCTGACTCTTTCCATTTTTACAGGATGGCGTCAGGTTCGGGTTCTCAGTAGAACGCCGGAAACAATGAAAGCGGATTCGCACCATCACCGCAGACACAGAACACAGATGAACGCATCCTCATGTAATTTCAGTCCTTGCAGGCACAATCGCAGTCAATGCAAAACTTACAAGCACAAGTTACAACCATGTTAGACCGACAAAGCCAAGCCCCAGCTCCGTCACATATAGACCAGCACGTGGTCTTTCAGCCTCGAGAGAATGACCTGAATGCCCTCTACGATAAATTTCGCAAGCGAGGAGCTATTGAGTTCTATGGGACAGAAGAGCCATTGAAGGTAGAACAGTGGTTGGAGTAGATGGAGGATGTCTTTGAGACCGTCGTGTGCACGAACAGGCAGAAAGTCGGACTAGCAGCCTCCATGTTTAGAGATGTCGCAAAAACTTGGTGGAAAAGCTTGAAAGACTCATATAAAGACATTCCTAGTGCGACAGTTTGGGAGATGTTCAAGCAACAGTTTAGGAGGAAGTTCATCCCGGCTCATGTGTTTCGAGCCAAGGAGGTTGAGTTTTTAGCTCTCCGCCAGCAGCAGATGATCGTGGCAGAATATATGAACAAGTTTACTCAGTTGTCGCACTTTGCTCCGAATATGATCAGTACCGAAGAGAGGAAGGTGAATCGGTTCGTTGAAGGTCTACATCCTCGGTACATACACCACGTGACTGCGTTTCAGCGTCCGGTTACGTTAGATGATGCAGTGGACAGGGCCTATTCTGCTGAGGCCATCCAGCAAGCGGCGAAAGCCGTTGAGCCTAAGCGACAACCGCCTTTCAGTGCACGAGGACAAGTACAAAAGAAGACAAAAGGCCAGTAGAGTACTTCCAATTCTGCCGGAGTGACTTGTGGGCATTGTGGCAAAAGCCACACGACTGAAGCTTGTTGGAGGAAGGCAGGTGCTTGTTTCATCTGTGGTTCGAGGGAGCATATGATAGCCAGTTGTCCTCGTTTTAAAGCCTCCCAGCCCCCACCATCTGGTACTACGTCCGGTGCAGCTCCTAACAAACCCAGTGCATCTACAGCTCCGAGCAAGTCACAGTCAGCTCGTCCAGGCTCGAGACAGCCTCGTCAGACAGCCCATGCATATGCTGCTATCCATGAGAGTGCCGAGGATCCACAAGTGGTTGAAGGTACTGTTTTGATTTCGCACGTTGAGGCATTAGCATTGTTCGATTCGGGGTCTACGCGGTCATACGTAGCACCTCATTTCGCCGAGCGGTTACATCAGCCATCTAAGCCGTTGCCATATGTGCTGGCTGTATCCACCCCAGTTGGCAAGCGAGTGGAGTGTAGTGTATACTGCCCCCATTGCGACGTACAGATTGCAGGTCATCAGTTGCCCGTTGATTTGATCCTGTTGTCGATGCTGGAGTTCGACGTGATCCTTGGTATGGATTGGCTCGCTCGATATCGTGCCTGTGTTAACTGTTACAATAGGACGATTTTCTTCGATTTAGGCAAGGGTTTCCGTTTCTAGGGCAATCAGCAGAAATGCCCCAGACGTGTGATTTCGGCGTGTAAGGCAGATCGCTTGATCCGCAGAGGGTGTGAAGGCTTCATTGCCTTTATCTCAGCGAAGAAAGAGATGAAGCAGCTAGGTGAAATCCAGGTGGTCTGTGACTTTCCTGATATCTTCCCAGACGATGTGCCAGACTTACCCCCGGTTCAAGATGTGGAGTTCGCCATTGAGCTTGTTCCCAGCACGGCACCGATCAGCAAGGCTCCGTATCGCATGGCCCCAGCCGAATTGTCAGAGTTGAAGAAGCAATTGCAAGAGCTTTTAGACAAGGGTTTCATTCGCCCGAGCGTCTCACCTTGGGGAGCACCAGTCTTGTTTGTCAAGAAGAAGGATGGTACTTTTCGGATGTGCATAGATTACCGACAGCTGAACAAAGTGACTATCAAGAACAAGTATCCCCTACCCAGGATTGATGAGTTGTTTGATCAACTTCAGGGTACAACATAGTTTTCAAAGATCGATTTGAGATCTAGATATCACCAGTTGAGGGTCAAAGAAGATGACATTCCTAAGACTGCCTTCAGGACTCGTTATGGACATTATGAATTCCTCGTGATGCCTTTTGGACTAACCAATGCACCTGCAGCATTTATGGCATTGATGAATCAGATATTTGCTCCTTTCTTGGACCAGTTCGTAGTTGTTTTTATTGATGATATATTGATATACTCTAAGTCAGCAGAGGAGCATAGGGAGCACTTGAGGAAAGCCTTATCGTTATTGAGAGAACATCGATTGTTTGCTAAGTTGTCGAAATGTGATTTTTGGCTTGAGCAGGTGGCATTTTTGCGTCATATCATTTCACAAGAGGGATTGGCAGTTGATCCATCTAATGTAGAGGCAGTGGTGAGTTGGCCTAGCCCTAAGACAGTGACAGAAATTCGCAGTTTCCTTGGTCTAGCGGGTTACTATCGTCGATTTGTCCAGGACTTTGCTAAGATCTCTTCTCCTTTGACGAAGTTGACTAGGAATAATGTGCCATTTGATTGGACTGACGAGTGTGAAGCCAATTTCCGGACTTTAAAAGAGAAGTTGACTACGGTCCCAGTGTTAGCTTTGCCAGATGGTAGTGAAGGGTTCGTGGTATATTCAGACGCTTCTCGAGTTGGTCTAGGCTGTGTGTTGATGCAGCACGGGAAGGTTATTGCATATGGATCGAGACAGCTGCGAGAACATGAGAAGAATTACGCCACCCATGATTTGGAATTGGCAGCCATTGTGTTTGCATTAAAGGTGTGGAGACATTATCTGTATGGTGTGCGATTTGAGGTTCATTCTGACCGCCACAGTTTGCAGTACCTATTCACGCAGCAGGAGCTGAACATGAGACAGCGCAGGTGGCTTGAGCTTATTAAAGATTATGACTTCTCGATCAAATATCAGCCAGGAAAGGGAAATGTAGTGGCAGATGCACTTAGCAGGAAAGTAGAATCTGTGCAGATGTTAAGCAGTTTCCTCTTAGAGTTCCATGGTCTCCCTGTTGAAGTGAAACAAGTGGGTGAGTTCGTGACGTTGGCTAGTAAGCTAGTGTTTCAGCCTGAGATGATCCAGCAGATGAAAGACAGGCAATTTGAAGATCTAACCTTGAAGCACATTCGAGACCACATTGGAGACAAACCCGATTTCAGACTCGAGGACGGTGTACTCTACTTTCGGAGTAGGTTGTGCATGCCAGCAGTTGATGATTTCAAGGAGAAACTGATGAACGAAGCACATTTCGCTCGATATGCGGTGCACCCAAGCAACACAAAGATGTATCGAAATCTCAAAGATCGCTTCTGGTGGAACAATATGAAAAGAGAAGTAGCAGGATTTGTTGCTCGATGTTTGACATGCCAGAAGGTGAAAGCAGATCATCAGAGACCACTAGGCTCATTGCATCCTTTGCATATACCGCAGTGGAAGCGGGAACACATCACCATGGACTTCGTTTCCGGATTACCGCCAACGAGCAGGAAGAACAATGCCATTTGGGTGATTGTAGATCGATTGACGAAGTCAGCTCATTTCATCCCTTTCCGGAAGGGTATGATGTTTTCAGAGATGGCAAGGAAGTTCGTGGATGAGATCGTCAGGCTCCATGGTACCCCAGTTTCGATTGTATTTGATCGTGACAGCCGTTTCGTTTCATCTTTCTGGAGAGCCTTCCAAGAGGCTATGGGTACGAAGTTGAGCTTCAGCACGGCATACCACCCACAGACAAATGGGCAATCAGAGCGGACTATTCAGACTTTGGAGGACATGTTGCGAGCCAGCGTGTTGAGCTACGAGAAAGAATGGGATCTTCATCTATCGTTGTGCGAATTCGCCTACAATAACAGCTTCCACGAGAGTATTGGGATGGCGCCATATGAAGCATTGTACGGGAAGAAGTGTAGAAGTCCGGTATGTTGGGAAGAAGTTGGAACTCGGAGTTTTCATGGACCGACGATCATCGCCGAACTACGGAGAAGGTACAGAAAGCAATTGAGAACTTAAAAGTTGCTCGGTCGGGATAGAAGAGTTATGCAGACACTCGCAGACGGCCATTAGAGTTTCAAGTTGGTGAGTGGGTTTTTCTGAAGGTCTCACCGATGAAGGGTACAATCCGTTTCGGGCAGAAAGGCAAGTTAGCTCCACGATATGTCGGACCGTTCGAGATCAAGAGTCGGATTGGTGATTTGGCCTTTCGATTAGATCTTCCCGAGATGTTTTCAGGCGTACACAACGTTTTCCATGTTTCGATGCTTCGGAAAGATGTTCATGATCCCTCCCATGTCATTCGTTTCGACGATGTTCAGATTCAGCCGAATGCTGCATATGTTGAGCGACCGCTCCATATCGTGGGAACCCGAGAGCAGATACTCCGCACCTGGACAATTCGATGGGTCAAAGTGCTATGGGAGCATCACAGTCCTGATGAGGCTACATGGGAGTTAGAAGAGCAGATAGCACGACAATATCCCGATCTGTTTTCGCAGGTATGAGTGAGTGAGTGTTCATTCCGAGGACGGAATGATTCTCAAGTAGGGGAGGATGTAACACTCCGACCCAGCTTGACCTTGTTAGCGGCTAATTAATCTCGTTTTCGTTGATAATTATGTTTTGTTTGTTTTTTGTTTTCGTTGCGGGTCATGGACAGGTAGTTGGGTTGAGTTTGACCTAGATTAAGTAGACCAAGCCCTTTTTCGTAATTTTATCTTTTCTAAGACATGGTTATTTTTGCATCATCTTGATGTCAACACGTGTTTTTCGTTAAGCTCGTCAACTTTCGTAATTACGTCGTTCGCAAACGATGTCGTGTGATTCCATTGGACCCGGATTTGACTCAAACTGATAATAGAATTATGACATGGACTTCATTGTAAATTGACAACCCACTTATCTTATATATGCTTCAGACCATCGACCCAAGTTCTCGCTCTCACTGTTCACGTGAAGAGCTTTCTCTCCCTCTCTTGAATTCTCTCCTCCATCATCGATCAAGCCAAATGAGGGTTCTTTGCAAGCTCTGTTGTGTTGATTGTGACGTGAGTTGGGGATTCTTCCATCTCTCTCATCTCCTTCTTCTATTTCTCCTCTTTCTTGTTTCCCTGTTGCCTGACGTGTTTGTATCTTGATATTCTTTCTGTTTCTCATGCATGCATGTTGTTGTGGTTGGTGTTAGGTTGTGTTTGGGCCCAAGGACAGCAAGTTGTGTAATTGAATTCAATTGAGGCAAGTATAACCATAATCTGTAGAACCCATGTTGGTATTTGTTTGGTTGTGGTTAATTCACATGAAATGGCATGGCAAACTTGTTTATAGCCATAAATTGTTAGTATTCTACCTTATCTCTATTGGATATTTGCAATTCTGATGGTTTCATAGGTTTTCTGTATGTGATTCATAACTTAACTTCGTGCATGTACGGCTAGGCCGTATGTCACTTACGGCTTAAAGTCTAGAGAGGGTAAAAACCCCATTTTCCTCTACGGCTAGGGCACGGTTAAGCCGTGTATTGCACTAGGGCTAAGCCGAACCTCAACCGTGGCCCAGCCGTAGATCAATACAGGGTGCTTTTTCTTGATTAACTGAGAGCAATCAATTTGTTAGACCTTCTACGGCCCAGCCACGGCTAAGCCATAGAACACACACGGCTAAGCCATAGAACAAAATACGGGTGTATCGTAACTGCGGATGAACAGTAAAGGAACCGCGGTGGAGCGGCAGTGCATATTACGGCTACGCCGTAAGATGCCTACAGCTAAGCCGTATGTTCACCTACGATCAAGCCGTATCAACACTAGAATAATGAAGAACAAGGATAGGTGTAAGGGAAAGACCGATATGGCCTTCATGATAGAATGTAGAGCACCTAGACTTGCCCAACTGAATGTGATACAATGCGTGAATGATCTCGAGGGCTGCGAATCATTCATGTTCGTTATCCGGATGTTAAGCACCTCCCCATGGGTGTTGGTTTAAGGGACTTCGGTGCACTATCGATTTAATGCAACACTAGACAACGGTGCATCGAATAACTTAAAACTACATCATCATGCACGGTTAGAAACACCGGATAATTAGATTAGAATTGGCTTGTAAATAAAGATGATCCGATTTCGTATGATTTGTTGCATAACATACTGCATTCGATCATTGATCTCTATTCTCTGATATCTTGTTTTCCGTTACTTTCACATTGTGGTTATTTACCTTGAGTATGCATGTGTAATTTCACGTATAAGACATGTCCACAGATATGCACGTTGATATGTTGTCACGATCTACTCAGGGTTTTCATGACTGACTCTGTATGGTCAGGCACTACTTAGCCTCAGCCTTAGGATCCCGACGGGGTGATTTTGGTGTAGTTTACATGGCCTTGCTGCAATAAGGAAACGTCTTGGGGAACCGGACCCCAAGAAACCGAGACCCATTGTACCCTGGCCCGGACAATGGTGTTCTTTGTACGATACAAGATCCCTCTTTTGGGAGCATATGGCAATGTAGTAGCCACTAGTTATGTACACTGCATGTATCCCTTCATTCGCATAGCATATTTCTTTCTCGCATGACAGCCTAGAATATGAAAGTGCCTTGTTTAATTTACATGATGTTCTTTATTCTATTAGACACAGTGTGTGTTAACTTGTTATGGTTTATACTTTGCTGAATCGTCGTATTCACAGTTGTTTTTGGTGTTGCAGGCTCAGATACCCCTACCGACCCCTCGCCGGTCGACCAGACTCCAGATGAGACCCCCGAGGCCCCATCAGGCCTAGAGGAGTGGATGTGATCACTCCACGGGAGAGCGTTCTTGACATGCATGGCATTGGAGTCTTGTTTTTTTTTTTTAGGATTTTCACACTTGTATATGTCATGATTGTATATCTTATTTTGTTCATTTTGAAAGACCTTCACATGTAATTATGTCCGTTCTTTATTCGTATTCTCTTTTTGCACTGCTAGTTTGATGTTTCTGATATTTACAGCTTCCGCGTACATGTTTGGCACGTGTGAATGTTCCCTTGTGTGTGTGCATTTAGACCAGGTCTACGTGTACAGGCACGGGAATACGTGTGTCATTGATTTGGCTTTTGTTAACCCCCGAACCCTGGGCTCAGGTTGTGACACATACTAATTTCTCCTGCCATTTTTAAACACATAAAAATAAAAAAAATGTGAGTTTAACATATGTATAAAAAATATATTTGTATCGATTTATCAAAAATGACTTAGGCATATGTACATATGTCTTCTGAGCCTCCTCGTTTATCCACTTATTATTCCTATGCATATAGTGGGTGTCATGGAAGAAATCGGGAAAAGGTTGTGCCTGTCCAGCATTTTGTGCTTTCTGTTATGACATTAGATATTTCGTTAATATAAGAAATTAAAATTTCATAACTTTGTCAAATAGGAAAAATTTCTAAGCCTGCACTTACAATCATTGAATGAGGTGCTAGGAACGATCTAGAGCAACTCGTATGGTTCCACGGCATCTTTGACCGGCTCTTTCTCGCTTTCCTTGACTTCTCGTAGAAAGATAAAAAAAAATAATATATTGCCCGAATAAATCTTAACTAATACAATGAACGTGATAAATAATTGTTTTAGACATATATACAAAACCATTAAAAATTACCTTCCACTCCTCAATCTCCCATAAATTATTGATCATCTAGGCCCAGTCATCTGCCTTACGAGGCTTTAGTGGGTGGCTCTTTGGATCAGGGACTGCCGCCTCCCAAAGGGACAAATATTGGGTATGTCAATCACTTTTCTAGTCCCTGTACAATTTCTAGCACTTTACATAAATGGCAAACTTAATGATCGGATCATTCACATAGTCCCTGAACTCAAAAATTTGCTACAATTGCAAACGTAAACATGTTTTCTGAGTTAACAATTAAACAAAAATGAGTCTAATTGAATTTGTATTAAGTTACTTTTAATGAAATTACCTGAACTCTCTTTACCACCAACTTGTTGATCCCCTTAGGAACAAACTTCCAGCCTTCTTTCTGAATAGGTGCCTCATCTTGAATCACTTCCCCCAGAAGGTTCGCTACAGTAGTGGCAAATTTGCCCTTTTGTGCCTGGCTCCAAGGTAGGATCAAAATTGGGATGGCATGGCCAAGCCACCTCCTCAACCTTGCCACCTTCACCCAGGTGTCCTGCCTCGTACATGGCTCGGGCCCTAGTCTGAGGCTAATGCTATAATGACCACAATATGAATTGAGTTACTAAGCATATAATATTAAAAGAAGTTAGATTTTATACTTAAATAGCTATATATTTCTCACCAACACTACTGCCAACCGTACGTGAACTCAAAACCTGGTTAGGTTGGCCAGATGAATTGGCAGCATTTGTAGAATCCATCGGTCTAGGATGGCTTGCCACCTCGGGCATACTACCTGCATGAGAAGACCATGTGACTAGAGGCTGTCTCAGTGTAGCCTGGGCTGCCCCCTTCAGGCATGCTTTTTGTATAAGAAGGCTGTGTGACTGGAGGCTATGTTGGTTTAGCTTGGGTTGCCCCTTGGGGCATGCTCTCTCCATGAGAATATCATGTGATTGGAGGTTGTGCTGGTGTAGCCTGGGCCACCCTCTCGGCCATGCTTTATGCACGGGTAGACCGTGTGACTAGATGTTGTCCCAGTGTAGCATGGGCCATTGCAACTATTATAGCGTGAGCATGCCTACTTCGCTTCCCTCGAGTCATATGAGTAATATGAGTAACCTGTCACAACAAAACAATTAATTATTAGTACATACATTAATAATTAAAGTGAATGAAAGATGTTAGTAATGTAGTATGGCTTGCATGTCGAAAATCAATAATTGAAAATAACTTGCTTTAGACACATATATTACCATATTTGCCTGAGGCCTAGAAGACTTATCATCCCCATCATCACATGTATCTCCATCCGAATAAACCAGCCCTACATCACGCTGGGGTGGTATATACTCTTCGTCGTCATCATCTTTACTAGATTTTCTATTTCCCTCCCCATTTTCCTCCTGTTCATTTGACCCATTCCAAAAACGGTGCTGGCCATGTGCTTCAGCCCTAGAGCATGACATCTCTCGTCATTATCCATGATGTTCTTCTTTCTCACCTTCTCATATTCTGTCAACTTTGCCTGCTTGGCCACCCAACCAGGTTTGACATATGCTTTGCCTCCCTTGTGCATTTTTGACAACTATAGTTGACATACAAGAAAATGAAGAAAATAAAATGAAATAAAATGAAATATGTAGGAGAATCTTCCTTAGCATCCGTCCCTCACCAGTTTTTTCGCGAGAACTCTAGGTGGAGCCCATCTATCACTCAATCCAAACCTTGTAACACACATGGGACCCCATGATAGCAACTCACCCTAACTTTTGGTAGGATCCGAATTTATTGGACTATTGGATTGACTATACACCAATCCGAATGGAATGAATTTGTGAGCCACAGATGAAGGGGTTAGGGATATGTGATTGGGACCAAATTTGATATGTAGAGTGTTTTCACATAGATCTTTCCAACCCCCCCAATCTCATCCCATGGTGGGGTCCACAGTGGGCCCCACCAAATAGTGTGCACGCAAAGTCCATGAGGGACATATGCACAGGAAAAGGCTCCATATATAGTGAGCCATAAAATGTAAACCAACAACTTTATTAATTTAGAACACTTGTCCATACAAAAATAAAAAAGCAAATACTACACATCATAGTCTATATCAGGATCTATATCTAGATCAGATCGGCTATGCAAATCATCTTCATCATCATCTATATACTCCGCCATAGTTTCATCCTCGTCATCGCTGTTCTCCTCCATTGGCTTATCACCATTAACTATCTCAGGCGGAATATCATCCCTACAATAATAAACATCACTATATTCGACATAGATTGGGATAACATTGGTGGTTTTGTGATACTGAAATGCCTCATTAGGCACATCATCTAGTTTTGGTACATCCCACACTCCCCAATGCTTGAATCATTCTATGACTCTCCAGTTGTTGCCTTTCATGGTATCACTAACATAGAAAACTTGCTTCGCTTGACTTGGTAGGACAAATGGATCATCTTTATACCACCGACCTGTAACATCAATGTTAGTTACATGTTGATCGATGTGCATTTTGTTTCTGGTACCAGTGGTGTACCATTCACATTGGAACAAAAACACTCTACCCCCATGCATGTATGTTAATTCCCAAACTTTGCATAGGTACCCATAAAAGTCAATCATCTTCCCTTTATGCTCCCCTGCCATGACCAAACCACTATTTTGACACTTACGCCGGTTCTCGCGATCTCTAGTGTGGAATTGGACACCATTAAATATGAACCCTAAATACAGATAAACTATCGAACCAGACCATTTGCTAATGACCACATTTCATCGATTGCTTTTGGTGACCCTAGATTTCGCAATTCATTCATCTACATGAGCAACATGCAACAAATTTATCAAGTTAATGTCAATTGAAGCCAAGTTAGATAATGTTTATTGTGTCAAAAAGGCATCATATATCTTACACGTTGCTTGAACCATTTGGGAAATGTGTCTCGCTGTATTTGACTAATGTCATGCCCTGTTGGATTTTGTATTGTATTACTATGTTCCCTACTTAAAGAAATGCAATTCATGAGCAAATAAAAGTAGAGGAAAACAAGTTCATAATCTATGCACAAATATGTATAAACCAAACCACTTACTCAAGATATGGCTCTAACTCGAGACTATTATGCAATACAAACCAATGTGCCTTGTCACGTTCATTCTGAGAAGGATTTGGTGGCCTTATGATCAGTGCAAAGGGACGGACATTTTGTGTGAAAATCTCCATCTGTAGACCATGCACGCCACCATCATCATTTCATTCGTTTTGATCAATTCCTTTCAGGTACATTGAGCAAAAAATCAAACACTCTTTAACAGTGTAAGCCTCGGCGATCAAACCTTTGAGTCGTGCTCAGTTGGTAACATAAGCTTTTAAAGTCCTGAGAAACCTTCAAACAAGGAACAATTAGTATTAAGGTTATTTATGTAAGATAATCACAGTACTACATGAGTAATGCTTCATGGGTTGGAAACAATTACCTTTCAATGGGGTACATCCACTGATATTGCACCGGTCCAGCAAGCATGGCCTTGCATGGCAAGTGAATAGCTAGATGGACTATTACATCGAAGAATGCAGGAGGAAAATTTCTCTCAAGCTTGCAAACTATGAGCACTCCTCGTTCCTCCAGTTTTTCTAAATCGCTCAGCTTCAATGTTCTCAAGCATAGGTGATGAGTCTTTAAAAATACATATTTTCATACACATTTTAGATCATTTTAAGGACTTATTGAGTCAAAGGAGTCTCATTTAGTGTGATCTAGTGGTTTCAAGCATTTTAAATTCATTGTAGTGCATTCCTGCATAATTTGCTTAAAAATCACACTTTTTACTTTCATTCATGGAACCAGCCATTTTTGGAAAATTTATTTTTTGGAAAGTTTTGTGAAAATTTATTTTCTTATGAAATAAATTGAATTTTCATCATCATTAGTTTATTCACATAAAATCATGAAAAATGGTGTGCATTTTCATTGTCATTTCATAAGAGATGGACCCACAATCATGCATTTGTGATCTTAGTGTTAAAATTATCTTTTCACATGAATTTACACTTGTTTTGTAGGAAATTGATGACATGGGTCCCATTTTCAAAGAATTGAGCAAAGTAATGATTTTCAAAAGACATGAGAAAAGAATTAAAGAGGAAAAGAAATTAGAAGAAAAATTTACAAAGTTGGCTTCATAGTCCCACACACATGGACATATGTGTGGGGACACACTTGTGGAATGTTCAAGAAAAGGGTCCCACTCTCCAATTGTTGTAGAATTCAAAATTAATATAAGAAAAGAAAGCCAAAGAGGAGAGAATTCAAGGAAAGAAAAGTCAAAGAAGGAGAACTCAAAAATAGAAAGTCAATTTCGTTTTTCTTTAGATAGCATACATTAAAATGGTTATAACTCGCAAACCAAATGTCAGATGTGGACAATCTATCTATCATTGGAAAGCTCTTTTCGAGTAGATATAAATAGGATCCAAGATTGCACCAATCGGATGAAAACAATAAAGATATGATCTCAGGAAGTTTACTATACATTTTTAGGCGGGATTGAGATTGTCTCATCAAATGTAGGCCCTATCCTTTGGCAATTGTTAGCTAAGAAAGATGGATACACTTAAAATTCCAGCAAGAGAAGGAATTGTATCTCATCTCAAACTTGGAAGACTTGTTGCCCAAGAAGAGGACTTAGCTAACAAAGGAAAGCCACATATGAGACCTTCTTTGAAAAGGAGTAGAAAAAGGAAAGTATAAATAGAGCACCCCTTTGGTAGTTTAAGGCATGAAGGAAGAGACCTCCTCTCTCTAGCTCTCTCCTTCCATTCTCTCCACATCTTTCCACTCCATAATTTCTCTATTCAAGAAGGCTCTCTCCAACTTGAAGCTTCCACTAAAAGAGGATCTTTCATCTTAAATTGTGTAATGTTTTTTTTTTCTTTATTCTATATCGTTATGTAAAAACATTCATATCTAGTAAAAGTGTGTGTTTTCATTTCCTTTATTTACTCCTATCTACTTCTTTGATAATGAATGCTTGATGTTTGTTTTTAACCTTGTTGCTCCTAGATTGACAACCCAAAGAAGCCTAAGAACATGATTTGAGCAAACATAATCTAGGATAAAGGAAGAATTTAGGAAAACAAATCATACACTTCCACATATTTAATTTTCTTATACTTCCACACATTTAAATTCCTTGCATGATTTCATTGTTAGTCCACACATCTAAATTCCTTGTTTTCCACACATTTAAATTCTAGTTTATCAACACATTTACTTCAATGTTGATTCCATACATTTAAATTTCATTGTTCTTCTTACTTTATTTATTTTTTTTATGTTGCATGATTTATGGTTGGTATTAATTTTTAGAAGCATGCATTCATATCATGTATTAGTTTAGATGTTGGAAATTGAGATTTTAGATTTATAATTCATGATTTTTTTTGGAAATAAAAAGGATAAATTTCAGATTTACAAAGACAGCAAAATTAGACAGCAAACAGCTACTGTTTTTGTCCAAATATTGGCAGCTTAAAACATGGCATAGAAAGATTATTTTACCTTGAAATTTAGAGGAAACATTGCTGGATGAGTTAACTTTGTGCCATAAAAATTTAAAAGAAAAAGAATTACCGGAGGTTAGGTTTTCAATCGTTGAAACACTCACCAGTTAGAAATTCTGTACACAGAAATCCGCACAAGGCAGATTTTGGGTCCGAAAGTTTGGAATTAATAGACATATCAAATCGGTGAGTTTTTGCTATAAAAATTGGATGGATTGAACCTTGATGACTGAACTATAAAATGTCAGAGTTCAGATTCAAAAGATTATGGTAAGTTTAATTTCCAGAAGCCTAAATTAAGACTAACTGCTAAATTGCATATCAGAATTTTTATTTTTGGTAACCATTATTCCTGCATTTTTTCTTTTTTGCATTTTAGAATATTTTTCAAATTATTTTTTTTTAGGTTCATGCATAACTAGAGCATGATTTCCACCATTAAATCTAGTTTAGAATTGCGTTTGATTAGGATCATATTTGATTTAAATTTTTCATCTCATATTAGGAAAGTTTGCATTAGTTACATGGCATGTATTCCATTATTAACTTTACTAACTTTCTAATTTTAATTTTGTTTCTAGTTTTATGTCTTTTATTATTTTAGATAATTTTCAAAATAAAAATATCTTTCTAAACTGTTTTTAACTGAATATTTTAAATTGGAAAGTTTTCTAGTTTTCGAAATTCTAACTTAGGAAAGTTTTTAATTTTATGGTTTTAGCTTCAGAAAGTAGGCTTGTTTTCTAACTTTGATTGTTTATTACTAACTTTGCTTGATTGGTTTTTACTAATTTTGGTTTGTTTCTAATTCAATTTAGTTTACTTTCTACTTTAGTTATTAATTTATTTTTAGTAACTTGCTACTTTTGGAAGTTTTAACTTGTGTGTTATTTTGTAGTGACTTTAGTTTTATTTTAGGAAATTTTAGATTTAGGTTTTTAGTTTTAGGAAAGTTTCATTTTATTTGTTTGTAATTAATTTAATTTTGGCCAGTAGGATGCTTGTATTTGTTGGTGTTTAAATTAGGCTAGTTTTAGATTTTCATTTTGGGCAGGTACAAGTTGAGAAAGGAACCTTAAAACACAATGCTCTCTAAGGATTGACCTGGTCTCACCAGTTTATTACTACATCGTGGTTCTGCACTTGGAACTCACGATCAATAGGTCATGGAAGATACTGCCCAACTCAAATAAAGTTGTACTTAACTCCTTGTCCACATAACCATGTAGGCCAAATGGAAGAAGACGCTGTAGGAGGACATGACAGTCGTGACTTTTCATACTCAATAATTTGCCATTTTTCGAGGTCACACACCTAGAAAGGTTAGCTACATAGCCATCAGGGTACTTGATCAATTTCAAGAACTCATAAAAACCCTTCCTCTATTTTGGGTCCAATGTGTAGAATGCTTGTTTCACACGGGTTCCTTGTTCATTCCTCTGCAGATGTATTTCTAGCATGATGCCCATGCCTTCTAAATCCTCATGCCCCTTGTCTGTGTCCTTGTTCTTCTTATCTTTACCCAACATTGTCCCAACAACATTTTCACAGATGTTCTTCTCTATGTGCATGACATCAAGGCCATGCCTGAGGTTTAAGCTCTTCTAGTACTGTAGCTCGTGCAGGATGCTTTTCTTTGTCCAATTCAATAGTGTAGGCTCACGAGGTCTTTTCCTGTTAGTAGGACCCTTCCCAAACCTAATTTCCGGCAGTCGATCCAACTGATCTAGTATCTTTTACACCGGTAACTCCAAGGATTTCATGTTATTCTCTAGCTGACCATTGAACTTCTTTCTCCTTCTCTAATGGTGGTTCTTAGGCAAGTAAATTCGATGTCCCATCCACCCAATCTTACTTTTTAACCTAATCGATAATGATTTGTTGCAAATGGGACAAGGCTTGTAACTTTTTATGCTCCAACTAGATACGTTATCATATGCGGAAAAGTCATTTATGGTCCACGTCACAAGCACATGCATCCGGAAGGTTTGTTTACTGTGAGCATCGTAAGTCAGGACACCATTCTCCCATAACTCCTTCAATTCATCAACCAAGGGCCTCAGGTACACATCAATCTCCTTCTCAGGTGCCCGTGGCCCAGGAATAAGTGAAGACAGCATGAAAAATGGGCCCTTCATGCACATTTAGGGTGGAAGGTTGTAAGGCGTAAGTATGACAGGCCACATGTTGTAAGAAGTGCTCATGTTGCCAAATGGGTTAAAACCATCGGTGGCAGGTCCCAACCTCACATCGCAAATCTCTCGGGCAAACTCTGGAAATTTCAAATCAAATTCCTTCCATTCCTTATTGTCGGCTGGATGCTTACCAGATCGCCATCCATACGATTATCATGGTACCATCTCATCTCTTTGGCTGTCATCCTAGACATGTATAATCTCCACAACCTAGGTGTCAAGGGGAAGTAACACAATATCTTATGAGCAATCCGGTTACCCTTACCATCATTGACCTTATACCTAGGCTCCCCACATTCTAGACACTTCTCCAAGTGAGAAGTCTCTTTCCAAAATAGTATGTAATCATTATTGCATATGTCAATGTGCTCGTACGACAAGCCCAAGTCATGCAGTATCTTCTTGGCCTCATAAATGGATGCCAGAAATAGATTACCTTCTGGTAGGGTGTCCTTAAATATCTCTAAGACCTTGTCGGATGAATTTTGCTCTTGTATTGTACCTTCACATGTAGCATCCTAATCACAAACGCTAATAGGGTTTCAGAATCTTTATAGCCTCGGTACAAACCACATTAGGAAGCCTCTAGCATAATTTCAAAGTTTCACGCGTCATCTATCCCTAAGGTATCATCCATCATGTAAGTCACCCTTCCATGGTCCTCTAGCAGCTCATCATATCAATCTAGATCTTCATCTGATTCATCCTTGCTATCATCCAATTCATCGGATTGTGCAAGTTCCCCATGCTGTAACCAGGTGTCGTAGGATACTAGCATCCCATGTTGGAGCAGATGGTATCTCACAATCTCATAGTCATGTCTATAACTGTTACAACAGTTGTTGCAAGGGCACTTTATCACTCTACTTCCACCCAAATTTGCCTTTGTGAATTCAATAAAAGAATTCACCCCGTCTAGATACGGTTGATTGAATTTATTCTGATATAGTAGCATCCAACTCTTGTCCATATCTGTTCATATATGCAAGGTGACGGGTAACTCAAATTCAATCAATAGATGGTATAAAACACCAAACAAGACAATATCTAGAGAAAGTAGAAAATTTTTTTTTAAAAGGAGGTAAAAAAAACACAAATAGAGAGGAATTTATGAATTATCCTCACCCTTGAATTCAATTTTATAAAACTTATAAGTTAAGTAAGCGTTAAATTTTAAAGTTTCAAAGTCAATGGTTGTGGTGATCTACTTCAGATTTATGGTGAAAGGAGACCCTCTATCTATTCTATATAGATAGATCTTCAAATCATCCATCTCATTCTCCTCCACCTCTTCCACCTTTTGGACCCAACAAAACTTTGTGTGTGTGTGTGTCTGTGTGTGTTTGTTTTTGTTTTTGGTAATACTGATAAGCTACAAAAATAAGAAACAATTAATCATCGAACATTTTATAGCAGCATATGGCTAGATGCTCGTTTGAACTTATTAGCTACAATCAATAAGATCTCAATTAATGTCATCTTTCTAAACTAAAACATGAAATCACTTGGCATTTTAATGCTATTGAGAGACTCAATGTGATAACCAACCAAAAACGTGAATAAAAACCAAGACTTGCAGGGCATCTAGTCCCACTGGCTCTCCTCTGACTGATTTATTCACATCAAATAAGAAGTTAGTTATAAAAAAAATCACAACTTCATATCAGTTGTAAACTTATAATTCTTCCAAGCAATGTGGATAGATCAAGTGCTACATCCAATCAAAAGCAGGTTTTCTTAGTTATTACTTTATATATTTTTTTTAATTAGGAGGTACACATGACCCAACATGTGGATTTAACAAATTGCTCAAGCTATGGGTGGTGCACTTACCTATTGTAAGGTAGCAATCAACATAAGGTAGGCTCCTCCTCTTCAATATTCAATTGAATCACTAAAATTAACTAGAAATACGCACCCAATTTAATAGAGACAAGGAATGAAACACAGAGATATGGTTTAGTCAAAAATTATATATATATGCTTATTTACTTTCATAACATTGACACAAAATGGTTTGCAATCACATTAAATGGTCATATGGATGCAAAGAGGATGAGCCTCTTTTCTTTAGCAATGTTCTTCTCTTGTGGAGATAAAGCAACAGGAAAATAGGCCTATACAAAACCCAAACTTTGAAATAATACTAGGATATTTTTCTAGAAAGCCATTTCTTAAAAAGAAAAAGAGAAAAAAAAACATATATTTGAAATGAATAATAGCTACATTATTAGATAAGTAGTGTTCACTTAATCCAAACTCAAAAACAAGAAGGACGAAGACAAAGCAAAAAAAGAATTTAAAAAGTAAAAAGGAAGAGGAGTTCATCTCCCCACCCCCATATGATACATGCCCGAGGGACTACTCTTCCATTTCTTCCACCAGTTGTGGAGGAGCAGCCAACAAAGATTTTCGCATAAATCTCACTAATAATTACTAGCTTAATTACATAAAGTCATAACATTCCTTCTAAGGACCCACCAATGGACTACTACCTACTAAGTACTGCCCCCACTTTTAAACACTCACACACTTGTGACCTCACTCAACCCATTCAATTCACCCTACACCTTTGACTAGTCTACTTTACCCCTCTCTCTGCACCTACACTAACCCACATTCCAACCCCTATCTTTCCCTTTTCCTCCTCCTTTCTCCTCTCTCCTCCTCCTCCCCACAACACACACCAGTGATCCAAGACAGAGAGAGACACCCACTTGCATGATCCCATTGAGCCTGAACCTACATGTGTGCATCCCCATCATACAAAACACAACCCTCATACAAAACACAACCTATCTCCTTCATTTCTTCTTCTTATTCATCTCTTTCTCATTCTCTCTAGAGAGAGATAGGGTCATGAAGAGAAGAAAAGGAGTCAAGTATTTCAAATAAAGATGGAGCCATCTAACAGTTGCAGTAGCATCAACAACAACAGCGTAGCAATAAGCAAACAAATCTTTGTATGATAAAGCAGAGGCAAACTATGCTTCAAAGTGTCCATAGTTTTATCTGTCATGCTCTGTTTCTCTCATCTTAAATCTTAAATCTTAAATCCAAAAAACTAACATTATGGGTGTATTTGTGGATTTGAGAAATAAAAAACAAATCTTATTTATTTTTTAATTCCTTATCTCCAATGCCTCTTATGTTGGTGCCGTATTGTTAGAATGTGACCCAATTGGATGTATTCTTTTTTTTAATTCCTTCATGCAACCCAATTGAATTTTAAGCTAGGGCAAGGATTTTACCTGATAAAGGGACTGAAGAGAAGTAGAGATGTAACGCTTATGTAGGATCCAACACAGTTTTGGGAAGTTTGATAGAATCATTATCCTCATTAAGACACAATAAAAACTAAGCATAAAATCTTTGGAATCAATTCTAAGAACATAATCAAACAAAAAATAAATAAATAAAAGGGAAAGATGACCCAAAATGTTTTTTCTTTTTTTTAAGCCCCAAGTTAATTTTAATTATAAATGGGAATCTTATCAGGAATTCAATTATAACTTCTTTTCTCTAGATGCTAAATTGGTGCCAATATAAATGTGAAGCTTCGAAAACGCGTTCTTTTCCTCATGCTTGGTTAAAATAAAAGAAAAAATAGCATGAAAAAAATTAAAAAGAAACACCAACAAAAAAAAAGGAAAAAGAATTCTCTTAATATTTAGATATGTACCAAGAAGCACTCAGATCATCCAAATAACAAGTAAAAAAGAGTACAAAGCTAAAACCCCATAGAACCCATAAAAAAAATACACACATGAAATCATGCCAAGACAATATCAACAACCAAAATCAATAGAATTTGATTCTTATAACAAGATTCAAGCCTTAAATAGCTCAAAAACCAGCCAATCCACATCCAAAATCAGTAAACGATTTTGGAAAGATGTTTGAGAAAGGGCAGGGCACGAGAGAGATTTTCTCTGCAATGAAAAGTGCAATTTATATAGCAAATAGAGATGAAATCAAAGGGAAAAAATGCACAAAAGAAACCTTACCTGCCCCTTGACCTTGAGATTGATGTGAGCATCCTTAGTTTTGGTTTGAGAAAGAAGAAGAGCTATTGTCTAAAAGGGGTGGGGTGACTCCAGTAGTAAATGGTGGTGTTGTAAGGCAGACACCAATATCTACGAGGCAGTGGTGGGCTAACTCCAGTAGCCGACAGTGGCAAGTTCTTCTCTATCTCTCTTTTGCTGGGTTTGGGGACTGAAGACAGGAATCAAAGGGCTTAAGAGTTGTGGATGGAGGTGATCTCTCTCTCTCTCTCTCTCTCTCGCGCGTTGGGTTTAGGGACTAAAGATAGGAATAAAGGGTCTCTTTCTTTCTCTTTCACTGGGTTTGGGGATTGAAGACAAGAATGAAAGGGCGGTGGTTTTCGGAGGTTTGGGGCTTTGGACTTAAGAGCTCGGAGGGTTTTGGGAATTTGTTTACAACACTGTCCATTTTTGTGGATAGCCAGGATGCAATGTAAATGGCTATTCCCAGTGCATTTGGTGCGCCAGCAAAAATCATGTAGAAAATTTATTAATAAAAATAAAATATTTTAAAAACTTTTCCCCAGCTCAAATAATGTGCCAATAAAAGCTAAAACAGGCGCCTATTTAAAAAGACATTGGCGTGCAGGAGAAATTCGTTAGCGATCAAGGTAGAATGCCGGCATAAATATAACATTTGCCAGCGAAAACAATCATTCACTGGTGAAAACTAAACCTTTGCCAGCAAAATAAACCGTTCACTAGGAATAATTCAAATCTTTGCCAGCAAAAGTATGGTGTCGGGAAAACTATAATGTTTTCCGTCGAAATAAGCTTATTCGCAGGCCAAAAGTATACCTTTCCTGGTATTTAAATATTGCGCTGGGAAAAAACGCCGAGGAAACTATAAATTCTTGTAGTGTAAAATAAATTTGCATCAAAGGTGGAACCATTCAATGAAGATTTGTAGAAAATCAAAATTTAAAAGTGGATGTAGAAAGAAATTTGCATAAGAAAATCAACCAAGAGTCTTTCCATTTACTATATATTTGCTAACTTTTGGCCAAAGAAAGATACGTTGCCAAAGTGAAGTTTTTCCAAGCTACGAAAGAGGAAATAAAGATAGCAAAAAAGGGGATCAAATATTATAAAAAGGATTCAAGGGGGGAGTTGCATGTCTAACACCACAAGCCCTCTCTCCCTCTCTCTCCATCTCTCCTCCACCCAAAGATGGGTTAGGCCAGCCCATCTTTGGACTCCATCATCCATTTTTTCCACTGTCTTCTTCATTGTTGGAGGATAACTTGAAGTGAAGACAAGTTGAAGAGCTAGGTGAACGACAAATCTTTCTTGAAGCTCATGATCTTTGGGTAGGATTGACATAAACATTTCAATTTAACAAATTGGAATTTATTGCTTATTTAAATTGAGTTTTTAATTGTAAAACAAAGTTAATGATGTCATGGTTCTCACCATAGAGTGAACATTGTATGTTTATGTGTCGTGACAGTACTTATTTGGTACAATTGTTTCAAGTTTTCTTTGATTCCATCAAATAAGGTTTTAAATTCAGATTTAAAGAATTGAAATCCATCTTTTTCTCTTTTATTTATTGCATTCTACTTTTATTTTCAGATTTATGTTATTCACTTTTACTTTCATTCAACTGCTGGTTTGATTATTCTATTGTTTTGTAGTTTCTAGTTTCTAGGATTGTTTTAGATTAGGAATTTTATATTAGGTTTTATTTCTGATTTTTAATTTTAATTTCAGATTTGGGATTGTAATTTTAATTTAATTTTTAGTTTAGTCGGACATTAGTTTATATAGAATATATTAGGATAGTACTAGTTTTTCCAGAGGATAGGTTGTGTGATGCATAGCTCCATGTGGATAAGATCCCGACTCATCGGGCTTGCAATTTTAATTTTAGATTTGGGATTGTAATTTCAATTTAATTTTTAGTTTAGTAGGACATTATTTTGCATAGAATTTATTAGGATAGCACTAGTTTTTCAATAGGACAGGTTGTGAGATGCATGGCTCCCTGTGGATATGATCCCGACTCATCGAGTAAAACTACAATTGAGGCCTTGCACTTGGGGCCGTCGATCAAGTTTTTGGCATTGTTGCTGGGGAGTTTTCATCACCAAGGTAAGTTTCCAACTTTCTTTTTAATCGCTTTGTGGGTGTGCCTTTACTATTTCTACATCATTCTAGATCAAGGTGTAGCATGCATGGAGTGTTTCGACTAGCACATGAATATTGAAATTTGATTAATTATCTCTGATTTTTAATAAAAATTGGGTATTTTCAAATCTGAAAAATTAATTTTCTAATTCAATTTTTCAAAAATCACATCTATTTTTGGAAAGTTACCATTAAACTAGTCCTATTGTTAGCTAGTTTTAGTTGTATCTTTTGTGGTTGTTTAGGACTTTCTTAAAATTAGTTCTCTTTCTATTTTTAATTAATTTTTAGGTTTTTAAAGTTTCTAAAAAAATTCTGAAACACTTCCTTAAAATTAACACAAGTAAAAAACCTTCCAAATTCAGCTTTTTGGCCATCAAACTTGCTAAAAAGATAAAAAATTTTACATCTGTCATTGGAAACTTGTTTCTTTTGGTTGTTTTCAAATTTAAGAATCAATTTTTAGGAAACCTTTCTTGTTTATAGAATTTTTTTAGCTTCCTCAAATACAAAAAAAAAAAAAAAATCCAAAATTGGCCACCCCCTCTTATTGACACCCATCATGATGAATTAATGGGACTCCGCAGTTAAGAGGCCATTGATAAGTCCTCAAAAATGCACTTTTTAAGGGCTAGTTTCAAATCTTTTGAGGACTTATTAAGTGAAGAGAGCCTCATTTAGTGTAATATAATGGTTTCATGCATTTTAAATTCATTGTAACATTTTACTACACAATTTGCCCAAAAATCACACTTTTTGTATGAATTCATCAACCTGCCATTTTTTGGAAATCTATTTTTGAAAAGTTTTGTGGAATTTTATATTCTCATGAAATAAATCAATTTTTTCTAATCATTAATTTATTCAATTAAAATAATGCACACTGATGTCATCACATGCTATCATTTGATGAGAGATGGGCTCACATGTATGCATTTGTGATATGAGGGTAGAATTGTCATTTCACATGAATTTCACATTTGTTCTGCAGAAAAAATGTTGACAAGGGTCCCACAACATAGGATTGAGGCAAGGAATACAAATTTGGAAAGAAAAGAAAAGAGGAAGAATTTTTGAAGAAAAGTGCAAAAAAGATCATCAAGTGGACCTCACATGCATGTGCAGGTGCCCACATGTGTGGGATGTCTAAGAGGGCCCACTATCCTTGTTGGCTCAGAATCTAAATTATCTTTTGAGATAATCCAAGGAAATCTCTAAGAAATTTACTAAGAGGAGTAATAAAAGAATGTCAAAGAGGGAGATCTTTTGCACTAGGTGGAAAAATGTAAAAATTAGAAAGTCGGTGTAAGCATGAGGGATGACTTCTATCAACAAGAGATTTGATTCAATTTGCCACGTGGGCTAAAAGTCTGCTCATGTCAGAGAATCCATCTAAAGTAAAAATAAATAAATAAATAAATAAATAAGCAAACAAAATATTACAAAAGAAGAAAGAAAGGTCACATGGAAGTTGTATGGTGAACGTCCAACCATCTTTGATTATGAGTTGAAATTTTTTGCCAACCAAGTGAGTTGCCCACCTCTCTAATATCTTTCATCATATACAGTTAGAGAAAGTGTATATTGTAAGGGGAGTAAGGTGACATGGCAAAGAGACAAAAGAACGAAAAAGAAGCCCATGATTTTTGGCGTGGATTTCAGCCTCTTGTTGACCTCCCATGGCCAACCGAATCAAGTGGGACTCACTTCTCTCAAATCCAACCAAATTGAAGATATCATCAAGGGAAGAATAAAGGAAATTTTGGGCTTTAAAAAAAATATAAATAGCCCATTCCTTGGACATCTAAGGCATGGAAGAATTACCCACCTCCCACCTCTAGATTTCCTACACACTCCATCTCTCCCTCTGTTACCTCTTCATCTTAATTCATCAAGGATATTAGCCCTAAGGCCACACTAAACCCTTGTGTGCTCAACTAGAAGGAGGAATTCTTTTCCATTCAAGTATGTGATTGGTTAGTGCCGGTTAGTGCTTTTAATTCATCATTCTTTTATGTAAGAACATCATATTCTAGTAAAAGTGTTTTCTTTTTCTTTTCAATTTTTCTTTCTTGTACTTGGGTGATTGCTGCTTGTTTTGTATTCTTTTCTTGTTGGTGTTTGGATTGACAACCCAAAGGCCCTAAGAGCAATGATTCAAATTATGAACTTGCTTAGAAAAGAATTTAGAAGGAGAAGAATACACTTCCACACACTTAGTTTTCCGCACAACTACATTTAAATTCATGTTTAACTGTTTTAATTTCAGTTTTACCACCTTTGATTTCAAGTTAATACATTTGATTTCCTACTTTTTTTTATGTTATTTTCTGCACACTTCATGCTTATGTTACTGCACAATTTTATTTAGGTAGCTTATTTCTAAAAGTTGCATTAGGTTTCATGCATATTTTAATTTTTAAAATCATGTTTAAGGGTGTTGGTCATGGAACTTCAGAAATCAAAATTTAACATCTAAATCTTATGTGCCTAAAGGTGTTAAAAGCATTCCAGAAATTGAGATGAACCTAAAGCTATCTAGACGAATTTTCTTAATCAGATTTGTAGATAATTTTCAACTTCTATCTACCTAATGCTTTTGCTAGTTTAGAAATTTGAAAACTTGATTTGCAGACCACTTTAATTCAGTTCAAGATTTATGACAAAAATAGATTGAGAAAAAAAGTCCAATATCAAAACTCTGTTAGCTGAAACTTCCATTCAGGGGGGTGCACGTTTATTTTTTTTTCTTTACATGCTGGATGTGTAAACCAAGTCAGCAAATTGAAATTTAGAATTAAAAAATCATACAAATTAGGCCAGATTTAATGCTTAGGCAGGGTTTTTAAAAAAATTCAGATCGAAACAAGTTCCATTATGGCCGAACCATGAATGCAGTTGGAGGATTGTTTTACAAACTAAATTCTGCATTAAAATTGAATAAGTTTCAAATTTGAAACTCACTTAAAGAAGCCCTTTAAAACTGATTTCTGAAACTTCGTTGGCAGCCCATTTAATTCATGCATCATAGCATCACATGTGCCCATCCATACATGCATTTGGATTTTCATGTTTTCACTTTGTTTTGTGTAGTTTTCTTAATTAAATCTTGGGATCTTTGGTTAGTTTAATTTTAGGGGTAAACATTAGCTCAATGCATGTTAAGTTTTGTCTTTGCCTTTCCAATTTTGTTTTAGATTTCTAACCTAATTTAGTTTGCTAACTTAAACGGTTTTTAATTTTGAATGTTTAGTTTCTAATACTTATTTAGTTTTAATTTTAGTAAGTTTCTATTATTGGAAGTTTTAACTTGTGTTTTAGTTTTATTTTTAGGAAGTTTGAGATTTAATTTTTCTAATTTAGGAAGTTTTATTGATTTGGATTGTAATTGTTTAATTTTTATTTTTGTGAAGTAGGAATGATTGTAATTTGTTAGTTTTCAAGTTAGGCTAGCTTTAGATTTTTATTTAAGGCAGGTTACAAGTTGGAAATGCCTTAAACAAATTGCTCCCTGAGGTTCGAACTAGTCTCTCTAGTTTTATTACTACATCGCAATTCTGCACTTGGAACTCACGATAAAATTTTTGTGCATGCTATGAAGAAGAGGTAAAGTAGCATGAGGAACGTAAGTAATAGGAGGGTAAAGGGTAGAAAAACCATCCATCAATTGTGAGAATTTTTTCGATAAAATTGCTAAATCTTTGCGTGGTTCCCTATACCTCACATCGGCATTCACTTCCTTCAATATAGATGTGTGGAGGAATAATCACCAAATTAGGGCCCTAAATGATTACCAATACCCCACACAATCTTTCACTCCTTCCAATCTTGATGTGCGGGGAAGTTATCAAAGAGACACCTAAACATCTACGAATTCAAATGCAAGATTGGAAGCTATTTTAGAGGTGTTGAAAAACAAAAGGCCGAATCAAATGCACAGCAATGGCTTTATTCAAATGGAATGGGTAAGATGTGAAGTCCAAGTTGGCAAATTCAATCCAATTACAATTGACATGATGGGTCTGCTGCGCAAAATTCTTACATACACCAAGATCCCACTCTAGGTGGGTTATACGAATATTCCTTCCATGAGGATTCCTATGCACCCCAATATCCCCATGGTCATATGCCCTCCTCTACCCAAATGGGCATATGAACCACCTCCATTGCCCTAGAGAAATCTTTGGAGGACATGCTCCTTGAATCCATTCGAAGATAAATCAAAATCCATCAATTAACTATGAGCGCTTTTGAAGATGAAATAAGATCTTCATAAAGAGAATGTACTTCTCAAGTTGCACTCCATGAAGAGCAACAAGTTATAACTCTTAGAAGTGACATAGAATTTCCACAAAGTGGTTCAACATACAATGAATATCAGTCATCAATGGAACACATAAATGCACAATTGGAATCTAAGGGTGATGGTGAGCAAATTTATAGTGGTATGATGGATGACAATTTTGACTTTGGCATTTATAATCCCATAGCCCTTTTCCCGTAGAGATTGAGCCAAAGCAATAAGGAGAAACTAGACTTCCTTAATTAGGATGATGAGCTCTTTCTTGATGATACTTCCTCTGAGTCTGATTCTTCTGAGGAATCCAGCAATGCAGGTTTTCAAAATTTCAAGTTCATATGATTAATGATACTACAAATGCACCTCATGAGCCCCTAAAGAGAAATCAAAATAGGGAGGAGAATCCAATTTTTCAAGTTTTCGAAACTAAGACTTTGGAATTTGTGGAAAATGATTTTGAAATTAATTGATGTGTAATTAAATGATCCCATTCTTAAAAAATTATCCTTCCACTTTATGACTTTTTCAAATTGCCGGAAGTGAAAAAAAAAATATGCATGGATGAATTCTTAGTCTTAGAGAAAACAACCATAATTAGACCCCCAAGTCTGACATTTTGGAATCACATGTGGTATTGGTTACACCTTTCAATCATGATGTTGCCACAAAGAGTTTAATGCTCGTGTCAAAGGAATTTGGTAAAACACAAGAGTCATGGGCAGGGGAGGACAATGAACCACCCCTTTTTGCAATGTTCTCTCCTCATGTGAAATTTCATGATCCATTCATAATGGAGGAGGATGTTTTCATGATCCATTCATAATGGAGGAGGATGTTTTCATGATCATTGCCACATACATTCACAAGGAACATGCAGTCCTCAAGGTCATTGAACTGCAGAGTTTAAAGCTACAATCTTTTCATGTGCTCCTTGTGAAATGTGTAATGGAAAATTTCATTTGGGATCTAGGTGGACTCCAGGTTTTGGATCCAGTAGTGTAGATAATTTTTTTTCTTTCTTTTCATATGTAAAATTTTCTTTCCTATTTGTTTTCTTTTTGTATTTTATCTAACCATGGACAGGGTGCAAAAAAGCTGTACACTTAGGTGACTTCTTCCACTTTATCCTCCATTAATTTATTCCCTCTTGTTATCATTTTTATTTATATGCTGCATTTCATGCATAACATCGAGGATGATGTTCATCCTAGGTTAGGAGGTGGAACAAGCATAGTTGTCCACTTTTAGACAAAATTTTTGCATTATTTTATTTTATTTTTAAAATTTTAGGAAAATTTTGAATTTTTTGGATTTTTTTTAGTTTTAGGAATTTCTTTCATTTATTCTTGTTTTTAGAAAAGAAAATTTTCAAAGGAATTGAGGCGATTTGACGATATATAAGAATCTGAAAATTTCAAAACTTTTGAAAGAAAGTAAAAAAAAAAGTTTGTTCTTTCAAAAGGAGGAAACCCATCAAAGAATTACCAAAACTTGTTTCTCACATACACACACATATTTTTTTTTTTGACATTTTTTATAGGAGAATTTAATGTTGTTTTTAGGATTTTTCGGGAGAATACGATGAGAACCTAAGATTTAGTTTGTAAAATATTTTTTTTCCTTGGTTCAATTTAATAGGTTGTATATATTAGAACCAAATGAATTAAGTAGAGCGAAATGAGAAAAGGCTACCTAGTGTTTACTTTCGATTATTTTCAATTTTTTCATTTATTAGTAAAACGAAAAAAAAGAAAAGGAAAAAAAATAGTTTGTGGCTAGGTTTGGTTCGTGGCCTTTTTGACTCAAGATAGTAAGCCCATAGGGGTGTGTCCATACCTAGTGCCTTAAAACCATCTAGTTTGGGAGTCACTGGCCCTGCTCATTACATGAGTTAATTAGAAAGCTTAAGGGAACTAGACATTGCACAATCACATGTACTTAAAAAGATGTGAGTGTGTTAAAAAAAAAAGAGAACAAAAATAAAGGTTTTGGCTCAACCTTGAGTGTCTGCAGAAATTTTCAAGGGATATGTGCAGAAATGCATAAAAACTAAGTGTGCTCCTTAGATCACAACTCTTCTTATGTCATATGAACTTGGGAATTTCTACATTGGAAAAAGTGAGTGAGTGAAGTATCTGCAGGAGTTTGCAAGAATCAGCAACAACTAGGTGGGCACCTGTAACACCCCGATCCCCTTTGAGCCGGATTAGTGGCTCATTAGTGTGTGTTTTGTTTTGTTTATTCTTTTGGATTTGGTTTTGGGCCTTGGATAGGTAGTTGAGCAACCTTTGACCTGAGATAGGTAGTTCTAAGCCCTTTTTCGTAATTTTGCTTTTGCTTTGCTCATAGCATCTTTGCATCATCTTGGTGTCAGCTTGTGTATTTTATTGAGCTCGTCAATTGCTGTAACTGTGTCAGATCCGTTTGGAGTCAATTGGGGAAGATGGACCTCCATGTGACTTGATTTGTAAATAACCCAGACTCTTTGGACTTTGACTTAAACTTCCAAAACTATATATACATGAGTCATTACAGGTGTCTCTCTCTCTCTCATTTCACTTGATCGTTGCATGCAAGGAATTCCAGAGGAGCTCTCCACGTTCTCTCTCCTTCTTTCCCTCTCTTCTTTCCTTCTCTTGATCGTTTGAGGATTGGGCCCTTTAGTGGATTTGGGTTCTTCTCTTCTCTCTGTTTATGTTTTGTGGTTCGGTAAGTGGGTTCTTTCCAATTCTTTCTTCTTCTTCTCCAATTGCTTCCCCCATTCTCTGTTGCTTGCTAGGTCTTCATCTCATGCATGTGTGATTGCTTTGATTTGTTTTGGTTTTAGTTGCTTTGGAGCTCGATTCAGTGGATTTCCAGATTTGAGGCAAGTATAAGTACAGACTTTTATAACACACATGGGTGCTCTATTTGAATGCTTTGATTTCCATCTTCTTTAGTGTATTTGATGTTTACAGCCAATGCTTGTGATTTGGAACCTCTGTAGCTTGTTTGGAGATGTTTCTGTGTCAAATTTCAGTTTCTGTACTCAGCCCGAATTCATCTCTGTATTGTACGGCTAAGCCGTGAACTTCTACGGCTTGATTTCCAGAGACTCGAAATTTGAGTTTTGTTCTACGGCTAGGCTACGGCTAAGCCGTAATTTGTTCTACGGCTGAGCCGTAAGCTAGCCGTGACCCAAACCGTACCCCAGCCGTGAATTAAATCTCTGATCAGTCGAAACTTTTCTGATATCAGTACTCCTACGGTGAGGCTACGGCTAAGCCGTGGAATGCTACGGCTAAGCCGTGGATTGGTCTACGGCTAAGCCGTATACTGACTGTAGCTCAGCCGAAAAGGCATCAGATCAGAAGTGAAAGATGATTCGTTTAGCTGTGTTTTGAATGGAACCAAGGTGAAGCCGTAGTGCATAGTACGACAAGCGCGTAAGATGTCTTCGGCTCAACCATAGGTCCCCCATAGCTAAACCGTTAGGCATGGCAATTCTGAAACATATCTTAGGATAATGGTGAGACTTGTAGGACTCAAATACAGGTTAACCACCCATGTAAACCGGCCCAATGGATTCTTGGAACGCATGAATAGTCTGTTAGGCTGTGACTTATTCATGTGAGTGTTGTTTTACTGTTAAGCACCTCCCCATGGGTGTTGGTTTAAGGGACGTCGGTGCACGCACAGATTACATTGCAACACTTTGATGGCAACGGTGCATTGACTAACTTAAAACTACATCAACATGCACGGTTAGTGACAGTGAACAACTAGCCTAGGACTGGCTTGTAATGAACCTTGACTCCGTATTAATCTGAGATGCATTGCATATTGTTTATGATTTTGCCCTCTGTTCTGTTAATCTAAGTTTATGCATTCCGTAGTCATTTTTGTTTTCGTCCTGTATCTCTGTTCTATGCTTCGTTCTGCACTATGCTTTGATCTATGCTGTGCTTTGGATTTATATCTATGCTCTGCTGGCTTTGTTTATCTCTGAGTTTGGGTATTCCCGGGTGGCTCTGCCCAGAGGTTAATACGTGAGGATAAGATCCGGTCTTTGTCATCGGTGAGTCCAAAGCGGATAATCTCCCTTTCTATGGATTTGATTTGATTGGTATTAGTCTGGCTCTACTCAGCCTCAGCCCTAGGATGCCCGACGGGGTTACCTTTGGCTTAGATCTCTGTATCTCTGTATAACTGCAGTGTTGCTTTGTCTTGGGACCCCGGAACCCAGGAAACCGAGACCCACTTGTACCCTGGCCCGGTCAGTGGTGTTCTCATCTGCTCTGCTTTGCTCTGCTCTCTATTGGAGAGAACTTGGTTAACGTAGTAGCCACTTAGTCAGTATTTCTATGTTTGATTCACATATCATGCTTTACTTCTATGCACGATTTGCTTAGCTTACTAAGATGAAACTCTGAAATCATTATTCTGTCATTTATTCACTTGATACTATGAGTGTTACACCCCTGTTACTTATATTTGCTGGATCGTTGTATTCATTTGTGTTGTCTGTGGTGTTGCAGGCACAGATACCTTGCCCAGCTCCCCGGCGGTCGAGGAGGCTGCAGGGGCAAGTGTAGAGGCACCCTCAGGTTTGGCAGAGTGGGCCTGATCATCTCTGCCGAGTGCGTTCATGCATACTTCCAGTGGCTTTTCGTTTTGGGATTTTGAGTTTTGGTTTCAGGGGACTTGTATTTGGACTGTGGATCTTTGGACTTTGGACTTGTATTCTGTGTATTTTGTATATATGGTTTTGGTGTGTATTTGGTTTTATATCAGTGTATTTGTCTTTGTCGTTTCCGTTTTGTTTCTGCTTTGGCTTCCGCTATTTTCTTTGTTGCTTGCTATGATATGTACAGCTTCCGCGTACGCTTAGTTCGCACGTGTTAGATCCCTTGTGTGCGTGCATCTGGACTGGGTTTGGATGCACGTGCACGGGAGTACGTGTGTCACAGGTTTGGCTTTTCGCTAACCCCCGAATTCTGGGCTCGGGTCGTGACATACGTATTGTATGGTATCAGAGCATGCTAGTTATAAGCATGTAGGCATCTAAGATCGTGGTGAGATAACGCTATCAACTATTTGACTCGAAGTCTCATATGTTGATTTGGGGTTTGACTAACTCAGGGCATTTTATATTTGTGTGTTGTGTTTCTTTTCCTTTTGCAGGATGGCATCAGGATCGGGATCTCGGGATGAGAATCAACAAGGCCACAACGGTGATAGTGGATCAGTACCTCCACACATCAGTAGTGAGGAGCGGATGATGATGATGATGCAGTCTATGCAGTCATTACAGGCACAGATGGCATCCATGGTAGATAGGCAGAGTCAGGCTGCCGCAGTAGCATCACCACGTATAGATCAGCAGGTGATTTTCCAGCCCAAGGAATCAGATCCTAATGCACTGTTCGACAAGTTCCGTAAGCGAGGGGCGACCGAGTTCCATGGGATAGAAGATGCATTACAGGCTGAGCAATGGTTGGAGCAGACTGAAGAGCTTTTTGATACGATTGTGTGCAGTAACAAGCAGAAGGTAGTTCTCACAGCTTCTATGCTTCGGAGTGTAGCCAAGACATGGTGGAGGAGTGTCAAGACTTCATTTCAGACTATGCCCAGTGCCACAGTTTGGGAGACCTTCAAGCAGCAATTCCGTCGGAAGTTCATGCCTCTTCACATTCAGCGAGCTAAGGAAGTGGAATTCTTCAACCTCCAGCAGAGACAGATGTCAGTTGCAGATTATGTACACAGGTTTACAGAGTTGTCTCATTTCGCAGAGGACATGGTGAACACGGAGCAGAAGAAGGTGACTCGCTTCGTCAACGGTCTGAATCCGAGACACAAACGCCACGTGGTTGCTTGTATGTGGCCGGCTACATTGGACGACGCTATTGACAGGGCTTATGATGCAGAGGCCATCTTTGAGGAGGAGCGAACAGAAGCTAAGAGGGCGGCAGGTTCCAGTGGCAGAAGTCAGTTTCAGAAAAGGTTCAAGGGTAAGCAGGGCAGTTCGAGCAGTACTCCGTTGGTATGCGGTCACTGTGGGAAGGATCACCCCACAGACAGATGTTGGAGGAAGATTGGGGCTTGTTTCGGTTGTGGCTCTACGGATCACAGGCGGGCCCAATGCCCGAAGTTTCAGTCCTCTCCACAGACGAGACAGGCAGGACCTACAGCGCAGGGCAGATCTCAGCCAGCTCGCCCAGCTCAGAAGCCGAACCGCCAGACAGCCCGAGCATATGCTGCTACGCATGAGGGCGCGGAGGAGGCCACGGTAGTGGAAGGTAAAATTTTAATTTCTGATGCAGAAGCTTTAGCCTTATTTGACTCCGGGTCTACGCGTTCGTACGTAGCACCCCATTTTGCTGTGCAGCTTCGACAGCGACCCACACCACTTCCATATTTGTTGTTAGTATCCACTCCGGTTGGTAAACGGGTGGAGTGCAGTGTCTTCTACCCTCAGTGTGATGTGCGGATAGCTGGTCATCAGCTCCCGGTAGACCTCGTGTTGCTCACGACACTGGATTTTGATGTGATTTTTGGTATGGACTGGCTTGCGAGATATCATGCGTGTATCAATTGCTACAGCAAAGCTATCTACTTTGATTTGGGCAGCGGATTCCGATTTGAGGGCAGCCAGATGAAGTGCCCAAGACGTGTGATCTCTGCTTGTAAGGCAGACAGGATGCTTCGTAGGGGATGTGAGGGATTTCTTGCATTCATTCAGAAAAGAAAGATCGGCGACAGCTCAGTGAGATTCCAGTAGTCAGCGAGTTTCCGGATGTCTTTCCGGAGGATGTGCCAGAGTTGCCACCAGTTCGGGAGGTAGAATTTGCTATTGACGTGGTACCAGGTACAGCACCTATCAGTAGAGCTCCATATCGTATGGCACCTGCAGAGTTGTTGGAATTGAAGAAACAGTTGCAGGATCTGTTGGATAAAGGGTTCATACGCCCAAGTGTTTCACCTTGGGGAGCTCCTGTATTGTTTGTTAAGAAGAAGGATGGCAGTTTCAGGATGTGCATTGACTACAGGCAGTTGAACAAGGTGACTATCAAGAACAAATATCCATTGCCTAGGATCGATGAGTTGTTCGATCAGCTTCAGGGTGCAGCTTATTTCTCTAAGATTGACTTGAGGTCAGGATATCACCAGCTCAGGGTGAAGGATGAGGATGTTCCGAAGACAGCTTTCAGGACTCGGTATGGACACTACGAGTTCCTTGTCATGCCATTTGGTTTGACAAACGCACCCGCAGCTTTTATGGCACTGATGAATAGGGTGTTTACTTCCTTCTTGGACCAGTTCGTTGTAGTTTTCATAGATGACATATTGGTCTATTCGAAGACTGCTGAGGAACATACAGATCATCTGAGGAAAGCATTGCAGCTGCTTAAGGACCACAAGTTGTATGCAAAGTTGTCTAAGTGCGATTTCTGGCTAGAACAAGTTACATTTCTGGGTCATAAGATTTCTAGAGATGGATTGATGGTGGATCCGGCTAAGATTGAAGCAGTAGTTCATTGGCCCCGTCCTAGATCAGTGACAGAGATTCGGAGTTTTCTGGGTTTGGCGGGATATTACCGCAGGTTTGTGCAGGATTTCTCGAAGATTTCAGCTCCGCTGACTCAGTTGACTCGGAAGAAGGTCCCGTATGAGTGGACAGAGAAGTGTGAGCGTAGTTTCCAAATGTTGAAAGAAAAGCTCACTACGGCGCCAGTGTTGACTCTCCCAGATGGTAGTGAGGGATTCGTGATTTATTCCGATGCTTCTCGAGTAGGATTAGGCTGTGTACTGATGCAGAATCAGAAAGTGATTGCCTATGGATCCAGACAGCTGAAGGAGCATGAGAAGAACTATGCCACACATGACTTGGAGTTAGCAGCTATTGTATTTGCACTGAAGTTGTGGCGACATTACTTGTACGGTGTGAAGTTCGAGGTCCATTCCGATCATCACAGTCTGCAGTACTTGTTTGATCAGCATGACTTGAATATGAGGCAGCGTAGATGGTTGGAGTTTATCAAAGACTACGACTTTCCGATCAAGTACCACCCTGGCAAGGGGAATGTGGTTGCAGATGCACTTAGCAGGAGGACAGACAGTCTTCAGGCGTTGGCAGGATTCTATATGCTTGTGCATGATCAGCCTGTAGAGGTTCGGATGGTAGGTGAATTGGTGACATTAGCTACTACCGTCGTATTTCAGCCTGAAGTGATTCAGCAGATCAAGGATCGCCAGTTTGAGGACCCCCTCCTGGTGAAGTTCAGAGATCGGATTGCAGATCGACCGGATTTTAGCTTGGTGGATGGAGTTTTGTACTTCAGGAATCGATTGTGTGTTCCCGCTGTGGATGAGCTGAAAGATAAGTTGATGACAGAGGCGCACGATGCCCGATATGCGATGCACCCAGGGAGTACGAAGATGTACCGGAACTTGAAGGACAGATTTTGGTGGAACAATATGAAGCGGGAGATCGCAGGGTTCGTAGCTCGATGTTTGACCTGTCAGAGGGTGAAAGCTGATCATCAGCGACCTCCAGGATCATTGCATCCATTGCACACTCCGCAGTGGAAGTGGGAGCACATTACGATGGATTTCGTCTCCGGTTTTCCGCCGACCAGTAGAAAGAACAATGCGATCTGGGTCATAGTGGACAGATTGACCAAGTCAGCGCATTTCCTTCCGTTCAAGAAAGGGATGACATTCACGGAGATGGCTAGGAAGTTTGTTGACGAGGTAGTCAGATTGCATGGCACCCCGGTATCGATTGTGTCGGATCGAGACAGTCGTTTTGTATCTTCATTCTGGAGAGCATTTCAGGAAGCTATGGGCACGAAGCTGAGTTTTAGCACGGCATACCACCCCCAGACTGATGGACAGTCGGAGCGTACCATTCAGACGTTGGAGGATATGCTCAGAGCTAGTGTGCTGAACTTTGAGAAGGAATGGGATATGCATTTGGCATTGTGTGAGTTTGCTTACAACAACAGCTTTCACGAGAGTATTGGTATGGCGCCATATGAGGCTCTATACGGACGTAAGTGCAGGACCCCAGTGTGCTGGGAAGAAGTAGGAACAAGGAGTTTCCATGGTCCGACGATCATAGCTGAGACGACAGAGAAGGTGCAGAAAGTGATAGAGAATTTGAAGATTGCTCGATCCAGACAGAAGAGCTATGCGGATACTCGGAGGAGACCTTTGGCATTCCAAGTCGGAGATTGGGTATTCCTTAAAGTTTCCCCGATGAAGGGCACAGTTCGATTTGGTCAGAAGGGTAAGTTAGCTCCGAGATATGTAGGACCGTTCGAAGTCAAGAGCCGAGTTGGAGATTTAGCTTATCGGTTGACGCTTCCAGTTGAGTTCTCCGGTGTGCACGATGTCTTCCATGTGTCGATGCTCCGTAAGTATGTGCCAGATCCGAGCCATGTGATTCGCTACGATGATATCCAGATTCAGCCTAATGCAACTTACGTTGAGCGTCCGCTTCGCATCGTTGGCACACGAGAGCAGATTCTCCGTACCAGGACTATCAGATGGGTTAAAGTGTTGTGGGAGCATCACGGTCCAGATGAGGCTACTTGGGAGCTAGAGGAGCAGCTAGCGCGCCAGTACCCCCAGCTCTTTGCGCAGGTAGGTAGTCATTCCGAGGACGGAATGATTCCTAGTGGGGGAGGATGTAACACCCCGATCCCCTTTGAGCCGGATTAGTGGCTCATTAGTGTGTGTTTTGTTTTGTTTATTCTTTTGGATTTGGTTTTGGGCCTTGTATAGGTAGTTGAGCAACCTTTGACCTGAGATAGGTAGTTCTAAGCCCTTTTTCGTAATTTTGCTTTTGCTTTGCTCATAGCATCTTTGCATCATCTTGGTGTCAGCTTGTGTATTTTATTGAGCTCGTCAATTGCTGTAACTGTGTCAGATCCGTTTGGAGTCAATTGGGGAAGATGGACCTCCATGTGACTTGATTTGTAAATAACCCAGACTCTTTGGACTTTGACTTAAACTTCCAAAACTATATATACATGAGTCATTACAGGTGTCTCTCTCTCTCTCATTTCACTTGATCGTTGCATGCAAGGAATTCCAGAGGAGCTCTCCACGTTCTCTCTCCTTCTTTCCCTCTCTTCTTTCCTTCTCTTGATCGTTTGAGGATTGGGCCCTTTAGTGGATTTGGGTTCTTCTCTTCTCTCTGTTTATGTTTTGTGGTTCGGTAAGTGGGTTCTTTCCAATTCTTTCTTCTTCTTCTCCAATTGCTTCCCCCATTCTCTGTTGCTTGCTAGGTCTTCATCTCATGCATGTGTGATTGCTTTGATTTGTTTTGGTTTTAGTTGCTTTGGAGCTCGATTCAGTGGATTTCCAGATTTGAGGCAAGTATAAGTACAGACTTTTATAACACACATGGGTGCTCTATTTGAATGCTTTGATTTCCATCTTCTTTAGTGTATTTGATGTTTACAGCCAATGCTTGTGAATTTGGAACCTCTGTAGCTTGTTTGGAGATGTTTCTGTGTCAAATTTCAGTTTCTGTACTCAGCCCGAATTCATCTCTGTATTGTACGGCTAAGCCGTGAACTTCTACGGCTTGATTTCCAGAGACTCGAAATTTGAGTTTTGTTCTACGGCTAGGCTACGGCTAAGCCGTAATTTGTTCTACGGCTGAGCCGTAAGCTAGCCGTGACCCAAACCGTACCCCAGCCGTGAATTAAATCTCTGATCAGTCGAAACTTTTCTGATATCAGTACTCCTACGGTGAGGCTACGGCTAAGCCGTGGAATGCTACGGCTAAGCCGTGGATTGGTCTACGGCTAAGCCGTATACTGACTGTAGCTCAGCCGAAAAGGCATCAGATCAGAAGTGAAAGATGATTCGTTTAGCTGTGTTTTGAATGGAACCAAGGTGAAGCCGTAGTGCATAGTACGACAAGCGCGTAAGATGTCTTCGGCTCAACCATAGGTCCCCCATAGCTAAACCGTTAGGCATGGCAATTCTGAAACATATCTTAGGATAATGGTGAGACTTGTAGGACTCAAATACAGGTTAACCACCCATGTAAACCGGCCCAATGGATTCTTGGAACGCATGAATAGTCTGTTAGGCTGTGACTTATTCATGTGAGTGTTGTTTTACTGTTAAGCACCTCCCCATGGGTGTTGGTTTAAGGGACGTCGGTGCACGCACAGATTACATTGCAACACTTTGATGGCAACGGTGCATTGACTAACTTAAAACTACATCAACATGCACGGTTAGTGACAGTGAACAACTAGCCTAGGACTGGCTTGTAATGAACCTTGACTCCGTATTAATCTGAGATGCATTGCATATTGTTTATGATTTTGCCCTCTGTTCTGTTAATCTAAGTTTATGCATTCCGTAGTCATTTTTGTTTTCGTCCTGTATCTCTGTTCTATGCTTCGTTCTGCACTATGCTTTGATCTATGCTGTGCTTTGGATTTATATCTATGCTCTGCTGGCTTTGTTTATCTCTGAGTTTGGGTATTCCCGGGTGGCTCTGCCCAGAGGTTAATACGTGAGGATAAGATCCGGTCTTTGTCATCGGTGAGTCCAAAGCGGATAATCTCCCTTTCTATGGATTTGATTTGATTGGTATTAGTCTGGCTCTACTCAGCCTCAGCCCTAGGATGCCCGACGGGGTTACCTTTGGCTTAGATCTCTGTATCTCTGTATAACTGCAGTGTTGCTTTGTCTTGGGACCCCGGAACCCAGGAAACCGAGACCCACTTGTACCCTGGCCCGGTCAGTGGTGTTCTCATCTGCTCTGCTTTGCTCTGCTCTCTATTGGAGAGAACTTGGTTAACGTAGTAGCCACTTAGTCAGTATTTCTATGTTTGATTCACATATCATGCTTTACTTCTATGCACGATTTGCTTAGCTTACTAAGATGAAACTCTGAAATCATTATTCTGTCATTTATTCACTTGATACTATGAGTGTTACACCCCTGTTACTTATATTTGCTGGATCGTTGTATTCATTTGTGTTGTCTGTGGTGTTGCAGGCACAGATACCTTGCCCAGCTCCCCGGCGGTCGAGGAGGCTGCAGGGGCAAGTGTAGAGGCACCCTCAGGTTTGGCAGAGTGGGCCTGATCATCTCTGCCGAGTGCGTTCATGCATACTTCCAGTGGCTTTTCGTTTTGGGATTTTGAGTTTTGGTTTCAGGGGACTTGTATTTGGACTGTGGATCTTTGGACTTTGGACTTGTATTCTGTGTATTTTGTATATATGGTTTTGGTGTGTATTTGGTTTTATATCAGTGTATTTGTCTTTGTCGTTTCCGTTTTGTTTCTGCTTTGGCTTCCGCTATTTTCTTTGTTGCTTGCTATGATATGTACAGCTTCCGCGTACGCTTAGTTCGCACGTGTTAGATCCCTTGTGTGCGTGCATCTGGACTGGGTTTGGATGCACGTGCACGGGAGTACGTGTGTCACAGGTTTGGCTTTTCGCTAACCCCCGAATTCTGGGCTCGGGTCGTGACAGCACCTGAGATCCTAACTTTCCTTATATCATATGAACTTGGAAACCCTTGCATTGGAACAAAAGAGTGAGAGAAAAGAGGCCCATCGAAGTAAATAGTAGCATGGCAGCCATCTTACTAGCTCTAAGAGGAAATTTATTTTTGCTAAATTTCGGGGGATCGGGTATTTTAAAGGAAACAGTTTGTTTTTACAGCATTTTTGTGGAATAGTTGAAACTGGTTTTCAATATATACAATTTTCACCATGCATGCAAGTTAGGTTTGAATCTCAAAAAGTTTTCAAAAATAGAGCTGTGAATTGGACTTAAAAAAGTCTAAGATTTTGATTATTCCATATTTCAAAAATATCCGATATGAGTAGATTCTCTTTTGGTGAATTTCTTTTACCCTTTTTTTAGTTTGTTCAAAAAGAAAAAAAATAATTTTGTGGGTATATTCACCACAAACCCTCACGAGGCACAACTCATCCACTAGGAAAATCTAGGGGTCTAAGAGAATGTTGCATTTTCTAAATGCAGTCGAGGGTGTTAGCCAAAGTGGCGTTGCATTCAATTTTAGTTTCACTGCATTGCATTAGTATTAGGATTGTTTTAGTTTCCTAACTAGATTGCATATTTTGCTCCAAACTAGCAAAACACTGGTTGGGGGGTGATAAGTTTTTTACAATGCATCATTTCATACATGTTCTAGGAAATTTTAAGGATTATGCATTAAAAATATCTTTATTAAGTTTAAAATCATATTTTTATGATTTTAGAATTCATTTTAGAATTTTCGTGCAAAAATCATTCAAAAATCACTAATTTTCCATAAAACCATAAAACTTTCCATTCTTACGTTTTAATTTTTTGAAAGATTTTCAAATTCATATTTTTACATGAAATGATATAATTTTTTTATCATCATTGGTTAATTAAAGATGATGTGGTTTAAGGTTATCATTTTATGTGAATTGGGCCTACATTAGTGCTTTTATGATTGTTAGTAAAAAATTATTGTTTTAATAAGAAGTCATTTTCTAGGTATAGGTGAATTGCAGAAAATGTACCAACATTGAAGATTTGATGTCAAGGAATAAAAATTGAAGAAAGAAAAAAAGAAGAAAATGAGCATGAAGAGGACCTCACACACATGTGCACATGAGCACACATGCTTGGATGTCAAAGGAGGGTCCCACTCTTTAATTGTTTCATGAATCTAAATTAGGATTTCAAGAACTGAAATGTGAATGAAGAAAGGAAAGCCATGGTGGGGAAACTTCAAGAAAAGGGAAGTCAAAGAAGAAGAGATAAAAAATAGAAAGTCAATCCAGTTTTTATTTGGATAGCATACATTAAAACAGTCATATCTCTCAAACCGAGTGTTGGATTGGGACAATCTAGGTGCTGCTAGAAAGCTCTTTTCGAGTAGATATCTGTAGAAGCCAAGATTGCTCCAGTTGATTCTAAAACGACAAAGTTCTAGCCTTGGGAATTTGGCTCTGTATTTTTTATGTAGGATTGTATCAAATTGAAGTTTTATTTTTTTTACAATGCACAACTATTTGTGGGTTCCACTCAATTCCAAGTGAAGAAAATTGAAGCACAAGCTGGGTCCTACCATGTAAAATAAATTTGCATTAAAGGTAGGCCTATTCTATGAAGATTTGTGCAAAATCTAATTTTGGAAAGTGAGTGTAGAGAGAAATTTGCACAATAAAAGCAACCAAGAATCTTACCACTTACTATATATTTGCTAACTTTTGACCAAAGAAAGATACATTCCCAAAGTGAAGTTTTTGAAAGCTACAAAAAAGGAATGAATGGTAGCAAAAAGGGGACCAAACATTATAAAAAGGATTCAAGGGGGGGAGTTGCACGTCCAACACGACAAGCTCTCTCTCTCTCTCTCTCTCTCTCTCTCTCCATCTTTCCTCTACCCTAAGATGGGTTAGGCCAGGCCACCTTTGGACTCTGCCATCCATCTTTTTCCACCATCTTCATCGTCATTGGAGCATAACTTGAAGTGAAGACAAGTTGAAGAGCTAGGCAGGTGACAAATCATTCTTGAAGTTCATGATCTTTGGGCAGGATTGATGTAATCGTTTCAATTTAATAAATTTGAATTTACTGATTATTTGATTTGAGTTTTTCATTATAAAACAAAGTTAGTAATTTCATGGTTTTCACCATAGAGTCAACATTGGATGTTGATGCGTAGTGACAATACATATTTGGTACAATGGTTCCACGTTTTCTTCGATTCCATCAAATAAAATTTTAAATTCAGATTTAAAAAATTGAAATCCATTTTTTTCTCTTTTATTTTAATACATTCTACTTTTATTTTCATATTTATTTTATTTACTTTTACTTTCATTCAATTGGTGGTTTGATTATTCTATTGTTTTGTAGTTTCTAGTTTCTATGATTATTTTAGATTAGGAATTTTATATTAGGTTTTATTTTTTATTTGTAATTTCAATTTCAGATTTGGGATTGTAATTTTAATTTAATTTTTAGTTTAGTAGGACATTACTTTGTATAGATTTTATTAGGATAGTACTAGTTTTTCAACTGGACAAGTTGTGAGCTGCATAGCTCCCTGTGAATATGATCTTGACTCACAGGGCAAAACTATAATTGAGGCCTTGCACTTAGGGCCATCGATTAAGCTTTTAGGGCCGTTGCCGTGGATTGAACCCAGGTCACCCGTGTGATAGGTAGGAATACTCACCACTGTACTACAACAAAAAACATCTAAAACACTTTGTTCTAAAACATCCAAATCTCTTGCATGCATTGCAGCAAGAGATTCATCAACTGAATTGAACTTGTCGGACATAAGCTGGAAACTAGCATCCACTCTGCTCTCTAAATGAGAGAGATGATCTTCAAATGTAGACAGCTCCCCTTGACCCTACTGCGGTTGCTGACCACCCTCCTCTACATAGCACCAGTCTTATGAATGTAGTACGGGACTGTTCCAAGGTTCCACTATTTTCGGAGCATCTAATTTTCTTTGTTTCCTCATGAGCAACACCACGAACTCCCTGAGCAATGAGAAACTGAGTGATAAGAACACCAAATGGAAGAGATGCATTCCTTGGTCCATTTGGAACCCTTTTCATTACTTTAAAAACTTTGAGGGGTAAGTCAAACTTCTTCCCTATTCCAATGTTATGAAGAAAAAAGGCTTGATGATGCAGTACAAGAAGGAACGTTTTTAGAAATGAGCAAAATTTCCTCGCCAAATTAGTAAAATTAATTGCCAAAAACTTTTAGCCACGAACTAAAATTCGTCCCCACGTCTGGGAATATATTCGGGGACGAATATAGGTTTGTCCCCAAATGTCTAACCTTTAGGCAATTTTATTCGTCGCCCAATGGTGTTCTCACCAAATGTCCTACCTATGTCCCCTAATATCCAACCTTTACGAATGAATTTATTCATCAACTATGGTGTTCGTCACCAAATGTCCAACCTTTAGGCATGAATTTGTTTGTCTCTTATTGTGTTTGTCAATTTGAAAACCATGGTTAACCATTTCACGATGATAAAATTCGTCATTGAAAATAGACAATCTATCAAGAACAAATGTTGGTCCCCAAATGTCCAACCTTTAGGCGTGAGTGTATTCATCCCCAAAAATAGATAATTAGCAACAAGCAAAAGTTTGTCCCCAAAAGTCCAATCTTTAAGCACATATTTGTACGTCGCCTATGCTGGTCATCACGCATTTCAAGAAAGAAGTAGTTGACCATTCAGCGGTTATGGAATTCATCACCGAAAATAGACAATTAGCAATAACAATTCGCATTCACATCATACCCACAACCATTCGTATTCGCGTTATCACAAAATAAAAATAATACATTGATCCAAATATCCATCCAAATATAAAAAGTAATACATAGCAAATGTGCAAACAGTAATATGAATATCCATCCAAATACTAAAAAAAAAAAAAACCCTCATGAACAAGAGTCCATGCCCACTCCATTATCAATCTGTGAACAAATTAAAAACAAAAAAAAGCATGTATTATAAGAAATATTACCGACACAAAGTTTAGGTAATACGTACGTGGCCTTGATATTTGTCGATACCATTAACATTAGTCATGAATGACATGTTACAAAAATAGTATCCATGTAACCTTGTTTATCATATTAAATCTTATAAATATAGTGACTCTCTGAAATCCTTGCCAAGATGCGAACACAAAAAATCTAACCAAAAACATCCATCTTCAAGGGTTGTATGGGAAATCTAAGATGATTTGGAGAATTCCGTCTATCAGTTGTGGTGTTTAGGGCTGGGTGATCACTCATATATATAGTTTATTACAATTCTAAGATTAGAAAAAAAACTCTCTTTTTATAATTACAAAACAACAGTCATTCTCATTTCCTTTTGCCCATTCTGTTTCCACCATGCTTCCAGTTTTGGTCCCAATCAAAGTGATTTTTTCATCAACAACAGTGAAAATTTATTGCACAAAGAACAATGTATAGAGTATTGCAATTATTACATCAAAAACTAGTATAGTACAAACATACTAGCTACATGAATGGAAAATATAGTGGGAGAAAAGGAAGGAGGACAGAAACCAAATATCCATTGATCCATTCTAAGTACATAGTATAATACAAATACACTAGCTTAAGACTGGAAAAAAATAGAAGGAAAAAAAACTAAATATAGCAAAACAAAATAGAAAAAGAGGAAAAGTTCCAAGTAACTACCAGTTCAGATAAGAAATGTTGCCCCAAAATGAGAAGACTAAAGACACAACTACTAGAAATTTGTGCTATAAGTTTCAATTAAAGCTCAAACCAAGTCATTATCATCATTATCGAATCCTTATCCCATCATTCTCCGGTTGGCTTCGCAAGTTATATTTTTCCAGCCAATCCTATTTGCAGCCGTGTTTTCAATAATTCTATCATTTCGTTTCTCGTCATTTCATTTAAGGTCTTCAATCTCCCCTCTTTTTAAGTTTCATGAATAAATCATTCTAGATCTATTTTTGGCCTTTTGTGTATGTCCTTGAACAATTTCAAATGATTTTTCTCTAATTTTTCTTATTAAAGCTGCCCACCAGATTGCATTATGAAATAAAAGAAGCCATCTATTTTAAATCACTTTCAAGGATTACAAATTTGAACTCGTTAATCATTACACTAAGATAAGAGACATCATTTAAGAAATACTACAGCATCTTGCCTACAAAATTTTCAAACCTGGGAACCAAAATGGCATGGAAACACCATTTGTCAATAAAATTTTTAGCATGAAGCAAACATTATTGCATCTTTACAAGTTAAGAACAATGAGATCTAAGTTACTAAAATTCAAAGGCCTTGTTTGCATGTGGGAGAAATGGCTATTAGATGTAGTAAACTGGAGGTGGAGAAAGAATTCACCCTAGAAAAGCCATTGAAATTTGATTGCATTTTTTTATTGCATTTTTGTGGAGAATAGTGTGAAGTATTTGTGAGGATTCTTCGCGCATTTAAGGATTATAAAAAAGCCACGCAGGGGACACAAAAACACAATTTTCTCCACAATAACTATTGGGTACTCCACCCACCTTCATTTCTCTCTAGCAAACACCCAACAAGAGTAAAGTAAAAAATCAGATTCCTCCACCTCTAAATATCTACTTCTTTTCTCCACCTTGTGGTGTCACTTTCCCCACAACCAAACACCACCTAAGATGCAACCCAGGTAATAGTCCATTTTGTTAACCCACTACTTACCAGAACCCAAAAAAACTAAGCCCAACTAATTCATGAAAGGTTAAAAGTACCCAATTCAGAGCTCTAAAAGTTGAATTGTGCCTATCTTTCTCTTTCTTATATCTCAATTCTATACAACACCAATCATTTTGTAAGGAATCAAACCTCAAGACTGAATTCCAATCAGTTAAGCTTTAGAAGGTAAGGCAGTGCCAAGATATCATCCAAATTAACATCCATATCTAGAAGAATCCAATGCGGCAGCGGTTGCCCATCAACATTTCCACCAATCACCCTTCCAAGGCAGCTAACAGCCACGAACACCATCACCACCAACCAAACCACTCCCCTTCCCATCCCTAAATCATAATAAAAAACACAACCATTTTAATAACAATCAGAGTCTTCCTTAAATATCTACTCAATTACCTTTTCCTTCATCATATTCAAAGAACCAAAGAGACACTGAAATATAAGAAAAAAAAAATCAAGGGGGTAACATCATAGCCCATCCATCCATATATAGATGGTGAAGAAAAGCAACAATGTCTCAGTTGGAGTTGAAGACAATATTTAATCAAATTTACCCAAAACAATGCCTTGCAGAGGAGGAAGGCTGTGTGAAAATTGAAACTACATTAGAGAGGGATACTATTTATCATTAATTTGATTTTAGATTGACCAAACTAATAAGGGAAAGAATGTGACATGATTTTAATCTCATCCCATAACTGATTGGAATGGATAACCATCAATGAAATAGTAAAATCTTCAATCGCCTTGTCTCTCAGAATGCTTCAAATGAATAATGAACATAAAAAAAAAAAGACTATCTACTATAGTGGTCGCATATTGTATCTCTCTTGTTAGATTATATATAACATTATTACAAAGAAGATTTTTTGTAGAAAGTGAAAACACTTGTCAGTAGGGTGAGTGACATTCTTAGCAGAAGATGAATGAGAAAAAGAAATAGAAAACGGCTCCTCATTTGAGGTTACAGCACCATCATGGAGGCTTCTTCATAATGGTAAGGATGTTTCACATGACTAAAAAGAAGGGCCAAAGGAGAAAGGCAGAGCATCACAAATGTTACATGAGTAACCTTTTCTTTTTAATGCTTTAACAGAATGAACTAAAGAAAGGGAAGAACATTTGGGGTTCTCATCCTCTGGCTTCAGACTTCTGAATTTAAAAGGTCCTTGTCTCCAATGTGAGTAGATGGTTGAAAATTCACTTTATTTCTTGCCTTGTAGGGTTGCAATGTGTTGCATTGGGCTAGCCTGATTTAGAAGTAATATTTTTACCTACCTTTCAGAAAGTAATCAAATGGAGAGTATCCCTATCTTGAATGTTATGCTTAATTCAATCTGCCTGAATTACACATTCTCTCTTGAAATATATGGCTAAACATTGTGTTAAAAAGAGTAATATATGCTACTGGATTGATTATTTATCACTAATTAAATGAAGAGTGATTTAGTTTTACTTGTCCTCTCTCTCTCTCCCTCCAACACCTTCCACACCCCACCCAACAAAACTTCAAAATTTAAATCCATTTTTTAATTAGTTCCATTCACACCACACAGCCCATCAAATCCCTTTCTAGTTTCTTCACTCATGTCTACCAAAAGGCCCTGTCAAGAAAAACAAAAAGTCACTTCTTCTTTTGTAATTCTAATGGAAACCCATATTCAGATTCTAATAATAAATATTCAATTAAAAGTGCCACACTCATCACGAAGACAGTCATAAGTTTGTGCAAGAAAGATGGGATCAGGCTTCAATGATTATAACACAATGCTACTAATGTTATTGGCCACAATAAATAGATATATAGCAAATATACTATTATTATATATAATGCTCAGATCAGCCACTAAATCAATGACCTCTCAAAAGCCATGAACTTGAATCCTAATAAGAGGGTGGATTTTACTCACCTTTGGTAGACTAGAAGAAGTCCAGTGCCTTGCCTATCTAACTACTAGACAGTGAGCCATTTGAGGGAGGAGGAATGGGTCTCATCTATGATAGATGCATCCTCATAATGGCTTTTAGCTCCTCGAACTTCTTCTTCTACATCTCTAGTTCTAACTATTGGCTCTGAGTCAATCCCCTCAACAACTCAACCTCTGCTTGTGGGGCATCCATACTCGTGTCGTGAGCTCGTGTCTCAATGGAAACAGCTATGAAGAAAGAAGGCTTCAAACTTATCCCATATCCTTTCATGTACCATCTTTTCTCCCCTAAGCACTTTCCTAACAATCTCCTCTTGTGAGTCTTCTTCAAATCTTGGCTGAGAGGCCACTTTGCTCTGCTTTTCCATCTCTGCCTATCATCTTTTAAGACATATAGCTTTTAACATATAGTTAAAACATCTACATGCTAACATCATGATCAATGTGTACATGATGCACTGCACAAGTTGGGGATATCCAATCATTCATAAACTTCCTCCACTGAGACTTCTTATAGAAGTCTGTAATTTTTAGCCCTCCCCCTCATTCTCGGTAGCCTAATTCAATTAGAATTCAAACATTAGTGTTTAGTTTAAGGATCAAATACTGATGAGACATTTTTTGAAACAACAGAAGACATTACCATCTTATACATTGCGAAAGTAAATGATCCGGATCTCATAGTATGATTATAGGGCAACCGTTTTTGCTTCTTAGTATTCTTTTTTTATTGTTTCTAAAAACATAACTTGATTAACTAACAATAATAAAAAAAAATTTAATGTGAGCAGTTCAAATTATAGATAACATATGTTACCGAAAATCGGGAACTTTTGCTACAAACATCAACTAGTCACTTCCATACCTCCACATCCACGTCTGTGTATGGATTGCTATAGAGGTACCACGATCCTCCACCAGCTTCTTGTAATGCACCCACATCTTATGGCACCAGTCCCTATATCTCTTCTAACATTTCCTGTGGATAACACGGAATAGATCCGGGTCCTCGTTCTTCTCAATTTCAAACTTGTCCTGCACACATTATCAAATTTAATGTCAAGCATTATCACATACTAAAATAAGACCAAATGGAAATATTATTTACCTAAACAGACTGCACAATGAATGCTTTAATTTGGGAGTCAATCTCAGACCAATACATCACTCCACAAATAGGTGTAGAATTCCTAATCTCTACACCAATTGCATTGGTCAATTTAGCGGCAATGTCTCCAACAGGTGCATTGATCCCTAGAGGAATCACAACAAGTATCTTAGAGCAGTGACTCAACTATGAAATGATCCTGTCGATGCCTTTCCCTTTCATCTTCCTTCGAACATTTCTCGATGTTGAACCTACCAATATAACAAATTTATTTTAGTAAATAAATATGAAATTAAAAACAAAGTTAGGCACACTATGTATTGTTAACACTTACCCATACTACTCTGCTGCATAGTGGGGGTAGACGCAGTAGGTAAGGATACAACAAGGGGAGGGGGGACTGCTAGCACCTGCCTTTAGGGTTTGGTCGGTACAAATGTAGATGATGATGATGTATGCCGAGGGCTAATATGACTAGGCCCCTTGCTTGTCATCTGCAACTTTAAACCACAAGTATATAAACAATAATCAGTAAGCAACAATTATTTATACAATTATGAAATCAAGAATGTGATTATAACCACACGACACTACGAATTAAGTAATGTGATCAAAATCACTAAGCAAATGGTACCTTATTCCGACAAGTATTCTCAAGCTCATCATCATAATCGTCATCCTCCTCTTCACTTAGAGAACTGAATGTTGGTTGGTACTCATCATCATTGTCCTCACCTCCTTTTTTTCCCCTTTCTCATGTGGACCCTTGGACTGAGCCGAGGCCTTATACTTATGTGCCAAGTGATGCTGACCCATGCATTCATTTTGGCTTCATTGTCCTTCATTCTATCATGCCTTTGCTTTTCATAATAATGGGACATGTCCCCTGGTTTGACCCATAATTTGTGTGCCTTATGCATCTGTGATTTGAACTATCATAACATATAAATTAACATCACAAACAAACAAAATATACACATGCATAGATTTATACACATGTGGATGAGATGTCCACATAAGCATGACAAAAATTAACATATAATATAATGGCATGAAACAAAAAACATACAGAAACAAATGCATTGATTATAACAAATCACAACCAATTCCATTTCACTTGGGTAACAGATACTACTCAGTATTTGCCATACGCAATGAACAAATTAAGAACAAATTAAGAACTCATCCATGGCAGTAGGGACAGCCTCATAGCTTTTGTCCTATTCGAACCTATTTGAACACAACAACGGGAATGGGAAATTCATCATCAATAGGTTCCACTCCATCTTGCTTTGTCAAATCCCATATCCCCTGATGTTTGACTCGTTTTATGATTTTCCAATTTTCACCCAGTTTGATAGTAGCATTAACGTAGGAAACTTGTTGCACTTGGCTTGGGAGGACAAATGGATCATCTTTATACCAGTGGTTTCTCACGTCGATGCTCGTGGTATGTCCATCTATGCTACATGTTCTGTCACTTTTGCCTTTGAACCATTCACATTTGAATAAAACAACTTTATGCCCAAATTTGTATTTCAATTCCCACATGCTACACAAGTAACCATAGAAATATTGTCCATCATTGTCCCACAGCATGACAACCCCACTATTCTGAGTCTTATAATGATTATCATGTTCTTTGGTATGAAATCAGATGCCATTACATAAGCAACCTGAGTACATATTAACTGTTCCACGAGGACTGTTTGCTAATGACTACAATTCATCGGTTGCATGTACTGACCCTTGACTCCGCAATGCATTAACCTACACAAACCAATTATGTTAAGAATGCATTCATGGAAAAGTTAATAAGCGTGCATGCCATATAGGATTCTAATTCATACACATTGTTTGAACCAGTTCAGAAATTCTTCACGCAGTCTCTTTGTGATGCCATGTGCACTTTCATTCCCTAACAACCTGTTCTATTCCCTAATCACAAATATGTGCTTTGTAAGTAACATATTACAGTAAGACATGATTCAAAAATATCCAACAAGATAGATAGACCCACATGTAAAATAGTGTGCAAACTTACAACATATATGGCTCCACCTCCTCGCTATTATTCATTACAAACCAATAAGCGTCCCCCATTTCCTTTGAGGACATATCGAGTGCCCTTATGATTTGTCCAAATGGACGGACTCTCTGAGTGAAGAGTGCTAACCTTGGGCCATGCTCACCACTATCTTCGTTTCGTTCCTCTTGATTAAATATGGTTTCAATGCCATCAAGATACATCGAACAAAAAGTAAGATATTCTTTGACAATGTATGCTTTTGCGATGGAACCCTCTAGATGATCTTGATTAAACACAAACTTTTTTAGAGTTCCAATTTGTTGTCAAAGAAATATCAACACATTACTATGTTAATATCATGTGGACCATACAGTTATGGTTATTTGCATATAATTACTTTTCAATTGGATACGTCCACCAATATTGCACTGGACCCCCAAGCTTGGCCTTGTGAGGTAGGTGAACAACTAAATGGACCATGACATCAAAGATCGCCATAGGAAAAATCTTTTCCAGCTTGTAAAGAATGAGTACTATGCTTTCCTCTAGTTTATCCAACTCTTACACCCGCAAATTCTTCGAATACAGGTCTTGGAAGAAACTTCCCAACTCAAACAAGGTTGTACATATTTTATTGTAAAGATACCCATGCATCCCTATTGGAAAATATGTTGGAAAAGGACATGACAGTCATGACTTTTTAAGTCCAATAGCTTATCACCCTCAATGCTCACACACCTAGAGATGTTGGCTACATAACCGTCAGGGTTTTTCATTGACTTTAAAAACTCACAGGACCCATGTCGCTCCTTTGAAGTCAATGCGTATGATGCTATGGGCTTTCTTGATGACCCGTCTAGTTGCCTCTTCAGGTGTAAATCTTTCTTTATCTTCATACCCTCTAAATCTGTAAGTGCCTTTTCAGTATCCTTGTTCTTTCCTTTTATATTCATGAACATCCCAACAAAACTTTCACATATGTTCTTCACAACGTGCATGGCATCTATATTGTGCTAGAGATTTAGCACCTTCTAATATAGTAACTCAAACAAAATGCTTTTTTTTTTTTTGACGAATTCAGTACATGCTCTTCCCTCTTTTCCTTTTTCATAGTAGGATGCTTCCCAAACTTAACCACAGGCAAGGAATCCAACTGCTCAATTATTTGTTCACCCAACAATTCCACAAGTCTAGATCACTCCTCGATTTTACCATTGAAGAGCTTACTCATCCACCAAGGATGGTCATCAGCCAAGAATCGACAAGCACCAGTGTACCTTATATTTTCTTTCAACTTTTATGACGACGTATCCTCGTTACAAGTAAAGCAAGACAAATAACCATTTGTTGTCCATCTAGACACATTTCCATAAGCAGGGAAGTCATTAATTGTCCACATAATAGTTGCACGCATTCGAAAAGTTTATCCAACCGAGGCATCATATGTAGTTACACTACTTTCCCACAACTCTTTTAGCTCATCAATCAGTGGACGCATACACAGATCCATGTCTTTCTTTAGGGCAATCGGGCTAGGAATAAGTAAAGACATCATGTTAAACAACTCTTTCATGCACTTCCACAGTGGAAGGTTGTATGGTATCACTATCACAGGCTACATATTGTAAGAGGAACTCATGTTTCTAAATGGGTTAAAACAATCAATAGCAAACCCTAGATTCACATTTTGAGAATCCATGGCAAACTGGATGATTCCGATCAAAGTCTTGCCACTCCTTATTATTAGCCGGATGCCTCAATAACCCACCATCCACCTATGCCATCTCATTTCTATGGCTATTTTTCTCGACATAAAAAACCTCTACATCCTCAGAGTCAGTGGGAAGTATCGCAAAATCTTTTAAGCGATCTTCTTGCCCTTGCCGTCATTTGGCTTGTATCTAGACTCCCACAAGTCAGATAGCTTTCCAAATATTCATTCTCCTTCCAGAAAAGTACATAATCATAATGACATAGGCATGAATGCAAGTATACCCCAAACCCAAGTCACGCAAGAACTTCTTAGATTCATAAAGGGAAAATGGAATCCGATGGTCACTCTCTAGTAGAAGATCCTTCAATAATCTCATAAGCATGTGGAAACACTTATTGCTTATCCTATTCAACACCTTTAAATGAAGCATCTTAATGATGAACGACAACATAGTAAACTTTTAGCAACCCAGGTGCAACTCATGTTGAGCGTCATTTAATAATCTTTCAAAGTTATGTATATCATTCTCCCTTTCAACACTGTCAGGTAATTCGTCCTCGTTAGAGTCATCTTTCATGATGTTTCCCATGAAATAGTCCTCCAACATATAATGCAATCTATCCCGATCCTCTTCTTCATCCACAGCCATTGGTTTCACAACATGTTCATCCTCATTGTGGGTTTGATTCTAATTCACGGGAATAGATTCTGCATGGCAAACCCACATGTTGTAGGAAGACAAAAACCCTCTCTTGATCAAATGAAATTCCACAACTCCCCTTTTAAGCTGTTCAAAGTTCAAGCGGTCAATACAAGGGTAACAAATCTTACCATTTGAGTCCACACTACCCTCTGCAAACTGAATAAATAACTTAACCCCATCTCGATACTCCTCACTCATTCTATTCATGATCGACATCCAACTCTTATCCATGACTGGTCTACTGCAAAAGCAAGGTTAATACCAATTAACATGCATCATGCAATCTAACACCTTCAACTACACACTTCTAGATGTAATGTACCCATACATGAGTACATGCATCAAAAACAAGGTTAATATCAAAAACTACCCACCTTTCTTAATTTTACAAATAACAATTTCTATATTTGAAACTCTTGTTAACCACTTTCACTTGCAACCAAAGGTAGTTAAAATCCAAATTAAATGTAACCTCATTACGAGCAAGTTGACCTAAATTCAATGCTAGACTAGTCCAAATTAGGAAATCAATATAAGGAAATCTTAAATCCTAAATCCAAAGCTTCCTAAAGTTGCTACAAAACTAACACACTAGTTAGAATTTCCAATAAAAGGAGAGGATTTTACCAAAAAAATCATGTAAGAGGACCTCTAATCTACAAACCTCACCCAACATGTGGGTGCACCAGAGTGGTAATGTGTGATGACTCCAAATCCTTTTTTTTTTTTTTTCATATAATTGGCGAGCGGCGATATCGCTATAAGTTTTTTACACCAGCGGGGAAATCAATGCTCCCATGTTTCCATTTAAACACAAGAAAATCTTATTTCTTCTCCCTCTAAGTCTCAACTGAACCAACCATTATCATCTTCCCTGGTCACATACCTTAACTCAGTCACGAAAACCAACTCTAGCTTGCAACTACACTATCTATCTGAAACAAAACAACATGCTCAAAAAGTCAAACATCTTTTTCCCTACTGTTCATCTTCACCTCATTACCCAACACACTGCATTCTCATGAAACTCGGTCACTCCAATGACACCATCACAACAACCACACACAACCAAACCTCATGTCTCAATCCACCATCTTTAATATGAGTCTAGACCCATCTCACATGGCCATCCCTTTCTCATCATCAAACATCAAAAGCACACCTATCTTCACCCAACTCTTAGAACTACACAAACAAAGGAACAACCTGGTTATACCCACCTGCAACTTTGAAATAGAAAAAATTATGCTTAAATGAATGAGACTAATCACCAAAGTTCTACAGCGCAGAATTTTACTACATGTTGGCTATTTCCTTGTCACTGTTTGCACACCTAAACTTAATAATCTCAGGCCACAACTATAATGGAAAGTTAGATTTTGAAAAGCGTTTCCATCAATACACATCACTCATAAAATTTTCCATTAATACTGTGCATGAATGGATGAAATCTAAACACGTTTTCTTGCCGATATGTGTTGCAAAATTTCTGCGAAAGTGTTGGAAACTCAATTTTTTCTCAGATCTGTAGCATATGCAAAAACATCTTTTAAGTCATTTCCTTTAATGCTTTTCAACCAACATAACTGATCTACAACTTCCCTACACCTTGGATTCAAGCTGTATATAACCAAGTTTTTGTGCAGTCACCCAACTGTTTGGTTGTCCCTTTTTTACAACTCAAAAATAAGCTTTTCCACTTCTGTTTCAGTTTTGAGTTTTAATCAAAAAGCCATCATAAATGTGTTTAAACAAACACTTAATACTAAATGTTATGAATAAACTTCCAGCCATTACATAAAATGTAAAATCAACATGAATAATGAGACCAAGGGAAAATAGCTGAAAATTAAATGCCGTATGCAAGGAAATTAAAAGTAGTGGACAAGAATTTAAATGTAGTGAATGACATAAATTAAATGTAGTTGTGTAGAAATTAATGTTGTTCAAGTAGTTCAAGTAGTGTGTCCATTCTCTCAAAACCCCTTTTCAACCGGGTTCTAAAGATTTCAATGCAATTCACAGATTCCAAGTAGCAAATCTAAAGACCTCACAACTCAGTTTAATAGCACTCTTTATTAAATGGCTGTAAGCAAAAAGAAAAAAAAAAAGAAAAGGAAGACTGTATGGCCAACATCAATAAAATCATTTTAGTAATAAAGAGATGAATAAATCATTACAATCTCAAACCATCCCATAGCTCAACTTCAATTCCAATTGGCAGAAAACAAAATGAAAACTACTATTCAAGTTCTCAGCGGTATCGAATCGAAAGTGATTCAGATTTCCAACTCTTAAAATTTTCAACCTTTAAATACAAGGGTGTCCATAAATAAACCTAGATTGCAACAAAAAAAAAAAAAAAAACCATGACAAGTAGTGAAATGGGGGCCTCAAAGACCTTATAGATAACAAGTAACTATTCAAACAATTCCTTGCAATAAACAATCAAATCCAATCCATATTTACAAAACTCATGAACATTTATCGCACCCCATACAATATTCGGGATAAAAGGCGGTAATCCAAGGGCAGCCCATATAATAAGCAATTCATTAAAAATAGATAAAAAAATCAGATACCTAATTCGAGGCGATAAAAACCGATAAATTTAATTTAAACCACAAGAACAAATAAATCAAGAACCCTAGAAAGGGAAAAGAAGAGAAAAGAGGAGAGAAGGGGTACCTAGACAGTGGTTAGCATCAAAGGCAGTGATGGAGAAAGGTAGTCTGGATTGTCAATGAGGAAGGATTAGGCCACTTCAATATCCCAAAAAAGAGAAGGATGGAGTTGTGGGAGGTGTTGATGGATCAAAGATTTGCTGAGTTGAGAGGTGTAGATGGGAAAAGAGCAGTGGCTGCAGTGGTCTTTGTGGGCGTGGTCAACGTTTCCTTTTCAATGAAGGAGATCATGTATCATAACCTAACCCAAAAATAAAAGAAACAACCTCATCATTTTCCTTCTTTGTTTTATGTTTTGGGCCAAACATAGCTAAGGGAAACTAATTCGAGAGTTGGTGACTAGTGATAGTTCGTCACATGGCTTTAGAGACGAATATTTGTGGTTGTCATTAAACAGAATAATTTTAGCGCTAATTTGGCCTTTGGGTGGGAATTCATAGGGATGACATTGGGAGATGAATTATTATCTTCATCACTAAAAAGGTAATATTTAGGGATGAATGACTTTGATTGTCTCTAAATTTCATTGTAGAAGGTGCATTGTTGTGATGATTGAGATCGGAGGTGTGAGTACGAGGCTCCACATTGCTCTTACAAACAAATTTAGCATTCGATAACTTTTAGTCAATTCACCATATAAGATGTTAAAGCCGAGCCAAACACAATTCCTTCCACAAATAACAGATGTAGTGTCATTGTAATTCCTACAAATATAGGTATGAAATGAGGTTGGATTGGAATTATCAATGTTCCAGTACAACTCCCCAACCAAATCTACCAAGATGTCCACATTTGGATGGGTGAAAATAGAATCCCATGGCTTTCGATAGAGTAGATTAAATACCATCTTCTGTTGAATGTTCAGATCAATGGCGTGTTCAGACATTACATTACGAGATGCAAGGAATGTTCAAACAACTAGCTTTTTGGCTCGAGGAAAACTTGTTAGAGTCATACCTTGGCAAAGAAGAGGATCCAACTTATGCACACTTCTTAGGAGGCATTTCTCCAACTCTAGCACTAGGGAAACCCACCAAACACCAAAGGCCACCAAAAGTAACCAACAAGAAAAATCAATCTACCACAAAGGAGCAATCTACAAGCATGTTGTAACAATAAATAACAGGCAACAATAGTGAAAAACAAACTCACATGTAGAAGTTAGGAAAAAAATCCCAATGATCAACAGGACAACCTGTCAAACACTTAGTGTGCATCCTCCAAAAGTCACTTAAAAGACACCACAAACACAACGAGGCACTGTCCAAAGAAATAAACACTACGATTTCCACCACAGCTCTCAAGTCAAAAACACCAATCAAACTGTAGACCACATATCTTCTATGAAACATAGGTAAGAATGAAGAAGAGAGATCTCAAATAGTCATGTGAATGGAGATAAAGGAGCTTTCAAGTTCACAAGATATATTTTTAACCAAAAAGCTCCGAATCCTAAGCACACATCCAACAACAAGCATAAAGAACCCTAACATGCAAACTTGGAGCACTAATCACAAAGGAAACAGTGAGGATTAGGAGTTTTTTTTTTTTACTTGGAGGAGATAATAAATAGCGAAACCATAGTTCGAAGAAGAAGAAACAGCGTGACTAGGGTTGTTTATGGTGAAAAACAGAGTACGGGCTCAAGCCTGGCATTTATATCTGTGCTACGTGCTCGTTTGCGTGCGGTTCTGTCTACAAAAAAATCACAATTGATAAACAGAAAAATTGCATTGTAGTTTGAGAGTTAAACTAAGGATTAGGCCAAGAAAAATTTTGGGAAAAAAACTTCTCATGGGACTTATAAAATGTACAAAAATAAAATCTTAATTAGACCAAAAATATGAAAATCAATGATTATCAAACATGATAATTTGCAAAATTTTAAAAACAAATTAAACCCAGGTTACACAAATTGTAAGAATTTTGAGATGAGTGTTAGAGTGTGTGGGAATAATATCAAATGGAACACAACATGAAGAAATCAGCAATAGATCAAAAATCAACATTCATCAAGATCAAAGTGAGATTCACACCATCCAAAAACATACGATCTGATTGAAAATTGTATTGGAAGCCACCCCTTAATGCAACATTCCAAATATATGATTGTGCAATGTCTAAGTCTCTTAAACTTTCTAATTAACGCATGTAACAAACGTTAGGCCAATGACTCCCAAACAAGATGGCTTTAAGGCACTAGGTATGAACATACCCCTACAGGCTTACTAGCTTGAGTTAAAAAGGTTACAAACCCAAATGATTCACATTTTTTTTAATATAAAGACTGCAATCACAAGACCAATGAACCTTGGTGGCTTCATACTAAGATAGCCAGCTAGAGTGATATTCGTGAGTAGCCGTTTCCTCTGAGTTCATGACTTAGATATAAGTTAATTCTGATAAACCAAAATAGTGTAGGAGACTATCAATGTAATGAACATGACAGCTATCTCCTAGTGTTCAAAAATTATTACAGCAGACAACATCTCAGCAACCTATTATAATAAGAATCTAAAATGAACAATAAAAAAGAAGCATAGGGAAAAATAAGAATCAAAATTGATGCTCTGAAATAAATGCAAACCACAAAGACAAAAAGCCAGCTAACCTTGATGTCTCACCAACTGTAAGTGAGGGTCCAAGTGTATCATTGTGTACTTTAGTCATGATTAAAAAACTACAATAGTGTACTAAGATGTATCACATGTCAAATAATCATATAATCAGTTCGAGAAAGCATGCATCTGCAAATCAAAATATGAATTGAGAGAAAATTAAGGGTTTATGCAGATGTCTTGGGAATTATGAAAGGAGTGAAATCTAGGGGCATCAAAAGGTTTGGTAAAAATATCAGCAAGTAGATGCTCAATGACTATGTGCTCTAAGGTAATAACTCTCTCCTCAACCAAATCATGAATGAAGTCATGTCAAATATCTATGTGCTTGGTTTTTGAATGTTGTTCGGGTTCTTAGAAATCTCTGTTGCACTTTTATTGCCACAGTAAACCAACATAGTCTCTTGTTCAATCCCACAATACAGTAGCATTTGTTTCATCTATAATAGCTGCGTGCAACTATGTATTCTGCTTCTACTATCGACAAAGAAGTCGAGGTTTGTTTCTTACAATGCCAACTAACCAAATTGTTTCCAATAAAGAAACATCCTCTAGATGTACTTTTTTTATCATCCACACATCCTGCCTAATCAATATCCAAATAACCAACAATGTTTGTATGGGTGTCCTGAGTAAGCTTGATGTCATACTTTGTTATTCCAGTGATATATTTCATTTTTCTTTTCACGGTGGCAAAATGAGATTCTTTCTATTTAAATTGATATTAAGCACAAATATCGACGTTGAAGGCAATATCTAATATGCTAACAGTGAGATACAACAAATTGGCTATCATACTTCTATAAAAAGTATCATCCACATCTTTTCCATTTGAGTCTAAACTCAAGTTTAAAGTGGAGCTCATTGGAGTGGCAGAAATCTTGGACGAGTCCATCCCAAATTTTTTCAACACATTGCGAGCATATTTGATTTGGGAAAGAAAAATTCCAAAAGAACTCTGTTTGATTTGAGGACCCAAAAAGATGGACAATTCTCCCATCGTACTCATTTCAAATTCATTAGCCATAAAGGTGGAGAATGATTTAGACAACACCTCAGATGTTAACCCCAAAACAATGTCATTGACATACACCTGGGCTATGAGAATATATTTTTTTTTCAGTTTTGATGAATAGAGTTTTATCCACACTTCCTCCTGTAAAACAATATTCTAGCAGAAACATTGTCAACCTCTCATACCATGCATAAGATGCTTGTTTCAATTTATCAAGAGCTTTCTTTAATTTGAACTTGTGATCAGGATATTGTGGATCAATGAAGCCTTTGGGCTATTCAATATAAACTTTTTTGCTCAAGAATCCATTTAGAAAGGCATTCTTAACATCCATCTGATATAACTTGACTTTTAGGAAGCAAGCGATTACTAATAATATATGGATGGATTCAAGATGAGCCACTGGAGCAAACATCTTGTCGAAATATATGCTTTCAATCTGAGTGTATCCTGTGCCACTAAATGAGCCTTGTTCCTTATCACTTGACCAAGCTCTTCGATTTTATTTTTGAAAATCCACTTTGTACCAATGACGTTGGTGCATGTGAGAGGAGCGAGGAAATCTAGCTTCTCATGCATTGCGTCGATCCACAAGTTATCATTAAGGGCCTCTTTGATATTACTAGGTTCTAGAATTGAAACATAGCAAATAAAACTTACCTTGTCACGGATCTATTTTCATGTTTTCAATGGCACTGTGACTTCTCCAATGACCTTGTCTAGGGGTTGATCTTTGATAACTTGGCCTTTTTGGGATTTTGGATGAACAATTGCTTTATTTTGAGATAGAGGATGATCAGACATTAAGTTTGCAGAGAGCTTCAATATGGATCTAGTCTTGTCCCTTTCATTATCATACTTTGAGTCATGAATGATAGCCTCAGTAGTAGGAGTCCTTGGCTCCTCCGATTCCGGCTGAATGTCATGAGCCACATCCTTCTTGACTTCTGTAGATGCATCTACCTGTTTAGACACAAGTATAAAGGTCATTTCTTTATCATCATTAGATAGGTAATTAGAGTTCCTACATCATCAACCAAAACATTACTTGACTCCATGATTGCTTAGTTTTTTAAATTATAAATTCTATAGGCCTTGCTGTGCAACGAGTAACCGAGGAAGATTCCTTCGTCACTCCTAGATTCAACCTCACTGAAATGTTCAAGATCCCTAAAGATGTAACATTTGCTACCAAAGGTTTTGAATTAAGTGACAGTAGGATCTATCCGAATCTAAAATTCTTATGGAGTGTGTTTGGCTCCTAGTCTAAGGTACACATGATTGATGATATGTACTGTTGTATTGCTTGCCTCAACCCAGAAACATTGAGGAATTTTCTTGCTATGACGCAAAACCCATGCCATTTCCTAAATGACACGGTTTTTCCTCCCAACCACTCCATTCTATTGTGGTGTTTAAGGTGGAGAGAACTCATGGTTACTTCCATTTTTAGCACAGAATGAATTAAAATCTGAGTTTTCAAACTCAGTGCCATGATCAGAACGAATTTGGGAAACACCACCGTACTTATGGGCTTTATCTACAACGAGTAACATCCACAAGTCATTAAACACTTCAAAGGTTTCATATTTTTCTTTTAAAAATCCACCCACATAAGTCGTGAAAAGTCATCAATGGTGAGAAAGATGTATTTCTTGCCACTAATGCTTTGGACTTGAGTAGGACCCATAAGATCCATATGAAATAGTTCCAACAGCCTAGATGTAGTGAGAGAGTCAACCTTTTTGTGGGATGTCCTAATTTGTTTATTTATCTGACAGGGACCACACACATTGTTCTCGGTATTTTGTAATTTAGGAAGCCCACGAACTAACTTTTGAGTTGCTAATCCCTCTAAATCCGAATGGTTAATGCGGCTCGACCATTGATGTCACAAATCAATTTCACCAACTTTGGCAAAATTACACTACAATTTGTTGTTGTTGGTAACAGCATAGCAGTTGTCCAATGTCCTTTCCTCATGGAGTACACGTTTTCCCTTTTTGTCAAAAATTGAGCATTTATTTAATAAGAGAAGGACTTCATGATTGGAATCCCACAATTGGCTTATGCTAAGTAAATTAACCTTAAGCCCTTATACTAAAAATACATTAGAAAGTTTAGAGAAACCTGGAATGGAAATAGTTCCCTTACCGATGATCTTTAACTTACTACCATCTCCGAATTTAATACTCCCACCATCCTAACTCTCAAGAGAGGTGAAAATGATTTGTCACCAATCATATATCTTGAGTAGCCACTATTCAAACATCAAGTATGTGATTGTTGTACACTAAATGCAGAAAGGACCACATTGCATTGAATTTCAGACTTATGCACCTAAACTACTATCGTCTTGACATGTGGAGGGGAACAAAAAATTCTTCTTCATCTGATTTCTTGATTGACAACATATTTTGTTATAGTGTGCTTGGATGTGCCCGTTAATCCCACAAAAGTGGCAGATGGGAATAGATCTGCGCTCTGGCACATTCTTCTTTTTAATAGTGTGCACATAACTAGTGTTTGAGTTAGTGGGTGTTATTAAATATATCCTAAAGCCTTGGATAGATACATGTTCCGATCTCATAACGAATACCAATTTTTGAAGAGCCTATCTTTTGGTTACCCAGTATTTTATCCAACATCATGGATCTTGTGTTCATATGCTTTACTTGGTCCTTGGTAGATTCCAACTCTGTGTGAACCATCTTTAATTTGCCGTTGAAGTCATCCTTTTCAACTTTGAAAGTGGCCTTTTCAACTTTGAAAGTGGCGATTTCAACTTTAATAGTATGCATCTCTTTTTTTGTCTTTTCAGCATGCTATGTAGCCAAGTCGGTTTAGACACCTGCATCAAGCAATTTATTAGATAAGAGACCACATTATGTTTCCAACTTGCTTACCTTAAAGGTTGCATTTTCTAGAGCAGATGATAAAGAAGAGTTCTGTGATTCCATGTTCTTCAGCTTGAGTCACGGCTTTTCATTTATGTTGGACATCTTCTTGCATTTCAATAGCAAAATTCTATACTCTTTTTCTAAATCAAAGTCTTCAGATTAACAATCATTCAAATCTAAATCTTCACTGGGCTTGGAGTCCTTCTCAGATGTGCCCTTTAGATTAGAAACATTAGCAACAAAAGCAATGAATTTCTTAGAACCCTGAGTGGGAGTATTAGGTTCACTATCTTCTTATTTTGAGTCAACATCCCACATAATATTCAAGGCCTTTCCCTTTTTTCTCTCTTTCTTTTTGATTGGTACACTTAAAGGTAATGTGGCCATATCATTGACACTTATAGCAATGGATAGACTTTGAACTACTTTTGTCAAGGTTCTTCTCAGACTTAGGCACAAATTTAGACTTATTAGGTGCCTTGTTTTCATCAAAACCCTTTTTGAAAAAAGATTTCCTATTTTTCGAAAATTTCTGAAAGTTTTTAATAAATAAAGAATCAAAGTTAGCATCATTGGAATCACACTCCATATCATCATCAGGAAAATCATCTACAATCTTAGATGACTTAGATGACATAAGGGCAATTCCATTTGATTTCTTGATTGATGCATAATTTTTATAAAATGTTTGAAGATTCCCTACCAATTCATCCAATTCATTAATTGAGATGGTGGTTAAACTCCTATTCTCCTCAATTGCTATTGCTTTCTCATGAAACCTTTCAGGTAGAGAGTGCAACATTTTCTTAACAAATTTTATTTTAGGAATCTGGTCTCCCAAATTAAAACTTGAGTTAACATTGGTAATCGGCTTTGCGTAGAATTGACAGAATGTTTCAATTTCTTTTATTTTAAGGTCTCAAAAGAAGTAATTTTGTACTATAGTTTAGTTTCCTTAACCTTTTTTGTGCCCTCATCCATAAGTTGTAGAATGTCCCAACCTTCTTCAGTAATGGTGCACATAGAGATCCTACTAAACTCTGTAATAGATACACCACTGACAGTTCCATTGAGAACCTTGTTGTTGCGGTTAAAAGCATATTTTTCTTATTTAGTTCCCTGGACTTTGGGTTTTGCAATAGTTTTCCCATCTATATCAACAGTATGGGTTTATCTTGTTTTAATGATATCCCAGACATCATGATCTATGCCTTTAAAACATGTAACCATCCTAGCTTTCCAATAAGAATAACTTGTGCCATCAAGCATTGGAGGCTTGGTGGTTGACGTGCCTTCTTTACCAAATTCCACATTAAAAATCTAATTGATTGATAGACACAATAACTTAGCGTGACCTTTTGTGATACCAATTGAAAGTAACGAATCCATACTTTCGAGTTAAAGTTCCAATAACATATTCTAACATGAATTCAAGCAAAATAGATTAATTAAACTAAACTAATCAACAATCACAGACACAATTTTTATGCGGAAAACCCTTATTAGGAAAAACCACGGGTCGCCTTGACCAGGAGTAATAAGCACTATGTAAATTAAAGATCACTACAAAAAAAAAAAAACCACTTTTGGCGATAACATCAGTCGTCACTAAAACAACTATTGTCATTGTAGACACTTTTTGGCAACAAATAAAAAGTCATCGCTATTCCGCCAAAAAACCCTGGTCTGGTAAGTCCCGTAGCGCAACTATTTTAGTTGTCATTGAAAATTAGACCTTTTGCGACAACGATATTCATTGCAAATTGGTGTCGCAATAGCTAAGTACATCGCCAAATAGTGAGAGATAGTTGACCGAGACTATCCTTTTGCGACGACAATATTTGTTTGAAAATATAAGTAAATGTCGCCAAAATTTTTTTAAGCAATACTGAAGAACTACTTGGAAACTCTTCCATGACAACAGTATCTATCGCTTAAAACCTTTTGGACAAATTTTCATCATTGCAAAAAATACCTGCCAAGGTTTTAGTGATGGCATTGTTCGTCACCAAATGTTTTTTTCTTTTTCAAATGACGAACCTGTTTCCAATTCCATTCCGCATAACATGTTTTCAATTTCAAAAACATAAAGCTCTACCTGATTTCATCTCAAGTAAACATCAACATCAAAATCCCAAATTTAATTCAAACTAACAACCACTCAAATCAATACACATGATATAGTCTACCATGTTACAAATGTCAATACATATACATAAATTAGTACAAATGTCCAACTTAACATCCCCCAAAAGTCTATTATAGTCAAACAATTCAACAAAATGGAAACAGCCCTGCAAGCACATCTTAATGATCGATATCCATTGCTAATCTGTACAACAAATGAAACTTATATATCATTAAAAGAATATAACTGATATAGGCATATTATAAAATAAACATAACTGATATATAATTCATGCCTCATTGAAATTTGCGACTGTTAGCATAAAAAAAATTGATTGTCCTTTTCAAGATTTATTCTCTTCCCTTAAGAATGACATGCGCGCTTAAATACTGCATAAAAAGTACCACATGAATATGAAAACCAAGTTCACCTTTCCTTGGTTAAAGCATTGTCTTATATGCACAAAATCAATTAGTTGATAGGCCCAACTTCAATTGGACAAAAATTGCATATGTACAGTATTCCCACTTACTCATATCAGTCCCAACAAGAAGAAGAAGGCCTTTCTTTATTCTTTTAATTTTCTACACTCCCCCTATCACTCTTACTAGTTTATCTAAAATAAATGATTGGGAAAATTTCAAAATAGGGTATTGTTCGGCCACTTTCTGAAGCTTATTTTTTTAAATACAAAAAATGCCCTTACATCTGAAGATAAAAAAAAGCATCGTCTTCCTCCCTGCGTTTTCCTCTTCTTTGTTCTTTTTCTAATGCCTTCTAGTTTTTTCTTTTCTTCTTCCTCCAACCTGCTGATCATTTTCCCATTATCTTCTTTATCATTTCCCTTTCCTCCCCTATTTTCTTTCTTCATCTCTTCCTCAAGATACAAAAACCACCTGAAGCTCAAACCCCATGGCTGCTTTGTGTGCACATCCCATCTTCCCCTTTTCTTCTTCACAAGATGAATCACTTACAAGACAAGGCCCAGCGTCATTGTGTCTAACCAACCGAACCTAGCTAAGGACCATTCATGGTACCTGTAATGCTCATCATTTCCCCTCACGCCCTCGTCTATCATGCACATGAAGTGCCCACTTCCATGTCAAAGACAAGTCCAAGGCCAACCTAGGATCAACGAACTTGCCTTGAAGCCATTAGCCCAAACCCAGCTACCTGTGCCCAATCATTCTTATCATCTCAGCCACCACTATCATCTCTCTCCCCTTTTTGTTTTCTTCATTCCCATTTTGTCTTGGAACTTTGGGTCTTTTCTTCTCCTCTGTCCTATTCTTTTTTCATTTCCTTCTCCCTGATGAAAAACCAACTGCATCTGATGCCACCCTTGGCAACGCATCACCCATCGGAGCTCAGCCATGTCTTCTTATTCTTTATCTTGTCTTCATCTCCTCTTTTCGCTTTCTTTTTCTTTCCTCTTCTTTACTTCTCTTTTGTACTTTTTCTTCTTATTTCTGCTTCTTGCTTCTCCCCTATTTTCCTCTGCCGAAGGAACTATCGACCCAAAACCAAGCCCCACCTGAGATCAAACCCAGTTTTCTTCCCTCTTCTCCTATTTCCTTCCCTTTTGAATATCCTTCTTTCTTCGCTTTCCTTCCTTGTTTCTCCTTCTGTCTCTTTTCTTTATTTCCAGTCAAATAGAAGCCAAACCTCACACTTCTTCATGCTCTCCTTCTCCCGACCATTGTCATCTCTCTCTACTACTGTATTTTGGAATCAACCAAACCCATGTATTCATTACCATTCCTTTTGCTTCTACGAGCTATCAATGGCAGAAAGTAGAACCCATCTTCATACTCTTTTTCGTCTGCCAAACACAGCAATAGCCCATTTTTTTCTTCTCCTCATTCTTCATATGTACTTATTTGCTTCTTGTCCCTAGTGCCAACTGGCCAAACCACCTGCGACTCTCCACTCACCTTGTAGACTCATTATAAAACTTATTTGTGCCCACTATAACAAAATCAGGCTGAATGAAATTCACCATTACAGAACTTCAACTTCTGTGACCTCTAGATCTTGAACAAAGGAGCCCCACTAAACTGTTACAGATGGTAGTATTCACTTCCATTGGGACATTTGAAGTTTTTGTTTAAATCAAGACATTAGGCCCAAAAACTATTACAAATGTTAAAAAACAAAGGAGACTATATCTAACTATTACAGATGACTATATCTAACTATTATAGATAAAGTCATATATATATTAAGTATACCAGCCACAAACCTGTAAAAGGAAGACAAAACTCTAAAAATTTACACTACCCATGATTAGTAGTTCAGTACACAAGTGAAATTCCAAAGAACCTCTATGATCAGTAATTAAGTAACATGCATTACAAAGATACACAATAGTCCACAAAGAAAGAACAAGATAAAGGGAAAAGTCAGAGACTTATGGAAAGGGTCCATGCCCAAATTCTTGGGTCGGTTCCCTCTTTTGAGAACATGTTATACATTTCCTCTAAGATATTGAAATGAATTACTAAACTTAAAAATTTCCTAGATAGTTGCTAATCTGAATGGTGTGACTTGCTACCATAATTATATTTTTTATAAACAATTGAAAAAAAAATCTCCTGCTATGTGTTAGAAGTAAAGTGCTGGATGCTAAAAGACATGTTAAGACTAGCATTCATAGTGAAAAATATTTTCGAGACATGTCCCCTGACTTTGAAATGTCCTTCCATGCCAGAGTACATAATTGGATGAGAATTGCAATCTAACCAAAAAGGTGGAAATGAGTCTTGTTTCAATGCATTTTTTCTTTTGTGTGTGTGTGTGAGTGGGTGTGTATAATAGTAAAGTCATGCAAAGCTTTTAAGTGTGAAGCATGAGGAAGCAGTGGTACGAAAATATGGAATAAGTTGCAGCCAAATGGTCAAGGCATTTTGAGGTATGCTATGAGGAAATTTAATGAATGACGGCAGAACCTAAAGAAAACCTCAATGCCTTTGATGGACTTCGAGGAACTATCAGACATCAATGAGTAGAGCTACTCCTTAACAGAAAAGAAATGGAAATAGAACAAGAAGAAAGATAGAAAGAAGCCAAGAAGAGAAAAGTAAACAGAAAAAAGACTGAAAGAAAACAAAGAAAAAATATTTTCCTACTGAAGCTAGGTTCCTCTCTCCTCCCTATGCTTTTATATTTTCTTTCTTGCTCCACTTCTCTATCACTCTTTTCGTCTTCCATCTTTTAAGATGCATGAATTTAAGAATGAATACAACAAAAATAGTGAGCAAACTTGAAAATCTGAATGCATTTATGAATGGGTGTACTGCATGTACACCATGCATGGGATTTTGAGAAGACTGAATTACTTCCAGAATTCAATTGCAATGGTGTTGCTACAGTCAAGTTTTTAAATTCCGAAACTTGTTCATCTAATGTGTAGGAAATCACTTTGGTTAACAAACAAGACAGCCCCCAAACTATTCAAACCGTCCCATACACTATTCGGCCACCATGTGTTCTTGTTTCCAATATGTCTTTAGCACTATGTTAGCATATATTCTTAATTGATTTGGAGTGGCTTTCAGTTCTGATATTCAGGTTCTAAAAGTGGTTCACTCATCAAGCATATAAAGGTTGAGAAACATGCACAAATCTGATTGTGCAATTCAGTCAATAGAGTTTCAAATCCAACTTTATTTGTGGGATGTTTTTAACAATTTTTAACATTTAATAGATATTACTTTAAATCTGATTTCTGAATCTAACATCATCAACACCTGTAAGCATGTTCCTAAGAATGAAAAAAAATGCATGAAACCAATGCAATTTTTAGCAGTAAACAATCATGTATATATATAACTGTGCCACCAACACCACCTCTGTTGCACAATCATCGACCATAGCTCTACCCAAACACCACCACCAGCGAACCTATCCCATCTTTAACTCCTCACCACCGCTACAAGTACACGCCACTCATTCCATCTCTTTCTCTTCTCCGTTATTACTATCCTTCACCCCCACCACCTTCTCATCACACCCATCATTGCACAGCCCATCCGTGCATCTCACATCATTGCCAACACCACTCTTCACTTCATCACAACATTTCCATCACCACTGCAACCAACCTTCATTGCCTCTAGGCCTTTCCACCCTCTACCTACCTCAACTTCATTAACCCATAGAACCACTTGCACCACAGCCACACCGAACACACCTACCTCACCTTCATCAACCTATCTCCTTTTACTCTCATGTCGTAGGAAAACACGTAAAGAGATTGTTGCAATAACAAAGAGATTGATACCAACATATCAACCAAAATTAGGGAGCCGTATTGAAATTCATATAAAATATAGATTCTATAAATTCATAGGCATAACTTCAAATAAAATTTAATGAAATAGTTTGAATAACTTTATCTAATCTACCACAAAAGTTTTGTTTGCAAATTGAAGAAGCCCAATAAAACAAACTACAGAATACACAAGAAAAACCTCATTTTCATGACTAAGAAGATAGACTCCACATGTTATCTTCATTCTCAGCCCAAAAATCAATGTATAAATAAGAAAAAGATTCAACATAGTCTCCCACAAAGCAGTCCAATTTTTTTTCTATTTTTTTTTTGGAAAAAAGGATTATAAATTTATAGTAGCTCCATATTCAACACGAAATATGAAAGAATATTAACAAGAAATAGGTGAGAATCAGATCTAAACTATTGACAATAGAAAGCCATATAATTTCCAACAAAACTCAATGAAAGATCAATTCCACCACAAAAAATAATCTAGCAAGCCCATAAAATTCCATGAGTCACACTATAAAGGATATAAATCCATTCTAGCATTGTTTGCAGTAAAAAAGAGCAAACACTGCTAACCAAACCCCAAAAGTACAAGCTTTGTAAATCATATTCTCCTACAAAAATTCATTCATTAAGAACCAAAAAAACCCAAAATTTCCAATAAAAATATCATCTTTACTATCAAAAGAACATATTGCATTCCAACTACGCCATGCACAGTTGAAAATAGCAACAGAACTTGCTAAAATGGACCTCCAAACCATTCCTTAAATAGAAAGAGATTGAAACTTTACAATAAATAAATGGAGAGAAGAAAGAAGAGAAAGAAACTAACTTCATAGCTTCGCAACATCCCTTGTAACGCTCTCTAGAAACCCATTTCTCCAAATCTATTGCAAAATCAATGAAAAAGGAAGAAAAAAATAAAAGGAAGAAATCAAAGAAAATGGTTTTTTTATTGGTTCAAATAGCACTACAACAGAAGCAGAAATATAGATTCAGGGGCAAGATTATTGATCTAGGTTGAAACCATAAAAAATCCAGATCAGAAATAGAGAAGAGAAAAAAAGAGAAATCTCAGTTCAAGTAGTGAGATTCAAAGAAATGAATCTCAACACAACAACATGAGCTTCCACGGCCATAGACAAAGGAAACATTGAAAGAGAATGGGATTTTTTTGCTAATGCTTTGTAAAGAAGAAATAAATACAAATACTCTGGTGATTTTAATTTGTATGGTCCCAGCAAGTATAGACCGAAATCTCCCTCTCTTCTTGACTAATTAGTGCGACACTTCAATAAATTGCTCATCATCTTGGATTAATTAGATTAAACCTTCAAGTGAAACTTAAATTCAAAATCAATTTAAAAATCACAAATCCAGTTAATCCGAATAGATCCTGAATTCAGAGTAGCGGGTTAGGCTCCTCACTCTCCTTGTTCCCTTAAGGGACCGAGAGAATGGAAGTTGAAGACAATGGGGAGCATTTGGATTGGCATATCGAATGTGGGTGGAGGGAAGGGCTACAATGAGTGTTTATTGCTGTAAACTTTTATTATTGCAACAATTGTCTTTGAAACTTTACTGCGCATGCAATGAGTGTTTGAAACTTTGAATATTATGCTCAATATTCAAATTAGGTGAAAGAATAAGGTTACAAACAACTTAAATGTACTCACCAAGAGAGGTGGATGGCTGGTCGCTAGTAGATGTTGCACCCCTCCACCAGTAGCAAGCATGTTCTTGACCATCTGCTCCATTTGTGCCTTCATTCAAGACTCAAGATCAGTATATGTTATATTGTATGCCTCAATCTACGCTTGCTAGGTCTGGGCCAACCCTCAAAGTGAATCCAACTCCTTCTTGAGGGTTTGCATGGCTTGATCATGTGCTCATGATATAGTACAAGTATGTGAGGAGTGGTTAGGGGGCTTCGGGCTAGCTCCGAATCCCTACATCTAACCTTGCTTGCTCCCACGCACCTTAATAGCCATCTCCACCTGGGTCATCTCCTGGGACAACTTTGTCTGAGAACTTTGGTCGCGAAGCTTTTCAAACTGCTCTTGTCATCCAACTTAAAATTAAGCAATTAAGTTCTTTTCCCAAATAGTAATATTTGAGGGAATAAAGATAAATGTAATGACTAATGACCCATTTTTGTCAAACGTACATGTTTGCCAACACACACTGGGGCTATCCAATCATTCGTCGTCTTTCTCCAATGAAACTCCTTAAAGAAGTTTACAATATGGGGCCTCTCACCATTAAGCTCGGCTACCTGATTCCATTACGTTTAAAATGTTAGTTTATATATGTACGCATCATGTTCGGAAGTAAGATGTATGGGAACCTTAATTCACGTGACTTTAATTGACATTGCAGCTGGAAAAGATCTTGACCCCATGGTATGATTGTAAGGTAAGTGCTTCTAGTTTTCACGATTTTTCTCACATTGTTTTTTAAATATAGTTTCAGTATCAATCTATTTGATATAGTATAAAATAAACAAAAAAATTTATATAATATTACCAAGAATTTATGATCCTTCCAAGCAATATCAATCAGCCACTTCCACGCTCGCTCTATAACCCCTTGTAAAGGCTTGCTGTATGGGTCAACACCATCTTCCAGTAGCTGTAGGTAGTGCTTTTTCATATCATAGCACCAATCCCAATAACCTCTCCAGGCATTTCCTGTCGATTATTGCTCATACATTTGGATTCTCATCATAACCTGTAATATCAAATTTATCTTGCACACATGGTTAATGCCATTTTGAGCATAGTATTAAGTACTCCAATATAAGAACACTACTTCTATAAAAGAATAATTTAAATGGATCCCATATGTAATTACCGGCATTGCCTGTATAATGGAAGCCTTACTCCCACCTTCAATCTGATCCCACACATCACTCCCTCAACAGGTGCCGATAAACGAATTTCTATACCAATTTGACTAGCCACCTTGTTGGCACAATACCCAACTGGTGCATTGACCCCATTAGGAACCGCTACAGGGAGCTTTTGGCCTCCATTCTCTTTCAAAAGGCATGCAGCTTCCTTCCCGCGTGACTTACCACGTACCCGTTTCAGATTTGAACCTAGCCAAGACCAACAAACACATGTAGCTTACCTATGGGGTGTGTGCGTGTGTGTGTGTGTGTGTGTGTGTGTGTGTGTGTGTGTGTGTGTGTGTGTATTAGATTTAAATGTCACTTACCTACACTGCTGGTGCTAGTGTGGGTCGTATATGCTACCAATATTGTAGGCTTGTCTGACTGGGCAGGGAGGATAGGCACATCCAATGCAGGTCAACTGGTGGCCATACACGATGTCCTAATCATGGGAGGCATGGATGGAATCTAGCAAAATAGTAATGATTAGTAAATCATCAGATATACAAGAATAAATCACGTTTGGGTGGTATGCCTAGCTTTCATTTGTAGGAGAATTCTTATAATGTATTTGATCTTTGTTTGGTGAGGTAATTTTTATGCTTTTGTGAAAGTTTGCATCACTTTACATTGGTGTTGGCATCTGATCTATGCTTTGTCGATGCTATGAAATAGGTTTATTTACAAGTTGATGGTATAATGGAAAAAGAACTTGGATTGTTCTTAATTTTCAATTATTTATATTGTTGTTCCACCTTGTATTGCATGGGAGCCAAATTTCACTCCATCATGAGATGGGATCGTGATCAAGTTGGTCACATGTAAACTTGATTACTTGAATATTTAATGGCATCGTTTAGATATGATCAATCTCGTAGTAGGTGTACATCTCATCCAAAGCCAATAGACAATTGAAAAGTCACTTTTAGAGGTTTGAATTTTGTAAGTAAGCACCTCCAAATAGATTTATAACTTTAACGAAGGTTCTGAAGTTCAGAAGGACAACTATTATATTCCCTACACTGGTTAAATGGGACCAGAAATTCCAAGAAATTTGGGCCAAACAACATTGAGGGTATATTTTTAACAATCAAACCCAGGTAGTTTTTAAAAATTCTTTAGAACAGGATGTTGTAATTTCTAGTACCTATGGCTGGAACTTCATATTCCAACCCCACAAATCCACATTTATGTATCCACCAATAGCCTTTAACACTTCCTCCATTTAATAAGTCATTATGCATTATAGGTTCTAGCTAATATGAAGAAAGAAGAAAAGAATCGGGTGGAAAAGAGTCCTATCTGTTTTATATAAAAAGTTTCCCTAAAATTTAGACAATTAGGATTGGCAGGTTTGGAAAGCTGTCATTAACATATGGGAAAAAGAAATGAATTCATTAATAATAAGTCATTACATCAAGGTTCCATATCAAGATCCATATTGATCGTGAGCTCCAAGTGCAGAGCCGCGATGTGGTAATAAAATTGGTGAGACCAAGTCGATCCACAGGAAGCTATGCTTAAAATATTTTCAACTTGTCACCTGCCCTAAATAAAAATCTAAAACTAGCCTAATTTAAAAACTAACAAATACAAGTATCCTACTTGCCAAAATTAAATTAATTACAACCAATGAAAAGAAAATAAACTTTCCTAAATCTAGAAAACCTAAATCTAAGAATTCCTAAAATAAAACTAAAGTTGCAACAAAACTAAAACATAAGTTAAAACTTCCAAAAATAAAAACTAAAATTAGAAACTAACTAAACTAAACAATGCTAGAAACAAAAAAAGCAAAAGTTAAAATCTTTCCTACGTTAGAATTTCCAAAACTAGAAAACTTTCCAATTTAAAATCTTCAACTAAAACAAGTTTAGAAAGATATTTTAATTCTGAAAATTATATAAAATAGTCAAAATCATAAAACTAGAAACAAAATTAAGAATAGAAAGTTAGTAAAATTAGTAATGCAATGAATGTGCCATGAGATGCTGAAAAATTCTAAGTCCGGAAAACTAGTATGCTGATGCAAATTTTATGCATGATCTGAACTATTCCAATGCATCCTAAATCTAAGTTTAATAGCAATAAATCATGCTCTACTGATGCAAGAAACTAACAAAAAAAAAAAACTGAAGTGAAAAAGAATCTAAAACGAAAAAGTTATGAATGCATGAATATGACAACTTTGCAAAATTTTGTGCAGAAATTCTGATCAGAGTTGATTGATTGGCAATGTTTAAGCCTCTGGTTCACAAACCTTCCGAACTTATTTTGATATAAAATTTTGGGAAATGAAAGACCACATTCTAAACTTTAATATTACCAAGTTTCAAAGAAAAATACTATGATTTGACTAGTCCACCCACTTCGAACTTTTTGCTAAAAACTGTTTCTGCAGTTTGCTGAAACTGTGTTGAGTTATGCTGTTTGTATATTGAGTCCAAATTTTATCATTTGATTCAGATCTTGAAAGATTAATTTTTAGCAACTTTAATATGCACAAAATCCTATGATGTCAAATTACATGCAATGGATTCTAATTCAACCATCAAACTATGAAAAAACAAAATTTAAAATCAACATGAACATAACAAGAAAAAGAACAAAAGTGCAGAAAAAATTTTTTCAAAAGTGCAGAAATTTAAATGTAGTAAAATAGGAATTTAAATGTACTAGTGTTGGAATTTAAATGTAGTAAAGGCAGTAAAGGCGGTAAAGGTGGTAAAGGCAGTAAAGTTATCTTCTCAAAATTTTCTTTTAAACTGGGTTCATGATTTCTTCAAATATGATCTTAGTATCTTGGGTCGTCAATCCAAGCAAAAGAAACATTAATAAAAATATCCACACAAACCATAAGAAAAGAAGAAAATTTTTAACAACATATACTAACATGTAAAAATTCTTTACAAAAGATTGTCAAATAAAATTAAGAACAATACATGCTAGGGTGGAAAAGAAATAACCTCTTCTAATTGAAATTCCCAAGGGTTTAGTGTGGCCTTAGGGCTGAGCATCCTTAAGGACTAAGATGAAGGGAGAGAGAAATGAAGAGGATAAAGTGTAGAGATCTAGACAATGAGCTCTTTTTCCATGAAGAGTAAGGGAGAGGGCTTTCTTATTTATACATTTTTTCTTCTACTCTTTTTAAAAGAAGGTCTTATATGTGGGTTTTCTTCTTTTAGTAAGTCCTCTTATTGGCCAACAAGTCTTCCAAGTTTGAGATGAGATAAGATTTCTTCTCTTGCTAGAATTCTATGTGCGTCCATCTTTCTTAACTAACACTTGCCAAAGGATAGGGCCCACCTTTGAAGCGACAATCTCAATCCCACCTAAAAATGCATAGTAAACTTCCCGAGGTTATATCTTTGTTGTTTTAACTCTGATTGGTGCAATCGTAGATCTTACGGATATCTACTCGAAAAGAGCTTTCCAATGGTTGGTAGATTGTCTAAATCTGACACTCAGTTTGAGAGTTATGGCCATTTTAATATGTGCTGTATAAAGAAAAACGGGATTGACTTTCTATTTTTGATTTCTTCCTCTTTGACTTTTCTTTCCATGAATTCTCTCCACCTTGGCTTTCGTTTCTTACATTAATTTTGAATTCTTGCAACAATTGGAGAGTAGGACTCCTTTCTTGAACATTCCACAAGTGTGTCCCCACACATGTGCATGTGTATAGGACCATGAAGCCAATTTTGCAAAATTTTCTTCTTTCTTCTTTTTCTCTTCAATTCTTCTCCCTTTTCTTTTGAAAATCATTTCTTTGCCTTAATTCTTTACAAGTGGGACCCATATCATCAATTTCCTACAAAACAAATGTTAATTCATGTGAAAAGATAATTTTACCCCTAAAATCACAAATGCATGAATGTGGGCTCATCTTTCATGAAATGATAATAAAAATGCACACTATTTTTTATAAATTTATATGAATGAAATAATGATGATGAAAATTGATTTTTTTACATGAGAATATATTTTTTCACAAAACTTTCCAAAAATGGCAGGTTTCATGAATGTATGTAAAAAGTGTGATTTTGAAGCAAATTGTGTAGAGAAATACTAGAATGAATTTAAAATGCTTGAAACCACTAGATCACACTAAATGAGGCTCTTTTGACTCAATAAATCCTTAAAATGGTTCAAAATCTATATAAAAATATGCATTTTTAAGGACTTATCACACCCCCAACTACCGTTTTGCTAGTCCCTAACAAAAACCATGAAAATTATGAGGCTTCCAACCTAACCTAATCTAAACTGAAACTAATGCTATGAAAGGAAACTAAACATGAATGCAACACCACTATCACTGGCACTCTTGACTGCATTTAGGATATGCAGCATGCCCTTAAACCCTTAGGTTTCCCCTAGTGGACGAGTTGTGCCTCGTGACAGTTTGCAGTGACTAAACCCACAAAATTCTTTTTTTTAAGGAAAACAAAATAAACAGAAGTACAGGAGAAAAGAAATTTCCCAAAAGAAAATTCACTTAGATTGGATATTTTCAAAAACTAGAATAATTAAACTTTCAGACTTTTCAAAGTCTAATCGACAATTCTATTGTCAGAAACATTTTCAAATTCAAACCATCTTGCGTGCATGGTGAAAAATTTTATATATCAAAAACCGATTTCAAATATTTTATAATAATGCTGCAAAAATAGAATTTTTCCTTTAACTAGTCTGATCCCTTGAAATTTAGCAAAATGAAATTTCTTCTCAAAGTTACTAAGATAGCTGCCACTTTACTATTTACTTCGATAGGCCTCTTTTTCTCTTACTATCTTTGTCCGACACAAGGGTTCCCAAGTTCATATGATATAAGCAAAGTTAGAACCCAGAGAGCAAATCTGTTCCTTGTCCTTCCCTGGACATACTTCCTTACAAACTCTTGCGGACACTCTTTACTCACTTACTTTTTCCAACGTAGAAATTTCCAAGTTCATATGATATAACAAAAGTTTAGATCTAAGGAGCAAACTTAGTCCTTATGCATTTCCGCACATATCCCTTGAAAATTTCTATGGACTCTCTTTGCACCATAATTCATCATTTTTTTTTCATTGTTTTGTGACTGTGCAATGTTTAGGTCCTTTAAGCTTTCTAATTAACTCATGTAGTGAGCGTTAGGCCAATAACTCCCAAACCAGATAGCTTTAGGGCAATAGATGTAGAAATATCCCTCCGGGCTTACTAGCTCAAGTTAAAAAGGCTAAGAATCCAAACTAGTCACAAACTGCTCATTATATGCTCTTTTTCTTGCACTCTCTCTCTTTAAATTGAAAGTAAATACTAAGTGGTAGTTCTCATTTCACTCAAATTAATTCATTTTGGTTATAATATATACAATTCACCAAAAATGAACCAGGAAACAAAAATATTCTACAAACTAAATCTCAAGTTCACATTGTATTCTCCAGAAAAATTCCAAACACGGCATTAAAGCTTCTTATCCAAAATTTCAAAAAATGCATACGTGTGTGTATGTGGAAAGCAAGTTTTGGTAATCTTTTGATAGGTTTCCTTTGTCAGAAAATGCAAATTTTCTTTTTACTTCCTTCCAAAAGTATGAAAATTCCAGATTTCTATATATCTTCAAATTGCTTCAATTCCTTTGAAAACTTTCTATTCTAAATTGAAAAATAAATGCTGGTAAAAAATAAAAGTCCTAAATTTTTTTTAAAATTAAAACAAACTAACTAAACTGATAAAAAAAACTGACTAAAATGATAAAAGTGATAGAAAAATAAAAAAATTTTGTTTAAAATGGGACGAGCGTGCTTGTTCTCACCCCCAAACCTAAAATGAACATCGTCCTCGATGCTTATGCATGCAATGCAAAAGTCACCTGAAGATATGTCTAAGCTGCTCCTTATCCAAGGTTATACAAAACAGAAAAATAAGAACAAAAAGACAAGAAGCTACTAAAAAAAAAAATATCTACACTAAAAAGAAAAAAATAACTACACTACTGGATTCGAAACCATGAGTCCACCAGGATCCCAAATGAAAATTTCTTCCACATATTTTAAGAAGCACAGAAAGAGATGAAACCATATTGGTAGTGGGCTTAATGAACATAAGGACTGCATGTTCTTGTGCACTATGTGAAGAAGGGACCACAAAGAAAATTTCTTCCTCCTCCCTTAAAAATGGATTTTTGAAAGATAGGAGAGGATGCAATGAGCAACTAGGTGGCCCTAGGTCCTCTCGTGCCATAAATTCTTTTGAATTGATTTCCACTATTTGTTTAGGCACGAGATCAAAGGATTCCAAATTGTCAAACTCGGGTGTCTGAATGGGACCACTATTCTCCAATTCCACAAGTTTCTTTGAATAACATTGAGGGCCAAGAAATGCAAGGGCAATTTCTCTAAGGGTTGGGTCATGAGATTTCATGAAGAAGTTAGTACATAATTCCAAGGATTCTAGATTATCCAACTCAGAAATCAAAAAAATGGGGTCATCCTCCCAATTGTAATCTTCCTTTTGGGGCTCATTAGATTTATTTGCGGTTTCCTCAATCACGGGCATATCAAATTTGTGAAAAACCGCAATGCCAAATTCATCAGAGGAATCTGAATCAGAGAAAGGATTTATGTAAAAGGGCATAAATTCCTCTTTAATGAAGTGGAATGGGTGATATTAAGGAAAAGTGGGGCACACGGGCTCATGTGATTCATCAATTGGTTCATGCATCACACCATCATCCATATTCTCATGTGCACACTCGGATATCCACTGTGTGTTCATATGATTCATTTCGACAAGATCTTCAATGAATGTATGATCATCTTCAATTCCATGGGTGGCATTTCATTTTCTCATTTCAAGCCCTATTTGATTAATCGAATCCATTAGGCTTTTCATGCATTGTTCATTATTTTGTATAGTTTGCATGGTGTTGGGTGTGAACTTAGCCAATTTGGCTAAAGTATTGTCCAAATAATCCTTCAGGGGTGGTGGCGGTTCATATGATCATTCAGGTGATGAGGGATAACGAGGTGCATATGACCAAAGAGAAGAAGGGGGCACATATGAAGTATCCTGTGAGGCTAGTCATACGACCCCTTCTGGAGGAAATTCTTGGGGATAAGAGGTATGATCCATGTTACGCCCTTTTTGCCAATTGTTCAGTGATTGATCAACCCAATTTGGACCACACATGTTACCCATGTCATTGTGGTAATGCCGTTGATTTGAATTTGATTCAGCCTGCCATGGAAATCCCACGTAGATATTGGAAGGAGTGCCTAACTGTGCAGGGTTTGGGTAACCACGTGGGATCCTTATTGGTTGATCATCTAACCTAATCATTCCATTAAACTTTTCTACAAATTCCTCATTGTAACAATGATCATAGTGATTGGCCCACTCCCATTTATAAGATCTAGCTGAACATTTTCTTTGATATAACTTTGCAATTTTGTCTTGTTCGCACAAAGCACACCATGACTTTGGTGGACCACCAGCATTGAATCCATTCCTATTGGTTTGCCCATTGTTAATTCCCCTCATGTTTGTGGATTTCCACTGATCCATTCTTTTGGAATCAATTTTTTTTTAAATGATAAAAATATGAGTTATACAAAAAACATCTAAGTAACTCCTTACGGTTGAAAAGTTTCCTCTAGTTCTCCAATCCGGTCCTATGAAACCAACTCGGCCAGGTTAGTAACCAAGAGGTGATAGAGTCACAGATGGACCCATTTAAAGGACTAGTTCCTTGAACAAATAAACTATCGCTCACTACAAGGGCAATGGCTTTCTTGGATGCTGAGAAGATTAAGGACAACAATTAGATCACTTTTGGTATACTTTCTTCGAAAAGAAGTTATGACAAGTTGAAAACAGTAACTTTTTTCAATTTTAGAAAGCTTCTACAAATAAGAGTGATGTTAACTTTCTAGCATTCCATGCACTTTCCTATTCCAAATTAAGGCGGTTTATCATTCCATATATGTCCTCCTATTTCTAGAACGATGACACAAAATTAAATCACACCCACAAAGCTATGTAAATAAGAAAGTAAGAAAAGTTACCTTAAATGGCGCTCCCGGCAACTGCACCAAAAACTTGATCGTGATCTCCAAGTGTAGAGCCACAATGTAGTAATTAAACTAGTGAGACCAGGTCGATCCACAGGGAGCTATGCTTAAAATATTTTCAACTTGTCACCTACCCTAAATAAAAATCTAAAACTAGCCTAATTTAAAAACTAACAAATACTAGCATCCTACTTGCCAAAATTAAATTAATTACAACCAATGAAAAGAAAAGAAACTTTCCTAAATCGAGAAAACCTAAATCTAAAAATTCCTGAAATAAAACTAAAGTTTCTGCAAAACTGAAACATAAGTTAGAACTTCCAAAAATAAAAGCTAAAATTAGAAACTAACTAAACTAAACAACGCAAGAAACAAAATAAACAAAAGTTAAAAACTTTCCAAAGTTAGAATTTTCAAAACTAGAAAACTTTCCAATTTAAAATCTTCAACTAAAACAAGTTTAAAATGACATTTTAATTCTGGAAATTATCTGAAATAGTCAAAAACATAAAAATAGAAACAAAATTTAAAATAGAAAGTTAGTAAAATTAGTAATGCAATGTATGCCATGAGATGCTGAAAAATTCTAAGTCTGGAAAACTAGTATACTATTGCAAATTTTATGCATGATTTGAACTATTCTAATGCAACCTAAATCTAAGTTTAATGGCTAGAAATCATGCTCTACTAATGCAAGAAACTAACAGAAAAAAAAAAAGGAAGTGAAAAAGGATCTAAAACGAAAAAATTATGAATGCATGAATATGACAACTTTACAAAATTCTATGTAGAAATACTAATCGGAGTTTACTGATTGGCAACATTTAAGCCTCTGGTTCACAAAACTTTCGAAATTATTTTGATCTGAAATTCTAGGGAATGAAAGGCCACATCCTAAACTTTAATATTAGTAAGTTTCAAAGAAAAATATTGTGATTTGGCTATTCTACCCACTTTGAACTTTTTGCCAAAAACTGTTTCTGTAGTTTGTTGAAACTGTGTTGAGTTACGTTGTTTGTATATTGAGTCCGAATTTTATCATTCGATTTAAATCTTGAAAGCTTAATTTTTAGCAATTTAAATATGCCCAAAATCCTATGATGTGAAAATACATACAATGGATTCTAATCTAACGATCAAACTATGCAAAAACAAAATTTAAAATCAACATGAACATAACAAGAAAAATAACAAAAGTGCAGAAAGAAGTTCAAAAGTGCAAAAGTTTAAATGTTGTAAAACAAGAATTTAAATGTAGTAGTGATGGAATTTAAATGTAGCAAAGGCAGTAAAGGCAGTAAAGGTAGTAAAGTTATCTTCTAAAAATTTTCTTTTAAACCGGGTTCATGATTTCTTCAAATATAATCCTAGTATCTTGGGTCGTCAATCCAAGCAAAAGAAACATTAATAAAAATATCCACACAAACCATAAGAAAAAAAGAAAAATTTTAAGAAGAACAACATATACTAATAGGTAAAAATTCTTTACAAAAGATTGTCAAATAAAATTAAGAATAATACAATCTAGGATGGAAAAGAAAGAACCTCTTCTAGTTGAAATTCCTAAGGGTGTAGTGTGGCCTAGGGCTTAGCCTCCTTGAGGACTAAGATGAAGGGAGAGATAGATGAAGAATATAAAGTGTAGAGATCTAGAGAAGGAGCTCTTTTTCCATGCAGAGTATGGGAGAGGGGTTCCCTATTTATACATTTTTTCTTCTACTCCTTGTCAAAGAAGGTCTCATATGTGGCTTTTCTTCTTTTGGTAAGTCCTTTTCTTGGCCAACAGGTCTTCCATGTTTGAGATGAGATAAGTTTCCTTCTTTTGCTGGAATTCAAAATGCATCCATCTTTCTTAGCTAACACTCGCCAAAGGATAGGCCCACCTTTGAAGAGACAATCTCAATCCCGCCTAAAAATGTATTGTAAAATTCCTGAGGTCATATCTTTGTCGTTTTAACTCTTATTGGTGCATTCTTGGTTCTTATGGATATCTACTTAAAAAGAGTGTTCCAATGGTAGGTAGGTTGTCCAAATTTGACACTCGGTTTGAGAGTTATAACCATTTTAATATATGCTGCATAAAAAAAAACGGGATTGACTTTCTATTTTTGATTTCTCCCTCTTTGACTTTTCTTTCCATGAATTCTCTCCACCTTGGCTTTCGTTTCTTACATTAATTTTGGATTCTTGCAACAACTGGAGTGTACGACTCCTTTCTTGAACATTCCACAAGTGTGTCCCCACACATGTGCATGTGTGTAGGACCATGAAGCCAACTTTGCAAAATTTTCTTCTTTCTTCTTTTTCTTTTCAATTCTTCTCTCCTTTCCTTTGAAACTCATTTCTTTGCCTCAATTCTTTACAAATGGGACCCATGTCATAAATTTCCTATAAAACAAATGTGAATTCATGTGAAAAGATAATTTTACCCCTCAAATTATAAATGCATGAATGTGGGCTCATCTCTAATGAAATGATAATAAAAATGTACACCATTTTTCTTAAAGTTATATGAATGAACTAATGATGATGAAAATTAAATTTTTTTTCATGAAAATATAAATTTTCACAAAACTTTTCAAAAATATATTTTCCAAAAATGGCAGGTTTCATAAATGTATGCAAAAAGTGTGATTTTGAAGAAAATTGTGTAAAGAAATACTAAAATGAATTTAAAATGCTTAAAACTACTAGATCACACTGAATGAGGCTCTTTTGACTCAATAAGTCCTTAAAATGATCCAAAATCTATATAAAAATATGCATTTTGAAGGACTTATTGTAACATTCCGACCCAGCTTGACCTCGTTTCGCGCCTAATTACTGTTGTTTTAGTTGTTAAATGTGTTTTGCTTTTGTTTTGGATTCATTGTGGGTCATGGATAGGTAGTTGGGTTGAGTTTTACCTAGATTAGGTAGACCAAGCCCTTTTTTGTAATTTTAGCTTTTCTTCGACATGGTCATTTTTACATCATCTTGATGTCAACACGTGTTTTTCGTTGAGCTCGTTAACTTCCGTAATTACGTCGATTTCAACCGATGTCGCATGATTCGATTGGACCCAGATTTAACTCAAACTGGAAAATTGTTTTATAACTTGGACTTGTTTGCAAATAGGCTTTAAATCTGATCCTATATATATTGCCACTCCACCTACTCGAGCTCTCTCTCACTCTTCTCTCTTATTTCACGTGGAGCTCCATTTCTCTCTCCCTCTTGATTCTTTTTCTCCACCAATCAGGCCAAAAAGAAGAAATCGTGCTCTCTTATTCCTTGGTGATTGGATTGAGGTGAGTTAAAGGTCTCCTCCATCTCCCTCATCTTCTTCTTCGTGACACTTATCACATATCAAAATCAGAATGATCATGTAGCTTTTCTTTTTCATCATTGTTAGGCTCCCCATCACATTCATCTTCATCATCGAAGATCAAATCACCCTCATTTTCTTCATCGCGTTGTTCTAGAACGCCATCACTTAGAATAATTTCAGGAGCAATACCATTCCTACATAAAGAGAACGTGATGGGATCATCCTTAACGATTGGTATAACCCCAGTGGATTCTTCCTGCTGGAACACATCATCAGAAGCAAACAATTCAACATCATTGGGTCCTGTATTATTAAGCTTTGGCACATCCCATACTCCTTGATGTTTGGCTCATTGTACAACTTTCTATAGCCGTATGCTCTGACAACATCCAACGGCTAGTTTGACCAGATTCAACAATATTCCTTCTTACGGTTAAGCTTACGGCTTAGCCATAAATCCTTATACAGCTTAGCTGTGAGCACCTTTCGACCTAGCCGTGGGTCAGCTGTAAGCTGAAATCTCCCAAAACTGCTCTCTGGAAAGTGGCCCGTAAACTTTACGGCTTAGCCGTGAATCACACTATGGCTTAGCCATGAAGGGCTTTCGGCTTGGCTGTAAGGTCAACCGTAGGCATTATATGGCCAAGAGCACTCTCTGGACTGTGGCCCGTAAATTTTACGGCTTAGCCGTGAATCATACTACGGCTTAGCCGTATCCCTTTTTCGGTGCAGCCGTAGGGTCAGCCGTAGAACAAAATGACTCAAAATAAACTCTCTGGAGAGTGAGCCGTAGGATCTATGGCTTGGCCGTGGTCTAAGCCGTAGTACACAAACAGGGTGATTAGAAACCATTTTTTCTATCCTATTTCTATGGGCAATAAAGGTCAATGATACCTTATCCTTTGGCACTCAGAGGATCTTCTTGATTGATCTTGATCTTCCTTGAACTAGCTTGATCTTCATTGATAAACCTTGAGCTTCCTTGATCTAGCTTTATCTTCATTGAAGTAACTTGATCTTCCTTAGAGCAAGGCTAGACTTGAGTCACATAATTGACAACATACTCTTACAATGACACTAACACTGCTCATAGATCTTGATTTGAGTTAAGCTTTGAGTTAAGTTGTATTTCAGTTTTATATTATGTCAGACCTAGCAGAAATAAGTCTTGTACTTGTAGGAGGAGATTAGAAATATGGTATACTTTTAAGGATGTATTTCTCATTCATATATAATATTGTAACCCCATTACTATCTTTGGCATTTCAAATGAGACGAATTTAAGGGTCATTTAGAAACAATGGTACAAGTACTCTCTATACAGAGTATACATATGAAGTGTGGGTAAAAACTTATTCCACCCTCACTTTCACCTCTTGTCACCCATCAACATGAGACAACTTGAGTGCCAAAAGTCACTATACTTGACTACCAATTATCTGGTTTTCATAACTTGCTAGTGTTACTTGTCACCTTCAAAGTAGTTCTCTAGTCTCCATTTTTTGTCGCCAACAAATTAATGTAGTTTCACAATAAAGATTTAATGAAGAATCTTACATGTGCTTGTGGAGATATGATATTTTTGACACAAATATGTAGAGACAAGTTTTCAAGTTTAAATGATTTTCAGTTGACTGGGTGAGTTTTTGAATGATGTTGGTAACTTGGAATCATACTTGAAAGTTGAGTGAAGTGAGTTACGGTAACTTCATTTTAGTCTTCTAGTCTCTGTTTTTGTTGTTAGCCTCAAATTAATGTTAGTTTCAACTATTTGTAGATGTTTTAGTTAAGTGGATTGGGTTTTCCTTTTGGTTCTGTTCCATGTATTTTTATTTTCATCATTGGTTGTGTTTTGAAGGAGAGATGATTGGGTATGTGGTTTTCTCAAAAGTAATAAAATTTTTTTTTTGTGGTTGAAGCAAGCTAGGTTCTTCTAATAATGTAGCCCAAAATCCTTTTCTTTTACTCTATGTTGAAGTTGGTAACTCTCATTCTCTCTATATATTTGCTAAATTTACAGCCCTAATGTTTGTTAACCCTTGCCCCAATTTGCAGGCGCAATTTCTCTCTCTAATTGCTGTTCAGCACTACCACTGCACTTCTCTTTCTAATTCTCTCTAAGGTCAGTTGTTGTATCAAGACCTTCATTTGTTTTTCCTTAGATTTCAGCTTTGAATTGATTAGCTTATTGATTAACCATTGTTAAGATATGGACAAGACTTGGACGACACTGGATAGTGAAGATCCCATGGCGAGAATTGGTCACTACAAAAAAAGACACATATAGCGATAGTTCTTTTTTTTTTTTTTTGCTGCTAAAAGATAAAATCTACCACTAAAACTTTATTACGGCAGACATTTGTCTGCCACTAATTTTGTCACTAATACCCTCTGTCGCTATTTCTCACTACCTTGTGGTGGAGAAGTGTCTGCCGCTAAAAATGAGGAAATAGCAGCAGTTAAACAACTGCCACTGTTAATATTAAAATGTGCCACTAAAAATGTTTTTTAAAATTTGGAGAGTGGTTTTTTAAGCAGTTTTAGCGGCAGTTTTTTTCTGCAGCTAAAATGGTTTTTTAAAAAAAAAATAATAATAATTTTTGCCCCTAAAAATACAATGAAATTATTCTATAAGGGAAATTTTATCCCAACATCACACAAAGGCAAATCTTAAAAAAAATAGATGAGATTCCATGACCCGTGTTTCTTTGACCGAGAATCAACAAGTTAGAAAACAACGTTGTAGAGGTGAACAAAATTGGTTCGTTGATGAAGATTTGACAATTACAGCGCACCATTGTAATGCTTAAAATATTACTTTCACATAGAATAGCCTACTGTTACCCTTTCCCTCTCTCATGTTTTTTAATCACCCCCAACCAAGGGTCCGGCGGACACCTGCACAAGCTGGAACAGAAAACCTAAACATGTCCGAAAAGAGCTACTTAACAAAAAGGGAACAACATTCGTGCTCAAAGCCTTAGTAATCTTGTTCACAGGAAAAGCAGTATGTTGACAAGCAATCTAAAAATAAGGAAATGTAACACACAGTATGTTGATTTTTTACAAAAAGAGAAGAGAAAGAGGGGCAAAGACTTTGAAAGATGCTCTCTATGCTGGTTATTGTTTGCTACAACCCACAACATACATTGGCATTAATCACATTTAGATCACATGCAAAAGCAAAACAATCAAACCAACAGCCAATTAAATCTGCAGCTTGCTATGCACGTAGAGTAATGGCATTTGCATCATGGCCCCTAGAAAAAGCTGGTGCAAATGTGGCATGCCACAAGGTGATGTTGTCAAATTAAATACTAAACCTGAAAGAAAGCATTGTTTAGGATTAAAATGGGAACAACTAATGAAAGTGATATAAAAGTTGTCATTAAAGGCATGAAGTACTTAATAAGAACTGAAAATAGATTTTCAACTTGAAGTTTAAAATTTGAAAAAGCATTAAAGGCATCAAATTTACAATGAAATGGAAACAGACAGGTATATCTAGTAAAGTTATCTTTAGTGACAGCAAGCACTTCAGTATGCACACCTCGGAAGTTCATTTTGCGAATGGATGCACTACCCTTTACATACCATTCTACAAACCCAAGGGAGAAATGGGTACTGACAAGCTTCAGGAATGGGAAGTGTAACACTCCAACCCAGCTTGACCTCATTTAGTAGCTAATTAATTGTGTTTTGTTTGTATTTTGTTTTCATTGCGGTTCATGGATAGGTAGTTGGGTTGAGTTTGACCTGGTTTAAGTAGACCAAGCCCTTTTCGTAATTTTAGTTTTTCTAAGACATGGTCATTTTTGCATCATCTTGATGTCAACACGTGTCTTTCGTTAAGCTCGTCAACTTTCGTAACTACATTGTTTGCAAACGATGTCGTATGATTCCATTGGACTCGAATTTGACTCGAAATGTAAATTTGTATTAACCTTGGACTTGAATGTAAATTGACATCCACTTATCTTATATAACCTTCGTTCCATCGACCCATGTTCTCTCTCTCACTTTCTTCTCTCACTATTCACGTGAAGGGATTTCTCTCCCTCTCCTGAATTCTCTCCTCCATCATCGACCAAGCCAAAGTGAGGGTTCCTTGCATTCTCAGTTGTGTTGATTGAGGTCAATTGAAGTTCTCTTCCATCTCCCTCATCCTCTTCTTCTTCTTCTTCTTCTACTTCTTGTTTCTACGATTGCATGGTGTGTCTTGATATTTTCCCTATTTCCCTTGCATGCATGCTTACAGTGGTGGTGTTGGTTGTGTTTGAGCCTAAGGAGAGCAAGCTGTGTCATTGAAATCAAATAAGGCAAGTATAATCATAATCTGTAAGAACCCATGTTGGTATTTGTTTTGGTTTTGGTTAATTCATATGAAATGGCATGGCAAACTTGTTTACAGCCCCAAATTGTTAGTATTCTATCTTTCTCTATTGGATATTTGCAATTCTGATGGTTTCACAGGTTATCTGTAATTGATTCAGAACTTGACTTCGTGCACGTACGGCTAAGCCGTATGTCACCTACGGCTTAAAGTCCAGAGAGGGTAAAAACCCAGTTTTCCTCTGCGGCTAGGGCACGGCTAAGCCGTGTATTGCACTACAGCTAAGCCAAACCTCAACCGTGACCCAGCCATAGATCAGTACAGGGTGCTTTCTTCTGGATTAACTGAGAGCAATCAATTTGACAGACCTTCTACGGCCCGGCTAAGCCGTAGAACACACACGGCTAAGCCGTAGAACAAAATACGGGTGAACCGTAACTGTGGATGTATAGTAAAGGGAACCGCGGTGGAGCCGCAGTGCATATTACAGCTAAGCCGTAAGATGCCTACGGCTAAGCCGTACGTTCACCTACGGGTAAGCCGTATCAACCCTAGAACAATGAATGACAAGGATAGGTGTAAGAGAACGACCAGTATGGCCTTCATGATAGAATGTAGAGCACCTAAACCTGCCTAACGGAATGTGATACAATGTGTGAATGATCTCGAGGGCTGCGAATCATTCATGTTCGTTATCCAGATGTTAAGCACCTCCCCATGGGTGTTGGTTTAAAGGACTTCGGTGCACCATCCGATTCAATGCAACACTAGACGACGGTGCATCGAATAACTTAAAACTACATCATCATGCACGGTTATAAACACCGGATAATTAGATTAGAATTGGCTTGTAAATAAAGATGATTTGATTTCGCATGATTTGTTGCATAACATATTGCATTTGATCATTAATCTCTACTCTCTAGTATGATTACTTGTTTCCCGTTACTTTCACATTGTGGTTCTTTACCTTGAGTATGCATTTGTAATTTCACGTATAAGACATGTTCACAGATATGCACGTATGATATGTTGTTACGATCTACTCAGGGTTTTCATGATTGACTCTGTATGGTCAGGCACTACTTAGCCTTAGCCTTAGGATCCCGACGGGGTGAATTTGGTGTAGTTTACATGGCCTTGCTGTAGTAAGGAAACGTCTTGGGGAACCGGACCCCAGGAAACCGAGACCCATTGTACCCTAGCCCGGACAATGGTGTTCTTTGCACGATACAAGATCCCTCTTTTGGGAGCATATGGCAATATAGTAGTCACTAGTTATGTACACAGCATGTATACATTGATTCGCATAGCATGTTTCTTTCTTGCATGACAGCCTAGTATATGAAAATGCCTTATTTAATTTACATGATGTTCTTTATTCTATTAGACACAGCGTGTGTTAACTTGTTATGGTTTATACTTTGCTGAATCGTCGTATTCACAGTTGTTTTTGGTGTTGCAGACTCAGATACCCCTGCCGACCCCTCGCCGGTCGGCCAGACTCTAGATGAGACCCCCGAGGCCCCATCAGGCCTAGAGGAGTGGATGTGATCACTCCACGGGAGAGCGTTCTTGACATGCATGGCATTGGAGTCTTGTTTTTGAGGATTTTCACACCTGTATATGTCATGATTGTATATATTATTTTGTTCATTTTGTAAGACCTTCGCATGTAATTATGTCAGTTCTGTCTTCGTATTCTCTTTTTGCACTGTTAGTCTGATGTTTCTGATATTTACAGCTTCCGCGTACATGTTTGGTACCTGTGAATGTTCCCTTATGCGTGTGCATTTAGATTAGGTCTACGTGTACAGGCACGGGAGTACGTGTGTCATTGGTTTGGCTTTTGCGAACCCCCAAACCCTGGGCTCGGGTTGTGACATACGTATTGTATGGTATCAGAGCATTCATTGCTCTAGATGATAAGCATGTAGACATGTAGGATCGTGGTGAGGATACGATTATTTCTTTGTCGTTTTTCTAGATTTTGGGGGTTGTTGGGCGAGATTGTCTTGTGTTTGCGTCTGATTCTTTCCATTTTACAGGATGGCCTCAGGTTCGGGTTCTCAACAGAACGCCGGAAACAATGAAAGCAGATCTGCACCATCACCGCAAACACAAAACACAGACGAACGCATCCTTATGTTATTTCAGTCCCTGCAGGCACAATCGCAGTCGATGCAAAACTTACAAGCACAAGTTACAACCATGTTAGACCGACAAAGCCAAGCCCCAGCTCCGTCACATATAGACCAGCAGGTGGTCTTTCAGCCACAAAAGAATGACCCAAATGCCCTCTACGATAAATTTCGCCGGCGAGGAGCTATTGAGTTCTATGGGATAGAAGAGCCATTGAAGGCAGAACAGTGGCTGGAGCAGACGGAGGATGTCTTTGAGACCGTCGTGTGCATGAACCGGCAGAAGGTCGGACTAGCAGCCTCCATGTTTAGAGATGTCACGAAAACTTGGTGGAAAAGCGTGAAAGATTTATACATAGACATTCCTAGTGCGGCAGTTTGGGAGACGTTCAAGCAACAGTTTAGGAGGAAGTTCATCCCGGCTCATGTGTTTCGAGCCAAGGAGGTTGAGTTTCTAGCTCTCCGCCAGCAGCAGATGACCGTGGCAGAATATGTGAACAAGTTTACTCAGTTGTCGCACTTTGCTCCGAATATGATCAATACCGAAGAGAGGAAGGTGAATCGGTTCGTTGAAGGTCTGCATCCCCGGTACATGCACCACGTGACTGTGTTTCAGCATCCGGCTCCGTTTGATGATGCAGTGGACAGGGCCTATTCTGCTGAGGCCATCCACCAAGCTGCAAAAGCCGTTGAGCCTAAGCGACAGCCGCCATTCAATGCACGAGGACAAGTATAGAAGAAGACAAAAGGCCAGCAGAGTACTTCCAGTTCTGCCGGAGTGACCTGTGAGCGTTGTGGCAAGGGCTACACGACTGAAGCTTGTTGGAGGAAGGCAGGCGCTTGTTTCATCTGTGGTTTGAGGGAGCATATGATAGCCAGTTGTCCTCGATATAGAGCCTCCCAGCCCACACCATCTAGTACTACCTCCGGTACAGCTCCTGGCAGACCCAGTGCGTCTACAGCTCCGAACAAGTCACAGTCAGCTTGTTCAGGCTCGAGACAGCCTCGTCAGACAGCCCGTGCTTACGTCGCTACCCATGAGAGTGCCGAGGATCCACAAGTGGTTGAAGGTACTGTTTTGATTTTGCACGTCTAGGCATTAGCATTGTTCGATTCGAGGTCTACGCGGTCATACGTAGCACTTCATTTCGCCGAGCGGTTACATCAGCCGTCTAAGCCGTTGCCATATGTGCTGGTTGTATCCACCCCAGTTGGCAAGCGAGTGGAGTGTAGTGTATACTACCCCCATTGCGACGTGCAAATTGCAGGTCATCAGTTACCTGTTGATTTGATCCTGTTGTCTATACTGGACTTCGACGTGATCCTTGGTATGGATTGGCTCGCTCGATATCGTGCCTGTGTTAACTGTTACAACAGGACGATCTTCTTCGATTTAGGCAAGGGTTTCCGTTTCGAGGCAGTCAACAGAGATGCCCCAGACGTGTGATTTCGGCGTGTAAGGCAGATCGCTTAATCCGCAGAGAGTGTGAAGGCTTCATTGCCTTTATCTCAGCGAAGAAAGAGACGAAGCAGCTAGGAGAGATCCAGGTGGTCTGTGACTTTCATGATGTTTTCCCAGACGATGTGCTAGACCTACCCCCGGTTCGAGATGTGGAGTTCGCCATTGAGCTTGTTCCCGGCACGGCACCGATCAGTAAGGCTCCGTATCGCATGGCCCCAGTTGAATTATCAGAGTTGAAGAAGCAATTGCAGGAGCTTTTAGACAAGGGTTTCATTCGCCCGAGCGTCTCACCTTGGGGAGCACCAGTCTTGTTTGTCAAGAAGAAGGATAGTACTTTTCGGATGTGTATAGATTACCGACAGCTGAACAAAGTGATTATCAAGAACAAGTATCCCCTACCTAGGATTGATGAGTTGTTTGATCAACTTCATGGTGCAGCGTATTTTTTCAAGGATTGATTTGAGATCTAGATATCACCAGTTGAGGGTCAAAGAAGAGGACAATCCTAAGACTGCCTTCAGGACTCGTTATGGACATTATGAATTCCTCGTGATGCCTTTTGGACTAACCAATGCACCTGCAGCGTTTATGGCATTGATGAATCAAATTTTTGCTCCTTTCTTGGACCAGTTCGTAGTTGTTTCTATTGATGATATATTGATATACTCTAAGTCAGTAGAGGAGCATAGGGAGCACTTGAGAAAAGCCTTGTCGTTGTTGAGAGAACATCGATTGTTTGCTAAGTTGTCGAAATGTGATTTTTGGCTTGAGCAGGTGGCATTTTTGGGTCATATCATTTCACGAGAGGGATTGGCTGTTGATCCATCTAAAGTAGAGGCAGCTGTGAGTTGGCTTAGCTCTAAGACAGTGACAAAAGTTCGCAGTTTCCTTGGTCTAGCGGGTTACTATCGTCGATTTGTCCAGGACTTTGTTAAGATCTTTTCTCTTTTGACGAAGTTGACCAGGAAGAATGTGCCATTTGATTGGACTGAGAAGTGTGAAGCCAGTTTCTGGACTTTGAAAGAGAAGTTGACTACGGTCCCAGTGTTAGCTTTGCCAGATGGTAGTGAAGGGTTCGTGGTATATTTAGACGCTTTTCGAGTTGGTCTAGGCCGTGTGTTGATGCAGCACGGGAAGGTAATTGCATATAGATAAGACAGTTGCGAGAACATGAGAAGAATTACGCCACCCATGATTTGGAATTGGCAGCCATCGTGTTTGCATTGAAGCTGTGGAGACATTATCTGTATGGTGTGCGATTTGAGGTTTATTCTGACCACCATAGTTTGCAGTACCTATTCACGCAGCAGGAGCTGAACATGAGACAGCGGAGATGGCTTAAGCTTATCAAAGATTATGACTTCCCAATCAAATATCAGCCAGGAAAGGGGAATGCAGTGGCAGATGCACTCAGCAGGAAAGCAGAGTCTGTGCAGATGTTGAGTAGTTTCCTCTTAGAGTTCCATGGTCTCCCTGTTGAAGTGAAACAAGTGGATGAGTTCGTGACTTTGGCTAATACGCTAGTGTTTCAGCCTGAGATGATTCAGCAAATAAAAGACAGGCAATTCGAAGATCTAACCTTAAAGCGCATTCGAGACTACATTGGAGACAGACCCGATTTCAGACTAGAGGACGGTGTACTCTACTTTCGGAGTAGGTTGTGCGTGCCAGCAGTTGATGATTTCAAGGAGAAACTGATGAACGAAGCACACTACGCTCACTATGCGGTGCACCCAAGCAGCACAAAGATGTATCGAAATCTCAAAGATCGCTTCTGGTGGAACAATATGAAGAGAGAAGTAGCAGGGTTTGTTGCTCGATGTTTGACATGCCAGAAGGTGAAAGCAGATCATCAGAGACCTCCAGGCTGGTTGCATCCTTTGCATATACCGCAGTAGAAGTGGGAACACATCACCATGGACTTTGTTTCCGGATTACCGCCGACGAGTAGGAAGAACAACGCCATTTAGGTGATTGTAAATCGCTTGATGAAGTCAGCCCATTTCATCCCTTTTCGGAAGGGTATGACGTTTTCAGAGATGGCGAGGAAGTTCATGGATGAGATCGTCAGGCTCCATGGTACCCCAATGTCGATTGTATCCGATCGTGACAGCCGTTTCGTTTCGTCATTCTGGAGAGCATTCCAAGAGGCTATGGGTACGAAGTTGAGCTTCAGCATGGCATACCACCCACAGACGGATGGGTAATCAGAGCGGACTATTCAGACTTTGGAGGATATGTTGCGAGCCAGCGTGTTGAGCTACGACAAAGAATGAGATCTTCATCTATCGTTGTGCGAATTCGCCTATAATAATAGCTTCCACGAGAGTATTGGGATGGTGCCATATGAAGCATTGTATGGGAAGAAATGTAGAAGTTCGGTATGTTGGGAAGAAGTTGGAACTCGGAGTTTTCACGGACCGACGATCATTGCAGAAACTACGGAGAAGGTACAGAAAGCAATTGAGAACTTGAAAGTTGCTCGGTCGAGGCAGAAGAGTTATGCAGACACTCGCAGACGGCCATTAGAGTTTTAAGTTGGTGAGTGGGTTTTTCTGAAGGTCTCACCGATGAAGGGTACAATCCGTTTCGGCCAGAAAGGCAAGTTAGCTCCACGATATGTCAGACCATTCGAGATCAAGAGTCGGATTGGTGATTTGGCCTATCGATTAGATCTCCCGAGACGTTTTCAAAAGTACACAACGTTTTCCATGTTTCGATGCTTCGGAAATATGTTCATGATCCTTCCCATGTCATTCATTACGACAATGTTCAGGTTCAGCCGAATGCTGCATACGTTGAGCGACCGCTCCATATCGTGGGAACCCAAGAGCAGATACTCCGCACCAGGATAATTCGATGGGTCGAAGTGCTATAGGAGCATCATAGTTCCGATGAGGCTACATGGGAGTTAGAAGAGTAGATGGCATGACAATATCCCAATCTGCTTTCGCAGGTATGAGTGAGTGAGGGTTCATTCCGAAGATGGAATGATTCTCAAGTAGGGGAGGATGTAACACTCCGACCCAGCTTGACCTCATTTAGTGGCTAATTAATTGTGTTTTGTTTGTGTTTTGTTTTCGTTGCGGGTCATGGATAGGTAGTTGGGTTGAGTATAACCTGGATTAAGTAGACCAAGCCCTTTTTTGTAATTTTAGTTTTTCTAAGACATGGTCATTTTTGCATCATCTTGATGTCAACACGTGTCTTTCGTTGAGCTCGTCAACTTTCGTAACTACGTCGTTTGCAAATGATGTCGTATGATTCCATTAGACTCGGATTTGACTCGAAATGTAAATTTGTCTTAACCTTGGACTTGAATGTAAATTGACATCCACTTATCTTATATAACCTTCGTTCCATCGACCCATGTTCTCTCTCTCACTTTCTTCTCTCACTGTTCACGTGAAGGGCTTTCTCTCCCTCTCCTGAATTCTCTCTTCCATCATCGACCAAGCCAAAGTGAGGGTTCCTTGCATTCTCAGTTGTGTTGATTGAGGTCAGTTGAAGTTCTCTTCCATCTCCCTCATCCTCATCTTCTTCTTCTTCTTCTACTTCTTGTTTCCACGATTGCATGGTGTGTCTTGATATTTTCCCTGTTCCCTTGCATGCATGCTTACAGTGGTGGTGTTGGTTGTGTTTGAGCCCAAGGAGAGCAAGTTGTGTCATTGAAATCAAATAAGGCAAGTATAACCATAATCTGTAAGAACCCATGTTGGTATTTGTTTTGGTTTTGGTTAATTCATATGAAATGGCATGGCAAACTTGTTTACAGCCCCAAATTGTTAGTATTCTATCTTTCTCTGTTGGATATTTGCAATTCTGATGGTTTCACAGGTTATCTGTAATTGATTCAGAACTTGACTTCGTGCACGTACGGCTAAGCCGTATGTCACCTACGGCTTAAAGTCCAGAGAGGGTAAAAACCCAGTTTTCCTCTGCGGCTAGGGCACGGCTAAGCCGTGTATTGCACTACAGCTAAGCCGAACCTCAGCCGTGACCCAGCCATAGATCAGTACAGGGTGCTTTCTTCTGAATTAACTGAGAGCAATCAATTTGACAGACCTTCTACGGCCCAGCCACGGCTAAGCCGTAGAACACACACGGCTAAGCCGTAGAACAAAATACGGGTGAACCGTAACTGCGGATGAACAGTAAAGGGAACCGCGGTGGAGCCGCAGTGCATATTACGGCTAAGCCGTACGTTCACCTACGGGTAAGCCGTATCAACCCTAGAACAATGAATGACAAGGATAGGTGTAAGGGAACGACCGCTATGGCCTTCATGATAGAATGTACAGCACCTAGACCTGCCTAACAGAATGTGATACAATGCGTGAATGATCTCAAGGGCTACGAATCATTCATGTTTGTTATCCAGATGTTAAGCACCTCCCCATGGGTGTTGATTTAAGGGACTTCGGTGCACCATCCGATTCAATGCAACACTAGACAACGGTGCATCGAATAACTTAAAACTACATCATTATGCACGGTTAGAAACATCGGATAATTAGATTAGAATTGGCTTGTAAATAAAGATGATCCGATTTCGCATGATTTGTCGCATAACATATTGCATTCGATCATTGATCTCTACTCTCTAGTATGATTACTTGTTTCCCGTTACTTTCACATTGTGGTTCTTTACCTTGAGTATGTATGTGTAATTTCACATATAAGACATGTTCACAGATATGCACATATAATATGTTGTCACGATCTACTCAGGGTTTTCATGATTGACTCTGTATGGTCAGGCACTACTTAGCCTCAGCCTTAGGATCCCGACAGGGTGAATTTGGTGTAGTTTACATGGCCTTGTTGCAGCAAGGAAACGTCTTGGGGAACCGGACCCCAGGAAATCGAGACCCATTGTACCCTGGCCCGGACAATGGTGTTCTTTGCACGATACAAGATCCCTCTTTTGGGAGCATATGGCAATGTAGTAGTCACTAGTTATGTACACAGCATGTATACATTGGTTCGCATAGCATGTTCCTTTCTTTCATGACAGCCTAGTATACGAAAATGCCTTGTTTAATTTACATGATGTTCTTTATTCTGTTAGACACAGCGTGTGTTAACTTGTTATGGTTTATACTTTGCTGAATCGTCGTATTCACAGTTGTTTTTAGTGTTGCAGGCTCAGATACCCTTGCCGACCCCTCGCCGGTCGGCCAGACTCCAGATGAGACCCCCGAGGCCCCATCAGGCCTAGAGGAGTGGATGTGATCACTCCACGGGAGAGCGTTTTTGACATGCATGGCATTGGAGTCTTGTTTTTGAGGATTTTCACACCTGTATATGTCATGATTGTATATATTATTTTGTTCATTTTGTAAGACCTTCGCATGTAATTATGTCAGTTCCGTCTTCGTATTCTCTTTTTGCACTGTTAGTCTGATGTTTCTGATATTTACAGCTTCCGTGTACATGTTTGGCACGTGTGAATGTTCCCTTGTGCGTGTGCATTTAGAATAGGTCTACGTGTACAGGCACGGGAGTACGTGTGTCATTGGTTTGGCTTTTGCTAACCCCCGAACCCTGGGCTCGGGTTGTGACAAGAAGCGAGCCCCAGCATTTACTGCTGAAAAGAAATTCCAGGCGTACTTCATAGATTAGCTTTCTCATAGCTCTCAGAGGTAGATGACAAATGTTGAGTAAGAGTGTTGATAATTATATATAATTACCTGAAGTAGATGTCTCAGGGCATGTCTGGGCTGATCGGTCTCCTCCCTGTGATGATGAAGATGTCATACCTATCATTTAACAATGAATAATGAAAATTAAGAAAACAGAAGATAGAATAATACAACGGTTTCTCCCATCCAGTGTAAGGCCACTAATATAAATTTCCTATCCAGCATCTATAAAATTTCATCCTGAAGTTTGAAAAGTAGACATCTAGACCACCCTCAAACAAAATATTGAAGAAAGCCAAAGGTACCTTAAAATTTGATGAAAATCATATCAACAAGCTCTAGGATTGACTTTGCAAATACAATGCCTACAGTTGGGACCCACTCCTTTCATATGTGATCAGAAAGGATCAGAATCCAGGGTATGAAATGAAGCATATTTATCATACTAAAGGGAAATCACATTAGCAAACCTAGTATTGATTTTGCCCTTAACAATGTCTAAAGCTGGGATCCACTCCTTTCAGATGTGATCATAAAGGATCAGAGTAGAGGGTGCAAAAACCAAGAAGGAGCTAATGATCAAGCGAAATATGAACTCAATTGATCAAACCCAGATTAATTAAATGGTTCCAACCACCAGGTAATGGAAATAATATTGACGAATTCAGGTCATAAATTTTTTAGTTTGATCATCCAATTAAGACCACAATGGGAGCATTACGATCACCTAATCATTGCAGATTCTTGGAACATGCCCCGTCAACAATGGGGTCTACAACTTGGATAATTTAGATGCAAGCAGATACATGTCATGGTCATAATTACTATGAGCATATGTATAGATTCATCCCTTCAGACGGGAATCAAATTTTCTAGACATAAGAAAGACTTAAGCAACGAGAATGAAGTTTTTTTTTTCTATGAAGTTAGGTTTAATGTGTTGCAAGGATGCATGTATGTAGCAATAAATGGAGGGCACTTCAAAGGTTCAAGACGGGGATGTTTAGGTCAAAGAAAGCAACTGTGGTGAGTCTCAAGTCGGTTGGGACTTGATCGACATCTAACAATGGTGAGATTGTCGGTGCATCTGGGATAGGAGGTGCAGGAGCCGTGCTAGGTCGTAGCGTGTGCGGAGGCATACCTTTTAGCGAGGTATGAGAAATCTCAAGTCAGTTTGGACTTGATTGATATCAGACAATACTAAGATTGTCTATGCATCCAAGCTGAGGGGTGCAGGAGCAGCGCTAGAGACTATGGCTGGCTGCCAGTCGATTCAGTGATCAGACAGAACTGGTCTGACTTGGATGAGGATCCACACCCAGCATCATTCCATCAGGTCAGATCCAGGGGAAAAAAAAGTGGGCTCCAATTAGTATTTAGGCAGGGTTGCTACGTAAAGATTGAATCATTAACATTTTACAAACACACAAATTATGACTAGTAAATAGTAATGACTATATAACGACACAACTATTTAAGTTGAAACCGGTTGGAATAACATGAAGCCATAAACAGAAACCCAAATGCATGAGTCGTGTGATGGAAATTCAACATAGTAAATTAGGCATGGTTCTGACTTCAGAGTCTTCAGACTCTGTTATGTAAGTTCTGTAATAAATAACTAAATAAAACACAGCCCTAATGGACCACAAATAACAGCTTGAAGGCTAGGGATGAAATGCAAGTGGAGGTGGTTGCTCACAAAGAACAAGTTCAGGCTCACACACCATGATGAGCTATAAGCAAGCCATGGTGGACCCACAAACAAAAAATTTGGGCTCAACTCTCTCACCCGGCCTACCCCACATATATGGCTCTAGGTGAAAAGACACACGTACTCATACACCATAAGTCTTGCCTTGGGTGATCAATTCATAGATGTCATGGAGCCCAGTAATATGCCCAATAACAGAATTTGCTTTTAGAAGATGTATCAAGAATGGATACCTGACTCTCAACTAAATGAAATTTCAACCAACTATAATATTTTATAATAGCGAACTCATTCCCGAATCATTACAAAACAACATGTGAAGTACATAGTTAACCAAACAGAGAAATGGGAGAATTCAGAAAACCTTAATCCATTCCAAAAGTTGGTCACATTCAAACAGAGCTGCTTATCCTAACAGCCACTTACAGCTTGGGAATTGTTAACACTTTAAACAATGGCATGACTCTACTGTTTGATCGCACAATTACAGTAAATTGACTTTAGAAGACAACTGGATGCTATAATAGTATTCCTAAACAAACAAAATGCAGATGCAGCAGAATAAAATTCCGAGGAGGATAGCTAAAATACAACTTATCAAATTGCTCTCTGCAATCTGAGTGTAAACAAATGACCCCTAAGATTTTTCTTTTTATTATCTTTTTTAGAATCTCCTCAGATCTTATTTCTTATTTTCAAAAATGTTGTAGACTTATAGTCTTAAAGAATATGTAAACCCCAAGTATCAGGTGAAAGGATAAAGGGGCAATTCTATCTGCGAAGAGAACATGTAGTTCTATGAAAAAATTTTAAATTCAGGGAAAATCCATTGGATTGAGATGATACCTGACAATAAAGAGCAAACCATATATCACAACTAGTTGTCATAAATGAAAGCAGGTATTAGGCACACATGTTTCTCAACCATTCTTGTGATATCTTTCAAACATAGAATTATAAAACTAGATAAGTAGGAATGAAGCAAAATCAAACACCAAAATCTGCTTTCGCTTTCCATTCTTATGTTTCGTCCTCATTTTCCAACCAGTTCAAACTATTCATGCAGTATAAACTCCAAAAGCAGACCAAAAGCAAAGCATCTTACATCCACCTTGATTATAAAATAGCGAGTGAGATGCCTCTAAAAATAATCAGTTAAATCTGGTGAATGCATACTATCATTATTAAATACTATAATACTTCATAAAACCAAAGGTGGATTACATACCTCTACTGCCACCACCTTTACTCCCATATCCACCCCTGCCCCTGCTAATCTGGTTCCAGTTCGCACTTTGGTTGAAAAGTTGAAGAGCAAATATCCCTGCTATAGCTATCTTAAAATGTAAGTACCCCAATTGGGTTAGAGAAGCTGTTCATGATTTCAGGAAACTTGATCTCTCAGACCCATTTTTTTTTATTTTTGACAGTTACATAGAGGTGGATCAAGAAGCAAAGCCAAGTTCAGAGAAGTTGAAAAGGTTAGGTTGGCAATGCAGGTCTTTAGAAGAGACCATCATTGACACTATTGAATACTATCAAGAGGCTGGTATCCTCACCTGCGGGAGAAAGGGAACTCAAGGAGTGAAACAATGAAAGCAAGCCTGCAAGCAAACATTGAAAGTGTCTTTAGTTAATCCCAAAGTTCAAGTATAATCAGAAGCCACGAGTTGTCATTATAACTACTATTGTCAACCATCAAATGTTAGCAGGAAAACAAAAAGGCAGCAACTACTTAAAATGCTAGAATCAGGTCCTTACTGTAGTGATGTCAACCATCAAATGTCGGCATGAAAACAAAAAGGCAGCAAATGCTTAAAATTCTAGAATCAGGTTCTTACTCTGTGTGTGTGTGTGTGTGTGTGTGTGTGTGTGAGAGAGAGAGAGAGAGAGAGAGAAGCCTAAAATTTGATGAAAAGGCTTGAGTCAATTCAAAAATCTAAAATGGTATTAAAATTGACAAACTCAGCGTCATCACATTCAGAATCATCTCCATAGTCTCTCCTCGCTTGGGTGCCTAGAGGTATGTCAACAGTTATCCAAGGCACATCTGCCCTCGCTTCACTAATATTATCGACATCTATGCAAATTTCTTCTAACTGTTGAGCATTGTATGGCTCACTTTCCAAGTATGTCTCCTCTTCATTTGCATTAACATCCCCATGAATGTCAAAAAAATCCCTAGGTTTTGTCATATTGGTGACATGCCAATCCGTTTCAACTGGGTCTTCCACATAAAATACTTGCAATGCTTGAGAGGCTAGCACAAATGGTTCATTGGTAATTAATAAATGAACTCTTCTGAATAAATGGACCGTCAAAACAGAGTAATCTTATGGAGACTTTATTCAGAAACTTGATTAGGTAGGTTCATTTGATTCTCTTTCCAGTTCATCTGATTTCCCTACCTAATGACATAAACAATTAGAAAGATTACTATCATCTATATTTCACTATTAGATGGCATAGAACTTGAGGATGGATGCAAGCTAGAAACTCTGGCAGCCAACAAAAGATGAGCTTCTTAAATTCATATTGAGTAGCATGTTCGGATATGAAAGTTCAAATCCTATGTGAGAAGATGATTAGTAATATCGACAGAGTTGGAATTCATGTATAAAGCATGTGAGCAGAAAAAGAGTATGAAAAGAAGATAAAATTTCACATTTTCAAGACAACACTCATTTTACTGAAAAAGCCTTGCATTCTGAAAATGACCAATATAATTTTGAATAATGGAAGCTTAGTACAAGTTCTAATAAATTAATATTATGCACATTCACATTAGTGTGTACTCCAGAAACAGAGCAGCATGTGTGATTTCATTGCCAACCACTTACACCTTGAAAGGCATGATAATGTCTAGAATGGGCAAAGGCAAGTTACTTGTTCCTTCAGAGTTGTCAATTGGTGATAATCTTAGATTCCAAAACTAAATGTCTCCTGAATCTTACACATCAGTTTACTAAAAATGTCAAGGAAATCTTACTCATCATAGATTATATTGTTGGGTGGAACAAAAAAAAATCTAAATGGATACAAGCAGTGCTAGTTTCAAAGATGTCAATGAAATGAAATAATAGGCTATGAATTGGAAAAACAAAAGTATGAGTTTTACTTTACAATATATATATATATATATATGTGACAACATCTAGTTCAATAGGAGGAACCAGATGATGTCAAAGCTCATATCATTGATACTACAAAAATCAATGATTTTGCCTACTTCATCCCATTACCCAATTTGCTTTGTTCCATAGATTTTGCTATTCATTGACAACAAAGCATGAACCCTTTGACAAAGACAAATTGTGCACTAGTGTAACCCATTAAACTATCCCTTACCACCATTTTGATAATTTGGGAAGCAAAATCAGAAATGGTTATCAACATTTAGCAAAAGGCTTTGGGATCAAGCAAGGATTCATAAAAAGAAAGAAACAGAAAAAGATTAACGTAGATTGAGAATTGCCAGGATTAAATATACAAGCTAGGATCATCACATGAACCACACAGTGGTTTCAGATTAGTGAACAAGCCAAAGTATATCCCACACAGCAAGCCAAAATAACAAGATCCACAGAGAAAATACTACAATGTAAAGCAATATTACTGTCCAATTTCAGAAACAGTGGTCAATTTCACTGTTACCAAAGGTTCTATGGTCGATCCCCTTAGACAGAAATGCATAAATACAATAAGAGTCACTTAAATCAATTCCTAATGAATTGATATAAGTAGATCTCCAGAAATTTGCTGGATCAGTTTGTTAAATCAATTCAGATATGGACAGATCTTCACAAAGAAGCACCTCAAAACAATCTCAAACTATCTCGGATCACCTAAAAAAAAAAGGAAATCCCCAATTCAATAAAACGAAGATAGGGTTTACCAAATCTAGATGAGGAAACCTAGCAATCGTTCGAAGCAGAGTTCAACAAACCACTTCTTTCAGCTGCCAGTAACCAAAAAAGGGGATTTCAAAGCAGAATCTCTGCCAAACAGTAAATAATCAAGATCCAAGATGCATCCATTAAACAGATCGAGATCACGAGTTCTAAAATCAGAAAGCGAGTGATCAGGCAATCCTTCAATGGATCTAAGATTCTTACCAATGGAGAAGGCAGATTCCCGACAGAGGATTAGGATTTGGGGGAATAGATTGAGCAGATGACGGTTTCGGCCAGAGATTCGGTGGGATTCGCAAAGGTTAGGGTTTTGCATAGTTTTGAGCATAGCAGAGAGGGCTAGGGTTTCACAGAGTTTTGAGCATCGCAGAGTTTAGAGCATAGTAGAAATTCAGAGAGGGCTAGGGTTTCGCAGAGTTTTAAGCATCACAGAGAGGGCTAGGATTTCACAGAGTTTTGAGCATCATAGAGAGGGCTAGGATTTTAGGAAGAGATTCAGGGAGTGAGAGTTTCGTTAATGCGGCTAGGGTTTTAGGAGAAGAAGATGCTTACCCTGGATGTTGATCACCATCATCGACCGATCAGACGCTTCTTTTCTATCCTTTTGTCCAAAACTCTTACCGCAACCCAAGTGACTCCCAAGTCCTGACTGAATCCTAAGACCTGAGTGGGTGTGCCGTGCACCTATAAAATGAGGATTCTCATAGCCACACCGCACCTCCAGAGGTTCACCCGGCCATTGAAATAAAAATTGGTATGGAAAGATTTGGATGGGTATAAATGAAGGTATGTGGTCACTAACAAATGGATCCCTATATGTGGAGATCCTCATGTGGCCTTCACTATGAGGTCGGTACTGAATTGGAGACAAGAGGAAGTGAAAGGAACCTGAATACATGAGAGAAAGCGAGAGTTTTGTTAATGCAGGGCCATTGTTTAATGGTTTAAAGAAATTGGAGCCGTTGATTTGATGATGGACATTTGTGCAAGCAATCTGACTAGGGATCTAAGCCAAAACATGAGATCCAAAACCAATTTGGACCCTATCGGAAAATCTTGTACACGAGCCTTGGCTTTTTTTTTTTTAAATGAAATGATACAAATTTCAAATACCTCCTAGTGCAGAAAAAATAATTCAATACTCTACTATTCAATAGGCATCCATTAGTTAAAATTCTAATCATTTGATTTTTGCATCTATATATAATTCTCTAAGTCTCTCTTAAGCAGCATATAATATATTATGCTATTATATATAAGCTTTTTCAATTACTTCAACAACACCTCCTTACCTATTATAGGCAACGGCTATTACATACCTTTATAGCAGCAAACATTATTCCTGCTGCTGTCTATATTAATTTTCTACTACTATAGCAGCATACAGTACTGTCTGCTACTAATACACTAAATATTGGCACGCTGCAATGAATAAAACGAAACTTTAGCAGCAAACAATTTTTTATGCCGCTGTAGAGACGTGAATTTTTAACTTGCAGTGGCAAAGAGTATAGTGTGCTGCTGATGAAGACATTTAGCAGAGGAATTTAAAAATTGCCACTATAAAAGTGTCGCTAATTGTCATTTTTCTTGTAGTGTTGATAGTGTTGTTCTCCATCTTAATTAAATTAAGCAACAGCGAAAAACAAACAACTAACACTGACCTCAACTCCTGCACCAAGCAATAGATCTCGTCAACACGAGCACGTTAGAAGAAACAGATCTGAATCCGACTCCGGATGGCTTCGATATCGCAAAAATAGTTTTATGCTCTTCTAATTTGGTCAAACTCCTCGTTGACCATCAAACAGCCAATCTTCTTCAACAATCACATAGATTTGCTCGAAATCAGTCCGTAGGCGCAAACAGATCTCCGATCAAACATCGGATGATCAAGATATCGCAGAAATAAACTCCTACCGTCAATCTAATCAACTTTGGCCTTTGACCTGGTCTGATGACCTGGGCTGACGTCACTCTGGATGACGCACGCTACTAACATCGGCAGTAGCTGATGGGCTGGACAGTCTGCGAACGGGTTTAGGTCGACCCGACCCTAATCGCAAACCATCTGTGCTACTGACTGGGCTTTCCTCCACAAGTTGGGTTGAAACAGCTTGACACAAAAAAAAACCCGAAACCCGGACTGACCTGGGATCGCTACCTGGGCCTATACTCCACTACAGGTTAGGTCAAACTGACCCGACCCGAACCTAGAACCTGGGGAGTCTTTTTCCTCAACGTTGCGTCTGCAACCCAGTTGCAGACGAAACTTGCAGCGGTCGTCTATTGCGGCTTCGACGTAGTGGTCCGGTCACCAGCGGCTGCGCAGGCCCGGCGACGGTGATGGAGACTGGTAGCGATTGGCGGCTAGCTATGAACGGTGGTGACAGAGAAAGAATAGCCGGCAGTTGCAGGCCCCCCTCCCCTTTTTTTTGTTTTTCTTGCTGTCTTCCTCTAAGAACGATCTGGCAGCCCTTAAACCGGCGATGTCCAGCAAACCAAGAACCCATTTCTCTGTCTTCTTCTCCGATTCTCATTTCTCTGTTTCAGCAAACAGAGATCCCCAACGTGTGTGGCCCAGCAGAGATCATGGTTGATCTCTTCTTCTCAATGATCTTCCACACACAAACTTAGACGCTCTGATACCACTTGTTGTGAATTTTAACATCACCCGTTGTGCACATACATCAATCAAAAGATCAACAAAGAACCAACCACACAAGAAGAGACATGAGATTTACGTGGTTCACCCAAACAGGGCTACGTCCACGGGCACAGAGACGATCATCTTCACTATCACAAGTAAAGCATACAAAGACTCTCATTCTCTCACTTCGTCTCACCTACGTGGTGTGGGAATACCACGGGCAAAAGAGCTCTCACCTCTCTTTGACTGCATAAGATCTAGGGTTACAGACTATACATATATATATAATCTCTGCTTTCTTGGCCACCAAGAAAGCCCTGATATAATTACCAAAATACCCTTGACCTTAAACTAGTACCTGGCTAACCCAGTGGACTCATCCGGCTAAACTAGAATACAAGACATATACCCAACAACTCCTTCATTGTTTTCATATTTTTCAATTCAACACATGCTTTTTCGGTGTCCTTATTCTTCCCATCTATAGTCAACGTCGTCCCTGTGAGATTGTCACATATGTTCTTCTCTTGGTGCATGACATCAATGTTGTGCCAAAGGTTTAAATCCTTCCAATATGGTAGCTTGAACATAATACTTTTCTTTACTCAATTCAGTACAGGATGAGGCCTTTTCTTTTTCCTGGTGCTTGGATGCTTCCTTAATTGTCCAAAAGTTAAGGAATCCAATTACTCCCGTATTTGTTCCCTTGATAACTCCAAAGGTCTTGACTAGTTCTCAATCTTACCATTAGTGAGCTTACTGCTTCACCAAAGGTGGTCCTTAGCCAAGAAATGACAACTGCCCATGTATGCTATCTTCCCTTTTTACTTTTCTAATGATGCATCCTTGTTACAAGTGGGACATGCCAAATAACCCTTGGTTGTCCACCCAAACAAGCTGCCATATGTAGGAAAGTCGCCAATGGTCCACATAACAGCTGCATGCATCTAAAAATTTGTTTGGTTAAGGCATCATAAGGAAGCACGTCGTCTTCCCACAACTCTTTCAACTCGTCAACTAATGATTGCAAGTAGACATCAATCTCTTTTGCTGGGTTCTCTAGTCTAAGAATCAACAAGGACATCATGCAAAATAGCTCTTTCATACACTTCCATGGCTGTAGGTGTAGGGCATGACTATGACAAGCTACATAATGTAGGAGGTGCTCATGTTTCCAAAATGGTTAAAACCACTAGTGGCCATCCCTAGCTTCACATTCTGGGGCTCTCGGGCGAACTCTGGATACTTCCGATCAAAGTCCTTCCACTCACCATTATCAGTTGGATGCTTTGATAACCCATCTTCCACACATTTGTCCTTGTGCCATCTCATATCTATAGCTGTTTTCCTTGACATATACAATCTCTTCAATCTGGGTGTCAACGGGAAGTACCACAATATTTTGTAGGTGATATTCTTACCCTTTCCATCATTAAGCTTGTATTTGGACTCCCCACACACCGGATAGTTTTCTAATGCTGCATTTTTCTTCCAGAAAATTTCACAATGATATCGACAGGCATGAATGCACACATATTCCAAAGCCAAGTCAAGCAAGACCTTTTGGCTTCGTAAGGGAAAATGGAATAGTATGATAACTTTCTAGTAAAAGGCTTCATCACATCCCATTCCATCCCTGACATCTTCACCTTCGTCATATTGGTTATCTTCCTGCGTGTGTGCCTCATTCACAAGTACAGGTTCCCAGTGGTGCAACCAAGTTGTGTGACCCAGGTCTATCCCCCTCAAGCCCAGATGATATTGCACGACTTCACTGGTGTGCCATCAAAGTGCATGTAGTCCATACAAGGGCAATGAATCTTATTATCCATTGCTGAATTGGCCATTGCAAATTCAATGAAAGACTTAACCCCATGCTGGCACAACTGGCTTTGTCCGTTAGTAAGTTTCATCCAACTCTTGTCCATAGCTGGGGCTTGAGAATCTCATAAAAGAAAGGCATCCACTAAGAATACTTCTCTGGTGATGATGCACATAGAACAAGTAGTAAAATGATAAAATTTTAAACTCATGTAGTAAATTGATTAAATTTTATACTTTATACCCCCAACAAAGGAAGAAGATAAGGAGCACACATGTCTTTTTGAGGAAGAGATTAGTAACCCCCATCTTCTTTAAAGAAACTAGTGAGATAAAAATTTGTATAACTGAAAAAATCAACAAAACAATACCAAGAGGTTTTATGGTGGGTTTTTTTAAGGGGAGATTCATAACTCGAATACATGTTTTCTTTTCCATGCATCCATGAGTCGATTCTTGGCCAGCTTTTATAAACAACAACTTTCATGTAAAAATCAAACCTTAACAAGTATAAATAACCAAAAAAAAAAAACCCTTCTTGGATCAAGTTTCCAAAGCTTCATCACATAGTGAAAAATTCTTTTACTTCAAAAACTTCATCATAGTAAAGAAAAAGAAGAAGAACAAGAACAAATGATCTCATATGCACTACTTCCTTCATTGAAAATCATAACCTAATCACTCAAAATCACATCTGCCAATGAAAAATATTTGATAAAAAAAAGAAAACCTCAATATGTATTCCCACATGTTAGGAATCTTTATCTTAAGCACAATACCCATTTCCAAAAATCATTAGTACCCATCAAAATACAATCCGAAGATAAAAAAATAATAATAAATTACCCACAGGTCAAAACTCTAGAAAAAAGAACCCACAAACCAAATCATGAGAAAATGGAGATAGAGATTTAAAGAGACAGAGAGAAGTAATTACTTGAAGGAGATTTAGAGAGGCAGAGAGACTATTCTAGGCTTGGAATGGAGACACTCTTCTTGAAAGTTTTCTTTGATAGTTGTACACTTTCAATATACTTTTTACCCATTCACTCGAGGGATTAAATGCAACTTGTTTGAAGGTCGCTAATCTCCACCACGGGTACACTGAATATAATCAAATGAAATTCAACTGATATGAGTATTTCACAAGTACCAAACAAGACATAAAATTTATTGAAAAAAACATATATAAACTAGAAAAAAAGAAATTATATTCTAAGAAACCTAGTTCATAGATTTAGAGTCAAGCATAGATTTAGCAAGAAACAGAGAGCTAAAATTAAAAAGATTACTATAGAATAAGGCCATCCTCATTCTATTCCCATTCATTCCTCTTCTAAAAAGAATAAAAAAAAATGGAAATGAAGTGTTAACTTGATTTTCATCCTCTTTCAATCTACTCAGTAAACTAAATCTAAATAAATAAATAGTTTAACCATTTAAAATATTTCTTATTTGCATGAAAAAAATGAAAAAAACCAGCAGATGGGAAAAAGAATAAGAAGATTGGATACTTAGATGAAGATGAATGAGAATAGTAGTCGTAGAAGTAAAGTAAACAAATCTCTAATCTCCTGCTGTAATTTGTCCATACAAACCAAGAAAGATTTCCAAGTCTTAAATAAATTTTTTTTCTTGAAATCCATGTCAAATGCATCTTGTTGAACAAGGATAATTCCTTTTTAACATCTACCTATAGTTGATAAAGAAAATTGATTCACTCATTATAAGGCCTAGGAATGGATTGGCTAGACCTTCAATTTTATGAGATATTTGTAAGGTCATCAGTTTTATGTGAAAGTAAATTACAGATGCGAGGAGAAATGCATTCATCATAATCAATAAATGCATTCATCTAAGAATTTCGTAAAGTGAGCAAGTGAGTGCATTCATCATAATCAGTAAATACATTCATCTAAGAATTTTGCAGGCCAAGTATGACATTTTTACAACAATGCCAACATTACGAAATCTTACTATTCAAATTTTAAAAAATATAGAATTCTCACGAAACAACAATTGCTTGTATATGAGATATGAGAAATTCCAAACAAAGGATAATTGAAAATTCTATAAACAAACAAACCCATATAGTGTCCTAGATTTTTTCCCCATTTGATTTAGTTGCTGCTTAGGAAATAAAATAAAGAAAAGAAAAAAAATAAACAGAGAACCTTGGTAGTCAATACACATATATACACCAAAACCACAAGAGAGAGAGAGAGAAGACAAAGGCCTTGTTTGGTACCTTTAATCGTATTCCAACAGAGCCATTAAAACAAAGAGGCTAAAAAATGTATTAGAGCAAACATAGAAAGACATCCATCATTTGGAGCAAACACATAATTTAATATGCTATCCAACCAACTCATTTGATGAGTAGTCTCACAGAAATGATGACACATGTGATTTGGCTTGAACGGTCCTATGCTCAAAATATGGCCTTGGTTTTTTTTCATTCCAAATAAAAAATATTTGGTATTATCTCATTCCATTAATTTTTAAGATGAAAAAGTCTATAAAAACAAATGAGACACAAATGGGTTGACAGCTTCATCTTTGATAAAATAAATACAAGATGGTGGAATGACTTTCATACTTCCAAAATAAGACATTTGTCAGTAGCTATCTTTTTCCAAAGATTGTGATTTTCTACATGCCCACCATGAGAAACTCAAACAGTTGGGACTTGGGTTATTGTTTTTGTTCCTAAAAGGGTCAAAGTTAGTTTTGGTCATGGCTGCAGGAGACACAAGTGTGGAAGAAGAAGTTGCAGTTATTCCTCTTTCTCGTTTTCATACATCGCCCAATCTCATTTTTACATTCATTAATTTAGACAGCCCTAAGTATACAAGGTATTGTCAACACCAAAAAAGGGTGGTGAGTGATTTGAATCAACACATTTACATAAACAAGAAAAAAAAATAGAGAACAAGGCAAAGATAAAAAAGAACTAAAGAACTAATCAGTTCCATGGAAAAGGAAGAAGAAAAACAAATGAATAGGACAATTACTCCTCTCACATTACACAAAAAGAAAGATGAGAGAGTACAACGACAAAAAACAAAAAAGAAAAGAAAAAAGAAGAAACAACAAACAGAACAGGGGAAGGAGAAATGGGTGGATGAAGCTTAAACAAGCTGAGACCTGAGAATTGAGATGATCTTAACAATAGGAATTGAGCAGCTCCTCCAAATAATTAGCCTCTAGGTCCTCCAACGCTACTACATTCTCTATCCTGCCTGTCTCTCTCCTTTCTTCTTCCTGGTTGAGGAAACAATAACACCCTTTGTTCCATGATCAACTATACAGAATATACTAATAAAAAATAACCCTAACATATAAGCATACAATTTGTCTCATAAAACCCAGTCTATAACAAAATTCAGGAAAGAAAAAAGACCCATTTCATTGAGCTGATAAATTTTAAAAAAATAAAACTTGAATACCCCCCAAACAACAATCAAATAAACATGTTTAGCAAACTCAAAACAACAAAACCCATTTCACCAAAACTCCAACACCCCAAAAAAAAAAAAAAAAACACACATTAAAAAACAGACACGCATAAAGCAACAAACTTGGGCAAAATCAAATTAAGCATTCCTATGAAATTCAAATTCAAAACCCAATTAAGAAAAACCTAGCTGGACAAATGTAGCCATCAATTGCAAGATAAAAATAGCACAAACAGAGGAAAAGTTGATCATAGCTACCATTTTTTATAGAAATCCTATGTGATTTTATAGATGGTAGCTTCGCGCGAGTAGGCAAGATCTGATTAAGAGAAAGACAACCCAAACCAAAATATTGAAAATTTGTGCGAGATCTGGAATTAATTTTAGAGACAAGATGACGACAAAGGAAAGTCGAAGAGAAGGAGATGAAAATAGAGCAAAGGAGTAGCCATTGTAGTTTGGAATATTGAAAAGGAAATGTTGGAAAGGGGAGCACAACAGGAGAGCATCTATCTCGCGCAGCAATCCTCATCGAAAACGCCGCCTAATCACACAGGTGAGTGAAGATGATGATGGCGATGAAAGAAGATGGTTTTGGAAGAGAGATTGGTTACTATGGTGAGAGGAGGAGCAAGGAGACCCACTGCCAGAGGCATTCCCATAGCCAAAGAGAGATACAGATGGAAAGAAAGGGAAAAAAAAACCTGAAGAAGATTTGGGGATGGGAAGAAAAAAAGCTAGTGTGCCACTGAACATTTGGAGAGAAGATGGCTAGAATATTAGCTAGCGGAAAAAGGGCAACCGGTGCACCGCCATTGATGCTGGAGCTGGAGATGGCTTTCAGGAGCACCGTAGTTAAGAGAAGTGCTTGCGGGAGCCTCTGAACAGTATTTCGATGGGTACCCTACTGAAAGGATTTTGCTCTCGCGCCAATATTAAAACCTCTTCCGAGACAACACATTCTTGTATCCATAACTAACAGAAGTCCTTCTGTGACAAAATTGTCATCACCTAAAGTTGTGAAAATCTTTAGGCGATGACCACTCTTCGTAGCCATAAGTGGGTTTCCTGGTTCCCACCAGTGTAAAGGTAGCGAAAAATTTTTCCACTTTTGGCGACACCATGTTAATCATCACCTTAAATATATCAACCCTGTTGGAAATATATTGTCGCCAAAAGCATAAATAGTTGTCGTCAAAACCTTTCCAACAAATTAGCGTGAAATTACTGATGGCGTGGGTGAGCAAAAGAGGACATATGGCGACGATTAACTGCATTCGCCATGAAAAAACTTTTATTAGTCTACAACAATACATGGTTGTCACAAAATGTGACCTTAAGGCAGTAATATAATCCGTTTATTGCAAAAAGTCACTGCAAGATTGTTTTTCCTTGTAGTGGATCACAAGAGATACTACCAAATCCACCCCCCCCCCACCCCTAGTTACAACTCAAGCTAAGGACTGCAACAGTCTCACCGACTCCTCGCTATTCAAGTTCACCATGCTTGAAACAACTAACATGAAAAACTCTTTAAGTTGAATCTACTTCGAGAGAGAGAGTAGATGGAAAGATTTAAAGTAGCAACTTCAACACTTCAATATCTCTTCATGTTGCTTTACAAAAGATAGCATAGATCTCCAATGGATTTTTGGGTTTTTCTTATGGGAGTGGATAGCCTCAAAAGGGAGAGAACAAGTGTATTTAAAGGCTCTAATTCATGGCTTTCGTTAGGGCTAAGATCTCCTTTGAATATGGAAAGGATAGAGCACAAAATAGGAAGTCCATCTAATATTGGAAACTGAAACTGCATGACGGGCTTGAGCACACACTAGAATGAATAAAAATAATGAATTGTTATTTGTCCCTCGTCTGTTAAGCTTGAGCACATAAGAGATCGGCTTGAGCAAGAGGCTTTGTCTCGAGACTGAACATGCACTCGAACGGCTGGAAACATGTGCTCGTGTGCGCTGCACAAAAATTGATTTTCTTGAGAAATTCTAAATGGTCTTCACTTCATGCAGTTCAATCTATAAAATACATAAGTAAAACTTTATTCCTTGTTTTGTCTATAACCCAATGAATTTCCCAACACTCAAAAGTCCTTACATTGTTGATAATAATGGGTTAGGATTAATAGGATTGACCCCATTATTGCTATTTTTGGTCATCCTAGCAACTATGTATGAGGCCCCATGGTTCCAGTTTCTCTCGAAACATGTTAATTAGATTCCTAACAACTGATGATTCCGAATCATCTTCACTCATTTAATTTGCAATCTGAACCATTGGATCTTGACTGTTAATCCGAGTCATCCATTGGTGCATTTGGACTATTTCTTTCTATATGAAAACCCTTAGAAATAATTGAGCCCTTAACATAATCAACTCTACGATAATTAGGCTTTTAGCAACGAGACCCGAAGTGGGCTTGGATTCAACAACTAGAGTGAACACAATCATTTTTGTTATTCCATAGTGTCTGGAATCAGGTTTGGACTTTCTTCTGATGTCCACCTCCAGGTAGAGGCTTTAGAAGGGTCTCTTTGGGGTCCTGTCTTGGTTGGCCCTGTTATGTATCTAAATGTGAAGATGTGGAGACAGATGGAGTTGAACACGCTTGCTTGGACCCAAATTCAAATGCAATAAATTTAATTGTACACCTTGATATGGATAGCCTGTATAAAAGTTGTGTTTTATATTTTAAGATTAGTCTAAATGTAATAGTGTGGAACCTGGGCATGTTGTTGTCAAGTCAAGTGGCCAAGCTTGGAATATTGAGAATGCCGGATATGACCGATCTAAGGCACTTGCTCATTCACAATGTCAATAACTAGGGATAGCATATGCTCGACTATTGGGCCATTAGGTTGAGGTGCGACTTCATAATAGGTCCAATTATATAATGGGAAGGATGACAGCCTTCGAATAGCACGTTTCCACACGTGGTCTTGGACTGTTGGGTACGACATTCACGTGGCCAGAGTTGTCCTGGCATTATAAATCTTTCATATACAGCCAGATTGGCAGTATTACGGAAGATTGGCTTTGAATGTGCTTTGGATGTTGATAAATCTAGAAACCCAAAAGACACTGAGGTGCTGCTTTATTGAATAATCTACTCACAGGTAATTTCAATTAAGTCTATCAGATTTACTGTAAGATGGAAAGAAGTGTTATGGTGCTTAGAGGTAGCAATCGGGTTGGGTTGGGCTAAACAATTCAAACCTATTTAATACATTGGGTCAGAATAGCATTAGCCGCATTCGACCCATTTATTAAATGGGTCAAAAACCCTTAACCCGCACCCTTCACGGGTCAGCCAAACCCAATCTGCTTTAACCTGCATAGCCTATACGCGTTATGCGGGTCGGGTTGGGTTGCATAACCCTTCTCGATTGCATTTGTTAAGTCAGAATTTTAACCACAATACAACTATGGCTCATGTAAATAGGAGTTGAAAATAAGGAAGAAAGTGAAAAGCAATGCAGAAACCAAGGAATGTGATAGGATGGAAGTGGAGATAACCATGAGGAACACTTTCTGCTTATGTTCTTAAATAAGTTTTAGAACAAATAAGAATTAATAGGGGTTATGCCGGTTAAGTAGGTCAACCCTAACCCGACTGGTTTAATTGCCGGTAAGAATTTCTTGACCCGTGACTGACCCGTCTATCATGTGGGTCGGGTTATAAGGGATACATACGGGTAGGGTCGGTTTTGTGGTTTAGGCTGAATTTTGCCAGATCTAAATTGTTGCCAGAGAAGTTTGCTTATGGTCAATGGTGTTGGACTAATAGTTGAGAAATTTCAGTTCATGGTTAGCATGGGTTTTTTGACGGATTTCAACTCTTGTGATTTAAGATGATAGGATAAAAATTACAATGCTTTCTTTGTTTTGAGCTATCAATCTACATGCATCACTAATAAAAAAATAAAAATAAGAAACTATGCGTCCATCTCATCGAATATGTTTATATTTTTGTACTTTAATAATAAAAGTTTGAGTATGTAGAAAAATCCTTCATTTTATGCCTTTGCTTGATTTCTATTCCCCAAGTCCTATATTTTTTGTTAGGAATTTGTATCACTTCACCCTGAAAGTGATTATCTCCGTTACTGTAATTTATTTTATCTTTTCAATGTGCTTTCTAGATCTCGCCAAAATTGACAAGGCGAGGTGGACGTGTTGGACGAGGACAAATATTTTCTCACAAAACCAACTCAATTCAGCCGGGTGGGTCCTCACTCTCTCTCTCTCCAGCAGCACATCTTAGGTATCATTCTATCTCTCTTTCGCTATCTATCTTTTCAATTTGACTGTCATATTCACAATTTCTTCAATTTTAGATTTGATGTAGGATTTATATTATGACTGTCTTTGCTTTCAATTTGATGCATTGTGCTTCTTGTTGTTTAGTTTTTTGAATGTGGTTTGTGTATACATAATCACAACAATTTAAATGAAATACATTCCCTTCGTTTTTTTGAAAAAATAAAAATATTTTCCCTTTTGCCATTATTAATATAAAGTACAGCAAAATATTAATCTTGGCTTTTCAATTGACCATCATTCGCACCTGTCAAGTAAAAATCCTAGGCTTGTAACTGGGTCAGCCCATTGGGATTTTTTATCTTTTATTTTTGACAAAAGTCATGATGTTTCAGACTCATAAGCACATTGTGTTTCGTGAGTGGGGGAAAACGTTTTCAAGAATTCCCTCCTCATCTCACTCCTTGAACCAATTGTCCTATCTCTACGTGAGTGGAGCGATGTTGTAGCTTTCTCTTTCAATGAGAAAGAAAACAATTTTAATTTTACTACATCTACATTTACGTTGTTGTAGTGCAATGTTATACATATCAAACTCCTTAAAATGTAAGTGAGAACTCTCTTACTCAAGGCCGTGAAATTTCGAAAGTAATTGCATCACTCCTAGTTTTGCCTAAAAGTTCCCGCATTGTTTGGAAGTGATATGCACGAGGGAGTGCTAGTCCATGTTTGTTGTAAATAGTCCCACAAAGTCCGAATTGAAGGTGGGTTGTTGATATTAATGGCGTAGGATTAATAGGATTGGTAAGAATGACCCCATTATTGCTATTTTTCGTCATCCTAGCAACTGTGTCTGAGCCTGAAGATCCTAGTTCTCTTGAAACACATTAATTAGATTCGTAACAACAAATGATTCCTAATCGGCTTCACTTATTTAATTTGCAATCTGAGCCATCGAATCCTCGAGTGCTACCTTGAGTCATCCAATGTTACATTTGGATCATTTATTTCTATATGAGCACCCCTTAGAAATAACTGAGCCCTTAACATAATTAGGATAAGCTGATTAGGTTTTTAGCTCAAATTAGGCCCTAAGTAGGCTAGGATTCAAAAACGAAAGGTAATACAATTGATTTTTTTTAGTCCATGGTGTCTGGAATTAGGTTTAGTGTATATTCTGATGTCCACCTCCTAGTGGAGGCCTTAAAAGGGTCCTTTTGAGGTGTGGCCTAGGTTGGGCCTGATATATGGTCCATGCACACTTTTTTTAAAATATAATTTTATTTGGCCTTATAGAAGTCAAGCAGGTTTGTGACCCTAGGCTCAGATTTGGCCATGCAAGTACCATTTTCATACCCTAGACACATACCCGAGTGTAGCCCATTGGACGTGGACGCATGTCATACCCACCTGAATGGAATCAGTCTTTTGTTTATGCGAGTCTGGTTTAGACCCATTAACAGCCTTATTTGTTCATTCATTCGGACGTTTGTTTATTTCTCAATTTTGCTCTCGCGCCAATATTAAAACATCTTCCGAGACAACACATTCTTGTCTCCAAAACTAATAGAAGTGCTTCTGTGACAAAATTGTCGTCACCTATAAGTTGTGAAAATCTTTAGGCGACGACTACTCTTCGTAGCCATAAGTGGGTTTCCTGGTTCCCACCAGTGTAAAGGTAGCGAAAAATTTTTCCACTTTTGGCGACACCATGTTAATCGTCACATTAAATATATCAACCCCGTTGGAAATATATTGTCACCAAAAGCATAAATAGTTGTCGTCAACACCTTTCCAACAAATTAGCGTGAAATTGCGGATGGCGTGGGTGAGCAAAAGAGGACATATGGCAGCGATTAACTGCATTCGTCATGAAAAAACTTATATTAGTCTACAACAGTACATGGTTGTCACAAAATGTGACCTTATGGCAGCAATATAATCTGTTTGTTGCAAAAAGTCATTGCAAGATTGTTTTTCCTTGTAGTGGATCACAACAGAAAATACGAAATCTTCTCCCCCCCCCCCACAAGTTACAACTCAACCTAAGGACTGCAACAGTCTCACCGACTCCTTGCTGTTCAAATTCACCATGCTTGAAAAAACCAACTTGAAAGACTCTTTAAGTTGAATCTACTTTGAGAGAGAGAGTAGATGAAAAGATTTAAAGTAGCAACTTCAACACTTCAATATCTCTTCAAGTTGCTTTACAAAAGATAGCATAAATCTCCAACGGATTTTTGGGTTTTTCTTATGGGAGATGGATAGCCTCAAAAGGGAGAGAACAAGTGTATTTAAAGGCTCCAATTCATGGCTTCCGTTAGGGCTAAGATCTCCTTTGAATATGGAAAGGATAGAGCACAAAATAGGAAGTCCATCTAATATTGGAAACTGAAACCGCATGACGGGCTTGAGCGGGCTTGATCACACACTCGAATGAATAAAAATAATGAATTGTTATTTGTCCCTCGTCTGTTAAGATTGAGCACATAAGAGATCGGCTTGAGCAAGAGGCTTTGTCTCGAGACTGAACATGCACTCGAACGGCTGGAAACATGTGCTCGTGTGCACTGCACAAAAATTGATTTTCTTGAGAAATTCTAAATGGTCTTCACTTCATGCAATTCAATCTATAAAATACATAAGTAAAACTTTATTCCTTGTTTTGTCTATAACCCAATGAATTTCCCAACACAGAAAAGTCCTTACATTGTTGATAATAATGGGTTAGGATTAATAGGATTGACCCCATTATTGCTATTTTTGGTCATCCTAGCAACTATGTATGAGGCCCCATGATTCCAGTTTCTCTCGGAACATGTTAATTAGATTCCTAACAACTGATGATTCCGAATCATCTTCACTCATTTAATTTGCAATCTGAACCATTGGATCTTGACTATTAATCCGAGTCATCCATTGGTGCATTTGGACTATTTCTTTCTATATGAAAACCCTTAGAAATAATTGAGCCCTTAACATAATCAAGTCTAAGATACTTAGGCTTTTAGCAACGAGACCCGAAGTGGGCTTGGATTCAACAACTAGAGGGAACGCAATCATTTTTTTTATTCCATAGTGTCTGGAATTAGGAGTGGACATTATTCTGATGTCCACCTCCAGGTAGAGGCTTTAGAAGGGTCTCTTTGAGGTCCTGTCTTGGTTGGCCCTGTTATGTATCTGAATGTGAAGATGTGGAGACAGACGGAGTTGAACACGCTTGCTTGGACCCAAATTCAAATGCAATAAATTTAATTGTACACCTTGATATGGATAGCCTATATAAAAGTTGTGTTTTATATTTTACGATTAGTCTAAATGTAATAGTGTGGAACCTGGGCATGTTGTTGTCAAGTCAAGTGGCCGAGCTTGGAATATTGAGAATGCCGGATATGACCAATCTAAGGCACTTGCTCATTCACAATGTCAATAACTAGGGATAGCATATGCTCGACTATTGGGCCATTAGGTTGAGGTGCGACTTCATAATAGGTCCAATTATATAATGGGAAGGATGACAGCCCTTCGAATAGCACGTTTCCACACTTGGTCTTGGACTGTTGGGTACGACATTCACGTGGCCAGAGTTGTCCTGGCATTATAAATCTTTCATATACAGCCAGATTGGCAGTATTAAGGAAGAGGGGCTTCGAATGTGCTTTGGATGTTGATAAATCTAGAAACCCAAAAGACACTGAGGTGCTACTTTATTGAATAATCTACTCACAGGTAATTTCAATTAAGTCTATCAGATTTACTCTAAGATGGAAAGAAGTGTTATGGTGCTTAGAGGTAGCAATCGGGTTGGGTTGGGCTAAACAGTTCAAACCTGTTTAATACATTGCGTCAGAATAGCCTTAGCCGCATCCGACCCATTTATTAAAAGGGTCAGAAACCCTTAACCCGCACCCTTCACGGGTTAGCCAAACCCAATCCGCTTTAACCTACATAGCCTATGCGGGTTATGCAGGTCAGGTTGGGTCGCATAACCCTTCTTGATTGCATTTGTTAAGTCAGAATTTTAACCACAATACAACTATGGCTCATGTAAATAGGAGTTGAAAATAAGGAAGAAAGTGAAAAGCAATGCAGAAACCAAGGAATGTGACAGGATGGAAGTGGAGATAACCATGAGAAACACTTTCTGCTTATGTTCTTAAATAAGTTTTAGAACAAATAAGAATTAATAGGGGTTATGCCGGTTAAGTAGGTCAACCCTAACCCGACCGGTTTAATTGCGGGTAAGAATTTCTTGAGCCGTGGCCGACCTGTCTATCATGCGGGTCGGGTTATAAGGATTACATGAGGGTAGGGTCGGTTTCGCGGTTCAGGCTGAATTTTGCTACATCTAAATTGTTGCCTGAGAAGTTTGCTTATGGTCAATGGTGTCGGACTAATAGTTGAGAAATTTCAGTTCATGGTTAGCATGGGTTTTTTGATGGATTTCAACTCTTGCGATTTAAGAAGATAGGATAAAAAATACAATGCTTTCTTTGTTTTGAGCTATCAATCTACATGCATCACTAATAAAAAAATAAAAATAAGAAACTATGCGTTCATCTCATCGAATATGTTTATATTTTTGTACTTTAATAATAAAAGTTTGAGTATGTAGAAAAATCCTTCATTTTACGCCTTTGCTTGATTTCTATTCCCCAAGTCATATAGTTTTTGTTAGGAATTTGTATCACCTCACCCTGAAAGTGATTATCTCCCTTACTGTAATTTATTTTATCTTTTCAATGTGCTTTCTAGATCTCGCCAATATTGACAAGGCGAGGTGGATATGTTGGACGAGGACAAATATTTTCTCACAAAACCAACTCAATTCAGCCGGGTGGGTTCTCACTCTCTCTCTCTCCAGCAGCACATCTTAGGTATCATTCTCTCTCTCTTTCGGTATCTATCTTTTAAATTTGACTGTCATATTCACAATTTCTTCAATTTTAGATTCGATGTAGGATTTATATTATTACTGTCTTTGCTTTCAATTTGATGCATTGTGCTTCTTGTTGTTTAGTTTTTTGAATGTGGTTTGTGTATACATAATCACAACAATTTAAATGAAATACATTCCCTTCGTTTTTTTGAAAAAATAAAAATATTTTCCCTTTTGCCATTATTAATATAAAGTACAGCAAAATATTAATCTTGGCTTTTCAATTGACCATCATTCGCACCTGTCAAGTGAAAATCCTAGGCCTGTAACTGGGTCAGCCCATTGGGATTTTTTATTTTTTATTTTTGACAAAACTCATGATGTTCCTTCAGCCTCATAAGCACATTGTGTTTCGTGAGTGGGGAAAAACATTTTCAAGAATTCCCTCCTCATCTCACTCCTTGAACCAATTGTCCTATCTCTAAGTGAGTGGAGCGATGTTGTAGCTTTCTCTTTCAATGAGAAAGAAAACAATTTTAATTTTACTACATCTACATTTACGTTGTTGTAGTGCAATGTTATACATATCAAACTCCTTAAAATGTAAGTGAGAACTCTCTTACTCAAGGCCGTGAAATTTCGAAAGTAATTGCATCACTCCTAGTTTTGCCTAAAAGTTCCCGCATTGTTTGGAAGTGATATGCACGAGGGAGTGCTAGTCCATGTTTGTTGTAAATAGTCCCACAAAGTCCGAATTGAAGGTGGGTTGTTGATATTAATGGCGTAGGATTAATAGGATTGGTAAGAATGACCCCATTATTGCTATTTTTCGTCATCCTAGCAACTGTGTCTGAGCCTGAAGATCCTAGTTCTCTTGAAACACATTAATTAGATTCGTAACAACAAATGATTCCTAATCGGCTTCACTTATTTAATTTGCAATCTGAGCCATCGAATCCTCGAGTGCTACCTTGAGTCATCCAATGTTACATTTGGATCATTTATTTCTATATGAGCACCCCTTAGAAATAATTGAGCCCTTAACATAATTAGGATAAGCTGATTAGGTTTTTAGCTCAAATTAGGCCCTAAGTAGGCTAGGATTCAAAAACGAAAGGTAATACAATTGATTTTTTTTAGTCCATGGTGTCTGGAATTAGGTTTAGTGTATATTCTGATGTCCACCTCCTAGTGGAGGCTTTAAAAGGGTCCTTTTGAGGTGTGGTCTAGGTTGGGCCTGATATATGGTCCATGCACGCTTTTTTTAAAATATAATTTTATTTGGCCTTATTGAAGTCAAGCAGGTTTGTGACCCTAGGCTCAGATCTGGCATGCAAGTACCATTTTCATACCCTAAACACATACCCGAGTGTAGCCCATTGGACGTGGACGCATGTCATACCCACCTGAATGGAATCAGTCATTTGTTTATGCGAGTCTGGTTTAGACCCATTAACAGCCTTATTTGTTCATTCATTCGCACGTTTGTTTATTTCTCAATTTGTTTTGTATCAGGAGACACTCTGAACTTGTTATTTGCAGTGCCATACCATGAGTCTCCTTTGATGGGTTGAGTCGGGTTTTTGGCACCCGCACCGAGTCATGGGAAGGAGAAAGAAAGGAGAAGAAAAGAGGCCCCTTCATATTATTTATGTATTGCATCTCCTAATTATTATCATTAGGAACACCATAGTAGAGTAGTAGTTGTTGCTATTGTTCACATATCACAAACAACCAGCAACAGCAGTAGTGAGGGAGCAACGACAATAGTAGAATAGAGTAGTAGCGGCAGGGCCGCATTATTGTACGTAGCCTCCAGTCATGGAAGGTATGCTCCAGCTCCAAGGTGTTTGAACTCCACCACAGATGTTTCGAGTAAGTCCGCGTCCACCAGAGAGTCAATGAAAACGGCACCAGGTCTGTTAATCATTGGAGTGGGCTGGCCGATATGCTGGACAAGGTTGGAGATGTATTGTTTGGCGTAGTTTTGGGAGGCATGATCAGTAGGCCCCTCACTTGGCCACCCAGTGACCACGATTATGTCCACCATGCCCAAGCCGGCCACCTTCTTCAGAGCACAACAAACGCTGTCGATCATGGCATCAAACGCCTCACTGTACTTGTATTCCCCGTCATGCATGTAGTAGTTAGCCCCATAGTTGAGAAGGCATTTGTCGATGGGTACTTCATCTTTGATCATGAAGTAGGGCATGATTCGGACGAAGAGGGGCATTGGAGAGCCCACGAGGTCAGAAAGGAAGAGGAGTAGATTCTGGGACCTTGGAATCAACCGGCATGAGGAAGGACGGGTGTCCGCTGCGTAAGAATCTCCAAGAAGGATGGGTGCGTTGACAATGGTGGACAACTTAATGGGGTCTGGGAGTAACTTTTTCAAGTTCCTAGTGGCGTTCTTAAATATTGAGAGATCGAGATCAACAGGCCCAACCACATCACCAATGCAAACATGACTGATGACGCTTACATACATGGTTATGTAAGTGTCAACCCATTTTTTTGCATTGCTGTTGTCGGCAAGTAGATGGAGATCCTTGTAATCGATGCACAGGACAATTTTCATTTTGGATCTGAGAATGTTGTTGTTGATGATGATATTAAGAATGGAGATAATATCTATGCTGTGCGGAGAAAGAGGTGTCGGAGAAAGCCACATCTTTGAGATGTTGTGGCTCATGTATTGGCTCAGAACCACATCCGGCCTTGGTGGTTTGCTTGTCTTTCTGTCGTAACAGAGACCATATGCAGCTTCCGCTCCAGTTGAGTTGCAATGTATTGCATTAGATTAGAAACAGTATCAACCAGTAGGGGAAGAAAGAAAGAAAGAAACCACAGATGTACAGACATACACGATTATCAGTAATAAGAACATACACACATTCATTACATATAATTTATATTTTACAAAATATTTCAGAAAATGATTTTTTTAAACATTTCGGTTTTAATGGCTTTCTATTTTTTAAACATAACTATGCATAGTAGTTACACATGTTTATGTCTCACTATGTAAAAATGACAAAAAAAAAAAAAAAAAAGTTGTGATCTGTGGTTTTTTAGATAAAGACAGCTGCAGTTGTCGTATTTTGTGTCTCATTTCGGAGTGTAGATTTTAAAAAACGATAGTCCTAGTATATCATTTTGCATGAGATAATACAACAGTCCAATGCTATGGTAAAATCGAGTTTTATATATGACATTCATTTTAAGCCTTCATATCTTTTGTGTGTCGACCTAATCAAACTCAAATTATTTATTAAATTTACTTCCCCATGATGTCACACCATCCTCCACTTGGCAACCCTTTACTGGAGAACCATATTATTGTGGCCCCTTTATTGGAGAACCACGTCATGTGATCATCTCTTGAAAGTAAACTTAAGGTGCCTCTAGCGGTCTTTTGTTGTAAATATCTAAAATGAGATATATATAGCTCAGATTACAACCAAACAACATGCTGCACATTGGAGGCTTTTTGTGTGAAGGATATCTTCTAACGGTTTCGTACAATAAATACTCCTTCGAAGAAAGTCACCGTTTCACACGTAAATTAGGTATCCCATTCCCTGGTACCCCAAGTATCGGAAGCTCATGTCATAATCGAAAAGTACATGTCATAACTCATACTGGAAAAATGCAAGTTGTGAATCACGAAGAGAACAAAGGGACGAATAGGGAGTTCCGGACTCACGAATATGTTAAATAGCTGGGAAAGTGACCGATGTACTGAGATGAAAGAGACATGTTGGGGAATTTTTCACTTTTAAAGCCTTGCTAGAGAATTTTTTTACACACTTTCTAAATCAAGTAAAAAAAAATTTCAGGCTCGATTACATAAGTTATATATGGGAATCGGATGGTGAGTCAAATCAGATTACCATGTCTAGGACCGCCGATGGGAGGTAACCACTATGGATAGCCACCACGGACAAGCCATATGTGTAAAACACTACAAGAAATTACATTTTTGCCGACTAAATTTGCCAATGCAATCTAAGCACGTTGTAAAAAATTATGTTTAGCCGGCACATCATAGCGTTAACAAAACGATTAGTAGACCCTGCCCTGTATGCATCGGAAAATTTTGTCGGCAGATAGGATGACGCCATCTAGATTTTCGAGGGAAATTTTTCTCGACATGAATTGATTTTTCACCGATGCACAATAATGTCAGGAAATAATTATAGTAAAAACGATGCATTAGATGCATCGGAGATTATGACATTTATTTGTCGACGTTGATAATGCATCAGAGAAGAGAATGGCCGACGCTTGAGATGCACGTCGGGGTATATGTTATACCATAAGACACAAGACACTTGCTCTTCTCACATCTCTCCGCTCAAACAGAACGAAACTCTTGTTCTATGAGACCCTTTCGCCCCAGTTTAGGAGCGCTTCTTCCATAGCCACAACCACCTCTTCAATATCTACATCCACGCCGACCCCACCGCCCGCCTTAGCCCCACCATCGGCATCTTCAAGGGCCGCTTCATCCCCGGAAAATGCACCCAGCGCGCCTCCCCCACCCTCATCTCCACCACACGCCGCCTCCTCGCTGCCGCCCTCCTCGACAACCCTGCCAACGCTTTATTCACCCTCCTCTCCCAACACTACGTCCCCCTCCACTCCTTCAGCTTCGTCTACCACTCGCTCTTCGCTTCCGACCTCAGCTGCTCCAGCCACTGCCCCATTTACAAGAGCTTCATCGAGATCCTTTCCAGTGAGCCCGGCCTTTGGGAGAGATACATTGTGAGGGGGGATGACGTGATGCTGCCGGAGGTGCCCTTCCCCCTTTTTCCCTAACTACTTCTTCTCTCCTTCTCTCAAACCCTGATTTCTGAAAATCCCAGTCGAATCCGCCGTTGATTTTTGCTATAGTACCTTTGAATCAACTCGCTGGAAATTGGTCAGCTCTTCTTCTTCTCACTTACTGTCATTTTGTTCTATTTCTTGGTTTTGCAATGAACAAACCAAGCATGTGACATGGTTTTGCAATGAACAAGTCCCAATCGACACTACCAAAACCCCAACCCAGCCAACTACCCGACCCTCTCTGTTTTCTGTCACCAACCACTAAACTCCCCTCTTTGATTTTTGTCACCAAGCAGAAGAAGAATCGTGCAGCAGCAGAGAAGGAGAAGAAGACGAAGAAGAGTGAAGCAGTAGAGAAGGAGTAAACTACAGAAACTTACCTGGACGACATCTTCTTCTTCCTTTCCTCCGTTGCTCTTGTGGGTTTGGGTTCCATCTCTCTTTCTCTTTCTTCATCTCTATGATTAGGTGTTTTGATTATTGTGTTTTACATGCTTCTTTTAGAGTTTTTTTATGTTGATTTTTTCTATTTTTGATGCCCAAAAATATATTCAGAATAATCCCATGATTATCAAAACTAAAAACCTAAATACTGAACTTAAACCCATGATTATGTAAATACAATTTGTCCTCATGTATGATAGGATGTGTTTGGTTCTCTTTTTTTGCCTATGTGTTCTTGGAAGTCCATTGCAATCCTTTTTTCCTTCATCAAAGTTCAAACTTTGTTGTCCTCATGATGTGTGGTGCTAATGATTTGGCAAGGTCAAAAGAAAAAAAAATTGATTGTATGATTTTTCCAATTCAAAGCCTCAAATTTCTAATGCATCAAATGGCCGTTGGAACATTAACCAAGTAGGTTTCAATTTCATGAGTTGCATGACAAGGGGTCCTAATCTTACATGAGGTCTACGAAAAATAGTAGAGATTTTCATTTGTCATACGAAGAGTGGGCAAGAGCAAGACAACAATATGGAAAATGAGGAAACCTAGTTGAAGTGCAGATTGTTCCACAGCCCAAAGGTTAGCATATTGTCAATGGTACTTATCAATGTGATTATACTATGGACTCCACATGCATCATAAAATGATAAATGTGGCACCCGGTAATTATTTCATCACAATTTGTAAGGTCCAAACCCGAGTTAATCATAATTTACAGTAATTAATTTTTTTACTTTAATTAATATATAATTAGGCTAATTAAACTCAAATCTCCATGGGTTTAGGTCGTGAATAGGTAGTCAGGTCGGGTTCGAACCTTACTTAGGTAGTCAAGGACCTTTTCTTATTTTAGAATGCATGGTTTGCATCATTAAGGCATAGTATTGATTGCATCGAGTGTGTCTCATCTTGTGGGTCATCTTTTATGTTTGGCCCAAATCAATTTGGATTCATCTCGGCCCAGTTTAAGTCTAACTACTCAAATTGGAACATCCAGAAAGTTAATGGGCCTATTTGCAATTTCCAGAAACCCACCATTTAAAATAAGAAGAACCCACCTTCGTTCTTTTCCCTTTCCCTCATTTTTGCTAGAGCAAAAAGCCTTCTTCCTTCTCCTATGCTCTCTCCCTCACCTTGTCTTCATTTGGGCATTAGAAGCATTGCATGCAAGGGCCTGTGCTTCTTCTTCAACCTCTTCACTCTTCTTGTTCTCCTCCTTGGAATGTAAGGCCTCATCTTCTTCTTTGTGCTTGTAGAAGCCTTGAGGTAAGAAAATCCCATCACCATTTTATTTCTTGGGTTCAATAGGGTCAAAGAGACTCAAGCTTTTAGCATGCATGTATCACATGCTCATTTCTCTCAATGCATGTTTTAGATCATCCTCTAGTGAAGCCTTCTCTACCATCAAACCAAAGGACAATTTGATTTGGGTGAAGCACTGAACTTAAGGCAAGTATAAGGATGGATATTCTCTACATGCATGGTTAATTTATTGATTCTTGATGAGCTCTTTGCATGTACCAATTTACAGCTCTTTTAATCTTTAATTAAGGTTGTCAATGATTGGGTGGTTGAATGAATGATAAAAATAAATGGTAGGGAGACCTAAGAATGTAGTATGAAGGGTTTGTTTGGTGATTGAATGCAGGGCAGGTAAAGAGGAGCAAAGGAGAAATCAGTTAGAAACTGATTCTACCCAGAGCAAAATGCTTCAGGGCTGACTGTGTAAGGTCCTGATCCCAACTAATCTCGATTTGTACTAATTAATCTTGTTTTTACATTAATTAAAATGCATTTAGACCAAATTAATTTAAAACCCTTTGGGCTTGGGTCATGGATAGGTAGTTGTGTCGGGTTTGAACTATACATAAGTAGCTAAGGACCCTTTTGTGAATTGTTCATGCATCATATGGATATCTCATCAATCGCCTCTTGTGTAATTCTTCGGGTAGATCGCCTTTCGTGTTGGGCCCGACTTGATTCGGCCTCATTTTCGCCCAATTGAGGCCATGTGACCTAAACCATAAATATCCCCAAAGGAATGGGTTTGCATGCAAGGACAAGAATTTCATTTAAAAAGAAGGAACTCAACGTCCCTTTCCTTTTTGCTCTTCTGCTACTGAAGTCCCCTTCTCTTCTTCTTTTTTTAGCTTTATCCCGATTCGGTGTTGAAACAAAGCTTGGGAGGCCTTGCATGCAACGGTAAAAACTTCTATTTTTCTTCTTCTTCTTCTTCCCTGTGCATTTCTTTCTTAAAGTATTCCCTTCTTTAAGCTACAGCTACCTAAGGTGAAGACTTACCTCCATATCATTCATTTGGGTTTATTAGAGTCAAAAAGACTCAATTACATGACATGCATGCAATTCTACATTCCATTCATCATTTGCATGTCCTATTTGTAGAGAACCCACTTTTCATTAGAGGTTTTCTCTAATCACACATCGAGGAAGGACTAGTGAGGGCAAGCACTGTTAAGAGGCAAGTATTAGAGTTCATATATGCTGCATGTGTGTTCAAGCTGTTGATTCTTGGGTTGATTCTTTAACTCTCAAATTACAGCTCGTTTATCCTTTTGTTTAATTGTATACATATGTGGTATGTGGTATGGAATGGGTAGAAGGTAAATATAGAATAGGAGGGTGTGTGAGTACTGAATATCTATTAGGGACATTCTGATGAAGTTATATGAACTCCCTACAATCTCTTTAACTCAAAATTCTGTTTTGTAATTGAGCTACAGAACTAACTTCAGGTTTTTTGAAGCTTACAGCGAAGCCATGGCTAAGCCGTAAGTGTTTACGGCTTAAAGTTCTGAGAGTAACACAATCTGTTTTGTATTGCGGCTTACCCATGGCTGCACCGTGAAATGAACTACGGCTAAGCCGTGCCCATCCCATGCCCAAGCCATAGGCCTTTTTACGGCGAACTTTCCCGAGAGCTTGAAAAACCTACCTTCTTCTACGGCTTACACACGGTTACACCGTGTAATGCCTTACGGCTAACTTGTAACCTAATCGTAACCCCAGCCGTAGGCTTAACACGGCTAAGCTGTAGGCTAACATACAGCTGAGCCGTAAGTGCGCCTGAAATTAAGGAGGAAACCTGAGCCATTCGACTAAACCGTAATATATACATGGCCAAGCCGTAAGAATATTGTGAACTTAGAATATTAGGAACTCTCAATGACCTCGTAGGGCCTTAGTGATGGCACATCCTTTACAACCACACTAGCTTAGTGATAATTAAATGTTAAGGAGGATGAGTATAGAGCTGTCACTTATCCCCATTGATTTTCCGGATGATCTCCCAATGTCACGTCATGGGTGTTGGCATAAAAAGGGGTGTCCTTTATGTACACAAGGTAATACCAAGATATGGTAACACAATGATACCAGACGTTTTATGAGTACATCATATTGAATGACCTTGGGATCATGGATTATCTAGTATAGGGTTGCCTAGTAATTTCCTTTGACACTTACTCCATTTGAATGCATTCATATTATTAAGATACCTTGCTCTCAATATGATTTGTTTATGTATCCACTCTCCTAGGTCAAACCCTGAGGCAAATCAGACCTGAGCTTCTAATGAGTGTGTGTTTGACAAGCCAGAGCTTCTACTGAGTGTGTGCTTGCTAGTCAAATGGGTATAGCCGAGGTTGAGAGGGTTCGAGCCTTCTTAGCTCATATAAGTATGCCTAGTTTAATTATTAGCTACTTTGTTATCTCTGTTCTTTTCATGATTGATTATGCCTTCAAGACTGATATTCCTTATGTACGATATAATGAGTATGATTGAAAGAGGTGAATCCAAGTTGGCACCACTTAGCTTGTGCCCTTTGGGTATCCTTATGCCACTACTATAGTAGTTTATGGAGGAGTTGTCGGCGCTCCTCGGGAAGCTAACTTGATCCCCTAGTGACCCATATGTATGCTTCTTTTTGGGAGAATAGAACCTCATAGTTGCCAATTAGTGTGTACGATATCTTATTTATGTTCGTCACTCAATATTACTCATGCACAACATGCCTAGTAGACTGTTATTGCCCTATTTAATCAGTGTATATTATTAAGTTCATTTGATACATTATGTTAGTTTCATATACCTCTGTACTTGCTTAACCATCGTGTTAACAGTGATACCCTTGGTGTTACAGATACAGAACCAAACCCCAACTCAGTTGTTAACGCATCCCCGGAGGGTGCCCCAATGGTACCTCGGGGTGTAGAAGATTGGAAGGATGACGATGTCTTTTGTTAGTCATCCTTCGGAGAGCATCCAGTGTTTGGGTGTGAAATAGTGTGTGACTATGGTCTCTCACTCGAAAATGTTTAATTGGATCTTATGTACCAACGTGGATCAATTGTGGTTTGTTTGTCCAAGAATGTTAATTAAAAGTCATATATATATATATGTTGTAAGATATGCTTTTCTATGACTTGCTTATGATCATTACAGAGAATTTCACACGTGCCCGTGTATGCTGAATTCTAAATCTACGTGTGATTGGGTATACCTCACACGTTCCTGTGAAATCTCCCTTATAGGAGTTCGTGCATAATTCTTTCCATAGTATGGATTACTATGTGATTATGTATTCACACCCTGGGGGCCCACTTTAATCCCCAATTCCAGGGATCAGAGCGTGACAGACCGGTCGGTCCTAAAGTCTGATCGGTCGAATTCTCGTTTTGGGGTGTCTGACCGGTCGGACATACACCCGATCGGTCAAGTAACCAAAAAAAAAAGTTTTGTGTTGGAAATTTTATTTAAAATTGGTTTAATGACTGACCTTAGGCCTTCCATAGCCCATAGTGTGGCATAAGGAGGGGGTTACACCTTTGATCCTTGGTGAACTCGAGGTATTTTAAGCTAATCTTACCTTAGGATTGTAAGGATAATCAAAGACCATTTAGGGCCTTAGAAGTGGAACCTTTACCTTGAAGAAATTAGCCCAATGGTAATTATACACTAAGAAGGAAGAGTGTTGAGCTGTCACTCATTCCCTCTTGACTTCTGGTTGTTTCTTGATGCCAAGTCATGGGTGTTGGCATAAGAAGGGGTGTCCATTGCTCATACACTATAACACTAAGATTTTGGTAACACATTGACACTGAACGCTTTATGAATACGCCGTATTGAATGACTAAGGAAACACGGAATGTCCTAGCATAGGGTTGGCTAGTAAATTTCCTTGTTAACCACTCAATCTGAATGCATTCATATTGTTCAAATAAACCTTGCCCTTTACATGATTTAATCATATACCCATTCTTCCTGGTGAACCATGATGCAAAATCGGATACGTAGCTTCTATTGAGCATGAGCCCGTGAGCTAAGACAGGTGTAGCTAAAGTTGAGAGGGTTTGAACTCTGATAGCTCATTTCAGTATGCATTGTTGATTATCAATTACTTTGTTAACTCTGCTTTCCAGGATTAAATATGATTTCAAGACCGATATATGTTTCTGTATAAGTATGAGTCGATCGCTATGTATGATAAGTATAAATCCGGATCGGTCTTGATACATTGAGTCAGCACCACTTAGATTGTACCCATGGAGGTTCGACGGGACCGAATGAGGATATTCAATATGGTACCTACTGTAGTGTTATATGAAGAGTTGGTCAACGCTCTTAGGGTAGCAAGACGGTCTTGGCCCGATTGCTAGTGATTTCTCATAGTACGATATGCTCTCTTACTAAAGAGAAGATAGCCACGTGGATGCCAATTAGTGTGATGTTGTCTTTCCATCTATGATTCTTTATTCATGCTTATTCACATGCACAACATGCCTAGTTTCCGATATTGTTGTCTTATAATCATTATGTTGTTTTAAATTTAGTTGTTACATCATGATAGGCTTATGTACCCTTATATTTACTTGACCATCGTGTTAACAGTGCTACCCTTAGTGTTACAAGTACGGAACGCAGTGCCGGTACGGCAGTCGATGCGCCTTCGAAGGGAACCACAGCAGTACCTCGGGATGTAAACGAGTGGAACGAGGATGATATCTTTTATTAGTCATCCTCCATAGTGCGTAACAGGGATCTTTTTGGGGTTGTTAGTGTGTAGCCATGGTTTGGCTTGTAGTAGAATATGTCATCTTGCATTTGTATATGTTTATAGAACCTTAATACCATGTGCATGTGGACAGTGAATTAATAGACTTTGGTCATATTAATGAATTAGTGAATGTTTTATTAGTGTCTATGATATGTACAGGTGAATTCTCTAGGTTTTCGCTTAATTATTAAAATGATTGATACGTATTTAAGGATCTTCCTCACACGTACCTATGGAATCACCCTTGTGGCAGTTCGTACATGTCTTGATATGGCACGAATTGTCATGGGTTATGTGTGTTGCTCCTTGGGATCCATTATAAATCCCCGGTTCTCAGGTTCGGGGCCATGACACAATTTGTCCTTGGACTTGTACTAAAACAGTACAATTTTTGTTTTAGCTTCCTTACCAGAAATAGCAACAAGACCAATTTTGTAGAAACACCCACTTCTTCAGGAAACATGAGGAAAACATTCTCTAAGAGAAAAACTCAATTACAGAAAACCCACTTTTTTCACAATTCAAGCACTTGAAGGAAAACATTATATGAGAGAAACCCAACAAGACCCAATGTAGGAAAAGGCACACATACCATGCAGTAGGGATGAGAAGATGATCTGCTGCACCAATCTAAAAGAAAATCAAGCCCAACCTCCCATCCCCACCTTTTGTATTCTACTTTCTCCACATAGATCTCAAATGCATCTCCACCTCAAAAAATCCCACCTTTTCTACTTTTCCATTATTTTGGAAGCTGTAGAAAGCACCTCCACTAATTAGTCATGTATGTAAATCTTTGTCGTCTTTGAATTCCTTATCAGTGAAAATTACTGCTCATAGATCTTGATTTGAGTTAAGCTTTGAGTTAAGTTGTATTTCAGTTTTATATTATGTCAGACCTAGCAGAAATAAGTCTTGTATTTGTAAGAGGAGATTAGAAATATGGTATACTTTTAAGGATGTATTTCTCATTCATATATAATATTGTAACCCCATTACTATCTTTAGCATTTCAAATGAGACGGATTTAAGGGTCATTTAGAAACAATGGTACAATTACTCTCTATACAGAGTATACATATGAAGTGTGGGTAAAAACTTATTCCACCCTCACTTTCACTTCTTGTCACCCATCAACATGAGACAACTTGAGTGCCAAAAGTCGCTATACTTGACTACCAATTATCTGGTTTTCATAACTTGCTAGTGCTACTTGTCACCTTCAAAGTAGTTTTCTAGTCTCCGTTTTTTGTTGCCACCAAATTAATGTAGTTTTACAATAAAGATTTAATGAAGAATCTTACATGTGCTTGTGGAGATATGATATTTTTGACACAAATATGTAGAGACAAGTTTTCAAGTTTAAATGACTTTCAGTTGACTGGGTGAGTTTTTGAATGATGTTGATCACTTGGAATCATACTTGAAAGTTGAGTGAAGTGAGTTACGGTAACTTCATTTTAGTCTTCTAGTCTCTGTTTTTGTTGTTAGCCTCAAATTAATGTTAGTTTCAACTATTTGTAGATGTTTTAGTTAAGTGAATTGGGTTTTCCTTTTGGTTCTGTTCCATGTATTTTTATGTTCATCATTGGTTCTGTTTTGAAGGAGAGATGATTGGGTATGTGGTTTTCTCAAAAGTAATAAAAAAAATTTTTTGTGGTTGAAGCAAGCTAGGTTCTTCTAATAATGTAGCCCAAAATCCTTTTCTTTTACTCTCTGTTGAAGTTGGTAACTCTCATTCTCTCTATATATTTGCTAAATTTACAGCCCTAATGTTTGTTAACCCTTGCCCCAATTTGCAGGCGCAATTTCTCTTTCTAATTGCTGTTTAGCACTACCACTGCACTTCTCTTTCTAATTCTCTCTAAGGTCGGTTGTTGTATCAAGACCTCAATTTGTTTTTCCTTAGATTTCAGCTATGAATTGATTAGCTTATTGATTAACCATTGTTAAGATATGGACAAGACTTGGACGACACTGGATAGTGAAGATCCCATGGCAAGAATTGGTCACTACAAAAAAAGACACATATAGCGACAATTTTTTTTTTTTTGCTGCTAAAAGATAAAATCTGCCACTAAAACTTTATTAAGGTAGACATATGTCTGCCACTAAGTTTGTCACTAATACCCTCTGTCGCTATTTCTCACTACCTTTTTGTGGTGGAGAAGTGTCTGCTGCTAAAAATGAGGAAATAGCAGTAGTTAAACAACTGCCACTGTTAATATTAAAATGTGCCACTAAAAATATTTTTTAAAATCTGGAGAGCGGTTTTTTTTAAGCAGTTTTAGCGGCAGTTTTTTTTTGCCGCTAAAATGGATTTTATAAAAAATAATAATAATAATTTTTGCCCTTAAAAATACAATGAAATTATTCTATAGGGGAAATTTTATGCCAAGATCACACAAAGGCAAATCTTAAAAAAAAAAAGATGAGATTCCATGACTCGTGTTTCCTTGACCAAGAATCAACGAGTTAGAAAACAACGTTGTAGAGGTGAACAAAATTGGTTCGTTGATGGAGATTTGACAATTACAGCGCACCATTGTAATGCTTAAAATATTACTTTCACATAGAATAGCCTACTGTTACCCTTTCCCTCTCTCATGTTTTTTAATCACCCCCAACCAAGGGTCCAGTGGACACCAGAACAAGCTGGAACAGAGAACCTAAACATGTCCGAAAAGAGCTACTTAGCAAAAAGGGAAAATCATTCATGCTCAAAGCCTTGGTAATCTTGTTCACAGGAAGAGAAGTCTGTTGACAAGCAATCTAAAAATAAGGAAATGCAACACACAGTATGTTGATTCTTTACAAAAAGAGAAGGGAAAGAGGGACAAAGACTTTGAAAGATGCTCTCTATGCTGGTTAGTGTTTGCTACAACCCATAGCATACATTGGCATTAATCACATTTAGATCACATGCAAAAGCAAAACAATCAAACCAACAGCCAATTGAATCTGCAGCTTGCTATGCACGTAGAGTAATGGCATTTGCATCATGGCCCCTAGAAAAAGCTGGTGCAAATGTGGCATGCCACGAGGTGATGTTGTCAAATTGAATACTAAACCTGCAAGAAAGCATTGTTTAGGATTAAATGGGAACAACTAATGAAAGTGATATAAAAGTTGTCATTAAAGGCATAAA